>OX155655.1:315000-5315000 GCA_944567765.1 Carterocephalus palaemon | reverse complement strand
TTGCCATATAGATAATTTTTAGTGAATATTTTGGGAGAACTTAATGTAAGCGTGTGGACTACTACTACCACTACCAATACCCCTACCACTACCACTATCCCTACCACTACCACTACCCCTACCACTACCACTACTCCTACCACTACCACTACTTATAATCGAAAGCGTTCAATAAAAGTAGGAAATTATTAAAAATAAAAATCGCGATGGAAAAATAGGGGTTGATCGTAGAGGGTTGAAAATTTAGGGTTGTATGTATAATTTTCTTTGCTATAAACCTCTCGGAGCCCGAGACCTTTCCAACGAATGCAAAACCGTGGAAATCGGTTCGTGCGTTCTGGAGTTATAGCGTCAGGAAGGAAAACCCGACTTATTTTTATATAGTAGATAATGAAATAACAGTTAAAATAAAGTAATAAAAGGACCTCACCAACATCAGCTTATTTAGAAATAAACAAGTATGTATAAAGAAGAGAATAGAAGATTAAATAATATATAATTAAATTATTTACTCAAGCGTAAAAAAACCATCTCGGTGAAACCGTGCAGCTAACCCTTATAAAAATTGATTTAAATTAAGTTTGAGTTCTGGATGGTAATTGAAATAAAACAGTATACATTATGAGAAAGGAATAGTTTAGTTCTTGCTTTTATACTGCTCAGTTGGTTTGTAGAAAAATAAACTACATAATTAAGTACTCGAAGGTTCCTATGTTTACCTACCTACTAGTATCTTGAACGAATTTACTGTGGCATGACAGTGCTTGACAGTCAATTACATTTACAATTTTTCTAATTACAGTACTGCTACTGGATCGTTATTAGGTAAGGTAACTGGTTTTCTAAATCAAAAACCAAAACAACAAAAGAAAAGAAACTATAAAAAATATTTGTTAAATGTGAACCAGTAGGCATTACTATGAGTTAGCCAGGGTTAAATGGTTTATTGAAAGCGAAGGATAATCAACTCTGAGGGGAAAGAACGAAGGAGCGGCTTGTCGATCTCATAAACGTCAATTACGGTTGTGAGTTAAGTGCCTCGCGAGATGATCTCTTCATCTTAGATCATAACAGTGTTATTATTTTGAAAAATGCTCATAACTTTTTGTATTCATAACCGTGGGGTAACTAGACTTCTGCAGGTTTTATGTGAAGTTGTTAAAGTCTATGTGAATTATAGATTCGCACATAGACTACTGAGGAAATGAAATATATTTCATATATAAAATGCATTTCAATTAAATCGCGCTGCTGCATAATTATTTTTATTCAAAGCCATTGCCTTATATGTAGTAATAAAAAGTAGATGCTTTATTTATAATAAATAAATAAATATCACACATCGCCATCTGACCCCAAATAAGGCGCGAGCCTGTACTATGAGTGTGAGAGCCTGATTTACATACATAGATATTTTTAAATACATACTTCATCATCATCGCAACCCTTTCTTTCTCCCACTGCTGCTTGCACTTGCTGGGCACGGGGCTCGCCTCGGATGGGAGGGATGAGGTGGGATTCGAACCCACGACCCCTGACGTAACAGACAGGGTCACTACCGATTGCGCCAACGGGCCCGTCAAAAAATAATATGTGGTCGGTTTTAAATGTGAGTCAACTTCAATCCCGGGATCACGAGAACAAACTTTTGTCCGTAAACACTAACGTTACATTTTCAGGTCATTTCTCGCTGACTCCGACTGTTAAGAGTAGGTACCTCCCACGAAGTTGCATCAGTTTGGTTCAATGACACATAGTCACGACATATTTGGTTCATAAGTAAGTAATTTAAGATTTTCCAGTTCTCTCATGTCATGACATGGCAAGTTATAATGTTAGGTCATTATAGTACGAGTACATACATGGTGTTTTAGAATTTAGGCTAGAGTGAACCGTAGAGCGGGCCGTGGGTGGTCGAAGCCATCACCAGGCTCGCCCTCGTAATGACCGCTGATGATGCTCTGGGTAATTATGCGCCCAAGCCTTCCTCGAGTTGCGCCATCCGCTCTGTGTGTGGTGTTGTGAGTTGGGCAACGAGTGGCTGAGCTTTGCTTTACGTGACGGCAGTGGCACGAGGCGTGAAAGCGTTACATGTTGTTGTATTGATTAGGCTATTTCAATATTCAAAAGCATAATAATAATTAATAGCAGCGGATTTTCGTAATTGACATGAGGTTATATTAAATAAGTAACGACGTGAAACACATGCGTTTCATGTCACGACGGTTCAAAATTTCAAAATGTTGGTAATTAAAAAGAGCATTATTTCTAGCATATTATTTATTTTACTCCTTTGAACGATTAATCTCTCAGCTCAACAACATTAACAAAGATTATCTGAAGAGAGCCTTTGAAAAGCCTACGAGTACCTACTTATAACAAAATAGAAGTTTTTACAAACATGCTACTGTCATATAAATACTTATTTCGGCATACTGTTTGGAAAGAATTACCTTGCATTTGCAAGCTACCGTTCGCATTATTGTCGTTAAATAGTTATTAGCTTTGTCTCATTTCCTGCTTGCTTGAACTTTGTATACTTGAGAATTAAGCCGATTTGAGCCTAATCCCCGAAACTTGTCGATTGTTCCTTCGCTTTTTTCATGTTGTCTAGTGGCTTGTTGGTGTCGAGCCGCCGTTTCTCTGAACCTCGGTAACAAAAAGAAACAAACAGCCTTACTGGAATATGAGTAGGTACCCGTAGAGGAGAAGAATACTAAACTCGACCCTTTACTGATTTGAATAAACATACGTATCATTCCAATTATTTATTTTTAGTTTAAATATTATTGCAGCTCCTGTTTGTATTTCTCAGATATTTCCTGTTCTATCTCAAGACATATGTCTGTCATTGTCTACTGATGTCTACTAATCTTGATCAAATCAGAACCTTCGTTCTACCGTGTAAAGCCTTGACTTTGTATATCAATATGCATTTGTAAATGTTAAAAACATTTTCGCGTTGATCCGTAAATAAGCCAAGGTGATATGACCTTTTATTTTTATGTCCTTCTATCTTATTAGATCAATAAGCTAGAAGGATAACAAAATATTTAAATAAAAATCCGAACCATGACTTTTCGAATTTGAATAAGCCTTTGAAATATTAAGCACTTTATGTACCTATATTTGAAGCCTTTTTGAAATAATATTTGATGGTATTAGAATAAGTTTGTCTTAGGGCTTTGCATGTAAGGTCCCGTTTAGCCTACCGTCATACGAAGGCACCTTATGATAAATAATAACTATGAAATAAAAAGATACTACACTTAGGTTATTTATATGTGACAAAAAACCGCCATTGCCTTCGAATATCACATGTATTACATGTATTACACATTTTTATTAGAGAGTTCTGAGTTCATGAACTTGCATTCCATTTGGGAACACAGAATAGTATAAAGGAAACATATTATCTATCTCTTTTTTACTTCAATGATTGTAGGTGGTATGAAGTTCACCAGCTCATCTAGTTGAAAGAAGAAATATACCACTGTGGAATATAGGTAACTATAGGTAACTATAGGTAACTATATTCCATATAAATGTAGCGTCCATAGCCCAATGGCTCGCGTTGATTAAATGTGATCGAAAGAGTTAAGCAACGACGGGCGCGATCAGTTTGTGGATGGGTGACCGCTAGTGGCAAAATTTCATGGACGCTACCGTGCTTCGGAGGGCACGTAAAACCGTCGGTCCCGGTTGTTTTCTATGGTGGTGGTGAAACAATCGTTAAGCCTTGTCGAAGACCTTCGGATGGCTTAACAACATTCGACACTGGGTTGGCCACTAACCCCTCCACCAATCCGCATTGGAGCATCGTGGTGGTGTATGCTCTAGACCTCCCGCAGCTGCGTCTGTGGGGGAGAGACCCGTGCCCAGCAGTGGGACGTCTATGGGTCGCAGCGATTCCATATAAATATGAGACACGCAAGTTATTGACGCAATTCACACATTCTGTGGTGATTGATGTATCCATCGGCAAATAAATATTCCTCAGAAATGAGTAAGTGATTCACTTGCAATTTACATATTTCTTCGCGGCTGAGTGCGACAACTACGGGCCATTAGGGACAAAAATGTGTAGCGATAAAAAGCTTATTGCGATTGTCATTTATTCACATTAAACTCAACATGGCGACAGCAACGAATCCTGTCTTGTTGAAGTTCTTATCGGCGTTGATCTTGTGTTATTTAAATTGTAATCCTTAGAATAGGTACATATAATTTTAATTCCTTTTGACTTAAAGACCATCCATTTTCTAGGCTAGAGGGCGGGATTAGTTCTGCGTAAGTGAGATTATGAATGTGAGAGTATCCGGGGTCCTCCACGGAACGAAGATTTCGTAGAGCGGTATACAGCTAGCCTACTAACTGTATACCGCAGTTGTGTAACAGCAGTGCATGAAGTTATCATGTTGCCTTTATAACTTAATGCAATGTATTCATAGCAATATTTGTCATATTTCATCAAGCAAAATTTCATCAGATTAATGTCTTCATGTGATTTCTTTTTGATGTCATACCTACGTGTACTTTTTAGATTTATTCTTTGTTTTGTAAATAATTTCTTTTCGCATCTAAATTAATATTTTTGGGCCATTCTTCATACCTTGAAATGTTAATTTTCGATACCTTTTTTCGTTACATTTTTATGTGTTGAAACTTTTACGCTAGCTATATTATTGTTATCCGGTGTACGCATGTCGTCACTCCTTATTTTCTTTGTGAACTTAATCTGATTTTATGTATTTGTCTATTAGTTTTTTTAGTTTAAACGGAGCACGTAAATGCAAGGTTTGTTAGTTTGTTAGTGGAGTTTATTAAAGAGCATGGTACATAACTTTAAATATAAATAAACACTACACTCGAGCACTCTCAAACCCCTGTAGTAGCCCTAAGCCTGTGTTGCAGATGGTGAACATAATAATATATAGAAAACCACATATTATTATCATTCTTATCTTCCATATTTATCTGGGGAATAAATATCTGCCCGGCCGGGATTCGAGGCGCCGGACCCGCGGTTTGGCAGTCAAGGTAACGGTCAAGGCACCTTCATGCCACTAAGTAATCTACATAACTTGGTACGTTTCCTAACGGTGAAATTTTGAATTTAGTTAAATCAAACTAAAATTGAACTTGATATCCTCCGGGTACGGGCTTCGTGTTATTCATTATGGTTGCATGCTTATTTGCTACTTAAGCTCCACAAAAACACCTGTCAATATCTCCGGCTGAATGGACGTGGAATAAATCATTGGTTTTTATAAAAGCATCACCGTCAGCGCCTATACATTGTCGCGGCGCGGCGGCAACCTCAAAGGAATGTTCGGCTTTGTAGAGCCGCGTGGCGCGCGCCTATGAAGCCTTCATTAGTAGCTCTACCTTAAGTCTCTCCTCTCCCCGATTTACGAGACGGCCTTTCTGGATTAACGACTAAGAATCTATAAGTAATTGGGAGTTTATGGCCCTCGTTTTTCTTACACCTTTGAGAAGTATCTAGGGTTTTATGAGCGGTTTGTGTGCAAGTTCATTAGGTAAAATTGTTGAAAGGTGTTAGTGGTGGTGGTTTAACTATGAGAAGGTTATTTGTATTGAGTTTTTATCCTAACGAACGAATTTATGTTAATTTTAGTTCTTATCAATCGTACTCTAATCACAAGT
Organism: Carterocephalus palaemon; assembly: GCA_944567765.1. Classification (NCBI taxonomy): domain Eukaryota; kingdom Metazoa; phylum Arthropoda; class Insecta; order Lepidoptera; family Hesperiidae; genus Carterocephalus; species Carterocephalus palaemon. The sequence goes on along the minus strand of OX155655.1, from coordinate 5,309,333 downwards.
ATGTGGGTAAGTATTCTATATTAGAAGCGATAAAATGGTTATGAACACCTTCACCGACTGTCATCGGTAGGTTGAAAAAATTATCGGCGTGCGTATTATTTCTCGTATTAACATGTATCATATGACGCCAGATAGAGCTTTGCCATAATATATACCTCGTTATTTTAGTAAGGAAGCAAGAAAATAATTTATTTATAGCTATAACACGACTTATTTTCAGGGGAAGCGAAAAATAAACAGAAATAATCATCCCAAGGCGCGGTGGATTGAGTTGTCAGGGGCAGCGCAGATTTTAATCATTCACAATTCCAGTTTCTTTGCTTTTATCCAACAAAAAATAAATAAACAGAATGATCATAGTGTAGTTTAAGAAAATTGTCTGTGTGTATTCGGTCTTATTTCCTGTTATTATGGTGTCCCGAGGCGCGTTGGATAGAGTCGTCAGCGGTGCAGCAGACAAAGGCAGCTGCGCGAGCGCCTCTCCGCCTCGCCGCCGCCGATACACTCATTATGTTCCATTATTCCACAGCGTAGCTCAAAGTTTGAGCATCGTAAGTAGTCAACCATTTGGTGGTTTTTCCGAATCTACATACATGTTAATAATTTTCCTGTACAATTTTTGGTACGGTGTGAGTGGCGAATCGTCCAAAATCGATGTTCGTTTTTTATTTTTGTAAAGATAATAATATGTACTATTAAAAGAAGATACGATTATTTTTACCAAACTATTGTATTTAATAATAATAAATATTTAAAATATCATAAAGGTTTCATCGTTAAGTATAAATGTATATATGATTTGTAGTATGTTATTTATATTTTTTTTCGTCCTTAATCGAATAGATTATAAAATAAGTGTAACTAAACATGTTCATCTGTAAATGTATAATCCGAACTGAACTTTCGGGTTTTTGAACAAGATTATTTGTAAATTTCAAAGATTTTATTATGGTACCAAAATTCTGCTGTGCCCGGTGTTCGAATGAATGGTCTGCGAGCTGGAGAAATTCAGAGCTCGGACGTTAAAAATACAAAAAAACTAAATCGAAACGCGTTATGCGTGCCTTCGGCTCGGAAATGGTACTTGACTCGCAGACCGCGGGGTTTGGTTCCCTCCACAGGTCGCTGGTTGAACTTGGTTTTGACGAATAATCGAATTAGTAAAGTGGACTGTATTTATGGGCGTCACAGTTATTTGGGCCAATGATCCGACGACGGATGCAAGAAAATGAATTCCACCAACCTCTTATCCCGCTGTGCAGCTCGCCGGGGCAGCCGCTGGGGTGCTCGAACACACTTCAGCCGGCTTGACTCCTCTTGCTCAATTTGCACTAGTTCAAACAGTGCACGGGCGATACTTTGGACTGCGGCGCGGCGCGGCGATGCGAACACAGCGCGCGTTCAGCTCCGGCCCGTGCCAACTCACGACTCGCGGCGCGGCGCTCGGTCGATTCCGATGCGCCCGCGCACACACGCGAAACAATCGGCGGGTAGAAACAAATTCTAGCACCACCGTACGAATCATTTCCCAATTAAAATAATAAATATTTATGTATTTGCGAACACCCGGTACCGGAATTCCCGGTCTACCGAACGGTACTGGTTCTGGAAACCTTGTATGGAAATTATGTAGGTAATCAATTATTACAGCGAAAATGGAGTGGAGTAGATTTGGAAGTTATAATAGAAATGTAAGAATATTGTATGAAATGTAAGGTTTTCCTTTAATACGTGTAACAATAGTATTTTTTACCAATCACAATAGGTACGCAATTGATCATCATCCTGGTTGTAATTACATTTAGATTGAAATAACCATAAAATCGGTATTACTCATAAATTTCAAATTCAGACTTCCAGCTTTTAATATAAAATCTTATATCAAAATTAATTCCATATATCTATCAATTTATGATTGTTCCCAGATACAGCTTATCTGTCACTCTTTATGTACACACTACACTCAACCCATTGGCCATAATTCTATACAAACTTTCCTGCTCTTATTTACGTTATCGGGCTGTCTGCAAACTACTTTCGTAAACTTTTGCATAAGTAACAAAAGCTTTACTTAGTTTACTTAGTAATAATGAACTTTGAAATGCATGAAGTTTGAGCGCCGCTGGCTTCGTTGTCTGATTAACTCGTCGTCGGCGGCGGGGAGCGCTGGCCGCTCGCAATGTATATCATTTTCTTCCCACTTCTACTTTTTGCGTTTCCTTCTCTCTTGCGAATGCCTTTAATGCACACTGCCTTGCTTAATATGAATGCTCTTAAATATGTATGCAAGCAGAAAATGATGGAGAGACGAGAGATGTGTTTTGATGTTAAATGTTAAATGCAACGTTAAATGTAAACGAAAGAAGCTGATAAGTGTCTTTAATGTAGTGATTAATTTGTTCGCTAAAATCACAAAATGATTACTACTTCTTTTTGTGGCTGAGATGAACTCCTAAATTAAGACTAAGGAGTTACGCAATTCAAATATAATATGGCGAAGGATTATAACAATGTCATTTTATCTTTGAGATGTCGTTTCTGATTCGTCGCACTCATATCCATAATACCCTGTCTCAGTAATTAAAATACAATTGCGTGGATAATTTTTTCTTGTCCTTGAGATGAAGTTTTACTTGGGGATGTCTCACAAATTGCTGTAAGCTTATAAATATAGGTTTTCTCTCTAGGTTAATTTGAGAGGACCATGACCAGCCGGTCTCAAAAATATCAAGATGTACTACAGGCTTAAAACTTTTATGTGCTGTAGATATTATATGAAAATTATTTTGTTTTCTACAATTAAAGCCAAAGTTTCCAACCACTTGATTGATTAAGGACATGGTAATATTAAGTAATACACGTAACGTACTCGTAGATTGTAAAACTTAAATCTGAAAGAAGACTACTTAATCGTAGTTGGGAAAACCTCATCAAAAACGCATCAAAAAAACTTAATATGAAAGGTAGAGTAATACCTATAGTAAATTAAAAGTTACTAAGAAAAAACTTTTTAAAGCAGTGGGTATTCTATGAGTTCAATTGTTATGTTCAAAAATCAGCATGTAATGTTTAAAAAATTAATTATTTACTTTTATATTGTTATTTAAGATCTTCTTTACTGTTTATCCTTACTAATAACTGTAAAATTGGTAAGTGTGTTTGTTGATTTCTCTTTGGAATACATTATAGATTTTATACCATTCTAAGCTTGATTGTAGTGTTAGTAGTTTTAAATACTGCACAGAAAACGATTTAACGCGGGTGGAGCCGCAGATTAAGCTAGTAAAAGTAATAATAAAAGCTTTAAAAAAAAAAGCTTTTATAACTTTTATTTTATTTTATTTTCGTGCATTGTCATCGGAACCTAATATGTGTGCCAAATTTCAGCTCGATAGTTTCAGTGGAAGTGGGTGAAATAATGATTGCAAGATTCCAGGACATACATCCATACATACATAGATACATACGAGTGAAGTTAAATAAAAGCTTTTAAAAAAGCCTTGTTTTGCAGGCCGTGGTGAGACAAGTCCCGAAAGATGTGGGAGGAGAGACTACACCCACTGTGGAACACACGTGTCCCGGATGTGGAGCTATTAGAAATTGTACTTTTTGTAACATCATGAATACTTTGGTGATAGCTAGGAATTAAATAAGACCTTTGTGAGTTTAGACAAGGAAACATTTTTGACTTATATTTAATATTTTTTATAACGCATATAACTATTTTGTATTAAGATTAATGAAAAACAAAGTACTAGACTTAATTATTAGAATTTTTACAAATACAAATATGCTTTATTGTACACCACAAGAATAAAAAACATTAAAAAAAAGAAACAATGAAATGGTTGTGGCCAAAAGGCGGTCTTGTCGCTGCAGAAGCGATTTCTTCCAGACTACCTTTTTTTTAGTACTAGTTTTAAATGAGTTTTAACGTATAAGAACGAAACGAACGAAAGATAACTAATGTTGCAATATACAATCTACGAGTACATACGACCAAAGTTACTGCAACAGAGTCAACTTTAGCCGAAGTGGCAATGGGCCGGCCACGGGGCTTGAATGAGAGGCAAACCATAGGGTGAATCCCGGAAAGATGACACAATCATGATGATGATAACAGTGGAGACTACAGCAACGGAGACTTCAACTAAGCTTACCGACCATATCAAACAGAGACATTCAGAGATATGATTGTTGAATTACTTTTGTAATCGCGTAACAGCGGTGACCAATACCTAGGTATTTCATATCACAGTTAACTATATTATTACCATAGTTTTGTTATGTATGTTTGTATCCTATATTTTCCACATAACTTGAAAGTAATTTTTACTAGCGCGAGAGTATGATTATGGTAGAATAAATAATATTTAGTATCATAAGCGGATAGAAAGCTGGTGACGACATTTCATTCGACGCGCGACTTTTATTACAGGAAACTGAGAATTTATCCGATGCAGTGTAATTCTGTGTAATCTTCGTTTTTTGAGGCCGTTCGATACGTGGTGGCGATAATGGAGTCGTGTCCCCGGAACTGGTTCTGCAATAGGGTCACCAAGTATGAGAGGATAAACTTTAGGAAAATGTTTTTTTTTAATTTTTTTATGGAGTTAAGATATCAAACGAGAATGCAGCTGCACCCATCAAATGCCGCTTATGACGAATGTGATTGATTTTGAACACTACTAAAATAGGGTCTAGGATGGTAAGTCCAGTTATCACGGAATGATAATTACAACATTAGTTAGTCAATTCGATAGTAGGTATACTGGGGAAGGGACTGCTAGTAGCAGTTAGTCCTGTAATGTTAGTATGAGTCTTATTTTAATTAGGTCACGGATACGTTGCTACCCTTGAAGACTAAGATCTTATTTTCTCTTCTAAAGAAGTTTAAGCAATGCACCTACTTCAGAAAGAAAAAAACAATCAAAGTAATTCTTGTGACAGATTGATACAACAACATTACAAACGTTTAGGGGGACAAAACTATATAAGGAAAATGCAATCAAACGGACCAATCAGTTTCAATTACGATCTAATCCGCGGTATATTTGAAACGTATTAAAGTTAAGAAGTTACATATCTATATCCTTTTCATAAAAATAACATAATTTATTTACGCAGGCTGTCTATTCACGCGTAACGACTAGCATTAGCGGCAATAATATATTATTCCTCTGAGAAAATATCCCTCGATGAAATAATGAGAGATTGCACAAGGTTTTATGACGCGAGTTCAACACAGTCTAGGTAATTCTCTACGACGTGGCGGTACTACCCAAGCCGCTTGTTAGCGCCAATGAAGTTGTTATACGCGACGAGTCTCGCCTTTGCAGTTTTTGTTATTACACGCCCTTTCATCCGCCGATCGCGTCCGCTACGATCGCTGATACATAATCGAACGCCTGCATCGCGTTTATTGCCAACGCCCGAGAATTTATAAGCAGACTATAATATATGATACTAATACTAATTGCATGTTTCAATTCACACTCTTTACTTATGACATGATCATGTTGATTATAACATTCCCGGGTTTGATATCCGCCATTTCATTTGACGAGTCGAAATCAACTGAATCGTATCTTTGGTTCTGGCACTAATATTTTACGGTATTATTTTAAAAATTAACCATGTAAAAACATTAGAACTCAATTCAAAGCAATTAAAAATGAACTTAACATTAAAACAAAACGTCGCCCTAATGAATCGTTAATCAATGTCGGCGATTAACATGTAGGTAGTTGCTGATTGTATCGGCGCGCTGGTCGGTTGGTATGTGAGGCAAGTAGGAATAAGAGTAACTAAAATTATAAATAGATCGCTTTTATAAATAGGCACTGGTATTAGATTGGACAAATGAATTAGGTACCTATTCGTGGGCTTGATAAAATAGAGGAAGTCTTGTTCAAAGTCAGTCACAGTTGTCATGGGCGGCAGCGGATGGGTGGTGCTGCAAGCTCGTTTGCTATCTTTTATCCATAAAAAAAATAATAGAGGACGCCCGCAGCTTCGGTTGCATGGATAGCGAGTTTCGTAAATAGTTATTTCCTTGAGAAGGACTGCTCAAATAACTGAATGTCTATGATTTCACGAGGATATCCCAGACTATTCCAACAGCCTATAGACTAAAAGTGCGATGCACGTTGTTCGGTCGCGAAACAACAAAATAACAAGCACTAGTGTTGTTCCGACCAAGTTCAACGCTCGACATATTCGCCGGCGCGACGAGGGCGCCGCGCCCCGAACGCAATTAACTCGCTTTCTCACATTCCCTACATTATTGCACATTACAGCTTAAACAATCGTTTATCTTAATCAAATTGAGCTGCCTATCATTTGCTGCTGCAAATTGTTCATACGTAAACTTTGATTCGTAGCTCCCAAAGAAGCATTCAATATCGGGAACAATATTATAATTTCTGTCCTCCTTCTCAAGTCCAAAACTACTGGGCCGATTTCAACAAAAATTCTTTCACCATTGGAAAGTTGCATCTTCACTGAGTGACATAGGTTATAGAATATTACTAGGTGTAAAAGAAACAATTGTTATGTCTAATTCCACGCGTAATTATAAAATAAAATATAGCAGGCTACAGCATCTAGGTTTAGACTTTTTATATCTAATCGTTATTTTGTCAGAGACATGGCAAAATAACAACAACAACAACAACAACATAATGAGAGAGTTGTATTTTATCTAACTTTACAATCCCTACAATTAAAGATTTATGTAACTGACTGTGATAATTGCGGGTTAAATTTTCTAGAACTGCCTAGTCGTAATTGGGTGCATGCATTCATGTCTTATTTATATGTCGAGTTCAAATGTTAATTGGGACATAAATCGCGGAAGTTTAGTTTAATAGCTATTATAAAGGTAGAGGTTCTGTGTGAGAAAATGGTCAGGCCTTTGTGAAATACGCAGACATTTACTCGTCTTTAGCTCTGACTTGCGGTGACAGCCCAGTGGCTATCTTAGTCGCCTCTCACTCTAGCGGTCCGGGTTCAAACCCAAGCGGCACGCACCAACGGTTAAATGTCAATTGCTATAACGTGAAGGACACATCGTGAGGAAACATGCATGCCTGAGAGTTCATCAAATTGTTCTTGAAGGCATGTGAAGTCTGCCAATACGCACGAGAGGAGAGGAGGCCCGTGCCCAACAGTAGGACAATATCCCAATGTTTCGTGTCTAGTCGTTTTGTGTCATCGACCGAGTTAAGCAATGACTAAATATTATTATAAAAAAGTAAATCTCATTAAAGAAGATAAAGTATAAACAGTGTTTCAAAATTTCAGTCGAACGTTTTAACTTATCATCAGAGAGTTCCACGGGGCTAGTTTTATACTTTTTATTTTTTATTGGGATAAATAATTAATTTAATTTATAGCCTCATAAGTGTTTACGGTTTTGCATTTATCGCTTTTCTTATTTTTACTAAAGATCTTATCGCTTGATTGGGTAAGAGCTCACCTGCGCATATACTTACCTTATTTTCATTTGCTCTTTAAAACTTAACCTTTACAAAGGTAACCATGTCACTTGTAAATTTTAGTGCTTCGTATGACTTTAACCTTATAAAACAAAGTGGATAAAATGGCGGCTGAGCAGTTCTCTATTTAAATTTAATTTAATTTAGGCTTCAATAACATTATGGCGTGAATATTAAGATTTGGCTGCAAATTTTCTCATCACAATATATAATATTTCTATATAATATTATAATCTTTCGTTTTGTACATTAATGAAACCGATTTTGATTTTAATTTTTGTGGTGATGTTTTTCACAAACAGTTTACTGAAATAAACTAAACAAATTACGGAATTTCAGTGAATCAACATAATATGAAGATGTAATTTAATTACTTTAAATGTAATTGTTCAGTAATTAACTGCTAAATGTAGTAATTGTATAATACGTGGTATGAAGCTCTCTTTATTTTTAAATGGCTTAATAAGGCTTGCTCAGTTTGTTTTAATGTTGTTTAAACGGCTACTTATAAAGGATGGAATCCATAAATCTTGAACACGATTTACATTGTAATTACATTTTAGGGGAGCACATCATAAATTATTTGGAAACTTGGTATGTTTCAGCACCGCAGTGGCTAATGCCTACTACCTTCCAACTCCCCGTTTGAGTTTTAATCAGAGTCAATCACAGTCATCACGCTCAGTAGTAAATGAGTAATGTTGCATGCTGATTTGCTATCTTATATCAATAATAAAAGGTTCAAAAGTAATTAAAAAATATTTCTTACCCGTCCACGCATACCGCATCTAACGCGTTGAAGTCTTTACTACGATAAGGTTGATAAAGTGTTTGTACACATACCGTGCTAATACCTTATCGTATTTTCATTAAATTATTGTGTATTTTTAGAATATATGGAATATCTATTGAACCTGTTTTAGAAGTTATTGTTTTGTACAATATTTTATTTATGCTCTCTTCTAGTTTAACTTTTGTTAAACTACATTTTACTTTACAAACTTCACAAACTACTTTTATGCTAAAACTGTGACTGACATTTAATAAGACTCAAATAGAAGTAAGGTGAGAGAGTTAATCAGCTGTTCAGTTCATTAGCGGTTATGAGAACTGGGGCTGTTAGTGATAGTTAGTCCTGTTAAATGGTGTTAGTAATAGTCCAGTTAGTAATTGTCAGTAAGTCTTATTCACACATATGTTGCTGCCCTTGTGGAGTAAGATAGTCGCCACTACAGAAGTATAAACCGAAACCGCATCATTTCAATTGGTTTAAAAACAATTATTACATTCGTACCTATTTGGTACAAAATAGGATTCATTTAAAATATACATATATAAAATGTATAGGCTCTACTACCTACATGTAATTCAATTCGATGCTATTACCTTTTACTTTTTTATCTATCTATATATATAAAAGGAGAAGGTGACTGACTGACTGACTGACTGACTGACTGACTGACTGACTGACTGACTGACTGACTGACATATCAACGCAGGGCCTAAACTATAAGGGCTAGAAACTTGAAATTTTGCACAGGGGTTCCTTTTATAACGTAGGGGAGCACTAAGAAAGGATTTTTGAAAATTCACCCCCTAAGGGGGTAAAACGGGGGTGCAAAGTTAGTATGAAACTTTGACGTTTTTGAAGTCGTTAGACGGGTAGACGTCGTTATTGGGTCTAATTCTACGCGAGCGAAGCTGCAGGCGTCCACTAGTTGTAATATAAGGCAATTTCAACTTTATTACATGCCAATTCGTTTGATTAGGTACTAGGTAAAAAATAAATAATGTCACTAGCATTATTAAAGAATTATAAGAATCTTATAATTTATAGCTACGAATTTATCGATTTGATGACATCCCTCATGATCTTTTAACTCAAACTTTACCATGGTGTCGATAAAAATCTATAATCAAATCCATTAAGGAGTCTTTTTGCACTTTTACCACTTTAATCCTTACCATCTACATACTTTAAAGAATTAATGTAGCATGAAAGAGGCTGTCATGTCTACAGGTAGCTGCTATCTCCATCCGACACGAAGTAATTCCATATTTTATTGAGCGTGATGACTGATTGGCTTGATTTGGATACGTGATTGATGTTGGCCCTGTGTGAAAGTTTTTCTCTGTTTTATCTACCTACTTAAATTAATATATGAAGTAGGTACCTACCGAATGACTGTAGGTGATGTATGACGTATGTAATATTGACTGATTAACATGACGTATATAAAAATTGGTGCCTCTCTTTTAAAAACGTAAGATTTTTGATAAAGATTTTATTAATAGAATACTTTGGTTTTTACTTCTTATTTTTGTTTTTGTGCTATTAATATAGGTTTTCAAAACACGATATTTCTAGGAAACAGCTCTAAACTTTATTTCAGGTTTATATAAAAGACCAAAGATTCGTTAACTTATGGTTCATAATTGCTATCAAGATTAAAATGATCTGTATAAAGGATCTTAGATTATTTATATGTAATCTAAGTAAAAGATATCATTTATAGGTTGGAAGGCGCTATTTCAGTCCTAACTTCACTTTCTTGATTAGGTATAATTACTATAAGATAATGTATACCACAATTTATCAAAAAGCTTCACTGTCAGGTATCTAATAAACTCGTAAACTAGTGTTACTTCTTTATTTCATAATCCAATTTAAATTAGACTAATAAAACATATATTTAAAATTATGTTTTTAATAATCTAATATATATTTAATGTACGTTTTTTTAGATAGGTACGTATTTTTTTGAATCAGACAAGAACTTAAGAGGAATAAATAAAAGCCACGACCAAACAAAAAAATAAAACCCCGGTAAGATTTCCTACAGCGTTGGGATACAAAAGGGATAGAGATGGTGATTTCTTTGTGGAAAGTGTGAGCAGGACAACAAACATGTAACCACGTGACACCTGCCGGCCGCCAAATGAAGATATCGCAGCTGGATGCTTGAGAATCATGCACAGATAAATTCAACCTTTGGCTAAAGTTTTGCTTTGTTTAATAATGTAAGATCAGACTTTACAGCGCTACGAGCTCAGGTGCTCAATTGCTTGATTTATTCATAGATAAAACTAGTGTGTCACTTTCACAATACCATAAGATTTAGCCGTCAAACGTGATGAAAACTTTTACGCATCTGACCACCTCTTTGTTTCACTAACAGAGGAATAACAGTTTCTGAGTTTCTGAGTTTTTAAAAAGTTGAAATTCCCTTTAAGTAGTGGTATTAGATTATTATTCAATTTTATTTATTATAATATGTATTATACTTAAAGTATTTTTTTTACGTCACTTACTTATTATTTGTAAGTTATCAGCTGGATTAAAAGTGATTTTAAAAAAACATTACGGAAAAATACAGAAAAATTAAAATAAATTAAAGAAATGAAAATGTTAAGCACACCTCTCACAACATGGAGTCATCCACAATCGCTACCTTGGTACTAGAGCTTGACTGTCGAACAAAAAGTCCAAAAGGCGAGCACAATATTACGGCACAATAACTGGCTGTTATTAAAACATAATGTTAGTTTATATTTACTTTGCAATATCCCGCGATTAAGGCGTATAGTATATATACTTTCATGCATATAGCACCTTCCTCCCACCTAAGAAATAATGAAGCTCCCAGCGAAGAAAGCATGCACATAGCAATGAAAATATACCCCAACAAAGGAACCACCACCAACACGTGTTTCGCCCCCAAACGGAGCGTTCTCAGGGTAAGTTGACTACGACAGTTAGTGGCATAGTCTGACTTTGCCACCAATGATAATAATATTATACTATACATTAGAAGAGACTAACCATCATACGCTTTAATCGCGATGAATTGCAAAATAAATTAAAACTAACTTCGTGGTAACAGCGGATTCCTGCAAAGTTTTCAAATGAATTTGAAAATTTAAAAAGAAAAGAAAAAAACATGATTTGTAGAATCAATCTACAAGGTACTTATTTATGAAATTTGTTTTACCATGTAATTTATCGCTTGTATTTGTTAAGATATGACTGTCATTCATATGTTGTTAGACATGTCTATGTACTTAATTAAAGAGTGTAGAAATAGGTAAGTAAGATAAGTCTGGATTCGGCTTTGACATTATTTACCGTGTAAACAGGTCTCGAGTAAGTAAGATCTTATGTTAATAAAGTAAATATAGATTAACGACTTACTAAAAACAAGTTACCTACCAAAACGGGAGCTGTTAACATAGGCACAGCCGGAACAGGTGAAATTGTACCCGAACAGTTCAACAAGTTATTCGCATTTTAAATCTTATGCAGCAGTAAATACGGGATATTCAAATAATGCTACAGATTGGATATCTGAAAAAATTGTGTTTGGTTTGTGTCAGTTTCATTTACACACCACTGGGCAAATATTTATAAAGTTCCGAGTCAAACATACACGTAATCTATAAGAAGTAAAAGATGTTAGGACTCGGCGTTATCCCTTGCATTTGTAAGTTTCATACATACTCGTATTTCTATTGAGAAAAAATATTTAACACATTTTTGTGAATAGGTAGTTTTCAATGCAAGTTGAAATGTCGCGTAAGTATAGAGAAGGTAAATATCATAACTGTTCTCAAATCTATTACAACAAGCTACCTACTATAAATCGAGAACAGTGGTAGAAATAAATGAATGATAGTGAATTAATGGTATTATTAAACAAAAAAATTAGTTTTATTTAAGAATCTACTAAGAATCTGGCGAAGTAAACATTATTTTACTCAATTATTATTATTATTGGTTAATTTGTGAGTGGGAACGACTAGGGACTGTTAGTGATAGTTAGTCCTGTTATTTGGTGTAAGTAATAGTCCAGTTAGTAATTGTTAGTAAGAGTCTCGTTCCAAGTCACAGATGTGTTGCTACCATGGTCGCCTCTAAAGAAGTGTACTGCCCCGGGCGAACTTTATCCCCGATTCCGAACCCGGTTCGTAAAGTTGGCAATAATTAACATAAATTGAACAGAGATTTATGTCTAGTAAAAAAAAATACTTAATTCGTAGTCGTAAAGTGATAAAATCTGTTCTGAGAAAAATGTTGACAGAGGTAACGCTTCGTCACGCATCGGCCTTCTATTAAGTGGTACCTAGATACCTGTGGAATAGATTTTGATTATGTTATATTTATTATTTTCTGCTGACTTGATAATTGCCAAATCGTTAAGCGCAGCTTATAAAGGATAATAATATGGCGACTTTCTTCGGGGTTTTGAATAACACTGAAGATTCTACCAAATTTGTCGAATCTTTCCACGTATATTAGTGGTAAGCAATTGATTCCAACATATTTTTGTAGATGCTTTCCCTTGATGTAATGATAAAGTTACATAAGCAGTATATTTAACCATGTGCATTGCATAACGTACTAAGAGACAAGTTAATATAGGTATAATAAGTTGCCTCTTAGCCTAGCTACCTTCTAGGTAACTACCTAAATATAAGATGACCAAACATAACCGATAAATTACTTATAGCCTTATTTGTAGCCTGTACAAGGTGTCGACCGACCGATAAAAAACGTGATTTCTTTTTTAACTTGTATAATGTTAAATTTTTTGTCGAGGCTTAAAATAATCTTATTCCTCTGGACCCTAAACAAAGGTTAGACAGCATCTTGATTTATGTCATATTACTAGCGATTGACCACGACGTCGCTCGGTCGTAGAAATAGATTTTTTTTCATCTGATTTCCTATCGGTAATTTTGTTATTATGGGTATGTAAGGTAAAAATTTCCATTAAACAAAATTAGAACATCTTGTACGTAGGAGTGTAATTGTTTTCTTTGCTAAGATAGCAATAAAGTAGCCAGTGTATCTTTTTTTTTCTGTACTGTGTTCACCAATTAAGTACTTATTATTAGCCTACCGAGGTAATACTTACGTAAATCCCCATATCCTTTTAAGGCATGACATATTCTTAAACTTTAGAAGATTATAGCAGGAAATAAGGAACGTGAGAATTATATAAATTAAATCTTCCCTCCTTCCCCTCCTCCCGCATTTCGAAGCTCGATAATTGAGACGTCAATTTTTTCGACCGACTCGCCCGAACGAAACCGCTTTTTGAATATTTATAACGTGAGCGGTCGGTAATTTAAGTTTACTTCTCGTTATCTCACAGCCTCTATCTAACTCGGTTCTCTTCGGCTCGTAACGATTAATGTGGATTCCGACATGTTCTATCCGTTTTATAAAAAAAGAAATCTCAAGCAAGAGATCACTAAACTATTTTTATAGAAAACTTAACGCGTGTTCTCTTTGAGATTTCATCTCTTGCTCAAAGTTGATTTGTCGAATTCAAATATAGATTTCAATCTTATAATGACCAAATCTATATGTATAGGTAACGAATAAATATGGTTATTCCCAAATGGAATATAAATATTAATTGAGTTGGTATTGAGATATAACTTATTTATTTTGTATTTGTATTTTGTTATCAAGGTAGACCATGAACAACACTTGTTGCTACTCTTGAGTACAAAAATGGTATCTTTGCAGATGGTGGTAGATAGGTGCTCTCCCAGGTGAACTAAATAGAATCTAAATTGAGTTTCATTATAACCTACAATGGCTCTATCTACGCTCTACTGCATAAAGACTAAGGTCGACACGAGTTAATTTTAGTTGTTTTCCGAACTACTGTGAAATTTTATTACTTTCCAAAATAAGGAATTACGTTTAGAGTTTTGAAAGGGTTTATAAGTAGGTAATCTTCCATCTACTTTATGCAACACGAAATAGGCAGGTATTATCTTAAATCACTCGGTCGGGTGCGATTCAAAAGTTTTTTTTACAATCCATCATTGTCTTGCTTAGTAATAGAATGAATAGGTGACAGCCATTACAAAAAAATCTTTTCAGTCATCGTACACAATTTAGACGTCAATCAGAATAACCATTATGGGGTCTTTGTTAAATGTTCGCTCTGTCTTTTGTGTGCAATGCACATTGAAGTTGAAATAACCTCGAGACATTCAGGGTTTTATACTACAAATGGTCCGGAAAATTACAAGAACTACTGATTTTTAACATAAAATGCCCTAGTTCCATTTATCGATTTTTTCTAACTGTCACTTTACCCAGTGTAGGTGTAGGTTTTGGCTCTATCTCTCTTAAGTCAAATCATAATATGTATAAACATTTGGACAAACTAGTGAACGCCCGCAGTTTCGCTTGCTTGGATTAGATATAACAAAAATATTTTTTTTTTTTTTTTTAATCCAATTTAAAGGGCTTTGTCGCTAAAGCGAACATGCCGCCCTGGTTACATGCATCTATGTTAAAAAACGTAATTTAAACTTATCTAGCAATCAATTTTACAATTTTCCTTGCAGAGTCTGACAGTGGATCTGCCAATATTATATTACACTGTCCAATCACACTTAAACCTAAGATAAGACTAGTCCTAGTTGCCTCGTTTTGAACACATTCCATTAACACGTGAAATAGGTCATCAGTGACATTGCAAGTAGCGCAATTTGGAGAGCTTGTTTTACGCATCAAAAAGGCAAACTTATTACATGGAATGTGTCCAGATCGCAGTCGCAAAATAGATTTTATCTCGCGAGTAGTAAGAACATTGTTGTCGATCCAAGGGTACCTAAGAGGATGTGGCTGGATCGTTCGGTACCAGATGCCTTTCTCCTTTGATCGTTCATCAAAATACTCCTTCCACAAATTATAACAATGCTCTTTCAACAAGGGGATATAGCTTTCAAAAGAAGGAGTACGAACCATTTCTACCCCATCCGTAATTGCTTGCTTAGCTAGTAAGTCAGCTTGCTCATTGCCATCAATACCGACATGGGATGGTATCCATTGCAAGAATATTGTTTTGGAGTCTGATTGAAGGGCATATAGAAGCTTTATAATTGCGTAAGCTACAGGCAATCCTCGAAAAATCGAAGTGCACCGAGCTAGGTGTTGTAGCGCGCTCTTCGAGTCTGTTAGGATTACTACATTTTTATAGTTCATGGACTCTATATAAGCTAAAGCTTCATAAATAGCTACCAGCTCCGCTTCCATTATAGATATATCTACCATAATTTTGAATTTTGAATATATATGTAAATCTAAATCCAAAAATGCTGCCCCAATACCATGACTATCTTTCGACCCATCAGTAAATATTTTCCGAGACTTTGAATAGTATAGGTTCAAATATTTAATACAAGAATTTTTTAAAGTGAGTTGATGAAATAGACTTTTAGAATTGGAAATGCCTTCTATATCTGTTTTTAACGTCTCCGTTATGTTTAAACTTGTAACCCACCGTTCTAATGAAAACATACCTAAGCACGGATTAGAGTAAATAGGCAGAGATTTATATTGATCGTGAATTACCGTAAGCAATGGCAGTTTTTTATTGGTCCAGTGACTTTTTCGCTTTAGGTCGGCTAACTTGTTGACTAAAATAATAGATGGGTTATTATGAAGGGATCTGTTCTTGAACCAAAATTTCCCCGCTATATAACGTCTTCTTAGATACAACGGTGGTATGCACAGCTCACTCTCCATCACATGAATTGGAGTGGACTTAATGAAGCCCCCAATATTTCTCATTGCTTGGTTTTGGATTTTGTCTAATTTAGCCAAATTTGTCTTACAACAATTATCATATAAGAAAGCGCCATAGTCTAAACGGCTTCTAATCAATGAAAAATAAAGTTTGCGTATATGCTTAGGATGAACTCCCCAAGCCGAACCAGTTAAGACCTGAAAAATATTGATGAATTTTGACACCCTTAAAATGATCTCATTTATATGTTTATTCCATCTTAGCGATCGATCCAGCCACAATCCTAAGTATTTAACATGTTCTACTACTTCTAATGCGACGTCATTAAAAACAATGTTCACACAGTGCCGCCGATATCCTTTTGCAAATACACACACTTTGCTTTTTAAGGGTGAAATATCTAGATTCATTTTATGGAACTTACAAGATAAAATATTTAAAGCACATTGTAAACGATTCTGAGCATATACCAAACTATCTGATGTTATATATATAACATAGTCATCTGCATATTGAGAGACACAGACGTAGTTTTGCCCTTCAACTACGAGACAACGTTGACTTAAAAATGACCAAATATAATAGCACAACTTAGCGCCTATGCCCAACCGATCTAATGTGGATATCAGATAAAATATGTCGACATTATTATATGCGTTTTCTAGGTCTAGAAAACAACCGCTTTTAGCATGTCAATATTAAATTACCACATAATATATTTCGTAATTTTTAAACTTATTTACATAAGAATGGTATTTAGATTATTTAGGAAAATGAAAATTGTTTTTGTTTTTGTGTGGCTTGTATACCTACACATAAGATAATTATTTTTTGTTCTATGAGCCCTACTGCACTACACTCATCACATTAAAAACAGTACATGACTTTATACAGGAATTGAACAATATTTATAACCCTAGCGAATTAAAGCAAGATCCACCATGTCTGCTTTTCCTAACCTTTAGAAAATTCGTATCTTCTGATATCTTATTGTGCTCTGTTAAACAAAAAACGCCAAACAAGTCATTAATGACGGTGGAGAGCTCATGTGTACATACAACAAAATTATCAGCTTTTGATATTCATCATCACAACCCTTTCGTCCCACTGTTGGGCATGGGTCACCTCTCAGAATGGGAGGGATTAGGCCTTAGTCGACCACGCTGGCAAAGTGCGGATTGGCAGTCTTCACATGCCTTCGAGAACTGTGTCAGAACTCACGATGTGTCCTTCGCCGTTATAGCAAGCGAAATTTAATTGCTTAAATCGCACATAACATAGAAAAGTCATTGGTGCGTGCCGTTCGGGTTTGAACCCGGACCGCTCGAGTGAGAGGCGAGTGCGATAGCCACTGGGAAGTCACCACTGATTTGATTTTAACCTATTGATATTTTGGCGAAGGATAGTTAGAGATTTAGACACGAAAAAACTTATTTTAACTAACAAAGGCGGAAAAAAATGAAAATGAATGAAAAATGTCTCTACTTCTACTACTATGTTGTACTACTACGCTTTGCTTGATCGTTGGACGTGTTACAACTTGCTTGTTGAGGCGGTTGTTCAGTTTTTTTATTATTACTGTACATGGACGAAGCTGATGCAGCACTTTGTTTTGATGTGTTTGGATCACATTGCTCTGTAGGATTTTCACCTAGTTATGTATGTATTCTTGTTCATACTGCCAGACGATTTTTGTAATTCAAGAATAGGTTTAGGTAACAGAAAAGTTGTTGAGGCTATTGGTCATTAATTGAGGTGTTAGGTAAGCTCACAGTTGTTGTTTCAAAAAGTAACGATGAATTAGAGATATGCTGAGGAGAACTAAGTGGCTTTCTAAATGTTATATTTTTAGCCTCCATATCGTCCGAAGTAGAATAGAATACTAATAATAGAATACATTCCATAAGTTTTTAATATTTGTTTGGGTACACGTAGCGACATCTTTATCTACATGTAGTAAACTTAACATTTGTCACTGCCGTCACTGCACTTCACTGCAGTCATGCGTAGTTGGTACGTAGTACAAAATTTATAAATCTGTGATAGTCAGGCAGTATTGACACAAAGTAGATATTAGGTACAGAGATTAAGTTTCATAGGAACGTGCAAATCGGTTGCACTCCTACAAGCACGCGGGACATCTATGTGTGGCCACTGGCCGCTTGTCGCGTACGCGGCGAGAGTGGAAAAAACCGGTTGACGCTGTCACATCAAGTTGAAAATCGCAGGGTAATCGCTACGCACATTGTTGGTTTTGTTAGTTGCAAGTTTGAATATCTATATAATAAAAATGAATCGCAAAATGTGTTGGTAAGCGCATAACTCAACAACGCCTGGACCAATTTGGCCAATTCTTTTTTTTAAATGTTCGTTGAAGTTCAAGGATGGTTTTTACGGCGAGAAAAATTTGAAAATTCATCCCCTAAGGGGGTAAAACGGGGGTGCAAAGTTAGTATGAAGCTTTGCCGTTTTTGAAGTTAGTGAATGTGTAACGCGAGCGAAGCTGCGGACGTCCACTAGATATAAATATAAAAATAAATATAAGTATGTATAAGTATAAGTACAAGTACAAGTACAAGTACAAGTACAAGTACAAGTACAAGTACAAGGACAAGGACAAGTACAAGTACAAGTACAAGTACAAGGACAAGGACAAGGACAAGTACAAGGACAAGGACAAGGACAAGTACAAGTACAAGTACAAGGACAAGGACAAGGACAAGGACAAGGACAATTACAAGTACAAGTACAAGTACAAGTACATGTACAAGGACAAGGACAAGGACAAGTACAAGTACAAGTACAAGTACAAGTACAAGGACAAGGACAAGGACAAGTACAAGTACAAGGACAAGGACAAGGACAAGTACAAGTACAAGTACAAGGACAAGGACAAGTACAAGTACAAGGACAAGGACAAGGACAAGGACAAGGACAAGTACAAGTACAAGTACAAGTACAAGTACAAGTACAAGGACAAGGACAAGGACAAGTACAAGGACAAGGACAAGTACAAGTACAAGTACAAGGACAAGGACAAGGACAAGGACAAGGACAAGGACAAGGACAAGGACAATTACAAGTACAAGAACAAGTACAAGTACAAGGACAAGGACAAGGACAAGTACAAGTACAAGTACAAGTACAAGTACAAGTACAAGGACAAGGACAAGGACAAGGACAAGGACAAGGACAAGTACAAGTACAAGTACAAGGACAAGGACAAGGACAAGTACAAGTACAAGGACAAGGACAAGGACAAGTACAGGTACAAGTACAAGTATAAGTATAAGTATAAGTATAAGTATAAATATATATACTCTAATATAATAGACTAGCTTTTACCCGGGGCTCCG
The DNA here is from genome assembly GCA_944567765.1 of Carterocephalus palaemon. NCBI lineage: Eukaryota > Metazoa > Arthropoda > Insecta > Lepidoptera > Hesperiidae > Carterocephalus > Carterocephalus palaemon. The sequence goes on along the minus strand of OX155655.1, from coordinate 5,289,923 downwards.
CCCGCGTGGTCAAAGGGAATTAACAATGACTTGTGTATCATATACGTGATTCAGAACTTGAAAATGAATTTTACTAACGCCATCTATTAATAACATTCGGAACTAAATATCTATCAAATAACAAAACATCGATATCTTCCCATGGGGATGTTTTACCGCGGTAAAAAGTAGCCTACGTCACTCTCCACCCTCCTCACTATGTCGACACACAAAAACAATACCATATACATAATAGCTTCCTTGCGACGTGAAAGCCGGACAAACAAACAAATAAACAAACAAACAAACACACTTTCGCATTTATAATATTAGTATGGATATAAGATAAAGATATAGATATAAATCTAATATATAAAATTTCCATGTCACAATGTGTTGTTTGTTGCAGTACTCCTCCGAAACGGCCTTACCAATTTTTACCAAATTTTATATGCGTATTCAGTAGGTCTGAGAATCGACTAACATCTATTTTTCATCCCCCTAAATGTTAAGGGTAGTCCATCCCTAATTTTTTTTTTTTAATTTTTAGACAAATTTTTATTTTTGTATTTTTTTATGATACAACATTAGAAAATACATACAACCCTGAATTTTCAACCCTCTACGATCAACTAAAAATTATTTATATGGCAAAACAACGTTTGCCGGGTCAGCTGGTCTAATATAAAAACGTGGTATTAATAATAATGGTTGTATATTGTACTGTGTGTATGAATAATGCTAGAAAAAATAAAAATATATCATACTTTAACCACACTTTAACTATCCCAAGGAGTGCAATAGGTAAGTAAATATTTGATTATTACTTTTTCAAGTAAGTACCTTTATTTTACGGAATTATCCTTTTTTTAATAAGAAATGTGTACTACACGGTGTGTTTTTACCTTTTTATTATTATTACAAGCTTTTACTAAACATTTGTAGGTATGTGGGTGGGTTGGTACGTACTATGTGTTTTAAATTTAAGTATTGCAAGTGAGATTTGAACCACATCCAGATGTCTTATTGAACTGAAATTTTTCCTGCGTAACTTCGGTGACAGTACAATAATATGATAGATTATAACCTGACGCTGCAGCTAGGATTTGATATGCCATGTGAGTGTTTCCTGATACATTACTTGAAAAAACTATATATTAGATTTAGAATTTTCCATACCATAAAAATAAATAATAAAATATTAAAAAATAAAAATTATAAAAATAAAATTATTAGAGTAAGAAATTTGTAAAGTATGTTATTTTCTATTTTCTATTCTGTATTGGTTCTTATTGTAGTATTCTTTTTATATTCTGAATAATAAAACTATTTAACAAATGATTTCTTTAATTTCTCTTAACCTGTTGTGACAACCCTACCAAAATAGGTAACAATTTTGCATGTTCTTACGAAGCTTAATCTCTGTACCTAATATCTACTTTGTGGTATTGATCAAAGTTCCATGGGCACTATCTGATGACGCTATTTTTCTAAACATCAACAAATATTCTGTCTGTTTCTATGTGCACGATGGACCGTAGTACTATACTTATAAATCTGTGCGATGGACTCAAATACTACAAAACTGATTTAGATGAAACTAGGTATAATTTAGCAACGCTGAAAATCCTTTAACCCGTGGGAAAAAAGATGAAATGATAAATAAAAACTATGCAAAAGAGCATTAGGAATCAGTTTACAATCTTAAGGGTCTCGCACTAACACGGCAACATGGTCACCATACTTTAGAATGGTGACCATGTTGACAATGAAATTCCTTGCGTACAAAATCTTTGGATCGAACATACTACAACATAGAATCATGGAATTAATAGATACTCGTACTTATGTAAGCTCACACATATACTAAATGTTTTTTTGACCAAAATTTATAGTTACTTTTCATAAATATATATTATATAGAAAGTAAAACAAAATTTGAACAAACCTGAACGTATCACGGACAACATGACACTGTCCGTGACATATTCAGGAATCGAATGACATCTTTACAATTTGACTGACAGTTCTCCGATTTTATTCAGAAAGAATAAACAGTGACATGTTTTATTTATTGGGATATTAATAAGTTAAAGTGAATCCGTAAACGATTGTATGTAAATACTATTCGAAAATTACTACGGAACTATTTGTTGTATTCTTATATAATTCTGCCCGTGAAAGTGTTTTTTGACATTTAGGTATCTTGGCTTGTTATTACTTTTACTTTTGTTGGAAAAGATTGCTTCACCCTCTCATGCCCACTAAGGCTTAATTTCTCGCAGTAGGTGAACGGTAATGATTTTAAGGACGAAAATATTTACTTACGTTTAGAGTAATCTGAGGTCAATGTCGCGCACCTTTAGACAGTCGAAAACAGTAAAGTGCACATGTTACGTTCATTGCTCTTAATCTTTCACTAATTGGGTTTATGCCATGCTAACGTTACATATTAATAGTGTCTTAGATTATCACAGTCACTGTGCATATTGAGATAAATTTTGTTTTCAGATCTTATGCCTAAGATATGGATATATTGAGACTGTAGTAACAAATACAGAGAAAGTGTTAGTGTTGCAATTACTACCATAAGATTTAGAAATGAGTAATGCAGGTGGACCACGCTTGATGAATAATTTACCACCTGGTGTAAATCCAGATAACAATGTTCTGCCAGGAGTCCCAGTTATCAATCAAGGAATTAATCGTACAAGAAACACTAATCAGAACCCTCTTTTGAATGTAAGAGAGAGGTTGTTTCATGCCCTGTTTTTCAAGTTTGCCATTGCTTATGCGAGAACATTTCCGAGGCCTGTTAGAAGGTTCTTTGAGTTCCTGGTTTTACTGAAGGCCCTAGTGGCATTCTTTGTGTTGGCATACATACATATAGCATTTTCAAGAACACCAACTACATGCTTGAACCACGTGAAGGATTCATGGCCAAGGGAAGGTATTCTGAGGGTGGAGATACTGAGAAATCCGGACCAGGGTTATACCATTGAACAGAGCTATGCCAAGGAGCGTAAATTGAAGAAAGACAAGGATGAGTTTAGCTCAATGCTCAGTATGTTAACTACTGAAGGGTACGTGTACCTAATTCACATGCTAATTATTACTAACTAAGAGTGTATTTAGCTAGTACAAGGATCTTTCCTTCTCTTCCTTTGATCTTCCTTTCTTTGTACAAAGAATGGAAAAGGTTAAAGGGGACTTTCTAAAGAATAAACTAATTAGAATATCATTTACCTATGCTATTTATTGTACCTTAAATAATTTAATTTGACATTCCAAATTATAATATGGCTTAATATAACCATAAAGTTTAAATTGTTTAATTACCATTTGAATTTTAAAGAGCTAATTGCGGAAACCTGAGCCCACCACCATAACCATAACTATAACATTTGAATACCATCATATACCCATAAAATACCCTGTATTGCTAGCCTAGCTATGTGTACCACTTTATTGCAAATACATATTTTTATTATTATTATTAAAAGGTGTTGTAGTAAATACCCAATAAATACTTATGATATTGTCATATTCACATATGAAGTAGATGTGATATGTACGTTTGAATGTACCCACAAGAAATTCAAGTATTGTGTGATTAAACAATCCTAATGTGCTGTAAAACCTTGTCTGTTAGTCTAAGCTCAAAGTTAACATATATCATGAACATTATCTCCATTACTAGGTTTCAAAACATGCTGTGTGTTTAAATTGCTTTACTGTCTGTATATTGTGTACATGCCAACTTTTAACTAAGCCTTAAAAAATAAAAAAGTACACATAGCTAACATGGTTGGATGTGACTGAAAGCTCTTAATTAATTCAGCCTCCAGCTTTGTGGGCTCAAGCTAAAATCCCAGTGGCAGGTAAAGAAGTTTTATGGTAGGAGGCATCCCTGCCATACAGCCTTAGGAATGTCAAAAGTCAGACATGAAAATATATATTCAATTTGACGATTTTCAGGTTTGTTAATATTGAATCATCTTCAAGTGATGATATTGAAGAAGATGAGTACTTACGGGATGGAACAGACTATGGCAACATAACTCGCATTCACAATGAAAGTGAAGAAGATACAGAGCATGACCAAGTGATGGAGACAGCATATTACTTGAACACAAAGCCAGACCCAATACCTGATACTGAGCAAGACTCTAATGTTACTATAACGCCTGGAGCACATGTAGAGTTAACAATGTCCATTTGGAAAGGAATAATGGGCCTAGTTGAGGAAGCCGATCAGGATTCTGAAGCAACTGATGTGAGTAACTTTGGGTTTTTCTTCATTTTAATGATTCAGTTCAAACTTATAATAATATAATATAAACTAATTTATCAACTATGATTAACGTTTTTTCGGTGGATAGTGAATGAAAATACAGATACATTATCTATCTGGGACTGAGAGTGTGTATAAGATGGTAATATGAAATTTTTATGTCAGTTGGTTATTAGTTAATATTAACACTACAATAGCAATATGGACTGTTAGTGAAAACCATTGGTCCTGTGTGTGTATAATGATGAACTATCAATCTATACTAGGCACTAGTAGTTAGGTAGTTATTTTACTAGTGTATATAACTTCTTTTCAAAGCTTGTCATAGAATTATTGCTACTTGCTAGCCTTGAACTAAAGAAACACTCTTGTATTTATAACTGTTTAAAAACGCTTATACTTATATCTTCCAACGGGAATACCAGTTTGGAACACAGCTGCTTAAATATTTTACATAACAGCGAATTGGAGTTGCAGTGGTACTTCCCCAGGAAAGCATACATTAGTTCTACCGCCCTATATATTTTATAATTAGAATAGGCTTATGACCAAAGTCAAAATAGGAATAGACTAAGCCAAAGTAGAATTGTGACAATTTTTTTTTAAATTTGCGTTCTGATATATGTACATACATATTATTAGTACTATTTATGCGGTAAATAATCTTAAGTTTATTTTTACTTTTTATCCTTTTATTTATCCACCCATCTCTTATGTATGGCATTATGCAAATTAAAACTTATTTATAAAACAAGGCAGTGATAGTAGGTAACTTTAAGTATTATGATATCTTTAATGCAAAGGCATTGAACCGTTAATGTATGTTTACGTTCTTTTTACGAAATCCCAGCGACAATTTGATAAGCTGCAAAAATAAATAAGATGTTGGCAAAAATTTTAAATGTTTGCGTTTTATATATTGGATTGCATGAGTTAGCAAAGTTGTATATATAAAGATAAAAAAAAACAGTATGATAAGATGTTCTTTAATTTTTTTTATTGGAATATAAAATAAATTGATTTATTCAGCACTCAGAAGCATTCACACTGTCTGTGTTACTGTTTTTAATACACATGTGAACTACAATCACATTACATTAATTTATCCCACAAACTGCATCTCCCTGAGCCAAAAAGGCATCAACTCAGCATATTGCTGATATACCATAATGCTGATTTTCAGTGAGGCCTTTTGGGACTTCGTGCCTTTATTGAATGTAGCTTAGCAAACAAGCAGGTCAACTAATGTAAATTAAAAAGCATCATCTATAGGCATGGCTAACAGGCTAATATCAGAAATAGCCAATTCGTCACCAGCATGCAGACTTGCTCTTAAACTTTAGTGCTTGCACAGTGTGCAATTTGGATTAAAAAAAATAAAAATAGAAAGATATAAATAAAGATGCGGTGTTTCTCTTATTTCCAGGAATCTGAGGAAGATGCTGAAAGCGAGGATACTACAAAAGGTGTGTTAAACATTTCTTTGTGTGATCCTATTAAGTAAAATAAGTTGTAAATTTATTGATAAGTGTGTATTGGTAAAACATTATGGCACTGTAAGCCATTGACTCCGGTGCTTATCGTTCGATAATAATGGTTATTAGTCAGGCAGCCATAAAATTGAAACAGCAGCTTCAGACTTCAGTCGATTAATACTTCAAAGCTACCCCGGTCCCGAACGGAAGTTGTATGACTGAGAGCTAGTGGCAAAATTTCTCGACGGCTTCCGTCCAAGTTGTTATCTTATGATACAAATCCTAAGCCATATCGGAGGACATCGGGTGGTCTAAAAATTTCAGACGATTGGGTTGGCGACTAAATACTTTTCTAATCCGCACTGTGGGACTGTCGTGTAGAACACTAGGTTTTCACAGTTGTGAGAAAAGATTCGTGCCCTGTAATGGGAATCGAATTTGTTGCAGCCGGGTTGGCCAGTAATAATATCATTCCCGTACCCGTACGTATAATATCATTCGTGTACCTCATTTTGAACTGCTTTGTCGCATATACAATACCAGAAATTACGAGTACTTACTCGTTTTAGAGTTACGAGGTTACGAGGACGGGAGAGGAGGAGAGGAGAGGAGGAGGTTGTTTTCAATGCTGGGAATAGTCGTTAATCCTTGTCGAAGACCTTCGGGTGGCTTGAGAACATTCGACACTGGGTTGGCCACTAACCCCTCCACCAATCCGCATTGGAGCAGCGTGGTGGAGCATGCTCTAGACCTCCCGCAGCAGTGTCTGTGGGGGAGACCCGTGCGGAGCAGTGAGACGTCTATGGGTCGCCGCGACTCGTTTTAGAGTACTTGTGTAATGTGTTGTTCCCGTTAGGCGTTTTACAGCCAGCCAGTAAATTACGATATATGACGCACGTATTAAAATTTATAAGTGCTAATTAAGAAATTCCCGAGTGCCTTATTTGAATGTTGAATTTTCATCACTTCAATGACGCTTATTAACATAATGTTTCTGCGTTGCTGCCAAGAAATAAAACATGAAAGTGTAGTAATCGATTTGTACACAACTGAAGATCTTGATACAAAAAAAATGTTGCCAAGTTTTAGATCAGTAAATTGTGCATTTTTTGCTGGGTGACGTCAGTGCGTGACGTGTATTCTCCAAGATTCTTATGTCAACGAATTGTGCCATTTATGAAAACTGAATACAATGTACCTCTCACTCATGAAGGTGACTTTAAGTAAATAAAACGTTATACAGTGGCAATTTAAGTGTATTTCTTATACTCGCTATAACTAATTAGTAAATTATAGTAAATTATTTTATAATATTTCCGACTTAAATCACACGTGAGTAAGCTGGTAATTACTATGAACAATAATAAAATCAATTTACTGCCATGAATATGACATAACTTAACACCACGCCTGTAAGGGTTATTTTGAGGTGTGTTCACCCAGTTTTCACCAGTTTAGGTAATAAATAGGTAGCGACCCTATTGCTAACGACGCAGACTGCACAAGCAATACATACAAGCAACCTTCAAGAACCTTATCAACGTTAATTGGCTTAGAGCAGCGGTGACAGCGGTGCTATCGAACTCGCCTCTCACTCGAGCGGTCCGGGTTGACCAATGACTTTTCTGAGTTATGTGCGATTTAAGAAATTAAATGTCATTTGTTGTAACGGTGAAGGAAACCTGCATGACTGAGAGTTCTTCTAATGTTTTCGAAGATATGTGAAGTCTGCCAATCCGCACTTGGCCAGCGTGGTGGACTAAGGCCTAATCCCTCCCGTTCTGAGAGGAGACCCGTGCCCAACAGTGGGACAAAGAAATTGTTGTTGTTGTGATGATGATGATGATGAAATCCTCCAGATATCAACGGTCGATTTACATAGCTTGCTGATTTTCCGTAAATAACTCAACATGTAACCCACCATAACTTTTTTTCCAGATGAAGATTACATCCTCGAGTATTCCTTGGAATACGGCTTCTTGCGGCTGTCGCCGAGCGCACGGCTCCGCCTGAAGATTCCCGTGAAGATAGTCACGTTGGACCCCCAACGCGACCAGTGTTTCGGCGATGCGTTCTCCCGCTTCGTGCTTGACGAGTTCCTGGGGTACGATGACCTGCTCATGGCGTCGATCAAGACCCTGGCTGAGCAGGAGGACAATAAGGGTTATTTGAGGTCAGTAGGAAAAAATTGACATGAGGTAGAATCCATTGTAGCGTCCATAGCCCAATGGCTCCCTTCGATTCAATGTGATCGAAAGAGTTAAGCAACGACGGGCGCGGTCGGTTTGTGGATGGGTGACCGGTAGTGGCAAAATTTCATGGACGCTACCGTGCTTCGGAGGGCACGTAAAGCCGTCGGTCCCGGTTGTTTTCAATCCTGGAAACAGTCGTTAAGCCTTGTCGAAGACCTTCGGGTGGCTTGAGAACATTCGACACTGGGTTGGCCACTAACCCCTCCACCAATCCGCATTGGAGCAGCGTGGTGGAGTATGCTCTAGACCTCCCGCAGAAGTGTCTGTGGGGGAGACCCGTGCCCAGCAGTGGGACGTCTATGGGTCGCAGCGAGGTGCGCGGAATGCGGACTGGCGGACCAATCAGCACTTACGACTGACTACCCGTCTGCCCCGTGCGCATTCAGAATCCATCCGCTAATGCTTAGATGGAATTTAAAGTTTAGATCTTTCCAACTGGAACAAAATTGTTCAAAAGACAATTATTTGACAGAATTAGAAAGAGATATTAGGCAGAATTAAAATTAATAACTCGCGAGGGAATTCAAAATGAACCTACTGTTGTGGTGTAAATTGTGTCGGAAATGTTGATAGTCATAATCAAAATCGAACTGAGTTTATTCCGTCCATTATTAAGTTCAAGTTATGATGTATATGTAATGGGAGCAAGTGGAACTTATCCACTTGCTCCCATTACATAATTCTACTAAAAATATATGGATTTTGTATTTTTCGATGTTTGAATGTTTGTCGCTTAATTGCACAAAAACAACAAAACGGATTTGGATTATACTTGGCATACATGATAAATTAAAACATAGGATTACTTTTATAGAACATAAGATTATTTATTAGGATATTTTTAATCACGGAAATAACCTTGGGATGTTTCGCACGTTAATTTGAAACTAGCTTGGATAGCGATGAATGCCTTGGGGCCTAGACAAGTGGCAAAACGCTAGTAGAATAGAATTAGTCGTAAGCGAATGTCAATCCCATACATTTGTTAATCTATTCTACTAGCGTTTTTGCCACTCGTCTAGGCCCCCTTGTCATTAATACTGAATCGCTTTTTGTTAGTTGTTTTTTTAAGTACAACAAAACAATAGTCGTTAATTCTTAGGGTGACCCGATAACCTGTCTAGGGGTCGTTCAGACTTATTTATAGCTAGATAGCATACAAGAAAGTGTAGTAGGTAATATTTAATACATAATGAGTAATTTTATTTAAATAAGTATATTATTTTTTTCCCTGTAAATGAATTCTTTACTTTACTTGCTATTACAGTATAATACTAGCATTATTAGGTTTATAAAGGTAAACTACCCTGAGTTGTGTAGGATTAATTTAATAGATGATCAGCATCATGCAGAGGGAATAAATTCAAGTGATTTCAAAAAAGGCCAAGAAATTATTCAGGACATAGCACTTTCCAAGCAGTGTTAGTGGTATCTAATAACTAAATTATATAAAGAATAAGGTTAATAAATATTTATAAAAGCAAGTAAAAAAGCAAGAAGATAATTAAAACTTACAATATTTTGTGAAAAATTCAAATTCGTTATTATAATGCCCCTGAATTGAAAATAAAAAAATATTCACTGTACACAAAAGTTCCTTTCCAATTTTATTATAGTATAGAAGATTAGTCACAGCGTTAACCTGCAAGAAAGAGATCACGCTCATTACATTATTTCATAACCTTTGTTTCAGGAATGTTATAACTGGAGAGCATTACCGTTTCGTGTCGATGATGACAGCGCGGACGTCATACATTGCGGCCTTCTTCATCATGCTAGTCTTTGTAAGTTATGTTTTTATTAAATGAGAAATGTAATAGGTTACAAACCATTTAGCTCAAGGGTTTGTGTTAGTAATTTCACTGGTATGTGAAATCTGCTGTGGTATTCTTGAAAACAATTTCATCCGATCGAAATCTAAATTGTGACGTTTAGACAATTTTAGACGTATTTCCTACATATGTAGTTGGTTGCATACATCCATTTTTGCCTAAGTCTTTAGAACTATTTCTATAGTATGTATGTCTGTTTGACCGTCTATATTATACTAGTGGACGCCCGCAGCTTCGCTCGCGTAGAATTAGACCCATTAACGACGTCTACCCGTCTAAAGACTTCAAAAACGGCAAAGTTTCATACTAACTTTGCACCCCAGTTTTACCCCCTTAGGGGGTGAATTTTCAGAAATCCTTTCTTAGTGCTCCCCTACATTATAAAAGGAACCCCTGTGCAAAATTTCAAGTTTCTAGCCCTTATAGTTTAGGCCCTGCGTTGATATGTCAGTCAGTCAGTCAGTCAGTCAGTCAGTCAGTCAGTCAGTCACCTTCTCCTTTTATATATATAGATTTAAAAAAAAAGAATTTTGCTGTACAAGATTAAATATTTGTAATTGTTTCAGTCAGAATACATATATTTTAGTTAGTGTTTTCACTTTTTCCTAAAATATGTGTATAAAACTGCGAGTAAAACCTTTAATTTGAATTATTTTTCTTCATAATACCAGTTTATCGTATAATACTTCATCACTATCACTAAACATCGCTGACTCTATGTAACGATGCAATCATTGCCAATTGAAATGTAATTCTATTCCTCTTGAATAGAATAAATACGAATTTAGGTTGACATACTGATTAGATTGAATGAGGGTCAGAATATGATCAGAATTGACATAGGTTTAAAGAATTTATTCTCATAAAAAACACAAGTTCCATTTACAATGAGATACAAAGAAAAACATTATTAGTAAGTAAGTGTTTGCCTCTAGACATTGAATCCAAAACTAGCGCAGCAGATCTCGGGACTGCCAAGGTTGGGTGACGGCAGCATACTGGAAGATCATGTCTTGAGCGTTCATCGCTTATATAACATGATAGGCTGGTGTTCTAGATTGTCAGTCAGGTGACGCTGTAGAAGCCAATAAATCTATAAAATAATAAATTAATAAACGCTGTACAGTGGCCTGTGTTGCGGGTGGCGGATAAATACAGAAAACAAAACTATTTATCAGATTCATATGTAGATATATTGATATGGTGTTTGTATACGGTTAATGACCTTCATTACTTTCTTTTCTACCGCCGGCTTACGAAGTTGCTACCGAGAAGAAAACGGCAAGAAACTCGTAGTTACTCTTTTTCTCTTTCATTTAACAATGTAGAAATTTGGTAGAGGTACATTATTATGTAATTGAAATTATACTGGAGCTGGAGATTTTACCCCGCGTTTTAATCGCTTAAGATGTCATTTACTTTATTTTTTTTTTCATGTTAGATCTAAATTTATTTTCTGAGACAAGTAAATTTTTCTTGTAATTTAGTATACGAGTGAAAACAGTTAATAGCCCATACAATAATTTAATGCTTTACATCGTCTAGAACCAGTTACAATTAATTTATGTTGAATTCTTGTGTATCTGCGATATAAATATTTGACTTGTGTCCCAATGTGTAACAATTTGGTTGCACCGTACTATCATATTAGTAGTAACAAAAAAGCAGTAATTGCCCAGTTGCCACCATAGTTAGCGTGTTTCGAACTTTTTTTCTACTATAGTTAAATACGTATATCGATGTAAGTCTAAAGCTAGTCAATTACTGTCATTTTTGTCAGTCTGTCTACGGAACCCTTAATGGGCGAGTCAGACTAGCACTTGGCCGCTTTTTTCTTTTGTATGTGACTAAGGCATAGTTCATAATTTGTCTTGCAACTCGTTCTTAATAGTTTAATAGAAAAAGGCATTCGGCGGAATTTAAAAAAAAACGTACATCCAGCGCCATCTATTGTCGAGTAGTATACACAACTAGTGTTACTACAATTTCACTTGGGTGCAAAACTACTACCTAGTGCTGCCATCTAGGGTTGAATAGCCGTCGTGTTTATTCATGACATTTTGTAGACTATGATATGCACCATAGATGTCGTGTTTTTTATGTGTTGTTAAAAGTAAAAAGTTAGGTAATCTATATATAAAAAGGAGAAGCTGACAGACAGACAGACAGGTTTACGTGCAGCATTTCCTCTAATAAAAACTACCATGACTCGTAGCGGCAAATACCTACTGAATGCTTACGACAGAACATAATATTATAGATATGGTATTATAGATATGGTATATATACTATATACACAACGCTTTAATAAATTATGTCTTGAAACTCTCAAACAAAAACAAGTACATATTAATTGGTATTGGTATGATATGACAAAGACTAAGTTAATATCTTGATTTCAAACAAACATCTTTTAATTTATTTTTATTTATTTATTTATTTTTTATTTATTTAATTTAATTAGTACGGGTATACCACTTAAGTACGTACATTCATTATTTTAAAGGACCAGGCATAAGCATCACTTGCGAACTAGCGAAATCGCATTCGTGGCTCAAATATACACACCGGCATATTTAGCGGAACATCGACTTTCGAACGCGGACCAATGGAGTAAGGTATTGTTTAGTTATGAGTGCAGAATTCTCTTAAATCAAATTGACGGCAGGCAAAGAATATACAGACGCAAAGGAGAACTATACATTCAGACAAATTTTGAAACTACAGTTGCATACGGTGGTGGATCAATAATGGTTTGGGCGGGCATTTGTTTGGGAGCTCGCACAGACTTGGTGGTGATTGACAGAGGGGCTCTGACTGCAGACCGCTATATCAGAGAAGTTTTAGAAGAAAATGTCGTACCGTTTGCCCCATATATCGGTGACGATTTTTTTTAATACAGGATAATGCCCGGCCGCATACCGCTCGGGTAACTCAAGCTTATCTTAATGATATGAATATCACTGTTATGGAGTGGCCGGCGAGATCACCGGATATGAACCCAATAGAGCACGTTTGGGACTTGCTGAAAAGAAAAGTTAAGTCCAGAATTCCAGCTCCTGCCAACGTGGGTGAACTGCGAATCGCCGTAGTTGAGGAATGGCGGAGACTATCCCAGGAGACCATCGATAACATCATTCTCAGTATGCCTAGACGGTTAGAAACTTTAATAAGAGCATGTGGAGAAAATACGCGATATTAATCACAATTTTTCTAATTTAATTAATTGTTATTTTAATATTAATTTTCACTTTTCCCAGTTACATGAAAAGTTCAAAAATGTACAATTTTTCACAAATAGCCTTTACTCGCATAATCTGTTCTTAATGTGATCTCATTTTAAGTAAAACAAATGAAACTTTAAATAACAAAAGAAGTGTAGTAAGTAGATTTTAAAATCCAACGATATTTTTTTTATTATGGACCTTTTTTTTGTGTTCCGCTAAATATGCCGGTGTGTATATTACTCATCCCGTATATGTATAGCAATAAATAGAATAGCTAGTATTTATAGATCAATTATATGTATAGCAATAAATAGAATAGCTAGTATTTATAGATCAATTAATAGGTAAGGCAAGCCAAGGAGGGGCGGCGCACTAAAATCAGGACCTTCCGAGTTACAGTTATTGCACTTTTACAGCCCTTTCAAAGTTTATTACGGTTCCAAATTCCGTAGGCGCGAGCCAAACGAAGTGTATTGTCGTGTGTTTGTTTTAGCGATATAGGTACAGAAATAAGGGCTCAAGGGCACAAGTCTATTAGCGACTTTATGGCTCAAATAAAACGCAATTAAGTGGAAACATCTGCTGCACTGATGATGAATGTTTAATAGAAAGTTTAAACTGAAAGCTTCTTTTTTAACACGCTTTAATTAGCTTGGTATGTAGGTATCTATATCTATACGTATGTGTATGTATGTAATGTATGTATCGGAATTTTGTATTTAACAGAGAAATAGTGGGCCCTTATTGCCCACTATTTCTCCGTTTTACAAATCTAGAGCCTGAAAACAAAGATAAATCATTGATAAAATTAGTTCGTAATTCTGACAATACACGGTTCAATGCTGCATTACATTTTAATTCTCAAATCGATTAATTGTTGAGCGTATTTATTGCTACATTGTGCATGTGCATCATGTTTGAAACATAATTTGCATGCTGTCAAGCGGTGAATATCTGTTGACAGGCTGCGCTTCAATACAAATGTTGCCTCTAAGGAGGTATGCACACCATACTCTTAACTAAACGATGTTGATTTGATTGAAGATAGACTGTAGGAGAGAGAAAAAATCTAATGATACATTAATGACACCCATTTTGGATTGGGCATTTCCAGAATTTATTAATACACATCAATAATTGGAGAGGCCTATCTCACCTCAATTCAGCACCTCAATAGGCTGATGGAAATCTATCAATAAAATGGAAATGCATATTGTATTATCAATGGAAACACTTCTGGTACCGGAATACTTTAGTGTAGGTAATATCGCACTACCTAGTTCTTGTTGTTTCGAACAATGGCGTTCATTAATGCAAGAATATTTTTTAGCAGATCAGCATTTCCATTGCAGTGAACCTCTAAAGGTTTATAAAACTGATAACTAAACAAGAGGATTTGGCTTATCTCAATATGGCAATAATTTTTATTGAGTACTATACTCTTATATCGTTATATAAATAATAAATTATTAAAGTAAATATTTTTTTATTTTTATTATTATATTATTAAAACTAATAAAGTCGGATAGCACAAGCTGGTAAACTTCTTATGAGGACAACATGGACCGTGTAATAGCCATCTAATATTGTCACCCTAATCTCATATTGATCCGTCAGTACGCAGAGAAATTGTATTAATCAATTGTCAAACGTTAGGCAAATGGGTCATATATCGGTATCCGTATATGGTTACACGTGATGCGCCTGTCATAGCTCAAAGTAAATTGAGGCATTTCAAATCCTATTTGTCGAACGTGAGTTTATTACATTTCAAAAATCGATGCGATCCGAAGCGAAACGTGTGGGACACTAAAAGTTTTGCGTAGCTAATTAATAAAACATAATATTACATGTAAAGTAATATATTTACTTCTTTTGTTACGGTTTAAATTTTTGAAAACGACGGCCTCTTCCAGTCCTGTAAATGTCATTCCTCTCATCGAATCTTTACTTTTTGGGCAAATAAGGAAATTGCATGGTACCAGGTCTGGATTATGTGCGGGATGAGTCACTAGCTCTACCTTTTCAGAAGCCAAAAATGACTCAGTCTTGTTCGCGGTGTACGCTGAAGCATTGTCATGGTACAATAGGATGCGACTTCATGGTTATTTTTCCTAACTTTACCAAAGACTGGGTAAACAAATTGTGGTGTATTATTATACAGCATTAACTCTATTTTGTTTGTCATACGCAGCAATTGAACGTCAGTGATCGTACTTTAACAAGGAATCCTGCGGCAACAAAGTTTTTTAACTTTTAAATGTTGATGTAAGATTTTTTTATTTGGCTCATACCAATCCCCAAATGTCCTCAAATCTCCTCATAGGTGATGCCAGTTTTCTTCAATTAGTTGCCCGATAGTAACCACATTTTCCTCAGTGATCGCAGTTGAGGGAGGTTAACGAATTTCATCATTGAGACGACCACGAGATTGCTTTATGCATAAAGCCTCGCCATGTACCCAGTACCTTTTGTATGTTATTCAATAAAGAAGTAGTTTAATTATGCATTTTACTAAACGTAAAGATTTTCCACACGGTCGTTTTAGTGGAATTAAGAAGTGAAAAAACAATCAGAGGTCACGAGTAAAATCTTATATTACTGTAGAGATTTTGAGTGACTGATACCCGCCACCGTTTATCCACTTAGGCCACTTCATACTTATATTAGGTGTCAATGGGATCAAAAAATAATCGAATATTACCACAAAATTAAAATATCATAACAGGGTGATTAAGTCGGTTCACATATAACAACGAAATATTTTATTACGAAGCACTAATTAGTTAAATATATGTGCATTTAATAGACATCTTTTGTCTGATTTAATTTAAAATAACTAATTTAAAAGTGAGTCAGTAAATAAACTATACAAAAAATCTACCTTCTTATATTTTGAAATTATACTTCGGTCCCTATCACCCATATTAATGTTTAACATGGATAAAGGCCACGAGTTTAGCCAGTTCAATCCGGCGAGTTTAGAGGTCTATAAAAACTAAAAGCCAGTGAGCGGATCACACGGCTCGCTGCTCTTAGTCGCGCTTTACCGCCTCACTTTTCACATGAAACACGCCCCTCTGCTGTAGTGGAAATCTAAAATTTCTCCACTGCTTTTAGATTGACTTTTCATGGGCGAAATAGCGCATCCAATACACATAAGATTATTATCTCTTATATATTATAGGACTATCGTAACTGAAAGTGTATGTAGAGTTTTGTGGCTGTGACGAATTTCCTGAATAGTAGCTATTCAGGAATTACGACTTATGGAGCCAATTTTGGGTGCAGCAGCCAAATCATTATGAACTATGAAAGTACTATTCTGCATGTATATAAAGATTCGTATCGTTCTTGTTTTTTACCCCCGACGCAAAAAGAAAGGGGTGTCATAAGTTTAACGGGTCTGTCTGTGGTATCGTACTTAGCTCCCAAACGGATAAACCGATTTTCGTTTCGTTTTTTTTTTATGTCATAGCTATAATGAATAATATATAATAATTAACGCCCAAGTGTTCTTAGCCATATTTCATGAAAATCTATTCAGCCGTTTAAAGATTATCAGCACTTTTCTAGTTGATGCCCCTCATCAACTGACTACCTTTCATATGTCCTATCGATTCGAAATTTGGTACAATATTACTTCGATGATATTGAAAGAATATGGTAAGGTAACCATGACATTAAATATGACATGTTATGTTTAAAAAAAAAATTTTTTGTTGTATCCATCTATCTCACAGAACAGATAAAGCAGGTTAGAATGGAAATGTGGGCGTGACAGGCGCGCCAACAAGTATGATTAAACAATCATACTTCAACCGAAATCACGCGTGCATACATTTAGTCGCTTTCGGACTGCGGTGGTGCGAAGAGCTGCACGAAAAATATACATTGCCGGTAAAGTACGCAAGTAATCCACGTGAACACATAGTTCGTGCGCAATGTATTCTGTCCTACAGAATGCGATGACGTCACGATGTTCTGTCGAGTTCGTTCGCAGCGAGATAGTGTTGTGAAAGTATAAGATAAATTTTTCGATAAGTCTTGATCTTGAGTATGTAATTAAAGTAGTTTCAGGTGTAAATACTTAATTTCAAGGAGTAGGTGTAACCTAACCTAAAATAAATACATAATATAAATTAGTACTAAATTACTTATTTAGTACTAATTTATATTATGTATTTATTTTAGGTTTCTAAAGGATCCTAATAACCAGCATTGGATAAATGTAACGGGTAGAAAATTTGGATCCCTAAAAAACAATGTACCACTTTGGAACAACTTTACTCGATTTTGCGCAACTTTGTCGGAACTCAATTATTTAGCAACATTAGTTATCATCAGATTGTATTATATTCTACTGAGAAGCATATTACAGACTTTACCAAAGCTATTAAAGAAAAATAATTTAAATATAAGATTGCATTAATTTATTGTAAAAAATTCGAATACAAAAGAGTCCCCATCTTTGCTCTGCACAAGTACATTCGTCGCGCAACTGTATATATTAAAACTGTACCTGTGTATTTATTTAAGTACGTACACTCACTCTGAAACTTTTTAATAAAATAAATAATTATAATGTAATTTTTCATGTGAAGATAATAAAAAAAATGCATGTTAATAAGATGTATGGAACAGGCGCAACACCTAAAGGAAGCAAAACTCAAGTTGCTATTGTTTTCAGTGTTACTTTTAAAATAGTCATTTATGCGGATGTAGCATTCTATGTACCTACATAACTCTAAACAAGTTTCAAAATATATTTATCGATAAATATGTTTACATCTCTAGTTGGGTTACCAGTAAATCTATATAATAAAAATGAATCGCAAAATGTGTTGGTAAGCGCATAACTCAACAACGCCTGGACCAATTTGGCCAATTCTTTTTTTAAAATGTTCGTTGAAGTTCAAGGATGGTTTTTACGGCGAGAAAAATTTGAAAATTCATCCCCTAAGGGGGTAAAACGGGGGTGCAAAGTTAGTATGAAGCGTAACGCGAGCGAAGCTGCGGGCGTCCACTAGTCTATATAATAAAAATGAATCGCAAAATGTGTTGGTAAGCGCATAACTCAACAACGCCTGGACCGATTTGGACAATTCTTTTTTTTAAATGTTCGTTGAAGTTCAAGGATGGTTTTTACGGCGAGAAAAATTTGAAAATTCATCCCCTAAGGGGGTAAAACGGGGGTGCAAAGTTAGTATGAAGCTTTGCCGTTTTTGAAGTTAGTGAATGTGTAACGCGAGCGAAGCTGCGGGCGTCCACTAGTAACATATAAAATTGCACGATCAATTTTCTCAAATATGCAGTAAATTTTGTTTCTTAACTTTTATTTATTAATTTCACCGCCGTTAGGCATCTTTTGGCTCAATAAAGGTTAAATAAATAAATAAATAATACAGTAAAATAAAATATACTCTATTTTACTAATCTTGTAGTGGTTCAGTACCTATCGGTTACCTTACCTCCAAATACCTCCGAATACCTCAAGAATACCTCACACGGATACCTCATACCTTCGAACCAGTTACCAGTTACCTACGTTGTTAATATGAAACATATACGCGGTCGTCAAAATAGTGTTTTAAATAGTGTAGTATGTATGAAAGAAAATGTAAATATAAATAGGTGATTTTACAAATAAATTATTCATTCGACAATCGGACAGATCACGAGTTTCATTATGAATCCTATGAAGAACCTCTAAAATCTTATTATTGCACGAAATTTGTGCAAAACACTTACTGGCAACATAAAGTGTCGACAAGGTCAAAACTTGCACAATTCTACAACATGACGCGAGCAAAAAGTATCCTTATTGATTTGATGCTAAGGTTAGTTTTTAAAAGTTGCGATTCTCGTGCAATTTGACCAATGGCTGATGAATATTTTATGTAAAGGTAATAATAACGTGTATCTAAGTGTGGGTAACTGGCGACAGTGGTTCTGATTCAAAACTGACTCGATGGCCTTTCTAACCTCCTTTATCTGTTCTGTGATCTATATGTAATTAAAACATGTAGTGACACTATATATTTTTAAGTTGCATATCGTATAGCAGCGCATTTTTCAGTTTATCATTTTGGTTCTTACGGTTGGTCATGTTTTAAAAAATTAATTATAGAAAGGTTACGACATCACGCAGTAGGTACGACGCTAAACGCTATTTTCTAAAAACCATATTTACGCGGATTATGTAAAACAACAATTATTGAGGCAGTACGAAGTTCCAGAGAACAGCTAGTATAGATATATAAATAAATATACCAAAATAACAAAGTAATAATACATATTCGACTATAACCGATTGAAGTTATTTTAATTGTTTACTCGCCTATATTAAACGCGCCGTGGGTTCCAGGCTCTATCTCCGACCGGCCACATTTTCATTATGTCTCCGTCACGTGACAGTATTTTTTCACATCCAGTAATTTCAATGCTCATTAAAGCCATTATCAAGCCCACATAACACAATTTGCAAGTGGCATAGTCCTGCATAAAAGACGATACATTCAGTAGGTCGATCGCGCTTTTACTTAA
This sequence comes from Carterocephalus palaemon, assembly GCA_944567765.1. Lineage (NCBI taxonomy): Eukaryota > Metazoa > Arthropoda > Insecta > Lepidoptera > Hesperiidae > Carterocephalus > Carterocephalus palaemon. The sequence goes on along the minus strand of OX155655.1, from coordinate 5,270,318 downwards.
ATGGATCCAATTCGCACTAAGCGTTTTGTTAATGAAATTCAATCGGCTCGGCGCGGGGAGCAAATGATGTGGCGGGGAGATTGATGGCGTTATCCCACCCGACCCGGGCATGTGTGATTCCAGATTTTCAGTGGGGAATGTTCTTTTCAGAATCGCAGACTAGAATGATCGCTCAGTGGTTATATTCTATGTATAGTTTGACGGATATTCATTGCTTCTTTTAACTAGATACTTAATTAAAATTAGTGGCTCTCGTACGTCCGCAAAATTTTTCAAGGAACTCGAAATTTCGACACTACCAGCTATTATTATATTACACGTAGCAGTGTATGTCAAAGAACATTTCAAGGCTATAGGGCAACCCGGGAACGCTTGCAGTTAGCTAAGTCCACTAAACTGACACACTCTTGACCCGCTGGTGTACAACAGACTTCCCGGACACATCCGAAATGCAATCAGTCTAAAAACCTTTATGTTTTAAAAAATTGCTTGTCGATCAGGCATTCCTGTAACTGTGTCGAGGAACTAACGACAAGTTTATGTTACGTTACATAGAACTTGTATTTTAATTTGACAGCTTGACACTTCTATTTTATTATGCTTTTATATTTATTTGACATTCATGTAGGTACTATAATCATTTTTATTTTGTTATAGTTGTATTATGTACATAATTGTTTCCGTTTGGTATACTTTTTTGTATACCAAATGCTGTTAATTTTGTGACATGTAAATACTCTTTACCAAATAATCAACTCTGACTATGACCATGGCTAATAATAGTGTGTGCATGCTATAACCCAGAACTGAGTGAAACACTTTTGTTCTCGTCCATCCTGTATTATAAAGCATGTAATGTCCACCAATATTGTCCTGCAATATTTCCAATTTAATAAATTTAGAATAATCTAACTCAGTAGTAGGTACATAGATTTTCTGTACATTAAAAAATATTTAAAATGTTCTCTCGCGGCAGAACAAAAAATATATTGATTGTTAATTATACTAGTAGTTGTTGTAAACTTTGTGACCAAAAATCCCACCAGATGAGAAGATTCCATTCAATAATCATGATGGTGATGATACATTTTTAAGACTATTTTAGTTTAGACAGTTAGTCGTTTACGGATAACCTGTCTGCATTTATTTTTTTATTAATATTTATACAACTTTATTGACACCTCTAAAGAGATATACAATGGGATATATAATAATAATATATATAGATGTATAATATATGCATTTCTGCTATTTCCACGGAGACGGAGTCGTGGGACTGATCCCACGACTCCGACCCTGCTTAGAATTATGCTGACATAATTATTCTGTGGTAGTTTTACATACATTTTGATGACACGTCAACTGTATTTAGATTTATATATCCTCATCGTGTTACAAAAATACGTGTAGCCTGTATGTAAAATCAACCAATCAAACTTTACTTTTGCATTTGAAATGAACGTGCAATTGTGTTCTCTCTTGTTTCAGACGGTTTCCATATCGATGCTGCTCCGGTACGCTCACCACCAGATATTTGTTTTTATCGGTAAGTTTTAATCTATATTGAATTATGTATTAATCATCCATACCTACTACTTAATGAATAGGTACAAGGAATCTTACCTTCCTTAAGCTTTACAAACCTGATTCACTCTTGGACGTCGTTGTATTCATGTTATTTCTTACAGTATCAAAGCTTGTACTATTTGTGATCAGATCAACGCTGTCAAAGACAAACCTTATTGTGATATTTTAAAAAAGGAACACGGTGCAATTAGCTGTGGAAAAGATATTAGTGTAAAACTCGTGAGTTGTGAGTCGGCTCAGGGGCAATCTCCCTGTAAGAACAATAATTGCGAGTGCTCCCCACGGCCGGCCCCGGGCGCGCGTACCTGGAGAGAAAAAATACAACAAAATAAAAATACAAATCAGGATTTATCAAGCAGCCTTCCCCCTCTTGATCTGTCGACAATTAGCCCGATGGAGATAATTTGTTTCTTTCCCGCCACATGGCTTTAACGGATTCTTAGCGATTGTTTTGAAGTTTCCAATGAAAATTCCTATATTTGCTTATTGTTATTTTAATAACAGCGCCTAGATTTTTCCGCAGGTTTAATCCGGGAATAAGCTTGTATTTTATAAAAATAATACAATTTAAATTTAGTAAGTTGTGAGCGGCGGCTGAATTAATATCATCATAGTGCTTTTTCATTTTTATTATATTTAGAGATGTTTGCATAATAATAGGGTTCCTTTGTTCTCTCTTTTGGTGCGGAAATCTAAAAACGGACAATCAATCTACACATAATAAACACGAAAAACACGCCCTCACACGGCTATAGATATTTTTAGAATAGACTTGTAATATGATTTTATTTCATATCATTTACTGGGAAACAGCTTGTCCACCATAAAGTAACTGAGGCGGGGTTTTGAGAATACACTATTGAAACTCACAATATCGGATAAGGGTAAATCTATTCAATGGGATCCCGTTGGTCGTCCTGGCAACCCGTCCCTACCTCGTGATATGATTATATGTATATCTTTATACATAATATAAATATTATATATATATAAACAAAATCCGGTTAGTTACGACACTTATAACTTACGAACTGCTATACGGATTTTATAGATTTATTTGATTCGTCCGCGTTCGGAATAGCAAAAATTATTTTATGTAGTTAAAAAACAATTGTTGAGGCGGTACGAAGTTCGCGGGAATTGCTGGTATCTAAAAAAAAATTGAAGTGTTTGATTTTCACCAATCGTTTTGAGTGTTTTTATATACTTACTAGTGGACGCCCGCAGCTTCGCTCGCGTTACACATTCACTAACTTCAAAAACGGCAATGCTTCATACTAACTTTGCACCCCCGTTTTACCCCCTTAGGGGATGAATTTTCAAATTTTTCTCGCCGTAAAAACCATCCTTGAACTTCAACGAACATTTAAAAAAAAGGATTGGCCAAATTGGTCCAGGCGTTGTTGAGTTATGCGCTTACCAACACATTTTGCGATTCATTTTTATTATATAGATAAAAGTATCTAAAAACAAGTTAAGAAAAAAGTTCCTCGTGGATTGCAAGTATACCTAACGGTAATGAGTGTTGCGTGCAAATGTTTTATTTACCGCGACGGTGTACTTGCTTATTTAATATCGAGAATCAGCTCAATGCTAATTGTCTGCCAGGCGAATCCTGACAAAAACTTAAAAAATATTTCAGGATTATTAAAAGATTGACGAATATTTGCTGTGACATTTTTCTCCTCTTATCGTGAAGGCAAAGTGGTTGCTATCGTCGGGTGTTTAAATATGTAATAATAGGGCGCAACTGGTTGCCCAGACGACTCATCCCTGCCTAGTAGGTATTACTGAGAGTGGATAACAAATTATTAAAAAATAACAATTCTACATTATATGTAGGTACAACATAACAATAAAACGTTGAATGCACTCTGGTTAAAACGGTTCTAATAATTACTGTGAAAACTAGTAAAATAGTCCTACTGTTTGAAAACACACGCTTCTTAAAGCTTTTGTTTTAAAATAAACTTATACCATCAGAAATATAGCTTTTCGATAAATTAACTTACAACAACAATGTTTGTGAATGGTGAATGTTTGAAAATGTAAAAAATATAGTAAAATGTTGTTAAATAAGAACTAAAACTTATGTTTGAAATTCGCCATTCAGCGTTTTAAGTTTGCACAGGTACACTGAACCGATTGTCTGTTTAGTATAAACGGTTCAAACGTCCTCCGCTTAAGGGATTATTCATTGTACAACCAGCAAAGGAAATCTCCACATAGCGAAGGTACGTCGCGACCATTCTACGAGTATAATCTCCGTCTGTTGCCACCGCTGCTGTGTACAAGCGCCGCGATTCAGCATAGACTGTTCAGATTTATTCTCACCTTATCGTGTCAATTCATACCTCTTTGTAAGAGACGTTTAAGATCTGTTACATGGTAATTCGTAATGTACACATTAATTATTTTATACTACGATGTATTACGATTAGCCAATGAATTTACGAGTAACTATAAGTACAACTGTAATTCAGCAATAAATACCTCTAATAAAATTAATTAAAGTCCTTTGTTTCATTTACTCTGTACATTTTTCGCTGTTTATTTATTGAAGAGAGTATTTTAAGGAATTTTTAGAAAACATTCCTTTATAAAATATCCGAATTCTCGATAGATAAATGTTTCAAACATAATTCGTTTTTTTCCTTTTGGTTACCGTCGCTGATAATATTATAAAGGTTTCCATGGAATATGGACGGTTTTAAAAGGCTTAAACATTTGCATAATTAAATATCGGAATTAACTCGGCGATCCCGAGGAGATAATTAAGTGTGCTACAAAGGAGTCGGAAGTAGCTCCTTTAGTATTTTTTTCATTCATTAAACGTGAAATATTGAATGTTTATAATTCTGTACAAATATTTTAGCTCTTGAAACCCGAATAAAAGCGAACTTTTTGTCGCCTTGTGTTAAAGGAAAACAAATCTTTGTGGCCCAACAAACATTATAAATTATCGTAACAATATGTTTGTTATAATAATGTATAATATCCAGCAATAAATTTTTGAGATGTACTAATATTAAGGTGCCCGCAATTGATGTACAATGTACATAGTACACAGTAAGACACTTGTGACACAGGGCAGTATGCTGAGCATAACCCTTTTTTTCACGCATGACACTGTACATAGTTTAAGTAGTTTTAAGTTCATTGTTAAATTTCGAGTTCATTGTTAAAATTCATTATAATTCGATTGTATAGTGTTGTGTGTGAAAAATAAATATCTTCTTCTTTTTCTTTTTTTTTTTCTTCTTCTTCTTCTACTTCTTCTTCTTCTTCTAAGATGCTGCTGACATATACCAGTGGCTTGCGTCGATTCAATGTGATCGACGGTCCTGGTTTTTTCAATGGTGTAAACTTGAAAACTTTGCAATATTATACAGATTTACTATTAACTAGCTTTAACTTGCGGGTTTTCTATGAAGACCGATAATCCAAATGGTACCTACCTACATGACTTGTGCCAGTCCTACGTTTGACTGGCAATTTCCACAGTTATTTGTGACTGTTATTCTTTGGCTTCTGGCGTGCGTTGACTTCGATATCGATATTGCTTTCGTCTGCGTACATCGCATACCTCTAGATAAGTGATATGCAATTCCTTCCATCCTATACTATATTATAAAAATGAATCGCAAAATGTGTTGGTAAGCACATAACTCAACAACGCCTGGACTAATTTGGCCAATTCTTTTTTTAAAATGTTTGTTGAAGTTCAAGGATGGTTTTTACGGCGAGAAAAATTTCAAAATTCATCCCCTAAGGGGGTAAAACGGGGGTGCAAAGTTAGTATGAAGCTTCGCCGTTTTTGAAGTTAGTGAATGTGTAACGCGAGCGAAGCTGCGGGCGTCCACTAGTACTATATATAAAAATGGATCGTTGTTCGTTGGTCTTGCTAAATCTCGAAAACTACTGAACCGATATGAACATTTAGTGGTTTGTTTTGTACGTTTAATTTCGGTGAAAGTTTAAAAATAGAAATAATAGAGAAGTCGGATAGTGTACCCTCTTTGTACTATTTTGACTAACTAGAAAACTTCCTTAGAGCTTTTAACAAAAATACAGTCATTTTGTTATTTAAAATATTCCTCAATTGTAAAAAATCTCTCATCCGTAAACAAAATTTTACCCCAAAGGGTAAAACGGAACCCTATTACTATGACTTCACTGTCCGGTCTGTACGTCTGTCACCAGGCTGTATTTCATGAACCGTGGTAAATAGACAGTTGAAATTTTCAGATTTCTGTTGTCGCAATAACAACAAAAAACACTGATTAGTATGAAGGTAACATAAATTGTGGACTCTTAATGTTACAATTTAAATACCTATTTAATTTTTTTTACTGTACTTATGTAAAAAAAACAACCATATAATCATAAAATTACTTTACCTACTTGTATTTGATAAACCTTCATGTTTTCCTAAAGATACTTCACAGATATTTTTAAGGTAGGTAAATGTACTCGTAGCTTTCTTGCGTAGGTTTTGAAATCCTTTAAGTATCTAATTTGCAAATTTTTGCTGCTAAGGCGATTTGCGCTGTAATTTGTTCAATTATTTCGCTCTCAAATAGAGCGTAATTTTCCATAGCAATAAGGCATTAGAAGGTATCAGGGTGGAAAGGAAAATAAGCAGATAATAATGATGTGCCGAAGTCAATAAAATGCGACGTCTTTTCGCCGCGACTTGATTGATCAATCTCTCTGCTCCGAGGCGCGCTTGTTATTATTCATTTACGCCATATTTATTAATAAACTCATGTAATAAAATAAATGTCTACTTAAAATGGCAATTTTTATTTTACGTATACGTTGAATAAGAATAAGAATAAAAATAATTTATTTATTTTCGTTTGTGTTGTATGTTTGATCTTAGTATATTTTTAAAAATATGTACAAATTAAGGAAAAATTTGACTCCTTCTCAAACTTTATGTGAATAGAAATGTCGCGACTGTTCTAGGCAGAAAGCGAGAGAGAATTATACAATAATATTATACGATAATACTATTAATTGTTAGCTTTATCTTACAATAGTAGAGGCACTTCCAATAGTTAGCTTTATTTGACATTAATATTAGGGTCACGATTATTAGTTACACATACAGTTACATTACATATCTTGAATCTGTATTTTATTATAGAACAGTGAATCAACTAACAAGCTAACAAGACGTGGCCGCCAATAAGCACTAGATTCCGGTCCGTTCCGCACATTTCCCAGTAAATTTATCACGGCGGCTCGCCGCGGCGCTGCAAAAATAGTGTAACGATATTCGTTAGAGCGCGGCATTATTTCTGCGAAACTGTTGCGAGCCGGTTCATTTTTCCCCGTCTATCTCATATTTCTGTCTAATTAAGGCCACGGTGCCCGGGGGCAAGTCGCAGCTTACCTCCGTAGCGCTAACAACGGTACCTAGCCCGGCTTTAATGCCAATTACCTGCGCTTCGCTGTTCCCAGCGTCAAGTATCGCCGGTGCGCGGCGTTGTGTCAGAGAATCGCTCGCTTCACTTCATCCTATAATTCCTCTTTAACAATTAATTGCTCTTTACATGGCGCTGGGTGCTTCCGGTGATGATGCTTGAAGAAACGGCGCGATCAATTTTTCTTTTGTGTCTCTTAGACGGTAAAAATTGTATTTGGATCGAGTTTAGTATTAGTATCTATGAACTTTAATTGAAACTCTCGCCTGTATTTTTTTTACTCTAAATTTATTTATGGTACTAATGTGAACGAAGCTTATGATATGACTTCAAAAAAGGGGGTTTTACTTACTGGCTTACCGTACCCTTTTATTAATTCCGTCTAGAAAAAGTAGTTGTACTCCCAGGTCTTCTTTAGCACACGTTGCGTCTGCGATACATGGTTTGAGAAAGATGGCATATTGCACAATTTTTAATATCGGAGTTTTCCTTTGCTACCGATACTTTACTGTAATATGAATCTGGGGAAGCTGTAAATCGCAGAAAGTACGCAATGAAACGAGAAACGGGAGAGCGTCGGTGGAATTAATTTCACATGATGAATGATGAGCGATGACGTTGCAATTTACATTTCGAACGGCAATATAACCTTATCTGTTTAGGTGCCGCGAAAAAATCCAACAATATTGCCCTATTGCTAATGTCTGACTGAAGTATGACTACCATAGGCACTAGCGGGAGTTTTTTTACTTTCTTAATATCAAATAAGTTACGTTACAAAGAAGCGATAAATTGTCCGAAGAAGATCGAGTATTATCGATCGTATATTAAATTAGTAAGATAATTCCTATGATTAAATCTCCTTAAGTGAAACGAAAAATTCTGAGCCCAAAAATGGCACGGTTTAACTTTAGCGTGAATCACGTCAACCCCTTTTATTTAGTTAGCCGACATGAAAAGATTTAGTGCGACGACTCGTATATTCGATACGGAAACTGTGCTGGGATTATCCCACCGTAAGCAAACAAGCGTCCGCAAAGCCTCGTCGAACTGAGAGCATACGTGAACTATGCTAACGAAATGAAGATAAAACCCTTATCACATTACGGTTCCGTACCTAAGAAAACTTCTCGAAAGGTACGGACTTTTAGGAGTCAATCTTGTTTCACGGGGAGTTAATGAATTTAGTCGGGCGTATTTTTTAAAAAGGTTTATTTAACTCTGTTTCGTTAATGGATCCGGTCGCGTTGGCCGACATCGGATAAACCGTATATTTTAAGGTCGGTGTTGTCGGATCGTAAAGAATGATCCTATGTCTGAGGCGACACCATTACTCCTCGTGCCGCATGAAAAATTCATATCGCAGCCGTTTGATCGCGTTAACGCTGGTGAGTCGTCGCGGCGCGGCCTCCGGGGTGCTCTAAGCGTGCTCGCCGCGTGCAGCGCGGTGCCCTCTCCGGCGTGCCGTAATGCCAGATATAAATTTAATTTAAACACGCCACCACTGATACGACATACGTGCCGAGGGGACTGTATGGTCCGAAATAAAATGACGCTTTGTAGCAAACGTTCTATTCAAACTGAGCCAAGTCTTCAGACAATCCAAAGTATTGAATTGGTCCTGGACACGGAAAATTGATATGTATACCGTATGCTGAATTCTAAATTAAATACATACGAGTACATAATACAATGTTAAATACCCAGTACTGCGGTGACAGTCCAGTGGCTTTCGAACTCACCTCTCAATCGAACGGTCCGTTTTCAAATACAAGCAGCACGCACCAATTATTGTGTTATGTGCGATTTATTAAATTAAAGTACCATCAGCTGTAACGACTAAGGAAAATCGTGTAGAAACCTCGCATGCTTGAGAGTTTTTTATAATGTTCTCTAAGTCATGTGAAGTCTTCCAATCCGCACTTGGCCAGCGTGGTAAACTAAAACCGGGTTAGGTTTTAGTTTATTCGCGTTCAGTAAAGAGACACGTACCCAACAGCGGGATAATAACAGGGTTGTGGTGGAAGTAACCAGTATAAACACTCGCAAGGCGGGTGAACAAGTAATAAAGGATTACTTGTTTCCACGGATTTTCCAATGAAACTTAAGAATGTTTAGCTCGGTAAAAAGGATTTCAGGATACTAACTGCTGCCTGTTTTGAGAGAGAAGCACTTCTTTTGCTTAAACTCAAGTTTTGGTTGTCCAAAATCTTTTTCTTTTTCTGATCGTCAATATGTCGGTACCTTGAACCTTTACGTGACATGTACTATTGGACAGCCGGTTTTACCGTTTTCAATTCTAATATAATAATTTATATGTAAATGCTTGAGCTTGCAATTGCATTCTTACCTTAATATTTGCTTTCTCTTTTGTTTTAGTGGACTTGCTGCAAATGCTAGAGTTCAACGTGACCGTATCGTTCCCGGCGGCTCCTCTACTCACGGTTATTTTGGCGCTTGTTGGTAAGTGGCTATCTTATTATTTTTCTGTATAATACTTGATGATATTTCACAGAATGGTATACAGAACAGAAACAAAGCAGCATGACTGAAATGGAGATCGACAAATGTAATTCGCTTGACTCGCATGCCGGTCAAAATCAAATGCAATGTAATGTGTAATTTGTTGAACCTACCTATGCTAAAGGCCATTAAGCTCCGTCATATTGTAAGGATCTGAGAGCTGGCTAATGACTTAGATAAATTAAAAACGATTAAAATTGTGCTTTATACCCGTTGTCCTACGTGAATGACCATCGCGGCAGTGCGACCCAATTGGTTTTATTACTTCTCCATTTGACTGTCATGGTTGTTATCTGTGTCCGATATAGTCGCAGCTATCTCCATAACTTAGGAGCTTTGACCACTAAGAAGTTTTCGGGAATTGATTTGACGAAATTATCTTTAGCCTTTCATAGTCCATCGGCGACGCAAAAATATCAAATACTCGTTGAATGTTTTGGTATCCAAGGTTATCACCAGAATCGGTCTGGACAAGACATGATGAGATGCGATACTTGATATTTGACGCGTTTGTTGCTCACAGATGACTACTAAATAGGACGCGGAAGTATTGGTCGCATTAAGACGCATAGAATAGCGTCGCGTCGCGTCGTTGCATGTCGCGTTGCTGACCCTACGGACAAAGGGTGATTGATGGAATCGAAATGATGAGAGAAACCAACTCTGCTGGCATGATTAACAAATATGACCAAGAAAGTTCTTATAATATAAGAGCAAATGCTGAGTACGTCCCCCAATGTCTTTGACTCCAATGTTTTTCAAAAATTTTCTAATTGAAAACAAAACCTTACATAGGACAAGGGGCGAGCATAACGCCTATAGCAGCATTGTTTACCAGTCAATGCTTTGAGACAAGCACGTTCCATGGTGTGAGAGTAAACAAATGACTTGAGAACTTGACCCTTTCGCGTAAATGTTTGTAGGTCTTCTTGCAAAGTTTAGAAAATTTTGAATAGAATAAGTCATAGGTCTTCTTTAAAAGTATATTAAACAATAGAATATAATAAACAGGCAAAAAAAACGTGACCCCTTCCTTGGTCATGTGGATTCATATTACGCGCATTTCGAAATATAGTGTGTATTGATCGAATTCATCTGTCAGCCAAAGCTCACAATCAATCGATAAAAAACTAATTATTATTAATTTAAAAAAAAGAAAAATTTTACAACATGATGTAGAATTTATATTTCTTTGGTTTGAGTAGCTAAGTACGTGCCTATTTTCGTCAACCTACCTCTACCTACTGAGCATGTTTTGTACATTATCCTGCTCAGTTTGTGACAATTGTGAACAACTCGTGTTTGAATCTCGGTTTCCGGTCATTACTGTCTTCAAGGCCCGCCTCCAAGTCGATCGTTATTATTCCCTCAAGGAAACTATTTGCCGGTTCCTATTTTCACTGGGATAATTTTGTGTGTCAGGCGTCTTCATTGAAACGTTAGTAGGTCGGTCGATTCAACAAGTAACGGCGCGGCGCCTGTTGCGCGGGCGGGCGGGGCGCCTGTTGCGCCTCGCAGACGCCGCCGCCCACTCCAATGGCTATATGGTTCCTGTGCTCATGTACTACAAATACTTTTGACCCATTTAAAACGTATTTCGTACGCCTCACCGCCGCGCCTGTAGATTTCCTCGTAAATGTACGCCGTCCCGTTACCCGTCGCCGTACATTTCCACTTGTTACGGCCACTTGGGCATTTTAAGTTGTAACTTTCTTAATCAGAGATCTTATTCACTTACCTTTTAACCTTTTGCGTTGATGTGGTTTTCTTCTTGCTGTTTGTAATCTCCATCAAAGAGTACCTAAGCTTCGGTCTGTCGTCTGAAAACCGGTGCCGCGGCTATAATCTCATGCGCTTCGCTTTATATCTTTATGCTTTAACACACAATTTTGGATACGAAGTAGTAAAGGAGACAATAAATACAGTATGATTCTTGACTAAACCAATACTAAAATCACATAGGTAGTAATTTATACGATGTGTATTATAATTAGTTCAATTTTCAATTGGAAATTGAAAATATATTCTCATAATTATATTTTTTTGAAAAATTAAATAGCAGCCAAACCTGATGGTATTAAAACATTTCAAATCGAAGTTTTGGTTGACCGGTATACTAATTTTGCGAGCCTAAACCATCGCGGCGTCGGTGGATAGCGAGTAGAATAATATTCGAGTACGACGAAAGCGTGTAAACTCAAATTGGTTCTCGGCAGAACTATCTCTGAATTGTGCAGAGTTAGTGGTCCCACCCATGCTCGCGTCTGAGTTGTTGGAAGAGTAATTTAGAAGTTTTGCCGGTGCATGTGTATGTATGTCCGCGCAATGAATATTATGATTGATATAGTTGACGAAGTTTCGCTTTAGTGCAAGTATTCAGTGGCTCCATCACGATCGAATTTGGCTTAATTTTGGGCATTATCTGAATTACTTAACAGGTACTGATATATTATTATGCAAACTTGTACTCAAATACTCGTATTTATATACAAATAGCCAAGTCTCATTAAAATGTTGAAGCCGTTGGTCTCAGTTGTTTATTTATTTATTTAATAATGCTTTATTATATGTACCTAAATATGGTACAAAAGGCGGACTTAATGCTAAGAGCATTTTCTCCCAGTCAACCTTTGGGCTAAGCAGAGAGAAGCTAAGGCGATATATTTTAAAAAATTGTGTACTACCTAATTATAAATGATGGAGTAAAACAATATTTACAATTTTTTATTTATATTTATTTTTTAAAAATTGTTACAATTGTAGAACAATTGTTTAGCCTTGTCGAAGACATTCGGGTGGTTTGAAATTATTCTATACTAGACTAGTGGACGCCCGCAGCTTCGCTCGCGTGGAATAAGACATTCACTTACTTCAAAAACGGCAAAGTTTCATACTAACTTTGAACCCCCTAGGGGGTGAATTTTCAAAAAATCCTTTCTTAGTGCTCCCCTGCGTTATAAGAGGTCATACTAACTTTGAACCCCCTAGGGGGTGAATTTTCAAAAATCCTTTCTTAGTGCTCCCCTGCGTTATAAGAGGAACCCCTGTGCAAAATTTCAAGTTTCTAACCCTTATAGTTTAGGCCCTGCGTTGATATGTCAGTCAGTCAGTCAGTCAGTCAGTCAGTCAGTCAGTCAGTCAGTCAGTCAGTCAGTCAGTCACCTTCTCCTTTTATATATATAGATAAATCCTCCACCAATCCACATAAATAGGTTTAATTAGGTTGTCGTGTTTTTATCACGACAACCTAACTATTAGAGGGGTTAGAACTTGCTAGAACCCGAAAAATTTAATTAATCGAGGGCGAGGGAATTTTTTTCGAATCTATGGCATATGCTGCGTGAGATACCTTTTTGCCATAGAGCATTCCAATGTTAAATAAGTAGGCACAGACGCCTATGGCTTTATGTCGTACCAGTCCCTCATATCTATACCATTAAATCTTTAAAGGGGCATTACACAACTCATATACTAGATACGAATGGTAAATTACCCGTTATGATCAATTTCAATATATAAATAGACGAGGACGATTCTTAGATCAGCTTTACGATCAAGCTGTATGCCACATTAGCATTTTATTTCTCTCTTTTACACATACCTTACCGCAGTTACACTTTGCAGATTCAGAGCCTATTGCTTCAGTGTGTATATAAGTGTTATTAGTCAAACCACATTAGTAATATATTATTTTATCAAAGTATTATTCCAAAGTACTCTTTTGTCGACGTTCAAAATACAGCTTATAGGCGCACGGAAAATATCTGGACTAGTTATATTCCATTCGCTTCTAACATTCTTACGCAGAGTATTTCCGAGAAGATTGAACAAATATTATTAGAAATTACGATAAGTACAACATTTTCTTCATGGATCGTATCACATCCTGTTTTATCGTATCACGTCGCATTGCTTGGGACCAATTTTTGAAAATGGATACCTACACAAATTAAAAGTTTCATCTACTCGTATATTACTACAGATACATTTTATACATAAACACCACTTAGTTTTTTTTTAAACACAACAATAGTTAGTCAAAATTAACAAACGACGATGACAAAATGCAGTGTCTCCGAATCCATTATGAGGAGATAAATATCTGCAGACTAATCTCGAAGACGTCAATGTGTGCGCCCGCATCGCTCGTCGCGATTAATATCGCCGGAGTTGTCGAGCTCTCGTATGCTCATGACAACTTTAAGATCGAGTCACTTGCTTCGGTTTATTGTTCATCAGGAGACTGAAATATTCTGGTTTCAAACATAAGCAATATAGGTACTGCAAGGCTTTGTATTCGTATATTGCAATATAGTTTTGTAGCTCCTACTGATATTAATTGATATGATAAGATTTGTTAGTATGTATTATTTATGAGCACAGTTAACATAAAAAAAAAGTTTCAGTATAATCTATAAAAAAGCATTGGGTATATGAAATGAAATGAAATGAAATGAAATTTGTTTATGAAATTTGTTTATAGGCTATATCTCTCTACAAGTCGGTTTCCTCATTGCTGAGGGTCGTGACCACCACTAAGCAGTTTCCTTGTTATCTCTCTCCACTTGTAGAGAGAGAGATAGGCTATATCATATCATAACGAAATTTAAAAATATGTTAATGCGCTCTTAAAGTGGAACAATAAATCTGATTAAATTTGTGCACCTTTTGCTTAGAATCGCGTCATTACGTGATCAAACACTGAATACTGTTAAGGTAACATTATCAACATTTTTACTTGATAAATTTATGCAAAATCACATCAAACTTTCCACAGGGATTCAACCCATATTATAATGCATATTTTACTAACGTATCCTATTATGAAAAGATTTTCATGCTAATAAAATATTCAAAAATAGTCTCCGTTTTTGAACTTTAATCAAGTTGAAGCGATTTTATCATGCTGTGCCTTCACCCTCTCTTTATCAATTCTAAAAATGTCTCCGGAGTGGCTTCTTTCAATTTGTTCCTACCCGGGTAGAAGTTTGGCTTATAATCTCTATTTTATTAGACTACTTCAATCTTCTGAAGACTTGAAAACATTTCAATTATGCGAGCATCCCGCCTAATACATAGTACGCTGACTAGACTCATAAAATTCGCCGTATTGAAGTTTTGGTTTTCTTATCGTAACATAATGTAATAGCGTAAAACCCTAAAATTTAATAGTCTTACCGATAGTTTTACATATATATACACATCAGTATCATTCCATGTATCAATAAGGATAATTTACCGACCGTAGATAGCGCATAAACGCTTGAAAAGTGTAAAGTGGAAAAGAAGGACTGTTTAATCGCGACTCAAGCAGTCTTTTTCCGTAGTGAGTGATCAGCCATCGCCGCGTAGAGAAGTCAAAGTCAAAGTTAAAGTCCTATCTATCTATGTCCTAGTGTAAGAGAGAGAAAAAAGCCGGAGGAAAAAACTTTCGCTACTCTTTTAAAATTCAAATTCATTTGTACAGTGTGAACATGACATGATCAGGACAGACACGAGACAGCAAATCGTGTATGCCAAGAATCACCCCATATGCCACCTGCTTACAATATTTAGTATAATTACCTAATACAAGGAAAGCATAGTTATAGTGATAGCCTGTAGAGATACGTAAACATGTCCTAGTATGCGTTAAAAAATTGACGAAACAATAGCCTAAATCTGCGAAAAAAGGATGGGATTATCATTTTTTGCTTGTTTAAACACATTATAGGTACTCGTACATCGTATCCTGCATTTAAATATAGCAATTACATATGTAATTGACTGTAATTACATATGTAATTGACATTTGACGAATTTTTATTATAACTTGAAATACCCGGTATGAGATCGGAGTGTCTGGATTTGTGCCCGATATTCACTTGTACCTGTTAAATAAGAGGCCAAGGGATATGTGATATGCCCAGGGATCCCAAGGGATAAGTGAAAAAAATAGTGTTCACAAATTCGTATCCATCAAGCTCAGAGTCCATGCCTTGAGATATTATTGTACCAGCAGGAGGTAATCCTCGGGGATGCAGCTCGCAGGCGGCCTATTTTAGGTGCTCCCGTGTTTTTGTTTGCTAGCACATATCGGCACGTTCGCCGCCATCACGTTAGCCGAATACTAATGTGTCGTAGTGTTGCTTTATCCATTTGTATTCGAGTTCCCGCGATTATTTGGCTGCGTAAAAGTGAATTTCTGACTGCTTGACGATGGTTTATGTAGATGTTCTATAATAATTTGTAGTCCTTGGAAATAATAGATTGAAAGACTAGGAATGTATATATATTTATTTAATAGAAAATATTTAATTTCTATATACTCATTTAACTATGTCTCAGTTGACGTAAGTTCGTGACGTGAGTCCCGATGTCGCGCCCTTGATACAAACTTACTAATATATAAATGTGAAAGTGTTTGTTGATGTCCTTCTTCTTTGCCCCAACAGAATGATGGATGGACGGGTTTTTTTGCACATATATAGTATATGGCCTGGAGAATGACATACGAATTTCCGTGACATGAACAAAACACTGAAGTAATCGATCGATTTTAATCGATTCAGTTTTTTTAATAGATTCAGATTCATTTATTTATTATAATATGGTATTTGGAATTAATTTGCGTTTATTTATCAACATTACATTTTCTATCTACCACCGGTTCACAAATTTATGCTACCGAGAAGAAAACGGTCACTACATAATATGTAATCGATAAGTCGATAAGTCTGAATCAAGTGTTAATAAAACTACATTATTTATATTTATGTAAATCATGTATCGGCAGTCGGTATATCACAGACATACGAGTATAGAGCCAAGTGTAGTGGTATCGGCGTTCGGTCGCGCCTCCGAAAATTGGATTTGCTTCGTATACGTTGATCCAGAATTACCGTCCAGCTGTTCGAAACAATGCCCAATCAAACTACGCCGCACGTCATGCATGTGATTCGGGAAACTTCAATAGTATTGATTTAAATTGACATCATTTTTGTGGAATGAATGAATATTATGAAATGTTCTTAATGGTAGGTGAAGGTTGTCTGGATGAAATCGCTACTGGTTCGATAAGACCGCCTTTTGGCCACCACATGTAAAGTGCATCATTGTTGTAGTTGTAGTCCCACTGTTGTACAAAGGCATCTGTATTATTTAGGTTAGTTTATTTTATCGTATTTTTGACGTTTTGTCCTAATTAATTTAAGTTACAAGACACGGACAACATACTTAGCTTGGGAGACGCCATTGACAAGAAGGCAGAGGACGCGTGCCATAGATATACAAATAGGTACATGGAGAGTTAGTAATGGCATTGGTATACTCATAAGATCATCGTTATCATGTTTTTTTTAAACCATTGGCTCTTGCTTTGCTTTCGCGATTCGCCCAGACCTACTACGCATCAAACTCAAAACTACTTCACAAATACGTCAAAAATTACGACTAACTCATCTCTATCTCCACGTCCGACTGATTGAATTTATTGAAAATTATAACGCGATCGATATCACAGTTCAGTGATGCATAGCATCGGGCGTGCGTGACGAATTATAATCTGCACGTAGTAGTAATCCGGTTGTATCGGCGCGAGGCATGCTCCACGGACAACCCTGTTTGCCCTGTTTGTTGGACGCACCGCATCGTTATCATATCTGCTTTATTTCGGTGCCTATTGACACAAGATGCCGGATGGAAAAACTGGGTAAACCTTGATTTTTGTATGAATGAAATTTTTTTAAGGCGTTTTCAGAAATGCTTACAACATATTATAACAAAAAAGTGCTTATGACCATAAACACAAAGTCAAATAAATATGTCCAGTGCATGTCGGTAGTTTGACTTACGAATCATAATCATAATCCTTATTGCCTCAAGTGTAACATTACATTTTCACGGTCATAATATTACATCATAGAACCCTGCTAGGGCGTCGCAACTGATTTTATATAATAATTCGCTTGGCCCGCGTGACATTTATAGGATATACTGAAAAAATATTGAAATTGATTTTTTAATCCAACAGAACAGTGTATCTGGATAAAAAGTGTCCTATATGTTAACATTCCAGTGTGTCAGCTACCTCCATACCAAATTTTATTAATTTGGTCCAGCCGTTAGCGTGAAAAAGTAACATACACACCGGTGTATAGCAATAGGCTCACCAACTAATAAATGGGTAGTAACGTTTTGAATTGAAATTTAAGATTACTTATATTGATACTGACTACTACACTACTTAAACACAAAACAATTTTTTGTGTATAATGTATATGTAAAATTTATTTATGTACAGCTTTTATTGTAACGTTCGTAGCGTCTGTTATTTATTAGCTTTATTTGCGAAAATGTAGAAACTGGGGACGGCGTTTAAAAAAAAATCATCTGCTGTAACGGTGAAGTATACATCGTGACGTGAAGAAACCTGCATGCGCATTCACCATAATAGTCTTTGAAGGTATGTGAAGTCAGCCGATCTGCACTTGGCCGGCGTGGTGGTTTTTAAACCTACAGGAAATAAATATGTCATGTCCGATTTTGTTATTCATATCCAAACTATTGACGATTAATGAACTATACTATAGGTTTGGTAAAATAATGACCGGTGGGCGGTATCATGGTGCGCACACGAGACGCGGTGACGGCGCGTTAAAACGAACCCGCGCGGATGATTGATGAGCGTCGCCGCGCCCGACTCATTCAATTTGCCGTCACCTCGCTCATACATTGCACTTTTGTTACAATTTGGCTGCTGTAATATTATGAAAATCGACACTGAAAACTCACAGGTTCACGCTCGTCTGTTAAATTCTACGAAGGATTTGGTGGTGTGGTATTTAAAATACCTATAGCTAAAAATCTGCTTTTCAGGTTAAAGGTTTGGTAATACTTTAACCGGCAGGTTGTATGATGGGGCCTCGTGAGCCCGGTGACGGCGGGATAAAATGGGCCCGCGAGAATGATTGATAGATGAGCGTCCACGCACCCAGTCATTCAATTTGCCGTCACCACTCTTATTCGTTGCACTTTTGTTGCAATGTGGCTGCTGTAATGTAAAAAAAAAACGTTTACACTGCATAACTCAGAGATTCTGCTCGTACAATAAGTACGAATTGATAGTGTGGTATTTAAAATACACTTAAAATTAGAATTTCGCTTATATGAGTAGAATAAAAGTGTGATCTAACTAAACAAAGGACGTACTGCCATACTGCAAACTATAAGTAACAGGTATTACCAATGTAACTATTTAAACAAGACTCAACAAAGTCTTACATCATTCTCTGCAGCTTTCATAATAATATCACAAACGCCAATTACGTCGAAGCGCACGGCAATCTGATTACTCTGTGAGTTACCGATAATTTGGCTCACGCCTGCACGGTACTCCGTACTCTAGCATCCTCGTGTCGTGGTCGCGATGTCAGACAGACGCTGGCAGGAAATTAAGCAGAGTGTTTTTTTATTGCGTTTAAGCTCGCCACCGCGTTAAAATGCAATTTGGTGTGACGTCCTCGCCAAAGTCGGCAGCAGTTACCGGCTTTCAAGTTGACAATGTGGATCATGTTAACCGAGGGGATTTGTTGCTTACCTTCTCGGTTTTACTTTTACGTCAGAGTAGTTATTGTGTTGTAGCTGGAGTTAATTTTGACTAGTTAATTAAGTTTGTATGGTTAAGACATCCTCATAGTACGGGGAAAGCATGTGTATTATATTCACCGATGGATCGTAAATATGAGATTCGACATACACTAAAATTTTAGTGCAACGGAAACAGTCTGAGCTTTTGTCAGGTGTTTTACAACACTGCATCGTTACTTTAATAAGGTGTAAGCCATATAGTAAGTACATATGTACACATGTATTATAAAACAATACTTAATAAACAGATTACGAGTTACCGCTCCAGCTAAAATTTATCCGTGACATGTTTTGTACATTACTACTTCTGTTTTTGAATGGTTCAGTTCGCATTTTGATTCATGCTTAAGAGTATACTACTACACTACTAGAATATACTACTACGTCTATACTAAATTGGAAACGTGCATGTTTCCGAGCCGATGTTTGCATCTTGCATTGATGATTTGTAACATAACATCACGTCTGTTTTTCCCCGAAC
The DNA here is from genome assembly GCA_944567765.1 of Carterocephalus palaemon. Lineage (NCBI taxonomy): Eukaryota > Metazoa > Arthropoda > Insecta > Lepidoptera > Hesperiidae > Carterocephalus > Carterocephalus palaemon. Next base: position 5,250,668 of record OX155655.1, on the reverse strand, counting down.
GGGTAGGTGCACGCAATATTTTAATACGAGTACCTACATATTATTATTTTATTAAGATAACTGCTTAAGATAACTGCTTCTTCCTTACTGCAATCCAATATTAAGGTTGTTACAACTTTAGTATCAAACAGCGTCTTCCCGTTAGTAATAAGGGTTAGTGTCTGAGGCAACAACTCGCCGGGGTAAAGTTTAGAACTTCAGCCAGGATTCTTCAATCGTTTTACGTCAATACCTCCAAGTGCATTTGAGCGCTACTGATTCTTTTATTATGTTCTCATGGACTAGTGTAATCAATATAAAAATTTTCTCGCAGTAATATTATCTTTATTCCTTAGTTCGCTATATAAGTTAGTATATAACTTTTGAATCTATACTAATATTATAAAGCTGAAGAGTTTGTTTGTTTGTTTGTTTGTTTGAACGCGCTAATCTCAGGAACTACTGGTTCGAATTGAAAAATTCTTTTTGTGTTGAATAGACCATTTATCGAGGAAGGCTTTAGGCTATATAACATCACGCTGCAACTATTAGGAGCGAAGAAATAATGGAAAATGTGAAAAAAACGGGGAAAATTATTCATCCTTGAGGGCTTCCGTTGCGTGCGCTGCGAAAACGGTTCAAGATACCAAAAATATATGTATGAAAGAATTATTCCTCTTGAAATGATCTAAAAAAATGTCCACGACAGTATATGTCTATCTTTTAAGATTAACTCACTAGAACCTTTTTTATGGTAATCAAATTTGGTCGAAATTAATGCATTTGTTAAGAGTTGTATCAACGTAATAATATTAATTTTTAATAATTTCCTACTTTTATTGAACGCTTTCGATTATAAGTAATGGTAATGGTAGTTGTAGTGGTAGTGGAAGTGGTGGTAGTAATCCACACACTTACATTAAGTTCTCCCAAAATATTCACTAAAAATTATCTATATGGCAAAACAACGTTTGCTGGGTCAGCTAGTAACTTATATAACCACTATATAACGAACACTAAGCACTAACGGGTTTTTACTCAAAGTGATCTTGACAAAGTGACTGTGATTACATGTCTTTTTTAATTGATATTTTATTCAAATATTATTAAAACATGTCTGATTGTACCACTAGTATGCTGTTGTCCTACCAGTAGGGATAATCGGTGGAACCACGGCCCCTTAATGTCATTTGTAATTAATTAATGCGTAATGATTTGATTGCAAAATTGTTACTGAAAAAAGACCGAACGGTTTTTTTTTCTTATTAAATTCAGCTTCAATTCTACGACAGTTTCACTATCTTAAGATTTCCGATCATAAGTTTCAGACATCCTAAATCTGCTCCAATACTTACCCCATTTATTATTAATCCTCTGCAGATGGAAACTACGACGGTTTTATCTCAGATGAAATTTAAAACTTGGCCCGCTGGACGTTCTTTCTCGGCATTTAATTGGGAAAACTTGGTTTTAGTCTGGGTTGGATTAGTTTTTAGATGTTTGAGTTTGCATATGTGCAAATACTTAAGAGTTATTTAATTGCAGCCTGAAAGTCTTAACTTTGTGGCGAACTATTAAAGCGTCGCCGTGATATACATATACATATATCCATATGTATTTTTTAAACATTGGCGTCACATTCATAAGTGTTGTAATAAAAACGTTATAATACCTAATAGGTGCGTTATATAAAATGCCTGGGTAAGTTTAGTTTAATTTCCTTTTTTATGTAATAAATTGTGATTTTGTAGTTTTGTAAAATTTGATATATGTAGTCCTATACCTGAAATTAAACCATTATTACATAAATACATATATATAATCACGCCTTGTTCCAAACGGGGTAGGCAGATACCACTCTCTTCCCCGGCCCTGACTTACGTCTTTCACTGACTTACGTTGTTTGTAATATAAAACTAGGGCAGTTTATATCATTATTTAAGCAGTAAATTATAGTTTATAATAAAGTAGTAGGTAGTAGTAATTTTTATACATCAAAATATTATTTTAAAAATTATGGGTGACAGCCTAATTACTATCAAATTCTCACTCGAGGGGGTGTGGGTTTTAAACCAAGCCGCATGCAGGTTATTTTCGATTTAAGAAATGATATTATTATGTCACCTGCTATGACGTTAACGCTGGTGGAAAATGTCATGAGAACTTGCATGCCTGAAAGTTCTCCATAATATTCTCGAAGGCTTTTGAATTTTACCAATCCGCACTTGGCCAGCGTGTTGAACTATAGCCTGCCTACTCCCATTCAGAGATACACGGATACCCGAGCACAACAGTGGGACCAATAAAGGATTGTGGTGGTGGTGTTTGTGTTAAGTTAGGGTTTCTAAATGAGTACTCTGACGCATTTCTTTAAAAATAAACTGTGACATTGAAAGTACATTTTAGTTTCGGTTTTTTATTTCACGAACAGTCACAGTGAACAGTTTATTAATTAGGACGTCGCGTCAGAAAGAAATTATGTACTCTCAAGATGGTGAACATTTTTGAGTGAGTTATGTAAAAAACCACGTGGCTGTGAGTTTTATCTGATTAAAAAGCAAGCCTAAAGTCAATTCATGTTAAAAACCTATTCGCTAAACTTTATTCCCTGTTCTACGACGTGATGAAAATCGTGGAGCGTGGTTGAGATTTAGTACGGGCGTTAGGTTCGCATTAAAGTGCAGTGGAGCCACGTTCCGAGGTGTAAAGCCTCTGTACCCTCCGACTTAATCTGACTAAGTGAATTACTTGCAGCCCAGCCGGACTCACTGCGCTTCGGAAGTCATGGTGTATTATACCTCTGTATGGATTAATTAATTGCTGAAACAGGATAAACTGATCACATTGTCTCGCTGTATTGCGATTAGATAAAGCACTACAATGGTTAAAGTAAAATTGAATAAGCAAAATTGTTATAAGTATATAAAAATCTGAATGACCTTTAATGATTTTTCGCTGCGACCCATAGATGTCCCACTGCTGGGCACGGGTATGATGATTCACGAAGTATAATTTAAAACTTGTAGTTTACTTAGCCTAAAATCCCTATGTTTCGTTGTATAACGTAACATTACACATACACGTATTGATTGATGCTACATCTCCTATAGAAATAGGCGTCTAGCGCACACCTCGTGTGGTAGATCTTAGGACAATCGAATTTTACTATCCTCATAAAATTATCATTATAATATATGATACATCTATATAATAAAAATGAATCGCAAAATGTGTTGGTAAGCGCATAACTCAACAACGCCTGGACCAATTTGGCCAATTCTTTTTTTTAAATGTTCGTTGAAGTTCAAGGATGGTTTTTACGGCGAGAAAAATTTGAAAATTCATCCCCTAAGGGGGTAAAACGGGGGTGCAAAGTTAGTATGAAGCTTTGCCGTTTTTGAAGTTAGTGAATGTGTAACGCGAGCGAAGCTGCGGGCGTCCACTAGTACCTAATAGAATAGACAACATGGTAATGAATTAGCTTGGAAGCAGCATAAAATTTCTGAATTATGTATTGCGAAATCATGTTTCTAGAGTTTAAAAAAAAGAGAGAAAGGTACGATGCAGAATGAATTTCTGACTAAACATGACCGGTAGACACGGCAATAACGGACGGTTTATGATAAAGTTAATTAGATAGAACATTCGTTCCCCCGAGCGAGTACACAGATTAGACGGCGCGCCGAAGACTCTTCCTAATAAGAAAAGAAAAACGATAGATTTCTTATTAGCTCACTTTATCTTCATGGAAATTGTGAGATCTCTGTTTTAGAGAAAGATTTTGTTTTGATTAAAATTTTAATAATATGGTGACGTTCAAAAACTGTTGAATCCCATGTAATGTAACTGTGGTGTATATGAAATACGTTTAATGAGAAATATGTTAGCTAATTTAAATTTTGAGGAAAATGAAGGTCTCAGATAAAAATATTTTTATAATGAATTAATGTTAGAGACACGCACATAGTAGATATAAAATATTTTTAAATACCGCCAGACGAACAAGGGTCAGTAAGCTGAGAATTTGTGACAATTCTGTGTAGGTACTCAAGTCCAGTATCTGGCTGACAATAAGATGGGGATAAAATGAAAATTGTGTAAGTAGGTACGCAACGTAATGTAAACCATTTCTAATCTCGCTCACCGCAACGAGCCATTTTCATCAAACGAAGTGCAACGCTACTGGAGATGTTTCGCCGGTCGCGCAGTAAACCATTTAAAGTTTTGTTCAAATAAAACTTACAACTTTTGCGAGTGTCTTCTTTGGTGCTTGGTGCATCTTTCAGGGATTTAAATTAAGCAGCTTTAAAATTGAGGTGAAACAGAGGTGATTTTGTGTTTTTGAGCAATAAGGTCCTTACTACTCTGAACTGAATACCGAATGAAAAGTTAGGATATTATGGTTCACAGTGTGGTATCTGTACATAGTTTTATTTTCATGTTCAAAATTACAATTAGCTGCTCCGCTTTAGACCACAGGCTAGCCAACTGAGCGTTCGATTTGTTTCGAGTTAGCGAAGAACTTGAGTAGCCTCGAGGTGCAATTAGTTCTATGATCGGGCTATGTATTTAGGTGCAGGCGTGAGGGTACGAGAGAAAATAGACATATCTCTTTAATCAATGTGGTTATTTGATCAGCAATATATATCCATAGCAGAAGCCATTCTTCAATGGGTATGTGTAACTTAATTTTAGTTTAGTCCTCAAATAACTCATTCTGCTCAGTTGAACACTGTGCACTTTATTGAAGTATTTAACAGATTAACATATCTATACAAATATTATATAGAAGAAAGATTTGTTTGTAATGTTTTCACAAAAAACTACTGGACCGATTTCAAAAATTATTTCACCATTCGAAAGCTGCATCTTTACTGAGTGACATGGGCTATATAATATTACTAGGTGTAAACGAAACTAATTCTACGCGAGCGAAGCTCCGGGCGTCCACTAGTTACGAATAAATTGCTCAATATTTGTTCTTTCTTGATCGAAGTAGTATTTCCTTGTAAAATGCTGTTGTAGCTAGTTGTAGCTAATTTTTAAATGCAGTCATAATATACAGTAAAATTTAGAAAATTATTTACTCATGTACGTACAGTCAACCTGGGTAACATTGGCCCACTTTTCGGAATTAAAATGCAATAAATGTTTAAATTAGTGCGGAAGACTCATCCAAGAAGACTTTTTGATGGCTTTGAGAGCCACTGATTCTATAAACCTAGCAATATAATGATAGTTTCTTAGAAAAAAGAAATGAAAAAGTAATAAAACCGATGGGTCAAAGTTACAATTAGAGTTGGGGTAAAATTGACCCAGGCCTGGCCTGGTGCATGTTTTTTATGATTTCTCGCAAAATAAGTGAACTAGGTAGCATTGGCCACTAAATACTAGCAGAAAAATATATAGTCTACATCCAAAGTCAATATTTTTTGTACCTTAGTTAAAGTTTGTAAGGAAAATTTAGGTATGAAATAAAATGTTGCCCTATGAAACATATTTTTTTATTAAATCTTTTATTAATTGGTATTGATAGGAAAAATAGGAAATCAGGCTGTTATGGCCCTTCAAAATATTTAAATAATTGTTAAAAAATAAAATTTTAACCGAAACGTAACTACTTAATTATCAAAAAATGCTGTAAAGTCATCCTTTCTAATCATCCCATTCTATTGCCAAAAATCATCATTTATCTCAAAATAACTGCCTTTTTGAGTTATTTACGATTCATTTAAGACTTATGATTATTGTTAATTGATAATAGCACTATTTCTGGTCGATTCATTGGCCAAATCCAACAATCTGTAGCCTTTGTCATTAAAGATATTCGTCCTGAGGCATGATATCTTTTTCTGTATCGAAAACAGATTTTTTCACGATATCGAATGTACTACATACATATTTATATCAAATTCGACACATTTTCCAAAATCTGGCAACATATTAGTATGATAGTGAAATATTAGTGTAACCTTATCCCGGGCCAATGTTACCCTGATATAGTAACTCCAAAGTAGTTTTGAAATATTTTAGATGTTTCTAGTAAAAATACTGTATTATATATTGCAAAAAATTTATTAAATGATAGGTAGACAAGTTGGTAACACAATAAATTGCAACTTACCATTCAAAACCTAATAAGAACAGCGCTGAATGCTACTTTTTAACACTGAGAAAAGTACCGTCTATAATGCACTCACGAAAAAGGCAACTTTTGAATTTTGTCATTGACAAATGACACATTTCGGCGGGTGAAATACGTTTACGAAGATACCTTCTATCTTTTATTTGTAAAATTATTTTTTTATCAATTAAGGCAATCTGTAAAAAATAATAATAATCGGAAATATAATTTTGGGCCAAAGTTATAACTACGGCCAAAGTTACCCAGATTGACTGTAATATGATGTTAAATTAAAAACTATATATGTACTAGCTGGCCCCGCAAAAGTTGTTCTGCCATATGAAATGTCAAAGTGACACGACGCTTCACGTCAATGAACGACGGTTAAAAATAAAAATACTAAAATTGTGTATAAAAAACATTTCCCAGTGGCCCAAATTGTGAATCTAAACCATCCTCGAATCCCCTTGAACACACACAAAAAATTTCATCAACATCTACCCAGCTGTTTAGGAGGAGTTCACTGTCATACACACGTACACAAGAAATATATATATTAAGATAATGCACCAAAAGGCATGATAAGGCGCATTATTATGGATTGGTGTGGTGAACTACGCTCTAGGCCTACTGAGAAGTGAGTACAAAGATAATCTCTAAAGGATTCAAGCCATATTACATTTAGGATAAAAATTAAACAGATCAGTGTATGTAACTACTCACTGTGTCACAATAAATTAGTTTCCTCATTAATTCCTTGAAGGTTTCTAATACAGTATTTAAGATCTAAGGCCAACTACGCCTCAAAGCTCTTAAGTGGTCTGTTGTGTGTAAATTGGCAACATCCGGTGAGGCCGGAAGCGACCCGCACAACTTAGATTATATGACGCCGTTCGTGTTCCGCTCTCAGCTTCATACTAAACTTGGTGCAAAATAAATATATCATAAATGGAAAAGATTGATAGGATTAATATCTACTCTTATATGTATTATAAAGAGTTATCAATTACTCAGTATGATATTTCTTCTCAGAATATGAAAAGTTAGGTCATTGGCCAACCCTTCTTATGAATACCGATAGAATCTATATTAATATGTGAAGAGGAATCTTTATATCCCATTTTTTTTAATCATGTGCGAGACGTGAAATTTGAAATTTAACATAGTCTAAGTTTATGTCGGGGAGAATTGGCCAACGATTGTTAGAAGTTTTTAGGTAGCCCGAAGCCTCTGAAATGGCTAAACTTAGTATCTTAAACTTGGTATCTTAAGAAAACAGTCGGGATCGACGGTTTTACATGCCCTCCGAGGCACGGTAGGACTTTTTCCACTTGCCAGAAAAAAATCGCTGCTGCTGTATACTATCGATCACATGATAATAACTCGACCGCTTGAATAATAAAAACTTATAGACGTGTACAAGGTCCAATGTTACACAAAATAGAATATATATAAAGAAATAATAATAAAAAATAAAACCGTTTAAAAACAAAGCCTATTCTTTAGAAATGTGTATGCGAACTCAAATTCTGTCGTTTATAGGTATAATTCGGTTTTTGTTAAAATATTGTCCTTAGAATCGTACAATAGCCAAAGACACATAATTTCTAAGCTCCTTTTATAACAAAGATTTTATGAAATATTTTTCGAAAACACTGATTCGCTCATTGTTCTGTTAAGCCTCAACACATGTACAGTTCATAAGTTTCGCACACCGAATAACAGTATCGGATGAAAAACAAAATATTTACCTTTGATATTTCAGTTTTCCGTGAACATGTATTCGTTCCGATACCAGTATTGAATGTTACCGTATACTTGTCGCGGTTTATGTTTCCACATCGAGTAGTGTTCAATTGTACGTAGGCGTTGCAAGCCTCGCTACGGCTATGCGATACCTGGTAGCGTGCATGTCGATGGAGGTTTTCCACTGAATATTTTCCTAAGATAAGACGTGTAAGGGTATAGAGCTCTCCTGTTACTGAAAAGAAAACCTTAGAAACCGTTAATAGTCTAAACTATAATCAGTTTTAAGGTCCTAACTAATTACCAACATAACTACTCGTAATTGGGTGATGGCGCGGTTTCAACTGAATGTTTTATGTTATATTTTGAGCTGACTTCAAGCAGGTATATCTACTAAAGATGGATGGTGGACCTACAATCCACTTGTGAGTATCGAGAATAGAGTGAAGTGGACAGTTGGGCAGTAGAAAGTGGATTGGTATCAATAGTATGTACTCGTAAGTAATACCATCTTCGTCCGTGCTGCCAGTGTTACGGAAAGGAATTGAGGTTCTTCTCTTATGGAGTACTCACTATGTGGTCTGACTTAGGTTTCAAATAGTAAAAAGGCTTGTTTTAATGTACATTTGTATATGATTAAAATTAATTATACCTATAGCATAGAGTAAGGACCATGTAATCCGTGCTTAAAGTTAAGCACATTGTGTACACCTACCATGTATTTATTGAGGTATTTACTTTAGTAGCCCGAATTCCGATAGTTAGTGATTAAAATAGTAAAAGGATATAAAATATACAGTCGGCACCAGGAGGTCATATATAAAATACAAAATTGAATTTAATACAACATTGGACACAGAGCTCGAAGCCAACCCAGATTTCTAAAAAATACGCTAACGCTGTTATCCCGTCGTCGTAACATCGTTTAAAAAATATTGAATTAGTCGCGTGTTTTGCATATTTATACCGGACGTCAGTGAGAGGAACAAGGCGTAGCGTGGTGGCGGGCCGGCGGCGAATCAATTACGTTACGTTGACGTGGTGGCGTCGCGAGCGGTGATTCAATCCGTTGGCAAATGTTGGTTCGACCGCGGGTCAAATTCGCCGCGACGCGGGATTGCGGTGTAGAGTCTTTCCAAACCGAAATTCTTCGAACCCGCATGAGACCGGTGGCAGGAGACGGATCTTAGCATTTCTTCATCGCTCTCAAAATTTCTCCGCATTAACATTTTCGAAAACCACTATTATTTATTCATCGCAATATATGTGGCGACGGTATGACATGGCCCGGACCGAAGCGTTTAGTCTCTGGAACTAGGAATGTCACGCTTAAACCTGTTATATATTGGGTATACATTTAACAAGACAGTATTTTTCATGCTGTTCATGCATCCGTAGCATGACAACCGTACAACACAATTGAAAGTTTCATTGGATTTAATCAAGACGGAATGGAAGGTCTGGTAACTGAAGAGTAACCCGCTTATTGGTGACAGATTAATAAACCTTTAGGTTTATTTTGATGAATTAGGGGTAAATATTTATGATCAAGTCGTATTCACAGCAGGTGTTTCAATGTATTCAAATGGACATGATAGCCAGACGAAAGGGAAATACTTATACCTATACTGTGCTTGTACCGAATAGTGATGCACAGGGCTGGAATCAATTACGTTTCGAAGCCATACTACCCATATATAGCTCTTTCGGCAAAGTGACACTTGCTTCACAGTTGTAACTAACCTTTTGGTAATCTTGTGTTTGCAATTATTTCAAGACAGCTTTAAAAAGAATAGAAGTAGCATATAGAAGGCACAAATAAACAGCATGTACATAAATATCACCTACTTTTTGCACTTCTATGGATGTAAATGAATCAATGGGCGGGTATTCTATTACGATTAATTAAAACGAATTAGAAAGCATGGCTTAATTAATGTGCAGTGCAGATTTAGTAGGGCCATCGGAGTAGATCGAACCAATAGACTGAGGTGGACATAGTGGCAATAAGCAATATTGTATTACAGGCGAGAGGGAAATAAGGCGTGGTGTCGAGCGGGCGGCGAATCAATTACGTTACGCTGACGCGATGGCGGCGCGCGGTAATTCGATCCTTCGGCAAATGTTGATTCGGCCGCGGGTCATGTGCGTTGGAACGCGCTGGTGGACATTGATCCACTTTCGCCATTAACGCTCTATTGCGCTACTGCCCTAATTAAACTGGACCTAGCACGTTACGGACTAAACAATAGTTTTCCGACTAGGCAAAAGCCATAGTGTGTTTTCCGACTAGACAAACGTAACTCTTTCAACTTGCTAAGTAATCGAATTTTAAAATAAATCTCTTAAGATAATTCTCTTATTGTAGTTAATTACTAAGTTGCTTTACATAAGTGTAAGCCAGACAGTGATCCTAGTCGCGGTAATATCATATACAGTATCGACAATTGCTACGCTCTTTGCGGGTGTTAATCTAGCGAGACGGTCTAACAATCATTAAATTTCTTTACAATGGATCTATGATAACAATAAAAATACAATTCTTATGCTGCTGTTTATTTCTGACATTGAACTATTTTTTTTAAATTTATGCCTAGTCTTATTGAAAGCTCAGACTCGTTCAATAATAGTGTTTGGCAATTGTTTCCTGTTTCACGTGAAGTATTAAGCCCCATCCACACGCTTGGCAAACAATGGCAAACAGCCAACAGCAAACAGCAAACACGGAAGTGTGGATGGGTGTTTGTCGTTGTTTGCCTGTTTGTGTTTGTGTTGGGCAGTGTTCGGCATCGGTGTCGGTTTTCTTGCCAGATCAAAGGATGTATGGCAAACAGTTTGCGACGTATCCACACGTTTGGCAGCGATCAGTAATGCGCGCGAGCTTGCGGGAGGCGGACGTATTTACTTGCAATATTCATGGGCATATAAAGAGAACATTCCACCCTATTATTAATCGAAGATTCCACCCCATTTAAAAACTGTACCTCAAGTATTCGAAGTCGATGGTAGCAAAATTATTTATAACAAGTGATTTTAAAAGCTTTTTAATTAAATTCACTCGTATGTATGTCCTGGAATCTTGCAATCAATATTTCACCCACTTCCACTGAAGATATCGAGCTGAAATTTGGCACACATATTAGGTTCCGATGACAATGCATGAAAATAAAAATAAAAGATATAAGTAAAAGCTCTTTAAAAAAAAATTTTTTTTACAGTATAATTTATGAATAAAATCTAACTATATTGATACATTTTATTATTGCAAAATTTTCATCGGAATCACCATCGTCTTCGCTTTCTTCTTTTTTTTCTTTTTTCTTTCTCTTGCTTTAATTTATAATAAAAATATGTCAACCCGAAAGTAATAGCTGCCACAAGCTCGTCGTCCGCCATGTTAGCCGATTCGGAATGTTATGAACGTTCGCCAAGCATGTGGATGGCTGTTTGTGTTGGGTGATTGTGGTTGGTGTTTGGGACTTTGCTTGCTGTTTGCGGTGTTTGTGACAAACAGCCAGCGTGTGGATGGGGCATTAAACATACAAGGAAACTGCAAATGAGAATTCAGCACCCGGCCGATTCTGCCCATGACAACTCTGAAAGATAGATGGATAGGATAATCATAGATAAAACTATCAACAAAATAAAGTGTTCACATGCAAAGTATATATTGCAAATGTTAGGAAAAAACAAGCTTTATTCTTCATTTTGATACGGGTCATATTCACCCTTAGTGCCCCGGCTGGCCTTTATTAAATCTAAACTCCCGCCTTGCCACACCACCGACAGCTCATAGCCGATATCTATAGAGTCGTCCGGAGTTCGGCGCATGCAGTAGCAAGTAGGTATGCACCATAATGCCATTGTGCTCACTGCCGTTGCCAGATTAGATTTCCTGCGCCATAGTCCTTCACAGACATAATAAACATAAACCAAAAGTAAAGGAGGATGGCCATTTTGGTACCCATGTCCAATCAAGATGAATCACGCACCATTGGATAGCTCTTCTCAAGTGTATAAAAAAATATTATGACGGCATTTCCAAAATAGCTGTCCATTTTGAAATATACGCTTCAGAAGATACTGGATTTTTAGCTCGAAATAGAATAACTCACCTGTAGAGATTCATATCTCCAGTTTACTTTTACGGATTGTGATTACTTTTGCGTAGATTTTAAGCTTGAAAATATCCTATTTCCAATTTACACTTGGCCAGCGTGGTGGACTAAGGCCTAATCCCTCGCATTCTGAAGGAGACCCGTGCTCAACAGTGGGACAAAGAAATGTTTGTGGTGATGTGGTTAAATAAAACATTGAATTTTATTTATTTCTTATACAATACTTTTGTTATGTATTATTTAATACAATACAATACAATATCATTTATTGCACCAGAAGAAGAATACAGGAGAACACAGTAAAGAAAAGAAGTTTTGCAAAAGGCTGTCTTATTGCTTTGAGCAATTTCTTCCAGACAGCCTGGCAAACAAGAGAGGATACAAGTATAAAATAAAACGGTAATAAAAAAGTATAAAATAAAAAAATAAAAATTTAATAGAGCGCGTTCACTCCTGAAGATGATCATCGTAATAGATCGAAACGAGTCGGCCTATTTCCGACTTAAATCACACGTGGGTAAGCCGGTAACATCAACTATGAATATTATTAAATACAAATGAAACTATAGTTCATACTTATGTATGTGTTCATACATGTTTAACAGGACGACGCACGGTAGGTTCCTGTGCTCACATAATTTCTATTTTTTTTTATGGATACAAGATAGCAAACGAGCTTGCAGCACCACCCATCCGCTGCCGCCCATGACAACTGTGACTGACTTTGAACAACACTCAATTAACGAACGAAATACTCGATTCGAACTCTATATGGAACCAATTAGCTTTCATATAAAACCTATTTGGTTCCCCATAGGCTCTACCACCTATTGTTTGGTAGGTACTTAGGGTTCGCTAGCCACGAAGATTAGTTAGTGAAATCTTTGTGTCTAGCTAGTCTAATAATACATAAGAAAAGTATTGTATAAGAAATAAATAAAATGATAGTTAAAATTCAATGTTTTATTTAACCACATCACCACAACCCTTTCTTTATCCCAGTGTTTAGCATGGGTCTCCTTTCAGAATGCGAGGGATTAGGCCTTAGTCCACCACGCTGGCCAAGTGCGAATTGGCAGACTTCACATGCCTTAGCCTTATAGAGAACGATATGAAGACCCCTCAGGCATGCAGGTTTCCTCACGATGTGTCCTTAGTTAGTTAGAGTTAGATAGCCACTGGTCTGTCACCGCTTAATATTTAACCTCATAATAAAAAATAAACATAAATACTATGGCGAAATGGAGAAGAAATTGACCTGATTGAAATACTTTATTAGGAAACATTAATAATTTTCAAGGAGTGATTACTCCGATCGGACAGCAAACTGGGACTGGCGCCTTGGTTATTATTATTCTACACTAAAAGACCTTTCCAACGATGTATCATACATTTCGATTGGAGCCGGTACCAGGTTCCATACATTTTTGTCCATCGTCCTTTGAATGTCTGTACGGAAAACTGATCGACTTTTCTATTTAGAAATATATATTAGCTTGTATATGATACCCGCGATTTACAAGCTTAAAAGTAGCAAGTTAATAGTAGTCTGAAACCAGACGATGGAAGTTTTTGTGCTTACTGTTACGCCTCGAACTTCTAGGAGCTTCGTTTTTAGGTCGGAAGAAGTTAAGCTCCGGTTTCTAAGCACGCTGGTAACGATGAACCGGTCGTCTCTCTTTGTCCTGCAAGTCTCGTGTACTCTCTGGCCTGCCGATACCTCTTGAGAACTCGATGTATTACGGATTTTGAATCTCGTAATGTTCTGGCCACATGTATGTTGTTGTATGTGTACCCCATTTCAATTAAAATAAAAGCCCAAGCAACTTGATTGGCGTTTAGATCTGGTATACTCACTTTATTTGTGGTAACAAATTCACACTTTACAACAGAATACTTAAACTTTACGGAAAAAACAATGCAGACAAGGCAAAACATAAAACAAGACTAAACTTCAACTTAAATTCAAAAGTTAGTAAAGTTTTCGTAGTATGAATGATCGCAATATTATGCAATAATTACAAAAACAAATGAAATAAAAAAGAAACTAAAACTTTATTCTTTCAACAGGATACCTATACTATTGTGGCCACCACCCACGATGATTGCAACAGGAGAAATTCAACCTTATATTAATTGCGGTTCTCTAAATTTGACCAAGAGTGTATTTGTTAAATTAAACATTTCACCTTAAAAATATGTTATTTATGTTTGGCAAAATTGGTACAATCAGCAAAAAATAAATTTGATTTAAATAAATCAATCTGATACTTAAAATCTTTGGTCTAATTAAGGATGCTTAACTGGTTTAAAATAGCAGGGTCCAATGTAAATCGAAAGTTCTTAACCAAGTTTGGGCAAGTTTTTGAGAATCTGAATTGTACAGAACTCTGTAAAATCATTAAATCGAGGCCAGATACCAGAAAGCCGTACAATCTCGTCTATTGATTTCATACACTTGAACAAAGGAACAATTTGAACACGGCTTAATAAGGGCCATGTTCCAAATCTGCTAATAATAGCATTATTGAAAGTATTTGAAAGCATTAACTTCGATATGAACTTAACTGGAATAATCTTCAAGTTGCTCTTATAATAATAGGTTTCTTACAACGTATTGTATTTAATCCTCGATCTTACAGCGTACAATCGTTAGGCTTTAATAGAGTAGCGTATAATTTTTGAGTATCTATGCTATATATATAAATATTTTTATACTAAGTAACTTCAAATCCTGAATCCATAATTTAATTAGATTTTGTGTTCCACCTTTATAGCGCATATACCTCTCCCATTTTTTACATTCCCACATATCGATGGCTTTGACAGTTAAATAATATATTTAATAAATTAAATTACATTGTTATGTTTACATAGAGCTACGCAAAGTTATAATTTATGGCTATCAAGTCAGTGGTGCTACTCCTATAGGATCTGGATCATTAAGTGGGTAAATGGTTAATGAAAATAGAATGAGCCCTAAACATCGAAGCGGAATTTCGCCAGTCACCTAGCCGTCGTTAAATGTTGTTATCGTCGCGATTAAGTAACAAAACAACTCAGCTGGAGGAGGCCAGAGGCGAGCGCGGCGCGGGGGGGTTGCGTCGCGAATAATAATCTCAGTTTACGACGGTAGCCGAGTGAATCAATAAAAACACTAATAATGCACAGGCGTAATCCCGCTCGTGCAACGTCGCGATTACCGGCACTAACGAGATCGTAAAGTCGGATCACCAATGCACGGATCGGCTTAGCCCCGAAATATAAGCGCCGCGGGTGGAACGCCAGTGACGCCAGTACACGACACTATGGCTCGCCGTGTCGCCCGGTCGCCCCTGCTCGCTTTACATGGTTCCAGTTGGAATGGCCAGTGATTAAGTGGCTAGTTGTACGTGTAAACAGCCAGAAGTATGATTTGGACAGGGAAAAGTAAGTCAGCAGTATATTTATAACATTGTAGCTTTTATGATGACTAAAAATGTATTAAACGTAAATTTATAACCAAAAGATTACAAATTCGGAGTTTGGATAAGATACGCTGACATTCGTGTATAAGTCTTACAACATATTATGAAATATTTTTGGACTAATAAATAATGCTAATTTAAAACAATCATTTGAAGATTTCACAATAACGGGGTCCAACAGAGTCCAATGCAGAATTATTTTATGTTTGACAGTGGACGCCTTCGCTCGCGTGGAATTAGACAACAACAATTTATAAAAGAGTTTTTCAATGCGCAGCAGTAGTTCCTGAGAATAGCGCGTTCAACCAAACAAACAAACTCTTTAGCTTTATAAAATTAGTATAAATTTGTCAGATACATGAAAATAAAAGAAAAGAAAAATAAGATAAATATATAGATACTAGAAGCTTAGTACTAAATCGTTAGGTTCTGTAAATTAACCCTAAAACGGTGTAAGTAATCCATTATTCTCAATTTGCGCCGAGTTGGCGGGCCTTAACGGACGCGGCGGGTCGTCTCCTTGATTAAATCCGGAGATGTAAAGAGTAACAATTTGTGTGCATGTCTCTCGATTCTTTCGAAATGTCGTAGGTGAGTTTGTAAGAAATAAAACTAGACTTACTAAAGACAAACTTATTTCGACAAGAAATACTCGTACGACCATTTAATTAACAGAGTAGAAAAATGTTAAGTACCTATTATTAAAATAAGTGCTTCATAGATACAGCAACGAACAAATGTATTCCGTGGATTACCTAAGTAACCGTCATGGCTCACATCGTCTTTCCGACAACCGAGTCGTGAGTAACCATAGGCTACAATGACATTGACCATCAGAAGCCCTTAACCTGGGCAATAAAATCTGTAAATATTATGGTATGTAAACCAATAAACATTTGTTATATTTATGTTTAATGTGCTTAATATAATATGTCAGTAGTTTTATTAAGTGAAATAACAGGTCGAATACTAGGTAAATTGTAAGATGTCTGTACCAATCCATTACTCTCAATTTGTTGGAGCAAGCGGCGGCGGGCTCGGCGGGTGTCCCTGTTGATTAAATCCACAGCTACAGGAAATAAATATTAGTGAGCATATTACAGCTTTCTATTCTCAAACTTCTCATTTGTTAGCATGTCAGATTTAATAATTATGTTATAAAAAACAGCGGTGATATCCTAGTTGCTATCGAACTCGCCGGACACTCGAGGCGAGATTTAAGGATAAGATTTTAGAAATTAAATGTCACCTGCTGTAATGGTGATGGAAAACACCTGCAGGCCTTGCAGTTTACCATAATGTTTTCGAAGGAATGTGAAGACCGCCAACCCGCGTTGTCCATCTTGGTGGACAGTAGATAAATACTTCATTGAGGCAGTCTATTTATTTAATTATTCTGCAACTTAATTATATTCAAATTACAATGATATCTAATAGTATACTCGAACAGCCAGAACTGGTTGACATTAAAATCTGAGATAGGTACAGAAATATAGATACATATATACGTATTAAATACATTAATACATACATAAATAAAAGTTCATTGATGTGTGTACCTCAAATTAATAAAATATAGGAAAACTACATAGGTACTCTATAAAAATACAAATAAATACAAAAACATTTAGATCTTTGGATGTTTGTTACTCAATCACGCGAAAACTACAACACGAATTTGGATGAATCTTGGCACATAGGTAGATGACAACCTAGACTAGCACATGGGATTTTTTTCCGAAAATGTGTTCCCTTTTGATGCTTTGTTTAGAAGAAAGCTGCCTGGCACACCGTCAACAGATGGCGCTGATACTAATGCTTAACTTGACCGCGACCGAAGCTGCGGGCAAAAGCTACTACACAATAAATACTTAATATCATTAAGAAATATCTTTGAATCTTTCTAAGTCTATAAAAATATTGCAAAGTACATTTACTTTCCGGCTGTTTTAGTTACATGGTCACCAACTCATACATAAATTGAGTCCAAGATTCCTGACCGTGCTAGAAAAGGGTATAACGCATTTTTTATTGTAGGCTTGGCAAATTTACCTTCGTTAATTGCCTCGAGCCATAATAATCGTAATACCAAATTGATACGACCAATTACATATTGCATCCAAGTTCTTCATCACTCCAATATCAGCTCTGTAGCTCATCAGTACATTTCACATGTACATAGTTGCAAATCATCGGCATAAGAGTTGATAAACAACTAAAACAAAAGAGGGTTAAGAATACCGCACATAATTTTAAACACGTGTCACGTCGATCAGTTTTTCAAGGTATCGGAAACCACCTTCCCTGTTTTTCCAATAGCCGTTGGTATGCAGTTGCGCGCTCTGTAACTGACATTTTCCGGGTAACGAAGCCTGTCAACGCCTATCTGTTTAAAACAGGTAAAAAATATACACTGGTATATTTTGTATCGATGACAGCCTCATATTCCTGTCAATGTGAAAATAAAACAGAGAATGCCGTAGAATCATGCATTGCATGCAGTGATGATAAATTAAAATAAATAACGCTGATAACTAGGCCGAATATTGAGTTACGAATTAATCTGTTTGCAAATTTCCCGGTAAATTAATTAATATGGCGATGGTTTCGAAAGTTCATAATAGTCATGGGCTCATAATAATTATGATGATGATGATTTTATGACGTACCTTATTAATTAAATTTCTTTTCCTCTTGAACATTTTATAAGAGTATAGAGGGTTATGATATTAAGTCAGCTATAGGTTTATGGCAAACATATTAAAGATACTTACATAGTATTAAACGTTCAATTGGAAAATTTATACGTCATTGCATTATAGTTATACGGATTTGGTTTATTATTATACTTATGTTATTTTAATAAGATACTAATTTACATAAAAATTAAGTCTTGAATGTATTATTCTGTTTATTATAGGAATTATCCGCCTCGTGTATGTAAATTATACTTTTTCGTCCCTGTTTCATTATAAAATTAAAATTAATACCGAATGTATTATTATTCTGATAGACACTAGGCCAGACACTAAACATAGACAGAATAATTTTTACTGCTGAAGCAAACAAAAAGATATATTTTTACAGCCAGTGTTGTTTATTCTTAAGCACTTTAAATGCTCCCTTCAACTGCCGTGAGTTTCAGTGGCATTTAATTAGGCTGTTGTTTTCTTGTATTAAACCATCAATCTTAATTTTACTTGAAGTGTTTTCATTGGGTAAAAGATCCCGGTGTTAATTTTGACCTGTATTTAAACATCCTTATTCTATTTTTAGACAATCTTGAAAGATATGAGTTATACTCAAGACTATCAGATTTAATAATATCATAAATATTTAATTAGAACTTTTAGTTCTTCAATTCCTTTTTATTTCCCCACGCATAAACACATGCAAATGTTTGCATTACGTAAGCGAGTGTCATAAGCATTTTTTACAAAAATAAAATTTGGTTTATTTGCTACTAATAACAATTGTTATGAATATTTTTACTAGAGTTAACCGGTGACTTAAAGCGACAGATGAAACAATAAAGCCGCTTAAGCGTCGACACTTAAAAAGTCCCAAGTCAGGGTCTAATTCATTAAACGTCATTGTGACATTTATTTAGTAACAAAGTGGCAATTTGCTGTACACCTATATAATCGTAGTAGGTACTTAACCTAAATGATTACAGTTTATAAAAATCGCGACAATAATAGAAACAAATGTTATCTTACATCAAATCAAGGGTTTGTAAAATAGGAAAAAAAATTAAGTAAGCATTAAATCTGTATAAATTTGTTTATTCAAATTTAAAAGAAATAAATCGTTTTTATATTAAATAGTTTATCAAATCAAGGGTTTGTAAAATAGGAAAAAAAATTGTGTAAGCATTAAATTTGTATAAATTAGTTTATTCAAATTTAAAAGAAATAAATCGTTTTTATATTAAAAAGTTTTAATCAGTGCTTAAATTGTGAAGATGTAAAATCTCCAGCTCCTAAAGGTAATTAGTTTAAAGTAGTTAGATAAGTATTTAAAAGGTAACAAGTTTTCACCATCTACATGGGACATAACTAAACATGTTATACATTTTATACTGAGATTCTTGCCGTATTCTCAGTAGCTTCAGACTTTCGAACCGGCGCAGCGATACTGCCGTCGTCCTTGCCATTACTTGGCTTTGTCTCATGGCAATCCGTCTCGATATTGACGTTTATTAAGAACGAAGTGGAGTATGGTCTGCAGTACTCCAGGCCTCCCTCACCTGTGCCCAACAGCGGGCCTCCTATGGGTTGTTGTCTTAAAGAATTTATTACTAGTTTTGCTAGAACACAGTCGCTTCTCTGATATTATTTAGATACAAGTCATAGACGATTGCGAATTCAACGAACCATGCCAGGGTGAGACTAATAAACAAATTATTTCCGTTTGCACGTAAGACGGGCCTATCAAATTTAAATTTTGTAATGCAACTAGGGACGGCGCCGAGTAGTAAGTTTGATTTAATAAATGCAAGATTAATTAATTAATTAATTAATTGAATCATAAAACTAGTTCCGGCTTAGGGTGTGCTTTTCAGTTATATTTTTTAGAGGTGATCATATCAGTTCTTAAGGGTCTGTGACAGACTTGGAACAGGACATAATCTATCTTAGGTGTCGTGGAGGAAGGGGATGGATGGTGCTGCATATATATTTTTTTTGCTATTTTGTATCGAGAAACGATAGATGGAATTTAAGTGTAGTTATTTATTCTCGTATGAAATTAAGCAACAACCCTACATCTTGGGCCGGGACGGACGACTCGGTCCTGTCGTCGACGTCCGCTATTAATTTTAATTCCGGCGAAAGGCGAAGATCGCCGAAAATGGGCGCAGAGCACGCGCGCCAAACACCACTGACAAAATTGATGTCGAGATAACAGTTCTTGCGTGTACACATTGAATAATCGATTTTCGATACTTAGTCTTGATATTGCCGAATAATTTGTATAAGACTGGTGTTGTGGACATTTGTAATAATAGCTGCTGTTAACTCTCATAAGACTTTTTGTAGATACGAAACAAAAACAAAAACCGGAGATAGGTATCACTGTTTATTTGTTCTTAATATTACTACAACATATTTGTATAGCTTAAAATATCTAATTAAGTGCACACAATAATAATTACTATTAAAAATACCAAAAGATAGGAAAACCACGACGCTGATTTTCAGTGCTGCCCGTAAAGGGTTCCTACCCTCAGCACAAGAGGGGGACAGCACCATTTCAACCAAATATTATTAAATGAGCGAATTAAACGCTTGAAATAGTAACGTAACTGTCGACATATTGAATGAGCAACGGTTCAGTGTAGCCTGTTCCGCATACTCTTAATTCGCATAGTGAGATCCCGTCGTGGACATGCAAGGGCCGGTACTCGCATAATCCGGGGAGCGAGATAATTGGCTGAACGTAGTTATCCACGATACAGCTGCCTGATATTCTGATGATACGCGCTAAGCAACACAGATGCGATTATGCGCCTCACAGTGAAACATTTTCAACGCAAAACCGGGTGCCATACGAGTAGAATTTAAATACATTTGGGATTTATACGCTATTATGTGAATAGTGATCTAAAATAACACACGCATGGGAATATTTGTAAGTTGTCACGTAGACAAAAGCAACACCAAAAATCGCCGAATCATATCGCCATGGCCTTCGATCAATAATTGATCGAAGGCCATGGCAGTACAACTCTGTCGTTGTTAAGGGCCTACTAGTAAGGTTCGGGAAGTAGATTAGATTATAGGTACGGTACTGCAGGTACTGGTTGTTGTTGATGTTGAAGAGTAAAATGCGGATAAGTAACATCATCATCATCATCATCACAACCCTTTCTTTGTCCCACTGTTGGGCTCGGGTCTCCTCTCAGAATGGGAGGGATTAGGCCTTAGTCCACCACGCTGGCCAAGTGCGGATTGGCAGATTTCGCATACCTTCGAGATCGTTATGATGAACTCTCAGGCATGCAGGTTTCCTCACGATGTGTCCTTCACCGTTATAGCAAGTGACATTTAATTTCTTAAATCGCACATAACTTAGAAAAGTCATTGGTGCGTGTCGCTGGGGTTTGAACCCGGACCGCTCGAGTGAGAGGCGAGTTCGATAGCCACTGGGCTGTCACTGCTTGCTATGCATATGTAACATAACACCAATTAAACTAGGAGTGAAGTAGAACCGAAGGCCGGTTGTAATACTTACAAAATTCGTTTTACCGAGAGTCGAGATTATGGTGCCGATGATGTGACGTTCGCAATATTGTATCTACTTTCGAAAAGATCCAAAGTACTTCTTAGACCTGAGTCTCGCTACAAATGGATCGGATCGGACCGGATATTCAGTCCAAGAACGACCGATTTATTGTAGACAGGCCTTTTGATTTTGACTAAACCAGTGATAAGAAATAGTTTAGTGATTTGTTACGTTTATAAACTAAAGTAATAGACTTAAGAACTAGTATGTTTCATGCGCTCCCATCGTGTTTATTGTATTAGCGCAACGCTCATGAAAATGCAAACTAGGAACCGTCACTACGCACTTACTGGCGCGTTCTGCCCTTGCTTTTGAGTAATGGTAAGCTTTTCATATAAATATTTATTAAAAAAAATTATCTCACTTCAGCCTAAAACTTGAATAAATAATATACCTTACGTCATCTTAAACGTGATCTTATTGTTTATAGTTTTATTTTCATTTTATTTGGCAAATAACGCTCGTGTGAAACACTGCCAAAAGTAAATTTTCATTAAGATTTAATTTAATTTCATTAATAAATCCCTATTTTATGAGGCTTTTAAAGTTTTTCTGTAAGAGTATCTAATAAAATGAAAATGCCCTTAAACAACTCAAATAGCATTCATAAATGTTCATACAATTGAGTGACGTTTAAGTATTTAGCTGTATACGTTGAATAGGAAATTAAAGTATACCCTTAAACTACGTTTAAAATCGATGTAATTCGGCATAAATTTCGCGGCTGAGTCTACGCTGAGGGACTCGACTACTCCTATTTTGTCTTAAATTCTTATCTTTCTTGTGTATGTTAAAATATATAGGTACATCATTATGTCATTTATTTCAAACAAAATAAATTTTTCCTCTTCGATCAAAGGTACCTCTATGTTCGGCAGACAATTTCAGAGACACGGCGAATCCGAGTTGTTTCTCAGTTTCTCAGTATCTCGCATGTCCTCACGCATTTATTACGTCGGAGGGGCTCATCAAAATGCAAACAAGTACGGCCGCGGCGCCGGACGGATCTCCGTGTCCTGCGATTGTCTACGCGACGACCCGCGCCTAGGGTTGCCATCTCCGAGAACACAAAAGTCAGATTCAGCGTTGTATAAGGCTGGACACTAGGCCCTCAAAGCCGGACATCATCTTCTTTAATAGCCTAACATACCTTTAAAAACATAACTTACCTAATATCACTCCTGTAGCAGAACCCCTGAATTGATAGCCAAATTCCGTCCCATGTGATGTGTGAGCCTACTGATATAGAAATATGGTAGCACAGCGAAGACCAAAAACTTTAAAAAAGGATGGCAACCCTACCCGCGCCCCAAATCAATGCTATTGAAATTCATGCGTCTGCCTCCGTTCGGAATTCGATTGTCTTCTAATAAGCTTGTACTGAATGCGCTTGCCACAATATCGATAGCCTCATAGGGGTTTTGATGCTTGTTCAATAGACAGAATAGCATGCCCGTTACTAGAAACAAATTTTTTTCGCCATAAATAACATCGTTACGTACTGTAAATGTTCAAGCACATTGAAACAGTTATTGATGAAAGGGGTCATAATTATTATCTACTGGACATAGTTGTGAACACCCAAAGATATATTTTCAGTACGCTCCATTCCCGCGTACAACCGTCTAGATTTCCTTAATCTTCAAGTGGTGACACCTACAAAAGCTAGGCTTGTCTGGACTCTGGTTTTCTCGATGTTCCTCTATGGTGACTGAAAGGCGAAAAATTTTAGGCATGTGATAGGCGAAAAATTGACGCCTTTGAAATGTGGTGTTAGCGAAGGGTGGTTCGAATCGACAGCTAAAAGAACTAACGTCTCAATCTTGAAAGAACTTTAAGTAGGTACAAACAAGGTTATTGACCATCTACAAATAATTCTACTTTGGCCTTTTAGCACTGAATTCTGTAGGATAAAATATCGCGCATGTTTCAAACAATTTCGATGTTGCCATATTCTTCTTCTTCTTCTTCTTAGTCGATGCGTTCTTGACAGAACGGTCGTGGTCATCATGTGAGTCTTTTTGGGGCTGATGTAACTCGCCTCACGATGTCTCGCCATCTTTTGATGTTTTGCCATATTCACGTCAACTTATTTACAACCTTCCTTAATTTTTTTGTATATAATCCCATATTCGATACATCTTACATTGTGGTGGTACTTTATGCGAGTGAAATTAGGCTTTTATCTGCATTGCCATCAATCAATGTCGTTGAAATTCATGCCGTCGACTAGGTATTGGATTCTCTTTTAATGGACTACTCGTATGACTATTCTCTAACAGCAATAGGACAGCGTGGATTATTAAACATGGTTGGAGCTACCACGCATTGAGTAGTAAGCCGATTTCCGCGAGTAATATGGACTAGTCTAGTCTAGACAATCTATGGTCGCCCGGTGAATGTGAACTGTAGCCGATAGATGGTTCATCATTACTATTGTAGTTTGTGTTAATCAATCGCATCCTTGTTTCATTATCATTCGGGTGGAAAGTTAATTTATAGCAACGTATTTTATTATTATTTTTATTACAGTATACAGACTTTTTCTGAGTCTTATGCGACGTTTGTCACAGTAGTCATAATATAGACGGCAGCAGATGAGTGGAAGGGCATGCCCGTTATGTGCCTACATCTATGAAAACTAGTGACGCCAAGTGGTCTAAATTACATGACCAATTCATTTATAATTCTCTATAATCATAGACTTTATCCAAACCAATAGTCAAAGTTGGTCTTGTATTCTGAGTGTTCAAAGTGACATATGAAAAACAAGATGCCATAATATCCAGGTAACAAACTATTAAATATGTTGTGCGTTAAACCAATTTCCACGTGATTATCGTAATAAGGTGTACAATGTTTTTGTTTCATGTATTAATATTATGATGACGATATTGTTATAGGTAGAAACAATATCTAACGTTTTTTCTTGCCGTGGTCTATATGGGTCGTGTACACCATTATTTAAAGATAAAATCTCGTATGCTGTGAAACAGAATATGCTTATGGCATTCAATAAATCAAATTAAATGTAAAAAAAGAATTATACCTTTTGACGTCATCGCTGGACCGCACAGATTTGTCTGACTCGGAACTATGCGACGATTATACATGTATGGTGGATAATAATAATGTGCAGTAAAGTCTCGGGTGTCGGTCGTTAGCGCGGTGATCCCGGCGCTAATTAGTATAGCTGCGACACACTGCCGAGCTCCGGTGGCACGACAAGCGATGTAAATGGTTGCACATGGAGAGGGCTACATTGATTGTGATTAATATAAACATAGAATGTATAGAGCCTCTTAATTTATGATTAAGCCATTTAAATATATAAAAATACCATAGGCTATGTTTGTTTCCTGTTTGTCAACCGAATTTCCTTCTTTTTTTGTTTGGTAGATACTCGTAGCCGTTGGTTTTGACCGCCGTAGTATTTGCTCTGACATACTCGTATATGTCAGGTTATATTCGAGGTATGAAGTCGTGTCTTGGCTGATTAATTATATTTTTTGGTCTGTGCCAGCTGCAATAAAGCGAATCCAAGAACAGGGGTATGCGCTTATTAGTGTTAGTTTATTATAATTTATCTAAAATTATTCTCTCTTGTCCGCAGGTATGGAGGCGATAATGTCGGAGTTCTTCAATGACACCACAACTGCGTTCTACATCATCCTTATAGTGTGGATCGCTGACCAGTACGATGCGATCTGCTGCCACACGGCCATTGCTAAGCGGCATTGGTTAAGGTTAGTCGATAATGTTTTGCACTTTCAGCTTTACCATCCGAGAATCCGGGGCGTAGTGAAAATCGGTGGTCATGAATATAATTGTAAGTATTATTATTAAACATATATACGTTTTATTATTTATTTTAGTCATGATTTCCCAATCATTGAAGTTATGAAGGGAAAACGTTTGTCCATAACGTCTTGGCGGGGTGTTTGTTTTGAGCTCGTTATTTCATGCGTCTCGCTCGGATTCCTGTTGACACACGTCGTCGTTTGTCGACTTGTTTCCTGTCAGCTGTATTGCTTGATACACCACTTGTTTTTGCGACCGGACCCTATTACAGTTTGAATATTCATGGTAACGATGTAGGTGGATTCGATGGTTCGTTGTGGTTCACTGCCAGTGTGATTTACGAAATGGTATATTATACGCATTTATTAGAAACTAATTACATTAGTTAGTACGAATTGAGTGATGCTAGTTGTATCTAACTCATTTTATATGCTAGAAGCAGCATTGATTTTCAGTGAGCCCATATTTTTGTTATCCGGAGTGCAGCGGTATCTACTATCATTAAATCAAAAAACCTAATTCAAAACAATTGATAGGTACCTCAATCAAATAAATGCAAAATCATTGCCCCTGTGATATTGTGCCCTAAACGCCTGCAGCATTAATCGTTTGTGCCAGATTAATATTATTTTTAATTGGTAAAATTGTAGATCATATTAAACTATTCAATAATTATAGTTCAAAGTAAATGAGAGAATTCAATTAATAATTGTCATAAACACAACGAATCCGTGGAAGTTACCATTATGTGTGGATTTAACAAAGCTTTGTTTACCACGTCTACTAAAAACAAAATGTATTGTCCTATAATTATTTTAAGACCCTTATAGGTAGTGTTGTCCTCCAACGATCATTCAACTAGAAAGTTCTGTTCAAACATTGGCACACTTTGTTTTTTCACCCCGAGTCGAACGGCGTATGCCTTCTTAATCAAAAGGCGTCAGGGCACGAAGCAATTTGGTTGGTCGCCGCTCGCTCAATAAGGAGAGTGAGCGCTATTAAAACAAGCGCAAATAAAGCAAATTGAAAACGGCACCGATCCCCCCTCTCGATGGGGGATCGGCTAGTTTGACCCCCTCTTCCCCCCGAGCGCGAGGCACCCCGCAAAAACAACATCGGTGATGTCCACCGAGACCTCTGCCTCATCTAAGTGCCACATATATTTTAACTTAGTGTATCGAGTGCTGGATTTATAGTTGCAGACGTATAACTTATTCTGATTGAGGTAGCTGTTTTATTTTCCAAGCCAAACTGCGTATGCTTTAAATACAGTTTGACTGAAACAAAAATGATTCTGACTGCCCAATAGGACCCATCAAATGTCAATTCTGACGAAGTCACGTGCCAAGTCTTTTGTACATTTATGGCTATGTTATTAATGTTATTATATTAGATAACGTATGTTTTCACATCATAACATTGCGGCAGATATGTTTTTTCGCTTTTCAAATTAATATTGTCGTTCTAAAAAAACTAAATAATCCATATAATTTAATACTTTGGCCTTCCCCGGCTTTCAAAGCCTTTGAGTAGCTTTCATATCCATGGTATTAAGTTCAAAAGAAAATCTATATTAAATCTGTGTTACTGTTTATTAATGTACGAAAACCTTTTACGCAGAGCGGAAAACAAAATTGTCTTTTATAAAACGTTTAAACATAATATTCCCTGTTTCTTGAATACGTGGTTACTTTGTCAATTTATTATTATTTTTTTATTATTATTTATTATTATTATCTATTAGTTATTATTATCTATTATCTATTATCTATTAGTACTATACTCGAAGATGCAATTTTATATTTGACATTAGTTCTGAAATTGGGTAAGGAAGCAAATCTGATATTGTTTGCCGAACATAACACATTCAAAACATTGGCAAGTCAGAACATATAAATGGTAGATGCAATTTTCAAAATATTGAGTTTTTACACAACTTTTCAAATATTATTAGAATGGTCAAAATTATCCAATTTAGTTATTACATCTAACATAGTAAAGGTTAAACACTTATGCCGTCTGTAATTTCATACACATCTCCCCACATGAAAATGTATTATTTAATAAAAAATTAATAGTTTAAAAAAACTAAAAAAACACACTTTTATAAAAAATCCAACTAAAAAAGAAATCATGAGACCTTGAAACCTAATCGTGGTCAAAGTTCATTACAAGACTTTACCACAAGTGCAAACACGACTATGATACGATATTCCATCATGGAATTCCAGTGCCCATCTTCCGGCTTCATCATCAGACCTTGAAACCTAATCGTGGTCAAATTTCATTACAAGACTTTACCACAAGTGCAAACATGACTATGATACGATATTCCATCATGAAGTTCCAGTTAATATCTTCCGGCTTCATCATCAGACCTTGAAACCTAATCGTGGTCAAAGTTCATTACAAGACCTTACCACAAGTGCAAACACGACTATGATACCTTATTCCATCATGAAGTTCCAGTTAATATCTTCCGGCTCCATCATCAGATCAGCTCGACAGTACCATATTATTGAATGTGTCTCAGAAGTACATACAGCTGCCAATTTTCATTACGCTACGATCCTTGGAAGATGGTTAAATTAGCTCTCAAAGATTCCACTTTAAAGTAGCTAATATCTTCCGGCTCCATCATCAGATCAGCTCGACAGTACCATATTATTGAATACGTTTCAGAAGTACATATAGCTGCCAATTTTCATTACGCTACGATCCTTGGAAGATGGTTAAATTAGCTCTCAAAGATTCCACTTTAAAGTAGCTAATATCTTCCGGCTCCATCATCAGATCAGCTCGACAGTACCATATTATTGAATACATTTCAGAAGTACATACAGCTGCCAATTTTCATTACGCTACGATCCTTGGAAGATGGTTAAATTAGCTCTCAAAGATTCCACTTTAAAGTAGCTAATATCTTCCGGCTCCATCATCAGATGAGCTCGACAGTACCATATTATTGAATACATTTCAGAAGTACATACAGCTGCCAATTTTCATTACGCTACGATCCTTGGAAGATGGTTAAATTAGCTCTCAATGATTCCACTTAAAAGTAGCTAATATCTTCCGGCTCCATCATCAGATCAGCTCGACAGTACCATATTATTGAATACATTTCAGAAGTACATACAGCTGCCAATTTTCATTACGCTACGATCCTTGGAAGATGGTTAAATTAGCTCTCAAAGATTCCCTTACATTGTGAGTTACATACAAGTGGACCTAATAAAAGTATGTTAAAAATAAAATTAAAAACAAATAACACACCTCACAACACCACCACATAATATAACACAATTTGACATCCCGAGTACAAATATTTATAAACAAAATAAATATATTATCCGGCCGGGATTTGAACTTGCAGTGCGGAAATTAGGTAACTCACCAGCGCGTCAATTTATTTAATAATGTCTAATATAAACTGTAATGTCTATCTATTGATTCATTAATGACAAAATATAATATACTCTTTAATGTACACAATAAATTACAAGTGATTCAAAATTAAATACTATTCTGGGTTATAGACTTAATAATGTGCGACATATTCGTACGAACGTGTGACTATTGACAATTCTAAGGTTTTGCTACAATCACTACGAAATTCGTAGCACTCGCTACGGTTTTATTTGTATTAAAAGCTAGTCAAAGTTTGAATTAAATATAGGTACAATACAACACATTCTTTATTACAAAACAATTAAATTCTTTATGCATAGCAAAGTAGGTACTACATGTAAATACGGATGTGGACACACGATTAATTTATGTGGAAAAGTTATTAGCGTTCTTCTCATTTGGAGCGATCTTACCAGCAGCTACCTTTACGAATTAAATGTGCTGGTTAAGTCTGTCATGCATTGAGTTATTTTAATTTATCAAGACTACGTGTGCATTACAGTAACGCGAGTTTCGGGTTCGCTTCATGAAATATTTGAATACTAATAGTTGTGATAAGGTCTTGGTCTTTTCCTAAGCATACAGTAATCATTCTCTCATTGGCTCTGTCATCATGGACTATTTCATGGTTTCAATCCCCCTGGTATATTCTGTCTGACCTCAACCAACCAAAAACTGTTTAATCAAGGCTTGTGGCTTGTGGTCGCGAGGATTGCCAGCTGCGCAAACAGCTCTCTACATAATCGTTGATAAACAGAAATAAATTTAATGAATAAATGAAACATTTATTCATAAAGTAGTGAGAACTATGTATTTAGCATATTGTTTTGATGGACCTCGCTTGAACCAAGTATATGTATGTGGTGCATGATAATTGGGCATGCATGCACGAAAGTCAACACATAAGTTTAATTAAGTGTACAGATCATGTACTTTTTATACGTAAGAATTAAACGTGTACGCGCATAGGGAAACGATTCGAACTGCACAAATGTCGATCGCTTCAATGTTTTTGTACATTATGGTGATATTTTACCAATCCGCTTCGTGTTGCCCATGCGATTCCCGTGCTAGCTTTCGAGCTAGCCGGCCGGCAGTGTCGCCAAAGGCTCATAGTCGAAGACAATGAATGTTATACGGTGAAGGTGACGCTTAACTAAAGATAAAAATGAAACACGGCATTCACAGCATGATGTAAATCCCTCAGGCGCTTCAATGTTGATGGATATGATGACGAGGAAATGAATGTGAGCAACCGCTATCGTGGCGTGGGCCGCGGCCTGCGGTCGTCCGCGTGATGAGAGGCTCCCCGCATAAATCTCCCCGACCGCCAATTAAGGCCCTCCCCGACAGTTTGTCTACGACGCCGCCCTGATTGCTCTCACTCGACACGCACTCCCGACCTTTAACAGATCGATTGCCGTCATCCAAGCGAATGACCCACAACGGTTTTTGAGAGGTACAATCTTAGCTGCGACCAGGATGCCTTACGCATTTGTGGCCCGCAGCCAGGCCTGCACCTCAAAGGTCCGCTTTGGGTATCCGGTGATAAAACAGTAGTTTGCCACATTTGTATCTGCAACGACAACGCGTTCTGTGTTATATTGAAAACATTTAAAGACTTTTAGTCATAGTTGTGTAACGTTGAAATAATCTTCACAAGTCACTCTTACGAGAACTCGATGTTCGAGGTAATTCGTCATTTGAATGAATGATTTAAATATTATATATACCATAAAAGAATTTGAGTTGAGAAAACTCAAATTCTTTAATGGTTCTTTTCCTAAATAATTCTTTAAGAGTCGTATAATGCCTCATTGTTAATTCTGGCACGTGAACATAATGTACGATCATAGAGTGAGAGAGAGAGGACAGAGCATGTGTATATAAAATCATGAAATACGTTTATTTCTATTTAATAAAAAAGGTAACACTCCCATCATAAAACGTAAGTGACTCACGTCTTAAATAATTCGTGGCGATAATGTGTGCTACTTTATTTATAACCGAAGCGCGAGAGAGTTGATGCGGCGTCGTTAGAGGGCACTTCTCATATGTCATTTTAAGGATGTGCCAAATTGAAGGCTCCGGCGGGCGTCATCGCGAGGGGAGCCTGATTTATGCCCCGGTCCCAGTCGAGGCGCTTCGATTAGAGGTTTATTCACTCGGCCGAGGTCAGTTTTCTCAGACGCGCCCTAATATCCCCGCTCTTATTAGATGCGGGGGGTAACGCAAATAACAATACTTGTGATCTGTATTTCGCATTATTTTCCATCATAAAGTATGATCGTGGATGGTGTTTTTCTTGATGGACAAAAGTCTTGTGTTTGATCTGCCCGCAACAAGTTCATTTTTGTTGATACAATCACTTAGTTTATTGCGTATTATCACGTAGTTTATTATATTACCTACTTGATCTCATGCTGATGGGTCAGCGATCGGAGTATCAACTCTTTGATAGAAGTATGTATTATCGTATGTATCGCATGTCGAAGTGGCTGTATGAATTGATCGGAATTCAAGATATAGCCTGGTAACGTTTTAATAGTCATGCATTTTATATAGACGTTTTAGATAGAGAATAATTATATTTTATTTTACCAGAGGGGAAATACCGCATACACGGAAAAGTTTAACTTGGTAGAGTTCGTCCATTTATGTTCTTATGGACTATATAGCAACTAGCAAAAAAGCAATTTATACAAAATTGCCTAAACGTGTTATTTCACCTGGTGTGTGAGGTTTTAATAAAATAGCAATATTAAAATATCTAAAAACCGACATGAAATTTAAAAAATATAAATTGTAATTTTATACTCGTGGACGCCCGCAGCTTCGCTCGCATGGAATTAGACAACAATAGTTTCGTTTACACCTTATATTATATAGCCTATGTCACTCAGTGAAGATGCAGCTTTCTGATGGTGAATTTTTGAAATCGGTCCAGTAGTATCCTCTTTATAATACTCGTATAAGTATAGATATCGGTTTATAAACGACGAAATTATCGCTGTAGTGTATACATAAAAAACACAAACAGTCGAACTAGAACCTCTTTCTTTTTGAAGTCGGTTAATAATTAAAACTTACCAATACTGCAAACGTGTGTGTTGGTAAAATTATTGCAATCCTGTCCGGATCGTGAGTTTAGTTGCAAATATGAGATGTTTGACTACAAACTTGTTTATGAAATGCGATATGAGTTTGTGGGTTTTAATATTGCATATAGTTTTGCTAAATAACCGTTTGTGAACTAAGTTCCTGGTTCTGATTATACTTCTCGTATATTTCCGAAGCTTATGAGTCATCCCTCTGGGAAATATGTTGTTGAATAAACCGTAGTTTGCAATACCATTTTGTTTTCTTCGAAAATGATAATTGACTGACACACAGAAGATATGGTATTATATATGGTTTTGTAATATAGCCTATTTAACTTGCTTTTATTAGCTTGGAATGTATTGTAGGTATCTATCTATGTACGGAATCTTTTATCGTAATTTTTGCCTATTTCAAAACGTCGCATTTAATTTGAATCTTTGCATATAAAGGGTCCTTGACAATGCAATAATTTAAAAAAATACTAAATAATAAATGAGCCAAGCTTTTGTAATATCAGCGAGCTGTCTGATCTGTTTGACAGCGTAATTAACAGAACTTAGTTTGCTGGATAATACATCGATGTGGGCACCCCTATATATGTTACTGATATAGGCTCAACCTCCCTAAAATGAAATGTTTTAAAAATAAAGTTGTCTCAAAATAACGATATCCGTCCTAGCTAGCGACCCATCATCTTGTAGAACCGAGCAGTAGAGTGCCACTTGTAATCAACTTGCTACCGAGGTACATAACCAACCCTATGGAGTATCCGTAATGAGATTTTAATTGAGGGCGTAATCGCGGTGATCTGTCGCCAGATACGGGTAACTCCATTAGGCCGCTCGGCGATTACGTTACCTAATGTAATTGCTCCGTTAAACAATGTCACTCATGTTTGGATGCCTTCCCGCTGCTCGTCTCAATAACATCGTCTCAATTAAAGTGTATCCCGTTATAATAAAGTCGAAATCACTCAAAAACAAGGTCAAATGTAATGATGTAGCCATTTAAATGGAACGAAATGAAGTAAGGTTGTAATTGACCAAACTGTCAGCAAACCTTATTTATAGGTAGTGACTAAGGTTTTTGTTAAATAGAAAATTATAATAAAAAATTAAAAATAATAACGCAGTGTCGAATGTTCACAAGCCACCTGTAGATCTTCGACAAGGCTTAGCGATTGTTTTCACCATTGAAAACAACCATGACCGACGGCTTAACCTGTCCTCCGGTGGAGGCCATGAAATTACGCCATTTGTGATCATTCACCCACAGACCGACCGCGCCCTTCATTGCTTCACTCTGTCAATCACATTCAATCGATGTGAGTCATTGGTCACGCAATCTGTGTTTATATTCAGTTTATTGTCGACCTCAGTTTTGTCCTTAAATTCGCAAATCCAAACCATGCAACTAAAATAATACATCATAGCGATGAGTTGATGATAATTATCTGATATGTAATTAAGATGTCCGCAAGTAATCTACGTTTAATCTGTCCCCGCATGCAAATTAGTGCGGTGTTGTACTAAATCCACGAGGATCCGTCGACTATGGCCTCGGTGTCGTCACGTCGGCGCCGCCTCTGGCGCCTCATTTGCATCTTGACACCGCCGACACTAGACATGGACTCGTCTGTCACAACTTTCCGACCGGGTGCGCATGTGACACGCGTTGTTTAAATTAACGTGGCGATAGTTATGACAAGCCCGTTGGCCCTGCCTATTGTGCCAGGGGTCGTGGGTTCGAATCTCACTCAGGAAAAACATTCGTGTGACGAACACTTGTGTTTGTTCTGTGTCTGAATGTTAATATTATCTATGTATAATGTCTAAGTATGTATGTAAAATCAAAATATCATTTTCCCTTTTGTTGAGTATATTAGTCCAAACCTTGGGGAACCCCAATCCCTTGACTTGTACAGACTGACTAGTGACTTCCTTCAGCGTATTCAGGGAGCGCACCGGTGAGTAGTTTGCCGATATTCGTAGTTATCTAGCAGGGCTGTACATACCCGTTTTTGAAGTTTGTGTCGCAGGGCCCACCGACCCTGTTGTACGATACAGTATGTATTTACTAAAGGACGCGCGCAGCTTCGCTTGCGTGGAATTAGACATAACAGGTTTCGTTTATAGTTGCTGTCCTCCTTAAAGAAATAACCGAAAAACTTTACCCATTGAATTTCACATAAAAACTGAATTAACATGTAAAAAGTAGCAGCAAAATCGCTATTTGCTGCGAGTTTTATTTCCATCAATAGTGTGTCAAATACATGTCTACT
The DNA here is from genome assembly GCA_944567765.1 of Carterocephalus palaemon. Taxonomy (NCBI): domain Eukaryota; kingdom Metazoa; phylum Arthropoda; class Insecta; order Lepidoptera; family Hesperiidae; genus Carterocephalus; species Carterocephalus palaemon. Next base: position 5,216,354 of record OX155655.1, on the reverse strand, counting down.
CCGTGGGGTCCTCTTAACTGAGAGGCTTCATGAATAGTCCATGGTTGTAAAGGAAAAATATGTCCCCTGTAATAGATAAGTAAATAAAGCGAAATTGATGGATAAACGTCTGTTAGCCAGTCGTTCGAGCGTAATTAACGTCAGCTGGCAGCCGTCATCGTGCGTTCGCCACACGCTCCGATGGGCCGCGTCTTTGTCGCGCGACTAGATTCACACTTACGAGTACATCGCCTGATTGGGAGGGACTCCCTGTTTTGTGGGTTAAATTATCTACCAAATAAAACAACACTACAACGCTATCGCAGACTTTGAATCGAATGTGAGTAGCACACTCAGCTTTGTCCGCTGTGCTAGAGCCGCAATGCTGGTTTTCAGGGCGTTCGTCAGTGTCACGTTCGGGTGATGGTGAAGCTAAGTACAGTTAATAATAGCTTTAAGTATACTTAGAGCAATGGTTTAAGGACAGCTGACTAAAAATATGAGCCTGATCTTGTGTTATGTGTAATGATATTATATTTCCCTCGAATTCTAAAGAAAACAACCATACGACAGCGGTATTTAGATGGTATACTGTTGTAAAGAGTTGCACCAATAAAACCCCTTGGTCCATGAGAGATCTAGTCAACTCGGAAATTACCTCTACAATAGAGGTAATGAAAAATTTAAAGGTAATTGGAGCAGGAGGAAATGGACTATAAATTAAACGGTTATGGAATCATAAAATAAAAATATGAAGGTATGCCAAGGGTGATCGGTCAAGTGTTCATTTGTTTGCGTGGCGCGGCGGGCGCGGCCGGCGCTCCTGTGTTTGCCGGCGGTGTTTGACCGCCTTCTTTATGTCGACGGGCCCTCGCTCATACGCCGGAAATATGGGAAAAACACTATTTTATAGAGAATTTTACAAGCTTATATTGGATGGTTGGTTGAATTTAGCGATATGCCAGTGGGTGAGTAAACATATGTTTTATTAATTTATTATTAATTAAGGTGTTATGAATTATTTCGTTTGGACGAAATCAATTAATTTGTTTAGAGATATCAATGTTAGCGATTAATCTGGTTCGTCATAACAAGGTATTGAATAGTGTATGCGAAGTAGGTATTAAGTACATACACAGTGGGGTGTATCAAGTTTTGTGAATGTTGTGAATATATCTGCAGCAAAATATTTATCAAATGAAATATTTCATTTGATTACCACTCAGTTTTGATGATAGGTATAATTTTGATTAAAAAAGCAAGATACATTTGGTTCCGGTTAGATTTTATTCGGGAAAATAATTGTACACTTTATAAATATTTTTTCACTAATGACTGCGAAACTTTTATGGTATTAAAATTATTTGTTAAAAATTTCCTTTAAATACGACATATCAACTACCGCATGGCAATAGTCCCTATTGACATGAAATAATTACCAGTGCAATTATTAAGTTCCTATTTAATTTCGCAACATGACCGACTTTCATTTATTGTACGGACGGAGACCTATAATTTAATTCACTCGACATCATTTTAATTTCTATAAAAGTTGCTTGCTCATGAACAATCATAATTTATATGAAACAATTTTGATGTCTGTGATTCGCCGCGGAATGCAAGCCGTATTACAAAATGTAAAAAAAACCTTTTTTTTCTTTTCATACATGATTTATGATTTTAAAGATAGTAAATAAAAGAAAAAGCAGCGAATGAAGGTCAAAATAGCACCAAACACCAAGTATTAAAATTTTCCCGGACTGTCAAATCAATTGGCTACGCTGGTTTTCCATGACGCTTCGTGACGTTTGATGTTACTTAGTTTTATCAGTAGGTGGAAAAAGTGAGGGTCGCAGAGTATTTAGAGGGAAAATGAGTGAGGGACGCATACTATTCCCTGTTACACGCAGCTTTGGTCACTTGGACCGGTGCGTATAAATACACCAATATTAACCAACTTCAAAATATGTTCGAAAAGGTATTCGACCCGTATGCTATGATTTTCGTATGCTGGCAATTTTAGTTAGTAGGTAGTTAAATGTTTAGTAGTATATATTATGATGTCTTATGAAGAGCTGCGGAAATAGACATTGGAACACTGCAATAACTAAAAGCAATGGTCTGCGATCGCTGACCTATTTCAAACTTATATTATGTTTGAAACTTAAAAGATACACTACATCAATAATAATTACAATAGTTAGGAATAATTATAATTTAGTTTATGTACTTATGTAGTACTTTGAAGTCAAGCCGTGTTTAAAATATTATGTGTTCAAACGCTTAAGATAGATAGATAGATATAAAGATCAGAATAATATTTTAGTATGGTGATACAGTCCAAAGAATATTTGAAAATTATTTTGTTGCACCCTTGCTAGTGTCTATGAATTTGGTATATTTTATATTTGATTAGATTACGAAAGGTAGGGTACCTATTTCCACCATGCTTGCTTGGTGACTGGCAGTTGAACGTGGAACAGGCATCGATACAAACTACTTTCAGCGGCCTTCTATTGATTTACGCTCGTTGTTCGCCACAAATATAGAAATAATAATTTTACAGTGAATTGTTTCACTGTTCAGTTTTCTTTACATAGTATCCGTGTATTTATTGTTGTGAAAGCGCCAGTGCAATTTTTCACAGTATTTGCGGGTGCGGCCGAGGCGCCATTCCCTATGATTTCATTATTTGCTTTCAATCAGCATTGTGAGAACCCCGCCCGCCCTGCCGATCCAGAGCGAATTTTTATTTGGTTTCGTTTTCGGATGCTATTTGTTGTTGAGTTACGAAGATTTTTATGCCATCACGTCCACGGTAGATTTATGCGCGAGGTAAACAAATTTTAGTTGTTGAGAGGTGTTTTATTCAAATTTTAAAAGCTGGTACTACGCGTATAAATCGTATCTGCTCCCATTGTAGGAATTTAGGTTTTTGTTGTGGCAAAATGAATAAAACGGAACATTTAAAACAGTAATGTGTTCTCATACATCATAGTGTGTTCTCCAATAAAAATTAAGCATTCTATTCAGAAAGAGTTAAAATGGGAGGAAAGTTCTAACTAAAGTGAAGTCAATTAATTATATAATTACTTAACGTGAAAACCTTTTGATGGACTATATTTTTGGCAGGCATTACATTGTAGGTGTTCCCGGAAAATATTGATATGGGATGGAAGTTTGTTTGAAATTGTCTTAAACTTCAATAGAATTTCTTCTTATTTGCAACAATTACAGTTGAATGAACACTAATATAGGGGCGAAAATAAATAAATAAATACCATGGAGACACACACGGCCATCTAACCCCAAACTAAGCAGAGTGCAGAGCAGAGCAAACTATATGTGTCATTTACTGATTATTTTTTAAAATACATACTTAGCTATTAACACCCTGACACTGAACAAACACAAGTATTTGTCACACGAATGTTTCTTCTGGGTGGGATTCGAACTCACGACCCGCGGCGCAGTACGCAGGGTACTACCAATATGTATGTACTTTTTATCGCGTAGATTTCCCTAGGAATTAAGATTGAAGGACAGAATTCAATCGGTAGTGTCTTTGAGTCGGGTTGCAACTAGGTGTAAACGAAACCATTGTTATGTGTACTACCGCGCGCGCATCTGCGGGCGTCAACTAGTACTAAATATGTAGGCACATCCTAAATTGAATATACTAGTCAAAAAAATATTATTAATAAAATAAACTAAATACTAGTAAGCTTGATAAGTTGGACATGACATAACTGACCTGCTAGCCTGTGCTATTTTTGGTGCCTTACCTGCTAGTAACAGGCTCACGTACACATGCTCCAGTTATGTTCGCACATACGATATGCTCACATATTTCAGCACTCGTGTAACGAGATGCAGCATCGTGCGTCAGCCAGAATTCCAGGAATATGACCTACGTATGGCCTAGATCACTGTATTGCAACCGTGTTGGTAATATAGCGAAATAACAACTACTTGGCTATATAGTATTTTGAATTTTATTGAACATATTTAAGGTCGACATTACAGTGGCACTTGTCTCGCATCCGTAGTTTGTAAATCTGGACGACCTGTAGTATGAATTGGACACCCAACATTATGGTAGTGTATATTCGAATGACTGCTTCCGTTTTGTGGTTCGTTTGAATAACACGGATACAGACTTTATAAGTTTAATGATGCATAAAAACACGCAAAATTTTGATGCACATTTAATGAGACGATTGATAGATATTATTGCCTGGGCATGTTAAAATGACGGAGTAATTGTTTTGCTTATCTAACAACGAATTTGTAAAAGAATTAATTGCCAGCTATCTATCGTTAATCTGCCTTTTCTTATTGCTGACGCACAAGTATCTGATTGGTTAGAAGCAATTAAAATTATATAAATCCTGGAAGATTTCCGTAGATGTGATCTGATTCCCGCTCCACTTGTTACGTGCGTCGAAGAGAGGAAAACGTAGAAGGAAGTCATGCTTATTATCGGAAGACGCGGTGCTCGATCACCGTGTAATGGCCGATACACACTATGCTTAGTGCAAGAAGCTAGTTTATAAAATAATTAGTGAAATAATTCAATTTATCACTATTTACTTTTCTTTGGATATTATCATGTCTCTTTATTGCGTGTATCGATGCATCCGTTGAAATCTATGTTTAAACGCTTGATTGCAATAAAAAATGCGTGCTGATAAAAAACATCATGTAGGTACCTATGTAATACAATATTATTTAAGAGATTAATTAGTATCTTGATTTTCTAATATTAAACACAATATGTACTACTTATGTTAAGCGGAGACAGCCCAGTGGCTATCGAACTAAGCGGAGACAGCCCAGTGGTTATCGAACTCGCCTCTCACTCAAGCGGTCCGGGTTCAAACCCAAGCGGCACGCACCAATGACTTTTCTAAGTTATGTGATTTAAGAAATTAAATAACACTTGCTATAACGGTGAAGGACACATAATGAGCAAACCTGCATGCCTGAGAGTTCATCATAATGTTCTCGAAGGCACGTGAAGTCTGCCAATCCGCACTTGGCCAGCGTGGTGCACTAAGGCCTAATCCCTCCCAATTCTGAGAGGTAACCCATGCCCAGCAGTGGGACAAAGAAAGGGTTGGGATGATAACTAGGTACTTACGTATTTATAAAAAAATACATTAATCACATTTTTAATAGAACAAATGTGCAGTTTTCCATCATAAACATAGCTCCAAATCTGGATTTTCACAACACTATTGTATGTAATGAAATTGTACTACATGATTTCGTTTACACTTCCTGATATAAAGTAGTTCAATATGAAGTAGGTACACCTAACTAATCGTAGTGTGTACCGGCCATAATGCGAAGTTCCTCATTAAGCAAAGGATGCACGCGTCGCTTGAGCGCAAGCTCGCTCTCGCGATGCCAATTATCGTATTCCTTGTAAAGTAGGTAGGTACTCGTACTTAAACATCGATACAGCATTTGAGCATTTGAGTCACCTCCGTTAACTTTTCTTGTATGTAGGTATGTTTGTTACATACCTCTGCCTACTCCTTTGAGGAATATACAGGTGTGATGTTATGTTAGGTTTACCATCGTGTAGACTTATAGGTCTTCAATACTATACTGGTAATTGACGGAACATAGGGAATGAAAATTGTTCTAGTCTAGTTAGTGATAATTCGCTCACGAAATTTATATTTAACATGAGAAATAAAACCGTGTGACTAATGTGGCGTCAACAACTCGTGGCAATAAGACTGCTGAATTTGGGAAACCGGGGAGCGGGGCAGAAACGTTTTGATATTGTTGTCGCCACGAGTCGTCGCGCAACTTGAAAGATGAATCCATAAGAATGCGCAATTGAAAAGAATCCGTGCAAGCGACCACTTTCGTAGCTTTGACGAACAAGCATAACTTTCATCACTCAAGTTCCTTTTAAACCCACATGTTTTAAAACATTTAAAGCATTTTAAGTTTAACAACGAAACATTTTGTTTGGTTTCCACGTGGCCTTTTATTTTCACTCGAATGTAAGAAATGTAAGGTTGGTCGGACGCAGTTGTAAAATTTTTCACGGATCGCCGATTCACGACGGGTCCATTAACTGTCGACTTACGACAATTGTTGCCGTTTAAGGATCGGAAGCTCTGAGTATCGGCGCGGTATCGGAATTATCGTTTAGTGTAACGCGCCGCGACAAGGAAAAGCTTTCTGGTGGTCTGACCCCCCTTGGCTACCGCCTCTTTGGCTCAACGTCGTATTAATGCACTCATGTGCACCTCTTTATATTTAGTACGCTCACCTTTGTAGTTACCTCATAGTTGTAACTTTGACATAAAATAGACCTTTAGTTAATCTATTGATTTACGTTTTATGACTTTCGTTCCAGGTGTTGGAGAAAAACTTATTGATTTAATAGAAGTTGTATAAGGTCGTTCAGAGATTTCCGGCATATTTGCTATCAGTTCAGGTTTTTTTTTTGTTTGTGTCAGCCCGCTCGGAAAAACTGATTCAGTTCTCATTAATGTCGACTCTATATAGCTGATTCTATTGACTGATATATCGATAGAAACCATTTATAATTTAGACCACCAGCACGAATAAAACTTTAATACTTAATTCCATGTTTCGAATCCATTTATTTGTCAATAATACTAAACTTACCTACGTAAAATCGCTCTAATGATACTGTAGTACCTACAGTATTCTAATTCCTAATCAATTTTCATCTCGATTGGATTTTAATTGATGCGCAAAATTAATATCACAAGAGGATTAAGGCATTGCAATAGGATTATTGCTTTTTCATAGCAATCAGATAGTGAAATTATTATACTAAAATCTAAATGAAATTGCATAAACATTTGTATATGTTGTCGTTTTGTTGTTACGCTCCTGTACCGTATGTGCTCTATATAGAGAACTAGTGGCCGCCCGCAGCTTCGCTCGCGTGGAATTAGACATAGTAATAGATTCTTCTTAACGCGTTAACTTTAGCTCCATAAATTTGTAATGAATCCGTAAATGTGTTATCCCCTATGTTTATTTTATGGTGCTGCCCTGCAGACCGTGCATACGATAGTTGTATATCTCAGGTATATAAAAAAAGTATTTGTTGTCCTACTGATGTTGCCAGAGTCTGATGGTGTTCATAAGTGACAGTACCACTTACAACGGGGTGCGTTGGTTTGCTGGTTAGAACAAAAGACGGACGTCACGAGTACCAAATCTATTGTTCATTTTATCTTGTACTTTTTCGATAGTAGTTATAGAGACTGCAGGTCATAAGGGTAACATCGGTAGGTACTCAGTTGGTAGGTACCTACCTTAAAAATACAAAGCGTAAATGTAAAATTATAGCCACTCGAGATTTATGCCCAGGAATTCTTTTAAACTTCCTCCGCGGTTTCCGTGCATAGCTTTCCTTCGCGTTTTAGTTTCGCTGTACAAACAATAACAAGGCGACCGCCCCGGGCGCACTTCGACTCGATGTTTGTGTTTTCCATTTAGGAGTCATCGCGGCTTCATTTCTGGGATTAGGGCTTTTTACACGGGCTGCTATTTAAGATTTTCTGTACTTATTAATATAAAAATAAGTTACTTTTTTCACAACAAATATCATCTGTGGCTTACTCTACCACGCTGATCCATTTCATATTGGATTTTGGCTGAGTATATCTAAAAACTATGTCAGATTTTCTACGATTTTATAATTTTTTTTCATCCATAAATGTTATAATAATATATATCATTGCATGTTTTTATTTCAAACTAGTGGACGCCCGCAGCTTCGCTCGCGTTACACATTCACTAACTTCACAAACGGCAAAGCTTCATACTAACTTTACACCCCCGTTTTACCCCCTTAGGGGATGAATTTTCAAATTTTTCTCGCCGTAAAAACCATCCTTGAACTTCAACGAACATTTAAAAAAAAGAATTGGCCAAATTGGTCCAGGCGTTTTGAGTTATGCGCTTACCAACACATTTTGCGATTCATTTTTATAATATAGATAATGTGTCCCATTTCTACCACTACTTTGAGCCTACTGAAAAAGACATAGAAAGAAAAATACATTCTCATTTTATTATCTGTCTCAGACACCATCGAAAACATAAGAAACGCTTCACGCAGGCCCGCCCTTATTTCTACGATCAACATAGTTTTCGGCTTATGTTAGATTAGAGATTTTAGCGGGTATCCCTTACATACATAATCATACGCGAAGCAGTTGATGTTTGCCTTCAGTAACTGTGCGGACCCGACAGCTTGGAAGTTTAGCCCTGTACACACTGCAAGGCAAAGCCGCGTGTGCACTTTATGTTTTAGTTCTGTTCTTACAAAGTTAATTGGTTTGGCTTGATCAAGTTTTAGGTATAGTTCCTATGAAATTAATTGTTCTAGATTTATTGTAATCGTGGCTACTGGCATGTAAAAGTTTTTTTCGATCAAGCTTGTCTAAATGTGTTATCCTTAGTGGTATAGGTTGTAGTAAAATTCTGTAGGGAAACCGTTTTAACGACGGCGGAGCGGATTATTGTGATTAATTAGTCCTGTTTACAAGCGTTGCTAACCCTTGTTGCAAATGGATGGAGCAGCCATTGTCCCAATGTGTAAGAAAAAATTTCGGCTAATTACTTCCTCCGCTTCCTTTGTTCCGATGCAATATAAATTTTCTTTCATAAAACTGCGTCTGTAACCAGTAAAAATATTGATAATTTAAACATACGCGTACTGGATAAGTGTTACCGACACTCTAAAACTCGATTGACTTTACGGTAGATGTGCTTATACAAACAATTGTAACTGATCAGGGCAGGGTTAAGACCGCGGGCCTGGCAGTTCGTGACGATCCATCAGGATCTAATAATATATCTGTGGGTAAGCACGCGAGATCGCTCACGAGATCGCTAGCGCGGCGGGCCAACGAGCAGCGGGCGGCGTGCGTCACCAACGCGCCGACGTCCAGCGGAGCGCCGCCGCGGCGCCGCCCCCCGTCGCCCGTCATCGCTCCTATTGCTCGTATTAAGCCACTTAGCTCAATCATGATTAATGTTTCACCGAACGCAACCCCCGGCAAATAGAAAAGTTATTTACTCGAACCCGTAATTAGGCATTCACTACGAGTAGCGTGCGCCGCGGGACGCTCCTCGACGCCGGCTAGACCGACAGTCTGCTCGTAACTTTCAGCTGACATTTTTTCGTGTATAGTTGATACTCAATGAACTATTGATGGATGTAATTTGTTTCAGTTAAGAATGGCCAATTTGAAGGTTTAATTTGATGTTGTGATGGTTTAAGTCGTTGTAATTACTTAAATTGACTTAATTCTTCATTGAGATCATTGGCGTTGTTATATATATTATTCATGAATTATTTCTCAACTCAGACATACAATCAATGGCCGTAATATTAGTAAGATTAATTTTAAAAACTGTAAATTTTTAAAATTTTTTTGCTAATTAACATATGCGCATATGTATATAAGCAAAGTATGGAATATTTTATTAAAATGTAATTAATTATACTAATTAATGTCCCCAAAGTACGTGGGATACACTGAAAGTTTTGCGTAACTAATAAATAAAACAATTTAAATAGAAGGTAATATATTTACTACTTTTCAAAGAATTCTCCATTAAATTTTAAAAATCAGTCAAACCATATTCTAAGCTATGACGACCATTGGTCTCAGGCATGTTTTTCAGGTGCTGGTTGAAAGCTATCACGACCTCTTGTAGAGGGCCGACCTTCACGATTTTCATCATGGGAGAAACATGATCTTCCCGCTTCCCCAAGCCTTTTTTAAAACGAGCAGTGCAGTCTTGCGGAGTCAGTGAACTTACAAATCATAAAAAATCATCGTCCTAAAATATTTTCGCGTTAGCTAGCTAGTTTATGAGAAGACTATATTTAGGGTGCAAATTCTTACTTGAAGCTGTAATATCAGGGAAATATATCTGTTGCATCATTGAATAATATAGCGGCGACAGCCCAGTGGCTATCGAACTCGCCTCTCACTCGAGCGGTTCGGGTTCAAATCCAAGCGGCACGCACTAATGACTTTTCTACGTTATGTGCGATTTATGTAGTATTTAAGGTAGTTTGTTCCACGGCTAAGTCAATGCACATAAGAAACAAGATTAGAAATAGCTGTAATAAAATTAAAATGACTTGGAATATTATTAATGCGGAAACTGGAAGAGTCAGAAAACGCGATGGTGTCAGTGAGCTTTTCATTGCCAATTCTTATATTAGAACCGATAAACAGATAGCATCAGCATTTGAAAAGTACTTTGCTGACGTTCCAGTTTTAACCACGAAATCGCTGGGGTCTTCTCCCGACGTCGCTGAATCGTTGCTTAAGAAAAATGTAAATGCATGCAAAGGTAATTTCTCTTTCCGACCCACAGACGCCAATGAAATTATAAAAATATTTAAATCATTAGAAATTAAGAACACCACAGATCTATGGGGTATATCGGTTAAACTTATAAGTACAATTATAGATGTAATAGCACCCCACCTAGCTTTAATATTTAACAACTGTATTATAAGTGGAGAGTTTCCTGACCTAATGAAGCAAAGCAAAGTGATACCTTTGTTCAAGTCCGGAAATAGTACAGATCCAACCAACTACAGGCCGATTTCAATTTTACCGGCTTGTAGTAAGATATTTGAGAAAGTAATTCTTCAGCACTTCTTAGCTACTTTACAAGTAATAAACTCCTGCATAACAAACAGTTTGGCTTTACAAAAGGCCGTTCAACAACTGATGCGGGAGTTGAACTATTTACTGATATTATCAATGCTTGGGAGGATTCACTAGATGCACTGGGCATATTCTGTGATTTATCCAAGGCATTTGATTGTGTACAGCATGAAACCTTAATCAGGAAACTCAATCACTATGGCATTAAAAATACCGCACTGAAACTTCTGATTTCTTATCTCAGCGAAAGAACTCAGAAAGTCGAAGTAAACGGTACAAGATCGTCTGGGTCTTTAGTACAGATGGGGGTCCCACAAGGATCGATTCTGGGTCCATTCCTGTTTTTAATATATATTAACGATCTACCATATATGGTAGAGAATAATAACGAGATTGTATTGTTTGCGGATGACACATCATTAATTTTCAAATTAAATAGGCAACAAACTAACTATGACGATGTGAACAATGCTCTCTCTGAAGTGGTGCATTGGTTTAGCGTTAATAACCTACACTTGAATAGTAATAAAACCAATTGCATAAAATTTTCAGCACCTAATGTGAAACAAGTAGATAAGCAACCAGAACTAAATGGTGATAAACTGAACTTAGTTAGCTCGACTGTTTTCCTTGGAATCACCATTGATTCGAAGTTGCAGTGGGGACCCCATATCTGTCGACTGGCGGATAGACTAAGTTCTGCAGCTTACGCGGTTAAAAGGATACGCTGTTTAGCGGATGTCGATACCGCTAGATTGGTCTATTTCAGTTACTTTCACAGTATAATGTCCTATGGCATTTTACTCTGGGGTAATGCAGCGGATGCTAATATTATTTTTATTTTGCAGAAAAGGGCTATCCGTTATATATACAAAATGAAAAGTAGAGACTCCCTTAGAGAAAAATTTAAGGAAATAAACATCCTAACCCTTGCATCGCAGTACATCTATGAGAATCTTATGTATATTCGTAAAAATAGGCATCAGTTTGTAAGTCGTAGTGACCTAAATGCCTTACGCAATGTAACACTAAGGAACGGCCACAAACTAGCGTTTCCTAAATGCCGGCTTAGTAAGAAAAGTCGTTCCTTCATAGGAATGTCTATTCTAATATTCAATAAAGTCCCGGCTGCGGTTCAGTCTCTGCCTTTACACAGGTTTAAAAAAACCATCAAACAAACATTATGTCAAAAAGCTTATTATAATATTCAGGAGTATTTGGATGATAAGAAGGCATGGGACTGAATTAAACTCTGACAGGCTATCACTATGCTTTTGTATTAATTATACTAAATATTGTAAGCAGGTGGCATATGGGGTGATTCTTGGCATACACGATTGGCTGTCTCGTGTCTGTCCTAATCATATCATGGTCATACTGTACATTTTTCTGTAAAAATTAATTTGAATTTTAAAAGAGTACCGAGAGTTTTTTCCTCCGGCTTTTTTCTCTCTCGGCCTACACTAGGGCATAGGATAAGAATATTGTAAGTTCTTCCTTAAGCCGATGACCAGGTAGATAGTCGATCGTGACTTAGAGCTTAGCTTAGTGGTAGGTAATTATTGTAAATTAGCCATAAGGCAGGTTAGGCACCTGTGTAGGATTAGCTATTCATTCAAGGATAAATAGCTCATCCTTTGCTTTATATTAATCAGTTTAGAATAGCATTAAGTAGTTTGTAGTTACCTAGACTTTCGTTAAGCGTGTGTAATCACCTCATAGCGAAATAAATTATTTGAATTTGAATTTGAATTTGAATATGAAATTAAATGTCACTTATTGTAATGTTGAAGGATACATCTTGCTTAAACATGCCTAAGAGTTCATTCATTCATAATGTTCACGAAGGCGTGTGAAGTCTGCCAATCCGCACTTGGCCAGCGTGGTAGACTAAGGCACTAATCACTCCCATTCTGAGAGGAGACCCGTTCCCAACAGAGACAAAGAAAGGGTTCTGGTGAATAAAGGAGCTAAGTTGAGTCACAGACTATCCTACTCTGAGGCAGAATGTTACACATTCACATTACATCCTACCGACTAAATCAAAATGTTCTGAAAATGATCTCTAAGTGAATTTTAATTTTTACCCATCAATTTAATGTAATTTATTTAAATTACAGTGTTATTTGCCATTTATGGTAATGACTCTAACGAGGGCCTTTAGAAATATTCGACGCTCCAAATACTAAATAAAAATAAATTTATTTCTTGAAGTATCTATTTAAAGGTACTTTTAACGCAAAACCTGCGTAAGCTTCTTCCCACGTACTCTCGATGCTAATTAGTAGAAAAATATCTATCGGAGAAAAACAATGGGATTAATTTTATTTAAATACCTATTTTTCTTTTTAAACAGGTTCCGTACAGCATAATAGGATCCCAAATAATTAAGATCAATATTTAATTAATAAAAAGTTAACTTAGAGTGAAAAACTAATGCTCACAATTTAATTTTCACCAATTTTTATTTTTATTTTTTATTAAAAGCTATTATTTAACTTCACTCGTATGTATGTATCCATGTACGAGTATGTCCTGGAATCTTGCAATTAATATTTCACCCACTTCCACTGAAGCTATCGAGCTGAAATTTGGCACACATATTTGGTTCCGATGACAATGCACGAAAATAAAAAAAAAGTTATTTAATAGACGGGTTCGGTGATGAAAGTCTATTAACACAAACTTCTTACAACAAAACGTTTATTAAAGACAAACAAACTTTTCACAAACAAAACTGATACATAAAAGAGAAATTGTGAAGGGGCGAGAGGTACTTTACATGCGCACGCTATTCGGGCAGCGACTCGTTCCGACTGTTTCAAAGCGGCGGTTTTGCGAACCGCCGCGCTTTATTCCTACGCATGCGCCGACGGACGAAAACGGCGGCGCGCGCAGCGCTGGGGCCGAGACGGGTTGCGGTTGCGCTGACGCGTTTATTAAATCCCCTTTCCCCGCGTTACAGCCTCCCCCTCTAACCTGAGAGCACCGCCCTCGGCGTCAGGTTAGCCTTCTTATGTCTACCTCTCCTACGCTTCTCCTGCACGGGAGATCGGACATGGCCAACGAACGGAGTTAACGCGGTCGAGTGATATTTCCCTAATACGACCCTATCGCTAATCCTCTCTAGACTGTATATCGTTGGGCTTAAAATAGCTTGCACGCGATAAGGACCGTCGCGGCGCGGTATAAATTTTGGCGTTTGCCCCTTACCAGTATCATTCGCACCCTGTGTCTTTAACAGCCCTGAAGGTTTCCGTGTGTCCACCTTGTATCGCTGGCACTCCACACAGCTCTTAATATACTGCGCGGCATAAGTCCGCATTCCAGGCCAGTAGTACTTACCTGCGATGCGCTGCAGTGTACGTTCGACCCCAAAATGGCCGGCAGTCGGAGCGTCGTGGTACTCGGCTAGTACATTCGCACGTTCCTGTTCAGGCACCACCAGAAACGCACCGTCATCATCTTCATTTTCAGGACCGTAGCGATACAATACGCTATTAGCAAGCATATATCCCTTATCGGCCCAAACTCTCCCCCTAGAGGGATCGTCGGATTCCAGCGCTTCGACGATCTTACGTACCTCAGGATCCTGGAGTTGACCCTCACGAACTTCACGAGGGCTACGCTGGGGCATGTCGACTACGGTAAGGCATAGGTCACAATCCCTGTCGTCCTCCCCCTGAAGGAGAGCCGCCCCGAGGGCGTAGCTGCTACTGTCCTTCTTTTCCACGAGGACAACACTGGTACCTTCGTCATCACGCAGAGAGACGTCGTCAACCTCGGCATGCATCAGTCCAGAATTATTTAAAATATACGAATGTACAAAAGAATACTTAACCGACGGACAGTCAGAAAAATACCACGATTCCTGAGCTACATCCAAAACGATTCCCGATTTTAAAATAAACTCCCGACCTAACAATGTTTTTGTATTGTCCCCGGGGAACACTAACATTTCTGTATGTATCTCCCTACCGGAAAGAATTATCGGTACCGTCGCGGCCATAACGGTCTTGACCGGTTGCGATCCATCCGCCAGATGCATACTACGCTGTGCTTCACTAAACTTTATTCCCGCACGTACTAAAATATTATATAGCATCGTACTAGCAACACTATGCGTAGCCCCGGTATCGACGACCGCGACGCCTTCCTTTCCCAAAATATTTATATCTAACATCGGCAATGCGGCCGATATCGTATCGTTCAACGACACGATATTGAATTCCGACGGTTTTGCCGGGGCTCGCTTCTCAGAACACGTATCACATTTCGATCTTACGACCCCGGGTTGACCACAACCGTAACAGCTTATACTATTGATTCTCGAATTAGACTCGATCCCGATTCTAGTTCGAGATCCGCGACAAATGGTAGCGCTCCGCTCGGTCCCCGCGACTCGCTCGCTATGCCTACTGTCGGTCGGCGCACGACTCGCGGTCGAAATCGAGTTCGAACTCGTATCGACAGGATTCGACGCTTTGCTACCTATCGCGACATTATTATTTTTTGAATTACTTACGGGTTTCCGTACCTCCGCGATCGCATCCTCGGTATCTCTCGCCCGTTCCAGTAACATATCGATTGACACTATGCTATCCCGTGATAGCCTTTTACGGATCCGTCGATGCAGCAAACCATACGCGATATCTACTTCCATCGCGCTAGGTACATCATACGGTAACCTAGATAACGACGCCCGCACTTTGGCTATGAAAACCTCCGCCCTGTCGGTATCGCACATTTCACTAGAGAACACTTCGCGTAACACTTTATATGCCGGTTGTTGCGCGCCGTACATCGCGCGAAGGCGTGCCACGGCGTCTGCCCAGGTGGCCGCGCCGGCACGCGCGCCGCGCCACCACACCGCCGCGTCGCCGCTCAGCAACATGGGGAGCCCGCGCACGGCGTGCTCGTCGGACACTCCCGCGCACTCCTTAAACACCTGCACCGCGTCGACGAAGGCTTCTAGCACCTCAGGGTCGCGCGACGCACCGTCGAATCTTGCCGTACATCGCGAGAAATTCCCCGCGGGCGCACCGGTCGCGGTTGCGAGGGGCGCGGGCGCGGGGGCTTTCGGCGTCGGCGTGGACGACGAAGGGATTGGTGAACCATAACTCTGCATGGACCGCAGGGTCTCGATGAGCGTTCGGTTGGCCTCGGCTTGGGTCCTGGCGAACGTCTCCGTCATAGCGGTTACTAGCCGCTCGGAGTCGAAACTCGCAGCGGCCGCGGGGCCCGACTGGGGCTCGCCCGCGTGGCCCGCTGCGACGGGGGCGGAGGCGCCGGCGTCGGCGTACCTCTCCGCCGCTGAATCGGAGTCGCTGGCGAACTCGGGATTTTCATTTCCCGTCCGTGCTCGACGTGTTCTCGGCATGTCGGCAACGCTAAAGTCTAATACTCTCACTCACGTTCACAATTATTATTAGTAGCTAGGTACTCACTCGCCGGTTCGCGGAATACGATAGCCCTAAAGTTGGGACGCCACTTTAATAGACGGGTTCGGTGATGAAAGTCTATTAACACAAACTTCTTACAACAAAACGTTTATTAAAGACAAACAAACTTTTCACAAACAAAACTGATACATAAAAGAGAAATTGTGAAGGGGCGAGAGGTACTTTACATGCGCACGCTATTCGGGCAGCGACTCGTTCCGACTGTTTCAAAGCGGCGGTTTTGCGAACCGCCGCGCTTTATTCCTACGCATGCGCCGACGGACGAAAACGGCGGCGCGCGCAGCGCTGGGGCCGAGACGGGTTGCGGTTGCGCTGACGCGTTTATTAAATCCCCTTTCCCCGCGTTACAGTTATAAAAAGTTTTTTTTTTTTTTAAATTTAATAATTTATTTGATCGATATCATCAGCGTAATAAATTAACATTAAAAGGTCGCCACCGACCTCACTGTATAAGTGATATTTCTGAACGAGTGTAGTGATGTTATTAATTTCTAACTAGGAGAAAACGCTTATTGACGGAAAGGGCCACACTGAGACTATCAGCTTTATGATTTCACGAAAACAATGGCAAACGTTGATTGTACGCCTCGGAGCACTTGGATATCAGATGTACATTGGTATCAGGGTTCATTATCACGGATCCTTTAAAAAAATATCCAAATGTAAACATTTTTAGAGACTTATTTTAAAGAAGGAGTAATTCAATCCTTCGTTAGGAAATTAATTCTAATTAGACGTGGAAAAGTTACGGTACACAGCCTTTGATTTTTGAAACAGTGGAATTTTCCTAATTTTAGATAGTGATGATAGAAATGATGTGTTTAACTAGTCTTTACAGCGTCACCAAACATGTTATGTGATGTGGGTTATGCTAGTTAGGGGCAAGTAGTTCTAAATAATTAGTAGGTTTGAATATATTTTTTCAAATAGTCCTTCTCCAATGGCCTTTACGGCCTTTACATCGTCACAGAAGAGTATGTTATGTTATATATGGGTTTAGCTAGTTCGAATATTCTTCAAATAGACTTTTTAAAATGGTTCTATATGCAGTATATTGTAGGTACTTGATTAAATAATTCTGGGTGATTTTAATTTTTTTTCATATACATTTTCTCTAATCTTTGAAGTGTTTAGTATGTTATGTAGGTACCACTAATTCATTAATTATTTGCATGTTTGATGTGGACCTTCACTAATGGTCCTACTGATTATTTTTTTCAATTTATATTTCAATAAAAAGTAGTGCCATGATTGTTTACCATACAAGTCGCGCGCAGCGCCATACTTTAGTGTCTGATTAGTCCGTCTAGTAGTATACATACAAGTTTTTGATTTGATAGGAGACCCAAGCTCAACAGCGGGACAGTGAAAAAGTGGTGTATTAAGGATTCGTTATAGTTATATACGGAAATAACAACGTAATGATTGTATTAATAGTGTAAAGGGGTCGCTTCAATCGCTCCGGCTCTACCAGTGTCCGCGGCTGGTCGCGCGGCACGTACGGGCCCGCACTGAATTCACGTCACGAACACACCCGTTTTGTTTGCACTTCCACTCGCTTTAATACGTAATTTGTTGTGAATGCCACGGAATTGGCACACTGACAGTCCCCTGCAATTGAAAACGTATCAACCGAGGCCCCCGTAGCTCGCCTCCCGTACTCTTAGTGTCTCGTAGCTCGGCAATACAGCGCTCCGTACCACATTCAAATTAGCCGTAGCGTATTGTCGCTAAATAGTAGCATTGTCTGCGGACGCCAGGCGTATTCGGCCCACGTTTCCAGCTATTAATAGCGTCTTTGTGAGCCTAGTTGTCGCTAACGCTCACTATCTACTTATCTAAGTAAAGTATACGTTTTGTAGTGATCCAAGTTTGGCATTCATGTTACGAGTTACGTTGAATGGCCGTGAAAACTTAATAGTAAAATGTAATGTTTAATGTATTTAATTGTATATTTCCCAAAAATATGCTACTTACTTTATTTTATTTGTTTATTTAAGTTTATGTAATACCTTATGGTAAACCACGGGCTTACATAATGCCAATACGGCATTTTCTACCAGTTCACCCTGGGCGATGGTGAGAATACTGATGATAGGTACCTATAAAAATCACTTTAAATCAAACGTTCATGTGACGAACAATTGAGTTTGATCTGTGTCTGGATTTTAATATGATTTATATAAGTGTGTATGTATTTAAAATATCTAAGTATGTGTATATCATTTCTGACACCCATATTACAGGCTCGCGCCTAGTTTGGGTTCAGATGAGTGTGTGAGAATGTCCTAAAAAAATTGAGTAAAGAGTTTGAGCTAGCTCAGGTGTTGATCCATATTTATGTTTGCTTTACTAGCATGGCTTAAGAAATTGAATCCCTTCGTTCAGTACTGATAGTTCAGGTATCACTTCAAAAGGAAAATATAATATCAATGGACTGTTTGTGCGGTCCCGATGAGGAAGTAGTAATTTTCCGTCGCATCCGGCGTCCCATCGCGCTCGGCGGGCGACAGTCACGCAGCTTAATACTATTTCGTATCCTTTGCGCCGTGACTTCTTCCGAGTGGAACTCCAATAAATGAAACTCGGAAATGTGTGTAAAGTTAGGAATAAGCCCGCATACGAGTAACGTCTGTGACGGCGTCTCGGCGTATTGGACAGCGGCGTCGATTAGCTCGTCCGTCGCTAAGGTTACAAGTCGAATAGTGAAAACCTTTTCTCACTATCTTGGATTAGACATCTAGGAACTTACGTTACTTACATGTTTACATGTAGGCCACAAGATGGCGCTGCTTCTGCGATGATTTGTCCCATACAAATACGCGTTCGATCCGTTTGATCTAGAAAACTCGCGGAATTAATTATAATTAAAGAATGGAATTAACGCGAATAGATTTTAAGGCGATGGTTCTTTATGATTTTAAATGTTTACTGACTCCGCAAAACTGCACTGCACGTCTTCCAAATGCTTTTGGGAGGGAAGCACCTCATTTGAGCACCGTAAGGCTTTGCTACGCAAAATTTGATCTATTTCTGTATAAGAACTATGGCGTATGAACTAAGTGTTGATTGGTGTAAAAAAATGTTATAAAAGTGTGTAATGTAGTAATGTGTTTGTGTGTATGGTATTGTGACAGGAGATGAATATGGATTTATTGCTACATGCTGGATAGAAACAAACAGTATTCAGTATGGGTGTTCGAAGGTGACAGCAAATCAACAAACTTGAGGCAGGCGAGAAAATAGGCAAAAAATGATTGCGTTTTATTTCTCCCCGACGGGTCCTGTTTGCCAAGTGTCTTTAGGACAGTTAGGGAAAAACTACGAATCGAATCCTATTGCACCATGACAATTTTTCGGTGCACACAGCGAACAAGACAGACATTTTTAGCTCTGAAAAAGTAGAGTTAGAGAGTAGAGTAGTACCGAGACCTGGCACCATGCGATTTCTTTATCTTCCCAAAAATTAAAGATTCGATTAGAGGTATGACGTTTACGAGGCCGGAAGAGGCCGTGATAGCTTCCAACCAGCACGTGAAAAACATGCCCTTAGACCAATGGTCCTCATGTTTTCAATAAAAAATAAATAAATGAAAATGTGATAATAATAATAATGATACGGTTTGATCAAATGAAAACGTGATAATTATAATAATAATACGTGTTTTATCGTTGGTTGTCTAAGGTCCATTCACTTGACAATGGCGGACGGCCCCGAACCGCGGCTCCGGCGCGGAACTAGCAATTTCCCTTGACATCCGGTGCCCACCGTTGCTGACCCGCTCCCAACTCTCCAACAGATTTTGCTCCTCAAAACTCAATATGATTCGACCAATAAATAAACTCAATAATGGTATCTCTTAATAAGACTTCGTACGCGTTGAACAACGCTTAATTATATTTCGCTATGATTGCTTTGGGCTAACGGTAACGGTTAATTTAACTAAGTTAATGTATAAAATGATACTAGAACGGTTCAGGACTTTATTAAACTATGCAATTAACCTCGGTAAAGATTAGTGGGTTGCGTAACATCGTCGGATACGTTTCACGTTGAAAATAAAACTGCCAGTAAGTATTAAGTGTCAAATGTATCTGATCAAACAGCTTTCTTTATTTATATTAACGTTGCGACTAATTCTGAATCGAGTTAAATTAACCGTCATTACTATTACTGATTTGATTTTAAACCATCGATTAAATGTCAGAATAGGTGTTGACACTTATTTATTGAAAACCTACTTATACGCAGGCGGAGCCGACGGAAAAACTAGTACCTTGTGTGTCTATAAATGTAAATAACTTATAATATACATACTGCCTAGTAAGTACATTATACTTAACAAAATTAATTGTTCTTAATACATCCCTGAATTTATTACTGAAAAAAGACATCATCTGTTTTAAATAATTTACGGCTTATTTTGCAAACGTTAAACATACATACATACTTATATCTTTAACAAAACAACTAACGCAAACATTTAATTATCTATAGGTAATATAATATCCTCTACCTATCGATGGTCATCTAAACTATCAAAACATTATAATGTCAATAACTAAACTATTAAATATACTTGGTATTAGAAATTCACTTCAAAATCTATAACCTATCAAGTGGTTAGGAATATTTAAACACCGGGAAGCTAATAACTGATTAAATCAATCATCTAGCTCCGAACTGCTGCGAAGTGCTGTAATTACTTGCAATTTGCATTGTAATTCACTCGAGGCTACATCAATTGACTTGTATTTTCTCGGAAGTAATATCTCCTCTAACACCAGTCGTGTTGCTTTTGCATCCGGTAGCTCTAATGGGATTCTATGGAATTGTATTTCAACATCGCTTAGCTAATCGGACTTCAAGTTTAGATCCGGCAGTCATATTAGTTTAAGCCAAAGCGCGAATGGAAGCCTTTAGTTGGTAAATTGGAACTGAGGTTTAGGGTTTCGACTTCAGTCGATTAGTCGATCTATTTTCATAGGCAACAGTGATATAATAAAAATAAACGTAAGCATCTAATAAGAAATAAATTTTATAAAGACCGAATAACTGTTCCGGGAAGGCATTCACTCTGATGTCTGGGAGATAATTGATAACTGACTATTCCTATTACCGTACGATTGATCTGCCACATTCAAAATTTAAAAGATTCTGTAAACAATAGTTTATTATACATAATTACATTATTTCCTCAAATATAACAATATAATAAAAACGTTAACGTTAACTCCAACCAACTTGCGGTAGTTTATCGAAAATTTTACTTAATCGATAGCCTCATTAGTATAGAATGTGGCCCCGCAAAGGCGATATGTTGCCGCGGGTGGTTATCATGCACTTAATTCGGGTCCGGGGACGGATCAAGGGTTGTCATGGCAATGCCTCGCGACCTCTCGCCTCTGTTATTAAGCTCCTCTCAAACAATATGCCGCAAATTGAGTTAACTCACTAATAATGGTGTCGCGACTGCGAGGGCTCGGCTTTCTCATAGAAAAGGCAATCATTTCTCCCTTCGTGGCGAGCGAGGCCATATTTATTTTCATTCGATATGATGAGATTAATAGCTGCGACGTGTGCTCGTTACGTAGCCGATGCTATTTTTGTTGAAGCGGTACAAACGTAGGTAGTTAGTTACCCTAATTAGACGTGTTTATGCAGAGCGAAACGGAATACAAAGGAGATGTTCCAAAAATGTATTAACGTTGGGCGTAATCGGGCGATTCATGTAGGTAGTTAGATATTATAAAGGTTGCCTGGCATACATAGAATGCTATAAGAATTAAGTACGCGTTTTGCCCTGTATTTTATTAAAAACCTACTACCTCCGTAGGTACAGTAAAGTTTTAATAAATAAATAAAAAAATACTATACATGAAAACATTAAATATTATAATTTATGGATGAAATATTGTAACACTAATCATCAATATGGCGGATCAATTCATGGATTCATCTGACGGTTATTGACATTAACATAAGCAATCGCAATACGATATCTCTGAGTCTGCTATTTAATTATGCTGTTATACTTTGCGGTATAAATTATATGTATTAATGAAGTGCTGCCTGAGTAAAACGCAAACGACTGATACTAACACCAAGTAACAGGACTAATTTTAATTCTCTAAGCTCTGCTAACCGGACTAACCAACCTAATCCCTATTTAAGTCTTCAGCTGATATATTTAAGATGTTAGATATTCATAGACACTTGTAGTATTGTAATATTGAGTATTCTTTGTGGAGTAAATATGCAAAAATATCACTTTATAAAAGATATTGACACTAGTACGACAAAGTCTTTTTGACAGTGACAGTTCTTGTCGAATCGCCAATATTGTCTCCACATTGTTGTTATAAGTAAAAACATAGAATTAGTCTGTATGTTAATTAATATCTCAGCGTCACTAAGCAATTTTTTTATATTTCATATTCTATTCTTTTATATTTTGGGGCAGCCCAAAATGGAACATCTCCTTTCTTGCGGAATTACAAACGAGAGCTTGAAGCAAATAGAAGAAGTAGAAAGGCGAAGCCAAATAAATGGTAAGTTTATGGCAAGCTTGGAGCGGAGGTCTCGGCGCGAAGTGGGCGGCACGCGTGCGGCTTCCGCGCCACATTAGACCCGCTCCCCGGCAGCGAGCTATGATTTCAATTATTGTTTGATGCCGTTATTTCTCTTGTATTTATTCGGGCCGCGTTTCTCCATTTTTTACATCACCCTTCCTCCCTATTATTTGTTCGCGTGCACGACGCCAGAGGTGCGCCGGAATCTGATATGTTTGGTGCTTCGCTTCAGCTGATGCGACGTCGTGGTGTTTGAACAGGGCTGGCATCGCGACCGAATCGAGTAGCGTATCTCGAGGACTATTACCTATATTAGTACTATATCTATTTCATCATCTACATACTTTACTTTATCTAGATATAAAAAGAATGGCTTCATTCACGGAGTATTTACGGACAAAAACCAGTCGAGACGGGACGACAGTGAAAGTATGTGATGGCAACATTAACCGGGCATTGTGTTTGACGTCAAGGTGGCGTCGTGGCGAGTGAATGGGGTGTAATTAACAAAACATTTTGGAGTATAAATATTTCATATAGAAGCCGGTTATCCTGTTACCCGGCCGCGGCGCGTCGCGCCCATTGTGCATTGTATGTGACATTGAGAACTTAATGGACTGCCACACTCGGCGCCGAGCGCAACCTGAGCAAGGATCCGATGTCTATGACATGTTATGATACTCTCACTACCGGTATCCCATGTCGATACGGTAGCTATTTTATTTAACAATTGTTATTATAACTTATCGAAGGATAATATAGTAGGTACACGCCTACATGTCTTCTGCTATGGAACGTTGTGACTTCACGTATTACCTTTACGTGAAGTCACAACGCTGTATTTTTGTATGTTGTCATCCCCATCACATATAATATATATGTCGATTTTTAAACACTACCTACCATATCAACATATACTTTCTCTTGAAGCAGTTAAGTCAATAAAAAAAAACAGTCTATAGAACCACCTCCTTTTCAACTCGCTTATATTAGCTTGGCATTTATGTAGGTATATATGTATGTAGATATGGAGATATCTATGTATGTAACGGAGTCTGAACGTGATTTTTGTCCACGTCAAAACGTTGGCTTAATTTGAAAATTTGCACACTTAGGTATTGCATTATCATCAAGGACCGATGACAATGCAATACCTAATAAAAATATTTAAAACTAGTGGTCCGCCCCGGCTTCGCACGGGTATTTTATATAAAAATCAAAATTATAATACACACACATAAACCCTATTTGCGTCAGGTTACTAAAAAAATAAAAATTTAACACGACTTTATTTTACATATATAGATTATAAACAATAGTTTCGTTTACGCCTAGTAATACATATTATATAGCCTATGTCACTCAGTGAAGATGCAGCTTTCTAATGGTGAAAGAATTTTTGAAATCGGTCCAGTAGTTTTGCCAGCGCACGCCAGAATAGCTCGCAGATGGTAGATTTTTTCCTACTTACCTACTTGACACTTATCGTCATATTTTGGACAATTCACACAATATCTTTATAAATTTTAGCCTGTGTGTTATTCTGACGTATAAGCTATATTATTGTAAAGTTTCATTAAAATCCATTCAGTACTTTTTACGTGAAAAAGTAACACACATCCATCCATACATACATACATACTTACAAACTTTCCCCTTTATAATATTAGTAGGATAGGATTAGTAAGGATAATACCTTATCAACAGCCTAAAATTTAAGTTTTATGCTTCTAGTTCTGAAAATGACAATCTTTGACTTTCATACAACCTTTCATCTCCCTTTTCAACCCATTACAACACTTTTTTCCAATTAAAAAGTGTCTATGTCCTTTGTCAGGCTCTAGACTGTGTACCAAATTTCATTTAAATCGGTTCAGTAGTTTTGGCGTGAAAGCGAAACAGACAGACAGACAGACAGACACTTCAAAACCAAACGTCCAATTTTAATCATTCAAAGACCAAATATTATCTACATAAACACTATTATTCTTTGCATAAACTGTAAATGTAGTCCAAAAAAAATTCAAGATAAAAAAATGGGTGTTGTGCCTCACTCGACATAGATAGGTATAGTGTGTCGCGGACTTTTTTATAGATATTTATAAGATCTACAATTAATTAGAATATTTTATGGTTCTATCTTTTATAGTTTAGGCAGCGTACGCAAAATAAGTAACTTTTCTGGTTGATTTTTTACACCTTGTGTCCGAAAAACCCAAATATCTTACGGAACCCTATTTTTTTCCAAAATAAAATTTAGCCTATGTCACCCGGGGATAGTGTAGCTTTCCAACAGTGAAAGAATTTTTCAAATCGGTTCAGTAGTTTTGAAGCCTATTCGATGCAAACAAACAAACAAACAATCAAATCTTTCCTCTTTATATTTAAAATAAATTAAAGTCGGTTTACGGACGATAATTTTACGTGATAACCTCATAAAAAATATTATTAGAAACTAGTGGACGCCCGCAGCTTCGCTCGCGTAGAATTAGACCCATTAACGACGTCTACCCGTCTAAAGACTTCAAAAACGGCAAAGTTTCATACTAACTTTGCACCCCCGTTTTACCCCCTTAGGGGGTGAATTTTCAAAAATCCTTTCTTAGTGCTCCCCTACGTTATAAAAGGAACCCCTGTGCAAAATTTCAAGTTTCTAGCCCTTATAGTTTAGGCCCTGCGTTGATATGTCAGTCAGTCAGTCAGTCAGTCAGTCACCTTCTCCTTTTATATATATAGATTGTAGCATAGATTCACAAAACATAAACTAGATGGCGCTGTGTCTGAATCATGTTATCAACTGTACTGTGTAAAGTAGAATTTTATCTCAGGACGCCCTAGTAAACTAGCTCTATTGATTTGGGTTACAGACTAAAATGAACACGCTTGGCTCATTATATAGAATACGAAAATGTGAATCAGTTCCTCGATTGTTACTACTGAACTGATTCACTAGCTGGCGCTACAAAATTGTATTCGAAATCACACTGTTGAGACACCTTGTAGAGTATGTAAATGTGAATGTACTTAGGCCAGTTAGGTTTCATGTACTACCTATAATTAGCGCAAAAGATTATTCGCTCTAGTGCTATGGGTTGCAGACTAAAATTGAATGAATACGCTTGTCGTAATACTTGGCGGTACGTTTGGCGTTACACTTGGCGGTACGAATGGCGTAATGGGATGACGTCACACTTTTTCGTATGTGTTGGCGTTCATTGATTTATAAGTCGTTAACACGTCAAATTACAATTAGTTCAGTTATCTACTAAAGCGTGATTTTTTACATCTTTTCAACGTCGTTGTTCTTATTTTCAAAGTCGTTTAATAAAGAGAACATATTCAAACCTCAATAACATTTAAAAAAAATGTCTACAATTAGCACGGAGTAAAGTGCATGATGTGTTAAGTGTGTAAAAGAAGCAACAAGGAGTGACACGTCGAGCGAGCAAAGATATATGCGGCGCGCAGCAACAAGCGTGAATCACATCGCAGTACTTGCGGGATTGCTTACCACCTGCGCCTTCAAATGAAATACAGTCAAAAACACACCCTAACACCTTTCTACAGAGCATATTTCTGACAAGTCCTATAACAACGCACATAAAAGTGCACAATTCTTTAAACCGCCCGCGTTAAAGATCATTTTCGTGCACTAAACTTACTCCACGCTCCCTAGTCTACTCGCCACGACAATATTTCAGCACTTTCCTCAAGAAATAACAATGCCACGTTCGAGCGGCGAATGCATTCCGGCGTACTGCACCACGGATGTGGTGCTTCATCATCACAGCGAAGTAAAATCTAAACTGAAATATATTCTTTTTGAATTCAGGCGTCTGGGATTCGTTTAAAACTAATGGTCTGCCTTGCTTTAATACTTGGTAAGATTTCGCCTCGATTTTTCTGTCTCAAATTATTATGACCGAATTAAACGCATAAGTGACTTTTAGGAAACAGAATCAATCAATTTCTGTTATTGCTACAATTATAAGATAGGTACCAACTGGGTATCACTGGATAAAATAAATGCTTAGTTATATTAAGTATCAAAATGTATACATTAAATTGCACACATTTCAGTTTCTATCGTATTATTTAAAATACCTACTAAATAAGTATTGTTAGAATTTTCTGAAAGCTACAAAGTTCTGGTAAAAATGAAATTGTTTATATCGCAGTAGGGGTTTGTTGCTGAATATGTGCAAAACATTTTCATCCTAGCAATTTAAAAAAATGAAACAGCTAAGTTGGAGTTCGCACAATAACCGCGGGCAGAAGTTGTAGGAGGGAAGTTATGGAACAATAAAACCGTAGCGTTATAAGGACCTCTTCCTCATAAGCTTTCGCAGGTGGCGAGGCGCGGCCACAACTTTTCATACAATACGAGTATCAAGCGACAAATATCGGGAACAATGATTTATTGAAACTTCTACTAAACAAGACCATAAGACTTCTATTTACTTTGAAATATTGTTTTGGCTAGGTCACTCTTGTGAATAAATCTATTGTTATACATTTTCTTTAATAACGATGCTTGTTGGTGGTCTGTGTTCTGTAGTGTTCGCTAATTGCTTGTAGCAAGGCTGTATATTATATAATCTTCATTGGGTATTTCGCCAGTTTCGTTATATCGGTGCCTGTAATTGTACCTGTCAATTTTTTAAAACTATCCATACTTAATATTATAAATGCGACAGAAACTCTGTCTGTCTGTCACGCTTTCCCACCAAAACTACTGAACCGATTTAGATGAAATTTCGTACACAGATAGTCTAGAGCATGAGAAAGGACATAGCTTTTTAATTGGAAAAAAGTGTTGTAAAGGGTTGAAAAGTGTGAATTACTTTTTGATTTGCTGGCGCGGAGAACGGAAAGGAACCTCATCCCCTACTAACTCCCTTTGACTAGCCATACTGGCACTATTAGGGTCTTGTTTAGATTCAGTCGTTTGCAATCTTATGTCTATAAAAAAAACATGTCCACCGTAAGGAACCTAAAAATACGAAGAAACGGCGCGCGACGTACGTCAGTAGTAGTGTTATTAAATTCCCGTCTTGTTTCCCTAATCTCGTCGCGGACGCGCCCGCGGGCCCTCATCGGAAATGGCATTATTTCCCGCCCCAAACACTCCGGGGCCCCGGAGCGCCGGACACCGGATACTCTTCGCTGGGTGGGTTCTCCAGATTTGATGTTTATACACGGACAAAGACGTCAGTATATTCAACAAAAGCTTGCGGTGGAAAAGATAAACTATACAGTTCTGTACATCCATAAAACTGACCATTACCTTTCTGTACATTGTATTTTTTTTTTAAATTTAAATTCAGTGTCATTATATTAATGCAACAATAATCCATGCAGCCGAATTTTCTAATTTCACGCGGGAAAAGATGCAGGACGTCCCCTAGTAATATATAAGTGTTTGTAAGAGCAGCTGATAATTCTATGGCTACTTTCTATTAACATTTTTGGCCTGAAACATTCGCGTGGTAGAAGTGACAATGAAAGAACTATCAATGTGTGCACTATTATGATTTTGTGAAGTAATCGTACAGATAAGTAAATGATAATGGTTATGAGCCAAACAATAATAAGTATGGGCGTATTTAGGACGATCCTTCCTCATCCAGAGAGAATGGAAGCGCTACAGTTTCCGCTCCGCTGTCGCCCCATACTTAGAAATTTCAGATATTTCCTCGGCATCCGCCTTTTACATTTCTTTGTCTTCCATACTAAGTTTAAAAGATCAAAACAACAGTTCTATCTGCATGCAAGCGGTCTTGATTCCAAACTTAAACAAGATCTTTGAATTCAGTTGAAGTTGTAAACCTCCGTGTAGTTAGATACCTATTTAAGTTTTAAATGTGTAAAATGTAAAAAGCAATATGGTTTATATTGCCTTTTACACAAAAGAAAATTTTTAAAATATGCGCCGCTTGGTCTAAAATGGTAAAATCGTTTTGCGATAAAAGGGCACGTGACCGGGATACGCCCCGTGCTATGAAGCTGCTTACTTGCGAAATTTTAAAATACCTTGTACCTTAAATATATTGATAATATTATGTACGTAAGTGGCTGAAAATGCAACACTATTTATCCTTTTATAGTGTTTATATACTGATTTGATTTTTACTTTTTAAACGAACAGTCGTCGGCGCGGTAGTGGCGCACAGCGTTGACTTCAAATGATGCTCCTCACATCAGCTTAGATAAAGTAACAACTTCGTTTAAAAAGAATAAAATAGATAACCGAGCTATATAAAGATGGTATTTACGTCAGAAGCAGTACCCCACGGTAAGATGCCATTAGACATAATGCTGTGAATGTGGCTAAAGTACACAAGTTGATCTGTTGTTACATCGTTGAGCTGTCAGCGTAACACGCAGAGCTTATTTAGCTGGATAATAATAAATAAAAAGAGTGTGAAACGCTTCCTTCAAGGCAGGCAACGCACCTGTGATACCCCTGTTGTCGTACGTGTCCACAGACGACGGTTACCGTATGTCTGTATGTCCTTTTATACTATAAAAAAAAACGTCTATGTGGGCGCCCTGGAGCTGGCGGCGACTGAAGTCAATGGTTATCCCTAGGAAAATATGTTTTATCCACAACCATTTGGTTCTATAATGTTTTACCAAACTTGGTGGGTCTCGGAAGTTGGATAGCTGGTGTGAAACCAAAATAATGTCAACATCTCAACGCAAATAAGGCGATCCCGTTTACAGTTACAAGCTTTGAGCTAAACAGAACGTATTGTTACTGAACTGGCAAGAACCGTTACGGAAATCTTTGCCTTTGGCTTCCTCGCGTCAGACGGGGCGAGCGATACGATTAACACGTTACCACATGTGACTAACTTCTGTGACAAAGCCGGGTAAAGGCTTAATGTAGACGCTGGTCTAAATGTATATCTCTGTTCAACTTCAATGAAGCAGTGATTTAAACTAACATTTTCGAAATCCAAGATGCTGCACTCCAAAATGCTCCAAGGTTCCAAAATACTTATTTTGTGGTTATAATTAATATCTATCTAAGAAGTAGTTACTACTATTAATTTATTATGAAAGTTGTGCATGTATACATATGTTTATTTTTTATGATATTCAAACACAAAAACTGTCTACTTTTGGAAAATGGACAAATGAAGACAGTCGTTTAAAAACATAGACGCGACATATTTTATTAATGGGAAAAGTAAAGGAAGACTTTTTTGAAAAATAGAATTAGATTTTTATCTCTTAATATACTAGACTCATTTCTTTTCAGTTGTCCCTCGTTACAATTCTATTAAATAAACCTTCAATAATGTCACAAAGAGTGAAAATTAGTATATACAACATTGCAATTATACATTAACAATTTCGGTTGGTCTACGTAGTTTTGGTACCTTAGTATTACTTAGATACTAAAAATATGTTTAGTTACGAATAAGACATGTAAACAATTTCGGCGTTTGACAGTGGTACCGCGGGGAAATTATCGGCCTCATCTCGGACCCATCGCCGTTTCGTCGTTTTGCCGTGTTGTTGATTTTTTGTGGCAAAGTCAACCGTAAGATATATTTAAAAGTGAGTCTGGTCCCATGTTTTAGTTTGACTACAACTGACTATAATAAGTATTAAACACTACTGTACCGTTATTCCACCTTTATTATGAGAGTGGCTTCCGTTTCCGTAAGGTACGCTAGGTACTTACATCCGGTCCGCAGCGCCCCCTATAACACAATTATATTGTCTATGTAATTCTAATTAAATTAACTTAAATTAGATTTATTTTTTGTAAATTGTCAAATTAAAGACTAATTATCACGTACAAACTATTAAAAATAACATATCATAAATCACACTTTTATTTCCCCGAAGGGATAGGCAGAGGTGTGTAGTGTGTACAGTAGTACCATAGTATAAAGAGTCTTCGCTTCGGGTAGTCTTTATACTATGGTAGTACACTCACTTTTCCCCAGTTATATTTAGGTCCCATGTAATAGTTGTGTGCCTTTTGACACTTGAGTGTCATATTAAAGTGTGATTTCGACAAACTTATAAATCACATTCGAGTCACTATATTTATATTGAAATACGTCATTACGAAAATGACTAAACAGACAGATTACGAGTATATAAAGGTAAGAACTTTGGAAGTGGACGACATAATAAGACGAGATGACAATAAATACGGGCATGGGTCGTGGTCCACCTGATTAGTCCACCTGGGTGGACCACGGGCAAAAAAAAGTGCCCGTGGTCCACCTTAGTCCACCTGGGTGTACCACGGGCAAAAAAAAGTGCCCGTGGTCCACCTTTATAATCCGTACTAATATAAATTGTGTGGTTTTATGAAAATGAGAATGAGAATGAGAATGAAAATGAGAATGAGAATGAAAATGAAAATCGATGAAAATGAGAAAGAGAATGAGAATGAAAATGAAAATCGATGAAAATGAAAATGAGAATGAGAATGAAAATAAAATGAAAATGAAAATCGATGAAAATGAAAATGAGAATGAGAATAAAATGAAAATGAAAATCGATGAAAATGAAAATGAAAACGAATTTTAAAATTTAATTTTACATGCGTAACGCGACATGCGACAGACAAGACAAAATTTTGAGAACGATTTAATAAAAGTTTCACTTTAAAAGGGTTGAAAAGGGGATGAAAGATGATGATTATTTATGATGATGATTTACCAATACGATCCAGAAACAAAGCGTCAGTCGATAGACGTTGTCCTGTACACACGTCTTTAATTCGAAAAAATTAATTGTGAATCTAAATCAATCTCGAATCCCCTTGAACACACACAAAAAATTTCATCAACATCGGTCCAGCCGTTTAGGTGGAGTTCAGTGACATACACACGTACAAGAATAGTCTCAATTTTTTTTTTCTTTGAGAAGTTTTTAGCGAATAGTGGCGAAATAAATTATTTTACTTTGATTCAAATTTTATTTTAATAGTTTTATTTGGTATATTAATTAGTTTTTCCACTTTCATTTGTTCTTTTAGTATTATTTTTCAAAATTAATTTTAGGTGGACCACGGCCCATATATTTTTTGATTTGTTTAACACTCTTTGTTTAGGTGGACCACGGGCAAAAAAAAGTGCCCGTGGTCCACCCAGGTGGACTTATCAGGTGGACCACGACCCATGCCCGAATAAATACAGTGTCACGTTTGTAAAATTGTTATGTTTTGGAACGTGACCACTTTAAACTGGGAGGAATAAGCGTGTGTTAAAAATAGTAGATTAACAATTCCGGCAGTGATCCGGACCGGCAAGTTAGTCCGCTGACGGAGCCACATTCGGTGGCGCGCCTGATATTCAAGTCGACACCAACTTCCAAGTTTCCATACATAGCGCAGTGTTCCCGCCGTAATAAGATTACTTAATAGAGATGCGCTTCTCAAGTCGACACAGCACAATGTTTGTATTCAGCATCGATATTTGATGCTGATACATATCAGCACTAATATCCCAACACATGTTGGGATATTAGTACCTACTTGCAGTCGATTCCAATAGACTTGTTTAAAGAAACAATTTTTTTTATTATTCCACAGACTTTTTGTTTGTAAACCGCCCTCCTCCCTAAAAAATTGTGTTTGTGCGAGTTGAAAATTGAGTATGACTTCAGTCCTCCAAGCTGCGAATATTTTCATACAAATAGTGATTTATATAAAACTTTTTAAAATGTGGAGGACCTGTTATAAAAGTACACTGAACACCAATTTTTTCAGTAGTGTTGTGCTTAGTAGGGCAAGTAAATATTTTTACTTATGCAGTTGATATGTTAAAAGAATTATTTAAATTTGAACAAGTAACATTCTACAACTTTGTGTACAATAAAGGACGCCTCGACTAACTAACTCGACGTCGTCAAACTTTGGATACCTGCAACGTTAAACGACGCTAACAATTTGGGTTACTGCCAGTACACAATACATCCCACATTAAAGGGAAGTTATTAATAAACTTCGAGGAATGCTATCCTTTTCGTGAACATAATGGATAGTTTGGCTCTATCGCTGGCCCTGGTTTTTGAATTTCACCCATTCGACTTTAGATTTTTGTAATTTATGAAATATTTTCTCATACGAATCCCGTAAAGTTTGATTTGTGTGAATACGGAACAATAAATTCCATCCATACCATCGCGAGATGAAATCAGAATTTGAGTGTTGTGGACCACTTGTTGGATATGATAATATGAAAAGTAAATACACCAAGAAATCCGAATACGCTTAAGCGATTATCGCGTGAGTGAGAGTGATCGTGTGATTTAAAAACGGAGCCATGTGGTGTAGAAGGTCCGTGTCGTTTCTGCTACGGTAAGTCTACGCCGTAGCGGTGGTTTACTGAGGACTTAGGGCCCTCGCCCACGGCGACTTTTTGTAGCGATGCAGTAGCGATGCTGTCGCGCGTTCGCATCGATACAGTGGCGAAGCTGTCGCTAGCTGTGTGCCCTCGCCCACGGGCCCAGATTCAGTCGCGATACAAACGCGATTCAGTAACGGCACATGGTAATCTGCGATCGCTACAGTTGCAAGATGGACTCCGTTGAGGCAACATTAGTCTCGTTGTCTTTGGTGCTGCTTTTACGTAAGCAGCCGAAGCGTAGGCAACGAAAGCAGCGTCAATATTGGATGCACCCATTTAATAAAGAGAGATAACTCTGTGGACATCATGTAACAACATTTAAAATACTAAAAAACTATGATCTCAAATTTAGAAGTTGTTATAGAATGTCTTATTCGACGTTTTGTGAATTTCTTTCCATTGTAAAACCAGAGCTGACACGCAGAAATACAGTGATGAGACTATGTGGTACTGCAATTCGAAACATATATACTGACTATTTCACCGGTGTAGGTTCTGTACCGTGGCAAGATTCAAAAATCTGAAATAATGTAACCTAAAATATCTACATATAAGTAAATAGAAAGAACTGTAAACGTAACTTGATTCACTTATTCTAGAACATCTCATCATTCTCACCACTCTTTTATTTTTCTTCTTTATAATGATAAAATATTTAATGAAATTAAATAACATTCTTTTCTTTATTTGTTTTTTCTCCAAATTCTGAATCAAATATTTCATTTATCTCTTCCCATGCCTTTCTTTTTGTAATCTTATTCGAAAAGGAAGAAGCGAGTCCCATATCGGTCGGTTCTCCACTCATGCGCCACCCTCCCTCCGCTCTCTCCCCGATGTCCTCCGACACGGTCGCGCGTTGCATCGATACAGTCGCGATGCTGTAGCGCGTTAGTAGCGCGTTGGCATCGCTTCTGTAGCGCGTTGCAAATGCGACTAACTAGCGTTAGTAGCGATGCTGTTGCGCGTTTACGAAACGCGCGACAGTATCGCTACAAAAAGTCGCCGTGGGCGAGGGCCCTTACAAGCACTACCAGTCCCCAGGTTAGGTAAGGTTATAATTAAATAATGTATTTTTATGTATATTTATGCTTAGTAGTGTGTCAGTAGGTAGGTAGTATGAAGTTTTTAATATATATTTAATATATAAGACTATTCGTTTAGTTGAGTAATTTTCTAAATAGTGTAAATATTTAGTAGATATTCTAGTCCAATGAGACCCGTGCCCAGCAGTGAGACGTCTATGGGTCGCAGCGACTAGTCCAATAACTGATTACTTTAGCGAGCCCATGGTTTTAAAATACCTAAGCTAATGTCGCCGTGTGAAGCGCGGCTCGGGAGGTGAATAATAGTCTGAAGTCTGTTTGATACTGCCTGTTTATTAGATCATTATACCATTACATATTAGGATATTACGAGTAGGTACGTTAAGACTTACATCGCTACAGCCGCCCGAACACTAAAATAGTATGAACGAGGCCTAGTACCTATGGAATGCGAGGGGAATTTCATTTCGTTAGTGGCATTGCCGACCCGGGTTGTAGATTCCTGTGGCGACCCGCACTTGGCACTTCACAATTCCACCATTTTGGTTTAAAAGTACCCAAGCTTTTACAACTCTCTCAAGGCATAATTGGAAGTTACACCCGCATACAACAAAATTGCAATGCGAAATGGATGGACCCTATTCATAGGCGTACCAAACAGTGTTCACCTTTACTTGTGTAATGGAAGTGAGTAATATCTGTAACATTTCAGTTACATATCTATTCTGTCAAGAATTGTATGTTGAAATAATGTATAAAGATTATTCTTTTTCTTTCACAAAAGCTATCAAATGATGTAAGTTATCATAGCGATCTTAAATTTATCAGGAAGGTAGATGAATCTTTTAAAAATTTCAGAACCCATTAGATGTAGAGCTTATAATGATAAAATATTCATAAGGAAGGATAATGCGAAGGACAAATGTTACGCGTCCGATTATCTTGCTGTTTCATACTCCGGCAGTAAATTAGGAGTGTAAACTTACATTTTTCAATAAACAGTATAAAAAGGTTATTTATTTTTATGTTAAAAGTATTTCATTTTTATGGTTAGGTATAAAACAGCAAACGAGCATGCAACAACAAACATCCGCTGCTTCCCGTAACAACTTTGACGAAGTGATGAAAAATATTTAGAAAAATTATAAAATTATTGTAATAATTATTAATAACTATTGCCAGTATCTATATTAGATACTGTCAATACTTATTATGTACAACATAATTAAGATTTATGATGATTTGTGAATATATTTGTTTTTATAAGCTTTTACTTAACTTCACTCGGTATGTATCTTCACTCGTCTATTTTATGAATAGAATATTTTTTCTAAAGATCTTAGTTCCGATACTTTGAGATATTCATAGGTGCCTCGGATGCCAAAGTATTGTGGAGAGAGCGTCTCGCTCGACTCCACGGCAGCTGGTAATATTGTGTTATACTTTATCGAATTTGCATGTTTTTACTGAATATCATTCCTTTGGCGCACTCGAGATCAAAGGCCGAGGCGAAAGTGATTTCGCACTGAGTTAGTTCAACAAGATTCAGTTTCGCCCCTTCAATCCAGCTCCTGAATAATTTTATGTAATAAGGAAAATTGTAAATGGGCATTCGACTTTTGATGTATCTTACGCTGTTATACGCCGAAAAATCTGGCTATCATCGGTGTGCTAATTTAGTTCAGTTGCGTGTTAAAATTAATTTGGCTTATTTATAACTTATCATCATCAATAACGCTAGCCCAAGATTCACGAGAAGTACAGAATGGCAATCTTCATACGTTTTGTTGATCAGACAGACTTGGTACTTTCGAATTTATAATATTATACATAGTATGGATTTAAATCCAAACGTAAATGTGTACAAAGCTGCTTATTTCTATATACATATCTGTTTTTCCATCATCTATCCATCTTTGTTCGTGGGTCAGGGTTTGTACGTTTTTTCAAGTTCAGTTCCACTTCATATTATGTTTAAGTCTAATGAAGATACGAGTAAAAAAGAAAGAAAGAAAGTTCTGGTTGAAACTTTTTTATTTTATTTTATTGAACAGATTCGGTATTGCAACTAGCCCTAATGCTCTTTCATTTGATCCGGCGCTGTGAACCCGTGTTGTGAACGGTATTAAAAGTGATCAACCGGGGCTCAGCGGCCTGCCCTCTCGGACAGCTACTGTCATTTACATTTCTATTAAAGCAAGCGCCGGCGGGCCATGAAATATTTACGTACAAAATAACATTAAGAAAACGCTGCTCTTTCCTTCTATGTATGTTTAATGTAGTGTTGGCGTTTGATGTCGCCAAAGCTTGGCGCCTGCAACAAAACACGAATAACCTCAATGTTAGTGGTGCTTTTTATCAGCGACACTACTTGATTCATTTTTATCGCCATATGTAAGATGCTTTTGCAGTGTGATTAATTTAAGATTCTCTTAAAAATTCAACCAACTCCTCGTTAGCTACGAGTATGTTTTGTCCTGTTTTCATTAATAAGGTAAAACACAAAACAGTTTATTTAAAATCTAATAATGGACAGAATTCCACATCTCTTTCATGAATGATTGGAAAAAAGTTCCGTTTTTTTAAATGGTACATTTAAAACTCATCCAGAGAAGACATGCATCGCGGAGTGATCGTACATTTTTTTTTTCCGTAAATTTGTGTTTTTGAAAAACACTCTTGTAATAGTTCTAACTGCAAGAAGATTCTGAACCCACATCCATCAAAAGAAGTTACTATATCTTATACATAGTAACTTTGATTATTAAATGTTTTATAATATTATAACTTTAATTATTTATTATTATAACTTAAATATAATATATCTGTATCGTAAGTGCTTCTCCCGCGGGCCCTGCCACATAATGCAAAATTTTACAATACATTCGACTTGCCCTGACGGCAACTACAGGGATGATTAATCAGATCTGAAGTTAATTTTATATAGCAAAGTGTGTAAGCGCAGCGCACTTTGCGCTAATTTTACTAGTTCACACCCACAAGCTCTCAAACACTCGGCACTTAGCAGGCGAAGAAAAATATCTCAGTGAATATCGATTTCAAATAAAATTGCAACCTTTTCAGATAACGAGGCGACATTTCCCCTTTTCCGGGGTCCGCTTGTCGTTCGCGTCTCCCGTTCCGAATTTATCCACCGAAATAAGCAGATAACGAACATAATGGTGAAAACGACAAATAGAAATACATGACTTTAGTGATTGGCTCTCTGGAGCTTGTTCACGTTGCTATTAAAGTTTTTATTTTTTATTTTACTAGTAATGTGGCTATCTGTGTAAATTTTGAGATTAATATTTTATACACACTTTTTGATGAAATTTTCTTTATTGGTTAGTTTGCTTTCTTATCTATTTTGTTTTTAAAATTGTTTTTTTTTGTCAACAGATTCTTCTACCTGTATCACTTCTCATTCTACGCGTATCACTACCGCTTCAATGGCCAGTACAGTAGCTTGGCCCTCGTTACATCTTGGCTTTTTATTCAGGTAAATACAATATTATATGTGAAATCTTTACGAGTATATAAATGCGAAAATGTGTTTGTTGGTTTGTCCTTCTCCTATTCAACGGAATAATGGATCGATTGTGTATCTATATACAGGGTGTCCCAGAATGAATGGATAATCCTTGAGTCCTGCACAGAACAGCTCTCCAGCGCTTAGAAAAAAATATAAAAAAAAAAAAATTCCAAGTGATACCCAAAATATGATTTTTTTTAGAAAAACAGACGTTATTTTAGCTTTACTTCACATTAATGTGCACAACTGCCACAAATTAATGAAATTCTTGGTGTTTTTGGTGTCATTTTATTCCTGATAGACCATACTACTAGAAATACATTAAATAATTTAAGTATCTGTGATACTTTTTTTATAAAAAAAATAAGAACTTGAATTTTTAACATGAAATTTGATACCAAAATAATTTTGACATAGTTTGAGAGTGTTTCATGTAAAAAAAAAGTATGAAAACGTAAGTGTCCAGCTATTTTAAAAACATGCGCAGTTAATACAGATTAAAAAATGGTATAATACATCATTTTATCTAATACTACTACGAAGTTATTGCTATTGAGATGCAAAACGAGTAAATACGACTAAAATTAAAAAGTTAATGTCTTAATACATTTTAATAATAATAAAATATTTCAGGTGTCGCTGCGACCCATAGACGTCCCACTGCTGGGCACGGGTCTCCCCCACATACACTGCTGCTGCGGGAGGTCTAGAGGATACTCCACCACGCTGCTCCAATGCGGATTGGTGGAGGGGTTAGTGGCCAACCCAGTGTCGAATGTTCTCAAGCCACCCGCACCCACTAGCGCTTACGCATCCATAAACCGACCGCGCCCGTCGTTGCTTAACTCTTAATTATTAACATTAAATCGACGCGAGCCATTGGGCTATGGACGCAACATTTCAGGTGTACATAACATCAATCTTTATTCACAACAGGTGTTCAAATTGTCTGCCACCGATTCTAATACACGCTCGACATCTTCTTTTATAGGCTCTACTAAGAAACCGTGCGTAGAGTCATTCATTTATTTTTGAAGCGGCCTCTTGAACACGGCTGCGTAATTGCTCATTTGAAATTGTTTTCGAGTACACTTCTTCCTTTAGACAGCACCAGTAAAAAACATCCTGTCAGTTTAAATCTGGAGATCGAGGAGGCCACAGAATGGGACCCAAACGACCAATCCATTTGTTTGGATACGTGGCATTTAAATAAGCCCGGACGTTTGTACCATAATATGCAGGGCAGCCATCATTCTGTAACCAATGGGATTCCATTACCTCCTACGAAACAGTCGCTAAGCCTTGTCGAAGACCTTCGGGTGGCTTGAGAACATTCGACACTGGGTTGGCCACTAACCCCTCCACCAATCCGCATTGGAGCAGCGTGGTGGAGCATGCTCTAGGGCCAACCCAGTGTCGAATGTTCTCAAGCCACCCGAAGGTCTTCGACAAACCTCCCGCAGCAGCAGTGTCTGTGTGGGAGACCCGTGCCCAGCGTCTATGGGTCGCAGCGACACCTGAAATGTTTTATTATTATTAAAATGTATTAAGACATCTACTTTTTAATTTTAGTCGTATTTACTCGTTTTGCATCTCAATAGCAATAACTTCGTAGTAGTATTAGATAAAATGATGTATTATACCATTTTTTAATCTGTATTAACTGCGCATGTTTTTAAAATAGCTGGACACTTACGTTTTCATACTTTTTTTTTACATGAAACACTCTCAAACTATGTCAAAATTATTTTGGTATCAAATTTCATGTTAAAAATTCAAGTTCTTATTTTTTTTATAAAAAAAGTATCACAGATACTTAAATTATTTAATGTATTTCTAGTAGTATGGTCTATCAGGAATAAAATGACACCAAAAACACCAAGAATTTCATTAATTTGTGGCAGTTGTGCACATTAATGTGAAGTAAAGCTAAAATAACGTATGTTTTTCTAAAAAAAATCATATTTTGGGTATCACTTGGAATTTATTTTTTTTGATATTTTTTTCTAAGCGCTGGACAGCTGTTCTGTGCGGGGCTCAAGGATTATCCATTCATTCTGGGACACCCTGTATATAAAAGGAGAAGGTGACTGACTGACTGACTGACTGACTGACTGACTGACTGACTGACTGACTGACTGACTGACTGACTGACTGACTGACATATCAACGCAGGGCCTAAACCATAAGGGCTAGAAACTTGAAATTTTGCACAGGGGTTCCTTTTATAACGTAGGGGATCACTAAGAAAGGATTTTTGAAAATTCACCCCCTAAGGGGGTAAATCGGGGGTGCAAAGTTAGTATGAAAATTTGCCGTTTTTGAAGTCGTTAGGCGGGTAGACGTCGTTAATGGGTCTAATTCTACGCGAGCGAAGCTGCGGGCGTCCACTAGTTGCATATATACGGCCTGGAGTGTGACATAAGCTACTCTTTATCCCGCAAAATTTCACGGTTTCCATTAAAATTGACAAAAAAAACTTTTTAAAAAAACGGTCGAACTTTAACTTATTATTTTTGTTGGTTTGTTGGTTGTCATTCTTCTCCTATTCAACAAAAAGCTGGATTGCTAACTATCAACCGATTTTTTAATTGTTTGATAGCTAAGTCGGATTATGAACAATTATGATTACATATCGGCCAAACTGCGAGTGAAGCTGCTTAGTGGTAGGTAATCTTTGGTGTAGCATATTGATAAAGGCTATATTTATTATATTTTCACACGGTCAGTCTTCCAACAATGACCATTATGTAAACAATACAATACCCGTCCATTATAGTGACTATATTGATGGTTAAATATAAAAGAGATTATATTCTCAACTGAGTTCAATATATAATTAGAGTAGCATTGGTTTAGCTTTTCTTCAAGATAGTTCAAGAAAGAATAAATTAACTAGCTAAATTGTGTAAAATTAAACAGTTTCACGCTACTATACGTATACGTAAGCTTAACAAAATAACGTAAACATTATGCTCCACAGTAATTGTTTTGTCACAGTATTTAATTCATTATATTTTCACTTGTGGATTGCCCGCAACTTCGCTCGCGTGTAATTAGACATTAGCTAACTTCAAAAACGGCAAAGTTTCATACTAACTTTGCACCCCTGTTTTACTCCCTTAGGGGGTGAATTTTCAAAAATCCTTTCTTAGTGCTCCCCTACGTTATAAAAAGAACCCTAGTGCAAAATTTCAAGTTTCTAACCCTTATAGTTTAGGCCCTGCGTTGATATGTCAGTCAGTCAGTCAGTCAGTCATTGAGTCAGCTTTTATATATATATTCTCCTTTTATAGATATAGATTACCAAGATTAATTTTAAGTATAATTTATTATAAATGATAAAACCAAGAAAGTATGAGTTCATAAAGTATTAAATATACATGTTTAACGTTTTTAATAACCTCCCGTCAAAGACTTACTAGCGGAGGTCAGTCAGTGGTGAAACTCGTTGCACCAAGATATGAGCTTATTAGGGGAATATTTGACGTCACATCACAATGTTTGTGGAAACGGCTTTGAAGGCGGAATGCCGCGGGCAACCATACACAGCCATGCCACCACGCCGACCCAGATGATTGTCCCAGATGGCTAGCGTTTATTAATAAAACATACTGAATGCACCTGTCATAACCTAGTGTGCAGTGGCTAAGATTAGAATTCAGCTTCTGTGCCGTTGTCTGGGCCTGGGTTCAAACCCCAGCGTCGCAGATTACAGAAAAAAAAACAGAGGAGCGTCTTGTAGATGTTGCACTATGCAGTCTTAGTCCAATACTAAAACAATTGACCGGTTAGCCAATAGCGGTCAGGTCGACTATGACTTTATTCGGAGAAAAAATAATAGAAAAATTATTACTGAAGCAACTGTGATTAATTGATTATACGCCTAAGTTGCCAAGATATTATTTTCTTATACCTTATTTCAATACCTTAATTTCTTATATGTATGTATGTTCTTGTATGTACTTAAATATTAAAATTTATTTTAAGAAAACACTCCTAGCCGTAGTGTCTAATAAAATTATAGTCATATCATATACAGGACATCGTTATTATTACCTGTATTAACCTGCTAGTATTTAGAGTTCTCCCGGGATACCACCACCACCATCACACAAGGTGGCGCCATAGCGTGGAGGCGGCTATCTTAGTCCTCAAGGGTAGCAACGCATCTGTGCTCGACTATAACGAGAATGAACCGTTTCCACCTAAATGTGGACCTAATTAATATCAGCTACATGGTTGTAATACAATTATCTCTACTACAATACAATACAATAGCAGATGTAAATATACACTAGAGAGGGCGTCTAACAGGAAGGGACTGGGGTCGATTTCCGGCGGCTATCCTGTTCGGAAGTTAATAACACGCTACAGGACGGATGCAATTTGTATTCACTTCTCTTGTCCATTACAGACATTTTAAGAGAACTCTCGCTGCTTTTGGTCATATGAAAATAAATTTTGTGACGCGATGCGTATTTAATAATTAATTTTACATGTGGACGTTGAGGGGGGAAATACGATCGTAATTTATGAACATTCAGTTTCAAGATCATCATATTTAATAATACCACCGCTTTTTTCTTACAACCGATCTTTGAGTAGTGCATTAGAATACAAATGTGTAGGTACTTTAAGAGAGATTTTAAGGTGTTAGTCTTACTATCCCCATGTTTTGTCATACATTGATTTAAAAATTTAACTTTACGTGTGCGTATCTACGAGTAAATGCGGAAATCTATGTTGCTTTGTAAAATCAAACATACCTAATGCTTAACTAAGTGGAACTGCGTCATCACCAAGTTGTTCCGGCTTTAAGATTAATGTGTAAGTGTTGGCATTGGATGTTATGCGCGGCGCGTCGTCGCTCCGTGTCCGCGACGGTTTCGCTGAGGACGCTGGGCGGCCGCTAGCCGAGACCTCTTGAAATATGATTTTTATTAATAACTTGACGCGCTCGATGATTATAAGATAAGCCCCCACTTTGCATTCCGTGGAGTCTTCATGTTTTTCCAACGTCGCCCTTCCCGGGTAATCCGACAGAGCCTACTGCCTACTTAGGTACCCCGGCGCTTTCCCGCGGGCGGCCGCCTGGCGCAAAATGTTCCTTAAATTATATTTACAAGGACGCGTAGAATTAAATTACAAGCTAGACTACGAATTATAAAACAGAATACCTACTTCAGTTTTACTACATAAATAAACTCCGCGACGCAGTGGTCTCGCTGAGCTGCAAGTCTCGGATTCCGACAGGGGCAGATATTAATTTCACAGATGATGTATATACTCGGGTCATTGACGTCAAATTGCCTTGTATTCTGCATTTTCCGCCCGCAACACAAGCCCACTGCAAGGGAATGTTAAAGTTTGCCTAAATCTCATCATTCTCAGATCTAGAAAGTCTAACCAAGCAGAGATACACGTAGGTTACCTACCTTCTATCAACTAAGACTGTTTAACAACTGTTTAGTTTAGAGGTTTTATTATTCAACTAGTGGAGGAGTTTTATACTAACTTTGCACCCCCGTTTTAGGGGGTGAATTTTCAAAAATCCTTTAGTGCTCCCCTAGCTACGTTATAAAAGGAACTCCTGTGCAAAATTTCTAGTTTCTAACCCTTATAGTTTTGGCCCTGCGTTGATATGTCAGTCAGTCAGTCAGTCAGCTTCTCCTTTTATATACCTATACATAGATGTATACATGTCATTGTTGCAATGACTTTAAATGTAGGTTTCAACAAAGAGCGGATTTACTCCCAGTTCCACTACGGCTATTCTACATGCTTACGTACAAATTCTCTTTCAAGCTTGTATTTATCAGTTTATCACGCAACGTGCTGAACATGTGTCATGGAGGGATTTGTAGTGTATTTCTGGTAAATGCCGGTTATCAAAGAGACTCGATTGAATAAAATATTCACTCTTGGTTTTCCGCGATATCTTAATAATACGTAGGTAACTATTATTGAATAAAAAGATTGAATATCAAATTTACAACATATAGTTAGTAGACGTGGCTCCGCTTAACAGTTTTATTAAAGACAAGTTTAAAATTCATTTAGATCAGCGTAAACGAAGAGAACTGACATGAGTCGGGGCTGAACAATATAGTAAATGGACCGGCTAATTTGTACAGAGTCCTAAACCAACATGAGACCCGCCATGATAGAACGTTGTAAAGATTATAATCTTTTAGATCTTTGGTAAACTATAGTTAAAAGTTCAGAAAC
Organism: Carterocephalus palaemon; assembly: GCA_944567765.1. Classification (NCBI taxonomy): domain Eukaryota; kingdom Metazoa; phylum Arthropoda; class Insecta; order Lepidoptera; family Hesperiidae; genus Carterocephalus; species Carterocephalus palaemon. The sequence goes on along the minus strand of OX155655.1, from coordinate 5,172,443 downwards.
ACTTACCGAGTAGCAAGTATTTAACGCCTGTTAAATATGACCCTCGGGTGAACTCATGACATCACAAGTGACGTATAAGACCAACGAAAGTACAGGCAGGCCCGTTGGCGCAATCAGTAGTGACCCTGTCTGTTGCGCCAGGGGTCGTGGATTCGAATCCCACTCAGGACAAATATTCGTGTGACGAACACTTGTATTTGTTCTGTGTCTGGATGTTAATATTATCTATTAAAGTATGTATTTAAAAATACCTATGTATGTGTATCAGTCTCTGACACCCATATCATAGGCTCGCGCCTACTTTGAGGTCAGATGGCCGTGTGTGAGAATGTCCAAGATATTTATTATTATTATTTTTATAGCATAACATAACAGCACGCCTGTAATTCCCCCGTATGGGTAGGCAGAGGTGTGTAGTACGGCCAATTTTGACCAGTTATGGTTTGGTTCTATGTGGTCAGCCTATTGCCATACACCGGCCACATATCCCGACTCCGAGCTGCAACCGGGTATTTGAAGTTAGAAAAACCAAATAGTTTTTACCTACTCGACCCGGGGATCGAACCCAGGACCTCTAGCTTAGCAGACGCGCTTGCGACCACTAGGCCAAAGAGGCATATTAACTTCAATTTGACATTCCAGATCATCAAATAGTTATTTAAATAAGGAAACCATAAATGAAACATTAGCAGAGCACCCCATGTATTATGCTTCAATTTCCTCGAGCATTCATGATAAAAAATTAATATCCCTCTTAATGAAATGATATTAAAACAAGCTATCAATTTAAGTATAAAAAAATGTATTATGTGCGTATCTAATTCGCAAGCACAGTCTCTTTGTCTGCGTCAGGATTAGTTAAATGAAGAGGGATTTTTTCGGAGGAAAAATGTCTCCCGATGAAGGGACGAGGCGCGTGTCGACACCCGCTGCTTTTTCTTTGCATTTTAAATCAAAATAACTTTATTTTCGTCACAGAATTCTCTGCCGTCTTGGCATAATCAACGCGGCGTTCGTAAAGTGTTTATGACAATTTCGCGGCTGAAAAATGTATAAAATGTACCTATTTCATGTATCGTACAAAAGTATAACAATAGATGGTCGGTTGCCTTTGAGGTCTTAAAGAGGCTCAATCTCCAGCACTCGGCGGCTCACACGAGGCATCCTTCGCACTCGTATTCCAGGTAGTACACAGTTTAAACACTCTTACTGGGAAAATTCAATGTAAAGCTTTACGTGAGCACAAATCCTTTTCAACGTTCCCTTTGCGAACATCAAGATAGTATTCTCCGCTAGCGAATATCCCTCGACAAACTGGCGTAATCTGCTGCAAACGATCTGAAAATTTATTAAAAAAAATGGGCCTCCGTTTTTATTCCCGCACCTATTTACCTATCAAAGGGTGATTGAGGTAAATCTCAAAGCGGCCGATTTTAATGGACGCATAAAAGGCCATCATCTCTGTCCATTAAATACCTTTTAAACGTTTGATCCTTTTTATATTTGCTGTAACGTTGTCCGGCGACCAGATTTGGGTGCTCGCCTTAATTAAGCGTGTGTGAAATCGGCGCCACTGGCTCGTCCGGATGTTAACCATGGTAGCTACTAGAGCTCAACGGATTATTGAAATGTAAACTAAAGTATTTGTAGTTTGTAGTGGGTTTGTAGTTGGTGGTGGTTGCCCAATGCCGCGAAGTCGCGCGACTATGGAAGAACATGGGAACGCTTATTACGATGGTTAACAGCAATTCAATTAAAAAAAAAACAGTCACGTGCGAATTCGGACTCGCACAGTTAGAGTTCCGTACTACCGAGCTATTTATGAAGTTTATACGATATATCGGGGGGATTATACTACTGGCTATTGGGGACCTATTTACGTTTAAGATACAGCCCTATGACAGGCAGACAGACAGCGGAGGCATATTAACAGGGTTCAGTTAGTCACCATTTCATTTTATCCGTGTTCCTGGGCACTAGAGTACTTAGCAATATTTGCGGACTCTCGGACAGCCACTTTCGAGATAATAAGGAGCTAGCCGTTTAAAGCATCGTATTCTGTGTCTACTCGTATATTCAGAGAATACTCTTACAAGGAATAAACCGTCTGTTAATGTGAGTTGGTAGGTAACATTGGTAGTAAAGTTTTACCGTGAATGCGTCAATGATCAAACAAAACTTTCGCTGTGATATGCGATTGTTACTTTCTGAGCTGAAATTAATAACGAAATAGAAATTATGTATTGCTAGTAAATAGTTTCCAGTAGCTTTAATTTCTTCAACGAGCACCCCACCATAACTGCTTACCTAAGCGTGTGAAAATCTATGACAGTTCAGGATTGATACTCAAAACATCCATCAAGATGTTACAAATTTCTTTCAATTATCCACGGCGCGCTGGAACCGCGCTGTAATAAATCACGAAAGTGTCCCGGGCCCTCCGCGCCGGTAACCCGTTACACGCTGCCTGTACTTGATAAAAAAAAACGAGGGGATCAGAAAATATAATTTCAAATAAAAGTTAAGTCGGAGCGGCCACAAGTTTCTTAATTAAAACTTACGTCGGGCGTCGCCAGGGGTGGGAACTTTGACCCAGAAATAAATAAATAAAGTCGGGACGACTACTTGCAGCACTGTCACGAGTCGCTCATTTATTTGTCTAAAGGACTTTTACTCAGTTCGACGGACGTGTCTCTTAATACGCCGCGAACATCTGCACAGGCGCGCGCCGCCGCTTCGTCTAACGGCTTATCTCTTTAACGTTTATTTACCGCTACATGCACCCTCAACATCGAATACGCAATTGCAATTTCGGTTTATCTTTATCTTTGTTTTTGTCCACAGCACTCCATGTTGTACTTCTTCCATCACTACGAGTTGCCGGTGATACTACAACAAGCTCAACTTCAGCAGTTGCTTCTGCGTACTCATCACGGAATGGGCGGCATGATGGGCCTGGCGGGCATCGCGGCGCTGGCGAGCGGGGCGGCGTACCACGACGCGCCGGGCACGGGCACGGGCACGGGCACCCAGGCCACGCCCCCCACGACTCAGTCCACTACGCAGACCGTACAAAATACTGTCCAGTCCACAACGCAAACGTCCCCGTCCGTTTCTACGGCGCAAACGAATACCACGGATACAGGCGACGTTGCCGCTACGAGAGCCTATGCTCCCGAAACGACAGCAACCGGTACTAACACAATCTCGTTGAATGACAACGAAGAAAGAGCCGTAGCGAACCCCGCGGCAGGAGATAGGGTGTTCGATAACAACAGAGCAAACCTTATTAAGATTGAAGAAATTGAAAGGAAGAAATCAGACGGTGATATCAGAGTTCTTCGCAATAATACCTCCAGTCATGGGGGCTTTGGCGGTAACGTAACACCGAGCGGTGCTAATGCTGACAAAGTGAGTGTCTCTAACGCTGACTTTACAAGCTCGACTTTGGACCGCAGACGAAGCCAACGCCTAGAGTCAACCGATGAAGATCCTCCGCCAACGGCGAGAAGGGATTCTGCAAAATTTGCTCCGAGAGCTTCCCCCGAGGCTGATGATTAGTAGTAATAATATTGTTTTAATAATTAGTAACATCCTAAAATTCGTGAAACCTTAAAAACGTGGCATTCGTTTAAGAAGAAAATGTTTAATAAAATTTTAATCTGACTTCAAGTATATGATATATCTTGCCTCGAAATGTGCTATCTTTTCGATTAAATTATTCTAATTAAATAATTTCTCATTATAAATTTAGATTGGTACCTACTAAACTACTCTAAAGAAAAGTCTGTAATTAAGGTTGCACAGATATATTTCATTATTTTAACTTGCTTCGTAAAATACTTCAGTGAAACGCGATGTAATTCTTTTATTTATGTGTTATGTCCTTATGTAAACTAAATATAATTAAAAAGTTTTATCAATTGTTATCGATCCATTCCTTCAAAACACCTCCGAGGATATTTTTGTTATTAACAGACGGCAGAGCTTGTCGCGAAAACGTGGAAGTGAAACGCATTTTTGTTTTAATTTAAATCAATCAGGATATTTTGTGCATCCATTATGATGATAGATTGAATATATTTTATTTGTATTGAGGATTGAAATAATTAAGACCACTTGAATTTTGGGTTTGTAGCGGTGGTATGGTCGAGAAACTTGTATGGAACAACGATGTCGGCCTGTGAATGTCTGCTGTGCTGTTGCAGTGGAGTCGCAGAAGATAATGAACGATACGCAACTTGTGCGGTAGACTACTCCTAAAACTAGTGCTCGGTAACATTTGTAGGTAATATTACTCACTTGATTTTATTCGTCGGTGGTTGTTAAGATTAAGTGCGTCTAAACGGGCCATATATTTATAGGCTTTCTTTGAACTCTGACGCCTTGATGGTGGTCGATTGTGAAAATTTGTTCATAGATGGACGATGAAACTTGTGTCAAAATTATGTTAGATCCATTAAAATCTGTTGCTTTCACAATAGGTACCGTAACGTTAAGTTGTTCATACTTGATGAAAATTTGTATGCAATAACAACTATGAACTTTATTCACATTGTACGTACTCTTGTAGGTACTATAGGATGAAATCTTTCACTAATGTCCTTTTTAAGTTGGGGCATGTTCAGTTGAAATATATGGCCAGATAAGACACAGTAAAAGGCTGCGTACACAGCAATCGTATGTAAATATATAGACTATATTAGGATCTAACTGAGTTGTAATATTGAATCTGATTAGTTGCTTTGAATATGCTTAACGGGAGGCGAGGAGTCGTCAAACTTTTAATTCAGTGATTTAGTTTATTGCATTAAATCTTTTCGTTCATTATATAATTGTGTATGATTTAAACCTCCCCGCTGTGAGTTCAAATAGCGGCACATATATTGATATGTGCCGCTATACCTATATAACCTATTTAATAAGTTAAGTTTCTAAGCTGCGAAATTAAATGTCACATGATCACATCGGGACAAACTTCATGCCTGAGAGTTCTCCATAATGCCCGAAGGCATGTCGAAGTCTGTCAATCCGCAATTGGCCAGTGAGATGGATTTGATGATTCCATTCCGGGACTCAACCGTTGGGACCAACAATGGGACACAGAAAGAGTTGTCTTGAAATCAGATTCAGCATGCATATTATGTGTAACTAGTGGACGCCCGCAGCTTCGCTCGCGTAGAATTACACCCATTATCGACACTTGATTTTAAAAACGGCAAAGTTTCATATTAACTTTGCACCCCCGTTTTACCCCCTTAGGGGATGAATTTTCAAAAATTCTTTCTTAGTGCAGCCCTACGTTATAATAAGAACCCCTGTGCAAAATTTCAAGTTTCTAACCGTTATAGTTTAGGCCCTGCGTTGATATGTCAGTCAAGTCAGTCAGTCATGACAACTGTGACTGATTTTGAACAATACTCGAATAAGAACTAGGATTGTTTGTCCAGTTAGCACCGAGAGTTACTAAGAGTTTGGTTAGTATTTGAGGACTTGGGCAAGGACTCGAAGATGCAATGCGAGTCATACGCGCGGAAAGCGCGCGCGACACGCATTGCGTCGTGAAAAAGCGCGCGACCTCAAATCTATCCACGCATAGCGCATCGTTCATCGTTTGACTTTGCATCAGTCAATCTCCCGCAAACCCGAAGCCCGGGTTGGCAGCCTTTCTCTGTCTTACGTACTCAAAACGACAAAGATAGACTCGATCGGCAAAATTCATTACTAACGAAACTACGAGATATTATAGGCCGTATGGGCAAAAATGTCGGGGAGAACCCTTTTTTTAGAAGGGAAAATTTGTAGTAGGGGAGCCCAAGAGGGGATTTTGCGGGATACTCAAGCGCGTAAGTTTAATATACAGTGGGATACCTTGTACCCGGTTAAGTACCTCCACCAAATATGAGCCCCACATATAAATGGGGCCGTCAAGGATAAAGGATCAGATTAGTAAAAAAAAAAAATTTGTCATCAGAAATTCTTGAGCGCGTTAGATTAAGGTAGGGTGAGTTAATTACATGCTAAAAAGTGTATATTCCACTAATCTTACAATTTGAGAGTAACGTAAAGAAAGGGGAGGGCTACAAAGTTGTAGCGTAAAGAAAGGGAAGGGCTACAAAGTTGTAGCCCTCCCCTTTCTTTACGTTACTCTCAAATTGTAAGATTAGTGGAATATACACTTTTTAGCATGTAATTAACTCACCCTACCTTAATCTAACGCGCTCAAGAATTTCTGATGACAAATTTTTTTTTTTTTACTAATCTAATCCTTTATCCTTGACGGCCCCATTTATATATGGGGCTCATATTTGGTGGAGGTACTTAACCGGGTACAAGGTATCCCACTGTATATTAAACTTACGCGCTTGAGTATCCCGCAAAATCCCCTCTTGGGCTCCCCTACTATTGTTCGTATGGCATGATAACTCCACGTTGCATAAACATTCGTTTATTAGCGAGCCTCGTTTATGAACGAACATGGTACAATCTACCCTCACTCAATATGAACAGATTTCAACAAAAAATACTCAGTTTGATCTGCTTGAGGCGCGACGGCGGCGCGACGGCGGCGTTAAATTGTTTCGGTTCGTGCGCGGCCGATGGAGGTAATTCTCCCTTGTGACGGTATTGATGTGTGTGTTATTAAATGTGTACAAAAACTTACTCGAGAAAAGGTAAAATCATTTAAGTACATTTGATCAAACAAAACTGTTGATTTCTTCCCCGAAACCAACTCCTAATTAGAATATTTTGCAGATAAGTAAGGCCTATAAGAGACAGTTTCATAGATCAGTATACAAAACCCATGGTCGCTGGTTGTTCACACACGTATAAATTGTAAATCACTTCGATTAAATCGTTCACATAATTACAATCGAACATTACTATGCTCGTTTGATTGTAAATTGTTGGTGTTACATATTTTTTTCTAATGACTAATTAATAATATGTATGCATATAATTATCGTTAATAGCTATTGAAATACAGTTGTTGGTTGAATTCTAAAGTTCGCCAACATTAAAATTGATGCCGACGTAATTAAATCATTTCTTAAGAAATATAAACGTTTTGATTTAGAATTTAAATACTAGTCAATTTGTTGTGTGTTATGTATTTAAAAAAATATATATTTTGTCTATTTTGTTTAATAAGGCCAGCGGGGGACAACCACTGGTCACGCCGCTTTTTGACATTCCTTCCTAACCCAATCCTTTCCTTGATGACAGTCTACATAAACTGTGTTATTTTGCATGTCCGCCCTCAAGCGTTGACAGATCGCATTTGACATTCGCAGTTCATCCACCGCCGGGGGTGCTCCTGCGCATATTCGCTTAACGCCCGCCTTGTGTGTGAAACCCGCGCCGTGATGTGATGTAAATGTACACTTGATGTAAAGGTGCCTGTTCTTGAACGCGGACACACCAGGAGGGATACTCGAAATAAGGTTAGTCTTTCTATTTTCTTCTGTGAAGTCTCTCATAACTCGCACCCCGCCGTTCCCAGCGTCCACTCGCTCGCTCCTCCAACCAGCATACCCTAGATTAATTCACATAGACTCAAGCAAACGGCCAAACCAAACGGCTTTTATTAAAGCCACCGATGGCATACGATTGCTGATACATATTTTTATCAATCTAGCACTGTCATGACGTGATTTGAAGAAAACCTAATGAAATTGCTACAGGGGAATTGATTTAGGTATATTACATGGGTTTTTCCTCCCTTATTCACTATCACATGTCTTGGGCATGCGCTTTGCCCCTTAGCTAGATCCGCCACTGGGTGCTAGTAATAGTCTTGTTAGTAATTGTTAGTTAGTCTCCTTCTAAGTCAGTCACAGATACATTGCTACCCCTGAGGACTAAGATGGTGGCCTCTAAAGAAGTGTTACCGGAAACCACTACCACACTGTGAGTTTTTATCAGCATGGTAGACTAGTCCTAGATTCGTTAAGTGCGTTTTAAGAAATTTAATATCACCTACATACCTAGTGCAAGCAGACATCGGGAGGCTTACACTTGCCTAAGTACACGCCAATTACTTTTATCGCATGTTTTCGAAGGCAAGTGAAATCTGCTAATCCTTATATTATTATATATATTATATTATTGGACGTTGGGCTTATTCCTCTTACCTTGAGAGAAAACCTGAGTCCAGCGGTGGGAGGAAATGTTTTGGTAGTATTGATTTTCAGCCCAAAGTCCAAATCAAAGTCCCATTAAAATTAAAAATATTTAAAACTAACCCTTATAGTTCCTGAAATCGCACAACTCCGGTGCTGCGCGGAACAAATGACTCCCCATTTACTCAGGTATCATAATTAATATCGAAGCTAGAAAGTGTTGCTGCTATATGAGTTTAATCAGAAATTTAGTCTGCTGAGACAAAATGTAAATTTGAGAAAGAAAAGAAACAAGGGTAGATATGTCTGTAGTATTTTATTAGAAATATATTTCGCAGTTCATTAACATTTAAAGCTAACTACGAGTAGCAAAAGCCTTTATTGACTCCTTATTAAATTTATATTTTTAGGTAATACACATTTAAACAAATTTAATTCATTAGATATGTAAAATAGATACATTTTAAAATTAAAATAAAGTATTATAGTAAACTAGTGGACGCCCGCAGCTTCGCTCGCGTAGAATTAGACCCATTAACGACGTCTGCCCGCGTTCGGGTTGCCCACTTGACTTCAAAAACGGCAAAGTTTCATACTAACTTTGCACCCCCGTTTTACCCCCTTAGGGGATGAATTTTCAAAAATCCTTTCTTAGTGCTCCCCTACGTTATAAAAGAAACCCCTTTGCAAAATTTCAAGTTTCTAACCCTTGTAGTTTAGGCCCTGCGTTGATATGTCAGTCAGTCAGTCAGTCAGTCAGTCAGTCAGTCAATCAGTCAGTCAGTCAGCTTCTCCTTTTGTATATATAGATTACATACAATTAGGTATTAGGGTTTTATTCAATATATGATTATAATATTTAAGTATGTAGATATTTACATTAAGTCAGTATCGCTATGCATCAACCATTCATTGATGTCTACAATGTATGTAGAATATTTTACATTAAGTTATTCAGAAAACATCATTAGCCAATAAAATATAGTTAGTTAGTTATCTAAATAAAGTTAATTAAAATGTTACTTAAAAATCTAATTTTAATTATATTTTTAGCAAAATTGGTTTACCTAATTTAATTAACATACAATATCAGACAGGGCCAAAGACTAGTCTGGTGTAAAGGCGTATTTATATTCTCACAGCTGTTACGTAACAACTTCCAACATAGGTATCGCGACAAATCTCTCTTGATACTCTTGAGCTTTGAATGATTGTGTTGTAACATCCATTTCTGTTGAAAAAAAGAACGACTAAATTAAATGGTTTTTTACTGTATTACCTCTTAGTAGTAGTGCTATATTTCATCCAAATCCGTTTAGTAGTTTTTGCGTGTATAAGTAATTAACAAACATCCAAACATCCAAACTTACAAACTTTCACATTTATAATATTAGTAGGATAGATTGTAGCGTCCATAGCCCAATCGCTCGCGTCGTTTCAATGTTATCAATAGGATTGTGGATGGGTGACCGCTTGTGCCAAAATTTCATGGGCGCTTCTGTGCTTCGGAGGGCACGTTAAGCCGTTGATCCCGGTTGTTTTCAATGGTGAAAACAATCTTTTTGCCTTGTGGAAGAGAAGAAGAAGATGGCTTGATAACATTCGACACTGGTTTAGTGGGTCACGCTTACCCCACCACCAATCCCCAATGGAGCAGTGGTTTAGTATGCTCTAGACCTCGCAACTTTGCCTGTGGGAGAGATCCGTGCCCAGCAGTGCGACGTCTATGGGTTGTGCAGCTATAGAATTTGTACTGTCGTAACATTATAATTTTTAAATACATAATTATTTTATTTTATGTATCATTTTAATTTATATAAAATAACCGATGATATTCTTTGCAGCTGCTCTGGTTTCTTCAACCGACGACGTTCCCTTGTCAGCTACGTGTATTCTCAAGCAATAACATCTTTCAATGTGTGTTAATTCCCCAAGAATACACGTGACCTTTAAGGAAACATATTTCTTCTTTCTTCATTCTTGTTTCTTGGTTCTTCGTACATTTTTAATCATATGTATGTGTTCTCCCCGATTATAATATGACAATATCGGTGGATTCATACCAACATACAGATGTCCTCTAATAATTATGTAAGCATGCAGGTATGATAAATGCAACTACCTACGATAATATCTATTGCAGAAGAATAATTATTAGTGTGAAGTTTACAATTTAAATTAAATTAAAATCACTAAGTCCATAATGACATGACGTTACAGGAATTTATTGCCATTGACATGGAGATACTTACTTACAAGGTATGAACCTATACCGATAACAAAAAGTAGGCATAATATATTCTAAGAAAATAACAAAAAGTAACAACATTTAATAAATAATTACAGCTGCTAAGCTAAGCTGCAACCCATAGACGTCTCACTACTGTTCAACTGAGCACGGGTCTCCCCCACAGACAATTCTGCGGTAGGTCTAGCTATAGCATACTCCACCAAGCTGCTCCAATGTTGATTGGTGGAGGGGTTAGTGGCCAACCCAGTATCTAGAACTATCAGAACTATTATTCATAAACAATAATTTGATAGCTATAAAGTGTTTTGTCACTTTGTGTTGATTCTGAATTGAGTTTGAATAAAGAAGACAAAACACTCTATTGCAAAAATCGGTTTATTAGTTTATAATAAGACCGTGAATGTGTAAATAAATCTAACAAACGCATAAACATGATTTGCAGAAAGGTATAAATAGGTCCGATGACAGAATCGATACGATTTCACTTATCCGTCCATTTATCCGACGATGACCCGTCGGTTGGAGCGCAGGAGGGCAGTGGGACTAATCGCTGCGAGGCATGCGGCGTCACGAACCGTCATCCGGACACGGCCTGGTAATCCGGATTCGTCCGGACACGGCCTGGTAATCCGGACTCGCCCGGACACCGGGTTTAACTGCGGAACGAAACAGACGCATGATTGTCGAGATTAAACCTAAGGCTACGGTGTTTTAGAGAGATTTGCTACCGTTCGCCGAAAGCTTCCAGGCTTACTGTCTCACTCGCTTTCAGAATAATCCGCCTATTACTTGTTTATCTAAAGGTCTTGTTTTTGAAGATGTTTCTCGCAACTCACGCCTCGAGCGGGGAGTATCGTTGAAATTTATCTATACTTATTTCATTGGTATTTCTATTAGTTGTGTTGATGTATTACTTAACAGCAGTATAAGATTCGTAGAGAAGAGTCGAGAAGAGTATGAAGAGTTTTATTTTGCGTGAGACTCTGCGTATAGCTCAGTCCTCAAAAGCACTTGCCGGGAAGTAACTGTTTTATTCCACTTTGGTACCTATGTTATTTATACGATAGGTATCTTTGTAGGTACATGTGGTATTTGCTCATTCTTGTGTTAGTGAATAGACTTTTATAAAGTCATATTATCGTATTGCCTTTCAATGCAATTCTAAAACAAGTAGATAAGAAGTGTTAGACACTAATATTAAATTTTGTTTCTTTCATAAACCTGATATTTATAAGACCCAAATTGTAAGTGTCCCCTTTAGTTAGCAATTGGGGTCAGATGATTAACGGGAGCGGTTCCCTCCGCTGTTATCTGAAGGCATGCCTTTGATCCTCGGCCCGCTTTGAAGGTCCGTCAGGGTTGAGCCAGCACCTGCAGACAGTTGAATCGGTTAGAAAACATTGCTAGTTAATCAAAACTATGTTTATAACTTTACTCACTACTTTTGTCATTTGTTAGTACAGTTTGCAAATAGATCGGTACGTTAAATAATAGGTAATCATATAATATTGCGTTTATATCTCAGCACACGTGAAAACGTTTTAAAATTGATATAGAAAAAAATAATCGTAGTTTCGTTTTACAAGTGAATTTTTGGGTGAAAATGTTTCAGTGGGCTATTACATTTTCAGTGCGCCAAAAGTACGATTATTTTGTCCATTTCAATTTTAAAACCAAAACAAATTTGCCCAACAGGTGGGTCCGCTATCTAATTGTCGTTAATATTTATGAGAGTAGTTCGCTTGCGCGCCGGCAGGCGGCAGTGCACTGTGCAATCGTTTATGCCGTGTTGGCTGCGAGCTCCCGGCTCTTGGCTATTACACGGGACGGTGGGTTTGAAATCAGCTCATTTCTGAGTATACTTGGCTGGTATTAACTTATTGCCCCGTTTTAACGCGCTCTGAGAATCCTCAAATATACAACACTAGCTTAACCCAAGGCTCCATCTGCGTTAAATCGTATTTTTCGAGCATAACTTTACTTATTACCACAACCATTAAGTTATGTTAAGATTTAAAATTAAAAAAATATAGCCTTTATCGAACGTATGCTAACTCGATATCTGTTATTATCAAAATCCAACAAATCGAACGATTATCATAGTTTTTGTATATTTCACGAGAACCATGCAATTATTCGAGATAAAAAGTAGCTTGGGTTACTACAAGGGTTACTGACTACTCTCGAGCACCTACTAGGTGCCCACCATAAAGAGTTGATCCAAAATCGTGAATATAGCAATATTTTAGATACAAATAAAATGTTCCGAATAGCGCAGCCGCGCACCGCGTTATGACTAACTATTAAATACTACACGAGCCATTTCGTTAAGCTGCATCTGTCATGAATTGCGTGATTTTATTGTTTTGCTCTTTGTAAAATATTGGATTGCAGCAGCTTGCTCTAAGTGACTATAAAAATATTACTGCTATAAAAACAAACACCTTTGTATTTTCAATAATTAACTGATTTAAAACCTGCCCAATTTAGTTACAATTTTATTTGAAATGAAGGCTACACAACTAACATATAACTATGGCATATCTTCGATATAGGTACTCGTAGATTCATGTTTTGTAACATAAGCTAAGATAAGAATATTTTTAAAGATATGTCTAAAGTAGTTAAAACTTTGGTTACTTGTATGGCGCTTGATACCTACACACATAGGGCAGGATCATACTGATTATTCCCACGTATAATTTATCCGGTTGGGGAACCAACTTAGTTAAAAAGGATTTTTGTTCTCTTGAGCAGAATCTAAAGCTTAAGAAAATATTTCATGAAAATCTGAATTTTACTGTAGTTTTTACTGTAGAGTTGCAACGAACTCGCTGAGAGGTTTATAATTACCTAGTTTCTAAATTTAAATAACATAATTAGGATACCGCTAATGAACTCTACTTAACATCTTTATTAGAATCTACCTACAACTGTAATTTACAAAATTAACTTTTGTTAGATATGTATTGCAATTCGAAATTCAAAACATTTACCGTTCAAAGAGCATTCCCCATTTTTCCGCTACGAAACTAAAAGCTTTTGCCGTTCGACCGCTTACAATTCGTCCCGACTCCCGAGGCGTGCGGTCGGACAAAAGCAAAATTAATTTTAAAATACACCAAAAGAAATTAACTTTCAGCCCGCAGCTGGGGAAAGGTGAAAGTTTCAAACGAGGGAACACTCCGGGAGACTTAAAAATAATAAAGAATCGCGGAGCAGCCCCTGTTTTGTTCCATTGCTTGATACTTCGCATTGTAACACTTCTGGAATCTTCACACGCCAAATGTTGCAAACGAGCATACTTGGCGTACTTATATAGATTCTAATATACATCGCTGCGACCCATGACGTCCCACTGCTGGGCACGGGTCTCCCTCACAGCCGCAGCTGCGGGAGGTCTAGAGCATACTCCACCACGCTGCTCTTATGCGGATTGGTGGAGCTAATATACATACTAACTACTAATAGGTATCACACATCTGTAAAGTCTTTACAACCGAGACAAACTATATATACTTATAATGGTTAGTAAAGCGTGTTTTTGTTTAAAATGCAGGTCTGCTGAGATTAACTCAGCAATAGTAGAATCACTTGATTACGATATTGAAAATCCGTTACTACGGCTCACAAAATAAAGCGATACAAAATTTTATATAAGTAATATGCTTAAATATAGGTACCTACTTAAGTAGGTACTATACACGTTCTGTACTAAACCCACAGTACAAGATACAAGTACCTTGAATTATTATCTTCATTTGGATAGTAAAAAGCAACAATCATTTTTCTCGTGGCGTGAAACGGCACTCGTATTTCAGCCAGTTCCATTTCCCGGTGCAGCCTCCCCGCAGAGTGCTTAAGATGTCTAGAACATTACAGACTAATTTTTATATGCCTTTTTGCGGATAATCGAACTGCCAATCTCGACATTGTAAAAGGCGCTTCGCTTATAGGAGCGACTAATAGAACTTTCAAGTAATAAGCTTTATGATAGGACGTCTGAGATATTCTGAAATAGAAGGATAATTTAGATACCTTCCCCGGCAAAAATACCAGACTGTCTAGTTTATTTTGTACGTAGTAGATACATATATTTATTATATTAATGTATTAATAACATATTCTTTGTTGAAAACTTATTCGAATGACATGAGTGGCAGTGGAAGGGGAAAGCAACATGTACGTTTGCTATTTAATACATAGAAAAAAAAGTTTTTTCTCCTACTTAAAAAATACAAGTACTACTTTTGAGACGATGTCATTGAGACGATGTCATGAGAATTTTATTTTTGTGATAATTGCATCAGCCCAACTACGGAACTTGCAAAATGCTGTATTTTTAAGTAAAACATATTGCAATGAGATAGATGACCTTCTGACAGACTGATAATGAAAATTATTATAATGTCAAGTCTTCACGAAATTGTATTAAAAAATCATTAGTTAATTTATTGCTGACCATTTTTGTAAATTTTATGGTCAAATAAAAGACAGTTCGTCGTAGGTATAGTTAAGCTAAGGCACAGTTGAAAGCTCGGCAGGGGTAATTAAAATGGTAATGAACCGCGAGACAGGGCGACCGTGCGCTAGCCAGTCTGTGATGATATAAAGGATATATTTTGTTTACTTAACTCCTCTTGCGTTTTATAAACGCAATGGACACAAAATTACCAGAACGTACTTACTCGTAGTACAACTTTTCGTTAAAATGTCCCGGAACACAATAAGTCTTAGCGATTCAATTCAGAGTAATTTTGTTTATTATTTTTAGATAGATAGGTACTCGTACATAGGTTTATGACGCTCGCAACATAGACGCGATACGGTGACATTCAAGCGGCGAAAAGACAATTTATCATTTTGTTACAAGACAAGTATAACAACAAAAATGAAGCGAGGCAAGGGGTTGTCAAGGGTCGCAGCTGGTTGCCTGCTCGGTGGCAGGTAATTAAAATGGTAATGAGCCGCGAGACAGAGCCTGCACCGACGGCACTGTATCTGATGTATATTGATTTTGTTATCATCCGCTACAACCAGTGTAATCTGCTTGTAGCAAATGGCTAGTGCCGGCTATAGACAAGGGTTCTGGCTATGCATAGGGACATATCTTACGTATGAAAATTTAAAATTTGCCTTAAAATCTCATAATTGAATCGTTATCATTACATTATATTACCAGGACCTGTATTTATATCAAATGATGGCGTTTCAATACTACTCTTTGTACCGAAAAAACTCTTTGTGTTGTGGGGAAAAATATCAAGTTAAATAAAAATCTGTAGATATCGTTCAAAGCAATTATTTTTATATGGAAAATAAAGTTAGAGGCAAGTGCCAATGATCTCAACTTACAAAGACACAGACTTCCAAATATACCATACCATATCCATGTCGGAATGTCAGCGAACACGAGTAAACCAAACATGATTTAAATTAGCAACGTGTGATTCACAACTGAACCCGTGTCGTCGGGGACGCGAGATCAAAGCGGGCGGCAAATTATCCCCGCAACTATAAATGAATTCGTTAATTACCGACGTGCTCTAGGACGTATACTATAGTGTAAACTATACGAAGGTTGTGCTACAGAATCCTAAGAGAATAATAAATTATTATTCTTATTAATTTATTAAATGTATATATATAAAAGGAGAAGGTGACTGACTGACTGACTGACATATCAACGCAGGGTTTAAACTATAAGGGTTAGAAACTTGAAATTTTGCACAGGGGTTCCTTTTATAACGTAGGGGAGCACTAAGAAAGGATTTTTGAAAATTCATCCCCTAAGGGGGTAAAACGGGGGTGCATAGTTAGTATGAAACTTTGCCGATTTTGAAGTCAAGTGGGCAGCCCTAACGCGGGCAGACGTCGTTAATGGGTCTAAATCTACGCGAGCGAAGCTGCGGGCGTCCACTAGTAATATATAAGATATTAAAACCTTTTAGTATCGGACCTGTATCGGTCGAAGATAGACAGATATGTGGGACTTCCACTAAAACCCAGCGCACCTTCAGCGTCAGGCGAATTATTGCTTGTCTATGGTGAGGGCAGGAGATGCGCATAGAGCCGTCTTCTTCCCCCGCGTCTCCTGCGGAGTGAGTCAGCCATTAGGGGCCTACTGCAGGGCCGATTTCAAAAATTCTTTCACCATTAGAAAGCTGCATCTTCACTGAGTGACATAGGCTATAAAATATTATTAGGCGTAAACGAAACTATTGTTATGTCTAATTCCACGCGAGCAAAGTTGCAGGCGTCCTCTAGTATAAAACATTACTCTTAGCATGAGACTATATTATAGGTGCCTACCTGTATTTTGTTATCCTTTTTATTGTACGTCTGACTTATTTTTACCTACTTCGAAAAATGGAGGAGGTGCTATGTTCTACTTTATGTATTTTTTTAAATAAAGAATAGGATCGTCAAAAATGAAAAATTGTTTACTATTAAATTGGACAAGTGAAAAAAAGGAGAATAGCACGACTGATTTCATTTCAATTGTATGGAATAATCTCTTACCGCTATTCGCTAGTGGTGAAACAGCACCAGTGTCGATTTTCTTACAAACACCCCTGGGAGCGCCTTGCAATTACCTATCAACAAATTAAACATACTTATTTATAAGGCCTCGCCTGTCTATCGACTTACACTTTGAGATAATTCCGAGCTTAAATTTTGGAGCAAATTAATCTGCGTAATTACGGATACTTATTAATATTATACGTACTTCAGTGTCTTAAATTTATTGGCACTGCGTAATATTCATTTATTACTTATACCTGACAACCTTTTTTTTATATTTAATAATCGATGAATATTACGCAGAAAGTAAAACCTGTTGAATATTGCAAAACTACCAATAGATATATTTCGACTTTAAGTTTCAATTAAAATATGTAAATGCATTAATTTAATATGTGAAATGTTTACTATATGTTAATATTGATGTAAATAAATAAATACCTATTGCACCTATAAAAACAACTTGAAAAATAAGTATTTTCACCTATAAAAACAACTTGAAAAATAAGTATTTTCAAGTTGTTTTTATAAGTGCAATAGGTATAAATAAAAAAATACCAGGTTTTACTTTCTGTAATATTCATCGAATATTAATTGTACAACTTATGAACGAGCTATATCTACGTGATATAGCTCGTTCGTCGTGAAATTAGAATGAACATGAAAAGGTCTTAAGTGCCGTCTGCCATAAGTAGTGCACATTTTTAGTTTTGTATTTATCTAATACAGTGATTATCAATTAATAACTTCTCACCTATAGATAGGTACCTACCAATTATAAAAGTCCTTATTCCTAAGGCGTCAACATCTGTAACACAGTTTTAACTATAGCAGCTGTTTACTTACATATTTCTGTTTCTGTATCATTGTTTTTATATTGATATAAATAAATTGAAAATTGAAATTGGAAAATTTGTCCTAAGATAACATTTCTACGATTAGCTCAGAGATTAGATTTCCGCCCGCGCGCCCGGCGTGGACCTATACTATACATACCCTATTAGACAGTATAGGCCCTATGCCTAAACATAACTAGCGAAGAGTGTTCCCAGTACCCATCGGGGAAATATGTACTCGTCATGTTAAAGAAGAAATGTGAAAATGTCAAATAAACTGTTAAATAACATTCCATTTCATTCTCAATAAAGGCAACTTCGCAGCTTAAAATAGGATTATATTATAATTCGCATCTTGTCATCGTTATTTACGATCAGCGCGGCGGGCGGCGGCTAATCTCATACCGTGTTGATTCTACTCAATAACTAACTTCAAACATAATTATCTCCGTCGATTTACCCTAAAATTGGCGATTCCCTCGGAGGGATTCCCTCAATATTGCTCGGCAAATTTCTTGTGCCAACAAGACCATCGATATCCCGATATTACCGGTATTATTGCGGGTCATTGTTTGCTCGTCTCATTATAGCCTGATTGATCCCATCAGCCTTCATTACGATATCTCGACGCGTGACTTTGCGACTTTCTGGTATTTTGTTGCTTAATGGATTTGATTTTCTCATTTTTATTTTCAGTTTATATCAATTTGATTACGTACCCTCTTTGTGTTTCTTTACTTCAATTGACATGACAACTGAATGACAAAATATTTTTTATAATAATAATAATAAAATTTTATTTCAGACTTTTAAACAGTCCAATGATTTAATAATAATTATACATTTTAACTTAAACACCCTTGGGCCAAAAGTCAAGTTCAATTAGGGCATTGATTTGTCAAGTAAAAAAAAATGAGTTAAGTTAGCTTCATAATATACTAAATATTCGTAAATGGCACGTTTATTTGATATCAGAAGCGTCAGAATACGGTACCAACAAGAAACTAAGCAAGAAGTGCGCCATTTTCGAGCACACTATTGAGCACATATTATACCTAACATTAATGTTAACCTATACTTATGTCATATCAAAGCCCTATTTAAAATCAATTTTTAAGGTGATTTTCAAGAATACCAGCGATAAAGATATAAACGCATAGCAGCACGTTATAAAAGGGATGCACATAATGCCATCGTTACATTATCCGCATTATTCGTCCATATTCATAAAAGGAAAGACGACGTGGGTATTAAGGAGGTGCAATTTCGCGTCATCGGCGTCGTGTAGCTGTAATAAATATAAAATATGTCCGCTCGGGCCACCGCTGAATACTAAACGGATGAACTACAAATGATTTTAAAAACCCTATTTTCCGCTCTCCGTTTGAAATCTACAGACGACTTTCTTTACGCGAAACGCTTAATGCTGGTGTGAACTTAGTGTCTGTGTCCGTAAATAAGATCGAGAGTTTCAGTCATTCGTTAAACTGCCTGCGTAAATTTCGGTTATGCATAAGTACAAGTTTTTGAATCATTTTGATTTTTTTGATCCCAGTTGTAATTTTTCGTATCCGACCACACCATAGGATTTGACTCTGGCAAAAATTATACAGGAAAAAATCACAGCAGCTAGTTTTCAGTACACTAGGATAATACAAAAATACTTTTTGCAAAGAAGGCACAATTAATTTATCATTTTAGTAAAAATATGCTAATAAGAAATGTTCTACTAAAGTAAGTCAGGTACATTTAGTGATCCAAACAAACGTTGACGTGCATGAGCGGAATTTGCTACGTATGTTTACAAATTTCGCCGAGCTACTTCTTTACTGCGTTTTATATTCATTATTTTGCCGTGTACTCCGGCTTTACGACGTGCTTAGTAATCAACTTGGTGAGTTCAATCTGGTCTCGGGTTCAACGTTTATAGTGTGGAACGCATGCGGATAACGACGTTTTAAATATTCATAACCAAATATTCGAATAATATTCTTTGCTTTTGCTTTTGCTTTTATGACTCAAATGCAAATCAAACAAAAGGGATGAGCGTTTACCAGATTTAACTCATAATATCATAAATGTTGACTAGTTATATTCATTATTAAAATTAAAAAAGCACATTTAATCCTACTATTATAATATAATGGCGACCCGCCCCGGCTGTCATTAGACAATAAATAAATGTTTTCTTTAAAAGTTACTCTTGAAAGAACGACATATAATTGGCCATGTGAATAACACTCATCAACTTTACTTCAGTTTTACTCGCAAAGCGTCGACGCCGACGCCATGTTAAAAATATCAAATTTCGATTCTGTGACTTCGGCTACGTCTCCGGACAGTCTATATATACTCATATTTACACAGTATAATCATTAATTATGGACATGTTCGTTTGGTTAATTTTTTCGCAAAGCTACGACCTTAACCTAGTCTTGAATAATAATAAAAAATATAACCATAGATAATGATCCACGAAATTCATAGGTTTTTCATACTCATTCACGTAATTTTTCACCGTTGCATACTAAAACCGAATTTCCATTAACCAGCTCTGTTTACAGCGAAATTCTTTTTTCATCAAACAAGCTTCGTTCCCTCTCAAAAATATGTAAAGTTGGCGTGCTTGCGAGACACCTCGAGATAGCGGGTTCGGTAAGGGGCTGGTGAAATTAAAATGATATCTCGGTAGTCGGGTCACGCGAAACATTAACTTCATCCCGCAATAAACCGCGCCCTTAAGAGCTTCATTCAGAATTAAAATTTGCCGGCTGATCTCTCCAGAGTGACGTTCTCTGATGGATTACAAATTTACGGACTTTGTTGTTTAATTTCGTCGGTGACAGCTCCTCGAGTTAACTTCCACGTCATTTTTCGGCGAAATAAAGCACCAAATTATTTCCCCCGACGTTAATATGCGACGTTTACGACGACGTATCTTATATTTCGTTAATTTCGGATTAAGTACACGTTTATTATTGTTTGCAAATCAAAAACAATCCGTTTGGTTCCTTGAATCGCTTTTAATTAACGAATCTCTTGAATAATGACATGTAGAATGTGTAATTAATTGTACAGTAACCTTCTCTGAATGCGAAATTACTAGTTTAAATAAAATTTCATTTAGATTAATTTAAACCAACACATTGGGTTTTGTCAAGAGATTTAATTAAAATAAATTACTTGAAGGTATTTCCATTTAGAGTGAAGTGAAAGTCATCTATAACATAAATAGCTGTTTTTTTATCTTTGGTCGTACACAGGATTTCTAAATAAATCCCTAAAAGCAATACTTTAACTACATTTTTCTTTTAGATCTTTACTAAAATATTCTGGCTTTTCCTCGGCTCCTTACGGGGATACGGCCCTTCTGGGGACGTATGAGCGATGTCTTCGGCCTAGAAATAAAGAAAAACAGAAATATGAATTCTGACTGTAAGATAAATGAAATGCTTTAATCGATTTTGATAACTGGCCAGTGGACAGATTTTGGTTGTGGAAAGTAATCAGACGATTATTAATTTTATTGTTAGGCTTTCGATGCGAAAGCCTAACAATAAAATAATATTACGGACGGCCTATAAACCATCGACACTCAGGTCGCCTCCCCTTTAGATCTCAGTGAGTAAAACCGTACTCTGCAGTTCGTCGCCTGTGTATAGAAGTCAAAGTCTGAAGTACTATAAGATATAATATAACATTAATATTATCACGCGTGTATTTTCTCTAAGCGGTAGCTTTGAAACAGGCGTACAGGTTTAGTTCTTCCAATAATAGACTGCCCGGGGTTCGAACCCAGGACCTGCAGATAAGCAGTCACGATTTCACCACTAGACCAACGATGCAATGCAATTCAGATTCAGTTCAGGTAAGATATAAAACTAAGATAAACGTTTCAAAATAGCTTGTCGCAACAAGCCCCTAATTAAATTTCAAACTGAAGTTGGAAGGAACTTTGTATGCAGGTGCGCATAATCTCGTGGTTAGGAAGGCAAGACTGATTTTGTCGGAAACACGACTAGATCTTGTAAGACATAACTAAGTAACCTCCTGAAGTTTCATGAATCCAGAATGTTTATTTTGTCTTAACATCATCTTCATTCTGTCTTTATTTCCTTCGAGCCGTTATTCTTTATATTCGTAATATGTATCTTTTGTTGTGTACCTTTTGTTCCAAATAAATTCCACTGTTTAGTCATTCTATGTTGTGTTTGTTTGAGTCTGACTTCTGACCGTGGTCCGTACCAGAAATATAAAAACATAGAAGAAAAAGCAATGCAAAATGGAATAAGATACATTTCCGATCTTTCAGCAGTTTTCATGAAACTGTTATAATTGAAAGTATTATTGGTTGATCCTTCAAATCT
The DNA here is from genome assembly GCA_944567765.1 of Carterocephalus palaemon. NCBI lineage: Eukaryota > Metazoa > Arthropoda > Insecta > Lepidoptera > Hesperiidae > Carterocephalus > Carterocephalus palaemon. The sequence goes on along the minus strand of OX155655.1, from coordinate 5,150,341 downwards.
GAATGTCACCGGGAATGGATAAGTATCTAAGTAGAGTCCTGTATAAAGTTTAGATTTGTATAGATTTATAAATTGTCAATTGAAAAGATCATCAACATTCTGAAAAAAATAATTGCTTATAGCTTAGTTATATTGTAAATTAATCATCCTAAAGCAGACGACCAGATAGATAGTCTATCGTGACTTTAAAGCTTAGCTTAGTGGTAGGTAATTATTGTAAATTAGCCTTAAGGCAGGTTATGCACTCGTGTAGGATTAACTATTCATTCAAGATCAATAGCTAATAATTTGCCTCATATTGTTCAGTTTAGAATAGCATTATATCTCTTTTCTTTAATTAGTTTGTAGTTACCTAAACTTTCGTTAAGCGTGTCCAATCACCTCATAGTGAAATAAAATATTTGAATTTGACTTTGACTTTGCTCATTGTAAAGTTAATTTTCAATTTAATCTTTTACTTTGTTATAAAGTTAAGTGACTACTATTTTTTTTAGTTAAATTAATATAACCCCAGCGGTTCTCAAAGTGTTCCTAGAGTTAGGTAGGTAGCTCGCGTGCGGTGCTAAGTGGATTGGAGTGGAACCTCATCTGTTCGGCGGCAGCGCGACTCCACGCCCCTTCCCCACGAATTGCGTTAAATAAAGTCAAATTGAGCAATAAAGGTCCGCAATAATGCAATAAACCGCGACGCTGGTGTGTTCATGATAATTCACAACCTAGTGCGGTTTCATAAAGATTTGTCTGGGCTCTGTGAAGCGACAAGAGACTGACATTTAGTATGTAGCGCCATATCTTGTACTAAATAAGTTTTTTTATGTAGAGTTTAAGTACCTACAACTTTTTTGTTTAACGTAACACTAATAATATTTTGTTCATTCTTATTTTAAAATAAAGCCTTTATGGATTATTTAGTTAATCTTAGCTGAATATAGATAGGTATGTTAAAAATAATGCAATCTCGGTAACCTAATAAATGAAACATTAAGTTTGATTTTATCTAATCTTACTTACTTGTTTATGTGGTACCTACTGAAAAAGTGCAATATATACCTTAGCCTATATTTTTGAGGGTTAATACGTTAGTTACACACTGTTTTAACTGCTTTTTCTTTGAGTTTTTCGATTTTAATATATTCATGTTGTTCACAAAATGGGTTTTTAGTACCCTAATTTAACTTGTGAAGTTTAAAGTGAGATGGGTATGACCGGCGCTGTATAAGAGACACCGCTTTGAGCCGAGATGTCAACCCTACCATCATACCATAGTGTCACTTTCAGGGTTGTCACACACTTAGTGGGTATAATGACAATTCCATTATAAAATACAGCTGAGAATGTTTGTCATTTAAAATTGGAAAATCCGCATTTTTTTTTAGTATAGGTACATACATAAATAGGTATAGGTTGGGTATTTCAGGTTAACTGCGAATAATGATTGTTTGATGATGATGATGGTAGACTTAGTGCTGTATGAATAAAAATTGTATTTTGTTATTGTATTTTTAAAATTGTATTTTGCTATTGTATTTTCATGAACAAATGACCAATACTATGAACTAAAATACTAGCCATCAAATTCCAAGATTAAAAATCCAAGAAAAAAAACCGTGTACGGTTGACAACCCTGGATACAACCCTTCCGCGGTTACAGCGCATCGCGTATTCGCCTCTGGGGTAGGTTCGGGCAAGATGGCTAGCCTTAAAATTCAATTTATATCAATTTGTGCGTAATCAACGGAGGGGAGCTCCACACAAAAATACGCCAAAGCCTGTTCTATATTACTTTGCGGTACAATCGCTTATGCTGTTACGAATGGTAATGGCTCAACGCGCTTTCGCCGATATGAAATCGCCTATTAGGGATAACGTTTATGATCATCACTTAGTTATTCTTACATTTTTCCGGGCTTTTGTTGCTCGGAGTTGCGAAGTCTGTTACAACGATTTGATTAATGCTTTTATTTTCCAATAAAAATGGAAGTTATTACGGAGGCGTCAATTATTATTAATTATTATGTTAATGCATCTCCTAGCGGCGTTACATAGCTGTGTATTGTCCAAAGGATTCTCCGCATAGCAAAAGATATAGGAAATATTGATCTAAAATATCACTTACTTATAGATTTTAGCCAAACGAACAAGCGGACGGGCCACCTGATGGTAAGTAGTCACCGTCGCCTATAAACAGAAGCAACTGCTGAAATGAAATAATAGGTAGGTGCTTAGGTACTTTGGTTCAAATCTTTCGGGCCTAGCAAAATAAAAGACGGCTATATAAATAACGATTTGTACATAGACACGTCAAATTGAGCATTACCCAAAATCTCAAAACGTTTTATCCGCCCGAACCCCGCCGCTTGTCACAATATAAATTCAAATAGCTTGCGTTCGCGCTCTCTGTTGTCTTTTTAAAAACGTTTTTAATATTCGTCGGCCGTCTTTACTCAGTCTATGGCAATTTCGCCTTATTTTAAAGCAGACAAATTGAGCTTTTTTGTTTATACAACTTGAGAACAGTTGGAGCGTGGGTAATCTCTTTTACGTTTGTTGGATTTGAGAATGCTTGGAGCGTATTGTTTTTCATTCGTTTCGTCAACGCTTCCTACTATCCGTTTGAGCTATTTCGTTGCTTGAAACGAGAATTCTTCACGGGCGAGCGCGGGTCTGCTATGCGTGTAAATTTTTAAGCCCGATCCAATACTTCTGTCCGTTTTTTATTGCGTCTGCTAAGTCTGCTTCTTTAATAACAGCGCCTGTATCTTGCACTGAATTCGCGATATCGTCTTTTTCTCGGCGCGGGTTAATTTTAAATACTATTTGTGTGATAAAACGCTGCAGATGCAGGAACTGGTTCGGTTTGATGGTTTTACCTGACCAGTATTAAATAACAACTTCCAAAGAATGAAATCTGCATCAAGAATACATAGGTCACTACCAAACCAACTAGAGTATAATTGAAATGGTAATCTGTTAAGCTTAATGTTAGACCATGACCAATGAAGATTCACAACTGATTTATGTAACTATACAAAGGTGTATGAGGTATGAAGTCTTACAAGTGTTTGTTTTGCTTAATATTTTTACATCTTTTCGATAAACTGATTACACAATATTATATTGTGGGTATATTTATCCTTTTCAAACATTGTATTTCCCATCACAGATCCTATGATGGTATTAACCTACCTATGTTAAATATATAAATACATATCCTTTTCAAACATTGTATTTCCCATCACAGATCTAATACCTACCTATGTTAAATATATAAATACATAGTACCTACTTACGCGTATTCGATGTTTTTTAATGTTTTACCCATCATAAAGAAATAAGTCGATCGGTACAAGAAAGCCAACCAAACAACCAACAAAATAAAAAATCCAATGTCGCATTTATATTATAATAACCAAGAATATTCGCAAATTTCACGCAAACAATGTTAAAGCATTACAAATTCAAACCGAATTTCATAGTAAACTATTCAATTAGCCGCATGGTGGTGTCAATTACGTTGAAAAGCCGCGCGCCGCCCGACTCCGGCGGAATTAGCATTACAAGCGCACTGACGACCGCCCAACAAGAGGTTAATTTGAACAGCGCTACTCATGTCATTGATATCGTATGACAATTATTTCGATTGTACCGCTGTATAACGTTAATAAGCACACGTTGTAGCGACACAACAACGACATGACATTTAGCTTATATGGCTCGCGTCAATTATGAAGTCCAAATCTTCGGTGTAGGAAATAATTATATATCGAATTGGCCCTTTGAAATACACTTCTGGTGGCTTTCCAAAGTGTACAAAAATTTAAAAGTAACATTTTTTGTTTAGAGCGCTACCAGTCATAACTGACTTGTACGTCAGGTACTGTACATATACTTGTCTGGTATATAATAATCACTGCGAGGGCACAGGTGAATCTGGTGAATCTGCTTAATTGAATGCAGCAGCATTGCATTAATACGTCTCTCAATTTACAATTCAATACACACGCTAAATATTGCGTATATAAAAACATGATAAGGACACGGATGATGTTAGATCTAGCCGGTGCGTTGAGATTTTTGTTTTATTAGTTACATGCGACTGTCGCAAAATGTCGGCTTCTTTCTCGAAGTTGTTTTTACTTAAACCATCTTGAAGGCCAATCTAATGCACTCGTGAACAGTTTCGGGGTCAACATTATCCCCCTGTCTCACGCCTCCGCGCAGTAGGATGGCTCTTGTGTGACCATTATGGAGGTGGCACGTTATGATTTAGTTGTTTTTAATTGAAAAACAATCTAGTAGCCTTGGATGGCTTGAGAACATCTATACGGGGTTGGCCAATAACGCCTCCATCAATCTGCATTGGAGCAGCGTGGTAGGGTTTGCTCTAGATAGATAGAGAGGCAGACTTGACCATGCCTCCTACGCCTGCACGTTTTCAATTTCGATATTAGGAAAAAAATTATCGTAAATCGTAAATATTATAGACATCTTTGAATACCACTATTTACTTAAAATCTTCAATCTACTAAAAATACAATTTCGTAATTAAACCATTCATCAAAACCTTGGAAAGTATTAGATGTAAAATATGGAGACATATTTTCCCGTGACAACTAAAAGGGGCATTTCGTAACAAAGGATTTACAGTTCAAACAGATAATTCCGAGCAGTGCAGTCAGTACACGAACTTGCGCTGCTTCCATTTAAATTTACCGGTGATGAAAACAACTGGAAATAATTCATAAAAGTGGGCGAAATAAAAGTTCACAATAGCAAAGACAAACGGGTCCTGGTCTACCGAATTGTCTTTTTGCGAGAGCGTCTCCGCTCTTTAAGAATTCTCTTTTAAATTGTATTTTGGTTTCGCCCTTTTTCTACTGGCTGTCTTTTGGCTAGCGTTTCTGTTCATCTGAAGGACAAATTGGTTCGTGTACAATTTCGCGTTTGTTTAGTTAAGTTAAAAGTACATACTAAAAATTTAACGATTTGCATAGTTGATGAGTCAGAAAGTAAGAAAATACGTTTTCTTTTGCCTATAATTCTTCAGCCACGTAGTTATGTCTTCCAGTAGAAAGTGTAAACGGTTACACTTTTTAAGAGATTTATTTTATTAATTTAAGCGAACATTTTATCTTATAAATAGGAGTAGCAATGCATATGTGAGTGTATAATTATATCTAAGCATATAATAATATTATACAGTTTTGTGCCTTAATAAAGTCAGTTAGAAACTGCATTTGTTCGTAGGCGTGACTGCTAAGTTAGAAATCCTGAAGATCTGAAGATGAGAAGATGAAACTGAGATCCCAGTCCAGAAAACTATTGTTTTTTTTTTTAAATTTCAATTACCAATAGTAGGTCTGAGTCACCTATTATTTACCTATTAACATATAATACATACATAGATTCTATGTTAATATTAATTGTTAAATTAAATTGGGTGAATTTATACAACACAATTCTGTCTACCCTTTCAGGATAATAGTAGCGTGATGTTGTGTTATGTATAAGATGAGGCACCATATTTCATAACACAGTAACCCAAGGCCACCCTGTAACCCTCTCGCGCCCTATCCTTATCAAATGCAAACACTCGCGCTGTTCCGGCCATTGAGCGCGAACAACCTCTATTATATCCATTTTTACTCTGTAGACAGCGCCGCGACTCCGACTTGCTTGGGTTTCGTTGAGTGCATCGTTTTGTAATGTCCTGTGCAGTCAGCCGTGGTTATAGTTTCAGATAGCAAATGGGTTGGACGAATGTAAGGAATAAAAGAAAACATGAAATAGGGTCGTAGAGTTGAGACTCCATATTTTTTTTCTGTAAGTGACGTTTACTTGTACCTTTGTTTTTTAATAATCTGAAGAATATAGAGAAACGTAACTAAATATGATATTTTTAATGAATCTATCTAGCTTCCACTAGAAACTTGCATGAAGTATTTATTGTTGTAATTAGGTATGCTCTTCAAAGATTTTTACCATAGAATAAAAAAGCTGTCAGTGCTGGTTGATTGTTACCGCAATTTCAAATACTTAATAAATATGGTAGTAAAAGAATTCGAAAATATCCAAACGGTTTGCACGAACACGGAACGTAGAATATTAAATGTACTTATTTCATATGTATTATAATTATTTTAATAATAAATAATATATGAAATATTTTCTATTGTCTACGGTCTATTGATTTCAGAAACAGATAAACTTTATCAAGTCGTTACTATAACGCCTACTTAAACGCGCTAAAAGCCACCTAAACAGTAACCATCAAACTAAATGATAACCATCAAACTTATAGTTACTTAAAGGGACTTCCATATCTTTACGTTATTATTAAAGGGAAAGTCTGCCAGTCCCGGAACATTATGTTGCAGATCGTAACATATCCAGTGTTGCCAGCCTATAAGTAACATTCTCTGCGGGCCCCGTAAAAAAGTAATAAAAACCAAATAAATCCGGCCTACCCTCCCCTATGTCAGATCCTCTATTATTATTATGAACTCCAAAATAAGAGCAGAATCCACGACCGCCCCTGCATGTTACTTCAAGTGAGAAACTAATTCGAAATGTTTTTCCTTGATAAACCATACCTGCGATCGTTCCTATAGCGACCGGCAAGTAACGGATACGCATCGAAAAGTTTAATAGGCTCGGCAAACAGGAGTTGGAACCTAATGGAATAAGTTAAGTGACGTGTTATGAATATTTCAAGATTGTCAATATTTCTGTAATGTCAAAGGAATATATTCAAAGTTAAAAATTATATTTAAGGTGAATGTGGATTTGATGTTTTATGAGACAATTCACAATATTATATTTTACAGGGATTTTAGGTAAATCCCTGTGCAATAATTTCCTGGGCGTCTGTGTGTATATATATACACATACATATATTATACACTTACAAATTACTATTTTTGACCCTTTTCACTACCAAATTTATTTACTGTTTTGTAAGCATATGTTACGTGTGCAAACGGAGCGAGAAAAAGAAAAGTGACACAGGCCAGTTTCGACAAGCGCTGTACTAATCGATGTATTCTTCGGAATATAAATTAGAATTAAATTAAATAATGTACTTAGTATTGAAATATTTGAAATTATACATTTTTTTTAGTATCCTTTCTGGGACTGGCACTGGCACCGGGACCGTAGTATGTTGGCTATTACTCAGAAATATACAAAATATACTAGCTGACCTCGCAAACGTTGTTCTGCCATATGAAATGTCAATGAACAACGGTTAAAAATAAAAATACTAATATAGTTTTTAAAAAACTTTTTCCAGTGGACCAAATTGTTAATCTAAACCATTATCGAATCCCCTTTAACACACACAAAAAATTTTTTCAACATCCAGCCGTTTAGGAGGAGTTCACTGTCATACACACGTACACAAGAAATATATATATTAAGATTACAAAATCTGTTTCATATACAGACTACTAAAATTATCTGTTCTGACAATAATGGAGAAATGGGCTAATTTAAACAGTAATTTAATATATACTTACATATAAATATGCGTTACACACTCACACCCCCGCGGTAGGCATAAGACTGTTGTGTGTGTGTTATTCGTGACCTGAATTCTGAATCAAAGTGTAAACTGGCTGGTCTATGTAGTACTAAAAATCTCTTACTGTTAAACAGCGCCAAAGTGTTAAAATATAGTAGTAAAAATCTTATACTTTTTAAGGAAGTCACTGAAATGTCGTAAATTGATAATAGAGAATGGCGGCGGAGTTTCCTTGCGGCGCAGTTGCGGTTTGGTAAACAGCTTTATTCGATAAAGATTGTGCGGCGCGGAAAGTTTGTCGTGCGATGTTGATATTAGGGCTGCCTCGCGACGGCTACCAGGGGTGGCAACATTGTAAACTTTTCAACTTGCGATATGTGACTAGTTTTGAGCCCTGCCAGATATTATAAAGAATAGGATATGCAGTTGAGGACAAATAGTATACAATTATTAAAATTGGCACTAGTTTGTTTGTTGTAAATCGTTTGAAGACGTTTTTGGGCGATCACTTAGTTTTCGATTTAGTTTTCGGATTGATTCATCGTTCAATCAAATCTAAAAAGAAACTCATGCATGTTTTATAAACAGTTTGCTATTGACAATAATTATATTCTGGCTAAATGGTTGCCATAATCACATTAATTTATGCATCTGCAATAATCTGCATCCATGTACCAGATATAAGCAATTTCACTAAGCAATTTTATTATTAGTTTAGTGACTGTAGATCACGAAGTTTGTCAACGTATTCAAGCTTTCATGAATGCAGCCACATTCTCGTCGAAACGACATGATTAACAATTTGAATACCCTGTAACAAGCTAGGAACATTATTATTATTTTTAGATTAATATAATTATGCCCTGTTACACAATTTAAAACTATGTATGCAATAAAAATTCCACCTCACGCAAGACAAGATACAAAAAGATGCTGAAATTGCTTTCATGATTTACCTTTTTTTATTATGTGCAGATAAAACTTTTATATATATTTTTTTTTCTTTCAGGAAGGACGTGACATTTGGCATCGTTAAAGTTTTTCTGAAGAAAAAGTGCATTAAGGTAAAATTATAATAAACACAAAAATTAAAACATTCTTTTAGATCTCATATGATAACATATATACATATATCTTTTGCCAGTGAGGGGCACACTGCCGTCGATAATACTCAATATGCTAAACGCAACAAAGGTTTAAAGTCTTCTTTACAGTTTCTCCATACAATCAAATAATAAACGACAAATAATACAACATTTTGGACCTAATATAAACTCTTGTGTTCATAAACAGCCACTACGCCCGAAACCGTACCGGAATCCATCAATCTCAGCGCAACATCGTTAAACTAAAACCTAAGATTTAATTCATTTAAGTGCCCGCGGACAATGCGAGGGGCAGAACTAGTTTAGTCCGTAATATATTTCCACGGGCCCGCCGCAGTATTGTGTTTCGGTCTCGCCTGAAGGTAGACAATTTTATTTTCCGCTTTTTGGGTAATCAATAGGGGAAACTCGACGCCCCTTAACAACCGAACGGGAGTCGTTATGAGATCCGCACTCGAAACGCGGATTTATCGGTATTGTTTTACATCCCTTTTTATACTCAGATTGATTATAGTAGCTAAGTACTTACACAACTTAATTTTACACTGACGATAGCTAGTTAGAAAATACCTGGGAAAATGTTTACCATTAATTTTATTTGGGCCCGTAATTTTTTACAAGTTCAATTAGAAAACCTATATATACCATCTGTAACTTTTACGTGGATTATATTAAGACGTAGCGTCCATAGCCCAATGGCTCACTTCGATTCAATGTGATCAAAGTGTTAAGCAACGACGGGCACGGTCGGTTTGTGGATGGGTGACCGCTAGTGGCAAAATTTCATGGACGCTACCGTGCTTCGGAGGGCACGTAAAGCCGTCGGTCCCGGTTGTTTTCAATGGTGGAAACAGTCGTTAAGCCTTGTCGAAGTCCTTCGGGTGGCTTGAAAACATTCGACACTGGGTTGGCCACTAACCCCTCCACCAATCCGCATTGGAGCAGCGTGGTGGAGTATGCTCTAGACCTCCCGCAGAAGTGTTTGTGGGGGAGACCCGTGCCCAGCAGTGGGACGTCTATGGGTCGTAGCGATATTAAGACGTACAAAATTTATTGCTTATTCAAAACAATATTATATTGTACCTTCATAAAATCTCAAAAATGTTATACTATAAACTAAACATGACATCTTTTGAAAACATTTTTCACAGAGCAAAATCAAATTAAGCGTGTGCTAGTCTTTACAAATATGATAACTTAGGGAAATCTAATATTCAATCCAATAATAGATATTAACATTGAATAGCGCTCCAGAGAATTTTCGTGAAATCGGACCATCATATTATATTTTTAATGTCCTGTTTCCCCTTTATTTGTTTCTTGAACAAATAACAATATTCTGACATTTTTTTGACAACGAAATCATCTTGAAATTTTATTTTGCCTATAAACTTAGCGTAAGCGAAATAAAGACAAAAATGTTTGAAGAATGACCAATCCCTTAATGAAATAGTGTTTGTTTACATGTAAAAAAGTCAAACAAAATAGCATAGCGCATGCGCGCTTCTCTTCTAAAAGATGTAGGCTCTATATGGCCTGGTGATGGCTTGTGTTGAAGAAGTATCCATAAACCCATCCGCACAAATTGCTCATTTGCAAACGAATTAAAAAGCGCTCGGACAAGTACAGCATTGTCTTTAAAAATGGCTGACCGCAGACAACGAAACGTCTCGAGTGGATGATTGATCGGGAAATAGGCCCTCAATCGTAAACGCAGCCCCAATCGGATACGCCAGGCAATCGGGAATGCTCCGAGCCGGCAACTGTTTGCTATTGAGCCTTGCGTTTGACTTAAGTACTTTTAAAGGGACCCCTTATTACGGGTATTGCTGGGTTCCTGAACTTTTTATTTTTATATTAGACCCATGTCAATTCTTAATCAGACTTCGGGAAAGTAAAGCATGACTGGTTGTTTTCCAGAGTAATGATTAAATTCAATCTAATATTAATGACATCAGAAGGGTGGGTTGATATATCCAGTACTTTTCAACGTTAGTTACACGGTTACACGAACAGTTTTTTGCAGTATAACCTACGTCATAGATCGCGCTGCATCAATCTAAATAAGGAATTCAGCGGTACATGTCGGATGCTACAAAAGTCTGTATCAATAACATCAGTTAGGCAGAAAGTAAGGTGCTGCTTCCTTCAGCGTGTGGTGCTGTATCTATAATATGAGTGCAGACGTTCGAATATCTTGGCCATATTATGTCATATGACTTGAAGGATGGTTCAGACGTGGAGCGGGATTACAGAATAAAAAAATTAGTAATTTGAAATAAATTATAGTTAATGTTTGCTTATTCCAAAACAAACTTAAATGAAAGTAAAAGTTAAGTGTTGGCTGCAGTTTTACGAGTATCATATGCTTATAAAGTTATTATATTTTGTTAGTTGTAGCTTAGTGTTCTAACATAAATATATTTGCGATAAAGAATATATGTAATGCTAATAAAGTTATTTATTTCATTTTATTTATTTTAATATCTATTTATATAATTACATGAAAAATAAATGAACAAAACAAAGGATAGAAACAGGTGTACCTATAGTTTTAAAGTGTCTGCACTTAAACAATAATTTAAACATTGCATCGTGTTTACATAGCATGAAATCCAGCAAAAATGTCCTTGGACCTTTAGGCACGTGTATGTATTTTTCGATTTTCCTGGTCAACATCGCATATTGTATCGGGAACCGGCCAGCCAATAACTTCCAACTAGGCAGTCGTTTATACAGACAGCACAATTGAGTTGGCTTATCGATAAACTACATAGCAGGGATTAAGCAAAGCTCGAGTAACGCAAGATACATTGTAGTGTGCGTCCGAAAAACTACCGAACGGAAACCAAAAGTTGTGACTCCCGTCCAGTTTAAATGAAATGGCAATGCCTGCGATCTTTTATAGATCAAGCAGTTTCATTTGAAGTTAAATTATTTATATTTAAATATTATTTATAGTTCTACAATTGTGTATCTACTCTAAATAAAACTTTTTGAGACTATCATTCAAAACTCTCGCGGCTAATCCACTTACATCGGCTTTACTGCCGTATTTGCGGACACACCCTCCCATTTATCATACGGCATCGACTGTTTCATTCATTAGTGACCGACTTTTCCCTTACCATAGTAATTTACACCTTACACGCTTACCTTTAAACCCATATTGCGTTATTCAAAGTACGGACCTGCCACTTTACTAATGTGTTAATGGTGGATAATAGTCAGGATAGTTTAGAGATAGTACGCGCCTACAAGAACAGCTTTATAGCTCATTCTTCGTACGATTCATTAGCAGATTGTTGGTTTGTACAATGAATTGTGGTGAATTGTCCCTTTTGTGTTTAACAGTCATTCGGCTGTCATTAATTTATACACAAAATTCAGGGTGTTTTGTTTCAGAAACTACCTAGTAGTATTGGATATTCGTGAAATATTATTAACATTTGTTGAAATATTCTAACGGATTTTTAAATCAATCAAATAATAATTATAACGCTTGCGTCAATTGAAAGAATTCATGTGTAAATATTTGAAAAATTCACGCTACAAGAATTTCTGGCAATTTAATGCTAATACCATTTTTGAGCTTTCATCTCATTTAATTAATAGTAAATTTGATACAAATAATTGAGTTAATCTTCCAAAGTAACCTTGTATTATGTAGGTATTATCAGTTAACATATAAAATACTGAACAAGTACTATTAAACAAAGCAACGAATAAAAATTTATTTAAAAAAATAAGCTCACTTAGGTCGCGGCCCATTTCAAAGATAAATAGTTTTAATAACAGCGTTCCTGTACTCGCCGTGTTGTGCCGACGCGGCGACGCGCCTGTGGCGAGCATACATTTAAGTACTAATTTAATTAATTGGTCCATTTCCCCATATAAAGTGAACGCGCCCTTCGCTCACTCCCCAGTGAATGAATCGCTGACTATATTTTTCACTTAAAACAAAGCCCCAACAATCTGCCTTTCATATTAGTGGTCAGTTGCGGTTTTTCTCGTAGCAGTCTCGGAACTCATGAAGGTTACAACCATGTCTAAGGCCGTTCTGTTATTATGAGGCAGATCGTCTAACAAATAGTAACAGTACAGTAACAATAGTAAAGAGCTCTCCTTGTGACGTCAATTTGCTCTGTGGACCACTGATAACATGTGATGAAAAATTTTGTGACGAATTTGCCTTACATTTTATTTCTTAAGTACCAAATCATTTTAGCTATATAATTACATTATTTCATTAATTTAACACATACGCGCTGCTAGGCCGCTCCCCGAGCCAGTAAGCCTCCAACAATATTTTTCACTTAGGTATACGTTAAGCCCCGACAAATTGCGCATTTCCGACACAGTCTCTTTCTTAGGATGTTTTAGAAGAGCAAAAAGTTTTTGTCAATTTATTTCAGTGCCCTATAATTTAATAAATAAAAATTTCAGATCGAGTTTAATTGAAAAACTTAAGCCTAATGTGCCAAACCTACCAAAGTACCTACCTGTGTGTGCGAGTATTAGGTATGTCAAACCAAAATAAAAAATTACACAAAAATATTTAAGAGATACATGTTTATACTAAGTTAAAGTTCTTTAAAGTAATTTATTCCTCACAAATCGCTTTAAATAATCGTAATAGGTGTCACCGTAGTAGCTACACCTCGCGCAACTTTGCCAATTTAACTTTATTTGTATCCCAATATTCGGAACACAAATAACTTTCCTGAGCCCTTAAATATTATTTAGGAAATGAAAAAAGACGATAAATGATTATGTAAGAGTGTTATCGGAATCGCGGGGACCGTGGCGCCGGCAAGGGGGCTACACGGGCGTGGAGAGCCGGAGCCCGCTCAAGGCCGGATTATTGAATTATCAACAAAACATCGCACGCCTGAGAGCCTACGCTTCTAATTACTTTTCGCTCTTCGGTCTTCGGTCTTCGGCTGGGACGTCGCGGGCCGGCAGGAGTCGATGAAGTTTTAATTATCGATTTGTTGATACACTGGCAAGACGAGAATCAGTTTGGGGAACATTCACTGGTACATTAGAGTTTCAGGTGGCACTACATGTAGGTTTACGTCTACGTTCTTGAAAAACTGTCTGATCCAGTACTCACCGATTTCGATTACCAGATATTTTAACGCGTAAATAATTAATTGTTCTTGAGTAGTTTAGAATAGATGAAATATGGTTATTCTGTCTAAATTTTTATAAATTGAGTCATTTATGTCACGATTATTATTGCAAAATTTCCAAAGACAGTGAATTTTATATGTTACATTACCATTACCACCAACCAAATATTTTAATAATAAACAAGAATGACGAACGAAAAAAGCAGCGTTTGTATTTTCAAAGCTGTCGGAGAAAAATCGCGACCTCTTCTCAATTTGAATAATACGTTTTGTGTTTGTGGAGCCCGGTGAAACATTCCCATAGGTTTCCTGCAGGACAACGGGATCCGGGAGTGTTTTTAAGCGATTCCGTCGAGCGCGCCATCCGATATACGTTCGGCAAATTAAAAACAGGCCATGCGTAGCGCCATTGTGAAGGAGTCCGGGTTTTATTGTTGCCGATTTGTCTGCTCGGAAAAACACAAATGGCGTGGACTGGGGTTAAGCTGTTCGCTAATCGGACACGTGAGGATGCCGGACTCATTGAGACCGCGACAAGTGTTTAAGCGGCTTTAAACGGTAATGAAACTTGGGGCTATTGTTTGTAATTTCTTATTGTTTTACCGTATTACCGTACTTATTTAAATGTTTTGTTTTGCCCACTGTACCCATATAGTACCTACATATGTACCGAAGATACCGTTTAGTACATACCGGACAAATCGTACATGAGAGCATCGATTTATGAGCCGGACCGCTGATATAATTGAATATTCTTCGAAATTTCCTAGAATCTCTTTTGAGGTCCACTGCTGGACATAGGCCTCTCCTAATCGACACCAATCCAACCGGTCTTGTGCCTTCTGAATCCAGCGTTTTCCCACCGTCTTCTTCAGGTCGTCATCTTGTCGAAGGGCGACCAGCTGGCCTAGACAAGTGGCAAAACGCTAGTAGAATAGAAATAGAATAGATTAACAAATGTATAGGATTGACATTCGCTTACGACTAATTAGTCGTTAGCGAATGTCAATCCCATATATTTGATAATCTATTCTACTAGCGTTTTTGCCACTTGTGTACTCCTATTTCCGAGTCGTGGTCTCCATTCGAGGACTTTTCTTCCCCACCGGTTATCAGCCTTTCGAACGACGTGGCCTGCCCATTGCCAATGATAATTTATGAAACTGCAATCAAAATGATTAAATCCACTTCTATATTTCAGCTCGACATTAGAAGTATTTTGTTATTCGGTTAATAGTTTAATACTAATGTTGTAAAAACCAACAGGGAGAAGTCAAACTGATATTCATTAAAAACACTGCTATAATATGGTGTTAATAATGAGCTAGAAACCACTTCATAGAATTTGTGATCTGGTCTGGTCGTATTGACGGTAGACAAACTCCTCTATGACGCTAAAATATTTGCCCCAAGACCAGAATGTTTATTTTGCAAAAAATACACTGTTTAATTATCCGCATTGATTGCAATTTTCACACAAATAACATTACGTGAATGAGGTAATATCAAAATAAAACGAAACCCACCATGGCTAGCACCGAACCATGCAGTTACATTTAAAATTACTTATGTAAGTACCATAGGAATTATTTAGTATTCACTGTAGCTCCTTATCTTAATCTTTTCCTACGTCAACAATGTAAAAAGAAGGGAAAATACCTCTCAGTAATTCCGTTGTTGAACCACCAATGCACTTATGTACCAAATTATTCAAAGAACGTTTCCATTTGTACACGACTACGGGAATTACAGGTAACAAGGTAACAAGTCTGCTCTCGGACTGAAATATTAAACCGATGAAGTCGACGTCGCGTGGGATCTGGGTAGAGTAGGTGGGGGGTAGGTTACTCGTGTGAGAAATAGCTCCGAATATCTCGCGACTATCCGGGGGAGTTGCCCCTACGTCCCAGGGATCGCACCGAAATGACAACAGATTTAGTAAAAGCGTGAAGCGGGCTGTGAAATGTATCCAAGCGCGTCGCGCCTTATATGACATTCTTTGCACCTCCTATAATGTAGGCGACGAGCCGATTCCTTAATCTGTCTTTTATTAAAAACATGTTGAGGGAAAACATCTTCTTGTATGTATGTGTATGATATGCATTATATTAAATTTTGAGGATTTGTATAGAGATGCATATATTAAAACATTTTTTTTTACTTTGTTAAAATGTTAAGAACTTTAAAACTTTTATTTTATAGACTGGATACAGTTTTATATGATTTAGTGAAGTAAGCATAAATAAGATCTTGGTGAATTTCGACTATACTACCACAGACAAACCTACATGGACCTTCATTATTCGGAATACATCATCAATATTCACTCTCGATCTCACTTGCTTTAACTTTAGTGATCCATCAGCGCACCGTATGTGACGTCAGAGTTTAACAGATGTTCTGCTTAATCCACTCACGGCAAATTACAGTAGCAGATTTACGACACGTGAAGTAACAGTGTCCACGACTGGGTGTCCAAATAAAAACTAGATTGAATTAGAAACTGTGTACGTATTTGTTTCTTTTTTAAATCGTTAATAGTTGAAAAAAAACTAACAGATTTTTTGAATGAATTTTTATATAATGGCAAAAGCAATAAGAGCAAGCTTGAAAAAACTAATCGTAGAAAAGAGACGCGAATATAGCATAGATATACAGAATCGTCGTCATGAACCACAGATTGTGAAGTAGACTACTAGTATATTTGCGCTTTAGAGTGGACCCAAAGATACATCAGACCATCCAGGGGGAGTTCAAGGGCTGTCCCCATGGCAAGTCCAAAATAACAAGTGTGAAGAAAAATCTTAACCTTATCAAGGTTCTCAGTTTTATGGTTCAACCCAAATTAAAATCAAATCCCTCCAAACTAAAATCCTAGAAGATTTCCATTCCATGAAGTTTTTAGGATGGGCGAATTTTACATTCATTTTCTGTATTTATTTCCGACTGGGATATCAGAATCGGGAATCTTAATGCACGCTTTCTCGTATATTAAACGAGGTATCATCTGTTGTGTTCATCTTAATTTTATGGGTCAATATACATTCCTTTATTTATAAAAGCGGTTTAAAATGACGTAATAGCGGGGTTGTATAAAGTTTCTCGGCTACAAACGGTAGTAAGGGGAAGATATCGCGTAGCCGCGCCGCGACACCAGTAATTAGCTTCGTAATCCGATGCGAGCCAATTCCTAACTTTGCCCACTCTACCGTAATTAAAAATTAGGAATACCGTCGTTATAGTCCACCTTTATAAAGAACCTGTGATTTTTTAGAAAGGGCTACGGAATTTCATAGTAGGTAGTAGCGTATAGTTACATAAATTTCGATTCGTTTGTTTTAGTAAACACGCATATGAGTTCGAAGGGTATTTTATGCAGACCAGATAAAAAAGCATAGTAAATAACTTGCAACGTAAAGAAATTTTTTTTTTATCGTTATATAATGTTTATCTTAACAATTTGATTTAATTTTCAGGTCAAATATCATAATCTCATTTAATACACTCAACTAATTATTATTCCGCAAATTTCTGCGGGTTTGTGGGTCCTGCTTATGGCCGGCCGACGGCGGGACCCTTGGCTCTGAGGTGAATGGCTACAATCAAGCCTCAACCCTCATTTAAATATCAAAACAGCCTTTCACTCGGCTCGCTTCTAACCCGGCCCGCAACATAACACAAACAAATTAATTCGAATAATGAACCCTAATAAATAGGGATCTGTTTACCCCATAAAGAATAAATGTTATAATAATTGGGCCAAGAAGCTACATTTACAGTTTTGAATTTAGAATTTTGGAAGGGTGAATTAATTTGGTGAACAGTAGGTAGGTACTATAATAATAACCAGAGCACAAATTATCTTACAATGTTGCCACAACTTATAGGAATTTTATTCATTTTACGAATTTCTCATAAAAATTAGATAGATAAGAAAGTTAAATGTTAGTAAAGAAGTAAGTGAAAAACTAGGTTTGTATTAATTTGCAAATGTTTCATAATTGATTTAGGATACTTAAATCTTGCAATCTGAATATGAAACACTTCGTCTTATCCTACGAAGCTAATAATAGTACAACGGAACCGGGGAGCACCCTATAGTCCAAACCAACAACACAGGGACAGGGTTTGGCCGAAAAACAGACATGAGTAGGACCTGCAGGCTTGTCAGGTAAGCTGAGCCGATTCCTGTTGCCCACACAGCCAATTTTAAATCTGTAATTTTTATAGTATTTTTAATTGTATGTGGCAATAAAAATATTTTTATTCTTATTATTTATTCCAAAAATTGTACATGTTAGTTCAGTGCCGATCTCGAGGTCTCAATGTTTATGATAAGTAGGTATGTTAGTTAACTGATTCTACACGTAAGATTGACACTTATCTAATGACACATTAAAATTATTTATTTTTAATTGCATCAATATTTTACCTAGTTTTCTGGAACATATTAAAAGTTCGCTTTTCTATAAGTAATAAAAAAAATTAAAACAGAAATTAAGCAACTTGAAAATTAAAGTGCAATGAAACATTTGTTTTATATTAGAGTTACGAGTACGTTACCTACTTACGTTTGAAGTACAGACTTCCAAAGTTCCGTGTCCATTACCTTTACCATTAAATTATACCTGTAACTAGGTACCAGCAATCCAGCAATACGCTACACCACAAATGGAATCAAAACATCGCTTAAAGCGAGCTATTGAGTGTCGAGATAAAGCGGTGAGGCTGCGGAGCATGCTAAAATTGTTCACGGAATATAAAACTGCACAAAGGCTTTTCAATTAAAACTTTCAATGGCGCCGTGCTAATTATAGCGTGGCCCAGGAGGACATCTATTAGTATAAAATACAGCGTAAACCGCGGTGTCGACACCGCGCCACCGAGCCCGGCCCACCCCTCGCTTAAGTGAATTCCGTTAATTAAACCATAAAAACTTCGATAAATTAAGATCCCAGCCAATTCCCCTCTCTAATATAGTCCTGCGGCGGTTACCAGATGCTCTGGATTTGTTGGATTGTCCAGTTAAATATAGCGGACAGTTTCTACTCGTACTTGGGCTAATACTAGTGTTCAAATTTGTAACTTGAAAAAATTCACCGCTGGCGGTATTCGAACCCACGACCTTCCAGTAGGTACTGGGAGTGCTCGAACCAACTGAGCAACCTCGGTCCTCCCTACTCCCTATCAACAGTGAAATTTTCAAGATATATAGCTGACTGAATTATTTCTGATCAATACATCGTTGGTTATTTTTGTAAAATAATAATAGCATGACATTCTCACACACGGCCGGCCGTCTGACCCTACTAGGCGCGATGATGAACTATTGGGTGTCAGACACATACATACATACATAGATATTATTATGTTTAAATACATACATAAATATATATTATTATTATAATACTTTTAATACGTCAAGCTCACCATTTGTATCCTGCTATTTTTGTATATGGTTTAATGAACTAATAATAAATATAAAAAAATTCAAATAAATCTTTCTTTTAGCGTCTGTTACAACTTTCTTCCAAGCGGCAGTGTCCTTACTAATGCACAATCATAAGGCACTTAACTTCAAATGTATATTAAAGCTTGTCCAGTTTTTTTTAATGATTAATGGTCACCTTACAGCTTGAAAGATTTCAGATGCAAACGACATCGATACAGGCGGCCGGCGGCGGCCCGGCACAGTCTCGCACAACCCCATAAATTGTTTCAGCCTCTCCCTACATTTGTTTGCGGCTTCATTTAAATTTTCTTATTGTGCCGCCCAATCTAATAAAGGCAATCACTTTGTTACTTCATAAAGATTCCGGCACAATGAGTCATAATAGAACCGTTTTGTTCGCGACATTTCATTCCGAAACGGTAATTTGATATACCGTTTTATAATTTAGATTCAAAGAACTTTTGGGAAATTTGAATGGATTTATACAAAATATTAATATATTGCATGCTTTGACGAGGTTGCATCGCGATGTGACTTCGCTCTTGTATTGTTTTACTCCGGTCGCCGGTTTCCGTTGATTTGTACTTACAAATTAAAGGAAGTTAAAAGTTTATAAGTTTATTTAGACCACTTTATTTAAACATTTTATTCTGATGAACAAATTGTAAAATGGCCTGTTCTAAATGTCATTTGATGATTAAGTTCTGAGTTTAAAATAGAAATGATGTAATATTCAAAGTAGATGCTTAGTCAAAATCAGAGACAAGAACACAGCAACCTTATTAAACATACAGAATTGTTTAATTTTACTTAAAATTTTGCATTATACTTTAAGCTTCTTAAGAAATCCATTATATTACTAGTACCTAATATTTAGCTGCATGAAATAAAATATACTTCAAACATTGCATTCATATCTATTGGAGACAATCAACAGTAAAAGGTTAATTACCATGTGGCCTACTTACCTACAAAATGTTCAAACATACGGACTCACCACGTTAATTACGAACGGACAAGCTACGAGCCATAGATAACCGATAAGGCGCGCCCTACGTTACTGACATGCAAATTTTCATTACTGAAATTTGTGCTTTAATGCTTGTGTTTGCCGTAATTGGTTCGTGAGTGAGAACCGCGCGCGCGGCTTTCCCGTGTCACACATTCTGTTTGTCTTACATGACTTGTTTTAATTTTTCATGAAGTTTAGTTTTCCTAGCCTTCGTCACCTTCGCGTGTCCTTAATCAGTGATGGTAAACTTAATTCACTGATTATAATGTTGTGTCGGTTGAAGTGAAGTGTAAAGTGAACATTAAATTCCTAATTATGTATCTACTTTATTGTTAACAAATAGCTTATATAAGTTAAAAATTTATTTAATTTTATTTTTAGATCTCCACCAATCCGCATTGGAGCAGCGTGGTGGAGTATGCTCTAGACCTCCCACAGCAGTGTCTGTGGGAGAGACCCGTGCCCAGCAGTGGGACGTCTATGGGTCGCAGTGAGTGAATCGCTACATGAAAATCAGCTGGTTACTTGTGAATACACATAGTATAAATATATAGGTATTGGTAAATGCAGATAAAACATAAATGTTTAAAAACCCTCATAAACACCTTAGTACCAGCCACAAGTGGGTCTTACGACTTACAGGCCTCTTACAAAAGTCAAACTGGTCGGAATCGGCGGCAAGCAAGCGAGAATAAGCTCTGTCGCTCAAAGAAAAAGAAATAAAGTAGTATAGCGAACTTTAAGAGAAGTTTTCAAGTCTGAGGCAAATCTCCCACAAAACATCTGTCGCGGAAGCAACATTTTCTAGCAATAAAATCTTTTTCGAGAACATTTATCCGCTTTGTGCAAAGAGCGGCCAACAGGTGGCTCTTTTTAGCAATTTGAATGTAATTGCCGTTCGAAACGTTTTTCAGGGTTCCGGGTTTGATATCCAATTCAGAGAGTTATAAAGGATCATCGTGAGTTTCTTAAAATGAATTTCAACGTTCTACGTTGTTCGAGAGGGTAGATGTTATTAGGTCGTCACTAGAAGGACGGATTTGGGTACGGTAAGTACCTTGGCACAGAGAAAATAATATACTGCGTACACACCTTGGTAAGTCTATTTTTGGAAAAGTAGCATGCCTAAATTATATGGTCTTAATAGTCCTTTTATTGTAGTGAATGCAACTTCCTTTGGGTACCTATACTTTGTCATTAAATAATGTTTAATCACCGTACCTGGTTCAAACATTCTCTGTGTATAAATATAAACAAATTACTGAAGATGATCAAACTTTGTCACGTTAAAATTTCGTATCAAATTTCCCTTAAACTGAGGCCCTCAAACTTCGAAGACGGCATGTTTATTCGATACTGAAGCGTCAAGATTTAAGTTGTTTACGGGAAATGCTCTGGCTTCTTCGGCGCGCTAACTCGATATTGCACGCTCGTTTTATGCCCAACTTTAGTGTCACCGCACGCTAGACATCCTAAGGCTTTGACCGCACGCCCATTTGCTTTTTGTAGCACGTAGTCATTTGTGATTTTCGTGTACATTTTGATTTCCATTTCCAGAAGGTCGCGAAGGATTTTTAGCTACTAAGTAATTGATAAATAATCGCTACACATCCGCGCGGCAGGTAAACAGAAAACGACATAATTTAACATCCGCTTACGAGTAAGAACAAAATATTTCTCTACAAAATAAATATATAACCCGGCCGGAATTTGAATCCGAAAAACGCGGTTTGGCAATCAGGTTGATCATCACCTTTGAGACTTGACGACTTCTGTTTGTTTTCTATGGTGGAAGATGAAATGGCTCAATTCATTTCATCTTTATTTGTACATATTGTTACAACAAAAAAAAAACAATGTAACGTAAATTTTCTAACACGTACGTACATGGATGCCACGTGATTTCCTAAAAACACACATACCTTGAGGACTATTTTGTATCTACCCAACTCAATTGTGAACTCTATAAATAACATTAGTCTGCACACTTGGCAACCTGTAGCGACATTCGAAGCTAATTGCCTAGCAGTGTGTTCTCACCCTAAGGTAACATTTATTAGTTTCCACCACAGCGAGACGAAGTTTCCTTTCTGATTTTTGTTTTCAGCTAGTTTATTTGAGTTCTCTTCCACTTGATCTTTTTATGAGATCGGCTATAATAGACTTACTGATCTCATGAAACTGAGATACACCCTTAAAGCTTAAGACATCTCTTTGACAATGCGCTCGTAGGTGACTGGCATACCCAACTTCGACAGAGAAGGTCCTGCTGCATGTCGGACACGTCAGCACATCGGTTATTCGGTGATAGTTAATGGCTGCTAGTGGTGATAGTATGCATCAATGTAGATCAACATTCGGCGTTCCAATTAAAAATGGTTGTCTGTAAAGTCGGTTTACGGACGATAGATTTACGTGATAACGTATCATTTCTCACACACCCTGTATACAATGTTCATGTCTCACACACCCTGTATACAATGTTCATGTCTCACACACCCTGTATACAATGTTCATGTCTCACACACCCTGTATACAATGTTCATGGCTCACACACCCTGTATACAATGTTGTACAATTGTTGTACAATGCGAGGTAGCGACACATGACGTCAGATAACGACACATGACGTCACACTTTTTCGGATGTGTTGGCGTTCATCGATTTAATAAACGTTATCACGTCAAAATCACATAGGTATGTGCTGATTAATGAGACGCATCAATTCCAGACTGAGCTATTCTCCAAATGCGTTAGCTCAATCTTGCACCTTTTCATGTGCCTTTTCAGAAATTCCTCATATGTAATTACTAATAAGAAAATTATTTATCATCACACCGTTCACTTTCAAAATTTCTTGGACCGCGAGACAGGCGTATTGTATACTACAAGTTTATAAATCGAAAATGTCTTGGAATTACAACGTTGTTGGATAAAAGCCACTCAATTTCATCTTTATTAATTTAGGATTTTACTGTTGATAAGATCTAGGCCAATCATGCACGGCGTAATCTCCATTTTGTTTTTATTTCAATCAAAAGTTGATGATCTTCATTTTTTTAGCACTAAAAGTACCAAGAGTGCTTAAGTAAAATCAGAGCTTTAAAAATCCGTCTACCGTATTTGCACGGTCATTAAGTATAAGGCAACGGCTCTATTAAAGCGAAATTGATGAGTGTAAAGCAATCTGGCTTAAATGCCGGTCGGCGGAGACTCAATCTGGGAACACGGCATAAAAGGAACATTAAAACGCCGCAGTCTGCGGTAGAATGCCGTCTATGCACCGGTGCATTTCATAAGCAACAGCGGGTAGAAAGCATAAACGGCAATTATGTAAAAGTAAATGTAAAAGTTGCAAAATAGCTAACATTGTTATTAAAAGCTTTTATTTAACTTCACTCATATGTATGTATGTGTGTATGTCCTGGAATTTTACAATCAATATTTCACTTACTTCCAGTGAAGATATCGAACTGAAATTCAACACTCATATTTGGTTTCGATGACGAGTTGTAATAGCTTTTTTTAAATAAATTTTTTTACAGTATTATTTTGTTCTTACCTTGCCTGTCAAAATTAAAAGAGTATATAGTGAGGTTGGGTCAGACTAACACATATGACAAGACACTTTTAAATATCTCTTAAATACCTACATATTTCTATTCTTATTTAATATAAGTCGGATAAATATCCAAATAACGTAAGCTGACAATGTAAATTAAATTGAATATGTGCATTTTAAGTGTCATGTAAAAGTGTAAGTCTGCCCGGTGTGTTACTCTTACCCCACCTCACTATACGTATATTATTTATAAATCATACATATTCTTTTTATTATTTTAACCAAGGCACATCTTTTAATAATAATTTATCTTTTTTTGGCTAGTAAGTAAGATCTTTATCTTCTACGTAATTAATTAGTTTTAAGAATTTCTCAAAATCTCAGAGCAATCAGACCTTATAAAGAAGTCAAAATTCAAATAAATGAAACTCTTTGGACCACACGCCAAGAGGTGTTATTATTCCCCAATAATAATATGATCTCGCTGTTTGCATAATGCCTTCATAAGGACGAGTAGTTTGCTCTTGGATATTTGAAAAGTTGCAAAGTGGACTGACTGCGCTCACCTGAAAGCTGAGTTTCGAAGCCCATAAGCAGTGAGAGTCTTTGTTGAAATTACACTTTATATAACGTACTTAGTAACGTCTATAGCCCAATGGCTAACGTCGATTATACTCGTATGTGTTAGTTTGTGGATGGGTGACCGCTAGTGGCAAAATTTCTTGGACGCTTCAGTGCTTCTGAGGGCACGTTAAGCCCTCGGTCCCGGTGGTTTTCAACGGCTGGCCACTTAATCTTCCCCCAATCTACATAGGAGCAAAGTGGTGGATCTAGATAGCCCTCAGCTGTAGCTGGGCAGAGATCCATGCCTTACAGTGTGACGCCTGTGGACTTTTTATTTAAAATTAACAATAATATGAATTTCATTGTGTATTGACGCTGCTTTGCACTGTATAATATATTTTATTTTATTGTATTATATTGCTGATAATATACTGCACTCTTACAGTAGCAACATTAATACGCCTATTAATGTGCGCTCAACAGCACGCCCTAGCCAGACTAGATTCCAGACAAATATTTTTCAATTTCCACGCAATCTCTCCCAAATGGAGGATTAAGGCGTTGTGTCCATTCGCTAGTGATACCCTCTCGAAATAAGTAGGGAGTACGTTTTGAAACCAGTTGCGAGTATATCATTTTTGGCATTTTTGGCATCAGTGGCATTTGGATTAATAACATTATCTTATTATTAGGTGGTTATTATTCTTATTATCTTATATACCGCTACGAAACTATACGTGCCTCGGTCAGGCATAACCATGCTCCAAGTGGAATGAAGATGTGGTATGAAGAAATACCTCGGTATTGCATTAGCAAAGTCCGTGACAGGCATCACGCACCACAAAGTGGGCTGTATCGATCAGCAAACAGCGGGCAGGTGTCCCCTCGCAAACACGGCCCTCCGGCGGCCCACTCCCGCGCCGCCGCGGGCCGACATCAAAATGACGGAAGTCCCATATTGCCAACATCGGGGACGGAAGCACGATTTTATAAGTTAAGGGATTTGTGTCAATATTTTACTAGGATACCGGATGGCTACCGTTTTCCTTATCCGTTACATTTTCGACAATACCGCCCAGCCCGACTCGAAGCCCGACTCGACGATGCACAACTTTATTAATTTGAAACCACGTTATACCCCAAATGTTAGCACATTTGTTAATCGTTCAACTTTGTCGAAGAACTCCTAAGTAAGTATTTTTCTTAGACCCTCTCGCTCAAAATTCATAAGTGTTTTAGGATTTATGGGAGGGTACGCTTTAACATTCGCTTCGCGACACAACCAAGGATAACACGAAATGTGGTTGGGATTGAAATAAAGTTTTGGAAGTTCCGTTCATTTGATGTTTTGATATCGTCCACCCTTCGATTGTATATTTTGCAAGCTGTACATGTTGATTGTTCAACAAATTTTTTCTGACCAATCAATCAAAACGTATTCTATTTACTTGTAACTGGTCAATGGTAATTCCTAAAGTGTGATTTTGTAAATCCAGGGGTTTTTCACTATCTTCAGCTGGCCAGTGACAATTTTTCCCTTGTACCACCAGTACGCCACATCTGCTGTCACCGACTTATAGTGAGTTATAAAAATATCTGGCTTCCAGAATCAAATTGTCACTATCATTAAAACATTATCATAAAAATACTAAATCGTACGTAAGATGAGACAAGCGTCTTGATCATTAAAATCCTAATTAGAACCGCGATATCCATTACGCGGAATCCGATTAAGTCCCGAACAAAGCTCAAGTTTATATTTACGTGCATACAAGTTGGAAGCTTAATTAAATATGTTCGGGACGTCGCGGAAGACAAAGAAACGAGTATACCCTTCGGCTACCGGAGAACTCACACGCTTTCACTTTACAGGACGATACTTTTGTATATAAAATTGGGGCCTTACCAATTACCGATTTTATTTTATTTTTTATTTATTTTTTACAAATTGTTTTGTTTTATTATGAACCACAATTAACCTAGGTCGTAGACAATCATCATCAAATGTTACCTGGTTTTATATCCATCATGATCGTGTGGTATGATTAATAAGGAGTACGACCACTGAATACATAATAGTGCAAGGTACGACTAAAATAGACTTTAATAATCTATTAGCTGAATCTACGTGAACCAAAAGTCAACTATTCATCTACCACAAATCAGCGCTACGCCCCGTAGCCCGTAGCAGTTTGCACTGACAACACATAGAGGTGTTTGAAGTGAATCGATACAAATATCGATCGATTGATGTTAATATTTTTAACCAATAATAATAATATATTGGGTATGGTACAGCTCAACGAATTAACTGACTTTCATCTTATAATTGATAATTATTTGTGTAAAAACTTAGTACTTAAATAAGTTACATCATAGTATTCATCATCATCATCACCCTTTCTTTGTCACACTGTTGGGCACGGGTCTCCTCTCAGAATGAGAGGGATTAGGCCTTAGTTAACGCTGGCCAAGTGCGGATTGGCGGACTTCACATGCCTTGGAGAACATTATGAAGAATTGTCAGGCATGCAGGTTTCCTCAGATGTGTCGTCACCGTTATAGCAAAAGACAATTATTTTAATTTCTTAAATCGCAAATATCTTAGAAAAGACCGCTCCAGTAAAAGGTGAGTTCGATAGCTACTGGGCTGTCACCGCGTATATCAAATTATGTTTTATAATACTATGGTATTTATTAGAGAGATCTTAGTTTGAATCTTTAAGAATATGTCACGTTGTTTGCGCTGGTTCGATGACATGAAACAAAGCAGAAATTGTACAAATATGATCGACCTGTTTGTAAAAATGGCGATTTAGATAACAAGTCAGTCATCGAAAAAAGAAAACGGAACTATATATTCTGATACCTCACGATTACTCTCTTTGGAGTACTCGTGATAAGTTTACACGTTACTTCAACGTTTTATACGCAAACCGCCTCAAAGTAAAACGTAAAAACCCATAAATCCATTTTAAATTAGCAACACCATTGCACCTACAAATTAAACGACACGAAATGAGCATTTAGCTTTGATCGCCCTATACTGCGCCCCGAGACGTAAAACAAAGTTAACTCCACCGCGGGCTTACTTCTTAAATTATTCCCCAAAAGATTTTCTAATTTGCTCGCCGTCCCGAGATACGGAGTGGGAACCACAGGCACGAACATATGCGGTTGAGCTCTTCACGTGAGGACCCATTATGGGCCTACCGCCATCCCCGGAGAGTGGCTTATGCATCGTCTTCGAGAACTCTGCCTTTCTCCGCCACCATCAAACATCAGTCTCAAGCCGAAATGAACTTTAACACTTATTAAAACATGATTCACAATCCCCAAACGACGGGAACACGTGTTCGGCTCGTTGTATTCGTTCCTCGTTCGTCCTTTGGGTAATGTTACGTAATAGGCAAGATAGGAACTGTGATTTTGTCAAAGGTAAGAAAATTGGTTACGTTAGAGGGTAATTTCGGCTACCGGGAGAAATGTGAATTATGTGCTTGCGAATTAAGCTGCGGGGTTTTATGTGTCGATGCGAGACGAGATAATTAGGAATGTTTGCTAACGCACCGCATGTGTATCGTAGCGTCAGATGTACCTACCGTGCCTAATGAGTTTTTTCTTGTTGTCATTATCGATTTATTTACGAGTATGATACACAATTGTATCGCTGTGATAGGAAATTAGATTGTGATTGTGGTTGAGCCTGTACGTGATTGCGCGTCAATGTGGTACTAGAAGAATGAAATCTCCGCGCACTTCAGATAAAAAATAATTATTAATTGTTCGTATCAAAACTGGTTTAACAGATCTATCAAAAATAATGGACCCTTTGATGTTTATCGTCCCAGGCCTACTCATATTCCCATTTCTCAGAGCGTCATATTATGTACATTTTTTACATATTTTGAACTTATACAACTAATTGAACTAAAACCATATTTTGTGAAAGTAGTTTGCTTAATTCACATTTATTAATTCTTCTGACAATATGGCTTAAACAGAATACCAAAATACTTAAAAACATCCTCGAGGGATTGTAATCAAGCGAGAAAGTAGAAAAATACTCAAAGAAAGGTGAGGAATTCCGTTACGCGCAAAACTTCGTAAAAACTCACCACAAAGTTAAAAATTTAAAATTTAATTACATTATTTCGTTTCTATAACGCGGAAAAGGACTCTCCCTCGGTTTGGTTGCGTGACCTAATTCAAAGGAAACTTATTTTGCACACTTAATTTGCCTTATTCGTGTTTGTTCTGCGAATGAAGTGGACGTACCGCCGAGGACTTTTATTCCACTTTTGCGAAAACTTAATTGAGAGGGGCGCAGGACATTCCGGCAATGCAGCGGCGATACCGAGTGTCCCACCTCTATAAACATTTATTGTCGCTCTACATCTCACTAACTTCACTTTTACACAGTTTTATGTCCGAAAAATTTACGGAGGAACATAGCTCTGAGTCTTTATTGCTGAGGAAGAATGCGCGGGCACAGACCCGTAATTGAATGTAATTTCGTTAGCTTCTTTCGTTTACCGTTGTAAAATAAAATTTTACGTCTTATTTATCGTCACAAGCGACAACTTCCTAGCTCCTGGGCTTTCGTGCACGTATGGCAATAAGTGCCGTAATAAAAAAACATAAGAACACACTAGCATACCGCCGCACAAATTAATGTACCTCCTAAATGGAATTTTCACCACAAAGCATTGTTGTGTATCTACGTTGTGTAAATATTTAACGGACATTTTTAGCATCAATAAAAACTGAACGAGCCTCGTATTCCGTCGAGTAGCTAGCCGTTAAAAAGTTTAATTAATTTGATCGACAGCACTACGAAATGGAAGTGTACAGCTCAATTCAATTAGTAGATTCAAAATGTAAATGGAAGTAATATTAATTTCGGTCAGGTTGCTGTTTTCTACTTTATTTTTGACAAAGGGATTAATGCGATTTCGATACGGGATAAATGAATAAAATTTTAATTTTAGAACAAACGTACCTTACATAAGTAAATCATTTTAGATTAACTGTATGGGCTTATGGAAAGCCAAAGTATAGTGCTTAGTTTGTAAATATTTAACTTTATATTATGTAAATGCTGTGAGAATTAACAAGGCGACCCACCAAGTGTATAGCAAATTAATATTAACTCCATTAATTGGCTGTTATCTATGGTCCATTATTAAAATTCCGGCATTCATCCTGTGTTGCAGATTATTTGCCAACAAATATTGCCATCCTTAATCAAAATAAATACAATATCATAGTTTACAAATAAAACAGTGAAACTAGAAAAAGTAAGCCAAAGGCTTAAAAAAAATCAATTAAAAGAGAGAACAATTTGGTTAGGATTAAGTAAAGTATTTTTAATTCATTGCTACTTTTTGGCAATTATCAGGATAAGATCATTGTTATTATTTATCTGTGTGAATAATCTTTACTTAAACTAAATATATACCTAGCTAAATTATGCATCTTCAAATTGAATTACACATACAAACCTAGTTAGCTGGTATAAAAGTTACCAAATAACTCTCTCCCTGATAGTAAATTTAATATATATATATATAGGTAGTTTAATTAATTGATATCTCTTTGGTTTTGTGCTCACCTTTTCTTTTCTTACGATTGCTTTTATTTCTCACAATTAATCATACTGTGCTACTTAATATTATTCACAAAATTTGCCTCTAATACTGTATTATGTTATTTTATAATTTTTAGTCTGTAAGTACCTAATTACAATACAACATAATGTATTTGTATTCGTCTGTTACTGCAATTTATAAGTAAAATCTAGGTACATAGTTTTTTACCTTTATACATCAGTACCTAATAGGTACCTTATACGGAATTACTTAATTATTTGTGAATACTTACACAATCCAAGGGTTCTTAATTATAAAGTAAATAATGGTTCTTTTGGTTGGCGCAGTCGGTTTACTTAAATGTCTATGTGCATTATTTATTTAATAAAATAAGTACCTGGTTAGGTAGATATTTTAAAACTTTAGAGTCCCTGCATTTCTGTGATTCAGCATGCAACCTCTAACTTCCTTTCTATCTTTTTTTTTTTTTTTTTCTCTCTTATGAAAGTCGTGAACCTACCTACCAGTACCTATTGGTTATGTTTAACTGTATTTTTTTTTTTTTTCTCTTTGATATCCGTTTGTTGTAAATTCGTAGTTAAGGTTTAAGTTGAATAGTATATATAACACATTTCTGTTTTATTGGCCTTGTATCTTGTTAACTGTTGATGTATCATCATCTTTATAATGGGTCTAGTACATATATAATTTGTTTGAACATGAATAACTATCTCACCTATCTTATAACTTCTGACAAACAATCTCTTCCATCACATCTGTGGTAATAAAAGCAGTGAGTGGACAGGGTTTATAGAAAAACGCTCTTAAATTTAAAATTATTTAGGTATAATTATAATAATTAGGTATATTTCATTATTTATTTATATATATTATATATATTTATATTAGTGTATTTGTAGGTATATAGTATTATTGAATATCTATACATAAATGGAAGATAATAATGATCTATGTTTAATTAATGATAGTTTTTTTTCTTGCTCCTCTTCGAGCAGTTATGTCAGTGCTGTAAGCGACCTCGATGAAGGTCTTACCTTACGTGAACATATTTCTAGTATCTTTTCAGGATTTATTCAGAATTTCAATGTGGTGCATATTAATGCACAAAGTATTCCTGCTCACTACTCCGATCTTCTGGCATCATTTAACACTGCAGAGATTGACGCATTACTAATATCGGAATCCTTTTTAAAGCCCTCTCTTTCTTCTACCCAGTTTGCGTTGCCAGGATATGTCTTAATCCGTAACGACAGAATAGGACGCGGCGGTGGTGGTGTTTCGGCATACCTTCGTGCGGATTTACCGTACAAGGTCATCAGGGCATCTCCATCGCAGTACTCCGAAGCAGCTGAGTACTTGTTTCTGGAGGTAACAGTTAAAAATACAAAAATTCTATTAGGTGTGTTATACAG
Source organism: Carterocephalus palaemon (assembly GCA_944567765.1). Taxonomy (NCBI): domain Eukaryota; kingdom Metazoa; phylum Arthropoda; class Insecta; order Lepidoptera; family Hesperiidae; genus Carterocephalus; species Carterocephalus palaemon. The sequence continues at coordinate 5,118,964 of OX155655.1, read as the reverse complement.
TCCAAATCTCACTATTGATTATTTTAGTACTCTTGATGACATTCTAAATGACTTATGCCCAATATTTAATCACACGATTTTAATGGGAGATTTTAATACTTGCCTATTGAAAAACGACTATCGAGCTTCTAAATTGCAGTCAATAATTACTTCCTATAATTTGTATCTTTTACCTCTTAAACCTACCCATCACTTTCCTAACTGCAATCCATCTCTTCTTGATCTCATGATAGTTTCATCACCTGGTAACGTCGACACACATGGTCAACTTACTTCTTGCTTCTCATATCATGATCTAGTGTATCTCTCGTACCGGGTTCGTACTCCAAAACGTTCTCCGCATTATATGTTACTTCGCAGTTACAAAGGCATAGATTTGGATGCATTAAGGCGTGATGCTGATGGCATCGATTGGTTACCGCTTGTTAATAGTTCAAGTGTTGATGACAAGGTACAAAAATTTAACGAATTAATACTGAATCTATATGATCGTCATGCTCCTGTAAAACGTGTAAAAATAAGGCGTAACCCTGCCCCTTGGCTTACACCTGCAGTGAAGAAGCTTATGATTCAGAGAGACAGTGCTAAAAGAAAACTTAAACGCTGTCCATCAGAACAGAATTTAGCAAGATACAAGTTGTTACGTAATCGCTGCAATCGGATGTGTAGAGATGCTAAGAGAATCCACTTCCATAACTCTCTTGTAAATCGTAGTTCCGTCGAAGTCTGGAAATTTTTAAAATCTGTCGGAGTAGGTAAAACTTCCAATATTACTAAGAGTGGGATAGATCTAAACAGCTTAATCAATCACTTCTCCTCATCTCCTGCCTGTTTAGATCTTATCACTAAAAAACAGACCTTACAGTCACTTAATCGCTTACCGAAACCTACCGGTTCTCCTTTTGACTTTACGGAAGTTACGACAGAAGACGTTAGTAAATCTATCAAGTCTATATCTTCGACCGCAGTCGGAAATGACAAATTGTGCTCTAAAATGATCTCATTTATCCTTCCAACAATCCTTCCAATTCTTACACATGTAGTGAATTTCTCCTTAAAGACCTGTTTGTTTCCCACGGCCTGGAAGCGGGCACATATAATTTCTCTACCAAAAATTGCTAATCCCATCTCTGTGTCTGATTTTCGTCCCATCTCTATTTTACCTTTTCTTTCAAAAGTTCTGGAGCACATTGTCCACAAGCAAATCTCCTCTTATCTCCTCTCCAATGATCTTCTTAGTCCTTACCAATCTGGTTTCCGACCCGGTCACAGCACAGTGACTGCGCTGCTAAACGTCACAGAAGACATTCGTAAGGCAATAGATGACAAATGTCTTACAGTTTTGGTCTTGTTAGACTTTAGCAGTGCTTTCACTTCTGTTGATTTCGACATCCTTACTGGGATTCTTCAATCTATTAACGTCTCGCCTTCTACCGTTTCATGGTTTGACTCCTATCTTCGAGGACGCTCACAGCGTATCTGTCAGTCTGATAATTTCTCAGACTGGTGTGATCTGCATAGTGGCGTTCCTCAGGGTGGCATTCTCTCTCCCTTGCTTTTTTCTTTATACATAAACTCTGTAACTAAACTTCTTTCTTCCAATTTCCATCTCTACGCTGATGATCTGCAGCTTTACAGACACTTCTCAGTATCAAATGCTGAAACTGCAATCTTAGCTATTAATGAAGATCTAAACCGTATTAGTAGTTGGGCGAACTCACATGGTATCTTGATTAACCCTAGGAAAACACAGGCTATGATAATAGGAAATAGATATGCTCGTAATGCACTAAGCTACCTAAACCTGCCGTCAATAGTCATTAATCAGACGCCAGTACCATACTCCGAAACGGCTAAGAACCTAGGTGTTATTATGGATTCCAACTTATCTTGGGGTGCTCATGTTAAGGAAGTTAGCCGTAAAGTACATTATACTTTTCACTCACTTAAATGTCTCCAAAGTTTCCTGCCCTTTAAAACTAAAATAACACTAGCGCAAACTCTTATTCAACCGATACTGGATTATGCGGATGCTTGTTATTTAGATGCCACGGAGGAGCTATTAAATAAGCTTGAGCGCTTGCAAAATCTTGGAATTAGATTCATCTTTGGTTTACGAAAATATGATCGTGTCTCCCATCTTCGCAAGGATCTCAAGTGGCTCCCAATCCGCTTTCGCAGGAATACACGGGTTCTCTGTCTGCTTTTTAAAACACTTAATAATCCTACAGCTCCTTCTTACCTCAAGAATCGTTTTTCCTACAGTCGTCCTTCAAATGTCCCTTGTAGATCACATCTTAAATCCCTTCTCAGCTATCCTACACACAAATCCGCATCCTACTCCCGTTCATTCTCTGCTCATGCAGTTAGATTATGGAATTCTTTACCAGTTAACATCCGCGAAGCTAAAACGCTTTACTCATTTAAAAAGATGGTAAAGGAACACTACTTGGCATTATCCTGATATCCTCTTTGTCCTTTTATGAGTTCACACTAGTATTCTATTATCTCATCACTGATATAATTGTTCTTCCATTAATTATAATTTATATATATTATATATATTCATATATGTTTAGTAGTATACGTATGTATGTATTTCATATATTTATGTTTAGTTTATTTAAAGTATATGTAGTAGAAAAATATTATTTATTTACCTATTATTTATTATATTATTATTATATGTAGGTTTATAGTATTAGTTTGTTTCTAGTAATGGTATGTATTGTCATTAAAATTGGATTATTATTTAATAGATTTTGATTATCTTTATTATTCTCATTATTTCTTTTTTGGTGCACGCTAATTTCACTCTCAATCATTGCTCCATTCCCAGGCCTGCTGGAAGAGATTTCTTTTTGGAATAAGTAGGACCTATGTACAAAATTACTATTAATTCTGTTTTTTTTTGCTGTTTGTCGTGTACATGAATATATAAATAAATAAAATAAAAATAAAATCTTAAAAAGTGTATACCAAATTTCAGATAAATCCGTCAACAGGAAGTAGGTCAAATTTCAATTATTAGATAAAACCATTTAAAAAAAAACAATGCCCGCACTCGCAGGGTTTTTTTTTAAGAATTCTTGTGAAGTCAAGGCTGTAAAAATAAATTCGTTCGCACAAAGGCTGGGTTGTGCCTTTTTCAAAAGTGCGGATTGCTGAGCGTCCCGCTACGCCTGCGTAGCATCTTGTAGCACCGCTGCGTAAGAGTAGCAACCTTTACGATGCTTTCGAGTTTATAATTTAATCAAGTCAGTGACAAAATTAGATGCACATCCTCGATTGTGTTTCTAATTGTAACTAAAGTTCCTAGTCAAAATTGTTCCGTTTCTATAGTGTATTTTTATAGTTACATATTTTAATAATAAAATATCTGCTTTGAACATATGGTCTGTTTTTTTATTTTTTATTTTTACTTTCGAAAAAATTAAAGAATTAAACACTTTTTTTTGCAATACGAATATAGGATTAACGAAAGCTATCGCTTTAAACACGTGCAAATATTAACCTTTATTGATTTATAATTATAAATAAATTCGCGGTGACAGCCCCGTGGCTATCGAACTCGCCTCTCACTCGAGCGGTCCGTGTTGAAACCCCAGCGGCACGCACCAATGACATATCTAAGTTATGTGCGATTTAAGAATTAAATGTCACTTGCTATAACGGTGAAGGACACATCGTGAGGAAAACTACATGCCTGAGAGTTCATCTTAACGTTCTCGAAGGTATGTGAAGTCTACCAACCCGCACTTGGCCAGCGTGGTGGGCTAAGGCCTAATACTTCCCATTCTGAGAGGAAACCCGTGCCCAACAGTGGGACAAAGAAATGGCTGTAACGATGATGATTGATTTATTATTACATTACCTTGTGAGAATCGTGTTATACATATATCCCACAAGGTTTATCTGCAACAGACTGCTAGAACACAAACGTTGGCTTAATTTCCGTAACATAATTATATAGAGCGGTATGCAGGAATTTGACCGCATTGTTCAGTCAGCTTGCGAAACAAAATTACATGTTCATATCCGCAGTGCTGTGATAGATAGATAGTAGGATATAGGATGTAGGTATATCATTCCTAGTGCCCATAGCCCAATGGCTCGCGTCGATTCAATGTGATCGAAAAAGTTAAGCAAATACGTGCGCGGTCGGTTTGTGGATGGGTGACCGCTAGTGGCAAAATTTCATGGACGCTACCGTGCTTCGGAGGGCACGTAAAGCCGTCGGTCCCGGTTGTTTTCAATGGTGGAAACAGTCGTTAAGCCTTGTCGAAGACCTTCGGGTGCCTTGAGAACATTCGACACTGGGTTGGCCACTAACCCCTCCGCCAATCCGCATTGGAGCAGCGTGGTGGAGGATGCTCTAGACCTCCCGCAACAGTGTCTGTGGGGGAGGCCCGTGCCCAGCAGTGGGACATCTATGGGTCGCAGCGATATCATTATGTCTGCTATTTCCCTAATGCAGTACAATAAATTACATATTTGGTTAGTTAAACTTTAATTTTGTATCAATTTTTTTTTTACAGTACAAAATCTCAATAAATAACAATGTTCGATAATTAGTGTAAAATATAAGTCTACCTTTATCCGAAGTTTATGCTCGTATATTTCGGACTCGTTTGCTACCTTATGCTAGCTCAATTCACATAACATCGAAAAGTCAAGTCAAAGATTTATGCAATATTGTAGGGAACATCGAGAAGTGAACCCCAAAACTACTCATCTCCGAGAAAAGGTGGAATCATATTTTATGACATAACACTTTTATGAGCCAGCATTCACACTACGCCATGTTTCATGCCATCATTATTTCTTACGCTTTGACTCTTCGCGGGGTTCTGAAGGGCTCGGTTGTCATAGCAACCCCGGCTTCTCGGATTAAGCCAAAATACAATGCACAGCATACAGATTATACTGTATTTTCGTGTATAACCGGCTTGACACATCCTGTAGGCACGTGAAACTTTCACTAGACAAATAGTTTAAATTCGAAACTGTCGGTGGGTGCGTAATTGTTTTACGAAGTCATATTGTATATCTACTCATATCAACTATGCAATCTCCTTTGAAGTTACGATGTTGGTGAATATTCAATGTTTCATAAAAGTTTTCAGGTAGCTCAAATATCGTTGGTTGACGTTGCAAATAGTTGAAGTTTAGTGCGTAAATCCCATTAATATTGGATGCGAGAAAAATACAAATCAATACTAGCGGTTATACTAATATTTCTTATCTAATACTTCATGTTTATACGGTACGCGGTGACAGCCCAGTGGGTATTGAATTCGCCTCTCACTCGAGGGGCCGGGGTTCCAAGTTCAAATCCAAGGGACCCCATGACTTTTCTAAAGTTATGCGCGATTTAAGAAAGTTTTCAAAAAATTTACCCGCTGTAACAATACATCCCTTTTCGCCGGGATTTCAATGATTGTACAAGCAGTTGACTGGTAAAAAATTGCGTAAATATTAAAGTTAATGAACGATAACTATTTGTAATGAAAATAAATACCCTTGTGATTAGCGAATAGCATTCTATCAATGCTTTCCAAACTCAAACAATTGTCGCGCCAAGCTAAAACCTCTCTCAATATATTATCGTCTGAATAAACAAATGGAATGCCTAATAAAACATTTAAGCCGGGAGGAGACAAAGAAAACCAAAAAAGGAGCAATTAATTCCGGCCGAGGCACAGCAGTTGCAATATGTGATGCCATTAATTTAATTCAGTGTACGTGCGGCGCGAGACCCAGACACGGTTTTATACCTTAATTGAGATTTAAGAACCGCCTAGGGTGGTTCGGAGGCCCTCGGGGTTTGCCGTGTCCTACTAAGCCCCGTGCGTCGCGGCTTTGTTATCGCTTGTTACAATTTTTAAAGAAAAAATTACATGCGAAGAAACACTGAGCCCATTGACTAGCTACACCATTGAGACCATATGATAACTGATATACAAGACTGGGTGAGTTATTGCATTTAGTAAAACAATAAATACTCCATCAATCCTCATTGAAGCAGCGTGGTTGAGTATGCTCTGGACCTCCCGCAGATTTGTCTGTGGGGAGACCCAAGCCCAGCAGTGGGACGTCTATGGATTGCAGCAGCATATGGCGGGCGTGCCACCCATCTATCGACGTAGTTTTTATTTTAGTTGAAAACTAAGGTTTGATATGGTTTTGCCTAGTTTGTTTGTTTATTTGTTATTATTTGATGTTGATGTTGATTTTGCTGTAAATTCTAAACCTAAATTATGTTCTCATTATATTATATATTCTAACTATATTACATAGATCATATTCACATTCTTCACATGTTAATATAAAATCGTCTTTAAAATATCAGTAACTTAGATGAAAGGAAGCGCATAATACCGTTATGCTTAGGTACATTTTGTAAAATAAACCTAATATTTTATTCTCTAAGTGAAGGTTCCACGGCGATTATACGACTTCATACAAAATTCATTGTACTTATCTAATTCAAGGCTTATCTTGCCATCTGTAATCTCGCCCTGCGGATAGTAAGATATCTCAAATACCTTTCCCCTGCCTGAAGGCTTTGCCCTCAAACAGGTAACCTCGTGTTCTTAGACGCAGTTATAATACCCTATTTATAATACTCTATTCGTTGTGCATACGTTTTGAGTTTAAGGTTATTTGTGTTTTCATAGCAGTCAGCTCAAGTAGGTATAAGCTCAAACTTCTTTGAAACTAGGCTTACAACATTATTTGAAGTCAATTAAAAAGAATGGAGTGATGGACAAGTGTGAATATAATGCATCGGGAAAAATGAATTAGTATTGGTTAATTAACTGTTACTAAAATGTACTAATAATAGTATTATTATAATATTGCACATTTTAGTATGGTATTGTATTGTTTTGTATTGTAGTATTATATTATTGCAATACTATTAATATAAAAATGCATAATAATGTCAAAGAAAACTAATTACTGTGTCTATAATGATGTTCAAATTGAAAGTGAGAGATGGCGAGATGGAGTGTTATAACAAATAATTACAAAATATGTGCACGTCCCTGGGGGCCGGGATTCATTGAAGCGAGTAATAAACCTGATGTAGCCTTTAATTCTCACCCCAAGTCTATTCTCCGCCTTCATAAAAAATAAATCTTCAATGATACTTTTTTAAGCATAAAAACTAATATTTATATTTTTATATATTGATAGGGACTGACGGTCATAATTAGCTAGTATTAAGTGTCAGTAATACTTATAGTTTAGATACCTATGTAACGTTTCATAATGTACTCCTTTGATTATGATCTGTACAATAGTATAACTAATGATAAATCTATGAGTATAACTGTTTTTATTCGTTAAGAAAATCTTTAGATTTATTATAATTAGAAATGTGTGGTTCCTGGTTAAATTAATTATTTACTTTAAATAAATTTAAATTAAGGTTAAATTACTTAATTAAAACTTAATTACCCTCAAGAGTCACCAAACGTGACCGACTTCACGACTGACTCTTCTTGAACAGAAACAGTTATACTATTGTACAGATCATAAACATCAACAACGGAGTACTATATTAAACGTTATATTAGGTATCTAAACCAGGTAGGTTGCTACCACCACATCTGTGACTGACTTGGTACAACACATCTGTGAACGAATCTGGTCTATTACTAACACCAACTAACAGGAACTATTACTAACACTCTCTACAGTCATCATACTCACTAACGAACTGACCAACTAATGTTCTAATCAACTCTCTCAGCTAACTGGTCTAACCTCTCTATTTGAGTCTTGTTCAAAGTCAGTGACAGTTATCATGGGTGGCGTTATCTGTGGCGGCACCGGATGGGTGGTGTTGCAAGCTAGTTTGCTATCTTATATCCATGAACAAAAAACTTACAGTACATAATATATTCTCAGTGGAACACAATTGTTGCAATATGATTCACTACAACGAACTCAGTAAAAGTATTCAAGTTATGCTGCAACCCATAGACATATCACTGCACTGGTCTCCCCCACAGACAAATCTGTTGCGAGTTATAGAGCACACTCCTATATGCTGCTCCAATGCACATTGTTGGAGCAAGTTCTACTATTGCATTTTTTGTAGAAGGCCCCAGGTCTCTTGTGTTATGTTGCGAGAGGAGAAAACGATACCTTGCAGTCGGCCGGGGTGCAGGTTTATAGTTGAATTTCTATTTTACCAAGGTCCCTTCCTTGCCTTAAATTAAATACGGTGTAGTATTAAATTCCGGTATATACTAGCCGTTCCGTATCGTACAGTTATATTTTAGTCTAGGAGCAGTTTCTATTGAAATCTACCTACCGAAGAGATTCAGATGATATATCCCGTCCCCATGTCTCGACTTATAAAAAGAAAATTTGCTTAGAGATGAGAGCGCCGGAGGGCTGTCACCGGGAGTGCTGCGGGTTCAGAGGTAAATTAGCTTTAGTTAACATGGATTTAATTTAAAATTTATTCAAGTCCTTGTCAGCAGTAGGAATCCAAAACGTAAGGTTTTTCATTTCCAGGAATATATAAATCGGAAAACTTTAAATTGTGAAAAGGAACGGGAATTTGACTATTCATTATGATAAGATTACGCCAAGACTTTGGTTCTTTATTAATTGTTTGGATAAATCTTGTTAATATTAAATAAATAAATAAATATCATTGACATTCTCACACACGGCCATCTGTCCCCAAAACTAGGCGCGAGCGCGATATATAGATATTTTTATATACATACTTAAATATATACTATTAACATCCAGACATAGACCAAACACAAGTGTTCGTCACACGAATGTTTGTCCTGAGTGGGATTCGAACCCACGATCCCTGGCATAACAGGCAGGGTCACTACCGATTGCGTCAACTTGCCGTCAAATTATATTTATAACTAGTGGACGCCCGCAGACATTAGACCCATTAACGACGTCTACCCGTCTAACGACTTCAAAAACGGCAAAGTTTCATACTAACTTTGCACCCCCGTTTTACCCCCTTAGGGGGTGAATTTTCAAAAATCCTTTCTTAGTGCTCCCCTACGTTATAAAAGGAACCTCTGTGCAAAATTTCAAGTTTCTAGCCCTTATAGTTTAGGCCCTGCGTTGATATGTCAGTCAGTCAGTCAGTCAGTCGGTCAGTCAGTCAGTCAGTCAGTCAGTCAGTCAGTCACCTTCTCCTTATATCCTATATCCTATATCCTTATATCCTATATAGATATTAAACTAATACCATTCTCACATCCTATGATTAATTTATGTCAATGAAATATAATGAACTTTACATCGGAAATTATCGGACGACCTAAAATATCCGGCACGCACAGTTTCACAGACTCAGTTCTTTCTATATATATTATATTCATGCTTTTTCATTTTACACTTCGTCATCACATAAGTCATGTTCGGTGATGCTCGACGATTACTAACAACTACTAACACCAAGTAACAGGAGTAACTATCACCCCCTAACTAACTATATCCCTAGTCCTCATATCCACAAACGAACTGACCAACTAATGTTCTAACTAACTCTACCTAAACTGGACTAACCATCCCAGTCCCTATTTGAGTCTTGTTCAAAGTCAGTCACAGTTATAATGGGTGGCAGCGGATAGGTGGTGCTGCAAGCTCGTTCTCTATCTTATATCCATAAAAATAATTTAAAACATTATATCAAAAAATTATACCGTTAAATTTTTTTTTTAAAACTCTTTTTAAAACTTTTTTTTATTTTCATGCATTGTCATCGGAACCAAATATGTGTGCCAAATTTCAGCGCGATAGCTTCAGTGGAAGTGAGTGAAATATTGATTGCAAGATTCCAGGACATACATTAGTAGAGTGAAGTTAAATAAAAGCTTTTAAAAAAGTTTGTGCCTGTCACTGTTATTTGAATCCGGAACGTTATACACATTTTCTCTAGACGTATTCATACACATCACATCTATACACAGACAATGGTGTAACTGGGCGCGTAAACCCGTAATTTGTTTCAGGCGGTCCTCGTTACGTTCAAATTACGTTTGCGTTTATCTCCAACGGCTGCCCGCATGTTACAATTTGCACCAGACTCGGTTCCACTTTCAAACAAAGGTTCTGCCCATTGAGGTTAGGTAGGCTAGAGACGACATCTTGAACGGGTGTTTGCAACATACGTTGATGTTAACTCCCGGACGGTCGTCTCTAATAAATCTGTGTTGCGCAACTCAGTGCTTTTACAGACTTAAGACCAGATGAACTCAGTAAAAATAACGCCAGCCACTGTAAGTATTTTATTATTTCTCAAGTTTTTCTTATTTACATTATTCATTATATATTGTGTATGTATGTATATTAAACTTTATATATGTTATAGATAATGTTTGCCTTTTTCTATTACCCTGTACACCTATTCCCTATTCCTTTACCCAAAGGTTGTCTGGAAGAAATCGCTACTGTAGCGATAAGACCGCCTTTTGGCCACCACTGGTCATCGTCTGTGTTTATTTATAGTATTTATTGTATTATTGTATTATTGTGGTGTACAATAAAGTGTATTTGTATTGTCATTTGTTCAAGAAAAATGTATACTATAAATGCATATTTTACCAAATTTTGATTATGTGGAAACTTACAGGCTCATATTGTAAGTATTATTTGTTTGGTTTACCATTATGGCTTAGTAAGTACTGTTTCAAGTTATTGCATTTAGGACCCAGGGCACTTACCAAAAAGGGTTTGAATTACATTCTGTCTTCTGCCTTCTTAAAGTACCTACTAGGAAGATTTAATATAATATCACGATGGTACTTATTTCACAAACGAGTGCATATTCATACATCATATTTATTCCTAAGTCGTTCCCATCATTCAAAAAATAATTTGCTTTCTCTCTCGTGCACGATTTGCTAATAGTAAAATAGATTATTGTTTACGGTGGTGATTATATGGTGCGATTTTGGATATTTCCTTCACCGTTACATGCTTCACCGCGGGCACAGTATATTTGTGATAAGAAAAATGAAGAATATTCATCAAATATTATCATTTTTTTTTTAAATAAGTCAAAATTTCTTCAATAATTAATATTGGTAACCCTGCTGCAAAGACCATATTAATATTATAGCCATTGTACACGCTACAATTTGCACCGGACGCTACGCGCTCATTCGAGCCAGCACAAAATCACGGCTCCACGCCTCTTTTACGGCAATATTCCAAATAGACCTATAGTTAGACCTAGTATACTTATGTTAAAATAAAATAATTATCATGTGTAGCAACCCTTGATATGCAGAACGACTCACATAAATCCGCCGTTGATCAACAATTTCCATGGACGTAGTGCTCGCTGTCAAACAATTCGTAAAAAGAGCTTAAATTTCTTCACAAATCCATTTTGGCAACCCTGTTGAATACCGACAAGGATCGTACAGACATTCTACAGGCTACAATTTGCACCGGACGCTCCGCTCATTCGAGCCGGCTACTCGTCACGCCTGCAAGTGTACTTTATAGCGCTGCTCTGCATTGTCATCAGCTGTTAGGCCTATTCACCGAACATGATGATCGCTGTTTACCACATCTGCCAGTTTCTGTCGGAATGTATTTATGTTGTGTTGATAATTTCTAGAGAAATTACGTGACAACTTTTCTGTGTGACGCGGACAACAAAAGCTGGTAAGTTTGCTATGTAAAGGCACTATTCGACGAAAAACAGAGTACAACAGTAGTTCATGGTGCACTACAGGCGATCATTAGGAATTATCCGCGATGCACAAAGGCATTCAATACAGCCGTGAGCGAATGGACCATTATGCTGCATCTGTGGGGCTTATACGCTTGCTAATTCTCAAGCGCAGCAGTACAAATTTCTTGTGATGCCGAATTTGAACTTTTATAAGGTTTGATACTCGGAAGAGCCCAACTACTATTATTTATATTTTTTCAAAAACAAGCACGTACGTTTCATTCGTTCGGCTTCACTATCTGTGGAGTCTGATTTCTTTTTTTTTCCGTTCTCTTTCATTCTTGTTCTAAACGGTTTTAAAGTAAAATTTCCGGAAATCCGTTTTATTGTTTTCTAAACGTTTGTGACCTGAAATTTAATAATTCACTGCGTCTCTAAGGGCTGCGGGGAACTGCACAACGTCTTAAATGTGAAAGTTTCTGAACGGAGCCCCGCGGTCCCAGAAGACTACAAGACTCGAAGACTCTGTCTAAGCCTCTGTCGAAAGTTATTTCATGTCATGGCATCCTAACACTCAAATAAATAAGTATACGAACTTCCTCATATGTTATTTTAGCAGTTTTATCATTTGTTTCTCGAGTTATCCCAATAGTGTATGATACTTTGATAGTTTGACAAACATTCATGAATATTTTAATGCTCGATATGTTTCTAAATACTTTCCATTTTAATACGTTTAAGACATTTTATTTTTATTTAAAATTGTAAAACAAGCAGAATGAGCCCAGAGCTCAAAGCGAGCCGAATCTCAGTTATGACAGAGCAACTAAGCCTTTCTGATGCATAATAAATTGGAAAGGAACGCGGAACTCGAGTCCCGAGCCACATGTCTGAACACGCCTGACGTATTTATTATTTATTTGGGAATACGTGAGGCGCGCCGCATCGCAACTCGTGGAACACGGAATTATGGAAAAATAACTCATCTCCGACGACATATTGACTTTGCCCACAGACGGAAAAATAGGCAGGCATCCGACAGGGAATTGCACCAATACCGTTATCGTCTTTTTGCGGGACATGCTAGTTTAGTTATGGCTTGTGTTCCGTTTAAAATAATAAGGAAAAGTATGTATGTAAAAGTTTGCCACTTTCTTTGCGTCTTTAGACCAATTACAAGTATTTGTTATAAATGTTAATGATGATACAAGTGCCGACTAACCGACTATTTGCCTAATACTAATATTAATATACGAATAGAGAAGACAAATATTAACCTCATATACAATATTTCCCAAATTATTTCCCAGATTGTCTAGCCAACGAGCATATCAAACCACCTGCCACTGCCGGCCCGTGACAACGACCGGCTTTCAATTAAATAAGTAAATTTTGTTAAACGTTTTTATTGAAAATAAAAATAATAATTATGTAGATAATCAGGATAATAAGTAATAAAATCTATCTAGATTCCGAATATTCTCAAATTCAAATAAGAAAATAATGAGGGTCCCTCGGGATACGAGATGAAAATGTGTTTAAAAAAACCCTTTTGTAAATAGCCCAACTATAATGTATATTTTTTTAAAACATTTTAGATTATTGCATTGTCTTCGGTTCTTGATTAGTGTACAAAGCTTCAAATTAATCCGACTATTTAAAGTGTGGCGAAAATCACGTTCAAAGATTCCGTTACATACATACATAGATACCTACTTACATAAATAGATACCAAGCTAATAAATGTGTGTTAAAAATCACATAAATACAATGACTTAAAGTAGACTGGACAAGGCATGATGAAAAACATATTAATTTGAAGTTTAAATAACTTGCAAGACATGCAAGCCGATTACCAACCGACTTGGCGATATAAACTATTAAAGTTTGTCGACAAATAATACATAATATTATGTAGCTTAATCTACGTTAAGGAACACCAATACAAGATAGGATACGCCTATCGAAATCGTTGTATTACTCTAAAAGTTCCTGTAAAAGCAATCAGAGCAGCAACAATGGGGGTTATACTGTGCTCCTGCCTTTTATTATTCCTACTGCCATAAGAAACGCTATTTTAACCGAAACGCCGATTTCAATAACTGACGAGTTCATTGAATAGAGTTACCTCATAACATTTTTATTGTACTGTGAGAGGTTTTCAGGGAGAGGGGTGATGTAATGTAACGCAGACGTAACGTAAACGAGTCGATATTGGTCGTATCGAGCTTTCATTTGACTCGATATGAGGCTGGGACTCGTTCATGTTAAGTCACTCAGAAACGACGACTATCTGTGAATTCATACGTATCTTAAATGGTGTAGTCTGTACTTGTGGTTTAGTTAAGTAAATGCATATTAAAATGATAATTCCGTCGCCACCATTCTTAAGCACCTAACTATTCGCAGCAATCATAATCATAAATGAATGTTTAATAAAACTGAATATTCAAGCATGAATCACTGATTTTTTGTCTACAAACGCAATCACTGTGATTCAACCCCAAAGAACTTGAGCGTCCGAAAGCATCTTAAAACTTTTTAACGTTTCGCAAACAACTCATTAAGCGTTTAAGGTTTAATTTTGTCTACATAGTGTTATCCGTAAAAGCTCCCTAAACATGCAGTATAAACTTTTATTCGACAGATTAGAGGAGTCGGTGCGCTATCGAGCAGTAAAATAGAAATAAACTATCTCTCAGAGCACCAAACACGTGCATCTTGTAGATTTCGTACGCTTACAAATAACGTACGTCACCGCAATGTAGATGGTTGATGGTTTTTTTATTACTCAAATAATAAGCACTACTTTAGGTTACTGCACACTATGGGCATTAAATTTCGTTTTTATTTGGAGTAAATTAAAAAAACTTTGTTTGGCAATATTAGTATTAAAAAATACAGACTACTCGAAAGTTACACGTAAAATCAGATGTAAATATGAAATTATTCACTTGAAAGTTCTTCAGAGGAGAATGAAGTTTGCAAATCTCTGTAGACTCTGAATAACTGCCGGCGTGGTATTACTACGTGGTTTATAAATATAAACATTATCAACACAGCACTTCATTATCATCATCGTCATCATCACCATCATCACAACCCTTTCTTTGTCCCACTGATGGGCACGGGTCTCCTCTCTAAATAGTTTAACTAGGTTCTGTGTTAATTATAAATTATTCTCATAAATAAGAAGCTCTCGGCGTAAAACTTTAGAATGCAAAAATTCGATGCATTGATTGTATTTTTCTCACAGCTTACCACCACCAAGAAAAATACACATTCAAAAAATTATGCAAAACTCAGATATGTAGGTGTCGCACGATGCTATACACAGTATACACCAATTAAAATAATCGATAGTGAATTCTTCAGTGGTTTAGAACCCTACAAATCGTCCTGTACATTCATTGTGAATTCAGTTCTTTTAATGAACCCATCCATACGAACTTTACCAAGCCTTTAAACTATTTATCAAATCACGGAAAATTTACGAATGGCAGCTAATGGCGCGTGTGCATTTCTTCCCATGTCCTCACCTCCCCTCTTCCCCCTTCAACTATAATAGCGTAGCGATGAAGCTCGCTAGCTAAATACTAATTGCATTTAACGAGTGCTCTTTTGGTTGTTTCATGGATAATAAACTCACCGCCTTGTATAAACTGTACTCGGAGCAATTAGTAGTTATGCGAAGTGAGCTTATGCTCTAATGAGCTATAATTTAGGCTTCATATTGGAAGCCAGGAGTACTAAACATTTGCAAATTACAGGGGTACCGCATATTTGACATATTTCATTTTATTTAACACGGAGTCCAGATTTGTGCAAGTTATATGGCAACAGGCTCACCTCCTTTAACATAGGAAAACTTAACTTTGTGCACAGGTGTGTGCTGCACACCTATGACTGGGTCTGTCTATCCTTTCTAGGAAATACAATGCGGAATGACGATCTCTACTTAAGGATAGTACGACATTCTCAAGACCCCAAAATCTATGCACTTACAAGCACGGAAAAGATTTGTATGCTTCTTGACTTTCTTCTCGAGTGGGTGAGGTCTTATTGTGAACGACCGTAGGAAGTCAGCTTGGGAACGAGGATGAGTTTGAGGGGTGGAAAACGAATTGTTCGAGGCTAAGAACCTCGAACGGACAATCAAATAGACATTTTATTAAGAGCCTCTTTCAATGTGGGTCGCTTTACTATTATTATTTGTAAAAGGTAATTGGGTACTCCATCGAAGTAAGTAAAAAATCCTCGAGTAAATAATATTTACCCTCTTGAAGCCTTTCTCACCAAGTTTATATGAGATTCATAATATCGGATTTTGGATGCAATCATACCTACTCGTAGTTGATAAAACGTGGGAGTATTCAACGAACGAACAAGTTTATTTTTAGCTTGTGAAAACTGTGAACAATAATTTGTGTAATTTTTATATAATAATATATACGTACTTAGATGTAAAAAAGGGAAGACACGTTACGCTCTTACTAGAAGTGAATCAAAATATAGTCCAACTAAACTACATATGCAGCAGATTTAGGTTTAAGTAGATATGAGTATAATTTTTTGTGTGTGATACCTATTTGAGGACTTTACGGGACGTTGTGTTAGCTCAACGACAAAGTCCTTCCTATTAAAATAAAATAAAAACTACCAATTCAAATCACACAAGCACAACTATTATGTAGTTTTAATAATGAGGAATTGCTTTAAACCTGTTTTTAAATAAATCTTTTCTTATAATAAAAAGACGAACAAACTTATATGGAAATCTATCGTGTTTTGCAACTAGGTGCTTTATAACATTGGATAGTGCATCAAAACTGTTGCGTAAATGAATAGTGAATGCAAAGATGAATGTAAATTAAAGTCTCCATACTTCGTAACGACCATACGGCACGAAACAAACGAATTGATATATGTATCTTAATAACATTGATCCAGACAGCAGACACCGTGCCGACTAATTTATTACATCGAACGGCAAAATTGTTGACGGAAATATCACATCACAACTCAAACACTTACATCGAGTGGGAATAAATGGGTAATTCTACACCATCCTTCGATATTTCTTGGCAAGTTTCCGCCCATGGGGTTGTCGCCAATCAATCATGCGGCGCGCCCCGATCATCGTATCATGCTTAAGGTTATTTCATTTGCTTAATAAACTTGTAACTTAAGCACGTAATATTGGTAGTATTGGTACCTACGTTTACGTGGTTTTACTATGTAGATCACACTTTGTGTTCGATTTCAAGTTGTGGCTGAACGGTTTCGGTCGGCGAGTGGATGGGTGATAGCTAGTAGAAAAATTTCTTCAGTGCTTCTGTGCTTCAGAGGCATGTTAAGCTATCGAGTCCAGTTGTTGTCGTTAATTAACATTCGTTAAGCCATTTGGTAGCCCTGCGGGTGGCCCAAATACTTCCGACTAACATGGTTGGCCACTAACTGATTCGCTCTGAATCAGCGTGATACTAACTAAATAATAAAATTTATCAGGGCTCGTCATCATATCCGGGATCTATGTCACACTATAATTTGCGCCATAGAGTCGTTCAAAAGACTAATATTTTTTCCATTAGTTTCATATAAATTAAGTCTGGCTATTCAGTCGGGGACATAAATTCTACACTCGAATAGGTCTTTATTTTCATTTAACTAATGTATGGTCTAGCGTGTTGCACCGTACAAATACCTATAAGTATCGTAGATATATAGGTATGCCTATTTATTTAACGTTTAGCAGTTATCATCCTATCATGGATTCTAATCCAATAGGTTTGACCCATCGGTATCTAAGTATTCAATAAATATAGGATTTTCTCAGCGATTAAAAAAATAAACACAATTTAACATCCATAATCCGGGTACAGATTCTGATATAGATCTGTGCCCGCCGGCTGAAATTCGAACACTGGACCCGCCCCATACACTCCTTACCATCGCGTCACGGAGTCGTTAAATATACGGAACAGACCAGTTACTTTTGGTATTATCCTCCGAGCAAGTTCGCAGCAGCCGTCGCGTGATCAGTCATCTCCCGCGACCGCTCCGACCAATCATCGCCTCGTGAACTCTTTCATTTACCTAATTAGTTACTCACTTTGTTATACACTCCGTACTTAAATGATAACTGACATGCGGCCCTAGACAAGATCCTTTTCTGTTAGCGTTAACGCCATACGATAACTTTAAAATGTATGAAAATGACATTAGGCGAGGAAAAGAGACCTAGCGCACGCTAAGTTCCTATAGTCCGTTCAACGAAACGAGATTCCAGACGTAAACAAACCGACTGCAAGGCCATTCGCTAATGCAGGGTTTTGTAACATTTTTTACTTACTCTAATTTTTAAAATGTAAAATAAATTTATATTTTGATAATTACCTACTACTTAACCACTCAAATGTCCGGGCGTATTTATACGCCTAAAAAAATAAGTGTCAAATGTCCAGGGCGTATTTATACGCCTTTTTTTTCATAGGAATCCTATGCAAACTCCGGGCGTATAAATACGCCCGGACATTTGGTGTTTATTTATATCTAATCTGTATTAAATTTCCTTTCTCTGGGTAGGTAAAACATATAAAACGACGAAACCAATATTTTCTATAAAATGTTTGAAGTGGGTGACGCCATCTTTTCTTAAGTGGTTGTAATCTGATCTTTTCATATGTAAACAAAAGTTTATCTATTATCCCACTGTATTTGTGTTAAATATACTATAACAACTAAAAAATAATAAATAACTACAAAATAAAAAGTCCGTCCAAATGTTTTCAAACTCATCAATAGCCTCGTTTGACCTTCAGCATTATTGCCGTGAGCCGTGCGGAAGATAGAAAACAAACAAGATAGAAAGAGATAGAATATATTTTGTTTGTTCCGTCGTCACTACGAGTCAATGCTCGGCGTTGTTTACGTCTGGAATCTCGTTTCGTTGAACGGACTATAGACAAATTTTTATTTGACACGGAACGCTAACGCTAACGCATAAAATTTATCTGTAGCGTGACGTCTATTGAACAAGTGGTAGACAACGGTACTTTTTGACAAACGCTTAACTTTTTTTGGTCACGCTCACGCCGCTTTCCTTAGCGTGATTAAGGACCCTGCCGCTAGCGGTTTGTATACGTTAAAATAACTCAGTTTTAAGTGAAATTATGCATCATCTACCTACGTATGTTATGGAGCGCAAATAGTGAATAAGCGAATTAATCGTCAGCTACGATTAAACCGCCGAAAAAAGGACATAGTAGCTGATATCTCGGAAGAAGAGTTTATCCATCGATTTAGGTTGGATAAACATACTTTTAAGCAATTGTGCCATTATTTGGAGACCCAGACTTTTCTTAGAGGGACCCAAGACCTTACCTTAGAAGTTAAGGTAAAATTTAATTTATGTTTAAATACTTGCCTAGATTTTTCCTTTACAATAAATATTTACATGAAAGTAATAAGTAAATTTATACTCTTGGGAGTAGAATTTTTTCTTGAAATTAATAGAAAACCTACTCTGTAATCAGACGTAGTTAATTGGAAATTAACGCGAAATTAAAACAAATTATTACTAACATTGCTACTCATAACGTGCTTGTTTACTACTCAGTGTGCAATCATTGGCAAACGTCAACCATAATAAAATGAAGGAAGTCAATGTCACTCGCGGCTATGTTAATTGCGTTTGACGTTTGAGCTCACGCTCATTTCATAGAAAAACGAGCGTTTGTCGTTTAGACGTCAAGGAAAGAAGCGTTAGCGTTTGTTTGATGCTTTGTCTACTAACGCATCAGCGTTAGCGTTTGCGGAACAACGAACGTGTGGATCTTGTCTAGGCCCCATGGACATGAAAAATTAATACTAGATTTTAGCATTAATATTTCGTGCATCACTCTTAATTAGAGGATTATTTTTTATGTAAGTAATTGGTGGTTTTACTTATCTATTAACTCGTTTTCTTTTTTGTTTATGAGAGACTGTGTATTTTACCTATAACTAATATATTTTAGTGTTATACCGTTCAGAGTGTCACCAAGTAACAGATATCGCATAGAACTCCACAGTACATTTAGCTCAATTCTGAATTTGTTCACTACAATCTCGCGGATTGTATCTACTTGGCGTTTAATCAAAGTAAGTAATCTTGGGTAAGTACTAAAGATTATCTATAAAAAACTTCAATGCTTCAGTGTAAACATTTCCTAATCAGATGGCAGAATTTCAATCATGTTGATTTTGGCATTAAAATTGATTCACGATGTAAGAGCACAGATAATTTAGCTCCAGTGACACTAACTGTTAGCGTCACAGACTTGGTTTTTAATAGCGAACTGGGTGACTACATACATTGCCGACTTATGATGCGCAGGCGTCGAAATTCTGTAAGTTGCGCTTTCAACACTCTAAACTAGTTTGAAAATCAAGCATGAATAAATAAATATTGCTAAAACAGTGTTTTTTACAAATAATTTTGGGCAATTTTTAAATGATTTTCTTTTAAAGCAACATTGTTATGAATATGTTGCTACACAGATTTATATTTTGACTTTATTTTTTATATTATTACAATTATTAACAGAATGTAATTTCACTAATAATATGAATGTTTGTATGTTTGGATATTTGGATGTTTGTTACTCAGTCACGCAAAAACTATAAAACGGGTTTGGTTCATCCAAACTTTGCACATAGGCAGATGACAACCTAGATTAGCACATGGGATACTTATCCCATAAAAATTTGCCCCTGGAATGATTTACACGATGCAGCGATGATGATGTGCATTTTTAATGCTTAATTTCTCCTGAATCCTTTCCATCGCTTTTTAACTGTAGATCGTAGATCAGAACGAAAATACGGGTATAAGCGCAGCTTGCGTGGGCGTTCCTCACCATCTTGAAACTCTAGGGCGGAAGCGCCTTAAAAACCACTCGAACCGCGCGACCATGAGCGCTTCAAAGTCGCATGCAAACTCCAATCTCGGATAACATTCAAATAATCTTATTATTTCACTAATCCACGTCGTTCGTCTGAAAATTGTAAGGCGCTCTCCTTTCTATCCGTTACAATTGAATACCCCGGCGGTAAATTAGGCAGGAAAATGCAACAGCTGTGCACTTTCCTGTAACTTATTGTGGCATTCCGGCTTAACCGGATTGCAACCGCTGTCCCTAATCCGGTTAGAGTAACAACGCGGTTAATGTGCTCTGTACTGAACTGTACAAGAAAGCTTCTTAATCTTTTGGTCTGTGTAGATAAGAATTTATTCAGCGGATCTGTTAGGGTATCATTTGCTGTTTATTTTGTAACAGTACGGCATTGTTTCCTAGCGTACGTACAAGTACCGAAGTACGTACCGTATTTTTTAAATTTCTACACCCCCATAGATTATACGAAGCCTCCGTAGCCTAATGGCTCGCGTCGATAGTATGTGATCAATCGTGTTGAGCAACGATGGGCACATTCTTTTTGTGGAGGAGGGACCGCTAGTGGCAATTTCATGGACTCTTCCGTGTTTCGGAGGGCACATTGAGCCGTCGGTCGCGGTTGTTTTCACTTGTAAAACAATTGTTAAGCCTTGACGAAGACCTTCGTTTGGCTTGAGGACATTCGACTCCAATTTGCTCTAGACCAGCAGCTCTCGTTTTTGTAGAGATCCGTGCCCAACTGTGGGACGTAGTATATGGGTTGCTTAGCTTGTAGACTACTAGCTTTTTCCCGGAGCTTATCTTGCGGAAAAAATGTAATCAAGTTAGTGTCAGCGCCATCTGTTGATGGTGTGTCAGACAGCTTTCCAAGAAACGTGCAAAACAACCCAAGGGAACATATTTTCGGGATTAAATGTGTCCTATGTGCTACTCGTCTACCTATATGCTAAATATCTTCCAAATCAGTTTTGTAGTTTTTTGCGTGACATACATCCAAACATGCAAACTACACATTCACATTTATAATATTAGTAGGATTCAGTATAGTAAATACGATAAATAATAAATTTTTTACGAATATTAGCCGTATGATTTAGCTCTGTTTGGAGCCAACCATGCTGCTCCAACACGGATTGGTGTGTTGTTGGTGGTGGAGTGATATGCATTTTAAGATAATTATCTAAATAGTAGTAGTAGTACAGTAGGTAACTACTGAAACGGCCAAAAACGGAAAAAATATCGAGGCATATCTTAAACGCTACAGTACTTCAAAGAGCACATTAGATGTGACTGGTTGTTATCATTAGACAGCAATCCTTAAATCTTGTTGGCGGCTATTGAGAGGTCAGAAAATGCTAAAGATGGTTAATCACAATTTTTCCAAAGCCCACTAATAGGTACCAACTACTGTTCTTAACTATCAAAGAACGTAAAATATAAAACATTGTATATTTATTTGGTATTCAAAGTATTTTTAATAGCAGCTGTAAGTCTCGAAACGCGACCGCGAGCGATGTAGTGTACTCGTATAGCAAAGGGGCGGCTGTGCGTTAAGCGATCGCTACTCCGTACGACCAACTCCGCCGCCCGGTGTTCATTAGAAGTTAAACTTGTATGAATTTTCGCCAACTTTTCACGTAATGAACACTAAAAAGAGCTAAGTTGCGCTTCAAATTTTAATACCCGCTTCTCTGGCCCCCGCTGAAATTGGATATGGAATTTGCGGACCCGTTGGAAGACTCACAGTCGATGTTTGTTTAGAAAGTATTAAAACGTTTAATTGCTTTTTTGAAGATATTATGGCTATTATATATCATCACGTACATGGTATCGCGTACCATTTATTTTATGGAAAGAAAAATTGAATTCTTCACTCTAAAGGGAGCACATCTTTATGAAAAAGAAATTTCTGAAGAGCGTAGAATTAAGCGTGGGTGAATGGTGAACAAAAAAAGAAAATGTAATCGATATTTTATCAATAGGATTGCTGTTTTTTTCCAGACAAACATTATTTTTACTCAAGTACCTTAAGTAGCCTGCTAAAAATCATTTAGTTTCTATCTAACATCGAAACCAAAGAACAAAGACGAGCAGAATAATCTTTTTTTACGACTATTTAATGTACGGTGAGAAAATCCAATCTGATGACCAATGATTTTCATGATACTTTCATATTACCATCTATAAGTAGGTACTCGATATCCTTAAACGTTCTTCAGAGAAAATAAATAATTAACTATAAATTAATTGTTATAAAATAAACAATTTGCTTTTAAATATAGGAGGCAGGAAATTAAAAACAAAAGCTTTTGCGAAATTTCATTAATATTTCCATTCTACAAAATTAATTTACTCAATGTTGCCTGGCTTATTGAAAAGCGATCGGCGTTTGACAGTTGAAACTTTTTCCGCACTATCCCAGGAAATAACTTTGTAGGGTCCCAAATATAGCGTAATATTAAACATGGAGACCCAAAACCCTTTGAAGTATCACTAGTGAAAGGGGTCGACAACTAAGCACTTATATTGTAACTTGTCGAATTAAATTCCACACTCAACCATTCCAACCAATATGTCCCTTATTTCAATAATCGATTTTGGAGAAACTCGAAAGCATATTTTTTATTAGACTTAATAGGAATTCTTTCCAGTTCTATGAATTTTCTGGTTTTCCAACTGATATTTTTAGTCTAAGACTGTGTTCAATACAATACTTTATCAAATTATGTACATCTATGTTTGACGTCATTTAATTTAGTAATATCCAGATATTGTTAATTACAGCGATCGCGGTATACTAAATGATAAAATAGAAAGAATCCTATAAACTATACAAAAAATATTATTTTAACATAAGCAGCTTTAGTCTGCTCTTGGTGCTGGTGAGCAAAGAGGAAGGACATAATGTCCGTAGTCACTAGTAAATAGTTTATAGTCAATAGTTTACTTCACGTAGGTATCTCGATTATGTTTGAAAAGGAGTGCAATGTATGTGTTTAGCATTTGACCAACTCGAAGGAGAAGAACTTGCTTTCCTTTTTTCTATAGCATATCTATCTGACTGGGTTTGTAAAAACTTTTATTCGATTCTCTTTTTATTCATTGTTCATATCTAAGATGTGTTTGGAGGTACATGTTCCTTAAAAATATTTCCGTTCCATAATTTTTTTTATAAAGAAGACATTTTCAGGTTATTGGCGCCCAACGTGGGACTAAATAACTATATAAAATCTAATTTATAAGACCTTGTTGAAATAATAAAGTTTTTCTCTCTTTGAAAAGAGCAACTACCGAGGTTTTTTTTCCATGTTCTTATCGGAAGTCACCATAATATGTTGAACCTTGCAAATTGGCGCAACGGCGGTAGAGAAAAAGATGTAATGACCTTCAATTAGTTTCGTATGTCTACTGAGTATAACTCCGTATAGCTAGAAACAGAGCGGAGCGACTTCTTTATACCATGGCTAGAATAAATCTTCTTCAAGTTCAGTTGTTTATTTGCAGGAACCATTGCCCTTCTTCCAATGGCTCTACTATTTTCTATGAAGCTATTGCTTAAACTTTCACAAGACAGTGTTTAAAAGTGAACAAACGGTACAAAACTGTTCAACATGTGGGCCAACATGCGTTAAGCACCCGCATCGCTTATCGCGACGATATGCGTCGACTTGCTAATGAGAACGATCGATATTCTTATCGCCACTCAAACTTCTCCCCTCGCGATAATCGAAAGGGTTTAGCTAAAATAACCTCCGATAAATGAGGATTTGTGTTTTATATATCCGTTAGTTTTTGGAAATAATGAAAATAAAAATTGAGTGTAACTTAACACATTTTTTTAGCTAAGTGTGGTATTCTTCGAACTTTTAGTTTTCAAATAAACTTCTAATGCTAATTTCATACTTTCGTCGCTCTTTTTAAAATAAAAACAGCATAACGAATATTTTGTTACCAGAACAACCGGGGTGTAGGTATACAATTATACTTTACAATATAACTAGTGAACGCCCGCAGCTTCACTCGCGTGGAATTAGACATAACATTAGTTTCGTTTACATCCTCATCAAAGAAACTACCTACATATCCCATATTTTTTTTCATTCAACCAATAAACATTTGTTGCAAATACGAAGCAATTCTATTGAAATATTCAAACAAACTGCCGTCCCTTGGGAAGTTTCGTCCCTCCATCATTATTTTCTGGGAATGCCTATAATATTAACTAAAAAGTCAGTCAATAGGTTTGCATAGTAGGAGTTTATCTAAACAATCTTTACGAGTACTTGACTTCACCTTAGAACATTTCTTCCATTTTTTAATCCTTTATACAAAAAGCGCTTAATTTGTTTATGAGAACACATATTGATGTTTAATTTGTCTTAAACCCAGGACAGAAAACATCCATGGTTTAACACGGAACGACTCTTGCAAAATTTAAAATCTACAGATTTTTTTTTTCTTTATCATTATAAAATACAAAAAATCAAAAAAATTGGTTTTCAATAAATTTAATTAACAAACCTTTGTTGCGAATATCAAACAAATCAGATATATTTGAGAAAAATGCCCATTTACCCAAGGGAACTTACTTTTCGAGATAATAAGTAGGTATGATAGATCATAAATCGGTTCTGTAGTTTTCGAGTCCATCGCGCACATAGGAACAGAATGTAGTACAATATTTTGCAAATTTTGCGAAGAAACCTCCAAAGCCAGGTCGAGTCGCTTTTAAGATTAAAACAACACAAAATTTTAACAGATATTAATAGTAATTATAATTTTTATAATTATAATATAATTTATTAGAATATTTTCAATTTGAAATTTATTAAATAAATCAATTAATTTATCATATCAATTTTTTTGGACTGTTTTTTTTATAAAAGCTACATGGAGGCAACGAATTCATCATTCATCATTCGATTTTTAACTCAGACCTATACTAATTCTTTATTATACAAAAAAAACACAACATAATTTAAAGAAAAGTTACGGCAAAGGCGAACTTATCTCTATATGAGATCTCTTACTGCTAACCTATCCCGACCTACATGATTTTATGATTAAAAGTTTACTCCTGAATCCAAATTGAGATTCAGAACGGTTTACATTTTCTTGAAACGTTTAAAATAAACATTTGAATTATTTAAAACTCTTTTGAAGTTTAACATGTAGTACTATGTACTACTCCTAACTTTGTGGATTTTATGACTTCGTTCTAACAATCAAGAACCGTTAGAACTTGAAACATCGAAGTAAATATGTCGAAAATTTCAAATTTCACTCCCCTACAGGTGCTTGCCATTAATATTTACCATTATACAAATTAAGGAAGCAATATTTCATAGAATTGCACGCTGAAAGGTAGAACATTAATTTCATAAAACCCCAACACTAATAAGGTAGCGTAAAAAGCTGGTATCTGGGGCGTTTATTAGCAGTTAATAGAATTGCAAAGCGTAGCGGGCGGGCTTCAACCTGTTGCCGACGGCACCGCCTTCCGCCCATCTTCGTCTTTCAGCCGACCCGGAACCGACATCGGAAACCAATGTATGAGAGCTGAAATATTACAAATATAAAACTTACTTGGTTTTCAGCGAGGACACAGCACGCCAAGGTTTTGATACACAAAATTAATAACGAAAAACAATTGAAAAAAGTTTCATTAGTCTCCAAAGTATCTTTTAATTATTTAGCATAACAAACTCAAATTACAAAAAACACACTACAAATAATATAAAAAGAACAAATATATTTTTTTGAAATTTGAAAATAAAGAACGAAGGAATAAAAATTTGTTTTTTGAGCGCGAGCGGCGGCAGAGTTATCGGCAAAGGTACTAGGAGAGCAAGGGTTGGCAGAAGACTGAGCTAGGCGCGGAGCCGGGGCCGCGGCTGACTACAGAATGATAGCGGGCTGAACGGCATCGGGCCCCACCCCTAGCGCACGCGCGCTCCACCAGCCCCTACGCGCATGACCGACATCCTACCAAAAAGTAGAAAAGCGACTCCTCCAACGTAAATACGTTATTATATACTAAACAAATATAATAATATTTATCAGAAGGTAAAGGCACCTCCAATTTTTTACAAATTCAAATCATATCAGACACTTTCTCGCAGTCGATTCTAGAATCTTCCAATCTCAACATTTTACCTGTTATATAACGAGTTTTGTGTCCTATTTACTTCTAACACACGCCCCGTAGGTACGCTCCGCAACTGTATCGTACAAGCTCACTTGCTATTAAGATTATTAGAATATATTGTTACGCTTTTTCTCATTAACTACCACATTATATAGCTCTCTGATGCCACTGAAATATCCGTTTCTTAAGGAAACTTTGTAGCCGGGCGGCAGTTTCTGGAATTCGCTTAGCACCTTGCGATCTGACTCAAAAAACACACGCATTTCATATGAATATGGTACGTGGTGGTTGATGAATACGTAATCTACACTGTGCCCACAATGCGCCTTCCCATTCATGTTGAAGATGCTATCGTTAGCGAACCACTGCACGATGCCTGCTCTGTAATTTACTTTGGCTGCGATCTCGCCCGCCTTTTTCTTCGCTAGTTCGGAGTCTATGGAACCATTTATACTGCCGTAGGGATAAAGGATGGAGTGTCCGTCGCGTCGCAGAGATAAGTAAGCTTTGATGCTGTCACTGTACTTGTTGAATACGTTGATCATGAACAATGTCTCGATCTCGGTGGCCGCTACCGACCCGGCATACTCTTGTGAGAACGAGCCTGCATTGGGGCATACGTTCCAGGATTCGTTGAAGTTTCTACTTATGTCGATACCGATCGTCATATTGTCGTCTGTTGGTCTGAGGTTTTTGTACCATGAATATCTTTTCTGAAAAAATATAATACTTAATTAAATAAACATTCACATACATACAATTCCTTAGTTGGAACAAACATACTTGTTCGTACAGTTCGACTTAAGTCTCGCTTAAGTCTTAAGACTTATTTCTTCAAGACACTGTACGAACAAGATAACATTTTGTTTCTTTTTTATTTTTTCCTTGTAAATACTGGAAATACTTAACATTATTTTTTCCTTGTAAATACTGAAGTACTTAACAACAAATTAAAGCCCCAATGAAAACTTCAGTAGCCTTGGGGTGCCCCGAGCTACTTGACAAAACATTCAATATAATCTATTATCTAATTTTCGACAACATTCACCGACAATACACAAGCATGACCCTATGAGTCAATACAGCTCCAATTCGTGCTATATCAATCTAACGAAGCGGCAGAGCTTATATACGGTTCACCTAGGACAGAACCACCGTGGCCCGCGAATTTTTTGTGGTGTAGTAAAAGGACGCCAGTCTCAACCGGCAGTTAATCCTAGTGGCAAACATTTAAAGAGCGCTTCCGTGCATCGGAGGTCACATTATGCCGCCGGACCCGGTTGTTACGTAACAGTCGTAAAGCCATGTCAGACGCCGTCGGGGGCATCACAACTCGTTTGCTATCTTCTCTTTTAGAAACTTACATAGCGGACGTATTCAAATCCATCCGGATTGGTGCTAGGAAGAATAACCCAGTGGGCCTTCTCAATCATATCACTGTACTCCTTGCAGGCGACCAGCTGTTCTATGAGGAAGAGAGCCAAGTCCACTGGCCCGGCCCCGCCTCGCTGGCCAGCCTCTACCAATATGACGGGCTTTGTGGTGGTACCGTCTTGTTGTCTAGCAGCTGGATCATTGCTTTTACTTTGTATTGATACCTGTTAAATTATTCGATTTTATCTTTATTTGTTCCAGTAAGTAGCTAGTGAAGAATGCAAATTGTTATTGTATATCATAGACAGACAAACCAACATACTGGCCACCTAATGGTAATTGGTTATCGTCGCCTAATGACGCCTGAACACGTGTGACACCAGAGGTATTACATGTGTGATGCCGGCCTTGGTGCATACTCTCGAACATTTAAACTCATGATGGGTTTGAACTTCGCTAATTAATCAACGTATCAACCTTATACGAATTAACGCTTCTGTCTTGAGATGGGCGATGAATGCTCTCTGTGCCGTAACATTAGTCTTGCCGTGCTCATTAGAAGCTTGGCTCTGTGCTATTATTATCTGAAGGAGTCAGGTTGTTACGATAGATTTAAACATCTTATAAATTTATAAATGAGAAATTAGAAGTAAAAATTAGGTCTACCTCATAGAGATATCGACTTTCGTATGTCATGTATTCCGTGTTAACCTGCACTATGTCTCCACAGAACTTCTGCAGCGCCTTCAGGAACACTGTTATCTGTAACGCAAGGTTTTGATCAAGGGATTTGGGGAGAGTTATCAATATAAAACGTAATATGTAAAAACTTGTATTAAGGGATCCGTAGAGTAAAATTTATTTTTGAGTCATGTTATATACTACTATGGTATTCGAATTTTTCTCTTGAGGTGCTTGTGTGAGACGCCAGTAACAGTAGGTTTTGCTTAAACAACTTAATGCATTAATCATATACTGATAAACATCAATGTACGTATGTTTGTTCCTCTATGACGTTCTACAGACCGGCGTTAGGTGATTTTGATGATTCTTACGTCAAATGATTTCTTAACAATTTGTCAAAACAAAAAAAAAACTACAAACTTGTTACACTTGGTATGTATCGAAAACTTACTGTGCTTGAACCGAGGGCGGCGTCTTCGATGCATCGAGCTTCGTCACGGTCCAACAACGTATCAAGCATTTCCTGATAACAAGGCCTCATAGTCTTGCAACTGCGAATAAATATACAAAAAATTGTACTATGTTAGAAAGGCAGTCTGTATATAGTATTAACACGGCGGAACTTATATGAGGACCATCGCCTTAGAAATCTCGCAAAAGACAGCAGTCTTTGCCGCAGGGATGTCACATTTCTTAAATTATAATTATATGTTTTAGTTAGTCTGTTCTCCAGCAATCCGCATTGGAGCAGCGTGGTGAAGAATGCTCTAGACCTTCCGCAGCTGTGTCTTTGGGGAAACCCGTGCCCAGCAGTAGGACGTTTATGGGTTGTAGCTAATCTATTCCATGTTTTGTCATTATATATAGTATTATTCCATTCCAGTCGGTCACAGATGTATTGCAACCTTCGAGGACTAAGATGGTCACCCCTAGAAAAGCGTAACCGGAAACCACAAAATTTCAGCCGGAAAATAAATATCATTAAATAATAACACGTAAATAATGACAAAGAAGATATTTTATCAGGCACCTTGTTTGTCGCTGGTAAATCGTAAAATTCAGCGTAGTAACCATTAGTGCTGTTGGATTTAAAAGGCAAGACAGAACCGGGAGGAGTGCCACCGATTAAGTAAGGCCCACGTCCAGCTGTGGACTTTGAAAGGCTGATTGATGTATGGAGAACTATATTAAGCTGCTACTTAGGTAGGAGTACTTGTTTATATTTTTTAAATAACAGACATACACCATAGTAAAGGAAGAACACATTTGGCAGCTCGTGAATGGAGTAAAAATTAAGTTACTTACCCGCATTGTGACTGCGATCTCACCTCTATGTTCACTAAAATAACAATTTATATGTTGTTAAATTTAACGTGGTTATACAGATCACATCATAACTATTACTATGGGCCTTATACAAATAATTAACTTAGGTAATTTTTAATCGAAATATTTTATTTATTATATTAGAATACCTATATAAAAAAATATTAAAGTAGGTGTTTTGAAAATGTTTTTGAGGTAAAATTTCAACTAATGTAATTCAAAATAAAGGCACAAGACGATCCTCCAGAATTAGGTAACTAAATTCATGTAAGCTTACATTAGCTTAGTAAATTAAAATTAATTAATTAGAATTTCTTATATAACAGTTAAATTTCACTAAAACAAACCTATTATGAGTATAATTAAACAGACTGAACCCAATCCCATGTTTTCCGTACAGGTATTTTTAAGTTTACATTCTTAGTAGGTAGGTACCTAAAATCATATAAATAATGTAATTTATTTTTATGTATGTACGCATACACGTCACAAAAACAATACCTGAATAAGCGATAAAAAATATCGATCGACAAAATTAACTGCTTCAAATAAAACACAAATTCAATTTTTCCCACTATTTTATTCTTATAAATATAAATTAAACTGACTGTAGGCACTTTGTTTGTTACATTTCAACCTCGCGAATTGTTGAACTCTTTTCTTATTTGGGCACCAAATGCTCTGAAGCCCTCGTAGAATTGTGGTAGGACTAGACGTAGGAGATATTCCGGGAATACAAACTCGTGTCCTTCCGTCAGTTCCATGGTGTAGGAGTAGGGGACGCCAACGGCCCCAAAAGCGAAATCGTCGCTGCCCCCAGCGGCTGGGTACCACTGCCCAGCGCTCATTACTCTGAAGGGTCTTCCGCCAGCTCTCTCCACGGCATCGGACACCTGTCTCGCCAACGAATCCAGCTTCTTCCACTCTTTGGGCACGAACTCTCCCGTATACCCCCACGGATACACCAAATACTGTCCGTAAGCGTGAAGCGACACGTAAAGCTTCATTCTTTTCGCGTTGGCCATCATGATATTCCTTACTATTTGGGTCTCTGGTTCCGAGAAGGGCTTAGGTCCCGCGTAAGTTTCTTTATCACAGGGGTTGTTGGAGACGCCGCTGACTGCCCATTTGAACGCATAATTCCGATTGCCATCGACTCCGAAGCATTCGTATGTTGGACTCTTCGATCTTGTCTTCCGCCACATGCGATTCTATAAGCAAGATAAGGTCTATAAGTAAAGTAACATAGCATCATCACATATTTATCTGAAGACTTTTCACCATTTATGGTTAAGTCACATGTAGTGATGAACCAAACCCCAAGCTACAAATGGTAATTTCAAGTTAAACTCAATAATGCTTTTTTAACACAGTTGCTCAAAAAGTGGCATATTACAGGGACGTATAGCGTTCGGGAAGTGAGCTATTACACACTCGTGCTTTTTCTTTACCATTTCCGAACTCGTGCGTTCTCTTTCCCAACTGTCAAAATAATGTCTATTAAAAAGAAAAAACCAACCACGAAGTTTTTATTAAAAAAAAAAAATCATAGAAGTTTTTATGATTCATGCAAATATTTCTAAAAAGAAGCTACTAATTTGTTTCAATATCAGATTTAATGATTTGATTCAATGAGTTAGGTTAGGTTTCATTTCATTTCATCTCATTAAATTTCATGTCAATAAAAAAATTCTACTGAAGACTTGGCTGTGTGGGCATAGTTCCCTTTGCCTACCCAGAATGGGTGAAGAAAACAAAAAGAAATCTCTGCAATACTCTGTATTCTTTTACGGTTGGCGCCATTTTCCAAAAATGTTCTTTGCGAGTTTAGTTTGTGTTTTTATTATTTTATTAAATTGCTTCATTTTTTCGCAACTGTATTAAAAATAGTTGTTCAGTACACGTGCGGAACCGTCATTGCAACTTGTTCCGACTGTCAACCCTCGCCTTCGGCTCGGGTAGACATTTGTCGGAACTCTTTGCAATGACAGGCTTTCCGCACTTGTAGCGAAATATACTATTTTAATACAGTTGCTCAAAAAGTGGCGTATTACAGGGACGTTTAGCGTTCGGGAAGTGAGCTATTACACACTCGTGCTTTTTCTTTACCTTTTCCGAACTCGTGCGTTCTCTTTCCCAACTGTCAAAATAATGTCTATTAAAAAGAAAAAACCAACCACGAAGTTTTTACTAAAAAAAAATTCATAGAAGTTTTTATGATTCATGCAAATATTTCTAAAAAGAAGCTACTAATTTGTTTCAATATCAGATTTAATGATTTGATTCAATGAGTTAGGTTAGGTTTCACTTCATTTCATCACATAAAATTTCATGTCAATAAAAAAATTCTACTGAAGACTTGGCTGTATGGGCATAGTTCCCTTTGCCTACCCAGAATGGGAGAAGAAAACAAAAAAAAATATCTGCAATACTCTGTATTCTTTTACGGTTGGCGCCATTTTCCAAAAATGTTCTTTGCGAGTTTAGTTTGCGTTTTTATTATTTTATTAAATTGCTTCATTTTTTCGCAACTATATTAAAAATAGTTGTTCAGTACACGTGCGGAACCGTCATTGCAACTTGTTCCGACTGTCAACCCTCGCCTTCGGCTCGGGTAGACATTTGTCGGAACTCTTTGCAATGACAGGCTTTCCGCACTTGTAGCGAAATATACTATTTTAATACAGTTGCTCAAAAAGTGGCATATTACAGGGACGTATAGCGTTCGGGAAGTGAGCTATTACACACTCGTGCTTTTTCTTTACCTTTTCCGAACTCGTGCGTTCTCTTTCCCAACTGTCAAAATCATAGATTTATTACTCTATACTAGAGAAAGATCGGCAATGCGAAAGAGAAAGAACATAGATACTCATATGTTAGAGCGAGATAGATAGGCGAGACCATTTGCGAATACTCTATAGGCCTGGATTGGCCTAACGACAGTTGTGAACGAAACAAATTTGGCTTATTTTTCTAAATCCCACGTTTAAAAGCGTAGGTTTGGTGTGATTTAGACGTAAATAATTATGGTTACGTGTGCAGTACCAGGATGTAACTCATCTAAGCAAGAAAATCCACAGAATTATACATTTCATATGTAAGTACGATTGAAAGATTTTATTCTCTTATTGCAATGTTTGAGAACTTTGTAAAAGAAATTATTAACAAATAGATGGCCAATAATGTGACATTTTAATTTATAAATGCTCTGAATGCATAGGAATTGAATATAAAATATTATCAAATACGTGAATTTCTAGTAATTTCTCACCACAATCCTATAGAGTTTGATGTAATATTGACAACCGCTTACAGCACACATGCACATTACACGCATACTCGTGTGATTAAGTTTTGGTCTCGCTTTGATGTTCCTATTGCCAATCTTTCTAGTATTCTATATCTATTGTCAAAATAATGTCTATTAAAAAGAAAAAACCAACCACGAATTTTTTACTAAAAAAAAAATCATAGAAGTTTTTATGATTCATGCAAATATTTCTAAAAAGAAGCTACTAATTTGTTTCAATATCAGATTCAATGATTTGATTCAACGAGTTAGGTTAGGTTTCATTTCATTTCATCGCATTAAATTTCATGTCAATAAAAAAATTCTACTGAAGACTTGGCTGTATGGGCATAGTTCCCTTTGCCTACCCAGAATGGGTGAAGAAAACAAAAAAAAATCTCTGCAATACTCTGTATTCATTTACGGTTGGCGCCATTTTCCAAAAATGTTCTTTGCGAGTTTAGTTTGTGTTTTTATGATTTTATTAAATTGCTTCATTTTTTCGCAACTGTATTAAAAATAGTTGTTCAGTACACGTGCGGAACCGTCATTGCAACTTGTTCCGACTGTCAACCCTCGCCTTCGGCTCGGGTAGACATTTGTCGGAACTCTTTGCAATGACGGGCTTTCCGCACTTGTAGCGAAATATACTATTTTAATACAGTTGCTCAAAAAGTGGCGTATTCAAGGGACGTATAGCGTTCGGGATGTGGACTATTACACACTCGTGCTTTTTTTCTTTGCCATTTCCGAACTCGTGCGTTCTCTTTCCCAACTGTCAAAATAATGTCTATTAAAAAGAAAAAACCAACCACGAAGTTTTTACTAAAAAAAATTCATAGAAGTTTTTATGATTCATGCAAATATTTCTAAAAAGAAGCTACTAATTTTTTTCAATATCAGATTTAATTGTTTGATTCAATGAGTTATGTTAGGTTTCATTTCATTTCATCTCATTAAATTTCATTTTCATTTCATATCAATAAAAAAAATCTACTGAAGACTTGGCTGTATGGGCATAGTTCCCTTTGCTTACCCAGAATGGGTGAAGAAAACAAAAAAAAAATCTGCTTAAATTATTTTACGGTAGGCGCCATTTTCCAAAATGTATTGTGTTTTTATTCATTTTTTCGCAACTGTATGTTAAGTACACGTGCGGAACCGTCATTGCAACTTGTTCCGACTGTCAACCCTCACCTTCGGCTGCGCCTCGGTTCGGGTAGACATTAGTCGGAACTCTTTGCAATGACAGGCTTTCCGCACTCGTAATGAAATATACTATTCCCGATCAGGGCATCGTACCCAGGACCTGTAGCTTACCTGTCACGCTTACGACCATAACGAGACAGTTTACATAGGAAAAGTAAGTAAGATTACATTTATAATCCTCGAAAAAGTGAGATGAAGACATGATGATGTTGAATGCAATTTATACATACATACATACATAAATCTACAAATCAACCATCATTTTATAATTTAATCACCTTCGGTTAACAACCTCAACTCATTGTATGGTCTAATTTCTCATACCCATATTTACAGCTCTGCTTAAGCTTTAGACCCCTGTCGAAATGGCCTAAAATATCTGAATAAGACAATGAGGTACTCGTACATAAGAGACGACAACCAGTTTTTGCGGCGGTACGATTCGCAAAGCTTATACTGACGATTGACGACAACTTATGAGACCCAAGTATGAGACGTTGATAACTAGGTACATGTTTAAATTACAAAATACAATTAGTCAATGTTTGATGATTCAATGTTTGAACTAAAGAACTATTTTTGGCTTTAAAGAACAAATAATATTCATATTCACATATATTGTGGAGATATTTTGAAAAAAGGTAACCATATGTATTAAACATTAAAAATAAGTTAGTATATATACAAACTTAAAACATCATTTTAAAATTTTATCACCTTCGGTTAATAACCTCCACCATTGTATGGTCTGATTGCTCATACACATTTACCTTTTCCACGCCCACAGTTCTGCTTAAGATTTCGACTCCTGGCGAAATGGCCTAAACTAACTCGTACATAAGATACGACAACCAGTTTTTGCGTCAGTACGATTCGCAAAGCTTAACTGACAATTGACAACTTATCAGACACAAGTATGAGACTTTGAATGACTAAAAAAATATCCATATCCATTTTCATGTGGTGAGAAAAGAAGTATAACATACATTATTATATTATTTATTAAAAAAAAAGGTAGTATATTATGTATATTGTCTCAACCTAAATAAGTCTGTATCGGCCGGCGATGACAAAATCTGGGGCACTTACTCGTATTTATTTGTCGCGAACACAATAACTCAATGGCGTAGGCCCAATCGCAAGGCGTATATAACTGTATCATCTCAGTCATGCTTACAGATTTACTGGCTCGCGTGAATTCATATCCATCGGGGTTGACGACTGGGAGTATGTACCAGTCGACTCCAGCCAGTTCCTTCTTCCTCGCCTCGGGGTCGTTGACCAGCCGGTGGATCAGGTACAACGCCATAGCAGGCGCCACCCACTCGCGCGCGTGAATGCCTGGATTTATAAAGCGGTCTTAAAAAAGATTGAAAGGAAGTGAATGGAAAAGGAAACTAGTACAACGTTTTGTATAGTAAATCCGTTTAGATAAATGCTGATAGATATTCCGGTTAAATACGGTATACGGTTCCTGCTGAAAGGAGATAATTCTTGTACCAAATACTAAATATTGTATTCGAAAATATAATCATCAATCAATAAATCAGAACGACTGACCATCCAGCCGCATCCATTAATTAATCTACCAAACCTAGTCAGTTTATACTTTAAAAGATAATACTTTAAAAGATTAGTTAATTATATTTTATATATCAGTTAATTATATTTTAAAATTATTATATTGGTCATTAATACCAGACACGTGGCGAATTGTGAGAAACGTGAAAATGACGCATGTTGGTTTTTGAGTTATCGTACAATGGTTTCTTGTGGCTGTTTTTTGTTTTATTTAAAGCCAGAATTTGGCTTCAAAAGGAACTCTTCAAAGTCAAATGAAAAGTTTAATTCTATGGAAAAACTCTCCATTGTAAGTTTTTATTGTTACGAGTACATAAAATGATGTTGCGAAAGGGTGGTTAAAAGAAGACAGTGTAAAGGGTAGAGTAGACAGATTGGTCTTAGTTCAAGGTAATATAATTTTATGTAAGGTAATTAAGTATAAAGTGTACCAATATACAATGTTATGAAAAAATAAAGATAGGAATAAATAATGCTATACAGAAATAAATGAACTTAGTGAAGTTCGATTGAAATTATGTGAACGATTTAATCGAATATTTTGCATAAAGTATATTCCTACCTAATACGAATAGGTCAATAGATCATAATAAAATTTTACATCATAAAAGGAGAAATTAATATATAGTACTTAACCACCTACGAGTACGTTTCCAATTATCAAGCATATCCAATATTTTCATATAGTTAATATAATTACTTTAAAAATATAATTACTATAAAAATATAATTATGTACTTTAAAATTAACCTAAAACTAAAAAACCTTAAAAAATATAAAATAATTACTAATACAAGAGTCCCCTTATGCAAGGTTCCGAAGATACTGGCAGCGTTCCCCCTTTGAATAGCTAGGCTAATTCTTTGTCCGAGGTAGCTGCCAGCTCTTTGGTCTCCTGTGATGTCGACTAACCTTTTTGCTATTTCATTAAAATTATTTCATATAGTTATAATTTCTATTAATAATTTCTTAATGAGACCTATCGTTCTGAGAAAAAAATACTTTACCTGCGTCGATAAAAATAATAGGGTTGCCAGCATTATGGTCTTGAGATATCTTAACAAGCTTCATCCGCCGACCCTGGAAGCTGGTGCCTATATTCTCCACTTCTACTAGGTCTGAATGTCTGGCGGCGATAGTGTCTAAGAACTCAAGTATCTGGTGACAAAAAATGTATATGGTTAAATCTGCATTAATCATAATGCCATGCCACTTATAATTCATCATCATTGACTCAAGCGATTTTCCGCTTACTTCTATACCAGAGTCCACGCAGGGCGGTCCGTCCTCTCTTTTTTGACTCACAAAGTTAAACAATTATTGTTAAGACGCTAACCTATTACCATAGAGTATAGTGTGTAGTCCGTGTTTCATCGTCCATCGTCCTGTGTTTCAATGTACAATTTGCGTATTTTCTATGTTATGGAAGTAGTGGTTTTATAACAGTAATTTAAAGTAGATAATGTAAAACTATTTGAATTCATGTAAATGTATTTGATATTACAAACGATTTCCGACTGAAGCAGTGCATCGAGAAGGAAGAGAAATTCAATAACAACAAACAACTAGGTACCGAGAATTCGATATCGTATGGCTACGTATCAAAGAACAGTAGGTACACGAAGTACTCGCCAGCTAACGATTTATTATATTTCTCTAAACATATAATCATTAGAATTTAATCAAAATCAGCAACGGATGCATAAATTTACTGTTGCGACCACTTGTGACCTCTTCTGTGAAAACTGTGATTTTTTATCTACTGTGTGGAATCCTGTGTTCAAATTTCAAATTAGAAAGAGCGGGAATCAAATTCGAATTATGTTACAATTGTCAAGAACACTGTCTCAAAAAAGTTAAGTGAGTCTGCAACTTGAATATTTTAACTAATACTTGAATATTTTAACTCACCGAGGCATAGGAATGGTATTGATACACGTTGAAACCGCGAAGCACTCGTCTCCTAGGCTCACGATCCGGAGATTCGAAAGATCTAGTTGAAAATGCAAGCAAATAATTAATGTACAGTGAGTAAAATGTATTGTACCGGCCGTACACGATCGACCGAGCATCCACGTTCACGGCACGTTCAATACATCATTTAAACCTTGTCAAAGAACTTCGGGTGGCTTGAGGACATTCGACACTGGGTCGGCAGCAGCGTGGAGTATCTTCTAGACTCTAGACTCAGCTGTGGCTGTGGGAGAGACCCGAGCCCAACAGTGGGATGCCAATGGGTTGTTGCTTAGCTTAGCAAATGCATTCACGTATGGTAAATCATTGCGGATAAAGTATGTACTAGCCATCCAGTTCAATATCAATCACATACTCGTAATATCAAGGATCTCTATATTGAAATGATAATGTATTTCTTTTTTTAACACGCATTTAATAAGCTTCGTATGTATGTTATGGAATCTTTGAACGTGATTTTCACGCCCTTTAAAACGTCGAATTAATTTGAAACTTTGCACACATATCAAGGACAGATGACAATGTAAGGAAAAAACTACATTTTAGGTAGGTTATATTCAAAAACGTGTTTTTAAGTTTTTTTAAACGATGTGGTTATTAGATATATGATCAAATTATGCGGCACAATGACCATGTTAAAATTGTGAAAAACCATTATAAACCAATAGCTACGCTTTTAATAAGTACGAGTAGGTATCCATACGTAATTTCTCATGCATTTCATATACACACTTGCATTTATCAAGTTTATACCTTTACACCAATCAACAGGCAATTAACGCTAATTATGTCCGCTATGCTAGACACGCTATATTGTGGTACTTAGGTGCGATAAAATCAGAACTAGTTGATAATAATAATTTACGTATGCGTTATAATAGTTTTGAATACCTAATGTAATGATTTATTTCTTTTATTATCGTTTTAACTTGTAAGAATGGAACAGTTCACATTTTATGGCCGAAACAACTATTCATGATTTCTTATGGATTATGTTGCAAGCAAGCATGGCACATCCGCGACTGCCCATGACAACTAACAAACTTTGACCGGAAGGGCCACCGAATGAAACAGGGAAAGCGGCTATGAGTAATATGATATTATAATTTTTTTTTAAATGCGTCACTAAAATATAACACTCGACCTGTTAGTACCGAACGAGGATTTGGTAGTTTATAATTATTATATTTGACTGGCCCGTTGGCGCAATCGGTAATGACCCAACCGACCAATTCTGCGCTGTGGGTCGTGGGTTCGAACCCATTCAGAACAAACATTCGTGTAGCGAAAACTTATGTTTGGTCTGTGTCTGGATGTTATTATCTATATAATTATCTATTTAAAAAATAAGTAGGTATGTTTATCAGTCTCTGACACCCATAGTTCAGGCTCTGTCTAGTTTGGGGTCAGATGGCCGTGTGTGAGATGTCCATGATATTTATTTATTTATTTATGGTCTTATTGCTTAGAGGGTAGTTTGGTACGGCTACCCTCCTATCTCGCTTAGCAAACCTCATATATATGATTGCTCAGACTAGACGTATCCGATGGCTGACAGGAAGGCTGTAGGAACGAATACTTTTTAACCTGTGGATCGATGTAGGTATGTAATTATCCTGGAAACTACCATCGGCCAAAAAGTATTGAATGTAACCTTCTATCCCTTGTCCATTGGTCGCTTAGCTATAAAATAAAGTAATCATACAAACCTGCCATAATTATGTTTGATTTCATATTTAATTCCTTCATTCTCAGCAAAGTCTTGCACCAGCTGCATATGAGTCGGCGGCACCAAGACATCAGTGCTGTCGTTGAAACCCCTGCTTTTCTTCAGAAACTCCAACTGATGTTCTGGCTCCTCGAGATACTTGATGGCTTCTATCTGCGAGGTCTTAGACGGGAACAACCGAACGAGGTTATAGCTAAAAACCAAAAGTTGGACGTTAAGATTTTTTTTTTTACAGACTATCCCAGTCCCTATTTGAGTTTTGTTCTAAATATGTCACATGTCATGGGCGGCAACGCGATAGGTGATGCTTCGTTACATGCTCGTTTTCTAAGTTTTATACGTTACATATTATAAAGGTCTCATTGCTCTGAGGTTAAAACAAACTTAATAGTCATTTTCATCCACCACCCACTGCAACAAAGTAAACGCTCTACTTATCTCAGAAGATTATCATTCAAATTCGCTCTCAGATTCGTTGCTAGCCTTGAGTACTAATATAGTATATACCTGCAGAAGTGTAACTAAAAACCAAGCAATGATTCCTCGGATTAGTTAAAACAATAAATAACTTCGTGTGTTAACATTATGTACCAACATCTGCACTACTTATTATAAAAAAAAACTACGAGTATGATATTTAAAAAAACAGCACTTATTTAAGTAAGTACTACGTTTAAATTGAAGTAATTATTAGTGATAACCTAAAGAAAACTATGAATGTAGGTTAATCGCTAGTTTTGTAAGATAAGAATATAATGTTACAAAACGATTCATTGGGATTTTTTCTATACATGTCCACGTGTAAATGCAGAACAAATTATCTTTTACTTTTGAATGTAAAAAAAATAAACAAAATATAAAATAAATAACATCAGGCCTGTATTTCCCCGAAGGGTGTGTATTACACCCACTTTTAATCATTTATATTAAGGTTCCATTTATTAGGTGGTGAGCCTATTGCCATACAGCGGGCACAAATCCAGACTGCTGCCATTTCAAATCAATATTGTACGACCACCTTTCTACCCCAAATTAGTCATCAAGGATAAACTTATTATGGGTTAGTTAGAACCAAGTTGTCGTCGGGTGGCCGAACTTCAACCATAATTATTTTTTTAAATTTTAAGTTTGAACGTTATTATGGTAAATCATAAATCATTTATTTGTCTGGTATCTCTATAATCAAAATAATAATGTTCAAATTCACACAACAAATAACATTTCATATGTTGTGATCAAACCAACGGTAGTGTGTGTAATGTTTTCTTTTAATAATTTAATGCATTTCTAATGCATCTTATATCAACATGTTAGGTTTTATTAATCTAACATGTTGGCCTACACTAGGGCATAGGATAAGAATATTGTAAATTATTCTTCATAAAGCCGATTTTTTATGTAACGTCGGTTCATATGGTTGATTGGCAAGAACCTCTGTTGCACTTTTCAAATTTAACAATGTTTGTACATGATTATTCTTCTCAATCTTCTAGTCTAGATAGATATAACAAATGTCAACGAATATCAGATAGAAACGTAGGAATAATGTATACGATTCAATAAGTACGGGGAGGGATAGGTATCTGGTAAATATTTGTATTATTCCGATCTACTGCTCACTCAAGTGTACGTACATTCTCGATTCCTCGAGTTGAGTGTACGTAGGTACTTGTGTGAAGAACCAGACAGAAACATTATTAAGAATAAAACAATATCGGTTAAAAGTAAATCATACGTAGAAATTCACTGAGTTTTCCCGGAGATTTCCGCAATTTTCCGACGGTACCTATCAGTGCCCACTTTGCAGTAGGTACACAGTTGCGTTTATTTTGAAAAAAAAATTTGATGAATGTATAGTTTTATGCTGAACATGTTAGAATTTTTATTAAGCATTTACAACAGAACAAAAAAGTTTTGTTGTAAATACTAAAATAACTGATATTTTGAACATAATAACTAGACAGACTCATTCATAGACGGGTATGCGTGGTTTTGCCAGTAGGGATAATCGGTGAGACCACGGCCCCTTACCATACCATCAATTTTCCCAAGAGAACGTTGATATGGAGGCTCAGCCATCAACCATCTCTTTTTGTAACGTTCAATTACAAGTCATATTTTTTACGAACCTGTCATATTTGTTGCTATCTTTGCAGCCCACCTCCCAGCTCAATGCTATTATACCTGCAAAAAATTGATAGGTAATAAAAACAGCTCTCTTTCAATACAAATCTGTAAGACTTGCAAACTGAAATTGTAACTTAATCTTTGATTTCATGAGCCAAAGTATCACATCGCCAAAGTTCATTCATTATGGATTGTGACACGTGTATCGCGGTACAAAAATACTTTAAGGTCACAGTTATACAAATGAACAAAATCCCTCTAATGGAGCAAAGAACGAGACCTTTTAAAAAAAGCCCAATAAACCCGCAAAGGCATGTGATGCACTCGTTTGACCGTCGAATAAATGCGAGAAGAGACTTATAATTTTTAATACCTCATTGCTTTTCGCAGTTCTAAAAAAGAGACCTGTTGTGTTGTAGCTTAGCTTTTAGTGGAACCATTTTATATGGATATATATATATGATATTCTTCACATTCAGTATTAATATAATTAGTATTAGTATTAGTCTATTTAAAATGTTAAAGCCCACATTACTCTCGCATATACTCTCTACTGCTGAGTTGAGCCAATAGGACTTATAAAAGATATGCCATTTAAAATAACGTTACATCATTCACTTTAATCGTTTATTGCGACCGCAGCCTAATGATACCGAGAGAAGATTATTTGCGTGGAGCGATTCTTTAATTTGTGGCGACATTTATTTTGTTGGGCGGCTTCAAGTAATTTAGCCTCCCTTTACAGTAGCCGCTGGTGTATGGCTTCTTTCGAAGACCAATTCCGAACCAATTGACATCATTACCGCTCATTCAATCCCCAATAAATTAAAATAAATTAATTTCATAAGTAATTTTTCGTTTCAATTTAAGTGCAGATGATGAATGGAAAGAAACCAACAAGTCGTACCATCCCTTTGATGGGATAATAGTCTAATTAATTTAATTCAGTTGTCGTTCCCTGAATATTACTTACTCAAAAACAATACGTTTGATTTGAATGCTGGCAATCAGCTAGGCAATTGACAACATTTAATTTTTTAACTCTATTCCATTAGTTTTATGAGGTAGTTACATTTGTGTCATATGATTATTTAATCATTGACATCAATTTAAAATGATAAACATGGTTGCATTGAAAATCTTATACATTCTGCCGTAGCAATGACGCCATCATGCATTTATTTGTATTTTTTCTCTCCAAAGCGAAGTTATAAAAATAAATAAATTAATATATTTCATGTCAGGGTGCAAAAAAAATTAATTTTAGTTTCACTTGATACAAATTTTGAAATGTTATCAATTGACCAGCTTCTAAGTCGGTACTTGATTAAATTTGAAGATTTATTGCGTTCTTTCAATAAATTTCACCTCATTATCGATTAAATATACTAAGCCTTATTATAACAGGTGAAAAGTGGGCGTAATACTCGCCTCTGCCTATCCCTTTGCAGTTTTATAGGCGTGATGGATGGCTTATGGGCTGTACCCACATACCTCCTTAATGCTACACCCTCTTAAAGGAATACATACTCGTATTAGCTGTCTAAGTAC
Source organism: Carterocephalus palaemon (assembly GCA_944567765.1). Lineage (NCBI taxonomy): Eukaryota > Metazoa > Arthropoda > Insecta > Lepidoptera > Hesperiidae > Carterocephalus > Carterocephalus palaemon. The sequence continues at coordinate 5,075,356 of OX155655.1, read as the reverse complement.
GTAATGTGAATTTCAATAAATAAATAAATAAATTTTTATAAGCAGCTCTCGCAGTACAACGTGTATCACGTTTTTGTAGGTAGTATATACTCCTTATGGCTTCTTTTTATTTTAAGTTATCAATATCAGCAGCACTAACTACCCAATATTAAGAATTTATATTACAATATTAAGTCATAATACTGTAAAAGTAGCTAAAGGAAACGAGACTGTTGTAATATCAGCGAGCTATCTGATCAGCAGCAGAACTTAATTTGCTAGATAATACATTATTTATTAGTATAATTCGCTGTATTAGTATTATACCCTATAGGTAGTACCACCATTAAGGGATGGATTAAAGTACAAAAAGTATAGTAGGTACCTTTTATTACGGCAAGCTACTCGTACATTAAAGGTTAACACTAATCTTTATGTAGTTCACCCGCAGTTCAGCCATTCAAAATCGATTTACTAATTTTATTAATGTGTATTTCTTAGGAATCTATATATATAAAAGGAGAAGGTGACTGACTGACTGACTGACTGACTGACATATCAACGCAGGACCTAAACTATAAGGGTTAGAAACTTGAAATTTTGCACAGGGGTTCCTTTTATAACGTAGGGGAGCACTAAGAAAGGATGTTTGAAAATTCACCCCCTAGGGGGGTAAAACTGGGATGCAAAGTTAGTATGAAACTTTGCCGTTTTTGAAGTTAGTGAATGTCTAATTCCACGCGAGCGAAGCTGCGGGCGTCCACTAGTATTAAATAAAATTACAAAACAAGAATTAATCTACTTTGCAACAATCCGCGAACAAAAACGTATGGTGATGTATGTATACTTTCATGCACGTAGCATACGAGTACATCACCATACGTTTTTGTTCGCGGATTGTTGCAAAGTAGATTAATTCTTGTTTTGTAATAATGGAGTTCCGCAAAGTAACGCCTGATACAATTAATTATCTTAAATAAAATTGTTGACTTTCTACACTTCTTGTCCATATAAGGTGTAGCTGTGCCAAATTTCATGCACCTACGTCCACGTAATTTTCGTATAAAGCTTTTGCATCACGTATTAATCCTATATGTAGTCTCGAGTCCTAGAGTTTTCGACTCGAAATATGGATGTGGAAATATAAACGCTGATGGTAGGCTGGAAACTATGTCAAATCTTACAGGCTATCAGAATGTTGTTAGTCAAGATATGTGTATTCAGACTACCAATAGGGTAGTTATCTTTATATATAAAAGGAAAAGCTGACTGACTGACTGACTGACTGACATATCAACGCTGGGCCTAAACTATAAAGGTTAGAAACTTGAAATTAAGTTGTACTTGAAAACAAGTGGGCAGCCCGAACGCGGGCAGACGTCGTTGATGGGTTTAATTCTACGCGAGCGAAGCTGCGGGCTTCCACTAGTATTATGATAAGAACGCAGATCAAGGAAAATGGAATGCATTTCGCAATATGCAAGTGTATTTGATATCGTATGGAATATGTGGAATTTTAACTGAATATCGATAAATATCTTGTAGATATTGCGACATTCGCTTTCGCACATATCAAATTTGAAGTAGCAAGCAAGCATTTTCACGAAATGTCAATAATTTGAACATCGAATCCGTAAACCCAGTTGGAGACAAAATTATTCATAACTAAGGGATGCCCGTAACTTCGCTCGCATGGAGTTGCTACTTGTTGTCCTCATGAACATTACTGGAAAAGTTCTACCCAGCGAAACCTTCCTTATTTTCTAGTGCATACAATACTTCTCTTCATTTTAGTCCAAACATTCATCCTCTTTTCAAACCTTTGTATATTGAAAATTCAAAAACGCTGAATTTAGATCACAATATACTGTCACTCCCAATTTGAGAAGAAAAGCATAAATGTTTCGTCCACTATCGCGCCTTAAATTTTTTTTTATTTCCCCATTGATTTCTCTTTTTTTATACTGTATCCCTAGGGAACTTCAATGTTTTCCGGGTATTAAAGAAGCCTAAAAACCCAACCCGAAGTCTATGTAACAAAGTCAGCAAGTAAGATCAAAATCCCTCCACTGTTTTTACGTGATGCCCGGACAGACAGTGATATTTAACCGCTTGAATTTGAATCAGGACCGCTCAAGTGAGAGGCGAATTCGTTAGCCACTGTACTGTCACTTTTTATAATAAAATTCAAAATTGGAATTTGATAGCGCCTCTAATATTTTTAAGTACAACGGGATAAATCAGCATAAATAAGCGCGACTTAATTTGAGTGATGTATTATTATATAGGTAATTAGAATTTGGCCAGTATTAATTTTAGATATTACAGGACAAATTGTGAAAAATAATAATGATTCAAACTTCATTTTTAATTCCATTGAAGTTAAGAAGCTCGAAAGACCAAAAGCTTTTAAATATCTCAAAATGGGTTACCCAAGTCCGACAAGTTAGACAATCATAATAATCATAAGATTGTTTTTAACTTAGCTATGTGAAATCTCCTACCGTTCTTATTAGCTCCAAAAAACAAACAATAAACAAACTCACAAACTTTCTCTCTCTATTATAAAATTTAAAGATGCGCTAAATTATAGGAGATCTTTGGAATCTAAATCACCAATCACTAACTCACCAAACAATATAATTAATCGACACCTCATGTTCACACTGTTATTTGACTTTAGAGTTTAAGTCTTCTTTTTATTTAAATCGCGTCTGCTTCAATCTCTGCCACTAAGTGCAGGCATGCGCGCTTGCCTCCGGATGACCGCGCACTGGACTGGATCGTATGCGCGTGCGCACTGCGAGATCTCCAAATAAGCGTAACGGTATCACCTTAATCAGGAAAGGATCGTGATCGTAAAACACTTGTAAGTTAATTGATTAAAGTTACTCCGTGAAATGGCGTACGCAGATACGTACGTAGGGACGTACGTAGGTACGTAACTCGTAGGTTATACGATCTTGAATTAATTGTTACTGCAGCTCGGGATCAGAACAGCGCTAGAGTGCTACGGCTGTCTAAGAAGCGAATTATAGGACTTGTGACTTGTTAGACGAGTCCCCGGAATTGAGTAGTTAGTGGCTAAACTGAGTGTCAGAAATTTCAAGTCACAAAAGTCTTCAAGTGTTACCCTGGATACCTGGGACCTAATGTGAACTGGAACCCGAATCATGGGAATGCTCAGGTTTCTACGATAAGAACTACGTTTGCTCGGACGGACTAGAAAGCAATATCATTTATTATTATATATATAATATACATAACAGTATATAATATACATAATAATAAATGATAAAATAATGTATGTGCTCACTCATATTATGTCTACCTTATAACTGATCGCCAAAATGTCACTAAAGCGATCGTAACTGTATCAGGACAGGACAATGCGTGGTTGATTCATGTGTTGGGTTTAATGAACCAAGACTACTAACGCCGCTTCAACACCCACGCACTAACGGGCATCTTTCGTTCGTGATACTAATAAGCGCTGACAACCCAGTGGCTCGTCTCTTACTCCGGGGAACGCAGTTCAAATCCAAGTGGCACATACCAATTATTACTTTTGTACGTTATGTGCGATTCAAGGAATTAAATCTCACCTGCTGTATCGGTGAAGGAAAAGTCGTGAGAAAACCTTCATGCCTTAAAGTTCACAAAATGTTCGCTAGTCACCCAAAGGTAAGATAAGACCTAACGATTGATTTTACAAATGAAAACAAACGGGATCAACGGCTTAATGTGCCCTTCGAAGCACAAAAGCGCTCATTGTTTTATTCCACTAGCGGTCACCCATCCATAAACCGACTGCGCCCATCGTTGCTTAACTTGGTCAATCACTTACGATCGACGCGAGTCATTAAGCTTTGGACGCTTCACTTTATCTCATTAAATGTTCATTATCTTGTAATATATAAAAAACTTGTCTATGACCGCTACGAGTCTGGCACTTCTCCTAACGAGACGAGCAAAGATGATAATATCTTCTTACGAAAACAAATAACTGTCCTTTCTATAACCTGATCGACGTAAATGGGACGACGGCTCTAATGGGGTCCCATTGTTACAGCAGCGTATCGCCATCGTTGACAGACATGTATAAAACATCAGTGGACGGTCGTAGAAGGTCGGTTGCTAACACATGTCATGTTCGTTCTAGATGCTATCGGTTCAACTGGCATTTTTAAATGCTTTAAGCCACATATTTATCAAGTTACATAGAGGTAAATTGTGTTATCTTCATAGTAGATGGTCAGTGTTCCAAAATGATACATTTCGTCTTCGATCAATAATCATTTCGTTGACAATTTATTCTATAAGAATATGTCAAGTACTGACAAGACAAGTACTAAGCAAAAGGTGTACAAAATTTAAAAGTTGATGTTTTCAAAAGTGAAACCGAGTAACTCGCTATGTCAAAAATCAGTTCGGTCCATTTTAAAATCATTTTTCGTAACCGGCTACAAAAGGAAACTTGTTATTATTTAATTGGGTTTCTCTAACTTGACATTCCCAGTAGGTAGTACGGGAATTTCCTTCCCTACCTGGAGATTTGAACCTGGGAACTCAAGTCAAATTATTGTATTCTAATCACTGTAACTAGCAGTTACATGAAAATTATTCTGAAATCGATACGACGATTAGGTTGTTAATTTTTTCCAACCAACCAAGATCGAAAAAGACACAAACAGTTTTCTTTTGGAGTTATAAGCAAGGCCTAAACTATAAGGGTTAGAAATTTGAAATTTTGCACAGGGGTTCCTTTTATAACGTAGGGGAGCACTAAGAAAGGATTTTTAAAAATTCACCCCCTAAGGGGGTAAAAAGGTGCAAAGTTAGTATGAAACTTTGCCTTTTTTGAAGTTATTCGAATGAAATTCAGTATGAAGGTTTTTCATTGAAAGTTTCGAAAATCATCCCTTAAGGGCGTAAAAGGGGGTGCAAAGTTAACTATTGTTATGTCTAATTTCACGCGAGCGAAGCTGCGGGCGTCCACTAATTTACTATAAATCATAAGCGTGATAATTAATTTGAGCGCAACGGAAATGAAATGTCTTTTATTTAAAGCCAAGATTTCTTATCGATTGTATTTTAACACTAAATTATTTTGTACATGCTGTGTTATATATAATGTGTATTATGAATAGTTCGCCAAGTTCTATTTTCTAATTTAACATATTATTATGCATCTGGTCTATATTTCTCAATGTATTTCTGAAGTATGTGCAAATGCGAACAGTCTTGGAGATCAAATTAAGGACATCCAAGATTTTGTTATGGAATCTGCCGAAAATATTTAGTTATAGGTTAATGATAATTTACGAGTAGGTATAATCTATTGTGAAAATTAAGTATTTGGTAGAAAAAACCAAGTCGGAGCGTCATTAAACCAATTTGACCTTAATTGAACGGTTGTAACAGTTTCACTAATCTTTTTTACAATTAAGTTAAGGAATAGAAGGAACCCGTAAGTGATTGTAGGTGAAACCTATATTCTTCTTACCAGGATGGTGGTACTCGAAAATATCACTACATGGCCTAAAAGCGGAACCATCACTTTCTTCGCAGCTCCTTTTGTATGCACAACCAGTTGCTTGTATGTAACATATGACACACATTTGGTAAAGGCAGCGATATAAAGCGACTTTATTTACATGCTGCGATTCATTTGCTGCCTTTTATCGATAAATTTTATACTGTTCAGTCGTTACCACACGTTGGATTGTTAATAGCAATCGAAACATACATTGCTATCCCCGTAACACAATAGCACAGTGACCGATGACGCATATATGGGTAAACAAGCAACGGAGAAAGTGTGACTATAATTCTGCCAAATATGCGCTGCGCTGGAGTGGTCACGTGATCTCTGACTGCGTTTGGAATTCCTAGTAGCTAAACAAATTTTATGTATAAAAAAAATAGACAAAGTTGATTCGTATAGTTTTAGCCAAGTAAAAATTTTTGAAATTCGTGTATCTACCCAAAATACACACAATACCTCATTACATCAAATTCATAAACATTTCTCTATACCTACTCTGTTTATGTTTAAAATGCTATGTGTTTCTTTCTTCTCATTGAACTTCATTGCTGTGCAAACTGTTCCAAATATTATTGGCGATAACATCAATGACGCGCTTCCATACTTCCCCAATAACGTGGTTCGATGTTTTCTCCTCCGACGGCACTTCCAAAAATACATTCTCCATATCATCTCGATAGATTTGCATCACAAATTCCATAGAATATGGTATTCCGTAAACCTGTAACAATAGATAGACTAAGAAGAAACAATAAACATGCAAATTCAATACATAACAACAAAAAAAAACATAAAATATGTCAATATTGTTGTACACATTTTCTACTCCTACATATATATTTTTTTTGATAAATAACCAGACCTTTTACAACTTTTCACAGACGTTTTAAAAAAAATGATGTTGTATTATTTATTGTCTAGAAGAAATGATTTTAAACTGTCTTTTATCTACTAACATATTATCTTATCCTTCCCTGTCTATCTGCATCTAACAATATTTGATAATTTGATATTTGAACCTCAATTTAAACAGACTATGGAAAGGTGTAGTATTCATCTGATAAAAGTAGTACCGGTCAGGAAAACACAAAACCGGCATAACTATGCCAGTTTTATATTCTGAACTCTGAACTCAGTGGTCTTGCATATGGGCTACAACCCGTCAATGACATACTGCATTGCACAAGTACAGAATTCCAATACAGGTAGGTAGAGCCTTTATGAGCCCTTTTTTTTCAATAGCATTCCAACTCTTAGTAAGTTTTAACTTCTTTTTGTACTAAATTAACAGCTTAAATTAATTATAAGTCCTCTTATATATATATAATAACACTCTTCTTGAATCTCTCCATGCCGAAGCTAAATTCATTCATAGGAAGCAGTCGGCCGTCGGTCCCGATTGTTTTCAATGGTGGAATGAGTCGTTAAGCCTTGTCGAAGACCTTCGGGTGGCTTGAGAACATTCGACACTGGGTTGGCCACTAACCCCTCCACCAATCCGCATATGAGCTGCGTGGTGGAGTGCTGCTGCTCGATGCTCTAGACCTCCTGTATCTATGGGGGAGACCCGTGCCCAGCAGTGGGATGTCTATAAGTCGCAGCTATAGAATTAAAATATTATACCGTCGAAGCATAGTCCACACTCGTGCCTGCCACTTTTCCGTACCAGCTGTAAAGCGTGTCTACAGTCATTGAATATATTTGAAAGCTAGCTTTTCTCATTACTTCTTCTATCTCGCCTTTCAGATCTATATACTTGTCGTCATCAGACTGGAAGTCTGTGTAACCTTTTGGATACAGAACTGCGTCACCCTTAAGAAAAAAAATCTAATTTACATAAGAATAAACAACTACTGAAATATAATAAACAATATATAATATAACGCTCGCGCTGTTTGTATATTGAACAAATCTTTAAAAAAATATCAGAGGTTTGATGGGTATTCGATTGAGTGTTTTCCGTTCTTTATTCAAACTCGATTCAGAATTTGAAAGAAATTGACAAAACAAATATCTTTATACCCCTGAATTTTTTTAAAGATTTATTGAATATATTTACTTATAAATTCCTATCTGTTTATCTTTCACCACGTGCGCGATAAAATCAAAAACTTACGAACCTATTTTACTCTAACATGGTAAATTAAATCTCTGAAAATACTTAAGGATACTTTTAATGCAGTAAAGTATGGAGCGGAAATAGCACAGTGGCTAATAATACGGCCTGGTTCAAATCCCGGCGGCACGCACCAATGACTTTTCTATGTTAGGTATGTGCATTTGAATCATTTCAATATCACGCTCTAGCGGTGAGGGGAAACATCGTGAGGAAACCTGCATGCATGCCTGAGAGTTCTCCATAATGTTGAGTGTGAAGTTCACCAACCCGCTATTGGCCAGCATGGTGGACTAAGGCCTAATCCCTCCCATTCTGACAAGAGACCCGAGCCCAACAGTGGGACAAAAGAAAGGGTTGTGATGATGATGATGAAGTATATTGAATGGCCTGAATTCAGGATTGAGATATAAGCCTGAAGTAACTCACTAGTAGGTTGCAGACAAAATATGGAAATAAGAGGTTGCCTTACCTTAAAAACCTCTGACGAGTACGTGCCTGAATGCACATGAATATATGCTACGATTTTGTGACTGTATCGATGTAAGACGTCGCGCATTGCCCTCGTCTCTGGCTCTGAGAAGGGTGAGGGGCCAGGGTACTGTTGGCTGCAGGAGCTGAGGGGTCGAGACACGTTCCAAGCTATGTCGAAGTTGCGGTCTAAAGCCACGCCTGGACACGCGTCTTGCGGTGACAAATTCTTGTTCCAGTTCTTTAACTGCAATTTTATGTACCTATCCACTAATTAAATTCAAAAAAATCTAAAAGAAGTTTTAATAAAAAAAAAATTTGCAAAATTTTGGGATGAGAGTCAAATGGATGAGTTACATGATGATTGATAAGTTGTGTATTATTAACCTTGCAATTTCTGATCTAAAAAGGCACTAACAAACATTACAAGTAAATAAAACGTACAAATATCTAATAAATATGTTTGCCTGAGACTATCTATAAACTTATTGTTTGTAATTATTTTTTTATTCATTATATCAACTAACGAACTGACCGACTAATGTTCTAAGTAACTCTCTCAAATAACTGGACTAACCATCCCAGCCCCTATTTGAGTCTTGTTTAAATTCAGTCACAGTTGTCATGAGCGGCAGTGATGGGTTGTACTCCAATGACATCTTATATCTATAAAAAAATATATGTTTCATGACGTTTAACGTACCTTGTTACCATAACCGTCCGGGTTAGCTAAAGGCACCAAGAATATGTCGAATTTGTCCAAATGTTCCAAGTAATAAGACAAAAGGCGAACGAACTTCTTTTCTTGTACCAAGCAGTCGAGTGAAGACATTCCCATTGTGCTTAGCCCGTGTACTATAAAAATTATTTTCTTATCATTGGTATCATCGACATATTTGGTGTCATCAGTTCTTAAACTGACTTCATGATTGATTTTGGATATTTTGACAAGGACGATGTCGTTGTACTCTAATGTTCGGCCTATGACTTCAACGGAAAAGTTTGCGTCCTTGAACTTTGCTCCAATTCGAATCATCTGATTCTTTATCTGTAAATAATTTGAGTTTTAATTTACCATAATATTGCTTCAAGTAGGTACTGGAACTAAATGAGATTAATAAAGGCTTGAATATCTTGTTTCAAAAGTTATTTAAATCTACTTTGCAACAAACCGTGTACCTACTTTCCCGCATATAGCCCTCCCATAGAAAACATGCACATACAACAAAGAAAATATATACCAACACTACGTGCGAGGTGATGGTACACAAGAGTAATAGAGAGCCGATACAATGAACTGTATCTTGCTTCGTATGGGAGATTAGATTTCATTACAACCCTTTCTTTGTCCCACTATTGGACACGGGTATTCTCTCAGAATGGGAGGGATTAGTCCTTAGTCCACCACACTGGCCTAGTGCGGATTGGCAGACATCTCATGCCTTCAAGAACATTATGAAGAACTCTCAGGCATGCAGGCTTCCTCACGATGTGCCTTTCACAGTTATAACAAGTGACATTTAATTTCTTAAATGGGAGATTTTAGGACACTTCAATGCGTGCAAACTATGTAGTCAGGCAGGTTTTTCTGACGTTACTTTACCATTACGCAGTTATATTTGTGTAAAACGCAGTGTTTAAACCTATGTCGTTAGAAAAGCATTTGGTTCTCTGTGATATGAAATAGGTACATACCGAATTTCAGACAACAGATAACCCCTTCTGCCTGTATTACCGGATGACCATTAGGGATTTCTCCTACGAAAGCTAATAAATAAAGTAGATGGGTATAGTGAACCTCGAGATCTAAAAATACACTTACATTATATTGACTAAGGACCTCATTGATGTCATCTTCATTAGCTAGTGCTAGTGCCGATGGGTGCCTGTAAATGAAGATTTTTATTGTTTTTTTTTAAACTAGCTTTCTCTTAGCTCCGCCCGCGTCAAAAGATTACCATTTATCAAAATCTAGCTTCACCTGCAGTCCATGGTTCATAGGCCGATCATAATCCGAAATAACCATTAATCGATTAAATATTTATTGATTGTTCAATATCGATTCGATATCGAAAACCGTGCAATTTTCCATAATACAATATAGCGATTTCGCAAACGTATCAATATCGATGGATATTGTATATCATAATGTATTAATAAAATAGATTTAGGAGTACCAGAGGATTTCGACCAATTTTATTCATAATCAATAATTACTTATGATATTTTTTATTTAAAACGTTTCCTTAAATTGTTGGTTAGGTATAGTGAAGCAAGTTAGCAAACGAATCTATAATTATTTGTTAATTTTTAGTAATGGAGTGGGTTTTTTGATATTTCAATATTCCACTCTGTAAGAAAAGTTTTTATTTCTTAACAAAATACTTTACTTTTAAAACAACAACAAATTACAAAATAATAAAACACCCTTGTCCGCACTAACTCCGTTCAGTCACCTTCCGAATCCTACGCTCGCGATTCAAAAATGCGCGGCAAAACAGATGCCGCGCTCTGATTGGTCCTACGCATAGATGGAGGACCACAGAGTATGGCCCGTTCCCTTTATGCGTTCGAAGAAAAATAAAAGGAATGTGTTCATATTCATTACAACTCTCATTAATTGATTAAATTCAGATAACTTACGTTACTTCATTTTCACGCGAATTCATTTGCATCATGTTCATATTAGTAATTCTGGTAGAGCCAGGGGGCCTTAAAATAGTGAGAAAAATACATATAATAACACATTAATTTTGTAAGTACATAATTGTAAATGGGGATTCCAAGCTCGAAAGTTCGGTATTTACGCAGCGAAGTGGAAAAGGCTTCTATGTGCCTTCGGGTCGGAATCGAAAAAGATGAAGTATGTCGAAAATCGAAAAATGAGTAGTTTTGCTAGAACCTTCGGCAAATAAAAAAAAATTGTAAAATTGGTTTGAATTGGAATACCTAAATTTAATATGAATTAGGATGGCACATTTGGCACACATGCACAGCACAGCACATAAAGTAAAGATATCATTATTTATGCCAATTAAATCCAGCTATATTCAAACAGCGAATACAAACAATGAACTGTAGCAACCTATAATTTCATTATATACAGTTTACCGCTGATCATTATTGAAGTGAGCCAAAAATTTACTCCCACAATAAATAGGTGGTACAGTGGTGACAGCCCATGTGCTATTCAAATCGCCTCTACTAGGGAGGCCCGGGTTCAAATTCAAGCGGCACGCACCAATGACGTTTGTTTATTAATTTCATGAATATCTGCATTCCTGAGAGCTGAGAGTTCTACATAATATTCTCTACTCTCGGCAGCATGTGAGGCCTATCGCACTTGGCCAGCGTTGTAGACTATGGCCAAAATTCTCCCATTCTGAGAGGAAACCCGAGCCCAGAGTGGGCCAAAGAAAGTGTTGTGGTGGTGGCGTTGACACATGGCTGTAGATGAAATGGTGACAGATGATGGTTTAATTGAAGCATAGACTATATTTATTTATTTTACGCTTTAATGTAGACTACAATGGGCGGACCTAATGCCTGAAAGCATTGTCTACCAGTCAACCCTTGAGATGGTGAGGTAGCGGTAGGCGTTTATGAAAATTGAACGAGAAATCAAATAAAATATACTAATAACTAATAGTATATCGGTCGGTAGGTATATTACATACGTCCTATCACGCAGACGGCGCTTTTGTATCTTCGGCCATTTCACTAGCTTATCTCGATTACCCATTCGAATGCTGCCTTTATTAGACTGTCCCTTTTTCTCAGTTGCATCTACTTTACTGTTCATGGTTGCTGTCAATCTATAAATATTCAAATAGATTTAATTTTATAGAAAACGAATATTTTAAATTCTACAATACAATATTAATTTTTTAAAGGTTTGAAAATAATGTTTTTTATGATGATTAGAATAGAAAAATAATCAATGATGATTGATGATGTATGTCTCATATTTCATTTACAAAAGATATTAAAGTAACTATCGAAAACCTTGTAATTGTCAAATGTTCTGAATCTTCCAATTCATTTATCTATAGAAGGAAGATGTTAGAGTACGATGAACGTTTAATATAGTTTTTAAGTACCTACTTGTAAGTCATTGAAATAATGTTAACAACTAAGTCACTTACTTCTTCTTCTGCAACATACCCTTTGCTGATTCGCGCTGGTTCTGGCCTTTATCTTTGACATTTGTTTGTTTTTCTTTAGTTTCCTTTATTTTGATCGCTTTGTTTTCCACTCTAACGGTTGTAATAAATCATTAGTAAATGTAATAAATATAGTTCAAAGTTTTTTTTTAAGTAAAATAGAGTCAATTTTCTCGGCATTAACAAATATTACATTTTACATTCACCTTGTTTTAAATAGTTCTTTCTTATTAATTTCACTGTTGACTAGTTTAGTTTTATTTGTATTTATATCAGAATTCCTACAAATAGAAAATTAATTAAATAAAGCTTTTTTTAATATTAAAATATATTTTTCTAGTAAATATTTCTATACCGATGTTGTGTGGCATTAGAGCATTCGACTGAAATAAATGGTCATAAACATGTTAGCAACCTAGAATCCACTAATATGGTATATAAAATGTTTTAAAATTATTTTATGCATATAATTATCGATAAATATATCAGATCAAAGGTACCTAAAACAGCATAAAACCACACATTACAAGTCAAAAATATCAATACAACTACAACACTATCAACCTTGAACATTTTATTTCCAAGTGCTTATAGTTCGCCATCGTTTTATGTATTTTATCACGTACAACAAAAATTATAATGTGTACATAATAAAAATAAAACATTAAAAATATATTGAATAAGCTATTTCAAAGTAGTTTTCAGTTTTTTTATATTCTGTCATTGTTCAAGTTTTGTAAATGTATTTTCAACGAGCCTACAGTTAATGCCCAAGGCATTATGTTAACACTACCTACCGGGGCGAATTTCCGACCTAAGGAGTACATTTTACAAAAAAAAAAGCTTATGAATTGTATATGTATATAAAAATTTATATTATAAAAGGTCTTTGCCTGGTCTAGATCACGGAGAATTTGGATGAAGTGAAGCGCCTGGTCGTAAGTTACGTGATTCTTCAAGATAATTTAATCGCACCTTAGATGATCTTTTTCTACACACCTATAGGTCATCATCAACTCAATCCTGAATTACTAGTAAGTTCTAACAGAGTTCTAGAAAGTTCTCACTGTATTGTGGAGTCCTGGTTGACTCTACTGCTATTGATAAAATTATAGGAAACTCCGACAGGTATCATAAAAACTTTGAACTCCAAACTGCTATGAGATTACATATAGGAGTGACAGACATATCTTACCTGCTAAGCTCAGCTTCAGCCCATAGATGTCCCATTGCTGGGGACGGGTCTCTCCCACAGACAAATCTACGGGAGGTCTAGAGTATACTCCACCACGCTGCTTCAATGCGGATCGCCACCCGCCAAGGCTAATCGAATGTTTTCATCATAGAAAACAATCGGGACCGATGGCTTAACGTGCCCACCGAAGCACGGTAACGCCCATGAAATTTTGTCACTAGCGGTCACCCATCCACAAACCGACCGCGGCCGTCGTTGCTTAACTCTGTCGATCGCATTGAACCGAGGCGAGCCATTGGGCTATGGACGCTGCAGACATATCTAGTTCACCTTGATACTAAGTGCAAGTATGGAGAAGAAAAATGAGCTATATCCTCTGATCGCGCCCTTAAATCTTGACCGTGCGGGCGTTAAATTTTCACGAGCCCTTAAAAGTGTTGTTTTACTGTTCGTGGCTGTTATGGAACAGGTCTGGACGGACACTCCGGCCCAAGTGATGTGGTTGAGAGAATAGCAGCTATGCGGCTGGATCTTAACTTTCTAATACGAGTAATTGGGTAGGTACTAACGAACCAACAAACTTAATAACCAGAATAAACAGATTAACTTTTTCTGAACATATTTGATACAGTTGTCGTGGGCAATGGGCGGATGTTATGCTCTTTTGCTATCTTAAATACAACTAATCAACCCATCATTAGCACACTACGCCGGCAAATACTAAATGCATACCTTCAAGAAAATATATATGAAACTAGTAGTAACTTTCGTAATACTAACTGGAGATAATATTATGTTACACTTGATATTTTTCTAATGCACAAGAATTTCTATAAATGTGGAGACTTATATTTATCGGTTTGAGGTAACATTTTCAAGTTGGCCAAAATTTGTTTGACTTGCTCTTGGGTGTGTTTGTGTTATACCGCAAACCCAATATATTTGATCGCAATGTACAGCGCGCACCTAACTTGGATAAATCGATACCGGTATCTGATAGTGCGGATTGTATCGAGTGTGAGATTGGCTACGAAACATAGTGTATTTTGCAAAAGATTTTTTTAATACTATCTTGAATTGAACCTAAACGATAACCACTGGCTCACGACTCACGCACGTAATCATATCAAAATCGCCACTAACGCATGTTGAATAAACTAACATGATAAGTGGCCTTATAGAAGGAAGGTATATATCGTCACCGTTTTTATACGGGTATGTTAAATAGTAAAGTGTTGACCCCATAGGTTAACCGCAGTACTGTAATATAACATAATCGCTAATATTTTCGGACAAAGCCCTCGTATAATTATGATAGAACTTCACGTACAGATAAGTTCGTATAAAGAAATGCTTTATAAAATACACTTCTTACAAAATTATGAATATTTTAACATTGGTTAATGTTATGCGTAGCGTCCATAGCCCAATGACTCGCGTCGATATGATTATGTCAGGCCGGCAGTTTATTTAAGTATATAAAGTTTGCTTGACTTTAAAATATTACATGAAGAAACGAATCAATCTGCATTGGGGCAGTGTGATCGAGTGTGCACTCGACCTCCCTCGACTGTGACTGTTCGAGGGACCTGTGCCCACAAACGAATAACTATTATTTCTGACTTTTTAATTATAATTTCGGTTTTTTGATATTTTAATATCGTTTTTTTATTTGTAACTTTTGAGTGATAGTTTATTAATTTAAAGGGGCTTGGCCCCGCATTTGGGATCTTTCTTTCATTCCGCTGGAGGAAGATAAACACAATAATTTGGTCATATTCTAAATTGTAACTACTTTAAGC
Source organism: Carterocephalus palaemon (assembly GCA_944567765.1). Classification (NCBI taxonomy): domain Eukaryota; kingdom Metazoa; phylum Arthropoda; class Insecta; order Lepidoptera; family Hesperiidae; genus Carterocephalus; species Carterocephalus palaemon. Next base: position 5,060,082 of record OX155655.1, on the reverse strand, counting down.
GTACTTTTTTTTAAGAATTTTATATGGGACTACCTTCGGCGCATTTTCCACTGAAAACAAAAAGAAATAAACGATGAAGTTATCCCTATGTAGGTACATACATACATAGCGATAACTTCATAAAAAAAAATATAAGCACTCCATTACAAATACTCCTTTTTTCGAAGTCGGTTAAAAAGCATGGTTTCCGGTAACCGACTTAGTAATTAAAAAAGAAATACAATGTAAGAGATATTTAGAAGTGGTCTTACCCCACCTCACAATATATCACTTCAGATGTAAAATTTATCAGAAGTGGTTCATCTCATTATATAAGAATATGATTCAATACTAAACGTTCGCTTCATCTCGTCGAATGACCCATACACGTCTCGTAAACGCGCTTTAAGATTTACGCCTACACAAAAAAACTGTTAGGGCACCGCCTCAATCTTCATCTGAAGGTTGGCTGTAAATCGGACAGGCTTTAAAACGACCTATTAAACAGCGGTCGGCATCACTCTCACTTTTGTTGTTTCACACTATATCCTAAACTCATACTCGTTCTACTAGATAACCTTGTAAACCAATAACCAAAAAAACTCGAAAATCGAGAACCAAAAAGGGACTGGAGGAGATAGTCTAGTTAGTATATGAAGTTGATAGGAACATAATGTTGGTCAATTCGTAATAGCATAAAGGAAGGACAAAAGTGTAGTCCGTGATTACTATAGCTGTGAGGGCTGTGAGGGTGTGAGGGCTATGAGAGCAGGAACTGTTAGTGACATTGGAGTAATTGAGACATAATTCTGATATAAAACACATAACTGTAAATTTGGATGTTTCTCAAAATGTGCCATACACGATGCCACGGTGTTCTTGATCAAAGTTTGTCACAGTTAACATGGGCGGCAACGAATATTTTCTTGGTCCATGGAAAGGACTTGTATCCATAAAAACATTTCGAATAACGTGGAGCTAAACGTGGAGCTAATCCTTTAAACATGTTTTATATCCCACATTATATACAAATTAGTTTACGTTATTTTCAAAAATAGCTTGGAAATCTTTGCAACTTCCTTTAAAAACAACATTAACATGAATTATGATCTATGAAATAAATAAATTACTGGTACAATTTACCATACGACAAACGCAATGGCGTATCAAAAAATATTTGTCAATACGAGGGGCTGAGTTACCGTATGAAATCTGATAAAGGGCCGAGATAATGTCATCATTGCGATCGTAGATATAACGGATGTGTCCCGCTAGGAGACCATTAGTATCTCTATCGTCGCAGTATTCTATACCGGACAAACATTTGTAGGTATGTTGGATTTCTCGACTATTTTGACCATTGGAGTTAATAAGTAAAAATAGACTGAAAAAACATTTGTAAAGTTAATAGAATCATTAGTAGTACGAGTACAAAAAAAGTACTGAAGAGAATCAATCGATATCCACATCAATAAATAATATCTAAGTACCTACATGCTTCAAATTGGCCAACTAGAACAGTGCAATATAGGTGTTGATAATAATTTATTGAAAACCGACTTTTAAGCGGGCAGAGCTGCGGGAAAAGCTAGTTATTCAATATTTTTAACACACCCTGGAATACACTTGGGATATTTTGAGTCTATTCCCCGTATTCATAACAAATAACAAACTTATTATGGCTATAAAGTATGTACATATTTAGACACTTAATTGAAATTCAGAATTTTGTTTGAATAAAGAAGTCAAAATACAAAAAAATTTGGGCTTTTAGCTTGAACCGGTCACGTAGGTCGTAGGACGGACAACCGATGTGTTAGAAAGGTAGTTGAGTGAAGGCCACGGCTCGGGAAACGGAGTACAGGCGGGCCTTCAACTAGATGGACTGAAGAAGTCAGCGGGTGACCGCTGGATTCAGAGGATCGGGAGGAGTGGCAATTATTAAGGGCGGCGTATGTCCAGCAGTGGAGTTTAAAAGGCGTTTTAAAGGATGTGTGAATGGAACTTGAACTTTGAGGAGTGCAACTGCGATACCTTGAGTAGGCGGGTTATTATTCAAACAAAAACCTAAAGACAGAAAAAGACCTAAAGAGCGGTAGAATAACGATGACCAAACATTTTGTTACTAAAATCGGTTTATTTCAATATATGTCTAATCTATTTAAACTATCTTTGTAAATTTAGATGACTTGAGTGATCCGTACGCAGGCTCTAGAAATTTCGAGTGAGTAAACAGTTTAAACCACCGTAATTTATGCCCAATGTAATCTTAATATTATACATCTAAACCCACACGCTCCTCAGGATATTGTGCGAGCAATCAAATTTATTTAGCCGTGAAGCAGAATTAAATCGAGCGAGCGGATAATGCCATGAATTTCGCTAAGCGTTTTGACAGGCGTACACATTTGCATCGCTTAGGTATTCGTACGTTCATCGAGCCAGAAAACTTACAATTAATATTAAAACATGCGTAATAAAACAAGTTGAGCAGTCGGAAAGTATTCGCGTCACCCGAGCTGTGCTTTTGACATGGCTATTATTTTAGAACAATGGTAATACAACTTATCAACCAACCCCTATTTTATCAAATTGCGTCTTTACGGTATAGACAATTGGGATCCTTATGCTTTGCTTCATTGACTGTAAGATTTAAATATTTGTCATCGTCCTGGGCGATGCAAATGATGAGAGGACCTGGTTTTGTTGCATGGAATGTACAGAGTAACATACATTTTAACAAACTATAAAACATTGCCTCTATTGTTCTTTAAGGACCAACAATAACAAGACAGTAGGTATGAATCGCATGTAACGGAATCATCTTCTATGGAATTGATAAATTTTTTGCAGATACAAAATGCTTAAACTTGATGAGAGCCTTGACTAGTTCAACTATAAACGTTTTTATGTAGAACATAATAATTGCCAACACATCTACGGCCATGAAAAAAAACTGACAATATCGAGAAAAATATATATGTAACTACAAATACTTTTGCAATACGAAAATACTCGCTTTTTTGCCGTGAAAGGTTCTGTCTTGCATATGTTTTCTTATATGTCTCCATCTTCCCCACACAGGGGCATCACTGTGGCAGTAGATAGTCGGTAGACCGAGAAATCGCCAAGGACCAGTTACATTCTACATCATCCCATCTGTACTAAGCAATCAGCAGAGTGCATGGAGGTATGTTCGTATGTAAATGTGGTTTCTCGCCAGAGTTAGATTTCTAATGTAATTGACAGCGAAATAAGATTGTTTCGACCCCTATTTAGCGTGGGGCTGTGGCTCCTAACCCTTTTAATAGCGCGATACCCTGCATATATTAAACCAAGTATGAGATTTTATAGAAGAACAACTGAAATATTATTTCAACAATTAAATAAACGCTTTAACGCTCACGCACTAGTTACATATCTGCGTTAAGCATGAGTGAAAAAAGGTAATTAAGACGTTAGCTTTTATAAACATTTGACAATTGAAAATTACTCTATTCTTAATATATATTTATTTATGCAACTTTATTGACACCTCAAAGAGATATACAATGGGCGGACTTAATGCCTAATACTATTATAATAATTAATAATTATAATAAATATCTACCTAATCTAAGAATACCACTCCAAAACACGGACTGCTATTCCTGGATTTCACGTTATTGAGTCAAAATTATATAGGTAGGCCATAGGTATGTAATAAATTGACGCCCCCACGATAGGCCTAGGTCTGTGTTACGGGTAGCGGTTCACAATTGAACACTAACATTACACGAGCACCACATGTTTGTTTGCAAAATAAATATCTACCCCGGCCGGGATCCTATCCCGGGACCCGCGGTTCGACACTCAGGAGTCACGAGGCCACGAAGTCGATAATTATATCATGAATGAATAATATCACTTTACTGTTCGCTGCATATGCAAGTCAAGTAATTTAATTTCAATAAATTCAAACCCTATCTAAAACTGCATGAAAACTGCATTGAATTACTCTGGGTAAGTTATAGGTTTTATTCGTGAAGTTTTTAATTCTTTTGACAAAATACGACAATAATTATTCTCTACAAACGGTTAAGTTTCAAATTAATTAATATGGAATAGACTATCTCTCTCTGGAAATCTTGCAAAACGTAAGCTTAAGAGGGTTAAAGTGTAGGAATTCCCATCGGTAAGCTATTTTGTTCACTTCACTTATTCAAATTAAATGTAAGCTTAGTGCAAGTTAAAATATACACTTCTGTGCTGTAGCTTTAATCACTGAAAACTGTTTCTTTGTTAGGACTGGATACGCTTAGTTTAGTGATGGGTATACTAACGTTATCTGCTGTATCCAGTGAACATTGGTAGACTTCGATTGACTTTAAATCATGCAGAACTCTCATGTGCTGGTATGTAGATTATCTCAATATGTTTGCTTAAACTCCTACATCCATACATTTTGAGATTTTAAAAACACTATTACCTACCTGTCACATGAAAAAAAAATCGCGTGATGTATTTACACTACACAACGCAACCCCTAATATAAGCAGAACGTACATTCTCAATTAATTTCGTAAAAACGGGCGTAAAAAGGATTTTTTTCTGTTGCATTTAACTGTATACAGCGAGACAGCTAATGTAGGATGGTAAATTGATTGATAATAGATATATCTATTTTATGTAAATAAGCGATAATTAATTAAAATTGAAACGTCCATAGCCATCGATCGTCTATAGCCACATACCTTGATTGTCTCATTATAAATCACATTCGCTTTAAATACTAATACCGACCGAGACGGCAATTTCATATTGAATCTAAATCAGTGTTAGTATAATATTAATACGTGAAGCAAAAATTTTAGACCCTTATTACGAAAATTACTTGGATACCGACCACTCGTCAACAACTACATAGATATTATACATAAATAGTCCTCGACAGTATGCGACGCCATTTCAAATTCTATACAGTCAGGATATTCTTAGACTATGATTGGAAGACAATATCGGTGGTTCTCAGGAGATTTGGCCGAGTTCATCGTATTAGCAGATTGGATTGCCCGGGACTGCCGCCAGCCATAACCCGCGCGGCGACAGCGAAACAATTCACATCACTTCATTGAGCAACGCTTTACTGTCGGCTGACGAGGAATTTCAACTCTTGTCTGAATGAGTAACGTTGACAGTTTGACACCCGGGCAATGTTTATTTTATACTTGGACATTTTTATAAAAGTAGGTACTAGTGGACGCCCGCAACTTCGCTTGCGTGGATTAGATATAGCAAATGTTTCATTTATAGTGTCTATCCTTCTCAAGAATGTTCGTCCGTCCATATAGTCTAAAAAATAGTCATTTAAAAAACTAAAAACACGCTTTTGTAGTTAACCGAACTAAAAAGTAAATACGAGTACTGCTTCGTTGGTCTTGTGATCGCAAGGGCGGTATTGGTAAGCTAGAGGTCCTAGGTTCTATCCCGAGGTCGGGCAACAACTGTTTCTACTAAGATCTATATTATTGTAGTTGTAATAACTCAGTCAGTCAGTCAGTCAGTCAGCTTCTCCTTTTATATATATAGATTGACAAGTGAAGCCTTACTCGTATTCTAGAGAACCTATAACTATTCCTCATAAATGTGGCAATCTAGTACAAAAAGTTTTTTTTAAAACAGACTGTTCCAGAACTAGTGCGTTAAAAATAAAAAATCTCTCCCGCTTCATACTCGTAATATTGGCTTATATTCACATTCACGTAGAAGTTTTGCGATGAAATTTTGAAGTTTGTTTTTAGAAAAATTATCTTTGATCAATTTATTAAATTAGGTACAGGCAAATTTTTAGTTCTTGTGTTGAAGACACTTTTATTGTTTCAACAAACAGTTCGTTGATTCCAAAAATACTAATTTTGTTCGACTATATAGTTTTGCCTTCATTTTACCTAGTATGTATAATAAAATGATGACAAAAAAATAAATATTGGTTGCCTGTAAAGTCGGTATACGGGCGAAAGTTTTACGTGACAACGACTTTGAGTGGTAAAATAATTTTAATGTGAATATTCACTCGTATAGTAGTATCGTCTCGTATCGTATCGTCTCTCTCGCTCTTAGGCGGGCTAACCATGCCCGAGTGGAAGGGACGCGTGCCTCTCACTCGCTCTCATTGTGAGCGCATAACGTGAGCGGAGCGTAACGCAGTTTCTTGAAGTGTCACCCGGCAAACCAATTTATAAGACGTTGTCACGTCAATAACCAAAGAAATTGGAGGTGTCAAGTCAATTTCCATATTAACGTAATGTTCTAAGCTGAGGTTCTAAGAAATAAAATTATTCTTCATGAACACCGAGTAGGTACCATAAACTATTTTAAATGTGGCCGAAGTCGCGGGCAACATCTAGTACGTTAATACTTTTGTAATCAAATGTCATTTACGCTGTAAAGCGACCCATTTATAAGGTAGGTTGGGTAGCAGGGAATCATGTGACGCCATTATTTTTACATTTCGTAGCTCAACGCTACCAACATACTCGCATCTACATGTGCCGTTACGCGACACTGCCACGCAGCGCCGTAGACAACGCCCTCCTTACTTTATTACTTCAATGACTTGACGTTTATTATCAGTTATGAAAATAAATTCATGTCGTGAAATAAAGGGAAAAATTGAGTTAAAGTCGTTCGACCGGGAAACGTGTTTAATGTAAGGATACTGTTATATCACGACCATCGCGCGAGTGTACACGTAGTAGTGAAAGAGGAAATTTATTTATTTACCTACTGTCGACCGAACCTTTTTTATAAATAGAACATTTCAAACATTCCTACAACAGCACCCATCTGCTGCCGCCCATGACAACTGTGACCGACTTTTTAAACAAGACTCAAATAAGGAATACGATGGATAGACCTATTAGGGGGTTGTTAATGTATACAACAATTGGTCAGTTCGTAAGTACTTATGGGGACTGGAGTAGGGACTGTGAGAGATAGTTAGTCCTGTTAGTGGTTGTTAGTAATTGTAAGTGCGAATCTCGTTTCAAGTCGATCACAGATGCGTTGCTATTTGCTACACTGCTTCCAGTTCCATTAGCAAAAGTATTTCAATCAAAATCGAGTAAGTCATCATCATATCTTCAATAAAAACGACTATCTTACTTTTCTACTTAATATCAATTTTTAATGTTATTAAAATTCATTGTATTAAAAATTTTGTCTCATTATTTAACTATGAATATTCTTATTTCTGAGTAGGAAGCATTTTTAATATTCTCCAGTGCAATTTATACAAAAATATTTTTTTATTATTAGGAAACCAAATTAACTTAATTTATATAAGTCAACTAATCAATTATAATCTTGACAAACAGTAAAATAAATTATAATCAAAATTACTAATACTAACTTCTAAAAACGTTTGATTTCTTATCTTATTTAAGTATCTCTCAATATTTCGCGATGAGACACTTTTATAGTAGGTAGTCGTATTTTGGGTGTTTGTTGCAGTTTTATGATTACACAATTAGTGTTAACCCCGTCGATTTAAGTGTTGGAATAGCCTTCTGTCGTTGGGAGTTAACGATTTCTTTTACGTTAATGACACTTAGGTACATACTTAATATTGCGGAAATGGAAGAGGAATATTTACAAGTACCTACATGGAAATTTCAAAAGGTTGCTTAGGAGACCTATCGACGTTTTATTATTCTACAACTTATTAGGTAGTAGTATTATATATGAATTATGAAATTATGTAGCGTCCATATCCCAATGGATCGCTTCGATTCAATGTGATCGAAAAAGTCAAGCATCGACGGGCGCGGTGGGTTTGTGGAATCGGTCCAGTAGTTTTGGCAGCGCACGCCAGAATAGCTCGCAGATGGTAGATTTTTTCCTACTTACTTGACACTTATCGTCATATTTTGGACAATTCACACAATATCTTTATAAATTTGTTATTCTGATGTATAAGCTATATTATTGTAAAGTTTCATTAAAATCCATTCAGTACGTTTTACGTGAAAGAGTAACACACATCCATCCATCCATCCATACTTACAAACTTGCCTGTTTATAATATTAGTAGGATTATTGCAGGCCAGGGACCTATACTTATGTTTTCTCCATACAAAACTAAATACTTACTAACACAGCTCCATAAGAGGGCATTTAAAAGCTATTTTTTATATTGCTATGCGGAGATTGGTAATTTTTTACAATTTTCAATTTTAACTTCATATGTTTGAAAATTGTGAGTCAGTCATCTTGGTAATTTTAACATAATAATTGTTTGGATCTATAACTGTTACTTATTATGCTAAAATTGAAAATTGCGAATCGTCAGTCATGGTAATTTTAACATAATAATAGTTATGGATCCAAACGTGGAATTAGACATAATAATAGATTCTGCTTAACGTTAACTTTAGCTCCACAAATTTGTAATGAATCCGTAAATGTGTTATCCCCTATGATTATTTTACACCCTTAGGGGTAACATTTTTACAAACATTGAATGCCATATTTATTTATATCTAATCAACAGCCTTTAAGTAATATAAATATGTCCTTTCTCGTTCTCTTATGTGTTATTTTCATTTAGGAATCAATTTATTACTACCAAATGTGCATTTGAAATAAATTATCAATTTATATTGTAGTTATGGTTCATTTGGCTATAATGGCTTACACATAAGATATAAATATATACTGTGGCGGGCTTTTTTGTAAGACTATTTAAGATAAACATTTCCATGATACATTACTATATGTGTAACTCTAGCGGTTTTGGCAGCGCACGCCAGAATAGCTCGCAGATGGTAGATTTTTTCCTACTTACTTGACACTTATCGTCATATTTTGGACAATTCACCCAATATTTTAAATTGTAGCCTATGTGTTATTCTAATGTATAAGCTATATTATTGTAAAGTTTCATTAAAATCCATTCAGTACTTTTTACGTGAAAGAGTAACAAACTTCCATCCATCCATACTTACAAACTTTCCCGTTTATAATATTAGTAGGATTACCATGACTGACCGATTCAGCCTCACTCAACAATGTTACTCGAATATGTTACTTTGGCGTCACATTCCTTAGATGCAAGCAAGGCTTTAACAGCAAGCGAGACAGTTTAAAAGCACTGGCCGTCGTAAAGGCTAAAATGAAAACATTTTCGGTGCAGTTTTACAGCGGTCAATAGTGTTCGTGACTACCGCTTGTTTGTGAGGTTTAACACCTTGTAAATCTTGCCGTAAAAAATACAATGTTGTTTTGGTGGCACTGACTTTTTGGGGAACGTTAATCTTATGCAGACTTTTACCTTAGCTGGGAAGAGTCATACTCAGTATGTAGTTAATATAGATCTTTTATTTTAAAATTGTACAAAATCAGAGTAGGTATCTTATGGAACACAAAACACTAGTATGTAGGTACATAGACGCCAGAAGAACGAAGGAACCAAGATAATTAAAGTAGATAGGTACTTTCCACAAATACAATCGGAGCGTCATGAATGTCAAATGTATGAAAACAACGCTTCTCTCTGCAGGTGTTTGTTCCTTGTTAGTCCGGTGCAGTACCATCGACCGCCACGCCACCTGGTACCATTTCTACCGTGTAGTAATTGTTTTTAGATCAATTGTGGTCCGATTGGAAAAGTGTGGTTTCCAGTAACACTTCTTTAAAGGCGACCATCTTAGTCCTCGAGGGTAGCAACACATCTGTGTGGACAAGACTGACTTGGAATAAGACAAACTAACAATCACTAACTGGATTAGGTACATTCTGAGTAGTTTACTCTTTAATTTTACTGAAATAGGGTTTGCACATCAGTGAAAATAATAATATTTTTTTATTTTTTTGGAGTATGTTATACAGCGTTACTGCGGTTCTTAAATATTGTAAATGGACTCGTTATATAAGGCCCCATTGAACCTCCTTTCGGCTTTAAGGGTAACTACCCGGTACAACAGGGTGTTACAAAGTTAGGTAACACCCTGTATAGGTACTGAAGCCTCCTCAATGGTTATTATCAACTTACCTCGGCCCATGTCTCTACATGCGACTCTGTGGTCAAAACGCACCGGGGCGAGACTAACGCACAGTGTTCAATCGATGTACTCGTGTTTGAAATATACGTACTTAATTGTAAATGTATATCCATCCAACATCCACAGTGGAGGTAGATACTATATGCCTGCTTCCAGTATATATAATGTACTCTGTGATGCCTGCGACTTGTCCATAATATCACGAAAGCATATAAATTCTGGTAATCCGCATTTTGGCAGTAGCACGTGGATTATGGCCTCACATATTCCGAGAGGAGACACGAAACCAAAAGTGGGACAGTAAAAAGGAAGGTAGCATCGCTTGAAAATCAAATTAATATTTTGATGATACTGTGTGACATCTATCGAATCAACCAAATAACAAAACCTTTGCACATTGCCATCTGTTGGCTAGTAGATAACATGTAAATATTTTGTATTCAACCTAGTTTTGCTACTGCTTAATAGATGGCAAGAATGACAGTAATTTGGCAATGGTGCAATAGATGGCAGCTCCTTCGTTATAGTTCGCGTCATATAAGTTTGCATGTGACTCTTGGCGTAACAATATAAAAATACCATTGGTAAAATTTTTTAGACACAAAAATGGCTTTACTTTTTTCACTAAACATTATTTGCCCTTTTTAATAATTGATTTTTCAGGGCTGTTAAAATATTCGATCTCTCAAGGGTAGAGAGAGAAGAAGAAAAAAAATGTGAGAAAAATTTAGATAAAACGTATATGAAGACATAATGGATTATTACTTAACGATAGTTTGACTTATTTTCTTTTTGTACCGCTTTTTTGCTGTAATTTACCACTAAAACACCAATATGCAAGTAGAGACAAAAATCTTTCGTTTTTAACTTGGTCACACATACAATATGACGCCTTCTCTCTTGCTTTAAATAATTATTATTCTTTTTTACAGGTAGTTTTGTTGAAAATTAACATGTGGGGAAAAATTATACCGATATAGTCTGTGGCACTCGGTTTTATATAATCTATGCGAACATTTCTCTCTCTACGTATACGTCTGTAGTAATGGATTTGAAAGCTACGTAATTATTAGGATATAGTTCACTGCAAAATCTATGACAAACAAAATTATTGGTCAGACGATAATTTTATTTACGTGATTTACGAATTTGATTAATTGCTCTATTCCTCTTGGTTAATAATATAAGTTAAGATGATTATTTGTATATCTTGGGTAAATGTCAAGGTTATTTAAAATAATGTCAGTCAAAAATAGTAGTAGTCTTCTATTGGTAATCTAATTCTCATTCAATTCAATTTTCAGTTCTTCCGGTAATTTAATAGAAGTTTTTACTGACAGCATTTAATCTGTGCGTGCACTCCGATTCACTTACATACAATATTAATCTATGGTCTGTGATGTCTTGTGCGCACAAACCACAAACCAAATTAAGTAATTAAAAATCTGTGAAATAAGCATTTCTCTCTACCTAGTCTGTGGACAAAAGACGAGTATAGATATGCTTGTGTGTGTGTATGTGATTGATTTGAGTGTGGTGACTGACTGGTGTTTAAATTTAGAATAATTTTATTTAATTCGATAAAGTGCACTTTCTATTTTACAAATTTGGAAACGAAAACTGCCGAAGGTGAGTGAACTTTTTAATTTGGGACGGAAAAGTAACAGTGTGTCATTGAGTCAGTATTTGTAAATGTATGTTATTTGATATGAAATGGAATCGTCATGTTGTTAATGTTTAGTTTCGAACGAAGAACCCTGACCATTCGCTAAGTTTCATTTACTTTATTTAGTATAAATTAAGCTTTGTCAGAAACTATCTGAAGTGTGGTTACAAATTAACTTTATAGTTTTATTCATTTTTATTACAGTAATGGGCTTTTAAATCTTGAAATTTACATATAATAGCTCGGAGGCGGGAATTGTGCGGCACAATTTGTACCTAAAACATGGGATCTAAAAAACTTGGATAAGTTACATACAGGCATAATTGTTATGTCAATATAACAAGGCAGAGTTATGAGAGAATTATGTTTGTATCCCTATCTGTATAGCCAGTAATACTTTGGCCTCTAGCGGAAGTTAGCTATAGCCTAACCCATCTCATTCTGAGAAGGGACCTGTTTGTAGTGAAGTTTGTTTGTTGTGAAATAAATTTGTTAAGCCATGTCAAAGGCCATTGGATGGTGTAAAAAACCTGACTGTTGGGTTAGCATTCCCTTCAGATCTAATTCCATAGCTATGATTTTTTAGAAATGTAAAAAATATACATACTTATTTACCGGGGTACTCCACTAACCACAGAGTACCATTACTTAAAGTCATATTATGGGTACAGTTGCAGAATTAATTAACGTAAAATGTCATTACATTTTTTATCTACCATCAGGTCACAAAGTTGATGCTACCAAGAAAAAATTCGGGAACTAGTTACTTTAGTAGTCAATTAATCAAATTAAGTATGGTTGTCAAAAGGATTTTTCTATACAAAAAATTTTATAATCGCGTTCGCGCATTATGAAAGTATTCTCTTCATGTATTTTTTTTTATGGAAACAAGATAGCAAACGAACTTGCAGCACCACCCATCCGCTGCCGCCCATGACAACTGTGACTGACTTTGACTCAGGGACTGGGATGGTTTGTCCAATTATGTAGTTAAGAGAGTTACTTAGAACATGAGTTGGTCAGTTCGTTAGTAGGTATGAGGACTGGGGACTGTTAGTGATAGTTAGTCCTGTTAGTTGGTGTTAGTAATAGTCCAGTTAGTACTTGTTAGTAGGAGTCTCATTCTAAGCCAGTCACAGATGTGTTGCTACCCTTGAGGACTAAAATGGTCGCCTCTATAGAAGTGTAACTGGAAACCACACCTTTCCAACTGGACCATAATTTCTTTAAAAACAATTATTACACAGCAGAAATGGTATTAGGTACCGTGGCGGCGGTGGCGGGCGGTGGTACTGCCCTGGGCGAATTCTATATGGAACCAATTAGGTTTCATGTAAAACTTATTTGGTTCCCTATAGGCTCTACCACCTAATAGATAACCGGGCAATGTATGCATACGGCCATTGAATTATTAATGATTTCATTAAATCGTGTTTGAATCATAATTTTTATATTCGTGGAATCGAGTAACATGTGCATTTTTTTAGTAAGTATATATATCGCATATCGTCGCTTTGTTATCATTCGTTCCGTACTAATGTTACCTGTCGGAAGAGGTTTAATTATTTCTGTTATTGGTATAAGAAATCCATTCCGTTGTTTCATGAATTAATTTATCAAAGGAAGTTAAACAGCTGCAGAACATTTGACCCAAAGTTAAATCTTTCCTGCCTGTGCTTAAGTAAGTCTTTATATTTTTATTTAATTTCTAATTCAGCTAGGTATTTGAGCTAAGCACAGTAACAATACATTGTAAGCTTGTAAAAATACACTTGAAAAATGCGATTGAAAAAAAACACGAAAAGAAAAAAGTCTGAAAGTCTTTGAATTTGTGGGAGTCCTGCGAGCACCGTTATAAAGATGGTTTCAAAGATATCATATCCGATCCAGGCTGACGTACGCGGCGCAGGCATGGTACGCTCTGGCAGCGGCCTCGAAGCGCAAGCGTCTTCAGGCCCAGCAAAACCTCGCCCTGCGAGCAATCACGGGTGCGGGGCGCTATGTCCGGAACGCGGTGATCGCGCGCGACTGCAAGCTGGAGTCGCTGGATGAGTTTGTGGTCCGGTTGGCGCGTGTTATGTATAACCGCGCCGACAATGGGCCACATCCTCATCTAAGGGGGATAGCGCCGCTACATGCACGCCCTCCTGAAGGCCGACCGCTCCCTAGAGAGCTGTTGGACCTTCTTCCCCCCGACCATCAGGGGGAAACAGCGACTAATGGCTGCAGATCCGAATTCCCTCACGCAGAAGCGCTCACACCGCCGCGAAAGAGGAGGAAAGGTTTCGTTCGTTCAAAGATATCGACTTTTGGATTTACCTTATGATGGATGAGATTCATTCCAAGCTTAGTGCTTTAGGTTGGGTGCGTTTGTAACGTATACGTGAACGCATTGCTATCGGATCTAGACTAAACCGCTCTAATTCAGCTTATGCTAGCTTAGCTTAGTCTTGAATCGATTTCGAAAAGGGTTGATATAACGCAAAGGCACCGAATTCCGACCGCTTATCGGCGTTTTACATCGAATCTCCAAAAAGATAACAAAAAACCAATTTATGAAATTTAAAAATAAATACGTCTTTGTGGTCATATATTTTTCTTACTAAAATATTAAGACAAAATAGTCTAAGTGGTACATTTTATATCAAAATCTTTACTTTTCAATGCAGATTAAATGAAATACTAAGATCACCGTTTTCCGACCGCCCAGTGGTGTTTTGCCTAAATCCGACCGCTTAGGCCCCGAATTCCAACCGCCCGTGACGTTTTGACAAAAATGAACTTAATTGTCTATTAATACGGTGTGAATTTGTTTAAAAATAACAGGATTTTATTGTTGTCATTTGTTTATTGTTTTAACGTGTTCTTACGTTTATACATTTACATTTTAACTATCCGATAATTATCGGATAACTATCAATGAACATCTTGATAATTTCCAACCCTGGGCAAGGGGATGTTATCTCCCCAAAGCTTTTCACCGCTGCATTGGAAGATGTGTTCAAGCTGATGGAGTGGAAAGGTCGCGGCATCAACATCAACGGAGAACGCCTCACACACCTTCAATTTGCCGATGATATAGTGATCTTGGCGGAATCGCTGGACGACCTCAACACCATGCTAGGAGACCTGAACAGCGCCTCGCAACGGGTGGGTTTGAAAATGAACATGGACAAGACTAAGATCATGTCCAATGTGCATGTCAAACCTATACCGGTTGTTGTTGACGGCGCTGCTCTCGAAGTTGTTGACGAGTACGTTTACCTGGGACAAGTGGTCCAGTTGGGTAAGTTCAATTTCGAGAAAGAGGTCACTCGCAGAATCCAGCTCGGGTGGGCAGCGTTAGGGAAGCTACGACATATTAATTCTTCACATCCAAATTACCTCAGTGCCTAAAGACGAGAGTTTTCGAGCAATGTGTGTTCCCAGTGATGACATATGGATCCGAGACGTGGTCCTTTACCCTTGGTCTGATCCGCAAGCTCATAGTCGCTCAACGCGCTATGGACAGAGTTATGCTCGGTGTTTCTTTACGGAACGTAGACGAACGAAGGTTACCGACATAGCTCGCAGGATCAGCGGACTGAAGTGGCAATGGGCAGGCCACGTCGCTCGGCGGACGGATAACCGATGGGTGAGAACAGTCCTCGAGTGGAGACTGCGTCTGTGAAAACGAAGTATTTATTGGCCGCCCCCCGACGAAGTGGACTGACGACCTGAAGAAGACAGCGGGAAACCGTTGGATTCAGAGGCCCGCAGGATCGGGAGGAGTGGCGACGATTGAGGGAGGCCTATGTCCGGCAGTGGACCCCAAAAAGGCTGATGGATGGATGGTCGCAATCAAGTACATACATTGAAAACGTGATTGCGACCTGCACGGACGGAAACAGGGAAGAGGCAAATAAAGTGTACCGTATTTCCGACCATTATTAAAGTTTGTCTATTATTCAACTAAAACAATGTATATGTGTTTGTGTTTAGTCAAAAAATGTCATGTAAACCTTAAAACGCTGAATATCATCAAAGAACACTCCAAAAACTAGATATATTATGTAAAATATTTATTTATAACAACACAGAAACTTTGTGAAAAATCAAGAAAGTCTAGAAAAATCTTTGTGTTTCGAGTCAAATAACATTGAATGTAATGATTTTAGAGTAGGTCGTATACAGGTTCCCTAAAGTATCACAAAATTTACTTAAACAGTCGAACGTGAAAAATATGTTTGAAGTGAAAACAAAGCTAAAAATTAACTTTCAGTGCGAAGTACAAAAATCTTGTTTCCGTCCAACCGGTCGGATATCGGAACTTACGATTTTTAGAGAGACCTCATTCCGTCCAATCTTAATAACTTGATAAACCTATCAATTTACTAAAATTCGGAGTTTAAACTTTGTAATTATGATCACTGTAAGTGTATTTATACGATAAAAACACAAAATACTTACTGGTAGGCTCGAGCTAGGTAAAATCGAGATTAATATGATTCTACACTTTTAACTTTTTTTACATTACGAAACAATCAAAATGCACCCATTCGCAGTTTTAAACCAACTGACGTTTTGTTTGTTACGATTTTAAAACCATTTTTTGTCAATTGACGCACGAATATTGAATGAATAAAATGCGTTAAATTTCGTGAGTCTTAGGTGTGCAATTTAAAACTTATAACGACTTTTTCGAAATGGTCGGATAGAGGAGGCCGGTCGGAGACCGGTGCCATTGCGTTACTCGTACTTCGGTTACCGACTACGTACTCGCTTACTTCCATCGTAAGTTGTTTTTGAGTGTCTGATATCGATAAATATCTGGTACAATACAATCTTATAGAAGGCATCCACTATATAATTACATTTCCTGATATGTTTAATATGTATATCGCCAAAAACTCATTTTTCTTCGTAAGTAAATGTACAAAGAAGACAGATTGAGAAAAGCCTAACTTGAGGATTGGCATGGACGCTTTATAGTCGCGAGTTCCGTTTTCCGTTACATCCAAATGTGATATTGGTTTGTGAATTCTACGCAAAAAGAGAACATTGGGCCATGCAAGCATTTTTAAAATATCTCTACAAGCGCGTGTTTGGATACTATCCATATTGGTAATCAACCAATTTTCTATTGGGTTGCCTTGCATAACTACGACACCCTGGTAGCCCGGAGTTAGAATTTAACCATAGAGTAACTACAATGGACCAGCGTCTTTGAAGGCTCGCGAAATGTTGTCATTGCCGCAGGGATGCCACATTTTTTAAATTTTATTTTTTAGTTACTCTGTTCCATATTTGTTAGTACAATTCTTCACTCAAATGTGAAACTCGACCCCAGTGAGTGTTAGGTAGCTGGGGTGCGCTTTCCCCGTCTCCCGCCCAGCAAACCCCGCAAATGCTCTGTCTAGACGTGTTGAATGGTTGACTGTATGATATAAGGTTATATTACATAAAGGTTGTGTTGCAACTGCAACTATGTGGAGCAAATAAGGGACGACAGTTATCTCCTGCGCTGGTTATGCCGCATATTTACCTCAGAGTGGCAAAGCTTGATGGATGGATCGACCAAGAAGAAGGCACAGACCCTCGTTGTTCATCGTCCCGTGTTTCCGATGGGGGGACGTGTGATTTTACACTGGACGTAGCAGTGTGAAATCACACGTCCCCCGCAGCTTTGTGACACTGAATGCTCTCTTGAAGGCCTTACAATCAGCGTTGCTTGTAGGTGGATGCGATCCTGTCTATACTCTATATTAAGCTTGGAGTAAAGTCTGTGTGTGAGATTTGTCTTTACTAAGTGGTCATAAAAAGTTCATTAACACGCATGTCATATTTGGTTTCTCAACTTGGTAAATGAAATTATGTGAAAAGTGTCAGAAAGAGTTATGGGCGTTTGGCAAATGTTGACAGACAAGCTTTTGTCAACTGAAACGATAACACCGAGGCACCAACTGTAGATACTAGGCCCCTATTCAAATTGTAGGAAGTAGGTCAATTTGCTCTTGAGTGGACGAGAAATAGATGAATGGGCTCGGTTACAGTTAGATCCAATCGACGCAATTAGGACGCAACTGTTGTGTAAGGGTACATTTTACTCAGATACTCAAACGTTCCTAATTTGGTATCATGTTCAGCTGCAATGTCGTACACGTGCATTTTGTGTTGATGCATTATATACGGCAGCCATCAATGAGTTAGCTATTATAACTGAAGTGAGTTGAGGTACAGCTTTCAAATCATAGTCGCAATACCGTTCTGAAGAAGTGTTTTATTTTTATTTTAATTAAGTATTTATTTATTTATTATTGTTGCTTCGATTATAACTATGCAAGATCTGATGCTTATAATAATAACAATCCTATGGAAAGTCTGCAAATAAATATTCTGCGCTACCTATCGCATCGGTATTTCCTTATCGGAATTATTATAAGAAGGCTTTATTCTTTTTTTTTTTTTTTTTTCAATTTTTCTTCAAGGATTTCAGTCACATCATCCTTTCCTTTTCTTTATAGCAAACATGCACTGCTGTGCTTTTTTGTAAACCAGAGACCTCTATCTACTTGATTCTCGATTGATCCATTCAATTGTCCACAGCAATCCCGATCCAATAGTCATTTTGTCACGCGCTATTTCCTCGTGCGTTAACAAATGTACCGCTGAATCTATTAAAAAGTGTAACTATAATGTTTCCCCATTGTATTCATTGCGTAGGCACTGACTGATTGAGTTTTACGGGACAATGCCCCTGAACATTATACAAAACTAAAACAAATTCAATGCAATGCAACATAGGTGTAGTATGTAGTTACAATAAAAAATTTGAAACTATTCATGCTTTTAAAAGAGGTCATTGTGACCTCTGCTACAGCCTCCCACTTAACCCCATTCAAGTATCTATTCAATTTGATATCCACACATTTGTCGATGTAAATAAATGTTATTGTGGTATGATAGTGGGCATTAATCATGAATTGAAGCGGTTAATTAATAATTGTTTTCAATGTTTGTACAGCTGAAATGATCTGAATTTAATCTACGTGTCCCTAAATCAAATTGAATAAATCTACAATATTGTCGACGCGTGAATATAGAATTCATGTCTTTAGGTCAGGTTCTCCCAGTTTCGATATTTGTTTGTAGCGTCACAGCGCAGCTCTGCTTGTTGAGTGGTAAATATTTGAATAATATATTGAAGTATAATAATAGAATAATACAAAACGTAATAAACACGCCAGCTTGTAGTTGGTGTATTAAAACTAGTCCAAAAAGTAATGCGCACCTTTTTGTGTCTATCGAAGAGAATCTATTTATCCAAAGCAACTGTACTGTACTGCTACTGCTATGGTCTGGTCTATAGAAGTCATCTGATTGTTATCGGATATTATTTGTCTGCGCTTTTTTCGATACTGTAACGGACGTTTCTGTAACATAATAGCTATCGTCAGATTGTCATATCCAGTTGTCTTTAACTAACAATTGTTGCTTAGTTGATCGACGCAAAGGCCGAATTCGGAACTCGTGGTACGACACGCATTAAAATACCTAAAATATTCCTTCACAATTTTTTACTATCAATACTGGGACAGTGTGCTGAACTATGTGCATCAGGTCTTCCTAATTGTATAACTTCTAAATAAAACTGATTCTTGCAATAAGTAGGCCAATAATGATAATAACACTGTGTACGCCCTGACCACCGCGAGCGCGTTCACTCCTGAAGATGATCATCGTAATCGATCGAAACTAGTCGGCCTATTATAAGATAATAACACTCGTAATACTACTAAATCGTACTTGTAAAAAAGCTAAGCTGATTCCCCTCTGGGTTGCATGAGACGTCTATGCGTCTCATTGCTGGGCACAGGTCTCCCCCACGGACAAATCTTCGGGAGGTCTAGAGCATACTCCACCACGCTGCTCCAATGCGGAGGGGTTAGTGGCCAACCCAGTGTCGAATGTTCTCAAGTCACCCGAAGGTATTCGACAAGGCTTAACGATTTTTTTCATCATTGAACACGACCGGGACCGACGGCTTAACATGCCCTCTGAAACACGGTAGCGCCTATGAAATTTTGCCACTAGCGTTCACCCATTCACAAACCGACCGCGCCCTTCGTTGTTTCTCTGTTGATCACATTGAATCGACGCGAGCCATTGGATTATGGACGCAACATAGGTAACCAGTATAGTAAATGATTTAACTAGAGCATATAATGGCAGCCAATGGGTGCAAATTATATTGTGTATATTTGATGGTCATTCGTCAGGAAACAAGTTAAATTTTATGTCCATAGTGTGTGCAATGCTAAGCACCCTAATAAGATAGCCGGTTTAGCTACTCGTCATATCTTTTAGTATTTGAACAAGTAGGTAGGTCCCCCTCTGTTCTAATTAGACTTGAACATCATAACTCCAGACTAGAGCATGTTCTAAGTTTTGTAGATGACACTCTTGCGCTTAAGTATCGTCTGGGACATTAACCTTGGAGGCTTGGCGTTATCTCATATTTTTAAACTAGATTCATTACTACTATTTTCACTATTTTAGTTATTGGTATAGTAAAATTATATGTAAATGCTTTAATAAATGAGAATCGAACTTTCGAGATCATTGATTGATTGTACGAGATGTGTTTGTAGAACCGAATTTAGAGTAGTAGTTAGTGGTAGTGAGTGACATTGCCTGCAGAGCCGCGGGCCCTGGGTTCAAATCCCGGCCGGAGTTTATATTTATTTCGCAGATACTCGAGTCGATGTTAAATTCTGAATGAGTGTCCGCGACCCGCAACAGGCCCTGGCTTACCGCACGGGTGTGAGTGTAAGCATATTAATAAATTTATAAGGTTTATCAATGCTTCCCCGATTGGTACTTGCTTGCTTGACCGAAACTGCTCGCAACGACTTGCCAGCTCTATCATAATCATCTATCGCACCTCTATTTAGCCGTGCTGTTAACGCCCATATAGCAGGGTCAACACACGCTCCACTTCGCTCACAATACATTTGCGGCCGATCCTGTGGCCATTACACTCGCTCGCATCGCCGACCGAGTTCATTGTGGCTAATAAAGTGATTAATTCGGGCCAGAACAGAAATGTGGTCCGCCGATCCATTAAGAATTAAGGTCGCCAAGCCGTTGTGTTACGTCATCGCAATCATACAGATTCAACAATTGTTATCGGGATTGAATAGTTTATTGATGTAGCAATTACAATGGGTGGAGTGTTGCGCGGCTGTTGGTTGACAAGCTCATTTGACCTGTGTACATTTAACCTGTTTGTATCTGTGGAATCTTGAACCTCTTCGATTAAATTATATAAATAACAAACTTGACTGGTCTGAAATAAAATGTTAGTAAGACGGCCAAGCCCGATAAAAATAAATTCACTCCTCAGTGGCTTATTCCGGATATAAAATTCCTAGAGCTTTTCTGGGCAACTTTAAATTGATTGATGAAGCAAACCATCCTGTATAACATTGTCAAACCAGAAAGCTCTTCTCGATCGCGCAAAACCAATCATTAGCCATAGCCACTGTTAAAGAAAGACACTAATGAAGTAGACAGGCTCCCTAAGGAACAAACCGCTTTTTGCGTCCTTTGATTGTAAATCTTGAAAGAAGTCTGTGGCAAAGGCGCCTATTATTTATCGGGAGTCGTTGAGCAAACAGCTAATTTGTTGCAAGGCCTAATTACTGTGGCTGTATATCTAACATTATGCAGTGCTTTCAACTCATGTTTTCATTTTTAAATAAGCTGAAATATTTCCTTGGGTATCATAATATTAATTGTGTAAAATATGTGAAGCAAAAACTTTGCATCCGTTTTTACGAAAATTACGTGGACGGTGGTGAGTAAAATTTCGGCACGGTTAAAGTTTATACGGCGAAGAAGTGCAGAAACTCAGCTAATATTTTTATATAATATGCATTTCAAATATGTACATTAAATTAAAACATTACCTACACAATATACCACTGGTTTGACACATATTTAATAGTTAGTTACATGCATACGATGGCATGTTATTTGTCCCATGGTAGGTACTTTGAACATTGGTTTGGATTAAGTCTATAATTATAGAGATAAATATAGTAGTCTTTTGGACAATAAAACCTTAGTAACCTTAAGAACCCGTTGGTACCCGATTTACAAACAAACTGCTAAGTTAAAGTTGTTCTACCTACGTAATTTGCTCTATGCGTGCAGAACTGCAAACCCACACAACTGACAAATTGTAAGTTACTACTATCTTCTCGTTGCCACATGTTTACCTACAGTATCACCTCTTAATTCATAGGAAAAACATATAATATGTTGTTACCTACATGAATCAGCCTAAACCAACTTAATATTAATGAATGAATGAATTATTTATTTATACAAATCACAGTAATTGTATCAGGTAAATTATCGGCCTACGTAAATATGACCATGTTTCCCAATATCGTCTCCAACTGAATTGACTCCCGATTAGACTAAGGCGGAACTCTAGAATTCTCCATGTTCTATTTAACATCCTAAATTGTACAGCTTCTCAATATCTCAATTAGAACTTTGAAACTTTCAGTACGTCTGTGATACTCATGACATGATACTTCGCTTATCTTTTTTTTTTATTTATTCTTTATTGGCACACAGATGTTTACAAGCATATATTAAATAGCTAGCATCAGAAACCACACAGGTTTGTAGTAAATGCTAACGAACTCGAGTTAGGTCTAGGGTATTATATTAAGTAGGTTCACTACATAACATTAATGCAAATTAAGACGAATCTACTTAGGTACTAAATACTTTGATGATCCAGCCCAGTATCAAGCGTTAAAGTCACGCCTGCGACCACTGGACCAACAAGGTAGTCCTATTACAAGTGGCATAGAAAATAAGACTAATCTACAAATTTAAAGGCTAGGCGAGCCTTCCACCGTAGAAATAGCCATTGATGCTGAGCTGTTTTTTTCTTCTTTTACTGTTCAGCCTGCATTACTCTGGAACCACCTGCCTGAAGAAATTAGAAAAGTGTCCAACATATATTAATATAATTACATATTACAACATATTATTATTATCATTAAAAAGAAAATACGTGAGCATTTGACTTCTGCTGATTAGGTAGTAGTAGCTGACTAGTTTTAGCAGACGGTTTTAATGGTTTTACGAATTTTAAACCTTGTAAGTTCTGAGTTAAGTGCTATTTTTTTGTTCGAGTAAAGCGTTAGTGTATGTATTAGGAAGTAAGAAGTAATAGATGAATGAAGTTAACCCAAGTAGTCAAACTGTTATTTAGTATATAGACCCGTATATCAGATAATATACATATTCATTAAGCAACAGCTTAATATTATGATAACTGCTATAAGTAACTAAGCCGTATTTGGAGAGTTTATTTTCTCACATTAGGTTATCTATGAGGGACGAGGGCAATGAACTCTCAGATAAAGTATTAGGTTGGGGAAAAAGTTTCTTCGCATTTTTTATGAAAATTCCAAACTTTTTTTAATATAGTTTATTTACATTTAACTAAAGTATGTAGGTACCATTTTGTTCGATAACTTTTTGCCATCTTGTAGGTAGGGACATGATCCCATTTCTATAGAAATTTTGGGACTTCTGATCAAAATACCGCGACAAGTGGTATTGGCAGTCCTCTCGTGATGTTAACCTGACACTGCCTAAAGAATTCTGAAGAGACCGAAACAGGTGGAAATCTGAAGGTGCAAGGTCAGGACTATACGGCGGATGCATTAACACCTCCCAGCCAAACTCTCTTAATTTTTGCTGAGTGGCTAAAGATGTGTGAGGTCTAGCGTTATCATGATGAAAAACCACACCCCTTCTGTTGATTAATTCCGGCCGCTTTCTCTCAACTTTTTGCTTTAATCTCATCAGTTGTTCGCAGTAGAGTTCAGAATCGATGGTCCTGCCTGGTGGTAACAGCTCATAATGAATAATGCCCTTCCAATCCCACCACACACAGAGCATCACCTTGTTGCGAGTTAACCCGGGTTTCACCACAGTCTGTGAAGCCTGACCGGCCTTTGACCACGACCTTTTTCGCACGTTCTTGTCGTACGTAATCCACTTTTCATCACCAGTTATCAGCTTCTTCAAAAATGGTTCGGTTTCATAACGTCGTAATAAAGAATAACAAATGAGTACACGGTTCATTAGGTTTCTTTCAGTGAGCTCGTGAGGTACCCAAATATCGAGCTTTTTTGTGTACCCAGTTTTTTTCAAATGCGCCAAAACTGTTTTGTGGTCAATTCCCAGTTCTTCAGCTACGTCTTAACTACTGACATGCCGATCTTGCTCCAGTTTTTCAAAAATGGCATCCATCTTATCCGTAATTGGGCGACCAGAGCGACGTGCATCTTTGACATCAAAATTTCCGGATTGAAAACGCTTAAAACAAATTTGTGCTACTCTCAGACACTGCACTAGGTCCATAAACGTCGCAAATTTTTTTCGCGGCTTGCGTTGCATTTTTACCTTTTTTTGTAGAAAATTTTTAAAATGTATCGAATTTCTTCATTAGATTCACTTATCTTGGCGGTACGAAAAACAAATGAAAATCACACATTTTCCCAATGTAAATTTGGAATTATGTTCTTTAAAATTTAAACTTTCAATGATACCAAAACCAGCCAGATACAAATAGTATAGCCAAAGAGTTTTTATTACAAGTTCCTACATACTATAATGCGAAAAGACTTTTTCCCCAACCTATTACTTTTACCATCGCATTTGAGTAACGAATAGAAAGTTAAGCGAGATAATGGGATAGTCGTCTAGTCTTCATCATATCATTTGAGACAATTTTTAGATATTGTAATTGAGATTTTATGATAAAACCAGTTTTATAATGACGCTGATTAAAACACTATTGCAGGCATTGAATAAGTACAGGAGCTGCAATATCCATATATCGTAGTAGTAGGGATGCGCTGTTGATTTAATACGACCGATTGGGAGTGGTATTTTGTAAGCGGCTTTGAGATGCTGGAGAGGCTAAATGGGAAATATGGTTGCGTACCTCCAGGTACGCACTTACTTAATTTCAATCAAAAAATTGTTTCCATTGCTTTATATAGTTCATTCGACATGAGTGAAACAACTCAAAGGGCTCCATATGGATATAACGATGTGTACGACTGTCAACACTTGGGAGCATAATGGATGATTACAGTGGTTTGATTTGATTAACGATTTTTACGTACAATAAAGCTTACGAGTATTAGATTTATTTCTGGATTTTGGTTAAGTATCTCGAATAAATAGGTGGTTAAACGAAACAATAACAGTACTTACACATTCTAATATTCTGTATTTGTACTCGAAGGCTTGATTAAAGAAATGGAAGTCTGCCTACTGCATACGTATCTGATTGGTCAATGTGGTGGCCTATCTCTTACACGTATTCTGTGTAACCTTTATAGTGCCCAATGAAGGAGTTGTAGTGTGATATGATGATGATTATAAACATTTTTCGTGCTACATAGGGCACACTGAAAGGTCTGAGCTCCTGGCAGCTCATAAATGTTTGAATTTCGTATGTTATATTTTTTTAAACATAAGATACTTACTTCATCATTGTACCCCACGTAGTTCAATTGATACACAGATTATTCTCAATAATTACGTACTCAAACATCCCACAGCTCGTCCCACATAAAATCCACCTAATAAAAGTAGCCAAGCGTACAAAACATGGCTTTCGAAACGTTGGTAGATAAAATTTTCGGTCTATAAAGTATAAATGCCGGGCCTTCACAGAATGTTGACAGTGCCCACCTGGTTCGCCCACACGATCAGATTTTACTGATGAAGGCTTTAAGCCATGTTTCAGTCAGTTGCAATAAACTTCTTTATGTCAGTTGATAAAAACATTGTTTCCTCACGCCATAAGGATTATTATTATTACTGGACTTCTATGTTCTCGGTACATCTAAAATTATTATGGGTCCTATGATGCATAAAATATTGCTTATCATCCTAGGACCTATGGAGACAGGGGATTGGATGTTGCAATATATTCGTATTCAACGTTTATACATTTGGGCATTAAATTTCTATTTTTTTTTTTCGTATATATTTTATATTTGATAGTTCATTACTTATATGTTTTTATTTCTTACACCAAGAGATGTTATAGTTTCGTTAAAATTCTGCAGCGCCGTCGTAAAAATATCTGATGTAAGGGACAATTACAGCTCAGCACCATATACTTATTTGCTTGAATTATAATAACTAGAGCGACAGCATAGTACCTATCTCCTGTCGTATTTTAGGTCCAGCGTCTATGGAAATCAAGTGCACACTATGCAGATTGTGTTCCCCCCACTACACTATAGATTTCGTCTTGCGATTATTTGGATTATTCCGATACCTGATTCAATCGCAAGGTTTGTAATTTTATTAAAGTTATTTATTTACGTGTAAGTATCTATTTAATTAGGTTGACCGCTAGTATGGGTGACCGCTAGTGGCAAAATTTCATGGACGTGACCGTGCTTCGGAGGGCACGTGAAGCCGTTGGTCCCGGTTGTTTTCAATGCTGGAAATAGTCATTAAGTCTTGTCGAAGACCTTCGGGTGGCTTGAGAACATTCGACAATGGGTTGGCCACCAATCCGCGTTGGAGCAGCGTGGTGGAGTAGGTATGCTGTAGACCTCCCGCACCAGTGTCTGTGAGGGAGACCCGTGCCCAGCAGTGGGACGTCTATGGGTCGCAGCGATTAAATTAATTATAGATAGTATTACGTTATTTACTTTGCCTTTGTGTACACTTGACTTATCTAGCAATAAGTCAAGTTAATGTCTAAAAAAACGAATTATATACCTACTCTTAACTATGTACCTACTTTAGGTCCGTACAGGCAGAGGAATAGTACCTACATCATTTATATTTGTCTTCTAGTTATCTGCATATGACTACTGCCACGTGTTATATTTCTTATACATTCATACATACAAAAGGTCACGCCTGTTTCCCACTGAGACAGGCAGTGACAATGACAGAATTAAAAAAAAAGTTCTTTAAATACTTATATTTGTAGAGTAGCACTCAGTTGAAAAGAGAAAAAAGTGACCATGGAATATTTGTCGTACCTACTCATCTAATTTATTTAACCCTGCCTGCCAATGCATTGTACCTCCTTTATCTGTTCTGTGCATTGTACAGTCCTTTGAATAAATATCGACTAGACATTCAATTATAGCGTCATCTCATACTATCTCATCTGCTACTATGTACGAGTATGTACGTTTGCATGTGTTATAAAAATAAAAATGTTCTAAAGCTTTTCAATACCTACAGCGCTAAATCCAAGCGGCACACACCAATGATTTTTTTATGATGTTAATAATAATGAAGTTAATAAATAATGGATTTATGTACTTATGTTTTAAGAATTTATGTCACCTTCTATAGTGGGGAAAGAACGTGGTTTCTTTTGGCAGGAAACCGCATGCCTGCCATATTGGCCATAAGAAAAGAAAGTGAAAATAATTATACTTTTTTTTTATTTTCATGCATTGTCATCAGAACCAAATATGTGTGCCAAATTTCAGCTCGATAGCTTCAGTGGAAGTGGGTGAAATATTGATTGCAAGATTCCAGGACATGGATACATACGAGTGAAGTTAAATAAAAGCTTTTAAAAAAATACATTACTTTCTATTGTTAAAATAAATTTTTCCTTTTTTCCTTTTCTCTGTTAAGGTAACTTTTGTAATAATAATAGCCAAATTGTTTTGTTATTATTTTGTAACCGATAAGGTGACATCCGTAAACCTCTTTCTGTCTAACAAACGTTATACATAGTTTGAGACGCATATTTTTCTGTGCGTATCATAAAAACCACCAGGCTGTCAGTAGATAAAACAATCTTAAAATGAAATCTCCAAAATATCTCGTCAGCACAATAACACAGCACGTTAGGCCGAGATGACTCACGCTGCGTGTGGTCTGTGCCTTGTTTGGCTCCGAGCTGTAAACCATCAAACAATAAAACATGTCAGGGCATCATATATAAATGTTTATTTATAATAATTATTTTTCTCGATAAAAAACTTAAATGAGCTAAAACTTCGTATCTATTTGGTCTATTTATAGGTTTGTTGACATTGAATAGTGTAATGTAATATGTATGGTGAATAATGGTATTGGTTCACCGTACATAGTTGCATTTATATTGGTCGTATTAACGTCGGTCGTGAGAACTTTCTGCAACCAACTCCGGAAAATATGTAAGACAAGACTACGTTCAGTTCAGAAAATAATATTTTCGTTCAGGAGCGTCCACTCATCGCCAGGTGTATCGCATAAACCGTATACAAAATACATAAACGTCCTTGTCGAAAGGAAATTCTCTATTGAACGAAAATTCAAACACATGACGCAGTTTCAAGTCGGGCTCATGTGCCGATAGATACTAGCTCACCTCACTATACAAAAGAAAATAGTTTCAAATGATAAATCATCGGAATAAGTCCGCACTGTTTATGAAACACGTAAACAAAGACGCTTGTTTCTTCAAGTTTGTTTCACAGTGAATAATGAATGAATTTATATGTTAGTTGTACCAATTATATATTTATACAATTATACAAAACAGTATTTGTCTTACAAGACCTGGGTCTGCCCGCAATTGATTAAAACATGTTTTTCATACAACCCAATTTTGGCTTCATTACGGCCATTTTCTTGATGCTATCAATGTGACTCTTTAGACCTCTTTAGATATGTAAACAGCACACGAGTTCATACGAGTAAAGATTTTGCTAAAACTAAATGATAAAAGACTTGACCTATATATTTGCTAGAGATAGATAGATTTACAAGCCTAGCGCATTGCTATTTCAGGAACCCGAAGCGATTTGAGACTGAAATAGAGTCTCAAATTTGTTTAATTCGCTACTGCCGGCTGCGTAGTATTATATTTAAAATGTATCATTTTTTCTAATTTATTATGTTAATCTCTGTGGTTTATCTGCACCTATTAATGTTGTTTAATTCGTAGTTGAATAAGGGCAAATAATCAACATGTGCACAAAACATTAAGTAATATCTGGTAATATTACGCTTCTAAAAGGACTGATTAATTTTTTAATGCAGGGCCTTGAATTCTATTACACAAATTGCATTTATCGTAGGTATGTAAGTATAGATAGACTATCAATTTATTCAACACATGGCTGAATATATATTTCCCTGATATCAATTCGTAACAAAAATACAACCAGCCAGCTAACAAAGATTACACTGCAAGCTTATAGAAGGTATGGGCAAAAAATATTTTATATAAAAGAACATGTTGCACTTAACTCTCCAGCCAGAATAAGAACTAAAGTCGTAATATTTGTGACACGAGACGAAGTTAGTTGGCATCAATAGTGTCCAGTTATGCCATGTCAGTTGTAGTATTAAATTTCAATTATATATTGGTTTTGTCAAGTAATATGAGCTTTGTGTTAGAAAAAAACATGTCAGTAAAAATATTCTTTGTACATATTCATGTACCTATATATAGATGACTTATCATGACGATGATCGCGTTGATTGAATAATTCCACGATATACTTATTTAACGGAATAAAAACGCCCCCACATGGCTTGCGTGAACTTCACATGTGAGTGTCTGACTGGGATGGTTAGTCCAATTAGGTGAGAGAGTTAATTAGAACATTAGTTGGTTAGTAGATATGAGGACTGGGGACTGTTAGTGATAGTTAGTCCTGTTACTTGGTGTTAGTAATAGTCCAATTAGTACTTGTTAGTAGGAGTCTCGTTCTAAGTCAGTCACAGCTGTGTTGCTACCTTTGAGGACTAAGATGGTCGCCTCTAAAGAAGTGTAACCGGAAACCACACCTTTCCAACCGGACCAAACAATTACTACACGGCAGAAATGGTACTAGATACCGTGGCGGGCGGTGGTACTGCCACGGGTGAACTCAATATGGAACCAATTAGGTTTCATATAAAACCTATTTGGTTCCCTATAGGCTCTACCACCTTGGTGGTTGGTTACAGCATGGTTTGTATTATTTTAACAAACAATAAAAGTTTGCAGTCGAATTGAGTTTATCGGTGTCGTGAAGATGTACGGATACCATCAATCTGGAATGTTGTTAGTGTTTTACAATCGTTATCATGCTCGGGTCCGATTTTCTAGTCGCATTAAATATTGAAGAGTTAATTTCGCTCTCTGTTCCGATTTTTTAAAAGTGGCTCACAATGAAGATATTCGAAGGAAGTATGTAAAAAAATGGATTAATAAAGATAAATAAAATAGAAAATATTCCTACGCCGCGCCTTCATATATCTACCAAATTCTTTTTAAATTAAATTTCCAGTATTTTGCAAAGAAAAATAATAATAAAGGTGCCGTTCAATTCTCGATCTCTTCTCGTGGATATTCAACACTGTTATTTTCCGATAGAATTCAATATTATGTATTCTGTACCTTAACACTGAACAATTATTCAAAGTAGAATATTTTGTCGATTTGATCAATAATTTAAAGTAACTTTTCAACTATGTCGAAGTACATCCGTGCTGTGCAGTGGTTGTAAGGAGACCAACGACTAGACTATTAAGGTGAAGGCCTTATGAAAGGTGCGCTTCTAGTTTAATATGTGTAGAGGTACAATTGCATAAAGAAGGGAAAGTGAGCTGATTTCTAGTCCTAGTTAAAATCACTTACAAGTTATTAATATTTTTATGTAAATAAATAATGTGGTCATAATATCTATGATTTTAAATTTATTTCTGAGCGATTCTCTAGGACCCATGTAATATATGGCGCGAACTGCCCTCTTCTGCAGCACGAATACTGTATTCCATCATTATTCAGTGCATGCATGCGCCGTAGACTGCGTTATCTCTGGCCGCCAGTACATTGAACAACACGCCACGCATACTTAATTTAAAAGTTAATCTATATATATAAAAGGAGAAGGTGACTGACTGACTGACTGACTGACTGACATATCAACGCAGGGCCTAAACTATAAGGGTTAGAAACTTGAAATTTTGCACAGGGGTTCCTATTGTAACGTAGGGGAGCACTAAGAAAGGATTTTTGAAAATTCACCCCCTAAGGGGGTAAAACGGGGGTGCAAAGTTAGTATGAAACTTTGCCGTTTTTAAAGTCAAGTGGGCAACCGGGACGCGGGCAGACGTCGTTAATGGATCTAATTTTACGCGAGCGAAGCTGCGGGCGTCCACTAGTAATATATAAAAGGAGAAGCTGACTGACTGACTGACATATCAACGCAGGGCCTAAACTATAAGGGTTAGAAACTTGAAATTGTGCACAGGGATTCCTTTTATAACGTAGGGGAGCACTAAGAAAGGATTTTTGAAAATTCACCTCCTAAGGGGGTAAAACGGGGGTGCAAAGTTAGTATGAAACTTTGTCGTTTTTAAAGTCAAGTGGGCAACCCGAACGCGGGCAGACGTCGTTAATGGGTCTATTCTACGCGAGCGAAGCTGCGGGCGTCCACTAGTTATTATATAAGTAGAAATTACTTATTCATTATTAATCAGGAAATAGTGGTGGTGGATTCCGGTTACACTTCTTTAGAGGCGACCATCTTAGTCCTCAAGGGTAGCAACACATCTGTGACTGACTTAGAACGAGACTCCTACTAACAAGTACTAACTGGAATATTACTAACAACAACTAACAGGACTCGCTCGCTCGCTGCGACCCATAGACGTCCCACTGTTGGGCACGGGTCTCCTCTCAGAATGGGAGGGATTAGGCCTTAGCCCACCACGCTGGCCAAGTGCGGATTGGCAGACTTCACATACCTTCGAGAACGTTATGATGAACTCTCAGGCATGCAGGTTTCCTCACGATGTGTCCTTCACCGTTATAGCAAGTGACATTTAATTTCTTAAAAACTAACAGGACTAACTATCACTAACAGTCCCCAGTCCTCATACCTACTAACGAACTGACCAACTAATGTTCTAATTAACTTTCTCAACTAATTGGACTAACCATCCCAGTCCCTAGTTGGGTCTTGTTCAAAGTCAGTCACAGTTGTCATGGGCGGCAGCGGATGGGTGGTGCTGCAAGCTCGTTTGCTATCCTGTATCCATAAAATAAAAAAAAGTGGGTAGGTTCTCCTATATCAATTTTCAGTCAACGCAGCATTCTAGGTACCTTAACCTTTTTTTAAGTATCCAGGATTTCAGGATTTAAAAGTAATGGACGAAATTCATTTGTCATCATGATATATCGTTAGATTTCTTACTGCAAGAGTACGCGAACGTTTCACTCACTCTGATCATCTTTTATTCAACGCTATTCTGTTGCTACTAAGAGTAATGAACTTAAAGTCAGTGTTAATTAATGAGCTCGATCTCTGCTGGATACATTCGTATTCCTGGCTATTCTACTAATATTATAAATATGAATCTTTGTAAGTTTAGACATTCGTTACTCAGACACGCAAAAACTACAAAACGGATTTGGATGAATCTTGGCACATAAGTAGATCCCTTGGGATGCTTTGTACGTTATTGGAAAGCTGTCTGGTAACGATAACAGATGGCGCTGACACTAATTCTTGAACTTGGTGGAGACTCTTTTCGACTTTATCACGTTTTTCATTCAGAAAGAGCTAGTAATTAATATGATAGTTCAGTGTATAACACATAGATAGTCGATTCACACAAATGTAGAACTTAGCTAAACAATAATCTACATCAGGGGACTAATTTTAGCCCAAGTTAATGTAGGTACCTACTTACCTATCTAAACAGAATTAAGTATTGTAATTTTTAGGGTTTCATTATTAACCTGGGTGCTATGTTTGCTTTTCTTGTCGATTAAATAGGAAAAATTATACCAACACACTAACACAACACTTTTTGTTGGTGCTGTTAATGAAAAAATCTTTATTCCAGAGTGTAAGTAAAAATTAATCTCCAAAATATATTTGCTGAAAACTTCTGACGGCGAATTCTTGTAGGTGCAGCAAACTGTTACGAAATGTCCTGAAATATATTTCCCCAAAATCTGAAGTGCATAAACTTTTCAATTTCGCTACTGAAACCCAGCAAAATTGCCTTCGTGAAATAAAGTTTGAAATATCTTCGGTCGGAGGTCAGTTAAATTCGAGGGCATACATAGCAGCTCCCTATTAAACATATGCATGCTTGTACCTAAACCAACAGTAATGAACTTGAAATGGTTATCTTTTCGATTATCTCTTTGTATTGCAAAGTGAAATTAGTGCGGGCCTAGTACTCCTTCTACCGGCATGTAACGTAAATCTATCTGCAGAGTAGTTTTCGAGGAAACTCCGAATGAAGATTTGAAGTCGTGATTTTAAATAGTGTTATTATGTTCATGTTTTTGAAGTGAAAACTTCTTTAGCGGCGTTGAGCACTTTTTCTGTAATGGGTATAAAATCTTAAACTCGCGTCAGGACACGTGACCTGATCGAAAAAGCGTAAGACGGATGAAGAGTAGACAGCTATCCCCTCTCTACGGCGTGGCGAAAATGTATGCCTGGGCCTACTGTTTCGTTTAGGCAGGAAAAAGTCGTTGAAATTATGGATGAAAGTTGATTTTTCGGAGAGATAAACTTTTTAATGTAAAATAATTGCAATAGTTTTAAAGTGTTAAATTTTTAATCTATATATATAAAAGGAGAAGGTGACTCACTGACTGACTGACTGACTGACTGACAGACTGACATATCAACGCAGGGCCTAAACTATAAGGGTTAGAAACTTGAAATTTTGCACAGGGGTTCCTTTTATAACGTAGGGGAGCACTAAGAAAGGAATTTTGAAAATTCACCCCCTAGGGGGGTAAAACGGGGGTGCAAAGTTAGTATGAAACTTTGCCGTTTTTGAAGTTAGTGAATGCCTAATTCCACGCGAGCGAAGCTGCGGGCGTCCACTAGTGTAATATAAATTGTCATGTTTGTGTACGATAGCGCAATAAATGAATATTGTATTCTACCACATAATTGATAGTACTTTTAATTAATTGTATCAGGCGTTACTTTGCGGAACTCCATTATTACAAAACAAGAATTAATCTACTTTGCAACAATCCGCGAACAAAAAACGTATGGTGGTGTATGTATGCTTTCATGCACGTAGCACCTCCCTCCCTCCCACGCAGGAAAACATGCACATGCGATAAATGAATACCCACACCACCATACACACATGGTGGTGTGGGTATTGCAGCGAGCTTGCAGCACCACCCATCCGCTGCCGCCCATGACAACTGTGACTGACTTTGAACAAGACTCAATTAGGGACTGGGATGGTTAGTCCAATTAGTTGAGAAAGTTAATTAGAACATTAGTTGGTCAGTTCGTTAGTAGGTATGAGGACTGGGGACTGTTAGTGATAGTTAGTCCTGTTAGTTGGTGTTAGTAATAGTTCAGTTAGTAGGTACTTGTTAGTAGGAGTCTCGTTCTAAGTCATTCACAGATGTGTTGCTACCCTTGAGGACTAAGATGGTCGCCTCTAAAGAAGTGTAACCGGAATCCACACCTTTCCAACCGGACCACAATTGCTTTAAAAACAATTATTACACGGCAGAAATGGTACTAGGTACCGTGGCGGGCGGTGGTACTGCCCCGGGAAAACTCTATATGGAACCAATTAGCTATCATATAAAACCTATTTGGTTCCCAATAGGCTCTACCACCTATTCTGTTAGGATTTCATATTCCGGCAACAAAAGCTGAAAAAGTGCCAAACGAACTCTGAAACATCATTGGTAGTTAAATTTGAAGCGAGCGACCGCTACGGGGGGGAATCGGGGGAGTAAAACGCCGATTACAGTTATGTGTGTAATGGGGAGCGAAAAGCGAATTTGCGCGATGTCCCAACTTTTTATCGACAGTTAATGGAGCCGACCAATTTCCCGCTTTTTCCGCTTTGTTATGAATTTGTAATCTCGGCCGTCGTCGTCTGAGATTGGAAAGGCACAGAAAGACTTTCAAACCAAAAGTTAGCCGTTCGAGTGATTATTATTAGGAATGACCGCCCATTTTCGACCCCTGCTGGAAACTTGGTTTTGGGTTGAAAGTTTGGCTTTTGTTACTAGGCACTGATCATCCGACCAGCGTAAATAACAGCGATGACTCTCATTCGAGGTGTCTGGGTTCAAATCCAACCGGCTTTTCTATGTCATGTGCGCTTTAAGAAATTAAATGTCACCTGCTGTAATGGCGATGAAAAACACCGTGTGGAAACCTCTGTGTTCTCTAAAACATTCTCAAAGGCATGTGGAGTTTGGCAATCTGCACTTGGCCAGGGTGGTGGGCTATATCCTAACCTCCCATTCTGAGAGGAGGCCCGTCCTCAACAATAGAACAACGTAATGGTTGTGGTACCGTAATGATGTTGGATACTGTGTGACAGCTTTGTGTGTGTGAATTAAGTTCGTTGGTAATCTTTGAAGAATTACAATGACTCAATGCGATAACACAAGCCTCACTCTGACGCGGCGATATCAGCACTTCCTTTTGTGTAATCCTACTTTTAAAGCGCAAACATAATTCCCTGTAGGTATTAGGTTAGGTATCCGACCGCCCGGCAGATTAATAGAGACTGCCACAGTTGCAATTATTATTATTTTCCGCTAATTATATAAGCAAACTTTACAAGTTTTTCAGTTACTTATCTTGCGGTAACCCCAGTATTCAAATAATTCGGTGCGGTATTCAAATAATTCATGCTTATTTAGTATCAATCTAAATTATGCAACATATGTAAAAAATTGTGAATGTATTCGGAAAACTGAATTTTTGCAGGCAACTTACCATATCTCATTCTTCTTTTTATTGTAATCTACTTATGAGTTGAGTAGGTGACTTGTACACTTAAATGATTAGTCTGCGGGATTTATATTACAGCGATCGGGTGCACTAATTATTGTAGTAAGCGAACATTTCTCCAGAATGTTTTGCGACGTTAAACCCTGCGTTTTTTTTTCTGAACCTTTTCCTGTATGTTCATCGTTTACTTCTAAAGGTCAAATCGCTCTCCATCTGACGCTCGTTAGGAGCCTTACTCTTACTTCCATCTTTGGCTCGGCCGGTGTCTGGCTCGTCGGCCAAATATGGCATGTAGTTCTATTAGGATCTATTCTTGGTACGTATGGTTGAACAAACAAGATTGTGCTACTATCAGGCGTGCGGTATATGTTGCGTAAACAATGTTGTAGCTTCAGGCTTTGGCCTCAGTCCAGAGCTGCATACGAGCGATTAAATACATTCGAGATAGCGTCTGTGTAAAACGTTTTGTGTTGGTTTGTCTGCGAATGAAAGCCACGAGGACTTGTGTTTCGAATATCTAGATAACAAAAAACTTTGTACGGGATTGTTACGACAGTGTTTTATTTCATTCCATCTAGAATTTTATGTTAAACAAAACTTGTATTTAACAAAACTGGCAAGTACATACTTGTTAAATATTCATTGGTAAGAAAAGTTTATTCGCCATGCCAATTTCCGTCAATGTACCGCACAGGAAGGATGTTAGTAGATAAGTTCACTTGAATGACTATTTCTTATGCACAATGCAACTTAATTCACAAACAAAACACAGTTTGTTTCCAACGCACGAACCGCCGGGTTTCTGTTATAAATGAGTCAAGCGGGGCTATTTTTGGCTCTTTGATGCGCTTACGCACTGGCGCGAAGGAAATTGTGAACCGTACCGGGATTATAAACAACGTTAATGCATATTCGAGAATTGGTGATGGATGATTCAGTAATCAATCTCATGCTTATACAAATTTCAGATAATTTTAAAACAAAATATATACTTAGTATGATGCGCTTGACTTCACCGTCGTGAAATTTATAGGATGTACTGAAAATATATTGAACTTAAATTTTTAACCCAAAGGACCTCAGTATCGGGATAAAAAGTATCCTATATGAAAATTCAGGGTGTCAGCTACCATTAATACATTTTTTTATCAAAATTGGTCCAGCCGTTAGAGCGTGAAGAACTAACAAACATAGAAACAAAAATACAAACTTTCGCCTCTATATAATATTTATACTGTGTGATATAATACTGTATTGCTACTTCGGCGGAGTGATGGAGCTAACTCGATTATTTTGAGCATTCACGAAGGCGTCTTTGCAGACGTCAAAATACGACTCGACTGTACCTACATCGTATATTTCCAATCCCTTGAAGTCAATCTATTTGTGAGACGAGTGTTTCTCAACTCTCATCTCTCCAGAAAAAATCTGGTATTTTTAGTTATTATTCATATCTATCTAGCATCACGTGGACGAATATACTTATAATAAATAAGAGTACCAACTAAAATATAATTATTAATTGATAACCCTATCGAAAATTAGTTTTCACCAGTTCACAGTAGGTACTTATCACGGATACTTCAACACGTCGACACTTTAATTATACGTCACCGTACATCAGATACGCAAGTTTCAATTCAACGTATTGAAATCGTTCCATCATGACGTGCTCATTACCGTATTTCACCTCGTATTAATGACTGACTCACTGCGCTACGGACTGAATTATCTAATGTTCTCGTCCACGGTCGTTCAGTAGCGTCTCAGCGGTTAGCAATTAAGCCAATTAAAGAGCATCGCAGGCTGCGTGCGTGAACAGACGTATCATAATAACGTTTAATCAATTTGATCGCGCCATTCGGGGTCGTTGACACCGCCGACTTATACGATCTCCACATCTATTAGTATGTTGGACACACCGCCAATAGATAAGTATCATAAGCGATCAGCACGGCACATTCATAATTTCTATTGCACGATTCTACAATAGTGTCCGGAGACATTATGAAAATGTTAAGCTTTTTATATTTAATCAAGTTTTAAGTTTTATCTAAAATATTTTATTATCATTCATAATCCGCAACAATCAATTATTTAATAATAAGTGAAAATTGACATAAAACAATTTGAAACACTGACAAAGATAAATCTTATAATCTATAAACTGTTTTATATTTACACGTTTTTAAATTTCTATTGGTACTATCAGTGATTTTATCAAGAAAATCTTTTAAGCGAGATAAAATAAATATGAACATTAAATTTAGTCATCATTACAAACTAAAGATTCTTGGAAATCACATGTGCAATCCTCACGTATTTATTCGGCAGTGAACTGATTCAACAGTACGTTATTCCTAAACCCATTAATGCTTCACTCATAATGTGCAATAATAAGCTGTGTGAGATGGTGAGGTCAAAAACAAGGTTTCCTTCATCTAGTATTTCTTTAACAACTTTTCTTCAGCTCAACGCTTATATAATTTTGCTTTCATATGGGCTATCGAATTCACAGATACGAGATAATCGTATCATCGCATCATTAATGTACACTTAACTACTAACAGCTAAAGCGTGCCTTATCATTGCAACGTATTCGAATCACATGTCGAACGGAGCCAAGTGCAATGATATGGTCATTGAATTGTCACATTTTAGTGGTTGTGTGAGGTCTGGCTTTAATACACGCTCAGCACTGAATCACGCATGTGGCTCAGGATTGCTGTGACAGAAAACAGATCACAGAGCACGCGCTGCTGGCAATAAAGGCCCTACATTTTAGGTACAGCAATTACAGACTAAGTTAGCAAAATGCATTCATAGAATTATAGCTGATATTTAGGTCGCGCTGATTGGTGCAACGCCTGGATTCTTAAGACGCGTCGTGCGATGTAGTTGCGTAAAATTAATTCTTCTAACGAAATAATTTATCAATGTAGTCTATTTTAAAAGCTTTTATTTAACTTCACTCGTATGTATCTTGTATGTATGTCCTGGAATCTTGCAATCAATATTTCACCCACTTCCACTGAAGCTATCGAGCTGAAATTTGGCACACATATTAGGTTCCGATGACAATGCATGAAAATAAAAAAAAAGTTTTAAAAAGCTTTTTTAAAAAAAAAAAATTACGGTATAATTAAGAGTAAACACAGATTAAATAAAATATTTGATTTAGACCAAGAATGCTAATCGCCTTTGTTGATTACGTCGAGAACCGGTTGAGGTTGAGATATTTATCAATCAATGAATGTTATCAAATGTTTTATTCAGATTGTGATTTCAAAAACTACTGAGAATAATATTTTTTCATACATTTTATCTCTCGTATCGATACACGACACTCGTCACGTATCTCGAAATCTATGGTCAGGAGCATATTATTAGATGTACTCGTAGGTCCTTATACTAATTTTTATGATTTGCCTTAATCAATCCAATTAATTGATCCTTGTATCCCACAGCATTCTACTGGAGGGCTGGGATACTGCACTACGCTTATCAAGAGTCGATTGATGGATCGATTTCTGACTTAACATCCTCCATATGGAGTAATGATAACAGTGTGGTCAGGTTTGTCGGCAAACTTGCCGTCCAATTCAAAGCAAATGTTTTAATAACGGTCTCCAAAATAACTAGAGCCAGGAACATAACAACCAAAACAAAAACAGCTCTATTATGGGCAAGTTTTTAGTGTTCAGAATGAAGCTCAGTCGGTAATTTGAAAGACAAAGGGCTACTGATGAGTGCTCCACTGCTTTGTCGATGAGAATTCCAACGTTGCTCCAATAACCGCGACCCGAACACCGACCGGAATTTCATGAATACATTTTACTACCGAGTTTATTTATGGACAGTCTTAGCTTCCTTTACAGTACACGCAAAGCAAGTGAATTTTCATATTATTGCAAACTTTCGTGAAAACGTTAGATAATAGGTTATCGTTTTTAGTCAAACATCCTTATGGTACCTACTTTCATGTTATTACGCTTAAGGCGCTTTAAGTCTCTAAAATAATAAAGTAATGGGCGGAGTTAAGGGCGATCGGTGGAGCTCCCCCTTCGTGCCCTTCAGTAGCGTAGTAATAATTAAATTGAATAGATCTAACTTAAATTTACTAAAAACTCTATTAACTAACTCTAATAAATAAACAAATATCAGGGATAAAACAGTTGAGACGCATTTTTATGACCTTATATAATAATAAAAAATACGTGTATTTAATAATTTCACTCTAGGAAAAAATCTTGAGATAACCACAATACAACGATCAAAAATTGTACTCCGGTCGCCGCTATAATATGCATAATGTTAGTGTTCGATATATATTTATTTGTCGTTAGCTAATAATTTTATTGTCTGATGACTCGGATGAGATAGACAACTTTAAGTTTCTTAACTACAAACTTTAAAATACCAGAAATTTAACATCGATTCATAAAGGGTCAAAACCATTTTATGAATCTTGTTAAAATATTTTAAGCAGACAGTTTCAATTACAGGGAGAGAGTGCACTAATACTAGTTGTAGAATTAGATAACAACGTTAACTTATTTTCGAATGATTATAAACACAAATTTGGCACAATTTAGCTCAGCTAAACTGGGATTAAAGTTCGTTCGCAAATACAGAAGACAAAGCCACTTACGAAAGTCCTAGCTGCATTGTTGTCGGGAATTCAGGCAAGGCGGTGTAGCACGACAATTATCACGACATGCCATGAATGCATTAAACAATTTGTTAAAAGTTATATAATTAACTCCTCCACCAATTTGGATTTGAGCAGCGTGGTGGAGTATGCTCTAGACCTCCCGCAGATTTGTCTGTGGGGGAGATCCGTGCCCAGCAGTGGGACATCTAACTTGCAGTAGACTTACTATAGTACTCTAGTCTACTTGGTATAGTCACATAATACTTAGGTACGAGTATTAGGCTGTATTCAAAACACATTACAATCGTCACGACATTTTCAGCCAATTCTCATCTACTCTCATTACATTTTGGCTCACGTTTAGATCTGTCGAACGAAGACAAAGTACCTCCGAAGATTAAAGCCATGCACACCACATCTGGGACTAATTGAATCCGAGCCTACGTTCAAATGCGAGCGCGGAACGGCGAATACAAATCCGGCGGTAGGCTTAAAAATGTCCCGACATCGTTTGCATACAATAACCGGTTGTGAATGACTTTGCTGAGACGTGGCGAGTGGCTCGCCCCGTATCTCATAGCGAATTATACATTTTACTTCTGAGTCACGTGACCGATTCCCACAACCCGCTACTGAATGCAAAGTTTTTTTAGTCGCGAAGGGCGTATTTTGGGCGCCACGGGAACTACGCACGTTTGTACGATTAAATCTAAATTTCGTCACCTCCTTACATCCGCAGCGCGCACGCCGAGGCGCATTAAAAATGGAATACCTAGAATTAAGCCACTGTGATTCTCCGTACGAATATTGCGTCGGACTCCATTCATTTTAAATGGCCATTCAGAAGAAATATGCATGCGTCGGACGGTTTTATTTTCAACAGAACAGAACGTGCTGTACAGCAATGTTTAACGCTTGACTTTGAGTGCAATTAACGTTGAGCGAACCCGTGTTACGCGGGTCATTATTCCCCTAGTAATTGTTATGGTTAAATAGGTTCCAATAAAGCATCACATGTTTAAAGAATGCAGTATACAAAGTTCAACAATACCGTTATGTCGTGGACCGGAGCATATGGTTTCTCGAGTTTCATTTCGGCCAGGCCAGCCAGCCGGCTATTCGCTTTGTCCGCCCGACGCTCAGCTCGGCTCGCCTCTAAATAATGCAGTAGAATTTGAAGTATCAACGTTACGCTACTTGGGTTTGTTATAGTTCAAAACTTTGTTTGAGTTGCAAACTTTTGGAATGCCTTTGGAATGTTTGGATAGAACAAATGAAGCAACGAGAAAACTTGGTGTTTGTGCTGTCGGTTGCACCCACTCCATCTACTTACTCAGTTGTGTCTCAAACTATACTCGTACGTACAATAAACAGTCTAAAGTCCATTTTATTATTAAACATACAAGGTATCTAAAAGCGAAGCTTGAATATACATTATACAACGAGAATGCTACAATTTCATTCAGTTGTTGTTTCACGAGATTGTTATAAAAATATCCGCGAGGCAATGTAGATCCTTACCGTCCAAATTGGATGATGAGTCCTTGTTACGTTAAAATTTTGTAAAAATAAGGAACGGAGAGTTTTTGTGTTTAGTAAACAAAGAATCTACCACCGGCCAGCGAGGGTTGAGTTAAGTAGAAACCCATTTAAATTATGTACTCGTAGTAATTATTTCCCTTATATCCCATTGGTATACCTATATATAAGCGATGGAATTGAGTGATGACTAGTATGTATATATAAATATGCAAAGAATATGATATAAAATGATGAATTGTATCCAAAAAAAACATATTTCATGTGCAGAAAATGTTCGAGAGAGCCTGATCAATTTGAACTCCGATCCAATTTTGCCAACAGCTTTCGCGTCACATATGGGGCTCGGGGCTTAATGAACAATGTAATTTATGTGGAAGATATTTTTCTGCTTGAATCTATTCACTTTTGTTAATTCATAAGGGTGTACTGTCATTTATTAGTGACCCGACCGGCACAGTTTGGGCATATATCAGACAGAATTACCCGTTATAACCGCATAACTAGGTTCAAGAGTTATTTTATAATGATATTCTTACACTATTCAGTGGTATGAAATGAAATAATTATTTGTTTTAGTAGTTCGGTGATTTTTTTCAATGTCACGGTTTTAAAATTGTAAATGTGTTGTTCTTTTTTTTTTTTTTCAAATTGGGTCAAAATTTTCAGTCGCAATTTTTGCAATATTGCTGATATTTACTCAAAATCAAGCTGACATTTTTAACGAGTACGAGTAACAAAGTACTCAAGGTTTAAAAATCCGAGCATCTAATCAAGTGGCCCTTGTTTAGTAGTATGGTGTTCCCAACATTGTTATTTCTTACTATTGAAGCGGATTGTGCGTTAATGAGTATAGGAACTCCCACAGCCAGCAGACGTCCCCCGGTGACAGTGATGAATCGAAGCCATATAGACAAACTGTCCTGATAAGGTTAATATATTGCCCGGTGTTTACATTACCTCTTAGCAACAAGATCACGCTGATTGCCGCGCAATGAAGGCGACACCCCGCTTCCGTTATTGCACCGAATTTTAGCAGCGCTAATTGTGTCACGGTCGTTTTGTGAAAATAATTCTAAATACCAAAATGCTTAAGATAAGAGCGAGAAAAACC
This sequence comes from Carterocephalus palaemon, assembly GCA_944567765.1. NCBI lineage: Eukaryota > Metazoa > Arthropoda > Insecta > Lepidoptera > Hesperiidae > Carterocephalus > Carterocephalus palaemon. The sequence goes on along the minus strand of OX155655.1, from coordinate 5,017,277 downwards.
TGATAAAAAATGATTTAATCGAATACAATTTGCACGCATCAGGTTGTTCGTCGATCGCTGCCGTACTGTTAGTTCGGAGAATTAAGTAGGGTGCTGCCCGATGAAGAATATAAATAAAGCAATGTTAACACTGCTAATGTTTATAACAAAAAATAATTGTAGGTTCTTTTTTTTTGTATTATGTAATTTAGTAAATTGTAAACTTTTTATTCTTAATTTTTAATTTTTCAGCTACCGCAACTTTTCCCCACCCAATCAGGGTTTGACTGGTAGAAAATGACGTAAGGCATTAAGTCCGCCCATTGTATATTCTTTAGAGGTGTCAGAAAAATTATACAAATAAATAATAAATATTTAAGCGTAGCTTAAAGGAAAAAAGTGCGCAGTAAGAAAGCATAACGAGTTGATGGTTATCACCTATTTATTGTGTAGAAAGACTCGTAGGTCGCGGGCGACGACCCACCCTCCCGACAAAGACCGAGGCTACCTACATTATGCGTACAAAAAAACTAGATACTAAACGCGACTAGAAAATTTGAAGTAAATTAGAGCGGTTCTAGGTCCTTCATTTAATTATCTCATTTGAAATGTTTGTTTATTATCCTAAAAACATCTTATCACAAGTTGATCTCGTGAAATGTTTTTTATGGAACTGTCCATTGATTATGTTGTCTATGTATAGTTTTTTAAGTCATTAAATATAATAGATCTCTGAAAATCATAGTTTGTTTTAGTATCTTTCTTAAATAATTATTCACAGTAGTATAAAACAAGGGTTACCTACTAGACATGTTTTCATAGTCGCGTCGATTGAAGATCTTGTTGTTAAATTTATAAACCCCACTCCCTCAACCAATAAAGCATCGCTCTATATACGAGTACCTCTATATATGTTAAGAATCCATCACAGTTGGCTACTAAGCCTATCTTATATCGATAACCGTCGACATGTTAACGAGACGTCGAAGCGGTTCGTAGAGTGAGGCGACGAAAGACATGAGCCAGGGACCACCGACTATTTCAGGCAGGAGACGTTGACCTGCTACTACGTGCACCACGGGATGAATCAGTGCCTTTCGGCGAAGCGCATTCGTGGCTGGCATGCTTGGCACGACCAACCGTACGGCGATAAAATACGCAGCGGGTGACACGTTCGTAGAAAACTAAGCTGTTGCGATCTAGTAATTGCTGGTTCGGTATTAATGCTATAATTTGAACGGGAATTTGCGGTGTTGATATTTCTATTTCGCAGTGACAAAACAACAGGCTCTAATTCGCGTTTTAGCGTTTGCCACTAACGACCCATTTTATAAGTTTGTTTTTTTAGAGTAACGGTTTATTTTTAACTAGTGGACGCCCGCAGCTTCGCTCGCGTAGAATTAGACCCATTAACGACGTCTACCCGTCTAAAGACTTCAAAAACGGCAATGTTTCATACTAACTTTGCACCCCCGTTTTACCCCCTTAGGGGGTGAATTTTCAGAAATCCTTTCTTAGTGCTCCCCTACATTATAAAAGGAACCCCTGTGCAAAATTTCAAGTTTCTAGCCCTTATAGTTTAGGCCCTGCGTTGATATGTCAGTCAGTCAGTCAGTCAGTCACCTTCTCCTTTTATATATATAGATGCCACTCCTTGAAAAGTAAAATGATGACTGAGCTGATTCTTGAGGCTGAGCTGTTACAACATATATTATTATGATACGAGTATGAAAGGTTATATTTATGTTGACCAAACTCTAGAGTTGTCAACCGTATAAATTTGCAGAAAATAATTTTACGTAAGTACTAATCTTGTAAGTATACGATTATATTGTCGACGTGAAACTGCAATAAACATTAAAGTCTTTTGGTCTTTTAAATCTTTGTTCAGCATATTACAATCCTGACAGTTCTAGGTGACTACTACTTAAAACCTAAAGTCGCCTACAAAATATGTTTTATTCAATCGAACTAAATAAGCTATTGCTGGGAATAGGTACCTAACCCTTTTACAATTGAGTAGACTGAATTTAAGAAAGATAATTAAATATAGTTTTTTTTTTTTTGTAAATTTAGGTACACCAAAATAGCGTGTAGCTTCATTATCTTACCCTCAGATTGGGTTTCCCTAATCTGAGACCTTACCCAATAACTGTGATAGGGTTCACCCTATACCAAAAGAATAAACAGAAAAGCGGAAATAATGTGCGATTGTGTTCTACAATTTAAAGTCTCCATTCTGAACACGTTCTTTTTACACTTCAGACTTTTAGTATGTCCAGTCTTCACAAACTAACACAATGCTTTTACCTTGTACTATTAAGTATTCTGTGCTTTTACTTCCATTGAACAGAAGGGCATTATTTTAAACACAATGTCCCATGCAATATTTTTATATGATGGATTTGTTGGTTCTAACTAACGTTCGTTGACAGTTCTTTCATTGAATGTAAACCTCCATAAATAAGCAGTGTTACCCGAGTAATTTGTTTGGTCTCGTCTTGGTCAAATACGAACTCACATTTTGGTTTTATACTTTTTGCTTGTGTAATTAACCAGTACCTAGTAGTAGTAGGTGTACAAACATTTTTTTTAAGGATACAAGATAGCAAACGAGATACCTACCTTTCACAATTTGCAATGTAAATTAAGCAGCTGACGATAAACCTTCGCATATTATATGAATATTTCATGGCATATATTGATACTTACCATAAATATCCACATAATATTTGTTAACTGACATTGACTTAATTCGTGAATATGCGGATGGAAAATATTTTTTCTGCTAGCTAGATGTCTATGAAACAAGTCCTTGCTAAGAACATATTTGAGCGTTCAAATATTTATCGAAAAAAAAAAAATCACAATATGTTTACGAAATTTGTGATTTGATTTGTTTGCGGAGGCCGTTCTTGTTCGGGAGACTAACATACCAATTGATTCAACCCCCGGCTAATATCACAATATTCTTATATCCATAAAGTAACGAGATAATAAAAACACAGTCAGACATACGGTTCTTAAGTTAGCTGAGTTGTCCTTGCTCTATGTTAGGTTAGTTAGTTAGTTGTACTTCTAAGACTGACTAGATATTTGAACATACGAAACAATAACTGTAGTATTTATAATATAAAATATTATGGTTTAAAATTTAAATAGGAAATAAGTGTTTTTACCACCAAATAAAGAATTATTGATTATTATACGCTCAGCGGTGACAGCCCAGCGGCTATCGAACTCGCCTCTCACTCGAGCGGTCCGGGTTCAAACCCCAGCGGCACGCACCAATGACTTTTCTAAGTTATGTGCGTTTTAAGAAATTAAATGTCACTTGCTATAACGGTGAAGGACACATCGTGAGGAAACCTGCATGCCTGAAAGTTCATCATAACGTTCTCGAAGGTATGTGAAGTCTGCCAATCCGCACTTGGCCAGCGTGGTGGACTAAGGCCTAATCCCTCCCATTCTGAGAGGAGACCCGTGCCCAACAGTGGGACGTCTATGGGTCGCAGCGATACGCTCAAAAGTTTTAATAAGATGTGATGTGAATATAATTGCGAGTGCATAAGCTTGCAAAATTCTGATGTTTGGTATGTTTATTTACTGAACACTCAAACCAATTAATTTATTGCGGACTATGTGACTCAAAGCAATTCAACACTAACAATAGGTTCATATGACTGCGAATAACAGGCAATTTTACAGCTATAGCTCAATTAGGTCGATGGGAGTAAGATAGATGCTAATCGCCATTGTTTAAACTGACACAGTTAGGTGCTACTATGCAGCCATGACTATAGACTACTGTGCTATAGATCTCGTTCTCATAAAGATATCGTTAGCTGATTCCCGCAACTCTTACGTTGTTGGAGTGGACTGAAGGTGTACTATAAAAACCCAAAAAACTTTTTGCTTTCACAGCACATACTGTTAAAATTGAATTTAAAAAAAAACTCGAATTAAGAGAAGAAAAAGAACAAACGGGATAATTGTAAACGCTATTGTACTACAAAACTATGGTGTGAAAAACATTTCATGATAGAGGAAGGGTTTTTTTTTAATCACAATAATTGATAGGCTTTGTAACTAAAGCGATTATGCCGACCCTGGTAATGACATTTTTGAGCACCGAATTCACAAAATTTTGGAGCCAAAGCTTTTTCAAACTAACTTCAGCCAAAATACTATTACAGTAGTTATAGCGCAAATATTATAAGGAAGACACATTATGGTAAAGATGATAAAGAAAGTCAGACTATAATTATTTTATTATATACCTAATTGTTGTCGATAAACTTGGGTAGTTCATTTAATTTAAATTATCTTCGAATACCTACAAAAAATATCGCTTAGGTAGTGCAGTGCACATTTACATACCTACGATTACCAAATACGAGTAAGGATGTAAGCTTTGTGCTAATTAGGACACGTGCCGCGCAAATACGCATTGCTTGAACAGCCCTTAGTACGGTGCGTGCTGCAATTTCACGTGTGACCTGTTAGTCTAAGATCCCGCTATACAACGACCTTCACCGAGATGTTTATTTAATAAAACGTATTTTATATTCAATTTAATATGTCAATAAATATAGTACATATGGGTTGGCTAACTAATTTCAGTCCAGGATATGATTAATTAATAATTTAAAAAAAAAATTTTTTTAAACATTTCACCGGTTTGATTATTAGACAAATTCTATACCAATCGAAAGTATGAAGCCCACAGATTATGCAAACGTTAGGTTGGCTATTCTTTTCCGGTCACAACTCTCGAGTAGCCAGGTATAAACAGGTAAATCGATCGATATCGCATTTTGCACCGGTCTGATTATTGAATTAAAATTAAATGAAATTGAAGATTATTGCATTATGAACACGGTGGTATAGGGTTGACTGCGAAAAATCAGTCCCGAATTCCAGTTGTCGAATTTTTCGAAAATAGCTGAAAAGGTTTTACTTTTCCTTTATTATGGGCGGACTTTAAACAGCTGCTATGCTGTGTCCTCTTCTATCGCATGGGATGGTTGGTTGGGACCTCTCAGTCGCACACATTCACTCGCAGCAATATCTCACTTTTGAAAATTCGACAACTGGAATTCGGGACTGATTTTTCGCAGTCAACCCTATACCACCGTGTTCATAATGGAATAATCTTCAATTTCATTTAATTTTAATTCAATAATCAGACCGGTGCAAAATGCGATATCGATCGATTTACCTGTTTATACCTGGCTACTCGAGAGTTGTGACCGGAAAAGAATAGCCAACCTAACGTTTGCATAATCTGTGGGCTTCAAACTTTCGATTGGTATAGAATTTGTCTAATAATCAAACCGGTGAAATGTTTAAAAAAAATTTTTTTTTAAATTATTAATTAATCATATCCTGGACTGAAATTAGTTAGCCAACCCGTATGTACTATATTTATTGACATATTAAATTGAATATAAAATACGTTTTATTAAATAAACATCTCGGTGAAGGTCGTTGTATAGCGGGATCCTCTACTATGTGATCGTATCAAAAAAGAACCGACCGAGTACCGTTGACACGTTGCGCGACGAAACGAAGCTAATCGCCTGCGCCGATGCACTCGTAACTGCAGTTTGGGGGACCGATTTTTAATTTCGCTAATACGACTTACTTTATAACTATTTATGTTGTTTTTCCAAAAAAAAATTCACTTGCGAATTTCGTACTGAATTGATTATAGTATACGAACAATAAAATCGAACTTAAAACACTACAATAGACTGTAGAATACACACATTCTACCGCTACTATTGCTAGGCGAAATTATAATTCGAGTGGTGAGACTCATAGATACTCGTAAGTAGCCCTAGTAAATTCGAAATAAACAACACCGTTTAAAGAAACACTCTTTTGTAGATTATCGAACTAAAATTTATTTTTCTTTTTAAATTATTGCATTGTATTCGGTCCTTGATAACTGTGCAAAGTTTAAAATCAATCCGACGTTTTAAAGGGGGTGAAAATCATTCAATGATTTCGTTACATACATACATAACATAACTTTGTATGGGTATAAAAGCGTGTTAAAAATTAGGGACAACATGAAGTTCGTAGACGCATTGGTGATTTTCGTACGACGAGATCAAAAATAATCCCTGGTGGTTCGTTTCAACTGCAGCTGCAAATGACGCCTTGAAAGCTATTCCAAAATAGTTCTTACTACCTGATAAATAAAGGCTAGAGGCATCATAATGTGACAACTAATACCGAGCACTGTTGACCAAACAGTGATATGTAATATCAGCAGAGACCGCAACATTTACGACCTGTTGCGCCTTCTAATACCTTTCAAGACATGTTACTTGCTTTTTGTTTGTTCAACAAAGCTCAACAAAGCTAGCATTTCCGTAGTCACAGTGTGTTACTTATAATTATTTTTAAAGTTCCGAGTAACATTTCATCAGCTTCGTCGCAGCCGCCTGATCTTGTTTGCTTGAGCTCGTCTGACCTAAATTTCCAAGTTGATAATGAAAACCTCCGTCTCGACTCGACTTGTAATTTCACTCGCCGTCCCCGCCTGTTTGTTACTTTATGTAATCACGGACATGGATATATTGCACTCATTTTGTTGCGTGATGTCATGTTAACTACAGTAGAGTTAAGGCCTACCTATCTACTTACTCGACATCGGAATTTTTAGAAAATTATTATTCGTTTATTGAACAGAGGTGATCAGAATTTTAAGACGATTAAAGCAGCTAGTTTTATACTAACTTCCTTAGACTACTTTATTTTATACTCGTAGGTAATTGTACTGAAATTACTATAAATTAAAAAGACTTGAGATGTGAAATTAAAAACGTTGGCGTGTTTTGTTCTCATTAAAACAAATTAATTCCTTATTTTATTCATCTTGCAGGTAATTAGTAGTCTCAAACCTCAACAATTACTTCGGTGAGCAATAAGGCTGCCTTAACTTGGTTGTTTCTATTGAAAAATACTTTATTTATTGTTATTGAACCTTTTTATTGCCAGATTAGGTACCAGGGTAATACTTAGTTCTACTTGAGTAGTACTAAGTACAACATTACAAACAACGTAAAAGTAGGTAGGTGATACAAAAACAAATAAATAAAATAAAATGTTCTGAGAATTACGAGTGCTCTCATAAATCGTCTTCATGTTCACAGTAGAAAAATAAGTAGGTATAAATGTATAAATAACACAATGACATCTCCGGGTAATTGCACTCGTTCATACCAAGTGTCAGTGCGTGGATTGCGTCGCGTGATTGCTACAGACTCGCTTCCTTCGCTAGATTTCTTATAGAGATGCCGAATGCCGATGTCTCATGAATCAACGTTTAGAACACTTTCTGACAATGAGTGTTTTACTTTTCCTGGCGTTTAACCGATAATTTCTTACAATTCTTATATTTATTAATTATTTTAGAATAGATACGAGTTATGTTCTACAGTAGGGACTATAAGAACGACTGAATGAAATACGCTTTCATCCGCATTATCAATTTCTGGGAAGTTTTTACTTGTCGACTCGTTTCGGTCAATTGCGAAGACATAATGTTGTAAAGCATTTGATTATATCAACAAACAATGTACTTTCCAAGAAAAAAAAGTCGAAAAAGAAACGAAGAAGTCAACATTACAGAACAAGATATACTAATAAATCGATTTCCTCACGCAACTTGAATATACATTATGATTTGCGTGAACTGAAGGCACATGATTCACTTATCTGATATGAAACCATTCGCGAAAAACATTATTAAGCAATCAACGTTTAGCTACCACTTGACCCGAAAGCCCGGGGAACTGAAATAAAAGAAAATCCTTAATGACATCCCGTCTATCCAACTTGTACATTTTTTCGGTGATAGACCATCAGCCCCTTGATTGATGAGAATTCCAAAAACGACCTAAATAAAGTGCGCATAGCTTTGCGGTGATGACAACGACGATGACGAACGTAAACTGTTTAAAACCGGCCTGTGTTCGTAAATAATGAACTCTTTACAGTAAAAAAATCTATTGTCGTTAGTTAAATCATATTCCTCGGTTGGTAACCTCACGGATGGCAGGGGACGGGCCTATTATTTCAATTTGTTTGCCCCATTATTCTTTTTTGCTTTCTTGCGTTACTTTTGCCGGAAGTAAATCTTAATAATGAGCTTGCTGGTGGCACCGAGAATTTTATACACCCGTCTCGAGTTGTCTCAAGCAAGTCTGTAATTGCTTTCCGGAGTCAGGATAATTATGATAAACATAAAGTTTGCTAGGCGGTAGCATTCACAGGAGTTATATTCCCGTTTTGTATTTAGGTGGGATTTAATTTTAGTAATGTAACGAGATGGCTCGGTTGGAAATGTTAATTAATAACGATACTCAGCTGATCTCTCAGGGAATGGTAGGTCGCAGAGCCGAGCGAGGGGCGTGGAGCGTAGTATCTGGATTGAGTGAGTTGAGAGCAGAGCAGCCAGTCGCCCGGCCCGCGTCGTCCGCGTCGGACCGTACCGTGTCGTTCAGTGCCCCAGTAACTTGTGTGAACTAAAGTGACACGATAAGTGAATGCCCCGTTAAATTTGTGTGTGAATTTTGGAATTGGAAACCATTTGTGAAGTCATATCCATAATTACAATTGAAGGAGACTGATCAAGGTATGTAATTTCTTCGTCTTCGACACGAATGCTGGCAGATAGAGATAGCCGGCATACATTTTAAGTCATTTAAATTATGCGTTATTACGATAAATATTATCATAGTTATCTGAGAGGGTCGAAGTTACCCTGGTGCCATTGATTCTCACCCCTAATAAAATTTATGCATTGAAAAAGCCCTATTTCATATATTGGAGAGGGAAGTGAACTCGCCTGGGGGTTGATTCGAGATGAAGGCAATCCCAGAAAAGTAATTTTAAATTTATATAGATAAATCTCCCCCAGTGTCGACTTTGTATTGGAAATTGTGGCCGGTGTTGGTGAGTTCGAAAACGATTGATCAATATTCCTTACTTTTAATTTAACAGATTATGATCATTAATTTAATAATTTCTTAAAAGGGTCACTGAACGAAGATATTGGTGCCATCACAAAGAAATTATAATAATATTAAAACAGAGCAATCAAATCGTGCCGACCTTTCATCTTCAATTCTAATTTGAATTTTAGATAAAAGCCAACTGCATAATTATACTTGTCTTGTGTCAAATTCGGCCGCTGTTTGAAAGTTTAACCATCGCATGGCGAAGTTTAAACATTTGTTCTGTTATTGTCTCGATTTGTAGAAATGTGAAAACTGTCACTTGTCGGAAACTTGCCGACATGACCGTTCTATGCGGGCAATCTTTAGTAATTCGGTGCAATACCCTTTACTAGTTATTTTAACCTATAATATAATCATAACCATCGTTCTAGTACTCCTTACTACTACCCTTACTCGTTCCAACAACTAGAACTGACTAATCATGTCATCTTCTGTAAACGAATGTACATAAGCACCAATAATTTCTTAGTTCAATCACATTGATTTCTCAAAAAAAAACAAATCGTAGGCTTGGCGGGCTGAGAGTGAGACAGCGGACATGTAACTTTCAAATTTTAAATACTGACAGGATCTGAGTTCCAAAAGCCTCCCCATTGAACACGACCACTTTAGTGAAAATAGCTTACAGTATTTCGACTCGTGTTAAATACCTCGTAGCGAGTTGCATGTTCCATCTCACTTGTTTTCCTGCAATTTGCGAGATGGCAGCAAGCATCGAACGCGGGGCACGCAACGCTGTCATGCACTGTCGCTCCCGAACATTCATCTATGCGTATACACGCTGGTGCGGTGGCGCATAGATATGCGTCTCAAGACGCTAATGGCGCAGCGGATTCATAGGTTCGTTTTCGTTCTGCGTTCGCATCTAATTCCTAACTTTTTACGTTGTGTAGAACGTAATTCAGTTGATTCGGCTTATACTCGTAGATTGTTTTCTATCATCATTCATCATTCAACTTTTATTAAAAACAGATAATTCGCGCTACTTTTATTTATATAATAGGCTATATAGTGTATATATAGTCTACTCGTACGTTGGCAAATAAATATGTGATGTAATGATAGGTTAGCTGGAAGATCTCTTATAGAGATAAGCTCGTCTTTGTAATTATTTTTCTTTAAATGAAGTTGTGTTTATTTGTGTACAGTAAAAAAATAATTATGTGCAGCATGTATGTACGTATGTATGTAAAAATATATATATATTTGGCGGACCAACCCTTCTGTTAACAACGCCGCGCCGTCTCCCCGATATTTATTTGGCTTTACTGTTTAACGTTAGTACATTTCAACTTCAACCCTGCTCTCTTATTTTTGGTTTGGCAATGAATTCTGCTTCTTTAGTACTGTACCGTTACTGACAAACTGACCAACTAACATTCATTCAGAATCCTGTTTAAAGTTTGTCACATGCATCAGTCGAAAATGTTGGTATAAATTAACAGTACCTATAGTAAATACCTAATAAGGAAGTATTTAACCAGCAAAAATTAGTTATTCATGTTAATTGTTACTTCTGACATCCCAAATCAGCATAGGTAAATTTTGATATTGAGAAACCAAAAATTTCTAAACTTCTTTAAAAATACAAAGGAATCCAGGTACTGCTGTGCTACTAGTAAACAAGGTATTTTAAATTCTGTAGCAGTGCTGTTACTAACCAATATAGTATACGTCACCGTGTGTAATCTAATACCAGCTAGCCTAACGAGCCTTTTGTATGAGAGAATTGGTTGCTTAGTGCTAAATCTATCTAAGGACACTAAAAATAAACATAAACTCAAGGTATCTATAGTGAACAAACGGCAAGCAAGAATATACGCAGCGCCTAACGGGGACTGGATCTTATTACACAATTATACAGGCTGAGCAATTTAGTTGACTCATTTGGCTTCGAGTTAAACTTAAAAGTAAAAGATAATGAAATGACTCGACTAAAGACAGAGTTAACAAATAAGACTAGTGAATACTTGTTACGCTCACAGACTTAGACATTGCGGCATTTTCATATAGGTAGGTATACTCGTAGTTCATTCGGACTGTAAAAACTATATCTATTGAAACCTCATTTTCCTTATTTCTCCGGTCATGCTCAAATGTTAACCCGAATAAATCTCTAACCTTCTGCTACATACTAATATGTATATCTTAACGATGATTTGTTTATTTAAAAGTTTTGTGAATTACCTTAAAAAGGATTAGAACCGGCGGACCTTGTGCTTGAAAATAAAAAAAAATGCTAAATCTCTGTTGGAGTTCATAAATTCACGAGCCGTCGTCCTCAAATCTAGGACAAAAACACAAAGGTTCATCCGCAAGTAGGATCAAAAATTATAAATGTCTACATATGACCTTTTTATTGTAATAATTTTCTCTGTCTTTTGTAATTTTTCCACTAGCTAGTAGTAGCTATTTCCAGGGCCTACTCTCTCCTCTTTATGTGGAATTCTCTGGATCTTTGAAGTAAACTTTTACAATTTTTAATTAAGGAAGGCCTTTGCCATCTACTTAGAACAAGTAGAAGATAATTTTTTATGTAGTTTGTTGTGTTAAGATTGGCGGATTGGTAACCCATAAACTTAGTAATAGTTTCAGGATTTGCGGGCGGCCCTATCCAGATGCCTCGTCCTGTGTAATCAGTATAATGCGTCGGGGTGGAACGTGCCGCAGTTAATTGTGTTAGCGGCAACTTTCCTCTCCGCTCACACTTTCATTCAGTACATAACACGAGCACAACGAAACGGATATCATCTTACATCCAACGCTACGGAGTGGATACATAACAGAAAATCCAACCAAGAGAAATGTGACTAAAATACAAAACTTTTGCATATTTCGCTTATCAGGTTAGAAATGCTTTTTAACTCTGTGATGGATTATTATGTCTATTTTAAAATACCATCTGAGCCACAATAACAATCGAGAACAATCATAATAAAGCCAAAGCATTAAAGCCTATAAATTCATCAGAATTATCTTTATATAATTTTGGATACCTAAGAGTTGGCTGCGCTTATTAAAGCCAGCGTTGGTGAACTTAAGGCGCCTAGTGGTGCAAAATGACCTTGAGAATCGGTGCACACATTCTCACAAACGACAACAGCGCCTCTAACGGAAAACCTCAGAACTACCTTACAGAGCATACAATGACATGTCATGAGGTACTGTATTAATCGCCTGTATAACCCGCGCAGATAGAGAATAGATCTGAAAATGGCACTTAAAATACAAGCACAACACACAACACAAGCAAGGGTACTTAAAACACTGGATTGTAAAATTTGCCTTTATTAATTGTGACATTTCAGAATCAGATTATAAAAATAAAGAACAATAGGATGGGAATGGTATCAAAGGTTTTATAAACCGCTTGGTCCAGCAGTGTCCTGGTCATCTGTACCCATTACTGGTTCAATTCCCTCCATGAATTGGTTAAAATCTTCCATGGACTGGTCAATTGTAAAATTTGCCTTTATTAATTGTGACATTTCAGAATCAGATTATAAAAATAAAGAACAATAGGATGGGAATGGTATCAAAGGTTTTATAAACTGCTTGGTCCAGCAGTGTCCTGGTCATCTGTACCCATTACTGGTTCAATTCCCTCCATGAATTGGTTAAAATCTTCCATGGACTGGTCACTTTCACAGTCCTGGTCTTCAGAGTCGTCACTTTCATCTTCGGTGTTGCTGTTCAATTACATCACAAAATGTCAACGTTCGTAACAAAAACTTAACGAAAATAAATAACAATCAAATGTAACGCAAACAAAAACAACAATATCAACGAAAACAACAATTACTCGGAGTGCGTCAAGTAGCTTAGAAAGGGAATCCCGACTGATTATTTGTTTGCAGCTCGTACTTCACTGTGTGAGTATAGACAGCGATAGAGAGTGAGCGAGAACGCATGCGAGAGGACGCCATTTTCAAATCTATTCTCTATCTGCGCGGCTTATACGGGGAAGTGTTTCAGTAGATGGCGTTTATTTTAAGTAATAATTGACCTAACAAAAAATTTATAGGAAGGTACGACAACGTAATGAAATTAGATTTATGCAATTTTTTTAGTTACTTAAAATAATAACAAAAAAAAAGTCATAAAAAAATAAAGAAAAAATTGAAAAAGAAAGGAAGTGTAACTGGAATTTGAACCCGAGTCTCTAGAGCGAGATTCTTACTCACTGCTAATGTCTATAATTTCCCCGTTATTGATATTATCTTTGGATTCTCTTTTCCTGTAATAAATACATATTATGACATATATAAATATTATTAGCTTTTTATTTCATTTGCATAAAATAATAACAAAAAAAAAGTCATAAAAAATAAAGAAAAAATTGAAAAAGATAGGAAGTGTAACTGGGATTTGAACCCGAGTCTCTGGAGCGAGATTCTTACTCGCCGCAAACTCCAATTACGCCATTTATAGCTATACGATTAGGGTTGAAAAACTGTGTACGTATCTATCTTTTTGTACTCTGCAGGATTGCAGAGAACAATGAAAATTAATAAATGTTTGACAAAATTTAAATCTTTACGTCATTCATGTGTGTGACGTTTGCTTTATATGAACACTTTTGATTTATTTCCCATGTTTATTTACAAAATAGGAGTCCGTTTACGCCCTTCTAACTTAAAAAAATACTTATAACGTTAAATTATTTATATAAATTAACCTAATGTAATAACCAATCAATAAAAGTAATGAAATAACGTTGGAATCTTGCAGAAATTTTGCGGCAGAAAGCGCGACACGCCCGTCTAGCAAGAGGCCTCAGCCGCGACTGTCGGTACACGGCGTTTACACACACATGCTCGCGAGTTATGTTCGAAAACACAGCGCAAATGAGAACAAGGGTTTTTTGGAAATTCTACAAAATGGATTTAAAAAGTGGTATAACTGATATATTGTATTTATTGTGATGAAAAATATATGTTAAATTGAAAAAAAAAACACGTATTTTAGAAGGGATTTGATTGTTTAGAAGATTATTTTAGAGGTATCTTCGTGATTTTTTTCTATCGAGTCAACATTAATGTATTATGTTTTGAAGGCCGTAGCAATCTAACATATATCCCCAAGAATACCATATATTTTTTTTATTTGATTCTCTGCAATGGTTCGTGTGATATCTTGTTTATAAAACTCGCGTTTAGCCTCTGTAGTCCTCTTAAGTGGTAATGTGTTAAAAAGAGTATCATAATATTATTATCTAAAAGTATCGAAAAAACAACGTAATAATCGTCGAACGTGCGTCGTTCGCGTGGATACAAAGAGAAATGTTTATTTATTTTTTAAATAAAAAAATGAGTGTCGTGTTAGAACTTGATGCTAAAAACGTGTAATGCCACTCACCATCCCGTTCAAATGATGCCCCTTCGTTGCTTCTTAAAGCAAAAAGTGCAGTTAATCATAATCCTGATCTGTCACGTATTGTTGAATTATGTAACTCTTTTTGCGTGCAATGTTTAGAATGCATTGCCCTGAAATATCGAAGTTGCCGAGGAATGGTTGAAATATTGTGGTCCTTAAATGTTAGCCGACTATAGTAGGTTATAACCTACCCCAACTTCTTAGTTTGATGAACTGGGACATAAATATATTACAGAACGGATAAAGAATGTATTAACAAGTAACAAATAAATTAATCTGTTAGATGAGGCTGTTTAAAATATTTAATCATTTTTCACAGCCAATCCTTCCTCTTAAAAAATTAAGCAATTAATAATTAAGATAAACGAACAATCGAACGATTAAGTATACAAGTTTGAACCGTCCAGTTTGATTGTAAAAGTCAAAAAGTTGAGTTGAATCAAAGTGCAAACCGACGCTTATTTACTTTACACATATTTACACATTGTTAGCAGGCTTAACTCTGCGTTCGTTGAAAGCAAAAATTGATTTAGCTTTCCTTTGTTGCAAAGAAACAAAACGTTATCCAATTTCAACAAATCCCCTCAAAGTTAGGGGCACGCGCGCCTGGATATGCGTCGGGAAGCTCCTTGGAATTATTATTCTTGCTCAATATTCGCCGGGAAAACGTTCTATAAGGTCGTTACACGAAGCCCTGAAACATCGCTTGTTTTAAACTAGTCATTGCTATTCAGATATGCAAACAAACCAAGCAGTCGAATTAACTTTCATTTAAGATAGTCCTGTTCTGAGTTCTAAGTTCAAGGCTACAGTAGTTCCATGTAATAATATGGCTCTGTAACTAATTATTTTGGCCTTTGCTCTTCTCATTGAAATAAGGAGATAGTCCCTTCATAATATTTCCAACGACCATGTTTTTTCATTATTTACTTTAAATTTTACATCTAAGAAATGATTCGATACGACTGTCAATATCGTATTCAAAGCTATTGAAAAAAGGAGTAATGTACGCTGCTAACATCGCATAGCTCATGACAAGTTCCAGATGACGGTGCTCCTTTTTAGGCCTTGGTTAGTTAGTCTAGCCAACGAGCTGCAAAATGTGGAAACTATCAAAGCTGCAGCAATTTACTAAAGCAAAAGTTGTCTCTTAATTTTCACATGCAAACTGAAGCGGTACTTACGGTACGAACTAAATAAGCTGCACTTATGTTATTATAATTGCCGAATATGCAAGTTCGTTCTTTTGATTATCTGTGAGGATTATAGGAAACGAGCAGTAGAACCTGATCCAATTCCTTTGAGCAATAGCATCGAGCTTCAGTCACAAGGTGTCACAGGGTAGTGTAAATAGGGAAACGGTTCTTCGACACGACACCGGAGGTGAAGGGAGTAAAAAAATTAATCAAATCTTTTCTCGGAATGAACTTCACGTCAATCTGGCGAAGCATGAAATTGATAGGAGCCGCTGTTAGGGCAGCCAAGTGTTCGCAAGAACTGGCAGGGATCACGTCAAGTTTTGGTGAATATTTAAATGAAGGTATTTCACGGATCTTTCGCAACGGCTTACTACGGAGCCTAAAATTCAAAGTAATGAAATGAAAGGCAGTTTGTGTCAGAATATTGAAGCCTGATTTAATTTCTGTTTTATTTTACCTTACTGTCAAAATTACAAAAAGGAAACTGGTGTTTCCTTTGAATATAAGTTAATAAACAATTTATTCAATAATAATTTTGTTATTTAATTATATTACCTCTGCTGCCCATATGGAATTTCAAGAGGATCATGATGCTTCTAGAATTTAGTGATAGTTGCTAGTGCTGTTCACAGTAAATAACGATGTCTGACTCCTTGAAAATGCAGTTATACCCAGATCTTCTGCGTCAAGATCTGAAGGATTGCTCCGTAATAATATTGCTTGACCAAGCCCAACCCAAGACAATCCAACCCTATTCCTAGAAAAAGAACTTCCGGGATCCCGGGCAAATATCTCATGACGGACGGATGATCCCGCTATCTTGACGCTACTTAACCTCGACCCTGGCTGGAGCGCGAAATAGGCGGGTTTACGCATCCTATCGATTGCCGGCTTAATATTCTATCCCTGGGAACAGGAACAGGTGCCCTCGTTTGTTTATTCAGCATCTAAAGCGCTGCAAAGGAATCATCGGGCCATATTCTACGCTTCTTTCTCGTCTGATCAAGTCGTATTATTTTCATCAGTTCTCAAATCTTGCATACTATTTTATTATTATATCAATTGAACAGCTGCCTATCCACTGCCATGGTTTGTATGTCAAACACGGCATTTGAAAGGGAAATATGTTTTTATTATTGATTGACCAATTAAAAGTTATAGTGCAAAGCAATACCTTAATCTTAACAACATTTACGCAACAAAATTTAGAGCTTACTTCAAATTCAGAAGTGTGTTATATTTCAGCTTGACCAAAAATGGTAGGAAAGTGGAACTGGGATTCACAACAATGGCTTATAATAGAACTGCGCGCAGTCACCTAGAATGTGCCAATTAGTTGTGATGATATGATGACTCTACAAAACACTAAGATAGTATTCCTTGTCTCTCATAAGGAATATTAGGTATCATAAAGTAAAGAGAATAAGTATTCGAAGTGATAAAAATAGTTGCTGCCTAATATCGCTAAAGTTGTATAAGTAGTACGTACGAGTATTTAGAGAAAATATACACAAAAAGTAATGCAATACAATAATATCATAACCCCGTTCCGTGACTCATAATAACGAACAGGAGCTTATGCTAATTCCGTGAATCAACTTTATGCTTGCCATATTTTATACTAAGCCCGCAATACCCTGAGTACCTATAAATGATTATAAACATTAATTATCATGGTATTTTTTGCAATTTTAAGAGGGTTATAATAAATAAATTACATACATACATACTGGTACCTACATATCCAGGTAAAGAAACCGAACAATATAATTTTCTTTACTATTTTTCCTCCCCTTCTATCCAATTTAGAACGAGTAATTCTTGTAAGTTGAGCGTTAGGAATTAGGAAAACTTGATCTTATGCCGTACGAGTAAAATTACGAAATGCTTACCCTGCTCTGCTCAGATTAGTGTGAAACTTCGTGGGAGGAGTGATTGTTCCATGATACCTAGTAGAACATCTTATCCGACCGCTACAAAAAAATATTCCTCGTGGCAAGAAAGTTTAGCTCTGAAGGAAATCCGCCTGCGGTATCAGTGCGGGGGACATAAAAATATAACTAGTGGACGCCCGCAGCTTCGCTCGCGTAGAATTAGACCCATTAACGACGTCTACCCGTCTAACGACTTCAAAAACGGCAAATTTTCATACTAACTTTGCACCCCCGTTTTACCCCCTTAGGGGGTGAATTTTCAAAAATCCTTTCTTAGTGCTCCCCTTATTTATGTGATAAGAATAATAATGTGACTCAATTTATAAATATAAATATTCATGTCAGAAATTATATTGCTGCAAAGATCTGTCTCCTAAGCATGATTTAATAGCCGTAGCCGATGACCAGAGGAGGAATTAGAACGTAGGCAGAACAGAGCCGCATTTAACGCTTATTATATTATACCTCTTTAACAACTAACCTTTGACTGCTATACGAAGTTAAGATACAAAGAGTATAATTAGACTAAATTAGCTTGTAACACGATTCACCCAATTTGTCTAGCACGAAAGTTAATTTACAGCATTCGCTGCGCTCTTCGATAAATGAGCGGGTTATATCAAGCTTCCAAGCATTTTTAATGTTTTGCAACTGTTAGTTACTTGTGGAACAGCTAATTGGCTTTTAGGCTAAAACCGTGCCTAAAAGATCCAAGATCTGTCATCTAAAATTTTAAAATTTTTAATCAGCAAAAATAAAACATTGACTCGAATTTTATTTTTGGATTCCAAATATTTTATTTCATCTGCAAGTTAATTTCAGCTCCATCACAGATTTCCCGCCCAAAGAGCTCGGTTATCCATTCCAATATGTTATAGGTATGTTAATTATTGGAATGTTTATAACAATATCAGACCAAATACCACCATTTACTACTTTAAAAATGTATAAAAATATGTATAGTGAATCGCAATATTCGCAAGCTTTATGGTTTGTAAAAAGTTATCCAATTTACTAGACAATTTTCATTTCAATAGTAAACAATCAAATCAACAAATATATAAAATCTACTTCAGTGATAAATGAATCATTCCGACATGAGAAACGTGTGTAGAGACTGATCCAAAATAATTTGATGTGAGTGTCTGACTACTCTGTTTTCATTTTCTATTTACAGACACTGAACGTAATATTTTGTAGTGCCCTTCCTGCTCTACATATACTCGGTGTAAATGTCAATGACCAAGTCCCGAATAACCTGTCAACACGTTAAAAAGAAGCCAAGTAGTAAAATTTACTTATAAATTGTGACTCATTCATTAGTTTGAAATAAACGTAACAATTTCGACTCCCGGCGTCGCATGGGACCACTTATCAGAGGGCCCGCTATTATTTGACTTTAAAACGAC
This sequence comes from Carterocephalus palaemon, assembly GCA_944567765.1. Lineage (NCBI taxonomy): Eukaryota > Metazoa > Arthropoda > Insecta > Lepidoptera > Hesperiidae > Carterocephalus > Carterocephalus palaemon. Next base: position 4,998,345 of record OX155655.1, on the reverse strand, counting down.
CTTTTATTTCAGAATATTTGTTAAAATACTTTAACTTACACATTTAAAATATTTTAAAAAAAAATAGACTATTCAATTGGATTTCCCTAAACGATAGTAATACCGATTTTAAGGCTTATTCAATTTCCACAATACCCAGTTCTTAAGTTTTTTCGGGTTTATACGACAGTTTTTGTATTATTAATATGAATGATAAGTATCTACCATAATTTCATTTGACTATCGCTGTTGTGAAGAAATTTTTACGATTGATTTTGACCCAACAATAATTGTTTGTGCAACTGGTTCTTGAAATTTAATTAAAACATTCACCAATCTTTGATTATCTCTGTAAGAATTTATTTTGTGTATTTCTGTTATTCTGTTCTATTACTAGGCACTGAGCTTGCCGCTTTAAATTAATTCGCATACTCGAAGAATTCCTACAAAGTAAGATCTCAATGCTTGTAAAAGCATTTCTCGTTCTGAATAACTTCTACGTCGAAGCTTCTACGTAGGCATTTATTTTTGAAGGAGGTGTTTTGAGCTTTTTATATAAGTATCTCCAGTTTTATAACTCCCTATCAAGGCTAATTAACATTTTTATGCGTGGAATTTATTCGTTGAAAGACTAGATATATATACATACATGTAGTTCGTTCAAACGAGTTCACATTAATTTAATTAAAACATACAGGGTCAGAGGTTTTATATGATTCTGCGATTATAATAAAATTATTATCATAACAATAACCCCAAATACGTAGGTATATTTTTTATAGTGTTATTTTTTATATTGAATGTAATAAACTCTTATCGACTTAATGGGGAGTATCGCGTGTGAATTTTCCACTAGAGGCGCTTGTGTCGCGCGAGGTCAAATAACATTCATTTTTCATGACATAAATTATAATTTATTTAATTTACCTGTTGAAAAGTGATCTCCTTCGTGAAATCATCGTAAATATTGATTATGCAATTTTTTATAATGAATATGGTGCACCACCGTTTTGGAAGCTGTTGTGTTAATATAAATAATTAAGATTACCTATCTTGAATTTACTGACAAAATGTATGTAAATTCATGATATATAAATGTCCTCTTTTTTTTTCCGAACAAAACGGTACTGCACAACATTGCGGCATAGCTACATTTGATGATAGTTATTTATAATTAATAAACTTAATGATTTAAAACTTTGTTATGGCTCCGAATTTATAGTTGCCTTTGACAACTTGACCTTATTCAACAGTGGCGCCAACTGGTGAGCATAGAAACGATAGTCCCCATTACGTCCTACGAGGCTCGAGTCCAAAGCCTACTACTACTTGGAACACCGGTCGGTACAGTATCAATTCCATATAGGTACATACTAATTTGATTCATATTTATAATTTTTCTACTAAGTACTAAGATTACATATACTATATATTCCATTTTCAAAGTATTATATTTCATTATAAAAATACAAATAAAATTATGATATTCTGTACGAAAACTGAAAAACGAGTTATTAAGTATTTTTCAAGCCTCCCGTTATTAAGTACTAGCTGACCCAGCAAACGTTGTTTTGCCATATAGATAATTTCATCAGGAATTATTCTTTCATACATATATTTTTGGTATCTTGAACCGTTTTCGCAGCGCACGCAACGGAAGCCCTCAAGGATGAATAATTTTCCCCGTTTTTTTCACATTTTCCATTATTTCTTCGCTCCTAATAGTTGCAGCGTGATGTTATATAGCCTAAAGCCTTCCTCGATAAATGGTCTATTCAACACAAAAAGAATTTTTCAATTCGAACCAGTAGTTCCTGAGATTAGCGCGTTCAAACAAACAAACAAACAAACAAACAAACTCTTTAGCTTTATAATATTAGTATAGATTTTTCAAGCCTCCGAACGAACTCACGTAAGTGAAAGCTTTCGAACCATCCATTGCTATAAATTGAAGAAGTTGAAAAAATTTAAACTAAAAATGCAAAGGACGGGAGGAAAAATTCATGACGGACCAGTGTAATGTAATTTTGTCTGGGTATTCGGAGCATCCCTGATGTCACTGACTCACCCAGACAAAATGTCGAGAAGTGCCTCGATCAGGTCACGATATATTATAAAACAATGTATTTTTTGTTCAACTTTTTTTGGCATCAAACCTTTAAACAGCTCACCTATAAATAGCGATACCTAGTTTGCTTACCGGTTGAATCTACAGTCTTAAACTCTTGGATACATCGAAAAATCATACATCTAGTTTCTGGCCACGTAATCGACAGTTTTCTGTCACCGATTATTGCTTAAGCCCGGTCGAGCCAGTAAATCAGATAGATATCAAATGCGTTTACGTACCGGCCGTCAGCTACTAAAATCGGCCACTGTCGGGGAAAATAGGTCAACGACTTAAAGCGGTGGCCTGAGCTCCGATGAAGATGCAAGGACTATCCGAGTACTTCGTAGTACGTACATCTCGGCGCCTCGCCGCTCTCAGGCGCTAATTCCGCAAGCCTTGGACGAAATCGCTGAACAAAAGGACCGCTTTACAATTCCATTAGATAACGACTTCAGTGAGTAAGCCATTTATTTTGTGGTAGGATTTTCTTTGCCCATGAATTTAAATAATTACTTTGGGAACTTGTGAATGGCCGCTACAGGAAACGGGTTACCTTGCATTGTTTTCACCAGAGTGCAAACTGAATTTAGGGTGCCCGACTTGCTGAAGTTTGCTTTAACTTCAGACAGCCTAAGCGCCTAAGGCAGAGTTCTCATGATAGTTTGATAAGAATAATATTCATATTAATTTATTTATTGCAGTCATGATTTAAACATTTTTAAACAGGAACCCTATAGGGCACGGCAATATACCTGGAGTAGAATAGATCCAACTACCGCATGACAATAAGTAAATGCTGGTAAAAGCAAATAGAAAACGTAACGTACGACGACATACCGAAAAATACTCGTAAGTCGTAAAAGCGTATCTGTCCTACTTTATCGTCTCTACTATTCTAAATGACGATTGATCATTTCTATACACCCTCAAAGTAGACTGTGTTTTGTTTTTCATAAAATATCTTAAAATTGATCCAGCACTCAAGCATAGAAGCTCAAAAATACGCTCGCTTGCAAAGTTCTCTGGCTAGTGTTAAGTTGAGTTGTATAAATATTTGCCCAACGATTCTTCGGCCGGCGACAATTGACCGGCGGCCCAGATGACATCATACGCCCTGCCTCCACACGGGCCCTTGTGGCTCCATCTAATCGATAGTGACGAAACGCTGGCATGACCGTCACATATCAAAATTGACTCGTATGTGCCGAATAGTAAGTTAATGTCTTAGCTCGTATATCAGGCTGGGATGTCAACTTTAACACCTTTAGTAGGGCAATACTTACCAGCATTCTATTTTACGCACCGAGTGGAAAATAAATTTCAAAACTAACTGTCTTGCTTACAAATTTAATAGAAATATAATAATCATATGTAAAAGCACGGTTAAGGCCATAGCACACCTTCACCACTACTGCTCCTTCAAGGGCCGACAAACAAGACTTTGTTTAAAACATACATAGATACGAGTAAAATAGGAAAGTCTTTGGTGCCCGAAGATTTGACTTAGCCCCTTAGCCCTCTTGAATGACAGGCCGAAATTCAGCCACTGGGTTTAAAATTGACTTGTCTAGCTTAAGTAGGTACTTTTTTAGAATTTTTTTTAGTAAAACTTTTTAATTAACTCTAGTAGTTAACTGTTGTTAACTACCTATTAGATATTAAAAAGTGTAACTATAAGAAAAAAAATCTCAAAAGAGATGTCTGTGTGGACAAATGGATATAATAAAACGGTGATATTAACACTCAATAAAATACTTTAAAGTGATTCTAGTTAGGAATCTAGTGGTTCTATAGTGCGGAATCCACAACGACAACATCCCGTCAGAAAATTGATACGTGCGATCAATATCTACCTACTGATCGGGCCAGTCGACTAAAGTTCGGACACAGAAATGTTTTGTACTTAATATTTCCATGACGGACATCCTTATTTAGCTGTACCTACCCGTACTACTCTCTACGCTCTGTTAAACTTTCATTAACGAACTTTCTACTTATAGGCACTAAAACCTCCGACGCCGATCGTTCTATGGTCGATTAGGGATAAAAGTACAATAGGCTTTTTGTATGGGTGTGGCTATAAATAAACTTTTATGACACAGTATATTTTGACTGATTTAACCTAGCTTTGAGGTTTTAGTCATGTACCTATGTCAATATATATACGCATGAATTATTATTGTTATATCAGATACAATGGCACGACATGAGTTATTAATCAATAGATTTTGATTTGAAATTTTTCATTAATAAAATTGCGGGAAAGCTTTTGATGAACATAACTACTTGAACATCATTAAATTAAAAACGAAACGTGGCTCCAACTTTTCAGGGCAAATTCAGTTTGGTCAATACCGTGACCTTACGTCGAGTATTTCACCATGTCGTGTCAGAAATGTCAGAATAAAGAGTTAAGGGCAATATAATACTCAAGCATCGTGGAATTATTTTTGGGAGGTTTTCGCAGATGGAATCAAAGGTTTCGCAGGATACATTAAAGATGCAATTGGTATAAAATTATTTATTTGATATTAAGAAACTTTAACAAATCAAATTAAACAAGTCGTCTCTAGTGTATCGTCAACATTCACGGTACAAGTTTGGAAAATATACCTATCACTAATTTTCAGGAACCAAATGGAACCCTAAAGAGTTTTGTTCTGCGTCACCCCACAGTGGACTGACCTTCCGCTAAAAGAAATCCAGGTCAATGCTGCGAAGTTAAGTCATCCCACAAAAATTATACAAAGATAAGATTGCGTTCGGCTATTTTAATGTTTTGTTTGTTTCTATTTGGAAGCTTGAAACACGCGAGAGTTTGAGAAAAATGTTTATTTAGTTTTATTTTTGTTATTATACAAAAATTTTTTTATTGAAAAACAATAAGGTTAATTCATAATGAAAACAATAAGATAACAAAGCAGAGGTATGTGGATATATATAACTTATATATATATAACTTCTGCATCTTATTAATCTATTATTATAAGCCCGGTCACAATATCTCTGAACCCCTGGTTGGAATGCATTGAATGTAGTTAATAGATTTCAGCTTCTTCCAGCTAACATGCTAAAAGTTCACTGGGGTAACTAAGAATAGATAAATGGTAGGTATGCAAAGTTTTATGTATCTGCTGTCTGTCTCATACATGATTGACCGTACCAAAAATGTATATCAGACGAACTTACTCAGACGTAAAAACTAAAAACTTCAAAGGATTGTACACTTCACCTTTGCATTTGCGTGCGAAGGGAGAAAACAGGAGTCGCCTCACCCGCACCTCCGGCAGGGCATTCGAATAGCATACGACCCTTGAGTTTTAAAAGATTGCTATTGTAGTGAAAGGGCGGCGTCAGCAGTTGCAGGTAACCCTTTGAGAACTTTACATGTACTTTATGAACTTTGAACTTGCATACCTTGTACTATTAAGTATTCGGTGCCTATACGCGAGTTACAATATCCGTATGGTACGAAAAACATCATTCGTGATGCGCTTTCCTGATCGTAATTTATAGTAAAGTACCTATGATATAGCTGCTAGTCCCGTGAGATCTTATTTGGCAGATAAGTGGATACAGTGTGGTTAGTCATGAGTGAATTATTAACCGATGGACTGAAACTACAGGAGTAACTAGATAAGTCATTATTCTGTGGTATTCCTTAATTCACTTTATTGTTTTAAATTGGTGAATTTACAGTTCACTAAATAAGTAAAACACCCCACTTAACCCACAAATTTATGAAATAAAAATGCAATATTTCTCAATTTAACTCTGCTTCAATTTATTTATCTCTTAATTATTGTCAAAGCATCGGTTGAGCAGCTGGCGGTAGCCGCCCCAATTTCAATTTCTTCCAAATTGGCTGTAAAACTCATTTCGGTAACGGCCGATATCGATTTACGAGCCAATTAAACTATTGTTGTTATGAACACTGATCGAGTAGCCCCAGCTACTAGTGGCTAGTTAATTGAATGGTTATAAATTGGCTGTTTATCTAATATAGAAGTTGCTCAATTGAATATTTCTAACATGTGCGCGGTGTGTTTCAACTGGAACTTCATTTTATGAAAGCTTTTATCGATTCGATTTATGTTTGTTATAAAATGAAGTAAAGATCCTACCAGAAATAAATGATGATTACTGGTGATGATTTATGATTATTGAAGTGGATCAAATAAGTGTTATGGCGCCTGTCAACGTAGCGCAGCACTAGCATGGCCACATGGCTCGCTACCGTTATGTACTTTGATAATTCTTCGAAATTAAGCAAAAAGTGTGGCACTTGTGATGTCTTTCATGCACCTTTTCATATCTTGTTGTATCGTATGTCTGAAATTTGCTCCCGGGTGACCTGTGTTGGTAGATTCACAAATATATTATGGACTAGATGACTCTGTGAACTTCGTGCTACAATCATTGATTTCTCAAGTAAAAAATTTGTAGTAATATGTTACCTTCTGACTATTGAGTGTTAAACAAAGTCTGATGGTATTTCTTTCTCCAATAGTTAATGACTTCCAGATTGTAGCGAAAAGCTGGTCGTTCCAGGTTTCCAGGAGCACTGCATCGACGGAATCACTCATGTTATTGTGCCATGCTCGCTGTTGTTGTGTTTGATGTGCACGAACATGTTGCAATGTTGTTCTAAGATTTTCCCTCAGATTAAAGAGTTCCTTAATCTCAGGCCAATATCACTCGAAAGCAATTCGGAAATACAAACACGACTACGACGGTAGCTCGTTGCAGGCTTCGACAACCTATTTCACCGTGACTTCTCCATGGCATTTTTATAATTAATACATTTAAAGAAATCCTCGTTGGAAATAACAAACATAAGCGAGTCCTCGGATCACAGTAATTTTTTGACTAAATAAATAGAATGATAAATTACAGATGAAAATATATAATTGCGAAGTGCATCGAGCACCCAGTGCATTTTAATTCACCAAAGTTTAGTATCATTGATTAACAATAATCAATGAATTGAATGTTTTTATTCGAAACGTGATCTCTTATGAGTTATAAACAATATTCCTTTTCCAAATCCACCGGTTTGTTGGTATTTGTTGGTATAGATACCTGCTTAGGCTTACCAATTGGAGCTAAGTTACTTTGAAAATATACCTACTAAAAAGAAGACAAACAATGATTCATCACAATGACACATGAACATGCGCATGTTTAATCGCTTAGACCTTGCAAGTTGATGGCAGTGTCAAGAAAAAATGCTGCGGCTAGGCAGTGACCAACAATACATTACAAACATACCTAATTCTTCATAGAAACAGAGATTTTGTGAAGAGAAATAGGAAAACATTATATTCCAATTAATTATTTACCTGAACTAATAAAGATAACAGTTTTTTGTATAAAAATTATAAAAAAAGGAATTAAATAGTATTGGGCTCCTTTTTCTTATAAATTTAATACCAAGGAACTTTGTCAAGCATGCCCGTTTACTCGATATTTTAACAAACAAGGCACGCAATTGCAATGAGTACGTTTTCGAGCGTTTTAAGTAGTTTATACTTATAAGGTATGTACTCGTAGCAAGAGAACTGCTACCGGCAACATGTTTGCCTTTGCGGCTCTTCAATAGGTATTACGAAAGTTTCTGAATGAATATTCGAATGGCTTTAAACGTTGCGAAATGCGGGTCGTACGGAGTACGGCGATCGGCGAACTTGTTATAAACGAACCATTTCCAACTAGCGAGCTTTGCACGTAATCTTTTTGCGAAGGAAAAGATAAAAGGCATTAGGAAAATGTAAACCCAACGATGGCACTCAGTCGGAAAAACTCGGAAAGGTCTCGCATTTTTCTGCGGAATCGAATCGTGGCGCTATAAAAAGATGTAGGATATCATGCTCTTACTGAATTTCACATTTTATTTATAGTCCTCGCAGTAGAACCTGTATCCTCTTTTCCTATCTCTATATGATGTAAAGTGTGTAGTCGCTAGGTGGATTTTCTTCTATTATACATATATACAAGTATGTATTTTTACAGCACATGTTAACGTAAAATACAAACTGAAACTAAAACTGTAGTAGGTAATCATCTATCACGAAAGACAAAATATTAATAAGCACTCACTTTTAATTTCTTTCATTACAACACTGTTTATAATATATTTGAAAAGAAAAAAATTTGACCGAGATAATAAATAATCTTGAACGGTGATAAAATAACTTGTTGCAAAAGATTGCAAACGGAAACGCTTTGAGCTTTGCAATGAGGTTTCACGTGTGTGGATAGGGAAAGCCTTTTAGAGAATATAGTTTTAAGCGCTTTTAAACTTTAATATAATTATTTGGAAACGAAACGTGGGTAAGTTTTTTGGTACTTCACTGCCAAAACAGTTTCAGCTATGCAAAAGCTTGCATATGTTTCTGCATAAAGAGGATTGTTTGCCAAGAACTGGCGTGCGTTTCGCTTTATTTTTTTTTCATATTCGTTCAGAGATTAAGGTATCCACCCTTTATTAAACGGCAGCGACTCTTTAGCTGCTAAAGTGCCAATAGAGAAAATTAAAGAAAGAGTCCTAATACCATTTTACGATTATCTAATACTATTCTCACTTTTGCTAATACCAATCCATAGTCCATACACAGACATACATTTAAATTTACTTTTCGGTTCCTGATAGGAACCGAACTAGATCTTACACCTTAATTCATCAGATCAATTCACTCTCTTATCTATTCCATTCGATCAAGATTATAAGCACCAGAAACGTTATTACAACTAAATATTTCTATTCCAGGTCATAATAGTTCCTGTATCGCCGTCCATCGCGGCTTCTATATAGATAAGTAAGATATATTTTCTACTTATACAATAAAGAAGGGTATAAAATCTGACCTAGTACACACTGTCAGATCTCCCTCTCGAGGAAAACGGAGAACTGTCAGGCATGTAAGTTTCTTCCGACGCGGCGACGCTTCAAGTTGGTTAAACAATAGTTGCTATGAGTTGATTACATGTAAAAGGCTCACTATAATTCGTCTTCCATGTTTAAAGCTATTAAATTCCAATTTAACGAAGCTTTTAATTAAAATCTTTTGCCGTTATGTGATTATCTGATAATGCTAATGTAACTCTTCTCATAAAAAGTCATGTTTCCAACAGAACCCTTTCTTTGTACCACTCTTTAGCAAGGGTCTCCTCTCAGGATGGGAGGGATTAGGCCTTATTGCACACGCTGGCCAAGTGCGGACTGGCAGACTTAACATGCCTTCGAGAACATTATGGAGAACTCTCAGGCATGCATGTTTCCTCACGAGGTGTCTTTCACAGTTACAGCAAGTGACATTTAATTTGTTAAATCGCACATAACTTGGTTGGAATAAACATTGGTGCGTGCCAATTGGGTTTGAACCCGGACTCGAGTGGAAGACGAGATCAATAGCCACTGGGCTGTCACCGCAGTGACTCTTAAATACTCAAATTGAAATATGATGCACAATCTTATGTACGAGTATAATAATGTATTTCCCTTTAAAATATTCTGAGAAACTTGCAAAGATATTATCTTTATTTGAATTCGCACAACACTCCCTATGCCGAATATAAGTACTGTAAATTCACTATAATATGGGTTGCTTTAAAAATTGCAAAATCACCAATTCGCATTGCGACACTATAAATTATACCTTTTAGCCCATGCAAAATGCCCATGTGGGCGGAAGTTGCGACTGTAAATCTCTTCGAACAGCATCAGAGCGGGTTTAGTGCCCTGTCTAGACTCTCTCCCGTCTCTCTCGCGCAGTAGGAAGTAACAAAGTATTGGAAGAAACTTCAGAATGTTTTTGATTGAATTTATCATGCTAATCAAACATGCTTAATGTATAAATAACTATGGATTTTCTTTTGAAGATTGATGATAGACCTTATAGCTTTTTAATAAATGATAAACGTAGGTCCTGGATGTTGTTCTTAAAGCATAAGTTTAGTGAATACCTCAAAAAGCAGAAAACTCTGAGCTAAGAAGAATTAAATTAAACCGGTTAGGTGAGGTTCCAGTTAGGCTTTTTTTAGTTAAGTTGATCTCATAGGCAATGCACGCCATAGGTATTGTATTCGAAATTTGATTTGGCATCTCCAGTGTTTATTATTCGACAAAACCCTGACAGTGGTACTAATCTTCCTACTTCTAGGCGATTGCCAATGCAACGGTAATAGTTCATTCTGACTTCCGGGGCAGATGTGTACAGCTGTACTGTTCGGGTGTTTTTCGACAAGATTTCTAACTTCTAACGGCAGCATTTTGCATGATGGATAAAAGTAATCAACAACCGTCACTTTAATTTCCTAGTTAGCGTGAGCAAAATTTTAGTATTGGATGTTTCTCATTTAGCGCATAATAAAAACATGAATTCTTGCTCAAGTTTAAATTATAAACAATATTGTTATATACAAGCAGGCAGACCGGAAGACGCTACCTACTTGAAATCTGAAGCGTTGTCTAGACGGGACGATGCGCGATGCTGCTCCTTGATTAACGTTTACAAAGTTGTATTTCTGGGTATACATAGGTAGATGTTTTTTTATTAATAGATTGAAGTTTATACCTATAGATAGTAAGCTCATTCAGATGGCACAGGACCGGTCGGAGTGGTGTTGTTTAGGAGAGGCCTATTTTCAGCAGTAGAGCTCAAAAGGCTAATGGATGGATGGATAATGCGATTGAAAGCCATTCACCTGGGATTGACAACAGATAAGGCATTAAAGGGATAGAATATTCTCAAAGTATATTATACAATTATATAGTATAAGTATATTATACAAAGTATATTATATACGTATGGATTTAATTCATCGGTCAAATAGCTAGTATTCCAAGAAACCAGAAACACGTTACTTATTTTTTAATTAAATAATTAAGTATGTACTGTGTGCTGTGACAAAATCCAGCGTACCAGCAAAATTCATCTTAAGTATAATTAATATGATGATGAATTCTCTATAATGTAGTGACTGTAAAACTTTGTCATACCTTGATTTGCCTTAGCTCCGAGCGCAAAAATTTACCAAGACAAGGACCTACTCGTAAAACTTACCTAAACGGATTGAAATGACCCGACTTTGTATGAATTTTACTGCTTAATTTTATTTGTGACTGGCGTCATGGCAAATCCAGCAGCATGTCTCATAATTCTTTCTTTAGTCTTGGCAAACGGAAACGGTAGCTCTAAAGTTAAGCCCTCTGTGCCCAAGTCTAGACTGCGGCTATTCCGCCGCCTCGGTTGGCGTACAATATATTGCGCTAATGTGGACAATATTATGGGCTATAAAGACAAATTTAGACGTGGAGAGATTTGCTGCCCAAAGCCTCGCGGTAAGTGGGAAATCCGCTTATACTTCTTAACTAAACCGTTCATAAATCCACGGGAAAGAGGAGAGATAACTATTAAATTCGTCAGAGTAACTGTAGCACGTGGCCTTGCCAGCTCGCTGTTCCAAAATTCAACAAACCTTGGTCGAGTGAAATCCAATAATCCACTCAATATCATAAGTTATAAAAATGGATGGATGAACGTTAACAATCTCATACTCAATTCACATTTCTTTTTTCTTAACTTACACTACTAACGTTATAAAGTTGTAACCAAAATTCGTCCTGTGTCTTGATAATAATTAAATGACTCCGTGGTGTATTAGTTACCCCGATATGTCCAACTCGGGTTCGTTGGCAAATCGGGGCAGATATATAAGCAGATAAATATTTGTAAACACTTGTCTTCAGCATCAAATAAGTTGCTTTTTGCGATTTCATTACACGAGCCATTTATTAATAACAAATACGAATAGCTGACTATAAATCTTAACTAAAACTAGTAAGGCTTATTGTCCTGTACTGTCTAGACTGGGTGGAGGATACATGGGTGAATCAAGCGTCTCATTAGCATCACAGTTAGCTAAGCGCTATTGCTATGCATTGTTTAAGCAGACAGTTGGTAGTTTGGTAGCGGTCGATGGGCGTGTGGAAACTTTTTAACGGGATGAAATAAAACAAACGAACATTTATGGGCTCTCGGCAGTTGGAACGAACTTCGTTACTTCGTAGGCCTACCACGAGTTGCCATCGACTTGATGTAGTATACTTTAGACAATATCATCTAAATCACTATCTTCGAAATAAATTACACACATAAATTGGGAATTTTAGTATGTAGGTATTGCTAACGTTTGTTTACTGAATTCAAAATCACAGAAGCTTTATAACTTACGCACATATCAAATATATGTTTTATTTCAACACTGAGCTATTAGTTATTATATGCTCAGTTGTAGGAACCAGTAACCTGCTGTAATGATTGTGGATACATCGCGAGAAAATCTTTAAGTTTCAGAGTTTTCTTTACCTACACTCTTCGAAGACGTGTGAATGTCTGTAGCCAGCGTGTGTTCTTTTATAAGCGTAAATTTATTATTTATATAGGTACCTAAAATGTGTACAAATTTTATACCATAGAGTAAGGATCAAAAATGTAGTCCGTGCTTATACGGATGGTGCAAAAATCCACTGGAGCTGTGAAAAATAATTGCGATCAGGTGTAGGAAAAGCGCCACGCGCCGACAGCCTTTCTGCATTCATTCATATTGAAAAACGAATACATACATATTCATACAACTATTTAACTGGAAGGTAGACAGATAAATTACAGTGCCCCGAAATGGAAGATAAAGGGATGCATGTAGGATGGTATTACCTATGCGTCGGTTATTTTGCATTGCCAGACTAAATTATTGCTTTTCGAGACAGACTGAAAAATTATGTACTCCACAAAAATTGCTACTGCGACTGAACCGTCAAACAAAGAACATTTCTTTTATGGGAACAATTTTTGAAAAATGTTGTTTTAACTATACCGCCGTAAGAAAACTTCAAACGTTCAATTTCTAAGTCTATTAAAACACCAAACCTTTAATAAAAGGTCGAGCTTAATCGGAAGGTTGGTAAGTTAGACAACATGAAAAGAGTTGTAACAACATCAAAACTGAACTGGTACATGGTATAAGATCTGAACTAATGTAAAGCTTCCCCTCTCTCTTTTACGTAATTTGAAATAGCACGTACTAACGTGATCAAATTGGTAAAAGCAGAGGGAAATTGGGACGTCCCGTTTCAATCAAACTCCTGGCAACACTATGGGTGACTGGCTACGCCCGCGCCGACGCGTTGACTGTGGCAACTGGTGCGTGGTTCATGTAACGAGCGAGGCTGTTCAAATTTTAATTGGTTTTCGGGTACGTCGATCTCTGTGCATCGATGAACTGATGAGGCGTTGCTTAAAGCGTATTGATAAACTGTAAATGCGCATGGCACATTCGTAATTAATCGTTTATATGGTCCACGACAGCCGAGTGGCTATCGAACTCGCCTCTAACTCAAGCGGTCTGGGTTCAAATCCAAGCGGCACGAACCGATGACTTTCTAAGTTAAGTGCGATTTAAAAAAATTAATTTCACCCATTGCAACCGCGAAGAAAACATCGCGGGGAAATCTGTGTAGGTACCTGAGAGTTTCTCCACACTTGGCCAGCGTCGTGGACTATAACCCCTCCCATTTCGCGTGGAGGTCCGTATCCAACAGTAGGACAAAGAAAGGGTTGTAGCGGTGGTGGATGGTCTTCGAATCAACTGCCTTTAGGGTTCGCTGCTTTAAAAATTTATCCAGAGCGATGGTAGTCTAAGACCTCTAGATTCTGTGTGTGGTCTGAATATTAATGTCTGTACACGAATATAGCTTTAAATGACCTAAGCACCTTGAATTCCATGACCTGCAAAAGCATTAATCATATATAACTGAAACCCGCATGTTCACTCAGCACATGTGAAAAAGTTGAACAAACTATATTATTCTGCAACAGAATCTTTTGAACGGAATGTACTCGTATATACGCCATTAGTCTCGGAATAGGATCGCGCGTGCTCCATAATGGCTATGCTATTTCTCAAGTTTTCCGATTTATGAGTGTCCTATATGAAATTTTTCACATACTAGACTACACGATATAATGCTTAACACATGAATGGAAACTATATAGTTAATTTTTAATACAGTTGCTCAAAAAGTGGCATATTACAGGGACGTATAGCGTTCGGGAAGTGAGCTATTACACACTCGTGCTTTTTCTTTACCTTTTCCGAACTCGTGCGTTCTCTTTCACAACTGTCAAAATAATGTCTATTAAAAAGAAAAAACCAACCACGAAGTTTTTACTAAAAAAAAATTCATAGAAGTTTTTATGATTCATGCAAATAATTCTAAAAAGAAGCTACTAATTTGTTTCAATATCAGATTTAATGATTTGATTCAATGAGTTAGGTTAGGTTTCATTTCATTCCATCTCATTAATTATTGCACAAAAAAAATGTATTAGAGCGATTTGTGGGATTCCACCCTGGCAATCTTGCAAACCATTGTTCCGAGAGTTAAATGTGCTGACATTACCCTCTATGCATATTTTTGAACTGGCTCTATTTTTAAAAAACAATGATCAGTATTTTGTATGAGCCAAAGACACTTATATCAGGAACACTCGGAATCCAGACCGAATCGTACTTGGTAAAAAAATCAGTACCGAACTGTATGGCAGCTCTTGCTACGCAATGTGTGGAAAAATTTACAATGCTCTGCCAGGAGATATAAAGCACTTACCGACACCTCAATTTAAAAAGAAACTAAAATCCTGGTTAATAAAAAAATGTTATTATGCAGTAAATGACTTCATAATAGATCAAGACAAATAAGTATTATTCAATGTAAAATTAATGACGATAGCTAATGAAATTGTAATTATTGTATTATTATATCATTGTGTGCCTAGAATTTATTTTATTTTATTGTATAACAAAAATTAATTTATCTAAATATTATAATATTATAAACTTAATAATATAAGCATGTATTGTACACCCGCACAGGGTTTCTGTTAAGGAGCTTATTTGACACTGTACCATCTACCAACTACCAACAGACTGCAATAAAGAATTTGAATTTGAAAAATTTGAATTTGAATTTAAATTTCATGTCAATAAAAAAATTCTACTGAAGACTTGGCTGTATGGGCATAGTTCCCTTTGCCTACCCAGAATGAGTGAAGAAAACAAAAAAAAATCTCTGCAATACTCTGTATTCTTTTACGGTTGGCGCCATTTTCCACAAATGTTCTTTGCGAGTGTAGTTTGTGTTTTTATTATTTTATTAAATTGCTTCATTTTTTCGCAACTGTATTAAAAATAGTTGTTCAGTACACGTGCGGAACCGTCATTGCAACTTGTTCCGACTGTCAACCCTCGCCTTCGGCTCGGGTAGACATTTGTCGGAACTCTTTGCAATGACAGGCTTTCCGCACTTGTAATGAAATATACTATTAAATCTAATCGAACCTTTGGAAAATATTCCCGTTATCATTTCCACTAGACGTACGAGTATAATAAACAATAATTGAGGCAACACACGCAACTCTTGGTTTCTTTTAATAAATTTTCTTGACCTTGGCAAGGCACATACAATTATTTAGTAACTTCTTTCAAAGTTACGCACCTTAAACTCGCA
Source organism: Carterocephalus palaemon (assembly GCA_944567765.1). Lineage (NCBI taxonomy): Eukaryota > Metazoa > Arthropoda > Insecta > Lepidoptera > Hesperiidae > Carterocephalus > Carterocephalus palaemon. The sequence goes on along the minus strand of OX155655.1, from coordinate 4,982,686 downwards.
AGTTAGGTGCGTAAAAAACGTACGTTATATGAAAGTTATTTATTTCACAGATTATTCTGTTCAAAGATTAATATCCAAAAAAAACTGACAACTAACAGCCGATAAGGCAATTAAGAAAGTGCAACCGAATTGTGGAATAGATATCGTAATGGTCTTATTGCACGTATCAATATTAATTTAACTGGAGAAAAATTTCTCTGGCATGTTTGATGTTACTGCTTAATTGCGTGGTAAGGTCGATATCAGGATAGAAACATCGATACATCACGACTGTGCTGTTACAGTTAGGTAGTTAAGCTTGATATGTTTCAAACGTAGGTACTCGTAACTGTGATTGATTTACGGCATTGCTGATACAAATGGATGTTTAATGTCGCTTAGAACAAATTCATTGCAATTTCATCGTTGATTTATTGGTCGCTAAACGCTACACACTTACACCCCCGCCTTAGCTTGAGTTGACACATACACAAAAACAACACAATTTAACATCCATGACCCGAGTACAAATATTTATCTGGGTAATAAATATCTGCCCGGCCGGGATTCGAACCCGGAACCCGCGGTTCGGCAGACAGGGTCTCTCGCGCCGCGCCACGAATCGTCGTTATTGGCATCATATCACTTAAACAATAGTTTTTTTTAAAATACATACTGGAGCAGTGAAGTGTACCTACTCTTACTCTCTAACCACTCTAATATATTTTGTTTGAGTATGATAATAATGTTGCCTATAGCAATATAATGTCACGATAAAATGGTATAAACAATACACGTGGCTAGACCACAAAAGCTTTTCGTCATCGTTTACTAGTATAATAAATTTGTGTAATTAATGGAGCTTGTTCATACATTACCAGAGTACAAGCCAAAATAACACAATATCAATGACCTTGGGGTAATAAAACTAAGCCTACTAAATCGAGATTATGTTCTGAACAATATTAAAAAGGAAACGACTCTTGGCACACGACAGAGTAATTTCAAGGGGAATTTGAAACTATAATTAATCGTCTTTGTTTTGCTGTGAATTCTTTTTAAGTTACGGTGTATTTCGTTATTAAAATACACCGGTTTGTTGTTGAGCAGGGGTTTTTGATTTGCGAATCAGCTTACGTTTTCAGACAGGCTGTGCGATGTTTATTCCAAATATGTACTTTAGTCAAGACCACCTTCGAAATGTTAGCTTATACACTCGTTACGTAGTAGTAGTTTCAGTATTTGTCAGTTTTGTTTTTAATTGGCAGATATTATGACTGATGGAATTAGAGAGGTTTATCAATTTAGAAATTTAGAACTTAGAAATATTTTTGAAATGTAATGTATTGTAAATACTCATAGTACATACTGTATCAGACTCACGCCTCAGACTCTAAACTTTAAAAAAATGCAATATGAATGATGACAATACTCCTACATAGGTTGTAGGTACTTCTAGGTGGTAGAGCCTATAGGGAACCAAATATGTTTTATTTGAAACCTAATTGGTTCCAGAGTTCGCCCGGGGCAGTACCACCGCCCGCCACGGTACCTAGTACCATTTCTGCCGTGTAATAATTGTTTTTAAACAGGAGTAACTATCACTAACCCCAGTCCTCATACCTACTAACGGACTGACCAACTAATGTTCTAATTAACTCTCTCAATGGACTAACCATCCCAGTCCCTTATTGAGTCTTGTTCAATGTCAGTCACAGTCTCACAGTTGTCATGGGCGGCGTCGGATGGATGGCGCTGCAAGCTCGTTTGCTATCTAGTATCCATAAAAAAAAGAAACATGTATGGTAAGTTCTCTTGACTTGCGCCGCGGTCACCTCTGCCAGGGCCGCCGGCCGCACCACGCACATGTTTATTGCGACAGAGGGCGCGCCTCTGCCGAAATGCTGCGTCGTTTTTGTTTTATGATCTTTTTACCGTCTTCCTCGAAACCCGGCTGAGACTAATTAAAACTGGTCGTCAACAAATCACGTGTGATGTTGCCCCACCCCGATTTATCTAGTGCAAGGTATTTGCACACTGAATGTATCGAAGCTCTTCGCGTTTTTCATTTGTCACTTGGTCATTGATTGATTGTATGAATTATAAGGATGCAGCCTGATGAACTAAAGGTTTGACTACAGGTCTATTTATTTACTGCATCGTAGATTTTGAACAAATTACCCTTTTCTCTCTGCTTCATCCCCAGCACAGATTTAGTAAAGCACAAATAAACATTTATGTATTTCTTTGTCTATGTTTCTTCTATCTGTCGTAAGAAAGTCATTTAATTTGTTCAATTTTTATTTTATCTTTCCGTTAAATACAAATACTTATATTGTACGTACGTACCTACCTACTTATTTATTTTATTCGTGGTTGTAATTTCAAGACTCATGCTTTTAATAGCTCTCTGGCTATCCTGCCAAAACCCATTCACGTCAGATTATGTTCCTCGTCATCACCAGAGGGTTCGGCTCCCTTTACAAAAACAAGTAGCAAAGTGTTGTGTTTTGAAGGCATTCATTATAATCTGTGCGTAAATGTACACGTTCTGTTAGATACCTAGCTATTATTATGTACTTACTCAACTAATCCGCATTGGAGCAGCGTATGCTTAGACTTCCCGCAGCTGTCGAGTAAGACCCATGTTCAGAAATGGGTTCCATCTTATAAACTTAGAATCTACCCACAACTTCGCTTACGTTGGAATATAGTTTAGTCCTAATTTAGTAGTAGTTTAGTTATATTGATTTGTCCAAAGTAAGTAGCTAACTGCTACTGCTGCGTAAAGAGAAAACTGTCATGCAAACTACCCATGTCATAAAGATACATATAGACTCGTATTTCAGAACGCTGCTGGAGGTATACGAGTATATAAACTATTCTTGAACAAAAATGTTTTTTGCTTGAAGAACATAATGGCATAGCTCTGTGAAATATACTTTAAGGAAATTCATATTGCGTGGGGAGAAAGAAATTCCCAAAACGAATCGCGTAGCTGTACCTAGATCGACATTAAAATTTTTACGTAATTTTATCTTAACTTCTTGACATAAAAAATATACACTGGGCGGCTTAAAACCATTTCTGGGACATAAATCGTCCCAAGTGGATTACAAAAGCGGGAAAAACGGATTAAAAAGAAATTTTAATACCTCTAGCGTGAATTGTGATCAGGATGACAGTAAAAAATAGGTTACTTTAGTAACATATTACATAATAAAATGAAATTGCTTAGGTATCGTGTTATTACAAAACAAGCTCAAGTTTATCAGAACCATATAAGCTATAAGCGGCCTGAATCAGATAGCCAAAAACGCAATTTTACGCGTCGATCCATAAATTCACCCCAAGATGTAAAACTTTACCGTCGAGTTTATCTAACCTTCGGAGCGCGAAGTAATTTATCTGTTGTGTCACCTGCATGGCGTCAGCAAGGGACGCAGTTGTTAGGGGACAATGTCCTTTTTTGTCTCGATGTCTTCCATTGACTATATGGGTGGCCTTTTGTAAGTAGCCGATGTACATGGTATCTACTATCTACTGTACGTTACAATTGAGTTAAATATAACGTCTATGCGTTGCATTTCTTAACATCGATTCATCTTGACCAAAAACAATCATTGTTCCTTTTCTGATAAATTCAAAGACAGGAAAATTAAACCAATTACCAAAATATTCTTTTTCCCGGCGTTCCATAGCCGATATTGAAACTCTAGGCAAATCGATATTGAACTTAATTTAGTCTGCAAGAGCGCAAAGGTCACTGCATATTAATGAGCGCGCAGCACCGTGAACTTTCCACTTTTCAGTTATCCAAACCGATCTATTTAAACTCAGATTTAAAATAATTGTAAACAATCAAACTTTTTCCATACATAATTGAGGGATATCAATATCACCTAGTCCAAAGATAAATGAGAAAAGAGATTTCTCCTTTGACATTTTACTCCATTATAGTGGACAAATGTGGGGTCAAAAAAAACTTTACAATAAATTATGAGAAAACTTGTACCTACTAGTCTTGGTTAAAAAAAATAGGTATGATTTCTCATTGAAGATACAATACTGGATGATGGAAGGGTGTCAATACAGAACAAGCTCGTACAAACAAACATTCGAAAATTCCTTCGGTTAGGGGACTGTAGCTACCTATATAAGTGCATGGCATGTGACTTCCGCTGCAGAAATAGATTGACTTGTATGGCTGCGCCTGCACTCATCCTCAGCGTACCAATATTTATGTGAGTTTTATGGAGCGGAATTAATTTTCATGATCAGAATCCAACACAACTGAAGAACCTACCACTGTTGACGCGAGTCTTACACCTCACACCCTAACCTAGTTTACGAGGTATATTTATATATACTCGTATATGCGGCCAAATTCTAAGCCAGTGGTCTAAGGCCACTCCGTGTTTACTTTGAACAACTACAAGTAACATTGTTTCGAAGGGTAAAATTCAATCAGGGACGCGGTAAATAAATTATTCAGATTGAGCAACACGATTAAAAGTTTTATCTTGTCTACGTCCGTAGCAGAATACTAGCGAAGCGAAAAATTCTTTAAGAACTTTGCGAATTTAGAGTGCTTTCATGCATAATTTGAGAAGCTTTTGTCACATTTCCCTAACATAAGCTGTCTCCAGCTATGATGTTAAGAATAGATCTGAAATTATCATTTAAAACATTGACGAGAATAGGTAGGACAAAAAAGATGAAAGTGTGAACAAATTTTTATTCTGTTTCCATATTAGGTTTTTAACCGACCTCAAAAAAGCAATACGAAAAAAAAACATGTTTTTTTCAGTTTAGCCACGTTAACAAAGTACAGTTTCTTATTCGTACGAACCACACGAGCAACCCAAGCAGTGGCCTCCGCAGTGCAAGATTCACTTACCGTGCGTACATATTAATCTCATAAACTGCAAAAAGACAAACCATATAAATGTTTATTTAAAGTTACATTTATGGCTTTCTCAGAGGAATTAATTGGCACTGGCCAATATCAATAACACTGTTCAATAAACGTTTAATAGTTAGGATTAAGGGCATTATATATCAAATAACAATAAAATACATAAATTCCCTCGACAAGAATCAAAAACCCAAAAGCAGGTCCCTATGACATTTGTAAGCCCTAAACGGTTCAACAAAGAACCGTTTCTGTGCATACAAGTGGGGTCGCACGATTCATCGATGCTCGTATAAATTGATGAAAAATGCTTTCAAAGCGGTATCACGAATCTGACTTTGTAAAACAAGCGCGGGATCTTTATCCCGTGTCCTTAGAAGCGACTAAAATGCACCCTGACTGCACCCTGAAAGTGAAATCAAATAGTCTTTACTATTAACAATTTATCTTACATTCATTACACTAAATAAGTATGTATATATTTTCTAACTTTTATTAAATTTATATATTTCATACCTTTATTTCGAACTAGTGGACGCCCGCAGCTTCGCTCGCGTAGAATTAGACCCATTAACGACGTCTTGCCGCGTTCGGGTTGCCCACTTGACTTAAAAAACGGCAAAGTTTCATACTAATTTTGCACCCCCGTTTTACCCCCTTAGGGGGTGAATATTCAAAAATCCTTTCTTAGTGCTCCCCTACGCTATAAAAGGAACCCCTGTGCAAAATTTCAAGTTTCTAACTCTTATAGTTTAGGCCCTGCGTTGATATGTCAGTCAGTCAGTCAGTCAGTCAGTCAGTCAGTCAGTCAGTCAGTCAGTCACCTTCTCCTTTTATATATATAGATTGTAGGTGGTTATGTTTGAATTTTGCGATCACCGCTGCTGTTCCCTAATTTCGATAGATGTTTTAGTCCCCAGCGAGGGCCTCAAGTTTTCTTTGAACGTTTCTCGATTATAGTGAACCACCCCTGCTCTTACAAATTGGGGTAAGGTAAGGTAGGTAGGTACGTATTTCTTTGTTAGAATTTTGTTCATATTTCTTTTGTTCGTAAATAAACGATATGATTTTCTCTCAGTTCATATTTACTCTTACATGTAAGGTATACGCTATAACTTACGTAAGTAAACGCCCTTTATTTATTACATACACATGTGTTATGTCTCTAGAAAACCAAAAAACGATTCAGTTCGTGAAACACGTTCAATGAAACACGTTCGTTAGCGTGATTCAGATAATTGGTGGTATCTCTCTTTTCTTTGATATATCGATTAAAATAGCAACTATCTTGACACTTTATGTTGGTAGTACCTACAAGGTACATACTGATTGACATTTAATTAAATCTATAAATAAAAATACGATGTTCTCACTGCGTATATCGATTGGCATTGACCATTAATGTTGTTCAATAAACTTTGATTGGTATGGATCAAGGCAAGTCTGTCCTGTGTCCTATCGCCCTTGCTCTAATTAATGCAATGCATCCAATATACAATATTGAATGATCATAATAATCCTGTAACACATCTAATTAAATATTGAATCCATCACTTAATAAAATACCTAAGAGCAGAGTTTTTAGTAGATACGTAGTAAGCTTTGTCGGTTTTAATGACTTCGTCTGGGGTCATCCATGGAAAGCTATCCATTTCCTCTGAGACTGCCTTCAATGCAGAAGTAACCAAGCCTCACATTGCACTGGTCCGGTTCATCCGATAATTAACGGCTGGGTCGGTAGGCCTTTGGAACCAGGTTTGAATTAATAGAGGCTAGCAGCAATAGACCTTCGAGGTCACAGTGGCTTTCGGCTGCACCCTTCCTCACCGTTTATCCGTCATGTACGTATGGTAATGGTATATGGTAATCAACTTCCCATTGTGCACTATAGACAGACAGTGCAAAAGACAATAAAGACTGTGTCCTATCCTCTGATGAAAGTTGAAATCAAAATCAAATCTGGATATTAAAAACATTCAATTTGCCATTAGTTCTACAGATGTCTACGTTCTAGATGTAACTTTAATAGTGCTTGTAACTATTGAATTTTGGGAACTGCTGACCAACACAGAACATAGTTTGTGTGCAAGTCAAACTCTAACAGCAACATAAAATTGAAAAACTTGAACGGTTCGTTTGGCAGTTGAATTCTCAAAGCACACATATATAAATCGAACTTTCTTTGCGAAGTTCGAATGAGTTCCGTGTCCCATTCAATCCGGGATGCTAAGCCGGGATCGAGCGCGTACGTTTCGAGTGTATGTGAGGCACGTTTGTATAGATTTGGGAGAGATTTCGCTGAGGGAGTTCCATTGTGCTAACCCTCTTAGCGAGCCCCTTTGAGGGTGCCAGCGGTTCGGAGCGAACTACCACAAGGCTAATACCAAAACCTGCTTTAAAGTGCAGGCTTGTTGATAATTCTGATGGGAACTGATATGCATTTTCTTTAAAAGTGTTAAACCTATTCGAGTTCTCCCAAGGATCCCCTATTTAGCATAGACAATAAAAATTAACATGGCTTTGGTTAGAGACAAAGAGATACTGTTAATAGACGGGTCAGGTACTCAAGATTCGTCATGAACTTATGACAACTAAACCAATGAAGCAGTTTTTGTAAACAGTTTATCGAAAACATGAGCAAGTTTCGTTCGTGTATTCCTTCACCGCGCACCGAGACAAACTATGCACCTACCTAATCATTTAATAAACTACCAGAGCGACGGTAACAAACTGCACGGTTGAGTAGCTGGCAGTTTTCAAATGTATGATAATGAATAACCCTCGATGTGATTACGAGTAGATGTAGTCAGTATGTTTAACGTCTTTGATAGAGTCAAACAAAGCATAGCCTACTATTTTCATAGTGTAGAAACTTTTTGTTAATACAGATTTCACTTGATTAAATCGCCCTCTTAGTTTCCTGCTGGTACTATTGAGCAAACCTGCGCGGTATGCCTAGCAAAGTCTGAACCTGAAACAAAACAAGTCTGAAAGCTTTAGCTTTACGAGTATATAAATGGTGTTTCAAAGCCGCAATTAAGCCGGCACGAATACAGAAGTTCGTGTTATGGCTAATCACCCTGTATAAATCATACTTGTAGCTAACTGTGTTACTGGGTGGTTCTAATTATAAAGAGCTGAGGTAATCTTTTGATGCGATAAGCAGCTGAGGTAATCTTTTGATGCGAGTAATCTGGATTAATCGAATGTAGAGAGTACGATAAAAAATATTTAGTATTCACAACTTTTTGAAAGTGATTAGAATTAAATTTTCAATAATTTTTCTAGATAATTGTTGGCGTTTTTAATTTCCCAATCCTCACTACGGGTATAACCGAATACTAAGTACGGGTTTCCCCAATACACACCATATTAGGGAAACCCGTACTTAGTATTCGGACAGGGCAACTGGTGCAGTATGGAGTTTACTCCACCACGCTGCTCCAGTCGGATTGGCTGAGGGTTTAGTAACCAGGTTGTTTTGTTTCTACTGTTTATTCTAATGTTGTTCCTTCAGATTATTTAGTACCTACTCTGAGTTTGGTTTCATTCTTGACCTAAGTACGAGTAGACTAGACCGCCGGAAGTCAGCTTTTTTACGCAAAGTCACTTGCGCTAATTGGTCAGTAAAATTCGTATAACTACTTAGTTTCATAGCTTACGCTGAATCCGTAATTAGCTTTTGAGTTTAAAAACATATTTTTTCAGCAATCCAAAAATCCGGCAATATAAATTCCGAACATGTTTGATAGAAATTAAATATTTTTTCGAAGCTTCGTAGGCATCTACACTTGACCGAATTTTATTACCGACCGAATAACATTATTTCTAACCGTAGTAGGTACCTACTACCTACCTACTTCACTGTCCAGCGGCAATCTGTCCGATCTCAAAAAATAATTGGAGTGGATTTTTTCGAGTGCACAATATAAATTCCGCTTGAGATTTAAGAGCTTCTTGTGATTTAAACGTGAAATTTCCTCATTTTGTACTTGATTTGTTTTACTTAACATTTCGATACTTATATCAGCTGCTGCGATGCTGCTGCGACAGTTGCTAAATTTGATGCATACCGCAGTTGCTAAATTTGATGCACACTCTTACAGCACTCTGACTCATACGAGTCTCTGCTAAGTTTAACTAAGACTAGGATAGACTAACAAACTGACAGAAATTTTAACGCCCGTTTTCTAGTTTGTCTTATCATTAATGCCCGTTTTCTAGTTTGTCTTATCAGTCAGTCTTCGCGTCTGTGACAGACGATTTAAACAGCGCCTTTTGGGTAACACCTTGATTCGTGACTCTGCAAAGCAAAGCAAAACTTCAGACTGAATAATTCTTGATTTCTTTTATTTAATGTAGGAAAATATAATTGTTAATTTTAATATTACGTTATTGTAAAATTATTGAGTAATTTAATAAACAATTAAAGTTGTCCTTGTTTAATAGAAGTAGCACTCATTATAATTCAAATGATTACAAAGAACCGTTCATTCGATATAATGGATATATATTTAATTAAATATTAATTACTCCATTGTCAGCAGCGGCGGAGTTTCTCAGCGCGCTGATTCTTGGAAACTGAGTGCATTTCTTTTGCATAAACTGTGAATGGATAATACAAAAAAAAATTGAATTTTTCAATTCGAAACAGTAGTTTTTGATATTAACTCGTTTAAACAAACTATTCAGCTTTTTAATATTAGTATAGATTTAAATGTTAGTTGAGAATATACCATCATATGTTTTTGCCACTTGCAAAATCAGGCTTATATGTGTATTTACAACGAAGTTACTGAGTTACTGAGTACTAACAGTTGTCTTGAAGGGCTTCTACAAAAGGATAAGCCCTTCAAGACAAGCCCGTCCCCTTGTTTTTGATATTGTGTGACTTGGCCTTGCCACCAGATTCATTCTAAAAAATTGTCCGTTGATGACATTTGACTTATTATAACTATGTAGTTGATGATGTTTTTTTCGTTTATTGGTTAAATATTGTTCACATTAAAGAAGATTATCTTTCCTAATACATATTATAAAGAGGAAACATTTGTTTGTAATGTTTTCACACAAAAACTACTGGACCGATTTCAAAAATTTTTTCACCATTAGATAGCTGCAACTTCACTGAGGGACATAAGCTATATAATATTACTAGGTGTAAACGAAACAATGTCTAAACAACGCGAGCGAAGCTGCGGGCGTCCACTAGTAGTATAATAGAGTGTGTATCCTCACCGAGCTTCACGACAGCGCGTCAAGACGGAGTTCGGTGCGCTATTTGCGTGCGATCATTATGCGCAGGCACGCGCCTATAACTGTGTAACAGTATCCGAGCCGTTTCCGCTGGCACTCCTTCCGTCTTGGGTATTACTGAATCGTTTGTAGCCGATATGTTGGAGTGTATGTGAGCCGTCACGACCGCCCACCGTTTAGTTTCAATGACGGAGAAATTCATTAGGTAGGTATACTACTAAATAGTAGTAAACTTCGCTTAATTGATTTACGTATATGTAGCGTCCATAGCCCAGTGGCTCGCTTCGATTCAATGTGATCGAAAGTGTTAAGCAACGACGGGCGCGGTCGGTTTGTGGATGGGTGACCGCTAGTGGCAAAATTTCATGGGCGCTACCGTGCTTCGGAGGGCACGTAAAGCCGTCGGTCCCGGTTGTTTTCAATGCTGGAAACAGTCGTTAAGCCTTGTCGAAGACCTTCGGGTGGCTTGAGAACATTCGACACTGGGTTGGCCACTAACCCCTCCACCAATCCGCATTGGAGCAGCGTGGTGGAGTATGCTCTAGACCTCCCGCAGAAGTGTCTGTGGGAGAGACCCGTGCCCAGCAGTGGGACGTCTATGGGTCGCAGCTAGCTAATTGATTTACGAATATGTAGATTTACATCTTCTTTAGGCGCACTAAGTAGTAGTACTAATATCGTTTCCGAACCAATCGACATAGCGACAAATAAGTTGCAAACCAGGGTCATATCTAGAGGTACCTAGTAGGTACTTAATATTAAAATTAAAAGCGCGGAGTAATAAGAATAATTATCTAATAGAAATCCATATTAAACAGTGTTTTGAAGAACTAATCATGCTAATTTGACTTTCATAATAAATTCTAGGTGATGTTCATTCGAAGTTCCAGTACCCGTCTAGTACCTATTCAAACCGTTGAATATATATTTACTAATTAAACTTAAACAATAGATAAGCTATTAGCCAGTACTGCTAGCAGCTATTGTTATTAAACAACTAGGAGTCGCCCACACGAACAGACGGTTTGATTATAACTTAGTAAGGGTGCTTTTCCACAGAATCGTTCGTTGCAAACGTTAGTGTAGAACAGTGAGATTGCTGTAAGTGGCAGATCGCGTGTTTTGCCGGCATTGTGTCCACATTTTCATGCAAACATCAAAGTAAATGTGGTAAAAGTATTTTACATGTCAGGAATATGTATGTACAAAGGCAAAAAAGTCAGGCTATATAAACATCGGTTAATACTGAACGAACATAGCCTAATCTCCACGTAAGAGTTTTAGTGGAAACACGAGCTTTGCTCGTCTCCGCTTCAAGTGAAACCTACTAATCGCTGTCTCTCTTGTCAGTGAAACTCACAATTCAATTAATCGCTTTTCTCATTTGTAGCTGGATGAAACAAACACAGGAGCCTAGCAATCCCTCTTGCGCTCGTATCTCTGCATTGTTCATCAACCAATAGGTGACCATAAGGCTATTCTTCAGACTAAACTCAACCCAGTGCTTGGGCAAACTTTTTGCTTGGAAATTTCTTTTTATGCTCAGTTTTGTATCGTTGTCCACAGATGATAAAAATGAGTTTATGAGAGCGTCGCGGCCGGGTGCATCGCACGGCGCGATGTGGCGTCTGGGTTGCATCACGTGCGCAGTGCTGCTGCTGTGTCCGCTCGCGCTGACAAGGCACGATGACGACTTTGCCTTCGATAACAACGAGGAATTTCAGGTGAGGGTTGGAAGCGTTCATGGCCCAATGGTTAGCTTCGATCGTATGTGATCGACCGAGTTAAGCAACGGTCGGTCTCGGTCTCGGTTTTAAATTGTAAAATCAATTGCTAAGCTTAGTCGAAAACCTTCAAAGTGGCTTAAGGATATTGAGTACTGGATTGGCCACTAACCCTTAAGAGGAAATCGGAGCACCGTACAGCCCATACAAACGTATTTTTCTGTTTCCTCCCTGGATATTAACATTAGAGCAAATATTTTTTGGAAAACAATACATCTCTACGACTGCCATGTCGGTATGTTTTGTTTTTTTAAATAAATTAATTACTTTAGAAGTTATGAAGCTTCAAAAACGACAAAATTTACCAAAAAAACCGATCGTTTTCAGACGTCGAGAAAACCAACTAAAACGCAAATTATGAAAAAAATAAAAACATACCGACATAGCCAAGTTCCTTATTTATATTATCCTGTAAAAAATTTCAAAATCCGTTCAGTTTTCGTTTAGGGAACAGTATAATACTGAAAGCCGATTTCGTCAATTTTGTGTAGGTATTATCAGTCCTAGCTGCAGTTGTCCCGCTCACGTTATAAGGGGTGAGACGGAAGGGTCAACTAATACGTACACAATCAGTGATACGTCATAGTCGATAAATTGTATATCGATATAGTATAGTGTTGTTCTTCGTTATCGATATTTTCTAACTCAAAGGAAAGGCAATAACGAATCTGTAGCCAGTGACACTAACTAATATCTTGTTGCTATATAAATCCTTACGAATGAGTACGTTTGACACGCGGTGGTAGTAAGAATTCGGCCTCACACTCGAGAGGGTCCGGGTTCATATCCAACCAGCACATAAGTACCAATGATTTTTTTAAGAAATATTATTGTTAGAAATAAGACTAAATGTGGTAAAGATACACATTTAGTCTTATAAGTACTTCGATTTAGACAGTCTAAGTCTAAACCAACATTTCTCGGTTACTTCTTGCATTGATAGCAAAATAAAAACTGAAACACTCAAGCAACTTTCTAACATTTCCAAACTCGACTTTCCATCCTTCACATTCAATCAATTCACAGCTCGTGATGTTGAGAAGGCGGTATCTTCTATTGTGTCGGATGCGGTCGGCAGTGACTGTATTGGTTGAAAAATGACAATTCCTCAAGGTTATTCTCCTTCCTACCTTAACGTACATTTTAAACCAATCCTTACTTCTTCAGACGTTCCCATGTTCTTGGAAAGATGCCCAAGTGATTCCTATACCAAAGAAAACAAATCCTATTTCCTTCTCAGACTATATACCAATATCCATACTCCTTTTTTTAAAAAGACCTTGAGTGTCTTGTCCATCAACAGCTCAGTGCATACCTATCCAGTAACGTCCTTTTAAATCCAATGCAATCTGGATTTCGCTCTGGGCATAGTACAGTTACGGCTCTTATAAAAATCAGTAACGATATCCGTCTGGGTATGGATGATCGTAAACTCACAGTATTGACATTACTAGATTTTAGTAATATATTCAATACTGTGGATTTTGATGTCCTGTTGGGGATTGGATTGTCCTTCAATATATCTCCGACTGTAGTTGACTGGTTTCGCAGGGCGTCGGCAGCGTATTCGAGTACAGGACAGGTTTTCCAATTGGTGTGATACTAATACCGGCGTTTCTCAAGGTGCTATCCCCCTTACTTTTCACTATCTTCACTAATTCTATATTCTATATCTAGATTTATAATCAAACGTCTCTCAGTAATTTAAAAGAGGCAATTGGTTCCACCACAGAGTATCTCCTTTCTTCCTTCATGGGTTCCACTAATGAGGATTTAGGGCGTATTTCGCATTGGACCAATCCTATATTTTTATTAATAAATTCAACTGTAAAAATTAGTTGTTAATATGAAGCAATTCATTAATTCTATTCATCTTCTAAGTAATATAAGACTACGCCACACCGCATTATTTTATTACTAGTGGACGCCCGCAGCTTCGCTCGCGTAGAATTAGACCCACTAACGACGTATGCCCGCGTTCGGGTTGCCCACTTGAGTTCAAAAACGACAAAGTTTCATACTAACTTTGCACCCCCGTTTTACCCCCTTAGGGGGTGAATTTTCAAAAATCCTTTCTTAGTGCTCCCCTACGATAAAAAAGGAACCCCTGTGCAAAATTTCAATTTTCTAACCCTTATAGTTTAGGCCCTGCTTTGATATGTCAGTCAGTCAGTCAGTCAGTCAGTCAGTCAGTCAGTCAGTCAGTCAGTCAGTCAGTCAGTCAGTCAGTCAGTCAGTCAGTCTGTCAGTCAGTCAGTCAGTCAGTCAGTCAGTCAGTCAGTCAGTCAGTCAGTCACCTTCTCCTTTTATATATATAGATAGATTGCATTTTCTTTAGGTTGACAGTTGACTGCGAATTAGGTACACCCAGACGAAAGCGACATTTTTATATTCGTTATATCATAGGAATAGATTTTCCGATTTTAATGATTTAAAAAGTATTTTACAGCTATTAAAACGGTCATTAATAAAATATCATTTAATGGGATAAGGATTAATACAGAGGTATAAATAATATGGTTAGATTATTGTCGGCACTTTTATCAACTTTTAAAATGTAAAAAAGTAGTTATAGTGGGCATAACTACAGTAGTTGGACATATGATATCGCGACACTTTTTGTGAATAATGATGTGTTCTGCAAAGTCGTGGTAAGTATATTAATTTATTCAATAGTTTTCGCAGCGCAGGCGATGTAAAGAATATTTTAGGTATTTTTCACACCTTGGGTTATATTATTGCATTTTTATTAGGGATCCCTATTTTTTTTTAAATGTAATATATGTTACTCAGTGAAGATGCAGCTTTTTATTGGTGAAAGAATTTTTTAAATCGGTCCAGTAGTTTTTGTGTTTTAACATTACAAACACATCTTTCCTCTTTATAATATTAGTACCTATATAATGTATATTATAATTTATTTAGTTAGTCCTTGCAATGTAGGTAGCCTGGAAGAGATTGCTGCTTAGCGATAAGGCCGCCCATTGCACCTTAGATACCAAGATTAATAATATTATTTCTGTAGAATTGTTTGTTGTTTCTATGTGTGCAATAAAGTGTTAAATAATAAATAAATAATAGTATGTACTATAAACGCCGAGAAATCACTTCACCTACTGCGCGGCGCACGAGCCGGGCGGAGGCGAGCGAGCCGAGCGAGCTTACCACAGTTACCAACTACTATCCCCGAGTCGGCAGATCTGTAACACGCACTCACGCACAGCTCGCTCACCCACACGTTAGTAGCTCTTTCCGCGCGGGTTACAGCCCAGCGCGACGGCAATACTTTCGATTAAAATTGGATTTTCAAATGTTGCTGCGCTGGTATTTCCTCTTAACCGTGTCATCGATAACGAAATTCTAGGTGAGAGATATGAGAAGGTACTATTGTAGTTTTGAGTAATACAATTCACGAAGTCTGCACAATCTTTTCGATTGACTGTTATGTATTTGTGTTTAATCAGCTCGCCAACAAGTTAGCAATCTCGCAACTCCGCCCCACGCGACGGGGAATTTGAAGTAAGTAACTTACTTCACAATTCTTTTATTTCCCCAATCTGACAAAAGTTATTACCAGGCCGTGACGTGACCAATAAAATTTAATTTCGCATTCAGTCGCTAACAGAATTGAAGTAGGTAGATGACGCCATCGCTATTGTCTTTGCTTTTAAAAGTTCTTTGAAAGGTTGTCTGAGTAAATTTATATTTGAAAGTTTGAACATGTTGTATTGAATTTGTAAACGTTGAGTGCTAATGTGTTCGACAAAGCACATATTGAACTGAAAATGTTAAGACAAAACCGCGTTTGTTTGTTTTGTTTCTGCGAGGAAGGGTGGTAGGTAAGAACCTCCTACCTACTGCAATCCTTTGATGACTTACTACTCACTTAAGTCTAGTTAGTAATATGTACTTACTCGTAAAAAACTCCTATTCAACAACTGATTGAGATTTCAATTGAAATTTTAAAAACCGCTAATGAATAAATGAAATGAATGAAACTAAACGAGCTAATGATCTTTAAATGGCTCAGCAGATTTTCTTTAATCATAGCTAAAACAACCTCGTTGATGTAAACTTTTAAACAAAGAAGAACTACATAATTCAAAATCGGTTCAACCGTTTAGGAGCTACTATGCCCACGGAAGACAGACGATGCCACAGACTGTCGCACAGATATATAAATGCACACATTACGCACGTCAAACTTTAACACCCATTTGGTTTTCGGGGGTTAAAATGTACATAATTGTACATACAATATTGTACAATTGTGATATATAATTCTGAGAAACCGATCTTTCAACAGATAGCTCAGTAGGAGCCAATGATAGGTTGCAATGAATTGCCATTTCAAATACTCTCGCCATATTTAGACTGGAATCAATAAACGTTGATGAGTTTAACATTTATGCGATTCTTCGTTTAATTTCAGGTTGATCTGAATGCGAACCATTCAGAGATAGCAAAAATCGGCCTAAGAAGATTATGGGGTGTTCCTGACACATCGGCCTACGTGGGCCACCTATTCCGTATGGAAATACCCAAGGAGGCTTTCTCGGGAGAGGTGTTAGCATATAAGGTACCTACTTACACTGATCTTATTCGTGTTATAATACTTGCCCCACATTTCTTGGTCCTGAAACATTTTATATATTCATTCATGTTTGTAAGAATACCGCATTGCGCATAGATATGTATGTACGTATAATTTAAAAAAAAAACATCGTGCTGTTTCTGCAAATTGCTTCAAAAAATGTGACGCGTACATGGTATCGCTCGTAGCGCACTGAGACCACCAGAAGCTCTATTTTTGAATCGCTCACCGCCCGTCGAGCGAAAATATCGAGTCATAATAATAATATCTCGATCGACAGGGCCAATTCCGAATTTTTTAGACACTAGAATGCAACAAGTGGTATTTAACACTCCACAGACGGACCGAGAGAAAGACAAAATAGTGCGGTATTGTGTCTATTTAACGAAATAAGTCCCCATCGAGAAATTAAGATGCGCAAGCGATTCAAAAATAGAGCTTCAATCGATAGTCACCGCACCGTCTAATGTAACCTGCTTGATCAGCTTATTGTACAAGAGTGATTAAGCGAAAAGGAGAGAATGTTCTAGATTAGGTACAATATGTACGAATTGTTTGATGGGGTTATGTCAACATAGACCCTTAGAGGCAGGAGTCATGAGAAAAAACGCTACACACGCACAACCCGGCGGTAGGCCTAGTCCCTAGGTCTGCAATGTACGGTAGCGGGCACACTGAAAACAACACAATTTAATATCCCGGTTACAGATATTTATCAGCCGATGCAATAAATATCTACGTCGACTGAGATTCGATCCCGGAACCTGCGCTTCGGCAGTGAGCACCTCGCAAACGATGAAGTCTAATTATTTGTTGTAGGTACAGCTTGTCGTTGTGATATGTCTCAGATTATCAACGAACTAGTGGACGCCCGCAGCTTCGTTCGCGTGGAATTAGACATAACAATAGTTTCGTTTACACCTAGTAACATTATATAGCCTATGTCACTCAGTGATGACGCAGCTTTCTAATGGTGAAAGAATTTTTGAAATCGGTCCAGTAGTTTTTGTGTGAAAACATTACAAACAAAATGTTTCCTCTTTATAATATTACTATAGATTAACACAAACCAAGTGAAAAGAGTGTTGATCGTTTCTGGTTGACCAACAGCTCTTTGATTGTTATGGTGAGATGGAGCGAGGAAAGAAAAGATGTGAATGTGTATAACTGGTTTCTATTGTATTGTTTCACAACTGTTTGTAACACTCTTATAATTACTCCTATACTTTACTGGTTATTTACTGGTTATTAATGGTTATACTTATATTAAATGGTTTAGAAATGGTATGGTTTAATACGTGGCGCCTCGAGCGGCTGCTGGTCACGTACTGGTCGATATGGTAAATGGTAAGAATACGCGGTGCCTCGAGCGGCTGCTGGTTGCGTACTGCCGTTAAATTACATTAAATTAAGTAAAGCGATTGCGCGTTAATGCTCGCTCAGCAAAACGCACAATCGCTGAGCCTGGCCGCTCGAAGGCATGTTCCCGAACACCAAGAATTAATCTACTTTGCAACAATCCGCGATATAAACATACACACACCAACACGTGTTTCGCCTCAAAACAAGGCATCCTTAGGGTAAGTACACGTGCTGGTGTGTGTATGTTTATATCGCGGATTGTTGCAAAGTAGATTAATTCTTGGTTTGTAATAATGGATTTCCGCAAAGTAACGCCTGATACAATTAATTATAGATTAACACTCACTACCGCACCGAGCCAACCAGTCGTCAAATCTGGTCAACGTTGTGTTATAAATTGCAGGTCCGGAGCGAGGACGGCCGGCGCACGCCCGGCTGGCTGGCCGTGGACACGAGGCACGGGCTGATCAGCGGCGTGCCGCAGCCGCAGGACCTGGGCCCGCACGCCTTCGCCGTGCTCGCTCACGGCCGTGCGCCCGGCCCACCCGCCACCGACTCCTTCACCATCGAGGTTTGTCTCTTGGGACTGTTAAAGTCAGCATGAAAATGTAACGCTGAACGAAATTCAGAGAGGATAGCTGCATATCCTGCTGCTGCGGCAAACGCTGAGTGGAAACCATTTCACATATTCTGGCACAGGCAAAATTTTAAAATAATACTTATACACATCATATTTTATAACATACAATATACATGTATATATATATTTAAATATATTATTTTATTTTTTACTATGTATTTGTTTACTTTAAGTGTCCAATGTCTTAATTTAATTTAAAATTCTTTGTTTGTTTTTTATTTTTATTTTGTATGGATGTAGATGTAAAGCTTGTGTCTATTGTGTATGTGAATAAAGATTTTCTTTCTTTTTTTCTTTCTTTCTTTCTTTCATATCCCCTGTAGTGTTCATAGCTCAATGGCTCCCGTCGATTCAATGAGATCGACAGAGTTCGGCTTCGGAGGCACGTTCAGCCGTCGGTCCCGGTTAATTAAGGCTCAATTATTGGTAAAAACAACAATTGAGCCTTCTCGAAGACCTTCGGGTGTTTCGAGCACATATGACAATGGCCACTAACCCCTCAGCGTGGTGGAGCTGTAATCCTGTCTCAGCTGTGTCTGTCTAAGGTTGTAGCTAGGTAGCTAGTACATAATACTGCTGGCGAACCAATCAGCGCATGCGACT
Source organism: Carterocephalus palaemon (assembly GCA_944567765.1). Lineage (NCBI taxonomy): Eukaryota > Metazoa > Arthropoda > Insecta > Lepidoptera > Hesperiidae > Carterocephalus > Carterocephalus palaemon. The sequence continues at coordinate 4,963,553 of OX155655.1, read as the reverse complement.
GAAAATCTAGTCGCCCCAAGGCGCATTCAAGGTCAGACTTAAACTTTGATGCCGGTCCGTGTAACTCTTGTATTTCTTAGTAACTCAGTTCAGTTTACTATTCAGCTAGCTTAGCTGCAACTAGTCCTTAGTGCTAGTCCTTATTGCTAATACTAATCTACTTACTGATCCCTCGAGCGTACTACATGCAATTGCGTGACAAACATTTGCATGTATGCAACAGTTCTATCAAATGATTGTCGCAAACATGTTTTGTATTGCAGGTGAAGCGTGCGGACGAGAAACCTCACTCAAAGTACGGCGCGTGCGTGCGCGACGAGAACAGGCTGGTTCTGGTGATTCTAGTAGATGGCGCCTTCCACCGCATCGCGCCGCGCCAGCGCATCCGCGCGCTAATGGAGCTCGCAAACTTCATGGCTCTCGATGGGGTAACGTTTATACTCATTTTGAGTCGTTTCATTTGTAGAAACAGCGGTGACCAAGTGGCTATTGAACTCGCCTCTCATTTGAACGGTCCATGTTCAAATCAAAGCGGCATCCACCATTGACTTTCTGTACTGAGTACTGTCTACTTTTCTACTAAGTTCTGAGTGATTTATGAAATTTTAATGTCACTTGCTATAACAGTGAAGGCAACATCGTGTGGAAACCTGTATGTGAAGTCTGCCAATCCGAACTTGGCCCGCGTGGTGGACTAAGGTCTAACCCCTCCCATTACGAGAGAACACCCGTGCCCAACTGTGAGCCAAAGAAATTTTGTTCACACGACACAATTTGCTTTTAAAAATTCAATGCGCTGCGTTTCTTCATTGGATTAAAAATAAAATAAAAATAAAATAAAATAAAATAGCCTTTTATTTCCATGAAACAACCACCATATTTACATTTTCGTTAATTAAATTAAATACATACCTACATTACACAATTTTGTTGCTTTATTTCAGTACAATGTTTCAGTACCTAGTATCACTTTTAATTATCATTTTCATTTCATTGGATTAACCGTTACATAAAACATGCATATAAAATTAACAAATGTATAGTACCTAACTAGCACAGACAAAAATGCAAGTAAAATTAAACATGGAAGACCCAACTGAAAATATCAACGCCAGCCGGCCTTTAAACCGACATTTATCAGCATTATTTTATTTAAATATTGGTATTTAATTGTAGGACGAGTTTTGGATGGAGCCCTACAAAGCTGAGTCGAACCGTGAACACACTGTCATCACGAGTGGACCGAGTTCTGCGCAGCGAAAACGCAACGAAGCTACTACCGCCATCTACTTGAATGTGAGTTTTATATTAGCTATTTTATTTAGCCTATGTCACTGTGTGAAGATGTAGCTATTTAAATGTGAAAGAATTTTTGAAATTGGTCCAGTAATTTTTGTGTGAAAACATTACAAACAAATCTTTTCTCTTTGAAATATTAGTATAGATAGATGATGATGATGAGTACATCCATTAATTAGAACCTTCTATATGTGTCATTACAATTATAGGTGAAGACAACATGCGAACAAAAGACAGAGTAATCTAAACTAAAAACCAAACCAAACGAATTTGTGAAAAAACAGACAATAATTACATTTTAATTCATATTATATGAAGTACTAGCTGTACCCTGCCACGCTTCGCTGTGGCACATTGTGATTGATTGCGAAATGAGAAAAAAAACAAAGAATATAATGTCATATAAGTTTAATTTTGCAATACTTGTGGATATACAATATTTTTCGCGGATATGTGACTGATGCAAAAATTAGATAAAAAAATTCCTTAATGCGGATTATATATTATCATCCTAAAATTTCTGCTCGATCGGTGCAGAACTTTTTGAGTTTTTGAAGCGTACACAAACCAACATAACATTTTTATATATATAGATTTGACATTACAATCCAGGTGGGGTGCGGCGAGAAGCTATGGAGTCGGCACAAGGTGCTGGTGGCCGGGCTGCGGGAGCAGGCGCGCGACGGCACGCTGCAGCACCTGCTGCGGCTGCCCGTGCTCGGCTGGCGGCTCGTGGGGGTGCGCCCGCTGCCGCGCCGCAAGAGACAGGTATAGATGACGGCACGAACATGAAGCTATGGAGTCGGCACAAGGTGCTGGTGGCCGGGCTGCGGGAGCAGGCGCGCGACGGCACGCTGCAGCACCTGCTGCGGCTGCCCGTGCTCGGCTGGCGGCTCGTGGGGGTGCGCCCGCTGCCGCGCCGCAAGAGACAGGTATAGATGACGGCACGAACATGAAGCTATGGAGTCGGCACAAGGTGCTGGTGGCCGGGCTGCGGGAGCAGGCGCGCGACGGCACGCTGCAGCACCTGCTGCGGCTGCCCGTGCTCGGCTGGCGGCTCGTGGGGGTGCGCCCGCTGCCGCGCCGCAAGAGACAGGTATAGATGACGGCACGAACATGAAGCTATGGAGTCGGCACAAGGTGCTGGTGGCCGGGCTGCGGGAGCAGGCGCGCGACGGCACGCTGCAGCACCTGCTGCGGCTGCCCGTGCTCGGCTGGCGGCTCGTGGGGGTGCGCCCGCTGCCGCGCCGCAAGAGACAGGTATAGATGACGGCACGAACATGAAGCTATGGAGTCGGCACAAGGTGCTGGTGGCCGGGCTGCGGGAGCAGGCGCGCGACGGCACGCTGCAGCACCTGCTGCGGCTGCCCGTGCTCGGCTGGCGGCTCGTGGGGGTGCGCCCGCTGCCGCGCCGCAAGAGACAGGTATAGATGACGGCACGAACATGAAGCTATGGAGTCGGCACAAGGTGCTGGTGGCCGGGCTGCGGGAGCAGGCGCGCGACGGCACGCTGCAGCACCTGCTGCGGCTGCCCGTGCTCGGCTGGCGGCTCGTGGGGGTGCGCCCGCTGCCGCGCCGCAAGAGACAGGTATAGATGACGGCACGAACATGAAGCTATGGAGTCGGCACAAGGTGCTGGTGGCCGGGCTGCGGGAGCAGGCGCGCGACGGCACGCTGCAGCACCTGCTGCGGCTGCCCGTGCTCGGCTGGCGGCTCGTGGGGGTGCGCCCGCTGCCGCGCCGCAAGAGACAGGTATAGATGACGGCACGAACATGAAGCTATGGAGTCGGCACAAGGTGCTGGTGGCCGGGCTGCGGGAGCAGGCGCGCGACGGCACGCTGCAGCACCTGCTGCGGCTGCCCGTGCTCGGCTGGCGGCTCGTGGGGGTGCGCCCGCTGCCGCGCCGCAAGAGACAGGTATAGATGACGGCACGAACATGAAGCTATGGAGTCGGCACAAGGTGCTGGTGGCCGGGCTGCGGGAGCAGGCGCGCGACGGCACGCTGCAGCACCTGCTGCGGCTGCCCGTGCTCGGCTGGCGGCTCGTGGGGGTGCGCCCGCTGCCGCGCCGCAAGAGACAGGTATAGATGACGGCACGAACATGAAGCTATGGAGTCGGCACAAGGTGCTGGTGGCCGGGCTGCGGGAGCAGGCGCGCGACGGCACGCTGCAGCACCTGCTGCGGCTGCCCGTGCTCGGCTGGCGGCTCGTGGGGGTGCGCCCGCTGCCGCGCCGCAAGAGACAGGTATAGATGACGGCACGAACATGAAGCTATGGAGTCGGCACAAGGTGCTGGTGGCCGGGCTGCGGGAGCAGGCGCGCGACGGCACGCTGCAGCACCTGCTGCGGCTGCCCGTGCTCGGCTGGCGGCTCGTGGGGGTGCGCCCGCTGCCGCGCCGCAAGAGACAGGTATAGATGACGGCACGAACATGAAGCTATGGAGTCGGCACAAGGTGCTGGTGGCCGGGCTGCGGGAGCAGGCGCGCGACGGCACGCTGCAGCACCTGCTGCGGCTGCCCGTGCTCGGCTGGCGGCTCGTGGGGGTGCGCCCGCTGCCGCGCCGCAAGAGACAGGTATAGATGACGGCACGAACATGAAGCTATGGAGTCGGCACAAGGTGCTGGTGGCCGGGCTGCGGGAGCAGGCGCGCGACGGCACGCTGCAGCACCTGCTGCGGCTGCCCGTGCTCGGCTGGCGGCTCGTGGGGGTGCGCCCGCTGCCGCGCCGCAAGAGACAGGTATAGATGACGGCACGAACATGAAGCTATGGAGTCGGCACAAGGTGCTGGTGGCCGGGCTGCGGGAGCAGGCGCGCGACGGCACGCTGCAGCACCTGCTGCGGCTGCCCGTGCTCGGCTGGCGGCTCGTGGGGGTGCGCCCGCTGCCGCGCCGCAAGAGACAGGTATAGATGACGGCACGAACATGAAGCTATGGAGTCGGCACAAGGTGCTGGTGGCCGGGCTGCGGGAGCAGGCGCGCGACGGCACGCTGCAGCACCTGCTGCGGCTGCCCGTGCTCGGCTGGCGGCTCGTGGGGGTGCGCCCGCTGCCGCGCCGCAAGAGACAGGTATAGATGACGGCACGAACATGAAGCTATGGAGTCGGCACAAGGTGCTGGTGGCCGGGCTGCGGGAGCAGGCGCGCGACGGCACGCTGCAGCACCTGCTGCGGCTGCCCGTGCTCGGCTGGCGGCTCGTGGGGGTGCGCCCGCTGCCGCGCCGCAAGAGACAGGTATAGATGACGGCACGAACATGAAGCTATGGAGTCGGCACAAGGTGCTGGTGGCCGGGCTGCGGGAGCAGGCGCGCGACGGCACGCTGCAGCACCTGCTGCGGCTGCCCGTGCTCGGCTGGCGGCTCGTGGGGGTGCGCCCGCTGCCGCGCCGCAAGAGACAGGTATAGATGACGGCACGAACATGAAGCTATGGAGTCGGCACAAGGTGCTGGTGGCCGGGCTGCGGGAGCAGGCGCGCGACGGCACGCTGCAGCACCTGCTGCGGCTGCCCGTGCTCGGCTGGCGGCTCGTGGGGGTGCGCCCGCTGCCGCGCCGCAAGAGACAGGTATAGATGACGGCACGAACATGAAGCTATGGAGTCGGCACAAGGTGCTGGTGGCCGGGCTGCGGGAGCAGGCGCGCGACGGCACGCTGCAGCACCTGCTGCGGCTGCCCGTGCTCGGCTGGCGGCTCGTGGGGGTGCGCCCGCTGCCGCGCCGCAAGAGACAGGTATATAAGACGGCACGAACATTCCGCTCTGAACGAAATTCGGAGGACAGCTGCGCATCCATACTAATATTATAAATGTGAAAGTGTGTTTGTTTGTTTGTCCGGCTTTCACGTCGCAACGAAGCTATTATATGGTATGGTTTTTGTGTGTGGAGATAGTGAGGAGGGTGGGGAGTGACGTAGGCTACTTTTTACCACGGTAAAACATCCCCATAGGAAGATATCGATGTTTTGTTATTTGCATGATATTTAGCTCCGGATGTTGTTAATAGATGACGTTAGTAAAATTCATTTGCATGTTCTGAATGTCGCATACAAATTATACACTATACAAATGTGTCATGTATGTTAAACAACTCATTATTAATTCCCTTTGACCACGCGGGCGGAGCCGCGGGTAAAAGCTAGTAGGGTATAAATGAAGACATAAATACGGCTGGCGAACCAACCCGGTCGCGCCGCTCTAGACGATATCTTAAATTTCGACTCTGCGCATTCAAGGACAGAGCTACACTTTCGTTCCACGTCGCCTAACTCTTCTCTTTCAGAGAAAAGACGGAACCTAAGGTCGTCATTTACACTAGAAGACAACTATATACTCGTATCAAATCAAAACATCATCACTGCTCAGAGCATGTATTACCGCATTCAAGGACAGAGCTACACTTTCGTTCCACGTCGCCTAACTATGGCTAGCGGAATCTTTCAGAGAAAAGACGGAACCTAAGGTCGTCATTTACACTAGAAGACAACTATATACTCGTATCTAATCAAAACATCATCACTGCTCAGAGCATGTATTACTTCTCAGAACAATAGAAAAAAGCTTTAGCCCATGACGAACATTTGGCAGATTGGATAACTTCAAACGCTAACGCCTATAGGAGTACCTTATATTAATCGCACGTACGTTAGAAAAGGATTTCTTAACAATCACAAAGCGCGAAGTCGCACTAAGGTTAAACCGCGAGCGCGAGAGCTGCATAATGTTGTAATCAAAAGAAATCAATACTGGCGGTTTTTTACCGACTGGTTTTGTATTGATTTAACATTATGCGGCCTAAAACTGCACGCGGTTATCCGTAGTGGGGCTACGCGCTTAGTTATCTCGCTGCGACCCATAGACGTCCCACTGCTGGGCACGGGTCTCTCCCACAGACACTTCTGCGGAAGGTCTAGAGTATACTCCACCACGCTGCTCCAATGCGGATTGGTGGAGGGGTTAGTGGCCAACCCAGTGTCGAATGTTCTCAAGCCACCCGAAGGTCTTCGACAAGGCTTAACGACTGTTTCCAGCATTGAAAACAACCGGGACCGACGGCTTTACGTGCCCTCCGAAGCACGGTAGCGCCCATGAAATTTTTGCCACTAGCGGTCACCCATCCACAAACCGACCGCGCCCGTCGTTGCTTAACACTTTCGATCACATTGAATCGAAGCCAGCCACTGGGCTATGGACGCTACGCTTAGTAGTCAATGGTGTTTAAATATATGTCGTATATGTCCAGTCGTCACTCGACGAAGGCTCGGGCTACGAGAATTACGACCTGGAGGAAGACGAGGGCGATTACAGCGGCTACGACCTCGACGACGAAGACGACGATGACTACGGCGTCGGCAAGAGCGACCCCGCTCCCGATCTAGTGAGTCGATACCTTAAACGTTTCATAATTGTTCTAACAAGCCCTGGTTGATGGACACCTTGATTGGATTGGTAAAAGGATTTTTTAGATGGGGAATTTATTTCAATTTCATGAGTGTGGTTGCGAATCCGGCAGGAACCAATGGGCTCAGAATTAAAAACATCGAAATATATACATATATACAAAATAGCATCTGAACTGAACTGAAACTTAGAGAATACTTTTAAAAAAAAACCGTTTCCGCTTTTCAGTTTGAGAAAAAAGCAAATTTTACAACAGTAACTATAACATGGTTATATTGTGAACGTGGTTATATTGGTTATATTGTGAATGTAAATAAGAATGTTTTCATGTTGCACTTACTAAAATTCAGAGCACACGGCTGAAGGAAGATTTTAACATGAAATCAAGTGCTTTATTTGTTGGCACATGTGTAAATCTATGTTTAAACAAATTATATCTATAATACCATTTCCATTATTTATGTATCGTCATAAAATTGGTGTAGTATTAAACCAGGATATTTATTTCAAATTTCTGTTATCTGAGGTCCTTTTAGGGGAAGGTTATTGGTTCTCAACTAACATTGATTTTAAGCTGAATTGATTTGATTTTTGATGACTTAGAAGTTGGATTTTGGATGTTTGAGTTTGAATCACGTATATATAATATTCTAGTCAAATTGAACCATTATAATGTCATCTCTCTTTAAAACTAATACTAGAAAAATGTCATCACTTATTTAAACTATCATGTCTCCATGTGTATTCACGCACTCATTTATCATGATATCATTCCATCACCGATATTTCAAATGTGTACATCAGTGTCTAGTATACGAAAAAAATTTACAATTAATCTAAACTATTAGTATCTTTCACTTAGAAATTCTCAATCGGAAACTAGATATTTGATCTTCCACTATTATTTCAAAGATTGTTAATTTCGTAGTGAATCTCAACTGCTTTGACTAGGCCAATATACGAGGCTATTATGATACAAAAATCAGGCCCCACATAGGTACCCATAGAATGTATATGCACAACCTTTCACGTCAACTTAGAAGCATACCGTTACCACAGCATGGAATGTTGAATGACTTTTATTTGATGGTCTCCTTATATCCCGCGGTAACAAATCATACTTGGATACCTTCTGAAATTATGTCCCAACCTATCAATTTTGTTTAGTAAAAATCATACAGTTCTTATTCTTATTTTATACTTTATACATCGAACATACACTTATAACGTATCGCAATAAGTGATCCATCCCTTACAGCCACTATTCGTGTTTTTTTGTTTCGATACCATACCCAAAATGCCATGATTCACAATTGGATATCGATTGGTCATAACATAACAGTATCGCTCACAACCAATTACTGTACGCCATTAATCTGTGTGTGAGCTTTGTGTGTGGTTACTTAACAGTCATTGAAAAGGTTCTATCGCTCTTATGGAATTATATAGGGTGCAAAAATACATATACTAGTTGAATACAACTACTACTGATACTAGATATATATAGCTACTGATTCTCAATAGAGAATCAGTATCTCTTAGATTTAATATTTATTTAATTTATATTGTAGACTAAAGGAATGATCGTTTAAGTAGGTAGGTATTCTATGTTGAAAAACTAAAAAAAAAATTAATCATTAATTAACCATTAAAAATTAATCACAAGCTAGCGACACTTAGATAGATTGTATATTCAAGAAAAATAAACTCGTTTACGTTACGTTCTAACTGTTCCTTTACTTTTTCGAATCAGCATTTTTCCACCCTGTATACATTTAAATACATTTAGAAGCTCAAAAACAATCAATCCAAGAGCCAACAACACAAGCAGGGCTCACACGCGACGAAAAAAAAAATCAGTTAACGAATCAATCGGGTGGCAGCATAGTACTAACTTAGTGTGTATGTCGGGCGGCGGCAGGCGGCGCCCCCCCACCCCCACCGCCACCACCACGGCGAGCCGACACACACCACCACGAACACGTTTCAGACCCAGCCCCACCGAGCCACCGCCGCGACCATCCCCCCTCAACCCCCCCTCGACTCCCCCAACCCGACGACCCCGCAAACAACCTCGACAACCCCCCCGACAACCTATCCACCTACAGAGGAAACCACCGTGCGTCTCGAGGATACACCCGAGCCTACCACTACTAATACGTATACCACGGAGGTTGGTCGTAACCCGCTTTAAGGCTTGTCTCGATTTTTCGCATGTCGTGTTGTTTGTTTGTTTTTGTTTATTGTCTTCTATTAACCACAAATAGATTGATACGACAAGTGGATGGATATAGAAATTAACCTACAGTATGTCGGAATCTCAGACGCTATAGAAAATCAATATTTAGTGATGACGTGACCTAGTTCTGACATGAGAGGTTAAAACATTTTTAATTTCAACTTATCCACTTATCGTGTCGTCTTAATTAGGTTTTTTATCATTGTACGGTTTTCTAGCATGAAATCCAGAGTGTGCGGTATTTAGAAAAGTACTAATTCAATTTTGTTTTTTTAGTATATTCATGGTAGTCGTTTACGTTGTGATGTTAAGTAATAAAGTTTCTTGTGCTATTTAAGAGTATATTTATAGCACATTTTTATATGCTCATTTTAACTTTATCTACAGCTACTGTGAACCTAGGTTTGCATTCGTAATTTAGATTTGTGCATCTACGTTTTTTTTATAATCACTGGCACAGAACCCAGTCATTTATTCGTATTTGATATCTGCAATTTAAAATTATACCGAGAGACTATTATAATACAAAACTAATAAGTATCTTATTTAAACAGGAGCACAACGTAAAAATCACTCCGTACTCGGAATCTGCGTCCGAAGCCAGTGACGTCACGATAGCAAGAGAGCCAGCGCCGGTCAACCCTCGAAGACTCGAAGGTCACTCTCCGATAATCATAGTGCCAGAGGAAACCCCGACTTCTACCGAACCAGAACTGGTAAGTTTCGGGTTATATAATTTCCTTTCAAACGACTGGTCATGTGGGTAACGATTAACGATGAACGATAAATCAATGAACATTTCCATAAAAATGTAACTTTTTTTTGTTCGTCATGTTACTCTTTACCTGTATAAAACACCTCTAATTCACGTTTTGTACATGTCTGAGCAATCACTGATTAACCTGTCTTTTGTGGAAGTGTGGGACAACTTAACAAGGGTTAGACTTGCAAATGGATTTTTCATCACATTCATGCATTTGTAGAATAGATTTAATATGTAAATAAATACCTTTCTGACTAATTTATGGACGGGAAGATAACCAATTTCACTTTGATGTGTTATTCTTATTTACCTTAATTAGTGTACGCAAGATACATTTCTGAGGTAATAGTGTGACGATAATATGAAATCAAACCTAAACAAACATATTATGCCATAAGTGCTGATGTTGTAAACGACTTGTGAAATCATTTTCTATTAATTTCCTTTCCAACTTGTATAATAAATGATGACACAAACCAAATAAATACATGTTACGAAATTGGTTGTCTATCCATTCTCACCATTCACATCACTGTGTGAGTCCGCATGGCACTTTCAGCAAACGGTAAGATTAAGCGCGTTCAACGAACTGCCAATATCGTCGAGTGAGACCCCCACGTCGCCGGCGCCGACGCCGACCGTGACGACGCCCACGACGCCCACGACGTCCACGACGCAGGCTTCGACGACCACGTCTTCGTCGACGTCGTCCACGACCACGACGCCGACTACAACGTCGACCTCGACGACTCCGACGACGCCGGTCGTCTTAGCCACGCAGAGCACCGCGTCACCAACGACGCAGATTGTCGAAACTACGCAACAGGAAGTCACTAGGCAACAGGTCCGTTGGATACAAGCTGTTGAAGTTACATTCATATAATAGTCAAATAAATTTTTCATGAAAAAACTGTAAGTAGCGATCGCTTGCATACCACTATCAGATTGCATTTAATTAACAACACTTGTCATGTTTTTGGTTGCGTACGGATTGGGATTGGTCAAATTCATTAATCTTACTTATTGGACATTTGTATCAAAATTTTAACAATATCATAAGTTTGGAATTAAAACTGGTTCAATCAAGAAATTCACAATCACGAACACTTACAATATATAATAATTTTAACACAACACGTGGTTGCACTTTACTTTAATGCACTTAGCATTCTGAAATACTCACGGAAATAATGGTACATACTTTGTACATACAATTTTAATTCTGCCGTTATATTTTGTACTTAGATATACAGATGTTAAATATAATAAATAAGCAGAATAAGAAACAACACAACACACTGAAACACTGCCCTAATGAGGTGTTCCCTGACTTAAACCTACGGCTAATGACTTCTCATTGGTTTGGCTAGTGCAAGTTAATGACCAGAGATGATGGCCTCCTGGAATATCTTATCTTTTTACCAACCCTCAGGAAGAGCTAATGTGGTCTTTCCTATTAAACTTTCAGTTGGTCCGCTCGTTAATATAAGACCTAAGTAGTGCCGTTAATAAATAAAGTCTAGTTCTAAGTCGGACACAGATGAGTTCATTTATTCTGAGTAATATGGTCGATGTTTAACAGACAACCATACATTTTCAATCGGTACACCGGATCAGAAAAGTGTTGCTTTAAAAGAATTATATTACACGAATGAAATCAGTGTGGTACTGCCCCGGACTTACGGTACACAGGGTACAGACCTGGATGTAAAAAATAATTTACTGAATGTTATAAATTTTATAAAAACTTGAAACAAATGAACATTTTAGTACGCAACGTTACAGGAGATAATAACTTCAACGGAGCGAACGAGCCCAATCACGGGGCAGACGACGGAGACGGTAACTTTCGCGATGCCTGCCAACCAGCCGCCCACGCTGAACCATCACATGAAGAAACTCGCCATCACCGCTGGAAAGGCTTTCAGGTTAGCACGGCTGGTTACTGGATAGTCTCATTGCTTTCTCACTGCTGGGCATGGGGTTCTCATAACAACTGGAGGTTACTCCACCACGTGACTCCAGTAGATTGGTAGATGTTTTAGTACCCTTGTAGAGCATAATCAAGTTAAGCCGTTAAGGATCACCGACATAGCTTAACGACTTTTATAACAATCGTGTTTTATCTACTGGTACAACCTTGAGTCATACTGAAAATCAGCGTAGTATGATCCTTCTTAGATTCTACTGCAATACAGAATAAGTACAATTTTTCAAATATACAAGGTGTCCCAAAATTCAACGATAATCCTGAACCAGAGGATGGCCCTGCCAATGACTACTCCAGGAAAAAAAAAAAAAAATTTCTTGATTTTTTTTCAAATTACATAATAAAAAGGAAATTCTTAGAAAATTGACACCCCTCATGATATTTTTAACTACCATGCCCACAATTTTTGAGATATTTCTGATATTTTTTTTGTATCCGTGACCTAAGTAGTACTGCTATCTATCACAAATCTTAAAATTCCTATAATGTCTGTAGTTTTCACACAATAAACAATTAAAATCATTGTTTTCCCAAAAAATTTTGATCAAATTTACTTTCAGTCCACTTTCACTCATTGTGGTGTAAAAAAAAAGTATGGACACCACTATGGCAAGTTTTTTTAAAAGTTGACGCAACTATTCAAGATTCCAAAATGGTATAATAATCTTGGAAAACTAGTCACAAAAAAAAAGTATAATATTTCTAAACAAGAACCATATTTCAAAAATTGTTCTTGTCGATTAGTAATAACTATTACTTTGTGCCCAAAATAGGTTTTTTGGTGGTGAAAAATGATTGAGTAGATCCTGTCTTTGAGACAACCCCAATAGAAGAAGTCTTGGGGGTTTAGATCGGGTGAAAGGGGTAGTCATAAGATAGGACCAAGTCGCCCGATCCAATGCCCTGGATACTCTTGGTTTAAGTAGTCTCGAACAGGACGGGCATAGTGAGCTGGGCGACCATCATATTAAAACCACATGTTTTGTAAATTACTTAAAGGCACATCTTCTAATAAGTCTGGCAAGTTATTTTGTAAAAAGTTCAAATAATTATTTCCATCTAAGTTTCCTTGTATCTCAAAGGGCCCAGTTAAAGTTAAACAGTCCAAAATAATGCAAAGTCAGTTCAATTTGCAGATTACTGAATACTTAACGGTGTACAGTAAAGAAAGAAGCAGAGCGTACTGACTGCTGAGAACAGCAACTTCTCTACTTGCCCTATTGTTATTTGATAATGACATCTACATCTACCTCTGACTAACATGTAATCTCTCTCTATCTATCTCTGTCTTCTAAATTTGTTTGACTACGCACATGTCCCATTTAAATCCAAGAAATTTACAACAAAAATCATATTTTGGGCACATGATAACTATCAACAAGTACAATTTATGAAATATGGTTCTTATTTAGAAATATTACACTTTTTTTTTGTGACTAGTTTTCCAAGAGTATTATACCATTTTGGAATCTTGATTAGTTGCGTCAACTTTTAAATAAACTTGCCATAGTGGTGTCCATACTTTTTTTTTACACCACAATGAGTGAAAGTGGACTGAAAGTAAATTTGATCAAAATTTTTTGGGAAAACAATGATTTTAATTGTTTATTGTGTGAAAACTACAGACATAATAGGAATTTTAAGATTTGTGGTAGATAGCAGTACTACTTAGGTCACGGATACAAAAAAAATATCAGAAATATCTCAAAAATTGTGGGCATGGTAGTTAAAAATATCATGAGGGGTGTCAATTTTCTAAGAATTTCCTTTTTACTATGTAATTTGAAAAAAAATCGAGTTATATTTTTTTTCTTTTTTTTCCTGGAGTAGTCAGTAGCAGGGCCATCCTCTGGTTCAGGATTATCGTTGAATTTTGGGACACCTTGTATATATTTATATATATTTTTGTTTGTTGCGTTTTATTTTTCTGAATTGTGTCTTTATTACATGTTGCGTGTCTTTATTTTTTGTAAGAAAGAAAATGTATTAGGAAAAAAACCGTTTAAAAATACAGTATCATTTTGTAATGTAATGAATTTTCTTTCTTTCTTTCAATACTTATGTACGACCAAATATAACGTCAAGATTATTTATAACTTTGTATTGGGTTAACCCATACAAATTTCGGCTATGACCGACGAAAATCTCAAGTCCAATTTATAAAATTTTCATGTCATGCTATTTTCCACATTCCAGATACATAATCCCCGCGGATCTATTCACTGACCCGGAGGACGGCGGCAACCTTACGTTCACTATGTACGAAGCGGAGAACACGCCGCTCGGCCGGGACTCGTGGGTGCAGTTCATACCGGCCGCGCGCGAGGTGTATGGCCTGTAAGTACAAACCATACCCGGGGGATGATGGCAACCTTACGTTCACTATGTACGAAGCGGAGAACACGCCGCTCGGCCGGGACTCGTGGGTGCAGTTCATACCGGCCGCGCGCGAGGTGTATGGCCTGTAAGTACAAACCATACCCGGGGGATGATGGCAACCTAACGTTCACTATGTACGAAGCGGAGAACACGCCGCTCGGCCGGGACTCGTGGGTGCAGTTCATACCGGCCGCGCGCGAGGTGTATGGCCTGTAAGTACAAACCATACCCGGGGGATGATGGCAACCTTACGTTCACTATGTACGAAGCGGAGAACACGCCGCTCGGCCGGGACTCGTGGGTGCAGTTCATACCGGCCGCGCGCGAGGTGTATGGCCTGTGAGTACAAACCATACCCGGGGGATGATGGCAACCTAACGTTCATTCATACCGGCCGCATTCGAGATTATGGCTTACGGAAAGTTAACACAACCATACGAATACTTGGTTCATATCGCATCAAATCTACAGTAACATTTTGTTCACAAATTTATAATGAAAATAATTTTATTTACATAAAATTACCTTACGAGTAACAAAGCGCCACAGACAATTTTTAAATACAAACCTAAACAGACCTTTTTAATGTAACAAATAGAAAAACTAGTGGCACCATCTTCCTCTTTTCTTAAAAAACATTTCTACTACCACATACTAATATACCATCATTTACGGGACGTTCGCGCGAATTCCTACTTAGTTTTAATTTATTTTAGGTCGGTCAGATAAATTTCATTTATTTACTTGCTGCTGCGACCCATAGACGTCCCACTGCTGGGCACGGGTCTCCCCCACAGACACTGCTGTGGGAGGTCTAGAGCATACTCCACCACGCTGCTCCAATGCGGATTGGTGGAGGGGTTAGTGGCCAACCCAGTGTCGAATGTTCTCAAGCCACCCGAAGGTCTTCGACAAGGCTTAACGACTGTTTCCAGCATTGAAAACAACCGGGACCGACGGCTTTACGTGCCCTCCGAAGCACGGTAGCGTCCATGAATTTTTTGCCACTAGCGGTCACCCATCCACAAACCGACCGCGCCCGTCGTTGCATAACTCTTTCGATCGCATTGAATCGACGCGAGCCATTGGGCTATGGACGCTACACTTACTACTACTACTTATTTACTTATTTACATTTAATTTTCTTTACAACAGGCCACTAGAAGCGCACGTGTCTCGCTGGCACTTCATAGTCGAAGCCCGCGACAGCGAGGGGCTCGTCGCTCGCGACACGCTGTACATCACCGTGCAGCAACACAAGAGCGGTCGCACCATCAACCACCAGTTCGTGATGCAATTCAAACTGCTCAAAGATTACTCGAACGCCATAGACTGGCAGATAAGAGCGCTGGAGGGGATCGTCAACCTTTTCAGATACACGGACATGCATCATATCACGGTGTTGAACGCGTCGCACGCGGGAGATATGTACGAGTTTGTCTGGACGAATGATACGCTGCCGAAGGATCCGGCTTGTCCTATGGATGATATCAAGCGGCTTATGAAGGTGATATTTTTATTCTAGACTATTTTTATGCCACCGAATATAAAACGCTGTTAAACATAACGCTTTCATGACTAAGTAGGTAAGTAAGTAGGTAAGCTCCATCAAGATTCAAGTTTTAAACCATCAACCAAATTTAGGAATTCAAAATGAGATTGAACTATTTTACAGATACAAACACTACAGAAACTCAATATAATTCTTTGAATCAATTAAAAATTTATTTTTGTAAAGTTTAAAGCCCCTCGTTATCACAGATCAATATAGTTAAGCTATTGAGTCATAATAATAAATTATTTAATAGACATTTTTCTCATGTGTTTCACTGTGTGCCGTCAGTTATACCTAAAAGCATAGTAAGTGCAAAAATGTTCTAAAATGTATGAAATGAAGCAGAACGAAAAGTTTGCTATGAATGTTTCTAGACCACGACGTGAATTTATTAAGGCTTTACTTAACATGCAACTAAGTTGGATGTTAAGACATGGAGCGCTTCAAAAAGAGTGTGAAACGTTTCCTTCAAGGCAGGCAACGCACCTGTGATACCCCTGGTGTTGCACGTGTCCATAGACGACGGTGACCACTTACCATCAGGTGGCCCGTATGTCTGTTTGTCCGTCTATACTATAAAAAAAAAAAAAATAAGTACCTTGCATTCCACCAGATAATGGAATCTGAGACTGAACCGAACAGTCCGTCGGCGGGTCTGGTGCGCGCGATGTCGCCCGAGCTGAAGGTGGGCGGGGTGGCGTGGCGCGGCGCCGGGCGGTGCGCGCCGCCCGCGCCCGCGCCCGCGCCCGACACCTACCCGCCCGTCACCCGCAACCAGGTCGACCACCTCACCGCCACCGTGGGCCATCTGCTCGTCTACAAGGTGCCCGAGGTGAGTGACGATCGGATATACTACTTAAATAATGGAATCGGAGACTGAACCGAACAGTCCGTCGGCGGGTCTGGTGCGCGCGATGTCGCCCGAGCTGAAGGTGGGCGGGGTGGCGTGGCGCGGCGCCGGCCGGTGCGCGCCGCCCGCGCCCGCGCCCGCGCCCGACACCTACCCGCCCGTCACCCGCAACCAGGTCGACCACCTCACCGCCACCGTGGGCCATCTGCTCGTCTACAAGGTGCCCGAGGTGAGTGACGATCGGATATACTACTTAAATAAGTTAACTTGCTGTATATCTATATATATAAAAGGAGAAGGTGACTGACTGACTGACTGACTGACATATCAACGCAGGGCCTAAACTTAAGGGTTAGAAGCTTGAAATTTTGCACAGGGGTTCCTTTTATAACGTAGGGGAGCACTAAGAAAGGATTTTTGAAAATTCACCCCCTAGGGGGGTAAAACGGGGGTGCAAAGTTAGTATGAAACTTTGCCGTTTTTGATGTTATTCGAATGAAATTCAGTACCTATGAAGGTTTTTTATTGAGTTTCGAAAATCGTCTCTTAAGGGGGGGGTAAAAGGGGGGTGCAAAGTTAGTAGGTATAAAAGTTTTTCGGTAGGTATATACCTACATTATTTCAATGAAATTTTGTATTTAGGTTATGTTACGTCTAATTCCACGCGAGCGAAGCTGCGGGCGTCCACTAGTATAATATATAAATTGTATTGTTTTGTTGTATAATATATTTATAATTTGTATCTCTTGTATTTAATGCTGTCAGAATAGGCATTCAAGAAGCCTATCAAGAAGCAGAAAATCATAGAACTGATATTTTATTGTTTATTCGAACTTCCCATCGAAGATGGTGGTGTGATTTAGTTTATAGTTGAGTCGTCTGGATTTATAGTATGCAAATGATGTCACACTCGTTTTGTTTTGTCCAGTTATTTATTTATTATTCAACTTTATTGACACCTCTAAAGAGATATACAATGGGCGGACTTAATGCCTTATGGCATTTTCTACCGGTGAAACTATCGAAAATCGCTGTGTTGACTTCACCCCTAAACTGCCTCAGTCTATCGCTGCGACCCATAGACGTCCCACTGTTGGGCACGGGTCTCCTCTCAGAATGGGGGGGATTAGGCCTTAGTCCACCACGCTGGCCAAGTGCGGATTGGCAGACTTCACATACCTTCGAGAACGTTATGATAAACTCTCAGGCATGCAGGTTTCCTCACGATGTGGCCTTCACCGTTATAGCAAGTGACATTTAATTTCTTAAAACGCACATAACTTAGAAAAGTCATTGGTGCGTGCCACTGGGGTTTGAACCCGGACCGCTCGAGTGAGAGGCGAGTTCGATAGCCGCTGGGCTGTCACCTCAGTCTATATTCAGCTGTAACGGCCACCAGGACACGTTCTTCGACCCGGAGGACGGCGGCACGCGCAACCTGGCGCTCTCGCTGCGCTACAGCGACCGCTCGGACCTGCCCGCCGCGCACTGGCTGCAGTTCGACGCGCGCAACCAGGAGTTCTACGGCCTGCCCGGCCCCGCAGACGAGGGCAGTGTCCACTATCAGCTGGTACGCATTCAACGCTAACATCTACACATTTATCAATTTAACATATAATTTATTATTTTAAAAGCTTTTATTTAACTTCACTCGTATGTATCTTGTATGTATGTCCTGGAATCTTGCAATCAATATTTCACCCACTTCCACTGAAGCTATCGAGCTGAAATTTGGCACACATATTTGGTTCCGATGACAATGCATGAATATAAAAAAAAGTTTTAAAAGGCTTTTTAAAAAAAAAAAATTTTAACGGTATATTATTAAAACCTTTTATTAAATGCTTTTATTTAACTTAACTCGTATGTATGAATGTATGTGTGTATGTATGTCCTGTAATCTTGCAATCAATATTCCACCCACTTCCACTGAAATTCTGCACACATATTTGATTCCGATGACAATGCACGAAAATAAAAAATAAAAGTTATAAAAAGCTTTTTAAAAAAACGGGGTTCACTTCTGAAGCAATGGTTCGGATAGAAGGACATCATCCATACAAACGAATTCCCTCACACAGGAACCGCAAAAGCAGCACAGCAGCGCCGCAAAAGAGGAAGAAAGGTTGCATTGAATCATTTCTAACCATCATTACTCTACAAAATTGTGTGACAGCGCCTTTTCGTAGGTGCTAGTTGTAAATCCAGATGTTTTAACTACTGGGTTGTAATATGTTTGTGTTTTAATCAAAGAAGTGATACTCTCGTCGTTTTTAATTTGACCTTTCTCAAATCTACGTGTT
Organism: Carterocephalus palaemon; assembly: GCA_944567765.1. Taxonomy (NCBI): domain Eukaryota; kingdom Metazoa; phylum Arthropoda; class Insecta; order Lepidoptera; family Hesperiidae; genus Carterocephalus; species Carterocephalus palaemon. The sequence continues at coordinate 4,944,789 of OX155655.1, read as the reverse complement.
TTCTACATTACAGATCGCAGAGGACTCAAGCAAGAAGAGTGCATACGATAGCCTGATAGTGGAAGTGGCGAAGGCGCCGACTATCCGTCCAACAGTTGAGTTCCAGATGACGATGGATCCATCGCCAAACCTTATCGACAGCGCGACCAACAAGCGGAAGGTGGTAGAGAAACTCGCCGCGCTCTTCGGACAGACAGGCACAGACAATATCCGCATACAGAGCATCACGGACCATCCGCCTACTATTATATGGTAAGGGCTACTAGCTTGTAGGTGGTAGAGACTATAGGGAACCAAATAGGTTTTATATGAAAGCTAATTGGTTACATATAGAGTTCGCCCGGGGCAGTACCACCGCCCGCCACGGTACCTAGTACCATTTCTGCCGTGTAATAATTGTTTTTAAAGCAATTGTGGTCCGGTTGGAAAGGTGTGGATTCCGGTTACACTGTGGATTCCGGTTACACTTCTTTAGAGGCGACCATCTTAGTCCTCAAGGGTAACAACTGTGACTGACTTAGAACGAGACTTCTACTAACAAGTACTAACTGGACTATTACTAACACCAACTAACAGGACTAACTATCACTAACAGTCCCCAGTCCTCATACCTACTAACGAACTGACCAACTAATGTTCTAATTAACTTTCTCAACTAATTGGACTAACCATCCCAGTCCCTAATTGAGTCTTGTTCAAAGTCAGTCACAGTTGTCATGGGTGGCAGCGGATGGGTGGTGCTGCAAGCTCGTTTGCTATCCTGTATCCATAAAAAAAAAATATATAACGACGGCACGAAAGTGTAGCTGCGCATAGCGTATCAATGCGGGGACAATATGGCTGACGATCCAATCAGCGCTTACGATTGACAACGCGCTCGCTCCGCACACGACTCCGCACAAGACACACCTTTTATTTCGAATTTGCGCTTTCGTGCCGGTAACTGTACTAGGTCAGTTTATTACTTTGTTTATCTACTGGTAGCAAGTGTTACTGCGAAGCTCGTTCTGGGCTCAATCCTCGGGTTGAGTAAGGTATTATTGGGTTTTTCTAACTTGAAATTTCATAGCTCGAAGTTTGGACTTGTGCCCGACAATAGGCTCATCATCCTGTACGAGACCTAATCATACAGTATTACACACATCTGTCTACCCCTCCGAAAAATATAAAGACACGATGCCATGCTATTTACAAGTTAGATTTTGACCTCTAATCGCAGAAAGGCATCTAAACGTTATAAATAACTGGTGTAGAAACTCGTGGCACTCTTTGGGCCCATCTGCATCGAGTGAATTTCGCTGCGACCCATAGACGTCCCACTGTTGGGCACGGGTCTCCTCTCAGAATGGGAGGGATTAGGCCTTAGTCCACCACGCTGGCCAAGTGCGGATTGGCAGACTTCACATACCTTCGAGAACGTTATGATGAACTCTCAGGCATGCAGGTTTCCTCACGATGTGTCCTTCACCGTTATAGCAAGTGACATTTAATTTCTTAAAACGCACATAACTTAGAAAAGTCATTGGTGCGTGCCACTGGGGTTTGAACCCGGACCGCTCGAGTGAGAGGCGAGTTCGATAGCCGCTGGGCTGTCACCGCTGTCATCGAGTGAATTTGCTATTATTAAATTCCCTCCGGTGTTTCCAGGTACAACACAAGTTTGCCAATGGACAGGTGTCCGAAGCGAGAAATCGAGGAGCTACGAAAGATGATTATTGTCGACGAGCGTAACCTCAGAGAGAACGTCGACCAGATATTCGATAAAGACTTGAAAGTCATGTCCATTCGGCTCATCCCGCTAGGTCAGTATATTCTATATAGAATAAATAAGACTGTAACTGTAAGTGTTGACAGAAATATAATTTTGCTTGTATAAAGTCTGTGGGATCGCTGCGACCCATAGACGTCCCACTGCTGGGCACGGGTGTCCCCCACAAACACAGCTGCGGGAGGTCTAGAGCATACTCCACCACGCTGCTCCATTGCGGATTGGTGGAGAGGTTACTGGCCAACCCAGTGTCGAATGTTCTCAAGCCACCCGAAGGTCTTCGACAAGGCTCAACGACTGTTACCAGCATTGAAAACAACCGGGACCGACGGCTTTACGTGACCTCCGAAGCACGGTAGCGTCCATGAAATTTTTGCCACTAGTGGTCACCCATCCACAAACCGACCGCGCCTTTCGTTGCTTAACACATTCGATCACATTGAATCGACGCAATTGGGCTATGGACGGCCACACGCCCCATTTAGAATGTTGTAATAAATTAATTCGGGTACGAATAAAACATGAGAACTCCCGTTGGCTATATTATGTGACCTCGTAATTGTCCAAGTCCACACGAATGTCTTGCTTGTTGGATTTATCCAGGCTAAAAGAAATTTCAATATGAAATAAGCAGTGTCTACGTAATTTTTTACTGTAATTATTTTTCTCTTTAAATTGTTTACCGTTACCGTTTAATTTATTTTTTATTTTAAATAAATATCTTGGACATTCTCACACACGGCCATCTGACCCCAAAGTAGGCGCGAGCCTGTGTTATGGGTGTCAGAGACTGATATACATACATAGATATTTTTAAATACATACTTAAATAGATAATATTGACATCCAGACACAGAACAAATACAAGTGTTCGTCACACGAATATTTGTCTTGAGTGGGATTCGAACCCACGACCCCTGGCGCAACAGACAGGGTCACTACCGATTGCGATAACGGGCCTGTCGTTTAATGTTAAATAAAAAAAATTGAAGCGTCAAATCAAATTTAACGCTTTTATTTTTTTAAAAGCTTTTATTTAACTTCACTCGTATGTATCTATGTATGTATGTATGTATGTCCTGGAATCTTGCAATCAATATTTCACCCACTTCCACTGAAGCTATCGAGCTGAAATTTAGCACACATATTTGGTTCCGATGACAATGCACGAAAATAAAAACAAAGTTACAAAAAGCTTTTTTTTTTCAAAACTTTTTTTTAATAATTCAATTATTTCAATTCTAACATTGTCAATTCTAGGTCTGTGCGCCGAGCAAAACACGAAGACGCCAAAGAGCTCGGTGCCGGTGCACTCGACCAACCTGTCGAACAAGGCGGGCAACGCGGGCGCGGAGTACTCGGACTACCTCGTCACGTTCGTCATCCCGGCCGTGGTGATCGTGTGCATGATCCTCGTCGCCGGCGTCATCGCGTGCGTGCTGTACCGGCGCCGGCGCACCGGTGGGTTATTTATCTATAATCTATATATATAAAACACGAAGACGCCAAAGACCTCTGTGCCGGTGCACTCGACCAACCTGTCGAACAAGGCGGGCAACGCGGGCGCGGAGTACTCGGACTACCTCGTCACGTTCGTCATCCCGGCCGTGGTGATCGTGTGCATGATCCTCGTCGCCGGCGTCATCGCGTGCGTGCTGTACCGGCGCCGGCGCACCGGTGGGTTATTTATCTATAATCTATATATATAAAACACGAAGACGCCAAAGAGCTCGGTGCCGGTGCACTCGACCAACCTGTCGAACAAGGCGGGCAACGCGGGCGCGGAGTACTCGGACTACCTCGTCACGTTCGTCATCCCGGCCGTGGTGATCGTGTGCATGATCCTCGTCGCCGGCGTCATCGCGTGCGTGCTGTACCGGCGCCGGCGCACCGGTGGGTTATTTATCTATAATCTATATATATAAAACACGAAGACGCCAAAGACCTCTGTGCCGGTGCACTCGACCAACCTGTCGAACAAGGCGGGCAACGCGGGCGCGGAGTACTCGGACTACCTCGTCACGTTCGTCATCCCGGCCGTGGTGATCGTGTGCATGATCCTCGTCGCCGGCGTCATCGCGTGCGTGCTGTACCGGCGCCGGCGCACCGGTGGGTTATTTATCTATAATCTATATATATAAAACACGAAGACGCCAAAGAGCTCGGTGCCGGTGCACTCGACCAACCTGTCGAACAAGGCGGGCAGCGCGGGCGCGGAGTACTCGGACTACCTCGTCACGTTCGTCATCCCGGCCGTGGTGATCGTGTGCATGATCCTCGTCGCCGGCGTCATCGCGTGCGTGCTGTACCGGCGCCGGCGCACCGGTGGGTTATTTATCTATACTAATACTAGTGGACGCCCGCAGCTTCGCTCGCGTGGAATTAGACATTCACTAACTACAAAAACGGCATAGTTTCATACTAACTTTGCACCCCCGTTTTACCCCCCTAGGGGGTGAATTTTCAAAAATCCTTTCTTAGTGCTCCCCTACGTTATAAAAGGAACCCCTGTGCAAAATTTCAAGTTTCTAACCCTTATAGTTTAGGCCCTGCGTTGATATGTCAGTCAGTCAGTCACCTTCTCCTTTTATATAATCTATATTATAAAAATGAATCGCAAAATGTGTTGGTAAGCGCATAACTCAACAACGCCTGGACCAATTTGGCCAATTCTTTTTTTTAAATGTTCTTTGAAGTCCAAGGATGGTTTTTACGGCGAGAAAAATTTGAAAATTCATCCCCTAAGGGGGTAAAACGGGGGTGCAAAGTTAGTATGAAGCTTTGCCGTTTTTGAAGTTAGTGAATGTGTAACGCGAGCGAAGCTGCGGGCGTCCACTAGTCTATACTAATTTTATAAAGAGGAAACGTATTTTGTAATGTTTTCACACAAAAACTACTGGACCGATTTCAAAAATTCTTTCACCATTAGATAGCTGCATCTTCACTGAGTGACGTAGGTTATATAATATAGAACAGCTCATTGGAAACGTATGAATTGGCACGTTTTCGAGGCTTCACTTTTACAGAGCCTATGCAGATTTGCTATGCTAAAATTTATGGCCATCAGCAATTTGTTTACAGCATTAATATGAAGTTAAGTTAGGTCATTCAGGTCGAATTGAGCACCACCAGTTGATCTGAAGGAGAGACCTGTATTAGGCTGCTTTTGGTATTTAACTTTTTAATTTTATTAATTATTAACGATTTCAATTTAAATTATTTTAAATGAGATTTTCGTGATTATCTAAATTACCTTTTTCTCAAACATCTCATAAACATTCTACTAAATATAATACATGTAAACTGAATTATTAAAATCATATAAAATTTTAATATAGGCGGTGAGAATTCTTGACAAAAACAAGGTGACCTATTTGAACATATTTGTCACTGTAGTGCACCAATATTCTGTTAATATTTGCAATCTACTCCTATGCAACTATCATTTTCATTAATTTTTTTGTTCTTATCTAATTGTAAACGAAAAGACAGAGAAAAAATAAAAACATAAAAAAAAAGTAAAATCATCATGTAAATTTTTTTAATCTAATTTGCACACTATTTAAAATGCAAGTACACAGTTTTATTTAAGTTTTACCTTTAGGCTGAATGTGTGATAGTTTTAGAATACACCGTGCATTTTTTTCACTTAGCCATAATTTGTTTAAAGGAGAATCTAATGATTGTTTACTAGTATTGGTAGACCTCATCAATTTTGGTATCGCCATTGTGCATATCATTAAACATTCTAAGCCCTGAGCACATTAGCAATGTCTACAAAACGAATTCCCACTCTCATACAATTTTGTTTAGAATGTTACCTTTTCATTGTCAAAATGCTAGATTTTTAATTTTACATTCTCAATACCTTCTATTTAATTACGTAATATAATTTTAAATTACAAGGCAAAATGAGTGTTGGCGACGAAGAGGAACGCCAGGCGTTCCGCTCGAAGGGCATCCCGGTCATCTTCCAGGACGAGTTGGAAGAGAGAGCGGATACTGAGCCAGTCGACAAGAGCCCCGTCATTATGCGAGAGGAGAAGCCGCCTTTACTGCCCCCCGCCCCCGACTACCGAGCCGGCGAGGACGCCCCCTATCGCCCCCCACCCCCCTTCGCCGCCACCCGCACCCCCCCACGCCCCAAAGCCACCCCCACGTACAGAAAACCCCCTCCGTACGTCCCGCCTTAAAACTGACTCCACCCTTAGCCTTAACCGACCGGCTCACCCACCAGCGGTCCACAAATTAATTTCCTAAATAGGTTTTTGTAAGAAACTAGTCGATTCATTCGTTTCAGCTTCTCGATTTTATTTTTAATGTATTTATTTTGTACTTTATTGGCTACAGTTACTTTTTCTTCCTAAATTGTTCAATTGTTTGGAAGCATTTGCTACCCAATAATTAATTGCATTTATTACAAAAATATACATATTTAAATTAACTAACTTATAAGTGAATGTGAACGAACCTCATAATTATCATAAAGGAATTGTACACAATTTATGTGACTTCGAATTTCTTATACGATTGTAATTAAATGTCGGAAGTAGTTGTGAAAAAGAAGTGTAACATGATAATGTTATGGTGTTAATGAATAATGATAATAAATCAATTAAGTAAAAACTGGAGACTTACAATGAATATTGTATTTAGGGTTATTGTTGAAGTAGGGAATGTTACATTAGCTACATAGATTACAGCAATGTATTATTAAAATGCGCGATGATATTATTTTTATGCGTTACGAATATACCTATATATCTATGACTGTATTTTTAAAGGATATATTTTTCAAACAGAATTTATGCAGCTGTACTGGTTACTTTCATATCGACTCACTGCTAGACCAAAATAACAGATAACGCATTTGGCTAAGTGTGTGCCATGGTTTGAAAATTGTTATTTAATAATGTAATAAGTAAACATATCGAGAATGTAACATTTTAGCCTTTAGCGTAGATCTTCCAACATAATGTATTTGATTAGGTATTGCGTGTGTGTATGTGAATAATTTTAGTACATTCTAGAAGACGAAGTGAGGCAGCATACATGTCAGTTATTAAGGTGTCGTCTAGAGAAATGCTTTCATGCTCTACATGGGTTGTTTACGAAACGATATGATTAGTTGGCGTGTATATTATGAATTACAATTATTAATATGTAATGCGATATACAACTGACTTTAGTTTTAGCCTACGAATAGATATTTTTAAGATTAAAATATCATTTTGTACTTGTGTAACTATTACCATAGCTGTAAGGTTAACAAATTGTGTAAACGATAGGGAGTACTGAACGAAATGAGCTATAAATGTAACTCTTTTCTTTGGATGTATTTTTTTCTACTTTATACTCATTTAGATTTTTGCATTTATAGATCGTTTTAGCGTTATACAATTTTAAAGGGTAGCTGAAATTTAATTTGATTATTTCGTTTTTCCTGATAGTTGTACTTAATGATGTCCATGAAGAACCGAACCATTTTATTCATTTAAGTTATCGATACATGTACCTATGTCAGCAGCTTATTTCGACCACATCTCATTAATAACGCACATAATTTATGTATGTAATTTATGAGTTATCTTTTCTAATTTAATAAAATGGTATTAAAAATGTTTATTTTTTATTTTAACCATCATCACAATCTCACTACGAGATTATGGAGGATCGCAAATAACCTAAAAAACAACAGGGCACCGGGTGATGACGGAATCACATCAGAGTTGCCAAGAGCTGGTGGATAACCTTTCCTTGTGGTGCTCCAGAAGTTATTTGATTCGAGCGAGATGATACTGTTCTTCAAGAACTAAAAATTATAGATACGTCGCGGTATTGAGCCATGTATAAAAGCTGTTTTCGAGGGTCCTCACAAATCACAGTGCACAGGCACGATGACTTACAGCTATAGTACCTACAGACACTACGACTGGTTATATAGAAGACTGAAGAGGATAACCAGCCGTAATGTGTCGCGTTTGTGGACTTTATGAAAGCAATCGATTCTGTTCAACAGAAGACCTGGGCAGTGTTGGCGTCTCTGCAGCAGTGCCAGATCGGCTATAGGTACATCGAGGTGTTAAAGGGTATAATTATGATGCATCCACTATGTCAGTCCGAGTACACGATAGAAACACGAACCATATCCAATTGCAGGTAGGTGTTAGACAACAATATCTCGCCAAAGCTTTTCACCGCTGCATTGGAAGATGTGTTCAAGTTGATGGAGAGAAAAGGTCGCGGCATCAACATCAATGGCGATCACCTCATACGCCTCCGATTTGCCGATGATATAGAGATCTTAGCGAAATCGTTGGATGACCTCAATATCATGCTAGGAGACATCAGCAACAGGTGGGTTTACACATCAACTTGGACAAGATTAAGATCATGTCCAATGTGCAATATGTTGTTAAATGGGGTCAATGAAATTAAATATTCAATTGGTATACAGCTATATATTTGGGCAGAACTTCACCCTATATTGTACAAATTTCGAATGTGTCATTACAAATGGTAATCCTGCCTTTTTATACAAAACTTTAAAATATCCAAAAACGTATTTACTAACTATAACTTGAATTAACAATACAAAAAGGTCTTTCAATAGTATAAAAAGATTTATCAAATACAATTTGGTATTATCTTAAGCAGTATTTAATCAATAAAATCAGCAATTGACTCAGCATAAAAATACAATGGTTTAACGGAATTGTGACTATTTTAATATTTGAGTTATGAGTTGATAGTTCATGATAAAAGTTTATTAAATATTCCAACATTATTTACGAAGTTAATACAGACCATGAATAATATGCATTTTGGAAAATGCATGTAAGAATGCCACCTAACACGTGGCACAGTTTGCTCTCATAAAATGTTTTATTATTACAATTAAATAACGAATTCAAAATAATATTTTTATGACTACATCTAAATATGATTAATGTATGTTTAATAATAATAACGTAAACAACGGATGTTATGGATCAAATTCTATTAAGCCAACAACTTTATGGTAACAAAATGAAAAGTAGAATTACAGAAAGAAATTAATAATATGTAACCGAATCTAACTTACTCAAAACAATGATTGAAATAATCATGATCAATATGTAATCAATGATATTTAATTTATGATATGTAATCTATGGATTGTATAAGGACGTTGTAGCGATGTCACACCTTCCTTGACGTTGACACTGACACTGCCGCTGCTTCTATCATCGCCCTTTGTTAACATTCGGCCATCCTGTCCTTGCCGTGGACCTCCACGGTATTCAACGGCTTTCTTCCATCCATAATCTGTAAAAATAAAATACGAACAGTACACCAATATTTTGGAGTGGATATTTAAGTTTAACATGTATTATGGTTATGGGAATTTTGTTATTTTAAGCATTAATTACACCATTTACTCTGTGAATACTGAATGCAGTTGAAACTTAAAGCACACAGTGAATTCCACTTGCACGCACACAGGCGCACACAGTGAATCAGATGCACACTATAATACACACAGTGAATCAGGCGCACACAGGAAACCAGGCGCACACAGGAAACCAGGCGCACACAGGAAACCAGGCGCACACAGGAAACAAGGCGCACACAGGAAACCAGGCGCACACAGGAAACCAGGCGCACACAGGAAACCAGGCGCACACAGGAAACCAGGCGCACACAGGAAACCAGGCGCACACAGGAAACCAGGCGCACACAGGAAACCAGGCGCACACAGGAAACCAGGTGCACACAGGAAACCAGGTGCACACAGGAAACCAGGCGCACACAGGAAACCAGATGCACACAGGAAACCAGATGCACACAGGAAACCAGATGCACACAGGAAACCAGATGCACACAGGAAACCAGTAAAACAGAGGAAACTACAAGCACAGTGTACATGGGGCACACAGTGACTTGTAAAAAGTTACAATGATATTTGCTTAACATTATTATCAGTGATACATCTGCATTATAATATTCCGTGAGACTGATATTTTGTACTAAGTCAGTAACTTATTATAAAAAGAAAGTTTAAATAATGCAGGTATTGCATCAATATGCTCTAAATATATTTAACGAGGATTTGATGTGAAGGAATTGTGAAACTGAGTTTTAATTACCCTAAATTTTAATAATAAATAACTACCCACCTATTAAGTCGGACTTTCATTTTACATTTTAGATATGCAATTACAATATTAAGCTTCATTTACAGAATATAGGATAGTTGACCGAAGCAATTATATATTTAAAATATGGTTTAGCACAGCATATCTCCCGATCGATCTCTGTATTACTAGAAGAACTGTCCAAGTCCGGCTTATAAAAGATCTTTCTTTTTATTAGATTTTAAATTTTCTTTGAAAGAAACGATAAGGTGTGAAGCATACTGGTCTGTCGGTAGATGTTTTGATATTCATTTCAATTAAATCTGTACATTCTAGATCCTTCGTATCTTTAGCAAAAAGGTGACTTTATTTTGATAATAATGTCAATTTTTCCAAATCCCTACTAGGTACTTAATTCGCAGATATCTACTAAATCACTTTACAATAGGGTGATACTAAAGTCATGCAATGATTCTACCGTCAAAATATCACTATGGTGTTTCTCATATTTACCCACATGAACGAGTTGAGAAATTAATTTCCCTATCACTGACATGAATAATTGCTTTCATCACAGATAATTCCACTAGGAATGACGTAACTTATAGTACCTGACTTAACATGGTTAGGAATACAAAAATGTCAACTAATATAGAACTGACGAGGCAAGGTAGTATTACGTTTCAAATTAACATTGTATTTTTCATGAGCATAGCTGGTATTAAAACAATCCATTAAATTATCTAATTTAACCAAATTTGCTACACAAGATGTAGTTACAAGAGTAATTCCTGGCTGGTTTATCATGGACTGCCCTATGATTAAATCTACATCACGCAGTATAAACTCAATAATCTCAACAATATCACTGATAAATATGTTATCAATAAGCACATTAACAAAAGATCTTTCCAGAGAATTTGTTTGAGCACCTCCAAAAACTACCCTTTATTATTGACGAAGGAATAAATTTAAGGCATAATTGTTTAGCTGTTTGTAGTGTTAAAATATTACATTTACTCTCCGTATCAATGTACGCAATTAAATCCTCATTATTTACAAGTACCGGACGTTTGTAAATGCTCAAACAAGTATTATTTATACAATTAAACATTGCTTACTTGCTTCTCCTGAATTTGTGACGAAATCGCCTGATGTGACGGGCCTGCGGCTCCGGCGGCGACGTTGTTTGAATTGTCTTCAGGGTCAAATTTGGGTACAATTTCGGCATCCATGTGTGAAATTCTTGTTTTCCTCGGTTTCTTCTGTTGATGCTGAAAATAATCGCGTTCCTCATCCGAAGATGTAAAATCTGAAAAGATTTTGATATCTTTGACCGACACCGGCAGCGTAAGGTCTATTTTAAAAAAAAATGCCCACTTCTGAAATGTTAAATGGGGTCAATGAAATTAAATATTCAATTGGTATACAGCTATATATTTGGGCAGAACTTCACCCTATATTGTACAAATTTCGAATGTGTCATTACAAATGGTAATCCTGCCTTTTTATACAAAACTTTAAAATATCCAAAAACGTATTTACTAACTATAACTTGAATTAACAATACAAAAAGGTCTTTCAATAGTATAAAAAGATTTATCAAATACAATTTGGTATTATCTTAAGCAGTATTTAATCAATAAAATCAGCAATTGACTCAGCATAAAAATACAATGGTTTAACGGAATTGTGACTATTTTAATATTTGAGTTATGAGTTGATAGTTCATGATAAAAGTTTATTAAATATTCCAACATTATTTACGAAGTTAATACAGACCATGAATAATATGCATTTTGGAAAATGCATGTAAGAATGCCACCTAACACGTGGCACAGTTTGCTCTCATAAAATGTTTTATTATTACAATTAAATAACGAATTCAAAATAATATTTTTATGACTACATCTAAATATGATTAATGTATGTTTAATAATAATAACGTAAACAACGGATGTTATGGATCAAATTCTATTAAGCCAACAACTTTATGGTAACAAAATGAAAAGTAGAATTACAGAAAGAAATTAATAATATGTAACCGAATCTAACTTACTCAAAACAATGATTGAAATAATCATGATCAATATGTAATCAATGATATTTAATTTATGATATGTAATCTATGGATTGTAATGTAATCTATGGATGGACGTTGTAGCGATGTCACACCTTCCTTGACGTTGACACTGACACTGCCGCTGCTTCTATCATCGCCCTTTGTTAACAATGTGCATGTCAAACCTATAAGTACCGGTTGTTGTTGATGGCGCTGCTCTCAAAGTTTTTGACGAGTGCGATGTTACGTGTGCTATCACAAAATATTTTTATACCAAAAAACAGTTTAAACTTACTACATATACCTAAATTAATTTTTTGTTTTTAACGGATAAAAGATAGCAAACGAGCTTGCAGCACCACCCATCCGCTGCCGCCCATGACAACTGTGACTGACTTTGAACAAAACTCAATTAGGGACTGGGATGGTTAGTCCAATTAGTTGAGAGAGTTAATTAGAACATTAGTTGGTCAGTTCTTTAGTAGGTATGAGGACTAGGGACTGTTAGTGATAGTTAGTCCTGTTAGTTGGTGTTAGTAATAGTCCAGTTAGTACTTGTTAGTGGGAGTCTCGTTCTAAGTCAGTCACAGATGTGTTGCTACCCTTGAGGACTAAGATGGTCGCCTCTAAAGAAGTGTAACCGGAATCCACACCTTTCCAACCGGACCACAATTGCTTTAAAAACAATTATTACACGGCAGAAATGGTACTAGGTACCGTGGCGGGCGGTGGTACTGCCCCGGGCGAACTCTATATGGAACCAATTAGCTTTCATATAAAACCTATTTGGTTCCCTATAGGCTCTACCACCTACAATAAATTCATTCGTAGCCATCGCCACTTGTTTTCCGTCGTTTTAGTGCACCTCTAACCTTTTTAAGCTCTGTTGCTTGAGAATAATTATGTCAATGTCACTGGTCATCTCATCATTTATTGTCAATGTCATCAGTAATTCGTAACCTACTTCATAAAAATTTCATTTTCAATGGGTATTTTCATTTGTTGATCCATTTATTTGAGTGATTGTGAATTGGAGCAGTTTAAGGATTGATTAATTTGATGAAAATAAAGTGATTAACTTTTTGTATACCGTTGGTTACTTACAACTAGGTGCAATAGTTATACCTATGGATGTAGAACTTGAAAATGTTCCAAAAATTAGAATACGAAACGAAAAGTTTAGCCTTAACATGAGACGGCTACGGTTATCATTAAAGTACAGACCTGAAATACTGAAACTCATTCTCAGAATGAGGCAGACTATCAGGAAGAAAAATATCGTGATAAAAAACTTAAGAGATCAGCTGAAATCTACGGTAATAAACGAACTATATTTGTCACTATTCCGTATGCACTTATTTCTACAATGCAGAACTATTCTACAAAAGTTTTCCTGGAACTTGTACAAGTTCAAATACTAAATACATCTAATACTTTGCAGCAGAGAACAGTTTTTTTTGGATAGATGGATGTATGAAATGTAATTGCTTAAACATACTATTGAACATACTACAAGAAAACTATAATTTTATGTTTTGTTCATCACAACTTTAAATATACTGTTTTTACAGGATTATATAATACCTAATTTACATATGACTGCCTCTTTGGTCTAGTGGTTGCAAGCGTGACTGCTAAGCTAGAGATCTTGGGTTTGATCTCCAGGTCTGCTGGAAAAGTATTATTACTATTTTCGTAAAGGACAAGTATTATTATGATTCTAGTAGTAGCTCGGAATCTGGATTGCTCCAGATATTCAGAGGGAATGTTAAATACCTAAAAAGAAGTTCCCATTCAAAAGACTGAAGATTCAGACATGACGCAAGAGCATTGCACCTTCTTCATAATGCAAAACAATCCCCATTTTGAAATACTCAAGGGCATCAGATTATTACTTATCTCGTTGTCCCCTTTTCTGACAATTCTCTTAATCTAATAGGCTCCCCTACTACATACAACTTGGCAAGTTGTAAATATACATTAGTTAGGATTAATTTCAGTTAAAAATCATACATGAAAACTGTTAGTAATAAACATGTACATTACCTTAAAGTATGTGAATTCATTGTCCTAACTAAAAATATTTTGTATTCTTTCTCTTAGAAGCAGCCAAAAGATTTATCAGTTCAAACTGCTACTGAAAAATATAATGTGATTCAGTTGGATGAGAAGATATCTATTAAAAATATTCACTCTGCAGAAAAAAATGCTACAATTGCAGTACAAATTAATTGCGCGACACAGACTGATTTATCAACAGAACATTATTTAATTAACACAGCAAATATGGAAGTAAATAATATTGATAAGAGTACATCTTGTGCAGTTATTGTTAAAGATAGTTTTAGTCAAACAATGAATGTTAAATATATGTGTAATGAAATAAACATAGAAGATGCTATTAATTCAAAGTTAGTGAATACTGAGCAAAATACTGCTATTGAGAATCTATCTGCAGTCTCTGTTACAGAAGAACAATCAATTAAGGAAGATCTTATTGTCAGGGGAGTTGATGGTATAAAATTAACCAGAGTTCCAGAGGAATATAATATAAATGAAACCAATACACAGAGTGAAACTGCCTTACAAGTCAAAGAGACTAAATTAACAGAAATTACTTTAAAAAATTCTTCTACCCAAACTGAGAATATTGTGACAAATAGTAAAAAAGAACCTAATACGGAAGAAAAAGTGACTAAAACTGAAGATATTCTATATCTAGGTTGGACGAATACTGCCAATGGCGAGGAAAAGAAAAGTATAGCTGAGCAAGTAAAAGAAGTAGCTCAAAGTGCCATGCAACAATCTGGTATGGTGTATGTAGAATCTGCAGGGATGTATTATGATTATAAAACAGGATATTATTACAACTCTGTAAGTCCTAAATCTATTTTTAAAGTAATAGGAGACTTTTTTTTGGTGACCTATAAATAGTACCACATTTATTTTAGTTGCATTTGATTGAATTGGATATTGTAGTTTTATGATAATGAAGAATCAGCATCATTCAGGATCTTTTGTAATTTTATTACAGGAATTAGGTCTCTACTATCACACGGATACAGGATGCTACTATTATTATTCAGATGATCAGAAAACATTTGTTTTTCACTCATATCCTGACAGAAGTGCAGATACTTATAAAGGAATTGCAAAGCCAATAAAAAAAACCAAAACAAATAAAAAGGTATTATGGCTTAGTAGAACAATATGATAAATAATATAATTAGTAATTTAAAAAAATTTACTGGCTTAAATTTACTAATTTACATTTAATTTTTCAGAAAAACAAATCCGATGAAATAGAAAACCTGACGAAAAACTTATCTCAGGTTTCACTCCGAGGCCCATCCGCCTTAGGTAAATAGAATAATCTCAAGATACCATAAAATACCAACATAGCCATATGTTATATTACAGGACGAAAAATGTGCGGAATCAACCAAGCGTAAGAGGAAGAGGTCAACCAAACATAAGAAGAATAAGAAGATTAAAGAGAATGATTCAAGTAAAGAGAGTGATAGTAATGAGCAGAACAGCAAAGGTGGTGATAAAGAAACTAAGAAAGAAGATCAGATAGAGAATAAAGAAGTCAGTGAAAAAATTCTTGAATTAGAAGATGGAGAATGCAGTGATTCTGGAGACGAAAAGTCTGAAGTTCAACTATCAGAAGATTCAAGTTCAAGTGATGAATCTGATGCCAGTACTGCTACGGCTAGTGATGATGGTAAATGAAACTATTACACAGAGGAACTACAAGAAGTCCTATCTGGCTGAACTAACTAAAGATTTTATTCATTTACTTTTAAACATCTTCTAAAAAAATGAAAACAGGATTTTTTACACATAATACTGTTTTGTGCTTATTTAAATTTTGGCATTCCAATTCTAAATACCTGTATTTCGAGAGTAGGTATATTAACAACACACATTAGATTTTTTTTTTTAAATTTTAAACCCTCCTTAATGGTAAATTTAATGATAAGGCCTTTACCAAGCAGTGGAAGGATTTATACAAATAATAAAAATTGTTTTACTATATTTTTATAGAATCCGTGGCGAAACACCATCCACCGTGTATGCGCGTCATTGTACGCGAGACCAACTTGCCGAAACTAAAAGTAGGAAGTTTGTTCCTGGTGACCAAAGATGGCGGCACCATCGGCCGGGAGGGAGACCATCACGCCATACTGCTTAAGGATTTTAATGTTTCAAGGGTATGTATCCAGATAGCTCAGTGATAGCTCAGTGGATAAGAATTCCTTACACTCAAGATAAGAGCCTGTACCCGGGCAAACTCAATTTTTTAATCTCACTCGTATACGATAATCGCCAAAACAGTTACGATATTCATGTTGTCTCTATTTTTCACATATTCGACTCATCAAACGAGTGGTCCTTTAACCACTTGAATTCTTATTCCGCCCGGCGATAACTTAACGTACCTACACATGTGAACGTTCCTCCGTTCCGTGAATTAATTGTTCCCATTAGTAACTCCTACTGAATACGCTTGCGATGAAATAAATAAATCGGGTGGCGCCCAGTCTCAAATCTCAACTTGAAGTGTTCATGACCATCAATACCCGTAGATTGTATGTGATGGTTTAACCACTAACCCCTCCACCAATCCGCATTGGAACAGCATGGTGGAAGTATACTCTATGCCTATGCTGCAGCTGAGGGAGAGACCCGTGCGCAAGAGTGGAATGTCTATAGGTTGAAGCTTAGCTTTTTTTTAAACAACAATAGTTTGTTCATATTCCTTTACTAAGGTTCTAATTTCATTAATTTTTTTTTTATAATCCCACAGAATCATTTGGATATAAAATTTAACACAGACAAAAAGATTTACACAGCTGTGGATTTGGGATCAAAGAATGGTACTATTCTTAATGGTGTCCGAATGTCGGAAAGTCAAGAAGTTAGTCTACCTATGGAGGTAAGACACTGTTCTTTATTTTTTAATGATGTTGCTGCCTTGCATGCCTTGCTGC
Source organism: Carterocephalus palaemon (assembly GCA_944567765.1). NCBI lineage: Eukaryota > Metazoa > Arthropoda > Insecta > Lepidoptera > Hesperiidae > Carterocephalus > Carterocephalus palaemon. The sequence continues at coordinate 4,927,845 of OX155655.1, read as the reverse complement.
CACACTATTGCATGATCGCAGACTATTGAATATTATGTATGTACTGTATAGATGGGTACAGAAGGATCAATAAGTCAAAAACTTAATAAATGGCACTCTTGATATGACAATTTAAATTGTATATATAACTTAGATGTAGCTACAAAACGCTATCTAACTCGCAATTTTATTCTGCTTACAAGACTTAAGGTTGACTTTTTGTCTTAAATTAATAAATAAATGAAATACGAGTATACAGGAGAGAATATAATATAGGAATAAAATAAAGTAGAATTTAATGCGTGGAACCTCACCCGAAAACCAGGTATAATTAAGTACATATTTTTGATCAATTTATTATTGAAATTATTTTTTAATAACATAATATAATCACAGGTGGTGCACGGAAGTACATTGCAACTGGGCGAGACGAAGCTTTTGTGTCACATTCATGCCGGGAACGATACCTGCGGCCACTGCGAACCGGGACTTATTATTGAAGGTACACACTCGTACTCATATATTAATAGCTTTGTATTAATATTAAACTTTATTGTATGCTGAATATTAATGCCATGAATTATAACTATATTATATAAACAGTTAATATTTATGCAACTGTAATCTGTGTACAACAGAGTATAATACGAAGTACTTGATAGTCTAATTCCAATTATTATCAGATTTTTAAATCACTGGTACTATGCGTTTAATTGACAAATAAAATGTCTTGTTTAGTTTATTGTTATTGGAATTTGTACGAAATGTTATATCAGTATGCGTTTTGCTTTAACACGCAATGATGCAGGATAAAGAAACGAAGTAAAAGTAAATCTCATAAACCAGTGTTAGTGATTGTAATAGTTAACACCCAACCTAATGACCACGTTGAAAGAATGTTCCTTGTAGATCATATTAATAAAGCGCTTCATCGGATTAACAATCTTATTGACTATTACAGCAGAAGAATCTGAGAAGAAAGTAGCGTACACTCGCATCTGCAGCGTCCAGAAGCAATACCAGTTGGAGTTGGCGCGTTTGAAGAATAAGTACGCGCCGGAACCGCTCGCCATTGAAGAGAAAGAATACAACGACAGGGCGCGCGCGCGTCGCGACGCGGTCGGCTCTTCGCATCACGCTGAGAAGACTCAATCCAGCGATCTGGACACGTCAGTATCCTTCGAGACATTATCAACCCACATCCTTATAAGTATACTATCTGACCCGGCAAACGTTGTTTTGCCAATCATTCCTTATCTATATATATAAAAGGAGAAGGTGACTGACTGACTGACTGACTGACTGACTGACTGACATATCAACGCAGGGCCTAAACTATAAGGGCTAGAAACTTGAAATTTTGCACAGGGGTTCCTTTTATAACGTAGGGGAGCACTAAGAAAGGATTTTTGAAAATTCACCCCCTAAGTGGGTAAAACGGGGGTGCAAAGTTAGTATGAAACTATGCCGTTTTTGAAGTCGTTTGACGGGTAGACGTCGTTAATGGGTCTAATTCTACGCGAGCGAAGCTGCGGGCGTCCACTATTAAAAATAAAAGTCGCGATGGAAAAATAGGGGTTGATCGTAGAGGGTTGAAAATTCAGGGTTGTATGTATTTTCTAATGTTGTATCATAAAAAAATAGAAATTAAAAATTTTGTCTAAAAAATAAAAAATAAAATTTAGGGGTGGACTACCCCTAACATTTAGGGGGATGAAAAATAGATGTTGGCCGATTCTCATAGATACCGGATAAGCACAAAAAATTTCATCAAAATCGGTCAAGCCGTTTCGGAGGAGTATGGCAACGAAAACTGTGACACGAGAATTTTATATATTAGAAGTATTCCTACATACAGTCGGCCATCAGACACATCTAGACACAGTATACATTCGGGGTACACGGGGCGAGCAATCGGTGAAATTAAGTCGGTTGTGTGTCAGATTCAAATTACACATGGAAAAGACAAACTAAAAACTAAAATTTGACACCCCTGACACACGACAATGACAGCATTTCGCGAGATCTAAAGGCGATGGTGCGTTGTACTTACAATGTTCCGCTGTTATAATGGAATTAATAGCAATTACTATGTACTGAAAGGTGCATTGTCAATATTTGTACATATATTTGTCAAGCGGGGCCTCCGTGATGTCACTCCTACGGGTCCTGCGGAAGATCAGCGCTGGTAGGTCTTGAACCTCCAGCATATGCTGAGCAGGATCCTTTTCGTTTTAGTACTAAGTTACCTATTATGTTATTAGTTTTAAGTGTGTTGAAAATGTATGTATATGTTTAATTGTAACTTATGTACTAACGAATAAAATTGTTTCATTCATTCATTTCATTCATTCATTTCATTCATTCATTCATTGACAATATAAACCTGAGCCGATAACCAGACGACCTTCCGTAGTTATTAATTCCGTGATCACTTTGTTCAAGACTAAAAAACAAAAATTTCGAATCGCTTTCGGATTGTATGTTACTTATGTAATAATAAGAGGGTTTCGGCTGGGTCCCATTTTTCAGTCAAAACCCCACCATGACTTTCACAGGCGCTTCCCTGGTCTATCAGTCCCTATTGTAACGGACAGATATTCCTCGCGGGGCGAAAGCTTAGCGCTGAACGAAATCCGGTGGGGATAGATGCGCATGGGGTGTCAGTGCGGGGGACAAATTTCAGCTGGTAAACCAATCAACGCTTACGACTGATACGACTCGCACCGCGAAAGACGATACCTTAATTTCCTCCTGCGTATTCAATGTCTGTGCTAGACTTGCCGGTTATTCCAGACTCTATAACGGTCGTTAATTCCTCTCGGAGACCTTGAGCTGAAACCTTTCAACGATTGGCCCCCAACCCGTCTGCCAATCCGCACTGGAGCAGCGTGGTACATACTCCATGCCTTCTCATATTTTATCTTATACTAGTGTACGCCCACAGCTTCGCTCGCGTGGAATTAGACATTCACTAACTTCGAAAACGGCAAAGTTTCATACTAACTTTGCACCCCCGTTTTACCCCCCTAGAGGATGAATTTTCAAAAATCCTTTCTTAGTGCTCCCCTACGTTATAAAAGGAAATGTGCAAAATTTCAATGTGCAAAATTTCAAGTTTCTAACCCATATAGTTTAGGCCCTGCGTTGATATGTCAGTCAGTCAGTCAGTCAGTCAGTCAGTCAGTCAGTCACCTTCTCCTTTTATATATATAGATTATATCTTATAAAAGACCCATGCAAGTAGTTGCAACTAAGTCTACTTTATCCGAAACTTTCTACTCACAGGTTTATACCGGCGGACAACAAGGGCTTCAAATTGCTTGAGAAAATGGGTTGGTCCAAAGGCGAGGGGCTGGGCAAGGAGAGTCAGGGAGACACGGAACCGGTGAGTTTTTATATGCCAGTGTGAGTACTCATGTCAAATAAAAGTGCAGTCTGTAATGCAGTTACGGTGAAATCATAACATAATATCACGCCTGTATTTTCCCGGAGGGGCAGGCAGAGGTGTGTAATCACATTAATTTTTTTCCAGTTATGAAATGTAAGATTTTATTTTCGGACAGCGATGATACATAAGTTGTTAGTACATACCACGTTTGACTTCTAAAGTAATGATTCGTAACATTACTTTAAAAGTCAAACAAAGTTTCATACTAACTTTGCACCCCCGTTTTACCTCCTTAGGGGGTGAATTTTCAAAAATCCTTTCTTAGTGCTCCCCTACCTTATAAAAGGAACCCCTGTGCAAAATTTCAAGTTTCTAACCCTTATAGTTTAGGCCCTGCGTTGATATGTCAGTCAGTCACCTTCTCCTTTTATATATATAGATTATTGATTATGTTTGTACTCGTAGACATACGTTTCCATGTGCAAATGCGGCAATGACCACTTAGAAACAAGCTCTCCCGTTTATTATCTTGCTTTTTGTTTTATGTTATTATGCGCAAGAATAATAAATATTGCTAAAAGATTACCTTTAAAAGGCATTTATACGCTTTAATTACACTCATACGTCCCATAAATGGACACATAAAATATTAATTATGATTGGTCTTGTTACTTGTTTTATCTTCATTACGTGCTTATTTGTAAAGACTTTACAATTAATTATACATTTTATTTAATTACAAGAGTGTGTATATCGCCAACTCTATTGTCTGAACTGTATTCATTATGTCATGGTACTTATGGTCTAATGCAAGGATGAGCGACACGCGGCCCTTTTCACATGTTTATGCGGCCAAAATTCAATGACAAATTAATAATTTCAAGTAAATTCGATTTTCTGTTCTTTTCTTGTTTGTTCTTGCATTAAAATTTGTATATTAAATCTTTACTTTTTTTTTAAATACAAATACAAAATACAAATACAAATTCATTTATTGCCACAAAAATACAACAAAGGACATAAAATATGGACAAAAACACATTGAAATACCAATTTACACCAAAATAAAAATAAAAATATCCTAATAAAACTTGAACTTGTTTTTGGGCAAAAGGAGGTGTCTCAGCAATATCTGAATAGGACTTATGACCCATACAGTGCTGTTTTTCAGACACACCCTTCTCCCTAAGATGGTAGGCGGGAGTAGGAGTAGGAAACTTCCAGTCTTTTTATTACATATATATTTTTTTATGCTAATATTTATTATAAATAAAGTTTCGTAATTTTTTTATTATTATTAGTCTATGTGCAGCCCGCCAAAAAAATGTTATTGGCCCATTGATTTATAAGGTTGCTCACCCGTGGTCTAATGGTTTGTCACTGTTGTGTGTAACCTTTCTCAGAATGAAATTAATCAAGAGCAAAACTAGTATGAAATCTGTATCAGATCAGTGTAACTCTATACAGAAATGTTCTTCTATATTCGAAATCTGAGACTATTTTTTTTTTTCACAAATAGATGGATTTGGTGGTATCACGTGGATATTTAAATAAAATACTTTTGGGAACAAAATATGTTAGTAACAGAAATGGAAGTTACGTTTTTATCTCCGTATATTTAAAATACGCTTATATTACAGTGTCTAACAACCCTAATTGTTTTATAAGTATTACCCTCAATTATTATATCGTCAGCGTGGGCCTAAAAGGTGCGTTTCGAAAGCAGTTTGGAAATAAATCAAAATGCTAAAAAAATATTTATAATGTTCAAGGTAGTCAGGATGGTCTAGATCGCTAAGGTACGAGTAGTTTCAAATGTATCACTTTATTCAAATTTTATGAAGAGCAGTTAAAACACACGAATCCATTCCATTGTTCCACTCTGCTCTAGTGAGCAATTGCGTAACTTGATCGGCTTACTGTCGAATTTGAACTGAAAGTTCTGTTCTACTGTTTGCAGTTATACTTAACTCGTCTCAATGTACGTTAGTTCTTCCTTACTCTGCTCTTCAGTATAAAAACATGACTAGTTTCACTTCACTTATTTTCTCTTTGCGTGTATGTAGACGCATCTTAAGAAGCGATTTTCCTTTTTGAATAATTCTGGCGGCTGTAGGCAGTCTGTAGGTCAGACAGGCGCGCCCTACCTGCCCATTTAAAACAATTTGTGTACTCGTCCTTTTTCCAGTCAAATTTCGCATTAGGTCCGAATGAACCGCCATTAACTGTCCAGACAGGGCTTAGTAAGGGCTCTTGTAGACGGATTCGACGTAATGCCCACATATTTAGGTAGATTTGGCTACTTATAAAGTATTTAACCGTAAAGTATCCATTAGAACTCCTTTTACATGTACTCGTAGATCAGCGTCAAACGGTCAAGCTTGAACGGATTCATATTTCATACAACTTTTGCAACTGTACTAACTGCAATTACTTTATTATCTTGCCTATGTATGTTTTGTTTCATTTTTACTAGCAACGTTTATTCAGTTCTCTATATAAAATATGTCTTGGCCGTCTGTCTACAATTTCTTTTTTAACATTACAAAATTTTATTCAGTTCTATTTTACAAAATTTAAGTCAAGTTTAGATTTAGGGATTGGTATCCATTCGATGCCAAACCCTAACAATGTTTGACAAACGCAAACTTTAAAATTGAAATGACAATCGTTCATCATTTGTCTTAAGGTCTCAACAATCCCCAACGAATCGCGGGCTTTTATTTTCCCTAAAAGTGGGTTGGCATTGAGGTCGACCGGAGAGCCATCAATCATTCGCATAAGGATTGCGTTTAATGAGACCTTTTGGATGCATATAGGGTTCTCTTGCACAAATCAAGGCATGCGCCGGTTATCGCAGCCACTTACTCGTAATGTTCCTCGATATAATCTTGTCGTAAGTACGCACACGAAGTGCCTTCTTCATGTACTGACCTTTAACTTACTTATAATAGTTGCTCATTTACAGGTAATGTTAAATATAAAACGTTTTTTCAATTTATTCGTGATTGTGTGAACTTGGAAGAACATAATATACATGACCCTTCTGTTTTCTTCAGTCTACCACTCTGTCATTTGAGTACCAATTTCATAGAGCACGTGCGAAGGCGGTAGGAACTAGATTCAAGTGCTTTCTCTCATGTTTGCACTGTACTCTCGAGTCTTACTTCAATATTAATAAGGATAAGATCCAGATCATTGCAGTGGTTTGACATTGTCTTCATCCATTATCTTTTGGAGGTCCACTGCTACACATGTATTCTCTCATCTCATATTCGTACTCACCTCTATTGGTCAATGCAAGTTACTACAATAGCGCCACAGTATGCGTGCGGTATGTACGATGAATGACAACAAGGTTTATGGCTTCATCTTTGTAAACTTGATATTGGAGTAGACGGTCTCGCATCTTTTCCGACATGTTGTTGATATAGGCGACGCGCTGGAGGGCCCCAGATGCTTCCTTAGGTCTTTTGCATATTATATGATATTCTTGTGTCTTAGGAGAAAATATATTCGCATTGGTTGTTATATGAGATCATACATATTATAAGATATGTTTTTCTTATGTCGGATCAGGCACTCACATACTAGATTTATAGTCTAGTGTACGCTTCTTATAATGTGCAAACCCGCTGTAGGGTTCTCCAGGATTTCAAAAACAGAAATCCTGGAGAACCCTACAAAAACTGAGAAAATCTCACGTGGTAGAGCCTATAGGGAACCAAATAGGTTTTATATGAAACCTAAATGGTTCCATATAGAGTTCGCCCGGGGCAGTATCACCGCCCGCCACGGTACCTGCCATATATACCTACCCATTTCTGGGGGGAGACCCGTGCCCAGCAGTGGGACGTCTATGGGTCGCAGTGAATAGTATATAGCCTATATCACTCAGTGAAGATGGAGCTTTCTAATGGTGAAAGAATTTCTGAAATCGATCCAGTAGTTTTTGTGTGAAAACATTACATACAAATCTTTCCTCTTTATAATATTAGTATAGATATAAAATGTCGACAAAGGTGATTGTAAGGTCCTTGGATTCGCAAGAACCAATATTCATTACTTGATTGATGATCTTACAGACTACGACAATTAATATAACGTGGCGTCTAGATTTGTGTAGCGCTTAGTTTAGCTTGACTAATTATTTGCCCATACAAGTGAAACTAATTAAAATTCGTATAATAAATGTTAAACGTAGCTAATGAATTTGTTATCCGTTTAAGTTATAGATGCAAGTTCAATTTAGGTACCATACAAAATTTTTAGAATTTTGTAGATCCCTTGACACTGGTGGACATACGAGTAGGTCTCAATTAATGACGCCATCCCACTCGGTCCTGCCTGTATGCTTTGGATCTTATGGCCGCAAAGCGGAGGATGCTCTTTTTGCTCTTTTTCAACCCCCGACGCAAAAAGCGTGAAAAGGGGTGTCTTAAGTTTTACGTGTCTGTGGCATCGTAGCTCCCGAACGGATGAACCGATTTTGATTTTGTTTTTTTTTTAACTTCACTTTTATTTAACTTCACTCGTATGTATGTATGTTTGTATGTATGTACTTCCACTGAAGCTATCGAGCGTAAATTCGGCATACATATTTGGTTCCGATGAAAATGCACGGTTATAAAAAGCTTAAAAAAAAAATTACAGTATAATTGTTTCAAAGGTGAATTAGTCGGGCGGGAGTGTTCTTGCTATGTTTGATGAAAATCGGTGCAAGATGGCCGCCGCCACAAAATGGCGGAATAATAATAGTTTAACTCGTGCAGGACTAATTTAACAAACTAAAATGTGCATTATCAATCAATAAGCGTAACACTAATGCAAATGGCAACACGAAACCAGTTGACGGACCTTTTCATTCTTGTTAAAGATTTCTATCTTTACAGTCTACCCTACTGGTGATTTTGTATGTAACAAAATGCATTCGTTGTGCAAGTCTTTCTGTAAGGCAGTATTGTAAATTATAATATAAGATTTATTAAAAGGCAGAGACTAAAAAGGTAAATCTTTTTTTTATTAATAATAGAGGTTACTATGAGATCGATCTTTACAAATTACTATAGGAACGCCCTGCACTTTATCATTAACTATCTATACCTACTTACCTCTTCAATACCCTTTTCAAGAAATTTATGGTATGTACCTATATCTTGCAGCCCACTTGTATGTTTCGTATGTACGTTTACATCAGTGGTTTCAAACAAAGCTTCTCCCACTTCCCGCAAATCTTTTAAAATATGAACAATCATATCTTTTAAAATTTTGAATTTGTGTTTCGCCTGTATTAAAACACCATTAACAAAACCATACCTGCTTTACATGAACTTATTAATGTATTTTTTTATTTCAAGCTTTTATTTACGGATTATATTCGTAACTTGTACGGGGTGCAAAACAATCATCATTAGGTATTCTAATAACTACAATTACTCTTTTTTGTGTTATGAATATATTAAACAATCCATCCAAAAGTCTTTTGAAGTCCATTGCTGGACATAGGCCTCTCCTAATCCGTTTAGGCTAAACGACAAACGACACAACTCCGACCGGTCCTGTGCCTACTGAAACCAGTGGTTTCCCGCCGTCTTCTTCATGTCGTCAGTCTATATTAAAAAATATTACCCAGTAATTAAAATGTAGGGCTGCATCCGGACGATTCGTATTCCAGTCACGGCCCTGAGCTTCTGAAGTACTCGTAAGTTGTGTGCGATTTAAAAATGTAGAAAAACCTTTATGTCCCGAAGTTCTTCGAAATGTTTTAGAGGCATAAATAGTCCTTGAACTGTCACTTGATCGTGACTGAATGCCGACTAAAATACCGTCAGAAGATATGATAGGTTTCATTTATTATCATCATAATCAACATAATTTTTTTTTCCAAGTTAGTTGTTACCTGTCACCAACAATTTTTTCTATACCCACACTGCTAATGCAGTTCTATGTTAGCATTTGAGGTGACATGGAAATTAAATAAATAAAATGAATAATTAACTCACTCTTTATTCAGAATTAGAGACGTAAGGTCATGTAATACACTACTCTGGCAACATGCCTTAAAGAACTCTCATGCAGCAAGTGCATGCAGTTTTCTTTCACCGGTACTGCAAGTGATATAATTATGATATAATTGCTTAAAAAGCTCCATAACCTAGAGAAGTCATGCCATTGCCATTGGCGTTTGCCATTGACTGAGATTTGAACCCGGTCCTGCACAATAAGATTGATGATTTGTCCATCTAAAGATGTACAAGACGGTTCGATTGTGCTTTATCACCTCCATCATACCTACACGTTACATTGTAAGTAGGTATGGGTAGGGCATACGGTAAGTACCTATGCTATATTGCCATTTTAGTGATGTACGTTTTCAAACCGCTCTGTCGTCGGCCGCGCAAACAATGTAAGTGTTATGTCAACATTTGAGCATGCACGCCTCTCGCAGTAATGGGTCTAAGGTATCTGCCAGGCGTAGCTTCATTTCAGCTGCAACTTGTAAGAGGTTGAGAGCCAACAGTTTCACGTTCCCGCTACGCTATGTTTTGTGTTAGATTTATGAATGATGACACGAGTCAATGACACGTCAATATTCAAATTCAGCTGCTTTGTATTTTCAGTCAACAAAAAAAATCGCATGATGAAAAGTAAGACTGAATAAAGTAATGATTGCCCAGGCACGTAAAAAACCCATAGACGCTTTTATGTGTCATTTTATTCAGGGTTAACATACATGGGTGTCACTTGGTCGAATTTTTCAAATAATGTTGAGGAGGACAGCAAAATATATCAACAAAATTACCGCAATATCGAAGTCCACGCGAACGAAAAATATTCTGATAAATGGATGTCAAATTGTCTTGATTTCTTATGCACTTTGAGTTTTGAGAGTGAAAACAACTACATAACGACATTGTTAATTACAACTATACGGCATTGTTAATTACAATGAAACTTTTGCATTTATTATGTTTACTCTACAAGTTTTTTTAATGTTACGTTTAATTTAAAATGAAAGTTATTTTAGATATAAAGGTTGCTATTTGTAAAACATTGACCTTTAGCCTAATTTAATGTTAACATTGTAGTAACTTATCTGTTTTATTGCATGTTGCGGTGTTATTCAGTAAAAAAAATGGTTATTAAGTTTATAGTTTTCGTTTGTGGATTGGATTTTTTAAAACTTAACCTATGTCCCTATTAAGTAAATACCATAAAAACAAGAACACTGCACCGACAAAACTGAACATGTGAAATTAGGATACTAGGTAATACTAGATATTGGTAATAATAGGTATATTTAATATAAAATAATGTGATTCAAATTAACCTCCCTAGTTTTGAAATATAACCAACTAACGAACATATAAGGTTGCCTTTTGAATCGTCTCCATCCCGGTATAAGAGGAGGCGGCGGCAATGGTTATTGATTCCCATGATTCACACACAGTATCTAAATTCCGTCCCGGATGTGTCCTGGAGGATCGAATTCCCCCATAACCACGGCCCATGTATCAAGACCACAACGTCAGATCGTGTCATCGTAGCTATGGCGAAGTCGGACCTGTTTTCACATTATAGACCGAAACATACCTACTTAGAAAATCTGTTCTAGCTGATTAGTGTAGGCAGTGCAATGAAAAGAGACATCATAAGGAAACCAGACGTACCTACCATTTTCCTCATAAGTATGTTCTCGAATGCGTGTGAAGTCTACACTGGGCAGGCGAGGTATGGCCTTATCTCTTAGAGATGTTCTTACGTAAAGTCGTATTACTTATACAACCAATGAGTTGCGATATTGATTACACTCCATGTCATTAACAGAAACACACATAGAAAACCCATTCTAAATACCTCAAGAAGATTAGATCTCTAACTCATATAAAAAAAATGCGTATCGTTTCCTACATCACTATAAGTATTTCTTCATACAAAATGTTACCATGTAGACAGATAAACGATACGACTCATATCTATCGTACTAAGGCCTCTGTAACAAGTCAGAAATCTTACCTAGGGACAATTCTAACAATAACAGTCGGTACTGTCGGTAGCGGTAGGTCGCTAGTTGCTGTAAAGTGTGCTTTTAACTTGAACATGCATAATTTTGTATTGACAAAGCATGCGAGAGCATTATAAATATTGTCGCCACACTCGGTGCCACTTCAACGTGGATTTAAATGCACCTTATTTACATTTATACATAAAATCAAGATTTTAGTGCGAAGTACGAAGGTAAAGAGAGCTTTATAGGGTGTAACGGATTTCCGAAACAAAGCTAATTCCAAACAAAATGATCGTGTCATCAGGGGTGTATCGGAAAAGTCAAGTCAATGAACACGTAGTTTATACGATCATTATTATATGTATCTATGTCCTTTATCTATAAAGGTTTTCAATTCAAATTCAAGTGTTTCCCGAATCTGGTAAAGGCATTTTTAAAAGCTTTTATTTAACTTCACTCGTATGTATCAATGTATGTATGTAATAATAATAATAATAATAATAATATAATATAGCCTTTTATTCAGATCAAAATAGGTTACGTAAACAATGTAGCACTTAAACCGTTTTTTCTAATCAAAAAATTTTTTTTTTTTTTGAAGATCTGTTTGCCAGTCGGCAAAGGCCTCCTCTAACCTTTCCCATTCATGCCTGTCTTGAGCCACTCTGTTCCATGTCACATCTGTCTGCCACTTTTCTGAAGTTACTTTTTATATTTATGTGAAGTTTTTTATCTTTCATCACTATATTGGTTTAATCTCTTTTCTTCTTCTTTGTGCTCCAGGGTAGCAAGTCCGGGTAACTATATTATATACATATATATTTATTTTTTCCATCGTCGCTTAATCCGTTGCTATTCCATTTTATTTGATTCAGTGCATAGAGTGCATAGGTTAATTCTGTAAGATTTTTCTTCGTTTTTCAGTGTGAGAACATTTATGGCTGCGACAAATATTTTGTTTCCATAAGTTTATTATATTTTAGAGTTTTACGTTAGAGGGTTGTGGTCTCTATCCCCCACGAGGACCAGTCGGCTTGGGGGAGATTGTATTTTTTTTTTTTTTCTGTTTTTTTACATACGTTGTTTGGTTTTCGGTTACCGGTTTTTATTTTATTTTTGCTATTGAATGTTGTATCTGAGGTTGGTGGTTAAAGAGTTTGAACGGGATCGCATTACATCAAAGGCGTTTGTCCTATTTGTTTTAATAGAGTTTAGCATTTGTTGTTTTCTGGGTTGAGTTTTGGATGGCGACTGTGGTGAAGTAGTTGGTTCTCTCTTTCTTTTGTCTGTTTTCGTTTCTTTAACTATTAATTTATCGTACTTCAAAAATGCTGTATTTCCCTTTTTTCTCTCTTCTATTAATTGTGGTTGTAAAGCTTTCCTTTTCTCTAAAACCTCCTTTGAGTAGTCTTCGGATACATAAATATTCTTAAAACTCTTTTTATTTTTCATAATTTCATCCTTTTTCCATCCATTTGTAAAGGAGCATAGCACAGGTCTTGGTTTCTTATCGACTTTATTTTTTCCTAAGCGGTACAGTTTGTTCACTTCGTTTTCTCCTATATTTATATTTAAGTCTTCTTTGAAGGTATCTTTAACAATTTGGAGTAGCTCTGATGTTGAATTTTTTCCCCTCTTCCAATCCAAAAATAATTATGTTATTACTTTTCATGTATTTTTTAAAATACTCAATCTCTTTTTGTAGATTTCCAATTTTCTGTTTTAATTTCTCGTTTTCTTCAATTAAAGGGGTTAGTTTTTCCTCTATCCTATCCATTATATTTTTCGTGAGAGATTCGGTTAGTTCAGCTGTCTGATTCTGCATTTCTATCTTCATTTTTTCGAATAATATTTGAAACTGTCCCTCCATATTAATGAGTTCAATTATGTGCAACAAAACGTAGTGGTAGAAATGGTAGAAATTTTATTCAGATTTCTGGCAACACTATGGATAGTGCCAACGTAACAGCTGAGAAGCTGTTTGACAGATTGTCAATCAATTAATGAGCTGAGTAATTAGAAATGTTCTAACCTCAAATTAGTTCTGTTAGTTTTCACCTTCTTATATTGGATAGATCTTGAAAATATCGAAGAGTTCTTACGTTTGAGTACTTCAGCCCTCCAATGTTTCACTTTTTAACAGTTTTGGTGTCCAAACGTAGCTTGTAAGTATTTTTAATTAGCGATTTATTTCGGATAAAGTCACAATGATGTTTACACTTCAAAGACCGGAAACGGAAAAAAAAAAAAAAAAAAGATTCCAGGACATACATACATACATTTACACACAGTGTAAATGTATGTATGTATGTCCTGGAATCTTGCAATCAATATTTCACCCACTTCCACTGAAGCTATCGAGAATTTGGCACACATATTTGGTTCCGATGACAATGCACGAAAATAAAAATGTTTTAAAAACCTTTTTTTTTTATTTTTTTTAAATAATTTTATGTTACTATGAAATCTCCAGTTCCATTGTTCCAGCTCGAAAAATGACAATAAAAGTTAGAATCCTAAAGATGCAATACGAGTATCTTCTTGAAAGAGATAATATTTTCTCAGATTCAGCTACCACTTTAATCTTTTAATTCGGTGTTTATACGTAGACTTGTTTAAATTATGATATTCCGGGTGTGATACATCCGGTCCATTTTTTATGTTGAGAAAGGTACGAGCATGTGAGCATGGCATAATCCTATTCATTCAGTCGGGTAAGTGTGGGTAGTGCGCCAGCGGTGTACCTGTAAGAAAACGCCGGCAACCACATGCCTCGGGAAGGAGCCGGTAACCTTTTTGTTTTGCCGTCCCAGATCTCCACGAGAGCCTTATTTTAAAATCTCAAACAAATTACCCATGACAGATTTCACATTAGCCTACCGCAAAACTTTAACCTAAACGCTTAAAAGAGCTGGTAATAAATGATGCTATGAATATTAGTGTGAGGCGTATAATATGAAAAGTGTGCGCGCTTCTCTTGAGATCGTTTTTTTTTATTTTTTTGTAAAATAAAGCCTGGCCAGTCCCACGCTCTCTGACAATAAACTTTATTTTGGGTCTTCGCGAAATGCGAAGTTTTTAAAAATGCCTTTTTATTTTTACTAAAACAACACTTGACCGGTCGAGATATCGTAAAAATCACCGATAAACATGACAAACGTTTGCATCAAAATATTGCGAGCACTTTACTGCTACAATTTGAGTTGCGCTCACGATGCTTATGATAAATTAACCTAACAAATTCATACGACTTGATTTTATAGGAAAATTTAAAAATGTTTACTTAACTAATTTGAGGTATTCGATGGTCGTTGGTGGAGGAAGTGTACAAATCATTGTTTTACGATTGAATTGCTTTGGTCTTATTAGTTGACAGCTTGCTACTTTGACATTTTTAAATCTCATACATTTTTTGCCGACTTCATCGCACGTCGACGTCTCTCGATTTCAACTATTCGTGACTTTTTTTAAAACGCATATCGACGCAAACGAAAATCTCATTTGGAAATTCGTAATAATAAAATAAATGTACTAAAAATTAAATTTACACAAGATTAAATATAATTGCAAGCATTTAAATATAATTACAAAGCAAATTGATTCCAAGCCTTAATATAAGGTTGCAGTTCATAAAAGTTTTGCCTTTTTTAATAATATTACGTCCATTTTCAAACTAAATGTCGCCGCGCTCTTTATAGAATTGAATAACTACTCGTTTTAAAACCGTATGTATAGCAAATGTCACCTAAATAATTAAAATTAATATCTTTAAGGAGCGGTGTTGGGTTTCGATTCGATTTAAATTTAGAAAGTACTAGATTCCTGTCGATTTTAACTAAGTTATGTTTTTTGATTTTAACACAAATAAGTAAATCTTGGTAAGTAAAGACATTTTTTTTTTTCCTCCAGTCCGAATTCTAATTATACATCTAAACATGCGATTAAAAATCGTGGTAGTAATAATTTTGTAGATGTTTTAAATATCAACAATAAAGCATTGATTGTGATTTGTGATGTTTTAGGAAACCATTTCATAGCCGCCAAAGCAAATTGAATGAGACATTGTACGAGGACATATGCACTTACGCACGTTAGTTGTAATGAGGTCTTAATTAATACAAGTGGCATTGTAAGCTAAAGTGCACGCTACGGGCTATGTCGTCGTTTGAAATGCTATTGCCTCTGTCTACGCCAACACTTGATGTCGAGTGGTCTGCGGTTACTTTGTATGTAATTTCTGCATCATTTGGTAGTAATATTTTATCCACTTTATTACCAAGCGTACCTGCCTCATGTTCGTGTACAATAATTGCACTTGGACACTCAAAACAAATCTCTGACTGAACAATCTAAATTGACTCACTGCAACATTTAAGGATTCATTTTAAACTGGACTTTTTAAAAGCTTTTATTGAACTTCACTCGTATGTATTCATTCATGTAAGTAGGTAGGTATGTATGTCCTGCAATCTTGCAATCAATATTTCACCCACTTCCACTGAAGCTATCGAGCTGAAATTTGGCACACATATTTGGTTCCGATGACAATGCATGAAAATAAAAAAAAAAGTTTTAAAAAGCTTTTTTTTTTTAAAAATTTTTAACGGTATAATTATTTTAGAAATCTAATCCAGCATGTCTATTACCATATACTCTTACAGGACTTTGTCGCTTATAGCATATATAATAACTAACTTTAGTGAAGACAATCGACAGTTCAAATCTCGAGTTCTGTTGCTGTTGTGATGTAATGCATAGATGTTCCCCTTTTGCACTGTTGCATAAGGAATATCGCCCAGCCTACATTGAATAAGATGAATGACATCTAAAATGAATAAAAGATAACGTTACTCGTTCCCATTCAGTCTCACTGTGACATATTGTTTTTATTAATACATGAAGCAAAAACTTGGAACTAATTTTTACGAAAATTACGTGGAAATTTATGAAATTTGGCACAGTTAAAGTTTGAGAAGAGTGCAGAAAGCTAACATTTGCATCTAATAAGTAAATGCGTTAGAAATACATTAAATTATTAATAAATGAAAACTTTACATCACAATCACCAAAGCAATATTAGAACGCTGTAATAAAAACAGTAAATCGCTGTATGACAAAAATAATCCATCACTAAGAATTTAAATTCCGTGATGGATTTTAACATATTTGTACAAAGTTATTTGAACTACTCGTAGTTTATTCAAATAGATTCAAATGTTAAGATCTACCGATAGATATGTGTAGACGATTGAAGTAAAACAAAAACGTGAGTCAAAATGACGAATGAAACTTATCTGTATCTTTTTAATCATTTCATTATCATTCAGTCTGTCCGAGCCAATTCAATACACGCCCAGAGGTCCCGAAAGGTGCAAGTGTGTTGCAGGTAAGCGTTGCATTTACTTAGATTTTATGCAGTTGTGAGTCAAAATAACTCCACGTTATTGTGATTTGTAACATTTTCACATATGCACCCGAATTTTTACTCTATTGTTAAATTTAGTTTGAACATGATTGATGACATGTATTTATTAAGATTTACCGCACAGCTAAAACCTACTGCACGATGACTTCTCGGGCGTTGCAGGACTTCGAATTTGAAGAGGAACTCAATTCTTCTTTACGTATGTGGGCTGGAAGGGAGTTCCAGAGTAATGTAGGCTGAACTGGAAAGGAATACGTGAAAAAACCGCTTTTGTGTCGTGGAATATTTAATCTGTTATGCTATCAGGGGTATAAAATAATTCGTTATGTAGGAGGGTTAAACCGCCCGCGCAAATCCCAGATCGTCATATCTCGATTTAAAATACCGTCATATTCAATTACAGTTTTATTGTAAGCGTATTTTATATTTTGATATCCTTTAGCACGTTCGCAGACTTAACCGGTGTAGCATTCGCCATGTGCGTCTTCTGAAACGGACGTGTTGTGCGGCCGGTGCATTTAAATCCCTACTTTACGATTGTCTTTATCGATATAATACTCGATTCGATGTGTAAACAGAACGACAAGCCACGCAAATGTATTCGGCCTGAAACCACGGCTGCGGTGTACTGCGCTATTATCTAGCTTTTTATTGTTAGCGACCACGCCGTTTCGTTTTTATTCAATTTTCTGATTGCGAGCATAAAATTTTAAGTTGAAAATATGAACAATTCCCGCCGTGTATTATGCAAATGCAATGCACTTGCAAAAGCTTTTGTTTATTTCGTCGGACGAATGGTGTGTGGAGTGGTCGCTTGCGCGCGGTCGCGGGCCGGTGGTCATAAACCGATATAGCCGAAGAGCTGGCAATTCGTATGCAGATGTGTAAACGCCACGCCAGCCAAGCCTCAGTACCTGACTCCCCGCCATAAACTCCCAATCGTCCAAGTTATTTACGCGACGCTGAAACTAATATTCTTATCCTAATGTACTGCGACGTGAACTAGTGTCGGTAAATCCTGAATGCACAATGTGGTAACTCAGCTAATCTCACGGCAGTAAATATGTTACTTTATAGAAATTGTAAACGTCCTTTTGGATTTTTATGTGGTTTTGTTGCGTTGCGTTGAGTTTATTTATTAGCTAATACTACCATGGCTAGGAATTAACTTTATAGGTATGTTTAAGTTGGTTGCGGTTATTATATTAAAGGTGATAAATCGTTAAAACAGTTTCCTTTCCCCGAGGCGTTATGTTGGGGGCATTCATTTTCATTTGAAGCAATTTAAGATCACACCTAATCCAACTAAAGTTCGACTAGCAACCTAATTCTTAGAGCCTAGGAATATTTTCTATTTGATTGAGGAGTTCATTACTGAAAATTACTTTTACTTTCCTACTCGTATCTACATCGGTTCTTGATCAGGCTCGTTGGAGTACTCGACTGCTGCTAATAACGTTAAGCACCAACACAGTATCTATATTATAAAAATGAATCGCAAAATGTGTTGGTAAGCGCATAACTCAACAACGCCTGGACCAATTTGGCCAATTTTTTTTTTTTTAATGTTCGTTGAAGTTCAAGGATGGTTTTTACGGCGAGAAAAATTTGAAAATTCATCCCCTAAGGGGGTAAAACGGGTGTGCAAAGTTAGTATGAAGCGTTGCCGTTTTTGAAGTTAGTGAATGTGTAACGCGAGCGAAGCTGCGGGCGTCCACTAGTTAAATAATAAAAATATGTTTGGTAATCTCAGTTTCGATGTGTTTCATATGCAGTGAATCAGGGAAATAAACTAGCGTAAATAACCGCCTCCAGCATAACCTTACATCACTTTATGTATGGTATGTATAACTTACCTAAGCATATGCGATTTTTATCTTATTCACATGAAAAAATCAATCGGTGAAAATTAACCCGCTCCGTGAGACCATGAGAACTTCATGCTTACCTGTATAAACGTACAATAAACGTAAGTAGGTACCTACGTCAATGGCGAATTCGTGTTCCGATTCCGACACACCCGTCTGGATGCAAACCGGCATACCTGGGCGGCGTGGCCGAATGCCGATGATGTAAATATGACATTCCAAATGCAAGGGGTTTTCGCCAGCCCGGCCCAGCAATTATCTGTTTGAAATATTAATAAGTCGCCCGTCTGAGACGAACGCTATACCTATTTGTTCAATTCGTTGGTCGACAGGCCAAGCGCGCGATTTACCATTTCGGTAATACAGATAAAGTTTTACTAATACATATAAGTAAGTAATACTCTGCCGCGTCCTTCTGTACGCGCGAATTTTTTCCGCGCCTTTCTTCTAATAACAAAAAACTATACTTAAAAAATAGAAAAAATAAAAGTTTCATGCTCCCATACAACAGACATGATTTTTTTGCCGTTTGTATAGATAATGATACGAAACCACTCGT
The DNA here is from genome assembly GCA_944567765.1 of Carterocephalus palaemon. NCBI lineage: Eukaryota > Metazoa > Arthropoda > Insecta > Lepidoptera > Hesperiidae > Carterocephalus > Carterocephalus palaemon. The sequence goes on along the minus strand of OX155655.1, from coordinate 4,908,615 downwards.
GCGCGAGTCCGTCTCAGACTTGGCCGGATTTTTTAAATTTAATTTAAAATAATGCGTACGGTAGGTGTCTTAAAAAAAACACAATAGGTATGTCAAAATATGTACTCTAAAATGGTTGAAATTTGCGTAGGGTTCTTATGTTGCAAATCATAGATTTATCATTACTCTATACTAGAGAAATCTATTTTGCAAATGATCTGCCCTACATACTTTTAACAGATTGCCAGCGAATTATCAGTAAGCCTGTATGTATATCATAATGTACTTTCAACGGTCATTACCTATATTTCTAACACATATAAAACCCCAGTTCTGTAATGGGTTAATGGTGAACTGTAATGCAATGACCGCATGTTTATGGCACTGGAGTCCTTCATATAACTCGAGAGTATAATCCTAATACTCGTATCTTTGAATAACCTTGTCTGGGTCAAATTTGGGCTAATGCCCAAAATTTTGTACCGAGCCACAATCAAAAGCATATCAATCCTGAATATAAAAATAAAAAATCTGTCGGCCACAGTTCGACAGCGCTACCGGTCTTGCGGATGTCGAATTCGCGAAACTCGGCCGGCAATGCAATTTGTTGTAATTACAGTTGTGTCTGGTGGTATTTATGAAAACGGTGTCCAATTTATTATTGAGATAATTGTGCGACGGCCTCCGAAGCATTCGACTGAGACGCCGCGCGCGAACGGCTGACACGTCACAATTTGTCTACCTGTTCGCCCCAATTAAATCACAATTGATTGTTTATCAAAGCAAAAAGACATGATTTTTAGCTTGAATAGCACACGAGCGTGCTGCTTCGCCCATACGCTGTCGCATATAATCACATGAGACAAACTCGAAGTAGAGCGTGAGAGGAACAAATAGTTATAATATATTAGTAGTAAATATTTGGTTATGCTAGTCACTCTCGCGGGAGTAAGTACCTAGAATAGCCAGGTCCGCCGTTGATGCCGGTCTCTCGCCGAGCTGATCTCACTGCCCATACGCTGACTGGGTGACAATGCTTTGTACGTCTAACTTTAAAACAATTTAAATTTAATAAATAAATGTGACAAGACTGGTCATTACTATGATGGGTCTATATTAAATTATTTGACAAAAACAACAAAGGATTCATATCTTAAACAATTTTCATATCATAAAGAACATAAAATTCTTAAACTGCATCCTCGGGTCCAACAATAGTATGACAACTCACATCGTAGACAGATTAATGCAAAAGATAGTTGAAGCTTCCTGCCTGTGCTTGGGAAATTCCTTTGTGTTATTAAGATTTGTCCGATGCACTAGACTTCACTGGAGTATTATATTACACTAAGATAAATCAAACTTTTAAGTATTTCTATTTTCGCGACTTTACAAGTTAATTAGCCTTAGAAATAGTACATATTATTATATGGTTTGTTAAAAACATTTTTGAAAATTTCAAAAAACAATTCATAAAGGTGATTTTTGAAAGCAAACTGTTCTGGTCTGAGCTACCCCACGCAAGTAATTAAGGGTTAATTTAATCTGTACCATATGCGTTCCGTTCATATCGCGGCCGTGTATCGTCAAGGCTCGTCAAATGGACAGCGCGGGCGGGGCTATCTAAACTGCATCGCGCGATGGATTGCGCCTGCGCATCGCCGCTCCATAGTAAAACTTAATCAGTAGAACAAATCCAGGTTGAAAACGAGACTGGTCATCAGTTTTCTCTCGTTATCAAAATCGTCATCACAACCAATTCTATCACTGAGAAAGTATATATTTATATGAAATACTTTTATTTTGTAGTACTTCAACCTTCTACTTGTGGCTATTATGTCTTCTCTTGTTAGTTTTATCCTCACCACTAAGATACCAACAAACCTATACATCATCACAATCATCAACACCACACTTTAAATAAGTAATACATAATATACATTAGTATACTTAACATTCTTTAACACATTTTTTATAAGTTTATTTATGTAAAATTTTAATTATAACTACATTCTGCCATTTTAAAACAAGTTTACGGCGGCAAATCTATGGCGTACATATGATATGCATATGTAATTATATGCATAAGACATTGCTATTAAAGTTAAAATGGAGCTGGAAATACTTCGCACTCGTACTTCGTTTTTATCGTTTAAGTTATCAATTATTTTATATAATGCTTTATAAAAGGGGTCTAAATTAGATACAATAAATTTATCTTTATTTCTTGTATAAAATGTATGTACCTACTCAATTTATTTTTTATAGTTTAAAGTTCATTATCGTACTGACTTACTGTATGTGTTACGTAAACTGTGGTTTCTCGCCGAGAGTAGGTACAACTGCGTTATGACCTGCGTTCCCGCGCCGACAACTGTTTGTCTTTAATGCCCATATTAAGATCTCCATGAAAATACACTAGCCACGAGTTTTTAAATTATATATTTGTTGGCCGAACCGCCGTCGTGCCTCGCATCCCGCCTGTAACATAATTCAACTAATAAAGGATTTAACTTTCTCAGATATGGTTTTACGACTCCCTTACGCGGAGTCATCGACGTTAAATAACAAAGATTGTGTAGGCATTACTACAGAATTACATTAAATTACTGTGACTTGGTGTTCGTCTCGTCGCATTAAGTATTAAAATCTTTCTGTCCAGCGTATGTCAGATAGACCTTGCTCCTCTTCCGCGGCACTGTGGGCGCTCTTGCGTTGAGGGAATTCGAAGTTAGGGGAGATCCCGTCTATTTCCGGGTAATTGCTCCATGGTAAACCCCGTTGCTGACTTCCCCGCTGTTTCACGTGGAAGCCAGTCGATCGTCGTGCACGCGGTACGCGCACGCGGTAATGCTAGCCATAAGTTGCCCTGATGGACGGGGCGAAGAAATTCCAAAGTCTGAAGACGCTTACGCTCCGTGGCCGCCACGCTCCACCGCCACCGAAACCTTCGCAGCTTGAGCGTTTGTATAACCATTCGCCATGGTTGAGAATATTTTTTCTTCTCTAAATTTGGACGGCTTTTACAATAACATTATGGACATTATTCCTATTTTACCGTACCTACTGTTTTGTAATTGAAACCGACTACTACTTAGTACTAAAAAATTACTAAATAAACCAGGTTAACACAATAAAATAATAGTTATCCGAGTAAAGGGTAGGTAGCCACGTGCAACCAAAAAACCAGTCTGGCACCATGTGGCATTGAGCGCGCCTTAAATGGCGTTGTTTGGATAGACCCACGCCATTGACCGCATAGATCACCGCGGCTAGCCGGTGGACAGACGCTTATGGCACAGGAAATCTCCACTTCCGCCCGTCTCGCCTAGAATGTTCACCCGCAATACAATCAACCGCTAATTAAATAACACAATTGCTTGTACAAGCGACGCTCTCTCCTTAAATGTAACGCGTAGACCTGTTATGGTCTAGTGGTTCCTTGTGTTTTTCCCTATGACTGTGATAGTGTGTGCATTTATTGATGTGCGTTAAGAATAGCCTGTCTGACCCAATGAAGGGCAAAGCCCCCGTTTCGCAATAAATGACGTATGATTATTGGCTGCGCTCGGCGACAGGACGTCCAGACGCAACGCACTACTGACTGACATAAAGCGAATAATTCGTAATGCAATGAAAGCTAAATGTGCATAAATGCTAATTGTCGTCGTTGGGTTACCTTTATAATCGGTTGAGTGTCTTCATAGCAGAATATCGCTCGTTATACAATTCTTTAGTCAAGTCTTACATGGCTCTAAAAGAGGAACAACAACTAAGGAAAAATACGCTGAAGCAAAAGAAACCGCATGAAACTGCTGGATTGAGACTGTTAAAATCATAGATGTATCATTACTCTATACTAGAGATATACCTATTGTAATGTTAAAATAAGCCGCGTATAGGTTGACCAAATCAGCCAAGTTCACATGTCGGCATTATTAAGCAGAGCTCTGCTTTACTGGGATTTCTTAATTTCTCGGAGACTTTCCTAAGAATGGGTCGTCGCTGTATCACAACCCCGAAAGCGTCTCTACTATCGGCCAGGGAATATTGAAACACTATTTTCAATCTACTTTAACCTCAAAATACAGATGTCATGTTGACGCATTAAATGGCTAATCGGTATATAACGGTAACTTAAAAGGTTGGTAGTGTGCTTAAGAGTTGAACATCGTGCTATATCTCGTACGTAGCAACCAATGAGCTATCATCGAGGTCAGATCTGGTTGCAACATTGTAACGATCACGCTGTGGTCTCGTCTCACGGACGCAGCGGTCGCGAAGTCTGAAGGTATTGCTTGCGGCCAGCAATTTTGTTCACTCAACACGAAAATTTTACCGAATGATCAAATTAAACTGTCTTCGTTCTCCATGTGTTTTCAGACGAGACGGATAAGAGTCTGATGTATCCGCGTTCTTTGATAAAAGGTTTTCGTAATTGGAACAGAATTAACTGTATCAAAAATGCGAAGGCTTGAACGCATTGAGTTAACATGTTGAACGCATTGAGTAAATAAAGAAGCTATGCTAAGCAAAATTTGTCGTCCATTTCGTGCTGTTCTATAGCCGCTGATGTGCTGCAAATAGTCGTCTAATCAAACACTTTAAAATGCAGCGCTAGAAAGTTTTAGGGGATTGGCTTCGATCAAGGAAATCACTTTCGTGTCGACATTTGTACACGCGATTGTCGCACATAATTTAGAAAAGCCGCATAGATTTGAACCCAGACCCCTTGAGTGAGTAGCCGCCTCTGGGCTATCGTTAATATTACATTAATATGATCTTCTATTTACAGATACCCCTGGTCAGCAACGAAGGCAAGTCGGGCCTGGGCGCCGCACCGGCGCCTGCGCCCCTCGCGACCAACCGGCTAGGGCCGGCAACACTACGCTTGGTGGCGCGGTCCAAGATGCTCCATCCTCCAGCTAAGGCCTTCCAGCAGCCGATGGTCGACGACTCTGACTCTGAATGACTGACTTCCTCAGTTCATCCAACCATCCATTGATCCCCATACTTTAAGTAATTTCTTACGTTGTAAAAATGTTAAGGTAGGTACATGTTATTCTAACTTCTAAATTATGAATACACTTTGTTGAATTCATTTTGAAGTTTATTATTTACTACCTACAGGATGCCCGCAACTTCGCTCGTGGATTTGGACTGCAGTAGTTTCGTTTATAATCGCTATTTTATTTTTTACATAATTTGGACATTACATTACAAACTCTACCAAGTGACACCTATGGGAACCTTTTTATTTTCAGGGTTTGTTGACCTTAATACTAAACAAAATAAAATGACATATTATGTAGAACTAAAAACGTCTATGTGCAACGTCGAAATGTCTCGACTTACTCTCTTCACTTTACAACTTTTATCCCATTTTTCACGACACGATATGGGCTGACATGCCGTAGGATATTTCTTGTGCTTTGATCGAAGATCACTTCAATTTGTGTAGAGAGACGTTTCCGTCTGTCTTCTTGTTCTGACTACCCGTATGTTTCGAACTGATTAAACTAAAAATACGTTCAAGTTAATGTCAATATAATTCAATGTTAATCAAATTAAATGATATAAGCTCCTCAGCGGCTACACAATGTCACATGCCGCACAATGGTTCTACCACCTACAATAATAAAGGAATAAAATTGTACTCCGACGCAATAAAATGTATTTTCCTTTACGTACCGAGCTTCCGTCCTAATTACGATCGCTGGCCACTATTAGAAGCGTTTATAGAGACAGTGTAATTGTACCTCGCCAAGAATTGCGAGTAACAACAAGAAAATAAAAATAATTCTAGTCAATGGCGAAGAGAGCATTAAATGTAAGGACCAATGCAAGTCTGATTTAGAGACGAAATAAAAGCAGGTTTTTATTTCTATCACAGGCTTGAGAGGTGGATGCTACTAAAAAGAAGGTAAGTATATGAAGTAGGTATCCTAAGAATCTATTGATAGGTACAGTAGGACATAGAGACTAGTAATGTAGCCCCTGGTTACTAAGTTTGCGTAATCCTAGTTTCTCACTATTAGATTTGGTCCATGCTACCACCATGACAGTAAATTGGTAGCAAGCAAGGCTTTCGAATAACCAACATAAGTTAATGCTATTAAGCTGTACTAAGGGCAGAAATTACCAAAAACAATTTATAAAATAAACATAAGTTAACAGAAATGACCAAAAACAATTTATAAAATAAATTATAAGAACCTAATATTCGTATAGGTAAGTTGAGACATAAATTGACAAATTTCAATTCGATTGTGAAATTATTAAGATAAATTTGATGATTGCGATATTGAGAATAAGTTGATATTATGGTTATAACGAACAGAAAACAAAACTGGTTAGGTAAATATCTACTAGTAAACACGAACAAAGCACATCTTACCACATTTTTCTAAATTAACATTGGTTGCCATTGATACGCCATTGATGTCTTCCTATATATGAAATTATAAGCTTCTCGGAAAATGATAATGACGCTAATTTCATGTTTACTTTCATCTTGTGTATAATCATGACACAAACAAGTTGATTAGTGGAAACGTTCCTTGGAATTTGTAAGCTTCATGCGAGATTAGATAGGTACCTACTTAAGTGAAACATCAAGTCGGTACATAACATAACGCCTGTATTTCTCGAAGGTATAGGCAAATCCGTATAGTATACCTATTATGTACAGTTACGTTTTATCCATTCCATTTAATATGTAACTAGTGGACGCCCGCAGCTTCGCTCGCGTAGAATTAGACGTAACATAACCTAAATAAAAAATTTCATTGAAACAATGTAGGTATATACGAAAAAGTTTTATACCTACTAACACCCCCATTTTACCCCCCCTTAAGAGATTATTTTCGAAACTCAATAAAAAACCTTCATAGGTACTGAATTTCATTCGAAGAACATCAAAAACGGCAAAGTTTCATACTAACTTTGCACCCCCGTTTTACCCCCTTAGGGGGTGAATTTTCAAAATTCCTTTCTTAGTGCTCCCCTACGTTATAAAAGGAAGCCCTTTGCAAAATTTCAAGTTTCTAGCCCTTATAGTTTAGGCCCTGCGTTGATATGTCAGTCAGTCAGTCAGTCAGTCAGTCAGTCAGTCACCTTCTCCTTTTATATATATAGATTAAACTTTTTACTCGTAAGTACCTACTACTGGGAATTTCAATTACTTAACAAAAACCTAATAATACTCAGCTCTTCACTATTTTTCAACTTAAGATTTTCTTTAAGCCGTACTCGCTGCTATTTTTACTTAATGGAATGATAAGAACATATGCTTTTCAACAATAAATCAAGGATTTATCATAAATTACATGTCGTTTATTAATCTTCACACAAACTTTTTCTAATGCTTGTTTCAAAATATCAAAACTTCTATTAAGCATGCCTTTTTTATCGCTACTTCAGCCTTTGTATGTCTTAGTAAGGTAGAAAGCAAAACTCTGAGTTTGTTTTGCGTTGTCAACGCGGGGCAGACTAAAGGTGGAGGATGGGATGGGTCATGAGGAAAGTACACGAAAGCAAAACACAATTTGATGACGGGTGAAAATGATACGGTTCGGTTTTTTCGAACCACCCCTCAGTGGGAAAGTATTTTTAAAAGCCCTATTTATATATTTTTAACTTATATTTCAATTAAATTATACTTAGGACTGTTATTGAGTAGGTACCAAATACGACAGCTAAAGATCCCCAAGGCTACATGAATACATAGCGCGTATGTGCAAGTCACGCACACAAACGAGTTAGTTAACCTACGTCCTACGTAACCTAGTTTTAATATGCTCTGTCCATGGGCTATGTTGAGGCAAGCTATGTCTGTTTCAGATGTCAATTTAATATTCTCCCAATGCGGCCTACACAGATACACCATCCGTTCCGCGTGCTGCCAGACCATTGAAGTTTTGCAGTGATTAGTGCAAGCTCGATAGTCCGTGAACATGCACCAGCTCATGCAATCTGGTGCTTTCGAGTCTGAACACTGCAAAGGAGCAGTAAAAATAAACCTCCACACCACGCCCACTTGAAAAATTCGCCTGTAAATGCTTAGATCATGCTTACTTACTTACTACTTACATAAAAGGTACATTGACCGCAGGAATAAAATAAGAACGTTAAAAGGGCGTAATTTACAAAGAATTGAAGTTTTAGGTAAAAAATTGAAATTTACATAATAAATGAATTTTTAATAAGACTAAAAACGCACCAGATTTATTTATTTGTCTAATTTTGTTGTCCGCCATACAGTATCGACTGCCGTACGTACTAGAAAACTACTACTACTAAACTACATAACGTACTAAAAATAATAATACTAAACTACATATTTATATAGGTATGATTGTTTTACTTCAAATAAATATATTTAAAGCATTGTATCAAACACAAAAGTACTTCATCGTTGTGAAAAAATAATCAAATAAAATTAAATATTTATATTAATAAATATTAAATATTTATTGTTTACCTTCCTGTGTTTGTTTCACTAATTAATAATCGTTCGTAAAAGTGCTGCCCATTAGCATCTTTGGTTTGTTGAGAGATAATGGCATTAAGTCTGCCTATGAAGTTGAAGGTTAAACCACATAAACATCAAAGTTTAAATAAAAAATAATGATTGCAAAGTGTTCGTTCACTTTTCAATAAAAGGTGACCTGCGTCAAAATATTTCACTATAAGCATGCGAATATATAATATTGAATATACCAAGTGCTTAGATAGGTATCAAATGATTACGAATAAAGCGTTGCACGTACAAAAATTAAATAAACATTAATTGTTATTTTTTCTCGAGAATCGGCTCGCTGCCTACGCACAATTTGTCGGTCACTTTGTCTGACCGTAGCTTTCTGCGAAATCGTTTGTGCTCTACGCTGGACTTTTCCTGCAACCAACAAGGTTCATTCAAACAAACACTTTTCTGTTGTAAAGCGATATTTTCGAGTACTAATTCATTGACATCTGATTTAATGTCATCAAAATTTAGTTAAAGCACGCCACGGTATAAGTGCAAGGCACATGATTTTGATTTGACTATACTCGTACTATTACCGATGACGGCTGCATTTATTCGTAATCTTAACCACGTCTTAAAGTATCACGTGGAAACGAGATAAATGCTAAATTAATTAGAGTTACAAAAGTCTCTTTTGTTAGGGATGTAGGTGATTTCTTAATCCTATTTTATTCCTATACCATAAGTTAATCCTTAAGTTTCTTTTTAGTTTTTACAGTCGAATCCAAGCGCCTTAATTTCACCGACGCTTTACTCCTGAATAACCGGCAAGCAAAGAGCGATGAGACGAGTATTCGTGTATAAAAAAATCAAATGTTTACGAACAATGTTGCGGCCAAGTGCTGCTCTTATCGATCAAGTGGGCGGTTATCGCGGCGCGCTCCGCCGGCTAATTGATATTTCATGAAGATTTATTACGGCGACCCTTAATAAAACTGAAGAATTCTGCACTGGTTTTTGTCTGTTGTTAGAATGTTTGGTTATTTTGGAGAATTTTCAAATTCGATATGGATTCGTCACCAAACATTTTTTTAGACACCTCGGTGACCAACCTATATTGGGTTACATCTAGATTGGGTTGTCCTTTGTGTCTAATTATTACTACCATAGAGGAAGGAAAAAGGCCGTGCTTTTCTACATAATATATCTTCCTTTTTTATAAAGCATAGTAATATAAGAAGAGTTACTCTTAATTTTATATTAAAATACCTAAATAAACTACAAGATATTATTATAATCAGGTAACGGGCACACGGAAACGAGTTTGGGTTTTTCCCCATAACTTGTTTAATGAATTCTAGAAACGTATAAAGAAAAACACTAATGCAATATCTTGCATATTCCCTGCACTTTGCTACCCGCCAGCTGTTAGACGAGTCTTTAATGTTGCAGACACAATTCCGTTCGTCGGAGGAGGAACAGAAACATTACCATACTCTACATTATGCAATGACCTATCGCTGAAACTACCGTCGGAAACTAACTGTAGCTGACTGACTGAGCATTGCGTGCGCTTTGATGTTATTACAGCATTGCGTTGTTCACTTAGAAAGAGTTATGGTGGTGGAACCTATAACCACCACCACAACTCTTTCTGTATCCCACTATTGGGCTTGGGTATTAAAAGGTTCTGAGAGGTGTCTTGGAATGGATGGTTGAATCCTTTAGGCCATAGCCACCATGCTTGCCAAGTGCGGAATGGCAGACTTCATAATATGCCTGCTAAAACATTCTAGAGAACGCTGAGACATGCAGGTTTCCTCGCGATGTTTCCTTGCCGTTATATTATGTGACATTTAATTTCTTAAAGTGCACATAAAGTCATTGGTGCGTGCCGCGTCGAGTTGAAGCCATACACTGTCGAGTAAGAGGCGAGTTCGATAGCCACATTTAATTTTAGTTTTTAACAGACTTAAAAAGAAGGAAGGCCTATGTTGTTGTTTTATTTCAAATTAAATGTTAGCATTGTAATAAATACGTAACGTGGCGTTAGAAGCATTGATTATCGTGCTGAGCAGCGATTGGCAATCATAATTCATTTATAATTTTTTCATTAGGCATCGTTTTTCTATCTAGCCTATACCTATATATAATTTTTTTTATTAGCAATCGGAATCAAAATATTATATCTTGGTACCTGTTTAAATTGTTATATAATATTTTATATACTAATCCGCATAACTAAGTAATAGGTACGTAAAGAATGAATCCGCTCCACATAATATTCCTACACTATCTTAATACGCTATAAGCATTGACCTATTTTATGTAATACATACATATAAGTATATAAACTATTCAATTAACGTGATGCCTACAAAAACCAGCAAGTCATAAATTGATTTGTAAATATTGTACCTATATTCGGGTCGGATTTATAAGAATGATTTGAACGTAAACGATTTTTTATTGCGTTCCTAATGTGACAGGTTGGCTGTGATCCCCAGCGCGCGACGTGTTTAGCGCGTGCCAGACCGTGAATCCTGCTAGCCGAAACGCCCCCGGAATTACCCTCAGATCTCCTAATGGGGTATATGGTATCAACAACTCTAATAAAATGAATCTAATTGGTATGATGTCTAGTTAGTTCCATATAGAGTTCGCCCGGGGCAGTACCACCGCCCGCCACGGTACCTAGTACCATTTCTGCCGTGTAGTAATTGTTTTTAGAGCAATTATGGTCCGGTTGGAAAGGTGTGGTTTCCGGCTACACTTCTTTAGAGGCGACCATCTTAGTCCTCAAGGGTAGCAACACATCTGTGACTGACTTAGAACGAGACTCCTACTAACATTCGGCAGTCAGGTTAACCACCGTGCCATGGAGTCGTCAAACTAAGTGCATAGCTTATCTGCGATGCAACCTATCAACCGCGTTTTACAAAATTACGGGCTATTGTCCGTTGTGTTTTCAAAATGTATGATGAAAGTGGAGTTTCCCAGCGTGCGAGCTCGGCAGGAGTTGCGATGCCGCCGCGCGCCGCGGCATTAGCAATGCGTCTGTGCTGTCTACTGGTAGCTAGTAAAATCTCATTTCAATCTAATTACTAAAACGTATATACGAATATTTTGAAACAGTCCGTGTGTTAAAAATGTATGATGAAAGTGGAGATAAGTTTCCCAGCGCCGCCGCGCCGCCGCGCCGGCGAGAGGTCGGGGCGCCCTCGGCAGGTGCCGCCGCGGCATTAGCTATGCGTCGGCGGTGCCGTCTGCCGCGCTTCCTGCCGCCCCCACCCTACCGCCATTACACCTGTAATTAAACGAACATGATATTTATAACACGCGTGCCTTGTATTCGGGCCGGGTTCGAAAGTCTACTTTGGTTTTTTGATTTTATAATTAAGACCACCAGACTATCTTAAAAGGCACACACATGGGTCGCAGGTATGATGAGAGGGGCTTAATTGGCTTATGTGAATGAAGGCTTTAAGAACTGAGTGAGTTTAATTGAAAGCTCACCTAATCGGCCTCACACTCGAAGGGGTTAAAATCCCAGCGTGACTGATGACCACACCAAGACTTTTTCGTGGGTTCGAATCCCACTCAGGATAAACGTTCGTGTGACGAAACACTTGTGTCTGTTCTGTATCTTGATGTTAATACTATACATATATAATATTTAAGTATTTGTTTAAAAATATCGATGTAACTATGTACCTATATCTTTTACTTCTTTTCTTTCACACTTCGTCTATGACACTCATAGTACAGGCTCGCGCCTAGTTTGGGGTCAAGTGGCCGTGTGTGAGTTATAGTTTCATTACCAAAAATATCGGCTTTTGTGAATTTCGTTCCCCTCGTTTCTGTTGTTTTTAAGACATCGGATGTGTATTATTTCATAATATTACACAGGTATTTGTTCTGTGTCTGGATGTCAATATTATCTATTTAAGTATGTATTTAAAAATATCTATGTATGTATATCAGTCTCTGACACCCATAACACAGGCTCGCGCCTACTTTGGGGTCAGATGGCCGTGAGTGAGAATGTCCAAGATATTTATTTAGATATTTATTAATGATAAGCATTTTTTTTTATCACTAATATTTTAAAGGCGAAAGTTAGTGAGTCTGTTTTTGTCTTGTTCTGTCTTGTTTATTCTTCACGCTCAAACGGCTTGACCAATTTTGATAAAATTTTGCAGTCTAAATATTGCCAGGATAGCAAATATAATATAGGTAACCTATACATACACAATATGGATACCAATTTATAACTAGCTGAATTCTAACACTACCTACTAATTTACAGTATGTAATGTATGCATGATGGAAAAGGTACCTAATACCTGCATGTAGTAGGTATAGTCGTTTACAGCTGAATTATAATAGGTAGTTATATATAAAAGCCACATACAGCACTGAAAGGGCTTTATGACCTAACGTCTATTCGAAATACAACATAATCAAAATACTGAAACCAAGTCGAATCAATTAATTCTGAGGTTTATTTAAATTGTAAGAACAGCGTACGTTTTTACCATTCTATCTCTTCCAAAAAAAACTACAGATCACGATAGTCTATCCAGACTTGTAGATTACATGAATAAGTGCACCTGAAATAACTTTTGCCGGCCAAACATAACAAACTAGTGCTTACGTCATATCTAGATGGTTAACACATAAAACCGATATTAACCAGGGTTCTAGAGCGTGACCTTTGTCTGCTATTTTTTGTGGAAAATACGTACGTTTTTTCCATTCATTCTCTCTCTGAAAATAAGAGATCAACTGATCGTCTAGCGAGTCTGGACACTTTAACATGAACCTGAAATAACTTTGCCCGTCAAACATAAACTTGTGTCTTGGTGGATACAGATAACCAGGTTTGATTTTTTACGGGTTTACTACAAACGAGCTTAAACAGTCTTAATGTTTTAATTTAATCGCTATTGCATGTATTATTTATTGAGACCATACTGTTAGCAACTACCCTCATAAAGCGGTCAACTAATCGACCGTGCCTATATAAAGCCAAACGCAGCCAACAACATAACTCACACTCTGCTCAGCCGTCGAACTGTAAGGTAGTCGGTATCTACGCTATATGTCGGTACCTAACGTTACTATGCTGTAAGTACGTTCCATCTTTTGGTGTAGGTGATGCCGAATCTGGTACTTATTTGAACCTGTGTTCTTTTTATTTGTTTTTCAAGTGGCTAAAATCAGAAGTTTGATAAAATCAGAAGTGAGATAAAATGAGAAGTTTGATAAAATCAGAAGTGAGGATAAAGAACGCATTTGTCCACTATTTAAGGAAAATTAAATAACAAAGCCGTTTCTCACGAATTACTAAGTACTGTGTTTGTATTGTGTTAATTGTGTAGCCTGTGAAGTGCTTGTTTCCATAAATTAGAGGGTCAGGTGAGACCGTGCCCACGAAAAACGTGAATCAAGTGAGCCAACTACTTGGTATCGCGGGATTCGACTTATTTGCTTACAATTGTTAGCCTTGATACCTACACCAACAGCCGTTGGTTTCAAATAAGAATACCACATGAAGAGCTGGCTAGGACGCCGCCTCGCTCTGGGGCTAGATGTAGCCGTCGTAGCCGTCACAGTGATATTGACAAGTCCATAGGCGTGGTTCACGATCGCTACGTGTTCGCGCCGTGTTTGAACTCGTGAACGTGTTCACGCTATAGTAGAAATCTTTCATGTTCGCATCGTGACAGACTCACTCGCGTTAATCTAATGACATAACTGGTTCACGAGCACATTACAGTCGCTCGCGTTATTAATCACGGTCAGGTTAGGCCGAGTCGGCACAAAATTGAAGCACTAGTCATTCTCAGTCCGCTGGGAAGCTCAACCCTGGCATGAGGGGTACATACTGCGTAACTAAAGTGTTACCAAGCTACCGATATGAGTTTATACTGCTTAGTGGTGCACGTGGTAAAACAACATAGGCCGCAGCTTAATACAGGGTGCCTTGCATTGCACCGAATTCTTTGAAAGTAAGTTTACGCTTCTGCTAATGTTTCAGAAAATGTTTCCATTGCGCACGCAACGCAAAAGTGAGCTCTGCAGACGCGTGTCTGACGCGTATGGGACGTGCCCTGTGGACATGTTCCTGGCACGTATGGGCCGTGCCCTGCAGACGTGTCGTTGACGCGTGTGGGCCCTGCCTTGCCGACGCTGCCCACGCGTATGACCTGCTGTGGGAGGGGGCTTGTGCTCCATCGACGTGTACCACGTATACGCCACGGGTGCTGCCCCGAGGGCATGTGTGGTCTGCGCGCCACGGGTGCTACCCGGAGGGCGTGTGCTGTCTGCGCGCCACGGGTGCTGCCCGGAGCGCGTGTGCTGTCTGCGCCACGGGTGTTGCCCGGAGAGCGTGTGCTGTCTACTCCGCGGGTGCTGCCCGGAGCGCGTGTGCTGTCTGCGCCGCGGGTGCTGCCCGGAGCGCGTGTGCTGTCTGCTTTGCGGACGCTGCCTATGCGTATGACCTGCGCGTCGTTCTTCGAAGGCGAGTCTCGGCAGTGGTATGCTTAATAGTGGAGCCTATGCCATTACTGCCGCCAGCAGATATGCTTAATAGTGGAGCCTATGTCTGTCGAATAACGATCTAGTGGTATGCTTAATAGCGGAGCCTCTGCCATAACTGCCGCCAGCAGATAAGCTTAATAGTGGAGCCTATGTCTGTTGAGTAACGATCTAGTGGTATGCTTAATAGTGGAGCCTATGCCATTACTGCCGCCAGCAGATATGCTTAATAGTGGAGCCTATGTCTGTTGAGTAACGATCTAGTGGTATGCTTAATGGTGGAGCCTATGTCGATGATTTATTACAAGTAAGCTTACTAGTGGAGCCTCTACTCAGTGTAAAATTTATTTTAAAATCGAGTCGACTCGTCTACGTATTACGTATAACATTGTGTCTTATTTGTTTGCGATTTATAAAAGAATCGAAAATAAATAAATGTTCAAGTTATTATTTTACGCTTGTCCGGAGTGGAGACAAGATAACGTGGGCTTGTCACATCATCTCTCCTTTTTAATTGTTGCATTGCAGTGCGTTTGATGGTAGTCCGGGATGCTATCATTCGCAATGCCTTGTATTTTTATTGTTGTCCACATGTTGTGTATATTTGTGTTATGTCATCCATGAGACTTGAAGCAGGCGCAGTTCTAGTGAACTTGTACAAATTCAAAGTATTGCAATGATGACGACCCTGACGATGTTAGAGAGCCTATAGGTGCTTCTGCTTGTCCTACTGGTACTGCGAGTACGGACGAGACCATGGAATAGACGGGACAATGCGGCGATAAAACTCTCGCCGTATCTGTGCTCCTGAAGAGGTGCCAGGTGCAGCCGAGGACGGTGCACTGTCAGGAGAGGCCGTGTTAGCAACTACCCTCATAAAGCGGTCAACTAATCGACCGTGCCTATATAAAGCCAAACGCAGCCAACAACATAACTCACACTCTGCTCAGCCGTCGAACTGTAAGGTAGTCGGTATCTACGCTATATGTCGGTACCTAACGTTACTATGCTGTAAGTACGTTCCATCTTTTGGTGTAGGTGATGCCGAATCTGGTACTTATTTGAACCTGTGTTCTTTTTATTTGTTTTTCAAGTGGCTAAAATCAGAAGTTTGATAAAATCAGAAGTGAGATAAAATGAGAAGTTTGATAAAAATACATATATTACCTATCCAGTTATCTGAGTTTCTTTAACTATGATTTAGGAAATGTTTGTGTGTGTAGCTGTGATCACGGTGAAGTTTAAACTGGAGCAAATTATATTTAAAGTTTCAAATAACAGATAAGATAATTTTTTAAACATATTTGTTTGATCCGAAAGTCTTAAAGTTATTACAAACTTAACTTACCTCAACGTAACTTCGAATCTATCTTAAGGTCTTGTGTGACCCGACACAAACCGGCACGTTTTAAACGCGACAAACGCTTCCAAATACAAAGATTTTTACTGAATAATTAGCAAAATTTCATCAGGGTCGTCTACTAACACACTTGGACACATCTTAGGCCAAAAATGTCACACGGACGCACGCTGTCAGTCCCATTTCGGTGCCGAGCGACCGGAGGGAACAACCGCTGGGTGCACTCGCGAGTTTTAGCGTACGCCCTATATCTGTGGCATTTATAAGAGACAAAGTATGCCTCAGTATATCCTCTAATCTCACAGATATATAAAACATTGTCGAGATTGTAATCGTAACAAAACCTTTTTCAGATATTTGAAAATCAGTTCCAGTATAATCAAAACACGGTTGGCGCAATCATCATTTTTGTCGCGCACATTTAAAATTTGGAATGAACTTCCTTCTGATGGTTTATCAGGGACCGGCTCACATCGGGTCACATCTGGTGTTGCTCGTGTCCATAGACAGTCAGCTTGTTCGTTAAGTTATCTATAAAAAGCACCCGTGCGCACTCTGTTAAGCTATACTCTGTGGCAGACAACCGCAACAGGTGCCCGTGAAGGACGCGGCGCGGACGCGTCCCTCGGTCCCTCGGGAGGGCCGCGCGACCTTACGACTCGCACTACATTCATTATTCACGGCGGTGTCCTACAGAATGTCGAACCACTAGGTAGGTACAATTACGTACAGCTTTGTTTATTTTAATTATATCATTTAGTTTGTGTTGCGCGTAGGTTGTGGGGTCGTTAAATAATGCTGATTTATTGGTTGCTTGGTGCGACGCCTGTAAAATATTTTCGTCTTTATTTAGTCACAACGTCGTTATACCCAAATGCGGGTGAGGTGTTCCAGTGACAGTGAAGCTACAATTATCGTTGAAGCTACAATAATCGTATAAAACAATATTAGACTTGCTAATTAATGAAGCGCGAGGTGTAGGCCACACACTGAACCAAAATTTAATTAGTAGTCATTGTGATAAAATTACTTATTACAAGATATAGAGCAGATAATATTAATTTCCTCGCTTAGTTATTATTGTGTTAACATTAGTAAACATTATTTCACTTACTTTAGTCCATAGCCCAATGGCTCGCGCAAAGATTTAAGTAACGACGGGCGCAGTTGGTTTGTGGATGGGTGACCGCTAGTGGCAAAAATTTCATGGACGCTACCGTGATGCTGGAGGTCCTAGATGTTTTCAATGGAGGAAACAGTCGTTAAGCCTTGTCGAAGACCTTCGGGTGGCTTAAGAACATTTGACACTGAGTTGGCCACTAACCCCTCCATCAATCTGCATTGGAGCGTGGTGGAGTATGCGAAGAAAGTGTTCAAAGCAAAAATTTTGACTAAAACCATCCTTGTCTCACTCTCAATGTAAACTTTTATTGTGAACCAAAAGTATGGCACTCCTGTTTTAATTACAATCTAGCCATTTTTGGCTAATAAGTAGTCATATGTTATCGAGAGCTTATGTGCAATATTCTCGAGTCGAACCGCGGAATGTGTTTTGTATTTGAAATACATATTACTTCTACAAAGGCAATATTTAATTCATACAAAAATATTAGCAGACTCACAAAAACTTGTTGAGTGATTGGCGAAGTCAAGTTGCATTCAATGTCGTTTGTTTTGTGTTCGTCATCTCTTCTACTGTTTTTTTATACCTACAGGTGATCGCATATCCTACCCACGGGTAGGTACCTACCTAATTGTTAGCATTGTACTATTATTCTGTGGCATTGCTTATGATTGTCAACTTCACCTGATACAGACTGACTCTATCTCAGTACTGTATTTTGTATACATCAAAGCTAAGATAGTGAATGAGGATACAGTAACACCCATCAGTTATTATTACAAATGTGACAGAGCATTAACGTGTAACTGTTGTTCAAAGTTTGTTATACCCGGTGTAGCAGCCTGGTTCTGAGGGTAGGCACGCACAGAAAACAACACACTTGAACATCCATAACCCGAGTAGGTACAGCTGGCGGCAAGAAAGTTTAACTCTGAACGAAATCCGGAGGGGATAGTTGCGCATGGGGTGTCAGTGCGGGGGACACAATACGGTTGGCGAGCCAATCAGCGCTTACAACTGATAACCTCACCAGACGATACCTAATTTTGACTTCTGCGTCAGAGCTAGAATATAATACCTACAAATAATTACTAGTCAAATAATACCCGCGAGATTCGAACCCAGATTCCGCGGTTCGGCAGAGTCACTCACCACAGTGATGTCAATTGAAAATGAAAACGCTGTTTCAAGGTAGTTTTTTATCAATTGTCTGCCTACTACCAGACGGTTTTAGTTGGGAGTGAGTGCAAGCGCACAAAGGATTGCAACAGGTGCAGAACCGCAAGGTCGCAAACCAGACGGCGCCACCTGATACCCTCAGTTTTTAACAGACAATTTAAATGCATGTATTCACTTTTTCGTTGTTAATATATACCAATAATATTGGAGAGACTTTCTCGGACAACTTACTATATGCTACTAATGATACTACTCTTTTGTGCCGCACGGGTGCCACCACATCGATGTACTCGTATCATAGGCATAGTCAACGAGCTCAGAGCTTTCACATTTTAGATTATTCTGAACGGTAGCTAATGCCAACATTATTTGATCGCTTCCATGTTTTGGAGGGCCCTGTTGTTATCTTTATTGGATCAGCCCTTTACCTATTCGCCTCTCTCTGGAGTAGCATAAATCCAGGCCTTCTCAGTTGATAGAATAGAAGAAAATCGTGCTTATTGCGGACGGCTTTTGCAGTCGTGACACAATAAGTACAGGAGTCTCACCACAAATTATAGCAGGCTTTTGGAATTCAGACTGTGCCCGTGGGTGCTGAAACACATAATTTATTTAGCTAAAGTTGTAAAATATTTGAAATTACTCAACCAGCGCATCAGCCTAGCCTAGCATCTAGCCTAGCCTAAGGAAATACTGCCTGTGTTTTTATACATAAAATGTTAAATTTTTTTTTTTACTTTATTTAATTTAAATATGTATTTAATTATATATTTTTTATGGTACTTTCATAGTTCTAGACTAGTTGAATATTGTACTCTAATTATCTTATAATGTATTAGGTACTATATTTTAAACAGTATTAGCAAAAGAAATAATGATAAAATCGTACCATATAAAATTGAATATTGCTTAATTTTTACATTGAATAAAACCTCTGCTTTTCGTTGTGTGCCATTAAAATCTATTCATATTCATAAAAGTAGGTAATCAGTAAGATTTCCCAAGCCAATTAAGTATTATTATGTTTCTTGGATGCGAGTTACGAGTAAGCTACCTGATAAAATTTTTATACATAATTTTGTCTACGTAATTTGAGATCGAATATTGGTAATTTTCTTTACAAATATTTTGATGGTTTGTTATTTATCATGATTCAGAGTACACATCTGTATAATACTGTGAGTTACCAGCCTTGAGTAAACGAATAGCAACTCAAATCATCTGTAATTCTTACATAAGAAAATTATTAATTACATATCTAGACTGATCCTGTTATATAAATTTAAAACTTATTGTATTAATATTTGATACATGACTTTTAACCTAATCACAAATTAAATGTAAGAACAAACTCATATATTATACTCGCATATTACATACTTGTGACTTGTACATATGAATATCATTTAAAAACCCAGATATTAGGTGTTAAAAATAAAATAAATAAATGATATGAAATAAATTATGGGTAAAAACTAAAAACACATTTTATGTACTTAGATTCCCTGATACTAACCAAATTATTTTCATATTTTAGGTAGGCATGTACGGAGAATTAATTACAATTGAATTATAAAAGCAGTCCTCTCTACTCAATTTTTCATTGTTAATAATTCTAAGTCTAACTCTTTCTTTGTGAATACAAATATGTGATACAATTTTATTTATTATTTATTTAAAGCTTCAATTATTTAAAAAAGTCACTTAATTTAATTACCTACTATACCTACTTTTTTTTTATAGGTATTCAAATATTTCCAAATTTAAATATTTTTAACTTAATCTATGAATACAATACCAGGAGTGTTTATGAGAGGATCTCTGCACACATAACCAGTATCGTATGAGCACATAACCACCGTCATTCGAGAATCCAACCCGATTGTGGATGTCTGAAGAATTCACACGCATTTTGTCTAGATGCGACATACCTACCTACATGTAATAAGGTAAATAATCAATTTTATTATAAGACTTATGAAATTGCAATATAATTAAATGATTATTCAAGAAGTAATATAAAAACATAAGACATACTTAGCAAATTTTTTGCTTGTGCTAATTTGGTGGTTATAATATCTTTACTTTAGTGTTGTTAGACAATTTGTCTTTGCCATCGATACATATCAAAAGAATAGTAGGATATTACATCGTTAATGTATATGAAGGCACTCATATATGTATAGGTACTATATACAAAAGGTATCTATTAGTTACGCCAAACCAATAAAACAGCTTTGGTGACAGATTTTCTTGGAGGAATTTATAGACACAATATGATTTATACTGAGTACTAGGTAGTACTTCAGTGAGTTATGTCAGAAATAGATCACGCGGTTTTGGTTTTAGGTAGCGGTTGTTGGCTATCTTATTAAATCAGGTTGCTAAACAATCTATTTTGAGCTATAACGTAAAGCAATAAGATCTATAGATGACGCCTTCGTATAATGCTTTGCATGCCGATGTGTTTGCATAGAGATGACCTTGCCGTAGTGAGCGCACGTAGATGCGGGCGCGAGCGGTCAATGCCCAAACTGAAATTTAATAAACCGAATGAAACGAAAATACGTAGGTAATTCGGAACTGTTACCACATCAGATCTATTACTAGGGATATTTATCTTATATATCCGACTGATTAGATGGAATTTTATACTGCTTAAATATGTATGGATGATCAATATATCCTTGCTACAATATCCATAATATCCTTCCTACAAGCATTCTTTAGTGCTTCAAAAAGTGAATTTTATGTATTGTGTGTGATTAAGGAAATAAATAATTTTGTACTTTATATTTAATACTTTGAGTAAGTATCAAATACATACAAAACACTCCTGGGAGTTCCGCAAACTAAATATGTATATTCAATTTTGATTACGGTATAGGCACCAAAAGATGAACGACCCCAAAAGATGAACGATCGAGTTATGATGATGATGAGCTCAGATGACCTCAAAACAAGTTGTTATGTGAATGACTGCCGAGTGTGATGAATAATTTTGATTGGAACAAAATCTTAATATATTCTTCTTTGATTATATTAATATAAATAATATATATGTATATATATTTTATTTTTAGTGAAATTTGCCGTTCAAGTAATGCATCAAATTTTGTTCAAATGATCCAACAGATTATCTAATTAATAGAGAAAAAGAATATTTTAAGAACCATCATTACCTACAAAATATCGCTTGGAAACTAAAACAAAACCATTGAAATTAATTTCAGTATCTTTATGAAGATAATTACCAAAAGTTGAACACATTAGCTTGGAACACATTATAGTTTTTTGATTATTTTATTTCAGTATGGAGTATGCACACTGTTTAGCTTAAGGATTCATACCTATAAGTACATAACAAATGTTATTATCACCTGCATCCAAGCTTTTTAGGTTGTATAAGCTGTTTAATAATATCCGTCCCCACTACCCCGTATGTCCCCTCGTCAGTGAAAGAGGGACAGATCGAACTTTTTATTCCTATCTGTACCCCAGAGGGGACGGAGAAGGGGGACAGAAACAGATAATCTGTATAAACAAACCTCTCGTAATTTATTTTAGCGACAAAAGTAATTATAGAAAGCTAAAGTATTATGTTATGACAGACCCGATGGCGCAATCGGTAGTGACTGTCTGTTGCGCCAGGGGTCGTGGGTTAGAATCCCACTCAGGACAAATATTCGTGTGACGAACACTTGTATTTGTTCTGTGTCTGGATGTTAATATTATCTATTTAAGTATGTATTTAAAAATATCTATGTATGTATATCAGTCTCTGACACCCATATCACAGGCTCGCGCCTACTTTAGGGTCAGATGGCCGTGTGTGAGAATGTCCAAGATATTTATAATTTATTTTAATTATGTTATTACTATTTGAAAGCCTCATCCAGGTAGGCTAGATCCTCGCCAATGTCCAGACGTGCACTTAGCCCGGCCGGGCGGCCGAAACGTGATCTCGCACAGCGCAGCCCGTCTAGACGCGGCAGGCTCGTCTGCCCACCTCTCGCCTCTGATGGGCCCTGGGCCGAAATAACAAGCCAACAACGGCAGGACTCAGGAAATGGCATATCTTCTATGATGAACGCTATGAGGGATTTATGCTTTCAGCAATCATTTCTGAGAGCATGGCATGGTATCTACAACGAAAACTGTTATAATATTATATAGATAGGTATTTTATACCGATTTGATTTTAGTAACTTGATTTTGGTATCAGATAATATTATGCTCGAATATAATGGCATTAAGTTTGATTAAGCTACCATTTCTGTGGACGTGTTAAAGTTATTTTACTTATATTATTATTATTACTTATATTTATATTATTATTTATATTATATTATTACTTATATATTTACTTACATTCAAGTAAAAAAGCGTAGAATATGTAGATAATAATTAATTAAAAAATATTTTGTTTTAAAAAACATCATCACAACCCTTTCTTTGCCCCACTGTTGGGCTCGGGTCTCCTCTCAGAATGGGAGGGATTAGGCCTTAATCCACCACGCTGGCCAAGTGCGGATTGGCAGACTTCGCATACCTTCGGGAACGTTATGAGGAACTCTCAGGCATGCAGGTTGCCTCACGACACCTTTATAGCAAGTGATATTTAATGTCTTAAATCGCACATAACTTAGAAAAGTCATTGGTGCGTGCCACTGGGGTTTGAACCCGGACCGCACGAGTGAGAGGCGAGTTCGATAGCCACTGGGCTGTCACCGCATAATGAAATGAAATGAAATGAAAAACTTTTTTTTGTGGACACCAATGATCCATGGATGTTAGTATAGAAGGCTTATAAAACTATATTAGTAAAATAATTTACAATTAAACGAATTCTGTAAAGTTCTATTGTAATTAAGTGAACGATTTAATCAAAAATACACACACACACACACACGATAAAAACGAAAAATAAGATTAGGTAAAAAAATGCTTAATTTATCATGTACCTGCGAGGTGCGCCGTGCGGACGGCAGCGTCTGCCTCCGTGTCCGTCATCGTCCGCACGAACTGCCTCAGTACAGGTGCATGCAGATCATCTGCCACTATCCTTAGGATGCTGTTGGTACTGTCCCTCAGTCTTCTCATCAGTGATGCTGCTTTTTTGCCAAGGAATATGTAATGTATAGGTTATAGTGTATCAAGATTATCAAGAATCACACAATAATAATTTAATTCAGGGTTTTACCAAATTGCTTTGTAGCATTACGACATTACAAACATAATCACATGAATGATATGACATTTAGGAGGTCATTGGAGGCAGTGATTGAATCACTATAGTTGAGATGATTTCCACTTAAGCAAAGATCACAAGGAAAAATGAATGGTTAAAAGTGGAAAATTCCCATTAAAATAATCTTTTAGGGTACCTATTTATTTAATTCAAAAGCTTAACCTAACATCAAAGTCTTCCCCAATTCGTTGAGCTTAAACAATCGATAATTTGTTCGGTCATTATTAACCAATAAAGTATGAAAACCTATAAATGTATTTTATTTCGAATGGTAAAAAAAAAGAAGACAGATTAAATTATAATTAATTCAATTGCAAAATTTATATTCCACATTGGAACTTTTAGATATATCTAATATATGGTATGCCGATTAGTCGATAATATGAATAGAATGCAGTTGCAGACACGTTCGTCATCTGAAACCAACAAAATTCCGGCAGACTCTGTGAGCGCGACGTTTGCACATTCATCACGCCCGCGTCAGGAACCGAATTACGATGTCTGTGTTTGTATTGGCGGCGTTATTATTCTCGAATCAACGTTTTATGTACTCTGTTTAATATACATATTTCAACGTATTCGTCATTATTTAATTTTACATTAATATATGAGGTATTGTCTATTAGTGTGTACTTGGATGGTCCATCTTGTATAATAGCTAATTATTAGCAGTAATATTAGCTGTGCTAAAGTTATAGCAGTCGGATTAATGAATACAGCAAACTGCAGATAAGATCTAACCCGATATTATTAGTTTAAGGGAATCTAATTATCTTATTTTGATTTTATTAAGATAGAACTATTCGACAATAAGATTAAATCGCAATCTTAAGCCATTGTTCAAGTTAAAAAGCAGAACACGTTAAACTGGGACACACCCACGATTCAAGTCACAACACAATAAAAGCATTATGATATTATCAATTCATTATGCTACCGTTGATGCCTACGCGGCAACGGAACCTGAGGAGTAGCGACGCCCGCTCTAGACCGGACTTTTCTAATTAAAATTCCTCAACTAGCTCCCGCGCTACGCACTCTATAATATTCTGTATCCTCGAGATTAGAGGTGCGCCGTGTAAACAGACACGGCCAGCCAGACGGTCATCAATCGAGATTGGTCAGAAAAACAAGCAGCCGCGAAGGCGGCATAAAAACTAGCGCAGACGCGGATGTGCGGGCGAGGAAAAAACTAGCTGCATCCACTCACTGCCGTACGGCGCACGGCGCACGGCCCGCGCGCATGGCGCGGCGCTTGCGCACGACGCGCAGATGCCGCCCGCCGCGCCTGGGTTGAATATTGCGTTGAATTTCGCAGTGGCGCGAAATTCAACGCAATATTCAAACCCTTGCGCGGATTAGATTTTTAATTTTAATATTTTTGTCATTACGTAATGCCTACTTTTTACTTTAATAATTGGCTTAACTTAATTAACAATGTGCATGACTGTTTGTTCGAAACTTAATTAATATGCATATTTAGTTTTCATCTTAAATAAAGTTCAGAGCAACTTTATAAGTACATATAGACATTGGGTTGTAGTCAATTTAAATAGATTTGCCGTGTCACCTAGCGATTGGTCACTAGATGTAGGTAAGTGCATATACTAGATTGCATATTCTGCTTATAAATTGTTGTTTGATTCATGTAAAGTGATAGAACGCACAGCCATAAAATACAAAACAGACCTACCTACTTGTATATCATGACCATGTATATCGTGACCAAAATTATATCAGTTCAATTCAAATGTTTCAAATGTTTAATACTAGGAAATCTATAGGTAAATTAATAAAGGTTCACATGTGAAAAAATCAATGCATTCATTTAATACACTTTAAATTACACGCTTTTGTAGATTTCTATTTTCAACCAGTATGTAATGGAGTCCATATTTATCGGAATATCATATGTCTACTCGTGAGTTTTTTAGTCATTTGTGGTTATTGAAGTTATAATGGCTTTTTAATCGTTTTTTAGCTGACGCTGTTGTCTGCTGATAGGAATCATACGTACCACTTAGCTTTACCGACGGCTTATTACTAAGTGGTTTTTTGTAGGAAAACATACACTGTTGCAAGCAGATGAACTTAACAAAACATTTGTGATTGTTAATGATTAACAATTATGAGCGATGCCACATCAAATATACAATATATGTATATATAAGACATATTTTATATGTCTTATATTTATAAACTATTTAACCAGCGCAAACGGTGGTTTGTCTGAACGACCTGAACATATGGACTCGCCGCGTAAATAGGCACCGATTGAAAATGTTCGGTAATTGGCACCAACGCTCTTTCGAAGCTGTCGAGACAGTACAAGGTCGGACAGGACTATTGAAAATTCGGGCGCAATTAAGGTAGGTCGCAAAACTATGACTAAACGTCTAAACCAAATACAATAACATCGGAGCTACCGCTTGCGTAATGTACATAATAAAAATATATTGTAAGACTGGAGAAGTGTTTTTGCTGGCCAGATCAGATCGGCAAACAAAAACGGATATTCTCAGGAAAATAAACATCGGACAGCGATTACCGAATTCAAAACACACTTAAATATAGTACAGTTGCTAGGCCTTCAAACTAGGAATCAAGGGTTTTGATCATACTTTAAGCAAGTGAGTGTAGAAATGTCGAAGAAGAAAGTTTCTCCTCCAAATATTTAAAATTGAACCAAAGTTATAAGAAATTTCAATTAAATACGAGTATGTCGAATTGTGTAAAATTGTTTATTTGGCAAATACAAACTTTACAAACAAATAATTTAGTACTGTAGGTATTTATTTGAAAAACGGAATCCTGATATTTGTCAGAAAATTATAAATATGTATTCTCTTAAAATATATGTATATTCTAAGATTCGTCAGTTAAATAATAATAACAAGTAAATTATAAATTCACATTAACCCAACGTCAGCAAAGGTAATTTGTAAATAAGTTGTCCGAGTGCGCGCGGAGGTTTTCCACGGATCTCTTATTCGTAGAAACTGGAACAAACAATAGATCGTGCGACCGTCTCAATCGATTCCTATGCGAACGCATCGCAATGAATGACAACTACAACGCAACGCGAATCAAAAGAAAACTTCATTACTCTCTTCTATATGCAGACAGGCCATTCAACCGATATTTAAAACTACTACGCGATGACTACGCATTACCCGTCTAGACCTGAGCGTGTCATTTAAGATGCGGGTACGCGTTATACAACAACCATCAGGTAATTCTATCCTGTCTTCACAACAATACCGGCCCCATGAGGATAATAACATGTTTACTTCAGCCTAGACAGGAGGTAGGAGCACGCGGCCCCGTCTTACCAGACACCACTGTTTATCGAAAACGGATGTTACCTAACGTTATTTATCTCTAAAAATCAACATAAGCTCAAAACATAAATTAGGTTAAGCACCATAATCGATTTTATCTGGCGGTAATTGGTGCCGCTACCCATACTTTCGATTGAAATAACACATTATGCCATGTTATTACAGGAGCAATAAATCATTTTAAAAACGTTTTGTTTTTGCTTATTACAACTACTTGCTATGTATTTCTCCATTGACGAAGTATAAGTTATAAATTATTCTAAATCGGTGCCGCGGGGTCGAATTAAGCTTGAATTACAGACCATTTAGTCAAAGCGACGGCAAAAAGGAAACTAGTTTTATGTACTCGTACTTAGGTATTGGAGCAACGTCGATATTAAACTTAACATCCTAATCGTTTTGTTGCTAAGTAATCATGTTTAACACCGACTGTAAAACTGAATGATGCCGGTGCAGACAGACAGCACAGCAAATGACTCACGGATAACAATAATACTTAAAGCATACCGTCTCTACATCATGCAGCAGGTAGAGACGTATGCTATACTTACTTAACAAAAGATTCTACGAACGGAAACGTCATTATGAACCTCGTTTGTCAAATTATCAACGAAATGACGGGTCTAATTTGCGTTATTCGGATAAGATTACAGGTGAACAGCGAGTTTGTCAACTCGTCTAGACGCGGTGACATAATGATGTTCGTCTGCGATGCATATCTGCACGCCTGCTGAACACAATACACAATAGCACAACTCGCCGATTTTAATTTCGGTAGGGTTGGGACTTAAATATATAAGCACTAGTTGGTGCCCGCAGTTTTGCCCGCGTATAATATTATGCAATGTTTATTTCTTTTTGTCAAACTTGAATTTGGACCACTTCCACTTTAGCTGCGATATTGAAATGTGTCATAAATATTGACTCAGTTTCGAAATTTTGTTTTGAGTAGTGATCAAATTAAAGGAGTTTGAAATAACAAAAAGGCAAACCATTGTTCCAAAATACTGTGCCCTTGATTTATTAAGCAAAAAAAAAGGGATGGATAGGTTACCTTCATAATATTCAGGTGCGCAAATT
The DNA here is from genome assembly GCA_944567765.1 of Carterocephalus palaemon. Classification (NCBI taxonomy): domain Eukaryota; kingdom Metazoa; phylum Arthropoda; class Insecta; order Lepidoptera; family Hesperiidae; genus Carterocephalus; species Carterocephalus palaemon. The sequence continues at coordinate 4,880,289 of OX155655.1, read as the reverse complement.
TAATCAGATTTGCATTTTTTAGCATATTTCCCCTTTACACACACTGCATATATAATATGGTTAGATTGCCTGGTTCTAATGATTTCTAACTGACATACTTAACTAGACATAAAAGGTTAACTTTGTTACAAATCAATATCCCAAATTAGCAGTAGGTAAGTAAATTGCTTAAAGAGAAACACGGGAAATCCACTTTCGAACGCAGTGGAGAAACTTGCAGTTGTTAATTATTTGAAGGATATGAGTGAGTGCCATAGATAACATTTCTGAGAAAAATGTGAGCAGTTTATGCTGTTTCAATATAATCAATTTTAATTTTATGTTTTCTTTCATCATCAAAACCCTTTCTTTGTCCCACTGTCTCCTCTCAGAATGGGAGGGATTAGGCCTTAATCCACCACTCTGGCCACATGGCCTAAACTATAAGGGTTAGAAACTTGAAATTTTGCACAGGGATTCCTTTTATAACGTAGGGAAACACTAAGAAAGGATTTTTGAAAATTCACCCCCTAAGGGGGTAAAACGGGGGTGCAAAGTTATTATAGAACTTTGCCGTTTTTGAAGTTATTCGAATGATATTCAGTATGAAGGTTTTCCATCGAATGTTTCGAATATTTTTTTTTCATATTTACCTAACATTATTTCAATGAAATTTTGTATTTAGGTTATTAGTTCCTAATAATTATCATTTGAAGAGGGTGGCAACTTGGTGTAAACAAAACTATTGTTATGTCTAATTCCACGCGAGCGAAGCTGCGGGCGTCCACTAGTACGACATAAAAGTAAACGTTTAAGCAAGAAATTGTCTTTAACATAAAATGGTTGTCTGAGAGTACCTACTAATGTCTAGGTACTCGTAGTAATAAGTTTTATAATAATTATCACTGTTAAGCAGAGGTAAATATCGCATTGTGTAATCGTTGGCTGGTTAAGTAAATGATAAAACCAATGTTCTCCTGTAGGAGAGTTACCGGCTGCCGGCGAGGCGCGTTGACTAAATTTTCTAACATATTCCTTTACAAATATTCGTAAATAATACCTATGTAACTAGACTGATTAGTGCACAGGGATACCTACATAAATATATTGGACATCGTAGTTCAGTCTAATTTGTAGGAGTTATTGTGTGCGAGAGGAAATTACTGTATTTGATTTACGAGTGAGACGGGACCGGCTCCGGCCAGTAAATCAACTCCGTGATATCAATCTACTTATTAATTCCATTAGATACCTAATTCTACTGGTTTAACTACTAATTTTGAGTTTCTGTCCCAAATTAAGTTTTTAGTTTAATTCTGAATATTTATGGTATCCTAGAAAACTAAAATCTAGAACTTTAGTTTTTTGTTGCACAATTTATATACTATGTAGGTAGATATTAAACGTTCAAAATTTTTCAAAGAATTTAAAATTAATCACATGTTTATTTTATACTTTTGTTAAATTGTTACATAATACATAAATATTTCACCAATCCGAAATCTTTCCCTAGTTCAATAATAAATTGATAATGGCGTAAGTGGCGTAAGGATGTAGATACTTCAGTCACGAGTAAAGTGAATACGTCATGTTTGCGGATGTGTTAGGTACGTACAAATACGTATTATAATATAAATTAAATGAAGTTAATTTAAATACCTATGTTCTTTAAATCTGTAGAAATTTATATACCTATTTCAATACCGTTACAAAGGTTGAAGATATCTTTTTAACATGTTTTTGCAAGGTCTACCTTGATACGGTGTGTTGTTTACAATTGTAATTAAGTTCATTTGTAGGAAATCTCGTGTTGTCAGAACTATCTTATAAGGACTTAATTAGTATATAATTCTTCGCTAAAAATTTTAATTGGACGAAAAAAATGGAATCCCCATCCCGCTATGGGATCAAACGTTCTCGTATCCTGATAGACGTTCGATGCACAATGGACGATAGGTTGTTTTCCATCTTTCCCTCGTAACAAATGTTGGTACATATTTTTTTTTTCAGTTTGAGTTTTATATTTTATCGCCAAAAACTATCGACTTAGTGAGATTCAAACTTTAACACTCAGGCCGTAAATATATTTATATACGTGGCAGAGACTACTTAATGCTTAAAAGGTTTTTTAAGTGAAACCTATTTGGTACCCCCGCCCACTGCAGTACAAATATAGTACTTTCATTACCTATGTAGTTCGCTATCTTACATTAATAAAAATATGAATTACAAATGGGCTTGATCCTTGATAATAATCAATAAAATAATCGATCCTTTAAAAAAATATAGAATCTATGCAATAAAATGTAGACTAGTAGAAATTGTATGAGGTATTTTGTTGTTTGTATTACCATAAGCATATAGTTAAATGCATTCTAAAAATAATTCAAAACTGAACTGATTTCATATTTTGATTGAATTTTTATGTTGAAGCATGCTGAGTCAGATGGCTCGCAGGTCCTACTGATACTGCTTTTGAATGTATTCGCTGCGACCCTCTGCTGGGCACGGGTCTCCCCCACAGATACTTCTTGGGGAGGTCTAGAGCATACTCCACCACACTGTTCCAATGCGGATTGGTGGTTTGAATGTATTGGCACAGTCTAAATGGAGCACCTACGGGCGGCGAGTACCTACTAAGCTGTCCAGACTAAATAAACCTGTCGGCTACCAAGAATGCATGTAAAGTGAATAACGTTTGTACACTCGCGACGATAAATTGTTGCACAGAGATACGGCGTTTTACTTTCTAGTTAGTGAGTAAATATGCACTGGAACGGAGCAGTCGCCTAGTCGGTGCCGTGTCTGGTCTCTCTAAATAAAGTTGTAACGAAGCTGGGTTACAGTTTCAACTTTGAAGCATGGATGGGATGGTGACCTTTCTAAAATAGTCTTCTATTTATCTCCAGCTAAAATGACTTTGTTTTTAACGTTTCTGTAGTCTCCTATTTATCTCCAGCTAAAATTACTTTCTTTTAAAAAAAAATAGAAAGGTTATATAGGATAAAGTTACATTCTTATTTATTTGATTTTAGATTTTAGCATCCTAAAAACATTTGTCAAATTCACTCACTCAATAATTACATTAATGATGTGTTGAGTGAGAATGTCACTCACAACGATGCACCTAAGACTTTTAACCATGGAAGTAACAGATCCGCCTTGCGTATATTAAGGCGCCTAGTGGTGCAAAATGACCTTGAGAATCGGTGCACACATTCTCACAAACGACAACAGCGCCTCTAACGGAAAACCTCAGAACTACCTTACAGAGCATACAATGACATGTCATGAGGTACTGTATTAATCGCCTGTATAACCCGCGCAGATAGAGAATAGATCTGAAAATGGCACTTAAAATACAAGCACAACACACAACACAAGCAAGGGTACTTAAAACACTGGATTGTAAAATTTGCCTTTATTAATTGTGACATTTCAGAATCAGATTATAAAAATAAAGAACAATAGGATGGGAATGGTATCAAAGGTTTTATAAACCGCTTGGTCCAGCAGTGTCCTGGTCATCTGTACCCATTACTGGTTCAATTCCCTCCATGAATTGGTTAAAATCTTCCATGGACTGGTCACTTTCACAGTCCTGGTCTTCAGAGTCGTCACTTTCATCTTCGGTGTTGCTGTTCAATTACATCACAAAATGTCAACGTTCGTAACAAAAACTTAACGAAAATAAATAACAATCAAATGTAACGCAAACAAAAACAACAATATCAACGAAAACAACAATTACTCGGAGTGCGTCAAGTAGCTTAGAAAGCGAATCCCGACTGATTATTTGTTTGCAGCTCGTACTTCACTGTGTGAGTATAGACAGCGATAGAGAGTGAGCGAGAACGCATGCGAGAGGACGCCATTTTCAAATCTATTCTCTATCTGCGCGGCTTATACGGGGAAGTGTTTCAGTAGATGGCGTTTATTTTAAGTAATAATTGACCTAACAAAAAATTTATAGGAAGGTACGACAACGTAATGAAATTAGATTTATGCAATTTTTTTAGTTACTTAAAATAATAACAAAAAAAAAGTCATAAAAAATAAAGAAAAAATTGAAAAAGATAGGAAGTGTAACTGGGATTTGAACCCGAGTCTCTAGAGCGAGATTCTTACTCACCGCCAACTCCCAACTACGCCATTTACAGTTATATTTGGGGGGGGTTGAAAAACTGTGTACGTATCTATCTTTTTGTACTCTGCAAAACTGCAGAGAAAACAATGAAAATTAATAAGTGTTTGACAAAATTAAAATGCTTTTACCTCTTTACGTCATTCATATGTGTGACGTTTGCTTTATATGAATACTTTTGATTTATTTCCCATGTTTATTTACAAAATAGGAGTCCGTTTACGAATTTAAAAAATACATATACCGTTAAATTATTTAAATAAATCAAAAAATGTATTATCCAATCAATAAAAGTAATGAAATAACGTTGGAATCTTGCAGAAATTTTGCGGCAGAAAGCGCGACACGCCCGTCTAGCAAGAGGCCTGAGCCGCGACTGTCGGTACACGGCGTTTACTCACACATGCTCGCCATTTCTCGCGAAATATGTCCGAAAATGAGAACAAGGGTTTTTTGGAAATTCTACAAAGTGGATTTAAAAAGTGGTACAACCGAAATATTGTATTTATTGTGATGAAAAATATATGTTAAATTGAAAAAAAAAAAACGTATTTTAGAAGGGATTTGATTGTTTAGAAGATTATTTTAGAGGTATCTTCGTGATTTTTTTCTATCGAGTCAAAATTAATGTATTATGTTTTGAAGACCATAGCAATATAACATATATCCCCAAGAATACCATATATTTTTTTTATTTGATTCTCTGCAATGGTTCGTGTGATATCTTGTTTATAAAACTCGCGTTTAGCCTCTGTAGTCCTCAGATGTATGTATGTACTCCCACATAAAACGCGAGCCGAGAAGCTCTGAAACTTCGCGCTGGTCGTGCGGAGAACTTCTTTATACTATGGCGCTGGCCTGGTTTAGTAGGGTGGCCATGATCGGGTCAGGGGTCGGAAATCGGCAACCATAATCACGATATTGATTTAATGTATAAAAGTCGCATCTGCCATCTTGGTAATCGAAATAAATCTTATTTTCGTATCGACACCCCCGAAAACGATAAACACGAAACTCAACGCATGAATGCAGCGTATGACATCATTCCATATGTATGAAAGAGACACAGGAAGTAAAAGTTAACAGGAAGTAATCTCTTTCATGCTTCTAACTTATTTTGTTACTTTGTTGCCTTTGGTTTTGTAATCTCAGGGTCTAGATCTATATATACCCAAGTCTGTCTATCATCCCCATACCGGCTGTAACATAAATACTCTACGGTGATATATTTGGTAAGAAAGTAATTATTCAAAATTAAACATAAACTTAATAAAATAAATAAAAAATTGTAAAATACAGTTATAACTTATAATTTATAGTTAATGGTTTTCTAATACATACAGCTAAATGACTCACGTGAATTTTGACAAATCTTCGAAATTGAAATTCAAAAGGCGATCACATTAATGCTTCTGCAATAGTCATTACACACTTAATAGCCTTATTGATCGGCAGTTATTTAATCATACATACAAACAAACACATAGATGACTTTATACATTTTAATGTACTTATACATATGTATTTGAATGAAGCATTGTAGTAGAAATAGTGATGCATCACGCGCCCCGACGCCGCGCTGCGGCGAGGTAAATAAGTGTTACGCGGAGTTGTCGGCTGTTGTCGATTCGACCATTCGACAAATTCTTGGCATCGCGTTCAAGCCCGCATATTTGAGCGGCATTAAACGATCACTACTTGAATCTCGTTTTAGGTATACAGTCTTGGCGCACTCCATTTGATAGAAATAAATTGCCTTTTAGAAATTCTTAGCTATAAGTATTCATATTCGAGTGTTTCCATACCTGTACAAGTACATACATAAAAGTTCAGTAGTAGTATTTAGAAGACAAATTAAATGTAATGTTGCTTCCTTTATAAAAACTTTAAGAATACATACCTCTATTGCTTAACTTTTTAAAGTCAAATATTATAAAAAATCATTATGTAATATCAATTAAACTGTGTCAAGAGACTGATTGCTATTAGGTACTTATTATAATTATCAAGAGTATGTATATCGTTTTTTTTTTAATTTTCAAGTTTTTATTTTCATGTTTACCTATTCCTTTTTACGAAACTAGTTAAATTTATTAATTTTTTTATTAATATCATTGTACAATGGTAATGTCGTATACTATATGTATTTATTTACTTTGTTATTCAGATTCGCATAAGACCGCCTTTTGGCCGCCACTTTCTATGTATACCATTGTTTTATTAGTACCTAATGTTTTTTTTGGTGTACAATAAAGTGTATTTATATTTGTAAGTAGATAAGATAAATAAGATTCAGATTCAGATTTTCATTATATGGTATTTTGTATACGCTTAATTACGTCATAACATTTTTTATCTACCGCCGGTTCACAAAGTTGATGCTACCGAGAAGAACACGGCAAGAAACTCGGTCGGAACAGCAAAAGTATTTCATGAAATATTATTAAATATTTTACTGCAGATATACAGATTACAGTTGACTCGCGTTAAATCGGACTAAGTTTAATTATATCGTCATAGGTTAAAAACTAAAAGAATAGCAAACCAGAATGCAGCTCTTATCCTACTTCCGCATGAAAAAACTAGATGAAGATGACCCATGAAAACTGTAGATAACTGTATTTCTAATAAATAGTGTTTAGGTACAAAAGTACAGAGTTTTTTACAGGTTATCATAGGTACAAAAGCTAGTTTTAAATAATATATATAAATAAAAAATATATATAATAAAATATATATAAATAAAATATATAAATAAAAAAAAAAATAAATAAATAAATAAATAAATAAATATTAGTGCCGTTCGATTCGAAGTTTTTCGCACTGATGCAATACTACCATTATAAGTGACTGTCCACCTACCAACCAAAACAAAAATCGTTTATAAAAAATATATAATAAATGATATGATAATATGATAACGGCGGAAAAGAAAAGTCCTCGAATAATCGACCTCGACTTGGAAAAAGGAGCACAGGCCGCCCTTCGACAAGGTGGACGGACGACCCGAAGAAAGGCAGCGGGAAACCGCTGGATTCAGAAGGCACAGGACCGGTCGGATTGGCGACGTTTAGGAGAGGCCTATGTCCATCAATGGACCTCTAAAGGCTGATGATAATGATGATGATATTACCGGTAATCTCTGTAATTCAGGTATTCTATACAAAACCTAGGAAATGTATAAAATTACGTTGATAATGACAAGTGCGAAAATAATTTACAATGATATTAAACTCTGTTACGTTGAGACTTAAGCGGGGGACAAAGCCCTTAAGGGGGTCAAAGCCCTCCGCCAAAACTGAACTATTTATTATTTATTTATTTATTGAAACAGTATAGACTTCATTTCTAATCTGAGAAGAGACACAAGATACGGGACAAACTAACAGTCTATTCCAACATTTCAGTTGCTGTTTCCCCTTTGCGTAATCTCAAAAAGGGGACTTACGTTACTTGCAGTACTATATAAAATCGTGTTATTAAAGGAGGTAATGGTTTTTTTTGAGAGTTGAACGAAAACGGGCCGGTAGGTATATGCAGACGATGAGGAGTATCGGAGCGTCAATTACTGTCATGACGAACGGTAAACGTCACTCGAAACGTAATTTTGTTCAATGGACAGGCTCTCCACGGGCTGTTGAATTCCAGTATCCCGTATATTGTATCGTTGAAAATTATAATAACCATAGTAGGCGTAACGCAGACGTCCGCATTTAATCGTCAATTGGAACTTGATAGACTAATGAACGATTCTTGAAGTCTTAGGAGGGGCTTAGACAAGTTGAAATTGCTTTGTAGCGAAATCTATCTGAATTCATCATCGCCTCTTAAATAACGAAAACAATTTCTTAGCCTGTGTAGCATTAAGTAATGTATCGATCGTTGTATGAGTTGTTTTGTCGGTAAAAATCAAAATATTGGCTATGGTATCGAAGCAAAACGTGCATGCATTTGCAGGCTATGTAGCCTGCAAATTCTAATGTTAATCTCTTACTTTAGTAATGTTAACAAATGTTAGTCTCTGGCACTTCACTCCACCATTGGATTTATCTCTTCTGAATAATTTAATGTGAGTCACGCCATGCGCTGACTCAATCCAATATCAATAGGAGGAAGACGTTTAATAAAATCGGTCGCAATCGGATAATCTGCCTGCTTGGTAGCAAGCAACTTGCTGCGGCGGTACAATCATTGAGCCGTGCGATTCCCGTCGGGAAGAATCATAAAATCCCAAGGACGCTCGACGTCAGACAAGCGGCCGGTCGTAAAATTAAAATAAAATAATTGCCAAAACGCTGCAACATTTAATATGTTTCACTGGCTCTAAAGTTCCAGCTGAGAACTTATGACAGAATAAATAGACTTGCTGATTGAGAGAAAATTATTATAAATCTTATTATAAATCTTATCTCATTATAAATCTGCGTAACTGTTTCACTTGAGAGTATTCTCAAGATTATGTCTTAATTACACACTAGAGTATATTATATTATATACTTTGGTATTGAAGAGTGCTGATCTAGATGCGATAGATGACTTCTGGCTAAGAGAGAGTCGAGATTAGATAAAGTTATATCAGTCGCGATAATTACGTACCAACTTCGCTGCGACCCATAGACGTCCCACTGCTGGGCACGGGTCTCCCCCACAGACACTTCTGCGGGAGGTCTAGAGCATACTCCACCACGCTGTACCAACTACGGGGACATTAATCCAAAATAATAAAAATTGTCCGCATTTTACTTTTTAGATTTTATAAGTTGGAATACACAACACCTTCTATGTCGTTTTATTCAAGACTAGTGGACGCCCGCAGCTTCGCTCGCGTAGATTTAGACCCATTAACGTCTGCCCGCGATCGGGTTGCCCACTTGACTTCAAAAACGGCAGTTTCATACTAACCAAGTGCTCCCCTACGTAATAAAAGGAACCCCTGTGCAAAATTTCAAGTTTCTAACCCTTATAGTTGAGGCCCTGCGTTGATATGTCAGTCAGTCAGTCAGTCAGTCAGTCAGTCAGTCAGTCAGCTTCTCCTTTTATTTTATTCAAGATTGAAAGGAGGAATAATTCTATCAATTACTTAATCCTTAATACTAATACAGTCCGCTCTACAGTTACGTGAAACTGGCAACCCTATCTATATTGTTCTATCAATGACTTCGTTCAACAAGTGTTTTCTGTCACAGACATTACTGAATGAAACACCCACACTCGTGCAACGCCGTATACGGGAACCCAGCCTCATATGGCTTCAGTACTTATCTCATACATAACATTATTGTCACTACCTCCAGCCTTTTATAGGAGTACAGCTTATTTTGCAAGGAATAAAAGTGTCTATGACGAAATGTTTTTTACGATAATTGTTGGACATATAAACTGAATTGTAATAACAAACCCTAGTGCCTGCGTTTGTTTAAGGAAAAAGTTGTTTTCTTACAAAACATACATACTGAAATTGTAACTTAAAATATAAAACTAAAAATTAAGAGGTAATACAAAAATTTCAGTTCGGCTAAATGCTGTTTTGCATTACAAGTGTATGTAGAACTTAAAGTTAATACCATATAACCTTAACTAGTATAACTAACGCAGGTAGATTCTACAATTATTTATAATCGAATACACTATTTACATATGATCTATTAATTAATTGATTAACTATTCATTAAGATAGTGCCAAGAACAAGTTAAGAGTAGGTACGGGACCAGTAAAAAAATATATCAAGCGGGTTACTACTATACAACTACTATCTGTGTTATGCAAATTTTAAACTGAACATTGTATATATTTAGTTATTAAACATTAATAACAAATTCGTAAGGAATCTAGTTCGATACGAGAGACTGGAATTGGTTTTATCGGGTAAAATCCAATTTGTACCTATATTTTGTATGTGAATACTATGGAAAACAGGATTCAAATATAAATGCGAATTGTGTCTTTACGAAAACAGGACCGTGGAAATAACTAGGTATCTATCTAGTTGTGTTTAAAAACAATTTCGTATTAGCCATCATCATCATCACAACCCTTTCTTTGTCCCACTGTTGGGCATGGGTCTCCTCTCAGGATGGGAGGGATTAGGCCTTAGTCCACCACGCTGGCCAAGTGCGGTTTGGCAGACTTCACATGCCTTTGAGAACATTATGAAGAACTCTCAGGCATGCAGGTTTTCTCACGATGTGTCCTTCACCGTTATAGCAAGTGACATTTAATTTCTTAAATCGCACATAACTTAGAAAAGTCATTCGTGCGTGCCGCTGGGGTTTGAACCCGGACCGCTCGTGTGTGAGGCGAGTTCTATGCCACTGGGCTGTCACCGTGCGTATTAGCCATGCTGAAATTACACGGTTTAAATGCAAACCCACGAGCTTGCTAGCGAAGGCTGCATTGTAAAATATATAAAAAACGACATTCGAGAGACTGAGGAGGCGGCAATCACTATACACTTTTTACTCCTATCCACACATTTAATTTGACATTAACAAATGTTCTTTATTCGGGTATTTTTCTATCGCTAGTCTTAAAAACAAGAAACGTTCAGAATTAATACGGCGATGTTTAATAACATAAAAAGATAAGTATCCAGTCGAGACATGGTCTCATGACCGCTTTTTGTGAGAATGTTAGTGTGTTTTTGTGTCGTTGCTAAGTGCAGCGATAAGTTCGTTTAAGTTTTTATGAACAGTGGCTTTCTATGCTGAATTGAAGCCTTCCCAGCCTTATACGGCGAGACTGCATGTAAAATTATATGTGAATGTAACGTAGAAGTTACGCAAGTGAACATTTTTTTAAATAGAAATACAACTTTAGAGAATCGAATGTCAGTAAAAGTGGAAAATATTTAAATGCAATGCAATGAATGGGAGAAATAAAACCCCGGTATTTATGGTAATTTATTTATTTAAATACAACTGTATTAACACCTAAACAAATTATAAAATAGGCGGACACTGCCATATCATATTTTCGGGATCCTGCCTTTTCCCCTAAAAGGCGTGACGATCTGCGCAAGCGGCGACGGGGAGCAATGAATGAAAAGAGCCAAAGGGCTTAGCTGTTCTGTGGGGCTTAGTGGCGTGCCTTGGGAGAGGCCTAAGTTAAGCAGTGAACTAATGTGGCATTTAAGAACTGAAAACAAAAAAACGTAATCAGTCTTATTTAGAAATATAAATTGCAAGAACATAAAAAAAGCTGAACTGCAACCGATATCTGACTGTTGCAAACTTTTATTTTTATAGCAGTTTAAAACAACGGACGGACTGCTTACGGGAGCGATGAATATTTGCCACAAATTTTTGGATATCCACGAAAAGATATCCACAAAAATGTGGCAAAATTTCGGGGTTTTTAACTTGATCCATCACTTACAAACGACGCGATCTGTAAGACTATGAGCCCTTACCTAATCGTTACTATACTACTAGCATTTTACCGCACGAGCTAGGCGTGGTTACATCGTACATGGCAACATTGTATGTTTTCAGAGTGCAATCTAAATATGACAGAAGAGAAAGACGAATTATTAATCTTAGTTATTACAGCGTCAAACGTGACTGAAGGTTTAGCCGAGAGTAGAATATCGTGTATACAAAATAACTGCACGATATATCACTGCCTAGTACCGTCATATCTGCTGATCAAAATGCATATAATTTACACTATTTGAACAAGTGCCAACTTTACAATTGATTGTAAAAAATGAGATAAATAAGCTGCTTAATACCTATGTATATATATAATTCATTTACACATTTGTGCAACACATAACTTTTCTTTTCAATAAGTAGGTATCCAATAAAACAACTATTCCAATTAAACAAAATCTGTTAATGATGGTCTAATAAATATGTTTAACTATGACATTATGTACTTACTACTGTGGCGCTTCTAAAGAATGCTGTCCACCAAAAAAGTTCCGACTAGCACATTCTATACATCAACTTTTTGTGATCGGAGCTGTTATGATGTAACTAGTATAGATAGAGTAGATAGAGTTGATATATTTACAAAAATATTAAACTTTGTGAGTACTATATAACAAAAAATGCTGTGATAGGACACATTAAAAACAATTTAACTGAATATGATATTATTAATTGCGGTAACAGTAACATGAAAACTTAAATGTACCTAAAAACTACTTTAAAAAAAGTTCCACTTTTAATCAAAGCTAAGATAACAATTAAAAATGCTTTGATTGAATTTACATACACATAAAATTGCTTTGGACGCCCTACAGCAGCCGTCAGCCACTTGTGCAACATTGCAGTGCTGTATAAATAGTACAATTGATGTTTCAGTCGATCGAGGGTTGTATTCGCCACGTGTGCCATATTTCAACTCTTTAAAATGTCTCAAAGGAGTCTCTAGGGGGTGTTGGACCTATGTCTCCACGCAAACCTTCCAAATTACCGGGTCCACATCTAGGATCCATGAAATTTAAAGCGATATAAATAATATTTTACCAAATAAATAATACAATTCAAAGCTGGAGCAGTCACTTGTGCTATATTTTATTGAGGATGAAAACGCTCCCGCTTTCCCGGAGGCCCGTGGCCTGCGGATACCTACATGTGTCCAGACCTGTAATCAAGGCGGATTTCTTCAAACCATTACCGCTAATAATTGGTTGCTGGCCACTGTGCACTTTCGAAATCATTAGCCGTGTGCAAGCGGACGACAAAATCATTCCAGGATTTATCTCGCGCTTATACCTCTTTTTATACCAATTATATAGGCGACATAATTCAAAAATACATGGCAAAATGAGTAAAGCAACATTTTCGTTATCACCGGCTCCGAGCGCATGTATTATAGTAGGCGTCATTGTTAGCATTTTTTACATAACGCGATAATACATTTTTTGTCCGTTGCGACTAATAAGCGCCCTTGAAAAGACTTCAACGCTTAACTAACGTTAAGTTCAATGCTCCAATGCCGCAGTTTTAACTTTAGCCTAATCAAATGATTAGCGTATTATTACTATCTTTTTATATTGCAGTTATCTTGTACTCCGTTTTGATATATTCAACTGATCATCATAATTAATAAAAAAGTGGGACTCGCATCGCATAAAACTGAATCGAAGTCAGAGTTTAGTGAGTCGCATTGGTGATAGATACTTTGGGGGTTAGTTAGGACGGTGGTGCAAGCAGTGGTGGGAGCATCGCGAGTAGTGGGAGCGGCAGTCGGGTGGCGCGGGCGTAGCGGCGGCCGCAGCGTCCGCGCGCATTCCGCGCGGCGGAAGGCCGCGGTCGTCGACACGCCGCCGCTGCACTTGCACCGGCGGCGGCTGGCCGCGCTCGTCAGTCCGCGCCGACTCTCCGCTAGGGCAACACCGATGGTAAGACGGGCGTCGGATGCGTCGCGCGGCGTCCCAGGCTGCAACGGCGGGCACGCGACCGCGGGCGGCGCGGGTGTGCGCGCACGTGCCGCGCCGGCACGGGCGGCGCTGGGGGCGCGCTCGCGGCGGCCCCGGCGGCCGCAGTGTCGCGGCGGCGGGCGACCAGCGTAGAGCGCCGCACGCGCCGGCATGCGACGCTAGCGGGAGCATGCGGCTGCCGCTGCTGCCGCTGCTCGTGCTGCCGCTCGTGCTCGCGCGCCCGGCAGCAGGTGAGACACCCCTTTCTAACCACGTTTTTATCTCTTTTACGACTTTCGAAAAGTTTCCGAGTGATAGTGCAACTCCAGTGACGATCCCGCTGAGTGTTCGATTTGTTTAGCGAAATTAAATTACAAACAAAATTATCGGTGGGAAACCGACGTGATAATTTCGACGGAGTCGCTTGACCGGTAAGGCGGCTTCCGATTTGCTATAGCGCGCCAAGCCAACGGTTAAAGTCGGTACGATTTGATAAGCGTAACGTGTACTTTTAACGCCGGTAAGTCGATTTATCGCATTCGATTTGAGGCCGTAGGATTCTGAATTATTTTTAAATTAAAAGTTATGTTTACCATTTCGAAATGTCACTTGAAAACTTGGCAGATATACCTGAAACTCAAAGGTGTGCCAACTATTTAAACGGTTTCTGAAAAGTTACTTCATAAATAAACAGTAGGTATGGACTTTAAAAGTAAAATTTAACGTTCATCAACCGTGGAATCGTGCGATACAGGTTCGGTTGTACAGTAATAAGTGGCATTGTCGTTTTGGATAAACAGAAGGAGGGAGTTTAAAAATAAAATGTCGTAGTACGTACGGCGAGTTCATTCAAATGTTGTAATTGTCCCGCGCGGCCGGAAGCGCGGGCCGCTGACAACTGCCTAACACACGCATTGCTAATTGCATAATCTCTAAATAATGCAAAACAAAATTGTTTCATAATACGGTACTGATTTTATTATATTCTCTTTATATTTCGTGTATTACGATTAAAATGTGTCTTGCGATAAATTAAGAGAACTTATCTTCACGTTTATCATGATTCCTAGATAAGGCAAAATCATATCTTCCGATATGTTGGCAATAATATGTAATTTAATTGATTTTTATGATCTTATTAATTTAACTCCAAATTTTAACTTATTATAATATTTAATCTTACTCATACAATTGTACAGATTAATAAATTTTAATTTAATTCCCACTTAATACATCTTAATTTATCTATTTAGTAAGTTATTAAATAAATAAAAGCATAGATAACGCACTTACGACAGGTAAGGAAAGCATTTAAAAAAAATCCAACGTAGGTTACATAAATTAAACGTTAAATAATTAATAATAATTTAAATTGTTGTAAATACGTTCTAGGTACTACCTAAAGTTATTTTAAAGCGTTGTAGTAATTTCATCAAATCACGTCAACGTCTACATTTAATTCCACTCCAGGTATCTATAAACTTTTTTGTCTGTGCTCATAATTTAGTTCATCATTTGCTGTACCTACTGAGTTAATGCATTTCCACTAAGCTGTATGTATTTTACGTAACCATTTTTTAATTGCTATTACTCATTTAAAAATAAAAAAACCCGCCAAGTGCGTGTTGCGCAATGTAGGATTCCGTAGATGCAAGTCATAAATGGCGACTTGGAATGGCGCTTTTTGTTTGATTCTATGAATATACTCGTATTATGTGAGTTCACGGTTTAACCACTAAAACGGGCCCGAACAGGACGATGATAAGTAAAGAAAGAGGTATATTTCATTTATTCATAATTTCACATAGTTCCTACTTTATAATCGTTCGTACATTTTATCTCAGTAACTGTAATAGAATTTGTACAATTTTTTTACTGTCCATAGACATTTATAGCTTGTTCACCTATCACGCTTTAACTTGTAAACCCAGCTTAGCTGTGATAGTTTCGTTTTACTCACAAAAATTTGCAGAGAACTTTAGAACTTAATCTTTCACAAGCCAATCCTTAAAACAAGAGAACACATCATGTTTTTTTTTACCACTTTGTAGGCATGATTAATGTACGTACCCGTGCCAAATTACAGCATTTTGGTACAGAGTTAAACTAGGGACAGACAGACAGACGAACGGACAGCCGTGGCGAAACCATGTAACTAACTAGTAAGTAACTAGTTAGTAGTACTAACTACTACTAAGCGTTCGTTGTTGACTACGGAACACTAAAATGGGTTCTTAGAACCACTTTAGTTCAATAATGATGATTCGCCATCGCGTTATTCTTCTAATGTGTATATTAAAATTTATGCAGATAATTTTCAAGTGTAACGTCGATGTATTTGTGAATTTAATTGCAGTACCTATAAAGTATTTTTATCTCACTATAATACTTTTTCATCTCATCAAATTGGATCTTGTGAAATGTGTTCTGGACACTCTACCATAAGAAATCTATGATACTATGATATCTTACTACAAAAGTTTGCAAATTTGGCCAAATGCAGTTTAATATACTTCAGATTTCAAACAGGACAAGAAAAATGGAAACCCGTATTGGCAACAAGTAGTATAATTATATGATATGGAATGTTAAAAAACGCGTGCACAAAGTTCGTCTAAGTTAAGAATGTCTACTTACCTATAACATACAAACTTAATCCATTTATTACTAACGCAAACGGCATTTCTGTTTGAAGGGTGTTAATGGGAGTGCAATGCTAGATCATTTATATAAATCCTTATTAGTTGCGCAACTTGTACATAATCATGTCAATTGCTCGGCTCCTTACAAACGAGTATTTTATAATTTGCAAAACTTGTCTAAATACTTAGTTCAGATTTATTTACCGGCTGTTAATTATTTGAACGCCTGAATAAAGCTCTAGTCCGAGTGACAGATAAAAGAGTTAAAATCTTAAATCTTAGTTCTAGATTTCCTTACTTTTTCGTGTAATGTTTAGAAATAAAATAGAAATGGATTTATTTACACCAGCGAGCACAGTATTACAAAAAAAAATTAAACTTAAATCTAAAGAAAGAAAAAAACAATAATACAAAAAAAAAGAAAAAAAGGTTTTAAAATAAAAATCATTTATGTTTTCATATAACCGATTACAAATTCAGCTTCCGATAGGAATATCAAATCAGAAAAACTAAATAATACTTTACTCGACCTGGGGACCGAACTCAGGACCTCCGGTTACGCCTACCAAGACAGACCAACGACACACTTTGCTTTTTAAGTCTTGAATTGAGCCGGTAGCCGGTTGACGTATTCTATGTCTTGGATCAGTCTTGTACCCGAGGGAGTGATTCATGACTGATCGGCCCACGGTATCAATTTTTCATCGCTTTTCTCTCTTTCGTGGTCGGACAACTCAGTTTTACAGGTTAAACTATTTGCAGTGCCGAATGCAATCGTGATATTTTGTATAATTTGCACATAAAAGTATCTGAACGTCCGGCACGGATGCTGAACTTAAATAAGAGTTTAACACCCTATGAATGCAATGTAAAAAATAAACGCGTTAGGTATCTACGGAGATCTTGTTGTGAAATTATAAGTAACCGGTATAGAAAATCATTTTAAAATAATTAAAATAGCATCTAAAGAATTACGTCATACCTATTAATAATTAATAGTTTAAATTATATTATTTTATTATTAATGCCTTACCCGATAGCGATCTTGGATTATTTAAACAATTTGTGTTTAATTTGCAGTTATCTTCCATCAATACCAACAGCATACAGCTGTTAGCCATTTATCAAAGATAACTTCAGAAAATATCAGTGTTTCGTTCTGATTGTTTCTATATGATACCAGTAGTTAAATAAACGTTATCACAGAAATTTCCGCCATGGCTAAAGTTCCAGTTGTCCCTTTACTTGCACTCATAATAAATATTTTCTTGCAATATGTTGCAAAATTGGCATTTAGCAGCAATGGCAGGCCAAGTAGTTATTACCACTAATCAAAGTTATTGTGATCGTCCATGATTGGTGATTTTTCTGTTTACTTATAAACATGTAAATATTATAAATATGTAAGCATGTATTACATACTACGTTACATAAAAGGTTTTTATAAAATAAATCGCGTAAAGCCATTGGTGAAGGCGGTGAAACTTACGAGTACCAGGACGTCATAAATGGTTTTTAAAAGCTTTTATTTAACTTCACTCGTATGTATGTATGTATATATGGATATATGTATGTCCTGGAATCTTGCAATCAATATTTCACCCACTTCCACTGATGCACGAAAATAAATAAAAAAGTTATAAAAAGGTTTTTTTTTTAATTTTTAATTATTAGGTAATTCATACTAAATTGTGACCAAACTTCCAAGGCATTCATATAGTATCTGCCGAATAAAACTTGTCCGACGCAAACGGATGCTTTAGACATTGGAATATTGCTAGGAGACAATGTAGAGTTCCTTAGGCGCATTAGTGATAGTTAGCACCTAAGTGTGTTAGCGTCCAGTTTAGTGCGGCATAGTTGTGCGTCTGGCCAGCTTCCGCCGCCGGCCTAGGCTCTCGACCGCCGCCCGTATCAATTACGCATGTAACCTGAATTTTCGAAAACTAATCCATTCCAGCGGTGATAGCTCAGCGGTTAAATTCGACCTCTCGCTCGAGGTCCGGTTCAAATCGCAGGCACTAATGACATTTTTATAAATTAAATATCTCCTGCTGTAACAGCGAAAGAAACGCATCTGAGAGCTACTACATTCAGAAACCAAAAAAAAATTTACTGTCTATCTAGGTTTTGAGATACAACTTGGTGACAGATAGACAGACGGACGGTCGGACAGCAAAATCTTAGTAATAGTGTCCCGTTTTATCCTTTGTGTACGGAACCCTAAAAACTTCGCTAAGGCAGAGTATAAAACACTCTGGCCAAGGACTTGGTATAAGGGACATGCTAATTAAATTATGCAACTTGTCATCAATTAATAAGCGTCGCTCAGACTGACACAGGTATTTAGCCAGCATTAAATAATTTGATGGCGGAGCTACAAATATTTACGAGTAGAACCTTAAGGTTCACTTAATGATTGCATTATTGGGAGCTTTGGGTGGCGGTGGTAACCACCCAAGGTTCCCAGTACAATTTCTTTAACTAACAATCAACAGCAAACGGGAAAATCAGCTAACAGAACTAAATTGTCACTAACAGTACCTATACTAATAGTCCTCATACCTTCAAAGGAACGTTCATATCATCTTTCACTGACTGGATTAACCATTCCAGACCCTTCATGAGTCTAGTTCAAATTCTGTCTTGGTGTCGTGGGCTACAGTGAATGTTCTGTGCTGCAATGTCGTTTGCTTTCTTATATGCATATGTAAAGGTTTATACTCGTATAAATATAAATTTCAACAAAGGTACCTAATACATCAAAAGTATCACACAAGTAGAATGAAAACCGAATGGATGAATTCATTTTGTTCATCAAGTTGAATTAACTAAACTAACTGATTGTTGAAATCGTCTTGGCCAGTGTTGGTTTAAATAAATTTACATTGAAAATGTTTCAATTCAAGTATAACTTACGAGTACAATATCAGATTCAAAGGTCGATATAAAAATTAATTTGAATGTCACGGTAGTATGTTATTTTGAAATGTATGAATTGTATGGATTAGGGTGATTTCATCTGTATTCTGTATACAATTCTGTATGCCAATGAAAGCACAGAAGAATGATACTACGAGTATATTATCATTATACATATACATTATACATAAGGTTCTAAGTTGGTGTTAAATTTTGATAGTCAATTTACAATCGCATTAACATTAATATAGTATCTTATTACTTACTAGCTATTGCCCACGGCTTCGCCCGAGTTATATATACTAGTTATATATAATAGTGGTAGTAATATCTGTAAAGATAAATTAAAACATTAAAAATTATATCTATCTACCAGTGAAAACCGTCTTTAAATCGGTTTAGTGATTTCTGAGATTAGCCTGCGCGAACTTATTAATATTTAAAGATACTACGAAAATATTATATGGTAAGCAAAGCCTTTGAAATTACTATGAGATAATTAAAATTACCGGTTAAATAATTTGATCTTTTTACATGTTATTAAATAAATGAGTATGTATTCTGGACGTCTCGACGTCTGGCCGGCGAGGCGGGCGCCGATGATTCGAGAGGAGCCACATATCAGCAGAATGCACCTGCGGGTTAGTGATGCACCGCATTATTAACTTGTCGATATCGACAGTTGACGTTATCTTAACGCGTAAATTACAAAGTAGAGTCGAAATAAAAGCAACATTATGATTCTCAACTGCTGTCGGGCTTACATGTTTGCCTTGACCAAATAAGGAACCTTTTACAATTTTTGATTGTTTCATATTATTATATTTATTTAAATTTCATCATTCAATTTGAAAAAAAAAAAAAAAAATTTAAGAAATTAAATGTCACTTGCTATAACGGTGAAGGACACACCACGTTCTCGAAGGTATGTGAAGTCTGCCAATCCGCACTTGCCCAGCGTGGTGGACTAAGGCCTAATCCCTCCCATTCTGAGAGGAGACCCGAGCCCAACAGTGGGACAAAGAAAGGGTTGTGATGATGATGATGATGATTCAATTTACATTTTCTAATATATTTCATGAACATGATCACTGTTATGTATTAAGCTTAATATTCAAAGTTAGTTATAGGACTTTAAACTAAACATAGCTAGCCAAAAATGCCCCACAACAGTGGCGTTATCAATTAACTAACCGTAATCCGGTACGATCAAGTCGCGAGACGTATCGTCACGAATTTAGAACGGCGTTGCACTCGTGCGTGTTGGACTTGAGATTTTATGTTCGTGGTTTTGTTTGTGTCCAGTGTTCTCATATATGCATATTACGTTGCCTCTAACGGGTTTATTGCTTTGGAATGAACGCGGCCGTCTGCATGCCAAGCGACGATTCCTGGTGATCGCCCCTTTGAATTATGCGTGCGGGCACGCTGACGCGTCTGTATTCAATCGCCTCGCGAGATTTATGTGTGGCCTGTAGGCTCGCCACATACGAATGTTTCCATGAAATCTGTCTAACGCACCCAGCTCGTCGTGATAAGATAACATGCAGTATTCCAGACCTGCAATTGTATGGCTTTGAGTACTCAAGTGTTTATACCAATTGTGTTTACCCAGCTAGCGCTAGACTCGGGAATTTAGCGCGATCCTATTATGCACACGTTTCCAGCTGTATTATCGTATAATACAAATGCTTATACAGAACTTATCTACATAAAATTTCCGTAAAATATATCAAAACTTGTGTTTAAAGCGATGTAGGTCTATAAAATAATATAGTAATAGGCGAAGATAAGGACGATTGGTGTTTCTAGTAGCGTATTAATAATTAAGATGTAACTTAATTTGACTAAACTCTACATATCTTAACTAAAAAAAATATATATCTAAAAGTAAATGATTTCGCGGCACGGAGCGTTCCTGTACGCGTCCGTATAGTAGCTAATCTCAGTGATCACTGTCAATTTGCGTCCATTACCCAACACATACAGAGCTTAGTTGGCGAAAATGAACTTTTGCTAAAATGGAGGAAATTAAATAATTAAAAATTGAGTAATAACTTATATTAAAATTTGAATTTTTTACATTTTTAAGACCTTACTATGCGATTTTTTTCTAGCGAGTAAAAATAACACAAAGGTTTGTTTGAAATAATCACATTCTCGAAAATATGATGAAGCTTACTGATTATTTTTTTCAAAACTCTAAAGTGTTTTTATTTTGTTAAAAAAAAACTATAAGATGAACCCTAATTTGCTAGATTTGGCTACTTACCGGGCCTTAAATTTAAAATACGAACGTGCCAGGTCAGAAATTCAAGCTGATGTAACGGTTTTAGCAATAACTTTATCGATGTTAGCATAATTTAACCATGTCGCGTCACTAACGTGAATGCACTGCCGGGTTCCAGTGGTCAGATGCATTGAGGGTGTAATAAAGATTCGGTTTTACGGCCTACGAAATATCAATTTACAAACGCAAAACTAAGTATCTTTTACACAAATATTGCCAAAAATTCAACCTTATAATGTATTTGGTTATTGAACGCAACTGGATAGCTACATAGCTAGATAAGTACCTGATAGAAAGTAATAGAAACCACAAGTACACATAGGTACCTTCCATAGATCATAAATAATTTTGGCTTAAGACAGACTGCTTTGCTTATGTCTTCACTTTTTTTTAGTATATATTTTTTACAATTAAATTTACCGTAAGTAAGTTATTAATTTTATTACTGAATGATTCGTGAGTGTCTATTCATGGTTGAAATTACCGACATTACCTACATGACATTGAATTTCCGACTTAAATCACACGTGAGTAAACGTGTGATTTAAGTCGGAAATAGGCCAACTAGTTTCGATCGATACGATGACCATCTTAGGAGTGTACGCGCTCGTAAGTAATTTATGTTTAGTGTTAAAAAAAAAATTATGGGCCGAAATCCTTAAAATAATGTAAATAAATGTGATAAAAAAGAGTATGCAGTACATTTAATGTGTTCTTAAGATATACTTGCAAACGAAACCTGTAAATCTTTTCGCCACCACTCCTCAATGACGGTCAGTGACCTTATGAGGTTTCCTTGAAATCTACAAGACATTGATAGATGTTGGATAAACTCTAAATTAACCTAGAAAACGGCCTGCTTAACAGATATGATGCAAAATATATGGCTCTTAGTTTTTTCCATTAAGCTTTACGTACCTAAGTTAAGATAAATTCAAATTAATCTAAAGTAAGTTGCTCAAAGTAAAACCATAATCTGATTAATAATATGGATAAAAATCAAAAAACATCATCCATAACTTCGCATTAGATATTGAAGAGTAGTTAAGTCATTATATTTAATCACCGCCGAACGAATAAAATATGTATTCAAAGATTAGATAAGCTGACAATCAGAGTGTTGAGAACATGAACGAACAATTTGTAATTATAATTGACAGCTTGTCGTCCAACTAAAATAGAGACAGTTCTTAATGCTTTGCCCACGCGACCGCGGTCATAATCGTAAAAAATATCGTGGAAGAATTTGTAGTTTAGTTATTCAAATACATACTACCTATTTGTCAGTGTTTTTATAATATAAGTGTCATTTACCATTATCATTACAACGCTTTCCCTGTCCCACTGGTGGGCACAGTGCCACACGGGTGGGAATTGACTTTAAATGCCTTTGAGAACGCGAAGACCTATCATGAAAGTTTCCTCAAGATTTTTACCTTCACCATTACAGATGGAGGAAGTCCTGGCTCAATTGGGGATTATTATTCAGATTTTCTAGCTTGAAAACGTTCGAAGTAAATACATATAATAAGTAGATATATTGAGGCGGAGTGAGATTAACACTTGACGAATGTAGCGTTGTTGGTTGTGAATGTTGTGATAACCGACATAATAAAATTTAGTTACAAAATGTGTTGTTGTTTATGCGATATTTAAAAGTGTTAATCTTGCCCCATGTGTTAACATGATCACGCCTCACCATAATTACTTACCCCTACTTACCATTTGAAATTTAAAATAATTGTGACAATGTTTATTGGTATGTATATCTAAATAGAATGAAACAATTTACATCCTGACTTTGGTACTATGGACTATAGCAGTGGTAGTATTCGGTAGGTTTGATATCGAGTAGAAAAATGCATTAGGATTTATAAACAATGATGTTGAACTAAATAATTTCAGTCTAGTTGGCAGTGTATAATTATAATGAACTCAGGGCAGGCTATGACAACGTTGTATCGGTCAGGCGTATAAATTAATTACAAGGGACGCTTCATTACTTTTAATGAGTTGTTCGGATTGTTAATTGGTTAATATACATCGCACCATAGCGACGTTGACCGGGAGTCCAGACTGACCGACACGGTTAAAACAAACGGTCGACAACAACAACATTCAATAACCTCGGCCTGAGGTGAGCCAGGCTCCTCTGAGGCACAGCCGGGTAATTTACATTGTCCACACACACTGACTCGAAGTTAGTTTCATATTTTTCAGATGCAGTTGACTTCATATTTTATTTTACTTAGCTATCCAAAAGTGGAGGAGTATGCTCTAGACCTCCCGCAGCAGAGTCTGTAGGGGAGACCCGTGCCCAGCAGTGGGACGTCTACGGGTCGCAGCGATCCAAAAGTTTATTTATTTATTTATTTGAATCTTAATTTTATCTTACAAAGGCGGACTTAATGCTAAAGCATTCTCTCCCAGTCAACCTTTGGGCGGTGGGAAAAGCATCGAAGGCGGTATTAAGAAATAAACAAAAGTAAGAACAAATAATCCACCAATCCACATTGGAGCAGCGTGGTGGAGTATGCTGTAGACCTCCCGCAGCTGCGTCTGTGGGGGAGACCCGTGCCCAGCAGTGGGACGTCTGTAGGTCGCAGCGAAGAACAAATAATTAATTAATTAATTTACAAAATTTGAATGAAAAGAAACAAAATAAATTGAGAATCCATATAATTTCAATAAATTGAATTTTAAAAAATCATAGAGAATCCAAATCTTTTACATTACAGACGAGTGACCCTGCCTGTTGTGCCAGGGGTCGTGGGTTCGAATCCCACTTCGGACAAATATTCCTATGACGAATACTTGTATTTGTTCTGTGTCTGGATGTTAATGTATTTAAAAATATCTATGTATGAATATCAGTCTAACACCCATATTACAGGCTCGCGCCTACTTTGGGGTCAGATGACCGTGTATGATAATGTCCAAGATATTTATTATTATTATTTAATTCAATTTATTGAAATTTGTAACTACAGACAAAAGGTTTGTCTATGTTGGATAAGCCTTAATATAGAATAGAACAAGCATTAACTCTAGATCTTTAAATTATCAGCCATAACTGGATTAATTTAGGCAAAAGACTGAAGTTTTTACCTTCGACTTAAAATCAACTTGTCAATTTGCTGCACATTTCATTCATTATAGCTCCTACTCCTACAGAAAATGTTGGCACATCCTCAGGAATTCACACACTGTGTCACTTCCAATCTTCACAACGAAACGACACCTCGGTATTTGTTTTAAATTGCGATATTTGTACACTACGTATCTTCAAAGAGAAAATCAGCATTAATCTATTTCGCATCCGATAAATTTTACACCTATTTGACCTATGTTTGATTATTTTTATATATCGCGCTAAAGTTCAATAGCACAATACACGAGCGCACGGGGCTTTTTTAACGACGACGAAGAGATGTAATTTTTATTACATAAGAGGGTTAAAGTATTGCTAAAACCATAAACTTTAACAGTCATGTTTTAATTTTGTTAAAAAATACATTACAACATTTCAAACAAAAATTAGTAGATAGGTATACGAAATTGATCACATCTAATGTAATACACCTTAAAATATATTTCTCTTCATAATATATTGTCATGGAAATAAAAACATTATTCAATCGCCGACGGACCTGGTAATCAGACGGCTAGACGGCGAGTTTTCGTTTTATGCTAAATATTAGTCTTCCAGACACCTGCTTAAATACGTCCTTCAGAGTCCCAGGACCGAAAACTAGGTCAAATGGAGGCTGCCAGACAATCACAATTTTAAATTAGGGATCCTAACTTTTAGTCGAGACAGATAAAGCATATTATGTCCCCCGGCAACTGTTAACGGCCGGTTTTATTAGGTCCGTCTGTAAGCGGTTCGTTTTTTTTAATGTAACGACGCAACGTGCGTCGGTGCCATCGAGCAAGCATATCACCTGTAGTTTATGGGGCATCGTTAGCTCGATATTTACTCAGTTTAAACCAAAAATCATAGTGACCACTTTTTTTTAATTTATCGTTCTTTATTTTTCATGTAAGTTTTAATGGGTAATAAACATTCAATCAAGTCCATCTGCTGATTTACTGCAAAAAAACATTTTAATTAATTTTTCCGTTTCATTACTAAATGATATTGAATTTTCTGTTCTTGTCTCAAATGCTTATCTTCACAGCATTTTGCATTCATTTGATACGATGATGGGGTCTCCCTCAAATGTAGCTTTATGTTTAATAATAATAATTAAATGTTATTTAGTAATAGTGCCACAAGACAATGTAAGATTTAAAAGATTTAAATATTGCATTAATTTATAGTCCCAGTTACGGTCATTAAAATTTCATAGGAGATAAAAAGCCGTCTTTCGTGAGGGAAGCGGAACAGGCGAAGCTGTTTTGTGTTCAAATATTTCTTGATAGGTTTACCCACGCCACATATTTATGACACTATTCATTATAATTATTTACACTGCATTGCTTAAAAATAAAATATCTATATTAGACAGTTGTGACAGAATTATCAAATTAAAGTAGGTAACTATGGTGAGGTGAAGTAAAACTAATAAATGGGGCAAGAATAACACTTAAATAACTCTTAAAGTAGAAATACCGTTAACCGATACTGTTGCTGGTAATGTTAAATGACATAGGAAACTATAATGGAAATTGTTACTTTCATAGCATAGCAGCATAGTTCATAGCATCAACAAGGCTTAGCAATTTTTTTAACCATTGAAACGTGACGGCTTAACATGCCCTCCGAAGCACGGTAGCGCCCATGAAATTTTGCCACTAGAGGTCACCTATCCACAAACAAACCGACCGCGCCCGTCGTTGCTTCTCTGTCGATCACATCGAATCGACACGAGCTATTAGGCTATACATATATGGACGCTACAAAATAGCAACTGAGTTTAGGAAATTTGGGCTGAGAGTGGCCATAGCACTCAAGAATAACAAATTCGCTTGAAGTGACAAAAACATCCTCTTAATTATGACCTTACTTATTTGTTTTATCAAATTTCAACGAATCTAATTTATTTTTACCTGCGCGAGTAATACGGTTGCGTGTTTGCGTAAGTATATTGATTCAAGCTGCGCCCGCGCACCGCCTTGCCAACGATAATTTGTTTTCCGAATCAAAATATTATTTTGACGTGATCAGTCACACAACACTGAATATAATAATTTGTTGGTGCTAAGATCAAAACAAACAGCGTATATAATTAACGGGACCGTTTTAGAGTGCCTATTCTCGGGTCATTCATGTGGCCACAAATATCATGCGCGGGTGACACAAATGAACCAGTGGCACTGATCTATTTCAGTCTTACTTTGCTCACACTTCACTGTGAGTTGTTTGTTTGAGTTCGTTTCCAATTTGTTATCCAATGTTATGCGCTCGAACAATAGCCGCAATCATTTGCATTGCAAATTTAACCAAAAGCCAAACCACAACAATTAAACATTCTACGAAATTTTTGATTGGTTTTCTTAAAATTCTAAAATATCTACTGTGATATTAAAATAAAATAATTCTCAACAATTCCTTATCTAAGCCTCATAGGTTTAGAAAACCAGTACGAACTACTAAAGAATCTAGTAGGTACTAAACTAGTATTTAGAAAACACGACAGCAAATTATTTTAGTTAGGTACCTAACCTACTAGATTTAAAACTTTTTCTGAAGATGGAGCGTACAGAAATTCTTTTTCTACAATTTAAGATCTCAACTATAGCAGGAATAGTATGATGCTAGTATTGACAGTGTAGTGGAATCCGGCCCTGCCCCTCGCAATCCGAGAGAAGAACCGTGCCCAACAGTGGACCAATTAAAAGAGTTGTTTTTCTTTTAGTTTGAGAAAATAATTTAAATTTCGAAAACTCAGCCATTAGTCCTGTACCTACGAGATGCTACGAGTATAATATATTGTTTTTGAATCGCCAGAATATATTTTTATCTGGATTAAGTTTTTTCTTCTATAATCAGTAAATCGTATAACATTACTCATCCTGTTAAACATGATAATATGACTTCCATTTGATTGCAGGTCTTGTAAATCTGCCCAAATTTTTAACAACAAGCTTTGAAATATTTCAAGATAACTTTCCTTTCCTTGACTGTTTATTGATTTGATTTTTAAATTAACACATTTAAAGCGGGAGGAGAAAAACAAGCACACTGAGTTGGCCAACGTCACTGATCGAGGTAGGTACTTGAGAGCGTTTTCACAATACACGACGCTAATATTTTATAGCTTTCGTTGTCATAAACGATCGATCTCTTTAACTTTCCTTACGATGAACGGTGTTCGATATCCTGAGCTTTGATGAGGCGAAGGGCATTCCACTAAACGATACCCACTGACGGATTTTCTTCTTGATCTTCTTAGTCGATGTCTTCATTGCTGAAGGTCGTATCTAGCTTGAAGTGTTGGTAACTCGGTGCACTATGCTTTTCCACGAAGTTCTGTCCTCGGCGGTCTTTAGAACTTGGGTTATCTGCAGGCCTGTGAGGGTCTTTACTAGGTCGGACCACCGGGTAGTTTAGCGATGACTGACGGATCACAAGGTATCTTTTTTCCAGAAATCCAGTGCTGAGTTTTCATTTTCCGGTGCATTTTTCAGGTTCCAACTACAAATTACTAGATTTACCTGCGGCTCCGCACGCGTTAAATCGTTTTTCGCGCAGAAATTTACTACTATCTATATAACCCTCAGTCCTCCTATTCAGTCGGACATCTAAATAAAAAAATTATGTATCAAATTTTTTTACCTAATTTTTAAGTTTAATTTTAACTCTACTTAAAGTAAAAGCAATTTTCACTATTCGACTTTTTATTTTAATCAAACTTATACACCTAATTAACGATTTTATAAATACATATGTAATTTATTACAATTAAAGAGTTTTGTAATAATATTGGAAAACAGAACAGGTATAATGTTTTTGTCTTCAACTTTGCCTTTTTCTTCTTATTCATTGTTGGTTAGTGGGTTGGCGCGAACACCTAAAATGAGTCTTTGCATCCGACATGAAGAGCCTTGCCTTGAGTTCTCAGTGCAGTCCCAATTACCAATTACCCCGCAGCTTAATGTGTTTAATGCAAGTTAGGTATGTATTGCAGGTAAAATATCGTTTAATTTAATTTTATCGTATCGTCGCGTAAAACAATGTCGTAACGTACGCTGTAAACGCGTAACGTTTGGTTGTCCATGTACGGTTGTGGTCGGGCCGGTCGGCCGGTCGGTGGGTTTGAAAAATAGTGTCTGCCGAACGTCTAGCGCGGCCCGAACGTGACTCACTCCGACTGGATTCCGACCGAATACGGCCCGCGCCCGCGCCCGCGCCGGTACACGCATCTGCTGTTAATATTCCCGTCTGCAATATCTGTAGGAAACAGTGGGAACCATGGTTTTATTACTCGTTTCTAGACACGTAAATATTTCCAGACTAAACAACTTGAGCTTATGGAGGTCAGCTAGCTATGGAATGTTATTATTAATGACAACATTTTAAAATAAATCTTGAGTGTTTGGTTGTCATTGAAGCCAATTAGGGTAGGTATATCCATTGGTAGTGGATATTGGTACCGCTTTGCTTCTGTGATCTTCCCTATTCGGTGGAATGGTTTGAGAGCCATTATGCCAATATGATATACCTACATTTATGTCAATAAATAAATACCAAGATAAAAATATACATACTTAGTACATACATCCACTCGTAGATCTGTTATATGGAAAAAGGATAGCAAACGAGCTTGCAGCACCACCCATCCGCTGCCGCCCATGACAACTGTGACTGACTTTGAACAAGACTCAATTAGGGACTGGGATGGTTAGTCCAATTAGTTGAGAGAGTTAATTAGAACATTAGTTGGTCAGTTCGTTAGTAGGTATGAGGACTGGGGACTGTTAGTGATAGTTAGTCCTGTTAGTTGGTGTTAGTAATAGTCCAGTTAGTACTTGTTAGTAGGAGTCTCGTTCTAAGTCAGTCACAGATGTGTTGCTACCCTTGAGGACTAAGATGGTCGCCTCTAAAGAAGTGTAACCGGAATCCACACCTTTCCAACCGGACCACAATTGCTTTAAAAACAATTATTACACGGCAGAAATGGTACTAGGTACCGTGGCGGGCGGTGGTACTGCCCCGGGCGAACTCTATATGGAACCAATTAGCTTTCATATAAAACCTATTTGGTTCCCTATAGGCTCTACCACCTACTTCTCTCCCTATAGGCTCTACCACCATCGCTTCTCGGCCTTTTGGCTAAGATCAAAGTGTAGTGTTATATAAGACAAAATAAGATTATATGGTCAATGTGAAATATGAACTGTGAAGTGATTATAGTGCAAGACGAAATAATTAAGAAAAAAAATAATAAAGTAAGTAACTCTCGTGCTTTCTCGTCTCCTGGCCACATGTTAGCACGGGATTGAATACGCAAATAAAGCAATTTGGGTTGCAAATCGCATTAAGAATCGCGTGCGATTTACTAATGCGCAGCCATATTAAAATATCGTTCGCATGCGACGGCAAAACACTTGCCGTAATCTCACGTAAGGCAACATTGTAATTTGAACTTCATATATAACATTATGTAACGTTATAAATGCAACCGGTACAGGAGTCCGGAATTTCAACGCTTTGTTTAAAATAAAATACATGTAACTTAACAAGTAATGTTATAGATTACTTAGGTAGTTGTAGTAGATACAGTTTGAAAGTTGGAGGCACATTTATTGGAGGTTTCAGTTTATTTAGGTACCTACTTATAATGTCTTGTAGGATATTGCATATAAGTATACCTACTTACAACATGCCTTCATTTGTTTTTATTACAATACGTTTAGCTTAAACACATCTGCTCTTATTGTAAATTAAATAATGATGTCTAGACAACACATTGTAGACATAAGTGAAGAGCATTAACACTATTAATCAATCTGGACAATTTTATAACTTAGCTAAATGGTTCTTTGTATTCATTGGGATAATAAAGTAGTTACTGAATGTGTATTATATTGTGACTAGCTTACTTTCGGGATTAATATTATGTAATGTTTCATTTTAAATCGATCAAGGCCCAGCAGTAAGGCTGTATGGTTAAAAAAAAATTAAATGATTTTATTTTTTTAATTAATCCAATTCTTTGCATTTGAATGCGTATTTTTTTTAAATATAGATAATATTATTATTTATTTGTGACACTGCAAATTGTATTTAATAATCTCAGATAATTTATTATTATAGATTCATATCATATTATTATTATAGATTCATATTATAGATTCATATCATATCATCTCAGATAACTTATTATTAAGTGACATTTGTACACCCATCATGGGTAATGAAAAGTGAAATTAAATTTTGTATTTACCATCTATTGTAAACATAACATACAAATAAATAAATTGATTGATTGATTAAATTAATTGTTGACTGGTAGAAAATGCCTTTTGGCATTAAGTCCGCTCATTATAGAAAATGCCATAAAGGTTTAATAAATAAATAAATAAATAAATTAACATTTTGTTGGTAGCCGGGATCTGCTGGACGGGGATGGAGCGCGGCGGGCGGTGCAGCTCGGTGGCGGCGCTGCGCGTGGGGCGCGCGGAGTGCTGCGCGGGCGGCGCGCGCGCACCCGCCGCGTGGAGCCCGCGCGACCTCGACAGCGGCGAGATATTCTTCTACAAGGCGCTCTCGGGCGGCGTGCCGTGCACCGCCTGTGCCGGTAAGCCCTTGCCTACTATGACTTGACGGGAGGAAATCTTGTTCACTTTATAAGAGACTAGTGAACGCCCGCAGCTTCGCTGGCGTGGAATAGACATTCACTAACTTCAAAAACGGCAAAGTTTCATACTAACTTTGCACCCTCGTTTTTTAAAAATCCTTTCTTAGTGCTCCTCTACGTTATAAAAGGAACCCATGTGCAAAATTTCAAATTTCTAACCCTTATAGTTTAGACCCTGCGTTGATGTCAGCTTCTCCTTTTATACAAGGTACCTACTACCAGATTTATTTAAATTTAAAAAAGTACTGGTGGCAGCGAAGGTAAGCAATTGTAGCAATTACGTAACGCTAAGGTATTCCTCGAAGAATTTCACTGCTGGTGGGACATACAGCGTTGGCTCAGTTGATTAGAGCACTCCCATTACCTTTGGGTAATTTTTTAATAATAATTAACACTTATGACCGTTATGGAATTGTTTCAATAATGATTTAGGTGCGGGCAGCCCGCAACGAACGATAGATAATATTAAGTGCCTTTGAAATATTACATAAATAAATAGTTGTACGCACTTAGGTACTTGTTCAACGTAGAAAATTTATTACTTGCTAACCACCATAAACATGCATTTTCAAATTTCACAAACGTAAGAAAGGAAATAAAATTAAGGAAAAATAATAAAATAAAGTAAGGAAAACAAAATTTAATGTAATCCTCATTTTCTGCTTTATTAATCTTAAAAATTATTTAAATCTTATCCTTATTTCAAAACCAGTTAGCCTGTTGCCATGTGCATGCAACTAAGTACCTATCTAAATACATACATACATACTTACTTCATACATCGTTGACTCAATGTGATCGACAGAATAAAGCAACGCTGGGCTCAGTCGGTTTGTGGATATGTGACTGCTAGTAGCAAAATTTTATGGGCGCTACCGTGCTTCGGAGAGCAAATTAAGCCGTTGGTTTCGTTTTCAATGGTGAAAACAATCGTTAAGCCTTGTCAAAAACCTTCGGGTAGCTTGATAACTTTCGACACCGAGTTGGCCACTAATATAGACCTCCCGCAGCTTTTCCTGTCCCTGTGGAGACCCGTGCCCAGCACTGGGAAGTCTGTGAGTTGCAGCTAAATATCTGCATACAGTAGGTACTACTAGGTATAATAATTACGATTCTTTTGACACTCGAGCATCTAATTAAATAATCGACCGAAAATATCTACTACCACTAGGTATAGCAACTATTACATTACATTTTTATAATAATGACTAACAAAAAGGCATGTCATGATGGTAAGTGGTCACCGTCGCCTATGAACACGTACGACACCAGGGACATCACATGTGCCTTGCCGGCCTAGAAGGATACGATTCACACTCTTGAAGCATTCCATGTCGTAGCAAAAAGAACATACCTCAGCTGGAAGCCCATTCCAGACTCGTTCTAAGAGGTCTCAGGTTTTTGCTGTTGATCAAAATGTTACTTGATTAAATTCATTAATCTTATGTAATACGTCCTTTGGATTGGCTGCTAGAGAATACCGACAGGCCACCCATTGTAAAACCTTTTTGTTTCTTACAATAAAGAATAAATAAATAAACATACATATTTATTTTTCACTTAATTCCTTATTATTGAGTATTGTTTCGTCCCTTTGGCAGAATCGTGCGCAGGCGTGTCGTGCGGCGCGGGGCGACGATGCGCGGTGCGTGGGGGGCGGGCACGCTGCGTGTGCGCAGCGGCGTGCCGGCGGGCCGGGCCGGTGTGCGGCAGCGACGGCAAGACCTACCGCTCGCTATGCCGCTTGCGCCGCCGCGCGTGTCGCCGCCCCGCCAAACACCTGGTGCTCGACTACCCGGGACCTTGCCGAGGTGAGTCTATGCTGCCCGGTACGTAGAGTTTACTATACATTAGTATAGTAAACGAAACTTGTATGGAGATTATGATTTTAATTTCTCGTTTAAATGACAGTAAAATTTTATATACATCGTACCCCTGAAATAATGATTTAATCACTACATATCTTATTTGCATAATTTTTAATCGACATTTATCATCATTCCTTGCTACTTTATATATCAAAAGCATAATGTATCATATAGCTGTGCTCTCAAAACCATGACTGATTGATTAATAAAATTCAACCGCGTAACCGCAACCGCACATATTATATTGGAGCAGTAGAAATAGATACATTCTGTGTATCGTTATAGTCTCAATCCACATTTCAATCTGACCTTAAGTAAAACGTCACTGAATGGAGTTAACAGGTAAGCTAATTAGTCTTCCATGAGACTTTTAATTTTGTGGGAAATATATGAGTTCAATAAATTGTGATAATAGGTAATGGTAAAAATCTGACAATTATTTGAAAATTTCTGTAAAAGTACAGTTCATTTGGTTCGGTAATTTTATTCCTAAATAAAAAACTATTTTACTAATGGGATGCTTTAATAAATGTGACATATTTGCTACTTGTTCTAAAAAATATGTCAAACTATCCATCAGTCCATCCTCCACTCAGTTCATCCTACGACGACGGCAGGTTAGTAATAAATGGTTCTTAGTGGGCTGTGTTAGGTAAAGGGGGTGTCTTTGAGTACGAAAAGCGACCATACGCATATTTCTCACATAAAAAAATTCTCCCAAGTGTCATTCATCTCAGCATGTCACTCCTGTATTTTCCCGAAGTGGTAGGCAAAGGTACACCCACTTTTCACCAGTGGTTTAGGTTTCATGTTTTAGGTGATGAACCTATTGCCATAGATCGGGCGCAAATCCAGAGCTTAAGTTAGAAAAACCTAATAATTGTTGCCCGACCCGAGGATTGAACCCAGGAAGTCTAGCTTAGCAGCAGCGGTTACAACCACTAGACCAATGTTCTGTAGTCAAGATGACGTATTAATGCGTAGCGGTAGCATATATTGTTAGGCTAGTCACATGGAGTTTCTTTTAATCCCATGTAGGTAGTAGCTATCTTTGGTTTTGTCTCACAAAACTTCATAAAAGACACAATGTATCCACGTTCACAAAACACGATGATCTCTCTCTAGTCTAGCGTGTCTGATGTTCTCATATAACCGAGCGTTCCAAGCCTGACTCCGATTGTTGATTATTATAACTGCCCCGGCGACCGCAAACCGCGCTAATCTCGGATCCATTGCACGCGTAGCTGCTTGCCTTGGAAATAGATATTTGAATAAATCCCATTTCTAATCGGACGTAAGAATGTTTCAAACACGAGAGAAGGAGGTACTACCTACTAATCTAAACAATTTTGTTCTCCTTTAAATAGGTACCTACATACTTTTAAAATAGTTTTTAAACTAAATATGTAAAAGGCACATAGGCTCATAATAATTACCTAGTATGTATTTCGACACTAGGTACTATAAGTACCTAGGTACTATAGGTAGTAGGTAGGTAGTAGGTACTATAAGTACCTAGTGTCGAAATCATTTTCGAAATACACACTAAATTTAGAGCTTGTATTTGACTGTTTCCTCCGCAAACCGCAAAGCTCATTCGTATTAACTCAAACCTAACTGGTTTTACATTTGCTCTCACGGAAAAACGATCGCAATACATATTTCTTGAAATAATTTTAAAACCAGTACCAATAACCATTTTTAAGATTACTGTCGCTGTCATAACGATAATGTTAATGCATGCGGCTTTCGTTCGGCAAGTCATCGGGAAGGCTATCAAAAGTACGAGCGATGCTCGCTCCTTCGGGTCATGTTTTATGTATAAATCTATTTAAACTGTAATGCAGGTTTGCAAAACTCTAAATTTACCTACTTAAATTAAATTGAATAGAATAGAATAGAATAGAATAGAATAGAATATGGATTTATTTCGACAAGTTAACAAAAATAATAGTAACAAAATTCATCCATACTTCCATACTATCCATTATTATACTTTATACTTTATATTATACTAATATTATAAATGTGAAAGTGTGTTTGTTTATTTATTTATTTGTTTGTTTGTCCGGCTTTCACGTCGCAACGAAGCTATTATATGGTATGGTTTTTGTGTGTGGAGATATTGAGGAGGGTGGAGAGTGACGTAGGCTACTTTTTACCGCGGTAATACATCCCCATCGGAAGATATCGATGTTTTGTTATTTGCTAGATATTTAGTTCCGGATGTTGTTAACAGATGGCATTGTTAATTCCCTTTTCCCACGCGGGCGGAGCCGCGGGTAAAAGCTAGTATAAAATAAGCTAAAAACTATTGGATTTGCCGAAATGGGGCCGCACTCAGCTATGGTCGCAGCGAACCACGACCGCTGGTTTTCAGGGCGACCCAGCGTATTAGAGAAGTTCGGAATTGCACTAACTGACGCCCCCGCAAACTATGTTCTGCCATATGAAATGTCAAAGTGTCGCGACGTTTCACGTCAATGAACGACGGTTAAAAATAAAAATACTAAAATAGTGTTTAAATTTTTTTTCCAGTGGACCAAATTGTTAATCTAAACCATCCTCGAATCCCCATGAACACACACAAAAAATTTCATAAACATCTATCCAGCCGTTTAGGAGGAGTTCACTGTCATACACACGTACACAAGAAATATATATATGTATTAACATTTATATTAAGATAAGTATATCGGCTACCTTAAAATTACGTGCATAATCAATACTACGTAGGGAATAATATTTTTAAAGCAGATAGAATAAGGTGTAATTAAAGTAAAACCCATACTGTATTCGAAGTTTTATGTATCTATTAACGTACGGATCGGAAAATATGAACAGTGAAAAATAGAATAGCGCTCGCAGACCTCTTGAATATTATAACCCTAGGAAATACTTTCTATAGTAGATTTCGATTAAGGCGAGAATGAGATCCGACCGCACCGCCGTCCGCCGCCGACCGACGTCTGCGCACAATAGCGTCATTTGCGTGGAAATACATGCACATGCGCAAACCACTTCGAAACGCTCTACACGACCCGACTCCATTAATATCCGCTTTCAATATCGCCATAGTATTGTTTATTCGCCGGGAAAATTAATATCTGTCCGATCCTAAGCGTTTAGGAGCGTGCGCTATATTTCAAAGAACTCGGTCTACCCGCGCTATCCAGGGTTTCTACCATTGGCTATAATTATTATCTGTCTTCTTCGACAGGTTTCGTTTTGGTCGTAACTGCCCGCACATTCCCCATTGCCGTGATGACTGGACACTCCCCCACTATCTCACTGGCGAATTGTTCGTTTCTAGAAGGCAGGCTACATCTCTATTGGCATCAGTGGACTATAATGGCTCATTCCGATGCGCGATACGTCTGCCCGAATGCGTCGCCTCGGGTGTATGCATGTGAATGGAAGCTTCCATGCCATAGCTTCGGTCCTCGAAGCAATCGAGATTGCAGGTCGTAAATCTATAATCAGCGCTCTACGAACGAATGAAGCTTTAAAGTCTAATAGAAGACTGAATTGAAGAAAATTGCTACGAGTGGGTACTACGCTTCATAGCACACTGCGTCATGCTACCACTTTAATAGATTCAAACCACTTTTTTATTTAAATATTTATCCAGTCATAAGTCTGTAAATAACCGTGACTAGAATTGATGTATATGTAGGTAAATGTTCAGCATTGGATTACTACCAGAATTCAGTTCGCTCTCAAAACAGATTCTCTTACTGAGACTAAGGTATATTCTTTCTTATTATTTTTTGGTTGATTGCACACCCTTAGTAAATGCAAACACGAATCTCTTCGTAACTGAGAAGAACTGGAGAATACCTATACTCCACAGGTGGAAGGATTGGAGACGTAGGTTAGTAAGTATAGGGTAACTATAAGTGATTAGTTATTAGTAATATATGTTAGATAACTTATTACAAATTAAGTCTAATGTATGTCGGATGATTCAATTGAACGTTTACGATAATACGTGCCGTGTAGGTATTTCCTATATTTACTGTTGTGTAGACACGGATTGTGCACCACTCATGCAGACACACAGAGTTCGGCATAGTAATTTGTGTTTACCAGACTCGGGTATTATACACCTATTTACCTAGTTGTTATTCAGTTTCGACCATATTTCGATGCATATGGATTGTTGACGCACCAGCCGCTCATGATAGTACCTACTAAAAGTTAGAGTAAATTATTTAAAAGCTACATTGGTACAATTCTAGGCATATATTTATACCTATTTTAATTAATACTTAATACACATCTGGGTCAAACTTTCAAAATAACCAAAGGATTATTTTTTTAGCCCATCTAAAGTTACAATTTTCCAAAACAAGCATTTATTATTTTAGATACTGATCTCTTATCCAAATACATTCAGCCAGCATCTAATGGTTTAGCGAGTTTTGCGTTATATCGATTCTCAAATCTATCTAACATAAGTGGCAGATCTATTTCCAGAATGTGGCTCGAACTGTGCCCTCGATCCGAGTTGCACAGATCTCACAACAATGTATTTGCAACTGAATGCCTCTCACCTATTTTGCTAAGCAGAGTGCACATTGCCGTTCCGGTTTGAAGGGTGTGCCACAATCTTAGGGCTGTCAACTTATTCCTAGTGGCATTTAGTTTTCAACTGTATTCTATTCAAAAATCTGTAAATACCTGAAGTTAAATGTCGTAAATATAACAATCAATACAATCACATGTAAAATTCAGCTTCGCTAAATTTATCTCCGCTCCGCCCGATCTTAAAGTAAGTTGCATAGCAAAACCCTTCATTCATACAGCTAAAAGACTCGTTCAAGATTAATTTAGATTAATTTGTATACAATTCCATAATTAATTATTTTTTCGATGCAATTAAATATAGTTGACGCTAAAATATCACATTCTATTTGAGTGTGCATCGCGAAGCAACATCACAACCTAAAATAATTGAAATCTAGTTTGCGGAAAATAAATCATTGTTTTTTCAAAATTCAATATTCAAAAATATTTTATTGTATTCTGTTATTATTGGTTGGTATTCCTGGCAGACAAGTAATTCAGTCGTCTTCAGACGGACTGTTAAAAGGTCACAGCCCTAATAAACCCTACAATAGTCCTCGAAGCAACGTACAGCAAACTAATTTAAAATAAAAGAATTTTCTAGTGTACCTATTGCAGTTGTTCAACGAGATATTGAGCGAGTAACAGCTTTGTTCTTTCCTTTTAAACGGATTGATATAAGGTTTCACTAGCCCATAGTAGGGATCTACTTTTGTTCTATTTGTTAACAATAATAGTTCAGTTTACCTACCTATCCAATCAAAAATATGGACCATTAAAACAGCCCGTTGTTTGAAGCATGAGAAACATCTGTCAACTAGACTCGACTCCCACTTATAGGATTGACGACGATAATAGGAGGACGTTGGTGAAGGATCGAACGGTCGGAAGTATATATAAATATGTCATGGACTTATGTAAAATTAACCAAATTGGCGCCGGACAGGCAACATAACGAAAAAATTGTTGTAGAGCGCAGGACGGACATAATTCGTAATTTTTAAGCGATTTAATTGATCATAGTCGGCCAATTATGAAGAGCATTTTATGGAATTCTCATATAATATCACCATACTAATAGACAGCAGTTTTCGGTAAGAACCTTGTAAAATCCCTTTCTTGTTACTTAGTCTATACAAGTTTACGTGCTCGCGAAAAGTTGCTTGCCAATTATAAATTAAATAACGTCCGGTTGATCCTGTCCGGCGTCAATAATGTGGTCAACGTAAGAATTGGCGCAATTACGACAAACCGGCCGCGCGTCCCTTGTCCCTTACGCTTCCGCGAGCTTGGAGACGCACACCCGCTCACATGCGCGTTCGCACATAAATCAACTCAATGGAAATGTAAAGCAGAATATGAAGTGACGTGGCGGTTCATAGTTCTTGGCGGCATATAGCGCCAACGCGGCCAATGGTTTTATAGCACTTGTCGCTCGCATAAAATATAGTTAAATAATGTGTACCTGACTAACAGGCCGTCGACAATTTGCTGAGATATAATTAACTTGAATTACAGTTTCGTATTTTGGGCAGGGACTGCAATATAAAGTCCGACGGTACGTTTGTTTTTTGTCTAGCACACAATTGAATTCAATTAAGCTTAAAAATTAGTTCGGTAAAAACTAAATCATACTTAATCAAATTGCCAAAATTATTTTGGCAATTTGATTTTGATTTAGAAACTGAAAATTGTAAAGTATGGTATGCTGTAGGTTAGGGGTTATATTTAGTAACTTTACATGTATATTTAAAACAATAACATCTTTTCGATCGAAGGTTTCTTTTCCTCAGTACTGTCTAGGCCCGATGTACTAGATGCCGGTTGACATGGCCCTACACTTGGCACAAATCACCACTCCGTACTATTTATTAAGTCATAGTACCTACCTTAGTAGTAGTTACCTATTAGCCTAATACTACGCTAAATAGGTGTTAGTAGTAATAATAGTGTGTTATAATAGTTAGAAAATCTCAACAACAGCTGTTAGGACCGAAATCTAGCATTGGACTTCGAAAGACTGATTGAAAGATGAATGGGTGGTATATACTCGTATGAATCTTTGCCTGTCCCGGGAATCGAACCGAAGACCGCATCGCAGTCACGCTTTGCGACCACCACCACCACTCTTAGAACCTACTTAAATAAAACAGTTTTATGAAAACTATTAGTTCCTCTGCCAAAACTGTAGGTGTGCATTAACGCTGGCGCCACGTCGTAGGTAGCGTCTGCGTTTCATTTCCGGCCAAACATTTATGTGTTCAGGAGAAGCAATTTAGCGGCTTATTTATAACGTTGTAAAATAAATACATAAGTCATATTTTGTCCAATGCAAACATGTTAATAAAAATCTAGAGAGATTTTAAAACGTTTATCTACTGTAAAGCCACAATAATGATGTAAAGCCGTATCTTCATTATTACTTACGAGAAATGAAGCAAATAAAACGAAGAACCAAAAAATGCACGATTTATTTAAATCGCATGAAAATATCCACTACATATCCACCATTGACTAAGTAGGTATCACTGTTTGTTCACGCTATAAAATCATCGTAAGCAAACCAAACATTTTGCTTATTAACATGGATCTTTGAAAAACATAACATCACGCCGGTATTTCCCTGAAGGGCATTACAGTGGCGTGTCGTATCGTAGAACACCCACTTTTCACCAAATATGTGTAGGTCCCATGTAAATGGTGAGTCTATTGCAATACACCGGGCACAAATCCAGACTCCGAGCTGCTACAGTTAGTTGTTAGAAAAACTGAGATAAAAAAAACCGAAATAGTTGTTGCCCTACCAGGAGATCAAACCCAGGAATCTATCTTAGCAGTCACTAAATGGTAGCATTATGGCATGGGACCATACCTTAAATTATTAAATTTTCAAAATGTTCCATTACATATGTAATTATTTGGAGGAGCGTGGTTAACTAGATGACATTATTGCCTGTTTCATTCAAGTACAACACAACCTCGTTTCACAAACGAATGTCAATATTAATAGTGATTTATTGTCTGAAACAGATTGTCAATGTATTTTAATATAACATACATAGGTAGACCCGCGACCCTATGCTGATGCATGAATATGTCCTCATTCCATTTTATGAATAATTACGCTCGCAGTGACGAATGCGAAGGAAAGGAAGGATGTGAATTCAGAGTAGAGAGAGCTATAACGTCATGTAATCCTTCACTGCATTCATGATTATAATGCCACCATAAAACATCTACTAGGTACCATAACATATCGAAGTGCAAGTGCATTTTACATATGATAAGTAAAGGCTTCTGGGGTTTTGGGGTGGGTGGCAAAAGTGGTGGCAAGCCGAAAAAAGAAAGAAAGAATCTTTTACTCGTATTTGCCACAATCATTCATACAACACAGAAAACTACAACAAGAACATGTTATGTT
The DNA here is from genome assembly GCA_944567765.1 of Carterocephalus palaemon. Taxonomy (NCBI): domain Eukaryota; kingdom Metazoa; phylum Arthropoda; class Insecta; order Lepidoptera; family Hesperiidae; genus Carterocephalus; species Carterocephalus palaemon. Next base: position 4,839,280 of record OX155655.1, on the reverse strand, counting down.
TGTGACTGCAAATCGTGTTATAAGCTTGGGTCTTCAATGACCTGTTGGCATCTCTCCAGAGGAGGGCGCTCTGGAGGATGAATGAGGAATACACATATTCTTCCAGCGGAATCCTTCACAAGCGCTGAGGAAGGCTACCGAGGATATTAGATGGAAATTAAACACAAAACGGTTTCGCTCCCCCGTATCATTAAAATGTATTTTTTTTTGTTTATCGAGGGGACCTCGTTCTACAAAATATTATGTAAAGTGGGAAATGTTGAAAATTAGTGTTTGTTTCTATAGAGTGACATTCTCAAAAAATATTTACTGTCATGTTTAAGCTAATAATATATCTGGTGGTCCATTTCATTTTACTTGGTACTATCTACATTAAACACTACATAGATTCAATAAAAGTTCCCTACTTTAGTAATCAATGATTGTGCATTTTTGTGTAGGTATATGTGCTTCGATAGATCTATTTAATTAATATGACTAGTCGAGTCTAATCGTGTATAGCTGAAGCGCCTCTGGTTCCCTATAAATACCTATTCAGTGAGTGGATCATATAAGAATGATTTCCCAGGGATTATAATATATTGCCTGCAGCGTTAGAAGAGAGTCGTCGAAGCTCTCATCTCGTTGTGATTTAATCAAACTATTTATGAAGGATTCGTTGATTCAGCGGCTCATTTAAATCAGAATACTATTTTCTATTAATTTAATCATTTAATTCCGAAATTTAATCATTTAATTCGGATACAGGATGTACTAGATATCTCCGATCGCACCTTTTATTCCAGGTCCGAAGAAAATTAAATGTTTTAAGGAAAAATTTTCAATATCGTGTTGTTAAAATAGGTATATGTGGCGCCATCTTTTGTCGAATATAAATAATAAAATCCATTACAATATCGTGGATTTTTTTACAAGGTAGAAATAGAAATATGAATCTAGCACTAATAAAAAATTAGTGAGTTCTTTAATTATATTATTTAACATTTTGCATCCACTTAAGAATAGGTATTTGCAGTCGGTGTCAAAATAACCGAATTCCTTAGATGTTAATATCGCTCCTCGCATGCGATTTAACAATGTGACGTGTCTCTACGCTTTTAAATGTGGCCACTTCATCGCACTTTACGACCGAGTAAGTATGCTCGCCACCGCAACGCAAATTCCCGTGATAGAGTTCTATCATCATCATGCAGATATTATAATTAATATTGGTGCTACTACTTTGAAGACTACATAAATAAGTGAATAGAATACCTATGCTACGTCTCTGCTACGTATACAAAATTATAAAAATATAATAGAGGACACCAGCAGTTTCGCTCGCGTGGAATTATACATTTCGTCAATTTGGTTTTTGTTGCTAGTTGCTACCTATCCTACTCATGATGGATATAACTGAACAAACTGCACCTAGTGAAACCAAGGAATCTTCCATATATTCAGGATATCCCTGATTGCTTGGGGAATGTGATATTCTTACAAACGTACTAAAACCCCCTCTGCAGCCTTCTAGAACTTGTAGGAAGGCTCCGGGATCTCCTATGGAATGCACCGATGCCTCCCTTACATAAATCCCTTGGCTCATCCCAGGGCTAGACACTGAACCTCGCTGACCTTCAGCCATGGCAGCATTGCAATGAATTTTATTTGACGTATGAAGTTTATTTACTTACTTTCGAAAGTTAGTCGAACAATATCTTAAACCAAGCAACTAAATAACAAGTAAATATGAGTATTTTCCATATCGAAATGCGATGGTTTATAATCTTAAACTCGATATCATTGGGTACCTTACTTATCCAACCCACTTATAACTACATACCCCAATGCATTATTATACCCTTATCTTAATACAACGTTTTAATTTGTACCACCAGCGGCAAACGGGCCGAACGGCAGCTCGGCCTGATTTTATACGTGATAAATTCAGCGTAATCTAACCACTAAAGTGGTTGCACTTGATCGCTGTCTAGTCATGACTAACTATCGTCAGTTATAAACCGCAATACGATACAATCGAGTGGGAAAAGCGGTGGATATTTACAGGCCCCGCCTGTTTGTCTGATTTCTAGTCCGTTATTATGTTACATTAGTCGTCATATTTCCTTGCTTCAAACTGTCAATAAAGTTTTTATCTGGCTCGAAGGATCATTAGGTTCCGAGACTAAAGGCAATATTTCCACGACTTAAGTAGTTGATAGCCACCACCACAGCAATGTACGTAAGAACGAACAGGGCCACAACCTACTATCTAAGTACCAACATGAAAATCGAAATAAGTAGGAACGGTTATAAACGGGGACCGTTCACCTTTTTAACACGCTTTTATTAGCTTGGTATGTATGTATGTATGTAACAGAATTTTTGAACATGACGTCGGATTAATTTGAAACTTTGCACATAAGTGTGCAGTGACAATGCAATAATTTAAATAGTTTTCCCATTATCCTGACGAATCTTCTGGATTAGTGATTTTCGGTTATTACAAAAGCTTGTTTTTTAGTTTATTTTAAACTATAAATTCCTTTCAGTCAGACAGATCTTTAACAACTCGGAAGTTTTTTTCTGAATATTTCTAACTCCATAGTAGAAAAGAATATCTGTACCTATAAATAGAAACACATATTAGAAATAAATGTTATTTATCTACATACCTAGGTTTTAATTACGGCTGCCGGCGCGGGCGCGGGCGCGAGGCGTAAACATATTGCAGCGCAAAGTCGGCTTCCACATTATCTATACCCAAATGAAGTCATCCTCAGAATGTGATTTTTCATGCCATTTATGGCATAAAAGAAATCTGCTTAATTTAACATATAGTACCTATGTATGTACCTAGGTATGAAATAAAACAATAAAATGATTGCAGTGGGCAGCTGTGAAGGCGTGCGATGCGGCGGTGACAAGCGCTGCGTGCTGGACGCGGAGCTGGGCGCGCACTGCGTGCGCTGTGGCGCCTGCAGCGTAGCGGGCTCGCCCGTGTGTGCGGTGGACGGGCGCACGTACGCAGGCGCGTGCGCGCTGCGCCGGGCGGCCTGCGAGCGGGGCAAGGCGCTGCCGCTAGCTTACAGAGGGTCTTGTATAGGTATGTAACAAGCAACGACTATAAGTATCAAGTAGATAATGATTTCAATTCAATGCGCAGGCTGACTAGTACGAGATATAGGTACTCGAGTTTATGAGGAATTCCACTAAAATGTGAGCAATGTGATAGTCATGGCTGCTCACAGCCGACGGGCACTAAGCCATGGCTGCGGAAATGCGCTCCCACTATCTTGCTGATGTTTTTAACTTTTTTATTACTCCATAAGAGAGCTGAGTGTCGTTTAGGAGAGGCCTATGTCCAGCAGTGGACCTCAAAAGGCTGATGGATGGATGGAAGAGAGCTGAATGGTACCATGCTTCGCTTAACGGTTGCGTAATGACCAATTGGTACCGGAGTGTTGAAAGATTTTAAGCAATTCAAATATCATAATAAAAAAGGCACTACATTACCAAGACCACTACATTACCAACCTACACTTTGTTAGTCGCGCTAAACTAAAACTCACGCGTTCATATTTTACTACAACACATCTGAATAAATAAAATGTGTGCCACAGCGAACGCGACGTGCGCGACAGTGTGGTGCGGCGCGGGCCAGCGGTGCGTGTCGGGCGGCGCGAGCGGCGCGCGCTGCGTGTCGTGCGGCGCGTGCGGCGGCGGCGCGCGGCGCCCGCTGTGCGGCTCCGACGCCCGGACCTACGCGTCCTGGTGCCGCCTGCAGCGCGCCGCCTGCCACGCCGGCACCGTCGTCGACCCCATGCATCCGGGGCCTTGCAAAGGTTGCTTTTTAGGCTCTACTTTATATAATACCAGCTTTCTCTGCGGCTAGGCCCGCGTTAAATAATTTTACGTACAGAATTACCTCTACCATCAAGGTATGTTTTAAAATATATTTTAAGACACGAGGTACTTATTATAAAGTACCTATACTGAACCTTTAAACTTCATCGTTATGCTCTAGGTACAAAAGGATCGTGTAGTTTATGGTTCAATATCAAGTGACAGAATAGTAATCGTTACCTACAATAAATATTTAATCAAAGAACTCTTCCAGGAGTTCTATTTTTTATAGTTAAATAAAGTTTAATGTATGTTTTCTAAGTCATATAATAATGTAAATTGTTTTAGGTAACAAAAACATAACGAACAATAGTGTTGCTGGTGACAAGCACGGAGAAGATGCAGATGCAGCCAGAATCCTATAGTCATAGACTGTAATATGTACAAGTTATGGTGCATTTGTCCCTACTGGAGCGGAGAATTGGAAGCATTGAAGGAACCTACTCTTCAGACGTGTTTCGGATGCTACGAACAACTTGCTGAATGAAGTTATACGACGAAAGGCGAAATGGATCTCATTCTCATTGCAAATTTGATTAATGTTAAATTTATTTTTATAGGTAGAGTAAATTTTATTCGGATTAATTAGGTGTTTAAACGATTCTATTATGAGCTATTTCGTATTTTATCGATACGAAAAATTGTGAAGTTGTAGTGTTCTAACCGTGAGGGTTCGAGTGTTCGAGGGACTGGATATTATAGCAGAAGCGCCCGAGCCATACTTCTCGGAATTACAGGAGCTCGGGGTGTCTTAGGTTTAGATATAATTTATTAAACATGATGCACGTTTTTGAACTTTGTAGATAAATAATAATTCTATGATAGTTTTTACTATAACACTTTACATTATTAAATTTGAGCACCAAATCGTACTTAATATTTAGTCAAAATGTTATGTACTAAAGTAAGGTCAATTTAACTGATCACATTTAACACCAATCGTTCTTGACTTGAATGAATGAATGGATATAAACTTCAAACATTTATTGTGAAATTTACTTAGGTCCGTAACTTTGAGTTTTACTGAAAATCTAACTAATTACATAATTAGATACAGTCAAATCTGTGTTCCATCAATATTTTCTATATTCTCATTTATTTAGGAAACAGAATAAGACAATTTCGGCGTAAACATGTAGGTGACATGATTTTGTTTCTATTTAATTATTTTTGTATTTATGGTTAAACATTCCTTCACAAGTATACATAGCGTTCAATTCAATTTGGGTAACATCCCTGTCACCAAAGTGACATTGTTCGTGACGACGTTCAAGAACAAAAATTGTTTATTCTATTTAAAACTGCTTATATGGTAAATACTCAAAGTAAATCTTAAAATTGCCTCCTTTTGTCATTTTCTCTTATTCTTCTATTACAAATAATATTGTGTCTGCGTCACAAGGTTACGTTCATGAATTTGATGATAAAGTGACAAATGTGATCTTTAGGATTGTCCCTGCTATAGAACAGTAGTTAGCACAATATTTGGTAGCGTTCCCGCTGCGGCGCGGCAGATAGATGTAACACTTTCATTGGACTGACATAATTGTTCTTAAATTTTAATTAACTCTTTAGTATTTTAAGACTAAGTAACTTTACTTCACGAAATGTGGTTTTAACGCTTATGCAATATTTATTATTAAGTTATGAAAAGTAATTATAAAGTTTTAGTGCAATAATGTTATTGAAAATTGTGTGAAATTTATGTTTACGTGTTTTGTTGACTTATTTTTCTATTAATTATTTTAAAAAAACTATTCGTGAATCAGACAACATCACAACGTAATTCGATCAAGCTTAAAATGTTATACTTTTCAGTATTATGTCTTTGTAAGATTTTTATATATTTTTTCGAAACATTTCACGATTGAAAATTAGGTGATTTTATAGACTGTAGATTAAAGGAAAAGTAATTTATTGTTACTTTTAAAAGATTTCCAAAATGTTTACAAGAATTATTTGTGCGGATTTCATTTATGTATAATAAAATGTACTAATGTGCGAGTGATTACTGAAATGAAATGGTTTCCGGACGTCCTGCTTAGCTTTAAATAGTATAAAACTTGATTTCATCACCTTGACTAGTGTGGACGACGCACTAGTCCCCTACGCCCATAAGTACTTACTTTTCTTACTTTTACTTTGTACTTTTTCATTGCTATTGTATTATTTTTAATACTGAAAACGTTAGACGGCACAGCGCGTCAGTTGATCTGATTATGAAAATTTCAAATACTTGAACTCTAAATAATATATAATTAATGAATCCAAAGAAGCTTAAATTACTTGTCCTTCTCGTCAAGATATTTTTAAAAAAGAATATAAAAGTTCTTTGTTGTAAAAACACATGATTTTAATTGTTTATTGCGAAATTATTTTATTTTTAACTTTATTTAGAAACTAAAAAAATTTTTGTAATCGGTGAAAATGGTATGTGTGGACCATGTACTTAAGTCGACCTTCAGCGTCAAAAACCTTGAAACTGTAGATAGATCTCAGACACTTTAATTCTTTAAATATTTTATCTTTTAAAAATAACAGAAATTGCACTTAATTATTTTCATCCCCTTCAAACTACCATTTTCACTGAACACATATTCTCATTATGACCACACTTCGAGTACTGAATAAACTAGATCTTGTCAATTACTTCGTAAGGTAGATTTAACTAACGTGTGTAAAGTCATGCACATTTGACATTTTAAGTTAACCTACCTCGGTATAATTTAATTAGTATGCTGCTTTAACCACTAAGATACTATGGAACAACAAAAATTTCCTGACCAACTCATAGTAAGTTTTACATTTTCTGTAACACCCATAGCATATAGTTCGTATTTACTCGTACTTAAATTCATACTGATTTGAGGAAAATTCAATAATATTTTATGTATATAAAGCGGCCGATATCATCCAAACACTGAATTCCTATTTTGGCTTTTGAATGTCATAAAAAGGAAGCACCAAATATACAAGTGGCTTGTTACCTCGAATTAAAAAGTATCATTTTTGTTCGTTAAGCACCTATTGCTCTAGCAACAGCATTAGACGTCATTCGAAGGACGAATAAAAATATATTAGCTACCGTAATAATTCGTTTTAAAACAATGTGACGAGAATGCAATATAATCTCTTACTAACTGGACTAATTTGATTCTTACATTTCAATCTTACCGATTGTACCCAAGAATACAACATAACAATGACATTTTTTACCGAATGGTTTACCGGTATTTATTAAATAATTTATATTTTATTATATATTTTAAATAACTTTTTGAAAATGTTTAAAATCGCAAGACTTTACACACATATGATGATTTTATTAGTCGAGTGTATGCGGACTACCAATATAGAGCTAAATCGAGTTGACTTGACAGCTAAATTGTTTTAGACTCCATTTTTCTTGACCCCTCTTGTTTGGTAAACTATTTTGACACTACTTTTGAACTGAAATATTAGTAAAATAAATGTCTTGTTTGACACTAGTTTTTAAATGAAATATTAGTAAAAAAAACTATGTAGGTAGTAAACATAAATTGTTAAAAAGTATTCATTTTAAAATCCTTTTTATTTTATATCAACCGTAAATTAAAATAACAAATTACGACAAGAGGAACTGGTCAGGACGGGTCAGAAAGACAGAGTAGATAAAAGTTGAACTCCCTACAGCTAAATTGTTGTAGTTAAACTACTAACTTGTTGTAGTTGAACTCATTTAAAACACTAGAGATGATGTATAATATATGTCCTTGTTTCTTCATAAATATTTTACATGGATGTTTGTTTCTTTTATTTTAATCTACCCACATAATTGATTTTTTTAGGTTTATTTTCATAAAAATCAACTTTCATTGAGTTTTCACGTGTTTCAAGTCTAAAGTCATCGTTTATCTTTTAACAATTTAGGTTTGTATTTAATTATAACAGTAAAAAATAAATATAATTTACAACAAGCACAAGCTTAGGAAACACCATATTTTGGCACTAGCTTTTATGAAACTTTGGCAGTAAACTTTTTTAATGGAGACATTCAAAAGTGCCGGTACTGTTTCCAAAAACTATATCACTTTCAAACACTTGCACTTGATGACACAGCAAGCATTTCAGTAGTGATTCACGATGGAATAAGTAGATTCTATTTATTTTAAAGGTTCCTAAATACAGTACATACATACGTAATACATATACTCGTAGGAAACTAATAAAAACCAGCGGATATAAGATTAAAAACTTATACAGAAGTCCATTGCTTTATTTAACAGATGCATTTGCTTTAATATCGAACTATTCCTTTTCACATTCAAATATGTATCGAGCCATTTTTGTTGAGCAATACAACACTGTAAAATGTCAATTAGATACACAAAATACTTAATACTAATTACTAATTACATTTTGTTTTTCTACAACGAAGGTACACAAAGTTGTTGAAAGAACAATAGACATGAAAATTATATAAAATCTTAATTCTACAATCATTTTACATTTTTTTTATGCTACTACTCCACCTGCGTTAATGTTATGATTGGATGATACGAATCACTAACTGTGGTCAGATTCTTATGCGATTGCAGTGTTGAGTTCCACGGGCATAGTTCTAATTGAGCAATTTGTTGACACATACAGACACACAAGAATGCTACAGTATTTTGGACAACTAACCACTCAACTATAACATCCTATTATTAAAAGGAGATTCTCTCACTAATGGAAGCAACACTGATTTGCCATTTTTATTTAAAACAGGTTGTTTTAAGTCATGAAAAAAATTGCATAGTATAATTTGTAGTAATATCCATATCCTCGAAATAATCTTTTTCACGTCTCATTCCTATTTACATTAAAACATTCTATCTTCAATACTTAGTATACAACCTAAACTCCGTTTTTTCAGACTTTATTGTACAATTTAGTAAACAATCTAACAGTGTCTTTTTGTCGTATTTTTTATTTAAAAATAAGATAAATGCTCAATAAAAATGATGACAGAATATAATTATATTTGTATTATTATAATTGGGATTGAAATTTGCCACAAAATCCAAAAACTTATTTACATCTAAGTACATGCGGAATAAAAATCCGCCAAATAACTTGAAGGCTTTAAATACAAAGTAATAGCTTCACCAACAACTACTAAGAATGGAGCTGCTTAGTCCGGTCACACTACACGGTTAACCGAAACCCAATCTCTACCACTCACGACAACTGTGACAGACTGTAAGGAAGAAGTCGGACTGTTAAAAGTCTGTCACAGATGCGTCGCTATCCATAAAGGACTAAGATGGTCGAAAAGTGTTACCCTCCTGCAAAATTGAAGCGTTTCGAATGTTGAATTGCATTCAGTAAACCAAATACAAATCGGTATAATCCTAAGTGTGAATAGTCTCTTTCTCTTGTCACCTCAACCCCACGACGTGTGACATCACTGTTTAAACATCAATATCTTCACAACACTTTGTCACCTCAACCCCACGACGTGTAACGACATCACTGTTTAAACATCAATATCTTCACAACACTTTGTCACCTCAACCCCACGACGTGTAACGACATCACTGTTTAAACATCAACATCTTCACAACACTTTGTCACCTCAACCCCACGACGTGTAACGACATCACTGTTTAAACATCAATAACTTCACAACACTTTGTCACCTCAACCCCACGACGTGTAACGACATCACTGTTTAAACATCAATATCTTCACAACACTTTGTCACCTCAACCCCACGACGTGTAACGACATCACTGTTTAAACATCATCATCTTCACAACACTTTGTCACTTCAATCCGAGCACTCCTGTATCTCTTCGTGCTGCATGGTGGTCCTGGTGAAGAGTTCCATCGTGAGCGCGCTCAGGAACAGTGGTATAGAACGGTGGTGGTGCAAATGTAGTTCCACCAGATCTTCGAGCGTCGCCGTGTAGTCGGTGTGGACCATCTCGATGCCGTCGTCGCAGAGAGTGAACGTTAGATATTCTTCGGACGATTCTGCGTACATGTTGGATATCCTGCAAATATCGGTAAATAATAAAAGATTAAACTAAAATATTTGTATCTGTATGAAATTGGAACAGAAATATTCGAGGCGACCCATAGACGTCCCACTGCTGGGCACGGGTCTCCCCCACAGACACTGCTGCGGGAGGTCTAGAGCATACTCCACCACGCTGCTCCAATGCGGATTGGTGGAGGGGTTAGTGGCCAACCCAGTGTCGAATGTTCTCAAGCTACCCGAAGGTCTTAGACAGAAATATTAGTGTGGAACAATTATAATACATGATAATAGAAAATGACAAACTACTTTCATTTGTGTACGTAACGATGTTGATTTAGAGTACCTATAAATAAACCTGTAGAAGCATCTAACATAAACCTATATTACAAATTTTCAGACTCTGCAGGCTGCAGAAATATTATAGAAGTGTCAATAATGCAAAACCTGAACACTGATTCTCACCTGATGTTGCGAAATATAATTGCTTAAATGCTCCTAAGGAAGTCAGCATTCATCACACTTATAAAAGTCATTGGAGCATGTTGCTAGGATTTTAACCGATACTTAAGAGGAAGGCCCAGTTTTAGCCAGACAGAGGATCATCGCTTCCGTGTATCGATATTAAATGCCAGTACCCTTATGTACTGTTGTGCACTGGTCTCGCCCACAGACACACCAGACAGTTACAGATAATACTCCACCAAGCTGCTCCAATGCGGACTGTTAGTGCTATAGTCTAACCTAGAGTCGAATTCTCAAGCTAACCAAAGGTCTTCGACAAGGCTTGACGATTATTTGTTTCTTACAATTGAATAAAACCGGCGGCTTAACGTGAAGTTTAAGCCACTAGCGGTCACCCACATACCGACCGCGCCCGACATTGTTTAACTCAGTCGATCATGATGAAGATCAAGGCGAGCATTTATTCATCATTAACGCTGTTCTTCATAGGGTACATAAACTCGGCTAGCATCAATTATGTATTCTGTGCTAACACCTATTAAATATAGTAATACTAGCTTTTACCCGCGGCTCCGCCCGCGTGGTCAAAGGGAATTAACAATGAGTTGTTTAACATACATGACACATTTGTGGTGGATGAATAGTGACAGTTGCACAATTAAAAGATACTTAGAGAAACCTGAGGTAATAAAGTGACCGCTGACCGTAAAGTGACTTACTGGAGCAAATAAAAAAACATCGATATCTTCAAATGGGGATGTTTTACCGCGGTAAAAAGGAGCCTACGTCACTCTCCACCCTCCTCACTATCACCACACACAAAAACCATACCATTTAATAGCTTTGTTCCGCCGTGAAAGCCGGACAAACAAACAAATATACAAACAAACACACTTTCACATTTATAATATTAGTATGGATATGGATATGGATTGACTCACCTATAATTCTTGTGCCCTGTTCTATCAATTTTATAACCTAACAGCATGTAACAAACGTCCCTATACTCCTGGGCCGACGACGTAAACTCCTCCTTCATTCTGAAACGTTGTATTTTAACATTAAATAACAGGATATTGTCAGATGAATCGAAATTGTCATCAAAAACCACAAACAGTTAAGTTCAGAACTGAACACAAGGTCTCTCTGGTAAGGATTGACCCATTGTCCATCACACTGGCAATTAGGTACTATGGTTCAAATTGGTGTGTGTTTTATGGAACTAAAGTATGAAACGCATGCAGCACCACCTTTACATGACAACTATGAGGAAACTTGATTCATAAGTAATAATTTTGTGTCGGTCTCAACCAGAAACCACACCTTTCAACTGGTTATCTTATATCCATAGTAACATCTTTTTTAATAGATCAGTTCAATGTTGTGTCAACAAAACATTAGCAGCCCTTACCAGATAATGACGGGGTAAATTATACATGCACTTTAGTATTTTTTCGAGACTTAAAATAGCAAAGATTGAAGAATTGTCTCTAATTAAAAAAAAAATAATAAATTAATTCACTTATATAACTCCTTTAATCTCTATTCATTCCCGTATTCGATAGTCAGATCAAATTAAATAATATTTTTTAAGGATATAAGATAGCAAACGAGCTTGCAGCCATCCTTTACCGTACATGACGACTGTGTGTGACAGACTTACAAGACAAGGCTTCAATAGGGACTGGAATGGTTAGTCCAGTTGGCAGAGGGTGTTAATATGAAGATTAGTTCGTTAGTGATATAAGGATAGGGGCAGTGACTGTTAGTGACGGTTATAGTATAATAGTTCAGTATGGTGTAAAAGTAAGTTGTTATCCAGTTAGTCTCAATTTAAAACTTGGTACGACAACGGTCAATGATCTTACCTCTTAAGTTTAATACGACTGTTCTCCAACTGCTGTCTCAGCTGCTGCATCTCTTCGGGGCAGGCGCGCGTCCCGCCCTCCCGCAATGCCGCTTTCAACATCTTAATCTAGCGAAGCGATACCACTAATTACGTAAGCGCAAATCATAATCGGCCATACACATAATAACATTGACAAATTAATAAACACGCCAACAATGCGTTACCTACTCTATAAGCGGCTCAAGTTAATAATTACGTTGATAAAGCACACTAGTTTCGGTAAATTACGATGATTAGAAACTTTGAGAAACAGGCATTAACCGGACTTACGAACATGAAGCCGAATGTATAATTATACTTTTTTTTTTAACTAGATTTAAAAATTAAATAATAATAATATAAACTACACTGTAGGCCTTACAGTATGTATATTGTAAAAAATAATAAATTAAGTAAAATAAGCTTATTACTTTAGACGATGTCTTAATTAACATGTTACCTCCTCTTGTGCGGCTTCCAGGTCCACTTGAACCTGTTTGTGCGCCGTCGCGGCGGGGTTGTCGGCTAGGTGTAGCACCTGGAGAACAGAGATAATGTGTATCGAACACAAGTTCATATGTATTTAGTACAGAAAAATACTAAAATCGGGTTAGATCCGCGACTGACAGTTCTGGCATAGTATAGATCAAACATCGTAAAGTATAAGGTTCGTACGTAAAGACTTCTGCACATTCAAGCTCGACTTTCGTGCCACAAACTGTAGCAGGCAGGTAGTATCGACAAGAGCCAAGAGATGCTAATATCATGGCACGGACCTTGGTGGCGGGCGCGGGGGCCGCGAGCCTCTCGAGGTGGTCCTGCAGCTGGTCCCGCTGCGCGCGCAGGGAGGCCACGTCGCGCCGCGCCAGCGCCGCCTCCTCGCGGTACTTGGTCGCCTCTGATCGCAACTGTTCCAGCTCTGAAACAAGCTTACCGAACTAAACAACTAAATTTTAAGTATGACAATCAATATATTTCGCTTATAACTTTTTTATTTATAGTTCTACGACAAAAAGTTACTGAACCAAAGTTGTAGAGAATTTAATTTGCAACAAAAAATGTTGACAATTTTTTTTTATCAGGTTAAGAGATATGTCGTAAAAACCATTTCAACCCCTATTTTCAAGATGGCGGCCGTGGGACAAGGGTGGCGACCCTACAAACTTGGTTTTAGCTTTACACTGACCCCCCTACACACCAAAAAAATAAAATTTTGTCCTCTAAAAAACGCAAGGTTGGGCCTAAAAAATGTAACATTTCAATGGACTAATTACAATGAATAAAATGATGTTCCGACCAGGGTTGTTGCCAATATCAGCATCAGCATCAGCATCAGCTGATTATCAGCATTGATTTCAACATCAGCATCAGCATCAGCATCCGCATTAATCGATGCTGATTTTATTGCTGATATTCCAGTCGTGACATGACCGTTGAAGGCGGGGCTTAGCTATGACGGCGTGGGTTTTTGACCAATTAAAGGTCGTAAAATTGTCAGTCGTTCTTCGAGCGAACTTCACTTGTTCGTTCGAATGTTAGTAAACGTACACAAATTTGACTCATTTTAACGCATTTTTTCACAGTATTAATATAATTTCCCTTTTATTTAAAATGCCTAAGGTAAAGTCACCTAATTCCGCGGTATTTTCACGATAACTAGAAAGAACATAAAATATTATGCATTTATATTTCCTTTCTGTTGTAATTAATAGTTTTATCCAAAGTATTAGTTATCTTATTTCTGAAATATGTTCACTGTTTCACAATAAAAGTTGATTAAAAATGTAAAATTAAATAAAAACGAGAAAAAGTGCGAAGCGCCTAATTCCGAGGTAAAAATCCTAATTCCGAGGCATTTGGGTCCTAATTCCGAGTGTACAAAATACAAAGGAAAAGGTGGGTGAGAATGATGTTCAAAAGTCAATCTATCTATAAAAATCGATTTATTTCAGTCTGTTCTTTGTGATGATTAATGAAATGGTCACGGTTTTTAATTGTAAATAAAATCACTTAACTTATAAGAACTTATATAAAAAATATCAAAATCAACATAGAAATTACCAACAATAATTATCACATAAGATTATTTAAGTTACTAAAACCTTACATAATATGTTTCCTATTAAGCTGTGTAAAATACTGAACACTCTCTATTTAACGTATACCGATACCGCGGACTTAGGGTTTCATATAACCTTATTCCGACTTAAATACATTGGAATAGCTTTTTAATTAGGTACTAAATCAAGTTTTCTAATTCCGAGTACTAAAAAGTAATACATTTTTTCATATTAAATAAATCAACTCAAAATTGATTGCATTAGATCAGATCTAAAATCTTAAGAACGTAATCATAAAACTGCTTTCGAAATTTGAAAAATATGTGACATCTATGAAATCATTTTTCCGTGGTATGCCTCGGTAATTAGGAACTACCTAAAATATTTGGAATCTAATGCCGCGGTATTTTAAAATCTCATTTTCTCCTCAATTAGTAAATAAAATACTCAAATGATAAGTATTTTCAATACAAAATATATCCCTTCAAATATTTCAACCAAAACAAACACTCGCACAGTGTAAAACTACAATGTAAAACACTATTTAGAAAATCGTATAATTCACGTGCGTAAGGTCCAGAATGTATGAAGCAAGCAATCGAGTCGGCTGCTTGCGAAAAACTTATCGTTTATTTTAAAATGTTCTCATACTAAAGCAATTTTTTGCATATACAAATATGAAGAGAAAAATTATTTATTGAATAATGCTAATTGCAGGCAAAATGAACTTGTAATTTGGCCGAAAACACGGATTTTGTAAATACCTCGGAATATGGTGCCACTTTTGGAACCCCGCGGAATTAGGTGACTTTACCTTAATAAAGTTATCACTTTTACCAACAACTTCATAGTTTTAATTTCATGTTTCAATAAAATCAGCATCAGCATCAGCATCAGCTGATATTAATTTAAAAAATCAGCATCAGCATCAGCTGATATTGAAAAAAACTACATCAGCAACAACCCTGGTTCCGACAATGTCGCCAATAGCACAAAGTAGATATTAGGTACAGAGATTAAGTTTCATAGGAACGTGCAAATCGGTTGCACTCCTACAAGCACGCGGGACATCTATGTGTGGCCACTGGCCGCTTGTCGCGTACGCGGCGAGAGTGGAAAAAACCGGTTGACGCTGTCACATCAAGTTGAAAATCGCAGGGTAATCGCTACGCACATTGTTGGTTTTGTTAGTTGCAAGTTTGAATATCTATATAATAAAAATGAATCGCAAAATGTGTTGGTAAGCGCATAACTCAACAACGCCTGGACCAATTTGGCCAATTATTTTTTTTAAATGTTCGTTGAAGTTCAAGGATGGTTTTTACGGCGAGAAAAATTTTGAAAATTCATCCCCTAAGGGGGTAAAACGGGGGTGCAAAGTTAGTATGAAGCTTTGCCGTTTTTGAAGTTAGTGAATGTGTAACGCGAGCGAAGCTGCGGACATCCACTAGATATAAATATAAAAATAAATATAAGTATGTATAAGTATAAGTACAAGTACAAGTACAAGTACAAGTACAAGTACAAGGACAAGTACAAGTACAAGTACAAGTACAAGTACAAGGACAAGGACAAGGACAAGGACAAGTACAAGTACAAGGACAAGGACAAGGACAAGGACAAGGACAAGGACAAGGACAATTACAAGTACAAGTACAAGTACAAGGACAAGTACAAGTACAAGGACAAGGACAAGGACAAGGACAAGGACAAGTACAAGGACAAGTACAAGGACAAGGACAAGGACAAGGACAAGTACAAGTACAAGTACAAGTACAAGTACAAGGACAAGTACAAGGACAAGGACAAGGACAAGTACAAGTACAAGGACAAGGACAAGGACAAGGACAAGGACAATTACAAGTACAAGTACAAGTACAAGTACAAGGACAAGTACAAGTACAAGTACAAGTACAAGTACAAGTACAAGTACAAGTACAAGGACAAGGACAAGGACAAGTACAAGTACAAGTACAAGGACAAGGACAAGGACAAGGACAAGGACAAGGACAAGTACAAGTACAAGTACAAGGACAAGGACAAGGACAAGTACAAGTACAAGGACAAGGACAAGGACAAGTACAGGTACAAGTACAAGTATAAGTATAAGTATAAATATATATACTCTAATATAATAGACTAGCTTTTACCCGGGGCTCCGCCCGCGTGGTCAAAGGGAATTAACAATGACTTGTGTATCATATACGTGATTCAGAACTTGAAAATGAATTTTACTAACGCCATCTATTAATAACATTCGGAACTAAATATCTATCAAATAACAAAACATCGATATCTTCCCATGGGGATGTTTTACCGCGGTAAAAAGTAGCCTACGTCACTCTCCACCCTTCTCACTATGTCGACACACAAAAACAATACCATATACATAATAGCTTCCTTGCGACGTGAAAGCCGGACAAACAAACAAATAAACAAACAAACAAACACACTTTCGCATTTATAATATTAGTATGGATATAAGATAAAGATATAGATATAAATCTAATATATAAAATTTCCATGTCACAATGTGTTGTTTGTTGCAGTACTCCTCCGAAACGGCCTTACCAATTTTTACCAAATTTTATATGCGTATTCAGTAGGTCTGAGAATCGACTAACATCTATTTTTCATCCCCCTAAATGTTAAGGGTAGTCCATCCCTAATTTTTTTAATTTTTAGACAAATTTTTATTTTTGTATTTTTTTATGATACAACATTAGAAAATACATACAACCCTGAATTTTCAACCCTCTACGATCAACTAAAAATTATTTATATGGCAAAACAACGTTTGCCGGGTCAGCTGGTCTAATATAAAAACGTGGTATTAATAATAATGGTTGTATATTGTACTGTGTGTATGAATAATGCTAGAAAAAATAAAAATATATCATACTTTAACCACACTTTAACTATCCCAAGGAGTGCAATAGGTAAGTAAATATTTGATTATTACTTTTTCAAGTAAGTACCTTTATTTTACGGAATTATCCTTTTTTTAATAAGAAATGTGTACTACACGGTGTGTTTTTACCTTTTTATTATTATTACAAGCTTTTACTAAACATTTGTAGGTATGTGGGTGGGTTGGTACGTACTATGTGTTTTAAATTTAAGTATTGCAAGTGAGATTTGAACCACATCCAGATGTCTTATTGAACTGAAATTTTTCCTGCGTAACTTCGGTGACAGTACAATAATATGATAGATTATAACCTGACGATGCAGCTAGGATTTGATATGCCATGTGAGTGTTTCCTGATACATTACTTGAAAAAACTATATATTAGATTTAGAATTTTCCATACCATAAAAATAAATAATAAAATATTAAAAAATAAAAATTATAAAAATAAAATTATTAGAGTAAGAAATTTGTAAAGTATGTTATTTTCTATTTTCTATTCTGTATTGGTTCTTATTGTAGTATTCTTTTTATATTCTGAATAATAAAACTATTTAACAAATGATTTCTTTAATTTCTCTTAACCTGTTGTGACAACCCTACCAAAATAGGTAACAATTTTGCATGTTCTTAAGAAGCTTAATCTCTGTACCTAATATCTACTTTGTGCCAATAGTATCGCCGTAAATCAATTGCTTGCGACACATTCCGTCGCCCATTTTTGCCAGCGCATACGTCAAACATTTTGTGCCGTACATTTATATTTCGTAGGTCACAAATCACAGGGTGTGGCCACAAAGTAGATATTAGGAACCAGGGTTGTTGCGAATATCAGCATCAGCATCAGCATCAGCTGATTATCAGCATTGGTTTCAACATCAGCATCAGCATCAGCATCCGCATTAATCGATGCTGATTTTATTGCTGATATTCCAGTCGTGACATGACCGTTGAAGGCGGACTAGCTATAACGGCGTGGGTTTTTGACCAATCAAAGATTATAAAATTGTCAGTCGTTCTTCGAGCGAACTTCACTTTAGTCCAGTCATTTAAGCTTAAATTAAGTAAGAATCTCGGAATTCGAGATACCCAGCTGTAGGTAAATACTATACCGATTTTCGTGACCTTTGACCTTGAAATTTAATAGTTGCATACACCCTACCATATGTAGGGTTTGAGACAACTTTTAGGGTGTCAATATACAAGTATTTACAGACTTACAACTGGGTATCTCGAATTCCGAGGTGAACTTACTATAATGACTGGACTATTGTTCTGGAAACTGGAACACGACGGACGAGTCGTTTGGCGGCTGACTCATGTTCAAGGGTGGTAGCTATCCAGGCAAACCCCATGGAGAAATAATAATGGTAATAATGTTATTAAAATCAATATTACCAATATAATCCCTCCGGGGCCCTACCACCGCATTTACGAAGATTGATTGTTTTTGATAATTAAAAGTCACATTATTATAAAAGGGAAATTATAATTTCCCTTTTATTTAAAATGCCTAATAAAGTTATCACTTTTACCAACAACTTCGTAGTTTCAATTTCATGTTTCAATAAAATCAGCATCAGCATCAGCATCAGCTGATATTAATTTAAAAAATCAGCATCAGCATCAGCATCAGCTGATATTGAAAAAACCTACATCAGCAACAACCCTGTTAGGAACAGAGGCTAAGCTTCTTAAGAACGTGCAAAATTGTTACCTATTTTGGTAGGGTTGTCACAACAGGTTAAGACAAATTAAAGAAATCATTTGTTAAATAGTTTTATTATTCAGAACATAAAAAGAATACTACAATAAGAACTAATACAGAATAGAAAATAGAAAATAACATACTTTACAAATTTCTTACTCTAATAATTTTATTTTTATACCTAATTTTTACTTTTAATATTTTATTATTTCTTTTTATGGTATGGCAAATTCTAAATCTAATATACCTATAGTTTTTTCAAGTAATGTATCGGGAAACACTCACATGGCATATCAAATCCTAGCTGCAGCGTCAGGTTTATAATCTATCATATTATTGTACTGTCACCGAAGTTACGCAGGAATAAAAATTTCAGTTCAATAACACATCTGGATGTGGTTCAAATCACACTTGCAATACTTAAACTTAAAACACATAGTACGTACCAACCCACCCACATACCTACAAATGTTTAGTAAAAGCTTGTAATAATAATAAAAAGGTAAAAACACACCGTGTAGTATCCATTTCTTATTAAAAAAGGATCATACAGTAAAATAAAGGTACTTACTTGAAAAAGTAATAATCAAATATTTACTTACCTATTGCACTCCTTGGGATAGTTAAAGTATGATATATTTTTATTTTTTCTAGCATTATTCATACACACAGTACAATATACAACCATTATTATTAATACCACGTTTTTATATTAGATATTCAAACTTGCAACTAAAAAAACCAACAATGTGCGTAGCGATTACCCTGAGATAGTCAACTTGATGTGACAGCGTCAACCGGTTTTTTCCAGTCTCGCCGCGTACGCGACAAGCGGCCAGTGGCCACGCGTGCTTGTAGGAGTGCAACCGATTTGCACGTTCTTATGAAGCTTAATCTCTGTTCCTAATATCTACTTTGTGGTGTGGCGCCTCGCCTCAAGGTCACCGCCTACCGCGGGGGTGTGAGTGTGAAATTTTGTATTTTATTTACAGCTACAACCCATAGACGTCCAACTATTGGGCACAGGTCTCCCCCACAGACACAGCAGCGGGTGTAGAATACACTCCACCATGCTGCTCCAATGCGGATTGGTGGAGGAGTTAGTGGCCAACCCAGTATCGTATGTTCTCAAGCCACAAGAAGGTCTTGAAAAAGGCTTAACGATTGTTTTTACCAATGAAAAAAAACCGCGCCCGTCGTGGACGCTACAGTATATTATTTATAAACTAGTGGACGCCCGCAGCTTCATTCGCGTGAAATTAAACATAACAATAGTTTCGTATCCACCTAGTAATATTATATAGCCTATGTCACTCAGTGAAGATGGAGCTTTCTAATGGTGAAAAAAAATTTGAAATCGGTCCAATAATTTTTGTGTGAAAACATTACAAACAACAAATCTTTCCTTTTTATAATATTAAGTAGTATATCTATATATATAAAAGGAGAAGGTGACTGACTGACTGACTGACTGACTGACATATCAACGCAGGGCCTAAACTATAAGGGTTAGAAACTTGAAATTTTGCACAGGGGTTCCTTTTATAACGTAGGGGAGCACTAAGAAAGGATTTTTGAAAATTCACCCCCTAAGGGGGTAAAACGGGGATGCAAAGTTAGTATGAAACTTTGCCGTTTTTGATGTTAGTGAATGTCTAATTCCACGCGAGCGAAGCTGCGGGCGTCCACTAGTTAGTTATAAATGAATACATTTTAATTATAAACTAGTGGACGCCCGCAGCTTCGCTCGCGTTACACATTCACTAGTTTCAAAAACGGCAAAGCTTCAAATTAACTTTGCACCCCCGTTTTACCCCCTTAGGGGATGAATTTTCAAATTTTTCTCGCCGTAAAAACCATCCTTGAACTTCAACGAACATTTAAAAAAAAGAATTGTCCAAATTGGTCCAGGCGTTGTTGAGTTATGCGCTTACCAACACATTTTGCGATTCATTTTTATAATATAGATGAATGGAATACGTTTGGTGTGCCCCTCGTGGTCGTGCATGGCGAGCAGGTCGCGGTAGCCCTGCAGCGAGCGCTCCAGCTGCTCGACGCGCGCCGCCAGCAGCGCCGCGCCGCCCGCCTCGCCGCTCATCGTCACCGTCAACTCCTTCTCGTAGCTGTCCAGCTGTTGCCTGAACATCATTTTATTACTTTACACACAAGAACATTTAGTACATTAACATTATAGACGTAAGTTTTTTAGTACATTAGAAACAAGAACATTTATTACATTAACATTATAGACGTAAGTTTTTTAGTACATAAGAAACAAGAACATTTATTACATTAATAATCGGGCGCGATCGCGGTCGGTTTGTGGATGGGTGACCGTTAGTGGCAAAAATTTCATGGGCGCTACCGTGCTTCGGAGGGCACGTAAAGCCGTCGGTCCCGGTTGTTTTCAATGCTGGAAACAGTCGTTAAGCCTTGTCGAAGACCTTCGGGTGGCTTGAGGACATTCGACACTGGGTTGGCCACTAACCCCTCCACCAATCCGCATTGGAGCAGCGTGGTGGAGTATGCTCTAGACCTCCCGCAGTAGTGTCTGTGGGAGAGACCCGTGCCCAGCAGTGGGACGTCTATGGGTCGCAGCGAGAAACAAGAACATTTATTACATTAACATTATAGACGTAAGTTTTTTTTTTATGGATACAAGATAGCAAACGAGCTTGCAGCACCACCCATCCGCTGCCGCCCATGACAACTATGACTGACTTTGAACAAGACTCAATTAGGGACTGGGATGGTTAGTCCAATTAGTTGAGAAAGTGAATTAGAACATTAGTTGGTCAGTTCGGTAGTAGGTATTAGGACTGAGTACTGTTAGTGATAGTTAGTCCTGTTAGTTGGTGTTAGTAATAGTCCAGTTAGTACTTGTTAGTAGGAGTCTCGTTCTAAGTTAGTCACAGATGTGTTGCTACCCTTGAGAACTAAGATGGTCGCCTCTAAAGAAGTGTAACCGGAAACCACACCTTTCCAACCGGACCATAATTGCTATAAAAACAATTATTACACGGCAGAAATGGTACTAGGTAAGTACCATGGCGGGCGGTGGTACTGCCACGGGCGAACTCTATATGGAACCAATTAGGTTTCATATAAAACCTAATTGGTTCCCTATAGGCTCTAACACCCACGAGCGCTTGTTTTGCTACTTGTATTGCTACTGACACTCGCCACTTCGCTTGCCTCGATTCAATGTGATCGAAAGTGTTAAGCAACGACAGGCGCGGTCGGTTTGTGGATGGGTGACCGCTAGTGGCAAAAATTTCATGGGCGCTACCGTACTTCGGAGGGCACGTAAAGCCGTCGGTCCCGGTTGTTTTCAATGCTGGAAACAGTCGTTAAGCCTTGTCGAAGACCTTCGGGTGGCTTGATGACATTCGACACTGGGTTGGCCACTAACCCCTTCACCAATCCGCATTGGAGCAGCGTGGTGGAGTATGCTCTAGACCTCCCGCAGAAGTGTATGTGGGGGAGACCCGTGCCCAGCAGTGGGACGTCTATGGGTCGCAGCGCTGTTCTAGTAGGTATATAGTACAGGTGCTGGTAAGCAAAGAACGACATGAATACAGTGAGCCATGCTGACCTGTAACTGTCTCTTTCCCTCGTCACCAGCAACAGTCGTTTCTGCAGCCTATGAATGAGACTCTCCTGATTCTTGCGCACCGTCTGTAGATCGTTTAGCTTTGCGGTCGCCTTGTCGCGCTCGAATTTCAATGTAGTTACTTCCTGAAATCAAAAGATCAATTATACTTACATACTCGTACCTTCAGTGAATCGTTGAATTACCTTATGTCTAAAATTTACTCAGACTGTAATTTTTTTTTTAATTCTACTGGCCCTGCGACCCGTTGGTCATCTAGTCTTACTTGCAATATTTTATCTATGCCACATCTTCACATCAGCCTTATTATTGTTATTGATGTTAGCTCGAGCTTTTTCAGCTCCAGGCACTTCGACCATAACTGATCGTTTATACCCACAGCCAGTTATAGTTCACTATTTATTCCTACTGCTTTGAGGAAAGCTAGGACTTTAGCTATGGTGATAGATTTGATTTCATCCGGATGCAATTCGTGCGGTCCTAAATGAATGCTCCTCACACCAGCCTTACGTGACACCAAATATCGTACCTTACGTACTAATAATAACGTATCGTACGTATCATATCTGTATGCTGTACCTGTCGTTCAGCCGGACCCGCGAGCATTACGCATACAATATAAGATCCATATATACAGATGATCTTCGCGTTCGCGTGTAAAACGATGACAATCACTGCTGCCTGCATGCAACTTCATCACAACCCTTTCTTTGTCCCACTGTTGGGCTCGGGTCTCCTCTCAGAATGGGAGGGATTAGGCCTTAGTCCACCACGCTGGCCAAGTGCGGATTGGCAGACTTCGCATACCTTCGAGAACGTTATGATGAACTCTCAGGCATGCAGGTTTCCTCACGATGTGTCCTTCACCGTTATAGCAAGTGACATTTAATTGCTTAAATCGCACATAACTTAGAAAAGTCATTGGTGCGTGCCACTGGGGTTTGAACCCGGACCGCTCGAGTGAGAGGCGAGTTCGATAGCCACTGGGCTGTCACCGCGTCTTGTCTTCTTCTGTCGCATGCAACTTACTGACAACATATTTAATGCACGCTACTGCGGATGTTGCGGCTGTCCAAACGAATCCATCCACGGTACATTACCTCAGTGAGCTGCGCCAGCTGTGACTGCGCCTGCGAGCAGCCCGCCACGGCGTTCGCGTGTAAAACGATGACAATCACTGCTGCCTGCATGCAACTTACTGACAACATATTGAATGCACGCTACTGCGGACGTTGTGGCTGTCCAAACGAATCCGTCTACGGTACATTACCTCAGTGAGCTGCGCCAGCTGCGACTGCGCCTGCGAGCAGCCCGCCACGGCGTTCGCGTGTAAAACGATGACAATCACTGCTGCCTGCATGCAACTTACTGACAACATATTGAATGCACGCTACTGCGGACGTTGTGGCTGTCCAAACGAATCCGTCTACGGTACATTACCTCAGTGAGCTGCGCCAGCTGCGACTGCGCCTGCGAGCAGCCCGCCACGGCGTTCGCGTGTAAAACGATGACAATCACTGCTGCCTGCATGCAACTTACTGACAACATATTGAATGCACGCTACTGCGGACGTTGTGGCTGTCCAAACGAATCCGTCTACGGTACATTACCTCAGTGAGCTGCGCCAGCTGCGACTGCGCCTGCGAGCAGCCCGCCACGGCGTTCGCGTGTAAAACGATGACAATCACTGCTGCCTGCATGCAACTTACTGACAACATATTGAATGCACGCTACTGCGGACGTTGTGGCTGTCCAAACGAATCCGTCTACGGTACATTACCTCAGTGAGCTGCGCCAGCTGCGACTGCGCCTGCGAGCAGCCCGCCACGGCGTTCGCGTGTAAAACGATGACAATCACTGCTGCCTGCATGCAACTTACTGACAACATATTGAATGCACGCTACTTCGGACGTTGTGGCTGTCCAAACGAATCCGTCTACGGTACATTACCTCAGTGAGCTGCGCCAGCTGCGACTGCGCCTGCGAGCAGCCCGCCACGGCGTTGAGCTGGCTGCCGAGCGCGGCCTCCAGCGAGGCGGTCAGCTGCCGCGCCGACTCCACGCCGTGCGTCCGCGCCGCGCTCGTCCATTCCTCCAACGACGATTCAAGGGACGCTATTTTGACCTAAGAAAAAGAATTTTTGAAGTGAAAACTTCTTTAGCGGCGTTGAGCACTTTTTCTGTAATGGGTATAAAATCTTAAACTCGCGTCAGGACACGTGACCTGATCGAAAAAGCGTAAGACGGATGGAGAGTAGACAGCTATCCCCTCTCTACGGCGCGGCGAAAATGTATGCCTGGGCCTACTGTTTCGTTTAGGCAGGAAAAAGTCGTTGAAATTATGGATGAAAATTGATTTTTCGGAGAGATAAACTTTTTAATGTAAAATAATTGCAATAGTTTTAAAGTGTTAAATTTTTAATGTAATATAAATTGTCATGTTTGTGTACGATAGCGCAATAAATGAATATTGTATTCTACCACATAAATGATAGTACTTTTATACTGATAAAGCAATTGGTGCAAAATTATTCCCTAACCATTCCAAAATATCAAACATGCTCAACGTTAATAATCAAGTTTTCACTTCTGCCGGCACTCCCGGAGTGCATTTTTATTTTTTGGAACGATGTTCCTTATCGCGCGTTGTGAAAGGGGGCTAGACGGAAAAAAATCTTACGAAAAGTTGTCACGACACTTTTTATACAGAGTGACATGAACTTTGTATACAGGGTGTGTGAGACATGAACATTGTATACAGGATGTGTGAGACATGAACATTGTATACAGGGTGTGTGAGACATGAACATTGTATACAGGGTGTGTGAGACATGAACATTGTATACAGGGTGTGTGAGACAATAACATAGTATACAGGGTGTGTGAGACATGATATAACTTATATATCCAATAACTTCGTTCCATCCGGGTGTCCCTTGACACCTCTCAAGTTTTTTTTATTTTTTAAAAGGTGTCGCATAAACTCACATTAGTTTTTCTGTATACCCCAGTGCCGTCGCCAAAAGGCTTTATACAAAAAACAATTTGTGAATTATGTTTCTGTGTCGACACTGGGTTGGCCACTAATCCCTCCACCAATCCGCATTGGAGCGGCGAGGTGGAACTAGACCTCCAGCAGCTGTCTGTGTGGGAATCTTATGCCCAACATTGAGACATCTAGTCATAGTCATAGTCATTTATTTGCTTTGAAAAAACGCATATACAAAACAACATAATAATATCGAGCTGTACATGGTATCATAATAATATCGAGCTGTACACTGTACATGGTATTCAGCTAAAATTAGCATGCAAATATTTTTAAAGTAATTACAATTATAGTTTCTAATTATTAATACATGACGTCAATAAATAATTAATAAAAATATGTTCTGGTAAAGAAATGTCAGAAATACAAAATATAAGATGTCATCTATATAATGGCATGTCGAATGTCATTTGAAATTTAAATATTCATTTATGGAATAAAAACATTTTTCCATTAGCCATTTACGCAATTTTTTGTTAAACAACTTGTCTGATGATAATGTTGATAAGTATTTAGGTATCACACATCTATGGATTGTATCTAGCTAGGATTTATCAGTAAAAGCAGCACTCACTCTGGCCTCGTGCAGCTCCTGGTGGACCGGCTGCAGGGCCTCCACCTTGCCGGTCAGCACGTGCACCTGCTCCTCCAGCAGCAGCTTGTTGCACACCGCGTCCCGCAGGGAGCGCTCCGTTGCACGCAAACGACAGACCTCTTTCTCCAACTCCGCCATGTTGATTAGACGCTTTTGTGCAGTCTACAAACATTTAACAGGCCCGTTGGCGCAATCGGTAGTGACCCTGTCTGTTGCGCCAAAGGTCGTGGGTTCGAATCCCACTCAGGACAAATATTCGTGTGACGAACACTTGTATTTGTTCTGTGTCTGGATGTCAATATTATCTATTTAAGTATGTATTTAAAAATATCTATGTATGTATATCAGTCTCTGACACCCATAACACAGGCTCGCGCCTACTTTGGGGTCAGATGGCCGTGTGTGAAAATGTCCAAGATATTTATTATTATTTATTATTAATGTCATTTTTTTCTTGTGTT
Organism: Carterocephalus palaemon; assembly: GCA_944567765.1. Taxonomy (NCBI): domain Eukaryota; kingdom Metazoa; phylum Arthropoda; class Insecta; order Lepidoptera; family Hesperiidae; genus Carterocephalus; species Carterocephalus palaemon. The sequence goes on along the minus strand of OX155655.1, from coordinate 4,812,642 downwards.
TTGAGCAGGAGATTTGACCCGTCCGTAATGAGCGCATTAGAGATATACCGAGGCGCCTGACGCCAAATTGTGAGTAGAGCTGACCCCAAAAAACTGGATAAGAACATCAAGAAAATGTGCATATTTTCCACCCAGGTGGACTGCACAGGTTGATATGAAGTAATGTAGTATGAGTGAACAGCACTAGTCTTGGCTTTTAGATAGCGTAGCGTCCATAGCCCAGTGGCTCGCTTCGATTCAATGTGATCGAAAGTGTTAAGCAACGACGGGCGCGGTCGGTTTGTGGATGGGTGACCGCTAGTGGCAAAAATTTCATGAGCGCTACCGTGCTTCGGAGGGCACGTAAAGCCGTCGGTCCCGGTTGTTTTCAATGCTGGAAACAGTCGTTAAGCCTTGTCGAAGACCTTCGGGTGGCTTGAGAACATTCGACACTGGGTTGGCCACTAACCCCTCCACCAATCCGCATTAGAGCAGCGTGGTGGAGTATGCTCTAGACCTCCCGCAGAAGTGTCTGTGGGAGAGACCCGTGCCCAGCAGTGGGACGTCTATGGGTCGCAGCGAGCGATAAATTTGCCTTCTGGCCTGCTACCGACTTCTATGTACTAACTCTTTCGTCAGGAATTGACCACACTCATTGAAACAGTAATTTGGAGGATAGTACCATGTTATCGTAGTTTATATCTACTTTGGGTAGACTATAAACTTAGTACGATCCAGTACTTCTTAGTCGTGGGAAGAGAGCTCCCTGCATTGCAGTTTGACGCTAACAAGTTGCAGCTATGAATAGATTGTCAATCAATTTATTCAAAAACAAACACACCTTAGCATGTTGTTGCCAATCTTTGTAAGAATCTCTCTCATACTCCAGCTCTTTCAGCTTATTTGTAACCTGTTGCAGCTCAAATGTCTGTTTATCCAGCTGATTCTTCAATGTAGTGCACTGCTCGCCTTTACTGGTCTGCTTAGCAACTTCCTTCTTTAAAATTTCTACTTCTGACTGTGCCCCTTCTAAAGCCTGTAACGGGAAGTTTTGGTACAAGAATTTCCTTAGTAAAATATAGCTATGGTTTCACTCATGTGCAAACATGGAAAAAACAGACAGACAAGTTTCTTTATTGTACATCTAAAGGCGATCTCTTCCAGACAACCATTTCAATAATGTCTTAAAGATCATTTTATAAAAGAAACGGGGTAGGGGTGCACAATACAATAATAAAATTTAACATACATACACACAGAGAGATAAATAAACAGATAATTAGCATTTGATAGCAAAGATTGAAAAATAGAAAAACATAAAAATTTAATTAAAATTATAACAGTCAGATAAAAGTCTTTCACTTGCTTTTTAAACAGTTCTAAGGACTGTGCATGTCTAATTTGTAATGGCAATATGGGCAATACTCTCAAGATCATGCAACCAGTAAGGTCACCGCTGAACCAGATAACCTCTATTAGCTCAAGTGCTTCCTTGCTTTGGAGGTCATTTCAAGTGTGCTTTACCTATTCTATGCAGTTTCTTCAGAGATCATTTGATATCTATCTATGGTTTATGTCTATGCAGTGGTTGTAGGTTTTCTGATTTAACCATGCTTTCTTAAGTAAAGAATTAAGCATTATAGAGTATGATTTACTTGTAACAACTCATCCATATCTTTCTTCATCTCTGAAAGCTGGTCCTTACTGCTTACATTTGCTTCCAGTAACTTATCTTTTAATTCTGCTATTTGCTTATGTAGCTCAGTTTTGTCTTTATCCCATTTTGCCTTGCTATCTTTCAACTGTTTTTGAGCCTGAAGAAAAGATAATGTAATATAGACACTTTTTAACAAAGATTATGTTTTTCAATATCTCATTAGTTTTATATTAAGATTATTATCTATACTAATATACTAATATTGTAAATACTAAACTATTGTTATGTCTAATTCCATTCCAAAGCTGCAGGCCTCCACTAGTTAAAATAATAAATCTTGACCAAGACTCAATACATTGGATATATATCACAGATATGTTGTAATAGCTATTTAGAAATACATATTTCCAATACAATATGACTTTGACTAAAGCTTAAAATACAGACAAATTCTAATAAACAATCTCAATATATTTTTGAATATTCAATTCAAAAATTCTTTTCTGGCAGGTATATCAGATGGATAATACAAAAAATAACACGTTAATGACTTCATATTGGCAGGACATGCATGACGAGTTTCATTAATTATTCACCCTATATTTTAATAGTTTTCTCTACTAAAAAAATCAAACCAGCAATAAAACAGACAACAAGTAACAACAGAATCACCTCACTAAGTTCATCTTTAACCTCCTGCTCCCTTCGTCGGACCACATCCAGCCTGGCTTCCATTTCGGAGATTGCCCGCTCATCTCTCTTGTGTTGTTCCGCCAGGGATGCCTTCTCCTCCTCAAAAAGGATCTGCATCTCTTTGCGGATAGTGTGCTGGTGGTTTACACGGGCTTCAAGTTTTATAATCTATTAACAAAGACAAAATTCAGACTTCAACAAAAAATTTTATTTTACAATAGGAATAGGAAACCAGCATAACATCTTGGTCCCATAAATATAATTGCAGAGATATAATTTGTGTAACTTGTATTAGAGAAATACGTTTTCATCCAAGCTGAGATACTAAACTGACTGAGCAGCCAACTTTCAATCTTCTTTGAGCCAATAAATATGATATAAAATATAAATTGAGGAGTTTAATATTTCAATATGTATTGTATTTGAATCATTTTTTAATAATATGTCATATATATATACCTATATATCTTGCATATCTTAGAAATTTGATTGGATAGGGAATGGGATTGGGGTAGAAAACCCCTAATCATAGGCTAATAATGTACAGTTTAGCCAAGTGATGTTACAATACAGCCAGGATAGATAGACACTCATTCCTACATGCAGATTACTTGTAATCTAAGAATACAGAACGAATATTTAAAAATAATAACATAGATTTAAAACCTGAGCCTTAGCTGCAATTAAATCTATCTTCAGCTTCTTTGCTTCCCATGGTGACGGAGGGGGTTGCTTTTTCGATGGAGATTCCGTTCGCGGTCTTTTGTCAGGAGTAACGTCACCCGTACCGAGACTGAACTTTCTTTTCCCTAGTGTTAATAGGTTAGATAAACCTAAAAAAATAAAAAAATGAATATAACAAAATACAACAATGAATACGAAATAACATAGCAAATAACCTGTACCTTCTTTTAAAGACTGATTACTATCCGAGAAATTTAACTTCGAAGACGCCGACAACTTATCCTTCGGCGGATCAGTGTTTATAACTCGCCTGAAAGGCTCCAAAACATCGGTGAATAAGGACATGTCACCTTCTTTAGCCATGTTGATTGACAAGGGGATTAACTTTTAATCACTTAAAAACGCAATTAATGTATATATTTGCTTAAACTATTACAATTTCAAAATACCATCTTCATTTTATGAAAAAATAATTATTACACCGATGCTTGATGTGTGTGAGTGATGCTTGTTTTGTTGCCAAAGAGCTATACTCTTTGGCAAAGAGTATAGCTTTATAAATCTGTGGTATAGCTTGTTGCACAGATTAGTATAATTGGCTTGCTGCACAAAGCTGCTAAGCACAGATTTATAAGTATAGTACTACGAAAGTAGGTACGGGTACGATCCCCTATTAGTTTGTGGGTACCAGTACGTAGATACTTTCTCTGTGTCTACGTACCAGTATGTAAATCCATACTAACATTATAAGTGTGGAAGTGTGTTTGTTTGTTTATTTGTTTGTTTGTCCGGCTTTCACGTCGCAACGAAGCTATTATATGGTATGGTTTTTGTGTGTGGAGATAGTGAGGAGGGTGGAGAGTGACGTAGGCTACTTTTTACCGCGGTAAAACATCCCCATGGGAAGATATCGATGTTTTGTTATTTGCTAGATATTTAGTTCCGGATGTTGTAAATAGATGGCGTTAGTAACATTCATTTGAAAGTTCTGTATTTCGCTAACAAATGATATACCTGTAAATTAATTATGTCATAGGCAACTAATAAATTGAATTGAATTTTGAATTCGCGCTCGATAAATTGTAGTTTTGGTTTAAACTATTCATCCACCACAAATATGATAGACAACTCATTGTTAATTCCCTTTGACCACGCGGGCGGAGCCGCGGGTAAAAGATAGTATACTTATAAATCTGTGATGTAAATGTACTCTGTGCCCTCTGTGGCAGATACCGCAGGTACATAAAGCAATAGCACAGAGCCACAGACAAACTCTATGACATTAGGCACATTAAAATTAAACCCAACCACAGAATATTTATTGACAATTTATTGAAGATTTATTGACAATGGTTGTCACCAATAATTGAAAAAAAGAATATATTGCTGAGAGATGCTGTACTTTTATTATAATTATCCTTTAAAATTATTGCACAAACAATAGATAGTACAACAAAATGAAAACTAACTAAGACGGCGTACGAAGAAAACCAAACATTTATTGTTGAAAAGTAGAAACCACAGATTAGATATACACCATATTATTAAATACTATATATACTTCTCAATCTGTAATTGAAACAAAATCGGTCCGACCGTACCGCACATTGCCCTGCTTGCCTTGGAGTGGGGAGATCATGCGTCGGGCTGGCAGGATGACCCTGCCGATGCCGCCCTGCGGCAGAGTAAGCAATTAAAAAATCGGCCCTGCAAGCACACACACGATACGATTGGCAGAAACTGCAAGCAGGGCTTTGTGTGGGGCGCTTTTAACGTACCTACCAAAGAGTATATAATCACTACGTTTGTACCTACTATGTGGTTTGTGGTCTCTTTTATTTTCTACAGACTGACTACTCAGTCTGCTGGTTGGTTACTCAGTTTCTCATTCTCCTGTGTATATCTATTCTGTGCTCAGAATATTGAGATGAATAAGAAAGTATTACCCGAAATAATAGGCTTTATTTCACAAAACTGAAGACATTGTAGTACAGACTGAAAGACAGACAATGACATAGGTTTATTCTTATTTCAGAATAATCTAGCATTCACCACAAATATATTGCAATATATTATTGATGTGAAACATTTAAGCGGAGGGCAAACCAAATTTTTGGCGTGGCGAGCGTGGCGAGCGTGGCAAGCGTGGCGAGCGTGGCGAGCGTGGCGAATATGGAATATATATACTATACAGTTCCGACAAATGACGGTCGGAAATTATTGATATGAAACATCTTTAGGCGGAGAGCAAACCAAATTTTTGGCGTGGCGAGCGTGGCGAGCGTGACGAATATGGAATATATATACTATACAGTTCCGACAACTGACGGTCGGAAATTATTTTATTAATAAAATATAATATTTAAATTTTTGTTGTCAGTCAGTAACACAGAGTACAAATATGTTACTGACATATAATATGTCAGTAACATATTTGTTCTGTGGTCAGTAATGTCAGTAATGAGTAATTCACAGCATTGCCAACTTATCGGATTTCCCGTCATATTTAACGGATTTGGGTACGTTGAGAACGGGAAAAAATCTTTCTAACGGCTGACGGGATATTTAACGGAAAAAAAAAACTACATATTTTTATCCAAAAATTTCAGTAATAGTAAGAGGTGAAAGAGTACAAAGATGCGACTGGCAATAACCCTTTCAAAGACTTATGCTATTGTGCTTTTTCAGTTTTGATTTTGCCATATTCAAATGCTGAAGTGGAAAGAGATTTCAGTGTTAGGAATGGATCGAAATCAAAACTGAGAAACAGAATGAAGGAAAACATGGTTAATGCAATTTTGAATATTCGTTCAGAACGTAATGGTAAAAACTGTTATGTTTTGCCTCATGCTGTATTAAGCATGGTTGGAACATTGCAAAGCCATCGATTTCTGCCATTTCTGCAATGGCAACAGAGCATGATGCTAAAAGTGACGACGATATTATAGATTTTTAATTTTTACGAAAATCAAGGCTAATTAAATAGGTTTCTATTTTTTTTATAATACAGACGGACAAACAGACATAATATAGGACAAGTAGGGATAAGATAATATAAATAGTTGTAAGTGCGTATGGTATTTTTAATTTAAATTGTAAAGAACCTGTTAATATATACTTTTAAAAATTTAACGGTTGTTATTTATTGGCAGATAAAAAATTTAACGGATTTTTGACGGAATAACACAACTAACTTGGCGGATTTTTAAAAATCTTGTTGGCAACACTGGTAATTCATTCAGTACATACATGTATTTTTTCTCGCAATAAAATAAATAAGGTTAAGTTATTATTTTAATTGGAGAAAACTACGGGAGAACATTTTTTACAGTATTCTAACTAAATTAACAGGCAAAAATGGAATTCACACACACACAAAATCCTTATTTTTCGAGTTATGAAGATTTAGAGGTCTGGGTTACATTTTATTCTTCGTTGTGATGTAGTAGCAGCAGCAGCAGACTGTTCGCTGTCTGGGACGGTAATAGTATCATACATACAGTATTCCATAATTCCATCTTCATACAAACCTCATCATACAGTCGCAAGATGTGCCGTGTGCCGTAGTTGCAGTGGCAAACGAACCGGACTTGTGGGTTTGTAATTAAGCGTAAGTAAGCGTGCGATTTACCTGCCTACTTACACTCTGAAAAAATTTCGATATGCCAAATTGTAGACTAATTGTGCTGTTTATGGTTGCTTGAATTCTTCGCACCTAGAAATTTCATTTTTTTATTCATTTACCTGGAAAAGCCGAAAGGTAATAATATAAAATGGTTTCATATACCTATTGGGACGTAATTTGTTTCTGTTTTTGTTCTTATATTTCTCTTTTTACACAGAATACCTGGATAAATATCCTTTTTCATTCACAACGGATTTCTTTTTTGTATTAAATATAATATTTTAACAATATAATTGGTACTATATACACAAAACTAGAAAGAAACTCAAGTTGGCAAGTAGATGAAATTAAAATACTGACAGCGGGATGCCCTAGCGCGTGTTTACGTACTGCTTGGCCACACTAGGCTGTAGGCATGTATTTCAAGGTCGGGGCCGAATCACAATACTGTATGATACTATTACCGTGGCCATGGTGATGCATGCTATAACCGATCTAGGCTGACTTACGCGGCGCCAGCGAGGTGTAGGCAGCAAAACCTCGCCCTGCGTGATATCACAAGACCGGGCGCGACATCCGGATCGCGATAGCACGCGACTGCCTTGGAATCCTTAGATTTTTATATGTCTGGAATCGTTGGATTAGTTTTTGGTCCGGTTAGCTCTTTTTTGTTATATATAACCGTATTGACAATGGGTCACATTCACATACTCGTCTAAAGGAGATAGCGCCCTGATCATCAGGGGGGAATTATTGAACTAATAGCACCACACACGTGATTGATACCCCATCGACTGGCATGGGAACCCACGCTCAACAGTGGGAACTTGTGCAATTGCCTGGATAAAGGGGATCACCTCTAACTCTGAATTCCCTCAACGCATGACCGCCCACAGCCCAGCGGAAGAGGTAGAAAAGTCTGTCTGTCTATGGAAAATAATCATAATTTTAAACCAATTCTTTCATTGTTTTAGATTCACAGGCTAATGCTTGAAGATGGTCCAAGATCAGAAGCATATCGGAAAGCAATTATGGACAATAAATCATTTTTCCATAATAAAGTTGTCATGGATGTTGGTTGTGGAACAGGTATTTTGTCCGTATTCTGTGCTCAAGCTGGAGCCAAAAAAGTTTTTGCAGTGGAAGCCAGTGGAGTTGCTGAGATAGCTAAGGAAGTGATAAAAGAAAATAACTTCGATAGTGTTGTTGAAGTATGTCTTTTTTATTTATTTTCTGTACAAATATTTATTTATTAATTCAACTTTATTGAGCCTCTTCCTCCTTGAGTAAACTCTAAAGAATGAAAAAGTCAAATAATTTATTTCGCTTTATGGTGATTAGACACGCTTAACGAAAGTCAGGTAACTACAAACTACTTAAAGAGAAGATATATAATGCTATTCTAAACTGATTAATATAAGGCAAAGGATTGCTATTGAAGGAAGGCTATTGATCCTTGAATGAACAGCTAATCCTACACAGGTGCCTAACCTGCCTTATGGCTAATTTACAATAATTACCTACCACTAAGCTAAGCTCTAGGTCATGACTATCTATCTGGTCATCGGCTTTAGGAAGAATTTACAATACATATTCTTATGCTATGCCCTAGTGTAGGCCGAGAGAGAAAAAAGCTGGAGGAAAAAACTCTCGGTACTCTTTTAAAGTTCAAATTAATTTGTACAGAAAAATGTACAGTATGACCATGACATGATCAGGACAGACACGAGACAGCCAATCGTGTATGCCAAGAATCACCCCATATGCCACCTGCTTACAATATTTAGTATAAGTATAATTACTACAAGGAAAAGCTTAGTGATAGCCTGTCAGAGTTTAATTCAGTCCCATGCCTTCTTATCATCCAAATACTCCTGAATACCATAATAAGCTTTTCGACATAATGTTTGTTTGATGGTTTTTTTAAATATGTGTAAAGGCAGAGACTGAACCGCAGCCGGGACTTTATTGAATATTTTTCAGATTCAGATAACAACAACATTGCATCCTCTAAACGCTATGCGGCTCGTGCCGCCCTACACGCGAGGGAATTCGAGTTTCAGGTGTCCCTGGTTCTCGAGCAATTCTCTGGGGTCAACTGCCCCGTGGTGATGGGACCCACTTTTCGGTGGGTGTTGTAAACATTATTAGGCCGGGTTCTTTGCTTCGCGCGCCTTGCCGGCGCGCGAGACGGTTAAACTCGCTGGACCAGTTCATTAAATATCTCCCGAGGGAGAGGCCGCCCCTCCGGCGGTCGCGCATGCAGCGGCGCGATGCCGCGTAGGTGCGGGTGGGGTCCGTTGTCGGCGCGGTCATACATGTTCCGCGCCAACCGGACAATGAACTGGTCGAGCGATTCGACCTTAAGGTCACGCGCCAGCGTCGCGTTCCTGACATAGCGACCCGCGCCTGTGATGGTTCGCAGGGCGATGTTCTGCTGTGCCTGGAGGCGCTTGCGCTGAGTGGCTGACACCAGCACGTACCATGCTGGCGCCGCGTACGTCAGTCGGGATCGGATGTAACACTTGTAGACACCCAATTTGGTTCGGGTCGGTAGCCTGGACGCCAACACAGGTCGGAGCATCGCACGTGCGGTTCGGGCTTGACGGAGCACGTGCTCCACCATGGCCGTCATACGCAACGTGCGATCTATGTGGCATCCTAGGTACCTAACCGTGGGCTGCCAGTGCACATCCTCGCCTAACAGGCGAAGCGGCGCCGGCATAATACGTTTGCGACTAAACAATATCGGAACCGTTTTACCGACATTAACGGCTATCCTCCATTTGTTCAGCCACACTGGTAGCAGGTCCAACAGTCGCTGCATCCTCCTGGCTGCCAGGTCGGCGCTAAGCGACGAAGCAAAGAACGCGCTGTCGTCAGCGAACAAAGCGAGTACTACGTCTCTCTCCCACTCCTCGAGGTGCCCGTCGAGGGTGGGGATGTCGTTCGTGTAGAGCGCGTAGAGCAATGGCGAGAGCACACTGCCCTGCGGAACTCCTGCGCGTATTGGACGGGGGTCTGAGGCGCTGTTCTCGACCGATACAAAGAACTCCCGCCCATTAAGAAACGACGCTATTAGCCTCACTAACGTCGTCGGCAAGGGAGAATCCATCAACTTGTAGATCAGCCCCGCGTGCCACACACGGTCGAATGCCTTCTCTATGTCGAGAAAGATACCGACCGTGTGACGGCCGTAGTTTAGCTGATCACACAAATGATGGATCACCCTTGTCAACTGAAGCGTTGTCGAGTGACCGGCGCGGAACCCATACTGCTCGTCTCTTAAAGCAAGCGACGGCCGTATGCGTGTTAGCGCCAGTCTCTCAAACAGCTTAGATAGTGAGGACAATAGCGTAATGGGACGGTAGCTAGCCGGGAGACGACGGTCTTTCCCCGGCTTCGGGAGAACTATTACCTTCCCCCTCTTCCAGATGGTCGGGAAGTGTCCTGTGCGCAGGATGCCGTTGAAGAGCCGTGTCAAACTGACGATGGCTCTCTGGGGCAGTTGCTTTATGGCCATATTCGGAATACCGTCAGTGCCTGGCGCCTTGCGGTTAGGTAACCGCATGGCGGCCTTCCGCGCCTCGGAGGGCGAGATAAACTCGATTCCGACTGGCGGCGGGGTCGGGCGACTGACGAATTCTGCTACACGCGACTCTACATGCTCGCAGTGTTCGATGACGTCATCGGCTATGGGGTGTGGTGAGAATTGCTCGAGAAGGTGCTCGGCAAGAATGTCCGCGCGGTCCCGCGCTGCATGGTGCCGGATGCCTCTCCCGTCCACGAGGGGGCATACCGGTGCTCGGGTACGAGTAAGCTGTCTGTTGAGTTGGTGTAATGACGTGTCGGATTCACCGGCCTGGTCGATCCTAGTCTCCCAGCCAGTGCCCCGGTGCGCCGCCATCTCAACAGACAGCCTCTCTGCCAGCGCGTTAAAATCACGCTTTACCTGGGGGCAACGGGTGCGCGCCCACAGCTTGTGGAGCCTGCGCTTACGTGACAACATGTCTTGCAAGCGCAGGGGTAATGGATCGCGGCGCCACTCACTCCGCCTTTCGGTAGTGGCCGCCGTCAAAGCATTGACTATCTCAGTCGTTATGGTTTGGGCGGCGGAATCCACTCCGTCAGGCGTCGAGAGCGGGCCGCTGTATTTGAACTCGGACAGGGCTGCCCTATAGGCCTCCCAGTCCGTTGTTCTTTGCATTCTTAGTGGGCGAACGCACTCGACCCCCAGGCCGATTCAGATTCAGATTCATTTATTTTTCATTATATGGTATTTTTTATACGCTTAATGAACGTCATAACATTTTTTATCTACCGCCGGTTCACAAAGTTGATGCTACCGAGAAGAACACGGCAAGAAACTCGGTAGTTACTCTTTTCAAAATTAATTACAATATTATTATTGTATATTATTATTATATATTATTATTATATAATTATTAATTACAATATATTATTATTGAACAAGTGGAGCTGGAGATACATCGCACCAAGCATTTCTATCGTTCAAGTAGTCATTTATTTTATAGAAAGCTTTATTAAGGAGGTTTTGTTTAATGTAAGATTTAAATTTATTATCTGAGAGAAGTAATATTTCCGGGTATTTTATTGTAGAAGCGAACACAGTTCCCCATAAAAGATTTTGATACTTTACTTAGTCTAGTCTAGAGCTAGGTACAATAAATTTATCCTTATTTCTTGTACTAAAGTTATGTACACTGCTTTTTTTGTCAAAGAAATTAACATTTTTCCGTACATACATAATATTTTCATAAATATATTGGCATGGGACAGTTAAAATATTTATAGACTTAATATTTATAGACTTATTAAAATAGACATTACTATGAAGAAACGACTTTTCTTACTAAGCTGGCATTTAGGAAACGTTAATTTGTGGCCATTCCTTACTGTTACATTGCGTAAGGCATTTAGGTCACTACGACTTACAAACTGATGCCTATTTTTACGAATATACATAATGTTCTCATAGATGTACTGCGATGCAAGGGTAAGGATGTTTATTTCCTTAAATTTTTCTCTTAGGGAGTCTCTACAACTCATTTCGTTTAATAGAACGGATAGCCCTTTTCTGCAAAATAAAAAGAATATTAGCATCCGCTGCATTACCCCAGAGTAAAATGCCATAGGACATTACACTGTGAAAGCATAACTGAAATAGACCAATCTAGCGGTATCGACATCCGCTAAACAGCGTATCCTTTTAACCGCATAAGCTGCAGAACTTAGTCTACCCGCCAGTCGACAGATATGGGGTCCCCACTGCAACTTCGAATCAATGGTGATTCCAAGGAATACAGGTGGTAGAGCCTATAGGGAACCAAATAGGTTTTATATGAAAGCTAATTGGTTCCATATAGAGTTCGCCCGGGGCAGTACCACCGCCCGCCACGGTACCTAGTACCATTTCTGCCGTGTAATAATTGTTTTTAAAGCAATTATGGTCCGGTTGGAAAGGTGTGATTCCCGGTTACACTTCTTAAGAGGCGACCATCCTAGTCCTCAAGGGTAGCAACACATCTGTGACTGACTTAGAACGAGACTCATACTAACAAGTACTAACTGGACTATTACTAACACCAACTAACAGGACTAACTATCACTAACAGTCCCCAGTCCTTATACCTACTAACGAACTGACCAACTAATGTTCTAATTAACTCTCTAAACTGGACTAACCATCCCAGTCCCCAATTGAGTCTTGTTCAAAGTCAGTCACAGTTGTCATGGGCGGCAGCGGATGGGTGGTGCTGCAAGCTCGTTTGCTATCTTTTATCAATAAAAAAAAAAGTCGAGCTAACTAAGTTCAGTTTTTCACCATTAAGTTCTGGTTGCTTATCTACTTGTTTCACATTAGGTGCTGAAAATTTTATGCAATTGGTTTTATTACTATTCAAGTGTAGGTCTCAGATGAATAAAAAAATTTTTATTCATCTGAGGTGTAGGTTATTAACGCTAAACCCATGCACCACTTCAGAGAGAGCATTGTTCACATCGTCATAGTTTGTTGCCTGTTTAATTTGAAAATTAATGAGGTGTCATCCGCAAACAATACAATCTCGTTATTATTCTCTACCATATAAGGTAGGTCGTTAATATATATTAAAAACAGGAACGGACCCAGAATCGATCCTTGTGGGACGATCTTGTACCGTTTACTTCGACTTTCTGAGTTCTTTCGCTGAGATAAGAAATCAGAAGTTTCAGAGTGGTATTTTTAATGCCATAGTGATTGAGTTTCCTGATTAAGGTTTCATGCTGCACACAATCAAATGCCTTAGATAAATCACAGAATATGCCCAGTGCATCTAGTGAATCCTCCCAAGCATTGATAATATCAGTAAATAATTCAACTCCCGCATCAGTTGTTGAACGGCCTTTTGTGAAGCCAAACTGTTTGTTATGAAGGAGTTTCGCTGCGACCCATTGACGTCCCACTGCTGGGCACGGGTCTCCCCCACAGACGCGCTGCGGGTGGTCTAGAGCATACTCCACCACGCTGCTCCAATGCGGATTGGTGGAAGGAGTTTATTACTTGTAAATTAGTTAAGAAGTTGATAAAGAATTACTTTCTCAAATATCTTACTACAAGCCGGTAAAATTGAAATCGGCCTGTAGTTGGTTTGATCTGTACTATTTCCGGAATTGAACAAAGGTATCACTTTGCTTTGCTTCATTAGGTCAGGAAACTCTCCACTTATAATACAGTTATTAAATATTAAAGCTAGGTGGGGTGCTATTACATCTAGGTGGGGTGCTATAAGTAAGAAAAACCTTAAAAAACGAACTTGTTCTCTTTTTGAAAATATGCAGTAGAATATAATGCAATAATCTTTTATTTCCTTTTTGTATGTATTCATGTTATCATTTTAGGTAATACACAGTAGAGTGGAGGATCTTGTACTTCCTGGTGATGAAAAGGTTGATATTATTGTATCAGAATGGATGGGGTTCTATCTGTTGCATGAAGGAATGTTGGACTCTGTTCTGCTGGCTAGGGAGAAGTTCCTCAAAGAAAATGGAATAATGTTCCCAGAGAGTGCAGTTATTTATGTGGCTCCATGTAGGTGAGACTATAAAGAAGCTTGATACAAGTTGTTACTGTTACCTTACGATAACAACTGAAATGAGTACCATAATATGTATAAAATACTTATCCCATTGTTAATAGATAATTTTATTCCCATTCAGTGTCCCCACCCTACATGATAAATGGAATAACTTATATGGAGTTCAGTTATCATCATTTGCCAAATATCTCCGTAAAAGTAAATATGACAAACCAGAGATAATGTATCTAAGTTCTAAGGAATTATTAGCTGATGAAGTAGCTTTGTGCTGGATTGATTTAAAAGAGGACTCTCCGTCGGATCTTGACTCTTATAGTATAAAGCATGTCATTGGTATGTCTGATTAATTTTAACAATTTATTGAATTACTGTTTTTTTGTTTAAAAAACAAAACAAAATTACTTTAAATGCAATTAAATTAAATATTTTTTGGATGGATAACTTGACGTTACAACAATGATAAATTATAACAATTTTAATACTTATTAAAAGGTTTAGTGTTATTTGAATAGTAAAATGTGTTCGAAGTAATAAGCGGAATAATTGCGTAAAGGTTTTCATGGATGGACGATCCGATGGTCGTAATGTCAATACGTTTTGTGTTATACTGACAATTTAATGGAGACCGTAACAGTGATCGGTGAATTATTCCAACTTTCCTTGAAACCACACTTTGTTAGGGAATTTCTTATCAACGTCATTTCGAATTTGCTTGAATCCCTAACAAAAATACATTCACATTCATCCAAAATAGCGATCTATTGATTAAGTTCCTGTTTGACAAGTCAACCGTTCGATATGAATTAATTCATCTCATGAAAACTTTTACACGATTGCCCCGCTGGCTTTACATTTTCTTAAACAGGTTCAAAAAGGAATGGTAAATATGCAGGCATTTGCATATGGTTTGAATGCAACTTTCCCAAATTGACAAGTGGTGATGAAGAAAGAGTTGTTTTGAGTACTGGACCTGAAAGCGCTCAAACACATTGGAAACAGACAGTGATTATGCTGCCAGAAGAGGAAGAAGTAGAAGAAGGGGAACCAATTGCATTTCAACTGGATATGTCACGGGATAAAACTGATTCAAGAAGGTGTTTGTTTTCAAATTCTCATTATTAATGAACTAGTGGACGCCCGCAGTTTCGCTCGCGTAGAATTAGACCCATTAACGACGTCTACCCGTCTAACGACTTCAAAAACGGCAAAGTATCATACTAACTTTGCACCCCGTTTTACCCCCTTAGGGGGTGAATTTTCAAAAATCCTTTCTTAGTGCTCCCTACGTTTTTAAAGGAACCCCTGTGCAAAATTTCAAGTTTCTAGCCCTTATAGTTTAGGCCCTGCGTTGATATGTCAGTCAGTCAGTCAGTCACCTTCTCCTTTTATATATATATAGATGGAATACAATTTCAAATCTCTCGGGATTTATGTAAATGTTTGACCTGGAGTTAGAATATTGAATGTGATGTTTTGTTTCCAGATATAATCTCGAGTTAACATTGTTAGATCCAGATGTATCTGAACATTCAATACCCTGCAATTGCTATATGACAAAATGTATTTTAATTCGAAAATTAATATCACAGCAAAGCAACGCATCAGCAGATAACATATTGGAAGATGATGAAATTAATGAAGATATTGGAGAGGATTATGAATAAATATTTTTATGAAAAGTATATAGTAGGTATGTTTGTCGCTGAACCTCCGCAACCCACTGTGTTCACGTGTCAAAATACCTGCTTATGTGGTTTTTGCTTCTGCCAAAATTGGCAGCCGCTCGCCGCGCCGCGCTCACTTGGTTCAACGTCGTATCTTTATCGATAAGACTAATGTGAGCCGTACATATTCCAACTTACCTCATTTGCGTATTTGCCATCAATGAAAACTAAACTATTTATATAGATTTTTATAGATAGGCCGATGAGAAGTTGTATAAGCTGAAAGAGGAATTGAACAAGTTACACTGATGGGGTTCTATGTCCTCGGTAATACTCAAATCCGGTGACTTATTTTTCCACCGGGAGGGCGAACATCAGTCATAAGGTGGTGTTTGGTCCCTTGTAGTCCCTCGTCAGCAACGAAGTGTGTCGGATTATATAAACGGTATTCGCTGAAGTTGAGGTAATGTTTGAGATTTAGGGCTACCTGTTCAGATTTAGGGCTACGAAGACTTTCAGCTCGAGCTAGAAAATCGTTTCGCGTGTCTGGAAAGCTGCGTTTCTGAGGACGACATAAACAAGAGGTTTGTATCAGCTGTCCGAGAGGCTGTGTCTAGTTTGTTTAAGTCTCAAGTTCTCTCAAAAGTCTGTCTCATTGGGGAAAGTCGAGAGCTATTGTGTCCAGTCTCCAACCTCAATGGCAAAGTTGGCGCAATCGGTAGTGACCCTGTCTGTTGCGCCAGGGGTCGTGGGTTCGAATCCCACTCAGGACAAATACACACTTGTATTTGTTCTGTGTCTGGATGTTAATATTATCTATTTAAGTATGTATTTAAAAATATCTATGTATGTATATCAGTCTCTGACACCCATATCACAGGCGCCTACTTTGGGGTCAGATGGCCGTGTGTGAGAAAAAAAAAATTCAATTCAAAATTCGTGCGGCGCGGCTGACGCTCACACAATACCCAGTGTCAAAGTCAATTAATTTATTTCGTTATGAGGTGATCGAAGTTAAGGGGGATTAAACACGCATACCGAAAGTTTAACTAAAAACTACTTAAAGAAAAGAGATACAAGTATAATGCTAATGCTATTGTAACTGATTTAAGCATATAAGGCAAAGGATTAGCTATCCGTCATCGGCTTTAGGAAGAACTTACAATATTCTTATCCTATGCCCTAGTGTAGGCCGAGAGAGAAAAAAGCAGGAGGAAAAAACTCTCGGTACTCTTTTAAAATTCAAATTAATTTTTACAGAAAAATGTACAGTATGACCATGACATGATTTGATTTGTCAGAGCACCCGGTGAAGTGACAAGACACGTAGTATCTCT
The DNA here is from genome assembly GCA_944567765.1 of Carterocephalus palaemon. Lineage (NCBI taxonomy): Eukaryota > Metazoa > Arthropoda > Insecta > Lepidoptera > Hesperiidae > Carterocephalus > Carterocephalus palaemon. Next base: position 4,795,906 of record OX155655.1, on the reverse strand, counting down.
ATGGACATGGACCTAGTCTAGTCCAACAAATATATTAATCTGTGGTTGCGTATCATGCGCCAATGCCAAAACAGAAGAAAAAAATCTGTGGTCTAGTCCCGCTAGGAGTATTAATGTATTATGTTCTGTGGTCTAGTATGTGATAGTGACGGACGGGTACAGAACGTGACATAACGTGTCATATTATTATGAATTTACAAGAATTTTATTTCAAGAGATTCCAAAAAAATATGAGAAATGTTATATAGAAACGCTCTTTAATTGTATGCACTTTTATTTAACTTGAATAAACTAGAGCTAGACAAACTTGCTCTTGCAATTTTTAATTTACGACCGATTGAAAGTTTATGACCAGAAGTATTTTTGCGTTCGTCCACCATACGATAAGTTAATTTTATTTCATCATGTCGACTAGACGAGCGCGAATAAAAGCTATTACTTCACTGCCGGTGCGAAGAAAAAATGTTGAAAATGGGGATAATTCCAAGAACAAGCAAGCAGCTAAAGAAAGAAATGTAATAGCCCCGAAAAGCCCTCGGGTGTCAATAATAAATCAAGAAGATCAAAAAATATCAGACCCTGCATCGGATAAAACCCCATCAGTAATCAAACCTGCAACTCCTGTTCCTGAAGATACACCATCTGTTATATCGGTTTTAACACCTAAGGACTCCTCACATCCTTCCACTGTTCAGATATCCGCTAGAGAGACTCCTACATCAACTCCACAATGCGTAGAAAAAGTGTCTGTCATTACTCCAAATTTAAATTATAAACCTATTTCAAGTAACAATTTGCCTCTTACTATTAATGACTTTGCATCACCTGCTGCGCCTTCGCCAAAAGTATCCAAACCTGTTGCAGTCATTGTAGAAAGACCAGAGACTCCAATCAAGGGAAAAGCTCCATCTGCACATACAATTGATGAAAATAATGAACTTCAAATTACAAGCAACAATGTTAATTCTGTCCTATATAATAGGGCACCAAAAAGTGTTTTATCAGATGGTATGTATATAGTTTATTTTTTATTTACTTGTATTTTCAGCTACAAATTGCATATTCAATGTATGTATGTTATTTTGTAACCTGTGAAGGCATATAATTCCTTTAAAACTGAAGCTTAAAATAGTCATTTAAGTTATGCATGCATTGGCAATTTTTAAAATGTTTGAATTAACTCCTACAGAGCCATTTTTCCGTAATGTTAAAATATAAAGTATCTTGTTGACTCCATGAGACAATAGTTGCAGGAGTGTGACTGTAGCATCTCATTATTCAGGGCATGTCTTAAATAGTGGATAACCCATTGATTGCAGTTAACCAATGTCAAGCTGCAATGAAATATACTTTTATTTTCACAGTGTGGAATTATTTATTTATTCAAAAAATATACAGCACTATACAAAAAATGTAAAGTTTAACTATGGATGTTTTTGATCTTTTTGACACACTGACCATTCGTGAGGTTGAGGTCACCGTTTTTATAAATTAAGGTATTTTTGCGTGCTCATTTTTGCATTTTATTCCTGGATTATTTTATTAAAATACTATTAGTATTATTTTATTAGAATACTATTTTAGGCATAACCAGTGTAGAACATTATCAAAATTAACATTGAATATTTTAGTTTAACTACATATTTACATTTTGTAAAATTTCAACCATTGGCTAGACTGTCTAAGGTGTTTATTGCAAATTCAAATGGTAAATTATCCAGTTTATAATAAAGTAGCAAATTCTTATATGTACATAATTATTATAAAGTTATGAGTGACACCTGACTTGATGATGACTTGCATGCCAGAAGTTCTCTTTAATGTTCTTGAAGCCAAGTCAAGTCTGCCAATCTGCATTTAGCCAGTGTTATGGTCCAACACGAGAGAGGAGACCCAATCCCAACAGAAATGACAAAGAATAGTTCTGGTGATGGTGTTAGTATGAAGTTAAGGTTCCTAAATAATCCATCCATCCATCAGCCTTCAGAAGTCCGCTGGTGGACAACATCATTATACATTTATGCAGTTTCCTGATCCTATAAAAGAATGTACAGTAAGTTTTTTTGAGTTCATTCTATTATTCAGTTGTATTTATTACAGATTATAATGTACCAAGTGTTCCTGAAAGTGTTGTTGAAAATGATGGTGTTATGGATGGCATTGTGCCATTGCAAGCAGAGAACAATGCACCAAAACCCATAGATCTCTTGAAAAATGAGATTATATCAGAGAATGCTGAAGTTCTATTTGATCCTATCATCCCTTTACCATCGCCCAGCAAAGTCAGACCGAAGCTCCGACCAACGCCAAGGCTGGGAATCCATAGACGAAACAGTATTCAGGTAACTATTATAACATATATATATATTTATATTATTCATATAAATATCTCCCATTCTGAGAAGAGACCCGTGCCCAACAGCGGGACAAAAAAGGGTTGTGATGATGATGATGATATGATTAGGTTCACTATTAGATGGATATGAAGACAATATCAATTTCTGGATTTGTAAACTATGCAGGGAAGCGCAAGTGAATCAGAAGACGAAAACCGGAGGGTGCATCTGGGTGGTGGAGGGACGCCGGTGGTGGGCAGACAGCGGCGAGACTCCCACACTTCTTTCAGCACCTTGAATTCATTGCCCCACAGGTACAATATAACTAATCGCTATCACACTCACACCCTAGCACAAGGATTCCCTGTGTTGTGAGTATGTACAACCAAAAACAAAACATCCATGGCATCAGTACAAATAAATCAGCCTCAGCATGGATTCAAGTGTAAGTAATTCTATGGAATTGGACTGATCTGATGTAGTGTTTACCATTAAAATGAAATGGAATTTAATGTCATTGTCGTTTTTGTTTATATATCTGCAATCTGTTGGTTAAATATTAATAGTATTGGCACCTACTATTAGCACCCAGTATTGGCACTTACATGGCGATGGAAATATGTATAGTAAAAATTCATTACAAAATTGTTCAAAAGGCAAAATGTTTAATATTTGTCTATTCTATTTACAGGGACGTGAGTAGGACAAGAAACGACTCTGTTTGTTCAAGTGTAAGCCAGGTCGGGGGCCAAGTGGCAGCGTCCTCGCCTGTCAAGGAGAAATCAACTACAAAGTATATAGTACATGATATTACTGTTGTTATATAAACTGAAGGAAGTTTTTAGTTGTACCGACACACACAACATTTAACTAAATACTTATTTTATTACTGAACGATTCGTGAGTGTCTATATTCATAGTTGAAGTTACCGGCTTACTCACGTGTGATTTAAGTCGAAATTAGTCCGACTAGTTTCGATCTATTACGATGATCATCTTCAGGAGTGAATGTGCTCGCGGCGGGCACGGCGTTCACTCATGACGCCGACTTAAATCACACGTGAGTAAGCCGGTAACTTCAACTATAAATACTTATTATATATAACTTGGTTTGATAATTAATGAAAAAGTTGAATAAGTGAAATCCAGAGATTTGTTTTAATTCTAAATGTAATCTATAGATACCAATCAACTGAAAATCATTACGCACATACGTGTGCGTACGTTTAAAACCTTCTATCTATTTTTCGACTTCGCCTTTCTGGGACCGTTTAATCTTTACTTCAGATTATACTCTAAAAAATTTTTTTTTTTAAAAAGCTTTTATAACTTTTTTTTTTATTTCCATGCATTGTCATCGGAACCTAATATGTGTGCCAAATTTCAGCTCGATAGCTTCAGTGGAAGTGGGTGAAATATTGATTGCAAGATTCCAGGACACACTTACATGAATACATACGAGTGAAGTTAAATAAAAGCTTTTAAAAAGAAGTTTGCTTCTTTATGTTAGTTTTTCTGATGTGGCAGGTCGAGGCGGCGCGAGGTGAGCCGGCGCATGGCGGCGGTGCGGCGGCGGCGCGAGACCGTGCAGCGGGACACGCTCACCATGTACGACCTCATCTTCTACAACCCCACCACGAACCCCATACCGTAAGTGTTTCGTGACGTACACGGTATACGAGTATATACAGGATGTTTAATTCATATAATGTAGTTAGTGTGCCTTAATCAATAATAATAATAATGTGCCTCAAATGCACACATACAGTTGGTCGTTCTAAACCAGCCATACTCAACCTTTTTTTTGAAGGGGCCATAAATACATTTCAGCCACGGGATCCCGGGCCGCAAGTAAAACATGATGATTTTTTGGGGTACAATGCTCCAAAATTCCATATATTCCCTGTTTTCCCTTTTTTCTTTAAACATTAGGTACTTGTTGATGTTATTTTTAAAATCAATGAATTCGTCAAACAACTCCGACTAATTACAATTTAAAACTGAAGCCAACTCAGAAACAGTTGGAGTTTCTAAATGCCATGGATTTTCTATAAGTAACAAACAATTATTAATTTTCCTGAGATCTTGGACCTCTTTTGAAATTCTTTTAATAGTGCTGTAATAAAAATTGAAATTATGGAAGATGTTGTTGTTGCTTGTTTGTCCAGGCGGGCCGCAGGTTGAGTATAGCTGTTCTAATGCATGCCTTTAAACGACTATTTGTATGGGCAAGAGATTTACGAAACAGTCTGTATCACTACATAATATGTACATATTATAAAACAAAGTTGCTTCACGCTGTCTGTCTGTCCCTATGTATGCTTAGATCTGTAACATCAATTGATTTTGATGCGGGTTTTTTTTTAAATAGAGTGATTCAAGAGAAAGTTTTATATATGTAGTATTATAGTCAAGAAACACTGATTGATAATCTTACAGGGTTCTAATGTGATGTCGTAAATATACACATTTTTTGCCCTTACATTGCAAACGCTGGCTGAACCCAACGAGATAGATCAAAATAATGTACTACAGTATTGTACACCTTAAAAAGGTCTAAAAAAAAGTCTGCGATAGTTTATGTCATAAGTATGTACATATTTCTATCTCTTAGGGATAACCCACAATAACAAATTTTTAATTTTTACTTTTTACGAGAAATAATGGCTTAATTACAAAGCGATTTTATGCAATATAGCATTAATCCTTATCCATTCTTAATCCGGGGGTATCGGCCGGGAGGTAGCAATGACCATTAATAAATCGCAGGGTGAAATTTTCAACGTTGCGGGCTTAGATTTGAGCATAGTGTTTTTCACATGGCCAATTATATGTTCTCTCTCAAGAGTACCCTCTAAAGAAAACATGTTTGTATTGTTTAATGACAAAAAAGGTGTGAACGTTGTATATAAAGACATTCTGCAGTATATTTAGTGTCAGCTTGCACCCTTGCGGAGCCGGGGCGGGTCGCTAGTATATGTATATAAAAAGGTGTTGCTAAATTTGTTGCTAAGCGCACTACTCGAGAGTGGATGTATCATTGAGTATTATTTTTTAAATGTTCGTTCATGTTCGAAAGGATTTTATGCAGCGAAAAACGATAAGGATTCCGTACCACCGAGCCTTTGCGATATGTTTTATATTTTTATTATACACTAGTGGACGCCCGCAGCTTCGCTCGCGTAGAATTAAGACCCATTAACGACGTCTGCGTCGGGCTTCGGCGTTCGGGTTGCCCACTTGACTTCAAAAACGGCAAAGTTTCATACTAACTTTGCACCCCCGTTTTACCCCCTTAGGGGGTGAATTTTCAAAAATCCTTTCTTAGTGCTCCCCTACGTTATAAAAGGAACCCCTGTGCAAAATTTCAAGATTCTAGCCCTTATAGTTTAGGCCCTGCGTTGATATGTCAGTCATTCAGTCAGTCAGTCAGTCAGTCAGTCAGTCAGTCAGTCAGTCAGTCAGTCACCTTTTCCTTTTATATATATAGATATGTTGTGCTTGCTTAATCTGATATTGATATACCTACATATTTCTATTTCTTGAGGATTTCGTATGCGGAGCACTATATGAAAAAAAAATCGTCAAATATTATAACAGCAGCTTCGTGTATGAAGGGCACGAGATCCACAAGAGTGGACGGATTGTTCCTATGTAGCTAAAAATAATATTATCACTGTTGTTTTCGCCAGTCCATAAGCATTGTTTTTATATGAAATCTTAACTTGCAGTCCAAATCAAGACGAGTTGAAGGCTAAAGTGGCCAGCATTAAGGAGGAGGAGCAGAGGCTGAAAAAGAAAGAAGAGAAGAAAGAGAAAGAAGAGAAGAAAGAGAAAGAAGAGCGGCCGGCAGCGGCGGCGACGGACGCGGCGCCCGTGCCGCAGCTCACGCTGGGGCCGAACGGGGAGATTATTCTCGATAAAAGCAGCCTGGTGAATATTATAACAGTACTAAAACAGTTGCAAACGGTCTGCATGCACCTGCTATGAGGCATTTTTGTGCGTACGATAACGAAAACTAAGGTAAAGCCCACGCCCAGACGCGGTGGCGAGTGCCTCACAGCGCAGGTACATGGTGTATATAATGTTATTTGTGTGTACTCGTATCCACTAAAATAGCTTCGCTGCGACCCATAGACGTCCCACTGCTGGGCACGGGTCTCCCCCACAGACACTTCTGCGGGAGGTCTAGAGCATACTCCACCACGCTGCTCCAATGCGGATTGGTGGAGGGGTTAGTGGCCAACCCAGTGTCGAATGTTCTCAAGCCACCCGAAGGTCTTCGACAAGGCTTAACGACTGTTTCCAGCATTGAAAACAACCGGGACCGACGGCTTTACGTGCCCTCCGAAGCACGGTAGCGTCCATGAAATTTTGCCACTAGCGGTCACCCATCCACAAACCGACCGCGCCCGTCGTTGCTTAACTCTTTCGATCACATTGAATCGAAGCGAGCCATGGTGCTATGGACGCTACACTAAAATAGCTTACGAGCAAATAAATGTCATCTGTTTTAATCATCATTGTAAAGGAAATTTTTTGTGAGGAAACCTACATGATAGTTTCTAAATATCTTGAATCTGCTTTTGGTAGCGGCCACTTCCAAAAACGTAATTAATCGTTACTCTTAAAAATGCTCTTTACTATAATTCCAAAGGTAATAAATCAAACGGACGCCAACCGCGAGGTGTCGACCGTGCACGAGGGCTCCTGGGGCGGCGGCGGCGGGCGGTACACCCGCACCGCGCGCACGGCCGACTGGAGCGCGTGCGAGACCGTGCGCTTCTACCGCGCGCTGGCGGCCATAGGGACGGACTTCTCGCTCATGGCGCAGCTGTTCCCCGACCGCACGCGGCGCGAGATCAAGCTGAAGGTGAGACCAAAGTCAAAGTCAAATAATTTATTTCGCTATGAGGTGATTAGACACGCTACACGCGCGCCGCGCGCACGGCCGACTGGAGCGCGTGCGAGACCGTGCGCTTCTACCGCGCGCTGGCGGCCATAGGGACGGACTTCTCGCTCATGGCGCAGCTGTTCCCCGACCGCACGCGGCGCGAGATCAAGCTGAAGGTGAGCCCAAAGTCAAAGTCAAATAATTTATTTCGCTATGAGGTGATTAGACACGCTACACGCGCGCCGCGCGCACGGCCGACTGGAGCGCCTGCGAGACCGTGCGCTTCTACCGCGCGCTGGCGGCCATAGGGACGGACTTCTCGCTCATGGCGCAGCTGTTCCCCGACCGCACGCGGCGCGAGATCAAGCTGAAGGTGAGCCCAAGTCAAAGTCAAATCATTTATTTCGCTATGAGGTGATTAGACACGCTACACGCGCGCCGCGCGCACGGCCGACTGGAGCGCCTGCGAGACCGTGCGCTTCTACCGCGCGCTGGCGGCCATAGGGACGGACTTCTCGCTCATGGCGCAGCTGTTCCCCGACCGCACGCGGCGCGAGATCAAGCTGAAGGTGAGCCCAAGTCAAAGTCAAATCATTTATTTCGCTATGAGGTGATTAGACACGCTACACGCGCGCCGCGCGCACGGCCGACTGGAGCGCCTGCGAGACCGTGCGCTTCTACCGCGCGCTGGCGGCCATAGGGACGGACTTCTCGCTCATGGCGCAGCTGTTCCCCGACCGCACGCGGCGCGAGATCAAGCTGAAGGTGAGCCCAAGTCAAAGTCAAATCATTTATTTCGCTATGAGGTGATTAGACACGCTACACGCGCGCCGCGCGCACGGCCGACTGGAGCGCCTGCGAGACCGTGCGCTTCTACCGCGCGCTGGCGGCCATAGGGACGGACTTCTCGCTCATGGCGCAGCTGTTCCCCGACCGCACGCGGCGCGAGATCAAGCTGAAGGTGAGCCCAAGTCAAAGTCAAATCATTTATTTCGCTATGAGGTGATTAGACACGCTACACGCGCGCCGCGCGCACGGCCGACTGGAGCGCCTGCGAGACCGTGCGCTTCTACCGCGCGCTGGCGGCCATAGGGACGGACTTCTCGCTCATGGCGCAGCTGTTCCCCGACCGCACGCGGCGCGAGATCAAGCTGAAGGTGAGCCCAAGTCAAAGTCAAATCATTTATTTCGCTATGAGGTGATTAGACACGCTACACGCGCGCCGCGCGCACGGCCGACTGGAGCGCCTGCGAGACCGTGCGCTTCTACCGCGCGCTGGCGGCCATAGGGACGGACTTCTCGCTCATGGCGCAGCTGTTCCCCGACCGCACGCGGCGCGAGATCAAGCTGAAGGTGAGCCCAAGTCAAAGTCAAATCATTTATTTCGCTATGAGGTGATTAGACACGCTACACGCGCGCCGCGCGCACGGCCGACTGGAGCGCCTGCGAGACCGTGCGCTTCTACCGCGCGCTGGCGGCCATAGGGACGGACTTCTCGCTCATGGCGCAGCTGTTCCCCGACCGCACGCGGCGCGAGATCAAGCTGAAGGTGAGCCCAAGTCAAAGTCAAATCATTTATTTCGCTATGAGGTGATTAGACACGCTACACGCGCGCCGCGCGCACGGCCGACTGGAGCGCCTGCGAGACCGTGCGCTTCTACCGCGCGCTGGCGGCCATAGGGACGGACTTCTCGCTCATGGCGCAGCTGTTCCCCGACCGCACGCGGCGCGAGATCAAGCTGAAGGTGAGCCCAAAGTCAAAGTCGAAGTCAAAGTCAAATCATTTATTTCGCTATGAGGTGATTAGACACGCTACACGCGCGCCGCGCGCACGGCCGACTGGAGCGCGTGCGAGACCGTGCGCTTCTACCGCGCGCTGGCGGCCATAGGGACGGACTTCTCGCTCATGGCGCAGCTGTTCCCCGACCGCACGCGGCGCGAGATCAAGCTGAAGGTGAGCCCAAAGTCAAAGTCGAAGTCAAAGTCAAATCATTTATTTCGCTATGAGGTGATTAGACACGCTACACGCGCGCCGCGCGCACGGCCGACTGGAGCGCCTGCGAGACCGTGCGCTTCTACCGCGCGCTGGCGGCCATAGGGACGGACTTCTCGCTCATGGCGCAGCTGTTCCCCGACCGCACGCGGCGCGAGATCAAGCTTAAGGTGAGCCCAAAGTCAAAGTCGAATAATTTATTTCGCTATGAGGTGATTGGACACGCTACACGCGCGCCGCGCGCACGGCCGACTGGAGCGCCTGCGAGACCGTGCGCTTCTACCGCGCGCTGGCGGCCATAGGGACGGACTTCTCGCTCATGGCGCAGCTGTTCCCCGACCGCACGCGGCGCGAGATCAAGCTGAAGGTGAGGTCAAAGTCGAAGTCAAAGTCAAATCATTTATTTCGCTATGAGGTGATTAGACACGCTACACGCGATTAGACACACTGTAGGTGGTAGAGCCTATAGGGAACCAAATAGGTTTTATATGAAAGCTAATTGGTTCCATATAGAGTTCGCCCGGGGCAGTACCACCGCCCGCCACTGTACCTAGTACCATTTCTGCCGTGTAATAATTGTTTTTAAAGCAATTGTGGTCCGGTTGGAAAGGTGTGGATTCCGGTTACACTTCTTTAGAAGCGACCATCTTAGTCCTCAAGGGTAGCAACACATCTGTGACTGACTTAGAACGAGACTCCTACTAACAAGTACTAACTGGACTATTACTAACACCAACTAACAGGACTAACTATCACTAACAGTCCCTAGTCCTCATACCTACTAACGAACTGACCAACTAATGTTCTAATTAACTTTCTCAACTAATTGGACTAACCATCCCAGTCCCTAATTGAGTCTTGTTCAAAGTCAGTCACAGTTGTCATGGGTGGCAGCGGATGAGTGGTGCTGCAAGCTCGTTTGCTATCCTGTATCCATAAAAAAAAAACACGCTTAACGAAAGTCTAGGTAACTAAAAACTACTTAAACTACTAACTGATCTATATAAGGCAAAGGATTAGCTATTGATCATTGAAAGAATAGCTAATCCTACACAGGTGCCTAACTTGCCTTAGAATAAATTTATAATAATTACCTACCACTAAGCTATGCTCTAAGTCACGATAGACTATCTATATGGTCATCAGTTTTAGGAAGAATTTACAATATTCTTATCCTATGCTACCCCCTACACTAGGTGTAGGCCGAGAGAGAAAAAAGCCGGAGGAAAAAACTCTCGGTACTCTTTTAAAATTCAAATTAATTTTTACAGAAAAATGTACAGTATAACCATGACATGATTAGGACAGACACGAGACAGCCAATCGTGTATGCCAAGAATCACCCCATATGCCACCTGCTTACAATTTTTAGTATAATTAATACAAGGAAAACATAGTGATAGCCTGTCATAGTTTAATTCAGTCCCATGCCTTCTTATCATCCAAATACTCCTGAATACCATAATAAGCTTTTTTACGAACAGGCCCGTGCCTGCTATAGATAGGGACGGACTTCTCGCTCATGGCGAGAAGTCCGTGTACCCATGCGTATACAGTCGTGTACGGTTACGACATATACGACTGTATACGCATGAGATATCATCGACGTAGTTCAATTTAAATTTTCACGCCGGTTTATCGCGTCGACTTTTTTCGTGTCAGATTTGAAATTGCCAACAAAATATGGTAATCAAGCTTCTATTATTGCCACACCAATTTCTTTGGTCAGTGCTACCACCAGTGAGATCACCGCTCTCACGCGATCGTGAATCGTGAACTTCCCGTATTGGCGAAGTTAAGATTTAAGATTTATTCTTATAACTACTCTAGATGGATTCATAGAAGAACACGGCAAGAAACTCGGTAGTTACTCTTTTCAAAATTTACAATTTTTATTATTTAATCAAATTACATTATTATTGAACAAATGGAGCTGGAGATAAGTCGTTTAAGTAATCATTAATTTTATAGAAAACTTTATTAAGGAGGATTTGTTTAATGTAAGATTTAAATTTATTCTCTGAGAGACAAGTAATATTTCCGGGTATTTTATTGTAGAAGCGAACACAGTTCCCCATAAAAGATTTTGATACTTTACTTTGTCTAGAGCTAGGTACAATCAATTTATCCTTATTTCTTGTACTAAAGTTATGTACACTGCTTTTTTTGTCATGGGTAGTCGAAATCGATTAAAACATAATTTTTGAACAGTTCAAGAAAGAGGAGCGCATAAACGGCGCACAAGTGGACAAGGCGCTGCGCATGGGCAACTCGTGGGACCCCAACCGGCTCAAGCAGGAGTTCCAGGCCGAACGGGAGGCGGCGGCCAAGAAGGCGGCTAAAGAAGCGGAGAGAGCGAAAGTGGAGAAGGAGAGAGAGAGGGAGAGGGTTAAGCGGTCGAGATTATTGCGCGTTAGGAACAGTGAGTCACGTTTATTATTAATTTAATAATCTATCTATATAATATAAAAGGAGAAGGTGACTGACTGATTGACTGACTGACTGACTGACTGACTGACTGACTGACTGACTGACTGACTGACTGACTGACTGACATATCAACGCAGGGCCTAAACTATAAGCGCATAATGGAGAAGGAGAGAGAGAGGGAGAGGGTTAAGCGGTCGAGATTATTGCGCGTTAGGAACAGTGAGTCACGTTTGGTATTAAATTAATACATTTAGGGCGGATTCGACCAAACATAGACTTACACTCGCGTAACTATACCAGGGATAATTTTAAAGTAGCGAGCTGAAAGCTGTCAATCATGTGTTAATTTTGCTTAGACATGACAGCTTCTTCTGACGTATGATAGAACATAAAAATCGCGGCGATCATATGGCGCCTTAATCTAAGGATAACATTTATTCTCGTTTGGTCGAATCCGCCCTTAGTAGGATTAATGAGACTGCACAGTAAAACAGTTTTGTTGTCTGTTAGAGACAGTTAGTCCTGTTAGTTGGTAATAGTAATAGCCTAGTTAGTAATTGTTAGCTCTTAGCCTTGTTCCAAGTCGTAGATGCGTTGCTATCCTGAGTTCTATGATGTCGTGTAACCAGAAACCACACCTTTCCAATAAGATCAGAATTGCAAAACAATTTTTACACAGTAGAAATGGTTTTACGAACCGTGCGTACGACCCAACTCTTAAAACAAAATCATATAGGTTCCATTTATAACCTATAAAGCTTCCATATAGGCTCTAGAGTAGAAGCGTCCATAGCCCAATTGCTCGCGTCGACGTATCTTATCGAACGATTTAAGCAACGATGGGCCTGGTTTGTTTGTGCTTCGGAGGGCACGAAAGCTGGTCCCGGTTGTTTTCATTCCCGGTTATGATAATAATAAAATCTGTCAGTATCCAACCGGGCTTTCATTATACACTACAAAAACAATCGTAAAGCCTCGTCTAAGACCTTCAGATGACTTGAGAACATTCGTAGCCGGGTTGGCCACTAACCCCTCCATCAATCCGAATTGGAGCAGCGTGGTGGAGTATGCTCTGGACCTACCGCAGCTGTGTCCGTGGAGGAGACCGGTGGCCGACAGTGCAGTAAAAAGTGATATGCTTAAACATTCCCGTGACAGGCCCGTTGGCGCAATCGGTAGTGACCCTGTCTGTTGCGCCAAAGGTCGTGGGTTCGAATCCCACTCAGGACAAATATTCGTGTGACGAACACTTGTATTTGTTCTGTGTCTGGATGTCAATATTATGTATTTAAGTATGTATTTAAAAATATCTATGTATGTATATCAGTCTCTGACACCCGTAACACAGGCTCGCGCCTACTTTGGAGTCAGATGGCCGTGTGTGAGAATGTCCAAGATATTTATTTTATTTATTTATTTTATTCACAGGTCGAGCGACGCGAGCTTTGCAATCAACTATGCTGCCCGGCGTTTCCAAACGGAAGCCGGACGACATCGAGACGGCAGAGGACATCTTGAATCGCGCTTTGCTGAAGAAGAAAAAGCATAATAATATCACAGATGAAACGCCATCGCCGCTCAAGGAGCCCATTCCAGCGTCTTCTATGGCGACGCTGACATTGATAAACAAAGGGCAACCTGTGACCAGTCAACCGAAAGTGACAGATGGCATGGCGACGATATCGAGAATCAGTACGCCATCGACAACGCCGCCATTGAACTTGAACTCGATGCCAAACCTTCCGGCCAACATCGAGACGGGCTCGTTAGTTGTTTTGACGGTAAACGATCCTTCGTCCCCGTCTAAGAAGATGTTGCAGACGTACATAGCTTATAGCGCGGGTAGGCTCACCCCGGTTACTTTGCCGCCAATGTTCCTTAATTCGGTGGTGGGTTACATGAAGAAGGGTACTCCAAAGTCGGTGTCGAGTAGTTCGTCGCCACAGTTCACGTCGCCAGGCAGTGTAGTTAGTCAAGACAGTCGCGGTACTCCGGTGAGTGGCGATAGTCCGGTGAAGAGGAAGCGAATTAGCTCGTACACTATAACGCAGCTTTAGCGAACGATCGTAAACATCTACCGTTGGTTCAAGTGACTAAAATGCTGGATTTCAATAACCTATCTACGGATAGATTTGGCTATCGGAGATATAAATTTGACATAAGTCTATATATATAAAAGGAGAAGGTGACTGACTGACTGATATATCAACGCAGGGCCTAAACTATAAGGGCTAGAAACTTGAAATTTTGCACAGGGGTTCCTTTCATAACGTAGGGGAGCACTAAGAAAGGATTTTTGAAAATTCACCCCCTAAGGGGGTAAAACGGGGGTGCAAAGTTAGTATGAAACTTTGCCGTTTTTGAAGTCTTTAGACGGGTAGACGTCGTTAATGGGTCTAATTCTACGCGAGCGAAGCTGCGGGCGTCCACTAGTTCCATATAAAATGTGTCAAATTTCTATCTCCGATGGCCAAATCAATCCGTAGATAGGTTATTGAAATCCAGCGTAAGAGGTTGACAATAATAATATGTTACCACAGTATTATGTGTTCGGAATTACGTTGACATTAGAATCTGAAAGAATATTGTCATGATTTAGTGTGCACGAGTATGTGATTCCGAGCAAATGTATCTATACTTTTTTACATTACGATAAAAAACTACACTGTGACTACGATCCTATTTGTCACTACGATGTAGTCACTACGATCGATCGCATTGAAAAGTGGAAGTTGGATAGGTAGACTATACGTTGATCACGTAGGAAAGAAAATGTAATTTTAGGGTTAAAAGTTATATCCTGTAAAAACCGGCCAAGTGCGAGTCTGACTCGACAATGGTTCCGTACCAATGTTTAACCCTAACAACAAGGTTTGTACTCTGTGCCTTGAATGTTGAGCGCTGAATAGTAACTAGTAGTAGCGCAGTACCGACTTTTTGGGTCTACCGTGCTTGAGTTAAAGATACATGTTTTGTATCTTTTACAAGACAGGCGCAATAATAGTATGCATGATTTTAACGTAAATTTACTTTAAAAAGTTTCAAATGAAAATAAAACGTAATTAATAATAATAAGAGATAAACAGGCAGACAGCAATGTCTTAATACATGGTACGGAACCATAATATAACGTGAGTTTGAAATGACATTAAGAGACTGATTGCAATTAAAACTGATTTCATTGAGGGAATACTCAATGAATTAATAATTATTTCGCTATCGTTATTGGAGTCTGGCGGTTGTGGACAGGGTCAATGTTTGTATAGAGATCATGTTATTTATTGGAGTGAGTTGAATTTTAGTATAATTGTTAAACGTACAGTGAGGAACGGGAAATCGTCTTCTAAAGAAACAAAAATACCTAATCTGTATTTATATATTTTGTCCAGGCAATGACGACAAGACGAATGTTTATAATATAATAATTAATGAATTTTCCTTACGTCTTTGGTCCCGTACTAAACTGATTTAATTGCACAATTGAAAGCCTAGGTCCACCACATTGACCGATCGCAGATTGGTGGTGGGAATACCTAACCCATATCTCAAAATATTATGGACAGGATTTTATTACTATTTTTACTATTGACAATTATTTATTATTAATACCGTAATAGTATTAACTCATTATCTCTGAGGCCTGCGCTTATCCTGTTAACATACGTTCAATAAAATAAAAAATATGATGATATTTGATATTGTATAAAATAATGTTTTATTATAATTTATTCTACTTTATTGAAATGTATTATTTCAAACTTGTTTAATGAAGAATTGAATTTTATAATTGTAATAAATTATGAACTAGCCCTTGCGGGGTCTACATATTATCTACACCTATGAAATAAGCGACGATAGAAAAAAGGATTGAATTGAATTATTCTTTGTATATCAGTAGTTATTATTAGTATAGTTCCTATTCTGTTCAATCCCGGGATTTCATGAATGAGCTCATTCAAAATGGATTCCATTAGACTGTAATATTACCTATTATTAACTAGTATTTACGAGTAGATATAATGATAGAAGAATTTGAATGCTTCAATTCAATCAAATTCAATTTTAAGTACTGTACATTAGTTGTTTTTTTTTCTTGTCGTATATAGTTGAATTTGATAACCCTCAACGCAAAACGTTCATTAGTTTTATATAATAAAATAATTGTAAAAATCATACAATCTGTCAATATAAATATTAAATATGAGTAAATAAAGATAATCTTTTATAACTGTCTACTTATTTTTTTATACATTTGAATTTCGATAAAAAAGGTTTATAAATGCGATTTGGAATGAAAATTCAAGGCTTCTACAAAGATGTACTTTAATTAGTGATTTTTACTTCTGGACGAATGAAACTAAACAGATGTTTTGCTATCTACCATTGAATGGCATAATACATGCATAGCAAAATGCCTATAATTGTATGATGGTAATAATTTTTTATCGATACTCTATATTTTATATAATATCTTAAAATCTGTATTACCGTCTCTACTATCCCTCTACGAGTGTGTGATTTATTATTTATTAAAGGACTCCTGCAATTTCTGCTAGGTACCTATTTTCTCCATAAAAACAAATTCGACTGGACAAATTCTATGTGTTGAAGCGAATGAAGAGTAGATGAACTATAGTACATTTTACTTCAGTTAAACTGTATCAGTCTGTCATAATATCATGTGGTAATTCGATTACTACTTCCAATTTGTGATTACTGATTAGCTATTGAATGAAATTCTGTAAAAAATGAGTTGTGCCCCTATTTTATTAGATGCACAGGGCATCAGTAAATCTATATTATAAAAATGAATCGCAAAATGTGTTGGTAAGCGCATAACTCAACAACGCCTGGACCAATTTGGCCAATTCTTTTTTTAAAATGTTCGTTGAAGTTCAAGGATGGTTTTTACGGCGAGAAAAATTTGAAAATTCATCCCCTAAGGGGGTAAAACGGGGGTGCAAAGTTAGTATGAAGCTTTGCCGTTTTTGAAGTTAGTGAATGTGTAACGCGAGCGAAGCTGCGGGCGTCCACTAGTGATTAATAAATCAGTAATTCCAACTCGGGACTTAGAAATTATTCAATAAATAATTCTACTATTTTTGGGCTTGTTTAAAGTTTTTTTTGTGGATTCAGGTGACCATTATAAACATGATATTACCATATAGGAAGTGATATTACCAATTTATACTGAAAGGCCGCGGAACAACTAATTCTTAATTGTTAATAACAGTTTAGATGTAAGTAAGTAAGGGTAACGTTGCATTAAATAAAACAAAGGTTAAAGGATACCATTTATTCTTAAGATCACACAAACAAATTAGAATGGAATAGAAAAGGTAATGTTGGGCCAGCAAGCTATACGGCTAGTGGACTTCGATGACGTCACTGGGGAACCACTGGGACGCCTCGAGCGCGTCCCATAGGGACAGTTCAGGCTCCAGGAATTCCCGATTCAACTCGTCCACATCGAATGTTGTCTTATGATCTGAAAAAGATAATCTTTACTCAAGAAGAAATAAGAGAATGTTAGATTTTTGGTATGATTATATTGACTGTCAAAATATTCAAATAGTGGCCTCAGAGGAATGATGTGCAGTAGCAGAACAATTCTACAGGACAAAGTGTGATGCTGATGATAGTGCTGCCATCTAGTGTGATAGATGAACCACCAGTCAAGACTCTTTGCAGATACAACAAAAATGATGGGAAGAAGCCAAAATAACACTACTAGATTTATAGTAGATCCTACACTACTATTATTTTACCCTAGTTACTATTGGATACATTGTAGGCCTGTTATGAGATTTATTTAGGCAGTTTACTCAATTTACTGTGTTAAGGACACCGGGAGACACGCACACAAAAAGTATTTATATCATACATCGCCCAGATAGAGTATCTACCTTACACGCTTTTATTAGCTCCGTATATAGGTATGTATGAATGGAATCTTTGAACGTGATTTTCGCCCACTTCAAAACGTCGGATTAATTGGAAACGAACGGTTGTCAAGGCCGATGACAATTAAAAAAACATGCCTGTAAAGTCGGTATACGGGCGAAAGTTTTACGTGACAACGACTTTGAGTGGTAAAA
Source organism: Carterocephalus palaemon (assembly GCA_944567765.1). Lineage (NCBI taxonomy): Eukaryota > Metazoa > Arthropoda > Insecta > Lepidoptera > Hesperiidae > Carterocephalus > Carterocephalus palaemon. Next base: position 4,778,155 of record OX155655.1, on the reverse strand, counting down.
TAATTTTAATGTGAATATTCATTCGTATAGTAGGAAGAAGGATGAAACACTTTTTATGTCTGTCTCTCTCGCTCTTAGGCGGGCTAACCATGCCCGAGTGGAAGGGACGCGTGCCTCTCACTCGCTCTCATTGTGAGCGCATAACGTGAGCGGAGCGTAACGCAGTTTCTTGAAGTGTCACCCGGCAAACCAATTTATAAGACGTTGTCACGTCAAAAAAACATTTTATTTTGGTTACCAAGAAAAGCGTCTTTTTGTAGCATGCTTATGCTTACCAACAAGAGTGAGTTCGTCGGTGTGCGTCTTAACGGCGGCGGCGGCGGCGGCGGCGTGTGCGTCGGGCGCGGGCGCGGGCGCGGCCGCCTGCTCGCCCTGCCCGTAGTAACCGGACCACGCCGAGTAATTTTGCCAATAAGCCGACGGATCGTAATACTGGTTGTACTCCTACAAACACATCCACTATCATTACCTACTCTACTCACGTCGAATGATCAAGCTTACTGACAGGACTGTTTTTTTTTTTTATGGATACAGGATAGCAAACGAGCTTGCAGCACCACCCATCCGCTGCCGCCCATGACAACTGTGACTGACTTTGAACAAGACTCAATTAGGGACTGGGATGGTTAGTCCAGTTAGTTGAGAAAGTTAATTAGAACATTAGTTGGTCAGTTCGTTAGTAGGTATGAGGACTGGGGACTGTTAGTGATAGTTAGTCCTGTGGTGTTAGTAATAGTCCAGTTAGTACTTGTTAGTAGGAGTCTCGTTCTAAGTCAGTCACAGATGTGTTGCTACCCTTGAGGACTAAGATGGTCGCCTCTAAAGAAGTGTAACCGGAATCCACACAAAATTATTGCTTTATATGTTGTGCTATTGCATTGTATGTATCAAGCTTTCTTATTTATATGTATTTAAAAATTAAATTGGGAAATGGCAAAAACATCAAAACTGTGTTTTCAACGCCATCTAGCGTGAGAAGAGCTGGATTCGCACGATGGCTCGGCTGATAACAGCAGAAATAGGTTAACTTGCAGTTCTAGATAACAATTCTATAGCATATTTAAATTCCAATTATCAGCTTGAAAGCAAAATTTTGAGTGAAGTAGTAGATACTTATATGCAGTTTAACTCTGTAGTAGTAATCATAATACGTTGTCACTTTAAGCGACGTTCGTAAAATATTTCAGTAAAATAATTAATAATAATATAAGACCCACTAATCAGGATCAGATTACGGTAAATCCTATTAACAAATTCATTTATAAAATGTAGCAGCTTTTCTATCCGTAGGCAAGTCTAACATATGATGCTGATGCTGCATATCCGTAGATAAACTACTTCAACTAAAACGCCCTAAATAACAAATACCTATCATTTATGTAAACAAATGATAGCGCAGGCTAGGTAGGTACCTACTATAAACCTACTATAATAAATTGTTAAGTTTAAATAGATTGAAGTTGTTATACCGTTCCACTGTTATAAGACTGTTGAGCGTTGGCCGCATTCGGTGGCTGCGAGGGTACACTGCCTTTAGGTTTGGGCACTGCGGTACATATTTTGAGGGGCTTTGAGCCGAGACCAGTGTACCCGTTCATCGCGTACAAAGCATTTCGTTGTTCCTCCTCGTTACCGAAGCGGACAAACCCATAGCCCTTTGTATATCCCGTATTGTCCAGTATCACTGAAATTCGCCAATATTTTATTCAGTTTACCATTTGGGACCTAGTTTGTTTTTAGTCATTGCATGTCATTATCTAGAACTTAGATATGCAAACAACAATTTCATTATTATTTTAAAGAAGTAGATAATAATAGGAGTGGCAGTAATACATTGAAGAACCAACAGTGCGACTCCGAATCCATATCGTACAGTAGATATTATGTATACCTACATGAAAAATTCCAACCGCGAGTGGGAATCGAACCCACAACCTTCTCATCGTGTAGGTATGTGCACAGCTGACAATTTTTCTACTAATTCCTTATTACTTAGTGAATGTTTATTATGAAGGATTAAGAAATTCTTGAGCGCTTCCGCGCGGAGAGCACGGTCCAGGTAGTTAATGGTATCTAGTTGTAATGCGTCGTCGGAGGCCTAATATAACATTCCGATACTCGGGTTAGTTCTAACTCCACCAATCCGCACTGGAGTACGCTACAGGCTTTCTCAGTTGTGAGAGGTTTGATTTAAATATTTTTCATAACCACATCACGAAACGTAAAATAGTGTATAAACAATGAGTTCGTGAAATTGAGCGTGAAATTGTATGGAGTCTGTGTATCAACAACTTGTACTGAGTATCAACGCAAATATTATAACGTATGTGACCTACTTTCTGGTTTATTTGCTAGTAATTTAGTCGAAAGGCCGTTAGCACGGCTGCTAAGGAAGAACCATAGGGGAAAAAACATGTTGACTCTCTGGCTGAATTCGAAATTAGGAATCCTATAAAATACAAAATGCATGAACCAATGACGTACGAGTACGTGCATTTTAGATACTAATCAAATACCCGTACCTTACTGTACCGGTAGATATGAGTAAAACATCGAGGAAAATTGCTGTTTTCTAAATAATGCTCTTCGACATGTGAAGTCTTAATATAAAAACATGGTCAATGTGATGTATGTCTTTCATGGAGTACTCATTAATTCTAAGACGCTCGTGCCCAACAGAAGGCAAATTAAAATAAAGGATCTATCAATTTCAGAAAGTACAGTCTTATAGCGTATGTACATATTGTACATTGGTAACCCAATGCATCCCACTGCAAGACACCGGTATCTTCAGAGCGACAAACAAATTGAAGCGTAGTCCAACGCGTTGCTTATTTCATTTAACAACCGATTGAGTGTTCAGTCCTGTCTCGACTGACAATTGGATAGGTGACCGCTAGTGGCAAATAGCTTGAGCGCTTTCGTGCTTCGGATGGCACCTTAGGCCGCTGGTCTTAAATATCATAAGATATGTCGTTAACCCGTTTTCTGCGGGTGTACACCAAACAAGCTTAAATACATTACCTATAGTAAAATCTCAACAGATGTGTATGTACCTTTAGCAGTTTTTATCGAATTATACTTTGCAGCAAAAACTCTGTACAGCGAGTAGTCGTCGACATCGGGGCTGAGGTCTCCGACCCACACGGAGAACTCTCTCTCTTGCTGCATGTTGGCTCGGGCCTCCCTGGAGGCCGTGTTCAACCTGAATCTAACCACAGGAAAGGTGCCGGGGATGGGTTTCCCGTTCAGCTTGTGCATTGCGTCTATTGCTTCTTCGTCCGTCTGTTGAGAATATTTTATTTCTTTGAGTGACAAACTTTGGTTTACGTTAGAAATTGAATTTACTGGACTTGTGTTGCAATATGCGCGCAGCATCGAAGCGATCTGCGATAACTATCATGGGGCTAATACACTTTAATTTATGATTTTAAATTGATTTTTGTTTGCTAGCTTTTGGAAACTAAGTGATATTCGATGAATAATCTTTGTGTTCCTACTACCAAAATAACGAAAAATACAAAGTAGCGTAAAAAGTTACATAAGAGTTTTTCTTGAATGGACTTTCAGCCGCTTTCTTTTAAGGTAAGCCAGTGCTTTGTCATTTTTGGAAGAAAAAAGTCGACACATTGCTAATTTACAAGTAAATAGTATGGCATCAATACAAAATTATTGATGTGCCATTTAAAATATCTGAATTAATCCCCAGAGCTTCGTAGTGCCGGCATAGATGCTTTGATGTTTTATCGGCAATTTAATATAACATTTTTCCTGTTCAACAAGTTCACTTTAAAACAAAAATCTTATCGTGAGGCAAGTTACTCTCTAGTTTTGGCCACAAACCCACACTGATAAAAGAATTATTTAATTTGTCCTACAGAGATTCAACAGTACAACAGTTAATTACCATCTAATTTATGTTACTGATCAACACAAAACCCTAGGTACACTTAACTTTGTGTTCCAGAGATACAAATAGTACGAAAGTATTATTTTTAATAATTTAAAAACATTACAATAAACACGTTACAAAACACTATCCTTACCAACTAAGATGAAGATAAAAGCGACAATTATTGTTCATATAGTCCATTAATCCAAATAATCATTGTATTTGTTCGCTTTAACACTTGAGTTGGAACTCATAAATGTACACCAAACTAATTACAAATTACACTCTGAAATGCTACATTAAAATATTATGAAAATAGAAGAAACAACTAGAAAGTTCAATTTGCATTTTACATTAAACATTACGAATAGATAAACCGTTACACGAGTGGTGAAACAAATTATACCGCGGTAACGGTCGCGGTCACTTCAGTCTCGCATCATTCAGAGTCCACATTGAGACACCACAGTTACATAGAACAAGAACGGAATGATCAAGATTGTTAGCGGATGATGGGATGCGTCGCGAGCGAGTTGGAGCTGGCTAAGGCGGGCCGGGCGTGGGAGGCGCCGGCGCGCTCGCCCCCCACCCCGAGTTGCTATAGTCCTCCGACATGTACGAGTTCTGCGACTTGAGCCCCTCCAGCCGCGAGATCTGCTGCCGCAGGTACATCAGCTTCTGCTCCTGCAGCGTGGCGCGGATCTCCGTGTGGCGGACCAGCGACCGCGCGCACTTGAGCTCGGCCGACACGCGCGTGCACTGAAGGCAGCCCAGCTGGTACGCCTCCTCCGTAAACTTGTTGGCCTGCTTCTCTAGAATGTCCGCAGGCCAGCCGGTGACGTGCGTCGTTAGGTCGGAGCGCACGTACGCGGCGAGCGACGGCATCAGCATCGGAGTCGATTGCTGCAGGCTGCCCACCACGGACGAGTAGCTGCCCAGGCACTCCATCTTCCTGGGCAGCGCATGGTCTAGGTGTATGGGGGGCGCGTGCGGGTCCGCGCTCTCGGAGTGGGTGGGCGTGGGCGGGCCGGCGTCGCGCTGCGGCCGCGGGTCGCCGTTGTTGTCGTTGATGCCGGGCGGGGCGGCGGCCGTCGCCGTCGCCGAATGCGTCGCCACGATGCGCGGCAGCGCAGCCGCCAGCAGCGACCCACCGGTCTGGTTGGAGTTGTCGAGCACGACGACCGGCGGCACGGAGTTGGTGTCGGCGGGCTCGCGCGCGCCGCACGAGTTCTCCGAGAGCGGGGTGCTGCGCCCCGGCGATATCTCCATATCCTGGGGCGGCTCGTCTTTCTGATCGTGCGTACTTCGTCGCCGCTTATCGTACCTGGAACGCTCGTTGTCTTCGCGAGCTTCGCGATTGTTTTCGCGAGGTTCCCGATTATTATCGCGTGCGTCACGATTATTGTCGCGCGTTTCGCGATTATCGCGCCCGTCGCGATTATTGTCGCGAGTGTCGCGAATATTGTCTCGCGCATCTCGATTGTTTTCACGTGAGCTACTCCAGTACCGGTCTGAGGAGTTGTTCTCTCTCTTGTAGGATCTTGCCGAATCATGCCTTCGGGACCTCGAGCTAGATCTCCTGTCGCGATGACTCCTGGATGTGTACATTGAATCTTTGGATGAATTTCTCCTAGAGTCCCACTCTCTAGGTTTTTCCCACTGTGACACTTCACTAATACAGTTATAATAATACTTCTTACCTGACGAACTAATATGTTCTGACCACTCACTGCTAGAAGCCACGCTTGAAGCGTGTGCATTTCTGTTGTCATATTTACTACACCTATTAACACTACTGTTCATGCCACTAGTACTAGTCCTACTTCTTTTCTCCGATTTTTTATGGTTATTCTTCTCTTTCATTGTTAATACTCTCCTGTTCTCCCTCTTTACTACATTTCTTCTTCAGAAGTCATTAGAAACTTAGTAAGAAATATAGTCATTACCAACTCTCTTGTAAATAATTGTACTTTTGACATAGATAAGTCTGGTGCTCTAAGTACCACATCAGATATTTGGTGAGGTTTCTGCTAGCATTATCATCAAGTCAAATGTATAGTTACTGCCTCAGTGATTAAATGCAAAACGAGACCAGAATCATCAACAGTTTAACTGAAGGTTTAGCTATCTTTCTTTCACATCTGATGAGAGGCACTAAACAAATGATAATTTAGATGTGTTTCAGCTTATCCCTGATTTTGAGTTTGGTACTATAGCATCTGACTTAAAAATGAGGTATAATTATCACGCTACGACATCGGTGAGCTGAAAATGACAAAAAAATGTGTGTTTTTTCACTCATAAATACTGATAATGTCGCAGGTAGAAAGGGATATATATAACTTAATAGTAACATAAATTATTTACTAGTTATGTTTGTACACCTAGTTAAATTAATGCTAAAAACTTCAATGAGCTTTTTTAATCACAAATTACAAAGTTAGCAGTAGGTAGGTACAAACTTGATCATTTCCGAAAGGCGAAATATAAAAATTAATTCAGTTTTAACAACTATACCTGGAAATGTACAAAAGCATAGCCGGCAGGTTCACCAGTGAACTTATTTCTCATGACTTTAACGGCAAGCGGGCGCTGGCTCATTCGATGAAATGCAGCCATTATAAAACTCTCCGTCATATTAGGCTCCAGCTAAAACAAACAAATGATGTTAAATGAGACAATCGTAAACTTAACATATTTGTTCATGAGCTTTCATTCGTTAAACTCAATGACAATCCGAAAAGGTGCAATATGCTAAGACTTGGAATTTTACTCGAAGCGTATGCGAAACCGGGTAAAGGTGAACCAAGGATTTTTTAGAATAATATGTGGTTCTGAAACTTACACTACCCATCCACAGTTGGCATTGCATTGCCATATTTATTTAACTAGCCTTTCTATATAATAATTGCAAAAAACACGCCAATTTCTTAAAATACCACAGCAATCTCTACAAATGGCGACATGTAAATTATTTTTTTTAAAACCAATTTTGTTACTTGACTTGACATGATTTGAAATTAAATTCAAGGCATTTCAGCTTTAGCACATGGCTGGCAGTCTATGGCAGCAGGCGCTTTTGTAGTATTCAACAGTTCGGACGTCACGATAATATAGTGAGATGAGGTTATTTATGGTTGATGTTGTTTGGGTGGCTTCTTTTTAAACAAGAAAATTATTGACACTTCGTCACAAAGTGACAATTTACAAAACTTGCATCAGATCAATCATGAGATTCGTCTGCGCAGTGTTCTAGTAAAACGTAGTGAGCTAGCCATAATAAAATCTTAACCCTGTAAAAGATTCAAAATCATTTTAAGCGCACAGCCACGGGCTGTCCATTCCATGGCATATTTTGTATTTATTCTGTGTCTGTATGCTAATATTATCTATCTATGTATGTATTTAAAAATATATATGTATGTATAACGGTCTTAACTAGCTATTATTAAACTAATCTGTGATCGGTCTCCGACACTCATATTACAGGCTCGCGCCACTTTGGGGCTTGGGGTCAGTTGGCAGTGTGTGAGAATGTCCAAGTATAAGAATGTCCAAGATATAAGTATGTAGATCTACATCACGACTTAGAACTACCAACTATAAATCAGTTCATGAAGCAGCACTCAAAGTCCTACTTTGATGAGGCTGCCGGCCATATAAATCGTTGGTGGTACAAACAGCTAATTATCTCCCGGAATCGGACAGCCACCAGCTCAATTTAGATGTCCTATTTAAGGGCTTGAACACCCCGATGACACAATCACTATTGCTAACAACAGATTGGAAAGACGGTCCCGATAGGAAAGACGGTCCCGATGGAAAGACGGTCCCGATAGGAAAGACGGTCCCGATAGGAAAGACGGTCCCGATAGGAAAGACGGTCCCGATACTTTTCAGCCGGAAGCGCAACATGCCGACGCCGCTGCGTCTGCATGGTGAGGATTTAGAGTGGCAGCAGACCGTCCGGTACCTGGGTTGTCACATGGATCGCAAGCTCACGATGAGTGCCATGGTGGAGCACGTGCACCGCCAGGCACGAGCCGCGAGAGCGATGCTCCGGCCCGTGTTGACATCCAGGTTACCACTGCGCACTAAAATCGGCATTTATAAATGCTATATCCGATCCAGGCTGACGTACGCGGTGCCGGCATGGTACGCTCTGGCGGCGGCCTCGAAGCGCAAGCGTCTTCAGGCCCAGCAAAACCTCGCCCTGCGAGCAATCACAGGTGCGGGGCGCTATGTCCGGAACGCGGTGATCGCGCGCGACTGCAAGCTGGAGTCGCTGGATGAGTTTGTGGTCCGCTTGGCGCGTGTTATGTACAACCGCGCCGACAATGGGCCGCATCCTCATCTAAAGGGGATAGCGCCGCTGCTCGCGCGCCCCCCTGAAGGCCGACCGCTCCCCAGAGAGCTGTTGGACCTTCTTCCCCCCGACCATCAGGGGGGAAACAGTGACTAACGGCTGCAGCTCCGCGCGCGCATCACGCGTGCGCGACGACACACTGTCTCCCACGCCCAACAGCGGGGATGTCACCGACGGGGTTCACCCCTGGAGCAATTGCCCGGATAGAAGGACCATCCTTACATCCGAATTCCCTCACGCAGGAGCGCCCACAGCGCCGCGGAAGAGGAGGAAAGGTTTCAACAGATTTTTTTTCCGAATTGACTTTTCCTGTATGGTCATAATGACCTTTACGGCTGTCTTGGTTACAAAACCTCTTTATGTGTAAATCTATTCTGGATCTATAATGTTTACATTAAAAATGATGTCTCATATTTTATGTTCATACGTATCTTTAAGTCTGTGGTAAGCCGGAACCGGAATCTAATAATATCATTATCCACGATGTCTTTCTTTATATATCACAGAATTGGAACAGTTTAATATGTATAGAAGTTTTTGCGTATATAAGGAAGGTGTAGTCTCACATATTATGAGAGCCCTACGATAGTACCTGTTTTAGTAGGGTGACCATGATAGTGCGAGACAATGTGAGAGTAATGGTTTTGGACCAATATTGGTCTTTTGCAGTAAAATAATAAAATAACACACCATCGTGCGCCTTGTTTTTTTGCCATCATGGAATCTGAATTAAATGTACATAATATTCATAATTGTCATCCTCGAAAACCATGATCACGAAACAACGACCACGATTTTATTAGAATCGACAGAATACAAATATTGTTTTTTTTTGAGTCTGCCATCTTGGGCCCCGAAATAAATACTCTATTCATATTTATAATATTAGTGTGTATACATAACTTTAACTTAATTACTTTGAGCTTCAGTAATACTAACCGTGAAGGGCGACTGATATCCTTCATTTTATACGTTGTATGCCACTATGAGGGACGACAGAGTAAAAGCATGATTTTATTATCTCACAGTTTAAACTGTTTGAATACATACATTACATAAAATGCATTTATACATACATACATACATACATACATACATACCACCTAGCTAATTATTACAGCAACTTGGCGTTTATGTGGACAGACGAGGTTATCGCACTCAAACGTTCATAACAGTAGGTATTCAGAGTGGACTGCCGGGGGCTATCGCAATCTTTGGTTGGACGATACCTGAAGACTGACTGGTTCTGTCGCACAGGCTCGCTGCTTAAAAAATAATTATTATACACGGTCACGCGTAGCTTAAATAATGGTCTGGTGGAGAGCGAATCAGCGAGGGGCTTCGTACGATGTTATTTATAGTTGGTGTGCGAGAGGGGCTTGATTCCAGTTGCATGGACAGTGGCTTGTGGGCATAACTGCCCACACCCCCGTCCTATAAAAAATGGACTCAACGCGTATGTCCCGTCGCCCTTCACTCGTAGTATTTTCCGTAACATGACCTCAATCTCAATTCAAGTAAATTTAAACACTACATGAAACAATTTATTGTTAAGATTAACAATTTATTGTTAAGATTAAAGATATTAACTTTATGAACATGGTCACCAACAACATTAAATGTCATTCAGACTCAGGAAGGAAAAGTTAATCTCTTTCGGCCCGTTTTTACTTACGATTTCGATTTATGTAAACATCAGTATTATTTTTTGACATAGATTGTTTTTTTATTTTCACGAAATTTGCATTTCACTTTATGGATAGTCTGTAGATCCATGTTATGCAACGATCTTTAATTGCTATCTGATGGTATGACATTACTTAATTTAATAATGACATTGATTGATTCATCTTTGTAACACGCACGTCACGTCACAAGAAAAAGAAAGGTGAATGTGATTAAAACTAATAATCTGTTAATAATCACACAAACGTTCATTCGTTCATAATTTATAATCACTTATATAAATTCTTCATCCTAACCAAATTTAAAAATGTGATATAAATGTAAACTAATTTAATCTTCAATGCGAATTGCAAACTGAAAATATAATTATCTATTGCCGTGATGAAGTTTTACCTTTAATAACTTTGAATTGTTATATTATTCATTCAATTAAAAAGTGTAAATCCCTAGCATTTTGGTTTTGTGAGTCATCAATTCTCATAGTAAGATGTCGCGACTAGACAACGTTGACGCTTTGGAGAAGCAATTAGCCGATCTACAGATGAGCAAGGATTTTAATACATCAGGGAGAGTAAAAAAGATACCACCAGCTGTTCCTCCAAAGAAAAAAGCTCAACCGCAAGTACCTCACAGTGCCGTCGTTAACACTCTACGAGAACCTTCCTTCTCTTCAAAAATAGCTCCCTCAAACAATAATCCACCTACTTACTCCAACGTGCCAACACAACAACATCCATTACATATAGATTATGCTAATGTCACCCCTTTGTCATTGCCTAGTTATACTTTTCTCAATAATGTGCCCATGCCATCCAGACCATACAACCCCACTTACAGTAACGTAACTCCATACCAGAACATCGATAATTTGCCACCACCACCTCCTCCGCCAATGCATCTCACCACACCTCAAATGCACCATGCTTCCACCAAATATGATCCTAATCAGAATAATGAAGAATACTTGCCTCCACCATCACCAGTTAGCTCTAACTATAGTGAGCTGGTGAGGGCTACAACCAACTTAAATTATAACCAGGAAAGACCTTATCCAGTCATCTACCAGAATGAGTACCCAGAATATGGAGTTTCACAGGCTTCAAATTATGAGCCACTCTATGAACCAATTAGTCCGCATCCTCAAAGCAAGGCAGGACTGCAACCTCTGAGTCAAAACTTCCAAGGTAGTCCTAATAAATCTCCATTGCCTAAAGAAGAGGAAGTTGATGCATTGACAAATATGCTTGTGCAATCTATTTCTGACAGCCAAGACTTAGATATATTTGGAATATGTGTGAAGTGTGATGAAAAGGTAGTCGGTGAAAGTTCAGGTTGCACAGCAATGGGTAATATGTATCATGTTAAATGCTTCTGCTGCTACTACTGCAATGTAAATTTGCAGGGAAAACCATTTTATGCTGTCGATGGACAACCCTACTGTGAAGCAGACTACTTTGAGACCTTGGAGAAATGTTCTGTTTGTGAAAAACCTATTCTTGACAGAATTTTGAGAGCTACTGGAAAACCGTATCATCCAACATGCTTTACTTGTGTGGTCTGTGGGAAGAGCCTTGATGGAATACCATTTACAGTAGATGCCATGAATCAAATTCACTGTATTGAGGACTTCCATAAGAAGTTTGCGCCACGCTGTTGTGTCTGTGAGCTCCCTATAATGCCAGAAGAAGGAGAAGAGGAAACTGTTAGAGTGGTTGCTCTAGACCGCAGTTTCCATGTAAAATGCTATCGCTGTGAAGACTGTGGACTCCTCTTGTCCTCAGAATCTGAAGGTCGTGGGTGTTACCCACTTGATGATCATATTCTTTGCAAAACCTGTAACACTCATCGTATTCGTCTTCTCACTAATGTAATGACAACAGATTTGTAACTCTTTGTGTTATTATTATATCTGACAGAGATAATAATTTTGAGATGAATTCAATCAGATTGTCTTAAGCCATTTGTTTTTTATAGTGGACACTGATCTGCTTTGGGAATATTTCATTGTCTGTTTTTTTCAACTAGTAATAAATAGTAACATTATTTTATTCATTTGCGCACATGCCGCATTGCATTTTTTTAATGTATCATTTTGGTTCTGAATTTAAGCCAAATTTGAATATAATTATGCCATACAATTTTTGTGGTTCATGGAGCTTGGAGCAATATTCAAATTTTTAAATTCAATTCAAAGCAATCAATGCTTGCATTATCAATTTAAGGTCAACAATAATCATCTATCTATATAATTTTTGTTATGGAATGCACATAAATCTTATTATTTACTTTTGGATATTCTTATTAATTTTTTATACTTTAAAATTACCTTTTAATGCTTTTATAGTTATTTTAACTGTAGTGTATTGTATTTTTTAGGTATAAGGAATTTAATAATGTTAATCATATAAGTTTTGCATTATATACAGGTATTGCTCAATATTCCTACACTGCTGCTACTGCTAGGTACCCTTTTTAAACTCACAACAGTTACTAAATAATAAACAGCTCTGAAATAAGGTGTACATGTTAAACTGTTTGAAGCAACTTCCTAGAAGTCATACTGTTTGTTCTGTATTTAAAAAATTTGAGGTAAAGTGAAAAATAAACGGGCCTTTATTTTTTTGAGGGTCATCTATTTTTGTTGGTTATCTATTTATGAAGAAGGTATTTATTATTACCTGTTTTATTTACTTATTAATTTTGGTTTCTAAAAGATTGTGTACTGAAATGTTTGAAGACTGAATTTAAAAATTCTAAATGGATGCAGCATTATTATGCATTAAATATACACATGTCTAATCTAAATTTAATGTGATGTGATATAGTCATAAAATGTTAATAGGTAAAGATATTATTTATATACATTTAACTTATTAATGCATTATAAATGCAAGAACTATCATGAGCAATTTTGTCCTGTTTGTGTAAGGGCAGCTATTCTATTATACATTTTGTAATATTGTAATAAATATTCTTAAAATATGGTTGGTTTATTCATTTTACCATTTCAGATTTGCAAGAAATAATAACAATAAATGTAAATGGGTATTTTTGTATAAATTTATTTACAAATAAGCTATAATAAACAATACTGGCAGAGAAAAAATAAAGGCACTTACATCACAGATATCAGTCACTATATTACAAATTATTATAAAAATATAGAACTACATAGGAGATTCAGTTTATGTTGCTCATGGCTCCTTATAGCATATATTATATTGGTTTATTGAAAATATGAATGCATAAAAGATCTAAGAGCTAATGAATTGGCCACTCACTTGGTCCCAAAAAGTATACATGTACACAAAGTAAATGATATAAGTGTTGCAGCATCTATAGCTACAACAAGACCTACCTACCCATTACCTAACTCCTACATACACTAACTACAAATATTTACAGCCTACCTATATTAATTCCCTACTAAATACCTATTCATTTGCCCTTTTATAGGTAAAGGTTTTACAATGTAACAAGGTGAGATATAAATAACAGGTAGCTAGGATAGAGAATTAGAATATGTAGGATGGATGTAGGTTAGTTAATAGGTACGTATGTCAGGTGTAGTAGGTATAGGTATATGTGCTGCTACAAAAGTAACATGCACATGATAATTTTTTTGTTACAATATTGTAAATAACACACAATCCTCCCGAAAAGGTGTTATAGCATCTAGAACAAACACTAGCGACAGCAACCATTCTAGACAATACAAATAATCGTATCATCATATTAAGCTATTCATTCATATAATAATGATAGGACTTAACTTCAAGATTTTTGTTTGATCTTGCTTCTTTAACCACAGCTTTAACACAAAACATTTTTTCATTTCTTTGCCTAACCTACACTACGCTATGAAATAAATAAGATACATTCATAACTTTTCGCCGCAGATACGCTTTCTAATGTATCTAGGGTCATAAATATAAGAATTAATAAAAAAGAATATCTAGGTACATATAGTTATTCTTTGTTTCACTTTTTTTTCGGACAATGTACAAGTATAGTATTATCCTTTGCACATACAATAAAACTATTTTTTTAATTCTCATATAATTGTAACGCTTACAGGAACTTGTAAATATAAAAATAAAACAACTATTCTAAAATGGAAGTCCTAGTACTACAATTAAGTATTAGATATTACACAGGAAAAGCAGTGCTAAATATAGCGTTTTTAAATTTATATTGATTCTATAATATTTTAGGAAAACGTGCAGCCGCACGTTTCTTTGACCATACAGTAGTTTTTCTAATGCTTAATTTGCTTGCTTTTCTAAAAGCTTAGACCCTATTCTATATAAATACGTAAGAAATATTGAAATCTGTCCATATGATGAAACAAGACTACAAAAGGAAGATTTTCTCAATTTTACGTAGGTAAAATCAGTTCGAGCTACAATTATCTTTATAGCACGCCAAGACCGATCGGCGGAGCTGAGCGTAGCAATATTTTTGGTAAATGCCTATAACAAATTTTCATTTGAAAAGTAATTGGCATAATGCCATCAAGTCATCAAAATCTTATGTTCACGTAAAGTATATAATGCAGCTTTAATCAAAGTTAAAAGTTAATTTTATTATTATTTTAAAGCCGTAGCTTTCGTAGGATTTTAAAATGACTATATGATCGAGATCGGTATTTACATGACTTCCATAACACAAATCCAATGCTAAATCACATTCAGAGAAATTGCTATATATAAGATGGTTATTATACTTTATGTCTTAGCTTAGTGTTGAATTTTGGTGGGCTTAATACTTGTTTCATAAACAAAGATCTTTTTTCTTTCAAGTCTTTAGAAGTCAAATGAGACACATCAGTCCTTTTTACATTTCCAGATTCAGAAATAATACGTTTTTGAGAGCATACTTCTTTTTTAAATTCTTTAACTTCACCTTGGTGTTTAAGATGTGCTACATTTATATCAGACTCGTGTGATAGGTTTGGTGACTCTTGATATAATATCTCTTCACTCGAATTTAATGAGGTCCTACCAGATTCAAATCTCTCCCTTAAAATCGAAAATTTTCTTCTTGGTCTATTTCTCACAGTTTTTTTTATATTAGATATTTTTGATATTGAAGTATTTAATACAGGCAAAGTGTTGTCTTTTTCTATTAGATGTTGCAACGAAGGTGCCTTTCTAAGCGAAAGTTCTTCTAGAGATAAGGAATTTTCGGATACCAGTTGACGCAAAAAATCTACATTTGTATTACAATCATCTTGAAAACGATTCTCAGATTTGTTACTAATTTTTTTACCTAATATTTTGGGATTGCAAATAGATCTTTGGCGTTGCATTGAGTTTTCATTGTAATTTGAAGTATTACTTGGCCTCATTTCAAATAAGGAAGGCATTGTATTTAAATCCTTTTTAGTTGTGTCAAATTTCGATCCATGTGAAATATTTAGCACATTCTCTTTTTCAGGTAATGTCTCCATAATATTGCTAGAATCAAATTTTGAAGGTTCCTTCCAAAGGGCTTTTTTCAAATTTTTGTCTATACTTGAGTCAGTATTGAACTGTGTTGAATCAAACACATGCTCCCTACGATGGTATACATTTCTTGGGGAATTAGTGACTGTTGCTTTTCGGATTTCATCTATAGTAGCCACCAAAGACCTTTCAGAGTTAAGTCGTTTTTTATTAGATGGGCCTATATCTCCAAGGTCATCCAATTCCTCTAAAATAGGCTCAAGATGATTAGGATCTTTACTAGTATCAATCATGCATGGTTTTGCAACAAATGTGTCATCATTAGTTGGGCAAATTACCGTATTTACGTAATCTTCTGGGCTTCTATCAAATTTGACAAAAACATTTGAGTAAGTATGCGGTTTTCTAGGAAAGGGTGGTGCTGAGAGGATGGCATTCTTCAGATCTTGAGAAATACAACTGCTTATTTCTGAACTTAATGAAGTAAGTGTGTCTCTGCTTCTATCTCTCACTACACTACCGTCATGGAGCCAGTTTTCAATGTCACAATAACAGTTCCAAGATCTCAAGCCCCAAGCTTCTCTGGCAATGTTGACAGCACATATATTTTCGTAATCATGCACAGATAGTATTTCCGTAGGAGTATCAATATCACGTTGTTTGAGATAAAGCAAGTCATTGCTACTGATTCCATTTTTGCTTTTATCCTTTTTAGCGTACATTTCCTTAAGAATATCCAAAGCTATTTTTTGTATATTTTCTATATCAGCATCCTGATTTCCCAC
This sequence comes from Carterocephalus palaemon, assembly GCA_944567765.1. Taxonomy (NCBI): domain Eukaryota; kingdom Metazoa; phylum Arthropoda; class Insecta; order Lepidoptera; family Hesperiidae; genus Carterocephalus; species Carterocephalus palaemon. Next base: position 4,761,979 of record OX155655.1, on the reverse strand, counting down.
TTTTATATTTTTTAAGGCACTAAGGCACAGCTTTTGGACTATGTTCTCATTAAATGTATTTATATCAGAGCTATTGATATCACTAAAACTTAAGTCTAGGTCCATATCAATTGAATCTGATGACGTCTTTTTATTAGAACCGTCAGTTTCTTGGCTAATTTCTGAACTGTGATCATTTTTTATGCTCTTAGTAAAGTTAGCATTTACGATATTACCCACGTTAAAATTCAGATTGCTCAATTCATCTCTCAGTTCATCTGAGGAACATATTCCCCGTCGCTTTTGTACATTCAGAGTGCTGGATGTTATTTCATCTATGGAACTTTCTAAATTATCAATTGAAGCCAATTTTAGTTTCAACTCAGTGGGTGAACACATTTTTTTCTTATTGATTTTCATATTTAAATGATTAACGGTGTATTCTCTGTTCAGCATAACTGATTGTGGTGTATTTTCAACTGTATACAATTCTATACTGGATGTATCCATACTGATATTGCCAACAGGCGCTGACGTAAAAGTTGGTGTGCCTGCCCTTGCGATCCAATGATCAAGCAAAAATTTTTTATCTGCATTTTCGCTGTCATTAGTTGTTTGTTGCACTTCCGGTTGATCATTTACATTTAACGATGTGGTAGGCTTTTCTTTATTACAACTTTTAAATGATCTAACATGTGTCAAGCCAGTTCCCTTATTTTCATTTTTTTCTGGGTTTTTATTCACTTTATTATTTAGCTCGATATCTTCATGATCATGCTTCCAAGGTATAGGACCTTTTGAATGGAAATATCTGTAGTACAATATCATTGCAAACATACCTGAAAATAAAACATTGCAATATTAGAGTATTATCTAATTTAAAATTTTTTAACAAAATCAACCAAGAGTATATTCTCAAATACCTTTTAAAAGTCAGAAAGGTTATGAGAATGAAATGAGATGAAAATAGGCAATAAATGAAATAGATAATTATTAATGCTAAATAAAATATATATTTCTTACCTATGGTAGTACCCGCTATCACACAAATAGTTGCAGCAATTGACCATGATTTTCTTTGCTGCTCAGATTCAGAAATCAGGACATAGAGAAATAAACTACCAAAGTTTTGTGTTACCATCAGAGTGTAGTACATCATTAATCTGTAACGAGTGTGTCCTTCCCGGAGATTGATGTAACAAAAGCAATAGACAAATCCCATTACTGCATTGTATAAAGTTTCTTCAAACTTATTTGGGCAGAAGGCTGTATTTTGCATTACAATCCAAACTGTCATTGCAGACCAGTGCAGACCTAAAAGATTGGTAATATCATTAAATAAAATAGATTTTATAAATAAAACTAATCAATTTTGCAAATGAGTAGGTAATGGGGTCAATTATGTTCTTTATTCCTCATATAAGGTAACCTATGCCTAAAAGGTTTTGGTATACATGATAATAAACTCACCAAGAGGTATAAATGTCCACATTCCAAAAATTATAGCAAAAATTAATATGCCTGATATTCTTCCAATCAGCATACCAAAATGCCATATGATTTTGAGTAAAAATGAGTTCCATTGAAAACTTTCGGCGGAAAATGTAATACTGTAAATATATGTGACACAACCCCATATCACAGATGCAATTGATGCTACTAATGCAAACACTGTAAAGAAAAACAAAAAATTTACTTATGTGTATCTTATATTATAAATCTTTTTATTTATATAATTAATTTATATATACAACAGTAACAAAAAAACATAACTAGACTTAAGCTGGATAAGGTTTATTTATTTATCTTTAATTTATATTTATGAGTATGATTATTTATTGGTAGATTTGATAAATTCATAAAATATAATTATGTCTACTACAATTTTCTTCACTGCAAGTAACACGAAAAAAAAAAAAAATATAACATAATTATGTATTTTTAAATTTTTAGCTTACCTTTTGTATAGTAGTAATCATTTAACATAATTATAGCATATGTTTGCAAAATTATTTGAGGTATAGTCCCAGTGAATAAGTACAAAAAATGCAATAAACTTAAATCATTTCTTTGACTTATTAATTTCTGGGTTTTTATAGACTCCAAGTTTTTACATGCAAACACTTTATGTAAGAAAATGATGTACCTGAAATTTTTTATTTTAAATTAAAAAGCATGAGTTAAAAAGATTTTACAAAACAAATAGTTTTTTACAAACTGTCAACATATTTAAATAAAACTTTCTGATTTAATACAAATTGTTTGGCTCAGATTAAGAATATGCAACACAAAGAATTGGATTGTAATTTATTTTATAGATCACACAATTTCATGGCATGGAGATGCTTGGTTTACAAGAAAAAATAATCAGTTTCCAAATGTATTCAGAAATAACAAGCTTGTTTAGATTTAATTCTTGCATAGCACACATTTCAAAAATACCTAATATTACTTCAAGAAAAATAATTCTTCAGTTACTGTATTATTACCGTAGTGCCAAACCATCACTGTACTACTGTTAAACTGATCAATTTTCAGCCAAAGGAAACAAAGTATCATTAAAAATTAAGATTGTACAAATAGAAAATATGTGCATTAATGTAAAAAAAAAAGCATTAAGTAGACATGAAAGTAAGTAAACATTTTAAATATTGTATACCTTTCTAGTAATCCAGCAAGACAAACATGTGTTATCCAGTGCCTGATATTTGACTTATGATCAGTCAGGAACCATCTCATAGAAAAAATGTTTATCAAGATGTTTGGCGAAAGAATAAACGTGGCCGTCGCAAGCGACCAGTAAATGTATCCATTTTTACAGTACTCAGCAAAAACTAAAATGTCTAAAACGAAAATATTGTTTGATAGAATTTTCAACATTTCAATCAACTAAAGCAAGTGTAGGTTATGTTTCAAATATTGTTTACAATCATTTAATGTACCTGTTGTTAAATCTGCGAGTATCGTAACCAGAGATATAAAGACGCTCAAAACATTAAACACACAATAGGTTTCGTCCTGGTTGTTCACAGGTTTTGTTTCTGAAGGATTACCGAGCACACAAGCCTCGGCCATTCTACAAATGCATGCGCATATTGGTTTAATACCACCCCCTATTCCTTTAATATTGAACCTTTTTAATCATTAAAGTAAAGTTATTAACTTATGAATAACTTATAGCTCTATTCTACACAATAACATTAAAAACCCAACTTTATAAACAATTCAATACACTACACTCAATTCAATTCAATCAACGGCGGCTCCACAGACAATTTATTTTACGGGCGGCTCACACAGCCCACAAACATGCGTGCACAGATTAAGGTATGGTAGATAATTATTGAGGGTGAAGGTGCCAATTCAATTCAATCAATTCCTTGATCGATGCGGAATGGCACACAGTCATGTCTTGTTTGTTACTACTGAACTGATTTACTGGTTACTCAGTAGATAGCGCTGCAAAATTGTATTTTGAATCACGCAGTTGAGAGCTATTGTAGAATACGTAAATGTGAATGTTTGTAAGCAATTAAAAAATCAACCTTGCTTGCACACACACGATACGATTGGCAAGCAGGGCTTTGTGTGGGGTGCTTAGTGCTTAGAATAACTAGAATGTTTGTTTGATACGTGGTATCCATAGATAATATACTATATAGGGAAAGTATCTCTACCTAATCTGTGGTCTGTGTTTGTTTTGTTGTTTCCTTTAGGTATATCTGTAGCTAGTTTGTGATATCTTCTATATATTCTGTGCAGGCAGAGTACTGATTGGTTGTTTCGTTGAGTTTGATTCAAATTTTTCTTTTCTTTTCGGTCTCACTCTTTGAGTTTGACAGTTCCCAAAGTTCCCATGTTATACCTGTACAAGATAGCTTGATCTTTTTGACAGACTGGCTAGTGATGGGAAACAGGAAATATCTAGTAGTCCAAAAAATAACGTTTTTTAAATACTTGCAACTGTGACGAGGTGCTGTGGGTGTATTATATGTGAAATTCGTCATTGCACTAGTCATATAAATGGCTTATATGGCCAGTCGATAGAACGATGGAATGCGTAATTAAAATTAGCATTCAATTTTTTTTACCTTACTTTTCTAAAAAGAGTTATACCAGCTAAAGAGACCCCAACCACTAGCCAAAGAAACCCCAACCAAAAGGACCCCCGTTCGTAACAATAACTTAACAATGATCTATAATAATGATTTTTTGTAATATTTATAACGGTTACTGCCTGTTATTCGTGTCCCATCCGTCCGACCGATGTAACATTGTACAAACGTCTATTATTTTCAGTGTTCCTATTTAAATTTTACATTGAAGCAATAAAAAGTCTTAAAATTTTCGGATAACGCTTGAATCTTAAGGAACTTATGTGTTATATGTATTTTTTAAATATTTTTACAATTTTTAAAATAATTTAATTAAGAAAATAATATGGTCGTCATTGCAAAGTTATGTCGATCACAAAAATTTACATCTGTCAAAAAGATCAAGCTATCTTGTACAGGGTTTGTTTATATAATCCCCCCCCGGTGACTGTAAACAGGCTAACTTTAGGATTGTTGATTGGAAATATCTTCTTAATTATATTAACAGCTTCAGAAATGATCCATGATGCTTTAATGATTCTGTGGGACTGCTCCAATGTAAATGATGAAACTCCAGTAAGTATTTTATCGCCCTCAACAATTATTTACACATAATGATTATTGATTGTTTATTTATTACTATAATTTGTACTATTTGCTACTTGGTAACCAATATTATATAAATTGTAGGCAAATTCTTTCTCATATGCAAATGAAGGCGATGGAGAGATATACAAAAGAATACACGCAATTGCTAAGGATCATCATGCCATCCAAAAATTTGTTGGGGCCACAACATTTCATACAAGAAAATATCGTGCAGGTATCTATGAACTACTTGTCTCAGAATTTGTTTTGAAGTAGTTGATAGGTATTATGAAATGAACAATAATAATATCATGTACAGAACCTGTAATATGGGTGCCAGAGACGGATATAAATATACATCCAGTTAACAATCACAAGTGTTTGTCACATGAATGTTTCTCCTGAGTGGGATTCATACCCAGGACCCCCAGTATAGACTCCAGGGTCACTATTGATTGTGCCAATGGGCCAGTCAATGTCAAGGTGTCCCACTATTGGGACACGATGCTCCCACAGCCACAGCTAGAACATAATCTACAACTCAATTGCAGCTATCTGCATCTCCACCAATGTGGGGTAGGAGAGTTATTGCATTAATATTTTGTTTATTTTTAGCTGTAGGCCTAAATACTCATGGACTGTATGGCCAAGCATTTGGTGAAGGATTAACTGAGGTGCTTGAATCATACAAAAAAACATTAGTTGAAGTTGAAGAATTAGTGATTGGTAATCATAGCTACACACTCTCATTTGTGTACAGCTATGTTGAGAAATATCAGAGCCTCTTCAATACCTTGAATAAAGTTATTACCACAATGAAAGAGAGGAAATTGGCTGGTTGTCAAATATTAAGTCTTGTTCATCAGTACATTCTAAGTGGTAATGAAATGGTACATGAGGGAATTTTAAAGTAAGTTTGTTAAAACATTTGATATACCCAATATATTCATCAGCCTTTGAGTGTCCACGAGTTAGCCTATCCATTGGCACTTGAGCTTACTAACTCTAGGAGCATTGTTATACTTTGTCAAAATCAAAGTCAAATTATTTATTTTGCTATGAGGTGATTGGACATGCTTAATGGAAGTCCACATAACTAAACTAGGTATCTAACAACTAAAAGATAAGGCAATGTAGGAATGCTATTCTAAATTGACTAAAATAAAGTAGCTAATAATTTATTTATTTATAAATGCTATATCGTTAAATTATGTATTAATTTAACATTAGAGCATTAGTTTTAGAATTAGCTAATAACATTGATTAAAAATAACTTTAGTCTGTGCAATATGTTCATTAGCCATTCATTAAATTAAAACCTACTAGGTATTAGATTAAGACCATGCCTTAAATAAAAGCTTGTTTATCACAGTTTTTCTGTTCAGAATATTCTCTTGTATAAACCTGGTATTTGTAAACCAACTTTGCTCTTGGATGCTATATGGGGAACTGAGAGATCCTTATGAAGAATTCTTCATAATAAAAGCTAAAAAGAGTGATGTCTCTGATACAATTTTAACATCCACTCCGTCAACTGGAAATACATGCGATAAATCTTTAGTTGCATCGGTGAGTGTTAATGTTATTGTTAGAATATCTCAAAAATTAATTACATATTTGAATAGAGCAAATTCCAATTACCTTTTTATACTTTTAGTATAAAATTACACAAACTGTTATACTTACTTTAACCAATACCATAGAAATAATCTACTTCTGCAATTGTTTATTTTTTACAGCTCCAACACACTCCATTAGATTGTGGGTATAATCTAAATCCGAATATGATACCATACTTTATACCATTATCACTTGCCCAGGAGATTCTGTTTATCGGCAAGACTGTGATATTGTTTGGATTTGATCCCAAGAAATTAAAGAAGACTAGTTGTTTCACTATGAACAGACCTTTATTGGCTTTGCAAATTGATAATGACTCCAGGAGGTAATAATCTACTGTTAACTAAATTAATGTGATTAAACACCTGAGTTTAAATATGACTTTGTTCTTTATTCTAATTCAGTGTAAATTGGTGCCCTAGTGTCAACATGTTGAAAGTTTTTGGCCGCCTCTGATATGGCATGCTGCAACCCATAGGCGTTCCATTGCTGGGCACAGGTCTCCTCCACAACGATTGTTTTCACCGTTCAAACAACCGGGACCGACGACTTAACTTGCCCTCATAATAGCGCCCATGAAATTTTGCCACTAGCGAGCACCCATCCACAAACCGACCGCGCCCGTCGTTGCTTAACTCTTTCGATCACATGGAATCGATGCGAGCCATTGGGCTATGGACGCTACTTGTATGGCATAAACAATGTTGACAATCAAAAACAGTAAGTGGACAAACATATTATAATACTCACTATAAAAGCATTAGATTAAAATTTTGTTTTTAGATTTACCATATGGGAAGAGAAAGAGTCAGAGTTTCATGAAAAGCTGCAAAATTTGAAGAAACCGGAAGTTTTCGAAGTGTCCAATTTGAGAGCCGTAGTACGCGAAATCAAAGAGTGTGTGACAAAGGTAAGCTATAAAAAATCAGTATTTGTTTAGGCCTATATTAATATGTATTATATTCTCATTCTCATACTCAGTGTTATCTTTTGACTTAATTATTATTTTTCTTAAAAAAGTTACAGCAAGTGCCATTTAATTTCTTAAATCGAACATAACTTAGAAAAGTAAATGTAATGTTAATTGGTGCCTGCCTTTGTAATGTTACTAGTCATTACCTAGTTACTACCTATTACTAGTATCAATAAAAATATACATGGAGTTTTTGACATGACGCTATTGTCATTAAATGGTCCAACTTTATGTATATATACATATGTCTGGCCTATCTGTCTTTTTGATATTGATGCCATTGCGCAACCGTGGGAAGCTTTTGGGTTGTAGCTATTAATTACACTGTAGATAAGGGTGTGGGAATGTATGAAATTAAGAAATGTTTAAATTCAACAGCACTTGTGGACAGTAGCAGTGGAAGAGGCACAACTACTGCACGAGCTAAGGCTGATGAAGGATTACTTTTTGCTTGGACGAGGCGAGCTGTTTTTGGAGTTGTTGCGTTTGACTGCACCTATATTAGATCGCCCCACAACCAGGACCTCCACACGAGGTAGGACATTAAATTGTATTGTATTGTAAAATGGTTGTATTAACTAAATTAAATATATGAAATAAATCAACATGTATATTGCGTTAAGTAAGAAGTTATATAAGTAATGAGCTAAGAAAATTATTGCTTGGTACTGTAATTTTGCATTATCATGTGTGAATGTTGTACATGGTTGTAATTGATGTTCATACCTATCCTATACCTCTTGATATGTTATCTGTAAATGTTATGTATGTAACGTTGTTCGCGTGTCTTATAAAATAAAATAAATAAACGCTCACACCTCCGCAATAGAGCTAAAATATCACAATTTATGGGCAGATAATTATATTTACTCGACAGATATTTATTTGTCACCTGTGATATAAAAAATTATCTGCCCAGGTCGGGACTCGAACCCGGGCCGTGTGCTGGCAGCTAGGGTCACTCACAAACGGATCACGAAGTCGTCTTCGTATTATTATAAACTGGACGCCGGCAGCTTCGCTCGCGTGGAATTAGACATTCACTAACTTCAAAAACGGCAAAGTTTCATACTAACTTTGCACCCCCGTTTTATCCCCTTGGGGGGTGAATTTTCAAAAATCCTTAGTGCTCCCCTACGTTATAAAAGGAACCCCTGTGCAAAATGTCAAGTTTCTAACCCTATATTTTAGGCCCTGCAGTGTGCATATGTCAGTCAGTCAGTCAGTCAGTCAGCTTCTCCTTTTATATTATATAGATGCGTATTGTGATTATGATTATGATGATTATGATTATGATGATTATGATTATGATTTATATTTATTGCAGACATGAACCACGCGTTCCAGCTGGCCGCCCGAGCCGTGTTCCTCAGCAACAGCAGCGACATCGACAAGTTCAGCTTCGAGCTGCCGTACGTCAAACCCAACGTGTCCGCCTCACTGGACGATAACAGCAGCACTGGTGACAATCGATTTTATCATAATGGACTTTACTGTAGAATAAATAAATAAATATCTTGGACATTCACACACACGGCCATCTGACCCCAAAGTAGGTGCGAGCCTGTGATATGGGTGTCAGAGACTGATATACATACATAGATATTTTTTATATACATCTTAAATACATAATATTAACATCCAGACACAGAATAAATATATTTGTCCTGAGTGGGATTCGAACCCACGACCCCTGGCGCAACAGACAGGGTCACTACCGATTGCGCCAACGAGCCCATAAAAAAAAATGTATTCGGGCAATTTTATTTATGGTCAAACTCAAGTCTCAGCAGTTGGATGAGTGATGACTAGTTGCAAAGGTTCTTGATCGTTTCTGTGCCAAGAGGTTCACGTTATGTAAGTTGTTCGGTTGGTAGGTCGGTGTTCATCATAACGTAATAATCTTTAGGCCTCGTTCAGATGTGGCCTATGGGCGGCCTAATAAGTTATGCGTCAATTTGCATTAGATCAGCGCAGAGGATTATGCTCCAACCAGGCCTACTCAGTTGTGCCCTGCAGTGATTGTCTGCTTAGCCCAATTGTTGGCTGTAAGATAATGCTTTATGCATCAAGCTCGCCATTTATATCCTGTACATTTTGTATGTGGTTCAATAAAGATAAATAAAAACTAGCAAAAAGGTTAGTCGACATCACAGGAGACCGAAGAGCTGGCAGCTACCTAGGACAGAGAATTAGTATAGCTATTCAAAGGGGGAACGCTGCCAGTATCTTCGGAACCTTGCCTAAAGGGACTCCTTTTAATGATATATTTTAGTAATATATTTTTTTTTTGTTTTTGTTTTAGGTTATACTTTTAAGGTTTTTTTTTTATTAATTTAGTTTTAAATTCATTAATTTGTAAATTTTCTTTTAAGATATAGATTTAACTTATATGTAATTAAATTTAACGTTATTATTCAATAATATAATCTACATATTAATTCGGTTATTATAATAAAAACTGTTTGTGATTTTCAGCTGCGGATGGTTGGTCGAGTATAATTCTGAAATACGATTTCAAATGGCCCCTACACTTGCTGTTTACGCCGGAAGTACTCGCGCGGTACAACGACATGTTCCGACTGCTGTTACGGATAAAGAAGACCCAGCACGACTTGCATGTCCTGTGGAAGACGTATAAGCAGTCTACGAGGTACACATACCTCGTGCAATAAATATCTTTTATATAATAAAAATGAATCGCAAAATGTGTTGGTAAGCGCATAACTCAACAACGCCTGGACCAATTTGGCCAATTCTTTTTTTTAAATGTTCGTTGAAGTTCAAGGATGATTTTTACGGCGAGAAAAATTTGAAAATTCATCCCCTAAGGGGGTAAAACGGGGGTGCAAAGTTAGTATGAAGCTTTGCCGTTTTTGAAGTCAGTGAATGTGTAACGCGAGCGAAGCTGCGGGCGTCCACTAGTTATTAATATTATTAGGCTATGTTGAAATTCGATAAAATCGGCAGTATTCGATAAAATTTATCGCGACTGCCTTTTTGGTCTTAAGGTAGCATTCGGTTCTTAGCGACCGCGACGCGCGACTGCGACCATTCAACTACGCGACCATGGTCGCCTGTCGCGGTGCGACCGCTAGCTTTCCGATGTCAGCGACGGCGACAGCGGCCGTGCAGTTTTTATGTGGTTTTTAGGTTACGGCTGTGTGTAATTTATCCGCAGCTAGGACAAAAGTAATTCAGCAGTTATTGGAGGATGAAGAAGATGATGATATTATATTATTTTAAAAAAAAATTATGAAAATTAACTCAATTTTCACATCACGCGAAGAAGATGGTTGCTACAAATACTCATAACACGAAATTTAAATTATAACGAAGACCCTGTAGTGACCCTGTCTGTTGCGCCAGGGGTTGTGGGTTCGAATCCCATTCAGGACAAATATTCGTGTGACGAACACTTGTATTTGTTCTGTGTCTGGATGTTAATATTATCTATTTAAGTATGTATTTAAAAATATCTATGTATGTATATCAGTCTCTGACACCCATATCACAGGCTCGCGCCTACCTTGAGGAGATGGCCGTGTGTGAGAATGTCCAAGATATTTATTTAAAAAAAAATTGCATTGTTCGTTTGCGTGTCCTGTTGAGAATATATAATACATACATACATTTGTTGTAAATGTACTGTTCAATATATTTGCAGGTTTTCAATGTGCCAACTTCACAACAAGCTAATGTTCCTGATGGATAACCTTCAACACTACCTACAAGCGGACGTGCTGGAAACCAACTACTCTCGCCTCATGGAAGCCGTCGGAAACACATACGACTTTGAGAAGCTCAAGAAGGCGCATGCCACGTTCCTAGCGGACGTGCTCAGCCAGTCCTTTCTGACTGTCACCATGGTAATTTGATTTTTATGGATTGTCATCACAACCCGGTTAATGCGATGTTGGGCGCGGGTTCTCTCAGGAATAGGATAGGTAAGGTACACGCTGGGCTAAGTCAGATAGGTATTCTTCACATGCATTCGTTAGGACGTTATGGAGAAATCTTATACGTGCAAGTTTCCTTACGAAGTTTAGCCGGGACTGGACCCAAGTTAATTGCTGATTTTCAAAAAAAATTTTTTTATCTTCTATCTTCTATATAATAAAAAATTTATCGCAAAATGTGTTGGTAAGCGCATAACTCAACAACGCCTGGACCAATTTGGCCAATTCTTTTTTTAAAATGTTCGTTGAAGTTCAAGGATGGTTTTTACGGCGAGAAAAATTTGAAAATTCACCCCCTAAGGGGGTAAAACGGGGGTGCAAAGTTAGTATGAAGCTTTGCCGTTTTTGAAGTTAGTGAATGTGTAATGCGAGCGAAGCTGCGGGCGTCCACTAGTATATAATATAGACACGTGTGTGTGTGCGCGTGACATGTGTGTAACTGATTTATTTTTAAAACGAATGTTATGACTTCTTTTTAATGTATTTTCTTTATTGTCGTGTGTTATTATTATTTCATCCTTTCAAAAATAACGAAATAAATATGACCATAAACAATTAAATAACTTTTTATTTTTCAGTCTGCTGACAGCGAATGTTCAGGCGACTTCGCGGAGTTTCTTAATAATCCAGTGTTCTGCAATATCATGGAGCTTCTTAAATTGTGCCATTCATTCTGCAGCCTGAGCGAAGTTGCTTCCGATAAAAAAACGGAGGATTACTACATAACAGTGTATTCAGATCGGTAGGTTCCGTATAACCATTTTTTAACAATTCAACGCGCGTATGCGTCCGGCTAGGAATATAAGACAGTCGGATGTTGCGGAATTTAATAGGAACTAAATTCTTGCACTGGTAAAATTTTTTTAACTGTCATGTCGTGCCAATATTTTAAATGTAATATTGTATCATGTACATAATGATTCTCACAATAGTATTTATCTCATCTGAAAACTATACCTAAAAGTATACGTAGTCGTGAGTGATTTTTTTATAGCGTGTACATGTGTACAAGTACTACTAAACTAAACTACTTTTGGGTCACGCTGAAAATTGGCTGTGTTTTAGTTTGTTTCCAGTCATGTACTGCATGACTTGTATAGATATTTTATTTAAAAAAGGCAGAATTGCCATGAATGTAGGGGGCTCATGCACTTTGTTTCTGAGTGCACTATTTTGAGGGGCTTTATCTCGTTCCAATCGCATTTGCGTTATTTATTATTATTGAATTATTATAACTATTACACTAACTATTAATTGTACTTTCTGTTGAAAAAATAAAATGAAATAACTTATACGAATTTGAGTTCAAATAATTATACCGTAAAATTAAACAAAAAAAAAAATGTTTTTAAAAACTTTATTTTATTTTCATTTTGCCAAATTTCAGCTCGATAGCTTCAGTGGAAGTGGGTGAAATATTGATTGCAAGATACCAGGACATACATACTTACAAGATACATACGAGTGAAGTTAAATAAAAGCTTTTAATATTGATTCACGATATTTATGTTAAATTTGAATTTCGAACGCAAGATTAACGATATTTTAATACTGTTGTTCTGTTCTAGTTACAACAAGCTGGTGAAGCAGCTGATGCAGCTGCTGGTGTCGCTGCGCGAGCGCGCGTGCGGCGTGCACCTGGCGCGGCTGCTCATGCGGCTGGACTACAACCGCTGGCTCAGCGGCGAGGCGCGCCTCACGCACTCCGTCACCGACATGCTGCGCTACTGACGCGCCGCCGCGGCCGGTGAAGCGGCTGATGCAGCTGCTGGTGTCGCTGCGCGAGCGCGCGTGCGGCGTGCACCTGGCGCGCCTGCTCATGCGGCTGGACTACAACCGCTGGCTCAGCGGCGAGGCGCGCCTCACGCACTCCGTCACCGACATGCTGCGCTACTGACGCGCCCGCCGCGGCCGGTGAAGCGGCTGATGCAGCTGCTGGTGTCGCTGCGCGAGCGCGCGTGCGGCGTGCACCTGGCGCGCCTGCTCATGCGGCTGGACTACAACCGCTGGCTCAGCGGCGAGGCGCGCCTCACGCACTCCGTCACCGACATGCTGCGCTACTGACGCGCCCGCCGCGGCCGGTGAAGCGGCTGATGCAGCTGCTGGTGTCGCTGCGCGAGCGCGCGTGCGGCGTGCACCTGGCGCGCCTGCTCATGCGGCTGGACTACAACCGCTGGCTCAGCGGCGAGGCGCGCCTCACGCACTCCGTCACCGACATGCTGCGCTACTGACGCGCCGCCGCGGCCGGTGAAGCGGCTGATGCAGCTGCTGGTGTCGCTGCGCGAGCGCGCGTGCGGCGTGCACCTGGCGCGCCTGCTCATGCGGCTGGACTACAACCGCTGGCTCAGCGGCGAGGCGCGCCTCACGCACTCCGTCACCGACATGCTGCGCTACTGACTACTGACACTATCTAATGTGTGTAGAATTGAAGCGTGTAAATAAATATATTGGACATTCTCACACACGGCTTTCTAACCCCAAAGTAGGCGTGAGCCTGTATTATGGGTGTCAGAGACTGATATACATATATAGATATTTTAAATACATACTTAAATAGATAATACATATTAACATCCAGACACAGAACAAATACAAGGTGTTCTCTCTCTCTCTCTCTCTCTCTCTCTTCAGCCCACATTAGTCCACTGTTGGACATAAGCCTCTCCCAAGGTGTTCGTCACACGAATATTCGTTCTGAGTGGGATTCGAATCCACGACCCCTGCTACCGATTGCGCCAACGGGCCAGTTAAAAGTAAGAGTCGATTAGATTCCATAGATCCATTCACGCTCTCGTCCTACCGGCTGCAACAAGTCTACTGTCTATTTGTCTATGGCTGTTTTCAACACGCATGAGAGAACTGATGACGATTATAAATGTGCCTAAAACTATTAACAAGTAACTCGATAAATTATTATGACATCTTATGTTCCACTATTGTATTATTTCTAATATTGTGTAAGCAATGTTAATAAATATTTATAAATGGTAAGTGTTTTTTTAAATGGGCCAGTATGAGGACATCTTAAATGCAGAAATAAATAGAAAGGCATAGAGATGCAGAAAATCTGTCTTTGGAAATAAACCCTTCTTTGAAACTTTGGTATCATACTTTTTTTAATCAAGACTGATCAAAATTTTTTATGCTGATCTTCGATCAATAATGCACATTATTGCACATGCTGATCGACTCAGATTCATCTATTGATAATTTATTTCACTGAATCGGAAGAAAAATATCGTAACAGCAGAAGTTGTCAAATTTAACGTGTTTGTCATTACTGGGATAGTGGGCAAATCATAGAGTAACATAATAAAGGTGGGGTAAATCCTCTAGTTACAACTCAAAAGTAGATATGTCACAAATTTAATTTGTGCACATTACACACAATACATTCATTGTTATTGTCTATAAACGCATTTATTGCATGTTGCAAATGAGCTCTTTATTATTTTTCTTCCTTGATCGAAGGTACACGTCGTTTTTTTCTTCAGTAACTCTGGATCGATGGAAGGTTAATAAAAACAACAAAGCATGTTTCTTCATTCTTTAATGCATTGTCTCTAATTTTTTTGACAGCGATGAGCACTTTTGGTGAAAATAGATACCGGAAATCAGCATAATAATATATTTATTTATAATTCAACAGTTCCAATAAAAAAAACTCTGTTTTAATATGGATTTTACTAAGGTACATTCAGCAGCTCAACTTCACAATAAAAATAGATCTCTTCTATAAAATTTATATAATTTATAAAAGCGGTCGTGTTAGTTAAAACAACAATAAATAAATGCTTCTGGGATATTGATAAACGCAATAATATTTTGTCTTCGTAGATAAATTGACAGATTAGTCACTCTGCTAAGATCAATCGTATAAATATCTTACGAGTATATAGGTACTATCTATTGGTGTCGTTCGCAAAAACTGAGTACTATGCTGCATTCATCTACGAATAAGCTACTGCGTATTGGTTCGTCATTCATTACCTATATTTGGCTAAAAAGTCAACATTTGCAAAACCACTTTTACAAATTGTCATGACACTATAAGAATTAGTCAACGATGAACCTGCAAACGCGGCGGCGGCCGGCGACACTCGCGCCCTCTACTATGTCGTTGCAACTTATCTATTTATTGCTAAAGTTTACGTTATCGAGAATTAGAAAAGCGCTTGCGTAACGTCTACTCGCTCAACTGTCGTAAGATAATCACTAAAGTAATTGAAAAATCATACGTACAGACCGTGTGGTGAGAGTGAAAGCGTTACCATGCAAGTTAAAGTTAAACTATCGTGCCTACCACTACGGCGCGAGCGTCGCCGAGCCGTCGCGAGCGCCCTCTATCACATAATGTAATTCGTCCGAATTTAATATTCGCTCCGGCCTACTTAACCCTACAAAATGATCACTATCGACAATAAATTATTTTCACCTACAATTAAAAACAAGGTACGAAGTTTAGTAGTGCATCGAGAGCCGCGGCGCGGTGCGCGCGCGGCATAATTGACTGGACCGCTCGAAGGAACGCCCGCTTAACAATTCTATAAAAACAAATCTCGCTATAGGCGTAACTTCGATTGCAATATTTACATAAAGAAACGATTCGAAGCGCTATCATCTCTACTTAGGAAACCGAGAAATCGTACGTTATCGGTAGATATGACTACTTATTATTAAAATTAAGAAAGCAACCGTGTGCTATTGGAATCGTGAGGCTCGAGGCGTGCGCGGCCCGGAGCGCGGCGCGCGCCGCAGGCCATTAGGAATGCCCTCGTTTTCTTTTTTATCGATACACTTATCGATGAATTCTTCTATTACTTATAAAGTACGAGTATGTTATTTCACATACCTACATCTGTAACTAACTTGTAGTAAGGCATACTATTGCTTGGAGTTTGTTGCAGATTACCTAGTTGATTGTAACGAGTGTTTTGCCGTTCCGTTTGCACCTATTTCCGTCGACCAACCGGGATCGCACGAGTCTGAGTTAACCTCATTTATCAAAGCGTATTAAAGTCAATTGAAAATCTCACTAGCACTTATCTACCTAAATATATTTTAACCTTACTTAACTAGAAAATAATATCGATATGAATCGGGCATCCGTAACGGCGCGGGCCGCGCTCTGTGGCAGCCCTATTCACTACTTAAAATCCGTAATGCTCCCTGTCACTACAGGCTCTTACAAAGGCGGCAAACTTTGTTTCAAGCCTTTTACAAAATACATTGCTGACTTGTTTCTGTAGCACCGTCAATGCGCAACGACGCAACTATATCTCCCTACATCCGTATTTATATATTCGTTAACAATTCCATAATATTCCGTTTCCGGGCCGGGAACGCACGTTCGATCCGAAGTCTGCATCTCGTCCTTCGCCAACGAACGGTAAGCACCGGCAACAATACAGGTCTATTACGTACCTACGCCAACAAAGCATAAAATAGTGATATCTTTACAATTCAGTCTAGTCTATATAATTATATTCTCTTCAATGGCAAGGTATCTCTATAAAGATTCAATAGTTATCATTCAATATATAACAGGTATATCTATACAAACGGAGTGCGTCGTGCATCCGCTCATTTCTCACAGCGTCAATGATATAAAATTTAACCTAAATTATAACACAGGGAATTAAGTATAAGATCACAAAATGAGATTCAGCGGGCGGCGGCGCGGCGGGGCGAGCGGCGCGGCGCCGGCGGAGCGGCAGCTACCTCTACGCTACACTAGCGAGGCGCGCCGCGCGCTCGCACTAGGCTAGGGGGGGCGCGGCTGGCGCGGGCGTCAGGGCGCGATGCCCGCGTCCGACTTGTGGAAGGCGGCGGCGGACGCGAGCGGCGGCGGAGCCTGCGCGGCGCTGAAGTCGTGCTCGGACTTGGGGCGCGGCAGCGCGGCCACGCCCAGCCCGGGCAGCGCCACGCCCGCCATGCGGCACGACGCGGCCTGCAGCGGCTGCAGCGCCAGCCCCAGCGAGCGCTCCGACAGCCGCGCCACGCTGTCGTCCGACAGCGACACGTGCTCCGCCTCCGCCGCTAGCGCGTTCACCACCGCGTTGATCGTGTTCCCCTCGGACGTGGTGTCGTCCTCGCGGTGAGCCACCAGGTTGGGGTTCTTGCCGATCTTGTTGAGCCGCTCGGCCGCCACGCTCTCCATGGTGCGCCGCATCAGCGGGTACTGGTCGAGGACGGCGTTGAAGTGGTCCACGGACAGCGAGAACAGGTTGCAGTAGGTCTCGGCGCGCACGGAGGCCACGCGCCGCGCGTTCGTCAGCAGACAGATCTCGCCGAAGTATGAGCCGTCGGACAAGCTGGTGGCCACCTCGCCGTTGGCCATCACAATGTCCACGATCCCTTCTTGGATGAAGTACATCTTGTTTCCGATGGTTCCTTCTTTTATGATTATATCGCCTGAAATTGTAAATAATAATAATAAGTACCTATATAAAATAACTTGGTACATAAAGTTTGGATTGACTTTAGATTTATACAGGGTGTCCCAGGAAATAGTGTCAAGCGGTAGCCTAGAGATAGAGCACCCCTAGGGCTACCCGAATCACCCCCATGTATGTTCCGCAACTTTTCGTAGTTTTCGAGTTATGATTTTTTTTGTATTTTTTTTTGATACCTTGGTTTATTTGACATTATTGGTCACAGAGGGATAAATTGTTGAGATACAAGCTTGATTTTTTTTTCTGAAATAGGTGAATAGTACTTATTGCAGATACAAAAACAATTGTGGGCCCATATGCTACTATTAAGCCATAAAAAAATGTTGAACTCTAAGTTTGTTAAAATTTTAAAATTAAGGATCTCTTTTAGGACGATTTAAAAAAAAACTTATTCTAAAAATGTTTCCAAAATCTCTTTCGAAAACTTCCCAATTTCATTAGCTATTTGCCATGTAAATTTCATAGAGCTATCTCTACGGCTTCATCCTTGAAATAATGTTTTAAACACGGTAAGTCGAAAAAACTTAATTTAAAGATCGGGCTAAATAAAACTAAAAATTAATTATCATTGATTGTTCATTATTAAATTACAAAATGTCTCCCTTCCTGCGCAATGGCAATTCTACATCGCCTTTCTACAACGTTTAAAATGAGATTCGTCTGTTCACAAAATCGTATTAAAAAAATAAAGACTTTTTTAAGGCGATGTAGGATTGCCATTGCGCAGGAAGGGAGACATTTTGTAATTTAATAATGAACAATCAATGATGATTAATTTTTAGTTTTATTTAGCCCGATCTTTTAACTAAGTTTTTTCGACTTACTGTGTTTAAAACATTCTTTTAAGGATGAAGCCGTAGAGATAGCTCAATCAAATTTACATGGCAAATAGCTGATGAAATTGGGAAGTTTTTGAAAGAGATTTTGGAAACATTTTTAGAATAAGTTTTTTTTTAAATCGTCCTAAAAGTGATCCTTAATTTTAAAATTTTAACAAACTTAGAGTTCAACATTTTTTTATGGCTTAATAGTAGCATATGGGCCCACAATTGTTTTTGTATCTGCAATAAGTACTATTCACCTATTTCAGAAAAAAAAATCAAGCTTGTATCTCAACAATTTATCCCTCTGTGACCAATAATGTCAAATAAACCAAGGTATCAAAAAAAAATACAAAAAAAATCATAACTCGAAAACTACGAAAAGTTGCGGAACATACATGGGGGTGATTCGGGTAGCCCTAGGGGTGCTCTATCTCTAGGCTACCGCTTGACACTATTTCCTGGGACACCCTGTATATTGCAACTAACTAAGTAAGCCGCTTCTGCTCATTTAGCCGTCTTTCACACTTCAACTTTTGATTTACATAGGCCAAATGGCTTATTAGAATCTACTATAACAATTTATTATACACCAATTTGTACTATTAGCTTAGTGGTTGATTCGAAACAATAGTTAAATCTCCAGTAAAAACATTTCATTTCAAACCTTTTTGTTGTTTGTAAGTATGTATGTACCTAGGTAGGCGGTCTGCAAATAGCTTGAATTCAGTAATCTTACCAGGCTGGAAGACTTCGTAACGCAGCTTGGTAACGACGTCAGAGACGAAATTGGAGTCAGCGTTCGCGAAGAACGGCACGGACGCGACGAGCGATCGGCAGTTGTAGTTGATGACGTCTTCTCGCAACTTTTCACTCAGCTCGCCAAGGATCAGTTCCTCGTCAAAGAACTTGCCCTGGTAGCGATGTTCGAAGTATTCAGTGATTCTCTGACGCATTTCCCGAGGCAGCTTGCGGTAAGCCATGTATTCTTCAACTTGTTTCACCTGCAATGAGATACTTGGAATAAAAATTCATTCGACTGCAACATGCTATACCGCTGTTAATTCAAACGCACACAGAAGTCGGCAGGTCGGTACCAAGCGTACACACTTTGATTGCTAATAAAATATCAATCGTGCAATTTGTTCCAGGTCAGTTATCACAACTAAATTGTCTGTTACGGATGAGACACCATTAAATTTCAATATGATTCAGTGGACCGACACCTACTAGCCATGGGTTAATATGAATAAGATAATTTTAAATAAAATGATTATTACGGAAGCAACTGTCATGAACACCCAACAATGTAATAAAATAGTCAGTAACCTAAGACACCATGATGAAATAGCCAAGTGCATGAGTAGACACTGAACGTGATTCGACTTATAATAACAACACTAAACAGCCAACGAACATTCTTTCTGTACTCACGTCTAGTCTCTGAAACAGGTAATTATGATTTTAATGATTAGTCGTTTCTGAAATCGGATGAGTAAATTATGATCCATGCGTCTATTGAAATGACTTTCTATACGACACTTACTCCCATATGATTAAGGATACATGGTTGGATGTAGCAGTTTAAGGGAAGAAAAAAACACGTAAACCTGCAGATGAAATAAGGATTCACAGTCTTCTACGTACACATGTAGGTGTTCATAACAGCTTGCCATATCTGGTTATTCATAAACAGTAGCAGAGGATGCATAATGATGAGTAGCGTCGAATAATGACGGCGCAATTTCAGGGACTATTAACATTTGGATTTCTTTTTAGGTAGGTATATAGTAGGTACTAAAGTCACACGCATAATATGGTGGCGTTAAAAATGAGAAGCTGGTTGTCTATTGATTATTACTTAGTCAAATTCATCACTGAACTCTTGACAGAGGACATAAGGTAATTTATTTTAACAAATTCAGGAGGTACTGCATCAGTCGAGCTCAGTGGTAAATCAATAGGTAGACCTTAAAAGTGGATGAACGAACAAATGAATTGCGTAGGTATATGTGTATACTATAGTTCATCTAGCTGTTTCCCGTGACTATGTCTACGTGGATATTGATTTTATTTAATTTTTAAATGCCAAAAGATTTTTTCAATTCTGACCTACCTACATAGTTATAAAGCTTAGTGAATTAAACTAGAATCTGTCTACTTTGAGTCTTGCTACTTGCTTACCTACGAGGTTACGTCATCAAACGGCAAAAAATTGTCGATCACTTTCCAGCAAATATGACTCTATGCTTAGACCAGTTTTAAACGTATTTTTCTCCAAGGTATTATTTACAAACAAGTGTAAATTTGTTGCGTACACAGTACAAAGTGAACGTTGTACCTTTTCTCGATATTGCCTGCGGGAGGAGTCGAGACTCTGGATGAGGTTGGTGGCGTGTCCGAGGAAGAGGGCGTAGCACGTCGCCCCGGATATCATCGAGAGCATGGTCAGCCACATGTCGGTGAGCGACTGTGGCGGGAAGCGGCCGTACCCGATGCACAGCATGTGAGACATGGCCTTGAATAACGCCCATGAGTACTGCTCCAGCCAAAACGCTTCCTGGAATGTTCAGGGGATTATGTCAACTTTTGCTTTTAAGGTATTATTGTGTTTGGAATTGAAGCGCAATTTGAGTCTTTTTTTTTCTTATGGACTTTTGCTGTTGGCCCTACCTACTGGCCTTTACAGCGTCGGGAACAGAGTAGAATGTCAATGTTCTTGGTTGAGTTGAATGAGTCTTTCAAGGTCGGAAATTTGTAGGCATAGGTAACGGTGACCACTGACTGGGGGCAACTGAGGTATGACCGTATGTGAATTATGTAATTGAAATAGAATTCCTACATTTTATTTAGGCCACTTGCTTGGCCTAACTTTAGATTATATTATTAAACACAAACCTGTAATTCATTTATGGCGACCCACGAGTTTGGTGGGAATCCTTGTAGCATCGGAACGAGGAATTGCAGGCAACCTGACCAATGGCCGATTAATAACATCATGCAGATGAGGTTGAATATCCGCATGAACACCGACGCCATGTTGAGAAACTGTGAACAGAAGATAACGATCAATAGGGGGCACCAGGAGGGCGCTGTTGCCTCTAAAGGAAGCCGTGCGGACTGCGCGACAAGGACGCTCGAGGTCAAGCATCGCGATGATCTCTACCGATGAGTTCGTATTTTGGTGAGAAATAAAACAATGGACGCGTGAGACGAGTCGTCGAGCGAGCATGCTTTTCGCGAGAGGGCCTCGGCGCGGGTCGCGCGACCGCGGCCGCCGCGCGGGCACGCGACCCGCCCCCCGCGCGCCCCCAGCGCGGCCGCCGGCGGACGAGGGTGGAAACAGAAACGCCAACGAAAGAGAGAAAGCAAAGCGAGCGCAGCGGTGTAAAGGACGCCGGGCGGCGCCGGCAGCATGCTAAGCGGGCGAACGAGCACATGCGCGCCGGCTCGCGCCGACCCTGGTTACCTTGAAGATTAGATTGCTTTTCGTGTCACCCTTCTTTTTTGCAACGTCGGAGCCGAGACGTCCCCTCCGTTCCGTGCGCTTTTTTTGAAGATTCTGCAAGATCTAGAAAACAAGCGAGAAACACGAGATAGTAGGAAGAGAGCCAGGCGCGCCCGCCGAGAGCGCGGGCGGGGTCGGCAGACGGAGGTCATCGCGGGGGTGCGGGGCGGGGCGGGGCGGGGCGGAGCGCGTGCGGGCACACAGGATGCACTAACACCGACACGAGCGAGTCCGGGCTAGGCCCCTACGCTAGCGCTAGGGATGCGCGCGACGCATGCGGCGGCACCTGCGAGGCGAGGTCGCGCGAGCCCGCGCCGTCGTCGCCCGGCTCGTCCCGGGGCTGCGGAGCGGGGCTCATCTGCACACAACACCGTCACTGCGAGGTCGCCACCACCACCCTCCCCGTACTCCACTTCTCACTGACTCTCCGCATCTTACCCGCCCGCCCGCATTACATGAGTACGTTTGTGGGTCGGGAATCTAGGTACAGCGCGCCTATCTAACAAGCCTACTTTTGAAAAATTTATCTTAAGTCAATTTAATTGTTGGCATTGTAATTTTGATATTTCCAGATATTGTAGGCGTCGTCTAGTAGGTGCATCTTCATTCGATTTAAGTGCTCTTGTATCACAGTATGGCTTAAAGTATAGTCTTCATGTGCATGTAAATAGATTTGAATTCAATGATTTTGGGCATAAATAGCTACATTGATTCAAAATCCATTTTCTTATTTGCTCGATGTAATATATCGATGTCCGTGCTTCATTTCTAAAGGCTTTCCAGAAAAGCGGCAACTCAATATGAACGTTCTGGCAAATCAAAGTTTACTTCGGCGAGTGGGGACGGTTCGGGTCGGCGGACGTGACTACCGCGGCGCGGGCGCAGAGAAAGAGAGATAGATATAGATATCACGAGTGAGAGCGTGCTCAGGCAGAAATAAGCTTGCAGAGAAGCAGTAGAGAAGTGCAGAGCGGGACGTGGGGCTCATACAGTGGGGGTGGGACAATGGTATAATACAGGATTACAACAAAACTCCATTTAGATATCATCAGGGGCACTACACTCTATTACAGGTTCACATTATTTATAGAGACAACATTTAGTATCAAATTTATATACAGACAGTTTTAGAAACCAATCGAAGGAGAAAACTTCACACAATTTTAAAATACACTTCAATTTATCATTACTAAATCCAATGTTTAGTTTCATTTTAGTAGCGTGTATTAGTTGATGTGAGCGTAATGTGGTTAGGGCAGTGTTAGTGGTTAGGTTAGTATATACTTAGTTTAAATGCAATGGTTAGAAGAGATGACGGCTTACATATACTTCCTCCCATTGTGACACGTATCGGACCAACCGGGACAGTCGCAGCAGCCGCACCAGCGACAGCAGCTTGGCTAGCCGCAGTATCCGCAACGCACGTCCAGCATGCAGAATTTGAAAACTCTCACTAAAATCCTGTCAACATAGTTAAACATCTACTTTATAAGCGACCCTGAGCTGTGATACTCTACTGGTCCTCTACCTCCGAGCCAGTAGAGCATCGGATGACCGCTATATTTTATACAATCGAAGTGTATAAAACATGCATAAATGCTCATGTTGATAGTCAAATATTAGTCTAAACGAAAGTGCGTAAGCGTTACATTTGTACATGTTGTAGGTATTTGCTTTACGGGCAAATAACTTCCCTGTTAGTAAGCTTCTCTGTAGAAAGTTAAAAATGCTTGTCATTGCAATTGTTCTAGCCTATAAAGCTTCCTGTCAAGGCTTCTAAAATATTTTTTATTGGTTGAACATTTCACTTATTTAAGTGATAATTCCCTGATATTTATCACAAAAGATGAAAAAAATGTTACAATTTGGTCGTGTTGCATATTACAATATAAAGGAGGTAGCATTAAAATAAAAGTTACAATACACTAATATGCAAAAATTATTGAAATCAAAATTAAAATCAATAAGCGAAGGAACGTGAGTCGACAAAAATAAATTAAGTAATTCATGCACCAAGACAAAAGATAAGATACATGAAACATTAGAATAAAGGTGAAATATAGACGTAAACCAATCCTGAGTTGCAAATCGGATTGGATTTATCTATGCAAGAAGAAATTTGAGCAAGGGTGCAAACGAGAATTTTGAGAAAAATTGTGCACAAAGTAGAAGTGTGCTGAAGAGCCATTCATTCGGATTCAGTATCCCATACGACCTAATTGTTTCCTAAAGATTCAAGACAGCTATCAGAGCGAAGATAGAGATAATGGTAAATTTAGATTCATATGGGCTACGAATGTTAATAGTGCAGATAGTGAAAAAGAAATTGTAAAATATAATTTAAATAAAATTGAGGGTGATGAAAGGTGTTCCAATCAAACCTTAACATAGTTTCAAAAAAACCCGACATTTTAAAATACGACATTTTGAACTGAACACGATGACGCGTAGAATGTTCACGTGGCAGTAGAATTAAATCACAATGAGAAAACGAAAAAAAAAATCAAACAATAAAATTTTTGCTATTAAATAAATAAACACCCAAGCTGAAACAGAATATCAACAACATAAAAGACAGATTAAAACTATAGTAATAGAACACGGCCAAATTGCAACGTACGTTTACCTGATTGAAGATCAAGAATATATAATCTAGTGGTATACTAGAGATGAGGTCCAGGAAGAACCATGTCCTCAAATAATGTTTTGCTATTAACTTTGGATCTAATATCACTTGTTCTGCGTTGTCTTGCTGCATTATTCCTGAAAATAATGAAAAAGCTCATTTAAATATTTGAGGCTACATTAGTAAATAGATTAAGACTTATAGATATGGCTTGACTAGCTTTTACCCGCGGCTCCGCTCGCGTGGTCAAAGGGAATTAACAATGAATTGTTTATCATACATGACACATTTGTATAGTGTATAATTTTGTATGCGAAATTTAGAACTTGCAAATGAATTTTACTAACGCCATCTATTAACAACATCCGGAGCTAAATATCTAGCAAATAACAAAACATCGATATCTTCCCATGGAGATGTTTTCCCACGGTAAAAAGTAGCCTACGTCACTCTCTTTTCTCCTCACTATCTCCACACACAAAAACCATACCATATAATAGCTTCGTTGCGACGTGAAAGCCGGACAAACAAACAAATAAACAAACAAATACACTTTCACATTTATAATATTAGTATGGATTAAGACTCTTAGATATCTCTTAACATATCCTACTTTACTATGTCGGTTAAACAGCCAACCACGGTGTTAGGTAACCGACATAGTCGAGCACGGACTACATTGCTAAAATAAATAAGAATATTAGAATTCTTGCCCCATGTTGTTAGCCTTACCCTACTTCACTATATATACATATTCCTAGATAATCAGTTATTCTATATACCTAATCAATATATGGTGTAAAATATTTGAATTTCTTACTTAGATATCAGGAATCTAGTCTTACCTGTTCTAAAATTAACAACGATATCAATTAGAAATATAGTATCAGAAAGACAGTTAAAGGCTATCCATCGCGTGCTGAGGTCGTCGTTGAAAAAGGAGATGGCAACGGGTAGGATGATCAGGTTGGCCACTAGCAGCAGTAACATGCAGAGGTCCCAGTAGAACCTGGTGACAAACAAAAAAAACTTTGTATATTTGCTTACTACAATTACATTTCTCGGTTACACGATCAAGCTAGAAAATATATATGGGTCTTTCTGTTGCACTTATCAAATGATTATCATTCGACAGTAGGCAAATAAAGCAGTTATTTATTTCGAACCACTGCATGGTTTAAGCTTTTCATTAGTCGGAAAATCTGAGTTCTTCTGAAAACTTGCAGCAGGACTTGCCGCTGTGTTATAGAATGAGGTGAAGTGAATGGCAGTAATTTCCCACAATATGCCAGAAAAATTTCCACAATAACTCCCCGTTCGTCATGTCATGATGTCGCTGCGGGCGTCGAGCTTTCGAGAAGCTTTCGTAAAAGGACTTTTGTGTAGGAATTCAGTCGATCGTTTTGAAGTGCGGACTCTTTAGATTGATGAGGTCTGTAGAAGGTCATGCAGCTCATTATTTAAAGTACAGTACAATTATAGGATTTTCTATTGATTGATTACAATTTTTATTTCATTTTCGTTTTCCAGGAGGTTAAAATTCCACAAGTACCTAATTGAAAATATGTGACACAGAATTGTTTCTTATGGAATCTTATTGTGGGGTTGCTGCCGACATTGATACCATCTTTATTTACAAGTATCAAAATCTTTTGTGGGGAACTGTGTTCGCTTCTACAATAAAATACCCGAACATATTGCTGTCACTCAGATAATAGGCACATTTAAATCTATATATATAAAAGGAGAAGCCGACTGAATGATTGACTGACTGACTGACATATCAACGCAGGGCCTAAACTATAAGGGTTAGAAACTTGAAATTTTGCACAGGGGTTCCCTTTTTAATGAAGGGGAGCACTAAGAAAGGATTTTTGAAAATTCACCCCTAAGGGGGTAAAACGGGGGTGCAAAGTTAGTATGAAACTTTGCCGTTTTTGAAGTCGAGTGGGCAACCGGAACGCGGGCAGACGTCGTTAATGGGTCTAATTCTACGCGAGCGAAGCTGCGGGCGTCCTCTAGTCTTATATAAATTATAATACCTCCTTAATAAATCTTACTATAAAACGAATGGCTACTTAAACGCTACCAAAGCTAGTATCTCCAGCTCCACTTTAAGTATATTAATGTACCTTGATAATATTATTAAATTGTAAATTTTTAAAAGAGAACTACCGGGTTTCTTGTGTACTTCTCGGTAGCGGTCTGTAAAATATTTTTCGTTATATTTCCAATGTTATGGTTTAATTTGGAGTCGTAAAACTGTTATAAAAAGAATCCGTCATAAAAGTATTTAAGGAGGACTTCATAAATCTGTGATATAGGCGTTTGAACTGCCTGTAATATTGGGTAGTTTTACTGCTCATGATTTACTGCTGTATAGGCGTTAAATTGTTAGGCATAAAATAAATTTAACAAATGATGGTCTGCAGTTGATATTGATTAGGTTCGGGTAAAATATTTCAAGTCACTCAACGGGCTATGGAGAGAAATGGTATTGGTATTCCGCTACGAGACCGAATAAGGAATGATGAAATCCGTAGGCGAACAAAGCTCACCGACATAGTTCGCAAAGTTAGTAAGTTGAAGTGGCAATGGGCAGGCCACGTCGTTCGAAGGACTAACACCCGGTGGGGGAAAAAAGTCCTCGAATGGAGACCACGACTCGGAAAAAGGAGCACAAGTCACCCTTGGACAGACGACCTGAAGAAGACGGCGGGAAACTGTCTGGTTACAGAAGGCACAGGACTGGTCGGAGTGGTGACGTTTAGGTGAGGCCTATGTCCAGCAGTAAACCTCAAAAGGCTGATGGGTGGATGGATGGATTTCATAAGGTTAGGTAGGTAATTATTTTAAAAACATTTACATTAGTCATTAATGAATGACATAATAGTACGCACAGCTCTGTCCGGCAGCTACGTTCTTAATTAGAAAGTAAATAAAATGAATCAATATCGTGGCATACAGGTACCTATTTAGATATAAATTAGTTTTTACTAAAAGTTAAAATAAGTTTAAAATAAGAACTTATCATATTAATATGATATACGGATGCGAGACGAGGTCCTTTACGGTCGGTCTCTTCCACGAGCTCAGAGAGACCCAAGGCCCTATGGAAAGACCTATGCTCGGTACGCGACCGAATCAGGAATGACGAAATCCGTAGACGAACAAACTTCACCGACATAATTCGCAGAATTAGCAAGATGAAGTGGCAATGGGCGGGCCACATCGTTCGAAGCACTGAGAATCTGTGGGGAAGAAAAGTCCTTGAGTGGAGACAACGACTCGGAAACCTGAAGAAGACAAAGGGAAAGATTGTGCCTTCCGAATCCAGTGGTTTCCCGCAGTCTTGGAGTGGTGTCGTTTAAGAGTGGCTTATGTCCAGCAGTGAACCTCAAAAGTTATCGATGGAACATTCTTAAGACTCATAGCTAAACCAGAATATTTACCTAAGGTATAATATATTTACCTAACTAACGATTATGTTATGGTAATAAAGTATAGCGCAGGTAAATTAATTAAAATATTAACTAAATTATTCCACACACGCAAATGCATTCATCGATTCAATAAGGTTGAAATCGCGACGTTATGGCACTCTGATAGAAACAAACATAAATTCTCATTGGTTTAATTAACCTTAATTTGATGCAGTTACCTATTGTGATGCATTAGGTATATAGGTAAATACGCAGTCATCCAAATCACAAATGGTTCTGGCCAATTTTTGATTTGCCATTAATATCAACAATTATTTGCAGTAATTGATATAAAGCTATTTTTGTGGACAACAAAATTTAAATGTGTTGGTATATACCTATATACATACCTTAATGATATAAAAAGAGGATTAAGTATACATTTACGTACAAAACTACAAATTAACATATTCGGTGATTGCGTTTTTCCCGTCGCTACAGTTAGCGAAATTTCTCGAAAAAAAAACAAAAATAATTAGTTTTTCCTGACACAGAAAGGACGCATCACGTGAGCTCATTCTCTTATCGAATCGTAAATCTCCCGTAGCAGTCGTCATTGCGTTATTTTCAAGGGGAATATTCAGGAGTAAGCAGGTATGTATGACGATGCTATTTAAGGAATCGTTAAGCGAAATGATCAATTTGAGATTTGATGGCTGATTTAGTGGTGTCGTAACTTGAGACTATTAAACATCTACGAGTATACCCTGTACATCTCTGATGAGAATCTGTGCCATAGGAGTAGGAGGGCTTCTTACCTATATAAATTACATCACTGAAATTACGACGTTGCAGTGACTCTTTACATTTGCTTGACCTTAAAAGTAAATTTGAACTGTGAAAATGTGAACTCTGACGCAGATTTTTTGTATTGTATTATCTTCCTGCATTTTTAAGTTTTCCCTCTGGAATTTAGGTAAAAATCAAGATACCAATGCACTATATAAACCAAAGAAATTTGAATTTCGTTGCGAACTTCCAATTTCTTTTGCTAAAACCTAATGTAATTTTTTATTCAAATTGTCATCCCCTATATACATACGTAGTTTTTTCTTAGAAAGTATGTATTTTAAATTCGATATTTTTAAAGTTATGTTTATTTATCATGAATGTTATCAAACACGTGTAAGTAGTATAAGTATCGCAAAGAGATAGAATTACGAGTATTGATATCATTTGGTTACGTAACTTGGATATAATCGTCATTATTTTCTAGATATACTCGTATTTCACGCGAAAATTAGTAGGTAACTACTTAGTATATTATGTTAGTTTGGCTGTAAGACGAATTAGTGTAGTCCGAGGTATAACTATGTAGAATAGTATAAGAATCAAATATCCCAGAAAGCCTTTTCTCAGATTGTAATGTAATCTTCTTATACGAATAACGATATTGAATCTCTGGTGAACCTGGTTCCTGATAATTAAACAAATAGGTACAAGTTTTATAATTTCAATTACAACCAAGAGTATTAGATTGTTAGTGAGGCGTTTGAAACGATCATCCAGCTTATATCCGGGTCAGGGGGCCGCTCGTCTCGTGGAGATGTGCAATAATGTGCATGAGTATTGACCCGCGCAGGATATTGCTTATCGACAGTATGATCGTTAAATCTTATCATGGTTACTGGAATATCGTTGGTCTAGTGGTCGAAAACGCGACTGTTAAGCTAGAGATCCCGGTTCTGACCCTCCTTTTACCAGTATCGGGAATTCGATTCTAAACATGCGTGATGTTGTTCGTGTAACATACTTATTATATCTACGAACATTATATTGAAAACGATAGAATAATTATTACCCGATACTTTAATATTCGTTCTCACCACTCATCCCGGATATGAACGTGGCTATGATACATTATTCAGAGAATCGGAAATATTCATGGCAACACACTGGTTCGAAGCTACGTGAGAATAAAGTATGAATCGCCATACGTAGCAAGTACCTACTTGAAAGTACTGTTCGATATAATGCAACTAATAGTTCTGCTTGAGACTAAAATATCTTAGAATCTAAAGAGGTAAAAATAAAAAAAATGTTCTAGTCTAGAGGCACCTTTGTCTTATTGGAGCAAATGAGCATCGGGAAACGTTGATTGAGAGCTCCATTTTATTGAAAATTGTGTTACAGGTTAGTACTTGGTACATATTTGTGGTGGTGTCTTAATGGTGCCAGAACCCTACTAACTAGAGCGCCAGTATGGAACACATGTACCTAACTTTTTTCATCACAACGCGATTTAATTCGAGAATTTTACATTTTGGTCTACAAATATATATATTTTACATAATATATGAGGATCGCTATCTGCCTGGATCGAGCGTTATCCCGCTGTCTTCATTCTCTTTGCTGTTTTTTTTCAACTTGTGCTCCTTTACGACTTATGGTCATTATTTCGTGGACTTTTTACATAAAGTTGGAATATAAAAGGGATTTTTGTAAAGCACAAAATAGCAAAATCTACTTTTTCCGCCTACTTTTTAATTGCACGTTCACACATAGGTAGGCTACATCTGAATACATAGGATCCACAACGTACGAGAAACTTAGTTAAAAAAAATATCTCATTAGGCGCCTAATTTGTAGTGGTTAAGTAAATTTAAGTCATCTCAAAATCTAACTTGAAATAAACGGCCAATATCCGATCTCGCAGGAAATTGTCTGAATATCTTGATTTACGCGTCATTTCGTTTGGCCCCGTCACAACCATAGCAGTTCGACGAATTGGTGTGAGCTGACACATTTATGATAATCTATTAACTATCTATCAGTATTTACAATTTTGGTTTCCGGGAGTGATGAAGCGTAGTTTAATGGAATTTATGCTGTTGATTAGTCAGATACCTACTTGGTTATCCCACGAATTCATGCATCTGCGTTTATTTTGGTAGATTTAAATGATCGCTTGTTTATAATAAATATTATAAACAAGCTTTAAATAATATTTATTCATCTGTTATTGTAGTGTGAGACCTTTTGATTTATTTTACGTAGAATGGCCTCTTAAATTTTTAGTTGAATTGAGCTAGAATAGAAATGAGATACCTAGTCGTACCTTCCATTTTATCTAAATTATGGAGCTGGAGCAGTGGTGAAGAGTATAAGAAGAAGAAAATAGGTTAGTATGAAGAATTACGAGTATGACTAAATTTTAACAGAAGTTAGGTAAATACTTGACATTTCCAAGCTATCTATCCACCTGTGCCTTCGCAATCTGAAATTATTTAATTAACTCTTTAAAGTTTTGCATTACAATTGTTGGATCGACTTATCGAAAATACCTATCTGCTAGTAGGTCGTAAGTGTGGCAAAGGTACGGGACTATTATTATTCTGTGCTATTATTAACAATTACTAACTGGACTATTACCAACACTAGCAACATATTATCACTACTTACTGTCAAAACGGCGACAGCCCAGTGGCTATCGAACTAGTCTCTCACTTGAGCGGTCCGGGTTCAATCACCAATGACTTTTCTAAGTTATGTGCGATTTAAGAAATTAAATGTCACTTGCTATAACGGTGAAGGACACATCGTGAGGAAATCTGCATGCATGAGAGTTCTTCATAATGTTCTCGAAGGCATGTGAAGTCTGCCAATCTCTTTAAAATGGTTCTATTAAGGCTCTACCACCTATTTAGAGTGTGAATTTGATAGTGTTTACCATTTATAATTATTATGAATGTGTTATCTCAATTTATGCCAGTTTGGTTTGCAATTGGCGAGGGGTTTACGAATTGGAAGTCGGTTTGCCGCTTGATTAATGCCGTGGCATAAACTCTGTGGCACCTGGCACAGTTGGCAGGTGGAATTGTGCTAACTTAGTTTAGTAGTAGGTATATACAGCTCGCGGCACGAAAGTTTAGCTCTGAACGAAATCCGTAGGGGGTAGTGAGTAGGAGGGACATAATACGGCTGGCGAACTAATCAGCGCTTATGACTGACAAGACAACCCGGTCGCTTCGCGCAAGACGATACCTTAATTTAAACTTCTGCGCATTCAATGTCCGAGCTAGACTTTGATGCCGCTCCGTATACTTACTACTAACATAAACATAGCATAACTGACCACCCATTCATGAATCCATATATACTTCTTCGGACATTCTTGGCTACGTACAATCATGTTGATTATGTATGCTGTTCATGAATTTGGAACAATTTAAAATCTTAGTACCTACGTACTAAGATTTTAAATTGTTAAATTCAAGTCAATCCAATGGGATTGACTGACTAGAACTAGACTAACATCACTATGTATATTGTCCACTGACAATAATAACCTTTTTAACCTGAGAGGAACATGCTTACTAGGAGAATGCCAGTTATGAATGTTGTTGATTATGTGTGACAGTGGCTTTCTAAAAGAAAATTTAAATACTAAATAAATACTTTATTAATATCGAAAACTTTTTACTCAGTAAGTAATTACATGGAGCCCATATCCACCAGCATGAATAAACAAGAAATTTATTTATTTAATAATAATTCTAACTCTACTTTACCTACAGGGTACCTACTATTAGGTACCTATGTACCTAATGCGCTAAATGCTTAGTGCTCGTTTGATATTGCATATATAATAAAACACGACTTAGAACTTTCTTTAGAGCCCCGCAATAGTAGCGCCGAGGATCTATTTGCTAAAACCTTGACGAACTAATGCTGTGTGCACGCAGAGAAATGGATTTGCTCAACTGGAAGCTCAACATTAGAAGTGAGCTCGCTTATAAATTATATTTATATTATCTCATTTATCATATTCTCAGATAAACCGACAATCTTTCGTTTGACACAATAAATAATAATAAAATATAAAATTTTACACAAAATTAAATAAAAAACAATACGAGCAAATCCATGAACATATTATTTGCAACTACAACGTATTTTTTTCTTTTCCTTTACGTTTTCGTTATGAAAAAAAAAAATGTTTTCAACTTAAACTTTTCTAAAAACAAAGTTTTTGTTTTTAGAGATTTAATTTAGAGTCTGGTCAATTCCGAAAGTCAATTTAATTCAATATCAATGCACCCAACGTTACAGGCATCGCTTTAGTTCTGTAAATCGGATATTAATTTTTAATTTAGGTATTCGAGATAGATTCGTAAGTAACATACCAGTGATTATGCAATTCTAATTTTATTTTCGCAGTTAGTTTATTTTGGTATTATTTGAACACAGGAAGGTAGGTACGAGGTAACTATTTTTGAGTTAATTAACTTGCGTGATCGCTTACATCCCCGCACCTGATCTATGAACGCCACTCATTCAAAGTGCATTAAATCATAATAATCGAAACGCTTATTATAATAGCAGGTAGATAGGTACATTCGTAATGCTTTGTGCAGTCACAGTACATTGTGAATGCTCCTTTTGTTGTACGATTACGTCACTTTAAACACATTAATAATACCCGAGCAAGTATATTGATGTGCTTCAGTTATATAGTAAACTAGTCGTCTGAGAGCTAAGAGTACCTACCTAATACAAAATGTAACTTTGTACTTTATGCTGCAAATATTACCTATTATATTTATAGGTAAAGAAGGAATTGAGTAAAATGAAAATTAATGACGTATATAAATACCATGATCTATCAACGCACGGCCAAAACGGCTAAAGCTAGAAATTTAAAATGTTGACAGTAGGTACCTACATTTTAAATTTTAGACTTCCATTATGAGAGGTTTTCAGAAAATCCCATCTGAACGGGTAAAAGGGGGGTTAAAATTTTATATGAAACATCTTAATTTCAAGCTACTCGTACATACATGAATATACAAACAAATATTGTAAATAAAATATTTCAACTTTTTGTTGCTACCGGGAATTTTAAGTTCAAATACCCCAATGAAATTTGCATGTTTATTGTTTCAGTGCTCAGTGATACATTGTAAACATTCATAGGATTAAGATGAAAACACACAAGCAGACATTATCCATATAACACTACAGCAAAAGCTAGTCTATTATATTTCATGACATAGAATTATATTTACCCACAATCCACATAACTTAGCTGCTACCGCTACCCTTATCCTTAGTAGATTTAAAATACTGTTCACCCTGGGTTCGATCTCCGCGTCGAGCAAAGTATTTATGGGTTTTTTCTAACTTGATTTTTTCAGTAGCGGCTTGGAATTTGGATTTGTGCACGGATTTAAACATAACTGGTGAAAAGTGGGTGAATTATACACTTCTGTCGTTGTCTGTATGTTACGTAAATTGCACCGATCCGTGTAAAATACTAATTTTCCGCAAAGAAATGAATTAACTAAATACTTTCCTAACGTACCTACTTCCTTACAAGATCTCAGTTAAGTAAGACAAATTGTAAAATGTAAAAAAATTGTACGACGCACGCTTTTTATTATATAATATGATACATAAATATGCTTTATGTTTCAGTGGGGTCATTTAAACTTGGAGGCCAGGGAAGGGAATAATAAGTAAGTGAAGATCGTCTGATAGGTACCTAAACTCATTCAAAGTTGCAATTAACATTTACACGCTTTAGGTATTAAGTTAAAATTAAATATTCATTGTAGGAATGTATCTATGTTAATTGCATAAATTATATATCGGACTTATTAGTCATTAGGTGTGCACAGATCGTCATTAGTCGGTTTAGTGCTAATACGCTTCAGAATAAATTAAATAAGCTCATAAATATTTGAACGCAATAATTTCCCTGTGAAAACATTTAGCGATATACCTATTGATTTCAATTTTTATTATAATTAAATATTATAGACAATTCTATTGATCCCTTTTAATGTGGTAAACATGAAATGTTTAAGATTTTATCATTGATATATTTAACTCAGTGAATTTTATATTAATTTTTTTCTATATTGACATTTTTTAATCTGACATTTACTGATTTGTACTTTGACATATATTTTATCCAAGTTTTAAAACAAGTATTTTGGAATAGGTTTATTATTTAAATATGATTGATTTTTAATTGTTTTTATCCTTTTTGGTATACCTACTTGTACCATGAATTTGACGTGTGAACATATTTTTACCAATAAATAACTATGAACTATGTATATCTAATTGTCAGGAAAAAGAAAGGATACAATCCAGTAATGTATCTTAACATAAAGCTAAAGTAGTCTATGTTAAATCCGTAATGTTTTCGATTTGGCTCCAGATGCGCGACCCTTGTGGCTCGTATTGTGGCCATTCTAAAGGTATAGCGACCATTGCTAGGCTATTCGTTTGCCTACTTGTTTTAGATCTACAACTTAGTATTGAAGTGTTAAGGTGATACAGAGTTATGGAGCTAACTCACTTCTGACTCGAGCAGTCCGGGTTCAAATTAAAGCGGCACGCACCAATGAATATAGTTATATTGTAGGTACTATTATTCTGTGGTTATATGTAGGATTTAAGATGTAGGTACCTAATAGTGAAGAAAACATCGTGAGGAAATCAACATGCGAACTCTGCCAATCCGCACTTGGCCAGCGTGTTGGACTAAGACTTAACCCCTCCCACTACCAGCCAGAAAGGGTCGTGGTGAGTTTTGTGTGGATGCATTTTTGGAAATAGCGATTTTTCACATAAACTTTAGTGGGTACTGGTAGTTTTGCATACAATGTTACTTACATTGTGTGCAAATATATTGTGAATTGGTAACTAATATTAGCCGAAACCTTTATAGAATAGATGAGATGAGATTTCATCGACATGGTAATCCATTCATGATCGAAGGTTTTGTATATTACGATGAGTATTTAACTTGACTAGTAGTAGCCAGGTGAGTTATGTTTCCAACATGAATAATATAGTGATTCTGAAAATTAAAAGAATTGCGTTTTAGATCCACGGTGAAAATTCACGTCACGGCACCATTTCTGACTTTGGAAGTGGTTTGAAAATGACATTGTATTCGGATATTTCACTGAATTACTCTTTGTATAGCGCGCAAAAGTGTACTTCCTAGCAAAGCAACGGTAATGTCAAGGAGAGCTTTTGCCGACCTTTGCTGCCGAACCGACGGCCTAGATACAATTGTTGACAAATTGCCTACTAAAGCCGTCACGATATTGTGTCGGGCAAATTTTGTTCAAAAGAAAACTTAATATTAACGAAGGTAATATGGCATAGAAAGTAAGTAAATGGTTGTTCTTCAAAAGGTAAAATGTACGTTTTTCGTTGAAGGCTGAAAACTGACTGGTTGATTGAGTTGAAATAACTTGAAATAAGTAGGTAATGAATCGATTAAATATTCTTCTCTCACGAAATGCATCTTTCTAGTACGTAATACATAAGAACGTTATGCGTACGAACAATCACAATAACTACCAATATACAATATTATATATACGAGTATATAGGTCACAAAGTAGGTGTACATGATCGACATGTAATTTTTCCACTGTAAATATTTGTTTTAGATATTGTAGAAACTTATGGTATCAATGTAAATAAAATAATTCAACAAGAAAATAAGTAAGTGTAAGTAATCACAAATAATATACTACTAAACAATATTTAAACGATTCTTTAAAATTTCTCTTTTCCATTTCACATTCTTAGAGCTTCTCCATTTTGGTCCATTTTTTTTAATGGTTTTAACTTAAATCACGTACCTATATATCCCATACAGTCTGTCATTGTTATAAATACCTGATTGTAAAAAGTCTGATTTTATTGATACGTGAATCAGGCGAAAATGTAGAGGACATTTATTTTGACTTTGAATCCAACCACTTAACTATGCATTCAGTGTTACTAGGTCATGCACCTTAAACTGAGAGGACACTTCCCGAGGGGTAAGAGTCCTTCAGCGGCACGAGAGCGTGCTAAAATTAACCGCTGCCGTCTCAAGGTGACGGGAGTTCACGCTAACACCGCGTTAGGAAGTTTGGATACTTAAACTACTAACATCTGTGTTTATAGCTCCGAGCGAGCGAATTTCAATATTACGTGGTTCATCAGAACCCAATCATACTGAAAAGGAAAAAAGGATAAGATTAAGTTTAGTTAATATAGTTCGTTAGTATGACTGTTATAATAACATTATGGGCCATTATTGTCTGTAATACATGATTATATTTTTAATACCTCGACTGTAAATTAAGAAGTCTAGGTTTTAATCAATGCGTCTTGTGCTTTGTGCGTGTTTAATAAAAGTTATTGTTACTGGATATACAGCATGGACATAGCGAGGAAAGTAAGTACTGTGGAAAGACTCTCAATGTTATCGGGGGTGTAGCCTTAGCTATTAATAGATGTTAGATCAACACCTAAGAGGTACATTAGTTTGGGTGGTGTTGCTAAAACCCATAGACGTTCCTCTGTTGTACACGGGTCCTTCCACAGCCAGAGGTGCGGGGAGGTCTGGAGGATATTTCAACACGCTGCTTCAATGCAGGTTGGTGAACCAAAATAGGTAAATGGAACCTATATATAGGTTTTATTTTATGTAGGGATCGTCAGGGGAAGTACCACTACCACCCAAGATACAAGTACTTTGTAACTTGTACCCAATTATGCCGTCTAATCATTGTTTTCAAAATAATTGTTCCGGAGGTGGTGTTTATGGTTACAATTTTTGGAGGTGACCACCAGATCATCACTCTAGTACTCAAAGTCAGCATATTGACAAACACAAGGGTAGCAATCTGTGACAGACCATGAGACTCTTATGTATGAGTCTCCAGGGTCTGTTACGGCTGTCATGGGTGGCAGT
The DNA here is from genome assembly GCA_944567765.1 of Carterocephalus palaemon. Lineage (NCBI taxonomy): Eukaryota > Metazoa > Arthropoda > Insecta > Lepidoptera > Hesperiidae > Carterocephalus > Carterocephalus palaemon. Next base: position 4,724,159 of record OX155655.1, on the reverse strand, counting down.
AACAAAGTGACTGCGTTGCTGCAAGGTCTTTTGCTATCTTGGAATAATACAAAAAAACTAAAATTGACTTTCTTCGAGGGAGTTAGAGATATCTGAGAGATATCAGACCCGAGGGCGGAGCTGTCGAGGATCTGATCGGATTGGTGATCAGGGAGGTATGTATCCGTGTGGCATGCGTTTGTATCTAAATATATCAAAATTGTTGCCACAAATAAAAACTAAGCATGAACCTACACAACAAATCGAGTAGATTTTAGAGATTCTCCAATTAATTTGAAGAGTGCCTAACGCCACCAGACCAGCAGCATACAAGAGTATGTCGTTAATAAGAGTGTTGCATATTGAAATTCAATGCGGGGGTTAAAATGAAGATCATGATAGGGTTTGGAAATATAAATAGAAAGTTCAGGACTGACGCTATTTTATTAAGTGTTAGAAAAAATGGTATTGTAAATTAATTAATAAATTCGGTGGTAACATAAATAATGACTGGACAGTTGAATAGATTAAATGTTTATGTTTCTGATAGGAAATGACATAGAACAGGTAGGTTTTGCTAGAAAGACAAAAACATGCATAAGTAGACTGTTGAATACACATCAAGACTAAGTAAAAATACATATTATACGACATGTATATAAAGAGAAAGAAGTATAAGATTCTGTAAGATTTTCAAAACGCTGAAGCATGCTTGTCGTTGACATTTATTCGTGTTCGCGTATCGAAAGCGTGTCTGTATCGATTGGGCTCACCTTTCGCACCGAGGGTCCTCGGTCGGCAAAGTGTCGAGTTTGCGCGAATGCGTACAATAGGGTATCGACTCCCGCCAATATTACATAATGAGATAAATTACAAACAGATCATTAGGAAATTATTATTCATTCATTCTTTTTAGGGATTAATGAAATTCAAGGAAACACCAGGGCCGGTTTTTTGATCAGCTGTTAAGGCTACTTATGGTTAAACAGTTTGCGTGTAAGTAATTCATTTTTTGATACTTATTTAACGCGCCAGTAATTAAGTAATTCATTTTTTGATACTTATTTAACCAATGCGCAATGGTTAGAAAAGTTACTATTGGTAAAAAAAATATCCAGACCGCTTTAACCGCTTGTTGCCATTTATAAATCAGACACTTTCAATGCTTCGGTGTAGTAATGTAAAAACTTGTAAGCGCTATCTGATGATTCAAAAGATCAACACTCACTAAGAGAAAATAAATACCATAGTACTTGAAAAATTACTGCTCATTATACAATTTTATACCATATGACATATGCAGCAGTCTTGCATAGGCAAGTTATAAGGCAGTTCCGGTGTTGATCCAAATATCGCTTGCTGCGTAGCCATAGACGTCCCACTGCTGGGCACGGGTCTCCCCCACAGACGCAGCTGCGGAAGGTCTAGAGCATGCTCCAATGCGGATTGGTGGGAGGGATATATAAAACCAATGGAAACCTTGGCTCTTGTTTTGATTTTTTTTTGTATTTTCCTGCATATCTCATAAATCCTCCAATTTGCCGATGTACTCATCTTGGCGGAAACGCTGGACGTCAGCACCATGCTAGAGGACCAGAACAGTGCCTCACAACGGATGGGTCTGAAAATGAACATGGAAAAGAAAAAGTCAAGAAAAAGAATGTCAAGTGATACAGTCACTTGCTGTAATTTGGGGACCCAAAATTGTTGATTAAAATTTTTGTTACTGAAATAGAATTTTTATTTAGTTAATATTATAGATGTCACCACTTTAAATAACTCATCAAATCAGTAAAAACATTATTAAACATTAGAAGCATCATAAGTATTAAGATAAGCAGAAGAACAGCTTACTGCTTCGTTACAATTATTATTTAACCATAGTAACATAGTAACAATAATAGAATTAATTTCCGTTTTCTGTTATGTTTGAGCCGTTTACTCTTGTCGTTGCTGATATTATTTTGAACTTTCCAATTTGCCACTAAAATTAACTAACATAGATGAAAATTCACTATTACTCACTACAGCTGTGGGCAACTGTTTCTTATAGGTGCCAAATATCACTCATTTCGAGTACGTTAAATAAATAGATAGCCGGTGACTGACGGACAGAAACAGAGCAAGGCGGATGCAAAGATAAATAATGTTAGCCAAATTAATTCATTCCTGTTCAGCTTGAAAAATGCTACGCATTTAATTTCGGATTTCCCTGCTATTATTTAACGGTTGAAGTAACGTACTTAAGTAGGTATGAAATTATAAAGGATCATTAAGTTGCTTTATGTAATTAGCAAATAATGTATCTAGTTGACTAATTTTTACACATATAGGTACGCAATTTTCAGAAAAAATATCATTGGCGGTGTGAGTTAATTTCAACTAAGTAAGATTTATCTTATAGTTTGTTTCTATGTTGATGGTTAACTGCTAGTGGCGACAATTAACTTTCCATACTCTGGTTGGACACCTTCCCAAATTCCTGAACCAGAGCGATGTAGGTAGTACCTACGCTCCATGGTGAGCTCCCATGAGCATATCTGCATTTCTTTTGAAGATGGCAGACTGTACGAACGCAGTCTGCCATGCTCGGGGAGTTTCAGGGCTTAGCCCTAGGATGATTGCGCAAGGGAGGCACCGGTGCGTTCCGTAGGAGATCCCGGAGCCTCCTTAGATGTGCTAGAAGGCTGCCGAGGGGGTTTTAGTGAGTAGAAATCTCACATACCCCGGCCTCCTCTCTGGGGAGAGGTCGGGGATCTTTGGAAGATTTCCCCCTCGGAAAAAAAAAAAAAAGGTATTACCTACGCTTCATGGTAGTTCCTTATGATATTTTGCAGCCAGCATGGCTTGCATTTAATCGAATACTAAAAGTTGAATGGCCAATTATAAAAACAATGCCACAACTATCCTGGGACAGCGAAACAGACTGGCCCCTCTTCAACTGAGTAGAGCCCCATGCCCATTAGTCGGCTACCTAATAATGAAGCGCAGAACTTATATTTTTCCAGCATTTTTTAATTGCCCAGCGAAACTACTTCACAGATGTGAAGTTCTCGTAACGGTCCAATTTGAAAGTCTTAAATAAAGCATTCAAGAAGCTGCAAGATGCAGATGTATTTTATGCTTACCAATTTAGGATACTATTTAGGATCTATTTGGATAAAGAAGGCAATTTAGGTATTCCAGTGTCATGTCACGCTAGTAGCCCATATCGTAACATGGCATGTGCTTTGGTTGTAAAGCTCCGATTCCCGGACAAAATATTTAGTCTACAGCAAAAAAAAACACAACCAAGTGTCTTTTTAGAATTCATTTAAAATGCATATGTAAAGGAGATAACCACCTAGGGTTCGATTTAGAGGGATTCGCTCGAGGAAGTTAATGATATCTGGATTACTTCCCATTTGCAACGTTTGCTTGGTGCAAATCGAATTAAAAGCCGATCATCGAGCGATCTTCAATTCCAATTTGAGTAGTCACACACACATAAACAGTCACATATTGAGCTAACTTTCACGTTTGTCAAGCTGTTAGCATTTTAAGTGAGAGGCGCTTGAATTTGTCGGCATCAGCTCGTCTTTATTATTTTCATCGGTACCGCAGTGCTACGCAATAATAACATTAGGTATCACGGGCCCTTCCCTCGCGGCCTTGAACAGTGGAACAATGGATCAAACCTGCTAGAAGTGGTTCAGGTGCCCCGACGTTCGAGAGCAGCTCGAGCGCCCTCGAACCCACGACACTCCGCCCTGTCGACCTTGATATGATGTAACGGTTTTTATATTGACTACATTAAGTGGATTTTAATGATTCGATTTTGTCTCGGCAGAGAAAAGCAACTTTACTGTGAATCTGAACGCAAGATGCATATTGATGCGAAAGGAAATTCTAGCATTTCTACGAATTAAAGGTTCTAGGGTCTAAGGGGGCTAAGCATGCTTTAACTTTGTTTAAAAAATCTAAAATCGTATTGCCTTATTTTTATTTTATCACATTCATACAGAATTTCGCTACTGATGATGGCACTCTAATGCTTATAGGTAAGTAATATACCAATGGAACTGAAGCAATTTGTTGTCTCTAAAACGGCACTAAGGGATTTTGTTGAAACGGAAAAAATACGAGTGCAGTTGCTTGTGTGTTACGTACAGGTATATTTTGCAAGTTTGTAATGGAAACCAACGCCAAGTTAAGTAGAATATGATAAGTTAGAAGGTTCTTTAGGGCCTAGTAATAGCAGTACGTTTCAATACAAGTGCATATTTTATATTTTGCTATGAAATGTTAATGAAAGCAAATATTGATTAATTTGTCTGTTTAATTAATTAATCTGTTTTTGTAATGGCAGTCAAGATTGCAGTTGCGGTTGTAACACAACTGTGTGACCTTGAAATCTTTTAAATGTAGTAAACCTAGCAATGTTACCTAACATAGCGTTAGCGAGACCCAGATACTTATAGTATATAACGAAGACAAAAATTGTTTCGTTACAAGAGAAAGCGTTTTTTTTTATTATAGGTTTGCAGGTTTTTGTATCCCAAGTAATTAAAAAATAAATCAGTCTTCATTTTGTTAATCACGTTCAGCTCATTAAAATTTGTGATAAGCAAGAGTAATGGTAAGGCGTCGAGTTGGCCACATCCTTTGTAAATTAGGTCGAGATGTCTGTTGTAATTATCTGAAAATAATACATTTTTTAAAACAGTTATGGTGGCTATTTGTTATTTTACTTCCCCCAAACAGAAATTATGACCCCTTATCATGTTACAAGTTCATATAAAGTTATGTTATTTGACATAATGAATCATGACATTTAATATTATTTGACATTGTATAGAATTAATTATGTATGTACTTGTAATTTTATGAATATTTTATTATTGACTATTTATTGACGAATTATTTATTGAATTATTATTAGTATTACTGTTTTGACATTGGATTATATTATAAAAAATTATGTACTTATCTAACGAATTGGTTCAGGCTGTAATGTTAGATTTAAGTGTGTGTCTATTAAATAAATAAATAAATAAATGTTTTACACGTTAAAGACAATTTTTTAAACCCTAAAATAACTTTTTGTGAACCTAATAATTCGTCTTAAATTAATTATCACGTAACTGCAATTACTACTTGATTTACTTTTCAATATTAGTAGATTTTTAGCGCAATGGAGACTGGAGTCATTGAACTTGAATTGAGTGTACTTTAAAAGATATTGATAAGTGTTAGTCTTACCCATGTGTTAAGTATTATCCCCACTATAATTAGTGTTAGTTAGCTAGTGATTATTCACTATTATTTACTATGTAAGTAGTTGTACCCACTTAATAACAATTAGGTTGGTACAACTACTTACGTACTAGAAAAATATTGATATTAAACTCGCATTGAGTGAAAACCATTCACTCCTAACAAACAATCTTTTCCCTTCATTTATAAGAAAGAATAATTACGAGTAAACCTACCTACGAGATATGTGAATGCGATTTGCATCAGTAGGTAAATCAATGTGAATTTGTATAGGTACAGCTTTATTATCCCGTTCTCCGTAAGACGATCTCGTTTGATAAAACGCACGTTATGTTCAATTATTAAGAACATTAAACTTTATGGAAGGAAGGATAAAATTACGTTTACGTAACCGTAACGTACCTAGAAATAAGCTATGGATTAGCGTAAAGGCCTCTGGTTGCTACTAAGCGGGCTAATCAAAGTGTTCAAAAGGATATTTACTATAGGATATTTTACGCAAAGGTCTCCAAAAGTTTTTAAATCAAGCGTCTCCAAAAGTTTTTAAATATACGATAATGTACTTGTATACAACAACAGTAACTGACTACGGAACCATTAAAAGAGACATAATAGTGCTCTATGACTGAATCGCGGAAGCAGTCTCTAAGAAATTAGTACCCGACGGACGACATTATACAATTTTATGATAACGATTGGCCTTCAAGATCAAGTTTGAACCAAAATGAGCCAGCCACAGTAGCCAGTTGCAGCATAGTATAAAGAAGTCGCTCCGCTCTGTCATGGCTGCAGTAGTTCTACCTTGCTTATGCATCCTTTGCAGCAGTCTTCATAGGTTGAATATGCCTACTATTAAGTTATACCAGAGCAGAGGTATTCCTCCTACAACTGAATAACCAAACCACTTATTTTTGTTTTGACTTATCAATTTCTACCTAACGGATAAATAATAATAATAAATAAATCATGGATATTCTCACACGCGGCCATCTGACCCCAAAATAGGCGCGAGCCTATAATGGGTGTCAGAGACTGGTATACCTACATACGTAGATATTTTGAAATACATAATGGAATAGATAATATTAAAACCCAGACACAACAAATACGAACACTTGTGTTTGTCACATGAATGTTTGTCCTGAGTGGGATTCGAACCCACCACCCCTGGCGTAACAGGCAGGGACACTACTGATTGCGTCAACGGACCCGGAGATTCTATCATAGAATCCTTGAAAAATAAAATTAAACCGCTTTTCTTGACTATCTGGTTAGCCCAATGATTGGCTGGTAGAGAATGCTCTATGCATTAAGCTCGCCATTTGTACCCTGCACCCTGTATGTGGTTCAATAAAGATAAATAAATAATAAAATCCTTACTAATACATATATAAATGAGAAAGTGTGTTTGTTGGTTTATACTTCTCCTTATCGGAGGATCGGTGCGATTTTTGCATAGATAGTACGGGTTAGTACGACATATAGGTTAATGGAAAATTGCTCAGTTTTCTAAGGATGAACAAAATGGTTGGAAAAAAACTGTAATAATCTTAGGTACCCTGATATTAAATCGTTTCATCCATAAAATATAAATCTTGATCGGATTCTGATCGGCGGGACGTCAAAACCATGTATGCTAAAGTCCTGTATGCTACTTTTTGCGAGTAGGTAGGTACACGTTTTAACGAGGTAGCTATTGAGAGATACTATGCTTGTATCACTTATTTCTTAAACAGGAAACCACTATTTTTCTAGAAATTTTCCTATTTCGAACATCTCGCGCGTCAATTTTATCAGACAGTCTACGTTTACAATGTCATTCAAATCTATGAACACATATCACTTTTCGTTTCAAATTAAATGTTTTTTTGTATGCAGGTACTTACAAAACATGTAAATATGAGAGAATGCATAGGTGTGTACTGTTTAGCACATCAACTTCTCACGATTAACTATCGTGTTAAAATAATCGTAACGGTTAATTGATCAACAATTAAGTTTTTTTATTTGTCAAAACTCCGAGTTACTATTCAGGATTTCATAATAGCCTAATTCCATAAACCCAATAAAATTTTGCCCACCCGGAGACGGAACACCTCTAGCTTAGTGTTCGCGCTTACGACCACTAGATCAACGAAGCATTAGTAAACGAGGATATTATCATGGAACTCAGGGGTAAGCCAAAATAAAATAAGAATTGAATTAAGTATTAATAGTACCTACACAAATACAGAAATATTTCTTCATAATATAAAAATTATTTAAAATGATATTAATACAAAGGAAAGAAAGGAATTATTCATATATTTTCTTGTAAATCGATTCTGAATCCCAACAGAACCGTAATCGTAACACTTTCCTACCCTGTTTTATAATATTAAATAGGTACTAGGTAAAGTAAAAAATACTCCAGGTCACATGGCCTCGGTAAGTTCTAATTCACACTGATACATAATTCATGGGCAAATCAATGGCTTACGACTTACGCACCATGATGGAGAAACTGATGGAGCGCCGAAACGCTGATATACCATGTGCGCCCAGATGCATTTCTTATGCATTTTATTTCAACTTGAAACATTTACAATTTTTTTAAGACATTAAACAAAATAACTTTTACATTTGACATAACATATCTATTAGAGACATACATATTAATGTATATATTACATTCCAGTTGTAACAGACATTCCTGAATTCTAGAAAAGCCAGGGTTTGTTCTCTTTCTTATTTTAATCATTAATACATTTAACATAAATTCTTTGGAGAAAGTTTTGCCAGAAGAATAACAATTTAAACACTGCACAAGTGCCTCACATCGGCGCGGCGATACAGTTCTAAGAATAGAAGTTGTAAAATAAATGTTATCGAGACGTTAATCTTTTTTCGATTGATTCGCCATTCAAATTCAGAACACACTTTTGAAAACGTACGTGTTTTAACACTATTCAATCGTCATAGCGGTTGCGTATGTTTGTCATTACAATGTTTTGTTTAATTTACTGATGAAAGCACTGAGTTAAATATACTTACGATGAAAGTGTATCTAAGTGCCCTTTTTAAGCAAGGTACAATATTTCGTAGCCTCGTATACAAGGTTAAGGTCTTGTTTTGCCATAGCATTATGATTTATATATAAAAACATTGTTGGTTAGTTTAGGGAAATTTTCAAACCACCACTTGTACCACTTTCTCTTATCCTATGGATTTTTTTTTACTTTAGTTAGTAACCGATGAAAATGCACTTTTACAGAAGCACTATTTAAAGTAACAAACCATTTCCCATTGTCAATTTTCAATTTTGTCAAGTTCCGCGGCAAAGAGTTGGTTTGCTAGATTACGAGGATTACTGCGTGCGATTGAATGAAAAGTCAACACGGACTGTGTAATCCGCGCGCTACCCTTTGCATAATCCCATTATACTCAGTCCGTAAACATTCCACACTAAGCTAAAGCTTTATGATAATCACTTCAATATTATAGTTATTTTAAATAGTCATAATACTAAACCTAGCTTTACTATCTACGGGTAGATAGTAAAGCGATAGAAAATTAAACTCATTTTCATAAAGTAATGTCGTATGTATCGTATGGCATAAAAGTACATTGACCGCAGGAATAAAACGGTAAAATGGCGTAACTTTTTTTTATGGATACAAGATAGCAAACGAGCTTGCAGCACCACCCATCCGCTGCCGCCCATGACAACTGTGACTGACTTTGAACAAGACTTAATTAGGGACTGGGAACTTAAAAAGTATTGAATTTTTAGGTAAAAAAATTACCAACTGGGGCATACATTAAAGTTTGTTAAGAGTTTGTTCCCAGATCTTGGTCATTATTTGTAATTTTTTTTACTGTTTAACAAATAAAAATTTAATTAATTAAATGCCAATTCCAATGCCAATGCCCTGAAAGATTGATTAAAAGGTTAACGACCTTTTATGCCATAGCGTTTTGAACGAACTGTAGGTGGAACGATGTCTTGAAGAAGGCGGCGGGAAATCACTGGGTTCAGGGTTCAGAGAGCACAGGACATTGTGGAAAAGCATGTCCAAGAATGGTCTTTAAAAGGCTGATGGATCGTGATTGATAGTTTATTTTCACTATGAACTCGGAAGAATTTTCACAAACAAATCACAACCCACTTTACGTAAGTGCTGCATGCAAATTGCACTTGAAGAGTAAGAATTTGCAAGTTTTAGGTCGCGGTAATAAATAATACATTAGATGAGAGTAAACCAAGAGTAGGTACTTTGTGCCTACGGCTACGGTTTAAAGTTATTGTGTAACTGAAAGTTCATTCGGTCTACCCCGGTACCGCAACCCTGAAACTTCCAAGAGAAATTACCTGTTGTTGGTTTCAATCTAAAGCCTTTATAGAAAAGTGGTGTAATTTTAGATTCCACACCTGGATCAGGATTTCTAGCGCCAGTATCGTCGTCACAAGATTGCCTTAATAAGACGAAGTACAAGACGTTCAAGATGAACTATGCAGTCTTCTTCTTTACCACCAATAGGGACATAAAAAGACCCCAACCCCATACAATAGGTAAATAATGATGTACGATGATAATAAAGGCTAGATAACTCAAATTGAGCGGTGACGAACAATTTCGAACCGGAGGCTAGTATTTACTCAGCTTTGTCATGTGTTATTAGCGATTTAATACAGTTCCACAATAGCTAGCCAGCTGATTGCTTAGAATGATCATTCTATCAAACATGGCACTGAATAGTATTTTAAAATAGACTAGGCGCCTAGTTGGTTGTTGTTATCAAATAATCGTTCAATAAAACTGCTTCTATACGTTAACATTCTTGACCAATAGTTTGATGGTGGTGCTAGAAAGGTATTTGAACCCTCTCGTCAGAGTCAATGGTAATAAAGGTACCTGTAACAACAAAAATAATTGATAAAATTATACAATGTGAATGTGTGAATGTGTGTGAATTATGTTGTAGCCGACTGGTAATTTTTTATAAATACTTTTTTGTAGAAAATAAAGCTCGTTAATTATTAATACAATTTCTGTTAAAATATCTCATATAATTTTCTTAAAAATCAGCTGCGCTCGTTAGCTGCCTAAATTAAGAGATACTTGACAGAATGATATTCCGCTGCAAATACAGCAATTTTTAAATGATGTTATGAATTGGAGATTTATTTTTTCCGTGCTTGTCACTATAAAATTAAACAAGTTTTAGTATACTTTATATAGATTTAGCGTAAAAACATACCTTACTCGATCAATTTTAATATTAGTAAACAATATTTAAGAAATTAAATGTCACTTGCTATAACGGTGAAGGACACATCGTGAGGAAACCTGCATGCCTGAGAATTCTTCATAATGTTCTCGAAGGCATGTGAAGTCTGCCAATCCGCACTTGGCCAGCGTGGTGGACTAAGGCCTAATCCCTCCCATTCTGAGAGGAGACCCGAGCCCAACAGTGGGACGTCTATGGGTCGCAGCGAGCGATGTATTTCATTTTATAATTTAGATAGGTAAAAAAAGAAGATTATTTTTACTATACTTTCGATGGCAAGAAATAAGCATATAAAATAAGATTGTATTTCTTTTGCATTTGCGTATATCAGATAGGTACAAGCATTGTTACAATTGGTTGTATGGTACGTGGTTTGTTTATACATATATCCCCCTTGAATAAGTCAATACAGTTCAGCTCAGTTGAATAAAACAAACAGAAACGCTACAAACGTTTTTAAATCCAATGAAAATTTTAGAAAAATATGCTTTTGTATTTTTCAGCGCCGATTGTGCTTAGGTAGACTGTTTTTATACAGTTAGATAGCAAGAGTAGAATGGTGCTTTTGTTTGTTTATTTAGACAAAGTAATTGGGTAAGCTGTGATAGAAGACTAGTAAATGCTATTTATAGTCTCTCTGTGTTGTTGAAATCTGAAGTCATTGTTTTGTAGATAAATTGAGTTTAATGTTCCATTTCACACGAAACAAATTTCGAGTATAAAATTAATACACATACATGAAAATTATCGCTTTCACACAACATTTTAGTAAAACATTTTAAGTAAAATAATTAATTTAAAGTAAACAAAAGTGACGAAAAATTCAAAATAGTTATTAAAATACACAGACTAATATTTATTTCAACTTGGTAGTTTCTAAATAATAGTTTATAAATATTTATTTCATGTTGGTAGTTTTTATAAAATGAAATCTCATAATGAAAGTATAACGTTCTCGTTTATTTTGTTTCTACATTTGGAAACAAATTTATAAGCGAGCTTTTCAAACGAGTATTCGCTTGTTTTATTCAAATATTGTTTTGTTTTCAGAATTAAATTTAAATATTAATTTCCAACCGAGCATATCTTTGGTAGTCAAAGCTGTGAGCAGCAATCGGGGAATTTTCTAATTACAGGATGACCCTTGCTTATAATTTACGCGGCGATTTCAAAGGCAGATTGCAGTATCAATATTTAAACGTACCTAAGCCTCTCTGTAACTGCGGTGTCTGATGGTGAAATTTTTAGGAATGTTTGAATTCGAGTCAATAAAATGGATTTTGTGTTCTTCCCTACGCTTTTTCTTATTACAACGTTAGTTTACAATATTAATTAACTAAACGATTAGCAATTTACCCTAAAAATACAAAATTTATCATGTAACGATAAAAATGTTTATGTGATTGTGTGCTCTATGAGAATAGGAATAATGACTATGACATGGAAAATGGACTACTTAGCCGTTACGTGTAACGAAAACATCTGTAACTTGGAAAGGGTTTCGGTTGATTAGACAAACTGGAGACAAACTAGATATGGCTGGGCGTATCTAATTAAAACTATTTCTGTGCCCACTGGGGCGAGACCTTTGATGGGCAATGCGTCTGAACGTTGCTCGTAAAAGCGAGATGACTATGAGTTAGAGTATGAAACCCTTCAGAGGCTTCAGAGTAATAAATAGTAATACTTTAATATTGGAACTGAGGAATCCTATTGTGTCATGCCTGTTCTCAACAGAATACGTGACATTTGTGAAGTGGGTTGTTATAGGTATGAAATAGTAGTGCATTGAACTTTTTGGTCTTTTTTGGGCAGCAAAATGTTATATCGAAATACTGAAAAACCATAATTCATATACGAATCCTGATTCAGTTTTTTTTACGGTGGAAATGAAAGAAATCCAATTAATTTTAATGGATATTCGATAGTAGGATTTTTTACATATTAATCACAAATAAGCTTGCTGCACCTCCTACCCGCTGTCGCCAATTACAGCTCTGATAGTTTTTGCTTTGAACAAGATTTATTAGATGTTTAATAGTTTAATAAGAATGGGGCATGCAGGGAATGTTGTAGTGACGGTTAGTCCTGTTAATTAATGTTAGGCATAGTTCAGTTTGTAACAGTCTCGTTCTAAATCAGTTACAGATGTGTTGAGGTATAATATGGTAACAAAAAACCACACACTTCCAATATTAAAACGGTAGAAAAAGCATAGGTATCGCCTTACCCCGCGAACTCTAAATTGAACCTATATAAGTCCCAATAGGCTCTACGTTTGAATTTAACTGAAACACGGTAGCTTGCGCAAAGTATTCTATGTAGGTTGGAAGCTAGTTGAAGAATAACCACGTACGTAACGACTGAGGTTGACCCAACGGAATGAATATGAGCCCAAGTGGGGACGCGGCAGTAACAAACAATACAAGCGCGTTCGTTACGTGAGTAACGAAACGATGCAGTGCCGCGCAATAATAGAGCAATTAAATGACATTCTGCAGCCGGCTGGCGAGCTTGCACGCGGAATAAGGTTAGGTTCAGCATTAGCATATGGGAACATTATTTATGTTCCTGCCAAGCAGGTATTGAAATGAAAAAAAATGGTGATTCCCGGGACAGTGCCTATTACCATTTCTACCGTGCAATCATTGTTGTGAATTGTGGTTCGGGTGGAAAGGTGGAACTGACTTGGAACGAGACTCTTACTAACAATTACTAACTGGACTATTACTAACACCAACTAAAAGTACTAGCTGTCATTAACAGCCCGCAGTCCTTATACCCACTAACGAACTAAACAACTAATGTTCTAATTAATTAAATTTTCCTTATTTAGAAACACAACCTGTGTTTCTAAATAAGGAAAATAAATTTAGTCATAACGTAACACAAGCGTAGACTAGTAAGCTCTGGAGCTTACTGGTACGAAGCCAGTTTTTTTTCATTATTTGTGGAAGTAAATGCTAGACCAATGTAATATTTCTGCTATCAGTTAAACGTATACAAGGTGTAGGTATATAGGCAATACGCACAGCAGCCACGTATACGATCAATAACATCGCTGTACGAGCAGAGAAACAGAAATAAAAGAAAGCAATAACCGTTTGGCACGATTTAGCCGCGTTCCTGCGAGTTTCATATCCAATACCACTAGTCGATGCCTGTAGAGCCACTCGCCCTTTTAGGAAATTTACTTGTATAAAATATAAAAAATACGTATCGCAAAATCATCATCACAATTCACGGTCTGCTACAGTTTCATCTCTCAGAATGAAAATGCTGCTGACATATCCTATGCCACCTGCAGGCTGCAAGCCACACATGAATGTAGCTTATTCAAAGTAAATACTTTGAATATTCAGTAATATGAAATATATTCAATTTTCAGTAATATGAAATATATTCAAAGTAAATACTTTGAATATATTTCATATTACTGAAAATTGTTGGTGGTTTGACGGGTATTGGAATCGCCTACATGCAGAATGTAAAAAATTATAGGGCTATGTAAAGTGAGGGGATATTTTATCCTGTTAGAGAGAATTAAGAGCGTGCATGGTGATTTTGTTGAGGCCAAATATGCTCATTGCAACTGTCCATTCTAAATACTACATGAGATCGCACAGGTATCGTCCAAGTATCGATCGTACAAGCTTTCTCTTATATTCTTTTTTTTTTCGTGATCGCCGGATTATACCACACAGACTGATACGCGGGTCAGAGAAATATGCAATTATAAAATCCTGGATAACCACATAGCATAATTTGTATCCCGGAAATATTATCAGAGGGAAAAAATTTCCTTGATAATATTAAAAACGTTCGATGAAGTCCAACAAATGTCCAGCCAATTTGATAGCAGGCCAAGCACAAACCCATACACTAGCTCAGGTCGCTATTTTCTTCATTTCGAAATTAAGGCAGACGAAGTCGCGGGCAAAAGCTAGTAAAATATACTGAAGGTTTCATAAAACCTGCGATTTAAATGTAAGGTAAATGTAACCTTAAATAATGAGGCGAGGAGGATGGTACGATGATTTTTAAATAAAATAATTATGTTACGTTAATTGTGGCGCAATATTGATGAACGTAATAAAAAATGCATTTTTATATCTTACGTTTATTAAACACTAAAAACGTAATCAAGAGACGAGCTTTTCACCTATATTATTTCAGCAAGTTGCAGCCGTCAAGCAGACGTCGCAAGACTGAATTCGAATTTTCCATGGCATAACCATGTCACTTACTACGGTGCGTTCACTGACAGGCTGCGTGAATTTTGCCATGCCTATCCACTTCAACGTAAATATTCTTCTGAGACCTCTGCAGCTGTCGAGGGCCGATAAGTCGTGGTCCTAATCTTCTCTAATAAACCGACAATTATGAGCCGGTAAATATTTGCGCTCATAGTAATGTGGCCACGATCAACGCTTGCGTGGGACACCAGATTTACATATTTTTACGAAACCTTTTAAAAGGAAATTAGATAAATGAATAATAATAAATAATAAAAATAAAGCTTTATTTGGTTCCACAATAATTTGATAATTTACATTTTTTATTTTAATTTTAATTTAATTTAATTTGATTACATTAATTTAGTTGATTTATTTTATTGTTTTGATATTTAATAATTATATTACATTTTACATTATTACTCATGCAATTTCATTTCCTTCTAATGTGGACCCCCTCAGGGTAAAAGCCTCCCCCAAAGAATTCCATTTATCCCTATCTTTAGCCCTTTATATAAATGAATTGTCATTCAAAATAAAATGTTTAAATAAATAATTTGTCACTGTCATTGCCATGATATGTGAAAGACCACCGGCAGAGTTGTCACGTAAGTAGGTCAAGAAAACCAGATCTATCATACAGGTTTTCAAATTAGCATAATTGTGATCGGTGACACAGTACCTGCTAGTTTCCTATGAGTGTGTCATTAATCAGAGTTGTGAGGTGTAATGAAAGGTCGCATAGGGGTTGAGTTGAGAATGTTGGAATCATTGTGAACCAAGGGGAATTTAGTTAAAACACTTTAAATACTTAGACTGTAGTCCCAATGCCCAACGGGTTAATTTACACAACTTGCCTATTTGATGTAGGTACCTACATATTACTTACATAATCTGTTCCAAGAATGTACCTATAATATAATTAATAAAAAAAGGGTTTGCTGTATCTGTGAAGCATGCTATAACTGGGGCGGATCGTTTATAAGGTCTTCAACCAATTTACTAATTATATCGTTGGCGTCCCTTCTTCATTCACATACAGGATAACAATTTTATCTTTGTCAGTAATGTAGTGCGTCGTAGTAATGTGTTGCGTCTGTACAATGTTAAAAATACATCTTCCGACTATGTGTTGTCCGGAAAGATACTCTGAGAAATAAACGTGCAACGTAAGTACGTAACTCAAGTACGTAAACTTGCTCTTTGCTCGATAGGTCCGAGTTATTTCCCATGTACAACCAATATTCAAAATGTCATTGGATTAAATTTTCTTCCTACGGCTATGTTGGTCTAGTCGGAAACGCCCATGAACCCAGGAAATTGGTTCGGGCAACAACTATTGGGTTTTTCTGTAGCAACTTGGAGTCTTAATGTGTGCCCGGGGTATTACAATAGACTCACCACATGGGACCAAACCTGGTCAAGTGGTATCTAATACACACCTCTGGCTACCGCTTCGCGGAAACACAGGCGTGATGCTATTTTATGTTCTGTCAAATTAATGCTCTATAATAATAATTTTACTACTAATAAGGGGCAGGTGAAACTAAATAAAAGCTTGTAAAATACCAAAGTCGAAATTCATAAATGCTAAATAGATCGAGAAATACAACGAAAAATCCAACAGAAAGTGAAAATGTAAATAATCACACCTCACACAAAATTTAATCATGCCTGTGCCTGTGTTACCGGTGCGCGCAGGCTGATGTAATAAAAAATTATGAAGCATCATTTAAATAATAAAATTTACGTGACCACCGTCGATTATAGTTATGAATAGTTTCGTAAGAGAATTGACTAATTAGGTTTTGCTCCGAAATTGAGACTAATTTGACTAATTTGAGTAATTCTGAGACAAGCTAGTATTATATAAAGTATGTTGTGTGTCAAACGAATGTAGTGTTTTTGTATTTCTAATGCATAGGTACTAAATAAAATATTGGCATTTAATCTGTGACTTTCAGATACCCGTCTATGAAAATGTCGTCATCACGTATTGATATTATGATGATGATGATGATGATTATGATTATGATAATGATGATTTAGCTTTCGATGAGACGCTTCGATGTTTCCTATTAAAACCAATAAATGTATACTCAAGTATTGATTCTCCATCATTGAGTAAAACCTTGTTTGATCTCGATTTTTTTACTGGATCATTGCATCACAACCCTTTTATTTGTTACTGAATTCGTGTATTTTGTAACTGACTTATATATTACTTATAGTTATATTAATTTATTAATTATTGTTTATGACAGTATATATTATTTTATGTCCCAATGTCTTTATATTTTACTAATGGACGCCCCGCAGTTTCGCTTGCGTGGACTAGAAATAACGAAAGTTTCGTTTATCATTGAAGTTCCTTAACTTTTTCCGTTTTTCCCTAGACAGAGATCATTGTTTATTATTTTATTGCAATTTTTGTTTTAAAGTAGCAAACATACATAATTAGTTTATTTATTATCCATAATCATAAATAACGTACTCGTAGATATCTAATGCAGTGTATAGTATTTTTATGTTATAAGATGTATGGCAATAGTTCTGAAAACGTCTCGAGATATTTCTCTGATGTTTTGAGATGGTAATTATTATTTCTGGTTATTCAGCAAAGCCATCGCTCCGTTATGACGTAAATATACCTTTGTGAGATGCAGAATTTATGAATTTCAAATCGAGGTTCTACTAGCAATTCTGAATTGATTAAAATCTTGTGACAGTAGGTAGGTATTTACCTACAACAGATTGAGCGGTAACCGTGTTAAAAATCAGATTACTTTACTTATTTCCTCTATATTATACTATCGAGCTATTGTAAGATGTATACTTGACGTGCATTATATATGCATGTAAGTTAAACATACGAGTATATTTATTGAAGATTATCATGTCGGAAATCGCAACGTAATTGTCTAATAAACTGTAAATACGAGTACAATTTATTTCCTTATTAAGGTAAGTAACTATGGCATTATTCGTTTTCAAGTTAAACCAGAATCAATCAATTTAATGTTCACATCGTTACCTACTCCATTATAAAAGAATTGTAATTGTAGAGTTTGAGAAGATTACCTCTACAAAATTTCTAAAAATTAAGTCACAAATGTTTTCACTGGTATATTCCTTTTTTTTTACATACCTTCACTGGAACATAACTTGGTAATAAAATGATTTGAAATATTTTATTTCGCTATAAGGTACACGTTTAACGAATGTCAAAATAGTGTTAATTTCTAGTTAACTTAGTTTTTAATTTTAATTTACCCTCAAAGACTAATGTATAGACGAGCTGATCCTCAGTTGAAAAATTCCACGACGTTAGGTTAATTCTCTCTACCTTTTTTAGTCGGCTGCGATCAAGCGAGACGAACAGTTATCGAATGATTTTGAACAGATCTTACAAGTTGACATCAAACGCATTGTATTGGTCATTATTTGCACTTCACCTATTTGTGCTAATTCAAGTAAAATTGTAGGTAGTGATTTTTCACATTACTTATTTTGTAATTACGAAAATGATAATTACCAATGAAACATTTTTATTTCAGCCATTACAGTATTACTATCTCACTATCAAGCTTCGCGCGCGGCGGCGCGGTTGCGCTATAATCGGCCATACTCCTTATTCTTTACATCGAATCAGTAAACAGTCTTACAATGTATTTTGCTTTGTATTTTTGCTTTAAAAATAATATACACACAAAATTACAGCAAAAGGATTACAGCAAAAATTTACATTTAACACCAAAAACAATTACTAATTATCAAAACAAGTATTTTTTAAAACATATGATAAAAAAGTAGTGCTTCGATTTTTTTCCCAAAACACCTCGCGCGCTGCTTTAAACTTTTAATTATGAACAGCCCGTTTAGTGACATACATTTAAGTCTTTGTTAACCCCTAGCTAATCCTAACATTAGGTATGCCACAAACACGCATATTACAACTAACGTATGCCTGTGTACAGTTTTACCTAGATACCTTAAATTTACTAACTACCTATCTATCTTACCTATCTACTTATTATTTCATCCGCTTTATCGAACATTACTACTATAAACTTAACCTAAAGTCCCTAGTGTAGGCCGAGAGGGAACACTCACGGGTTTCTTAAACTTTTTAAAAATCAAAGCTATTATACGAAAAAAATCCACACTATGACCATGTGATGGTTAGAACCAACACGAGACAGCGAATGTGTATACCAAAATCACATACCTTTTACATACCTTTACATGGTAAATCTTTTTAGAGCAAGTCTCCTATAGGGCGTAATGTTTATAAAACAATCTCGTGAAACCGATACTTCATTGTACGAAATAATGTTGATAAACTTGGACTTCGTGTGTTAGTGTTCGAACCATGCTCGGTAGGTAGGTGCGTAAGTAATGAATTTAACTCAGAATTTATTATTTGTTTTACACAGTTTTTGTTGTATTGACGCACAAATTGTTTTAAGATTATTTTATTTAGGACTAGCTTTTCCCGTGGATTCGCCCGCGTAAAATCGTTTTTCACCTTCAGATTTACCTATTTTATCAAGAGATGGTTAAAAATATAATAAGTATTGCCTTTATCAATAGCTGGCAGCACCAAAGTTTACTACTAATAAAATTTAGCTTCACCCGCAGTTCGGCCGGCAAAATCACATCTAACCATCAATCCGATGAAGTGGGGAAGAAGCCAACAAACACACTTTCCCATTTAAATATAAGTCAGGATTGCTGTGATAGGAAGAATTTGTTGCATTAGTTATATTCATAAATTTAAGTACATTTTTTAACCAATATTCCCGGTCGCAGCAAAAACAGCGTGTTCAAATTATGGCTTGCACGAAGGTTAATGCTATTTCTATTCGGTCGGAGCTGTTCCTCTGTCCGAAACAGACGTGAATTTCGGATTTAACGTGAACCGGCCGTTTTCTGAGTCGTTAAACAATGCCGATGAATAATCAATAGCTACTGCTTTGCCAGAGCAATGGGACGCTGAGTATTTCCTTTGTGATAGAGATTTCGCATATAAATACTCGTGCATATGAACGCAGGAATGCGTGCGAAAACGATAAGCAATTTTTGGTAAAATATATTATAGCTTATACACATTGTTTTCGCTCTGGTCTACCACATCTACAGAGAGATCTAGAGAACTCCACCATGCTGCTCCATTGATGACTGTTGGAGAGGTTAGTGGCCAACCTCGTGTCGAATGTGCTCGAGCTACTCGAAGATCTTAGGCAAGGCTTAACGATTAATTGCCAATTGAAAACCCAGTACCGACGGTTCAATAATTTCATCAGGGCACATCATAAAATTTTGCCACCAGCGGTCCACTCATCCAACGTGGATACCGTAATTTGTGCTTTTAAAAATATACAGTTTTTTTTACGTAATAGAAAAATTCTACTCAACTGTTTTGCAAGTATGGTGGGTCTCACATTTAGGCCTTCGAATGGGCATTTTTCGAAGATATCCTCCCCTCGTTAAAAAAAAGGTATGCTTAAAGTTTCAAGCTAAGCAATCAATTTCAGACTGGTAGACACCCTATTTCTTGGATATACGGATCTCATGAAATAGTTCATAGTAAGAAGTGTAATATTAAAGTAATAATGTTTTGAAATATGTATAAAAACATTCATTTTTTGTAGTTTTTTAATTTTGTTATATAGACTGTAGAAATAATATAAATACATATAAAATCATAATAAGGGTGAACTTACTTATTGGACAGAAATTTAGACATAAAGTGAAAAAGGACCCTGTTTAACTAGGCTATGCTGACTGATCACTAAAATAATTATGCTAGTGCTAACACAGTGGAATGTTACTGACTAAACTAATAACAAATTTTGTTCAGCTGCGCTTCAAAGAGAAACAGGCCGCCATTCTAGCTTATGATTCTGTAATAGAAGGCCTAGATATCGGTTCAGAAATGAAATTCAGTTCACCGGCAGCATGAATGCGTAATCGAGCAAATGATTCAAACGCGGAACCCACTATTGAACTCGGCTCGAGCTGGTAGGGACTAGGTGACGCCAATTAGAGTAATGCGGCAACGTAAGGGACCCTTGACATTGAGGGGTTTGTTATCCAATTTATATACTGGATATATCTCCATTCAATGGGTTCAGTTCTTCGAGCCGCGCGTGTGCAAGGAGCGGTTCTACGACGAGGGCATGTTATTTGTTTTTCACAGACATTCTGTTCGTCCCAATTTAGAACTTCTTTGAACTTATAATATATTTAATCGGACTTTGTTAAACTTTTGAGGACTCTAATACATTTTTGTAAGTACAAGCAAATAGGGATCGAATAATAGATACTCGTACCTACAACAAGTTCGACGCACAAACGTAATACACATTCTGGTTATGTTTGGTTATCGATCTTAATTCATCGTGATTATTAAAATTAAATAACATGTCAATGATTTTTTTTACAAATTTGTATACGCAGTCGCTAGTCGAGACCAAAATGTTAAGACATTTAAAAGTTCGGCACCGATTAATTTTGTTATTCAACCGGTTGATAAATTTAATAATATTGATAATTAAGTTTACGCTTGTTTCATATTCTCACACGTTTCTAATTGCAATATTATTCTTGACTAAATCATAAACATAGCATTTTAATGAATTTTTGTTATAAATTGAAACTTATGCAGGCCGTGATATCATAAATAATCAATACGTATAAATTAATTTTCTTGAGATCTATCAAAACGGCAAAATGCCAAAACAGATCAGAAATACCTAGAATCGACGAGCATGAAAGAAGATAAACCGAAAGAAGTTGGTCTAAATTGCGGTCAGAAGGAAACCGTCACTCCAGTATGTGCGTACGATTAATTATTTTCTTACAGTAGAAAGATGGTCGCCTTGAGTCTAGCGTAGGGTTATCACCAACAATAATATCAATTTTTATTAAACGCAAAAAAAAAGCATTTGATAAAGTGTGTATTTGTAAGAAAATACGATTTTCTTGCTTGTGGTATGGTGAAGCCAGGAATAATCACTGCATCGCGGTTGCCCCATTGTACGTGCGCCGCGGCCACAGTCCTGTCTTTTTTCTGTTGGTTCTGTCGAACTTGACGTTATGTGGTCTAGTTACGGTACGAAATAATAATATTGGCATATTTTTATTTTCAAAAACCGTTTTTATTTTTATTATTTCTTTAAGTCATTTCTAACACAAAATTTAAAAAATGAATATGTAAATCAAATAAGTGCGCATACCCCATAAGGGAAGTACAGGCGAGATGTCATATCATGTTATGGTATTTTCAAGGTCCCTGCAAAGTTACTGGAGAACTTGTGGTAATATAATAGCCTGGCATAACTGGACTAAACTAATCCATTTCATTCCCTTGACTACTTTTGGTTTTTCTTTCTTCTAGTTATCAACCAGGTGAAAAAAAGGATCTATCAAGGAAATATCTACTTAAAACCTTTTAAAATTAAAGCAGAATAATCGGATCGTGATGAAATAAAAATGCGGTATGTTTTAATATATCATTGGGTTCAATCTAGTCTTGAGGGCTTAAAAAAATTATCGAAATTATAGTTTAACGTTGTGTCAGTTTTACAAAAGTTTGCTTTAGTTTTTTCTTCCGCCACTGTTTTAATGCACGCTCCAAAAGCTTAGCCTCCTCAAGTGCCCACTGTATGCAAAATTTAATTTAGCTCGCTCAACATGTTAGGTTAGAAGTTAGTTATTATTCATGAAGAAATTCAGCTAAACTCGACAAGTATAACTCATTTTTCTTGTTTCTCTTTAAGATTATGTTTAATACTGAATTATGTTTGAGTATATTTTAAATCTATGGTATAGGTATGTATGTAATTTATTGTGTGAGTAAGTATGTACTAATATTTTGGTAAGTATGTAAGTATGTATGTACTAATATTAATAATAGTATGTACTAATATTTTGTTTTATATAAATATTTTAAAAACTTAAACTAACTTAAAAACTATTTCAAACTTTTACCATACAATACTCACACCATAATAAACTTTTAATATCATACACAGCTTGTGAGTAGTTACTGAGAAATCGACCGTAACATAACATTGTATTATTTTAGCAGAAACAAAGAGACTACCTATTCTATTTGAACTACTCCGTGGAATGATAACCTTAGATTTGATAGCTCTTTAAATAACTGTTATACTCGTAGCTATGTGTATACAGTACTCCCAAATTAATAATGCGCATGCAAATCTTCGCTAATTGTCGTATTCCCGGAAACACCCGAATCATTGAATCGGAGAAAGCCCTCAACAATGCACTTGCATTTTGCACCTTGTTCGAAAGAAACAGGAGTCAAAGTCATATGTCAAATCATGTGAAAAAATTGAAAACAATTCGGTTGGTCGGCGGCTGTCGCCGGTCAGTCAAAGGTCCGTCAGTCGTCTTTATATACTGGTGAATTTTAAAGAGCTGCTATTACACACCCTTCTTGGTTTTGTTTTCAAAGGTGAATTTAATTTCAACTTTAATTATCTTACTCAAATTGAAATAGTTTATTTTGTAAAATAACATACTAACTGTTGGCGATGGAAATAAATAAAACCACCGAATCGTTTTGTTACTTCAGCGTGACAGCTGACGTCTTTATTCTTTTCTCAAAAGTATTAAGCTTTATATTTTTCTAAGGTGCGTCGCCTACACTAACATTTATACACACGTTAAATACATATTAAGTACCAGAAAAAAACATTTATAAAATCAGATTTAGGCTTATATAAATTTTAATAGAAAGATACACATGCATAAAGAAACAAATATATAAAACAATATAGGAATAAATAATATTAGAAAGTATATTAGTACATAATGCAATAATACAAGAAATAAAATATGCCTAATTCTTCCAGAATGGATAAATTTAAACGTGGAAAGCCGCTTAAGTCACAAGCACGGCAAATAGTATTTAATGTGTACCTTTATTTCTTAAATGAAGCCAATGTTTTCGAAAGAGACCATGATGGTTATTTAAAAAAAATTCAGGACCGTGTTACAAAAGCTACAGGAATTTCACGACGAACTTTGAGTAATATCTTAAACGAAAAAAAACAGAATCAATCAATGAAATTTTCCTCACCGAAAAAAGGAAAACCTAAAAGTACATTTCGGCTGGGACTTGATGATTTCCACTACTGTGTTATTCGTAATATGATATACAATTTTCAGTTGAAAGAAAGTGTAAATGAACAAGAGCATAATGAAAGTTCTGATGAATCTAGGATGTCAGGAATAGAGATCCTCCTTGATTCTGATTAATTATTTGTAATTTTAATATTATTCTGGAATGATCAGTGCTGTAAATACTTTTGAACTGAGATTATAATGATTAGATTTTAATGTAAACCTGTGTTTGAAAACCATTTTTAAGAAAATGCACTTAACCACTCTATACACATATCGTCTTCCGACGCTCGGGGAATACGACCTTTGCCGAACAGTAACGAAGATTTCTATGCGCATTATTAATTTGGGAGTACTGTACCATATTTTGTAAAAATACCGGTTTTTTATCTATTCATACTTACACAATATTTTATTTTCATTTCGACGTTATACGTTCTAAACAACCTATGTTTTGAGATGAAATAAATAGTCTTGCGCCGGGCGAGCGGTTTATCAGTCGTAAGAGCTGATTGGTGAGCCACCCGTATTACGAGTATGTCACCCGCAGTGCAACCTCATGCGCAGCTGTCCTCCGGAGCTACAATTTCGTGCCGAACTTTAACGTGATGCAATAACTGATTTAAAAAGCTTACCTGAAACTACTACATGGATGTATGACCCAGTGTCCGGCCGCCTTCTGCCTGATGCGCTCCTTCATGAGCGCCTTCTTAGAGCCGAACAGCTTCATGGCTAGTTTGTTGTCGGTGGGCTGGAAGAGGGCTTGGAGCTGGTTGCGAAGGAATCCCTGCTTGGCGTCGGGGGCGGGGGGCGCGGGCTCCACTGGCGTGCCGTACAGGGAAACATCGTCCAGACCACCGAAGTGGACTTTGCCGGTGCCGCTGCCCTGCTTCAGCGACATATCGGCGTCGCCTGAAACAATAATTGAGGGTTATTTGAAAAGAATTAATAAGATCTTCTATTTAAAATGGGGGGATTTTATTTTGTAGGCTGATATTTTACCCAAATATGAACATAGCATGCCATCTTAATCAGCCTGTCTTCTGTTCGTATTTAATCTAGAATGTATTTACTTTGTAGGGTATTTTTAGGGGTACATTTATCCTGTTTTGACTTTCCATGACAGTTAATTAAATTATGCCGCCACATTTGGCCTCCTTAATTGTAAATACTATTCACGCAGCTACTATTAAAAAGCCAATATGCATCGTGACAAACAAAATTTATTGCAATCATAAACAGTTGGTTTTTGCTCCATGTCGTCAACGAGGAAACGTTGAGAGCTCAAATGACAGCTGTTAGATCTAAGTGAAGATTACAAAAGCGTCGCGCTGTTGTTTAAGAACTGATGAAACAGTTCTGTTAATTTTGCTCCGTACATTTGAGTCACTCAACAATTGTCAGCATTCGCGCTTGAAATGCCGAGGGAAATAAATTCTCACTCAGACAAGGTAAATAGAAGATTAATATTTGATTTGATTTTTTGTTTTAGCTTCACAATTCTTGTTACATTAATGTTGGGGCTCGCTGTAGTCGTTCCGAAACCAATAGAGATGTGGCGAATAGAATAGGTTCACAGTACCAATGTCCCGAGGCGCGGCAATCGAGGCAATCTTTCAAATGCGTGCACTTGCCCACTAGTTCTCTCGTAAAAGATCTCCTGTTTATGTTGCACCATTACTGGTACCTGTCCTTAAATTCTGTACTAGCCCGCCACAATGTACCGCTGTTTAAGATATGGCTGCCATTAACTTGATTTTCGTTTCGCTCGTTCTATTTTATTAACCATCGCAGAGCCGATTTCAAAGTATTTTAATATTCAAGCAGATTACGTGAAGTATTTACATGTTTATGCGAGGTAAATAATAGGACATTGTTTATCATACGCAAGGAACAAACACCAATCACGTGTTTAAAACTGTCCTGTCAAAATAAGAATTTCTCTGAAGTAATTGAGAACGTCTCAGTCCGACACAAGTATACCTAAACAAATAGATAATCAACAGAAATAATACAATCATAGTGTCGTAATAAGTCCCATGCATGGACGTCTCGAGTATGCCCATTACAGCTGGTATAACAGACGATTAAAAACAAGCCAATGGCACTTCATTGATTCAAGTGGCGTCAACCAGCGTAACTCGAGACCACCAATCAACCGAGTCCATAACCGCGCGTACAAGTAGGCACTACTAATAGCAAAATCGTTTGTACATCCAGTAATTTCGTCTCATAATCGACTCAGGAGTAGTAAAGTCCACGTGGATGAATGTTGATTGCGAAGCTGTCACAGATTACTGACGTCAGTGGGACTGTAATACCAATTAGTTCATTGATTAAATAAACATTTGGTCCAGTTTTATATGCTTGCAATCTGAAGCAATTTTATCTGATGCTATTTTGATAGCTGTTTTAAAATTATTTAACTGTTTAAGAATTTAATTGAAATTGTTGTCCTCGGTTCCCATTGTTCACTTGTTCCATCCATTTAGGGACATAAACACTTTCTTCATTTTATATCCAGATTATGTTTAGATGAATCAACACGAGTTATGTTGATGGTATCTTCGCGAATCTTCATTGTAGTATTCAGTAAATTGAGATATTAATACTAGTTACGACTTTCGTCCGAGTGTCATTGACATGAGGCATTTGTTTAAAAATGGTCACGTATTTAGGGATCGTTCTAACCTTGTTTGAGATGTTCCATGACATCACGAGATGCAGGCACGTGAGTAATCGATGTTGTATTAGATTTGCCGAGATTCCATGACTCAATAAAAATGTGTTTCGCATTCTAATAAAATGACTTACTTCCTCCGCCGTTGAGCGGTTAATGTGAGTATAATGTACTTTGAAGCTTTATTTCTTTCTTATCAGCGACTCTTGAAGGCCAGTGGCCGTGTCAAATTACCGATAATCACCTTTTACTTTTCAACAACAAATGCGTCTCCAATCATAACAATGTGTCGGAAGCAATGGTCGGAAGGATTAACATACCGTTTTTATCGATGACGTTTGAAAAATATTACACCATATTGAATTTGATTCAGTTTCTTTTTTTTATCCTTGGGCCATCTCTTTATCATCTGATTTCTTGTAAGCCATATTCCTTTTTCAGTATCGGTTTGAAGCATATTCGAGCAGGTCTTTTCACATTTGCTCCATTTAATTATTTCAAATGACTGTACATAACACATACCATTCTTCAACTGTTTGTCCAAAATAAATATATACTGATAAATAACAGACACACTGACGCATTTGAAAACCTGGACAGTGATACACAATTACGCAGCAAGTATGTAACAACCTGACATAATCAACGCAGAAATGAAAAAATAACTGATATTATAATTAATACACACCCAGAAATCCTTGCTGTTTTTCAAATTAATTAAATATATGTTTTGGAAGAGTTATCAATTTCAAGAATCAATTTAATAAAAAACATGTTATCAGATACGGCAATATAACATAAAACTTACTGTTTAAAACACAAAGAACAAATTAAAATAGTCATAGATTGAGATGGATAAAAATATAAATTTTAATTTTAGTAATATAATTAGGTTTCTAGATAATAGATATCACTCTTGCGCTCGCGTTCGTCACAACAAAAAACGGGAACATGTAATATCTCAAATAATAAGGTATTCTTTAATGTTATGGAATTATTAATAAAACTGAAACATCTATAAAAATAATAATGGCCAAGCGTAGTACCTAGTCGTAGTACCTACGAAGTAAATTAATATCTATAAGTACAGAAGTTGTGAAAAATATGAATATAGTTTATACATAATAATACTGAATATTTGAGAATAAAATGATCTTATTTCTGAAATATTAAAGCGATTGAGATTTTGCGAGAGAACACACCGTAATGTGCCCAGACTGAAAATCTCATTTTTTTTACATGACTGGGCCTTGATAATTTTATTACGAAGGTAGGTAGTAACTGGCTTAAAAAAATATCAATAGATTTCAAATAAGCATTTAGTTATGATATGACTTAATAAATAATTCTGGCACAATTTGTTAGGTAAACATAAATACGCTAGACTTACCTTTGGGCATTTTTGGTGAAGATTTTTTAGCTTTTCCCCTGAATAAAGCTGCCAGATTGATTAGTGTATAAATTAAAGGCTATTGTTAGAATCCATGAGGCACCCCATGCAGTCCTCTGGACACATTACACAACATGTAACACACAAACGACAGCATCAGTTATTGAACAGTTATGGCACAGGTACTTGGCTTTCTTAAAACACTATTTTGTTGACTAAGCTTTTACCCCAATGACTATGTTATTTGACTATAACAGATTTGGCTTATTTTTGGCTGAAAACAAACAATAAAAAATGTAAGCATTGTACTCAAAAGTAGATATGTTTTCATATTATTTCGTAGGTACTTATATTGAATTAACGCTATCGCAATTTCAAATGAATAAGCTTGAATTCAGTTAAAAAACTAAACGTACCTACTAAAAGTACAGGTTCCGGATTTTATGCGCTTGAAGAAAACACTTCAGAATATATTCTTCGCTCCAACACGAGCACTCTATACAGAAAATATCTACCATATTATGACTGGGTATTGTTAATAGGTATATATGATAAGTGATAACACATGTTAGTGACATGCTTTACTTCAAGCAAACTTTGTTGCTCTGAGATTGACTTGTACCTCTAAAGGTGAGGTACCTTCATGAGGTGAGGTAAATACATTATAAATTATTGTATTTTGATCATGATGAAATACAAGGTGTCCATAGCCCAATGGAGCGTCCATAATGGCTCGCGTCGATTCGATGTGGTCCGGAAGAGTTAAGCAACAACGAGCGCGTTCGGTTTGTAGATGGGTGACTAGTGTAGGGTAGCTAGTGGCTAAATTTCATGGACGGTACTGTGCTTCGGAGGGCACGTTAAGTTAAGTCGGTCCCGGTTGTTTTTAATGGTGGAAAAAGTTGCTAAAGCCTTGTCGACGGCCTTCGGGTGGCTTGAGAACATTTGACAATGGATTGTTCACCACCAATACGCATTGGAGCAGCGTGGTAAAGTATGCTCTAGACCTCCCGCAGCTGTGTCTGTGGGGGAGACCCGTTGCAAGCAGTGAGATGTCTATGTGTCTTATACTATATCTATTTAAAATAGGACGAGCATTCCAATCTCTGGGGGCCAATAAGCGCTTATGAATAAAAGGCACTTACTTACAGTACTAAATTTAGTGCAATTATTATGAGTGGCAGAAGCTGCCCAGTTTGTTTTATTACCTATGTATATTCGACGTTGTAGCTGGCTTGAGATATTACCAACCATTTACCCTATCACCTACATACTGCCAGCTAAAATGAAAGCCAAGATGCTAGTGAACTCTCTATCATCTCATGATATCTTAAATCCAACCTTTTTCTCATTCTCACAATTCTCCACCCCTTATCACCTTCGACCCAACTGGGCCTAGCGCAGAATGATTTTGTAGTTTAATCCATAAATACATACTTATCTACCTTTTTATTTTGACTATCATTCACTAATTTCTTTTAATTTTTAATTGATTCAGACTACCAAATTCGGTTCTAAGAATAAACCTACCTGATTTCTAGTTATCGGGTTGGGCTTCTCGTGTTAAGATATAAGTGATATCCCTCGTCACAGTTAAGGTGCAATTTGAGCGAACGGTGAGTGCAAATTGTATCTCAGAATAGAACTGAAGACGTCCCCGACAATTACGGAGCAATTGAGACAAAAGGATAATGTTTGGCCGGCGTGTCAAGGTCGGTACATCTTATTTGTTCAATTGACTATAGAAATTGTAATGTAGTTAATTTAATCATTGGAAACAAGACTTTATAGAGTTTTAATTAATAAATTTACTTCCGGACGTGTGATCTCATGACGTTTCCCTGGTTGCGGCATTACTATGTAAAAAATCTCCACAGAACAGATAATATCTGTTCTGTGAAAATCTCAGTGGCCATGAGCCTTCCCCTTTCTTTTTCCTCTGTTGATACTCGCAAAAGGTCTAACCTTTTAGACCTTTCTCCTCTGCTCTAGACTCTAGTCTCTAGACATATTCCGAATAATTTCATATGTTTTTTTATTAGATACTTTCAAAGATTCTAAGATCCTTACCACTGGGAAGCAGTTAGAAATCTTCTTTATGAATAGAAATACTATAGGCCGATACATATTAATTTTCACAAATACATATCTCTATTGTTCAATAATAAAATTTATGACCACAAAGGATGCTTCTGACAAGAGAAAACAGCGTGATAACCGTGATAACGTTCCCGAGTTATTTTTCACTAAGTATAAGTAAACTAAGTTCGTGGATGAGAACTCACGAGGTTATTAGAAGAAGATTATTACTAAATTTTATTTTTGTAATAAAATATACTACCAGAGCATTTTTAGTAAATCGTATTTTATTTTTCAAGCGATAGAAATGAATACTTATTATAAATCGCTTATTGTGTATTTCTTTGAAATCTATTATTTCCCAAGGCTTACCTTAAGTATAATTAATTATAATTTATTGGATCAAAATTCAGCATCAAATAGAAAAAATTGTTTCATTTGTGTTAATGATTTTATGAAGTTTGCAATCACTCATCATCATAATGAAATAATTTTATTCTTTGTTATAATTTTCACGGTTTAATAATTATAGAAAGTAATATATTCAGAGAAAACGTGTCATTAAACGAAAGGCAAACTGCTTGCACAAAAAATTTATAACGGCTATAATCATGCTATAATACACTTGACTGATTGATTGAGAGCTAGATGGGACGAGTATAATGGCTAGTTGATTTTTGTTTTATTGTTAGTATTTTCTTTGTATATTTTGTTAAGAATACTTGTCTGATTGACTGACTTGCTTATCTTTCAATAAATTGTTAATATCAAAAAGTACCTACTATGCCTCAAGCCCCAGGTAGTTATGGGCGGTATCTTCATAACGAATAACAACGAACCTACACATAACAAGTTGGATGGCGCGATGACGCTTGCATATCTTTTCGTACGATATTTGCCTGCATTTTAATTCTAATAAAATCGTACATCCTTAAAATTTTGCTTAAGTTTAACTAGGATTTACTTAATAAATTATGGATATACCTATGTATGTTGAATAGCTGAATCTTAATAATAGAATATGATAGTAGTAGGTAAGTAATAATAGGATATATTATATAAGTAGAATTCATCATCGAATGTTTCAACAAATTAAATGCAGTAAGTGAACACAGTGAGCAGTGAAACATTGGTTACATGACATCTTGATTCATTAATATATTCTTTTTATATTTCAATCTACATTTATTTTTCCTATGAATCAATATATATCGATTAACTGGATTATGTCTAAGTCAACACAGGATTTAAAAAAATAGAATCAAATCGGCTTTCTTTATTCCCAGAAAAAAAGTTTGAAAGAGCAAATAATACAATTTTATGCAAAATTTTAAGATATGTTCGCCCAGTGACAAATACGAATATAAGTTAGTAATTAGGTAATATCTACTATACTCAACATTTTAATTTTATTTTGTTATTTGACAAATATAAATAAATTAAATTAATTAAAGAGCCGTATCTTTAATTAATTTAATGTAGCAAACAAAACAAAAAATCGGTGACAGAGGAGAAAATGTTTCTATGTATTTTGTAGATTATTTGTAAGATTTGTAAGATTTGTGATGATAAATCTATTTATCATTTTTAACACATCAATTTATTTTCATTTCTAATTCATCAGAGTGAATTTTAAAATAAATAAATATAAAAAAAAGTACACTAAAAAAAAACTACTGATTGTTTAGATAACATGGTAAATTAAATTAACATTTCAATAGCTTAAAATACATTCTTAGTAGTGTGAGAATATTCCGATGATATAATAGTACTCACAAATTAAACAACATCTAAAAATTTTCAACAGTTTGATAGCTCTTAAACCGAATATTCAAACAACTGCTGTTGCAATATAAAATTTGTTTTTAAATTTACGAGCCACCGAAGCATACTTAGATGCAACGGTTGACACAAAAGTGGGGCATATTCGAGGAATCCGACGAGCAACCCTATAAATAGTGGAATTGTGAAACATTGTCAGCAGCTTTAGCTGAAATTATATTAGGTATAGTTGTGACTAACTCAAAAACTCGTTACTCAATTTTAGGGGATTTCTAGGTGTTAACTACCTATTGTATTTAAAAATTAAATTGCATTTTTACGACAAGTTGATAAGATCAAGTTCTGAACTTAAAACCAAAACGATTCGTTTTCCATCTAAATAGATCTAAGTTCAAATTCAAATTGTTACATGCAAATAGAGTGAATGATTCATTGAAAAATTTAAGTATTGGTAACGATATTAAATACAAGATACACAAAAGATATTGCAACTAAATAAGGATGTATACATATACGTATATGTATATATTTATAACATACGGAACATAATGAAAATATTAGCGATGTTTGTTGTTGTGCGTTGGAATCGATAAATAGTTATCTACTCAAACATTTATTCCCGCAATAGATTACGTAAAGCACTGATTTACGTTAACGTCTTTGCGGTTAAAGAAAAACGAGTGTGCTAACAAAAAAAACTATGTCAGGTGAGGTCATTACTCATAACTGTAGAAAAAGCACCCAGCGAATTCGAATTAGTAACTATTTAAATTCCTAGAAATCCATTTCTTTTTAAACTTAGGTATTCACTCTATAAGTACAATAACAGCAGCGTCTGTTTGGTTGTAATAGTTTTGATCGGCAAAAATGTTAAATAATAGATTTCCAATGATGAGTAGTTTTAAAGTAATCACTGATATCAGGAATCACAACTTTAAATAAAATTAATGAGTATGAACTGGTTAAGTCTACATCTGATTTACAGAGGTACCTAGTCGTAACTAAGGTAAGTGTTTTGATGTGTTCCTAGTGTATTTCATGACCATTAACGGAACGAATAAGATAATATTTGTACGTTTAACATATTACCTGACTTCTTAATAAACACTTCATGTTAAACACTTGCATAAAGATTCATCATCATCGATCTTCTCCACACTTTTACTGTCCCAATGTTGGTCATGGGCGGAATGGCCCCTCCCAAAGGCCATAGTCAACCACGCTGGTCGAGTGCGGCTTAGCAGATTTAACATGCCTTCGAGAACATTCAGGAGATCATGCAGACATGCTTGATTGGGGCCGAATTTCAGCCACAGAGCTATCACCGCTTAACTAATTATAAGATATAGGGATAATATAGATCAGTACTGTATGATTGAGTGACCTGTAGTCATTTACCACAAATTACACGAGTAACACCGTCGTTAGTTTTGTTTGCCTATGCCGTGAGAACGGGATATTAAACAGACAATACAAGAGGATAACAACATGACCGTAACGTTAAAATATTTAAAATAATATAGTAGTCGAGGGCTAAAGAGTACTTCACGTCACTATTTTTCCGTCTTTAATTAGTTTCATTTCGAAACTAATTCAACCGATTTTCGGTTGAATTTAAATTGATTAATAAGCTGAACTAGAGTTAATGTCCGTTGCTTTGCGTAACGTCGTCTCTAGAGAATTTCTAGAAAGTTGATTTGAATACTTCGCGTTGAAAGTGCAGAAAATTACCGGTAATCAGTATCTAAGATCTTACCAGATTTGGTTTGTATAACCCGTGCTATGATTGTAAATTTCATGTATATTGTTATAACAAACCAATTTAGCAGCAGTGTACGCATAGTTCTAGTCTGTGAAGGTTCAATTATAAATAGATCGATACGCCACATAATATTTAAATGCATTATTTTTTAATAAAAAAGCTTTCACACTTCCCACAATAAACCCGCATAAGCGACATGCTAACATACAAGTACGAGCACGTATCGATGTCATAAGTTTAGGGTTGTCATGTCATACGTTCTCGTTATCTCCCAGGGTACTTACTTTCCCGGCCGGCTAGTCCGTACGTGTATTTCCTCAGCTTATGAAAGAGGTAGTTGGTGAATCTAGCACAACACATTTTAACGTTTTTCTAAGAACAATCGAACGGGCGTCAAATGTAATTTGTCAACGTCATTTTTGCGAGGCGTGCTGCGCGGGATTCGACGGCGGCCAGCGGCAAGCGGCGCGGTGCGGCGTGCGCGACCGCACCACGCACATATCACAGTACAATTGACAGCGCCGGCCACAGTACACACAGTTCACACTGCGACTGCGACACGCTACGGCGCCCCCGAAAATAATATGCACCGAGCTTACACAATACACCACATTGTACACTAGTACTTCACTCGATAGCCGACTCGACCAACTGCACGCCGAACGCGCTCTGCACTGAACGATATTTTTCCCCACAATGTAATTAATGTCAGCGACTGACGAAACTTTAAAACGTTTTATCGATGCTATTTATCGGTTAATTTAACCAGTGTTGGGAGAAGTATGGCTTGATGAATGCTCGGAATGTATGGATGATTCCGTGATGTTGCTTTGATAACAATTTTGTATTAATCATCCGGCATAAGTATGTAACAGAGTACTTAGACGAATGAAAAGATTTTGTCGTTACTTTGTTGTTACTTTATGTATTCGTTATGCTACAGTTAAGATAATATTATAAAATAGATGGACAGACAGTGCTAATTTGCTACTATCATTTATGTATTAATAGCTAGCTCATTTAATCGAAGCATTTACCTAAATGAGAAACTAAGTTGCAACATGTAAACAAGGGTTGTTATATGGAATATTATTAGAAAATAAACTATTATTAGATATGTCTGAAGAGTTTTTCAATATACATGAGTAAGTCATTGGACTTCTTTCGCATAAACTTTCTTAGATTCTGTGACGAAGTATCCGAGTTCTGTTCCACCATTTTTTCCATATCCACATATTAAACGGATACCTACCTATACCTACTAGGTACCTACACATAATAGCTTGAAAAAACAAATGTTTTAATATTATTTAATTAAAATAGCCCAGTAAAGGTGGTTACAAGATTTTGAAGTTTAAAAACTCATAACTTTAAATTTTAATAAACTTGAGCCTACCTACTTACAGGGAACGACTAAGGGCAACTAGAAAATGCAATTTTCAAAAGCCTATGAGTTAGCTACGTTTAAGTTTACCGCATACAAAACATCTCATCGAAAGTTAAGTTAACGAGCTTGTGGACTTTTGAAATTGATTATTCAATAGTCGAATTGATCATATTATGCTTGTCTCGACATACGCCCTTTTAGATATCCGTGTCAGTTCGTTATCGCGTCCGCTTGACGTGTTGATAAATGTATTAAAAATCGAAAAAGTTTGTCATTCATCAATCAGTTAATTGTGAGCCTGATTTAAAATACATTTTTCGGAAAATAATGGGTTTGATCCAAATATGATTCGAAATTTACCTAATGAAGACAATAAGACGTATATAAACTACTCTACTTGACTAATCAAGCGATTGTTTTTTATTTGTTTAGTAACATAGGTCCTCAATAGCTAGCCAATTCACTAGCTTAATTGATATTAGAAAAAAATGGATACAGTTGTCAACAATGATTGTCAATATGGTCAAATATCGACCACTGCGCAAAACTCGATGTATTAAATCACGAAATCGACAAACAAGTACTAATGTAACTACAATAACAATTTATAATAATGGTCGCGGAGTGGAAAAATTTGTCCCAATTCATTGATTCCCTTCTATAATTTGTCACCTCTTATACGCATGGATGACGCGAGATGTAAGTACGTTTAAAATGTTTTAATATATGTATTTTTCATACATATTAAAAATATATCTATGATATGAAGTACATTAGGTACGTACAAACCACAGAACTCTGTCTCTGTGGTATAGTTTATACATCTACAATGTCAAAATACATTCTTCCATCTGTGCATTACTTAATTCAAAAATGGGGTGGTTACCTACTAAATTTTCAGCTTGCTTATTAATATAATAATGTAATTTATTAGTTATAGCTAGCAGATATACAGACTAGCTATCTGTCCGTTGTATGATATGAGTACCTACTAACTACTACCTACTTGGGACCTGCTACGCGACACCTGCAGCTTCCTGGAGTTCAGATTAGCTATTCAGGTAACCATTGCACCACAGAGTAGAAACTATTATTGCCTGTGATTGCGCTTTAAGCACTCTTACTGTATAAAAAAAATATATATATACCAGCTCGTTCGTTAAATTATTATCAACTAGCAGACCACACGAGACGGTACTCTCTGGCAGCCCCAAAACTTCTTTTGGGGCTGCCAGAGAGTAAATTTCTTTAATTTAGTTTGAACATTATTCCATGAATTTTTTCAATTGGTTTTGACATAAAAACCATCATAAAAAAAATTCGAATTGGTCCACCAGTTCACGATTCGAGTGGCAACAAAATAGAAAGCTGCATCTTCACTCAGTAACATAGGCTATATTACATTTTCACAAAAAATAGGGATCCCTAATAAAAATGCAATAATATAACCCAAGGTGTGAAAATTGCCTAATATATTCTTATCGCGTGCGCTGCGAAAACTATTGATGATAGAATAAAATAATGTATGTACTACTTTGCAGAACACATTATTTACAAAAAGTGTCGCGATACTATATGTCCAGCTGCTGTATTATGCCACTTTAACTTATTTTTTACATTTTAAAAGTTGATTAAATTGCCGGCAATAATCAAACCACATTATTCATACCTATGAATTATAATCCTTATCCCATTAAATTTTATTTTATTAAAGACCGTTTCAATACCTGTAAAATACATTTTAAATTATTAAAATCGGAAATTCCATTCAAACGATATAACGAATTTAAAAAAGTCAATCTAAAGAAAATAATGCAATAATAAAATAATGCGGTGTGGGTGGCCCCGAGCAGCGTAGTCTTAGATATATTACTTAAAAGATGAATAGAATTGATGAATTGCTTCATATTAGCAACAAATAAAAATATAGGATATGTAGGAACATGTGAAAAAGAAACG
The DNA here is from genome assembly GCA_944567765.1 of Carterocephalus palaemon. NCBI lineage: Eukaryota > Metazoa > Arthropoda > Insecta > Lepidoptera > Hesperiidae > Carterocephalus > Carterocephalus palaemon. The sequence continues at coordinate 4,687,223 of OX155655.1, read as the reverse complement.
ATTGTTATGTCTAATTCCACGCAAGAGAAGCTGCGGGCGTCCACTAGTAATAAATAAATATGATTTTCATAGATGATTAGACGTGTAATCGTCGTCATCGATTAATCATACCTAATCGAGGCTACCGGATAAATTTACATAGCAATAGCTTTTAAATGTTCACTAAATTATCGTAATAAAGATATTGGCTGTAAAAAGCTGTTACACTAAAAGTGCAATTTATTTGTTCAATTATCTGATACACTTGCTCGCTTAGGTATATTAATAGAGATACTACACTTTGTCTAAAGCAGTACACTGTACCACTACCTACTTACACTACATTTCTGCATACACAGTGTACACACTAAACGTCACGAACTAACGACATGACTTTTGAGAATGAACGTTTATTTATCACTGTCTAATCTGCTTGATCCTGGAATCGAACTCAGGGCCTCGCTCAACAGTCATACTACTGCTCTAGGTCTATCCTGGGCTGGGAGCCGTCAAAATGATAGCCTAGGAACTCTAGATCCCTTTATCTCGCATCTCAAATGTAATGTAACGGTTTCATTTAGATGTCAAGAATCGCTTACAACGAATGTGGCAAGGTAAGTAAAATGAGTCAGCGACCGTGGGGATGCCACGGAAACGTTACTGACCTCACACATACTTACAAGGTGATACCAGAGTGATACCAACCGAAAGATAAGAGTTGTGAGCTTTTAATATCTGTGTAGAAGGGATACGTACTATGCAGATTCAAAATGTGCTTTGATTAATAGTAATAGAAAAAGACAAGTACTGCTTTTTAGGTCTTGTGCCACAAATGGAAATAAATAAACGTTCAACGAAAACATATATGCACTTGTATTGGTTGTAGTGGCTTGTAGTGAATACTTATACTTATAATTTATTTATAGCTTGCTTGAAAAGATATTAATAGATAGCATTAAAGAAACTTGCTCGTAAAACTCTCAAATATTGTCAATGCTCAAAGTCAATATTTTTGAAACTGTTTTTAAGTATTACAACTGAGTTCTAGTGACTTGTAGGTAAACGTTCTGTTGAGTACTGTGAATGTTCCAACTTTCGTTAGCCAACCGTATACACACATAAATATATTATCAATGAATTCAAAAGTTTTAATAGAGCTGAATCATTTAAATTGCCAATATAGTTAATATGTCTTCACATCAGTGTTTATTATTGTATCGAGTTAGATGTAAATGTTTCGGCTGAATGCTCATATTGCATTCCATTAGATAGATACTTTCATTTATTTTAAACAGCATTACGGCTTAAGCTAGAAGTAAACAGACATTTAGTACGTCTTGTGAGAATACATTATGATTCCTAATTTTTTGAGATTAATATCTTGTTTAATGTATTATCTTCATCCACCCATGTCCAGCCTAATAGATAGAACATCGAGATGTGGGAAGTCGAAAAGGGTTGAGTGAGATTTTAATAATCATTTTTCTAATCTTCTTTTCACAGAAAAGCTAACATTGAGAGCCCGCAGGCCCCAGAGCTTTCTATGCCAGTGGCAATGGCATTGCTTTGCTCATGTCAGATTTTAGTAAATCATCACAGGTCTGATCTATCTCTAGGTTGGTAAACCTAAACCTGTGTCTGAAAATTTGAGTTAAGGTGTGTCAAACCGCGATCAAAATAAAGTCTTTTTTGGCTTCCAAGAAGGTAGTCGTATAGCTAGTGACCCATCCCGCACATAGTCCAGACCTGGACCCATGGAAACTTTTGGAAATGACATTTTCGGGGGAAGAGGCCGTGTTAGCTTTCAACCAGCAAGTGAAAAACATGCCCATAGGCCAATGATCTTAAATTGTTTTATTAATGACTTACCCAAAACTTTCAGTGTACCCCACGTACTATGCTTCAGTAGGAGAAAACAAATATTTTCAAAACAGTTGAATAACACATAGCTAATTGTTTACAGTTTACCTACTCAGGGTTAAGGTCAAACGTGCATTCGACCTTGCTCGCTTCTCGTGGCGTTATTATTTTTATAGTAAGGCATGAATGATAAAAATATGCATGATCATGATAAAATGCGTATATGTATTACCACCCACGCAGATTATTCGTCTTTTGAAGCAGACTTTGGCAAGGTGAGATATTAGGATAAAATGACATAGCAGTCAAACAAATTTTTCAAGTTGGATATTTCCAACTGTTGTTTAATAAGATTGTCAACACACGTACCAAGACTGGCCTTCCAAGGATTAGCTGATTGTAAAAATAGATAGATCTATAAATTATTGTTACATTGCTGAAGTGAGTGATTTATGTTTTTATTTTAATAATATTTTCCTCGTATTGTCTTTTGTTTTTACGATCATACCTAATTATATTGTACGTACCTAGTTCATTTGGAACCAATATAGGTTAGGTGCTTATAAAAAAAACAATTTCTTTAGATTCAAACATTTATTTATTTCAATTATAATCAACTCAATTGATTCAACTTAATTATATCTACATTAAAATGCTTTCCGGGAGACAAAATTAGTCTATTTTATCACGACTCATCAAAATTACACTACAAAACCAGAAAATACATAAAATATTAACGTTGAAAATTTTTGTTGTGGGCGCGTTTTATAAAGAGTTTTAAGTATTTAAATGAAAACATTCTTGAACTTGGAAGTATGTACAGACAGCTAACAATCGGCTTGTTAGAATCTGTGCCGGCACTGGATTCGTTCCGCGCGTCATTGGAATCGAGTTCAGACTGTTTCAAGATGGTTTCAAGACATACGCAAGGATCTATTACTTTCCATGTTTGTGCAAAAGATAGTCATTCTAAATTCCATGCCAAAATGGCTTTATACACAAATATTTGAAATTTATTGGAATCTATACATATTTTTTATACTTTTTTTTACGTTCTAGAAGATTAGGTATCTCTTGCCTTAACCATCAGGGTAGAAAAAAAATTATTAAGCGTGAGAGCACAGAATACTTAATAGGGAGCGGGGGGCACTTTGTTACAGGGGTAAGAAGTTACACGCCTTTTTAACCGGGATGTTAAACTCTTTGGTGGACATAATTGGACTCATTTGTTTTCTTATAACATCGTGCATTACATAGAAATGATCAGCGACCCCTCAAGCGCCAAGCTGCTAGGTTGTGAGCATGTGTCTCGATTTCAACCAGAAAGTAAAAAAATCCTTTACGAAATTTTTGATTCCAGATGTCTATATTGTTTATTTTCTCAAAATTTTTAGCCTTGAACGTTCATAATATATCTACCTTTAATTTGCAATATAGCTTTTTTCTACTATCGATATTCATTAATGGTGACATCAATTTATATTAAAAAACGTGCCATGGGTCAGGTAGTTACAATTTTTTGGGGTAAGTTGTTACATTTAACAACCCACCCCAAAAAAATACCATAGGTACCTTGTATTGCACGTAGATTGGTATTCTCACAAGAAACAGAACATTGTTAGCTTCTTATATTATACTCAAAAGTTCGGAAATATATTTTTATTTACTACCAACAGAAGTCCGAAAAAACTGTGCTGTAAAACTCATTTTTAAAAATATTTCCCCCAGCTGACTTAAAAGTAATATGGCTGGGCCGGACTGGTTTAAAAGTTTTATGGATAGAAATCCTTAACTACTTATCTCTACGAACACCAGAACCTACATCTTTGAGTAGAGCAACGTCGTTCAACAGAACCAACGTTTAACGTTGTTAGATTCGGCACCTCAACTGAACATAAGCTCCACTGAAATCATACAGGGTATCCAAACAGCAACAAATCCAATACCTGACACCACTAAAAATATTACTGTTTACCTTCTCCAAATCCCGTTACATCGCAAGATATAGAATGTTTAACTACAGTATACAGGGAATCGAAACAGCAACAAATCCAATACATAACACTACTAAAAATATTACTGTTATAGATATAATAATTACTCATAAATGTTAGAAGACTGTCCAAAGTGATCTCTTGTTTTATAACGTTATGAAATAATAATAAAAATCATTTATCATTGATAATTTTGTTTATTTATCTACCGTAACATCGTGCCCCGAAGATGTAACAACTAGCCCCAAGTCGGGGGTAAGTTGTTACAATCGACTTGGTTGGTTAAATTGTCCATTGTGAAAAAAATACATACATTTTAATAACTTTTCAATCATATTTTAATAGCTGAATAGACATACTAACGATAAAAGCAATCAAATTTATAAATTATTTGATAGTTTTTGTCATATTGACAATTATCTAAAAATTGTAACAACCTGCCCCCCGCTCCCCTATAAATGAGAGTACAAGAAAAATGTTAATGTAAACAGCAAGCCAATTCTGTATATTTCTTGATTCGAAGACAGTCAGCAATTTAGACTAGGATTAATATAGATATTAGACGTTTCAAAAAATAAGAGCAATCTTTTATTTCCATTATGCAATGTAAATGTACCGCAGTCAAATAAATGACAAGTTTTCCTGACCGACATAACAAATTCAACATTCTGAAGAACAAAGCGTTTCAGAAACCTCCATTACGTAAAAAGCCACTGAGTTAAATATAAAAAGCTGTCAAAAGAAATGGTAATAAGTAAGATAAATACTTAACATTTATTGCTATCAAAACACATTCGGGAAAATCCCAAGAGTTTACAAGAACCTACATAAATTTTAAGCTGTGGTTTGGAGTTGTTGTAAGTGAATATCAACGTCTACGTGTCTACTATTCTGTGCCATCGATCCTGATGACTGATTTATAGGTTCATGCCACAGTATAGAGGAGGGGAAAAGTAAGTGAACCTTTTCCTTGATTTTACTACCTGTGCTGCATTCGGCCATCAGGGAGTTGTTATTTTGTTGGAAAATTTAAGTTTTTTTATTTTTATCACTTTCCATTATTGTCTCAATTATTACGACGCCAAGCTAATCTCATGATGGATAGATGGAGTCGGCAGGTAGTCACTGGAACTTCATTACGGAATACCGTGTCATAGCCGTTTGCGCTTGTTGGAAATGTCTTGAGATGCATACTGGGGAGTTATGGTTTTAGGGGGTATAAGAATAAAAATAGAATTATAAAAAACGCAATAGATTTTGATTAGTGGTAATTTTTCTTGTAACTTCCGCCGTAGCCGTCGAAAAAGTTTTATGTTAAATAGATTCTGTATATCTTCTGTATATAATATATCTATATATAATAGTTTAGGCACGTTATTTAAAAAGCTTGAACAGTCATAATCATTTATACTACCTGTCACAACATTCGTACTTGTAACTTAATTATATTGTATCGAATTAAAATTGGCTTCGATTTATGATAATGTGTTTCAAACTCGTGTATTTATGTGTACGGAAATGAATGGCGCGTCCGATGACCTTATTGCGTAGGTCTACCTACTTACTCGCGTTACATTACACTGTGATAATGTTCATAATATAGCTTTACCTACATCGAGCAATTTTTTATAGATATTTTGCGTTATTTAATGAAAGAGCCTTTATTACGGTCTGATTACAAAATTATTAACGGTGACACCTATTAAATAGGCCAACATATCAGCAAACGCAGCAAACAGTTTATATTGAGAACAGAACAACAGGAATATATTTATTGATTCATACAATAAGACTAGGGGACGTACGCAGCTTCGCTCGCGTGAATTTAGACTGCGGTAGTTAGGTTTATAGTTGCTACCTATTTTAATCACGGACATGACTGGACAAACTCTATCCCGTGAAACGTAAGGAAACTTTATTTTTAGGGTAGGTATGTTGACTGATCTGATTAAATGACATATTATTATTTAATTAAAACGGTTAAAATAAAAACGTCTACGTGTAACTTCGTAATGCCTGAACAAATTAATAGATCAATTAATTTTAGTCTGAACTTTCATCTCTTAATTTGTATTGGAGATCATTTTCTTTCGTATCTATATTATCAATTCCAGGTTAAAAACACAATACCTTCATACATGGGCGTGCCTTGAATACTGGAGAATATCTGCATTAATTTAACTTTTTTTCTTTTTCTTACAAAGTATAGAAAAACTGACATACTTAGATATTGCACATAGACTTGGACAGAAAAATAGATGTCCTATTTCAGAATTTAAGTTCCGAAGTAATTTTTGCTTTTTAATAATTCTGTCATTCTTCAGTCTTCATATTTACCTACTTACGTTTTTACTGGTATGTATGTATATTATTTATTTAAAAAATCAGAAATTGTGTAGCAACACTACATTTTTGATACCGTGCGGAAGCAAGCAAATTCCTTATAAATTTTGAATGTCATACAAAATACAAGGGAACATTGTAAGGTAAAACGAAACGAAGTATTGAAGTAGAAGCGACGTTATTCTTATCAAATATTCAAGTTCACGAGGACAGCAGGTTCTGTACGAGTTCCGAAGTAAATATTAGACGATCTAACTGTAGAAATTAGGATACATGTTATTTTCGACACCCTCATTATTGCCAACAACCTAGGATTGGATTGGAAGGCAACCTGGTTTTCGTTGTCCTTTTAAAATGATATGAGTTGATTTGATGAATTTTACAATATTATCATAAATAAATGATAAACACCATTTCATTAGGTATACCTATATACTGTGTTAATATCTTATCAAAACTTGTTCACTCGATTGAAGTGTCATTTTAATGCTTAAACCTTATATAACTCAGAAACTAACTACTAAGTACTAACTTACTTGCTTGGTACTATTTAAAGGACAGTTTTCTCTAAATATAACATTTTATTTTTTCTTACAGCGGTTACAGTGCCTCCTGAATACTCATTTTGCCAAGGTAACTGAATACCGTATAAGCAATACTCATTCCATCAATTAGGTACGTAAATAACTGTTCGTAATCACCTTCTGAAACATTAAACAAGTGTTTAAAGGAGACAATGTGTCATTACTTACTGAGTTACGGCATTTGTCAAGAGACATTCAAAAGACGTTTCTAAAAAAATACGTTCGTGTTGTATGAATACATTGTTTGGTATCCCACTGTACAATGGACATCGGATGAAGAATGAGAAATAATCTCTCGCTTAAACATAACATCGAGACAACGTGAAGACTCGCGAACATGTAGTCTATTGCTTGCGTTTTCATTATTTTGTAGGTACTTACGAGTAGTTGCGTATAGTTTTAGTAGGTTTAAATCATGAATCTTTTACTCATTTTATTTTATTTTCCTATTAAAATTCGGCGATAGCGAAGTAAACCTAGGATTATGAATTTATTTTTCATTTTCTATGCCACTTAAAAAGACGCAAATATAAATTATAGTGTAAGTAACAAAATATATAAATACAAATACCGTTGTCAATTTACTTTCATTCCAAAAGTTCATTTACACGAAAAGTTCTCCTACAATGGTTTGTAATTCGAAATCCGTGCAACGACTCCCACGCGGCGCGTACGCTATCGTAATGGAATGTTACGTTCGTGTGCCAAATTCTATGAGTGCTACTGAATTCCTTATAACATTAGGACTTGAATGAAATTTTACAACTTTGATAACGTAACACGGGTCTGTCCATTAGCAAAATAAGCACTAAACACGTTGGTGCAATGAAACTGGTGGATTTAGCTAAAATAAACTAGTAAAAAGCCACATTTATCTCATCATCATGTGTACTATCTATTTCTTCATCATGTCCATAAATACACTTCTTCATGGGCAGCAGTGTATGGTTGCTGTTGCTTCTCTGTTTTCTACCTAAAAGGTGGATAACCTTTTTATTAAAAATTTTTACAGTATATTACATTCGATTTTCGATTGTAAATTAGGTCGTTTAGCTTTGAGAAAGATTTGCAATCAATATTATTTTTAGCTCTTGTAAGCAGACCACAGACAATTGGAGTACCTACTATACACAAGGGTATATTATTTCCATGCGTTACACTCTCCTGTAGATATCTGTCACAAGCGACATTGTTTGCTTTTTGGTACATAAATACCTATGAACATCGTTATCAAAAAGATCCATGTAGCGACAATTCAATAGTGTCATACCAAAAACGTCATTGGTCATCACAGTAAAAAAATATTCCAATACCCAATACCTACCACTATTGTGCCAATAATACGTAATGTTTTGGGCGAACAAAGTTTTTGATTGCTATGTCCTGTCTATGTCTTTGCCTATTAATTTACATGTAATAATGCCTAATGTACCTAACTACCTAATGTACCTTCATGCTTTTATTCCATACTAGTGGACGCCCGCAGCTTTGCTCGCGTAGAATTAGACCCATTATCGACGTCTGCCCCCGTTCGGGTTGCCCACTTGACTTCAAAAATCTTCCTGTTACATATCATGCTAACTTTACACCCCCGTTTTACCCCCTTATGGGCTGAATTTTCAAAAATCCTTTCTACTAAGAAAGTACTAGCTCCCCTACCTTATAAAATGAACCCCTGTGCAAAATTTCAAGTTTCTAACCCTTATAGTTTAGGCCTTGCGTTGATATGTCAGTCATTCAATCAGCTTCTCGTTTTATATACAGGGTTACACCCTGTATATAGATGTATGGGAAAGGTTTCAAGGTTCCTATAAATAAATACACAGCGAAGGTTATTAAGGGAAAGATATGATACGTTGAGCTCTGACGGTATAATGTAGGTATTAGTATGTATATGTAGATAATAACATCTGAGGTGAATTTCAAATACCTATATTACCAAGTTGGTACCTACCGTACCTACCTACTACATACGTAAAAACCAATTACCTGATTAATTTGCTTAACCACAGATAATTAAATAGTTACACCTTAAGCTAAACCTACTAGGCGAAACGATAAAATCCACAAAAATAAATTTTCAGTACGGTGATAATTATTTAGCAGTGTACAAGACAGTGGCTCACTCAAACTCCGTGTCGTGTAATGTGGTAGCAGACATAAATTACTAAAAATATTAGGGATTTTATGAAAGAAGACGCAAACATAAATTATTTTATTTTATTTTTGTCCCACTCCATATAAAAGTTTTATTTATAATTAATTGAATTGCCATGAATCTAGTGGTTGATGCGCGTGTACATTGGTCTATGTGTGCATTATTTAAGGATATGTTTTGATAGACGCAGATGTCTAGAAATCTATTTAAACATGCCGCTTCCGTTGTAGGTAAAGCTAAGTATAAGTCAAATGAAAAGCCTGCTCCTATCGCATTTTGCGGCACGTTTTACAAGACATTTGTCGATTCTACGTAGACACAAGTGCGCGCGAGTCCATTATAATTAGGTTAATCTAGCGTTTTGTGCAATTTTAAAATAAACTATAGGTATGTGGTTATTGACATACTAAGAATAAAACTTAAAACCTTAGAGAAAGACTCGCGTTCCTTTATTTTTTTACAAAACCCTACAAACTATCGAATAAGTACAGTTAATCGACTTCGCGATACGACTACGACAGACAGCGTGTCCCGCCATTGACTGTCTAACTTCAACGGTGGCCTTTATAACAGGTTTTAACTGTAGTAGGAAGCCAACGATATGAAACTTTGGCCATCGCGTTAAGTAGGTAAGTTATGTTTTTAAATTAATTCTGCTTTAATAAAAAGGTCGGATTCACGTTTAATTTATATTGATTATAAGGGACAACACACAACAAACATAGTATAAATACTAATAATAATATAATTCAATCACGGCCTGATACCAGTAATAAAAAAATGCTTGTTTGCCAATGGTCATCTTTCTGGGTATACACAGTAGAATCAATATAGCTACGGTTACTTCATTAAATAAATCAATTGGAAAATAATTTTTCAGTTATAAATATTTATGATACCTACCTAAATAAATAAGAATTACTTAACCGTAACAAACACCTATGTATACACATAGGTGTTTGTTAGTATTGTTAGCATGAGTAGACTCATAATGAGCGAACTCAATAACATAAACGTACAAATCAATATAAATTGCAATATTTTTTTTGTGGTGACCTGATTAATATTATTTCATGGATGGTATGAGCTAAACAGAATCATAAATTTATCAGAAATTTTCTTCAGGATCTCCCTTTTTAAAATCATCTTCCTTGCGAAGAACATGACTTAAAAGATTTCGCTAGTGACTAGATAATTGCATTTACCTATAGGGGTGCAGCGCAGAAAAATATAGATTCTCTATATATTACTAGCTAAAACAGTCCTTATCTTTCCACAGAGTTATTGTTTCATGTTCTGCTTCTGTAAAAAAGTCTGCAATGTACTTAGTTTACTACTAAGTTGTACGAACAGTTTCATGTCAGAATTATAGTTTTATGCATAATATTTACAGGGTCTTCAAGAAATAAATTTTAAGATTCCATTAACATTACACATTAATAATTATTCTATATTATAAAAATGAATCGCAAAATGTGTTGGTAAGCGCATAACTCAACAACGCCTGGACCAATTTGGCCAATTCTTTTTTTAAAATGTTCGTTGAAGTTCAAGGATGGTTTTTACGGCGAGAAAAATTTGAAAATTCATCCCCTAAGGGGGTAAAACGGGGGTGCAAAGTTAGTATGAAGCTTTGCCGTTTTTGAAGTTAGTGAATGTGTAACGCGAGCGAAGCTGCGGGCGTCCACTAGTTAACTATATAATTTCATACAAATTTCAAAATATAGTGACCTTGTTTATTATATTTGTGTGATCGAAGGATCCCAAAAAAGGCCATTTACATTATTTTTTATTTAAGTAGGTTTGTAATGTCCTAAAATTTTTAGGACATTACTAAATACTTTAAAAAAAAACATTTTAATTTCTAGCGTGCCTCGACTGATTTCATTCGCTCTTTTCTTATAAAAAAGGTAGATAAACAACTCTTACGCCCGGTTTCTGAAAGGCAGATCAAAATTCAATTCAACTACCTAACAGCTCTGTTAACTTAACAGCGCTGTCAAATCAATTTCGATTTCTGAAACGTTGAACAGAGAAAAATTTACTAATCTATGAATAATTTTATTTGAAATTCGGTTGACTTTTATCGCGTAACAAGCGTTTCAGAAACTCAAAATTGCGGTTGACATAGGATTCTGGCGCATGATTTGACAGTCTTGTCAACTGACAAGCCGATCAAATCTGATCTATGATTAACCTTCTAGCAACCCAAATGTTACATAACAAGAGTTTTGACGGCCGATTAGATAATTTTTTTGTTGATCAGCCTTTCAGAAACCGGGCGTTAATCTTGATACTTCCGATTTTCTCAGTTCTTATTTCATGCTTCCTACTACATACCTATAAATTTATTTATTAGTTAACCGATTAACGATAAATACATCTTTCAAACTTTACTTTTGGCTATGAAATAACATTGAATACAATCTGTGGTAAGTATCGGTTGCAATAAATGGAAAGTGTACGGACTTAAAGAGGTACTCGTACCTACTAATATCGTCTGTGATGTTATGACAAAAATGTAAAGCAAAAAGAAATTCTACGGTTGCTTACATTGAAAAAAAAAAAAGAAATGTTAAGAAAATAATGTTAAATTGAATAAAAAAGCTATTTTTAAAAAAGGATTGTTTGCATAGTGTACATACTTAAAATTTCAATCAAAATTACCAGTCGATATTTCATCAGAAGAGCCCAAAGAATGTTTAGCACGCTTAGTTTTATAAATGGCGTGGCAGGTTTTCTTTAAATTACAAAAAAAGTTTTATCTCAAGTAACAAACAACGCTCTTAACCCACACTCCGTGACCCTTGGCGCGCCACTCAGAAACAAACAATAGGCCAGGTGAAGAATAAAGCTGCTTTGAACCTGTGCATGTGACAATTTAAGTTTTTTTTGTATTAGTTGCCTTAAGGTCGCCGGCGTAAAGGCCACCTGGCCAGTTCTTGCTCTAGACACTTTTTCTTTTTTGTTCGAATGCGTAGGTAAAAATATTTTCTTTGCTTCGTTTTTATTCAAAATCATTATTTTAAAATTGAGTCAACCCCTAAGTCCCCGTTACCAGTCAATTGGTGATGGGTGGACACTTGTACCGTTAATTTATTTTATTTTATTAGTTTAGATTGTAGTGGATTAAATTACCTATATAATATGGCCTATGGATGCCGAGGCTTACTGAAAATTTATAATGTCTTGTCGAGAGTCGAGTGTTACAAAGTTTTAAAGCTTATTTGTTTTTATGTAGTTAGTAGTATTTAGTTAGTTATGTGTAGGGCCCATAATATTTTTTTTTTCTAAATATCCGATTTATATTGTTAATTACCGGTCATATGATTTGCTTTATAGAATCATGAACAAGTTTATCAAAGTTATCGAATTGTAATGTAAATAAAACGTAGCAATAAAACGCAATCTAACATAAATTTTACTGATAATAAGCCTATCTTGCGTGTGTAAAAGGACCTTGGGGTCAGGGTGCAGTTGCATTATGTTATGTCTAATCAATACACAAATAAACCTAACCCATACATCAAACCAAGTAGTAACACTTGTTTATGTTTAGTATGATAAATAATATGTATAATGTTATGTACTTTTGATTTTATGGTTTTTAAAGTTTCCATGTCATAAATGAGGTATAATGAAGATAAGCAAAGCTAAGCTCAGCTTTGCCTTATGATATAAATTAGCTGTGTGAAGTTATAATGAAACGATACGTTTTTAATAATACTGGCCGCAAGGGTTTCCTTGATGGTTATAACCTTGCATGCATAACCGAGTTTCATGGAATACATACACGGGTCTCATATACAGTTTTCCATAAACTACCAGTTAAATATAGATGGAGCTACGTGATCGTGTGTGTTGGACAGTTAACTACTGTACGGTATACCATGGATCCATGGATATGGACACGATGTGATGTGTACCACGATATGAAACGTAGACTCGGGCTTAGACCTTACTATAAGGCTATTGGAGAGTTTCACATTCTGCTCTAAATTGATGAATTCCATATTCAGATCAGTTCGAAATAATGATCAAATGGTTTATAAAAATGTGTTAAGTACCTATAGAATAAAATAGTTTCTGATATGTAAGTATTATGTAAGTATGTATAACGAAATTCGGGTTAGTCCTTCAAATATTCTCATTCTATAATTCCATGAAAACATGCTAATAGCCCACGACCACAATTTTTATCTCATAGTATTACGGCCAAAACTGTGTTCAATTGGCAGATATTATTATCCTGAACGTAATGTGGTAATTTTCTTTTTTAATTTATAATCTTAATATAAATTTCTTCACGTATACACGTGTGTATGACACTGAACTCCTCCTAAACGGCTGGATAGATGTTGACGAAATTTTTTGTGTGTGTTCAAGGGGAAGAATGGTTTAGATTCACAATTTGCTCTACTGGAAAATGTTTTTTAAACACTATTTTAGTTTTTTTTATTTTTTACCCGTCGTTCCTTAACGTGAAGTGTCGCGTCACTTTGACATTTCATATGGCAGAACAACGTTAGCGGGGTCAGCTAGTATAATATAATTTACAAACAATATAGTGGCGGATCGCGCGCAGCTGCGGCGTTTCTGACCACTTCTAGTAGGGGAGCCCAAGAGGGGGATTTTGCGGGATACTCAAGCGCGTAAGTTTAATATACAGTGGGATACCTTGTACCCGGTTAAGTACCTCCACCAAATATGAGCTCCATATATAAATGGGGCCGTCAAGGATAAAGGATCAGATTAGTAAAAAAAAAAAATTTGTCATCAGAAATTCTTGAGCGCATTCTCAAATTGTAAGATTAGTGGAATATACACTTTTTAGCATGTAATTAACTCACCCTACCTTAATCTAATGCGCTCAAGAATTTCTGATGACAAATTTTTTTTTTTTACTAATCTGATCCTTTATCCTTGACGGCCCCATTTATATATGGGGCTCATATTTGGTGGAGGTACTTAACCGGGTACAAGGTATCCCACTGTATATTAAACTTACGCGCTTGAGTATCCCGCAAAATCCCCCTCTTGGGCTCCCCTACTATTCTGCACATCTCGGGTTCAGAATCATCTAATCTATGATTTTGTACGATTTTGGCTGTTATACGATGGTACATGATGTTTGGTCGTAGACATCTCGAAGTATAAGTTACTCGAAGAATTGAAGTTTTCAGCTAGCTGGATTGCAGTATCCAGCACAACTAAAGTAGGTAAATTATCATGATGCGACGTTATGATTACAGTCATACATTAAGATCAATACGCTTATATTAGTCAACTATACGTGAATATACCTACCGTGTATGCTCTCTGAGTACTTTTATCATTAATTTTATTGTAATTGAATATATTATAATTAGTCACATGTTGGTGCATTCTTGGGCATTCAAATAAGTAAGCAATGAAATAAGCATATTATTATTAATTATGTCGTAATAATTAGATAACAGCTCTCTCAATAAGATGCTTATAAAAGTATCTAAGGTATTGGTATAAGGTACCCATTGAATTTGAGGCAACAGTTACAACGCACATGATCATGTTGAATCTTCTCTAGAGAAACACAAAACTATTATCTGAGAAATAATAAATATATTCTACGTTCTACCCAACTTCCTTTCAGAATAAACAAACAGGATGATCTTGTAGACATTATGATAGATGGTTTTAATAATATAGGTCATCATGTTTTTTTAAAACATCTATAACAAGTCCAGATGACTAGATAATATTAAATACATTAAATAACCGTGATTTTTCCTTTACTGCCTCGTTTGTCTAGTCGCAAGCACGACAGCTAATCTAGAAGTCCTGGGATCGATCCCCGGGTCGAGCAAAGTTTTTTGAAGTTATACTTTTTTTGGCGCGATAGGGAAAAATGATGAGAGTAAATTTATACGATGCGCGCGCACACCGTCACAAAAAACCGACACCATGAAGTTAGCTATAGTCAACATTGTCAAAAAATGGTTTGATAGTGTACACTTTCAATTATCAAAGTCTAGTCAGGTGCTGTCAATGGAGAAATATTTTTTTTGTGATATTTAAATAAACTTTATTTATCTAGATAATGCGTTATAATAAAACTTTCAATGTATTAAATACCTTTTTTTCTATGGTTAGTGTCGTTTTTTCTACAAACGTAGAATAAGGCGAAAGATAAATTTTTTGAAAAGATTTTTATCTTGTTACGCCAAAGAAGTTTACATGAACATCAAATCATAACCAGTGATAAGTCGGTATACACTACACATTTCTGCCTATCTACACATTCCAAGAAATACGAGTAGATCTACACATTCCGAGAAATACGAGTAGGTACATGTTAGAAATGATGTCGTTTTTTGTGTAAAATGAAAATATTTCCCTGATATATAGTTGGTTTGATTTTGAAAGTGCAAGATGCATTGAGTTAAATATACTAGAGAAGCAAACTTCATCAGAATGCCTCAAATATAGCGTAACCACTTTTTAAACGCGACGACGTAGCTTTGAAATCACTAAACATTTGAATGTAAACATATATCTGTCTCACTTACACAAGTCACAATAACAATTACCGTCGCGTAGATTAGACAAAGATCGCAATATTAACATGCAATTACGGGAATCGGCGCGACAGGGTTGCCTACCCACGCGAAGTTTTACCCAATTTTTTTAAGTCATAGAAAAGTTTTAATACTAAATTAAATTAACTTTAAAATATTTGAATTACATATGTAAATAGAATTTTGATGATCTGAAATTAATGAAATCATACTCCGCTTTATAACATAAGTTTTGTATACAATTGCCTTTTAGACTCTTTTTTGTAAGTTTGAGTAAATAATTTGCTTTCGTAATACAATCTTATTTTAAAATATTTGTAAATTATGGAATCTATACTAATATTATAAAGAGGAAACATTTGTTTGTAATGTTAAAACACAAAAACTACTAGACTGTTTTCAAAAAATCTTTCACCATTAGAAAGCTGCATCTTCACGTTCTGACATAGGCTATATAATAATATTATACATTTGTGTTTTTGAATGTAGGTTTGTAATGTTTTCACACAAAAACTGCTGGACCGATTTCGATAATTCTTTCACAATTAAAAAGCTGCACCTTCACTGAGTAACATAGGCTGTATAACATTTTTTTTTAAAATAGGGATCCTTAATAAAAATGCAATAATATTACCCAAGGTGTGAAAATTACCTAAAATATTCTTTACATCGCGTGCGCTGCGAAAAATATTGATGATAGAATAAAATAATGTACTACGACTTTGCAGATCACATCATTATTTACAAAAAGTCGCGATACCATATGTCCAACTACTGTAGTTATGCCACTATAACTACTTTTTTACATTTTAAAAGTTTATAACAGTGCCGACAATAATCAAACCATTATTATTCATAACTTTGAATTAATCCATATCCCATTAAATATTATTATATTAAAGACCGTTTCAATACCTGTTAAATACTACTTAAATTATTAAAATCCGAATAACGAATAAAAATATATAACGAATTTAAAATGTCAATCTAAAGAAAATGCGTTCTCTTAGATATATTACTTAAAAGATGAATAGAATTGATGAATTGCTTCATATTAGCAACAAATGTTTACAGTTGAATTAATTAATTAAAATGTAGGATATGTAGGTACTTTTCATCTCGGTGATTTTCCACAAAAATGAAGTTCGAAGGACAAAATTCGATCGATAGTGTCTTTGAAGAGGGTGGCAACTAGGTGTAAACGAAACTATTGTTATGTCTAATTCCACGCGAGCGAAGCTGCGGGCTTCCACTAGTTTACTAATAAAAGGGAATGATCAACTAGTATTGAGGATATGTGATCTCCCGGGTGTATCGCAAATTCTTTTAATATTTTGTAGGTAGCCATTCTGTCTCTTTTCTCAATAATCGAATTATTTCCACCCACTTATCACGGCGTGCTGCATCTTTAGGTACACTGCAACGTTGTTATTATTAAAAATATATATATTCACTTATTCCATAATTTAAAATTCTCCCAGAATTGTGGGGATCTAAAACTAAGTTTTAAGTGGTCACACTGAACCTATATTTCAAAATTGTACAATTTATTTATTTTATTGCGTTTTTGCGTAGATGTAAACACAGAAACAATAAAATTACGTGTGGAAAGTAATTTTAATGGACTTATTAAGTTTTTGTGATCTTGAATCGCACTTTATCACTGTGCATTTGCCCATTTTGAAAATATTTTCTGTCAGTTCAACTCGGCCGGCGTCACACAGAGTACTGAACTGACGTTAGCTACGATTAAGACAGTGGCCATAATTCCAGTGACAACGCTTTGGCGCGGTGATTACTAATCTAGTGGTAACATATATATCAATGGCAAGATGCAACAACTGCTGACTTACATATAAAAATCATTATTTTATAAGACTCAATTCAATAATAAAAGCGTATTCAGAGTACCAAAACTATTTCCTCTTTATTTTATGAGGAGATAATACCATATTTACACGTACGTTAGAATATTCAGTCAGGTAGTGTAGGTGCTTGGCTCGGGCGGTCGATACAGCGTAACCTTTGCATTTTATGTTCGAGTCTGATTTATTGCAAGTGTATACTAGATTTATAATTCAAGAGAGAAAACTAGGGGCCCCAGTTTCCGGGTTTCATGCTTATTGGTCAATCACAGAGTGCTACGGGATTGTGTTGTGGATTTTAATGCTATCATTTTTGTTGCAAGTCAAAATTAAGGTACAAAATTCAATCAGCTTTAGTGTACCACTCTCAAAACCCATATCATAACTAAATCTACGTTTTTTAGTACTTTATAACGTTTATATGTAACAAAGATCAATGATGTTACTTTAGCAAGTAAGTGAAAGGCCTCGTTGAACTGGTGTTCTTAACCGCAACTGATTAAGCTAGAGGCAGGACCTCTAGCTTAGTCAGGTTCGAGGGGTCGGGCAACAACTATTGGGTTTTTCTGACTAGAAATACCCGCTAACAGCTCGGAGTCTGGATTTGTGCTCGACGTATGGCAACACCAGTTACATGGGACCTAAACATAACTAGTGAAAAGTGGGTGTATGCTCACCTTTGCCTACCCCTTCGGGGAAATACAGGCGTGATGTAATGTTAGTGTAAATATATATAATACAACAGTTAAATTGTTAAATAAATGATATATAAATTCAAGATTAATATTTCTCGTAATAGCTAATTGAAGTTCTGCATTTTTGTAGATGTATATACCTACCTACCTAATGTATACTAATGTTATACTGGGCTGGATATGAAACAATCTGTCATTCGTTCAAAGTAGGAACTACAATGTGTGTTCCATATCAACCAAACCATCAACCACGATTCTTGTACTGATTGGAAGCGATTGTCTGGTTTACGCAATTATTTGTGTATTGTCGAGTATTTCCTGAATAGACTGTACGTAAGTAGGCTTACACATAGTTATGTAAATAAAAATAAATGAACCGCACAATAAGTATGGCAAACCGGCGACAACACTGTCAAACGGAACGAAATCTATCAGTCAGATTTTTCACGATTGTCAACTAATTTGCAACATAATAACGCGATGTCTGAAATGTTCTTAAAATTCGCTCTCGTTTGTCGGCAGTCGGCAAGTAGAAGACTTTATTTAATCAAGACGCTATATTTTATAGGTAAAAAGGTAGGTCTTCAAAACTAAAAAGTCAGAAATAGTAATAATTCGTTTGTGGGCACAGGTCCTTCCCACAGTCGCAGTTGAGGGAGGTCGAGAGCATACTCCACCACACTGCTCCAATGCGGATTGATTCGTTTCTTTATATGTATAATTAGTGGACGCCCGCAGCTTTGCTCGCGTAGAATTAGACCCATTAACGACGTCTGCCTGCGTTCGGGTTGGCCACTTAACTTCAAAAACGGCAAAGTTTCTTACTAAATTTGCACCCCCGCTTACCCCCTTAGGGGGTGAATTTTCAAAAATCCTTTCTTAGTGCTCCCCTACGCTATAAAAGGAACCCCTGTGCAAAATTTCAAGTTTCTAACCCCTATAGTTTAGGCCCTGCGTTGATATGTCAGTCAGTCAGTCAGTCAGTCAGTCAGTCAGTCAGTCAGTCAGTCAGTCAGTCAGTCACCTTCTCCTTTTATATATATAGATATATTTCAGTCAGTCCGCACGTTTTATTTCATTTCAACATGAAAGTTGGCCTCACTTTAGTATTTGAACAATTCAAGTACCTACCTACCAAACTAAACCATGATACGAGTACTTTTATCTAACTGCGGTAAAGATATATAAGTCACGAGTTTCTGCAAGAAATCAAGTGCTACTTCAGCACGTTCCATGTCATATCCACAGTGCGAATTTCGTGGTCACATTTAATTGCGGGAACACGATTGAAGGAGGTAACTATTCAGGGAAAATAGTAAAAATTAGCTAGGGGGTGAAGGGGCTGGTCGCTCACATCCGTAGCAAACAGACCTAAGGTAACCTACATGTGGTACTAAGAGCGGCAACGTATAAGGGGTGAGCAACAGCATCTCTCAATACTGTACTTAGACCTATTGCGGTCAGCAATTCGCACTGGTAAAGCGCGATGACTATGACCTATGACTAACTCTGCTGTATGACAGACTAAAGCCAGTCCAGCCTCAGCCCTGCTATTCCTGGCTCCGGTGACGGCCACGGTAACGGCGGGGCAAGGGGTGCGAAAATTCCTGACAGACGCCCGGCCACCCAATTAATATAACACCAGAACACTGAGAGCCGATGAGAAGTTGAAACTCCTACAGTATTTTTCTCTGACATTCATCTTAAAGTTACTTACTATACTATCAAATTAAAAAAATCATTTTTATTTTGATAGTAGAAAAATCATTGGCAGTAAAAATTGTCCCAAGAACAATGTGTTGTAGCAAAAGTACATGTGTTACTTAACATCGTCGCGGGAAATATTTTCGTACTAGGTACCTACGAGTACCTATTTTAATCGAGATTAATTGAATACTTGGTCCTCCTGCTGTGGGTGAATACGAGCTCGTATTTACAATCCGATTTCCCATGTAATTGGGCGCACAGTAGGTATTGTAAACTTGCAATAAAGATAACATTTCCAAATAATGTGACAGAGTTCGATATCTTTTGTTGATTTCTAACAATGATAGTTCCAATCTATTTTATTCCCTGTGTTGTAACTTTATATGTGTTTTATAATATCTATATATATAAAAGGAGAAGGTGACTGACTGACTGACTGACTGACTGACTGACTGACTGACATATCAACGCAGGGCCTAAACTATAAGGGCTAGAAACTTGAAATTTTGCACAGGGGTTCCTTTTATAACGTAGGGGAGCACTAAGAAAGGATTTTTGAAAATTCACCCCCTAAGGGGGTAAAACGGGGGTGCAAAGTTAGTATGAAACTTTGCCGTTTTTGATGTTATTCGAATGAAATTCTGTACCTATGAAGGTTTTTTATTGAGTTTCGAAAATCATCTCCTAAGGGGGGGTAAAAGGGGGGTGCAAAGTTTGTTGGTATAAAAGTTTTTCGTATATACCTACATTATTTCAATGAAATTTTGTATTTAGGTTATGTTACGTCTAATTCCACGCTAGCGAAGCTGCGGGCGTCCACTAGTAATACCACAGAACAGCCGCCTAATTCACGTAACTTAACAAGTTCGATTGCAGTGCAGTTGCAGTGAAGTTTCGATCAAAAGAAGACATTCGGTATTCTCTTAGCTTTTGCGAGCGCCGTCAAACACGCTCGCGTGACGCGAGCGTGTTCGACGGCTGTTTGACGGCAAAATGGTATTCTACTGTTGCGCGTCAAGAAAGCGCGTTCCCGATCGCAGAAAAATCGGTATTCTCTTATGCATTTGACTTTTAAATGTCATCTCGGTACGAGTTTTTCTGCAGTTTTGTTGACGCTTTCTAGAAGTTACCCATTGGTGCCTTTTGTCGATTAAACGTGTGATAATTGGATATTTGGAGTAAGTTTAAGTAAAATTGTATTTCGTAAGTAAAAGATTAATTATTTAATAGACGTTTATCATTTTTAATTGTTAATTATCGTTGTTTTTTAATACAATAAATACCTAACTGATGTAAACTCCTTAGTCAAGAAAAAGTTTATATCCACTTTCGTTTTTTATTGTCAAATGTCATATTATTGTCAACCATCAATGTCGATACTTTTCTGTTAAACTTCTATGTATTATTTTATATAGATAACGATAGAAGATCTAACCTAATTAATTTGATTTGTATCTAGTGAAAATGAGTTTGCGCCTTGGATGGAGGATGTTAGCCTTAGCTAACGAAATTGATGAACGCGATCGCCAGGCTACAGCCTACAGCGCGAACACGCAGCCTAGCGGCTAGCGGCGAATCCTCAGCCTTATCGGAGCATGAGGAGCATATTCACTTAATGTCACGTTCCCGATGACAAGGGAAGCCCGTGATGAAATAAAAAGATGGTACTTATTTCTTTTTTTTACATACTTATCATAATATATTACTCAGAGTTACCAATTCAGTTTTTGTTTTTCAGTTTTTATCATTGATATATATGTTACCACTAGATTAGCAATCACCGCGCTTATGCCTTGCCACATGCCATACGCCAACTGGCGTATGCGTAGCTAACGTCAGTTCAGTGCTCTGTGTGACGCCGGCCGAGTTGAACTGACAGAAAATATTTTCAAAATGGGCAAATGCACAGTGTAAATGTGCGATTCAAGATCACAAAAACTTAATAAGTCCACTAGAATTACTTTCCACACGTAATTTTATTATTTCTGTGTTTACATCAACGTAAAAATGCAATAAAATAAATAAATTGTAAAATTTTGAAATATAGGTTCAGTGTGACCACTAAAAACTTAGTTTTAGATCCCCACAATTCTGGGAGAATTTTAAATTATGGAATAAGTGAATATATTTTTTTAAAAATAATAACAACGTTGCAGTGTACCTAAAGATGCAGCACGCCGTGATAAGTGGGTGGAAATAATTCGATTATTGAGAAAAGAGACAGACTGGGGCTACTTACAAAATATTAAAAGAATTTGCGATACACCCGGGAGATCACATATCCTCAATACTAGTTGATCATTCCCTTTTAGTGGTGGCAAACTAGTGGACGCCCGCAGCTTCGCTCGCGTGGAATTAGACATAACAATAGTTTCGTTTACACCTAGTTGCCACCCTCCGAGATGAAAAGTACCTACATATCCTACATTTTAATTTATTAATTCAACTGTAAACATTTGTTGCTAATATGAAGCAATTCATCAATTCTATTCATCTTTTAAGTAATATATCTAAGACTACGCTGCGCGGCGCCACCCACACCGTATTATTTTATTATTGCATTATTTTCTTTAGATTGACATTTTAAATTCGTTATATTATCTTTTTATTCGTTATTCGGATTTTAATAATTTAATAAGTATTTAACAGGTATTGAAACGGTCTTTAATATAATAATATTTAATGGGATAAGGATTAATTCAAAGTTATGAATAATAATGGTATGATTATTGTCGGCACTGTTATCAACTTTTAAAATGTAAAAAAGTTATAGTGGAATAACTACAGTAGTTGGACATATGGTATCGCGACTTTTTGTAAATAATGATGTGATCTGCTAAGTCGTAGTACATTATTTTATTCTATCATCAATAGTTTTCGCAGCGCACGCGATGTAAAGAATATTTTAGGTAATTTTCACACCTTGGGTAATATTATTGCATTTTTATTAAGGATCCCTATTTTTTTTTAAATGTAAAGAAGTCAGCTCAGTGAAGGTGCAGCTTTTTAATGGTGAATGAATTTTCGAAATCGGTCCAGCAGTTTTTGTGTGAAAACATTACAAACATACATTCAAAAACACAAATGTATAATATTATTATATAGCCTATGTCAGAAAGAAACGTAAGATGCAGCTTTCTAATGGCGAAAGATTTTTTGAAATCAGTCCAGTAGTTTCTGTGTTTTAACATTACAAACAAATGTTTCCTCTTTATAATATTAGTATAGATTCCATAAATTGCAAATATTTTAAAATAAGATTGTATTACGAAAGGAAATTATTTACTCAAACTTACAAAAAAGAGTCTAAAAGGCAATTGTATACAAAACGTATGTTATAAAGCGGAGTATGATTTCATTAATTTCAGATCATCAAAATTCTATTTACATATGTAGTTCAAATATTTTAAAGTTAATTTAATTTAGTATTAAAACTTTTCTATGGCTTAAAAAAATTGGGTAAAACTTCGCGTGGGTAGGCAACCCTGTCGCGCCGATTCCCGTCATTGCATGTTAATATTGCGATCTTTGTCTAATCTACGCGACGGTATTGTTATTGTGACTTGTGTAAGTGAGACATATATATGTTTACATTCAAATGTTTAGTGATTTCAAAGCTACGTCGTCGCGTTTAAAAAGTGGTTACGCTATATTTGAGGCATTCTGATGAGGTTTGCTTCTCTAGTATATTTAACTCAATGGTTTTTATAGGAATTTTAAGCTATCCGGGGTAATTGGCTGTATTGATGGGATCCATATTGCCATAATAAGACCCAGCCAACATGAGAGATATTACATTCGTAAAGGCTATCACTCTCTGAATGTGATGGTTGTATGTATCTTTTTAAAATCAAATATGTATTTATATATATCTGTAAGGTAATAATTCTGGGAATTCGATACTAAAGATATTTTTGTGGGGTAAATAAATTTTACTATCAACTCTTAAAATAGTATACATTAATAGTAATTTACAATAAAACCATCCATAAATGTTTCAATGTTCTAGGTGACAGTGGCTAGCCATTGAGAAGGAATGCGACGAAGGCGATGGGGATTTCGCTGTATGGCTGGTGTAACCTCTTGTTCACTGTAATAAATTTATTATATGGTTTTAAGATTGTTAAGTAAAAATGTGTTTTATTTCCTTGATATTTAATTTACTTATAGGTACCTACTAATTAGCTCCATCTGTCTCATATAGACACATTTTCTGGATGTCGAAGACATTCTATAGTCAGAAAAATAAATTTAGGTAATGCACTACATGCGATATCACCTAGGTACTTAGTGGTAATAGGTTAAATATGTACCCACAACAGAAATCAATAATCAATCTTTAAAGGATATCATACATATCAACGCAGGGCCTAAACTATAAGGGTTAGAAAATTGAAATTTTGCACAGGGGTTCCATTTATAACGTAGGGGGTGCTCCCCTAAAGAAGGATTTTTGAAAATTCACCACCTAAGGGGGTAAAACGGGGGTGCAAAGTTATTATGAAACTGCCGTTTTTCAAGTCGTGGGCAACCCGAACGCGGGCAGACGTCGTTAATGGGTCTAATACTACGCGAGCGAAGCTGCGGGCGTCCACTAGTTACCTTAAATAACATAAATGATAAGTTCCCAAAAATCCAATACTTTAAAATAAGTAGTACCATTCGCAGTCCCCTTGAAGTTTGAATTTTTCGTTAATGACATTAGTGACGCTCTTCTTGTTTTGGCACTTTTATTACTAATTGCATTACGAGGCAAAGAAAATACCTTCATTCTGCCAAATTGAAGAAACATATGACGTTTTTTGTGAAATGAATCACAAATCATTATTTTCTATTATAAGAAATATCATTAAAATCATTATTGGGATATTAAGAAAATATTCTTTCACGTTTTTGAATGGAAAAAGAATCAATTGTATTTGATTATTTAATAGGTTTATTTGTTCTCTCATATCACAACACTGACACAGAGTACTAAATAGCAGTAGAAATGTTTGGCTGGCGTGCAGCTTACGTGCAGGAGAAGTGAAGTTGACGCGCAGTAGACGTGCAGTTTACGCGCAGTTCAAAAATTACAAGAATACGGTTTAGACGCTAAGCGTCAACTTGACTGCAACTGCACTGCAACTTAATCGATGCGTCTTAAATTACGTGAATTAGGCTGCTGATAAACCTCCTTTATCTGTTCTGTGAGTAATACTATAAAGTATAGGTAGTACATATCTATGCATTTTTTTGATATTTGTGAAACTATTATACAGGTTATTATACAGGTACACCTTATAATCTTAATATATATATTTCTTGTACGTACGTACGTGTGTATGACAGTGAACTCCTCCTAAACGGCTGGATAGATGTTGATAAAAAAATTTGTGTGTGTTCAAGGGGATTCGAGAATGGTTTAGATTCACAGTTTGGTCCACTGGAAAATGTTTTTTAAACACTATTTTGGTATTTTTATTTTTAACCGTCGTTCATTGACGTGAAGCGTCGCGTCACTTTGACATGTCATATGGCAGTACACCGTTTGCGGGGTCAGCTAGTATTAGTATAGATTAGGTATATTATTTAGGCTCTGTGCATACGCGTTCTAATTCGCGGGTAGTTGCCACTACTTAGTAAAATAGTTTTACTGAGATATAATATTGAAAGTGTAGTAATAATTTTCTCAAGTGTAGTAAAAATCTCCATCGCAGTGATTTTTATTTTCAAATTATGTCATCATTTTACAAGGGACAACCCGTGGCGAGTTAAAATACTTATCGCCATGTTTAAAATAAGTAAAAAGGAACGAAGATTGTATTAAAAGATACCGGCTGCAAACTCTAGTAAGCTTATTATGGTACATTTTGGTCTGACACCAGCCTGCCAAAGTAAACACAGAGTTAATTAGTGACTCAGTTTAATTTTAATCGATAATTTGTCTTGCGCCTTCATGAGTACCTTCAAGCAAAGGGAGTAAATATTACCAGCTAAAGTGATTTCGATTAATTTACTCAGCATCTCGATTATATTTTATTTTCATTTGTACTCACTAGTGAATTTAGGGGAAGATTCAGGTACAACCTGGATACCCTCTTGACAAATCTTAAACTATTGAAATCTTGACATTTGGTTCCAGTGTCCGTGCTCCGTGCTCCTCCATAAAAGGGGGGATATAACCTAACTGTAGGAACCCTTACATAATTTTTTATTTGACAGACTTCAAATTTTTTGTGTGCTATGGAGACAGTATGCTCAGTATCATCACGTATTATGCTACGCACGCGACACAATCAGTAAAGTCGAAAACCGTAGACGATCGAAGGTTACCTAAGGTGGAAATGGGTAGGCCATATCGTTCAAAGAACTAAGTAATGACTCGAAAAAAGAGCACAAGTGGACCATATATAGAAAATAGAAGGAAATTGTTGGATTTAGAGTACCAGTCGGAGTGGCATCGTCTATAGGAGGTTGACGGATGGATGATGGTAATAATATTGATAAACAGCTCATTTCTTACAAGAAAAAAACAATTAACTCATTATAATTATCCATACGCTTCCACATTTCCCACGGTCCAGCATAGTAGGTACCTACAGTCAGCAATAAAAGCAATCCAATCATCTTTTCGTGAATTGAAAACGTTGGATTCAACATTGAATAATGCAACGTTAACGAAATGTATGTAGCAACGTAACAAATATCGTAAATATATTTTAAAAACATAGTTATTTTTGTATTTGATCGTCTAGGAATAGAAATGGTAATATCCGAAACATTTATCGTAGGGAATGAACATAACATGTTAACGATTATACAATAAAATCAATAATCGTCATAACTAACATGAAGTTTAGTGCGAGCCAAAGGAAACATTTTTAAAGAGATCGATCGATCGTTTTCGATGTGATCAACGAGTGTGGAAAATGTATAACGAGTGTGGAAAATGTGTATATATAATTTATTTTTTACTAGTAGCACAGAATAATAGTAGGTACAAGTCTAGTAGACAGCTTCGCTCGCGTGGAATTAGACATAATAATAGATTCTTCTAAATCGCGTTAACTTTAGCTCCACTTTGTAATGAATGAAACACCTTTAAGGATAACATTTTTACAAACTATGAATGCCATTTTTAGTCATATCTATTTAGCAGCCTAAAATATAAATTTTATACATACTTTTAGTTCTATAAATGACATTACTTACAACCTTTCATCCCCCTTTTCAACCCTTTATAACACTTTTTTCAAATTTAAAAGTAGCCTATGTTCATTCTCGGGCTCTAGACTATCTGTGTACCAAATTTTCATTTAAATCGGATCAGTGGTTTTGGCGTGAAAGCGAGACTAACAGACAGAGTTACTTTCGCATTTATAATATTAAGTATGTATTTCTTATAAACAAAATTCAGTAAAATAATATTTTAGCTATTAGAGTGCTTTGTCACTTAATATGTAGGTATGTATAGCTATAAACAATACATATTAGGTGTATTGATTTGTAAAGAATAAAAAAATTTGCGTAAATAGCTAAGAATGACATAGATGCGGTCCGGCTTGAAAACCCCCATAGTAAATTATCGATGCTCATTCCAAATGCGTAAGCATTTACTTACCTAAGTGAAGTTTTAATTAGTAGCACGTGCTCATTCTGTTATATTATTAATCAGTGCTGTTACATCAGCGCATGTAATTTAAACTATCTTAATATTATGTAAATTATAGATAACCGGTAACGTTGCATATTTAATTTCTTGTATTGACATGACAAGCTATCAATGACCAACTATGTACCTACATGTCATGTTAGGCATTCTCCAACTAATACCACCACCGCAACCCTTTCTTTGTCCTTCTGTTGGGAACGGGTCCCTCTCGAAATGGGAGTGGTAGTCCAACTACGCTGGATAAGTAAAATAATATTTATATAAATATAGTTATAAGTATATAGTAATATAGTATAATCGTCCTCATGTTTTATTTGAACTAATTTATTGTAAGTAAATAAAATTCACTCAGCCTTTTCTCCGTAGGCTGAGTCGTTCGCTTCTTAGTTTATTTTGTTACTGGCTGCTGCCCCTAACTTCGCCCGCGTAAAATGTATGGTATACTAAATGAAAAAATATTGATTTTCTATTACTTACACGGGAACACATTAAGTACAGTACCTGAATTAAAAGTATCATTTATGTTAATCTAGGGTGTCAGCTACCACCATGCCAAATTTAATCAAAATCGGTCCAGCTGTTTGTGCGTGAAGAAGAAACAAACATACAAATACTTGTACTATGTATAAAAGCCATTAAGCTGTTGTATAATAAAATTACAAAATAATAGTATTAACAGTCACTCAAGAATATTTGCGGTAAACGAACTTAGTGGCTGGATAGAAAATAATTTGATTATTGTCATTCGGAGGTTTAATACCCAAACCTTCGGTCGAGGAGTGTCACGATAACTCAATCTTACGGATAATTAATTCACAAGAATATATCAAGACCTGCATTATCGAATTGGCTATACCGCAGACTGGCTGAGTTGATTGAAGTAATATTAGGGTACGTTTACATCACTCGGTTTGGCCACATTAGATCGTCTGGAGCGTAGGTACTCTCCAGTACAGAATGTCGGGTTGACGTCAACTCTATTGTCGAAAGTTTCTACGATGGCCGAATGCCCCGTTACCTAAGATATGGCTTAACCATTGTAATCTTACGATAGCAACCGCGATCGAGGGTTTAACGTGCCCTCAAAAGTATGGAAGCGCTTTAGAAATTGTGACATTAGCTGTCACTCATCCAGCCTAGACCGGTGCAGCTCAACATCAGTTGACTTAAGCCGCGATGCCACCAGCGTTTCATTATTCAAATGTAAATTGATTTTCAGTTCGCGATTTAGTATTCGGTAAAAATCCGTGAAGTTATTCATTGTGTTAATTAGTTTATTTACTGTAGTGACTGATTCGGCGAGTTAGTTAGTGTAAGCGCGCCATTAGTTTGCAAATGGGGCACATTTGTCATAACATCTCCGAAGATAGGACGTCTGCCAGGGTCGGGCGCAACTGTTCCAAGTTTTTCATTTGAACCGATAGCCGGAATGCGGCCTGGGATTGAGACCAGATGTGGTCCTTTCTGTTTTAGTTTTTGCCAATTTGTGCTCCTTTGTAGGCCTTTAGTTCTTTGTCTATGAATAATTTCTTTATCCAGATGGGATATGAAAAATTATGTTTATGCACATGTTTATAAGCGGTGTATCTAATCACCAAGATATGTAATTATATTAAACTGCCTCGTTGGTCTAGTGGTCGCAAGCATGACTGCAAAGCTAGGGGTCCTGGATTCGATTCCCGCGTCGGGAAAAGTATTATTTGGTTTTACTAACTTGAAATTCGCATCGATTTGTGCATGGTTATTTTTTACATGGAACCTAAACGTTAATGGAGACCACCACTATACCACTATGGACATACACATAGGACCACTATGAAAAACCGCACCTACCCCCGTAGTTGTTAAGTTGTTGTTGAAATTTGTAGAGTACCTACCTACTCTGTAATCAGACGTTTCAAATAAAAGTAAAATAATTAATATCCATACACAGATACTGACATTACTGGGCAATTAACACAACGATCACTAACATTGCTATTTATGCTTAGTCCTAGTCTTAAGGGTAGGTACATTGTTTTCATCAAATTTATTTGGGCCACCTTCGATGTATTTTCTACTAAGTTCAAAAGGAATCATCAAAATTGGTTACTGAACACCGAAGTTATCGCTGAACAGACAAAAATAGAAGCAGTTGTACTTAGAACCTCCTCCTTTTTTCGAAGTCGGTTAGTCATAAGGCATATTTTATGGTCTCTGAATCTGTTGTAGCTAAGTCACACAAGTTGATATAGTGTAAACTTACACAACTATTTATTTCCGTTATTATATATTTAGAGTATTTATTAATATTACGCAATATTTGACATATCGTATTATATTCATAATAGTATATGTAGTTAACAGCCAAGTTAATAATTACTTACGTTAGTAGTTAGTAGTTGTAGGTTATTAACTTCTCCTGATAGCTGCCTAGGTGTAAACATTCTGTAGAGAGAACTGAGCAGGCTTGGTCTTTAAATAAATTATATACAAACCAAGACTTTACATGAAAAACGCCGATATTACTCTAGTAGCTGTTATCCATCCCAAAGCTTTATTAACTTACGAAAGTAAATATTATTGACTGTAATCTTACGCAGAGTGTATTCCTTGCGGCATGTGAATTTCCTCTTGACCAGTAATCCAGTTTTGTTCAAGCCATTGCCTATTGAGACACCACAACGCTTAAAACATTCCATGGCGTAGAGTTTTGCATTTATTATTAACGTGACACTTACTGGACCGCACAGGTACAAGTAATTCTATCAACGGACACGGCATGCTTGTATAAGAACAAGAAACATACTGACCACATCATATTAATCATAGCAGTTGTTTATAATTCCTATCTTATTTTTCAATGAACGCTCCAAACAAAGTGATATCAATCGTTGTGAAAAAGAATAATATGATTTCATTCAAATTGTAGTAAAATAGTACCTAAACAGTTTCAAATGGTATATTGTATATTGTAAAACAGAAAAAATATTGTTGCAATAGTTTTGTCTAAGAATGGGTATTGATTATATGTAATGAAAATCAAGATGTGAAAAAGTTGAGGAAACTCCATTAATTATATTTTGATTGACTGATAGGAGTTTATCACGTAGGTGCCCACGTATCCACATTACATACTGAATATTACTCAATAATAAGACTTAATAATGTTTTCTATTTTCTATTGACTTTTGCCGATTTAAGATTCTAATAAAAATGAATGAATCTTGTGTATCACCGAAAACATTAAGATTTAACACTATCGGAAAACAATAATTAAAATTATATACAGCCATTTACAAAATAAAGTGATGTGAGTTGGGCAGTCTTTTTTTAAAGAACATAATATATAGGGCCACTAGGTGTATAACCGGACAGTGCCTGAGGCCTTGAACATTGAATGAAATAAGAGCGAATCAGGTTTAACAAGGATGATACCTCTTCCGCTTCACGTAAAACGGGTAATGATCACATAAGAAGAGTAATCGTGGTATTTTTAAACCAACTCGAAACTGTGAGTAAGCTGCTTTGGAAAATCTAGGTCACAATGTCCTAGTATGAAGTTTTCTTTCAGTTTTCAAACAATGGTAACTATTTACAGAATCTATGCTGTGTAGTGAAAAAGTATGAATGAAATGAATGATTTTGTTTATCACGTTTATTGATTGTGAAACAAACATAGGAATAAGGTAGGCAATGACGAGTCTTTCAAATGAAAAGCAATGTAAAAATCATTGGGCATATTCCTAACCCACCTCGTATAACTTGGCTGTTTTAGAATCTGAACTTGTCGAGTCTAAATTCTAGTTAATTTGTATCATTTGGCTCTGGTGATCTGGCGCTGCAACGTAAGTAAATACATACTACATATCAAGTATCAAGGTAGGTACGTATACCTATACTTTTACTTAATCGTCACCGAGAAAAAGCTGAAGCTACGTCCAACTGCTAGGCACGGATCTCCCCCACAGACAAATCTGCGGGAGGTGTAGAGCATACTTCACCATTGGTGGAGGGTTTGGTGACCAACCCAGTGTCGAATATTCTCAAGCAACCCGAAGGTCTTCGATAAGGCTTTACTGTTGTTTTCACCAACGAAAACAAAACAAAAACAACCGGGACCGACGGCTTAACGTGCCATCCGAAGCACGGTAGCGCCCATGAAATTTTGCTACTAGCGGTCACCCATTCATGAACCGACCCCGTTGCTTAACTCTGTCGATCGCATTGAATGACGCCAGCCATTGGGCTATATACACTATTAAAAAAAGAAATGACTGAAATGCAACTGGCTGTACACACCGTAAACTTTGTTCATCATTAAAGAGAAAATATATAAGTACTTTGAATAGTTTGAATTACTTTCATATTACCTGAGTCTGAGCCTTGAGCGTGTAGAGCTTGAATACACTAAGAGGAGAACCTAACCACTACACAGCCCCCACTATTACAGGCGGGTGTTATTTTATAAACTGCTATACCTAATCCGGGGCACTATCTACTCACAATTTTTAATTAAAATGTGAGAAGACAGTGCCGAAATTAAATAGTGCAGTTAATGTTTGATTTTGAGTACCTCAACATTAATAATATGTATTATTATTAATGCTAATGGAATGTCGAGTCGAAGACGAGTTCGAAAGCGGCGGCAAGAACGTATCATCTATTAGCATTCTACTTCATGAAAATTTACTAATATTAGTCGGATGTTTACGGACGTCGACTTTGTGCTACTAGAAAAAAACTATGATGGCGATGTTATCAATGACGTGATTGTTATATTCTTATACACAGTGAACTAAATTTACACTAGGCTGGGATCTGTTCATGATATTGGATTTACATAATACTAGCTGACCCCGCATATGTTGTTCTGCCATATGAAATGTCAAAGTGACGCGACACTTCATGTAAATGACTTTACGTCAATGAACAACGGATAAAATATTTGTATATTGTTCATAGAAAAATACTAAAATCGTGTTTAAAAAACATCTTCCAGTGGACCAACTTGTGAATCTAAACCATTCTCGAATCCCCTTGAACACACAAAAAATTTTCATCAACATCCGTCCAGCCGTTTAGGAGAAGTTGAGTGACATACTCACGTACACGAAATATGTATATATCTATACTAGCTGACCCCGCAAACGTTGTTCTGCCATATGAAATGTCAAAGTGACGCGACGCTTCACGTCAATGAACGACGGTTAAAAATAAAAATACATACTAAAATCTTGTTTAAAAAACATTTTCAAGTGGAGCAAATTATGAATCTAAACTATTCTCGAATCCCCTTGAACACACACAAAAAATTTCATCAACATCTATTCAGCCGTTTAGGAGGAGTTCACTGTTCACAGTTCACACACGTACACTAGAAACATATTATTAAGATAAAGATTACATGCACAGTACGATACAATTTATGGATATAAAATAGCAAGGAGCATGCTGCAGTGCTATAAGTTTACAACTAAACAATACTCGTAACGGGGATGGTTAGACCAGTTAGCAGAGTTAAAGTGAACATTAGTAGGTCAGTTCGTTGTAACATTTAAGTCTAGTTACTTTAGTAAAAGTCTGGTTAGTCATTGTTAGTAAAGTCTCGTTGGTCACATTCGTTGCTAGTTGCGACCCTTGAGGAGATTCTCATAATCGATTTTTTATGTTTGAGCACTATCACATTGTAATGAATCTATGGTACTAGCCTATTCCAGTAGTGAAAAAAAGGTTGCCGGATGGATGGGTATCCGTAGTCATCGCAACCTTTATCGACATCGAGTTCTACGTGATGTTTTAAAACCACCAGAAATGCCACGCTACTAAAAGTAGGTAGGTATATGAGAAGGGTTTTCGTTTGTTCTAGATTTAGAATAAGCAACTGCTCATGCTAGAAATTTAAATCATAAACAAATGTGTGTAGTTAGTTACGTGTGGGCGAGTGCTAAATCATATTTAACACTGAGCCTACATTATATTAACAAAAGTATTACCAAGTTCTCTATATCATATAGGCACCTTAGTAGAAAAGATCTATACCTACTGTTGGTCTGAGACTGTTGGCTAACTTAATGATATGTTTTGTTTCTATAAAAGACAGTAATAAATTAATATTACCACAGCCGATAAACAATACTGACATTTTTGTTTTACGAGTACAAAAACTTCCTAAAATCAGTACATCACTAAAACGTTAATGATTTGGTTCTTCTCTCCATAGAACTATTCTTTAATAATTAAGGTAGTGAAGTTACTTTATGTCATTAAAACCAATCAGTTGAGATTTAAGAAATAATTCCACTTTTCTATTGTCAGCAGATTTTCCAATTAATGCAGTCGTGGATAATCTTCAAAAATATCCAATGTGTCATTGAACCTTCTGGTCTTCCTTTATTCATGATATGATTCAAAAGGACTTATAAAATTGATTAATGCAATTTTATTTATTCACCGCATTAAGCCAATGTATGTCACTAGCGTCCGCGGGTTGCGGGTTGCTCTCAGGATGTTTGTCATTTTCCAATTAATAACACTACGAAACCTATCATTAGTGGGTTCGGCCATAAATCAGATCATGCTGATGTTGCGTCAATTTTATCGTTCTATCTATGGTTCTATCGTTCTGTTTAATACATGTATTACAAACTAAAACATTAATCTCCTGTTTTTTTTAAATGTAACATCTGGAAGGTTTGTTCTTGAATTGAATGTCAAATTCAGGGCAGTTGAAAAATCCCTTTTCACAACTACGATTATAATATAATTTTCTGAAAAGACAATAGGAGGAGATTGGATCCAAAGCAATAACAATAAATATTATTGGTTGTCAGCCGAAAAAGCGTGACTCTACAAAGGCATGAAACTCTTTGTCATATTTTAGACAACGATGAAATTATTCAAAATCCCCTCTAAAGAATAGCTTACACGCGTTTTACCACCTACCAA
Organism: Carterocephalus palaemon; assembly: GCA_944567765.1. Taxonomy (NCBI): domain Eukaryota; kingdom Metazoa; phylum Arthropoda; class Insecta; order Lepidoptera; family Hesperiidae; genus Carterocephalus; species Carterocephalus palaemon. The sequence continues at coordinate 4,652,900 of OX155655.1, read as the reverse complement.
CACTTTGATATTTAAACGAGGCTACAAGTTGAGCGATGGCTTTGTGAATAACCGATTTCTAAGATTTTGGGAAAGGTTGTACTAAAATCTGCTTGCTTCGCTCCGGCAGACATTTAAATGATGGATCAGTGAGAATGAGATTAGTTAATTCTGAGAAATTCTACAGTGAAATTTGTACAGAATGAACTTGAAAGTGAAAATAATTATCCTAAAGAATTAAAACGTTGTTTTCAAAAACGGGTGAACTTTTTATGTTGGCAAGGCAAAAGGCATTGGAGAAAACGGCCCATTGGTTTGCCTCGCTGGCAATCACGAGAAACGCTGCGGCTTTGACCTTTCAAAACATTTCATTGCAAGATTTTTTTTCAAGTCACGATACTGGTGTCGTCCCTAACAGGCAATTAACAGTCTCGACCGTACGACACTGGTATCGTTAATTTATTTGATAAACATGAATTAATCGTCGACGTACGGTACGGTACTCGTACACCACGTGATTGCTAATGGTAAATAATATAGTAGCAATGTCAAGACTCAAGTGGATGTAAGGAATACATGTAGGCATGCTATGGATTATATCAATTGAGCTCAGGAATCGGGGTACATATCAACTGAGTCGACTCGATGTCTCATAGTTTCAATGTCAATTTGTGCTAATCTCCTACGAAGAAGTATAGGATTTATTTTTTCGTCCCTTTTGAACCTAACATTCAGCTCGGTACTGAATAAAAATAAATAAATATGAGTTTTTTAATAGTTCGTGAGCGTGAAAAATTATAAATCATCAAAAAAGTAATCGTTCTTATTGTATCTTTGACGAAGACATTTTTTCTGTGGTAAAACAAATAAGAAAAAGAAGAACTTGCCACGCTGTTAGAAATCATCAGTTTCAAGCTGCACTTGAAAAATCTAGCCATGTCTGCAATCGTTTGAGTTTTAGTTGAATGCTAAAAATAAGCCAACTTCCATCAAATTAACTTGATCACGTCGCTACTTTTGTTTTCGCATTAGCCATTGTTATGACTATATACTCGTACAATAACGTAAATTGTGTTTGGGATGATTATAACAGAAACGGGGAATCCGCAAATGTTTACACCTCTCTAAACAACTTGACGAGATTTCTTTTCAGAAGATAAAATCGTATATATTTTCAAATAGATAGCTTGTTGCGCACTGCAGTTTATATTAAAATCTGAATACTAATTACTACGAAGTTTTTAATCTTATTTTCAGAAAGTTGATAAAGATGATACTTACCAACTTATTACTGATAAGCGCGTGAAAATTTTTAGCCCTGAAAATATTTTTGGTGGTAGGCAATGTTTTGGAGTTTGCTTTGGTTCTTGGTTAAGTTTATCCATTTATCATGGATTCGATTAAAATTCCATATGCCAAATGCCACAATGTTTTCCGCAAAAGGAAACAATAGCCGTGCATTGGAACTAATTAGTTTGCGATAACGTTATTTCAATACATGAATAAATTCTAGCAATAAGTAATTATTAGAATTATGTAAGCAAATAACATAGATACCACACATAATTTATATGTCAATTTGGTAACACATGACTGAGTATTCAGCCGAGACGGACACATAATAAACGGACAACATCGCAGGTAACATTTATGAAGCTTTTAACACCCTGAAATAAATCTACGAACGTAGCGCCGATATCCTTTTAGTGGCATTGTGGAAATAGATTATTCTCCTGAACAACTAGAATTGGCACTGCACACGCGTCAAACGGTCGTGGAACGGTAGAGCACGGCCGGGTCGGGTCGCGAGCTTATTCCCGTAGTGTGGGAGACATGTCAGCGCGGTCGGCGTGCGGCGGTGGACTGTATGCTGCTACTGTGCACGCCGCGACGCCGCCATGCGCCGCAATGCCTTGTCACTTCCAGACACCTCATCGCTTCATATTCATGGTCAATGCCAACGGCTTCTTGGTTCCTGGTACCCGAAATCACAACTTGCATATCCATGCACTTCGTTAAAGTTACTTTTATATGAACTGGAACTTTGAACAATAGGTTTGTTGACAAATTTTTGAATTTGCTTTTATTTTATAGACAGAAATAATTTATTATATGTTAAACTTGACTTGACATTTATTTGCTTAATTGACTACCTATTTGCTAACTAATTGCATATTAAAACTATAACAACATATAACAACTATAACAATAAGTAGTTCTAAATATTATGATTAAATAGCAAGTAGGTATGTATATAATAATGAGTTTTTAAGTTTTAATTTGTAATAAGCATAAACAGTGTACATTTGCTAGTATTTATATAGATATTTTTACGTTTCTAAGGTCTGCACACTTTGTTTAAAGCAAAAAAACTTTGCAACATCAAAGGATCAAACTTCGGTAAATACAAGTACTTCTTTCGATGAATCCAGTCTCCATTGTGGTAAAAAATTCTAATATCGAGTTCTACTATACAGTTCACCGGCGATGCTTCTTGGCTGGTAATGTCAGGTCACAGGATTGACAGGATACCGGCACAGTTAGAGAGAGAAAGGGATACCGGCTAGTGACGTCATAAGGAGTACGCAGTACGTGATAATGGGTGATAAATAACGCAATTTTAGGTTCTCAAAATTTTTCATGTTATTTTAGGTTTTAAAACCGCCTTTACGTATAAAACATAACTTAAGATGAATTTGTAATACGAATCAACATCCCTATTAATCTTGCTCGTTTAAGGTGTTGCTTATCGAAAAATGTAGAAATATCTAAATCGCGATTTCGCAGTCACAAATTTTGTGACAATGTTTGATTTAAATATGAACACTGTATTTTTCAATGCATAGCGCTAAAAGATGGTTTACGAGCATAAAAGAAATCGTGGCTAGGGTATTAATTTGAGTTCGTTTCCTGTAAATCACAAACGAATAGGTAGATACTTTGTAAATTTATTTTTATGGCAGTCGTTCCTAGGTTGACATTTATACGATACATATACTTAAATAATAATTGAACACATTTGAAATTAGCTTTTATTACCTAGTTCAATTTATTTAGGAGAACAAGTAAAAACAAATGAAGATAATTACTTGTAATGAATTGACTGTTGCTGGAAATAATGAACTTTTACATATAGTGCAAATGTTTCGATTTATGTATTTTTCATACACTTTAGGTTTCTGCACTTCTACTCCATGTAAAGAATGTAAACTTTTCACGTTTTTTCTTCACATGCAAATGATTTATAGTACAGAATTTTCCTTAACAAAACGGCCGGGATGTACCTACCTACATTGCCTTTATTTAAACCGAATTTTCCTTAACAAAACAGGCAGTATTTAGGTACCTATAGTACTATTTCGATAAGGAGTATTCTTGGGCTCGCATTAAAATTACTATTATTTATTTTAATGCGAGGCGTTAAAAAGATGTTATACTAAGTATTTACATATTATTATATTTTGTAAGTCCTAGTTCAGGAAACAGGTATATTGCTCTTTTTGTTTCCGTGTTTGAAAATATTTTTGAAAATCTGTAATATTGTAATTTTTAAAACTTAAAGCAATTTCCGGATACGCTTTTATAGTTACGACCATCATATTCCTCAATCGCAATAACCGACTTGGAACGAGGCTTACTCTTACTAAGATTTACTAACTGGATGATTGGATTTAAACAAAAATTAACGGGACTAACTGTCACTCAGTCTTTGCCCAAGTCCTTTCTGCGATAACAATTATTCTATGTCATTCCTCTAGGCGTATACTAACTACATATGCAAAATATCACATCAACTCATTATTCCGTTGTAAACGAGAAGACGGACTAACCAACAAACACACTTTCCCATTTATATATTAGTAAGGATTGATGACTTATGCCTTATGACTTATTTTAGACTTTTGACAAAGCATTGTATTTTTAACTGGTTTGTAAAGCATGCATTGATGCGTCTAATAGTGCGCAGAAAACTGAAAGTTTCAGGGTAGGTAAGTGTGAACGTGGGTCGCCTTAAGCCCCTCCTGTGGTATACAGAACCATAAAGTTGTTGTTGTTACTAGCACAAACACCTGATGTAAAGATTTATTAGTATTGTAGACTAAAGTATAAACTGCTATTATACGAGGCGAGTTCGATAGCCCAGTGGCTATCGAACTCGCCTCTCACTCGAGCGGTCCGCGGGTTCAAACCCCAGCGGCACGCACCGATGACTTTTCTGAGTTATGTGTGATTTACGCTGGATTTCAATAACCTATCTACGGATAGATTTGGCTATCGGAGATAGAAATTTGACATAAGTTCCATATAAAATGTGTCAAATTGTTTTTTTATTGTCATAGCGTCATAAGGGGCTGTATGTGATATAGCGATTATTAAAAAGCTTAAAATGATGAATAGATATTTAAGAAACATAGAAAAAACTTACATTTTTAAAAGCTTTTATTTAACTTCACTCGTATGTATGTATGTATGTATGTATGTATGTCCTGGAATCTTGTAATCAATATTTCACCCACTTCCACTGAAGCTATCGAGCTGAAATTCGGCACACATATTTGGTTCCGATGACAATGCACGAAAATAAAAAGAAAAGTAGTAAAAGCTTTTTTAAAAAAAAATTTTTTACAGTATAATTTAATTATTTTGCCAGACAGACCAGGAGCACACATTTGTTAATTTAGAACTAATACGAATGTAAACCATTTGAAATCTCGATTAAGATATTTATGTTTCTTAAACATACCCATTCAACAATTCGGTTTCGGTTTCTGTGATCCGTAACATCACTAATCTACAGTCATGATCATTAGTTCCGCCGGGGCTTAGTTGGTATTGATTTTGACTAATGAGACGTCGTTTGAGTTGTCTCAGTACTGCGAATCGCAGATGTCCTAGAAAATATCGCTACACGATTTGTCAATTCAAACGTATTCAAAACTCTTGCTGGCTGTCTCTTTGATCTGTCGATTTGATTGGAAATTCGATTGGATTGGATTATTAGAAGGTGCAGTTGATATCTATAAGACGAAAACCAGACGTAGGTAGGTGTACTTACATAAGTCATATCGCGATTTTTGAAAGTTTCAAACTATAATACAACTTATCTACATTTAAAGAAAATCTTTGAGCACCTAGTTGAGCCTATATAGATCCATTATAGGTAATCATGAATTTAAATAGGTTCCATTTCGAGTTTACCCGGGGCAGTACCACCGCCCACCAAGGAACCAAATACCTGCTTAGTTTAATATTTTTATTAATATTTTTTAAATAGGTAATTGACTACGTACAAAGGAATTTACCAATAATCATTTCAATGTCAGATGTTGCAAGTTCTAGGTAAGGTTGTGTGCACGGTGTTGGGTGTATCTATTGACACAAATGTTTCAAAAGAAAAAGTTACCAACCAGACAAGTTAACATCTTCATAATTTCAAATAAACAACTAAATACACAACACAGACGACTAAACATACATTACTAACACAACACTTTATACTTACCTCGTTGACTTAAGATTATCGTTAGCATCGGTATTATTTGAGGACAATGTTTTATTGTATTGTCCGATGTTGCATGTTGTAAGGTAGTGTATTTTTACTCAAATGTTTCAAAATTAAAAGTGAGTAGTATGTACTCTTTACTTTCCTTTAATCTGTTTGCGGTGATTTGCAACATTTTACGAGATTGTAAACCCCGTAAGAAGTTACTACGTGTTAGTATGAATTACTTTTGCGTTGCAAATCTGTTATTTTACCTGAATAGATTAAATAGAAAAATGTATGGTATGAAAATGTAACGGAAATTGGATTTTGAAGCATTCAAAAAGTATAGATATGATTTTTTTAAGATGGTGGTTGATAAGTGCAAATACCATAGATTTAATACTAGAGACAAATACTACCTCAACTGACGGTGACATCAGACAACTAATCATAAAATTAAGTAATTTATAAAAATTTGCGTACACTTGGTTGAAATTCTATCGACGCTCAGAGATAAATGTACCTATTAATAAATGTAACTACATATATTAAATCAATCAGTAGAATTGTCTTTAATTTCTGCTTGACGTTTGTAACCTTCTGATAAAAACAACAACTAATAAATCTAGGTAACAACAACATCTTATGAGTCTAGGTTTTTTAAAATCCTCGTGCCTAAACAAATAGGCCATTAATTGATGTAGCTATGTAAGATATTGTTTAATATTATCCTTTGTCAGCGAGTGGGCATTGTTTCAGTTACAGTGTGAAGATATACATTTCAACACTGAGCATTTCAAGTAAAATATCTGCATTATAATAATATTAGTAGTCAACAATTATAAGTTTCTGCACTTTATGTGTGATTACTGCTTGCATTCGAGTAGTACATAAAAAACTATGCAAATTTCACATACTTTCTTCCACGCTTAATTAGTGTTCCGTAACCAAAGGGTAAAACGGAACCCTATTGCTAAGACTTTTGTAGGTTGAGTTCCAAGCTGAATTTAAACAACTTTATCTTATTCTATGGATTTGAACGTTTTACTAATACGGTTCAGTTCCAATTATTTATAGGTTTTCAATGTATTTTTAGGGTTCCGTACCCAAAGGGTAAAACGGGACTCTATTACTAAGACTTCGCGGTCCGTCTGTCCGTCTGTCCGTCTGTCACCAGGCTGTATCTTAGGAACCGTGATAGATAGACAGTTGAAATTTTCACAGATGATGTATTCTGTTGCCTCTATTACAACAAATACTGAAAAAACAGAAAAAATATAAATTTTAGGTTCCTAGAGCAATAATTCCTATGAGACAATTGACTGGTACCAATTACACACGTGATCCGCATTCAGTTATTGAGCAAGTTATTTTATTATTCTAATAAAAACCGGTGGGTAATACCTGCAGAATAAATATGCGGGAATCACTCTTAAGATTACAAAAATCCCCGAATAGTTTACCTGCTTGACTGATTCATTCTGTGAAGATCAGTTACCATTAGGCACTTGCTTCACTGTTAACAAGCAAGAGATAATTTAAATAGTAGGTAAATAATATTTTGTACCTTAATGAAAAAAAATGAAACATAATATCGATGGTTTGTATGTGAACAACAAGATACAAAGTCGGATAATTCTAATGCATGTTTTGGCCTGCCCGCATATGCACGTTTTCCGTATGCGTTTTCCTAAAGCTTAATTCCGAATTGAAATTCCGTGAGACTAGCGCATACTATCGTTTTCCTTTCTTTTTTTTCTTCGGTGCGCCGACATAAAACTGTCGGTTGGATATCGGCGCACATAATAATATGTATTTTGAATAAAAATTTCCGAACGTGTGCGCCGGCACAAAAATATATGCAAGAGCTGCGTTCCGAATGACGTCATTAGGTTTTTTCCGAATGGTTTCTCCGAACGCGCGGGCTTACATTCGAAATGAATGAATGAGGTATTTCGAAATAAGTGATTGCACTGCGACGTAACCCCTGCCTATAAATATATAATTATACATGTGTGAACTGTTTCTTCAAAATATAATGTAATAGAATATCATACGTTCATATTTTGGGTATTCCCCTTGTATTTTATATTTTTGGCTAGTGCGATTCGAAGTGATTAGCTCGATTCTTTCATTCCACTATATTGAAGTTTAGCTGACACAGTGATCTAAAAACCCTGTATTCTATACCCATGACTATGCAGAAGAAGGTTCCTTGAACTAACTTCGGCAATAGTGAAGTATCATTCATATCAATCATGACGATTGAAGTGGTACAAAAAGGTTAGTGGCATCCATTGAAATTTTCGTACAGAATAGCCGTTGTCCATTGGACAACAATGGCTATTGAACAGTATTTCGACGAGCTCTATTTTCAGGTACGCTATATGCATAAATATATCCTTCTTTAAGCCGTAGCTAACCTATAGATACGGGCGTCAATATTAACTTACTCTAAAAGAAACGAAACACATAAATAAACCGATGATAAGTTGAGCGAGTCGGTGCAGCACGTGTTCGTGTTGTCGATGGATATTCGCACCGAGGCGCAGTCCGCCGGCGAGTGCGGCAGCTACTCCGTCGAATGCGCAGAACCTACTTAAAGTATGCACTTACCAAGAAGAAGGGTTTCGTCATCGAGCGCGGTGACGAGCGAGTCGGTGCAGCACGTGTTCGTGTTGTCGATGGATATTCGCACCGAGGCGCAGTCCGCCGGCGAGTGCGGCAGCTACTCCGTCAAATGCGCAGAACCTACCTAAAGCATGCACTTACCAAGAAGAAGGGTTTCGTCATCGAGCGCGGTGACGAGCGAGTCGGTGCAGCACGTGTTCGTGTTGTCGATGGATATTCGCACCGAGGCGCAGTCCGCCGGCGAGTGCGGCAGCTACTCCGTCAAATGCGCAGAACCTACCTAAAGCATGCACTTACCAAGAAGAAGGGTTTCGTCATCGAGCGCGGTGACGAGCGAGTCGGTGCAGCACGTGTTCGTGTTGTCGATGGATATTCGCACCGAGGCGCAGTCCGCCGGCGAGTGCGGCAGCTGCTCCGCGGACTGCGCCGCGACCCGCCCGTTCGCGAGTCGCAGCGACGCCGCTCGCCCGCCCGTGCCTGTCGCCGCGCCACCTCCGCCATCTTCGCAGCTGCAACAACGATGTTCGGTTGAAGTTGATATTGATTTAAAGCTCCATGATAAAACGGGGAGACGAAGTTTTAAAAATATGTATAGGCCTGAAGCTAAAACATAAATGAAGCTAAGTAGTGTTAGGACTGTTATCTAGTCATTAATGTAAGTCAACTCGTTTATAGCAATCAGTATTGCAACTTTTAAGGGACATTTGGAGAAGTGAGAAGTGAATTCTTTTAAAACATCTATCTTATGTAAAATTAAATTGAATTAGCACTACATAAATATTTTTTAATTTTATTATATTTATGTCTTGCGTCTTATTTCAGTTTTCCAGGAACAACTTCAATAAAAATGTTTATACACATTTGCATGTCCGCTCGTGGTCGTTATGAAGGCTTTGGAATAGCTGGATAACCATTACGAGCTCAAATCCAATCGCCTTTTTCGCGTGACGGGTGTAAAACTTCTTTACGAGATTATTACTTCCGCAAGAATATTTCCATTTAATTTACTTTTATGAAACGAAATTTTTAAATTGACTATTAACGTCTTGAATTAGAAATTAGAGAAATACAGATTTTTTAATATAGAATATACCTAAGAATATTTTTAATAGGTGTATAGGAAGCGCAACTTTGTAATTGCAATTTTTTAGCGAGGTAAGTTATGTTACCCATGAAGACTAAATGGTCGCCACTAGAAAATAATACTTAACCAGCTTTTAAGGCCTAAGTAGCAACTCTCCCACATTTAATATCAAAATAAAAATCAACTGTGAACTTAGTCTCTCTCTCTCCGAAAATAGAGAAGGCAACCCTCATACGAAATATATTTGTTCTCATTATAGGCCATGAAAAACAGCTACGAAGTCTGCGAAATATGGTAACGTGACCGCCACATAAATCTGCAGTGCTGTTATGTGGAACATTAAGTTGGTACGCACGCAATAAGTAAGCATGATGATGTTCCTACCTAACATAGCGTTCATAGCCCAATAGCTCGCGTCGATTCAATGTGATCGACAGAGTCAAGCAACGACGGGCGCGGTAGGTTTGCGAATGGGTGACCGCTAGTGGCAAAATTTCATGGGCGCTACCGTGCTTCGGAGGTGTTGACTCTCGTAGCTTCGCTCGCGTGGACTACTTCCACGTAGTACCTACTTAATAATGGTATCACACTTTACACCTAGTTACACGCTACTTAAAGACGCTACCGATCAAATTCAGTCCTTCGAACTCAGCAGGAAGATAGGCATACAATATCAAATTAGGCTAAAACGCTACGGGCGGGAGCTCCGCTCTCTACGGGCCACGGTTCGTGCTAAGCTTCAGTGTTCAATCTATACATAGAAAAATCTTAAATTGTGATTGAAACCTGAATATTATAGAGCTATAGTAAAGAGTGTCTGAGAATAAAAAAAGAATTTACCGTCTACATGTTCTTACCAATATGGTATTAGGTACTCGCTTTTAAACAAAACGTAGAACGTCAATAATTCAAAGGGACTAATGAGATGAGAAGAGAACCGTTACGGCACGGACTACCAACGGCTGTCAACTACGACGTAACTCACTCACCCTTTAATAAACTGTTCCCAGGTTCCCAAAAAAAAACCAGACAAAATGTCGATACGACACCTCAAGGTCGACGTAAATTGGGCATTGTTCATAAAATGGAGTTCGCCACAAATTGTAATACCCGCTAACTGAGCTACGGTGTGAGTGAATATGTGCGCCTTAATTGTTATTTTTTCTGGAACAATTTTAATCGTGAAATTTGTCGCAGTGAAATTGGGTTAGGCGCTTTTTTTGCAAGTATGCTTTAATTAACTACATACATTCCTCATTGTTCGTATAAAGTATTATCAATTAATTATAAATTATCTTACTTAAAATCATAGTTGATACAAATTTTCGTCCTGTGTTAATTATTCCTAGACTTCGCAACTATTTTATATTTTGATGTATATGTTACCAGCAATCTGTGTAATTCAGGTATTCGATACAATTATTTTTACGCCACGATTAGAATACATGTGCCACCCAGGCAATGTATGAACGTAACTGCTGGTCCACCGGCAAAGTGCTAAATAACTCACCGCAATAAACACGTATCGTGCTAAAACACGTATCAAACAAGAGTTGACTACTCAAGCAAAATTATGGAGAAATCCACTTGGAAATTTCTTATTATCTATATATATAAAAGGAGAAGGTGACTGACTGTCTGACTGACAACGCAGGGCCTAAACTATAAGGGTTATAAACTTGAAATTTTACATAGGGGTTCCTTTTATAACGTAGGGGAGCACTAAGAAAGGATTTTTGAAAATTCACTTCCTAAAGGGGTAAAACGGAGGTGCAAAGTTAGTATGAAACTTTGCCGTTTTTAAGTTAAGTTAAGTTAGTGAATGTCTAATTCCACGCGAGCGAAGCTGCGGGCGTCCACTAGTATGTAATATTTTTTAAAAATCGTATGAAGTTCTCCTATTGAATTCGTAAATAAAATGCTTACAATAAGCAATGTTGATACCTATTGGGCGAAGCCCCCGCCAAGAAAAAACTACATAATCAACTCGAAGGTTTGTTAGATTAGGTTGCGCAGCGCGTGATCGCCATTAGGGTTGCTCGAGGGTACCGGACCATTTCGCACGAGGCGGCAACAGTCCTGGCACGGCTTCCGCCCCTGGACATTCTGGCGGATAAGGACGCAGTGGTCTTTCATAAGACCCGCGACCTCCCCCAGAGGGACGACCCCCATGAGGCGATCGAAGAGCTACGACGAAGGTCAAAAAGGCGGGCCTACTTGCGCTAGCGTGAGCGATTGGCAGAGCCTCGCAGTGCGTGCCAGCGTTTATTAAAGGCTGTCTTGCCAAACCTCAAGAGCTGGCTTGAGAACAATCGCCACCTATCGCCTTACCCAGATACTCACCGGACATGGCTGCTTCGGTGAGTATCTGCATAGGATAGGAAGGGAGGAGGCGGCGCAGTGCCACCACTGCGGGCATTTAGAGGATTCATTAAAAGATCTCTCTACGCACTGAATGTTTAAAATCACTGCTTAGTGCGTTAGGGTCCTCTTCGATCTCCAATTTTTTTTTCTTTACGATTGAGTCATATTTGAAGTGTTTGAATGGACCAAAAAAATCCACTCCCGAAAAGCTAAAGCAGTCTAGCGGCGGGCAGTTCAACCGGATTACACAGATTGCCGGTAACATATATAAATAATGTAAACTAATAATCTAGCCATAGATAGTAGTAGTACCTACATAACTTTTGATGTTCTACATCTGCAGTCCATAAATAGATTTAATGCGACTATGGAATTCGTATGTAGCATTTATGACTTGGGCTGTTTATATCACAGAACAGATAAAGGAGGTTTATATCATGATTTAATATCTTATAGTTTAATAGTATCTGGGCAACCCTTTCTATGTCCCACTGCTGTGCACGGGCCTCCTCTTGGAATGGAAGGGGCCACGTAGTTGATGTAACGATTAGTCAATCGTTTGTCATCTGATAACTAAGATTCAATATACCTAATATGATGCGTGTCAAACCAATACTAGTGTGAGTAATTTTTTCTTTTATTCATTTCATGTATTTATCTTGCACATTATATTAAAATTTTAGCTTTCTGCACTCATCAACATACCTAAAATTCAACTGTTCCACATTTCAATTTAACGTAAATATCGTAAAAATGGGTTTGTTGCTTCACGAATTAATATTATGATAGACCTTAATATACTATTATTGAGCGAAGTCACGAGCTACAGGTAGTGTTATAAAAATTGAATATGTAGTTATGTACTTACCTTTAGTAAAAAAGAATGCGGGCATCGGTCGTTTCTTGTTTATCCAGTTGGTACATTTGATCCAATAAGTTGTATAGAGGCTAACGAGATTATTTGTTATTTACCACATTACTAGACATCAGAGACACTATTTTTGAATCTCACTCGTATACAATGCGTGTACAAATTCCATGCTGTCTGTAGCCATAAATGCTGCAGTATTCGCGCTAGACAGTATGGAATGCTGCATGCTTTATGTATGTGTGAGATTTAAGAAATAAATGATTTTATCTTATCTTTGGTCTTTAGATAGGTTTTGAAAATTTCGTCTAATCAATGATTTTGTGAAATAGGTAAATATGAACTGTAGTGTTTAACTTTAATTTTTAATGTTCGTATGCCATTAATGAACTCGTATCGAAATTATGTCTTTTCATACGAAACTGTTGCGTATGCGATGACATTAAGTTATATCAGTAAAAATAAAAAATATATGAATGTAGAGTGCCAATTTAATCTTATTTGATCCACAAATCAAGCTGCTAGATCAAACATTTTTGAGCACTTCTAATCCTACACTTTAACCCATCGGCCCTTTTGCTGTAGCTCGAGCGGGGATACCACAACAAATGTTGTGTCGGTAGCTCCATTTCAATGTACCTAGTAGCTTATTTTACTGATTGAAAGGACTTAACAAAACCAACGAATTTTCACCGTGCTGTCTCAATTAAATATTCTGTCTGTTTCTGTATACCGGAGCAATCAATGTTCGTGAAACGGACTGGCTTCGTTTTGTATATCAAAGTGATTCAACACAAACAAAATCGTATGCCAAACCCCATTTTGCTTTTAGCATATCAAAAGCAAAAGACTATAAAATATACTACAAATGTATACTTAAATTAGGTAAATCGGATTTATAAGATTTAAGCCTCCCCAACCATGTTCGATGGATGAATGGATGTCAATTAAGTGCAGAACTTTAAATGCATTGTATCCGGTTAAACTCTTGTGTTCTAAACGTATGGTCACAATACAGAGTATGGTACATAGACATATTACTATCAAAGGGTACATACATACATGGTATGGTATGCTCTAGACCTCCCGCCAGCTTTGTCTGTGCAGCAGTGGGACGTCTATGGGTTGCAGCTAGTTAAATTCCGTTAATTCGGTCACTTATAGCACAATTAAACATATCAATTTTCCTTCCCTGTGTAATAACCACGTGGACGATTATAATCGAATTAAAGCAGAACTGCCATGTAGCAACAAAATGATTTAATTGCTCGTACTAATAGACTAACTGGCGCGTCGGTCGGATGAGCGGCGTAATGGACGTTTATGGTTTATTATATTTAGGGGTGCAAGTGTACGGTAGGACACAAGCTATTATCATGCGCTTGGTTACATAATGATATCGTAGATTATATTATTACTACAATTTATTGTAGATATGGTAGATTATTACAGCATATTATATTATCCATGTTATCATTATCCAAGATACCTCAGTGCCTGAAGTCGAAAGTTTTCGAGCAATGTGTGTTGCCAGTGATGACGTGTTAAATAATCTAAGGTGATGTCATACGGATCCAAGACGTGATCCTTTACCGTCGACCAAAAGGTTGATGGATGTATGATTATTACAGTATATTAATATGGACACACGTAGCCTTGTGTTAGACACCGTAACGATAGCGCACGAAACGTATACCATTATTGCCCTGTATGTTTTTAAAGAAAAGCAATTGTATTCCGTTATTTAAAGTTGTGGTTCACGATAACAGAGACGACTCCCTCTGATAACTGGAATAACCATTTCAATTCCCTATTCGAGCCTTGTACAGAGTGTCACGGTTGTCTTGAATGACAGCGCAGCGGTTTGGTGGTGTTGCCTACAATAAAAAATAATTGTAATCAAGCTTATTAAATATATTTTGGAAGTCGATATACATAATACTGTCATTAATTAGATTAGGTTTTGGATATAGCTATGTACCTATACCATAATGGAGTATTCAAATGACGACTGCAACATACTTAAGTGCCTAGATTTGCCTTAAATGTTCGTTCTATAAAGTACTAATGCTATAATTGCATTTCGCTTGCAAGCCGCTAGCTAAACGAAAATGAACGACTGGAAAAGCAAAATTATTTTGCTCTCTTTATTAAACTGGCAAAAGAGTCCCCAAACTCAAAAAGTTTGACACTAAGTGGTTTTAAAATGTTAAATAAATGAAATGGAGGTTAAACGCTTGTAACTTCGTTTCCCGGTCGCCTGTTAGTTTGTCGCTTTGCTTTCAACCGAAAAAACGTTACGAAACAGTCGATGCTGAAACAAAATAATAACAACTTGAGCATAAACTGGCAGCGTTCACCTAATTGGGTTACCAACTATGCGATTCCCTCAAGCGTAGAAATGAAACGTCGAAATTATACTAGGATTAAATTAAAGATATTGCAAATCATGCCTACGAGTTTCTCGATTACAAAAGTCGATTTAAAACTTTAAATTGTAGGGAAATCCGTAGCGGGTTGGCTTTACCTACATTAGAAAAGGTAGGTAATATTTGTAATTGCGTGTAAGCACTATTTCAGAGGTCCCTTTTGCGACTTATAAAATAAGCCAGCTTTTGCCCGTAGCTTCGCCCGCAACAAATAAGCTTCATGCGACATAATGTAGCCACCACGTTACAGAATTAGTGTCAGCGCCATCTGTTGACGCTATGCCAAACAGTTTTCCAATAATTTTTTTTTCTCACCTACCGCAAATATTTTTCCACCCAACCATGGTTTGAACTTTTTGAACACTGATAGAACTTCTGATTTATTTATACCGGCCACGAAAAGAATCAATTTGTTAATTAAGATAAGTAATATTGTACTTACCTCAGCGTCTGGCTCTAAGATTAAAACACACTTAGAGGCAGGCTTACTGAGACAGGAGACAGACTAGGAGTGGAGACAGTACTAGATTTTTGAGTTAAAGATGGTCGCGTAAGTTTTGTGTTAAGTAATTTTTACTCATATTATTCCAAAATGTCAGGTGTATTATACTTTTACTTAAATTATAACTATTGTTTGATACCCAGGCTTTATGAACCTACATGAATAATGTCGCAATAAGGAGCAGGTGTATGCGGTGAGCCAAATCCCTTGACAAAACAAGAAGCTTCGTGTTGGTAAAGGATTTATACGTGACGAACTTACCCCACTTTGTATGGGAATTAGAGACCTTTGTGACTAAATTTTGGAGTAGACACTTATTGCTCGTGGTCCTGAGGCTCAAGATATTTATTATCAACCGATCGATAGTGAGCCTGCACGGTCTAGGCTGGCAATTGAATGGGTGACCCTCTTGACCTTAAGTGGCAAAATTTCTTGACCGCTTTCGTGTTTGAGGCACGTTAACCAGTCGGTACTTGTTTTTATCCCATGATTACAGTATGGAGGGCTAAAACAGTTGCGTCATTCAGATTTTTCCAGGCCTTCTCAGTTGTGAGATGAGACCCGGTGCCCTGCACGAGCCACGTGCAAACTCAAATACCTATGGGCGAAAGAAATAATAAACATGTAGTCAGAAACGTACCACTGTAGTTTACACGCGAAAATGAAATCGGAAATTCTTACATGTGTTTTAGCACGTGAATAAAATCCAAGTTCAGATCTCCATTAACTGTGATTAAGTTCAACACGCGAGGTACTTATTACCGTATAGTGTGGTTCTAAAATGGACTTTATTGCTATTCACATAGTACGATTGCATGCGATGCGGTTGTGTACGAGCATTGATCGAATTTTTGAAGGTCGAACGATGTGCAATAATGCATGTTTATGCACGCTACTATACAGAAATTGAAACTTTATTACTAACTGGATTATTTCTATCACCAACTAACAGTCCTTGCCTCTGTTCTTATAACCTACCTACTAAAAAACTGACTGAATAACCATCCCACTCCTAGTTTACAAAAACGGAATGTTCATCTTGAAATGCATATTATATATATGTTCATATTGCATCCAGATGAATTTAAGATCCACGTGAATGTAGCTGGGCTATGTCCACGTGTCTAGGAGCTTTATAGCGCATGTTCCGATTTTCAAAATAAAAAAAACAAAGAATATTATTTGAATTTTGTTCATACTGTGTTATACAAGTAGTTGTCATGGGCGGCAGTGGATGGGTGGTGCTGGTGGCTACTTGGCGCTACTTGATCGTTTGCTATCTTATATCTATACAAAAAATACTAACCAAACCGCCTAACGCAAAACCAACTCGAGACAAAATCTTGGTACGAGTCCTTACTCTCTGCCCACCTGTAGGCACTTTTTACAAGCAGGCAATTCCACATTCAATTGATCTTGTCCTCAATTTTAGCCTTAAATTATTTTTTAAGAACTAACCGTGGTCCGTGACATGGAATTGTAACAAAAGCATGCAAAAGTAACGCATAATATGAGCTGAAGTTACATATGTTGGCTTGACGTCAGATGATAAAAATTCTCACTTCAATGAGTAACAGGTAGCGGATCTGTCTTTTGGGGCTGTGATATTACACAAATGAAGAGGCCTGAAGGGTGTAAGGTTGGGTTATATTGGTGGCAGTATAGTGGGTGTGCCTGTGTTGTAGCGTCCATAGCCCAATGGCTTGCATCGATTCAATGTGATCGAAAGTGTTAAGCAACGACAGGCGCGGTCGGTTTGTGGATGGGTGACCGCTAGTGGCAAAAATTTCATGAGTGCTACCGTGCTTCGGAGGGCACGTAAAGCCGTCGGTCCCGGCTGTTTTCAATGCTGGAAACAGTCGTTAAGCCTTGTCGAAGACCTTCAGGTGGCTTGAGAACATTCGACACTGGGTTGGCCACTAACCCCTCCACCAATCCGCATCGGAGCAGCGTGGTGGAGTATGCTCTAGACCTCCCGCAGAAGTGTCTGTGGGGGAGACCCGTGCCCAGCAGTGGGACGTCTATGGGTCGTAGCGATAGTGGCTACCAAACTCGGTAGCCACTGGGCTGCCGAGTAGTTGTAGGTTCCAAGCGAATGCAAGCGGCACGCACCAATTATGTGCGAATTCTAGAGCCGTCCATATTATTTAGTTATATATGTACACACATTAAGTAGTGTGTACATACATAGTGGTCAAAGCTTAAGCATGCGCTTCTAGACTATAATATTAAATTATCATTACTTTCGGTTACGTCCTTGTTTTTCTCTAAGCCCTGTTTAGAACTTAACCCCTTGTTTGGCAAAATCCTCGTGCAGATCGAACTACGCGACCTAGCCAGCAGGTCACGGTCGATAGGCAACATGGGTTACGTCACACTAAGTCACGAGCATGGTAGCCGATTTGGTCTAATTTCATAATATACATGCAGTTTTTTGTCATACGGTAGGTACTATATTATTATTTTATGTGTGTTTATGTAGAGTTATGTAGAGTGTGACCCTACCTTCTACGCTGGAGGTCGTGGGTTCGAATCCCACTTAGGACAAACATTCGTGTGATGACCACTTGTGTTTGTTCTGTGTTTGGTAGGTATGTACATATGTATTTATAAAATATCTGTGTACGTATATGAGTTATGAAAAATTATTTAATTAAGAACTAGTCTCATCAAATTTATAAATATTCAAAAGTTATATTATTTCAAAGTTAAAATGTTAATTTAAAAATTAGCATCGTCAACCACCCGCACCTTGCTTACTAAGCGCCATCTTGTGACGAGTAGCAGCAACTAATACTACAAGTAACGCCATCTGTCATTGAACGTAGATACTAAGTAGATACTATGTATACGGATTTGAGAAGTTAACTCAGTCCTGAAACCGATTTTTCAGAGGCGCTGCAATCGCAATAGCCGCAGGTTTTGCTAAAATATGAATTGGACTAAGATTTATTGACTTTATTTTCTCATATTTCTTATGAGCAAAAACAGCTAACCTGGGTTTGATCAACTATTGGGTTTTTCTAACTTGAATGCCCGGCAGCATCTTGGAGTCTGGATATTTTGTGTCGGGTGTATGGCAATAGGCTCACCAACCCACATGGGACATAAACATAACTGGTGTAGCTAGCAGCTATATTATGGTCGATTTCCATCTGTGCTTATTAAATTGCCACTTTTCACACTGATTCTGTTTATTAAATTAATAAAATAAATTGACTATGTTATTAATTAATTTTTGGTGGAATCGAAAATACTTGTGTTGTTGTTGAAGCTTTATTGAAATTTTCAAGGTTAAAATAAGTTATGCATATTTGGTTATGCATATATGTTTCTTCAAAGATATTATCATGCTACTTACCTACGTTATAAGTACAATCTATATTATTATAGGGAGTAACGCTACAATGTTCTAGTATTATTTGTGATACATATTCTGGAGCATTTATAAAGAATTACCTAGCAAATATTTTCCAGCTACTGAGCTACGAGTACATCGTAAGTTACGTAGCATTAAATTTATGAGCAAGCTTCAAGAAAAGCGACGAAATTAAAGTGGATTACTTCAAAAGAGAATGGGCGTAAGAAATAGAGTAGGTTACTTCGTCGGCAACTTTGGCATGCACCTTGACACGGCAGAAATGGGTTATCTGGCGATTGCCAACTGGCCTTCGAGACCCCATCGAGTGAAGACGGAGAGCGTTGTATGCTAGCGTGTGTAGCGTGCGAATGATAGGCTAATTTAAATCGGGAAATAGCGTGCACGCCCCAAGGTTGCGTAGGGTGGCTGCATGGAGTTTTGATGAAAGTTTGGCACATATATAAGTGGCATGTGTGAATGATGAATGATCACGCAATCATTTGTGATTCAGTTTAGTGATGTTTAGCCTAAAACTGCCGGATTAGATCACTAGCTGTACAGTGTATTGACAAATTAAGTTTATAACATTGGATATCCACAAAGTAATGCCGAAACAATTTACTGTAAGTATGTAAATGAAGGAAATATAAAATTAACATTAAATGAAATACCATAATATGTAATGAGAATTAACATGAATATAATATAATGTAATAGTAAAATTTTAATCTTATTGCCTATGTTAAAAATAAAAAACTCTCTTCATTTTATAAAATTGTAACACCCCTAAGGGGTTATTGTTATGACAAAGTATGTAACATGTATCTGCATAATTTATGCATCAAAGTATTGGGTTTCAAGGAACAGAGAAACGTAGAATCCGTACTAAACCGTAGTTTACCATGACCCAAAAGTTTCCAGGTACTTCCCAGTTGATTAGCACAAAATGCTTTTAACATGAAGTCTACCTTTTGTACCTCATTGTATTTTGGTATAATAAAGCGTTTATAAATAAATAAATACTGTTAGCAGGTTAGTGTTTCAAATCAGAGTTTGACTACAAAAGGTAAAATGGACGAGACTGTACCAACTCGCTTTTCCAGCGCGGTGGTATGATGCTCGCTTTTATGTTAGGCCTAAAATAATCATAATAATCTCACAAAAATGTGATTCGACGGTTAATTTATTCTACGATATCACCGACCAACGATTTAAGTATAATATTTGCCGCAATATAATTGTATTCATTACCAAAACCATAGCTGTAATACCTCTCAGAAAAGACTGTATAGTAGGTAAAGTATCTACCGATTACAGTGACGAGTCTATTACATTTAATTAGTCTAACCCCTGGTTACAAATACAAACTCTTAGATTAAATTAGCCGGAGGCCGGGGTAATTACGAGCCACAGTGAGGGTTGTTCCCGGGCTCTGTTGGCTCAGGCGGGTTATGGCGCGTTACGTGCCTTCCATTATAGGGGCGTTTAACATTTTGTTCACGTATTGTTGTTATATGAATTGCGTTTGTTATTATGATCTCAGTGATGAGTTTTAGTACACTAAAACCATCGTTTGAACGTACGTTCGTAGTGTTACTAATGCGTAATTATAGTTATTTATGCTGTAAACTGGCCCGTTAGTCCAGAGGTCGCAAGCTCTTGGGTCGATGGGCTTGATTCAGTTTCGGACAAACCATCAATCAAAATCAAATTTCCATCCTTGAAAACAACCGGGTCCAACGGCTTAACGTGCCCTCCGAAGCACGGTATCTTTAATGACTAGCCTACATTATATATAGCTGACGTTTTTTGACGCGCCCTCTGCAGCACGTGAAAACTAAGAGCGCTAAAGAAATTGAAGAAAATAGCCGCGTGACTACGGGCGCTTTTTAATTTGAATAACTTACCACAATACCGAAGGGATTGCCTATAAATTCGCAGTAACATCTAAATATAGAGCGGTCAATACCGTGGGCGTTACGGCAGCGGCGTGTCTGCCGTGTCGAGCAAGGTCTTAGGGATCCTGTACACGGAACGCTACAAATGTAACGTAATGATATGGAATGATATAGAACTTAATAAAATTATACTATTAAATAAGGAAATATCGGCACTGTCTGTGGAATGTATGCGTGAAAGTTGATAGATAAATTAACGCTACACGTGAGGAATCTTCTTTAAATTTATAGCAACATTAAGTGTTATTCTCTCATAAAAGACCTAAAGATAAGTGATTTTGTACCGACGAGCATGTGATTTACTGGTACTTTTTCTTTTTTCTTATCACCTACTATAGGGTATGGCAAGGGCCCCTATAGTAGGTGATAAGAAGAAAGAAAAAGTAATGAAACCGAAAAAAAGGAAAACTATGTAATGACAATGTAGGCATAATTCATTAACATTTACATTTTCTGAAAACATATGTCTTTTGCGAATCTCAAAGAAATATAGATAATAATCTTATGTATCTTATGTCTATAGTAAAGAAATTCAAGATTCTCGCGATGAGCGTTCAACAAGACAGCCTTCGAATACTTTCCATTATCTGAATGACGCCCACGGTACGTCCTTATCGTTGTAAAACATTAGGGGTTTAAATATAGAACCACTTCTTTTAAAACCCTATACTTGACCCGTTTTTCTTTTTTAATCGAGGAAAATTCCGAATTCAAAAAGGTCGATGGACGAATTTTAAAGGGATCCTCGTTTAAGATAATTTCTAAGGGCACTTTGCTTTTGTGACCGCGTGAAACAACTTTGCCATGTCCAAAATCTCGTATTCTGCCAAGTCAACATCCTAAATCATATTTCAAGTGTCAAGTTAACCCAATCACTTACATTTTAAAATGATGTAGGTATCGTATCAGGTGATAGATCTAGATATAAAATTATACTCGTTAGTTGTGGTATGGTCAAAGTAGGTAATAGAAACTAATTTCCCTTCTGATGATAGAGACTGGTTTAAGCAACGGAATGATTTGTAGTGTGCACTATTATTTTATAATAACCTGTGATTATAACCAATCAATATAGTAATGCAAACTCAGCTTTATGTGAGTGACAAATTCGCTCTATATTATTATTTGCTAAAAGTAGTAATACATTTAAATTAGTGACATAAGTGGGGGGATTAAGTTTTGTTATAATTCAATAAGCAATCCTTACTAATATGTAAATGGGATAGTGTGTTTATTGGTTTGTCCTTCTTCTCCGCCTCAACAGAATGATGGTTGACGTGATTTTTTGCATATATTTAGTGTATGGCCTGGCCAGGCCCGGTGATATGTCACTATGGGCTATCCCGAAAAATTTGATGGCTCCCGTGACAAAATACTGAAATTATCATCCAATTTATAATCCATAATTAACTATCAATATTTTTCTATCCGATTGATCTTGGATAATATTCGGCTGAAATGCGGGTAAAGCTAGAAAAATGGTAATCTTTGGTGTGGCTTGCATTTGATTTATATTTTAAAAACCTTGATGGTAGAGGTAATTCGTCATGTAAAACGATTTCACGCGGCTGGGGCCGCGGGGTAAGCTAGTTTACTAACAAATACTTAATACATATAGCATAATCTTTCAGAGAAAATCTAAATGGCAAAGATTTTGTTTCAGACAAATAAAAAAATAACATCAAATGATCGTTGTCACGACTTCTCAAAGGCTATGCCATTAAGATAAAAAAACGTGATAGGATTACGTAAAGTATAACTACGTTACTTAACGTAATATAGTGTATTTGTATATAATGTAATCTCTCTGAGTAGACCATGATTCACACAATTAATTCCATTTGATCTACTCAAAGATCACTTATATCACAATACGAAGAGGAATTGTACTTAGATCAAACAAGATAAATTTAATCCTATATCTTTGTTTTATTAGATATGGTTTGTTATATCGCTGAATAAAACTACTTTTGGCTTAAATACAAATTTATAAAATATACAAAAGAACTTACGATTTCAAATAGGAAATACATCTGATATTATTATTGTTACATTCTTGTACAGTTATGTTCTTGACTGACAATACCAGGCAGTAAAATCTTAAATACAAAACACTGCAATCCTGCACTCGATTACAATGCCACTGCAGCGTCCACCTGTATCTTCTCACAACTGCTATACTCGTAGTGAGCATTGGCAAAAGTTTTGGATTTGTTTAGTGGCCAGCCCGATTGTCCGAAGATAACAGATTATATGCAAGATAACAGTTATTTTGCTTGTAAACCGGTTAGTGTTCAAAGAACTAAGGACTTTAGACATTAGTAGCAATTACATGTTTAGAGCTCGATAGAGTATCAAACAGGTTAGTCGGGAAGCTGCTTTAAAAATGAAATCTCGCGAAGGCGAATTTGGTATAATATATTTTGTTTACGTTCCAAATATTAATCCCGTACTAATAAAAGTTTGATAGTAGCCTCACACTCACTTTCATTTAATGGACTGGGTTGTATTGAAGCTACGAGTCAAGTTAACTATCGTTTTGGAATCTTCAACCATAAGTTGTATCGCTGTCGGTGGAACTGTGTTTTAAAATTAAATTGATAATCATGTCTGTCGAGTCGCATCCTATTGGATGTATTTGCCGCAATTAGAATTTGGATTAGTCGCACGATTTATTTTAATTCTACTTTACATTTAATATTTTGTTATTCAAGTTTCTTTCTATTCAATGATAAGAATCATGATTATGTATTTAATGTATTTCTTGCTTTTGATAACTCGAGTGTGACGTTTGACGTTTTTCCCCTCAGCGTTTTTATGGTTCCTCGGCTTCAGCTAAGCTATATACATATTAAAAAAATCCATATTACGTATCCATATTAATATTTGAAATATGAAAAAGTTTAGTAACAATACCTATTCATTTGATTATGTATTTAATTCAATGTAACTTAAATAAAGTCTTCTTTACTAGATTTCATAATTCAAAACTATATATAAGCTTACGACATATTAGTCACGGAAAATGACGTTTATGTAAGTATTTTTCTAAGTTATAATCGTGTTGTTTCTCGTTTCTATCTGCGTGACTTTGACCTAAATCAATATTATGTTTCATAACACTTCCCCTTTAGGCCGAAGCCGTATCCAATAACCAAGGAAAGTGTCTAAAGAGGTCCCAGTTTTTTATTTTCTTTAATAGTTGTGCGATGTTAAAGTCAGAACTATGGAAGATAAAATCTGTTGCTGCGTTAAATTATTTTAAGTAAAGTTAAATATTATATAATACAAACTTCACGTGTAACAAGCTTAAGATATAAGAGCTGAATATACCTATAACGACGAATCACAACTGAACTAAAATATTGTACAATTTTTTTTTATTATAACGTGTAGGTATAAGTCGCTGGTGTATATTAGTATATATGGTGTTATTAAAAACACATTTTTAACGCTATAATTTATTTTTGTTTTATTATCCAATTATAGAGCACAGGAGCTCTCCTCTCAGAATTATTGACATTGAGTTTTGGTCTTTATAATGACAATAACTTCAATGTTGGACAGTGGGCAACTAAGTGCAAACCACTAAACGAAACTGTTTGCAAATAAGTAGCCCAAAAAATCTCAAGCACAATCACTTGTTAAAAACAGTAATCAATCTTATTTTAGTAGACCTGCCCAAACTTTAAGAACTATTCATTGAATCTTATTGAATGAAATATCTGAAGGCCTTTTTCCGGCAAATTGGAGCGGAAAGCGAAGGCGCGAACGTGGGTGCTGTGCCTATGATAGCACTCTACGGTCTGTAGGCTACGTGATTCGCCTACGCGCTACGCCGATGCTGGGAACTTTTCAATTCCGTAGCTCGCCTACGAAAATTACGAATCTACGAATCTAGACCTCTATCAAAGCAGTCGCCAGACTAGACCAAACGGATTACGTTGATCTTAGAGCAAAAAACGTGTAAGCATATTTTCTTCATGTTATTCAGTTATGGGCTTTTTAAGTTTTACAAAGTCATAAGAGTTAGTGACAGCCACAATGGCCAAGTGCGTATTGACAGGCCACTCATGTCTCAGTATATCGTCTATCCGTATATGTATATATAGTCTACCCGAAGGCGTTACATGATACGCCTACACGATATGTCGCCGCTGCGAACCCTGAATTTCGTAGGTCGCCTACACAAATAACTGATATACTTCTTAATACAAGCCATAAGGCGTTCGTACTTCCTAATGTTAGTACAAACTTATGAAGGACTAGCTGACCCCGCAAACGTTGTTCTGCCATATGAAAGGTCAAAGTGACGCGATACTTCATGTAAAATACTGTTTATACCATAGATTTATTATGTTTATACAATCAACAACACATTTATTTGGATAAAGATTAATACAACTCTTAACAAATGCATTAATTTCGACCAAATTTGATTACGTTACGTTGATACAACTCTTAACAAATGCATTAATTTCGACCAAATTTGATTACCATAAAAACGGTTCTAGTGAGTTAATCTTAAAAGATAGACATATACTGTCATGGACATTTTTTAAGATCATTTCAAGTGGAATAATTCTTTCATACATATATTTTTGGTATCTTGAACCGTTTTCGCAGCGCACGCAACGGAAGCCCTCAAGGATGAATAATTTTCCCCGTTTTTTTCAAATTTTCCATTATTTCTTCGCTCCTAATAGTTGCAGCGTGATGTTATATAGCCTAAAGCCTTCCTCGATAAATGGTCTATTCAACACAAAAAGAATTTTTCAATTCGAACCAGTAGTTCCTGAGATTAGCGCGTTCAAACAAACAAACAAACAAACTCTTCAGCTTTATAATATTATAGTATAGAGTATAGATTAAGCAATCAATTGTCACTATTTATCATCATCCCACACTTACTAAGAGCTAAAACCCTTAGGTAAGTTTGCAAGATTTATTTCAAGACCTTCAGAGGTATATTTTTCCTCCGTAGCAGCTGACAACCCATTAATTAGCGTCACTGCAGAGCACAGGTCCTTCCCACGACTGAAAAAACCTGGAACGCAGTCCACAATGATGCTCCAGGACAACCCAAGGTCTGGAGTTCAGTAATCGACGGTAGTGGCCAACCCAAGTGCATATTGGCAGACTTCACATGCCTTCGAGAACATTATGGAGAACTCTCAGGCATGCAGGTTTCCTCACGATGCTTCTTTCGCCGTTACATCAGATGACATTTAGTTTATTAAATCGCACATACATAACATGACATCACGCCTGTATTTCCCTGAAGGTGTAGCAGGAGGTGTGTAGTACAATAAATGTTCACCACTTATGTTTAGGTCCCATGTAATGTGCACCGGGTACAAATCCACATTCCGCGCTGCTACCGGGCATTTCAAGTTAGAATAATAGAAAAATAAGTAAAAGAGTAATAGTACCTGAACCGGGGATCGAGCCCAGGACCTCTAGCTTACCAGTTATGACCACGAGACCAACTAAATCGTACATAACCCAGAAAAGTGAAAACTGGTTCGCTCCAGCGAGGCGACCTCGTTACCCACTAGGCTATCAAACAAGTTCCAAGTAGACACACGAATTCTAAAACCACAAAACCAGAACACAACACCTTAAGATATAAAATAGGCACGTAAGCCTATAATCAACACATCGAGACAGTGGTAAAGCAAGGTGCGAGTATCCTCATTGGCAAAATGTATTACGTGTTATTGAAAGGTGTTTTCCCTTACGCTGTGCGTCTCTATAATCTACACGTTCTTATATAGCCAGCAACGGAACACCGCCCACGTTATATTGCCTAGCCGTGGGAGATTTAGCGACTCGACGTACGTGCAATGATTGCTAACTACCCCCCTTCCTCCCTCTTCTGTGACCCGAACGAACCATTATTTTATAAAATCCAATCTTATATTAATAATTAAATCTAGAAGAGTCTCTAATACTAATGGCCCGATCAATCATGTCCTTTACTAACCGCTTCTACTTAGTGTCCTAAATTTGTCAGGGTAGAATATTTACAGAAGATTCTGTTTATCCTGGACGATAAGTATTCTGTAAGTACATCGGTGACCAGCTTTGAATGAGACTTGTTCACTAATAATGTGGGATCATAATATACTAGTGGAGAGAAATGAATAACTTTTATATTGCCTGATTCGGGCTGCATTCTCGTTTATTATTTTCTTTGCCTATAGAAAATAATGTTGAACTTAATTTCCTAAGAATATCACCTGAATGTAGTTGAAATGCACGGCATACCGTGCATTTCAACTGACCATTAACTCATTCCGTACCATAGTACGGAATGTTCAGCTAAGGTTGATTGCAATTCGTACAATCCATTCGGTTTTGTGTTCAAAATAAAGTAGTGTGCTTAACAACATATATTATTGTTCATAATAATATACGGTGTGTTAATTCTGTTTCAACCGTAGGAAAATTGGGTGCAATTGCGAGCCGAGACAGACAATTATGTTATAGATAAGTTTTGTTCTCGCATCTAGTTTAGAACTTGGGATATTATGTGTTAATTGCGATACAAGGTCGAGTCGCAGTTACGCTGTAGTATATCAAAAATAACAAGAGCTAGCTGAGCACGAAAGTTATAATTTCTGTAAATAAATAAAATCTGTTAATCAGTCTTAGGCACAAAACTTTACTTCACCAGCCTGGTATTTTAATCCAAACTTTTCGAGAGCATTTTTAAACTAATGGGTATCACTAAACTAATCATTTAATTTTTATTTAAGTAGGTACATATTTTTTCATAGGTATAAAAGCTTATACTCGTAGGCTCTTACGAGTATAAGCTGTGTGGTAATGGTGTGATTTTTTTCGATGACAAATCTTAAGTGAACTTTTTTAGAAAAACATTGCTTGTTATTTTTATATTCGTCAATGATAAAAATATTTTTATTTCTAGCGATATTTTTATTTAAGTTCCAAAGATGTCAAGTTGCCAAGATAGTGAACAGCTTTTCCAAATGAATACCCGAAGAAAACCTTTGTTCTTGAAATAATGAGAGTCAGAACCAGACTTGTCTGTCTGGTTTTATTCACCATTATGGAATTTGTAATAGACCAAGCTGTCATTTTCATATAATCTCTTATCGCTCAAACGTGACATTATTACGTGACATTATTTAAACCTGACATTATCATGTTTAAACTATCTCCAAATAACAAAAGAAAAAAATTAGAATGCTGTCTTCTCAACTTCTCAAGTGTACGTATAATAATTATACTTTCATTATTAGTCATGGCTCCACCAATCCGCATTGGAGCAGCGTGGTGGATTATGCTCTAGACCTCCCGCAGCTATGTCTGTGGGGGAGACCCGTGCCCAGCAGTGGAAAGACTATGGGTCGCAGCGATTAGTCATGGATGAGCAGTCGTACCGTAAAGTAGGTAGCCACTGGAGATTTTCGAACTTACAACACATGATGAAACTACATTAGCTCACCATTGCAGCATGGTCAGGGAAAAATAATTATAATTTATTCAGTATGGTAAAATACGCGATAATCGCATGATTGAAAATACGTGTTCTAGTTACCTTGACCCAATATTACGAGTAAGTAAGGTATATTCGTTGCTGCTTACAATCGTAAATCTTCTCATACATTCGTGTGGGTCCCCGTGTGATCAATAAAATATTCACCGAGCAATATTCTGAATTAATAGTGAATAGTTTCCTTATTTACGTGAATTTTTTATAATAACATGATTTGTTTCGTCAAAGGTAGTTATACAATAAGTAGTGCTAATATTAATAACATCTAAACATCGATCTACAATACAACATCAAGCGAACCTTCAGCATCGTTTTGGTGGGAGACATATATAAGCGAAAATAAAACAACATTTGCAGCAGAACATTTATTACGGTTTGCATTCATATGGTTGTCAATGTTAACAGCTGGGATGGCCACAATTTTATAGAGGGGGAAATGTGAAGAGTGTAAAGCGAGATTGTAGCTGGCGCTCGGCCCGAAGAAAATGAACTTAATAAGAAAGAACGCGCTCGGAAGTAGGTCTGGACTTTTACCGGCCTTAGAATTATTACGCTCAGGTATTTCACCGTCTTAAAAGCTTTGCTTTTCATAACATTAAGTCGACCTCTAAAGCTTTATGAAAAAACTTCACTAAAATTGTACCTACAGGTTTTTTTTGAAATTCAAATACTCATTTTCTCTTGACAAATGGGGTCTTACGTAAATGTTATGAAAATCGCAAAACCTCGGCCTCGTTGTTGATTTCAGATGAGGGTGATTGCCGTAGTAATAACAGAGAGCGCACAATGAAGGCATGACATAATACAGATGATAGAACAGAAGCTTGCAAGACAGAGTGAAGAGATAGAGAAGAAACGTACAGATGGTTGGTCTGTTCGTGGTCATTGGAGCCTTGCGCGGGCTGCGAGCCGGAGCGCCGCAGCCGCCAGATGGCGTGGCGCGCGGCCACCAGGCGCGCGAAACCGTGACGAGCCACTCTCGGGAGCGCTACGCGCGCATCCTCAGCCCGCGATCAACAAGTCCCGCACGACACCCGCGCGCGCGGTACCCTCGGAGCGCTCACCATGCGGCCAGGAGGGACGGGATTCGGGAGGGGACCACGGGACCGATCAACAAGTGACGGATACCAGTTCCACTACTAAGCGGCGGCTAACACGGGCTTCGCTACACTAAAATACTGACGAACATCGACTTAACACATTAACAGGCTACGAGCAAAAAGTATGCCTAAACAAATATATCACAACCGAATATCACAAAAGCGGTGACAAGCGAAGCTTCGTGGACGGCGGCTTACGTAACGCTAACTTAACTACGCGTATATAAATCGTGCAAAAAGGTATTGATCACAGAAACAAGCCTTAACACTATGAGGTTTAAAGTGCCCGTCGAAAAATATTATGTAACGGAGCCCGGTTTGTGTGGAAACTGGTCGTGAAGGGTTGGACACAAGGGACATGCGCGTAGGTAAGGAGCAAGGCGAGCACTGGCGTGGCGCGAGTGCCGCGCGTGCCTCCCCGCGCCCCCGCCGCCTCCCGCCACGCTCTCCTCCCCGTCGGTCGCAAGCTAGACTAGTCTGAATGTTAATTTAAATAATTACTAACACGCGTAAACACCGAAAATGTTTTTCCAATAACTTGAAACGTTAGGTGCTACTTTCAACAATGTAGGGTAGAGGTACTCGCATGTACACTCTACGTTACACTTAGGTTCAACTAGTCGCGTTTTACTTACTTATTTATATTAATACATAATATGAATTCCATTTCCAAATTAATAACGTACGATGTAGGTAAGTGCCTACAGAAATCCTTCCGGTGGTGTAGGCATGACGTAATTGATAGACGAAAACTATAATCTATAGATAGCTTCATCGGTGCATACATCGTTCCTCGTCCCCGAGGGAAAGCGGTTTCCTACCTATTTATAGTAGGGGAGCCCACGATGCTAAATGGGTTTTTACTCGAGCGTCATAGAGACTTATTGGGTTGAAAGCTTAGATGATAAGAAGAAAAAAATGTTTTATAATGTGTACCTTTTCATCCGTGGGGGAAGCGGCTATAGATCTTCAAATATGTAAAAAAAACAGATGCATGGGCATACTTGAGCGCGTCAGATATTGATAGCATCAATGTCCTACGTATTTTTGATATTGTACGTATGTTAATCTGATCGTTTGCATTATGCGGGTGGTCGTACGTAAGGGTTGAAAATGAAGAAAAAAAAAAATTAATCGAGCGCGTCAGATTTTCTAGGAGGATGTTATGTGAACCTAAAAAAAGCTCTCATTCAATAATCTTACGATTTCGATGTGACGCAAACTCGCGGCCATCATTGTGATGTGCAAAAAAAAATCGCCATTTTGAAATACTCAAGCGCGTCAGATTAAGATATATATGGTTCATCATTATGTGCTAGACATGCTGTCTCATAATCTAACGATTATCTATAAGGATTCGCCTAATCTGACAAAAAAAATTTTTTTTAAATCATTGAACATTATTTATTGAAAATCTCAGAAATAAAAATGAGTATGTTCTTAAGTAGAAGACGTATACGTAAAATACGTTATTAATAATACCAAGAACGAGTCTGTGTTATGGCGTCATGGCAACAGAAACCAGAGTGGGGACGGAGTGAGAGAGTAATAGCTCATTTACACTCGCGTACGAGTTGCGAGACGAGGTGCGAGGCGAGCCACGAGAAAGGAGTGTGAATAGACGCTCTCGGCTTGTCTCGCAACTCGTCTCGCGACTCGCAACGCTCGCGCCCGAAGCGGTTTTTTGCGGAATGCGAGATTGGTGTTTTCGTTCGCGGTCTCGCTTCATTCAAATTTCAACGTTGTGCCACTCAGGTTATGTGTTTACAGCAATGGATTGGTCGCACTAATGAATAACACACACATAAAGTTATTTTCTAGAGCTTCATGAACCAAAATTTTCTAAAATACGTAAATGTCTTAATTTTCATTTATTTAAATTAATTGCGTAGTAGTAGAAGCAGTAAGGAAAGGCTTGTTGCCGCTAACACTCGACGTCCTCCATTGTCGCTAACTCAAACCCAACTCCAACTATGAACTCACAACGAGAGTGTAAACAGGAAGCTCATTTACCATCAATCACGCGAGGTGCGGACCAAAGCACGAGATTAATGAAGCATAATAGATAGAGAAATAAGTGAGAGAGGAATAGAAACACGGAGAGGGGAATATAGGCATCACGCAGCTGCACGCATTTAACTTTATCGACGAATTTTTGTTACTTCGGCTTGTGGAAATCGTCAGATTGTATATTTTTCGTTATCCTTGAATTATTTCCTTTAAAATAAAAATAAATTTAGTCACGCTGGAGAATGCCGAGATGACGTTTTTTTTTTACAACTTTGTAGCCCTCCCCTTTCTTAACGTTACTCTCAAATTGTAAGATTAGTGGAATATACACTTTTTAGCATGTAATTAACTCACCCTACCTTAATCTGACGCGCTCAAGAATTTCTGATGACAAATTTTTTTTTACTAATCTGATCCTTTATCCTTGACGGCCCCATTTATATATGGGGCTCATATTTGGTGGAGGTACTTAACCGGGTACAAGGTATCCCACTGTATATTAAACTTACGCGCTTGAGTATCCCGCAAAATCCCCTCTTGGGCTCCCCTACTATTATAGTTTCATTCATGAGTTGAAGTAGAGCGCCATCTCTCGACAAATAGTGAAAGCTGGTTATTGCGAATTCAGAAGAACACAATATTATGCTGCTTTATTTATAAAGGTCTAATTGCTCTGAGACACATGCCGATTTTCTACTTTGTGCTAGTACTTAACCATAGATTTTTCGAACAATATAAATATTGCCTTGAAAATTTTTTTCTGCCTTGAAAGGAATTGAGACACCACATAATATAAATATTTTGTATGAACTATGAAACCTACCTCGAACATTGATTTAAAATGTTTTTCTTACCATTTTTTAATTAAATGAAGGGTCACAGCTTTTTTGACCTTAATAAAATCTCCCTCGAAATTATGTTTATTTATTTGTGTTAAAAGTTCTAGTGTAGTAGTGTAGTATAAAAGTATAATCACGACTGCTAAGCTAGATGTCTCGGGCTCTCTCTCCGGGCCGGCCAACAACTATTGGGGTTGGTACGAAATACCCTTTATCAGCTCGGAGTCTAGATACAAGCCCAGTTTATGGCAATAGGCTCCTATTACATGGAACCTAAACATAATTGGTGAAATACAG
The DNA here is from genome assembly GCA_944567765.1 of Carterocephalus palaemon. Taxonomy (NCBI): domain Eukaryota; kingdom Metazoa; phylum Arthropoda; class Insecta; order Lepidoptera; family Hesperiidae; genus Carterocephalus; species Carterocephalus palaemon. The sequence goes on along the minus strand of OX155655.1, from coordinate 4,620,468 downwards.
GGGCCATGTTATGTTATAAAATTAAAACTACGAACCTAACAAAGGTTCTTGCTACTCGACACAAGGTGGCGCGCAAAGTTTCATTGACCAGAAAAAATAATTGACATTGATATTTTTTAAATAATAAACAATAGAGCTTTGCATTTAAATAATTTGAGATGTTTATGATTATAATAAGTTTTCAAAAATTTGGTGAAAGTCATGAAACCTTGTGCTACTGAGTAGCTTCATTAAAAAGCGGAATGACGTAGATATGATAGACTCGGCTCGAACATACTAATCTTCACAATGAAGAATTACAGAGAACCATCAAGAAATCTAGGTCCAAAAAATCGATATCAATCAAAATATTAATAACTCAGAAAGCTCAAGAGACAGCGATGTAATTTCCGTCTAAATTTAACCGCTCGGAACGCGCTGTTTCAAAACAAAACTCGATTGCCTACTTCGGCCATCATTTCTTCAACTGAATGAAAAAGTGGGCCAGTCCGATTGTCGCCAAGTGCACGACTGGTTTTGGCAGGGTATTCCTGATTTTATATCGTCTTCATAAATCTTATAGTGCCATTAAACATAACATGTGAAATATATACATTTTGTAACATTTCTCTGTTCGTTGCTACTCGAATTAGCATTATTTAAAGCTTCCAAATTCTGAATTTCAGTTCTCTTAACATCTAGGCAAAGTCTACATACTGAGATACGTATTGTATAATTGAAATATCCCTTATAATTATTTCCTTTAAATATAAATTGTTAACCATTATTCTACGATATCCTTGCTGACCTAGATATTATCACATAGTATACTACACACTGCTCTAAGTTCTAAATAGCTTGAAACAGTGCTCAGTGCCAAGGTTCGCATGACCCACCTAATAGCACGAGTTATTCTGATATATTTTGTAAACAAAACATTAGGGGCATACCGTGCTACCACTTAATGAAAAACGGAAGGGAAGGAAAACCTCTTTTCGCTTGCTTAAACGAGTACAATAATGCGCCTTGAGTGCGCCTTTGTCGTTCTCTATAAATTTTTTTTCATATTAATGGGGATACCTCTCGATCGTAGAATTTATCGTACAATATATTCGATATTCAAGTAAGCGACTTAATTTGAATAAATTAACTTAATTTCTGAATTTACGATTACAATTTATACAACATTTTTTATTTATTAAATTCTTATTTGTACTTTGAATAAATATTATTTTAAATTTTTTCAACCCCATAAAAACTTCTATGTTCTTCTTCAGTTTTAATTACAATCTAGCCAGTTTTGGCTAATAAGTTATTTTATTCTAACTTAAACTACTACGTAATTATTTCTAAGTTGGGGTCCAACTTATTGTCTCTAATAAGGGAAGTACTTTGTTTATGTTTGCACTACAGTTTACTAACACTAATCATTTATACACTAACTCGTTTCGTTCTTTTCAGCCTCCTTGTAACGCCCGTGTAGCGTTGCTATGTTAGTTAGGTATGACAGACAATTTTTCTAAGAATACACAAAGCTGTGACTGTAGGTAGCATGGAAGTAAAAGATCCTTACGGGTAGGCAGTCGCTTTGTTTGTATAATTGATTGCTCTTTTTTTTCTTGCTAGTTTTGCACTTCACGATTTAAAATATCTGTGAACCTTATTAAATTTCAATATAGCTATGAAAAGCACGTACCTGCAGAGACAGAAGTATCACTTTTCTAATAATAGAATCACGGAGGACACTTTGCTGAATATTGGGTTTGCATCGCAGCACAATTGAGAGGTTGAATGAAGGCTTGCGAATTCGTTGGATACAAACAATCACTGCTGCAACTATATCAGCCGCAGCACGAGTGCTTGCCCGAGGCGTGCAATGAATGAAACTCCGCAACCACAAATATTATAGTGAAAGAATCGCTATTTAGTTTGGAGCATGCTATTGAATAGACTCATTGTTGTTTTGAATACTATGATAAAATAATACGAGTACATACATATATGCTGTTTCGTGATACATGGCGGTCTTGGAAAATGAAATCAAATAGTCCATACATATTATGTTATAATGACGTATGTAACTATGGGTTTTTACCTGAAAATAAAGACTATTATTATTATATGTTTTTCATTTAACCTACCTGGCCATGCACTTCTAACGGTACATAGTGTCCCATCCATCCACATATGTTTCCTCCTGCGTTTTAAGGTATTAAATATACGAGTAGATATGTAATATAAGCGCCTATAGAGATTGTTCCGTTAACGTGATTTAATTACATAAGTAATTAAATTACATAAGTTATTAAATTACATAAGTTATTAAGTTACATAAGTTATTAAATTACATAAGTAATTAAATTAATTAAAATCGTCACATTTAGTAACTTCCGGCAAACTCGTAACTTACTTCAAGGTAACGTAACGTCTGGGGTTCTCGGATCTTTATCAGCTTGTTTAATAACGCTGCGCGGTGCAGACCAGCGGCTGCCAGTTGATAAAACATAACATCACGCCTGTATTTCTCCGAAATTGTAGGCAGAGGCGTATTGTAGTACAACTACTCTTCACCAGTTACAAGTATGTTTAAGTGCCATGTAAAAGGTGGTGAGCATATTGCCATACTCTGGACACAAATCCAGACGAGCTGCTACCGGGCATTTCAAGTTAGAAAAACCCAATACTTGTTTTCCAACTCGGGGATGGAATCCAGGATCTCTGGCATAACAATCGTGCTAACTGGTTAGTCTAGATTGACTGACTTTTAACAAGACTCAAATAGGAACTGGGATGGTCAGTCCAGTTAGCTGATAGTTAATTAGATCTTTATTTGGTCAGTTTGTTAGTGGGGATGAGGACTGGGGAATGTTAGTGATACTTAGTCCTATTAGTTGGTCTCGTTCCAAGTCAGTCACAGATGTATTGGCTACCTTTGAGGACTAAGATACACCGTAAAACACACACAGTCTTAAAAATCTGGCCAAAAAAATGGCCAAGTAGGTACTCAAAACGATTGATAAAAAATCAATTTTTAAGTGGTGTTTGTACCACTGAGGGAATATTCTAGTCAGATACTACTTCTTGAAAAAGCTTTCACCCACAGCTTTCCTATAACTAAAAATGTTGTTCTCATTGCGAATTATCTTTAGTTAGTTAGTAGTAGTAGTAGTTTCTTAGTTTCTTTTTAAACAAATACAATAAAAGTATGGTTGGACTGCCGACCGTTACTAATAATTGTCATTTTGACCCTCTGTTTTCCATTTATTTAATGGCGTTAAGGTTAATCCGTATTATTCGGTCATTTTTTGTATAGCGTGTTTTGCTCTACCCATTTGTTAATTATATCTACATAAAAGATCGCGGAGATAATGTTAAGCAGTTTGTTAGTCAAATGAAACCATAGTCCATAGATAATATAAACTATACGTGTGTTTAATACAATGTTAGGATTAGCCTACAAAAAATAATTAGATTTAAGTAAGGTGGCTAGGTACAGTACCTTAGTTTGTAATGTCTAATGTTTGAATTAAAATTTTGATAGAAAATTCGATTTTATTATACATTCATTGGGCGCGTAAAATCTCCATAAAGCAACATAAAAATTTCTTTTAAATTCAAATGAATATTAAATGTTTTATCAGCTGACGAGACAGTATATCATTAAACTTCAATATGGTTGTAAAAATATCTCCTTAAAACTCTAGACTACTCTCTACCTTAAATTGTCAATAATGATGAAAAGAAAAGTTACGAATAATAGCATTATATCAGTGAAGGGCCGAGTTTTTCGGTGAAAAAAGGGTTTCTTTTGTTATGCCCAATCATTTATCAACGTGTAGGGTATTTTTACGACTTTTTGTTGGCTGATTCTTAATGAATCTTATCATAATGCTTGTGAGCGGGAATAATACTTCTGACCTAAATCTATTTTCTTCATTTAAACAGGAAAGGTAATTTAATTTGTCAAGATGAACGACCGGAATTGAGGCTAAGGAAAATAACCGAATAAATAAGGTATCAATTATTTTTCCTTACAAGGTATAACTCATAGATGTCCTACTGTTGGGCACGGGTCCCTCCCCCCCCCCCCCCCCCCACAGATACTGCTGCGGGATATCAAGAGCGTACTCCACGCTGCTCCAATTCGGATTAGTAAAGGGGTTAGTGGCCAACCCAGTGTCGAATGTTCTCAAGCCACCCCAAAGGTTTTCGACAAGGTTTAGCGATTGATTTACAATTGAAAACAATCGGGACCGACAGCTTAACGTGCCCTCCGAAGCACGGTACCGCCCATGGAATTTTGCAACTAGCGGTCACTCATCCACAAACCGACCGCGCCCGTGGTTGTGACTGTCGATCACATTATCGACACGAGCCATTGGACTATGGACTTGTACTTCCTATATAAACCGACCTATAAAATGCTTACTTCAGAGATGGAGAGCAGTTTGTTTTTTCCTAAAAATACTTATAAGTGCTTTGGTGGTAGAACCTAGTCTACAGAACACATGTAAAGTTCACCCGGAGATGTTATTCCAACGCCACAATGTAGGTAGCAGGGATTATCTCTGCCATATTGTCATAATTGATTTTGGGTTGGAAGGGTAACGATGTAGCACCTAGAACTATCATTACACTGGCTATAGACATATATTGAATAATAAAATTATTTGTTTTATGAAATTTATCTATTCCGTATTGGTTAATATCTAATTTAAATTCAAATTAACCTGATGATATGCGTTTTAATGGATAGTCTGGCTTGTTCCCACGTAGGTAAGCTACTGCATAAGTTGCGCCTATACCTATTGAGGTCTGAACATTAAATTCGATGGACAATTTTGCCCGTGCGACCTAAATCTATAATAATATGGCCTGCAGGGTCCGGGCTCAGCTTCCCGGCTTGAATAAATAACGATAGGTCCCGAGTGACGATTTAAAACGAGATTATTTGTCGAAATAGGATATCACCGAGAACACCTATTACAATTTGGGTGTCGAGAAATGTCAATGAAATTATTTTAAGGCGGGCGAGAGAACGTGCTACTCGTAAGGAGTTCTGGTTGCGATGCGATGATGCGGGAATGTTAATAATTGCATGAACAGTTACTTACACCCCGCGGAAAAGCTACGCCTTGCGATCTACATGTATTGCGGGTTGGGGGCGGTGGACACACAGAATTTCACATCCGGGTCATGGATGGATCAAGTATAAATGTTTATATATAATTAAACATCTGTCCCGGCCGGAATTGGAACTCGAGGCCCGCGGTTGGGCAGACAGGTCACTCACACTCGAGCCAACATGTCGTAGCTTAATTTCTTGTTTGTTTATAAAATACTGAGTGCTTCGAATTCAATTTTTTTTAATGTAGTGCAAACACCTAGTAAAAAGGGCTTAACATTTTATTTTCATAAAGAAACTATTATGGACCTGAGGATAAAATAATAATTGAAAAACGCTTCGACATTGACAAGGGAAAGTTTCATTCTATCCAGAATCTTATACTTTATTCTTACTAATAAAAACTCATTAATATCTAGAACTGATCATACAAAAGTACGTTCAGCTTTCCCTATTGCGAAATTACGTTTTAATTGCGAATTAATTGACAAGCAAATATATGTAGATTCATATGTGCAAAGTTGCCAATGCAAGCTCTGGGAGAGTAAGTCTGGTACACAATTCATGTAAACGAAGGCGAAAACTTGTCGGCACCAAACAAGTCACTCGGCTCGCAACGAGCGCACTTCTCTGAAGCTGCTTCTAATTAGAGCAACTGGCACAGAGCACCTACACTGCACTGAGCTATGCGTAGGGAAGAAAGTTCATAATTACTTGTACCTACATAACTAACGTGCTCTTGGTCGTATTACCCTATTGTCGCCCGGCAGTTGGATGGGGACCGCTAGTGGCAACATTTTTTAAGCTCTGCGTGCTTCGGAGGGCACGTTAAGTCATCGAGCTCGTTTGTTGCCGTAAGACAAAATTCTGACAGTCAGGTTGGCTACTCACCCCTCCACCAATCCACACTGGAGCAGGGTGGTGGAGTACGCTCTTAGTTACCAGAAGTTAGTTGTAGAGAAGAGGCTAGTGGAATGTTAAGGGTTGCAACCTTACATTTTAAAAGTAAATAGAAATTCCTTCTTAAATTACAGTCTCAGTTGACAATTTTTATCAGCTTTCCTCTACTTACAAAATTACCAAGATCTCGTTCAAGTTCTTCTTCGACGGTGAACAGCTCTGTGCAAAAGCACTCATAAATATGCTTTAATAGGTTTCGCGTATCTACCTCGAAAAAGATAAATTGAAAAAGAAAATATCTATAAGTAGTTTATATTAGATAATATTAGTTAATATAGATTAAGCACTAGCATAAGTGTGGACTAGTCTATTATTATTATTTATCCTAAAATAGCGTTAATAACATCTATGTAGCAGATTTCCTTTACAACTTACATTGACTAAACTTTAGATTAGAGCTCTATAACGCCAGCTAAACATCTGTACATTCATATTCAAACTGAAATACATATTTCAGAAAAGAAAAACGTTAGTAAATGTTTGAAAAAGTGTGCGATTAAACAGCGGGGCGAAGATCTTTGTAGCTTTTTATTAGAGCGGTTTTCTCAGCTTCTAGACAAAGGCTGAGAGCACGAGGCGGTTTAAAAATGACTACCCTCAGTGAAGCGGGAGCTGTGGACAAATATAGTTTGTTGCTATGATTTTTTCATTTTTATTTATCAACTTATTAACGAATACCTCGCTCGCAAGCGAGGCCCTATTTTCTATAATAATATGTTAGATAACCCTTTGTTAATAATACTTTGTACGACCTAGTACAAAGATACTCAGTAGTAGATTGGAGTTGGGAATTGTGCCTGGTGTATGGCAATAGGCGCCTATACCATGGGACTTCGCCATAAATGGTCAAAAGTACACACGCCTCTGCTATAGGCGTGATGTTATCGGATGTTACGTAGGTAAGTATAAATTTATATTTTTAGCGAATTTCAATTATTTTGTCAGTAACTTTGTATTATAACAGTACTAGCTTTTACCCGCGGCTAGTCAATGAGTTGTTTATCATACATGACACATTTTTGGTGGATTTGATGGATAACACTGACCGTGTTAGAAAAAGCGATAGGCTATTCTAAAAAAATGTTGTGACTTATCTCACTTAACTTGACCTGTGTGTTTGTTCTCTGAGCTTAAAAGTCTATGTTCACATAAAATTGCACCTCACTCCCGGCTTCCGTCGATTTCGAATAGACTGCTACGATTTCTATGCGACGTCGTGCTACTGTTAAGCAATGCACATAAGTATTTCTTTATGAACTCCATCGTGTTTCATTTGACATACATAATTCTTGTAACTTATAGCCGACCTACATTTACTTTACAACACGTTTACAAAAACAGTAACGTTCACGCTGGTAGCAGCGAGTACAATGTGGACATTAAATTTACAGCTTAACTAGACTTTGGTATCTGCACATGAGGTAACAAAAGATACAAATAAATTTAGTACCTATATAGTTTTTTTGTTGTAGATAAACTTGGATCCTAATTAAGGCTCTCGAATGTTTTGGGTATCATGCCTATATTTTCACTGAGGTGTGGTGAAAAGTATGGGACAGTTATTTGGTATTTTTCGGATATGGATTTAGACGGATACTTAATAATAACCTACACAAGTGTGTACTTTTGCGGACCGACAAAAACACTCATAAACGAACTCTTTGGCAAAATCATTTTCATTCATTTTCAATTGATCGTGTTTACTAACGGTTTAAAGTTCTTGCTGTTCGCAAGAAATTAACTTGTTAATAACGCTAATGTTTAATAACGCTCTTTGCATTATTTTGACTCATAAATACGGAATTGCCCTATTGATCGAGAAATTTCTCCAAGCGATTCCTGGCAGATAATGATTACAAGCAAACTGCACCATCATGAACTCTCCATATTTCACTCTCCATGAAGACCTATTCCTTACATACCTATTCCTCTTAATAAAAGGATTTTCTGTAGATAACACCTGTTTTATTATATCCTTTTCTAACCTTAGAACCTTTATTATTATATTATCAGACACTCATATTATCATATGTACGTTTAGTTCAGAATAATTTTGTCTTTGTGATCTATATTAAAAGATAGGTCGGTACATAAATAAAATATTAACTTAAGTGAGAAAGAGCTCAGAAGTCACAAAGTTTACGGAGAAGCTAAGGTCCAAGTTGATAAGCCGGAAATCTCTTAAAGCCGATGAGAAGAGTAGTTCTCTAAGCTATACTATATCTATTTTAAGCCAAAAAAAATATTGCCTTTGAGTTTGATTTATTATAATCATAAAATTAACTCACATATTGACTGAATCACTGAATTGACTATATGACTGAACATTGAAGTCGTAAGTAAGTATGATTTATGTTTTGATCGGCAACGTGTACGTGGTAGTTGTTACCACTAAATGGTTACGACTTACGACCGACGCAAATTGATGGGCCCTACTTGTAACCCTTAGTTGGCCTACATTTCGTTGACAATGCCACTAGTATATTTACCTGGGCTACGTTCGCACACAACTTAATATGAATGATGTATGCCTAGTTTACGTCAAAGTCCAACTCAACCTGATGGTAGGAGAGCTGGCACCAATTTTTCGGTAGGTATTTGAGGCAAGCTGAAAACTTGTCCTTTACCTCTCCTATTATACCCCAACACGAAACTGCAGACCTGGCTGGTGAGCAGCGGGGCTAAATCAACCCCTAAATAAAAATAAAAAAAAAAAAATTATTTCCAAAAATATATGTATTTGAGGCAATATGTAATTTTTATAAGTTGTAGTCCAATGTTTACAGAATATAAAAAAAAATAAGCCAGACGATTTAGTTGGGGTTTTAATAATTCCAGATGCGTACAAACATATTTTGAAAAAAAATATAAAAAATGTATTTGAGGCAACTTGAAATTTTAACAGGGTATTATTTATAATTAAAATTTTTTTTTTTATTTAGGGATTCATTAAGCCCCGCTACTCACCAGCCAGGTCTGCAGTTCCGTGTTGGGGCATAATAGGAGAGGCGTTGGACAAGTTTTCAGCTTGCCTCAAATACCTACCGAAAAATTGGTGCCAGCTCTTGGACCATGAGGTATCCAACCTGACTCTTAAAAAGAGTATTAAACAACATATCGTAATGAAACTTATGAATGTGCCTAGTGTCTGTTTTACGCCTAGCAATATAAATATTATTTAAAAACTAGCTGACCCCGCAAACGTTGTTCTGCCATATGAAAGAAATGCCAGTGACACGACGCTTTAACAGCGAGCTGTTGTATGCGAGCTATTTAATACGAGTTTAATATAAAAATAAGTAATAAAATAAATAGTAAGTTGGGGTACGATTAACACACGGGGCAAGTCTAACCCTTTTAAATATCTCAATATAGTACACATTTCTAATTACTATGTCGGTTACCCGACACTATTGCTGGTTGTTTGATCGACATCTACACCTATAATTAAACTTTAATGAGTCTTTAATTTTAATTTTTTTGGAGCAGCGTGGTGGAGTATGCTCTAGACCTCCCGCAGTTGCGTCTGTGGGGGAGACCCGTGCCCAGCAGTGGGAATCTATGGGTCGCAGCGAGTCCGTATATGTACTTTTCATAAATCTTGAAAAACTATCAGGGGATGATAAGTAATCGATACAGATTTCGAAAATAATTGTTTGTCTGTGCGCGATGGGATCAAAAACTAGTGAACAGATTTTAATGAAACTTGGTATATACTACATTGCACTGCATTCCTGAGACGGATCAAATGATACTGTTCAATGTTCATCATGATGTAGGATTGATTTTTCTTAGATTATTATCTATTAATAATAAAAATTTAGAATATGAGGCTTAAATGAAACTATCGTAGCGTGGGTGAAGCTGCGGCATCAGCAATGTGTACATTAATAGGCATTTCAAAGGGTTCATCTTGCCTTATATGTTAGTCTTACCCCGCCTAGCCATACAATTATTTAACCAGCCCAAGGTTAGATCCTTCTTGCACTCTCTATTTTCGTCTTGAGCCTTCAGCCGAGGCCTTTTTCGTCCGAAACAAGCAAAGAAAAATCTAAAAATAGCGAAAACGTGTAAATGATCTTATCAAAAGCTAATAAATTTCAGGGCCGACTTATCAATCACGGAACAACCTCTGAACAAGCCCTCACCTGACCTCTGCACATTTACACGCAGTCGATAGTTTCGGTCAATAAAATAACCTTCCCAGTATTTTCTTCTATCTAGTATCTATTCTTAATTCAATTTCCAGTGTGATATTCAGTTTTTTCAAATACTGACTGTGTTTTATACTTATGTAATGAAGGAAATATCTTAAGGAAACTAAAAGTCTTATGCCTAATTTATTTACTTATTAAGGCTGTAATATTATTATGAGAACTTGATGGCCATTTTCATTATCATCTACATACACATAAAAATAAGTTCTAGCCTTGATCGCAACTAGAAAATTGTCACACTTTTCCAACCGGAATACATCAAATGCCGGCTATTTTATTTTATTAATTAAGGTCTCATTTCTATGAGGATAAAAAGCTTTTATCTTCAAATACTAAAATAGATGCTTCTTCTTCTTGTTAACACCACAACATTCTCGTAGAAATACGAGAGCATTTTAAAAATAATAAAGGACCATGAAGATTGATGTGCTCCTATGGAAACTTTCATGTAAACTAGTTTTAACCGCTTTCATGTAATGTCTATTGTTTCAAAATAATTAAATCCCACATTGCAGTGATGCATTATATATTGAGCATAATTATGTATTTACGTATTGTGAAAATTGTACCTTATGCAGTGTAAGTACAGTTAGATTATTTAAAGAAATTAACAAAAATAATTTACCACTGTATTCAAGAACACAGCACAGGCATTTTATGATAATTTAGCCTAGCCTTCAAGGGAATATATAGAGAAGGTACCTATTCCTACTGAAAAATAACAACACAATTTAGCTGGTTGAGAACCATCAAGTTGATAATTCCATGACAATATTACAAACCGTTTAGAAATAAGGTTTGCTGAGTAAATAATTAATGGTTTCCGCTCGCATGTTAGCCCGCTTTTTGCAAACAGTAAGCTGGCTTCCTTACTCGATGTTGAATTATGCAGGCGTGAGTGTCGCGAAACGGCATGAAGTATCCTCATGAAGCTTTCACATCTAGTATGACTGTTTTACGTGAATAAACACGTAGTACTCGTAAGAAACGTAAAAAACTCTACAGCCATATTTTGTTTGAGACTGCCTCAACATGTTTTTGAAACAAATTGTGGCATGCCTAAATTATGACGCGTTTGCGATTTAAGAAAAATAAGACTTAATTAGAATTTGTACATATGTTTTTATATATAAGCACAGCAGCAGCAAATACAGCAGGTACTTTTGAAGTGCATTACAAATTATTGTATGTAGTTCGGGTGACGGAAGACTTTAAACACACGTGAGCATTAATATTTATTTGGCAATAGAAAGCCACAAGCCACAAGATGATTGTGTACACTGATACCATCGAAAATCTCAATAATAATGAACTAACCAATTTGGAAATAAACACTCCATTTGTCTTATCCTCGGACTGATCTTGGGTTCAATTAGTTAGTCCTATCCTAATCCGAGTCCGGGTCAACACATAAGCGCATAATGAATTATTAAAATAAGTAGGTAATAAACTGGAACATAACATTAATCTGGTATCGTGTCGGACGCAAACTCACGCAAATGCCACTGAAGGTGAATCAAAGAAACAGAAGCGACTGTGAAAGGAAAAATAACATTTTAAAAGCTTTTATTTAACTTCACTCGTATGTATTCATTCATTCATGTAAGTATGTATGTCCTGGAATCTTGCAATCAATATTTCACCCACTTCCACTGAAGCTATCGAAAACATTCGTTAAGCCTTTTCGAAGACCTTCGGGTGGTTAAATAACATTCGTCACTGAGCTGACCTAGTGGTCTTCCCGATTAATTCGCATTGGAGCAGTGTATTGGAGTATGATATATACCTCCTTCAGCTGTGGATGACGGAGAGACCCGATTCCAACAGTGGGGGACGCCTTTGGGTAGTTTATAGCTACAATAGATCATTTCAAATAATAATAATAATAGGTGGTTTAACTTATTTCAGCTTAGTCATCATTGTGTACGTAGGCTTAGTCGCATGTCGAGCACGAATGCCGACTGACAAGCGTGTCTACAATGTTGTTTGCGTTGTGTTCTGTTGGTTAAGGTGCCTCGACGCGTTCTGTTCACGCAATGCGTTTTAAATATTGATACTTCATTGTAAGAGGGGAAATTTTTTGTATGTTTTTGTTTGTTTATTGAATGTTATATTAGTAAGTGTTACTTCTCGCTTGTTTTACAGTGAGGATGAAGGGTTCTCTATTATAGCTGATAGACGACCTATTCATTACAGGAAATGAAGGCACCACGAGCAGAAGCTATACATTTAGTATTAACCACCTGTGAGGTGTTTATTTATTTATGTATTTGTTTTTTTTGTTAAAGATACACCAACGTCACATCACTAAACATAAGTAACATTAATTTTATATAATACCTACTAATGGATGCCCGCAGCATCGCTCGCGTGGAATTAGACATAATAATAGATTGAAAAGTAGCCTATATCTTTCCTCAGGCTCTAGAGTCTAGACTATCTGTGTACCAAATTTCATTTAAATCGATTCTGTAGTTTTGGCGTGAAAGCGAGACAGTCAGAGTTACTTTCGCATTTATAATAATTAGTATGGATTTAGTTAATATGATACCTATACATAATGATATATGAACTAAACATTCATTAGGTGTGATCTTTAACACATTTTATTCATGTGCAATTTTAATTAGAGCAAATTAGACTGCGAAGAAAGTAATTGTTAGAACAGCGTTCAGGGTCAGGTCATTTACTCGTAACTTTTCTCGCCTTGACGTGACATATTTTTTGTCATGATACTTGAAAAGATTTTCAAAGAGTTGCCATTAGCGTAATGTTTCATTAGGGAGTTTCCATTACGAGTGATTGCATACTCATTCATCAAATATTTATATTAACATTAATAACTTAAACCGGTAGATATTTCTATCAACACTGTCTTATCTTATTAACGTTAACGTTGAATAGTCGTTTTGTATTAAATAAATAATCTATATTATTATATACACATATAAACTATAACTCGTAAACGAAGTAGGTAGGTATTAGTTATATTTTCAAAAAAAAAGTGCGTGCGTACAAAGTACACATGTCAGAAGTGAAACTTCTTTGGCTAAATATTCAAATATACACAAAAAAAGAATAAATATAAATATTCATTTGAAAGCCTTGTTGTTTTATTACAAAACTTAAGTTATGTTTGTCTTTATAAGTTTTAATTTCAATTTAATTTTCATTTTGTGCCTTACAATATCCAGTCACATTAAAAATAGCAAACCAGGACCAGATGTCCCCTGTTATTTGACTCTTAAATAATAAATAAATAAATAAATATCTTGGACATTCTCACACACGGCCATCTGACCCCAAAGTAGGCGCGAGCCTGTGTTATGGGTGTCAGAGACTGATATACATACATAGATATTTTTAAATACATACTTAAATAGATAATATTGACATCTTAAGGTTTTATTTTGCTTTGACAGCGACGCAGAGCAGAGATACTGTACTTCGTGGATATAGAGAGTATTCGGAGTGAGAATAGTGGGTTGTTTTATGTTCACACCGCACGATATCACTAAATGACGATTCCGTTTAGCGATCTTTTATCTGTATTTTGTCTTACTTAGTCTGTCGTATATCTTTGGTTTTGGATTTTGTATCTGTATTTTACTCGTATTTAGTCTGTGGTGGAGCTTTGGATTTGACTTGTACTGTGCGACGTTCGCATGACTTGACCTAAAGGTTGTAAATACCTACCAGGTCATAAAATCCCAAAAAAAAAAACTAACTCACTGCATGCTGCATGATGCATTATTGCGTCAGATCCGTGATACAATAATGCGTCATAACCGTTTGATCCGTAAAAAATTTTCCCTCATGCGCCTGAAGAAGTTTCACTTCAAAAAATATTATGGAAGGTTTACCTTAGTTGTTTGCCTCTAACGTACACAGATCGTTACCTCAGGTTGATTTTAAAATATGTTTTCATGTTAAGATAATATATTTATGTATTCATTATTACATATTTAATAATAAATCACCTACATGATAAAATACTAAAATCACCTACCTGTCAATATAAGAAAAAGAAAAAGCATCTTATCTAATATATAAAATTCTCGTGTCACAGTTTTCGTTGCCATACTCCTCCAAAACGGCTTGACCGATTTTGATGAAATTTTTTGTGCTTATCCGGTATCTATGAGAATCGGCCAACATCTATTTTTCATCCCCCTAAATGTTAGGGGTAGTCCACCCCTAAATTTTTTATTTTATTTTTTAGACAAAATTTTTAATTTCTATTTTTTTATGATACAACATTAGAAAATACATACAACCCTGAATTTTCAACCCTCTACGATCAACCCCTATTTTTCCATCGCGACTTTTATTTTTAATAAGGAATGATTGGCAAAACAACGTTTGCCGGGTCAGCTAGTAAAATATAACAATCCCTTCTTACTTACCCTGAAGTGCCATGCCGTATCTAGTAGTCTTATGTATATCTATGTTTTGCCTTTCGCGCGCTTGATCACTGTGCTTGTTGATATTTTTTATTACTAGCCACTTTGTTTTAAACAATATTCGCAATAGGTACTATAAGAATAAGATACTAAATGTTTATAATTATAATTTCTCACGTAAGTGAATGTGTAATTCGTGAGGATAATGTTTCTTTAAGCAATTTATGTGACATAGAGACTCGGAAATTAAGGTGAAAACTCAACAGTTGGGCTTTTAAGATCCCCCTGGGGAACACGCGTTTTGAAGCTCTGGGTTGACATGCTACTACTCGACCAAGAACGTACTTAAGCAGCTCGTTTATTTCAAAATTCGCTTTTACTAGCTAGTTGATAATATCACTTATGTATTAAACTAACGTAGACATAATTAATTAACTGTATTAAAACATTTCTCATAAAAGTAACATTAAATCATTAGTAGGTTTTCCTGGGACAAGTGGTCCAGTTGGGTAAGTCCAACTTCGAAAAAGAGGTCACTCGAAGAATCCAGCTCGGCTGGGCAGCCTTCGGGAAGTTACGACCCTCTTCGATCCGACGATCTTCTAATCGTAATTCCCTCGGTGCCTGAAGACGAAAGTGCTGAGCAGTGTCTGTTGCCAGTGATAAAATATGGATTCGAGACGTGGTCCTTAACCGTCGGTCTGATCCGCAGGCTCATAGTCGCTCAGCGCGCTATGGAGAGAGAGCTATGCTAGGTATTTCTTTAAGGGACAAGATTCGCAATGATGAAATCGGTAGACGAACAAAGGTTACCGACATAGCTCGAAGAATCAGTGAACTGAAGTGGCAATGGGGAGGCCACGTCGCTCGACGGACTGATAACCGTTGGGTAAGAAAAGTCCTCAAGTGGAGACCGCGTCTCGGAAAACGAATTATTGGCCGCCCGCCGACGAGGTGGACTGATGACCTGAGGAAGACAGCGGGAAACTGATGGATTCAGAGGGCGCAGGATCGGGATGAGTGGCGTCGATTGAGGGAGGCCTATGTCCAGCAGTGGACCCCTATGGATTGATGGATGGATGGAACATCATTAGGTATATAAAAACAAATCATGAGATTACCAGATAATAGTTATTCCTGAAATGACATTCTATAGTGCCGCGTGTTTTCTGACAAGTATTTCTGACATAACAATTAAGTAATTTAAATTCGGGGTGACAGCCCAGTGGCTATCGAACTCGCCTCTCACTCGAGCGGTCCGGGTTCAAACTCAAGCGGCACGCACCAATGACTTTTCTGACATATGAGCAATTTAAGAAATTAAATGTCACTTGCTGTAACGGTGAAGGACACATCGTGAGGAAACCTAGAGTTCTTCATAATGTTCTCGAAGGCATGTGAAATCTGCCAATCAGCACTTGGCCAGCGTGGTGGACTAAGACTAATCCCTCCCATTCTGCAAGGAGACCCGTGCACACCAGTGGGACAAAGAAAGGGTTGTGATGAAGATGAATTTAATTTCAATAAGTATTTTTACTGCAATTAATTACTCCTCCTAACTTCGGACCTACTTAATTGCAGTCACCTGAAGCTATTACTTTGGGAGCATTTTACTCAATGATAGTAGCGTACGTTGTAACTGGTCGTTTAGCAATAAAAAAACATAATTAAGAGTTATAGGCCACATAAAGTATGAAAGACAGAAATTAGTCCGAACTAATAGAGACGAAAGCCCTTATGCCCTCGTTTTTGGAAGCACCGCTCAATCTGTTATAACGACTCATCTCGACGCCGCGGAAAGCATGGACAGAAAAACAGGCGGATCACTCATGGAATACCGAATAAATGATGTAGAACTTCCATGCCATAATATAATAGTAGTCTGGGGACTATCTTATACAGACAGCCATGTTAAAATTCCTAAGGTGTAAGCTTATTAGATGATCAATTTTAAGCAAATCTTGGCTCGCCAATCTTGGCAAAACCAGTGGCTCGCGTCGATTCAATGTGATCGAAAGAGTTAAGCAACGAAGGGCGCGGTCGGTTTGTGGATGGGTGACCGCTAGTGGCAAAATTTCATGGACGCTACCGTGCTTCGGAGGGCACGTTAAGCCGCCGGTCCCGGTTGTTTTCAATGCTGGAAGCAGTCGTTAAGCTTTGTCGAAGACCTTCGGGTGGCTTGAGAACATTCGACACTGGGTTGGCCACTAACCCCTCCACCAATCCGCATTGGAGCAGCGTGGTGGAGTATGCTCTAGACCTCCCGCAGGTGTGTCTTTGGGGGAGACCCGTGCCCAGCTGTGGGACGTCTATGGGTCGCAGCGAAGCAAATCTTGCTTGCTGAGTTTAAATGCTACGGGGCTTAAGTTTTACACGTTGCTTCAGTATCGCTTACAATATATTTTGATCGTAAGCAAGATCTGATTATACAAGCGAATTTAATTAAATCCATTTTTGTCATTACATCACGTGAAAGCATGCCGTATTAATTATTACGTTAGCGGACACAGGTATTTCCCTCGAAATCTCATTCTCCACACAAACCTTAAAAATTCAGTTTGATTGTAACTTACTGATAGTAGTTGATGTGTTTCTAAATGTAGGTACCATGGGCATAGGTTATAATATGATTTTTTTTATTATGGAACACAACAAATCAGTTTAGGTTAGGAGGTTAGTACAGTGAACTAAAAAAGCACTATCATAGTATAAAAACTCATCGTGTGTGCGAGCCCTTTGTCCCATTATTCTTATGAAGGAGGAGCCAGATGTTCTTTATTCAACGACTCTCTTTTTCTCCACTGTTCCCTTGATGATAAGGAAAATCTTCCAAATTGGTTACTTAGAGTACCAGTATGGCTAACCTTAGCAATTTTTGTATCATGTAAATTTTCCAGGATTATTTTATTTTTATTTTTATGCTATGTAAGAATCTTTTTTACAAAATTTCAAGATAATTTTACACGATTTAATTACACTAAGATAATCTTGAGGAGTTTTGAGATGCGAATATAAGGACATAACGACTGAAACTAATAAAAGAAATCGCGCCGACATACATTTGAATAACATGATAAAATTAGAGTATTACATAACAAAATGCACGTCTGAACTCTAAAGAATGTAAAATGCTAAGTAGCTGAGATAATATTTGATAAAAGTATAAACAACTTACTTTTAATTTTAGTTACAGTAAAGTGAGCGTTCCTATAAGAAGTACACAATACTTGCCCTGGTTAGCTCGCCGTTACTGTAAAGTAGCTTTAGTTAAGCGTTTATAAATTACTCCCATGAGAGGCGTTTTCCTTGTCCTTCTTATCGCGATCATTTCTTAAAATAAGCTTCGTATAGCTGCGGCTTTAAAATTAAGGCGTGCGGTTTTCATTTATTGCTTTTTAGTAAGTAACTTCTTCCAGTTTTGATTAAATTTCCTCATTTTCAAGTACTTATACCTACCTCAGTATCAAACACTGAGGAAGAATCATTAGGACAATTTTCAAACTCCAAATAACTATATCATACGTTAGTCCAAAAGAGAATAATATTTTCTGAAAGTACAATTTTAATGTAAGCTTAACATTATGAAGGTACCTACCTGTACTTGACCCTTATCGTAGCCTAATGGTAGGAAATATTCAATTCAGCTCAGGAATATTCTGAATCTAGATTATTTAAAACAAAATTCAAACGAATGAATTGCTATGTTAAAGCTACTTTCCCGGTTTATCTCTCCACTTTTACTAAAGATAGACTGTGTTTTATTGCAGCTCTCAAACGCAGTCGGTTGGAAAACTTTAATATTATTCGATTTAAAAATCAAATTCTTTATCCATTCAGTTAAAGTATCAGGTTACTCTATTCCTTAATCCATTACTAACGTAGTTATACACCGTTGTCTGGGGATTGCTGTTAAACAACATGTAATTGTGTAATTATGTGTAAGTATAGAAAATTCAAAAAATATTTTGGCTGTGTAGGTACATTCGTGAATATCTTTTCGTGAGACATTGGTACACGGATGTACGAATATTACGAGTAGGTATGACGTGGGTCACACTGAAAGTCCTTAGAAAATAAAAAAACGTATCTTGCAAATACTTCGAAGTAGTCTCCGTTCCTCTTTATACATTTTCGTATTTGATGGAAACACTAAAAACTGCTTTTAGTAGTGTTTCCATCGAATGTACTCCCATTTTTCCTTTGTGGTCTTTTCTATGGTATTTTCAAATGCACTAACTGCATGTTCAGGGCTCATACAGCATTAGAGACGTAGCGTTTAAATTTTCTAACATTCTGCGATACGAGTTCATGCGAAGGCGTGTAAATTTTTTTTTGGACAGTATGGGGAATTCATCTGGTGCATAGTTTTCTGACGATCTAAATGTTCCTATGATATTTTTTGTACTTGACTCATAGTAAAGTTATTTGAGTTTGAACATAAAGTTCTCAATAACGACTTTTTTATTATATGTGAAGTCCTCTCTATATGTTTAATTCGTGATAAATATCTTGGGTTATATATGGCAATCCAAAGCCATCGATGGCAAATGGGAAGAATCTCTTTTACGAAACAGTAGGTACTTTTCACTTCGTCAAGTCTGTATGTTCAATCAAATATAAATGAAATTAATAAAAAAATTAAGTAACGCAAAACATAAAGAACAGTTGTATTACTTATCTCGCTTACTTTTTCGTAACCTGATCGTAATAGGCAATACTACTCCAACTTTTCATAATCCTTTTGTAATATATTAAATGAAGATTTTACAAAATTCACAATAAGATTTTGCAAAGCCTGAAGATTGAAACTACAAAGTTGTACCGTCAGAATAAAACTGTACAATACCGATGAAACTCCGCGATGAAATATATTAGAGCAAGATCCCAGTGCCGCCAGACGTTACTTATTTTCTCACAAACAATTTATATGCGATAAGCTAGTGTTAGTACATACTTTGAGCGTGTGCATACTCGCTAGCTTGGGTAGACGGCCAATTCATTGGTATCAGATGCTGAAAATCGAAAATTTCAGTACCAACTTTTCTTATTTTCTCATGGCTGATTTTCACATATGTTTTAGTTAGTTATGTTACAAATTAATAATAACTATTGCCAGACACCTTCCGTCGGCCCCTACCCTTGCCAGACGCCTTAAAGATCCAGAAAAAATGATGTAAGTTTACTTATTTTCTCAAGCTTGATTTTTATGCACGACACTTGGGGAACTATTTCAACACTGTTAGTCAGCAGCCAGACCAATTGGATGGGCCAAACATCCAGCCAGACACACATAAAGTGTCGCTAGTAGTCCGGTCAATTTAGAAAATTGAAATAAAGAAAATTCCGACAGAGCCAAATCTTCGTAGAGACCTTAGGTTTACCACAAGGAATAAAGTGTCAAAAGTCCCAATCAGTCCCGTGCGCTTAGGGACTTATTCGGGGCCCAAGGTCAAAATTTTAGGTATTTTGGATTTTTCTCGAAAACGGTAAGTTTTCTCGAAAAAGTACCTTTGAGCAAAGTTGTAGATCTTAAAATTCTCTATAAAAATGGTCTCTATGATTTTTTCTCTAAGACCCACTATTTTCCAGATATTGCGCTTGTAAGATGTTCTACATAGTATGCACACATATGCTACGTATATACATATTTAGGTACTCAAGCAAGCAAAAATGCCTACTCGTGTCTCTTTTATGTATACATTATACTATTCTAAGAAAATTTACTCTAAAATGACCGCCGGTCTCTTACCGAATCCCCTCTACTTGAATAACAGATATTTAACATTTGTAAAAAATACACGAAACAAAAAGCAAGTACAGCTATCTTGTCTTCCTCCAACATCGGCATCTGCTACTCAACATTTGTTTCGAGTATACTATCAAGTTCAGACATGGCAAGGCAATGAACTGAACCCTGAAGACTGGGGTTGGAAATTGATAAATAATACTTTGGAACCGATTCGAACTTTACTGCCCCCTGCTCTCCTCTCTTGTATACGTGGCATATGTGTGCATACTATGTAGAACATGATTCTTACAAGCGCAATATCTGGAAAATAGTGGGTCTTAGAGAAAAAATCATAGAGACCATTTTTATAGAGAATTTTAAGATCTACAACTTTGCTCTAAGGTACTGTTTCGATAAAACTTACCGTTTTCGAGAAAAATCCAAAATACCTAAAATTTTGACCTTGGGCCCCGAATAAGTCCCTAAGCGCACGGGACTGATTGGGACTTTTGACACTTTATTCCTTGTGGTAAACCTAAGGTCTCTACGAAGATTTGGCTCTGTCGGAATTTTCTTTATTTCAATTTTCTAAATTGACCGGACTACTAGCGACACTTTATGTGTGTCTAGCTGGATGTTTGGCCCATCCAATAGGTCTGGCTGCTGACTAACAGTGTTGAAATAGTTCCCCAAGTGTCGTGCATAAAAATCAAGCTTGAGAAAATAAGTAAACTTACATCATTTTTTCTGGATCTTTAAGGCGTCTGGCAAGGGTAAGGGCCGACGGAAGGTGTCTGGCAATAGTTATTATTAATTTGTAACATAACTAACTAAAACATATGTTAAAATCAGTACTGAGACTTTAATTTGTCACTCTCAATCGTACAAATAATGACCTCACGCTCTATACCTAGCGGCACTTTATATGTGTCTGGCTGGACGTTTGGCCCATCCGATTGGTCTGGCTGCTGACTAACAGTGTTGAAATAGTTCCCCAAGTGTCGTGCATAAAAATCAAGCTTGAGAAAATAAGTAAACTTACATCATTTTTTCTGGATCTTTAAGGCGTCTGGCAAGGGTAAGGGCCGACGGAAGGTGTCTGGCAATGGTTATTATTAATTTGTAACATAACTAACTTAAACATATGTTAAAATCAGTACTGAGACTTTAATTGGTCACTCTCAATCGTACAAATAATGACCTCACGCTCTATACCTAGCGGCACTTTATATGTGTCTGGCTGGACGTTTGGCCCATCCGATTGGTCTGGCTGCTGACTAACAGTGTTGAAATAGTTCCCCAAGTGTCGTGCATAAAAATCAAGCTTGAGAAAATAAGTAAACTTACATCATTTTTTCTGGATCTTTAAGGCGTCTGGCAAGGGTAAGGGCCGACGGAAGGTGTCTGGCAATAGTTATTATTAATTTGTAACATAACTAACTAAAACATATGTGAAAATCAGCCATGAGAAAATAAGAAAAGTTGGTACTGAAATTTTCGATTTTCAGCATCTGATACCAATGAATTGGCCGTCTACCCAAGCTAGCGAGTATGCACACGCTCAAAGTATGTACTAACACTAGCTAATCGCATATAAATTGTTTGTGAGAAAATAAGTAACGTCTGGCGGCACTGGGATCTTGAACCATATGGTCCGCTACTGAATAATGTGCCACGAGAGAATGATACCGCGACTACCTAAAATAACGTACTTTAACACTGAAGTATAAAGGAAATGGGAATTTAAATATAATTTTGTATAAGAAAAAAAATCAGTTCAATTAATCCTGGTTAGGCAAAAATATATGTATGCGTAAATATAGGTGTATAGGGACCGAAATGGGACCAAAACTAATCAGGCGAACTTAATTTTAATACAGTCAATTTGCGAATCCTTCTGCATGCAACAAAATTATATCTACAAGTACCTATACAAGAGATGAGGGTGCAATGAAACGCATCTGTGAACAGCTTCGGAGCGCAGTTTTATAGCACTCTTCAGTGAACACATAAAGGATACACTGTAGCAGTTTGAAATTGACATCACGAAGAGTGGTGTGAAGCAATAATAAAAACTGTGTTTACTCGTAGATGTAGTGTTTAGATGTAGCATGTACTAAATGTTATAAAATATTTGATGTAGCTTTTCCTGCGCCTCCGCCCGCGTATACTCGTTAGTCGGCTTTCAGTAAATATCGACTCTTATTGTAACATTTAAGGGATGATTTAGTATCAAATCAATAGCAGGAAACCAGATAGATTCATTGAAATTAAAGTATGTCATCAAGTCGCCATCGCGATTCAGAATTAGTGTCATCGCCCTGTTATCGCTGTGCCAAACAACTTTCCAGTGAACTCAAACCAAGGGAACATCATAAAAAGTATTAAAACAAATTCTGATAAAACATATTCTTGGTTATAATTAACCTATTAATTCCTTCAAAATCCGCCGTTTTATATTTTTTGCTTGATTGACCAACAACATCCAAACATTCAAACATACAAATAAAAATATGTCGTTAACACACAACACAAAAATAACGATGTTATAAGAGCGACAACACATAATCCTTCAATGAAATCAAAAAATAACATGAGTATTCTTGATCCCTGTGCAAATATTTACGATTCGGACACTTACATTTTCACGCCCCAGAATAGCGAGCAATCGCCTAAACTAATATTAAAGATAGTACTCGTACATAACATAACAATCTGCCTGTATTTCCACGAGGCTGTAAGTAAAGGTGTGTACACACTTTTCACTAGTTATGTTTAGGTCCTATGTAATGATGGTTATGAGATTATTGCCATACACCAGGCCAAAATCGACACACCGAGCTACTACTGGAAATTTCCAATTAGAAAAATCGAATAATTTCCCGACTCGGGCATCAAACCCAGGACCTTCAGCCTGGTGAGCTGTACCTTGTAAGTATTAATTGGTAAATCTGATTTTTGTTATTAAAAAAAACAAGTTACGAGTCGGACTCGCACAAATGGCTCCGTAGATACGGAGCCATTTAATTAACAACATACATACAATTAACAAGATACATGATTTTTTGCCGCTTGTATAGATATACAAACGGCAAAAAATCATGTATGTTGTTAATTTTAATTTTTTTCTATTTTTTAGTATTTGTTGTTATAGCGGCAATAGAAATACATCATCTGTGAAATTGCAAATGTCTAACTATCAGGGTTCATGAGATGCAGCCTTGTGACAGGACGGACGGAGAAAGGGGTCCCGTTTTACCTAATTGGTAGGGGACAAAGAATGAACAAAGATGATTTTGAGGGTAAAGATTTCATCTTTACCCTCAAAGAGAACATTAATTTTTCAATAAGATTATTATTTTCACTAATTACACATGCCTATACAAATTGTTACGTTGAATCATGCATATATCGGAAATAAGGGTACGCCAGATTAATTTGTTATGTAATCTAGGGCAGGCCATCTTGAACATCTCAGTTATGTGCAGAGCAGCTCCTTTTAATATTCTGCATGAGAACACTTTAATGACTAAATTGTGTCATATCACACCTTTTAGATAATGATGACCCAGTAATTATTATAACAGAAGCGCTACTAAACGTATCTTATAATAATAGGTAATTATTTATTTATTTTATTCTGGCATCTTAACATTTTCAAATTCACTTAATTACAATGAATGATGTTTGTGTGAAAATGTCAATTATAAGAAAGCAAATTTTGCTCTAGGTATCTATAACTAGGTGGTGGGTTCACTTTTCACTGAATAAATCGATCAAGCAAATTAAATTTTGCTTTATACTATATAGTGGTCCGCCCCGGCTTCGCACGGGTATTTTATATAAAAATCAAAATTATAATACACACACATAAACCCTATTTGCGTCAGGTTACTAAAAAAATAAAAATTTTACATGACTTTATTTTACATAGATTATAACAATAGTTTCGTTTACGCCTATTAATATTATATAGCCTATGTCAATCAGTGAATATGCAGATTTCTAATGGTGAAAGAATTTTTGAAATCGGTCCAGTAGTTTTGGCAGCGCACGCCAGAATAGCTCGCATATGGTAGATTTTTTCCTACTTACCTACTTGACACTTATCGTCATATTTTGGACAATTCACACAATATCTTTATAAATTTTAGCCTGTGTGTTATTCTGATGTATAAGCTATATTATTGTAAAGTTTCATTAAAATCCATTCAGTACTTTTTACGAAAAAGTAACACACATCCATCCATACATACATACATACTTACAAACTTTCCCCTTTATAATATTAGTAGGATAGGATTAGTAAGGATTATACCTTATCAACAGCCTAAAATTTAAGTTTTATGCTTCTAGTTCTGAAAATGACAATACTTTCATACAACCTTTCATCTCCCTTTTCAACCCATTGCAACACTTTTTTCCAATTAAAAAGTGTCTATGTCCTTTGTCAGGCTCTAGACTGTGTACCAAATTTCATTTAAATCGGTTCAGTAGTTTTGGCGTGAAAGCGAAACAGACAGACAGACAGACAGACAGACACTTCAAAACCAAACTTTAATCATTCAAAGACCAAATATTATCTACATAAACTGTAAATGTAGTCCAAAAAAAATTCAAGATAAAAAAATGGTTGTTGTGCCTCACTCGACATAGATAGGTATAGTGTGTCGCGGACTTTTTTATAGATATTTATAAGATCTACAATTAATTAGAACATTTTATGGTTCTTTCTTTTATAGTTTAGGCAGCGTACGCAAAATAAGTAACTTTTCTGGTTGATTTTTAACACCTTGTGTCCGAAAAACCCAAATATCTTACGGAACCCTATTTTTTTCCAAAATAAAATTTAGCCTATGTCACCCGGGGATAGTGTAGCTTTCCAACAGTGAAAGAATTTTTCAAATCGGTTCAGTAGTTTTGAAGCCTATTCGATGCAAACAAACAAACAAACAAACAAACAAACAATCAAATCTTTCCTCTTTATAATATTAGTATAGATTACTATTTATAAAAATTCGCATTGTTGTAACATATTGAACGATGAGCCGATCGTATTGGACTTTTACGAGTATATCAAAAATGGACCTCAAAACTCAAATAGAAAAGATAATTAAAAATTAAATTTAATTAAATTATTTCATTGTTAACTATACTTTTTTTTTTCAAAATTTCATATTTACGTGGCGGGGGGCATACAAATGTAACAAATATTTTAAATTTTTTTTAAATATAGCTCATCAAACTTAGTACATGACTATATTGAACTAATGAATGATCGAGCAAAGTATAGGCTCAATTCCTGTGAGGTAATCGTGCATTTCGTAATTTCACGCGATAATAGGCCTTTTGTCATATAATAAAAAGGTACTTAATTTAAAATCAATCAATTTAAAAGGAATCACAAAAGTTTAATTAGTAAAATGTTGGTCCACGACATCGCTATGCAACCCAGTCTCAAGTGTAATATGTGGTACATGGTTTCGCACTTTGAATATTTAAACAGAGAGCTCTTGTGCCGTTAATTTATGCTGAGAGGATCTGTACTTTCAACGCAGAACACAGTTCAAAGAGCGACTTATGTTACCTATATCTCCAAAATTACCTTAGTTGCATTTGAGACGTAAAGGCATTCTGAACTGGAAATCTATATATGTATAAAAGGAGAAGGTGACTGACTGACTGACTGACTGACATATCAACGCAGGGCCTAAACTATAAGGGTTAGAAACTTGAAATTTTGCACAGGGGTTCCTTTTATAACGTAGGGGAGCACTAAGAAAGAATTTTTGAAAATTCACCCCTCAGGGGGTAAAACGGGGGTGCAAATTTAGTATGAAACTTTGCCGTTTTTGAAGTCAAGTGGGCAACCGGAACGCGGGCAGACGTCGTTGATGGGTCATTCTACGCGAGCGAAGCTGCGGGCGTCCACTAGTCATGAATAAGCCATTGAAAACTCCATGTTATCGTATCATGTGGATCCTAACATTAAATTAATTTCCAAAGAAAAATGGTCTTACAATCAGAAATATTTTTAAAAGTAAGGGCTAGTAACTCTATATAGATTAAGCACTAACAAATCAAGACCAATTTGATTGAAAAAAAAAAAAAACTATTCATTAGCTAATGTAGAGAAAATTAGCCGCAATTTGACTCAGTTTATTTCTACCGGCTCACGGCAAATGTAACGAATCAAGATTCTACTTTTTTTGGAAGGTCTAATTACAGAGTAGGTCCTCAAAAATTCAAGGAACAAATTCTACCGGTTTAAATATGGATATGGATTTTGATGATTCTTTTTATATTTGAAAGGCCTTATCACAGAGTAGAAACAAAATAAATTTCGTTCAAAAAATTACATGAGTAAACGAATCCATCCGCATTGGAGCAGTGAGGTGGAGTATGTTCTCGACTGTGGCTGTTGGAACCTGTGCTCACAAACAAAATTATGGTAATTACCATAATTTCTGACTTTTTAGTTTTGAAATCGGTTTTTTGATATTTTAATTCTATAATATGTTGCAATTAACATAGTAATGTATTATGTATTTAAATGAACAATGGAATTAAAACAGTTTATAAATTTTTTTGATGTATCGGAAACAAGTTTACTCAAGCTTTGGCTTTAATCTAAGCATTTAATATCTTTGGTACAAATTTTAACTTAGTTTAAATGGACTTGGCTTCATAGATTTTAAAAATTATTGTTCATTTCATAACATCTCATAATAAACACCCAGTATCAACATTAGCAGAAAAGCAGTTTTCAACCACATGGCGCAGAGAAACGAAACTAAACCAGTGCCAGTTCTCTAGTGCCAGCAATGGCCACTTCAACATTCCGTTATCGGTAGAAGAGAAATCCCATTGGCTTAATGCCAAATGGGGCACCTACTTGTGGGTATTGCCAGTTATCAACCAAAAGAATTTCAGGTCAATTTTCACTTTCTACCATAATTTTTTGTCGACGTCCTCTTTCTGTCGTGTCTACGAAAGAGCAGGGATTAAAAGGATTCTCGTCACTTGGGCATTATTCCATTCCAACAGGAATGTTTGGTAATTTTAACTCATGTTACGTCTAGGCAGTATTCACTGGACCTCTTAAGTTGTACTTGATGATAGAGGGAAACCTCACTGTCCCTCGCAGTAGGTCACCAATTAGTTATAGCCTTTAATGATTAAGACTGATACCTACAATTGCGAAATGATATTGATACGAGTACTATTGCGAAATGCGCATAAAACGTTTTCCTATTCTTTGAACAATCGGAAACGGTACAGATATTGGATTGGCCAAAACAATTTATGTTGAACTTTCACTATTAAAGTTTTTCTCCTTCTATGACCCCTTTCCAGGATACCTAATATATAAATCAAGGAACACAGTATCTGTAATATAAGCGTTGTCTTCTTCCAAATTGGGTTATTCCCACTGGAAAGCTGCCAAATTAACCTGACACGGCTGCCTGCGTTGTTGCACGGACGAAGCTTTGAGGAGATCTCCCCTATCTCCGAATTCCCTCAACGCAAGAGCGCCCACAGCGCCGCGGAAGAGCAGGAAAAGAAAAGCGCAGAATTTCACATTTTACCAATTTTATTACTTTCACAACATGTTTTCTAGATGTGCACAGCGACAGTAGAAGGCGTGCGCGCGGCATATTACTGCCACATTTATTTATTACCACATGTTATCAACAGCGGTGACAGCCCAGTGGCTATCGAACTCACCTCTCACTCGAGCGGTCCGGGTTCAAACCCCAGCGGCACGTACCAATGACTTTTCTGAGTTATGTGCGATTTTTTAATTAAATGTCACTTGCTGTAACGGTGAAGGACACATCGTGAGGAAACCTGCATGCATGAGAGTTCGAATGTTCTCGAAGGCATGTGAAGTCTGCCAATCCGCACTTGGCCAGCGTGGTGGCCTAAGGCCTAATCCCTCCCGTTCTGAGAGGAGACCCGTGCCTAACAGTGGGACAAAGAAAGGGTTGTGATGATGCTGTTGATGACATGTTATTAATTCTAAGAAAATCTATTTTTTATGGATACAGATAGAAAACGAGCATGCAGCACCACCTATCCGCTGCCACCTTTGACAACTGTGACAGACTTTGAATAACCCTCAAATAGGAACTGGGCGAGATCAGTCAAGTTAGCGAGCGGAGAGTGTTAAAATTATGAATATTAGTTGGTCAGTTCTGAACAAGAACGAATCAAACGCTGTTTTCAAACTCAGATGTTTAGTGCGTAGATCAAGAATAGGTTCTTATGATAACTAACTGGTGGAGTACGCTCTTTAATCTGACCTGCTCTATTCACTTATACTAAGCGAATTTTCATATTTCAATCCTCGATGTGCTGACCTACGACAGCTATGAGTATTTGTAGTAGTACTGATTATGAACTGTTAGTAAAAGTTTGCACGTTTACACTACCTACTCAAAACAATGTTAATTCTAATGGCGCTCACTAAGCATATTCTACCACGCTGTAATTCCACAGCGCATACAATTAAACTGCAACCCATAAACGCCCCACATTTGGACACGGGTCTCCCCCAGAGACAAAATTAAATCTGCGTGAGGTCTAGAGCACACTCCAGCACGCTGCTCTAATACGGAATAGTGGAGGGGATAGTGGCCAACCCAGTGTCGAATGTTATATGGCACATGTTTTCGACATGGGCGGCAGCGGATGGGTGGTGCTGCAAGCACGTTTGCTATCTTATAATTATTATGGCTTAACATGCCCTCCGAAGCACGATACCGCCTGTAAAATTATGCCAGTAGCGACCGCTACCTGGGTGACCACCCATCCATAAACCGACCGCCTGTCGATGCTTAACTCTGTCGAACACATTAAATTGATGCGAGCCGTTGGGTTATGGACGCTAACACATTCATTTATCTCACGTATCTCAGTATATAAGTACTTTGAGCATTGATATGCGATATCAATATCAGTTTAAAACATAGCAGTCTTCTCTGTAGGGAACACTAACCTTAGCATGGACCTTTCACAAGTCTCTAGTGGCATTACCGAAGAAATTTTACACGTTTGTGGCACATATCGCAACCTAACGAGTAGGATTTCCGCATCCTCGGAATGGTTATTTTTATGGTCGAAAACAGGCCGTTTCTGTTTTATGGTATAGGTATAATATGGAGGCGATATCACGGTATCATAACCTTTAGTGGTAGGGCCGGTGGTAGGTTACTTTTGAAACATATTACTTATCGTTTTAATCACAACATACACATCCAAAATGCGAGGGCAAACGGCGTGCTTATTTCATGAAGCATTATTGCCAGCTAACCGTTGGGCTAACCAGACAATCACAATTACTAAGGCTGTTTTGCATCACAGTACTAGTTAAAGTTAAATTTTACAATTCCAATATCGGTAAATGGGTTGCACCGGGGTTTTCAATGGCTATGTTAAAGTCTGGTTGTAAGACTAAAGATGCCTATTCTTCCACAAAGTTGTTATGGGAAATACTTTTGGATATTAAAATACTGGTATGGTACTATGACAGACTACACACTACAGCAATGACCTTAGTATTAACACGGACTACACTACGGACGGACACTACTCTATGGTATTAACAAACATGCTAAGGTTATTGCTATCAAGTAACTCGAAATCAAGTAAATAACATATTTATTTATAAGGACGAAAATTATAACATTGTTTTAACAATTGCCTGATGATGAAACCCAGTCGGCACATAAAATGAATTGTTATTGTTAAGATGGTGCAACCAGTGTTACATTTAAAATGTTGAATGTCGCAATGTTTGTCATTACTAAGAGCTTGAGGAACTTGTTGATAAGAAATAGATACAAAAATTAAATAATCGTACTCGTATACCATACGACACCAAAGTCTAGCGCTGACCGTGAATGTGCAAAAGTTGATTTTAATTCGGGGAGTAAACGGGGCGCGGACTTGTGTGTACTACATACACTACACTCGTAAGCGCTGATTGGTTCGCGCCTCACGAATTCCTGAAGTATCTGAAGTCGCCCTAAAGATTTATTCAATGCACACACGCGTACTCATTAGAGTTGTATTCTATGTATGTATATTTTTTTTTATAAGTATCGAGCCCTGAACAAGCAATAGGCCTCGTCGTAACGTTTAATAAGGCTTAGGAAGCCTCGGAAGAAATTATTAGATTAACTTTTTAAGTATGTATTATAGAAGAAAAGTAAGACCAATTATAGCACATGTCTACTGAATCAATATAACGAATTTAATATTTTATTTTATGGTAGTTTCATTTACGTAATTAGTATAAACAGTTAGAAAATCATTAATATGAATAAGTTATTTTAGGCATAATTTATGTAAAATACAGGTTGAAAAATGTAGTTTCATCAAGCACGCTGTCTCATTTTGAAATAAAATGTAGCTCCAGGAGTCATACGGCCATTCTATTATTTGCAATAAAATACGAGATCATCCAATGTTATGATAGTGGATGTAATGAAGGTATTACTATTAGATTAACATAAGCTAAAGTATGTTTAGTGCGTTATTTTAAAAACTTTGTTAGGTAAATGCATTTTTTATTTACAAGTATAACATTTTTGTTTCTTACAAAGCAATCAAGAACATCACCAATCTGCATTGGAGGATCTCGAGGATGACATGAGCAGCATGCCCATTCGCTATCTTATATCCTTAAAAAAATATGCATAGGTATGCATAATAAAAAGGGAAATTTTAATACGATATTTTTCAACAAATTCATGTATGTGATATGAGACGTGAGTTAAAGATATTTGTAGATGCTAATGCGTATAATGATGCGCCTCTAGGCTCTAGAGGACAATTTATTTGTGCGACTAGAGCACAATAAACTGTACCCAAGCACTACACAGACAGAGTTGGTGCGTAGTAAACAAAAGCGGTAAACGACAACTCAGCTAATTGGCTAAGATTTATCTTGTTGCACGTTAGAAGCAGTCCTCGCGTTTCGTATTTACATATTATATACAGAATTATTTCGTCATAACCCATCATCGACCCGATAAAAGGTTTATTCAATTTATGTAAACGGTTATGTTTGTCGCGCTGATATATCCTTACAAACGGTCTCGTCAATGATCGTAAATTATACCAGACAATACATTTTAACTGTTTTCATAATCCGAGATACACAGAGCGAGGAAAACGCCAAAAATTCGTCACTCATCAATCGTGTGCATCCATAAAAGTTAATTCGACATTGTTCCGCTGGCGTGACATTTGGAAAATGCTTCCCGTCGACGTTCATTTAATTACTGCACTCAGCCTTCACCACCATCACTCCATCAACTTCACTGGACAACCGTGCCACACTAGCTACGACCCCAGTCCTCCCTCAATTGTGAAGAATATCGTGTTCAGCAGTAGACTGCAGACCATTAATCTATTGCTCACTTTCGCTTTTCCACGCGACCGCAAAGAGCAAAAGAACAGTGTGTGTAATATATAGTACTAGTACTAATATTAGTTATTAGCAGTTGATTCTAACATTGAATCAATTTCACACTGCAAATTTTGTCACATTTTCTTCTTATATAGCGGCCCAAACCAGGGTATTTATATTTCAGCAGTTCACCTCGCAATGATGACACCGATCAAGGTTCAAACCATTATGTTTTGGTATCTACTTTATGGCGGGCAGTGTTGATGAGCCCATCCGAAGAGAGTAGTCAATATAACCGCAGCTGGTCATAGACAGCTCTTCGACCAGGTGGACCAGATTAGGTGGATTCTAAGGGCACAAGACCATGAGGACAGGTGCCAAAGGAGGCCTTATCCCAGCATTGGATTATGAATATATACAAAGTACCTAGGTATATCGTAATCCGTGAAGCAGTAAGCATCCCTCTAGTTAGGCCCTTCTCAGTAATTTGTCGGTCGCACCATTCCGTGAAGTAATTAAGGCGTTTTATGGCCACGTCACGTCGGCTGAACACCGCGACATCTCTTTTATTAGCAGTGAGCGTACGTTAAAATATGGGATTCACGTTAATTGCCGACCGAGGCTACAATATCCCGTACGCAGTCATGTGATAAAACCTGTGGAGTAAACATACATCTTCCTGAAACTTTTGTTTCCACGAGGTTAAATTGTCCAGTTGGACAGAAAGTTTCAAAGCTAAATTATAAAATAGTTGAAGCACGAGGTCGTTGCATTTCATAGCGTTGTGCCAGGATGTACCGTTATTGCACCGGCGCTAATCCAAATCGAGTTTGTAGTGGTAATTTCAAATTAGAAATACCCAATAATACTTTGCCCAATCCCGGGATTGAAATACCAGGCAATAGCTTAGCGAGCTTATCAGTCGTTGCGACCAGCAGAAAAATGAGGCAGTTCTTGTTGTTATCGAAGATTATTACTGTTATTACTTGTTGTAGTATTGTATCGACTGATTCAGATTATTAAAAATGTGTAGGTAGAGGTTTATGGTGACAACTTGCATAGTTCGTAGAATGCGTTAGATAAATACCAATTTTGCATTGCGCCAGATTTAAATTACTTATCTTTACTCATACAACAAATTGTGTTACTTTATTAGATGGATAAAGAAATGTAAAAAGGTAGATATTTAAAAGGAAAGTGAGTGTCTGAAAGTGGCACGTTAAGAATAAGTTGTCCAAAAATGCGTCATGCGAAAACTTAATTCTATGACAGCATCTATGTACCTCGGTTTACTTTTTCTATCGAAGCTTAAAACCTAGAAAGCCGTACTTCTAATACCTAAATAATAGAACCGCCGCCTTATTGGCTTGCGCTCCCAGTAGGATTTGAATGCATACATTCATGAATGAATTTGATGCAATCGTGAGATAAACGTACCTACCTACCGTCGCGCGTAGGTAAATTAAATGTTTTTTCAAGGAGGTGTTTGTAAAATGTCTGAATCAGAAATCTTGTAGCAAGCCATCTGGACCTTGCAAAGGCAAGTTAAATTTATTTGATTATAGTAATATTTTTTTGTTATATATTTAAATACCTTATCATTTAGCATTAATTAACTACCTATGGTTATCGCAATAAATACCTACAAAAACAGAGATAGGTACACCGATAGATTTGGAAGGGTGTTCAAAATCGTCGAGTAGCGATAAGTAACTATAAAATATCCATTTATATTCGAGATCGCTTTGTCATCTGTTCAATACTATATTGACACAAAATAAATATGTTAACATTTTATGAAGCAAAATGCGACATATTGCGGTTCGGTTCAATGAAGTTTGTATTGATAATGCGGACGTGTCACCAAGTGTGATTTGGGTCGCTGGCCGATGATTTATGGCGACATCATGGACGTGACGGCTGAAACGTGCTAAGTATTTAAAGATCCCACTGGTAGTTTATAGGTTTAAACTATACCAGATTGGCCCATTGCGTTATGACTTTCAGCCTTATGCATTCCAATTTTCTAGTCTGCCATTCAACCAATTACACTTTTAACCAAAGTATTTTTAGTTGGTATTCTACAGATAAGCACAGTCTTAGTTATGGATATTTAAACTTAGTTAAATGAGTAACATTTTCATTAATTTTATGGCTTATTAATTGTTAAACCTAGCAACGTGCAAAAAGTATTAAGAGTTAATCACAAAAATTCTAAAAATGAGTGGAAACTTGTGGTCCGTCCCAGTTTTACTATCCACGATAAAACCAGATGGCTTTTAAATTTCTCGGTGCTTTTGGAAGGAATAAAAAGAGATGGCGCTAGTAAGATAAATGCGAATAGGATGGTGGAATGAAGAAAAATAGCGTTCGCAGGTCACGGATGTGGAAGGAATGAACCGGAATTGCTCCTCGTTAATATCGGGAAGACGGAGCGAACAATATTTTTTATCAAAGTTAAATACAGTATTTATATTCTCATGGAGGTCCACCATGCGCAGACCTAATTGCATAACACAAAAATAAAATTAAGTTATTTTTTAAAAGCTTTTATTTAACTTCACTCGTATGTCCTGGAATCTTGCAATCAATATTTCACCCACTTCCACTGAAGCTATCGAGCTGAAATTTGGCACACATATTTGGTTCCGATGACAATGCCCGAAAATAAAGCTTTTATTTAACTTCACTCGTATGTATCTATGTATGTCCTGGAATCTTGCAATCAATATTTCACCCACTTCCACTGAAGCTATCGAACTGAAATTTGGCACACATATCTGGTTCCGATGACAATGCACGAAAATAAAGCTTTTATTTAACTTCACTCGTATGGGTCCATGTATGTCCTGGAATCTTGCAATCAATATTTCACCCACTTCCACTGAAGCTATCGAACTGAAATTTGGCACACATATTTGGTTCCGATGTCAATGCAAAAAAATAAAAATAAAGTTGTAAAAAGCTTTTTTTTTTTTTTAAATTTAATAATTTGTTATTTTATGTTCATGGTTTTAGAAATTCCAACTCTACTTTAAAGCAAGTGTATATATTTTATGACAATTTTACTTGCAAACTCCAACTGTTTTATAGAGACTACTGAAGTACGTGTATTAAGTATTTTCTCAGTGAGAGAGGCTGCAGTTTCATCCCGCATCTACTTTGAAATACAATATTTTACGAAGATATTCGTAATGTTATGATCAGAATATCGATGTCTTTAGTAATATCCATGATTTAACATAGGATCATAATTATTAGGAATGTAAGTAATTAATAATTATTTATTTCATTATACTTTACTAGCGTTCTCCGCGGCTCCGCCTGGGTCGTCGTTTTACGTACAGTATTATTACGTCTTTAATCAATGGATGTTTTAAGATATAATAAGTATCTTTTATTAACGGCAAGCGACACCAAAGATTACCACTTATATATCTATCCAATAGTTAATATCTAGCTTTACCCACAGTCCGGCTGATCATAATCCGAGATACCCATCGGGATGGTTAATTGTCGATTAAAAATCGATCGATAGTTAATATATCAATTAAAAATGAAATGATTCTTACAGGTTTTTGTCCATTTTCACAGCCTATATCACTTCGATACATTATTCCGTTGAGGAGGAGATGGACAAACCAACAAACCAACAAAACAAAAAATCGGTTAAAAATTTAATGGTTATTGAACTAAACTACGTTTATGTAAAAAAATCACGTGGAACCATTATTCCGTTGAGGCGAAGAAGAAGGACAAATCAACAAATACACTTTTCTATTCATATGTTAGTATCTAAGGATTATTTAAAGGGAAGAGTTATGGGCTACAGGCTCCGGTATGGGAAAACTCTAGTTCAGTAAGCACCCACCCGTGGGAAGTAGGACCACTTGTAAGTTGCGGGACTACTATGACTTTTTCAATACTAGAATGGCAAAAACAAGTAGGTACCTTATAAAGCCTTGACACGGTTTTTTGCAAATTGTTTTAGTTGGTATTAATGTTTAGGCACCTATTAGTATACCTACTACATAATTATTATATGCGAAACCTTTCCCGAGCACTATAATTATATCACAACAATGCTTTTAAATATCAGGTAAAGGTCAAGCCCACTGGGCGGAAGTTTTGCATACACTTACCCACACAAGGCCACACTTCCTTTTTTACACCGTAGTTAAATTGTGCCGTAGTCACCATTTATGAGAATGACAAATAACTTATTTTTTTGCAACCCAGGTGTGAATCAAAGCAGAGGCTGACTTCCTAACACCAAAGCAAGCTTAGAAATTACTCAAGCATGCTACTTCAGTAGTTAGGAGATGAGCCATTAAGACCATTCCGATGAGCCCAAATGTGATATATGTATCTGCTATATGTCAGTTGAGTGAGTAAGTATGAGTTGTGTATCCTGCAGATTGCTGGTGATGCATTATCATGAGGCTAAGATTATCATGGTAGGAGCTAGCCGGCTTATTCACGGGGAATTAAAGTTTATGCAATATTTGAAGAGACAGGATTTCCAATTTCGAAGTGATTTGACCAGCATGTCAGATCACTTCGAAATTTTCAACAAGTCCAGATGATCTTAAAACATGTGAGCAGACTTTCTTTTACATAAAAAAAAACATGCCAACTAAAAATAAATATCCAATAAAATAAATTGTATTAAGAATAAAATTTAAGTCAAACTTAAAACATCACACTTCTTACTTACTTCGGGGTTTAAAATAAGATCGTTAAAAAAACTAATAAAAACACACTTTTGTGTGTGTTTGAGATAACCGAATTAAATTGTTTTTTTTTTTATTTTTACATTGTCATCGGTCATAAGTGCGCAAAGATTCAAATTCATTCAACGTTTTGTAATTGGTGAAAATCACGTTTTTATTCCATTGCGTACATACGAGTACATACCAAGCTAATAAATGCGAGTTAAACATTCTTATTATTATACCAATCCCTATCCTAAGTTACTGAGCGGCACATACTGCTCAGTTCCAAGCATTCTCCACTTACTCTCCAGTACTATTGCAGTGGCCGATTTTGTGCTTCAGCGTCGCTTGCCACTGCCTCATAGTACCTACGCTTGCGTGATTTTACTCGGTTTTCCGAGTGGAAATTTGGAATTCTTTACGCTTTGTCAGCGGAATGGGGAACGTTAGCGCAATTCCAAGTTGGATTTCAGCATACGTCACAGAATATTAAGATAAAAGATCTTGTAGAAGTTATGTATCTATTTTTTTTTTTTTTTTCATTTTATGAAGTAGAAATGTAAGCACGCACCAATGACTTTTTGAAGTATGTGCTTTTAAGTAAATAAACACAAGTGTGTACGCCGTGCCCGCCGCGAGCGCTTTCACTCCTAAAGATGATCATCGTAATAGATCGAAACTAGTCGGACTATTTTCGACTTAAATCACACGTGAGTAAGCCGGTAACTTCAACTATGAATATTAGATACAGTTATAATGCTTTTGTATCAAAATAGAGTTTTATTTTCCTTCGGGTGGTGATAGTAACATTGCTTACAAAAGAGTTCGTTATGACCCATCAAGTACCTACTCATAGTCTCTCTCAGTATCACTCAAGGCCTAGGTGTGCATGGGTATTTATTACGTGAAAACTAATCGTTTTGGGTATTGTCAGGGTTATATAAAATTATATTATTTTATTTTAAAAATTAAATTAATTTTAATTTATCTTTATAATTTATGCATTTTTATCATCATATTCGTCATCATCAGCCTTTCGAAGTCCACTGCTAGACATACACCGCTCCTAAACTACTGGTTCTGGCATCTTTGTATAGCCAAATTAAATCTTGGCCT
Organism: Carterocephalus palaemon; assembly: GCA_944567765.1. Lineage (NCBI taxonomy): Eukaryota > Metazoa > Arthropoda > Insecta > Lepidoptera > Hesperiidae > Carterocephalus > Carterocephalus palaemon. Next base: position 4,582,806 of record OX155655.1, on the reverse strand, counting down.
ATGTCACCTTAGTGATCTAATTTATCGGTACAACAAAAGTTTGAAGAAATGGAAGCCATTCCCTTCTCAATCCTTAATTAAGGCTTATTGCATTCGGGAACCGACGCTTTTATTATCGGTCCTGTTTTCCAATGTCGAGGGAATTCCAGTTCAGGATATTGCCATTGATTGTTCCCGACAACACCGAACATAATTCCATCTTTGTTGATAAGCCTTGTTCCGTCTGCATTCAGAAAGTATAAATACATGTATTTAACGGTACAAGTGTGTATGTGTGTCGTACAATTGAAAGTGTAGAGTGAAGTTTCTCTCATTAAATATACACACCGGCATATTTAGCGGAACACAAAAAAAAGGTCCATAATTAAAAAAATACGGTTTTATTTTAAAATCTACTTACTACACTTCTTTTGTTATTTAAAGTTTCATTTGTTTTACTTAAAATGAGATCACATTAAGAACAGATTTTGCGAGTAGAGGCTATTTGTGAAAAATTGTACATTTTTGAACTTTTCATGTAACTGGGAAAAGTGAAAATTAATATTAAAATAACAATTAATTAAATTAGAAAAATTGTGTATATATCGCGTATTTCCTCCACATGCTCTTATTAAAGTTTCTACCCGTCTAGGCATACTGAGAATGATGTTATCGATGGTCTCCTGGGATAGTCTCCGCAATTCCTCAACTACGGCGATTCGCAGTTCACCCACGTTGGCAGGAGCTGGAATTCTGGACTAAACTTTTCTTTTCAGCAAGTCCCAAACGTGCTCTATTGGGTTCATATCCGGTGATCTCGCCGGCCACTCCATAACAGTGATATTCATATCATTAAGATAAGCTTGAGTTAACCAAGCGGTATGCGGCCGAGCATTATCCTGCAATAAAAAAAATCGTCACCGATATATGGGGCAAACGGTACGATATTTTCTTCTAAAACTTCTCTGATATAGCGGTCTGCAGTCAGACTCCCTCTGTCAATCACCACCAAGTCTGTGCGAGCTCCCAAACAAATGCCCGCCCAAACCATTATTGATCCACCACCGTATGTAACTGTAGTTTCAAAATTTGTCTGAATGTATCGGTCTCCTTTGAGTCTGTATATTCTTTGCCTGCCGTCAATTTCATTCAAGAGAATTCTGCACTCATCACTAAACAATACCTTACTCCATTGGTCCGCGGTCCAAAGTCGATGTTCCGCTAAATATGCCGGTGTGTATAGTAATTACCGTAAAAACCGTAGGTCACAAATGTCTCTGCAGTTTTGAGTCACAATTTCTTAAAATGTTGTTGTATCTATATATTTTTAATTTCTAGGCTCATTACTTGTGAATTTTATTGGACATGGCGGCACGCACCAATGATTTTTCTAGGACCTCCTGAGGCAAATGTACTTATTTTGAGTGGGACTGTCTTTGATTTTTAAACTAATACTATAATTGGAAGAATATCAGGTTAATTAAAGCCAAGTTTTTATGGTCAGAATTCACGGGTACGGCTCCTTAATATAAGACCATACCTACTTGTCGTTTAATTTAAATTTCTGATAATTCTAGAACGAAAATGCTTCATAGTTAAACATTACAAACAGTCTAGCTGCCAATAATTAGAGCTCGTTATTGGTTCGAATATCGTGCCTATCAAGCTAATAGCGATTGGCACGATTTACTGAATGCTGGTATATTCAGGAGAAACAATGACCAATATTGTTAAGTATTAACATTTGGACTAAACAAAATGAACAAATACCTAAATGTTCATACTCACGTCCGTACAATAAGCAAGCTTAAACAAGCTGTTTGGTATAATAAAGAATAAAGAAATAAATACTAAGTTGTGTAGGTGGCGGATATTATACAGAGAACATCACAACTTAACCCCCAAAATTCGAGTAGGTATAATTCCTTGAAATACAAGTGAAAGCTTAACGTCACGATTCGACAAGGAAGGCCGAAAATTCACAAAAAGAAGAAGCTAGATTCAAGTGTTCTAATACTTTAATTTCCTTCCTAAACTTCCTTAATAGTTATAAAAAAAGATTGACCAATGAATCTACTGCATATTTACTCTCCCAATCCTTTTTTATAGTATTCCTTTCGAGATTTCTTTGATGTTATGAGAAGCGTGTGTTTGAGAGCTGTGAGAGTTTCTCTTTACGTAAAATAAACTGTAAATTCTTCTTCTTAAGCTTAGGTCCGCAGCCACATTGCTGAGCCCTGCACTCCGTTGACCCTTGCCAAACAGTTCAGTAAGTTCAGGTTGGTAAAGTTACCTTATGAATGGGTAGCCTTAAAACCACGTTCGTATCGAAGACAAAGCAAAATGGTCCCTAAACGCAGGTCAAAAGCATAAAACTGAAAATATAAATTCAATACAAATTTTGTTATGCGTGTCAGAAAAAAAGTCTATTTAAACTTCTCAAAGTAGATCTAACTATAGAACATATAGCAGCAACGCGGTATCGTATAACTCCTCTTATGAGATTGTTTGCTTGAAATAAAACTTTTACTAAGCTCTTCCATACGTACGTACACGTGGAAGAGTTTTGTTTAAGTAGAGTTCCCTGTGGAAATGTTATTAAATACTTTTATAGGTCACATTTATTGACCTGGGGTCGACTATTGCGCTGGCATATAATATTTTATGTAATGACATTGTGATGTGATAATATTAATTGCGATCTTTGAAATTCTAAAAGTAGTCGTCAAAAACATTTATTTATTTATTTAACTCTAATTTACATCTAACATTACAGGGATACCTATCCCTTATGCGCTAGAAAAGTTACATGACCTAATGAAATTAAATTAATTACTCATACAAAATCAATCATCAATAGTCAACATAATAAAATAAGTAATAAAATAAAAAAAATAAAAAACAAATTAAACAATTATCGATACTCAAGAATCAACTCAAACATGACTCAAAGAATTATGTCAATGTCAAAAAACTTACACTTATTACGAATGAAAATTACTGATCAATATATCGAATTATTAGGTACTAAGCAAAATATGAGAATTAAGAATCCTTGAACATTTTTTACAAATGGATTCAAATACATATTTAATCGGATATGCGCGAGCCTCTGAGCGAGATAAAAGTCACAATACTTTGTAGTAGGAAGACGCTTCGTACGTAACTCTCCTCATAAAACGTACAAATTACATGACCTCACACAATGGAATGGACGGTGAAAATATACCTACTATGTATATCAGCGTGTGTGTAGCCATTGTGCGGTTGTCTGGCTAACCAAATATGTGCAGTTCTGTTACAAATTTGAGCGCTAAGTTTGAGTCTTTGATGCCAGAATAAATTTGGGCAAAGTGCTTTCTAAGTGGCTTGCAGGGACAAAGCACCAACGGGTGAAAAACTCAACAGGTAAATACTTAATGCATTTTTGTAAGCTAGCCGTGTTTCGTATGTATCTAATTACCGTCACTTAGTTTTCTCAACGTAAAACATCGTAATATGTATAATACAATATCTTTAATATGTCTAATCCAATTTAAAAATGGACATTTGTATACGGAATAGCTCCAGAAAGCTTTGGAATAGCTATAGAAAACAATAATAATTATCTCTACGACCTAATGACAAGTTTCTTCAATTACGTCAAGAGCAGAAACTAACCCAGTTAACTGTACCTGGTGGACTTTAGAAATACTTTATTTGCCGTCGCGATTCACAGTTGGTGAGCCGTAGTATACCTACTTATAAAAGCTTGGTGATCCGGTTAGAAAAGTTAGAAAGTTGTTGTAGGGGAGCTAACTTTAATAGGAATGACTGGGGTGAGTAGATTTCTACATTGAAAGAATGCGAGAGCCATCTCATGTAACCTGGCATAAGTTCATATTTCACATGCTCGCCTACAGTTAAAAAAAGGCACAAGTAAACTACATCTAGGCTGGATATTGTTGCAAAACCAACAGAGAATATCTAGGTCTGGTTCAGTTTGGACTAGTAAATGGCAAGAGTAGTGAATTTTTACACACGACGCTTTACTTCCATGTGTTGGGATATGAAAATTTTATTTACTTGAGGACTTCCAAATCTACCATGGAAGTGCTCTTTCTCAATTTCTAGTGACCATCATATACCATTTGTACAATCTTCAAGAGTAGCAAAGTCTAATATACTCTCAAAAGTAACTGTATAATTTTAATTAAACGTTTTTATTTTATACTAGTGGACGCCCGCAGCTTCGCTCGCGTAGAGTTAGACCCATTAACGACGTCTACCCGTCTAACGACTTCAAAAACGGCAAAGTTTCATACTAACTTTGCACCCCCTTTTTCCCCCCTTAGGGGGTGAATTTTCAAAAATCCTTTCTTAGTGCTCCCCTACGTTATAAAAGGAACCCCTGTGCAAAATTTCAAGTTTCTAGCCCTTATAGTTTAGGCCCTGCGTTGATATGTCAGTCAGTCAGTCAGTCAGTCAGTCAGTCAGTCAGTCACCTTCTCCTTTTATATATATAGATTCTTTTCCGTAATATCTAAAATTGATATTTATGATATATAGGGCTAGACAAAATGTAATTATGACACTAAAATAATTTTTTTTGGCTCATTTTTTCTGTACAGTAAAAATTCTTGACACTTTTGTTTTGCTAAACTATAACTTGTCTTTTTTTTAATGTTTTTGTTATATTTGTTTAGTAAGTACATATAGTTGCACCCTGAAACTCGCCAACGCCCGAACTACGCGACAAAACGGAAGCACAGAATATCAGTGCTGTGGCATTTTCTTTGTTGTAGCAAATGCTGAGTGCTTTCCGTTTTTCGCTAGGACTGCAACAACTATTTATATATTATTATTTTGTCTTTCTTGATTATATAACTGTAAAATGTTGTAGTTGTTAGCGAAAATAAACAAAATTTCATTTTTATTAAAAGCTTTTATTTAACTTCACTCGTATGTATGTATGTATGTCCTGGAATCTTGCAATAAATATTTCACCCAATTCCACTGAAGCTATCGAGCTGAAATTTGGCTTACATATTTGGTTCCGATGGCAATGCACAAAAATAAAAATAAAGTTAAAAAAGAATTTAAAAAAAAAATTTACATTATTATGTTGTTGTTCATGGTCTGTCATCTATCTTATTATTAAAAGCTTTTATTTAACTTCACTCGTATGTATCTATGTATGTCCTGGAATCTTGCAATCAATATTTCACCCACTTCCACTGAAGCTATCGAGCTGAAAGGGATACATATTTGTTTCCGATAACAATGCACGAAAATAAAAAAGAAGTTTTAAAAAGCTTTTTTTAAAAAAAAAAATTTAATAATTATTTTCATTAAAACACTGACCCCCGGAAATGATATTTTAAAGATAAATAATAATTTTCAAATTATGTTCGTTACAAGCAATTTGATCGTATATTATATCGGTGTGAAGATCCATAGTTACATAATGCATAATACAGGGCGAAGCGTGCTGTCGCTACGCACTCAGCCTGACTATTGAATGACTATTGTTTGGTGCATACCATTTTATTCCACCAATTTTTACATGTTGTGTATAGAATTTGAATCGCATCGCAATTTGAATAACAAAGTGATTATCTAGAACAATGGAGTCCGTCTTCGACGAGTTCTTCCTTCCAACTCTGAATGGAAGTTTGGGAATGGCTGGCTGAACGATTTAATTACGAAGTTAAACTGTATTTACTAGATAATTAAACTAACGTGCTTGAGAGTTTTGATTAGTCAAACAAGTAAATATAATAGTAGTACATAATATTATACACACAATATTATGTGGGTATGTTTATAATGATGCCATAGACACACGTTTCAAGCTATCCAGAGACCTGCATAACAACATGTTGAACTGTAACTGTGTATCCTTGGGTTGATCTAGTGTTTGTCAATTTCATCTCATACAGCAATCATTATTTCGATACTAAGAAATGCTTTATTAATTAGTATGTTAGTGAAATGTTGTTAGAATGCCAAAATCAAACAAATTTGTAGGTACAAGGGTTGTACTGGAAGACAATACCTTCAGGCATCAAGTCCGCCCATTGTAGAATACAATGAAGCGTTTAATAAATAAATAAATAAAATACTTAACTACAGTAACAACACAGCCATAACATTTCTAAAAGTCGGATAACTGTAAATAGACTATATAGTTAGATTAAGTTAGTTTTTATGAGTAATTATTTTAAATTAACTACACATATTATAAAAAACTACTTGCTCCTAAATGGAGATAAGCAGTACATTTGTGCCCATTAATCTTCCGTGTAAATTACGCTAATAGCCAACCATTTGGGGTTTGTAAATATAAATCATAATGCCATATGGGGCCATGCAAACCAAAAAGCGATTTCTATTTACTAAGCTCTACACTATACTACTATTACAACAACAACTACTACTACTACTATACGAACTTCAGTAGTATCTAGTAAGATACTTCTGAAGTTCGTTTGTAACTTAATCATGGACTATCTATATAATTATCTGTATTTTTCGTACTTATTTTATTGCAATTAATGTGGTACAAATTGTGTGGTGTTGTCAGGATCTAAACTCCTTATATTTAGCTAAAATGAACAATTGAACAATTGAACTGAAATATAATAAAAATAAAGGCTTCTTTATTTATTTTATTAATGTCACCGATTGGAATAAAAAGATAGTTTCATAGTGAATATCTACATAGATTTTTCGGTTACGGTTTAGGTTGTACATTGATATGTCAGATATGCCAGTCAGGCAGTTTGGTCAGATTATTCAGAACTTAATTTTGTATGTTACACAATTATTTATTATACTGTATAACATATCTGTAACCACTTCAAACTGAGCGCTCATGCACTCAATCAATGTACCTCTAATCAATGGCTGTCCATTCGTTTGCGCCGATTAGCCTCAACAGAGCTGGCAATCCATTTTGAAGCAAATAAATACAGACACAAAGGTATCTGGTTTAGTGTAACATGTGTATTTTTTACAGTTAATTATCAGTTCCGTGCCCATCGCTTTTGAATTTAATTCTTAGTTACTTACTACAATTTTTGTATGTTGATTCAGTCCTAAGTACCTACCCAACTCTATTCAGTTTAGGTTAGGTTTAAAGAATTTATTCTCATAAAAAACACAAGTTCCATTTACAATGAGATACAAAGAAAAACATAATAGTAAGTAAGTGTTTGCCTCTAATGCCTTTACATAAAAGTTTACAATGCACTTCTCTAATTTCTTAACATAGTCACTACATGTTGTTTTAATATCTTTTTAAACATAGTTATGCTGTCGCACTTCTTTATATGATTAGGTAAATTGTTATAAAGTAGGACTCCATCAAACATTAACGTCTTCTTACCGTAATTAGTTCGTACAGAAGGTAGTGCAATTTTATATTTGTTTCTTAAATTATATTTGAATACTCTTTTATTTAATTTTATATTCGATTTAGTGCAATCAGTAGTAATTTTTCTTATGTGGACGCAGGTATAATACGTATATAGTTGATGTATATTGAATATTTTGGTTTTTTTGTATAATTGTATGGTAGGAGTAAGGTAAGGATAGTGAAATAGTAATTTTATAATTTTGTTTTGAGTCCTTTGTAACGGATTTAAGTTTGTTGCAGCAGCCGATCCCCATATTTCTATTAAATATTCTAAATTCGATTTCACTAGACAGTTATATATAATTGGACGTACCTTCTTTGGGATACAATTTGACACTTTACGTAAAGCTCCAAGTAATGAAGATAACTTTTTCTTTATGTGCTCAATGTGTGGCTTCCAACTTAGTTTATCATCTATCCATAGGCCAAGATATTTTTCACAGTTTGATCGTAATATTTTTTCGTCATTTATAGTAAGAGGTGTAAATTCAGGAATAGGTTTATTTTTTGCAGCAAAAATCATAAATGATGTTTTTTGCGTGTTTATGGTTAGTAAGTTATATTTGAACCATTCGTTTAGCTTATCGAGATCCTTCTGAGCGTCTTTTACGATATCGTGAATTGACTTGTCGAAATAAAAGAGAGTGGTGTCGTCTGCATATAATGTGAGATATCCCGTTAGACCGATCTTGTTTATATTGTTTATGTATATTAAGAACATTAAAGGACCGATTATCGAGCCCTGCGGAATACCATATGTCATTAATCTGGTAGAGCTTACGAAGTTATCAATTTTTACAACTTGACTCCTATTTGTTAAATACGACGTAAACATATCAAGTGCTGTGTCTACAACCCCAATCTTATTTAACTTCTGTAAGAGCTTTTGGTGGCTTACCGTATCGAAAGCTTTTTTCAGGTCAATAAAGATCCCTAACACAATATTCTTTTGATCTATATTTATTTTTATTTTAGATATTAAGTCTATTGTAGCTGAGAGAGTGCTTGACTTCGGTCTAAATCCATACTGCTGCTCTATCAGTATTTTTCTTTCAATTAAATAATCATTCAATCGGTTATATAATACGCGTTCAAATATTTTGGAAATGACAGGTAAGACCGACACTGGTCTGTAGTTGCCCGGATCCGCTCTACTTCCAGATTTAAAGATTGGGCTTACCTTGGCAGTCTTTAGTTTATCAGGAAATACCCCACGTGCTAAACATGCATTAATACAGTCAGTTAGTTTGTCGATAATTATATTTTTCAGGCATTTAATAGCTTTGGTACTAACTCCATCTAATCCTGTACTGGTGTTGCTATCTAGATTGTCGATGATGTTTGATATTTCCTTTATGCTGCAAGGTTGGAATTTATCTAGTGTTTTAACATGAGTATGATTATCACCGAACATTAAAAGGCTGTCGCTATTTGTGTGATATGAATTAGATATTTTGTTAGCTAGATCTTCACCGATTGTTGAAAAAAATATATTAAATGAATCACAAATTGCATTACCTTCTGTAACAACTACTGAATTCGAAATGAGTTTGGGAGGCGCATTGCTATCTTTAATCTTGTTTATGGATAAGGTATTAATAATCTCCCACATTTTCTTGGAGTCGTTATGAGTGTTATGAAATAGAGTAAAGTAATGATTCTGTTTTTGTGTCTTGATCAATGTGTTCAATCGATCTTGTTCTTGAATGAAGTTCTTCCGTAGGATTTCATCTTTTGGGTTAGATTTACTTTGTTGCCATAGATTATTTCTTATATTAATCGAATTTATGATGTCTTTATTTATCCAGTCTTTTTGGGGGAGGTTTAGTATTTTTGTCTTGACTATCTTGCTGTTTTCTATCAACTGTGAGATGAAGTTATCAAAGTAATTGTAGTTATTTTCTCTATTGTCATAGTGTGTTTTCAATGCAGTGTTGTACAGTTTTTCGTAGTCGAGAGCTTTATACTGAATTTTTTTGTTTATTTGTGGCGGCAATCTGTGGACCTCAAGATAAAGTTGATTATGGTCTGATAAAGACGATTCAATTATAGTGATACTGAAGGATTGATTGTTTATATTTGTACAAATATGGTCTAGTATGGTGTTTGTTGTGCTTGTTACACGCGTGCCATATGCTCTGTCTATTTTATTAAGTATCTCATATCCATTTTCTTTTAAATCGTTCAGGTATTGCGATGTGTAACTGTTCTTGCTTAATAAATCTATGTTGAAATCGCCGAAGACAAGTGTTCTCCTACGCCGCTCTAATTGCAAGGAGTAAATGTCCATAAAATTATTAATGTTTGTATCCCCCGGCTTATATATCGCTCCAATATTCAAAGACAGCTTGTCTATAGATATCCATAAGTAGTGGTTTCCATTTTCGCAAAGATCTTCGGTTACTTCATATTTAATACTGTTATGCACATAAATTGAGACACCGCCACCTTTGTTATTTTTCCTATAGTTGTATATATGGTTATAGTTTTGTAGGTGATATAAATTCGCGTCATTTTCCGATGTAATCCATGTCTCCGTGAATATTAATATGTGTGTGGTCTTTGGTATTGCTCTAAGTATGCATTTAATTTCATCAAACAAAGTTTGATTTCAAAAATTCGTCAAATTTGATAGTTAATCAAATTGCAACTTTGTGAAACGTCGTCGGTAGATAAGAAATGAAACGACGTCCTTAAAGCGTATATAAATCAGTATATTAACACGTGTGGCATAAACGTTGGTCCTCTGTTTAAAGGAAATTACGTGGATGGAATTTCATGTATGAATTTTATATGGATAAAGAGTGCAGAAAGCTAACATTTTACTAACTAATGGGCATAAGACACGTTCCGTTAAATTAATATGGCAATTTGACATGATGAAGGTACCCTATGATTTTTTACAATTGTTTTGTACATCAGAATTTATCACTTCATCGCATGAAAATGTTCAGGAAGGTTGTACCTATTGCATGCAAGAATGAGTTTTCCTTTTTCTATCATAGGAATTATCCCATGAAAAATCATTTTTAAGTGTTTTCGAAGTAATTATTCTGTGTCAATAAACAAAGATCGACTAAACTAACCTTTTAAATTGGTATAGAGACATGTCGTTCATACCTACTCCTTGAATTAAGGGCGACATAGCAACTTGACCATAGAATGTAGCAGAGAACCTAATCCAAATACCATCCTAAAACCCTTTCAACGTTCTATCAATAGACGACAAGTGATCCGATCGAAAGCATTTTCCTGCAAGTAAATTCGAAAAGAGCTCATTCAACTGAACTTCAGCCGATTCTCTGATTTCATTGCGGCCCTACCGGAGGTTAATCCCTCATTACCGGCAGCAAAATCTGCCGTAGCCATCATTTTAACGGCGTCATTATTTAAAATCACGTCCGAAATTATTATATTCGACCCATATTTGCCGGAGGTAAATTTTAATAAGCGACACAAAACAATGCTGTGTACAATTTCATGTAAAATCTGGTCATAGCTTAACTGAGCCTTATTGTTCTCGAAGCTAGCTCTATTCTATGTGAATGTACAAAGTTTGACGTAGCATTGTGCTCCACTTAGAGTTTTCAAATATTGTATAGCATTATATTTCATGCAACATGTTTCTTAGTAAAAGTTTTTAAAGCGTGACTCTGCTACAAAACCATGCAAAAAAGCGTGGAAAGCTGAGATCTTGTTTCAACTGAGGTCAAGGTTTGGTTTTTTACACAGGAGTCGTTGGACATAGCCAATGGCTCGCGTCGATTCAGTGTAATCGACAGAGCTAAGCAAAGACAAGCGCGGTCGGTTTGGCGATGGGCGACCATGAGTGGCAAAATTTCATGGGCGCTACCATGCTTCGGAGCGCACGTTAAACCCTCAGTCCCGGTTATCAATGGTGAATACAATCGTTAAGCCTTGTCGAAGACCTTCGGGTGGCTTGATAACATTCGACAATGGGTTAGCCACCAATCCGCGTGGTGGAGTATGCTCTAGATGGAGTATGCTCTATGGAAGGCTCCGGGGTCTGTTAGACCGGGCACAGGTGCGATGCGCCTCAGCGCTATTTCCATGACAAGCTCGTACCAGACGACACATCGGAACGACAGCGACCATCTACAACGCACAACCCGTTCATCTTTCCCGGGATCATACTCCCAATCTTTCCGCCCGTAACCTCAGAAACCATATTTTAGTCGCCTCTTACGATATATTATATCCCTACGAAAAACCATTTTTTTTTTTCATTTATCCATCCATCTGAGCTTTTTGAGGCTTTTTGAGGCCACTGCTGGACATAGGCCTCTCCTAAACGACTCCACTCCGACTGGTCCTGTGCCTGCTGAAATCAGAGTTTCCCGCCGTCTTCTTCTTCATCGCCATACATTTTTTACTCAATATTTGTCTGGAATTAAAGTAGTCTATCCTGCCCGTCCTGCCTGTCGTCGTAATGCCCCTGAATTGGAATTGTGAAAAACGCAATTCCAATTGTGTTTTGACAGTGCTCACGGCTTACAAACGTCCAACACAAAGTACCATTAAGTTTATAGTCGCCAAAGCGGATTATCTTTTTCTCGGCAGCGCGTAAATAAAAAGTGTTACCGCTGAAAGGGAACTCGACGCAATTTATGTGTGCTTTGTACAATTACTTTGATCCCTTTAAAGGCTTTGCGGCTCAGTGATAGCGATTCTTGGTTACACTTCATTTTGCGATAGGTTTTTATATTAATGTAAAAAACATTTTAAGAGTCGTGGCTCCGGAATGCATCGGCGTTTCCTTACAAACTGTGGATGCAAATTCAAGGTTTGCTGGATTTTTATATTCTTGGGCATATTAGGAATAATGTGATTCTTCATAAACCACATACAACTTGAACTAGGCTTCCGCGATCAGCTTCCACGTCAACAATGTAAGTTCAGTGCTCGGTTAATGTTGTCTGGCGATTCCTGTCTGTTCGTATCTGTCAACTATTTTCTTGGAATCTGTTTATCTTAAATTTAAAGCAAAATGGCAACGTTGAATTATTATTCTACGTTGCAAATATGCTATTTTCCAAACAGACTCAGTTACAAATTCAGCTTAGAAAGGACAAGTTTGGAAACTTCAACTGTTTAAAAGTTTCTAGAGTTGGCTGTACACGTTGTTCATAGTTTACATAGTAAAGGCTCCAGTTAATTTTGTCAGCTACAGAGTTTGTCCAGTCCAGTAATTACGAGTACTTAATATTCTAAATACTTTCCTTGGAATGTTATCTTAATATATATATTTCTTGTGCACGTGTGTATGTCACTGTACTCCTCCTAAACGGCTGGATAGATGTTGATGGAATTTTTTGTGTGTGTTCAAGGGGGAGAGAATGGTTTAGATTCACAATTTGGTCCAATGGAAAATGCTTTAAACACGTTTTTTTTTGGATGAAAAAATCCAAATATTTCAACCTTCGTTCATTAACGTGAAGTGTCGCGTCACTTTGACATTCCATATGGCAGAACAACGTTTGCAGGGTCAGCTAGTATACCTTTATATTCTCCTGAAGCAGACAGGTAATACCTACTCGTATCGTACTTACCTAAACTCGCACCTGTGTTTCTAACGTTTGTTTAATTCATTTTGATAGAAAATGAGATTCCTAGTGGCCACCTAGACTGTTACTAACACCAGTTTTGTCCAACCAGCTGTACATCCATTGGTTTCTCTGCATTTGAGTTAAGAGGATGCAGCGCGCAAAAAATACTTAGAACAGCTTCAAGCAAGGACTGCTTGAATCTGTTCAAAGTCAAAAGCTGTTCTTTCCACATAATATAATAATATCTTGTTCTGGTTACACATCATTACGAAAAACACACTACTATTGCTACTAGACTACATTAGAATGTAAAGACTATATTTTTGATATTTAAATTCTTCGATTTTGGGCTTAAGAATGAACAATTTTTATTTCTATTTCGTAATGAAATTTTAAAAAATCTACGATACTAATCTTTCAATACATAATAATTTTATTATTCTAGGGTAAAATTTACAAGGGTCTACACTCTACTATTAATAAATATACGTTTATTTATTAACTGTATCATTTCTTTCCAAGTCCAAAAGGCAATGCATAAGGATTAAAGTAACCTAAACAAAGCCTTGAGTGATTTTAAAACACGTGATTTTCGGGAATTACGTGCAGGACACCGTTAACATAAAAAAATATTGGTATGTTTGGTTCAGTGCACTCGATTCCATCAGGAAAAATGGCAAATCATTTTATTGTGCGCAAACGTTCAAAGCTTTACTACAGAATGCCGGCTCGCGCGTGACGTGGCGTAGCGTGTTTTAATCAACACAAATAGATGCAAAAAGATGAGTCGGAAGTTTTTCTGCTTTGTGTAGCGTAAACACATCATGTATGTCTACATTTTCAAACATGACATTTAGACGCGGAGCGAAGATAGCCCAGTGGCTAAGAATACGGAAACATACTCGGGAGGTCCGGATTCAAATCCCAGCTGCGCGCACCAATGACTTTTCTAAGTTACGTGATTTTGAAACATTTCAATATCACGCAATAACTGTAAAGGAAAACATCGTGTGGAAACCTGCATGCCTGAGAGTTCCCCATAATGTTCTCAAAGGCGTGTGACGTTCACCAACCCGGAATTGACCAGCGTGGTGGACTATGGCCTGAATCTTCATTCTGAGAGGAAACCAAAGCCTGCAGTGGCTCACTAATAGGTTGCAGACAGACATTTTTCTGATTACAATTTTATACTGCCATGTCGAATGTAACGAGACACGAAATATTGGAACTACTAAATAGATACGACGCTATTATGTATGTATGTAAAGTTGGGTTCCAGTTTGATTTAATTAATTTCAATTTATTAATAATTTTGAGAGTGATTATTACGTTAAGTCTTTGTTATATTTCAGTACTGTTCGGTAAAAATCTTAGTGTTATAATTTATTATATTTCATTATAATATTGTTATAATTCTTATATGTTATTATGAATAATGTTTTATGCGGTATAAGGTATATGAATAGGGTGGATAGATACCTACATAATATAATTATATATATCTTTAAATAAATAAATCTACAGTCTACACTTAGGACAAAACCGAATTTAACATTTTAAAATTGGAAATAATGTAAGTACCCAGACACCAATTATTAAGGCGGAAGTACGTTCGTTAAAGTAGAAGGGTACAAAATTGCGATAGGACGTGAGTTACGGTACATACATATTTGGGTCAAACTCCTGGAGGATGTTAAAAGAAAATACCTGAAGATCGCTAAGTCACGTAGAGCATATTAATAAGTCCGTATAAGTAGAGCATTGGATATAACGTGTCACACGGCACTGGAATCTGATGACTATCAGCGAGTAAAAGGTCAAAAGGGCGCCGTAACAGCCAGATCAGTTCAGTGGTAATATATTAGCAGAATTACAGCACACTAAACCTACACTGACAGGCGTCCCCCAAGTATATGAATCAAATTTTTACCTGTATGAATAAATTGGCTATATTTTAATTTAATTTAAAGATCTGGCTCATTGGTTGGTAAGCTCAGCTGAAGTCCTGAGTTCGTCTAGTTTTTCTACTTTGAAGTTCAAGTAGAAGCTCGGTGATTGGATTTGTGAACTTTGTATGGCATTAGGCTTACCATTTAATTATGTTAGACTTAAGCATATCTAGCTGGTGTAAAGTAGGTGTACACTTACTTGGCTGCCTACCGCTACCACTATTGAAGGCGTGATTTATGTGTAAATTTGCAAACTGGTTGAATCGTTTGAATGAACAACTTCCTTTACAAGTGCGACCGTTAATAACCTCTATTACATAAAAGACAAGGTTACCCAACTTTATGGGAATGGAAATACCAACATAAATAATATGGCAATAAAAAATAAACTACAACTTGAAGAAAATATATTCAATTTGCGTCAGGGTCTTTCTTCCGTGATCAAAGACGTCAACGTATCAGCAGCTTGGTTGATAGTCAAAGACTGCAAGAACAAACTTTAGTATGTAGTTTATTTACTAGCTAACAAACCAACATTTTTGCTTAACCTACACCATAACCCTTTTTTTTTACTTTTGGGCACGGGTATCCTCTCAGAATGGAAGGGATTAGGTCTTAGTCCACCACGCTGGCCAAGTGCGAATTGATAGACTTCATATACCTTCGAGAACATTATTAAAAACTCTCAGGCATGCAGGTTTCCTCAAGATATGTCATTCACCGTCACAGCAAGTGACATTTAATTTCTTAAATCGCACATAACTAAGAAAAGTCATTGGCACGTGCCGCTTGGGTTTGAACCCGGACCACTCGAGTGAGAGGCGAGGCAGAGGCGAGCCACTGAGCTATCAACGCTTGTTGTTGCGTAACCCACCAACCAGAAATAAATTACGCACTTTAGTAGGTGTGTTCTACTCGTATTAGAGCTTCACCTACCTACGCGACCGCGAACGAAATTCAAAATGGGCACTCGACTCTTATTGTTCCCAATGACCTCCCCACGTAATTCTCACCTCTGTACTACTACTACCTGGCAGCAGTCCAAGATCGGGCCTAGTAAAACATGCAGCATCGCAGTAGAACTAACCAGAGGGGATTACGATACAGTTACGGGCATCGGATTTCCTGAAAAATATATACATTTCACGAAATACGTACTTCTATCTCGTCTATCTTAACTAAAACTATTAACTAACTGTGTAACTAAAACTATTTCATTTCCATTTTACACATCGATTTTGTAGCTGTGTGAATATACGATGGAAACTTCAAAATGGAAATGATACGAATTTACGAGGGTTAGATATTTCCGGGAGATATCTGAATATGTTCCTCCCGGGCCTACTTATCTAGTATGGAGAGATACATCGAAACAATCGACCTAAGCTGTGAAGTTTGTGCTCGCATGGTAGCATTTAG
Organism: Carterocephalus palaemon; assembly: GCA_944567765.1. Lineage (NCBI taxonomy): Eukaryota > Metazoa > Arthropoda > Insecta > Lepidoptera > Hesperiidae > Carterocephalus > Carterocephalus palaemon. The sequence goes on along the minus strand of OX155655.1, from coordinate 4,566,493 downwards.
TTGTAGGTACATACACTATAATAGAGTATTAATATGAGACTAGTTTTGACAATACAATAAGAAAGTATGTACTTATTTCTGTGTCGACAATTTTTCGTCCTATTAAATTTGAAGAGCGGACGGAAGATTATAACTCCAAACGCGAGATTGTATGCAGCCTTCACTGAAATGATTTTACTAGTTTTATTTATGTAAGGAGTTTACATAAATAAAACTATCTTGATCAATTTCAGTGTACCTACCTATAATACGAGTATGTCCGTAGAGCTAGTTTTGGTCAATAAGCATGACCAGGATCAAGATCCATTCGCGGTTAATTTATGTTTGTCTAATTTTTTTCACGCGAAAGCAGATTAGTAGATTTCCTTAAATAGTCAATGACCGAAATACTCCACATTGAAGCTTTCATTGGATTAATTTAAGTATAACGTATTTATGAGTAGTTAAAGTGAAATGGATATTTCTATAGACTAGGTAAATGGAATTGCCAATGGAACGAATGCCTACGGAAAGAAAGAACTAATAAAAGCAACATGGTTGAAATGTACAGGAAGGTGGAGTTAAATTGACAGTAACCCAAACGATGTAGAAAAACTTTTCAATTGTAGATTAAAAATACCGAGCGCGCTCTGACCAGTTTATCTCTCCTCAGCTCCCGGCGATTGCTGTATTTACGATCGAATTTTACGTGCAATTTCTTATTTCTTGGAAGCGTTTATTTTTCAATTTCACACCACTTTCTCTGCGGGATTTTCTTGGTGTTTACTTCACGACATACCAACGTTACAGCACAGTCTCTGCTCTGAATGAGTGCGGCGGGAATAATTGTTTTTGTTGTAGAGAAGTGAGATTGAAAAATTGAAAAATATTTTTTGATAATTCCCGGACCCAGTTTTCTGTGATTTTTATAAGATATAAGATTATTGTGTCTTTTTGAATTTTGATCGTATCCTAATTATCTATTTACGTGTCCTTCTCGCATCTTCTTGTATGCAGTGTTTTTTTGAGTTATTTTTATTCCAGTCAAATTATCGGTTGCATACATTCAACTACTGTATCTATTGTTCTTATAACATTTCATGAAATAAAGTCAGAACATAAATTCTGGCCACCATAATTCTGCAAATTATTACGAAAAACATCGAACCAATTACTTCAATTTATTTGCATTGAACAGAAAGTAAATTCATAAGATTTTATCACAAAATCTCTTCAGGTACAGGATATCGCACGCTTATTAATAAAGAGTAATAACTCAAAAATTAAAAATGTTGGGAAATTTCGTTTTAATTTTTGCATGATTGACTAGTTGCACGAAATGTAAAAAAAATGGTAAAATAGTCTTATTTCTCAAAATAAAAGACAAATAATCTAAAAGTAGAGATATCGACCTTTAATTTGGTATAGCAATTACCATTCTACAATATTGGAAACCTCGAAAAAAACCGAGAAGAAAAAAAAAACTGCGACTTATTTCAGTTTATTACAAAACCAAAGTAATGAAACCCACATCATTTATGGCACACAACCAAATAGTTCTCTTTTATTTTAAAAGAAAAATTAAATCATAAGTAGAAATGAGACTTATTTCTCTTTTGATCTGTAAGTATACGACTATAGAAATTTATACCAAAACATTGCCTTTTTTTATTTAAACTATTTTTAAAACATAAAATTTGTAAGTGAAATAAATTCTATATTCACAGAATTAATTAGTAAAATGATGGTAAAAACAATTAAAAACAAAACAAAGACTTGGCTTGGATACTCTTTAATCATCATAAACTTTTAGTCTTAGCTTTGCACCTTTTTTATAGACTTACAAACAAAAAATATGAAAATAAATAAAAAGTACTAACTTCTAGCCTAAACTAAAACAGCCTCATTTAATATTCTTTGAGTAAGGTGGGGATAATCACGTTAATCTTAATACCTAAATATAATATTTAACAAGTTCAAATAAAATTAGTCTTAATGAAATAGGATATCTCAAATTAAAGCAGTTTTTATTCAGCCTAAACTTTGGAATACTTGAGATCTAGAGCCTAAAACAAAATCAAAAACTAACAAACATAAATTTAAAAAAAAATCTTTTATATCGTAGCACTTAAATAATGTAAAAGCACCATAAAAAATAAGAATATGTTTTATCTTAACCAGATAAAATAGAATTGTAGATATTTTGATAATATGGAGGAATAAGACCTTTTTTTAGAAGTTCCCTTAAGTCTTTCTTTTTATTATCACTTAATTCTTGCTTTCCAGTGTATGCTTTTTCAAGAGAGATTGAATTAATTGGTGGCATCTTCTTGCGTTTGTTTCTAATATCGATTTCCTGATAGCTCTCTTGTTCATAAGAAGTTTTGTAGTAAATTGTAAATGAATTTTCCTTAGATACTTTTATCTGTTTTATATCATTCCAGTTTACTGATTCTCCTCCTGTATTGACATTAAAATTGTACCCCATATTTTCTTGTAATTTCTTTGTATCAAAAAATGAATCATAAGTTAGCTCGTGAACAGTGATAGGTGGTCGACTTTTCTTGGCATTTTTTATCAACGTTATATATTGGTCAGGACTGTAAATAGGTCCAGATTTCAAGTTCTTTTTTACCTCCTTTTCGATTAGGCTGTGGACGCTATCCGCCTCATTCTGCGTATGACCACGTATAAGAAATTTGTGTGTGATACTATCGATGTTCAAAGTTTGGACAGCAAATAAATATAAACTTGCGTTGTATTTATTTTTATTCTGACCACAACAGTTGTCGGAATAAAATATAACATTTTTATTGCCAGTATCCTCGGCCTTAGAAGATAAATCATTTAAATAGTGCCAGACACAAGATCCAATTTCAATTGCGCCCCTCTTTGCATCTGATTCAGACCAAAAATAACAGGTAACATTTTTGTATGCTTCTTTTTTCTCAATGTTGCACTCTAGTTCTGTCAATGTCAAATTGTAACTGTTAAGCTTGGATTTGTAATAAAATGCCGATGTTGTACCTCTAGGACATTGCAGCACTGCTTCTAGGTCATATACTGCTACGATGTTATTCAAATCTATATTCTGCCTGTCTGTAAATTTTTCACGCCTGCTTAACTCCTTTTCTTTCAAATGTTTTTCGTATGCCTCTTCAATATCATTTCTTTGCTCTTCATTTAAATTAGAATAAGAAGTACACAGATCGCACTGATCCTTGCGCGGTTGAAAAAAGCTTAAATTAAATTCCGTTGTAAATATTTTGTAAAATGCCATATAATTTCCCGTTTCCCTATTCTTCTGTATTTGACTTTGTACAAAATCTTCATATAAATCTTTGATTGTTTTACTACCGTCTATATATTGCCTGGAAGTAGTGGCTCTCACATAGTGCGACTCAATCCGAGGAATACAATCTATATGTTTCCTTATATCTTCAACTAAATCCTTACTCAATTGCCTGTGGTTCCCATGCTTACCTCGAAGGTCTCCTTGAACTATTCCAGTGCTATCTTTTTTGTGCTGGATTGTATGTATCATGCGGTCAGTCACATCTAGAGTGCTTTTGAAAAATAATTTGCAGACTCTAATCCTGATATTCTTCGAAGTTAAGTAGTAGGCCTTGTTTGGAGCTCTTAGCTTTTCTGCGTTTGTGTATTTATACTTGGGCATTAGATCAACCATAGAGGAATTTATAAAAGCTCTTTGCTCACCTAAGTCACCTAATTTCCAGAAATTAAGAAATATCTCGTACCTTTCTTCAGTGCTAATGTTTTGAGAACATTTTAAGCGGCATTTCTCTCCACATGGCATTTTAAGACAGCGGCTTGGAATCGTTTTTTTAGTCTTAGAAAGAGATACATATTCTTCTCCTAGATTTCTCAATCATTTTACCTTATTTTGTTTCCACTTCTGTGGACGCCGGATTCGTTTACGACCTATTTGCTCAATTTCAACTACAGACTCGGAATCCGAAGAACTTGAGGTTGCCGAAACCATAATATTAAACCTTCTTCTACGGCTTTCTGCAAGTGGATCTTCGAAAACAAACGTTGGATCTGCGACATCGTCATCCACATCACTCTCATCCGTGTGTATTGGGGATATCGTCCTCAAATTATTATTACAGCAATGTCTACGAATATGTGAGGCAGAATAATTTGCAGGTTGTAGCTGCAAAGAAATGAGAGATGCAGATATAAAAAATTGGAGAAATATAAATTAAGCCGAAAATAAACTGAAAATTACATTGTCTCTGCTATGTTTCGACTGATCTTTCTCCGGTGTATTCTCAATAATATCGTCTTGGCTCGATCCTGTAGTAGAAACATTCGCAATCTGGTCAGATTTCAGTTTCTGGAAATGAACAGGACTTCCTTCTGTTCGTTCAAATTTATTGGAAGACGTTGACCTGTCCGAATCTGAGGAGGATCCAGATGAACTTGAAGAGGAGCTCGAACTGGTAGATGAACGATGCGCAGCATTTTCAACTGTCTTCTCATCATCTATGGACGACTCACTATCATATTCAGGTACAAGGCTCAAAGGAAAATTTTTCTGACTTTTTGTTACAGTCTGGTCCTGTTCGGTAGCACTGTTTATTTCAACCGGAATAGGCGTCTGAGGTTTCTGAAAAAAGGAAGTAATCATTACTCTCTGGATCTCTTTTATTTTCATATAACTTTGTTGAGCTAATTAAAATAATAATTGAAAACGCATTGCGTAAACAGAGTACTCACTTCTAAATAACTTAATATCAAATCAAAGTTTTCATTCAAGGGATTAATATTTTCCATGTTTAGATTATCTTGATCTTGTGAATCCTAAAACAAAACAATTGGTTAGGTTTGCGCTTACCTATGTTTGGAAATGGTAACGTTTAAGGAAGTACATAATAAGTGCCTTACCAATAAAGCTGAATCAATGTTCAACTCTTCTAACAATAATTCTTCCTCCTTTTCGACTGCTGGGATATTAAGTAGACCTAAAATCTTTCGGCCTCTTGAAAACATTTTTGCATTAGCGCAGCACCTAGTTAATTAGAAAATGCAATAACTAAAATTACGTCAGTTAAATTAACTTTGCTATTAATAATAAACTGAGATAAAAACAAAAGTTTAACCCAACTCTCATCACATTTTGATAATAAACTGAAATAGGTTTTAATGTTACAAAAAAAGCGATAGAATTTTAAATATAAACTGAAATAACTCAAGTTAATTTTTAAAACTACCAAAATATTTAAAACTAAACTGAAATAACTCCAAATTATACATATGAGAATGCCACATTTTAAATATTAAATAGAATGAAATCGAAATATTGCATTTTATGATTGAAGAAATATGAATGAAATACTCACGTATTAATTGTAAACAGTAATATTCGACTTTACGCCGCAAAAACGCACGTCTACTTTTAACGAAGATTGAGGCATCACTAAGTACATCGCTTTTGGACAGACAACATGGCCGACCCATTTGGAATGAAAGAGGCGTCCGATCTCTTATTTCGCTCATATTCGGCCAAATTGAATGGGTGTCGAACTCAACCTATTCTTTTCGCATGGTTATTGCGTTTTATTACAAAAACCAGATTTTCCCAATTTTTAAGTTATTTCTCTTTATTATTAAGCGTGCGATATAAGTAAAAAAAAAAAATTTTAATACTGAAATTATTATTATTTTGATAAACAAATTTTATTCATTGAGAAAACTTCAGGATTCGCCATCTGTAATAAGAGTAACATTTTTATGCAAACTTCGACTATTCATTGTCTGAAGAAGCACAAACTTTTAAATCGAGTTCCCATTTCGCACGCTTATTAATAAAGAGTAATAACTCAAAAATTAAAAATGTTGGGAAATTTCGTTTTAATTTTTGCATGATTGACTAGTTGCACGAAATGTAAAAAAAATGGTAAAATAGTCTTATTTCTCAAAATAAAAGACAAATAATCTAAAAGTAGAGATATCGACCTTTAATTTGGTATAGCAATTACCATTCTACAATATTGGAAACCTCGAAAAAAACCGAGAAGAAAAAAAAAACTGCGACTTATTTCAGTTTATTACAAAACCAAAGTAATGAAACCCACATCATTTATGGCACACAACCAAATAGTTCTCTTTTATTTTAAAAGAAAAATTAAATCATAAGTAGAAATGAGACTTATTTCTCTTTTGATCTGTAAGTATACGACTATAGAAATTTATACCAAAACATTGCCTTTTTTTATTTAAACTATTTTTAAAACATAAAATTTGTAAGTGAAATAAATTCTATATTCACAGAATTAATTAGTAAAATGATGGTAAAAACAATTAAAAACAAAACAAAGACTTGGCTTGGATACTCTTTAATCATCATAAACTTTTAGTCTTAGCTTTGCACCTTTTTTATAGACTTACAAACAAAAAATATGAAAATAAATAAAAAGTACTAACTTCTAGCCTAAACTAAAACAGCCTCATTTAATATTCTTTGAGTAAGGTGGGGATAATCACGTTAATCTTAATACCTAAATATAATATTTAACAAGTTCAAATAAAATTAGTCTTAATGAAATAGGATATCTCAAATTAAAGCAGTTTTTATTCAGCCTAAACTTTGGAATACTTGAGATCTAGAGCCTAAAACAAAATCAAAAACTAACAAACATAAATTTAAAAAAAAATCTTTTATATCGTAGCACTTAAATAATGTAAAAGCACCATAAAAAATAAGAATATGTTTTATCTTAACCAGATAAAATAGAATTGTAGATATTTTGATAATATGGAGGAATAAGACCTTTTTTTAGAAGTTCCCTTAAGTCTTTCTTTTTATTATCACTTAATTCTTGCTTTCCAGTGTATGCTTTTTCAAGAGAGATTGAATTAATTGGTGGCATCTTCTTGCGTTTGTTTCTAATATCGATTTCCTGATAGCTCTCTTGTTCATAAGAAGTTTTGTAGTAAATTGTAAATGAATTTTCCTTAGATACTTTTATCTGTTTTATATCATTCCAGTTTACTGATTCTCCTCCTGTATTGACATTAAAATTGTACCCCATATTTTCTTGTAATTTCTTTGTATCAAAAAATGAATCATAAGTTAGCTCGTGAACAGTGATAGGTGGTCGACTTTTCTTGGCATTTTTTATCAACGTTATATATTGGTCAGGACTGTAAATAGGTCCAGATTTCAAGTTCTTTTTTACCTCCTTTTCGATTAGGCTGTGGACGCTATCCGCCTCATTCTGCGTATGACCACGTATAAGAAATTTGTGTGTGATACTATCGATGTTCAAAGTTTGGACAGCAAATAAATATAAACTTGCGTTGTATTTATTTTTATTCTGACCACAACAGTTGTCGGAATAAAATATAACATTTTTATTGCCAGTATCCTCGGCCTTAGAAGATAAATCATTTAAATAGTGCCAGACACAAGATCCAATTTCAATTGCGCCCCTCTTTGCATCTGATTCAGACCAAAAATAACAGGTAACATTTTTGTATGCTTCTTTTTTCTCAATGTTGCACTCTAGTTCTGTCAATGTCAAATTGTAACTGTTAAGCTTGGATTTGTAATAAAATGCCGATGTTGTACCTCTAGGACATTGCAGCACTGCTTCTAGGTCATATACTGCTACGATGTTATTCAAATCTATATTCTGCCTGTCTGTAAATTTTTCACGCCTGCTTAACTCCTTTTCTTTCAAATGTTTTTCGTATGCCTCTTCAATATCATTTCTTTGCTCTTCATTTAAATTAGAATAAGAAGTACACAGATCGCACTGATCCTTGCGCGGTTGAAAAAAGCTTAAATTAAATTCCGTTGTAAATATTTTGTAAAATGCCATATAATTTCCCGTTTCCCTATTCTTCTGTATTTGACTTTGTACAAAATCTTCATATAAATCTTTGATTGTTTTACTACCGTCTATATATTGCCTGGAAGTAGTGGCTCTCACATAGTGCGACTCAATCCGAGGAATACAATCTATATGTTTCCTTATATCTTCAACTAAATCCTTACTCAATTGCCTGTGGTTCCCATGCTTACCTCGAAGGTCTCCTTGAACTATTCCAGTGCTATCTTTTTTGTGCTGGATTGTATGTATCATGCGGTCAGTCACATCTAGAGTGCTTTTGAAAAATAATTTGCAGACTCTAATCCTGATATTCTTCGAAGTTAAGTAGTAGGCCTTGTTTGGAGCTCTTAGCTTTTCTGCGTTTGTGTATTTATACTTGGGCATTAGATCAACCATAGAGGAATTTATAAAAGCTCTTTGCTCACCTAAGTCACCTAATTTCCAGAAATTAAGAAATATCTCGTACCTTTCTTCAGTGCTAATGTTTTGAGAACATTTTAAGCGGCATTTCTCTCCACATGGCATTTTAAGACAGCGGCTTGGAATCGTTTTTTTAGTCTTAGAAAGAGATACATATTCTTCTCCTAGATTTCTCAATCATTTTACCTTATTTTGTTTCCACTTCTGTGGACGCCGGATTCGTTTACGACCTATTTGCTCAATTTCAACTACAGACTCGGAATCCGAAGAACTTGAGGTTGCCGAAACCATAATATTAAACCTTCTTCTACGGCTTTCTGCAAGTGGATCTTCGAAAACAAACGTTGGATCTGCGACATCGTCATCCACATCACTCTCATCCGTGTGTATTGGGGATATCGTCCTCAAATTATTATTACAGCAATGTCTACGAATATGTGAGGCAGAATAATTTGCAGGTTGTAGCTGCAAAGAAATGAGAGATGCAGATATAAAAAATTGGAGAAATATAAATTAAGCCGAAAATAAACTGAAAATTACATTGTCTCTGCTATGTTTCGACTGATCTTTCTCCGGTGTATTCTCAATAATATCGTCTTGGCTCGATCCTGTAGTAGAAACATTCGCAATCTGGTCAGATTTCAGTTTCTGGAAATGAACAGGACTTCCTTCTGTTCGTTCAAATTTATTGGAAGACGTTGACCTGTCCGAATCTGAGGAGGATCCAGATGAACTTGAAGAGGAGCTCGAACTGGTAGATGAACGATGCGCAGCATTTTCAACTGTCTTCTCATCATCTATGGACGACTCACTATCATATTCAGGTACAAGGCTCAAAGGAAAATTTTTCTGACTTTTTGTTACAGTCTGGTCCTGTTCGGTAGCACTGTTTATTTCAACCGGAATAGGCGTCTGAGGTTTCTGAAAAAAGGAAGTAATCATTACTCTCTGGATCTCTTTTATTTTCATATAACTTTGTTGAGCTAATTAAAATAATAATTGAAAACGCATTGCGTAAACAGAGTACTCACTTCTAAATAACTTAATATCAAATCAAAGTTTTCATTCAAGGGATTAATATTTTCCATGTTTAGATTATCTTGATCTTGTGAATCCTAAAACAAAACAATTGGTTAGGTTTGCGCTTACCTATGTTTGGAAATGGTAACGTTTAAGGAAGTACATAATAAGTGCCTTACCAATAAAGCTGAATCAATGTTCAACTCTTCTAACAATAATTCTTCCTCCTTTTCGACTGCTGGGATATTAAGTAGACCTAAAATCTTTCGGCCTCTTGAAAACATTTTTGCATTAGCGCAGCACCTAGTTAATTAGAAAATGCAATAACTAAAATTACGTCAGTTAAATTAACTTTGCTATTAATAATAAACTGAGATAAAAACAAAAGTTTAACCCAACTCTCATCACATTTTGATAATAAACTGAAATAGGTTTTAATGTTACAAAAAAAGCGATAGAATTTTAAATATAAACTGAAATAACTCAAGTTAATTTTTAAAACTACCAAAATATTTAAAACTAAACTGAAATAACTCCAAATTATACATATGAGAATGCCACATTTTAAATATTAAATAGAATGAAATCGAAATATTGCATTTTATGATTGAAGAAATATGAATGAAATACTCACGTATTAATTGTAAACAGTAATATTCGACTTTACGCCGCAAAAACGCACGTCTACTTTTAACGAAGATTGAGGCATCACTAAGTACATCGCTTTTGGACAGACAACATGGCCGACCCATTTGGAATGAAAGAGGCGTCCGATCTCTTATTTCGCTCATATTCGGCCAAATTGAATGGGTGTCGAACTCAACCTATTCTTTTCGCATGGTTATTGCGTTTTATTACAAAAACCAGATTTTCCCAATTTTTAAGTTATTTCTCTTTATTATTAAGCGTGCGATTTGTTGCGCTATCGCCATCTCGTCACAACAACCTCATTAAACTTTTAATGATATTTCGATATTATTACTGTGTTAACGATAATTTTTTTTTTTAGTTGTAATTAAACCAGTATTCGATGAAAGTTCTTGTTTAACCATAAGTGCCTGTACGAGGCATTATAAGATACAAGATAAGATACATAATTTGATTTGAAACTGTCAATTAAGGGTTAGAAATGTATTATCCCAAAAATGTAAGATTTCTAAAACTAGTTAAAAATAAAATATAGATTCTAAAAATAGAAAAGTTTTAATTCAGTCTAGTTGCTAGTGAACTCATAAAATATTTCACTTTAATATCTAATTTAATAAATTCATGTTTAACGTTTTAATGATTGTAATTGTTAACAATTGACACACAAACGTTTCGAACCATACAATGACAAATTGGCGTCACTCAATTTACTTTGTTCAGAATTTTAACACAGCATGAAAATTCAACAAACTGAACTTTGTATGCTGTAGAAATTAAGTGTTCGTGTGTAGTCGTTGACTATAATAAAATGATATCTTTTTTTAATTTGAATAAATTACGGCAGTGACAATTTAAACATACATGATTTTTTCGTATCAGAGTACCTACGTACGTTTAATGACATTACAGCACGTATCTAGGTACTCTGTCACATTGTGCTGTGTGAATTAATAAAGTGTTTAAGTATTGACCAGCCCGAATCGGAATCCTTGTAGAAGACGAAAACGATTATATAGCTTTAGTATTAGCGGTTAGCAATCCAATTTCCGGTCAGTCCCACGCTTGCTTTATTTTGCCGGTCATTTTACAAAACTCTCGTAACTGTGAGTACTTTGAACTGCCTGCAAGTATCAAATATTCTACAAGGATGATTATACGAGAAGTATGTCAAGGTAGCTTCGCCAAATTTTAATGAACTATGCCTGAGCCTCCAAATACCAAAGTCGAGAGGTAAATAATTAAAAAGTGAAATTTGGACACGTCTATTATTTCACTCCATAGTCGAATGATAACATAGCTTGGCCAGCCGCCAACCACCGGTATCTGGGTCATTCGATAAAATGTGAATATTGTCCAAAAAACAATGGTTTATTGTTTTTTCACGTAAATTTCGACGTCGATACAAAGATTAAATTTGCTACCTATTTTATGGACTAACTGGCGGAAAAGCGAAGTGCTAATATATTTCTCGCTACGATACACATCGCCTATAGTAATTGACATAACCACAATCTATATATTTGAGAAATTCACAGTACCTAAGTATGATGAAGTGCCTACTTTACTTGGAAGTTTTTGTGAAGATATAGTTTGAAAGCGCCTCTGCCAGTCATTAATATAAGGAGCTTATGAGTCCCGACATAATAAAATTGTACTCCGAGTATAAGTTATACTAGCATAATTACCTCGCCATTTTTAAGTTTCGTTATTGTACAACTATCTTCTTATCTTCTAACAGCATGAAATCCTAGTCAAATCGTTTCCATGCTGCTCCAGTGTGGCTTGTTGAAAGTCTTATTGCGTTTTATGTCAACATTATCGTTCCAACAATTCAAACAATAATAATCAAAAACTAAGGCGAGGGCCTACATCTTGAACTGAGAAGGTCGAAAACCTCGCCTTCCGACCGCCTCCGATGAAACTGCATTTGTATATCAGCTATTTGACAGCCGCGTGGCTACGAACATGCGTCGATTAATCCACTTAATATCAACCACTAACGATGAATGTAACGTATAATAAAACCAATAAGCGCAAAGCCAATTTGCGGTCGATCAGCTGACGAGGAGCGATACCAATCGTAAAATTTATTCGTGCAATGCATGCGGTTAACCTATGTATCAAATATCACACATTTTCACAGAAGTCTGGATAAAATATATGTTTTTATTTTATTAACATAATTTTTGATTGCGCTTGGCAATTTACTCTTGAGTAATTTTGAGTTTAATCAGCTGGATTCAGAAGGCACAGGCCGGTCGAAGTGGTGTCAAGTAGAAGAAGCCTAGCAGTGGATCTCAAAAGACTGATGGATGGATAATAAATGGTGGGATTCATAACAAATTAGTATGTAAACATAAACAAATATTTATTGCCAAAAGAAGAAACTTCGTCTGAAGCTTCTGCTCACTAGAACCAATGAACACCATTCAAGCTGCCAGTATTTTTAAGCAACTTCCTTTTCCCTGAAATGTTACGCGGGCGTAAATGATAGTGCCTGTATAACTACGTAAACATAATTAATAATATAGCTAGCTTTAAAATGTTTTGTCACTTTTATTCGATTTTTGAATTAAGTTCGAATAAATAATCTATAGCGCCACGTCATTTGTATATTTTAATAACCTCAGTATTCAACTTTTTGAGAAGTGAGGTTTATGGATGCTGGTTTTGTTAAAAAGCTGTTAGACTTAACAAATCCGTCTGCTAAAACCCCTAAAATAGAAATGAAAGTATTGACCTAAAAGCCTGTTCTTACTAATTCTATAACCCTGGTACCGTATTGATTTGTTATGAGCTACTGGCGTGCGTCCAACCGGTCCGTAAATCAATTAGACGTAATGTAGGAACCTCAAAGATATTTTATAGGACTTTCAGAAAACACTCGCTACTGTAAGCCTTTTGTTCTATATTCTAGATCAGTTAAATGAAATGAAGTGTCCAACTGCTGCAATAAGCAGTGGTCTTACAGTGGGAAAGGTTAAACAGTTTAACCTCTCAACTAGCAGACTGGGCTATACGTTTTTCACCCTTTTAAATTATATTGTAAAGTGATTATGGTTTTCTCGTCTCGGTAGCTATAGGAACTTTTAGGATCCAGCTACAGTGATATCTTCATCTCAAATTACAGTTTATTGTTTTTTTGCCAGTCAAGATCCTTTATCCAAATGTACCTACAGCAGTGTGTCAGCCAAGCTCGGGTTTGAACGAACGACGCACAGTATACTTATCTATTTATTTTAACGTTTTTAATCGTAGTAACATGGACTGGTCCTTACTCTATGGTAGTTAGTAGTGACAAAGTCTTCCTAGTTAATTTCAAAAATAATAATACATTTGATTTTTTTTTTCACCCCTATGGCTAATTGACCGAGAAGATGAAAAGAATAAATGGTCAACGTATATCCAAGTTTCTGACACTTTGATTAATAAACAACATCGTTTACAAAACTAAAAAAAACATGTTTTTGGTGATAACCGAGCAAACATTTTTTGTTTTGTTTTTAACATACATTATGTAACACCTTTTTTTTCCACTTAAATTAAAACTTACTTTTCAACTAAATTATAAACTTTCGTTTCATACAAAAGGACCTCAATGAAGGGTATTGAGGTTCCATAAACGTATTTCATCCCGTTTTGCTTCCATTTAAATAAACTTAGCTGTTATTCATCGTAAATACACTTAATTAATTACAATAATAATTATATCAAAACAAATGATTCAATGACAAGGGCGTTTGACGTTGACGTTACTGAGGTATCGACAGATCTACGAAGCTGTCGGCTGGTGGGCGTTCCGTTCACACTCGTGGGTCGTGTTGTTTATGGTTCTTTAAAGTTTCAGGTTTGATAGTGGCTAAAGAATATTGTATTTTGTCTTTTAGGTGTCTGGAGTAGTGTATTTAGCTTATTTAAACTCATAATAATAATCTTTAGGCTTGATATCTAAAATATTTAATTCTTTTTCCTTTGATGTTAGTGACCATAAATACTACCAAGCTGTGAGTGCGCGACGGAACGGTTTTAAGTTTCGTTCTGAAAGCAGTAGTTTTTGTGTCTGTTGTTGTCAGTCTGAGTTATTTCGTTTAAATAATACTTTATTTAGTAAAACGATAATTCATTGCTGTATTAATTTATTGAAATTAGGTAATTTGGAATCTGTTGAGCTGTTTGGTGTCTAGTGTGTTAATTCTTCGGTTGTCAGGAAGTTTGCCTATTTTCAGGTACGAGTTTGTAAGTGTGTTTCCGAACGCAGCCTGGAATTGGTAAAGTGATTGTTGAGAACCCCGTTCCGGTCCGTGGTGAAGGAGAAGTGAATTTTTGCCAAAGGTGGTGAAGAGGCCATTTTGGGAGCGGCCGTGCGCGCTCGCGCACGCCGCGGCCCGTCTGTCTGTCTGTCTGTCTGGAGTTCTGTTCTGTCTGTCTGCTGTTGGAGCCATATCCAAGTGGCCCAAAAGATACTGCTTCGGATGTGTTCTGGAGATTGTCTGTCCACGCGGTTGCGTGTGGAACGCGCTGTCTGTTTCTGCTTCGGGTCCCGTGTGTGATCGGCACCTGTTTGGCATCATGGCGTTCTGTGGGCTGTTGGGCGATCTTGCCCACTCCTCCCTAATAAGGTATGCATTTAACTCGTTTATTTTTCACTGTGGGAATTAAATCCACTTACTGTGTTTCCATTCACCCCCCACTAGTCCTGATACAATGGCGCCCAACGTGGGGCATTTGTTGGTGTGTGGAGGCTCTCCCCGGCACTGGTCTCTCGCTCAGTGACGGATTGGCTGCTCATAACTTATAAAAATTTTTCCTTTGACTGTAATGATACTGTACTGATATTTTGCTGTGTTCTGATACTGTGATACTAACTGTAGCTTTTGTTGGTGTGTGGAGGCTCTCCCCGGCACTGGTCTCTCGCTCAGTGACGGATTGGCTGCTCGTAACTTATAAAAAATTTTTTCTTTGACTGTAATGATATACTGTACTGATGTTTTGCGTGTGTTCTGATACTGTGATTATAACTGTAGCATTTGTTGGTGTGTGGAGGCTCTCCCCGGCACTGGTCTCTCGCTCAGTGACGGATTGGCTGCTCATACACTTATAAATTTTATTTTCTTTGCCTGTAATGATACTGTACTGATGTTTTGCTTGTGTTCTGAGACTGTGATAATAACTGTAGCATTTGTTGGTCTGTGGAGGTTCTTACTAGTAGGAGGTACTACTACTAGGAGTTTTTTTTTACTTTACCTGTAATGTTCTAGTGTACTGAAGTAGCTGCTGTACTGTACTGTATTAAATATTCTATTGAACTGATGTATGCTGGTGTACCTGTACTGTATTAACGACCATTCTACTCGGTTATAAATACTGCTTTAGGTAAAATACGGATATTAATAATATTTTCTTTGCCTGTAGTGTTCTATTTTAGTGGGGCCTGCTGGTGTTCTGTACTGCATTAGCAACTAGTCTGCTAGGTTTTTAATACAGCTTTAGTTAAAACTTAAGTTTAAGTTTGCGGTATAATTTATAAGATTGATAGATAAGATAAGGTAACTTCTATATTTAAGATTTATTATATTAACTTAGGACTTCATAATGGCTGATGGGTGGCTCATTAGGTATACTTGCTAAACAAGTATGAGTTACTCTAGGAAGTGACTATCTGTACCATAGGGGAACGTTTGCGTGCCCAGGTGTTAATATCTGGCCCGCTATGTATACTTCTCCGGGGTTATGCGGTAGCTCCTAGGTTTGTCGGAGACTTTTCCAGTGTATCAGCGTCGATTTGGTTGGTCCACTGCCGGGTTTCGACAGCTGAAGGTGTATCTTCGCGGTGTTGTTTCTTTTTTTTAGTTTTAATATTCTATTTTAATATATAGGTTATAATTTATAATATAATTTTAATATTTCCCCTGAGGCGTGCTACTGGCTAGGTGGTGGCTCATCGCTTAGAGGATCATGTCTCCGTGGCTCACCGGGTTCTTCAGGTGGTGAAGGACATTATGAGGCTGGATTAACTCTTCTCGAGTTGGTCGTAGGCCTGTTGTGTTATTAAGTCATGTTAGGGTTGTTCTGTTAAGGAGATGGCTCAACGCTTGGAGGATCAGGTCTCTGGGGTTCGCCGGGTTCTTCAAGTGGTGTTGGGTGTTCTGTTATTAAGTCATGTTGAGGATTGTTCTGTTATGGAGATTTTGTGTCGTACTGTTCTGGGCGTCTGTGTTAGTGGAAGCGCTGGAGGGCCAGCGTGAATTTCACTCGTTTCTTCCTCGTGAAATTCTGGTGGGCGACGGGGTACTGTAACACCTTTTTTTTCCACTTAAATTAAAACTTACTTTTCAACTAAATTATAAACTTTCGTTTCATACAAAAGGACCTCAATGAAGGGTATTGAGGTTCCATAAACGTATTTCATCCCGTTTTGCTTCCATTTAAATAAACTTAGCTGTTATTCATCGTAAATACACTTAATTAATTACAATAATAATTATATCAAAACAAATGATTCAATGACAAGGGCGTTTGACGTTGACGTTACTGAGGTATCGACAGATCTACGAAGCTGTCGGCTGGTGGGCGTTCCGTTCACACTCGTGGGTCGTGTTGTTTATGGTTCTTTAAAGTTTCAGGTTTGATAGTGGCTAAAGAATATTGTATTTTGTCTTTTAGGTGTCTGGAGTAGTGTATTTAGCTTATTTAAACTCATAATAATAATCTTTAGGCTTGATATCTAAAATATTTAATTCTTTTTCCTTTGATGTTAGTGACCATAAATACTACCAAGCTGTGAGTGCGCGACGGAACGGTTTTAAGTTTCGTTCTGAAAGCAGTAGTTTTTGTGTCTGTTGTTGTCAGTCTGAGTTATTTCGTTTAAATAATACTTTATTTAGTAAAACGATAATTCATTGCTGTATTAATTTATTGAAATTAGGTAATTTGGAATCTGTTGAGCTGTTTGGTGTCTAGTGTGTTAATTCTTCGGTTGTCAGGAAGTTTGCCTATTTTCAGGTACGAGTTTGTAAGTGTGTTTCCGAACGCAGCCTGGAATTGGTAAAGTGATTGTTGAGAACCCCGTTCCGGTCCGTGGTGAAGGAGAAGTGAATTTTTGCCAAAGGTGGTGAAGAGGCCATTTTGGGAGCGGCCGTGCGCGCTCGCGCACGCCGCGGCCCGTCTGTCTGTCTGTCTGTCTGGAGTTCTGTTCTGTCTGTCTGCTGTTGGAGCCATATCCAAGTGGCCCAAAAGATACTGCTTCGGATGTGTTCTGGAGATTGTCTGTCCACGCGGTTGCGTGTGGAACGCGCTGTCTGTTTCTGCTTCGGGTCCCGTGTGTGATCGGCACCTGTCTGGCATCATGGCGTTCTGTGGGCTGTTGGGCGTTCTTGCCCACTCCTCCCTAATAAGGAGAGGAGTTTTTGGGGAGAGAAGAGTTTGTGGCGGGATAGGAGTTTCTGGGGGAGAGGAGTGCGTGTGGCGCTGAGGGTGGAGTGGCGAGCCTGGTGGGATCTAATTCGACGGCTGCGGTTCCGGAGGCTCCGGGCTCTTCGCGCCTTTCTTTGAACTTTACTTAAACTAATATATATAGTACTTAGAAACTTTACTTAATATTACTTTGTAATTTAACTTTATGTGTTGCTTAAAAACTTAACTTAATATTACTTGGTAATTTAACTTAATATATTACTTTGTAACCTCTTTACCGTAGGGATATCGGTGGGGCCCGGTCCGGACGGACCCCTCTGACAAATACCTAGGCAAGTGAGCAGCCAAGCATACCAACAGGCCCCGTTTCTTTCCTCTCTTTATTAAATACTCACTTAATAGCTAACTTAAATATAAATAAGTAAGAACCGTACCTTATAAAATTATTGTGGATAAGTGGAAAAAAAATAAACGAAGCTAAGTGGATAGAACTCAACTGTGTTTCTATTTTACCCCCACTATTCCTGTTACAATTAGTACTTACATACATACATGTCAGTAAAAATCAAATCTATCTCCTTACCCTTTATTAGTAGTAGGTATCATTATTTCTCTAAATGGCTTATGCCTGGCTTAGTTCGTTCTATGTTGAGTTGTACCTATCTAAATAATCTTATATTCATCAGTCATTTAAATTCGAATCACAATCCTTCTAACGAATATAAGCATGTTAAGATATAATAAACGAATCAATGTACTAATATCAATGTAGTTACTAATGTATGTTTGTATTCTTATAACACATATTTATTTTCAAATCCAAAATTACATGCAAGGTTGGTTAACTATTTTCATTGACAGCGGATGTTGTCCTTCGGAAAACCTTTTTATTTTGTGGTTTAACCACCTCTTTTAACTGTTTTGTGGTTTAACCGACTACGCTCGCTTAAAATACGTTTTAAATACTGTAGCATATCATTTCGATTCAATCAACAAAACCGACGAGTAAGACATTGATTATTAGAGTACGTAAAACACTCTGTATCGTACTGTTTATGTAGATCACGCAAAGGATACTGATACGTGATAATTTCGTAAATAGGAGGAAGCGTAGAGAAGATAATGCGAACACCAGTTGCCGGGGCATGTTCTCGGTTAATACGACTTTATTATGACTTTTATTCCAAAACGCAGTCATTTTCTATTATTTTTATTGTAAATGAAGTGGATAACGAGCTCGAAGACAACTCGATTGTTCGCTCCACGCTGCTGCCTATTGAATGTTCCTCGCGAATCGTCGCTTTGCAGATATTTAAAAAGATTTTTCAAATGTTGATATTATGTAATAGCAGTTATATAGTCTTGATTCTTTAATCGCAATGAAACCGATAAGAATAAATTGTGATTGCTATATATTATTAGAACGAAATGTGTAAAATCAAGCGGGCTTCGTACTCGCTGTAAATTAGTGCATAGTTTGATTGATTTTATACGTGTTGGCGTCTCTGTAGCGGTGCCAGATCGACTATAGGTATATTGAAGTGCTTAAGTGTATTTACGAAACCGCCACCGTTTCGGTCCGAGTACACGACAAAAGCACAAACCCCATATAATTGTAGAAAGGTGTCAGCCAAGGGGATGCCATCTCCCCAAAACTTTTCTGGAGTGGAAATATCGCGGCATCAACATTAATGGTGAATACCTCACACACTTCCGATTTTCCGATGATATCGTGGCCTACGCGACCGAATCAGAAATGATGAAATCCGTAGACGAACAAAACTCACCGACATTGTTCGCAGGGTTAGGTGACAATGCAGGCCAGCTCGTTCGAAGGACTGATAACCGGTGGGGAAGAAAAGTCTTCGAATGGAGAGCACGACTCGGAAAACGCAGAAAGAAGAAGCGGGAAACCGCAGGTTTCAGAAGGTACAGGACAGGTCGGAGTGGTGTCGTTTTGGAGATGCCTATGTCCAGCAGTGGACCTCAAAATTCTGATGGATGGATGGATGAATACTAATAGTTCACAGGCTATTTTATTCGATTTTTATATTTTATTGGACAATTGAAGTCTAAAAATATTAACATACAGCTAAATTACCTACACACAATTTCATTTGTTCATACAAGAAGTAGTGTTGAACTTTGTCATATTGCAAATAATAACGTGTCTACTTTGGTGTCTGCGATAGACGAGTACCTTTCCAACCTCTCGTGGGAGCAATAAGGGTCGTGCCGTTCTTCCATTCCGTTTCCTCGATATTATTGCTTTGAATTGAAACTTTTGAGAACCTCTCGAGAACGTTCCGTTATCCTATGAAGTATTCGGCTTTTATGTATTCTTCAGGTTGAATTACCTTGCTTACTAGAAGCGTTGGATGGTTAAATCTGAATTTCAATGTGGTTAATGTATTTTATTTATTAAACTAGTGGACGCCCGCAGCTTCGCTCGCGTAGAATAAGACCCATTATGACATCTGCCCGCGTTCGCGTTGCCCACTTGACTTCAAAAACAGCAAAGTTTCATACTAACTTTGCACCCCCGTTTTACCCCCCTAGGGGGTGAATTTTCAAAAATCCTTTCTTAGTGCTCCCCTACGTTATAAAAGGAACCCCTGTGCAAAATTTCAAGTTTCTAGCCCTTATAGTTTAGGCCCTGCGTTGATATGTCAGTCAGTCAGTCAGTCAGTCAGTCAGTCAGTCACCTTCTCCTTTTATATATATAGATTAATACAATGAAGTAATCATATAAACTGAATTTAATTTGAGCGGCCTGTGAAAATTTGATTGAAATGAACAAATAACTTAATTCGAATGAATCAAGCATTCATTCAAATAATTAAGCGATTTATCAAAAATGGGTAGCTGCCGACAATTTATTAATTTTACAATTATATTTTCGTAAAAATCATAATGTAAATAAGGATAATTAAATAACGGATCTAATATTTGTAATATATTAGGTAGTTTTTATAATTCATCTTAGTTAAGTTGTACGTCTCTGGCACTATAAGCATAACGAACAAAGGGTTAAAAATCAGCGGTCGTAGTTTAACTGCGACCAATACGGAGTGCGACCCCTTTTCGTATATAGACTGCAACTCCATTTATTTTTATTGTTAGGTTTTGCTGTTGGTTAAAATTTATCTTATGCAGTTTATTTTAATATCTAAACATTATTTCTTTCTTTTTTCTCTCATAAGTATGTTATTTATTCTAGTAAAGAGTTTAATATTACTTCACTTAGTTTATGTTTGTATGATTTTGTTAAAATGCGATTTAATAAAATAGCATTTAGGAGTTCACACTCACTCCCACGGAAAACCTGGCTGTTTTTTTTTGCAATTCGCGGTGCATATTCCACGCACTGAATATTTAACCACGAGTTTGTACTGCCTCTCATCTATCAATATTAAATCGTTTTAAAGTTACAAATATTATGGAGTTTTACATAAATAAAAATACTTAACTATAATTTGAAACTTGATTCTAGTCATTTTGGACTTTTGGGTCGACTTATGTGTGTTCACAAGTAGTTTGAAATGATGTCTATGTGTGTTTACAAGTAGTTTGAAATGATAACACAAACCAACCACAGGATTATTGTACGGCTTTGACAATCTCGAACCAACGCAATCCACACATGCACAGCTTAAACCAAGATTACGAGTACGTTCCTGCTTTGTTTGATCAACTTGTACTCATATCTCGTTATTTATTTAGATAGTAGGTCAAAAACAAAATACAATAAAGGTGCGTTTTAATTAATCAATTTAAAAATATCTCTCTTTATTATATATGTATTTCTAGGTTTTTGTTATGTTACCTGCTCCGTAGCTTGGTGACGAGTGGCCCTCACCGCCGAACAGCGGGTCCCGTGTTTGAATGCCCACCGAGACAAATAATTTGACAAATGTCGTGTCATAAAATAAATGTCGATAAATAACGTCGATAAATAAATGTCATGTGTTTGAAGTCCTAAGAGAACAATGATCCGGAACGAACGAACGAAACGATATTATTGATCCGGAACATACATTGTGAGCGAATCAGGTAATCTCGTAGCATACTCGTACTTCTACGATAAATAGCGAACAGCATTGCTTGTGGTAATTCACCGGAAATTCTCGCTAAGCAAATATCTTTATGTAAATAGCGATAAATACATAATTACCACAGGTGGTTTATATTGAGTCAGATGGTGGAGAAACTGGCCATTTTGCCCATCCTGATTTTCTGATATGGCTTCAAAAAATTGTCCGCAGGTTGTTTTTAATATAGGTAATTAATTATGTTTTCATTAAATAATATTATTTAAACCACTTGCAGTTGAATTTCTATTGAATAAATAGAATAAGAAAGTAGGATATCAGCTCATCTCACTCGTTTGATTCTATAAATATTCAGGCGATGGTTCGGTATTCAGCCGCATTGGAAACTACGAGTAGAACCGTCGACTAAGCGGTATCGGAGTACATAACATTATATAACAGGATATACGGAGTAAATAACAGGATTCAGATCCTTAGACAAGACTATAGAGTAAGGACCAAGTAGTCTGTGCTAAGACTTTAGAATCGTAAAACTAAATATGTAAGTTAAGTACTTACCTTTAACCGTTAAGTACATATGTAACTTTGCCTAACTTTGCTGTAGCACCCTTCCGAGCTTAATGTAGGTTAGATCCAGTAGAATTGACACACTTTAAATAGACCAGCCGTCGTGCAGTCGAGTTACTATTGTTTGCAGCACTTTATTTGAAGTAGGTAGTTTAAAAGTGGACGGTAAAGAGTAGATTTCGCGAGCATTCCTATACCCGACCCTTTGTTGTCGTTTTTGATTGTTCGGCACATCGCCCTTAGGAACAATAATAAATAGCTGACATACCTAATCACCAACATCTCATCACATACTTTAGCATCAGCATTTATTGAGCTTAGCCTATCGTCATATCACCCCACAGGCATCCACTTTATTCAGGATATAACAATTTTGATTACCTAAATCTGGTAATTTTTATATTAATATCTCATGATGCAGAAAATGTATGTTTGATAAAATAAATAATACTAGTATTAAACAGGTGTTATGTTTATGTATTTAGTTTGAAACTCAGTTTTTTCACAATCAAATACATTATATTTAAGAGTAAATCGTAGATAATAAATAGGCTTGGCCTATGAAATAACATTGATCATGTAGAGATATAACATACACATTATAATTAATTTAATTCGGGTAATAGTTCTTAGGGTTATACTACCATATAGTGGAAAATTATGAACACACAATACGCAAGCGAGAAATCGTCGACAATGGTAACACTGTGACACATTGAAAGCGACAAATGGTTTCAATTGCAGGTTCAAGTCGAACAAAACGGCTACTATCCGCTTGTCGGAGACAAGCAATAGCAATCGCACCGCTATTCTGTCGTTGGTAAAACACGATAAGTATAAACATCGGCACGATAGCGTAGCCCTGACCCTGAATGCGCAGAAGTCGAAATTTAAGGTATTGTCTTGCGCGGGGTGAGCGGGTTGGCTTGCCAGCCGTATTTATTATTATTGCGCATGCGCAGCTTTACCCTCCGAATTTCGTTCAGAACTAAGCATTCGCACCGAGGTCCGAGACGCCATGTTTACCTTAAATTTAAATTCCGCAATGGATTTTTTATTTTATTATAATTGTAGTATATATCTAGTCTAACGTTTAAATACAATTATATGTAGATGAAAGATATAGCATACAATTGAATATGATTTTAATAGAAGTCAATTAATTATGATGATATAACTTGATAAAATGGTCTTAATAAAGATTGAGTTACTTGTATTACTTGTAAATTATTCAAAGTTTATTTCAGTATTACCTAAATTAAAAAAAGTTATAGCCTAAATTGGTGGGCTCAGACGAAAGCTTTCTGCTAAAAAATTATACATTTCGGGCCTTGACCTGCGCTGGAGATTTGCAGATATTATTTCGATTAAACGGTTTATAATAACATCGTCTTGGCATCTGCAAGTATGACTGCGATACGATATTTAGAAGCGTATCGGTTGCACACTTGGCAACCGAGATGCAATACATAACAGGGTTGCCAGCTGAAAAATCGTTTTCTTCTGAATGTGCAAAACAGGCAT
Organism: Carterocephalus palaemon; assembly: GCA_944567765.1. Lineage (NCBI taxonomy): Eukaryota > Metazoa > Arthropoda > Insecta > Lepidoptera > Hesperiidae > Carterocephalus > Carterocephalus palaemon. Next base: position 4,543,008 of record OX155655.1, on the reverse strand, counting down.
ACATTTAACTTTGATATAAAGGTAGTAGTAAGACTTCTGGATTTAATGCCCTGAATGATATAAATAGGTAAATGGACTAATACCCTTTATCTATTCTAAAACATTCCCTTAAAATACCTACTTTAAAAACAGCAACAAATTTTGAAGTTAGGCACATCTTTATAATGTATCAAAGCCTGTATACATACTTAAACAAATCAAAAAAAAATTCGTGTTATTAGTGATGAGATGTCGCAACATGTAAGGTCAATTTAAATCGAATCCAGAACCCACCCATCGGATGTGTATTTATTCTGTTTATCATCTAAGGTTTCCTATCTCGTATGCAACATAAAATGTCAAGACAAAATATTATATCGAATGAAAAACTATAACAATCAAAGTTTCCTTGTAACTGAAACTGGGTTAACCTTTTTTTTTTTTTTTTTATCGCTGGGAAATGCAGTTTACGCATCCCACCCGGCCATAAGGTCGGGCGGGTATGTGGGACTCGCCGATTACGGAATACCCACTAAAACCCAGCGGCACCCTCAGCGTTGAAGGGAGACGTCACGGGATCGCTTGCGCATTACTACCGTGACGCCTCGGCGCGTGCCTTTGGCTCCTACACTTGTTTTTACGGGGGAGGAAGGAGACGCGCATAGCGCATTCTCCTTCTCCCTGGTCTCCTCCTTCGAAGCGAATCTGCGAGGGCACTTTCCTCCCTTGTCCGCTCCGCGGCCTCCTTATGCGCGATCACTGACTCGCAGAAAACGGACATTTCTTTCCAACATCTCTCACTGCTGAGCATAGCGTCCACTACACTCTGCAGCGAGAGATCCGTACCGACAATAAAAGTAAGGGAGTGCCTTTGGCTGGTCCAGGCTACGCATTCCTCGAGGGTATGTTGAGCTGAGTCTACCGGCGCGTCGCATTCATGGCACGAAGGGGTTGCCTCCCGCCTTGCCACTCGATGCAGATACTCACCGAAACAGCCATGCCCGGTAAGTATCTGCACCAGTCTGAACTTCAATATGCCGTGATGTCTCATCAGCCATCGATCGAGGTGTGGGCGGATGGCCTCCACTGTTCTCAGACCAGCGACGGGGGATTCAAGATCGTGCTTCCACTTTCGCATTAGGGCGCCGTGCGCAAGGGACCTAATTCGGTGAACCTCCTCTGACGTTGGTCGCTCGCCCCTAGCCCTTGCATCTGCCCGGAATTTATAGACCGTGGTTAGCACCTCTGCCTGAAGTTCCCACGGAGGGTAAACTGGGTTAACCTACAAAAGCTATAACTACGCAATATACACGCATATAGTTATGAACATAATATTATAACAAGTAGAACTTGTTCATTGTACTTCGAGTTGGATCATTGAAGTGGTTTCCCTTTGACGTGGATACTAAACTGTACTTTATGTCTGAAATAATCATAATCATAGTTTATAATAGACTAATATTAATATTATCATGAGAAACATTTAGTTGATGTTTTAGAAAATTAGAATATAATAATAAATATCATGAACATCCTCACTTACAGCCATCTCACCCCAAACTAGGCGCGAGCCTGTACTATGGGTCTGTATATCAGAGACTGATATACATAGATATTTTGAAACTCATACTTAAATAGATAATATTAACATCCAGACACAGAACAAGCACAAGTACTCGTCACACGAATGTTTATCCAGAGTGGGATTCGAACTCACGAACCCTAGTGCAACAGACAGGGTCAATACTAAATGCGCCAACGGACCAGTCATGAATGCAAAGCAAATGAAAGCAAGATCGATAATATTATTGATCAGGCTATGTCAGTACTAAGCATAGGTACTGTATAGTACCACGACAAATTATTCGAGAAGTTTACTAAAGCGACGAAATACTCTTTGTTCATCGAATACTAAAAGTGATTTTGTGTACAAAACGGCGAAGATGACGGTATCGCTCAAAAGTGATTAATTTTAGACAAAATATGGGTGTGCATGTATTAACAAAAATGGCAGGTATTAAGAGATATCAGGATATATTAGTATTATATATGTATACACGTATATTTATGGTTAGTTAGCTGAGTAGGTACTGAAAGCGGTTTACGAAAGGCTGATCATTGTAAAGGAATTTCTGTTATTGTTACTTGAAGTGCAGGTGAATGTTCAATACGGGTGTTTTTAAATAAGGATAGGTACAGCGTATATTGAAAGCCTATAGATTGATTGATTGCCAACCATTTAGAATACTAAGCAATGCAGAACAATGCTTGCTCACCGTCATAATTATGCTAAGCGCCAACTGCGGACTTTGTGGTTACAGCATTTAACGGGATAGTCTGGCAATGTTGTTACATAACGGTAGTGTGCATTGTCACTCCGTTATATACCCTTATAATATCTGTCATAAAACAGGTAAAACAATGTACTTTATATATCCTTACAAATATATAAATGCGAAAGTGTATTTGTTGGTTTGTTCATTTTTTTAGCCTCAACGGTATTCTGGATCAGTGATTTTTTTATACATGCAATATACAGCAAGGAGAATAATATAGGATATTTTTTATCCCAGAAAATTGCAAGTTCCGTAATATGGAGAAAACACTGTAGGTAAACAACTAGTAAATAAGTAACTTACATAAAATTCGCAAATGTATAAATTAGGTATGTATTTTGCTACTTACTATTTGCATAAAATATAAACGAAATGGTAAGGCCCACTATAATATCTATCACAAAATTATGCGAATACAATAACCCGTTACTGATACAGGTACATAACTGTACCGAATAGTGAAATTTTGTAGTTCCCATTATTGGTACTTATTTAGTATTCATAGGTACCGTATCATAGCTGCAGCCTTATGATTACGACTTTTCACTGTGCACCAGATATTGTGTAAATAGGGATGAAATTTTAACAGCAAAATAAACCTATTGTAAATCAAAAAATAAACTTGCCTACCATATTTTTATATATTTTAGACCAGTTCTCGCTGAACGCTTAAGAATCACTTTGTTTACTGTTTTCAAAATCTTTAATCCACCAAGTCCCGTTGGCATCAGCTAGTAAGAAATAAAAGTGAACATAAATCTTGTCGACTATGCCTAATGCCTATACTGCCGAATATACATATATGTATATATATAGGTACTTATATTAGGTATGGAGTTCGCCCAGACTTCGGCTCGCCTAGTCCGCCCCGCCATACCACTAGACAAGGTCGTCTTACGTCACCAACCGACCGTGACGTCAGAAGACGTCTTTCTATTCTCGAATACGGTTGCTTGCATTGTTAGCAAGCTATTTAAAAGAATAGATGTGAGGTCTCGAGGTGGCCACTTTACTTGAGTGGAACTAGAATAGATCAATAGGGTTTTATCAATTGTCTGGAACAATGTTCCACCAATTCTTTGTTTTGTGGGGTTCTGATTATATCTTCTTTAGGGCTGTTCAGATTAACAATATACAATCACTACTGTTTGACTATCAGAATAAACATTATCTATACTAATATTATAAAGCTGAAGAGTTTGTTTGTTTGTTTGTTTGTTTGTTTGAACGCGCTAATCTCAGGAACTACTGGTTCGAATTGAAAAATTCTTTTTGTGTTGAATAGACCATTTATCGAGGAAGGCTTTAGGCTATATAACATCACGCTGCAACTATTAGGAGCGAAGAAATAATGGAAAATGTAAAAAAAAACGGGGAAAATTATTCTTCCTTGAGGGCTTCCGTTGCGTGCGCTGCGAAAACGGTTCAAGATACCAAAAATATATGTATGAAAGAATTATTCCTGATGAAATTATCTATATGGCAAAACAACGTTTGCTGGGTCAGCTAGTATTAGATAAACTAGTGGACGCCCGCAGCTTCGCTCGCGTAGAATTAGACCCATTAACGACCCGTCTAACGACTTCAAAAACGGCAAAGTTTCATACTAACTTTGCACCCCCGTTTTACCCCCTTAGGGGGTGAATTTTCAAAAATCCTTTCTTTTCGCTCCCCTACGTTATAAAAGGAACCCCTGAGTAAAATTTCAAGTTTCTAGCCCTTATAGTTTAGGCCCTGCGTTGATATGTCAGTCAGTCAGTCAGTCAGTCAGTCAGTCAGTCAGTCAGTCAGTCAGTCAGTCAGTCAGTCAGTCAGTCAGTCAGTCAGTCAGTCAGTCAGTCAGTCAGTCAGTCAGTCAGTCAGTCAGTCACCTTCTCCTTTTATATATATAGATTACCTTGTGATAGACGACATTTCTCGTTTTATTTTCATGCGCTAGATCAAATAATGCAGATGATCTTAAATTAATGTTAATAAATTATTAATTTGACTTAATCTGGAGCGTTAAATGTGCGTTCGTGTTTTCCAGATGGTTGTTTATCCGCTCTGATCACCACTTTATAGTCCTCATTTGTCATGCGCTCCAAAGCACTCTTGAACAACCTGACCAACGCATGAAGTTCATGAAGTATTTGCTGCAGATCTTGTTTAATTGCTCTTTTCATTGCTGAATCTCTTGACGTCGATCATGTTGCCCATGCAGTATAATTTAAAAAATATATTTTGTGCATCTTCGAGAGGTTGTAATGATCCGATTCAATGGTAAATCTGTCTGTCCTTGTATCTACAAAATCAAAAGCAAAGTCAGTATTACTGATTTATAAATATTTTTTTTAAAATTTGCATAAATCCTTGTATCTACAAAATCAAAAGCAAAGTCAGTATTACTGATTTATAAATATTTTTTTATAATTTGCATAAATAACATAGTAATAATTATAGTATGTTAATGTTCTACTTTATTCTTTGTAAGTACAAAAATTAAATAAATTAATACATACCTTTAATGTCGGATTAAATCCTCGTTCTTCCATAATGACTACTCCAAATCAGGTCATTTGGAAACAACTATTATATTTTCGAATGTTTGCTAGAAAATGTCGTGATTCTGGTGTTTCGCCAAGAAACAATGAATGTAATGGTTCAGGTGGCGGACAGTAATCAGTTCTGAAATCGTATCGAAACGCTGCTCGATTCAAATCAGTACTTGATAAATTTCTTCTTGTTCTTCTAAAATTATCTAGTTCTTGATCTCTGAGCTTTGATCCACGATTCCGCATTGCCAACCTAGCCGTTTCAGTGGCTGCCTCGTTTTGCTCTTGTGATTGAGAAGCACGAAGTCGCCATACTAACGCGGCGCTCTTCACGTGCCCTTTGATTCGCAATGTTTCGAATCCTAGGTGGATTACGGCTTTGTCGGAAAAGAATTGATTGTCTTGGTCGCGGCAAGGTATTGTTAATGATAGTATCGACACAATAAGCTAATAGAAACTCGAAACAAACATTTAAAATGCACTCTGTAAAACAAACACATCAACTGGTCGACTTCAAAAATTCCAAATTGTCAAAGTATCAACTGTCACTAAAAAATAAAATAAAACGGAACAGTGTAAAAAGTATCCTATAGCAGTCCCCCGGTTCTAAGGTACCTCCCGACAAATTTTCAGCCAAATCGGTTCGGCCATTCTTGAGTTATGCATGGTGTAACTAACACGACTTTCTTTTATATATATATATAGATATGCAGCATTTGTACTCCTACTTCGGAAGGAATTATAAAAGGATCGGAATTATAAAGCAATACGGATCAACGCCTTGCCTAAATAGGGTACGGGAGAGGATCCGTTCTTAGATCGAGCTTCATCCATCTGCTTACCAGGTACATATTCGTATAAGTTTTTATTAAATAGTGAATATAATGAATATCTGTGTTAATATTGTTAAAATATGTTCATGGCTATCTTTAAGTAAAAATATTTTAACTAACTTTTTTTCGGATTCTTCACCTACTTGCTACTATCACCTACCCCAATAAATATTACTTGAACTGAGAGTTTGAAACAGAGAATATTCTTAGGTAGGATTGCCTCTCGTTTCTGGTCATAACTACCTGGCAATCAGGTATAGCCGGGTCAATGAGTTACTGCACTTATCTGTTTACAAATCGAAATACATATCAAAATAAATATTTTATTACAAACACGACGATATAAATTACCTACCGGTCATGAAATAAAATTCCCGACTTGTTAAGTGAAGACTGCTGTAATAATTACTAGTAATTGTAATTGTAGTTGTTAAACTACTTTGAGAATCTTTATCATCAATCATATTCAAGTCTGTTAATCAAGAGGCTTATGTAAAAATTAAACGGTAAAAACGAATTCAACCTCGATTAAGTAGCACTTTATACAAAAAGTGATTAATCAGTAGAGGCACTTGCTCAGCCAAAGCTCTCTCTACTACCCTATTCAGCTCATGTACAGTAGTTAATTAAAGTGCCCTAAACAAAACAAGATCTTGGGATTACTTCATGCAATATTTCACGCGTACTTATTGACGACAGCCCGATAGAAGAACGGAAAGTTTTCGGATTCTTTGAGTTGTTTTTGGAAACGCAGTAGTACTACGTCACTCAGTATTATAATTAATGTATTATTATAAGTATAATCTTGAAAAAAGTTAGATATTTTATATACAATGGGAACAAAAGTTTATTGATGAGGCTGGTTGTAATCTTAATAACATTCTAAAGGTCTTCCCGAAATTATACGCTGTGCAAACATAAATACACGTTTATGTATTATGCAACTCACGCTGCACTTAAAAAATATGATGCCAAACTTAGTTTCATAAAAAAGAGGGATTGTTGTCTATTGCAGATTTTCCATATCATCTATGGTTTCAGATTTCCTATTTTAAAAAATATGTATACATATATAATTTTTGCTAGTGCTTTAATTTAAATCAGGAAATACGGAGATGTTTTCGAACGCGTGAAATATCCACTAAGTAGATATGTACTTATGCGTAATTAACAAGAGGACTAATTGTACCTATGTTGTGCAACACCGAAATTTATTAATTTATATATGTTTATTGAACTACATACAAAGTCATACACAATAATACTATATATAAACACAAACATACTTACATACATACATACATAAATATATACATAATTAAATATACACAATTATATTGAAGTGATAAATTTCTTTTATGAATACGGAACCCTTAACACCCCTTATACCGGTTACGAGATGAGTATATTCACGTCACGTAACGTACTGACTACGTTTCGTACTTTCGTTCACCAGTCTTATATTTTTTAGAGTTGCCAGTTCTCTAGGAAATATATGGAATACCCTCTTTTGCATTTGAGTATTGTTTTACAAACAAATGTAATGTCGCTAAAATATATTCAGTAAGTACGGTAACTTATATCTTACTGCAACTGAAATATTTCGTATAAATGCATACCTAGTTATGTAAGTATCTTTTTTTTATGGATACAAGATAGCAAACGAGCTTGCAGCACCACCCATCCGCTGCCGCCCATGACAACTGTGACTGACTTTGAACAAGACTCAATTAGGGACTGGGATGGTTAGTCCAATTAGTTGAGAGAGTTAATTAGAACATTTGTTGGTCAGTTCGTTAGTAGGTATGATGACTGGGGACTGTTAGTGATAGTTAGTCCTGTTAGTTGCTGTTAGTAATAGTCCAGTCAGTACTAACAGTAGGAGTCTCGTATTAAGTCAGTCACAGATGTGTTGCTACCCTTGAGGACTAAGATGGTCGTCTCTAAAGAACTGTAACCGGAAACCACCTTTCCAACCGGGCCACAATTGCTTTAAAAACAATTATTACACGCCAGAAATGGTACTAGGTACCGTGGCGGGCGGTGGTACTGCCTCGGGCGAACTCTTTAAGGAACCAATTAGGTTTCATATAAATTACTACTACCTAGGTACCTATCTAGCTACCAATTAAAGTAGTCACTTGATCGACCAGTAATAAAACTTTAAGAATCACTGAGTCGCCAATGCGTCTACAAATATGATGATGTCTCTATCTTTTAAACTGACGAAAATCGTCCATTGACGTGATACCTACCCCGTTGACACGCGATTTCTAAACGGAAAACCGACGCGTGACCTTTACTTGCTAAAGGCTAGTCTTCGATGTTGCCACTGTTGCCAGGCAACAATTTCCCCGCCCGCCACGAAAACAGAAGTACTTTGTACGAACAGAAGTATATGCTTTTCCCAGAAATTTATTGGATTTAATCTGTAATTTATGATAATATCCTACAAAAATAAGTAATTACTTAATAAAGGGATGGGAGGTCCGTGGAGGTCCGTGGCTACTGCGGAAGCCGGTGGTGGCAGGGAGCCGGTCTAGTTCCTCAGCAATCAGATATGTTGAAGATGTATCAGATTATGGTTAGATGAATAATGTCAAATACATATTTCAAGAAATAAAAAAAATACACTAAAATGTAAAGTTGCTAAAAATCATCATGTGATTAGATGAACCCTTCATTAGATGTAGTCAGAAACAAGACTACAATTATCCTAATCTGGTGTCCAAAGTGTGTCACAAGAGTGACAGCTGTGACGTGACGGAGGGTAAGTCCGTCGGCAGAGAAACGCTAAACCTTTGTTGAAAGCGGCTTACTTGGAAATGATCCTTCAAGCCGTCATGCACTCAAAGTAGGAATTTATATTTTTGAACAGATTTGTAAAACGCTCACGAAAATTCTGAACTGAGTTGTGATTTCTTTGGTCATTCTTGGTTCACATTTTTCATGGTCTTAATAGGTACTTAATTAAACACGACGTCACAAAATATAAAGTAAATACATGTTAAACAATAGTTACACAGATTGTGCTGTCTTCTCTGATCTTAAATCCTAATATACAGAGCCACACTGAGGGAAAGTACCTACCTTAAATGGTGTATTTAATGTATAAATTTTACTTATTCGTAAAATTCTTGAATGAAACTGTATTGGATATATTCACACAAATTAATCAAGATAGAGTGGTGCATATAACCCGTGCCACAATCTTGACCAAAATCTTGCAATATACTACAAGATATTTCACAAGTTCGGTCAGTGCGTATCGATATTTGTTACGGTACGTTACGTTATCATTTGATTACAACTAAAACGAGTGTTTCACCTCATCACTAATTACTACAGTTTGACGTCACATAGTAGGCGGGACTTGCGCAGGGCTGACGAAAGAAGTCTAGTTCCAAACTCATCGTTAATATCAAAATAATACGTGATGTCCGTAAATCTTGATTAATTTTTGTGGTTGTATTATAGATTATTATTCGCAGTTCAATGGCTTTACTTACAGATAAAATGTATTTTAATTATATAACTTTCGTAAAGTTAAATTTGGCTTTCATGTTTTTCATTCTAATATTAAAAAAACAAAACCTAACACAATTTTAACGATAAACCATTTTGTTATTTTTGCCTTAGCGTTGGCACTAAATTTTCTCACATTTGAAGTGATGGCAAATATTGCGACAGGCAATTTTCATTCCTCTGACGTATTCCGAAGTATGTACTTACAAAAAAAATCCAACCGTTTTTATTTTATTTTATTTATTTATATTATATGTATTATCAAAAAGTAAAAAATAATCTCAGTGCCGCACTTCACCCGCATTATCGCACGGTATCTATTTTTTAACTTTCCATTATCTCGTAAACTATAGGTACGATTGACATACTATAAAGAATAAAATTAATCTTCATAAAATTTTCGTGATGTTGAAGTAGTAGTACGAGTAAGTTGTAAGGTATAAAATGCCAAGCATAATAAAACCGCCCGTTACTAAAACTAGCTCTACCTATATTATCTATATAATAAAAATGAATCGCAAAATGTGTTGGTAAGCGCATAACTCAACAACGCCTGGACCGATTTGGCCAATTCTTTTTTTTAAATGTTCGTTGAAGTTCAAGGATGGTTTTTACGGCGAGAAAAATTTGAAAATTCATCCCCTAAGGGGGTAAAACGGGGGTGCAAAGTTAGTATGAAGCTTTGCCGTTTTTGAAGTTAGTGAATGTGTAACGCGAGCGAAGCTGCGGGCGTCCACTATTATTTATATAAAAGTTTAAGAGGTTTAGAGATGTACACGAAATTATTATATGAATAATACACTAAAAGAACTAACACCTACTTTAGTGGCCACGATTATAGGAACATCCCATTGGGAGATCTCTGACGCGAGACGTTGCTGTACATTTTCGATATCCATATGCCTCTTCTAAACGACTTCACTTTGACTTTTTATATAAGATACAATCAAGGTACCTTCGTGCTATGAGAGGTTCAAAGTGATTACAGTTATATTAGCTTCGTTCACAACCACCCGAGACAACTCCCGGCTTCATGATTAATGGACTGAAGACAGGCAGGCGGACGACAGCTACGCGGCAATGGAAAGATCAAACGTTATTCTCCAAGAGTCATTTGGATATTCGTATGCTGAATCCGCGAAGAGATTATCTATAATACTTATATAGTCAGAATGAGATTGAATTTTTGTGTGTTTGTATTTTCTTATTATCGTATTTATTACTTTAAAAGTGAACTTTATTAAATTGGGTAAAAATATATACTTAGGTCAAATGTTTTACAAGATAAAAACCATATTAAGCTATCATAAGAGAAAACAATTTTTTTTTACTATGGGCATTGCTTCCGTATGTCCCATGTGTACCTATAGATACCCACAGAAAAATAATTTGCTGAGTTACTGTTCTGTAAACTTACTTTCTTCAATGGTCTAACGCTGGTGAAGTAATGACCATAGGAAGGTATCATAAATTAAATAATAATCGATTCATTGACTACTACTTACAATTGGCCACTAAGTAACATATAGTAAGGACTAGTCTAGTATTTTATTCGAGCTATAAAAATGTGTACGCTTTTCACCGAGTCTGCATATGCTCAGGGTACGGTGCCCGCAGCTTCGCTCGCTATCTTGTTTTTGTTGTGCAAAACTCGCAGATAACGAGTCGGCTATAAATGAGAATGAGCGTGTTTTACTAGTATGCAGGTTTGCGTTATCAGGCATTTCCTTCGTAAGTGAGCGCGTTCAAAGTTCTGTAACGATATAGGTATAAAGAATATATGTAGTTATAAAGTAGTCAGACACTCTGGTCGTGACTCTATCTGTAGTATGGTTGATACATATATAAGATGATTAGTTTCTTGTCTTAATCTTCATTTTGATAGTTACATCCATTCGTCTAAATTTGCCTTGAATTGGATATTGAGATTAGAAAACTGCGGTAGAAATAGAAACGTATGTAAGTGGTGAGGTGAGATGATAGTGCATATTTTTCAAACAAACAAGCTGTCGGGCCACCTGATGGTAAGGGTCACCGTCGCCTATGAATACGAGCAACTACAGAGGAGTGGCCAATACGCCAATTCACGGAAGGAGGTCTCTTTTAACGTCTGTTTTGATAATACACCTAGAAAACCTCAGAAGGAAACTGCACAGTATACGGTTACAAGTGCTTGAGCAAATAATTGCACTAAAATCGTTATGTTGAGGACCACCATAAAGTCAATGTGAATTGACCTTGTCTTCGGTACGTAATATTGCTAATGTTAAAATCTTGAATTTGAATGTCTACAATGCTAGATCAACTCCTATAACCAAATGTGCCAAACATACGATCGCTTCTTGAAACCAATCGTTTGGTTTGGCACTGTTATTCCCAGATGCAGTAGTTTTAATAAAAACAGTGCTATATGTTTACGAAAATACAAAATGTGGTGAGCGTGAACACTTTATCATTGCATCACATGTTACAAAGATAATCCGCGCTACATTTAAGTGTACAACCATTAGTTAATAGCGCGTCATTTACACGTCACATGTCACACAGACAGTCCCGCAATGTGCTCATCAGCTCATGAGCAATATATGAATATGCATCTCCTCAATTTAGTGGTCACGCCCCACTAATATGTGTTACTTACTGGACATAGCAGTAACTAACACAGTGGTGCGTGACCACTAACATATTTACTTTATTTTCCTAGGAAAGCAGTGCTGCTAAACATGATTATGGCCAATAAAGTACAAATAAAAAAAGGGGCTTCGACTTTCACCACGGCTATGTTAAAGTTAACGCAAGATTTCCTAGAGAAACAAATCCGTAGGCTCCATAATGAATGGTTCTTCTTACAGCGCTATATTGAATAATTGACACAAACATCACTCGAGATCACCCAACATGTATCTACCTACCGGCATGTCGGGTGATTTTTCAATGAAGGCGAATAAATATTGTAAATTGAATTCCTCAAAATTTGCTCAAAATTTGAGCTAAAATAACTGTCTTAATAGACAAATTATGATTAAAAAAGCATTTAGGAGCATGACTATATAGTTATAACTGAGCAGTAGAGATTTTTTATGAGCTTAGGTAAAACTTCTCCAAATAAATAATTACAGGTCTGTGCAAAAATCAATAATTCTTCCCTACCATAATATACGTTAAAAGCAAGGTCAGTGAATTTCAAGGCGAGCGAACTATTCGACACGACTATCAATAATAGTTTCCTCAGCATTGAACGTTCGCAAATCAAAAGCGAATTACCTGCGGCGAACCAATCCCGTGATGAATGCGGCGTTTCGAAGCTACGCGAAATTATATTAATCGTCAGTCTCGCTTACCAAGAGAAAACGATACCCATACAAAATATCCGTTTCCACATCCTCAGCTGTTTTTCAATTACAATTTTTTACTATAAACTACATATTTATAACTAATAACAAGCTGAAAAGTGTCTACACAGTCTAAACTGTTCTGTCTGTTTCTAAAACAAGAAAATTCTCCGATTCTATCGTACTTACTAAACATCTTGTATTTATGCCAACATGAAAGTAACTTCATAGAAGTTGTCTTATTAAACTTTAACGATATTTTGATTTAGAAATATAATTATGTCGAGTTTTTTAATGTAAGTATTGATAAATACTTTTTTCTGATCTGACGTTTGACACAGACACAGAACTTTTGTCGCCTTAACACTTTAGTTTAGGATGATCATGAAATTATAAGTCCGAATGTTACGAAGGAAGCACAAACACAAACTACACCTAGTTAGTTTGTGAAGGGGTATCGCTATGTGACAGACGTTTAGGGTTCGCCAACATTCACAGAATCACAATTCATTCGTGACCTTGTCAAGAACGTCTTTGATGCATCAATCAAAATGATTTATATCTCCAAGGAAAATTCCACCCATTCACTGCGCAACACAAGTGAAATCTCTTTGTATCTGTCTAAACATATTCTGTTATAACTCTCAGTAATTACTATTAATATGTTGTTAAATTTAATTACTTAAAACGCACTTATATAAAAAGTTATTGGTGCATGCCATTACGATATCATTCTGGATCCTTTCGCATCGAAATGATTATTGAAAGAACTAATCTTTGAGTGTCAAAATTATAAGACTGCCCAAAGGTTTACGGTAATATCTAAGGGGTAATGTCTAAAATGCGGGTCTAATAAGCATAAATGAGATCTTGTAATTTTTGCATTTATCAGTTTACACGTAGCCACACGTAGACCGGGACGTCCTTATATGTATTCTAATTATATGCAACTTAAGAAGATGCAAACTAAATAGCTTTGAGTTTTAAATCAAATTTTCTGTTAGAGACTACAGTTAATGAAGTAGATAGGACTAATGGTTACTGGACATAGGCATTTGTTAATTTGTTTGAATATCAACTCGCTCCTATGACCGTAGCAAACTCGTAGCGCCATAGGTACTGGGCACGTTAGCAACATATGCATACAAAATTCAATTTCAGTCTTTGAGAGACAAAAGAGATTTAGGACTTGTATTAAAATTAAAATTTCTTGTAGTGGTTCAACTAAATGTAAAAGTATGGGTGCGTAAGTGAGTTTAATATTTTTTATGGATACAAGATAGAAAACGAGCTTGCAGCACCACCCATCCGCTGCCGCCCATGACAACTGTGACTGACTTTGAACAAGACTCAATTACGGACTGGGTCATGGTTAGTCCAGTTAGCTGAGAGAGTTAATTAGAACATTAGTTGGTCAGTTTGTTAGTGGGTATGAGGACTGGGGACTGTTAGTGATAGTTAGCCCTGTTAGTTGGTGTTAGTAACTGTTCAGTTAGTACTTGTTACTAAGAGTCTCGTTATAAGTCAGCCACAGATATGTTGCTACCCTTGAGGACTAAGATGGTCGCATTTCTTTATTTACATAATAGATACTACGGAAAAAATACACATCATATTAAAAAACCACAAAATACACAGTAAATTAGACAATCTCACATCTATGACCCAAGCACAAATATTTATCTGTCTACCTTTTAAATGTACCTAGACACATGTTATCCTCGAGTGTTTGAGGTGACTAGAATAGGAAACAATACATAATATAATAATATATACTCGTACTTTGGCGGGATTTTTGTACTTTTTAATGCATATTATTTTGTAAAAATTTACTGCGATAAGGTGACGCTTTGCAACTAAAGTTGAACACTTAAGTTCGAATTACGTGATGTGATTTTGGCTTCCTCACCTTCCCGGTCATCTACAGCCACTGAGTCGAGTCACAACCGAGAAAACATCGTATACGAAATACACCAATAACGCTTGAAATTCGTTTTTTTTTAGGTTCAGGTAACATCATCCAATTTTGTCGCTGATACATAGATGCTCACACAATACATTTTCCCTAATTGACAGTGTTTATTTTCGAAGCCTGTAATGATAGCATTCGATATTGTCCTGTCTCCTACGTCTCCATTCATGGGTAAACCAATTGCATAAATTAAATTGCGATTAATAACTTTCGAAACTAGCTCGTTAAATGCTTCCAATTATAAAATAAATCTGAACCATATATCTGAAGGATAAAGTGCATTTTCGCGAAGAGAGTGTCAGTAGGTCAAAGACCCAACGTGGCTCTGGATTTAGAGGGTAATTGAATATTCACGTTACACTGGTTGCCTGATCGCTATTTTGATAGCTTATATGCACAGAGTTATTACGAGAACGGGTTCAATTACACGGGTTCAATTTTGACGGTCACTGAGATTTAGGCACACACCGACCAAGTTACCATTAAATCAACCAAATGATGTATAAATTATGAAAAAAACAAATCCACTAATATAATTAACGTTGTTTACTTATTTCATATTCCTCACGCAAGGCACATCGCTACGAAAGTAGAGGTAGAATAAAAATATATAGTTCAGTTCATTTCACTTATTCATTTAGACTTTTTATCTTTAACCGTCCCAATAGCATAACACTTATCCTAATTCATAACAAATTAATAAGCCTATCATAGCTATAAAATGTTTTGTCACTTTCTGTGAAATTCTGAATTAATTTGTTTATGTATTCTGTAATTGAGTTTGAATAAAGTATACAAAACACCCTGTAGCTAATTACGTACGTGTAATGTTTACGAATATTAAAACTATGTAAGTATGGAGATGAAAACAGAATTTGAAATGGACAACGAACACTCGAGTCAAGTGAACCAAATTGCACGCAACATTCAGCTGCTGCTAGGGTTTAATTGCAATTTGCTTCATTTTCAAGCGATTTCATTTTCATTTAGATTTTCAACGTTTCCACGAAATAGTACATCGCTACTCCGAAAACTGGAGAGCGCTACCCGAGCTTCGTTTCAAACAATTCACTTTAAAGTTTGTGTCGAAAAGTCAACCATGTTGGCAGAAATACGAATCGTCTCTGTACCTACTTCAGACCGATGACTTCGGGATGTTTGTTTGTAGGTACTCTTTATGCAGAAACTGTTTTAGAAAACATTTATTTAGATGAGTTTGATTTGATTTTAGCAGAGTTTTTAAGCAGGCACTGGATTAACTGACATTTATAAAAATAACAGACTGCCTCGTTGGTGTAGAAGTCCTGGGTTCAATGACCCAGCTACATAACAATTTCATATGCACTGTTTTGTTACCCGCATTGCAGCCTACCGAGTAACATTCACCTCTAATTTTATTAGCGTAGCTAGTTCCCTAGCAGCAGCCTGAGCGATTGCGTCGAATTTACAAACAACCTGCAGTTGCCTGGCCGCAACAGAGTTGCGGTTCAGAGTTGCATATTATGTTTCTAGTATTTTTACTCATCACATAACATAACAGTATTTCTCTGAACGGTTAGGCAGAGGTGTGCAATAATAATACCTCAACATATAAGTGAAACAGAACGGGACTGAACTCGACTTCCTCTTTCGAAGCGATATTGTCACCTTGCGGGAATTCGGGTTTTGGGAAGTCCCATTACCCGGGCAATTGCTCCTTTCGTGGTGTATTTGTGTACGTCTATACTAATATTATAAAGAGGAAACATTTGTTTGTAATTTTTTCACACAAAAACAACTGGACCGATTTCAAAAATTATTTTACCATTAGAAAGCTGCATCTTCACTTAGTGACATAGGCTATATAATATTACTAGGTGTAAACGAAACTATTCTTATGTCTAATTCCATGCGAGCGAAGCTGCGGGCGTCCACTAGTACTCAATAAATGCAGTGCATAAGCACATGCACAGTGAATACAACACTAGTGGACGCCCAACATCTTTGCTTGCGTGAATTAGATTTATCGAAAGATTCGTTTATACTTGCTGTATTGTGCATGGTAACCTTTCAGATCCAACCTTTTTTATTATTTGTTGTGATAGCAGCCACAGTAAAAAAATTCTGTGAAAATGTCAGGCGCCTTCCTATTTCCGTTCAAGATATAGCTGACAAACAGACGGACAGAAGAAGAATATTAATAGTTTGAAATTTTTCCCTTTGAATTCGAAACCTTAAAAATGCTAAAACAAGAAGATTTCAATTGATGATGTAACTATATGTGATAACGGATTGTATTCAAATAAAATTTAAAAAATCTTGAATTTTAAACCCGTCACGCCTACCTACTATTTTACCTACGCAAAAAAAAATGAGTTAGTTGTTCATTAGCATAAGCTATTTTAAATCTAAGTCACCAGGGCGGCATAACCACAATCGACAAAGCCCTTAAGTTCACACAATTTCGATATTCAATTGATAAACTCGGCGGCGGGAATTCGTTCGCTATTAAATTTTATTAAAACAAAATCAGTACTCACGTATGGTTGGCGGAGGAAAGCCTCCTGTGCAGGCTGCGCAGCGACATGGCGTACCCCTAGCAGGGCGGGGTTCCGCTGCCCTTGCCGCGCGGCCGGCGCAGCGCGCGCGCGCCGAAGAACGCGCCCTCCTCGTTGCACGACTGCGACCGCTGCGACGCCAACATGCCGGCCGCGCGGCCCAGCGTGGCCAACGGCCGCACGCGCGCGCGCCTGCCCCACCCGCACCCCACCACCTCAATCTTGCCGGCCACGCACGGGCTCTCCAGCCGAGCCGAACGCCCGATTCAACCAAGTCCAATTCAGTCCACTCCCGATCCCAACAATCCACTACACACTCACGTCCATTCCCATAAGAATTTGTTGTAGTATCACTAATAAACAATACGCGGACTGTTCACCTCGTTTATTGCTCTGGTTAATTCCTTAGGCTTGGCACTTGTGTTCACTAACGATTATTTTGTTGTAATAAATTTATCTACTTTTTAGTTGATAGTGTTGATTGAAGGCGCTTCGTCGTTTGTGCGATTTATTTGTAAGGTAAATATATATTTTCTATAAATATCTCTTCGAACCCCGGGTCCAGGAATCTGGAAAAAAGAAAGCGTAGATTAGTTCTAAGCTTTAGCTAAGCTTATCATTGATCGGTAGATTCGCTCGGATAATTTGCTGACGTCGACTAAAACAATATTTGTTCTATAATCATAAAATGTTACGCTATTTGTCATATGCATTCCTTTATAAGTCCTTTTGCGCCTCTGTCTTCATTTTTAATAGGTACGTACGGTGGATACAGGAAAAGTGCAGATTATTTTTTGTTATCCATGTCAATCTAATATACTCTGCCCATGTACCTACTTGCCGGGCGTTTATTCTGTTTATTCACGACACGTTTTGTCGGAAGTTCGTTTCAGACGAGTATTTGCAACAATCGCACACACATGATAAAGGTATAGGGGAACAAGTTATCTGTGAGGGGAACAAACCAAAACATTTCGGACTACCCAATGAACAAGCTGCCACAATCTTATCGTTGAATTCTTCAGTCTTTAAAACAGTTATTTTAAAACAATGGGTTTGTAAGTTGACCAAATCATAAGATTGCGAACTCAAACCTGTCACAAAAATTGGGAGGTCGGCTACCATTATGATTTTTTTTAAATAATATTTAACTGTCAAAGTGTTTGTAACAAAACTTAACTCAGATTTTAATTAAGGAATTTTGTATATTTTAACTTTGATAAAGACAAAGGGACTAGTTCCACCGTAAACTTGCGCCGAGAACCAGAGAGCCTGCAATGCTCTAAAACACGAAGAAGAGTTATATATTTTCTGTGGTAAACAACACAGATTTCCCTGATTTATCGAATCCACCGTAACCCTTTCTTTACCGCACTGTTGGGCACGGTCTTTTTCCGAAAAGCTACGGATTAGGCTATAGTTCTCCACGCGCGTGGATTGTGACATGCTTTTGAGAAGTTGAAAACATTTTGGAGAACTCTTAGGCATATAACGTCAAGATGTGTTCCTTGAGCGTTACAGTAGGTGACATTAAAATTTAATTTCTTACATTTATAACTTAGAGGTAATAGGTTGGTGCCGTTTGGATTTGAAGTGTGGATCTCCAAGACGAGTTTGATAGCAACTGTCACCGGTATGTCGAATACTCAGGACATAAGAGAAAAACAATCTACGTTTAGATAAATAACGTTGAGTTATGCCGAAAATAGGTAATTCCTTTATTTACTAGTAATACCTACTAAAAAAAGTGTGTGTGTACTTATGTACACGCGTTAGAAGTTATACTTCTTTGGCGTAACAAGATCGTAAATCGTAAATCTTTTCAAAAATTTTATCTTTCGGTGTGCGCGCGCATAGTAAAAATTTACTCATCATTTTTCCCTAACGCGCCAAAAGAAGTATAACTTCAAAAATATTTTAGTAATACCTACAAAAATTATATCTTTGTGATATCATTGTCGAACAAGTGGCTAAGATTTTTCAACCCTTCGAGCACAATTTTCTGTAAATGACAGTTCATCGGCAAAGATTAATTGGGATTGCTCGAAAATTAGACACAAGCTGAAATGTTCGTAATTTAATAGCATATATTTTTGGCTTTATATGAACAATCAAATCAAACAAAAAATCCGATTGTCTAAAATTAAATACTAATTCACGTAACCCAAAGATACAAATGTTCTTTTCATACGCATTCATCGTCATCCTAACTAAAATTCAAAAGTTATTCAGATTAATAAAAAAACAAAATAAAATACATGGCTTGTTAAATTCCAACAGAGGTTTAAAATTAACTACATTTTCATGCAAAAAATCTTGTTAAAAGGTCGAAACTTGAGTTCTTATCCATGCACTCATTATTTACTGCAGAATCGCGCACTCGAGCGAACAAGGCACACTTGTGGCCGCATCTTAATAAAACACCTCAAACCGTCTGTCAGTAGAAAACAAAAGACGTGGGTGAAGTGAGACTGCTCACAACCATAGAGATAGCAATATACATGGAGACGCTCTAGTTGACTATATTATTATAGCATATGTTTTTTTTAACGCACACTATGTAAAATACATGTTGTCTCTTTTTCACTAATTGACAGCTGTCTATGAAAAAAGAGACATGTGAAGTGTTTCCGATCCATCTTAATTTCGTTTCTACTTTGTCCGTGGTTCAGCCGTGGCTTGGCCGTGGCTGGATCGGCCATTTTTAATACTTCAAGTACATGGAAGTAATGTAACGCATACAAGATTTAACGATTGCTCGATAAAATATAATTATATTTATCGTAATCTGATCGGCGTTGTGGGGTAAAGCTAGATTTTGATTAGTGTTTGGTGTAGCTTGCTGTCGATTAAGTAAGTAAGTAAGTACTATACTTTTATATTTTTAACCATCCCTTAATGACAGAGGTAGTGATTGAGTTCGGCATGGTGTTAGTGTTTAGTTCATTAAGTGGCAAGGTGGCCGATTTAACTCCGGTAAAGTTAATCGTATTTTATGATAAATGAAAAATTTTCTAAAGAATTTTATGGCAATGAAACGGTGATGAAATATTTCGCACTCTGTTAATTCACCTAGGAGTGTACAATGAATGAATGCAAACCATCAACATACTCATACATGCACTTTAAAATGAAGGTAATTATTCTAAAGTACACACAATATTGTACGGGAGGATGACGTCACACTTTTTTTTCATATGTGTAGGCGTTCATCGATTTATAAGACGTTATCACGTCAACAAATATCGTATTTTCTATCGATAACGTCTCCACATAGTACGCACAGCACTAGTAAAACCAGCCATTTTATCTTCCCCTGGCAGTTTAGGTATACACGCTTTTTTGCAATTAGGGCAAATCCATAGTGTTAAAGATCGTTGGCTCACAACCGAGGTCGCGGCATTTGTTTTTTTTTTATACAAAATAAACTGATAAATCTATGCCATTCATTCGCTTACTGACTTATTACGAAATATGCCTATATTAGCGCAGAAATTAAATTTCTTTTCTTATGTAATTAGATTGCACTTACGTATTTTAATAAAAATTATTAAGAATCAAGGCCAAGTGTGTATGGCAGATTAACAGATCTCAAACCTTCGAGAAAATTATGCGGAAGTGTATGCATTTTTTTTATTTGCATTCCAGTTCCAGCTAGGCACGTCGCCATAACTGTTCGTTTATGCCCATTAAAGTTCGCCATCCAGTCCATTTTTTTGGCTTTGGCAATGGCAATGGCTTTAAAGAAAAGTAGGACTTTGGTGATATTTTTAAATTCATCCGGATGCAATACCTATATTCTGAGATGAACATTGCGTGTGTGCACCAGAGCACAACAGTTCAGAAGAAGATGCAAAGATATCTCATCATCCTCCTTGCAGAATCTACACTCCGTGGGCTTGTGCTTTTTGAGTCTGCAGTGACCCGTGAGGGCTCTGGTCATAACTGCCATGCATGCATATTTCCTTAAGGTGTTTTCCTGCAACAACTATAGTTGTGACAACTAATTTCTCAACATCAGTCACCTACCCCAATTTGCAATACCTTATTACGTTTAAAACCAAAATTATTATAACAAATGTTTACAAAGTCGTAAAATATTCATCATAACTTGGTAAAGAGCCTTTAACTGAACACCCTGCGAAAATAGGTATAGGGAAAGTAATAAAACTTGACACAATTTAAAAGTGCTCGGCTTACACAAATTACTTTTTACCTTAGAAAGCATGTGTTGCCTGGAAAAAGTACGAGTGCCAGTAGAAAAATATTTAAATGTAGCTCCAAAAACTAGCTTTACCTACTTTAAAATTATTTTTTTAAGAAGAAAGATACCATAGTCCCATCTGTTGGTAATTACACTTTTAAAGGTGAAACAGAGCGTGAGATTAGGATAGCCGGAATTGTCATAGCTGTACACTGCGGTGCATCTGATAAATTTATTATACGCAGATTAGCTGGAGTGGGAGAGGGAGAGGGAGAACAGCGGTGACCGCCCAATGGCTATCGAACTCGCCTCTCATTATGTGTAATTTAACCAATTTAATTTCTTAAACTTGTCTCTTGCTGTAACGGTGAAGAAAAAAATCCTGAGGAAACCTGCCAGTCTGAGATCTTCGTAATGTTTTCGAAATCATGCGTAGCCTACCAATCCATACAGCGTGGTGGACTATCGTGGTGGATTGGCCTAACCCCTCCCGTTCAGATTCGTTCAGAAGACCTGAGCCCAAATTGGAATAAAGAAAGTGTTACTATATCCTCGAATTTTGGCACTAATCACTTATTCTGAACTCCTTATAAAAGGGACTAAATTAATTCACTCTAGTCCAGAAAAGTCTGAAGTCATTCACACTGTAGGTACTCATTCCGCAAGGCTAAGTGATCGTACAGGGCGAGACGCTCTTAACCTCAGTGTAAGTTGAAGCTAGTAAATGCAAGATAAAGAAAAATTTTGATAGTGTGGTTCATAGTCGGAACACGGCCAGAACCAAATATTCAAGGACCTTGTTTTACAATTTGTTTTGACGCTAAAGTCGATGTTTAAATTCTTATTGTTATACATTTCCTACATACAACTTTTGTAGTTGTCGCTTGACCAATCCAAGTCGCCATTTACAAAGCTTCAGTTAATCTTTAACCACATCCTAAGGTCTCACAGTTAAAATAACTGACTTATTTCTGGTTATTTTATTTAATACTTTTTAATGATACTTAATCATTATTTATTAACAATTATCATTTTAATTGTCAGTTCTATCGGGTAATATCTCAATAAACAAAACATTTAAACTATAAACCTCTTGAATTTGTTTTTTCAGCCAGTCTTCTACAGGCTACAGGTAATATACTATGTATAATGAATAAATCCTCTCTAGAGCAGCATGATACGCTCTTAGACTATTAATTAATGTTCTTGTTGAAGCTAAAAAAGAACTGTGTCTAAAAACATTCATTTGAAAGCTTGTCGATAGTAAAACCTTTATCGCGTTAGTAAGAACGTTACGAACACTGCGCGAAATCGATTTTCCACTAACTCTATTTTAGCGCCCGCCCCGCTGCTAATACAACATCCATTGTGTGAGAGAAACCGTTGCATTGCATCTTTATTGGTTTTCCTCTTTAAATTAGCCCCTTATCCTTTCCTTGTGATGTTCCATCAATGTCTTTTAAGTTTGACCAGTTACTAGCCCATTGCCAGGGTCTCCCTTCATCACTGAAGCATGGAAGATACTTCCCATACACATACAAGTATTATATCCTATAATAAGAAGAATAAGGGAAGACATGTGTTTATAATGATGCCTTTATTTGCGGATTTGATTAGCTTCACACTAGACATGAATAATAATATTAGTTTATGGTCACGAGCTACCAAATATCTAATAGTAAATAATAATAATAGTCATATATTATTTAAAAAATCCCTTTAAAATCCTTGTCGTGAATAACTGTGGATTTTCAATGGCGTTCGCCCATATATCTAATTTTTAACCGTGTTTGCAGCCTGTTCTAATCAATTAATTCACAAACACAACCACTTCTTTTTTTCAGTAACTATTGTCAAAATAGATTACTTAGTCTAAAAACTAAATCTCAAATTAATTCGTGTACATCACCATTGCAGTGGTTCCTCCGAACTTGGCAGACCCATGGCCGTGCGTCTAGATTGTATTAAGTAGGTATATACTATTGATCTTTTTCAACTTAATATAAATTTGTAGTTATTAGTAATTTGTAGTTATATGTGAAGGATCAATAAAATGCACCAAAGCTCAATAAATCAAGTCACACCATGCAATCGAAATAAACTCTATGAATTAATTTGTATTTATCAATGATTATACACTGAAAACAACATTTAACACTTTTATTACACTCAAACAATTGAAAGTAAAATGTCACCCGATTAAAATGCGAACGAGCAAATGAATGAACTAAAATCGTTAAATACATTAAAATATAACTGCCGCATTTCCATTGGACACACAAAATCTACAGAATTACCTTTAATCCGGTCAATTACGCAGTTCGACGGACTAAAATAATACGCTCAATACCAGCAATTAAATAGAATTGAGTTTCTGTACTTATAAATTAAACGATTTTATTTAGTTACGAGTAATTAATTTCATTTGTACTGATTTTTGACATTATGTATAATGGTATAATTTTGTCTTTATATCCTTAAGTTTGAGGTAGGTAGTAATAGATACTTAAAAACAAAGCTACGCTTAACATAAAATTATATAGTCCGACTTTTGCTATTTTCAAATAATATAATAAATTTGAACCGTTTCAGAGTCCAGCTATTTGCTTTTCGTTATTAAACTTAAATTACTTTCCTTGGAAGCGTTACATAAGATTTACCGCACGTGAATAAGAAAATCAACTTTTAATTAGGATTTTAGCAAAGAAGTAGTCCTGGCCTTTGAGCGTCGATTTCAGGAACTCGCTTCCACTTCGAGTAGGGTTGCCACAAGTGCCTTTTGAAGGTTTCGGAGTCTTTACAGTCTTTTTAAGACATCATTTTCAAGTGAACCCTCTATCTTGGCTTTAATCAGGCTCTCATTTTATAATGCATAAAACATTATCGTACGTACTTTTCTACTCATCTGTAAGAAGAACGCAATCATGTAAAAGTATGTATGATTATGGGCATAATATACTTATATGTTCTTGGTGTACATCCATGCGAAATTAGTTCGGTGCCCGACATTGATTATTCAATGATTCGAAGTCTTTTTCCACATGCTTTAATTATTTAATGCATTCTTAAGTATCAACCAAGATAAAACATACATAAAGAGTAAGTGGAATATTTTAAATTATTTTTGGAATATCCAAACTGCAGTTATCTAACAGCATGATATACATATTTGACAAACCTAATAGAATATCTGGAATTAATTTGTCAACCCTGCCTCAAGTGCGAGAGAGGAATATATTAGAAAATTAGGTAATTCTCTAATCTCCCGAATCACTCACGTTGGCGAACGTATTTTCATTTCATTTTGATAAAATGTTAAGCGAGGCAAGGTTTTTGAATTGTCAAGACTTTTTCAATTTTAAAAAGGAATTTCCCATTATTGACAACAAAGAATATATGTTTTGACTGCCCTTTTCCTTTTTTGTCCCCTGAGAAATGCAATTACGCATCCCACCATAACCTTTGTCGGGTCAGGTGGGTAGGTACACAGAACAGATAAAGGAGGTCTGTGGGTAGGTATGTGGGATTCGCTGATCTAAGAATACCCACTAAACCCAGCCACGGGATTGGATTTTATTTGAAAACGAATTGTGCGATGTTTAATTTCGTATGCTTTTCTATTACTTAAAATAATTATCAATGAGACATTATTTCTAACTCCAAGTGCTAAATAATTAACAATTCGATGTAAAATATGATATTAATTATAATAAATCTACTTCGCCGGCTTAAGCCGTGTCAAAGTTAAGGCGAGTTTCAATATTAAGATAGCAATTAATATTTATGTTTCACATTATAACTACATAAGTTTTCGCTTCATTACATTTAATTACATACGTTTCATTCATATGGAAACAATATCTGTAAAATCGACTACGTATTGCACTAAAATGATTTCCTTGTGTACTGGAACGTGGAAATCGCATCGGTGATCCACTCAGCCGTTATTCTAAAGACAATTGGATATTTAAATTTGAAACGATTTGATAAACGTTTCGAAAATTAAAAAGAAGGCACAGATTTAATCATAATAATTTTTACGGTAATAATTATTTTACGTTCGTTGATCTTCTGAATATTAATCTGTTTAATTTGTGGCTTAATTAACGTTCTTATTATGCTGGAGAAATAATTTTATGAAATATCAAGAAGTACCAGATTTTATTAAATTACTAGGTGTTTCCCGCGAATTTGCTCGCGTTAAATAAACTTATAGTATATTATGTAGCTTGCAGTCACCTATTTAAACAAGAACCTTCTATCTTCTATCCATCAATAGGCATTATAGGCGGCTTGACTTTTTCAACAATTATCGTCATTTCAACCAATTTTCACAAAACCTTAACAAATTATATACCTAAACATTTGGTGAAAACCGTATAAAAATCCGATCTGCAGTTGTTGAGTTGATCGCGTACAGACAGTCAGACACGACGGGAGACTTTTTATAATGTGTCTTATATATAATAGACACGACTATTAATGGGAAAATTTATTTCTGGGTTTGTCCTTCTCAACGAATGAACGCAATGGTATTCGGCCACGCTGTTTCAGTGTAGGCAGATTTGATTTTGTTAACCACCATAAACACATAGGTACACATAATCATAAACGCAATCTCCGAACTTTAAACATTTATTATTTACTCTCACTCATTCAAATATTCACGGTATCACTGAATATCACATGCTAGAGTTGTTCTACAGTTGAATCAGTTTATATCCGTCCATCTGGAACACACAGAATGGCCATTAATCTTTCACGCGATGTTTTAGCGATCCTTTACGACTATTGCATACCTCTCAATTCGGTCAAACTGATATTTATCGAAACGATACCACAACATAATTTTATTATAAAACCGACATTTATATTATATACTGAAAATAAGAAATAAAGATTTTCGTTTAACCACGTAATTTTACTGTGTCTATTTCACATTAAAATTTAATTATGCTCATGCAAGGCCTCTGTTTCATTCCAACTTTATATGTAGTGGAATATTTTCAAAATATTGCATGGATATACGAAATATCTTACTTTTCAGTTTTCAGGAATCAGTAATCGGTATATACATATACCAAATATACAGAAAGGTGGATTAAGACAAATACCAGGGCAAAACACACACTTTTAAATATTTCATATAGTACACATTTCTATTCAGATTTACTTTGTTGGCTAAACAGTAAAGTTATAAAAGTTAATTATTCAAGACGGAGTTATCAATTGGGCTATTCAATGTTCAAAACAATGATATTATTATTAAAAATGTGAATCGGAAGAAAATTATGTCATAAATCTATCTATGTATATAAAAGAAGAAGCTGACTGACTGACTGACTGACTGACTGACTGACATATTATCAACGCAGGGCCTAAACTATAAGGGTTAGAAACTTGAAATTGTGCACAGGGGTTTCTTTTATAACGTAGGGGAGCACTAAGAAAGGATTTTTGAAAATTCACCCCCTAAGGGGGTAAAACGGGGGTGCAAAGTTAGTATGAAACTTTGCCGTTTTTGTAGTTAGTGAAGGTCTAATTCCACGCGAGCGAAGCTGCGGGCATCCACTAGTACCTACGGCATAAATGTTTTAACTTCACTAGGCAAAAGTGATTCATTTAAAATGTTGCTTGCGAAACAGAACTATTGCAGTCCAATGCCCCATTTGTACGCGATGGTTCATTTTTGGAATTTATTGCGTTCAGCGTGCGTAGTTTTCTTAATGTTTGAAATCAATTACAAAATATAATACCATAGCCGCAAACCATATACCTATATGAACAACACTATATATGGAAGTTGATACTTTCTCTCAGCATAAACGTGATTTATATACATCGGCACTTTGGAAAAAATCACGAAGTTTATGTAGAAAGTATTGGCTCACAGCCGTACGCAAAGCCTGCTACAAAATTCTGAAAGCTTTATAGTCTATAGCTCAATGGAATAATGACAAAATTTGAAAAGTAGAGACCCTTTTACTAGCCAAAAAACAAAATCAAATCATCTCTGTGTATTGGCCATAGACAAGCAAAATTTATTGAAAGCTTATTATTAAAAACATCACATAAATAAAATAGGAATATTTTTTCCCGCTATACTATAGTCATATAATTAAATTGCTACATTTTGGATGCAACTACCTATATGGTCAGTTGGACTTAGGGTATTCCCGGTAGGTACTTAACTAAAAGTTATACTGGATATTGTAAGACCAAGCCGTTAGCAAATATTTTACAGCCAGGTTTCTGCCTTACATCATAGAAATAAGACTCTTTTGTAATCCCTATTTTCTATTGTTATAAAGGATATATTATAAAAAATGTCCATGTGGCGACAAATAAGAACAGTCAGAGAAGCAATATTTTATAAGAAACACAAAAATACGCAATTACACGTCACGCCGCCTAGAGGACCGCTATCTAAAGAAATCCAACTCCCCACGTTACAACGAGTTGGGACATCATTAATCTCGTTGCAGATAACAAACACCTCACGACGGACACATTGACGATCGCAAAAACCATTAGAAACCTGTTTATACACTGGGAACAATAGTTACAGGTAATTATTTTATTAACCGCAAACACGCGTCTACTTAGAGATTAGCCTCATTATTAACATAACCTTCCGTTCGCTGCGACCCATAGACGTCCCACTGCTGGGCACGGGTCTCCCCCACAGACACTACTGCGGGAGGTGTAGAGCATACTCCACCACGCTGCTCCAATGCGGATTGGCGGAGGGGTTAGGTTAGTTTCCAACATTGAAAACAACCGGGACCGACTGCTTTACGTGCCCTCCGAAGCACGGTAGCGTCCATGAAATTTTGCCACTAGCGGTCACCCATCCACAAACCGACCGCGCCCGTCGTTGCTAACTCTTTCGATCACATTGAATCGACCCGAGCCATTGGGCTATGGACGCTACTAACCTTCCGTACCCCTTAGTATTCGTAGGCATAAAATAAAGATTTAGCCCCATCAGTGAGCATTTTAATAGCACTTTCAAGATAAAGACTGGATAAACCACTCTAAAGGCACGCAGAAATCGTTAAACAGTAACTGTTCTCATGTTTCGAACGACTCGATATATCGATTTTGTATTGGGTCTAACGACAACGTTCGCAAACACAAAGAACGTGAAAGGTAGAAGTGGGCATCTGGTAGAAGCCATCAAGACTTAAGATTTCAACAAGTCATGACTGCTTTCTTATGAGGCACAAATTCCGTGGATGAACAAGAGGTCACGTTCTGGACTCTGAGTGATGTTATATGATTTAAAGCTGAGTATAGAGACGGACATCATAGTCTAGGGCTTACCGTCTCTATGAGTCGCAGCGATTGCACATGAACATTACGCCTGTTCTCTTCTGAAGAGGTAGGCCACGAACTTTTTTATCACATAATCGGACATTAAGCTAACTCCATGCTAGAACTGGAAATTTCAAGTTAGGTAAAGTAACGATGGCTTTTTCTAGCAAACTTATTTTTTCAGAGAATGATTTAGTCTAGCCGACTCAGAGGTCAAATAGGACCCTTTGTCCAGCTGTTGCGCCGCTACTAGAGAAACAAGACAATCAAATGACCTACCCATTTGATTACCAGTATAGGTTAGGTTAGGGTATAGAACTGAATATTTAAATGTGATCAATTTAAATGAACTCCATATATTCCAATTCAAACTACTTAACTCTGACTTAAATCGGTATTGGAATCGGAACACATGTGCTCTCCGTGGCTTATTAAAGCTGTCCTACTATTTTTTCCTTGTTAGTTTATTTGATTCTGAGTACGTTGCATGCACTCGTACCCCTGTAGGACGCGATAACAATGCATATAGAAATATTATGAATAAATAAATAAATTTAGTTCGATTAGTTGATGTTATTAATAGCCAGTCCAGTCAGTAATTGTTAGTAACAGTCTGGTTACAAGTCTATCACAGGGGCGTTGCTATACTTGAGCACTAAGACCTCTAGAAAAGATTAACTGAAAACTTCAACTTTGCAACCAGAAAACAATAGCTATAAAAATAAATACATATTACACGTTACAATGTTATAACTAACGCCGTAACAAAAGTAATTTATCCCTTTATATCGAGGACGAAGCCGAAGTTATATAAATAAGCTGTCATGTATTTACGCAGAAATAAATTTGTCAACCACGGTTATAAATAAACACGTGTATATTTCAAACAATAAAATCATAAATCCTATTTACACGTCTCTATTGAAAGACTCGGAACGTGATACTGCATTTATAGCTGTGAAATATACTCCTTGTACGTGTTCGTGTAATTGAATATCTGGCAACACACCTTATCGAATAATTTACACTTCGGTAATTCCACAATAAGTCTGTAGACAATTTATGTGACATAAATAACTGTTTCTCATCAAGGCATATTTCAGATGTTTTATTGTAAGACTGCAGAATTTCCCTGGGTGTGGAGGTTGTAGAGTAGTGTAACGCTTATAAAATCATAAAATACACTGATTTTCTCTTGATGTCATTTATTCATACTCGTATATACACTTTGTGAGTAGGTAGTTGATTAACAACATTCATAAAATGTAGTAAGTATGATAATCCCTTTATAGTGTTCACTCCAATCTTCTCAATCTCTTATTGAATCCAAAATATTCCAGAATCTGAGCACCCACCTACCTAAGCGCCCTCTTCTGACCTAATTCCTTATTCAGTGGAGTTGTTCGCAAATTACTCTTGTATTCAAATTCATGAGAGCCCTATAAAACCATAAAAGCTGTTATAAAGTAACCAGAGCTTTTTTACCCGTCTCTACACTTACTGTAGTTATTACTGTTATTATGTTGTACGTGACAAAAACGCAGAATAAAAATTACAAGGACGAGTAGCACATATATAATAGAGTAACAATAAGTAAAAAGATTCCCGTGTTCGTCTTCTAATATTTGAGTAGAGGGCTGATAACCCTTTTTAAAATCCCGTATCTCTTGATAGAAATTCCTGGATTCGTCAAAGGAGTCTCAACCCACCGTACACGGCCTACCAAATGTTGTCGCTTTGCTGATTTGACAGTTTTTCTGTTCACTGGTTATTCTGTTCTGCTTATCCTGTATTTGTTTCTTTTTTCTACGGCTTTTTAAAATCTTTGTTTCACCATTTCTTCAGTTTTCTCTTCCTCACTTTTCCAAGCACTATGATATTTACGTTAATTTGTTTCATGTTATTCCAGGCCATATCAAAATCATCGTCAACTACTTAGTTCTTAAATCGATCCAAATCCATTTTCAAAGAAAATAACAATATTATTTTATATTTTAAATCATAGCCTCAAAAACAACCTGATCAGACCTGATGGTAAGAAGTGATCACCGTCGGCTATTAACACGAGTATAACCAGAGGAATCGCCAATTCAACGCTGGCCATGAAAGACAGCTTTACGCCTTTTTGAAGAGATGTCATATCCCTTCAGGAAAAACTCAGAAGAATTAATAAGTAATAAAATATTTTCACTATTAATTCTAGGATAAGTACAATGCACTGGAGAAGTCTGCTTGAGTAGTCTCCACACCCACTGAGGGGAGGAACCCGTATCCTTCAGTGGGACGCTAATGGGTCGTAGCAAAGCGTTTATTTATCTGCTATTATATTTCACGATTCGCAAACGCCTTTTAGCTGTTCTTTGTGTAGATACCGCATAAAGGAAATGCCAGCGACCTACCACGGTCACAGAACCAAACGTTCATGCCGAATGGCTTGCAGTTTAACTTATTTCACAGCTTTGTTTTATAAAATAAATAAATAAATAAATAATATTAAACATGCTCCCCCACTTATGGATGTCGCTGTGGTGGACATACTGCTCCAGATTCGAACTCGGAATCTACATCTAACTGATAGGTTAGTAATCACCAGGTCTCTGAGTCCCTAAAAGGCCTAAATATGATTTGAACATTTTATCTTTTATAATAAATTCTACAAGTTTTTGACCTGAAATGGACTCTTATGATGTTTGGTGCATTAGAATAACTGTTCGACTAGAAAGAAAGCCTGCTGTCTAATTTTTTTTTTATAAGGAGTAAGTTAATTGAGTGGTTTTTTTTAAATTTAAATTAATTTTCAAATGAACGGACTCAAACCAACTCTTCGTGCAAGCTGAACGATAAATTATTTGTCACTCGGTGCATTTTCTTTAAACCGTGTAGCGTGTTGGTGTTGTAGTGGTGAGTGTGAATGGCCTTAAAGTACTGTCCACTTTAATGTCTCATTTCTCTCTTTTTATTCACTAGGTACTTACTCTTCGTCCAGATAACAGTGTCGACTGACTGGTTTTAACAGCTTGTTTTTGCGAGAACTACCTAATTGCGAAGCACCCATGACAAATAGTAAGTAGTAAATATACATTCATCTATACTAATATTAGTTGTCTGGAAGAGACTGTTGCTTTTAAGTGATAAGACGATATGATTGATGAGAAGATATGTATGTACTTGTAGTATTTTGTATCTTTATTCTTTTGGTGTACAATAGAGGAACTTGTCTGTCTGTCTGTCTATTATAAAGAGGAAACATTTGTTTGTAATGTTTTCACACAAAAACTACTGGACCGATTTCTTAAATTCTTTCACCATTAGAAAGCTGCATCTTCACTGAGTGACATAGGCAATATAATATTCACTGCGACCCATAGACGTCCCACTGTTGGGCACGGGTCTCCCCCACAGACACTGCTGCGGGAGGTCTAGAGCATACTCCACCACGCATAATATAATATTAATAAGGTGTAAACAATACTATTAAACTAGTGTTATGTCTAATTCCTCTTTATAATATTAGTATAGATACTAACCAAAGCTAAAAAAAATTTACGTAAATACAAGTAACAATTTTATTTATTAAAAACGTAACAAAGCTAACAAACTAGATTGCTTGTGGCATCATTAATACACGGAACTCTAATGCAATAGCGTTTATTTATTACACTCGACCGGCGCTCGGCCCATACAAACAAAAAACTAAATAAACTCTAAAATGATTGCTTTATATTTTTTGTCAGTAGAAGTTTAAAAGTTCCAAGAGCCTTCATTAAGCCCCAAAAGGCATTAGTCCTTTAGGCTATGTCAAGCGGCGCTGCGTTTGATTAGCTCGTTTTAATTTTTTCCACTTTATACAATTAATGATCATTAACTTACACCTTAGGTACAGTAAAACTGCAGGACCATATTGTCAACGTTTAAAATTTTTACAGATAGGTACATGAAGATAAAATAGTAAAATTATGAAATATAAAGTTTGAGTATTTGTAAGAGATTTTTTAAAATTTCAGTCAATAGATTTTGAGAAGTAATTAAACAGTAGGACTTTATATACCCTATTTTTTGTAAAGATCTTTTAAAATTACGTAGTAAAGTAGTAGGCATTTACTTATTGATGTACTAAAATGTGAAAGGCGAATGCTTGACTTATGATGTGATAACGACTTCTAAATCGATGAACGCCTACACGTACGAAAAAAAAGTGTGCGTACCACCAAGTCATAGAATAAAGAGTCGCTCCGCTCTACCAAGTGCTACGC
This sequence comes from Carterocephalus palaemon, assembly GCA_944567765.1. Taxonomy (NCBI): domain Eukaryota; kingdom Metazoa; phylum Arthropoda; class Insecta; order Lepidoptera; family Hesperiidae; genus Carterocephalus; species Carterocephalus palaemon. Next base: position 4,510,186 of record OX155655.1, on the reverse strand, counting down.
CACCCGTACCGCCAATTGTTAGGCCAAGCGTAGTCATAGAGCTTGGGCGTACTGAGATATTAATGTATTTTACACAATACAGTTGAAAGCGTGATTCAGAAAACATCGCCATCTAGTATATATTTTGTGAATCAGTCCTACAATTTGTAATAATGTATTTCTTATGACGTCATCACGTAAAATTAGCGTCCGTAAACCGACTTTACAGACAACCATTAATTTATTTTCCCACGTAATAAATTGATGATAACTTTCTGAATACTTTCTCCTTTATCGCGCAATACATAATTACAGAACCAATGAGTGAACATATGACATAGCCGTTAATATCGTGTAAATCGTTTATAGCCAATAAAATTGCCGCCCAATACAGTAGGTGGTATCAGAGCTTCGACATTTAAGTGATGTAATAAATCATTTCAATCTAAACACGTCAGCTGACGAAGTATGCGGAACCTTTTAAGCACAAAAGCACCTTTACAGGGTACACGATATTGCCTTCATTCATAGCGTGACAGAGTGGCAAATGTCTTAACTATCCCTATGATAGACGAATACACTAAATACTATGTAGTATGCAGAGTGATAATGGTAATAAATTAATTGTAATTTTGACATAGACGAATATGTCTGCAAAACCGTGCCTACTAAATGGTTGCATGTAGAAAATTACATTTGATCGTCGGTATAAATGGACTCAACATAATTCGAGGATAGAATATAACGTAGGTATGCAACACCGCGTCAGCTTTTTACAAAAATCGGACAGGTACGAGTCAGCTTTGCACACGTAGGGTTCCGTACGTACATTCGCCATGCATAGTAAACTCCTGCTTAATCCAGTGGCAAGCATGGCGCTTAAAAACCGTGATGCCTTATCCGATTACGAGCATTATGACCTTTTTTTTATTTTCTTATATTTTTTCTTGTTTTGCAATTCCGAACAGGAAGTTTCCTGTTAACACGCAATAATTTCTAACTTCGTACTATACGTTTTTCTATAGGTACGTGTTATTCCCATTTCCAAAATTCGAATAAATTAGAACAGGAACCTAACTTTTCGAACTTTGTAATTGACGTTTTCTTTTATTTTTCATGATGGAGGCCTTATTGATACGTACTTTATGAATATTTCAAGTGTCTATATTTTTAAGAAATATAAAAAGTAAAAAGAAGATTCCAAAGATAGATTCTTTGGAATCAAATTTTTACTTTTTATTATTTGTTATGATAGCGGTCACCCGTATCCTGTAAAAATTGCAGATATCTACCTATTTCCGTAATAGAGATATAGCCCCTTAACAGATAGACAGATAGCAGATGCATATTAAATAGGGTTCGGTTATTCACACGTTCGGTAAGGAACCCTAAAAACGGGACTTCGCAAAAACCCGATCCGGCGAGCGGAGGCGGTCGCTGCGGTATTGTGTCGTCCTGCCAACATAAAACTGTTCGTGTAAACTAATCGATATATGTCCCGGCTATAAGAATAATAATATTGCGGCTTCTTTATCTCACACATACCTACTACATTATTTTGGTGGAAATAGTTTTAAAAGTAACAGCCATAACTACGAACCCATTTTTTATACCTTTCAAATACTCGTAGATCATATACTCTCTCCTACTCTGTCTACTGTAATTGAAAAGTTGCTGTCCATTTAAGCAGAGAAATCTACAATATTTTTTTTGTGTGTGAGACTGACTTGAACAAGACTCAAATAGGACCTGGGATGGTTAGTCCAGTTAGCTGCAAGAGTTTATTAGAACATTCGTTGTTCACGAGTTAATGGGTATGAGGACTAGGGACTGTTAGTGAGTTAGTCCTGTTAGTTTGTGTTATAGTCCAGTTAGTAGGTTTGTTAAAAAACCTATTTGATTCCTTCTTATTAAAAACGTACTATAATAATGAAATAGTAACAAAAAAAAAGCCTGATTTCAATTATCATCACGTCTTATCACATGTTATACCTACTTAAGTGAAGATATTCTGTCTATTCCCTGGATTTTTGTGTGCTAAAAATTGATCACAGGCGAAGGGTAAAATTTTTCCGATTCATTCGATAGAACACGGGACGGGCCGTCCGTTATACGAGTATGTGTCAGAGGTGTGCGGTGGGTAATAAATTTATAGTTTATTGCCGATTCACACCCTCTGCCCACGTTTCACCGTTGCCTTTAATAAAGTAGGTACATGGCGTGACTGTGTACATGTTAATTTATCTTAATATTACATTGCTACTCAGAATAAAGAACCAACAGGTTCAATGATTTTGGTATCTACAAAGGCTGAGCATTGCTATTAAAGATGCAATGGTTATGGTACGAATGTTGAGAATTGCTACTAAAAGTGCAATTATTATGGTACAAAAGATTCTAACTTCTATTCATTATTATATTCCGTGAACGACTCGTCGTCACACCAGGTTGTAACACTTCAGGCCTTTGTTCCTTCAGGGATTTGTATTTGTCACTTAATTGGTTTTTCGATTATTTATTAATATAATTAACAGAAAAACAGTCAAAATAATACTGAATAAGTGCCTTTCGCAGCAGGGTTAAACCACTTATGGATAAAAACTAATGAAATGTTAAAATTGTGCTTCGTTAGTAAAATGTGTATCTTTCTAAGCGGTTTCAAAAGCAGAGAGTGTTAATCATAGTTTCAGCGATAAACTTCCTCTAGGTCGAAAGACTTGTCATGAAAAGATTCATGTCAAGAGCTGTGCTTCAAGGCCAGAGACTTTTAGACCAGGGTTTCCAGGTGTTAAGCCTTGTGGTCTTTGAATGGCATTAACTGGCAATCCGCTGAGTCAAAAACCTAGGTAAATAGGTACACCGCATGAGTATGACTAGAGTCTAGGCTTAGTAATGTGGAGCCTGGAGCGACGCATACCTGGATGATGTAAGATTACTCTGATGACTGAAGATATACTCGGTAAATTTCCATACAAATAAACCTAGTATAACTTTGGTGTAAGTATTACTATTCTTAGGTTACGTCAATTTGCATATGCATATGGTTTGCTTAAGTGGGAAATATCTAAATATTGCCAATTTTTTTGATGTCAGCTTTTGAACTATGTTTGAATACTGAATTACAAATTGTAGTTTTTGGTGGAGTTTGTACGTGTTTTCAAAACAGTATACTCCACTTTTTGTGAAACTGGTATTTTAATCTACATAAACAGTTCTGACACCCTAGTACAGGCTCGCGTCTAGTTTGGGGTGAGATGGCCGTGTGCGAGAATGTTAATGTTATAATTATTTATTGATTATTATTTTTAAAAAAAAGTAGAATAATGTTGTGATAACGCTCCGGAGAGTTGTATATAAGTCCTTCTCTGTCTACTTTTATTTTATTTTAATAGGTCTTACTTTTATTTTCAATCTTCGAACGACCATCCACTAGGCTAGCTGTAATGTCAAGTTGAACTACAAAGTAGAACTTGTCTCATCAGTCTTCGCCTGCGGCTTAGATTTTATAGCATAAAATATAGTCAAGCAATAAAAGCGACGACTTAAAGTCAAATAATAACCCCTAACGAGCGATAGTTACTTTTTACCTGTGTCTAAAATGTGTGAACTTAGGGTCTCTCATTATACACACATCAAACATAACATTACACACAATATCAGTCTCGTCACGTAAAGGCTTAATTATGAAGGCTTCAGTCACACAAACAACAGAAGAAGTATCGATTGTACTATCAACGCTTATTGCCAGTCGACCTAGATCTAGGTGAAGAATAAATACATAAAATATTAAAGTAGATCCCACAATGTCTAGAATTTAAACGAGGAAAGAAACGAAGAAAATATACGTTCATAGTGAGAGCAGAAAATGTCGTCTCAGGATGCTATTAGTCTGAGATAAAAAGTCTCGTCTTGATTTTTCCTAAGAAATAATTTCTAAATACATACTAATAATTTCTAAGAAGCATGTAAGTGTGAACAGCTTTTTATGGAAGATAATGCATAGATAACTTTTCATAACACGAATAGAAACGTGTAGCCTTTTTGAGCTATTCGAGTAGGTCATGTACATAAGGTACCTTGATAGTTTACGACTGATAGATTTACAGAACACTATGCATAATGGATAGAACTCATACCACTACGTCTAATGTTACAATCATTTTGGAACCTTGATCTTTTGTACAATGAACATTTCGCTACTTTCTTAAAAGAGTAAAAAAACGTTTAAGTTAGTGAATTTGATTAGGTACAGGTCTGATTCAATACTTTGACAAAATAATTTTATACCCATCAGACAAGTTATCTGTGTATAATTTTATACCCATCAGATAAGTTATCTGTGGTTTTTTTTTGTGGATATTAGATAGCAAACAACCATGCAGCGCCATCCATCCGCTGTCTCCCTTTACAACTGTAAGTATGTGACAAACTTCGAACAAGACTCAAACAGGAATTGGATGGTTTTGGTACTTCTGTATTTATTAGATATGTTTTTATCGAACACAACAAACAAACTCCGTAATAACGGCTCATTTTTCACATGAATAATACAGTTTTAAAGTCATTTAAATAACACCAAAATTCAGAATGAAATGGCAGATTCTGATGGCAATTTTGTACCCTATTCATTTTACAAAATAAATAATAATGATTCCGTTGGCCTTCTTATATTATTATTACTAAATTGATAACTTTTAATTAAAATTATTTCTCTCAAATGGTCTCGAGGTCGCCACAAAACCTAACAATTTAACACTTAATCGAAATCAAGTTGCGTGATTTGTACCTCCTTAACATGTAAGCTGTTATTAATTGTAATCACTATAAATCAAGTAAATTATTTACTTCAAATTATTAAATGAATGCTAGCTTTTGTTCGTCTTATTAAGATTCTCCTGTTTTAGTCCCTAATAAATTCCGCAACCGTCTTCCAAGAACGGTCAGGTTTCGCAAAATCGGTGGTATCTTTCCGTGGCCATTACATAACCATTAAACCTGGATACCTATTTTTTAAGTTTTTATAAAAAATTATGTTGATTTTAAATATAATTTCAGATATAATGTAAATAAATTACCAGTTTTTGGAATATGATTTGGCATTTTTCAAGCTTTTATAAATCAGGAACATTTATTCCTAAATATTATATGTTTGAAATTAATTTCTATATATTTATTTTATCCGTGAAAGTACAAACAAAACAGCAAGTCTGTGAGAGGGGTGACCCGAGCAGCGGAGGCCCAGCCGAGGAGGCGTCACATGGCGCGTAATCGACGACTTTCGAAGTTCGCGGCCGCCGTCCCGTTACATAACGCATCTCCACTGCCTCCAGCATTCCGCGGGTCACACCAAACACCGGTACTTACTGCATCGATTATGTCACCTCTCAGCTGACAGTTGCACAACGAGTCAGTCAGTCGATAGGGATCGGCGCGGTCCGCGGGCGAAGACGGCGGGCGGATTACGCGGAGGTCGATGGGGAGAGGTGGCGAGGAGGCTGCGGACTCACCGTGCGGATGGTTACATAAGTCGCGTGCGAGAGCGAGGACACGTGTAGCCCCTCCGGGGCTCTAGGCGCGACTGGCTGCTCTCGGGCGGTCTCGGGCGCCGCCCCGCGCCCATTCAGACGCGGGGGCTGCCCTGCCACCCGGCCTTCACGTGTGCGGACGCTTTAAAGCGCGGGGCTAATAAACCTTAACTGCGCGCCGATTCAAGGATTACCCTTTTAGATACAATTGTTATTGGGTCAATTGGACCACGTCGCTTGTATGCGAGCTGCATGCATCGGAAATAAGTGTGATTTTCTGCCTTAATAAAATCAAATTGACAGCTGTGGTGTTAGTCATTAGATAGCTTTGTTGAAATGAAAAAAATAATTCAGTTATATTGCTGGAAATCGAATCTTTTGAGTCCTGAATTGCCTAAACTGATTTGTAGTATTTTCTTATTAGTAGGAACCCCAACCGAATAACTTATAATATGTTTGTAGGTACAACACTATATAAGATCACTCCTGTATTTCTCTGGCATTTCAAGTTAGAAAAATCCAATAGTTGTTGCCCGAACCAGGATCGAACCCAGGACTTCTAGCTTAGCATTCGCATTACGACCACTAGAAAAGACACCTCGAACATATGACCACAGAAGTATACAAAAATTACTTACTACAAAGAGAGACAAGATATTATAATACTCCGGTTATACCTTATGTATAATCCAGGATATATACTCGTACACATATACATTATCAGCGCCATTTTGGCCGCCCATCATCGCAATGATCTTTACCTAATAATAACAGCAATATTTGATAGAGGTGAGCAGCAAATTCTGGTCGTTCAATAGCCTCTTTTCCCACGTTTCGATCAGAGCTTCAACTATAAAGCAGTCCAGAGTCCAGTTTATCGTTATGATTGTTCTTTATTCAATTCTTCTGTACTTATGGCCACATAATTTTGCTAACTTGCTTAATGTAATAGTTAAATTAGTACCTAATGAGCATAACAAGTTAAGTTCGCAAATAACTCTACCTGTGTACCTAAGTAATTTTTCTGCGTAAACTTTCAATCCCAGTTCTAGTTACCCAGGTTTAGCACATCACATGCCCTGACATGACGGAGAACTCTCAGGCATGCAGGTTTCCCCGCCATGTTTCCTTCAGCTTTACAGCTAGTGTAATTTATTTAATTTCTTACTATATTACTACATTTAATTTCTTAAATGGCACACAAACTTATCAAAGTCATTTGTGCATGCCGCTTAGATTTGAACCCGGAGCGCTTGAGTGAGAGTCAGGTTCCATAGCCACTGAGACAGCTCAGTGGCTATGGAACTTGCCTCATCATATAAATCCATTAAAGATTTGATGAAAGCTCTCTCGCAACAGGTTTTTATGAATTATCCTTTATACTTACTGTGAGGCTGCAAGCTACTATAAAATCCTGGCTCTCATCTGAAATCAAGTGTCGTTCGAATTAAAAATGAATGGCTCTGAAATGACATCGTCGAGGAAAATCTCCGGAAAAACTTAATAACATTTTCCGACAACATTTTATTTTCGTTGAATACTGATGGTTATTGAGTGAACTGAAATGGCAATGTGCGGGCTACGTCGCTAGTAGGACTGATAACGATGGGTAAGAAACATCTTCGAGTGAAAACGACGACTCGAAATACGTAACAAATGCAACCTCCAACCAGGTGGGCTGACCTGATGAAGTCAGTGGGTAATTGCTGGATTCAAATAGCACAGGACCGGAAGGAGTTGCACCGATTGATGGATGGTTGTAAATAGTCGAACCTGAACGGCTTCCGCCAATCTTCGTAACTCTACCGCGAAAAGTTGCTAGCCTGTTCAATTCAATTAAATTTTTTCCGACAATAGACCGTCTTAATCTCACAGACCAACAAAAAAAAAGCTTAGTCTATCTTGGAACAAGACTCTTACTAACAATTACTAACTAACTATTACCAACACCAACTTACAGCACTAACTATCTCTATTAGAGATATATAACTGCTCCAGTGCACATATCGGCATTAATTAATTGACCAACTAATGTTTATTATTAACTTTTGATCTAAACTTATTCTATGTATAAATAAAAAAAATTTATAGGTACCTAGTATGTATTTGCAATTTAACTAATAATGTATTCCACACAGTATTGTGCATACATCCAACTATATTGTAGAGTCATGTGTGTGAATACGTTTTGAGTGAATAAGTACCTACCACTTACGCATCTACTACTTAAATCGCTTTAACTACTAAAAATTGGTATTATTAGAAGCATTGAACCACCCTTTTAAATAATTTATTTAAGTTTTGCATTTCAGTTATGCTTTTTTTTTCACTTGTATATGATGTACCTACTCTAGTCTTTTAATTCAAAAGAAAAATAGAGACATATTTATTATACATAGTTATTATTGAGAAGCATTTTTTAAAATTAGTATTTAATTAAATATTTTTAAAAAGCTTTTTCAACTTTTTTTTATTTTCGTGTAAGTATTGTCATCGGAACCAAATATGTGTTCCGAATTTCAGCTCTATAGCTTCAGTGGAAGTGGGTGAAATATTGATTGCAAGATTCCAGGACATACATTATAAACTTACATACGAGTGAAGTTAAAATAGATATACATACGAGTGAAGTTAAATAAAAGCTTTTAAAATCAAAGAAAATGTATATTCACGCCATCTTTTGTCGAGTAGCTGTACTTTAAGAACTCGTGCTTTCACACCATCATTAAACTAGTGTTATTTCCACACAGAAAAGACCAAGCTTTTGTCAATATGTTCTTAAAAATATGATGCCCATTCTTATTATTCTTATCGAATATGGTTCTCTTTCCGTCGCTGAATAAAATAAGTCTCATAATAAAATATATCGTAGAAAGTTGGTATTTACATAAATAACTAGTAGGTAATTTGTAAAACGAGTCTTCGTCAAGTGAAAAACAAATACAAAATTATTAATATTAATAAAACAATATCTTAAGTACCTACCCGATAAAGGAATCTCCTATCTGATAGAGAAAATGTATATAGGTCGCCCGGGGTAGTACCACTACTTAAGGACAGATTTAGATTTATTTATTTTTCATATACCTATGGTATTTTGTATACACATAATGAACGACATTAGATTTTTTATCTACCGCCGATTCACAAACGTTCTTGAAACGGATTGTCACTAACAATTACTATTGTTATAGTTATTTATAAAACCTATATGAGGTCTTTTTAGTAAAGTACCATTACTACTTATTTTTAATGTAAACTTTGTTCCGGTTGGAACGGCGTAACTACGCTACCAGAAACTTCTGGTTAATTTTCAAACCAGACTAATCATTCTAAATATGAGTCTTGGTATGTCACAGTTCTCATGGGTAGAAGCGGATAGGTTTTCAATATTATTAAAAAAACACATTATTCCACTGAATAAACATTTATTAGATCGTGCAAAGTAAGACATCACCGGATTCAATATAGTTTAGAGAATAAATAACACGAAATGCACAGTATTAGGCAATTTGGCCTAAATCAGTCTTGCTATTTTTTTAATAACAATTAACAAATCACGTACTTTCCTTAGATTTAAAAAATAACAAAATAATAAATTTTTAAAATATGAATATAAAAATGATATAAAATTTACACTGACGCAAATTACAGTGATTTGTTAAATACATAAGGATAATTCATTACACCTTATATTTGTGTTTGTGTTACGCTAACCAAAATACGTTGGTATTCTACTGTATTTTGGTTACTTGATTGAAAAAAGTAATTTGACAGAATTACTTGTATGAGATATTCGGTCTAGGGCTAAGGTAATTCATGTTACGAGACTTTGTCTCACACTGTGATTTTAACTTCATTGTGTATAACTTTTATAATGCTATCCCCAACGAGCTTGCTTTTTTGTTGCTTTGAATTTATTCACAAGAAGGTATATTAATATGAAAAGTCATATAATTGACAACATTTATATCAAGAAAATATCCTTTACAAGGCCTAAGAATTAACAAGAAGTTTCTTAAAATACAACCACAAATAAAGTAAGCGTTGGCATCAGAATAGCATATTATTTAATAGCATTTAAATTTGCAGTGTTCTTTATACCTCTACAATATTTTTCAAGTACCAGTTTGATATTTTTTATTATAACATATTGTAGTGCCTAGTTAAAATAATTAAGCTGTATTTAAAATGATTATACATCATCTTATTTTAATATTATCTATCAGTTGTGCTTATTAATCCCGATTTAAAATATACCTATAAATAATTGAAAACATTCTAATACATAATATCTTTCTACATAGTTGGATACTAAAGTGTCTATATAGATTCCTTTAAAATTAAATATTATTAGAGGGTAGGTACTATAATAAAGTAATAATTGATCAATTTCACAATGAGAGATAAATAATAAAACCTTAAACTAAAACAAAGAATTATTTAAAAAGAAATATTATAATCTATATATCTATATAGATTAATATTCAAAATATCAGCAAAAATAGTGTTAAACACCGTATTAATAATAAACTTGTACCATTACTAAAAATCAATGTTTCCTAAAGCTGCAAGAGAACACCTACCTAATACACGAAATGTCGACAAGAGGGATATATATGAACTACTACGATTGCACATTATTTAACATATCTGTTAAACTAAACATGGTCAATAAATTAAACATCGCTTTAGTAATCTAACGAGAAAAAAAGGTAGCTTCTTCAAAGAGACTACAATACAAGACAAACAAGTTGCATAATTTTTTTAAAAATTCCCCGAGTAGGTAAATTAGCGAGAATGGTAATTTAATGAAAAATAATAAAACGAACCTTAAAATGATTTTTAAATACCTATAAATACCAGCAATACCCCTTCATATCGTATGTCGTTTTTTTTTTCATTTTGACAATATGTCTAGTGGTCGCTTAGTTAAACATGAAATGTTGACTCATCATCATCATCACAACCCTTTCTTTGGCCCACTGTTGGGCTCGGTTCTCCTCTCAGAATGGGAGGGATTAGAATTTGTTTTAAGACAAATTTTGTTTGCCTTTGATTTTGCTGAAAATGCATGTTTTTTGTTTTGGTTTTAATGGATGTCACAGGATTCGAATTAGAACAGAACTTTCTCAAAAAGTACTTCTTGTTCAGTAAATTTTAATTCTGAAACATCTATATCTTATCACTACGAGATGAGACACTCACTACGGTTTGACTATGATTTGTTCACAATAAGATTGAATAGATGTAATTAAAGTATTATGTAAACTTGAAATTTGCTGTTTGGTCGCTAAGCTTAGTTGCCATCTCCATGATAGCAAACCAATTCATTCCTTTATATATGAAGTTAAAAGAAATCATCATTTAAGTCATTAAACATAAAATTTGAAGGCAATATCTAACTTTACTCAGCAATATGTAGTCTGTCTGACTTTACTTAGCAATATGTAGCTAGGTAAAATAAAATAATTGACCAAAATATTTCAATTATAATTGATTTCTTGTCTGGACTTATATAGCACCGATTCGGTGGAAAACACCCAAACCAAAATGTTTGCTTTGAACATTTTCTCTTTTCATTCGTCTGCTCAAACCCCAGCCAATTTCAAGTTCACTTCTTATTAGCATGGCGTATCAGCAGCTCATTTAACGGCGAAAACAGCAGAACAATTTGCGAAATTGACTCTGCTGAACGGTGTTGACTTTCGACGGAGACGTCGGCACTCTTATATATCTCGAAGGAGGTGCTGGAATGACGAGTTCCAAGAGCGAAGCATCGTCGTCCTCTTCGGACGCTGTGAGCTCTACCTCGTAGAGAGGGGACCCGGCTCGTTCAGGGCTCTGGTTGACAGGTTGGTAACCATCTTTCTTTCGCGGCGGCAGCCTGGCAGGGAGAACGAAAGGAAATCTGCAATGCCTTCCTCTCGGACTGAGACGCACTGCTTCAATTACGTTCTGTAATAGATGGAGATCCTTAGCTTCGTATTAATGGTAAAAATTATATTTAATCTTTAATTACTTGGATATTTAATGGCGGTCTAAATAAGTCTTTATCATTCACGTTACATTCGCGTTTATAGGTAATCGTACTTTCATTCGGAAAGTCCGAGACAAGTTTCCGGGACAATATGAATTAATAGAATATTATGAACCCCTGCTAAAAATAAGTTATTAGTACGAGTACATAGTCTACGTACGTCACCGTTCGTCACTCGAAGATATCTCACTCCAGGCGACCTCAGCACGGGATCTTCATCACTGCTGCTAGAATCAGACACCTGAAATTATATACAAGCAACCAGTTAAATGCTAACCTTGACAACAACTTATAACACAAGCTTGGACAACATGACTCGGGAGTGGTATAAGTACTCAGGTGTAAGTACTCTCTAGGTTGAGTAAGACAATATAGCACTGAATAAATCGATGCGGTCGAAATGCAACGCAAATGCTATGTGCGCAAGTCGGCGAATGCACAATTGCGGAGCTTGCTACTTACATTTCCCTCATTTTCATTTTCAGCATCTGGTTGATTGTCACTTGAAGTGTCATCGCTGTCAATTCCGCTGTCCTCGGGGAGCGGGTATAGCGGCATCGGGGGGTAGAACGGAGGGCCACCAAACGGCAGCTCAGGAGAGCCAGCCCTGCGCATTTTCATGTATTCTGAAATTAAAAACGATAAACGATTGATTGATGACTTGATTTACTACCACAATAATGCAACACGTATAACATCAAAACGCATGTATACCTAGCCAAAATCAACACTGTTAGTCCTATTATCGGCCTTCAAACTAGAATGAATTTTCACTCAGAATTTTTGTCTTATACCAATAAGTTCAAGTTAGAATTGGCAGATTTAACGAGATGGCAGTCCTGTGCCTTTCAGATATTCAATGATATCGTCAAAATAATATGTCATAAGAAAGACTGCAATATTGCATAATATCATAATTTAGCATTTCTTCTGAAAATTAGATTTTAGGCTGGAGTTTATCTAATATGTAAAATGTAAAAAAAAGCTGCTGTCGAGAGCTGATGGTCAGAATACAGAAGACCCGATGTTTATTACCGACTTTAAATTTTACAAATATAGCTGATTATAGTTTGTATTTAAGTATATCAAGAAATATTAAATCAATAATTAAATATATTTTATGCTTTAGTTAAGATGCGAAAGCCAATTTAATGTAAAAAATTATCTAAAAAGCCAGCGCTCAGCTTGTCATTGTAGACTGTAGAGCCCAACCGGCGACCGCCACAACCTAATAAGTATTATTTCATATAGTCGGCCATCGGACACGTCAACACACAAATCGTGCGGGGTTCGCCGGGCGAGGGTAGCCGTCATGAACTACGAAACACTCGTTCGATATTGGCTGATCGAGGTTCACATTTGAGTAACGCATTGTACTAACAAGTATGGAACAGATTAACCATGTAATAAAATTTTAAAAAGTTTAACATCCCTGCGAAAACGACAGCATTTCGTGAGACCATAAGGCGATGGCCCACTTAAGTAGGTACTCCTAGTTCCAATTTCTACTACTGACAAAGACTGCCAAAGAGATATACGTATGTTGGGTATTTTCAAATCAAAATGTAATATTTATTAGTAAATAATTCAAAAATTACTTAAATAATTATGCTATAAAATTATAATATTTATGACATAACTTAAATCAAGCCTGTACTACACTTTGGGGTAGGCATAGGTGTGTTGCAGTACACCAACTTTTCATCATGTTCAGGTCCATTAAATATATATCTACATAATATTATATTAATCTATCTAAAATTAACAAAAATCTTAGTACCAATAGGGATTCATTATCTAATAATTAAATTTTGCACATATTTTAACAGTTTATTGCTAAGTAATAATAATATCTTTAAATAATCATCACGTTAAATTTCTTTGTACATGCATATTTGGTTAATAACATTAAACGTCTATATACTGACATAAACTAATGCTATAAAATACCTATCTGAATTAAATAACTAGTGCGCATAACTTCAATCACGTCACAAGCTCTTATCGATCGCGTACTGCAAATATAATGCACTTCTATGTTCGATCGCTAATATCGCAAAAGCTTTTGTAAATCTTATCCAAAAACGTAAATATAGATTTAATTAAGTATATAAACTATTACTTCCTATAGACGAATTACTAAGATTGACCAAAAATTAAGCTTTCAATAATACAAAATCTTTTTTTAAGTAACCATAACTGATAGCAAAATAATAAAAGTTGACGGAGCAATGGATGGAAATAATATATATTAATGAGCGTTTACCCAGGTAGTGCCTTTTGTCACTTATTAGGTGTATATTATTGGAAGCATAACCAAGAACCGGTGACCCACATCGCGCAACACGTCGTGTCGTCGCGACTAGCAAGTAAAACATAAAACCAGGAAAACAATCCATACTTTCCATACTAGCCGTTAATTCGAACCGCTATGAGAAGTAAATAAGAAATCAAGAAGGTACTCACCAACTAGCATCAGGGGAAAATAGAATCAAGGTTGCAAGGACCGGCCGATCTCACTAGAAAACGTCGTAAATTCCGCAATTGACTCGAATCAGATGAGCCAGGGTGTATTCGGGGAGCCCTCTCCTCGTTGCCATGGCAACCAGGCAATGCGCGCGCACCACTAAAAAGACCATCGACATTTTGTCAAAAATATTTCCGCAATTGTCAAACTTTTTTCAGCAGACTGTACTAAAGTTTTTGGAGGACTAATTATGTGTCCGAGATCTGAATAGGGTAAAAGTATGGCACCAAAAAAGGTATGACTTTACGATTTCATAAATACTCTACAATTTCACACAGTTCAATATTTATGTAGTCAACTAGGTAAACTTAAACCTATTAACAGTTAGTATTATGATTACTGTATCACAATTAGATGTAGAGTCCACATTAACGTGATTAGAGAATGTTAGTAATTAAATTTAAGTTACATTGTTATGTAATCGTAGGTACTTTATTCCCATCGATTTAACATCATGTTGCTATGAATACATCATGATCATCATAGAATCATTGAGTTAAAGTGGTAACATATATATCAATGCATAGAATACTGTCAATCAATCCACTAGTCTCCTCGAAGAGGGCTTATTCGATAACCATAGGATACTCAGTATAATAATAAGCCAATTAAACCTTACGGTAGTAGAAATATGAATTAAAAGGTACACGTTTAATACTTTTCATACGATTAATTCCATCAGATCTTTGATACTTTTACATTGAGGAAAATCAGGTGACGTTTTATCTGTAGTAAGGTAGATGTAATAAAAGTTTCACTTTAAAATCTCATAAAAATAATTAATAGAACATGGACTTTCTATTTTAAAATTCCATACTAAATTACAACTCATTGTCTTCGTAAAGGAAACTTCACAAGAAGACTGGCATATACGGTCTAAAACATGGCACGTGCAATTAAGGGAGACATGAACCGTAAACGACTTTTAAAACTATTCATAAACATGCGGACTCAATGTGCAAATAATTGCTTTTATTTTATCGATCGCGGTATCTGTAATGTTAAAATACCCCGTAGTAACTCCTAACCTATCTAAAATAACCCACAAATGAAGTAACGCCAACCATGACGATTTTCTTAGAACGACATCGCATATCGCTGACCCAAGCCGCAGAACGATGAACAATTTTGGGATTTTTTTTTCATCACCAACTAATAGGACTAACTATCAATAACAGTCCCCAGTCTTCATAACCCACGTATCTATAACATAACGTTCTAATTAATTCTCACATTGCTGACTATTACGTGAATCATACTGAAAGTCTTTCGAAAATTGAAAATAAAATAAAAATACCTCCAAATTTATCTTTTGTTCTTGGAAATAAATAAAAGTCGCCTGACTGACTTATTATCTCAACACCTGCCATAGTTAAATTGTTCTTTTTGCTGAGTGTGCGTAGCGTTGTCGTGGTGAAGGAGAATCCTGCTTCGAATGCGCTGCTGTCAAAAAATTTCCAAGACAACAGGCAAACAACAATTAACATACTGGTTTGCAGTATCTGTACAATTGTCACGAAATGACCTTTCCGACCACCTGCTTTCTCGCGTTATATTCATTTTGAGGAATAACCAGACTTTTGAAATAGCCGCCAATTTAAATATACAAATGTCAAATAAATTCTACATCTAAAAGAAGTTTTCATTGGCAATGTCTCTAACTGGCCAGTTCTAAAAACTTTCAGTGCCACCTAGGTACTAGACTATTAATTAAAAGGTAACAATTGTTTTTTGAAAGTACTGGGTCTAGTTATTGAAATCGATAATTATGTTAAGTCCTTGTTTAGTTAGTGTGCCTTTCTCCAGCTAGTAAAACACACACAATAATATTTCTCTGAAAAATGCGGACGTGTCCTACTACTCACATAATTACGTTTCGACTTTGAAAAATGCTTCAATTAACGAATATTCTAGTCTGTACCAATCTACAATAGATTGATTAATACATGAGAAATACTAAATCACAACGTTTTTTGAGCCTCGATCATACATCGTGTGTCGATTTCGCGTATTGCGGTTCCACAATCCGCGTGGTTCGTGACCGATGAATATCGAGAACTACTTTGCGAGTATATAGCAATTATAATCAAATAATATATTAACATTAACACTGGCAATGACAATTCGTCCAAAATACAACTTGAATATTTCTGCCACCTGACACAATGGAATATGTATACATATAACAAGAAACTTAAAAATCATAAAAATTAAAGGTAATGTTTGTGATAACTGATTTAGATTCCTAGCCCGCAAGGGACTAAGCCGGTTAGAATCCCAGATCTGTGGCGGAGTAAGTCAGCGGAGAAATCTCTTGGGTTGATTCTTAAGCGACTTAGGGTGAGTACTGCTCAGGTCTTGTCCACTGAGTTCAGCATTGTGTTCGTGTCCATCCCTTGTAAATAAGTGTGTTAACTGTATGCCCAGTGCATCCTTGATTACATGTCAAATTGTGATACGTCTGCCTTTCCTGGAATACAGGTTTACCTAACTATAAGCATATTCATATCATTATACTTTGTAATCCATCATATTCCTCCAAAACAAACTACATATAATATAAACTTATTTCCAGCGGAAATAGTTTGATGTCTGTGACAAATTCACTAAACATATCTAAGTAATTTATTTAAATTCGATATTTTGGCGTAGGGGTTATATGAAGGAGGAAATGATATGATGTTGCTCTTGCGCCTTATGTTCTCGTCTCTGCACTAGTTTTGTCATGTTAACCTATTACATCTTATATTTTCTATGGCTACTTGCACAGAAATATACGTGTGACGTCAATGGCTAACACGGCTGTTGTTTTCAGATACAAAATGAAATAGGAAAACATAAAACTGCTTTGTCTACGGAAATTCTTATCGTATAAAAAATGGCATGGTATTTGTTCCTTTATTATTACAAGGTTACATAACATATTTTATATTTACCTAATCCTGGATACAATCGCGGATACGCGTATACAGTTTCCGTTACAATACTGTACTGTCTGCCATCACGCAACAAAGCCCGCAAGAAATACAAATCGTAAACATTTTATAGTTTGCCGAAACGCATCGAAACCAGCAGTCGATGCTATGAACGTCAATGTTACAAGACCAGCCATAAAAGTTCGCGAAGTGAATGACGCACATCATGTAACAGTTCAATGTTGTTTCAAAGTTTGTGATTGAAAGAAAATGGTTCTGTAGTAAACATGCAATTGTTAAAAAAAGCCTGCGAGAGTGCCCGGCTCGTATATGGAGAAGGTAGTTTACGTTTTCTATACTGGTACAGAAAAGTATACAATAAATCTATATTACTAGCTAATCTATACTATTTTGGTTGTAATTTGGAAAAAATACGAAATGAAATTTGAAATTTACTCATAAGAATGTAAAGTTCAATAACTAATCAAGACAAGACCGTTTTAAGTTAAACTAGTTTAAAAGAAATCGATACGTACTTACCACTATGAATAATAATTCAACCAATTTGTCCTCGTTCTTGTATATTTGTGCAATGGAAATCAACCAACGTTCAACATTCTACTATACATATACATACGACTATTCAAAATCATTTAAATTAATGAATTGTTAGAATTTAAAATCGATTCAAATGATCATTGCTAAGTGTCCTACGCCGTAGCGGTGCTACGACTGCTTACCGTAGGCGCGAGTAAGGAAAATATATAAAATTCTATGTTAATTTTATTACAAACTGCGCGACGGTTTGATGTCGCCCTGTGCTGGCTAATACCAGACACGGGGACTAATTAGAATTCACAAACACGCCCAGTGCAAGGAAGTAATTTGCTACCTTTTTACCGTACCGTCAGCGAAATAATCAATGCCTTTTGTAGATTTAACAAATATACCTAAAGTATAAAATATAAATTTATTCAATAGCGTACTTACTGATTTTCGAAAATGTTATATTAATTTCTTTATCTTAAAGGCCTAGTTTTAATTTATTTTAAAGAAATAAATTAAGGCACAATTTTAATTAGCACTGGAGAAATTTCGGTTTATTTGAACAAACAATCATGCATTTATTATCACACTTTTAAGTAACATTTCATTTATGTTTTAGCATGTATCTGTAAATACATACATATTATTAATATCACTTCATATTTTTGCTACTGCACACCTTATCCTGGCTACGGTGTGTTACTATTAGTGCAACATACTAGTAAAATAGTATAAGTGTGTAGTATTCGTGTTCCACTCACATAGTGCACTAAATATTAAGATAATTATAACGATGTCTCGTACTTTTTTGTTACTCATTACTTTACTTTAACTTTCCGTAATGCGACTTGAACCATTGTAATGCAGTTTACACTTGTCTTCGGTTGAGCTGACTGGTTGGTACCGACCGAAGCGTGCCTTTTACTTGCAAGCAAAAGATGGAAAGTAAAAGTAGATTATCGTATAATAATTAGGAAAAATTAAGAAAAAGCCTTCTCATTATGATGTTAGATGAAAGTGATTCGGAAGTGAGTACTTTTCTTTCGCGTGATCGGAAAAAATCAAGCCCGCATCAAATTAAAGGGATTAATAGGTTTACTGCTCAGAGGCCTTAAAGCACGCAATGGTTTAATCGTTTGTTTACGCTTGCCTTTCTCGGATTAAAATAGCTTGAAATGTTCAAATTATTTATAGCTCCGTTACATGATTCTCTACATTATGGGGCGGGACATAAAATTACATGCAAATGCCCCAAATATTCACTCATAAATCAGTGCGGTTCTTAAGTAAACGAAGCCTTTGAATTGAGCAGTCTTCAGTTTGCTGCGATGCTGGCCTTTCGTGTTTAGTTTTTTGTTAAATTTTACTTGCATTTGAATCTAGAACAATGTTGAGGGCGATGATAAAAAGAGCTTTGAAGACGGACGAGGAAATTATTTTAGCGAAAACTTTGCAACGTTTCGATGTACGCAACACCTGTTATTGTATAAAGTGTTTTTTTGGGTATTTCGTGTGTAGGAAGAGTTATGTGAAAAAACGTAATCGTTGTATTTGCAGAAGGACGCAACAACCAAGTCCCGTGGCAACCTCGTGGAAGATGATGCACTTGACTGGCTCAAGCCACGCGCGCTCTTGAAGCCGGATGATCAGGAGCAGGTTCCAGATGCTGTAAGGATTGATTTTATATTTTTAACTAAATAATGTACAGTAAACTTTCCCCTCGCTTTTCATATAAAAAATATAAAAGCAACTTGTAACAGTATTCACTAGACTAGATGGTGAACTTTAACTGGCTTTGGGCACAAACGATCAGTCATGGTCGAAGTGCCCGGAGCTGAATAAGCTCGAGCCAAAAATTCCAAATAATAATAATAATAACAGTATTCACAGTTTGACCGCTGATTCCTGAGTTGAAGAACACAGGAGCATACAATATTCTATATTTTTTTAGTTGATTTATCATTTGTTTGATTTTTGACTTGCTTTAGACATTTAGTTGATTGATCATTTGTTTGATTGTTGACTTATGCCCGGTTTCTGAGGTCCATTTGACGGCAGTTTATCTATTCATTAGCGCTATCGGTTCGATAACTTTTCAAATTGTGTTTCTGAACAACCCAATGTAAGATAAACTCCGTTTATAGTTAGATTAACTTAACTGACGAAATATGGCCGTTTACCGGTTCGTTAACTTTATTTGACGTTTTTATGACAAATTACAAAAACTTATAAGGTATTATTGCCTAAGTACGTGTTAAATAGTATTGAATTTTAGCCTAGAAATCCCGGTGAAACATTTTACAGTTATTCGTAGGACATAACAATAGATCAATACGAGTTCTATTATGGACATCGAAATATCGAAATAAATTATTTTACTTTGACTTTTGACTTTGTCAAAAGTGACTGACAATTTCGGTTCTAAACATTATAATTGTAGATATTGTTCACATTTGACTATGATGCACAGATGCTAATAAATACCAAATTACAATATTTGGTAAATAAAACAAGGTGTTACTACTTATTGAGTATGGAAAAAATATTTCTTACAAATAAGACTATTCCTAGGGTACAAACTACAATGAATATCTATTTTAAACTTGATCTTTTGAAGAGACCCATCTAGTGGCAGTTTAAGGTACTCGTTATCGGATTCATAGTTAATGGAAGGCTCTTCGCGTGTTCAGAAACCCAGAGACAGTTATCCGACATATATCTTACGTTTAACTTTATTGATTCAATAGCTGTTGATAATATAACTGAAGACTTCAGAAACCGGCCATTATTGATCATTTAGTTAATTGATCATTTGTTTATTGTTGACTTTTTGATCATTTAGTTGATTGCTCATTTGTTTATTTCGTTTATTAGAAAACAATGAAGCGCTATAAATTAGATAAAACTAACTTCTGATAGATGTGCATAATTTTTTTAACAGAACAACATCATTCAATTTAAACACACATAATATATATGTTCGCCGCTATATTGTTAAATATATGTGATTAATAATGACAACGCATGTACCTTTAAAACCTAAAATAAAAGAAATAAAGTAAAACGCATGTTTTAAAGATAAGTCGTAAAAGTCTCTTAATGGGAATTAGCGGTGTAATCTTTCGGTTCAATATAATTTCCAAAGGAATCGATTATTTATTCATACTTTTAAAATTACCTACTACTAGGTACTATAGGTTCAAGGTACTATAACACATAATCAGATCTATTTATAATCGATAGAAATGATACACCTTCCATAGGACCTAGAAGAGGAAGTCGGGCGTATACTGACAACAATCAATCCACAGTGGGTGGCCGACGAAGTGGCCTACCACTATGGATATGGCCGCTTCGTAGTCAAACCTAAGCCCACTTTTGGCAAGGCCTACCCCCTCTACGTCTACCAGGGTACTGCCATAAGAAAGGATTCGGATGAAGCCAAAGCTCAAATTGCCGCAGGATACGGTAAGTAATTGTTTGAATAATCACGACTCTTCTTATATGAAGAGTAGAATGCTAAAAGACTAATCAAAATTTTGATTTCAGTTTTATTTTACATGTTTATTGTGATAGAAATAATAATGTTTATGTTTACATACAATGCCTCCCTACATCTTTATCTTGGCATCTATCAAAATAAAATTTGCATTTCTCCACGCGAATGTAGGTAAGGCTGTACTACATAGAGAATATATTAATCGTGAAATGCAATGAAACCTTTTTTTTTCCTCAACAATTCTGTCGTTTATACATCAAATCGTACTCATGATTTTGGGGATCCATAAATAGTAATAGCGATTGTATCGTTATTACTATTAATGAATTGCAGGTTGATAATTCGTATAATTTAACATGAAAATATTTATTTAGCGAGGAGGACGAGGGGACGCCAAACGCTAAAGATCCTATGAGCCTACGAGCTCCTTAAGTAACATTATATACACATTATGTACATGTAGGTTCTCTTCTCTTCACTTTTTTTCAAGTAAAATGTATGTGCTCTGCTTAAGTTTTAAAGATGGAATATTTGGTCAACAGGCTAAAGAAAGGAGCTTAACTGCTCGCTACCGCAATTTTTTAGACGGACGGGCTTTGTTTTAAGTAATCTCTTGTCAATAAAATGTTATTGTATACTCTCCAGGTATGGTAGGATTTGATGATGCCGGACCAAAACGAGCGAAAGTAAAAAAATCTACTGCGGAGGAAGAAGAGGAAGAGGAGCCAGAACCAGAGCCGCCAGCTGCAGAAGAAGTAAAAGGCGAAGGTATGGTTGTTAAAATGCCTCCAGAAAAAGTTAGAGATGAAGGTAGGGCTGCAGGAAAAGTTAAAGGCGAAGGTAGAACTATTAATTGGCTGCAGAAGAAGTTAAAGGCGAAGGTAAGGCTGTTGATTGGCTGCAGAAGAAGTTAATGGGAAGGTCAAGGGCAAAAGAGGTTTTCTCACTGACTGAGATGGCCCAGTATAGTACGCTACTCTACTACACATCCTCATTCATTGTTAACCGGAGTGTTAAAAGTTTAAAGGCTGCCAGAAGGCTTCTCACTTGGCTTTAACATTTGTTTTTACCTTTTTTTTATAATATAGACGGACAAACAGACATACGGGCCTAACGTTAAAAACCGGAACCAACGACACGGCGACGGCTTAACGTATAGCTCAGAAGCGCTCAAGGGCTATCAACTGTCTGGGGTAACCCCAGACAGTTGATAGCTGTAGTTCTTAGGAGTCAACAAGAAATAATAGCATGTTATTTGTCCACAGAGGATGCCGCCGCCGATGAGGAGAAGCCAGAGGCATCTCCGGACGAGGCAGGAGGCCCCACTGAAGCGGCTGATGAGGAGGTGCAGGGCGAAGGTGAAGGTGGAGAAGAGGAAACGGAAGAAAGTAAGGTTTCTACAGTACCTATTGAGATAAAAACTGGCGCACTTTAAAAAACTGGTGAAAAGCGTTCTTTATAGAACGAAAAATGTTCATAAATATGATTTATTAA
Organism: Carterocephalus palaemon; assembly: GCA_944567765.1. Taxonomy (NCBI): domain Eukaryota; kingdom Metazoa; phylum Arthropoda; class Insecta; order Lepidoptera; family Hesperiidae; genus Carterocephalus; species Carterocephalus palaemon. Next base: position 4,487,661 of record OX155655.1, on the reverse strand, counting down.
GATTTGCAGCAGAATCTAAAAATATCAAATCAAAGCAGTAAAGAGATATCTGGGAATTCTTTTTTCGAACTTCAAAATACCCTAGATTTGAAACCTTAGAATAGAGAAGTTTATAAGAGTATTTAATAAAAGCTCATAAATTACTTACCAAAACACACACTATATGGAATTTAAAAAAAAACTTTATAAAAATGTTGCTTTCTCAATAAGAAAGATTTATGTACTTAAATATGTATTTTCGAATGATCGTCTGATTCACTTAGTGAGATGAAATTTATGTCGAGTTATTAATAGCGGCAAGCAGTAGGTAATTTCTAGTTAATACAGATTATAAAGAGTTATTAATACCTTCTGTTACTAAATTAATACTGCAGTGGAATTTGCAGTTGATACTTCTACATCAATCAAAATCAAAATCCTACTGCATACTGGCAACGAGCCAAATAAACGCGATGAAATATTTACATATTAATTTCACCGTCCGATACTTTATGAAAGTTAACTAGATGCCTAAATACAAAAAAAATAAGTATTTCAAAAAATTTAAATAGTTTAACTTCCTATTCCTAGCATAAAAAGGAGTAAGTTTGATTATTCTTAACACAGAAAGTGTGGAGTTTCCCAAAATGAACACTTTCAAAACAGTTGAAATACGTACATAGCGAGACGTTGCAGTTTTGTTGTGGCGTTACGTTGTGAGTCGCGCCGATACGCTGACGAAATTCTCGTTGTACCGTGGTCGACCGTGGAACTCCGACTATAGTAGGACGGACTCACTGTGAGTCAGTCTTTCGTCCGTGGTGATGGCATGGCGCCTAAGGTCGTTTGTGAACCGCAAGCGTCAACGGGACGTCAAAGTGTGTATATAAATTATTCAATAAGTAAATAAGACTAATTCCGATAACGATTTTATAATTCTTAACTCTTACTTCTTTTATGATGTTTCTTTAATTTTCTTTGCAGAGGAGGGTGAAGGGCAAGCAGAAGTAACGGAAGATGTCATAGAAATCAAGCCACGCGTCAAAAAATTGGCGAATCAATTCAACTTTTGCGAGAGAGCTGCGCTCACATACAATTTCCCACGAAGGGTATTAATATTTACCGCAACATTATCATCAATTACAACATTCGCTGCGACCCATATACGTCCCACTGCTGGGCACGGGTCTCCCCCACAGACGCAGCTGCGGGAGGTCTAGAGCATACTCCACCACGCTGCTCCAATGCGGATTGGGTTAGTGGCCAACCCAGTGTCGAATGTTCTCAAGCCACCCGAAGGTCGTCGACAAGGCTTAACGACTGTTTCCAATATTGAAAACAACCGGGACCGACGGCTTTACGTGCCCTCCGAAGCACGGTAGCGTCCATGAAATTTTCTGCCACTAGCGGTCACCCATCCACAAACCGACCGGGCCCGTCGTTGCTTAACTCTTTCGATCACATTGAATCGAACCGAGCCATTGGGCTATGGACGCTATTACAACATTATCAGCAATCAATACAATTAAAACAATAGATTTAGTTATATACTGATAGATAGCACTGACCATTAGTAAGTCTAGGGATATTGGGCGTCGACATGTCCAGGGATGTGCAGTATCGGGGTCATCTGGAAAGAAAGACCAACTTGCAGCATGGATGCTCGGCGTGCTGAACTGGGCACGATGCTACATTACGATATTGTTTATGTGCCAAATATGGCCGTACATGGAGTATTCCTCCTAGCTTTGGGCGGGTACACCGGCTTACCAGCTGAGCCCACTTGAGTCCTTACACCCTGTAAGGACCTTGAGTCCTTACACCCTGTAAGGACCTTGGATCACTCGTCCCTACGAGTGATCCAAGTAGTTGACGATCCCAAGCTTACTGGTCAATTAGAGAACCACATCCCTAGGAAAGACAGGCTCTTTCTGTATCCTCAATAAAATTTATCACTCAGAGGAACTTCATAATTTGATCAACCTCATTCCACTATCGAACTACTTGCGAAGGTTTGAGGAAGGTATTCACACCGGTATTCCGGAGCGAAGATCATCAACCGTCTTTACAACACAACATTAATTTCAGTCAGTGGATACTCAAACTATACCGCCCCCTCGTGCAAACTACGGCGCCACGGCACTGCAGTGCATCATATTCGACTACTATCAGGAGGATTATGCTAGAAAACTACGTGAGAAAGAGGAGGAGAAACCTAAAAGGGTAAACATGTTATTTTGTAATCGTGTCTGACAGTCAACATCTATGGCCTTAACCAGTGCGATTTAGACCGCAGTGGATAATTTAAATGGTATACGTGTGAGCAATAGTTATCGTTCAAGATTTCATTTTATTTGCAGTTACGTAAAAAAGCCGCCAAGCATGCCAAGTCGGCCCAGCAGATACACGACGAGCAGCTGGCGCAGCGTATCCGCGAGGCTTGGGCCATTCTGGAGAGGCTCGTCAACCAAAACATATATGATGACATTGGTAAATAATTCTATGATTAAGATTTCAATGGTTAACAATCAATTTGTTAGACCAGAGTAGTGTGCGGTTTACTCGCGTATTAATGCGAATACTAACTAGCTACTTATTAAAGTAGAGGCATATCGGGATGAAATCTCTACAAAATAGGTTACAATCAGGACGCAGATTACAGCTTTCATGATGCCTTATGAAAGACCATAGACTTCAAAGATGGCGATGCAAGTAAGCACTACAAAACTTTCTACTGAAAATTGGAACTCCTCCATTCAGCTTTACCACGTTCTCTGCCCAGCTTTACTTCATTCTCAGTCCCGTACCACCGCATCCACCCAGCATCACTACCAAGGCAGCAAATAATGTGTCTATATTAGAGACCGCCTTAGGGGAACCATATTATAATATTCGGCCTTACAAACTTAATTTCGCGTTATGTCACTTATGATAATGACATCTGACAATAAATCGAGTTGTTTGCCAGCCCAAGACTATCGTTACTGGGACGACCCGTCGGACGAGTTCCGCGAAGGCATGGGCTCGCTGCTGCCGCTGTGGCGGTTTCAATTCGAGCCGATGCGCAACCACTCTGTTTGCGACCTGCAGTGGAACCCACACTACCAGGACTTGTTCGCCGTCGCTTATGGCTCACGTAAGTCCATTGATCCGATTCGATCCATAAGATAGAAGCGGTTATAAGCCCGACCGACGAGTTCAGTAAAGGCAAGGGCGGGTCGATGATGCCGCTGTGGCGGTTCTTCGATTCGAGTTTAACCGATGCGCAGCCACGCCGTCAGACTGCTAGCCGTTGGTCGCTGATTCCTCCATGATGGTCGAGATGAAGATAGGCCAACAGCTCTCTAGGGAGAGGTTGGCCTTCAGGTCGGTCTCCAGCCATCGCTATCACCGTCTTCCGGACGTAGCGCTCCACTCCTGTGATTTCACGCAGGGCGAAGATTTGCTGGGCTTAAGACGCTTGCACTGCGTGGCCGCCGCCAGAGCATACCACACTAGTCGCATACGTCAGCCTACATCAGATATAGCACTTTTATATGCCAAGATAACCAGGGCTCTAATATTTATGTTAGTTTAAGGGGCGAATGTTGGGAGAACAGTTAGTAATAGTTAGCACATTATAATTTCCGACTGGTTAATTTTTTGTAAGATATGTAAAGTTAGTATATGTATAGACCATAATTAAAATGACTTTATTGCAGTTGACTTTACCCAGCAGCAGAAAGAAGGCTGCCTGTGCCTCTACAGCATCAAGAACCCAGCGTACCCCGAGTACGCTGTTATAACAGAATCGCCAATCATTTGCCTCGACGTATATAAGGAGACGCCTTACTTAGTTTGTGTTGGTAAGCCTTTCGATAGAGCCACCAGTTACTGTAGAGCTACAGATTGCTTTTTAAAAGATCTAAAATGTTGCTTCGTAGAGAATGTTGCCATCGGTCTTGATTGTTATCATTGTTCGCCGTCTCCCAAGCGGGCTAAAAGTTTTCGTCACTCGTATTGACCACTAACTAGTCGAGTACGCTCCACATCTTCGAAATAAGACTTCTTTGCAGTGGCCCGCTATGAGTGACAATCAAAGGAAATTAATATAGACTTAATATATTGGATCTTTTTTTGGGTCGGATTGAATTTTGTTTTAAGACGTTTTTGATATTGATATGATATTTTTTTCCTAACATTCAGGGCTATACGATGGAAATGTCTGCGTGTACAACGCTCAGCTCACCCTGGAATCTTCCTATCAGTACAAATCGGACTCTGTAAGGGACAAACACAGCAGCATTGTTTGGGAGGTAAGAAATTAGGCAACAGGGTAACATAAAATAAAAATTATGATGAAATGAACCAAAACGTACTTGATAGCCCTCAACATCCAATCATCAGCACCTGGTATGGATGGGAGAGAATACCCTATCACATTAAGTTCGCCTATTATACCTTATCCTTATTTTTAGTTTTATACCACAGATTACTAAATTGTTACAACCATAAAGTTTGACTTAATAAATAGATAGTCAAAGTCAAAATCAAATCATTTATTTCGTTATGAACTAACGAAAGTCTGGGTAACTAATAACTACAACTACTACTAATAACTAACTAATAAGACTAATATAATGTAACTAATAATTTAGTTACCTACTTATTAACGCTCTAACGTTAAATGTTATATAGGATTAGGTTGGTATTGACCATTGGATGAATAGCTAATCCTACAATATTATAATAACTTTATAATTACTATGCAGTGTCTACATACATTTATTGTTACCGTCAACCGTGAATTTTTATCAAATACTAGTGGACGCCCGCAGCTTCGCTCGCGTTACACATTTACTAACTTCAAAAACGGCAAAGCTTCATACTAACTTTGCACCCCCGTTTTACCCCCTTAGGGGATGAATTTTCAATTTTTTCTCGCCGTAAAAACCATCCTTGAACTTCAACGAACATTTAAAAAAAAGAATTGGCCAAATTGGTCCAGGCGTTGTTGAGTTATGCGCTTACCAACACATTTTGCGATTCATTTTTATAATATAGATGACAATCAAATAAATTTTGAAAAAAGAAACAAGATACGAATGAATATTCAATCGGTAAAAAGAAATGAAAATTGACTATAGTTGTTTACGACAGATTCGTTGGGGCGCTCGCCTCATAGACGGCGAGGCGTCGTTCTTTTCGATCTCGGGCGACGGGCGCGTGGTGCAGTGGGCCGTGATGCCGGGCGAGCTGCAGGCCACCACCATCATCACGCTGCACTCGGACGTGCCGCCCATCCCCGGCCCCGACGGCACCATGCTGCTCGTTAACAGTCAGTGCAACATTGAACATTTCATCTGCTTACTTACCTGATGATATATCCGAAAAAGGTTGAACCAATGATCTCCCGATGTTGGGCATGGCATATACACCATACTCCACCGCGCTGCTCCAATGCGATACACCTCCGTCAGTGTTGTTCATCGTTTTGTTTATCATCCGTGATAGCGGTGAGCATGGACGCTTTCGCAAGAGTTTTTACTATTGTTTCCGTACGCAAAACTTTCTTTTGCGTACAGCACAGTTTTGATGAGTTTTCGTACGAATTTTACTCTTGCGAAAGCGTACAAACAGACACCCTAGCACAGAATACATAATACCATAGATCCCTACCTTACTAGTAATAATGGTAGCGCGTAGATTGGGTACGAGATCCTTATGGAGGTACACCTACGTGCCGGTCAGACGCGTTATAAAAGTATAATCTTGATTATTCGTCTATTTGACAGAGAAAAACGTGTTCAATATGAACACTCAGTTCGTTAGAACACGATTATACGTTTACGTCCTTAACGTTACCCACGTAACCCAGGTTGCGGCAGCTGCATATGCTTCCACCCGGAAAAAGCGGAAATATTCATGGTGGGCACGGAGGACGGCATGATCCACACGTGCTCGCTCAAGTACAACCGCAACTACGTGCGCTCCGTGCGCGGCCACCACATGCCCGTGTACCGCATCAACTACAACTACTTCAACAATAGCATCTACGCGTCGTGCTCCGGCGACTGGCGCGTCAAGATCTGGGAGGATGGACGCGAGTAAGACTTGCCTTATAAGTTATAACTAACTACGCTACTAAACCACCACCCACGTCTCAGCTTCACAAGTCATCACTGTGGGATGACTTATGAATCTGAGACGTGGGCCTTTACAGTCGGCCTCATTTGTTAGCTCAAAGTTGCTCAGCGAGCAATGGATAGAGCTATGCCCGATATTTCGCTACGAGATGGGATTCGTAATGATAAAATTACCGACATAGCTCATCGAGTTAACAAGCTGAATTAGCAATGGGCAAAGCCACGTCGCTCGCAGGACCGACATCCAATGGGTAAGAAAGGTCATCGAGTGGAGGCCGCCCTCCAGCTACGAGTAGGTGGACTAATGACCTGAAGTAGTTCGCGGTTAACCACTGGATTCAAAAGGCACGGGACCGGTAGCACTAGCAGCGATTGAAGGAGGCCTTTGTTTAGCAGTGGACTTTGAAAGGCTGATGGATGGATGGATAATAAGCCACAAGGTCTGCCTCGTAGGTCTGGTGGACGCAAGCAGGTTCGATTCCCGGTATGGGTAAAGTTCTGTTGGGTTTTTCTTACTTGATTGATTGATTGATGCATTGATTTTTAATAATAAACTCCTGTGAAATCGGAGTCTTTCAACGTGGCCAATGCCTATAGGCTCACCACCAATTATTGCATGCGATCCAAACATAACTAGTGATAGTGGGTGTACGTCTACGTAGGTACAATATACGAGCCTACCAGATTCAGATCCAGATTCAGATTCATTTATTTTTCACTATATGGTATTTTGTATACGCATAATTATCGTCATAATATTTTTGTATCTACCGCCGGTTCACAAATTTGATGCTACCGATAAGAACACGGCAAGAAACTCGTAGTTACCCTTTTCAAAATTTACAATTTTTTTTATAATTTGATCACATTACATTATTATAGAACAAGTGGAGCTGGAGATACATCGCACCAAGAATTTCTATCGCTCATGTAGTCATTAATTTTATAGAAAGCTTTATTATTAAGGTTTTGTAGGTATATGTACTCGTACCTAATGTAATATTTAAATTTATTCTCTGAGACACGTATTTTGTTTTTTGATGGATTTACATGCATGATGTTATGATAATATTATGTCTATGTTCAGCGAGCCGCTCTTTATGTTCGACCTTGGCTCCCCCGTTGGCGACGTGAAGTGGGCTCCGTATTCGAGCACAGTATTCGCAGCCTGCACGGCCGATGGGAAGGTATGAATGTAACATTAATTTTTTTTTTTTTTTAAGTCTTTTTATAACTTCTTTTTTATTTTCGTGCATTGTCATCGGAACCAAATATGTGTGCCAAATTTCAGCTCGATAGCTTCAGTGGAAGTGGGTATAATATTGATTGCAAGATTCCAGGACATAGATACATAATTACGAGTGAAGTTAAATAAAAGCTTTTAAAAATATACTTAGGTATCGGTTGGTCCAAATTGGTTTCAACATCGTCATTATTGGAATTATAACTTCAGCCTTCATCACAACACTTTCTTTGTCCCACTGTTGGGCACGGGTCTCAACCCTTTCTTTGTCTCACTGTTGGGCACGGGTCACCTCTCAGCACGGGAGGGATTAGGCCTTAGACCACCATTGGCCAAGTGCGGATTGGCAGACTTCACATGCCTTCAAGAACATTATGAAGAACTCTCAGGCATTCAGGTTTCCTCAGAAGTGTCCTTCACCGTTATAGCAAGTGACATTTAATTTCTTAAATCGCACATAACTTAGAAAAGTCATCGGTGCGTGCCGCTGTGGTTTGAACCCGGACCGCTCGAGTGAGAGGCGAGTTCGATAGCCACTGGGCTGTCACCGCATTTCAGCCTTAGCCTTCAACTAAAAACACCTTACTTGTAGCCTAGGTGCAGACAATAAAAGTAGATAATTTTTATACACTTATCTATTTGCTGCTTGTTGCATCTAACCATAATTATTATAATACAGGTATATGTATACGACTTGAATGTGAACAAGTATCGGCCTATTTGCATACAAGCAGTGGTCTCGAAGAAAACTAAAAAACTTACACGAATCGACTTCAACCAGCGGCTACCTGTTATCCTCTGCGGTGATACTAAGTAAGTTAACAATTTATAATAATTTAAATTCCTAAACACATTTTAATTAATGCAATTTCTAAATAATTGATTTTTTGCTAATGAGGAATTCACGAAACATTATAAATAATATATTTATGTGTTACTGAATTATGGCAGTATTTCGCCCGTTACAACATAGCCTCCATAGCTCAGGGGTTAGAGCACTAGTCTTGTAAACTAGGGGTCGAGAGTTCGAATCTCTCTGGGGGCATAATGTACATGGTGGTTGTCATATTTTTTTATTTTATTATTTTATTTTCATACTATCTCAATTAAATGTTTTTTTTTTTCAGAGGAACTTGCCACGTTTTGAAATTATCTCCGAATCTACGAGTCATGTGCAAACCACCGAAAAAAGCCCAAGGTGTTGATCAGAGGACTTTACAGGTGAAATGATTAATTTTTTTTTATTTTATTTTAACAACCAAGTGTTTGTTACAATAACATAACTTTTTTTTTTTTCTATTGACAGATCATGAAATTGGATAAGCTTCTGAGTTTGGTTCGGGACCCTCCGTTCACCACTGGTGTTGTCGACGAAAAGTTTGATGATGACTAGTATGTTAGATAAATTTATATAGTATACCATGAAGCATGTTCCATGATATAATTATAAACATTTTTTCATATTTTTCATATAGGTACTTCCCTGCTGATTAATTTCTAATTATTAATAATAAATATTTCCTTAGGGTTGAAACGCTTTATTTTAGGTGTTGGATTATAACAAAAAAACAATTAAACACTTTATTTGGTATGACTTATTTTATTCAATTCAGTTTTTTAAAGAATAAAACAATTTACTTACTCTACAAGTTCGTAGTTAATAAATGTGCCTATTATAACAAAGGTAGTAAGTATAGTAGTAGTTTTAAATAGATATCAATTCACTGTAAATGTGCTTTAACGCTACGAAGATGAAACTTTATATTTATTAATAAAAACTAACTTAAATTTGCACTATACTACAATAAACTCTATAGGAAAAACATTACCATTTACAATGGTCTTGAATTAAGTACACATAAATAACATTAAAAATGACTAGACATGAGATCTAACATTAATTATAACTATTTTATACATCACATTACTTAGTAAGAAATAGTGCAAGCCACTTGATTGCCAACTTTTATTTGAAAAATAAATATTCAATCCATCCATCCAGCAGTCAGAATCGAGTGCTGGATGTTGGACCTAATACTTATATCCGCCATAAATATTTTCTCCAGCTGGGGATCGAACCCGGAACCCAGAGTTCGTCAGTAAGTCACTGTCCCAAATCACGCATCATGGATTCGTCAAAGTAGATTATTATTCTACCTTTTTTAAAATTAATCTTTCTATACAATTTCAGCACAATTTGACACCATTTAAAGCGATAATAATACCTAGTAACTATATCAATTTCGTAAAATATCGAAATTTTAATATCCGATCGACTTAAAACTTTATACAATTCGTATCCTTTTAGTAACACGCAAGATTTTAAAGTCATAATGTGCTATATGCATACAATTTTTATCCAGATTTTTTTATGTACCTGATATTGTTCTCAACTTGAAAATATCTTTTAAAATAGTGCGTGCAAAGCAATTACTTTGGGTATGTTGGTTCTCGCAGATCGAAAAACATAATTATTTGGCTAACTACTACTTGTCAGTACTTAAACTTTCGTGATAAAAACATTAAATTTTGATTTTAAAAAAATTGTCTCAATTTCTCTCAAAATTTTTGTAATCTTTTTTACAAATATTATTAATTAAACTTAGCTGCCTATTTTCACATAATTAATTTGTGTTTATACTGATATTGGAGCTATTGCTTATAAATATCGCAAGGAAAATAAGTATAACGAGATGGGGCAAGGCCTATTGACCAAGACTAAAACTTTTAACATAACACAACATTACGTCTGTTTTCTCCAAAGGGGTAGGCAGAGTTGTGTTGTAGTGTCTTTTCATCAGTTATGTAATGTAATAATAGGCGTGTGAGCCTATTGCCATAAACTGGTCACATACCAGACTCCGAGCTGCTACCGGGCATTTCAAGTTATAAAAACCTAAACCTTCCTATAACTTATACGACGCTAATATTTTTGTAGCGCCACGAATTTCTGATCTAGTGATTAAATGTCTTTTTACCTGTATTGGCAAGATTAAGATTCTTTTATAACTTATTTTACTTTTACACAAACAGCAATCTATTAAGAATATCAAAGGCCCTTGAAACGAAAGTATTAATTACAAAAGTGTAATCATCGTCGAGCTCATCCATACAATAAATGCTCTATATGAGATCAATGGGTAACAGTTTTAACCATAAACAAATAAAATTTTAAATATAACTAACAAAAATACATACTTTCATAAATTTTAGTGGTTAAGTAAAAATAAGGTTTAGCAATTTTTGCTCAATAAATATTTCAATATGTTAACAAAGGCTTAAGAAATCTGGCCTAACAACCTACCCTTGAGATCTGAAAGGCTTAACAGCAGAATACTGACTCGTCATGAATTTTGACAAAACATCGAATTGGAATTCAAAAATAGAATTTAAGAAAGAGTTTTTCATGCACTTGGCCAGGCCAGTGTGCGCCTATGGCCTAATACATCTCCAAACTGGACCATGTTGAAATTAAAAAAATATAAACCTATTTAAGCTACAGCGTGTTGATTCCTATATACAAACTTAAGTCAGATTTCAAAAGAAAGTGACAAAAGTTGGTTCATCTGATGCGAATAAGGGCCAACCCATAATAGGTTGGTTAATTTGTTATGAATCCATACTAATATTATAAATGTGAAAGTGTGTTTGTTTGTTTGGCCGGCTTTCACGTCGCAACGAAGCTATTATATGGTATGGTTTTGGTGTGTGGAGATAGTGAGGAGGGTGGAGAGTGACGTAGGCTACTTTTTACCACGGTAAAACATCCCCATGGGAAGATATCGATCGATGTTTTGTTATTTGCTAGATATTTAGTTCCGGATGTTGTTAATAGATGGCGTTAGTACAATTTAGTTAAGTAGTTAGTATAGTGGTTAAGTAGTTAGTATCCTTTAATCGTGGAACTGTCACTATTTATCCACCACAAATGTATCATGTATGATAAACAACTCATTGTTAATTCCCTTTGACCACGCGGGCGGAGCCGCGGGCAAAAGCTAGTAGCCTAATAGTTGTAAAGAATGAAGGAGTGATCTTAAGGATACAGCAGCTTGGGCCCGATGTGGGTGCAGCGCTCGACTGCGCCCGCGCCGAGCTTTAGGTCGAGGAATGCGCGCGCGTCGTTGGGCGCGGGCGCTTGCCGCCCAGCGAACTGGATCTGAAATTTAAATTAATAAACCATTTTATTCTAAATTTTTTATTAAAAATACAAATAGAAAAACATTTTATTTTTTAACCTGAAGCACAAACACAACAAATACAAAACATATAAAAACTTAATTTTAATAATTATACCGTTAAATATTATTTTTTTTAAAAAGCTTTTTAAAACTTTTTTTTATTTTCATGCATTGTCATCGGAACCAAATATGTGTGCCAAATTTCAGCTCGATAGCTTCAGTGGAAGTGGGTGAAATATTGATTGCAAGATTCCAGGACATACATACAAGATACATACGAGTGAAGTTAAATAAAAGCTTTTAAAAATGGAACGCTTCGAGAATAGTTTTAATCGCGTCCTTCATTGCCGGCCTTGATGCCATAGGCGACGGCGACCCCTTACCATCAAGTGGCCCGTATGCAATGTTTGTCTGTGTATGTTTGTAAAATAAAATAAATAAATACGTATTGTTGCAGTTCAATGGGTAACACTTAGAGAACACACATAGCTGCTGATATGACGTGACATAATATTGGTTATATTGTGATAACCATCACAAAATTGTTTTCAAAAAATTAGTTTGGTGATAAAGTGTAGTATGAGTGCACACATCTAGTGACCTCATGAAGTTGTACATGTGGGGGACCCGTGCCCAGCAGTGGGACGTCTAAGGGTTGTAGCAAACATAGCGAACCTGAGCGAGTGGATGCAGATGTCTCTCAGGGAACTCCCTCTGGTGAGCCATCACCCAGTCAGCCGGCCACATGGTCCCGTTGCGCGCGGCGAAAGGCAGCACCAACACGTACACCCGATTTGTTGCCGAGTAGGCCACTCTTGAACAAGATTCATTATTAGATAACCTCAACCAATTTTTATAATGCGGCATCTTGCTCGTTGCCCTGCGCGACGCAAGTAAACAGATAAGGCTTCTCAAGGCTTCACTTATTTATTTATTCATAACTAGTGGACGCCCGCCCGCAGCTTCGCTCGCGTGGAATTAGACGTAACATAACCTAAATACAAAATTTCATTGAAATAATGTAAACTTTTATACCTACTAACTTTGCACCCCCCTTTTACCCCCTTAAGAGATGATTTTCGAAAATCAATAAAAAACCTTCCTAAGTACTGAATTTCATTCGAATAACATCAAAAACGGCAAAGTTTCATACTAACTTTGCACCCCCGTTTTACCCCCTTAGGGGGTGAATTTTCAAAAATCCTTTCTTAGTGCTCCCCTACGTTATAAAAGGAACCCCTGTGCAAAATTTCAAGTTTCTAGCCCTTATAGTTTAGGCCCTGCGTTGATATGTCAGTCAGTCAGTCAGTCAGTCAGTCAGTCAGTCAGTCACCTTCTCCTTTTATATATATAGATAACACACCAAAAGCAATACATACAATTGTTGACAGGTAGTTTTATACATATGGTCTACACATGTCATATTGACCTGCGTAAGACCTGAAGAGGGCATCGAGAAACCGCTTGATTCATAGGGCACAGGAACTGTCGGAGTGGAGTCGTTTAAGAGAGGTATCTGTCCAGCAGTGGACCAATAAATGCTGATGATGATGAGAACCTGTAGTAGTGTCCTTTAGTGGCGCGCTCCCACACGAAGCCGTCGGGGTCCGCGCCGCCGCGCTGCAGCCACGCCACGCGCGTTAAATCAGACGCGTGGATGCCTATCTCCGCATACTCCGCCCATGGTAGAATGTCTCCTCTGGAAAACAGGTTTGTATCTTTACATACCCACCCACCACAACCCTTTCTTTGTCCCACTGTTGGGCTCGGGTCTCCTCTCAGAATGGGAGAAGGATTAGGCCTTAGTCCACCACGCTGGCCAAGTGCGGATTGGCAGACTTCGCATACCTTCGAGAACGTTGTGATGAACTCTCAGGCATGCAGGTTTCCTCACGATGTGACCTTCACCGTTATAGCAAGTGACATTTAATTTCTTAAATCGCACATAACTTAGAGAAGTCATTGGTGCGTGCCGCTTGGGTTTGAACCCGGACCGCTCGAGTTCGATAGCCGCTGGGCTGTCACCGCTTCTTCATCTTTACATACATGGAGTAAAAAATGAGTAAGAGAAGTGGAGAACACGACACATTTAGGGGATAACCAATGGGTAAAAGAAGTCCTCGAGTCGTGACAACGACTCATTTAGGGGATAACCAGGGTAACCTATGGGCATCTATCTATGGGTAAGAGAAGTTCTTGAGTGGAGAACACGCCTTCAAATTCTGAATATTAGGCGCCTTTCGACCAGGTATATCGATGAAGAAAACAATGCCTTCAGAACAGGGCCCTCAGATCAGAGTCTTCTGAATCCAGTGCTTGCAACTAGACACCGAAAGGCTGCTGTTTGGATTTAGGGGGTAGTCTCTGATGTTTGTTTTTTCTTTTCATGCAGTGCAAACCTTTTAAAGGTACCCGGTATCGTTGGAGCGATGCTACACTAAAACCCCTTCAGTGGACTTCCTCAGTGCTTATGGAGGACTCACCGATGACCTCCAGTGCGGCGCCAGACTCAGTCCATGAAGAAGCGTGGGCGACTCTACCTAAACCTAGTTGTTTCGGACGTTTTGCCGACACGCGCCAGTTGTCGTGTCCGCAGCACAATGGCAGGTTACACTCTGCCAGCACGGTCAATGGTTCTCTGCCCACCTCGCTAAGACCGCCTTACTCACTGCCTCACAGCGCTTAGCAGCGACGTGGTCTCCAGACATAAGCGCGGACCGCCCTGCAACTAAGACCAACGCGCGAGCGCAGCCGTACGCCAAATGTTGCGGCGGTACCACAGCAGCAGGTTACACCCCGCCAGCACGGACAATGATTCTCTGACTACCCCTAGACATTACTCACTGCGTCACTGCGCCCAGCAGCGACGTGGTCTCCAGCCAGCAGCGTGCACTGGCCTGCAACTAAGACCAACGCGCGAGCGCAGCCGCACGCCGAATGTTGCGGCAGGTTACACCCCGCCAGCACGGACAATGATTCTCTGACTACCCCTAGACATTACTCACTGCGTCACTGCGCCCAGCAGCGACGTGGTCTCCAGCCAGCAGCGTGCACTGGCCTGCAACTAAGACCAACGCGCGAGCGCAGCCGCACGCCGAATGTTGCGGCAGGTTACACCCCGCCAGCACGGACAATGATTCTCTGTCTACCCCGCCTAGACGTTACTCACTGCGTCACTGCGCCTAGCACCGACGTGGTCTCCAGCCAGCAGCGTGCACTGGCCTGCAACTAAGACCAACGCGCGAGCGCAGCCGCACGCCGAATGTTGCGGCAGGTTACACCCCGCCAGCACGGACAATGATTCTCTGTCTACCCCGCCTAGACGTTACTCACTGCGTCACTGCGCCCAGCAGCGACGTGGTCTCCAGCCAGCAGCGTGCACTGGCCTGCAACTAAGACCAACGCTCGGCCGAATGTTGCGGCAGGTTACACCCCGCCAGCACGGACAATGATTCTCTGACTAGACGTTACTCACTGCGTCACTGCGCCCAGCAGCGACGTGGTCTCCAGCCAGCAGCGCGCACCGGCCTGCAGCAAGGAGCGCAATACGTGTGCAGCCGTTCGGCGAATGTTGCGACGGCAGCACGGAGGCAGATTGCGGCCCGCCAGCACGTATGACGGCGTCCCTTGCACCGATGGAAAACATCGCTGAAAAGTTTAATGAATCTAATATATAAAATTCTCGTGTCACAGTTTTCGTTGCCATACTCCTCCGAAACGGCTTGACCGATTTTGATGAAATTTTTTGTGCTTATCCGGTATCTATGAGAATCGGCCAACATCTATTTTTCATCCCCCTAAATGTTAGGGGTAGTCCACCACTAAATTTTTATTTTTATTTTCTAGACAACCCTAAATTTTCAACCCTCTACGATCATTATTTATATGGCAAAACAACGTTTGCCGGGTCAGCTAGTAAAATTGTAAATTTACTCATTACATCATTAGTCCTCACTATTGAGCAAGGATCTCCCCTCGATGAAAAGGCCATAGCCAAGCACATAGATCAACAGATCTAAGATGCATGTGAATAATGGAAAACAAAATATTAGGCTCCTTGCAATGATTTCCTTCTCTGATACAGGAAATTCCATTTGAGTGTTCATAAAAGCTCAAAACATTTGTGCATCTGAAATTTGGTTGCTCAACTTTCAAATAAATATTTTATTTTAGAAGGAAGTTTCAATGAAAGAAGAGAGTGATTATAATCTGGTACTTGAATTATGTCTACATGTCTTTGTATGTCAAAGCAGCTGAGTTATATAATAGTCCAATATAATGAGAGCAAATAGATAGAACTAGTAGTTAAATTCAGCTACAACCCATAGAAGTCTCACTGTTGGGCATGGGTTTCTCCCACAGACACAACTTCCGGAAGGTCTAGCTAGAGTATACTCCACCACATTGGTAAATTAATAATAATTTACCTGTGTTTCTCTTTTGCATCCATACCACTGTACTCGACCATCCTCCCTTATGACAGCTTTAACTCCAAGTTGCTTATACAAGTTCACCCTATGGTCCCTCATGTGCCTCATAGCCCTCTGTTTAGATGCTGGTGTTTTCAGAACAGTTCGGCCAGACCCAATTTTTGAATCTAATAAATATATCTGGAAATAAATATTTTAATTTTATTATTTTACTATATGGTTTTTGTGTCTACAGAGAACAGATCTCTTCTAAGATCAAACTCCCACACCTTGTGGATTAGTAGAACAATAACAATTTATTAATATTACATGCCTACAACAATTACCTTTATATTTTTCACTGCTGTCTGTAGATACAGTGACTCAGGAAATGGAAATGCAAATGGATGTGGGAGACTTTGCAATATTGAGGTTTTGA
This sequence comes from Carterocephalus palaemon, assembly GCA_944567765.1. NCBI lineage: Eukaryota > Metazoa > Arthropoda > Insecta > Lepidoptera > Hesperiidae > Carterocephalus > Carterocephalus palaemon. The sequence continues at coordinate 4,471,285 of OX155655.1, read as the reverse complement.
TAACAAGAGCATGTTGTCCACTGACTGCATCACACAGCTTACTGGAGGAATCCTTAGTGTACTGTAGGGTCCATTCCGCATAGTTCCAAGTCACTTGCTGGCAAATAAGATGTGAATTTCCAACACCTATAGCAAGTGGGTGGTTTTTAAGTTCCTTAGAACTTGTTTGCTGTAAGGCCCGACGAGTGATACGAATTGAATCAGGTGCAAAAAGAACATACTCAGTGAATATATGAGACAGTGGATTCAGATCATGGGGCAACGCGTCGAGTTTAAACTCTAGAGATACCACGCGCACGTTACGCAGCGTTGCGTTGGAGACTGAGAACTGAAATGGAGGATACTGAGTTTTCTGACACAAAATTATAACGGGAATACTTGGGAATGCCGTCACCAATGTCTGTACACTGTCCGCAATATCATTCTCAAACTCCTCAAATTGCCGGAACACTACCGTTATTAATTTGTTCAAATGTCGCTGTGAATGTCGATATGATGATAGAGGTAAAGTTTTTGTATCTACGGGATGAAGTTTGTACTGAGGCATCAAATACAAGCAGTACATAATTACTGCTATTATTGTTGTAAATAAAAACAGTTTAAAAGCGATACGCCCTCGCAGTAAACTCATTATCATCTTGTTAGACTTGCTAGTTTTTTGATTTAATAACTCAGGCGTGTGTACGTAATTACGCAGCTGACGATAGAATTGTGGGCTTATTTCCTTTAAATTGAAGAATATCATGGGATAGGTTACACGCATTTAATTTGATTTCATGCATTTTTCATGAATTTCCACTATTTTCCAACACTTTTCACATTCACCGACACTTCCTTTCCTTCTAATGCTGGCTGTCAGTGTCAGTGCCACAGAATAGATATACACCAAGGAAGTCAGTGCTATCCTGTGAGTCCGGTCAGATTTTGTGTTTTGTCAAGCCTGCCTGTCCCACTCCACGTGTAGGTATCAAAAATGTACCTACGCACAGCGACCTATTAGAGCAGGCTAATCGGGCCTCATGCGCCAGGGGTGTGTGATGTAGGTACTCGTAAGGTTTTTTCCGTTTTTATGGCAAAGGCCTCCATCATTGAAATCAAGTCACTTGCCAAATGCGGGTTGTTGATCATAAACCCGAACTATGTTTGAAAAAATCCAGAACACATTTTGCTCGACCCGGGAATCGAACCCGAGACCCTTAGACCACGGCCTGGTACCTAAACCACTCGACCGACGGGGCGTTATGTATAAATATTTCATTAATTATTTAGTACGAAGTCAGTATAATATAATAATGTATATACACATATATATATATACAAGGTGTCCCAAAATTCAACGATAATCCTGAACCAGAGGATGGAGCTGCTAATGACTACTCCAGGAAAAAAAAGAAAAAAAAAATATCTCGATTTTTTTTCAAGTTACTTAATAAAAATGGAAATTCTTAGAAAATTGACACCCCTCATGATATTTTTAACTACCATGACCACAATTTTTGAGATATTTCTGATTTCTTTTTTGTATCTGTGACCTAAGTAGTACTGCTATCTACCACAAATCTTAAAATTCCTTTAATGTCTGTAGTTTTCACACAATAAACAATTAAAATCATTGTTTTCCCTAAAAATTTTGATAAAATTTACTTTCAGTCCACTTTCACTCATTGTGGTGTAAAAAAAAAGTATGGACACTACTATGGCAAGTTTTTTTAAAAGTTGACGCAACTAATCAAGATTCCAAAATGGTATAATACTCTTGGAAAACTAGTCACAAAAAAAAAGTGTAATATTTCTAAACAAGAACCATATTTCAAAAATTTGTTCTTGTCGATTAGTAATAACTTTTACTATGTGCCCAAAATATGATTTTTGTTGTAAATTTCTTGGATTTAAATGGGACATGTGCGTAGTCAAACAAATTTAGAAGAGAGAGATAGATAGAGAGAGATTACATATTAGTCAGAGGTAGATGTAGATGTCGTTATTAAATAACAATAGGGCAGGTAGAGAAGTTGCTATTCTCAGCAGTCAGTACGCTCTGCTTCTTTCTTTACTGTACATCGTTAAGTATTCAATTGACGTGTGAATCAAGTAATCTGCAAATTGAACTGACTTTGCATTATTTTGGACTGTTTAACTTTAACTGGGCCCTTTGAGTTACAAGGAAACTTAGATGGAAATAATTATTTGAACTTTTTACAAAATAACTTGCCATACTTATTAGAAGACGTGCCTTTAAGTGATTTAAAAAGCATGTGGTTTTAAAATGATGGTCGCCCAGCTCACTATGCCCGTCCTGTGCGAGACTACATAAACCAAGAGTAGGTATCCAGGGCGTTGGATCGGGCGACTTGGTCCTATCTTATGACCACCCCTTTCACCCGATCTAAACCCCCAAGACTTCTTCGATTGGGGTTGTCTCAAAGACAGGATCTACTCAAAGATTTTTCACCACCAAAAAACCTATTTTGGGCACATAGTAAAAGTTATTACTAATCGACAAGAACAATTTTTGAAATATGGTTCTTGTTTAGAAATATTATACTCTTTTTTTGTGACTAGTTTTCCAAGAGTATTATACCATTTTGGAATCTTGATTAGTTGCGTCAACTTTTAAAAAAACTTGCCATAGTAGTGTCCATACTTTTTTTTTACACCACAATGAGTGAAAGTGGACTGAAAGTAAATTTGATCAAAATTTTTAGGGAAAACAATGATTTTAATTGTTTATTGTGTGAAAACTACAGACATTATAGGAATTTTAAGATTTGTGTTAGATAGCAGTACTACTTAGGTCACGGATACAAAAAGAAAATCAGAAATATCTCAAAAATTGTGGTCATGGTAGTTAAAAATATCATGAGGGGTGTCAATTTTCTAATAATTTCCATTTTTATTAAGTAACTTGAAAAAAAATCGAGATAATTTTTTTTCTTTTTTTTCCTGGAGTAGTCATTAGCAGGTCCATCCTCTGGTTCAGGATTATCGTTGAATTTTGGGACACCTTGTATACATATATATATATATAAACTATAAAACTAAAAGATTGTTTTAGCTAAGTACCATGTAGGTACTTAGCTTACATACAATCGTACAACACGTTTGAAATATCTAGGCATTTAGGCTGATGACCAAGACTTATGACGAAACGACGAAGTGCCTACCTAGACCATTCATTAAATATCAGAGACTGTTTATGTTTCGTTTGTCGTACATATACCAATGTATTATAAATAAGTACTATTAACACCTACCTTACGTTTTTATTTTGAAAGTCATTTGTTCTCTAAAGTCCTACTACAAAAATGGTAATTCAATATTTAGATTCATTTATTTTTTAAAGAAGACAGCCCCGTTTTCGCCAGAAAAGGTAAAAGTTACGCGCTAGAAAGAGACGCAACTTATAGGTAACTATAAGCGTAGGTGATTAAGCGCTACGCGATCTGAATTGAACTTTATCGTATCGTAGCTAGTCTATTTTTCTTTAAATGACTTTTCGAAGTGGGCCTTCTGTACTTGTACTATTATTCTGTGGTTTTGTGTTAAATTGTATATGTGCAAATAAATTAAATTCTTTTATAGATGTATAGATGTATAATAGAATAACTACATTCTATATCTACATTTCAGCAAATATTATTTTAAAAAAAGATTTGGACTAAATCAATAGGACAAGGAATGTATAGGAATTCGATAACTTAAAACAGATTCCTTATTTGTATTCTTAAAAATTCAAATACTATAAATAGATTTTATTTTAATTACATAATATTATGTTTATACAAATGTTTATCTTTAATGGAAAAACAAAAAGATTTTTTATATGGCTGACTTAATTCTCCAGTCTACCAGCCATTCGCTGCGACCCATAGACGTCCCACTACTGGGCACGGGACTCCCCCACAGACAGACGCAGCTGTGGGAGGTCTAGACTCTAGACCTCTCGCAGCAGCAGCAGCATGGTGGAGTATGCTCTAGACTTTAAGGCACTGCAAGCAGGGCTTTGTGTGGGGCGCTATATAGTCCTTTTTGACCTCTGTATTTGGTCCATTGTCTGTGAATTTGACTGACACAGCTGACAGTTGTCATGAATTGTCATGTCATCATTTTCAATTTCATGTTGTATTCGTTGTACTGCTAAGATTTCTAAAATTCTTCTTGTTTTTACATAATATATTCATAATCATGGAAGAAAATAAAGATTTTGAACCCCTAGAACCTACTCTACGAAATGTAATAGAACAAAAGTCTTTACGATGGATTTTTGTCGGAGGCAAAGGAGGAGTCGGAAAAACGACGTGCAGGTTGAATGAATACATTTTCTATTTTGTTCCAATAAACTAGTAGAAACCTCGTGGACCTTGTTACGCCAATATCTTTGAAACTGTGACTAAATAAAGAATTGCATTGATTTTAGCTGTAGTCTTGCTGTTCAGCTGTCCAAAGTTCGCGAGTCTGTGCTGATCATTTCAACAGATCCAGCTCACAACATCTCCGACGCTTTCGGGCAAAAATTTACAAAGGTACTAACTAACTCTTCATATTTTATGCCCAAAATCAGCACTTTATATTTAGGTTAATATTCAATTCAGTTCAAATTCAGACTAATCATTAACAATGTGTATTTACAGGTTCCAACTAAAGTGAAAGGATTTGATAATTTGTTTGCGATGGAAATCGATCCAAATGTTGGTCTTACAGAATTGCCTGAGGAGTATTTTGAAGGAGAGACTGAAGCCATGCGCCTTGGAAAAGGAGTCATGCAAGAAATTGTTGGATCATTCCCCGGTATAGATGAAGCTATGAGTTATGCAGAGGTAAGCTTTTTTAAAGCTCAACCTAACCTAAAGCCAAATAAAATACATGCTCAATCCTAAGGGTTCTGCTATTGTCTGACAATTACAACTGCACATAATGAAACAAATTGCACAAAATTTTTTGACACAATTATTGAACCTACTAAACATCTAATGAGGGTGCAGGCCCTCACTAATTAGTTACGTTTGGGTCCAACAGCATTCTATTTGGTATTGATAATATTAATGTTTCTTTCCAATAATTTCAGGTAATGAAACTTGTTAAGGGCATGAACTTCAGTGCCGTTGTTTTTGATACAGCACCTACAGGACACACACTACGCCTCCTCTCCTTCCCACAAGTTATTGAAAAGGGCTTGGGGAAACTGATGCGTTTAAAATCAAAGGTACACAAATAATTTTACCTTGCTTATGAAGTCATAAATTCACATTAAATATCTCTTATTATATCATCCTTTGCTTGTCAAGTGTATAAAAGCCAGATACGTAATACCCTATTTACATTTAAAAAATAAATACATATATTGAAGGAAGACATCTTGGATATTGTTATTAAGTAGATGTCTGCCCTTTCTGAAAATTGACAACAATGTGAGTAAAATAATTTTTTGCAGGTGGCACCATTCATTAACCAAGTGGCTGCTCTGTTCGGCCTCGCAGAGTTCAACTCCGATATATTCAGCAACAAAATGGACGAGATGTTGTCAGTTATTAGACAAGTGAATATTCAGTTTAAAGATCCCAGTCAAACGACGTTTGTGTGTGTCTGTATTGCCGAGTTCCTTTCCCTGTACGAGACTGAGCGTTTGGTCCAACAGCTGACTCGCTGTGGCATTGACACGCATAACATTATAGTCAACCAGCTTCTACTACGCACGTCTGCGCCTTGTGAACTTTGCGCGGCTAGGCACAAAGTGCAAGAGAAATATTTGGACCAAATAGCAGATTTGTATGAAGACTTTCACGTGACCAAATTGCCTTTGCTAGACAAGGAAGTGCGTGGAGCGGCCGCTGTGAATGCCTTCTCGGAATATCTGCTGACCCCTTACAAGCCACCAACTTCAGGTTCATAAATAAGACTGGGTTGTTTATTGTTTCATCAATGTATGTTCGGTTAACGAAATGGCACATTCACAGTAATTACACCATAGCAATTTTAACCCTGCAGAAAGAATTAAAAAGTAGTAGTACAGATAATTTGTTTGTCATTTATTGACAGAGCTTTGAGTGTAAAGACGAGTTGTAACAAAACATCTTTCTGTACTTCTTCTGAATATGGGATTTTAGTGCGACGTCTCTCCACGAGGATTAGTTAATTTCTTACACCATATCACAATAAATTCTATATGTGTTGTATGCGCTAAGTTTCGTTAATCCTACTATACTTTATAGTATTAATGTTAGATACAAGTTAAAACAGTTATCATAAATTTTATACAGTGTTGACTTGGTCTGAATCACATTGCAATATCAATTAAAATGTATATTTATGCAGAGGTTATGGTGTCAATTCACACTTCTCGTTAACGCCGTAATCTATTAAAAGGTGTGTGGTAGTAAAAAGCCTTTTTTTTGAAGGTATTCTATTTCAATGTGCATAAGAATACAAAAGTATAACTGTATATTATTCAGATTATATTAATGTAAAATTTACATAAATTCTTTTACTTGCTTTCCTTTTCGTTTTTAAGAATGGTGATTAGCAAACAAGTACTACATGAAAAATAAATAATTGAAATCAGTGAAGTACATTTTAATACATACTTGGCAGAAAGCTAAAATGTACCTATCCTCATTCCTCAACACAAACAGTTCCAACGTTGCTTGGGTCATAAAACGCATCACACACATGACACCCAAAAGGTGGTACTTAATTGAATGGATCACGATAAATTGTTTTTTATTTATATATTTGAAGCACCAATTACATAAATGACAATACTTACACATTTGTGTAACACCAACGATTTCTTTGCCGTATTAGATCATATATAAAGTACCAACTCAAACATAAAATTAATATCTTTGGTTTATCTGTGGTATATAAAAGACGAGGCATAGATACGTTAGATTACAATTACAATATGAAATAAAAGGAACCAACTCAAAGTACACCCATGACTACCGATTCTACAATTACAACTGTTTTACATGAAAGTATATATATACACCTAAGAACTTATAAAAAATGCACATAAAATAATATAAGATAATTTAATAATATTAATACTCTGTCTTTTTAAAAATACTTACTTTGAAACAAAGTATAATTGGTGTAAATAGAACTAAACGAAGTAATAAATTAATTAGTTTCTGATATTGTTCCAGTCATATAACAACCATGACAAAATGAATAGCACAGTACTGGAAGAAAGTTTCCAACAAAACAAAAGTTGAGTTGAGAAGTTGAGCTCGAATATAATTTAAATTTATATCAAGATTGTAAAAGCTGAGCATATGATAGAGATGCCAAGATAACATAAGCGCGATATCTTATGATTTTATGGAAAATAATCAAGATTCGATTATTAGAAATGTCACTTGATCACGATAATCAAACTACATTAAAACAATCCAACTACACAACATAAATATCATATTACTAAAAAACCATTCATGTTAATCTCAAAATTAGTATAAAATTACAAAATGCAATAATAACAATAGCCTATATTATCAGTTCAGATTATATCAAAACATCAATCTAAAATCAGGATCGGAATTATAGGGACGTATTAATAAACCAAACTATGATGAGAATCGGGTATATATAGCTCCATCCATATTCAGGATCAGGTCAGCTTCTTAAGATCATCGCTTTATTAATAAACATACCTAAACACCACCTCATGTTTGGTTTATTAATTAGTGATATCGATATTATTCTTTAACTTGTATTATTCAGAACATAATTTTCAATTGATCATATATTTTGTTCTATTACTTATAGCAAATTTATCAAATTCATTCGAAAAAAAAACTATAGAAAAAAATTCATAAGAATCTCCACTGAACAATATAATGGACATTCATTTCAAGACATTAGCATGTGCATACATGTTTTTTTTTTAATTGGTCTTTAAGATGCACTTCTTTAGGAACTGGGTTGAATGTGCTCCATTCCATTGATCAAAGAACTTTTTATCATAGCAACACTTGTAGCATTTCGTGTGTCCATTATTATCTTTTTCTTGGTTCGTTGCAACACCCATCACATCTCTCTCGATAGTCCGTGTATTATTTTCGTCTCAGCTTCAGCTCCGATTCCGCGACGGTCCATTATAACTTTGTTTCGACTCTAATGGCGCCTGTACACTCTCGTCGAGGGACAGCGAGGCTGGGCGAGCGCGAGAGTGTACAGGGTACACTCGCTATGTCTCGCGAAGCCTCGCAGTCCCTCGTGGGCTCTCCATTCCGAGTCGGTTTTTTGAGCGCGAGTCAAAGGGCCTCGCTTACCCTCGCGAGTAGGTGCGAGTGCGTCACTGTACATTCTCGCGGCGTTCAGTTGAGCGCAAGCTTTCTTTTTTTTTTTCAACTGTACGGACGTTTTGTTGCCTTAGATATGCAATATATGGAATAACGAAGCAGAACTTAACTTCGTATGATATATGTGCACGTAATTATAATAACTGATAGCGCATAGGGTAACAGCTGCCGTAACTTGTAACGCGTCCATCTCCTCGGCGTTCCTCTGCTGTACTGAATAAACGAGTGTGTACAGGGTCGCGCTCGTCCCTCGACCTCTCGCGCGAGTGCTCTCGACGAGAGATCGCGAGAGCACTCGCGCGAGAGTGTACAGGCGCCATAAGGCTCTGCGCAAACGGGCCACCGACCACAGCCACCGGTGGCCAGCGACAGCCACTTAACATAAACTTTTTCATATTTTGTATAGACGCGCCGCACACGTGTAGCCGGTGGCGGCCACTCGCTCCGCGACGCGCCACTAGTGGTCGCTACGGGCCACACAAAACGCCGACACCCGCCACTGTCGCACTGCTCCACCCCCCGCGCAGTTATACATATATTATATTATTTATTTATTTCAATGCATTAACAAAAGCGCGAGCACACTTCCCGCGTCGGAGTCCATCGTTGGAGCGGACGGGTTATAAAATGTGGCGACTTCCGAACACCGGTGGCTGTCGCTCGCTTCTGACACGGTGGCGGTAGCGCGCGACAGCCACCGGTGGCTGTGGTCGGTGGCCCGTTTGCGCAGAGCCTTAATCCTGCCTTCGACCGTCCCGCCCTACTTCTTGTACCGCTTGTGTCAACTGGCGGGCGAGTGCCACGTGACGAGCGCCGCGCCCGCCACCGCGCCGAGCATGGCCGCCGCGCACGCGCCGGCCTCGAACAGCAGCTTGGGCGTGAACACGCCCCAGATCATCAGGTGGCGGCAGTGGATCGTCGCCGACAGTGCGCACGCGAATACCTGATGTAACGTAGTATAGTAAAAAAAAAAAACCTGCACATTCACACATTGCACGTGGCAGAACACGCCCCAGATCATCAGGTGGCGGCAGTGGATCGTCGCCGACAGTGCGCACGCGAACACCTGATGTAACGTAGTATAGTAAAAAAAAAAAAACCTGCACATTCACACATTGCACGTGGCAGAACACGCCCCAGATCATCAGGTGGCGGCTGTGGATCGTCGCCGACAGTGCGCACGCGAATACCTGATGTAACGTAGTATAGTAAAAAAAAAAAACCTGCACATTCACACATTGCACGTGGCAGAACACGCCCCAGATCATCAGGTGGCGGCAGTGGATCGTCGCCGACAGTGCGCACGCGAACACCTGATGTAACGTAGTATAGTAAAAATAACAATAAAACCTGCACATTCACACATTGCACGTGGCAGACACGCCCCAGATCATCAGGTGGCGGCAGTGGATCGTCGCCGACAGTGCGCACGCGAACACCTGATGTAACGTAGTATAGTAAAAATAATAAAAAAAACCTGCACATTCACACATAGCACGTGGCAGTGCCTATCGAACTCGAATACGAATCGGTACAAATCCAAGCAACATGCAATGCAGTAATGACTATCCTAAGTTATGTGCGTTATAAGAAACTAGTGGACGCCCGCAGCTTCGCTCGCGTAGAATTAGACCCATTAACGGCGTCTGCCCGCGTACGGGTTACCCACTTGACTTCAAAAACGGCAAAGTTTCATAGTAACATTGCACCTCCGTTTTACCCCCTTAGGGGATGAATTTTCAAATATCCTTTCTTAGTGCTCCCCTACGTTATAAAAGGAACCCCTGTGAAAAATTTCAAGTTTCTAACCCTTATAGTTTAGGCCCTGCGTTGATATGTCAGTCAGTCAGTCAGTCACCTTCTCCTTTTATATAGGTATATAGATTGAATGTCTCCTGTAAGGGTCAAGAAAACCAACAATCCTGAGAGTTCATAATGTGCTCTAAGACATGTAAAGTCTGTCAATCCGCACTATGTTTTTTTTTTTTTAAATTAAAGCTTAACGATCTAGCACACGGGTAAGTGGTAACCGTAGCCTACAATAAGCAGAGGGGTGGGTCATCAATGCGTTGCTGGTCCTAAAGAAGAGATCTTTATGCAACTTTTTGGAAGCACCCTGTGTCATAGCCCACCGTGAAATCCACAGTAGGAAGCTCACTCCATAATCAAAACTACTAGTAGGGGAGCCCAAGAGGGGATTTTGCGGGATACTCAAGCGCGTAAGTTTAATATACAGTGGGATACCTTGTACCCGGTTAAGTACCTCCACCAAATATGAGCCCCATATATAAATGGGGCCGTCAAGGATAAAGGATCAGATTAGTAAAAAAAAAAAATTTGTCATCAGAAATTCTTGAGCGCGTTAGATTAAGGTAGGGTGAGTTAATTACATGCTAAAAAGTGTATATTCCACTAATCTTACAATTTGAGAGTAACGTAAAGAAAGGGGAGGGCTACAACTTTGTAGCCCTCCCCTTTCTTTACGCTACAACTTTGTAGCCCTCCCCTTCCTTTACGTTACTCTCAAATTGTAAGATTAGTGGAATATACACTTTTTAGCATGTAATTAACTCACCCTACCTTAATCTAACGCGCTCAAGAATTTCTGATGACAAATTATTTTTTTTTACTAATCTGATCCTTTATCCTTGACGGCCCCATTTATATATGGAGCTCATATTTGGTGGAGGTACTTAACCGGGTACAAGGTATCCCACTGTATATTAAACTTACGCGCTTGAGTATCCCGCAAAATCCCCTCTTGGGCTCCCCTACTATACAGAGCCAATCAGAAATCAAGTTGGTGTGGATGAAACTTCATCTACGGTAATCATGCGAGCGGTGTAAAAAAGCCTGCACATTTACACATTGCTGGTGGCGGACACACAGAAAACATTATTTATTATCATATTCTATAGTTATATATAATCTGTATTCTATATCATTATAGTTATTCTGTTTTTGCGTTGTGATTTTTGGCCGCTAAAATCACCGCGGTTCACCAAAACGAAGGACACGTGAAGCAGACGGTGGTTGATGATCGGAATTCATACCTTAGCGAGTATTGCCAAAGTAGAATGAGGTTGGAGGTATCACATTGTCAAACTTCCTTTGAGCACTACCATAGTAATTCACTCTTTTATCCTAATTAATATTATAGATCTGAAAGTTTGTATGTTTGAATGTTTATAACTCAATCACGCAAAAACTACAAACTACTAAACGGATTTGGATGAAACTTGACGTACTTGAAGTTCGTTGTGTTTTTGTCCTTTATGTCTATACTAATAATAAAAGGAGAAAAACATTTGTGTGTAATGTTTTGACACAAAAACTACTTGACCGTTTTCAAAAATTCTTTCACCATTAGCTGCATCTTCACTGAGTGACATAGGCTATATAAAATTACTAGGTGTAAACGAAACTATTTTTATATCTAATACCACTCGAGCGAAGCTGCGGGCGTCCACTGGTGTACATTAATAGCCGTAATACACGCTCGGATTTGGTCGGCGGACCAAATCCGCGCACCAAATCCGTTCTCGCTACAGACGGCCGGATCGGACAGTTGCTTCATGTAAGCATAACGTAAGCGGACCGAGGCGGGCACAATTAATAATAATTATGTTCGCGGACCTTCTACAGATGCCCGGATTTGGTCGGGAAGCGGACCAAATCCGTGGTCTGCTCCAACCAAATCCGGACGTGTATTACGGCAATAAAGAAACATGTCTAGTCATGTATTACCCGGAGCGCGAAGCAGAGGCCGAACTTGAGGCAGAGCACGAACACGGCGGACAGCTGCGTGCGCGGACTGAGCGCCGCGCCGCCCTGCCCCCACAGCGCCAGCAGCGGCGTCGTTGCACCGAACAGGAAAGGCATGCCTGCAATCATATTCACATTGTCCAGCAAATTAAGTTCTGCTGCTTACGCTGTTAAAAAAATCAGACAGATCGCTGATATAGCAACGGCTCGGCTAGTTTATTTTAGCTACTTTCACAGCATCATGACTTATGGAATCTTACTGTGGGGTAGTGCTGCCGACATTGATACCATATTTATTTTACAAAAACGCGCCATAAGGAGTATCTACGGCCTACAAAAGCGTGAATCCCTGCGAGAACTGTTTAAGTCTATAAATATTTTAACTGTCCCATGCCAATATATTTATGAAAATAATATTATGTATGTACGGAAAAATGTTAATTTCTTTGACAAAAAAAGCAGTGTACTTACATAACTTTAACCATATAATGAAAAATAAATGAATCTGAATCTGAATCTGAAAAATTGTTTTGTTTTCCTTTCTTTACCTACCTTATATTTACGACTATTACTAGTTGTACCAGGCATGCTCTGCAATGCCATAAGTGAAAACGTGTTTGGATGTATATTCTGCTAGCAACAATAGCTACAACAGGCTACCCCTTTTCTTCGAATAAAAAAAATGGCCTCAGCTTCCGCTATCTTTCCCTTCTTCGGTTTTTCATTTTATAGTATGTCTTTCATATATATTCATTTTATGGCATATTATTTATCTTCGCCCCCTTTACGAAACCTGAAGCTACGGGAATAACTCTTTAGAATTTCAGTTTCGCTGCACTCAAATATATATACTACTATACTACTACTACTCTATACTAGGTATTCATAGATAGTGGAGCTGTAGATAATTCGAACAAAGCAAGAAACGGCTTGTATCAATAAGATATGTAGTAGACTTTTTTTATGGTTATACTAGCTTTCCCCGCGGCACCGCCCACGTCAAATCGTTTTACGTGCAGAATTACCTCTACCATCCATGGATGATCAAAATACATAAAATAAGTATATAGCCTTAATGAACGGCTAGCTACATCAAAGATTACCAGTCATAATCTAGCTTCACCCGCAGTCCGGTCGATCATAATCCGAGATAGCAATCGATGTATAATTAATTATTTAATTATCAATCGATAAAAAATCGTATCATATTACAACTGGCGCGGGAAGAGATTTTAAACAAATGCAAAAGCTTACGACTTAGCGTGGCGTGGTAGCCGGTCCGTAAAATTGATTAAGATAATACATTCGAATTTTGTGAACAGTCATATTCCATAGCCGAGACAGAAGGATAGGATAGGAAGGAAGATTTGCATAGGACATGCAAAAACTTACCGAACAGATGCATCAACAGCAGCACACCAGATATGGCGGGTCCTATGGCCAGGTGGTTGGGGTCCCCTGCGTGGAAGACGGGGAACCAGCGTATGTGACCCAGCGTGGCGTGGTGGCCCGTCCCGTAGAACAGGTAGGAAGCGAGCAGCGCCCATACACATGCCACGCTCGAACTGCATCGCGTGTTTATTGCTGATTGTGGGGTTACAATAGTTATCATTAGTTTGCCAAGAATGGGAAAATCTGGTATCCAAATTTTCAGTATGTACATACAATAAAAGACTTGAATGTAAGTTTTATTTTTCTTCGAACGAGGAAGATAAATAGCTTTATTTAATTTTCTTCAGCAGAGGGTTCTCAAGACAAGCGTCTGTGCGTGAATTGATTTTAGCGAACAAAGGCCTGATGGCAAGAGACGGTCGCTGATGAACACGGGAAACATCAGAAAGAGTTATAAGGAATAATAATATGAATATGAATACCTACTATAAAATATAAGAAGAACCTAATGTTTATTAGTGTTAATATGAGAATGAAATGTTAGTCTGTTAGTAGTGTCCCTCTGCTGGGCAAGGGTATGTACAGACAAATCAGCGGGAGGTCTAGATCACTCTACTACTCCACGGTTACACTTCTTTAGAGGCGACCATCTTAGTCCTCAAGGGTAGCAACACATCTGTGACTGACTTAGAATGAGACTCCTACTAACAAGTACTAACTGGACTATTACTAACACCAACTAACAGGACTAACTATCACTAACAGTCCCCAGTCCTCATACCTACTAACGAACTGACCAACTAATGTTCTAATTAACTTTCTCAACTAATTGGACTAACCATCCCAGTCCCTAATTGAGTCTTGTTCAAAGTCAGTCACAGTTGTCATGGGCGGCAGCGGATGGGTGGTGCTGCAAGCTCGTTTGCTATCCTGTATCCATAAAAAAAAAAAAAACCCCGCTTATCCAATGCGGATTGGAGGATGGCTTAGTGGCTAACCCAGTGTCGAAGTGTGTTCTCAAGCCAACCGAAGGTCTTCGACAAGGCTTAACGATTGTTTTTACCATTGAAAACAACCGGGACCGACCGCTTAACGTACCCTCTGAAGCACGGTAGCGCCCATGAAATACGGCTACTACTACCATACTACTACGGCAGACAGTTGTTTGGCAGTAAATATTTGTATTCGGGTCTTGGATGAAACAGAATCCTAGTGCGGGGGTGCGAGTGATTATCGTTAGCGTTTAAAATAACTTTACTCTCGTGTATGCAGTGTGGTACTCACAAAACTTAGCAGCTCCATCAGTTTTCAACTGCGTCACTATATTCAGCGTCAGGTATCCCAACACTAACGCCAAGGCCGCTGACGGTGCGTACGAGGCGCCCAGCACGAGCGCATTCGCCAAGTAAATCAGCAGCCCGAACACTATTACAGGGAGCGCTGGCCCGCGGTTTTCCCGCCGCCAGAGTAGCATAAACATCACTATTATCGCCAACCACGCGCCCCTCGCCAGTAGACGAGACCTACTCGGCGACCCCAACGAGCCCCAGCCTACCGCCCAGTGAGCACACGCGAATATACCCGCTAAAACTATTCCGTAACCCCTCCAGCCCACGTAACGCCGGGTAACCGCGATGACCGCCGAAGTGGACCCCAGCGCGAGCACAAGCGCCACCCTCGACGTCTGCCCCGACGGCAGGTTGCCCCCCGAAGTCCAACAGTCCCCCTGCTCCTCCCTACACCCGCGGTACGGCCTCGTCATAGCCAACACTACGCCGCACGCTGCCCACACGGCCAATGCCCTTATCGTCCCTATATTCCACGCCATCAGGCCTAATACGGACAGCAAGAGAAAGGAGAGACTCGCCCCCTCTTCTATTATGTAGCTGTTAGAAACTAACACCGCGGCGGAAGCTATCAGCGCCGCTCGTGCAAATCTCTCGTAAAACTGAACCTTGCATTCGTACCAGCGATTCGTGATTCCATCCCAATGCAAAATAACCAAAACACAGGTGCAAGCACCTGCCATCAGCCCTGTGGCAAATATCACTGTATATTCTACCTCCTGGACGGTGTCTAAGAAATATGAAGTATAACAAAATGCCACTGATATGCCCATACAGGCTACCCCGGCACTGACAAAAGAACTGGCGAATATGTGAGGAATCCGTTCTACAGGGATCCCTTCAGCAATCAACCAGTTTAAGAATATGACAATAAGTAATAACATGAGAGCTCTCATCATGGACAATGAGTCAAACTCGACCCACACTTCTCTGAACACTCCACGGATATTGTCAATTAAGTCCCTGAAACAAATGAAAATGTATTGAGCCCCAATTTACAGAAATAGACAAAGTTATTGTAGTAAGCATAAGAGTGACAGAATTATTAAAATTTTGGCAATGAAGATTTTTATAAATGTCAGAAAAAGAAAACCATATTTCTTTCTTCTTACCTTACATCCCTAACATAAACACGAAGTTCAACTTCAGTCTTTATATTTGCAGCTTTGTCTATCTGATCTCTGGTATCATTGATGAGTTGGGCCAGTCTGTCCAGTGGAACCTGTTGCGATTCCTCTCCATATCTAACCATATATCTTGTTACCTGTAACAAAATATTAGTCAAAACTTGACCTTCAATTTACTAGATGATTAACCAAGCAGACAAAGCTAAGAATAAGAACAAAAAAATAAATATATCTATCAATGAATTCACATTAGGCAAATATCAAAACAGCTGTGCGCATAGCACAGACCTCTCACTTGAGAGATCCGGGTTCAAATCCAAGTGGCACAGACAAATGACATTTCTGAGTTATGTGCAATTTTAGAAATTAAATGTCACAAATTAATCCACGACCCCTTGCATAACAGGCAGGGTCATTAATGATTGCTCCAACGGGCTAGTCAACAAACTAAAACAATGCAGTGCCATTAATATCAATACTCACCTGTTTCAAGTTATTGGTCAAGTGTAACAACGTCTGACTCAACTTCATTGTTGGCAACACTGGGAACAAGAGGTTCCCTAGGGAAGGAGCGGGCGGCGGGCGTCCAAACGCAGCACTCATGGTCGCTGCCAGATCTGTTTGCTGCACCTCCCTACCCGGAATAGCATCTGTCTTGTCACCAGCTAAGCCTGCCCCACGGTATGCAAACAATGCTGCAGTACGTTCAGCCTTACTCTCACCACCATGGTCCCCTATAAAAAGAAATGGAACACTTCTTAATGGGCTATTATCAATATTACCCACTATTAGCAACACAGGGCTAAGGAGAAGCTCTTCAAATGCTTTAATATAATTCAACAGGCACATAAAAAAATAAGGACCCACTAACACACACAATTTTTAACACATTATTTTGATTATCATTGCTAGAAATCTATAGTATAATGTAAATACTTAATGCAGCCATCCTTTAACGAAATATTTATTGAAATGTTAATACTTTAACGAAAAAAAATAACTCATTTCATAGATTAGACATGCAAATTAAATGATACAAAAAGAATAAATAACAATAAGTTACCTAAGGCTTGGCAAAAAGACACGAAATAGGATTTCAATGTGAAGCTCTAATTAATATGCTTTAGAATCACACACAATTAATAAAATGCAGCCTGAAAATAATATAAAACTATCTTGATATAGAAATGACACACAAAAACTACATTTAAATTACTAGTACCTACCGTCGGATTCTTTCCAATCTTGTGAGTCTAAAACAATATAAAATTAGTTCTTAATATTCAAGTCAGTGACCCATGAGATTCTATCATAAATAATTATACTCAAAGTGCAGTAACCCAATAAATCTTAATGTTTTGTTCATACACCAATAAGCACTGTATCAGACAGGTCAGGATTACCGCAATCTAGTAAAAGTAAACTACATTCAACATAACTTCATAATGTCATACCTGATTCAGTCATTCCATGATCACCAACAACATATAGCAGAACATCTAAAGGAAGTATTTCAATGATTTTTCGTAGCCTAGAATTTGTTTCTTTTAATTTCCTCGACATCTCTGGATGGTTAGGGCCATATCGATGACCTGCATGGTCAATGCCCAGGTAGTGTGCAACCAGAAGCTCCCAGTCATCTTTTTTTAGCTCATCATATATCTTTGAATCCACCTCTGTAAAATTATTTCTTTATTGTACTGATTATTAGCATTGTGCATTATGTCTGCCATTGTAGTTAATTTTATAAGTTACAGAAAAATAAATTACTGTTTTGAATTGGACAATTTTAAGCACAAAGTGTTATCAAAAGGAACATAATTAAAACATTAAGTTTATACCTGAATCCACAGTATCCAAGTCCCATGTATGGAAGGAGTAAAGTGCATGTGAACGCAACCATCTCCCTGGCATCAGTCGAGCCCAAGTGTCATCTCCTAGCAGTACTGCACGGTTTTTACCTTTCATAGCCTGTTTAAAATATCAATAATTCAATAATTTTTTAGTCTTCTTTGGTTATTTTATATTCATATGGTAAATAAAGTTTCCAGTAGGTACTAACTTGGTCAACAACATTGTCTTCAAGTAGCTCCAAGGCGGCAAAGTTGGCGCTCGCATCGACAAAGGTAGGCAGGGAGCCTGTTACAAGTGCTTTAATGCGCTGCAGGGTTGTGGTGGGCGGGTCTGCAATGAATTGGTATACACGGGCCCGCTGCGGAAAGCGATCTACAGTCTCCCTTATAACAGGCAATCGGTTTTGGTAATGCAACGGCTTCTCTATAGTAGCATCGAACTCTGTAAAATCGTACCGCAGAGCATCCACCAATATAAACACCACCCGGTTGCGTTTACTTGGACATACCATAGGCGCTGCACGGTTTGACAAAATACGTCTAATCTTCTCATCTTCGGTACAAAAAGAAGTCACAGATGAATTTTCCCGCCCATCACACCCGATCGCACTGATAGGAACACACTCAGATACATCGCTCAAAGTCTTTCGTGATAACAAAAAACCGTGTCCGAACAAAATCATTGCTGATATAACTAGGTACGTAAACCAGAAGAGGTACACGACGTAGTTCCATTTTTCTTTCATTGTTAATATTATGACAAGTTTCAGTTGTTTTCATCGACTCAACCACCATAAAATTATTTAAATTAAACAGCTCCGAATTAACCAATATTTTTCATCCTATTCATTTTTCTGGCCGGCTGATTATCCACAGAACATAATACTCCAAGGTGATAACTGTCAATGAATCACAGATTATATGAAGTACTACAAAGAATGACACAAACTACTAAATGATCATTGAATAATACTATTCATTAATGATGAATGATGATATGATAATAATAGTTTTTTGCAAAATGATAATCATGGAAGTAATGAATCCTTTTTGCGTAATTTTTAAAAATAAAATATTTTAAATATATACCTATGTGCTACCTACGGATTAATCGAAATATCTCCAAACGGCGATGTAGGTATTCTAGGTACCTATGTAGGTACTCGTATGTGCTACCTACGGATTAATCGAAATATCTCCAAACGGCGATGTAGGTATTCTAGGTACCTATGTAGGTACTCGTATGTGCTAGCTACGGATTAATCGAAATATCTCCAAACGGCGATGTAGGTATTCTAGGTACCTATGTAGGTACTCGTATGTGCTAGCTACGGATTAATCGAAATATCTCCAAACGGCGATGTAGGTATTCTAGGTACCTATGTTGGTACTCGTATGTGCTACCTACGGATTTATCGAAATATCTCCAAACGGCGATGTAGGTATTCTAGGTACCTATGTAGGTACTCGTATTTCAATATATAATGCATAGTAATTTTATTATTTTATGTATGTACAGTAATTTATTATTAATAATTATTTTTAGCTACTTAAATAATTTAACGTTACATTGCATGAAATTAATTTGTATTTAATTCCGCAACATGGCTATCATATTCCGGTCAATTTAGACAATTGAAATAAAGAAAATTCCGACAGAGCCAAATCTTCGTAGAGACCTTAGGTTTACCTCAAGGAATAAAGTGTCAAAAGTCCCCATCAATCCCATGTGTGCGTCGGGACTTATTCGGGTCCCAAGGTCAAAATTTTAGGTTTTTTGGATTTTTCTCGAATACGGTAAGTTTTATCGAAAAAGTACCTTAGAGCAAAGTTGTAGATCTTAAAATTCTCTATCAAAATGGTCTCTATGATTTTTTTCTCTAAGACCCACTATTTCCCAGATATTGCGCTTGTAAGAATCATGTTCTACATAGTATGCACACATATGCCACGTATATACATATTTAGGTACTCAAGCAAGCAAAAATGCCTACTCGTGTCTTTTAAGTATACATTATACTATTATAAGAAAAGTTACTCTAAAATGACCGCCGGTCCCTTACCGAATCCCCTATACTTGAATAACAGATATTTAACATTTGTAAAAAATACACGATACAAAAAGCAAGTACAGCCATCTTGTCTTCCTCCAACATCGGCATCTGCTACTCAACATTTGTTTCGAGTATACTATCAAGTTCAGACATGGCAAGGCAATGAACTGAACCCTGAAGACTTGGACCCTGAAGGGTTGGAAATTGATAAATAATACTTTGGAACCGATTCGAACTTTACTGCTCCCTGCTCTCTTCTCTTGTATTTAATTGAACATTTGAGCAAGAGACACCTTGGCAATTGGTACACGCTGGAGAACACTGCAACCCTACTTTTTTACAGCCACATTTGGCACTACAACCTTTCTTGCAATTGCAAAAAATAGGGGCAGTAAAGTTCAAATCGGCACCAAAGTGTTATTTATCAATTTCCAACCCCAGTCTTCAGGGTTCAGTTCATTGCCTTGCCATGTCTGAACTTGATAGTTTACTCGAAACAAATGTTGAGTAGCAGATGCCGATGTTGGAGGAAGACAAGATAGCTTTACTTGCTTTTTGTTTCGTGTATTTTTTACAAATGTTAAATATCTGTTATTCAAGTAGAGGGGATTCGGTAAGGGACCGGCGGTCATTTTAGAGTAAATTTTCTAAGAATAGTATAATTTATACATAAAAGAGACACGAGTAGGCATTTTTGCTTGCTTGAGTACCTAAATATGTATATACGTGGCATATGTGTGCATACTATGTAGAACATTATTCTTACAAGCACAATATCTGGAAAATAGTGGGTCTTAGAGAAAAAATCATAGAGACCATTTTTATAGAGAATTTTAAGATCTACAACTTTGCTCTAAGGTACTTTTTCGATAAAACTTACCGTATTCGAGAAAAATCCAAAAAACCTAAAATTTTGACCCTGGGACCCGAATAAGTCCCCACGCACACATGGGACTGATTGGAACTTTTGAAATTTTATTCCTTGTGGTAAACATGAGGTCTCTACGAAGATTTGGCTCTGTCGGAATTTTCTTTATTTGATCACTATTTTTATGTCTAACTTGACCGGACTATCATTTATTAATCTGTGTTATTTATTATTTATTACTACAATTCTATTTGTTACAGTACGCCTTCCTGTATCATTAGTGTTTCTTAAAAATCCATGAGTATGGCTACTCAAAAATGTCAAGTATTGTCATATTTGTCATGTCAGTCATGTCACTGTCAGGACAATTCAGGACATTAAAAAATCTTTGAGAAAATAATTAATTTTTTGATTATTTTCAAAGTGAATGTCTGGAAATGTGATAAACTTATTTTACATAATATATAATAGCACCTTATAGTAATCCGATAAAAATTGCAAGTTTTTAGTGTAATGAAAAAATTGTGTTGTGTATCACAAGTTTATTTTTATACCTATCATTGCCTACTATCACAACACTTTTTCTCTTGTTTAATTGTTTCAATAACCATGCAAAGGATTCGATTATAAAAAAAGTAATACGTAATTTTTTTAATGTTCCAATTAATATTGTAAATTACTATAAATATAGGCATGTGTAATAACCTACCAAAATGTCAGTGGCAATTAAAGGAAGTAAAGAAAACTTCAGGCTACTCGACTTGTCCAGTGACGAAGAGTCCGAAGACTTGCAACTAGAAATTATTCCTAATAGGAAAAAGAAAATTACAAGGTTTGTATTCAATGATCCCAAGTAATTTAATTTTTCGATAATTTTTTGGCCAAATAACCGTGCTATAATAAATATGTAAGTAAATAAAATAAATATCATAGACACGGCTATCTCGTCCCAAACGGCGCGAGCGTGTACTATGGGTGTCAGAGCCTGATATACATACATAGATATTTTGAAATGCACACAAATGTTTGTCCTGTGTGGAATTCAAACCCATGACCCCTGGTGTAACAGGCAGGGTGTCTACTGATTGCATCAATGAGCCCAATAAGTGCCATAGAACTATTTTAATAAAATTTGTTTACAAAGTTCACATTATTAGACAGAAGGAGGGAAAAGATTCAGTTCATAGTCTAGCAATATCTGGCTTAGTTTATTTATTTATTTGGGAAAATAGGGCTTGAGCCTGTAGCTCTTAGGCATGCTGACCATTTCAGTTCAGTTATCCCTAGCCTATGTCTACTTCTATGGTTTTCATGATAGCTAATACTTTTGCATAGTAGCGTAGTGCCTTTAAGTCAAAGGCCGTTGTTACGGGCTCACTAGGAGCCGGCTTAACATACCCTCGGAAGCATAGAATATAGAACTAATAAAATTAAGCAAACTAACCAACAAATAAAAAAACGATAAGAATCTTAAGAATCACTAGAGACACTAGACGTACGCAGTTACGTACATCTGTGCAATCAGAACACCAGTAAATAGAATAATGAACAAAATGTCAGTTGCTGTGCCACTGCCCTGCCGTAGCTTCAGATTCATGTTTGAATATAGTCAAAACTCGCGTTTTGTTTAATTTAAGATCGAATCGAATTTTGTAAGAACTTTTTTAGTCGGTTAAATCATCCGCGCCTGTCCTTGCTTAACTCGGTCGATCACATACGATATTATTATATTATTCTCAGTAACAAAACAAAATATATATTTAAAAACTGACCGTAAAATTATTATTTTCTTTTTAGAAAAGACCGCAATCGTGGCACGCATGCCACGCAACGCGTCTCCGAGCCCAACATTGGTGCGGAGGTGCAATGCGCGCTGTGCTGGGCGGTGCGCGGCACGCTCCTCCTGTGGCTGCTGATGCTGACGTGGCTCTGCGCGGCGCTCTACGACCAGGTGTCGGCCATGAAGTTTGATATAAACAGAGGTGATTAAGCGGTCCATCTATCGGCCAAGTAGCTTGATATAACCGGAGATGTGAAAGCTTTCGAGCTGTCGGTCATAAAATTTAATATAACTAACGGGTGAGCGGCTGAAATTACGCTTCTCACTCAAGATGGTCCAGGTTCAAATCCGAGTGGAAGACAATTCTCGTGTAACTGTGAAAGAAATCATGGTGAGGAACCCTATCTGTAAGTATTCATTGTATTTAATATTTTCTCGCAGTCTGAATTTTCGCTTGGACAGAATGGTTGACTATGGTCGTGAACAATAATAATATAGCGCATTCTTACGCATGGCAATCGATAGGTGAATAAAAGTGCAAAATCGTGGGCCTATACCTGCCGATGTTTAAGCTAGACGCACGGCAAGCGATTCAAAAATAGAACTTCAGTTCATTTCACTTCCTAGTATAGGTACTAGACATTCCTCGCTCCTCCAGAGAAGGTAAAACCCTAGAAGAAAAAATAATTTTCTGCTAGCAACTTAGTTAGAAAATCCACAATCACGAAGGACCACTGACCGCTGGTTAAAACATGCAATTCGCAGTTCGCAGCTGGTGAAAAATAAATCACTATTGGTGTAGTGTAGGTAATCTTCCTTTTATCTATTATATATTATAGTAAAGAGAATAGATTTCATTACAAGTAGTTATAAAACCCAGTGTCGAATGTTCTCAGGCCACCCGAAGGTCTTCGACAAGGCCTGTTTCCATCATTGAAAACAACCGGGACCGACAGCTTTACATGCCCTCCGAAGCACGGTAGCGTCCATGAAATTTTGCCACTAGCGGGCACCCATCCACAAACCGACCGCGCCCGTCGTTACTTAACTCTTTCGATCACATTGAATCTACCGGAGCCATTGGGCTATGGACGCTACAAGCACGACGCAGCGAGTTATAAAACATACGAGTATATCTGAAGCTTCAGGGCCATTGTCATCATCAGTTGACCTATTAAAGTTGACCCTGTTAATCATATATTAAATAATGGTCATCGTCTATTGCTGTTCGTCTCTGCGTACGTTATTATTTTCATATTTAATCTTAGATTATACACATATAGCATTCTGTAATTGAGTGACTAACTACTTAATCAAGCATTTCCCAGAACAATATGCTTTAGACCAGTTTATGCGTAGAAAATCAGGCATCAAACGACGACGAAGTACTACTAGTTGACGACTAAGTACGTAAAAATAACGTAAATTATCATATCTATCTAGTCATGAAATGATAAGAAGTTCTAGGTCTTCATCGCGCCTCTTGTTATGAAGTTTCGTATTAACAATTACCCGTCTAAAGTCTTCCGATGTTTAACGATGCTTAGTTAGGTAATTTGCGTAATGACAAGTGATGCATACCAACTAAGGATTATTGATTCGATACCATGTCTATCAAATCTAATAACGTATCGCATTTATGGTTCACAAACTCCAAAAGATTTCCTAGCAATAAAGATACCTTTAACAAGCGAAGTGTTATTGTGAATATTAGTAGTTATGTCATCTTCAGCACTCAAATGATTCCGTAGGACATGTCTCATTCTACCTGAAAGACTTGTTTTGTGTGTGTCTCGTTTTGGGGACATTGTCTCACCAGTCATTGTAATCTAGATTCTCCATTCCCTCCGTCGCAGCCCAGCGCGCATGCGTAAAGATACTCCTCCGTGACGTCGAGATTCAGTACTCGCTCGGACCTCTTTACGTATCCGTGGGCTCAATTTTGTGTTGTTTTTGTACAAATTTGTACAAGTTACTCTCTAGTATTGATTTTTAATTCGCGATATACGGTTTTAATAGTTAAATTTGTAAGATACTGATGTGAACTCGAGTAAAGTTCCTGTCTTAGATATCTAATCTTGGATATCGAGGACATTCGAAAAATTTTGGATTGATTGTATCAATGTATATGTAAATGTTTTTATTTACTTATGTTACAAGTTTTCTCTCCGTTTAACCTGGGCTGGTGGCTTATTCATTGACTATCGGACTTATTGTTTATTTATTGGCGGGTTACAAGGAGCAGTTGGCGTGGTGTCGCAAGCAGGACGCGCATGCGTGTTCTTCATTCACCGCGCCCGACCACAGCCCGACCCACGGGCCTGTAGGTCGATATGATAGTATACGAACAAATGTTATCGTATCTGATCGCGTCATGTTTAACATATCTTATCGCTTTCGTTTCGCAATACACGGTTTAATTTTAATCTTGTTTGCGTTGACAATTTGTTTGAATTTCTTTTAGTTTTTGTGAGATAATAACAATAATTTTAATTCTAAAGTAAGTTTAGTTCAGAAGCGAGATTACTTAAAAGCTAACTTATATTACATCGAAAGATGACTTGTGGAGGTACCTGTAGCAGACATTAAACTTTCTTATATCTATAATTGATCGAAGTATCTATACGTGTTTTTACCAAAATTATTAAGATTTTAATGTTTTAAATTTATAACTTACAAAACCGCACCAAGAGAATTAGATTTGTCATTTCTTTTTACTTTTAAGAGCATGAGCTTTTATTAGTATAATTTGCCAACTCCGGCTTAGGTATCTGTTTTTTTTCTGTAAGTATCATATAACTGTATTATTATGTATGTATTTGTTATCTATTACTTTCCGGTTATAATTTTCCCTTACAATAATTCTGTTTTGCTTTGATTACTTTTATTAAACCTGTGTTTCCCACAAGACCATAATCAGGACCCAAGTTCGAACTCCTAACGTCATAAATATTGTATTCGAAATACATACTAGAATAGTTATAACTGATTATTTTCTTTAGATTTAGAAAATATTGTATTGTTTTTGTACATATTGATTTGCTATAGTTATTATTGTATAGGTACTTTTCTTCAAGCCGAGGTAGCCTTACGAGTATTTTTTCTATCGTTTCTTATTTCTAATTAAATATAACTAAGGAAGGCCCCTAATACAATTAGGGACCTACTTAGGTACTAACGCAGGTACTACATGTATTTACTATAATTCTTTGCGATAAAAGTAACTATTAAAAATATCAGTTGTTTTTAACATGAACATAAACAATCGAATTATCGTTGGTAAGTTCTTTTTTAATATTGGGTAATTAAGTTAATCGTTCTTTTTGTATTAACTATCTACATTTATTAAATGTAGACACATTGTTTGTCGGTTTACGTTTGCCTCGGCTTATATGTAGTACCTAGTAACCTTAGCATTTATTTTAATTTGTAATACTGATAAATATCTCATGCCCGTGTCAATCCTTCGTTCATTCACGGGTTCATTAATTTCTCTCATTTTGCTTTATAAAAAAAAACTATGTTCTACAGCTGGTACCTACGTGTATCGGGTTTATCAGACTAAACAAATTGACAAACAAAAGACAAAATTATGATTATATGATTAGCAAACGAGCATGCAGACAGAGCCATAGGCTACCGTTCATGACAACTGTGAGAGACCTTGAACAAGACTCAATTCTCGTACAATGTTGCCACAGATGCTGAATTGAGGACTAGATAGTTGGCTCAAAAAAGTGTACACGTAAAACGCACCTAACCAAAGAAAAAACTGATTTACCATCAGCTGATTTTACCATCACACTATCCCTATCACACCCTTTTGCTTGGGTATAAGTTTCGTATCTATATTTCTATCGAGGTCTAACTTCACGTGCCATTCATTTTCGTAACCAATTATCCTTCACCTTGTACCTCAGACAACATTTCTCATTTATTTCCTACTGTAGACAAACGTAAGGCGAGCTCAAGGCTAGCTTCCCAGAACCAATCACTCAACATTTCATTGTCAACCAGGTCAACCTGCTAATGATCTCATGCCGCGTAAACAATAAACATACGGTACGGTGGGTCAATACGTTAAATAAAACTCAATTTTGTTGTGAGGAAAATTTACAACAATCAGCGTACCTACACTACTTACAAGTAGTATTAATAAAAAAAATACCAAGACATCACTTTAGTATCATAACATATTCATACATGGATTTTTTATCTGGTAATCAGCACCTTTTGAAGTTCAGTCTCACATCAGAAACAGACCGGATAAACCCGCAATCTATCAGTTCCCAAATCTTTGAATCATAAGCGTATGAAGCTAGCTCTTAATGAATAGAACCATTAATTATGACCATGTCAGGGAGGTCATTAATTATAACCCTGTATCTTAAGATTCCTACGTTTCATTTAGGTCTGCTATTTATTCAGGTCATCACTCCGATAGGTCGTCGACATTGTTATTAATTGTGGAGCAATGTAGGTCCAATAAGAAATAAAGTGACCAGCTCAATCATTAAGAAGTACAGATAAAATACTCGCATTGTTTTACGGTAGCGCTTGTTTCCTCAAATTGATAAAGCTTGAACCTTAGCGGGTCGTGCTGAACGAACTTGTCTCGCGATCGACAGTCACTCCATAATCGTTGCGTGAAGCGGTCGCGCGAGTGAAAGTGGTTCAAGTGTCAAGGTGTCAGTGTGGGCGCGGGGTGACGAGGGGCGGATGCGTGCGCGGTAGCGACGGGGCGCGGTATGGAGAGCGCGGTGCACGCGTCGGTGCCGTTGCGGGTGGGGAAGAAAATGAGGAAGAGGAGGGAGTTGGACGCGCTGGTGAGCGGCGCCGGCGCACGGGGCGGGAGACTGCTGTCTGCGTCGAGCGACGAGGGGGAGCCGTGGGCCCGCCGCGGCTCCCGAAGGCGCCGGTCGCGTCCCTTCGTCCGGCTCGCCGCCGCACTCGGGCTATGCGTTTGCGTCGTCTCAGCGGCTACCGTCCTGTGGCTGTTCGTCGACGTCAGACGACAAATTGTCTCCTTGCGGCACGAAATGGACAGAGGTTGGCGCGCAGTCGCATTACCCGATTATTTTCCTTTCATATCAATACGTGAAGTAGAACATTAATTTAACGTACCTAGGATATGGATGGAGGATGTTACTTCGCATTATTATGTTTTATGACCGTTTTGTGCGATGGTTTGTTTAACTGTTCCATTTCTATGGATAAATTCTATGAGCGTGCTTTTTCTAAAGTCAGGAAAATGTCTTCATTTCCCAGGTGTTGAGTCTCTTGAAAATTGTACTGAATAAAATGTCATCTTGTACTTACTTTTACCTTGATTAATAAAATAGAAGACACTTGACTGGGATGATCATAAACTGCTATCATAAAGATAATGTGTATCGGGCACCTACTGATTGTTTTTTACAATCAGTTTAATCTGCATTATTTACTGTTACTTATTTGATTATTAATTAATTCCAAGCGAAGCTTAACTTTGATAGGCTTACTATTTACGTAAACTGTTCCAATGTAGGTATAAGATGGTAGGAATTTAATTATTTTAAAATTTACATCAAGTATTGAAATAATTTTAAGTAATTAAGAGTGTATTTACACTTTTATGATGTTAAGACTCATTTGTGCTCATTGACGGCACTATAGTGAGATTAGATTTTAAAGGGGTTGGTAGACAAGATCTTATTCTGATGCAATATTCCTCGTACAATATCTCACTGTAACATCCGTGAGTCACATCACCCACGCGTAGGTACAAGTTATATTTAGAATTAGTTCTCAATCCTTTATATTTACTTAACGAAGCCAATAAAAGCAGATGGCCGAGAAGGCGCAGTTGTATTGCCGCCAGTAAGAAAGATGTTACGCAAATTCACATCTTTGATTTCTGTAATTAAATTAGGTTGCGAGCAATTACGCAAATATCGTAATCGTTCCTATCGTACCTGCTACATACTTATAGTATCCAGTCTCTGAGATTCATTTTATCAGCGTTTTTTAACATTTGCATTTTATCGATTTTTGTACCGAGTAGCGGTAAAGGAAACTTCCATGCCTAGAGCAATAATATTCTCGAGGGCATGTGAAGTTTGCTGGGACCTTCAATCACTGAAAAGGCTTGACGCATTTAGTGAGCGTGGTCTTACCCTTTCCAATTCGAGAGGAGACTGGGTCTCCTTGCGATCAACGTTCTCCTATGGATTGTGACCATAATGATGATGATTGTCAACAGTATCATCGAGCAGTAATAGCGTGGGCGACGCGCTGCAGGTGTGCCACACGGCCGCAAAGGAGCTGCGCGCGAACGCGAGCGAGCTGAGCGCGCGCTTGTCGCGGCTCGAGCTGGAACACCAGGAGCTGGCGAAGCGCATGGCGCAGGCGGCCGGCGACCTCGCCGCCGTCACCGACCAGCTGTCCGCCGCGCCCAAGCTGGCGGACATGCCCCGCCGGCTGGCCGAGCTGCAGATGACTGTCGCGGACTTTGGATCAAAGGTAACTGCGGTTGCGCCAAATGTGCTGAGCGCGCGGCTGTGTACCTGCCCCGTCAGCCGGCCGAGCTCCGGTTGACTGTTGCAGACTGGGTTAAGGGTATACAGACCGGCACGAAAGTGTAGCTCTGAACTTGAATGCGCAGAAGTCGATCAAGGTATCGTCTTGCGCAGGGCGAAGGTTCTCGGTCGTATGCGCTGATTAGTTCGGCATTTGTCCCGCATTGCATACCCCATGCGCAGCTATCCGCTCCGAATTTCGTTCAGAGCTACAATTTCGTGCCGACGTTTATAATGTGAGGTAAATTACGTGTGGCATATGATAACAAGAGCAAACATAGTGAGTGAACTCGAGAATTGTTGTTGACTTGATGTTCCCGTTTATAATTTTTCCGCTTGGTACGGCCGGGGCTCGCGCTAACTCTTAGAAATACCAACCCTCTACAGATGGGAAGGTCGTTTCGTATCTGAAATACGTAAAAAAAATAAGTATTCTTATTCACATTCATCACAGCACGTGGAAGCTGACGTTGGCATTATTTATATTCCAGATGCAAGACTTCGACACACTGCTGAAAACAACAAAGTCGCAAGCGGTGGCGGCGTCGTCCGGCGTCGACGACATCAAATCAATCCTCCACGACCTAGAGGCGCGGACCAACGACACGATAGCAAACGTTACAGGCAGCATAAAGAGAGAGGACGAGATTCACGGACAGATATCGTCGCTGAATGAAACCCTGGCTGGCCGGGTCGATGCCTTGCAAACGAAGATAGAACTAATCAATGTGAGTATAAAAAATCAACCCAAATTTTCTTCAAAATCAAATGAATAAAATTAGTTGATGACAGCGGCGACAGTCCAGTGGCTATCGAACTCACCTCTCAAACGGTCAGAGTTCAAAGCGGCACGCACCAATGATTTTTCTATGTTATGTGAATGATATTTGCGTTACAAAAAAAATTTTGTGGGTTTAAATATACGAGTAATTAATTGTCAACTAGCAGTGTTGTGATATTATCATAAACATAGCTTGAACATTTTAGAATGAGTGAGCGAGAGAAAGAGAGAGATGCGAAACTTTTCTAGTCACGGTACCAGTAATGTTTAGGCCCCATATAATAATCGATGATCCTAATGCTATACACGGGGCACCAAAAATCCAATCTCCGAGATACTACTAGGCATTTTTAGTTAGAAAAACACATTTATACTTTGCCCGATCCATTGAATTGAATTGAATTTTTTTTCCATTGAACCTCGGACTTCTAGCTTAGCAGCCACCCTTGAGACCAATAGACCAACGAGCTGGTGTTTCTGATGAAATTCAAATGTGTTTGTGTGTTTGACAGAAGCAAATGAGTACGCCGGCTCCGTCGACGGCAGCGCCGCCGACGTCGAGCACCGCTTCGACGACCACCGCCGCGAGCAACGCTACCACGGCGCCCCCGCCGCCAGGTTTGTTCATTTATTTATTACTAGTGGACGCCCGCAGCTTCGCTCGCGTAGATTTAGACCCATTAACGACGTCTGCTCTGGTTCGGGTTGCCCACTTGACTTCAAAAACGGCAAAGTTTCATACTAACTTTGCACCCCCATTTTACCCCCTTAGGGGGTGAATTTTCAAAAATCCTTTCTTAGTGCTCCCCTACGTTATAAAAGGAACCCCTGTGCAAAATTTCAAGTTTCTAACCCTTATAGTTTAGGCCCTGCGTTGATATGTCAGTCAGTCAGTCAGTCAGTCAGTCAGTCAGTCACCTTCTCCTTTTATACAGGGTTACAGGTTAAGTCGACCTATTCCCGTTAAGGGCGTGTAGTTTACATCGTTTCTGACTGATTTGATAATAAAACACCCTATCCTAAATCTAACCGTTTTCGAGATATTTGCATTTAATTGTTTTTTATAAAAAATACCCGATTTTCGGCTATCAGCTTAGATATTTTGAAATGTGTAAGTCTTATTATTACTATTATTTGATTTTTTCATGTAAAATAAGATGCTTTATAACCTCAATAACCAATATTGTACGTAAAATGAATAAATAAGTCATTGTAGGTGATTGAAACTCATACAAACTAATAAAAATTTTGAAAGTTTATTTTTCTATCAATAATATCTTAAAAAAACATTATGGCCGCCGTTTTGCAGATATACTTAAAAATATCTACGTTTCATCAGCTATCCAACGAGGTATAACAATCTAGGGTTATAATAAACATTCATAGAAAAAACTTAGTTTCATTGGCTACAGGGAAGGCAAACAAAAGTTAAATAAAACGATAGTGAGTACAAGATTCTACATTTATAAAACTTTAAAGTTCCAACAAAACATCTTAAAGTCTAAATTTCATGCTCGACATGTCCGCCCCTGTTTTGCACACATCTTCGCATTATTTTACGAAGTCCACTTTTTATTTACTACACCAGTAGTTAATTTTTTTCTCATTTCATTCGCCGCATTAATTATCCAGTCTCTCAATACAGTCGTCAGTTGAACTGACGAAATTGGGTTGGGCTCACTGTACACGAGACTCTTCATGTGCCCCCACACATAAAAATTCATGGGGGTTAGGTCCGGACTTCTGGCTGGCCAGGGTAAAAGCCCACCTCGTCCAATCCATTTGTTTGGATAATTTTTGTCCAGCCATTCTCTGACACTTCTAAAATGTGCAGGGCAGCCATCATGCTGAAACCACAATCATGTCTCGAATCAGACTGAGTGGCAAATCATCTACTAGGTCACTTAGGTCTCGCAGGAAATTTTCGTAGTATTCTCTATTTAAAGTGGACTTCGTAAAATTTTGTTGGAACTTTAAAGTTTAATAAATGTAATATCTTGTACTCACTATCGTTTTATTTAACTTTTGTTTGCCTTCCCTGTAGCCAATGAAACTAAGTTTTTTCTATGAATGTTTATTATAACCCTAGATTGTTATACCTCGTTGGATAGCTGATGAAACGTAGATATTTTTAAGTACATCTGCAAAACGGCGGCCATACTGTTTTTTTAAGATTTTATTGATAGAAAAATAAACTTTCAAAATTTTTATTAGTTTGTATGAGTTTCAATCATCTACAATGACTTGTTTATTAATTTTACGTACAATATTGGTTATTGAGGTTGTAAAGCATCTTATTTTACATGAAAACATCAAATATTAGTAATAATAAGACTTACACATTTCAAAATATCTAAGCTGATAGCCGAAAATCGGGTATTTTTTATAAAAAACAATTAAATGCAAATATCTCGAAAACGGTTAGATTTAGGATAGGGTGTTTTATTACCAAATCAGTCACAAACGATGTAAACTACACGCCCTTAACGGGAATAGGTCGACTTAACCTATAACCCTGTATATATATAGACTAGTGGACGCCCGCAGCTTCGCTCGCGTGGAATTAGATACATTACATAGATTAACTTTAGCTTCACAAATTTGTAATGAATCCGTAAATGTGTTATCCCCGGTTGTATCTTTATTTGTGTTATATCTTTATTTTACGTATCGTAACATTTTTACAAACTTTGAATGCCATATTTATAACTAACGTATAAATAGTCTAGTCTAACTAAAATATAAATTTTATGCTTCTAGTTCTGAAAATGACAATACATACTTTCATACAACTTTTCATCCCCCTTTAAACCCTTTACAACCCATTTTTCCAATTAAAAAGTAGCCTATGTCCTTTCTAAGGCTCTAGACTATATGTGTACCGTATTTCATTTAAATCGTTTCAGTAGTTTTGGCGTGAAAGCGAGACAGACAGACAGAGTTACTTTCGCATTTATAATATTAGTATGGATTTTTGTTTTTTTTTGTAACTTTTTAATTCAAATTAAAAAATTAAAGCAAATATATCAGGAGCATGCCTAATGCATTAACTTTTAAACAGTACATAATATAACTTACTTTGTTAATAATATCACAGCGGAACTACTTACAATGGACTATTGCATTTGAAGTCTCGCGGAATGGTGTCATTGCCGCAGGGATGTAACTTTTTTTTAGTTAGTATCCATATGTGTTAGTAAAATGTGTGTATCAAATGAGACATTCGACCTGCTGTTACCAAACGAGTGTTTAGTAGTTCGGTACGGCCTATCGCCTAGTTTGCGTCAGTACCTAACTGACCTTTTCTGACAAATTACAATGTCCGACGCTATTTACCTTTTTTTTGTCCGAGTTTTTGCACAATGTAATTATTTTATGGAATGTCTTCATCGTATTTTATCAATTAGTAAACTGTTCTACCTGAGGTTATATAATTTTTTAACTAACCATCCATTAAATATCCATTAATTCTCATTCTCAATGTAAGGTCATCAGGTGGAACGGACGACCGCAGTATTTTAATGCGCCACAAAAACTCAATGCGTACGTGCTTGTATTAAATACTTTCTGTCATTGCTATCTTGTTGACCTACCAAAGGGTCGACCTTAATGTCGGTTAAATAGTAGTTTAAATGTCTTAATCAATTATTCAAGTCAATTAATATCCAATGTCCATGTTATTTATATAGGAAGTCAAGCGAATGTTCCTTCTCAGGTGATTTCCGCACAACATCAAGGTCTAATAGGGCTATGTCACTGCCTTTGAACAGGTCAACCTTCCGTAAACATTTTGTATGCGCAATTAGTTTGCATTTAATGTCTTTAGTTTTACCTTAAATGCAACGTGCATGTGCATAAATAGTTGTACTGAATTTAAATCAAGGTAAAAGTCAATGTTAACAAATTAAAACTTACTTTGCCTGTCTAGTTATATTGCAAATGGTAGGTAGATTTAATGAAATTAATGTGTATATGCATATGTGGTAATAAATAATGTTTAAGAACGCAGGTTTTGACAGCCCTGTCTATGAAAGTCCAGCAGCCTGTAATTACAAGTAATGAACTCGCTGGCATGATGCCACAGAGTGATTAAAATTTATATGAGTCTCTCAACAGAGTTTCTAGAACAGTTTGAAGATATTGCTTTTGTTTTTTGGACTAAATATGCATGAGGACGTTTATCCTAATCTATAAGACATCTCGTTTATACTAGACTAGTGGACCCCGCAGCTTCGCTCGCGTGTAATTAGACGTAACATAACCTAAATACAAAATTTCATTGAAATATTGTAGGTATATATGAAAAACTTTTATACCTACTAACTTTGCACCCCCCTTTAACCCCCCTTAAGAGATGATTTTCGAAACTCAATAAAAACCTTCATAGGTACCTACTGAATTTCATTCGAATAACATGAAAAATGGCAAAGTTTCATACTAACTTTGCACCCCCGTTTTACCCCCTTAGGGGGTGAATTTTCAGAAATCCTTTCTTAGTGCTTCCCTACGTTATAAAAGGAACCCCTGTGCAAAATTTCAAGTTTCTAGCCCTTATAGTTTAGGCCCTGCGTTGATATGTCAGTCAGTCAGTCAGTCAGTCAGTCAGTCAGTCAGTCAGTCAGTCAGTCAGTCAGTCAGTCAGTCAGTCAGTCAGTCAGTCACCTTCTCCTTTTATATATATAGATTCTACCACCTATGCTACGGTAACACTAAGATAAATTGACTGGTCTTCATTCTAGACATTTCGAATAATAGCCTACAGCTTGTTTGTGTTTGATGCTTTTACGCAAACCTGGAATATACAGGGGATCCAACATAGATCTTTGTTGCGGGTGGGTGCCTGTTTGCACAGAAATAAAAATAACAGGCGATACTTGAACATAAATTCTGTATATACTCAGTAATTATATATGTACTTAAAAATGTTAATCTTTAGATAGATTATTATATGTTATATTAAATTGTAAACATTTTCTTTGTTCCAGTCCCTCCTGCCAACAAACCAAACGTATTGCAGTGAGTGCCCGCGAGGTTGCCAACTGTGATTTGCCAAGTCGGTGATACTGATTAGGGTTGCTCAGAGTGCTCTCAAACTGAACTACGTCCAGTACTGCTGTAGGCGTTACAGAGAAAATCTAACCCTCCAGAATTTAGCGTTTTAGGATAAGAGAGAAATTCGACGAAATTATTTGAAAGTTTGAAAAAAGTGTATCCAAAAGCGTTGAGCTGACACGTTTAGAACTATATTTGTGTGCGGGATTTTGGCCAAGATTATAATTTTAATGGTATGTTGTAAGTGGTCTTGGAGATCTCAAGAAGCCTTTAGGTGTACCTACTACGATATGGTACATTTGCAATAACAGTAAAAGTGAGGACTTGATTGATACCAATGTAAATATTCGTGTATTATAGTTGACACTTTATTTTATGTAAGTGTAGTTTACGACGACGCACTGAGTGTTATACGAAGTTTAAAGTGTGAGTTTTATTACTGTATTAAATTATTGTTAATAGATCAAATATTATTACAATTGGTTTGTTTTAATTATACGTACTCTTAAGAGTGTTAAATATCTAAATTAATTCGCTTATACTTTAGCGAGTTTCGTAATTTAGGGAAAATAAAAATAAGTTGTGTAGCGAAAAATCTTTAATATATTTACAACTGAGATACCGTAACATAGGAAGTACATACAAATGCATTTACAGAGATAATGAACGCATAATAAGTAAAAATCGAAATATATTTTTACAAAAAATTTACAGATAAGGCTTAAGCGAACAGAGTTAATTAAGTTAGCAAGTAAAGCAAAAGCGACAATGTTACTACTAGGAGGCACGAAATAATTCTGTTTTCTATTTCACACTTCTTACCATAAAACCGTTATAAAGTTCAAAACGGTCGGTCGAAGTAATATTTTGACTGTTTCGTTTGAATCGTTGAATCAATGTTATTGGTCCCATAGACTATTTTTAGATCAAGATTTAAAACTTTCAACGATACCAAAACTAACTCTACAGTCTCGTAAAACAGAACTAAACGTTTGTCAAAATAATTACATCCAACCGTGAGGGTTATGCTTTAAGTGAAATGTTACCATTAACTTTAGTAACACTATGATAGCTATATTGTGGTAACACTAACTGCTGTACCTACATAACCATTTCGAACACGCGAGTGCGGAAGAGGCACTAGGTATACAAAACAAAAAAACGCTGGTACCTATTACATGTAGAGGTCGCTTCAAGTTCGACGAGATTATAATCCCCTGTTTTAGATACTCTACGAATGAGTACTCATACCCAAGGTACGAGTTGATGGTAGTATATGTATATCAACGGGCTTTTTGCTTTCGTATCCGAGCCCGAATTATTCAATCAGTCAATCTAAACGAGTAGTATAGATGTTTTATTTTATTGCTGCATCATTGCCATGAATGTGCGGGTTGGATGCACATGCACATTATTTCTGTGTACATATTTAAGGGTGTGTTTTGATAGATGCAGATCTGCCGGACGAAGCGTTGTTTACATACATTTGACGCCGCCTCTGGTATTTATATCGTCCCATTGAAAATACCTTTGATCAAATTCTGCGGAAACGTAACTTTAAAAGTCCCTTGATTCCACGCACACAAGTCGCATTACAGTAATACTACTACAGTAATACGTTTATTGCAGTTTTAAAATAAAACAACTACATATAACCATTACGCAGTAGCACTTATTTATCCGTTCGCCGAATCGGTCTATCCTTGAACAATGCCGACGCTTCTCGCGACGTCGGCGAAGGCCGCCACGGCGCGCTGCACGTCCTCGGGCTGGTGGGCGGCGCTGATCTGCACTCGCACGCGGGCCTTTCCTTTCGGCACCACGGGATAGCTGAACGCCACTACATAGATACCTCGCTCTGTAAGAGTCACAGAGTACATTGTCAGAATATCAACGAATAAATATCTTTACATCCTCATAACATCTTTTTTTCATCATATGCTTGAACAATGAAAATATTTTTTAAACGCATACATACACACCATACATACAACCCTGTACAAAGACTCGCTACTGACAACTTGTGAACCTTCGACTACGAAAAATAAAACGTAATCCAAATTGTAGGGAAACACAAAAAACTTCAGATATTTTATCCGTGACTCGACTAAAAATATAAATATATACATATAAACATATACCACTCAACTAGGGTTTGACTGGTAGAAAATGCCATAAGGCATTAAGTCCGCCCATTGTATATCTCTTTAGAGGTGTCAATAAAGATGAAATCATCCGTAGCAGACCATTCCATATAAGTATCTGTCGTTTATTCATTTATAGGTAAACTTTATGCATTTGACAATACCGCAAAATATGCTTTCGCTGTAAAAATTTGGAATGTTTTTAGCTTTAAATTCAATTTCATGCTAAGAGCATTCCCTATTAGTAGAACAAAAACGAAGACGTTCACTATAATGTAGAGATTTGAATCTAAACTTGACTTGGAGGAAATATTTATAAAAGGACTACGCACTTAACATTCCACTGGCAAGATCCACAGCCAGGGGCGCTTCGCCGACCATGACGGGGCAGATGGGGTGATCGTCCCCCGCCACCGTCAGCCCAGCTGACTGCAAGCCTGCGCGGAACGCAGAGGTGTTCTCGCGCAAGCGCGTGCGCAGCTCCCCGCTTCGTTCCACCAGCTCCAATGACTGCGGAGATTGGTTAAAAACAATTCCTGTTTAATTGCAGGTTGTAAGGTTTTATTCACGGTGTCATTGTCTTATCCCCAATTTCTACCCTATCATACTTAACAATTTACCTTAACAATTATGGAAGAGCAACAACGGGTGTTGGCGATGCGTTGGGGGAAAGGTAGGGGTGTTACACGTGCCTCAACGTAAACAGCTTCCGAGTTCCCGTGGTATTTCCATCAATTGTTGTTGTTAGTTGTTGGTCGCCTCCCAAATGAATCACAGGTGTGTTGCTACCCTTGAGGACTAAGATGGTCGCCTCTATAGAAGTGTTACCGGAAACCACATCTTTCCAACCGGACAACAATTGCTTTAAAAACAATGATCACACGATATAAACGGTAATGGGTACCGTAGCGGGCGTGCGTTGGTACTGCCCCGGGCGAACTCTTAATATAATCAAATAGGCTTCATAAGTTATTAACTAAAGTTCTATTGAACGGTTTACCTTCAAAGAAGCAGCAACGACAGGCGGAGGCGGCGCGTTGGAGAACAGATACGGGCGCGATACGTTCCTCAGCAGCGTGATCAGCTCCTTAGGGCCAGTGGTGTAGCCGCCCGCCGCGCCGCTGACCGCCTTGCCGAGCGTCGAGCAGATAATATCCGCTGCACCCATAACGCCGCAATACTCCTCTGTGCCCCTGAGGAACGTTAGTACAATTAGCGGTATGAAAGTTTAGCTCTGACCTTGAATACACAGAATTCGCTCATTGCGCTCATAGCCCTATGGTCTAAGTCGATCGTACGTGATCGACCAAGTTAAACAATGTCGGATGTGGTCGGTATTTGGATGGGTGACCGCCAAAATGGCAACATTTTATGACCACTTCCGTGCTTTGGAGGACACATTCAGCCAGCAGTCCCGGTTGTTTGCAATTTTTAAACAATCGATGAGCCTTGTAGGTAAGACTTTCGTATGGGAACATTTTTACATAACTTAGGTATATATGGATACTATTATAATAAAATAAATAGGTCGAGTCGAGTTTATTACCATATAAAAGGCTCAACCCATCAGCTGCTTCCCATAACAATTTGCAAATTTTGCTATTGATGTTATAGTAGATTGAGTTAAGTTCTAAAATGTATGCTTGAGTTCCTTCCGGGCTAGTGACGAATTTACTCCTGTTACCTTTGACCATTAGCTACGATGACAACTTACCATCAGGTGGACCTTCTGCATCTTCTGCAATCTATAAAAATAAAATTTGATTTTATTACCGGCCAGTGTCTCCAAAGAAGCCGGTGGCATGGCTGTCGTCGACGCAGAGCAGCGCGCGGTACTTGTCAGCCAGACTGCGCAGGCCCGCGATGGGCGCCACCGTGCCGTCCATCGAGAACACGCCGTCCGTCACTATCAGCTTGATGCGCGCCTCGCTGTGCGCTAGCAGGTGCTCCAGTTCTGATGCATAGAATATGAAATTTTGAATGGACTGTTTTCGGGAGTCTTAATAGAAATGCTCCTATTCGGTGACGCCGTAAAGGTCTTTATGACGATACAGAAAAAGTCTTCTATGTAGCAAAGTGGTTGACTCGAAGTTTTTAAAAGGCTAGGTACATTATATTACCACTGAGATCTCTATGTGGATAGCGGAACTTTTGCGCCTTGCACAGTCTGATGCCGTCGATGATGGAGGCGTGATTTAGGGTGTCTGAAAATACGGCGTCATCAGGCGTCAACATGGACTCGAATAGGCCGGCATTCGCGTCAAAGCAGGACCCGTATAGGATAGTGTCCTCACGCCCGTGGAATTTTGTGAGACGCTCTTCCAGTTCCTGTAAAATATTATTGGAAATATTAGAATGTTCCTTACTTGTGTGGACTAATATATGACGCTACTCGGAGTCTGACAGTAGGTTTGATATGTCATGCCCTTGGCCCCACTAAGCTGTTTTGTTGACCAAGCTTCTCAAGTGAATTCAATTGATCAAATCAGAATAAGTACCTATGCTTTGCTTGTATAGATTGCCTCAATCACAAAATTCTGGTAGGTATGTAGTTATACTTTTATACACGTGCACATGTGTTCCTAGAAGCTAAGCTAAAACAAACGCTTCGTTCTGCAGATCTGCATATCAAAACACACCCATAAATAATGCACACAGAGAGAATGCATGTGCATCCAACCCCATAATAATCATGTCAATCCTGAAGTGTTAAAATAAAACATCTATAGGCCTAATCTAATCTAATCATGATAGAATTCCTTCTCCAAGGTATAAATATAAAATCTAGAGGATATTCTCGTGTTTGTTTATCGTCGTTCTCGTGAATAATAGTTTTAATGACAAACCTTGTGTAAAACCTGCGTCCCACAGATAAATCTCACGGAGCTCATGCCAGCGCCATACTGCTTAAGACCTTCCCTCGCTGCTTCTACAACTTCTGGATGGTTCTATAAATAACAACAAATGTAATTGAGCAACAGAATCATACATAGTGAATTTATTTTTAATTTATTATTTCAAGTGATTATAGAAAAAAATACTTACTGATAAACCTAAGTAGTTATTAGCGCAGAAATTTAAAAATTCTCCTTCGGCTCCTTGTACTCTCACCTATAAACAAATTAATGGTATACTTAGTTAATATTAAACACTTTAAGCGGCCTTTTTTAAAACGTCTTGGAAATCGTCATAAATTTCCACCATTCGCTATGGAAACAAATTTCAAAATATACCCAGGATATTTTGGTATATTTTTTCTGTAAAGTCATGGGCAATATTTAAGATATACCTACCTAGTTAGTAGGCAGTGACAAATGACGCCGGATTTATGGAATTTTCACCCACACGAACCTACCAATAAAAATGTAGCCCTACAATCCACTGATATATCATTTTATGGTGGATATTCTAAATTTCAATATGAATTCAATAATTTGCAACGATCTTGCCACAATATATCCTACTGTGAAATAGCGGTGAAGGTAGGTGAGTGTTCGGAATTACCGACACCGCAAGCAGTCGTTGCGAAACTACGAAACCATACCTACACGACGACAGACAGACTTATCATGAAGGAGAAGTGGGTGTCGATATCTCTCCTTTATGTTTATTGATACTTAAAAAACATTCAGCCACCTGTTAACTGCGCTATTAATTTCTACAAAAGAAAATATAGCATCAAAACATCATTCAAAACCAAATGTGATAACGTTATTCGATAACGAAAATCATTGTAATAGACACTAGAAATTATTTGGGACTTGCATAGAGTAAGGACCAAAGGTACCTACTAGGTAGGTTTTAAGTGTTGTATGTTGAATGAAATTAGCAGAGTAAATACGTTGTAGGTACTTTTTAATGTATGTAAGCAAAATGTCATGATCTCTACAGTAAAGTTAGTCAAACTGACAGTATATAGGTACTTTAGATAAACAAATTAAAAATATTAATTAGCTTTCTTCTCATTAACACGTATAGTATAGTATAGTATAGTAGTAGTATACTTTACGTGGAAACAATATAATGAATTGAATAAGTCTACGGTTTGGTCAAGACAACTTAGTACCTATCTGAACAAAAATATAAATGTGAAAAATATAAAACCAAGTATAGAAGGAAATTCAGTCATCTCAGCTGCCTCATCACAAAAAGATATGAGATGTAAACGAATACCAAGTAGCAGAACCGTTACACACAATCAAAACTTCAACCATGTGCAGCTATCATCAATTGATACATGACTAAGTAATCTATATATATAAAAATGTTATGTTGGTTTGTGTACCTACGCTTCAAAAACTCAAAAAGTTCTGCACCGATCGAGCTGAAATTTTAGCATGATATAATAATATAATCCGCATCAAGGATTGCTTTTATTTAATTTTTGCATCAGTCACATGTCACATATCCGCGAAAAATATTGTATATCCACAAGTATTGCAAAATTAAACTTATATGACATGTACTTATTCTTTGTTTTGTTTCTCATTTCGCAACCATTCAATCACAATGTGCCACAGCGAAGCGTGGCAGGGTACAGCTATTTGTTATAATTATGTTCTTTGAAATAGAGTCGCATAGATTGATTTGATAAAGAAATATAGAGACACACTGACATCGTCGTCGCCTGTACTTGGTCATCTTTCACCGTCTATTAAATCTTTTAGTGAACTCACCCTAGTGTCCTGCGGGGAAGTGATAACCCGCTCGTGTTTCCAAGTCTTGGCCTTCTTGATTTCCTGTAGGCGGTCATCCAGCACTTCCCGAAGCCGCGCCACTCCAGCGCGCTCCTTACCTCCCAGCTCGTGCAGGTAACGAACTTGGGACCCATTGCGAACTGGAAAACCGTGCATAACACCGTAAGTAAGTAGAAAACTACTCCTTTTATAGTTTAGAATGAGATTCATGATGTTAATAAAGACTATAAAATTTTTATAATATATTTATGTAAGTTTTATATGCCAGTAATACAACAAGATACAATAAAGTACCAAAAGATTTGGTTCGTGAAATAGGAATGTACTTAAATTAATTTTAAAGTACATTAACAAACATCATAGCGCACGCTTAATAATAAACCGGAATAAGACAAAAATTCACTTTTTTGGGAATTCGCGGTCAAAGTTTTGAGTCTCTACCTTGTTAAAAACATTTTGATGGTTTTCACGTGTTTATTGTGCTATTTTTATTTTCTTGGTCTTAAATTTTAGAGAGATGTATAGCGAATATAACTGACATAATAGTTTTATTATATTATTTATATCAAATGAATAAATGAAGTTTATTTTCTAAATAATAATAATAATATTTGGTAATAAAGTGATATAAAATGAATTGCTTCTCGAATAAAAGTAATAATTTTATACTAAAAAGCACTAATACGAAATATTTCCTATCTATACAATTATAATTTCGTGATAAACTGCAACAAGTCTAAATAGTACATGCTGTATTATAACACCGTTTTCAACTAAAGTGAAGTAAAACGAAACATGCTAGTTTTGAAAAAAAGTTAAGTAGAATAGTCTTATCTATATTTTGTAGAAAAGAGAGGGTTGATCTAACAATCGGACATTTTGGTTTGTTTCGCATGGTGGGATTGTACCTATAGATTCATCAATTGGAGTTAGTTCGTTTTATTTACAAAAGTGGGAATCCTTAATTTTTGACTTATTCCGGTTTATTATTAAGCGTGCGAATAGAGTTACCCACTAAACTAATAATATACCTATAATGCTTGTATACGTAGTTGAACAAAATATGATTCTTCAGAATGCCGGCATTGTTTATTTTATATTCACTCAGTACAGCCCAGCTGTTCAATATGTATACGTAAACTATTCTATCTCCTATCGTTAGCTCAGATTACATGTAATCATTATACAAGGCCTCGTCTCACCCGTTAAGACAAGGTTTTTACCTGACACTGTTGCTAATTTACGAAACAATGACAACTTCGCCTTATTATCTGGTTAATAAACCACTGCCATCATTCGATTCAAAAATTTTCCTCATGAAGATAGGTCTTTGCATAAAATACGAAGGTGGCCAATTTTACATAAAACGAATATAGAATAATATGCCACCAAATCTCATTAGTATTCATAGCTAACCGGCACTTTGAATGGAATGGAAAAATTCTTATGTACCTACCACTTAGTCTGTGACTTGTAATTTGAAAAGACTAAGCTGTTTTTTCGGCTGATACACTGATATTAGGAACCTATGCGGCTGGTATTATTTACACACGGTACCTATTAAGGCATTTTAAAGCACTCATTGATAAGGTTCCTTAACCGGCTCTTGAATAACATTAATCTTTATTAACTTCAGATCTATCAATCTTACATAATAATATGAGTATGTATTT
This sequence comes from Carterocephalus palaemon, assembly GCA_944567765.1. Classification (NCBI taxonomy): domain Eukaryota; kingdom Metazoa; phylum Arthropoda; class Insecta; order Lepidoptera; family Hesperiidae; genus Carterocephalus; species Carterocephalus palaemon. The sequence goes on along the minus strand of OX155655.1, from coordinate 4,427,893 downwards.
ATTATCATACCTATTTTAATCATACATACTATATTATGTTTCAATACTGATATACCTGTCATTATTGGAAGATATTCAAAAGAAAAAGAGGAAAAAATTATATCACCTGTGCGCAGGAGTTGAGACCGTAGCGCCATCGCGTCGAATGACGACGGGGGGCGCGGCGCAGCCGGCTTCGCAGACCAGTCACGCAAGATTCTGTTCACGAATCACTGTTTTGGATACAAGTGGTTTACTTATCCGCATTCGATCACTTGTTTGTTTAAGTGCTGAATTGCGCCAAAACTAAGACTTGGCGTCACGCGGCATTTTTCGCTGTCCCTTGTAATGTGAGTTTGAGAGAGTTTGAAGAATGTGAGATAGTGAAAATTATACTTAATAGTGTTGTATTATAATGTGAGTTTTCTCTTTATGTTCACTTTTATCTTTGAAGGCACTACTATAACTGTGTAGGCTCGTTATCTTCTGAATAATAAAACAAACATGCACTCTGCGTACAATCTACATTGTTTTTAGTCTCTCCATATTACCATAGAGTAGTGTGTAGTCCGTAGTGTAGTGTATCTGTTATATTAACTGGATCTCATATAGTTCTATACTATTTAATTTACTTTTCTTTTCATCAACAAAAATAACTAACTACCTATGTAGTGCGTAGAATTATTTTATGTAAGATCAGTAAGTAAAGTAATACGACCAAAACCTGTTCTATCGTACACGAATAGTTTCGAGCATATTAGCAACTTTTTTAAATTATCAACAAGGCTTATTAATTGGAAAATTATTTAAGACTAGTGGACGCCCGCAGCTTCGCTCGCGTGGAATTAGACATAATAATAGATTAAAAAGTAGCCTATGTCCTTCCTCAGGCTCTAGACTATCTGTGTACCAAATTTCATTTAAATCGGTTCAGTAGTTTTGGCGTGAAAGCGAAACAGACAGACAGACAGAGTTACTTTCGAATTTATAATATTAACATGGATTAGGTATGGATAAAAAATGAAAAACTGTAATGAATTAATATAATTTTAATGTTGGTTTTGGACCTTACAATCATTATTCTAAAAACTTCATAATTTTATTTATTTAATTTACCACATAGTGAGGCTGTGTGGTAAATTTATTCTAATATACCTAATATTGTAATTACTTAAATTGTATTGTAAGTTTGCATAAGTAGTAATCACAATAAGGCAGGCAATATAAGTGATATACATTTTTCTTGTGAATTTAAAACGGAAAGGTGAAAGAGTGTTTACATCGGATCGGACTTCCGAGGAATAACCTTTATAAGATTGGATGAAAGAAGTGTGAATAAATTCGTAACTTCACCTACTTAAATAAAATAAGTTTATTTTGTATCTAAGAACACACGCAACCTACTAGGTAGATTAAAATATCACATTTAAGCTTTGCCTGTATTAACTGCAGCCTTCCGCACGTGACACCATATTCTGAAAAAAGTTGTAAGGTACTTTAAAAGATGTTATAGGTACGTTGATGTTACAATTTTATTGTACAAATTACAAATTTATTTGTTGACTAGTAGAAGCCCACAGCTTCGCTCGCGTAGAGTCAGACAACACTAGTTTCGTTTACACTTATTTGACACTCTGCTCAAATACACTATCGATTTTAATATTGTCCTGTAAACATTTCTTGAACAATTATGAAGCAATTCTATTGAAATTTAAGAAATATTCAACAAACTTCCATCCCGTATCTGAAGGGTCATTATTATATCATTATTTTCCGGGAAATATTACCAACAAATGTTAACTGAAAATACTTAGGTAGGTATAGGATAATAAGTTGGTCAAAATCCGTCAAAAGGTTTTCATGTTAAGACTTAACAATAATAAAATGTATCTACTTGACTTCACTTTAGTGTAATTATTAACAAAATTTCCTTCCATTTTTAACCCATGTACCAACTGGTTGTATAACATAGTGTACCACTACAGGGCGGGCATGGATACTTCTCCCAATTGGAAGGCTTAGTGATCCTTGAGCGCGAATTAACTGTGAATAGGATTGGCTGACAACTACCTTATAGAGAAATAATATATGATTTCGACGAGACTGAGGAAGGAGAATCCCATGAAGAGGCCCATGATACCGCCGCAGCTAGCCAGGAAGTCCACGTGGCCGTACAGCTCCGAGCGGCGCAAGGATGTGAACTGCTCCTCCACGAAGTATACCACTAGGCCGGACGGAACACGCCTGGAAATGTTCTAGCTATACTTAATTGTATCAGGCTTAACGGAAACCCATTGTTATCAAGTTAGTTTTAATCTACTTTGCAACAACTCGCAGTCAAGGCGTATGATGGTGTATACTTCAAGCAAATAGCACCTCTTTCACACATAAGAAAGCATGTACATAATTACACATATTATCGTACATACAACAATGAAAATATACCTACACCAACACACTCACCACCACCAGCTTCGCCCCCAAAATGAGCACCTCAGGGTAAATTGACTCTACAACGTACTTTACGCAGTCAACTTACCCCGATGGTTAGTGGTAAAGGAAACTTGGAACTTTATGTTGTATATATGTATCGAGTAAGGCGTCACCATCACAAATTATGGATTCGATATGGGTTCTGGTCTGGTTGTAATATAATTCATATATCTTATATACGTAACATAGAGTCTGAGATGAGCGCTTGAGATGATGAGAGAGAGAGACTTCGTGGCAAGCGTGTAATCAACACAATCCCGAGCACTGAATATTTATCTGCGAAATAAATATATGGCCCAACTGAGATCACAGAATCATAGTACAAGTAGGTACTGAGATTCGAAACCAGGACCAGGACCACACTAAGACTTCCAGACTGGGACCACGTTTTAGTAGGTAAGGTACTCACACTCTTGCCACGAAGTATCTCTCTCTCATCATTCACCGTAAGGAAAAAACAGATTTAGGCCGACCCGTTAGGGTGTGAGCGTGTAAGCGTGTTTTTGTTACACCAAGGTAAAATATCAATATTTTCCGTCGCATTTACAGAATGATGACATTTAATTGCTAAAAATGCTTAAATTTTCTCGTATCTTACAAAAAGCCTTCGTGCTTTTGGGGTATGGTTTAATTAATCTGGAGTACACCGAATCCTGGTTTATCATCGACATAATAATATCATAGACATAAGTTGAAGTATAAAGTTAATAATACCATCCATTGGTAATATCAGCATCACGATTGAGCTTGAAGCTTGGAAGGTCATATACGGCCTGAGACACCTCCGCATCATACTTGAGCTCGGTGCATGCTTGAAGACAGTCGCATAGCTTCATTTTTCGCATCGATTCCGGCATTAAAGAAGATTTGGACAGCGACAATTCCTCTGTAAGTAAGATACACTAATTAATACGGACTAAAGAAACAATGAGATGTACCTATACTAACCCCATCGGTTGTTGGCAGAAGATACATATTACAGTGAAAAAATACTTTCTTACCCAAAGCATTGCGAAAGCACTTTCGTTTACCTCCTCCGCACACCTTAGTCTCTGGACCATCTAAACATATAACAATATATCCATTAACATATTGTAAATTATACCGAAACTTATACACCTGCACACGTACACTTATTAGTACGTTAAAATCTGTTAAAACAAATTATTTTATTAAATTATATTTCCTAATCGAAAATCTGGAAAATAAAAAATAAAAATCTCTTCTCAACAGCTGAAATGACCGCAGCATGCTTATGTGTACAAAAGGGCCAAAATAATACAACAATTCAGGTTTTTACCCCACTTCTACCTCCAGCTATCTGGTCCCCCTTTTTAGTTATCTCAAAAAATGTTTGGACCCACCGGTGAGCGGTGGACTTTTATTTGTTTGAACTTAGTCATTATAATTTTGTATGGATATGGAATTATTATTGTGGATGTAAAAGTTCTTCCTAGCTTAGTGAGTTAGCAATCCTAGTTAGTCGGTCGTCGTCTTACGCGGCATCCAGAGCGGCACGCAGCCACAGCGCAATGCCGTGTGGTTGGAAGAGCACTCCAGCTCGCAGTTCCTCTGAGTGTAAGCGCGGAAGAATCTCAGGTAACGCTCATCCGGGAAGTAACATTTACGCCTGTTTGAATATCACATCACATTACATGTTAGTTTCATGAGAATAGCTGTAATAAAATTGTTAAATAAGAAGAATGAATAGCAGCTATCTCGTCAAAATTGTCAATTTCATATTTGAAATCAAATTTTCAACTAAATAGTTTCAGAGAATACTATATACGAGCTGTAAAGCGGATTACAGTGGGTAATCTACTTAGGTTGGTACCTAGCTAAAGTTACGTTTCCTAGGATAAACTCATCTCAGTCTGAAAGAAACCTGATGACTGGTTTTGAAGTACTTAGTCAATAAAATCGTGTAATTAAATATGAATTAGAAGTTATCTCAATTATTAAAATGTAAACTAAATTCTCCAATTGTCCTTATAAATAATAACAGACAACAGACAGACCGCATTCAACTCAGACCAGTTGTTGTGTTTGATTTCTTATTATGTGACTGATCTCGAGTTGATATTTACTTACCTATAGATCTAGGTTCTTGATGGTTGTCTTTATTTGCATGTTTTTGTGATATCATGCTTAAAAGGAACGAGTTATCAAAGTAGAGGGCACAAACAGGTAGTTTTTATCTCTACTGTAGAGATAATAACTCCCCTAACTTATTTTAATGTCTTCGATGGCAACGAGTCAAGTAGGGGGACATTAGCGCTAGGTTGGAGGCTTTCTCACCACCTGAGTCATACGGTAGTAAACGAGATTAGTAGGTACGCATACAAAAAAAGCAAAGGCAATGGTACAAACTTCTGGGGAGAATAATTTCGAAGTCCCTCTGATGTATCCATCACTGAAGGTAAAATTGCAGCCGTAAGCTGTTGTTCTATCGGCAATCGGAAGAAATTTTGTCCCATATTTGGTAGTTCAGCTGGATTGTGCAGCCACACCTAGAAAATAGGTGAACGTTTACATAAAGTAGGTTTGTCATCACTGACCTATGATCAATTTTTATCTCGCCGACTAAACGATTCGAGTCATAATAATATTCGTCGTATTCAGGTTATTTTATTTATTTATTTATTTGGTTTTTCTCCTCACACTGTCCTTACAGAAAAATCCAATTCGACAGGGAGGGCACTTAACATAATCGTTATAATACATACACCATTTTACTAAAGATATTTAGTACTAAAGTTAGTACCTTGAAACCAAGCACCGGTCCCCGACACAATGGATCTAGATCTCTGACATCAGAAAGTAAAATCACTTCAAATTCTCCGCCTCCATAACTCTAGAATAAATTAATCGTATTATATTAATTGAGTTGGTATATTCAGCCATCATCATAATCATTCCACATAGTGCTTTAAAGACAAGGACTGCGCTAAATTATCTAAATGAAAAGAATAGAAAGAATGTAGTACCTACAGTGGAGTCGTTAGGGTGTATAAAACAATTAAGTGGATTGTAGACTTGTAGAGTGAAGTAGACAAGAATGGATTAAGGAAAAATATAATATTAAACTTATCATAGCAAATGATTAAAAAACTCATGAACAGTTTCTATGTATAGCCAGTAGAACTTACTGGTCCTCGTAAGGGATAGGTTTGAACCGTTGCGTGTGGAGGATATCCATCCTCAACAGACCACTCAGTCATGTTTTTACCCGCTATGTGATAGTAGTCTTTATGTAGGCTGGAAATAAGTATGCAAATATCTATATTTCTAATATTTCTTTTCTTTTTACATGACAGTGTTACCTATAGTATATAATTAGGTAAAAGGAGTTAGCTGGTATGGTATGGTAGGTATAGGATAGGTTCATACTTTTCGGTCCTAAACATTTGGTCGGCGGAGAGCATATTAAATGTAAAGCAGTATCCGTCTCTAGTGAGAGTGCTGCTGAACATCTGCGCACAGCTCAACTCTCTCCAGAAGCACTTCAGAAACACGTCTTCTCTCCTTGGCGCTAACTGAAAATACGTTAGTGACAGTTCTAAAAATTCAAATAATTAATCATAGACACAATGGGGAGCTAAACATTCGGGAGCTAGAGTTACAGCTCCCGAATGTAGGAGTTCCACGCCTAATATATTTTAAGAAGCAAAATGAGAAGTCAGAAGTAATTCCTACATATATAAGTATTTACCTATATAACAGTAAATAATAACGTAACGAAGTTACAATGCGATGATACAATTACTTATGTAGGTACTCACATTCTGCAGTGTTTCAATTGACGAAGTATTGACAAACTCAGGTCCTTCAGTAGGGACGTAATTGCAAACTAATAACATGTCTTCATATGTTTTCAGGCTGAAATTTGAAACAGCTGCTTTTTAGTCTATTACTTATCTGATGAATAAAAAGTCATACATTCGTAAACTTACTCTTCAGCGCTTATCGTAGGTGGATCGCTCCAACGCTCATAATAAGCTTTGGTGAAATTAAACATCCTTTGACGAGGTTTTGTTTCTGTACAAATTGTTACAGCCGGGAATGGGATCTTAAATACAGAATTGAAGGGTATAGGTACTTAAATAGAAATACGGAAAATAATAATTCAAGTAACAATCAATAAAAAATTCACTTACTTATTATGGGTGTTGCAAAGTTTAAACCGATTTGCAAGTAAATTTTTGCAAATTAATTTTTAATAAAAATTAATTTTAATAAGTAGATTACTCAAAATAACAAATTACTGTCTACTTACATGCCACACAGAATTAGAAGTGTCAGCAAAACTGACTATAACTGGAGTTTCATCCCATTTTATCCAAACCATTCTGATAAAAAACGCGCATGCCAATATACTGCATGTAATCATAACTATCCAAAATAGTCTGCAAATACAGAAATTAAAATGGTAAATTAATTAATGGATATTTGGAAATGGAGGGAATCAATATTCAATCTTGGTTCCTTATCATATATGTATTATAGAAACAAGTACCTATGTACAAACCAGTTGTTAATTTACCTTTCAGCCCAACTGAATTTACTGTCCAAAGTGTACTGAAAGCCATGTAATGAGGTGTTTGATGTAAAATCTTTCAAGTTTTCAACAAGAGGTCGCGCTGCCTTTTTAACCACTGGCTCCGATTCTTGGTCTTCCATTTTACTTTCTGCATCGGGTTCCGAAGATTTTGACATAACTAACAATTGTATTTTTGTATTTAACAAATAACTTTAATAAACGATCAGGATTACGAAGAGAATATATGGTTATAATTTCTACGAATATGTGTGACTAGCGGACGCCGGCAGCTTCGCTCGCGTAGAATTAGACCCATTATCGACGTCTGCCCGCGTTCGTGTTGCCTTGACTTCAAAAACGGCAAAGTTTCATACCAACTTTGCACCCCCGTTTTACCCCCTTAGGGGATGAATTTTCAAAAATCCTTTCTTAGTGCTCCCCTACGTTATAAAAGGCACCCCTGTGCAAAATTTCAAGTTTCTAACCCTAGGCCCTGCGTTGATGTCAGTCAGTCAGTCAGTCAGCTTCTCCTTTTATATATACCTATTGATTAAATCTATACATTCTTTTCTAAGCATTCATTTAGAAAACTAAACTTTTTAAAGATGTGACCTTTAAGTAAATATTGAAATATAAATGGCAGTACTCTGCAACCAAATATTGCAATAGCGAAAACTTTACCTTTTCATATGTATGTCAATGACATTTTTCACTGTTTACTTAGTAGATGAGTACCTACTTATGAGAAACAAAATAATAAGTTTAAACCTTAGAATAACCTCAACCCTCATAAACGAGTGCTTAGATCAAACTGATACAATTCTAGTGGAACAACATTATTAATTTAATTTGGTAATTGATTGTGTTCATAAACTTAATCCATTATAGAATTTCCGGTGGGACTTGAAATTACACATAAACTAATTTCAAGAGGCGTGCCTTAATTAACTAAATGCATGTAATATTTTATCAATTAGTCTCTAAACTAGATTACGATGAAAATCCCTTTTTTGTCATAAAATACCTATAATAATTAATTGTGTTTCAAAAGTGTTTTTGCAACTTTTATTTCATTTCCTGATTTCAGGGGCTAGGTACTTATTCCACTAAGGTGTATTTATGCAAGTAAATTAAAATTTTCGCCAAAGGAAAGGGGAGGAGAGGTCCAGGGGAGGGGCGGCTATGTTTAGCAGTGAACTAATGTGGAAGTAGGTACCAAATGTAAAATGTTTAATAAAATAAACAGAAACATTAAATTATTTATTTATTTTATAATATTGATTTATATTTAGGTTCTTCTGCTTCTGTGGAAACAAAGTCAGTCTTCATTCTTCAATTCACAAACGGCTCTGAAAATAGTGTGATAATTAGTGTAACCAACAACGGTGTTGGAAACCGACATAGAAAAATAGAAGTGTTCTTTATGAGATATTTCAGTGTTAATCTTGCCCCATGTCAATCTTACCCCACCTCACGATTATCAGATTTTCATAATAATTTTATCTGTAGAATTAGGGGTTCGTAATTTGACGTTATTGTAATTTTTTATTAATTTGGTCAAAAATAAAACGGTTTTAAAACAACTAGGCGAACATTTTTGACATTTAACCTAGGCGGAGTTAAATGTTAAATGTCATGTCATGGACATTCTCACACACCATCTGACCCCAAACTAGGCAGAGCCTGTACTATGGGTGTCAGAGACTGATATACATACATAGATATTTTAAATACCCACATACTTAAATAGCCATAATTAACATCCAGATACAGAACAAAACCAAGTGTTCGCCACACGAATGTTTATCCTGAGTGGGACTCGAATCCACGACCCCTGGCGTAACAGGTAGGGTCACTACTGATTGCGCCAACGGGCCCATCAAAGGATAAAAAATACTATAAAATCACCTCTGGTCCTGTGTGTATAGCGAGCATCATGTCGTAGTCAGTAGCGCCTATGCTGATGCGAGCGATGCCATTGCTTCCGACAGTGACGGTCTTACCCCTGCACGAGTTGTTTACTTTATCTCCCGAGATCACGTCACAATATCTGCCTGCTGGTAGACATGTCTGCGAAAAATAATCTTGGTTATGTTTTTTATGCTTATTTTAATTCTGCTAAGCTTTTTTGGACAGCAAAGCATAAAGCACCACTAATCTGCTTTATGGTCTTTTATTTTATAGGTATTACAAAAAGAGGCACCTTAATTGGTTCATTAAAGGCAAAGTAATTGCGTAACATCATACAGTTGAATTGAGAAGCTCCTTCTTTTTTAGAAATCTACTAAAAACAGCCACTATATACAGAACCTAATTAATTACCTGTAAATCTTGATTGAGATCGAAGTTGTTGTTGTTGAAGGCGATAAAGGCGCTGTTCCCGCGACAGAACGCGATCTGGTTGCTTCCGTTGTCCCACCAGTTGGTTACCGCAGAGTTGCCGGCGCGGTTGCGGAAGGCAACCATCGCGTAGATCTGGCGCCATCTGTGCTGGCAGACCCAGCCGTTGCCGCAGGAACCGTCCTGGAATTGATCAACGACTGAAATAAAATCTGAGTTGTTCTATATGTAGTCTATTAGTGTAATTATTAAACTGTAAAACATGAGTGATGGTGGCCTTTTTAGTGGCTTTACGCTTGCGGAAGCCAATTATCACGTAAAAGGTTTAACTCCATTTCATAAACCATTCACCTAGTGCGATGGCTGCTAGTTGAAGCTTTGAAATAATGCTGTTAGGCACATGATGAATAGTGTAAAGGGCAGTGTTACCGGCAAATAAGACTATTATAAAGCGTGTAAAGCAGTGAGGAAAGTGCAGAGCCTTGGAGGACTCCTGGTCTTAAGGGGCGGGAGAAGGACCAGGAGGCCACTCTGAAGTGGAATCTGCGGTTCGACAAGAACTCGCTTAATATATACGAATCTGTCTGGCACTTCTATTTGGTAAAACATACCAGCGGTCAATGTACTTTTATGCCATAGAGTTTTGAATGAACGATATGTATATAGACTTTGATTCCGGTCCGTATACCCGAATATCGTGGGAGCGACAATATGGATAAATTATGATTTATTCAAGCTATATGTTGAAGTAATTGAAACATAGTATGTGTACACTTACCGAATTAATCGCTGGGGACTGTATATTTCCATCGCGATCCATTGGGGGGCCAGCTTCGGAGTCTGTGAACGCGAAGCTGCTCATAATTTGCGGTTCCCCGTAAGGATGAGCTAGCAGGAACGCGATAGCTCCTTTGTAAGGTCTGGATTCCTTATACGTAAGGATGCCGCCTCCCCCTCCGTGACCTCGTTCATTGTCATGATTGTCGATAAACGTCAAGGCGTCGACGTGCGCCAATAGACCCCACTGCGGACCCCACGTGGAAAGCCATCTGAGTTGGTTATTTCCTCTAAAAGCGCTGCTCAGTTCCAAACCAGCTTTGAATTCGGTGACGGCACCAATGGGAGTGTATTCGTCACGACTGATAGCTTCCCCGCCGTAATCAATGACTTCCTGGTAGATGTAGGGCCTAGCGTTCCTTGGGAAGCCGTGAGCAGTGTTGAGGTTGTGAAGACGATTGTAGATTATTTTCAGATCTTCTGGCCACATGTGTTTTGCGGCGTCGATTCTAAAACATTTTATTTTATTACCTTACAAGACTTCATTTGCCATTAAATTGTATTTGACGTTAGGTTATTTAAAAACCAAATATGTACAAGGTTTTTTTGACATAATAACAATTATTCTGTGATAATAACCAAGAGTGAACAACTGCTTATACTGTAGTAGGTACATACTCAACGACGATATTTTTCTTTGCGGTTTGTTTGATAAGCTTTTAGAAATGAGAAATGTTGATAAAAATGATTAATGAATTAATCGAATGATGTAATTCTTATCAACAAGATAACGCGAGCATATCCACCTCTTTTCTACCCACAACTTACCTGAAGCCAGCGACACCATAATCTATAAGTGTATTCATGAAATCCACAATCATTTTCCTCACGTGTTCATTGCTTTGATCTAAATCTTTTAATCCTACAAGCTCACAGTTGCGAACCTGAAATATTACCAATTTTTGAATAAAGCCACTTCAACATCAAAGTACCAAAGCTCTTATCTATTAATCATAAATTATTGTTTTGAGTATTGATTAAATAGCCAGGAAATAGGATGAGTGAGGTTGAATTCTATTATATTCTCATCTAATTGTATATTGTATGTATAGGTACATATAATAATACAACGTTCAATAAGTCGAATTTGATCAACGTGAAATACTTGAATTACTTACCTTTAAATAACAACACAAATATATAATTTCATATTGATAGTATACTTAGAAGAAGTCGAAGCAAGATTCTTTATTATTCTCATCTCTCCACATTACTCATTTTATCCATTCGTTTAGGCCAGCAGCAGTCAAACAAATATTTTCAGTAGGATAAAAACAAAAGGAAAACTTTAAGATAAAAGTTAAACTTGCCCTCCACGCATTGTTCTGGTAATCGGAGCCAGAGATGACACAGTGCGGCCAGTTGAAATGTTCCCTTCGGAAAGGAACGCCGGGGTAGTACCAGTCCCGGAACACAGCTGTGGTGCCGGCAGTGCCAACGTTCTCTGGAGGTTCCCCGGTCATGTGGTTGATCACCGCGTCCACGTAGATCCTGGGAACAGGGAATGTTTGGTTCAATTTTCAATTCAAGTTTTATTAGTACCGAAATTCGTCTTCTCCGTGGGAAGGTAGGTAGTAAGTACTTATGTAATAGTAAACCAACGAAAGCTGTGGACAAAACCTAAAATGACGTCATCTGAAAACAGATACATACTATTTATATGAAAATAAGTAAAATATACGGGACATAATAAAATATCTAACTTAGCAAACGAAGCTCCACTGCCAATTGTCACTAAGATTCCTTGCACCTTTAGTTCTCCACTGACAGACTGGACCTAACACTCCAATTCCATTTTTGAGTCTTATTAAAACTGTTATCATACCACAGTTGTAATGGATTGAACGGATGAGTGTTGCATGCTCCTTTGCTATGTTATACCTCACGCCAGCCGCGTTACACCGACGTAGCATGTCGGCAAACTGGCGCTCGCTGCCCGACCTCGTCACCAGTTTGTACGACATCGGCTGGTACCGCTCCCACCAAGGCCTGTTGTACGTGCGGAGGATGATATTGTCGTTGGGCGGAGATATCTGCGGCAGAACATCAAATTAGGACGACGAGAACTTTTTTTACTACAGCTGACTGACTGACTGACTGACTGACTGACTGACATATCAACGCAGGACCTAAACTATAAGGGTTAAAAACTTGAAATTTTGCACAGGGGTTCGTTTTATAACGTAGGGGAGCATTAAGAAAGGATTTTTGAAAATTCATCTCCTAAGGGGGTAAAATGGGGGTGCAAAGTTAGTATGAAACTTTGCCGTTTTTGAAGTCAAGCAGGGCAACGAACGTGGGCAGACGTCGTTATTGGGTCTAATTCTACGCGAGCGAAGCTGCGGGCGTCCACTAGTAGGTAATAAATCTTATAATAACAACGTCGTTAAATAGAGGTAGGCAACTAAGAGATGAATTTAATAAAATGATAAACTAATATATTGTAATAGTGTTGCCTAAAAAAAAGGTTGATTAGCATTAATTACGTATCTCATACCATAGAGGAAGGACAAAGGGTAGTTTAAGTTTCTCATACTTAGAAACATAAGTTCACGTTTGCTTAAACTAACTCTGTATCTCTCTCTACACTGTGCTAAAGAAGAGTTAAAAATAACGTTTAACTACGATGTCTAGGTAGGTCTCAGACATACATTTATACGTAGGTTAGGTAAGTATTGGTATATGATAAATTAAAACATTTATTTGATAAAACAGCCTTCAAAAGTTCAAGCTCATACCTGAATTCCTCCATATCCTCTAGGCCCCAGGAAGCGTTCGCACTCATTCGCTATGTCGTCCCACTTCCATTCGAAGAGGTGGACGTTAACAGAGCGCCCACTTGCATAGTATGGGTTCTTGTAAGCCCTTACCGTGAGAACTATTGAAAGTACCACAAGCAACAGGGAGAGTTTCCCCTAAAATATTAAACAAGAAATTTTAGATATCACTTAGGTAGGTCTATTTAGTTAAGTCTGTATAGAAATAACTACATATTTGAAATGAGTATCAAACTGCTTTATTATTGCGTCGGGTGCCTACCAATAAAAAACACACTTCATTTCTGCACCTTGCTTCGACATCAATATTCAACATCGAGATTCAACATAAGTTTAAATAGGTATCAAATTATTGTCTTTATTAAAACAATTTTTTAAAATAAACTGATGTTCTAAGAAATATAACCCATTATTAACAATGTGTTTGGATGGATCCCCATAGATTTCAATGCAGAAGCTAAATGTGCCTAAGCTAATTAATTCTGAACTGTGAGATGAAGACTATGTGTGCACAAATTCAGCGTGATGAATTTATTAAATTTCTCATGTTATTCAATTATAGTTTTACGACCTACGACAACATTGCGTTACGCCTGATTACATCGCATGGCTCTATGAATAGGCCTTTCTTATGCTAGGTTGAATACAAATACTAACGAGTTCTTAATATTTTAGTATGACCATCTTTATTACACTGAATATTCTAATGACACAAAAAAATAGGAGAAACATTTATGCCACTTACCATTGTGCTTGTTATTGAAAATAACAATATATTTAATTTTACATTGGTTGATACATCAAAACTTATACCTTTGAACGGAATCTTAATCTATTGATAGCGAAGTAAAAAATAACGCTAATTGTTGCGTAAAGCCGAGATGATCACCTCATAGGTAATGATAAGAAATGATAAAAGAAAATTGATAAGTCTTTGGTAAATGTATTTAATTGATATATATTCACAATTTATAATAATATCATGTGGTAGAGGGGTACCTAGTAAATATTAAGTACTATGTAGAGTTCACATACTCTCACACAAAGCCAGAAAGCTGATTTTGTATTTCATGTCAACAATATTGCGAATTTAAGATAGTAGGTAGGTAGTAGATAGTAACAATCAATTATCGAAACCCATTTATTCTCTTTTATTCTCATTTTCCCAAATATTTTCAGGAATCAGAAACATTTTTGCACCAAGACCTATATTATAATATATACCTACATATAAATGAAATCATTTACCCATAATCTACCATTTTAATATTATAACCAATTATAACCCAATTACTTACGCCCTATGAAGTATTCAAACTTCGTATGGCAACTTTAATTATAATAATGCCTCAAAGAATGAATGTTGAATGATACGTAGTATCGCTTAGTAGTTTGTGGTTGAATGGCATATTCCATTCAGTGTGTACTCCCGTCTCCACGTCTCTGACTGATCTCTCTTTCTATTTAGTCAATCAATTTTAGTCTGTGAATCAGTTGAATTGAAATGACCGCCGTGAACGTCAGAACGTACGTCATAAATTTATAATTATTTTAAAAAATCTTGTCGCTTTGTGTTACAGTTTCATTCTAAATTTTTTAAGAATATTCTTGCCATTTCTTTTATATAAATACATTGAAAATAATTTGGTACTTGATACAACTTACGTAAAAGAAATATAGAAATAACTTGTGATTTGGTTGACAATATATAACGCCATTGCGTCGTGTTAAGCGATTTTGACTGTTTTATTAAAGTAATAAATAAAGTGGCTTGACACAGTGGAAAAAATGAGTGGAAAAGTGTATTTCATAGTAGCTTTAATCAGCATAGTACCTATAGCTTATGCATGCAACGAGGCTATATGCGCGAGTGTAGTCTCGAAATGCATGTTGACCCAGTCATGTAAATGCGATTTGAAGGACTGTTCCTGCTGTAAGGATTGTTTTAACTGCCTGAGCTATTTGTACAGCGAATGTTGCAGTTGTGTTGGTAAGTTTAGTACCTATCTATCTAGTAATTTTAATGTGATGTAGATGGTAAATCAGATGAAACTAAGAAAAGAAGCACTTGATATTGATAATATGTTTGAACATCAATGAAGACGAACATTTTAGCTAATAATAGTCTACTAAACATGTTCCCAAGTTTTTAGATATGTATATAAATCATATAATGACACTGCATCAGAATGGCAGGCTTCACACACAATATACACAAAGTGAAGATTAAGATGATTGTTTCATGAAGATTGTGCTGGGTTCCTTGGCCAACAGACCATACCAATAACCACTATATTATATTGTAAAGCAAATTTAATTTATTTTTATTTTTTGTAGATATGTGCCCAAAACCTAATGACACACAAACTGAACTTTCAAAGTCATCATATGTTGAAGAATTGGAAGATAACATCCCTGGTCTGTTCACTGCCCTGACCATTGTTCCCGATGTACAGAAACGCTGGGTGTCTTTCACTTATCCAGTGGATATTGACCTCTCTGCATTCATGGCCACACCGGAAAAACATTTGGTGTATCATTTGCGTAAGTTTTTTTTTATTATAAATCACTTAGCATAAATGACATACTTGAGATCCTAGAGGTCTCAACACAGCTAGAGAGTCTCCAGTTGTGAAATGGGACCAGATCATCACTGAAGAATATTCCTCCATCCACCAGTAGGTACAGATTGGCTAAAGGGTTAGGGTCCAATCCTATTGTCAAAGAAATCAGAAAAGTTTTCTCAATGGCCTCTAACATGGCTTAACAACAGTTATCTTACCATAAAAACTTGGTCTGACAACTTAATGTAATCCCTATAGTAGCACTCAAAAAAATTTCAATAGCAGTCATTCATCCACAAGTCACAAATGTTATGAGAACTTGTACTAAAGGGAGTAAGGTGATCCATTATACTAAAACAGTATGAAACAATTATCCATTATGGCCTGTATTGCTTGATACAAAGATGTCCCACTACTGGCCATGGGTCTCCCCCCACAGACGCAGCTGCGGGAGTTCTAGAGCATACTCCACCATGCTGCTCAAAGGTGGATTGGTGTAGATGACCTGTATTATGGCCTGTTAATTGATGTATAGTATTGTAGAGTGATAAAAATGTCCTTGCCTGATCTTCTGATAATCTGTAAAAGAGCTCTCTTTACCTTTAGAATAAATTTAATAAATAATAATCAATTAAGGAAATTAAAATGAACATCTGTTATGTATCAGATTTCATTTTAATATTACCATATTGAAGTGATACATCAATATTAATAAGATATACTTGGTTGGAGTCATTATCAACCCATAGATTTTCAATTGAATCAGCCTCAGCCTGTAATTGGATGGGTATCTTGCTAGTGTTAAAATATCTTGAGGGCTTCAAGAGTTACTGTACTTACATAGTAGATTATATTTAGTTGTATTAGATATATTATACTTAATAATGTCTATGCAGCATTTATGGCTTACTTGGTATTTAGCGGCCAAAAACTGTCCAATGTTTAGGTTTGCTATCCAGACAATTGGGTCGTGCAATACTTTGACAATTGGGTTGAGTTGGACTATTCTTTGAAGATTGAGTTGCACTCTATTATGCCTTGGCATGGACTATGACTGTTGTGAGGACGAACCTGTGTCCTCAAATGACCTGCTTGTACTCGTAGTTAAAATATTGTCAGACATCCATTTATATTATCCATGTCATATTATTTTTTTTACATTCGATAATTCCAATATCAGGCTTATGATTGTTTCTACACAATAATAGGATACCCAAAGCCAACCAATTAAGGCATGCTGTAAATAACTTAGAAATTTGACAAATCCGACGCTAGTTTAAGGGCTGACGACTACTAGGAATAGTTACATGACTCAAAAACTTGTTAAATTCTTGCTTTGACAAAAAGCACAAAACATCGGGGTCCTGCTGAGACGGCGATGCTTATGATCTTATGACTCACAATCCAACTATGTTGTTACTAGGTACCTGCTCATTTAGTTGTTATGAACGGTAAGCCTGTATTTGCTACTGATAAGCCAAAACTTATCACCGCTTCCTTATTCATTACCAGTTAATAGTTACAGTTATTTTTGTTAGCAAATTTCCCGGAAACGACAGTTATGGAAGTTCGTTTTGTTGCGTATATGGCGTCAAACAGTAGATTGGAATTTGAAATGAACTAGACAAAACT
The DNA here is from genome assembly GCA_944567765.1 of Carterocephalus palaemon. Taxonomy (NCBI): domain Eukaryota; kingdom Metazoa; phylum Arthropoda; class Insecta; order Lepidoptera; family Hesperiidae; genus Carterocephalus; species Carterocephalus palaemon. The sequence goes on along the minus strand of OX155655.1, from coordinate 4,410,731 downwards.
ATTTTGATAAAAGTGTTGCTTCGGAAGATTTTAATTGTCTTTAAACAATGGGCCACATTAGCGCGCGAAATATTGTTTTGCGTTGGAGCGAAAAAAACATCGTTGAATGTGTAGCCTCTCATGTCGCGACAAAACCCTTTGACGCGCGAAGCATTCGCCCGAATACATTGCAATTCGACATACTCGTACCAACATTTTACACATCACATCACATTATGAAACATTTATTGCGATTATGCGAATATTCGCCGAAGACTGATAGTGCAGCCCTGGCACAATCTATACTTCTATACTTATTATTATAAAGAGGAAAGGTTTGTTTGTAATATTTTCACACAAAAACTACTTTACCGATTTCAAAAACACTTTCACCGTTAGAAAGCTGCATCTTTACTGTGTGACATAGGCTATATAATACTAGTGGACGCCCGAAGCTTCTCTCGCGTAGAATAAGACCCATTAACGACGTCTGCCCGCGTTCGGGTTGCCCACTTGACTTCAAAAACGGCAAAGTTTCATACTAACTTTGTACCCCCGTTTTACCCCCTTAGGGGGTGAATTATCAAAAATCCTTTCTTAGTGCTCCCCTACGTTATAAAAGGAACCCCTGTGCAAAATTTCAAGTTTCTAACCCTTATAGTATAGGCCCTGCGTTGATATTTCAGTCAGTTGCCTAGTTGCTATATAAGTAACTATTGTGTTTGCAGAGAGCGTGGAGCAGGAGTCGGAGCCGGTGAGCCGCGACGTGGTGACATTCAACTGCACCGTGGCTTACATGTCGCAGTGCATGTCGTGCGACAAGTGCCGCGCCTCGTGCCGCTCCATGGGCTCCAACAGCTTCAGGTAGGTGTTATTGTTATTGCTTAAGAACACGCCTGTATTTCAACTAAAGGTGGTAGAGCCTATAGGGAACCAAATAGGTTTTATATGAAAGCTAATTGGTTCCATATAGAGTTCGCCCGGGGCAGTACCACCGCCCGCCACGGTACCTAGTACCATTTCTGCCGTGTAATAATTGTTTTTAAAGCAATTGTGGTCCAGTTGGAAAGGTGTGGATTCCGGTTACACTTCTTTAGAGGCGACCATCTTAGTCCTCAAGGGTAGCAACACATCTGTGACTGACTTAGAACGAGACTCCTACTAACAAGTACTAACTGGACTATTACTAACACCAACTAACAAGACTAACTATCACTAACAGTCCCTAGTCCTCATACCTACTAACGAACTGACCAACTAATGTTCTAATTAACTTTCTCAACTAATTGGACTAACCATCCCAGTCCCTAATTGAGTCTTGTTCAAAGTCAGTCACAGTTGTCATGGGTGGCAGCGGATGGGTGGTGCTGCAAGCTCGTTTGCTATCCTGTATCCATAAAAAAAAAAGACATAAATAACATTACGCATGTGCGTCTCTGAAGGGGTAGGTTAGGAGGAAGATGTATACTACACGGTTCACCCACTTTTTATCCGTCATGTTATAGATTGCTTTAGAACACGCATGGATTTAAACTAAACGTAGGCTAGGCAAAGGTACCTATGTGGAATCTAATGCGGATTGATGGAGGGGTTAGTAGCCAACCCAGTGTCGAATGGTGTCAAGCCACCCGACAAGGCTTAACAATTTATTTAATTATTTAAACTTTTGAACCACACTAATAACTAATTAAGTGGGACAAATGATGCATTCTCTACCAGCTAACGACTGTACTATACAGAAAAAACAATGAAGATCAATTAAAAAATAAACTAAGAAAACAATCCATAGTAATAATCCTTCATAATATAAGCAAAATGTTTTAAATATTAGTACTATTGTTATCTTCTAGGTGGTTCCACGACGGTTGCTGCGAATGTGTAGGAGACAAGTGCTTGCACTACGGGATCAACGACAGCAGGTTAGTTGTTTTTCTTGCTATTGACATCATTCAGTGATCATACTTCAAATTATAGTAGCTTTCTAATATGACCGGGATTTAGGACAGTTTGACCTAGTTTGGTTTATTAGTGCGGGTCTACCTACATCACGGATAACACGAAATAGTTCTAAATATTTTATCCACTTTACCATCAATGCTCCTAAATACTTGGCAGCATTGTAGCTTAGTTATCTGTGGTTATACATCACAGTCTCACGTAAATGAACACATACGTTACTGCATTTGAAAACGTTAATCATATGTATAGGCAATCCTCAGAAACGCCTGAGAAAACATATGAACGAAATAGCAAAATTTGCGAACCAAAGCTGTATCGTATAAACTTCCAGTTATTACATGTAGATTTACTAAACAATGAAATGGAACGCAATAATAAATGCGGTATATTTTCGTCCATGCGTATCGTTTGTTTGTTGTACGTAGAACGTAAACAAGATCGATGTATTTAGCTTCTTCTGGAAGCAAAACCAATTCAGCCAAGGCTAATCTATCTGGCTTAGTGTATTATCTAAACTAACTCTCTATTATCAGTATGCTATATATTATACACTTCTTGTTTCGTAGTAGTAGGTACCAAAATTGAAAACCTATCTGTGGATTAGTTGTTTTGCTTCCTTCTTCCGTATTATTTTCGTCCCATGTCATGGTTTCACATGAAATGGATATCAATATTTGTACATAGTATGCCGCGTATGCGACAGTCTCTACATGTCATGTACTTGTAGACGAATTTATATTTAACTTTATCACTCGCAAATAAACACTAAATACAAAATCTGTATGAACATTTCGCTTGATGATTTTAGAATTTACCGTAAGCCTTCTCCTGAATAAATAACACTCTTCGGTTGACTTTGACGATTAAGTCCACAGATACGAGTCTTTCTAGACTTTTAAATAGTAGTACGAGTATTTCTATGACCGCGCTTCTTTCTTCAACTTATTTATACTAGATACGTACTACGTGTGATATGATAAAACAAGATTTGTTCAATAGAGAATTTTCCATTTTGTTAGTGTTTTATTTATTACGACGTAGTTACTCATCGCGATATTTGAAGCTACTACCATGGAGGAGGAATGGAGAATCCTTTCATGTTTAATTATTTCTACCTTGGGAATACTATAATGTTGCAATAATGTGGTATAAACAGGAGGAGGTTGCTAAATTAAGCTACACATGCACTTGTTGCTAGCGAACACAAATATAGGGTACATTGGATTGACTAGGAGAGATCGGTTTAAGACTTGAATGTTATGCAATAAAGTTTAAATAAAAAATTAATAGGAAGACAACAATTTCTAATCCCATCCTAAATTTAACAGTATAATATTGTTTTCAATCGCAAGCAACTGCAAACACCTGTGTTCCAAGGCCGTCTTCTAAGTTTGCAATTAACATATTGATCTGCGCATACGCACATTAAGATGTATCAAGTGTCGTTCGCCAGGTGCTGCAAGTAGCTGATGTTTCTCATAACTCGTTCCTATCGTATGGTTTTGCAAGGAAACGTCTTTATTTAATTCATCCAGTTCATTATGAAGTTGATGAAATAAAATGATCCTATACATAAACTAGTGGACGCCCGCAGCTTCGCTCGCGTGGAATTAGACGTAACATAACTTAAATACAAAATTTCATTGAAATAATGTCTGTATATACGAAAAACTTTTATACCTACTAACTTTGCACCCCCCTTTTACCCCCATAAGAGATGATTTTCGAAACTCAATAAAAAACCTTCATAGGTACTGAATTTCGTTCGAATAACATCAAAAAGGCCAAATTTCATACTAACTTTGCACCCCCGTTTTACCCCCTTAGGGGGTGAATTTTCGAAAATCCTTTCTTAGTGCTCCCCTACGTTATAAAAGGAACCCCTGTGCAAAATTTCAAGTTTCTAGCCCTTATAGTTTAGGCCCTGCGTTGATATGTCAGTCAGTCAGTCAGTCAGTCAGTCAGTCAGTCAGTCAGTCAGTCAGTCAGTCACCTTCTCCTTTTATATATATAGAAGATTTATGGTATGAGGGAAGGACGTATTGATAAATGTTTTGTCGAGAGACACTTGTGTTAATAACCTTTGGCTTTCCAAATATACCGTTTTTACTATTGAGATAATAATATATAAACTGCTCTAGAACAACCTCTTCCCATGGGCAACCGACACCCGCAAACCCTTTTAGTCGTCTCTTACGACAAACGGATGGATATGATTCTTCGAAGGGAGGGGTGTGGGTTTAGCCCATTAGCAAATGCCACCTAAAAATATCTATAAATTATCTATTCAGTCCTGAGCTACGGGTGACGCTATAAAGGGCAGTAGGACTTCAGAATACTACATTTACTATCTAACATTGTTTTGATAATTAATTTACACCCTTCTGACATTGTACTGACATTTACTGCTTATTTTTACTGTGTGCAGAAATTAAAATTAAAACATATCTATGTATTTGATTTCAGGTGCCTCGCGTGTCCCAACGGCAAAGGCACAGCCGACAACGCGCTGGATGATGATCTCTCTTACGATGACCTGGATTATGGAGAAGGGGTGGATGCACAGTCCGTGTAGACCCTTATCTCTATCTCCCTGTAGGGTCTCCTCTAACAACCGACTTTTTGACTGATTTTGTGGTTTTTACGAGATTTTCCTTTGACGGTTTACATTGAAAGGTCGACAGTCACTTTCATTTATTTAGCATTTTAAACATTACATTGTTCACAAAATAATGTTTCCTTTCATTTGGTCCTCTTAACCAGTCATAAAATCGTTCGAAAAAGTCGGTCGTGTGCTAAGTCCCCTTTTCACTTTTTTGTGACAATCATACCGCACGGGTAACATCTCCGAATTTGTAACTTGATATTTTTTTTCGTTACCTACTTTGTTGGTAGTATTTATTCATTTTGTAATGGTTATTTTCTTCATGTTTAAAAGATGTTGAACAAATAATATTTAGGGTGAAAAGTTAAACATAGGCGGGTATGTATTAAAATTGACGTGAATGTGAAGGAAATGAAAGTGGAACAGTCCTAAGTAAAGGGTTTACAATAACTGTTATTTATAAGACTCTTATTTTTACAGTAATTTTTTTTTTCTAAATACTGACATAATGTATAGAAACTAAACGAACATTTGTTTCTTATAAGTATTTTATTAGTATCTAGTAGTTAACTACTACTTATATACTACAGTCATAAGTATAATAAGTGCCTTATAAGCTGCTTGGTTACCAAAGTGAAGTTGTCTTAAAGGTTCTCTAATGCTATCATCAAAACAGTGGGGCTAGTTCCCGTTAATATTTACTAATTAATATAGTTATATATATACTATATATAGCTTAAAATAACAGTACGAAATAATTAATTAATTCACATTGTAATTCTATATGAATTATTTTATTATTTTGATTCAAAAAGGTTTAGGTGTGGCAATTAGTTTGTAAAATCACGACTAACAGTTAAGAAGATCTTCTTTGAAAAAGAAGCAACTGCAAGTTGAAAATGTTTTTGATTCAATGGATAATCAATGTACGCCAGAGCGCATTGGAACTGAAAGTAAAATTATTATCAATATAATAATAATCGACGAATTTGTCGTATAAGGTGTAACAGACTAAACAAGAATCGTCAGCCCAACTTACAAAGGGTGTTAATATAAACGGTTAGTTCGGTGGTAGATGAGGACGTATGTAGATGAGGACTCTAAGGCAGCCTTTGGTCTCGACTTCACTTTGGTATCAACAGTGTCAATCTGCTTATACAAATCCAGTGCCTTTTAGCTTGTAAGTATGTAGTTGTAATGTGTGATCTGTAATTCGATTCATTTCGATGATTTTATGAATAGCTTTATTATACCTACTGAATTATTATTTTACATTTTTTTACTTTATAAATGGAATATTATTTTCAAAATTGGTAATTTATAATTAGAAATGTATGTATACTAAGTGAAATTTAAGAATCAATTGATGGACAATGTATCTTTAAATCCAATATCATGCACAATTTTTTTGGAGTGATTTACTTATTATAAGACTTGATTATAATATGTATTAAAAAATGTACTATTTTGAGTTAAATAATATTAAATTGACTTAAAATTGACCTGATATTACATTTATTTAGTCGCGTAAGTATAAAACTATGCTTACGTGTTAAATGAATGGTTGGTGCCTTGAGACCAAGCGCTTTCGCGCGGGGAAAGTATGAATAAGTGCGCGAAAGAGTGAGCATCAGCATTGCGTGCTCACTCACTCATTCAATCACTCGTTTAGTACGCATTGTGTCGTGTCTCCTGAAGTTTTACTTTTAATTTCAGACTAGCTTTTACCCGCGGCTCCGCCCGCGTGGGAAAAGGGAATTAACAATGCCATCTATTAACAACATCCGGAACTAAATATCTAGCAAATAACAAAACATCGATATCTTCCCATGGGGATGTTTTACCGCGGTAAAAAGTAGCCTACGTCACTCTCCACCCTCCTCGCTATCTCCACACACAAAAACCATACCATTAATAGCTTCGTTGCGACGTGAAAGCCGGACAAACAAACAAACACACTTTCACATTTATAATATTAGTATGGATTTAGATTAATTTTAATTTTACCGGCTTCGCTCTTTTTCTCGCGCGCAAGTAGGAGCGTGATTGCGTTTCCGTATAAAGATAGGGTCTATCATGTATGCCATGTATCAACATAATGCGACAGTAGATATAAACTACCTACCTATGTCTATAAACTTTTCTGTCACAATAATTGTGAGCTCTAGTTATTTACGAGTACTGTAATGTTTATGTTGTCCTTCATTCCAAATTTCTAAATCAAGTTTATTTGTATTTATTTATTTTAGTTACAATTCCGTCCTTGTATACTGTCAATATAATAGTTATATTTATTCTAGTAGTGTGTATGTTTCATGTCACTGACGTTTCTCTAACAGAATTGATATTTTTAATTATTTTAAATACCAGTGTAAGCACAATACGAATAATATAAATAAAATAAATAAATGTCTAAATGAATATAAATAAAAATCATGATATTTATTTATTTTATTTACATTCGCATAAAAATGTCTTATGTATGTGTGCACTTTGATATGCTTACTAAGTAATTAAACATCTCGCGGTTCTTTATTCAAAGTTGTTTGAAAAAAAAATACATTTTTCTGTCCTACTAAAATAAAAGTTTACGATATTGCCAAAATAAAAATACACTGACACAGATATCGGAATCACAGCCGTAATGTATCGTTAATTAACACTTCAGGTGCTGCTATTTGCTACCTCCATAAACAAAGAACCTTGCAGCGTGGCCTTGTATGCTACCCTCAATTTTGTTTGGTCACAACGATGAACAGTCACATGCATAAGGTCATTTTCAATAACATACCTGATTATTATACAAGTTGTCGTTCAGATTGTTCAGAAATCTGCTAATTCTATGTTGTAAATAATCGTAAATAATCTCATCATATGCCATGTGAAAAACGATTGCATGAAAAAGCAGTAAAAATGTATTGCATTAAAAAGCAATAAATGTTGTCACAATAATCCGTTGGGTTAAAAGTTTTGAAAATCTCCCAAGTGCCAAATGCGTTCGCTTGTACAAAAATATGCCATTATTTTATAGTATTTGAACAGTTAATTCTGTAGCTATTAGAATCTCAAATTTTAATTCGCCATACATTTTAAGTGCCTTATTATTATATTATTTCTTTTATTTAAGTTTTTTATGGATTTACATTGTATCTGATATTTTTCGTCTAAATAAACGTATCTAAATATCTTTGTAGTTTTATTAAATGAAAATTGACATGTGCTTTGTTTGCGATTAGCCGGGTCCACACCGGACGATCCATCGATCCCGCGATCCGCGATCCAGGATCGCGGAGCGTGGATCGTGGATCGTGTTATGCCGATCCACTCTTGGAAACTCGCGATCCCAAATATGCGCTCCAAGCGATCCTAAGGCGATCCGTGATTCAGCCAGTCTAACTCTTGTACGATATGGAGTCACGGTGATCGGGTGGAGATCCAGTTATACGGCTTTGCTTCTCTCTGTGTTTCTCCCTTCTGTAGCCTCCCGCCAGAGATCGCATTTTTTTCTTTAGGTTCTCGATCGACTTATTCCCCATTTCACGAGAAATCTGACACCAAGCATCATCTCTAACACCTCTATTGGTGTAATTAGAATCTTTGGGATCCCATAAACATTTAAATTCTTTATAAAGCGATATCAAACGGCGACTTTCTGAGATGTCCATGGCGAGGTGGATCGCGCGAACCAACACAACCGTCCACACCGCGCGCATCACGCAACTGAGGCACCTTTGAGGCTGGCACAAAAACCGACCGCACACGGATCGCGCGAGGTAGGGAGCGCGCGCTCCAATACGTGCGCATGGATCGCGCGCGGCACGTCCACACCGCCTGCATCTTTGGATCGCGCTGCTGCCGCGCGCGATCGGAGCGCGATGGATCGTCCGGTGTGGACCCGGCTAAAACACTCATCATAATATCAGACCATTACATACCTCCTTATTTTATTTACATAATATCTACATCTTGTGCTGTTATATAATGAACAATTACATTATCCGAAACTTGATGAGATAAATAAGCTCGTCGCACCACCTATGGCGACACTCCCTACATTTATCAGCTGCTAGCCGGATTACATTGATTTCTAATCTAATCAAACGGTTGATGTTTCTATTAAATTTCGCTATCTTTCGAATATAGGTATATTAGATTACTTAAAAAATACACATAACACGCCTTTATTAGGCAATTTAGGCTCAGATAAAAATAAGCCACACGCTGAAATTAATCAAATCCGTCAATAGAGTGAACCATGTCATGAAAAAATTCAGACCAATGCAATGTGTATGATGAGTTACAGTGCAATATTTAAAAAAAATATTAAATTAAAACTTATGACTTATTAAGCGGACTCCTTGTGGGAAGTTTCTATTCGGCTTCAAACACAGGCAACACCAGTGTTCGTTCATTAACCAGCAAGTCACCCAATGTTTTTATATGGTTCTTAATCTGAGGTCGGTGACCCTTTTATTTATTTCTGTTGTGTATGTAATCAAGAATATTATCTTGAATGTCGTTTGTCACCGAACTGAAGGCCAATTCAGATACTGCGAATATCGCGTATATCTGAAAGGCATTAATAATATTATGAACAAAGTATCACTTTCTTATAATGCCTACAAATGACAAAACTTTCGTTTTGCACTTCAGAAGCAGGATAGAGACAGGTATTCGTAGCGCCATCTACCATCGAGTAGCGAAAATTGCAAATTAATTCTAAGCTGGTATTTCTTTTCGACGATGCCGGGATCATCATATAGATCACCTTAAAGAAAATATGAATATGTCCACTAAATTACAATATGTATTTCAATTCATTTATTACAATAAGGTTACAAAGGCAATACAAATTATCATGGTAGATACTCATAGTCTTAGTCTTAGGCACGGTTCCTCTATGCTAGAAGGCATGCAAATATTTATTGTTGCATAGGAATTATTGTATCATTAAATATAAAATTATACAGAAAAAGTATCACCATTTCTTTAAAAAATTCAAGCAATTCGGCCTCTTAAGGGACCCGACCCGGTGCAATACCGGGCGCCCGCCAGTAGCGATGGAGACATTCAATAAGCAGTTCAAATATCTTTTGTGAGTGTAAAAGGACAACATTCTGAGGTGAAATTATCAATGAACTTAAAACGTTTCGTGAAACAACTTGCAATCCGCACATGGTTAGCGCAGTAGCCATATCCCGACTCGGAGTGTGATCAACAGTGGACCAGTGAAAGGGTTGTAGGCAACTGACGACCATTTACTATATTCGTTTATAACTCATATACGATACACCATCGACATCGCTTAACAATAAAAAATAACCATATTAAAATATCAAAATCCGGGTACAAAATTTAAAAATAAGAATTATCTAATACTAAATTCGGTTGCGGTCGACAGCATAGCATACTGCTGCACGGCTCCAATGCAGATTGGTTCGTTAATTCACGTAACATTTTTCAGTCAGGCCGGCAGTTTAACTCATATCAACATGAAAGTAGGACTAACCTGAATTCAAAATACTGGATTTTAAAATTTAAATTACTAGAACAGTTACTTAGTTTGGGGTTAGATGACACGGCCATCTAACGTGAGGATGTCCATGATATTTATTATTAGGTGTTATAAAAAATACGACAGCCGAACATAGAACCTCCTTGTTTCAAAGTTGGATAAAAAACTACTTTCAGATTCTCGGTCCGGCCTGAGGTAGACTAGTGTTCAACCAGATTTGTATCCATGTCCTTTGTTTCGTCCTTTGTTTCGTTTCGCTTTTTCGGAGAATTTAATACCGACATGCCGATAACAAGTAGAGCAGGTTTAAGATTCAAAAGTCATGTTTTTCAATAAAAACCTGATTACCTATATCCTCTTTTATTTATTCCTGCATTGCATCGTTCTAACCAATGTAAGTAGTACCCCTGTAGCTCGGGAGCAGAAAGACGACTTATGGTTGTATGGGGGTTAACGACTAAACGTCGAAGACCCAATATTATAAATTACTAAATAGTTACTACAAACTTTTACTTTAAAACGTTTGAAAGTATGTATTTGTGAAAGTATTTACATAGCACACAATTAATTAGGAGTACCTACAAATCCCACAAAAACTATGAATAATTATTTCTCTTCAAATGTCATGAAACCTTAATAACGCTAATATAAATGTTAATAACACTTTAAATATTTTACATTAAAACATAACGGTAACTTATTTCAGAAACAAACAAAATCATCAAATTTTTCTTGAATTATTTATTAACAAACTTGTAAGAAATCGCCGCGAAAAACTGAGCGAATACGTGTTGGTTTGGAGAAAACTTTATTGCTATCGTCAGTCAGACCGTGTTTTGCTTTTACAGAACAGAAACTATAAAAAGATATAAGAAAGATAATATTAACATCCAGACACAGAACAAATACAAGTGACACGACGACGACACACGCAAGCCACACGAATATTTGTCCTGAGTGGGATTCGAACCCACGACCCCTGGCGCAACAGACAGGGTCACTGCCGATTGCGCTAACGGGACCGTCAAAAGTATCTACCTATTTTAAATTAAATACATTTTAAATTAGAAATTGGGGCAGTAAATTAAAAGATCAATAAAAACAGTAATATGTCGATCGATATACCTCCCCACTGTCGATCGATATCAGTGGTATTAGCAGATAGGTATGAATTGTAGATAACTATCTACTTAAATAATCGCGAAGCCTTATTTGTTGAATGAAAGCCTGAAATTTCGGTTAAGTAAATAAGAAAATACTTGGATTGGTCTCTAACCCACCAGTTTATTTTGCAGAACCCTTACCATCCTAGCCAAAATTCACTCTGCAGAATCCTACCCATCAAAGCAACATCATATTTGTCGTACCAGGATCAACCACCTGTTATAAAACGCTCTACATTGTTGAGAATTGCGTATACGTAGAGATACATCGCGACGCGTGCCCAATAGTCACCAGTGAACTGTCAGTCAAATTGTATCCAAATAATTCCGTATTATTTATAGTGGGCGAATCAGCTGACGGTGCGGAGTGAGCGACAGTGCTGCCAGATGGAAATATAATATTGCGCACTGAATCAGTTAAAAAAAACCCACTAGATTCATAAAATTTCAAGGGTCAATGAAGCTCTAGATTTAGCTCTAGATTTGGCTCTAATTCATTACATTTCAGAAGAAAACAATGGAAATACGTACACATTTTAATTATTTAAGAATAGGTCAAAAAATCAACACAAGAAAAGCAAACTATTTATTTTCTTCTTTTTGGTAAATTCCATGCGTAGCTATAAACAAATTGGTTGTCGAAAAGGGTTGATAGTAGGTAGGTAGGTACTCATACTAAAATTAACATGAACAAAAGAAACAATATAGGTATTGAATGAATGCAGAATGACTGATAAAATCAATTGGTTTCCATAATGAGAATAAATTATTTACTTAATTACCTCGTGACGTAGGTAACATCACCTTGGGTGAAAAAATACTAGATTGAGAACTAGGAACTAAATTCTAAAATTCGGCACCAAACATGTCAAAAAAGCACTAGATCTAGTGGTGGAAGCACTAAACTGGCAGCACTGGACTGAGCGAGAGGCGCGGCGGCCACGCTGCACGCGGGGAGACCGGCGGCGGCCGCGCTATCACCGATATCGCGCTATAATGTCTCGTACGTGAACCTGCGCGGCCTCGTCCACTTGTTTACGCCGATCCACTCCCAACGCGCCCACGAACACGAACTCCTATAGCCAGCGCCGAATTCCCGCGCCCAATAAAGTGATGTCGCGATTATATTTAACTGGAGACTTGCATAACAGTACAGTTAACGGTCACCCAAAATAACTATAGAAAATAAAGTTGTTTCTACAGGGACAGTTTGAGTGTTTAGAATGTTTTGTAACTAACTTGGGACTGTTTAAATTAGACGGTAAGGTGTTCAGTGACAATGAGGAGTGACTTGATGGCTCCTAGTGAAGTGGAGGGCACGGACTACCTCCTGTCCTCCACGATGAGGCTGGAGGACAGCTTTCTGCAGATACTCGGTGAGTTTAGTGTACGTAATGTAATTAAGTTTAGAGTCTTGATTTGATTTTACGCGTTGCTGCCCACCGTTCTGGTACTTAACTTAAGGTTGAGTATAATATAGATACTCAGATAATCAGATTTTTTATTAACTAAGTAGGTAGGTAGGTATACATATACGTAATTATCTGTTAAGTTTTTGGTTTCCTACTTTGATCTTATCATTATAAATGTCTGCAGCAGAACATGCATGTCTTCATGTCTGACTGCAACAGATTGATAACTTGTATTGATTATATATATTAATAAAAAAAAAAAAAGATACAGAAGCCATATTTAACAGCGGGAGAAAAGCATATGGACACATTCGCGCACACATCAAATTCCATCAATGATTTTTATTTCATATCATCAGATATGACAAAATAATTTCAAGAAACCACTACATCAACAATAAATACTACATCAGATAAAAATACTTACTTATTTACCCCTTGCTATTGCATCGTGCCGATCTTGTAATATTTAAGACGATGCTGACTATGAATGATGAATGATGCATTATTTGAACATAAAATTAAAATTAGTGTCATATTAAATCATCATCTCTTTTAAAAACGCAGTATTACTATTATATTTTTATGCCCCCTGATGAATTCAATGAAACGCTTCATTATGACTGAGACATTTCTCAAAAAGCTTAAGAACTGCGGGAGAACAAAATAGAACAGATCGCAAAATTACTAAAAATAATTCCACTGATTTTGAACTTCCGATCGAGATAGAAAATATTGAAAAAACAACTTTCTACCGCAGCTTTATTTACTTTGGTTACGGTTTTCTGTGGTTATCCCTGTCCAAGGTGAATAGCTTTAACGTGCTTTAACAATATATCTGTACGGCTTTAACAAACACTGATTTGTATGCTGCACTGGCAAAATAAGTTTTAATTTTATCTACATGTGGATTTGTCATGAAGATTAAATGGAGTTAATGTCAATTTTGAACTCTGCCTTCTCATTTGCAGCGATGTTATCGCCTTGCTTGAGGAAATTCGGGTTTTGGGATGTCCCACTACCCGAGCAACTGGGTACAAGCCATCGTCATAATCACAACGTCGTCGTTGTGGGCACAGATTACTAAATACGAGTAGTTCCTTCGCAAGCGTGGCAAACTCTCTGCAAAATGACCATGTCTCGGATACATAGGTCATCACTTGCCACACACTGCTCGACACTTGCGTCTTCAGGAACTGAAGTCAGTATGTGTCGTAGCTTCCCGAACGCTGCCCAACCGAGGTGGATTCTGCGAGTGACATCTTACAAACGAATAAAATTGCACTACAATCCACTACTGATTCTTAAAGACTACCCCTTTCAGTCTATTTTTGTTGATTATATAAATTTTCTTTTGTTTTACTACAAACAAAATTAACTTCACTACTATCCACTACCTACCTAAAATCTATCAAGAAATCCTAAAAATATTTTCGAAAGCGGATGCCAAGTTTACATGGGGTCTTCGTATAATCTCAACTCCTCAATGTATATAGTCGATCTGGTACCGCTGCAGAGACGTCAACACCAAGAGACGATAACCAGGTTTCGACGGAATCAAAGGCTTTCACATAGTCTACGAACGCGACACATTGACTGATTATACTCTTCGGTTTTGTGTATAACCTGCCGCAATGTCTGTATGTGGTCCGTAATAATAGCCTATTCGGAAACTCTAACTCTCGGACGTGTATTATGTAGACGTGGCCTATGAGGAACCACGTCGGAAGTACCTGTCCGATTTAAAAAAAAAAGTGTACTATATAGCAACATTTACGAGGAATAGTATAGGCTATCTAGGATCAGGCTTAAATTCTCAACCGGCCTCATGAATAAACAAACCGTGCATCAATTCTATACCGGTCGGTACCGCATTGTGCAGTAGCATTTGATGTTACTTTGTAAATTACTATTTTAATCATTCTAAATTGGACCGCATCACCAGTAGTAGATACTCGTTCACGTATTATCTTCATTGCCGTATAATCCCACCTCATACTAGGCCATAAATTGTTAATCGGCAGAATATACGCATGTTATCGAATTTTGAAGATAAGTACATACCTACGTATTAAGGTATATCATTATACTGTAGGTGTAGACTGTAGTATTATGCCGAAATCGTCCGAATTCTGTTTTAACAGTCTTATTTAATTGTAAAGTTTTTTAGTCAGTCTTATTGTTTCAAAACTTACTTAAATTGTATTCATTATAAACTTGCATTAATTGAATCTAATTATTAAGGTTTTTTAGGAACTGTATTGGCCTTAACCCGTAACTAAATAGAACCTCGTAGAGCGCTACGATCGCTACGAAAAAACACACCCTTATAATAGTCCTTAAATGTACTAGTGTGTATGTCCACTAAGTTAATATGGCATCGTTAATCAATCCACTGATACATACCGCATACTCGTTTTCTATCTTATTCACATTCCTAATATCGTCGTATAAGTATATGTCATAGATTTATTACTCTATACATATGTACACATAATTTAACTGATTTAACGTAATTGCACTAAAAACGATGGACGTCTTAATTCATATTATGAGGAGGTATCAGGTGGGCTGTCCAATTCCGAAGGAAACAAGTAATTGGTTTAAATATAACGTAAGACTAACATAGCTGTTCTTCACACTAACAGGCAGGCGGAAGTAGAGTAGGAGGCACTGGTATACTGATAAGGGCTGTTACACTATTTTAATAAATATATTTAAAATGTTAAAAGATATAAAATTTGTTATGTGTATCGGTAAACATTCGAACTCTGTGTGAGGTCTTACAATTAAGACATCAACTGTTAGAATTTTCGATTATTTAAACTAAACGTAAAATATTTTAAAAATACAATACATTCCTGATTTCCACTATATATCTAGTGTGTGCGAAAAATCGAATGATGGGTCAGTAATTTGCGTTTTACCTTCCATTAATTAACAGCATCAATTAGGTACCTCTTATTTATCTGCAAATGTTATGAAACCTGTCTATCAACATTAAGGTCAAGTTTGTTGACCTCATAACTAGTGCATAGTTTATTTCAATCAACTTGCATCTAATAGGTGTATGTGGAACATATGGTCTTACAATAGTAGCATGCTTATTTTTTTACTGTTAAGAACCAAGACTTTAACAATCCATATCACTAATGTGGCCATAGGTCATTATTAGATTTATCCATTCAAATTCGGAAAGTTTTGGACTTCAGGAGATTTCCAAATTTAAATGAAATCTGAATTTGCAAATTAGGCTAAGAAAAATGGTTTCAGGGTATCTGGGTATATAGGCATTTGACAATTTTCAGTGTCATAATTTCAGAAAAAATTGAGATATTTACTTGAATCACAGGATGACTTGAACTATCGTGAAACTTAATTCCGGCTTACGTTAGCACGCGGAACACATCCATACACATACATTCGGATATGCGGCAATGAGGAATAGGAAGGTATCGTGTTTTATTCTTATGAGTAGGTGAGTAGATAGGTAGGTAAGGCAGTCAAATTGCTGCATTCTTGGTAAGTGCATCGTTAAACTAAATTTCATCCAGTATGAATGATTTACCACAACTCATTTGGCATCTCCCAACCGCGTGAACGTTGCTTGGCAAAGAGCGGGATCCCTTGGGTCGTTCAATGACATGGCCGGTAGATGGAGCTATATATGTTGAGTGTGCAGCAACTTGCATCATGTTGAGTTGTTGACATAACGCATTGTGAGTTGTATTTGTGACGGGTACTCAGTACTGACGCGATCCATTCATACCAGAGCGTTCGAGAGATGTCATGGTCGTTTAGCCATGGATCCCATACTAGTAACTTGACTTAATATAAAATTATGGTGATATATTAGGTAGTTAAGTATTTAATCGTTCCTACCAGATTCTGAATTACTATGATTCTGTGAAGTGACCTTATCTTGGGGTTACCTACCTTCCCAGAATGAAGTTCTACCTATGACTCCTTGAATCTAAACGGTGATATTGACTATATCATACTGGTAACCGTGGAAGAAGAAATTTAACAACTGACTTGCAGCAAAATAGTACATAGAGTCGAATATAAAAGCTCCTCCTTCTTCGAAGTCTGTTAAAAATGCGGACAAGGAAGGCCAACCCCAAGTAAATGGGAACGAAAG
This sequence comes from Carterocephalus palaemon, assembly GCA_944567765.1. Classification (NCBI taxonomy): domain Eukaryota; kingdom Metazoa; phylum Arthropoda; class Insecta; order Lepidoptera; family Hesperiidae; genus Carterocephalus; species Carterocephalus palaemon. The sequence continues at coordinate 4,393,957 of OX155655.1, read as the reverse complement.
TAGGAAAGGAGGTAGTTGTTATGCATGTGCCCATCACCTAACGGTAATGATTGAGGGTAGATAACCATTATGTAACATAGAATTAACTTAACTTTTTTTCACTTAAACACAGTTGCCGATTGTGCAACCACCATAATTAGTGGAGCGATAAAGTCCACGTGACATGGTGGCAACCATCCCGACAGCATAACAATCGTATCATGAGGCTGGTCAGTGATGCACCGATTACGAATTGCTTTGTTTATTTACATCTTCAGCGTGCTGATTTTGAATGTAACTCACTTGGATTTTTTCTATGGTTACAATAATTTCGTATTTCGTAACGTCACTGTGATGATCTATGGACCTCTACAGTCTTCACATCAAATTGAATGATAATGCGAAGTGTTTATGCAAAAGTTAAATTGAAAAATAGTGAAATATTTTCGTCATTAGAGTATGAAGTCGTAACTTGTTTGAAAACTAACTGAAACATATTTTATATAAATACATACTTATATATTATTAAAAACACATTACAAAATAGAAGAATAGGTAGCAAAGAATTATTTTAAGAACATCATGCAATATGGCTCAAACATTCAATATTGGGCCATCTTGAATGAATTCTTGATATTACAGATCCTTAAATGGGTTTATAAATTCCATTCAAAATCTAATACTTCTTTATTCAAATATAACTTTGTTTTAATTTTAAAATACAGCTTTCATAAAAATACCAATAAAATCATGAATATCATAAAGTTTCAGTTTGGAAGAGTAGTATAATCTCGATGGCCGTATGCCAAAAATTATATTTCAATGAAAGCTATACGAATGTACATATTCGGGCGCTATGTTAAATCTGGCTTGTTAAACTGCCAAATAATGCATCAATGTGGTTATACAAAATTATGCAAGCGTCTTCAACTAAGTAACTAGATACAACAAGTATTTTTAATGGAAAGTATCATTGCATTTTACCTGCCTTATGTAGGTGATAAAATATTTTATTATGAGGCATTTGAAACAAACACACAGTTTAATATAAACTGAAAATCAGCGCCATATTTAAGCTGACTGCTCTGTAATTTTAACATCGACGGTGACTGTCAATGAACAAAATGAGTTTATTTTAACACGCATTGGAATCACATTGTTTTGTGCGTCGAAAAGTCACCTTTGATATGCCGACACAGGCCGACACTATTCACTGATGAAATCACTGTTTTCTTCTTATTGGTTCTTTAAGATATCAATATAGTTAAGTATGTTTTTTAATGCAATCGTTGTAGCGATAATAGTTAATAAACAAGTAAGTACTTATAATTTACACTACAAACACAAAATTCAGAGACACAGAATGAACCAAACTTGTGACAGAGAGCTGAAATCTTTCTATTAAGGGTACACTTCAATAGATGATTTTTTTGTAGTATCCAGCTAGGGATGATGTGCGGAACTAAATTATTTCAACAGGAGCAACCTAAATATCTATCTAACTAAGTCAATTCCGGAATTCTATTTGAAATTTGCCACGGTCAATCCAGCATTCATTTGGATGAAAACTGATGGGCAAAGTTATGTAACACTAGCTTCGCTCGCGTGGAATTAGACAAAGTATAATTACATACCTACAATAGTTTCGTTTACACCTAGTAACATTATATAGCCTATGTCACCCAGTGAAGATGCAGCTTTGCTTTTTAAAGGTGAAAGAATTTTTTAAATCGGTTCAGTAGTTTTTGTGTGAAAACATTACAAACAAATTTAATGTTTACCCTTTATAATATTAGTATAGATATAGACTAGGGCCCGCCCGCAGCTGTACTCGCGTGCAAGAAGACATAACAATGACACATTATCTTTCTTTCACACAGTTGCCACCCTACTCAATGACACTACCAATCGAATTGTATCCTTCGAACTTCACTCCTAGGGAAATCAGCGGGATAAATGGCACCTACATAATCCTATAGGTATTTTAAATATTTTTTAACATCTTTTCCGTATTTATTCAGGAACGCCTCTTGCAAAATTGAAATTCAGTATTACCAGTTATTTAATTTTTTTTCTTTATTTTACAAGATACAGAAAAACAGAGAAACACGTTTTCTAATAATTTATACAGCAAATCTTTACTGCAAATTTCAAATATATCAGATAATGCTTGAGAAAAATTTCATACCTGTATTCCAGGAGAACTGGAAGAAAAAGAACTCTTTACTTTTCGGGATGAATAGTATATTAGATCTGTTTCAGAGAAGCAGTGCATGTTTGTGCCAAGTACCTAAGTACCTATCATATCATTAAAATTATTAAAATGATTAAAATCGTTTCGTTAGTTTTTGGTTCCAACGCTCACATAAGGACAGACAGACAGACAGACAGTAAAGTTCTGTATCGATTACTAAGAATAGTTTGTTTCAAGAAGTCAAGTCAAAGTCAATTATTTTATTTCGCTTGAGGTGATTGGAACCGCTAACGAATGTCTAGGTAACTACAAACAACTTATCATTCAATATACAGAGATTTATTCAATGCATAGACGCGGGCTGTATATATTATTTATTTATTTAATAATTTATGTACACACTTTAGTTAGGACATAGGTACAGAATACATGACAGGAAGAAAATGGTACAAGGGAACTACTTATTTCTTCTGAAATTTCTTCCCGTAGAGCCGAGACATAAAACGGATATATTTATATATCTACTAGTGGTCCGCCCCGGCTTCGCACGGGTATTTTATATAAAAATCAAAATTATAATACACACACATAAACCCTATTTGCGTCAGGTTACTAAAAAAATAAAAATTTAACACGACTTTATTTTACATATATAGATTATAACAATAGTTTCGTTTACGCCTAGTAATATTATATAGCCTATGTCACTCAGTGAAGATGCAGCTTTGTAATGGTGAAAGAATTTTTGAAATCGGTCCAGTAGTTTTGGCAGCGCACGCCAGAATAGCTCGCAGATGGTAGATTTTTTCCTACTTACCTACTTGACACTTATCATCATATTTTGGACAATTCACACAATATCTTTATAAATTTTAGCCTGTGTGTTATTCTGATGTATAAGCTATATTATTGTAAAGTTTCATTAAAATCCATTCAGTAGGTACTTTTTTCGTGAAAAAGTAACACACATCCATCCATACATACATACATACATACTTACAAACTTTCCCCTTTATAATATTAGTAGGATAGGATTAGTAAGGATTATACCTTATCAACAGCCTAAAATTTAAGTTTTATGCTTCTAGTTCTGAAAATGACAATACTTTCATACAACCTTTCATCTCCCTTTTCAACCCATTACAACACTTTTTTCCAATTAAAAAGTGTCTATGTCCTTTGTCAGGCTCTAGACTGTGTACCAAATTTCATTTAAATCGGTTCAGTAGTTTTGGCGTGAAAGCGAAACAGACAGACAGACAGACAGACAGACACTTCAAAATCAATTTTAATCATTCAAAGACCAAATATTATCTACATAAACTGTAAATGTAGTCCAAAAAAAATTCAAGATAAAAAAATTGTTGTTGTGCCTCACTCGACATAGATAGGTATAGTGTGTCGCAGACTTTTTTATAGATATTTATAAGATCTACAATTAATTAGAACATTTTATGGTTCTATCTTTTATTGTTTAGGCAGCGTACGCAAAATAAGTAACTTTTCTGGTTGATTTTTTACACCTTCTGTCAAAAAAACCCAAATATCTTACGGAACCCTATTTTTTTCCAAAATAAAATTTTGCCTATGTCACCCGGGGATAGTGTAGCTTTCCAACAGTGAAACAATTTTTCAAATCGGTTGAGTAGTTTTGAAGCCTATTCGATGCAAACAAACAAACAAACAATCAAATCTTTCCTCTTTATAATATTAGTATAGATAGACAATGTGTAAGTGATAAATTAAGTGATAAGTTAAGCCATGTCATGGCATCATGTCATGATTTAAATACCTACTCAAATGTTAACAGAAATCAAATCATCATTATTATGTATGCGTCAAGGCAACCTGCATTGTTCTCTTCAAAGTTAATATGTGATAGTTCTATCGTTTCGCTGCCAATAAACATGGTTTTTCAGTTACTTACTTCAATTTTTCATACCTAGTTACTTACTTCAATTTTTTTACTAAACGCTTTTATTTAACTTCACTCATAATATGTATGTATGTTTGTATGTATGTAGGTATGCATGTCCTGGAATCTTGCAATCAATATTTCACCCACTTCCACTGAAGCTATTGAGCTGAAATTCGGCACACATATTTGGTTCCGATGAAAATTGCACGAAAATAAAAACAAAAGTTGTAAAAGATTTTTTATTTTTTTATTTTTTTAGTATAATTTTAAACCAATACGAGTACCTACACCAAAAACTTACAAGGTTCACTTTGGTTAAACTTTTAACCCATTGACTAATATTATATTAATAGGATCCACTGTTCAACCGCCCTGTGCCCTTTGTATCCAGCGGTTTATCGATGACTACTTCCGAGTCCATCTGGTTGGAGGGTGCGGCTGTGCTCCATTTTTCAAAGCGTGTCTTCCACTCGAGAACCTTTCTTAGCCCTAGTGGTCGTACCGAAATGCCCAGTAAAGCACTCCCTATAGCGATTTTGAGCTTGCGAATGAGGCCGACGTTAAAGGACCTCCTCTCGACCTTAATGATTATCCGATTAAAATAACATCTTTTACATTTCAAAATACTGGTATTATGGCATAGGAAATGTCGCTGACCCCACCGCGGGTCGTACGGGCTTTTGGTGCATGTATTTACAATGATTTGCATGTTATATGCTTCCGAATACTGTTTTAATGTTTACTAAGTAAAAGAGTAGTAATATTTAGAGTCTAGAGTAGCACATTTTTGCTCGTTATAAATATACGAATATATGATAAAATTTGTTACACAATTCACAGAGAAGGTTATTTTAGTACTTTTTTTGGAGGCGACATTCCGATTACTTTAACTCTCAAGGGTAGCAGCGAATTTGTGATCGACTTGGCTCTGAACAACTTACAATAATAACCAGTAAAACTTTTTGTAATAGACCAACTAAGTGGGTACCTAACTGGGCTTCCCGCAGTTTCTTTTTGAGTCTATTTCAAACTTTATCACAGTTGTCACAACGTCATCCGATTTGGACGGCGGCGGCGATGGTGTTTGTCCCGGGTGAATAATGTTGTATAAAACACAGCAAGTAAAATGCATCTAATCTTGGAAGCGAAACATTTCATAATATTGATTAAGGGTACCACACCTACATTTTAAGTATCTTACATATTCTGCCAGTTGACGTTCAGTATCTCTATTTATAGAGATAACACTGTTATCTTTATGTCTCTACTATCTTAGCAGCAAAATAATACGGGTATAATAAGTAGATACTTATGGCGCTGTAAGTCTCTATTAGGTATAGTAATGGGCGGAGTTGAGGGCGAACGGTGGAGCTCCCCCTTCGCGCCCCTCCGTAGCATAGATTTAACGTAATTTAACTAAAAAAACACTTTTCTAATCTAACTCTATTATACAAAATAAGTACCTACGTAGTGTTTTATGGTACCTAATTAGTTTTCGAGATAAAACTGTTGACGCATTTATAAGACCTTATTTTGCGATGTTGTTCTAGTTTTTTTCTCTTTTAAAAGCTTTTATTTAACTTCACTCGTTTGTAAGTATGTCCTGGAATCTTGCAATCAATATTTCACCCACTTCCACTGAAGCTATCGAGCTGAAATTTGGCACACATATTTGGTTCCGATGACAATGCATGAAAATAAAAAAAAAGTTTTAAAAAGCTTTTTTAAAAAATTAAAAAATTTAACGATATAATTATTATTTTTAATGAGCGGTCAAGACACGTCCAGCAACGTACACGGATCGGATCACAGAATTAAGTGACCTATCTAATATATACTAGGTACCTACTCACTAAAGCCGTGTTGGGACTCCGAATGAAATTTCTCAGTATTTCAGATTCTTTAATTCTTTTGCGCAAAATTGATATTCAAATTACTTACCTATTAAGTACCTGTATAAAATATATACCTATTTGCTTTTGTTCTTTTTGTAGATCTCAAGTGAATTCACGGTCATTTAATGCTTACCAACTTACTAGTGCACAGTTTTTCTTATTTCATACAAATACCTACGTTGGTGGGTTCATTCAAGGTTAATTAGCAGCACAAAAACCTGCATATGTGTATGTATAGTATTCAAAGTATTTACACTGATGAGTATTACAAAATAAGAATATTTAGGTACTTTAAGGTCTAAGGTAGCGAGCGCGACTAAGCTAGAGTTCCTGGGTCTGGCAACAAATACATATTGGACATTCTAACATGGACGTCGAGTAGCTGGACTTTTTCAGCTCGAAGTCTGAATTTGTGCGAGGTGTATATGCTCACCACCTATTTACACATAACTGATGAAAATTGGATGTAGGTACTACATACCTCTGCCTACCTTTTCGGGGAAATACAGGAGTGATGTAAACTTTGTATAAACACAGATATTTCTCGTGAACTTTACACAAATTCTGGTTCAACCTACTACTTCTAATGTTCATTTTTATCGATGCCTCCGCCGACAATTTAATATTTAAGTGTCAGCTTTACCAGTTTCCGTGGTAGCTTCAGAAATTCACAACTGCAGGACAAGGGCTTCTTCAATAATTATTATCATAATCATCAATAGCGTAATGTACGTACCTATAAAAATACGAGTAATTATAGTATATTATTTTCAATGTCAATACCTACAAATTTTAAGACCCCAGATAACCATTCATAATAAAAAATGCACGATACTTAATTTTTTTAAGCCTCAATCTGTGAAGCCGGGATAGGTTGCTACTGCTAGATATCGATAAAAATTAAACATTTATATATGTACCTACAGCTAAGCTAGGCTAATAGTTGTTAGTTAATAAATGCTAATGACATACTATTATACGGTAAACTCTCATAGCTTTCCTTGCCTATTTATCATATTCAATTAGGTTTAATTACCTAGATTTTTCACATAACAATAGAGCACGCGAAAATAATTATATAATAACAGGCGTTTCATTAGTATGCCATCTGCACAACTGTCTGGTAAACAAACACTGGCCTGGTTGACTACTGAATACTAGATGTCGCTACAAATATTTTTTTCAATGGGCAACTTTGATATTAAATCATTCATTTCATTCACTCGCTTGTTTCCGGTTGTCAATTTGGCAGCTCTCTCTCTCACAGCCAAATTATCAAATTGTCACTTGCTTGCTTTGGATAATTAATTATTTTATTTTTTGTTAATCTTTGTTATTTTCCCGAATTATTGTTGTGTTATAATTGTGATAACATCAGATACAACATGGGCCTGTGCGACGAAGGTAGGTAGGGATTATTTCTTGCTACTTATTTTCTATGGTAATGTAAACAATTCAATTAACTAGTCTCAATTGGAGAATCATGTACGTTTAGTTCATGTAACGAATAAACCAGAACAGAGCTTTGTTGCAATTGCAATCAACGGATGTAGAGTGGAGAGATTTGTTGAATAAGTAAAGTTTATTGCGTTGTTATTGATAATGGAAGTTTGGTCATTTAATTACAATGGTTTCAAAATACTTGTATCGGATCCTTGAGAAATGTTGACAGTATTCTATGATAAATGTATTTGCCGTAACACTTACCGTCGCTCAATGCAGTATCTCGATCACGGAAATATCTAAACAGGTTTAGCCTCAAAGCAATCACTAAATGTTTGCTAATCTGTAAACTAAAGAGCTCTGTCATCTATGCAGTATTATGTTGGTTTATAATACAGTAGGTACACGTAGCTTCACAATTTTTTCCACATTCCAGTCCCAGATTCAAATTCACAATGTTTTCTCTCTTTTAATTAAGAAATAAAAATCTAAATCTGAATATTTCATGATTATCAATAAAGTTCAACAATAATTATCAAAGAAAATAAAAGAAAGAACTTGTGCCTAGTGTATGTAAGCAACACAATGCCTTAATAGCTTTTTACCAGTAGTCATGGGCGGCAGCTGATGGGTGGTGCTGCAAGCTCGTTGCTATCTATATATTATGTTTAGGTCTTGTGTCTGGTGAAAAGTGTGCATACTATATGCCTACATAAGGGAACTAGTGACATAATGTCATGTTATTAATAGTTTGAGCTATTTTGTACATAAGTGTATATTTATATGAGTTTTGTGACCTTTAAAAGCTATGTTTAACTGTACACAGATGTTTATAGAAGATTAATTGGTAGCATGTTGACTATTGTATGCAGGGGTACTCAGCTAGGACACAATTAAAATCAATTGTTAGCTTGGCAATTGACTGTGGCATTTGTTGCAATTGGACAAGATAATAATACAATCATGTCCTATCCACCCTTTACATTGTTACAGCTAAATACAAGTTAACTATTTACTTACTTAAAATAAAAATAAATTTGAATCATACCAACCTTATTACATCATCTTGCACTGTAATCTCAATAATAATGTGATTTTGAATGTCTGTTAAAATAAAAGTATAAAAGTTTTAATGGAAATTGGTGTATGAAAAAAAGGAAAAAAATTTTTGTGTGGTTTTATAAAACCATGGTTAAAGTGAAACTTTTTTTCACATTATAGACATTTAACTAAAATTTTTTGGAATAACATTCCATTAAGGGTATAAAAATCGCTTTATCAATCTTAATTGAAATTGAAAATGAAAATGAAATTTATTTCGCTCTTAACTACAACATAGGTAACATGCAAAATAAAATTTTTGTGACATGTGTAATGCGACATGCGTAATACATTACCAGTTCTCTATTAGAAAAAATAACTTGACAATAATATTGGAAGATTTTTATAGTAAGTATATTATTATAAATAAATAAATATCATGGACACCATATACGGCCATCAAGTAAGTAGTTAAGTACATACATACTTTAATAGATATTAACATCCTAAAACAAAAAAAAAGGGTTTGTCACATCAAGTTTTTCCAATCTCTATATCTGTCCTTTTTACTACCTTAGAAAATCTATCTAATAATATTATACATACTAAAAATGTGAACTGATTGATATCCTTTAAAAATTGATATTGCTACCTGTACATACATATTAACAAAGCCTACATAGTTACCTATGTGCGGTTGTCGTGACACTCAAACGGGTTAGACTAATTATGTCAATTTTCTACATAGGTAGTAATCTCTGCAAACCACCATGACATATATTTTATGATAACAGGTTAATAATAACAAGTTACATGCTGTGTTCCCAATCATTGAATGCTTTTTGCACAGCAACCTCTACCAGTATAAATGTCGGCCATAATATCTGGGAAGTGGAAAGGCATCCTATTCCAAGCAATTTACACATACTCCAATAATGTTGGCCAATGTACAAATTGTACATTGGAAAACAAAGTAGATGATAGGTTGTTAAAATAAACACACCAGCATATTTAGCGGAACACAAAAAAAAGGTCCATAATTTAAAAAAAAAAATGGTTTTATTGTAAAATGTACTTACTACACTTCTTTTGTTATTTAAAGTTTCATTTTTTTTACTTAAAATTATCATCATTAAGAACAGATTTTGCGTGTAAAGGCTATTTGTGAAAAATGGTACATTTTTGAACTTTTCATGTAACTGGGAAAAGTGAAAATTAATATTAAAATAACAATTAATTAAATTAGAAAAATGGTGATTAATATCGCGTATTTCCTCCACGTGCTCTTATTAAAGTTTCTACCCGTCTAGGCATACTGAGAATGATGTTATCGATGGTCTCCTGGGATAGTCTCCGCCATTCCTGAACTACGGCGATTCGCAGTTCACCCACGTTGGCAGGAGCTGGAATTCTGGACTTAACTTTTCTTTTCAGCAAGTCCCAAACGTGCTCTATTGGGTTCATATCCGGTGATCTCGCCGGCCACTCCATAACAGTGATATTCATATCATTAAGATAAGCTTGAGTTACCCGAGCGGTATGCGGCCGAGCATTATCCTGCATAAAAACAAAATCGTCACGACGATATATGGGGCAAACGGTACGACATTTTCTTCTAAAACTTCTCTGATATAGCGCCCTCCCCCTGTCAACCAAGTCTGTGCGAGCTCCCAAACAAATGCCCGCCCAAACCATTATTGATCCACCACCGTATGCAACTGTAGTTTCAAAATTTTTCTGAATGTATCGTTCTCCTTTGCGTCTGTATATTCTTTGCCTGCCGTCAATTTGATTTAAGAGAATTCTGCACTCATCACTAAACAATACCTTACTCCATTGTTCCGCGTTCTAAAGTTCCTGAGCAGAAGTTAACCTGTTTCTACGATGATTTACCTCGAGCCTTGGAGCCTTGGCGGGCACAAATGAACCCAAACCAGCTTCTTCGAACCTTCTTCGTACCGTACGCTCACTTACGGTTACACCCCGCACTGCTTCTAACTCATGTCGGGCTTGGACGGCCGTCAAACGGGGGTTCCTACGTACACGAAGCCGAATGAAACGATCATCCCTACTCGAAGTGCGTCCTTTTCTGCCTTGTCCTGCTCTTCTCACATAAGTACCGGTCTCCCTGAACCGTTGGATACTGCCATGGATCGTTGAAACTGGTCGACGAAGATCTCTGGATAGCACTCTGTAGGTTTGACCATTTCTTCGCATTTCGAGTGCCCTAACAATCTCCGTTGGGGCTAAGTCAGGCATAATTCAGTCCTCAACTCCAGAAAGATTCACGATTAAAAAAAACTAACAAAAAACAGTATTTCAATGAAATTTTAAATCAAACTCAGAAGGAAGAAATACTCGAAGTTCGCTCCAGCTAGGGTGTATTTGAATAAAATTAAAACAATTGCATAAAATGTGATGTTCAATTGTTTTCTTAATTTGAAAATATTTCTTTTTAAATTAAATGACGTATAAACCAGCCAGCAACCTTATATGATAGATATCAAACCTTTATTTTATGTTCCGCTAAATATGCCGGTGTGTCTAGATAGATGGAGACTTATGAGATGGAAACTATAATATGTTAAAGATTTATGTTTTATAATGAAAGACCAAACTCATAAAGGTAGTAAAAATAGAAACAAAGAATAATGTCTATTTTTATTGGCATCGAAAATTGCATCCATCAAGTTTACTTGTAACTGCACATCGGCTTATGTACCTATCCATAACCATACTAATATTATAGTTAAATGCGAAAGTAACTCTGTCTGTCTGTCTGTCTGTGTCGCTTTCACGCCAAAACTACTGAACCGATTTAAATAAAATTTGGTACACAGATAGTCTAGAGCCTGAGAAAGGACATAGGCTTTTTTTTTTGGAAAAAAGTGTTGTAAGGGGTTGAAAAGGGGGTTGAAAGGTTCTATGAAAGTTTTGTCATTTTCAGAACTAGAAGCATAAAATTTATATTATAGGCTGTTGATTAGATATAAATAAATATGGCATTCAAAGTTTGTAAAAATTTTGTAGGGGTGTAAAATAAACATATATTATTATGTCTAATTCCACGCGAGCGAAGCTGCGGGCGTCCACTAGTAAGATATAAATGCGAAAGTGTGTTTGTTGGTTTGTCCTTCTTTGCCTCAATGGAATGTTAGATCGATGTGGTTTCTAGCATAGATGTTTCAATTAGGCGTTTTATCCCGAAAAATTGCACGGTTCCCTTGAAATGAACAAAACACTAATAATCATTCGATTTTTAATCGATAATTCACTATCGATCGATTGTAATCAATTGATGGCTATCTATATAGGATTATGATCGGCAGGATTGCATTTTGATCAGAGGTAATCTTTGGTGTAGCCTGCCGTTGTTAAAGCTATAGGTACTAGTTATATTTTAAAACATCCCTTGGTAGTAGAGGACTAAACGCGGGCAGAGCCACGGGGAAAGCGAATCCTATATATAAAGCTGCATTGCACGGATCCGATAGTATTAAGCTGTGTATTATTAATTAATATTATTAATCTGTGTATTTAAGTGTTATAGCATGGTGTTGACAGTTGTGCTTAATATATTGTTACCGAGAGTATAAGTTGGCTACAAATGTAATTTAAACCTCTTACCTTTTAACCAAGACTTGCGCATAAGTTGCTATTGTTGCAAAATAGCATAATCATTAGTATTCACGAGTTCATGACTCCTGCTTTGTTTGCTTCCGAATAAAATTAACCTCGTAAAATATACTTTGATTCAAAAGACTGTACCTAATGAAAAATTTTAGAAATACTCGATTGTCATCTCAATAATTAGTTAGCTAACTTCATCTACTAAACCTTTATAATTTTCATATTTTTGTGGTGATTATGCAATTTTTTCTATAATGTTGTGTTGATGTACATTTATGTTGTGATTAAAACAATCTAACACTTCGTTTTGAAAGTTAAATCAGGAAACTAGTTCTTCGTTATGATAGTGGGTTCAATTACTCCGCCATCTTATTGAAAAAGCATATAAAAATTATAAATGATATGTTGGAAAATAAACATACAGTTAGACTTTAGACTGTCGACAGTTGCAAATTTCTCTCAAGTCCAAAGTCCAATGTTGTAGACATAGTTTTATATAATCAGAAATGAACTTTATTTGCATGTGTTGCACAACATTCTCTTACTTTGGAAATATTCGGTTATGTGAGTTAAATTATTGAGATTACATGACGGGCTAACCCAGTGTTGACAGTGGTTTTGCGTCCAAAGTCCAAGCGGCCTGGCGCGCATGTTCTATCTGTGCGGGGGTTATACTTAATATCTTGTAGGTCATAAAATATAACACTTAAAAAGGTAACGAGCTTGGTAAAGTGAAGAGCTCAGCGGTACGCATACAATGATAGGGTGTGGAGAGTGGTTTTGCGTCCAAAGTCCAAGCGGCCTGGCGCGCATGTTCTATCTGTACGGGGGTTATAATATCTTGTAGGTCATAAAATATAACACTTTAAAAAGGTAACGAGCTTGGTAAAGTGTAGAGCTCAGAGGTACGCATACAACGATAGGGTGTGGAGAGTGGTTTTGCGTCCAAAGTCCAAGCGGCCTGGCACGCATGTTCTATCTGTACGGGGGTTATAATATCTTGTAGGTCATAAAATATAACACTTAAAAAGGTAACGAGCTTGGTAAAGTGAAGAGCTCAGCGGTACGCATACAATGATAGGGTGTGGAGAGTGGTTTTGCGTCCAAAGTCAAAGCGGCCTGGCGCGCATGTTCTATCTGTACGGGGGTTATAATATCTTGTAGGTCATAAAATATAACACTTAAAAAGGTAACGAACTTGGTAAAGTGAAGAGCTCAGCGGTACGCATACAATGATAGGGTGTGGAGAGTGGTTTTGCGTCCAAAGTCCAAGCGGCCTGGCGCGCATGTTCTATCTGTACGGGTGATATATCTTGTAGGTCATAAAATATAACACTTTAAAAAGGTGACGAGCTTGGTAAAGTAAGGTGCTCAGAGGAGATACAATGATAGGCTCTGCACGACGAAACACTGCCAAAATACTGCCATACTGGGTATACTGGGTTTACACCAAAATACTTTTTGGTAATATGTATTGTGTTTGTTACATAGATTGAACTACTGCATGTGTAATTAATGTAAAATAGAATATGATGAATATAATATAGAATAGCCTTAGTTAGTTATTTCAATTATAAGTGGACCTATTTGTTTTCATATTCATAATAAAATAAAAAAATAACATCACGCCTGTATTTTCCCGTTGGGTAACACAGATGTGTGTTGTAGTACACGCACTTTTAACCAGTTATGTTTCGGTCCCATGTAAGTTATTTATTTCAATATTTATTTCTGCCAAAGATTCACCAAAGTTAGTGTCTACATGTGATTTTTAGAGCTTGTATCTTCCAAAAAGTACAAGCATATTATTATTTATTTTTATTTTGATAATCAATAACTTGCTTGGATTTGGGTGCAAGTTCCAAGAAACCGAAACTTGAGCCCATTAAAGCATGTTTGTATGTACGAGTACAAATTGTGTGGAAAGGACACCCTCCACTAAGCAGCATGGTGGAGTATTCTGTTGGATTCCCTCAGCTGTGGCTGTGGGGGAGACCCGTGCCCAACATTGGGATACCTGTGGGCGCTTAGCCAGCTCTACACCTATATATTATACATACAACTTCATAGTACCTACCATATAATTTATTGACGCCCGGATCAGAAAACCAACCTGTTTTCCTCAAACGCGTATTCTTATGTCAAGGCTTAGGTCGAAAGACGTCAGAGCAAGCTTATTAAGACTGCAATCAACCTGGATGCTAAAAATATATGTGCAAAAATTTATTGTGTATTTTGTAGTTTAGGTGACAATTAATTCTTGGTGGTTGTGTGTGATTAATACACTAATTAAAATCTTATAAATCAAATATGTCTACAAAAAAGACAGATAATACAGTAAGTCAGTTTAATGTGGGTTTATAAACCTTCTCAAACTTATACATTTCTTATTGTTTGAACTGTTATAGTTCATCAGTCGAGAGACCTTGAGGAGGGTTCTCCTTACGGCCTCGTAACAAATTATGCCGCCCTAATTTGTTTCTTCATAGTAAACATAGCTAGTGACATACAGCATGTAATAGTAACACAATATTGCGTGTAATCATTCCATTATCTTCAGAATATAATATGTGATGAGTCACGTTAGTAACAGTTTTGGTTAGGGCATACATAACTTTTAAAGTTTCCTTTCATAATAAAATCTTAAAATGTTTATCTTACAACCTACCTATTCTATAACCCTTGGTCACCTTGAGTTGATCACATCGTTCTCCTATTGATTAACTGTACGATATTATTTCCGCGTTCGCATACTCCTAAGTGCACTATGGACTTGCTATTGACGTATTGACAGTTTCTACTGACTTTTACTGACTGATATTACCATCGTTCTCGGTGGCAAACAATAACAAATCAGCAAAACAGTTATTTTTCAGTGAATTTAATATTTCAATAATTCAAACTAAGTAATTTAAATATGTCTATAATATCTAGAAAATATTCCATCATGGAATATTCATCATTGTTATTACATTGTATAGTTTATTTATAAATTCTTGACACAGGAAACTTTCCATCACATATACCTACCGAGAATACTGAGGCATCTTAAGTTAGATCTCACTTAAGCGTAACATAATACAACAAGCATAGGTACGTAACATACAATATCCATGCTACTGCTACGAGCTACGGTTTGAATATGCATAATTATGTGGTAGGTTCATAGCGCAATGGCTCGCGTCGATTCAATTCGATTGAAAGAGTTAAGCAACGACGGTCGGTTTGTGGATGGGTGACCGCTTGTGGCAAAATTTCATGGATGCTACCGTGCTTCGGAGGGCACGTTAAGTCCCGGTTGTTTTCAATGGTGAAAACAGTCGTTAAGCCTTGTCGAAGACCTTCGGGTGGCTTGAGAACATTCGACACTGGGTTGGACACTAACCCCTCCACCAATCCGCATTGGAGCAGCGTGGTGGAGTATGCTCTAGACTTGCCGCAGCTGTGTCTATAGAGGAGACCCGTGCCCAGCAGTGGGACGTCTATGGGTCGCAGCTATCTGGTAGGCAATCGGCGCATAGTGCTATGGTGCTAACAGTCAATGTACAATGTATATCCATACGAAGTTCTTATTAATAGTGTCTTATAAAAATATCCTTAATAATACATACATATATAAATGCGAGTGTTTGTTGGATTGTTCTTCTCAACGGAATGATGAAGTGATGTGATTTTTTGCATACGTGAAGCCTGTAGACAAAGGCTACTTTAATGTGTGTGAAATGGAGAAAAAGCTGTGATAAACTTTCGATTTTTAATCGATTATTTTTGTTGGTTTGTGCTTATTCTACTCAACGAAATGCTGGATCGATTTAATTTGTTGCACAGATGTAGAATCTATCCTCGAGGGTAATATAGGCTACATTTTATCCCGGAAAATTTCATGGATCCTTTGAAATGAACATAACACTGAAATACTCGTTCGATTTTTAATCGATAATATCTTCGATCAATAATGTACTGATTGAAGGATAATAATAATATGTAAAATAAAAGTTGGGATTGAAAAAACAAAGTTTATCTCGTTGTACTCTTAAAATATACGTATACCTATAATTTTTACCCTTAAATATGCATCATACATACGCATCCAGAAATTTGAAAAATCCATTTGAAAAATATTTCTCAATACATTTAATCTAAATACGCTCATCATATCCGCCCACATTAAACCACAAATAACTGTAGCTGCTGTCTAGTGCTTAAAAATAGATACTTGAGTTATTAAGAGGTATGAGGTATGTTTATTTTCTTTGAAAACCATACCACTAGATCAACAAGTTTTTGTCTGTTAAATATCTCAATAATTATTGTCATATACTTCCACGTACCTAAGAATCGCGCAAAGTTTATCAACAAAAATATTTCATTCACCTTGAAAAATTAGAACTGTGATTGCAATATTTTATAAACTATGTTTAAAAAATATTACTTAAAATTGTATCTTAAATTTATGTTATTTTTTGAATATCTTAAGTTATATCTATAAATTTCTTTCGGCGTATCCAAAACCTATTTGTATTGATTAAAATCTTCGTTAGTTAATTTTTAATTTCTATTTGATTTCGAATCTTCACCTGGCTACATTTTATTGTATTGCCTATAAGAATACTGAAATATATTCCTTAAACGTTATGCTTAGTATGTTAAACATGGGTAGTTCCCAATTATTACGAATGTTCTGTATCTCAATCCAACGCTGTTGGTGTCAACGTTTCCATTTAATTAATGAGTATGTGGATCACGTTCCAGTTTCGATCGGAAGAGATGTAAGCGGCGTGAAAAGGGGATAATGTCGCGGAGACGGGCAAACGCACCAGTTCACTTAGATAGTGGTGACCCCGGCCGCCCTCAGATAGCTCCCAGACTATTTACTGCCTGCAGCTAACCAGTGCTTACATAATTGTGTTCATTACCTATGTCCACACCTCTATCTGTTTTAGAATCACGTTCATTGCGTATGTCCATACTTCTGCCTATTCTATATGGTCTAAGCTAGTTAGCGCTCTTTGGTTCTGCGCTTATTCTTTTTCTAGACTACCACTAGCTGTAAACGCATATAAAACTAGTTTCACCTGGTTTTATGTTCATTTCTATAGGTACTAAATATGTTTAAACTTATTTCAAATAATTAGAACGTCATAAATCAGTTTTGCTCGCACTGTTTCATCAAAAATAAATTTTAAATACATATTGTTGTATCCAAAGTAAAATTTACAAGTTAATTATAGTCGTTTATCCTATAACTCTATGCTCTAATTGTAGAACATATAATATATTGATATTCCAAGGAATAATAATGAGTTTTGCCCATGTCTTCCAGTCAATTATTCATAGGTGTACGGAATATATTTTTTTCATAGATGTACGGAAATATCAAACTCATGTTGACTCTTGTGATACTTACTCTTATTTCATTTTGTCAATATTTTATAAACAATAATTGAGATAGACAAATGAGGACATCGTATAAACAATGAGGCTGGGGCACTGATATGGTGTTCTGTTATGGTTCTGAATATGACTGATTGCCGGTACTTTGTTTGCGTAGGTTTTTTTTTTCATTTCGAGTGGAAATTTCGAATGCTTTCGCCAAAATATGGAACTTTTCTTGATCTTAATTTAAATAATGAAATATTATTGAATTTCACTATCAGCCTATTATAGAGAGTTCAGATCGTCACATACTCAATCTGAATGTTAGTATTTTCCCTATTATTGAGAAAGTTACGGCCTAGGCTATCATCTTCTTTTTTTAGTTTTAAGTTGTTAAATACGCAGAATGTTTTCTTATGGAACCGATACTCATTTATTTTTATTATTTTTCACATATGTTTTTATAAAATTGTAGATTCTTTCATCTCTTTGTAAGTAAACGTTATAAATTATTAATTTCTACTATCTGGGTGATAATGACTACTGTCCCATCTGCGCAATAATGAAAACATGACAAAGAAACAAAGCAGGGTGTGTATGACAATCAATTACTCATCCGGTCGGCTTGGTAACGTATAGAATTCTTCGTATGTGTAAAGCTGCTGTTCATGAACTGCCACCAGTGACTCTTGATGTGCATTCGATTCCACATCCGTTGCATTTCCGATAACGCGTGAGTCAGTTCGGCCAG
This sequence comes from Carterocephalus palaemon, assembly GCA_944567765.1. Taxonomy (NCBI): domain Eukaryota; kingdom Metazoa; phylum Arthropoda; class Insecta; order Lepidoptera; family Hesperiidae; genus Carterocephalus; species Carterocephalus palaemon. The sequence goes on along the minus strand of OX155655.1, from coordinate 4,375,730 downwards.
CTAGTGTTGCATCGTGCTGAGTTCGACATTTGTCGTAAGAGTTCTCGACCGTTGAGGGCACCTAGTCAGCAAGTTTTAGCAGCTTAAAGCGGATGTTATGAGGCGTTGCGGTTGTTAACACCCGACTGCCGGAGTATCAGCATTGTCCGTCAGTCTGTCAGTGCGGGAGTAGCGACGCCCGCGGAAGGTCGCGTAGACTCTTGATCAAGCGTCGCGCGGTTCGCGTAAACTAATTCGCGTTTTTGCTCACGCAATAAAAACGAAAACATCACCCGGACGTGGGTCGTGTCGTCACCATTATTTTGGATTTAGATTCTGGTTGAGGATAATATCAGCCGATTGCAGTTGAGCTCCGAGCCGTGGTGGGACATTTATCTGTGTGATGATATATGAACAGATAATAAATTGATTAGGATTGTTTATATCGAAATCGGCCTCTATCAGTACCGGGTTAGTCGTATTTGTGGCGAGTTTGCCTGAACCAGTAGTTGAAAGTGGATGCGGTCGTGACATTGTGAGTGGTTGTAAAATGCCAGTGTTAGGATACGAAATGACGTCGCCTCAGGACCTGTGCTCAGGGTACGGCGCCCCTATGGACTACATGCTGCCAGCTCAGCCCCACTTGTGGGATAAAGATCCTGCAAGCCCTTACTCCATGTTTATTCAAAGAAGCCCAGTCGAAGACACCCAATGTAGTAGCAGTACACCCTTCACCGCAGGTTGGTAAACAAAAAAACAGAAAACTTGAAACAAAAAACTTTTTACAAAGCGAAGGGTTTATAGCCCTGTGGCAATATTTCATGGGCGCTTTTTCTTCTTATTTTTCCGTGCTACAGAGGGCACGTTAGCCGTCGCTCACGGTAAAGCCTCGTCGAAGACCTTCGAGTAGCTTAATAATATTCGACACTACACTAGGTTGGCCAATCGCATTGCAGCAGTATGCGAGTGGATAGGCCTTTCTTTCGAAGATTTCCCCCTCGAATAAAAAAAAATGATAGGCCTCTCAGATGTGGCTGTGAGAGCACAGCTGAATTCTTTAGTTTACTCTAGCTAAACTTTTACTATGTAAGACATAGTTACAGTCATAACTAGATATGTATTAGTTATTTCGTAGAGTCATCGTTAATTTTTATATTATTACGACTGTTAACGGAAAATCCACGAGTATTTTTATAAAAACATTCTACGCAGGTTATGATGTAATCGATTTCTAGCTGACACGATAGGTATAGGATATATCAGTGTAGTTAATTTATTGATTGATTTATTGATTAATAAATTAATGGGTAAGCGATCACACTATTTCTTATGCGATAGGCAGCTAATCATGCTACTGTGCAATGAGAGTACAAAAGCTCTCGTGGATGGATAGTGTTTGGAATCCGACTGAATCTCAATTTACTTTAGGGCGAATTATAATAAATAAATACCTTGGACATTCTCACACACGGCCATCTGACCCCAAAGTAGGCGCGAGCCGTGTGATATGGGTGTCAGAGACTGATATACATACATAGATATTTTTAAATACATACTTAAATAGATCGTCAAGTGTTCGTCACACGAATATTTGTCTTGAGTGGGATTCGAACCCACGACTCCTGGCGCAACAGACAGGATTACTACCGATTGCGCCAATGGGTCTGTCACATAATGTTGACAAAAATAAGGCCTTTTACAGAATCACCATGAAAACTTTGAATATCTAGTGAAAATCATATACGCAGCTTTTAACAGCCTTTAAGTACGTCAATTAATGTTGCTACTTCGTCCCTGTAACTTTTGGCTTATTGCAACTTCAGATCAGACCTAAAACTTCACCAGTAAGTCGGATGAAAGAAATGGAATTGCAGCAAACCAAATGAATGAAGTCATCTCTCTTCATTGCTCTGTGATACAGACCTCGGTAACAGGCTATACCTTCTTCTTCCAAACCGAGAAGTTGTAAACAAGCAAGGCGTTCCTTATTACTTTATTTGCGTTGATAAATATTCTATGCGATGTCTCATTAAATTGCAAATAAACAAGATAAATAACACTTGTATCTAGCTCGGTCACGCACGTGTTTGATTGGATTATTGGTCCAAAAATAATTATTTAATTTACTAACTTATAAGCTCTTACTAACTAATGGACTGATACTAATAATAACAAATTAGACTTACTAATACTTTGTTAGTATTACATTACAGGATGGTTTTCTAGCATACAAATTATTCCTGCTGCTATAACCATCCATGTCATTCAGTCAAACATACTATTATGGTCAACGATTGTAGCAGTATAGCATACTTGAATAAGTCTTGTTCCAAATCAGTCACATCAGTTTTGTTAATGTAGGTTCTCCAAAGGTACTTTTAAGATAAATTTCCGAGTAGCAGAATGTAGTGGAATTTAACTAAAACTTTTTTCATCGAATAAATGATAACGCGCTCCGTCCGCATTTGTGGAAATGTACCTACTCGTACCTTAAAAATTATCTTGGTTCTACGTACACAATTACTGACGCACGTGTCCGTCCATACACATTATAACTACATCTAGCGTTCTGTGCAATTAAAAAAAAGTAACTATAATAATATCATAGTACTAACACAAGGCAGTCAGCATGCGGACCTAAAATTTTCCAGGATATTTTTATCTAACACAACAAAAGTGATTACCGACCCCAACGACATACAGGGGGAGTCATGGTATCGTCCTTCACCGATATTCGATAAGCCATAAAAACAAACCAAGTCGTCAATGTCAAATGTTATCAATTTGTTTTGTTTCGGGATCCGGAAGGCTGCCATGGTTCCACAATATGTATCTCCAGTACTGTTTTAGGTGATCGACAATTTTTTGGATAACACTTCAAACAAGCTTACGTGTGGCGAGCGATTCGAGTAACTTCTATCGTAGTTCATTTATAAAGTTAACGAGGATTCACTGGTGGCTGGAGAATCGTAATTTATCATACATTAAGTTAGTCTAACTAAGTTAAACTTTAATTTCCTTTGCACACACATAACTTGGTTGAAGCCGTTAGTAGTGTGGGCAGTGTAGCGCGCTGCTCGGATTTGAATTCCCCATCTCGAGTGATCGACTAAATTCTTATGCCACTATAGTACCTAATGAATGATCTAGATATAAAAACTCACCTAGGCTATACAAAACTACAAAAAAAATTCAATTGTCATCATATAAATTAATATTTACTTAGTTCGCACGTTTGCAGTAACTAAGGTTTTTGACCTCAATCAAACAACGTAACCACAATTTTATGCCCATAAAATTAAGACTATTTGTAATTAAATTATTTCATGCCAGTTACTGATATGCACTTAAAAATACCTATAATTGGTAACGGTTAGGGTTTGTAAGGTTTGTACTAGTACGTTAGTATCACTACGATGTAACTTCCCATACTTTCCACTTAGATTATGTCTTCATATTACAATACTTTGTAATAAAGCTTGAAAATCAATATATTAATCGTTAAGTCCATTGCTTTTTGAGTCGTGCTAGGTAGCTGATATTTAAATGTGTCAATTGTTATTGAAATAAACGTTAAAGTTGACGCAGTAACTATTTAGTAGGTACCTACGTATACCTAGTATGAGCAATTTTTAAAATTTTAACTAAAAATAGTATTGTCTCATTTAGTACCGATGACGTGGTCTTACTGTTTTAGTGACCTACACGACTTTGTAAATACATCAATATATAAATGCTTTATTGCAATGTTATAAACATTATAAAACATACACTGTTTCACATTAATTCGATTACACACTTGAATGTTACATCTTGCTAGATTAATGTAAATAATTATAATTTGCACCAATATAATAATCTTGTATGAATATATAATCAGATAAATGGAAATATCTTGTTTTCAGTGTTAAAATTAAAATAAAGGGCAACTTAAAGTGGCAGTGGTATTTAAAAAAAATTCAAGTCTCAAAAATAACTACAATTTAAGTAAATAATGGTTTTACTGGATTAAATTTTAGGTTAATAACAATTAACTTAACATTAAATTACATCATTGGTTCTGGTACTATTTCTTGCTGACACGGCCAACCGTGTTCAGGTTCTACCACCTATTCTACACAATTACTGCAATTTATCAATAACATGTTAGAGAAATCATATTACACCCAGTAATTTTTTGGGTATCACTATTTTTTCGTTGATAATCCTTGCACCATAACCAAGATTAAGTATGAAAAGTGATGCAAGTACATTCATAATTATTATGACCTTCTGTATTATACATACCTATCAAAACTTTTTGCACTCTATTTACATATAACAGCATTGTTGATCATAAATAATTTAACAACATAACTTAGTAATTAAGTAAATGTCCATTCCATTAAATAAAGAGATAATAAGATACGAGTACATAACACTTAATTAGGAGAGACCTTGACTACTAATTAATTATCAACCAAGACACATCGCATAGTAGCATGGCCCGCAAGGGGTCATTTGAAATCTTACTTAAATTAAAATTTCAATAAAATTTATTTCCATTATCTATCCATGTAGTTTTCTTATATACTATGTACTTATTTTATTGAATAAGGTGAATATTAGTTATTTACATCACCATCGATTTTACATACTTAATACTAAAAACTCACAGGATTTATTTATTTGTCTTGTATTGTGTTGTTCTACGACACTTAGTAAAATGATGTCCAAAACAATAAAAGTACTACTTTATTTTACAATTTATTACGACATGACAGAAGCTACGGCAGGGCAGCGGTACGGCACTTAAGGGTCGTACGACATTTTGTTCATTGTTATATTTACTCGTGTTCGGACTGTTGCCTTTGCCTTTATGTTGTTATTATTTTTTGTAAAAGAAGGAGACATTGGAACTGAAAGCACCACAAGCTGTGAAGATTCGAGCGGTGACACATAAGTTGCATGTAGGTAGTGGTCTATTTCCATCAGATTAAAAAAAATTTATTTGAAAAATACCTGTTGGTTTCATGTTATATCACACTAGGTACTTTTGTACAATAATAAGCAAATAACTTTAATTTTTACAATACACTCAAACGGTGCTTTCGTAAAGCGTTGTAGTACATACATATTATCTTCATCTCATAATTCAGTTCATTTATATATTATTCATAATCTGTAAATACCACAGAACAGATAAAGGAGGATAGAATGGAAATGTGGGCGTGACAGGCGCGCCAACAAGTATGATTAAACAATCATACTTCAACTGAAATCACGCGTGCATACTTTTAGTCGCTTTCGGACTGCGGTGGTGCGAAGAGCTGCACGAAAAATATACATTGCCGGTAAAGTACGCAAGTAATCCACGTGAACACATAGTTCGTGCGCAATGTATTCTGTCCTACAGAATGCGATGACGTCACGATGTTCTGTCGAGTTCGTTCGCAGCGAGATAGTGTTGTGAAAGTATAAGATAAATTTTTCGATAAGTCTTGATCTTGAGTACGTAATTAAAGTAGTTTCAGGTGTAAATACTTAATTTCAAGGAGTAGGTGTAGTACTAAATAAGTAATTTAGTACTAATTTATATTATGTATTTATTTAAGGTTTCCAAAGGATCCTAATAACCAGCATTGGATAAATGTAACGGGTAGAAAATTTGGATCCCTAAAAAACAATGTACCACTTTGGAACAACTGTACTCGATTTTGCGCAACTTTGTGGGAACTCAATTATTTAGCAACATTAGTTATCATCAGATTGTATTATATTCTACTGAGAAGCATATTACAGACTTTACCAAAGCTATTAAAGAAAAATAATTTAAATATAAGATTGCATTAATTTATTGTAAAAAATTCGAATACAAAAGAGTCCCCATCTTTGCTCTGCACAAGTACATTCGTCGCGCAACTGTATATATTAAAACTGTACCTGTGTATTTATTTAAGTACGTACACTCACTCTGAAACTTTTTAATAAAATAAATAATTATGTATAAGGTAATTTTTCATGTGAAGATAATAAAAAAATGCATGTTAATAAGATGTATGGAACAGGCGCAACACCTAAAGGAAGCAAAACTCAAGTTGCATATGTTTTCAGTGTTACTTTTAAAAGAGTCATTTATGCGGATGTAGCATTATAGGTACCTACATAACTCTAAACAAGTTTCAAAATATATTTATCGATAAATATGTTTACATCTCTAGTTGGGTTACCAGTAAATAACATATAAAATTGCACGATCAATTTTCTCAAATATGCAGTAAATTTTGTTTCTTAACTTTTATTTATTAATTTCACCGCCGTTAGGCATCTTTTGGCTCAATAAAGGTTAAATAAATAAATAAATAATACAGTAAAATAAAATATACTCTATTTTACTAATCTTGTAGTGGTTCAGTACCTACCAGTTACCTTACCTCCGAATACCTCCGAATACCTCAAGAATACCTCACACGGATACCTCATACCTTCGAACCAGTTACCAGTTACCTACGTTGTTAATATGAAACATATACGCGGTCGTCAAAATAGTGTTTTAAATAGTGTAGTATGTATGAAAGAAAATGTAAATATAAATAGGTGATTTTACAAATAAATTATTCATTCGACAATCGGACAGATCACGAGTTTCATTATGAATCCTATGAAGAACCTCTAAAATCTTATTATTGCACGAAATTTGTGCAAAACACTTACTGGCAACATTAAGTGTCGACAAGGTCAAAACTTGCACAATTCTACAGCTTGACGCGAGCAAAAAGTATCCTTATTGATTTGATGCTAAGGTTAGTTTTTAAAAGTTGCGATTCTCGTGCAATTTGACCAATGGCTGATGAATATTTTATGTAAAGGTAATAATAACGTGTATCTAAGTGTGGGTAACTGGCGACAGTGGTTTTGTTTCAAAACTGACTCGATGGCCTTTCTATCCTCCTTTATCTGTTCTGTGGTAAATACCTACCAGCCATCCTGCTAAATAAAGCAGAGGATAACAAAAAATTCTAGACCCATCCCACGCCAGGAGGCCATTAAGTAGGGTCAAGGCGCGAACCAACGTTGACGATCAAAAGCCTATATCCGGATAGTGAAAATAACTTTGCTGCTTGCTTGGCCTGACATTGCATCGGTTCGGAACGTAAAGTGATATTAAGTCTAACACTGATGGGTTAATAATTTCACCTCTAATCAGACGGAAGATACAATTCATTACGGTGACTTTACGTCAGACCTCTAGGGATTTAGATAGTCATAGTCATAATTTGTAATCGGAGTGTATTTTGCTACTCAATGTACTTATTTTATTGATAATTTAAATGTTTCAGCAATTGGTATTTTTTTAAGCAATGTATTCTTTACTTTTTACTGTTTAACTAATAACAATTTAATTAAATGCCAACTAAATATAACTTCTTGGAAAAAGGTTTGCAACCCCTGATTGATTTGAACGAACTATTGCGGGCACCCATTCACATACCGACCGCGTCCGACGTTGCTAAACTCTGTAAGTAGTGGCGAGAAATTGGGGCTGTGTTAGTTTCCTAGCCGCTAGTAAAATTTATATTGTTGTGAAATACTTGGAATACGTACCTAGAATATCTACATTATAATACACGTGTATACATAATTGCTACTTATAAACAGCTTCCCAAAGTAGTTAAATAGGTAGTTGTCATATTATTGATTAAGTCATTTTTTTTATATCCAGATTGCGGTTACTATTCGAAATTGAGAAGAAATATACTGGCGAACTGAAGTGACCCTCTGTAGGTACCTACCTATTGATGGAGTCAGGATCATCTAACGATAACATTTGCTTTGTTGCAGACAGTGACATGCAGCTGGAGACGAGCAGTAGCGAGGCGAGCGCGGCCAGCTCGACCACGCTGTCCCAGCACTGCGCCATTTGCGGCGACCGCGCTACCGGCAAGCACTACGGCGCCTCGTCCTGTGACGGCTGCAAGGGCTTCTTCCGCCGCAGCGTCAGGAAGAACCACCTGTACACATGTCGGTGAGTCCCCCTCGGCCGCGCTGGGCCACGCTGTCCCAGCACTGCACTACGGCGCCTTCCTCTGTGTCAGCTGCAAGCTGCCTTCACCCCTTTACAAATGTGGGACAGTAAGTAGGCAACTAGCCCGTTATCCCAGCACTGCCATGTACGATATCGCTAACATTATGGAGCTTCTGCGCTGCGAATCCTGCGATGGAAACAAATCATTCCAACACGGCAAATTCAAATCAAGTAACTTAGGTAAGTGGGTTAACACATACTCGTATCGGCCAGGACGAACACTGTGTAAACAAGCGGTTTCCGCGTTTGCATGTTAACACTTCGACCTTTTTTCATAATAGGAACCTGAAGATAGAATGTTGTCTATAATATTGTATATTTTCATATTAACATATTATATGAATTATCAAATGTTGCATAGATATCAAAGATAGATAGATCGATATCATTAGATGAAAAAGGCATTAGCATGAAAAAGGTGTATTCACTTAAGAAGAGGTCATTACTTCAGCTGAAACATGAACATGCGAGCAATGGGTTTCATTCCTAGACGATTCGAAAGATAATTCAATTTTTCACTCACGTTTTTCGAATACAATGCAAAACACGAACATAACCTAACCTAACCTTTAGCCTCCAACTGAGTATCATTCATAACTTAATGACTCATAATAACACCTAGTTCATATAATCTAGTAAAATCAACGTTAGATTTTAATGCGGTGACGCACTGTCTCAATAAAAGTTACCAGGAATGATGTCGTTTGTTTCAGATTCAACAGAAATTGTGTGGTGGACAAAGACAAAAGGAATCAATGCAGATATTGCCGGCTAAGGAAATGCTTTAAAGCCGGAATGAAAAAGGAAGGTATGAGGTTATTAATTTATTTATTTATTTTATTTTCATGTCACCTAATAGGCTAACATAGGGCCAACATAATGCCTAATGGCATTTTCTACCGGCCAACCCTGGGTGGGTACAGAAAATTTGCTGGTGGCAGATAAAAACTACATATATAAATCTGAAAGAACTATGTATAAATTATCTTACATATTATTTGCAAAGGTAGGAATTATTAATCAAATGTGTATTGAATGGATATTCGAATAATGGATAAAAATGAATATTCGAAGATTATTATGCATGCGCATAACGCCGTCTTCGAAATATAGTTATATTACGCAGTTAAGAACTTAAGATTGCCCCTAGCAGATTCTGCCGGTCGAAACTGGTTCTGTCTAGCTAAAGCTAGATCTAAAGATAAAATGTTAAACATAAACATAGGAAAGTACTTCTTTAAATTAACATGTTGGCGTCCATGTCTCGTTTCAGGGGATTGATTTACGCGAGTCGGTTTAATAGAACTGGATAATTCCCACTGGATAGTTCCCTGATTATCCTCATTATGTTGTTGTACAAAGAAAACGGATTGAGGGATCGGTCATTTCGTTTTCTCACAAGCCAATTTACGAGTGCATATTTTAATGAGAAAAACGAGTAAAAATACTCAGAAAAGTCCTTTTCTTTCCGTTCAAGTTTTGTTTATATACACACCGGCATATTTAGCGGAACACAAAAAAAAGCTCCATAATTAAAAAAATATGGTTTTATTTTAAAATCTACTTACTACACTTCTTTTGTTATTTAAAGTTTCATTTGTTTTACTTAAAATGAGATCACATTAAGAACAGATTTTGCGAGTAAAGGCTATTTGTGAAAAATGGTACATTTTTGAACTTTTCATGTAACCGGGAAAAGTGAAAATTAATATTAAAATAACAATTAATTAAATTAGAAAAATGGTGATTAATATCGCGTATTTCCTCCACATGCTCTTATTAAAGTTTCTACCCGTCTAGGCATACTGAGAATGATGTTATCGATGGTCTCCTGGGATAGTCTCCGCCATTCCTCAACTACGGCGATTAGCAGTTCACCCACGTTGGCAGGAGCTGGAATTCTGGACTTAACTTTTCTTTTCAGCAAGTCCCAAACGTGCTCTATTGGGTTCATATCCGGTGATCTCGCCGGCAACTCCATAACAGTGATATTCATATCATTAAGATAAGCTTGAGTTAACCGAGCGGTATGCGGCCGAGCATTATCCTGCATTAAAAAAAATCGTCACCGATATATGGGGCAAACGGTCCGACATTTTCTTCTAAAACTTCTCTGATATAGCGGTCTGCAGTCAGACTACCTCTGTCAATCACTACCAAGTCTGTGCGAGCTCCCAAACAAATGCCCGCCCAAACCATTATTGATCCACCACCGTATACAACTGTAGTTTCAAAATTTGTCTGAATGTATCGTTCTCCTTTGCATCTGTATATTCTTTGCCTGCCGTCAAATTGATTTAAGATAATTCTGCACTCATCACTAAACAATACCTTACTCCATTGGTCCGCGTTCGAAAGTCGATGTTCCGCTAAATATGCCGGTGTGTATATTTTGTCAATCTGTCATATCGAAACTTAAATTTAATATTTATGTATTTATTTAAGCTATATTTATATATAATTGTAATCTAATAATTTGTAATCTAAAATGTACATTTTAGATTACAAATTTACCTTACCTGTATGCAAGTAAAGATTACTATTATTATAAAATAACATTGTTTTAACAGAGCTACATTGTGTTAGCAGTAATTCAATTACTTGTCAGGGGCCTTTTAAGCAATTACATGTCACCTTTTGAATGTAACGGAGGCATTATGAAGTCTGCGAATTCACCTTTGGCCAGTGTTGTAGTAATGAATACGTAGCATTGCAAGGGAAAAAAATTCCATCTATGAAAGTACATATTTACTTTATTTGGCTTTAATTTATCTATGCGTATGTATTTATTTAACAAGTAAAGATGCTCGCCGCGGTTCATCAACCGCTATTATCTTAGAAATGCAAGTCATGTTAGTATAATAAATAGTTCCACAAACTTAAATACTGTCATATTTATTATATTCCTTCTATTACCCGTCATTCTCATTAACACGCAAACAAATTAATACGTCTAATTAGGTCCATATTAAATCCGGTATGAATCACTTATGTTTATTTAAATAAATTGTGTATTTTAATTGAACCCAGAATTCCTCACACAGATAATACAAACAAGATATTTTTTAACTTCCTGTCATACGAAAATTCCAATCACGTGATTTTATCCTTTGTAGGTTTTACCTACATACTGAAATTATAATTATACTCTGGGTTACAACACATTGTAACCGCAGAATTGCCGTATAAATAATAATAACTGTACATATGACGGGCCCGTTGACGCAATCGGTAGTGACGCCACCTGTTACGGCGGGGTCGTGGGTTCGAATCCCACTGAGAACAAACATTCGTGTAACGAACACTTGTGTTTGTTGTGTGCCTGGATGTTAATATTATCTAGTTAAGTATGTATTTATTTTAAAATTAATATGTGTACGTATATGAGTCTCTGACACACATAGATAGTACAGGCTCGCGCTTAGTTAAGGGTCAGATGGTCGTGTTAGACATAACAATAGTTATATTATATTAGACATAACAATAGCCTATGTCACTCAGTGAAGATGCAGCTTTCTAATGGTGAAAGAATTTTTGAAATCGGTCCAGTAGTTTTTTTGTGAAAACATTACAAACAATTGTTTCCTATTTATAATATTAGTATAGATTTATTTATTATATAATTATATTGGTAACAACGTTATTAACACTGGCAAATTAACATTTCGTCTTAATTAGTAATAATAGAAACATTAAGGCATTGTTGGTCTGTTTGTTAAGGGATTATGAGTCAGGAACAGTTAGCAGTTTGTAAAAACTCGTAATCGCGCGGTATGATGACGTCTCACCGCACGATATCCACACAAACGTAGTCCCCTGTTTCTTTATAGGATAATGAAGCTACTAGGGGAGACTGGGGGCAAAAGTAACACGGGGCAATAGTAACGTTGGTGATATCTTGGTTACCAAGCAACGCAGAAGAGTGTGCGGGCGTTGGGGCATAGGCCGTGTCATGCTCGGGTAAGCTAACCAGTCGGCTATGTGCTCCGAGCGCCGTGGACGTATATTATTGACTCCGGCCATTTGGACAGCCCCGAAGTAAGTTTTCGTGCTTTGTAAAATCTGTTATTACTCTTTAATTTACAAAATATAAGTAAATTAACGACTAGTATTAGAATCTATGTATATCACACAATATAAACCTTAATGTATAAGTTAAATAGTGTTCAGAATTTCTGATTTATTTTGGTTTTGAAATAAAACTGTCTTCAGGAACAATTGTACCATTTTTGTCGGGGTCAATAGTAACGTTACTATTGACCCTATGGTACAAATGACCCCGAGGTGAAAATAAATTATATATACATATATAACATTTTTTGAGCCAATAAAAAATCAATAGATTTTTGTTTTAACGATTTGCTACCAAAGTAAATAGTTGGGGAAATATAAATTATTATCAAAGATTATTTCGGTTAATTTTATTGTTTTCTGGAAGACTCGCAGAAATATGACAGGGGTTAAATGTAACATGGGGTTGTTAGTAACACACAAGTTTTACATACAAATTGTCGTTTTTGATTTTTGTTGATTATTGTTGAATACATCATAGAAATGTACGATTTAGATGTTATTTAATGACATAATATGCCTAAAATTGTGATTTTTTAAAGTAATATATTAGCTTTTGATCAATTACCAAGAGAAGTATATATTTTTTTGTTTCGAAGCGGCTTGAAGAAATGAAAGCATTTATTTTTGTTACCAATTATAAGACTGATTATATTAATGATTGTGATTATTTTAAAAATTAAAATATAGGTATATCCATTAAAACTGTCATTTTATTGGCCATCAAAACTATGTTACAAACGACCCTGTACTAGGGGTCAGTTGTAACATTCGACACTCCCTTTTAAAAGTATGATTGCAACAAAATTACAATTAGTACACGAACGTTAGCTGCACAAGTTGGTACACACTTAAATTCTCTTTCTTGGAGACTAACAGGATTTTGTTAAATATCAACAGTTTTAGCACAATCGGCCATGAAGTAAAAACTGTTACTTTTGCCCCCAGTCTCCCCTACAACAAAAATAAAATTAACTTACGATATATTCATACCTACCTGTGTCATGACTGCACGTTTTGATTTTTTCCATTATTTAATTAATAGAAGAGAAAAAAATCACCAAAATCGATAAATTTTATTGATATTTTCTGACTTCTAGCAATCTGGTTATTACGTACATAAAACAAGAAAGGAAAATACAAATATATATGCTATACATATAAATACGAAAGAAATATTTAAATCAGTCCATATTTCTTTCTTCAATCTTACGTAGTTAAAATCTTACTTTTATATAGACTAGACTAGACTAGATTTTACCTTAATTTTTATTAAGCTGCATCAGTTCACTGACAAGTGGATAAGTGACTAGTGGTAAAGTTTCTTAAGCGCTTCATACGCGTTAAGGCGTCAGCATCAGCACGTATGTGTGGTAATATTAGCCTTGTTTGAGACCTTCGGGAGGCCTAAAAACTTCTGGCATTTGGGATGTCAACTAACGTCACTGCCAAACCGCAGTGGAGCAGCGTGGCCCAGTTGTGGCCCGCTAGGGTTGTAACATTCGCAATCGCTGCAACGTCCTACTGCCGGGCACGGGTCTCCCCCACAGACACTTCTGCGGGAGGTCTAGAGCATATTCCACCACGATGCTCCAATGCGGATTGGTGGAGGGGTTAGTGGCCAACCCAGTGTCGAATGCTCTCAAGTCACCCGAAGGTCTTCGACAAGGCTTAACGACTGTTTCCAGCATTGAAAACAACCGGGACCGACGGCTTTACGTGCCCTCCGAAGCACGGTAGCGTCCATGAAATTTTGCCACTAGACCATCCATCCACAACCCGACCGCGCCCGTCGTTGCTCAACTCTTTCGATCACATTGAATCGAAGCGAGCCATTGGGCTATGGACGCTACATTCGCAATACTGAGTCCATATTCTATTCGATTCCTATTCGCTAAAATTGGTAACTGTACGTGTTCATAAAATAATGCGAGTCATACTGCCAACAGCCGTCCAGAACGAGCGCGACCGAATCAACTGCCGGCGGCCGTCGTACGAGGAGCCGGCGCAGGCCAACGGGCTGTCTGTCGTGTCGCTGCTCAACGCCGAGCTGCTCAGCAGGAAGGTCATCGATGAGGTGAGACTCACTACAGCTCATTTAAATTATATGAGTTCGCCCGGGGCAGTACCACCGCCCGCCACGGTACCTAGTACCATTTCTGCCGTGTAGTAATTGTTTTTAAAGCAATTGTGGTCCGGTTGGAAAGGTGTGGATTCCGGTTACACTTCTTTAGAGGCGACCATCTTAGTCCTCAAGGGTAGCAACACATCTGTGACTGACTTAGAACGAGACTCCTACTAACAAGTACTAACTGGACTATTACTAACACCAACTAACAGGACTAACTATCACTAAAAGTCCCCAGTCCTCATATCTACGAACGAACTGACCAACTAATGTTCTAATTAACTTTCTCAACTAATTGGACTAACCATCCCAGTCCCTAATTGAGTATTGTTCAAAGTCAGTCACAGTTGTCATGGGCGGCAGCGGATGGGTGGTGCTGCAAGCTCGTTTGCTATCCTTTATCCATAAAAAAAAAAAAAATTGTGTTCGCTCATGTTTTTATAATCCATTATGTGAATTGTTAGCGGTTTTTATTTTTATTTTTTATAATATAGGCGGACAAACAGACGCCTATGGACAAATACTCTCAGCCTACAAACTGCTCTGAAGTTTGGCAGGATGTTTTTCTATGTTGTCTGAAGCATTTGATGACCGTTTGTGAGAATGTCCATGATATTTATTTATTTTAACTCACTTCAATGTCGGGTATTTGGCAAGATTACCGTATTCACACCAAAACATAAAGTTGTTTATTGGAAATTGGCATAAAGTGAGTTTTCATCTGAATTTTTTTAGATTAATTTTTGTCTGTAGGGTCCATAGCCCAATGGCTCGCGTCCATTCTATATGATCGATAGTTAAGCACCGACGGGCGCGGTCGGTTTGTGGATGGGTGGGTGCTAGTGGAAAAAAATCCTGGGGTGCTACCGTGCTTCGAAAAGCACACTAAGCAGGCGGTCCCGGTGGTTTTCAATGGTAATAAACTAAAAACAATCATTAAGCCTTGTAAAAGACCTATACCAATTTTATCCCGCCGTTTGATCCCTTGCGACTAAATATCTGTAGCATGCAATTATTGTAACATATGTATTTATTATTTTTAAACGTTATTCAAAGTTAGTCATTATTGGCTTTGTAGCACTTGGATCGCGGCTACCGTCGCGTTCGGACGGTCTCACGTGGGCACGCGGCTTACTTGAGGCACTTTCCGTGTAAAAGAAAAAAAAATCAGGTGAATCGAGTGAAAAGTGACAGTGAGTGGAGTGCGTGTAGTGAGTGTTCGTCCGTCAAACCACCACCCGTCCCTTTTATTATAAAAGGGCAGAGGTGGCTGGTGGGAAGATAAAATTTGAAAAAAAAGGAAAGTACCCGCAGTGGTGTCGGTGGTTCTGTGTTCCGAGTCCGGAACGCCGGCAGACCACGCGGGTAGATAAACATTGAAAATAAAAAATAAAAAATTAAATCGATGGAGCCTGTACCCACCGGCAAAAAGGGACGCGGAAGACGCAAGAGGGACGAGAAACGGGTGGTGGAACGTGATATCCTCACGGGCTCCACTCGCTTAGTCGAAACACTAGCGGAACCGACGGCGGACCCCCAGCGGACAGGGCAAGCAGGTACTTCGTCTGATGCCATGGCGGCTTTGGAGGAAGGTATCAGCGACCCTTGCCCCACCGATAGCGACGACGGCAGTGAAGAAGAAGCGAGCAGCGGCAGCGACCTGGAGTGGCGACCCGTCGCCCCCTCCGCCCCTCGAGCGGCGAAAGCGGCCCGACGGGTGTCGAGCGGTGACGGATGCAGCCCCCCGGCCAAGATGCGCGCAGTGCAGGATGGATCGTCGGACGAGACAGATTCGGACGAGGAGGTGGAGGCGGTGGTACCACGCGTGGGGAAGAGAGTGTTTCACTCCCCCCACCCATCATCATCCGCCCCTCCCTCGCCCCAGCAGGCCCAACGGGGGTCACCGGCACTGGATGAGACCAGTTATGTCGTGCTGGCACCGACACCAACGTCAACTCCAGGGGACACAGCGGTCCCCCCTCAGGGGGCATTACGCACCCCCCCAGTCTCACCAGTGCCGGCGACCCCTAAGGGCATAACCACGTTAAGTCATTATACGGATGTTAATGTAGATAGTGTAGGGACGGCACATGCAGGCCCATCCACCTCTTTCGCGGCGGTGGCGGCGACTCCCGCGCCCCCTCGTCCCCCCTCCCCGCCCCAACCCCGACAGCCCGCTGCGAGCGCGCGTGCGGGTAACGAGGGCCCGGGCGCCCGCATGCAGGTGGGCTACCCCCCCATTGTGGCAGAACGCCTGCCCAATTGGGCTAGGCACTTTGCCGCCCTTCGTGAGTTACTAGGTCGCGCACCTAGCGCCAGACCATTCAATCAGGGCGTGCGTTTCCGACCTGAATCTGTCGATGAGTACCGCGTCGTGCAGCGGTACCTGACTGAGCTGGAGAAGACGGAACCCGGTGTATCGTGGTACTGTTATGACCTTAGGGAGGCACGGCCTTCCAAGGTCTCAGTCCGGGGCCTCCCCCGGGACACGGACCCGGGTGACGTCACTCAGGCTTTGATGGACAAGGGGTTCCCGGTCCGTTATGTGCGGCCGATACCGCCGAGGAAAGGTAGGCCCGGCACCGTGTTTCACGTGCAGCTGGACCACCTGTCACAGGCAGAGCTCGCCCGCCTATATGCGGTGGACGAGCTCCTATACATGCCCGGGGTAGTGGTCGAGGGATGGGAAGGCCGTCGTGGCGGCATCCACCAGTGCCACCGCTGCCAAGCAGTGGGCCACTCCTCGGCCAACTGCCACCGTCCCATAATGTGTGTCCGCTGCGCTGGGCCGCACGCTGTTCGGGACTGCCCCACACCCAAGGAGGGCCCCTACAAATGCGCCAACTGCCAGGGTGCGCACCTTGCCATGAGCAAGGTGTGCAAATACCTACAGCGGATGGCGCGAGTTAGGGGCATTGAGCTCTCTCCACCGATACCGGCCGTACCTAGGCTGGCCCCCCAACACGACGCGGTGCAGCGCCCTCTTCCGTCGGAAGGGCGTACTAGACGGCGCCGACTAGCCACAATGGGTCCCCTCTCCTCCAACAGGACCGAGGAGCGACCGGTACCCGCTACAGGGACCTCACTCATGGCCCCTGCAAACCCGCCGATAATGCGTGGGAACATGCGCCGACCGACGCGGCCGGCGACACAGCAGGCCACAGCCCGCGCCACAGCTGTGGGCCGCCCAGCGCAGCTGCCCACGAGGGCGCAGCGCAGGGCGGCCCAGCGAGAACGGCTTGGGACTGTGGACATGGAGGCTGAACTGCAGGAGGAGCCACTGGCGGAATCAACCCCGGAGGCCCCGGTGCCCCCAGCACCTAAGCCAGCCCGCAGGAGGACACGCCGGCGCCCCCGTAAGCAGCCTCCTCTCAAGCCAGAAGTTCCCCAACAGTCGGGTGCCGTTACTGTGCCCGCTCCGGAGGACCTGACAGTATTCCCCCCGCTGCCGCAGGCGTCACAAGCCGCGGTGGCAGGAACCTCTGCCGTACATCCCCCTAGGGGGTCCAAACAGCCTGAGAAGGCAAAGGTGGCCGAGCCGGTGACTCTCCCTTCCCCTCCCCCACCTGTATTCCTCACAATCCCCGAACGCGAATCGCGCTCCCTCCCTCCCGCGGATGCGCCCTTGGCCGTCTTGGGGATAAACGCTTCAGCGGAGGCGCTGGCGGAGGCTGCGGCCACCGTCAGTGAAGCCTTCGCGAAGCACCCGCGATTGCTGAGGGCAATCCGCGAATTAGTCCGGAGTATCCTCGGGGACCAAGATGGTAGTACAACTTAGACTGCTATACTGGAATCCGGGGGGACTCTCGCCCCACGCCCGTAGCCTTAGGTCCCTCGTCCGGGAGCAAGACGTTCACGTCGTGCTGCTGGGCGAAACCAAATTCCGACCAAATGAGTCATACCGGTTGCCCGGCTACTTCGTGTACCGCCGCGACGAGACATCGCCCGCGGGCATTGCCTATCGAGGCACAGCGATAGCCGTCCGTCGCGATGTGGTGCACGAGGAACTGCCTCTCCCGGATTACACTAGTCTGCGCTCTATAGGCGCAACAGTGAGCATGGCCGGTCGAGAGCTTAGGCTGTTTGCGGCCTACCGCCCTCCCGGTCCTCAATTCTATCCGCAGGACGTTGAGAATATTATGTCGAGTAGGCGTGCGTCTGACGCGACCCTGATAGCCGGGGACCTCAATGCCAAACATACGGCTTGGGGCTCCCGAGTGGTCACGCCAGTAGGTCGCCGCCTCTTCGACGACGCGGAGACCAAGGGGTATGAGGTGCTTGGGCCCGAAGCACCCACCCACTTGCCGTCTAACCCCCGCCATTCTCCCGACGTCCTGGACATAGTGTTGTGTAAGAACATACACTGCCCGGTTAATGTGGAGGTGCTGTATGACCTCGACACACAGCACCTTCCCATACTTGTTACGCTTGGCCTTGGGGTAGAGTGTACGAGCCTCCCTCGCCAGACGCGGGTAACCGACTGGCGTGCTTACCAAGCCGCCTTGACCGACTTCCGGTATAGTGAGCCACTCACCACGCCGGGAGGAATAGAGACCGCTGCCCGGGCCATTACGAATGAGATTCGTACGGCCCTGACGGCGGCCACGACCGAAAAACCTCGTGTGTGGGTGCGAGAACCATTGCCTCACTATATCGAGGAGATGAAACGGAAGAAGAGGCGGCTTCATAAGCTATGGGCGGAAACACGCTGCCCCAGGGTCAAGCGTAGGCTGAACGCCCAGGCTGCGAAGGTGTCGGCTGTAGTGGAGGAGCATCGCGGGACCGCGTGGGAGGCGAGAGTCGACCAGGCCAGCGAGTCCGAAGCGTCACTCCACCATCTCAACCGTGCACTTACCCGCGCTAGGCCTGCCGTTAGCCCGCTCTACGATAGGGCGGGCGACCGGCACTTTTCAGCACAAGGCCGGGCGGATGTACTTGCACAGCACCTGGAAGAGCAATTCGCTCCAAACCCCGTCGGCACCGCTGCAGCGGCTGAACACTGCGTGCGTGTGGAGACGCGTGTAGCGGACTTCATCAGTGGCCCGACACCGCAGCCCGAGGGATACGAGTTCATCTCGCCCTCGGAGGCTCGGAAGGTCGCGAGGCGTTTACATAAACGCAAAGCGCCAGGCACTGATGGAGTTTCGAACATGGCGCTGACCATGCTCCCCCAAAGGGCTCTAGTCAGTCTGACTAGACTCTATAACGGCATCCTGCGCACGGGACACTTCCCGGCTGCGTGGAAGGAGGGAAAGGTGATTGTTCTCCCGAAGCCGGGTAAAGATCCACGTTACCCGGTTAACTACCGCCCCATCACGTTGCTGTCCTCACTGGCAAGGTTGTTCGAGAGGCTGGCACTGGTTCGCATTCGGCCATTCCTTAAACTAAGGGATGAGCAGTTTGGGTTTCGGGCCGGTCACTCGACAACACTTCAGCTGACAAGGGTGCTCCACCACTTGGCTTTCGAGGCCAACTGCGGGCGGCACACGGTTGGTGTCTTTCTCGATATAGAGAAAGCATTCGACCGTGTGTGGCACGCAGGCCTGTTGTACAAGCTGTTGGAGTCGCCCTTGCCAGCGATGCTGGTGTGGTTGATAGCTTCGTATCTGGAGGGGCGGGAGTTCATTGTGTCGGTTGAGGACAGCACCTCTGCCCCCCGTCCCATACGCGCAGGTGTGCCGCAGGGGAGCTGTTTCGCGCCACTCCTATACGCGTACTACACTAACGACATCCCCACTCTCGACGGGCACCTCGCGGAGTGGGAACGTGATGTAGTCCTCGCTTTGTTCGCTGACGACAGCGCGTTCTTCGCATCGTCGCGTGATCCGGAACTGGCGGTCAGAAGAATGCAGCGCTTGCTTGACCGCTTGTCAGACTGGCTGTATAAGTGGAGGATCGCCGTCAACGCCGGAAAGACGGTCCCAATACTTTTCAGCCGGAAGCGTAAAATGCCGACGCCGCTGCGTCTGCATGGAGAAGATCTAGCGTGGCAGCAGACCGTTCGGTATCTGGGATGTCACATGGATCGTAAACTCACGATGAGTGCCATGGTGGTGCATGCGCACCGCCAGGCACGAGCCGCGAGAGCGATGCTCCGGCCCGTGTTGACATCCCGATTACCACTGCGCACTAAACTTGGCATATACAAGTGCTATATCCGATCTAGGCTTACGTACGCGGCGCCAGCATGGTATGCTCTGGCGGCGGCCACGCAGCGCAAGCGTCTTCAGGCCCAGCAAAACCTCGCCCTGCGAGAAATCACAGGAGCGGGGCGCTACGTCCGGAACGCGGTGATTGCGCGCGACTGCAGGCTGGAGTCGCTGGATGAGTTTGTGATCCGGTTGGCGCGTGTTATGTATAACCGCGC
The DNA here is from genome assembly GCA_944567765.1 of Carterocephalus palaemon. NCBI lineage: Eukaryota > Metazoa > Arthropoda > Insecta > Lepidoptera > Hesperiidae > Carterocephalus > Carterocephalus palaemon. The sequence continues at coordinate 4,355,120 of OX155655.1, read as the reverse complement.
CGACAATGGGCCACATCCTCATCTAAGGGGGATAGCGCCGCTGCACGCGCGCCCCCCTGAAGGCCGACCGCTCCCTAGAGAGCTGTTGGACCTTCTTCCCCCCGACCATCTGGGGGGAATTAGCGACTAACGGCTAGTAGAAGCGCGCGCGCTTACCGCGTGCGCGACGATCGACTGGCTCCCACGCTCAACAGCGGGGAAGTCACCGACGGGGTTTACCCCTGGAGCAATTGCCCGGATAGAGGGGATCTCCCCTAACTCCGAATTCCCTCAGCGCAGGAGCGCCTACAGCGCCGCGTGAGAGGAGGAAAGGTCTGTCTGTGGCTTTGTAGAAAACACATCTCTATAAACCTATGGATCTATAATACCTACCACAGTATCCGCATCATAGTCACAAATATTACAATATTGTAAATAGTACCTAACTATTATTCAATATAAGATTAAATATTTACTTTGTATGAAGTTAATACCTCATTCTTAGAAGGGGTGTTTACTAAATGATAGTACGGACGCGCGGAGAATTTTTATTATTAGTGTTTATACGGGTAAACATTGTCAGCTATAGTATTTTTTTAAGAAATAAAATTATTAATCACTGCTTATTTCTATCTGTATCTAAAGTTATTATTTGGATGTGCTAATTCGCTGCAAAAAAGTTGCTGCACCCTATGTAGTGTACATAGTGACGAAAAGGGCGCACAACACAATCCGTAGTTTACTATCAGTGTGCCACGACCTCAGTTAGTAGATATACTGGAAATTAATAGTTCTTATAAAACACATAATGTATATAATGTAATATGTATGTCCCATATACCTGGGAAGTGTTGCCATACGAAATAATGGAACCAGGATATTTTGGGCTAGTTATCTACGGACGTGCACAGAACGAAAGCACACCAAAGATTCACGATCGAATGGATAGTTAAGGAACTAGAATACCGACAAGAGTAATACTTATTTTTCTTAGATCATTAAATCAAACTTGACAGTATAAAAAAAAACATTTATAGCTAGCTACTAAACTAGTTATTTGTTCAGTTTAAACATAACCACTACTTAATTGATAAGTTAACCGTGAACGGGTTCCGCCCTCGCCAAGGCTTAACCAAATTACTTCGTATCTTTAATTAATTCTCAAAAATGTCACTTAAAAGTTTTGTTTGACTCCCAAATCAGCCGGCAGCGACCTTGGCCGTATCAATGTAACTTACGAATCATGGTGACACTTCACTTGGGCTATTTGCATATTTGTGGTGATTTCTTATATCTTATCTATCTTTATGAAATAAAATATAAGTAGGTCCTTATATCATATTTGATATCTTAACACATTCTTAATAATTTCAAGTTGATGCCCCGATAATACTAATGTGAATGAGAATTATTTCCTTAGGGTTACTGACAATTATTCTTCTTGAGTTTAAAAACCCAATTGGTGCTCTAAAGATCCCGTGGAACCGAGCTACAATTATATGTATTTAAATTAGGTTTTAATTTCGTTATCTTGTAATACGAAGTGAATTTTTGAATAAATTCAAGTATTAAAGCGAAAACAATGATAAATCATGATGATAATGGCAATGATGATTATGATAATGATACAATGAATACTCCTAAAAACTTTTTAAAGATGAATTCAAGGCCTTCATATTTGTTGCTGTTCAAATAGACGTCACGACACTTAATATACATGTAAATTGTCTTGAAATAAGTATGATTTAGTTATAGTTACATAATATGAATGTACTCTTGTATACACTAGTGGTGGAGAGGTATATACTCGACCGTAACTCTTTGTGTTTCTTATAGTCCTTATAGATGAATATTGATTTTTATACATATTAAGCTTATATCACAGAATAATTTATGTTAAGTAATAATTCTACGATTCTATACTTCGTAATTAAATAATCTTAATTTATGCCTAGTTTCACTTTCCTCCTTTTGCATATTAATTCACAAAAAAACGTCTCAGTAAGGAAATGAAATATTTTATTTTGCTATAAAGTACACGCTTAGCGAATGTCAATGTACAAAGAGCTACACAAATATATCAGTGTAAAAGATCTGAGATTTGTGTCCAGAAGTTGACGATATTTTACTGATATATCACTGCTTCGGCGCCTAAGGTGCTTTTCCACAGTATTTTAACGCACCATTAACACAAACTTTAGATACCTACCGAGTACAGACGAATATACATTATATGGGTATGTAAACGGTTTATTCGTGTAAATTCGTTACTACCCACGAATATGGTTTTTTTTTAATTCTTTTATTTTTTAAATGTATTGTGTATGACTTTTGATTTGACTGTTATTTTTATAATGTAATTTCTAACTCTTGACAATTTTATTAAAAAGTGTAATTGGGTGATCCGTTCTTATTAATTATATTGAATAAATAAAATAAATAAATGAAAACGCCTTTTTTTTGTAGAATAGTTTTTATTCGTGCACGAATTATAAGACAGAATTATGTTATTTGTCCACCGCGCGCTAGAGCGTGAGAACGGAACGTCAACTAGAAAAATACGAACCGGGACGGGACGTCAGCGTAATATTGGGTCGAATAATATGGTTTCTCGTTGCGGTTCCGTTGACGCCGGCGGTGGACAAACGCCTTATACTCGGCGAATTGTTTTCTTATACGAAACGTTAAAGTTTTATGTTGACGTCAACAGACGAACAACGTGACGGACGCGGAGATCAATAGCCGCAAGCTGGCGAAGATCAACGACGTGTGCGATTCCATCAAGCAGCAGCTACTCATTCTGGTGGAGTGGGCCAAGTACATCCCCGCATTCACGGACCTACACCTCGATGACCAGGTAATGTTCAAGATTTTCATCATCATCCGACCATTTCTTTGCCCCACTATTGGGCATGGATCTCCACTCAGAATGGGAGGGATTAGGCCTAAGTCCACCACTCTGGTCAAGTGCCGATTGGCAGACTTCACATGCCTTCGAGAACATTATGATGAACTGTCAGGCATGCAGGTTTCCTCACGATGTGTCCTTGCGTTGTTGTGTGTTATAACAAGTGACATTTAATTTCTTAAATCGCACATAACTTAGAAAAGTCATTGGTGCGTGCCGCTGGGGTTCGAACTCGGGCCGCTCGAGTGAGAGGCGAATTCGATAGCCACTGGGCTGTCACCGCTGATCATCGAGATTTCGGTTGTTCCAGATTTTATTAGACTCCATTTATCTGCCTCCAGCAGTGCTTATTTCTGTAAGGCCTAATTTCATTAGTGTAGTCCCTCTGCCTATTTTGAAATCTTTGGATGCCTGGTTTAAAACTCATTTTTTTCCTAACTCCGAACCGACTCGGTATGTACTTAAAACCCGTGTATACATTACAGAACAGCTTTATGTTTTCATGTTAAGTAATTTAAAAAAAAAGTGTCATCAACCCAAGTGTTTAGGGGTATTGGTTGAAGTAGAGTATTTGAAGATGCTTTAAGACTTAAGGACAACGCATAAGACTTGTAAGTGTATTCTTCAAATTACTTTGGTCATAATAATATACATTATTATCGTTCTAATAACTATATCTGCACGAACGTGTTGTTTTGTTGTATCGGAGTAAAGTATTGATACGATAATCTTCTATAAATATAAAAGGAGAAGGTGACTGACTGACTGACTGACTGACATATCAACGCAGGGCCTAAACTATAAGGGTTAGAAACTTGAAATTTTGCACAGGGGTTCCTTTTGTAACGTAGGGGAGCACTATAGTAGGGGAGCCCAAGAGGGGATTTTGCGGGATACTCAAGCGCGTAAGTTTAATATACAGTGGGATACCTTGTACCCGGTTAAGTACCTCCACCAAATATGAGCCCCATATATAAATGGGGCCGTCAAGGATAAAGGATCAGATTAGTAAAAAAAAAAAATTTGTCATCAGAAATTCTTGAGCGCGTTAGATTAAGGTAGGGTGAGTTAATTACATGCTAAAAAGTGTATATTCCACTAATCTTACAATTTGAGAGTAACGTAAAGAAAGGGGAGGGCTACAAAGTTACTCTCAAATTGTAAGATTAGTGGAATATGGGCTACAAAGTTGTAGCCCTCCCCTTTCTTTACGTTACTCTCAAATTGTAAGATTAGTGGAATATACACTTTTTAGCATGTAATTAACTCACCCTACCTTAATCTAACGCGCTCAAGAATTTCTGATGACAAATTTTTTTTTTTTACTAATCTGATCCTTTATCCTTGACGGCCCCATTTATATATGGGGCTCATATTTGGTGGAGGTACTTAACCGGGTACAAGGTATCCCACTGTATATTAAACTTACGCGCTTGAGTATCCCGCAAAATCCCCTCTTGGGCTCCCCTACTACTAAGAAAGGATTTTTGAAAATTCACCCCCTAAGGGGGTAAAACGGGGGTGCAAAGATAGTATGAAACTTTGCAGTTTTTGAAGTCAAGTGGGCAACCGGAACGCCGGCAGACGTCGTTAATGGATCTTATTTTACGTGAGCGAAGCTGCGGGCGTCCACTAGTTGTGAATAATTAAGTTGTCGTTACCGGTAGGTGGCGCTACTGCGCGCGCACGCTGGCGAACACCTCCTCTTGGGATGCGCGCGGCGTTCTCTCCACCTCAAAGACATTTTGTTGCTGGGCAACAATTGTATCATCACCAAACACCATTTAGGTAAGCTTACACCGCACTGTCTACAATTATATCACCTCTAAGGGTGCGTACAGATTCGACCAGTCGCGCTTATGTCCGGTTAAGGCATGCTATCCGGATATCTGGATTATCCGTAGATTTTAATATCCAGATATCACTCGTTTTACTATCCGGATTAAACGTAATACGGATGTCTAAGTGATAATATTTTTGCACAGTTTTTGGTAAAAATCTTAATTAAATCTATTTCTACATGGATCATTCTTTTAATATCAAACTAATAAACATAATTATTAGTAATGAATAGTTGAGAATAATTAAGTAATAAATTTTCATCAATAACTGGGCTAAAGAATACTTAAAAAATTGTTTTATCCTCTGAACGATTGCGTAAAAGGTTGAAGTTAAAGAAATAGCGTTAATGAAAGCAAAATCGTTTGAGTACGTTAGCGCACGTGGATTGCCACGCCCACCGAATGCGTGCGAGTGAATCATAGTCATTAAACGATAAATTTATTCGTTTGTACGTATATACGTAAGTTTATGTGGTGCTCTTTCACTGACATAATATAATTATTGTGTTAATTCGATTAATACTTTGAGTAGAATTTGATGCTAATTTTTAGTGCAGTTCCAGCTCATTCAAATTTTAATAAAATGCACTGAAAATCAGCATTAAAGACTACTATAACTATGTATATGTCTATTATTGTAGGTAATTACTTGTACAAATTACTATCCGGTACCTTTAGTTCTTTACTTCTTTATCATAATGGCGATTTAGAAGGGTATATATAAAGATAGGCGGGATGTTACGTTATGATAAGTGATAAAAAAGTATTTAGCATGTGTCATGTATTATGTGATATAATGTTGACTTAAAACAATATTTTGTGTAATCTGTTCGATAAGCAACTGTTACCAACCAAAACCGCTGCATTCTTTACATCCGGGTAGCGAACAGGAAAAAATGCGCATTAAGTTATTACGTTAAACGTAAAACTCCTCAATCATAACACCGTCATAAAATTTGCTATCATGTAAAAATATTTTGTTTCATCTTTTGAGTGTAATGATTTGCTAATATATTTTAATTGATTTAACAACGTAGTATACGTTCGGAAACTTTACTATTAATGTTTTGTACACAATTACAGTACCTAGTAAGTATGAATAATATTTAAATTTTTAAGTATAACAGGAAACCATATCTTTCCAAACGGGCCTAAAAATAAAAAGTATGTGATACAGTTGGATTACAAATACTTTTTATTTTACACCAAAATATATTAAATTAGTATGGTAACCCTGCCTTCGCCAAATCGCACTGGATCAGTGTGGCGGAGCATTCTTAGTTGTGAGAATTAATAGACTACCTTCCCTACTTTGTTTTTTGCCTGGCAACTGGGTAAAGCCGGGCGGACCAGACAAGTCACGCCTGTCAACCCTGCTTTGACTACATGTCACCCGCCGTGTGCTTGTGCCTTGCAGACGGCAGAATGGACATCGACATCAGCATGATAGGAATCCGTGTGATGGACGAGATCGTGCGGCCGCTGCGGGAGATCGACATCGACGACACGGAGTTCGCCTGCCTTAAGGCGATCGTGTTCTTTGATCCCAGTGAGTATTTTTGGGGTACAATAGCTAGCTCACATGCAGGCCCAACCATCCATTGTGAACCTTATCTGAGATAATACAAGAAGGATTGGACAACTTGTCTCTATTAACACGCTTTTTTTATTGTTTTACCTTGAACAAAAATTTTTTGAACTTTCTTTTTAATTGAAGCATTGACTCCAGCTAACAAGCAAGCGAATAAATTGAGAACTGTTGGATGACAATAATGGCTACATAATTAATATTTAAACATATTATAGGATTAGATGAGGCAGTGTTGTGATTTGGATTTTGATCCGTAATAGGATAGTCTCAACGAACCTTGTTTGGCAGACCTGTCAAATCAATCTCGAAAATACATGAGACTCAGTGTTGTCTTGTAGATAAATAAATAAATTGACTTGATAATAGCATAGATGTATTAAAATTCCACAGACGCGAAAGGGCTCTCGCAGCCGCAGAAGATCAAGCAACTCCGCTACCAGATCCAGATCAACTTGGAAGACTACATCAGCGACAGGCAGTACGACGGGCGCGGCCGCTTCGGCGAGCTGCTGCTGTGCCTGCCGCCGCTGCAGAGCATCACCTGGCAGATGATCGAGCAGATCCAGTTCGCCAAGCTGTTCGGCGTGGCGCACGTCGACAGCCTGCTGCAGGAGATGCTGCTCGGAGGTAAGCCATGCTGCCCGCTGCAGAGCATCACCTGGCAGATGATCGAGCAGATCCAGTTCGCCAAGCTGTTCGGCGTGGCGCACGTCGACAGCCTGCTGCAGGAGATGCTGCTCGGAGGTAAGCCATGCTGCCCGCTGCAGAGCATCACCTGGCAGATGATCGAGCAGATCCAGTTCGCCAAGCTGTTCGGCGTGGCGCACGTCGACAGCCTGCTGCAGGAGATGCTGCTCGGAGGTAAGCCATGCTGCCCGCTGCAGAGCATCACCTGGCAGATGATCGAGCAGATCCAGTTCGCCAAGCTGTTCGGCGTGGCGCACGTCGACAGCCTGCTGCAGGAGATGCTGCTCGGAGGTAAGCCATGCTGCCCGCTGCAGAGCATCACCTGGCAGATGATCGAGCAGATCCAGTTCGCCAAGCTGTTCGGCGTGGCGCACGTCGACAGCCTGCTGCAGGAGATGCTGCTCGGAGGTAAGCCATGCTGCCCGCTGCAGAGCATCACCTGGCAGATGATCGAGCAGATCCAGTTCGCCAAGCTGTTCGGCGTGGCGCACGTCGACAGCCTGCTGCAGGAGATGCTGCTCGGAGGTAAGCCATACTTCCCGCTGCAGAGCATCACCTGGCAGATGATCGAGCAGATCCAGTTCGCCAAGCTGTTCGGCGTGGCGCACGTCGACAGCCTGCTGCAGGAGATGCTGCTCGGAGGTAAGCCATGCTGCCCGCTGCAGAGCATCACCTGGCAGATGATCGAGCAGATCCAGTTCGCCAAGCTGTTCGGCGTGGCGCACGTCGACAGCCTGCTGCAGGAGATGCTGCTCGGAGGTAAGCCACGCTGCCCGCTGCAGAGCATCACCTGGCAGATGATCGAGCAGATCCAGTTCGCCAAGCTGTTCGGCGTGGCGCACGTCGACAGCCTGCTGCAGGAGATGCTGCTCGGAGGTAAGCCACGCTGCCCGCTGCAGAGCATCACCTGGCAGATGATCGAGCAGATCCAGTTCGCCAAGCTGTTCGGCGTGGCGCACGTCGACAGCCTGCTGCAGGAGATGCTGCTCGGAGGTAAGCCATGCTGCCCGCTGCAGAGCATCACCTGGCAGATGATCGAGCAGATCCAGTTCGCCAAGCTGTTCGGCGTGGCGCACGTCGACAGCCTGCTGCAGGAGATGCTGCTCGGAGGTAAGCCATGCTGCCCGCTGCAGAGCATCACCTGGCAGATGATCGAGCAGATCCAGTTCGCCAAGCTGTTCGGCGTGGCGCACGTCGACAGCCTGCTGCAGGAGATGCTGCTCGGAGGTAAGCCATGCTGCCCGCTGCAGAGCATCACCTGGCAGATGATCGAGCAGATCCAGTTCGCCAAGCTGTTCGGCGTGGCGCACGTCGACAGCCTGCTGCAGGAGATGCTGCTCGGAGGTAAGCCATGCTGCCCGCTGCAGAGCATCACCTGGCAGATGATCGAGCAGATCCAGTTCGCCAAGCTGTTCGGCGTGGCGCACGTCGACAGCCTGCTGCAGGAGATGCTGCTCGGAGGTAAGCCATGCTGCCCGCTGCAGAGCATCACCTGGCAGATGATCGAGCAGATCCAGTTCGCCAAGCTGTTCGGCGTGGCGCACGTCGACAGCCTGCTGCAGGAGATGCTGCTCGGAGGTAAGCCACGCTGCCCGCTGCAGAGCATCACCTGGCAGATGATCGAGCAGATCCAGTTCGCCAAGCTGTTCGGCGTGGCGCACGTCGACAGCCTGCTGCAGGAGATGCTGCTCGGAGGTAAGCCACGCTGCCCGCTGCAGAGCATCACCTGGCAGATGATCGAGCAGATCCAGTTCGCCAAGCTGTTCGGCGTGGCGCACGTCGACAGCCTGCTGCAGGAGATGCTGCTCGGAGGTAAGCCATGCTGCCCGCTGCAGAGCATCACCTGGCAGATGATCGAGCAGATCCAGTTCGCCAAGCTGTTCGGCGTGGCGCACGTCGACAGCCTGCTGCAGGAGATGCTGCTCGGAGGTAAGCCATGCTGCCCGCTGCAGAGCATCACCTGGCAGATGATCGAGCAGATCCAGTTCGCCAAGCTGTTCGGCGTGGCGCACGTCGACAGCCTGCTGCAGGAGATGCTGCTCGGAGGTAAGCCATGCTGCCCGCTGCAGAGCATCACCTGGCAGATGATCGAGCAGATCCAGTTCGCCAAGCTGTTCGGCGTGGCGCACGTCGACAGCCTGCTGCAGGAGATGCTGCTCGGAGGTAAGCCACGCTGCCCGCTGCAGAGCATCACCTGGCAGATGATCGAGCAGATCCAGTTCGCCAAGCTGTTCGGCGTGGCGCACGTCGACAGCCTGCTGCAGGAGATGCTGCTCGGAGGTAAGCCATGCTGCCCGCTGCAGAGCATCACCTGGCAGATGATCGAGCAGATCCAGTTCGCCAAGCTGTTCGGCGTGGCGCACGTCGACAGCCTGCTGCAGGAGATGCTGCTCGGAGGTAAGCCATGCTGCCCGCTGCAGAGCATCACCTGGCAGATGATCGAGCAGATCCAGTAGGGTGGAGCTCCTCCACTTAACTAAGGCTCAACTCGTGTATCTTTAGAAATGTCGATTCATTATTCATAACATCCATGACCTGAGTGAGTCTGGCATCTTCTGGGCCTATTTACTTATTTATTTACTTCGCTCGCGTGGAATAAGACATAACAATAGTTTCGTTTACACCTGGTAATCTTATATAGCCTATGTCACTCAGTGAAGATGCAGCTTTCTAATGGTGAAAGAATTTTTTGAAATCGGTCCAGTCGTTTTTGTGTGAAAACTGTACAAACAAATATTTCCTCTCTATAAAATGAGAAGGTGACTGACTGACTGACTGACTGACTGACTGACTGACTGACTGACTGACTGACATATCAACGCAGGGCCTAAACTATAAGGGCTAGAAACTTGAAATTTTGCACAGGGGTTCCTTTTATAACGTAGGGGAGCACTAAGAAAGGATTTTTGAAAATTCACCACCTAAGGGGGTAAAACGGGGGTGCAAAGTTAGTATGAAACTTTGCCTTTTTTGAAGTCAAGTGGGCAACCCGAACGAGGACAGACGTAATTCTACGCAAGCGAAGCTGCGAGCGTCCACTAGTATTAGTATAGATGGATAAAATTTTTTTTCTGCAGGTGCAACAGCCGAGGCCTCCCTGGAGGAGGCGCCGGCGGACATGGCGGCGGAGGCGTCGCCGTCGCCGCTGTCGTCGGCCGCCTCGCCCCCGCTCGTGCCGCAGCTGCCCGACCCCGGCCTCTTCGACCCCGCGCCCTTCAAGCAGGAGCCCAACATGTGAGCCTGGCGACACTGTACCCGCTGCGGTGACAGTTTACATTTGAAAAGCTGGGTTTTTGACGGGATAACGTCTTATAAATCAGCAACACGAACGAAAAAGTGTGACGTGATTTGTCGTTACCTCGCTCTGACGTCATGAGGCGTTATTGACAACCGTTTCCATGGCTACTAAATAGGGAACAACTTGCTCAGTGTAGGGAACTATCAAAATAGATATATAGACTTGTCTGTTGTCCGTTATCTTTGTATTTTCAATTCTCCTTTTTTTTTTTGTATTGTATAAAATAATGATTATGACGTTATCACGTAAATCTATCGTCCGTAAACCGACTTTACAGACAACCATCTTTTTAAATGGTCTAAGTATATGCAAATTTTTTAGTAGGATGTCGTATATCGGACATAGCGTCAATGCGCTTCACGTCCCGCCTATCTTAACCCCGCGCCCTTCAAGCAGGAGCCCAACATGTGAGCCTGGCATCACTGTACCCGTTTCAGTGACAATTTACATTTGAAAAGCTGGGGGTTTTTGGTAGATCATCATCATCATTCTCGCCTTGCCGATCACAGTTGTCCGCCGGCTTCTCCTTCTCCGTAGCGTTGAGCGCCTTCCTCCTCGCCTGCGTGTTGTGCTCCTCGCCGCCGCTTCCGCTGGAAGTCCGCATAGGTGTTGAGTCGCGCGGTGTACCGCGGCGCGTCAGTCTCGCTGCGCTTGCGCATGAACACCGCCAGGTCATCGTTCGGCTTCTTCTCCTCGCTGGGAGGCTCCATGGCGCCGCCTCGCGCTCCGCCGCTGCCATAGGTGTTGAGTCGCGCGGTGTACCGCGGCGCGTCAGTCTCGCTGCGCTTGCGCATGAACACCGCCAGGTCATCGTTCAGCTTCTTCTCCTCGCTGGGAGGCTCCATGGCGCCGCCTCGCGCTCCGCCGCTGCCATAGGTGTTGAGTCGCGCGGTGTACCGCGGCGCGTCAGTCTCGCTGCGCTTGCGCATGAACACCGCCAGGTCATCGTTCAGCTTCTTCTCCTCGCTGGGAGGCTCCATGGCGCCGCCTCGCGCTCCGCCGCTGCCCGATGACGCATACGGGCTCAACATGCCGCGCCGACAGAGGGCGCCGCTGCGGCTATCTCCGATTACAACGTATTTCCTGTCGCTGGTTTTTTCATTGTTAGGAAATTAAAATAATTATCCTGTGATTAAAAATTTACAAAAATACAAATAAAATATGAATTGACAAGAACAGAATTTTCTTTGCTTTTCAAAGATTGATAGATAAACTCGTATATCGTATGTATAGGATGTCGTATATCGGACATAGCGTCAGTGGCGTCGCCACGTCCCTCCTATCCTATCACAGCCTTAGCCTGACAATACAGTGCATCCATCCATCCATCCATCAGTCTTTCAGAGTCCACTGCTGGACATAGGCCTCCCTTAATCGGTGCCACTCCTCCCGATCCTGTGCCTTCTGAGTCCAGCGATTTCCCGCTGACTTTTTCAGGTCATCAGTCTATCTGGTTGGAGGGCGGCCTGTGCTCCGTTTCCCAGTGCATGCTATGGTGAAAGTAGTGTTGCAAAGCCGTGTCTTCTTCGTATCAACGTCCCGCCTTTATTGACCCACGCCTGTAACATGTGTCCTGTCATGTAGAGCTCTCAATATCGCTCGTATCGTACCTTTCAATTCTGGTTTTCAATATCGGTCGTATGTACAGCGGGGGTGTCGCTGTCGGCGACATCGACGGACTTCAATCAATAGCTTTAGCAGTCGTACAGCTTGTTCCTTGTTCACAGTTCAGTTTTGTAAGTTATTTACTCGTAGATAGGTGATTCGGTGGTTGTAGCGTCCATAGCCCAATGGCTCGTGTCGATTCAATGTGATCGAAAGAGTTAAGCAACGACGGGCGCGGTCGGTTTGTAGATGGGTGACCGCTAGTGGCAAAAATTTCATGGACGCTACCGTGCTTCGGAGGGCACGTAAAGCCTTCGGTCCCGATTGTTTTCAATGGTGGAAACAATCGTTAAGACTTGTCGAAGACCTTTGGGTGGCTTAAGAACATTCGACACTGGGTTGGCCACTAACCCCTCCACCAATCCGCATTGGAGCAGCGTGCTGGAGTATGCTCTAGACCTCCCGCAGCTGTGACTGTGGGGGAGACCCGTGCCCAGCAGTGGGACGTATATGGGTCGCAGCTAGCTAGGTGGTTCGGGCGACGCTCTGATGTGTATGTCATGTGACCCTTGCTTGTAGGGAAGGTTGTTACGTGATGTTCATGACTCTAGGTATCCGATGAATTTTGGTAGGAGTGTTTTTTCTCCAACGAACGCACAAGTTGTGCTTTTACTACACACATTCTCCTCGGTGTAATGGTGTCCTTGTCCTTGTAATGTTGTCCTTGAAATTAATCGTTAACAGAATCAGCTGTTTTTAAGTGATTTAAAATTGTCTCTTCCCCAAGAACGTGTTGATGGGTTGACGTTAATTTGTGTAACCATGCCATTGCAATGTCTTTTGTGAAGAATATGAAAAAATATTTACATTGTATTTAATAGAATAAATACTGTATACTTAAGTTATACAGAACCTGAAGTTGTGCCTAACAATCAATGTTCAATCTCATATTTTGACGAAATATCCTCAAGTTCAATGTGTTCATATAAATAAATCTCTTGCAATGTTTTAAGTTTTGTAAAAGGTTAAGAAATTATTTCTTTTTAACTGTTTTTGGCAAGTGAGACAATCTCTTGATCCGAACAGAAGCCCGAGAATCATTCCGGGGCCTGAACGGTGCGACGTTGCATTGTTATAGGAGAACATTTTTAATATGTAAATCAGCAATATTCGTATAAAGAATGTTATATACTTGTAACGTATTCATTTTTTTTATAAAATATACAGATATTATTTTAAGAAAAAATTATATTTTTATACGTGTTTACGTACATTGGATCATTTACTAAATCGTTTATACTATATAATTAATCTGTATCTATATACTATACAAAAAAAAATTACAAATTTAGATTTATTTACATTTATATGTGTAATTTATGTTATAGACCGTGATTAATGAAAAAATTTTGTGAGTTGTTTATTTCGATTGATTGTAATAATAAATGCAAATTTTGCTATTTTTGCTATTAACCATTTATTAAAGGATGAAAAGAATGTTTTAACAGGTTTTGCGACATTATAGTAAAATAATAATGTTACTGCTTGGGAGGTTATAGATGAAATATTATATTTTGAATAAGGTTGATGGTGCAGTGAGTTCTAGTATGTAAAAATATTGTGCCTTATCAAATGCATTACTATTTATAACTTTACTAGATATAGTTTTATTGATGTGGGTGGAAATGGTTTTGCTCGGCTGTGTGAGAATTTAATATTCTAATAAAAAGCAAGATGATGGGATTTCTGGATATATTTGTGCGTTTAAGGTAAATGGGAAATCATTTGATATATGGAGTAAAATTTACAATAAAATTATTTATCTATATAAAATTATATCATGTGTTATGGTAGAATAAGAGCTATTTTAATTTACAATGGTGAGCTTTTTACGATAAATTTTACTATTGTATGTTATCAAGTGTTGAAATTTTATGTTTTCAAATTAGGTACTGAGTGTTATTTTTAGTTACCAGTAGCCTTAGTCGTGGGTGACGGTAATATATAATTAGTCATTTGATGCTGTTCGGTGAAAGGCCCGCTAACTAAAGTAAGTTGTGTTAAGTCATGTTTATCTTATTTCTCTCTAATTATTAATTATTATTGAAATGAATAAAATAAGAACAATATTTTTTAGAACAACACTGTATATTACTTTTATTAGCCATGATTGACCCAATTAATGTTTATAAGCCCTGGAAAATAGACGAGGCCTACAAATTATTCACCACTCCGTATAACACAGTAAATGTGTTCACACATTAATACATAGTTCACTATCAATGATGATTTTAGTCATTGTTCGTCTTATGATTTGATAGGATTATATAGCCAAATATTTAGCATTGATCTCTCAATTTAAATTTGAGCTAGAGAACGATAACGGTAGCTGGATTTAGTTATTTGTTTATAAAAATGATTACTTGTATTCTTTTATGGTTAACTTTAAAAATATATTATTCATACCTTATGAAATGCTCAATTTAATGTCCTTGTTGCGTAGTTTATATACATATACCTTTCTATGGTGAAAGTTAATTTAAGAAATAAGATCAGTGATTGGTGCGGTGTAGAGTTAGTTTTAAGTACCTGTCTCGTTAAGTGCTCTAATCCTATAGAGGTGTATTGTTGAAACTGTACATACTCGAACATAGCTATGTTACGAACTTTGATAGAGTATATTTCAGAAAATAAATAATCTGTTACATAAATATGGTTTTTATTTTTCGACAATTCAGTATCAGGTTGGTTTTTCAGTCACGTCCATGTATCCTTTCCTGCGGTCCGCTCGGCTCTTGCAGTACAGATAGATAACGGAGAGCGCAGACACGGCTGACATTACCATCAGCGGCACATACACAGAAAACATTACCCTTCGCAACTTATATTTCCAGATTATTTAACTATAAATAGCTAAAAATAATATCAAAAAATTAACCACCTGGCTTGTTGTGAAGCTATGATTGATTGACGTATCAGAATTGACCAAGTCAGTCCAATTAATTGTATAGATAGCTAATGGATTGTCTGTCACTACAGACCAGAGAATAAATCAAGATTTATAGAAAAAATTCAGATCAACTTGAAATTGTCTCTGATTCAAAAAAAAAAGCCAACCCGGTACTCGTTAGGCGAGCGCGCTCGATTAATTTTAATGTCACTTTGCACTACTTTGCAGTGTTTAATTTTGTGTTGTGTAAGTTGGAAGGATGGACTTAGACGTAGACTTATATGCTTATGATATGAACACAGTGATTTCAATAAGGCCCAAGTTCAAACTTTATTGTTAAAGTGAAGAATCACTTACTTATTGCACGGACTTCATTAATTAGTAAGGATGAGATATTCAGCGGTATTAAACTTTAGGTGTGTGTATCTACTAGAAAAGTTTAATGTAGTATAGGTACTATACATGTATACGCTTCGATCAATAATTACGGATATAAAATATAGATTTTCTGATCTATTAGTAGTAGTTATTTTTCTGTTTGGGACTTTTCTCGTACTCCAAACATTAGTTGGTCCTATAAATTATAACAATCTGGATCGATTCATAAATGTTGTGTGAAAAATTCCCATTTTTAACCAGTTTTTTTTAAATCTGTGAATGCAGTTTTACTTTAGACCAAGCATAGAGGAAGGACAAAGACATGACAATGTGATTTGGGTAAAAAAAGCAATAAGTAACATTGTGATATAAAATAGTCATTTATTAAAAATATAACATTAACTTAAAACTAAACATTCCAAATGTCATTGATTCACTATTTATCATTATAACCTCGTCTTAGTTTAAAACGCAAACTATATAATACACGAAAGATCCTCCTAATCTAAAATCTTTTACATAAGTATGCAAGTGATGGTCAATCTCACCGGCATTACGTGAAAAAATCAGATTTAGTCTGTCATCTTCAGAGCGCATGAAACATAACATATTATAATAACGTATATCGAGGTGTGTATGAGATTCGGCACGAAAGTGTAGCTCTGAACGAATTAGCCTGTCTTTGTGTTCCACACACACACACCACACACAAAGTGCATGCGCTAAATCTTAAATATGTCTTCCATTTTTTTTAATCTTTGTTTCTCATAATTGTTACTTCATAACTTCATGTTTCCGTAATGCTACTTGAACCTCACTTCATACTTGTTTCCTGCCCCACAACGTATGCTAGCTGTTCCTGGCCTTGCAGCGGTGCGTGTTGACGCCCACGTAGCAGAACTCTGTGTCCATGCCGTGGTCCTGCAGGTAACGCATCCACTGCAGCTGCTTCATTGACGGCTTGTCCGAATCCGTCTTCACTTCCACGAACTTAATCTGAAAACAAAAACAAGGAAAATTATTGATTATTGCTAAAAAGTAAATCATTTTAAAACACATTAATAAGTTAGCTTTTTTATGCCTGTGCGACTTAGTGGACTGCCTTTCCCCTCTCGTTCCGACACCGGGTCCAAAAGTGGGACAATTTAAGGGTGCTATGTGGTGGTAAGGATGGGATAATTTAGTCTTGTGGTTCGTTCTCGTCGCAGATGTGAATGTTCGGCTGCTTTCAACTCGGGAACAAGTAAACCCTTGCGGTAGCAGATATTTGTACTGTCACAGGGGCGGTACAGCGCCCGTGATGGTTTATCGGTGCGATTTCAATGCGATATCAATCGGAGGAATACAATTGGTTGTTCAAGAGCGCGGAACTGTTCGTCAGAACCGGAGTTTGGATTGATTGTCCGTCGGCGTGTAAGCACGCTATTGGCTGCTCTTAGTGCGGGAGCAAGCACAGTGGCACTACTTACTGTGGACCATCGCCTATGAATTCTCGGAAATGCTATCATTGCAGAGGGTCTTTTCCATCTCTAGATTTCCTGGCAATTGTGTCTGTGGGGGAGATACGTGCCCAACACTCGGACTTCTATGGGATGAAGCCAGTCAGGCTCTGATATACATATATAACGAAAAGAATATAGAACGAACCAAGAAGAAGATAGAACCAAAGAAACATGGCTTTATTCAACAATAAAATAATACATAGTTGTTTAACAGTAAAGTATCGACATTGATAGAATTGACAATTATATGACAATAAAAAACATAAGCGGATATAAACTTTTTCTGGACTAAGGATTTTACATCAGGGGGTCTAGACAAGTGGCAAAACTCTTGTAGAATAGAAATAGAATAGATTAACAAATGTATCGGATTGACATTAGCTCACGACTAATTAGTCGATAGCGAATGTCAATCCCATACATTTGTTAATCTATTCTACTAGCGTTTTTGCCACTTGTCTAGGCCCCCAGGCTCCGTACCTGGCGCGTGGCGTGGTGCCACAGCGTGAGGTCGGGGAAGCCGCCGCGCGCGCGCCGGTAGCCGGCGGCCAGGCGGCGGCACAGCGCGGCCAGCGCGCCGCCCGCCAGGCACGCGCCCACCGCGCGCACGCTCTCCCACCCGATGCTGCGGTTGATGCCCGACAACTCCGCTGGTACCATTACATTGTCAAGTTCACATCAGGCTCCATACCTGGCGCGTGGCGTGGTGCCACAGCGTGAGGTCGGGGAAGCCGCCGCGCGCGCGCCGGTAGCCCGCGGCCAGGCGGCGGCACAGCGCGGCCAGCGCGCCGCCCGCCAGGCACGCGCCCACCGCGCGCACGCTCTCCCACCCGATGCTGCGGTTGATGCCCGACAACTCCGCTGGTACCATTACATTGTCAAGTTCACACCAGGCTCCGTACCTGGCGCGTGGCGTGGTGCCACAGCGTGAGGTCGGGGAAGCCGCCGCGCGCGCGCCGGCAGCCGGCGGCCAGGCGGCGGCACAGCGCGGCCAGCGCGCCGCCCGCCAGGCACGCGCCCACCGCGCGCACGCTCTCCCACCCGATGCTGCGGTTGATGCCCGACAACTCCGCTGGTACCATTACATTGTCAAGTAAAAAAATGGTTGTTTGTAAAGTCGGTTTACGGACGATAGATTTACGTGATAACGTCATAAATAACAATAATCATTATTTTATACAAAAAATGAGAGGTGTCAAGGGACACCCAAATAGAACGAAGTTATTGGATATATAAGTTATATCATTTCTTATACAATGTTCATGTCTCACACACCCTGTATACAATGTTCATATCTCACACACCCTGTATACAATGTTCATGTCTCACACACTCTGTATACAATGTTCATGTCTCACACACCCTGTATACTATGTTATTGTCTCACACTCCCTGTATACTATGTTATCATGGAGGTAACGACACATGACGTCACACTTTTTCGGATGTATTGGCGTTCATCGATTTAATAAACGTTATTACGTCAAAAGAAGCAAATATAACTTCTTAACGCGCACGAAAGTGTAACTCTGACCTTTAAAGCGCAGAAGTCGCAATTTAAGATATCGTTTTGCGCGGGGTGAGCACCCGCTCACCGCCGTCATGTCAGTCGTAAGCGCTAATTGGTTCGCCAGACGTATTTGTCCCTCTCACTTATTATGCCTCATGCGCAGCTATTCCCTCCCGAATATTTCTCAGAGCTTCACTTTCGTGACCAGAAATATATTTAGATAATTATTGCTAGGTTTCTTTGTATCTCGTATTATATTTAATTGTTTAAATTAGCATTGAATGTCAGAAAAATGTTATTGAAGTAAAACTTCATAACGCACGCTTGACTTGGTGGACTTGCTGGCTTGACGAGAGCGTTACGGAAATTGGATCGGGCGACGCGACCGGAAGTTGAGAGGGAAATATAAGTTAGTGAAGATAGAAAGAGAGAGAGAGAGAGATCAATAATTTAGATTCCAAAAGTGACACCTATCATCCATCAATCTCATATCTTCCTTTTTATGCCTAGCCTACATCACAATAGCCAATATGTTTTGTATAATTAAAAGACACAGTGCAGAACTATTGTCTGTATTACACTGTAGGAGCAAGAGAGTACAGTGCTTACGCACATTTTCTTTCTCTCTTCCTCTCGCCAGTGCATGAAATATATATATGTATATCTCTCAGTAAGTAGTTCGTTTTCGAAAGGTGATTTTTGAACAATGTTATAAATTAATATTTTGTGAAATACATACCTTAAATATTCTACGTTTAATGTGAATTAAGTAACGTTTAAAGTTGATTTCTTGATTATGATGACTATTCAAAAATATTAATTTATTATTGAAAACCGATTATAAGTTTCAATAATATATGTATTTAAGTCAAAGTCGAAGTCAAACAATTAATTTCTTCTGTTCTTAGTAGAAGTGGGTGAAGAAGGTCGTGGGTTCGAATCCCACTCAGGACAAATATTCGTGTGACGAACACTTGTATTTGTTCTGTGTCTGGATGTCAATATTATCTATTTAAGTATGTATTTAAAAATATCTATGTATGTATATCAGTCTCTGACACCCATAACACAGGCTCGCGCCTACTTTGGGGTCAGATGGCCGTGTGTGAGAATGTCCAAGATATTTATTTATTTATTTATTTATTTATTATTAAAGTGTAACATTCGCGACTCACTCTCCGGCCTTGCGTCCCACGTGGCCTGCAGCCGGGCCACCACGTCTTGAGCGTCGGCGCGCTCCAGCTCCAGCAGGCGCGCGTCGATGAGCGCCTTGCGGTTCCCGTAGAAACTGTCCGTGAACAGGTCCAGCGGGAACACCTGGCCACAGTTACACCATCAACACCCTAGTAATGAACACTAGTAGGATAAATAACGACCTGAAGAAGACTAACGACCTGAAGAAGACAGCGGGAAACCGTTGGATCCAGAGGGCGCAGGATCGGGAGGAGTGGCTACGATTGAGGGAGGCCTATGTCCAGCAGTGGACTCTAAAAGGCTGATGGATGGATGGATGGATGGAGGATAAATAAGGGGTGCAGTAAGATGGTTGAAGCCGTTATTATAAGGGATATGAATTATGATTATATCCCGTAATATAGAAAATTATAACTTTTTTTTTCATTGACACAAGATAGCAAACGAGCTTCCGCCCATCCGCTGCAAGCCATGACAACTGTGACTGACTTTGAACAAGACTCAAGTACAGACTGGGATGGTTAGTCCAATTAGTTGAGAGAGTTAATTAGAACATTAGTTGGTCAGTTCGTTATTAGGTATGAGGACTGGGGACTGTTAGTGATAGTTAGTCCTGTTAGTTGGTGTTAGTAATAGTCCAGTTAGTATTTGTTAGTAGGAGTCTTGTTCTAAGTCAGTCACAAAGTCAGTCAGAGATGTGTTGCTACCCTTGAGGACTAAGATGGTCGCCTCTAAAGAAGTGTAACCGGAAACCACACCCTTCCAACCGGACCATAATTGCTTTAAAAACAATTATTACACGGTAGAAATGGTACTAGGTACCGTGGCGGGGGTGGTAGTGCCTCGGGCGAACTCTATATGGGACCAATTAGGTTTCATATAAAACCTATTTGGTTCCATATAGGCTCTACCACCTAGAGAAGTAATAGTAGTAGTTAGAGAATCTAGTTGAATGAATATAAATGTATATTTTCTTTGATTTGCTCAATAGGTTACTGAGTCGACGACGAGATTTCTTACAGTAGATAATTATAATATTAGGAATATAATTATACGATATTAAAATGTCCGTCTAACCTGGTAGTGGGTTAGATAGATGCCACGCACGCCCTCTAGCCGCGCGTAGATAATGTCCCAAAACAGCAGGAAGAATAGCGTAGTTACTATCCTGCCTTCCCAGTGACCGCCTGTTGAACAAAAACAAAAAAATTACGGTCTTTAACTAGTTTAGGATTTAGTCTGCAACCGGCTAACATTGCAAAACCTCTTTTTCTTTATGGTTTTTTTCTTTTCTTTTTCTGGTGCAATAATATATTGTATTGTATTGTATTACTACTACAATGGGTGTTGTGTAACAAATGGCACGAAAGAGTAGCTCTGACCTTGAATGCGCATAAGTAGAAATTTCAAGTATCGTTTTGCGCAGGACAAGCGGGTTGTCTGTCTGTCTGCGCTGATTGGTTCGCCAGCCGTTTTATTTCTCCCGCATTGGTAACGCATGCGCACCACTAAAGTGTAGCTTTGAATGAAATTCGGGGGGAAATTTCGATCAAAGCTACACTTTCGTGCCGACTATTATATCAAACTAGTGGACGCAGCTTCGCTAGATGAAATTAGAAATAACAAAAGTTTCGTTTACACCAAGTAATATTATATAGCCTATGTCAATCAGTGGAGATGCAGCTTTATAATAGTGAAAGAATTTTTGAAATCGGTCCAGTAGTTTTTGTGTGAAAACATCACAAGTAAATGTTCTGTTTGACGCCGCCAGCCCCGGCTCGCATCCAACCACCACTCGGCCTACCACACCGCTCGCGACCGCACGCCGCCCGCGATCCCATCAAATTGTATCAAATTCATCTTCATTAAACCAGTACAGATACAGTTCGCTTTTATTTCTACGAGCCCTAACAAGGCTCACCCCAACAGTTTCCTCTTTATAATCTATATATATAAAAGGAGAAGGTGACTGACTGACTGACTGACTGACTGACTGACTGACATATCAACGCAGGGCCTAAACTATAGGGGTTAGAAACTTGAAATTTTGCACAGGGGTTCCTTTTATAACGTAGGGGAGCACTAAGAAAGGATTTTTGAAAATTCACCCCCTTGGGGGGTAAAACGGGGGTGCAAAGTTAGTATGAAACTTTGCCGTTTTTGAAGTTAGTGAACGTCTAATTCCACGCGAGCGAAGCTGCGGGCGTCCACTAGTATTAGTATAGATGGTACCGTGCGTGTACTGCCCCTCGGCGATGTACTGGTGGATGCAGAACTCCTCCGCCTCGCGCACCACCAGCCCCTCCGCCGAGCGCGTCTCGAACTTTATCTTTCCGCGGCTCTTGCTCAAGCTGAAAACACACCGCTAATGACAATTACTTTTTTATATACTCGATGTATTGAATTGTTGATGCGTTAAGCAGAAACTTAATAAGGAAGGAATCTTCGAAGGATGTGAAAGTGTAAAAATTATTAATCGTTACTCAAAATTTATATGTAGATCAGCTTTTCGTGGTCCACTTCTGGACAGAAATGTCTCTTCTAAATGACACCTGTTGATGAACTACAATTACTGTTTCTTTTTGACTACAATGTTGTCAATTTTTTGTCAGTATTTTTTTATATGGTCAACTCTACTTGGCTCAAAATTTGTAGATGGCGAATTGGTTTTCATGAAAACAAAGATTTTTAGACACCATGTCTGTTAGTTCTATTTACCCACACCATACCAGTAAAGAAAACACCCATTAAATTTTACCAAGTTCTGCAGCTCAAAGAGGGTTAGGATTCACTGTATCATCTATAGTTTCAGATTTTCTCACACGCACAAATCTATCTATATACAGGGTTATTGGTAATTCGACGTATTCCCGTTAGGAGGTGATAGGGGTGACTATTTGTGATAATTTTAACCCCCATATGCATTATGCAAAAGTGAACCATTTTCGAGTTATCAAGCTTTTCATCTTTTTTCAAAATAGGTCAGAAATGCAACATCAAAAATTTATTAAAAAAAAAGTATCAATTAAAATCTATTTTTTTCTTCTGATTTATAAAAACGATTAAACAATGGTTATTTATCAACATTAAAACTACAATTATCGGTCCAACTTTAAAAATGCGAGACGATTAACGATATTACTTCAATATTTTTTGAGATTTTTGTCCACTAAAATGCCTTAAAAACAAAAAAAACTTATATCAAACTTGGCTTGCAGATTATTTTAAAAACATAAACGTTTTCTTAGCTTTCCAATAAGGCATAACAACTATGAACTTATATTTTAAAAAAACTGAGAAAAACCGATCACAAAGGAAGCAGGCGGAAATTTGTATTCGAACTAAACTTAAGGTCGTTCTTCAAAATTTCAAAAAAAGTAATTAAAAACAATGCCCAATGTAAATAAAACAAAAAATATAAATATAAAATTAAATTTAGAACCAGTAAAAGTTTAGTAATAATAACAATTAATAATAAGTAACAATTAAGACATTTTTTAATTTAGCCTAATTAAGGTTCTTGCTCGAAGGGACTTCGCCTATTGCGTACGCAGTCTCATTCTTTTTATGAGGTGTAACTTAACTACCGAAGTGTTCAAATTATTCCGAATCACATTTGCAGGACATCCGCCTTGCTAGTAGGTATATCATGTTTTGCCTTATAGCCATAGGCACGTCTTCAAGCATTTCATTTGTTAAAAAAATTCGTAAGCGACCAAAATTGGTTCATCGATAAATTCTTGCACATCGCTGCGACCCATAGACGTCCCACTGTTGGGCACGGGTCTCCTCTCAGAATGGGAGGGATTAGGCCTTAGTCCACCACGCTGGCCAAGTGCGGATTGGCAGACTTCACATACCTTCGAGAACGTTGTGAGGAACTCTCAGGCATGCAGGTTTCCTCACGATGTGTCCTTCACCGTTATAGCAAGTGACATTTAATTTCTTAAAACGCACATAACTTAGAAAAGTCATTGGTGCGTGCCACTGGGGTTTGAACCCGGACCGCTCGAGTGAGAGGCGAGTTCGATAGCCACTGGGCTGTCACCGCTTTTACTGGTTCTAAATTTAATTTTATATTTATATTTTTTGTTTTATTTACATTGGGCATTGATTTTAATTACTTTTTTTGAAATTTTAAAGAACGACCTTAAGTTTAGTTCGAATACAAATTTCCGCCTGCTTCCTTTGTGATCGGTTTTTCTCCGTTTTTTTAAAATATAAGTTCATAGTTGTTATGCCTTGTTGGAAAGCTAAGAAAACGGTTATGTTTTTAAAATAATCTGCAAGCCAAGTTTGATATAAGTTTTTTTTGTTTTTAAGGCATTTTAGTGGACAAAAATCTCAAAAAATATTGAAGTAATATCGTTAATCGTCTCGCATTTTTAAAGTTGGACCGATAATTGTAGTTTTAATGTTGATAAATAACCATTGTTTAATCGTTTTTATAAATCAGAAGAAAAAAATAGATTTTAATTGATACTTTTTTTTAAATAAATTTTTGATGTTGCATTTCTGACCTATTTTGAAAAAAGCTGAAAAGCTTGATAACTCGAAAATGGTTCACTTTTGCATAATGCATATGGGGGTTAAAATTATCACAAATAGTCACCCCTATCACCTCCTAACGGGAATACGTCGAATTACCAATAACCCTGTATATAAAAGGAGAAGGTGACTGACTGACTGACTGACTGACTGACTGACTGACTGACTGACTGACTGACTGACATATCAACGCAGGGCCTAAACTATAAGGGCTAGAAACTTGAAATTTTGCACAGGCGTTCCTTTTATAACGTAGGGGAGCACTAAGAAAGGATTTTTGAAAATTCACCCCTTAAGGGGGTAAAACGGGGGTGCAAAGTTAGTATGAAGCTTTGCCGTTTTTGAAGTTAGTGAATGTGTAACGCGAGCGAAGCTGCGGGCGTCCACTAGTTGTATATAAAAATAAAAAAGTTTTCACTCACTCCATAGGCAGCTTGTAGATGTGCTTAGCCTTGAGGTCCTTCTCCATGACCTCGTGCTTACTGACGTGCTCCAGCAGCCGCTCGCGCAGCGCCGCGCTGACGGGGTGCGCGCGGCGCGCGGCGAGCAGGCGCGCGCGCGCCCGCAGGCAGTCCGCCGCCGCCGCCGGCAGACCTGACGCGAACCCCTCCACCAACACTAGCGCTGCCTGCCGTATACAGGGTGATTTGAAATACATGTAAAAGTTTTAAAGGGGTGAATGTATAGCTCATTTCCTGTCAAATAATGTATAAGCGGTGACAGCCCATCGAACTCGCCTCTCACTCGAGCGGTCCGGGTTCAAACCCCAGTGGCACGCACCAATGACTTTTCTAAGTTATGTGCGTTTTAAGCAATTAAATGTCACTTGCTATAACGGTGAAGGACACATCGTGAGGAAACCTGCATGCCTGAGAGTTCATCATAACGTTCTCGAAGGTATGTGAAGTCTACCAATCCGCACTTGGCCAGCGTGGTGGACTAAGGCCTAATCCCTCCCATTCTGAGAGGAGACCCGTGCCCAACAGTGGGACGTCTATGGGTCGCAGAGAATGTATAATACACCCTATCCAAAAGTCAATGGTTACAAAGGTATGAAAGATTTAGTATTTTTATAAAAAATACCCGTTTATGAAGAAAAATAATTTCTAACTAAAAAAATATGTGCCTTTTTAAGAAATTTTAATATTTTTTTAATTCTCAAATAATGTACGGGAGGCTACTGTGAAATAAATTCATTTATTAAATTCAACCTAATA
This sequence comes from Carterocephalus palaemon, assembly GCA_944567765.1. Taxonomy (NCBI): domain Eukaryota; kingdom Metazoa; phylum Arthropoda; class Insecta; order Lepidoptera; family Hesperiidae; genus Carterocephalus; species Carterocephalus palaemon. The sequence goes on along the minus strand of OX155655.1, from coordinate 4,329,912 downwards.
AGATTAATAAGTAAGGACAATGATACTTGCTCTGCAATAAGACAGCCTTTTGCAAAACTTCATTTTCATTATTGTTGTCTTTTTTGTTCTTTCTGGTGCAATAAATGATATTGTATTGTATTGTATCATTTTGCCTCACTGTTAAAATTAGATAAATAGTTAGTTGCAGAATTTAAAATGTCGTCGGTTCCGCTTTTAAAAAGGAGCGCTTCAAGAAGAGAGAGATTATTTTTGTAACTTGATTTTATTGTCGTTTAAAATTCATATACGCCTACCGCTACCTCTCAACATCTCAAGGGTTGGCTGGTAGACAATGCCTTCAGGCATTAAGTCCGCCCATTGTAGAATACAATAAAGCTTAAAATAAATATATTCACATTTAAATATGGCCACTTGCCATCTGGTAAGGAATATCTATTTACCTCCTCGGCTTTGGACATATGCTTGTCCAGAATGAGCGCCTTCTCCGCGATCCACTCGGCCTGCTTGTGCATCCGGAACGTGGTCTGCGCGATGAGCCGCGACAGAATGTTCAGCGCCAGCGGCACTCGAGGCTTGCTCTTCTTTAAATCCTGTACGCCGGCTTCGAGTATTCTTACGTACAAGTATGGTGGCGTGAACCTTTGAAGCCACGGCGGTAGCTCCATGTACCTGGAGAAACGTTGTTCTTCATCCATCCATCCAACTCTTCAAGGTTCCACTGGAAATCGACCTCACTTAATCGACTCCACTCCTCCTGATCCCATGCCCTCTGAATGCATGTTTCACGCTGTCTTTATCAGGTCAGAATTATCAGTCCACCTCATGGGAGAGACAAATTATTATATAAAATTGAATTTAAAAACATGAGATTTTTTTTTTAATTTCGTACCTTCTTTTCGTACCTATTACCACTGACACACTGAGCGTGCCCGATTTTTCAATTATTTTTTATGACTAAATACATATATTCGGAACATTTTCGCTCGCCAACTAACTTGTTGGCTTGCGAACAATAAAAAAAAACCTTAAAGGCGAGTACGGACTACGATTTAACTCAATATTCACAAAACTAGATTCATTTGTAGGACAGTATTTTGCTGTCAAAAAGATCAGACAGCTCGCAGATGTATCAAAAGCTCGACTTGTGTACTTTAGCTACCTTCACTTTGTGTCTTATAGCATCATAATGTGTGACATGGACACCATCTTTATTTTAGAAATATGTACGAGTCATAAGCATAAAGTATATAATGGCCTAAACGAAATAAAGATAAATTTATTGTAGGTACCTAGTTCTAGATTAAGTATCAAAATCTTTTATGGGGAACTGTTTTTGCTTCTACAATAAAATATCACTCTCCCAGAAAATAAAATTAAATATAACATGAAACAAAAACTCCTCAATAAAGATTCTATACAATAAATGATTACTTAAACGACAAAAACACTTTCGTCTTGCGATACTTTCTGCGAAGTATCTAAGTTTAATATTATCCTGTATTAAATTACTAAATTGCAAATTTTGAAAACAGTATCTACCGAGTTTTTTGCCGTGTTCTCCTCGATAGAATCAACTTTGTGAACCAGCAGTAGATAATTGTTTTTTTTAATTTTAATTACACGACATATAATTTACTCTGTAGTAAATATCATCACCTAAGTTTGAATTTGATAACATTGATTCATCGCTTAACTCTCAGGTTCATTATTGTAAAATTATTGCAATTACTTAGATTAATATTTATTACCTTAACATTAAAGCTTGATCAATGCCTGTATACAGATCGTACACATTCTCAACAATGCGACATTTTTCTTCTAACTCTGTTGTTGCCAAGTAGTCTTCATAAATCTTGCTAGCCTCAATATATCTGCAAAAAATATCTGTTTAATAAAACATATCAGTTTTATATGGGTACGTACAGGTTACAAATAAAAACTTCAGAGTTAATAACGTTTTAAATTACATTTGTTTGTATGAATTTTCGTTCTAATTAAACAAATAAATATGTTTCTTATGAACTTAATTATATATGTATACATATTTTATTTGATAAACAAATGATAAAAAAATCAACTTTAAGTGTAAAAAAATAATAGAGAGCGAAGCCCCATAGGATGGTTCGTGAAATAAGAATTTCAGTATGTAAAATGTACTCTGTGTATAAGAAGTAAAAAATAGATATATGCGTTACCTTCATAGTATTCAATAGCACATATCGTTAACATTAGAATGTTTAAGAATAGGTACGTCAAATATTGACACGAAACTAAGCAAAAAAAGTGCACAAAAGCTACAGGGTTCGTGTGCCACTTTCAGAGCGCCTATAACCCTTCTACACTTTATAAAATATGTCGATGATTGTGATGATAAAGCTAGTAAAACAACATGAATAATAAAAACTAGTAGCGTCCATAGCCCAATGGCTCGTTTCGATTCAATGTGATCGAAATAGTTAAGCAACGACGGCCGCAGTCGGTTTGTGGATGGGTGACCGCTAGTGGCAAAATTTCATGGACGCTACCGTGCTTCGGAGGGCACGTAAAGCCGTCGGTCCCGGTTGTTTTCAATGTTGGAAACAGTCGTTAAGCCTTGTCGAAGACCTGGGACCTCGGGTGGCTTGAGAACATTCGACACTGGGTTGGCCACTAACCCCTCCACCAATCCGCATTGGAGCAGCGTGGTGGAGTATGCTCTAGACCTCCCACAGCTGTGTCTGTGGGGGAGACCCGTGCCCAGCAGTGGGACGTCTATGGGTCGCAGCGAATAAAAACTATGGAACATCGTAGGTACCTTTCAAAATCATCTCTAGTTTTAAAAACTACGCTAGCATTGTCAACGGGCTCTTCCACAGGGTAACATTCCCTTTTGATTTTGTCATAGATGAGCGTCAATTCAAGTCGCTTTTCCCTCAGGATAGTGTAGTCTATCCCAAGGTACATTAGCAGGTATAGCTCGTCGAGGGTCCGCCGCAGGGGCTCGGTTAGCCTGTAGCACACTCCGGTCTTCTTGCGGAGACTGCAATGTAAAAACAATTTTTGTAAATAACAATTTCAATTTGGATAATTTTTCTTCAATAAATATCTTATTATGATTTATGTATAAGAGTCGGTATATGGTATTGTGGAGTTTTTTATTTAGATCTATTTTTTTGTTGAACATAGTAATGAATGTTTGTAACCTATTAAAACGCAGTAAGATAGCGCACGCGGTTTAAGGATTTTTAGAAGTGTTTGCTCTTCCGACTAGCTTAACAAAAATCAATATTTAGTGCAAGCCAAGAAGTGAATCATAATTCTAAATAGCACGTCCTAGTAGAGACCTACATTAGGCCAGCATTTTAGTAATATCAAACATTTAACAAATGCAGGAGACACTTTAAATAGAAATGCTTTCTTTAACTATGCCTGCCCTTTCTAAAACTTTTTTATGTTTCAAGAGAAAGTACATATTGAAAAAAATTACAATAGCAACAATTTAAAAGTTCAAAAAAGTCAGGTACACACATTTCACGCACTCTACTAGAATTATCACTTTTGCATCCTATAAAATAGGAACTAATATTGGTCTTTTTGCGACAGTAGGACCTCAGACATTCCATGGCATCCTGCTTGTTTGTCATCTTGAGCTTTAAATCTTTGCAGATGGTCTTTAACTCATCAAGTTTCAACATTGTGAGATAATCCTCAAAATCTATATCACATCCTGAAAAATAAAGAAGTCAGTTAGCTTTCGCTGTACAGTTAGCTTTCGTGTACTGTACTTACTGTATTTACATAGAAAATAACATTGTTTAAAATAACTAATATATACAGTTCTGTAGATAACCAAACAAAAAGGTAGATAGATTATTTTAAAGTTTTTTTTAAATTATTGCATTCTCATCTGTCCTTGATAAACTTGCAAAGTTTCAAATTATAATGTTTTGAAGTGTGAAAAAATCACATTCAAGATTCCTTTACACACATACATACATAGATTACCTACATACCAAGCTAATAGAAGTGTGCAATAAAGATAATTAGTGTTAATTTGTTACCTTCACTACATTCTATAATACAATTTGCAGTCATATCATTGATCATGTCTTGAATACCCAGGTCATCAATATCATTTTTCTTCTCACTACTTATTTGCTTAACCTGTTCCATTCTATACCAACCCTCCTTCCTCCAATACAGTCTACACACTAGCCTCATGCCTGGTTTCTTTATCAGCATGCATTTGGACAAGAGGTCTTGTGATTTCTGCAGTAATAAAGGTCGGAGTTCATTATCATTCAGATATTTGTGGATTACTGTTAGCAGGAATATAGCTGGAAAGATAAATTTGTCTATAAAATATTAATTCCTGAATTAGATTTTTTTAATATTAATTATTCGCCTTTTAAATTGTAAAGTTTGTTTGAAATACAATATAGATAAAAAATTAATTTACTCTTATCATCCATGGCCCTGCATGCTTCTGCAAAGACCTGATCATCCTCTGAACTTGAATTTAACATATTACACAAATTCTTCTTCACTTTTGAGGGACTTCTGATTTTGATGTTTTTCTTTTTTACTGGTGAATAGAACTTGTCTCGGGATCCAGGACTTTTTGAACTGATACTGAGGGGAGTCAGTGATTTTTTCGGTGTAGCTGGTGTATATATGATGGTGGAAGCAGATGAGTTTGAAGCTTCATCACATTCCTTATTCCTAATTACACTTTGAGTTATATCATTGCTGCTTATAATTTCTGCTTCCTTAACAGATACTGTTGAGAAGGTTCCAGTTGCATCCAATACTTTGCATAGTGCATCATCATCACTATCATCTGATATACATATTATTGCCGCCTGTTCCAGACACACTTTAGGACTCTTCGGGGGTGTTGATGGCTTTTTAATCAGAGATAATTTTCTTTTTATTTTACTTTGCATTGCCTGAGGTGTGCCAATGGTTTGGAAATATGCTGTCAAAGGCTTACTCATTATGATAACTGTATTCTAAGTAAGACCAACAGACATTTAGCTATTATCTTATTTACCTGAAAATAAAAATATTGCATTACAATGTAGTATGTATTGAAAATTACTAAACAATAAAATGTTAATAATAAGCCCTAGTACTGGCACATCACATTAAAAAAGAAATTACCAATAGTTACGTTTAAAATTTACAAAGTAGGTAGTTGCCTACTTAATTAATGAGAGTCTATCTTTACTTTATTTCAAAAACAATAATAAATCATCGCATCACAAATGCACACCATCAATTAAAATAAATAAGTTATATCAATTAAAATAAATTCTGGATAGCATATCAGACTTAAAATAATATACACTGTCCCTGTAGGTACAACTTATGCTAAGCTTGCTACCTACTGGACTCACAATAATGAAAACACAACATGAACATTGCACAAATGCACAACAGTACGTAGTATCCCCTATTAAGTTTGTGACAACAGTCAACTACACCAAACACAGTGCAAGTCAAGTGTGATTGACTTATAAAATTGAAAAGCCCCTGTTTATAGAGGTTTCTCATACATAACAGTAGGTATAGGGGAAGATCGTTACCCTTCGTACGCGGGGCACATTCATACAGTCAAAATAAAACTTGAACGAAACAACGTACGGTCTTGCTTTTGCATGTGTGTATGAGTCGAAGTACCATCTTTACGTCAACGCAGTATCGCGCCATTCGCACCGGTGAGAGTGAAGTGACAGGCACGAACGTGTTTTCGCGCTCGGTAAGTAATTTTTTGATCAATGTTTTTGTCTATTGTTACCGTAGATAAAATAAGTTTTCGTGTAGAGTATTCTATTAGTAACTAGCAAAATATACTTAAGATACGTTTTCAATACTTAATTTATGACGGGTTCCTATTAATATTAAAAGAGATTATATTTTGTTGTTATTTAGTTAGTGGGGTACTTTCGGACAGAACTAGATGGGGCACGTTCGAACGCGTACGAATGTGCCCCAACTGGTGGGTAGGTACGATTTAGTGTGTTAGTTAGCTAATTGCTAATTTTTGCATTAACTTTGTCCTGTGTTTTGCTATCGTCGATGTCCGTAGGTATATATATTTTAATACCTATTTCTTATTATTTTTTTACAGAAACATGGTGCGGACTTATATACCAAAACAGCTACAAGTAGACAAGCTGTGGATGAAAAATCCATGCAGTCAGCAATACAGGATATTATGCAAGGAGTATTGTCATTATATAAAAGCTGCGGACAAGTACAATTTGAAATTGTCGACATTAGAAAGCCGAGTAAAAAAATACAAGAATAGCAATGTTGCTGAAGGGTAAATACAAGAATAGCAATGTTGCTGAAGCTGAAACCGTACATTTGACTCTAAATATACAAGTTTCCAAGTCTTTTCTATGGAAGAAGAAAAATTGCTAAATGATTATATTATCAAATGTTCTAAGATGCATTATGGACTTACGACGATTCAAACAAGAAAGCTAGCATATGAGTATGCCAAATCTTTGATATAGATATATTCATACTGTTTATCTATCTGATGTTGAAATGATTCTTCCTAATCCTAAGCCTCCAACAGTTTGTATCTCTAGAACATCAAAACTTTTCACATTTCCAGTAAATTTATCCAATTTTACAGTTCAATAGATTTTATTATCTTGCTAATTAACAACAACTTTTTGCAGTGCTAATCCGCACCAAAGATTAAAAAATGTGATTCTAAATTTAAGATAACTAATTTACGTAGGAAATGAAGCAATTTCATGTTTTATTGTTAGAGGAAAGTAATTTAATTTTCGTTAGTTTTAAGAAAAGTCATTTAAGTTTTGTTTTACTTAAGAAAAGCTATTTAATTTTTGTTGACTATAAGAAAAGTATTTTATTTTTGTTTAATGGAAGTTAAATCTTTATTTTTGTGTTTTATTTCATTGCTAATAAAAGAATTTTGATTTATATGTGTCGTTTTAATCGCACGTACGGAACTACCCCACAGCGTACGAAGGTACCCCCAACACTGTATATAGGTGCCCCGTTGTTGGGGCAGATTCATACATATTCCAGATTTAGTTTAAATCTTAATTATGGTTGCAACATCAGATGAAATCATCTGTCATTTTTTTATATGAATCTCAGATAGATAGACTATACATTTAAGCTGTCCGGTGATTGATTCATGAAAAAATAAAAAATGAAAAAAATAAAATGTAGAAACCGTACGAAGGGTCCCCACCTTCCCCTACTGATAGTTAATTTTATTCTCTTTTTTATATTTTGTGTGGCTTCAGTATCATAAATTAAATACAGATACGATACAGATGTATGTATAATATTTGGTACCTACTTAATAAGAATAAGATAAATATCAGTTAAATTAAAACTTAATCCACTGCCTACTTATATTGCCAAAACTCGGATTTAACCACACCACATTTCACCACAAACACAGTCCAAGTATACTAGAGAATGAATACTAGAGATACTAACGTGTGATTTAGCTCCGAATGTAAATTAAAACAAAACAAACAAAGAACTTCAAAGAAGTCTCCTTTTTTTTATTTGTAACATTAATTTGATAACAGTATCAGACTATCAGTAAACTGAACTTTAAAATGTACTCTGTGCTGTGACTGAACTGACAACTGACATTACAGTGTTGACAAATTCTGCTGACAAAAAATTTGTGCTGTGACAAGGCTGTGAACTTTGATAACAGAGTTCTGTTATCAATGGCTGTGACCACGGAGGAAAAAAGTGAGGAGATTATGTTTAAGTTACTCTATGGGAGGAGAGGAGTTGGTCTATGCAGCCGTGGTTCTTGACTTGACCTGTGTCCTCTGACGTCAGTGCGGTGGGAGGCGCTTCGGTAGTCGCGAATAGACGAGTGATTGATAGGGATGTGACATTCTGCATAAAAAATCGATTTTTAATTAATTGTTTTTTTAGCATGAAAATCCAATTAATAAATAATCGACTTTTCTTAAAAAAACAATTGATTTTTCCCAATTTTTTAATTTAAAAATAAGCACCTTAATTATTTTATTTATCATGGTTTTATTAATTAAAAATAAACAACAGAAATTTTAAACACAAATTAAAGTTTTGGAATAATGTGAGAATGTCCAAGATATATTTATTTTTATATTTATTTAATCAACATTGAAATTAAAATGATTTTCTTTCTTTCAACTTAGATTATCAAAATCAAACTATTCAAATTAAAAAAAAAACTAGAAATCTGTATTTAGGCAATGAGTTGAGACAGCATATTATTTATGTAACCGTTTGGATGTTATTCGGCTCCTGGTCTTTGATAATATAGCGCCAGCTTTCGAGAATAATCTCTCTGCTGGAGCCGAAGAAGCCGATACCAAAAGGTGCTTACACGCGAACTGTGTCAGTTGGGGATCCAGCATATTCTACAGTTACTTATACGTCTGGTTACTTGGTACTTACCCCTATACTGGTATGAACCCTAATTTGCTAGATTTGTCTATTTATCGGGCCATAAACGAGAGTGTACGAGTGTGTGAGAGTGTAAAAAACAGCCCTTTTTAAATCAAAACAGAACCTACAATGTTGTCATGGGCGGCAGCGGATAGGTGGTGCTGCAAGCTCGTTTGGTATCTTGTATCCATAAAATTAAAAAATAAATTGTACCTACCACAATATCAGCATACCGCTTATCTATCTACTATGTACCTGTTAATATGTAACAAACTACTTATAATAAATCTAGTAGGTTTTGGTTATACAGGAAAGCAAGTAGGTAGATATCAGTACAGGATTTAAATGAGTTCTATTTTCCTAAACATCCTAATTAAACCGGATTTAAGTTCATTATATACTAGAATGTCAAAGGACATCAGAAAAATATCACTTCGTTCAGTCGCTGGTCTTTTTCCGAAAAGACGATTGAGTAGTAAGCAGAAAATGGTACGTAAATTAATTTTTAAAGCTCTTTTATTATCCTCAAAGCTGTCTTCAGTCAGAACTATTCCACCTTGCATGTCTATCCAGTTAAGTATTTCTAAAAACTTAGATATGGTACTGGTAAGCATAAATGTTTTCATTCATAGTATTCTAATTAGGTTCATCAAAGTACCTTTCTAACAATTACTGCTCAGCTCACATCGATCAAACAATCAGAAAGCAATGTCGGAAACCAACGCTTTATGTAAGCAGGTGCGAACGTATCAACCGACTTATCAACTGAATCCCAGAAAACGGTTTAACGTCGAAGATGTTGCGAAGATCCTCAAGCGCCTGGTGGATTCGGAACTTCAGGATGTGGAATACAGTGAAAAAGTTATCCCGGAGTTATGCATCACCTTGACCGATAATATTCGAATGGCCATAAAAGAAGAAAACTACGACAGGTTGGTTCGTTGACATTGATATATTGTTGTTATTTGCCATATTTTATTAATTGGGTTTTGTTTTGGGTAAAGTGCGACAAATTATGCAAGAATTGAGTTTTAATGCCGAATTATGGTGTGCATGTTGCCGGTTGTAGCCGGTCTAGCTGGGTTTTCAGCTTTCTCCTGTGTTTACTGCTTTTGCTGTAGAAGGAAATGCTGCTAAAAGTATCTCACATCTAAATATCATGTGTAACTTTGTAAGTATGTAAAATAAGATTTACAATAAACCTCAATTTTATTTTTAAATGTCCACTACACTCGAACACACTTCTATAACTACACTTCTACACTCGAACACATACGTCCATGTAGCTCGGGACCAGAATAATGCTAGTAGCTCCTGCCTGTCGTAAGAGGCGCCTAAAAGGGGACTTCTGGGTTTGCGGGCGATGAGATTGGAAGCTCGAATCGTCCATCAAGTTACTCCGGGAAAGCCCCTACGACGCTGTGTGTGTGTTTGTCGGCTCAATGTCTAAGAAGACGAAAGAGTCTGTGTTGGGGCGTAGCGCAGGAGGTTACCGCGCGTTCTAAAAGAGTTCCCGGCGCCGTCCTCTAGCGCCGAGAAAGGCCACCAAGCGGTTTTTAGTGGGTTACAATCCCACGTAACCCGGCGTCACTCACACGATGTCCGGGTGAATTTTCAAGGTTTCTCACTCGTTAAACAAAAAATTCTACAATTGATAGAATTTGGTGAGGCTGACAGCCAACACGAAGTCTTGAATATCGCACTACCAAACATATTATTATCCGACATGAAATGAATCATTGCGCTTCGACTGGTTCTGGTCAGAAAGTGTACTTAAGGGTTTTAATTTTGAGTTTCACAACAGAGAAGGGTTGGTGCGTGCTCTACCACGATGTTCCGTTAGTGGACAACCCAAATGTAAAAAATCTCTGACATGGCTTTAGGACTGTGTTTTTTATTCATCTGAAGATTTACTTAACCGGAACGTTCGGAACCGAAGGCTTAACGTGTCCTTCAAAGTACGGAAGCGCTCGATAAACTTTTCCACTAGCGGTCATCCGTTCTATCTAAAAACGGTACAGCTTTACCTACACCACGGACTACATTACTAAAGCCTATTGATCGTGTGATAATGTCTCAAGACCTCGACTACGAGCGCTTCTAATTACACCAAAGTGAACTAATTTATTAGCAAATAATATTGTAATTTGTATTAAATGTTCTTGTTCTAGATACAGAATAATAGTGGCCGTGTCTATCGGGCAGCGGAGACAACAAAGCGTACACATGTTCCACTCGTTCCTGTGGGACCACGAACGCGACGCGTTCGCCAGCCATAATTTCGAGAACTGCCACATCTATGCCAACGCCGTTGTCTACGGGGTCTACTTAGACTAGTTTATGCCCAAGTTGAAATAAATCGATAACACCCACACTTTGACACAGTTTTATTATGGACTGGAAGTTGAACCCCGCCTCGAAGGGTGCAAAATAACTACCTACCCCGCGGCCCATTAAATTAGAAGGACTTGTGAGGAATATTAGAAACTTGTTAATACCTTAATTTTTTTTGTGAATTACCTATCTCCACAGATATAGAAAGCCTAATGGTGCTGCCACACTGTTGTTCAAAAATGTTTACAAACATTAGTAAACATTTTCTAACCAACATTTATCACAATGTTAGAAAACGTTTTTATTGTAAATATTTTTGAACAGCAGTGTGGCAGCACCATAACTGTAGTATGTAGTATTGTTTTTGTACACAAATAGTGCGAAGTAAAATGATTATAGAGATGAGCTTCTGCGTATAAGTTTATTATCTTCTTTTATACCCAACTAGTGGACGCCCGCAGCTTCGCTCGCGCAGAATTAGACCTATTTACGACGTCTGCCCGCGTTTGGGTTGCCCACTTGACTTTACTAACTTTGCACCACCGTTTTACCCCCTTAGGGGGTGAATTTTCAAAAATCCTTTCTTAGTGCTCCCCTACGCTATAAAAGAGAGAGCTAGAGACTTGAAATTTTGCACAGGGGTTCCCTGTGCAAAATTTCAAGTCTCTAACTCTTATATTTTAGGCCCTGCGTTGATATGTCAGTCAGTCAGTCAGTCAGTCAGTCAGTCAGTCAGTCAGTCAGTCAGTCAGTCAGTCAGTCAGTCAGTCAGTCAGTCAGTCAGTCAGTCAGTCACCTTCTCCTTTTATATATATAGACATAGCAGATGGCTACGTTCCTACCTAGGTACATAGAGTAAATCTAGTTATAAACAGTTTGAAAAATTGGGAGCATTGTAACGTCCTTACACACACAATGATAAAACTGGTAACTATGGGCTCACTTAGGCTCCGCACAAACGGGCCACCGACCATTTTAACAGTGTCAGAAGCGAGCGACAGCCACCGGTGTTCGGAAGTTGCCACATTTTATAACCCTCCCGCTGCGCAGTCTTTCTTCTTCTAAGTCGATACGTTCTTGGCAGAACGGTCGTGGTCATCATGTGTAGTGGCACGCTTCACAACACGCCGCCACTCCTCCTTGACGGCTGCTTTCCTCGCGCATGCGTGGACGGGAGCATCCACTAAATAATAGGTAGCTTTTACTGTGATATACTGAATCAAACATTTATTTTATTGATTTATGTTACAAAATATGCCTTGCAAACGGTTTTTTTAACTTACCTACTCTAAATTTTAATTTCTTTTTGTTCCATTGAAGATTTAAGAAGCTCTATATTAGAAGAAATAGAAAAAACAGATACGTAGAACGTCTAACGGCTACCAGCGCGGGGGGTGGAGCAGTGCGGCAGTGGCGGGTGTCGGCGTTTTGTGTGGCCTGTAGCGACCACTAGTGGCGTGTCTACACGTGTGCGACGCGTATGTACGCGGCGAAAAAGTATGTTAAGTGGCTGTCGCTGGCCATCAGTGGCTTTGATCGGTGGCTCGTTTGCGCGGAGCCTTAAATCCCAAAACTTGTGCAAGCCTAACTCTATGAAGAAAATCTTTATACTCGTAGGAGAGTTGGTATTGCCGATATACGTACCTAGTGCTTATTAATTCCATGAGGTAGCATAAGGCCTAAAAATTAGCGTTCGTTGTGTTGTAAATTGTAGGTAGGTACCTATCCTACCCACATGAAAATTTTATGTAAAGACTGGTCCGTTGTTGCAAATTGGAAGTGACCCCGCGTCTTGCGTCAGGGCTAGCTTTGAATTCCATCCAGACCAACATTCGTGTGACGGGAATACATGCGTTCTGTGTCTGGATGTTAATATCTATAGGTATTAGTATGTACATAAAAAAAAGATCACTGTATGTATATCAGTCTACGACACCCATAATACAGGCCTAGTTAGGGGTCAGATGACCGTTTGTGAGGATGTGCATGACATTTATGCAAGGACTGCGGAAGAGCATAGGTAGGTACGTTAAATGTAGGTATAGAAGAGTTTTTCCATTATTTGCTCTGTAGGTGGGAGTAATTAATACCGTACCTTAGTAACATCTTTGGGTTAACGTTGTTCGGTGACATTTTTTTATCGTAGTTTTGAGGATTACAGGTGTAGAAATAAAAGAACATTTTAAGCATTTTTACAGATCATACATATTTATTTATCCATTTCATAGTATAGATATCACACTGGCCCGCCCTTATAAAAATAATGTGTTACAATAACGACCCGGGTGGCCGCTGCTGGAGCGAGGGCGCCTCAACCTCTGGAGCAATCTCGCACGTAATAAATATTGGCATCATTCGACACTAACCTACAACAATTTGGACACAACACGAAAGGCGCGATCACTCCAGCACACGATTACTGTTGATTTTCATCGATATCTTAGAAGAGAAAATTCAGATAAGTGTAAACCATTATACAGGTCGATATACACAAGATTTAATAATATACGTTTACATTACAAGAAATTCGCACATATTTGACACAAAGCGACATAGATTACTGATAAAAAGAGTAAGTAAGTAGCTGTAAAGATATTGGTCTGAGACACTGAAGCGAGTTGTGCCGCGATTAGCACCAAGCCACCGTACGACACACAAAGCGGCTCGCCCACGCCTCTTCATATAAAAGCTATCATATACTCCATTATTATCAAGCTATTTACTTCACGTGGAATGGTTTATTTGCTCTCTTAGGCAAGTGCATTTGCAGCTTGCGCTCTTTTCTAACCTCACACGCGCTAACGCTAAATATATTCGTCTCGTGCATACATTTTCAAAAACTAAAGATTATAAAATAACTAAGGGTCAGTGCATTGAGTTTAAGGTTAAGAGCTTCGAACATAAGCGTTGCGTCAACGCATTCCAGGGTTTACTTGAGCAGAATGTTGGGAACTCTGTTGCCTCGTTTTACTCCGGTCGTTCCGGACTACTTTCAGCCTCTCGACAGTTAATTTTACATCAGCTTGATATGTTAATACAGATAAACATTAACTAGTACTGGGTACATACACCTATAACCATTGTACATTATGGCGGTAAATGTTTCTAACAACCTTACGAAAGTCATGGTTAATTTTAATATAATATGCTAGACATATCCAAAAGAAATGCAGTGAATATTGGTATCAAAATATTATCCTAATATACATTGTGTGAAAGTGTATGTTTAGATATGTGATACTTGTGTATAAAGATACTTAAAAAGCTTCATAGTAAAGAGATCTCGTCTTAGTCATTTGGTTTATAAAAATATGACTTATACCGAAGGTGCCATTAAATGTTGAATTTGCAGAAACTTACAGATAGCCAGAAAAATACTCCGCAATTTCCACTTTATAAGCTCGTAAACTATGCCATAGAAAGTCTCCAAAAATTGTGTCCATTTTTACTGCTCTACACAACGGCTGCAAGCATTTTTTTTTCAAATCAATTCATCGTTGAACGTTTTCTTAACTAGAAAATAATTTACAAAACTTCTAAGTATAAAAAATATAATATAAAATACTCAATGCAATCTACGCTCAAATAAAAAAAAATGTCATGTTTATAGCAGCATTCTGTACCGCAAACATCTAGCATACCTAATATAAAATATCACACGTAAGGTTTAAGTTCGTTAGTCGTTGAGAATGAAGTGCGAAGTGGGTGACGAGAGCCCGGGGGCGGGAGTGGGTCTCTGGGGCCAAATTTTAAACATTTACTAATAAAATATTAAAGCTTAACATACATAAAGATTAAGCATCTCTGCACCTTAGACATACAATAGCCATTTAAAATAACTGCAGACTAAAATATCTCATCTTAAAATAAAGTCTTAACATTAAACTATAAGACTCGCGTTCGGAAACAATTCATTAACTTAGGCCAGATAAAAATAAAAAATATTCTCGATTAATAAAAAAATTCATTGATTGCATATTTCGCTGTTTAATTAAAAATCGTCATTACCGTGATTATATTGCAATTTTTTTTTATCATAAAAGAATGACAATGTGATGGTTGCACGAATAAAAACTAAACTTATGAAGACGACATCGTTCGATGCGTCGGGTATATTTGACAATGAGACGTTACATAAATATGGCGAATCGAACGTTGTCGTATTCAGACTTACACAGATAACGTAATAAAACATCAGGCAACATAGAATGAGGTGGGCGCGGCGGCGGCAAGCGCGGGCGCCGGCCCGAGCGTCCCAACTCTAAAATAATGTATTGGCGGTGGTTTGTCTGGTCCAGTCCTCTGGGAAGCGATTCAGCTTGACTCCTTCTCTTTGTCCTTAGACTCTGAAATCACATATTGGTTAAATAAGTACACGCGTTCGAGTGCCACCTTGATCGGCTTAACTTAGATTTGGTACATTATGTACCTAATTCGATCAATCGATCATTTAGTTAATAGGATTATAGATCGAAGAATTAAGTATAATATCACAGCAGTACGTAATAAATAAAATAGTTGCAGAATATTTTATAATGATCTGTTAATAATGTGTTCAAGATTGTCTTAGTAACTGGACAACATCCTAGTGGGTATATGTAAAATAAAATTTCAAATTAATTGTTCATGTTGATAAAGACTTATAAGTACTGATTTTCACCAACGATTTTAACACAATTCATACGACGTTTGATATATTGAAAATATTGATGATTCAGTAATTGGTGCTAACGCTAATACTATTTTTGCAGAACTAAATTGGCAAAATATAGCTGATATCATAATGATGTAAAGGCATTAGTTGCATAAGGTCGCATAAAATAAAATGTAATAAGATAAATATAAATAATGCATTATAATTTATTTACTTATATAAAATGCTGCGTGGGTCTGCATATAAGCCCGAATGAATAAACGGTGCTTCTTAATTTTGGTGTCGTCATAATGCCACTAATATAATGAATATAATTGGTTTTCTATTCTATTAACATAAATATTAGTAGATATTATGATTGTATTCAAAAGGCAATAGCTTAAATGTCTTATAACCACGTTATGATTAAGCCGACTAAAAATTGCTAGTACTAGCAGCCCTGACTTGGCGCCGAACACAAAGATGCCGAACTAATAATCGATTGCCTCTACGTTTGTATAGTTAGGTAATGCATAATCCAAATAATCCTGTTTCAAACATAGATAGTAAAATCAATAAATACTGATAACAACTGTCAGAATGAGTCATATGATAACGTAGCGTATATGAAACATATTCTACTGTTGACAAGTGTTTTGTATATTGGCAGGCGTTCGCGTTTGAGCCAGGCAAGTGTAAAAGGCTGCACGTATCCTGTGACAATCGATGGCACGGCTTCCCGGCGGAAACCTTACGGCCACTCGGCCAGCTTCAGCCAATGCGATGCTCGCAGTAGATGTAATAGAAATACGAAGGCGGTTTGCGTCGGAAAACCATATGCAATTATTTGCAAGGAAATTTAATCATTCCAAAAGTAATAGTTTATTAATTGTTTCAGAACTTTATTATCACCTCAATAAATCAATTGTTGTATATGATACCTAATGGCATTCTGTACCATTAGAATATAATTTATTCCTTGGAGGAATATTTGTGGTAGGTGAAGGAAGAAATAATATCTTTTAAGTTCTATAATATGTGTATTTTAGTTTGACGGGATGACACACTACCATCTGAATTATCGCACTTGACTATTGCGATAAAGAGGTTAAGGCGCTTTAGAGTTTTTTAAGGTCCCAAAATTTTCAGTGTATGCTAAAACTTTGTTTTCAACAATATTTTGCCTTCCTATAACTGGAAGTGGCGTCCTCCACTGAAACTGCGATTTACTTTTAACCACGTAGGTGGAACACTGACAATTATATTAAAAAAAATTCTTTTCTTCTTAAATGCAATGGCCGCCCGACACAAACCACCCGAAAGCTTAAAAAATAACTGTGTAAATACATACGTTCGATGAAGCGTCTACGCGTCTAAGCATGCCTGGCCATAAGTCCGAGACTGACCTTCGTCACTGTTACCGTTAGCGAGTGGCTCCTCACCGTTCTTCTCTCCGTTCTCCGCGGGCTTTTTCTCTTCTTCCTTCGCCTCCTTGTCCTTCTTCTCTTCGGAGCTCTCTTTGGCGGGCTTCTTCTCCTTTCCGGCCTTGCCCTTTGCGGGGGTGGCGGGCTTGGGTTTGGGTTCCAGCGAAGGGTCGAGCACCAGTTTGCCGATGTTCTTGCGGTCGTGCATCTTCTGCATCGCTTCGCCAACCTAAGTGCACGATTGATTTATTAATCATATTCATCGTGTTTGTAATGTACAAAAGGAAAATACATAGGACATAGCAAGCAAGATACATTTTCTGATGAATTCAGAAATGGAGGAGGCGTTAAATGGTAGAAAAATATCCAGGGCTGCGTCTTCCTGTGCACAATAACTGCAGCCACCAAATCGCTTTAGCGAGGTGTGATGATTTTGCGTCTGAACTCCCACGGTTCGCATCGATCTTACGCGATCGATGCGAACCGTGGGTGACAGCAAGTGGTAAAAATACATGGGCGGTTCTGTGTTTAGGAGCCCTCTTAGACACTGAACCGCACATGTATTTTAACCGCCCATGTACGTTAAGTCGGTTTCGGTCGTATTCAATCGTAGAAATATCGTTGAGCCTTGTCGAAGCCAACCGACTTGAGAATATTCCACACTGGGTTGGCCACTAACCCCTCCAACAGCGTGGTGGAGTATGCGTTAGACTTTCCTCAGCTGTGGCTATGGGAGAGACCCGTGCTCAACAAGACCTATGGTTGTTAATTGAAGCAATGGACCTTCAACCTCGACCTTCGACCTCAAAGGCTGATTGAAGGGTGGTTGACGGACGTGATCAATGCCGTGCAATATCAAATACTTACATCCTCGAGCGCCCAGGTAGAGTCGACGAGCGGCTTCACCTTGCCTTCAGCCCAAAGGGCAAACACGCGCTCCACCGCACGTCTAACGTACTCCGCGCGCCCATGTTGGAACAGCAAATGCCTCAGATTCAGGCCAGCGAGGCTCTTGTTCTCGTCGAACAGCTTGATCGGCGACACCTTATCCACCTGCCACCACTAAATCACACAAAATATAGATGTTAAAATTGTTTTCATCGCCCCTTTCCGACCTGAATAGTGCTACGATAGCTCCTGCCGGTCGTAAGGCGCGATTAAAAGGGGACTTCTGGAGTTTCGGGCGGTAAGATTGGGAGATCGAACCCTCTATCTAGTGATCCCGAAAAAGAAGACGTGGTGTGTTATCGCACAGCAATGTGCAGACGGAGTTAACTTCTTCTTTTGGCACAAAGTCTCAGACGTCGTTTGTTTACCCTTAGGGCGTTTCGGATTACTCTAAGTCCACCACACCACTAAAGGTTGACTACGCTCCATCTTCTTCAACGTTGAAAAAGTTTAACACTTTAAACGGGTTTCAGATCCATACGAAAGTTGAATTACTCTTTGATATCATCCGTCTAGACTGCATTAAGCGACACGTGAGTCACTCCTAGCGATACTGCACATATTATATAACTTGGAAGTTTATAAAAGTGGTAGTAGGTACAATATTTCAACGTAAGCTGTCTAGACAGGGGGTTCGAAGTGCGGATGTTTGAGTGCAGCATTCTTCATGAATCAGATAATTAAACCATTAGGTACTCACGGCACGCGCGGCGCTGAAGAAACTCTTGGTCTCGCCAGTCACGATGTTTGATGATCCTGAGATAAGAAAACTATTGTTTAGACCCCTTCTCACACTCAACTTAAGACAACGACCAAAGTTATGTGTTAAAATATGCATTGATTTCAATGAATATTGAACAGGCAAAATACAGACGTAGAAGCAATTTGATTATTGTTTGAGCTCACAATATAGCGTTAACATATCATACCTATTAGTTTTTAACGAAGGATCTTCAAAAGGGATCTTCTTGATAAACAGTGAACTAATCATGTATCGTGAAGTGATATAAAAAGAGTACGTACCGTAAAGAATATATCTTCCCATGGGCTTGAGGAGCTGGTACCCGCGGTTGCACTCTTCACCGCAGAGGCAGTCCAGCACGATATCGACACCATCAGCGGAGATTCTGTGGAACGACGAAGTATTACAACAATCATACCGATAAAGATCAGCTAGGAATTTCACATCATGCTAGAATATTCTACATTCAATAATAGGGTCGCCAACTACGAAGAAAATTATCAACCAATGTTATACATCTTCAAACTTATGTCTACCAAGACCAAATACAGGGAACTAAACCCGGACCCACGGAACCTTGTTGCTCGACAATTATTATGCCAACAATCTTGATAGCCCACATACTGTCATTTCATAATACCAGGGCCGTAGAGGGTTAGATTGTAGGTGGCGAGATAATCTTCAATTTTATTGTAGCTGGAGTAGTCTATTGGACAAACAAGTCCATCACGAAAATCTACTAAGATTTTTACGAAACTGCGTGCGTGGAACCTTCTGTACATCATGTCAGGTTATAAGAACCGTTCTGTTTATTTACCTTAAGATTATGTGGCCGAACTTGTTTACCCTGAGAAGAGCTCACGAGATATAAAAATATCTTTGTCTATTTACGAGAATTAAACGTCTCGCGGCTGTTACGAAGCAGCTGCCCTAAGGAGCGAGTTATAAACGGAACAATTAACGTATGACTTGTCCGCCCCAACTGGACCTTGACTCTAGAGTTCGAATGCCCTCAAACCTTCCTAAGCGAAGCGGTTTTCCGGCGCCAAGTGAAGCATGGGGAGCTCTCACTAATGTGGTCGTGAAAGGATCACACGAGAGCATGGGTGGGACTGAAATATGTAACTCTAATAACGATCAATTAACAGAGCTTGGGATCTAGAACAATGGTTTATTTGCTCATAAAGAACGATAAATATCTGAGGAATGTTTTCGATGCTCGCATCCGGATGCTTTAGTTTTTATACTCACTCAAAATATTTTTAGAAAATGTCAAAATATGCGGGACAGATGTGAAGCGAATAACGCAATATGATAATAATGATGAGGATTTATTTATATTAAAATTCATGCAGATATTACCAGGAATTTGATCCCAAATTGTCCAATATAGTATGAGAATAAGAATGGTTTATTGGACCCTCTGGAGTATATTATATACTTATATAAGCAACTTTATATTATAATAACTCGATTGACTTTATTAAGTGCAGTAGGTTCTAATTGCGTTTTGCAACAAGTGATCTACGAACGGCACTGAAATTACTAAATAGTTGAATATGAAACATATTCATATACTCTTAGTACAGGTGTAATTTACACTGAAAATCAAGAGAGCTAAAGCGATATATTTAACGCTAATATAACGTGCATAGATACGGCTAATATCACGAATGTAGGCAATGTTAGTAGGCAAGCAGAACCATAATGACAGCCGAGTCAATTTATAGCGGCAAAATGTAAACTATTATGCTTTGAATAAAATTCCCGCATGCCACGTGTAATATACACAACAAGCCATTAGCGCGAAGGGTCCGAGTAGGCGGTGTATTTTTAAACCGGCGTGATTTCATGATTTCAATTCTTAGTGTGTTAGTGTGTACTTAAATTTTTTTCACGTCGCAATCTGAAATTATTCTCGCACGTGATTCATAAGGGAGTTCTTTTTACTTCAAGGAAGATACACATTTATGACAGTCACTTGCAATTCGTTTTTTCAAAGGGATTTAGTATCGAATGTTCTACTCTTTCGCTTGTTGTGACTAAAAGTTATGGATACAATAGTAAATAATATTTGGTAAAATGATAAATTTTGGTCAGTAAGAAACTGTTTTATGCACAAAGAATTTTTTTTAACCTATACATAGGTACTGTTTTCTTTGATCTCACTACATATTGGGAGGATGAAAGACATACCCACAGATTTTAATGAAACAAAATAATTATGTAGTAAGTAAATAAAAAAAAATTAAATAATAAATGAGGTTGGATTCTTGACTGGCCTTGTGCGAGTGATGTGGTGTCATTCAAGAAATTCCTAACTGACTGGAGAGCGAATCAGAAACAAAGGATGGGTGGGTCCCAACACTCTCAACTATGTATAGATCCGTATAACATGAAGAATCGTAGACGTTCGATAATCGCATGAAACCTCGAAAAAGTTCTTTGGTGAGAGACATAAAACCGAAACCCACTTTTCGTTAGCTCATTAATATTACAGCTAGCAATCTAATTGATCACTCATAAAATGTTATTTAAAAAAAAAACGGATAAATATAAAATACATAGATTTATTATTCTATACTAGAAATAAATCTATGATAAAATACTACTTGAGAGTGATGATCATTTTACAGTTTCAGTAGGTTTGGTATGTAAAATGGATGGGTATGGTATGTTTTGGATGCCATGTCTCCTGTTTTCATGTATATAAAGAAAAGGCATGAGTCGATCAGGATAAAGGTGAATACTCACTTCCTGACTTCGCTGGTATAGTCGCTGCCCCTCTCGAGGAGGTGGTCAATGTTGTTGTTGTTGGCCTTCAGGGCCTCGTGCTTGGTCTTGGAGCACACGCCGAAAACGGTCACGTTCTCCACTGTCTTCGCGAGCTGGGCAACGGCTTGACCCTGGACAAATTAAACACATATAGCATGAAAGCTGCTAGGAACTCATCGAAGTCACCACTAGGAAGTAAAGAGAGATTAAAAGGAAAAAAAAATTTACAAAAGGGTGCTTCTAAATTCAGTTTTATCATCACAGTCAAAACTCGCTCGAATTCATTACTGTCGGGTACATATTCAAACCAGCCAAACACTAGCTATTATATTCCTCACCGTGAACCGACACTCATTGCTATCAAGTAGTACTTATTACGTTACAAGCGTTACAACATCTGTTTTAATAAGATTCTCAGCTCGTAATTACAATTGTAAGCTTATCCTGTTTTTTGCTCGTGAATCGTGCATTGAATAATGATCACTACAGATCGGGAAGATTTTGGTACCTACATACTTTACTACTACTAGACATTTGGTTAACTCCGAATACGCAATTACCACCGATGCGAGCCCCACCCTCGCCTACACCACATTACATGTGATGTGGGAGTTACGTGTTTGTAATTCGAATGCGTTAAAATAATTGACAGTGGCATGTCCGAACCCCTCCCGTATTCTTAAACTAGCCGTTTCAAATTACGGGTCATTGACTCTGAGGGTAATGAGTGACGCTATAAACGGAAGAACATTCTGGAGCGCACTATTTTTCTCACCGAATTGAGAGCGGCATATTAGACAATATGTAACCTTGTTTGCACGCTCATTACAGAGCATGTACTGTACTACTCGTATGAGTACATAATTTAAGTAGTGTTCGTGTACGAACAAAAGCTTTGAGGAGATACTGAACAGTGGTTCCCAGACTTCCCAGGGTCAATGCTACGGCGGTATTTTTAGCGAGGTTTATTTATTTTCTCAAGTCCAAACTGACTTGAATTTTACTTTTAATGTATAAATGTTAAGTATAACTAACAACTCTGCAGTACTTACCTATATTTTATATACATAATAAATATATGGTACATATATAAGTTACTTTTAATGAGTTTAAAATAATGTAATAATCATCTTTTATTTTGTAACTGCACAATAAATGGTTTTTTAAATATATTTTTTTTTTTTTTATAGATACAGTATAGCAAACGAGCTTGCAGCACCACCCATCCGCTGCCACCCATGACAACTGTGACTGACTTTGAACAAGACTCAATTAGGGACTGGGATGGTTAGTCCAATTAGTTGAGAAAGTTAATTAGAACATTAGTTGGTCAGTTCGTTAGTAGGTATGAGGACTAGGGACTGTTAGTTATAGTTAGTCCTGTTAGTTCGTGTTAGTAATAGTCCAGTTAGTACTTGTTAGTAGGAGTCTCGTTCTAAGTCAGTCACAGATGTGTTGCTACCCTTGAGGACTAAGATGGTCGCCTCTAAAGAAGTGTAACCGGAATCCACACCTTTCCAACCGGACCACAATTGCTTTAAAAACAATTATTACACGGCAGAAATGGTACTAGGTACCGTGGCGGGCGGTGGTACTGCCCCGGGCGAACTCTATATGGAACCAATTAGCTTTCATATAAAACCTATTTGGTTCCCTATAGGTTCTACCACCTACAACCACTTTAAGCAGTATATTCAGTTGTAACAAATTATTTATCTTGAAATTTTCAGCTGTACTTAGAATTAAGTAATGTTGTTACATGTAACCCTGTTGTTTTATAAGTAACGGAGCCGGCCTAACTCGTACGCTTACGAGCGTTTAATGCACAAACCGTGTTCCTGAAGCAGTTAACTGTATGTTAGCTCGTGCCTACACATTACGAGGAGGTAGAGGTACCTATATTATTATACCTATCGTCGCATCCATCTCTATACTATATAGTTTCATCCATAGCCCATTGGCTCGCGTCGATTTATAGGCGCTACCGTGCTTCGGAGGGCACGTTAAGCCGTCCGTACCGGTTGTCAATGGTAAAAACAATCGTTAAGCTTTGTCGAAGGCCTTCGGGTGGCTTGAGAATAATCTAGACTGGACTGGTCACTAACCCCTCCACCAATATGCATTGGAGCAGCGGGGTGGAGTATGCTCTAGATACTTCACCCCAAGTATACTCTAGCTGTGTCTGTGGGAGAGACCCGTGCCCAACAGTGGAACGTCTATAGATTGTAACAAGAAGTACCAACATGCTTAGCAGTAATCCTCTGGGTGTATAAAATCGAGTAATCATAGCATTAATACCGAGAGAAGGATAGTCAAAGTAAAGAAGAGAATTTCAAAAATATTGTAAGGATTACCCAAGTATCTTTATAAAAAATGTAATGATAGGATTAGACGACTCCACGTAGATCTTCTAACTAATTGGTGGGCAGACTATTAAGTATGATAAAATTAATTGCTCGGGATTCTACTTATGTTTGACACGAACCCCACATCTGAATGGACTGATATTACTATGTATTTTTCAAAGTTTTAGCGGTAAATTTTTGTTTAGTACGTAAATAGGTACAAATACCATTTCGTTCCCTAATCTGAGACAAATACAAATATTACAAATACACCACAATACAACTAATATTTGTTAACGCACTTATATCGTCTTGTACCATTGGAAAACAAGTCTACTATCAGTCAACAATTTTTTGAACCAACAGAACATATTATAGGTAACTACAGTACATACTCCAAATAGTTCTGATAAACTGAAGGTTATCATATCATTTCGGGGGAAAAAAGTTTTCGTTTTATCATTATTTTGGACTCTACCAACATGGTAGAGTAGAGTGAAATACAATACAACCCGTCATAATCCCGCAGTTGTGCCGATTCTCTTTACATCTAAGTACCTCATAAGACTTGACAGACCTCATAGCCTACCACGTTGGATAAATGTCTAAAGAACTAACGCATACAGATCAGATAACTTGATAACTTGCTCGCCCGCGCCCGACGATACCATAGTCAGCGCTAAACTTAGATGTCTGTACCATACACATACCTACTGCGCGTCATCATCATCATCACAACCCTTTCTTTGTCCCACTGTTGGGCACGGGTCTCCTCTGAGAGGAGGGATTAGGCCTTAGTCCACCACGCTGGACAAGTGCGTATTGGCAGACTTCACATGCCTTCGAGAACATGAGAAGAACTCTCAGGCATGCAGGTTTCCTCATGTGTCCTTCAGCGTTACAGCAAGTGGTGACATTTGATTTCTTAAATCGCACCAAACTTTGAAAAGTCATTGGTGCGTGCCGCTGGTGTTTGAACTCGGACTGCTCGAGTGAGAGGCGAGTTCGATAGCCACTGGGCTGTCACTGCTAGTGAGAGGCGAGTTCGATAGCCACTGGGCTGTCACAGCATACTGAGCGTGCCAGAATAAAACTACACAATAACTCACCACGCCCCCACCAGCGGAGTGCACGAGCAGGCTCTTGCCGGGCGTGAGGTTGGCCATCTCGAAGAGCAGCAGGTAGGCCACCACGTAGTTGGTGGTGACGGCCACCGCGTCCAGCGCGGTCATGCCGGCGGGCAGCGCGTACACGTACTGCGCGGGCACGGCCACTAGCTCCGCCCAGGCGCGGTACTCCGGCAGTGCCACCACTTGGTCTCCCACCTGAAAAATACGATGTTTTAAAGATCGCTCCTAGACAATATTTTCTTTCCCTACTAGTGGACGCCCGCAGCTTCGCCCGCGTGGAATTAGACATAACAATAGTTTCGTTTACACGTATTACAGTAATATTATATAGCCTATGTCACTCAGTAAAGATGCAGCTTGGCAACGTTGTTTTGCCATATAAATAATGATCGTAGAGGGTTGAAAATTTAGGGTTGTATGTATTTCCTAATGCTGTATCATAAAAAAAAAGAAATTAAAAATTTTGTCTAAAAAATAAAAAAATAAAATTTAGGGGTGGACTACCCCTAACATTTAGGGGGATGAAAAATAGATGTTGGCCGATTCTCATAGATACCGGATAAGCACAAAAAATTTCATCAAAATCGGTCAAGCCGTTTCGGAGGAGTATGGCAACGAAAACTGTGACACGAGAATTTTATATATTAGATTAGTTCTATTGGAAACGACACATAAATTACGGTTGCGATAAATATGTAAACCATAGAGTAAGATATATTTTATGGCAATTTAACTCTTCGATGTGCATTTGATCTACCTCAAAATCTTGTAACCAAGAGCATGCATGTCTTACTCCATGCAAATTGTATGTAGGTAGGTCTTAATATACATCCGTCCGTCATTATCTGCTTCGGATCAGTGATGCTCGACTTACTTCCGGCTTAAAAGATGAGGACCCAAGCCAGTGTAATTATTCGCGAAACGACGACAACGTCGTACATTTTATTTCCACCCCAACCACGAACACAAACAAGAGATTCCTTTTATGGCATTTTATGTGACTATACGAAGTACTTTTAAAATACTATCTACTTTTCAAATATCCTTTCTGGAGATTTTATGTAAAATAAACCTGTGTATATGGATTCAACAATAGAAGCCATTCGACAAAAAGGAAGCTTACTGCGGAAGGTCCGGCGGACGCATCGTAGTGAGACAAAATTCTCAAAATGTTTGTAGAACCTCAAAACTCGTTTTGACTCAAATAAAACGACATTTGATTCCTGTTTAGACCTAACTTTGCGATTTTAATCAATGCAGTGAAGTGAACTTTATTGTGTATCGAGTGAGAAAAGCCCCTAGATAAAATAAATAATTCTGTAAAATAACATAAGTATATATAATATACATACCTATATTATTCAATGTTCATGAATAAAACACATTCAAAAACACAGTTTATACCCGACACCTCGCCATAAGACAGATAGAAAGTAGATGTGCAGGGATATCAAGGATTGCATAGTAAAGTTATAGGTACTGTGATTTTTCTTTTTACAAATTTCTTTATTAAATAGAGTATCTACCGAGAGGGTTTACTTTCGGCTTTATTACCTCTCGGCCTAAACTAGGGAGTACCGGTGTATGCGCTGGTTCGGTGATAAGACCGGCGGGGAATTGGCTCTGGATTTAAAGGAAAACCAAAGGAACTCACCGAGATCTGGACGCGTAGACCGCCTGGCGTAGTAGCACTGTATTTTTGCGTACCTTGCTTTATTGTATTTTTAATTTAAGTGGCCACTTTTCAATGTTAACAAACACTCTTCAACTTGTACTTTTGAATTGCAAATTATTATTTAAACTGTCGATTATTCGATGGACTCGCGTGGTTAAAAAAGGTCTTGTTCGCACAGCACTCCGTCAACGACAAATGTGTCGTTCTTCTCGAATTCTCCACCAGCCGTCTTGTCAGCCACGCACCAATCGCGTGCCTCGGCGAGGGAGTGAGGGAGATAGACGACACAACGAGGGAAATGGGTATAGGCGTGCCTTCTTATCACCCGCGTAATTTTGAACGAGATATAATTATACTGGGCCGTTTCGCTGTGGTTAATTTGGCCAAGACATGCCCCCCAGCTTGACAGAACCCAGTTCTATCAAAAAACAAATAATTCAATTTAAGTAAGAATTGTTAATGATATTGATATTAAATATTAATGTATTTAGTAAATAAGTATGCTATTTAAACAAATAATAATAAATTAATAGATAGATAAATATTAAGTGGACTGTATAGATATAATTATTGTGTGGGTAGTGGATACAGTTTAACGACAGGTCGACGATACACGCCAGACTTTGTACGTACATCAGCTACCCTAACTACCCCGTCTTTACCGGGAAATACTTTATCGATTATTCCCAAAGGCCAATCTAAAGGAAAACTATTGTCCGAACCAATCAATACAATAGTACCTTCTTTAATCTGAGAAGTATTCTTTAACCATTTACTACGAGTTTGTAAAGTATTCAAGTATTCCAACTTCCAACGCCTCCAGAATGACTGCATAAGGCTATCAACGAGACGCTTTCTGTCGATAATACTGACATCTCCAGCTACGGTTTCCGAAGGAAATGCCTTTAATGGCGTTAAAGTTAAAAAATGTGCAGGAGTCAACGCTAATGGCTCCGATGGATCCGAACTCAACACAGAAAGTGGACGTGAGTTAAGTACCGCTTCTATCTGAGTTAGGAGTGTATTCATCTCCTCTACGGTGAGTAGCTGATTGCCAACTACCTTACGAAGGTGGGTTTTAACGCTCCTAATATTTCCTTCCCAGATTCCTCCAAAATGGGGGGAAGAGGGGGGATTAGTACGCCATTCAATCGAGTTACTTGATAACTCTAACGCAAATTTGTCAGAATAATTTTTTGACGTTGTTAATTTATAGATTTCATCAAGATATGACTTGGCTCCGATAAAGTTGGTACCGCAATCTGTATATACGAATTTAATTGGACCACGCCGTGAAATGAATCGTTTAAAACAATTTAAAAATGATTCCGTGCTCAAGTCGCTAGAAAGCTCTATGTGCGTAGCCTTAGTAACGAGGCACACGAATAAGCAGATATACGCTTTCTGGCTTCGTACACCACGTCTACGATAAGGAACGACACGCAATGGTCCCGCATAGTCTATCCCAGTGTGGAAGAATGCCTTTGCTTCGTGCACTCTCGATGAAGGTAAATCTGCCATAATTGGAAATTCGTTTTTGGGTCTCGATTTAAAACATATATTACACATTTGCACTCGTTTACGGACGATATTACGTGCAGACAAAATCCAAAATCTTTGACGCAACAGAGACATCAACAACTGAGGTCCAGTATGTAAGTACTTCAGATGATAGTAATCAATTATTAAATTAACGATATGATCTCGCGGGGGTAGTAATATCGGATGTTGACTATCATAGGGTAAGTCGGCGTTACTCAAACGACCGCCTACTCTAAATATACCCTCATGAACAAAGGCCTTTAATTTTTGAAAGGATGGGGGTAACGGTTTATTTGCTTC
Source organism: Carterocephalus palaemon (assembly GCA_944567765.1). Classification (NCBI taxonomy): domain Eukaryota; kingdom Metazoa; phylum Arthropoda; class Insecta; order Lepidoptera; family Hesperiidae; genus Carterocephalus; species Carterocephalus palaemon. The sequence goes on along the minus strand of OX155655.1, from coordinate 4,301,649 downwards.
GTATTTATCAAATTCATTATGAAAATAGAAACGTTGCAAATTTTTAATTATTATGAACTCTGCGATTTCTAAATGTGCAGTTTCAAATTTATCAGGTAATTTCTTGATAAATCGTAAAATGTATACCACGCTCTAATCAATTTTGTCCAAGAAGACATTCTAAGCGCAAGTGAATATAGAAGAGGTGGTTCAATGTTTTCTACGGTAACTAGCACCGACGACTTCTTTTCCGGCACGTCCGTAATAGCCGCTGGATCATAGTCGCCGATCGGCCACTGCGAGATTGGCAGTCGAGCAAACCGAGGACCCTGAAACCATAGTGAGTGGTCGCTCAGTTGCGCGGGTGTCAGCCCACGAGACAAACAATCGGCAGGGTTTTCCTTACCAGCAATAAAATGAAAATGATTGGGAGGAAGTATCTCCTGAATTTTGGCAACCCTATTTGCTACGAAAGTCTGCCATCGCGATGACGGCGCGTGGATCCAAGCTAATGCTACCATACTGTCCGTGAATGCGAACACATTATTAATTTGAACACGCTCTGAATAGGTATCTATAACTATTCGCATTAATTTTGCTAGAATTAAATTTCCACAGAGTTCTAATCGGGCCAGAGAAACGCTACGAATTGGAGCAGTTCTCGATTTGGCACAGATCAAATTAATTACAAATTTATTTTCATTAGGAAAATAAACGTGTAGGTATACTTCGCCACCATACGCCCTTTCAGAAGCGTCAGCGAATCCCAAAACGGTAACTATACTGTCGGGTTTGAATCCTACATGACGAGGTATTTTAATATTTTGTAATACGGGCAGTTCATTTACTATTTGCTGCCATAGTGAAATTATATTTTCTGGTGGCTTCTCGTCCCAGTCGATGCGGTTCGTCCACAAAAACTGAATGATCAATTTCGCCAGTAAAGTGACTGGTGCTACGAATCCCATCAGGTCCCATAATCGAGCAATCGTAGATAGGATATTCCGTTTCGTGCACTCGCAATTTCGTACATTCACTATGAACGTAAAAACATCCTCAGCGGGTAACCAACGAAGACCTAATATTTTAAGCGAGTCGACGGGGCCGAATTCTATGTCCGATGAAACGCGAGCGAATTCCGGGATACTCTCCATAACCGCGGACGAGTTGCTTGAAAATTTAACCATCTCAAACCCCCCAGCATGGCACAACCCTATCATTTGCCGCGACAGCTCGATTCCCTCGGACGTAGATACGCACGAGGTGGCGAGGTCGTCCATATAGATGTCGCGCCGGACCACTGGCGCAGCGACTGGGAACCGCGAGCCTTCGTCGGTTACCAACTGACGGACCGTACGAATGGCCAGGTATGGGCTAGAGCACTGGCCGAACGGGACTCGCGTTATCTGGAGCAATCTCAGCGGCTGACTGCAGTCTTCGCGGTATAGAATAATTTGGAAACGCCTATCCTCTGGTTTCACCAATATTTGTAAATACATTTGACGAATATCGGCACTAATCGCTACTGAGAACAATCTAAAATTTAAAATTATATTAAAAAGGTCGTTTTGTAAATTGGGGCCAACGTGTAATAAGTCATTAAGTGACAACCCTGATGTACTACGCATACTTGCATCTAACACGAGTCGCAATTTAGTAGTGTTTTTATCAGGCCGCAAAACGATATGCCCCGGAATGACATAATGAGAGCCTAACTCCACGTTATTGTCGACTGGTACTAAGTAGCCCTTTTCTAAATACTCGGCGATCAGTTTATGATATTCAACACTAATCGGAATATTAGAAGACAATTTACGCTCCAAAGACAAATACCTACGCGTGGCCGCCTGTAAAGAGTCACCTAATTTTGAAGTATCGTCCTTAAAGGGCAGCGCAACGATGTAACGACCGCTGTGATCACGCGTGGTGGTCTCCTGGTAAAATCTTTCGCATTCCTGTTCATCCGGAGTAAGTACGTTTGCTGTAGGAACACTTTCTAATTCGAAAAACTGACAGACAGATTTTCCTAAAGAATGATTGCATTCGGTTGCGCAATATGTGTGCACGTCATTATCCGGGCCCGTAATTGGGGCCTGGCCGTAAATAATGAAACCAAATAACGTTTCAATAGCGACGGGTTCGTCCATATTCCGAGCGATAATTTTTGGTCGAATAATACGGGCGAATAGATCCGATCCAACTAATAAATCGATGTCGCTAGGTTCCGCATATGAAATATCCGCTAGTGGAATTTTATTTAAATATTCCAAGCGATTAGTATTTATTTTAGCAGACGGTAACTCGCTTGTAATACGGCGCGTCACTAATGGTTGTATAGTAAACGAAATTCTGTCGTCTAATCTTGAACGTAATGTTACACGAGTACAGCCTTCTATTGGGTTCGTAACATCACCTACTCCGCAGACATACTTGGTCGGTGAAGGAAGCATTTGCAAACCTAATTTTTTGCAACAATTTAAAGTAATCAAGTCCCTTTGAGATGCACTATCGACTAAAATACGAACTACGTGAATTTTTCTCGTGCAATCAATCACGTTACACTGCGCGGTACCAAGCAGTATCGTATGGCCTACAGCGGGCGAGCACGCAATGGATGTGTCAGCCTCGCTAATGTCGCTCGGTCGTACCGAAGTAGCACACAAAGAAATCGACTGAGTACGCGGTGGCGCACCGCAGCCGCTCGCTTCCGAGCGAGCAGCCGGTGACGTCACGGCCACGGCAGCAGGTCGCGAGATCGCCCGCGCCGTATGCGCAGTGCCCGTGCCGCGTGGACCCGGGTTCGAATCCGAGCTAAAATGTAGCAATGTACTATGACTACGAGAGCATTTGGCACACGTAGACTTCGTAGTACACTGCCGAACTGTGTGGTCTTTACTGAGACAATTGACACAGCCTTTGTTTGATTTAATAAAATCAAAACGTTCCGTGGGCGACAAAGAATTAAATTTATTACAATACCGCAACTGAAAATGGTCAGTATTACCACAGCATAAGCATTTCTGTTCATTAATTACAAATGTTTTACTATTTGTTTTATTATTATTCGGACGGGAAGATGGGGCGGAAATACCCTTCGATTGCACCTTATTTGACTGCCTCGTCCCTGTAATATTAGTGGCACGTTGTAGTATATGTGATTGGTTCCTAACGAATTCGATAAACTGCGAACAGGACGGGAGTTTTGTAGTATCGCTACCGTACTGTATTTCAAACGCTTTGAGAATATTCAAACCGACTTTTTTAGACCCGATATGAATAAACATGAAGTCCTCTAAACTATCCAACTTTAGTTGCTGTAATGAGCTAACCAAAGATGAATATTTGTCGATAAAATTATCTAAGCTTTGCGGGCAGTCATCATAAACTGAGGGTAAGTTCAACAATTTGTCGAAATACGACGCCGCTAATCCGCGTTTGTCATTATATTTTTGTACCAATGTCTGCCATAACACTGAGTAATTTTCAGCGGTAGGCATGAATCCCTGACAAATTGTTTGTGCTTTCCCTGTCAATTTACCCATTAAATATTGTATTTTTTCACCGTCCGTTAATATTTTGTTCTCATGAACAGCTGATTTGAACGTTTCATAAAATATAGGCCAACTTTCTAAATCGCCATTAAAAGACATTAATTCAAGCCGCGGTAGTTTCGGGCCTGACCTATGAGACTCCAATTTGGTCTCACAGGTATCGTGCGTATTTGTATTATGACGCGACGACATTAATTGTGAGTGCTTGAACTTGACCCGGGAATACAAGTCTTCAAAGGATAGCATGGCAGCGTAATCGGGCTCACCAGTATAATCCTCCGAAGACATTAGTAACTCGTTACGTTCGTCCAATGTACGTACAAAGTCCGATCGAGTAATGTCGATTGTACTCGCGTTAGACAAAAATGTGTCTATAGTATCCGCGGTACTTAACTTTGCCATACTATCGAAAACCGTTTGCATTCTAGAAAAGTACGTGTTAATTTTAACCTGCAAGAGTTGCAATTTGCGTTCAAACATTTTATCTTGTTTAGGCATGATATAAAGGTTAATATGCACAGATATATAAATACAAAATAAAATGTAAGATACAGTTAATAATTATACTGAAACGGCCAAGTATTTTAAATGTAGGTACGTAAAAATATGGCGGCCGGTAAAGGACGCTATTAATATTTTTACTAATCCGCGGCCGAAGTGACCAAAAAAAATGTATGCGCTGGTTCGGTGATAAGACCGGCGGGGAATTGGCTCTGGATTTAAAGGAAAACCAAAGGAACTCACCGAGATCTGGACGCGTAGACCGCCTGGCGTAGTAGCACTGTATTTTTGCGTACCTTGCTTTATTGTATTTTTAATTTAAGTGGCCACTTTTCAATGTTAACAAACACTCTTCAACTTGTACTTTTGAATTGCAAATTATTATTTAAACTGTCGATTATTCGATGGACTCGCGTGGTTAAAAAAGGTCTTGTTCGCACAGCACTCCGTCAACGACAAATGTGTCGTTCTTCTCGAATTCTCCACCAGCCGTCTTGTCAGCCACGCACCAATCGCGTGCCTCGGCGAGGGAGTGAGGGAGATAGAAGACACAACGAGGGAAATGGGTATAGGCGTGCCTTCTTATCACCCGCGTAATTTTGAACGAGATATAATTATACTGGGCCGTTTCGCTGTGGTTAATTTGGCCAAGACAACCGGAGTATGGACATTATGTTAAGTTTATTGTTATAATATTTGATGTTAAGAGATATCAACCGTCAATGACAAGACTAGTCTAAGCTGTTTAATTTAAGCTAAAGAAGACTATTTTAAGCTAAACATTGTCACTAAATATAAGTAGCATTGTGTGTACCAAACTCAGATTTTGTTGGTCTGAGGTACCAAAGGCATAGGTTAGCCGTAATATGCGTGTTTTGAGCATAGTGTTAGAACTATGTAAAATGTAATAATAATTTATGTGGTTATTCCACAATAATATGACAGCAAAATGCAGTCACCAATATTCAGGATTATCTTACATACCTCTTTGGAAAAGCATAATAATGTGACGTAGATACTCCTCGTATGAGGTGATTTTATATGATAATATGATACATGTATCATAAAATATGTTTTTTAATGAACACAATTCTTTACAATTAACCTATTTATCATTATTAGTCATTAACTAACATTGTTGTTCGCCGCCTATTGAGTAACGGCGTAACCAATTATTTAGTAAAATGAGTTTCCGATTATAATAAAGTTGGAAATTACATTTTGCAAATTAATATCTATAAATACACGTAATTAATTGATCATAAGTATATCCGTCAGTAACCTCATAGCAAATCGATTCCGGAAATTTGACCTAACCTACCGCTATCTACTTTTAATTTGATTTCAAAAAGCAAGTATACATACCTATTACTATATACTTTACTACTATTCGTAATCAATAGTAATAAGTACTAAACAAAGTAATCTTTTTGATCTTTACCAATTAAATGACGATTAATTATCATGCTAAATGATGAGTTACTGGCTGTACCACCCAATCAATGTAGGTAACCAGTTTGATTTAGGAATAAAAATATATATTTATACAAAAGCTTATTTATTTAATAATAATTCTAACTTACATCTAAGTTAGTTAAATTTGAGCGTTCAGTAAAAGCACGAAACACTACAAAAATATGTTTGTTAAGAGTACCTATACTGTTTCCAAATAAGGGATTCAAGATAATTTTGTATATTATTAATTTAATGGTCAATAAATCATTACTTGGGAATTATATTAGATTGTTTCGTATCCTAAAGATTTTAGTTTTTATTAGAGTCAATATCAGGGTAATTATTTATTTATTTTTATTTATTGAGGAAACAATTCTTTTTAATTTACACACAGATAAATTACAAAAAAAATACAAAATACAAAAGCCTTAATTTATTCCTTGTCTTAGATCATTAATTACAAACACGTCATGTACATATTCGATATTCAAAATTTCAAACTAGGAACTTTAATCAATAATAATTTTAATACAGTTAAATTAATAACAAATAAATTAGTGACATCAGTCAGATACATAAGGAAAATGATCAATGACTCTCCGTCTATCATTTAATTTCATAGAACACTGTTAGACATAGGCATCTCTTTAATCGGCCCGGTCCTGTATCCGTTAAATCCGTGGTTTTCCACTGTCTCCGTAAGTTACCAATAACTAATGATTTATTCTGTATAATAGTTACTTACCTTAAAGTTGGTGACTCCTTCGCCAACCTGCTCAATCTCACCGGCGCATTCGAAACCGAGGATGAAGGGGGTTTTCGGCGGGGAATCAATAGCGCCTTGACGTACGATCAAATCTTGGAAGTTCAGACCACTGTAACAATACAACATTTTATCAGTTCGTCGCAACGTCTTCTACTTTTTATAATGAAAATATTTCCGCTAGTCCACTGCTTGGGTAGCGACAGTTTGTTTGAGTTTTTATGACCGTATGGTTTCATACGGCTTTAAAAGGAATCCTATTATGTGAAGTACCAGTCTGTATATTATACGTATCATTTTCATCTAAATTGGAATTGAATTTATTTAAATTGAAATAACCAACGATAGCTTTGCTTTTATTTCATTTGAATTTGAATATTTCATTCAACCACGACTACTGGTTCATAAAAATCATAAAATCTTGCTTCCAGTTGAGAAACTAAATAATAATAGTGACATATACCCACGATATACAGACTAAGTACGGACGAAGAATTCTTAACAGCAAATAAAACAATTAGGTAGGAGCCAGAGTCCTTGCAAATGACTGCGTAGCGGGGTTCCATTTAATAAAGCTGCAAAGCCCAATTAATGCCGTGAGGAGACAAAGGAATGCGGCAGCCATTTGTCACCACGCACCAGAATGAGACATGACCAGCATAAATAATATAACATTTAGATAACAAAATAAGTTCAGGCATCATAAGATCAATAGGCATGTGGCGACTCCCTAACCATTGCTGTGTTCAACCAATACGCAATACGCAAATACACCATAAAATTTAAATGTAGGTTAATTTAAATCATTCCACGTCCAGTTTAGTGCGCGTGGAAGTAGTAAATGTAAACTGATTTCGCTTTTATTTTATAAAAGAAGATTGATTTTACGACGGCGCCACCATTCACTTCCATTCGCTCCAAACCAATGAATAATTTAATGGAAAGAGCTATAAAGATAGTGATGGTCGAAGACCAGAAATCCAGATATCAGACGTCACTACGTCAGTAAGGAGTGTGTAAGAATTAAGGATCCACTGCAACCGGCATATTATTATGTGTAATTGTGTATATCGGGGGAGTATTATGCTTGTGTCGTGTTGGTGCGGCAGCGATTTTAAAAATAACAATATTACATAATAATTATAAAGATAATTACATTTCATTTGCCACAATTGAAACTACTATTTAGTCGTAAAACCTATTTGACCCATAATAATCAGGCCTAGATGGATACTATAAAATTGTTATGTAGATCTCATTGTGTGCCAAAATCTTGAAACTAACACAAATGTGAAACACACACCAAGACTGCACCAATCAAATCATTCAAAATGTCTATTACATTTAATAAGTAGGTATAAACAAGTAGGTGACAACGTGTAATACACGGCTTAATTTAATTGTAAACATTTTCATGCAAATTGCAAGTGACTCATGTGGATTGCACGTAGTACAAGCATGCTGGTCCCTACGCAAACACATGTAATTATTTCACGATAGGCTACGTGCGCAGTGTTACTAAATCGCAGGTTCGACGTATTGTCTGGGTCTATTACCTATTCTAAGGTTGTTGCTACTCATGGGGGCAGGGGTGACCAATAAAATGAGGGTGGGTTTTTCCAGGTAGCCTTGTTACAACATAGCAACACAACAGTAAAACTACTCGTATTACTGGCAAACACTAATTCCGCTGAAAGGCAACGCCCAGTAGACCAAATATTTTCTGTAGATGTAGGTACAAAATGAGAAGGGACGAATCTAAAAGCACAATAGTATAAAAAAAAAGGCAATTTCTCTCATGTACTGACCTTTTCGCAGTTTCTTCGTTTGTATTTCGATAACGGAAGTCAATTAACCCAATTGGATTACTCGAGCACTTACGTGGTTATGATTTGGTGCTATGTATTTGTAAATCGAATACATTAAGGCAGTTGGAAAGTCAATAAAAATGGAACGATAGTGCCGTACTATCGTAACCGACTAACGCATGGTAATTATGAAATGTAAAATTTTGAGTTTGGTACCTTTGTGTCTAAGAGATGCGTACTATAATTCTTAGAATAGTTCTCTGCAAAGAAATTGAAGTTTAGGTACCTTCTAATTTTTTTGGTTCACCAAGTACTAACACTTCATATGTGATGTGCCTACTACATTAACATAGGTTAGACAACTAGGTACATAAAACATTATGTAGTATGTATTAACAAATTGATCACAGTGGTCAAACTCATCAATCGAGAGTTCCTTCGGCTAGTTTTTAAGTAATTTTGGTAAATAGCGCGCGTGTCCTGTTGTTGGCCAAAGGCATTCGTGTGTGGTTGGTATAATACATACCTAATTATAGGGATTTTAATCGTTGGTTGGGTAGCGGCACCCGATTCGCAGCCCAAGCGGGGTGCGGAGCGAGGCGTGCGGCAGGCAATCGATACTTCCCGATTGTCTCTCGCCAACGTATCGGTATAATGAATCCGACTTATTCGTCCGCGAACAATACCCGCTCCTTGCACTGACGCAGTCGCTGTTTTACATTGTTTACGCTCTCCTTGTTAACATGCTCGCTACTGGCAACATGCACCGGCCTTATCTTCTGTTTATAATTGACATTATAAATACGAGAATGAGGAGGAACAGACAGACGGCTGTATCGAACATAAACATATTATGTAACAACTATAACAGAACTTTCCTTTGTTTTAATTTAACTGTATCTGAGCGGTATTAACTGTACCTATAATGGTGGCTGGTGACAGCCCAGTGGCTATCGAACTCGCCTCTCACTCGAGCGGTCCGTGTTCAAACCCCAGCGGCACGCACCAATGACTTTTCTAAGTGCGATTTAAGATATTAAATGTCACTTGTTGTAACGGTGTACCTGTATATCAAACAAAATGGCTATTCTGTGGAGTTTCCCTATGTTTATCCGACATTATTCCTACAGGGCCTGCATGTTGGGGTATGAAGACTCACTTGAGATGAGGCGTGAAATAGCACACTGATGGAGCACTTCTATCGTCTCATGAGAGGCGAAACGTTCCTAACATGTACAAAAGACACAGTAAGGTATTTTCAGTTCCAAAGTGTGGGGTGGTACTGGTCCGGCACCGCAGGTTCATGCGCTGAAGCTGCTTAAAGGTTTCCTGGATTAGGATCCAAATTTTTTTGATTGCTGCACTAGAATCCTATTTAGTTTGCCAGAAATGCCAGCAGGTATGTATGTTTCGACTTTAGGTTTAAATTAAAATATGTAATCGCATTAGAATAATGTTCTGTAACGTTTATAATCGTATAAATAAATACATATGCAATAATTAGCAATATCAATTTCTGGCTGTAAGATAGACTCGAATAGGAATATAGGGAACAAATTACAATGACCGCTGCCGCTGCAAATGTCTTCTCGATACAATCTTGTTTATTTCTTGACGCAAGCCAACCCAACAGTCGACACCAGCAGGTACCTTCGTATTATTATCTTTTTCTGGTTATGGTAAAATCACTTATTCTTAATTAAAACCGTAACCAAAAATGTTGTTCTTGTAAGTTGTTACGAATTATTCCCTGAAATAATACACATTTTCGTTGAATTCCCGTTGAATAGCATTACATTTTAACGAACCTCCATTGTTTCTTATTTCTGCAAAATGAGATTATCCTGCCATGTTATTGTTCAAAGTCTAAACTCAATACTTAGATACTCGATACTTAAACAAAAAGTTCTCTTCTACTGAATTTATCTACCTACTATCAGAATGTAGGTGGGTACCTACCTACACTTACAATTTTTAAAGCATGTTTCAAATATTTTGTTTCAGAACATATCAGATGTTTCACAATTCTATGGTTTCGTGATGATGACCAGAATTCATTAGGTAATAAATTAATTACATAAAAATAAATTCACAATTAAGTAATATGTTTGTCCTATCCTGACCTTTACTGTCCCAAAATGCTATTTACTGTTCAATCAAATGACCAGATTCATTTAAATAAATAGGATGTATTTACGTCGCAAAATTTGTAGCAGCAAATGAATCACATTTGTCGCATAAAGTCGTCACTCGTCATAATGAAATGGCCTTTATTCGAATCGAATGAATCACCACTGGCTGTTTACATGTTTAAATTTCTTTATTCGCTTGATTCATCGGAAGGGGAGTCGCCGGTGTCAGGAAGAGTCGGCTTCCCCTCGTCAACGGGTGGCTGACGACACAATGACGACATTAAAATACTAAACCGTAATTGTGAATAATTACGTTCATGAGTTCGCCGTGCATGTAGCTAGCTAGTTGCTATGGCGGCATCGGCATGTCGCCTGAACCAACGTTACCCTCCGCGCCCGCATATTTTTTATTGGATAAATTATTATTAGACTTGGTCACTACCGTTTTATTATTTAAAAAAACTTTTATCTGGAACTGGAGACCCGCTGCAGTAGAGGGTTGGAATGTTAAGCCAGGATAATCCGCTCCCGCGTTTTTTGTACTGAGTTTTACAGGACCCTGATCGTCATTGTACAGGCTGAATAATCGAAATAACTGCATTATTATAACGCAGGTAGTAAGATCAACTTAAGTTATTTTCTTACGGCAAATCCTAGTTAATTAACTCTTATTCCTATTAAAATGAATACTTACTATAAAAAAGGACTGCGTAGCTGCGTAGCATTCGGATGTGCATTTATATAAATCATATGCTATCCGTCGAGTGCTCGATTCCGAGTAATTTTTGTTCGATTTCAGCAATTCTGTCAATTTTTTTTTGTCTATTGCGCACCCGACGAGAGGTTGAAAAGACCCATTCAGATTCCTAAACGATTAGTTGTACCTTCCAATTACCTTACCTTGTCCATTGACATCACCGACAACATTTAACATTGGGTTCGGAAGCTTCTGGCACTGTCTAGTCTCCCATATCCCAGGTTTCCAACTATAGCTTGCGCGGACTCTACCGTATCCACACGCTGCTCCATTTCCATAAAGTGGTAATGAATTTCTACTGTTAACTATTATCCCATCTTATCATCGCATGTCTAAGTATTTCTTGAACTTTCGACTAGGTTGGTAATTCCCAAAAGCATACACAGCACCACTGCTAGTTGCGTGTCTTAACGCCTTGTTGTAATTCTTTTAAAACCTTGAAACGATAAGAAGGCCTAAATTACCAAGCCGCAAACCGAAATATTATGGCAGGTAAAGTCGACAGCCCTGTCCTCTTTTGATAATCTTAATTGCCTGCCCACCATTTCCCCAAGCTACTAAATATCTAATAACCTTGGTTGTAGCACAGAAAATAGTAATAAATTAAATAAGTAAGTTAGTTAGGTCTATAAATAATATGAAAGTCTAACCTCGTCGTATGTGCTTAATAATTGAATTATTTAAATTGAATCAGGGCTCGTACCTAATCTGATATCACCTAGATAATGCGATTTAATGCATTGCGTGGGATTTCTACTCACGCAATTCAAATAACTTTCCAGTTTATTAAGCATCGAATGATGCACGTCGTCGTAAAATATTTTGAATAGAATAGTTAGTGCCGAAGCCGACCTACGTTGCATGAACTGTTAAAGAAATCGTTCGTGGCTGGAATTTCCGCTCACGTACAACATTAGTGTTTAATATTAAAAGCGAAGTAGTATTAGCACCCCAGTTAGGGGTAATTTAAAATTGCATTCAGGGTTGGAAAGACGCGACTCGCTGGCGACCCAGCGACGAGGGCTGTCGCGCCAACGCGTGTCGACGTTGCCGTCGCCTAGGCGTCGCTCGCTACTTCCACCAGACACGCGAATAGGCACTTTATTGCTAACTGCTTTGACCTCCCTTCTAGCGTCAATGAACCGTGGTCATAAACTACATTACAACTAAAATTTACGTAAACGACGTTTACTGTATTTGATTGATATCACTTTACCAGGCTTCTCTAACCTCTCCTAACATCTTTGAGTCACTAATCACCATGACTGAAGGAGCGACTTTTATTTCAGAGTTATTTAAAAAGCACGTACGATTAGTATTATAATTATAGATTATTGCTGTTGCGGTTAACGGATATAATAATATGTATTGAATACGAAGACTTTAGTATTTTATTTTTTGTTTAGTTTCTTTTTAGATACTGTACAATTTCATGCTGCATTCAGACTTGTCAAGGAACTTGCGTAAGTCGGATGTGGATGTCGGCGTCACGTTTCAGTGCGCTTGGCGAAATCTTCATATAATGTGCACTCAATTTATATATTCGCTTAGTAAGATTACATTTCAACTTTACGTTAGGATTACCCTATTAATTGTACAAAAATATACAAATAATATATGTAAACAATGTAACGAAGTTATGTAAGTACATGTACATAAGGGTGAACGTGAATCTTACCTACACTTTAATAAAAAAATATTTTTAAATTATTATTATTTTTCCAGTTTTAGCTTCCACTACCAGCTATAAACTGCTGAATAATAAAAGATACATTGTCGACGTCAGTCATATACTCGTCGTTAAAATATTCAACATGGTCAACATGAATTACTTCAGATGTGTTCTGCTCATTTCGGATAGTACATTATTTACCCGACATCGCGATCTTATGCGTAAGTCTATGAACGAGTATGTATGTTGGTCAAATCCCCTGTGGCTTTCTGTGGAATTCGTGAGAGCAAACGTGTAGAGGCGATTTTGATGATTCTTATTTTATTTTCCACAATTGTAGTCGTCCTAATACACAATAGCTACTTGGTAAGCAAAAGGTTATCTGCTAAGCGACATATTATTTGACGTGGAATCTCGTACCCGCATAGCGAGTTGTGCGTTGTGCGTCAAAGTCATTGTAATGCGATGAGCGACTCCAACTCACAAGCTCACAACACAATTTTAGCACTTCTTCCGTTCACCGCTCATATTACATGTGGTTGCCTACGTTGCGTATGCTTATTGACATACATACCTTATGTACGTACCTAACAGCCTATGCCTTACATTTAATTAAATGTATTCAAATGTTTTTTATAAGATTGAAGTTAAACCCTAGCCTAAAAAGGGAATCTGTGTAAGTACCTGAGTATAGTTCTATATTTTTCGTTACAGCTACACACAGTGACACATCTATCTAATATATTATTACCCACGCCATTTACTAGACACGACATAGTCTGGACTCTAGCCGGATCAATATCTATTCCCCCTCCCACCCTTTCAGTTGCATATACCAGTGTATCTGTATACCCCTAGACGTCTCATTTGAATGTCTCAGACATCTCGTGTACTAGATATAAAATTATATTACATAAACATTAATTGTTTCTTTAATTAATTGAGCTTTTACTACGTATCAATTGCTAATATTGCAATACGTAATATGATAGCCATAAAGTTATTGGTCTTGATTTCTCGCTTCAGCCACGGCATAATTAATTGATAGTACGCGCGCACTGAATGGAATTTCCTTATTCGCGTGCTTTCTGATTCATTTGTATTCCGTAGGTAGACTGCGATGAGTTAGCGAGCTATACGTTGTGTTATGAATGGCACAGGAAACCATAGCACCTATTATCAGTGCAGGTTTTGTATTAGTATTTTAATAATACTTTAATACACAGATACGCTTTATAATATTTTAAAGACTTGTGTTAATAATGACATTTTGATTTTAGATAAAAAAGCAAATAAGCTCTTGGACAATGCATACCTATATATTTCTGGTGAAAAGTTAAAGCGTATGTGAATGTTAGAAAGGGTTTAAAGGGCTCTTACTTCTTTGTAAGATTTTAATAAAAGAGTATCTAGGGAAACCGAGGGTGTATTGGATGGAACGGTTACGTGTTACCGTGTTCGGCTATATTTGAACAGGTATACTATTGGCGGAACCCACTGTGTCTGTTGTCATTGAAATGTGTCTTACTTAGGTAGTTACGATATTTAATTTAAGTACAAATACAAACCTAAATAAAGGTTTATGAATTCATTCAAAATTAAAGATTTACTTATTGAAGTATAATACTGTAATAGGTACCTACTGTTTAAAAATAACATTAAAATTAGACACTTGATTACTTTTTTTTAATAAGACTTAAACCCACATAAAAGAAAAACGAAACAAGAATAATTTTTAAAATCAACCATGTCTTCAGAAGCGAAACAATAACAGATTATGTTAATAGGCAGGAAACGAATGCCATGCATAAGCCTTTACCAATACTCTTATCCCATTTAGGGTGAGAAGGCCTCGGAAACGATGCATTCGGAAAGTCACGTTAGTATCCGGCTAGCGGTTGGGTGTTGGGTGCCGGTCAGACTGGACAACAATGTGACACGCGTGACAACATAGCGTTATCGGCATCCGATCAAACTGCTGCCGTGCTGGCTAGCCACGTGTGACTGATGATACCCTACTACGAATACCTGCATAATTAATAACGGCAGCGTGCTGGCCTACAATTCTAGGATTTCCAGGGCTAAAGTTAAACCACATTAGTCATTTAGAGAACATAAACCGGCGTGCGAATCGGACTCGCGCACGAATGGCTCCGTATCATTTTCTATAAAAACGGCAAAAAAATCATGTCTGTTGTATGGGAGCCCTTACATTTTTATTTTTTCTGTTTTTTAGGATTTGTTGTTATAGCGGCAACAGAAATACATCAGCTGTGAAAATTTCAACTGTTTAACTATCACAGTAAAGTTCATGAGAACAGCCTGGTGACAGAACGACAGACGGACAGCCGTTTTACCCTTTGGGTACGGAACCATAATAAATGACACGCGAGTTCTGTACAACAAAGCACATTTGTGTCGTCATTTTTAAAATATGCTGTGGCATGTTTTTACCATACTACATTTGCTTAGTTCTGATATTAAAAACAATTTTAATATAATTCCCTATTAAATCAGCGTATCGGACATTATTTCTGAAAAAATCCATAAGCTGCTAAGTAGGTACGTAACATAACGTTGAAAGTATAACTAAAGAAAACACAACTCATTTATCTGTCACCTCGTAATTTCAACCACTTTGACAGCCTAGTGGCTATAGAACTCGTCTCACACTCGAGCGGTCCGGGTTCAAACCCAAGCGGCACGCACCAATAACTTTTCTAAGTTATGTACGATTAAGAAATTAAATGTCACTTGCTGTAACGGTGAAGGACACATCTTGAGGAAACCTGCATGCCTGAGAGTTCTTCATAATGTTCTCGAAGGCATGTGAAGACTGCTAATCCGCACTTAGCCAACGTGGTGGACTAAGGCCTAATCCATTCTGAGAGGAGACCCGTGCCCAACAGTGGGACAAAGAAAGGGCTGTGGTTGCGGTGGTGGTGGAAACTCATCCACGTGCAGTCAACAGTTCAACACTACCGACATTTATTTGTGTTCGCCATATTTATGATCCGTAATTTGATACAGTCATTCGCTTTAAACGAACACCCAGGAAGTGAGCTTCCACTCTACATGTGATGTCTGCATTTACTAAGGCTAGCTCAATGAACTTCGATGGGAATGCCATAAAATAATACAAGTAAAGCGACTGCCAAAGAGAACAAATCATATCCCACTCGACACACGGAAGCTTCAAGTTTGCTGGTTGGTACATGATACTTTTCGAACGTAGATATAAAACAGACAAGAAACGATTGATAACCGCACAATTATCGCTTTCAAAAGCCAACAGCTCAGCAGTAATCGATACGCACTGCTGTCGAAGACGGTAGCTAAATCAAAAAAATTGGAGGCAACGAAAGCGGGCGACTCTTTAACGAGTTACGACATTTTCTATTGGTCGTTAGCGCGACACAGAGGTGGTTTTTTTTAACTTGAAATTTCCGGTAGTCTCGGAGTCTGGATTTGTGCACGGTGTATAGTAAAGCTCACCTAGTGGTGCGGATGGGATCTAAATGTCCTTACATGGGACAACATAACTGAAAAGTGGGTGAAAAACCTCTCCCTACCCCATCGGAGAAATACAGGCGTGCTGGTATTTTACTGATATTTTTGAGATTTCTGGAAGATTCAGTAACGCGAGATCATTTAGACTAGATGCCTGAAATGTTGCCTAACACACTTTACAAAGAAATCATAGAAGATAAAGAATCATAGTTAAAAAAATTACTTACTTATTAATGAAAAGGAGATATTTGATACATAAGTACTCTACAATGTACTATCCTATATTAAAAGGAACCCATATTTGTTTCACACAATGTTTATATGATTACCTTCAATGAATGAAACAAACCCTTGTCCTGACGCATGCGGGTTTAAAAAAACACGACACCCAACATGACTATGTTTATTACCAAACAGAATATCATAATAGTGGTCCGTTCCGTTCCGTCCGTCCCAACCCAAATGATGTAGGGAAGGGACACGGAGAGCAAAAAAAGTTCAACGTCGTCGGAGCATAAAATATTTAGGGTCAGTACACACATATACGGTCTGACGGAATGAGGCATGGGCTTTCGATTGTCACTCTTGCACACAGAAACAGCACTTTAAGATTTGCGACTGATTCACTGCGCCATGTGTGTTGTCACGCCGCTAATCCAATTCCTTTGGATTAAGGAACTTGTAAATAAGGAGATGTCACGTGCCATCCTTTCCAAACAGAACTCAGGTTATTGACAAACGAACACATTCAAGCAAATGCAATCCAAAGAAATCCAAACTATGACTATGTGGCGAGTGGTGACAAATGTGTGAACGCAGCTTTATAGGTCGGTACGAAGGGAGCCTTTGCTTCTAACTAAATATAGATCCGCAACTTTTATACCGGAATTTGTACTCTAAACACGTCTGCGATGTACCGGCGGCCCACAACCCGCCTCGAAAGACTTAGTGCACTGTTACCAAGGTATTAATTTTAACAGACTCCCAAAAAGGTTCAGCAGACTTTTTGTCCATACGGAATGCGTAATATAATTTATGGGTATCGATTATTCTCCGGCTACCGAACGGGTTTCGAAATCTTTATAAAGTGTAGCGTACATCGGCATCGTAGCATCTGTCTCATTTTATAACCGACAAAAAGAAGAGGTTCTTCTTAACTCGGCCGTCGTTTTTTTTACGAGTATAGTGATTCGGGTAAGATTTTGAACAGATGAAACCTGCGAGCCGATTTTTGTTCTTACTGCAGTGATCTGTATACGAAACATTTTCGCATTCGAATTTCGTAACGAATTGAGATTGAGGTTTACTATAAGGACCAATAAAATGAACTTTTATAAACTATTCTATCGCCAGACTGAAATTAGAATTCGAATGGTAAAAAGGTTAGATTAGTCAACCCAATGAATTTGAATAATAGAGAAAACATGAATTAGTTAGATACGTACAAACAAATAGTAATATTGTAATATTACACTGTTGAAAACATTTGGTTGCATTTACACATCTCTGCCTAAATTTTTAATTGATTTATATGTATAAGTTGTTTTAAAATTACGATTTTCTTCGTCATCATCGTATCGGTGATGTGGGTCTGGGTCAATTTGAAAATGTGTGATTCCATCAACACACTGAAACACTGTATATTGCGGGTAGTTTCAACGACAGTAAATCTCGCTCGGAAGGTTTAACAACTGGTTTGGAATAAAAATTTGTAGCCATTCGATGAAAACGTACGATCCGATATAAATAAAACACCACCAACATAGCTGGAGTAATCATGTTAGTAATCGAACTTTATCTATATTTATTAAAACATTTCTCACTCAGTTTGCTTCAGAGAAATTAATGAATCAATTTTGCAAGTTACTCTAATCCACAATGATAAATCACTTTACTCTATGGACACCATAATTTTTTACCATCTTAGGGTTGTCAAGATAGCGATAATAGCAAAGATTAATGGTAGCTAACTATCTATCTCTCTTTTGAGATAATCTATATTATAAAAATGAATCGCAAAATGTGTTGGTAACCGCATAACTCAACAACGCCTGGACCAATTTGGCCAATTCTTTTTTTAAAATGTTCGTTGAAGTTCAAGGATGGTTTTTACGGCGAGAAAAATTTGAAAATTCATCCCCTAAGGGGGTAAAACGCGGGTGCAAAGTTAGTATGAAGCTTTGCCGTTTTTGAAATTAGTGAATGTGTAACGCGAGCGAAGCTGCGGGCGTCCACTAGTACATAATACTTATAGTGACTTACTACCATCTTTAGAAATGATTTATTTAAAATATGTATGATAGGTATCTAGTAATAGGATCTATATTCTTCTTCGGGCTTAACCCGGATGATAGCTTTGACTTTCGAACTCTCCTCTCACTCGAGGGGGTATGGGGTCAAAGTTACGTGCGATTTTTTCTGTCACCTGATGACAGAAAACGTCATGAAACCTGCATGATTGAGTCTCCATAATGTTCACGGAGGTATGTGAGGTCTTCCGCACTTGGTCATCGTGGTGGACAAGGACCTAACCCCTGCCATTCTGAGGAGACCCGAGCCCAACAGTGGACAAAGATAAGTTGCATATAAGTAACCGATAAACCTGTTGAATAGGTAGACGAATTACGGTTAACGCGCACGCGAGGCACGCAGAAAGGATCTCCGCGTTGAGTTTCTATCGATTGATACCGAGGTCAACCGAGCAACAGATAAGAGAGCGAGTCAAAGAACTCGGTAGTCATTCTAAAAACAAAATTGATGATATTCCGCTAAACGTATTAAAAACGAACATTTACTTTTATACTCGTATATACGAGTATCTACGAAAGAGCGTAGATATTTTATGGGAGCTATAAAAAAGCATAGGTGTCGAAAGACGGAGGGCCTGCGGAGATTGGTCGGCGGAGCGGAGGGCAGGACGCGCCATATCGATCGACCCCCGCGCCAGACGGCTCAGCCCCCTCCCCCCGCTGACCCCTCACCCACCCCGGCGCCCTCCGACGCACGCCGAGA
The DNA here is from genome assembly GCA_944567765.1 of Carterocephalus palaemon. NCBI lineage: Eukaryota > Metazoa > Arthropoda > Insecta > Lepidoptera > Hesperiidae > Carterocephalus > Carterocephalus palaemon. The sequence goes on along the minus strand of OX155655.1, from coordinate 4,282,509 downwards.
CACCCCGAGCCCGGCGAAACGCAACCACACCCCTTTTCCACGCTAACATCGACTCACGGGATTTTCCAATTCAATTTACCCAGCAATCGACAAATAGATGACGATAAAATGGAGAGGCATGATAATCTAACGCTGTAGAAACTCCACGGGCGCGATGCACATCGACGGATAAGATCCAGTGTAATTACAAGATACGATCGCCGTCTAAGCGCAATTCTACCGCTCAGCCTTTAACGACGGCCGGGCTTCGATTTAACTTTGATTTAGCATTTGGTTGAAATGCACGTGGAGGTAAAAACTAAGGGTAGATTAGATACGAGTGGGGCGATGCATGAACTGGCTTGTAGACTTGAATTGACTCGATTATGGTACAATGCGACGAAGCATTTTTGTAAGTTCATTGACTTCGCGAACAATGTGGCCGCGGGCGGCGCTCCGGTTTGGCCCGAGCCGCCCGTCGCATGTGCTGTGCGATCAAGGATTTCATTCCCGGACACAACACGTGTCCTGAGCCAAGGATATAAAAATATTACAAATTCACAACCGTCTTGAGAACGAAACTCACAGTCGGCCGCACGGCATATTTCTAATATTGAAAGTAAACAATATTAGAAATGGTTTAAGTATACATCGAAGCAATTTTTAATTAATCCCATTTGACCAGCTAAATCTAATCCTACAAAAACGTATCTCATGTGAAAAAGTACTACGAAATTGAAAGAACATGAAACGGGAATGCGCGTGAATCATCAATTCGATTTATACACGAATCGCGCCGCACCCCATTTAAGGTCAATAATATCTATTGAAATAGCACCCTCATAATAACATACACCCTAAGTAATCATAACTATACATATATTAAAGGTATATGTCGTGTCACTGTGTTTACACGTAATTGTACTTCGTGGTCGGTTGAGTCAATATCGATAAGTAGCTTAAGTTAGGTTGACTCATCAGCGCCTTTATGACCGACGTACGGCGTACGACGTAGCTAGAATAAACCTGTGACGCATAGCCCATATTCATTCTAATTGTTCTTGCGATTGTTCTACAAATTAAACGATGTCTGGTATGTCGACAGTGACCATAACATTTGTAAGAAATATGCCAGTTGCGCTTGCGATGACCTGAATACAACACATTGTCCCTTGGTATGATTGATTAATGAAGGGATGATGTTCACGACTACGTTGATTAAGAACACGCCCAGCTATATTCTATTAGAATTCGTCTGGTAACGTTTCAATGTGATTTAAGAAACGTGAATATTGCATTTCGAGACATTTTAGCAAGCTCCTATCCGAAAGATTCGGAAGGGATACGTCCAAAAATATTACGGCAACATAAACAGCAGGCATGAAGATTCGGAAAAACGACACCATCGGAATCCAGCTAGCTATTATCTGATCAGTTACTCGTCTTACGTTTCTCATTGTTATTTGTGAGATTGGGAGATGGTAGTGTCGTGACCCGTGACTTGTCTACGTCTTCAGCTATTATAGTATTTCCTTGTTTGAAACAAAATATGCTACTGCTTACAGTCAAGATGTGATGTGAATGTCCTGCTATTTTAGGATTTGACTTACTCCTGTATTTTAGCACTTTCTAACTTGTTTCGACTTGCGTTTACCCAGATATTAATCACTTCAAAATAGTTAATCATGGCTTTTACAGCTCTGGGGTACAGTCATAGATAAGCGTTCAGTTACAACTGATTCAGACTTGGACAAAGTTACAAAGAATTGTTTTGAATAATACGGATACTTATCTTAAGGATAACCATTTACTGGTGATAACAAAATTAGCAATAAGTATACAGGTATATTAAATTAGAAAGGCATTGATGGAGCCATGACAAGAACTATTGAATATCTTATCTAAAATGAGCCTCTTGTCTTACTCTATTCTATTTGGGACAACAGTAGCAAAATATTGGTCGAAATTTGAGATAAGATCAATGATATGATCAAAAGCATTAACAAGCAAAACAACTATTGTAATAAAATTTAAAGACTCCTCTTTCCCAATAACGTAAGCAAAATCGTAGCTGTGGAGGCAAGTCCTCCCACTCGCAACTGTAGTCTGGTATACCAGTCAGTTATTCGAAGCGAGTTAACTCAAGAACATAACTTTCTAGTGACTCATAGGAAGAGAGCTATCTCGCGCAGACGCTCTCAATAAGGAAGAGGGTAATAAACAAATTCAACTCTCCCATCTTATGTGGCTACGTAGCTCGTAGCCATTAAAATGCACAATACTGCACTTTATACCATAGAGCACGGTCCCAGTTCTCGAGGGGCTGATGCTATTTTTAGTATTTAAATTGATACACCAACAAAGGAAAGGATGTAAGCAATTAACACGCACTTTGGTAGCAACACTTGCATCGTAAGCGAATGCCGTCGAGTCTGTGTCTATATGCTCTACTACTGGAATACGCAATGTTGGCACACTGATAGTAGGCAGGCGTGATAACACCTGTGCCATTTGGCAAAACAAGTTCTTATTTGTAAACAGTAATCATATATTCCAGATTGTGTATCGCACAAGTTTAACGCTCAAATCAACTGCCAAGTCACTTGACTTTCGATGTTATTTTCCTTACTCAAACAGCCATTTTAATGTTCTTGTTATCGCTTAAGTACATTAGTTTCTCTAGAATGTAAATTAGTACCCGATTACCATAATTTTACGCGTGTGAATCTGTCATCATTGAAGATAACACAATGATTTATGTGAGTGAACTTGATGACGATGATATTCTATCCCTCCCGCAACTGAAATATAATTAAGCCCACAGAGAAAGAAACCACTCGGGCACAAGTGCGTGAGTGCCCCGATTGTTCTCGGAAAACGTCTTCAACTGACACTGGTTTGACCTAATTGAATATAATGATATGGTATTCATCAGTACGTTCCCTGCGTGAAGACTTACAAAAACAAATTAAGTGGCGCGGCGGCTCCAAAGATGCTTACACACTACGCGTCCACCATGCTGCATGCCTCGTAATAGGATGGATTTCATTCTATAACAGTTACATGTCATGTCATTAATTTAATAGCGCTATTAAACAACGAGCCCTTGTGGTACTACGGCGTGCGGCATCTGCACCAATAGAACGGCCGATTGTCTGGAAGATATTTCTAAATGTTTACTTTACTTCTATTTTGAGTTCGATTTAACATTAGAAAAACAGTTTCTTATCTTTGCTTTTATACCAAACTTTTACGCGTTTTTCTTTTATAAATACTAGATTCCAATACCAATATCTATGTACCTACTTAGTTTTTCAGATCTTCAGACTATATTGATACGACACTCAAGGTTTCACAGCTGAATTTTTTGCACATGATGATTACATAAAAATACATAAGACCTGCTCTAGACACCTAGACACCGTGTTAAAGACGCTTATACCCAGAAAATCATACTTATTAAATTATAGATATATATTAAGACAGAAATATTAAGACATATGAATTAAGATTTCTGAAGAGATTGTTACCAATTAAAGCTTGGTCTAATATACCGACTCTATCCTCGCTTCTCAAACAGCAAACAGACATCAACGCTCCCAGACAGGTATCATTCAAGCTGCGTAGCGGACGCCTTACGTAATGACTATTTAATTGTGAGTCAACATACTCTAAACATGTAGATATTCAACTTGTTTATGTTACGATCAAACACACACACATCGGCTATCCTTGAACTGGAACAAAATTCTATATTTAGAGCATTTTAGTTGTGTGCTTATTGTTGATATTTTCATCACATTACAGGAACTTGTTTATTAAGTAAAAAGGATACAATTCAGTTGGTTTAGTTTATCGTCATAATATTAAGAAGAAATCTTTAAATAAGATATCAATAAATTAGTCAGTAAATATTAGTAATCAGTAAATATTGGACTTTGGTTTAAATGATGGACTTTGGTTTACATGAATAATTTCAGGAAGTTCTGTCATTTTTTTTTCTACAACGTAATAGATTACTAGATTTTTGTATCTCGATATCTGTCAGGCGAATGATCTCTCAATAATCCATAACATTTGTTCGAAGTGGGATTTGCTTAGACTTTACAAATGTCCAAATCCAAAAATTTCACTACTTAGGTATGTACTCAATATGATCATGCTTAAACCAAACTTGAATCTAGTGCCAGTCGGGGCGCGGGGTCCGTTTTCGCGGCAGCTGGTATCGTCGAGTGTGTCGCGGTCATTTACGTAGTCGGCGATAAGCGTGCTATATTTAGCGGGAGATGCGCCTGCGCTCGCCTTGCCTCGCACCTCGCGTCGACCTAACATAAACACCCACGCATAGCCGTCCTCCCTCGACGCAAGCGCAACCCTGCCGTACTACGCCAAGCAAGGGCATTGATCAACATTGTAGTCGTTAGATCTATCAATACAATTCCAAACTATAGTTCCATAACTATAAAAGCTGTTTAGTTGTTAGATCTTTTATTGGTTTATTATTAAAAGGGTAGTTACGAGTATATGATTATATTCTCTAGTTCGTGTAGGCAGTAAGTACATACCACCGCCACTCAAGGTACAAAGTACCATTTTTACAGTGTTTTTAAGCAACAATTGCTTAAAACTTTCTTACGGTAACCGTTGCAAAGGTGGTTTTCGGTTACACTTTTCAAAAATACAGTCGCACCTGTGACTAACCGTAAATTTTTTATTCATATAATAATGCAATTGATACTCCATGAAATATTTAATTAAATAAGTTACCTACTCTGTGAAGCCATACGAGCCTAATTTTTGACAAGACAAGGCCAAAATCGACGACCGTTGTAACAAACAAAAAATGCGCACCGGAAATTCCTTCGCCTCGCCGTCTGATCAGATTATGAAGTTTGAAGTATTATACAAAAGTACACAAAATGCATTAATAATACATACAATTCGTCGAAATTGCAATTTCACCATCACTGCTATCAAGTTTAGATTAAGTAGGGAGGAAATGCAACGAATGTTAGATACGTGACTAGCGGTCTATCTGACTATTAGACATCAACGCATCAATTATACTGTAAGAACTTCCGTCCGACCGACGAGTGTGAGCTTATGAATGTCCCTCGAGCGGTGACTTAAGCCTTATTTATTTCCCATAGAAGTATTATGTTAACAAAGCGATCGTTTACAGTTAAGTGAAGTTAAGTGAACGCTTTGTTAAGCCTGTAAAGTCGCGGCAGTTAACGTTAACGAGAAAAGTAGCAGATAAATCGTATGTCGTCGTAAGTAGCCTGTCGGCGCGTCTGGCCGATGCATTATCTGAAGCACTGGAGCGATAAAAACGAACAAAGAACAATGTCAGTCGCCGTTTAAACTCCCTTTCGCACGAAATCGCACGCTCGTATAACAACACGATTATCAATTCAGCGTGCGCTGAATTAACTCAATTTTCAACAACGAAAGTTATTTGGAACGGGGTAATGCGAGTACTTTTGAATAACATTAAGTATTAAATTACCCCGACGGCTCTAAATCGACGTGCAAAACGTTTTAGGTGGTTTTAAGTTGCCTCTCCCCGGGAGGATCGGCGGTCGTTAGAGTGTAAATCCGCTTAGCATAGGGCGCGTCGCCGCCGGTGCATGGGAGTGTGCGTGCAGAATTTTCAATCGAGTGCATAAGCTGTGCAACACGCCGCGGATACCGGCAGATGTTAATGAGGCAGCCGAGACTTGCGAACGGGATCTGCCGCTCGCTGAATTACGCGGCGCAATACCTCAGACCCCACCCTTATATTATCGATTAAGTACTTCACCTAACAACTCGAAAATTTACGATCCATTTGTATTATATTAACCAGTTATTCGTATTTTTAAGGTAAATTAACACTTGCGTTAGTAAAATAAAAGTACCCTCTTTTACCGAATTGACGTTGCCTCGCGCCGCCGGCCGTAAGCATATTAAAACATAATAAATCTTAGAAAATAAACTAAAATACTTACCAGGCTTTAACACGGATAAGAACTTCTCCTTCTCCTACCGAGGGCTCAGGCTTCTTCAGAATCTTTACGGTCTTAAGTCCGCCGAAGCCCGTGAGGACGACGGCGCGCATCTCCTTGGGCGGCGGGGTCTCCTTTTCCTTCTCCTCGGTCGCCTTTTCGGGAGCCTCCTCCTGCGGGGTCTCGGTGGTGCCATTCTCGGTGGGGGTCTTCTCGGGCGCGGCGGCGGCCGGGGTTTCCGTGCTCTCCGTCATGTCTGTAGGGTGCGGTTTCGTTTTGAGTTGAACGGTAAGCGGTCGCGGTGCGAATGAGCCCGGGCGAGTGTGAGGCGGAAGCCGGCCGGCGAGACGACGCGTCGCAGAACGAATGAGTGGGGAAGGGAGCAGCGCGCGCAGCGAGGGTGCCGGCGTAGCGGGCGGGGCGCGGGGCGCGCGGGGGGCGCGGGGGCGGCGAACAGGTGGCCGCGCCGGCCGGTTCCCGCGCCCCCCGCTGCCCTCCCGCACCCGCCCGCCGGTATTGCACTCCACAGGACCTGGATTAACTTTATTACACCGTGGCCGACAAAACCCCCATGTCCTAGCCATCAGCGTCCAGCTCGCTGAATGTTATTCCCTAAGTACTTCAATGTTCTCACTCACCCCGAACGTGACTTGGCAACGACGCCACCGCCGGTCTAGCCCGAGAAATCAATAGCCACTCCTGGCTATGAATACGAATTATATAGGCTATGTTTGCAACAGATACATGATTTGTACACATTGGAATGAAATTGAGTTAATATCTAGATCTACATAATTATTTTGAATCCACATGCAATATTAGAATAGCATCAAATATTAAAGTTGTTTTGAAAATTTTAAGTAGGTACTTACTTAGTTAAATTGAAAAATACCGGCATAGTACGAGTCGGACTCGCGCCTGAAGGGTTCCGTACCATTTTCTATAAAAACGGCAAAAAATGTCTGATGTATGGATCCCCTTAAATTTTTATATTTTCTGTTTTATAGTATATTTGTTGTTATAGCGGCAACAGAAATACATAAGTAATCTGCGAAAATTTCAACTGTCTAATAATCACGTTTCATGAGACACAGCCTGGTGACAGACGGACGGACAGACGGGCAGCGAAGAATACGGAACCCTAAAAACCACTTGTGGCAAGCAACAGTGAAGAAATTTGAAGGTCTTGGTATAAAACGCTATTTAATATTACTCTTATTTTTAAAACGGTTTTATTTCTATTCTTTTTAGCCCAAACGCTCGTCACTAAATTAAATGACCTGTAATAATAATAATTATTTGTCTTCAAACTTACATTACACGTAAATTACAACCAACATTTACATTTCTTGCATTACAAGGCTTTCATAATGCGCTAAAAAAATAGGAAAACAAAATTGACCTTACTAAACACACAGAGCATTGAGACCAGAATTAATGTTTGAATAAGATAATTTAGCTTCATAGTTAATCAGATAATCTGTGCTATTAAATTGTACTGTTGGAAAAATCATAGGGGACAATATGTAACAACGCTCTTTCAAATTTATATTCAGATCCAATCATCTCAATAAATCGTCGCTGACGTTACCAAAAGGCGTATCTCATAAAAAGTGAAAATTGAGTTATATACACCAATGTGATCGTCTTGTTATGCTTTATGTCGTCACAAAGAGGCGTTTCTCTAACTCTTTTGGTTTAAAAAATATCCACCGGGCTTATCTCAAGGATCAGTGGAAAGAGCCGTAACATATAGGCGTACATTGAGTAACGCCTATTGACAAATGTGATGCTTATAAAATTTGGCGGCACAAAAAGCCCTATATCAGACATTTCTTTTGAATCCCACTATTGGAGGGCTAAAACTACATGTGAATATTTACACCATGACTTGTCAGCTAAAAAGACGCACCGTCTTTTACTTGCAGAGTTAAATATTAGGTCTGACATTCATCCTGTGCCTGGATTAACCCTTTACAAGACAGTGTTGATATCTATGAACCTGTCTTTCCACAGGCCTAGAAAGGATCAGTGCAACCTTTGCACTGCATTTAACGAAGGAGGTACCCAAACAAATAAAGAAGTGCGATGCGAAATTGCTACAGCGCTTACGATTTTTTTTAAAGATGTGCGACGGCTTTGAGACAGCATATCTTTATGCATACGGTTGTGCAGGGTAAAACAAAAATTATATAGTGGCTCTGCTTTGCTGAAGTTTATCAACAGCTATTCGAATATTAAGGAAATATCTCTCAGATTCTTTGCACCAAATCACGGACAAAACGAAGGAGATTCGGCACACAGTGCCATTGGATATGCGTTAAAGAAGGCAGGAGATATTTTTCTCCCCTCACAGCTGTACCCCATTATGAAAAAGGCTCGACCTGCACAACCTTATGACGTTGGAGCATTAGAATACAAAGACTAAAAATTTTAAAGATTTTTCTCGCAAAATAAAAGTGCTCTCTCTACGATAACATAACACTAATTATAATGTTAATTGGACAGAAATGGCGGAAATACATGTTCGCAGAGAAAACCCCACTACAATATTGTTTATGACTAGCCATACAGAGACATCATATAGGTCTATAGTAAGCTAAATATTTAAAAGATGATGTACCTTGTTTAAACTTCTAACGTCAAAAAATACCCAAGGCAAAGTGTGCTGATCTTTTAAGTCTTTGCTCAGGTAGTACTGGTATTGTCAGACTTCAAGAGTACAAAGACTACTACCAAAGACTGCCCCATGAATAAATTATTTAAATTTATTAAACATCAATATCCAATGTTCCTTTTTTATTTTATTTTATTGATTGAAAAAACGTATCTCTAATTATGTTTTTGTTCTTTAGACTCTTGATTAATAGACTAAATAATAAAATACCTTATTTCTTATACATTTTTGTATTATGAACTTATTATAATTTAATAAAAAAAATATTTATAGGCAATTAGTTGGGCGTAACTATAATCTTTGACTCTATAATTTTAATATTGGGACTCGACAAACAGGCGTATATGACTTGGAAGCCTTTTTTATATACTATGTACTTGTGTTATGTCGTTGCTGTAAAATTATAATAAGACCCCAACTATTAAGACATTATCACCACATAGTTTTATTTGCCTCAGTGCCTTAATAATCAAAGCAAAAGAGAAAATGTTCACGAATCGGGAAAATACAAACGTTTTTTGGCTCTACTGAAAAGTTACAAAAAATGAGATACGCCTTTTGGTAACGTAAGCGACGAAATGATACCATCATCAGGGTCCTTTATGTGGGAACGTATTCAGAGTTAATCAATCGATCAAGTTAACTGAAGCGAAATGGCAAGGAGACTGTCCATCTAGAATGAAATAAATGTAGCATCAAATGTAGTAAATTATTATGTAGGTTTAATGTTTAATTAATTTTTTTGGATATTTTCTATTATTTTTTTTGTTTGCTTCTTAAATTAATACAATAATGTTCGTCTCCGTTTTTCAGTATTTTGTATGTTAAAGAAAAAATTGATTAATAAAAAATTAGGTAAATAAACCTATTGGAACAAATGCCCTACTGACCCAGAAGGACTCTTCAGAATACTAATTTTGCTTACACCTGCTAAAATGTATTGACGGGGGCAGGTGCGTGTCAAAAATGCAGTCATCTGCAATACGTTTTATACCTGCTGCTTGCATTATCTCAAATTTATTACTTAATATTTCCCAAACCAGTTAAAATTGCGGCTTAGTACTCAATAGGTTAGGGGTTCATAGCCTGGCCTAGTGAATTACTATATCAACCCACTTTGACCCTAAATTGAAGAATTGGAGATGCCAAATGTTATTTGATTAAAAATAAAACAAACATAATTTGCTTAAAAATTCTCTATTAACTATTACATACCAAAGTGATTTAATTTCTATATTTACAATGGCTTGACTAATAAAAAATAAAACTAAAATTACACCTACTTTTGTTATTCTACCGTATTTATTTTTACAATTTCCTTAAATTGTCGTAGCAAGTCTCGTAGAATTCGTAGAACTAAATTTTTATGTAAAAAATAATTTTACTAAAAACCCGGTCTAAACTACTTTGAGGCAAGTGTTTTGACCACTACAACCTGGTCAAAATAAGTTTTTACTGTACTGTTATCATATCTAATCCCAGAGGATAATGAAAGCTATTTTTTTTTAATTATTAAAATTTAAAAAATCATGGGCTACATTTAATTTACCTGCATAAACCGTAAGCACATGATTAAAGACCCGAACAGATCAAAAACTTCCTAAGACTACAAAATCCTTACCATCTTTTTAAGGGTTGTCACTCTGTTATTGAAATTAGGCTAGATATTGATTATGTAAGCAGGAATTGCTCTCATCATCTTTACCTCGTGACGATATAAATAATAATAAATATAAATATCTTGGACATTCTCACACACAGCCATCTGACCCCAAAGTAGGCGCGAGCCTGTGTTATGGGTGTCAGAGACTGATATACATACATAGATATTTTTAAATACATACTTAAATAAATAATATTGACATCCAGACACGGAACAAATACAAGTGTTCGTCACACGAATATTTGTCCTGAGTGGGATTCGAACCCACGACCTTTGGCGCAACAGACAGGGTTCGAATCCCACTCAGGACAAATATTCGTGTGACGAACACTTGTATTTGTTCTGTGTCTGGATGTCAATATTATCTATTAAATAAATAAATTTAATGTTTTTTCTACAATTACTTATACATACTGTACACTGTACATCAGTTAGACATGTTATGACGACGTGTTCACTATATGTGGTTACAAAGCGTCGCGTATTCGCATTCGGTTATATCCCTCATTGAGTCTTGTTCAAAGTCAGTCACAGCTGTCATGGGCGGCAGCGGATGGGTGGTGCTGCAAGCTCGTTTACTATCTTGTATCCATAAAAAAAAGTGCCCAGGCGCCCCCCTTCCCCCATCGTCTTGTCGGTGACAGACTTACGCACACATATCTGTGCATGTAATAGTGTTCTCGAGCTCGGCATTAGTACCGACGAAGTTTTCTATCTGTTCGCTTAATCATGTGCCGTGAAGTCAAGTTGTCGGCAAGTAACAGTTTCACTTATTTTATATAATGACTTACAAACATTCACAAAAAGAAAGACTCAGCATCAGCTGGTAACACTCATTTTATTCTCTCGCTATTTCTGCTAAGTTCGAATTTCGGTCTATCGTCGTAGGAGGTTTCGTCGAAGTCGCAAAAGTCCTCCTCTTCGTCGTAAAGCGGCTCGGGCGGCGTGTCCCCTCGCTCCTCTTTCACTAAAGGGACCTCTTCACGAGCTTTGCGCATTTGTCTGGCCAGCTTATTTTGCAGTATCTGCAACCAAATATATTTCCGATTTTATATAACCAGATATAACGAAGATAGCAAACGAGCATGCAGGGTATTGACGTAACGTGACCATACTCGTATCCCCGCCAGCCTAGTGTTGCCATAAATAGAAAACAAGATAATATGACATCCATGACCTGAGTACAAATATTTATTTGCCAAATAAATAATTAGCCCTGCCGGGATTCGAATCCGAGTCCCGAATATAAACTCGAATCGAGTCAGGAATACTCACCACGGCGCCACGGAGTTTTTAGATAAATAAGATAGTGAAGGAGCGTGGAAGTAGTAGGTCATCGGTTGGGTTGATCTGCGTGCCCGTTTGATATCTTGTCACAAAAATAACAGCATGTTTGAGAGTTCGCCGTAATTTTTATATGTACCAGGCATGCTACCTCAACCTACATTTTGCTAGTGTAAGCTTGAACTTAACCCTCGTCATGCTGCTCACACGCGCTCAGAGGGAGCGCGTGACGGTTTAATGATGACGGACGATGATTGACAACGTGGATTACATTCTATTAACCCTTTTTCAAATTATACACATGTCAGGGTATATTGTATATATCGAGCGCGAAGTATAGACGCCCGCAGCTTCGCTCGCGTGGAATTAGACAAAACAATAGTTTCGTTTACACCTAGTAATATTATATAGCCTATGTCACTCAGTGAAGATGCAGCTATCTAATGGTGAAAGAATTTTTGAAATCAGTCCAGTATTTTTTGTGTGAAAACATTACAAACAAATGTTTCCTCTTTATAATATTAGTATAGAAGTATAGATACGTACGACGAGGTACGTACTCGTATAGTATATACACTTTTGATTGTGTGGATCGCAAATCATCTCCGTGATGGTGCATCACCCTGACTGCCGAACCGCGGATCCCGGGTTTGAATCCGGGCCGATGCAAACATTTATATCGTAGTATCTGTACTATGTCGTCGTATGTATCTGTACTCGGGTCGTGGTACTATTAAGTATTATGTGGTCATAGTCATTCACATTAATTACCAAATTTCACATCAAACTAACCAAGCTCACCAAGCGGTAGTACATATTCTAATTTATAAAAAACATCGATATTATTTAGTTCATGTATTATGCATAGATATAGGTTTCACTCGAGCAGTTCGGGTTCAAATCCATTTTTTATCCTGGATAACCTTATAGATTATTCATTATTTACATATTCTTTTTAATATTTTTCACTTGAAATACCTACTGAATGAGTGTTTGTATGAATGAGCCGCAATGTACAATACCCGCGAGCAACAGTCAACGCCTAGCCAATTAGTAAAGTTGTAAATGTACGACCGACTTAGAATCCCGCAACTTTCCGCATGATAGGAACCTTGAGGCATACTGAACCACTATGAAAATGACATAACATAACATCGGGCCTGGTTGGACCCAATTCTCGTGCACTAGACATTATATAAACTCTATAGACATCCGCCATCTTTTTTCTACGTTTGTCGAAATCGATATAATGTCTAAGGCGCGAGAATTGGTTCCCTGTATTTCCTGGTACAGGCATGTAATACACTCTCTGTTCACCAGTTGTTTAGGTTCCGAGTACCTATTAGATTTTGATTGGTGAGCCTTGCCCAAATCCAAACTTCCGAGCCACTACTGGAAAACGAGTAACAATAACCCAACAATACTTTTCCCGACCCGGCGCTTGAACTCAGGACCTAACTAGCAGTCACCCTGGCAACTCTACTAGACCAGCGACCACCATTTTGCTTTGTTTACGTGACCTCAAACACGCTTCTAGAGCTATGTGTAGCCGAGGTAAATATAAACTCACAACATTGTTACATTGCGACCTTCGAATTATCGCCTGTTGTTGTTTCCAATAAAAGTACCTACTTTGTATATGAAAAAATAACATAATAATTTAGCCGCCTAATGCTGGCCAAGAATGATTTTACCAACATCAAAACGAGGATTGTCCACGCTGACCAAGCGCGGTTGGCGGACTTCACGGGCCTTCAAACATTATGGGGAACTTACAGGCATGCAGGTTATTGGTGATGTTTTCCTTCACTGATACAGCAGGTGACATTTAAGTGACATAAAGAAACCTTTAAAAGAAATTGGAGTGTGGGCAGATTTGAAACCAGCCCTATAAAATAACAGATCGAATTCTACAGTAGACCTGGGACCCGATTCTCGCGTCATAGACATAATGTCGAACTTCGACATAATCTCTATAAATCAGCGAATGTTTAATTAGACTTCTTTTCGCATTAGTATAATATGTGACGTGGTTACAAATATTGTATCAATGTCTTCAGCCAACCTTTGCAGACTCCTACGAAACAAAGCACCCAACCCTTAGTACGGCCCTCCAGACTCCGAGATAGGTACTACTATGGAAGTTTCAAGGTAGAAAAACTCAATAACTCTTTTTTTTTTACTTACTCTTTATTGATGTTAATTTATCTTATAACCTGATTATGTTACCTATAACGTGATACAATATTTGCATGCTAATGTAGTTAGCTGAATACAAATGACTGTTACTTTATTATTAAGACCACTAATGTTCCTGTGTATTCAAAGCAAATAAATAAACTTGAAACTTGAATAATACTTTATCTGGGCTGGAATCCACCACAAGAACTCCAACCCACCAGTCGCACTTGCGACCACTAAACTTACGAGGCAGTTGCATTCTTCACCTTGTATGGAAAAATGAGATTTTATCTTACCTGTCTTTTATGTAGGAACTCTGCCAATTCCCTCTTCTGCTTCGTCGTGTCTACTTGTAGACCAGTCTTCACGTCCATCGTCCTATAAGATATGACGCTGTTCTCGACCCCCGCCTCCATATTGCTCCAAGCGTCTCGACTTTTCTTCCTGGCGGCTAGCAGGCGACTCATGATCTTAGCGTGGTCCAGACCGTACACATTGTGTGTCATTTCAGGTATCTGCTCTTCAGTTAGCGGCAGGTCTTCCTCCAGTTGTTTTATTTTTGCCTGCAACAAAAACTTCTAAGTCAATAACAAATATTTACAAATTGCGGCGCGAAAGTCAAGCGTTCAACGAAGTCCGGGAATATCTGCGCATAATATATCATTAAGGGAGACAAATACGGCTGGCGATCTAATCAGCTCTTACAATTGACAATCCGCTCGTCCCGCGCAAAACAATACCTTATATTTCGACTTCTGCCCATTAAAAGTCAAAGCTAGAATTTCATGCCGGTTCTATTAGTATACTTTTTTAAGGAGATTTATTAATATTTTATGGAGACATGATAACAACGAGCAGCACCTCCCATCCAATGCCACTCATGACAACTGTGACTGACTTTGTACAAGACTCAAATAGGGACTGGGATGGTTAGTCCAGTTGTCATTTCAGGTATCTGCTCTTCAGCTAGCGGCAGGGCTTCCTCTAGTTGTTTTATTAGTTGTTTTAAAAACATACAATGATACAACTCATCATCAGATCTCAATTCCAACTTATTGAACAGATTCAATAACAAGAAAAACTAAACGAGAAACATTGCTCGTAAATCTCGCGGCCAACAGTTATTAACGTGACATGATTCATATCTTTTTGTAAAAAATAGAATTGAATTATGCATGCATTTTGGTTATTCATACATTGCGTATTCTTCTTTAGTATCTTATACGTGAGGGGTATAGTATAGTATAGAAACTAATAGATAGAAACTAACTAAAGAAAGAAAATATGAATGGATAAATTCCACAAAAAATATATTCAATTTTGCCTTAAGGTGATTTTAATTATATAGGTCACTGTAGGTACCTGCATTTCTGGAGAGAGTTTCATATCTAAAGTGAATTCAGACTTCAACAGATGACCAAGTTCTGTCGGCGTGTATTGCTCCCCATAGTCTGCAGCTGATAACCTGTTTTCCAGATCCACTAACATAGACTCTTGTCGATCTGTAAAAACCACGGAAGAATGGGCTAGGGCTCGTTTATGGAGACGCAGCGGGTTCCGCGTCGAGTGGTCCGTCGCTTTGAGGGTGCGACACGCGATTCTGCCTCTGTCAGCGCATGAAACGTGGCGATACGAAAGACGCGGCTCGCGGAATCGCTCACGAAAATATATATAAGGGGATATTCAGTGTTATTTGACCTCACCGTGTGCCCTGTGGCGTTGTCAGCTGCATTCTCCACTGCGAAAACTCTACGCTTCTGCATTAGCGCTGTCAAAAATATCCCTACGTTGGGACGCACCGTGCGACACGCAACACGCTGCTTCTACATAAACGAGCCTTAAGGGTCGACTCACACTGGCAATAGAGCTGAATATGCTGTAGGCGGAAAAACATGACGAGTCGCGTCGCTTCGACTCTGCGCCAATGTGAGTCGACCCTAAGAGTTGCCATTTATAATTTCTTATATTCTTTTATTTATGATGACAAGGTGTAGACGCTGGTCGACTCCCACCATTCAATACTAACATAGGCCTTTATCTACGAAAATATTCCACATGCATGTAATTGTAATTTGAAATACATAGCAGTAGTCCAATGTATCATTTAGAAATGAAGAAATTTAATGATATTTCTCTCTCTATAAGGTCGTATGTACACACTTACAAAAATCTAAGTCAGGATAGAAAAATACATATCAAATTTATAAATAGCATTAGGTACATTATACAAATACCCTCCATTATCCACATTGGAGCAGAGTGGTAGAGTATGCTCTAAACCTCCTGCAGCTGTGTCTGTGAGAGTGACTCGTGCCCAGCAGTGGGACATCTATAGGTTTAGTTCTTTTAGTGATGTTAACATTAACCATACCTTTGACAAAAGCTATGTAAGGCACTTCTCCCATCAGCCGAAGAGTTGATAGCTCGTGTCGGAGTGCACCTGCAGTTTTGTTCAACAGAGCTTCATTTTCTACATCAGACACATTGCCTTTGCAAATCCAGTATACATTGAGAGTCTGAAAATCTGGAGTTATTCTGACCTGTGTATAGTATCATTTGTTTTGTTATTAGTGCTTAAATATACTTTGGGGCCTTAACTAATAGGGCCAATTCAAGTAGGTGACTATGGATAATGAACAGCATTAGCATGCATCAAATAATGCCTTAGAATTATATCTATAATGCTTTCAATGTATTGGAAGTCCCCAGAGAGACAAATTCTTAAGGCCATGGCTAAAATTTTATTAACGAATTTCATGACTGTCAACAATTTTAATTTAAAATTAATTAAAACTTAGATAAATTAAACTACACATTAATGTTGCATGTTGAAATAAGAGTTGTGGTGGTGTGGATGCACTAGTAAATATAAAGAGGCATAATTTGGTGTAATACCTTAGATATTTCAATCCCTCGACCAACAATTTTTACAGATACAGTGCCTGTTGACATGATATCGGTGATATATTTCATGAATAATTTATTTAATACAGCTATTCTACGAGGGCCCTGCTTGCCTGGTTCATGCTTAGTCTTAGTC
Organism: Carterocephalus palaemon; assembly: GCA_944567765.1. NCBI lineage: Eukaryota > Metazoa > Arthropoda > Insecta > Lepidoptera > Hesperiidae > Carterocephalus > Carterocephalus palaemon. Next base: position 4,265,698 of record OX155655.1, on the reverse strand, counting down.
AGACTTTTTACACTGGGCATAGCATCGAACACTGGAGTTTGGTACCACTGTCTGCAACATAGATGATGATTTAGTAAAAACAAAAACCATCATATTATATTTATGGCGGCACTGGGAAATGCTTACTTCTTGCTTTTAGGGTTTACCATTTTACAAAGCTTTAAGCCTTGTTTCTTCATAGTACAGAGTACACTAGTACTGTGATATAACCGATGTAAATGTAACATTGTAGTCATTTTGTTTTTATAAAATAATCTTATTTAATATGTAACCGAATTACGAGCAGTTTGGCATTTGATAAATTTTAATTGAATTTTGAATTTGAATCTGTTAAATCCTCAGTACAATAAAAATCTATGTAAATTAACAACAACGGGAAAAATCGGAAAAATTAATAAAAATTTTGAAAAAATTCATTTTACTGAACTTGAATTGACAGTGACAATTGACATTTTTTGAGGTATACGTCAGTTCAAAGTCAGTGTCAGAAAGTAACTACTTTTTTTTCAGTATCAGTCAATAGGTTAATGAAGATAATCCAACGATCTCTAACACTATGGATTTGCCCTAATTGCAAAAAAACGTGTATACCTAAACTGCCAGGGGAAGATAAAATGGCTGGTTTTACTAGTGCTGTGCGTACTATGTGGCGACGTTATCGATAGAAAATACGATATTTGTTGACGTGATAACGTCTTATAAATTGATGAACGCCTACACATATGAAAAAAAGTGTGACGTCATCCTCCCGTACAATATTGTGTGTACTTTAGAATAATTACCTTCATTTTAAAGTGCATGTATGAGTATGTTGCAGGTTTGCATTCATTCATTGTACACCCCTAGGTGAATTAACAGAGTGCGAAATATTTCATCACCGTTTCATTGCCATAAAATTCTTCTTAGAAAATTTTTCATTTTTTTTATAATAAAACTAGTGGACACCCGCAGCTTCGCTCGCGTGGAATTAGACGTAACATAACCTAAATACAAAATTTCATTGAAATAATGTAGGTATATACGAAAAACTTTTATACCTACTAACTTTGCACCCCCCTTTTACCCCCTCAAGAGATGATTTTCGATACTCAATAAAAAACCTTCATAGGTACTGAATTTCATTCGAATAACATCAAAAACGGCAAAGTTTCATACTAACTTTGCACCCCCGTTTTACCCCCTCAGGGGGTGAATTTTCAAAAATCCTTTCTTAGTGCTCCCCTACGTTATAAAAGGAACCCCTGTGCAAAATTTCAAGTTTCTAGCCCTTATAGTTTAGGCCCTGCATTGATATGTCAGTCAGTCAGTCAGTCAGTCAGTCAGTCAGTCAGTCAGTCACCTTCTCCTTTTATATATATAGATACGATTAACTTTACCGGAGTTAAATCGATTTCTTTTAATAATATAGACGGACAAACAGACATTCGGGGCCACCTTACCACTTAATGAACTAAACACTAACACCATGACGAACATAATCACTACCTCTGTCATTAAGGGATGGTTAAAAATATAAAAGTACTAGTGGACGCCCGCAGCTTCGCTCGCGTAGAATTAGACCCATTAACGACGTCTGCCCGTCTAACGACTTCAAAAACGGCAAATTTTCATACTAACAACTTTGCACCCCCGTTTTACCCCCTTAGGGGGTGAATTTTCAAAAATCCTTTCTTAGTGCTCCCCTACGTTATAAAAGGAACCCCTGTGCAAAATTTCAAGTTTCTAGCCCTTATAGTTTAGGCCCTGCGTTGATATGTCAGTGAGTCAGTCAGTCAGTCAGTCAGTCAGTCAGTCAGTCAGTCACCTTCTCCTTTTATATTTATAGATAGTACTTACTTACTTATTAATCGACAGCAAGCTACACCAAACACTAGCCAAAATCTAGCTTTACCCCACAACGCCGATTAGATTACGATAAATATAATAATATTTTATCGAGCAATCGTTAAATCTTGTATGCGTTACATTACTTGCATGTACTTGATGGTATTAAAAATGGCCGATCCAGCCACGTCTGACCCACGGACAAAGTAGAAACGAAATTAAGATGGATCCGAATCACTTCACATGTCTCTTTTTTCATAGACAGCTGTCAATTAGTGAAAAAGAGACAACATGTATTTTACATAGTGTGCGTTAAAAAAAACATAAGCTATAATAATATAGTCAACTAGAGCGTCAGTGACACACAGTGTAAAAGTCAGTGCATGGTGCATGCACACCGTCATGGAAATAAATAGATCCGGATTTTGTCTATGGTTTTTATCACGTGATGATATAGGACCTCTACAACTCTACACATCAAATTGACTAATAGTGCGAAATAGTTTTGCATTGTGTAATTAGTGAATGATTTTTGTCAACAAAGTATAGAGCTTTTTCGTGACTTGTTTATAGACTAAAACTAATATTCTGGCTGTATGAAGGTAACGTGCCCAAAATATGTCAATCTAAAAACAATACTTGACAGTCACGTAGTATCTCTAACCAAGTTGAGTTGTGACAGTGACATTCGTAGTATCTCTACATAATTAATCTGTGACAGTGACGTCGTTACATGGGTACTTTTGCGTGTGTTGTGTGGGAGGCAGAATGTATTCTTCCCGCCAACAAGCTGTCAAAAATAGGCAACAAGGAAAGGGACAACTCAACTCAACTTCTAAGGTTCCCAAGTATTCACAACCACAATCTTGACTTGATTTGTTTTATATCATTTCTCTGTTTAATCATAGATAATCAATAATTACTGAGAAGTAGTGGTGTATTACAAAAATGTCGAAACCTGAGGAAAACGATGAAAATTGGGTTGCGGCTATGGACAACCTATGCTCCAAGTTAAATGTTGACCCTGTTGCTGCGAAAAAATCTAAAGAATCATTTGCAGAAATCAAGCAAAATTATACTTTAGAGGTAAGACTACGCTGACATTTCAATTTATCAAACGCAATAAAAAATGTACCCAAAAATACATCGTAAAATTAAGAAAAATTCTCTTGGATATGTAATTTGAAATGATGATTGTATGTGAGATTCTTATAATTAGCTGAAGTTATATTAAGAAATACGTGTATTAAAATTTTAGGGTGATACCTTGCATTGGATGGCGTGTGCATTATATGTAGCATGTCGAACGTCGATAACACCTACTGTACAGTCAGGTAAGGCTGTGGAGGGAAATTGTGTCAGTCTTACAAGGCTTCTCAGGTTGTGTAACATAAGGTAATTAATACTTTTAAATACTATTTAATAAATTAATAATACTTCAAGGGCACTTAGGCCCCTGATATTATAGTCTTTAGTGTTTGCATTAAAAATAGCTTTGATGAAATATTCAAACCAATAAAAAATTATTAAATTGACTAAGAAGCTCTTTGTCATCATGTACAATACTACTATAAAGCAATTTGTTTATTTCTTTAAAAACAATAAAGGTTGGTGAATTCGTTAATCTATATTTATGTAAATTAATGTTATGGTACTTGCAGTCTAATACAATTTTTCAAAAAAATTAAGAACTGGATGGACATGGCTCTGATGCCAAGCGACTTCAAAGACAGAATCACACGCCTTGAACACAAGTTTGCAGTGTCTACTGTGCTGTTTAGGAAGTTTCAACCAATCTTTCAAGAGATATTCTCAGGGCTTACAAATGAACCTGTGAAAACTAACACAAAGAGTAAAAAACATAAGTAAGTACTTTCTTATGTTATCCATCAGTATGTCTAACAAAAAGAAATATTTTTCTATATTGGGTGTCTGTCAACTGACGACTTTAGTGCTCTATTATGTATTTGTGTAAACTGATCTATCAAACTTTCACATTATTAAAATAAAAGCAAATCACAAAATCACTTAGTTTAAAATCTAACTGTAACATTTTTTCAGTTCTAACTAAAAATTAGGTCATCATTTATGCAAATACAGAGCGTAAAATGTCACATAGTAAAATGAAATATTCTATTTATAATATTTGTAAAATTACAACATACAAATTTTTTTCAGGCTGCAACCATGCACCACAAATGCACTGTTTGAATTTGCATGGTGCTTGTATGTGTGTGTTAAGGGTGAATTTCATAACTCTGCTGATGATCTTGTGGATATGTACCACATTCTTCTTTCCTGTTTGGATTTTGTCTTTGCTAATGCTTTTATGAGTAGAAGAATTGACTTAATAAACCCAGCATTTAAAGGTGAGATCGTAGGATCAATTTGATTTCAGGCGATGAGCACTTGCTAATATATAAATAGTAAAGTGTGTTTGTTGGTTTGTCCTTCTCTGTCTCGCTGAAATGATGGATCGATTTGATTTTTGCATATATATAGTATAGGCTACTTTTTTATCAGAAAATTGCACTGTTCCAAAGGAAATGGAAAACTCATATTTACTCAATTGTTAACTAGCAATCGATTTTGATCGATTGATGGCTTTCTCAGATTATGATCTGCCCAACTGTGGGTGAAGCTAGACTTTCATTAGTGGAAATCTTTGATGTAGCTTGCAATTGGTAAAGGCTATAATTATTATACCTATTTTAAACCATAACTTGATGGTTGAGGTAATTTTGCCACAGAAATCATATAATTAAAATGATTGGCTTCATTATTTGCTAAGAGCAAAATTTGAAAACAGCTCGATATATTAGTATAATTTATATCTGTTATTAAAAAAAATACATGGATAAATTCATAATTATGTTTTCCTTAAATGTCCTATTTTGCCTTAAATTTTAATGATTTATATAGGTTTACCCCTGGAATGGCTGAAAGATGATTTTGAGTTGCCGAGCAAAGCTCCATGTATCATATCAGTTTTATGTGAAATCAAGGAAGGTTTAGCAGTGGAAGCTGCCACCATGAAGGAATACAGTTGGAGACCTGTCATAAAATCATTCTTTGAAAAGGGGGTAAGCTTCTTTTACATCAATAAATAATTTTTATGTAAGACAAAAGTAAACAATAAATTAAAAGTAAACTAAATATTAAAATGTGATGTAATACAGTATGCTGATAGGACTGTGTATAGTCTTAACTCATCACCCGGTAAACTACTATTGACAGCAAAAATCTGGCAAAAGCAGTTTTGACACATCCTTAGGGTGAGGAAAATAATCACTTGTAGCTATCATCATATTGGCATGACTAGTTATTCTCTGGCTTTTCCTGCTTGACATAAAAAGGACTCCAAGAAGCACGTTCCATCAACATCTTTGATTCTAATTTTGTGTTATCAGTCAAAACTGATAACACAAAAAATCTCCACCAATCCGCATTGGAGCAGCGTGGTGGAGTATGCTCTAGACCTCCCGCAGCTGCGTCTGTGGGGGAGACCCGTGCCCAGCAGTGGGACGTCTGTGGGTCGCAGCGCAGCGAGTCAAAACTGTAGTTGACTAAAGACTAAGACCAGTGCCTAAACCTCACTAAATGTTGCGTCCAAACTGGTTTTTACCTCCAGTTTTCTTATCTAAATTGCCATTCTCTTCCTTTTACTATAATTAACAATATTTTTTTACAGATTTTAAAGGGAGACAGTGATCAATTGACTGGCTTACTAGAAGTAGGGAATTTTGATATGAATCTTAAATCATTGAATAATTTATACGAAACTTATGTTTTAAGTGTTGGTGAATTTGATGAGAGAATATTTTTAGGTAAGTACCATGATCTTGTATACTTCTCTATGAAGAAGAAAAATTGTGCCTGGCCAAAATAATATTAAAAACGAAATTTGACAATTTCACAATTACATGTCTAAATTGAGTGAATCAATTGAATATTTATATCAATTTGTGACAATAACAATTCAATTTTAGAAGATATTTTAGCCGTTAATTTTTTAACAATGTTTTTTTATTCTCTAGGAGAACATGCAAATGAACATATTGGTACACGAAGTAAACCTGTGTCTGGTGAGGAAATATCACAGGTCATCGCAAATTTTGGTCCTGTAAGTATGAAAAAATATGCATCTTTTATGCGTTATCTATGCCATTTTTTAAAAAACAAGTATGTAGTCTTGAGAACGTAAATATCGATATTTTGTTAGTATAAAACTATCATATTATTATATATCTAATAATAATAACTATCATATTATATGATCTTCACCTTGATGTTATGTTTAGGCACAAATCCACACAAAAATAAAAGTATAACAATACTAGCTTGGTGTAGAACTCCTGTATAGCAGTAATGTGCTTAAAAATTGACCAAAAGTTAGTTTTAAGTTTTAAATGCTTAGGAAATCAGGACTACTAGAATTTAAAAAAGGGATATAATATATTTATTTACTTACCAACTAAATATTTGGACACTGACGAAAAGAAGGCAGAATATGCAGACTTCTACATCTTTATGTATTTATTTGTTAAGCATACGCCTTGACATTAAATCTTGGACATAAATAATAAAATAAATATAAATATCTTGGACATTCACACACACGGCCATCTGACCCCAAAGTAGGCGCGAGCCTATGTCATGGGTGTCAGAGACTGATATACATACATAGATATTTTTAAATACATACATAAATAGATAATATTAACATCCAGACACAGAATATGACATATTTGTCCCGAGTGGGATTCGAACCCACGACCAGGGGCGCAACAGGTAGGGTCGCTGCGACCCATACACGTCCCGCTGTTGGGCACGGGTCTCCTCTCAGAATGGGAGGGATTAGGCCTTAGTCCACCACGCTGGCCAAGTGCGGATTGGCAGACTTCATATACCTTCGAGATCGTTATGAACTCTCAGGCATGCAGGTTTCCTCACGATGTGAAGGACACATCGTGAGGAAACCTGCATGCCTGACCGTTATAGCAAGTGACATTTAATTTCTTAAAACGCACATAACTTAGAAAAGTCATTGGTGCGTGCCACTGGGGTTTGAACCCGGACCGCTCGAATGAGAGGCGAGTTCGATAGCCGCTGGGCTGTCACTGCGTCGGCTGTCACAGGTAGGGTCACTACCGATATATACTAGCAGCATTTGTTTTAAATATTTTGTTTGTGTTATCTTAGGGCGGGCGCGCGTGCCCCGACACGCCGCTGACGGGGCGGCGGTACCTGGCGCGGCGCGCGGAGGAGCTCACGCCGGTGTCGGAGGCCACCAACAACATCGCCCGCCTCGCCGGCTACCTGCGCTCCGCCAAGCCGCTGCCCTCCGCCGCGCTGCTGCGACTCTTTGCGTGAGATTCAGATTCAGCTGGCCTTTTTTTTATTTTTTTTTCTCGCTGGGAAATGCATTTACGCATCCTGCCTGGTTTTATGAGAACACAGACAGGTATGTGGGACTCGCTGAGACCAGAATACCCACTAAAACCCAGCGGCACCATCAGCGCTTAAGATGAAAGCGTCACGGGATCGCTTGCGCATTACTACCGTGACGAGATTCAGCTGGCCTAGACAAGTGGCAAAACGCTAGTAGAATAGAAATAGAATGGATTAACAAATGTATGGGATTGACATTCGCTTACGACTAATTAGTCGATAGCGAATGTCAATCCCGTACATTTGTTAATCTATTCTACTAGCGTTTTTGCCACTTGTCTAGGCGTCCAGATTCATTTATTTTTCACTAGTGGACGCCCGCAGCTTCGCTCGCGTTACACATTCACTAACTTCAAAAACGGCAAAGCTTCATACTTTGCACCCCCGTTTTACCCCCTTAGGGGATGAATTTTCAAATTTTTCTCGCCGTAAAAACCATCCTTGAACTTCAACGAACATTTAAAAAAAAGAATTGGCCAAATTGGTCCAGGCGTTGTTGAGTTATGCGCTTACCAACACATTTTGCGATTCATTTTTATAATATAGAAGACTAGTGGACGCCCGCAGCTTCGCTCGCGTTACACATTCACTAACTTCAAAAACGGCAAAGCTTCATACTAACTTTGCACCCCCGTTTTACCCCCTTAGGGGATGAATTTTCAAATTTTTCTCGCCGTAAAAACCATCCTTGAACTTCAACGAACATTTAAAAAAAAGAATTGGCCAAATTGGTCCAGGCGTTGTTGAGTTATGCGCTTACCAACACATTTAGCGATTCATTTTATATAATACCAGCTGACCCGGCAAACGTTGTTTTGCCATATAAATAATTTTTAGTTGATCGTAGAGGGTTGAAAATTCAGGGTTGTATGTATTTTCTAATGTTGTATCATAAAAAAATACAAAAATAAAAATTTATCTAAAAATTAAAATAAAAAAATTTGGGATGGACTACCCTTAACATTTAGGGGGATGAAAAATAGATGTTAGTCGATTCTCAGACCTACTCAATACGCATGTAAAATTTGGTAAAAATCGGTAAAGCCGTTTCGGAGGAGTACTGCAACAAACATTGTGACACGGAAATTTTATATATTAGATAGATTATATGGTATTTGTATACGCTTAATGAACGTCATAACATTTTTTATCTACCGCCGGTTCACAAAGTTGATGCTACCGAGAAGAACACGGCAAGAAACTCGATGTTACTCTTTTCAAAATTTACAATTTTTATGATTTGATCACATTACATGAGCAGTTAAAGGGCATGCTCCAACCGACATCTCTGATTTGATCTGATCTGATTTTTTTGACTGCTAATCAATAAAGAACAAACATATATTAGACACGGTTACTAGTGGACGCCCGCAGCTTCGCTCGCGTGGAATTAGACAACAATAGTTTCGTTTACACTTAGTAATATTATATAGCCTATGTCACTCAGTGAAGACGCAACTTTCTAAAATGGGGGCATCCTACTGCACTAATGTTTTAAGTTAACTCTTGTGAGTTATAGTAAAAGTCTCGTTTAGAATTAATGTTTAATCTCCGCTAATATAGCTCACAATAATTAATTAATTTAATTTGAAGTTAGTGGTTTTTAAGTAGGTGAACCGTCGTGTAGCGTCCATAGCCCAATGGCTCGCTTCGATCCAATGGGATGTGGATGGGTGACCGCTAGTGGCAAAATTTCATGGACGCTACCGTGCTTCGGAGGGCACGTAAAGCCGTCGGTCCCGGTTGTTTTCAATGGTGGAAACAGTCGTTAAGCCTTGTCGAAGACCTTCGGGTGGCTTGAGAACATTCGACACTGGGTTGGCCACTAACCCCTCCACCAATCCGCATTGGAGCTGCGTGGTGGAGTATGCTCTAGACCTCCCGCAGAAGTGTCTGTGGGGGAGACCCGTGCCCAGCAGTGGGACGTCTATGGGTCGCAGCGAGTAGTAGGTGAAAAAATGGGGGCGCTAACAAATAATTTATTCTCAAAGTAGGCAGTAGACAAAATAAGTTTGGGAACCCCTGGTATAGATAGATAGAATTACTGTATACACTGTATAGATTATACTAGTGATAAAGTTTAACATACGAATATGGTGACATAAAACTCCGAGGGCTGGTATCCTAAAATCAAGAAAATGATGATGATGTTAATAAGTTTTTTCTTTTGACAGTGATGGTGGTGTGTCAGAAGAGACGATAATGACAAACGTGATAAAGCCAAGCAACTATTGGAAGGAGCTGTTTGCGGCAAGCCTCAAGGAATGTAACTGCAGTAAGGAAATGATCGCGTCGCGTTGCAATATGGTTACGTGCTTGTACTTCAAAGTGTTCGAGCACATTATAAAGGAGGAGCACAGGAAGAAGCCACAGGTTTCGTTACAGGTGAGTAAGTATGCAATAATAGCTCAAAAATAGGGTATCACTGCGGGAATAATACGGATGTTTAACCAATCAAATGACAATCAATGACAGAAACAAGCAACAAAGTAAAAGTGAGTTTTGCCAATTACTTTGTACTATTGTTCCAAAAAACATCCAGTGTGGTGGGTGACACTAAAGGCCAGGAGAACAATAACAACTGTAAGCTTAAATAAATCGCTGCGACCCATAGACCTGGGCACGGGTCTCCCCCACAGACACTACTGCGGGAGGTCTAGAGCATACTCCACCACGCTGCTCCAATGCGGATTGGTGGAGAGGTTAGTGACCAACCCAGTGTCGAATGTTGTCAAGCCACCCGAAGGTCTTTGACAAGGCTTAACGACTGTTTTCAGCATTGAAAACAACCGGGACCGACGGCTTTACGTGCCCTCCAAAGCACGGTAGCGTCCATGAATTTTTTTGCCACTGGCGGTCACCCATCCACAAACCGACCGCGCCCGTCGTTGCTTAACTCTTTCGATCACATTGAATCGACGCGAGCCATTGGGCTATAGACGCTACAAAAAAAAGCTTAAATAAATAAAACCGTTTAAAAAGGCGATCAAATCGTTCTTTTTTTTTTTTCTTCTGGTTTGGCATTGGCGCATGATACGCTCGGCCAACGACAAGTGTTGTATATAAAACGTGGGAAAATCGTTCTTAACTATCAAATCTTGTCTCCCAGATGCTGTTGTCACAAGAGATGTACCAGCTGACGGTGTTCGCGTGCTGCACCGAGGTGGTCCTCCACGCGTACGGGCTACACTCGCTTCGGTTCCCGCGAGTGCTGCAGATATACGACCTCAGCGCCTTCCACTTCTATAAGATCATCGAGCTGCTGGTCCAGGCTGTTGTTGACAAGCTGAGCCGTGACGTCATCAAGCATCTGAACGCTGTGAGTAGTGTGCTGTGACGTAGTCACGTAACGTCACTAGGTTCCCCCGCCAATTTAGTTAATTTTTAAAAACTTTTATTTAACTTCACTCCTATGTATTCATTCATTCATGTAAGTATGTATGTCCTGGAATCTTGCAATCAATATTTCCCCCACTTCCACTGAAGCTATCGAGCTGAAATTTGGCACACATATTAGGTTCCGATGACAATGCATGAAAATAAAATAAAAAGTTATAAAAGCTTTAAAAAAAATTTTTTTTTAGTATAATTTTAGGTAATTTAAATTGTTTCTAATGCTAAAATCAAGTCGTGAGGCGGTGAGTCTTGTTATTTGAGTTATTGCGCTTCACTTAGTTGTAATCTTTACTTGTCGCTACTCGCTGCGCGCCTGTCTCTCGCACGGTTTCGTTGTTATTTTAATCATAGGTATTATTAAAATAATTTTGCAGATTGGCAGATATCACATGCCCTTGAGAATATTATGAAGAAACTCTCAGGCATGCAGGTTTCCTCACGATGTGTCCTTCACCGTTATACCAAGTGACGGTGACCACTGGGCTGTCACCGCTAAAGAGATTTACTATAGTGTAAATTAATAGTGCAGATGTAACTAACAGACGGAATAAAAATTAAAATGTATCCACTAACTACTACCACTACTAATAACTTCACGACGTATAGTGAAATAAAAGTAGCTATAACTCCCGTCACTACAAGTAATTAAATATGTATATCCTCGTTCATAATTAAACGCAATTTTTCTCCTAGGTGGAGGAACAAGTATTGGAATCTCTGGTGTGGACGTCAGATAGTCCTTTGTGGGACCAACTCAGCAAATTCCCAGTTCCTGCTTCCACTGAAGTATATGTACAGGATTCTCCTATGAGCCGACGAAGTAAGTGGAAAAACACATTCTAGTCTTTGTAGAATGTGTTACAGTATTTCAAGTTATTATAATTCAAGCGCACTGGATGCCATACAAACACTTGTTTAGTTGTAAACAGTTTATGAACAATTTTTATCTTGTACCTTCTACCTGTGTGGTTTACTGTTGCTAGATATTTAATGTATGATTGCAAACTTGTGTGTACCAATAAATGAAATAAATAACAAAGAAAAATAAAACTGAATAAAATTTTATTTTCAGGTGGTTTACAATCTCCGGTCTCAGCGGCCATCGACCGGCTTTTAACGCCCATGGCGGATCAGGCTAAGAAGCAATTGTTTAAGGATAATATAAAACCTGGTCAGTCTTTATTAGGTAATCATGGTAAATTACCAATATATTGTGTGTCCAAGTTCACAAAATTTACTTTCAATATTAACCTGTATTGAAATAAATTCTTATACCTTTGACACAAATGTAATGGGAAGATAAAAGCAAAAAGGTACTTCATGGTACTAATCTATACAAATATTATAAAGAGTTTCCTCTTTATAATATTAGTTTGCAATGTTTTCACACAAAAACTACTGGACCAATTTTCAAAATTCTTTCACCGATAGAAAGTTGCATCTGCACCTATGCCAAGGTTATATTATTATAATATTACTAGGTGTAAACGAAACTATTGTTATGTCTAATTCCACGCGAGCGAAGCTGCGGGCGTCCACTAGTAATTCATATAAACTATAATATGTGTACAGAGTTAATATGGGTTTTTTTCTGTTCATAATATGGGTTTTTTTTCTGTTCATCCAAAATTGGCTTGTATTAATGCTTTGCGGTATGTGGGCAAGTAAAATATTTTGTAAACAGGTACTTATTTATGTTTTAACTAGTTGAAACAATTTTTTTTATATTGATGTTTATTTAATTTACTAAGGTCTGAAGCGTCCACTTGAACTGAAAAATAATATTCTATGTTTGTTTCAGCACAAATAAACACCGTCACAGTAAAACAGGAGCCGAGCACTCCCCAGACATCACAAAACACATCAAATGGGGAGACTACGCCAAACACAACACCCAAAAAAGCAAATAATTCCTTAATACTATTTTTCAGAAAGGTAATTATAATTCTTTTTGATGATCATTTACTTATACTGTTCAAGCTTATGACGCAGCACTCGTTTCTAATCTTTATTTTTTTTTTTCTCTTTATATTGACATTTACATAATTATAGTCTAAGTTATGTAGTTGTCATGCTAATTTTTACCTTGAACTATTTAAAAATGCTTTTACTTTTAGTTGAAACTTTCTATGCCGGCATAATTGAAAAGATTAATAACTTTATAAAATAGTCATTATTTGGATTATACATATGTATATGTAAAATAAGGTGTGTAAGAAAAGTTTTTATTCCTTAACAAAATACTTTTTACTTCTAAAACAACAAATTACAAAATAATAAAACACCCTTGTCCGCACTAACTCTGTTCAGTCTCTCTTCCCGCGAATCTCTCGCTCTCCCAATCAAAAATGCGCGGCAAAACAGATGCCGCGCTCTGATTGGTCCTAATCATATATGGTGGACGACAGAGTATGGCCCGTTCCCTTTATGCGTTCGAAGAAAAATAAGAGAAGAGTGTTCATATTCATTACAGGTGTTATTTTTTATTTTGGTTCATGAGTTACATAAATGGAAATGTAAATGTAAGTTATTGTCTAATCGATAGCCTTTGCCAGAATTGCCGTTAGCTTACTGGCTTTTACAGCATCACTGATCAGTCCAAACATAATATAACAAAATACTAACACATATTGCAGTTCTACAGCTTAGCAGTAGTCCGAATGAACGACCTCTGCACGCGGCTTCGACTCACGGACGACGAGCTCAAGCGCAAGATCTGGACGTGCCTCGAGCACTCCATCGTGCACCAGACGCAGCTGATGAGAGACCGCCACCTGGACCAGATCCTCATGTGCGCCGTCTACGTCATATGCAAGGTGAGTGACCGAGCTCGACCGCAAGATCTGGACGTGCCTCGAGCACTCCATCGTGCACCAGACGCAGCTGATGAGAGACCGCCACCTGGACCAGATCCTCATGTGCGCCGTCTACGTCATATGCAAGGTGAGTGACCGAGCTCGACCGCAAGATCTGGACGTGCCTCGAGCACTCCATCGTGCACCAGACGCAGCTGATGAGAGACCGCCACCTGGACCAGATCCTCATGTGCGCCGTCTACGTCATATGCAAGGTGAGTGACCGAGCTCGACCGCAAGATCTGGACGTGCCTCGAGCACTCCATCGTGCACCAGACGCAGCTGATGAGAGACCGCCACCTGGACCAGATCCTCATGTGCGCCGTCTACGTCATATGCAAGGTGAGTGGCCGAGCTCGACCGCAAGATCTGGACGTGCCTCGAGCACTCCATCGTGCACCAGACGCAGCTGATGAGAGACCGCCACCTGGACCAGATCCTCATGTGCGCCGTCTACGTCATATGCAAGGTGAGTGACCGAGCTCGACCGCAAGATCTGGACGTGCCTCGAGCACTCCATCGTGCACCAGACGCAGCTGATGAGAGACCGCCACCTGGACCAGATCCTCATGTGCGCCGTCTACGTCATATGCAAGGTGAGTGACCGAGCTCGACCGCAAGATCTGGACGTGCCTCGAGCACTCCATCGTGCACCAGACGCAGCTGATGAGAGACCGCCACCTGGACCAGATCCTCATGTGCGCCGTCTACGTCATATGCAAGGTGAGTGTCCGAGCTCGACCGCAAGATCTGGACGTGCCTCGAGCACTCCATCGTGCACCAGACGCAGCTGATGAGAGACCGCCACCTGGACCAGATCCTCATGTGCGCCGTCTACGTCATATGCAAGGTGAGTGACCCAGCTCAACCGCAAGATCTGGACGTGCCTCGAGCACTCCATCGTGCACCAGACGCAGCTGATGAGAGACCGCCACCTGGACCAGATCCTCATGTGCGCCGTCTACGTCATATGCAAGGTGAGTGACCGAGCTCGACCGCAAGATCTGGACGTGCCTCGAGCACTCCATCGTGCACCAGACGCAGCTGATGAGAGACCGCCACCTGGACCAGATCCTCATGTGCGCCGTCTACGTCATATGCAAGGTGAGTGGCCGAGCTCGACCGCAAGATCTGGACGTGCCTCGAGCACTCCATCGTGCACCAGACGCAGCTGATGAGAGACCGCCACCTGGACCAGATCCTCATGTGCGCCGTCTACGTCATATGCAAGGTGAGTGGCCGAGCTCGACCGCAAGATCTGGACGTGCCTCGAGCACTCCATCGTGCACCAGACGCAGCTGATGAGAGACCGCCACCTGGACCAGATCCTCATGTGCGCCGTCTACGTCATATGCAAGGTGAGTGACCGAGCTCGACCGCAAGATCTGGACGTGCCTCGAGCACTCCATCGTGCACCAGACGCAGCTGATGAGAGACCGCCACCTGGACCAGATCCTCATGTGCGCCGTCTACGTCATATGCAAGGTGAGTGACCCAGCTCAACCGCAAGATCTGGACGTGCCTCGAGCACTCCATCGTGCACCAGACGCAGCTGATGAGAGACCGCCACCTGGACCAGATCCTCATGTGCGCCGTCTACGTCATATGCAAGGTGAGTGACCGAGCTCGACCGCAAGATCTGGACGTGCCTCGAGCACTCCATCGTGCACCAGACGCAGCTGATGAGAGACCGCCACCTGGACCAGATCCTCATGTGCGCCGTCTACGTCATATGCAAGGTGAGTGACCGAGCTCGACCGCAAGATCTGGACGTGCCTCGAGCACTCCATCGTGCACCAGACGCAGCTGATGCGCGACCGCCACCTGGACCAGATCCTCATGTGCGCCGTCTACGTCATATGCAAGGTGAGTGACCGAGCTCGACCGCAAGATCTGGACGTGCCTCGAGCACTCCATCGTGCATCAGACGAGTGACCACTGTGACATCCACGTAAAAAAAAAGTGAGAAACTGACACATGTCTCCCGTGAGGCATAATTAAGCAATAGCTTGCTCCAAAGAAAATGTAGTTTTCATACTAATAGAAACATGTTAGAGATCACAAGAACAAGAATGTTATTTTTTTTTTTTTTATAGTATAGACAGACAAACAGACATACGGGCCACCTGATGGTAAGTGGTCACCGTCGTCTATGGACACGTGCGACACCAGGGGTATTACAGGTGCGTTGCCTGCCTTGAAGGAAGCGTTGTGGCTTTTGAAGAGTTGAATGTAGGCGGATTCTTCGTCTACGAATGTGAAGTAAATTGCTACCGAATTGGGCCTGGTATTCCCATCTAATATTTCCTGGCAAATCACATTCAATTTTATGACACGCCAAAAAAACAAAGTGAATCGTTTTCCACCTTATTATGACTTATTTCAACAGATGTCAATCATGCTTCTTTGCTTGTATAGTGGTTGACTCCATCAAACATCCACAACACATCAGCTCCTTCCGTGGTATATGATATGATATTGTCTAGTGGTTACTGAGCTGAATAGTATAAATTATACTATCTATATGCTCTAGTCTCGATTACTTGAATCTCGTTGTACTTGACGATAATGTAATATTTCATCTGAAAACAGCATAGCTAAAAGGCATCGACAAGTATGATGTATATTGTAATAGATACTACATAATAGTCCTAGTATATTAGTTATATCAGCAGTAGCAGAATTGCATATTACAATATACAAAAATATTTTGGTTTTCAGGTATCAAACACACCAAGCAATCCAGTAGAAAGAACATTTGCGGATATCATGCGGTATTATAGACAACGCCCCCTAGCAGATAATCATGTATATAGATCAGTTTTGATCAAACAAAGTACGGGAGAAGGTAAAACATTTTTGAGGCATTTTGCTGTTATATTATTTTACAAGCTACATGAAAAAAATCACAAAATATTTTTTGTTCCAGGTTCCCCAGAGCGAGGAGATTTAATCAATTTCTATAATAAGGTTTATGTGCAATGTATGCAAAATATTGCATTAAGATTTACTGGTAGACATAGAGATGTAAGTATTTTGATTGTTTACATAGGTAATGCTTTTTTGTAGTCTGAGTAATAAACTAACGAAATATCATTAATTTACATTCAGAATCTTTAGGTTAATTGATAAAATTGTACCATTAAAAGATAGGCGATATTTTATAAGATGTAAGTCCTAATTTACAAATTACGGTAAATTAAGCTGGGTGCAGACTTTTTAGTACCTTGGTTTTGCAGCTGAAATAGTTTTAATTTTCACTTAGTTAAGTATTTATTTATTTTAATAGCTGTTTGATTTGAATCCATACTAATATTATAAATGTGAAAGTGTGTTTGTTTGTTTGTCCGGCTTTCACGTCGCAACGAAGCTATTATATGGTATGGTTTTTGTGTGTGGAGATAGTGAGGATGGTGGAGAGTGACGTAGGCTACTTTTTACCGCGGTAAAACATCCTCATGGGAAGATATCGATGTTTTGTTATTTGCTAGATATTTAGTTCCGGATGTTGTTAATAGATGGCGTTGTCATGTATGATAAACAACTCATTGTTAATTCCCTTTGACCACGCGGGCGGAGCCGCGGGTAAATGCTAGTGAGAAATAAGTTTGTTAAGCATTTGTGTATGTTCGTTTAGGAGTGCGGTCTGTCGCCGCTGCCGGCGGGTCGCGGCGCGGCGGCGCGCTCGCCGGCCGGGCAGCGCGTGTCGGAGCGGCACCAGCTGTACGTGAAGCCGCTGCCCGCGCCGCCGCCGCCGCCGCACCACCACCTCACCTACCGCTTCAGCCGCAGCCCCGCCAAGGACCTGCACGCCATCAACACCATGGTCTCCTGCGAGGTAACCCTTCACTCGCTCACTCGCTCACTCGCTCGCCGGCCGGGCAGCGCGTGTCGGAGCGGCACCAGCTGTACGTGAAGCCGCTGCCCGCGCCGCCGCCGCCGCCGCACCACCACCTCACCTACCGCTTCAGCCGCAGCCCCGCCAAGGACCTGCACGCCATCAACACCATGGTCTCCTGCGAGGTAACCCTTCACTCGCTCACTCGCTCACTCGCTCGCCGGCCGGGCAGCGCGTGTCGGAGCGGCACCAGCTGTACGTGAAGCCGCTGCCCGCGCCGCCGCCGCCGCCGCACCACCACCTCACCTACCGCTTCAGCCGCAGCCCCGCCAAGGACCTGCACGCCATCAACACCATGGTCTCCTGCGAGGTAACCCTTCACTCGCTCACTCGCTCACTCGCTCGCCGGCCGGGCAGCGCGTGTCGGAGCGGCACCAGCTGTACGTGAAGCCGCTGCCCGCGCCGCCGCCGCCGCCGCACCACCACCTCACCTACCGCTTCAGCCGCAGCCCCGCCAAGGACCTGCACGCCATCAACACCATGGTCTCCTGCGAGGTAACCCTTCACTCGCTCACTCGCTCACTCGCTCGCCGGCCGGGCAGCGCGTGTCGGAGCGGCACCAGCTGTACGTGAAGCCGCTGCCCGCGCCGCCGCCGCCGCCGCACCACCACCTCACCTACCGCTTCAGCCGCAGCCCCGCCAAGGACCTGCACGCCATCAACACCATGGTCTCCTGCGAGGTAACCCTTCACTCACTCACTCGCTCACTCGCTCGCCGGCCGGGCAGCGCGTGTCGGAGCGGCACCAGCTGTACGTGAAGCCGCTGCCCGCGCCGCCGCCGCCGCCGCACCACCACCTCACCTACCGCTTCAGCCGCAGCCCCGCCAAGGACCTGCACGCCATCAACACCATGGTCTCCTGCGAGGTAACCCTTCACTCACTCACTCGCTCACTCGCTCGCCGGCCGGGCAGCGCGTGTCGGAGCGGCACCAGCTGTACGTGAAGCCGCTGCCCGCGCCGCCGCCGCCGCCGCACCACCACCTCACCTACCGCTTCAGCCGCAGCCCCGCTAAGGACCTGCACGCCATCAACACCATGGTCTCCTGCGAGGTATCCCTTCACTCACTCACTCGCTCGCCGGCCGGGCAGCGCGTGTCGGAGCGGCACCAGCTGTACGTGAAGCCGCTGCCCGCGCCGCCGCCGCCGCCGCACCACCACCTCACCTACCGCTTCAGCCGCAGCCCCGCCAAGGACCTGCACGCCATCAACACCATGGTCTCCTGCGAGGTAACCCTTCACTCACTCACTCACTCACTCGCTCACTCGCTCGCCGGCCGGGCAGCGCTTGTCGGAGCGGCACCGGATATAGATGTAATTTGTACGTCTATATTATAAAAATGAATCGCAAAATGTGTTGGTAAGCGCATAACTCAACAACGCCTGGACCAATTTGGCCAATTCTTTTTTTTAAATGTTCGTTGAAGTTCAAGGATGGTTTTACGGCGAGAAAAATTTGAAAATTCATCCCCTAAGGGGGTAAAACGGGGGTTAAAGTAAAAAAAGGGGGGTAAAAGTTAGTATGAAGCTTTGCCGTTTTTGAAGTTAGTGAATGTGTAACGCGAGCGAAGCTGCGGGCGTCCACTAGTTATAAATAAATATAATATGGTGTATAAAGGTAACTTATCTACTTCTTTTTTTACTGATAAATCAATGTATTGCAGCATGTAAATTAATTATATTTTGTATTCAAGGTTGGCGGCGCGGCGGGCGGCAAGCGCGGCGCGGTGGAGGGCGACGTGGTAAAGCGCGCGCGGCTCGGCGGCGCGGGCGTGGCGCGCAAGCTGCACGGGCTGATGACCGACCGTCAGGCCGTCTAGTGGTGAGACTCAACACTTCACACATCCATACTAATAATATTATAAATGTGAAAGTGTATTTGTTTGTTTGTCCGGCTTTCACGTCGCAACGAAGCTATTATATGGTATGGTTTTTGTGTGTGGAGATAGTGAGGAGGGTGGAGAGTGACGTAGGCTACTTTTTACCTCGGTAAAACAACCCCATCCATGGGAAGATCGATGTTTTGTTATTTGCTAGATATTTAGTTCCGGATGTTGTTAATAGATGGCGTTAGTAAAATTATATGATAAACAAGTCATTGTTAATTCCCTTTGACCACGCGGGCGGAGCCGCGGGTAAAAGCTTCGTTCATAATATATCATCATAGTTCAACATCGAATTTAAGAACCTTCTGGAAGCGTCTCATTTAAACAACGCAAGTAACGTAGGCATAATTAGTTGAACAAGACACGGTTTGTCTGTGTGCTTAGTTTTACCCAAAATTATTTTAAGGTTATTGCTAAATATAGAAATTTGGTGGGATAATTGTTTCTCTTTTAGTATTGTTGAATAATTGCACAGATGTTCTTCATTAGGCATCGTGAACACTAGATTAATAAACCTAATTTAGGTTTGAAAAGTTTGAATTTGAAAAATTGTTATCCTGATCAATCCAACCAATCAAACAGTATTTTTTACTTTTAATTGACCAATGGAGAATACTATTCTTTGTCTATCAAAGAATTGTAATTTATAAAAATTAAGTAATAATATATTTTTGATTTCAGATCACATCTCAGCACCACTACCATTATTACGTGAAACAAATTAAGTCAATGAATTTTATATAGAAGTCATATTTATTTTATGTGTACCAAAAATTCGCTATTAGCTCTCTAGGTTTTTCATTGTTTTACTATTTTTAAATTGACGACCGATTTTTAGATCCAATCAAATGAAAGTTAATTAGGTTTTCATGCTTTGCCTGGTTCCAAATATATGTAAGGAATTGGTGCTGAATCAAAAGTTAATCACAATTTGTTGCAGCTTTTATATGCTCAAAGCCCTTTTGTAATAAGTGAGCCTTAGAGATGTAACATGTCAGTACAATCACAATATTGTAGTTCAAAGACTAAAGAGGCTTGTTTCAAACTCATATGCCTATTTCTTGTAAATTATTGGTAAATTACACCAATTTTATTTTATCAACTATAGTTTGTTTGAACTGCAATATAATATTTTACTGCCACTAATGTATATTGATCTCATTTCTTATTTATGATGGATGTTTATAGTATTGATATGCCATATTTTCTAATGTTGCTCATTGCTAACGTAAGTGTAAGTTCTTTTACGGAGTTTTTATGGCTGTGTTGATAGTCAGCTCAACCGGAAAGTGGTTAATATTTGTTGCCTGACAAATAATTTCAACAGGAATGAATCATAAGATTCAGAAAATACATTGCATTGAACGCCGTTATCTGAAAGGTATTGAAATTTGTAAATGTTCCCATCATTTGCCTCATGTACAAGAGTACCTGTACACAAAAATGCTCCCAGCATTATATATTTCAGTTAAGGTTCGAAATATTAAATGTACACTGTATATTCTGTGTCGATTCACTGCACAGTTTATAATAAAGACTATTTTTTTTTAACTGATATATCAAAGTGTAAATTAAATATTCACATAGTTTGGTTACCTAGAGGAAAATGTCCCTCGCATATAATTTTGACTGAACACAAAAATCAGTCTGTTGTTTTGCTTCCATTAATATTATAATTAGTCCTTTTAGTTTTTAAGTGATCAGAAGAACTGCGGAAATCAATTTTGTTTTAAACTTTTAATCTAAATTATATGATTGTATATTTCGGACATTACCGTTGTATCATGTATTCTATGTAGATTTAACCTTTTAAACTATTATATTATTCATTTAAAAGCTTTCTTTCATTTCTACCCTAAAATGTAAATAAAAAAACTCAACATACTGTTTTTAAAAATTATAATTATCAGTTGCATGTAATGATACAATTCCTTACTTATAAGGTACTTAGTACTATATAATTAAATTAATTTTAGAAAGTCTTAAGAATTAACTAAATTTATGCACTTCCCAGGTCGTTATATTATTTATCTTAATACAAATTTTAAATTCCTACGCTTTATAATACTACATATTAATATTATGTTCGCTGCGACCCATAGACGTCCCACTGCTGGGCACGGGTCTCTCCCACAGACACTTCTGCGGGAGGTCTAGTCTAGAGCATACTCCACCACGCTGCTCCAATGCGGATTGGTGGAGGGGTTAGTGGCCAACCCATTGTCGAATGTTCTCAAGCCACCCGAAGGTCTTCGACAAGGCTTAACGACTGTTTCCAGCATTGAAAACAACCGGGACCGACGGCTTTACGTGCCCTCCGAAGCACGGTAGCGCCCATGAAATTTTTGCCACTAGCGGTCACCCATCCACAAACCGACCGCGCCCGTCGTTGCTTAACACTTACGATCACATTGAATCGAAGCGAGCCACTGGGCTATGGACGCTACAATATTATGTTAAATAAACTTAATTTCGTATGATACTGTTTATTTTATGCTGAATGATGCATTATACCTGATTATTTAACAGTTTTTTATTTCGTTTTTAAAATGCGCATTGCATTGTATCCCATTCCAATGGTCATATTTATGCGACGCGCGCGATAGACACGCTGCATAATTACTTATTTTTCTTTAAGCTTTTTTAAAATACTTGGAGCTACGAGACATAGGTATTTTACTTTTAGTTATACCACGCAGTTAATAGAACGAAATATGCATCTGTCGCAGAATTATATGCAACATAAAAAGCTTGTTATATGCATGATGCATGAAAAATGCTTGAAATATACATGAAAATTGGGAAAATATGCAAAATTTAATAAAAATGTTTAGGAACCAAAACAAGTAAGTTTCCATTTTTTTTATTTCAAAATCAACATACAATTAGTAAATTATCCATGGATAGACGATAAATAAATAAATAAAAATTATTTTGTATTCTTGTACACGTAAACAATCAAGTATTGTTCCAAATGTTCAGTGGTAAGTGGTAACTAGATATTAGGTAAAATATGCAATATCACCGAGAATAGGCTAAAATATGCAAATGCATATAATCCGGTCTCTACTCATAACCATGAAGTTAACATATCTACCTCATTTAGTTGATAAATCAATGGTCTACATGAGGTGTTCGGGCAGGGCGAGCGCGGGCGGGGAGCGCGCGGCGAGGGGTCAGGTGGCGCGGCCCTTGCCCTCCTTGATGGCGATCACGTAGCGCTGCGCCACGCGCTCCGGCGGCGAGTACCCGTCTGCATATGATGAGTCCTGATAGATAAATGTTCATTTATCTTCTATATTATAAAAATGAATCGCAAAATGTGTTGGTAAGCGCATAACTCAACAACGCCTGGACCAATTTGGCCAATTCTTTTTTTTAAATGTTCGTTGAAGTTCAAGGATGGTTTTTACGGCGAGAAAAATTTGAAAATTCATCCCCTAAGGGGGTAAAACGGGGGTGCAAAGTTAGTATGAAGCTTTGCCGTTTTTGAAGTTAGTGAATGTGTAACGCGAGCGAAGCTGCGGGCGTCCACTAGTATTGTATAACATTATTTTTTCTATAAGTTTTTAAATACATAATTTATTTTACATGTAGTTACATCTTGCAAAAAATATTGTACGATAACAATGCAATTGAAAACAAAATGTTACAAGGTTGACTACCCTCAAAGAGTCGTAATTGGCCGACTGTCCACCGCCATATAAAAGCAACCAGGAACCCGTAGTTTCTGTGAATGTTGCTGCGTTGCGTTGTACTCACTTCAAATAGTACTTCATAGGGCTCGGCGGCGGAGCCGGGCAGCCGGTTGACCACCGCCCGGTAGAAGCATGTGGTCTGCGGGTACAGCGCCATGACGACGGCGCCCTTCAAATTCAAATTCAAATAATTTATTTCGCTATGAGGTGATTATACACGCTTAACGAAAGTCTAGGTAACTACAAACTACTTAAAGAGATATAATGCTATTCTAAACTGATTAATATAAAGCAAAGGATGAGCTATTTATCCTTGAATGAATAGCTAATCCTACACAGGTGCCTAACCTGCCTTATGGCTAATTTACAATAATTACCTACCACTAAGCTAAGCTCTAAGTCACGATAGACTATCTACCTGGTCATCGGCTTAAGGAAGAACTTACAATATTCTTATCCTATGCCCTAGTGTAGGCCGAGAGAGAGAAAAGCCGGAGGAAAAAACTCTCGGTACTCTTTTAAACACCTTGGGGAACAGCGCGCTCTCGTCGATGCGCGGGTCCGCGCGCATCAGCGGCAGCGGCACCACGCGCCGCTTGCTCAGCACGTGACGGTTCTTCTGCTCCTCGTCGATGTCGTCCACCTCGTACTTGCCCTGCGCTGGTAGCCAGCTCACCACCTGAATGGGAGACCACGATGTTCTTTAGTCAATTTTTGACGTGATAACTGTGGGTGCTGACTGGACGAAACGCGATGCGTTCACCGCTTCGCGCCAGCAGCCCCCCGCTCAGTCAGTCTCGGTAAGACATGGCACGGGTCACACGTTAGGTTCACACGTTAGGTTCATACGTAGATTAAAGTAAATTCATTCTTGTAATTGCATAACATTAATTTGTCCAAGTAACGTAGCTAAAAGTAAATTCGATTCATTCCGCATAACAGCATTTCTATCTACTATCTATATATTTCCTTTCTTTGTGTGTGTGTTTCTTTTGTGTGAATGATAAATATATCCTGTCTAAACTTTCTTGTTTTTTATATTATATTCTCCTGACGGACATAGACACCCCAAACTACCGAGACTCAACAATAACGTTTATTAAATCGATGAACGCCAACACATCCGAAAAAGTGTGACGTCATGGTGTAGTTATCTGACGTCATAATTATCTGACGTCATAAAGTGTTGTTACCTGACGTCATGTCTAGTTAAATCGGATTGTACAACAATTGTACAACATTGTATACAGGGTGTGTGAGACATGAACATTGTATACAGGGTATGTGAGACAGACTTTACAACCTTTTTTTTTTAAATAATATAGATAGACAAACAGACGTAGGGGCCACCTGATGGTAGATAGTCACTGTCGTCTATGGACACGTTCGACACCAGGGATATCACAGGTGCGATGCCTGCCTTGAAGGAAGCGTTTCACACTGTCGTAGCTCGAAGGGAACACCTCAGTCGGAAGCTCATTCCACAGATGACCAGTTCGCCGTAAAAAAGACCGCGAGAAACAATGTTAGTACACTATATTATTATGTACACACATAGTCTATGTTGACTATGTAGGAACATAGGTACGAGTATGTCTATCTATACATACATAGGTAGGATACGCGTCAAACATTATGTACAACTAGTGGACGCCCGCAGCTTCGCTCGCGTGGAATTAGACATAACTTAACCTAAATACAAAATTTCATTGAATTAATGTAGGTATATACGAAATCTTTTAAACCTACTAACTTTGCACCCCTCTTTACCCTTAAGAGATGATTTTCGAAACTCAATGAAAAACTTTCATAGGTACTGAATTTCATTCGAATAACATCAAAAACGGCAAAGTTTCATACTAACTTTGCACCCCCGTTTTACCCCCTTAATGGGTCAATTTTCAAAAATCCTTTCTTTAGTGCTCCCCTACGTTATAAAAGGAACCCCTGTGTAAAATTTCAAGAGTCTAGCCCTTATAGTTTAGGCCCTGCGTTGATATGTCAGTCAGTCAGTCAGTCAGTCAGTCAGTCAGCTTCTCCTTTTATATATATGTACAATATACAGAATAGAATTCTGTATCCTCAACTGGTAGTAGTGTAAATACTGGAGATAGGCATTTATACTCAAAGAAAACAATCCTCCCGCGTTCCCTAATCAGCCTGGGTCTGGGGCTCACCTCCAAGGAACGAACGAAACCTTTCCTCCTCTTTCGCTGTGTGGCTGTAAGGCTCTGCGCAAACGGGCCACCGACCACAGCCACCGGTGGCCAGCGACAGCCACTTAACATAAACTTTTTCATATTTTGTATAGACGCGCCGCACACGTGTAGCCGGTGGCGGCCACCAAAAGTTTATGTTAAGTGGCTGTCGCTGGCCACCGGTGGCTGTGGTCGGTGGCCCGTTTGCGCAGAGCCTAAGGCTGTAAGGATGGTCCTTTTATTTGGGCAATTGTCCCGGGGGTGAACCTCGTCGGTGACATCCCTGTCTCACCTCTGCCAGGATCCAGTTCTCCTCCTTGTCGGAGACGCGCACGAGCGCGGCGACGGCGTCCCCCGCGCGCGCCACGTGCCCCGCGTCGGCGGGCACGGCCCCGCACAGCGGAGAGCCTAAGGCTGTAAGGATGGTCCTTTTATCTGGGCAATTGTCCCGGGGGTGAACCTCGTCGGTGACATCCCTGTCTCACCTCTGCGAGGATCCAGTTCTCCTCCTTGTCGGAGACGCGCACGAGCGCGGCGACGGCGTCCCCCGCGCGCGCCACGTGGCCCGCGTCGGCGGGCACGGCCCCGCACAGCGGCGGCGCGCGCTCGCCCGCCCGCCCCACGTGCAACGGCAGCGTCTGCGCGGCGCTCAGCAGCATCTTCATCAGGGCGCCGCAACCTATCGTCTCCTTGTTGCCGGCGTGACGCGCCTGCAACCAAATTATCATAAGCATAGTAGATTTTTAAAAGCTTTTATTTACTTCACTCGTATGTATGTATTCATTCATGTATGTCCTGGAATCTTGCAATCAATATTTCACCCACTTCCACTGAAGCTATCGAGCTGAAATTTGGCACACATATCTGGTTCCGATGACAATGCATGAAAATAAAAAAAAGTTATAAAAGCTTTTTAAAAAAAAATTTTTTAGAGTATATTTAGTATTAACACCATCAAGAGCCTCTTTCGTTTTTTTTTCAAGCAGCGCCACTGATCTAACGGCTGTACGCCGGTACTTATTTATGATTGACTAGTGGACGCCCGCAGCTTCGCTCGCGTAGAATTAGACTCATTAACGACGTCTACCCGTGTAACGACTTCAAAAACGGCAAAGTTTCATACTAACTTTGCACCCCCGTTTTACCCCCTTAGGGGGTGAATTTTCAAAAATCCTTTCTTAGTGCTCCCCTACGTTATAAAAGGAACCCCTGTGCAAAATTTCAAGTTTCTAGCCCTTATAGTTTAGGCCCTGCGTTGATATGTCAGTCAGTCAGTCAGTCAGTCAGTCAGTCAGTCAGTCAGTCAGTCAGTCAGTCAGTCAGTCAGTCAGTCACCTTCTCCTTTTATATATATAGATTTTAAAGTACCACCAAGTACCGTTTCCGTCAAAGTTACGTATCGGGAGTAATTCAGTCGAACTTGTCTGAGTATGTTTTTGTTCAAATTTCACCAGTTTATTCAAAACTAGTTAAAGTATAAACGAAAATTTCCACTACAAACCACAGCACAGCAGAATTCCCTTGACAGTTTGCAACGTTTGTAGTAATCTTCATAGTAATACTTTTTTAAAATATTAATATTTTTTGTTACTATTGGGTTGTGCTAGAATAAACGTTTTTTGGTTTTACTAAAATAAACTTAAAATCTATATTATAAAAATGAATCGCAAAATGTGTTGGTAAGCGCATAACTCAACAACGCCTGGACCAATTTGGCCAATTCTTTTTTTTAAATGTTCGTTGAAGTTCAAGGATGGTTTTTACGGCGAGAAAAATTTGAAAATTCATCCCCTAAGGGGGTAAAACGGGGGTGCAAAGTTAGTATGAAGCTTTGCCGTTTTTGAAGTTAGTGAATGTGTAACGCGAGCGAAGCTGCGGGCGTCCACTAGTTAAAAATACAATTTAATAATAAATAATTTAAAAATTAACTTCACTACAATCCACTACACTAACTTCTATCAAGAAAATAGAAAAAGATTATATTGTCGAATATCGGGTGCCAAGTTCACATAGGCATAAGTGTACCTGAATTCGCCTCTCATTCTTGATGGCACGAATCTCGTAAATCCGCGAAAGAGCCGCTCGGAGCAATCGTTCCTCCTGCTCGGCCGCTGTCAGCCCAGCTTTGTACAGATTCTTAAGCTGCTGCTGCTAAAAATGTGCACGGGTAATAAATTGATCACATTGTGTTCTCTGAAGATCTTTCTCAATCCTTACTCATAGAAAACTTACTAACACTACCTATATATGTAATAATTATAATCACTGGAATTAGACAATAGTTTCATTTACACCTAGTTGCTACCCTACTCAAACACACTATGGATCGAATTCTGTTTTACAAACATCATTCCTAGGGATATCAATGGGATAAAAAGTACCTAGATATCTATTATTCATTCAACTGTAAACATTGGTTGCAAATAAGAAGCAATTCTACAATTCTATTGGAGTTTAAGAAATATTCAAACTTCCATGGGATACCTCAAGGGCCTACAATGTTGTACCATCTGTCAAAATATAGGTATTCAGTTGGTCAAAATCCGTCAAAAGGTTTACATAGTATGTTAATTATTTATTTACATACATACATACTTCTTTTTATAATTTTTATTACAAAATACAGAAAAACGCAGAATTTCGTTTTCTGTTAATTTATATGACAAACCTTTGCTGCAAATTAAAAATTTACCAGACAATGTTTAATTAAAGAAGCTGAGCTGCAATACTAGTAGTGCTCAAATAAAGTTATTGTAAGGTTAAAATAAGTAGTAATCTTTTAGGACTTATTCTTCTTGTATATAGATCTGTGTGTGTACATTCAATAAAGTGTTTAATAAATATTGCTTGAGGAAACAAATTAAGACTTTTATTTTTTTTTAATTTTATAATGTTACTACTAGTCAATTACCTGTTGTGAAGAACTTGATGAATCCTCAGTGGATGGATGTGAGTCTGCAGCTTTTTCTGCGCGCAATATAGAGTCAATACACTGCTCATTATGACCTCTCTCAGATTCAATGTCATAAATAAGTCTATGTAGTGATCTAAGCCGCTCCTGAAATGTTGCACATTTAATAGATATGATTGTTTGTATGAGTTTCTAGTCTGATAGTGATGAGATTCCAGTACTTTATTTCTAATAATTCCAAACAAAACCCGTCCTACTCTTCCATGGTGCTTTGCGTGCTCTAGTTCAGATGTCAGAGACTCTTCTATCCTTTATCATGAAATATGGCCAGGAATATGAGATGGGATAGAGTTTACACCTTTGTGGATAACATGACTGTATATTCCCAAAGAGGCTACGAAAAGGTGTGTTGTACACCCAAAATATACCAGTTATGCTTAGGTGCCATAGATTGTAACTGTAGCTAGCCAATTGCATACACATAATGGGTCACCCAAGATGTAATCTGTATTCAATACAAAAATTTTATAAAATTTCATAGCAAAAATCAATTGAGGTGTTTTAAGTAATATTTTGACATAACTTAACTTACCTGTACTTGCTGTGCAGCCACATCAGCTGTTAAAGGCATAACTGTCGATGCTCTGCTAGCCTTAGACTTAGACTCAATTTAAAGCACGTGTAACAAGGATAAGCCAACAAATAACCAAAAGTGATAAAGTATTTCAATTTTTCCACCAAAAATATTGACAGCAAACGTACTTATTTAAAAATTAATTAGCTTTAAGCTAAAACTTCAAAGCTTGTGTAGGTATTGTTCATTTATGCAAAATATTCGTGTACGTGAGTACGCTGATTCCTGTTACTATGTGTTATTGCAAGAAATAGAAATTTCACTTGAATTAATGTATAAAATTTTCATTGTTTAAATCTACATTCTACATCACAAGATATGATTCTGCTCAATTCTGCTGTGCTGCATCAAACAAAACAAAACAAACAAACACAGACCACAGACAAGCCTATTAATGAAAATTGGACCACAGACTAGGTAGAGATACCATAGATTAAGGTATATAGAGATACTACTTGACTAAATAAAATGAAACAGACACAGAATATATAGACAGAATACACCTGAATGAGACAGACCAGCGCACCAGACTGGCTTCCCACCGCGATATGGTACAGCACCCCCAACCACTCGAATGGCATGCGAGATTCTGCTCGTTGACAAACCGCGCCGAATGCTCCTATGGGGGTCAAACAGCCGATGAAGGCAAAGCTATCTCACAAACCGCGAGAGCGATGCTCCTGCCCGTGTTGACATTAGTATATACTTTAATCTATGGTTACCACTGCTCACTAAAACCGGCATTTATTAACGCTATATCCGATTCAGACTAACGTACGCGGCGCTAGCATGGTATGCTCTATTGGCGGCCTCAAAACGCAAGCGTCTTCAGGCCTAGCAACATCCTTACATCCGACCGACTCCGCAGGAGCGCTCACAGCGCTGCGAAGGAGGAGGAAAAGGAAAGGTATCGTTCGTTCGTGGTATGTATATCTATATCTAATTCTAATCTGTGAAGTTCGTTTATTATCTGTCTGCTGTAGTTGCGGCGCTTGGTGATTTTTTTTTAAATTTGAAATGTCATAATTTGTGTGACAAATATGGTTATTTGTGAAATATTCAATTAATCTGAAATCATTACGGAAGTATTATGATGTTTACAAAATCGTGCTTTATTTTGTGAATTAAGATGCCCCAAAGAATATAACAGAAGTTATATTTCTTATGTAGGTTACTTTAATTCCTTCATCGCGTAATCTGTCTATTGGTTACCGGTACGTCAAGAAGCATCTTCGTAATCACTGAATTTTATGGTTTAGCGGTTTAGTGAGAATTAATTTTAAACCAATTTTCAGGTTCTCTTGAGTGGTGTATTTATTTGGCAAATTACGTAATTAATGATATTAACAGTAAGTTGATATGGCAGATAATGATGATTATTTAGATTCGATTGAAAACAATCACTTGGACGGAACTAACGGCTCAATAAATATGACGGATAATAGCATGGGCGTAAGTATTATAGCTTAATATATAATTTTGTAAACCAACCAAACCAATTTTGCAAATAAAGCTCAATACTAGTAAGTTTTGTTAAATTATGATTGATACATTAACTGCTTCCATAAATAACTAACGTCCACGTATCACGGTAGAAGTTGCGAAAGCCCTACTCTCAATTGAATAATGTTGAAATACACAAATAAATTTGTTTTTGGTATGTTTTCATTTATTTATACGAGTGTGTTCATTTATTTATACCTGTCACTCTTACATTGTCCATAAGCATATGCTTACTTGCCAAGCTAATACATTTTGGGAAAATGGCCATTGCATTTTCTATTTGATTCATTTCTATACATGGTATGAACTTTTTATAATTGACCAACCTAAATGTAATATTTATAGGAGTAAAGAATTATAGTAGCAAGCAACAGGAAATGTAATCATTTATTTTTCTATCATTTCATAAATAGTACATCTGCTACCATTCTTATCCATCGAGCTGGGTAATTGCGTAAAAGTTTTCATGAGATGAATTCATTCATATTGTACAATATTACTGATGTCAAATAGCTATTACAAAATGTGTATGTCATTCATATTAACTAAACAATTGGATTGGTGTTTTCAATTATTGAGTATTATATTTGTTTGGGTTTTACAGCACATTCGAACTGTCTAATGTTTTCATTGACAACAAAGTCACTATCAAGGTTCATAAATTCATCCATGTTTTGCGTTATTTCTGTTGTGTGGTTTTGAGTCAAATGTAATTTGGAATAAATTAATTCATACACAATACAAATTTAACATTACAATCATAACTCCATTGAATTGTAAATCCAGCCATGAAAATTTTGGGAAAATTACCCTGCTGGCAGTGACTGGTAGATGCCATTTGGCATTGATTTTACATTTTGTAATAGTTTGTACTGTCCATAAAGCTTAAAAAAATTAATGCTTTGTTATATTAATTATAGCCAGTGACTACGTTAAGATTAATTTTTACAAAATAGTTATCTGGTAAACAAGATCTCATGTATTCAACTAAGTAAAAAAATATAGAAATTGTGATACATCCTCAATTTGATTCATAAGATTGTCTGCTAATTTTACACAGCAGCTGTAATCTTATCATAATTTCTAGCGGGACGTCAGATGTGAAGTAAAATTTACAGTTCTGATGTATACCAAAATGTAACAATACATTAGTACGTGTTCACTTGTTAAAAGGTAACACTTGTGAATTTCTTTAAATGTGCCAAATTTTAAGTTTTTATGTAGCTTTGCCATGTGGTGGTAATCTAGATTTTGAATTGTGGTAATAAATGATCCATTTTCTTTTATTGGCCACATTTTTACTATTGACAAACATTAAATTTTTGTCTAGATTGCAGCCACACACATATAAAATATGTAAAATATTTATTAAAAGGTGTTATTATTTACACATTTGTTTCAGCCAATTGAGGCAGCTTGTTACATTCTAACTTTATTTTTGTTCAAAAATTATTTTGCTCTTATTCTAACCCTTCACTCAGCCTTTTAAAGTCCCTTAGTTGCATTGATTGTCATACCTTAATTTCATTTAATTTGATATACCTACTTGCTCTTTGCTTCAGTTGTCTGCACAATGCTCGACTTATGTACCAAATACTTGCCAAGAATGAGTGTTTTTAGTTAAGTTATCATCCACAAAGACAGTTAATTTAATTCATCTAAAGTAAACATTGAAAAGTGAAGCATAAGATATTTAAAGTATTGTAACATCAGATTACACATCTTATCAGATTCAATGATGTATTATGTGGTATACTTTCACTGTATTGTATTACATTTCAGTAGAACAAAAAGCATGGTGTAATTTAGATATTGCAAGCTGTCATTAATGTGTTGATATTTAAATTGCCATTTGCTACATCTTTGAATGATTAATTTCATAGAGAAATTTCATTTCATAGAGACAATGCACTCATATTATTATAGTAAATCTGATGAATAATAAAATACTTATCATTGAAGGGAGGAGATGAAGCTTCCGGCAATGAAGTACCTGACCTTGCAGCTATCAAAGCAAGGGTTAGAGAAATGGAGGAGGAAGCAGAGAAACTGAAGCAAATGCAGACAGAAGTGGACAAACAGATGAGCATGGGCAGCCCACCGGGACTCAGTGAGTATTCATTGTTAATATCATAGACTATCAAAAACAATTAATGAAGAATGGTCTATTTTCAAGTGGTTCTGGTTTAGCACAACTGCATCCAGCAATTAAGCTGGCGAGTGTGCTTAATTTATTAAACCAAGATATACGCACATTAAGCAGTTGTGTTCTACATGTGTACGCCGTGCCCGCCGCGAGCGCGTTCACTCCTGGGGGCCTAGACAAGTGGCAAAAATGCTAGTAGAATAGATTAACAAATGTATGGGATTGACATTCGCTAACGACTAATTAGTCGTAAGCGAATCCCATACATTTGTTAATCTATTCTATTTCTATTCTACAAGCGTTTTGCCACTTGTCTAGGCCCCCTGAAGATGATCATCATAATAGATCGAAACTAGTCGGACTATTTCCGACTTAAATCACACGTGAGTAAGCCGGTAACTTCAACTATGAATATAGACACTCACGAATCGTTCAGTAATAACATTAAGCAGTTATTAGCAGGAATTTCTGTTACTTATATCAGGGTAAAGGGGTTGTCTAAAAACCAGCACTGCACAGGATGGGCCCTGCAGAAGAAAAGCCATCCAACCTAATTGATTTATATATCTAGCTTTCCCGTGGCTCCACTCACGTCAAATGTTTTGCTTGCAGAGTTACCTTTACCATTATTAAGGGAAGTTTTAAAATATAATAAGTATAGTCTTTCTCGTTCGCAAGCTACAACAAAATCTAGTTTTACCTGCATTTCAGCTGACATAATCAACAAAGTTTAACTCATATAAAAAGAACTTTTTCGTATGTAACTAATTGAAAGATTATACTGGCCACTAATGTATGATAAAAAGTGTCTTAAATTCAAAATGTATGCTTCCTACGTATGTAGGAAACGTACGTTTGGCGGTACGGGAGGTGACATTACACTTTTTTTGTAGGCGTTCATCGATTTATAAGACGTCACGTCAAAAATATATTATATACATAATTCGAAATTTAAACATTTATGAGTGGCAAGGAGCACACATAAGCACTTTCAATGTGCACTATGTACCTATTTATGTATCTGTTTTCTTTGTTTCTGTTCTGTTTGTTTTTATAGGCAGTAAATAATTTAAAGTTTAAGCAATATTTTGTCTTTTATTTATTTGTGAATTGTATTTTACAATATTACTTATTTTCTTCATGATTTTTTCACATTTCCAGCGAGTCCCCTGAATATGTCACTGGAGGATAAAATAGAAGCTGACAACAGATCAGTCTATGTGGGCAATGTGGACTATGGCGCCACGGCTGAAGAATTAGAACAGCATTTCCATGGTTGTGGATCTATAAATAGGTGAATAATAATAATTTACAAAAAAAAAATAGGTATAAGCAGAGCATAGGCCTCTTTTCACAGTAAAACGATCCATAAGCCATGGGCCACACTTACCACTTCAATGAGATAATATAAGGTACTCAAGACATAAATACAAAGACAATAACATGCTTGGCAAAACTGGTGAAGCTATTATATAGTTGATGAAAATGCACATACTTACTCATAGTAAGATTTGAACACCTACTTAATATAGCATCACGCCTTTATTCCCCCGTAGGGTTAGGCAGAGGGGTATACTAAGTGTACTACTACTCAAAGGTATTAAGTGCCTTAAGTTCAACAAGTAAGTTTTTTAAATATTTATTCATTTATTATTTGTTTACTTTTCAGGGTTACAATTTTATGTAATAAATTCGATGGTCACCCCAAGGGTTTTGCTTACATAGAATTTGGTGATAAAGACAGTGTACAGACAGCAATGGCAATGGATGAATCATTATTTCGAGGTCGACAAATTAAGGTAAAAATATAATTATTGCTTTTTTAATTAAATAAGTATAAATAAGCATATTTCAGGATATAAACGGGAAATAAATATTAATAGGCCAATACAATCTGATAATAATAAATAATCCACTTTTATGTACATATTTACATATTTTATTGACACAACTCAAAAAAAAAATTTTGAAGGTCGATATCAAATAATTTTTAGGAATTATACTAGTAAATTATTCAGACAACTTATCTCCAAACAATATGGACAGTAGAACTCCAAACTTCCTTTCAGTATCAGAAGAGACAATATTGCTATTATTATTACAATACTGTCACTTCTGTTAGCCCAAACTAGCACAAAGCTTTAAATAAAACGGGTTGCACTCCGGGAGTGCCGGCAGAAGTGAAAACTTGATTATTAACAGTAGGCCCAGGCATACATTTTCGCCGCGCCGTAGAGAGGGGATAGCTGTCTACTCTCCATCCGTCTTACGCTTTTTCGATCAGGTCACGACGTGTCCTGACGCGAGTTTAAGATTTTATACCCATTACAGAAAAAGTGCTCAACGCCGCTAAAGAAGTTTTCACTTCAAAAAATAAATTAATGCTCAACTAACTTAAACTGTTCCAGGTGATGCCAAAACGCACGAATAAGCCGGGGCTGTCGTCGACCAACAGGCCGCCGCGCGCGATGCGCGGCCGCGGCCGCTCGTTCCGCGGCGGCTTCTCGCCGTACTACTCCGGCTACCGGCCCGTGCGCCGCGGCAGGTACTGACCGAGGCGGCCCTCTAAGGGCCTGCGACCACTAGCGGTACGGCACGGCACGACAAGGGATTTTTAAGCGATTAATCGCAGTGATATCTGAATTTAATTGCAGA
This sequence comes from Carterocephalus palaemon, assembly GCA_944567765.1. Classification (NCBI taxonomy): domain Eukaryota; kingdom Metazoa; phylum Arthropoda; class Insecta; order Lepidoptera; family Hesperiidae; genus Carterocephalus; species Carterocephalus palaemon. Next base: position 4,230,646 of record OX155655.1, on the reverse strand, counting down.
TTACAGCTAAGGGCATACGACCAACGAATAATTTATTAACACGTGGTTACTATTATCTAGTTCTAATTTTTAAGCGATTAATCGCAGTGATATCTGAATTTAATTGCAGATTACAGCTAAGGGCATACGACCAACGAATAATTTATTAACACGTGGTTACTATTATCTAGTTCTATTTGAATTTCTATTTACTAGAAAGTACAATTCGTTTTTGAATAATGTTACCGGCTTTATCGTTGGTCCGACTCCGCTATAAAGGACATGGTCAATGTCGCGACATAAAGCTTTAGTGTGCCTAAGGACGTCATGTCCTTGCAAGGGATATCACGGCACACTTGCCGTCAGGATGCGCCACATCCAATAACGATGCCGTGCCGTGCCGCCTATGGGGGCAGGCCCTAGCTGTATCTACATCACTGGCGACCAGACACCCCATGTCTGGTTAGATGAGGCTCCGCCTCACTACTTTTAATTGAAATACTGTAAGAGTAGAACTATTACTATTTTATTTATTAACGATTAAATTATGTATTTGTTTTCTTCTTTATTTTATTTTTCGTTTCCATCCCCTTCCATCTGCAAAATCCTTTTACATTGGCGTTTGCCTGATTGTTTATTTTTGTTTCTTTTATATAAGATTGAGTGCGTGTGTGTATGTGGATGATATATCTTATTTATATGCAAGGATGTTGATAATGAAAGTAGGTAGTAGTGGCATGGCTCCGTAGATTGTGGTGTTACTTCTTGACCTAGTAGATTAGTGGGCACCGATGTAGCATGGTAGCGCGACAGTACTGAAACGTACAACAATGCAAGCCAAAGCCGGCATTTCTTGATACGCCCCTATTAGTTACTCGCCGAATACAGAAGAATAGGCACGAGTATGTTACCAGTCTAATTGGGAATATTTGGAACTCTACAAACGGGGCCTCTCGTTGTCGTATTTGTGCACAATTACTCGGCGAGTTACTAATATAAACAATAATAGGGGAGCCCAAGAGGGGATTTTGCGGGATACTCAAGCGCGTCAGTTTAATATACAGTGGGATACCTTGTACCCGGTTAAGTACCTCCACCAAATATGAGCCCCATATATAAATGGGGCCGTCAAGGATAAAGGATCAGAATAAGAAAAAAATAAAATTTGTCAACAGAAATTCTTGAGCGCGTCAGATTAAGGTAGGGTGAGTTAATTACATGCTAAAAAGTGTATATTCCACTAATCTTACAATTTGAGAGTAACGTAAAGAAAGGGGAGGGCTACAACTTTGTAGCAATTTTGTAGCCCTCCCCTTTCTTTACGTTACTCTCAAATTGTAAGATTAACTCACCCTACCTTAATCTGACGCGCTCAAGAATTTCTGTTGACAAATTTTATTTTTTTCTTATTCTGATCCTTTATCCTTGACGGCCCCATTTATATATGGGGCTCATATTTGGTGGAGGTACTTAACCGGGTACAAGGTATCCCACTGTATATTAAACTGACGCGCTTGAGTATCCCGCAAAATCCCCTCTTGGGCTCCCCTACTACAAGGCGTAAGGTGGAGCGACACGGGAGTGATTGAATGTGGTGATTTGTTCACAGAGGGTACATCAGACGCGGTGGCTACTACAATCCATACTGAGTGTGGTAGAGGGGCCACCCCGCCCCGGCCGCGGCGCGCATTGTTTAGTTCGAGTGTGTGCTATGAACTACACTTTACATGTAACATGTTGAAATGCAAGGCCGTTGAAGACAGCCGTGTTATGCCTACAAATAATTTTTAAGCAAGATTTCAACTTTAATTATAAGATCGATTTAAATGGAGTTGTAGCACCACAGTGAGCAGTGTTGTTGTTGACTGAAATGTCGAATTAGGCTATGTGATTAAAAAGGAAATGTAAGCGAAGGGCGCCCTATACTCGTGTATCACTAGTGAAAACGTTTTAAAAACCTGAATATCACCAATGTTAGTAAATTATCTTACTTTAATTGCGATAGTGATAGCTTAATACATCTTGTATTATTGATTGGGTAAGTAAAGCACCACAGAAAACAACATTTGTAATGGAATAAAAAAAAATGTGTAATTTTCAATATAAAATATAAGTATGTACCTAATAAATATGGTTAGTGGGTATATGTCAGTATTGATAGAAGCGCAAGGACTTTACATAAAAATGATAGTATTGGTACAATGTATACAGCAGTATGGCAGTTATTTTGCTAACGCTTATTTGTTTAAACATAAAACATCTGTAAGTAGTGGTAAGAATGAGGATGTTCAATACATCCTGTAATATTTGTAATTGCTGTAATGTTTTTAATGTAATAGGTATGTATCAAACAAGAAGTTTTATCTTTTCTAAGTGTCTATGTGTCTAATGTAATGAGTCCGTGAGAATTCCTTTATTAATTGGCTTATACGTAAAATTTTATCAATTAACCCTCAATGAAAAATGTCTGTTTGATTTGTACAGTATTCGTCCGATTAAGACTGCTTTAGCTAAATATGCAAAATAACTTGTGTGTTTTTTTGACCCTCACTTATTGGTCCACAGTTTTTTGAATAAAATAATGATTAATATGTTACATAGTACATAAGAAAAAAATAATCTCAGTTAAGTTGCAGTCATAGAATTGTATAAATTTTTAGTTTCCTGAATATCATATAATTAAAACATGCAGTGGCATATAAACTAGGAATGGAGGAGGTGGGATAAGATTTGATTACCTACATTTGTAAGTAGGTAAGTAAAATGTACACTTATATTTCCTATTTAATTGTCATTTGAATTTTGAAAAAGATTGAAAACCATTAAAGAATTAATAACAAAAGATGGATGATATGATAAGTGTGCTCGATAAGAATAATTTTAAGAAATTTGCAGCTTTTTCATTTATTTGAATTTGAACCTCAACCTATTTCTCATAATTATTTAGTTCCTTATTAAAGAAGAGTAACTAAAGATCTATCTACATGAAAGTCAAATTCAACAGGTAAATTACATTTAAAGAACACAAAAAGATCTCGTGTCAGTTGGTATTTTAATGCGGCAGGTCCAGGCAGCTCGGAACTGGTATATGGCAAAGGCTCACCACCTATTACATATCACTTATACAACTGAAAAGCTGGCAAACTATAGCTCTGCCTACATCTTTGGGAAAATAAAGGTGTGAAGTGTTCCTATTGGTAACATTAGATATTTAAAAAATGTGTCCTGAATAACGGTATGTTTCGGTATTCATCGCTAAACACGTGTAGGTCAAAATCAAATGATTTAACAAACAGGCAGCACCTCAGCGGGAACAACTTTTACGTGCTACCGCCCTTATATTAACAGTCTTGGTGACTTAGTCAACAGGAACGTTAGTCCAGTCAGCAGAGTGAGTTGTTGTTGGTATGATCGTTAGTATGAGAACTGGGGGAAGGAGGGATTGTTGTCTCCACACTGATGATGGAAGTAATTTTTCCTTAAGTATATTCATGCGATGTTCTGCGCCCTGCTGCTGGCTAATTACCATTTTGTGGACATGGTAAAAAATTAAGAATGTTATTAAATTATTTTGCAAAACTTAAAAGATTCTATCTAAGATTAAGATAAAATGCCCAACCCAGTGGCTATCGAACTCGCCTGTCAATTGAGCAGTCCGGGTTCAAACCCCAGCGCCGCGCACCAATGACTTTTCTAAGTTATGTCAAAAACGTAGTGATTACTTGCTCAGTGTTATGTCCCAGAATACAATGACTTAATAGTATGTTGGTAGGTGCGATTTAACAAATTAAATGTCACTTGGTATATGTAACGGTGAAGGACACACCGTGAGGAAACCTGCATGCCTGAGAGTTCATCTTTAATATTCTCGAAAGCATGTGAAGTCACATGGCCAGCGTGGTGGACTAAGGCCTAATTCCTCCCATTCTGAGATTAGACCCGTGCCCAACAGTGGAACAAAGAAAGGGTTATGATGAAGCTAAGCACATGAGTTAGGTACTAAATATATATTTAGTCTGTAATTTATGCATTAATTATTAACTGCGGGATAATTGCGTAAAAGTTTTCATGAGATGAAAACCACTTTTTTTTGCCCGTGGTCCACCTAAACAAAGAGTGTTAAACAAATCAAAAAATATATGGGCCGTGGTCCACCTAAAATTAATTTTGAAAAATAATACTAAAAGAACAAATGAAAGTGGAAAAATTAATTAATATACCAAATAAAACTATTAAAATAAAATTTGAATCAAAGTAAAATAATTTATTTCGCCACTATTCGCTAAAAACTTCTCAAAGAAAAAAAATATTGAGACTATTCTTGTACGTGTGTATGTCACTGAACTCCACCTAAACGGCTGGACCGATGTTGATGAAATTTTTTGTGTGTGTTCAAGGGGATTCGAGATTGATTTAGATTCACAATTAATTTTTTCGAATTAAAGACGTGTGTACAGGACAACGTCTATCGACTGACGCTTTGTTTCTGGATCGTATTGGTAAATCATCATCATAAATAATCATCATCTTTCATCCCCTTTTCAACCCTTTTAAAGTGAAACTTTTATTAAATCGTTCTCAAAATTTTGGCTTGTCTGTCGCATGTCGCGTTACGCATGTAACATTAAATTTTAAAATTCGTTTTCATTTTCATTTTCATCGATTTTCATTTTCATTTTATTCTCATTCTCATTTTCATTTTCATCGATTTTCATTTTCATTTTATTTTCATTCTCATTTTCATTTTCATCGATTTTCATTTTCATTCTCATTCTCTTTCTCATTTTCATCGATTTTCATTTTCATTCTCATTCTCATTTTCATTCTCATTCTCATTCTCATTCTCATTCTCATTTTCATAAAACCACACAATTTATATTAGTACGGATTATAAAGGTGGACCACGGGCACTTTTTTTTGCCCGTGGTACACCCAGGTGGACTAAGGTGGACCACGGGCACTTTTTTTTGCCCGTGGTCCACCCAGGTGGACTAATCAGGTGGACCACGACCCATGCCCGGAAAACTTTCATAGCGTACGACATCTTGTAAAACAGCTTTCGAAATGTGTAAGTAGGTATGACATTCAAGAACATAGCGATTAAATCGTTATTTTGGATGATTAAGTGAATGATTTTATTATTTTTGTTTGGGATTTACAGCAAATTCAAACTGTGTATGGTTTTTATAAAATTTGCTATCCAGAATTTATCCAATAATTTTTTGTTTTCAACTTTGGTGTTGTTTCAGGGAGAGTTGAAATCATACACTGGTTACTACTTAATAGGATCTTCATTGAATTAAGTAGTCGTAGTAGTAAACTACGAATTTCACTGAACGAGTAACTTGACAGCATCGTAAGACCATCCATGAAAACATCTATGCACGCGATGCACAGTAGATAAATAATGAATACATATTGACATGTAATGTTATGATGTGACGTTTATGTCACATGTCTAGGTTTCAAAATCAGGTTGAAATTAAATAGTAATAATTACAATAACAATTACCTAAATTACAAAAGGACAGTCTAGATATAATAATAATCTATTAAAGATGTCTGTTATTGGGCCAGAATTTTTAAGTTTTATCAAAAAGTTGGAAGACAACGGTGACAAGTTGATTTGCGTATCGCCAGTGGAACAGCCGCTAGAGTTTGAATATAATGTTAGGGTTTCCTTTTGCTTTAAATATTTATGTGAATGTTGTGCTTGAAGCCGATGTTTTAAATATTACTTTGTGTTACAGAATTCCAGTTGCTATATATGTAATGGTTACTACGGCCCGAGTTTTGGAGAGCCTGTTTGCGTGACTTGCCATGCATTTTTATTTCCCGATTTTCCATCATATTTGCCGAGTTCTTACTTTAATAGTGAGAAGACAGACGACGGGGACTCTGGCAATGATGAGCCTTCGGATTTGAACTACAGCTCGGATCGCCGGCTGAACAAAGGGTGCCCACTGCCAGCGTGGTGGTACTACAGAGTAATAATGACTGATCAAATTTATTTAATTTAAATTTACTCACTACGGTATTAATATAATTCCCTGTTATTCACTTATGAATATTTTAGTATACAAGATTATTTTACATGCAATATTATATATTATTAACTAGCTTTACCTGCAGCTCTGTCTGCATTAAATTTTTCCATGCACAACTTAACTACTACCCATGCCACTAAGGGATGGTTAAAATATACAAAGCATAGCCTTTTCGATGGCAAACTACACTAAATACTGCCAATAATCAAAATCAAACTTTACCAGTTCAGCCTATATGAATCCAATCTATATTTAGATTTTATCGCCACCAAAACTCCTTCTTTGTCCTACTGTTGGGCACGGGTCTCCTCTCAGAATTTGAGGGATTAGGCCATAGTCCACCATGCTGGCCATTTGTAGGTTGGCAAACTTTACATGACTTCGAGAACATGAAGAACTCTCAGACATACAGGTTTCCTCATGATGTGTCATTCACTGTTACAGCAAGTGACATTTAATTTTTTAATTTTATCAATCAATTACAGGGCAATTACCATGCAATTTTCTGTAAAAAGTAGCCTACTGCATTCTATGCCGTACAGCCAAACTGATCCAGAAAATTATAATGGATCACAAAATAACTTTTCATATTTGCATTTTAGAATTCACTGGACAGTGAAACAAGTCCAGAGGATGAGATCAGTCGAGCCAGTAATTCCGGTCCTGGTGCTAGCGGTAGTGGCAGTGGAGGCAGTGGCTCCGGGCCATCATCAGCTCCCAGAGAGAGCATTGAGGAGTTGGCTGGGCTGGGACCTCCACCGCAGACACACAGCTTAGCCCGGTCATTGCAACTTCTGTCTACACCAAGGATGCCAGACAATCTGGCACCAGGTCTTGTTGAGCACTTGCCTTCAGAAGGTTAGTTTGAAACATACCGACCATGTCTTAAATTGCCCTGATAACCAATCATATACATATAATCGATGCAAGACAGGTATGAGTATGAGTTCTTCCAATGAATCAATAAATTTTTTTTACTTTCTATATCAACTCAGGTCTAACTGGTAGAAAATGCCATTAGGCATTATCAGTCTTTAGGATCAAAAATTAATTAAACAAACAAAAAAAATTAGAGGTGTCAAGGGACACCCGGATGGAACGAAGTTATTGGATATATAAGTTATATCATTTCTCACACACCCTGTATACAATGTTCATGTCTCACACACCCTGTATACTATGTTATTGTCTCACACACCCTGTATACTATGTTATTGTCTCACACTCCCTGTATACAATGTTCATGTCTCACACATCCTGTATAAAAAGTGTCGTGACAACTTTTCGTAAGAATTTTTTCCGTCTTGCACAACGCCTTGTCTTTTCACAACGCGCGATAAGGAACTTCGTTCCAAAAAAAAATATTTTTTTAATTGTATTGCAGTGCTGCTGTGCATATTCAGCTACCTGGACGACATGTCGCTGTGCGCGTGCGCGTGCGTGTGCGCGCGCTGGTGGCGGCTGGTGCGCGCGCGCGTGCCGCCGCCGCGCTGGGCCGCCTTCGCCGCGCGCCGCTGGCCGCTCTTCCGCCCCCTGCGCCCGAACATCGACTGGCATAAGGTACTAACCAGGGTTGTTGCGAATATCAGCATCAGCATCAGCGGATTATCAGCATTGATTTCAACATCAGCAGATATTCCAGTCGTGACATGACCGTTGAAGGCGGGGCTTAGCTATGACGGCGTGGGTTTTTGTGGATTTTTGATAATATTGATAATAATGGTATTAAAATCAATATTACCAATATAATCCCTCCGGGGCCCTTCCACCGCATTTACGAAGATTGATTGTTTTTGATAATTAAAAGTCACAGTATTATTATAATTTCCCTTTTATGTAAAATGCCTAATAAAGTTATCACTTTTACCAACAACTTCATAGTTTCAATTTCATGTTTCAATAAAATCAGCATCAGCATCAGCTGATATTGAAAAAACCTACATCAGCAACAACCCTGGTACTAACCACAACCCTTTCTTTGTCACACAATTAGGTCACGCGATATTTTTAAAAGCTTTTATTACATATTTAACTTCACTCGTATGTGTGTATGTATGTCCTGGAATCTTGCAATCAATATTTCACCCACTTCCACTGAAGCTATAGAGCTGAAATTCGGCACACGTAATTAGTTCGGATAACAATGCACGAAAATTAAAAAATAAGGTGTAAAAGCTTTTTTAAAAAAAAATTTACAGTATTTACATATAATTTTCTTTGTAACCTGTTTAGATACTTCGATGAATAATTTTAATGTAGCCCAGTATTTTTGTGTATCCATATATTGGGATTACTTTTGGGACCCCTCAATCGACGGACGCAACTCCTCCCGAGCCTGTGCCCTCTGAATCCAACAGTTTCCCGCTGTCTTCTTTAGGTCGCCAATCCAGCTCATCGGAGGCCGGAAAATACTTAGTTTGTTGAGACGCGATCTCCACTTTTCTTACCAATCGGTTATAAACCGTTGAGCGACGTGGCCTTCCCAGTGCCATTTGAATTCACTGATCGTTCGAACTATGTCGGAAAACTTCGTGTACAGATTTATATCATCATTGCATTTCATTTATTGTATCATCATCCGGATTCTTAGAGTAATACCGAGCATAATTATCTCCATAGTGCGACGGGTGACTATGAGCTTGCGAATAAGACCGATGTTAAAGGACCATTTCCCGGATCCGTATGTCATCACTGGCAACTGGCAACAGACACTGGTCTAACACTTTTGTCTTCATGCACTGAAGTAGTTTTTATGTGAAGATGTGTCGTATCTTCCAGAACGCTGCCCAGTTGTGACCTTTTTCTCGAAGTTAGACTTACCCAACCGGACCACTTGTCCAAGGTCAACATCCTCGTCATCAACAGCCTGAACACATCTTTAGCTGAGTGAAAAGCTATATGTATAGTATTTATAGACACTGATAACCGATAAAATGAGCTGGAATGGTGAACTAGATAATACGCCAATCTATCTATTTAAATAAAAATGAATGTTGGTAAGTGCATAACTCAAGAATGGCTGGACCAATTCAGCTAGGTAATTTATTTTTTTGCATGTTCCTTGAGGTCTACGGATGGTTTGAATACTACAAAAAAAATTAATAAAAATATAGTATATGTAGGTACATACTTTTTACTTTTCATCTCGGTGATTTCCACAAGAATGAAGTTCGAAGGACAAAATTCGATCGATAGTGCCTTTGAAGAGGGTGGCAACTAGGTGTAAACGAAACTATTGTTATGTCTAATTCCACGCGAGCGAAGCTGCGGGCGTTGCCGCGACTAGTTATGAATAATATTATTAATTTATAAAATTTGTATTTGTTCAGAAGTACCAGTCGCTGGTGGAGTCGTGTTTCTGCCGCAATTGCCTGGTGCAGATGTGCATCCAGGCGCAGCCGGCGGGCGAAGAGAACGCTTGGCGCAGGAATCGACTAAGGATAGAACTCAAAGTAAGCCTATCAGTTATATCAGTAACAGTAAGAAGTATAAGTAAGAAAAACTTTTATTTCTTTCAACATTAAATGTTTATACATTTAAATATTGTATGTCAATTAAGTTAAAAACTATATCTTAAAAGTAAATTTACAAATTAATGAATTTAAAACTAAATTAATAAAAAAAAAAACCTTAAAAGTATAACCTAAAACAAAAAAAAAAAAAAAAAATATTACTAAAATATATCATTAAAAGGAGTCCCTTTAGGCAAGGTTCCGAAAATACTGGCAGCGTTCCCCCTTTGAATAGCTATACTAATTCTCTGTCCTAGGTAGCTGCCAGCTCTTCGGTCTCCTGTGATGTCGACTAACCTTTTTGCTATTTCCTTACAAAGCCTCTTAGCGTTAGGACCCCACGGACCAAGGGTCTCGACACCGAATGGAACAAAATCATATTCGGTGCCTAGACCCCTGTACTTGCACGCTTTAGCTTTTTCAGCCGCTTCACAAGCCGCACCAACTCTGTTGTTGGTTCCATGTAGATGGGAAGGGGCCAGCGTGTCTGAACAGGTTGCATCCCATACCAGCACCCGTCCCATCTTCCATGGAATCAAACTCATACCATCCGGTCTCTTGCCATCGTCTCTTGCAATACCAGTCGGCTCAAGTAGACTTGGCACGTTGACGGTGGCAAGGGACCGGCGTATGATATCGTTAAGTGCGGCATGTCTCGAGAAGCGGCCTGCACTTTTTTGGCATGACAGTCCGTGATGTCCTAGCTTGTCGACATAAATAATAACATAATATTATAATAACATAGCATTTAAATATGTAAATAAATATCATGGACATCTCACAGACGGCCATCTGAACCCAAACTAGCCATAGCCGTGTCAGAGACTATTATAATTACATATATATTTTTAAATACATTCTTAACATCCAGGCACAGATAGAACACAAGTTTTCATTACATGAATGTTTGTCCTGAGTGGGATTCAAACCTACGACTCCCGGCGAAGAAGGCAGAATCACTACCGATTGCGCCAACGGGCCAGTCATATTCATCATGTTCATTCATTTATTTGCAAGAAAACTTTTACAAATAATATGAGATTAGCCCGCGTTGACTCTTATTCTCTCTTTCCTTCATATTCCTGCGAATATCTTGCTGCACTTTTAAAAGTTAGGGTCTACTCACACCGAGATATACAATGAAAGAACTTGTTTACTATACAAAAATAGAGCCCGAAACGAATAGAATACGTGACAAAAGTTTATTAATTATGTTAAAAGCTTTTATTTAAGTTCACTCGTTTGTATCCATGTATGTCCTGGAATCTTGCAATCGATATTTCACCCACTTCCACTGAAGATATCGAGCTGAAATTTGGCACACATATTTGGTTCTGATGACTATGCACGAAAATAAAAAAAAAGTTGTAAAGGCTTTTAAAAAAAAAAATTTACAGTATAATTATTAATTTAATGTTAAATGGCCTTGTCGCCCGGTCAGCAAGTTCAAGTTAAGAATTTGTTTTGTTCAATTTTTTTTAACTTTTTTCAAATTCTGAATAGAGAATAAAGACTACAAAACCCTTTATAGCTAAAATAGGTTAATAATTTTTTTAATGAATAATGGTTTACACTACATAAAAACGGCGTATCCCATAGATGATGCGCAACGACCCGCCCGAGGGGATCGCGGCGACCCCGCTGGACCCCAAGTGCTGCCACTGGCAGGCCTGCGTCACGGGGCCCGTGGGCTCGCCCTACGAGGGAGGCATTTTCTACCTCTACATACAGGTGCCCTACTCGTAAGTACGCTTATCTATGTTAACTTTCTATACAAGGTGGCGCAAAAGTTATTGTCTCATAGTTAGATGTTATTATTTTTTGTAAATACATACTGGCAAATGTCAACTTTCACATTTGTGTAATAGATACAAAATATACAACAGTAAAAAGTAGGTATCTATACTTCCATACTAATATTATAAATGCGAAAGTAACTCTGCCTGTCTGTCTGTCTCGCTTTCACGCCAAAACTACTGAACCGATTTAAATGAAATTTGGTACACAGTCTAGAGCCTGAGAAAGGGCTACTTTTTAATTGGAAAAAAAGTTTTGTAAAGGGGGATGAAAGGTTGTATGAAAGTATTGTTATTTTCAGAAATAGAAGCATAAAATTTATATTTTAGGCTGTTGATTAGATACATATAAATAAACTAGTGGATGCCCGCAGCTTCGCTCACGTAGAATTAGACCCATTAACGACGTCTGCCCGCGTTCGGGTTGCTCACATGACTTCAAAAACGGCAAAGTTTCATACTAACTTTGCACCCCCGTTTTACCCCATTAGGGGATGAAGACTGATGCAAAAATTAGATAAAAACAATCCTTGATGCGGATTATATATCATGCTAAAATGTCAGCTCGATCGGTGCAGAACTTTTTGAGTTTTTGAAGCGTACACAAACCAACATAACATTTTTATATACAGGGTGTAATCGTTAAGTGTGCACAGGCGATTATTCCGTAAATATTATAGATATCAAAAAACTTTAAACTGATATCGAAAGTACTTTACCTAATGAGTAAAATGACAATAATAACTTTTTTTAAATTAAACGAGAAATATCCAAAAATTTTACATTAAACACTCCCATACATTTTATTTCTTATTTTGTATTCAAAGCAGATGTTCGAAGTGACGTCCTCCTTGTGCAATACAATGACGAGCTCTATTTGCAGTTTCTAAATGAACTTTTGCAGTATTATTGGCACTAGTCTCGGAAAACGAAGTATTGGCCGCCCCCCGACGAGGTAGACTGACGACCTGAAGAAGACAGCGGGAAACCGTTGGATTCAGAGGGCGCAGGATCGGGAGGAGTGGCGACGATTGAGGGAAGCCTATGTCCAGCAGTGGACCCTAAAAGGCTGATGGATGGATGGACTATTATTGGCTATTAAGCCATTCAAATTGTTTGTAAGAAATTGATTACAACATTTGTATCATGTGCAGGTGCTCCATCCTGTTGAAAAATTATCGACCTTCTTTCATCGTCTTGAATTGGTCTAAGAGACTAGCATATCGTTTTGTACAAAGGTGAAATATCTCTGTCCAGTTAAGGTGCCACTGTAAAAATATGGCCCAATGATCGAATACCACCACACATTGATTGAAAATCACACCTGAGCTCTAACTTCAGTAGTTTGGCGAGGATTGTCAATTGACCAATAATGCGAGTTCATACTAAATGTATGGGACAGTTTAATGTAATTTTTTTGGATATTTCTCGTTTTATTTTTAATAAGTTATTATTGTCATTTTGCTTATTAGGTGAAGTACTTTCGAAATCGGTTTAAAGTTTTTTGATATCTGTAATAGTTACGGAATAATCGCCTGTGCACACTTAACGATTACACCCTGTATATGGATATGGCATTCAAAGTTTTTAAAAATGTTACAAATTTGTGGAACTAAAGTTAACGCGTTAAGAAGAATCTATTATAATGCCTTATTCCACGTTCGTTCCTTGACCTTTCGCTGTAGATAGTTAAGATTTATGTTATTGATTGCGGTCGGATATGAGTCGTATTTTCGTGTTGCGGTGTTTTTTTCTGTTAACAGACTTTTGATATCGTCGTATAACGGTTAGAAGTTGCACCTGAAATTAGCGCCCATTATGTGGCAGGTACCCGATGAGTCCGCCGGTGGTGCGCTTCCTAACGCGCATCCTGCACCCGAACGTGTCGCGGCACGGCGACGTGGGCATCGACTCCGTGCACCACAACTGGTCGCTGGCGCTCACGCTCAGCAAGGTGCTCATCTCCATCCAGAGCTTGCTCACCGACCCCTACACTGCGGTGAGTGTGGTATACTTCCTAACGCGCATCCTGCACCCGAACGTGTCGCGGCACGGCGACGTGGGCATCGACTCCGTGCACCACAACTGGTCGCTGGCGCTCACGCTCAGCAAGGTGCTCATCTCCATCCAGAGCTTGCTCACCGACCCCTACACTGCGGTGAGTGTGGTATACTTCCTAACGCGCATCCTGCACCCGAACGTGTCGCGGCACGGCGACGTGGGCATCGACTCCGTGCACCACAACTGGTCGCTGGCGCTCACGCTCAGCAAGGTGCTCATCTCCATCCAGAGCTTGCTCACCGACCCCTACACTGCGGTGAGTGTGGTATACTTCCTAACGCGCATCCTGCACCCGAACGTGTCGCGGCACGGCGACGTGGGCATCGACTCCGTGCACCACAACTGGTCGCTGGCGCTCACGCTCAGCAAGGTGCTCATCTCCATCCAGAGCTTGCTCACCGACCCCTACACTGCGGTGAGTGTGGTATACTTCCTAACGCGCATCCTGCACCCGAACGTGTCGCGGCACGGCGACGTGGGCATCGACTCCGTGCACCACAACTGGTCGCTGGCGCTCACGCTCAGCAAGGTGCTCATCTCCATCCAGAGCTTGCTCACCGACCCCTACACTGCGGTGAGTGTGGTATACTTCCTAACGCGCATCCTGCACCCGAACGTGTCGCGGCACGGCGACGTGGGCATCGACTCCGTGCACCACAACTGGTCGCTGGCGCTCACGCTCAGCAAGGTGCTCATCTCCATCCAGAGCTTGCTCACCGACCCCTACACTGCGGTGAGTGTGGTATACTTCCTAACGCGCATCCTGCACCCGAACGTGTCGCGGCACGGCGACGTGGGCATCGACTCCGTGCACCACAACTGGTCGCTGGCGCTCACGCTCAGCAAGGTGCTCATCTCCATCCAGAGCTTGCTCACCGACCCCTACACTGCGGTGAGTGTGGTATTCTTCCTAACGCGCATCCTGCACCCGAACGTGTCGCGGCACGGCGACGCGGGCATCGACTCCGTGCAAAATATATTATGTATCAGTCTCTGACACCCATAGTGCAGGCTCGCGCTTTATTTGGGTTCAGATGGCCGTGTGTGAGAATGTCCATGATATTTATTTATTTATTTATATTTATAAGATTGGCTTGCCGGTCTAGTTGTCGCAAGCGAAACTGCTGAATTTGCTGCTCTGCTGTCTTAGTCGGAAAAGGAATGTATTATTCATTTCTAGAAATTCCTGTGAAAAATCTATATAATTTATTATATTTGCTCAAGAAATACACTGATTTATTTTGCGCTCAGGTGTGCATGGAACCGGAGTTGGGGGAGATGTACGTGCACGACCGCATGCGCTTCGAGGCGCTCGCGCGCCGCTGGACCTGGCGCTACGCCATGCACGACATACTGCCCTACTGAACTGGGGGGTTGGACAAGTGGAAAAACGCTAGTAGAATAGAAATAGAATAGATTAGCAAATGTATGGGTTTGACATTCGCTTACGACTAATTACTCGATAGCGTATGTCAATCCCATACATTTGTTAATCTATTCTACTAGCGTTTTTGCCACTTGTCTAGGCCCCCTGGTCACACTCTTGACAAAAGTGCTGCGGCGAACTTGGCACAAAAATGAACGTGAAGTGAAACTTTCGTGCGCGATTTCGTGAGTGAGAGTCCATGTGCGAGGTTGATTACGCCTCGTTGCTATGGTTACTTCACTTCCCGCACTTTGATTGAGATCCGAATGTGTCATTTTGTTGCCGACAAACTGGCCTACAGTTTGGCAAATTTTAGATATTATAAAATTTTGTAACTCTTTCTTTGGATTAATAAATAAAAAAAAAAAAACTGCGCATTCAAGGTCATTGTTCAATTTATACGCCGGTGATTATACTGAATTTTTGATGGCTTTTTGAGGAAATCTCGACGAGGATACGGACTGATGCTCAACCAGTGAACGTAATGCATGTTGGGGTGTGAAAGTGCGTTTGTTAAGAAAAACTAGATTTTAAATTAAACTACTACGCATAGGGGTCCTACTGTTGTTTCTTTCCCACAGTCACAGCTGAAAGAGGTCTAGAGCATTCACCACCACTACCACTTGATGAGATGACGTTAAAAGAATAGGTAAATCTTCCAACCACAGAACTTAACAATTTTGGTGTAAGCGGTGAAAATGCGCTTAAAAGTAGTGTAGGTGAAGCTTAACTAAACTTAAGCTGGTGTTAGAAAATGAAAGAAAAAAGAAAAAGAAAATTTCGATCACATTGAATCGACGCGAGCCATTGGGCTATGGACGCTACTACGTCTCCATGGTAATCGGTGGAAAGAAAACCGAGCGGCTCGCGTCGGTGTCGGCGAGTGTCGCCCGCGTCCGCGTTTTATATTTCACAGAAGATGTGTAATTACAAAGTAACTATTACCACGATAAACTCGTTTGTAAGTAGGTATGTACTACGTAGAGTGCGTACGTTTTGTGCTACGTTATCGAATTATTAAATAAGGACATTTATTTTGTTTCATCAAAGATTACACCTCCAATTATTTTAGGATTCTAGTAGATTGGGGTGATTGAAGTGGAAAATTATTTTGTATTGTTTCTATTTTCAACTAGGTACGTTTATTAGCACAACAGAAGCACATATCGCTTCAATAAATACCTATTGATTTCTCTATAAAGCTTATAACGTTATTATTTAGTACAAAATCTGGAAATATTACCGGCAATCTGTATAATTCTGGTATTTTATATACATATACCTAGGTAATGTTTAGATTACGGGCCGTTCAGGCAATGTATATTAAGATCATTACAACCCATTACTTACTTTACCTAGGTAATGCATACAATTCTTTAGGTTGTATAGAGTACCTGTTGTTCCACCCACAATGTCTAGATAATTAGTCAATGTTATGTTAACATATATCTATGTTATAAAAGGAGAAGCTGACTGACTGACTGACTGACAATTATGGACAATTTATGGACTCAATTTTACTAGGCTTGTATCTGTGTAAAAATGTGGTATATATTTGGCTGTGTATATATTTATTCGTTATGGTAATTGTTTAATATCATGTACATAATAATATAGTATCCTTATAATCACAATAAAATATTGTACCTATTTACAAAGCTTTTTTTTTCACTATTTTCTAATTCAATGTTGTAAACAATTTTCATGATACGCAGCTCATTTTGATTAGGAACAAACCCTGCTACCAATAAAAACAAAAACCCTGCCTGAGTTGTTTCACACAGATGTTGTAGCA
Organism: Carterocephalus palaemon; assembly: GCA_944567765.1. Classification (NCBI taxonomy): domain Eukaryota; kingdom Metazoa; phylum Arthropoda; class Insecta; order Lepidoptera; family Hesperiidae; genus Carterocephalus; species Carterocephalus palaemon. The sequence goes on along the minus strand of OX155655.1, from coordinate 4,214,030 downwards.
ATCGTGACCTCGGCAAATAGGCATGTATAGTACACGCTGCACCGTCAGACTTCAGGACTGGTCTGCTATAAAACACCGCACACATCTTTACCTAAAAGCCATGCTTACGAAATGTGTAGGTATTAAAATAATTTAATAAAATACCTGAACCTATTCAAAACTTGCCAGTAAATAAATTTAGTAGAAGTTGTATTAAAAAATTCTTTTGCCAACCGTGTATTATGATCTTAATGAATTTTTAAATGTGACAGTATTTACCTATAATCTTAGTGACCCTATTTACTTACCAATTTTCTACCGTAAAGCTATGTTAGGAAACTGACAGATTGCAATCAAAGCAGCGACTGAAAATGTAGACGTATACCTATAGTATTATCACGGACTACTTTTGGTCCTTACTTTATGGTATTATTTTGCTATAAATACAGTTTTACTGTAGTCATAATAAAAAGACTCCCCTTTTCACGAGACAGCACATAAAAAGTCAATGGCAAACAAGAGCCGTTTGTTAAAGTCCATACTTAAGGATTGATATTTAATATCCTATGCTTCGACTTCGTACTTTTTGCTGTAGTATTGTCGCTACGTGCTTTTCGCTGTTGAAATTGCTCCCACATCTGCTCCAGCCGACGGCAGTTGCATAGAGTCGGAATGCAGATGGCACTGCCGGGCGCGCGACAGTACCCGGGATATGGGGCTTCTCCCTCCGGCACAAACCAGCGCCTACCAACCCCTTCCAAACTAGACTCTTTTATAACATCTAACACGACCACTTGTACTCTACGGACATCTGTCAGTAACCTCAAATGTCCCGGCCTGAAGTAATGGATGTACGCGATTAGCGAAAGGTAACCCTGAAAGATAACAAACTGGAATTAACTTTGTAACCGCAGTATATTGACTAGTTTCGTCATAAAACACTTACATGGATATTTTCCAATTCAAACTGCGCGGGAATAATCATTTTTAACTATCCGAAGAGTGATAAGCATGAAGCTCGTATAGATTGATAGGAAACAATAATTTCGCGATAACAGTACCTAACCATGAAGCATACGAGTATTATGACATAATTTGATTTACATTGTGCTTTCAATTTAAGTCAAGATCTGTTCATGTATATTATAATAATATCGGAGTACATGGACACTGCAGCATGACAACCCAGTGGCTAACGAATTCGCCTCTCACTCGGGTTCAAATCCAAGCGGAATGCTTTTCAAAATTGTGCGATTTAAGAATAAAATTATTACCTGCTGTATCGGCGAAGGAAAATTCTTGAGGAAACTCGAGAAGTTTTCTGTGTTCCCGAAGGCATGTGAAGAATGCCATGTGCAATTGGCCTGCGTGGTCAACTACGATAATATGTACGACCATAGATGTAGTCCGTGGTACGACGATAGAATAAGCCCTACTACTACTAAGAAGAGTGCTTTTCCCAAAAGTAGGACAGGAAATGTTATCGTGATGCCCTAAAATTCTTATTGCATCATATTCACCTTATGCTAGCCAAGCTGGAATAAGTACAAATACAAAAAATAATTTAATATATTATTATATCAAATTATTATATTATTTATGTATCTACATATTTCAAATAACAGAAATACTAAGAATATAATCAAATCGTAATATAAATTGACACATTATATTACAAACATCTATATTATAAAAATGAATCGCAAAATGTGTTGGTAAGCGCATAACTCAACAACGCCTGGACCAATTTGGACAATTCTTTTTTTTAAATGTTTGTAATAAAATGTGTGTAAAAGAAAAATTTGAAAATTCATCCCCTAAGGGGGTAAAACGGGGGTGCAAAGTTAGTATGAAGCTTTGCCGTTTTTGAAGTTAGTGAATGTGTAACGCGAGCGAAGCTGCGGGCGTCCACTAGTTACTTAATAAGATGTAGATGTTACAGGTAAAAGGAAACGTAAATAAAAAAAATCAGTAGTTTATTTATTAATACTATTATTATTCTTAATTACATTGTGAAAATATTCTAATGAACAGAAAAGCAACATGACCAATTGAAACTAAAATTCATGTGGTACGAAATATTAAGGCAATGTGAGCTTGAGGCGACAACAGACTGAGATAGTGACGCGGGTGGTCACTTCATGGGGAGTTAGAAATGTCCATGTTATCCGGTGAATTCTTTTCATCTGCGAGACTTTCTTCGAGCATCGTATTGAATTTTTCCTCAACTACAGTGGGAAGACTAGGGCTGTGTTCGCGGGATTTCCTGTCATGAGGCGTCTTGGAGTCTCTTGCTCGGCTCTTGGAGCGGCGGCTGCGGGATCGGGACCGCTTACGGTCGCGTGAGCGCGATCGCTTCCTGTCCTTAGATCGAGATCGTTTCCTATCTCGAGACCTGGATCGCTTCCGATCCTTGGAGCGGGATCGTTTTCTATCGCGGGATCTGGAGCGCTTCCTAGAGCGGGAGCGCTTCCGGTCCCGGGAGCGCGACCGCCTGCGCGACCGGGAGCGCTTCCTGCGGGAGCGGGAGCGCGAGCGGCGCTTGGAGCGGGAACGCTTGCGCTCTCGATCTCGATCCCGCTCTTTGGAACGCGACCGTTCTCTCTTCTTTGACGGCGACCTATCTTTTTTCCTATCCTTCTCCTTCTCCTTCTCTTTACTGTCCTCCTTTACAGGCTCTTTTTCTATCTCCTTCTCCTTGTCCTCAGCAGGCGGGGACGCTTGCGATTTGGTATCGGAGCTGGTGCCATTGGTTTCCACCACTTCTGGTTTAATTTCTTCCTTTTCCTCCTTTTCGACGACCTCCTTGGGTGGAGATTTAGACTTGTCCCTCTTTTCTTTATCCTTATCGCTGGTTTCCTTCTTGTCCTTGCGGTCGCGGGAGCGGTCCCGCTTGGACCGCGAGCTACGATGCCGCGACCTTGAACGGGAACGCCGCGAGCTGCGATGTCGCGAACGCGATCTGGAATTTAATTTTTTTTTTTGATTCTCCTCTAATTGAATAAATAAAAAAATGGCACTCGCTATTTAGTTACTTATCTGGTGAAATTATTGGCAACCGCCATTTTTTTCGCATCACCCTGAGCCCAAACACCCATTGCATTGTCTGCTCTTTAATGAGAGTTATTTAAATAAAGCTTTATTTCGCTGCGACCCATAGACGTTCCACTGCTGGGCACGGGTCTCCCCCACAGACATCAGACATAGCTGCGGGAGGTCTAGAGCACCACCTAGCAGGTCTAGTCCACCACGCTGCTCCAACGCGGATTGGTGGAGGAAGCTTTATTTAAATAAGGCTTTTTGACATTTAGCTACCCGTGAGATACAGGGGCGAGTTTTTTCATTAATTCTTCGTGGCGCGGTGGTGAGTCACCCTGAATGCAGAACCGCAGATCTTTCTACTTGGGTCTAGGATGTGTTATTATTGTGATAAACTAACCACAATCCATACTAATATTATAAATGTGAAAGTGTGTTTGTTTGTTTGTCCGGCTTTCACGTCGCAACGAAGCTATTATATGGTATGATTTTTGTGTGTGGAGATAGTGAGGAGGGTGGAGAGTGACGTAGGCTACTTTTTACCGCGGTAAAACATCCCCATGGGAAGATATCGATGTTTTGTTATTTGCTAGATATTTAGTTCCTGATGTTTTTTAATAGATGGCGGTAGTAAAATTCATTTTCATGTTCTTATCTATGTATGATAAACAACTCATTGTTATTCCCTTTGACCACGCGGGCGGAGCCGCGGGTAAAAGCTAGTATAAAATAAAATGAAATATCACCTGGTGCGATGTCGGTGGCGAGAGCGGGAGCGACGCGAGCGGTGTCGCGAGCGCGACCGCGACCGCTTGGTGTGGTGGCGCGAGCGGGAGCGGCGCGAGCGGGAGCGCGAGCGGCGCCGCGACCGGGACCGGGAGCGCGTTCTGAAACCATTGTATTATATTTAACTAGCCGTTCGCTAGTAGTCAACGGCTGCATTTACCTCACGGACTTGAATAGTTCAGTTGGTTTTGTGGCTAGATCACTCATAGCAACATCGAGTACTTAATAGTGGACGCCCGCAGCTTCGCTCGCGTAGAATTAGACCCATTAACGACGTCTACCCGTCTAACGACTTTAAAAACGGCAAAGTTTCATACTAACTTTGCACCCCCTTTTTACCCCCTTAGGGGGTGAATTTTCAAAAATCCTTTCTTAGTGCTCCCCTTCGTTATAAAAGGAACCCCTGTGCAAAATTTCAAGTTTATAACCCTTATAGTTTAGGCCCTGCGTTGATATGTCAGTCAGACAGTCAGTCAGTCAGTCAGTCACCTTCTCCTTTTATATATATAGATTTCTGAACGATTCGTGTGTGTCTATATTCATAGTTGAAGTTACCGGCTTACTCACGACTCACGTGTGATTTATGTCGGAAATAGGCCGACTAGTTTCGATCTATTACGATGATCATCTTCAGGAGTGAACGCGCCCGCCGCTAATAGATCGAAAGTAGTCGGCCTATTTCCGACTTAAATCACACGTAAGTAAGCCGGTTACTTCAATTATGAACATTATATTATACGTTAGCCTGAGGCCGGAGATTTTTTGAGCATGAATCTGTTTGAAATCTGCTCATGTATACAGGTTAAAAACTTGTTAGACACTAATGTAGTGAGTCCTAGTGTTTTTTTATATCATGCATGAGTTGTGCATATTGGCTTTCTTGTAAACATTCTCTATTGGGGTGATCTTTGAGTCACACCATTATATTTTTAAGTGACAAAAACGTGCAATACTGAACCTCATTTAACAGTATCAAATTATTGGCTGGAGTATATTTCAAACCACATACTTCCTTTTATCCTTTGAGAGCAAGCCAATAACAGGGTCAATGGCAGCGGATATGAGATTCTGTGCTTCCTTGACGCGGCACATGGCTTCCTCTATCTCCCGCTGGGCTGCCTCATTGCTCTTAGTCTGTGGCTTGCAGATGGCCTGTGTAGCATGGTGCACCTGAAAGTTTGTTTCCTTTATTTTTGTGCACATATTTTAAAGGTAAGCTTTTAATTTTGCTTAATACATGAAGATATCTTAATACAATAGAAAACAGCATTTTATATGGATTTAGGCAATAGTGAGGTTATACAATTTGAATACAGCAATCTAAATAAACATAAAAGCAATTCATCTTTCTTGTATCCTACTTACTTGTAATTAATAAACTATCCTCCATATCAAATGTGCCAAATATTTATCTCTATGAGACCTCTCCCCATAAATACATTATACATTTTGACTTTTAAGAGTGTGCCATGCAAATGTATAACATAGACATCCTTTAAACAATATTAGGAGCTAGACTCACCCTTATTGTATGTCCCTCCACAGTAGATAAATTAAGCTGAAGAGCTTTGACAATACTCTCTTGTTCAGACATCTCAATCAGTGCATATTTGAGTTTGTCAATATCTCGCTCACAGAAGCGGAGGTAGCTCACCTCTCCGGCCTGACAGAAGTGGTCGATCAACTGCTGCTGCGTGAGAGATCCCACGTCTATAACGACAACTGTCCTCCTGATCTCTTCGACTTTTCTCGAGTCATAGGCAGCTGGAAGGGGCGGGTAGGACGGCAAGCCGGCCGCCGCTATCTTAGGGTCATACGTGTGGATCACTTGGTTAGGCGGCACGCCCTCTAGTGAGTTAACAACGTGTGCGGGCAGCCGTGGTTCCACCGAACTCAAACCCGGAACCAACGTCCCGTTGCTAGACATCTCTAACGCTTTGTGCTCGTCGGGAATCTCCCCAGACTGCATCGGAATCACGATCAATGCCCGGTCTATGAACACCGTGTTAGTCATATGCTGGGCCACGCTTACCATCGCGGAGTCGTAGTACTTCACGTAACATATCCGCGATTGCACCGGACACGATACGTCTCGAATCGTTGGATACAATCTTATGTCGTCAATTTTACCCAGGTAACCGAACAGCGTCTGCATTTGATCTTTAGTGGCTTGTGGCGCGATGTTCGTCACCTGTATCACCCTGGTGCTGCCAGAAACCATTTTCGATGACTTACACATGAATACGAATTTGTTGTACTAGTCTTAAATGTAACTTAGTCAATAGAATGATAATAATATCAAACTGTCACGACCACATACTACATTTTGCAGATCTGATTGAGATGATGTAGCCACTAAATCTTATCTATAGGAACTTTCTTGAAAAAACACGCAACGCATTTACTTTCAACAAACTGACATTTTACAGCGCGTGCCGCAGGGTGTTTGCGGTTAGAAAAAACCTACTCGGAAGCATAGACAATAGATATTTGGAAAACCAACCACATTTAGGATGTATGCAAAAACGTAGACTTTGCTTGCTGCGAAATGATATTAAATATTGTTTGGTTATACTGATTTTGATTCCAAAATTATACAAAAGATGGTATTATTCTACACAAGTAATGACGTTTTTCAATTCAGTGTTACCAATGGTTTTATTTTTATTTTGGTTATTTTATATATTTTGATCTGGTAACATCAAGTCAGATTTATAAAACAAAACATTATGTACTAAATAAACCATAATTAGTAATATTAAGTTCAGAAAATGGGTCCAGCAATTTTGAATATTGTAATTTAAATATTGATATTCCATAATTACTGTCGTTGAATTGTAGGAATGACTGTACAAACGCCATTTAGTTAAATTTAAAATGAAAATTCAAATGTCACATGTCAAATGTGTCATTAATTTCATTAATATTAGTTGTAAATAAATGCATTTTCACTGTTTTTTACGATTTTTCCACCTCACGACCCGGTGATAAATAGGATTCCGAAGCCCCGCATGTACGTCTACTTACGAATAATAATATGTAATACTTATTAATATCGATGTCGTCAAAATCTAGTTCCGAAGCATAACTGGACTTCTGTTCATCACTTAAATTGAAGAACAGTTTGAGAAGAATGAAGAATGATTTGAATCCTGTGCATGAGTCGAGTCAGGTTCACAATTTTCCTCAGGTGAATGAAGACTGCTTAAATTATTTATATGTAGTCCTGCTTCAAAAGTGACTCATATCTTGTACAGGATGGAGAAGTATCCTATACCAGAGGCTTCGAATGCAGCCAAAGAAATTTTAAACATGAATGAATGTTGTGTTCTCTGACAATTTCAGGGCCTTTTTAGTTCTTTGTAAACATTGGTGTTTTACCTACGCTTCGTATTACTGTAGTATTATAAATTAAACAATAAACTATCGTATAAAATTACAGTCTTCTTATTTTTATAAAATAGGATTAGTTACTAATGCTCTAAAAGATGGCATATTGTATTTGATCTTAATGAATTAAGAGCTAACTAATTCTATTCTAATTGAAACATTAAAAGAAAATTTAAATTAAAGGTGCCAAGGTGCAGAAAAATGCATGAAGTTTTCCAAATTAAAAAACAGATGGCGTCACATTCATGGGCCATGCACAAGCCTTGAGCGCGGACTCTATTTCAGTTATATAAAATGTACTCTGTGGCGTGCCGCATCTGCCGCACGTAAATATACTCTGTGTGCCGCATAACAAGGTACTCTGTGGTGACCATAGAATAAAATCATTCTGACATTACCACAGACAGAATATACTAAAAGTATTACCCAGCACTAAAATGTATGCTATGCTGGCTCATGACAATGGACACTTGTGAGTTTAAGCGACACCTCTATGAGCCTTTATGGTACTTTTTTTTACTTACGGTTGTAACTTGTTTCAAGTAATAAATAAATAAAATATTACATAATACATAAATAAAATAAAATAATTATTATAAAAATTATATTACTAGGTATTTATTTTGTGATTTGCGCTTGAAAAGCCGGCGTCATTTTAAAAGCTTTTATTTAACTTCACACGTATGTGTATCTATGTAGGTATGTCCTGGAATTTTGCAATCAATATTTCACCCACTTCCACTGAAGCTATCGAGCTGAAATTTGGCACACATATTTGGTTCCGATGACAATGCACGAAAATAAAAAAAGGAATATAAGCTTTTTTTAAAAAAAAAATCCATCATAATACTACAATAGATTTACAGAATTAATTAATTAATCATTCATTCTTTTATAACGGGAGAAATATTGGTAGCTAGCTGCGGCCTGCGTGAAAACTATGTTGCAAGACAAAGGGGAGAATTTAAAACTGAAATTAAAGTCAGGTTTGCATGTTAACGTTAACATGATATGTAACATTTTTATTCATACCGAGCTCACCGTGTCTGAGTTGTGGTGGTAGACCTCAATGAAATACAAAGTACCTACTACCTACATTAATGCTATAAATTCTTTCTAGTTACTAAGTTAAAGTTAAAGAAAGCAAGGGAGGAATTGGCACTTTGTAATACAGAACGAAATTTTTCCGAGGAGCTACGAACAATTCAAGCGGAAAATGAATTTATGTTTCACCAGTTAGAAGTAAGGCATCATCATGCTGTTTACACAAAGATTAATAATTTTTAAATAAGTCAGTGTACTTAGACGGGAATCGCAGTGTAAAAATTTCGACCTCGGCTCGAACAAACGGGTTAGCTTAGATGTTTCCAACGTGACCTGTAAAAGGGAAAACTATTTCCATCTTTCATAGAATGCGAGAATGTTTAGAAAGTCATTTTCACCCCTTCAGTGATGGTTTGTTTGTGAGTGATAATAATGATGATGGTAAAGGCATTGATTTTATCATATTATGATAGAATTGATTGGTACTGTAATGTAATGTAGATAGGTAATACCTATTAACTGAATACCAGTACCTATACTTACTCCAGTCTTAACGGTCGCATAATAAAAAAGTTATGCTTCTAATTTGGAATCTCTCGCCACGCCACGAGCATTCGATTGCTTGTCATAGCAATCGAGCGCTTACTAGTTAAACAACAAATCAATCATAGATTTATTTCTAGTTAAATCTATGAAATCAATGATTTTTATTTGAATTTCCTGGCAAGATGACTCAACGATTAAATTAATTGACTTTCAGGAACTCAAACAAGAAATTTCGAAAAGTCAATACCAGTTATCGGTTATCGGAATTTGTGAGGCATCTGAAAAATGTAAAATAGAAAACCATATTACTAATATTATGACACATAAAAATGGTTACGAACAAGTCTTATTAAGAGGTGTTTTAATTATTAAAGTTTATTTTCGAACTGTGCAGCCAAGCGATACTAGATACTTATAAGATTTAAGAATATCACCTTTGCTGGAAAATCCGGATAAAATCCACTGATTCCATGCATAACGATTTCTTATAGGATTTACTTTAGGGATAAACGAGGATCAAACGAGCCTGCAGTAATAACCATCCTCTGCTGCCCATGACAATTGTGGCTGACTTCGAACAAGACTCAAATAAGGACTGGACATTAGTCGGTCGTAATTGTTAGTAGTAGTACAGTATAAGTAGGTAACAGTAAGTAATTGTTAGTAAGAGTCTCGTTCCAAGTCAGTCACAATTGTGTTGATACCCTTGAGGACTAAGAAAAGAAACGTATCCACACCTTACGAACCGGACCAAAATTGCTTTAAAACAATTATTACATGGTAGAAATGACTACCGTGGCGGGCGATGGTACTGCCACGGACGAACTCTTATGAACAAAATACGTGTCATATAAAACTTATTTGGTTCCATAAAGGCTCTATCCACTACACCTACAACCTACCTATCTGTTGATATATGTATAAAGTGACACCATTTAATGTATTAGTATATTTTTTTCTTTATAATTTGTTTATTTTTCATTATTCCATTTTATACATGTGACCGCTAGTGGCAAATTTCATGGACGCTACCGTTATTCGGAGGGCACTTAAAGCTGTCGGTCCCGGTTGTTTTGAATGGTTAAAACAGTCGTTAAGCCTTGTCGAAGGCCTTCGGTCGACACTGGGTTGGCCACTACCCCTCCACCAATCCGCATTGGAATCCGTAGCGTGGTGGAGTATGCTCTAGACCTCCCGCAGCTAAGTCTGTGGCCAGCAGTGGGACGTCTATGGGTCGCAGCGACATTTTTGTAAATATTGTATGTTTTTCAAATATTATTAAAATAATAGATAAATATAGGAGTTGTTGATTTCATTAATATAATTAATTAGTTTTATGTTAACTCACACAAAATTAATCGCACCACAGAAATGGAAGCAATAGAATTTCACAAAATGGAAATAATGAGAACAGAAGCGCACGAAAAAGAGTTGGAGCAACAAAAACAAAAAGACATAGAGTTGAAAAACCAACTGCAACTAAAAGAAGCACTGATGGTTGAAAAAGAATGCGATTCAATTGAACAAGAATGTACTGTGCTTAAGGTAATTTACATTAAAGTAGTTTTATAGTAAGTAGTCTTCATAGGTCTTGGATAGATATCCAGATAGTCCCATAATGACTAGATATTTTACGTACCTTGCAAACAAAATTCATGAGCTGATATCACTAGATATTTTGTTATGGATGATGATAGATTATTCATAGATTTAAATTCATTATCTTTTATTTATCTCAAGGAGAATATTCTCTAATAGGTAGCTACCACAAACAACATAAAACTTACCTGCCAACTATTAGTTGTAGTTGTCCCACGTTAAAAAGTACCTACGATGATTTAAAAAAAAAACCTTTTCAGAAAAGGAACAAAGCAATTATGTTGAAACTTAGGCGACGGTTGATAGAATCTGAAGAGTTGAGAAGAAATTTAACAAGGACCGTAGAGACTAATGAAATGTCCGAACGTAAAGAATGATTTATTTTTTTATTTCCAACAATTCCTGTATGAATAAAAATAAATGTATTGAGTACGAAAATACGGTAGTTTTATTTTATTGTATTTTAACACGATCCATGGTAAATATTAACCACAGTCGTAAATAAATTAGATAAAGTGCATTATAAAATAGAAATTAATACTAAACTATAATATAATTATAACATTTAGTGGTACTAAAGAACCTACCTATAGGTACTACTATCCTATGCACACACAGTAAAAAACTCCTAAAACACACACTAAATTACGAGTAGGTAATTTAAAATATATCTCATTAATAATCAACCCAAAAATGCTACATCGTCATCATATGAAATACCTACTGGTTGTAGGTACATTATTATTTTAATTTTAATGTAGTCATAATATTAAATGTAAGGAAAATCAGAACTTCAAAGACCTTTTTAAGTTGTATACAACATAAATAAAACTCATCGAATTCGTATAAAATAAAAAAAAATGGATTAGTTTACCAATATAAATAGACGATTAAACAATGAGCCTGACATCATTGAGTTCAACACTTCTTGTGCTAATCTTATTTATTTTATGGAAAATCAATTAAGTATGTATTTCTAATTATCAAGCTGCAGCAGCAACGCAACGCTTCTTTTGATCCAGTGCGCGGATGGTTTGTCAGACGGCAGATAAAAAGCTAAAACAAAATTTGACGAGTGACCTGTTGTAGCCAAGACTCCTTTTCTTTCTAAAGTCTTATAGAGTGGGCATCTATATCTAGCACCCTCTTTGAATTCTGGTTTTAGTTTAGGATATAACCAAACTGCAGGCATGTTGTCATTTAAGATTTTTGGGTACTGCTCGCCTATTGCATAAGTTTTTCGATCCCATCGTCCACCATCCATGAAAAGTCCATGAACATACACACCCCACTCCGGTGGAGTATCTTCATAATCAACTCGTCGTACCTCAAAGTCAAAAATTAGTAAATCTATGGGTATTTTCTTAGCTCTTGCATAATTTTGCACTGAACCAGTCAGAAAAGCTTGAGTAAAAAAGAATCCAGAGAGCCAAAAAGTTGATGGCTTTCCATTACTGTACCAATCCTCTAACATATTTAAACGTTCCACGAAGTCTGTTACGTAGCTCGGCAAGGGCTTTAAACTAGGATAAGAAACTTTACGCCAGTTATCTGGTATCCTTCCTAATAACATGGCATTAGACTGCAAGTCTAATGCAGGAGACATGACAATTAGGCCTTTTACAGCCTTTTGCAAATCCGATAATGAAATCTTTATTTCATTAAGAAGCTTGTTGAATCTTTCCATTTCCTGAATCAGCACAGTGTTCATGGACTCGTTGTAGTCTACTGGATATTTTTTCTGGCATTGTTCGACGTCAAAAGCCTTTGGTAACTTTGACAATATTTCTGCGGACATCTGAACTAGGATGACTTCTGTATTGCCCCCCTCTCCTCCACTGCCCGCACCTTCAACCAGAACTAAGGACGAGGCTAGTAGCATAGATATGGAATAATCTCGAGTTATGCCTGCATTCATGTGTAATCCAAACACTTCAGGAGGAGGGTTAACAGGTACTGATTCAATATGTTTTAGATAATCTTGATATTCACATCTGCGCGGCAAACCATATTGGGTGCCTAAATCACAGAATAAATAATTTGGATCATTTACAACATCTGAATTCACGTAGTTGTCTAAAATAGTGACAATAAGCCGGCGATCCCAATCGTCCGTGACTCGTCCGCCGTAGTTACATTCTCCAGTTAAATACTTAATAGCTACATATTGGATTTCTTCGTATTGATTAAGAAACATTTGCAGTTGCATAACTGATATTTGAAAATCTGAGTCGTTGAATCCATACTGTATGTTCCATCCTAACGGTCCAAATTTCTTTCTCTCTTGCACTACTGCATGAAAGAAACTTATGCCATATAGAAGTTTACTAAATGGTTTATCTTTTCCCGGACAACCCTCGAAAAATTCTGGTTCCTTTACGGGTTCAGATATGTATGATCTATTGAGGTTATGTTGTAGTCCAGTTGGCGGCTCATTAGTCATTTTAACACTGACTTGCAATACGGACTGTGGAAATTTATCTGAGGGGTAACTGGTCAACCATAACCGAAAACTAAGATCAGTATTAGTTAAGTCAAACCCTTCTGTAATTTTTTCAAGCACTGGCAGCCAAGAAACAGCTAAATGACAGTTTTGCAAACATACCCAACCACCTTCCAACTGTGCTCGTTCTATCATAGCTCTCGCAATAGGTCCTTGTCCTTGGCCCAAAGATATAGAGTTGAATCTATTTGAATAACCCATTCTTTCGCAATATTTAATCAACGCTCCCATAGGATCTGAGCCAGGTGACAATATAAATATAAGTGGTGCTAAACAATTTGAGTCACCAAAAGATTTGCCTATATCAAATGGCGGTGGTGTAATGTATCTTTGACCCATTTGTTTTTCAACAAAATCTGATACCGCAAATGTTAACTTGTCAGGCCTTAAAACTCTTGTTACTAACAATTTTTGAAACATAGTCAATTTTTCTTCCCAACCAACAGGTAGAATTTTTCTATGGGGTTCTATGTCATCATAAATCTCTTTCCACAAGTTTACACTACCCAAAACACTTTCTTTAATTCCTTTATAGGCTGGTAAATCATTTATTCTACACAGCTCATCCCAGCCTTTGTCGGGTAGCCAATCAAAAGGTTTTTTAAGAGGATTTTCTACGGCAATCCCACCGGTGATAAGGAAAATATATTCGTCATGATTCATTTCACCACTCGCTAACATCATTTTCGAACACATGATAAAGGAAAACATTAATTTGTCTTTGTCAAAAAGTGATCTGCAAACGTTGCTATACAAGTTATATGTAAAAGTATCTTTAAGAAACTTTAATCGTTTGTCTAAGTCTTTGGACTTGTTGGCATTTTCAATAGATATTATGTACAGATTAATAAACCATGTCAGTGAATATTGATACATAGGGTCAACGTTGGGTAGTTCAGTAACACAGTAATACAGTACTGCCGAATGAGATGCTATTGGTCTGTATCCTAATCTAAATTTTTCAATAATTATTTCAGTTTCAAGACTAGCTTCCTGTTTTTTCGTAATATCAATTGCTAATAATTTAGAGGAATCCAAAACCTCTATAGCACTTTCATCTTCTAGTATATCCCCTTTAGTTTCTTGTAATGTTCGTAAAATATCGTCTTCTACTTGTTTCAAAGCAGCTCGATTTGCTGCACCTTGTACTATTAATTGTTCTCTCTTTTCTTGCAAATCTGGTCTTTCTTTAGCAACTACGATTCCGAGCAATTGATCTTCTAACCCGTCTTTGGTGAGAGCAAAATTAATTAATGTAACCTTATTAAAAACTTCAGGTAAATAATGAGGATTTCTTAGTTTCGTTGTCATATATAATCGAAAATTTGGATGATATTCTATTACGTTTTCACCTAGAGCAATGTATTCTTTACCACCTTGAGTGTAAGTATGCTTTAATAATACTGGATCTAATGGTGCTTCCACATCTTCTAAAATACAATCTATAAGTGCTGGTTTACCATATTCTAAACATGTTTCTATAACTTTCATATAGTTGCCATCGGTGAATTTCATCACTTGCAAGTCATTTGACTTTTCCATTGTCTTAATCCATTTATTTGCTTGCCCTTGCGGATCAACTAGTAAAGACCAACGCATCGAATTATCTTGTATTATCCCGTTGTCAGTAGAGAACGAGTCTCTTGGTAAACCAGCAATGTACCAATTTTGAACTTTAATATCAGTACCCAAAATATCTCTAAAAACAAATTGCTTTGAATGAGGCATATCTAATTTAATAACTAGGGTTCGCCATTTTTCAGTAATTTCTATTCTAATTGGTAACGTATAAGGTGCTAAGTAAGCAATTATACCACAAGAAACCAAAATATCTCCAGCTAAATTATCATAAAGCAATTGTAAATTTTCAGCAGCAGCAGTCCATCGGACTTTTTCACCACCTAAACCACCTATGAGTTTTTCAGCTCTATATAATTTATCAATACACAATTGTACCTCATCTTCTAATGCCTTTTTCTTAATATTAGCTTCTTCTAAAGCTTCATTTAATTCAGCAAGTTTAGCTTCTAAACGAGCTACTGTAGCCTTCTTTTCTTCCAAAATTGCCATAGTTTCAGCAAACTCTCTTTCAGCGGCTTCTAATTTTGCTTTCTTTGGTGCGACGACTTTAGCTACAGCATCATACATATCCATTGCAATTATCCATTTACAAAGACCTTCTGCTGCAGTTGAGGCTTTGGCAATAATATGTGGCTTAAAATCTTTGTTTGATAAATATTCTTTCCGAATTTTTTGCATAGTAGCGACAGGAATATTATCTTTATCAAAGTTTCGCAGTGAATCTAAGAAACTCATATCACCTAGAATTCTTTTACTTGGTCCCCAATAGTCAAATATCTTTTTTCCTGGATTATCCGGATCCGGAATCTTATCGGGTGGAATACCTTTCATTACGCAGACGGCTGCCATTACTAATTTTACTGTAGCTGGTGGATTTTTCATGGATTTGACAATGGTAATATCAGCTGGCTTCAGTGTGTTTAAAGCTGCAATAGCATCTTCGAGAATTGGTAACGCTAATGCTAAGTCAGCCTCACAATCTTTTTTCAGCTCCTGTGCGGCTGCTGCCTGTACATTTGCGACTTTCTGGTCTTCTCTTACTTGTGCAGCAGCTTTATCAGCAGTGGCAGTTTCGACTGCTATTTCTTCCATCATTTTCGTGGACTTTGCCGCCATTACTATTAATTGTGGTTTAAGAGCATTTAAGTCGCGTTGCATTATTGCAACTGCTTCAGCTGCTTGATTCAGCTTATCTAAACCATTTGTATATCTCAACTTAGCTGCACGAAGTTCTCTTTGTTTTCTATTAGTTAAGGTTGTGAAAGATTTTATTAAATCTAAATATGATGCAGATGTAATGTACGTTTTTCTTCCAAATTGATTAAAAAAATCCGCAGATACATACCTGGCATCAACGTGAAACTGTTTACACGCTATAACTGCAGAAGCTTTAACTGAGTCTGGTACATTTACCTTCACCATATAGAAATGTGCAACCATTTCTAAAGCATCTTCTGGCCAACTATCATACCAGTCAATAGTACAGCAATTAACAAGTGATGGATAAAGCCGTAATCTTGTTCTAAAGGCACTACCAATGGGACTAAAACATAACACAATATGCAACTTAGCTTTACAACGGCCGACAAAAAATGCCAAAATTTGTAAGGGACTTATGTCAAGATTTCTATTTCCACCTTGAGCTGCTAATCGCACTAGTTCCAGAATTTCTTGCTTCTCGTCTAAGCCGTACAAATTTGGTACTTCCCCTGAATTCAACAAACTGTCTAAATTTTGAATGAAAACTTCCTCTTTTATTTGACTTTCAGTAAACAGAAAAGTAGTATCTTTGTTTAATCCACCTGATTCTCTCAGTACTAATTTTACATCATCATGCCAATCCTTAACACTGTATGCTTTTGTGATTTCTGGCTGAAAAACTTGTTGACCTAATATTGTACTCGCTAAACGAGTTAAAGATTGGCGGCCGGATCCACCAACACCAACTAACAGCGCATTACCTGAAGGCATTGATAACAGACGGCATATTCTTGAAAGATGTTCTAGTGCATAGTCAAACAGAACTATTGTCATCTTAGCTTTGTGCATTGAATTATATTCAGTTAACATTTGTACTGCAATATTTGAAAATACTTCTTTCGAAGGTATCTCATCATATCTTCTCTCACCTTCAGCACTATCGGTATCCAGATAACAACCAAACATCATTCTTTTGATGGTCTCTTGAGTTACATCACCTTTATCATTTTGATATGTATCTAAAGCTGACTCAAAAGTATCTTTCATAAAATCTCGCGTAGATTTTCTTAGTATGTCAAAAAACCATGAACGATCCAAATCGTCTACAAGTCTATCAAAGAAAACTCTCATTATTTCATGCACCCATACTCTTGTAAAGGTTTTCTTACTATCAGCAGATTCTTTGCGCAATAATGCACAGCCTTGAATAACTCTAGAGAAATCTCTTAAGTTAAATATATAATGGGATTTAGCGGGTGTTGGCCTAAGGCCTTCTATAGCTTGATCGTAAATATCCATGGTAGCGGATATAATATTAACTATGATGGGTTGCGTATCCTGTCCAAAACCATTTCGTCGCCAGCCAAGTTGCAACAAGGAAGTAAATATTTTAGTCATACTATCTTTTGAAAATTCATTAATTGAATAAATATTATAATGTCTTAACATTCTTGGATATATAAGTTGTCTACTTCCACCAACTGGTCCAATAGCACCGTAAAAAAATGTATCATATATGTATAGTTTATCAGTTGTTTTCAAATCATACCAGTGCTTTTGGTCAAAATATAACCTCAGCAGTTCTATGGCTGGTTGAGCTCCGTAAACTTCTTTGGCTGGCATATTCATATCATCAATAAAAATAACAGCCTGTTTGCCCTTTGTAGGACCATAATTATTTTTTCGCCTCTTAACTAATTTGGATAGAACTAAATCCTGTGTCTGATTCGCAGATGTAGTAGTTGTAAAAGTAATAAAACCAGGAGTATATTTCTCCATATCCGTATAATTCATAAGAAAATTTTGAATATAAAAGCTTTTACCAGTACCGGTTGGGCCGATTAGCAATAAGGGTTTTGAAAAGTTCGTGTGCAACTTTAGTAGAAATATATACTTTTCAGTTTCTAACGTGGGTATAACAGTTTGTAGAAGATTAATTTGTTCTTTCACTTGAACAGCTTTCACAGCATCTGGCCATGGTTTCCAACAACCTTTACCTTTGTACATATAATAATGGTCAATTATCATTCCTTCAGTAGGAATTGACACATCAATTCTTTCAATTGATGCAGGGACACCTTTTTCACCTCGAAAGTATTCTTTTACAAGGTCATCGAACCTTTCACGTGAGTCAACGTTTAATATTCCGCCAACGCCCCAAACTAGAGCAGTCATAAAAGAAGCGAGAAACCATGTTCTGGTATATTTTGTGTCCTCTTCTCCTTCTATTGCACTATCCATAAGCATTTCCACCAATCGGAGAGTGCTTATTATTAAATTAACATCTCCGGCAGTGACTAATTGAATACATTGTTTTTTAACGTAATAAACAAGCGGATCCAACAACCATTCACACATGGTAAATATGAATTCCTCATTTTCCTCAAGCCATATTGGATTAAGAGTATTTATCCAAGATTTATAAAATGGCATAAAACCTAAAGAAGCAGATTCCATGTAAATCATGCCACATCGGGATACTGTTGCCGGCGAGGCTTGTGACAAATCCATTACTTCGAAAATCATTGACATAACATTTGACATAGCCATGACCTCACCTGAGGTTAAACAAAGTTTTTTATTATCATCTAATACAGTGTTCATATTCTCAATCCAAACAGCATCGACAGGGCCATCAAAAACAATCCATTTTCTAACGGGAGTATCTTCTGATGCAAAATCTCTAAACATTGTAGCTACAATCCCATCTGTCCATTCATATGATATTGGATCAAATGCCCCATACAGCTGACCCATAGTGACTGCCTTAGGATTCAAAACTTTGTATGTACATTCACAGCCTCCTGATTGCTTACGTTCTTCCATAAGTGTCAAAGCTTCAGAAAGAATTTTTAATGTCATAGATTTTCCTGAAAATGGATCACCGACTAACATAAACCCGTGTCTAACAATCATCATTTCATATGTTTGTATAACTTTTATCAAAAAGCATTCCATAGGCTGAAGATTATTTTTTATACAAATATCATCACAAGCTCTTAAAAAATTTTCATAATCTGGTTTAGGTAAGGTGATTCCCGGAAATAGATCAGATATAATACCTTCAAACAAGGGAACATCAAAAGACAAAAACTTGGGTAGATTTACATCAGTAATTGATCTGAGTAACAAAATACTTTCACTTTCATTTGGGAAACTTCGTTTTAAATTTCCAGCCGCTGAAAGTACTGTTTTTACTGCACGCATTCCATAATCGTAGTGATTTTGTGAGGACAACTGTTCAGAACATAGACGATACGTCGTAACAATTTTTACTGACAAACTTCTGGCGTCTATAAATCCAAAAGAATATAATGATATTTCGCCTATCATAGCATAATCTGGAACCATCATAGCAACGGTTCTAAACAGTACTTTGAGATTATCAGGTAGTTCAGACCGTCCAGCATATCCAGGGTTCATTGTTATACAAACATAACAAGCAGGATTGAGCGTCAATGTTGTACCTTCAAAGTCAAATGTTTCTAAATGTTGTCTAACAGCTTGTACAATACACAATATTTGTTGCGCTATCACAGACAATACTTCCACTTCAATTCTATTAAATTCGTCAAAGCATACCCAGGCACCACATGAAGCTAAGCCTTTAAAAAATTTCCCCATAGCTTTATAATCCAAGCCATCAGAGCAATTAAATACTACACACTGTACAGCTAAAGCTTTTGCTAAATCTTTCGTGGTTTCAGTTTTTCCAGTACCTGCTGGTCCTTCAGGAGCTCCGTTGAGGTGAAGATAATACGCGCCTATTAAGGTCCGATAACAACGATCAGTTAAAGGAGTGATAACTAATCGATCGGAATTGCCTAAATATTCATAAGCATAGTTAACAACAGCATTTATAATTTTTACAAACACTCTTTCTTCCTCCCAGTAATAACGCAACTGTGCGAGCCACTGAAAATCAGTAGCTTCTGTTACATTTTTATCTAAAAGTTCCTGTATAACATCTTTAGCATGAACGTCTATAACGATAAGAGCTTTAACTGTTATACTACTAAGTTTGGTTAGGTCAGTACGTCGTATAACTGCGACTGTTTCATTTAATTGCTTTGTTAATCCCACATGAAACGCATGCAGTTCACTTAATTTATGAGTGTTCAAACATTCGTGGACATCTATCGCCCAATAAATTTGAGAGATAGCTAAAACAACCATACCTTCCCAAGACAGAATCCATTCTACACGGCCCAAATTTGGATAATCGTAATAAGACAATTCCGTTTCAGATTTCACTGCTTTTAACATTTGTTCTTCAACTTGAACTAGCCATTTTTCTACTGAACCTCTAGCTGCTGATACACTTATAGTTTCAAGAAATTCTATTTGCTCACCTTCCATCGATATCATGGCTGAAATATTAAATTCCTCGTCAAAGACTAGCCTATTAATACCTTCAAAGCACTTCTTTAAATGAGGCTGAACTTTCAGAGGATTTTTAGTTTCAGATAAAATCTCTAACATTTCATCGTTAGATAAGAAGAAAAATCTTGGAAAATATAATCGTTTCTTTTCTAGATAGTTATTAACACCATCATTGATTTTTTCTAAAAAGCCAGACGCGATTTTAAACGATTCTAATACTCCTGCGCCTCCAGCTATTTCTAGAACATGTGGGTCTTTATCCACAGAACCCATATAGCGGCGATAAATATTATTGACTTCAACAAACATAACTCCTTCCTCAGGCATTTGCGCCACAATATCCTTGGATGAAAATATAGGAAGCAAATACAGCCATTGACTTTGAACTTTCCCCCATTCGTCGATTGTTGAATTAACGCGGATGATCTTTTCATACCAAGCTTTGACTTGTGCCTCAAAAGGTTTAACAAACGCTGAGCCCCTCATTCCGACCGTTTTTACAATATGATCATCTAAAACACTCTGTATATCATCAAGACCGGAAAGAATAAAAATACCGGTGTCCTTGTAAGGACTTGTCTTGAAACATATATCAGTCCATTCTGCCATCATTTTATTTAAATTTGTTATTAACGCTAGTTCTTTCGTTGCTGCTACGCTTATTATGTCGTATTGATCAATTTCGTCCCATAAATTAAAATTAATTATTTTGCGCAAGGTAGTACCAGCTGTTGGAGTCAAATCAAATCCAGCTATAGTTGACATTTCATCCCAATGTCTTTGAACTAATGCGGGGTTACACATAATATGGGCCATTTGAACATTGGGCCGCCATTCCTTTAATTCAACTACAGCTTGAGCACACAATTTCATGGGTGCAGGTAAATTATTTACATCTGGATCATCGACAAGCCCTTGAAATCTCTTTTCGACACCTTCTGCAATTTGTTGTTTTATTTTGGTCCGATATGCTTTGGAAAGTTTTAAAAATTCCTTATAGTAAAAGTCATGATCCTGCTCAATTTTTTCATGATCCATGTATTCAAATGGTCCATCCATCCACGTATAATAACTACGCTTCCATGTGTGTACCAAGTAAACAAGGTTATAAAATGGAATTATGAAATCTTTTAACTCCTCCAAGTCACTATAGTTAGTAACTGGAAATTTAAATGTTACTTCTTCATTATTTATCCACGTAACGACCTTGTCACAATCTGCCAAACGATGCACGAGTTTCCTTAGGTATTCTAAGTACTCAAGCGTGTGGTTTATGTCATCCATATTATCAAGAAGTTCTAAGTATGGAGTCATTTCCAGTACTTCTTTATTGAGATACGCAATTTTAGCTTGTAGATTTTCTTCCATTTCTGCTTTGAATGTTTCGTATGCTGCAGCATTTTTGTCAAATATTGGTTTTATATCAGAGATCCAATTTACTGTTCTTGTATTTGAAGCTACATGTTCAGGAGAAAGGGAAGTCATTTCTAAGAGATTAGATATTATGCTTATTTGTCGCAATATCCTTTCTTTCAAAGCTTCGACCAAAACTGTTTTGGCATGCAATATATAAATACCTTGTTCTACCAATTCGGCTGCATTTTCTGGTTCTTTTAGGGCTTTAGCAGCAATTATTTCAAATTCTGCACAAATACTATCATTTTCAGCGATGTGAGTTTTAACTATGCCAGCGATAATGTCATTGACAAATTCCATGGCTTTTCTTTTTAAACCGTCAACCATTCTTAGTTGATTAACAACTGCGCAGTTAAAATATTCATTTTCCAAAACAGCCGTTATTTCAGAGTCTATTGCTTGAAAATACTTGATCTTATCTCGATATATCTCAAATTCACTTGCTTGTTCAATAAATGTGGCTAAAGCATTTTTTGCTGAATCTCCATATAGCATGCTATAACGTTTTCTTAATGTATCCAAGTACTGCACTAAAGGTTCAAATACGATGTTCAGTTGTTTTTGCAAACGGTTATGACCATCTTCATGTAACCATTCATTATAATAAACGGGTAAAGCATCATAGTTATATGGTATCTTAAGATACTGTTCTATGGGCATGAGTCTTTGAGAAATATGAGATATTGCATCAGCGATGCTATGATACACGCCGTATACTGATTCTAGTGTTGGATCGTAGATAAACTCACCATTAAAGTCTAGGTATAAATTTAAAATTGGAACATTTTCAGCTTCTTTAAGAGATTCTATGATAGCATCTATTGATCGTCGCATTAATTCTTGAATTTCCATTGATATCATCTTTGTAGCACATCTAACAAATTCAGGAATTTTTTTGGGTCGCATTCCTTTTAAACACCGGGGATTTTTTAGCCACTGAACGAGAATCGAATACCAGGTACTGGATACAAGATAATCGGCTCTTTTTATTTCTTCTAAAACTTTTGTTTCGTAATCTTCTAAGCTCATAGGTCCTTTGTCTCTGTATTTTTTTAACTTAATTATACATTCCGGAAAAGTTTTCTCCGATGATTCTAAAACTAATCTTATGAATGGGTGTAAAAGAAGAGACCCATCTTGGAGCTTTTTGCGAAACTTAACCATCTTTTCGTAATTTGGGGTTAAGCCATCATATTTGAAGTGAGGTTCTTCATACCTCTTTCTTGGGACTCCTGGGACTTCCCGAATTACTGTTTTTACGGCTAGGTCGTGAAGGTTGCGATTCCACTCTTCTTTACTTTCTTTGATTAAATCTTCCGTGGTTGTTGGAAATGCATTCCTAAGTTTATTGGGAACTAAGTTAAGAATTTTCTTTTCCCATGATTTTAGCATTGGCGGTGGTTGAATTTGTTCAGCACATTGTCTTAGGACCGCGATATGTCTTTCCTGTGATATCTCAAGTAAATCTCTCTCGCGCCGCTCTAAAGGAGGTCTAGCGATCTTTATTTTTCTATTGATTGCCTTTTCTTCGAGAACTTTGCGAAACTTAGCTTGCTTGTCCTATAAAAAAAGAAAGTTTACGATAGTAATTTTGGTTGTCACAGTCATGTAATTACATAAACAGATCGTAGATCATTAAAACGTTTAGAGAACCCGGAGAACATTAAAAATATATCGATGAGATATCAACAGCTGGTATTTTTATTTATTTATTATTTATTCAACTTTATTGACACCTCAAAGAGATATACAGATAGTTCGGTTAGAAATCTTCACTGAAAAGATAGTATTTACCCGCGGTACTACATCGTATACGTACCTACCGTGACGTACGGATACGATGATCGGATTGGGTAAATATCTACATATCTACACATCTACAATATCCACATATCTGGACCCGGCGGCGATATACTTATAAGAATTTGTATCTTCCAACGAACACTAGAACAGTTGACTGCCCGCGGCTTCGCTCACATGGTATTAGTAATTGCGGCAAATTTGTTTATTGTTGCTTATTATTACCTTTATATCCTTGGGCAACTCTATCCATTGAAATCTATAATTTATAGGGATAGGCACCTAAGTACCCCCATAGGGACGTGTAGACGACGTCAAGAGTCCAAGACAGGCTTTTTGTATCCAAAGTTACATCCAAATAGCGTGTTTGTGACAACAATTTAAACATATTTATAAACTTCCACGTCAATACTATAATATTAGTGTATATTTGTGAATTAGGCTAATATTGTTTAGTGACTAAATTTGTTCGCATATAGGGGTTCGCTTCGCGAGTATTTTAAGCAGGTGAAGTCGCGGGCCACAACTAGTTTTTAATCAAATTAGTAGAAATATACGAAACCTTAATCCGATTGTAGGGCGGAAGGGGAATGAAAGGCAACTTATCCATCATGTGTACGTCTGGGATGGGCTGCATCTTCGGCACGCGGCACCCATTTTTCGTCTGCAACAGTTTCCTCAATTCACTCTCTTCCATCCTGCGCACCTGATGTCACTCTGTTCGTACTGTTAAAGCCAATTTGCAAAATAATTAAAACAAAACATTATAATGCTGTTTCCTTGAACGGTAGATATTGATTTAACAAAACTGAAATAACAGCTGTCGGTAACCATGACACTAGCTAGGTATGTCATTTTTTACATTATTTTTTATGATATTGGCGGTATAGCTCAGCTCATGTAAAATGTACTCTGTGGTATAGCTCATATTTCTGATTACGCACGGTGTGTAACCTACGAATGTGATTTAGCACTAGTAATTAAATGAGTATTTACTTTGTAGCGTAAATGAATCAGCAACATTGCTGATTTTCAGTACCGCGCCAATCACCGAACTACTAGTAATTTAAAAGGCAACGAAACATGTGCATATAACCCAATCATGATGCGACAAATTAAAAATGAAGATAGGAAATAAATAAAACAATAGCTTATAACACTTGATTTGAATTATATTCGCACAAACAATAAACAAATGCACAAACATTCACCACCGTCATTAAATATACATGGAGTTTTCACAAAACTTTCTCTTATTTATTAGAATATTTACATCACAAAAATCAGACGACTTGATAGTAGTTCAATGTAGAGTAGATTGAACGGGACTGAACTTGGTCAAAACAGGTAACCGTATGGGAAAGCATTTTTGAATTACATATTCTACAAATGTATACTTAAAATATAATATTTTCAATTTACTTAGATAAAGCCTTAAACGCAGATTTCCACTTTAATGATATGTGATGTGATAGCGTAGCGTTATTAAAAATGTAGGTAGGTCCCACTATTCTTAATACAAATCATCAAAATCATATAGTATATATTAATATGTTACCGACAATCTGTATAATTCAGGTATCCTATACAATTGGTAGACAATGGAATATAAAGTTGTTTTAACTTACTTTGCACTTTTTTCGAGCTCGCCTTCGATTATCTTATCTAGCCTAATTCCGACTTAAATCACAAGTAGCCGGGGAGTAAGCCGGTAACTTCAACAATAAATAATATTTCATACATAACCTACACGTTTTGGGTATTCCACTGCATAGAATACCGGATTATACAGATTGCCAGTAAATGGCTAGTAGGTGAGTAATTAACACATTTTTGTGATAGAGTCAAGACATTAAAGGTTGAGTCACTATACTTATCGAATCAATATCGGTCATGAGAATTCTTATTCCTATTTGAATCAAACTCTAGATTCTATGAGCAATTGATTAGAAATAATGTTTAAGCAGGAATGTACGAATCTAAGTAAGCTGTTATAAATAACGACTAATTAAGGAAGATAAATTTTGACTTTATCAGTCTTTATTCGATGTTTTTAATATTTTTAACATACATGGCACAATAAGGAGCTAAGTACTTACATGACCTTAGGAACATCATTAATATTTATATTTTGTAAAAAAACAAACGTACAAAAATACATTTTATTCCTAATTTTCTGAGAAGCAAAATAGCTCATTTGTACATTCCTTGATTTATTCGAATAAAATTACAAACAAGGACAACATATACAAACCTCTCAGTAAAGGGAACTGGTTCTATCTAAAACGACAATATAAACAGTATAATGAGTATGCATAATTGTATATGAAAGCATCTTACTCTCTTAACTATATTAAAACGTATACACTTAGATAAAAATATCCTAAACAATATACTCATAGGTTAAACAAAACGTTTGCGCCACGGATTACCAGCAGAAATACAATCTAGCTTGAACCGTTACATAAAGCGAAACATTTTTTATCGCATACCATTGCTCAATAATGTTTTAATTGATAAAACTATTTTTTAAAGCAAAGTTAACACGCTTTACTTCGTCCGAAACGTAAACTATGCTATTCAACCAGGTCAGCTTCATGAAGGGATTCAAAATTATGCTGTTCAGTTTATAGGTTTCAACAAACAAAAACATTTGTTCCGCTACCGAACGATGGTACAATCGCTATGTTCAATCGGTTGTATCATCATCATCACAACCTTTTCTTTGTCCCACTATTGGGAACGGGTCTCCTCTAAGAATGGGAGGGATTAGGCCTTAGTCACGCCACCACGCTGGCCAAGTGTGGATTGGCAGACTTCACATGCTACCACGGGTCGGTAGCGATTTCGATCAAACTAATGTTAATTGCGCATAATACATACATACGTACATTTCGAAAACCCAAGTCGATATAAATTACACGATTATAATACAAAATAATGCAAACCTAGAAAATAATATATACGATATTATCGTATTTCTCTGCGCTATCTTCCCTTAGCTAAATAAAAAATAAGAACATACAATATAATACATCCAGTTGAAAATGTTCTGAGATAATAGAGATGAATCTTTTTGTTTTATTGCGGAGAAGTAACGGGCTATAGCCCTGAATGAGTTTTGCTATTATATGATCTCTGGAGTATTTACTGCACACGTGAGTAGTTTATTAATATTGTTTAGTCGATCGGATTAATGACAAGACCTGAAACAGTTTATCAAAAGTATCGTAAAGTCAGTTTTGTTTATCAGTTCAATATATTTGTCTATTAAACAAGAAATGGATATTTTCTTCATAATCGTCGAGACAAAAGTCAACTAGCCAAAGTGTAATTTTGGCAGTTTTTACATGAAATCAATATCTTGACAACGCATACTGTGGCAAAATATTGTACATGTGGCATGTCAAATATAAATGTAAATATTACAAATCGTTTTTCTGCATAACTGAAAAAAGTTAAAGTTCTACATAGGTAAATTAATCTATGTGAGATTAGTTTACTTAGTTTACTGCCGAAATTACACTTTGTCTAGTTGACTTTTGTACCGACGATATATTATAATGTATTTTATATCGTTATATTATATTGTAGCGTCCATAGCCCAATGGCTCGCGTCGATTCAATGTGATCGAGAGAGTTAAGCAACTACGGGCGTGGTACAGTTTGTCGATGGGTGCTACCGTGCTTCAGAGGGCACGTTAAGTCGTCGGTCCCGGTTGTTTTCAATAGTGAAGACAATCGTTAAGCTTTATCGAAGACATTCGGGTGGCTTGAGAACATTCGTCACTGGGTTGACTAACCTAACCTATCCGCATTGGAGCAGCGGCGTGGAGTATGCTCTAGACCTCCCGCAGATTTGTTTGTGGGGGACCCTTGCCCAGCTGTGGGACGTCTATGGGTTGCAGCTTAGCTTATATCATATTATTTTGTCAAATACTATTAATATTGACAGGTCGATTCTCCAGTTCATTAAGTCTAAACATTCAAATGTTCAATGTAAGGACGCTAAGTACGCTACGTATTTTCTACAAATATCACATTGCCAGTCAATTATGTGGCCAAAGCCTTAAGCCTAAGAATCAATTCCATCCTTATATTTACATGATACACAGAAAAATGCAAATAATTTTGGTTTTTATAGACGTCAAAAAAATATAATTGCAGTCGATAAATACATTATATATATTAAAAGCTATTTAATTTAATGCCATTGTATCCATTTAAATTAACGACCTATGTATATAGTGTGTCAGATGTCATTGACGCACAGACAAGGTAGCGCAGAGTCGGGCTATGAGCGAAGGACACACACACAGGCAATCATACCAAAATTAATGTTTGGCTCAGTAAATTGTTCGGCAATTAATTACTCGAGAACATGACTCAGATTTTTATATGGTCGTGATTTATATATCACATCATAGTATCTCATGGAATGGTACCTACTGGGGACTTGAGATAATAAGTTATTCCGAAATAAGAGCAACGTCCCGTGCTAAGTACTCACAAGTTATGTCTGGAATATATGACCAATGCGAATATAATATAATCTCGAATATATATAGTATAATATAATTTACAAATTACATTCGATAGCATCATACTGACTACCGTTAGAGATAACAATAATATTGTGAATGGTTTACCAAAATTCGGATGCTTCAGGGTGCCAAAACCATATTCGAATTTATTCCACATTGGAGACGCCTAGCCCACGAGACTGTGTGAGGAGAACCGTGCCCTACAATGACCGTTACTGGGTGGCCAATCGATATGTACCCCGATCACGCCATCGTCGATGGCGCGCAAACGGCACAGTGCATTGAATAAAATATAACCTAAGAACGAAAATTTATGCAGGGCGCTATTAAGACGGTCATACGATCGATACAAATGTAAGTTGTATGTAGTTGGCTTAGCTGGAAATGCCGTTAAAAATACTTTATAGTCACTACTACACATGTAGGCAGTATACTGCTATTGCAACTTAACACTCGGGCATATTAAGAAAACCTTAGGGCGTCTCACTTGGCCTATTATGGAATGACTATCGGTATGGTAAAAACCACAGAAGACTTTCTTACATGTTCCGTGGAAGAACTGACTACCTCCTATTATTTGTCAACATCAGTCAAATCATAGAAAATCGTTGACAACAGCTTTTGAATTATTATTTTCTTTGAACAAATTATGAAAAAATACTGAATGTGTTAGTCAAATGAGGAATTTTAACGTAAAGTTTCTCTAGCGCGGTAAGGCTCCATGAAATATATTTTCTATTTTTTAAAAGCTTTTATTTAACTTCACTCGTATGTATTCATGTAAGTATATCCTGGAATCTTGCAATAAATATTTCACCCACTTCCACTGAAGCTATCGAGCTGAAATTTGGCACACATATTAGGTTTCGATGACAATGCATGAAAATAAAAAATAAAGTTATAAAAGCTTTTTAAAAAAAAAATTTTTTTATAGTATAATTTTACGGTAAATACATAAACATTCTGTATTTAATTACTTTGCCTGGCATACCTTTCACTTAGTCATTTCAACACAGTCAATCGCACAAGTCGGTTGTCTGCCCAGCGCCTTGGCAGCAAGACACCGCTGGGGGTGAGCACAGGGGGCCTAGACAAGTGGCAAAACGCTTGTAGAATAGAAGTAGAATAGATTAACAAATGTATGGGATTGACATTCGCTTACGACTAATTAGTCGATAGCGAATGTCAATCCCATACATTTGTTAATCTATTCTACTAGCGTTTTTGCCACTTGTCTAGGCCCCCTGGCCACTAAGAGATTACGAGTGGCAAGCCCGATGCGCGGGGCGCGGCGGGGGTCATACGCTGGCGCCGAGCAGGCGCTCGTCCGCCGAGTGCTCCTCCTCATCAGACCCTGACTTCTCCTTCTTGATCGACTGGTATCTCACCTGCGTGATAACGAATTAGAATTAGTAATAAATAAATATCTTGGACATTCTGACACAGTGGGGCCTAGACAAGTGGCAAAACGCTTGTAGAATAGAAATAGAATAGATTAACAAATGTATGGGATTGACATTCGCCAAAACGCTTGTAGAATAGAAATAGAATAGATTAACAAATGTATGGGATTGACATTCGCTATCGACTAATTAGTCGTGAGCTAATGTCAATCCCATACATTTTTTAATCTATTCTATTTCTATTCTACAAGCGTTTTGCCACTTGTCTAGGCCCCACGGCCATCTAACCCCAAAGTAGGCGCGAGCCTGTGTTATGGGTGTCAGAGACTGATATACATACATAGATATTTTTAAATACATACTTAAATATAATAGATAATATTGACATCCAGACACAGAACAAATACAAGTGTTCGTCACACGAATATTTGTCCTGAGTGGGATTCGAACCCACGACCTTTGGCGCAACAGACAGGGTCACAACCGATTGCGCCAACGGGCCTCTCGATAAAAACGAAAATGATTTGCATTTTTCAGTGTATCATACAAATATAAGGATGGAATTGATTTATAGGCTTAAGGTTTTGGCCACATAATTGACTGGCAATGTGATATTTGTAGAAAATACTTAGCGTCCGTTTAGATTGAACATTTGATTGTTTAGACTTACTGAATTGGAGAATCGAAATGTCAATATTAATAGTATTTGACAAAATAATATGATATAAGCTAAGCTGCGATCCATAGACGTTCCACTGCTGGGCACGGGTCTCCCCCACAGACATAGCTGCGGGAGGTCTAGAGCATACTCCACCACGCTGCTCCAATGCGGATTGGTGGAGGGGTTAGTGGCCAACCCAGTGTTGAATGTTCTCAAGCCACCCGAAGGTCTTCGACAAGGCTTAACGACTGTTTCCACTATTGAAAACAACCGGGACCGACAGCTTTACGTGGCTTCCGAAGCACGGTAGCGTCCATGAAATTTTGCCACTAACGGTCACCCATCCACAAACCGACCGCGCCCGTCGTTGCTTAACTCTTTCGATCACATTGAATCGACGCGAGCCATTGGGCTATGGACGCTATACTACTAGTAATAAATACATATACTAAAACGTAATAACAATTACGTTTTACCGCCCAAAACTTTAATAGCTCATTAAAGTTAAATGGCGTACTCTTGTCGTCTCGGAGGCTTAGAACAACTTTTGGCTACAGTGTGTAAGTATGTAATAATAATTATACAGGTATTACAATAATTACAAATCCTTGGCCCTCTACAATCGGGCATTCGTTTCATACAATGTTCAATAGAGAAAAAAAATTACCTTTGTTTTTATTTTACTATTGACGCCTCTTGGTCTGTACATCAAGAAGTTGTCCGTTACCCAAAATATTAATATCTGCAATGAAAAAACAATACATACTTTTATATTCTGAACTAGTGAACACCCGCAGCTTTGCTCGCGTGGAATTACACATAACCGCGCGTTTACAACTAACCATGGGCGACAGATCTAATCATCCATCTCAAATATATGTAGTTACAAATATATGTTAATTATTTCTAAACAATTATTAAGGTGGGTGGGGTGGACCATGGAAGGCCATGCTCCTTTGAAGGCCATCTATAAAAAAGTCATAGTTATCGTCATTTGATGACAAATTCCTTTCACTCATACAAAGCTTTGATGGAACTTAGGACCCAGACGCGGCGACAAGTCGCTCGCGTCACTATTTTGTCAATACGGGCCCTCGCTTCGTAAACTTCGATCGTCGACGTTAAAATTGTAATTCGCGCGCTCAGCAAATGTGAGTAACCTATTATTATCCTATTCTTTTTACTGTAAGTTGTTATATAAGGTTTTAATAATAATTTTGCTTCCATTTCCGTTAAAATATCGGTTGTGTTCCTATGAAAGCCAGTGGTTCCATATAAGGCCAATCAAAAAATTTGACGGTTGGCCTTGCTAGGGTACGTTTACTAGGAACTAACTAACTAGGAACATTTACGAAAAATTAAAAATTTGAACACTTAGTTTTCAGTTATAAATACGTACCGAGAATGTTGAAACAATGTTTTATGTATATAATTTCATTATTTATAAGGATTATTCAACTTTTTAACTAAGGCTGAATAGAGATTCTTCTAAAATTATTATAATACAGATATATCATTAAATTTCTTGTATGAAAAGGGTATGTCTATAAATATTACTTTAAGAATAAATCTATAACTGAACAGATGATTAAGTTTTACATGCATCATTTCAGATTAGGTCAAAACCTTGAAAAAGAGGTAAGTACATGGGATGAAGAGAGTTTAAGACGTGCCATGGAAGCAGTACAACTTAGTATGTAGTGTATATTATTTTATTAATATTAAAAAGGTTTTCATAGATGATAATTTTTAGTTTGGCCTTCTTAGGAACATTTTGGCCTTACAAAGAACGGACCCTAAGAAGGCCAAAAAAATTATTACAATTTCACTGTAAAACGCATTGGCAACTTATTTGTTATCGATATAATAACTCATTACTATATTTTTTTAATAATTTCTATTAATATAAATGCTTAGTTACACGATGGTGGTCAAGGAATGTTCGTTGAGTTTTTTAAAGAAGATTAAAATATGATAAGCATTTAATTTTTCGTTTATATGAAAGAGCTTTTCATGTAGTTTTAGTAAAAGCGGATATTTTGATTATTTTAATTCTAATTTAAAGTTACACAACGGATTTATAATATTGGCCTTGCATGGAGCCCTGTTCCTTGCAAGGCCGTTTGGAAGAGCTTTACAAAAGTTAAGTTTAACAAATAGTGATTACATCTAGAATAAAAAAAAGTAATTTATATGTTAAACAATAAAACAAAGTGTTAATTAATAATTTGTTTCATTCATTTATCCAGTAAATGAACTAATAATAACTGTTTATTCGTTAGAGTGGCCTTCCATGGTCCACCCACCTTACTTGACGTCACGAACTTTCCTCCTATAGAACATTTTTAACCCATTGTGTCTTGAATGCATGCAGGTTTCCTAACGATGTTTTCCCGCACCGTTACAGCAGATGACATTTAATACCACAAGACTTAGAAAATTCAATGGTGCATGCCACTTAGATATGAACCCCTACCTACCAAGGAGCCAGTTTGATAGAATAGAATAGAATAGAATAGATTTTTATTGGACAGAAAATATTACAGCATGTTTAACAATTTTTTGACATAATTATAATACATAATAGCGACTGGGCTAATCATTTATATCAAACGGTTATATGTTAATAATGACAGAACTTGAGCTTAGACAATGCCGAGCTTGAGAATAATAAATAGCCGGCGAATACCAATGATGAGAGCTGTAAGGAAGGACATTCGCATGGAAACAACTACATTTGTCGCGGTCTTTGCAGGCGCTTTCTAGGAGGATATTTAGGAAGGCCTCTCTACCCGGGCAGTGCTCCCGTCCCAGTAGACACGAGTTGAGTTTATGTTATAAAAACACACCAGGCTTTGTCGTTGGACGGACCGTTAGGCATACAATAGGCATGATGACAGTATTAAAAAAAAAATGGCTATAGAGGAACAAGTATGCTCAATAATTCCTAAAAAATGATCAAGTTTTAATAAAAACATTGAGTTTAATCAGATTTTCATTAAAAATAAAGTATAAAATACAGCAATCGGCCATGTTGACTGAAACGCCAATCAGAGCGGATGACGTCACGGTTAAGTGAAAATTCACCTGTCACTTGGGTATTTATAAGTAAATACAGCGGCATCTTCTGTTTTAATACCTAGGCGTGACGTCAAAGCGGACGCCATGACACCTACCATTGTTTTCGCGCTAATTTTAAAGTAGATAGGAAAAACTGCAATAATTTGCGTTAAAACTCAATTTATTGCTGAAATAATGTTTTTTTTTTCGAAATATTGGATGTGTACCTACATTACAGAAGGCAATTTCAAAATCTGTCATCATGCCTATTGTGACTGTTTATAGACACAAACACTGCACTTCCCGTCGCCTACGTTACTGTTAGTCTGACGAGTCAATCTCGACTCGACGATTCGCATGGACAAAACAAACTTACGTTAACAAAGAATGGGATTATGAGCATGACTACGGCGAGCTCGAGCCGCGGGTCGGAGACCGGCGACAGGCGCAGCGTAGACAGCACCGCCACGACGGGCGGCAGGCGCAGGACCAGCGCGAGCGCCGACTTGGCGAACGTCGCGAGCGCCGCGTACAGTACGCACTGGCACAACCACGCGCTGCACTGCGCCGGTTTACCTGTAGAAAACCGGACATAAGATAAATATTAACGTAAATTACATATATAAGATCATCCAATAATATATACTATACTAATATTATTAAAGAGGAAACATTTGTTTGTAATGTTTTCACACAAAAACTACTGGACCGATTTAAAAAATTCTTTCACCATTAGAAAGCTGCATCTTCACTAAGTGACATAGGCTATATAATATTACTAGGTGTAAACGAAACTATTGTTATGTCTAATTCCACGCGAGTGCGGGCGTCCACTAGTATATCATAACTACAACCTATAGACGTTCTACTGCTAGGAAAGGATCTCCCCCGCAGACACAGCTAGAACATTCACAGCGGAGGCTGTTCTAGATAGAGCCTACTCCACCACGCTGCTCCAATGCGGAATGGTAATGGGGTTAGTGGCCAACCCAATGTTAGAATTCTCATTGGGTTGTTCTCGAATGTGCTCGAGCCACGCGAAGGTCTTCGACAAGGCTTAAAGATTTTTTTTTACCATTGTAAACAATCGGGACCATAGATTTAGTACTCTATACTAGAGAAAGATCGGCAATGCGAAAGAGAAAGAACATAGATACTCATATGTTAGAGCGAGATAGATAGGCGAGACCATTTGCGAATACTCTATAGGCCTGGATAGGCTGTGAACGACAGTTGTGAACGAAACAAATTTGGCTTATTTTTCTAAATCCCACGTTTAAAAGCGTAGGTTTGGTGTGATTTAGACGTAAATAATTATGGTTACGTGTGCAGTACCAGGATGTAACTCATCTAAGCAAGAAAATCCACAGAATTATACATTTCATATGTAAGTACGATTGAAAGATTTTATTCTCCTATTGCAATGTTTGAGAACTTTGTAAAAGAAATTAATAACAAATGGATGGCCAATAATGTGACATTTTAATATATAAATGCTCTGAATGCATAGGAATTGAATATAAAATATTATCAAATACGTGAATTTCTAGTATTTCTCACCTCAATCCTATAGAGATTGACATATCGACAACCGCTTATCGATATGTAAAGTGACAAGTGTATCGTACATAGAGCATTTTATTTAATTATACTTTTTAAAATTTCACAAATTTATATTTTATAAATAGCATTGTTATATTTATTTATTTATTCAACTTTATTGACACCTCTAAAGAGATATATAATGGGCGGACTTAATTATGTTATATTATTCTCACAGTGCTTTTATTTCATTAATTCTAGGATATAATAAGTAATTTAAAATATTTCAGATTCCCTCAAAATAATGATGTTCGCCAAAAATGGTTAAAGATGACAAATAGAGAAAATTGGACCCCTAAAAAATATTCATCTATATGCAGCAGACATTTTGAACCAAAATGTTTTTTTAATAGGAGCTCTCAAAGAGTGAACTTGCGTTCTGGTTCAATACCCACATTATTCATGCCCGTATGTTATTTCCTGATTATAAAATGTTAATGTTTGCTATACGAATAATAATATTATTGCTACTGCAACGGAATATACTCGTATCTCAAGGTCAATATGTTTACAATGGGAGAAAAAAACATTTATTTGAAAAAACTTAAATTGACTAAAACCAGAATAAAATAAATATCAAATTAAATATTGCTATATAAAATATATTTCTTTTCATAAATAAGTCTTCTATTTTATACTCGTTTAATGTAATTACGACCAAATAAAAATATTTAAAATAAGTAGGCTAAACTAATTCTTGTTCTGTATCCGATTTTATTTTTCTATTTCAATTAACATTTAAAAAAAAATTTATTGAAGTATGTATGTAGTTTTTTTACTACAGCAGCAGTTACAAAAATGTTATGATAAATGCTGACAATCAAATAAAGACTGTTGCTTTTGGATTGCTGAGTTCTTGTGTGTTGCTTTTGTGCTGTGCTTGTTATCTATCGTTTACCTATATTTTTACCAACCGGACAGCTTATGAACTTCGATATTTCCTTCCCGTTACGATACATACTGCTATTCTCTTTCTGGACACCGAACTTGCTTTAGCAGGCAAAATAAAATCACAGCAGAAGCAGTATTATGTTTATATTTTAATAGAAAATAAAATTCCTGGCTGGACCGGAATTACTGAGTATTGCTTTATTTGCTTAGTTGGTCGGCGCACTGTAGGCTGCTGCGCACATGTAATGACATTGGTTTGGTATCTAGGATGGGCCAGATATGAACAAAATATACCAGCACCTGCAGAAATTTTAGATGATATCATGCTAAGAGAAGATTATGAAGATTAAATTAATTAATGACTACTCATTAAAATGAATCGAAGCATATTATTATGCTGAGTGGTGGCCTTTTCACACAACTGCGGCACAGAACATTATTATGTATTAAGTACTATGTTAGTTATAAGAAACTTTCCAACTGTTTATTTTGTTTTATTTACCTTGTTTATTGTTAATTTGTTTTTGTTTCTTTTTTTTCACTTTTAATATGCTTATTTTGCTTTTATTTTGTGTTTGTGTTTATTTATTATTAATTCTGTATGTCTGTGTCCATGTGTGTGTGAATAAAGATTTCTTTCTTCTTTCTTTCTTCTTTCTAATGTAAAGAACCTTGTTTTATTTGTGATTACTTTCATGAGATTTCCTAACAGTATTAAAATGTCTGAGTTATATATAAACAACAAAGTACTCTGTGAAATAAGCTGATAGGTGCCTACTTATTTTATTTCTCAAAATGTTAAAAACTAACACTTCAACATATCAACATAATCTGAAAATGTTTAAACTTTATTATCTCAAATTCTCCATTAAGAAAATCAAAAATTCTTATTGAACTGAACTCAGAAATGAATACATAATTTTTTGAAATATTTTTCATTCATATACGTCGAAATTACATCTCAACTAAAATCTTGTATGGGAGTTCGCCATTGTTCTTTTAACTGTAGTTTTATTATTAATTTCTCTTAGTGACATTATTACTGTGCAAATACAATAAATCAGCAACCGAAAAACCACTTCAATTTTTATCGATAATCATAGTGTAGGCGCATGGCGCAACACTATTTTCCTTGCATGTGTGCACATTACACGCACACTAGTGTATTTAAGTTTTGGTCTCGCTTTGATGTTCCTATTGCCAATCTTTCTAGTATTATATCTATTATCGGGACCGTATTGGGAACTTGCATTCCGAAGCGCTCATGAATTTTTGCCACTAGCGGTCACCCATTCATAAACCGACCGCGCCCATCGTTGCTTAACTCTGTCGATCACATAGAATTAACGCAAGCCACTGGACTATGTACACAACAATAATGCTGGCCGAGTGCAGATTGACAGACTTCACGTAATTGTAGTGCCCCGCGTCAAGGAAACACGTTTCACTTCATCCCTTAAAAAATGGCTTGTTTTATGTATGTTTCTGTGAGATAGTATTTGATTTAGTAATACGTCCTACGTACGAATGTACAGTCAGTTTTGCAAAGGATTTTTTGAAGATTTCCTCAAACCTCACTATTGGATAGATACTAAGCCTAAATTTATGCTAAATAGGTGGTCCAGAATCGACTAGATTTGTAAATAAATGTCCGTTGTATACGAAACCCAGCCTTAAAAAACCGATAAAGTTATGCGACGTAGGTATAGACCGTGGGCTCGTCTATATTTGTATTTTATTACAACGATAAGAAATTTTATCAAGCAAAGGTTATTCGATTCGTGTTCTAGAACACATATTTGAATAAATGAAACGACAATTGTCACTAATCGGAACTGGACTGATATAAACAAGAGATTGCGGGCAGCTATACATCCGTTCCCAAAGAGTTACTTTTAACCCAAGAGTAACTTTGTGCTTTTAAATTGTACCGACTCAAACCTACGCCATTCGGCCCCCGACGCAAACAAAATAAAAAAGATCCAAAATAATTGTACCATATAGTCATTCCATAGAGTAAGTATGTAACTAGTCCGTCATTCTATATTATTTCAGACATGACCTCCGCATCAATTTACAAACTCACACTTCACAGCTAGCCAGTGTAACTCAGTATTTCGAAAAAGAATTTCTCAATGATTTGTGCGCTTAACTCAATCCATATGCGGATGATGCAGACAACAATGGAGATACGTCGACAAATTTAATTACGTCTTTGTTAGATGCTTATGATTTATACATGCTTAATGCAGTGCCATGACGTAAAATGCATATTTATGTAATGTAGACCAGGTAATCGAAGTATTGAAGACCTCATGGTGGATCGGTCAAACCTTTTTCAAATAGCCAATGTGATGATAAGCTACACAAGTCTAAAGAACGAGTATAATAACGATTAATGGCCGAAATTAATAACCTATCTTTGGATTGATTTGCCTACCAGAGATAGATATTTGACATATGCTCCATATAAAATGTGTCAAATAACTATCTCAGATAGGCAAATCAATCCAAAGATAGGTTATTAATTTCGGCCGTAAGAGAACGATTAACGATTTAGACTTGACAATGGAATTGTAAAAATTCCATTGTCAAGTAATTGTCACGTAAAAACAAAAATTTATGCCCAGAACATAGTATAAAGACTACAAGCGTAGCGACTCTTTATACTATGCCCTGACTATGCAATGCAACTTCCTCTTTCTCTCTCACTTTTTTCACTTTCAATAAGAAAAAAATGTCAGTCAGAGTTTTTTCTGGATGCCAATTATTCACATCCAGATACAGGTCCAGGTATTCTTCTCGTATAAGAATAGAGAAGGCTTTCAGATCTGTCCAGTTAACTTAAACATATTACAGGGTCTTTATGTTGTAATATGTAATTTAAAAATAAGTTACAAACATCACAAAATAAACAGGGTTTAAGATTAAATAATCATTTAATGCTAAAACTCATTTATGATTAATTATTATTTTAGGAAAATAATGCAAAAATAGGACAGGAATATCTAATAAGAACAGTTGACACATTGAAATCATTCTGATACATTTATAAGATTTTATTTTGATTAAAATGTGGTGTAATCTTTATCCGATCTATTTCTATCTCATTTTTTTAATCAATATGTCAACCCAAGCATGCCTTGTATTTTTATTAAATAAGATACTACTAATTTATTAGTAATACTTACCATATTCACCAAAATTAATTAGGGGGATATTATAAATCCTTGCACAGTACTGCGCCAATCTGATTCCTGCCCATATCAGGAGTAGTCCGAGTGTAGAGTCCAACAAAAAGTTCACTATATACCTGTCAATAAATTAGTTAGTTTAAAACATATTACATTTAACCAGTTAAATAAACGTTTATTGATATATATTACTTATTATCTATACTATATAAAATATTAGTCTTCTTAGTAAATATAATGAAGGACTTGTTTACACAAATGCCTCATGTTTAATACTGTTGTAAGTCAAACTGAGGAGAACAGCTAGTTAAAAAAAGTCAGGTTATAGATAGAGGTATTGTTACATTTTACATAACATGACTACATTCTTGTACATCCTAGCAAGACAAGCAAAGTCATTTAATACACATAGGTCACCATTTATGCTATAATTTATTAATACTACCCAATAATAGCCAGGGTCCAATTCCTGGGTTTAAACTGTTAAGCTTACGAGTCACGTTTGTACGAATTAGGCATTGGAATAACAATTATAAAATTGACAACTTCATATTATAATACAACAAAAATCATATTATAAGTACTTCTTAAAGTAAAAATTCACTTTTCTTTTGAAATGAAACACAATAATGTATTCATTTGACTTTCACACAAGAAGGTTACTCACCAGGTGCAGGGGTTCCCAGTGAGGTGGGGGGACAGCCACACATTAGCTGCATGTATGATTAGTGCGCCAAGGCCCTGTTTTGATGTATCATAGAACCATATTAGCCACGGACGTCTAGCATACCGGGGTTCACAGAACCTTTTACCTGTACAAATTTTTGATAAAGTAAATTAAAATAATTAAATCTTTTCCTAAATGTATTTTATTTTATAAGACCTAATGACATTTTAACAATGCATTTTTTTGAGAGGATAGCAAAAAGCACAAAATGAAGCAAATAACTATAAATAATCTTTTATCTTTATAGTTTTATTCAAAACATTTTGCTTACCTATAAGACATGTAAATGCTAGGACAGCCAATAAAAACTGCATGAACCATCCATATGTATCTGTAAGCGCATCCTTAGAGCAGTGAAGCTCAGACCACTGAATATAATCGGAACTATTATTCATGTTTATTCGCTTTTCTTAATACTTTGAGTTAACAAATATATGACATAATTAAGTTTATGTGAGTAATTTCATTTGATTCGTGTCCATTTATCACTTTGCGCAAGTCTAAAGAGCGTCGTCTTATAAATTAAGTATCAAAAAGGACATATCGAACAAATTAACCAAAACAGAAATGCAAATTACAATTTGCAACCTATCTTTTCACGCGACTACGTAAATAATATTTGTTTTGACTTTGATTGAATTTGACATTGATTTGACTTGACAGTTTCACAAAAGGATAGAGCGTAGACAGCCCATACAATAGTATATTATCTATGGTATACAGAGAACCAGTCTGTCTACGGGATCATAGAGATAGCAATATACAGCGTTGTACGGGATAGAGCGTTTGCAAAAAAATTATCAACTAAAAATCACAGATAATTTAAGGATACTACATAATGTAGATATCAAAGGGAGAAAATCACACAAATAATAATATTATAAAGCTTATATTCTGAGTGTGTGTGTTTGTATGTTTGTTACCTCATCATACTCAACCGGCTGACACATAACATAACTTAAAAGATAGGTACTTTTTATCCCGATAATGTATTCAAAAAATCAAATTCAATGTATTTTCTGTGTATACGCAAAATTATTATTAATATCATAGGTAAATAAAGTGTAAAATAACGTAACCCACCTCTTTTTTATCACGCTTTTATTACCTATGTTATGTATGTAGATATGCAATGTAAGCAAATCTTTTAACGTGATTTTCACCCACTTCAAAACATCGGAATAATTTAAAAATTTGTACACTTATCTAGGACTGATGACTATGTATAGTTATTTGATTTATTTTTGTACACACAATACAATGAAAAATCTTGAATATTAAAAGGTATGTACAAGGGTACTACATATTTCAAGGTGAAATGTCTTCCAGTAGACCCGTTGGGGGAGCAGTCATTATGAGAAGCTTACAAGTGTGTCCAATCTCTACAAAAGCGTGTTTTTAGTTTTTATAAACTACTTGTAGACGCCCGCAGCTTCGCTCGCATGAAATTTGACATAGCAATAGTTTCGTTTACACCTAGTAATATTAAATAGCCTATGTCACTCAGTGAAGTTGCAGCTTTATAATGGTGAAAGAATTTTAGAAATCGGTCCAGTAGTTTTTGTGTGAAATCATTACAAACAAATAATACTAAAGATGTTATTATTATTATTTCATTTAACAAGGTTAATAATTAAGGAGAAACTGCTTTCTCAACGCGGTGGTACATTAAGAAAGGGAACAGTAAGGGTAGTTGCAACAATCAGCTAATGCTTGTATAAAAAACATTTTTTTTATTGTAGTTAGACAGAACACTACAATTTCGCATATTATATCTTACTCGTACCTATACAATACATATTAGTAGCTGGGACAAGAATAAAATATTGAATAACATTTTTAAAGTACTTAAGCCTATACACCTATGGCACAGTATAATGATAAAAATTTATATCGGCCAAGTGCAAGTCGGACTCGCGCACCAAGGGTTCCGTACTAATATCTATAAAACGTAAGTGAAATCATCTCAACCCAACAAGGTTCACCACTGAGCCGTCTGCCTCAGTTGATATAAGCGACTATGTAGTCGACCATTCTTTAAACAAATGGAATAACCAAAGAAAAATGCGACGTGATGAAGAGGAAATGATCAAAAACAGTCGTAGGCGTCGATAACTCTTACGGCGACGAGAAAAATATTAGTGCAGTCGCTGAAGAAAGCTAAATTATTCTCCGGTGGGGAAAGTTCAGGCAGACGAACAGACTTTCCTCTTATTCCGCATCGCTGTGGGAGCTCTTACGTTGAGGGAATTCTTGTTATGGGAGCGGACAGTTGCTCCTGGGGTAAACCCCGTCAGTGACTACGTCGCTGTTAAACATGGGAGCAAAGTGGGAAAGATCACTACGTCACATTTTGAAGACCGTTGGATTTCGATACAAACAATGTAACAAACTCAAAATATTGATGGACAGATTTGATATCGTCATTTAATCTATAAGTATACTTTTATACGGCAAGTGAATGAAATAGAAAATTGTAGTTGTTTTTGGATGAAACTTGGCTTTAATGCTAACTACTAACTATACTGAAACAACCTCCC
This sequence comes from Carterocephalus palaemon, assembly GCA_944567765.1. Taxonomy (NCBI): domain Eukaryota; kingdom Metazoa; phylum Arthropoda; class Insecta; order Lepidoptera; family Hesperiidae; genus Carterocephalus; species Carterocephalus palaemon. The sequence goes on along the minus strand of OX155655.1, from coordinate 4,172,142 downwards.
TCCGAATCACGCAAGGCAGCCTTTTGTGTCTTGCACGTCTATTTATTCCACGAAGATAAGTAACGTTATTATCTAAGTTCAAAAAAGTTAAGTTTCTAATGCTGAACTTATCTTTTCACCTGAAAAGTAATGAAAAAAATATATGGAACATCCATAAATCCGAATTCCCTCACGCAGGAGCGCCTACAGGGCCGCGGGAGAGGAGGAAAGGTTTCTTTCGTTCGTTAGATTTTAGCTATTCTCACCGTTCACTTGGTTCTCGATTTAGCCCGCCTTCAAATTGGCACAGTTCAGATACATAACAATATAATAATCTATCTATTCCTTTCACAGTATTCAATTATAAACATAGAAGAAAAGGTATTGTTGCTGTATGTTGCATCCATGTAAAATCATCGTAAATCATATCGAGCATTGTATGTATTTAATTTCAGACATACTTTCTTACTTTGTAGAGTACATGATACTGCTGCATATAAAAATATACTGTAGTTGCCTAGATAATGCTAACATAAATTTCAAAATGTGTATGGACTTTTTGGACTGGTATATTTATATTTTTCGAATTATACTTTTAAAAAAATGTCACTGAGCATTGGGTCATGATTAATACAAAAATGTACGTGTTTACAATTCTTATGTCAATCATAGAGATTAAAAAAATTTGGACTTCCTTTGTTTTCTAAAATAATAATACTATTTAAACTTGTTTCCTTCCTGTAGCTTCACCCAGCTCTATCAAAGAAGCCACGTCCAGAAGCCAATATCAGTCTATAGTTCTGCTACTAAGTAATATTCTTACTCATTTGCTTGCATTTGCAGTCGTCGTCGTCACTCAAATCCATGCTCAAATCATCACTCAAGTCGTTTTCGGTTCGGATGGAAAATAAAAAAATGGTTTTTTTTGTGAATGGTAACACTGTACTGACTTAATAAAAAAAAAGTTTTTGTTGTTGCTGCTTGGCTCAGGCGTATTGCCGCCATTTTTATTGTTAAAAAATCACAAGTTTGATTAACAATTAATCTTATGTGGTAAAGTAAAACTTATACAAGATTAATATCGTGGTTTTTTTGTAGTAATTTTTAGATACATATTCAACTCAATTGTAAATCAACAACTTCTCCTAGAGGTAAGTGCTATGAGTTTTGTTGTCACAATGTTTTTCGACAATTTTATTGACTAATGCCGGTGTTGTACATGCCAATAATTCAATCTGTAAGACGATTATCACATATTAAATATTAATGTTTATATGTAGTTGTTATTTGCTCAATAAGCTCATTCCAAAGAAATTGGATATCAATTTCTTTGGCTCATTCATACATGTAGTAAGGCTATGATTGTCATGATATTAATAATAACTAAAAATAGTTGTTTGTAGCGAAAAGACGGATATTTACATTTTTATATTTCAGTGCTATTGTTTTGAGTGTTTTACTGTAAATTTACCTATTGCTATGAAATTTTATTTGTGATAGTACATAACTAAGAACGTGAGTAACTGGTCAGATTTGACATGATTTCATAGTAGGTACTGATACATGATACTTAATCTTTATTCCTTTCATCACACACTATTTTTGATATTTTGACAGCCATAGAGTTCACTGCAGTCTGCTGTTTATTTGCAGGTGTCCCTTACACTTCTAGCATTAGTTCTTAACCACTTGTCTACAGGTCACTCAAGGCACTTAAAGTCTGGAATCAATGCAGGTGATACCACAAAAAATTGTTAAAAATCAATCAATTTTAGTTGATTGATCGATAAAATCTAAATCTTGTTTGCATTGTTTGGCGGAATTGCAGGTAAAACTAGCTAGCTTTCAGTTGATAAGGTTATATTTTTTATATTCTACTTATTTCTTACTGGTAGAGGCAACAGTAAAGTTCTGCACAGAGAACGATCGAACGGAGGAGAAGGCTGTGGGTATAGAGAGTATTACATTTGGCTGTAACTAGCTGCTCAGAGCTTGGCTCCTGTGAAAATTTGTTACATATTACCTAACTTTATTTCCATCAACATAATATCAATGCAAGCAAGGTTTCTTGCTACTTTAAATAGTTTAAATAATGCTAGAGAATTGCTGGTTTGCCATTATGGACATGCATTTGACCAACTGAGTAGCACTGAACTAGAAAAATTATCCTCTTTATCTCTTTATGTTAATAATAAAACATGTTACTAATGTAAGCTCTGATCCCATGATCCTGTGTCCCAAAAAAAATTGGGTTGACCAAATTGTAGTAATTTTTTAATAGGTAGTTAAAGTTAATCCACAAATCCGCATTGGAGCAGCGTGGTGGAGACCTCCCGCAGCATAGTCTGTGGTCCCCCACAGTGTCTGTGGACCTGTGCCCAGCAGTGGGACGTCTATGGGTCGCAGCGAGCGAGTTAAAGTTAAATGTTATATTTATTTTATGGTCAATTTAATTTTTTGACAGGAGTTGCTAACCTCAAAACAATGATATGTTATAGTTATAACTTAATATTTAAGCTTCTATGCTTTGATTACATTACAACTGTGAGTCCCAATATTAATTAGATCCAAAAATCCACTTCCAGTCTAACTCTGGGGCCAAGTTAGTATGGGCCGTGCCCATTTTCCTATATAAAAATTCTTGCTCAAAAACATTTATATAGAAATTTGGATTATTTATACTTGCATATGCATGCATGTATGTGCTGTCTTTATCAGATGAACATTTTTAATAATACCAATTATTAATTTTAATAAACAAAATTGTTAAATACATATTAAAAATTATATGCAAAACTATAAAAGTACAATTTACTATGTTTACTAATCACGCACAATAGTTTAATAAAAATAATCAGACTTCTATTTTATATTACATATTTTCAAGAATAAAAAAAAATAATGTTTTTCACAAATAAGAAATATCCTTTTCTTATTAAGTGGGCTATTTAATACTTACGATATTTATAAGATTATTACTTACGTTATTTACTAGCTGTCATCTATTTACTTACAAAAATTTAATAATCAATATAAATGTCCATGGTATATTTCTACTTAAATTAATTTTTTCATGTTGTATGTATACACCTAAAATACTACTGTAAAACAGAGAGATACTGATTTTTAGTCTGAAATTTTAGTCTATTCAGAATTACAATAATTTTTATTTAACAATTGTTGTATGCAGTCCTATAACTTCATATAAATCTCTGGATGCGCGGTCTTTAGCTTAATCCTTTACCTAATAATAATAAATCAGTTATTTCTAACATTGTTGTTTCCATATGTTTTAGTAGATAGGTTTTTGTTTAGTAGACAGTTTTTAAATAAAAATACAAATAATCTTAAAACTAAGCAATTTTGTACTAGTCCTTTTAATATAATCTTTTTTTATTTTTCATACAAAATATAGAAAAACTGACAACGTATTCACTTGATTGAAATAATAAACGTTTCGTGTAACTTTGATATATGTATTGTGATTTGTTAAAAGTGTAAAAAAAAGAATCCATAGAAACTTTCATACTGTAATCCCAAGGGAAGCTGTTTATTTTCCGGAAATTAAAGTAGCCTAAATGTTAATCAATCATTACTTAATTAAAGTTATTACGAAATCATCAAGATTCATCTAAATCCGTCTACTGGTTTTGCGATGGAGCACGCAACAGACAGACAGACGTCATTTTCGAAATATGTAAAAATTAAAAAACAAACTCGTAATTATAATAAGAAAAATAAAAATTCATTAAATTAATTATATCATTGGAACAAAATAAATGTAGATAGATAAATTTCAAGCGATATGATGCGTGCTAGAATCCTCCAGTCCCGTTTCTGATTTTTTCCCGGTTCTTAAGCCTAATGTATACGGAGGATTACAGGCGTCTTAAAATAGCAAAATCTCATTATATAAATCTAGGATCGTTTTGCTAGCTAGTTATAATAGCCACCTGACAAATCTTTAGTCCCCCCAGTGTGGTGGAAAAGCAAGAAGGATCGGGCAACATTGTTGTATTGATTAACCCCAAGAAGGTAGATAAGGCACCCATCGGAAGTTACTGTAGTACATCCCTCTATGTACATAATTTAGCTTTATCTAATGTTGTACTTACCTAGATTCAATACAAAACAGATTCGCTGTAACGAGAACCTTTAAGGAAAATTTACTTTTTTCCAATTAAAAATACTCGCACTGTTGAATATGTTTTTGCTTTAAGGGAAATTCTTATAAAACATCTTTTCCTCATTTCGCCTCCGTTAATGAACGGCCCTCTTCCTTTAATGTAGGTTCGGTAATCCATCACAAAGTCAAACAGCTGTGAAATCTTTCGAGTAATCCATCCGATGGCCTGCTGTAGTTTGATAAAATACTTTTGCTTTCTGGAGTATTGTGTTATTGATGTGCATTTTTGTGCGAATCACTTTCGTATTTAGTATCGCAAGTCGCCGAAGATATGTATTACTTAAAACCTTTTAACAGTACATTCAATATAGTACAGCCATAAAAGCTCGTCGATATTTATTGCCTCGCGTGCCTCTACATTCGACTTATTACTGTTTTTACCGTGACTGCCATTTAATTCTAATGTACCATGCAACATACACCGTACGGTCATTATATGTGTATTGTAGGAAAATGGGAACCTAATCGTCGCCTCATCCCTTAGCTCTGCGAGTGGTGGCAGTCGTGGAGGCGACGGGGTGGTTCCGATAGCCACCGGAATCGAAAGTAGAACATGACAATTATAATTTTATTATCGGTGGCCGCAGCGGCGGGGACCGCCGGTTGGTTCCCGCGCCTCCACCGTCAACAAACGGTCGCGCGGCAACCGGTCATGACATATGCATGAGAGCGCCGTGGATGGACGGCGCCGGTTAAATATACAAGGACGAACGGGGTAATTACCAGAGCATATAAGATGCCTCCGCCTACGCTGTCGTGGCGTGCGGCACAAACGTTCGAAGTATCCAATTACCCTCACGAAATGTCCGACCGATGCATTTCTTACTATTCAAGTCTATTTTCGCCGCATAACCGCAAGTCATCTTTAAAATTCATGAAAGCGACCCTTCGTACATCATTTTATATTCTCTTTAATGCTTTGGGACTGCTGCACGCTAGAACTGAAATAAATTCAACCATTTTCTATTATTGCTTTTTATTGGATATTCTTTCGATTATGTAGGTAGGGTTACCATGGTTCTTTACCGTCGGCTTGTTTGCTAGCTCAAAGTCGCTCTGCGCGCTATGAAGAGAACTATACTCCTAATTTCGCTTTGGGATCGGATTCGCAGTGATGAAATCCATAGACGAACAAAGGTAACTTAAGTACGAACCGAAGAGGTGGACCCATGACCTGAAGAGATGAAGACTGATTCTTAAGGGTGCAAGATCGGGAGGAGCGGCGTCGATTAAGAGAGGCTTATACTTTGAAGACTGATGTATAGATGGATGTTTGGATTTGATCATTCTATAAACATGTAGTTTCTGTTGATGGTACCTGAATAGAAACTATGACCCTTCAAGCTATGCATCTAAGGTTTATTTTATCGTTCTTGTTTATATGATGAGGTATAATTATGAATAGACCAAATACAGAGTTGCTTTAAACTACATTGATTTGTCTCAGAACTTCCTCATAATTTAACTTTGGCTGTAAGCCGAAGATAAACCGTATGTGGGGTAGATGTCAACAAAATAATAGAGTTCAGTATTCTTATCCTCTATGTACCTCTCAACGTTACATATTAATGTTAGATACTGAAACTGAAATATAGAAAGTAGCCATCGTTGGGTAGTGGGTACCGCTGCGCGCTGCCCGATGGAGCGCCGCAAACATGTTATGATCGATACAAGCATCAAATATTCACGCGGCGCCGACCCGCGAGGAAAGGGAATAGACTATTGTCTGAAAGGCCGAATGTGCCCCGTGTCTGTAATTACGTAATGAATGTTCTAACTGACAAATGTTCAATTAACTGCTGACTGTGGACGTTAGTTTGGGGAGTTTTATATTTTGCTAGGATGTATATTTATATTGAAATAATTAGCCGCTATATCGAAAAACAAATGTATTACATCCCCTGTAGTAATAATTTACTGTTGGTATACCTTTAGGATACACCATACATGTATTGAATGCTGCTTCAGTCTCGTCCGAACAACAACGAATATGTTTTTACTTTTTTTTTGACCTTATGCTACGACAAATCGTAGCGTCAATATAAAAAATACAAAAACTACAACATCAGTACAGTTGTGCTGTTTTTTGATACTTAAATTTTCCGAATTTAACTAACAAATCGTATTGCTTTTTAATGCCAAATCTGTGATTTAATCTAGATTCGGTATGATATACCTTCTTCTTCTTCTTAGTCGGTGTTATCATTGCTGAAGGTCGTGTTGAAGTGTTGGTCACTCGGTGCACTATGCTTCTCCACGATGATGTACCTACGTTTGATTGAAATATCATTGATTATTACTGTTGTCGTCAAAAAATTAATTTGACTATCGAAGTCCTCGACCAAACAGGACGCCTGTTTGCTTATTGATAAATATTTATTTATTTATTTATTTATTTAATAGACACAAACTTAAAATGAATTATGAAACAGGCAATGTATCTCGAGGGCCAGAGCCAATGATTCGAGAAGATCCGGGACGGGACATGTTGTGAGCAAGGCAATGTTTTCACGGGTCGTAGCGTATTATCCTGGCGGGGCGACGGGGGCGTGAAATAAGCGTTATTGCTTTGTGTCAAGTGCGTCAAGTGGCAATCACGGAGTGTGAATAATTCCTTATTTCGATTAATGTTCCTTTGACGATGTCACACTGTTTTATTCTATTAGAAATTAGTCAAACAAACAACAATCAAAATTATTCAAGTTCTCGTATTTCTGTAATTATCATGATTACCATGACAACTAGGGCGTCCGATGTCCCCATAGACGTCCCACTGCAGGGCACCGGTCTCCCCCACTGACGCAGCTGCTCTGCGCTGTCTCTGGTCTAGAGCATACTCCACCACGCTGCTACAATGCGGATTTTTGGAGCGGTTAGTGGCTAACCCAGTGTCAATTGTTCTCAAGCCACCCGAAGTTCTTCGAGAAGGCTTAACGACGGCTTCCAACATTGAAAACAACCGGGACTGACGGCTTTACTTGCCCTCCGAAGCATAGTAGCGTCCATGAAATTTTGCCACTAGCGGTCATCCATCCACAAACCGACCGCGCCCGTCGTTGCTTAACTCTTTCGATCACATTGAATCGACGTGAGCCACTGGGCTATGGACGCTACAACAATGTATGTACAACAGCTAAATTTTCCCTCAAAAGCAAGTACTTAATTTTCCCTCATATTTTAATTTCGGTGTATCTCCTCATTGTTCTGTACTTCTGTATTTTTTTTAAATTACAAATGTATAACTTCCCAAATCAATTTTTTTTAATGTTGCTATTCATCTTTTGGTGTCTCTAGTTGTTGCCTGGCGGCCCTAAATATTACCAAAATGCATAGCACTTGAATCTTTGATGAGCATTTGACGCTGTATTGAAAAGGATTTTACAGAAAATATATCCCACACCACGACGAAATTCGTAGAAAGAAGGTTGGTTAGGCTCATACCGTAAAGTCCCGTTTATCAAGGTTTCCTGTTATTTACGAATAAATAATTCCTCCTCAAGGGACGGACTGTCAGTCTGTAATCACATCCATTTTCTTATTAAATATCCAGAGCCAAATAGTGCCCGGTCAGAAATTTTTACGTATGATTTGTAAGATATATTATTGTACGATTTAGGAAAAGTTTAGTACGCTTTTATGTGACCTCACTTGGAATAGCAAAGGACATTTTTAACTTTAGTCTGTAGTAATATTTGCGAACTAGATATTTCGGCTGCTCGGCTCATTTTCAACCCGTTTCAGGGTGAAAATTAAATAAATAAATAAAAAACGGCCAAGTGCGAGTCGGTTTCGCGCACTAAGGAAGGGTCCCGTACCATTATCTATAAAAACGGCAAAAAAATACGTCTATTGTTTTAAAAAAAATAGTATTTGTTGTTATAGCGGCTCCAGAAATACATCATCTGTGAAAATTTCAACCGTCTTGCTATGACAGTTCATGAGATACAGCCTATTGACAGAAGTGAGTTTGTAGAAGTTGAGTTTTGTAGGTGGTAGAGCCTATAGGGAACCAAATAGGTTTTATATGAAAGCTAATTGGTTCCATATAGAGTTCGCCCGGGGCAGTACCACCGTCCGCCACGGTACCTAGTACCATTTCTGCCGTGTAACAATTGTTTTTAAAGCAATTGTGGTCCGGTTGGAAAGGTGTGGATTCCGGTTACACTTCTTTAGAGGCGACCATCTTAGTCCTCAAGGGTAGCAACACATCTGTGACTGACTTAGAACGAGACTCCTACTAACAAGTACTAACTGGACTATTACTAACACCAACTAACAGGACTAACTATCACTAACAGTCCCCAGTCCTCATACCTACTAACGAACTGACCAACTAATGTTCTAATTAACTCTCTCAACTAATTGGACTAACCATCCCAGTCCCTAATTGAGTCTTGTTCAAAGTCAGTCACAGTTGTCATGGGCGGCAGCGGATGGGTGGTGCTGCAAGCTCGTTTGCTATCTTTTTTTCATAAAAAAAAAAAAAAGTGACAGCCTGGTGACAGACGGACAGCGGGCAGCGGAGCCTTAGTAATAGGGTCCCGTTTTACCATTTGGGTACGGAACCTAAAATACTGAATTTGTATTGGAGATCAAGTATTAAAGTGCCGTCACACCCAATTTTACGACAAGAGCATAAATGTTTCCTTCGGTAGCGCATCTAGAATGTTTTTAAATATGTATCTACATTCATTTGACTTTCTTTCTTTTGATTTAAATTCTATTGAAAAAATATTGTAAATATAAATAATAACTAACTAAACTAATAACTAACTAAATAAATGATAGATAGTTCAAACTATTTCTAATGGTGACATTAGAAGTGTCACTGTGTCAGTTCTGCAAAATCCCCTCCCGCCTGCCAGGTTACGCCGGCTGCTGCTTTTCTCACTACTAACCGCCACTAGCGGCTGAATATTTAAGCAGCCCTTGAGGAGTAAATTACAGACTTTGGTTTCCACAATTACTTGCCAAGGAACATCAGTAATAAGTGGACGGCAGAAATTAAGTCAGCCCCATAAATGCTTTGCCACTTGTGTCAGTTCCCATGGGTTTCATTCAAATACATATTTTGAATAACCTTTTTGCGAAATAACAAGTTATTTATTTATTACTATATTTAGAATATGTAGATTTTAATACCCTAAAAAACATGTTAAATCCATCCATCCAGTCAGTCTTTTAGAGTCCACTGCTGGGCATGGCCTTCCTCAATAGACGGCACTCCTCCCGATCCTGTGTCCTACGAAACCAGTGGTTTTCCGCTGTATTGTTCGGGTCGGCGGCCAAATACTATTATTCGAGTTGTGGTTCACTCAAGGTTTTGATTTGATTGTATTGGTTTTGAGTCAAAACCAAGACTTTTTGCGGTGCCTTGACTTCGAGGTGCGTTTGCACTCAGTCTTAATATTGTTTTACTTTAACCCTATCTTATAAAGTACAATGTAATGAACCCTTTTGTTAGTATCCAAAATTGCAATGAAGAAATAAATTTCTACAGATTCAACAGAATCTGTAGAAATTTATTTCGTATTATGTTAAATGTGGTAACGCGTCAGCTACACATAACATATAAATATGATAGGGTAGTCATATACTATCATATTTTTATATTATGTAGGTAGTTTATTGGATAAAATGCATTTTGTTGTTACCTTGTTGCCTAGGCGACAATTTTCTTCAACATCCAACTCGGGCCATCGATGACCCATTAGCTATTGACAAATAGGTAGCTACATATCTATAATTCATATTGCCACTGTAGCGGAATATAGCTAATGTCGCAGCTCAAACATACATGTCGTTGATGTTTAATGTGTTTCATCGTTATGACTATTTGGACGACCTCCACAGATCGATCTTATCAATTTCCCAATATTCGTTACCTTCTACTACTAGCAGTTACCAGCTTGACTACACGTTTCACCCGAATTCACCTGATGGAATCATATTGAATTATTCAGTAATACAACATAAAAATATATGTTAATAGTTTCATCTTTATCCTGCTTAATTACATTTTGTTCAGTCAAAAATGTCATGTTTTCCTTTTTTAGCAATATTTTGCTACACCAGAGATATTGACACCTGAACAGTACCTATTTGAAAACTTCTGCTGCCTATTTTTTCCCCTCTATACAATGAATGATCCTAACCTACTTGAAACCTTGGAGATTTTGTTCTCAATTTTAGTCATATTAAGTTGGATAATAACGTCTTGCAAGGTTCTTAAAGAAATATTTTATTTCCAAAGATTTCTGCATCTTCTGAATCGCCTGATCTCCCCTACTGTCCCAGTAGTGAAAAAGAACACATTCTGTATATTTTTACGGGCTAGCTCCTGATTTAATTTTCTGCATAAAATAAATGATTATTCCATTATGACAATACCATGCCATTAAAAATAATGGAACAGATATTTTAGAACATTTTGATCGGAATAGCTATAGAATTATTTTTGTTGTATTCCTGATACCTTTACCTTTATTCGGGATCTTGGGAATTTCTAATCATTTAAGTGCAGCATATTTAACTTATTAATAGTTTTCAATAAAATATTTGACTTGGTTCCATCGCGGTCAATTTGTTAAGTGATGTCGTAGAGGCATTAGCGCTGCTAATGACTGGGTCGCATGCGATCACAACATCACTAGCTCTTACTTAAGTTTATTGTTTATCTACATGTAGTTATACCTTTATTAACATACTAAGAGAAATAATAATTCCCCATACAAATAGTTGGACCCATCTACCCTTTAAGTATATATCTACTGTGCGCAATAAGCATTGTTTAAAATGTTAATTGACCAGTATAGTTCAGTCCAGTATACTATGCACCTAAACCTATGTATGATCAAGTCCAAACTTCTGTCTTAAAGGTACATAATGAACGGAAGTTAATACTCCATGCATAACTTAAAAAAAAAACTGCAAGGAAATACGTGTACTAGCTGTTGTTTAGGAATGCTGTTTCCAAACGTCAAGTAGTATCTACTGTACTATACGTTTGAAAGCGTCAAGTTGTATCTACTGCTTGACGCTCTGTACCTACCCTTACAGTCAACCATCCCGGTCTCCCATACGTTAGTACTTCAGACTAAGTACGACGACTACGACGTAGGTTATTCATAATGTTACCTACTTCTAATATTTTCCACGGTAAAGAAAGTCATGGGAAAATTTGTTAAATTATCCATGTGTTTTAAATTAACGGTCCTTGTAAAATATGCCTCCCATATGTCGATTTTCACACGACGTTTTCTTCAATTATAGTAGTTCTACCTTTTGCAAGCGACGATGTACGAAATAATCGGAAAATGGAGGTCTACAAAAATAGATTTCACCCATTCTGCTAAATACATATTAATTAAAAAATACTTCATTCATTATGTTTATTTGAAAGAATGGCATTTATGTCGTTATATTATCTACGATATCATAAACTTCAAAGCAACATAAACTAGTCATACGTATAGATGGTAAAATTATACATAAATAAATAAATGTCATGTACATCTCCTTTCCCTCCTTTCCCTCCTTTCAATTTCTATTCCAATGTCCATTATTAGGGATGTAATTCAATAAAATCCTTTCTTAGTCTTTGCATGCATTATAATATAAACAATAACTGGTGCAACATTCTATATTTCAAGACTCAGTCGTTGAGGCCGTGCATCGGTCTAAACATTGAACCCCCAAATTATCCCTCTTAGGGGTGGAATTAAAAAAAAAGTGAAATACGTATTTCTTTATTTTTAACTTTTTGAGAAATGACTAATCACTAAGGACAAAGAGTTTTCACAAGAAACACACGAATGTTTATTCTGAGTGGGATTCCCACCCACGACTGCGCCACAACTACCCATTGCGCCAAAATTAAAGTATTTGAATGCCCTCGAGTTATGACTTTCCAGTGCATTCAATTTCTATTGTAGTGTGAGTGTACATCTTTCGGAACTAACCTGGAAGAATCCGTGTTGATAAACCTTTTGTTTCCATAATATTTACTTATTCATTCACCCAACAACCTTTCATAGTTCACCGCTGGACATGGTGGTGCCATTCCTCCCGGTCCGTAAACTACAGCGAAAACTACAGCGGGAAAGCACTGAATTCAAAGAGCACAGGACCGGGAGGGTTGGCTCCAATATTTATACTGTGGAAATTGCGAACGGGACCAATAACTATTAGTATTCTGTGCTATAAATTAAGAATACTAAGCTCAGTCTGTAATGGAAAGTTTCGTATATCCGTGGCGCGCAAGATAGTTGAGTGTGGTGAGTATGTTTGTGTGAGACATGGAACAGGGTGTCGTCTTGCGGTGTGAGTCGTTAAGTCGTCGTTTCCGGGGCACAATGGGAAGTCGGGGTGCCGCCGAGGGGGTGGCCGCCGGTGCGCATGTGCGGCGGCGGCGCCTCGGAGTCTCGCGCGGGCCTACTAACACCCGCGCGCAGCCCGATCAGAGCCAGTCGCCTCGCGCACTCCTCACTATGAGGACGCCTCTTGTCTCAATCAATACCAATATGCCACCAATCGCGGTATACCTCCACACCGGCACCCTCATACAACAAAATGTAGGTTTCGAACAATAATCCAGTGTTTAAATATCAACTGTTGAAAAATAAAAACCAATCTGAAATCTAACTGCTCATGTTCTCTTGTTCCAGGTCCGAACTGCCCTTCTTCTGAACGCGCCGATTGAATATTAGGTAAGCGCCCTATACGGAAATCTTATTTATTTATAGAGTAAAATTTGAATCGTTTTTATCCTTTCATTTAGTTGTTCTATTCAGGCTAAGTATTTCATAATTTATTTTTCGAGGGATAAAGTGTAGTTTGTAGCTGAGCGAGAGCGCCAAACGACCCCGCCAGTACCGACTGGTCCCGCAGGTGAGACAGCTGGTAGTGACATTTGGAGCGTTGTTTTTTCACGATTTTTTGCGCGTGAAGGCCCGTAGTAGGTACCACGGCATTGTGCAGCGAACACCTGCCGGGGCGGCTCCGAACCAGGTTGGCTGCTCTATTCACATATTATTATGTACATTATAGTCCCTTTGATTGTCCTTAACCTTATAAATTACTAGTCGTTTGCGACGTAACTTCGGCCAAATTCGTAACTGGGCCTAGTGGACAACTAGGCCCAGATATTACAGGTATTATTCTGAGTCAATCATATGAACACCAGATGGTTGTTATTCAGATTTGAGTGTTGTTATGCAAACGATATTAATTATTCTAACTTTGATTAGCTTGCTTGAATTTAAAGCTATTGCTAAGATATATAGTTGGTGATTTAAAATGTTTCCAATATATCAAATTTATCATATCGTTGAAGGATTGTCTGATGCTTGCGAACCGTCCCGGCTCCCGCGACATTGTAGGCGTACACCTGTAGGTGTCGTTGACCCCACTCACCTGCTGCCCGGCACAGCGCATTAGCATATTGAGGTCTGGACTTGAACTGTTCTAACCTAGTACTCGATGCGGGCTTGTTTGGTCTCGTTGTGCCACTAACGCGAGCGCCGAACAGAGTCCGCATAATTGTGACATCTTTGTGGAGCGACTCTAGCTCGGCGCATTGTTTGCGACGACGACGGATGTAGAGCCGGAAATCTTGTTCGCGGGGGTTCATGTAGGGTTTTTTTTGTATTCGGCGGCTTTTAACTGCACACTTTTATTTCAAATTTCCCACTGTAGCTTTGTGTTTTCTTTATAAAATTTTGTTGTAGTTGAGGATTTTTTTTTAATTTTTATATCTTCATTAAGATCAGTTTTTATGTTTTATTTGAGATGAGGATTTCGTTATTTAAGATATTTGATATTATAACGAATATATAATTCAAACAATGAATTATTTTATATTGGTTGGTTGGTTACTATAGAGTGCTACTAACATGTACTTTGCACATGCAAAATGCATTTTGTATACAATATAATCAATGTTTATTGACCGGTTTGTTCATGAGTAAGTAAGAATATTTCTGATACTTAAAACTTACTGAAAAAAAAAATGGGTGAATAGCGTGCAGTGTGCAGTCGTAGCATTGAAAGCACGGCACATGCAAATATGCCTTTGTACGTTGTACCACCAGGTATTTCAATAAAGTTCCACTAGTCCTTTAGTCGATTCGCTTGACATTCACAACAGTCTTAAAGGTTGTAGCTTTTAAATTTCATTTTATTATTCCATCCAGTGGTAAGTTTAAATTTGATGGTTAGATTATACTTTGGTTCACATCGTTCCTAATAACGCCAGCCACACTTTTAGCATCTACCACCAACAACCCTTTCTTCATTTGAGAATAGATAACTCCGCCATAGTCCACCAGGCTGGCCTATTGGCAGACGTCACATGCCTTCGTGAACATTATGGAGAATTCTTAGGCATGCAGTTTGTTATTTTTATCACAAATTGGTGGGAGCCGCATGGATTTGAACCCGAAACCCCCTCGAGTGATCTAGGCAACAATAAAATATATACAGCTCAATCACGCACGACCCATAATGATATACTTTGGCTTTTGGCTTGGTAAGTTGTCTGTAGAGCTGACCGAGTTTACGTCCTTGAAAGAACATTCGTGTGGACAATACATTATAATAACATAGTTGTAGAGAGCTATCAAATGTTATGTGATATAATAATGGGTCCCTAACTCCCTAGGTGGGCAGCATGATAGCGCTGTCTCTGGTAATTTTTAAAAGCTTTTATTTAACTTCACTCGTATGTACCTATGTATGTGTTGGAATATTGCAATCAATATTTCACCCACTTCCACTGATGCTACAAAGCTGAAATTATGGCACACATTTGGTTCCGATGACAGTGCTTGAAAATAAATATAAAAAAAAAAACAAAATTAAAAATAAGTTTTTTTTTTTAATTGTAATATTTCTATTAAATTACCATTCTCTCTAATGCATTCAGCTAGTTTAGGCTACAACGTCACTAACCATTGCACCAATTTGTATTAGAGCTGCGTAGGCTTGGTAGAGTCGAGTCCAGGGTGTCTCAGTTGGGATTTGCAGTGGGTTTCTAATGGGTTGCAAGGTTTCAACACTTGCAACCAATCAATTGGCCCGCTGCTTTATCGGGCCCCCTCTACCTTACAGGTTCATGTTATACAGAAACTTGTAAAGTTAAATCTAGGACAATGTAAAGTCTCAAGTAATCAGTACCGGGCTTAAATTTACTAAATTATTCAATTCTGTTCCGTCGTAACAGGTGGTATTATGAAGCGTGACGCATATGGAGACGAGGGCCCCGCCCAGAAGAAGCACCGCTCCGACGACGAGGTCACCTTCCTCATTCCCAGCAAGGTAAGTCCTACTAACGTCTTTTTGCACAAATCTAATCTTGGGATATTCACATATGCAATATAGATTATGTCTATCCATTGCTTTTTTCTTATAACAGACCTCTCAGAGGAGTGTTTAAAGTGGTCTTGAGTGTCTCTGATCGGTTCTACACCAGATTTTAACATTAATGTAGAGTTTTTAATATCTTTGTATACTTGTGAAGTTTTCTCCTCCCGTAGCGCCTTATATCCTATTATTGGGAAAACATATATTTTGATGTGTTTTTAATGTGGCTCCTTAGTAATATCTCATACATATATCATGTATGTTGAAAGTTGTAAAAAATGGAAAGGTTTAGTATACAATAAAATTAAAAGAAAAAAAAGTTTTTAAAAACAATCTTTTATTATTGGTGTATAAAAAGAACTTAAAAGTTAAAAATAATTTAAACCCGATAAGAAAAATACCATAACCTAGTTACATTGCAACCTTTAAACACAGAATAATAGTACAAGTATTTTAACGATAAATTTACCTTCTTCGTCTACGTCACATTAATTCCATATCGTACATACCTAATTATATATTTTTATTAAACCTTAAAACTTTAGGTACACCTTATAAATAAATATAAGTGTGTTACATTTTGATGCATTTTTATACATTTAAACATACATATTATAATTTAGTGCGATACATAAAGCGGGTTCGCCACCCCTTTCGTAGGTGAATCATTAATGCGGTTCCGTGTGATCTTGTAACAGGCCGGTACACTTTAAAAAGCTTGAGTGTGTTGTCGCAGCTCGCAAACTACCGACCGCTGGAGGGGTGGTGCAAAGTAAACATGTTGTTATTGTGCCACTGGCAGCCTCGAATCGAACCACGAGCTCTATTTTTGAATTGTAAAATGGCGAGCCATATCCCGATTGATATGGACAATTTGTTATTTTTCATCATCATTATGTTACTAGAATTCAAGTAGAGGTATTAAACATTAAACATTCGACTGGCGTGCTGAGAGTTAGTAAGGTATTGTTTCTATTTAACGATAATGAATCGAAGTCGAGGGATTAAGTTATGCGAGCGATTCATAAATAGAACTTCACTTCTGCTTTGATAGGGCTCCTCGCGGCTTGTGTCGATCTTAACCGATCGCGGAATTTGAGTAACATCGGCCTCTGCCCCTATGGCCGGCACTTAGAAGGTCTTAAAACTAAAATTGAGCCGGCTGCCACATGATTTAGGAGATCAGTTAACCGTGATCTTGATCCTGATTTTGATTTTGTTTAATTAATATAAGGGCACATATGAATTAATGACCTTACCGTTAGTCGAATCGTTAGTGAGGTTCCAAGAAACTTACAAACTGTAAGTGATGAATTATCACATCAGTCAAAAGTCCAATGTCTCCAATAAGATTTAACGAGTATAATTGGCGTTTTAATGATTATGAAAGCAATCAGGACTGCTTACTACCTTATACCTTTATACCATAAAACTTATATACCTTTAGCACTCTATCCTGATTGCTATCATTTGGTAACAGTCAGTTGTTTAGTGGCACAGGCATTGGGCGGGTTTAAAACATCTGACATTCGAGTTGGTCATACACTGTCTCCTCTATAGCCACGTCGCTTCGCTCGCTCGCTCGCTACGACCCATAGACGTCCCACTGCTGGGCACGGGTCTCCCCCACAGACACAGCTGCGGGAGGTCAGAGCATACTCCACCACGCTACTCCAATGCGGATAGGTGGAGGGGTTAGTGGCCAACCCAGTGTCAAATATTCTCAAGCCACCCGAAGGTCTTAACGACTGTTTCCACAATTGAAAACAACCGGGACCGACGGATCCGTCGTTGCTTAACTCTTTCGATCACATTGAATCGACGCGAGCCATTGGACTATGGACGCTACTAGCTATATATATATACTAGTGGACGCCCGCAGCTTCGCTCGCGTGGAATTAGACATTCACTAACTTCAAAAACGGCAAAGTTTCATACTAACTTTGCACCCCCGTTTTACCCCCTTAGGGGGTGAATTTTCAAAAATCCTTTCTTAGTGCTCCCCTACGCTATAAAAGGAACATCTGTGCAAAATTTCAAGTTTCTAACCCTTATAGTTTAGGCCCTGCGTTGATATGTCAGTCAGTCAGTCAGTCAGTCAGTCAGTCAGTCAGTCAGTCAGTCAGTCAGTCACCTTCTCCTTTTATGTATATAGATATATAGCTGCGTATTGAATATCAACTCTTCATGTAGACTGCATTTATAGATAAATGGACAGCTGACGCTTTCGCCAGCTGTTGCTTGGTTAAAAAAACATCAGATTTATATTTTTCTGTTCGCCCTCTACTTAGAATACTGCAATAAAAAATTGAACTCATACTTTCCCTATACTCCAAGGACAAATTATTTATATCGATTATATTGGCTCGTATGTACTATGTAATTTGACTTCAGAGTTTATTAATCAGTTTATTAACGTAGCCTACATGGGGCTATATTAATAAACATTAGTGATTTCAAAAAAATGTCCACGAAGCCAGGAGAACGTTAGTATTTTATTACAGTAGACGTATCCTCAGTTTTGGATCAAAGCCAGACTTGAACAAAATATGTAAGTAATCCATATTATGCGCATTTGTCTTGCCGCTGGCCGTCTGGGTCGCTTATCCAGTGTGGCAATTGGCATATTGATGGGAACATGGGTACCTACGGTGTTTTTCTTTTACAGAAAAACACCGTTTGTGATTTTACGAGATTTTGGATGGATTGGTCCGAAACTCAGCATTATAGTCTAGTGACTAATGCATTTTTTACTTGATGGGTGTGACATTTTGACATACGTATGAACCTTGAATCTGTACGCAAAACTATCTATGGATAAAAAAAACTTGTCACATATAGTTTTCTTCTCTTTTTTCGTAGGTGGCCGGATCCATCATTGGCAAAGGTGGTTCCAATATATCAAAACTGAGAAACGAGGTCAGTATTAATTTTTTTGTAGAAAAATGTTTTTCGTTTCTTTGATATACCTAATTATCTACTAAAATAATTACATAAATAAACTTATGATATCACTAAATTCAATCTTTATGAACTAAATCATTAGTCATTATAGTACTATAATAGATTTAAATTTGTTTAGAAGTAAAGTATATTTATTATAAACTAGTTTGACTTCAATTTAGTTGACCCTTTCATAGTTTTGTTTTATTATTTAATAGTTTGACAATTTTTCGCCACAGGTTTATAAACACTACATACTTCCACGGGGCAATACAGGACTCGCCCCATCCATGTCTCTATTGTCTATTTATATGCTAGATGTAATTCTATGAAATGACCAACCTACCGGTCGAGTATTCGACTCGTGAAGAAGAGAGTGAGCTTCAGTGGTCGTTTAGGCCATCCAGTTTTGCGTCGGCGGCCAGTCCGTAGACAGAATAACCCCCCGGCAGCCAGTTGCAGGTCTCTAACGCCCCTGAGACGCCTCTGGCTAGCGCGGCGCGCCACGTTCTTCGCATACCATCGTCGTCGTTTCCAACACCACCATGCCAAGCACGATTCTACCACCAGTACACAAACCCAAAAGTTTCGCAGTAAGGAGTATCGTAACTGTTACTTGCTCTACGCCAAAAACACCCTAAACCCCTATTAGTGGGTAAAAAAACATTGCACTTTTCACAGATCTTAACATTACCTATAACCTTGACCGCCTTTTAGGTGCGTTTCATAATTTGATTGCGGCAATAACAGATTTAATACAATCTTTCTAAAAGAGTTTATCTGTGAAAGAGGCGTTATGGTAACTGGTAACTGGTGTAGGTTGAGAGCGTGTGTTGGAACTGTTGGAAGCGATGTGAGGTGGTGGTGTGGCGGAGCGTGGCGCGCCGCTACAGCGCCTCTTGGTTGCCGGTCCCGCCCCGATGGACGCCGCGCCCCCGCGCCCCGCACCCGCCGCCCCGCCACGCAGTACAAAGCCTCTATAACAGTCCCAGATTGCCCCGGCCCCGAACGGTAAACTATATCGCCAAGCTACTCTCAATCTTACCGCCCAAGTCGGGCTCTATTTGCTCTACTCGTCAACAGTCAGGAGTTGTTTGCGTATCCAGGTTCCGGTTAGGCGCTTCATCCCGTATCGATCCCATCACGACCCCGCAGGGAGATGCACGTCACCTTCGGAGCCTTTCGATCCGACCTTCGGGACCTCAGTGTCGCTCTCGATAGCCCATTTGCGCCACGAGTTGCCGCTTTATAGCCCTCCGCACTGGTTCGCACGATTTCTACTCGTCTCCTCAAACTTTTCCAACCGTTCAACTTACCTGGATAACTGTACGGCACTACAATGACACAACCATAAAAACATTCAGCCCGGAAACAGACCTCCCTGACCGTTGATTTGTTACATCGTAATCAGTATTGTGCTGTGTTTTTTCCACGCGATCGCGAACAGCCCGTGGTGTTAAACTCCAGTTCTGTTTTTCAGGATTTTATCTATAGGAGCACAGGATGTGGACACGATTACGGAAATTGTGAAGCAAATTCTTCCGAATTTGTGTGATGTGAGTATTATTTTCTTATGTCGAAGTATTAGTACATTGTCAACCGATATTCAAATATGTCCCTAAAAATTTTAAATGTTCTTAGGGAGGAACGAAGGGAAACAATGAAGATCTCGACGTGCGTATACTGATCCACCAGAGCCGCGCCGGGTGCGTCATCGGCAAGGCCGGGGCCAAAATCAAGGAGCTGCGCGAGGTAAGCGACTGACCTACTCTTAATTGAACTAGTTCGAACGTGAATGATTCATTCTGCGCGACTTGAGAAGGAACACGTAGAAAAAATATATGCTTAGGTACAATTTCAGGTAGAAGTGGCCAGAGCAGATGGTTAGATGTAGTTATTCGCGTAGTTCATCTGCCGGGCGAGAACAGGAGATTTTTTACTGTGGCGCTGTTTTGGGGCCGGCAGATGCGAGCGCATCTGCCGCCGTAAACGCATCTTATCTTTATCGAACGGATGTTTTAGACTATTTAAGCATTTTTCATCGCGACCTTTTATCTTTTGTATAAATAATGATGGTATGGTATAGCGCCTCACTAGTTTTAATGTTTGACATGGAAAGGAATATTCCGTTTCTCGATATTCGTGTTCTCTTTGTAGTTCCATCCGAGAAGAATTACACCACATACATTTTTGTATAAATGTGGTATGGTATACTATGTAGTGTTGGAATTTACTGTATTATGTAATATAACAATGTTTAACTATTAGTAGTCATAAAATGTAATGACGTTCATTAAACGTATACAAATACCATATAATGAAATAAATGAATCTCAATCTGTATACTGATTCTTACATAATATAAAAAAAAAGCTAATTTAAACAAGCAAGACAGTAAAAGATGATTCGTATCGCGACAGCAAAGCTGTAGAGTGCATATCGACACCTGCAAGGAAGAACATCGTAACTCACTTTTTGATGAATTTGAGTTACAATCATATTCTTTATTAAAAAAAAAAGCTCTATTTTTTGCACTCACTCCCATATCTGAATTATTTCTAATTATGTTTTTAGCCAGTATTAAAGCATTGTAAGTCAACGTTTACAGAAAATGATAAAAATGTATATTTAGTTACTTATTGATAATTTGCCAGTAATTGATAATATTACTAAGAAAAAATTGCAATACGAGATACCCTCTTGTCTTTCGCAAGATGTTGTGAACGTGAACGTGAACGTTAAACAATCTTTCATTGCAATCTTAGTTACAATGTTTTCATTCTCAAACGAAGATTAATATTTTCGATTCCAAAATTGTAACATTTTAAAAGATAGCGATAAACACCGAGCCAAGCACTCTGATTCTGTTATAGCAGCTTGTTTCGACTTACAAAAGATCTTGAATACTCCACAGTCGGAAGTATCTCTGTTTTATTATAAAAGAAAACTTGCTACATATAATTTTACGATCTATGATATGGGCACCATCCATCCATCCATCCATCAGCCTTTCAGAGTCCACTGCTGGACATAGGCCTCCCTTAATAGGTGCCACTCCTCCCGATCCTGTGCCTTCTGAATCCAGCGATTTCCCGCTGACTTTTTCAGGTCATCAGTCCATCTGGTTGGAGGGCGGCCTGTGCACCGTTTCCCGAGCCCTGGTCTCCACTCGAGGACCTTTCTAACCCATCGGTTGTCCGTCCTACGAGCGACGTGGCCTGCCCATTGCCATTTCAGCGTGCTTAGTCGACGAGCTATGTCGGTAACCCTCGTTCGTCTACGGATTTCATCGTTTCGAATCCGGTCTCGTAGCGAAATACCGAGCATAGCTCTTTCCATAGCGACACTGAACGACTTTGAGCTTGCGAATGACGCCGACGGTAAAGGACCACGTCTCGGATCCATATGTCATCACTGGCAACACACACTGTTCGAAAACTTTCGTCTTCAGGCACTGAGGTAATCTCGATGAAAAGATATGTCGTAGCTTCCCGAACGCTGCCCAGCCGAGTTGGATTCTTCGAGTGACCTCTTTCTCGAAGTTTGACTTACCCATCTGGACCACTTGTCCCAGGTAAATATACTCGTCAACAACTTCGAGTGCAGCGCCATCAACAACAACTGGTATAGGTTTGACATGCACATTGGACATGATCTTAGTCTTGTCCATGTTCATCTTCAAACCCACCCATTGTGAGGCACTGGTTAGGTCCCCTAGCATAGTGTTGAGGTCGTCCAGCGATTCTGCCAAGATAACTATATCATCGGCAAATCGAAGGTGTGTGAGGCGTTAGCCATTGACGTTGATGCCTAGTCCTTTCCACTCCATCAGCTTAAACACGCCTTCCAATGCAGCAGTGAAAAGCTTCGGGTAGATAACGTCCCCTTGCCCAACACCTCTCTGCAATTGAATGGGGTTCGTGCTTCTGTCGTGTACTCGGACTGTCATTGTGGCGGCTTCATATATCCACTTCAACACCTCGATGTACCTATAGTCAATCTGGCACCGCTGCAGAGACGCCAACACTGCCCAGGTCTCGATAGAATCGAAGGCTTTCTCATAGTCCACAAACGCGACACCCAACAGCTGGTTATACTCCTCGGTCTTTTGTATAACTTGCCGCAGTGTCTGTATGTGGTCCATGGTGCTGTAGCCTTTTCGGAAACCGGCTTGTTCGGGAGGCTGGAAGTCGTCAAGCCTGCACGCAATGCGATTAGTAAGGACTCTCGAAAACAACTTGTAGACGTGGCTCAGGAGCGCAAGGGGCCTGTAGTTCTTAAGAAGGGTTTTGTCGCCCTTCTTGAAGAACAACACAACCTCGCTCGCGCGCCACGCCTCTGGGGTGGTTCCGTTATTGATGATAGTATCGAACAGCTTCTGGAGCGCCACTAGGACAGGTTTCCCACCAGCTCTTAGCAGCTCTGCTGTGATTCCGTCATCACCCGGTGCTTTGTTGTTTTTCAGTTGTTTGAGAGCCTCCCTAATCTCGTACAGGCTGACGTCCGGGATATCTTCGGTATAGTGCCGGGTTAATCTAGCTCGCTTATCGTGAGCGCCAGCTGGAGCTGGGGCTTGCGAGGAAGTGTACAGTTGTCCGTAATACTTCTCAATTTCTATCAAAACTTCAGGTTTGGACGAGACTATGGTACCGGAATCTGTCTTCAACCTTGATAACTGGCTTTGCCGTTTGCCCAATGCATTGATCTCGAGCAAACACTTTGGAATTAATAATGAATAATTAAATTATTTCACTTGTTTTACTTATATGGTAACTTCAAATCAAATTAAAATACATGTTGCGCATTGTATGTCAGACTTACAATTTTTTTTTTCTATGAAGCAAACATAGGCGTACAATTTTGAATTGTAAATCTGAGTTACAATGTCATTTTATAAAGTTTATAACGTGCAAACTCATTGTAACTCATAAAAGGTAGTAAAATGAACGAAGTAATAGCATATTAATCATACAGTAATATAAATTATCCCTTTTTGACTACAACTTTCTAGTGTGAATGGCGTTAGGACATAACAGAACTGACTAAGAATTTTTTTAAACTTTAACGCGCTCTCCTGTAAAGTTACTAAAAATGAGTTACGATGTTCTTCCTTGCAGGTGTCGATATTATCAATTGCGTGACACAACTTTGCCGGGACAGTTGTTAAACTTATTCCCAGCTCGGAGCAACTTATTCCCTGCTTGTGCAACGAGTGGTACGCACTGGTATTTCCTATCCACCAGATAATAACGGGTGCAACCTATTTCGATGCTCCGCTTTCATTTCTGTAAATTTTCACATATTCTCTGTATTTCTCGTATGTTCGATAATATTTAACATATACATACATATGCTACGTTTTCACTGCTCACTCGAGCGGTCTGGGTTCAAATCCAAGCGGCACGCGCCAAAGACTTGTATGTTAGGTGCGATTAAGGAAATTAAATGTCACTTTCTGTAAAGGTGAAGGACACATCGTGAGGAAACATGCCTGTAAGTTCTTCATAATGTTCTCAAAGGCGTGTGAAGTCTGCCAATCCGCACTTGGTCAGCGTGGTGGACTAAGGCCTAATCCCTCCCATTCTGAAAGGAGACTCGTGCCCAACAGTGGGACAAAGATAGGGTTGTGGTGAATGCTACGTTTTCAAAGAATCGTGTCTCCAGTCCTGATAACCATCAGCTGTTTAATGTCTTTGACTTCAAAATACTGTGATCGTAATTTTTGAGTTGTATTTAAAGGAACGTTCACATACACTTTTTGTGTGTTACCGATCAGCTGTTCACATGCAATGTATTCCTTTGTCCTTTTAATAATAATAGATTTCAAACTTTTCAATGGCCTTTACCTGTGCATCACCATAATACAATAAAATAATAGATCCTAGATGGCATAACGTGAGTTTGGTATGTCATTGTTTGCCCTTAAATTCTTGCGCATTATGTACATAAGTTGCATTGAAATTGCTTTTTGCCAGGCCTAAAACGATGCAAAAACACATTTAATGTCGCTCAAAATGATTCAGTCAGACATTTAGACTACAAGTTGATCACACTTTCCTAGTTCTATGAATCCCTATCTGAATGTGATGATGGGCTGTTCTCAGTGCAGACACGCTGAATTTCGTGGGCTACACAACTGAATCTTCCTTACACTACTATTCTTCTTGCGGACTAATATTCCTGGACAACACCTATACCGTTTATTACCCTTCGAATACCTACAATCAACGAATAAGAAGACGATACATAAATCTCAACCTCAGGCGTGTTATTATTTATTCTTGGTGGCTTCAGTGCTGGCCTCTGTATTCCCTTTGTTCCTTGTCATCCAGACTTTAGCACTTTATATTTGGTTGAGAAGTGTATTAGACAGTTTTCGTCTCATTGGTCGTTGGGTCACGCTCGGTCAGCTGTAATATTGGACTTCGACTTGTTATCGGCCTTCGTCGTCACAGAGTAGTCTTAAGTGGTCGGCACACGTAATGCTTGTTTGTATTGTAGACAGTTACAGTATATTGACCTCCGACTTGGTATCGGCCTTAACGACGTCACCGAGCAGTGTCTCAGCACACGTGGGGGCTAGTTGTTATACCTATTAGATTGTTACTATTTTGGTATTGGCCAAAAACGTCACCGAGTGACTCTTAGGCAGGCTAGGCACACGTAGTATGGGCATTCGATTTTGTATTGGCCTGTACAACTTCACGGACAGTGTCTCAGTTGTTGGGCACACGTGCCGGCTGGTTGGTGTGTTAAATTAGATAGTTATAATTTTGGTATTGGCCTTTACGAGCCGAGCCGAGTGTCAGTGTTAGCGCACGTGGCGCGCGGCGCGCGGCGCGTGCGCGGGGGCAGCTGCGGCGGCAGGTGCGCGCGCAGCCGCCGGAAGGCCGCAAAAAGCGCGCGCACCTGGCCCCCACCCCACCTTCTTGCACAATGCGCGCGACACATAAGGCCTTCCTCCTCACCGACCTGCCTAAAGAAATTTCGAACACATGCCACGCGCCGACGCCGTTTCTTTATCTTCAGTACGCGCACGGAACTGCGTTTCCTTTCCCTATTTCTTTGTTCTGAACGCCGAACTTGAATGCTTCAATGGTCGATATCGAAATGCTAGGCGGCTGTTAGGAAGGTTTATTAAACGGCCGGAGGTGGGTTCCGTGCACTTAACCGTGAGCTTATTAGGTTAAATAATTTTTCACCTTGAAGCCCTTGAAATATTGTCGTGTCGGTATGGAGAATGGTGTCGCGTCGTGAGGTTTCTTCCGTCGGAAGCGCGGGCGCCGCGCTCGGGTTACATCGCACGTGATGCGACGCGGTTTTTTTGAACCCCCACATCCTCGCTAGACCACTCTACGTAAAAAATTGGACGGATATACCACAGCTTACATCACAATCCACGTCAGCCGTTGAACCGTTACGCAATTATGAAACGCTCATAATTCGGATACCTTTTATATTTTGGTAAATGTCTATTATATTATCAAATTGATAAAATAAGTTTCAGATTTTTAATCATTATAACTTTGAGATTATTCGTTGGGCTTTGACATTGTATTTTTTTTAAATAATGCAAAACCGAAGATGCAACTTTTCTTGTATTGCTTATGTTTACAGAAGACGGAGAGCATTTATAAACTTGTCCGCTTGTTTGAAGGGCTCAGATTATAGAAAATGTACGAATGCCTAGGCATTGTCTTCATTTGTTGCATTAAAAATGTTTGTTCATAAAGCGTAGGTGGATCCTACGTAGCTGCTCTACGACGCGCTACGTCGTAGCCTGAAACTTCTGATGTAGAGTCCGTTTAATTCCGTTTGTCGTCAATGGCGCGCTTTTCGAAGCCTTAGATATTAAAGTGCCGATAGTATAGGCATAGACTTGAAGTAATCGGACTAAAATTAGGTGCAATCGGACGGATGTAATTAGAGACAGGGGCGCATATGTCCTCCGCGTAATTACAGGCCAGCCGGCGGCCGGCGGCGCGGCGGTGACACCGGCAATTACCGCAGCCGCACGCGAGCTCTTCCGTTTCCGATCGAACCGCGCACCGCTATGGCTTCCACGAACCATCTAACATCAACCCCTATATCGACCCATGACCTACTAGCCACTGTATACCCCCAATATTTACGAGTATATCAATACAAATAAACAAAGAAATTAACGACTCCATAAAAACCGGGCTATTCACGTCTATTATTTATTAGCCCCGCGCGTCGTTTCGCGGATTAATTAAGTGCTTCGGGGCACGTTAAACCTGCCACCCTGAAATTCAAATATCAAGTGCCGGAATTATGCCGGCCATTAACACGAGTGCATTCGGATATAATTCCGACACGAACGACACTGTTTGGATACGTCGAAAACGATCCAGACGGAACTTAAAATTCTAATGAGTGCTTTGTTACCGTTGCCGAATGTTTAAGTCGCGAATAAAGTTTATGAGGAACGGCGGGCACGTTGTAGAGGCGAAGGCGTGGCACGTGCGGGCGCGGGTGGCGGAGCCCTACAAGTGCAGGCGGGGGTGGCGGGGGAGGGGGCGCAGGTGTTGCACGCCGCCGCCGGAGGGAGACCGGCGCACTCTGTCACCGACCTTCCCGGGGGCCGGTCCTCCCGGCCGGTGCGCTCCGGCCGCGCGCTCGGCGAGTGCGCGAAACCATCCAATCATTTCTTTCTTATAATGCTCTGAAATAGCAACGAATTTATTTCATAAATTATTATAATCATGGCAGTGTCGTGTGCCCAATGATTTTTCGGATCCAGTAGTATTACTTTGTCTTTTCAAATCTCAATGTTAAGTTCTTTGTGCGTGAGCTTCATCGGTTTATGTTGTTAGAATACTTTTATTAATTTCAAGTTCTTTTTTGGTATGAGTAATTTATTTGTCTGCCAGTGTGTCTCATTCGTGCGGTATTGTTTGCGCGGCGAGGACAAGCCCACGTGCGCGGGTCGATCTGCTCGCGCTTGCGTGATAGAACCCATCAAACGTCATGTCATCGCGAAACTCATATGATCGGTGCTGCACAAATCGCTAGAACTCTTGTCGTTATATGAAGGGGTAAGGCGATGGATCCTGGACCTTACGTAACTTTTTACTTTTTCAAGCCTCATGTTTAGTTAAATTCTACTTGACTAAAGCTAGAAAGATTTATTTCTGTGAAGTCTGGGCTAAGTAATTACCCTCTCAATTATTTCCTAATAGCTTAAGTTGCCTATATTTTTAACATAGTTTATGTTGTGCAGTGATTTCCATCGACCGATGATTTTGCAAGTAGATTTTTCAAAATATATTTTTAGATTTTTTTATTTAAAGATCAATACACCGAAATACTATCTTTTTGGCATCCAGACAAACTGAAGAACTTGTACTTGATTTCTGTAATATATTTGTTACAAAAAGTGGTGTCAAATTCAATATGTATATCAGAATTATAGATAGCTAGAATAGAAGGCTTTATAAAATATAGCGTTAACCCTTCGTCCCTTAGTCTAGCTAGCTAGTCAATCCAACCGAAACGTCATGGCAAACGCGTTTTTCCGGCTAAACAAAAACAAATGTAGAAGAAACGGAATAAATTAACAGTGTAATCGTTGGTCCTTTGTTAGTAGTTAAATCCTTCGGATTTTAAAAATTTTATGAATAAATAATTTAATATTAAATTTCATAATTAAAGTAATTCAGGCGGTGTGTATGCTATGCTATACTAGTTGTAGCAATGACACCACCACCTCATAGCATAGCAAGCAAGTAGTTAAAATGATCCAAGCATCTTGCTCTCTAAACAAGCCGCTTTATTGAAATGCTGCAGTGCTAATATTGTGCAACGCGTCATATTATCTTCTAATATTGTACTTAGGTGCCAATCTGCTTTTATGCAAAGTTGTAAACCATGCTCAGTAGTAACCTTTTAAACGTACCTAGGATATTCTAGGAGAGCAATGTGGTGAAATCCGCGATCGTTGCCATAGAGCTCGGCCTCTATTAAATAATAGTGGCGTAAGTCCGGGCAGACACAAACAGATTTTTCCAACATCAAAGTGTCTTAATACGCGCTTCAGCCACACAATTTCCACCGACATTTTTAATTAGCGTCTTCTCACACAGGGATACCTTCAAAAATATTCTGGCCTCCCACGCCTGTCCTCAGAAGCTTCCTTCCATAGAAATATAAATAGAAAAATATTTCTATATCATCACAATAAGCACGGTTTAATAAAATATAGAAAAACTAGCCTAAGAAAAGATTACAAGAACAGAATAGTTGTGTGCTCTGTGATTTGAAAACTATATTAACAAGTCGAATCAACGGTGAAACGTCTTAATTTTACACAGCTCGAGTGCTACAAGAGCGACAAGTGGAAAGTGATATAAAGTTATAGTCTAAAATGGGTAAAAATTACATTGTTGTTGATGTAATTGGACGAAAATCAGTCGCCTCATAGAACAGAAAGTGGCGCCCTTATTCTGGTCCCATGCGACCGGGACGTGTTGTGTGGTGTGATGGTGATCAATGCTTGTTTGTCAGATAACGGGTGCGCGGCTGAAGATTTTCTCAAACCTGGCGCCACAGAGCACGGAGCGCGTGGTGCAGCTGGTGGGCAGACGCGACTCGGTGGCGGCCGGGGTGCGCGAGGTGCTCGAGCTGGTGCGACAGGTGAGCCAAACATGTTCATGTACACTTTGGGTAGGTACAAGTGACGGCACGGAAGTACAGCTCTGAACGAATTTCAGAGGAGATGGGATGGCTGGCGAAACAATCAGCGCTTACGATTGACAGCCCAATCGCACCGCGCAAGATTATATCTTAAGTTTCGACTTCTGCCCATTCAAGGTCAGAGCTACACGTTTGTGCCGCCTCATATACATATACAATGCCAATGGTCAGCGACAGATAGTACAATATGATGCATTAGGTAGGAGAAGTTGCCGGCTTACTCACGTGTGATTTAAGTCGGAAATAGGCCGACTAGTTTCGATCTATTACGATGATCATCTTCACTAGTGAACGTGCTCGCGGCGGGCACGGCGTACACTCAGTGTAAGCCGGTAACTTCAACTATGAATATAGTTGAAGTTACCGGCGAGTATAGTAAGTAAGTATAGTAAGTTACTCACGAATCGTTCAGTAATAAAATAGGTAGGAGAAGTAGACAAAATGCCGCTGACTCCCAACGTCTGTTGCCCAACCCGCAGGTGCCTATCAAGGGCAGCATCGTGAACTACGACCCGCACAACTACGACGACTTCTTCGCCGACGAGTACGGCGGCTACGGCAGCGGCGGGCCGAGCGGCGGCGGGCCGCGCGGCGCCCCCCGCGGGCCCCCGCGCGCCCCGCCGCCGGGCCCCGCCGCGCGCCCCCCGCTCCCCCCGCGCGCCGCGCCCCTGGGCCGCAGCGGGCCCCCGCCGCGCGGCTTCAACGACTTCCCCCCCGGCCCCCCCGGCCCCCGCGGCTTTGGCGGCGGGCCCCCGCGCGGCTCCTTCTCCGGCGGCGCCCCGTACGGCGGCGGCGGCTTCGGCGGCGCCCGCGGCGGCGGGGGTGGCGGCGCGTTCGGGAACAACGGCTCCTCGCAGGCGGAGACCACCACGCAGGTCACCATACCTAAAGATGTGAGTAGATAAAGGGGAGAATTCAATATTCTTCCGCATGATATAGTATGTCTAAATCTTGTAAAAACACTCTTATCAGATTATGTATCCTTCAGGGCCGGCGATGCATTGGCGACTACATACTTGTCTAATTGTTTACATTTTTAATTTCCCACCATATCATACTATGACAGGCCCGTTGGCGCAATCGGTAGTGACCCTGTCTGTTGCGCCAGGGGTCGTGGGTTCGAATCCCACTCAGGACAAATATTTGTGTGACGAACACTTGTATTTGTTCTGTGTCTGGATGTTAATATTATCTATTTAAGTATGTATTTAAAAATATCTATGTATGTATATCAGTCTCTGATACCCATATTACAGGCTCGCGCCTACTTTGGGGTCAGATGGCCGTGTGTGAGAATGTCCAAGATATTTATTTATTTATTATCTTTCTAGTAATCTTATGTCACTACATATGCTATGCTCTTGTTAAGCTAAGTAAGTTTTACTCTTATTTTTAAACCATAAACCACAAATTCCAGCTGGCCGGCGCGATAATAGGCAAGGCGGGGTGCCGCATCCGCAAGATCCGCGGCGACAGCGGCGCCGGCATCGAGATCGCCGAGCCGCTGCCGGGCTCCGACGACCGCGTCATCACCATCACCGGCACGCCGCAGCGCATCCAGATGGCGCAGTATCTGCTGCAGCAGAGGTGACTGCTTTATTGTTACACTAGTGGACGCCCGCAGCTTCGCTCGCGTGGAATTAGACGTAACATAACCTGAATACAAAATTTTATTGAAATAATGTAGGTATGTATAGGTATATGAAAAACTTTTACACCTACTAACTTTAGACCCCCTTTTACCCCCCCTTAAGAGATGATTTTCGAAACTCAATAAAAAACCTTCATAGGTACTGAATTTCATTCGAATAACATCAAAAACGGCAAAGTTTCATACTAACTTTGCACCCCCGTTTTACCCCCTTAGGGGGTGAATTTTCAAAAATCCTTTCTTAGTGCTCCCCTACGTTATAAAAGGAACCCCTGTGCAAAATTTCAAGTTTCTAGCCCTTATAGTTTAGGCCCTGCGTTGATATGTCAGTCAGTCAGTCAGTCAGTCAGTCAGTCACCTTCTCCTTTTATATATATGTTACATTAAACCTTCCCTTCACTTCCCTAAAGGGCCATTACCAAGTCGTCCACTTTCCAAAACATTAGTAAACTGGAATTTAATACATGTAACTAATGGAATTCCTTTATATTTTTCTTAAAAAATAAAGTGTGTTATATTATTATACTAGCTTTTACCCGCGGTTCCGCCCGCGTGGTCAAAGGGAATTAACAATGAATTGTTTAACATACATGACACATTTGTGGTGGATGAATAGTGACAGGTTCCACGATTAAAAGAACGAACGAAGAAGCGAACCGAAACCAAAATCAAAACGTATGTCTTATTCCTTTACCACATTAATTTTAAACCAAAACAACAATTTATCCAGCGCGAATTAAAAATTCAATTTAAATTATTAGTTGCCTATGACTTTATTTATTTACATGTATCATTTGTGAGCGTGATTCAGAACTTGCAACCCCTTTGCCCATCTTTTAACAACATCCGGAACTAAATATCTAGCAAATAACAAAACATCGATATCTTCCCATGGGGATGTTTTACCGCGGTAAAAAGTAGCCTACGTCACTCTCCACCCTCCTCACTATGTCCACACACAAAAACCATACCATATAATAGCTTCGTTGCGACGTGAAGGCCGGACAAACAAACAAACACACTTTCACATTTATAATATTAGTATGGAAGTATGGATTATACCTTCCCTTCACTTCCCTAAAGAAAGGGCCATTACCAAGTCGTCCACTTTCCAAAACATTAGTAAACTGGAATTTAATACATGTAACTAATGGAATTTCTTTATATTTTTCTTAAAAAATAAAGTGTGTTATATTATTATATAACCGTTTTTAAAATAATAAACCTTCTAAAAATATATGTTGTTTTTTTTTCTGACAGTTTACTATTTTGGAAGTGGACGTTTTAGGAATGGTCCTTTTAGGTATTCCACAAAGCTGCTTTAATGTGGATTATGATACTGCCACTAAATATTTTATATTATCATAATAAATAAACTCTTAGGTATTGGTCACACTTAATCCGCGCGTGTGCGTGAGATGATGATGTCAACTTGATCTGTGATTTAACCAATGCTGTTATTGGCACGAAATTTAAAAGAATCCTGCAATAACGTGTAATTTATCAAAAACATGACTAGCGTTTTTTCAATCCTGCCAAAATTAATGTATAAGTTTTTGAAAAGCAAAGCTTTGTTCGGATTTTGATAGTCGATCAAAAACAGACTTGTGCCAACAACTACAATGGTTTATTTTTATTTGAAGTGTATTGCATGGTGATAACTTATATCCATTTCATTGCAACATAAATAATGTTTATTTGCATTCAAAATGACACAATATTACAATTTTTAAATGCCAAGTATTTTTATGTTTTATTGCATGTTAAGATGTAACTTATCATCTCACTAAAATCCGTTGCATAATATTAATTTGCAGTATCCGAAACATCCAACAATGAGTTTGTTGTTAAATCTTGAACCAGCATAACTAACTCTGCTTGTTTTGGTTAGAATGTTTGAAGAGTTCCCTGACTTGGCCCCAAACAAAACTAAGTTAAAATAGTTCAGTTGGCATATAGCCAAGTGACGAAGTCTCGTGCAGGTAAAACACAAGATATTGTTATGTAGCGTAGACTTCTAAAATCAATAATTTGGGATCAACTCTTGTAGATGTTTATCACCATTCCTATCTGATGAACTATTTCTTACATTTATTATAAAATCAATAATTTGGGATCAACTCTTGTAGATGTTTATCATCATTCCTATCTGATGAACTATTTCTTACATTTATTATAAAATCAATCATTTGGGATCAACTCTTGTAGATGTTTATCATCATTCCTATCTGATGAACTATTTCTTACATTTATTATCGGGTTCACATATTTCTATCAATTATTTGTTACATATTATAAGAACTAACCATTTTCGTAAAATAAATGGTTGCGGTACCACGAACACTACAACTCCTGAGGAATAATCCTTAATACATAAATGTTCTATTTATTACATACGAGTTTTAAATACAGTTATTTTTAATAAAACGTTAAAATCTTAAACTGTCTGTCTGTCATTGATAAAGCTAACGCAATAACAATAACGCTAGTTGTCGTGGTGCTGCTGTTGTTCAATTTAATATAAAATTAGCAGAATTATTAATTACATTCTTTTTCATCCCATGTATTAAGTAATTAGATCGTAATACTTATTAGAAACTAATAGTTAATTGATTTTTCTCCATAACATGTTGATGGATCGTGCTTCAGTAACCATACAATAATACATATAAAAACAGTTATCGTAATTTGTCTTCACCGCCTATGGAAGGTGTTCTTGATGCCAGTGATGTAAAATTACCGTCCAATAACTGTAGATCAAAACCTTTACAAATTAACGAACAGCCAGACGCAACCATAATGTGCAACAAACTGATTGAGTCAACCATCACCATGTTAATTATATTATTTGTACGATTTCTAGCCTAATATAATTTTCTTAAAAGTGATTGTGATCTAACATTATTGTGTGGTAAATAACATTTTAGGTGTGCTCAACTAACGGGGTCGACGCTGCCTTGCATTGCATGGAAGACTAGTGATTTTGTTGTTTGATTATAATTAACAAAAAATCACTAATCTCCCTACAACGCACTGGCACCATCATCGGGCGGAGATCACTTCTTCCACTACGCATCTTCTGTGTAATCCTGTTTGTTACTAACCCTGAATAATTGTGTTGTATTGACGAAATATTTATTATTATATCAGTCGAATATGTGTTCTAATACGAGCCTAATAGATTTGTTTTCCATCGAATTGTGTAATTCAATTTTAATTTTGTGATGAAATTATATATCATTTCATTGGAATTCGCAAATAATTATTCAGCAATCGCCGTATATGTATATTTCACCCATCTTACTTGTTATAAATGTTGTCCAATGTTGATAGTTCATTTCTGTGTTTAGTAACAACTTTTCTTGCAAATCAAGTAACATATATTTTTACTTTCCAGTGTGCACGAGAACAATCCGAACATCGGCCGTGGAAACTTCTGATTTCTCAAGAAGTTTTTTAACTACATAGCTTTACCATAGTCACCTCAGTCCTATCATGTACAGACCTCCCCGCTCGCATGAAGTGACTGTGGGAAAGTTGAATAAACTTAGTAACCGCCACTTGAGGGATATTAAATGTAACTCTTATGGCATTTTTTTACAACAAAATCCGGAAAACTAACCAGAACGATAGTTACTGCTGCGATTAGTTTTTAATCTCAAGTTTCATAATGTTGTGTTAACGTAAGAGAATGCATTTATCATAATTATATAATATAAGGATTTCAAGATTGTGTCTATGGT
The DNA here is from genome assembly GCA_944567765.1 of Carterocephalus palaemon. NCBI lineage: Eukaryota > Metazoa > Arthropoda > Insecta > Lepidoptera > Hesperiidae > Carterocephalus > Carterocephalus palaemon. The sequence continues at coordinate 4,137,563 of OX155655.1, read as the reverse complement.
CAACAATGGATTTACTTTACCTTTTTTTTGTTACATGAATGTATTTTAAGTGGATATAGTATAGAATAAATTCTTTATTTTGTGAAATTTTGTTTTATTTAATTATTGGTGTTTTTCCATAACCTATATGCAGTGGCAAAAACTAGTTTGTTCTTTTAAGTTGGGAGTTATTTACCCACACTGAATTTGTTCTCGAGATTACTATTACTTGGCGTACACGGTGTTCCCAGTGCACGCCGCGAGCGCGTTCACTCCTGATGAGGGTCATCGTAGTCGACCGAAACTAGTCGGCCATTTCAACTATGAATATAAACACTCACGAATCATTCAGTAATAAAATGAGTAAATATTCACATACAAATATTTGACCCTATTTTTAACAGGTGCAGAAAAGGCCTTGAATAACGAAAACCGACCCAAATCACTATGGTAAAAACCTAAGTGACCCCTGTTATCAATACCTACATATTAAATTAATACATCAATACCATTAACTTCATCAATCACAACAATATAATCTGCTGATAATAAAATCTATCCATTGTTATATGCAAGAAAATTCAATTAACCAATCTTGTTATTCTTTACAAACAAGTTGCAAATGTATTCACAAGTGGCTTAATTTGCTGTATGTACTTAATATTATTCACCATTCTTTACAAGATAGTTTTTACATACATATATATAGTTAACATTGCTGTAACAAATTTATGTTTACATTTAATAATACAGTTGTTGAGTTTTCGCAAGTGTGAATATGAAGGAAATAAAAAAGGTTAAATAGGTTTCCAAAGACAAATATATTCTTGATCAAAAATGTTTGAATTTTCAAATTACTTGTGGGTTCAATAGAAAATACTATTTACATTATCACTAAAAGTATAGTAAAGTAAACACTAGCCTTATGGTAAAACTTTATATTTTAGTAATCACATGTGTTCCCTTACATACTGCTGTTTTACATACAGATAATATATTTTTAAAGTACATTCTGATGTACCGAATCATATAAAATTGATTGTTTAAATATCTCCAACTTAAAGCTTTTTGATCAGATATCAGTCCAAACTTTGTCATCGGGTAGGATGCAGGGGTGGAATGTCAGAATGTTCGTGTTTGTCTAAATAAAACATAATATATACAAGAGGTATCACAACACCAAGAATGAGCACAAAGCAAACAAGATGAAACCATTTTAATCCAAAGTCTGCTCCGTGTGATGTCAGCTCCTTCACAACAACAGCTTCAACAGAGACTTTAGTTTTGTCCGGCAATAATTTTGTGTCTTCTGACAAAGATTCGGGCACTTCAGAGTCAGTGTATGGTACCACTGATGGTGCCAGGGTGCTGTTCAAAACAACTGCATTACAATCGATAGCACAATCATTGCTGTCCATATTTTCATCACGTTTATTCTGGTGATGTAAATTGTTCTTAATCGGGTTCTGGAGAAGACTGTGAACTGCAAGGCTAGGGCTGTTGGATGTGGAGGGCACTGGATCGGGAGGCGCCTGTGCAGGTATAAGCTCAGTCAGGACTGAGTATGGAGTGACGGGCACCTTGAGAGTCCTTCTGGCGTATATTTCATTGTCCTTATGTATTTGGTTGATCCTCTTCAATTCTGAAATCTGACAGTTACTTATTTAAGTAACTAGGTCTTAATAAAGTTAATGATGGTTGTTTCTGCAAGGTTATATAAAACTGATAGTCTTTCACTGTGCAAATTCTTTTAAGCAGTGTTGCATAGCTTTTAATGTTACAATCCATTAATGGTATGTAATTAAAAAAATATTTATTCATTAGTCTCCATAATAACTGGATTTGTAATTAAGATTATAAATTACTCCACATTGATTTGTAGCAGAATATTCCACTTACGGAACAATAAAACCTGAGGGCGATGGCTTGGAGAGTGTCTCCCTCTTGCACCTGCGCCTCGATGAAGTGTTCTTGCGGCTTGAGGCGATGCAGTTGCACCTCGCCGTTGTAATGGCCCTCCTCGTGCTTACCGCCGATCATGGTGTAGCCGTTCAAGTCATCTCCACTCATCCGACGAGACCTACACACAAAAGCAATAGCAAAATAACACGTAAACTTATACAAGGTACTACGCCACTATACGTAGGTACACTTTGACTTACCTTTGTTTCATTTTCAAGAACAATACTACAACTAAATGATACTAGCATGACCCGAAATAGAAATACAATTGTACCTTTTCAAATTACTATTACCAAGGGATAATATACTTTATCAAAATATACAATAACAGCTGTTAATAAATTTTCACAATCATCTTCCTTGTTTTTTTTTGACAAAATTTTTTGACGTTTTGCCACATAAATAAAACTTGTTTACCGCCACAGATTAAAATATTACGATATAACCACAGAATAAAATATCCCTGGCGGAGATTTTAACAATCATTATTTCTCTATGGCACGAGTGGGTGGAGTTCATTCATAAGGTAGACAAATGCTGCTACGACCAAAGAAAGCTGCTTAAATGCAGCTTGGTTTAGTTGCTACTGTATTGACATCCTGAAATACTCAAAAAAACGAATTCATCATCTATCAGATGTTTATTTAAGATGGCGAACTCTCCTTCTTCTTCTCTTTTCCTCACGCGTTATGAACCCATTGCCTACTACTACCATAATTTTCTTCGTCTTTCATCTAATATTATAGCAATCGCTGTTAATGGTCAATGTTTGAGTGTGAATTCGTGAATTGACTGTAATTGAATATCTAAGATTTGAACTAACAGGATTAAGTATCACGTCCCCAGTCCTCATACCCATTAACGAACTGAATAAAGTAATGTTCTAATTAACTCTCTCAGCTAACTGGACTAACCATCCCAGTCCCTATTTGAGTCTTGTTCAAAGACAATCACAGTTGCTATCTTTAAAATAAAATAAAAAGTGTGTGTGTACTTAAATACACGCGTTAGAAGTTATACTTCTTAGGCGTAACAAGATAAAAATCTTTTCAAAAATTGTATCTTTCGCCGTAATCTACGTTTGTAGAAAAAACGACACTAACAATAGAAAAAGGTATTTAATACATTGAATGTTTTAATAAAACGCATTGATTGACAATTGAAAATGTACACTGTCAAACCATTTTTTGACAATGTTCACAATGTTGATTAAAGTTAACTTCATGGTGTCGGTTTTTTGTGACGGTGTGCGCGCGCATCGTAAAAATTTACTCCCATCATTTTTCCCTAACGCGCCAAAAGAAGTATAACTTCAAAAAAACGTGAAGCTGCGATATGATACCAAAAATCACTGCACGCGTCGTCGTCGGTACGGTACTGACATGTATGAATAGAATAAAAGTCATGCATGGTAACTGTAGCGTCCATAGCCCAATGGCTTGCTTCGATTCAATGTGATCGAAAGAGTTAAGCAACGACGGGCACGGTCGGTTTGTGGATGGGTGACCGCTAGTGGCAAAATTTCATGGACACTACCGTGCTTCGGAGGGCACGTAAAGCCGTCGGTCCCGGTTGTTTTCAATGCTGGAAACAGTCGTTAAGCCTTGTCGAAGACCTTCGGGTGGCTTGAGAACATTCGACACTGGGTTGGCCACTAACCCCTCCACCAATCCGCATTGGAGCAGCGTGGTGGAGTATGCTCTAGACCTCCCGCAGAAGTGTCTGTGGGGGAGACCCGTGCCCAGTAGTGGGCCGTCTATGGGTCGCAGCGATGGTAACTGTACGGTACGGAACTGTCGGTCACGTGTCGGCACTGTTATGTGCGGATAGACCTTATTTTCCGGGAATTGATGTATCCTAAATGATAATCCGGAGTATGAATACTAACCCAAGTTTCATCTAAATCCGTTCACGGGTGTTCAGTTCACGTGATGCACAGACAGACGGAGACAATATTTTTGAGTCAAAATGTTATGCCCCTGAATTGAAATTCTGAAAAATATTCAATGGTAGGTACTACAGAAAAAGTTCCTCTTCAGTTTTATTATGGTATAGATTGTATAGTGGAGCTATATTTAAATATGGATATCTTCAAAACGAAAATGATACAATGAAAAATTGTTATTTGAATTACCACCATGGAGAGCAGCATACACCATAACACCATTAACACAAGTAGATGGAGTAACAAATAGACAAAGGTGTAATAAGTCAATGGTGATAGCAATATTTAGATTTTACAGCCTTTTTTTACAACACATCACTTTATACAGTTTGTTATCGTCACGATCGAATAGATTCGTGACATTTCGCTAACAATTCGTTTGAATTTTCGGAACTATTTGTTTCTCGTTGTTGGATCTCAATCTTGCCTGGTATTTTTTTTATATTATGCAATGAACAATGTGTCAGCGGTCAGATTTCACGTCAATTTCTGGCATCTACTTATGGTCTAAGAGCCAGTGAACGGATACCTGTATGTATTTGACCAGACTTGGGTTTTTGTACATTGAGACCCCTATACCTACCGTACATGAGATGGGGACTCACTAAGCCCAAAGTGGTGGACGCGGCCAGTGCGCAGGTAAGACAGGTATCGATTTTTGGCTATGTATAAATGCATTTGACCACGTCTGCCGTTTAGATATTTGAAAATATATTATTATTATTAATGGAAAATAACAATGGCAGACCATTATCACGCGTTTAACATTGTGGCAGACAATTTTGAAAATGTAAAATTTTTTTTTTTTTTTAAATTAATTGACCAAAATGCCATCAATAGTTATATTTTATTTATTATAGTCTTAAAAACTTATATTGATAACGGCAGACGTATTCATTGCGTATAAACATCAGCAGATAACAACTTCTGAGATACTACCCGGTCAGATGTATGCATATAGCTATCTTCCTTCTTTCTCCCATGTATTACTATTGTACTCATTCTAGCCTATAGTATTTTTACTCATAGCTACTAACATTCGTCGGACGTCGATGATGGAAGATTCCAACTATTTGTCCGCAATTACAAAGCTTCAGACATCAATGAAAATTTCAGCAAAAAAGTGCAAAATTTTGACGCAACCACAATTCCACCGTGTAAGAGTGAACTTTACCAACAATTTCTGAGAGCTCATTATATTTCTATGATTTGGAAAAATGTTTACAAAAAACAACCTACTGCTTTAAACCAATTGGATTATGGTTGGATTGAGCAGGACAACAAATTAGTCTTCAATTTGTTCGAAGGAGATCAACTTCCATCTTTTTCACCGATGTTCCTGGTAAGTTGATAAAAATCAATTCTTTATCGAATATGTTCGAATCAATTTACAAATTATTTATATTTTAAAATTTACGATTAATTTTGCAGAATCCGATTCAATGGATGATGAAGACGAGTTCAATGATGATAACCACGGCTCGGATGATGATGATGATGAATGAAGATCAAAATCAATAAATAGATATATACCTATATACATATATATTGATTTAGTAATGCATGCTAGATTGTTTTTTATTTATCTAACGTTTAAATTTTGTATTCAATAAATAAATGTGAAAAATAAAATACAAATTTGAATTATTTTTTGTTCTTAGCAGTATACTTTAATATTTAAGATTTTTTCGTAACGTATCTCCTTCTTTATCGTTTAACTTTAAAAGTTTAGTATAAGTATAGACTACATGCAAAATATGAATTTCATTAAATACAGTGATTATGTAAAACTGCTATCATAATATATAGACATCTGACCGGGTAGTATCTCAGATTTTGTTATCTGCTGATGTTTATACGCAATGAATACGTCTGCCGTTATCAATATAAGTTTTTAAGACTATAATAAATAAAATATAACTATTGATGGCATTTTGGTCAATTAATTTAAAAAAAAAAAAATTACATTTTCAAAATTGTCTGCCACAATGTTAAACGCGTGATAATGGTCTGCCATTGTTATTTTCCATTAATAATAATAATATATTTTCAAATATCAAAACGGCAGACGTGGTCAAATGCATTTATACATAGCCAAAAATCGATACCTGTCTTACCTGCGCACTGGCCGCGTCCACCACTTTGGGCTTAGTGAGTCCCCATCTCATGTACGGTAGGTATAGGGGTCTCAATGTACAAAAACCCAAGTCTGGTCAAATACATACAGGTATCCGTTCACTGGCTCTTAGACCATTAGCAGTAATATCGATTTATGCAATGAAATTGGAGTTTGCGAACTTCAATTTCATTGTATTTGTTTCTTTCGCACATGCTCTTTAATCTTAATGGCTTTTTCGATTTGGTTTAAAAGAAATGAAATACGGCAGTCACCAATAGACTCACTATCTATTGGTGATCGTGTCAACGGCTCCGACACACTGCGCTACAAACACAAAATGAGATAAATAATAACAAAATATTCAGTAGTTTCAATTTTTATTAATACACAATTTTTATTAACCTGGGAGTATTTTTACACAACAGTAAGGTACAAACCATATAATACCTTTGGTACTGCGCCGCGGCGGTGGTGGTAGTATTTGCACGTGTCATTATTTCCTTTAACTACCTACATTATGTACAAAAAATATTTAATACAAAAACTGACTTGCATCACCATCACAACATTCGATAATATTTTTATAATTGATATTAATTTATATGATGTGTGTTTTTTTAACATTACCATCTTGAGTCTCTATCTATACCTACATGAAGTCATCGCAATCAATGAAGGTTACATTCACAAAATTATAACGAAACAAATGACCTAAACTAGCCTTAAGTAAATTTTAAAAACAAATAATAATAAAATATCACAGAAAATATAAAACATCACTATCACATGTAATTATGTGTTAAGGTAAGCCAAATAAAATTTAAGAGTATATTTTATACTAACTCTTTTATTCACAAGCCTTTTTTTTATTTAGATAAAATAATTTGATATTCAATTAAATGTAAGCAATAAAAGGTTTTAATACATCATAAATACAAAATAATTGAATAAATTAAAAAATCCTAAATAATGCAATAGACATAATTATGTATGAATTTCAATTGAAATTGTATTCAATAAAGAATAGTCTAGAATACGAAATCATCTTTTAATGGTATATTTCCTGTCAAATTAAACTAAAACATCAAATTGAAAGGCAATTACTATTTTAGAATTAAGGAACTAAAACAATATTACGATTGTATTTAGTATATAATCATAGTTTTTGTTTATTATCTGGACACCGTAAGGAATAAATAGCAATACTTTTCGTAATTATATCATGTGGCAGTTGTTGTAACACAGTAGTAATAAATAACATTAACATCTTACACAAAAGTTAAGTAATTGTATTTACAAAGCATTATGACAATCAATTCTTAGCAAACTATTTACATGTCACTAAACAATAAAAGGTATGTTGATTCTGTGTCCTCTATAGTTGGGCCATCTACACCAGCATTTTTCACAACTCGTATTCCATAATAAGATCTCAGAACTGATAGACCCAACTTTAAACAACATTTTGTTTTAAAGATTGCGTAAAATTTAGAGGTTACCCTATTAACAATATTATATTGTTACACATACTCTTGATATATAAAAAACTTAGTAAAGTTTGTATGCGGTTCTATATTAAATAATAAATGTACTATAAAATGACTAATTTCTTTTATTATACATATTTATTTCTTTGACATGGGTGGAAATGTTACTTAGAAGTGGCAAGAATTATATACTTAGGCAAAATGGCAAACCCAACTAAAATATTTTTAAATGCTATTTCTGTATTTCTTTATGTATTGTTATTAGAATAACCCATAGTCAACAAATCTCATAAATGATGTTATTCATTAGAAATATCTAAGTGCTATTCAGATGTGCCATAGGCGCAGTAAAAGTGAAACCTCGAATACGTGCCCATTGGTGGTTGGCCTTTTTTGTTTGATCAGCTATTTCGACTGAATACTAAAGAATATTGGTCTATTGAGTATAGATATCTCATACTTAGTCTTATATACTTGAAGTACTAGCAAACAGAACGAAGTGTTGTAAAAAAGTAAGTACCTATTCTGTATTAGTCTACATTTTATATATTACCTATATATTTGGTTACAAAATTTTATAAAAGTATTTCTTATTTTAATATTAATTTGCTCTATGTGACGCATTATGTAATATCACTAGCAAGAATATTTAGCAGTTCACCTTTAAACTGCTGGCCGGTAGTATACTGACCAAATAAAAGTTCAAACAATAATGTGTTTCTATTTAAGTCCTATTGACGGTGAACTTTAAAGGTGCTCAAATATTACAGGTTGCAAATGTATTCGGATCAATTACTTGCAAGCTTATCCTAAGTGTTAATGTAGTTTATGGTAGAAATAGCTATTATTGCTTGATTATAGTTCTCGCATTGATTTTTTATCCCATTATGTCAATTTAGTGATGCGGCACAAATGCAACGGTATATTTAATTTATGTCTAAAATGTAATATCTTATTTTAATACGAAGACACATTGTATGGGTTAGTTGATTTATTGAGATGGGCTAAAAGTTATATATTTATTTCCATCCATCCACGTGTACTCCTCCCTTAATTGGTATATTTATTTACAGTTAATTGTATTAAAACAATATATATGTGAAATTATATTTCAATTTAATCTGCCCTTTGATTTAGATAATAAATTAGATGTAAAATAATTATTAAGAATTACATTTTGGTCATCGCTTGGACAGATTGCAAGCAACTCCAACTTATATCTGTATTATGATATTCAGTATCATTCAGTGCATATAATAGTGTTTGCAAGTTTTATAAGTATATTAAAACTTGCAAACACTATTATATGCATAGCGAAACATAGCGAAAAAAGTTATTAGGTATTCTTGTTTTTAAGGCAGATTTATATAAAATGGACCTACATCGCTTTTTTATGTCATTATTTCTAAGTTTTCCATTAGGTCCATTTTATTCGTGACATGCATACAAGGGTATTTCTAATACATGTTCATTCGCATTTAAATACGTATCAGATCAATTAATTGCATCACGAATATTTAACCGTAACGCTTATGATGTTACTCTATGACGCTTGTGTATTGCAATGTTGAAATGTAAATTCGTTGGTTTTTCTGATCGCAATTTTTTCTTGAATAAACCATTTATGCTTCGAGACATGTCTTTGTCAGTTATTCCGAAATATATCCAACTGTATGCTCTATTAACTTTGAAAAGAAAACGGGTGCATACTGCGCAAAACGAAGGCAACGATTTTTTATTTTTTTATTTTAAGGTACATTTTCGTATTTGTCATGGGGGGCAATCTCTTTTCACGTATTTTTGAACCACTCCAAAATAATTTGCCAAAGAATTCAAATAAAAAAATAACTAAACAACATCCCGCCTGTATTTCCCCGAAGGGGTAAGCAGAGGTGTGTATACCCAAGTTTCACCTCTTATATATGCCCCATGTAATAGGTGGAGCCTATTGCTATACACGGGGGTCCACCCCCCGGCAGCGAAATTCTTCAAGAAAAGTCTTAGCGTGACTTCGATTAATTTCTATCGATTATAAGTATCGATTCGCCAGCCAACACTAGCTGGTCCTAGAGTAAAGTTCACGCGTTATCGAACCCTTGGAAATCGCCGGGCCAATTCTCACGGCGTGCGGCTCGATCTGAGCCCGTGCACGCGAAAAACGCATCCCCTTCAAACGGATCCACTTCCCGCGTGAATATATTTACCGATTCCGATTTTTTAATATCTCGATGTACGGGCATCTGTTTCGGTCGTAAAGGTGGAACGTCTTCGTCCTCCTCCGCTATGGAGGCGGCGCGGCCTCTCGGGGTGGACACGGTGAAGTCGTCCTCGAACATGGATCGAGGCGATAGCGAGTCCGAGTCGAATCGGAATCGAGTCGCCGGCGAGTCGCCGTCGCGCGCGCGCGCCGAGCTGCCCGACAGCGGCGACGCCGTTGTGTCCTCCGCATCGAACACGAACCTGTTAATGTGGAGTAAGTTTACAACATTGATTCATTAAGGAAGTGAATATGTGAAGTGGAAACTGTGTACTATGGAGTATATGGATAATAGTATTCAATGGACGCTAATAGCACATTTTAGAATTTTACGTTTATTGTCATTTTAAGTGTACCTGTGCTTATGACAAATAAATAATTAAATAATAACAGAAGCATTCGTCACTTGTTGACGCGCAACTAAGCAAAAGATGCGTAAATTTGATTCGAACCCACCCCTGGCGTAACAGGCAGGGTGACTACCGATTACGCCAATGCAACGGGCCCGTCGTGCGTGCAATACCTGGTGCCCTCGAGGCAGGTGTAGGGCGCGCGCTTGGCGGGCAGCGGCGCCGGCTCCGGGTAGTGGCTGTCGAAGGGCGAGGCGTGCTCGCTGCGACCCATAGACGTCCCACTGCTGGGCACGGGTCTCCCCCACAGACGCAGCTGCGGGAGGTCTAGAGCATACTCCACCACGCTGCTCCAATGCGGATTGGTGCAGGGGTTAGTGGCCAACCCAGTGTCGAATGTTCTCAAGCCACCCGAAGGTTAGGGCGTTAGACAAGGCTTAACGACTGTTTCCAACATTGAAAACAACCGGGACCGACGGCTTTACGTGCCCTCCGAAGCACGGTAGCGTCTATGAAATTTTGCCACTAGCGGTCACCCATCCACAAACCGACCGCGCCCGTCGTTGCTTAACTCTTTCGATCACGTTGAATCGACCCGAGCCATTGGGCTATGGACGCTACTACTAGTAATCAATATATGTACTAACATGTAATAACAATAAATACCTGGTGCCCTCGAGGCAGGTGTAGGGCGCGCGCTTGGCGGGCAGCGGCGCCGGCTCCGGGTAGTGGGTGTCGAAGGGCGAGGCGTGGTCGCGCGGCGAGAAGTCGCTCGAGAAGCGGTAGTCGCGGCAGGGTCACTACCGACTACGCCAACGTGCCCGTCGTGCGTGCAATACCTGGTGCCCTCGAGGCAGGTGTAGGGCGCGCGCTTGGCGGGCAGCGGCGCCGGCTCCGGGTAGTGGTTGTCGAAGGGCGAGGCGTGGTCGCGCGGCGAGAAGTCGCTCGAGAAGCGGTAGTCGCGGCAGGGTCACTACCGACTACGCCAACGTGCCCGTCGTGCGTGCAATACCTGGTGCCCTCGAGGCAGGTGTAGGGCGCGCGCTTGGCGGGCAGCGGCGCCGGCTCCGGGTAGTGGTTGTCGAAGGGCGAGGCGTGGTCGCGCGGCGAGAAGTCGCTCGAGAAGCGGTAGTCGCGCGGCCGCGCGCGCGCCTCCTCGCGCCGCCGCCGCCGCGGCTCGCGGGACTCTGTTCGTGCATACGTAAAAAAAAATGTTTGTCTGTAAAGTCGGTTTACGGACGATAGATTTACGTGATAACGTCATAATCATTATTTTATACAAAAAAAAAATGTCTCACACACCCTGTATACAATGTTCATGTCTCACAAACCCTGTATACTATGTTATTGTCTCACACACCCTGTATACAATGTTCATGTCTCACACACCCTGTATACAATGTTGTACAATTGTTGTACAATCCGATTTAACTACACGTGACGTCAGATCAGGACACTTTATGACGTCAGATAATTATGACGTCAGATAACGACACCATGACGTCAAACTTTTTCGGATGTGTTGGCGTTCATCGATTTAATAAACGTTATCACGTCAATAATCAAACGTAGGTACGTATCGATTCGTCCCTGTTGCTCGGGACCAGAATAGTGCTACGGTAGCCCCTGTCTGTCGTAAAAGGCGACTTCTGGGGTTGCGGGCGGTGAGAGTGGGAGCTCGAATCGTCCATGATGTGACCCCGGGAAAGACGACGCTGTTTTTGGCTGTACAGCGTTGTGTAAACCGGGAAGAGCCCGTCTGGGGCGCAGCGCCGGAGGTGTGGTATGTATCGATCGACTTCAGCAACGTTGGGCGCGGTCGATATTATTTTTTTTACAATAGTAAAGCAATCGGTTAAGCCTTCTGCAATCCCTTCGGGTGGCTTGCGAACAGTTGTTGGTAGGCAGGCAAAATGGCTGAATATTTGATAGTATAAAAAATGAAACGTTTCGATTCTGGATTATGGATAACAGACGTTACGAGCTAACTACGCAAGATTACAACTGTAAAATGACCATACACAATGTTACAATCAGTTATGTCTCCTTCAATTACACACATACCATCACACGTATTTATAAATAATTAAAATAAAACATGCACATCATTTACCTCTCATGGAATCTCGGCCCGAATCTCTCGACTCCCGGCCCGAGTCCCTCGAATCTCGACCCGAATCGCGAATATCGCGATCCCGGGAATCGCGTGAATCTCGCGAGTCCCGGGATTCCCGGTCGGGGTCCCGGCGCGAACCGCCCGTCGCCGAGCGGCGTCCCGACCAACCCAGCGTCGATCCGTATCTGGAACAGAATTAAATCCAATTTATTATTGTAATTGATTGTTTTTAAATAAATTCAATTTAACCCTTTAGTTAGACGACGGCTTATGCAAGGTGGCCAGTAAAATGGCCAGTAATTTTAAGGTCGATATTTCATAGATTTCCATTAGATTATTGAACCTCATGAACATAGACTGGAATTAAAACACTTGTTTTCCAGCACAGAACTGTTTTTCAGATGTAGTATTTATGGACAATATAAGTTTGAGTTCAACTGTTTTACTATTCTTAAAAATAATGACAAATTCAGAAAAATTTGACGAAACATAAGCAGAAGTAGAAGCTCTATCCACTTACTACTACTACTGCAACTAAACTAATGTTTAGAATCTTGCGTTCTAAATTCAAATTTTGCAGAACGTTCTAGAAAAATTCTGAATATTTGAAAACTTGTTCGACGCAACAATACCTTCTCTCGCTAGGATCTTCGCTCTGCCTTAGTTCAGTGCGACGCCTCGACTCCCGCCAGCCCAGGGAACCGTAGTTTCTTTCTAGAAACGACTTTTGTCATTACATTGTTGTGGTTAAAAGTGAAAACAATAACCATCTATAATAAACAATATCCAAGTTACGATCATTGATCGATTAGATCAATTAAATCACATTCTACAAAGAGATGACATTACCAGAATTGTTTTTTCTTGAGAAACGAATGAATGGACTCGCCATCATTATATTACTACCCAAAGGGCTACCCTTTCGGTAGTAATAAAGTAGATTTATATTGAGAGACTAGTGGACGCCCGCAGCTTGGCTCGCGTGGGATTAGACATTCACTAACTACAAAAACGACAAAGTTTCATACTAACTTTGCACCCCCGTTTTATCCCCTTAGGGGGTGAATTTAAAAAAATACTTTCTTAGTGCTCCCCTACGTTATAAAAGGAACCCCTGTGCAAAATTTCATGTTTCTAACCCTTATAGTTTAGGCCCTGCGTTGATATGTCAGTCAGTCAGTCAGTCAGTCAGTCAGCTTCTCCTTTTATATATATAGATTGAGTGTTACAATAGCGTACCGTCTCTCCGCCAGCGCTGCTCCGGCCACCGCTCCCTGGGCGACGACCGGCCCGAGCCGCACCCATCGCTGTAACTACCAAACACGTCAGCTATAAAGCGAAAGCAATGGCCACGTTTTGTGAGCGGGTGATCACGCAAAAAGAGGCAGCAGAGAGGTCAAGAGAAAACTGTACCCTCGCTGACCCACTACGTAGGAGGAGACCCGGAGGAAGAAGACTGCGCTACGCGCACATTCTTCCTCCGCCATAGAAGATATCACCATAAGGATGAAGGAGCCATTACGGCTAGCGCAGAGACGCCGCGGTAGTAATGCCTAGCGATCCCGTGGCGTCTCACTCACATCGTCGCTGAAGGCACCGCTGGGTTTTAGTGGGTATTGTGGCAAGTCATTGCCATTGAGTCCCACATACCTGCCCAGATCACGGGCAGGACGCGTAAAGGCATTTCCCGGCGAAAAAAATAAAAATAAAGGGGATAGCTGCGCGTGGGTTTGTAGCGATGTAAGCCTTAACTTGCCTACTCGTAATATTATAATGGTGTAATGATCTAATAAACGGACAGTATCAAACAGACTTCGGACTATTATTCACCTCCCGAACCGCGCCTCACATGGCGACCCTGCCAGGATTTATTGCGAGGGACAAAGTACGGTTGGCGAGACCCCGCTCTCCCCGCGCAAGTTAATTTAATTTCGACCTTTGCGCATTCTGCGTCGATTATTATTAAATTAGAAGTACTAAAACAAAAAAATCTGAATCAATAAATCAGCTGCGACAACGGATTGTTGCCAGGGTATCCAGTCTCCACGTAGTTACCAGCGACATCGCCAAGTCATCCAGGTTAGCGCTCTTAAGCCGTTTATGAAAACATAAGCATCATGGACAGTTGACACCGAAGCAATTGTCATTAAATTGAAAGTAGCTAGGTAGCATTTTGTGCCCCACATGCATTGATATTCGTAATGTTTGCGTGTGTTTTACACAGTTGTAGGTCGTGTAGTAGCTACATTGCCTAAGTTTGTAATGCACCTCATGTTATAATTTACCTAGGTATATATAGACTTAAAATACAGAAACTTAAGATTTTCTTTACGTTCGTTAAGAGTGTACATAATCACCATACATATTGCGAAATAAAAATATTTCATATAATTTTAACTCACTCCTCGTCCTCGTCGTAAGAGTGCCTCGGCTTCCGATGTCGCTCCTTATCCCTGTACTCCTTGGCCCGCTCCCGGCTCCTCGAGTCCCTGTAGTCCCGCTCCCTGCTATATGTCCTCGTGTCCCGCTCCCACGCGTCCTTTTCAAATCAAATAATTTATTTGCATTTATTAAGAATCAAATATAAATAAAACAAATTATTTATTTGGTGTTAAAAATGGAATTAAATATTATAATGTGGTATGAGAAACATATAATGTATTATTAAATTAATATTTTAGTTATAGTCTTATCATGTTATTTCATAAATACGATGTCAAAATAATAACAAAATAGATAAAAACAAAAAAGAAAAGGAATAATTTTTTATTTTACGTTCATTAACATATTCAGTATACATACATACCTACTACATATTTTATTTATTTATTTTAATACATTATTTACACGTAATTAATAACCACTAACTTTAAAAAATAACTAAAAAATTAATGAATATGAATTCAAAGTTTTCTAACCTTGTTCCTGTCCCGGCTCCTCCTGTCCCGCCGGTGGTCCCGGTGGTCCCGCTCCTTGCTAACTTCCCGCCGGTCCCGCCCGCTGCCTGAATCCCGCCGATCTCTTGCCGACTCCCTCCCGTCCCTGCTTAGGTCTCTCTTGTCTCTCTTATCTCTTATCTTGTCCTTCTCGCGCCCGCTGCCGGAGTCGAGGCATTCCCTCGAGCCTGATGAGTTTTGTCTGAATGGAACAGCCTCAGACTTTAAGTGGGTCTGGATTCAAATAAAAGCAACACGCACAATTGACTCTTGGAAGTTATGTTCCAACAAACATGGTTTCTAATGAAACCTTGAATGAAACCTTCTCCTCGACGGAATGATGGATTAATGTGATTAATCGCAAATTATTGCAAGAAAAACAATAATTTGCGTTAAAACTCAATCTATATATATAAAAGGAGAAGGTGACTGACTGACTGACTGACTGACTGACTGACTGACTGACTGACTGACTGACTGACTGACATATCAACGCAGGGCCTAAACTATAAGGGTTAGAAACTTGAAATATTGCACAGGGGTTCCTTTTATAACGTAGGGGAGCACTAAGAAAGGATTTATGAAAATTCACCCCCTAGGGGGGTAAAACGGGGTTTTTTTTTTTTTTATTCAATAATTTTGTACACACATTTTAATCAACATCTGCCAAACTGTAAGACAGTTTGTCGGCAGTAGCTCCCGTGGATACAGTGCGGTACTTAATTACTATCGACTCTTCTAATAACTACATTACATTACTACTAATTATCTACTACATTACTACTAATTAACTATATTATTAACTACATTACTAACATTACTACATTGCTAAACTAACAGCTTAAGGTAAGAATATATATACTTTTTAATGTGTATGTGCGTGAGTGTGTCTGCGTGTGTGTGTGTGCTTATGTGGGTGCGTGAGCGTGTGTGTGTTTGTGTGTGCGTTTGTGTGAGTGAATGAGTGCTTGCGTTGCGTGTCTCTGTAAATATGTTTGTGTGAGCGGTGTTACGCTTTACTTACTAGTAGCATAAATACTAACAGCTTATTACAATAATTTTTAAATTTTGCTTGCAAATGTTTGTGTGTAATGACATAAATGTGGGTGTACGTGTGACTTAGGTATTTTTATTATTATTATATTTAAAGCAACAGCTGTTAATTATACCGGTATATGTATACTATGAGACTATGGACATAAAGAAAGGTAGTGTTTTCTCAGTTTGTTTTTTAATTGAATCCTATTCCTTACTCCTAGTAGTAGTTGATGCGGTAGTTCATTATACAGGACAGGCGTAATCCAGCGTCTTTCACGCTTACCATAGTAATTTTTAACTTTAGGAAGTTTAGGAACAACAAGTTTAGGCCTTTTAGCTGATCGGGTTGGGTATGTATGTTCTCTTACTAGCTTATTTCCTGTATTGTTAAACTGTTCGCATAAAATATTCATTTTTACTTTTAATTCAATCGGAAGGACTTTACATATTTTAAATAATTTTTCATAATCCTTATTTAAGGATTCTTTAACATTTGTGTCAACTAACAGTTTCAATAAGCGTATTTGTAATTTTTTAATTTTATCTAAATATGTAGGAAACGTGAGACCATACGCACCCAGCCCGTATGAGATGACTGCGTCAGCCAACGCATAATACAGTAGGTACATAATGCCTTTGCTCACAATAAATTTTAAGTGTTGTAGTTTTCCAAGTATTGATCTTAATTTATTGCAAACGCTGTCCACATGACCCTTCCAGTTAAAATTATTGTCTACATTTAAACCTAGATATTTATAATGAGATACCTGCTCTAACTCAAGACTAGCACAATTTATTTTACTAATGTGTAAGCAATCGTATGTGTGACCTATTATTTTTATAGTACAAGTCTTATTCTTGTTGTACGGGGATATAACTGACATACATTTAGTTTTATTTAAATTTATTATGATCCCATTATCATGGGCCCATCGTACGATGTTATCTAAGTCATGTTGTACTGCTTCCTGTATATTAAGTTGGTTTGTGTCGCTATAAATAATGCACGTATCATCAGCGTACATATAGGACCTACAATTCTTAATAACATTAGGCATGCTGTTTACGTGCATTAGATATCCGACAGGACCGTACACCGATCCAGTTGGAACACCAAACTTAATATCACCGACTTCACTGTCGGTCCCACATACCTGAACTTTAAGTTGTCTGTCCCTTAGATATTCCCGAAACCATGCAATCATTGGCCCCCTTATGCCACACTCCTGCATGGACTGCAGTAACCCGTCATGATCCAGAGTATCAAATGCTTTTTTGAAGTCGATGAAAATAGCAAATACAGTTTTTTTATCATTAAGTGCATTATGCACGTCATCAACGAACTTAGATAATACTGTAGCCGTGCTTCTATTAGGCCGGAAGCCGTGCTGAGCATCGTTAAAAATATAATTTCTTTCCATGAATTCTGATATTTGGCTAATTATAATTTTTTCTACAATTTTATTTATAACATTTAAGATAGCTATAGGTCTATAATTAGTGAATTGATCATGCGAGCCTTGTTTATAAATGGGCCTAATGATGGCTAACTTTAATTCTTTGGGGTATGTCCCCTTTTGTACACTTAAATTTATAAAATGTGCTATGACTGGAGAAATTTTATTTTTAATTTCTTTAATATCAACAGCTCTGATACCGTCCGATCCCGGCGTTTTACGGCAGTCCATGTTTTCAATCACTTTTAATACGTGCTCAGGTAATACTCTCCTAAACCTAAAACTTACATTACTTTCGTTCACATATGTATCGCGCCTTAAGAATAAATCATGACATTTATGCTGACTTTTAATGCTTTCTATTTCCGTGGTAAAAGTATCACGGAATCCATCACACACCTGATGCTTTGTTTTTGTATTTAGCATATACCTTTCAATTACACCATCAACTGATAAATTATTTCGTCCTAACCAATTGTTAATATTACTCCAAATTTTTCTCATGTCCCCGTTACAGTTTGTTATGTTAAGCTTTCGATGTTCATTTTTAGCGCGGTTTATCAATTTATTTGTGAAATTTCTTTGTCTCGTGTATTCTAATCTATAACTGTTATTTTTTGGCTGTGACTTCCACTTCCTAAAAAGGGAGTCTTTTTTATCAATCTGTTTTTGCAAATAACTATTCACCCACAACTGCATATCACGTTTATCAGCTGGTGTTCGTTGAAAGGTACACGTTCTATAAATATTTTGAAATATTTGCACGATTTTACTACATAATTCGATAGGATCTTCTAGAACCAGAAGCTCTGACCAATTTATATTCTGCAGATTTTTAATTATCATTCTATTATTAAACATTAGCTTTGGGATACAATTATCTAATTGCTTATTCACTCGTAGATCAGCTGTGAGTCCAATGATATAATGATCGGCAACTCTGCTCGTGACTGTATATGCCTCGAGTGAGCTTGTTACCTTATCAGTCCTCACGAAGACGTGGTCGATGCATGACGCCACATGCCGTCCAGAGGTTACACACTCCCGAGTAATATCACGCAATCCACACTGCAATCCAAGTTCACTTAGGATATTTAAATACCTATTAGAGATCGCTTCTAAATCCTGTTCTCTTATGTTGATGTTTATGTCCCCAATTACAATTACGTTGCTTCGCCTATGTATACCGGACAACATAGTTTCTAATTCGTCAACAAAACATGCCTTGCTTAGTATAGGAGGTCTATATATAACAAATAGATTTGTATCATAGTTTTTTAGCTGCAACTCGCCGGCCAATACCTCGCAATATTTAGTATGTGTTTCCTTCTTTTTAAATGTTAACTCACTTCTAACATATATCAATATTCCTCCACCTCGTCTGTCGTTTCTAGTCCTGTTATACATATTAAAACCACTTATTTGATATCTATATGTCTCATATTGTTTTATGTTTATCTCCGTCAGGCATATTACGTCGAGGCTCTGAAGACATGCATTTAACAACACCAACAGTTCATTGAAGTGCAGCCGTAAAGAACATATGTTGATATGGATTATATTTAAACAGCCTGCCTGTGTTTTTAATACTTTATACCACTCGTGTAGCGTAGTATATTTATAGTATTCTATGTCTTGTATATTTTGTTGTGTAATAAAATTTCGTGACATATGTTTAATAGTATTTAATGAACTGCAATTAGTTGGGATGTTTACGTGTGTCTGAAACCGTGTATTACTCTACTTATCTGTGTAAACTGGCTTCAATATCACTTTCAAACATAATTTGGTACACTTTTTTTTCAGTTTCATTCTTTTTTATTAATATTTTTCCGTTCTGTATCCAGATATATCTGTACTTCTCCTTCAATCTATCCTTCGCACTCCAGAAAAGTTGTCTTGTTTGGCGAGTTATATGCTCATTGATGTAAATGCGAGACATATTGCCATTTGTAAATATATTGTCATTTGTAATAGTATTTTTTTTGCATTTTAACCATTCAGTTCTAGCACCACGCGAGCGTAATGAAACTACTAAGGGCCGAGGGGTCTTTTTGCTCTCACCTGGTAATCTGGTGACTTTTTCAATATCCGCCGTTTTAAGTTTCAGCTCCTGGGCAATTTTACTAACATTTTCCAGCAGGTTTTCCCCTTCTTGCTGTTGCACATTGTGTATTTCTATTTGCATCTCTAACTCTTTCTGCTCTAGTCTCATTACTCGCTCCTCTAAAGCTTTATTACTTTCTCAAGATATACATTTCGATTTAATAAATCTCTTAACTGATTTTCATGTTTTTGTGCATTTTCGCCTACCTCAGATCTAAATTTTTCCATTTCCTTGTACTTTGTCCCAAGATAGTCCACCGATTTTTCAATTTCCATGTTTTCTTTTTTAATGTCATTGATTTCACTTTTTAGTTCGTAAAATCGAGCATTTTGTTCTTCCTTCAATGCGTGTAGTAATTTGGTCATGTTTTCCATTTGTTGACTCAATATAATTAAGTTCTCATTAACATTGTCTACATTGCAACAGGATGTCTTTTGTTTCCTGTGTTCTCGCGTTGAACACGAATCACTATCGCTGTCATCTTCCCTGCGTTTTTTCTTCAGTCGGCCCACACCAATCCAGTCTTCGATGGTAAGGCGTTTATCTTTCAACCGGGACACATTTGGATCAGAGCCATAACTCATGTGTTTCTCCGGCGTACGCTGCATGTTTGTACTATGCCTCGGCGTTCCTGATATTCAAATAGGCCTACGATTCATTTGCCGTCGGCAACAAGCGTAGCGCTTATCAGGTGGGCGGTGCTGTAAGATGGACGGAGGCGGTGCTACCTGCGCCTGCGCTGAAGCGGGATCTTAACACACTATATAGGTCCTTCTCTAACTTATAGCTTCGTCTTTGTCACTACTTAATTAAATTAGCGTAACTTTAGGATGCGTCTGGTGCGCACGCACGATCCACGAGAACTGTGCAAAGTTAGTATGAAACTTTGCCGTTTTTGAAGTCAAGTGGGCAACCCGAAGCCGGGCAGACGTCGTTAATGGGTCTAATTCTACGCGAGCGAAGCTGCGGGCGTCCACTAGTTTATTTACATTACAGAAGGCAATTTCAAAATCTTTCATCATGCCTATTGTGGTGGGTGGTGGGTGGTGTATGGTGGTATCTCACCTGGAGTCGCGGTCGCGGTGGCGCGAGCCGGGCCGCTGCGGGCGCGGCGCGGGCCGCGGCTCCTCCTCCCACGGCGACGCGTCGCGCGACGACGATGACGTCACCACTGCAAACATACACACATATTTAAAGCTAAAATACTCTTAATTCTTTAGGAATTTCAATAAATATTCACATCTATAACATTCCTGCGATTTTATAAAAAAAAATTCTTGCCTGTAGGGTTTACCTGATTTAAAATCTAGCTGAATTTAAAGGATGTGTATAAAAAAATGCAGCATTTTGACGTCATCAGGAGCATAGTTAAAGTAACATGTTATTTCGCTCAACGTTAAAAAAAAAATTATGACGCATTCAATAATTTAATGACCGTTTTTATTGAGTTGTCTTAATTGGCAAACATGGCACACTTTTTATTGAAATACATAGGTATTAAGTTTGGGAAATAATTAATAGTAAACAGAAATTAGTTTTGTGTTAAATGACTATTTATTTTGTAATCCGTTTTATTTTATATCTATCCTATTTTTAAATCAGATATTATGACACAAAGATACTGTAAGATCGTTTACTAAATAGGACAAATCTGAAAAAAAAAACGGAGTATAAAATACAATTGCAAAGTTTAAAAAATACTTAGTATACAATTACGAGAGCCAACAAGTATCATTAGCAAAACTCCTATAAAATCCACTTATTTGGCCAATTATGTATGGTATTTATACAAAAATTTTATAGTAGAGAGAGAGAGCAACAAAGTTGGCTTAATTAAAACTACTCACTAGGTACGACGAAATCGTGTTCGTTTAACTTTGATCTACAGTAATACATTTTGTGCTACACAGTATGCTACATTTACAAAACCATTCGACAACGAGCCTGATTTATTGAATTTTTCACCTACCTCATAAAAACGTACCAATTAAACGTAAAATTATACTTACAAGCAAAAACTCCTGGACGGAGAAATTAGAGCGAGTGAGTGAGAAAAAAAAATATTTAAAGTAAAATTTAGACAGGAAATATACAATTTTTTTTTAACGCAGATTAACTTATACTTGAATAGGCATTACATTAAATAATCAAAATAGTAGAGTTATTCAAATTATTATGATTAATTAGACCAGCAGTGGACTTTGAGAGGCTGATTGATAAATAAAACGAAACTTAAATGCTGCTGCTGCAACTCATAGACGTCCCACTGCTGGGCACGGGTCGCCCTCACAGACACAGCTGCTGGAGGTCGAGAGCATACGCCACTACGCTGATTCAATGCGGATTGGTGGAAGAATCTTAAATAAAACTTATGAATTAATTATTGAATCACTGGATTAATGTCATTTTTATAAGTTTGTCGTCCAGTAGCTATACATATACATCGGGTTTCGATTTCTTGCTTTCATTTACGGGGAAGATGTTTATATTTATTTATTTTTATTCTTCTCTTTAAACACCTTAGACTAGATATTCCAGAACTAAGATATTATTACTCATTCCACACATTGTGTTGAAGAGAAGCCTATGTAAAATAACAATGATATTTGATATTTACCCATAGGTCGCCGCCGCCTCTGGTGGGGCTCCGACTCCCTGGAATCGGACGAGTAGGGCGAGGCGCCCGCACCCCCCAGCACGGCCCACCGCCCCGTGCCCACGCCCACGCCCACGCCTTCCACAACGCCGCTCGGCACCACGGAACACTTGTCTGTTATGAAGAATTATGATGATTGGTTGGATAAAACCACATCATATTCTTTATGTTGTCGTACGTACGGCTGAGATTTTCCATGTACAGTTTCAGAGACAAATTGATATGAGTATCACCAGAAACGTAACCCCATAAATTGTATCGACGTTGCTATTGACGTAAAAAATTTTAGTTTTGAATTTTTGAACCACGTGTTCGATAGTCTATTTGTGAGAAACAAAATTTTAACAAGAATCCGTTGGAAACTACATAACGCATTATAATTCATTAAGTCAAGAAGTTATTATGGATTATAATTTAGGAAATATTCAAGAAGTCAATATTATCTATTCTAAATTTATTCTCAATGTAAATATTAAGAATTATATTTATGCTATATATATAATGTAAGCGAATCATGTATCCGAATTATAATGTAGATAAGCCTTCTGCAAACTTCTACAAATAGAGGTTTAAAAATAAAAATAAAAAAACTAGAATTTACCCTTTGTATCCGGAGAGGAGCCGCTAGGCACGTCGCTGATAGAACCAGTGGACAGTCTCATCGGCACCTGAAGCTCCCTAGCGGGTGCTTCTACTGGCGTCTCCTTCTTCTCCTCAACAATCTTCTCTACTTCCTTCTCTTTCATGCATGGGCTTTTTCTAAACGCGTCCTCGACGTGCGTGAAAGAGAGTGAGCTATTGTCAATGCAGTCGAAGAAGTCGGAATTGTCAAAGCCGTCCGATTTCTCGTCGGATTTCTTGCGCTCCTTCGGCATTTCCGGGGGAAGGGATTCGAACTCGTCAGGTGGTTCTGTGATAGTGATCTCTCGTAGTGCCGCATATCTATCGTTTGCGTTGTCGTGTTTCGATTCCGCTGTCCCATTGTCTCGCGGCGTCACGCTTCGCCTCGCCTTCTCTATCTGCAGTTTCTTCATAACAACCTTCACGTCTTCGATCTTCGCTTCTATCGGCTTAGGGCTCACCGAGTTTCTGAACATGTTAAACGAGTCTAAGGTCAATTCGTCCAGCGTTTTTAACGGACTCCGAGAAGGCTCTTGGGCTGCTTCCGTTTCCTCCGTCTTAATCAGATTGTCTATCATCGTCAATTCCTTGTCCTCTGCATCTAACTTGGGTTCGCTGTCGACGGGATCTAGGATCGATTTGGCTTTGAGTTCCTGCTCCTGTATTTCTCTGAACGCTGCGTACCTATCGTAGCTAGAGTTTGCTTTCTTGTCAAAATCGTCGAAGTTGGCAACGAAGGTTTCCGTCGAGTCTGTCGGCGCGAAGTTGTCTTCGAATTGAGGTTTAAAGTCTGTGGCGGTAGATAGCGTGGCGACGGGTATTGAGGAGACGGGTATTGAGGTTACGGGTATTGTGGCGACGGGTAGCTTGGGGACGGATATTGTGGGGACGGGTTTTGGTTCTGTGATTATTGGTGGCGTGGGCGTAGCGATAGGAACGGTTTCTTTATCTACGCGCGTAGGAGGATCTATGTGAATGTGCTGGAACAAGAATTATGGACTATAATAAAACTTAAATTCTACATCGTATTGCTAGTCGAGACTAAAAAAATTTAGAGTATCTTAGGGATAAGAGTTAGGAACATACCGCTCTGTCTGTGTCCGCTGCCAAGTAAGACCGGAGATACTCGGTAAGCTGTGGCAATGTCATGGATGAGAGTGTCTCAGCTGGTACTCTTAACCTGTAAATATAGAGTAATACATGAGGTCCGATATGAAGAAGCGATTAGCGCTTCGGCTGTTGCAACCCATAGACATGGGCACAGGTCTTCCCCACAGCTGCGGAAGGTCGGAAGGGAATACTTTTGGAGAATACTCCACCACCCTGCTCCAATGCGGATTGGTGGAGGTGTTAGTGGCCAGCCCAGTGTCGAATTGTTCTCAAGCCTCCAGAAGGTTTTGGAATTTTGAAGGCTAAACGAATGTTTCCAATATTGAAAACAACTTGGACCGACGCTTAACGTGCCGTAGTAGCGCCCGTTAAATTTTGCCACTAGCAGTCGCCCATCCACAAACCGACCGCGCCCGTCATTGCTTAATTCCTTCGATCAAACTGAATCGACGCGAGCCATTGGGCTATGAATGCTTCTTTTTACTTCTTTCCATCTCTTTCTCCGACCATCTTAGTCATCAAGGGCAGCAAAGCATCTGTGACTATTTTTAGCGCATGGCAAGCGTTTATACATCCATCAGGCTTTTGATGTCCACTGCAGAACATAGGCCTCTTCTAGACATCATTCCGACCGATATTGTGCCTTCTGAATCCAGTGGTTTCCGGCCGTCTTCTTCAGGTCGTCTGTCCACCTTGTCCAAGGGCGACCTGTACTCCTTTTTCCGAGTCATGCTCTCCATTCTAGGGCTTTTCTTTCCACCGAGCATAGCTCTCTCCATAGCACGTTGAGGTACTTTAAGCTTGCGCAAGAGGCCGACGGTAAAGGACCACGTCTCGGATCCGATCCACGTCTCGGCAAGGGCTTATGATGTGACAAAAATGTGTGCGCACTGATTATTACTATTATTCATTTACAGATTACTAGTGGACGCCCGCAGCTTCGCTCGCGTGGAATTAGACGTAACATAACCTAAATACAAAATTTCTTTGAAATAATGTAAGTACCTAGGTATATACGAAAAACTTTTATACCTACTAACTTTGCACCCCCCTTTTACCCCCCCCCCCTTAAGAGATTATTTTCGAAACTCAATAAAAAACCTTCATAGGTACCTACTGAATTTCATTCGTATAACATCAAAAACGGCAAAGTTTCATACTAACTTTGCACCCCCGTTTTACCCCCTTAGGGGGTGAATTTTCGATAATCCTTTCTTACTGCTCCCCTGCGTTATAAAAGGAACCCCTGTGCAAAATTTCAAGTTTCTAGCCCTTATAGTTTAGGCCCTGCGTTGATATGTCAGTCAGTCACCTTCTCCTTTTATATATATAGATTATCATTACCTGAGTGAGAGGTCGTCGACGGTCGAAGTGAGCAGCTGGCTGAGTGTGATGTCGAAGCGGCGCGCGGCGGGCAGCGGCGGCGGCGCGGGCGTCAGGTACTCGTCCTCGCTGCTGTTGGCCGCCGCCGACGATTGCCGGGGCTTCGTGTTATCACGTCAAAATGTGTGCTTGTGCGCATTACCTGAGTGCCAGGTCGTCGACGGTGGAAGTGAGCAGCTGGCTGAGTGTTATGTCGAACCGGCGCGCGGCGGGCAGCGGCGGCGGCGCGGGCGTCAGGTACTCGTCCTCGCTGCTGTTGGTCGCCGCCGACGACTGCCGCGGCTTCGTGCTGCGGTCCGCCTGGAAACACCCCAGTTAGGCTCCGCGCAAACGGGCCACCGACCACAGCCACCGGTGGCCAGCGACAGCCACTTAACATAAACTTTTTCATATTTTGTATAGACGCGCCGCACACGTGTAGCCGGTGGCGGCCACTCGCTTTAGTAGTGTCGTAGCGCGCGACAGCCACCGGTGGCTGTGGTCGGTGGCCCGTTTGCGCAGAGCCTTAAATCCATACTAATATTATAAATGCGAAAGGAACTCTTCTGTCTGTCTGTGTCGCTTTCACGCCAAAACTACTGAACCGATTTAAATGAAATTTGGTACACAGATAGTCTAGAGTCTGAGAAAGGACATAGGCTACTTTTTAATTGGAAAAAAGTGTTGTAAAGGGTTGAAAAGGGGGTTGAAAGGTTCTATGAAAGTTTTGTCATTTTCAGAACTAGAAGCATAAAATTTATATTAAAGGCTGTTGATTAGATATAAATAATTCAAAGTTTGTAAAAATTTTGTAAGGGTGTAAAATAAACAAATTATTATGTCTAATTCCACGCGAGCGAAGCTGCGGGCGTCCACTAGTTTTTACTATTGTTGTAGGTATCAATAATTCAGTAGAGTAAAATTAAATTTGCAGTGTTACCAAATTCAGCCGACAAAATAATGCTGTGACCAACTGATCTATCCCCGAAAATTTTAACTGTGTGACGTGGCTTTAAACAAAAAATAAACCCAGTACAATAAGCAATTTTTTTTATATATATTGTGAAAAGAAGTAACGATCATTGCTTGTAATAGTTGTATCAATAATTCTGTAGGGTAAACTGACATTTGCAGCGTTACCAAATTCAGCTGACAAAATAATGCTGTGACCAACTGATCTATTCCCGAATATATGAACTGTGTGACCACAGATTTATAAGTATAGTACTACGTACAGATGGGAATCGCGCATAGAAAATCTATGGACGCTAACTAAATTAGTTCCAATGAAGCACGTCGGCGTCGCTTTTAGCGACATGATGTCACGCATGCGCACCAATACCAATCCGTGCGCATGCGTGTTATGTGTCTGTATTGCCCGTTCCTAGTGATTGCTATTATCGATATTTATCGATATTTTTTTTTCCCTTGGTGACTAAATAGTAAATAAAACAAAATATGTATTATGTTCAACATTTTTTATTGCTTTAATATATGTATATCTTAACTAATATTATAAAGAGGAAACATTTGTGCTTTTGTATGTACGTTTGTAATGTTTTCAATCAGAAACTACTGGACCGATTTCCATAATTCTTTCACCATTAGAAAGCTGCATCTTCGCTGCTGCATTTTTGCAAATAAAACAATTTTAAAGCCCTTTGTTAATTGCTATACTAATATTATAAAGAAGAAACATGTGTTTGTAACGTTTTCACACAAAAACTACTGGACCGATTTCAATAATTCTTTCACCATTAGAAAGCTGCATCTTTGCTGCTGCATTTTTGCAAATAAAATTATTTTAAAGCCCTTCGATAATCTATACTAATATTATATAGATGAAACATGTGTTTGTAACGTTTTCACACAAAAACTACTGGACCGATTTCAAAAATTCTTTCACCGTTAGAAAGCTGCTGCATCTTCACGGAGTGTATTACAGAAACATTGTGCATCATCACCTGAAACAAAAAGTAAAAAATATTAATCTCAAATACAGTGCTGATTGGGACAAAGCACGAGTATTATTAATGATTAAACAAACACGAAGTACTTCTTACACGTACGGGTAAGTTTGCAATCATAGGTTATTTCAGATTTTTAATCTTGCTTTTTAATGTACTTCGTAGACAATACAATACATCGATATTCGATAAAATAATAGAATTCTTATTCCACATCACTACTGTTTACAGTACTAGTTTAGGTTTAAAATAAAACCTTATATAAAAATAAAACCTTTATCTGAGCTGATAAATAAATTAAAACCTAATTATTAAGGTACCAAATGCTTTAAAACTGGAACAACTTACTGTGTCTTGTTGGAATCCCACTGCAAATTTCATCCACCGTTATCTACGAATCTGCGCAATAATATGAATCAGGCGACCTTTTCGTTTTTTGAGCGCAAATTGCTCAAACTCAAAATGCTTAGAACACACCCGCTTGCGGTTAAATTCTCTAGTGTTAAGAGTAGATATTTAACACATTTCACATTTTATTTGTTTTAACCACAAATTTCGCCTACTATGCGGATTCCGAAAACAATGTAGAAAGACTCCACTATCCCCTTTGGAGTCACAAAATGAGGCACGGAACAATCATTACCATCATTGTGAATTGTGAGAATGCAAATTATGTTAGTATCAAACAACGTATAGGTTATAAGTCAAACAATAACAAAACACTACACAGAGTTTAGCTTCAGATCAGAAGCATTGCAATATTTGCAAATCGTAATGCAGCTGATTTCATTACGTTGAACAAGGGCGCCCCTATGTTGCTTCTCTGTACTATACATATTTTTAAGCGATTATTCACTCTATAGCTATGGGTTAGAGACTAAAATTGAATAAAGCTACTTAGTGTCCACTGAATTTGTATTGTCGATTCCATAGCGTGTGTGTGACGTGGCTTTAAACAAAAAATAAACCCAGTACAATAAGCAATTTTTTTTTATATATTGTGAAAAGCAGTAACGATCATTAGCTTGTATTAGGATAAGGAAATATTAG
The DNA here is from genome assembly GCA_944567765.1 of Carterocephalus palaemon. NCBI lineage: Eukaryota > Metazoa > Arthropoda > Insecta > Lepidoptera > Hesperiidae > Carterocephalus > Carterocephalus palaemon. The sequence goes on along the minus strand of OX155655.1, from coordinate 4,109,044 downwards.
TATACCGATAGATTAAACCCCAACAAACCAATATATCTTTATCGTTATTATCACATCTCATCTGAGTATGATTTTTATTCTGCCTTTTTACTAGTGTTAATACCAGGCGAAGATCTTTTAAAAACGCAATTTCGGTTCGTTCTGCGTGACCTATATTATTTAACTATTTTGTCGCGAACAAGAAAGTGTATGTGTTCAACCTAGTAGTATGAAAAAAATCGTCCCAAAGGTTTCTTCTTTCTGACTTCTCTCCCACAATACTCACCAAAGGTTCTTTCTTTCTGACTTCTCTCCCACATTACTCACCAAAGGTTCTTTCTTTCTGGCCGGTCTCGGCAGCGGCGGCCCCACCTCGGCATCGCTCTCGTGGTCGTTGTCGTATGGCGGGCGCGGCGGCGGCACCAGAGGTAGCTCCACGATCTTCTTCGGCGGCAGCGGCGGGGGCGGCGACGCGCTGTCCGGGTTCAGCTTCGAGCTCGGCTGAGGTCGCTGCCGAATCGTGCTCGAGTCCGTCCCCTGGAAAACGACAGGCTGCTTGTAAATTAGTTGCATACTTATTTAATTTTTTTATATATTTATGTTTTGATTGAATAAACCTTGATTATTAAAAAAAACAGTTACACAGTGATTCTTGCAAATACTGGGGAATCTATAAATGGAAGTCAACTATGAATAGCAGAAAGTTATTAGCTTACATATTGTAGATTCACCAGGCAACGATTGACAATAAAAAAAGCGGGTAATTTAAACCAATAGCGTTACATCGCAATCGGGTGCATGGTGAAATCCCCGGTTGAATGAAAAGGGGCAACATACCTGCCTCTGCAAGCGCGGGGACTTGGGTGCGGGCTCTGGCGGCAGGGAGACCTGCAGCGGCCCGTTGAACACGCTCCTCCCGTCGCCCGCGCCGCTCCCCGCGCCGCCCTCCGCCCGCTCGTGCGGCGGCTCCTTCGCCAGCTTACTCTTAACGTCCTCCGATCGCGCCAGGCTCGGCCGCGGGAACTCCTGCATGCTAGTGAACGGATCGTCCTTGAACGAGTCCGAAAACGGGTCGGTATTGTCGAACGGATCGGTCTCCGCGAACGGATCGGATGCGAAAAATCCACCCGAGAACCCTCCCCCCTGAGCGGGCTTCGCGATCGCCACGGACCCGCCCGAGTGCCTCGACAGCGACGTGAGGGTGGTCGCGGGCCCGTACGAGTCACTCCTCGGCTCGCCGGCCGGCAGTATGTCGGTAAGGAGCGAATGGGTCGGCGGTACGAGGTCTTTGAGCACCTTCTTTGGTGGATTTTTGAGCTCCTGAAAGAAGAGTTTTTTGTCAACGTAAGGTTTACTCCGGCCGGTGCCGAGGGGGTCTAGGTCCGTGAATACGTCGTAAGTGATCGAAGACGCGACCGGCGTCGCGGTCTGCGCGCTCACCTGGAACAGGCAGGACATTACAATTCTTGCGAAGAATTGCAACACCGGGGGCCGGGGCAGACGCAGCGCGGGCTCGGGGGACTCATGCACGGGGGACTCATGCACGGCGGCACCGGGGACGCGCCCCTCCACGGCGGGATACGTGCGATCGTGCTTATTCGTACGCATATTCAACAAGGATAGGCACTATCACTAGAACAAGGCGAATCGGCTTTGGCTTTACATGGATTACTCGGTGAACACAAAGACAATTGTTCGCAACGTGGGAAGATATTAACGAGTCCGCGCCGAGAACACCGGTGGGTTAGGCTCACACTTATTGTGCAAAACGACTACAACACTACAGTAATATATAATTTTGCAAGACGTTAATAATAATAACTAATAGTAAACAGAGGTGCCGCAGTGTAAGAAACATTTTTCGTAGTTAACGCAACGTTGAAAGGGAAAGACAAACTACGAAAGCGACATCCATGCCGGCGCGTTCGCATCGGTTACGACGGTCACGTACGGTCGTGCGGGCCGCAAGGGACGTAAACAGCGGATACGCACTTACTATGTGCGTATAAAATTTTTGCACATTGCAAAAATATGTTTACTTTTTACCCATTTGTGTATACGAGTGTCCCCGACTTTTCGTTCATACTACAACGAGTTTAATATTCCAATGACTCGTTTATACACTCGTTACATTACATGAAAGACCAGTTATTGTATCTATTAGAACTTAAACTCATATTATTGCAATGTGTTATCACGGAATGTCACACAATATGTAGGCCTACAAACTACTGTCATAGCACACACATCATTCTGGTTTTAAGAGCTACTCGTTTGCAAGCATACACTATGATAACCATCAAATTCGTTTTAACCTTTTGATCTGTAACTTTTTGTAATGTCGATGTATAATATTTAAAATAATATAATGGAATTAGTTATTCCAACTAATTTGATGGTTTTCGATCGTCCAATTAGCTTTCCTAATTATATATAATTAGGTATAATAATGATAGCAGAAATGGCGTTTCATATTAAGTCCTTATTAATTTAATTTAAGATATCTTACATTACACATTAGACCATTTCCAAAATCATATTTATCATTTGAATAGTATTTTAAACTATATTGTTATAATTTAAAACATCCATCAAAGTGTGGCAACGTAGGCGTAATACTCCAGAAACGTAGCGTACACTTCTTGAAAAACATATCGATAAGGCGATAACATAGTGTCCAGTAACTTTCAGAACTTTAATTTACTAAAGCTAATTCATTTGATAGATGTTGTAATGAATTCAAGCAGAGAACAAATTAAAACGATCACATCGCGGCCAGTTCAGCACAATTACATTGTGGTCTGTAACGCACAGATTAGCTAATTTTTTTACAACTTTTTAGATTACGAGTACGTCTGGCATTTGAATACGCAACTTGATCGACTATATTTGTAGGTTTAGAGGTATCGGGTCAAGCAAGCGAAGAGAAACGATAACGTAGATTAATTTGCAGTAAAGAGACGCTAAGACGAATACTCAATGGTATTCGAGTTCGGGTATTGGTGTTTATATGATGTTCAGGATCAATAGTGCCGTTATATCGTAAATCAGTATTGATTATATGTATATATGAATGAACTGATATCGAAATTTGATTTAAACATTTTTGGTTGTGTGGTCTTAATAAAAAAATTATTACTATTATCCAAACAAATCGCACGTTTTTGGTTTGAATTGAACTTCATTTAATCCGTTCGCTGTCTTCGCTTGCTTTTTATCTACCCTCACTCACTTGTACACTTTATACGAGAGATGCAAAACGAAAACATGCCCGCTGAGACCTCGTAAATTATCAAAACAATTCGTGTTATGACTTAATCACAATATTTAATTGGAAACATTTTAACAGCACCATCTATAGTTTTTATTTCAAAGAATCGCTGCACTTACAGCTCTAAAATCTATCTAGTGACTGACATAGATGGCGCTTTAGCCAATAATTTAAAGCATGGAGTACGCACAACGTATGCGTTGTTCATAACTTAAAACATAAAGGTGCGTACAGACTATGTAACATATTATATAACTTGAGTTTTATAACACGTCCACATTATGTAACCTTGTTATTCAACATTGAAACATAAAACAATACTCTGTACACATTAGAATAAAAATGCAATATAACAATGTTATATAACCATTGTCGTTTGTTGTTCTTCAGTGCTATCCACAATGTCGACACATTGTTGTACATATCAATAACATGTTATTATAATATGTTTTATAACATTCAGTGTCCACATTATCTGAAACATGTTAAATAACAATGTTGTGTAACATGTTATGTTACATAGTCTGTACGCACCTTCAGAGAGGGAAAACACGTTTTCGTTCTACATAACAAAGATATTGAATCGTATAGACTTAAGCAATCTCTTACCGGGGGTTCAGGCAGGCTGTCCACGAGCTGCGCGGGCGAGGGCTCGAAGTCCCCCGCGACGGCCGCGAGGTCGAAGGGCAGCGCCGGCTTGCTGGGGCTGAAGGCGGAGCGCGCGGGGGTGCTGCGCCCGCGGCCCGCGGCGCCCGGCGGCGGGGGCAGCAGCCCCTTCTGAGGGGCACGGGGCTCGGAATTTCAACAGTGTACGTTTAGATGGAGATCACGGAGCCCGCCTATATGCACAGAAAGTCTGTCGGGGACTGTTAGTTTCATCTAACTTGAAATTTTCGGTAGCAGCTCGGAGTCTGGATCTATCTGTACCTGGTGTATGGCGATAAGCTCACCACATATTACATGGAACCTAAACATAGGTAACTGGTGAACTGTGAGTGTGTACACAACTCTGCCTACACCTTCGAGGAAATACAGAAGTGATGTCATCTATGTTGTACTGTTGTAGTAGTGAAGTTATATCCTCACTCACTATGTTTAAAAGATAAGACCATTAACTATCCGAACTACTTAATACGCGGGGTCGCGTCGTCCTGAAAACTAGTGGTCGTGGTTAACTGCGACCAATGCTGAATGCTGTCTCGGCTTGGCAGCTTATAACAGTATACAATATCTATTTTACTATTTAAATATAGCTTCAAGATACTTATCTTCATAGCTTCAAGATTATTACAAGATAATAATTATGACAGTGTGAATTTAGCAAAATAAATTTATATTATAAATAAATTTTTCTAATCTCAAAATGTCAAATACCCCGTTAACTTCAGAGGACGAGTAATTTTTCATGAAGACAATTTTATTTCGCGAAAAAAAAACGACACGTATTAAAAAATATCATTTGCTATCAATCAATATAGAGTAGGTATATAAACAATCAAGTCGTCTCCGCTTCCACGCTTAGGGTCGGTACATATCTGACGGAAAATGCGTCGAGCGTGTCATCGGTCGTGTCTATTCGGTCAAATTAGACCTGCCACATTACGCGTCTAGTCAGATTCTGCGTTCAGCATCTACAAAAACCCTTATGGTTCGCAGTCATGTTTAGGGCTTTATCCCAGAGAGAAAAACTGACAAAAAGAGGACAACATGACGCAATCGGACCCGAATCCAAATTTGACGACCCTATGCCTTGGTGATGATACCTGAATATATATATTGAAGAAGTTACCTGCGAGGTGGGCACGATGAAGGAGTCCCCGAAGGGGTCGGCGGAGGGCGTGAGGCCCTCCACCTGCGTGAGGCCGCGCCGCAGCGAGCACAGCTCCTGCTCCAAGTCCACCAGCTCGGCCACGCCCCCTTCCGCGCCCTCAGCCGCCTTCGCGGGCGCCGGCTCGCTCGCTGACGTCACGCTCGGCACGGCGTAACGATCCTATAGTAGGCCTATGGTTTGTTGCCTAGTTACCTGCGAGGTGGGCACGATGAAGGAGTCCCCGAAGGGGTCGGCGGAGGGCGTGAGGCCCTCCACCTGCGTGAGGCCGCGCCGCAGCGAGCACAGCTCCTGCTCCAAGTCCACCAGCTCGGCCACGCCCCCTTCCGCGCCCTCAGCCGCCTTCGCGGGCGCCGGCTCGCTCGCTGACGTCACGCTCGGCACGGCGTAACGATCCTATAGTAGGCCTATGGTTTGTTGCCTAGTTACCTGCGAGGTGGGCACGATGAAGGAGTCCCCGAAGGGGTCGGCGGAGGGCGTGAGGCCCTCCACCTGCGTGAGGCCGCGCCGCAGCGAGCACAGCTCCTGCTCCAAGTCCACCAGCTCGGCCACGCCCCCTTCCGCGCCCTCAGCCGCCTTCGCGGGCGCCGGCTCGCTCGCTGACGTCACGCTCGGCACGGCGTAACGATCCTATAGTAGGCCTATGGTTTGTTGCCTAGTTACCTGCGAGGTGGGCACGATGAAGGAGTCCCCGAAGGGGTCGGCGGAGGGCGTGAGGCCCTCCACCTGCGTGAGGCCGCGCCGCAGCGAGCACAGCTCCTGCTCCAAGTCCACCAGCTCGGCCACGCCCCCTTCCGCGCCCTCCGCCGCCTTCGCGGGCGCCGGCTCGCTCGCCGACGTCACGTTCGGCACGGCGTAACGGTCCTATATTAGGACCACACAGTAAAAGCACATTCGAAACATTTTTATTAAACAATTATTGTACAGCAGATCGTACCTGATGATGGATGGGTGACCGCTAGTGGCAAAATTTCATGGACGCTACCGTGCTTCGGAGGGCACGTAAAGCCGTCGGTCCCGGTTGTTTTCAATGTTGGAAACAGTCGTTAAGCCTTGTCGAAGACCTTCGGGTGGCTTGAGAACATTCGACACTGGGTTGGCCACTAACCCCTCCACCAATCCGCATTGGAGCAGCGTGGTGGAGTATGCTCTAGACCTCCCGCAGCTGCTTCTGTGGGGGAGACCCGTGCCCAGCAGTGGGACGTCTATGGGTCGCAGCAGCGAGCGAGATCGTACCTTGGGTGGCGATAGTACGCGAGTCGGCGAACCGGATTCGATGACCACTAAAAATAACCTACGTAGGTTAAAATACATCTAGACTGTTTGGACAGTATGATCGTCCATAGCCCAATGGCTCGCGTCAATTGTATGTTATCGACCGAGTTAAGCAACGACGGGCGCAGTCGCGTAAGTGGATGGGTGACCTCTAATTGCAAAATTTTATGAGTGCTAACATGCTTCGGGGGGCACATCACGCCGTCGGTCTCGGATGGTGTCAATGGTAAAGAGAATCGTTAAGTCTTGTCGAAGCCCATCGGGTGAGTTTGGAACATTCAACACTGGGTTGGCGACACTAACCACTCGACCAATCCGCATTGGAGCAGCGTGATGCAGTATAGAATAGAATAGAATAGAATAGATTTTTATTGGACAGAAAATATTACAGCATGTTTAACAATTTTTGACATAAAATAAACACTTTAAACAATAAATAAATATCAAAACAGTCTTAATAGTAACATTTCTAATGTTTGCTGCATTATCTGTCCAGAAAGGCATTCACTCAGCATAATGCTGCAGTGATAAGCTGCAGCGCTGATTTTCAGTGAAGCCTTATGGGACGATATTCGGACGAGGAGAAATAGGTACCTCTTAATATGTAACAATGAGAAAGATATATTTTTAGTTGAAACCAATAAATCAACATGGAATATTTACCGTTAACATTAGATATTATTCTCTACTGTCTACAGAAATATATAATTATGTAATATTAATATGTATACTCGAAACCTTCAGCAGACTTGTCTCTGGGGAGACCCGTGCTCAACAATGGGACGTCTATGGGATGTAGCTAAGCTATATTAACCTTAGTCTTGATATCAGCAGTGGTGGTGACAGGATGGCGCACGAGGCTGCTGGAGACGGCCTTGCTCTCCAGCTGCTGCTTGGCCATCTCCACCTCCTTCTTCTTCAGCTCGAACACCACTTGGAACAGATCCCGCATTGCTATCACCACCTGGAACCAAGCGATTTTTTTTAAATACCCCCGCGGTATGCCAATGCCTTTGATCACAGAAAATCGTGTATAACGTGTCATCACTAAAAGGACTGCTGTCATTTCAAACAGCTATTTAACAGCCATTTCTTTATTATTTATTTCAGCAGTGTCGAATGTTCTCAATAGGTCAAGAAGCTCATCGACAAGGCTTAACGATTGTTTTTACAAATGAAAACCACCGGGACCGAAGGCTTAACGTGACATCCGAAGCACGGTAGCACACATGATATTTTTCCACTACGGTCACTGCCGACCGCGCCCGTCGATACTTAACTCGATTACGTACGAGCCACTGGGCTACAAGGACGCTTCAAAAGAGAAGTAATCTATTATACCTACATAGACTATTAACTTGCTCAACACAGGTTTGATACGACGACGACCCCTCATCGACCTGCCACCAGCGACATCGGTGAAATAAAGTTCTCCATCGATCCGCACTAAGAACACTCAGTTATGCAACCGATACGATACTTCACCTTGTATTGAGTAGGGACAGTTGTACGACATTCATGTTTCAACAGAATCAATAGTGTTACCTACTTAATATTGAATAAAACATCTGCCTCGTTGGTCTAGTGGTCGCAAACGCGACTGCTGAGCCGAATGTCCCAGGTTCAATTTCCGGAGTTGGTCTGGAATTGTGTCCGATGAATGGCAATAGGATCACCACCAAAGTGGGTCTACTAGACAACCTCTGCCAAAGACGTGACTCTTTGTTTTCTTTAAAATATTACTTCTAATGGTGTTTGTTAGCTTTCCTATTGTAAAGAATAGATAGAATTTATGTATCAATACAGTGGATATATTTAAGTGAACGTTGCGTTTTTAATGTGTTTATGGAAATCAAATTATGCATATTGTGTATGATATGATAATTTGTTCTAAATAGAGAACAATGAGCAATATCAGAGGCGCGGCGCCGACATTTTTTTTAAATTTCATTGGATAATAAGTATTCATCGCAAATGTGACTGTCTTTGTAATATTGTTTTGTTCGCAAAGCCTATCGTATATCAAGTGAAATGTGCCAGTAAATGACTGGAAATTTGGCAAGCTCCAACAAGCGTATGCATAAGAAACGTCTACGTCAATTCGAATATTGTCATTCCGGCCATAGGGGTCAGAAGCTTGTAATCAAACTGAATTGGAATGGAACCCTATGGCTTCGAATCGGAAAAGTCTTAATAATTGAACTCTTGATGCCACGTGTCATTGATTCGGCGATTTATTAATAGTTTACCCTTAACATGAAAATATATAAGCAACTTCTTTTATTTGTTTTAAAATACTTTAAGACTAGTTGTGTTAAAAAGTTAAAACTAGTTGTGTTGCTGCCAGCCCTACTGTGGTAAATGCATATAAATTATAATGCAGGATCCGACCCGTATTGCCATTCGACAGATTATATAAATATTGGTGGCAATTTATCATCACATTAATGGTTAACGAGACCCTGAAAATCCCTACCGTAATCTGAACAATATTTGTATTCATAGTCGAAAGCATAGAAATATCTAGATACATATAGCGGGTGACCCGCTTTAAAAGATAAAATCTCACTAGCTGAATTAATAAAAATAAATTGAATTAATTACTTGTTAAGTTCTTTGCAATCTAGAAGTACAAAGAAATAATTTCATCAGTAGCGGCGATACAGCTTTGCGCTACTGGCCGACGACGTATTACATATTCTAACACTTACTCAGCTTACAAACATGGCAGTAGGTAATTGGAAAATGAAAGGAAAATGAGGCAGCAATGATAATGATGGATAAATTACTTGACTAGCAGCTTTATCAGTCTTGATCCCGAAGAACCTGTGTCCGGTGTCCGGCGACCCAAATATGTATCCAAAGGCGCGCGAGTCCGTCATGTCCTGCGCGATGAACGAGATCTTGTGCACCGGGTGGTGGTACAGCGAATCCTGGAATATGCACACAACTTAACGTCTTTCCGAAACTAGAAATGAGATGGCGCTGTTCTAACTTTAAATTTAATCTTTATATTACGCTATCGACGTTTCACTATGTATGTAATGAAAAAGCAGAAATCTGTCCAGGTACGCTCATCTAACCCGTAAAGATCTTTGTTTCTTGCTATATTATTAATTTAAATTTTGGATTTGTTTTAAATCTCTTAATTAATCCAGGTTCAATTAAAAATTAGTCCAATTTTATGAATAATATCAGCTTCTGTGGTGAAAACCAAATATGGAAGAGTAATAAAATGTGTTTTTAGGAGTAGGTACATACCTACATGAGATTTAAAATGTCATCCAATCATCACTATAGTACTTATCTAACCAAAATTAACCAAATACATACTAAATAACCAAATAAATAAAACAACAAAATAAATTAGGTCAACTGATCGCTAGAATTTCAGCAGAGATCTACTAAAATAAACGCTAGAAGTACCGTTTAGGTGTATTCAGGGTTCTGACAGATAAAATAGATCTCGCTGTCATTACTAGAATAAATCTTCAGTAAGGTCGTTAACCTTTTGCGAGTAGAATCTTAGCTTATAAAAACAGGTTTTAACTAATAAATTATCAATAACAATTGTTAATTGTAATTGTATAACAATAAATTATTACCTAATTAATAAAAATTTTACTTATCCGATAACTATAATAATATCATTGTACCGAACAAAAACAAAATTGTTCTATTTTATGAAACATTGATAAGATGATTAATGTTATGTTTATACATTTATATATAGCGAAAAATAAATCTTCCGGGCTGTATGAATATCAACAATATTAATTATAAATTTGTAGGTACCTACACAAAGACTCGAGTAATTGAAAAACTCAATGTTGAACATTTTACGTGTTATCGACTGGATGTAGGACGTAGGTAATAATTATATATAACATTGCGTGTCAGTAACCGATGCTGATTATTTATAAGTTTTCAAGATCATTCGTTATTAAATAGTCTGATCAGTGTCTAGTATTTTGAAAAAAATGCAAGGTTCTTGTGATATGGAAGAAAGTTAGCGATCGATTAAGTAACACATTAGCAGTAGTCCTACTGAAGGGTCTCATCTCACATGAAGGCCTGGAGCGTACTCTGCCTCGCTGCTTCAGTGCGATGGATCATCATTGTTGATTTGTTCGGGAACATGCCTTCGAGCGGCTAGGCTCAGCGATTGTGCGTTTTGCCGAGTTTTTTTTGTGCGTTGCCTGCCTTGAAGGAAGCATTTCACACTTTTTGAAGCGCTCTATGTCGTAGCTCTAAAGGAAAACCTTAGTCAGAAGCTGATTCCACAGAAGATTTTATCCCTCATATTTCTCCTCATAATTTATTTCTCATTTATTCATTCCGCAGATTTTTTTCTTTACTTAATTTAATAAATTAAACAACAGTACGTGACCAAAAGACGCTCGAGGCGCTGCGTATTCTAAAACCATTTACCATATCTGCGTATAGTCGTCGCATTAATACCATACCATCCCCTCACCCCATACTATATATACTACACCATAGAACTAGATAGACCTTTTATCAACTAAACCATCTTTCTCTACCAACCCTATTACACGATTAATGTCGATAAATCGATAACTTTTGATCGATACTCGTGCAAAATGAAACATTTATTTTAAGACGAATAATTCTACATCATCATAATAATTACGATGCCTTGCCCAATTTAGAGTGTATCTTTAGTTATGCCTGCAAGAGAATTCCATAGGTATTCTTTGAGATGTTGATTAGTCTAATATTTCCAATTTTGTACTTCGAATTATAAATGAGATACGCGTACTTTGCCATTCACAATAATTACTCTAACATGCACTTTGTACTGAGTCGTGATGAGTGACATCACGGCTAACGCTTGCTAATGATTCGTCTCGCCGGGTGGAAAGTTGGTAGTTAATTTAATATAATCCTCATCAGACAGTTATTTATAACCCGGCTAATAAACTATTCGAACTTGATATCCTAATATAAGTTCTGTTGAAAAGTAAAGAGTTAAATAACGATGTTATAAGTTATAGGAACAGTGTTCTAAGAATGAAAATGAAAAAGTCTTAAATTTCTTAATGCTAAGTATCAGTAATTTTATCGGTGTATATAATTGATTTGTATAATAAATGGACCATACAGATCTCGACAAGTACTCGTATTATTTAACTACTTACCCTTACACCAATCCACAATGAAGCTAGCAATGCTTTCAGTTGAAAAAACTGCAGCGACCCAGTAGGCAGTACGCAATACTATCAACCGTTAAATAACGGTCCTGGTTAAGCATACTTCAGCAATGGGCTAAAAATTCGGATGACCTTCATTATCTGCCTCCTCGAAATGCTCGCCATTAGCAAATGTTGTTAACTCACCCCATCACCCCAGTCCACCGCACAGCCGCAGGCCAAAATGGCGACGTGGACCTTTATCCGCTGCTCACGCCCGCCTCTTTTACCTCAAGTGTTCACCGATGACACACCAATTTGAAGTATTCTACCACCCCATTCATCAGCACCTATGGCTTGATCATCACGCCTTCTGTAATACCTACGTCAATCGATCAAGTGACGAGCTAATTTGAAGCAGTAGTTCACTCACCCCCGTCTTATCATCGCGTAGCCGCAGCCCATCTATCGCGACGTGGACCTGTATCCGCTGCTTGTGTTCCCCGGCGGCGCGGATAGCCATCTTGAGGTCCGCAAGCGCCTCTTGGCACATCCTGTCGCCGCGCGCCTCCGGCACTTCCAGTACACCGATCAGCTTTGCGCGGAACGACACCCCTTCGCCGAGGAACCGACCCGGCTCGTTCTTGTCTGCGGGAGACGCGCACTCGTTAATCAGATTGTTCTGGAACCCCGTGTGGAAGCGTCGATTTTGGTTCGAGAGAGGCAATTCGAAATGCGAGATTTTCGACGGGAGCTACTATTTAGATCCACGTTGATCGCCTATCATTAAGAGTCAAAAGTTTTACTGCTTTACGAGTAGTTTTAAGTGATAACATGCTTGATTATTCTGACTTTCCTGAAGATCGTTCCAGAAATACTAAAATAAATTACCGAGCATAGGTATACATAATGTAAGACTTCCAAGACAAAAAACAAAGTCATAGAAAAGAGGTTAATACGTAACTAATTGTTTTAGTATTTATTACGTTATTTGACACAAGCATAAAGAAGAAAGTTAGTAGTAATGTTATTCGCAAGCTCAAGCTTTGAATTGTAATTTAATTAAATCCTTATTTAAATAGCTTAAGTGAGTAGGGTCCTCCTTGTATACGATAGTGTTCGTGTTGCTTTATCGGTTCTGGTATAATATTTTATGAAAGGAGAAATAATACACATTGTATGTTTCAGCGAGAAGACGCACAAAGATATTACTTAACCTTGAAGGGAGAGCAATCATCTCGATTTGAAAGCATAGTGAATCGTAACGAACCTATATGCCTATATCACTACAGAAAAATACTATAATGTATTCAATGTAGGTACATACGTATTCGTATAAACGGGCGATCTCAATTCGTGAGCATGAAATTGTGGCATTAACACATTTTTCACGCAGAGACCACGTAGTAAGCAAGTCACTGGCTAGCACGATACCTTTTTTCAGTAGGGATCTCTTTTCAGCATTTTTCAGAGTCATTTTGAAGTCACAAAGAGTAGAGTGCAGAGAGGGGAAGAGACGTGTGGTGGTGTGGAGTGCGAAATAAAAGTGAGCGCTGTTGTCCTATTTCGGGACCTGTTTACGGTGCATCGCTGGCCGTTTAATTGAATTTCCTGTTTTTAAATTTAGAGTCTCCCGAGTCGGGGTCAGGAACGAACCTGTGAGACACTCTGACCTCTGCTGTACCAGTGTCTAACTAATTTCCTGAATCTAAATCCATTGCTCCTATTGGATTCGAGATTTGGGTGTAAGTACACTTGGTAACGTATCGGTGACTTTCGGACTTCGAAAATATTCGGCACTGGGTTAGCCACTAACCCCTGCACCAATCCGGATTGTAGCAGCGTGGTGGAGAATGCTCTAAACATCCAAAAATTGTGGCTGCGGGAGAGACCAGTTCCAACAGTGAGTGGCGCCCCGGCCTATGGGACATATTTGTAGCCACTAGTATATAGATACCCTGGTAATTTACTTGCCGCTATGTAAACTAGGAGACGACGTTACATGTCGATGGTTAAAATTACGAAATTTAGATACGTTTAGGATATTGATTACGGCTACACATAATATGCGTGGTCTCTATATTATGTAGAGTAGATACACATTGAAATGTATTAAAGGAACTTCAAATAACCCAAGACTGATTCGAGTTACATGTGTAAGATATTAATCGCCATTTACGGGTAACTCTTACTGCGTAGCATATCGTAGAAGATATAGTTGGCATGTTGTGTCATAATCAACTCATCGTAGGTAGCTCCGCGTATGATACTTTTGAATCAACTCAATTGTAAGTTGCTATTTCATTTATAAAAGGTTTGATACATTAATTGGAACAGCATCATTCTTACAATATTACAAATAAGTTCTATAATAAAATTTATTATTTACTATCTGTATATCTTATTCAAAAAGAAGATAAAAATGTAAAAATTAAAAAGCACAAGAAATGCAGTGATAGTGGTTAGCTTGGAGTCTAGATAGAGCGTCAAATTGGTAGTAAGGCTTATTAAACTAGGTCTTTGTTTATTTTGTCACAACTGTGAGGCTGTGACTAAGATGAAATGTCATAGCATGAGTGAAATGAGCTGAATAGTTGCTTTCCTGTGTAAATTAAATTCTCAGAAATCGCGATAATGTTTAAAGACAGTAGACGTAGAGAAGAGTCGTCAGATCTTTAAATAAGTTCCTTCCTTATTGTACAGAGGATGTTTAAATACATATTGGCCTTAAGATAATCAACATCAGAGTGCGTATGCATGTTGACATTGAATGAGGCCATCGCTACCGCATATGCAATCATTTGCATACCATTTGAGGACATGTTTATTGTTTTTTTTTTAAGAGTTTAAAAACATGTTCGAATTTCTCAGCGCCAGCGTGTGAATCACGAGGCATCCATGCGGCATAAAACTGTGTTCAGCTCAGTTCGCGTCACGAACCTTCGTATATCTACAGTATGTTATAGATAACGACATGACGTACGAGTTTAAAATTAAACGAGGTAGGGAGCTAGTAGGGGAGGAAGTAGTTCATCACTAATTGTCTACCAACCAAGTACACAGCGAAGCGTGAAATGCGAACGCGGTACTCACCGAACTGCCGCAGTAGATGCTGGAAATGACACACCTGCATTATTCCTTACAAACCGATTAAAGTTAGTTACTGGCCCTCGGCCGCACCACCGCTCCGCCGCCAAGGCACAACACACCCTCTGTTCAAAACCAGGGTTCACTAATTATGATATGGGACTAGCTGTGAACGCACAGGTGACTTGACATCTTAGTTAAGAGGTGAATGTCATAGCCGGACCATGCAATAAGTTACGACGCAAAACGCAAAATATACAGTCGAAAAGCTAGGATGCGTTAATGTGTTCGTTTACATTTAGCGCTATCTACACCGCATGTAACACCGCATGACCGGAACAATATTGAAATAAAATAAGAGTAGGGAGAAAATTCAATCGTAAGTGATAAGCGAATCGATCTGTACAACATACGAACTCACATTTGCAAGGGCTGGTTTTCTTTCGGAGGGTTTGCATTGGAAAGTCAGTCGGTAACTTGTGATTGAACATCAGGAGGTCGCCCTATTGACCTTTCGGTATCACTGAAATGCAAATACACTGTTGGATACACTACACACGATCGCGATACAATGCATCGGTGTCGGTAGTCAATAAATGCAATAGTAATCCCGTATGAGATTTATTGATTATTGCGGTGGCACCGTTATGTTCTGGCCCGGGTGGCGTTGCTAGTCGAATTTTGTTCACATTTCGTTTTGACGAGTTTGCGTATTGTGGAATAGGTCGATGAGTTGTTGAAATAGTAGTGAATACCACATTAGTGAGTGAGTCGTGAGGCACAGGGTTGCCGGCGCCACCGCCACTGCGAACGCTCGGCGCGGCGGCGCGGCGCGCGCGGGTCGGGGGTGCGCGTGTGTGCGAGGGGTGCGCCGCCCCCCACACAGCGCCGCGTCGCTGACAACCCTAGATCAATATTCGGATCTCTACGTCGCGCGTCGTATCGCACTACACAACCCTTAAGGCAGCTTCCATGATATCTTAATTACCTTATGTGCTTAGAACAAATTTAAATAAACATACCTATATCCGTTTTTTCATAACATTATAGGTACATTGATTTTTAGTACTTACTGTAGTCACAGAATACATAATAGTACAACTGTAGTTGCGTTCTTTTTTTATGCTAATAAATCTACTCCAAGTTGACCTTTACAAATTAATTAAATCATCATAAAATCAAATGTGATGTTATAATTTTTAATAATAAATAACTAATTACAAAATAATTAAACGGCAGTGGGGGCAAAGGGTTCAAAAGTCAATGTTGTGTCAAGTTTAGGCAGCCTGATAAGTGTAACAATTAATTATTGTTAGTCCTCCACCCATGACAAATGATATCTTTGTTTATCAATATAATTTCCTTTCTTGTTTGTTTTTAACAAAGAATGAATGTTAATGCATAGGATATTACATATTTACACTTTTACTTTTCTTCCAGAACCTTAATTTGATCATTTGACCCAGAGGTCTGATTACATAAATGAAAGCCAGAATATATATTACTTAAGCCAAATTATGTTTTTAAATGACCATTTTGGTTGGTAAACTTGGCAAGTTCAAAGTGCTCACATCCAGGCAATTTGATTTTACACTATATTTTAAAAACTCAAATTAAATTTCAACTGTATTTCCAAATATGCATTTGAACTGCAACTGCAACATCACTCCATGCATTTATATTGCACAAGTGTACACAACCAGTATGTGTGTGTGTGTATGAGCCAAGTTTTGTTAATCCTAATATTAATAATTCTAAAATAACATTTGTGATAGATTACACATACATTTTTAAAGATGTAGAGATGGTCTTTGCTTAAGTAAGACTTCATACTAATTAATTGAAATACCATATGTAAGTAAGAAGTATTTAAGAACCTTTGATTACCATTGATGTATTAAGATTTATATTAATCTTTTCTCCCAGCATAAAATTTAAATCAAGAGTTGTTTAAAAAAGGGGAATTACATGTTTATTAATGGTACCGTTAGACTTAGTTTCATATGATTAAATTAATGAATACATTCTTTTTTATTATTTTACTTATGAACAACTAACAAATATAACAAGAAAAAAATCCTCTATAAGATCTTATAGTTTTGAGTAAAATAATAACATAAAAATTCCTATTTTATTTAGTGAGCTTTTATTAATTTGTAATTTATTTTAAAACATTGTTTTATATTGCCATCAAAATTGGCTTCCGAATTTTCGATAGAACTCAACATTTAATTGAAATTTAATACAATGGAATCCCCTATGATATATGAAGCAATAAAAATTGAAGTTTTAAATAATCACATGATAGGTATTTATGATACATTTTTGCTAATACTTTTAAAACCTTACCTGCAGGAATAACCATTACGAATAATCCATCCAAGTTGCGTATCATCAATATATCGTAATAAATTATTATATTTTTTATTCGCGATTGTTCACATAAAATATAACCAATTTGTAAACTTAACGTGCCAGTCACTTTTCTTATAAAAAATTACTTTGTTATTTTTATAAATTAATTTAGATTACTAAATCAACATAAAACTACCACTGAACTGTAAACATTTCAAAAATTAAAGAAAGAAAGAAGCATTCGCTTTTTATTCATCCTCCTCTTTTGCCAGCTGCCAACTGCCAGACTGACAGCGCAGCTGAGCTGACTGACTTGACTGACTGACCATAGAGATATATACTACTGTCATTGATAAGATTGCTGTAGATAATAGTACTGTAGATCAAAGGACTGAACTGACTGCTAAATGTTAACACCATTTGACATTGTAAGAACTACAAAACATGGAAACGATACACTCAGGTTAAAGTCCATGGAAATAAATCCGCGGTGCAATTTCCACAGTTCCAAGTCAAGTTTGCTAGTATCCCTTATTAGTTTGTGGTCAAGTTTAACATGAACAGATTAGCATTTTGACAGCCAAAGAAAAAGAAAGCATTCATTGACCGAAGATTGCCCATTGTTGTACAAACTTTTTTCTTTTCGTATAACTTTTATTTAAGCACCGCACTCCATTGATGATGAACATTTTATACATGTGAAAATTAATTTTAAAAAATCCTTGTACGTCTTGCACTTGAAAACTCCCTGGAAATTGTGTGTACTTCAATATTAATAGTAGGTTATTTTTACTTTGCTATCATTAATATAAATTATACAAATTACCACGTTGTGATAATTTGTATAATTTATAATAATGATAGTCCTGTCAAGCTTCCGGTGTCATCGAGTTGAGTCAAGTTGCGAAGCTATTGTTGGAGGGTTCTTATTGATATGTCTGGACTTTGGAGGAGAGGGGCTATTTAAACACAATCACTTCATGATAATATATATTGGAAATACTGTACAATTACACTTTATTAATATATTTATATTTATGATATTATTGTTTATAATGACATTACTTAATATGTCTACCACAGTTCATGTCTCAGATAGAAGTCATGTCACAACGAAATACATTCTTTTATGACGTTATTCAAATATACTAATATTCTAAACCAACTCAGTGCATGTGTGCATGTGTTGCCTGCCAATACTAAAACCTTACACAATTAAAACTCCTAGACACCCCCTCAACACTTGCACACATTTAACCCCCTGTATAAAATTTAATATAATATACCAAAAACAAACAACTCACTAAACTGACTTTCATAAATTAACATTACCTTTCATACATGCCTAATTATACATTAAAATCTCTCAACCACTTTCATTCAATTACCTCCACTTAACTCCATCTCAATTCAACCAACAACTATCAATTCAACCTTTCAAACTGAATACCAACTTTAATATTACTAATATTAATCCTTTCTCACTTGTCCAACTCCTACTCGATCAAACATGTACTTTCATTCAACTATATAACGTCAAGAACCTTAACTTCTTGACTCGCCACATAAAACATCATTAACTATAATAATCTTAAACTCCTTCTCGACTCCATACATAAAACACAAGTTTATTTAAAAACTTTATCTCCTTCTCGACCACTCAATGCATAAAAAACATCTTTTATTAACCTTAAACTCCTTCTTGACTGCTCACTACATAAACTTCTTTAAGTTTATTTAAAAACCTTATACTCCTTCTCGACAACTCACAGCATAAACTTCTATAAGTTTATTTAAACACCTTAAACTCCTTCTCGACTACTCACAGCAGCTATCACTAGATAGTCTGTTTTTTAATTAGTTTTTCCTCCACATTTTAAAATACAAAACTGTTTTTTATTTTTTTACTTTAATTAAACATTTAATCGATTTGGACAGTATACACTTTATGAGTCTACTATGAGCCAGGGGGCGGTTTTTTAGGCAGTTGATGGGTGGAGTTGACGACATATTGTGGAAACAATCGGCTTCAAATCACGTGACCTTATTTCCCATCCTCTTTAGTTCTGTTATCAATGGTATTTGCTTTTATTGCTCTAAAATTTGATAATGTCAACAGTCTGGCGAAACTTAGATTAAAAAAAAAGGTAGTATGAACGCATGGATCTTTTAATGGCGACAGAATCCGTCAATCAATGTCAGTTTACTGTTCTGTCGAGTTCTCTGTTTTATAATTAAAATTAAAGCTGTTTAATAGTAATTTGCGTCGTTATCGTGTGTAATAATCTTTATACCTGTGCAGTGCTTTATATTTGATAAATATTTTAAATACGCCACTTGTAAAGTGCGAGATATGTGGACTAAGGACAAGTCGGGAGGAAGACAATAAACGAACATTTATGGCTCAATTTCCACTGGATGAAGATCAGTAAGTATATTTGACGAATTTAACTATACTCTAAATCAATGTATCTTATCACTTATTGAATTTCAGGACATAATATTTCTAAATAAAAATGTGGGAATATGTTTTACGCAAACACTAGTGCAGTGCAGTTTTTTATCGACTATCGATTAATCCATTTTTGTATCAGTGCTATTTATAAGAAAAGTTTATTTACCCTCCATCTCTAAGTAAATTCCCTCTTTAAACTGCCTCCTTATCTAATTTCATTAAAATCAGTTCAGCGACTGAGCTGTGACAAATAGGAAAAAAAAAGGTTTTTGCATTAATAGTTGTGATGATGATGATGATTGTGTTCTTTGACCCTCTCCTATATACTTGTGCAACCAAGTCGAAACGTCGCGATATAGTAGGTAACCGTTAATCTGCCTACAAAAAATAGTGTTTTAACCCGTTAAAATATTAGTGAATAAGACAACCCATTCCACATTTGTTGCAGAACCTCCAGAATCAACACACCTGGAGTCCAGATCCTTCAGCGGCGGCGGAAAATGAATTAAATATAATTTCTTAGTTATATACTATATTGTAATAAAATAAAATTAATAAAAAACAATTTTTTAACTTGAATTTTTATTTGAGAAATTTTGAAGTATTTACTAATGTTATCGATCTTATTTTATCGACAACACTAGCATCCCTATTTTTTGGTTCACGTTGGCAACATTGGGTGAAGTTTTATAATTTGGTTAGGTTGGCATTGAGCCAGTCCATGTGTTTCGTTTTTGATATTGTTTTATTTTTTTACTACGGAGTCCCGTCTCTAAAAACGTAGTGATTACTTGCTCAGTGATGTCAACATGTCAATTTGAACTGAATAACAATGAGTAGCACTGGTTTGTTTGTTGGTAAATAAATAATACTGAGGGTAAATGAATCTAATCGTGCTCTTTCTTTCTCTAAATAATGAGTATTTATTATAAAAATGAGTTTTGCACAGTAATAGATCACTGCAAATATATTTCAAACTTGTATCAAAACGTATCTTCTGATGCTGCCAGAGAAAATGAACCTGTACAATCTTTTACACTTTTACCAAAAATATTTTCAATTAAAAACTCTCAATTGAAAGCTAGTAAAAGAAAACGAAAAGCTGATTATGATGTATTTTTAAACGAGGTAATATTAATCTTATGAACCTTCATGAGCAATATTCCCTATAAATAAATATTTAACATTTATTTTTCTAAAATTTACAATGTACGACTGTGTTGTATTAATATTTTATATTTATCACTTTCTACCGATTGAAACAAAAATTTGAATTATAAATTCTTTTTAAATGACAAACACTGCATTATTTATTTAAACAGGTCTCTGAAGCTATATGAAGATGTTTTTAATATTTTCAGGTTAAAATGATACAACAAAAGTATAATAAATTTAAGGAGGAACTCCCCACTGAAATCAAGTCTAATATTTTTAATGAATACAATTTAATGGAGACATCAGCTGTTCGAGATTTAGCCACAAAATTATTTGAAATAACGATTTTTGATCTACCTAGTATTAGTGGCGGAAATAATTCTAATATTCCCTTGAAATGTAAAGTAAAAAATAGTTATATTCTACTGCCAGCAAATTCAAGGTAACCTAACCTTGATTAACAGTTTGTCAATATACCATGGAGTATGTTTACAGTTGTGGTCATCAGTGGGCCTGTGGTGGGTTGCAGTTGGACTATCTTGTACTCCATAATACCGATGGGCCTGTTGGTGCAATCGGTAGTGACCCTGTCTGTTGCACCAGGGGTCGTGGGTTCGAATCCCACTCAGGACAAATATTCGTGTGACGAACTCTTGTATTTGTTTTGTGTCTGGATGTTAATATTATCTATTTATGTATGTATTTAAAAATATTTATGTATGTATATCAGTCTCTACAACTAGTTTTGTTCAGTTGATTGTCGTTAGTGATAAAGATGGTGGTACGGTGGTATACATGCTCGTTTGTTATCTTATAGTTTTACTTAAAAAGTAAAACATGTTTATCATTACTTCTACATTATTGATATTGTTGTTCTTTTATTGATAATTAATATCAATTCTATTGTAGGTTCTACTGTGGTTGTGTGAAGGAACAGTGCATAAAGTTGTCTGGTGATAAATATGATATACTGATTGCTGACCCTCCCTGGTGGAACAAGTATATTAGGAGGTTGAAAGGTGCTAATGAGAAGTTAAGGTATGTGAAAGTATGGACAGTACAGTCAGAGACTGTGTCTCTCACTGAGATTGTGTTGTGTCGATTAAATGTAGTTATGTCGATTATAAGCAATAATGGGTCTGCTGTCGGTTTGTGGATGGGACCACTAGTGACATTTGTATGAGTGCTACTGTGCTTCGGAAGTCACATTAAGCGGTCTTTCATGATTGTTTTTAAATGGTGAAAATAATTGTTAAGTCTTATCAAAGTCCTTCAGATGGGTTAAGAAGATTTGACACTGGGTTGGATAACTTTTTTTTTTTTTTTTTGGTTGGCTTTTTGGGTTGGCTAACTAACCTAACCTAACCCCTCCACCAATCCGCACTGGAGCAGTGTGGTAGACTATGCTCTAGACCTCCCGCAGATTTTTTTGTCCCCCACAGGCCCATGCCCAGCTGTGGGACGTCTATGGGTTGCAGCTTAGCATAGTTTATCAATAAAAAAGTCCTGTATCCAACGAATATATACATATGTATGTATTTTCACAATTTTTTCAAAAACAGGGGATCCATTTGGGATGATATAGTTTTAAATCAAAAGTTGTAAATATTTAGTTGTACGAGTACATAAGTATACAATTATACATACATATATATACATAAGCCCATAAGTCACTGCAACATAAGAATTGTAGCTAAATTGTAAAATGTTTCTTAATATCGTTTCATAAATTCCACAGTTATTCAATGATGTACAATGAAGACATAGCAGTTATACCTGTAAAGGACCTTCTGTCTGACAATTGCTTGGTTGCCATTTGGTGCACAAATGCTCCCAGTAACATAAATGCTGTTAAGGATCTTATATTTCCCAAGTGGGGTGTTGAATACTTGACTACATGGTATTGGCTGAAGTTAAACATAGATTTGGAACCAATGTGTGAGTTTGGAATGGGGTCCCAGAAACAGCCGTATGAGAGAGTGATGATTGGCAAGGTCGGCGAGGTGGGAGATTTGCCTAATGATCTGCTGTTTGCCAGTATTCCAAGTGCTCTGCATTCACACAAACCACCATTATTAGGTATGTAAATGTATATTAATTATGTGAAAACTTTGTATGCCTTTTTTGGAATACCTAACATGTTTATTTATGCCCTAAAAGTATTATTACATTAGTCATCGTTTAAATATAATATAATAAATCACTTTAATATAAAAATACTAATGTTTCAGATTTGTTGCTTCCATATGTGAAGTGTGACAATCCACAAAATTTGGAGCTGTTTGCCCGGTACCTCCTGCCAAATACAACCAGTGTTGGATATGAGCCTTTGAAATGGCAACACATGGCCCTGTATGAAGAGGTCACTTAAGTTATTTCGACTGATATTTAGTTGGTGAATACAACATACATTATACATTCTAATAATGTACATTCTATATAATAATATGAACAAAATGAGAGGAATTAATTAAATTAAAAACCATAGACATGAAATAAATTAGTTTTATTTATTATTATAAGTATATTAATGATACATCGGTCTTAAGTATAAAATTTATCAGAAACAAGCTAGCTTTTTCCATTAACGATCATTACATTAGTTTTTTTCCTTTTCGGGTATCCATCTGGGTTCATTGTCTGCCACCTCCAGAAATCGGTACCTGGAATCAATGACATTATGTATACATATTTAAATCTCTTTGCCTACAAGCTACATAATGTTTTTCAGGGATGGAAATCAATATGTGATGTGCAAAAATATATAAATATTTTATTTGTTCTGATACTAAATCTGATAATCTGTGCACCGTTACTTAAATTTCGCGCCAGTAGGTATTCAACTTATTTATTCTTGCACAGTCGAATGTAAACAAAAAGTGCCATTGGCGAACATTGAATATTATTAAAATAAAATATCTATCCGTTGGATTCAGAGGGCGCAGGATCGACAGGAGTGGCAACGATTGAGGGATAGGTCCAGCAGTGGACCCAAAAAGGCTGTATGGATCTACCTGTTTTTAAACTCGATTAATCAATGAGGGTGGATCAATATGTATTGGAGGAAAGCCCTTAGTCGTCCTGATCTGCTACAGCTCGCGGCATGAAAGTTTAGCTCTGAACGAAATCCGGAGGGGATAGATGTGGTGTGTATGGAGTATGCGAGGGACATAATACGGCTGGCGAACCAATCAGCGCTTACACTGACAACTCGCTAAGATCAGACAATACCTAATTTAGATTTCTGCGCCTTCAAGGTCGGAGCTAGGCTACCATGCCAGCGTCACGGTAGTAATGCGCAAGCGATCCCGTGACGCTTCATCTTAAGCGCTGATGGTGCCGCTGGGTTTTAGTGGGTATTCTGGTCTCAGCGAGTCCCACATACCTGTCTGTGTTCTCATAAAACCAGGCAGGTTAAAGCATTTCCCAGAAAAAGGAGAAAAAAAAAAAAAAAAAAAAGGCTACCATGCCAGTCCATGTACTGGCTAAGGCCGGTCCATCACTTACACATCTCCTCAATGGTGCGCTGCGTGGTCCAGCCGAGCTCCTGTTGCGCCAGCGTGGCGTCGGCCCACATGGCAGTGATGTCGCCCAGCCGCCGCGCCTCGTACTTGAGCGGGATCCGCGTGCCGGTCACCTTCTCGAACACACTAACTAGCTCTTTTACAGACACCCCGCGGCCCGTGCCTAGGTTATAGACCTGAAATTAAAAAAAAAAGAAAATACATTTAGCCTTCATAAGTGCTCTCTCATAATGCCATTTCTGAAGGAGGTCTAACGATCGTTTTATTATTGAAAATAACTGGGACCGTAAGTTGTCCTCTAAAGCACCGAGCTTATACTTTAATCGTGCTGAAACACCAAAGTGCATTTTTTATTTCGATAATACTGTCCGGGTATACTGGGAAACCTCCAGCCCCCAAGTCCTATAAGGCATCGGCGCCACCTGAGATGAAGCCGATACTACTTGTAGGTACGAAATCGGGGTTCGAGATTTCCCTCCATACATATTGAGGACCTAATATCGAATTAGATTTCTCTGTTAGGATTGTTAAGTTAAGTAAAATATAAAACAACAAAATTCAGCGTTCAGCCCCAGACCGAAAATGAAGAACAAATCGATGGAACTGGATAAATGCCGTTCTTAAAATATTGTCTAATTGGGCTGTACACAAACTGGACAATTGGTTACGAATTACGACGATTTTATATTTTAAATGAAACGAACCTTTAACCCAACTTGGTTTTCACTAAGCAAGTTGAGGGCGGCCACGTGTCCGTTCGCCAGGTCCATCACATGGATGTAGTCTCGAATACCTGTGGCAAATAACAACGTTTAATTCAGTTGATGTCCAGACAAGTTTTATGATAAAATGGCGATTCTGATTTCAATAGCAAATAATCATTCAAACTTTTATGGTTACAAACTGTAATCTCACTAAAAATCACGCATTTACTTGCACCAGAAATTATAATTATGAACATTTTTGTCTTATTCTTATAGTAGGTATTACAAAATTGGTTAAAACAAATTGGGTAGAAATAACAAAAATCAACAAACAGTGACCAAGCGCGCGGGTGGCGAGGACAAAACATTAAACGACTAGAAACAGCATGGCATGTAAGTATTATCATAATTTTATATTTTATGATTTTTTTTTAATGTTACCTACTATATAGGTAAAATTGATTTGTCCATTCGAAAAAAAATGTTAGTAACTATGTTAGTGATCTCGCTCTTCTGGCCAAATAAGCCGGGAGAAGCGTTCCCTCCAGGTTGCTTACCGGTGCCGTCTGGTGTGTTGTAGTCGTCCCCAAAGACAGTGAGAACAGGCTTCTTGCCGAGCGCCACCTGCGCCATGAACGGCATCAGGTTCGTGAACTCCTTGGTGGGGTCCTCGCCGATCAGCCCCGTCGGGTGCGCGCCCACCGGGTTGAAGTAGCGCAGCGATATTATGTTCCAGTTCTGTGAAACGAGGAAAGTACGTATTTTATTGAGATTTCATGATCCAAAAGTATTTTAGGTACCTACCATTATATTCTTTTGTTTGTACCATTTAAAAACATCCTTAGGTATACTTAAGTACTTAGACTATCTTCAAAGACAGTCCGAACATCAATTGATACACTGGAAATGAGTATGGCCCATATTACATAGGAAACGTCCAAAATGATGGAGAAATATACCTTAACCAGATATACAGTGGTGTGGTTCTACCATTTGATATAGGTCTACACGTCTACTAACGTAGGTAGTGGGAAACGAAATACGAAAGTGCCAAAAAGTTCTCGCAGTCATATATCATCAATCATATAAATCCAATTGGTCAAAATAGACTACGGTACTACCGCGTGTTAAAATGTTCTGGAGACCGTATGGTATGCTAATGGCCTTGAACTTCATAATTGATTTGAATGAACTACATGTGAAACCGGTTGGTTTCTAGTTCATTAGAGCGACATCATTTTGGTGCCAGTTAGAATTATAGTCGCACGGTGTTTACTCGATTTAAGAAATAACAGTTAATTGAAAATAAGTTAGTTCAACAGTTGAAAATAGTCAGGATTCAGCGGTCGACATTAGAAACAATTTTAACCATGGTAGTATTTGCACGCAGACGCTTCCAATCTGTTGTCACAACGCAACCTACATCTTAATGCGCGTGCCTCGTGAACAAGTGGAAAAGTAGATATTTACGGTAAACTGAGGTAGTTGTTCAGTAATGTTCATGTGGAGGATGGGTAGGAACAAAAACCAAATTGCCGCAATGTCTAGTAGGACCACGCCGACGGAGCTGCGGGCGTCCTCTAGTTTCTTAATATAGGCCCGCACCAAGTCTCTAAGACAGACGCAGAATGTGTTTATAGAAACCGTTTTCCCTATGGAAGCCTATAGCTTCAATTCATTTTTTTGGCATGAGCTTCTCAGAGACTTGGAGAAGTTATTCGGTGTCTCGGGATAGATATAAGAATTGCCCGACGCGGGCGGAGCCTCAAATACCTATGTCCTTTACCTAGGTACGATAAAGGACATAATACAATAGACCTCATCCGAAGGTTAAGAAAGTTGTGATAATAAATTGCATTTTCCTTACTTTGTCAGCGGCACTTAAGTCCTTCAGCATCTCTTCTATGAAATACTTGGTTCTTCCGTACACGTTCGTGATATTGCCAGTGGGATGCTTCTCTGTGATAGGCAGATATTCTGGCTCCCCGTAAACTGTGCAGGATGACGAAAACACCATCTGGTAGCAATTGTGTGACCGCATTACCTGTGAAATAATAGTACAGTAGGTAGATTACGGCATAATTTCCTGTAAAACAAATATGTAAACAAGGTTTAAGGATTTTAATTAAGTATTCAAGTATGCCAGGGCTGGAATATTGATTTGATATCCTTTGTGATACTACAGATTATTTCTAAAAGATTTTTGAGGTTAGATATCTATATCTTACACATCTTAGAAGTTCTGTTGATCTCACAAGTATCCATATCCAGTTTATTTGATAAATTTATTTAAATTTTTGTATTATGTAAAATTAAACACGAACGTCTATAAAGCAGCGATAAAATATAGACTGACGTGAATATGATACGACCCTCATGTATTCAGTGAAGCAATTTAACCGTCGGAAAGGTGTGGCTTCAACACACGCGAAGTATATGCATATAGAATAAAGAGTCGCTCCGCTCTGTATCAGTCTCCAGCATAGGACCTACTTGAGAATTATGAATGGTGTGATCTAGTGTATAATGATCCCATGATGATTATGTATGGGTACCTACGGTGTTACGGTGTGTATACCTTATGTGTGGTAGAAGCCGCAATATTTTCGCAAAGTGACACGAATCATTGCAGTCCAAAAGTTCCGCAACTCCGTTCGATCCGAGGCCAACCAATTACAATAAGAACATTGTTTTTTAAAAAATTTGAATACATATTTAGAGGTTTCAATCAGCACGAATGTTTGTTCGTTTCAATAAACCGCTGTTCATCCAAGTGTCCGCACCTTTTTAGAAAAACATTCGTCTACCTAATTACCTCTAATAAGTTGAGCATTCCTAGGAGGTTATTCTGATAGTAGAGCAGTGGTTGTTGCATAGATTCGCCGACAGCCTTCAGCGCAGCGAAGTGGATCACGCAGTCGATATCATGCTGGACAAAAAACAAAACATTTAATGTATAAATAACACTCGAGAGTTGTATTTAGTGGAGAAGTGTGGGTTCTAGGTTCAAATCGGGGCACGCACCTGTTTTTTCCACTTTAGGTATTTGCGTTTGAATATGGTTAACGCTCAGAGCAATAAGATCTTAATAAATGATTGACGAGTAAAGAATGAAATGTTATCTACTACATCGACATCGCGAAGGAATCTGCAGGCCTGAGAACTGATGAGAGATAGGTATGTTTTTGTTTTATTTTTTTTCCCGGACAGGAACTTCGACATCTGTTTAAATTAGGTAGTTGCATTCGGGGAATGAGATCACGCATTCGTTTAGACATGTGTTAATCATTAGGCTATAAGATCAAATATCATAGAACAAAAAATGCTTTGTGGACTAACACCTAACCGTTCTGATTCTGAGAAGTAACTCTGGTCTGTAAAGGGCTGGCCAGGGATCGGTTGTTACTATTCCGATTAAAATACAGCTACATAAACTTTATCTTACTTAAATATTCTTGGTCCACGACATTATGGCCTCTGTCGTTTGTCGCTGTGGTGAGTCTTGGTTACACTCGCAAGGAAGACGAATCGTTTGATGTAAGAATCATCAAAATTGCCTTACGCCTTTGGTATCTATAACGGCATAGAGGAACAAACATACATACCTACATAGACTGATAAACACAATAACCCTTCTTTGCATCGGGCAATCGGATAAAAAACAACTACTTCGAGAAAGGTCTTGATCCTAATCCAACTTTTACCTAACCAAAGTTGGATTATATCGCTTTAAATTTGTACTTATCATCTTGATGATGTCGCCTGTTCTAACTTTTTCACCTACAACTAGGTTGTACTGAAAACCAGTGTTGCGATGACTTGGCGCAACTGGACTGAATCTGAATGCAGACCTAAGTATTTCCTAATTACTACAAGTACTATCTACTTTAAGGCGCCTAGTGGTGCAAAATGACCTTGAGAATCGGTGCACACATTCTCACAAACGACAACAGCGCCTCTAACGGAAAACCTCAGAACTACCTTACAGAGCATACAATGACATGTCATGAGGTACTGTATTAATCGCCTGTATAACCCGCGCAGATAGAGAATAGATCTGAAAATGGCACTTAAAATACAAGCACAACACACAACACAAGCAAGGGTACTTAAAACACTGGATTGTAAAATTTGCCTTTATTAATTGTGACATTTCAGAATCAGATTATAAAAATAAAGAACAATAGGATGGGAATGGTATCAAAGGTTTTATAAACCGCTTGGTCCAGCAGTGTCCTGGTCATCTGTACCCATTACTGGTTCAATTCCCTCCATGAATTGGTTAAAATCTTCCATGGACTGGTCACTTTCACAGTCCTGGTCTTCAGAGTCGTCACTTTCATCTTCGGTGTTGCTGTTCAATTACATCACAAAATGTCAACGTTCGTAACAAAAACTTAACGAAAATAAATAACAATCAAATGTAACGCAAACAAAAACAACAATATCAACGAAAACAACAATTACTCGGAGTGCGTCAAGTAGCTTAGAAAGCGAATCCCGACTGATTATTTGTTTGCAGCTCGTACTTCACTGTGTGAGTATAGACAGCGATAGAGAGTGAGCGAGAACGCATGCGAGAGGACGCCATTTTCAAATCTATTCTCTATCTGCGCGGCTTATACGGGGAAGTGTTTCAGTAGATGGCGTTTATTTTAAGTAATAATTGACCTAACAAAAAATTTATAGGAAGGTACGACAACGTAATGAAATTAGATTTATGCAATTTTTTTAGTTACTTAAAATAATAACAAAAAAAAAGTCATAAAAAAATAAAGAAAAAATTGAAAAAGAAAGGAAGTGTAACTGGAATTTGAACCCGAGTCTCTAGAGCGAGATTCTTACTCACTGCTAATGTCTATAATTTCCCCGTTATTGATATTATCTTTGGATTCTCTTTTCCTGTAATAAATACATATTATGACATATATAAATATTATTAGCTTTTTATTTCATTTGCATAAAATAATAACAAAAAAAAAGTCATAAAAAATAAAGAAAAAATTGAAAAAGATAGGAAGTGTAACTGGGATTTGAACCCGAGTCTCTAGAGCGAGATTCTTACTCACCGCCAACTCCCAACTACGCCATTTACAGTTATATGATTAGGGTTGAAAAACTGTGTACGTATCTATCTTTTTGTACTCTGCAAAACTGCAGAGAAAACAATGAAAATTAATAAGTGTTTGACAAAATTAAAATGCTTTTACCTCTTTACGTCATTCATATGTGTGACGTTTGCTTTATATGAATACTTTTGATTTATTTCCCATGTTTATTTACAAAATAGGAGTCCGTTTACGAATTTAAAAAATACATATACCGTTAAATTATTTATATAAATCAAAAAATGTATTATCCAATCAATAAAAGTAATGAAATAACGTTGGAATCTTGCAGAAATTTTGCGGCAGAAAGCGCGACACGCCCGTCTAGCAAGAGGCCTGAGCCGCGACTGTCGGTACACGGCGTTTACTCACACATGCTCGCCATTTCTCGCGAAATATGTCCGAAAATGAGAACAAGGGTTTTTTGGAAATTCTACAAAGTGGATTTAAAAAGTGGTACAACCGAAATATTGTATTTATTGTGATGAAAAATATATGTTAAATTGAAAAATAAAATACGTATTTTAGAAGGGATTTGATTGTTTAGAAGATTATTTTAGAGGTATCTTCGTGATTTTTTTCTATCGAGTCAAAATTAATGTATTATGTTTTGAAGACCATAGCAATATAACATATATCCCCAAGAATACCATATATTTTTTTTATTTGATTCTCTGCAATGGTTCGTGTGATATCTTGTTTATAAAACTCGCGTTTAGCCTCTGTAGTCCTCTTAACATTGAGTTGTTACTTTGGGCTGAAGAGTATATTATTTTTATTTCCTCTGTGGATAACGTTTATATTTTGCAAATAAAATCCTTTCATTTTATAATTTACTAACAAGTTCGGCGGACACCAAATCAATGTCCGACTACCTACTGTATCAAGACCGTATCTCATTTTACAGGTGTCTCTTATCTGCATAATGGCATAACGTACCTTTATCGAATCTTACCTTATCGAAAATATCGTTAATCTGGGGTTTGTCGAGCAAATCGGCTTCGTAAAACGTGATTTTTTTTCCAGTGATTTCCTCGGCTCGCTGCAGGGCCGGCGCTCCCTCGGCGTCGCCCACGGCGTTGGCGAAGTTGTCTATAGCTACCACCTGGTGCCCGGCTTCCAGCAGGTCCACCACACAGTGGCTTCCGATGTACCCGGCGCCGCCGGTCACCAATATAGTCTTGAAACGTGGCATCGCGCTCTGTGCTCCTGAAATTCAAACGTGGTTAATCAAATAGAAAGAAATTTCATGATTAGAAAACCTCTATATATACCACTATAACCTCTTATCGAATTGTGGTGAAGATGATGTAAGATTACCATGTAGAGACGAGGAATATATTTATTTTATTTCTTCCTGAATTTTTGTTTTATTCCAAGAAGTTTTTGATTCACCTTGTATGCTCCTATGTTTTCCTTTTTGACTTTTTGTTAGTAGATAATAATTATGGATGTATATAAAGTATCCATAAAATTGGTAAGTTTTGGTGATTTCAAAAGATTGTTTTCTCCTCAATTATAATATGAAAATAATCTTAGGATTACATGACCATTAGTCATGCATGACCCTTAAGACAGATGGTAACATCGAATAGTAGGTAAAAATTTTTGGTTTGACTGCTTTTATTATCCTATGAGAAAACACTTGGAAACTAGGGCCGTTTGCATTGAATAAATGCCCGTAGAAAAATGGACTAGGTATTATTCTTTAGTCACATCCAGCCATTGGAGCTCTCAACTCAACAAACCTTATAGGCCACAACGGAAGTAGCAATGATGCAGACATGAGTCATTGATCACTTATAAGCGCTGGGAAAATCAGTTAATGAGCTTTATTGAAGATCTATGTTTAATGATTAGATAGCATATTAAATTAGCTTAGGCACTTTGTCGGTGCTGTAAAGTGCATTGATAAGGATTTTAAAAGCTTTTATTTAACTTCAGTCGTATGTATCTATGTATGTATGTATGTCCTGGAATCTTGCAATCAATATTTCACCCACTTCCACTGAAGCTATCGAGCTGAAATTTGGCACACATATTTGGTTCCGATGACAATGCACGAAAATAAAAATAAAAGTTATAAAAAGCTTTTTTTTAATTGTTTTTAATAATTTGAATTATTATACTGATACGATTGTAATTCTTTACTGCAGTTTCGGTATGTAAATCTCTCTTGTCGGATCTTCCACGATCCGAATCATACATTTTGTTAGTAGTTAGATAGGTATTCCTGCTTATTAAATTATAGTATCTACCAGCTGACCCGGCAAACGTTGTTTTGCCATATAAATAATTTTTGGTTGATCGTAGAGGGTTGAAAATTCAGGGTTGTATGTATTTTCTAATGTTGTATCATAAAAAAATACAAAAATAAAAATGTATCTAACAATTAAAAAAAAAATTTGGGATGGACTACCCTTAACATTTAGGGGGATGAAAAATAGATGTTAGTCGATTCTCAGACCTACTGAATACGCATATAAAATTTGGTAAAAATCGGTAAAGCCGTTTCGGAGGAGTACTGCAACAAACATTGTGACACGGAAATTTTATATATTAGAAGATATATCAATGGTAACATTTACCTACTGTAGGAATCATCATGTATTATTTTACTTACTTACTACAAAATGTAATATTTTCGATGCTTAGGCCATCATAAAATATTTTATGTAAAATACGAGTAGGTATACTATACTACCATCTACTACTAAATCAGAGTCTCCCGCTGCGCATAGGTATATTAATTTTGTTCTGGGAAATCTCAAAAATTAACTATGTACCTACCTAATATAGTAGATAATGTAGTGTAGTATAGTACTAGATTTTCATATAGATTTCAAAGGTAGAAAGTGAAGGTTATCGAAATGGCTCTTTTATAAAAATGTTGTAAAAAAAAACTACCTGTACAAAGCCGGGGGAGGTCGTATCAAAATTCTCTACGTTTAATTTTTATACTTTAGTCAATAAATATAAAACATACAGCAGACAGAATCATAATCAAATGAGGAAATCCAACTAAATCGAATTAATATCTACCATTGATTTCCTTTGAAGCAAAAAAGTACCTTCACAGACATTAATGAAATCGTGACCACCATGGCCTGCAAACAAACAACTTTTGTAGTAGTAATTACACGAATAAAAAGTATTCGTGACTAGGCCTATTCAAAAATATAAAAATATCAGTAATTATGGTACTGTATTTATTTGTAAAACCAGCCAATCTTGATAAAAAAATGTCCAATCCAAACTTCCTTAGGTATTTCAATGACTACGACAATAGGTACCTACCTAGTACTCGTATATCCCTCTCATACTTATATGTCATAAAATATCTAAGTAGGTTAAGTAGGTAGATATAATAATCGACTAGATACCTACATTAAAAAACGAGGGCCAAAAAAAATGTGGAGAGCATCGTCCAACGGCTCATTTTGATATTTTAAAATCAGCTAAATCATTAAATTACATGTGAATTACAGTTTTATATTAAAACGCAAAAATTTTAAAACAAAACCTTAGACTTCGTTCTACAGTTTACGAATGTAGAAGTATGACCGAACACGAAACGTGATCACGATTTTTATTTACAAGAATTGTTCGAGGATGTTGTATATTAAAAATTAAAATACGTAGGTTATTCTTCTGTTATTATTTTGCAGTAACGTGGTAGTCAAATAAAAAAAACAAAAAGAAAATGTGTAAGGTAGGGTAGGTGTATACCTACATGTATTCATTGTAAACTACTTGTTTCCTAATAAGTGTGGCAAGTATGAATATTTTTACTGTCTACCTACTACTGGGTTAAACAATGTCGTCAGATAGGTTTGAAAATTAATCCTCAGCTGGCTATTAGCAAGAGCTCGCTAAGAGATCATCAAGGAATGCTTGCGCAAGTTGCTCAACCGTAAATTACGAGGCTACTGTAGTAAACACCTATTTTATGCTTTGATCATTTTACAGAAGTCTTACCTACTTAGTTAAGAAACATTGTAATTAAATTGAAACAATATTTTTATTATAGAATTGATGAAAAGAACATGTACTTAGGTACATATTTTTTAGAATTTTAATCACGATGTCAGAAGGCACATAAAGGGAGAATATGTACCTACCTTGCTGTAAGTAGATATACTTATATACTTATTATAGGTACTTTGTATCTATTAGTCAAAGATGGTCTAAGAATACTTGTAGTAGTAGGTACCTACTATGTTTTTCGTGTTCTAGTGAAAACCTTAATTAGTGTTACTTAGAACTAAAATTTAATCAGAAAAACTCGTAAATTAACACCAACATGTTAATTATTGCACTAGTGTTAATGTACCTAATGCTCTATGACACTACCAAGTAACGATCTACCTAGATTATTTTAAAAAGTCAAATATGTATTCTGATAATATTGTCTAGGTCAGGTCATCTTCCCTCATACAACAGACAAAATAATATAATACGTACAACTCATCCGATACGCTTCTAATTCTATTAAATTCAATTATCAAATAAAATAATTTGTCAACTTGGCTTCCCAAACATTAAATAACAAACGGTGCGTCATTACTTACTACTTGTTTTGAAATTAAGTTCCAAGTAACCAATGTCAATAACCGAGAACCCTGCCCGGTATAATTACAGCTCGCAAGGGAGATGTTGTTCCTCCATTATCCTCTGTTTTTTTTTTTCCTTTTAATACTTATCTCGTAAAGACCGGCTTCGGTTATTCCTAATCCTTTGCAGATGAACTTTGTCTTCGGGTGAATAGAGCAAGTATTAGCTTGGAAGTTCTGCGGTTTATGTTCATAACTATGAATACATACGAGTAATTTATCGTCGGTTTACGCAGTAAAAGGGAACACCAAACTATACCCGGCAGTTATATGAATGCTCACTTAAGTCCATCGTAAAACTGAACATACTCATGGATGGACTAATGGGAAATGAATAACTAAATAATTCTTGAATCATTGTTAGGCCTTCCCAAGGACCTTAGACCTTATAAAAATTATTGCATGCTATTATAATCTGCTAATATTTTTCCTGGTACCTACCGAATGTTTAGCACGGGTAGATGCACATACCTCTAGTCCTCTAACATTAAAAGCATGGGTAGGTAGTTAGAAAAGTAAGACGAAAAGTGCTTTAGGATTTACGGAAAATTTCTTCGTCGTAGACATAAAATTATTCAAATAATGCATGGAGAAAATATGCAGGTACCTAAGACAGCCGGGTTCTAAATGATTTAAACAATTTACCTATTTTCTTACAAAAGGTTTAAATAGTACCTATTATTAGTTGGAATAAATAAATCTAACTAATCGGTCGGTACCTAAGTTTGTATTTACGGCATGCGTTCGCATGCAATATTTTTTTCCATCACATATATGCTTCGGGAGGAGTCGACAAAGAAATCATCTAACTGTTTTCTTCAATCGTTAAATTCTTTCACAAAAATTCGCCGCTCACTTTCACAGGAGATATCCATAACTGTTGATTAAAAATAATATCGGTTACTCACGTTTTCTATTATTGTCTCATTAACCAGTAGCACTGACACCACTAATTGATTTGTGAGGATTTGAGCTCGGAATGAGAAAGCGGCGCGTTCAGGCCGGTCCTGTGCGCCCGCGCATCTGACTAGACTCGCTTGAATGGATATCGCGCGATTCCACTGCAACTGGTCACAGTCACGTCACACACACGTATTGCGAACTTGTGAACGCAATCACACCGACGCGTAACGCTATAACGGTCAGGATTTTTTCCTAATGGTTAGGTTATACTGATATCTATTATACTCAGATTCAGAATCAGATTTTATGATTTATAAATAAGTATAATATACTGGACTGAGTGTTATTATGTACCTAATGGTCAAACTATTTTAAAATATTGGTTTTTGTAAACATTTATGATTTACATTTACATAACACTAAAACGTTATGTAAATGTAAATCAAGGTTTCATATAAAACCTATTTGGTTCCCCATAGGCTCTACCACTTAAAATATGTCAATGTAAGAATCCACACCGTGCGTTGTAATCGCAAAATAACAAGAAAATAATGGAACGAATAAAGTAAATAAAATGTTATTTCCCTGTTTTTATTGAAATAAACAGGAATGAATACCCAAGGTTGATCCGGTCTGGATATAATTTTGCTAAATTGGCGATATAAATACTTGCATTAATCTCCTTGTCATTTTCTAGCTCTTGTCCTTTGTGGGTAATTATAGCCCTAATATAATCTAGTATTGGTACTTGGCACAGAATATAATATAATAAAGTTTTGGCAGACATTTTCGAACCAGCTGCCGCTTCGGTGTGACAGCCGGCCAAGCTCCGGCCGACAGTGACCTCCATGGCTTTACTAAGCTTACTTCAGAAGTACCGTAACTCCTCTCGCGTTCGACGCATTTGATTGTAGGCGAGTCAATAAAACGGAACCGAAGGTTTTGAGAATATCAAATTTAGAATTTAAAGAAAAATTTAAAAATGTAAGAACAACGTAATTTAAGATGATTATCGTTTACTGTCTTTAATTGCCCAAGAAAATTCTTGCGCAAACCGTGTATTGAATACCATTTTTGCGTATATGTATCTATACCTATCCAAAACCCATTGGGAATTTACACTTTGGCGAGGGCACCTGTTACTGTTAATGTCTAGAAACATTGATATATATGTTACCACTTAACTCAGTGCCTAGAAATATCTAGTGGGAATAATATTAGATCATTTGACATGAACTTGTAACTTGTGAGACGTTTATAACAATGTATTTGTTTATTGATGCGGATCGAAAGACTTCAACGCGGTAATCACAGTCAGTGATCGTAGCGTAGATTTAACAAAATGTTTCAGTCATACTGTATCTTCGTGAATATTTAGTAACATAAAAAACTTCTGAAAATGCATTCATTCATTTCACGAAACGCAAAATTAGCCAAATTGATATAAATATGTAAGTAGCGTAAAAGTTTTTGTAGATGGACTACTGGTACGATGGTTTATAGATTGTTAGAAGTCTGATGAGGTAATTTACCGAATAACTAGCATTTCGATCACAAAATAACAAATAAAAATCAGCTTTTATTAAATCATTTTATTGCTTCCTGTTTAATGGTCAATATTTTAAAATCAGTAGGTATCCAAATTATTTTAAATCATAAAATTTTCAGTCTATTAAAATTTAAGTGTCATTTCGTATTTTCCACGAAACATGTGTACTTCATTGCTTGCACCCTGCAGTTCAGCCAGATGTTTCATGTTTACAGCTTTAAACTGAAATACTAAATTTTTTTTTTTTTTTTTTCATATTATTTCAACGAACATATTATTGTCAGCAGTGAATATTTAATGGTTGTAAGAACAAGGAAGTCGAGATAGTCGTAATTCGTTTCGGATTAACTTAAAAAATAATAACTAAGTAAGTATACAATAATTACAATGCTCGAATATTTTTTCACTCTGGAAAATCCTAAAGATTAAATAAATAAATTGTATCATAGAAATCATTCAATCAATACTCACTGGTAACGAACACCAATATTGCTTATTAAATATCCAATTTGGGATAAAGTTAAAGGATAAACTTAACATTATATAGTAATAATTATTTTGGCATATTTGGCAACAAATGTGTACTTTTAATGGTAACACTAGGTAAATTATAATGATAAAAATGAAAAGGAAAACATTCACCGTCTTATGCTACGAATAGTAAAACATTTATGACTAGTCAAACTTATTAAATAATAAAATCAATACTTTGGTCGTTGTGCCATTTTTTTAAGATTTCACATCTTTTACTATTTTTTTATGTTTTTGTAATTTTATAATTTCTACGTGACCTTAAATTAAATTAAACGTCGCAGTCGATATTGTCGGTGTCAGTTGAACACGCAGCATACATTGATTGCGACCTGAAATTAAATTGAATGTGGTTAACAATCATTCTGTCACACATTATCAGAAGATAGTTTCACCCACAGAACAGACAAAAAAAAACCTCCTTTATCTGTTCTGTTGTTTCACCGCCGTCCACCTTAGACTTTAGTAGGTGTTATGCGGTCGTAAATTTTGTGACTGCACACGTCCGTTGTTGTTGTTGAAAGTGCACGTGAAAATAGGTAGAAGTGTGCTTGGTTGGGTACATTAATTTGAGTGAAAGAAAATAAAAGGCCAATAACCACACAATTTGAAAACGTACGTGTATTCTAATTAGTCTTCTTGGCGTCTTTAGTCTCCTCCTTCGGCTGTCCCTTGCCGACCAGCTTGGCCAGCGAATCCCAGATGCCGCCCATGAAGAGAGCGCAGAACAGGTTTTCGAAGGGCACGAATGGGTCGTGGATGCCCAGCAGGATCGATGATAACTGACACACAAATTATTATTGTTAAAAATTTTGAGAAAAACTGGTGCTTATGACATGGCGTTTTTCAAAAGTCGCAAAATAGCCTTCATGGTACACCGAGGCATTGGAAATCGTTATTATCGTTGCTTTATGCAGATTTCCGACTTTATTACTGACGAAGCATGAAACTCACGAAGTTCTTCTGATGAAATAATGCCGTTTTTTTGTTGACTACAATTTATATTTATAGACGTAAAAAAATAGGTGCATTTCAAAATTACCCTCGGATATAGAGACCCACTCTCTCTATAGAGAGAGCTATAGAGAGAGCTATAGAGTGGGTCTAGTGAGAGCTAGGGTAAAGCCTAGCTGATCATGTCAGTCTTACTGATTGTTTCGCCAGCCGTATGTATGACCTAGGCGACCTAGCCCATTTTTTTTGACATAACCGTCTCTACGAGAACTTGTCTACGAGTCTTGCTAACAATCACTTATTACGTCACAGTAATATTCTAAAATCGTAAAAAATGATATGAAGTACCTAAATCACGAATACAGTTTTCCCTTTTATAGCGCAGCAGTAAATGTTGCGAATGCTAATGTAAAGTCATATATGTAGGTAACTATTTAGTAATGGCGCAGATCGTCGATTAGATTTAAATAAATGAAATACATATTCAGGGAAAAGTATATTTTTTAGCGTAAAGCCACAGAACTGTCGTTATCGCGGTAGTAGGTATAAAAATCGGAGGGGCTACCGATGCTTTAGATAAGTAATAACTAGGTGCATTTTTACGATCGCCGATAAAAATATTACTTTCGAAATGATAAGATGTCAACTTTGTTTTATCAAAAAATAATCTAAATGTAGCTTCTATTTATTGTCATAACTGGATTTTTTTTTCAATCTATCTTGTCTGAGACTGGAGATAAAGTAATTTAATGGTTTTATCATAGTTCGTTAAAATGTCAATGAGTGTTCATATGAGCATTCTAAATTCAAAATTATTAACAGTCCTCTACGCTCCTTTACACTCTAAGGAACACATCGGAATGAAGTTATTACTCTGAGCAGGAGGAAGAATTTAATGGTACCTAAACAATTATATAGGTAGGTTCAAAAGGCTGGATGGATGATAATAATAGGTAAAAGATTTTAGTGAGATTTTACTAACAAACTTTTGTGTGCGATCGGTACCACGCAGTAAGTACCTAGCAAGCAACAGACTCAAACAGTCTAGAATTTTCGAACTTAATCGCTTTAGTGTAGATTGATGGAGATTTCCCTTACCTTAAAGTAAACGAAGAATATAACGATGCCAAAATAGACAAGCGCGTGCGGCGCGGAGATAAGGTCCGTCTTCTTGTCCAGAACGAAGATCACCGAGGCCACCAGCGAGGCCTTCGTGTAGCTGCAACCAAGCAACATAATCACTGTCATCGATTCATCATCATCGTTCAGTTTGCGGCGAAAGTCTAGCGCTGAACGAAATCCGGCGACCTGCGCATGCGCATCAGTGCGGACATGATAAGACCGGTGAACCAATCTTCGCCTACGATTGACAACACGCTCGCCCTCGCTGCGATCCATAGACGTCCCACTGCTGGGCACGGGTCTCCCCCACAGACACTTCTGCGGGAGGTCTAGAGCATACTCCACCACGCTGATCCAATGTGGATTGGTGGACGGGTTAGTGGCCAACCCAGTGTCGAATGTTCTCAAGCCACCCAAAGGTCTTCTACAAGGCTTAACGACTGTTTCCAGCATTAAAAACAACCGGGACCGACGGCTTTACGTGCCCTGCGAAGCACGGTAGCGTCCATGAAATTTTGCCACTAGCGGTCACCCATCCACAAACCGACCGCCGCGCGCCCGTCGTTGCTGAACTCTTTCTATCACATTGAATAGAAGCGAGCCATTGGGCTATGGACGCCCCGCGCCCTACGATACCACAATTTTGGCTTCTGCGTATTCAAGGTCAGCGCTAGATTTCAATGCCAGTGTCTTTATAAGCAGCGTAATTACGAGTACGCACTTGCAGGACACGGGACTCATCACATGACGGCCTGCGGGCCAATTATGTAACTTAAACCAACGTCGATATTGTTATCGGTGTGGTTATAGTTATGGTCGCTCGAAAGCAACGTGACTTCACTACGCTACGCTAATGGCAAATGGATGAAAAGGTCTGGTTGCCGGTTACACTTTTCTAAAGGCGATGTCGTCAAGGGCAGCAACGCACCTGTGACCAACTTTGAACAAGTCTTACTCACAATTAGTGAGTGGAATATATATAACTAACACTACCTAGTAGGTAAGACCATGAGAACCAATGTTTTTATGAGTCCAGCTAATGGTCGTCGAAAGGCGCATGAGTGGTCGAAATTCGACCGAATGTCGAAGCACTCGCAGATGACATTATATATTATTATGCATAAATTAAGCATCGGCGGCGGCGAGTAAAAGTTAGTGTTAACCTGCTCGCGAACATGGCGTATGGTGGTGTATTCATACAAAGTAACACACTTTAAAAGTAATTAACTCCATTATATACGTATTGGTTGCCAAAGGCGGCCAAAGCCAACAATTGGGTTGTAAATTTAAAGCCTCTTTGTGGAATAAAATTAAAACCTTATCTTTTATCGCCAAATTGGTATTAGTGACACTTACAAGCTAGGCTGCATAGTCTCCATGGCAGTGGGAGTCCAGGCACCTCGGATGAGCCTCTCCACCAACTTGGTGAAGCCAGCACCATTGCCTTTGAGCGTGCCTGAAAGGGTAATTATGTTTCTTGTTAACTATTAGTATTATAGTA
The DNA here is from genome assembly GCA_944567765.1 of Carterocephalus palaemon. Taxonomy (NCBI): domain Eukaryota; kingdom Metazoa; phylum Arthropoda; class Insecta; order Lepidoptera; family Hesperiidae; genus Carterocephalus; species Carterocephalus palaemon. The sequence continues at coordinate 4,067,977 of OX155655.1, read as the reverse complement.
GTGACTAGTAATAGTAGTAACTTAAGGCGAGGTATTTCGACGAATAACTTCCCTTTCTCTCACGCCTCCTCAAGAAGAGAGAACCTTGCTGCGGAAAGCGCGGCGTGCGTATCGTAGAGTAAAGTAACAATTAAAGAGATAAATTCACAAAATTTCTTAAATTAATGACGAAGGAATCCTTGGTTTTTGTGGCACCTTTTTTTAGTATTTTTTTTATTTTCTAAAACTCACTTTAACTCAATTAAAACTACAATGTAGGTACATATATCGTAAGTAAACCAAGATGAGAGTTGTAGCGTGCCGTGATTTTGTCAAATAAAAATGCGTTTCCTTCTTGAAAAAATTTATGACAAGCGATTCGAATTAGACACAAAGTAAAAAAGTAAAAAGTAAAGTAAAGTAGTTAGCGTTTAAAGTAGGCGCAATCAGTGCAATCAGTTGTCGACAAAGGGTAATATGGAAATAATATAGCAAATTTCCTACAGCAAATTGTAGACGAAGAGGTCCCACGCGATTGGCTGCCGATGACGCGACAATGGGTCCTGATTGGGAGACGGTTTGCGCTATTTGCTCTCAAAATGCCAATGCCATCTGTTATCGGGTAGTGTAATCAGAGTATTTCGAAGGAATGTTTAGTTTGTCAACAACAGCGTGGACACAGCGGTTGGCTTTAACCAGATTAACGGTTCAGAGGTCGGGTGTCCTCTTCGAATGATTAAGTCATTCGAAGAGGACCTCAACACTGGCCCAATGAAAGGGATTGGAATGATGATAGGCTCATTATATGCTCAGGAAGGCTGCCTATAGGGTTTTAAGTCTAAGTTGAGTAAACATTTCAAATACCCCGACCTCGCTCCACCCGTTGGGCATCTTTCGAAGATTTCCCCATTACTAAAAAAAATTGACTAAAAGCGAACTTCTGGGGTTGCGGGCGGAAAGAGTGGGAGCTCGAACCGTCCATCAAGTGACCCAGGGAACGGCGCCTAGGCGTGTAGGGGTAGTCGAGTTAAAATTGGAGATCGGGTAGAGCCTGTCAGTCTATTGGGGTCATAACCCCCCTTTAGTGTCAGGGTAGGACATCAAGCGGGTTTTAGTCGGTGAAAATACGAAATAACCGGGGGCCACCCCACGATGTCCGGGCACCTTTTAAAGGTTTCTCACTCGTAAAAAAAAAGGAGGTCTATGTCTGCTACTCACCGATGATTACCATAATTATGTACGCGTTGGGATACAGCTTGGCGGCATGAGAGACTCCGTCGTACACTTTCTTCGCGCGGTATATCTCCTTCATAGCGGATGCGACCACTTTCACCGGGAGGAACTTTGCCACTTTATATCCCACGTCGAATGGGGTGTAGAAGACTAAGTACCTGAAAATGGTATTAGGTACATAATATGATGATGTTTGACCGAACGCACCAATTATTTTCTCTATAATTAAAGAGATCTATCGAAGTATCGACCATTATGGAATGTAGGTACATTGTTTATTACAGTCTCAGATTACAGAACGATAGGATTACAGTCTACGTGTTATCGCTCTTATCTAGCTTATAAAGTGGTCTGGCAAGGTCCTTTGGAACTACCAGTCAGATTTTAATATCTTCTTTTAAATTTGATAGCCCTAGAGGATTTAAGTCAAGACGCTTCACTCCGTTTTTAAAAAACCTAATTAAACAAGGTTGAAGTCGAGAACATTGAATCAGATACTCTGTACATTTTTTAATGGATGTAAGATAGCCAACGAACATGCAGCACGAGCCATCCGCTGCCGCCCATGACAACTGTGACAGCCTTTGATCAAAATAGGTGATGGTTATTCCAGTTAGAAGGGTGTTAATAAGAACATTATTTTATCAGGTCTATACAGGCGCGGTCGCAGCCTGAAATTTTGGAGGGGGTCACTATGACACACTATTAAAAAAGGGTATAATTTAAATGCTGACCAAAAAAAGTACCACCCCGTAAAAAAAGGTGGGCTCGGGGGGCGAAGCCCCCCGCCAAGAAAAAACGACTCAATCGACTCCAAATTTTGTTAGGTTAGGTACATTATTGCACAAGATACAATTTTATTTTATACATTACCTATAAAACAAATGGAAGTCGTCTTTTTGTATTTGCGAATCGGGTGATAATATTTGAGACGTCTGGTACTATTTCCGGGTGAATGTTTAGAAGAGCTAAACCTGTTAATCGCTCTTCTAACATGTTAGCTCTCCACCACGTTTTTACACGCCTAAGCGTAGAAAAGGATCGCTCTGCTGTCGCACCCCTTATGGGAAGAGTTGCCAGAATTTTGAGAAATGTCTTTATATTTGGGTATAAATCATCATCACAAACTTTGATGCTAGAAACTACACACTAGATGTAGTTTCAAACTATAAATTTATCGATGTTAGGGGATAGCTAGAAATTTCCTTTTATTATTTGGCAAATTTTTGAGATTTTTCAATTTGAACTTAAATTTTGGGGGGGGTCATGTCCCCTGACCGCGCCTGGGTCTATATTTGTCAAAACAAAAGCTCAATTGCAACGTACCAGGTGACAGTGCCGATGAGCAGCTGAGGCGTGTTCTTGAGAGGCGCCAGAATGGGTTCGCCCAGCAGCCCGTTGGCGACCATGCCGCCGGCGAAGATCACCATCATGGTGGACAGCCAGCACGAGAGCGGGTGCTTGCGGGAGAACGCCTGCGCCCCTGGACAACGTAGATCACATGTCACAGAATCACAAATTTTATTTCATAAATAAAACTATGTTCTATTTCTTTTCGATGTCTTCGCTGATCAAACTAATACCACGGAGTACATTACTAGCCTTTGTCCTTACTCTATGCCTATACCACAGAAGTCCGAGGCAATACATAACGAAAAATGGATAATAGATCAATTAACCTAATAAAACTTGAATCGTGAACCGGGCTCGGTTTATTTAAATTAATAAGATAATAAATAAATTATGAGAAGCATTTTGTCGTACATAATTTAAAAATAATAAATTAATATGAAATATGATTTTAACTTAAAAATGATGGGATGTGATCAGCTGTAGTTTCATACACATAATTTCAATTACTCTTAACGTGGCTCGTTGGTCTAGGGGTATGATTCTCGCTTCGGGTGCGAGAGGTCCCGGGTTCAAATCCCGGACGAGCCCTAATCATTCTTTTAATCGATACAGATACAGATATAAATAAAATCAATGCATAATAATATTTTTTATTTTATTTCACTACGTTTAATGTTTGTATTCTAAACTATTTCGCGATACTAACTCGCGAAAAGTTATTCATTCCCTTTCATAAATTGCGCCATCTATCTAAAAAAACCACTTGTGGCATTATTTGTACACAATCGTAACAAGTTTCGTAATCATCTCGCAATTCAATTTCAATAGAATTGATTAATATCAAAACCTTAATTGAATAGAAATATAACCTCCAATGCAAGTAAAACCAGCTGAACAAATATGAAATTTCAATGATTACTACGTCATGACCTGATTTTAAGCAAAGATACGATAACATTTCGTGATTCTGAAACCGAAAAGTAATAAATTTATATTATACATAAATACAATAATATGTTATTGTATACTAGTTTATATACAAATAAAAAGGTTATTGTAATAATTCACAAAAAAGTCAAATAAAATAATATGATATTTAATGCACACTTAAACGTCATATTCAGCTTTCGACATTAGGAACTGTTTCAGTTGTTGCAGGGAACAAGTCTATTTATAAATTCGATAGGTGTCTTTATTTTAGTACATTGATTACGGGCAGTAAATATTTCAGATTTAGACGAGGCACGCAGGATGCGGAAGTGTTGGGAAATGTGTAAATTGGCGGGGAATATTAAAAACACGTTTAATTTTCCTTACCAGCCCCTAAATCTTCTCTGACCGCAAGAGCGCATAGCAAGGAATGCGCTACATCGAAATATGGATACATTTTAAGCTTTATGACCTGGTTGGCCAGGTCCAAGAAGGCTTCGGGATCCATGGTGAAAGTATTTCGTTTGGCTCACGTATAATAAAATGGGTTTTTGGACAACTTAACACCGACAATAGAGTGACACGAATTCACGTGTCCGCGACCAGCCGCGGGCGAGGTTGCCGCGAGACTGCCGGGTCGGGGACGGACGGAGCACTCCACTGATCCACTCGAATTTTTTGATTATTTTGGTCTGTGAACGACGCCTTCTAGACGCACGGTGTCCAGTAGTTATAGGCGGATTACATTTAGAAACGTCATGAAATTATTTTCATCGAGTGGTCTGTGTTTTGATATACGGATACTGTATTACTTTTTCATTAAATCTATCATCAGTTTCCGTAGTGTAGCGGTTATCACGTGTGCTTCACACGCACAAGGTCCCCGGTTCGATCCCGGGCGGAAACAGTTTTTTTTTTTTCATCTTAGGCTCTCAAAAGTGAAAGAGAAGAAAATCTTGTTACTTCATAATTTTAATTACGTTTTATTAGGACCTATGACATTATGTTAATACTGAGTAACATTAAAACAATATTTGATTAGGAGCATTAAGACTTAAATTGCGAAATGAAACAAACGGCATAGTTCTTCATATAAATATATTTGCTTCATTCTAAATCTCACAACACGAAAAATAGCTATTTATACAAGTTAACAACATTACAAACAGTATTTCGAGGAAAGGTATAGGAACAATTTCAATGAATTTTTTTCAGTCTTTGTGAGCAGATACACAGCCAAAACTTTGGAAATTATTTAGTGTTAGTAAAAAACATACTCTATACTAGAACCATCCTCTTAAGTTTAAAATAAAAATTATTTGTAGTGTTTTTTTTTTTTAATTTTTGACGAATACATTTTATTATAATGAAGTGATGATGATCTTGAAGATTTCAGAATTGTCTACAAGGAAAATGATGTAAAAGTCTCAAATAGAACTAGAAAACGTATAAATAAAAGTTCAGAAGCAACAATGAAATAATAGTAAATTGAAAAAAGTTTGTGATGCAGAAGACAATTTCATATAATTTAGGATAGGTATACACAATTACATTTAAAAAGTCACTAAAAAGACGTTCAGTAGTTTTTTTTTTAAATCACATCATCCGTATCTGATATTTTTATAGACGAAGTTATATTTTTTATAAATAATAATCATGCTTCTCATGCTTCATGCTTCTGCTGCTCATGCTTCTGCTGCTCATGCTTCAGAGTCATGACTTATTATATTAAAACACTCAGAAACGTGTTCAAAATATCAGTTGCCTACATAAATACTATTTCTACTTTAAAAACATAATTAAATATTGATTAATAAAGTTTTTGTACTCCTTGAATACAAGCAAATAATATAAAGTTAACTAAATTAAGCCACTTTAATTTTTACAATCTCAAATAAACATTTTGATCAGGGATTTAAAAATGAAGTCTTATACTAGATAGACTAGTCTTTTATCTAGATACCAAACATCAACGTTCTTCGAATATGATAAAAATATAATTTCTGTAATTTGTGGTATTTTCTAAACAATATTTTAACATTATATTTGATACATTTTTATAATAAATTGAAATTCTATAAAAAAAAACTAAATATTTATTATTAATTTGGATTTGTTATAAAATTGTATATAAATTTACATTTCTGATTAAGCTACCTTGCTACATAAATAAATATTTAATCGTATTTCTTAGCAACCAGATATGTTATAACAATTTGTTTATAGCAATATTCTTGAAAATATAAATTACACCATACAATACATCATAAAATATATTGGACTTCTTTTTGTGACTGCTGTGTTATAAAAATATAATGTGTTAGTAATGATCCTAAAACTAATCTCAATAATTATTACAGAGAGCCATTGTTCTACCAAACACGGCTGTTTGCTCACATATTTATAAATTAGCAACTGTCAGACTTCCTGTCCATGAACGACTTTTTGACTAATTTTGTGACATACACAACAGAGCAAATCAATTAGGAAATATTATTTTTAATATTTTTTTTATTTTTGTTTATTTTCATGCATTGTCATCGGAACTTAATATGTGTGCCAAATTTCAGCTCGGTAGCTTCAGTGGAAGTGGGTGGAATATTGATTGCAAGATTCCAGGACATACATACGAGTAAAGTTAAATAAAAGCTTTTAATAAAAACTAGATAATAGAATGTAATTGTCAATCCTCTCCTGCACTATATACCTTTTTTTTTTTTTTTTGTTTAACGAGTGGGAAACCTTGAAAAGGTACCCGGACGTCGTGGGAGCGACGCCGGGTTATGTGGGACTTTCACCCACTAAAACCCACTCGGTGGCCTACTCCGGCGCTACAGGAGGGCTCCGGGATCTCTTGGGGTGCCCTCCAGCGCTGCGCCCAAGACGGGCTTTTCCCGGTTTCACAACGCTGTGCAGCCACAAACAGCGTCGTCTTTCCCGGGGTCACAAGATGGACGGTTCGAGCTCCCCCTCTCACCGCCCGCAACCCCAGAAGTCCCCTTTTAGTCGCCTTTTACGACAGGCAGGGGCTACCGTAGCACTATTCTGGTCCCGAGCTACAGGGATACCTATTATTATAATTATAATCAGGATTGGCAAATACGGCAAAAGCCAAAATATCGGTAAAAATGTCGGTCGTGGACATGAAGTTTAAAAGCAATAATAGTTTATGTTCATGATCGGTCAGTCTTCATACTATAAAGGTGACTCCATATAATTATCAAAAACATATATCAAGTTTTTAATGGCCCATAACAATAGTCGATGATACACAAAGGAAACATATTGAAATCTCGTTCTGTACACGTTATACTTAGCTATGTTACATACATCTTAGGGCCTGTGCAGACCGTTGGCTACTATCCGTATACTTTTTATGTCCCTTAAAAAATAGTTTACTTATTACTGCTTCACATAAGGCACACGAGGGACTTGAAAAGTACCGTGTACAACTATTTCGCGGTTTTTCGCTCATCGGACAAAGTAGCTAGTCTGTGCAGGGCCTTAATTGGTTTCTTACTCTGCTATCCTTATGTGGATTAATACTCGTACCTTGGATAAATTAAAAAAAAAACAATCACTTCGTTCGGTACACAAATATTCTGCTAGCATTTGAAGAATAGTTCATATTTATCAATATTAAATCTGTTTATAAAAAAGTTTAAGCTTAGAATCGTTTAAGTAATTTTTCAATTGTATGTGATGTGAACATTGTGAGAAAATAATGTCTTAAATATTATTGAGAAGATCAATAACTGACCTTTTCCGACCTCGGAAATTAAAAAGCAATTATTGTTTTTCCAGTTTCACCTACCATATACTTTATGACAAGGTTTCAAAGAATGTATGAGATTCTTCAATGAGAAAATTTTCATAAAGTCTTAATCTTCTCTAATCTATTTATTTTTATTAAAAAATTAAAATTGATCAACTGAAAGAGAACTATATTACATACAAATTGAAAAAAACTATCGATTTATATTTCTATTTTCTCAGTGGTCACTCTGTATACAAGGATGAAGACAACCATTTAGAGTTGTTATTGAATCTTTGGACGATATGCAAAAATATACATAATTAAATAGTGCACAAATATTGCACATAAAGACTGATTTTACTTATAATTTATAACAGTTACAAAATAATTATTATACAGTTCACCATTTAATATTTAAAAAATAAACGTACTGGTTAAACTTGGATTGACTGCCATAACTGGAATGTCTGGGGACGACTTACTGTTTCTCTTTGTATCTGTCAAAATAAACAAAATATTATGATGATAGTTAAAACATCGGCCGGGACTATCTGAATCCCGAATCTGTCTAAATATAATACATTCGTTAGTAATTTTCTGATAAGACACGTAAGTCATTGCGTTTTAGAAGCCCAAACTATTAGATTAGCCATAATTATTGCAAAAAAAACATTGAGTAATATCTTAAATTCACCTGATAATAAAATTTTAAAATCAAGAATATTTTATTTATCTTTGTTAACTGTCTGTGTGTACCACATTTTTTAAATAATATGCAGAATAGTGTGAAAAAAAAGCATAGTCAAAGTTAGAAGTGCGATAACTTAGAATGAATACATTACAATGAACTGGTATAATTTAGACAATACTACTAGTGGACGCCCGCAGCTTCGCTCGCGTGGAATTAGACATAACAATAGTTTCGTTATCACCTATTAATATTATATAGCCTATGTCAATCAGTGAAAATGCAGCTTTCTAATGGTGAAATAATTTTTGAAATCGGTCTAGTAGATTTTGTGTGAAAACATTACAAACAAATGTTTCCTCTTTATAATATTAGTATTGACAACAATGACATGATTCCATTAGTTCGCCCGTTATCCCATCGTTATGTACTTACAGATTTGTTTCCGCCAAGTGGATGAGCGACCCTCTTGAGGTATCAGTAAACTCTCCGTTCCCGCTAAGGACCCTAAGATGTGAGAAAGTTAAGAACTCTTAAAAAACATTTTTTCAGCTTATGGCTAAATAACATTTAAATTAGGTATACAATACCACTAGGATATTCTTCGCATCAATGTGGCCGTATAAAATTAATATAAACTTGAATCTAGTATCCCAAAACATTATTTTTTTCAAGAATAAATAAAACTATAAATAAACATTTCAGGGATCTCGCTCGCTGCGACCCATAGACGTCCCACTGTTGGGCACGGGTCTCCTCTCAGAATGGGAGGGATTAGGCCTTAGTCCACCACGCTGGCCAAGTGCGGATTGGCAGACTTCACATACCTTCGAGAACGTTATGATGAACTCTCAGGCATGCAGGTTTCCTCACGATGTGTCCTTCACCGTTATAGCAAGTGACATTTAATTTCTTAAAATTCAGGGATCTAATTCATTGTTATTGCACTACCCACATACGGATCACAAAAAAAAAATGATTTTTATATATTGGACACATGTAATTATAATTACTCAAGCAAGACTTGAGCTGATGGATTGTGATTGATATATTTTACATTTAAGTTGATTTGCATTGAAATTTAAACAAGGAATAATTTTATCTCAATGGAAGCTTAAACAGCTATAACTACGACCGTATTTATTGGGACCATGTAAAAAAACAAAGTACATAACTTACTTTTCTTTGCTCGTTGGGGTGGTTTGTTGCAAAAACTGACCGTTAACAATTGTTTCCGCCAAGTGGATGAGCGCCCGTCTTGAGGTATCAGTAAACTCTCCGTTCCCGCTAAGGACCCTAAGATGTGAGAAAGTTAAGAACTCTTAAAAAACATTTTTTCAGCTTATGGCTAAATAACATTTAAATTAGGTATACAATACCACTAGGATATTCTTCGCATCAATGTGGCCGTATAAAATTAATATAAACTTGAAACTAGTATCCCAAAACATTATTTTTTTCAAGAATAAATAAAACTATAAATAAACATTTCAGGGATCTAATTCATTGTTATTGCACTACCCACATACGGATCACAAAAAAAAAATGATTTTTATATATTGGACACATGTAATTATAATTACTCAAGCAAGACTTGAGCTGATGGATTGTGATTGATATATTTTACATTTAAGTTGATTTGCATTGAAATTTAAACAAGGAATAATTTTATCTCAATGGAAGCTTAAACAGCTATAACTACGACCGTATTTATTGGGACCATGTAAAAAAACAAAGTACATAACTTACTTTTCTTTGCTCGTTGGGGTGGTTTGTTGCAAAAACTGACCGTTAGCTGCAAACACATACAATATTCATTACTTTTTGTAGAACATGATGCAGCATTCCAAGGGAATACGTTTCCGAGACAACGGGCATATTTTAATCTCGCTGCGACCCATAGACGTCCCACTGTTGGGCACGGGTCTCCTCTCAGAATGGGAGGGATTAGGCCTTAGTCCACCACGCTGGCCAAGTGCGGATTGGCAGACTTCACATACCTTCGAGAACGTTATGATGAACTCTCAGGCATGCAGGTTTCCTCACGATGTGTCCTTCACCGTTATAGCAAGTGACATTTAATTTCTTAAAACGCACATAACTTAGAAAAGTCATTGGTGCGTGCCACTGGGGTTTGAACCCGGACCGCTCGAGTGAGCGGCGTTTCGTTATTTTAATCTAGTGTTGGCTATGTGCACTCTGTTGTGCTCGGGACAGCCACAGCTGATTGAGGTCTGTTGCATACTCCGCCACGCTGCTCCGAAGCGGACTGAACGGGGTTAATCGCCAATCCAGAACAGAATGTTGTCAAGCGAAGGTCTTCTAACAATTATTTGACAACTAGCTTTTGCCCGCGGCTCCGCCCGCGTGGTCAAAGGGAATTAACAATGAGTTGTTTATCATACATGACACATTTGTGGTGGATGAATAGTGACAGTTCCACGATTAAAAGATACTAACTACTTAACCACTATACTAACTACTTAACTAAATTGTACTAACGCCATCTATTAACAACATCCGGAACTAAATATCTCGCAAATAACAAAACATCGATATCTTCCCATGGGGATGTTTTACCGCGGTAAAAAGTAGCCTACGTCACTCTCCACCCTCCTCACTATCTCCACACACAAAAACCATACCATATAATAGCTTCGTTGCGACGTGAAAGCCGGACAAACAAACAAACACACTTTCACATTTATAATATTAGTATGGAAGTATGGATTGGAAACAACTGGGACCGACGTGCCCTCTAAATCACGGTAGTTGGGTAGGTTCTATTTAAAGTTCACCTGCATCCAAGCTACAATTTCTGCCGTGGTGTAAGGTACAGAAAGGGCAGTTCTGAGGAACTCGCTCGCGTGGAATTAGACATAACAATAGTTTCGTTTACACCTAGTAATATTATATAGCCTATGTCACTCAATGAAGATGTAGCTTTCTAATGGTGAAAGAATTTTTGAAATCGGTCCAGTAGTTTTTGTGTGAAAACATTACAAACAAATCTTTCCTCTTTATAATATTAGTATAGATATCTACAGAAGTGTCGGAACAGACAAAGCACGTGTACTGTAGTAGTAATGTGTATGTATGTTATATTCGATATTATAGTGTGACGTACAAACCAGGCATTGACATTGTGACAATCTTTTTCTTTTTGCTTAGGCGTTTATTAGCACTCTCTCACATTACACGAAACTTCACAATTATGGAATCTCGCGCACACCCACATACATCGGTAGGTAGCGTCCTACGTCACACTACAATATCGAATATAACATACACACACATTACTACTACAGTACACACGCAATATACTTACAAATTTTATTTGTGACACCCGAAGTGTTTCCTTTCTCCTCGCTGTGTTCTTTACCCAAATTCTCACTCCGCATTACATTGTTGGCATCCAACATCCGATTCTTCTCCGGAGACATTGTTATGTTGATCTCTATGGTGCTCCCCTGGTCCGGAGTCAGTTGGGTGTCTGTAATGTTCTCCCTCGTGTCCAATTTAGAGCTGTTCGGCGCGGACGAGTCTAGGTGGATCGCCGTGTCTTGGTCCGAGTCCGTGTTATAGCCCGACTGATCGCTCTTGATGCTTGTGACGTTTGTGAGCTGAGAAGTTGAAAAATAACAATATAAAGATATTAAAAAACTGAATTCAAAATTAAACTAAACGTACATAACACTTACATTTGTATACATATACATCTATACATAAAACCGAAAAAAACCACCAAACTCACTATTAGACAAAAAAATCTTAAAAACCACTTGACCGAGAAAGCTGATATTTGCCAGAGAGGTAGTATTTAGGAAGGAGACGCGCACTAAAAACGGATTTTTTTAATTTAACCTCTAAAGGGGTAAAAAGAGGGTTTAAAGTTTGTATGAACTTCTTCATTTGGATAGCTTATGCAACGAATTTTAACTTGATAAATAGATGGGGGCTATACAAACTCACAGTATAGCTGGAGTCCTCGTCGGAGCCGGCGTCGAGGTCGACCATGATCTTCTCGATAAGGCGCTCCATGGTAGTGTCGCTCGCGTCCAGCGCGCCATGCTTGTTCCGCTTTACCACCTGCAATACAATATAATATCATACCACCAATACAAATCCACCTAATACCATCAACCATCAACGCCAATCGCAGGAATACACGACCAGCACGATTACACGAAACACGGGGTCGCCGTGAAAACCAGCGGTCGTAGTTTAGCGGTCCCTTGTCCTTGCGGTATAGCTTGGACTGCATTGTCTTTTTAGTTTATTTAAAGCTTCTTTTCATTTGTTTTTTTGTTAATGATTTTCACATCTGTGTCTGACTTGGAACGACTTTCTTACTAACTGGACTATTACTAACACCAACTAACAGGATTATCACTAACAGCCCCCAGTCCTCATATCCACTAACGAACTGACCAACTAATATTCTAATTAACTCTCTCAGCTAACTGGACCATCCCAGTTCCTGTTTGAGTCTTGTTCAAAGTCAGTCACAGTTGTCATGGGCGGCAGCGGATGGGTGGTGCTGCAAGCTCGTTTGCTATCTTATTCCCATTAAAAAAAAGCGAGCGGAGCCGCGGGAAAAACTAGTTGGCATATACTGTGGACTTGTATGAGACTAGGAGACTAGGACTATCCAGAAACTCACCAGAACCTCGTCGTTGTTGCTCAGGTGGGTGGTGTTATTGTTCCCGTAGGCGGGGTGCCTGCGGAAGCACATGGTGAACTCGAGCAGCGACTGCACCGATGGGTGGTGCTGCAAGCTGCTATCTTATATCCATTAAAAAAAAAACAAGCGGAGCCGCGGGAATAACTAGTTGGCATATACTGTGGACTTGTAGGAGACTAGGACTGTCCAGAAACTCACCAGAACCTCGTCGTTGTTGCTCAGGTGGGTGGTGTTATTGTTCCCGTATGCGGGGTGCCTGCGGAAGCACATGGTGAACTCGAGTAGCGACTGCACCGATGGGTGGTGCTGCAAGTTGCTATCTTATATCCATTAAAAAAAAAACAAGCGGAGCCGCGGGAATAACTAGTTGGCATATACTGTGGACTTGTAGGAGACTAGGACTATCGAGAAACTCACCAGGACCTCGTCGTTGTTGCTCAGGTGGGTGGTGTTATTGTTCCCGTATGCGGGGTGCCTGCGGAAGCACATGGTGAACTCGAGCAGCGACTGCGCCGAGCTGAGCCACGACCGCCGCGGCGCGCTGTCGGTGCGCGCGCGCAGCATTCGGTTCCCCTGGTATTTGAGCGTGCGTATATAACGCCTTTTACCCTGGATGTATGTTACCTGTAGTCATTTAAGAACTATTATTAGATTTAAAAAAGTGGACTGATAAATCTAATTTCTAGATACTACATATTGATTCGAGTTCAAAATATAATATTAATTGACAGGCCCGTTAGCGCAATCTGTAGTGACCCTGTCTGTTGCGCCAGGGGTCGTGGGCTCGAATCCCACTCAGGACATATATTCGTGTGACGAACACTTGTATTTGTTCTGTGCCTGGATGTCAGGATCAGAGGATTATTGATCGAAGATTTATGTATGAAGTTAAAACATCTATGTATGTATATCAGTCTCTGACACCCATATTACCGGCTCGCGCTTACTTTAGGATCAGATTGCCGTATATGAGAATGTCCAAGATAATAGAGCAAGATCCCAGTGCCGCCAGACGTTACTTATTTTCTCACAAACAATTTATATGCGAAAAGCTAGTGTTAGTACATACTTTGAGCGTGTGCATACTCGCTAGCTTGGGTAGACGGCCAATTCATTGGTATCAGATGCTGAAAATCGAAAATTTCAGTACCAACTTTTCTTATTTTCTCATGGCTGATTTTCACATATGTTTTAGTTAGTTATGTTACAAATTAATAATAACTATTGCCAGACACCTTCCGTCGGCCCTTACCCTTGCCAGACGCCTTAAAGATCCAGAAAAAATTATGTAAGTTTACTTATCTTCTCAAGCTTGATTTTTATGCACGACACTTGGGGAACTATTTCAACACTGTTAGTCAGCAGCCAGACCAATCGGATGGGCCAAACGTCCAGCCAGACACATATAAAGTGCCGCTAGGTATAGAGCGTGAGGTCATTATTTGTACGATTGAGAGTGACAAATTAAAGTCTCAGTACTGATTTTAACATATGTTTTAGTTAGTTATGTTACAAATTAATAATAACTATTGCCAGACACCTTCCGTCGGCCCTTACCCTTGCCAGACGCCTTAAAGATCCAGAAAAAATGATGTAAGTTGACTTATTTTCTCAAGCTTGATTTTTATGCACGACACTTGGGGAACTATTTCAACACTGTTAGTCAGCAGCCAGACCAATCGGATGGGCCAAACGTCCAGCCAGACACATATAAAGTGCCGCCAGGTATAGAGCGTGAGGTCATTATTTGTACGATTGAGTGACAAATTAAAGTCTCAGTACTGATTTTAACATATGTTTTAGATAGTTATGTTACAAATTAATAATAACTATTGCCAGACACCTTCCGTCGGCCCTTACCCTTGCCAGACGCCTTAAAGATCCAGAAAAAATGATGTAAGTTTACTTATTTTCTCAAGCTTGATTTTTATGCATGACACTTGGGGAACTATTTCAACACTGTTAGTCAGCAGCCAGACCAATCGGATGGGCCAAACGTCCAGCCAGACACATATAAAGTGCCGCTAGGTATAGAGCGTGAGGTCATTATTTGTACGATTGAGAGTGACAAATTAAAGTCTCAGTACTGGTTTTAACGTTTGGCCCATCCAATTGGTCTGGCTGCTGACTAACAGTGTTGAAATAGTTCTCCATGTGTCGTGCATAAAAATCAAGCTCGAGAAAATAAGTAAACTTACATCATTTTTTCTGGATCTTTAAGGCGTCTGGCAAGGGTAAGGGCCGACGGAAGGTGTCTGGCAATAGTTATTATTAATTTGTAACATAACTAACTAAAACATATGTTAAAATCAGTACTGAGACTTTAATTTGTCACTCTCAATCGTACAAATAATGACCTCACGCTCTATACCTAGCGGCACTTTATATGTGTCTGGCTGGACGTTTGGCCCATCCGATTGGTCTGGCTGCTGACTAACAGTGTTGAAATAGTTCCCCAAGTGTCGTGCATAAAAATCAAGCTTGAGAAAATAAGTAAACTTACATCATTTTTTCTGGATCTTTAAGGCGTCTGGCAAGGGTAAGGGCCGACGGAAGGTGTCTGGCAATAGTTATTATTAATTTGTAACATAACTAACTAAAACATATGTGAAAATCAGCCATGAGAAAATAAGAAAAGTTGGTACTGAAATTTTCGATTTTCAGCATCTGATACCAATGAATTGGCCGTCTACCCAAGCTAGCGAGTATGCACACGCTCAAAGTATGTACTAACACTAGCTTATCGCATATAAATTGTTTGTGAGAAAATAAGTAACGTCTGGCGGCACTGGGATCTTGAACCATAATTATTATAATCATTATTTAGAATTTTTGACACATTGGAGAACGCACTGTCATAAACTGTCACTAAAATTTACGAGTCCTCATAACTACTTTATTACGAACTGACCTACTAATGTTTCTTTTAACATAACATCCTAACTGGGATCTATTCTTGCTCGATAGCTCGAACCGTCCATCAATGACCCGGGAAAGACGATGCTTTGGGTGGCTGCACAGATGCAGAGTAGAAAGAGCCAGATAGAGAGAGAGCAGAGCTGGGCGCAGTGCTAGAGAGAGTCCGATTTCTAATCTGTGCCAGATTTAAGATCGGATTTGGGGCGGATTAGAGATCTGGAGCTTTCCTCAAGCGCCAAGATAGGTCATCGAGCAGGTTTAGCTACAACCCATAGAGAAATCCCGCTGTGGGGCAGGCGTCTCCACCACGAATTCCAATACGGACTGGTGGAGTGGGTTAGTGGCCAACCCAGCGTCGAATGTTCTCAAGTCACCCGAGGAATTGAAAACAACCGGGACCATCGGCTTAAGATTTTCTCCGAAGAATAGAATAGAAAGAATAGAATAGAATAACAATTTATTTCGACAAATTAACACAAGTAGGTACAACAAAAATATGACTATAAAATAATAAGCTTACGCTACGAAGCACGGTAGCCCATTAAATTTTGCCTCTAGAAGTCATCCATGCACAAGCCGGCCGCGACAGTCATTACATTGAATCGACGCGACCCATTGGGCTATGGGCGTAAAAACAAATAATAACGTTAAAAATTTTTTATTTTAAAAAAGCTTTTTAAAACTTTTTTTTTATTTTCATGCATTGTCATCGGAACCAAATAATAATATGTGTGCCAAATTTCAGCTCGTTAGCTTTAGTGGAAGTGGGTGAAATATTGATTGCAAGATTCCAGGACATAGGTACATACTTACATGAATGAATGAATACATACGAGTGAAGTTAAATAAAAGCTTTTAAAAAAAGCGGGAGCGGGTTTTATTTAAAGTTTAGTGACAATCCCATATAATCCGACGTCGCTGCCACGATGTCCCGACACGATAGGTTTCTCTCGTGTTCAACGCAACAAACTTTAAAAAGAAAGGCCCTTACCACATCAGCGGAACGGAGCGGCGGCTTTCCAAGAACAAGGTTGAGCAGCGAGATGGACTCGCGCGCCGCACGCAGCGCCAGCAACAGCGCCAAGAAGAACACCCAGGGCAGCGGCCGCACGAGCTCCGGCTGCGGCCGGTCGTCCTGCTCCACTGGAACACGACCATCATCCATTGAAATACCTATGGTATAAAAACATACCCTCTTTATTCTCTTGGGGGAAGAATTTAACTTTGAAATTTTTAAAGGGACCTAGCTACAATAGATCTATTTAGGTCGCGGTGGCTTATGGGCATTATGGCCCACACCCCCTTCTTACAAATAATCTATATATATAAAAGGAGAAGGTGACTGTCTGACTGACTGACTGACTGACTGACATATCAACGCAGGGCCTAAACTATAAGGGTTAGAAACTTGAAATTTTGCCCAGGGGTTCCTTTTATAACGTAGGGGAGCACTAAGAAAGGATTTTTGAAAATTCACCTCCTAAGGGGGTAAAACGGGGGTGCAAAGTTAGTATGAAACTTTGTCGTTTTTGAATTCAAGTGGGCACTACGCGAGTGCTGCGGGCGTCCACTAGTCTATATATATAAAAAGAGAAGGTGACTGACTGACTGACTGACTGACTGACTGACATATCAACGCAGGGCCTAAACTATAAGGGTTAGAAACTTGAAATTTTGCACAGGGGTTCCTTTTATAACGTAGGGGAGCACTAAGAAAGGATTTTTGAAAATTCACCTCCTAAGGGGGTAAAACGGGGGTACAAAGTTAGTATGAAACTTTGCCGTTTTTGAAGTCAAGTGGGCAACCCGATCGCGGGCACTCGTCGTTAATGGGTCTAATTCTACGCGAGTGAAGCTGTGGGCGTCCACTAGTATGGTATAAAAACATACCCTATATTTATTCTCTTGGAGGAAAATAAAACTTTGAAATTTTTAGAGGGACCTGCTCAGACCTTTCAAATAAAAGTAGAATCGTCAAAATGCATACACATACACCACAGGTTAATTAACACAACTATTACTAACATTGCTACTAATAATATGATTGTTTACTACTCTTAGGGGTAGAATTTTCACATTAAATTTTAATTGGACTAACTTCGAAGACTGCATGTTCTACCAAACAAAAATAAACATCAAAATCGATTTATGACTAAGTTATCGCTATACATAAGAAAAATACATCGAGTCACAATCGAACATAGAACCTCCTCCCTTTTTTTTCAAATTCGGTTAAAAAGAGGTAGATTACATACCTACATCTAATTTTTTACACTGCATACGTCTATCGATATCATGTCATGTTATGTTTTTACTTGTAATGTGTCGGTATGATGGCAAGATAATGATAGACCATGTCTGTGTATACCAGCCTCCTTTTTTAATAGATCGCTGCGACCCATACCCAGACGTCCCACTGCTGGGCACGGGTCTCCCCCACAGACACAGCTGCGGGAGGTCTAGCTAGAGCATACTTCTTAGCTTAAGTAAACTTAACTTTTTTACAATATAATTTTTAATGGAAGACTGAGTAAACTATGGTGTTATATTAACACATTCTAGAAATGGATAAGTGTGTGAATGGATAGTTCCAAATTTGAACCATACGAAATAATACGAATACATCGTATCTAGCCAGTGACTAGAAAAATACATATTTCGCCAAAATAGAATTAATTATTGCCTGTTGTTTATCGTCGAAGCTATTAATAAAAACAAGACTTTGAACCCATTTACTTACTATACAACATCGTATCGTTAAAATAAATGTACCTAAACAAAACTATTACGTAAGTGTGACAATCGGATAACTCATGTTTATTTAGCAATGTATTTATTGTAAACAAATAACATCATATTAAACTAGTAACATAATCAATAACTTCCGGTTTTTATTATATTATAATTTAATACAATAATACAATTTTAATTAAAAAAATTGTTTAAAAATAAATTAAATATGAGATAAATAATAAAAATATTTCCTATCTCAATGTCATGCTTTACTAGTAATTCGTTCGCAATCCTTGAGGGGTATGTAGGGAGGTCATTTGCAACCAAATGACCCTTTTATGCTTTATAAACCAATGTCCCTATTCAAATATAAACCATTTTCGAGTAGGTGTTTTAAACATCGCGTTTTTTTAAAGTCACCTGCGGGTAGTTAGTAGTAGTAGATAGTAGTAGATTATTAGTTTTTTTAGATTATTAGTAGTTAGTAGAAATTAATTTAAAAAGAAAGTAATGCATGAAATATTTTAAAATTATTTTTATCTGCTTGCTTACAATCCCAATACCCAAGGGAGGAACCCAACGGGACTCAGATCAGATCCGGGAGTGCCAAAAATATATAATTTTGGGATTACTCGCGTGCAAACCCTATCAATTTATAGCAAGTACACTGACCGGCATCAAAGTCTAGCTCTGACCTTGAATGCACAGAAGTAGAAATTAAGGTATCGTCTGGTGCAGGGCGGGCGGGCTGTCATTCGTAAGCGCCGATTGGTTTGCTAGCCGTATTATGTACACTGATGCCCACTCCATGCGCAGCTATCTTCTCCGGATTTCGTTCAGAGCTAAAAATTCCTGCCGCGAGGAATAATTATAGCTATCAACATGGCGCCGAGTGACATAGCCCAGTGAGCGCACATAATCTAATATGTACAATTATGAGATATCTTAGTTCCGGAACCGGCTGCAACTTGCCAGTACCGGTATTAACTTTCCATTGGCAAACCAAGCAGGGTAACATTTTAAACAATAAATAACTACATATCCATCCTTTCATACACGGGGCCACGTGCGTTTGCGGGGCGAGGGAGGGGAGGGAAGAAACTATGTACAGGTAAAATGTCAAATTTTCAGTAACGCTTGTACTAACAAATACGGAACAAACAAACAAAAAATTAAATTTAGAAAATGTGACATCCCTAAGATGCCGTCCCTGCGGCAAACACAGCATTCGCGTGACGTCAAAGGCCATGTCGTATGGTGTACTCACGCGGCGGTGGCACGGCCCAGCGCGCGCACTTCTCCACGGTCCAGAGTGCGCGGTCCAGGTACCGTAGCGTGGTCTGGCCGAGCCGGTAGCTGGCCACGTTCTCCGCCGCGTCCTGCAGCAGATCTTTCGCCAGCGACACCAGCTCCATCTGCAAACAGTTTACAGCATAATATAGATGCAATGTGAAGGCATATTGACCGTGGCGCAGTATAAGTGACCCTGACTGCTAAACCCCGGAGGCTCGAATCCCGGCCGTGCTGATATTTATTTCGCAGATAAATATTTGTACACGGATACATGGATGTTCAATTGTGTTGTATTCTGTGTGTTCGCCACGCAACACAGGCCTACCATAAATGTGTGTAGCATAATTTATTTATTTATTCATTATTATCATGTGTCAAATTAATGCCAAAACTAGAATTAACCATATCAGCCATATCATATAGGTGGATCCATAACGAAAACATCATTAATTAAAAGACCACCCTATGGTGTAGTGGTCACAAAGTTAGAGGTCATGGGTTCGATCCCCAGGTTGGACAACAACTATTAGGTTTTTATAACAGTCTGGATTTGTGCCGGAAATATAGGCGTGATCTGATTTAATGTTATGGAATAATATTTCATCAATAGTATGGACTAAAACCGTTGAAAATTCTATCATTTCTAACTAAACCCGGATGTAGTCATGAATGTCATGACGACGATCACACATCATAAAAATACCAATTTTGGTCACTGGTCACTGGTTGGAACTGAATCAACATGTAAAATTTCAACTCCAATTAGACTCTAATTTCCTCTAATTATTAGAGGAAATGGTTCAATCCATCTCGTTAGATTTAAGCATGTTACAACACCAACTAAAATAACAACACACATTGTAAAGTAAAATAAATTCACCACACCACGAACTTAATAATAGCCTTTTTTATTTTTATATTTCGTTTGAAGATGTAAAAGTTTAGTTATACAGATTTTAATTCTTATCCTGTTCAGGAATCCCTCTTTGGGTAAAGGTGGTGCCTTTACACTACCAACATATTACTTTCTAATGCGTAAACTAAACCAAGAACACAACAGATTTATTACATTCCAGAATAATTCTGTAGCTTTACGATCATTCAATTTCACTACATAAAAATTTTTTTTACATTTACCATATAATTTTAATACGCTACCTTGTTTAATAAGCAAGATTCAACGACAGGTTACCACATATATGATCAACGCCACATAAATTTTTACCTTCACAACACACAATACTGTACTACAACAATTCACCGGAACGTATGAATAAACACTCAAGTGCAGTGTTATCTAAAATTTTTAGTCATGCTGAGCGACATAAGTGCACCAGCTCGGTAAACATATCATTTTGACTTCTTCATACCTTACAGATAATATAAACAGAGGCATAGGGCATAGGTCAGTGCAATCATTGCGAGATATGGATGCGACAGACAAATATCAGGCGTAACTAATTTATACTATTGAAATTAATAAATGCATCTAATTATTTAAGCTGTGATAGCAATAAATCGGCCTCTTACTCAACAGGGTTCGGGTTCAAATCTCAGCGGCAAGCACCAACTATTATATATGTATAAGATGCCTACATTCTAAGCATTTATCACTGGTTGTAAAAGTGAAGGAATATTATTATAAGGAAAACTCCATGCCTGAGAGTTCTCCGTCATGTTCTTGAAGGCATATTAAGCCTGAAAAACGACATTCGACCATGGACAATGGGCATAGCTCTTCATTCTAAGAGCTCTCGTGTCAAGATACCCAGACTCAGGATCACAGCAGAGAAAGTAAAAACACATGCCTAAGTTAGTATGAATCAGCATTGCATACTTGTACTATTAAGTATTCTGTGGTATAGTATAGCAATAGCACCTAAAGCACTAAAGTAAGAGTACTCAACTTTCATTACACACTTCTGCCTTCCCCTTTATAGAAATACAGCCATGATTTAATTATCATTTATTTATGAAAAATTTTCATATCATCAAATAGGCAGAAAGAAAGGCAACTTTTTTTAATGCATATTATCATTAATATTAGTGCAATTATTATTTCAATATTGATATTACTTAATTGTTTTGATAACCTAAAGATTGAGTTTTAACCTCACCTATAGATTGAGCTTTTACAACTTCATACAGAAACTGAATATGTCTCTATATTTCTTTCTGATTATATTTGTTAACAGTTTTGAATGCATAATAAATTTGAATTCATTAATCAATATGGAAAATGAGAAAATATTAAATAAGAAAGCAAATAAGTTATCATATTACATAGTATTAATGTTATAGTATATTGTATAAACAGTTTAATTGAGATATGTATGAGATAGGAATGTATTAAGTAAGACTTAGATTTTAATAGATAATAAAATAAATATATTAATATAAGAATAAAGGTCACAAGAACTCTAAAATACTGGCTGCCGACAAACTGGCCTACAGTTTGGCACAAATTTATATATACATATTAATAATGTAACTTTTTAGTGAAATAAATAAATAAGTACTTAAATAAAAATAAAAAAAAGATAATGATAATAAATATGCAAATAATAAGACAAAATCTTAATTTTTTTTAACTAAATAGGTTTTGTACTGAAATAAAATACTTCATAAAATGGATTGCAAATGAATATTCAAGTTTCAAGGTGAGCAACAACCACATTGAATCAAATTGGTCTGTAAAAGGATTTTATTCATTCTATCTATGTTATTTTATCAATATTTAAGTTAGTGTAAAGCTACTGTTTGTTAATCCTATCCCTTAGGTTTTACTGTATTTAGTCAAATAAAACCTAAGTTAAAAAAACCATAAAAGGTAAAAGTCCAAAATAAAATCTGACAACACATGCATAACAGGATGTTGAAAGACATTTATTATGGTAGTAAAAACAGCTATCCAGCATGCAGCCCCATCCACTACCACCCATGATAACTGTGACAGACTTTAAACAAGATTGAAATAAAGACTACAATGGTTAGTCTTGTTAGCAGAATATTAATAAGAACATTAGTTACAGCTGAGTGAGGTCTAGAGCATAGTCCAACATGCTGCTCCAATGCGGATTGGTTTGTTTAAAAATGTTTAATTTTGGAATCAATCAATTAATTAATCAATCAATGTCAATCAATTTCTTACTTTTTAAGATGAACTCATGGTATGTTGATTTGTGCATCATCTTAGAATTAAGAATGATATTATGACAATATCGTCATAGTCGTAGAATAGTGACGGATCTAACATTTATCAAACTTTACAGGGCAGCCATTTGAAATAATCATGCTAGTTTTTTTGACATAACTTTATTAATTCTACATCTATAATTATGAAAAATGGCATACAAGTGAATAATAGGGTTTCTTTTAATACGGAATAAAAATAACCACTTATAATTATACCGTTTTCTAGAAAAATCACATGCTTCATTTTACTTTGGAGTCATCACAGTCGCATAGTATTATCCGACATTGCTCCTCGGAGAATTACTGTTCAAAAAATGACGGATGTTACTTTCTGACCATGTTCTATGGACTTACTGAGGAATATTTTGTCGGATATGTTTCTGTCATTATGTATTCTATTTGGACCATGAGTAAGTAGGTAGGCAGGTGGTCGGTAAGTAGGTAAAGAAAGTTGATATCGTAGGTTGGGGTAAAAGATGATAGGGTATCTTAAATGAAATACAGACTATTTAATTTTGTTCGTATCCTTTTTTAATAACTATAGTAAACATTAAACTTAAATCAAGCAATTATCACCAGCATTATTTTTGTACTACATACCTAGACTAAAAAGACTATAATGTTGAAGCTATTTGGACCTTATTAATTTTTTGTTTGTAAATTACTAATCTAAAACCGAAACACTAATCATTTATTATAATCAAAGTTCTATTATCAACTTCTGAGATCAAAATAGTAACAATTAAGTATGTATTGTATAACTAGAAATTAATCTAATCTAAAGTATAAAACAATTAAATTGCACAATTATTCAGTCAGATTCAATGTTATTATCAGAAACATTACGTCCATGAGTTAAACTTCTGAAAAATGTATGGTATTTGATGGGTATTGTTGAGGAGTCGCAAAGACTAATAAGATCTTTATATTTATCATTGCTGATTGGAATTGTACGCACATAAGCTATGTGTAAGATTGGAGTATGAACCCGAACATACCGTCACCTCCTTGTGTAAGAACACAAGCAAGGCATACAAGGATCTTCTCTAAGAAGAGAAGATCCTTGTATGGCCGTGCATCAAAATGCATCCTCACCATATTTACCTACTCTCGTCAGAAAATCAGCACGGTGTCGAGTTCTTAAATATCAGCTCAGCCCCTTTGAATACCTCTACCTTGATATCAGATCTGTCACCTTTCCCTCAACCGATTACCTCGGCTGTTGACAGCAACGGACCAACGCCTATGCCATCACCAGCAAAAACCCATGGTAAAGATTAAGTAAAGTATGTAACGATTTTATCTGTCCCACTTACGATGGTGCAGACCATAGAAACCGTCCATCAATCAGCACAACTGCGCCGTCATGTCAGTCGTCTCCAGCGCCTCCTATTTGATGTAGAGGTAAAAAACGTGTCTGAAATCATGATGATTGGGAAGAAGTCAAGAGAAAGCGCCTAATGAAGGCAGGACTAGAATACGAGGAGTAGGTATTCTAGTAATTTGTAAAACCATGTTTTTTTAAGTACATATTCGATTAGTGGAAGGTTAGTTCGGATGGCTTGGGATAAATATGACGGTAAAAAGTCAAGTGTAACATTTATATCTACACGTGCAAGACCTACGTATACTTTTTGTTGGAACAATAACGCCCTTTTTGGAGGAGTATTCTAGTCCTGCATTCACCAAGGGCTTTCTCTCAACTTCCTCCCAATCAACACAATTGCGGACACGTCCCTTACCTCCACATCGAATAAGAGGCGCTGGAGACGACCGACATGACGACACAGTTGTGCCGATTGATGGACAGTTGCTCCAGTCTGCACCATCGTGTGTAATCGGTTGAGGAAAAGGTCTGATAGAAGATTTGATATCAAGGTAAAGGTATGTTAAAGCTGAGCTGATATTTAAGAACTCGACACGACGCTGACCCTCCGACGAGAGCAAATATGGTGAGGACGCACCCCGACACACGGCCATACAAGGATCTTCTCTATGAGCACAAGGAGGTGACGGTATGTTCGCTTTCATATTTTCATCTGTTGATATCTCTTGTTCCGTGTACGTCGTCTGAAAAGACGTCCTCATAAATATCTTTCATCTTATCTATCACGTTGCGTGCTCCTGGGGGTATGGCGATTGGCATTCTGAAAAGATATCTGTTTATTATGTGAAAAATACTGGATATATTGGAGCGTTGATAGCCCAGTGGCAAAGAATTCGGCCTCTTACTCGGGAGAGTACGGGTTCAAATCCCAGAGACACGCACTGCCTTGCGTGCGTTTGAAACATTTCAATATCACGCTCTAACAGTGAAGAAAAACATCGTCAGGAAACCTGCATGCCTGAGAGTATAGAGAGAACTAACAACCATAAGACGATTCACAATAAAACTAATGGGTAGGTATAAAAATAGTAATACTCGTATTTACTACATGTTATTCATACTGGTTAATTATTACTCAGTTAACATTATTTTTTTTATAGAAAAATATATAAAATATTTACAAATAATCGTTGTTTCTCAATAGAAAAAAGGCGGATGTGAATTTAGTTCTAAGAACAACGTGGGATGGTCACATACGACCGTTAGATAAAGAAACGAGTCCACAGAACATCGTCGGGTGTGATCACGCGTCACTATCATATCCGTAGAAAAATGTAGTATAGTTACTAACGACTGTAAAATTTTAATCTTGCTAAATGTGACACAACTCAACAGAATAACTGTAATATCACATAGCAAATATTATTTTTATGTTAGTTAAATTTTAAATTGATTTATAATTTTCCGTAGAAAACCGACGGATAGTCAGAACCGACGCTTTAATTATTCACTTCGCAAAATTTTGTATAAATATAAGAATTAAAAAATATCAAATGATAATACATAATTCAATAACTTACCTGGAGTCCCTGGTATGCAGTCCTCCTCATCAAAGTACTCTTCATGAGTAAAATTCGTAATTTCTGCATATTTGCTTGTTTCTTCCACAAGCTTTGATCATCCTAATTTCATTGTGGCACACTTTTTAACATGGTACGTAAAAAAACTAAACACAAAATAATTGAAAAACAGGTAAAAATAGATAAACTAGTGTAATTGTTTAAGAAAAGTCTAATCCGGTGCAACGCGAGGCGAGTCCGACGAATAGAGGCGGTTGTGCCGAGTCGTCGGGGGCGGCAGGGACGGCGGGAGATCCCCGCGCGTCGTATAATGACGAATATACACAAGCGTCATTTTACTATGAGAGCATTGACAAATCCGTCATTTTACGACTGATTATCTAGAAAACTAAATTACTTAGATTTTTTTTTAAATGTAGTTATAATATTTAGACATTGTATTTACCAAATATGGTAAAAAGTGATTTTCGTACTTTTTTCAAAACCGACATTATTCTACGATCATGACGATATGTATTGTGATCTCAAGAAGAAATCAGCAATTTTGTATATTCAATCTTCGATCACAGAAGAAAAATATACCTAGATACTGAATGTCAGTGCCACCATCAAAAGGACTCTTCAAACAGAGACAGACATTTTATGTTAGTTGCAGTTCTTCTTAGAAAATCCAGTCGAATTTCGACTACTTAGAAAAAAAATGCAGAGGCTTCATAAATGTAGTCTTACATTTATGAAGCCTCTGGATCTCATTAATTTTTTCTTATTAAAATTATGACCATGTATCCAAACAGAACTATTACAACTTAGATTCGGTTTGTAAACAGTTGTAACAAGTCTGATAACAGTAATGAACATTTACAAGCAATTAAACTGAACCAACTAATCAATTTAAGATTTGAATAAGGTTAATTCGTTCAATAAAATTGATTTGATAGTATATCCTTTAAAATAACTCTTATACAGCAAAAAAAAGGTTTGCTAAGCTGTTTATTTGAAATGCTATTTTGTATTCGTCGGATCAATGTATTTTTTCAAGAAAGCCCCGTTTTATTCGTTGTATTCAATACTTACGTTTATTTATTTGTCTAAGCAGGCCGGGTACTAGCTAATAAACGAATTAAACTAAATAGAAAACCAATTTGAACCAAAGTTCTGCTAAAGGAAGAAATTAATGGAATTTCCACCGACCGAACGAACAGTACTGCAAAGCAAATAAATACAAAGTATACTTAAAGTACTCTATATTCTACTCTTTGTGCTGCAAATTCAGAAAATTAAATTATTGACGATAGATCAAAATTCATGTAAAATTGATTGGTTGTGTGAGGTTGATTGACACTTGACACTTGACAGTTTGACACATTGAATTCACCAAAAATGAAATAGTCGAGGACGAAGAAAGGGCTATGTTTCTTTGTCAAGCTTTTTTGTAATTGGAAATATTGACATCGTTCATCGCATGTGTGTAAAGTTACCAACGTTACCTTTATTACGGAGTAGACATTCTATAGATCTTATTGCTCTGAGCAAAAACCTAACGGCGCCGCCTGCGGGTTATTTGCATAAAAGTTTTCATGGAAGGATTTACATTTCGATGGACTTACGATCGATATGTCAAAGTTTTGTGTCAGACTGTCAGTTCAAGCACCCCACACAAAGCCCTGCTTGCAGTGCCCCTGCCAATCGTATCGTGTGTGTGCTTGCAGGGCCGACGTTTTAATTGCTTACCCTGCCGCAGGGCGGCAGGGTCATCCTGCCAGCCCGACGCACGATCTCCCCACTCCAACCCTGCAAGCAGGGCAATGTATGGTACGGTCGGACCGATTTCGTTTCAATCCCAGATTGATAAGTATAGTATTTAATAATATGGTGTATATCTAATCTGTGGTTTCTACTTTTCAACAATAAATGTTTGGTTTTCTTCGTACACCGTCTTAGTTTGTTTTCATTTTGTTGTACTATGTATTGTTTGTGCAATAATTTTAAAGGATAGTTTTAATAAAGTTACAGTATCTCTAATCAATATATTCTTTTTTTCAATTAATGGTGTCACCATTGTCAATAAATCTTCAAACTGTGACTCATTCATTCATATAAAGTTCTTAAAGTCATCATGTTGTAATTCTTTCAAATAATGGCGTGACTCAAACGACGCAAGACCTCTACCACAGAATATAATATCTCTACCTAGTCTGTGGACGCAACCTGCAAGGCCGATTTGCAGGTCTTTGTGTGGTAACATCCTCTGAGGCAGGCCCTGCAAGCAGGGCTTTGTGTGGGGCGCTTGAAGACCCTATCCATATACCACACTGCAGAACAAAACACAGAACAATTTAATTTGGAGCTAACTCGTATTTTATATGTTTAAGAAAGATGCTATGTTTGTTATGAAGGTTTATATATATTATCAATAAAACAGTGACGAAAAATAAATATCGTATTTTCTATCGTTAGTTCACCTAAATATCGATACCCCCTCCAAATAGTATTCACGACAATAGTAGAAGAAAAGCAGACATTTGAATCATAATTATTATTCCTCATTTTTGACAGCCCAGTGGCTACCGAACTCGCCTCTCACTCGAGCGGTCCGGGTTCAAACCCCAGTGGCACGCACCAATGACTTTTCTAAGTTATGTGCGTTTTAAGAAATTAAATGTCACTTGCTATAACGGTGAAGGACACATCGTGAGGAAACCTGCATGCCTGAGAGTTCATCATAACGTTCTCGAAGGTATGTGAAGTCTGCCAATCCGCACTTGGCCAGCGTGGTGGACTAAGGCCTAATCCCTCCCATTCTGAGAGGAGACCCGTGCCCAACAGTGGGACGTCTATGGGTCGCAGCGATTTTTGATAGAAGCATTTTGAAATCATCATCTCACTTGCTTCTTCATTCGTTCTTCGTTCTATTCGTTCACATAAATTCCATCATAAATTCACATTTTTCACAAGCATTTTTTTAAACATTGAGACGTAGTATCTCTGGCTGGCTAGTTTGTGATCTAGCTAGTTTGTGCATTGAGCATTGCACACCACAGATTTTTGATGCATTGCACAGAGTACATTTTAGTAGTTTGTGCATGCCACAGAGTACATTTTATATGTGCATGCATTGTTGCTTCGCTTCCATTCCATATTCTTCTGTGGTTGTCAGTTTGCAAATTAATTTGTACATGCAATTTAATTGCATTGCAAATACTAAAACAATGTTGGCATACATGTGTAATTAATAATTGCGTATTGTTGTAATCGTCACTTAAAAATGCACGATTTCATAGCAATAGTATTGACTATGATGTAAACAATGTAGTGGTAATGGAATCCTTCGAGGACTCAAATTGTCCGTCAATGAGCGATAGTTTTTCATTGTACGAGCGTTACATGAGAAGTTTCAATATAGTAGACAACTTTGTCGAAGATAACGATAACTTGGAACGTAGTGAAGTCGCTTCATCAAGCAATTGTGATGACGATTGTTCTAACAGCGGTGGAGGCCTGGGTAACATGGACATAAGTGATGTGCATGTGAATGAAGACAAACAGGATGAAGTCATTGAACCCGACTGCAACTCCTTGCAACCAATCTGTGAAAATAATATCGATAAACCTTCCATAAGCCTAGACGCAGAGTCTGTTAAAATTGATTCCCCCTGTGTCTCTCCCGCGGGTTTATCGCTCGAACAGTTGGAGACATCATCGGCACAAGACACATGTCCCTTAACAGAAAAATCGGACCACAGAGACATCCGAGTGTCGTCTGACGACTCGAAACCTGAAGGCTTCAAGCCCATTTTTATAACCTCAACAATGGAAAACAGCAACAATGCTATGGACAGCGTGCCATTGTTCCGAGACGTGAGGCCTTCCGAGGGGGTTTTTAAACTGCCTATACGCGAGTTGTCATTTAATGGGACTCTACAACACGTGCAGAAATTGAAGCCTATAGTGGACCCTCTCACTGCTCTGTGCACAGCAAATACAGTGTTGAACCTGGACGAAAAAGATGACCAAAGTGCGGATTCTGTTACGGACGAAATCGCAAATGAAGCAGGTGATCAAACAAATGATGTTCAGACTAACACATCAGACACATCTGATGACAAGAGCTCTGACTTGATCAGGAATGACAAAACCAGTGAAAGCACTGGAGATTCTGAATCTGTAGATTCTAATTTGAAAAAGGAATCTCAAAGGTATGAGGAGGGAAGCTCAAAGTGGAATGAGCAAAGCTTCTCTTCACTGGAAGGCTCATTTGACAGTGGTGTGCGATCCCCAGACATGTTTTCTGATGAAGAAGAGGACACCAGCCCAGAACCTGAACCATTTTGGAACTTCATCAAAGAGTATGAAGCAAGTGATAAGAGGAAAGTACGGAAAATTGAGGTTAGTATGTCACACACTGAAAGAAATTTTTAAAATTTTTTTTTTTTAGTAACTAAAAATTTCTTTTACGTAAACAATATTAAATATATTTCAGTAGTTAAACATAAATCTAAACAGCTTCAATTTTAAAAAAGATTAAGATAGAAGTTTAAATAGTTCTTTGACATGTGACTTTAAATTCAGTTTTTTATTTGCCAAGAAAACACACTGAAAATGCTAAATGATGTTCATTGCTATATTCATGTGTGAATGTGATTCATGAAACTGTGAAACTCTCTACTAAACTATTGATAATGTTAGACTGCGACAGTTGCTTGTGACAAAACTTTTTGAGCACAACTGTGGTTCAGAATATATGTTATGCTGTAGGTAGGTGTTATTGCAAGATAACATTTCTTCATTTTTGTTGGATGCCTCAGGAGGCATTAAAACTTCCGACTATCAGGAAGGCCACTAATCTCTGTCAGTTGTTAGAAGTGACCCATACCACACAGTAAGTAATTCATGGGTTGAAGTAAATGTAATAAATATTTTTTTTTTAGACAGTTTCTATTTGAATGCACACAGTTGACTGTATGTGTAGTTTACCGTTTCACATAGTCCACTTTTCCTTACAGGAAATCCTTCAAGGTATTCTGCCTCCACCATCTGTAACAGTCCTCAAAACAGATGTGACAGAAATGCTCAAGAAATACTATTGCTTCCTGCCAGCATTCAGTGAAGCTAAGATAGACCCAGAGGAGAACTCGATGACACCAACAAAAAAAGTATCATTTGTACAAATACCTAATGAATCTGTATCATCACACTCATATGAAGAGATTGCCAGACCTGGATCATCAAATAGTAGTAGTATAGAGGCTAAGTTTATCAGTGCTAGGTCAAGTCATACTAGTGATCATAATACAACCATTGGTGATAAGAGCATTGAGATCAAAATGTGCACAGAGACAGAAGCAATGGAGATGCTATGGCCAGATGTCCTGAAATGCAAATATTATGATGTATAGTAAGTGGATTTTATTATTTAATTAATTGCCATGTTTTCAAAATATTCAATTAGTTTGCATATTTTCAAACATTTTTTTCTATTATTTTTACAAATGTTTCATTCACTTCAGATTGGCAATAGCTATGAACAAAAAAAGACTGTGACATTTTTTTTAAAGTATGATAAAAATGAAGATTGGTTTGACCTTCTGGCTACTGCCATATATTTAACCAATCTCAGAGCAAACTACTTTTAATCTGGGATTAGATAAATTGTTATTTATTGATATTTAAAGTTTTCATGGCACAGTGAGTGTTACTGACTTGCCCAGCTTTTGTACTAGGATTGTGGGGCTGTTAAAAATGAAGATATGGAGTGTGCCAACTTATGTTTTTTTTATTATTTCTAGTTACAATGTGACCAGCTACTCTGAAAAGCTAGAGGCACTGAACCAAAAGTACATGGCTAGATTTGTGGGCGCCGAGACTGACAGCAGTGTTAACATCCACTCTGGCGCCCTACAGTCTCCTAGCAGTGCTGCTAAAAGGAAAGCTTTGAGACTCAAGTAAGTCCCAGTAATGTATATAATGTACAGTATTGCAAATTTTGTTTCTACTTGACTGCAAGAGATATATTGTCACCCTTGCTTCACATAATATGCTATGTTTAAGCAAAAAAGCTTAAGCTGCGAATCATCATATGGACATTTGTGCGCTTCCTTATCTTACCTGGCGATTTGGAAACTCTACCTTGAGATAGTCGCCAGATAATTTCATAGTCCCTGTGGCGCGGGATATGTATAACCGCGCAGATATCGGGCCACATGGGTCAGTGGGATGCAGTGTCCTTTTCCTCGGAAGATATTAGCATCTATGACGAGACGGTAGCTTAGTAGTAGTGTGAGTGTCACTGACTACTGATTTCAATCAAATTGCGTGGTCTTCTGTGTCAATAGATGTTGAGAGAGAGGCGTACCATGGGGGTGTGTGAGTGTATAGCGTTTGTTTTTTATTTATCCAGTGAGACAAGTTTGTGTAACCCCTAGAGAATTGTCCAGGAACTGTGAATCCCGAATTCTCTGCCTATCTATACTAATTTTATAAAGCAGGAGAGATTTTGTTTTTCTATAAACTATAAACGAGACTTGTTATTATATATAAACGCAAGCAAACCTGCGGGCGTCCACTAGTACATAATAACAATGTTTTGTGCAGGATGGCCCAGGCGAAGTCCCCCGGGCGGCGGCTGTCGCACCTGGCGCGGCGGCGGCAGGCCTTCTGCAGTGCTGCCACCATCGGCGAGAAGGCGCACTCCTCCACTTCTAGAATGGTCCTTATTGATAAAAAGTAAGTAAATAATGCAATAAATGAAACACATGATTATGATTAATTATGCTACTCAGTAAGATAATAAAAGTCTAAGATTACAACATTTTAATATTTTTTTGTTAGGCTGATGGATAGAGTACTGTACAGTACTCCCAAATTAATAATGCACATGCAAATCTTCGCTAATTGTCGTATTCCCGGAAACACCCGAATCATTGAATCGGAGAAAGCCCTAAACAATGCACTTGCATTTTGCACCTTGTTCGAAAGAAACAGGAGTCAATGTCATATATCAAATCATGTGAAAAAATTGAAAACAATTCGGGCGGTCGGCGGCTGTCGCCGGTGGTATGTCAAAGGTCCGTCAGTCGTCTTTAAATATTGGTGGTGTGTGTGTGTGGAATTATATAGAGCTGCTATTACACACCCTTCTTGGTTTTGTTTTCAAAGGTGATGAATGCATTATGCATGAAGAAAATGCACTTAACCACTCTATATACATATCGTCTTCCGACGCTCGGGGAATACGACCGTTGCCGAACAGTGACGAAGATTTCTATGCGCATTATTAATTTGGGAGTACTGTACGTACATTAACTGGTGATTATATTCCACCCAAGAGCATGGGGCTGATGTCAAAAATAAAGTCCACTTCGCCTAGTGAAACATACTTCATATTGTTAACATATTATAGAGATCAGGAAACATGAATGAATGTTTATAAAAAAAAAACACTTAGCACATAATTAAACTAAAATTAAAAATATAAATGTTTAAAAAGAATTTATCATAAAATATAATATATGTCATCCAGAAACGTAACTTGTGGCATTGTACCCAGAACGCTGACAGCATTGCCCCGCTGTATAGCGAGGCTAATTTTTTGGGTTTATAGAGAACATGCATGCAAATTGCGTGTTTTCTATTCCATGCTCAATGACAGTGTGAATTACTTTCAACTTCGTCAACTGCCGCCCGTAACATCTGGCAAAACGTGAACAGGAGTTATTAGGAAGAGGAGGATTCTACCACGTGACAGTTACCGCTTTATTTCTCTTATCAGACAAAAGCCATATTTTATATTAGCATCGATGTTTTGTTCTGCACACATCAGAACTTATTAATTGTTCAATTAAAAAGTACTTAGATATGGAAAAATTAACGGTATTAGATGATCTATACAAAAACTCCTTGGCAAAACCTTGTTACTTGGCTGACTTGTACATTTTTAGCATTTCGTGACATTTTATGTTTTAATAAAGGCCTAATTGCAAGTAAGCAAATAAAAAATTGCATTACGTGCTTTAAGTGATAAATTGTGATGCTCTGTTTTTTGTTTAGAAGATATTCCTTTGTATTTAAGAACTTGTAAAGTGTATATGCAACAGTCACTGTCTGTGATCAGATAGTATTAACATAGTATAATATTATTCTTATAGCTAGATATATGTATGTTATTTACAAACCCCTTGTTTCTTATCTGATAAATTCTTCAATACAAAATTCTGACATGGTATCCTTTCGAAGCTTCTTCCCACACAGGAAGCTGATCAACTCTTCCGAGCGCAAGAGTCCGCGCACGCGCCGCACGCCCGGCAAGAAGACCCCATCACGAAAGACCCCGGGCAAGACCCCCTCAAAGACCCCCAAGACTAAAAGCGGGGGCTCGAGCAGGAAGAAAGCTATGAGGCGACTCCTGATGGACCCTGATACGCTCTCGAGGTCGCAGCCCACGAGAGAAACGTTAAAACGCGCCTTGTTCGTCAGTCCAGAGAATAGGAAGACCGCGCCGGTAGCAAGCACGTCGGTCCCACACCAGGCGATGCGATCGAAGCGAGCATTGTTCGGGTCCCCAGTGAGGGCGGCGGAAACTAAGAGCATGGACGGCACGCAAAGCGATCAGTTCTTCAAACGCAAGCGCGATGAGCTCGACGACGAAGGGGACAACGGTAGAAGCAAGATCGCTAAGAGCTTGTCTTTCGGCGGTGACACGATAAGCCGTTCGCAGCCGGTCTTCAGCCGGCGCGCTTCGGAGATGCTCTCTACGAAAAACTCGGCGGAACTGAACGACCAACATAAAAAGGTAGGTGAATTTATCAGTGTTACAGTTAGTGTTATTTATCTGTGGGGGAGACCCGTGCCCAGCAGTGGGACGTCTATGGGTCGCAGCGACAGGCTTAGTTTTTATGTTATATTTACATATTTTCATATTGGTGTTTTTGTAAAAAAAAATAACATATAAACATCACACCTGTATTTCCCCGCAGGGGTGACTACCCCTCTGCCTATTTCCGACTTAAATCACACGTGATTAAGCCGGTAACTTCAACTATGAATATAGACACTCACGAATCGTTTAGTAATAGAACGATATTATCTTCTATCTATATATATAAAAGGAGAAGGTGACTGAGTGACTGACTGACATATCAACGCAGGGCCTTAAGAGGATATGAGTCGACACTTTTTCCATACAAACGTAGTCCCCTGTTTCCTCCTAGGATAAAGAAGTTACAGAATAAAAAAAAATACCATACGATTTATACTTACCTCTGCCATGCCTGTACGTTTTTTTTTTTTTTATAATTTGCTTATTAGAAGAGAAAAAAAATCTTTTAAAATCAAAAAAATCGACTTTTTTTACATACATTTTCAAACATCAAGCAAACTGGTAATTACTAACATATCCCAAAAAAGCAAAACGTACGGGCATAGCTTAGACCCTGTTCTACATTTTAACTGAAAGAAATATTGAAATCGGTCTAGATTTCGAGAAGGAAACAAGGGATTACGAAAGGACGATTTTCTTAATTTTACGTAGGTAAAATCAGTTCGAGACTGCACTTCTCTCTATCGCACGCTAAGGGGTAAGGTTGGGGGTCAGCGCGACGGCAATATTTTTGGTAAAAACCTATTCTTCAAAAGTGACGGTCGACTGGTGTCCTCTTAACTATAAGTGTTAGAAACTTGAAATTTTGCACAGGGGTTCCTTTAATAACGTAGGGGAGCACTAAGAAAGGATTTTTGAAAATTCACCTCCCAAGGGGATAAAACGGTGCAAAGTTAAAACTTTGCCGTTTTTGAAGTCAAGTGGGCAACGCGAACGCGGGCAGACGTCGTTAATGGGTCTAACAGCCCGTTCACACTAGTCGTAAGTCGCATATTACTAAAAGTCGAAAGTCTGATGTACCTGTTCATACTGCGTCGCGAGTCGTATAGGTCGTAGTTTCGCGCCATTCATGAGCAAGCAATGTGTAGCGATCTAGGAAGCGGGGCGGGGAGAGAGGTGACAACGCGCTCGAGTCGATTAGATGCACGACTAGTGTGAACAGCAACAAGCAGGCACCTATGCGAGCACGATTCGACGCGATTTGTAGTCTTACAACGGGCGCTGGCCCGTCGGATGGTTTTTTGAGTCGTATTAGACTAAAAATCGCGTCTCATCTAATGTGAACAGCTCCATATAAAGTGTATGGTGACCAGAGCATTCGACTTTTAGTCATATGCGACTTACGACTAGTGTGAACGGGCTATAATTCTACGCGAGCGAAACTGCGGGCGGGCGTCCACTATTTATTATTATACAGGGTGGAAAGATCGAATGCCACATGGATGGCAACTACCATAAATATTGTAAATAGCACATTCTGTTTAAAGGAGACATTCCTTTATTTTCAAAAACAATAAATTCTGCATTTATGGATTTATGAAAAATCACCTGCCTCAGTCGGGACTCGAACCGGTCAAATGTGACAAAAAATAAAGTGACGTATTTTATGATGCAGATTGAAAGGGTTACTGATAGGGTTTAGTTTTCTCTAAATAACAAATACAATCAAAATAACGGAAGGCCATGAAAACTAACAAG
Source organism: Carterocephalus palaemon (assembly GCA_944567765.1). Classification (NCBI taxonomy): domain Eukaryota; kingdom Metazoa; phylum Arthropoda; class Insecta; order Lepidoptera; family Hesperiidae; genus Carterocephalus; species Carterocephalus palaemon. The sequence continues at coordinate 4,031,733 of OX155655.1, read as the reverse complement.
TACCTTTTAATTTTGTTTTCACCCGTCACGTGAAAACCCGATGCGTACACGTGAAACTAAATAAAATAATCAGGTGAGATTCTCTTTCGTTTGGTGCGGGTAGTGAAGAACAGGTTTGTTATGGTTCACATATTTAATTGTGAAGACAACTGAATACAGTAAAATACCTCTAAATCCTGGGACCTATTGCGAAATGCGTTAAATTCTCTCCCCGAAGAAGACTATAATTTCATATAAGTCACTATAATTTTCCAACAAGACGGTACACCAGCACATAGCAGCAGGTTATCGACTACATATTTAAATAACCATTTCCAGACATGGATCGGTACAAACGGGAATATTATATGGCCGGCCAGATCTCCGGATCTAACACCATTTTTTTTTCTCACACACGGCCATCTGACCCCAAAGTAGGCGCGAGTCTGTGTTTTGGGTGTCAGAGACTGATATACATACATAGATATTTTTAAATACATACTTAAATAGATAATATTGACATCCTTAGTATTGACCATTGGACTACTTTTTGTGGGGATATGTGAAGGATGTTATTTATAAAAGAACTTACGAAAGTGTAGGCAATTTAAAAATCGTCCATGCAGCTATTACTAATATTCATCACAATTCACTACCACGAGCTACGAGAAGTCAATTCTTCCTTTTATTCAAGCCTTCCGTTTATTTGGACTGTATTTGTTATTTAGAGAAAACTAAACCCTATCAGTAACCCTTTCAATCTGCATCATAAAATACGTCACTTTATTTTTTGTCACATTTGACCGGTTCGAGTCCCGACTGAGGCAGGTGATTTTTCATAAATCCATAAATGCAGAATTTATTGTTTTTGAAAATAAAGGAAAGTCTCCTTTAAACAGAATGTGCTATTTACAATATTTATGGTAGTTGCCATCCATGTGGCATTCGATCTTTCCACCCTGTATAACAGCAGTGTGTTGATCCGCAGAAGCTGCTGTGGGCGGTGTCGGAGGCGCTGCGCGTGCACGGCTGGCGCATGTCGTCGCCCGGCTTCCGGGAGAAGGCGACGGCGCTCGCGCGGCTCACGCGGCTACTGCTGCGCCTGCCGCCGCACGCCGCGCGCCTCGCCTCCCCCGCGCTCTCCACCTCCGACACCATGCTCAAGTGAGTAGCGCGACCGCCGTCCGTCGGAGGCGCTGCGCGTGCACGCGTGGCGCATGTCGTCGCCCGGCTTCCGGGAGAAGGCGACGGCGCTCGCGCGGCTCACGCGCCAGCTGCTGCGCCTGCCGCCGCACGCCGCGCGCCTCGCCTCCCCCGCGCTCTCCACCTCCGACACCATGCTCAAGTGAGTCGCGCGACCGCCGCGGCGCAGTCCGTCTGCATCGCGAAGGCACACTAACGAACGAAACCTTTCCTCCTCTTTCGCGGCGCTGTGAGCGCTCCTGCGTGAGGGAATTCGGATTTAAGGATGGTCCTTCTATCCGGGGAATTTTTTTTTTTTTCTCACACACGGCCATCTGACCCCAAAGTAGGCGCGAGCCTGTGTTATGGGTGTCAGAGGCTGATATACATACATAGATATTTTTAAATACATACTTAAATAGATAATATTGACATCCAGACACAGAACAAATACAAGTGTTCGCCACACGAATATTTGTCCTGAGTGGGATTCGAACCCACGACCTTTGGCGCAACAGACAGGGTCACTACTGATTGCGCCAACGGGCCTGTCATTGCTCCAGGGGTGAACCCCATCGGTGACCTCCCTGCTGTTGAGCGTGGGAGAATTTAGGCACACTATTGGTTCTTGAACGTTGCGGGTGTTTATTGAAGTGAAACTTCTTTAGGCGCATGAGGGTAAAATTTTTTACGGATGAAACGGAAATGCGTCACGCAGCATGCAGCGTTCGTGACGAAGAAATGAAACGGATATGCGTCCCGCAGCATGCAACGTTCGTGACGAAGAAGAGGATGGGCGATAGAGAGAAAGTGAGATAGAGCGAACGTCGCACAGTGACATAGGGCGAGAGGACAAGACTTTCAAATGAATAATTTATATTTATTCTTTTTTTGTGTATATTTGAATATTTCGCCAAAGAAGTTTCACTTCTGACATGTGTACTTTGTACGCACGCACTTTTTTTTTATTTGTAGGGTGTGGGCAATAATGCCCATAAGCCACTGCGACCTAAAAATATCTATTCTTAATTTGGCAAATAAAATTTTTTGTATTTCTATAATAGTCATTCATCATCATATGATCAACTTGTCTCTACGACCTTTGTCAATATTACGCCACTATCTGCTCAAGATCTTTACAGATCACTTTACGATTCTTGCCATGATACGATGATGATGAAATTATTTCGACAAGAACAACACATACTCGTATGACGGCTGGGAATGGCATTAAAGTGATTGGAAGCGGCATGCAAATTTACACAACTGTGCATCTTTGCAACCTACAATATCTTCTATTCAACGTTTTGCTATGTTTCCCTACATACGTTATAATGTATAGAATCGTTTAATACGTATTCAATTCAAATTAAAATTAAATTATCTTTTTTTAAAAGCTTCTATTTAACTTCACTGGTATGTATGTATGTATGTCCTGGAATCTTGCAATCAATATTTCACCCACAAATTCGGCACACATATTTGATGACAATGCACGAAAAAATAAGTCATAAAAAGCTTTTTTAAAAAAAACTATTTTTAACAGTATTATATTTTCAACAGACTCGCACGCCAATACGTGTACGCGATAATTCAGGGGCGTACAGTCGAGGAATGCTACCAGGACGAGCAAACAAAACTATCGAACGAAGGCAACAAGATATCCGGCTACATATCAGCGAGTGCTTACCAGCAGATTCGGGCTCGGCCCGCGGCGCCGGTGAGTACCTTCACCTCGCAGATTAAAGAGAACTGCAGCGATAGGACGGCCAAGCTAGAGTCGAGGAGCGGCTCTAAGAACATTCTACAAGACAAGCTGGTCAACATTGACTCTAACTCTAATAGCAGCAGTGGAGTTAGCTCCCTCGACAAGGTTGGCATTTACAAGTCCAATTCGATGCCCTCCTTCGAAGACGCCGCCAAAATGAGAGCCCGCAGGCAAATCAGCTTCGACAATATAGATTTTCCGAAAAGGTGAAAGGTTTAGACATTATATCTTATGACTTAATTTTAGAAATATTAGCTTCATTCAAAATTCTAGTTTTATTTTAGTGTGTAATTATTTATTCAAAGAGGACTCTATTTATAACTATTATTTGACATAATTTTTCGCTTATATTTTGGCAAGCATTTAAGAGCCTCGATATTACAATGGAATCCTACATATTAAATGTAGCTTAATTATTAAACTATGGTTCGTAAGTGCTTCCCATTTGTTGTATTAGTTTTTGTTATAGATTTATTTTGTTATTGTGTGACTGATTTTTAGAATGAGCTGACTAAGAAAGAGTCTTTTGGTCTTGACGGTAAGCATCGTCAATTTGTATGTTCGCTATGGGTAAATATGCGTTAAGTCAATCAAACGACTATTTCAGTAAATTCGGTGTATTTTTATAAAGATGTCCTTTTCTCTGGTGGTGTAGATATGGGGATGCAGGTCGATTTATTGAGACAACTTTTTAACTTAGTCTAATTAATTTGACTGACGGACACGAACAGAGTAACATAATAACCGGAACAATTTGATCGGTGACACAAAAAGTGCCAAGGGTGAGTTGGTCATAGACATTGCACAGATAATAATTCTAACACTTCAAGTTAATAAGTATGTATGTTATCAATTTTGTATGTCACAAGCTGGTGTGGCGTAAAATCTTTGCGCACATTTTCACTCATTGCAACTTTAATGACATCTTTGGTCTATAAACTGAAAATTGTAAATATTAATTGAAAATTATAGCCAAATATTTTGTTATCAAGAACATATCGAAATTCATACATTATGATATGATAGTATGTATTTTTGTAACCATTTGATTTTTTATTGTAAGTGGGGTTCTTATATTAATGCACAGTATTAATGACCCTAATTAATTAGTAAAGAACACTTTGGTTTACAATTTATTCTGGACTAGCCGTTGTCCGCGACTTCGGTCGCGTAAAACATAGCTTATATGGCACTCAGTTATTATGTAGCTTTTGGTTTACCTATTCATGATTAGTATTCAGCGTAGCGTCCATAGCCGTTATAATGAAAGCCAAAACCAATGGAAATATTGGTTTTATTCAACTTAAAAATTTACATATTTCGACAAAGAATAAAATAAGTAACGAATGACATATATGTTTCTTTCTTTTAGGTACTGTAGACATTTAGTAAAAAGAGGTAGAGGTATATATACTACAATCACCCATCCTAGAAGCTCCAACATAGTCTCGTAAATATGTTGGAGCTCGTCTGTCACGAGTTGACTTTCGTAGTGCATTTCACTTTGTACTGGTAACTCGGGCTCATCTTGTTCTTCAACAGAAGAATGGTAATCTCCATCATCAGCATTATCATCATTATTTGGCTCAACCTCAGGCAGCGGCGCTAATTGTCGATTTGAAATAGTATGGCTCAATGTGATCGAAAGAGTTAGCAACGACGGGCGCGGTCGGTTTGTGCATGGGTGACCGCTAGTGGCAAAATTTAATGGACGCTACCCTGCTTCGGAGGGCACGTTACGCCGTCGGTCCCGGTAAAAACCTTGTGCCTTAACGAAAATATGGTCGAGCCGTTCTTGAATCGTTTAGCGACACATTTGACGATTAATTTTTATTTATATAGCTATGGTACATAAAATAGGATAAATTTTATTATAATTTTATTATTTATTATTGTACATAAATTGTTGCCCTATTATACGGTTTTGATTTGAATGTTTACTGATTACTTAGCAAAGCGTGTACTTGGACTTATACAATGTGCTCATGTCTCTGATACATGTATGCAAATCAAAATGTCTGAAGCGAATTGTAATATAAAAACTTATAATACTAATGCGAGTGCTGGGCTGGTGGTCCAGGAACCCAGATCGAATGGGTATTATTTCGTTTTTCTACCTTGATATTCCCGGTAGTACCTTGGAGAATGAAAATGTGCCCGGTGAATGACAATATACTCGCCACGTATCTAATAGAACTAAGACATGACTGTGAAAAGTGGGTTTACTATACATCTTTGTCTACCCTTTAGGGAATTACTGACTTTAATACTACTATCAATTTGACTATTTCATTCACAGAAGCTATTACTGCTGTGCTATGAGGGTATGGTACAGGGCACTTGTTTATTTGGTAAATAAATTATCGTAAATATGTGTTGTTTTATGTGTGTCCGCACCCGCTACACAGGGATATCTGTATGCATGTGTGTAAGTGTTTAGTATTTACTGTAGTATCTATAGTAATTTTGTATGTATCTTACTTTCTATATCAAGTGTGCGCGAAGTTGTATCTTTATCTTAATATTGTATGAATGTGTTTTCATTTCGACATTATTGAAATAATTATAAACTCAGTTAGATCTCTCATATTGTATGTACTGTGTATTGAAATACATTTATTGAATAAATTATTTTCTGAAAATACTAAGTTATAGACTTTCATTTGTATAGCCATGAATACCTCTTGTAATAAATTGTCCATCTTATTCTTAATAAATGAATAAGAAAATTTAAAAAAACTAGCTGTCCATTACTTTCACTACTACGATCAAAGAAGACGACCTTCGAAGACGACAGATCACATTAGATAAAACAGGTTCATTTTTTTAATGAATAATGTCAGCCCAGAAAACATTCTGTATAATATCTGCCACTCGGAACAAGAGAAGTGGATTGCCATTAATACTCGCAAGTGCATTTTTTTACCAGAGCCATTTCCAGTTGTAAATGTTATAATTATTAAAGTTGTTATAATTAGTAGAGACAACGTTCCGTATTTTTTATTTTAATTAATTTAAGGTATTTAAGTAACAAAGAAATTCCATGTTTCTCGCGAAAATAGTCAATCACTGTCATTAAATAGATGGCTTTGATACAAGTAGGTGTTATCGAGCCCAGTGAGTGCATGTGATAAGATACCATTAAAAAGTAATCATTTCGCTCCCAGGAAATGTTAGTGAAGGAATAATTACATTGATTAGTGAAATTGTACACACAATTAGCGTGATTTAGTGAACAAATAAACAATGGGAGGTTGCCAGTCTACATATCCCGGGCTCACTGAGGATGTGTTAGAAGATTTGTCTACTCTGACGTATTTGAATAAAGGCGAGATTTTACAGTGAGTTATTAAATTAGTATTAGTAAATAAGTTATTTTTTTATATATTGTAGCCTAGCAAACAAGCAGAAGGGTCACATGAGGAATCGCCAATGCGATGCTGGCCCTAAATTATGTTATTACTAGTCGAAAACTAAATTCTTTGTTTGATATAGTTTTATAAATTCTTTGTTTGATATAGTTTGATAAATTCTTTGTATGATATATAGTTTGATAAATTCTTTGTTTGATATAGTTTGATAAATTCTTTGTTTGATATAGTTTGATGAAAAAATTCAACTCCATTGGTCCAGAGGAGTTAAAAGCTGATTACAATCACAGATTTGAGAAGAAGGTTTTACTGGAGAACTTTGAGGTTCTAAGGGTAAGAGCATTAGCAAAACTGTCTTATTGCTTATCGCGTTACTGTTTACTTGAAAGATTTGATTTCTGTTAGTCAACGTAGTTATACAATTCTTTTGTTCTGTTAGTTAGATTTTCTCTTATTCGATTTCAGAACAATCCGTTCCAAGATAGACTTTTCAGAGTATTTTCTTCTCAAAACGATGACTGCTTTTCGTTTGAGGATCTCGTCGACTTGTGTTCAGCCATGAGCTCCGAATGCCCACCAGAAGTAAAGGCGGCGTGGGCATTTAGGATATACGGTAAGTAATTGTTTAGAGCAGTGTTTAATTTTTATTGTAATTGTATAGCTATATAAAAGTAGTATTTTTATAATGGTCCTCTAATACAGGGCTACTGGTAATTTGCCATCAAACTGTTAAAGGTATGTAGGGGAGGTCATTTGCAACCAAATACCCCCACCCTTACCTTATAACCCTTGCAAATTTCAACCATTTGCGAGTGTCAAAATGACATTTCGTGTTTGTTGAAGAAACCATACATACGTAACTTCAAATCAAAAAATAATTTAAAAAAAAACGGCTTGCCTGCTAATTACCAGTAACCACGTATTAGATTAGAGGAACATTATAAGATATACTATTTTATGCCCGTCAAGCTTACTTAGCCAGTGTATTGGCCAAACAACCCTATCCCATGAGTGGAGACTAGTATCTGTTGAAGTCTTTAGGTCGCTGCAGGGCCATCGAAATGGAGTAACGACTGCTGGTAACAGTACATTCGAGAATAAAATTGGAACTACCAGTTACTTCGGGGCTTACCTTGCTGCGATCAAGACGTCAATGTGATTGCTTTTTTAGAAATATATTAATGAATTAAACCTTAAATTTTTTAAAACGCAATCAAATTGAAAACCCGGTGGGTTTTTAATCAACTGATTTATTTTCTCAACAGATTTAGATGACGACAACCAAATATCGGACAAAGACATAAAAGAGATTTTGAACCGATTGACATGGGATCCGAATAATCGCACTCATTTTCTGAGTAATATGGAAAAAGCGAAAATTGCTGACGCTGTAAGTATAAGTTTATTCGATTCCATTAGTAGAACTTGGGTTATCCTACTATTTAAATGTAATTTCCGTTTTTCTTGAGTTGTCTATTTTTTAAATAATCTAGTCACTGCTTTTTATCAAAGTATTGGATAAAAAATAATATTAAACAGAAAAGTGACTACTTATTCTGTAATCCTTTTCATTTTATGTCTATCTAATTATATATCACAAATTACGACAAAAAGACAATTAGGTACGACATTGTTAATAGGTAATATCTAAGTAGGGAAAGTCCGAAAAACGGAGTAATAAATAATTTTGATTATGTTGGTACTTTGTTATTCAGATTATAGAAGAAATGAAATTGGACAACAGCGGTAGCATCGGACTATGCGAATTTAAGATAATCATGGCAAGAATTCCAGAATTTATATCTTCCTTTTATTTTAGATTGTGATATGGAATATGGAGATATGTATCTACTGTAATACTGTAAATAAAATATTCTATAATTACCGAATGACTGAAATTGTATATTTTTGTGTACCTATCAACTGTTAATTTAAGTAATTTTTTACAAAAACATGTTAACATCAGAAAGTAAAGTATGGAATTATATTAAATCTATACATACTAATATAACAGAATAGGGATAATAAAACCTCAAGATTTTATTTGAACGTACCAATTTTATTGATTACCAGTCGAACTAGAAAAACTAAAGGCTTTCAAAAAGTCTTAATCCATCTAACAATGTGCTATGGAGACGAATTTGCTAGCGGGATTGTCTAGCTAGTGCCTGAAAAAAATATAACATTTGCACCTAACCAATGCTAACCGAAATAATAACTCACAAATGTATTAAACAGTTTTAATTTCAATTCGAATTGAGTAGGTTCATGCCGCTGAGGAAAGTACTATCTGACGAAGGCCTTGCAGGCGGGCTTGTTGAACCTGCCCGCCAGGGTGCGCTCGGGTAGAGCCGGGAGAACGCTCGTGCGACCGCGGTAGCTTGGCAACACCACCGGCTGCTTATACTTCACGTGGTACATCGGGAATCCCAAATAAGTCCTGGAATTATGCAATATCCATGATATACATCTCTTACAGACAGAGATAACCTACAAAACAAAATACAGAAATCGCAAGCGCGCCCGAAAATTGGGACTCAGTCGTAAGCGGAACGCCACGCGAAATAATGAAAGAATATTAGTTCATTTTCTCTCAATAGGAACATGAGTTTCCCGAGCTAGCAACATTTGTTGGTATAGTTTCGAAGATTGACGGGGGCATTCAAGCGACTGTTTTAGTTATGGATGGATTGCGTCTCATAGAATTTTTAAGCTATTGCATAGCTTCTATCGCGGGCCTGTGCATAGCTTCTATCGCGGGCCCGGCATGGGGACGGTCTACAGAAATTTCGTTACAAAAGTAACGAGTAATGTTTCGTAACGAAAATATGAAGTAACGAAAATACGAAGTAACATGTCGTGCAAAATTTCACTATCACATTATTTTTTTGATTTTTATTTTTTGATTTTTTTTATTACTGCATAAATAAAATCAGTAAATATAATACATAATTCCATAAGTTGATAAAAAATGCTATGCAATAGCTTTACCGCGGCAGTCTCCGAGTGGCACACGTCTTTTTTTTTGGTCTGAGACTAAAACAATTTAGATATGAACAAACAGACACTGTGGTAGATAGTAGGTAAGACCTAAGGCCTGGTGGTAAGGCTTGCTGTCAGGATTATCTTCATTATCCATTACCTACCACTATACGCCGTCTTTTTACTGTGTAAGGTAGTGTCGCCGAAGATGGCCCGGCTCCTAGGATAGCCCACATTAAAAAAAATACAGTTATGATTATTCAAAACATTTGAAATTTCGTCAGTTTATGCTACGAGTACTAGTACCATAGAAAATAGTGGAAGTGTGTTTCATTACCAGCGCGTCGCCATTTTGAAGACAGATGACAGTTTGTTTGGTCAAGTCAAGATGATACACGTTTTATAATCTCCAATATCTAAATACTTTTGAAAATTAACAAATTTAAAACAAATCTCTTTGCTCTAAACTGTGAATATTCATATTTAATCTATTTATCAGCGAATTAAAGGTGAGTGTTATTATTTTTTTACATTTTTTGTATTTTTACGAGATTATACTCAACCCGGGTAGAATTTCCTATCATGGCCCATAGTATAATTACCAAACATAGCCCGGGAGCAATTCATATTATGTCCAGAGTGCAATTAAAGTTCTGATTAAGCTATTAGGTAAATTCACTTTTGAGATTCTTTTCGGATTTTTTTAGGAGTTAACACACTCAATTAAAGACGGTAGCGTCAAATTTGCTTTAAATAATTAAGTATATTTTGATTGATCTCAAAGTTAATTTTCAGTATTCCATATGATAGCCCACCTACCTATGAATGACATTAAAAATTTTTTTAGCAAAAATAATTGATTTATTTTTATATTTGATAAGTTATTTTCAAAGTTGATCTCAAAGTTAAATTTTATTTAGTAGTTTGTTTTTATTTTATATTTGATTTTCATTTTGATAGATTTAAGATAGCCCACATTTAAATTTTTGGTTGAATTTTTACCTTTTATGAATAATGTTATGAGAAGGATGTGTTTTTATTTTGATGTTTTATGTTAAAAGTGTTTAGGTGTTGATAATGCATATATTTCCATTAATATTTTTCGGGCCATCTTCAGCGACCAGCTTCCCAAGATAGCCCAATACCAAGTTTCTAAAAAGTGTTTACATTTGTGTTAAAATGCCAAAAGCTGTACTACTTTTATAGATATCTTGTTTCTCAAATAAATATATTACAACTTCCATTATGTTTTTTCTTTACATCACTTATCTGCAAGATTTTACGAGGTTTTTAAATTAAGTGGGCCTTCATTGGCGCCTGTACCTTACTACTATTTATCTGTCCTTCTGGGTTAGTGACACTGGCGATCCCTTAGGTGCTGTCGGAATCTATGCTGTGGTCAGTAGGTATGCCTGCTTGAGCCTAAATCTATATATATAAAAGGAGAAGGTGACTGACTGACTGACTGACTGACTGACATATCAACGCAGGGCCCAAACTATAAGGGCTAGAAACTTGAAATTTTGCACAGGGGTTCCTTTTATAACGTAGGGGAGCACTAAGAAAGGATTAAGATGCAAAGTTAGTATGAAACTGCCGTTTTTGAAGTTAGTGAATGTCTAAACCCACGCGAGCGAAGCTGCGAGCGTCCACTAGTGTATAATAAAATAGTTAACTGATCATCACTTGCAAGATGGTCATTTGTCACCGTCAAAGTAACCAACATAACATGTATACATGTAACATGCCTTTGTTTTATTCTGAGCTGTGGCCAGAGCATAGGCTGTCACTGACTGAGAATATTGATACAATCAAGACTAATCAAGAGTGACTGAATACGTACGGAGTCATATCCGGTGGACATTGCCACATATATTCTTGGTCCTTGAAGTAAAGTAACGGATGATGCGCTTTTGCATAGCCTCGATAATAGTCTCTGTGGCGCTGGCACGCCTGTTAGCAATTAAATTACATTATTAGACATCAGAAAACTCATCTGGCCAAAGGCAGCCGTGAATGGGCCATAAGTTACTTTATGGAAGCAAAGTATTTAGGGCTACGGGGCAGTAAAGTATTTGATACAAACTGAACTTGAAACTGACTTAGTATTAAAAATAACCTCATAAAATGTTTCGATTTCATCCTGTCTACCATTATCAACGAAAAGAATATCCATTATCCACTCCACTAAAATTTTTTTAACTCCAAAGACTTGTACAACTCGATTTAAAATTTTAAACTATGGCGCGGTGAGCCTGAGCCGCGGTTGTCAATGTCATGTCATAAATGGACCGACGAAGAAATATGAACGTGCCGACCACAGTCATTATATATCAATACCATGGAGGTTAGAGAGAAGGAGAACGAAGTACTCTGTAGAATTTATCCGCGCTGCCGTCGTCGGTAAGTAGTATTTATGAAGTTAGCTGTTATGTTATGTTATAAAAGTTAGCTGTACTGAGTACAAGTAGATGAAGTTTCAAATTAGCGCACAACAGCCCGCTTTTATTGAGACAACTTAACGATCGCAGCGCCACACTTTTATGTCCATATTTCTGGGACACTATTTATTTTCTAAAGCGATCTTTCTCCTTCTCTCTCTAACTGACGACGTGAGGACATCACGTCATGTCAACAAAGAAATTGGGATTTACCTACTAATAGAAGTAAAGGTAAGAGAACGACCAAACTATTGAGCTCATTTTAATATATGGATACTTGCTTGGGAAAAAAAGGATACATTCGATTCAATTTCGATTATTATTCGATTAAAATGTTATGTAATATACATTTCGAAATTTGGTATGGTGTCACAAGTCTAACATTATATGCAGCCACAAACTAGCTAGAGATACTACCATGCAGCTTCATTATTCAGTGTCGGTAAAAATGTCGATACATTTTATTTATTTTATGCAATATATTTTTTATCGATATAGTAAATAATATTAAACAACATAACACCTAGCAGGCATTTCTCCGACAAGGCTGAAATAATATACCCAATCCATTTTTATCCAGTAATGTTATGGACTATGGTCGCATGTGGCGATCCTATTGCCATATACTGGATACAAAAAAAACCTTAGGGAAGGGGAGGGTGAGGAACCTAGAAGCATAAATTGTGCATAAATTCATCGCATACATAATGAGACAGACATTAAATTTGAATTGATAACTAATATCATATAGCACTGAAATTTTATTTTGTACCATCAATATTTATTTTATTAATTTTCAAATAATTTATCTAACAAAAGCTTTGCATGGGGGCTTATTGTAACGAGCAGCAAGGCAACGATCAGGAAGCTGAGGCAATCCAGAAGTACGACCTGTATCATGTGGCAAGATGACTGGTTGTTTGTATTTCATGTGGAAAGGCGGGAAACTCAGATAGGTCCTGAAAATATAGTAAAAATCATTAATAAAGAATTAACACATTAAATGTGAGAGTCTGGATGTTTGAATGTTTGTTGCTAAATCACGCAAAAACTACAAAACGGATTTGGATTAAACTTAGCAGATAGGTAGATATATATAGACTAGTGGACTCCCGCAGCTTCGCTCGCGTAGAATTAGACCCATTAACGATGTCTGCCCGCGTTCGGGTTGCCCACTTGACTTCAAAAACGACAAAGTTTCATACTAACATTGCCCTCCATTTTACCCCCTTAGAGGGTGAATTTTCAAAAATCCTTTCTTAGTGCTCCCCTACGTTATAAAAGGAACCTCTGTGCAAAATTTCAAGTTCCTAACCCTTATAGTTTAGGCCCTGCGTTGATATGTCAGTCAGTCAGTCAGTCAGTCAGTCATCTTCTCCTTTTATATATATATAGATAACTTAGATTAGATTATACGATACTTTTCATCACGGAAATATGTTCCCTTGGGATTCTTCACAGGTTTATTGGAAAGCATTACAGATGGCACTGACACTAATTCTGAAACGCGGTGTGAAATGGACCTGGTTTTCTGCTACTTAATTAATTTTAAATCATCCCTTAAATGTTAGAATAGGTGTTGATAATTATTTGATGAAATCCGGGCATATTATACACGGGCGGAGCCACGGGAAAATCTAGTTTAATATGTATACATAACGGACATAACACGGATTTTAATCGACAAAATAATAGAGAAAATACTTACTGTGTCATATCCGCTGGACATTGATACATGTATTCAGCATCTTGGAAATAAGATAAAGGATGGTAACTTTTTGGATAGCCTTTATAATATTCTCGATGCATTTGACATGCCTGTTGATGAATAAAAAATTTGAAATTAATACGACAAGTCTAGCTCAAAGGCTGAAAGAAATCAAGATAACAATTTAAAGTATTTATAGTACACCTTGTAAAATTTTTCTATTTCCTCCTGTCTTATTGAGTCCATAAATAAAATATATTTCACCATTTTATTCTTGCTGATATCGAATTTATCATTGTAATCATAGAATAATGTTATAAAATGTACTCTGTGATATTGTTATAAACTAGAGATTGGGCTTAGGTCAAAGATCTATGATTTCAGTATTATAACAAAGTACTTTGTGATATAAGCATGCTTTAAGACGTATTGGGCTTTGAAAGTCTTTCCAGTTTCTTATTTTGAAATTTTATAAAAATAGGCAGACGATAGAGAATATCAAAGCATTACATGATATTAGATTTATTAGCGTTGAGGTAGTCCGAAATTAGGGGAGATCCCCTCTATCCGAGCAATTGCAGGGGTAATACATGTCGATGAGTGTAGGAGCCCCCCAGATGGTTAGGGGATATGGACTATTGTCGGCGCGGTTATACATAATATGCACCAACCGGACCACAAACTCACCCAGCGACACCAGTATGCAGTCGCGCAATGACCGCGTTCCCGATGTAGCGCCTTGCGTGATTAATTAATCACAGGAGCAAGGCGCTACGTCCGTAATAATCTACGATAAATTTAGCGTAGGCGTTGCGCTGCGTACATTTGTCTAGATCAGACATAGCACTTGTATGCAAAGTTTAGTGCGCAGTGGCAAACGGGATGTTAACACGGCTCGTGCCTGGCGGTGCGCATGTACCATCATGGACTCATCGTTTAGGATCCATTTGACATCCCAGATACAGTACGGTCGGCATTATACGCTTCTGGCTGAAAAGTATTGATGATTGTGACCATCTTACCGGCATTGAGGCATTTCACGATCGCACAATGATGCGAAGTACATGCTGTCATTGGCGAACAAAGCGACATGATGTTCCCACTCCGCGAGGTGCCCGACGAGAGTGGGGATGTCGTAGAGAGCGTATAGGAGTGGGGCAAAACAGCTCCCCTGTGGCACACCTGCTCGTATGGAACAGGGGGCAGAGGTCCTGTCCTCAACCAAAATAATTAATTCCCTATTGATGTGACGCTATCAACCTCACCAGCATCGCTGCCAGGGTGACTCCAGTAACTTGTATAACAGGCATTCATGTCACATACGGTCGAACGCTTTCTTCTGATAATATCGAGAAAAACGCCAACCGTGTGCCACTTGCAGTAGTCTCGAAGGCCAAGTGGTGGAACGCTCTTGTCAGCAGTATTGTGGCCGAGTGATCGGCCCAAAACCCGAACTGCTCTTCCTTCAATGGGACACATAATATAAACAGAGTCCGCGTCTGAACATTGAATAAATCTTGAACTATCAGGGGTGATTGACAAGTAATTTAGAGATTTTGGCTATTTAGGGGTAGTGCTAGACAATCGATTAATTAAATACCGATGTATCGTTCTCGTATGCGTGTCGTTTGATTTGAGTGATTTTTAGGTGTAATTTGGTGTAATTTGGTGTAATTTGTTCGCATTCGCGTTCGTAATAGTATTCTGTGCACGGCATAGACTACATTAATGTGGACGGTTTCGTGTTCGTGGTCAAAGTCAAGTACCTACTTTTCTCGCAGGGCATCACAGATTACCACAGAGTACTCTATAGAATATTCTATAATAATCTGTGGAATATTTTATATATCAGCAGCGCAGCCAGAAGAAATGTCAAAACAATATTCCCATTTCTGTATTACTTATACCAGAAATTTAATTTATTAAAAATACATACACGACAACTTAAATCTTTTACTAAAATTTGTTTCCGATATTTATCGCATGATTTGTATTGAGCGCATATCGTTGAATTGAATCAAAAGTAGATCATATCCTAGTGCTTGTTATTTTTGGTGTACTATTTTTGTCCGCTCGTTCTACATTCGGTGCATTGAAATATATTTTGACATAATTATAGGAAACGATGTCTTCTTGTGCGGTAAGTGCTTTAATATTAATTACTTATTATATTAATTTATTCAGCCTCCAAACAGCAACTTAAACAAGCTGATATCTAAATTGCGTAGGAGTGAGACCTTCATCTCATGGAGTTTCACGTTCTTACTTATGTACCTAATTTTAATGCATAAATATGTGATCAAATTCGAAGAACTATTCTCTCCTTGTGTAATAATATGTTGCGTGTTATATAAAGTATTTTATATTATTTGATTTTCTTAACTTAAAAGTCTTAGTAGTAGCTCGGAATCTGGATTTATGGATGGTGGCCTAAACTCATTGACTCATCACCAACATCAAAAATGGGACCAAAACATCACTGGTGAAAAGTGGGTATACAGGTGTGATGTTGTTGTAGCATTTAAAATGTACTTTTGAAGACACTTAAGTGTTTAAATCACAAATTGTGTCTTTATTTCTGTTTCTCATTGATGTTTGGCAATGTACTTATTTAAAATTTAGTTGTTAATAAACCTAATTAGCCGCATGTTTGCTTGCGATTTCCTTAAAATGTGCAGGCTCCCATTTGCCTTAGTAATCATACCAATACCTACCATCACAGTTGCTTAGTGATCAACTTTTCTGTTGTGATGAATTAGAATTGCCCTTAGGTGCTACATTATCACCATCTGAGTTTTTAAGAGAATAGCAAACTTCTACAAAGAGCTGCTAAACTGCACTGCTGGACAAAAGCCTGCCTTAGTTGGTGCCAACCCTACCCATCCTATGCCCTTTGAGGCTGAGGTTTGCTGACTTCATCAGGTCTTCAACTGTCCAACCAGGTGAACTCACCTCAAACTTAAACATTTATAACAGTGTACAATTTTGAGCAATAAATAATGAACAGTAAAAATTAATTTGGGATTGCTGTTTTCTTCTACGGTACCATGTAATTCTGAGTTATTAATTTAAAGAGGTGATGGTAGATGTAACTAGTTATAGAAAGTTATTAATAATACATATCCATACCACTTATTGTTTATCAATTACTTGTTTTGTTTGTTATATTAATATCAATCCCATATCTTATCACAGTTCACTTACTGATTCTATAATCAAATATACTTCTTGGACTTTTAATCTGAAATTTATTAGGTTGTGCAAGTATGATTTCCAATACACCCTAATATAATTTATGAGTTGCTAATAAAAGAGCTTAGAACTTTTGAACAGTCTTAACTACAGATTTATAAAAGTTGTTAAACATAAATACAACATGGGCCCTTAGTACAAATCACAATATTTTGGATTTAAATTGGCAATATGCAAGCAGTTTTTATGAAGATTTTATATGAGTTTTAAATTTCGTAAACTCAGTGTACCAGTTTGTGCCAAGTTATTGTTAATTTTTGTGAATGCATGCAAGCGAAGCCATGGTACCATGTTATTTTGAGTTTATAATTGAAAGAGGTAAGTGTATAAATATAGAGGTAGATAATACATACTTTAAGTGTATACATATATGTATATACACTTACTGTTAATCAATAAGTTACTTTGTTATATTAATATCAATCCTATATTTCATCATGGTTCAGTAGCCAATTCTATAATCAAGTATTCTTCATGGACTTTTAATCAGATATTTTATTAGATTGTGCAGTGTTAGGATATTAAAATATGTAAAACAGTGTTAGGATATTAAAATGTGTAAAAGGATATTAAAACATGTAAAACCATAATACACGTAAGAAATACATATTTAAGTAAATTAATAATTGCAATTAATCTATACTAATATGTATTATAAAGAGGAAACATGTGTTTGTAATATTTTCACACAAAAAATACTGGACCGATTTCAAAAATTCTTTCACCATTAAATAGCTTCATCTTCACTGAGTGACATAGGCTATACTACATTAAAATAAAATAGGGATCCTTAATAAAAATGCATTAATATAACCCAAGGTGCGAAAATTACCTAAAATATTCGTTACATCGCGTGCGCTGAAAAAAAATTGATAATAGAATAAAATAATGTACTACGACTTTGCAGAACACATCATTATTCACAAAAAGTGTCGCGATACCATAATAATATGTCCAACTACTGTAGTTATGCCACTATAACTACTTTTTTACATTTTAAAAGTTGATAAAAATGCCGACAATAATCAAACCATATTATTCATACCTCATATATCCTTATACCATTAAATATAATGATAGTAATAATTTTACTATAGACCGTTTCAATACCTGTAAAATACTTTTTAAATTATTATAATCGGGAATTCCAATCAAAAGATATAATGCAATAATAAAATAATGCGGTGTGGGTGGCCCCGCGCAGCTTAGTCTTAGATATAAATTACTTAAAAGATGAATAAAATTGATGAATTGCTTCATATTAGCAACAAATGTTTTCAGTTGAATTAATTAATAAAACTATTAGGATATGTACTTTTCAACTCGGTGATTTTCACAAGAATGAAGATGACAAAATTCGATCGATAGTGTCTTTGAAGAGGGTGGCGGCTATTAGGTGTAAACGAAACTATTGTTACGTCTAATTCCACGCGAGCGAAGCTGTGGGCGTCCACTAGTTAAATGTATAATAATAATTGCCAACGATTACACGTGAAAAAACACATTGTGATAAACTGCGATAGGTGGAATCATTACATTAATCACCCAGTGTGACTCACGTAAAAGAGTAATGTCCTCGTTTCGCTTCATTGACTACACATTTGATAGCTATAGTGCGGTTTCGCCGAGTCCGATCGCATTGTATGATAGAATATGTTAATGGATACAGCCACGCTGCACCATATGCATTTTGGCTACAGTCAATGGGCCACTACTCTCTCCTACAACATAGAAGTGGAGACATAGGGTACACTCAAAAAACACAATGTAATGACTTAGGTATTAGATAAATTGCATTTGAGTAAACCGCGGTGAAAGCCCAGTGGCTATTGAACTCGCCTCACACTCGAGCGGTCCGGGTTCAAAACCAAGCGGCACGCACCAATGACTTTTCTAAATTATGTTCACAAGACTTAAAGACCATCTTAAAACCCATAGTAAAGATTATACTATAAAATTCTAAATAAAAAGCACCGCCGAGTTAATTTTCGGTGGAGCTAACTCGGAAAATATTGTACCGATTCCCATACTGCTTACAGTTTTAAACCAATAAATAATTAAGTCGCTGGTGAGTGACTCTTTTTTTAATGGATATAAGATAGCAAACAAGCTTGCAACACCACCCATCCGTTGCCGCTCATGACAAGTGTGAATGTCTGAACAAGACTCAAATAGGGACTGGGATGGTTAGTCAAGTTAGCTGAGAAAGTTAATTAGAACATTAGTTAATGAGTTCGTAGTGGGTAAGAGGCCTAGGGACTGTTAGTGATTGTTAGTCCTGTTAGTTGCTGTTAGTAATAGTCCAGTTAGTAATTGTTAGTAAGGGTCTCGTACCAAGTCAGTCACAGATGTGTTGCTTGAGGACTAAGATGGTCGCCTCTAAAGAAGTGTAATCGGAAACCACACCTTTCCAACTGGACCACAATTGTTTTAAAAACAATTACTACACGGTGGTACTTAAATGGTAAATTACTTCGAAATAACATATGACACCACATTGTGTTTTGTTATTTCGAATTGGTGTGGTGTCCCTAAGTGAAGACAGTTAAATTGTCATGGTTACGGTCACAAAGTTCATGGTTGATACCTACTATTTACTAGCAGCAGATTGTGTTAATTGCGAAATGCGACAGTTAATAGCTGTACACAGCATATCTGGCTAATGTTTGTTAGAAGATAACTGTTTGTGGTCATTATCGTGTTCTAGTATGTGTTACATGATATTTATGTGCCGATCATAATGCTTTAATTATACGTATTAATTAACATTGGGTTATGACTTGTGGTCGAGTTTATAGATGTGAGATGCTAATACATAATACCTGATAAACAACTATCTCTTTATTGAGCATATTGTTGGAAACTGGAGATGTTTTGAATGTGATGATGGCTGTAGATTTGTTGTTCTAAATAGATTTTAATATCTAAAATCTATTCTAATAGAAGATCAACTAGCTTATAAGTCTCTAGCTTAGCAGCTTAGCAGTTCGACCACTAGACACGACTAGAACGAGAATCGGTATAGATAGAGAATAATAAAATCTTAACCTATAGAACGTTTTAGACGAGTGAATGGTAGTATTGAGGTGAACGATCCGATTTTTGCAGTTAAAGTTTCACCTGACTTTCCGTTCCGACAATGGATTTCCTCAAAGACGACGGATATCAATTGAAATTAATAGGGTTTTTGTTTTGTAACTGTAGATAATGTTTATTGCGAGTGAAAGTAAACAATACCCGGAAATATTTTAGGTAGGTACCTTAATATTCATAGCAAGACATCGTCTGTTGAAGGCTACATGAAATGAATTGTTGCAGGATAAGGACACGTTACACTGGATATTGTGATGGTAATGTCGTGCACGGCGCCAGGCATGGGGGACACGCTGCGCGAGCGGCTGCCGGCGCTGTGGCGGCGCATCGAGGACGCGCACTACAGCTACCTGGAGACCGAGGACAGCCCCGACAAGCTGCGCCAGAGGAAGAAGCTCGAAGGTAATCACTGTTGGTAGTGACATGCACAACGCCAATCGCGAGGTCTCGGCGCTGTGGCGGCGCATCGAGGACGCACTCTACAGTTACCTAGAGACCACCGGTAATCACTAAGCGTGGGTTCTCGGCTTCCACGGACCAACAGACCGACCTTAGTTATTTTCTCGTATTCACTGACACTTTTTAGACGAGAAACAGTGTGTATAACTCATTAGTTTCTCTTTCAGGCTACATTATCGAGTATCTGACGCTGGTCCCGCACGAGTGCAAGTTCGGTCTGGCGGAGACGGGCAAGGTGTTCCAGCGGACCGTGCACGAACTGCCGGAGTACAGCGCATACCGCGCGGGCATCGGGTGGGCGGCCATCGCGCGCTACGCCGCCAACCTGCTCGCGCAGCCCTGGCGCAAGGAGTACAAAATTATACGGGTGAGGGAATGAGTAAAATGCACTCAACTGTTACCGCTTCATTGATCGTTAGTTATGATTTGATTGATGTTTTCATGCCCACTGGACTTTTGGCGGACCTGAAGAAGGCAGCGGGAAACCGCTGGATTCAGAAGGCACAGGAACGGTCGGATTGGTGTCGTTTAGGAGAGGCCTATGTCCAGCAGTGGAATACTAAAGGCTGATGATGATGATGATGATGACTTGCAAATGACGACGGTGATCATTTACCAGCAGGTCCGTGTGGGTGTCCGGGTGGAATCTTGCAATCAATATTTCACCCACTTCCTCTGAAGCTATCGAGCTGAAATTTGGCACACATATTTGGTTCCGATGACAATGCACGAAAATAAAAAAAAGTGTTCTAAAAGCTTTAAAAAAAAAACAATATAGTTTTATTCTATTTTTGCAGCTATACAGTGGGTTCTACAAGCACGAGGTGGAGGCGAACCTTGTCGGCGCGGAGCTAGTGCTGCACGCGCTGGGGTACCGCGCTGCGGGCGGCGGGCGGCTGGTGCTACGCGCGCCCGCCTGCCCCGACACGGCCGCGGCGGTGTCGCGCGACGCGCTGCTCGCGCACTGCGAGTGCAAGGTGAGCGCAGGGAGCTGTACGACCTGGTGATTGCGGTGATGGTGCTAGCACCCCAACACCACGGTGCTACAGGTTCTACAAGCACGAGGTGGAGGCGAACCTTGTCGGCGCGGAGCTGGTGCTGCACGCGCTGGGGTACCGCGCGGCGGGCGGCGGGCGGCTGGTGCTGCGCGCGCCCGCCTGCCCCGACACGGCCGCGGCGGTGTCGCGCGACGCGCTGCTCGCGCACTGCGAGTGCAAGGTGAGCACAGAGCTGTGCGACCTGTGGCCGTAGACAAGTGGCAAAAACGCTAGTAGAATAGATTAACATACTTATATAGACAGGCCCGTTGGCGCAATCGGTAGTGACCCTGTCTGTTGCGCCAAAGGTCGTGGGTTCGAATCCCACTCAGGACAAATATTCGTGTGACGAACACTTGTATTTGTTCTGTGTCTGGATGTCAATATTATCTATTTAAGTATGTATTTAAAAATATCTATGTATGTATATCAGTCTCTGACACCCATAACACAGGCTCGCGCCTACTTTGGGGTCAGATGGCCGTGTGTGAGAATGTCCAAGATATTTATTTATTTATTTATTTAACAAATGTATGGGATTGACATTCGCTGTCGACTAATTAGTCGTAAGCGAATGTCAATCCCATACATTTGTTAATCTATTCTATTTCTATTCTACAAGCGTTTTGCCACTTGTCTAGGCCCCCTGGTGACTGCGTTGATGGTGGCGGCACCCCAACACCACGGTGCTACAGGCGCTGTTGTGGTGTGTGAATGTGTTCCCCTTTAAATCTTTCTTAATAGGCATGATGACAGTATTAAAAAAAATATAGAATAAATCGGTTTTAGCGGAACAAGTATGTTGAATAATTCATAACCAATGGTCAAGTTTTGATAAAAAAACATTGAGATCAATAAGATTTTCATTAAAATAAAAGTATAAAATACAGTATTCGGCCATGTCAACTGAAACGCCAATCAGAGTGGATGACTAGTTTTTATTTTTTTTAATTCTTATTTTTTAGACTTAGGTTTTTTTTTTTTTTTCTTATTTATTTTCATGCATTGTCATCGGAACTTAATATGTGTGCCAAATTTCAGCTCGATAGCTTCAGTGGAACTGGGTGAAATATTGATTGCAAGATTCCAGGACATACATAGATACATACATACATATATACATACATACGAGTGAAGTTAAATAAAAGCTTTTAAAAAGGAAATCTGAAAGCAACGCTGACAATGAATTTGATTTAACTAAATTGAGATATTTCATTAAAAATATTAAAAGTGCGTGTGTTTGTTTCCCAGATAATGTCGCAGATATGGGAGTCGGTGTGGAGCGGCGGCGGGCGCGTGTCGTGGGGCGACGTGGCGCGCGAGCGGGCCGCGCACGTGGCCGCGCCCGCCGCCGCCGTCGCCCGCCTCACTGGATACGCCGACGGTGACGTTTTTATGGATACAATATTAGTCCATTGAAAAGTTACATTTGGGGTTGCGTTTTTTAGAGGACGCAATTTTATTTTTTTGATGTGTAGGGGGGTCAGTGTAAAGCTAAAACCAAGTTTGTGGGGTCGCCACCCTTGTCCCACGGCCGCCATCTTGAAAATAGGTGTTGAAATGGTTTTTACGATATATCTCTTAAACTAATAAAAAAAAAATTTGTCAACATTTTTGTTGCAAATTAAGTTCTCTACAACTTTGGTTCAGTAACTTTTTGTCGTAGAACTATAAATAAAAAAGTTATAAGCGAAGTTTTAGCAACTGGGCAATACCACAGTTGTAATTTGTAATATCCCTGCTGAATTAAATTATGAGTGGGCCGTCTATGCATTGGCGATTCCTCTAGTGTTCGCTGTTCCTTTAAGTCTAAGGCGACAGTAAACACTTACAATGAGATGCAATATCTGTACGTAATGTAATGTAATACTAAATAAAACTTTATCTTCCAGAATTAGAAATATACACAAACGTGCCAGCGACGATATCGGACCACCAACGGAGTAGGCTAATCGACACGAGACATCACAACGCGACATCGTCGCAATGCAACCACGTGTATCCCGATGAAAACTTCGACGAATCACCGGCTCAGATGATCCACCCCTACATGATGTCTCCTAACATGCACCCCCACGTCATGTACCCCCTACCCCACCAGCACATGAACTCCGAGATTCCAGTAGCGGTCCCACCCAACGTGCCAATGATGACCCCGTACGGTGCAATGCCTTATTACTATCCAGTGCAGGCTCCCTACATGATCCCTACGCCAGTCTTCGCGCCAATCAAACATGCCTCAACAGTGCCCGTCAACGGATACCCGCCCTACAGGCACCCTACAGTACCCACAGCGCAGCTAATAGAACTGGACACGCCCTCCGTCTATGAGAATGGAAAGTTCGAGAGGCAAGAAGAACGCAGTCACCGAAAGAATAGGCATGAGACGAAACGAAACAGCACTTCCAAGTCCGGATTCAGCGACGTCTCGTTACCGAGTCTGCCTCGATCAGATACCCAGCCCACTCTGAGCAAGGCAAAGGAGGACGGTATGGGCACTTACGAGAGCTGGGACTACGTCTTCAGGAATTTGTCCAGCAAGGAAAAGGACGGAGATAGTAGGAGTGGCTTCTCCACGACGGACCGAGACTCCAGGACGTTGGACCGGTTGGACAGGGAAGAGAGGAGATCCAAGTACCAACCTACGACTTTAGATCTAGAAGACGGTTTACAGGCGCTCAATCTTGACCGATCGTACGATGAGGACGCGTACCGAACGGCGAAGGTTAACGAGAGCTTGATGAGGCTAAAACAGGAGCAGGAGAAGCGAGCGAGACAGCTGGCTAAAAAGAAGATAGGCGACGATAGGAAACCGAAGAAACCATTGGAGCCGGTGGGCAATCCTAAAGCGGACGGTCTAGTCACGCCGAAGATAGCCCCGGATAAAGTGAAGCTATTGACTAAGAAGGATGTGAAGGACAGGAAGGAAGTGCTAAAGCAGCAGAATTCGGTGAACGGGTCGGCTTCGAGCGCGGTTGAAGTGAAGAAAGTGAAAAAGCCTGCGCGGCTTGTGGCCGCTGAGGTAGAGAAACCGAATGGCAAGCCAGTTGAGAACGGTTTTCATAAGATCGCGCACAGCTCGAAGACAGCACCAGGTTTGTTTATATATTTTGTATTATAAAAATAACTCGTTTAATTTCCTTGAAGACACTTGAGATGTGTACTTTGCCCGACCCTAGAAATTAACCCAGGACTTCCAGCACAGCAGTTGTCCTTGTAACCATTTTATAGACCAACTACATAATAGGCAGTAGGCAGGAGGCATGCAGTCTAAAATTGTAATGGCGCTACTTAGGATTGAAAGTAATGCAATTCTTTTTTACGTTTTATGATGATTGGGAGTTCCGGACCGAGCAGAATAGTAGTACACAGCAGACAAAAATAATAAATATAAATAAAATAATATTGACATTATATTAATGTTTTTTTTTTGGGGTACACCACACAACATGGATTCCTAGCTCAAGGTAAGGGTTAACGTTTATTCATTAACTTCCAGTTTCAATCCCCGAACACCAGCCGAACCACGAGCTGAAAGCGCAACTGGTGGTCTCGTTGGACGAGCCCGACTGCGCGCGCAGTGTTGACCGCAACATCGACCGCACCGTCGACCGCAACATCGACCGCAACATCGACCGCAACATCGACCGCAACATCGACCGCACCGTCGACCGCAACGGCGAGCGCGCGCGTCCCGCCAGCGGCGCCGGCGTGCACGCCGAGCGGGACGACGACGCTAGAAGGGACAAGTGGCAGTGCGGAACTTGTACGTATTTAAATAAATTGACTCTTCTAGCGTGCGAAATGTGCGGAAAGTCGAAGAGAGGGCCGGAGATTCAGCCGCTGACGTCGGGCGGGCGCGAGTGCCCCGCGTGCACGCTCGTCAACCAGCGGAGTGCGAGAGTGTGCGACGCTTGCGGGACGAGCCTCGACCACTGTCCCACATATATATGAAGGGTTGGCTAGTCACTAGTACGTCAGATAGCTGTCGGAATTTCTCACAAGTTTACACTAGGCCGATTAGAGTCCTTATACCAACTAATTTGTATAAGTGTAAAAAAAATATTTTTTTAAAAAGCTTTTATAACTTTTTTTTTATTTTCGTGCATTGTCATCGGAACCAAATATGTGTGCCGAATTTCAGCTCGATAGCTTCAGTGGAAGTGGGTGAAATATTGATTGCAAGATTCCAGGATATAAATATGTACATACATACGAGTGAAGTTAAGTAAAAGGCTTTTAAAAAGGAGACACTCGTCGCGTGCGAAATGTGCTGCAAGTCGAAGAGAGGGCCGTAGATGGCGGGTAGCCTTGACCCTGCCCCACTCTTATAACCCTGTATAAGTTCATGGCTAGTCACTAGTACGTCAGGTTGATGTCGAAATTTTTCACAAGCTTTACGTTGGACATCTTGTAGAAAATAAAATACTAACAAATGTATGTATGGGTAAACCAGGTATTGACGAGGCACGAGGGCGTTTCGAAATAAACTTTATTGATTATTATAACTTTTACAGATCCGTCATCCGTCAATCAAGCGACATCCGTTTGATTACCTGTCAGTTTTATTTAAAATTGCGTATAAAACTTGTCAACGGGATGCTATGCGGTTCTTTGTACTCATGGCCTTAATTGCATTAATGTGAAACAAATATAAAGCCTTGAGAAATAATCCATTTTAATTAAAAGTTAAAAGCTTTTATTTAACTTCACTCGTATGTATGTATGTATGTATGTATATATGTATGGTGTGTCCTGGAATCTTGCAATCAATATTTCACCCACTTCCACTGAAGCTATCGAGCTGAAATTCGGCACACATATTTGGTTCCGATGACAATGCACGAAAATAAAAATAAGTTGTAAAAGCTTTTTAAAAAAAAATTTTTACAGTATAATTTTTTGTTTGATTAAACTTTGTTAGCCATTTTTGTTTGTAGTTATGTATTCTCTGTGATGTATTTTTTCTTTTCATACACCAAAAATTTTTCGATATTTCGATATTAATATCGATTATATTAACAATTTATTTAGGTTTTACTGGTTTTGAGTTTTTGATTTTCTCCTTG
Source organism: Carterocephalus palaemon (assembly GCA_944567765.1). Taxonomy (NCBI): domain Eukaryota; kingdom Metazoa; phylum Arthropoda; class Insecta; order Lepidoptera; family Hesperiidae; genus Carterocephalus; species Carterocephalus palaemon. The sequence goes on along the minus strand of OX155655.1, from coordinate 4,005,392 downwards.
ATCAGTGTACATATACTAATACTAAATCTGAACTTGTGAAAAATTACGACTGAATTGAATGCTCTAGTTGCCAAGATAATTCTAGTGACTATATTTTATAACAGCCCAAAGCACAAAACATAGGACCGGTAATAAGTAGAAATAGGTTTTAATACACCCTAATTACCTAGCATAGTATTCATTCAATATTCACTTTTGTCGGTGAAATGGAATGTATGAATAAAGTTTTAACAGTTGAATGACAAAAAAGATTACTAATAATTGATTTTTGAAACAATTTCGTGCGGGGTTTTATGTATTTAAATATATATTTTTCTTTTACATACACATACAACTTACTACTATACTAAAGGACATTAATCTTGCTTTTAAAATTGATTTATTTGAAGCACTATACTACCTCAGATATAGATGATTATTTTATCGATTTATCATGATTTAATCTATTTTGAATAACTCCTGATAAATCAAATGTATTGTAAGTTAATGACAATACTTTCTGGCTTAAGAAAATAATATTTATCGAGGGCCTTAACTGATTTTAGGGTATAAAATAACATACTTTCATTTCAAAAGAAATAGGTATATGTGCTTGATAATGTAATAACATTTTATAACATAAAAAAATAATTATGATCTTTGATTGTATCTCATAATAAGGATTTTTAACATAGTAACATATTTTTGTTATTTGTTAATCAAATATATATAATAGAACTAATACATTTGTAAATGGTTAGACCCAAGTTATTATCAATACTCCGCCATACTATATTGCTCTTATTATTGATCGCTATGCAATGCCATTGTGCAGTTGAACTTTGGGTCCCTTCTTTAAACCTCCTCATAACAAATTCATAAACCTTTTTTAGCTATAGAGTGTTTTGTCTTCTGAATTCAAACGCAATTCAGAATTTGACAGTAAGTGACTAAACATTTTATATGCTTCTTAATTTGTTATGAATGAGTCCCATAAAGTATAAAAACACAAAAATGCTCAAGGCGTTTCTCATTTCATTCGGTTGCATTATAAATATTTATACCAGCCTAACTGAGAAAATATATTGAGTTAATAATACTGTAGACATTTAAAAATAAATGAAACGATGGGAAGGGCTCAAGTTAAATGCACTTTCATTTAAAATATCGAGATGATTTTTGCCTTGGTTTTAACTAAAAAGGAGTCAACATAGATATGTTGAAAGTTAACCAGGTTGTCAATACGTAAGTCAAGGTGAACCTGAACATTTGTAATGGTATTGGACATATTTCACAGGCAATCAAAAGCCTGTTCCACCGTTTATACGACTCCCATTATTAACATATATTATGTTGACGAGCCCACAAGTTGCGTGGAACTGACTGTTGATGGGTTTCGAAGAACATCAGATTGACGCATATAGTTTGCGGAATAGTGAACGATATTTATATACGTATAGAAGGTAATGAGCGAGTGTACGGAAAGCGAAAACTGTTAACTTAAATTTGTAAAGGACCGTAATCCTTTGGTATGGAAGAAATTAAAAATATTTAGAATGGAATGGAATTTAAAGCAGTGTATTTATTGGAAAATAGATTAGGAGTAGGTATACCTATATGTTTTTTCGTAATTAAATTGTCTTAATCATATTTGACAATGCTTGTCGTTCATGAGCGCCCTTAATGTCAACTCTGTTGGTCATAAATTGCATTTGCTATAGGCGTTGCGTTCGCCACCCGCTTGGCTTGAGTTTATCATGACATTTTAGTATTAAATAAATTAGAACGTATGTATTTAATATTGTATTTATTACATTTAGTTGATGTAAATCTATCAATTGCTTCGCAAGACAGGGTAATGATCATTGTATGATACAAAGAAGTTATACGGAAATGTTATGTTAAAATCTTACGAAATGTTTAATATTTATCACAAAATTACAGTAATATTAGTGTTCGTTTGTTCGCCTTCTAAAATGCTTTAATGTTGACATAGATATTCTTCTTGTTTGTTTTTCTGTTGTAATAAATTATTGATCTGTGTATATAGTTGTTAATTATTGTAAATATTAGATATTTTAATGATATTTAATAATATATTTATACGGACACGATGTAGTAGAGTATTTATGAAAATAATGGGAAACATTGATTAAAAATCACATTTTATATAATAACATCATGTACAGAGGGTGCATAAGTTGGAAGTAAGTAGTTTCGTGATCACTATTTATACCATAAAATGCACCATTGAAGGACTAGCAGATAGATAAGCGGCTAAAGCACTAAGGACGTGTATTTTTTTATAGTAAAAGTAGATTTCCCATACAAAAATATACATCTATAATAATAAAGCTGCGCTTCAGAATATTTGCCTTTAGATAGCGGGGAGATTTTATTGATAAATTAAGGATTGTGAAAGTGGGAGAAGTGTATTCAAATAGCAGAAATTATGTCGATAACGAATAAATCTTATTGTTTTTCCAGTTGTATTTTTATTTTTATCCATATAGATATACCTACTATCCAAAACTTGGCATAACCTTTGTTTTTTTTTTTGGTCCATCATCAGATCCTGAACTTCATTATTCAGAGCATTTAAATGAACCCAAATATAACTCTGCTGTCAGGTAATGATTACTTTGGTATTGTCTCGATTACGGTTATTCATTAAAAAATAATCTACCGAATTTAGTAATAATTATTTAGATTTAATTTAGCTATAGAGAGTTTTGTCTTCGGTAATCGGAAAAAGTCGGTTAGTAGAATTATAAGTGTGACGGGCTTGAGAGCGCTGATCCTTTCTATCGGAAACAAACGCCACGGAGAGGGTTTTAGAGGGACAAAAAATATAATTGGGATCTATACCTACTCAGTTGTAAAATACCTAGCCCCATTCCTACCGTTTCACAATTGTTCTTAGAACAGTTATGTTCCGGCTGGAGAGGTGTGGTTTTCGGTAACACTACCGTAGCCCCCAAAGGATGCAACAGATGTGTGAACTTGGAACGAGACTTTCTAACAATGACTAACTGACTGTCACTAAAACAATAACAGAGGACTAACTATCAATAACACCCCAGTTCCCATTTATGTCTTGTTCAAAATCTGTCACAGTTGTCATGGTCGGCAGTAGTTCGGAGGAGCTGCCTGTTCGTTTGCTATCTTATATCCATAAAACAAGTAAACAACCATATTTAAGTCAAAACGAGTTTATTTGCCCCCATATTTAAGTCAATTTCAGTTTATTTGTGAGGGATTTTATGAGAATCCAACACAGGTCAAAGATGATTGGGCTTAAATATTACTAAGATTTGGCTTTTTCAATGGTGGTCGCCGTGTTTGCCGTGTTCATGTCCGCCGTGTTCATGTTCGTCGTGTCCGCCATGTCCATGTTCGCCGTGTTCGTGTCCGTCGTGCTTTTCGTGGCCATGTCCTTCATGGTGTTCGTCATCCTCATGTGAGTGATGGCCATCGTCTCCGTGATGTGCGTGTTCTTTGTCATGTTCTGAATGATGTCCCTCATCACTGCCATCTGAAATATAAATATATAACTAATAAGGCTTTAATGTGTAGTTATCGCACTAAATGAATGTTTTCGCCTTGCTTTGCGGAATTTTTTGAAGAATTCGATTGAAATTTAAGAAATATTGAAACAAATTTCTATCCCTATCCCAAGGGACCCTTTCTTTTCATTCGTTTGAGAAAAATTCCATACAAATTTTTCATCCTGTTTTCCAGGAGATTGTCCGTACTTTTCGGGATGAACAGTATATTTGATCCATCCCAGGGATGCAGTGCATGTTTGTACCAAGTTTCATAAAAGTCGGTTTGTTGTTTATGATTCCATTGCGCACATAGAACAGATATACAGTAAATAAAAATAAAAAATTAGCGATTACTTATCCCCTAATCTAAACGAGGACTTGTTAGAGATTTATTATATCTATAGATTGCTGTCTTTTTTAGTTGAGCCGATTTGCTGTGTTTTTATCCGGTTTGTAATGCATAGCTGTGACAGCCCAGTGGCTACCGAACTCGCCTCATACTCGAGCGGTCAGCGGTCCGGGATCAATCCCCAGCGGCATGCACCAATAACTTTTCTAAGTTATGTGCGAATTAAATGTGACTTGCTGTAACGGTGAATGACATATCGTGAGGACACCTGCATGTGTGTCACATCTTCATATTGTTCTCGAAGGCATGTGAAGTCTGCCAATCCGCACTTGGCCAGCATGGTGGACTAATGCTTAATCCCTCCCATTCTGAGAGGATGTGCCCAGCAGTAGTACAAAGAAAGGGTTGTGGTGGTGGTGGTGGTTGTAATTCATGGGTTTTTCTGGTGAAATGTAAAATGGTGCAACCGTAACTCCGTGATATCAAATCGCACGAACATGTGCGTTTTTTTTTACATATTATCTAATTCAACAGTAATATGAATATGGTTCACTCACGTTTAGGGCTGTGGTCCGCCGCGGCTATGGCTACCAGAGCCAGCACTAAGATCTGAAATTAAAATCATCGTAAATACACCTAGTATTTTCGCAAGCATAAGTATTGCAGAGATGAACACTGAAATCATCAATAAATTAATAGTTTAAAGAAAATCTAGAAAAACACGCTTATACAGGTAAATGCACGTAAAAACTAAAATGAAATCTAATCGTGGTCAAAGTTCATTACAAGACTTTTCTAAGTAATCCAAAAACAGCTATGATACGATGTTCCATCATGAAGTCCAGTTCATATCTTCCGGCTCCATCATCATATCAGTTCGACAGTATCATATTATTGTATTGTCATCAGAACTACATACAGCTGCGAATTTCCATTACGCTACGATCCTTGAAGGATGGTTGAATTAGTTACCTTAGATCTCATTACATAGTTACATACAGGTCGAACTAATAAAAGCGTGTTAAAAACAAAACAAAGGTACAATAATAAACAAAAACAACAAATAGATACATAATGTTCCATCACGTACTACTGGTACTACATATCCATGAGGATCTTTGTTGCTGTAGATTTTTTTCTAAAAATGTTATCAGGTACAATTGCACTGAAAATCAGCGCTGGTCGTTCGCTTTCCCTATGGCAAAACCAATCCCTTACATTGATGACATACATTATTTATTTGTTTTGATGTCTTGTTTATTTAATCATCAAATGCTTTTCTTATGCTTCATCTATACCTACCTACGGAGGGCTGGCAGCTTTTTGACTCAAAAAATTTGCTGAACTGTACAGTGTGGCAACCCTGCCAGTGGTTCTATGCCACATTGGGAGAGCTTGGATGAATTATTTATTTTATAACTATTTTTATTTAGTTTTAATTCACTTTATTGTTTCTATAAAATACCATCAACTGGGCTATAAAGGACATACATTTTTAAAATAGGTATAATTCTTACTACTAGTACCTTACTAGTGAAAGATAAATAAGATAGGTTTAAAAGTACATTAAACCTAAGCTTTATCATAAACTGATTATGAATTATGAGACTAATTTAAAAGAATGTTGTTTGAATTAAAATGTGACACAATCATGCAATCTACGTATTTATCTAGGCCTATATTTAATAAAGTGGAAAGTTTAAATGATAAATTAACTTACCAAAATCTTATTCATATTGAGTAGGTAATTTAGTATTTCTGTAGCACAAGGCAGGATATGATGCGTTGGTTATTCAGCTTGGAATAATCCTGAGATGAATCTTCGCGCCTTTTATAGCCAAAGACCTACCTGCTCACTGCCCTGTCATTTTGACCTTAGATCGTCATCTGTTCGTCATAACATATTTTTTGTTTTTATATTAATGTGGTAAACAAGTTGTCGTCAAGTAGATAGATACTAAATTAAATATTGAACTTACTTAAAAGTACCTATCTAAGATTTAAAAAAAGGATTTATATACTTAGGTGATTAGGTAACTAGTATACAATATGATTATGTAACTAGGTACATATTATTAAGTAACAAGTAACCTACTATAGTAAGGCTTATATTTTCCTGATCGTCCTTAGTTTTTTCGATTCTCGAGGCATCGGATTGCAGCTTTGTTTATTTTTATGCCTGCCGACTATGCACCACCTATTGCATCTGAGGATCTGAGGTCTCTTTACTCATTGAACCAGTTGGTATAAATCACAGGCAGCCTTTCGGGATGAGAAGTGTAAAACCTTAAGTTTTTAAGAACATTATGGCGTGATGAGGAGTCTGAACTGGGTGTCGGGTTCGAACTCGGGCCGGGTATATTATACATATTTATTTCGCAGAGTACATTATACTCGGGTCACGGATTTTAAACAAAGGCTTTCAACTTTGTGTCTTTCATATCGATAATTTTAAATCGTCATATTGTCTGTGTGTCCTGTTCATAATTGATAGTTAACTATAACAACAAATTACCCAGTTTTTTCGATAAAAGACTGATATTAAGACAATTTAGTTCTCATAAAATTTCGTTTTCTACTTGCTAAGTCGCACATAAATATTTGTACTCGCTAGTTTTTTTTTATGGATATTAGAATGACAGTTTCGAGTAAGTCGCAGATGTGTTGCTACCCTTGTGGAATAAGATGGTCGCCTCTAAAGAAGTGGTACTGGTTACAGAAACCACACTTTTCCAACCGTACCACAATTATTTTAAAAACAATTACTACACGTTAGAAATGGTACTAGGTACCGTGGCGGGCGGTGGTACCTACTGCTCTAGGCGAACTCTATATGGAACAAAATTGGCTTCATATAAAACCTATTTGGTTCCCTATAGGCTCTACCACCTAGAAAACCTATTTTCTCTGTGTCCACCTTTATACGGCCCATTAGGAGTGTGCAATTGAAAAAAAGCCTTAATGCAGCCGGATTATGTTGTTTTCTTCGTCGTGATTGTTATAACGAAAATAACTTTGAATGTCCGGTCCCAGTCCTCTTGAGATAGATAATTGAAGATAGTGAATTTCTTCTAAGATTTCATAAAATTATGTTAGTTTTGTGTGCCCGCAGACGGCCTATTATTCAAATATTAATTGTTAAAAATTTTTTTTTAATAAATTTTTTTTCTATTTTTTTTCATCGGCACCTGTGCCAAATTTCAGCTATTTTTTTATTTATTTATTTATTTATTATAATTTTTTTTTTTCAGCAATTTTGGATAGCTTCAGTGGAAGTGGGTGATATATTGATTGCAAGATTCCAGGACATACATACATACATACATAAGAGTGAAGTTAAATCAAAGCTTTTAAAAAAGTAAACGTACGGGCATAGCGTATACCTACCCTATTCTATATAAATACTAAAGAAATAATAAATCGTTCTAGAAATCTAGGAGGAAACATTACAGAGTAACTGATTTCCTCAATTTTACCTACTTAGTAAAATTAAAATCAGTAGGTATGAGCTGCAATTCTCTCTATCTAAGTTAATATCTATTGGTAAACACCTATTTATCAAAAGTCTTGTTCGCCAGATATCCTCAGGCCTTCGGTCCCACCGAAGAGGACCATTTATGTCAATTAAGGAAATTAAAACGTTAAATCTAACTGCTGTAAACTGATGACCTACGAATTACTGTAAGGTTCAGACGATTTGTTAGATAGATTTGACTTTTTTCTCTAGCAACGTACATTTGGTCTACCTACCTACGTGGGCGTTTCGATGAAGCGCGGTGACTCTAATGGGCATTAAGTAGTTACCATTATTAGATTAAGATTGATCTCGGACGGATGTAGCAGAGACCAATCATCATTCTTTGTTGTTGCCACTTAGGCATTGTGTTTGATATTTCATGTCAATGATTTAAATAGCTACCTACTTATATTGCCACATCAAGATGTCACAGCATTGTGTAAGCAAAAGCTACTTTTTCCCTGTACCTAGTATAATCAATATAAGATCAATCAGTGAAAATAATAACACGGCTGGTAAGTTGCAAAAGCAAACAATTCTAAGATGTTAAATCCCTTTTAAATTTCTCTCGCATTCCGTATAAAACATAACATAAAATCACGCCTGTTTCTCCGATGACTCGGAGCTGCTGCGAGCATTTTAAGTTAGAAAAACCCAATAGTTGTTTCCCGATCCGGGGATCGAACACAGGACCTCGGGATCACGAATAACTTGCACAATAATGTAATATGTTAACATAAGATAAAATTACAGAGTAGTAGCTTAGGCCCCTGGGTGATATTGATGTGAGTGTATGTGACGTAGAATAATTATTAACAGCTTGATAGGTTCCTTTGAACAAAAAATAAAATACTCATATAGTTTATGTAATACTTTTTTATAAATAAACTAACACTTAATTAAACTAGGATCCTATAGAATTGGTAATGACGCCGTTAATCTGTGGTGTTTAGTACCTACTGAGTACTTAGTGATGGAAGCCGTGTTCACCATGTTCGCCGTGTCCGTAATCTTCTTCGGAGCTGTCGTGTCCGTGGTGTCCGTGGCCGTAGCTTTCGTGGCCATAACTGCCGTGGCTGCCTCCGTAGCCTCCGTGTCCATGTTCACCGTGGCTGCCTCCGTAGCCTCCGTGTCCGTGTTCGCCGTGGCTGCCTCCGAAGCCTCCGTGTCCGTGTTCGCCGTGGCTGCCTCCGAAGCCTCCGTGTCCGTGTTCGCCGTGGCTGCCTCCGAAGCTTCCTTGTCCGTGTTCGCCGAGGCTGCCGTGGCTGCCGTGTCCACCCAAGCTGCCGTGGCTGCCGTGTCCGCCGAGGCTGCCGTGGCTTCCTTGTCCACCAAAGCTGCCATGGGTATCGTGTCCACCCAAGCTTCCGTGTCCTTCGCCGAATCCTTTATGCCCCTCGCCGCCGCCTAATCCAACTTGACCACCATGCCCGCCTTGACCGATGCCGGATTCATGACCGCCAAAGCCGGCACTGCTACCAAATCCGCCACCACTGCTGTGACCGCCGCCACCGCCATATCCTTTAAACGATATAAAATGTTATTTATATTACATGTATCTACCTATTTATTTAGTAAGCTAAACAATCTTTCTTGACTTTGCATAAGAAAGGGATGAAAATTTGAATTAATTATAATCTTTATAAAAGAGCCCATTTTTACAATGCCTAATAATAAATATATTACATTAAATTTTTTTAGTTAAAAATTGTAAAAGTTATAACAACTTTTTAACAAGTTATAGTAATTACTTGTTAAAAAGTTTGATTGAAAGATGAATTGATTTGAAAAGGCTTTAAATTATTTAATAGATACTTAATATGCTGTTATTAATACTTAGGTACGAATGTAAGTATAAACCTACCTGGACGAGGATTGGCAACGGCAACTGCAACGACGGCAGCTAACGCCAACATCTGTAAATTTAACTTAATTAGATTTTTTTATTTTTTTAACTGTTAATCTTTACCTTCTATTATTTAACCAGTAACAGACAAACGTTTAAAAGGCCCCGTTCTATTCTAGTGATACATACCAAGAATTTTGCCATTATTATTGTTGTTTTTCTTGGTTAAAAAGACGCTATGCTATCAATATCTTAATTTAGATTAATACTAATCTGAAGTATTCACTGCTTTTATATGTGTTTGATGAAAAGAGACGAACTCCTCCTGACCTCACGTGACGTCATCCTAATATCTCGTAGTCAAAGGAGTTGCAGTCCACAGGGATCTTGCGGCTTTTATTGGAGTGACCAATTTTTTATACGATAATAAATTAGCTTCGTTAATCGTATTATACATATGGTATTTCATACGTTTTAGTGGAATTCTGAACTTGTCATTATCTATTTTTTTAATTTTATGTAATCCATTCATAGTTTTTCATAACATGAATTATATTACGTCTACAAAACACAATGAGTTTTTACAAATATTTGTTAGACTAGACGCCCGCAGCTTCGCTCGCGTGGAATTAGACATAATAATAGATTCTTCTTAACGCGTTAACTTTAGCTCCACAAATTTGTAATTAATCCGTAAATGTGTTATCCCCTATGTTTATTAAGGGTAAACAACCTTACAGAACAACCTTAAGGGTAACATTTTTACAATCTTTGATCATATTTATTTATATCTAATCAACAGCCTAAAATATAAACTGTATGCTTCTAGTTCTCAAAATGACAATATGTACTTTCATACAACCTTTCATCCTCTTTTTCCTTCCTCAGGCTCTAAACTATCTGTTTACCAAATTTCATTTAAATCGGTTCAGTAGTTTTGACGTGAAAGCGAGACAGGCAGAGTTACTTTCGCATTAATAATATTAGTATGGATAAGTGAACTGGAACGTAACATATCTGATCTGTTTATTAGTAAACAGGGAAAATATGCTCTTAATTGGCATCACATTAAATTTATGAACCTGTTATCTAAGTAGATGAAATTGTAATGACTTTCTGAGCTGCCATGTTTAACAAATATAATACGAATCATTTCAATATTCTATATTTTGCGTAAATAATAAAATTGTTAGTCACAAATACAAATATTTTTTTTTGTCCGTTTTCCAAGTACGACCACTACTTTAATTTTACAACGATGTTGTATCCTATGCCATTATATTTAGACACGGGTTTTAGTCAGGTTATGTAAATTTAATAAACACCATTTTTTAAAACTAGTTCGTGACAGTGTTTTTATATGAAAAGAGAGCTGGAACAAACGTGCCTCCATTACTCGAGATACTTGGAAACAGTATATAACTATTCCTGAAGATGAAGTCTATGGTCATCTGGGAAAGTTTTGCGAACATTAAAATTTGGTGATCATACCAATGTTAAAAAAATCGCCGATCATAGCTCAAGAAGATTGTTCTACTAATCTATTGGCTGTGTGGTTTACCTTATCTAGATCTAGCTGCGGGAAAACCACAGAAAATTGCTATTATTTAAATGAAATCTGGTAGATATTTCAAGGATACCTACTGCCTGCTACTATGTGGATGTTAGGCTTATTGATGTCATTGTGAAATTAAAATACACTGGAATCTACGTCGTAAAGAAATCTACATGTCAGAGAGTTCTCCATAGTGTTCTCAAAGGCTTGTGAAGTCGGCCTATTTTATTACCTTACCCCTCCCATTTCGCGAGAACTTAACTTATAGAGAACCCGTGTCTTTTCGAAATTAAATAAACGACATGAGTATATGGCATTGCACCACTGGTTTCCTTATGTGTGAGAAACTTACATTTTGGCTGCCCATTGATACTTCGACCCTGTATCGCCTATCTTAATTACGGTTAATTATGTGTATTATTATTCATAAGTGACCATATATCCTTCAGTCTATAATATTGTATTAATGTAATAAGGACCTTGAATGATTACATCGGGGGGATTTATTGAATGATAAAATAAATTTAAAAAATCCTAGTTACTATTCTTATGGCCCTGTTATCTAGCACTGAGGAAGGGATACCGTGAAGTGTCATGCAAGCTGGCAAAGCTCGTTGACGCGACACTTCATAGAAACTTTATTTATACTCGGGTAACACCACCAACCCACATTGGAGCAGCGTGGTCCAGCATGCTCTAGACTTTCCGCAGATTTATGCATAGCAGTGGGACGTCTGAGGGTTGTAGCAGATTAATTAATTATTGTTAACAGTGGTTTCTTATAATTACCCTTCCAAACATAAATAGACTAACTATACCTACCTAGTAGGTCCTACATAGTTAATCGAAAAGTTTATAAACCGTCACAATTTGCATTTTTATTATGTTTTAAAAGTAATTTAACGGAAATTTATTAGTGATTTTATTACAACAGTTCAACGAAAGACCAACCGTCATATTAGTTATTGGTTTCATTTCTTGCTAGGTATATAAATATGTACCTACCTACTCGTATCAGTTTTTTTCCCAACAATTTAAGTGTATTAAGTTTATTGGTTACGCAAAAGGTACTTATCTACTGTATTCCTTTATTAGAAATCTAATAAAAATAATGAAAATAGTTCTATGTATTTTGACAGAGTGGCCATACATGAACATTGTTTGTAAACAATGCGCATTTGATAAACCTATGCGGTGGAGAATAATACCGTGTACAATAAATAATACCGGTACAGCAGCGTGGAAGCACGGTGGATGATGAAACAGTTTAAAGGTAATTACCAAGTAATTATTTCCTATGAGTGTACTAACCTTGACTTTGACCATCTTACTCTCGAGCTCAAGTTCAAGCTGCGCGCAACCCTAGAATTGGCCGGCCTTCTGAGCGCCTCCTACGTCAGGGCTGAACGAAACCTTTCCTCCTCTTTCGCGGCGCTGTGGGCGCTCTTGCGTGAGGGAATTCGAATGTAAGGATGACCCTTCTAATCTTCTATCCGGGCAATTGCTCCAGGGCTGAACCCCGTCGGTGACATCCCCGCTGTTAAGCGTGGGAGTCAGGGCTGTAGCACTACATATTTTGTCTGGTTCCGAACCACTATGATACCTACGTACCTACGTAGTAGAATCTACATCGTAATTCCATCCACACAACGGATTACGGTCCATAAGCAAGCAACCCTATATACTGACTAACTATTGTTTGTTTAAAAATGACATTTCAAAATGTCACATCTCCAAAAGTGACCTTTTATAATCCGTAACAGGTTTATCAAGACAATGATGAGTAAAATGAGCTTTTCTATAATAGGTAATTCAACAAAGGTCTCATAATGAAATGAAAGGACATAACGATATAATATATAATAAAGGGTTGACCTGTTGTTTGTAAGACAAATTAGGTATTGAACATATTATTATGTTTATCCTAAGTGTATTATATTTATTATATAAGAGAAAGATAAAGAATATTCGGTAGGTAGATTAAGTACAATACAATTACACTTTATTGAACAACACAGACAACTGTGAATAACAATCATAAATAACACAGACGATTGGTAGCCAAAAGGCGGTTACAGTAGCAATTTCTTTAAGACAATCTTTGGGTAGAGAAGAAAGTAATTTAAATAAAGGAAAAGGGAATAGGTGTACAAAGTAAAGGAAAAAGTAATAAAGTATATGTTACAAAAAATCAGATAATAATATAATATGCTCTGCCTCTGCTAGTTTTTTTAAAATATAAATGATAAGCATTTCCGCTTTTCTGAACGAAATAGGCAATTGGTTCCGTAAGCTAATAATTATTGCAGTTAAATATTTACTTTATTAAATAGTAAATAGTAATATTAGATATACTATAGAAGTTGCTTTTGCGCTTAGGAGTTTTTAAGGCATGTTTAGACGAACGGAGGTTCCGGTCAAGCGTTAGCGCTAGATAATTTAAATTTTCAGTCAGTAAGTCTTGAAATGGTACGTGTAAAGATACACATTGCCGTCGTCGTCGTCTGAACTTGAATTTGACCCACGGCCGTGGGTCTCGATTCGTACGACGAATGTTACGAAAACTTTCGTACGAATGTTACGAAAGTTTCATTTGTAGGTACCATCATATTTTATGTTATGTTAGGTATGTGCTATAAACTAACAACAATCAGGTGAGAACGCGAGGAACGGTTTAATAAATAAATAAAATACTAAACTAATGAGACCACTTCTTCAAGCTCCCGCCACTTCGTCTTATACTGTTTTCTTGTGGATACGAGTTGTAAGGGTAATATGATCCTGTTTTTCTGTTAAACACGAGATATGGCGGCATGTTACTGTATATATTGTAACCACCGTGGCTCGATTTGGACCAGTTTCTGCGGTGTGCGCTCCGTGCTGTCGTTGGTGGTTTAGTTTTATTTGTACCAGTTTTATAGTCCAATTTTATAGACAGTGGAGACCGCTCTCTTGGTATGGTTGCTTGAACATATTTGTTTTGTTTAGAATCGTTGCTTTTTGTTGCTAACACGATGTTCAGTAGGATCGACGATAGAATTATCTGAAAAAGAAAGCGGATATGAGACCTTGGTTTTGTATTGAACGGACACCAATAATGTATCTTTATAAATAAATATGTACTTATAGTAGTAGCATAAATCTTATATTGGTACTTGTTTTATAGAATAGAATATAATGAAAGAATGATAATTTTCTCACTATAATGGGTACTATTGAACACGTTCGGAACAGTTTTGTCGTGGTGTCGTCGTACATAAATGAATATTGGTATTGTTTGCTGGTTAACATTCCTATAGTATAATTATCTAAATTTCATAAGTGATTAGAAAGTAATTATGTAGGTAGATCAGATCCCCTCAGAAATGATTGCTATAAATTCACATTTTAGTGTGCAACTCTGTACTACTTACTTTGTAGGCATAACCGACCAACCAAGTAAACGAATCCTTTTATTGTTCTCGATCCGCTACATAGTGATGATTTAAAAAAAAGTGGGAACCAACAAAATAATCTTCGATCAAAACGTAACAAAAAGACGTAACCACAGATAATATAAACTGTGTATTATTATTATTATAGATTAGATAAATGAACAGTTATGTTGTTTCGCGTGCCACACGTGCAATTACGGCCAGCTCTACAATTACATGTTCGCAGCTGTCAACTATATTGCGCGAGCAATTAACGAGCTTGCAATTGCATTTGCATACAAGTTGCATTATCTAATGAGCATTAATTAGCCGACTTCGAAAAAGGATGTTCTTTCTTAGTATAGTATGTGCTATGTAGTTACCTATTCGTATTCGTCAATATCTATTATTGGGTTTTTCTAATTTGTATATGTCAATAGCAGCTTGAAGTCTAGATTTGTGCGCGTTGTATGGCAATAGGATCGTCACCTAATACATAAGGTGAAAAGTGGAAAACACGCTTCTGCCCATCGGGGAAATACAGGCGTGTGTTGGCATGTTATGTTTAAGTGATTTTTTTTCGTATAATATCACGCTTACGTACAATATCTCGTACTTACGTATATTACCTGTATGGTGGATGGTATAAACAACACCAGAACCAAGAAAAATCATTATTAAATTAATCCCTCTAAAATATAATAAATTTCTACCAAGTTGTACAATGTTTCTGATTCTCTTAAATTTATGAATATTATTTATTAATAGAATGTTAGTTGAATGAAATATTATATCAAATTTTATGTTATAGTCACGGTTGATTCTTTAAACGTAAATTTGTGTAAATACTTTGTTTGGCCTAAATTATGTATGAATTAAATTTACAAAAACCTAAATGGAAGATACTTCTTACCTTTAGTATTAAAAGTTTAATGCCCTCCATTTTTTCGTATCAGAAACTCGATGAAACATCGTTCTGTTTGAAGGTGGACGCGTGGACACTTGGACAGTAAGACCTCCTTGAACTTGAAATCACATTTATAACCATTCACATGACCTACTTTATGAGAACACAAAAGAGTTGAGTAGTAATAAGTAGTTTTTTTTTATTTCTTATCTACTTATCAATATTTATTATATGACATACTCATTAATTCACTCTATATGTGTTTATAATTAGGGTTATCTTCGATGTGTCTGGAAGTTAATGTAACTACTTAGATAAGATCTCAGTGAGATCTTGCTTAAGGAAATAGCTATTGGGTAAGAAGAGTATGTAACCCAGAGGAACCAAATTGTTCTGGGATATTGGATTTTATTGAAATAAAACTCTATTTTGCAAGTCTAAGAGACGATGGAATACGCATAGAATAGTTACTGGTAGTTAGGTACTTAATACTTGGCCTTTTTACAGTTTTTTTTAAACATTATTTCAACTTCAAACGCCCAGTATCAGCTCGGAGTCTAGATTTGAGCCCGCTGTATGGCATTGGAGCAGCGTGGTGGGGTATGCTCTAGACCTCCCGCAGCAGTGTCTGTGGGGGAGACCCGTGCCCAGCAGTGGGACGTCTATAGGTCGCAGCGTATGGCATCACTCACCAACTATTGACCTAAACATAACTGGTGACAAGTGGGTCTCCTTCAGGGAAATACATGCGTGCAACAGCACATAATACTTATAAAAATGTTATGTTATGAGCAAGATCTCAAGAATCTCAAGTATCTCTATTTTCTACTCTTTGTGTCTACCATAGATTGGGGTGTAAAACCGTAGCTCTACAGAACAAAGACAAGACAAGAGGATTGTCTAACCTGTTTGTTCAAAAATTGTGACCGCCCGCAGTGGAATTTTATACATTGTGGCTCAGATTACAGAATTGTTGGCTTATAGTCAAAAGTGTAATCAAGGTAGGTACCGGGTTCGTATCCAGGCCGGGGCAATATTTATTCCGCAGATTTTATTATTTATTTGTACAGGTTAGGTCATGGATGTGGATAGTGCTCTTTTACAATAATCGCCTCTGGTGGATATTAAAGTCGTAAAATATTATCATGAGATTTAACCTGTTCTACTATTTATCCTTAAGTTTGTCCTGGTGGTTGCAAAAAAATAGTGTAAACCTGTTGAGTATGATTGCTTGTCGTCAGGTGGATAGCTCAGGTGCTTGAACTATAATGACTTTGTGATCGTGATTTCTTGCGTCCTTTCAGTGGGAAAGTATTTATTTTCATCGCCATTAAATCAAAAGCGATCGGTTGCTAACGCCCATTAATATTAGATAAGTTTTAGCCTTATTGACAACTGGTATAGATCTAAGTAAGTATCTACTTAGGCAATTACTGCTACGGTTTGTGATATAACAGACGGTAGAAGAAAGATTAAACTGCATGCTCGTTTGCCATTATATATCTACATGTCAGTGTTTGTTTCTATCGATTCTCTCTTCACGTATGTCGAAGGCGCAGGGAGGTTGGACTTTGGATCATTCGGCAAGCGGGCTATGTACTAAATCAAGTAAAACATAGAATAGGAAACCAGAAATCATTCAATCTAAATACCTGCCTATTGCATAACATTGTGTCACATAGTTTCTAATACATAGATTAAACAGTAACAACCAAATTATTTACTAACATAACCAAGTATAGCTAAACCGGTTTGCAGTTCTAAAGAAAAATGAGACATCTACCAATTATAGGATGTATTTAATATCATTAACATCTATACATACCTGCCTATTAAAAAATACTGAAAGACAATTTTTTCTGCAAATTGAAAGCGTTACAACTCAAAAATGTGTGTTTTGAAAATATTGTCTGTTTGTCCGGGCATCACGTAAAACCCGTGTACGGATTTGTATGTAACTTGGTGAAGTTGTTAGGTACTTTTACTCCGGGTTTGGTTATCTTCAATACATATACAGCGTTTTTGAATTTTCAACCTAGAAAGGGTGAAAAAGAGTTTCATCCTCTAAATTCTGATTAAAGTCAAGGGAAGGATTGTTTTTCCAGGCATAACGTCATAATTTGCAAACAATTTCTTCAGGTTAACATGAAGGGACACCTACGATATAAATAAACAAGGTTCCCTAGGGTTTCACTAGGTAGAATTTGTCTAGCTATGTCCATAAAGAGAATAGGAAGCAACAATAAACTAAGCTGTCGCAATAACTGATTCCACGCAAGCGAAGCTGCGGGCATCCTCTAGTTAAAAATATTCCGCGACTTATACATACATACAGACTTTAATAAAAACAAATAAAATGAATTTGAAAAAATGTCGCTGTTGTGCTTGCGCTGACTGTAATTATTGTTTTATGTTCTCTCGATCGTAAAATAGCTGAAAATGTTCTATATTTCAGATTATAGAATTGATTGTGCTGCACCATACCATTTTTCTCATTATTACTTTAAGTTCTCTCCAGATTCAATTTTTCCCAAATGTTTATGGTGAAGTCTGCTCTACAAAGGTTCTGTGCGCGTTGTGTACGCTCAAGAAATTAGCGTATTTGAGTTTGTGCTACTGCAACGGTGTGTCACTAACATACATCTGAGTATGTAGGCTTTTGCGGGCTATTTTGACGCGTTTCACACTTAAAACCAATAACACGTAAAAATACTTAAAACAAAATAAAATAGGATAAAATTAAATTGAAACAGTTAATAATAATAATATCGTTTATTTCAGAAGGTAGGTATCCGTGTTGTGTTAGTATGTGACATCTTATATCTATAAACTATGAATATACACTATGAACAAATATCAACTAAAATATAAACCAGAACAATTTTTTTTTATGATACGTAATTTACGAGCGGAAACGATGACAGCCTAATGGCTATCGAACCAAGCGGTGACAGCCCAATGGCTATCGAACTCACCTCTTACTCGAGCGGTCTGGGTTCAAAAGCAAGCGGCACGCATCGATGACTTTTCTAATGCTGGATTTCAATAACCTATCTACGGATTGATTTGGCTATCGGAGATAGAAATGTGACACATTTTATATGGAACTTATGTCAAATTTCTATCTCCGATAGCCAATTCTATCCGTAGATAGGTTATTGAAATCCAGCATAAGTTATGTGCGATTAACGAAATTAAATGTCACTTGCTATAACGGTGAAGGACACATCGTGAGGAAACCTGCATCTCTGAGAGTTCTTCATAATGTTCTCGAAGGCATGTGAAGTCTGCCAATCTGCACTTGGCCAGCGTGGTGGACTAAGGCCTCATCCCTCCCATTCTGAGGGGAGACCTGTGCCCAACAGTGGGACAATGAAAGGGATGTGATGATGATGATGATGACAATTTATACCTATTGAGAATCGAACACAAAAAAACATGTTATAAAATGAAGACTTGTCCTAATAAATTATCGCCTCACTAACGCTATGAGTCAACAGCTTTCCTATATTTTTGTGTTTTTAGCATGTACTAGAAGTCAACTTTGCTTAAATTCGTTGTGATATGACGCAGCGTGTTGATGAGGTATTTATAATATCTAGTGGTATTCATTAGTGTCGTATTTTGCAAAAATGCATCTTGATTTTCTCAGTTATATTCTATTGAGGGTGAATCCACAGGTTTTTACTTTCGTAGTAAGTAAATGTAGGAAAGTGATGACAATCGTGATGATAGCGATGAAGATGATGGTGATAACTGTGATAAGACTTGATTCTTTTGCACGTAATTGTAACGTTATTGTTCCCTCGTATTTTAAAAGCTTTTTATTTAACTTCACTCGTATGTATCTTGTATGTATGTCCTGGAATCTTGCAATCAATATTTCACCCACTTCCTCTGAAGCTATCGAGCTGAAATTTGGCACACATATTAGGTTCCGATGACAATGCATGAAAATAAAAATAAAAGTTATAAAAGCTTTTTAAAAAAAAAATTTTACAGTATAATTTAGGATTATGGATTATGGATTGCCAAGTTAATTTAAGTAGCTGATTTTTTTTTCCACGGAACCCTTCACAATTCACATTACAATCGTAGGTACGTCCTAGTTAATAGAACATAAATTAAAGAAAACCACTATGGTACTTAGAATGACTTAGATTGACATTCCATTGTTTTAATGGTGTTGTACAAGTTTTTGGTTAGTACACTTAGTACTAATTACTACCAGATATCGGCATAGTGCAATTTAGCTAAATTGCCTATGATATATAAATATCAATCTTTGTTACCATGAAGCTTAGTTTGTGAAGTGCCATAATGGAAGTTAGGATTATTATTGTTTCGGTGAGTAGTAAGAAACCTTACTTTAACCACGGACTACATTTTGTGCTTTAACAAAGTAACTTTTGGGGTGGTTAATTTTTGGTCACATAATAATATACAATGTAATGTATATTATTATGTGACCAAATGTAATGTAAACCTACTTTAGACTCCAAGATGCGCTCTTCTTACTGACAAGGATCAATAAAATGAAATTATACTTAGTAGAGTTACGTTTATTATTATGATCCACGAATATTTGTATTGACGCCTAGATCTAGAATCCAAATTCATAATTTCATACTACCCTGTGTTTCGCTCGTCGCTCCCTCCGTCTGCATATCTAACAATCTCAGCTAACAACGTTTGCATATTTAAAAATGTAGGTACCTACTTCAACTTTTAATTTTATTTCATGAATTATATTATTAATATTAGCAGGAGCAAAAATTTGTGATTCGTAAAGTAATAAAATCATTTTCATTGAATTTTTGTTCAATCTTATGCTCATACTTACCTGACCAAGAAAAAATTGATCCAGCTGAGCAAACAATAACCACGTCTAGTAAACTTTGTTAAAAATGTAATTACGTAATAAAATATCTTAAAAATCAGAGTCAAACCATACTCTGGTTTGACTCTGATTTTTCCATCCAGGAGGAAATCGACATTATCGATCCGTACTTGGTGTGCCGTTACACCTCTCATGGCGAGGGATGCTACTCAATAGTAATGTAAAAGGCTTAATTTGACGATTCCGTTTGGTAGCTCGCGTGCTTGTGTTGCCTGGTGCCCCCAGCGCTGGGCACGGGGCTAGTGGCCAAGGCGGCGGTGATCGGGGCCGCCAAGGGAGCCCTGGTGGGCGGCATCAAGGGCGCCGCCATCGGCGCCGGCGTGGGCCTCGCAGCCAAGGGCGCGGCCGCACTCATCACCAAGAAAGCCCTGCTGGGTATCGCGTTGAAAGCTGCTGCTCTTAAAGGTACGGTTTAATGTTCTAAAGTTATTTGACTCTAGATAGATATTCTACTCCACAGAGTTACTCTGTAGCGTCCATAGCCCAACGGCTCGCGTCGATTCAATGTGATCGAAAGAGGTAAGAAACGACGGGCGCGGTCGGATTGTGGATGGTTGACCGCTAGTGGCAAAATTTCATGGACATGGCTACCGTGCTTCGGAGGGCACGTAAGTATTATTGTAGCTACTTAGCTATTAGTCAATTTAGTACCATTTACATACCATTAACACCATTCCTATAACTCCTTTTAGTAGTTAGTAGTTACCTAGACTTTTGATAAGCGTGCCTAATCACCTCATAGCGAAATAAATGACTTTGACTTTGAAATCCCCAGGCGGAGCAATATTAAAAGCAAAGAAGGCGGCTCTATCTGGTCTTGGATCCCTGGCCAAGAAAGGCCTTGGGGGCTTGTCGACCGTCACGGGACTCATCTCAGCGCTGACGCGGCAATCGTCTGACTGCGAACCGTCGGTAAGTTGCTTGTGAATAGTTTGAAGTATCTCCATCTCTCTGCGTTACTATAGCACGGGATGAAACAAGAATAGTGGTAAGAATTCTCCTCATGAACATTACTGGAAAATCTCTACCCAGTAAAAACCTAGGAGCCTTCCTTATTTTCTAGGTATCTTCATGTTAATATTAGAGTTAACATTTTCACATTATGCCTCGACAAACAATATTTCTTTTTCTTTTGTCAAAACTTTCATCCCCTTTTCAATCCTATATAGGTTGCAAATTCCAAATGAATAAAACAAATAAACTATACAAACTTTCATACCGTATTCCCAACTAACCTCAATATTTTTCGAGAATTAAAATAGCCTAAAACCTAACCCAGTGTATAAGTAAAAACTTCACCAAATTACATCCAAATCCCTCCACGGATTCATGTGATGCCCGCACAGACAGACAGACAATACATATTTTCAAAAAATACATTTTTGAGTTCTAACTCTGTATTACATTATAATGCCCCTGAATTGAAATTTTGAAAAAATACTCAATGTACAGGAAAAGTATCTCAGTTCAGTTTTCCTATAGTGATTTTGATTTTTATCATTAGGAACTGCATATATTTGGTACCTATTGATATTCGATTACAAGTTATTGCTAATGTAAGCAAGTATGTACATAATCAAACAATACCAATAAAATTAATTACTTACCCGTATTAGTACTACTATCTGCTTAATTTATAGTTAATTAGATAAGTTATTATCGAATTTGGCAAAGTATTTCCAGTTTTTGCAACTTATGACAGTTCCTAGTTGTAGTTTGTGTTTGCCTAGGGTCATCACCACCCAAGTGAGTATGTATACATATACTACATATCTACGCTCCTCTCCGAGATAATGTAGGCGTGATATTGTGTTAAGTCATTATCGTTAGTTGGATCAAAAATCTCATTGGAGAGCACCAAAGCTGAATCTAGAGTCCTAGTCTATAAGTAACTTCCAATATTTTACTTGACGACAAACTCTTTTCACCAATTCCGAGTGTGATTTCCGGTTACACTTCTTTAGAGGCGACCATCTTAGTTCTCAAGGGTAGCAACACATCTGCGACTGACTTGGAACGAGACACTAATAATTACTAACTGGACTCTTACTAACACAAACTAACAGGACTATCACTATTTATTATTCGTGTAGTTGGGGGCTTTACGGCTCCTAGACACGTCGACCATAGCTGTCCGTTTGTGCCCAGCCCATTAAAGTTCGCTATCCAGTCCAATGGCTTTGAAGTAAGCTTTAATACTTTTTTAAGGACTTTTTGGATGGCGATGTCCTTAAATTCATCCGGATGCAATACATATATACATTCCGAGATGAACATTTCGTTTGTAATAATAAAAAAAGAATAACTATCACTCACAGTCCCCAGTCCCACACACTAACGAACTGACCCACTAATGTGTAATGTAATTAACTCTCTGAGCTAACTGGAATAACCATTCCGGTCCCTATTTGAGTCGTGTTCAAAGTCAGTCACAGTTGTAGTTTGTAGTAAAAAAACGATAGTTTACTGACCGAGATAAACTTTACTTTATCTCGAGTATCTAGTATTGAAAAAATAAGAAAAGGCTTTGATGAGAAATGAACGGAAAGAAAGAAAGACATTCTTAAGCTAAGTAGAGATCCTTGCCTCACCAACTATTGACCGTGCTTTTTTTAAACTGTTCTTTAAGTTATTTTATTATCAGCAATTTAATCTCTTATCCTTTAGTCGATACAAGCCGCTTAACGACTCACGTTGTCTGTGAGTCGTTTTAGTTAATGCTACAAGTTTTTACGTGGTCCCAGTAGCTTGTATAGGTAGCTTGTCTAGCTCGTTACGTAGCTTGTTCAAGGGAAGTAGTTGGGTGGTATAACGTGGTACCATCGGGTGGTACCACCATTACTACATGTTTTGTTCTTTTGTTCTATATAAATGTTCCTGTAATATTTTGGGCTAGGAATCTTTACGAATTCACGCAGAAAACTAGCCGAAATCTCTCACAAGCTCTTAGTTTAGGAACGTATAGAGAATGTTATTAAATAAATCCATAAAATTTAGTCTCAGCTGATACTTGCTTACCGAGATCAAAAACCTTCGTTCGCGACTAGATAAAAATTTATTTGTGATCATGGCGATCGCTGTATCCGGGGCTAGTTAGATTATGGTCTTGCAACGAACTGCTTCAAACCCGATCATACATACGACGGGTTTCGAGAGAGTTCTAATAATGAAATACAGAACAAAACAAAAATATCTATGTAAGTAGTATAACCGAATTTGTGTACTTGCAGATTTCCAGGTCACCTCTGATGGACATACTGACGGGAACCGCGGCCGTGGTGCGCTCGTTTCAGCCTTGCCGCTTCGCCGCGCGACACGAAGCACCTACTGTGTACAGGTTGGTAGTAAATGACAGTCATTGCAGACGGCCCGTGTACATAATATCTAGACATGTATTTAATGTATATTATCTAATGGTTTTTATGTGCGGATTAATTAAAAAAATGTCATCTGATATGTCGGTTAAAAAGCCCCGTTAGAAAACCTGCATTAACACCGGTCTGCATTTTACTACAGTTCTCCGTAATATTGTCGATGACAACACTCACATCTATTCATGCAAAATTTAATTTAAGAATTCAATGACTCGAAAAATATTTATGTGGGAACCCGAGACTCGCCACAGAGTCGTCATTCGTAGGAGCCTAGAACTTTCTCTATCCACCGCACATCCCACACTGTCCCTAAGAAGTGACTGTAACAGATTGTAGGCTGTTACGTATCGACTATTAATCGATAACCATTCATGTATCGTAATCTAATTGATGTAATGGAATTAAAATAATCGTCCAACTCTACTACTGTAATCAATGCAGCTGGCAAGTTGATCGGAGCGTGTTTGGCCGACATAAATGGTCTAGAAACAGTCATGGCATGCTTATTATGTTTATCTTCGCTGTTCGCCAGTTATTGTTCGAGTGGAAATATACTGGGATCTTTTGTTGGAAAATATTCCCGATTTTTGTCTTCGGTCATGATGATCATGTCTTGTGACGACACCAAGTCTCTGTAGGTAATTTCATATTGGGTAGGTATTTTGCTATAGAACCTTAGTGATTATTTCTATGTTTATTCATCACTGGGACGGTAATATAAGGTGATTCGAAGTATGTACGTGTATTTTATTTGTTTTATATTAATTAAGAAATTTTTATTTCGCAGGATTTTAACTGCACCCAGAATAGTCGCAGTGCGCCTGCCTACCAAATAAGAGGAGTCTGGATCTTAAAGTTAAAACACCTAAGAGTTTTATTAAATAAAAAAATAATTAAATGATTTATTAGCAAAAAAATACATAAGTAAAAGATTTATATAAATACATAGGAGCAAGTCGCAGTCCATTGCAATATGGCAATATCAAATCTACACACGATTTATTTACTTGCCTTTATTAACGTTATACTTAAGGCATTTAAAGAAATTTGTATGAATCTTATAAACCTAATTTAGTATTATATTGAGCATGGATAGAATGCAAATAATGTCAAAAATGTCTCGCCACCGCTACTCCAACGTCATCTAGTGAGAGATGTGCTGGGAACTTACATGAAACTTACCGAATCATTATAGAGTAATTTATATTAAATTAAGGACCTTATAGATTGAATAGTTATCAAATATTTTAAATGTACTTACGTGTTCTTTTATTTTTTCTCTTCCATTAGAGTATATCTGTTTTTGTTTTTAAATAATTAATTGTCATTATATTAGTACAAAAACTAGTTTCGTAATGGTTTAAATTATAAAATAAAAAATATTTATAAAATAAAATAAGTTTTATTTAATTTGTAACATCCCGCAAACAATGCGGTTTGTTTCAAAGTAAATTAAACGGATGGTATTTCATGCATATACATATTTGTAGCACCTCGCCCCCTCCCATGTAAAACACACAAATAAATGAAAATATACATTAATGGTGTTACATGCATGAAAGTAAAAACCCTGTTCGCGGGTTGTTGCAAGTAAATTAAACTAACTCTATAACAATGTATTTCCGCAAACAAACGCCTGATACAATCTGAGACAATTAACTAGAACAAAAAAGATAATAACTTCACTATTAGAAGTGAGTAGGAATACCCATGAAAATTGAATTCTCAAGAAACAAGAGGTAATAATAATAATAATAATCTTTTATTTGCAATAAAGTGGTACAAGGTCTTATATCTAGGCACAGGGTTTCCGCACTTTAAACCAGGTCGATGTTACCATCATGTTATTCGTATTCAGAACTCGGAAATGATACATTTCATGACATGAATCTTGTAGAATATGTCTAGTTTAGTCAGATTTATGAGCAGTGTGCCACGTTCAGAGGAAATATTTCTACACTTCAAACTCAGTATCATAGATGCAGAGATCAATGTACTTTTCCTGATAATTTATAGTTGGCAACTCGTACGACGTATGCTCTATGAAAAAAGGCTTAGCACCTTATCAGGTTCAGCCTTTGTCTATTGCTAAATATAGCTGTTTATACTTGTTTTACTTTGTATCTTCGTGTAAATGAAATGATAATTTAATCGACCTGTCATTGCTTTTATTGCTGGTTACTGTGTTAGTAACACATTTTATGCTTGACTAGTTTCATTATTATTCTTATAATGTTTATGTTTGTATGACAAAAAATTCGTACCGATTATACTTGCTTATGAGTTTGATATGGATGTTTGATTCTGAATCTCAAACTGATGGTTTTGTTATTAACGCATTATAGGCTATATATAACCGGTATAAGGTCCAACAGAACCCTCACTCGCGAGTTTAATTCCACGGAAACGCACTAATGTCTAACCCATTTTCTAATTGATGCGTCTTATGAAATTAAATGTTCTGAAATAATGTGATATACCCGCTGTATCGCTGAAGGATCTGCATGCCTCAGAGTTTTCCCTAATCTTCTCGAAGGCATGTGACGACTGCCAATCCCATACTTTGCCATCATGGAGGACTATGTACCAAGATACTCACATCTATATTGTCTTGTGTACAAATGTACTCGTATATTGAAACCCGCCTATTATTATTCTTAAAAGATTATACAATAAACATTTGAAAGAAATAAATAAATACGAATTCAAAACTTCAATTTCACGTTAAAAGTGCATATTTATTATTGTGTGATGTATGCGCTATGCGGCGCAATCCGGCTTCGTACAATAGAGTTCAACGCGTCACGCATCATTAGCGCTCGGTGTGCCACGACTGCCGCGACGAGGGGCGATGCTACATACTTACTTCGTGCAGGCCAGCTCAGCTTATGATGTTGAACATTACATAGCATCACGCCTGTAGTTCTTCAAAGGGAGGTGCAGAGGTGTGTTGTAATACACTTTTCATGTAGGACTAAAATTAATAAAAATTGGCGGCTGAAATTTGGCCAGTAAATCGAGAGGGACCATCCCCTTAAAACGTTGCAAGGCAAGTCGTTGCCCTCGACAGTTCTATAAAAATATATGGTCATGTAATTAATAAGAACTCTGTTTCTAGTTGTACTGGTGTCTATTTCGGCTTTTCGCTCGCTCCTCGATCTCGCGCGAACAACGAGAATTGCTGATTACTTATCATCAGCTCATAGACTCGCGAGTTAACTTTGCTGCAATAATTAATGACGTTCATTAAGAGTACCTATATAATGAAATAAATTAATCTGAATCTGAAATTAAATAATTCAAGTCAAACCTTCATGCCTCCATAATGTTCTTGAAGGCATGTAAAATCTGCAATCTTATCTTAATCAGAGCTGTTGCCTATGCTGCTTCTGAGTAGAACCCCGTGCCCAATAATTGGATGATTAGAGGGTTGAGAGGAACAATGAATGACTACTAAATCCTCACTGTTGAAGAAGTCAACAATATGAAGAAGTATAGTAGGTACATAGTTGTTGGGATAGTAAAGATTAATTTACATTGATCCAATAGTTCAATCGTCAAACTATGTAGAAAATAAAGTCCACTAATCAGGTACTAGACTAGACGGAAATACATTAATATTGGCTTCCACTTGGAAGAATTGGATTAAAATACTGCATCAATGTAAATCAGACTGTGATTCTTATCCAATCTCATTTTATCGATAACACCTTACATTTACCATGATATCTTATTTGAAATAACAAGATCAATTTAAAAATAATTATTAGTTTTATCTACCTATCCTACAAAGAAAGAATAATTAAAAGCAAAGTTAATGCAAAGCAATGTATGAAGTACAGTACAGTAACATTTAATTGTAACCAGATCACCAAACTATTTGTAAAATCGATTTCATTAATCGATTACACACTATTATTATTTGCGAATAGCAATGCCATGCAATGTTTAAAACTCGTTATTTTTTTGCATTTATATTAAATTTTTTATGAACTACTTTGTAATGGGTTCAACTTAGGCTATGTGGCCGTTGGTCGAACTGTTTAACATGCATTTTTTTCATTAAATATTTCAGTGCGGATTCAACGAGTTAATTATTTTCGTAATAAACAAACAAGATTCATGAAATACTAGCTTTTACCCGCGGCTTCGCCCGTGCATTAACAATGAGTTATTTATCATACATGATACATTTGTGGTGATTATCTAGCAAATAACAAAACATCGATATCTTCCCATGGGGATGTTTTACCGCGGTAAAAAGTAGCCTACGTCACTCTCCACCCTCCTCACTATCTCCACACACAAAAACCATACCATATAATAGCTTCGTTGCGACGTGAAAGCCGGACAAACAAACAAACACACTTTCACATTTATAATATTAGTATGATAAAGGCCATAATGTTATTGTTCTTAATTTGACATTATTCTTTGTTAGTGACCTACATGTTCAAGGGATCTGGGCAATTTTCAACTCAACACACTGCATGTTAGCCGTTAATCGTTATGCAAATTGAATTGATGTTA
This sequence comes from Carterocephalus palaemon, assembly GCA_944567765.1. Lineage (NCBI taxonomy): Eukaryota > Metazoa > Arthropoda > Insecta > Lepidoptera > Hesperiidae > Carterocephalus > Carterocephalus palaemon. Next base: position 3,977,474 of record OX155655.1, on the reverse strand, counting down.
TTTATTGGTTATTGATTGTCTGTTTGAGCCCCGGCCTAAGTTTTTCGCCTTTCCTACGGACGAATACAATTAACAGGCAGGGAAGCGGTCATATCCGACCTCGTATATCTGTCTGGTACTGATTTCTGTCCGTCCGTTTGTACGATTAAGAATCCCACAAGCGCGGCATACGTTTGCCCGCAGTTTGTTTTTACTGAACCAGATAATGATATTCAAATAGGGCGGCATCGAACGTCTGCTTAGCATTGTTAATTTGATGTTAATAATTTTTGGTGCAGTATAAAAGTGCAAGCAATTTGTGGAAGGCATTATAGTTCGGAAACGGTTTGATTGGGTGGAGCATCGTAGCGAAATATCAAATTAAACAAAGCGATGTCTCGGCTTACGGTAAGGCAGCGCGAGTCCTTGGAGGGTTTTTGTTTGTTCAGTAATAATTAGCTCCTTGTCTCATAGTGTGATGCTGTCTTTACAGATTTTCTTTGTGATCGCTGCGGCGTACGGCGTTCTTGGAGATGGTTAGTCTTTACTGTGCATTATAGAAAAATAATTCAAAATAACTGCATGTGAACCCATACGTTAAATTATAACGGTCGATATTATGTTTAAGTAATTTGTTTTTTCCTGAATTAGGTGCGGCGAAGACTGCTGCAGTTAAGGACTCCAAGAGTGAAGCTTCGGGTATCTATTCTAATGTGATTTCCGCTCCCATCGGCGGGCTCGGCGGCTACGGCCTCGGCGGCGGACTCGGAGGAGCCGGCCTCGGTGGCGCCGGGCTCGGGTCGGCCATCGGCAGCGCGGCCGCCATCAACAGCGCCGGCGCGGCAGGCGCCGCCCAGCTGTCCGCCATCCAGAACGCCCAGGCCGTGCACGTTGCCAACATCGGAAACGCCGCCGCCGCGGCCATCCAAGGAGCGCGAGTCACCGAAGTGGCCGCTCGTGCCGGACAGGCCAACGCCGTTCAGAACGCGCAGGCCCTAGACGCGGCGCGCATCGCCAACATCCAGAGGGCGCAGGCCGCCGCGTGGGAGAACGCCAGGGCCGCGGAGGCCGCTAGACGCGCGGCCGCCGGCAGCGCCGCCGAGGTCGCCCGCGCCCTGGAGTCCGAGCGCGTCGCCAATGCGGCTCGCGTGCAGGCCGTCGCTTACGCCAACACCCGCGCGGTGGAAGCATCCCGCATCGCAAACGCGGCGCGCGCGCAGGCCGCGGCGGTGGTCGCCAGCGCGAACCAGGCGCAGGCCGTGGCCGAGGCGGTCGCGAGGAACGCGCAGGAGGGCGCGCTGCTGCTGGGCGGTGCCGGCCTTATCGGCGGAGGCCTCATCGGCGGCGGCTACGGCGGCTACGGCGGCTACGGCGGCGCGGTGGCGGCTGTGCCCGTGTCGGTGAGCGGCATCTACGGCGGCGGGCTCGGCTACGGAGCCGGCCTCGGCTACGGGCACGGCTACGGCAAGGGTCACTAACTTTCCCGACTAACCCATGCAGTGATCACACACTAAGTCATAAATAGAAATAGTATATTTCGCTACAAGTGCGGAAAGCCTGTCATTGCAAAGAGTTCCGACAAATGTCTACCCGAGCCGAAGGCGAGGGTTGACAGTCGGAACAAGTTGCAATGACGGTTCCGCACGTGTACTGAACAACTATTTTTAATACAGTTGCGAAAAAATGAAGCAATTTAATAAAATAATAAAAACACAAACTAAACTCGCAAAGAACATTTTTGGAAAATGGCGCCAACCTTAAAAGAATACAGAGTATTGCAGAGATTTTTTTTTGTTTTCTTCACCCATTCTGGGTAGGCAAAGGGAATTATGCCCATACAGCCAAGTCTTCAGTAGAATTTTTTTATTGACATGAAATTTAATGCGATGAAATGAAGTGAAACCTAACCTAACTCATTGAATCAAATCATTAAATCTGATATTGAAACAAATTAGTAGCTTCTTTTTAGAAATATTTGCATGAATCATAAAAACTTCTATGAATTTTTTTTTAGTAAAAACTTCGTGGTTGGTTTTTTCTTTTTAATAGACATTATTTTGACAGTTGGGAAAGAGAACGCACGAGTTCGGAAAAGGTAAAGAAAAAGCACGAGTGTGTAATAGCTCACTTCCCGAACGCTAAACGTCCCTGTAATACGCCACTTTTTGAGCAACTGTATTAAAAAAATATTTTCTACATCCATTTCGTCACTTCTTACCGAAATGGTTAGCGGCAGACGATGTAACAAATACGTTAATAAATTGATAAGACCGTGTAAATATGATATGCAAACTTCATAAAAAATAAACATACCTAAGGGCATCCTTTTGACTAATTTTCTTTTACTTTATACTACCTTTTTCATCACCAATTTATTATTGTACATTATTGTATTTATTTTTGTTACCAATGGTAGGCTGCACGAAAATATAGATACAACTAGTGGACGCCCGCAGCTTCGCTCGCGTATAATTAAACCCATTAACGACGTCTGCCCGCGTCAAAAACGGCAAAGTTTCATACTAACTTTGCACCCCCGTTTTACCCCCTTAGGGGGTAAATTTTCAAAAATCCTTTCTTAGTGCTCCCCTACATTATAAAAGGAACCCCTGTGCAAAATTTCAAGTTTCTAGCCCTTATAGTTTAGGCCCTGCGTTGATATGTCAGTCAGTCAGTCAGTCAGTCAGTCAGTCAGCTTCTCCTTTTATATATATATAAATTAAACACAAATGTTAAAATTTATAAGATAAGTACATAAAAGTCAGGTTTTATCAATCTATTTTGTCATCCATACGCAGGTAATACTAATATTTTTTTAAAGAGAACGTATTTACTGTACCTAGTAGTTTTGACTGAAGCAATAACAGCGTTCCGGTCAGGATGTGGTTGCGAATGAATGTATACTAAAGTGTATAAGTACTAAGGTGTTTGCCTTCAGGAGTAGAAACGTGTTTTATTTAATTCACATTATACCATGCACAGCCCTGCGGCATATATGCCCGCGGTTAGGCTATCCTATCATGCACCGTAACACCATAGTATAAAGAAGTCGCTCTGCTCTACCAATACCATAGTAATAATCAGTCATGATTGAAATAAGTAAATACGCTGTTGTCCTTGTCACAGTCCTTGTTGATCATACTGGCTGTTTTAGATTAGAAAAATTTAAAAAGCAATGTACTCGTAAAGGATCAAAATAAATGAAAGTACTTTGCGGGACACAATATTTTATGATTTTAGTCCTCAGGGCTAGGCAACGATAGATAGATTAGTAATCTGTAAATCTTTGCTCCTTTCGTGAGAGCTACGGCCCTAGAGCCGGGAAAACTATTTTGTGATGTAGAAGAGAAAAATACTCTAGTTGGTGGAACGACACAACATACCATAGAATTAAGACTATATTCCTCCTAAGGGGCAGAGGGGTGAGTTAAACACTCACTTTTCATCAGTTAAGTCTAAATCCCATGTAACAGGTGGCGAGCCTATTGCCCGTACTACTCCAATAGGCATAATGACAGTATTAAAAAAATAAAGAATAAATGGTTTTAGCGGAAAAAGTATGCTGAATTATTCCTAAAAAAAATGGTCAAGTTTTAATAAAAACATTGAGATCAATAAGATTTTCATTAAAATAAAAGTATAAAATACAGCAATCGGCCATGTTAACTGAAACGCAAATCAGAGCGGATGAGGGCTTCTGTTATAAATACAGCGGCATCTTCTGGGCTACGTTCTTTTACCTCGCCCGACCATAAAATGTACTCTGTGCGCCCGACTACGGGCGTTCACTACAAGCCGAGCGACGGTGGAGCGACGTTCGTCATCCGACGTTTTCGAACGACTTTGCAGAACTGTCACTGTCAAAATAGACATTTTTGTCATTCACAATATGTACAATCGTCGTTTCGTTTGAATTGTGGAACCATTTTTTCGTAGAATCAACCTAAATCCTTAAAAAAGACCAGTTATATGTGGCCAAATGGATCGTCAGAATTATTTTGGTACAAAGTCTTGATCAGAGCGGATAAACGAACATCTGGAAAACGCGAACGCAACCATGTATCAATAAATGGTCAATAAAAAATACTAAAAATAATTGATGTTTTTTATTTATATTTACTATCACAATAAAAATAAAATCAAAAATATGCTAATTCATTTCCCCTAAGGCGGAACAGTACAGGTAGCGTCTATAGCCCAATGGCTCAGGTCGATTCAATGTGATCGAATGAGTTAAGCAACGACGGGCGCGGTCGGTTTAATGGGTCGGTTGGATGGGTGACCGCTAGTGGCAAAATTTTATGGACGCTACCGTGCTTCGGAGGGCACGTAAAGCCGTCGGTCCCGGTTGTTTTCAATGTTGGAAACAGTCGTTAAGCCTTGTCGAAGACCTTCTGGTGGCTTGAGAACATTCGACACTGGGTTGGCCACTAACCCCTCCACCAATCCGCATTGGAGCAGCGTGGTGGAGTATGCTCTAGACCTCCCGCAGCTGCGTCTGTGGGGGAGACCCGTGCCCAGCAGTGGGACGTCTATGGGTCGCAACGAAGGCGGAACAAAGTTCAATGGTTCAGTTCAACGAACCTACATGAAATTGTGAATCGTGCGTGATCGTGTGTAACTGGTAGTACGAACCTACATGAAATTGTGAATCGTGCGTGATCGTGTGTAACTGGTAGTACGAACCTACATGAAATTGTGAATCGTGCGTGATCGTGTGTAACTGGTAGTACGAACCTACATGAAATTGTGAATCGTGCGTGATCGTGTGTAACTGGTAGTACGAACCTACATGAAATTGTGAATCGTGCGTGATCGTGTGTAACTGGTAGTACGAACCTACATGAAATTGTGAATCGTGCGTGATCGTGTGTAACTGGTAGTACGAACCTACATGAAATTGTGAATCGTGCGTGATCGTGTGTAACTGGTAGTACGAACCTACATGAAATTGTGAATCGTGCGTGATCGTGTGTAACTGGTAGTACGAACCTACATGAAATTGTAAATCGTGCGTGATCGTGTGTTTAGGTAGTGCGAACCTACATGAAATTGAAAATCGTACGTGATCGTGTGTTTAGGTAGTGCGAACCTACATGAAATTGAAAATCGTACGTGATCGTGTGTTTAGGTAGTGCGAACCTACATGAAATTGAAAATCGTACGTGATCGTGTGTTTAGGTAGTGCGAACCTACATGAAATTGAAAATCGTACGTGATCGTGTGTTTAGGTAGTGCGAACCTACATGAAATTGAAAATCGTACGTGATCGTGTGTTCAGGTAGTGCGAACCTACATGAAATTGTAAATCGTATGTGATCATGTGTTTAGGTAGTGCGAACCTACATGAAATTGTAAATCGTACGTGATTGCGTATCAGGCAGTAAATGCATTATGATACTAGTTGACTGTATGTAGATGTGGGGATGAATTAATAATATACTGTAAACTTGTAGTTACCAAGATTTACTTCAGTTCTAGGTCGCCCCATATCTACCTACCACGAAAATTACAAACTTATTGCCAGCTCCGGAAAAGCTGAATTTCGAAGGAGACAACGCTACAGTTGCTTTAAGATTTAAGCAATGGAAAAGATGATGGTCACCAGGTTATTTTCCTTTTGCACAGATTTCGTAGTGGGAATATCAGACAGGTCTGTCACCTTTCCTCCTCTTGCGCGGCGCTGTAGGCACTCCTGCGCTGAGGGAATTCGGAATAAGGGGAGATCCCCTCTATCCGGGAAATTGCTCCAGGGGTAAACCCCGTTGGTGACTTCCCCGCTGTTGAGCGTGAGAGCCAGTCGTACGTCGCGCACGCGACTAGCCGTATGTCGCGAATTCCCCCTAGATGGTCGGAGGGAAGAAGGTCCAACAGCTCTCTATGTAGCGGTCGGCCTTCAGGGTTGCGCGCGTGCAGCGGCGCTGTCCCCCTTAGGTGAGGATGTGGCCCATTGTCGGCGCGGTTATACATAACACGTCCAGCCTGCTGTCGCGCGCTATCACCACGTTCCGGACGTAGCGCCCCGCTCCTGTGATTTCTCGCAGGGCGAGGCTGGGCCTGGAGACGCTTGCGCTGCGTGGCGCCGCCAGAGCATACCATGCTGGCGCCGCGTACGTACTCTTAAGCCTAGATCGGATATAGCACTTGTAATGGGAATACCCGTGTCTGCACAAGATGCATCGTCGGACGGGCGCATTTGATGCGTCGTGTTACAGGTGCGCTAGGCGGTCGCGGTGCTACGGTGACAGCTGCAACAGCCAGTGGTTACAAATGATTGGATAATGCCTACCTACTAAAGAAAAGTTACATCCTGAAAAAGTCCAAGGTGCAGCCGAGGACGGTGCACGATCGACCCTCACTAAGCGGTCAACTACCCGACCGTGCCTATAAAAAGCCAAACGCGGCCAACGAAGGGTATGGTTGCTCAGCCGTCGAAGGGTAAGGTTGTCGGTACCTATGCTATGTGTCGGAAACTACGCTGCTTTGCTGTAAGTACGTTCCATATTTTAAGTAGCACAATTTGATGCTACAATTAAAGGTAGTCCCTCACTCTTACCACTTTGTGGTATGCAAATGTCATAGTAGGTAAATTAATGGGTCACTTAGATTATGCTGTCAAAAAAAAAAAAAAAATCAACAAGTTTTGTATAGGTTCGGATATCTTATTATAAATTCTAATACACATTCCGTAGGCATTGCTTTGGAGGCCTGCATTTTGGGAAAGGCCTATGTCCGTATCAATTAATGTCTATTTTATACTGATATTTTTCTTTACTCAATACCTTTTTGTGACTTATGTATTGGGATAGGGCCATTGTAATGGTGATAGAAAACGGCACGCCGAGTATCCAACACTTTTGAAGGATGGATGTAGTAGTAAGGAATGTACTTACTCGTCGTGAGATAGGTACCTAGCTCATTTATTTCTAGTTGTTTCATAAATCTACGAGATCTACATATGGATTTTTAGAGCGATACTTTATTAAATAAAAAAATAAATAAAAATCATGGACCCTAAACTGGGTACTGACCTGTGCTATGGGTGTCGGAGTCTCATATGCATGTATGGACATTTTAAAAACATGCTTGAATATATAGTATCGACATCCGGATGGTGTAACATGCCAGTTTACAAGATCGAATACAATCTTAGGCTTTGTGAAAACACAACTAGAAACCTAGTACTTCCTACTGACTGCAATTGCGACTATATAGTATATGATATCCGTTGATGACTAATCCAAAAAACAATACTCATTATATTACAAATACGCCACCAACGCATCAAACGCGGCGCGTGTCGTGTTTATGTCTGACATGAAGCGACTTGCTGACGGTTGCTGGCTGGACTGTTACTAACGATCTGATCAACTGGTGTCCTTCATAGGTTTATAATACTTAATAGATTGGCAATGCGAAAGAAAAATAACATAGATACTCATATTATGTTAGAGCGAAAAAGATAAGCGAGACCATTGCGTACACGCTATCAGCCGGTATAAGCCCAACGTCAGTTGTAAACGAAACAAATTTTATTACTGAACGATTCGTGAGTGTCTATATTCATGGTTGAAGTTACCGGCTTACTCACGTGTGGTTTGAGTCGAGAATGGTCCGACTGGTTTCGGTCTCTTGTGATGATCATCTTCAGGAGTGAACGTGCTCGCGGCGGGCACGGCGTTCACAAACAAATTTTGCTTATTTTTCTAAATCTTACGTTTGAAAGCGTACATTTGGTGTTAATTAGACAAATAATTATGGTTACGTATACAGTACCAGAAGGTAACTCATCTTAGAATGAAAATACATAGAAGTATGCATTTCATATGTAAGTAAGATTGAAATATTTAATTCTCCAATTGCAATGTTAGTGAACTTTGAAAAAAAAAAAAAAGTAAAAAAAAAAAAAAAAAATTAATTTAATTAACAAATGGATGGGTGGTGCTGCGAGCTCGTTTGCTATCTTAATGTGGACTATGTTCTCGATTATTAAATTTATAATAAGGAAGGGATGTAGTGTATGTGATATATATATAATCTGTTAAACATGACGTTGTCTCGAGCACACGGGAGTGAGGTAAAGAGTCACGTATTAGCCACGGGCGAGAACGGACGTTTGCTGGCGCACTGGTGTGGTAACGAGCCAATTAACGTACCCTTTATGACAAGGGTGACACTGAGCACTACAGGAGGTATACTTATTTAAAAAAAAATTACATAAAAGTCATTAAAATAAAAGTTCAATATAATAATAATATTCAAACTTTCTTTATGATTTTATGTTTTTAGTAACCTGACGCAAATAGAAGGGTTTATTTGTGGGTATTATAATTTTGATTTTTTTATAAAATACCCGTGCGAAGCAAGCCTATTTGACACATGATACCCGGCATACGTAAGACTAAAGGTTTGGCGGGAAATTGAATTAAATCATTTTTTTTGTTGTTTTCACGTGAGTAGTTAAAAGATAATTTATTTATTGACATTACTTTTTTAATACAGTACTATACATATAGCATTGCATTTTTTAAAAGCTTTTATTTACCTAACTTCACTCGTATGTATAATATGTATGTCCTGGAATCATGCAATTAATATTTCACCCACTTCCACTGAAGCTATCGAGCTGAAATTTGGCACACATATTTGGTTCCGATGACAATGCACGAAAATAAAAAAGAGTTATAAAAAGCTTTTTTTAATAATTCATATTTTATTATTAAAAGCTTTTATTTAACTTCACTCGTATGTATGCATGTCCTAGAATATCGCAATCAATATTTCACCCACTTCCACTGAAGCTATCGAGCTGTAATCCGGCACACATATTTGATTCCGATGACAATGCACGAAAATAAAAAAGCCTTTTAAAAAAAAAATTAACAATATAATTCAATGTATCATTTTGGTTCTTACTGTTGGTCATATTTGAAAAAAAAAAACGTTACGTTACATCATGCAGTATCCCGGTAAAAGCTATTTTCAAAAATTCTTATTTACGCGGACTAAGGTACAACAACAACTATTGAGGAGGTCTGTACGAAGTTCGTGGGAACAGCTTGTTTGTTATAGATTACGTGCCTAACATTAGGTAAATCAGTGTTACATTCGTTGGTCTTAATTATTTTAACCTCCCAAATAGGGGATAAGCTAGGGTAGGTAGGTACTACACATACACTGACACTTTTATAGATAACTCTACTCATTTTATCTTATATTTATTTTAGTATCTTCTTTGTGATTTAAAAATACGATAAAAGATTCGTTCGTTCTTAATAATGTAACTTACTTAGTTTAAGTTCTAGAAAAAAGAAACGATAAAAAAGTTTATTATGTCATGTGTTTGTGTATGCTAGGGGAAGGCTCTATCCCTGCATAATACAGTGCAAGCTAAAATGAAGGGAAGGGATCAACTCTAAATATTGTCTTTTACATTAAATTAGTAAGTTTTTTTATTTTATTTGTATGGTAACGTTAAGGATACGTTACTTAAAAGTAGGGGTTTGTGTAGACCTCCTAAAATAATACTAGGTATAGCTCTCCTTGTCAGGTTAAAATAACTAAGACCAAGGGAGTGGGTATTTAGTGTTCCTAAAGTAAAACAGCTGATTTTTCAGCCACCTCTATTGCTATTGGCGTAAGTATCGTGTCTATCGCCGGCCGCGCGTAAGCATTGCCTGTTTGTTCGTCTTCACTGAACCAGATATACAAATAGGTCGGCAAGAACGTCTGCTTAGAATTGGTAATGTGATGTTAATCATATTTCAGTGCAGTATAAAAGTGCAAGCATTTTGTGGTGGGTATCACAGGTACTTTACCGGTGTTCCGACTTAGTTGCATTCCAGCTTTAAAACTTCTAGTAAAAAGATGTCTCGGCTTACGGTAAGATTAATTTTTAATTGTATTTAATTCCATATTTTGGGTGGAAAACATTTTTTCTAATTGAAAGTAACTTTATCTAAAAAAATCATTTGTGTCTTTATAGATTCTCTTGGTCGTCGCTCTTGCGTATGAGGCACTTGGAGGTCGTAAGTAAAATTTTTACAACTATATTAATATTAAAGGACACGTTTATCTTTCCATACAACTTGGGCCATGAGATGTACCTCGGATACAAAAATTTATTTTTGGAGAAAAAAATGCGTTATTTTATTAAAAAAATAAATTAGATTTTTTACTGCATTTGTACCACCTAAAATTAACTTTAAAAGATAATTTATGTATTGCAACACTGCAAGTTATGGCAATCTAATTCAATCTATCATAAGATTGCGTTTCGGTTGTTACTAAATCTGTAATTACTCTATACCCATATATAAAATATACAATAAGCGCATTGTATTAATAAACTACCATAAGAAACAGAATCATAGTATCCTATATTGATTTAAATATTCTATTAATTACCATTAAAGGCTAATTTTTTCTTGAAATCGTTTTTAAGCTAGTAATAATTTGTAAATTGAATACAGGTTATTAGACCTATAATGTGTGACTGACGTCTGTCACTAAAACTGAAGTTGGCAAATTACATAAACAGTGCAGAGTAGTTACTACGTAGTATCCCTTATTAGTTTGTGGTTACTACTATCTGAAGTTTTGTGGAACGAAATGTTGTATTTTTTATTATTTTATTACAAGCTAACTATAGGGATTCTAAAAATAATTGATCGACCATTAGTTTTAGTTTAATGTAAGCATTTTTTACCAATACTTTGTACCTCGGTCGGTACATCGTTTGGCCCAAAATTGTTCGTCTCCTTTAATTACATAAATAGTAAATGTTTATTGGAACAAATAAAAGTAATAACAATCGTCGGAGGGGATCTCTCGCTTCCTTCCGTGGTAAATTCCATGCTTGGCATGATGAGAACAGTGAGAGATGCTTGCAAGCTACGACCAAGTGATATGTTTTGCGAGCAAATTATATGACAAAAGGAGACCGCTGAGCAGGCAAGAGAGAACAGCGTTCACGCCAACACACTCCACAGAAAGAGACCAGGGGTAAGAAGACGGTGCCATATAGACCCACCATAGTCGTGCACTCATAGACAGGAGCCGCAAGGCCCATGTCGAGGCGTCACGGAAGTAATGCACAAGCGATCCCGTGGCGCCTTATTATGTGCGCTGAAGGTATCGCATAAAAAAAGCCTAATCGCAAACTGCTCTCCAAAAATGTATGTACCCTCTATAGGCTATGAACTCATAGTCCGAATCCCACCTGCGGTGGAAACGATTTTTTAAGGTAAAATACTAAAGTAGCTTTATTTAATTTCAGGAGTGGGAAAAAGTTCTCGCGGCGACTCCCATGGCGCTCAATCCGGATTCGTTCCATCTGTGCTTTCCAACGGCCTCGGCAGCTATGCGCTGGGCGACGGGCTTGGCTCCGGGCTCGGGGGCGCCGTGATCGCCGCGCCCGCTGCCGTCGTCGCCGCGCCCGCCGTCGGCAGCAGCGCCGCCATCAACAGCGCCGGCGCGGCCGGTGCCGCCCAGCTCTCCGCCATCCAGAACGCTCAAGCCGCTCACGTAGCCAACATCGGAAACGCCGCCGCAGTAGCTATCCAGGGAGCGCGGGCGGCCGAGGTCTCCGCTCGCGCCGGACAGGCTAACGCCATCCAGAACGCGCAGGCCCTAGACGCGGCGCGCATCGCCAACATCCAGAGGGCGCAGGCCGCCGCGTGGGAGAACGCCAGGGCCGCGGAGGCTGCTAGACGCGCGGCCGCCGGCAGCGCCGCCGAGGTCGCCCGCGCCCTGGAGTCCGAGCGCGTCGCCAACGCGGCGCGCGTGCAGGCCGTCGCTTACGCTAACACCCGCGCGGTGGAGGCGGCCCGCATCGCCAACGCGGCGCGCGCGCAGGCCGCAGCGGTGGTCGCCAGCGCGAACCAGGCGCAGGCCGTGGCCGAGGCGGTCGCGAGGAACGCGCAGGAGGGCGCGCTGCTGCTGGGCGGCGGCGCAGTGCTGGCGGCGCCCGTGGGGTTCGTCCCCGTGGGCTATGGCGGTGCTCTATACGGCAATGAAATTGCTTACGGCAAGGGTTACCACCACTGAGTCTGAAGTATTCGATATTTAAGTTTTTAATAACATTTTATTAGACAGACGCTAGAACCGCTAGATTATGAACACTGCCAAATATAATGTGTAAGTAAGTACCTGATGGAAATAAGTATGAGAATGTATGTACCAAATTTTTTGTGAAAACATGTATTAAGTATAGCATAGCTTAAGTATATTCCAAGCAGCAATTCTAATGCTACCTTGACTGGTAGTTAAACGGGGCAATACCGAAAATTCCACATATGAACAGAGTTGTATTTGTCCATGTAAGGACGTCAAAATAAAGAAAATTTTAAAGAAATATTTTTCATTTTTCTATTCCTCTTTCTTTGCTATAAGTTAAATGAAGACATTTTTTAACATGCTTATATTAGGTCCACTTGTATGTAACTCACAATGTAAGGGAATCTAAGATAGTTAATTTGACCATTTTCCAAGGATCGTAGCGTAATGAAAATTGGCAGCTGTATGTACTTCTGAAACACATACAATAATATGATACTGTCGAACTGATCTGATGATGGAGCCGGAACATATTAGCTACTTTAAAGTGGAATCTAAGATAGCTAATTTGACCATTTTCCAAGGATCGTAGCGTAATGAAAATTGGCAGCTGTATGTAGTTCTGATGACAATACAATACCTACCTACCGACGTCGTACGATGACGTCCGAAGTATCAGTGTATGCACTCTCTTTCATTTACTAATGTTTGATTTGATCGGACGAGTTCGGCCGTTGACGTACGAGCATACTTCGGCCGATGACGGATTTGGTGTATCTCTACCGTTACTCGTCTAGGTTTCACAATGCCTACTCGAAACATGCGCTTATATAGGGAAAATCTGAGTCAATACAAAGTCTCATCAAAGGTCATCTAACAATAATTTAAGACTATAAATAAATGATTAATAATAATGTATTCATTAAAACACAGTCAATAAAATATTAAATTAATAAAACTAATATGTAATTAAAGTAGGTAGTTATGGCCTCTTGCTATTTGGCAATATGGTTCCGTTTTTCACCCTTTGGGTCTTTGGGGTCACGCTCACCTCGCCTCGCCCATCTTGTGACCCCGGGAAAGACGACGCTGTTTGTGGCTGCACAGCGTTGTGTAAATCGGGAGGAGCCCCGTCTTGGGCGCAGCGCTGGAGGGCACCGGCGCGTTCTACAAGAGATCCCGGAGCCCTCCTGTAGCGCCGGAGTAGGCCACCGAGTGGGCTTTAGTGGGTGAAAATCCCACATAACTCGGCGTCGCTCCCACGACGTTCGGGTACCTTTTCAAGGTTTCCCACTCGTAAAACACTCGTTACCTGTGATTCTTACATAGGAATAAAGATAAAGGTTACCTTTCTTTTGCATGTACTTTCTCATGTAAAAGTAACAAAATCATATTATTATGCTATAAGTCCTATCTGGTAGGTGACGTAAATCGAAAACGAACTTTATTTATCACGCTGGGGAATTTATCACGCTGTTTTAATTTTATCATTGGGAATTCCAATTCACTAAATGTTGGATCTAAATCAACTTATACACAACATTAAAGTTCTGTCTTTTAATGTTACATTTAGTACATATATCAAAGTATTCTTTATATGAATGTAGATAGTTATAAGATCGCACTTAAACCTTTTTTATTAATCAATATAGGTAGGTACAGTAATATTACGAGATTACTAAACAGTAATTCAGATGTGTAATTAAGTAAGTAGGTAGGTACCTACATAATCTACATTGATATGTGAGAACAATCAAAATCCAGTAAACGAGATAACCATCCTACCATACCTAACCAGATAATTTCTAAAGTAATTTGAGCTTAGATGTAATATCAAAAAAAAGAAATAATAACCGAAATTCCTTTTTTTAAATTTACCACCACTCAGCTCGTACTCGTAAAGTTAGTTACAGCACTAGAAGCGCCTTAATTTCGGGGCTAGAAGACAACAATTCACGGGCAAGAGTGTAACTTTTTGTTTTAGATTTGTGATAAAATTATGATTTCATGTGATTTCATTAATAAGTTCAGACAGATTCCAAATACAAATGTAATAATATTTTGTTTATTTTTAATTGTAACAGTATTTGTGGCCAAACTATGTAGAAAGAATATAAGCAGTTAAAGTTAAGAACGTCAATTGCATGTACCTAAAGGTATATATTTCTTAGAGTAGATTATAAAGTATTTTCATGAAAAGCAAATGTAAAATGTAAAAAAAGAAAAATAACAGTAAACAGACAAACAGATGAATAAGGATAACAGTATCCTTTTACCATGTGCACAGGATGATGATAAGTAAGTACCTAATTCAGCAATGGATAATAGCAATTTATCTCTTAGTACCTACTTAGTACATTGTTTTTATGAGATGTGAGTGACATGAGAGACATGGCGTTGCAAACACGAGTAAGTTCCTTTTGTTAGTTTGCTAAAAAAATATAGTTAATTTAATTTAGTTAATTTAAAATAGATAATGTTTTGTTGTTGTTACAATTTGAGATAATATGGATTACAATTAGGTAGGTAGGTACTAAAAATATTTTTAATTTGTGTAGAATTGTAAGTGGTTACAAAAGTAGTTGTTCGATAAACTTTGTAGTTAATGTCTAAATAACAGTGAAGAGTTACTTATATGTAGAAAAAATTAGAAAACTACATTTGGTTTTTGTTATGAGCAGTACAAATCAGGTCATTCTGTCTCTGTTATGCTCGTGACAAATCTAGGACAGAATTTTACAGCGTGAACGTAAAAGTGTTAGCAGCATTGGCACAGAGTTGTCTACTTTGTGGCATTGGGATGGACTCAGACATAAGGATGTGATTTCTTCATTAATTACTCCTATGTGATGAGAGTCATACCTTATCATCAAACATACACACTGCATGATAAACTACTAGTGAACTGTTCGTCATTAACTTATTTTTTCCTTTTCCAGATATTTGGTGTATTGTTGGTATTTAGCTTAGCTTGTCGTGGTAAGTTCATATTTTTATATATCTACTAGTGGACAGGTGGCCCGCAGCTTCTCTCGCGTAGAATTAGACCCATTAACGACGTCTGCCCGCGTTCGGGTGCGTTTCGGTTGCACTTGACTTCAAAAACGGCGAAGTCTCATACTAACTTTGCACGCCCGTTTTACCCCCTTAGGGGGTGAATTTTCAAAAATTCTTTCTTAGTGCTCCCCTACGCTATAAAAGGAACTCCTGTGCAAAATTTCAAGTTTCTAACCCTTAGTTTCTAACCCCTAGTTTAGGCCCTGCGTTGATATGTTAGTCAGTCAGTCAGTCAGTCAGTCAGTCAGTCAGCTTCTCCTTTTATATATATATAAATTTAAAGAATGAATTAAGTTAGATACATATATATAAGATTTAAAGAATGAATTAATACATTAATTAGCTGAAAGTGATTAATTCTAATGGCATTTCACTTGATTTCGATAAATAATTAATTTAATTTCAAATAGCTTTTAAAATTCGTCGTGGCAAGATGTCGACAGTTCTCAAAACAATGTTAGGCCGCACACTGGACTTACTTTTGTGTTACCTAAATCGTTATTGGGTCAACATTCTGGAAGCTGCGCCACAACTGTGCTTCCGATGTACGTATACACGATACATTTGCTCCGAACTCAAATGTTGCACAGCAATTTTAGCGAGACGAAGTCATAGTCATAGTCATTTATTTGCTTTGAAAAAACGCATATACAAAACAACATATCGAGCTGTACATGGTATTCAGCTAAAATTAGCATGCAAATATTTTTAAAGTAATTGCAATTATAGTTTCTAATTATTAATACATGACGTCAATAAATAATTTACGTAACGTAATGTACATGTTGTGTGTGGTACCGGTGTGCGGCCTGCCTAATTATACTTACTACTTACTTCGAGATAGGTACCAACTATTTCAACTAGCATACTAATATTGGACATGTTGGTAATGTTGCTGTAATAATTGAAATAATATATTACTACAAATTTTCAGGACATGTGTTGAGCCAAGGCGGAAAACAAATCTTATCAGGCACTTTTCTGAAAAAAATCAACATTCAAAATGGTCAACAGGGCTATGCACATTCAGCCGCAGGTCAACTTCATAACAAATTTGGAAGTACTGGAATGCCTGGCTTTACAACAAATACTATTCCAAAAAGTGCAAGTATATATTCTGGGATCTATGGCGTTGGAACTACAGACCATGTTGCTAATGATATCACTACTCAAGACGACTCCAACTTGAATCAAAACTATGATACAATAGATAATACCCAATTGACTACATCTGGAAATCCATGGCAAACGCCATCAAATGATCAAAATTATGATACAATTGATGATAGCCAAACAGAAACTCACTCGGCTGATCAAAACTATGATACAATCGATGATAATCAGACAGGAACTCACTCACCCGATCAAAATTATGATACAATCGATGATAGTCAGACAGAAACTCACTCACCCGATCAAAATTATGATACTGATGATGACAAGTTCACTGGTACATCAAGCTTGATTGTTCCTATAAGTCAGGCTGGAAACAATGAAGGCTTAACTACTACCACTTTAAAATCAATTATTTCAACTAAAACTGTAAATCCTTTGCACGGTGTAAGTAATGGCAAAACTACTGCTAATCCAACTTCAGTGCCTGGAACATCGACCATCAGATTAACTAATAGCCAGAATGGAAAAAGTACGACTATTTCTACAGGAACTACTGCAAGTCAAGTTAAAATAGGTTCCACAGTTTTACCGTCCAGCAGTAGAGGTTTGACGAATTCAATTATACCATCAGTTGCAGTCTCTATAGGACTTTCATCTTTGTCCACTTCTCATGGACCACCCGTTACACCACCACCTGTACTACCCATCACCCGTCCAACTGGACCATCTATAATTCAATCTCCTGTATTACCTTTAATACCACCTACTGTATCACCTACAATCCCATCTCGTATACCACCCATGACTCCGTATCCTGGACCACCTATGACATCTTCTCCTCAACCACATTTACCCCCTCCTGGACCAATTGGTTTTATTGGTGTACCACATCCTCCTATTCCGATTGGCTACATCGGTCTAAAACCTAACCCTCCACGTCCCTTAGGTTATATTGGTGTACAGAATGTGCCTTTTCGGCCCCCTAGTCCCGTTGGGTATATTGGAGTACCATCAATGCCTATACATCCACGTCCCGCTCCTATTAGCTATATTGGTATACCATCTTTGCCTATGCCTCGCCCAGGTCCTATGGGCTATATCGGAGTACCATCCTCTGGTTATTTTGGAGGACAGCCTATGATGCGCCCAATTGGACATATTGGAATACCATCAATTAATACAGGGTTTATGGTTCCGGGGCAAAGAGGACAGCAATTGCAAGGTTGGAACCCTTATATGCATTTTAACCCCAATTTTCGAAATTGATGTTTTTCAACAAGAAGACTTTGCGACATTTCATTGTTTTTCTTCAACTGCAACAACTTAAGTACTACTACTACTTACTACTTAAGCCTAGGTAATTCGATTATGTCGTTTAACTTTTCCATAAATACAAAATAAGGATAGTAAAAACGGTTGTTCTTCGGTTTTGCTTTTTCTAATATAGGTACCTACTTTTGCATACGTATAGTCGTGTTCTCGGTAGGTAAATTATTACTAGTTGTAATTTTACCAAATTTTGGTTTAATAAAAATAAATAGATTTTGAATTAAGCCTGCCTTTTAATTTATTCGATTGTAACCTGCACTGGATTATACGTAGGTCTCCATTTTTTTAATTACCTCTCGGAATTGCTCCTAAAGTCATCATTGTTAAAAAAAATTACGAAGTGATGTTAAAACGACCACAATTCGTTATTGGGATATGAAGAAGGGATAAGAAAAGCTACATTTAGTTAACTACGCACTTCTGATACTACTTATTACCGTGGCACTTCCCTTCACTCAGGCATTTTTTAGCGTAATTTAATAGCTTGTGAAGCGTCGCGGGCGCGTGTTGGAGCTGCAACCTTTATCTGCACCTCAACTCACCCTAATGCATTTTTGCCGTACATGCAGGATACCTTCCCCTGCGTCATCGAATAGCGACAACTTTAAATGATCGCTTTTTTTAAACATACAAAATTTAGACATTCTCCCTCCCTGTGGGACTTTTATCAATGCAACACAACAAACGTTGCCTACGTTATTAAATACTTGTGTGCAGGGGCTCTTATGTATGCAGAGGTCAACGCCTGAACTCTGGAGATAAACAGTTAAGATATATAAATAACGAACGCAAAGTGTTTTATTAAAACAGTAAAAAGTTAAGCATGGCATTCATACGAGTAAGTAAAACTGAGTGGTACTTATATTTATTTGTTGATTTATTGTGAATGTAATGGTATTTTGTGGTAACTTGTGAATTTAGATCCTGAAGAATTGAACTGTAGTGAAATGTGTTATTTTACGTTTTAATCTGGTATATAAGTACTATGTAGGCAGAACAAGTTGCATGATCCTCGTATAATTTAATTGGAATTAGAACTGAATACCTAGAATGGGAGGGTTAAACATTTTTCCTTATTTGTGTTTCTTCTCCATACTTACCCGTTACAAGATCTGATATTATTTTCACATTATTGCTCGAATCTATTTATTATCACATAAGTATACATATAGAAAAAATACGTCCATTGAACTCCATTGACTAGGAAGAATCTTAGGTTGCGACCGTTGCTACGTCGAACTTGGTGTGAAATCAATAGAATACAACAACAACAACATATGAAATGTAATATCCAGTCAACTATCTAAATATTGATATACCTAGTAAGACGATGGAGTACAAGTTTTTAGGTTGTTTTAAACACTTCTGTTTTCAGATAAAATGTATGGTGCTGGTGCTTGCATTGGCTGCTTACGGTAAGTACTAATACATAATGAAATATTATAAAAACTACATACTTACCACTAGGAACAATACAACTGTACATAAGAATAAAAATAAAGTCTTGTAATAGAGTTCTATATCATTGTAAGATAGTTCTATGTCATTCACTTTCTTTGTCCCACTGTTGGGCTTGGGTATCCTATCTGAATGGAAGGATGTTAGGCCAAAGCAGCGAGCTTTGGCCTAATTGGCCAAGTGCGGATTCACAACATGCCTTCGAGTTCTTTATAGAAAACTCTCAGCGTGATAGCTTAGTGATAGCTTTTGTTCTTGGGTACATTTAGGAATATCATAAATGTTTCCACCAAGGTTATTTTTCTTCATTACAGGCCAAACAGAAAACCTTCTAAAGATATCAGCTGATTACTCTCATCAAGGATTTGAAGCAAATGATCAAACTCTAGAGGGACCACAACATGAAAATTCAAAAACCACATTTGAAGAATATTTGGAGCAAGAAAATAAACCATTGACCAAAGATGAATGGGATACCTACTTAAATAAAATTTTTGGCCTACTTGAGGTAAAGGCTACTACTGAGAATGGACTAGAATTAAACCATAACATGACATTTGGCTTTGAACCTACAAGACAAGATGTAAATAAGA
Source organism: Carterocephalus palaemon (assembly GCA_944567765.1). Classification (NCBI taxonomy): domain Eukaryota; kingdom Metazoa; phylum Arthropoda; class Insecta; order Lepidoptera; family Hesperiidae; genus Carterocephalus; species Carterocephalus palaemon. The sequence continues at coordinate 3,957,885 of OX155655.1, read as the reverse complement.
CAAAAAGTCAAATTGACAGTAGTAACAAAGCTAAGAGTAGTGATAAGAATACTTCTGGTAATCAAATAAGTAATCCGACGAAAACAGTCAACAAGCCTGTATGGCCCAACTATATCCAGAGTGGTATTACTACTACTAGTATTCCAAAATTTACAACCACTGATCTGACTGAGAGACCAAGTTTCTGGTTGGGTAGTCACGAAACCGTCACTGTTACAAATACAAATTTTAGTAAAATATATGGAAACAGTCCACCAATACCTAATTACTGGCCTAGTATCTGGGATGGAATCCAGACAGACATCAACACTCCAAGCCCAAATTTCAGTAAATCAGGTCAAGTAAGTAATGGTAAGCCAGATCTTTCGTTTGAAAGTCAAGGAGCTGTTGATCCGACAAAACCCAGTTATTGGCCCAGTGACGGAAACCTTCACCAAGGTAGCGTTACCACTACATCTAATCAAAATTTAAAGCCTGATGACTTGTTCTGTGGAAATATTGAAGTTAATCCTATAGTACCAACAAACCAGGATAATGACCAAAGTAGTATTACAACTGCCACAGAGTTAACTTTCACAGCTGGTAATCAGGGCCAAGTAAGTCCTACTGAACCAGATCTTTTGTTCGGAGGGCAAGGGGGTATTGATTCTGCGATACCAGAATATTGGCCCTGGCACCACAATACTTTACAGGGCAACATTGCCACTACTTCTTCAAGTTTTATACCTGATGATATTAATATTACTAAACCAAGTTTCTTGTTCAGTGGAAAAAGTAAATTTATTCCTACAAATCCAAGATTATGGCCCTTTTCCCAGGATAAAGTGCAAAGTAGTAAAAAGTTTACCCCGAAACTCTCTCCGGGCTTCATGTTTAATAGCCAAAGCGGGTTTAATCCTGCGATACCAAGTTTATGGTCAAATCAGAGTCCCGTCTATCCAACTGAACCAAGTGTTTGGTATAATAACCAGAATAATGGAAATCCCGCAGAACCAAGTTACTGGCACAGTTATCAGAATGATTTTACTACGACAAGTACGGTTATTCCAAGTTTCGCAACTGGTCATCAGAGTGAGATAAGTCCTAATATGAATGGTTTCTGGCCCAGTATATACGATGCGGCTAAACCTGTACAGCCAATCAACTTCCATAGTTACTTTAAAACTGTGACTACTCCTAGGAGTCCAGATAGTGCACCCGCAAATCAAAGTCCAAGTTTCTGGCTTGGATCTCAAGACTTTAACCCGCCCAGTCCAAATAAGCCAAATGTCATACCTGGCCACGAACAAGATATACATTCACTTCCAATCTGGCCTGGTAGCTATCATCATCATCATAATCATCACTTACACAATTTTAATAAACCAGGTCACAGGGCTCCTTGGAGGAATGGATATCATTATAAATATTCATATGATAATCACCACCATTTTATGCCGAATTATCACAATCAATTGGACTGGGCCGCTGGACACACGCATCACCATCATCATGGCCTTGGTCATCCTTGGAGATTCCGCAATATGGAGCACCGTCCCTTAACAATCCTACCTACTTATATAGATAGACCTGATATAGATATTAGATAGACATTGATATAGATATTAGACATGAATTACTATAATTCAGGTATCATAATATGCAATAAATTAATTTTCATATGTAAATTAATGTTTTTTAATGTTAAATGTAATGTAATTAAGTAAATATTAATTAATAAACCTAGCTTGAACGTTATTTTTGAACCAATGTAAAACATGTTACTTAAATTGTTTACTTGTATTAATGTTTTGACGAGGACAGTTTAATTGTCAGTCCGCTCGTAAGCGCACAAGACACATGACGAGGTAATAATAGAACACAATACTCAATTGAATAAGTACTTTTTGTGCGTCTATCTCATAAACGATAAATTATTAAAGGCGCTGCCACTTCACAGTTTCTATCCGTTCAAGGTGATGAGGACCACCCGTGCAGGCCACGCCCTCTGATTTTTAAAATATCAATGATTTGTGCTATTCATAGCTCACTTCAGTCTATAAACTAGTTACAAAATTGCGTAGCAATCTATTTATAAAAGAGTCAAACATAAAGTCTAAAAAATTGGTAAATCTGTAATTAATAAAACGAATTTCTATCTTAATTATTAACAAGAACTTACCTTACTTACTTGATTAATTATTTTTAAATATTTCTTTGTTCAGTGTTAGTTTAATTATGTGCTAAATATTAAAATTGTTTTTATTTATATCTTCGACGTAACAAGGCATTAAAAGATGCCTTTTCAAAATAAAAAAAAATAAAAAAGAACTTACCTAAATTTTTGTAATGAATGTCAAGGCATGGCAAGGCAATCTTTAAAATAATTTACCTCCCAGCAGTTGTTGTTAGGCAATAGTGCTATGTTTGGTGAGAGTCGAGTGACCGCCCCTTTGGCGTTTAGCTGGCAGCCTCTATTAGCTTAACGCTAATCGTTTCGGAAAGGTTAAAAAGCTCAACTGTAGCAATTATTAATTATTTAAGGACAAATAACGATTTAAAAAAAGCTACTCAGGTAGGATTTACAAGTTAACGAGTAATAGTACCTACTTGTAGGTATAATGTCTTAATATTCAAGCGATTTAAAATAATTTATACGTACGAGTACGTACTACTTGGAGAAGTTGAATGGATAAATTCCAGTAAAAATTACTTACCTACCTAAGTGTTGTCAGTTGCGTAAAATTCACAGTGCCAAACAAAAGCCTCATACTATTGCTATACAATTATATAGATACATCCGTTTTCTAGGTTACCCGTATAGGTATTAAATAATATTATCTTTTCCCAGAAAGCAGTGTTTTTAAATGAAATCAATAAAAAATATATTCTTATGAATGTGAAGTCCTAGATTGTAATACTTAATCATTCGTTCCTCATATAATTAGTAACACGCAAATGACAGTCTAGTGAAAAACAACATAGCAGGAACGTAACATGAAGCAGATTTTTTTACAGAACCACAAAAGAATTGCAGGTTCAATTACGCCGTCGATCTACTTTACGACATGGGAAAATTGTTTAACATTTTTTCCAAAAACCTATTTTATAGGACTGGTCAGCTATTAGGTATATTAATTTTGTAATAGCTGCTGCCCGCGGCTTCTCTTGCTTGAAATGTATAGTATATACTGGAAAAATAAACTAAGATATAATTTCTCTATGATGAAATAAATCACGTATACGCCTGCTGGAAACGCACAGCAATGTGAATTTAATCTCGGCGGTGTTATTAACCTTTGTTTCCTAATTAAGGACTTGCTCACTGTCATTGTTGGAGTTAACACGTTGTTTAATTTGTTCATATAATCCTTTTATCCAAATCATTATAAGTTCATAATTTCCTGCATATCGACCCCAGAGTACAATCTCTACATTTATCATAATAATATGTGGGTGGGTATGTTGATTAATATCAATAGAATATGAAATACATAAATGGTCTGTTGTCATCAGAATACAACAGACCATTATGTTGTATTGTATACGTTACTCCAAATCTATTAAGTACTTACTGACAAATGTGAGTGTAGGTTACATTATTTTAGCTTCTTGCCAGCCGTTGGCATTTTATGGCTGCTTAAAGTTTATTTATAGTATATGTATCTAGTAGTAAATTATTATCTATATATATAAAAGGAGAAGGAGACTGACTGACTGACTGACTGACTGACTGACTGACATATCAACGCAGGGCCTAAACTATAAGAGCTAGAAACTTGAAATTTTGCACAGGGGTTCCTTTTATAACGTAGGGGAGCACTAAGAAAGGATTTTTGAAAATTCAGCCCCTAAGGGGGTAAAACGGGGGTGCAAAGTTAGTATGAAACTTTGCCGTTTTTGAAGTCGTTAGACGGGTAGACGTCGTTAATGGGTCTAATTCTACGCGAGCGAAGCTGCGGGCGTCCACTAGTTTATTTATATTTGTATAAAGTATTAATTTGTTTTTAATAATGGTATATTAATTACAGGTCGCCCTTCGACAAGGTGGACAGACGACCTGAATAAGGCGGCGGGAAACCGCTGGTTTCAGAAGGCACAGGACCGGTCGAAGTGGTGTCGTTTAGGAGAGGCCTATGTCCAGCAGTGGACCTCAAAAGGCTGATGGATGGATGGATGGATGAATGGTAGGTATATTATTATATTCTTCATTTACTTATTTATTGTTGAATTTAGAACCCCATTTTGATTAACTTTATTATTTATTAGTCTCTTTTTTTTGGTGCAAACTAATTTCACTCTAAATCAATGCACCATTCCCAGGCCTGTTGGAAGATATTTCATTTTGGAATAAGCAAGACCTATGTAGGTAGGTACTAAATTACTATTCTGGTATTTTGTTTAGGTTTGTCGTGTATAATATGAATATATAAATAAAATAACAGTGGGAAAGTAAAACGTCAAACCAAAGGACATTTAAGAGCTGCAGCTTTTTATTGCTTTGAAAATAACAACTTAAGGGTTACAAGAAAATAATCCTTTATTCATGGCTATGGTCGTGAGGTGTATTTATGCTGGCAAAGGGCCTACACATGTCTCTGCTTTCTTCTCTTCTACTAGTTACGCATTCTCAACGTCATTCTGATGCTTTCTTACTTAGCTTTTATGTTCTTCGAGCGGTCTTTCAAATATTTTATTAACATATTTACTGACTAACAAACACATATTTTGAGTTGTCAGGTACCCAAAATTAGAGCTCTTTGATACATATACATGATACAATATCCAATTCGCATTCCTATCCTATTATAAAATATTTAGGCCCTCTCATTGTGACGTCAGTTTTTTCCGGGTATGCCCAGATTGTTCTTCTCTCCTTGGGGCATTTTGGGGACTTCCGGGGTCGATTCGTTATTGGGTCCTTTCGGGGCGTCTGCAGAGCTGAGCTTGGGCGCCGCCTCCTCACCCATCACGGCAGATGCCACCAGGAGTAAGCACACTAGTATCTGTTAAATCACAATAAAACCCAATAATATAGTTATACTGAGAAAATTAATGCAAAGTTATTGGAATAGAAAAAGTACAACTTACTTAAATAGATAATATTAACATCCAGACACAGAAAAAATACAAGTGTTCGTCACACGAATATTTAATTTTGTCCTGAGTGGGATTCGAACCCACGACCCCTGACGCAACAGACAGGGCCAACGGGCCCAATGTGTTTGCTATGTTCGTTGGTCTAGTGTTCTATCCCCTGGTTACATGGGACCTAAAACTGGTGAAGTGAGTGTATACTGTACACACCTGTGCCTACCCCTTATAGATTATACCCCGTTATATTATGTCGACAAGTTCGACAAGGTGGAAGGACGACCTGAAGAAGGCAGCGGGAAACCGCTGGATTCAGAAGGCACAGGACCGGTCGGAGTGGCGTAGCTTAGGTGAGGCCTATGTCCAGCAGTGGACCTCTAATGGCTGATGATGATGATGATGTGATTATATCTATACCTAACTATTATGACAGTCCAGATATTACTATCGTAATTGGTTGTTAGTGGTAATGTGAACAAATTTAATAGGAATAAATCGAGTTAGTTAGGTCTTTTCTGAGGCTGCTTTTAATAGGCCGTCATTGCTACTGCTTACAACATAGCTACATAATGGTGAAAGGACTATTCTAAGGAATCGGTACAGTAAGAAATTATGCAAACTTACCACAACACGGGTAGACATGATGACTCTTCAAGCTCAATGCTAATGTCCACCTAATGCTGGTGAATCCTTTTTATACGTGTATAAATTCTATACCAGGACGTAGGACAGATGAAAGAGTGGGAAAATGTAACAATAAGCCAATTATACTTAACTCCAGATAATACGATCACGCTGATGCACATACAATGACAGTTCAAAGAATCATTAATCAAATTAACTTTAACAAGGATATTGCATTACTTTATTGTAGTTTTAATTAAAATAATTTTACTCATATTATTTACTTTTGGTAAATCAATACATATTAATTTCTTTCATGGGGTGTTGAAAAGTAATTCGGTCATAAGGAAAGGATCGGGAAAGGAAGATCAGCAGTATTTAGTTAGGTATGTTTGTTAGACGTTTATTTCTCAAGAAGAATATTACATATTAGTAATAACTACTAATATGAGGTACCTGAATTAAGTAGTAGGTTGGGGCACAGGTGCATTCTTAGGAGATTCTAGATATCTTAGAGATTAGAGACAGATGAAGGCAGGTGAACGAGTTTTAGTGAGTTAAAATCTCACTTAGTACTACCCCGGCCTTTATCCCTTGAGGCTGGTTATAGTTTGAAGAATTCCCCCGATAGTAAAACAAAGGTTATGTTGGGTTCGGGACCACCGTTTGGATATGTTAAGCTGGTTATAATAAGAATACAGCATTTACTGATGAGACCCATTCTGGGTAAATAAAGTAGGATAAGAAGTGGAATCTCTAAAACTAAAAGGCACCCGGAAATCGTGGGATTGAGGCGGTCTCCGGAATCCCTGGCTCTAATTGGTTTTAGAGGTTAAGCCGCTAACTATGTTTTGTGCATTTATGAAAATTGTATTTCTACTAACGTAATAATCTCTGTATACATAACAGAAAAAAAATGGAAAGTCGATTGACAATCACAGGAGAAAATGGGTACTAGATATTATCGTCGTTTTTAAAACGTCCTAAATCTATGGATATTACCATAGAGGAAAGCTTTAGTAATGTAGTCCGTGGTATTACTATCAGTTTAGTCTCAGCCTAATTAAATACGTAGCTAGGTACTTACCTATAAGCTGGCACAGTAATGTTTGGGCACAAAGTGTTACCGGTCGGTAGTGCTACGGGAAATGCACGCAATACCACAAGATTAATAGGTAAATATTTATTTATTATGTACTAAAAACACGCGAGCAAGCTACGGACATTCAAATTATACCTACGTACTAAAAGTAAAAATATAATAATAATGTTTTTCGTAGAAAATGAATTTAGGTAACAATAACCTATTACCTAATTTATGTTACGTAGTACATATTTGTAAATATTTTTTTAATAAACTGAATATATAAACAAAAATAAACACTATTCATAAACAAAGACTTTCAATTTCAGTCAGTTTCAATGTCAGTTTCAGGATTGGCAGTGGATAACATACAATAAATGTACAAAATATGGGTATACATATTTAATAAATCGCATTATTTGGTTACTGGAAAGCTTAACTAGCAAGAATAGTAGTAAATTAATTAGGGAAATGATCTATCTTAAAAATAGTATCGCAAATAGGTAAGTTTGTGCTGTAATTTTATTAGGATGTGGACAGGTGATGGTTTAAAGAATCATGTCGACATTTTGTTTATATAATTTCAAGTTCATTTCTTTCCGCCGCGTGCTCCGTTGTTGACTGAAATAAGAAAATAAAGGAATATAAAGGAGTTTAAAAGCGTAATGTGAAAACAATTTATTCGGGTTAACATGAAGGGGTACCTAGAAAATAAGGAAGGTACCCTAGGGTTTCACTGGGTAGAGATTTTCAAGTACCTAACTAGTGTTCATAAGAATAAGTAGCAACAATAAACCAAGCAGCCGCAATGTCTACTAACTCCACGCGAGCGAAGCAGCGGGCGTCCCCTAGTATAATATATTTATCTAAGTAAGTACTAAACAGACATCTCGCCACATTTATTTTTCGTATTATTACTATCAGCGCTTGATAATTTAATTAATAGTCATAAAATGAAGTATTAAAGATACTATATTTTATGACTCTGTTATCGGACTTATACTTACTTATAATATCGGATTTATAATAATAATATCTTACTTGGCCTGTAGGGGTACGGGTAAGGCCCGACAAGTGCTGGTCCGGTGCCTGTAAAAACAAGAGAATACATACATACTTTGTATCATACGAGTACCTACTAATGATCGGAAAATGTTCTTCGGTCGCCGCGCAATGAATAAAGGAAAATGACCAACTTGACCATAATCCATCTAGATCTAAATGGTCCTAACGTCCAAGCTACAAGACAAGGCCCACTGTTGGGTACGCTTCTCTCCCACAGCCACAGCCATAGCTCGCTGCTCCATTGCGGATTGGTAGATGGTTAGTGGCCAACCCAGTGTCGAATGTTCTCAACTCACCCGAAGTTGTTCGAGAAGGTAGACAGGGACAAAACAGGGACCGACAGCTTAACGTGTCCCCTTCGATGCTTGAAGCGCTCATGGCTATGGCCCGCGTCGATCGTACGAGATCGACCGAGTTAAGCAACGTTCCTGACGTCCCTGTTTTTTGTGGCACATAAGTGCTTTTCAGTAGAACGGTCCTTCGACCAGGAAATAGGTAAAAGACTATTGTGTGTAGGTTTTGTGTTCGTGTATATTTGTGTATGTGTGTGACCAGGTGATTATTATATATTTCTTACTAATTGGCTCGTATCCTCCGTTCGGTGGGTAGGCTGTAAAATAAAGGGGTTTTTAATTACATAAAAAGGTATACTTGTATTGAAATGCGTTTTAAAAACGGAGATGAAAAAAAGATTCCCGGGAGATTAAATCTGGACCTAGGTGAATTTTAAATTTTGAAATTCCAAAAAGTTTATATTTTGCTTGTCTTAAATTTAAATCTAGCTATATGCAGGAATAGAAAATCGTTAGTTGAACTGAGGAGAAAAGGATTTTAATTGTTTTGCCTTAGCCTACTTAAACTGAGTTCTTGATGTACATAACATATTTATAGGATTTAAGTAACTAATAATGCTTAACGTGTAATGTTTTTGATATAAAATTAAATATTAATAGGAAATATGAATAAGAATATGAATACTTACGGTTGTGAGGCTGATAGAAAGCGGAGTCTACATCGGCGATAATGCCTGAAAGAGTTAACAAAACGTTCTAAGTATTAAGTTATTAGTAGGTTTGTACTAGAGGAATGTGAGCATAAAAAAACCTTGATAAATATAAGATTTTTGTTAAATTTGGAAAAATAAGACTTGTGAAGTTACGCAATAGCTGATAAACTTATGACTTATATTTTTTGGTCCTATGTTTTGCTAGATATGTAATAATCACATATAATAATATGTAATACTAAGATTGTGGATAATTTAAAATGTATTTTTATTTGATCCACATACAAGCTGGCAATTATAAAGAACTAGCTTTTGCCCGCGGCTCCGCCCGCGTGGTCAAAGGGAATTAACAATGAGTTGTCTATCATATTTGTGGTGGATGAATAGTTTAAACCAAAACTACAATTTACCCAGCGCGAATTCAAAATTCAATCCAATTTATTAGTTGCCTATGATATAATTAATTTACATGTATATCATTTGTTAGCGAAATACAGAACTTTCAAATGAATGTTACTAACGCCATCTATTAACAACATCCGGAACTAAATATCTAGCAAATAACAAAACATCGATATCTTCCCATGGGGATGTTTTACCGCGGTAAAAAGTAGCCTACGTCACTCTCCACCCTCCTCACTATCTCCATACACAAAAAACATACCATATAATAGCTTCGTTGCGACGTGAAAGCCGGACAAACAAACAAATAAATAAACAAACAAACACACTTTCACATTTATAATATTAGTATGGATAACTACTTTTCATAAATCTTATAAATATTTATAATATTTTATGCGCAAATAAATAAGCAACATTGACTGAAAATAATCAATAAGCAAAATTGATAAAAGGTAAAGTAGGAAGGTAGAAAAGAATAGTATCTTAAGAAAGGTTCGAAAGGTTAAACATTCCTATCCAGTACCTAGTATGTACTATATTATATTACCTACGAGTGTTCCAATCCAATCTATATATAAAAAAATGTTATGTTGGTTTGTGTACGCTTCAAAAACTCAAAAAGTTCTGCACCGATCGAGCTGAAATTTTAGCATGATATATAATCCGCATCAAGGATTGTTTTTATCAAATTTTTGCATCAGTTACATATCCGCGAAAAATATTGTATATCCACAAGTATTGCAAAATTAAACTTATATGACATGTATTCTCTTTGTTTTGTTTCTCATTTCGCAATCAATCACAATGTGCCAAAGCGAAGCGTGGCAGGGTACAGCTAGTATCTAATAAAGTTGACTCTTAATCTAATTCACCGTTATAAATTGGGTAAAAACAGAAATTAATATTATAGCTTACCTATATAAAATTCAAACGGCTACTTCCTAAGCAGTATTTAATGACTTAGTTTATATTTTAATATCTGTTATTATTTACCTACGTCTTTAAATATTAAAAATATATGCAAAATTACATGCCAATATAGAGCTAAATAATTATTACAGTTATGTACGATTAAAAAATATATTACGAGGTAAGTACGTGAGTTAGGATAGGTAGAAAAGGGCAAGTTGATATTCAAAAGGAACGTTGCAAAGTATTTATTTAGGTACCTAGGTCGCAAGTGACATAATCATAACAATTTCATTTAAATTTCAATAGTTTCAAATTCAATTTGTACTCGTACTAATATTCCTTTGGTTTAGTCAATAAATACTTGTAGATACACTTGAATTCTTGTGAATTATATAGTTGCATATTGTAGTGAGTAAGACAGAACATAGAGTAACTAAATCTGGCACCTCTACCTTGATTCTCATGATACCTCAAACCCTCATTTATTTCTTAGTAATTTATTTTTCTCTAATCCAAAACAGGTATGTCGCTAGGTATTTCTTAGGATTTTTTGATGTGATTTTCGAAATATTTAACTTAAAAGTAATAATTGTATTAAATAATGCATACCTTGACCGGGGTTGTTATCAACGACGTGCACTGAAAATAAAACAATATTTTCGATATTTACTTTTTGTATGTATTTTATGTGTCTTTTTGAGTTTAATTAGGACATTTATTATCGTTTACTCACTAAATAATTCACGATATTTGACTGTATTATTTAGTTCTTCAAAATCACGAGAAATTATTATGATATTTCGTGTCATACATGGTTCATACTTAGTGAGTCGCTCTACCTGGCACTTCTATCGGAATACATATTTATTGATGAATTAATTTTATCAACTCAATCAAATTCAATGTAAAGTTTGTTACTATTTTATATACATCACAATATACTCGTTATTTTATAACTAACAATATTTTTTAACATTTAATGCGTACCTTGACTAGGGTTGTTATCAACGACGTGCACTGAAAATAAAACAATTTTCCGATATACTTTAATGTTTGTTGAGTACACCTATTAGGTAAGTATAATAATATACTAAACTCTGGTTATTTGCAAAATACTTAAATTTGGGAGTTTAGCCTACAAATTAGAAAATAACGAAAAGTCATGATTTCAATAATGGTAACTGCCCTACAATAAGGTAATCTCTACCATAATTATTTATTTAATAATAATAATCACTACAAAGGTATTTTAATTTTTAATGCGTACCTTGACTAGGGTTGTTATCAACGACGTGCACTGAAAATAAAACAATTTTCCGATATACTTTAATGTTTGTTGAGTATACCTATTAGGTAAGTATAATAATATACTAAACTCTGGTTATTTGCAAAATACTTAAATTTGGGAGTTTAGCCTACAAATTAGAAAATAACGAAAAGTCGTGATTTAATAGGGATGTTGCGAATATTCGCATCCGCATCCGCACATGCGGAACATCCGCATCGATTTTGACATCCTCATCTGCATCCGCATCCGTATAAATCGATGCGGAGCTGATGCGGATGCGGATGTGTAGCAGGTCGCGACAAGAAAGAAAGGGGAGGGGCCGGCGAGTGGCGCGTGTCGACCGCACGTGCTGATTGACCAATCAGCTCTACCAGCCAGCTGCCAGTGTTCCAAGTGAACAGTTATTTAGTAGCGCAGGATTAATATACGAACCCTTGCGAAACAGACTGGAGTCCGAAAAGGCGGCCATTCTACTTTTCATTAAATTCAATTAATGCTCCAATATTTAAATTTAATTACTAAAATAATTAATTAGTAGTTCATTCATTATTTTATTATTAAATAAAAAAGGGTAAATAATACTGTATTTTTTTTACCCTACCAACCCAACACTTAAGTTTTTTTATACACATCCGCATCCGCATCCGCGGATGTGAGCCTCTTAAAATCCGCATCCGCATCCGCATTCGCGGATGTTGAAAAAAGTGGATCCGCAACATCCCTAATTTCAATAATGATCACTGCCCTACAATAAGGTAATCTCTACCATAATTATTTATTTAGTAAGAATAATCACTACATAGGTAGTAATTTTAATTTTTAATGCGTACCTTGACTAGGGTTGTTATCAACGACGTGCACTGAAAATAAAACAATTTTCCGATATACTTTAATGTTTGTTGAATAGGTATATTAAGTGCCTTTAAAATTAGCTTCAGACTTGCAAAATAAATTCTGAATTTTCTTCCGAAAATTAGATTTATGTAAAATCGTGTTTTGTTTACCTTAACTACAATACATAATGTGACCTACCGACCTTTTGTTACTTTTTGCTCACAAAAATGATAACCACATAATTCTTTAAATTTTAAAGGCATACCTTGGCTAGGGTTGTTATCAACGACGTGCACTGTAAATAAAACAATGTTCTATAGAAAATCCATCCTTCTACTTAAGTAAACGATAAACACATACGATAAATGTTGAAACTACTACTGAATCAATTCCAAAAATCCTTATATTAAGGTATAATAATAGTAAGGTAAATTAATTATTTTGGGATATTGGATTGAATTGGGATTAAGGGATTAAAACAATATCATTTTTACATCTAGCTTCTGAAATATTTTGTAGTACTTAGTTTAATTTTTCTGTTAATTACTTTTATTTTCTTCACTGTTTCTCTAAGGATTTCTTTATCATTTTCCGTGCTTTTTTTTTTCTAAGCCGCGCGGTGTTTTTAAGTTAAGTTTCTTCTTACGATTGTGGGTGAAACTATTGTGGATTGTTATCACTTATTCGCTGTCTGTAGCTACAACCAACTTTTGCTTTCTGCCGCCGATAGTGGCTTATAATATGATAAGTAAATAAATTAAAATTTGTTCTATGAGTTCCTTCATGTTACAAAGCTATCTCGCTCGTACTTTACAAATTTTTTAGATATTGTGGTAATCTGTGTTACTTTTAATAAAATAAAAATAGCCAGAATATTAGTTTCATGTACCGATTATATTCAATAATAATTCTTATTACTGTTCTTACGTTTTTCCTCGCCTAAAATCGGTACATTGAAAATTAATTTTAAAATATCTTTCAGATGTACATTTTATTATTAATATACCAGTCCCAAAATAGGTATCTAAAAATTTTGCAAGTCAATAACAACCTTTCAATCGATCACGAATGTTACGTAACACGTTAGGTAATACGTGAATCAAAATACTCGTAGACATAACATAGTTACATTTACCAATGAATTAGTCTATCTACACCCACAATTGAAAATAATAAAGAAATTGCAGTTGAAATAGGCCGCCAAAATGAATTTAAATCACTGGCTAAACGAGACACTACGCACTACAATCAAATCACAAGTTATATGTAATTACAATATGTATAGTATTTATAAGACTCAGTGAAATTCGGACCCATATTTTTTCCCTAAATTTAATATGTATACAATTTTTGGCGGCCATACCCAAATGTTTACCTAACTAATTATGGGATATGGATGTTATGATCGACCACGTGCTAGATTCCTAGATTCTAGTTAGCCCATTATAAAAATAGATTAATTTATTCTCTATTAAGGTACATAACCAAGATACCTATCGCCTTCAAACTCATGCACCGATAAATTTTACAGTCTATTTATACAGCGTGATTTTTATGAACAGTATGAGCCTACCATTATTTTTGAGTTTTTAATTAATTACCCTGGCTTTAATGATATAATGATGAACCAAAAATGAAATGTATCAGCATTATGAAGTATACCTGGAGTAGGATTGTCATTTTTAATTGCAGATATTAATTTACGTAATATTCCTCTCAAATTCGTACGTTCGGGATTGTTCTCAACTACATGCACTGAAAATAAAATAAATATGTAGACGAATTAAGGCATGCTTTTATAACACATGCTACTTGTATCGCATTAGTTAGGTACTATGCGATAAAGGTAGCATAGTGGGGAAAGAAATTACAATTTTTTTGCGTTCTCTTACAAAATATACATATCGCTATAAGGAAGTGTCTTTTCTAAATAACAAATTAATCGTTTCCAATCAATTTCGCGTGGCTCTATATTGGTTTAAGGACAAAATGTAATCATGCATACCTGGACTTGGGTTGTTGTCAACCACATGCACTGTAAAAGGAACAATTTCACGTATTTTTATTCATGCTTATTCTTAAAGAAAATCTTACTACTTAATTAATTTCATATCGTTGTAATTCATATGTGTGATAAAAAAAAATTGTATTACTATGATCCTAATATGTAATACGTAACTAAGTCTTAAGGTGAGTAGAAAAATGTTTTCAACCATTTTATAGTCCCCTAAAAATGCATGCAGTTAAATACCTTGTTCTGGATTGTAGCTGCCTGAAATTAAAGTTACAGAACAGAGTTAAAAGCTTAAGCAAGTTAGCCACAGGAGAGCTAGCCTATTTAAAAAATAGTTGTTAGAAAAAATATAGTTACTAATATCATTTGCGTAATGTTTGCCCATCATAGAGGGTAGTAGCTTAGTAGCTCAATTATTTATATCATTTAGTTTTTAACATTGTTTCTATACTCTCTTTTCAGTGAGGGTATTTAAGTGTTTATTCATTTTATTTATTTACTCAACTTTATTGACACCTCCAAATAGATATACAATGGGCGGACTTAATGCCGTATGGCATTTTCTATCAGTCAAACCCTGGAATGGGGAAAAGTTGCAGTAGGTGGAAAAAAAAAACTTATTGAAGATGAAAACAGATTACAAATAATTAAATTGCATACATACAAAAAAAAATACATATATACATAGAATACCTACATACATACAATAAATATGTTAAATACCTTGCGCGTTGGCCATGGCGGCCACGAATGCCAGAATAACGACCTGTAAGAATAAAAAAAATATTTTACGCAACACAATTAGTATCTAGATTCTAGATGATTGATGGTGTTCTTAATGAAATGTTTAATGATTATAATATGCTACAGCCATATATACTCGTATGTATTGCAGAACTAATATATAGGGTATTAAGTTTTGATTTATGTTACCGATTTCAGAATACTTATAACTAAACGGTTAAGTTAAACTGGCAGTGAAAATAGTATATTTCGCTACAAGTGCGGAAAGCCTGTCATTGCAAAGAGTTTCGACAAATGTCTACCCGAGCCGAAGGCGAGGGTTGACAGTCGGAACAAGTTGCAATGACGGTTCCGCACGTGTACTGAACAACTATTTTTAATACAGTTGCGAAAAAATTAAGCAATTTAATATAATAATAAAAACACAAACTAAACTCACAAAGAACATTTTTGGAAAATGGCGCCAACCGTATAAGAATACAGAGTATTGCAGAGATTTTTTTTTGTTTTCTTCACCCATTCTGGGTAGGCAAAGGGAACTATGCCCATACAGCCAAGTCTTCAGAAGAATTTTTTTATTGACATGAAATTTAATGCGATGAAATGAAGTGAAACCTAACCTAACTCATTGAATCAAATCATTAAATCTGATATTGAAACAAATTAGTAGCTTCTTTTTAGAAATATTTGCATGAATCATAAAAACTTCTATGAATTTTTTTTTAGTAAAAACTTCATGGTTGGTTTTTTCTTTTTAATAGACATTATTTTGACAGTTGGGAAAGAGAACGCACGAGTTCGGAAAAGGTAAAGAAAAAGCACGAGTGTGTAATAGCTCACTTCCCGAACGCTAAACGTCCCTGTAATACGCCACTTTTTGAGCAACTGTATTAAAAAAACATTTACGAGGCGGAATACAGAGTATGTAGGTACTACTCGTACCTAATAATGTGATTGGTTAGCGTAATAAATTTAATATGAATATTTTATCCCTAAAAGTAAATAAAATACCAGGGGTATATAAAAGGTTCTTGTGCGGTTCTGAGTTCTGACTGTTGGCAAAACTCGAATACCAAAAAGAAAACATGAAACAGAATGGGTAGGCAAAAAAAAGGTGTGAGTACACTCACGTTTCAACAGTGACGTTTAGGTCCATCTAATCAGCCAACGGGAGTCTTGTTCAAAGTCAGTCACAGTTGTCATGGGTGACAGCGGATGGGTGGTGCTGCAAGCTCGTTTGCTATCTTGTATCCATAAAAAAAAAGACCTACGGCTACATGTGTTTTCCCGCGTAGTTTAAGTTAACAAAACTTAAGTTAGAGTAACACAACACAAATATAGGTTTAATATATTAGAGTAGCGTGGGACGAACGTTGTTATTGCAGATGTTATACTGTCGACGAGATGACGTCATACTGTCGTGTGTATTCAATTCAATTAACGCCGTTTTAAATCTAAAATACGAGACAGAAGGCCAAAATGAACACGCTCAGATTCAAATTGACCTTTTGCCGTGTAGGAAGTTTATTTATCGCGGCGGTAAATTTGCTTGACCCATTGACTACATTTTTCTGTAGGAACCATTACAATGAATCTATATATATAAAAGGAGAAGGTGACTGACTGACTGACTGACTGACTGACTGACTGACTGACTGACTGACTGACTGACTGACTGACATATCAACGCAGGGCCTAAACTATAAGGGCTAGAAACTTGAAATTTTGCACAGGGGTTCCTTTTATAATGTAGGGGAGCACTAAGAAAGGATTTCTGAAAATTCACCCCCTAAAACGGGGGTGCAAAGTTAGTATGAAACTTTGCCGTTTTTGAAGTCTTTAGACGGGTAGACGTCGTTAATGGGTCTAATTCTACGCGAGCGAAGCTGCGGGCGTCCACTAGTATACATTATAATTAAAGCACATACCTAATTATTTTATTTGGATATATGATAGCAAACGAGCAAACGATCCATCCGCTGCCGCCCATGACAACTGTGACTGACTTTGAACAAGACTCAAATAGGGACTGGGATGGTTAGTCCAGTTAGCTGAGAGAGTTAATAAGTAAGATGGTCGCCTCTAAAGAAGTGTAACTGGAAACCACACCTTTCCGATCGGACCACAATTGTTTTAAAAACAATCACTACACGGTAGAAATGGTATTAGGTAATAGGTACCGTGGCGAGCGCTGGTACTGCCCCGGAATTGCATTAAAACACGCGGTTTTCGATAGTATAAAAGAATAAGTAGGTAGGTTATGAATGAAACGAACACATACCTACCTGCTATTTTGTAAATAGCAGATTTTTGTTGTGAAAATTCTCAAAAGCAAGTCGGTCTCTAGACATATTCCCCACATATTATAATATTTCCCACATTAAATTGTTTGCATTGGAGTATCGCAGGTCATGTATACCTATTTCGTTTTCATTGCAAAATATAAATAAAAATACATATAGGTATGCTCAATATAGAAGCAAAAAAAAAGCTTTTTATTATTAAATTAATTTATCAAGCTTTTTTCAATGTGATATTTTCTATTTGATTTCTCGATCTTAAATAAGCTCTATTTTAATATATTGTACTGAGTTGCATATTTTATAATATTAGATATTGCCTGTATTATACTGAGTACCTACCTATGTAATCTACACATATTTTGTTCGTTTAATTTTAACATAAATAAGAGACTGTCTCATAGGCGCCGACAACTTTCAGTTAGGTAAATTTTATATGAATCTTACCTTAACTTATCTAGTTGCTTTAACATTGACTGTAACAGTAAATGTTAAAGCAACTAGATAAGTTCATCAAGTTATGTAACCTTGGAATTATCTAAATATTATTTATTTACAAACCAACTGGGAAAAAACTACCTATTTATCTAATCGTAACGTGATGTTCAAGAATACCAACTTGGAAAATTATCTGTTAATTACACAAATGTCACGAAATCACGTTGACCTTTCCTATGAAATAATAATTTAATCAGTTAGAAGATTATATAGATATTTATACAAAATTGTTAGGTGGTCTCTGATTATAATAATACCTAGTTTTAGAACTGGCCAGTTAGAAACATTGACAATGAAAACTTCTTCTAAATTTCGATTACCATTACAACTCTTTGGTTTCGTTACCAAATGTGATCCTAGAATGAATTTATAGCGAAAAAATTTCGGACCATGATTCTATGTTAAATCCTACAGATATAGGTAAAATATAGCAACATAAGAAAGCTATGATAGACTTAGATTGGCATTTATTAATGAAGCTCCATCTCACGCCACTTGTCTCATAGTTTCAAGATCGATTATGGTGTGGAATAATGTAGACCCACGTTTTATTCATGGTGACAAGATGATGGCATAATTTATCCGGATCACAATGAATCATTTCGAGATTTTCACACGTCTCTTTGTTTTTGTCGGTAATGACTTTTATGTGATAAGTGCGATTTTAGAAATTAAATGTCACTTGCTGTAACGATGAAGGACACATATGAGGAAACCTGCATGCCTGAGAGTTCTTCATAATGTTCTCGAAGGCATTTGAAGTCTGCCAATCCTAACTTGGTCAGCGTGGTGTGGTGGCCTTCCATTCTGGCGAAATAACTTCAAAACCAAACCTCCAATTTTAATCATTCAAAGACCAAATATTATATACATAAACTGTAAATGTATTCAAAAAAAAGACAAGATAAAGAAGATAAAAAAATGGTTGTTGTGCCTCACTCGAAATAGATAGGTAAAGTGTGTCTATGTGTGTGTGATATGCGCTTCATAGTTCTTTTTGGTTGACCTAGGTACACGCTTTTCTTTATTTGTTAAAGGAAACCTTGTTCGCAGTGTAAGAATACCTACATAATAAATACCGTTTTTCTTGAGTTGTTTTATTTGACACAATCTTGGCACTACTTTAAATGAATTTAACGCAAAAAAAGTTTTTGATTTAAATTACTACATATTATTTTTATACATCACTTAGTTTAATTATTTTTTGACTAATATTTTTCAAACGAAATTAATTTCTTCATCAGATTACTTATGTATGAATCTATATAATTCAACTGGAAACTACCAACACTAGGAAGAAGAGCATCAAGCAAGGTCAATTTTTAAAGTTTCCAGTTGGTTATATCTGCCCAAGCAGGTAGGTAGGTAAGGTAGGTACCTATTTACGTAAGATACAGGTACCAACGAGAAATATAATCACTACACAAAAACAATTAAGGTAACATACCAGAACGATCTTCATGATTCAAGACAGTTGATCACAGTGTTTTTGTGGTAAAATACGGATTGTTATTGTCAAAATGATTTTGGCGTGTTCTTATATAAAGCAGTAGATAACCCCGCCGCGACCTGAGTCAATATTTGGGAAGCATTCATAATCATATTTCGTGTCCAGAGCGAAGATTTTCCTGTTCGTTTCTGGTTATTGAAGAGATTTACTGTGAACCGGTGCTTAAGTGAGTTAATGAAAATAAAGCATTTACAATGTTCGTTAAACGATTTGCTATTTTAGTTATTATTTGAATGTTTTTCTTCACACGAAAAACTACTTAATTTACACCGCTGGCCCAATTAGGTATGTAACAGAACTACAAAATATTTATCAGCTAAAAAATATCTCCTCTGACCGGGATTCGAACACGGTGAGACCCACAGATCGACAGTCAGGTTTACGAGCGACGAAGTCGTCATTATTTTCTTTTTTTTTTACCTAGGTATCTATCTATAATCTTGCAAACACTTTTACGACTATAAACTTTATAGTAGGGGAGCCCAAGAGGGGATTTTGCGGGATACTCAAGCGCGTAAGTTTAATATACAGTGGGATACCTTGTACCCGGTTAAGTACCTCCACCAAATATGAGCCCCATATATAAATGGGGCCGTCAAGGATAAAGGATCAGATTATTAAAAAAAAAAATGTGTCATCAGAAATTCTTGAGCGCGTTAGATTAAGGTAGGGTGAGTTAGTTACATGCTAAAAAGTGTATATTCCACTAATCTTACAATTTGAGAGTAACGTAAAGAATGGGGAGGGCTACAACTTTGTAGCCCATATTCCACTAATCTTACAATTTGAGAGTAGTTCCCCTTTCTTTACGTTACTCTCAAATTGTAAGATTAGTGGAATATACACTTTTTAGCATGTAATTAACTCACCCTACCTTAATCTAACGCGCTCAAGAATTTCTGATGACAAATTTTTTTTTTTTACTAATCTGATCCTTTATCCTTGACGGCCCCATTTATATATGGGGCTCATATTTGGTGGAGGTACTTAACCGGGTACAAGGTATCCCACTGTATATTAAACTTACGCGCTTGAGTATCCCGCAAAATCCCCTCTTGGGCTCCCCTACTATTAAATAAAGTCACATGTATTTGCTTAATTGTATTTATTTTGGTCTCTTATTAATCCACTGTATAGGTACCTAGGATTTATTGATGTGAAACATCTTTATGCGGAGGGCAAACCAAATTTTAGGCGTGGCGAGCGTGGCGAGCGAATATGGAATATAATATATACTAGGTATACAGTTCCGACAAATGACGGTCGGAAATTATTTTATTAATAGAATATAATAATTAAATTTTTTTTTTTGGTTTTTTTCTTATATGTTTTATTTCCTGTCATAATCTGTACTTTTGTGCATATTACTTGTGCAAAATAATTTCGATGTTTCATATCTGCCAGGCGTCCCGTGACGGCTCACAATTTTTATTTCAAAATTGAAAAAAACTGTGGTGACAGTGAAATTTTCTCTTTTAGGACATTATCTTTGAGGGAATATATTATAGGGATAGGTACCTACATACCTGGCTTTGGAGGGCACGTTGAGCCGTTGTTCCCGGTAGTTTTGGTGAACACAATCGTTAAGGCTTGTCGAAGACCTTCTTGAGACCCAGTGTCGAACACTGGATTGGTCATCAATCCCTCCATCAATCCGCATTGGAGCTTGTTTAAAGTCAGTCACAGTTGTCATGGGCGGCAGCGGGTGGGATGGGTGGTGCTGCAAGCTCGTTTGCTATCTTTTGTCCATTAAAAAAAAAGCGTGGTTAAGTATGCTCTAGGGCTCCCGCAAATTTTTCTCTGGGGGAAACCCATGCTCAGCAGTGGGACGTCTATAGGTTACAGCTTATACCTACCTATTAAAGTTTTTACTTACCGGACAAACTCAGTAGGTAGCCCTCCTTTATTTTCCATAGAGTACCTAGAGCATGTTGGCTCACATCGCGATTGTTTTCTTTCTTTTAAAATGTTATACATCGCTATTAATCGTAACTTCTAAAAAATAAAGCCTCGATTCGAATAATTTACAGAGGTAAGTACATTAAATACCTAGGTACATAGATTTTAAAACACGGTAGATATCGATACCGATAGACTTGTTGTAGGTACAAGCATTGAGGTTAGGTACCTATATCATGTGCTAGTACGTACTGCTTTACGTTCAAGTAGGTACTTTTTAAGTAAAAATCAATAATAATCTAGAAATTTGTATTTTATTCTCTATCAGAACTTATTCCATTTTCTTTTTCAAAAAAATTATTGTTGATTCGTTGCCCCCGCAACGACAGCCAGACGCCAATCCCGCTTGCTGCCCTCTGACGACCGACGTAAATACTACTCGCCGTAACATCGGCCATCCTGAAAGTGAATACCCGGAGGTATTCACAAAATAGCATTAGTAAGGATTCAATCAGTGTTCATAATACCAAATCAACTTGAATAAAGCAGACTGGGTTCCCTCAATTTCCAGTAAATCTATTAAATCTTGCCTAACTATGATTTCGCCTTCACTCCCAGAATCGGAGTCAAGAGGCACAGAACTCCTAAACGGTCGTAGAGCATCATCTGGTACAAATGCCACAAAAGGCTTGTACCCTTTCATACCTTTTATGCTCCTGATCTTATAGCGATCATACAGTAACACTCTTATGATTTTGTAGGGCCCTGCGTATAATCTGTCAACTTTACGATTTACCCCGTCTCAGAATTGGTAAACGCATTATCCTTAACAGTAACTCGCCCCTTTTGTATTTATATGCGTTTCTTATTGGTATTTTCTGTCGCTTTATTCCGCCTGTCGTTAATACTAATTGCCGGATTATCACCTTCTAAGCCATGTACCAGTCCCTTCTTATGTGCAAACATTAATTCGTAGGGAGTATGTATCTCTTTATAATACATACATCAGAAAGGAGAGACATTTGGATCCAATTCCAACTCATCAAGATGTAAAACAGGGGTAGAAAAATACAGAAACAAGCAGATAAACGGTTCAGACAGCATTATGCAGAATAACACGTACAGAAAGATTCAGTTAATTCGGTACACAGAGTTCAGAACACAGTTTTGTTGTAATAAAATTTTATATTGTCTGTACGCATAAAAAAATCTTGGGTATATATGTGCTGTGGTGATTTAAGTTTAGTCTATGCGTTTTCCTTTATCTATGTGTCTTTCCTCTATGGTTTTACTTACTGTTCGCTACGTTGTATTATAAAAGTTCAAATAAAATTTAAGAAGAGAAATCTTGTATTTCACTGAAATCAAACCTGAACAGGTTATGGGCCCAGGTCTATGCTTGCAGAAGAAGTGAAAAACAAAGAGCATAACAGTAAAGTATAGAAAACAAGAACCGCGTGATACACATTTTTCATAACCTAAAATGGAGTTCGGAAAGATGACTGTTGAAAAGTTCGATGGATCGAACTTCAAACAGTGGAAATTTCAAATAAAATGTGCCCTACGTGCGAAAGGGTTGGACATCAACGCGAAAAAAACTGAGGCAAACTCAACACAATGGAACAAAGATGATGGCTTAGCAATGTTCATCATGACATCGGCTATGGACCTAAAACAAGTAGCAATTGTTGAGAATTGCGAAACAGCACTTGAAGTAATGACTAAGCTCGAGTCAGTTTACGAACAAAAGTCTGAACTAACGAAAATGATGATACACGAACGATTTTACCAGTACAAGATGTCAGCTGGTGATAGTATCGCTCAACATATTTCAAAAGTTGAGAGCTTAGCGAAACAACTAAAAGAAAGTGGGGAGAAAATCAGTGATACTGCTATAATAACAAAAATGTTAAGTACACTGCCTCCAAAGTACAGATCCCTTCGACAAGCTTGGCTGTCACTCGATCCGAAGAGCCAGACGATAGTGAACCTGACAGCTCGGTTATTAGATGAAGAGGCCAGCCTGAACGTGGAAGATGAAAATGAAACGGCATTATTGGTTGCGAAAGGTGGCAATAAAAAAGTATTTGAGAAAACAAGGGATTCCAAGGAAAAGCCACAAAAGCATCGTTTTATGTGCTATAACTGTGGAAAGCGAGGCCACTTTGCTAAAGAGTGTCGTGCTCCAAAACAGAAACAGATACATGGGGAGAAAAATATGTTGGCCTTTAACATATCCCACAATGATTGGAGTTATGATGAGAGTAGCAAATGGATCTTAGATAGTGGTGCCTCAGCCCATATGTGTTTTGAACGGAATCATTTTGTGGAGCTATTCAAGTATGAAGGAAGCTCATTAAAATTGGGAAACCAAGAGGCCATTGAAGTGCTTGGTCAAGGAAATGTTCTTATCAGTAAGTGTGTCAATGGACAGTGGGAGACAAGTATATTGAAAAATGTCCTCTATGTTCCAAAACTGCGAAGAAACCTATTCTCCGAAGGAGCTGTGACAAGACAAGGATATAAAGTTGTTAAAAAGGATAATTATGCATTAATATTCAAAGGAAATGAAATAGTTATGTGTGCATCTTTATTAAGTAACAATTTATATGAACTTAAAATAAAATCTCTACAGAATCCTGTGTGTAATGTTGTGCAGAAGGCTGACCTTAGAACTTGGCATGAACGTTTAGGACACCTGAATGTGAGAGAGATCCAGAACTTGTGTAAGAACAACGTCATAACTGGTGTGGATTTGTCCGAATGTGAAAAGTTTGTATGTGAAGGCTGTGCTTATGGTAAGCATGCCCGGCAACAATTCAAGAAGTCTAACAGAGGACCACAACAGCCAGGTGATGTGGTTTACAGTGATGTATGCGGACCATTCAGCGTGCCATCTGTACAAGGTATGAGATACTTTGTTATTTTTAAAGATGCAGCAACGTCTTATAGATATGTGTATTTTATCAAACACAAGAGTGATGTGTTAGGATGTTTTAAAAGGTACAATATAAGGGTCAAAAATTTATTTATGCATAGCGTGCATACGTTGCACACAGACAATGGTGGTGAGTATGTCAACAAGGACTTCAAAGAGTACTTGGAAAGTGAAGGTATTTCTCATGAGCTTACTGCACCATATACGCCAGAACAAAATGGCAGGGCAGAGCGTGAGATCAGGACAATTGTTGAAAGTGCTCGCTCCATGATGTATGCCCGTAATGTACCCCTTAATCTATGGGCAGAAGCAGTAAATTGCGCTGTTTATATATTAAATCGCACATCTTCCAGTCAAACACCAAATGTTACACCATTGGAGTTGTGGACCGGTGATAAACCTTCATTAAATCATGTCAGGGTGTTTGGATGTGAAGGATATGTACATGTTCCCGATCAGCTAAGAAATAAAATAGAGAGCAAAAGCCGCAAGATGATGTTGGTTGGCTACGAGAACACAAATTATAGAATGTATAATCCGGAAACCAAGAAGGTTACAGTGTCGAGAAATGTTATTTTTGATGAACACAGGAGCCCTGATATAATAAAGAATCAAGTTCAGATATTCATAGGTGATGAAAATATGAGTGAAGGTGTTGATGATACCACAGGGATCGAACCAGAAGCTGTGGAGGCTGTGGACAGTGAAAGTTCCCAAAGCGTGGACAGTATACACACAGCTCTAGATGAGAATGATGCGACCTACGAGCCCTCACAAGAAATCGACTTTGATCACATAGATAGGTCAAACATCACACTTCGTCAGCGAAGAAATCAATTCTTCGAAGCTAACATACTGGAACTGAATATCCCTATGACTTATGATGATGCTATAAATAGTGAGAACAGTGAGTTATGGTTGGAGGCCATAAACGAAGAACTTGAAGCTCATCAGAGTAATAATACCTGGAGTTTTGTGGACAGATGTAATCAGAGAACTATCACTTCAAAATGGGTCTTTGATGTTAAAAGAAATCAAGCCGGGGAAGTTCAAAAATACAAAGCTAGACTCTGTGCCCGTGGCTTCACACAAATTGAAGGAGTGGACTACAGTGAAATCTTTTCACCTACTACAAGATAGGAGTCTATAAGAATACTGTTGTCTATTGCTGCAGAATATAATTTGTTAATCAGGCAACTAGATGTTAAAACTGCTTTTTTATATGGAGAACTCGAAGAGAGTATATTTATGGAAGTGCCAGATGGTGTCAAAGCACCCAAAAATAAAATATGCAAACTGAATAAGTCTCTGTATGGCTTAAAACAAGCAGCCCGGTGTTGGAATCAAAAATTTACAGCATTTTTATTAAAATTTGGTTTTGTTCAGTCACAAGCAGATAATTGTGTGTTTGTAGGTAATTTCAATGAGACTAAAGCTTGGTTAATTTTGTATGTGGATGATGCTTTAATTATGTCAGAGTCAAACATGATATTGAATCAAATAATATGCTATTTAAAACAAGGTTTTAATATCAAAGAATTGAGCTTAAGTTGCTTTATAGGTTTAGAA
This sequence comes from Carterocephalus palaemon, assembly GCA_944567765.1. NCBI lineage: Eukaryota > Metazoa > Arthropoda > Insecta > Lepidoptera > Hesperiidae > Carterocephalus > Carterocephalus palaemon. Next base: position 3,932,122 of record OX155655.1, on the reverse strand, counting down.
ATTTCAAAGTCTGATAATTCTATATGTATTAGTCAAAAACAGTATATAGATCAAGTAATAAACAGATTTAATATGAGTACAGCACAACCTTGTAATACACCTATAGATGTAAATGTTCAAATCTGTAAAGGCGGTGATGATAAGCAAGTCAATTTTCCTTACAGGGAAGCTATAGGGTCATTGTTATTCTTATCAACAGCAACCAGACCAGACATTTCTTATGGTGTTAATTTGTTGAGTAGATATGTCAATAATCCTAGTTCAATTCATGTAACCCAAGTTAGGAGAATAATCAGATATCTCATTAAAACTAAAAATTTGTGTATAAAATATCAAGGTCATGAAAATTTAATTGGGTATTCAGACTCAGATTATGCTGGGGACTTAGACACGCGGAGGTCAACCGTTATATTTTTATGTTGAATGGGGGACCCATTTCATGGGCCAGCCAAAAGCAATCATGTGTAGCCTTATCCACAACTGAAGCAGAATTCATGGCTGCATGTGAAGCTGCCAGGAATCTATTGTGGCTAAAACAGTTTTTCAAAGAAATTGATATCAGTCAAGATTGTACAACTTTATGTATAGATAATCAAAGTACAATTAAATTAATAAATAATCCAGTTTATCATAAGAAGACCAAACACATTGATATTAAATTTAATTTTATTAGAGAAAAAGTCAAGAAAAAGTTAATTAATATAAAATATGTACAGAGTTCTGATCAGTTGGCTGATATTTTTACCTCTTGCTAAATTTGAACATTTGAGAGATGAAATAATGTGTATGTAGGTTGATCATTTACTACATAATAAGTAATGTTTAAAACTAAATACTATGAATATATTTTTTTTAGCAAGTGTTTTAGATAAGACTTGTTGTAGGTTTATATATAAAATTTAGTGGGAGTGTTGTAATAAAATTTTATATTGTCTGTACGCATAAAAAAATCTTGGGTATATATGTGCTGTGGTGATTTAAGTTTAGTCTATGCGTTTTCCTTTATCTATGTGTCTTTCCTCTATGGTTTTACTTACTGTTCGCTACGTTGTATTCTAAAAGTTCAAATAAAATTTAAGAAGAGAAATCTTGTATTTCACTGAAATCAAACCTGAACAAGTTTTACTCACTCGTACCGGAGTAACAACCTTAACGGCAAAAGCCAACAGACAGATAACATCTACAGAAAAGATTCAGTTATTTCGGTACACAGAGTTCAGAACACAGATTTACTCTGTTGTACCGCAATAAAATCCTCAACGGCAAAAGCCAACAGATAGATAAAATCTACATAAAAGATTCAGTTATTTCGGTAGACAGAGTTCAGAACACAGATTTACTCTGTCGTACCGCAGTAAAATACTCAACGGCAATAGCCAACAGATAGATAAAATCTACATAAAAGATTCAGTTGTTTCGGCAGACAGAGTTCAGAACACAGATTTACTCTGTCGTACCGAAGTAAAATACTCAACGGCAAAAGCCAACAGATAGATAAAATACATACTACATAAAAGATTCAGTTATTTCGGTAGGAGTTCAGAACACAGATTTACTCTCTCCCACCGAAATAACAATCTTAACGGCAAAAGCCAACAGACACTTTAATGTTATTATTAACATACCTCGTCTACGTTAGGTAACTTGTCTGTAGATCCAGGAGTGATCACTTCGCCTGTAAATCCTTTCAAAATTATATCAGATTCTGTTATCTGGCAACGTAACAAATTTGCCATGTCTAATGTCATGACATTCAATTGTGCGCCTGTATCCAAGTAGCCACGGAATGTCCTATCTTCAACATGAACATCTTTCTTGTACCGTTCAAATAACACACTCGGTGGTTCATCATCGTCAGAGTTGCTTGGCACCACAGGTACCGATCTATTTCGCAAATCCGAAACGCACAAGGGTTCAACGTGAAAAGTTCCGGTGCTCTTAGTAGATGAAGATGCCAACCGAGACTTTTTTGGTTGGACGAGCGTAAGCGCTATTATTGGCACCTCGAAATCTTCTCATTATGCATCAATTCCGTATATCCCACTTCTGATTTTTAAGTAAAAATCAATAATAATCTAGAAATTTGTATTTTATTCTCTATCAGAACTTATTCCATTTTCTTTTTCAAAAAAATTATTGTTGATTCGTTGCCCCCGCAACGACAGCCAGACGCCAATCCCGCTTGCTGCCCTCTGACGACCGACGTAAATACTACTCGCCGTAACATACTTTTTTTTAAATTAGGTATAAAGGTACATACTTATAATTGTATTTTTTATTTGTCTAAGGGTAAATCCACGAAAGCTAATATTTATAGTACTTAGAGGTTATAATTAATATTTCTTCAGTCATGAAGTAAGTTTTGTATATTGACGGGCCCGTTGGCGCAATCGGTAGTAACCCTGTTGCGCCAAAGGTCGTGGGTTCGAATCCCACTCAGGACAAATATTCGTGTGACGAACACTTGTATTTGTTCTGTGTCTGGATGTCAATATTATCTATTTAAGTATGTATTTAAAAATATCTATGTATGTATATCAGTCTCTGACACCCATAACACAGGCTCGCGCCTACTTTGGGGTCAGATGGCCGTGTGTGAGAATGTCCAAGATATTTATTTATTTATTTTAATATATTGTTGATATAATCTATCAAAGATACCTACAATAAATGCAATAAATCAAATATTTCTCTTTGTAAGAATAGTTTAGATGCATGATGACACGAACGTGAAAACGTGTAACGAAACGGAGTTTAAAAATAAGAAATGTCAACACAGAGTACATTAAAAATATACTGAAATGTCAACATCGTCAGCTGTTTTGTTAACCAACGTTCACGAAGGAAAGTGTTTAGGAACTACAGGGAAATCGTTCCTTATTCATGGAAATTATCAGTACTATCATACTTTGTGCGATGGATTTAATGACACAGTAAGAGATCTTAATCTTAGGTAATGTAAAATGAAATAATGAACCTACCTAACCTGTAAAATATTCCTCTTGCAGGGTTGGGGTTGCGGGTACCGAACATTACAAACAATATGTTCATGGCTGAACTACCACTATGGTAATGACAAAAACGTGCAGGTACCGAGTATACCAGAAATTCAGAAAATTTTAGTGTCCTTAGAAGACAAGCCTAGGTCTTTTCTGGGGTCGCGAGAATGGATTGGTAGTTTTGAAGTTAGTAGGTACCTACTTTGATTATTATTATTATTATATTGTGTCCCATCAGTGTCAGCACACCCCAGTTGTGCCACTCACATGAGAGTGGTATCGTGTATGATGCAACTTACATGGTACATACTTAGAATTGTTACCATTATGGTTTAAATTAAGGTTGAATTTGGTAAACATTACTTATTGAAATTTTGGTTTGGTTGTGCATATTTAACTACTAAACTGCTATGTACAAATCTATGTCAATAAGGCGACAGATTTTAAGCACGTTTTTGTATGAAGTGCTACTGTGGTGGTTAATTCAATGACTGTACATACAGGTCTTGTATTACATATCTTTATATCATATTAAGTTTAAATTTTATGTTATAGGTATGTCTAGTAATTGACAAATTGTATGATGTACCATGTAAAATATTACATGTTAAGAGTGGTGATGAACTGCATACAATATGTGAGACTCTGATACACCATTTTGAGCAATTTGGAAGCCCAGTTATGATGGGCGGTAATGTGGACTGCTCATCGAAAGGCATAATGGGAATTAATATGCAAGGAATAGAAGCAAGTTTATTGGTTGTGGTAAGTAAATGGTGTGTATAATGTTCGATATATATGTAATGAAACACTATTTAACGTAAGAACGTTTTATTCAGCTAAGGAGCTTGTATCAGTTCGTACTGACATTGTAAACTAAAAGTACCTACATTAGTAATACATTATTAATGAATAACGTACAATGTAGGTAGATAGAATTGTTTATATATGACAGTGTGCATGTAGGTAATTTCGGCTTTAGGTTACATTTGTCAAGATGCTATCTTATTAAGCAAAGCAACTCATCTCACTGAACAATTTTGCTCCTGGTCATTGATATCAAAGAGATAGGCCATATAAAACAAAGTTTTTCCACATCTAATGACAATAGCGTCAAGGCAAAACACTATCAGTATGTCATAAATGTCATAATCACAGTAAAATATTAGCAATATCTAACTTGCTGCCTTATATTCATTAAAAGGAGCCTAGTAATAAACAAATGGCCTATGTCCAGCATGGACCTCAAAAGGCTGATGGATGGATGGATGGATGGAATAAACAAAAGTTGACAATTATTTTAATTATAGCTGAGACTAATGTAAACTTGAATTTACTTACGAACGTACTTGTAAAATTTACGAAGCAGCAAAATCGAAACATATTGGCAGATGTGTATTTTTAATTTTTATGTGTAATGCAGTATTTTTTTTAGGATCCCCACTACATCGGGAAAGAAGAAACTAATGAGTTTTTACAAAACAAGGGCTGGGTTAAGTGGCAGCCATTGAAAGACTTCCTATCTACATCGTTTTACAATCTCTGTTTGCCCCAAGTTCCCAAAATCCCATAATGAATAGATGAATACTTCATGAAATGAATAGTTATCAAAGTCAACTCAAAAATTTCTTGCAAATATTTATGGATCAATTTTGGTATTAATAAAACTATAATTATTAATAATTAGTCAGTCTTTATTTAAATAAAAATTACCCTTATGGAATCTCAAACAATTGTGAACAAATCACTTTCATTCTTATAAATCTTTTCTGACTAGATATGGGAAAATAAAAACATTTAATTCTTGTCTGCTACCTTAATTCAATTAACACAATTACAGCACAGTCCCTTTGAAATCTGAAATGAAACAAAAAAGAATTGAATTAAAATTGAATTTGAATTAAAATTTATGTTTATTTTTTATAAAGGCACACAAGATTAATTATTCTTTAAAAAAACCATAGAGTTTAATCAAACCATAGACATAGAAAAGATACAATAGAAAGAGATTCAACTTATAGTTAGCGCCTGTTGGATCAGAATTGAATTTTATTGTATAGTAGCGAGAGACGCTACTACTAGAGACACTAGTAGTGATAAATGATTTAACGGAGTGAACCTTCTGTACCTGTCCATTATATATTCTGTGGTACAATGTTAAGTGAACATTAAACCCGAGCAGTACATAATTTAGTCTGTGTTCATGACGAGGCAGACGCCTTGCAGCACCCAGTGGCTGGCGTGCTCCGCGGTCCACAGGTCCGCCTCGAACACCAGCCCCACGCCCATCGCGTTGCGCCGCTGCGACGTCGTGTACACGGGCGTCCGGAGCGTGTTCTGCGGACGTCCGCACGTGTGATAAAGCTTATACAGTAAAAACGTTAGTACAGATCCAAAATTCCTTGAGAATGTTAGGCATTTATTTATTTATTGAATCTTTATTGTACCTAAAAAAAAAATTAGCGACAAAAGGCGGACTTAATGCTTAAAGCATTCTGTGCCAGTCAACCTTTGGGCAGTCATAATACAGCGAACATTACTCCAAAATTTTTAATTTATGCGCTAAAGCGATGTAGCATACAAAGTTCTGCTGCTTACGCTGCAAAAAGATCAGACAGCTCGCTGATATTACAACAGCTTGCCTCATTTATCTCAACTACTTTCACAGTATCTATATCTTATAACATCTTACTGTGGGGTAGAGCTGATACTATCTTTATCTATATATATAAAAGGAGAAGGTGACTGACTGACTGACTGACTGACTGACTGACTGACTGACTGACATATCAACGCAGGGCCTAAACTATAAGGGCTAGAAACTTGAAATTTTGCACAGGGGTTCCTTTTATAATGTAGGGGAGCACTAAGAAAGGATTTCTGAAAATTCACCCCCTAAGGGGGTAAAACGGGGGTGCAAAGTTAGTATGAAACTTTGCCGTTTTTGAAGTCGTTAGACGGGTAGACGTCGTTAATGGGTCTAATTCTACGCGAGCGAAGCTGCGGGCGTCCACTAGTTGTACATAAACGAGCCATAACCATGTAATGTTATGTAGTTATGTTGAGGTCCCATGTAATAATGGGTGGTGCCTGGCCTATTGCCTTGCACCGAGAACAAATTCAGACTCCGAGCTACAACTGGGAATTCAAATTATAAGAATCCAATAATACTTTGACCAACCCGGGGATCGAACCCAAGACAACTAGCTTAGCAATCGCGTTTACGACCACTAGACCAACGAGGCTGTCAAATAGGTTATTATAGAATCCATTCGGAGCAGTATCACCGCCACCCAAGGACTCTTTTTGACTTAAATTCTGTCGCCCAATAAAAAGTAAGTTGTAAAAATGAGCAGTCGGCTTAGCAACATAGCGTATTTATCATTGTGAAGATAAACTTCTTCCAGGCAAATAATATTTATTCATAAATGAAAAAAATAATCCCTCTAAATCCAGCACATAAATTATTAAGTACTTCAGAGGAGATAACAAAGCGGAAACGCAATTGATGTTGGTTACTTTCCTGTATGTGATGTAGCTATCGTGACTGTAAAACTGACATCCACTAGGCCGGTTCAGGGTTCTAAACCGCTGGGTGACCACCGTCAATGGCAAAATATCATGAACTCTACCGTGCTTCGGAGGGCACGTAAAGCCGTCGGTCCCGGTTGTTTTCAATGCTGGAAACAGTCGTTAAGCCTTGTCGAAGACTTTCGGGTGGCCTGAGAACATTAGACACTGGGTTGGCCACTAACCCCTCCACCAATCCGCATTGGAGCAGCGTGGTGGAGTATGCTCTAGACCTCCCGCAGCAGTGTCTGTGGGGGAGACCCGTGCCCAGCAGTGGGACGTCTATGGGACGCAGCGATTATACCTCATGCTCAGCTATCCCTTCAGAACTAAACTGTACCTGCCAGCAGCTGTAAGCTGGATTCAGAGGACACAGGACCGATTAGGATGCCTTAACTCTATTAAATAAAAATAAATTAAGGGAGGCTAATGTTCAGCAGTGAACATTGAAAAGCTGGTGGATGAACTCATACACAAAATAGTCATCATAGCTTACCTGGAGTTTTAACTTGTGGAATTCGATGGGAATGATGTACATGATGGGCAGCTCCGTGACCAGCACCTTGGGGTGCGAGCGCCGCAGGCAGCCGTCCTCGAGGTCCCAGCGCGCGCCCTCCAGGTACAGCCCTCGGATATAGCAGCCCTACGCAAACAACAAAACGTACCATTATTGGTACCAGATGACTATTATTATTCTATTTAAAGGCGTTAATTTTTAATGTACCAACTAAAGTAGGTAATAAACGAGTAAACAGACGAACGAACTGCCTGTAGAAAATCTTTTAGTGAATACCTACTCGTAAATGGCCCGTATATCTGTTTGTCTGTCTATATTATAAAAAAATAAGTTTTTTTTGATAGTTCAGTTAGTAGGAATGAGCAGATACCTAATAGTTAGTTCGAAGCTGTTCACAGATGCGTACTCTTGAGGACTAAGGAACATTGGGTCTATGCAGCCCAATCGTGAGTAACTATAATCGTGATACTTTAGACGTAATCAAAAATGCCGAAAATACAAATCTGAAATCTTTAAATAGTATTACAAGTAGGTGATTAATTTTTTTGTAAATTTTAATGTCGGTTCGCAAGAGTACCTAATGGAAAAACTACTCAAACACGTTTGCTAAATGTTATATATGTGAGCAAATGTTTGTCACGATTACAGTTATTTGACTTCGTGGACGGCCAATTAAAATATTAAATATGTGTTCTTTTAAAATTCTGAACGTTCAAATATTTAATGACAGCTTTATATTTGTCATTCTCAGTATTGTGTGTAAGTCAATATTATGCAAGAGATTTAGGAATTATTATTCAGATAGGTAGTTAACTTGTTGCATGAAATTGGATTTGAGTGAACGAAAGGTCGAATTAGTATAGTTAGATATAGATACTTTCTATATAATATGTCATTCAACAATTTCTGAATATCTGAGATATTTTTATCATTCATGTCTCGCACGTGCATGGGAAACGGAAGAACTTTTCGACAGGGTCATTGACACATAACCTAGGCGATATGTTTGATCTTTCATAGACATTTTCATGGGTAAGCGATTTGGTATCGTTTGAGGGCAAGAAGTGAGAATCATCTAACTCTCAGTCATTAAAACACAATGTAGAAGCAATATTGTTTCCTCGGAAAAAAGTTTGTACATTGGCTTTCTAATCTCTACATTGTAGTAGTACCTATTAAGTATTTACGTACCCGTTGGCGCAATCGGTAGTGACCCTGAATGTTACGCCAGGGGTCGTGGGTTCGAATCCCACTCAGGACAAACATTCGTGTGACGAACACTCTTAGATTAAACTTCAGGAGTTTAATCTAAGCGAACACTAGTGTTTGTTCTGTGTCTGGATGTTAATATTATCTATGTAAGTATGTATTTAAAAATATGTATGTATATCAGTCTTGACACCCATAGTGCAGGCTCGCGCCTAGTTTGGGGTCAGATGGCCGTGTGTGAGAATGCCCATGATATTTGAAATTGAAATGAAATGAAATGAAGTTTATTTATTTGCTCATAGTTAAAACACAACACAACATTGGTAACACAACATTTTCGTACATGAGCAAAATGGGTCCGCACTCAGCATAATTGTCATGGAACACCATGACGCTGATTTTCAGTGCGGCCCGTGGAAGGTAGGTAGGAGGACAGCACCATTTTATCTTAAATTATATTAAATATACATTTATACTTACTATATATTGAATATATATATATTTATTATTATTCTGTTGTAGTAGTAAGTATGTAGATGTTGCTGTAATGTATGGAATGGCCTAAGCGCCACGTGTGACGAGATAGAGCGAGTCACATACCGTGGGCGCCCGCTCCTCTATATCGTCGGGCGAGCGGTGGCGCGTGACGCGCGTGAACTGCGTGGAGCGGTCCAGCGGCCACGTGTGCAGCCGGCACGCCATCTGTATGTGTGACGAGATAGAGCGAGTCACATACCGTGGGCGCCCGCTCCTCTATATCGTCGGGCGAGCGGTGGCGCGTGACGCGCGTGAACTGCGTGGAGCGGTCCAGCGGCCACGTGTGCAGCCGGCACGCCATCTGTATGTGTGACGAGATAGAGCGAGTCACATACCGTGGGCGCTCGCTCCTCTATATCGTCGGGCGAGCGGTGGCGCGTGACGCGCGTGAACTGCGTGGAGCGGTCCAGCGGCCACGTGTGCAGCCGGCACGCCATCTGGATGTGTGACGAGATAGAGCGAGTCACATACCGTGGGCGCCCGCTCCTCTATATCGTCGGGCGAGCGGTGGCGCGTGACGCGCGTGAACTGCGTGGAGCGGTCCAGCGGCCACGTGTGCAGCCGGCACGCCATCTGGATGTGTGACGAGATAGAGCGAGTCACATACCGTGGGCGCTCGCTCCTCTATATCGTCGGGCGAGCGGTGGCGCGTGACGCGCGTGAACTGCGTGGAGCGGTCCAGCGGCCACGTGTGCAGCCGGCACGCCATCTGGATGTGCGCGATCAGGTACGACTCCGGCACGTGCAGCCCCGACAGCCACATCACCACCGGCTCCTCCATTGTTGCCTGCAAAAACAAATAGAGTTCATTATATCATTATGTTTAGCTTCTCAAGTTACACCAAAATTTACCATTCATCAAAATCTACTCGTAGCTTCATCTATCCTTTATTGCATATTTTTAATTTAGCCTTAGCAACTTCCACGTATCCAGACGCCTGGAAGGTTACTAGAGTAACGCCCATACCAAAATCCAGCGGGAACATTGACATAACAAACTACAGACCTATAGCAGTCTTGTCGACGTTCGGCAAGTTATTTGAACGAATCATTAATGCACGCATCATGACGCAAATCCGGTCTATTCTTCATGATAGCCAGCACGGCTTTAGGCAGAATCGCTCCACAACTACTAATCTTGTAAATTTCATAGCTGATGTTACTAGCACTATGGACAGTGGGAGGCAAGTTGACGCTGCATACTTTGATTTTAAGAAAGCTTTCGACCGTGTTGACAATGACATACTTTTAATGAAACTTAAGCAAATCGGTTTCACCCCTAAACTATTAAGCTTTTTTGCATCGTATCTAATGAACCGTATGCAGTATGTAGAAGTACAATGTTACAAATCCTGCCTCTACTTTACACGATCTGGAGTAAGCCAGGGAAGTATATTAGGCCCAAGTCTCTTCCTAGTCATGATAAATGACTTGCCGAATGTCCTCAATTCTGCCAAATGTCTATTGTTCGCAGATGATTTAAAATTATACCTAACTATTGAGACAAATAATGATTGTGTTGCCTTACAACGGGATATACACAATGTAATGCAATGGAGTGAGGATAACCGCTTGTTACTAAACCATGAGAAGTGTAAATTTATAACTTTTTCGAGATCTCGTACACCTTATTTATTTACCTATACTATTGATGGCAATGTTCTCGAACGAGTCAGTACCATCCGCGACCTAGGCATATTGTTGGATTCTCAGCTCAACTTTAGAGAACACGTGGTGGAACTATGTAGTAAAACATCCAAAATTCTTGGATTTGTTATCAGAACTGCCGCGCATTTTACTGACAACAGAGTACCATTAATCCTCTACAAGACTTACGTACGTAGTAGACTAGAATATAACGCAACCGTTTTCGATCCACATGAGAAGAAGTATTCTCTCATGCTGGAAAGAATTCAAAGAAAATTCTCCCGTTTCTTATATAAACGTATATATGGGTACTATCCTTATTTATTTCCCTCCCTATTTGTAGCCGGTATGGTAGGTCTCGATACCCTTGAGCTGAGGCGAAAGCTTTACCTAATGGTACACTATTACCTTATGCTCAACGGTAAAACTGACAATCCTTCGGCACTCGCTTCCTGTTACCTGAAGGTCCCTACACACTGCCTGCGAGGATGGTATGGCGGCAGGAGGCCGGGCCAGCTGTTGGCGGTGCCCGCCGCGCGCACGCGCCGCACGGCCACTGCGCCACAGTGTGCGGGCCCCGCTCTCATAAATCAGCTCGTCACTCACACACCAGAGGCTGATATATTTTTTAATCCTTTAGCTAAATTCATAGAACTATGTAAATTGTATTTAAGTTTTAGTATGTTGTAATTCTCTTATTTTTTTTTTTTTTTTTTTATATTCTTTTTACTTATAGTACTTTTTAGGTTTAGTTTTTAGTATTTTTATGACACATAATGTTTGGGGTAAACCTGTGAATTATGTGCACAATATGTATTATAAATAAATAAATAAATAAATAAATAAATAAATAAAATCTACAGTTCGGCCGATCAGAATCTGAGATGACGATAAATCGATTACAAATTGATCGATAGTTAATTAAAAATCGAACGATTACAGTTCGTTAAGAACATATTCAAAAGTTAATCAAATCATCATGAAATTATAGTTCCATCATGCGCTCATGGCCTATTGTCAAAATTGCCATATTTTGGCAATACTGACATCGGACCGAGCACACGAAGGATGGGCAACGACAACGCAATGCTCGCTGTGCCCATGTCCTCATACTTAAAGATCGTTGGTTGGTCCTGGATATGAAGCGGTCCATCTAGGCGCAAGCGATCGCCACGCGGCCGGCAGCGTCAATAACATCAACCAACAATGTGACGGAACCCGGTGCTAGTACGAGCTCTCACCCAGTCAGTGTACTGCTTGGTCCTGGATATGAAGTGGTCCATCCAGCCGCCGAGCGACTTGCAGGTGGCGGGCGCGAGCGAGCGCCACGCGGCCGGCAGCTGCCCGTTGTACAGCGACAATAACATCAACCAACCATGTGACGGAACCCGGTGCTAGTACGAGCACTCACCCAGTCAGTGTACTGCTTGGTCCTGGATATGAAGTGGTCCATCCAGCCGCCGAGCGACTTGCAGGTGGCGGGCGCGAGCGAGCGCCACGCGGCCGGCAGCTGCCCGTTGTACAGCGACAATAACATCAACCAACCATGTGACGGAACCCGGTGCTAGTACGAGCTCTCACCCAGTCAGTGTACTGCTTGGTCCTGGATATGAAGTGGTCCATCCAGCCGCCGAGCGACTTGCAGGTGGCGGGCGCGAGCGAGCGCCACGCGGCCGGCAGCTGCCCGTTGTACAGCGACACCGACACGTTGTCCAGCACCGCGTCCATGCCGATCTCGCCCGCCAGCGCCTTGCGCAGTTGGGACAGCGTCAGCGACATACGGGCTATCAGACGGTTGAATCTGGCCATTGAAAATAATAGTGAGTCAGATGAATAGGAAAAAGAAATAATGGAATGAATCTAGTACGTAAGAGCTTAAGGAATTCATTAAAATCCAACAGCATCACGACTAATATGACACATAACGGCAGTGTTATGTAGCGAGCTATGAAGATTTATAAGTACAAACAAATTATTATTAGTAATACTTTTTTGACACAATCTTCATTCCAGCCTGTTTCGTCAATGGCGATGAGGAAAAAAAGGATTATAATCGCTAAGCTCCAAGATGCAGCAGTAGGTCGACGACCGTTGCCGTGATGGTCACGTCTATTTGCTTGCGCACGCGCTGCACTACCGCGATGCAGTCGACGGCTGCAGCTTCATTTTCTCCTATATGTCTTATTTTATTTTATTTATTTAATTACACACCAACAGCAGTACATACATTTGATTGACAGACAGTTTTGTACATATGGAGAAAAGGCAGGTACGTATGCCAATTACAGGTGTGAAAAACATTTGTATGTACGACGTAAAACTAAGTACAAATAAAACATATATATCTACCTAACAGCAATTTAAGATTTTAACTTTAAGATTTTTTATTGAATCGAAGAATATGTCTATGTTTCTATCAATTGTACATAATGCGGGGAAGTGGGGAATATAGAAGGACATTGGTTCTACATCTGGGCAATTGGAAGAGATTGGTTTTTGCATGGCGAGGATATCTAAACGGGACTTTCATATGCAATAGACAAAGCAGATCACTGGTGTCTAGCGTGCCAGTCACTAGTTTTTTTAAAAATGTTGCGTCTGCAAGCACGCGTCGATTATGCAGGGAAATAAGTTTAAAATACTTCAGCTTAAATAATGTCGTCAGAATTCCAGAAAGTTCTACACTCCCACCTCTCCAGCTCCTGCAGCAGCACGACGACGGTGGGCGTGATGTTCATCTCGAACTGCTTGCGCACGCGCCAGATGTCGTAGCGCGCGGGCAGCTTGCCGAGGATGTCCACCGCTATGCAGTCAATGAACTCCTCCCTGCTCATCGCCCCGCCCCCCTCGCCTGGCGACAGAATATAACGTTTAAGATAAAGTATAGATCTTCGTTGATTATACAAATTGAAATTGAAAAAAGCTCTGCCGGCGCATTTTGTTGCTAAATAAATATCTATTTAAATTTATCATTGATTCTTGTCTGCAGAACACATTAAAATTCTTATAAAGAGCACTTTTATCATTAATTTTTCCCCAAAAGAATATCCTATTGATTTCGTCGACAAATCTATAGGTAAAAGTCTCCTATCCACCTTACTGCTTTTCAGTCCTGTTAAGTATAATCAAAAGCAAATGGTTCGACGGTAGCAAAAGTACCAACATACTATAAATTACTTACCACTGATTACTTCTATCCTCATTGAAGCGTGATAAATGAAAAATAAATGTTTAAATACTTACGTTTTTATTTGAACAAGGCTAAAATATAAGAATAAGGAGTAATTCGTAATAATTTTGAACTTCATCCTTCGAGAGGAACTTAAGTTAAATTATATAACTGAATTTATATTAACCTATAGGTAACTTACCCGGTATTTTCCTAACTAGCAGCATGAAATAATAAAAAAACATGATTCTTTGAACTTTTTACAAACGCCTGGTACGTAGTAGCTAGGGGAGAATGGGGTCACACACAGACGGCGGGTACTGCCGAACACGTATCTCATATCTATCTATACTAATAAAGAGGAAAGATTTGTTTGTAATGTTTTCACACAAAAACTAAGGGACGAATTTCAAAAAATTCTTTCACCATTAGAATGCTCAATCTTCACATAGGCTTTATGATATTTCTAGGTGTAAACGAAACTATTGTTATGTCTAATTCCAGGCGAGCGAAGCTGCGGGCGTCCACTAGTGTTTTGATATTTTTGTAATGTACTCACTGGTCTGCGGCTGCAGTTCGATGAGATGAGCCCACATCTCGCGCACGGCCTGGCTGAAGTAGCCGATCTCAGCGTTGGGGTGCAGTCCAAACACCTCCGGGGTATTCGCCAATGGCAGCGTGTCAATGAATTCTAATGAACATATAAATTATACCGTTAAAAAATTTTTTTTTTTAAAAAAGCTTTTTAAAACTTTTTTTTATTTTCATGCATTGTCATCGGAACCAAAAATGTGTGCCAAATTTCAGCTCGATAGCTTCAGTGGAAGTGGGTGAAATATTGATTGCAAGATTTCAGGACATACATACTTAAATGAATGAATAAATACATACGAGTGAAGTTAAATAAAAGCTTTTAAAAAATAATGGCACGGTTTTTTTAGAGAATCATGTACAGTATAAGCCCGGTACACAACCAGCCATCAGAGTTGAGCGCTTGGCAAAAATCATCGCGAATCGTACACATTTACGCAAGAAAGTGTTCAGTTGTCACAAGTTGAGTCCACACAGCTCATAGAACGATTAAAGCAAGCGCTGGCCCAGTGTCACTTGACGATCAAATCAAATTGCACGAAATGACACGACCTGCTCCTACGTTTCACCTCTTACCACCAAATGGACCCCAAAAATCACTTATGCGCAGTAGTGTTCAGCGTTTAATAACCGTGCATTCAGTTATATCCTTAATTTTTAGCATTAACTACTTTTGGACTGTCAACTAGTCGTCGTTTTTTAAACTCAATGCCCCACGAACACTCGCCTGCGATCTACGCGTAAAATAAAGTAGTATAGCGTATGAAGATTGCCAGTGAAGGAGCTGTTCCCGACCCAAAAGCAGCTATGTTCACGTCGGTGAAGTGTGGCTTCAGTGGGAATCGATGCAGACTTCACTGCGTTGTAGGGACTCGGTGCGGTGCGGACGTATTTGACTAAATTGATTTCGGGCGTGATATGAAAATAAAATCTTATTAGGTACATTTGTGGTTGTTTTCTTTATTAGTTTCACTTCTGACCTTAGTTTCCTTTTATATAGCACTAGCTTTTACCCGCGGCTCCGCCCGCGTGGTCAAAGGGAATTAACAATGAGTTGTTTATCATACATAGATAAGAACTTGAAAATGAATTTTACTAACGCCATCTATTAACAACATCCGGAGCTAAATATCTAGCAAATAACAAAACATCAATATCTTCCCATGGGGATGTTTTACCGCGGCAAAAAGTAGCCTACGTCACTCTCCACCCTCCTCACTATGTCGACACACAAAAACCATACCATATAATAGCTTCGTTGCGACGTGAAAGCCGGACAAACAAACAAACACACTTTCACATTTATAATATTAGTATGGAAGTATCGATGGATGGCATAGCACGTATCGCTCACCGATGTACTCCTCGCGCTCGCCGTCGGGCGGCACCACGTAGTCGAAGACCGAGTCGCGGTAGAAGTGGAACGGCTGGAAGCGGTCGAACAGGAACTCGCCCATGTACTCGTCCATGTACGTGCGCACCACGCGCCTGTCGAAGTCATCGATCACGCGCCCGCCGTACATCACCTGCACAAAAGGTTAATTTTGAAGTGAAACTTCTTTAGGCGCATGAGGGTAAATTTTTTACGGATGAAACGGATGTGACGCATTATTGCGTCACGGACGTGACGCAATAATGCGTCACGCAGCATGCAGTGAGATAGAGCGAACGTCGCACAGTACCAGTCAAATCCAAAGCTCCACCACAGACTAAATACGAGTAAAATACAGATACAAAATCCAAAACCACAAAACAACAAAAAAGATATACGACAGACTAAATAAGACAAAAAACAGATAAAAGATCGCTAAACGGAATCGTCATTTTAGAGATATCCAAAGAAGTTTCACTTCTGACATGTGTACTTTGTACGCATTTTTTATGGATCCATCCATTCATCCATCAGCCTTTCGAAGTCCACTGCTGTTCACTTAAACGACACCACTCCGACCGATACTGTGCCTTCTGAATCCAACGGTTTCCTGCCGGCTTCATCAGAACTTTATTTCTAAAGAAGTGTAAGCGAAAACCATACCTTTCCAACCGGACCACAATTGTTTAAAGAACAATGTCTTCTATTCGGTAGAAATGGTACTTAAATACAGTGGTGGGCGGAGGTATTACCGCGGACGAACTCTTTATGGAACCAAATAGGTTTCGTATAAAACCAATTTGGTACGATATAGGCTCTATAACCTCCACCTCTGTGGTACAGTAATGATCATAACATTCTCTACTCCACTTACAGTGTACGAGTATGTCAAGCGGACATCTTCTAGTTCCAGCAAAGCCAATGAACGTGTCAAACAGCGTTTAAATAATTTAAAGAAGGCACAGACCTCTCCGAAGAGGTACTTGAGCGTGGCCCAGGGCGTGGGCCCGGAGACGGCGAAGCAGCGGTCCAGGTAGCACTGCAGGATCTGCATGCACACCACGAAGTCAGACTCGCTGAAGTCGTAGGCGATGTTCCAGCCGATCTTGTCGTACTTGCGGCGCTCCTGCGCGGAACATACATATTAATTTTTTTAATGGATATATGACAGCAAACGAGCTTGAAGCACTAGCCATCGGCTACCACCCATGACAACGTAACTGACTTTGAACAAGACTAATAGGGACTGGGATAGTAAGTCCAGTTAGCTGAGAGATTTATTAAAAACATTATTGTCAGTGCGTTAGGAGTTATGAGGACTGGGGACTGTTAGTGATTGTTAGTCTTCCAATATATTCTCGTTGGGAGTCCATACATACACTACTGACATTCGCTACCTCTGGTATGAGCGGCAGAATATGCCGTGTAACGATTTTTGAAGCTCGAAATGAAGAGCGCGTTTAAGCGCGTAAGCCAAAACGACAGTTCGCTGCGACCCATAGACGTCCCACTGTTGGGCACGGGTCTCCTCTCAGAATGGGAGGGATTAGGCCTTAGTCCACCACGCTGGCCAAGTGCGGATTGGCAGACTTCACATACCTTCGAGAACGTTATGATGAACTCTCAGGCATGCAGGTTTCCTCACGATGTGTCCTTCACCGTTATAGCAAGTGACATTTAATTTCTTAAAAGTCATTGGTGCGTGCCACTGGGGTTTGAACCCGGACCGCTCGAGTGAGAGGCGAGTTCGATAGCCGCTGGGCTGTCACCGGCTCAAAACGACAGTACACACGCAAAAAATGCTCTAACGGGTCGCAGGCATACCTGCACGACGGCGTGGAAGAATGCGAGCACGTAGACTAGCTTTCTAAAGTGCGGGTGCGGACACTCGTCGAGCGCGTGCGCGCGCATCTTGAAGTACGTGTTGCGCAGGTTCAGCTTCAGCCCGTTAGGCGGCTCCGTCACCACTGCACAATTTTAAAACTACTATAATGAATTAGGAAAAAATATTTTCGTTATTATTATTCTATATACATTTATTTATATAGAATCATAATTCATAATTTTTCAATGAGAATTTGACAATGAGGAATTTTGTGAATGACAGCCCATAGCCCAATGGCCCATAGCCCAATGGCTCGCGTCGATTCAATATGATCGAAAGAAATATTTATTTATTTATTTATTTAATGAACCACCAACAAAATTATATGTGTATATGATATAACTATGATTTAGCCTTAAGTTTATAAATACATATAATTTCACTTACAGGTAGTTACAGCTTGCATAAGAATATTGCACGATAACAATGTGATTTAAGACCAGAATTTAAAACAAATAATTAATGCTATTTTAATGTAAATAATTTTGACTTTAAGAATTGACACTGAAACGTTTAAATTAAAATAAGCAACAAAAAAAACATCAATAAATTCAAAATGTCATCTAACTTCGTACCTTTAAGAGAGCGCTGCAGTATCCCAATGGGGAATGTGGGGGTAGGGTCAGTGGTCAGCCAGAGGCGGTACTCGGGGTGCGGCTTCTCCATCAGCTCCAGCTGCTTCTCCAGCTCACGCAGGAAGGACACGAGCAGGTGGCAGTTCTGCAAGATCAGCCACTGCCCGTGGGAGATGGCGCCTTCGAGGAGCGCCAGGGCCGCCTGGGATAGATTTTTTTTTTAATTATAAATAATTTATTTATATAATATCCATATCCCAATGGCTCGTGTAGATTCTATAAGGGATCAATAGATAAGCGACGACGGACGCGGTCGTTTAGTGGATGACCGCGAGTTGCAAAATTTCATGGGCGCTGGTAGAAACAATTGTTAAAACAAACAGTGGTAAAAACAAACACCTCCACCAATCCACATTCGAGCAGCTTGGTGCAGTACGCTCTAGACCTCCCACAGCTGTCTCTAGAGACCCGTGCCCAACAGTGGGACGCCTATGGGTTTTATTAAGTTATCCTAATTTAAGTAATAACTCACCCCCTCCTGCCCCTGCCCCAGCGAGAGGTACTTGAACTTGCCGCCGCCGAAGCCGCACTTGTCCGCCAGCTTCATGAGGTCCGCCGTGGGGTCCGAGCCGGGGCTCAGGATGAACACCACCGGCGTGTAGGGAGTTGTTTGCTCGAATATCATGTCCAAGCTGCAATGAACAGCTGATTTGAGTTTGAGCGCTGACAGCCCTGTGGATATCGTAACTACCTTAATCGAGGGGTCCGCGTTCATATTCAAGTCACCTTTTACTTAAGTTATGTGGGATTTAAGAAATTTAATTTCACTTGCAGTAACGGTAAATGAAATATCGTGAGGAAACCCCCATGCCAGACTTCTCCATAATGTTTTCGAAGGGATGTGAAGTCTGGCAATCCGCACTAGGTCCAAACCCCATTCCACGAGACCCGTGCCCAGCAGTGGGACATAGAAAGGGTTGTGGTGGCGGTGATGGCGATTAAGCGTGTAGATGGTGTTCCCCGAAGGGGTAGGCACTGTGGTGTACATGGCACAAGTTCAATGGGAACTAATCCAGACTTGGAGCTGCTACCGGGCAATTAAGTTAGAAAAATCCATACTAATATTAAAAATGTGAAAGTGTGTTTGTTTGTTTGTCCGGCTTTCACGTCGCAACGAAGCTATTAAATGGTATGGTTTTTGTGTGTGGTGATAGTGAGGAGGGTGGAGAGTGACGTAGGCTACTTTTTACCTCGGTAAAACATCCCCATTTGAAGATATCGATGTTTTTTTATTTGCTCCAGCAAGTCAGTTTACGTACACTTTATCTTCGGTCAGCATTACCTCAGGTTCCTCTAAGTATCTTTTAATTGTGGAACTGTCACTATTCATCCACCACAAATGTGTCATGTATGTTAAACAACTCATTGTTAATTCCCTTTGACCATCTATACTAATATTATAAATGGGAAAGTGTGTTTGTTTGTTTGTCCGGCTTTCACGTCGCAACGAAGCTATTATATGGTATGGTTTTTGTGTGTGGAGATAGTGAGGAGGGTGGAGAGTGACGTAGGCTACTTTTTACCTCGGTAAAACAACCCCATCCATGGGAAAATCGATGTTTTGTCATTTGCTAGATATTTAGTTCCCGATGTTGTTAATAGATGGCGTTAGTAAAATTATATGATAAACAAGTCATTGTTAATTCTCTTTGACCACGCGGGCGGAGCCGCGGGTAAAAGCTAGTAAAATAATAATACCGGGGATCCGATACCTTATAACGGGCGGCGTGATGTACTCCTCGCCCATGGTGACGGTGATGTAGTCGGTGAGCGCGCGGTAGATGCGGTCGACTCGGAAGCACCGCAGGATCATCAGCAGCTCGAACGGATTGAGGGTGTCGCGGTATCCGTTCGGTATTTCGTTCAGAGCTACACTTTAGTGCCGACTCTTATACCAAGTAGCTTCCTCTCAGAATCTCGTTTGTTTCTGACTACCGAGTACCAAGTACCTTATAACGGGCGGCGTGATGTACTCCTCGCCCATGGTGACGGTGATGTAGTCGGTGAGCGCGCGGTAGATGCGGTCGACTCGGAAGCACCGCAGGATCATCAGCAGCTCGAACGGATTGAGGGTGTCGCGGTATCCGTTCGGTATTTCGTTCAGAGCTACACTTTAGTGCCGACTCTTATACCAAGTAGCTCCCTCTCAGAATCTCGTTTGCTTCTGACTAGCGAGTACCAAGTACCTTATAACGGGCGGCGTGATGTACTCCTCGCCCATGGTGACGGTGATGTAGTCGGTGAGCGCGCGGTAGATGCGGTCGACTCGGAAGCACCGCAGGATCATTAGCAGCTCGAACGGATTGAGGGTGTCGCGGTATCCGTTCGGTATTTCGTTCAGAGCTACACTTTAGTGCCGACTCTTATACCAAGTAGCTCCCTCTCAGAATCTCGTTTGTTTCTGACTAGCGAGTACCAAGTACCTTATAACGGGCGGCGTGATGTACTCCTCGCCCATGGTGACGGTGATGTAGTCGGTGAGCGCGCGGTAGATGCGGTCGACTCGGAAGCACCGCAGGATCATCAGCAGCTCGAACGGATTGAGGGTGTCGCGGTATCCGTTCGGTATTTCGTTCAGAGCTACACTTTAGTGCCGACTCTTATACCAAGTAGCTTCCTCTCAGAATCTCGTTTGTTTCTGACTACCGAGTACCAAGTACCTTATAACGGGCGGCGTGATGTACTCCTCGCCCATGGTGACGGTGATGTAGTCGGTGAGCGCGCGGTAGATGCGGTCGACTCGGAAGCACCGCAGGATCATCAGCAGCTCGAACGGATTGAGGGTGTCGCGGTATCCGTTCGGTATTTCGTTCGTTTCGGGCGTGTCGCTGTCGAACCACTGGTGGGGAAGTAAATATATGCTGCATCACACGCTAGGCTTAGTCCTGTGTTGCGTGTGGCGGATACAGACAGAAAACAACACAATTTCAAATTCAAATTTCAAATTCATTTATTTGCACTAAAATTGGTACAGTAAAGTTCTTAAATTTAAAAAATTCCATCAATTTTAACCACTCTGTGGCATGCAAATATACATAGATGTCAAGTTAATAAGTTAATAGGTTAATAGTTAACATCCATATCCCAAGTAGGAATATTTATCTTCGAAATAAATACATGCCCCTGCCGGGATTCGAGCCCGGCACCTGCGGTTCGCTCAGGGTCACCTAACCATAATATACATTAACTCTTAATTAAATAACATCGTGTCTATTATATATAGAGAACTAATCTCATAGAGAAGGAAATATTATAAGTTGTGAAAAAATTGACTGGTAGAAATTGTCTCAATGCAAGTCACGTTAGTCAGAACGTCAAAAATTATATAGGTACTTTACATATCTGACCCCGCAAACGATGTTCTGCCATATGAAATGTGACACTTCACGTCAATGAACGACGGTTAAAAATAAAAATACTAAAATTGTGTTTAAAAAACATTTTCCAGTGGACCAAATTGTGAATCTAAACCATCCTCGAATCCCCTTGAATACACACAAAAAATTTCATCAACATAAATCCAGCTGTTTAGGAGGAGTTCACTGTCATACACACGTACACAAGAAACATATATATATTAAGATTATATTATGGAAGCAAGTACCTCTTGCCAAGCGTCCAGGCCCCTCGCGATGTATGATGGCAAATCCATGAACGCTTCAGGAAAGTCGATGCTTAATTTCACGATATCTTGCCAACCCTAAAAAAATAAACAGTCAAATTGAGAAATTCCATCTTTGTTGATATCAATCTCACCGGAAGCGAGAATGCGAGTTTAAAAGGAAAACACATTTTATAAAGTGATTCATTCGAAGATAATTATAATTACAGAATAAATAGACACGCCCGTCCCCAACTATTCCGTACCCAAAAGATTAGACGTCGGAAAAGTGCGGACGAAGAGAACAATCGTCGGTCATCGGTATCACGGGTCACAGTTTAGAGCATATTAGATTAGATTTCTATAGTTGCTAAGAATAAGGTTGTTACAATTAAGGTACATAATATAAAAAATTTGAAACTCTTATTCTACCTAACTGGTGTGTAAATGTAGAAGAAAACTTAGTAATTAATATATTTAAATTATAACATTTTCCATGTACCTATATCCTGTGATATGGGTGTCAGAGTCTGATATACACATACATAGATATTTTTAAATACAAACTTAAATAGATAATATTAACATCCAGACACAGAACAAATACAAGTGTTCGTCACATGAATATTTGTCCTGAGTGGGATTCGAACCCACGACCTTTGGTGCAACAGACAGGGTCACTACCAATTGCGCCAATGGGCCTGTTATATATATTAATTATTTATATTCTATTAATATTAATCATACTCCACCACGCGGATTGGTGGAGGGGTTAGTGTTGAGAAGGCTTGGCGATTGTTTTTACAACTAGAACCGACGACTTAACGTGCCTTCCGAAGCTCGGTAGCGCCCATGAAATTTTGCCACTAGCGATAAAAGAGCAGCTTGTGGTGCAGAGTATACCTGCGGGGGTATCCAGGCGGCGGGGCAGGGGATGGCGGCCTTCTCGAGCGCCACGTTGCCCTTGATGAAGAAGTCAAGCTGTTGCTGCGACACGCGGCCCTCGCTCTGCTCCAGCTTGATGTCCATTTGGAACGAGAAGAGCAGCTTGTGCAGAGTATACCTGCGGGGGTATCCAGGCGGCGGGGCAGGGAATGGCGGCCTTCTCGAGCGCCACGTTGCCCTTGATGAAGAAGTCAAGCTGTTGCTGCGACACGCGGCCCTCGCTCTGCTCCAGCTTGATGTCCATTTGGAACGAGAAGAGCAGCTTGTGCAGAGTATACCTGCGGGGGTATCCAGGCGGCGGGGCAGGGAATGGCGGCCTTCTCGAGCGCCACGTTGCCCTTGATGAAGAAGTCAAGCTGTTGCTGCGACACGCGGCCCTCGCTCTGCTCCAGCTTGATGTCCATTTGGAACGAGAAGAGCAGCTTGTGCAGAGTAGGTATACCTGCGGGGGTATCCAGGCGGCGGGGCAGGGGATGGCGGCCTTCTCGAGCGCCACGTTGCCCTTGATGAAGAAGTCAAGCTGTTGCTGCGACACGCGGCCCTCGCTCTGCTCCAGCTTGATGTCCATTTGGAACGAGAAGAGCAGCTTGTGCAGAGTAGGTATACCTGCGGGGGTATCCAGGCGGCGGGGCAGGGAATGGCGGCCTTCTCGAGCGCCACGTTGCCCTTGATGAAGAAGTCAAGCTGTTGCTGCGACACGCGGCCCTCGCTCTGCTCGAGCTTGATGTCCATTTGGAACGAGAAGAGCAGCTTGTGTCGCTCGAATATACCTGTAATATGTTAGTCATTGTCATAATACTACAGCGAAAGTCAAAGTCAAAGTCAAATAATTTATTTCGCCATGAGGTGATTATACACGCTTAACGAAAGTCTAGAACAAACAAACTACTTAAAGAGAAGAGATATAATGCTATTCTAAACTGATTAATATAAAGTAAAGGATGAGCTATTGATCCTTGAATGAATAGCTAATCCTACACAGGTGCCTAAGGCTAATTGACCGTGTAAGACCGTTGTGGCCGTTGTGTAGACCATGTAATATTGGCTCGTGCAATCCTAGGCAATGCTATACCTGTGCAGCCGTAGTCGTATACATTCTTGGTGAGCATGTCGATGATATTTTTAAGGCGTTTCGCTAATATCACGTTGGGCATCGCTTTGCGCAGAGAAAACGAGAACACCTGTAAACAATACAATTTAGAGTTACATCAGTCTACACAAAAATAATTATTGTTTCCAACGGCGATCGCCATCTAGCTGACTAAATTATGAGGTGAACTAACTTAGCAAATTATTGTTTATGATTTATAAACGCTTGGGAACTCATAGTCTAAGACTATATATGCCGATAAGAAAGTAAGTCTTTGTCCTTTTGGTGTATAATAAATAAACTTGCCTTGTCTTGTCTTAAGCTTCGACTGGCAGCTGGATGGGCAACCGCTAGTAGCGAAAATTCTTGAGCGCTTTCGTGCTTCGGATGACATACAAAGCCGTCGATACCATTTGTTATCATAAGAATAGTTAACGCACGTCGGATGCCTTAAAACTTATGACATTCCGGTTCCCCACCCTTCACTAATTCACACTGGAGCAGCATATGATCTAGCCTTTTCAGTTGTGAAAAGAGAAATGAAATGAAATGAAAATAAAATGAAAATGTAATTTATTTCGCTCATAACTACAACATAGCATGCAAAATAAAAATAAATAAAAAAAAACAAAAAAGTCAACACATGAGCAAACAATTCATCGCGTTGCAGTTTAGGCGAAAAACGCAACACACTCAGCATGTGCCGCAGCGGTTAAGCTGCAGCGCTGATTTTCAGTGTGCTCGTTTTGTCGCATAATTCGGACGAAGAGATCCGCATCAACCCGGCGGGACAGTGGACCGGTCGTGAATTACAGCCAGATAATATATCATCACATGAACTCACGTCAAGATATGATGAGAGCGAGTACTGGTACATAGAGTTGACGCTGGCCATGTCAGACAGCACGAAGAACAGAATGGAGCCCCGCTTGGCCACCGGCCGGTAGCCGTCGCGTAGCTTCTCGATGTCTCTTGTCGTTGTCTCAGCTAGCTCCAGTTTCTCCATCACCTATAAATGATTCTTTGTGTATTATTCGCGTCGATTCAATGTGATCGAAGCAACGACAGGCGCGGTATGTTTGTAGATGGGTGACCGCTGGTGGTGGTATATAATTTCCTGGGCTACGAGCTTCGGAGGGCTCGTTAAGCCTTCTCAAAGACCTTCGGGTGGATTGAGAACATTCGACACTGGACTGGCTACTAAGCTCTCCACCAATCTGTATTGGAGCATGCTCTAGAACTCCCGTAGTGTGTCTGTGTCCCGAACTGTGTCTGTGGGGGAGACCCACGCCCAGCAGTGGGACGTCTATGGGTCGTAGATACCTAGCTAAGCCGATAACTTAGCTAATGATTCGATACACCATATTCCGTCTTGAACGGACATTATGAACTGGGGCGATGGAAGGCAAAAGCAGTCATTGTGTCATGCCGAAGCCAGCGAGGCCGCAGGTCTAGCAGTGGTGATCTATTAGATAAATCAATAGATTAAAATACTATTGCAGCGCAGAATTGATTTAATTTTATTATCTACCTACCTTTTATTGATTCACGAGTGGGAAACCTTTTAAAGGTACCCGGACATCGTGGAAGCGACGCCAAGTTATGTGGGATTTTCCACCACTTAAAGCCCCCTCGGTGGCCTTCTCTTGTGTAGGGCTCTGTCATCTCTGTTAGAACGCACCGGTGCCGGTGCGAACAGGTCAGCGCTTTGCCCATGACAGGCTCGTGTCAGAGGAGACTCCAAAGACGTCAATATCCATCTACATTATCGTGCAGCCACATAACACGACGTCTTTCCCGACGTCATTAGATGGACAGTTCAAGCTCCCACTCTTGCCATCCGCAGCCCCAGAAGCCCCCTATTAGTCGTCTCTTAAGATAGGCAGATGATACCATAGCACGCTTCTGGTCCCGAGCTACAGGGACGATAGTCTACCTACTTAACTGCTAATATCTTCTTACCTCCGCCGCCTTTGACTTTGTATTCTCCAGCGTGTTCACGAGCTCGACGTTGTCCAGCATGTTGCCGGTGGACGTGGCCAGCTCCCGCAGCAGCGAGTCCTCCAGCCCCGACAGCAGGCTCTTGTTCGCGCTGGTCTCTATGATGAGACTCTCTCGCTGCTCCTCCAAGTCAGCTCGCTCGGCGCGCACCACTACGCTCAGAAGCTGGTCCTCTAGACCCTGATATTATGGAAGATGGAAGAAAATATTAAAAAGCTGAGTTTCAGATTCTTATTGTTTATAATTTGATTATTACTGATTATTGAGAATACATATATAGTAAGGGAACACAGAAAAGAACATTATTTAAGGACTAGTGGACGCCCGCAGCTTCGCTTGCGTGGAATTAGACATAACAATAGTTTTTCGTCGTTGTCGTTTACACCTAGTAATATTATATAGCCTTCAGTGAAGATGCAGCTTTATAATGGTGAAAGAATTTTTGAAATCAGTCAAGTAGTTTTTGTGTAAAAACATTATAAACAAATGTTCCTCTTTATAATATTAGTATAGACCATAAATAAAAAAACACTTGGTTGCCTGTAAAGTCGGTATACGGGCGAAAGTTTTACGTGACAACGACTTTGAGTGGTAAAATAATTTTAATGTGAATATTCATTCGTATAGTAGGAAGAAGGATGAAATAATAGTAACAATTTAAAACATTTATTTATACAAAGAATTATATTTAAAACATTAATTTATACAAAGAATCTCGCACTGAATTTCATATTAACAAAATTTTATTTTTACCTTTACACGTACATACGTATTTATATACAAATATACATACAATAACTTGTTCACTTTTTATGTCTGTCTCTCTCGCTCTTAGGCGGGCTAACCATGCCCGAGTGGAAGGGACGCGTGCCTCTCACTCGCTCTCATTGTGAGCGCATAACGTGAGCGGAGCGTAACGCAGTTTCTTGAAGTGTCACCCGGCAAACCAATTTATAAGACGTTGTCACGTCAAAAAATCAAGCGCAGTCGTAGACGTACGGCTTGTGATCAGGCTTGCCAGCGCACTTGTTATTATGGAACAAATTCTTAAAAAACTAAGTAGGTCCATCAAAAAAGTGTGATCGCCGACCCACCTGCACAGTCACGGTGTAGTTGATGACGACCGCCTTGGCGTAGGCGGCGGGGTTGAACTGCGGGTTGGCGAGCTTGGTGGTGAGGTACATGCGGAAGTTGGGCTCGTAGTCCACCTCGCTGCTGCCCAGCATCACGAACGTGCGCCCGCCCTCCACTGTTGCCAGATTAATATTTATTTTTTATTTAATGTTTTTCGCAAAGCCATTTGTTGTAGCTAAGCTAAACTTAATCAAGTATTTGTATAGGTCACAAACATCATATTGTGTTACTTACCTATATACAAATATTATACTTATTATTAAGGGAAGTCCGTCCCTAATGGCCGTCAGCATTATCTGCCAATCGACCAAGGTGATGCATACATATGTAAAACAAAAATATGTCAATCAAAATAGATAATACCTTTTATTATCTGGAAGAGATCGCTGCTTAGCGATAAGGTCGCCCATTGTACCTTATATACTAAGATTAATTTTAATTATTTCTGTATAATTGTTTGTTTCTATGTGTACAATAAAGTGTTAAATAAATAAATATATTAAATGATCGACCTTTATGCGCTCATCATCATGCGGTTGAGATATTATCAACCAATCAATAATGTTAAGCTATAGTGTTAAGCTATATATTGTAAAGCTATTCTATTTCTTTAAGTAGTTTGTAGTTACCTAGACTTTCGTAAAGCGTGTCTAATCACCTCATAGCGAAATAAATAATTATTTGACTGACTTTGACTTTGATTCGTACACCAGTTCCGGTCGGCAAGGGGACGGTTACAGCTAGTGGTAATTAAAAAAAAAGTAGCAGATCTCGCGGGTGGTTCCAAAGTAGATTAAAAGTCACTTTATAACAATGGAATTTCCGCAAAGTAACACCTGATACAATTAACTATAATTCTTATTTGTCAAGTCAATTCATAATCATTAAAACTTATTTACAAAAAAAGTAAAGCATATTTTCCTTGAGGGAGGAAACTCAAACGTCACCTTTGATATTCTTCTCCAGTACATTGTCAACCACGGGGTCAATGTATTCGTTTACATCTTGGAATAGCACAGGCATGCCATATTTGATTGCCATCTCCAGGTGTCTAAGGAATTGCGGATCGTTGAACGATAAGACCTGTAATGACGTTATGGAATAGAATAACTAAGTACTATTTTCAGCAATGGACCAACAAAGGCTGTGATGGTTGCAAAATGAACTTATCTTTGACTAGTGGACGCCCGCAGCTTCGCTCGCGTGGAATTACACATAACAATAGTTTCGTTTACACCTAGTAATATTATAAAGCCTATGTCACTCAGTGAATATGCAGCTTTCTAATGGTGAAATAATTTTTGAAATCGGTCTAGTAGTTCTTGTGTGAAAACATTACAAACAAATCTTTCCTCTTTATAATATTAATTTATTTATTAAGTCAGCATGTATCAAATATTAGTAAGTATAGATGATTTGATAAGTGCAATTACCTTGAGGTTGTTTTTAGCCTCCTTTTTCTTAATCCAATTGAGAGCTTGAGTCTGTGGATCGATGCAGAGGGGGAACCGGGAGGCTCTTGTTGTAAGAATTCCGTTTTGGACTGATAGCTCGTCGGGCGGCAAGCCTTCAGAGTTCCATCTAGAATAATATTTAATTTCAGCTATGGATAATATTTCTAAAACCGCATTCGTTTCAAAAAAAGATCAGATATTTCCAGACGTTTTTTTCGGGTTTACTTAATCTTAATAATTCAACAAACCGCTCACATTGTAAAGGATTTATTACTACTGATTACTTCTAGGTCCAAGCTTATATTTTTAAAATCTCACCCGCTTATCTCAACTTCATTAGTCAGATTCTTCTCAACCGTGAAGGGCATAGTCAGCGGGATGCCCCGTTCGATGACGTCACCGAGCCAATCCTCGTATATCATTGTCTGTCTGAACGAGAAGGAGAATGGCCCAGCGTAGCTCAGAAAAGAGGCGGCGAGCAGGCAATTGCCGATCAACCGAGACTGTTCGACGTATAACGCCGCCAGGTCTTCCGTCCAACGCTTCTGTTCGCTCGACAGGCCAGACATGAGTTTATCTGCAGCTATCTGTATGACAGATAGATAAATTAAATACAAATAAATGTAACAATAATAAATGATGAATTGTAACATTCTAATGCGTAGATCAGTAAGTGTAAGATCAAAGTGCTCAACAATAGGAAAAATAAAATGGTTCATGATGATGATGCATGTAATTCATTCATTCAATCAACAAATACCAATGTCTCCAACATGATATCCGACTCATCCTGCAACTCACTCGCTCGCTCATGCATTCAACAATTAATCCTCTCATTAAATAAATTCTTACCAATCTCCTCATCATGATATCGGTCTCCTCCTGCAGCTCCTGCCTCCTCATCATCGCGGTCTCGTATCGGTTGTTGAGCCCGTCGAGCGTCCTCTGCAGACGGTCGATCTCGCGGTTCAGCGAGGCGAGGTAGTTGACAGCCTCGGTGTATTCCTTCTCGAGGGCTTCCACCTTATCCTTCTTCGGCTTCACTTCCTTGTAGACGGCGCAGTAGCCGAGAACGGCTATGACGAATTTTAGCAGGCCGTACCTGCAAACGTTAGAAATCCATACTATATACTATAATATTATAAATGTGAAAGTGTGTTTGTTTGTTTGTTTATTTGTTTGTTTGTCCGGCTTTCACGTCGCAACGAAGCTATTAAATGGTATGGTTTTTATGTGTGGTGATAGTGAGGAGGGTGGAGAGTGACGTAGGCTACTTTTTACCTCGGTAAAACATCCCCATTTGAAGATATCGATGTTTTTTTTATTTGCTCCAGTAAGTCAGTTTACGTACACTATCTGCGGTCAGCATTACCTCAGGTTCCTCTAAGTATATTTTAATTGTGGAACTGTCACTATTCATCCACCAAAAATGTGTCATGTATGATAAACAACTCATTGTTAATTCCCTTTGACAACGCGGGCGGAGCCGCGGGTAAAAGCTAGTAATACGATAGTATAAGTTTTTTCAAGCAAGCCTACATACTATCTACCTTTAAGGCTCATTCGAACTTGCTCATCCAATTTGATGCTTTTCCAGAAGTTGGGTTAGTCATCATAATATAAGTTATGCAACTAAATATGCTGCGAAAATAAGCCGACTGCAGGTGATGTGATCTCCACAGAACAGGTAGCATCATAATGGCTTTAAGTGCGCCTATCGCATCCGCATATCAAAGATATCAATAAAGTTGTACAGATAAATAAATAAATATGGCTCTTGGATAGCGTCCATTGCCACGTAAAGCTAAATTTTTGTTTTAACTGTAACTCACTCAGCCTTGATCTGCTGTATAATTTTTTTTTCCGGGGAACCTAATAGGGAATATTAGGTATCGTGGATGCAACATCGGGTTATGTGGAATTTTCATCATCAAAAACCCCTCGGTGGCCTTCCACCACCTTGTGAAGAACCGCTGGCTCGATGTAGGCCTACAGCTACATTGTAGTTAAATTTAACTCACCCAGCCTTGCTGATCTGTTGCATAGTATCTAGCTTTTTGCTTTTTTTCATATGTGCCTTGACCGCCTTGACCTGCGCCTGCGTGATGAGGTCGCAGTTCATCTCCTGCAGGTTGCGCAGGAAGTTGGGGTCAGCCATCATTCCCTTGGCGCCCTTCCAGCTCACGTCCTTTATGCCGCGGATTATCACCACACACTCGCACACCACCTGTTTGGTGCATAAAATGAGAATGTACTGATAATATGTAATACTCTTAATAACACCTTTGAACCTATCTGTGACGTCGTAGCTGGCTAACGGAAAGACCGATTTCGAACGAGGTTTTTGTATGTGTGAAATGTGGATATACAGCTTACACACACACGTGTGTATTCAAAATGTGATTCAAAATTTACTATCAACTTCACCTTTATGATATAGCAAGTAAATATAGAAAAAAAAAGAAAAGCCGCCCACATCACCTCCTCAGCAATCTCATCACCACACTGCCTGCGACTCCACCGTCTCATCTATGGTCGTTATAATAATAAAGCCTTTATTTCTACTACAAACTACAAAAAACTACAAAACAAACTACACAAAATAACTCGTAGTAGTCGCCTCGGCGGCGAAGGCCTCCCCTAAACCTCTCCATTCTGCTCTATTTCTTGCTGCGGTCATCCAGTACTTTCCAGCTCTTTGGGTGAAAATATCTCGCCATCTCCTTTTTGGCCTCCCTCTCTGTCTGAAGCCTTCCCTTGGTACCCATTCTGTTACTATTTTCGTCCACCTTGAGCTGTCCATTCTACAT
The DNA here is from genome assembly GCA_944567765.1 of Carterocephalus palaemon. Taxonomy (NCBI): domain Eukaryota; kingdom Metazoa; phylum Arthropoda; class Insecta; order Lepidoptera; family Hesperiidae; genus Carterocephalus; species Carterocephalus palaemon. Next base: position 3,900,956 of record OX155655.1, on the reverse strand, counting down.
ATATGTCCCGCCCATCCCCATGTGTCCTGTCTATGGTCGTTAATAATGATTTTTTATAACTATAGATAATAAAAGACAATATATACCACATCCATAGAATTTAGTGCTAAAAATTTTGTGGTCGTTGCTCCGCACGATGCAGAGTAAACAGAAAACTTACCAATTGGTACGTTTTAGAGGCTTGGCCTAAGGCAAATTTGCTCCTCGTCGCCAGTTGATATGTACTGCACCGGAAGGGGGATGAAAGTCCTGAGGGTCGTTATTCGGGATCACAATAAAACGCCGCTAACCGTTACTTGCATATATTTCAAGTGTCATTTATTATACAAAGTTTTACCTACCTACATAATTATTTCTAACTACCTACTTATTGCCTAATATAATTATTTGATACATCACACTTTTGCAACTTCGTGTCTTTGCAATAAAATATGTCGTCAACATAAAACTAGTAAATTCACCTGCACCGCCTCGGGGGGCGTGGCGAACGAACGGATCTCGGTGATGTCGTTCTTGTCCAAGTCGGCGAGCGCGAGCCGCGCCGCCTCGAGCGCGGGCAGCGCCGCCGACAGCGCCTCCTCCGCGTCGGCCTTCTCCGCGGCGATCACCACGCTCTGCTCGGTTATCTCCTGCGACTTCACCGCCGCAGTTTGCTGCTTCGTGTCTTTGCAATATGTCAACATAAAAGTAGTAAATGTACCTGCACCGCCTCGGGGGGCGTGGCGAACGAACGGATCTCCGTGATGTCGTTCTTGTCCAAGTCGGCGAGCGCGAGCCGCGCCGCCTCGAGCGCGGGCAGCGCCGCCGACAGCGCCTCCTCCGCGTCGGCCTTCTCCGCGGCGATCACCACGCTCTGCTCGGTTATCTCCTGCGACTTCACCGCCGCAGTTTGCTGTTTCGCCACCGCAGCTTCCGTTGCTGTTTAAAAAATATACCGATACTAGCTTATACCCGCGGCTCCGCCCGCGTGGTTAAAGGGAATTAACAATGCCATCTATTAACAACATACGGAACTAAATATCTAGCAAATAACAAAACATCGATATCTTCCCATGGCGATGTTTTACCGCGGTAAAAAGTATCCTACGTCACTCTCCACCCTCCTCACTATCTCCACACACAAAAACCATACCATAAAAAAGCTTCGTTGCGACGTGAAAGCCGGACAAACAAACAAACAAACACACTTTCACATTTATAATATTAGTATGGATTAATGGTTCAGGCCGCAAGTGTAGTACTTGCGCAAGTATAATACGGATGTTACGGTGACAACGTATCATTTAGTGGTAAAATTTTCATAATCATAAAGAAGAAAATTTTAATAGCAAATGAACCGCGCATCCGCACTATCCACAGTTGCAAATCACCAACCGCAAAAATCGCAACCACTACCGATATACGGACAGACATGAAAGTCTGGTGCATTCGTAAGCGCTGATTGGTTCGTCAGCCGTAGTACGTCCCCCCATGCGCAGCTATACCCACTGGATTTCATAGAGCTAAACTTTTGTGTCCTGAGCTGTAAAATTAAAGTAAAGAGCTGAACTTGCGATGTCTACCCGTCATTGCAAGTATACAAATAATATTTCTTACCAGTGGAAATCTCCTTGAGCAATATCTCGCACTCTTTGGTCTGCTCCGCCACGATGACCTTCTGCACGGCTAGTTTGGCGTTCAAATCCTCCAATTGTACATTGGCTTCCTCGATCTTAGCCAGCCCGCCAATCAGGCGCTCACACTGTGAACCGAGATAAACAAATCGGTCAAAACGGTTCCCCATAAAAGATTTTGATATTTTACTGTCTAGAGCTAGGCACAAATTATTTATCCTTATTTCTTGTATGTATTAAGATAAGAAAACTATTGTTTTTTACAAATAAATTATGATTTTTAGTGTTGTAGATTTGTATGCTCTGCAGCATTGGTATTCGGACCCCTGCCCACCAGTGGGTCTATGTCAGTGAGTCCGAGTTATGGCTATTGTACCTGAGCGACGATAAAGGCGTCCTTCTCGTTGAGCAGCGAGAGGTAGTTGGTGAGATAGTCCATGTAGTGTTTGGGCGTGACGTAGTTGTTCCTGCGCAGCCGCTGAGTCTATGTGTTGTAGCTATTGTACCTGAGCGACGATAAAGGCGTCCTTCTCGTTGAGCAGCGACAGGTAGTTGGTGAGATAGTCCATGTAGTGTTTGGGCGTGACGTAGTTGTTCCTGCGCAGCCGCTGAGTCTATGTGTTGTAGCTATTGTACCTGAGCGACGATAAAGGCGTCCTTCTCGTTGAGCAGCGACAGGTAGTTGGTGAGATAGTCCATGTAGTGTTTGGGCGTGACGTAGTTGTTCCTGCGCAGCCGCTGAGTCTATGTGTTGTAGCTATTGTACCTGAGCGACGATAAAGGCGTCCTTCTCGTTGAGCAGCGACAGGTAGTTGGTGAGATAGTCCATGTAGTGTTTGGGCGTGACGTAGTTGTTCCTGCGCAGCCGCTGAGTCTATGTGTTGTAGCTATTGTACCTGAGCGACGATAAAGGCGTCCTTCTCGTTGAGCAGCGACAGGTAGTTGGTGAGATAGTCCATGTAGTGTTTGGGCGTGACGTAGTTGTTCCTGCGCAGCCGCTGAGTCTATGTGTTGTAGCTATTGTACCTGAGCGACGATAAAGGCGTCCTTCTCGTTGAGCAGCGACAGGTAGTTGGTGAGATAGTCCATGTAGTGTTTGGGCGTGACGTAGTTGTTCCTGCGCAGCCGCTGAGTCTATGTGTTGTAGCTATTGTACCTGAGCGACGATAAAGGCGTCCTTCTCGTTGAGCAGCGACAGGTAGTTGGTGAGATAGTCCATGTAGTGTTTGGGCGTGACGTAGTTGTTCCTGCGCAGCCGCTGCAGGAACTCCACGGAGTAGCGCGCCACCGACATGTGCACGTGGACCACGTGCTCCACGATTATGGGCCGGAATTCTTCGGGAATTTTTTTCACCTGTGTTCCAGCCATGATACAATAAAATACAATTCAAAAATACTAATCGTAGAGGTAATTGCAAGGAAAACCATTGGACGCTAGCGGACCCTCGGGGAAGCTATTGTATACTAAAAATTGATTATTAGACGCAGGCGTTACTGTTAATCTTGGGATCGATTCTCGGATCGGACACAGTATTACTGTTCTTTTTATAAGTTGAAATTACCACTAGAAGCCGGAGTTTGGATTTGAGCCCCATGGAATAAATTGGTATCCTTTATTATAAACCAAATACCAAAAATTACAGGTGAAAAGTATTACACATACTTTTCACCAGTGATTTAAGTAATACCTACCTCTTCGGGGAAATATAGGCTTTATGTTATATAATGTTTGGCTTATCATACTCACTTCAGCAAGGAACACGTTCGCGACGGCGAGAAGCGCCTGCTTCGGCCACGGAAACTGCCAGTCAATAGTCGTGTTGTTCACTAGACCCGGGAAACTTCGACACCTACAATTAGGTACATATATAAGAACTGTTCGACTTCAAGTGAAAGGTGAGTTTTGAAATAACTACGTTTAACTCATGCGCGATAGCGTTGATAGTGACGTCACTACGATCGGGTCTCAAGTTATCGTGCACGAGTTATACGTTTTACTTAATTTTGATATTCTTTCTCCGGGGTAAATAGGTATATGCATACCTGTTCCGTAAAATATCTCCGCTGGGCGACATAGAGAGTACAACGTGCAGATTGTCGGCGCACTTGTTACAGAAGTAGTTCCATACGGCGTCCCTGTATTACAATAATACAATGATAAATAATAAATAATGTATTAAAATCAGTATTTTCACTTTTTTCATACATACAATGTCTTGGCTATTAGAGCGTTCCATAATAAAGGGTTAGGCAGCGCTGTGTATACACCCACTTTTTATTTACCAGTTATGATTAGGTGGTGAGGCTATTACACACCAGGCACAAATTCAGACTTCACAGCATACCATTTTAGTGCTACATTGATTTGCCGGATAATATATTATTCGATCATTCATTCTGCTATTCCCGTTTAGTTATTCCAAGTATAGTTAAACTTCAGATTGCGTCGAAAAAAGACTTTCAGTTACTCGAGTATAAAATCATGGAATAAAATTATCCCTGGTATAGTTACGCGGTGTAAACCTATGTTTGGTCGAATCCGCCCTTAATATCATAATTATTATTACATATGCTGTTGGCAGTTGCTTTTGGGCCTATTAACTTTTTCATCACTCCAACTTGTAAATAAGATGGCCATTGATTTTCTGGCCAAAGCTGCAGACAGGAAATAGCATCAGTCTACATTGTGCAAGTTTCAATCTTGAATATTCATCATATTCATAATCTTCATTGTCAAATAAAAAGTAATGATCAATTACTTGGCAACCCCATAGCCAGCCTCGTTGCTCTCGTTGCGGAGCGCGTTGATGATGGCGTCCTTCTCGTCGTCGCCGAACAGCGCGGGGATCATGCCGATCATCAGTATATTGTTGATGAACTCCAGGAAACCCTCTTCTAGGATCTGCCGGGCAATTGGGTTAAGTTTTCATGGGTGGAGTTAAGATACGATGGAGTTAAGATCGTGTCTGATCGTGATTGAGTGAGACTGTCAACTCAATGAAGCGGTAAATTATTCATCATCACATCATCCTTTCTTTGTCTCACTGTTGGGCACGGGTCTCCTTTCAGAACGGGAAGGATTAGGCCTTAGTCCACAACGCTGGCCAAGTGCGGATTGGCAGACTTACTTCGAAACCATACCACTCGAGGACATTCGACAAATTGATTGGCTACTAAACCCTACAATCCGCTTTGCAGCAGCGTAGTGGAGAATGCTCTAGACCTCCCGCAGCTTTGTCTGTGGGGGAGACCCGTGCCCAACAGTGGGACTATGAGTTGTATATAGCTAATGAATACCTGGGCAGCCGTGAAGAGGAAGACGGTGGGCTTGCCGTCGACGCCGAGCTGGTTGTACAGCCGCTTCATGTCGTCCTTGAACGTGTTCTCGTTGTAGTTTCGCGTCACCGTTATCTCGAACACGTCGCAACCTGTCGCATTATTTGTTGTTGTTTAAGGGATAGTAATCCTCTTAATCATAAAAATTTATAAGTGTTTTGTCAATTTCTGTCAATTCTAAATCGAGTTTGAATAAAGAAGACAACTCAACACAACTATAGGTTTATTATTTTTTATAAGAGGGTTAATTTGCACGATTCAGAACCTGGACACGGATTTTCCAAGGTTGATTTGGTCGTTTTCTATTATTTATGTTAAATATCACGACTTTGACGACTGCCAGACTAGAGGTTCGAATCCCGACTGGGACAGATGTGTGTTCTGTGTTCATCACTCGCATGTTAGGCCAACCAAGGCATACTGCAGAAGTGTAAGTGATGAGAATATGTGAGATTCATTCAATATGCCCAATGGGGATTTTAAAATAAACTACAATAACCTTACATTTCAATTACAGCCTCAACAAATAACCGCGGATCGACAATTAAACCTTGATATCCCCTGAGTAGGTATGGGAAGGAATAAAATCACCTCAGCATAAGATCATCCTAGACAGATATTGTACCTTCAAAAAAATCAGATGAAGTACTTCATACTTCATTAATGTTCAAATGAGATATCGCTCTATCGCTGTTGACGTGGGTTTTTAACTTGAACTAGTGATCGCCGAGTAGTCGAAATTCGACTGGTAATTCTATGAACGACTCTAAACTTTCAATAAATGATTTTTTAAATGACTCGAATGTAATTTGTATATAGTTAAAATATGATATAATAATAGAACTAATAATATAATTTTAACTAATATAATAATAATACTACTTAAATTATAACTAATAAATTAATAATATAAATAATGTCATAAAGCCATAATTATAAGTTACCAATACATTATATATTTGTACGCCTTTAAACGGCTAGGTATAATGGATCCTCTTATTTCCTACCACTATGATAACCTATACCTAATAACAAATAAAACATTTGAATTTGAATTTACTAGGAAAAAATTATAGTTTTTTTTTTAATTGAGACTCCTTTTGGTGGTGACATGATTTGCGCTAACTTCTGTGATCGAAGCCCTGTTGGCCTAGACAAGTGGCAAAACGCTAGTAGAATAGAAATAGAATAGACTAACAAATGTATGGGATTGACATTCGCTATCGACTAATTAGTCCAAAACAAGAATTAATCTACTTTGCAACAATCCGCGAACAAAAACGTATGGTGATGTATGTATACTTTCATGCACGTAGACTAATTAGTCGTAAGCGAATGTCAATCCCACACATTTTTTAAACTATTCTATTTCTATTCTACTAGCGTTTTGCCACTTATCTAGGCCAGCAGGGCTTGTTATTCTATTCTATTCTACTAGCGTTTTTGCCACTTGTCTATGCCCTCTGTACGCACCCGCGGCGAAGGCGGACAGGCGGCAGATGGACTTCTTCCCGGAGCCGCCGACGCCGATGAGCATGGCGTTGCCGCGCGCCAGCCGCAGGATGCGGTGCACGCGCGTCAGGTGCTCCAAGCAGTCCTCGAACAGGACCACCGACATCTTGCCTATGCGCTCCTTGAATTCGTCTAGGATCTGTCAATATAAAAATTTGTAAACAATTAGTCACTACTAGCTTTTACCCGCGGCTCCGCCCGCGTGGGAAAAGGGGATTAACAATGCCATCTGTTAACAACATCCGGAACTAAATATCTAACAAATAACAAAACATCGATATCTTCTCATAAGGATGTTTTACCGCGGTAAAAAAGTAGCCTACGTCACTCTCCACCCTCCTCACTATCTCCACACACAAAAACCATACCATATAATAGCTTCGTTGCGACGTGAATGCCGGACAAACAAACAAACACACTTTCACATTTATAATATTACTTAGTATGGATTGTTTTGGCTCATGCTATATCTAGCTACAACCCATAGCCACCATCAAGGCATCCGAAGGTGTTCGACAAGGCTTAGCGACAATTTACAAAATAGAAAACAACCGAGACCGACGACTAAACTTGCCCTGTGAAGCACGGTACCGTCCATGAAATTTCGCCATGGGCTATAGGCGCTATAAAAAATGCCTGCTGAGCTATAATTTTTTAATTTGTTTGCCATTAGAAAAATTATCTAACTCTGATAATAGTTATTAGAATTAGTAATTGGTGACATTATAAACTGACCTCTTGAAACAAGAAGTAAACTGCGTCATAGTCAAGCAAATCTTCGTAGTATCGGATCTCTTCTTCATCTAAGGCGTTTCTGTAATCTCCAAATAGCAGAGGATCTCGAAGTACGTATTCTTCTAGCTAGAATTTGTAAGTAAAATGTGTATTTTACTTGATTGAATAATTAGATGAGACCTAGCATAATATTTTATGTTATTGTACTTAAATTTAGTTAGTTAAACAATTAGGTAAGTATCGCAAATGGAACATGCTTTGACTTTATGATTCGTCACGTACTGCGGAGAAATAGAGACAAAGGTGGTCTAATGTATTCGATTTTACATATTTCTTTCAGAGCGCCATTAACTTCTTTTTAGACATGGTGTTTCGATTAACAAAACCATATCGATTAAAACTATGAAAAATGAGATGCCGCATTATTAAATGGTCGTTGAAAATGTTAGCAAAAAATAAGAAACAACCACCAACCCGCATTGGAGCAGCGTGGCAAAGCATGCTCTAGACCTGCAGCTGTGGCTGTGGGAGAGACCCGTGCCTAAAAGTGGGACTTCTATGGCTTATAAGCTTAGCTTTTTTTATACCGTCAGTTCCCGCTCTACTTCAACTTCCATCTCTTCTTCAGTCGTCAACTCTCCCTCGTCAGTCGCCACCGTGGGCTTCGGTTTCGGCTCTCCGAACTCTGAAATAGTATATTTCACTACAAGTGCGGAAAGCCTGTCATTGCAAAGAGTTCCGACAAATGTCTACCCGAGCCGAAGGCAAGGGTTGACAGTCGGAACAAGTTGCAATGACGGTTCCGCACGTGTACTGAACAACTATTTTTAATACAGTTGCGAAAAAATTAAGCAATTTAATAAAATAATAAAAACACAAACTAAACTCGCAAAGAACATTTTTGGAAAATGGCGCCAACCTTAAAAGAATACAGAGTATTGCAGAGATTTTTTTTTGTTTTCTTCACCCATTCTGCGTAGGCAAAGGGAACTATGCCCATACAGCCAAGTCTTCAGTAGATTTTTTTTATTGACATGAAATTTAATGAGATGAAATGAAATGAAACCTAACCTAACTCATTGAATCAAATCATTAAATCTGATATTGAAACAAATTAGTAGCTTCTTTTTAGAAATATTTGCATGAATCATAAAAACTTCTATGAATATTTTTTTTAGTGAAAACTTCGTGGTTGGTTTTTTCTTTTTAATAGACATTATTTTGACAGTTGGGAAAGAGAACGCACGAGTTCGGAAAAGGTAAAGAAAAAGCACGAGTGTGTAATAGCTCACTTCCCGAACGCTATACGTCCCTGTAATACGCCACTTTTTGAGCAACTGTGTTAAAATAGTATATTTCGCTACAAGTGCGGAAAGCCTGTCATTGCAAAGAGTTCCGACAAATGTCTACCCGAGCCGAAGGCGAGGGTTGACAGTCGGAACAAGTTGCAATGACGGTTCCGCACGTGTACTGAACAACTATTTTTAATACAGTTGCGAAAAAATGAAGCAATTTGATAAAATAATAAAAACACAAACTAAACTCGCAGCGAACATTTTTGGAAAATGGCGCCAACCGTAAAAGAATACAGAGTATTGCAGAGATTTTTTTTTGTTTTCTTCACCCATTCTGGGTAGGCAAAGGGAACTATGCCCATACAGCCAAGTCTTCAGTAGAATTTTTTTATTGACATGAAATTTAATGAGATGAAATGAAATGAAACCTAACCTAATTCATTGAATCAAATCATTAAATCTGATATGGAAACAAATTAGTAGCTTCTTTTTAGAAATATTTGCATGAAACATAAAAACTTCTATGAATTTTTTTTTTCGTGGTTGGTTTTTTCTTTTTAATAGACATTATTTTGACAGTTGGGAAAGAGAACGCACGAGTTCGGAAAAGGTAAAGAAAAAGCACGAGTGTGTAATAGCTCACTTCCCGAACGCTAAACGGCCCTGTAATACGCCACTTTTTGAGCAACTGTATTAAAATAGTATATTTCATTACAAGTGCGGAAAGCCTGTCATTGCAAAGAGTTCCGACAAATGTCTACCCGAGCCGAAGGCGAGGGTTGACAGTCGGAACAAGTTGCAATGACGGTTCCGCACGTGTACTGAACAACTATTTTTAATACAGTTGTGAAAAAATGAAGCAATTTAATAAAATAATAAAAACACAAACTAAACTCGCAAAGAACATTTTTGGAAAATGGCGCCAACCTTAAAAGAATACAGAGTATTGCAGAGATTTTTGTTTGTTTTCTTCACCCATTCTGGGTAGGCTAAGGGAACTATGCCCATACAGCCAAGTCTTCAGTAGAATTTTTTTATTGACATGAAATTTAATGAGATGAAATGAAGTGAAACCTAACCTAACTCATTGAATCAAATCATTAAATCTGATATTGAAACAAATTAGTAGCTTCTTTTTATAAATATTTGCATGAATCATAAAAACTTCTATGAATTTTATTTTAGTAAATACTTCGTGGTTGGTTTTTCTTTTTAATATACATTATTTTGACAGTTGGGAAAGAGAACGCACGAGTTCGGAAAAGGTAAAGAAAAAGCACGAGTGTGTAATAGCTCACTTCCCGAACGCTATACGTCCCTGTAATACGCCACTTTTTGAGCAACTGTATTAAAATAGTATATTTCGCTACAAGTGCGGAAAGCCTGTCATTGCAAAGAGTTCCGACAAATGTCTACCCGAGCCGAAGGCGAGGGTTGACAGTCGGAACAAGTTGCAATGACGGTTCCGCACGTGTACTGAACAACTATTTTTAATACAGTTGCGAAAAAATTAAGCAATTTAATAAAATAATAAAAACACAAACTAAACTCGCAAAGAACATTTTTGGAAAATGGCGCCAACCGTAAAAGAATACAGAGTATTGCAGAGATTTTTTTTTGTTTTCTTCACCCATTCTGGGTAGGCAAAGGGAACTATGCCCATACAGCCATGTCTTCAGTAGAATTTTTTTATTGACATGAAATTTAATGAGCTGAAATGAACTGAAACCTAACCTAACTCATTGAATCAAATCATTAAATCTGATATTGAAACAAATTAGTAGCTTCTTTTAAGAAATATTTGCATGAATCATAAAAACTTCTATGAATTTTTTTTTAGTAAAATCTTCGTGGTTGGTTTTTTCTTTTTAATAGACATTATTTTGACAGTTGGGAAAGAGAACGCACGAGTTCGGAAAAGGTAAAGAAAAAGCACGAGTGTGTAATAGCTCACTTCCCGAACGCTATACGTCCCTGTAATACGCCACTTTTTGAGCAACTGTATTAAAAAGTATATTTTCAAAATGATGAGGCTCATTAACAAACATTAGCACTGATCTAATCTAATCAGTCTAGCGTGAAGTACAAGTTCAGTTTGTGTTATATTCATAAAATATTGTTTGTTTCAAATACAAAATAACAGAAAAAATATGGTAACAAACGAATTATGTGAATTACAATTTTTGAAAACATGCTGTAGAAATTAAATTGCTTTGGAGTACTGCGAACCTGCCAACTTTAGTAAATTGGTCTATGCGCTAAACCATTTTATTTGAAAGTCTAACTACTTTAAAACTACACCAATGAAGATATGATAGATAATATTACCTAGATAAAATTTTGTGTTGTATCCGTCACGTGCACAAATTTAATCAAATTTAAAATGCTCCAAATTTTAAATGCTTTTTATCATTTATCATTTTACACATCATATATCAATGCTTTACTAATTTCCTAAACCCACCATCCTCTTCTTCCTCGACCTTCTCCTCTTCCTCCGGGATAACAATCTCCTCCAGAACCACAGGCTCCTCTTCGGGGAAGTACTTCACTATGTGCTCCTGGATGTGGTTTCGCATCAGTTCATTGTCCTGCAGACGACAGAGCAGTTGTTCAATCAGTCAGTGTAAAACAAATAAAATTGCTTGCGGTCAGGTCTTGGATCGTTGATCGTAAGACTATCATTAGTAGCAATAGTGGCAAGAAGATCTTGAGTATTTCGGCGGACCAGTCTGTCAAAGTGTAGTCGAAATGTTCCCTACATTATTATGTATATTCTTATCATTCCATCCTCCGTTAAAGCAGAATACTGAATGCGGTGGAAGTCTTGATAACACTAGTAATGTAATTGAAGGAGTTAGGGGGTTCTATTCCGTATGGCGTCGCGCAGATATAAGTGCTTTGTCGAAAAGTTTACTCTCGAAATATAAATCGTTTATTTACAACTGAACAGCTGCAGTAACAATTAAAAGTGGTCTCATTAATGTTTTCTATATTTTACGAGCAAAAGAAAAATACATGCCAAAAAAATATGGATTTTGTGCCTCCTAAATTTTACTATCACAAAAAGTTATTAACTGCTGAGTTACGCTGCGAATAACAAAAATAATACCCCTTTTATAAACACTCACTTATTGTAAGTCAAAAATCAAGGTATCGTCTTGCGCGGGGCAAGTAAGTGGGTTGTCAGTTTTAAGCACTGATTGATTCGCCAGCCGTATAATGTCACCTGCATTTATACTCTACTAGTGGACTGGCGTGAAATTAGACATAATAATATATGTTTATTTTACACCCTTACAAATTTTTTACAAACTTTGAATGCCATATTACAGCCTATAATATAAATTTTATGCTTCTAGTTCTGAAAATGACAAAACCTTCGTAGAACCTTTCAACCCCCTTTTCAACACCTTACAACACTTTTTTCCAAATAAAAAGCCTATGTCCTTTCTCAGGCTCTAGACTATCTGTGTACCAAATTTCATTTAAATCGGTTCAGTAGTTTTGGCGTGAAAGCGACACAGACAGACAGACAGAGTAACTTTCGCATTTATAATATTAGTATGGATGAGTGGATGATGGATGGATGATCCCCTCCGAATTTCGTACAGAGCTACACTTTCGCGCCGATGCTCATACCTGTTGGTTGATGAGGCGATCGCAGATGACGCGCGTGAACTCGTTCCGCCAACATCGCACCACCGCCGGCTTGGCGCTGAAGTAGTTGGGGTGCGTGAGGCACAGCCCCGCCGCGATGCGGGACAGGTCGCGCAGGTTGAAGATGTAGTGGAACTTGGCCGGGGTGGGGGGCAGCTCCACGATTATTATCTACGAACAATGCAGGCGCTTAAAACGACAAATTATATATTGGTACTAGCTGACCCGGCAAACGTTGTTCTGCCATATGAAATAGTTGGGGTGCGTGAGGTGCTGAAATAGTTGGGGTGCGTGAGGCACAGCCCCGCCGCGATGCGGGACAGGTCGCGCAGGTTGAAGATGTAGTGGAACTTGGCCGGGGTGGGGGGTAGCTCCACGATTATTATCTACGAACAATGTAGGCGCTTAAAACGACAAATTATATATTGGTACTAGCTGACCCGGCAAACGTTGTTCTGCCATATGAAATGTCAAAGTGACGCGACACTTCATATAAATCGCGGGCTTCAAGCCAGAGGGGCGTATAATTTGCCTACAACTGTCGAGCCAAATGGAAGTAAGTGCAATACAATGTGGCATCTCGACAATGCCAATGAAATCAATAATTACTTCCTAAACGTTCCAGGAAATCTAAATGCACCACTCTCTACGTTAACATATTATGAATTTAATAGATTTAGTACAAATTCCTTCAAATTCAGGGAAGTTACTGAATCAGATGTAGCCAAGGCCATTCGTAGCCTTAGATCTAATGCTACAGGAGAAGATGGTATCTCTCTGGATATGTTATCACTAACCCTACCAAACTCTCTTGAGGCTATAACGAGACTTATAAATACGTCATTTCGGACTAACACCTTCCCTGATCAATGGCAACAAGCATTAGTTAAGCCGCTTCCGAAGAATGAAAATCCTGTCGATTTTAAAGACCTAAGGCCAGTAAGTATATTACCGACTATGTCAAAAATTTTAGAAAAAATAGCATGTACACAACTAACTAATTACTTAGAATCCAACGAAATCCTACCAGCTATGCAATCCGGGTTTAGGAAACGGAAAAGTACTAGTACTGCGCTAATCGACGTAATTGACAACCTTCTGACCGCTCAAGATGAGGGAAAAGGGACAGTGTTAGTACTGTTAGACTTTTCAAGGGCATTTGACTGTCTCAATATTCCATTATTATTAGCTAAACTTACTTACTATGGGTTAAGTAACGATACAGTCAAATGGTTTGATAGTTTCCTTAAAAATCGATCCCAAAGGGTAGTATTACATAAGAACGATGGAGAAATGAACTATTCCACTAGGCAAACTGTCAAAAGGGGTATCCCGCAGGGATCTATTCTAGGTCCTCTTTTATTTATAATATACAGCGCAGATATAACGACCCGAATTGAAAGCTGCAAATATCATATGTATGCTGATGATATACAATTATACTTATCGTTTAAACCATCAGATACTCAAGCAGCTATAGACAGACTGAACAGAGATCTAGAGAATATTGCAAATTGGTCTCACACTCACACCCTAGTTCTTAATCCGAACAAGACCAAATATCTCATTTTGGGTTCAAAGAAACAAGTGCAAAAAATCTCAAACCATAATTTCTTAGTTAAAGTTTCGGGGCAAAATATAGAGCGTATTTTTGAGGCACGTAATTTAGGAATTATGATGGATGAATCGCTTAGATTTGAAAAACACGTCATAAATTTAGCCAGAAACTGTTTTTACAGACTCAAGGTGTTGTATCGAATCCGAGACTTCATAGGAACCGAGCTTCGGATACGTCTGTGTGAAACATTGGTTCTATCGAAGTTAAATTACGCCGATACTGCTTTTGGTCCCAGACTTCTATCGAGATCACGCAACCTATTACAAAGGGTACAAAACGCCTGTGCCAGGTATTGTTTCAATATCCCACCCCGCGCACATGTTACGCCATTCTTAAACTCGGCTAGAATCCTGAAAATGGACTCTCGCTTAAAGCTTCACTTTGCAACGCTCCTCTTTGGAGTCATAAAACACGAGGAACCCAAGTATTTGTATGAAAAACTATTATTTAGGCGTAATTTGACCACTAAATTTGTCAGTCGATATCCTGATCGACTTATGTACCACTCACATTGTTCGGCCGCATTTCGTGGCAGTTTTAAGTACACCGCTACCAAATGTTGGAACAATTTGCCACCACCACTTCGTAATCTACAAACAATTAAGAATTTTAGGCACAAATTTAAATTGCATCTTATTAACATCCAACTAACAATGGGATAGCGGTGTATTCAAAATTTTCCCTTCTATTTAATGTTTTTTATTATTATTATTTTTTATTATTATTTTAATTTAATTTATTTAATATTTATCACACTACATATTTCCAATCATTAACATATAATATTTATATCGTAATCATAGCTTTTATTTTTATAATTACGTGAACAACAATTTTTGGTATGTACTTCGTATAAACAAAATTTTAAAAAAAGTCTTGTATCTATGTATTATTTTTGTAGGCTTTCTGTTTGGCCAGACTATTCTCCCCCAACGTAGGCTTCACTGAAAATCAGCGCTGCTGGTTTCTTTTTCAGAGCCAGCAGCATAATGCTGAGTGTAGGCCATTTTGGTTGCACTCACTGCAATAAGGATAACGTTTAGGCATAAGTTATCTTTGTAAGTTAGTTATAGTTTAGTTATATTGTGTTTGTTATCTTTGTTGCAATTTGTGCATTACAAATAAAGTTTTTCTTTCTTCTTTCTTCTTTCAATATTGTGAGTTTCTAAATACTTACAACGAAAATGATCATTTCACGTTATTAGGAAAGTACTTTCGTAGACACATGCACATTATCATATAAAGAGATACAAGTTTTTTTTGTCTCCTGTAAATTAGGTATTGCTTATACGCCCCTCTGGCTTGAAGCCCACGAAATTACTTCACGTTAAATTATTAGGATATTGTTCATACAAAAATACAAAAATTGCGTTTAAAAAATAATGGATGTGGGTAGGAGGGTGACAAATACAACACTGCATTTTCTAGACGGCGGTTCACCATTAATTAAGTCTCCTCTAGTAGGTCATGGCACTTTCTTTGCTCTAAGTTGATAAAATAGGTTAGTCCTGGTTGTTGGGTTGTCCCCTTGCTACATTACGAAAGAATGGCACCACGTAAGTTTAAAGACAGTCTGCCAATCTGCATTTGGCCAGCGTAGTGGGCTCTGATATAACCCCTTCCATTTCAAGAGGAGACCCTTGTCTAGCTGTGGGATATAAAGGGTTGTGGTGGTGGAAGATTTTCGACATTCTCAAATTCGGTTTAATCCAGTATGGGAATACTGGATTCAGAACCCGATTATGATTTAAATTGTATCAATCAATTGAATAGTCGTTAGTTAAAATAGAAGAAAATTGAACGATTATTAAAATGTTTGGTCCATTTCACGGAAACCATGCATTATTCGGTATACAAAGTAACCTTTGCCACTCTCAAACAATCACTTCGGTTCGCACCATAATTCCACTTTCCTATTTATGTAATCGAATTACCATGCTATTCGCTGCGACCCATAGACGTCCCACTGCTGGTCACAGATCTCCCCCACAGACACAGCTGCGGGAGGTCTAGGCAAACTCCCTCAAAACCGAATGCATGGGAATGCCACATCCTTACTTTATACAGATCCAAGGTCATCTGTACAATCTTGTCGACGATCCCCTGTATTTCATCAGGGAATATGGAGAAGTGTCCCCTCATTATGGACGTGTAGATGTGTCGCAGCGTGTTCTCCGACGGAAACTGCAGGTTGTATACAGAGAACATCGAGATGAAACGTGGATCCACCTGAACAAGAAAACCATCTGTATTGAAAGGAGTGTTTATATTGTGAGTGATTTTATGTATAATAATGCTTGATATGCCTAGATAGGAGCATTTTATTTTAGCTGCCTTATAATATGTGGGTGATTTTTCAAATGATGACAAAAAGGATCCCGAAGAAAATAATTAATGTTGAAAGCAGACATAATGGCAACAAATGTTAACCTACTATTGATTATATGAAGAACCCGGTAATATTACTTGTCTCTCTCAAATCTTACATTAATCAAAACCTCAGTAATAAAGCTTTCTATAAAATAAATGACAACTTAAACGATAAAAACGTTTGGTGCGATGTATCTCCAGCTCCACTTTCTTTTAGATTTGTAACGATCTGAATGGCAGGTGTCATAGTTCTGCATAACCCATGTACTAGTCTCTATATATCCACCACAATAGACCCAATATAGAATTAGAATAAGGGCTAGAATAAGGGCTAGGTAACTAGGGTGTTATTCTTTTATTCCTTTCTATTTACTTACGTCATTTCTGCCACCGCCAGCTTTTCCCATGGCCGCTAGGAAACCAATATCCTTTAAATTCTTCCAGTTGAGATCTTTTCCCCTATCATAAAATCCTTTCTTCTCGAACAGAAGTTTCAGTAAAGCTATAGGCTGCTGTGTGCCGTAAGTATCCACCTAAAAAAATCAAATGTAAAGCAATGTTTGTCAACGCATATATTTCAGTTTATTACTTGTGTGTTTTGTTGTTATGTTCAAATAAATACATTGATACATAAAATAAATTATTAATAGTATAATAATAAATATAATAGTTATCAAGAACATGTCTTCGATTTAATAGCAATCACAGTAAGAATGGTGTTAATAAAATGAAAGGCCAAATAGATCAAAAAAATCCACAGAACGAATTTGGGTGTATTATCCATGAAATTGACCACGCCCTGCGAAATATGTCAAATTTTCAGTATAGGTATGACCAGTACCGTTTAAGAAAATCGGTGGTAAGTTTATTCATTTGCGAGTAGATTCCGATATGTTTTATCGACATACATACTCGAGATGTCTCTGTAGCTCGGGACCAGAATAGTACTACGGTATCCTCCGCCTGTCGTAAGAGGCGATTACCTTTCAAAGTTTTCCCAAAGGTTTCCCCGTATTTTTCAAACGCTACACAATCACACCCTCGCTGTAGGCCTAGGCGGGTGGCGGAGACATAGAGAAAACATCACAATTTAATGTCCATGCCCCAATTACAAACATATTATATCTGTGAAATAAATAACTGCCCGGCTGGGTTTCGAACCCGAGACCCGCGGTTAAACAGTCGGGGTTAAGAAGCACCACTGCGCCACGGAGTTGTCATGTATAAAAAAAGAAATAGGGGTTGTCTGAAAAACAGCGCTGCGTAGGACCTGCAGGCCTATGTCACGAGAAGCTGAGCCAACTCCTGTTGCCCACTCAAGACTTTTTTTTAAATCTAAGGTACATTTAAAAAAGTCTTGAGTGGGCAACAGGCAATACTTTAATTTTGTTTATTATTTATTTATTTATTTATTTATTTATGTACACACATTACAAAGAAAAATCTTAAATATTAAAGGATATGTACAGTACAAGGGTACTACTTATTTCAAAGTGAAATGTCTTCCAGTAGACCCGTTGGTGGAGCAGTCGTTAAGAGAGGCAAACAAGTGTGTCCAATATAACAAATATAATTATTATAAATAAGTAAACACTAATAATGAATAATTTTATTACTATACATAATAAAACATAAATATGCAAATACATTTATAATATATAATATAATAATAATATACATATATACAGGGTTATTGGCAACTCGACGCATTCCCGTTAGGAGGTGATAGGGGTGACCATTTGTGATAATTTTAACCCCCATATGCACTATGCAAAAGTGAACCATTTTCGAGTTATCAAGCTTTTCAGCCTCCCTCAAAATAGGTCAGAAATGCAACATCAAAAATTTATTTTTGGTGTGAAATTGTGTATTGTATTAGGTACCTGTAATTTTTCTATGGAATTGTCAATTGAATTGTGTGGCAATACAACATTTTTATACTTATTCTTAAATACTCACGATGGGCATATTCATGTCGTCGATGAAGACGAGCATGCGCTTGCCGACGGGCGGGCCGAACGTGTCCTTGGTGCGCTTCTCCACCACAGACTCCAGGTTGCGCTGCACGTCCATCGACGACGTGCGGGACGAGAAGTTCATCTGTTGGATTA
This sequence comes from Carterocephalus palaemon, assembly GCA_944567765.1. Taxonomy (NCBI): domain Eukaryota; kingdom Metazoa; phylum Arthropoda; class Insecta; order Lepidoptera; family Hesperiidae; genus Carterocephalus; species Carterocephalus palaemon. The sequence continues at coordinate 3,882,706 of OX155655.1, read as the reverse complement.
TCTGAAGAAAAAAATGGTTGTCTGTAAAGTCGGTTTACGGACGATAGATTTACGTGATAACGTCATAATCATTATTTTATACAATACAAAAAAAAAGAAAAGGAGAATTGAAAATACAAAGTTAACAGACAACAGACAAGTCTATATATTTATTTTGACAGTTCCCTACACTGAGCAAGTTGTTCCCTATTTAGTAGCCATGGAAACGGTTGTCAATAACGCCTCATGACGTCAGAGCGAGGTAACGACAAATCACGTCACACTTTTTCGTTCGTGTTGCTGATTTATAAGACGTTATCCCGTCAAAAAAAACAAGAATCAATTGTTTAATGTCACAATGATGAAGTGAATTTTCTAGAATAGTGTGAAACGCTTCCTTCAAGGCATGCACCTGTAATGCCCCGCCCCTGGTGTCGCACGTGTCTATAAGCGAAGGTGAACACTTGTCATCTGGTGGCCCAATAAATCTTATTAAATTTGTGCACCTTTTGCATGTGGCCCGTATACCTTTTTGTCCGTCTATATTATAAAAAAATGTTATAGCGAATTTTTGGTTTTAGTCATCGATATACTAGTGTAAAAATGGTAGATATGTTACCTGTGGTAAAGAGTACACTAAATCTGATTAAATTTGTGCACCTTTTGCATGTCAAATGTCAACAAAATGTGCCATTTGCGAACACTGAATACAATCAAGTTAACATATTTTTCTTTTTACTTGATAAAACGAAGCATAAACAAAATGTGCTCATAAAAACATACAAGCAAAAACATGCGAAACTTTTGCCAATATACATATTTTTAAAAATCTAGACATAAAAACCGATGCTTGCTTCATCATTATAACAATCCGCTAATCCGCGAATGCTTGCAAGCAGTACGTGAGCTATCGGAGTTCTTATAATTTATTAAAGGTTTTACCGTCAGTTGCAAGAAACTTCATCATTGACATCCCACCCATTAAATTTAATGAAACCATTAGTTTAGAGCTAAAACTTAATGAAAAAAGGAGTTTAATGGAGCATTAGTGTCTGATGTCGGCATTAAAATTTAATGAAACTTTCTTGCAACTGACTGTTAGTAAGATGTAAATCTTACTAAAACCAACAATATGTTGTTTTTTTTTGATGACGCTGGACAATTTATGTAGCAATATCTACTAACATATTTGTCAGTCGGCAGGCCATGCAGGTAGTTTGTTATGATGGCAGTCTTGGATGTGCCCGTGTCGCCGACGAGTAAAACAGGACGTTCGACCTGAGATGCAGAAGAAATCATAAATCATTTATTTGTTTTAGAGTGGTACATTTACAAATAAAGGTAGATATTACAAATAAAGGTAGTCCCTCACTCTAACCACTGGGTGGTATACAAATGTCAATTGATATAATAATTATAATGTCACATTCTAGATATTTAAATTATAAATTATAATGTCACATTATTGCTACATACTTACTACTTAATATCACTTAAATTATAATGTCAGATTCCAGAAATATATTAGTAAATAAATCGGAGGCGATTTACGATATCGATATCACAAAGTCCTAAACGAAATTTACCTTATAGCAAAAATAACTATTATCAGAACGATCTATTGAGCAAAATGTAATATTTTCGTATCGACCTATAAGAAGAATGCAGTATAAGCAGAATGACCTATAGCGATTTGACATGACTTAATCATAAAATAAAGTGCATATATTAGCACTTTCTTAGATAAAATTATATTTAAAACTTAATTATATTTAACTAAAACTATATAATTATAAGTCAATAATGGTCGAAAAAAAGTTTACGGATATGCGAAATTTTTGTTAGGAATTACAAGTGTTTCAATGCACACCAGTGACACCATGAAAGGGTGGTTATAATAAATAAATAAATAATGTTGGACCACTAGGGTCTGACTAGTAATGCGCAAGCGATCCCGTGACGCTTCATCTTAAGCGCTGATGGTGCCGCTGGGTTTTAGTAGGTATTCTGGTTTTCAGCGAGTCCCACATACCTGCTTGTGTTCTCATAAAACCAGGCAGGATGCGTAAATGCATTTCCCAGCGAGAAAAAAAAAAAAAGGGTCTGACGTCACTAGCTCAACAAGCTATACTCACACTCTCCATAATCTTGATGAGCCACGTGAGCCGCAGCGTGTCGACGGTGGGCACCAGGATGGACGGGAACTTCATGTCGCGGTCGTGCAGGTACTCCGGCACCAGCCACTCCCACGCCTCCCATGTCTTCGTCGTCAGCTCGAGGCAATAGTCGTATAGAGAAGGGAAGCCCATGGGAAAGTGTTCTGTAATCGATTAATGGAAATAAAAATCAGTGCATTGGTAAAAGTGTTAGTAGCGTGCCTTGGGAGAAGCCAATATTCAGTTAGAGATAAATTACAAATTTATCTATTATTATTTATAAGAATGGTAAATATAAAAAAGAGAGTTCTATTCTTCTTCCTTAAATTGATAAACGTAGAATAAAAATAAAATAAGTAGAAGCACTTTTTCTGTAAAATTACTTATGGGCTTACTAAGCCTTTACGGCATCACCAAATGGGATGTAGAGTAACTATGAGAATTATATTTTCACGGTAACCAATGACGTTATGTATTTAAAGTTATATCTTTTCTTTATAGTGAAGGTCAAAAGTTATGGGTTTAATCTGTTATGTTTATAACATGAAACTATAAAAGACCGTTCAGTGTAATATTAGTAACATACAAATCACAACCTATTTAACATGTCATTAATGTTAAAAGAAATTAAAAATTGAAAATAAAAATGAAAAAATATTCTAATGTCACAAAATTTGGTCTACATACTGGTAGTGGCCTTCTTCTCAGGGCTGTCTTCCACCAGCATCATTGGGCAGGCCTTCTTGATGTATGTATCGAAGTCGAAGCGGCCGTCGTCTATGATCGCCGCACCCAGGCTGTTGTACATCGACTGCGGAACAATACAATTTATTGCACCCAATAAAAGCAATAACATAAAAAAAACCTTTTTTTTAAAAAGCTTTTACAACTTTTATTTTTATTTTTGAGCATTGTCATCGGAACCAAATATGTGTGCCGAATTTCAGCTCGATAGCTTCAGTGGAAGTGGGTGAAATATTGATTGCTATATTCCAGGACATACATACATACGAGTGAAGTTAAATAAAAGCTTTTAAAAATTAGTGCAAAAGACTGTCTTATTGCTATGATCAATCTCTTCCAGACAGCATTATTAACAAGGGAGAAATGAAAATAACAATACTAACAACAATAACTGCTTTCTCACATGCTCAACAGTTGGGAAGTCACGGACGGGATTTGGCTATGGAGCAATTGCCCGGATAGAGGGGATCTACCCTTAATCCGAATTCTCTCAACGCAAGAGCGTCTACAGCACTCGAGTTTGATAGCCACTGGCTGTCACCGAAATTTTTATATATTTTATATATATTTTTTAGTGTTCAGAGCGCATACAAAATATTTACCTTTTTTACATTTCATTTATATCAATGATCATAAGTACATACATACATACATAAAAATTCCCATTAACCAGCGCTATAGCAAATCTTTCTCCGGTGAAGTGCGATTTGACAGTATTGCTAATCTTTTGATACAGAAAAGGGTCAGGCGTAAAAAATAAACTACATATAATGCAACTCCTTCATCCTAATAAAAAAATATAATTTTCAAAATGGATGCCCACTAATCCGTCCATTTGCGCAATTAACACTCAATATTGAAAATTGCATTCAAAATATTTAAGATATAATAAAAATTAATTCCATGGAGGCGCCGGGTATCGATCCCGGTACCTCTCGCATGCTAAGCGAGCGCTCTACCATCTGAGCTACGCCCCCGATGTGTAGCTTCATCAAAGTTCTTGATACGAAGAAACTAGACCGTTAAATGGCGAGAAATAACTCAAAAGATAAAAGTCCTGGAGGCGCCGGGTATCGATCCCGGTACCTCTCGCATGCTAAGCGAGCGCTCTACCATCTGAGCTACGCCCCCGATGTGTAGCTTCATCAAAGTTCTTGATAGGAAGAAACTAGACCGTTAAATGGCGAGAAATAACTCAAAAGATAAAAGTCCTGGAGGCGCCGGGTATCGATCCCGGTACCTCTCGCATGCTAAGCGAGCGCTCTACCATCTGAGCTACGCCCCCGACATGTTCCACTGGTAAAACAAAAGTAAGTATTAATGCTCAACATGCACTTTCACCGTACGTGACATTGAACAGATTGATCTGGTTTATTTCGAAATTTCTGTTATGTCGTTATGTAAGGCGTGTACTCACTGTTAATATGCATGTAACTATGAGTAGGTATAATATTCAAGGAATGTTTTAATTATTTTCGCTCGATAGAAGTTTAATCTACTTCGGCGATCCTTTGAGAAATTACGCGAACCGTTATTAGATGCGAAACCGTTGAATGAGCTTCTTTGTAAGATTTTTTCAGTGACTTACATCCACCACCACCATCCACTACAACCCTTTCTTTGTCCCACTGTTTGGCACGGGTCTCATCTCGAAGTGGGAGGGTTAGTGTCTTAGACCTTAGTTAGGCCTTAGAACACCACGCTGATCAAGTGCGGAATGGCAAACTTCACATGCCTTCGAGAACATTATGGAGAACTCTCAGGCATGCAATCTTCTCTCCTTTGCCGTTAAAACAAGTGAAATCTAATTTCTTAAATTTTAGCTACAATAATATTAATTTTTTCTTCAATTAATTTGTCCGTCTATATTATAAAAAAAAGGCGCATCAAAAATGACTTTATTCATTTTGAATCAGCTAGACAATGACGATCCCTGTGGCGGGATTTAATTATGTTTATTTGTCTTGAACTTTTGTCTTGTCATTAACAGCCAGAAGAACTGGAGAAAAGCTTTACATGATTGGCTGTGCCAAGAATGCTATTACAGTCTAAACGATTTTTTTAAAATATGAAAACTGACATAACTTTAATATTAATTTAACTTGACATTCGGTAATTTATTTCGACTATTTGACATTCTACAATTTAAATTGACAATCATAGTACAAATCTTTAATTAAATGTTACGAATTTTAATATGACATATTATGTACTTGTAATAACATCATCGAAGCTGAAACTGAAGACGCTAATAACAACATTTGCATACCATCATGTGGTTTAAAGTGCGGAAACCCTGTGCCTAGATATAAGACCTTGTACCACTTTATCGCAAATAAAAGATTATTATTATTATTATTATTATTTGAATATAGATTATTCGATCGATTAACAAACACTTACCACCATAAACACGCACTCCACGACGGTTCTATCAATTTCTTCGTTGGTGTCCTCTCGGTTAGGCATAAGCCCACTGATCATATAGCACAGCTGAACTACCTAGAATACGATCACAGTTTAATGATATTTTATATTTCAAGAAAACTCGTTAACGTGTTTAATCAAACTAGAATACAATAACTTATTCAACCGGCAACACTTTTCAAGAAGCGACCGTAGTATCTATGGCCGACTTTGAACAAGACTCTCCGGACTAATACCAACAGCAACTAACAGGATTTAATGTCATTAAAAGCCCCTGCCTCTAGAACCCTCATACCTACCAATAAATGACCAACGTAACGTTCATATCACCACCCTCTGTTAATTGGACTAACCGCCCCAGTCCCTATACAAGTATTGTTCAATGTTACAGTTGTCATGAGCGGCAGCAAAAGGATGGTGCCGCATTATCGTTATCATCATTCATCATCACAACCATTTCTTTGTCCCACTGTTGGGCACGGGTCTCCTCTCAGAATGGGAGGGAATAGGCCTTAGTGCCGCATGCTCGCTTGTTATCTAATATCCATAAACCCGCATAACACAGACAGGGAAGCTACCAAGTTGAGCGGCGTCTGCGGTACGACGGTCTTCAGCGGCGTCTGCTGCTGCAGCCCGAACAGACCGAACACGATGTAGTTGATCGCGCCCGCCACGTAGTGGTCGAACAGGCCCGCCAGCTGCTCGCGCTCCTCCTCGCTGTTGCGGCACCGCAGCCACCTGATGAACAACTCGAAGAGTTTGAACCATGCGAAGATCTCACAGGTTTCTGCCACCACCGGCAAAGTAGGTAGGTGGTAGAGCCTATAGGGAACCAAATAGGTTTTATATGAAAGCTAATTGGTTCCATATAGAGTTCGCCCGGGGCAGTACCACCGCCCGCCACGGTACCTAGTACCATTTCTGCCGTGAAATAATTGTTTTTAAGGCAATTATGGTCCGGTTGGAAAGGTGTGGTTCCCGGTTACACTTCTTTAGAGGCGACCATCTTAGTCCTCAAGGGTAGCAACACATCTGTGACTGACTTAGAACGAGACTCCTACTAACAAGTACTAACTGGACTATTACTAACACCAACTAATAGGACTAACTATCACTAACAGTCCCCAGTCCTTATACCTACTAACAAACTGACCAACTAATGTTCTAATTAACTCTCTCAACTAATTGGACTAACCATCCCAGTCCCTAATTGACTCTTGTTCAAAGTCAGTCACAGTTGTCATGGGCGGCAGCGGATAGGTGGTGCTGCAAGCTCGTTTGCTATCTTTTATCCATAAAAAAAAAAAGGACATGATGTGCTTAATCAAACAGCCCCGATAGCCGCTCAGGCATCTCCTCGCTGTTGCGGCCCCGGAGCCACGTGACACACTACTCGAAGAGTTTAAAACATTCGAACGTCTCCAAGGCTTCTGCCACTACCGGCAACGTAGACCGAAGATGGTATACTTAATCACGCCCGACACTCAGTGATCGAACAGCCCCGATAGCTGCTCAGGCATCTCCTCGCTGTTGCGGCACCGCAGCCACCTGATAAACAACTCGAAGAGTTTAAACCATTCGACCGTCTCCAAGACTTCTGCCACCACCTGCAAGGTAGACCGAACATGATGTGCTTAATCAAACAGCCCCGATAGCTGCTCAGGCATCTCCTCGCCCAAAGTAATTTCTTTCACAACACGCCAGACACCAAACAGCCCTAATATATTATCGTGTTGCTCCAAACGCAGATTACATAAGAACATAACGCGACGCTCTTTTTACTTCAAAATCTGATTTCGTTGGCTGGCGACTGGCGTTGTCTTTGATATTGTCTCAGGCGATGCGCGTCAAGTCACCGACTCAAGCAGCAACGCGCAGTACGGCTCCTTGTAATATATTAAGTGGAGCTATAGGCTACACAAGCAACCTACATAGCTCGAGTAAATTCTCAACTCACCTATCCCAATACGGCTGGTACCCCAAATTCTTCGGGTCAACGAACACCATGCCCGCCCTGGACACAGTCGCCGGCGACGCATAGTTAAGGTCGCCCACTTCGAACAACAGCGCGCAGTATGGCGCCAGTCGAATCCTCTCCCCGTTGGCGAGAGTGAGCAGCTTGTTGTCGTCCATTACAGAGTTCATGTTTTCTATCCAGAGGGCGTCCACATCGCCGTCGAATAGAGAGTACCGGCGCTCGTCTTTTTCAGCCGGTCTGAGAAGATTATATCATTTCGAGTTTTTTAATGGAACCATATTCCCAACAGTTGCCTTTTATGGGCTGATGAGATGGACAGATGAAATAAAAATATCGATGGGAACCACAACATAAGGCCAGTGAACATTTGTGTATCCCTAATAAATGTTTATGATTCATCAATACTGTTTCGTTAATGACACATCATAATAACAATACGCTAATTTTAAACTCAATACTACTTACCTGTTCATTTCACGAAATATTTTCGAGTAGAGTCCATCGGTCCAGTCTCGAGTAACTGGATCCAAAATCCCGTATAGTTCGATAACTGAACACGCCTGTCGAATAAATCTTTTTTATAATATACGTTTAAGAATTATGAAATAAATAAATATCTCATTATATTTAGGAAAATATGTACAATGAGACTGATCCGACCAGCATGGCACATTTAAACGTTAACCAACTGCTCTGTCCAACAAATTGAATCATGACAAAATAAGTGTATTCATAGTCAAACTGGTTGTGAAACTGAGTTCTGAGGGGAAAGAGGAAAAATTACTGCGAATGGCATCAATGGGAGCATTACCTTGGGGTTGACGACGGTGAGTTTAGTGGGCAACCCCATGTTGGTCTGCGCCTTCACCAGTGTATGCAGGATGACCGACTTGCCGCCGCCCGTCGGGCCCACCAGCATGGTGCAGTGGCGGGTCATCATCGTCTCATACATCTGCACCACTTTGTCCACCTGTACTCAGTAAAAAAAAAACTATCAGAATATACGAGGCGGCAAGAAAGTGTAATTCTGACTTTGAATGCGCAGAAGTTGCAATTCAAGGTCCAGCGAGGGGTTTGCGGGGCGCGGGGCGAGCGGAGTCGTAAGCGCTGATTGGTTCGCCACCCGTGTTATGTCCCTACATTCATACCCCATGCGCAACCATCAACTCCGAATTTCGTTCAGGGCTACACTTTCGCACGTCACGTGTACCATCAATCACATGAGAATAGTATATTTCATTACAAGTGCGGAAAGCCTGTCATTGCAAAGAGTTCCGACAAATGTCTACCCGAGCCGAAGGCGAGGGTAGACAGTCGGAACAAGTTGCAATGACGGTTCCGCACGTGTACTGAACAACTATTTTTAATACAGTTGCGAAAAAATGAAGCAATTTAATAAAATAATAAAAACACAAACTAAACTCGCAAAGAACATTTTTGGAAAATGGCGCCAACCGTAAAAGAATACAGAGTATTGCAGAGATTTTTTTTTGTTTTCTTCACCCATTCTGGGTAGGCAAAGGGAACTATGCCCATACAGCCAAGTCTTCAGAAGAATTTTTTTATTGACATGAAATTTAATGAGATGAAATGAAATGAAACCTAACCTAACTCATTGAATCAAATCATTAAATCTGATATTGAAACAAATTAGTAGCTTCTTTTTAGAAATATTTGCATGAATCATAAAAACTTCTATGAATTTTTTTTTAGTAAAAACTTCGTGGTTGGTTTTTTCTTTTTAATAGACATTATTTTGACAGTTGGGAAAGAGAACGCACGAGTTCGGAAAAGGTAAAGAAAAAGCACGAGTGTGTAATAGCTCACTTCCCGAACGCTAAACGTCCCTGTAATACGCCACTTTTTGAGCAACTGTGTTAAAATAGTATATTTCGCTACAAGTGCGGAAAGCCTGTCATTGCAAAGAGTTCCGACAAATGTCTACCCGAGCCGAAGGCGAGGGTTGACAGTCGGAACAAGTTGCAATGACGGTTCCGCACGTGTACTGAACAACTATTTTTAATACAGTTGCGAAAAAATTAAGCAATTTGATAAAATAATAAAAACACAAACTAAACTCGCAGCGAACATTTTTGGAAAATGGCGCCAACCGTAAAAGAATACAGAGTATTGAAGAGATTTTTTTTTGTTTTCTTCACCCATTCTGGGTAGGTAAAGGGAACTATGCCCATACAGCCAAGTCTTCAGTAGAATTTTTTTATTGACATGAAATTTAATGAGATGAAATGAAATGAAACCTAACCTAATTCATTGAATCAAATCATTAAATCTGATATTGAAACAAATTAGTAGCTTCTTTGTAGAAATATTTGCATGAAACATAAAAACTTCTATGAATTTTTTTTTCGTGGTTGGTTTTTTCTTTTTAATAGACATTATTTTGACAGTTGGGAAAGAGAACGCACGAGTTCGGAAAAGGTAAAGAAAAAGCACGAGTGTGTAATAGCTCACTTCCCGAACGCTAAACGTCCCTGTAATATGCCACTTTTTGAGCAACTGTATTAAAAAATAACTATCGTATCATTATTTCTGAAGCAATTGCAGTTCCTATAGGTAAAGTATAGTCTCCAGTTAAACTTTTTTAGATACGACCACCTTATTCTTCAGGTAAGCAACACCAGCTTGGGATGAGACTTACTTACAAATACTATCTAGATTATTATTTACTAACAGACTTAACTGTCCGTAACTATCTTTTTTTAATAGGTTTAAGTGCAAGGAATAAAAGGCTTTTTTTTAACTATCTTTATCCCAGACCTCATACCTCCTAACGAACTGACCAACACTTCATATTACACTTCCTGCTAATTTGAATAACCATCGCCGGCCCTATTTTAGTCCGTCACAGACGCGTTGCTACCCTTGAAGACCAAGATGGTCTCCCCAAAAAAAAGTTTAGCAGCAGCGGATGGATGGTGCTACATGCGCGTTTGGTGTCATATATGCATAAAAAGTAATAAAAAAATAATACTCACTTGATGGGCAAGTACGATATAACCATCCTTCTCCAGCACATCGATCACAGCAGCGTTGAAGTCCGGATAACCAACCCGCGGACACTCCAATCCGGGGAACAGATCTTTTATAAGACCCAAGAATAGGGGAACGTCTTCGAAAACGAACTTCGGATGGTTCATATCCCTGTCCAAGTGAAAAATGTCGAACATTAAAGATTCTAGAATAGAGATTAACCCTGATAAAGTAGTCAAAGTGTGATAAAGTAGTCGTGTTTACAGTATAAAAATACGAACCGATTAAGTAAATCGGTTCGTATTATTATACTGTAAACACGAACAGGCCTGGCCTGGCTAATTGGCCTGGCCTGGTGAATAACTATAGATGCATGATGATGTACTTCGGGGTGTACGATAAAAAGGCGTACTACTGTAGGGCACGGATCTCTCTTACAGCCACAGCTGGATTAGGATATACACCACCGAGCTGCAACAAATTTTAGTTGCTAGAGCTTTTATGGAACCAAACAAGTTTTATATGCAAAAACACTCCGCATACCCACTAAGGAACTGATCAACTAATGTTCTTATTAACTCTCTGCTAACTGGACTAACAATCTTAGTCCGTATTTCCGACGGCTTTACGTTCCCTCCGAAGCGTTCATGAAATTTTGCCACTAGCTGTCACCCATCCATAAACCGACAGCGCCCTTTGTTGCGTAACTCTTTCGATCACATTCAATCGGCATGAACCATTGGGCTATGGACGCTACATCTATCTTCTTCTATATTATAAAAATGAATCGCAAAATGTGTTGGTAAGCGCATAACTCAACAACGCCTGGACCAATTTGGCCAATTCTTTTTTTTTAATGTTCGTTGAAAAATTTGAAAATTCATCCCCTAAGGGGGTAAAACGGGGGTGCAAAGTTAGTATGAAGCTTTGCCGTTTTTGAAGTTAGTGAATGTGTAACGCGAGCGAAGCTGCGGGCGTCCACTAGTTTGAAATAGAAATAGTAGTCATAATAACAGCCATTGAACCTGAGCGCCCGCATCAGCACCATGATCTCACTGAGGCCGGGCGAGTCCCGCCGCAGCTTGCCCGCCATGCGCAGCACAGCGGTCAGCGCGCGCAGCCCCCAGTCGTAGTGAGACTGCTTCGACAGTTGCTCGCGAGCCACCTTGTATAGTACAGTCATTGAACCTGAGCGCCCGCATCAGCACCATGATCTCGCTGAGGCCGGGCGAGTCCCGCCGCAGCTTGCCCGCCATGCGCAGCACAGCGGTCAGCGCGCGCAGCCCCCAGTCGTAGTGAGACTGCTTCGACAGTTGCTCGCGAGCCACCTTGTATAGTACAGTCATTGAACCTGAGCGCCCGCATCAGCACCATGATCTCGCTGAGGCCGGGCGAGTCCCGCCGCAGCTTGCCCGCCATGCGCAGCACAGCGGTCAGCGCGCGCAGCCCCCAGTCGTAGTGAGACTGCTTCGACAGTTGCTCCCGAGCCACCTTGTATAGTACAGTCATTGAACCTGAGCGCCCGCATCAGCACCATGATCTCGCTGAGGCCGGGCGAGTCCCGCCGCAGCTTGCCCGCCATGCGCAGCACAGCGGTCAGCGCGCGCAGCCCCCAGTCGTAGTGAGACTGCTTCGACAGTTGCTCGCGAGCCACCTTGTATAGTACAGTCATTGAACCTGAGCGCCCGCATCAGCACCATGATCTCGCTGAGGCCGGGCGAGTCCCGCCGCAGCTTGCCCGCCATGCGCAGCACAGCGGTCAGCGCGCGCAGCCCCCAGTCGTAGTGAGACTGCTTCGACAGTTGCTCGCGAGCCACCTTGTATAGTACAGTCATTGAACCTGAGCGCCCGCATCAGCACCATGATCTCGCTGAGGCCGGGCGAGTCCCGCCGCAGCTTGCCCGCCATGCGCAGCACAGCGGTCAGCGCGCGCAGCCCCCAGTCGTAGTGAGACTGCTTCGACAGTTGCTCGCGAGCCACCTTGTATAGTACAGTCATTGAACCTGAGCGCCCGCATCAGCACCATGATCTCGCTGAGGCCGGGCGAGTCCCGCCGCAGCTTGCCCGCCATGCGCAGCACAGCGGTCAGCGCGCGCAGCCCCCAGTCGTAGTGAGACTGCTTCGACAGTTGCTCCCGAGCCACCTTGTATAGTACAGTCATTGAACCTGAGCGCCCGCATCAGCACCATGATCTCGCTGAGGCCGGGCGAGTCCCGCCGCAGCTTGCCCGCCATGCGCAGCACAGCGGTCAGCGCGCGCAGCCCCCAGTCGTAGTGAGACTGCTTCGACAGTTGCTCGCGAGCCACCTTGTATAGTACAGTCATTGAACCTGAGCGCCCGCATCAGCACCATGATCTCGCTGAGGCCGGGCGAGTCCCGCCGCAGCTTGCCCGCCATGCGCAGCACAGCGGTCAGCGCGCGCAGCCCCCAGTCGTAGTGAGACTGCTTCGACAGTTGCTCGCGAGCCACCTTGTATAGTACAGTCATTTTCTTTGCTAGAACCTGCGTTGGAAAATGTTTTTTTTTTTTTAATAAATATAAATCATGGACATTCTCACACACGGCCATCTGACCCTAATTTAGGCGCGAGCCTGTACTATGGGTGTCAGAGACTTTCCCAGAGAGAGACTGGGACGGGTTGGGGGGATTAAAACTTAATGAAACTTTCTTGCAACTGACTGTTAATGTTACAAGATCAAGATAACTGAAGGTCTTCGACAAATAGTAACGATTGCTTTATAATTGAAAACTAATAATTAACGACCGAAATAGACGGCTTCACGTGCCCTCCGAAGCACGGAAGCGCCCATGAAAATTACCATTTACCCATTCACATACCGACCGCGCCCGACGATGCATAACTTCGTCGATCACATACGATCGATGAAAGCCATGGGGCCACGAGCTCATAGTAATACAAAGCGGTTTTAATATGACATTCTGATCTCAAATTTTCGATATATTTTAAAACTCACCTTAGCTGTAAGAAATCCATCGGAAAACAGTGATATTTGGCAAATCATTTCCAGATCAGGCAGAATGCACACAACAGGCCTGAATAGAGCTTTTACGGACTCCGGTAATTCAGTTCGCCCCGCATACCCAGGGTTCATCGTTATGAAGATGCCGACTTTACTATCCATGGAGATTTCTTGGCCTTCGAACTGCGCAAAAAATATACAATTTATTAGTAACTGTATTTTTGAAGATTAGCCGCAGCAGATATTATGTAAGATAAAATTTGATTTGCGTGAAACAGATTTTGATGAAACAGTCATCAAAATCCGTTCAAAGTCAAAACGTTACTAAAAATTTGATTTTTAATCTACTCGTATCTTGCACTTCTCGCATTACCGTCTATTTATCTGAGATTAAAAATATTTCACTGCTTCTAAATAGGTAGAGTCCATTTCCTACGTGCAGTTGATCGCAACGCAGAGAAAGCCAAAGATCTTTGCCGGTTCTTTTAATTAAGACTTCGTATTTTCTTTTGCGGCTACTACTTACCGTGAATCTTTTCAGCTTCATAAGCAAGGCGCTGCGGATACACTGCAACTGGGTGGATATGACGGAGAGCACGGATATGTCGATGCGGTTGAACTCGTCGAAGCAGCCCCACGCGCCGCACTGGCACAGCCCCGCCAGGATCTGGCCCACTGCGCGAAAGTCCATGCCCTCCCCACAGTTGGTCACCACGCAGAGTAGGCCTAACGCCTTCGCCAGGTCTTTCGTAGTCTCCGTCTTGCCCGTGCCGGCTGGCCCTGAAACAATTAACCCAATTTGAAGTTTGCACTTTATTCTCATCCAAGGCTTGACCAAGTGCTTGAAAGAGATGGTCATATTGGAGACTGAGTACGGTTCGAAGAATAGACGCACTAGCCTAGAATAACAGCCTATTCATCTAGCCCTCAAAGATTCACATTGAAATGTTTTCAGATAACGTTACGTGGCTCAAATGAAAAACGCGTGGCACTACTGCGATAGCCAGAAGACTCAACTCTTTATGAAAGAGTCTTGATAAAGCAATCAAACTGCGCACTGTAGAAAAAATTGTGAGCCGTCACGGGACGCCTGGCAGATATGTGAAACATCGAAATTATTTTGTACAAGTAATATGCACAAAAGTACAGATTATGACAGGAACTAAAACAAATAAGAAAAAAAACCCAAAAAAACCAAAAACAAAAAACAAAAAAAATTTAATTATTATATTTTATTAATAAAATAATTTCCGACCATCATTTGTCGGAACTGTATAGTATATATATTCCATATTCGTCACGCTCGCCACGCTCGCCACGCCAAAAATTTGGTTTGCCCTCCGCCTAAAGATGTTTCACAACAAAAAATATAAAGCGCACGCATGTGTTTCGTTATATAGATATGCCAAAAATTTTTTTGCTACATTTATTGCCCCGTCTCCGTTACCTATCTAAAGATCTAAAAATCAACTGCTACTTCTACTACTAACGCTAATGAGATTATGTACCAGCGGGCGCGCCACCCAGCTGCATGGTGAGCGCCTGCGTGATGGTGAGGTAGATGCGGTCCGTCAGCGGCGTGATCACCAGCCGCCCGTTCAGACCCATGTACTCGTAGCCGTACTCGAATACACCTGCGAGATAATCGATTTATGTAGTATTCGGATATGTTATTGATCATACATAACTGTAACTCATTGGTCCAATATTTTATTACTAGCTTTTACCCGCGGCTCCGCCCGCGTGGTCCAAGGGAATTAACAATGAGTTATTTATCATACATGACTTATAATTTTGTTAGCGAAATTCAGAACTTGCAAATGAATTAATTAATAAAATAAATAAATTTAACTAAATATCTAGCAAATAACAAAACATCGATATCTTCCCATGTCGATGTTTTACCGCGGTAAAAAGTAGCCTACGTCACTCTCCACCCTCCTCAGTATCTCCACACACAAAACCATACCATATAATAGCTTCTTTGCGTCGTGAAAGCCGGACAAACAAACAAACACACTTTCACATTTATAATATTAGTATGGATTCGGATATGTTATTGATCATAGCTCTTGATCATAGCTATTGAGCATAGATCTTAACTCTAACTCAATGGTCCAATATTTTATTATTATTTTTGTTGTTCCAACTGATAATAAACTTTCTTTTGGATTACACAACATTTTTTAATGCCTCATTCAACCCCCCTTACTCGGATTCATGTCGAGTAAATGGAACGTCTGAAAGGATTCATATTTTTGGCGTATTGATTTGATGCGCAATGAATCACAGTTGGATAGATTTAGAGAGCACTGTTTGCCTATCACAAGGATTACATCTATTATTTGAGTCTAATAATATTTTCAAAGCGATACGAACCGGTACATTGCCTGATCCAAAGGTTATCGTCCTTCTTCAGCCAGTAGAAGCGCAGCTGACTCTCCCACTCGAACTCTGCTGCCTCGGTGACGTTGTCGCGCACGAATCCCTCGATAATGTCACGCGCGTGCACGTCTATCGTGGTGATCGTGCGGAACTTCAAGCGATCGTTGGATGAGAGATCTATCACGAAATAAGAGAAAATCTAATGATTTAAATCGAGGAACCCATTTACCATCTGCGACTTTTATTGACCAAAAAAAACTTTTATTTGAAAAAATCAATAATATAAAAGGAGAAGGTGACTGACTGACTGACTGACTGACTGACTGACTGACTGACATATCAACGCAGGGCCTAAACTATAAGGGCTAGAAACTTGAAATTTTGCACAGGGGTTCCTTTTATAACGTAGGGGAGCACTAAGAAAGGGTTTTTGAAAATTCACCCCCTAAGGGGGTAAAACGGGGGTGCAAAGTTAGTATGAAACTTTGCCGTTTTTGAAGTCGTTAGACGGGTAGACGTCGTTAATGGGTCTAATTCTACGCGAGCGAAGCTGCGGGCGTC
The DNA here is from genome assembly GCA_944567765.1 of Carterocephalus palaemon. Taxonomy (NCBI): domain Eukaryota; kingdom Metazoa; phylum Arthropoda; class Insecta; order Lepidoptera; family Hesperiidae; genus Carterocephalus; species Carterocephalus palaemon. The sequence continues at coordinate 3,866,504 of OX155655.1, read as the reverse complement.
CACTAGTCTTACATATTTTAATCTAAATCCTTTCAAAAAGCTATTGCGTATCGAAGTTCTGGAAACTGATTTCGTCTTGTTTTCAGACCACTACTAAAAATGCGAACAAAACAATGAGCATGACACACCCGTATTAGTTTTTGTCGATAACAAAGTCACCTTGTCCACACCAGCAGTTCGTACATAGCATGTACGTTTGTATTCAAAGCAAAGCCCTTATAATCAAAGTCATTCTATCGAGTGGCGATTGCACCTAATCATGAAATAATAACGACAAGAGTGTCGACACAATTAACTTTTAAATTATTTGGTGACGATTTTACCTTGTCGAACCTCGAACATTATCTAAGTTTATCAAATTGTGAAAATGATCTTTCATGGTACGTTGCACAAAATCCTAGTTTGAAATCCGGACGGGATAGTCACAAAGTAGATATTAGGAACAGAGGCTAAGCTTCCTAAGAACGTGCAAAATTGTTACCTATTTTGGTAGGGTTGTCACAACAGGTTAAGACAAATTAAAGAAATTATTTAATTTTGTTAAATAGTTTTATTATTCAGAATATAAGAAGAATACTACAATAAGAACTAATACAGAATAGAAAATAGAAAATAACATACTCTAATCTCACTTGCAATACTTAAACTTAAAACACATAGCACGTACCAACCCAACCACATACCTACAAATGTTTAGTAAAAGCTTGTAATAATAATAAAAAGGTAAAAAAACCGTGTAGTACCCATTTCTTATTAAAAAAGGATCATACAGTAAAATAAAGGTACTTACTTGAAAAAGTAATAATCAAATATTTACTTACCTATTGCACTCCTTGGGATAGTTAAAGTACGATATATTTTTATTTTTTCTAGCATTATTCACTGTATCACTATACTGTGTGTACAGTACAATATACAACCATTATTATTAATACCACGTTTTTATATTATATATTCAAACTTGCAACAAACAAAACCAACTGTGCGTAGCGATTACCCTGAGATAGTAAACTTGATGTGACAGCGTCAACCGGTTTTTTCCACTCTCGCCGCGTACGCGACAAGCGGCCAGTGGCCACGCACAGATGTCCCGCGTGCTTGTAGGAGTGCAACCGATTTGCACGTTCATATGTAGCTTAATCTCTGTTCCTAATATCTACTTTGTGGGATAGTTGCGTATGGGGGGGTATATGTGCGGGGAACATAAAACGGCTGGGGAACCAATCAGCGCTTCCGATGGACAACTCGCTCGCCCCGCGCTCGTCGATACTTTAATTTTTTTTTTTTTTTCCGACTTCTGCGCATTCGAGGTCAGCGTGTAGACTTTGATGCTGTTCTTTGTACACGATTTTTTAGAAACATTGGCCGTGAGGTGCCTTAAACATTTTAAACTAATACTACTTCTGACGCCACCTGGTTTTCAGGACCACGAATATACAATCAAGTTATCTGGTCTTCATGGTGACGACCTCACCTTGTCGGACCTTGACTACGAGCTGGTCGAGTTGCTCGTTTTGTTGCTGAAGGTGCTCCTTCATGGCCCGCTTGTTCCCTTTCCGAATGCGCACGAACGTCTCTTCGGTCTCCGCCGTCCACCACACTCCGTTGGCCGCGAGGCACACCATGCCAATGTACTCCATTATCCAGTCCGTTCTAGAGACGGAAATGTAATTATTTTTATTTGTAAGTAAGATAACAAATATTAAAATAAACTATTACACTAGATTTTTTTTTGGTGGTAGTGTGGTCCTAGGCCAGTATTGCGGGTGGTGGACACACACAGAAAACAACACAATTTATCCAATAAATCAAAGAGTACAATATTTATCTGCGAAATAAATATCTGCCGGGTCAGTCCAGGTCTCTCATCACCACGGCATGGAATCGTCAAAAATAAAAAGTAAGACCTAATTATTATTTAACTAAATAAACTTATAGTACTACATAACAACGTCAAATCAGCGTAATGCTGCTAGCATACTCGTATGTAGAACTAGTTGCGCTGTTTTTTAGTTAGAAGGCAGTGAGAATACAATTTTACCTTGTCTGTCCACCTTTAGATTCTAGTTTTGCTATCCTACGATAGTGTGAATAAGCAGTTTTTTTAATCTACTTATGGGTAAGCAGCAACCTGTCGACAAGAGATTGTTGACAGTGTTCTTAGCAGATGCTTACAATCTACATAAGGTGCTACACACCATCTAAGCGTTAAACATCTCTATGTGATAATACACAAAAACTACGTGCTTGTATACTAAATCTGAATACATGCGAATATGTGATTTCATCTGAACGTTCTACGCAAAACAAAATAAGGTTATTTAAACACAACTATCAAGGATGTACCTTGGTACTCTCCAGTTTCTGCCATAGTAAAATATGGCCTTCTTTGTAATGAATTTATTGGTTCGCCGCATTTCGTTGAGGACGAGATTCATCCAGTCTTCAACCCTACCCTCCGTATATACTACGTAGCGGAATTCCATAATCTGCACAATATATATTATTTAACCTACGGAACTAGATGGCATTCTAAGCACAATAATCATTAGTTAGAATTATTTTATTGTGTGCCAATTTATAAGATAATTTATTTTACCTCTCCTTCAGCGGAAATCATTTTAGCTGCAACAGGGCGATTGGTGTGATCAACGTATAAATCCAGAGACCTAATGTTGTCGAACATCTGAAATTAAAATATAAACTGTATGTAGTACTGGTAGTACTGTATTGTTGTTACAAGATAAATTGTCGTAATTTGAGAGAATTTTAACATGAATCATGGACGTATTTAAATAGTTGTGAACGGTTAGAATTTAAGCTTTTCAAAAAATACTGAACTATGGATTTTTCCACCGATGGAAGGTTGAAGTGTACGAGGTTGTAAAATTCGTACCTTGATCATGTGCTCCTGCACACAACTGCACTCACTGCTTCCAAGTATCGAAAGTAGTTCATCTGTAGATATAAAGAAAAATCTCGGGAATATACGCCTCTTAGAATCCAAATAGTCATTTAGAGATTTCTGACACCTGCAATAAAATACTTATAAATAAATAAGGTAACAAACATTATATTGCATGTTGGGTAATAATGTAGTTTATATATAAATAAATTATATATAACTAGGAAAGCTTATCGAGAGGAAGTAGACATTTATAGCTTACTTCTGAAGACCCAGTCCCAAGTTTACAAATTCTTCCAGTCTGCCAGATATCGTGCAACAGTCAACCACGTTTAGCCTTTTAGCGGTATCCAGCATTATCTGCAACAAATTCAAAAATAAAAATAACATGGCGCGCCCCGCAAAATTACTGTTTTAATAAATTCATGGCACCTCTAACAACAAATCCTTGGATTTGTTTTTGTTCCACGGCAGTCTCAGCAAGACTCACAACGCGTGAGTGCGTTGTGAGTTTTGGTGGCACTTTGTAAATATTTTTACGAATACTTTGAAACGTTTTGAATTTTGGAGGGGTGCGCCATGATATAGTAGTTCATCTCTATATTCTTGTAATATAGATTATATGGTAATGATTCAGATTCATGAATACAATAAGTTTGAAAAAAAATTTTTTTTTAAAAAGCTTTTACAACTTTTTATTTTATTTTCGTGCATTGTCATCGGAACCAAATATGTGTGTATTTCAGCTCGATAGCTTCAGTGGAAGTGGGTGAAATATTGATTGCAAGATTCCAGGACATACATACGAGTGAAGTTAAATAAAAGCTTTTAAAAAGTAACCTTCCGAAAAGCCTTATCGATGTCATCAAACTTCTTGGCCTCCTCCGGCAGCTGCGTGCGGATGTCGCCACCGACGAAAATCCCCTCCAGATAGAGCCACTTGCGCTGCGTCGCCATCCACTCTTCGATCACCTCCGAGATGAGGGATAGACGCCGCTCCCACGTTTGCACCACCGTCAGGAAAGGGCCTATGAATCTTGGAGGAAACGAAACAATTTATCGAAGTCCACCACGCTGGCAAAATGCGGATTAGCAGACTTAACTAAAATGCCTTCGAAATAGTTTCGTTTCGAGTTCCTTTCCTTCACAATTACAACAGGTGACATTAATTTAATTCCTTAAATCGCACATAACTTCGTGCGTATCACATCTTGGATTTGAACGAGCACCGCTCGAGTGTGAGGTGAGTTCGATATCCACTGGGCTGTCACCGCTGTCTCCACATTCGTGTCAGTATTATAGAAAACAATAAGATTGATATTAGCTTTTGCTATGCTTACAATAAGCCAACAAGTAAAACGCTACCGTACTTTAACTGCGACTTTAAGAGTATGCTACTTACTGTGAAGCAGCCATGCTCTGCAAGGCCATCGCGTCGTCGTCCAGTTTGACCACGATCTCGTCGCAGGGGTTGAGCGTGTACCCGCGGTCCTCTCCGCGGTTGAAGTGACGCGCCACCGTGAGAGTATGCTACTTACTGTGAAGCAGCCATGCTCTGCAAGGCCATCGCGTCGTCGTCCAGTTTGACCACGATCTCGTCGCAGGGGTTGAGCGTGTACCCGCGGTCCTCTCCGCGGTTGAAGTGACGCGCCACCGTGAAGGCAATGTTCGCCCATGTTTCCTGCACATCGCGCACTCCTCTTTCGATTGCCAATTCCTAGGAAATAATTTGAATACAATAAATGTTGTGTACAAACCCGTTATTAATAAGAGAGAGATAAGATTACATTTCACGTAATCTAAAATATGAGATAATCTAAAAGTCTTGATTGAATTAAAATCATGTTGATGTAACTTCTGGGACTAAGGTTCATGGTTCATTGATATCGATATAATTGGCTTTCCACAGTGCATGATTTCACGGACGATATCGAGAGCAGGGCTTACCGTCTTTTACCGTGCGTTCATTTGCGCCACTGGTAATTGTCTTATATAAATTGTACAGCGAAAAATGTATAATTATAATTAGCAAAATTATGCTATATTTATATCGGTCCTTGGTGCATGCGTGCACCTCAAATCACTCAGTGCAATTTTGAACTAACTTTTATGGCATGGTTGACAATCTCCTCGGCTACATCTTGGTACTTGTGCAGTTCCATAGCAAACATGTTCTCCAAAGTAAAGCGGTCTGGCGACATATCAAAGTCCTGACCTGTTGATGATATTATGAAATGTAAAAAACAATGGTTGCTGTTACACATGCATCACTGCGGCCGAAATATCTCCCGCGATTTGAGATCAAAATAAAATAAATTTCATGCTGATTTCAATAGTTAGTTCGTGTCGTATTTTGTATATCGATCGGTGATAGATATAACAATGTACATGTACATTGTTATATCTAGATTTAATGAATATGGGACCCGTAATCATCGTTAGTCTGGATGCAAATGATGCATCACAATCAGAGTTAAAACCGTTTATCTCGAACACGCTGACCAATAGTGTCGAATGTCGCGTGCGTACTAGATGATTTCATTAGTTTTTGAAAACAACGGAAAACTTAAAATAATACCGATTTACATGACATACCAGTCTTCGCCATCAGCTCCTTCCAATGCCGTTCTCGCATGGCCTCGTTTTTCAGCGACACCATCAGCGGCACAACACCTTTGAACTGCTTCATCTTCAGATCGAGCATTAGACCGGTTGAAGTCAGGCGAACCGCTTTTGGTAGTTTCCTATTAATACGGATTTTGGTAAAAAAAAGCAACGCCCACTGTTGGGCATGGGTGAGTGTCCCTTGCCGAAAAGTGGGACGTCGCAGCTATAGCTAAAAGAGTTCTAGAGCATAATCCAAGGCGGATTTCTCGCTTACTGTTAAATTAACACAATGTTTTACGTGCAATCATGTGTGTAACCAATATTTTACAACGATTATGTACCTGTAATTTATATTTGACGTACCAAAGTATGAAAATAAACTAACCTGTATTCCTTGAAGAACTGTTCGATACCGTCTACCAATGCCTGCGGGTTCAGATTCACCCACAATGTCTTCGCCCATACTTCCCGTGCGTTCTTCTGTGCCTTATAAATCTTGTATATCTGGTCCATAGCTTGAAAGTCGGTCTTAGCGCGGTTGAAATTCGAGAAGTCAGCGAGTGGGTTGTCAAACAGCTGCTCGGCCGCCTGAAGTCCTTTCTTGCGATACTCGAGTTCATCGAAGTATTTTGTATATTCCTTGAAAGTAAATAAAGAATTAATTTGAAGTATAAACATCGTAACCTAACGATTATTAAACCCAGAAAAATAATATACATAATCGCGGGGAAATTAATGTGTATTCTCGGGTTTGATGTTGAGTAATTTTCACTCGTGGTACAGGTAATATAAAATGAGTGTTGTCAGTTAGTAATTGTGAGTAGCTACGTGTATGTAAAATATAAAATAAAAAAATTACAAGCATTAAACCAAATAATTGCATATAAGCAACGATTACTTCTCCCAATAATTCGTATGCAAATTGTGCTTCTGTCAGAATTCTCTCTCTCTATATATCAGTCTATTGAATTAAGTAAAGACTGTCAATACACCTACTTCTGTAATAATTCAACTATAAAGGTTACAAATAGTTGAATACCTTTGTAGTTGAATACAACATTAAAAACTACCTCCATCAGCAAAAGTCCCCTGTCCATATCATCGCCGACAGTGGACGGTCCTTCGGCATCAAACTTTTCCACAAACTCGTCGAGTTCCTTAAGGAAGTTTGATATCTCCACCACGTTGAGCTTAGAGAACTTCTCCTTGGTCTGTTCGAGTGTGTTGCCGCGGAACAGCGACGTTTGGTACAGGCTGCCCCAAGACGTCTCTAGGTTTTTCGCGAATTGAAGGTCTTCGTCTGACACCTAGAAAATAAACGTTCCTAATCACTTTCAAAGTTCTCCTAAAAATTATTTGTTTGGAAAACATACATCTTAATCATGCAAAGAACCATCGATATATGAAGTGTAAGAGTTGATTTGTGGCATTTTTAAAAAGTACAAACATTTTTTACTACCATAGATTTAACACTTCAACACACAAAAAGTTTGAGTTGAGTTTAAGTTAGTTTTAATCTACTTTGCAACAACCTGTTATATATACCTGACAAGCACCTGGGGATAGTCCTGAGTATTTTAGGAAACACAATGAAAAGCTGCTGTCCGTTACTTAGCGTTTAATGCAAGTGACATGAAATAAATAATTGCTCACCTACCTACATATTTGTGACATGTACCCACAATATACGAGTACATATATCACACAACCCATCATCACGTAATTTACTATGTTCAAGAAAATTAATTATGCATATAAAAGTTTCAGACTCACATCAAGGTTGTGCTGCCGGAGCATGTGGAAGGTCTCCTGCATGCCGCGGTACCTGACCTCCGCGGTGATGGTCAACTGCTGCACCTGCGCGATCGTCGCCATCACCAGCTTGAAGTCCTCCAGACCCTTGATGTTCATGTTCATTGTCATGCGCAGCGACTGCAATATGAACATGGAATAGAGAAAACTTTATTTCACATATATCGCAGAAAATGAGTGAATAAGAACGTACAATAAAAGCTTAAAACATATATATGGTTACTGCAGTTAAACATGCGTTAATGTGACTGGACGGAATGAACCGCACCCACTTTTCACCATTTATAATTAAGTTGTAATAACATCGCGCCTGTATTTCTCCCTCGGGGTTGGTAGAGAAGTGAGAACTCCCACTTTTTACCAGTTATGATTAGACCCCTTGTAATAGGTGGTGAGCCTATTGCCATGCTATAAATTTATTTATGACCCCATTCCACACCATCGAAACCCCACGTAATAACTTTTAAATGTTTATCAATTATACAATTGCAAGCCAGAATACGTAGAGTAGAATATATTCTACAACTTTGAATACAAACTAGTACATACCTCTATCTGATTCTTTAGGTCATACATATTCATCCGCGTCTTGCTGGCCACGCAGTTCCCCAATATCGTCTTCCATTCCTGCGCGTGGTCTTGCACTTGCCTGTGAGGTAAATAGATATTAACTGTAATACTATTATAAAGGCTTTACTGCTTAGTTTAAGATTGTGTGAATCGTTATTTATATTAATTATGTTTTTCTGTGACTATGGATCCAAGACAAACCAAGTCTGGTTGTATGGTAACCCCCTAGTGTGCAATATTTGTACCTACTGATGTTTTTTAAATAAATAAAAAGGCACTATACCATATTATGCTTTTTTATATTTGAGTTATATGCAAAAAGGGAGAAAGTTAATGCGGTGATTGAGCTTTCCCTACAACCACCTTTTTAATAAAACACAACTAAATGCGTTAGGAGTCCCAACCGACTTTTTGGTGGACTTGGTCCTAAAATCATTCCATTCATCCTTGTGCCATGTTCTATACTATATGGTCTGGGCCAGCGTAGCCTTACCTTTCTCAACCTTATCTCATTATGACTGGATGTCTAAGGGTGCTAAAAAGGATTGTAATAGTATTTATGAATTGAAATTGAAGTAAAATGAAATAAAGAATATCGTTGACGAGCTTTGTGTGGTCTCGTCTATCGTAGAAAATTATATTCGCTTGGTGGCTAGTTGAATAGGAACGCTCCACGAATAATATTTTTAATAATCTATTTAATAAAAATGAATCGCAAAATGTGTTGGTAAGCGCATAACTCAACAACGCCTGGACCAATTTGGCCAATTCTTTTTTTTAAATGTTCGTTGAAGTTCAAGGATGGTTTTTACGGCGAGAAAAATTTGAAAATTCATCCCCTAAGGGGGTAAAACGGGGGTGCAAAGTTAGTATGAAGCTTTGCCGTTTTTGAAGTTAGTGAATGTGTAACGCGAGCGAAGCTGCGGACGTCCACTAGATATAAATATAAAAATAAATATAAGTATGTATAAGTATAAGTACAAGTACAAGTACAAGTACAAGTACAAGTACAAGTACAAGTACAAGTACAAGTACAAGTACAAGTACAAGTACAAGTACAAGGACAAGGACAAGGACAAGGACAAGGACAAGGACAAGGACAAGGATAAGTACAAGTACAAGTACAAGTACAAGTACAAGTACAAGGACAAGGACAAGGACAAGGACAAGGACAATTACAAGTACAAGTACAAGTACAAGTACAAGTACAAGGACAAGGACAAGTACAAGTACAAGTACAAGTACAAGTACAAGTACAAGTACAAGTACAAGTACAAGTACAAGGACAAGGACAAGGACAAGGACAAGGACAAGTACAAGGACAAGGACAAGGACAAGGACAAGGACAAGGACAATGACAAGGACAAGGACAAGGACAAGGACAAGTACAAGTACAAGTACAAGGACAAGGACAAGTACAAGTACAAGTACAAGTACAAGTACAGGTACAAGTACAAGTACAAGTACAAGTATAAGTATAAGTATAAATATATATACTCTAATATAATAGACTAGCTTTTACCCGGGGCTCCGCCCGCGTGGTCAAAGGGAATTAACAATGACTTGTGTATCATATACGTGATTCAGAACTTGAAAATGAATTTTACTAACGCCATCTATTAATAACATTCGGAACTAAATATCTATCAAATAACAAAACATCGATATCTTCCCATGGGGATGTTTTACCGCGGTAAAAAGTAGCCTACGTCACTCTCCACCCTCCTCACTATGTCGACACACAAAAACAATACCATATACATAATAGCTTCGTTGCGACGTGAAAGCCGGACAAACAAACAAATAAACAAACAAACAAACACACTTTCGCATTTATAATATTAGTATGGATATAAGATAAAGATATAGATATAAATCTAATATATAAAATTTCCATGTCACAATGTGTTGTTTGTTGCAGTACTCCTCCGAAACGGCCTTACCAATTTTTACCGAATTTTATATGCGTATTCAGTAGGTCTGAGAATCGACTAACATCTATTTTTCATCCCCCTAAATGTTAAGGGTAGTCCACCCCAAATTTTTTTTTTTAATTTTTAGATAATTTTTTTTTTAATGATACAGCATTAGAAAATACATACAACCCTGAATTTTCAACCCTCTACGATCAACCCCTATTTTTCCATCGCGATTTTTATTTTTAATAATTTCCTACTTTTATTGAACGTTTTCGATTATAAGTAATGGTAGTCGTAGTGGTAGTGGTAGGGGTAGTGGTAGGGGTAGTGGTAGGGGTAGTGGTAGGGGTAGTGGTAGGGGTAGTGGTTGTAGTAGTGGTAGTGGTAGGGGTAGTGGTAGGGGTATTGGTAGGGGTAGTTGTAGTCCACACACTTACATGAAGTTCTCCCAAAATATTCAGTAAAAATTATTTATATGGCAAAACAACGTTTGCCGGGTCAGCTAGTATAGAATATAAAATACCAATATGAAACAAAAAATCTTTACCGTATGATCGGGCGCAGGTTGACTCGTATAGCGCCGACGTCCACAAACTTGACGTGGGCGTCGAGGTCCGCGATAATGTCCTCGAAGAAGAAGAACTTCTCATCATACTTCTGGATCTGTTCGTGCTTCTGGACATACTTCTCACACGAGAGGTTCTTGTCAAACGCCCATAGGTGTTGGTATTTCTGCCATCTGGGAATATATTTAGCACTCGTCGGTTAAAGAAGATTGGCACGTTCACAATAACTCACATCAAAGCATTTTTGACCATACAGCATGTTGTAAAAAATTGTTTCACATAATTTGTTTAATTTTTACTGACTGAGTATATTATGACTGTTAGACGTATTCTAAGAAATCATTACTTAATCTAATTATTATTTAGAAATATGCATTTGAAGAGTGACGTCCCACAAGCGTGCATAATCACATACACCATACAACTTATGATATGATTGTGATCCTATTCAATTTGCAAGATATTCAAGAAATTCTTTACTAACACCGATGACAAATGGTAACCAAACAACCAAAGGCCTCACTTCTGTATGTAAGTGTTTATGTCCTGCGTGAGTCGGTACACCGTGTCCTGTATGAGCAGGGTGACGTCATTGATGGCAACGACGCGCAGGACATCCTCAAAGTACGAGAACACGTAGAACTCGTTGCCAGTGGCGTCGGCCACGCGCTGCGGGGGACACGGCAGGCATGTCTTCTTCATCCAGCGGGGGAATGACGTCAGTCTGGAACGAATACTTTACTTTACTTTAAATCTTACATGAAACAAAACCTCCTTAATAAAGCTTTCTATAAAACTAGTGGACGCCCGCAGCTTCGCTCGCGTGGAATTAGACGTAACATACCTAACCTAAATACAAAATTTAATGCAAAGTTTCATACTAACTTTGCACCCCCGTTTTACCCCCTTAGGGGGTGAATTTTCAAAAATCCTTTCTTAGTGCTCCCCTACGTTATAAAAGGAACCCCTGTGCAAAATTTCAAGTTTCTAGCCCTTATAGTTTAGGCCCTGCGTTGATATGTCAGTCAGTCAATCAGTCAGTCAGTCAGTCAGTCAGTCAGTCAGTCAGTCAGTCACCTTCTCCTTTTATATATATAGACTAATGACTACTTGAATGATAGAAATGCTTGGTGCGATGTATCTCCAGCTCCACTTGTTCAGTAATAATGTAATGTGATCAAATTATTAAAAAAAAAATTTTGAAAAGAGTAACTACGAGTTTCTTGCCGTGTTCTTCTCGGTAGCATCAACTTTGTGAACCGGTGGTAGATACCTACAAAAATGTTATGACGTTCAATAAGCGTATACATAATTAAAAAATAAATGAATCTGAATCTTTATCCTACCAATCGCCTTGTATATGCTCGTATGTAGTAATAAATAAAAGGTAAATATGAAACCAAGCACAGCTTAATGATAAGGAAAGGCTATGTAAAACAGTGGTAGTCATGTAGAGTATTGCATATACTTAGCATTTTAAAGTGGAAAATTGTTCATAATATAGAGAAATGCGTGTTCTTGTATCGATCTAATGACAAAAATCATTTTGGTTAGTAAAGAAAAGTTAAATATGCTATCTTTTAAACATAAGGATGAGATATATTGATATTACGATATTTAATTTTGTATAGTGAACTACCAAAAAATTATGAAACGATCATAATATAAGCTAAATTAGCGAACGGTACCGTAGATTGACGACAAAAACTTACCTGTTCAAGAAATGCTTGATATTATATCCGAGTATGTTACATACTTCGGGCGGCGTAGGTCTCATAGTGATGTCCGGGGTCACCAAGAATGCGTCCACTTGAAAAAGCGGCGCCGTGTCGCTCAACATGTGTTGAAACATCTCCAGATTCTCCAGCGTCAAGCTATACGGAAGTACAAGTACTTACATAAATGATTAGGCATTTTTAGCAGAGAGTTAAAAGGCCTAATCATTCAATTCAAATTTCAATAGGTAGAGACCTATTCGGACCAAACTACTTCGGGTCATCACAGCTTAAATACTCTTAAGTCGCTAATAGTTTCATCCAAGTATGATTCTCAAGCAACACGCAAGCTTGTAACATTAAAAGGTATAGGCAAAAGGTCTCACAATAATATCGATATAAATGAGACTGAAAAACATCGATAATATTTCCATTCATACCGAAGTCATGAACGAATTTTGGGTTACATGATCATCATTAATAACAAGCTGTACTCACGTTACAAGACACTTAAATATTTTCTTTTCCCAATACGTATAGTAGGCCGTCATCACGGCGGACTTGCCGGTGCTGCAGCCGAGGATAAGGTACTCCAGCTTCATCAGAATGGGCCCGATGCGATCGTATATGCGCGACAGCGTTGCCATCCGCTCTAGACGCTCGTTCTCCACTTCCACGAAGTATGTCTACGACCAAAATGCTTTCAGTTAGATAACGAGTAAAATATGTTAATTTGCGGACAACTGTGATATATTTGTTTAAAAAGCAGTGTAGATAATACAACTGTTAAATGAGATATTAAATAAATAATCTCACCTTAATCTAGTAGCGTCCATAGCCCAATGGCTCGCTAGTAGCGTCCATAGCCCAATGGCTCGCTTCGATTAAATGTGATCGAAAGAGTTAAGCAACATTTCATGGACGCTACCGTGCTTCGGAGGGCACGTAAAGCCCACGGTCCCGGTTGTTTTCAATGTTGGAAACAGTCGTTAAGCCTTGTCGAAGACCTTCGGGTGGCTTGAGAACATTGCGCAGAGGCAATATCGTAACAAATGAGGTTTATCCGAGGTGCGATTATTGCTAGTTGAAAGCTTGAGAACATTCGACACTGGGTTGGCCACTAACCCCTCCACCAATCCGCATTGGATCAGCGTGGTGGACTATGCTCTAGACCTCCCGCAGCTGCGTCTGTGGCGGATACCCATGCCCAGCAGTGAGACGTCTATAGGTCGCAGCGAGATACTGAGTATGCGTAAAATATGTTAATTTGCGGACAACAGTGATATACTCGTATTTGTAAAAAAAAGCAGTGTACATAATACAACTGTTAAATGATATATTAAGTAAGTAATCTCACCTTACAGGGATACAGCCATGTATCGTCTGGCTGACCGGTGACCGGATCGACATAGTCCTTGGGCTTCACAACGGGGAACAAGTCAAACTCTTGCAGCTGATCTATAAGGAACTGTATCTCCTTCTCGACCATCTTCAGCTGTTGGTACACAGCTTTCAAGGAGCTTTCTCCTACAAGGTTTTACAGAATGGACAATCACATACAGAGAAAATCCCTTACACAACTGTATTTTTACAGAAATACAAGTTTACAATTTAATAAGCAGGTTTTAAAGGTAAGGTAATGCCTCTGTAAATCATAGGCTATTTGACTTTTAATTTTTAATCCTAACATTGGTTTCAAAGAAATCGTAATTTTATTTTAATTTAGCACTAGCGAGCTATTCAAAAATAAGAGCTCCTGGTATTAACCAGGCATACAAACGGTAGGTCAACTGATATACTAAAGTACCCTTAGTTCAGTATAAACATCGGCATGAAAGTGTAGCTATGAACAACATTCTGAGGGGATAGCTGCGTTGAGTGTGTCAATGACAATTGACAGGCCCGTTGGCGCAATCGGTAGTGACCCTGTCTGTTGCGCCAAAGGTCGTGGGTTCGAATCCCACTCAGGACAAATATTCGTGTGACGAACACTTGTATTTGTTCTGTGTCTGGATGTCAATATTATCTATTTAAGTATGTATTTAAAAATATCTATGTATGTATATCAGTCTCTGACACCCATAACACAGGCTCGCGCCTACTTTGGGGTCAGATGGCCGTGTGTGTGAATGTCCAAGATATTTATATTTATTTATTTATAATGCGGGGGGCATAATACGGCTGGTGAACCCGTCAGCGCTTACGACTGACAATCCTCTCGCTCCGCACAAGTCGATAACTTAAATTCCGACTTCTACGCATCCAAGGTCAGAGCTAGACTTCGTGCCGCTAACTTGACGGGCCCGTTGGCGCAATCGGTAGTGACCCTGTCTGTTGCGCCAAAGGTCGTGGGTTCGAATCCCACTCAGGACAAATATTCGTCTGACGAACACTTGTATTTGTTCTGTGTCTGGATATTATCTATTTATGTATGTACTAGCTTTTACCCGCGGCTCCGCCCGCGTGGGAAAAGGGAAATAACAATTCCATCTATTAACAACATCCGGAACTAAATATCTAGAAAATAACAAAACATCGATATCTTCCCATGGGGATGTTTTACCGCGGTAAAAAGTAGCCTACGTCACTCTCCACCCTCCTCACTATCTCCACACACAAAAACCATACCATATAATAGCTTCGTTGCGACGTGAAAGCCGGACAAACAAACAAACAAACACACTTTCACATTTATAATATTAGTATGGAAGTATGGATATGGATATAAAAATATCTATGTATGTATATCAGTCTCTGACACCCATAACACAGGCTCGCGCCTACTTTGGGGTCAGATGGCCGTGTGTGAGAATGTCCAAAATATTTATTTATTTATTTATTTAACTACCTTTCGTAATATCCTTGATATAGTCGTTAACGCCGAGCGCGGTCCACGTGATCCTCGTCAGGCCGGGCAGTATGTGCCTCTCCATGTCCAGCAGGTGGCGCTTCATGAGGTGCGTCTCGGACGGGCTGAGCGACTTGGTGCTCGCGTTGTACTGCCGTATGACGTCCTCGAGCGCCTCCAGCTCGTAGTAGAGGCGAGCCTTTTGCATTGCAACGTCGCGGATGATTCATTTTTATTATATAGATTATTTATTAACTACCTTTCGTAATATCCTTGATATAGTCGTTAACGCCGAGCGCGGTCCACGTGATCCTCGTCAGGCCGGGCAGTATGTGCCTCTCCATGTCCAGCAGGTGGCGCTTCATGAGGTGCGTCTCGGACGGGCTGAGCGACTTGGTGCTCGCGTTGTACTGCCGTATGACGTCCTCGAGCGCCTCCAGCTCGTAGTAGAGGCGAGATTTTTGCATTGCAACGTCGCGGATGTTTGATGGCAGCTCGAAACCTTCGGAGAAAATAGGACAAATTTTTTTTTATGGATATAAGATAGCAAATGAGCTTGCAGCACCACCCATCCGCTGCCGCCCATGAACTTTGAACAAGACTAAAATAGGGACTGGGATGGTTATTTCAGTTAGCTGAGTGAGTTAATTAGAACATTAGTTGGTCAATTCGTTAGTGGAACAAAATAGATTTCATGTAATATCTATTTGGTTCCGTAATAACGTTACCACAATCATTTGCAGAGATTGCTGTGTATATAAGATTTAGGCTTGCTACTCGGGATATATAGGGTTGATTTCGAAAATAAACGTGGACCAAAGGACGAAACCTGGACCTAGATTTCTCATAAACACTAGCAAAATCAGAGGACTAATAAACAAAGTGACCTAGTTCGATTTGAGCCATTTTGTAACCTAATACTACAAATACATATCGTACTGTGTAGGTACTACAAATTGTAGACTTAACAGTTCATTAAATCCATGTAGGATATCTGAAGCTTGTTGCGAACAAACTACCGATGATATTAATACATTGTACTTTACTTTTGCTTGTTTTATTCCTTACAAAAACTACAAACATAGTTATCTCGTACAAGAAAGACGTTGGCTACGACAGCGACCAATATTACTAAACTTGTTCAAAACTTGCTTGAAAATGTTGACAACAAAGTCTAAACTACTACGCCAGTAAAGTGTAAATCAATTTTACCCAGTTGTTCCATAAGTTCGGCTTCGTGTATTATGAGGAATATTTGCTTGTCGAAGTTGGTCTGAAACTCGAGGTCGTATTCCTGCATTAGCTTGTGCACAGTCAAATCGCGCCAAGTTACATCGGTCTGGAAAATACATTTTTTTAAATTAAACTTTCATCCATCCATCCATCCATCAGCCTTTTAAATTTTTAAACTCAAACTTTGGTCACGCCTAATCGGTAATCCAGGTATCTGCTTCGCCAAAATTTCGCCTTACAAATACATTATTATAACTAACTTGAAATTGCAATTAACAAATGACTTTCAACTACTGAACTCGCAGTAGAAAGTAAAGTAAAGTCGTCAAAATGTATAGACTTACTAAGCCCTCCTTTGCCAATAGAGATATAGAACTCGGCGATCTCACGTTCTCGTAATGCTGACCCGGGATCCTCATCAACATCACTGAAAGTACAAAGTACAGAGTAACTACTCAGCTACGTAACTACAGTAACTACGAAAATATTGAAGTTGATAACAGTTATTAACTTAAATATTTTCTTAGTTACAGTTTAGTATTATTTAAGTAACAGATTGTTTTTAATAAATAAATAAACATTAGGGGACTTTGTTATTATCAATGATCACTAATGGTGGCTGTTACGAACTAAAAAATAAATATTTATCTCATCTACTACCATAAACACATTCGCGGGTGTAAGTATTCCTTGTCTAAATCCGTTTACTGTCCCCCAATATGGTTATAACTCTTTTATTTACCAACTTGGTACTTTTTATTCTCAGTAGATGTGTTAACGATCCCACCGGTGGGACTATTTTGCGGCAGCAGATAGTCAACCAGCCAAAGTGTCATTTTGGCAGTACCTAAACTAAGTAAACTAATCTCACATAGATTAGGTTTACCTATGTAGAATTTTTACTTTTTTCAGTTATGCAGAAAAACGATTTGTAATAATGACATTTATATTTGAAATGCCACATATTTATACAATAATTTGCCACAGTATGCGTTGTGTCAAGATATTGATGTCATGTAAAAACTGCCTAACGCTGGATTTCAATAACCTATCTACGGATAGATTTGGCTATCGGAGATAGAAATTTGACACATTTTATATGGAACTTATGTCAAATTTCTATCTCCGATAGCCAAATCTATCCGTAGATAGGTTATTGAAATCCAGCGAAATTACACTTTGGCTAGTAGACTTTTGTACCGACGAATATGTGTAAGCGCTCGCCCGATCGCTCAATACAAATTAAAACACTCACAAGCCTTATCCCTGCGGCGCTTCTCGGCGATCTCCTTATTGACGATGTCCGCGGGGCGCAGCGATAGCTCGGAGCCCTTCCGCTTGGCCGCGAGCGCTTTGCCCGCCGCCGTCAGCTGCATGCCGCGGCTGGCAGGGGGCGCTGCGTCTGATTGATATTTAAAGGTAAAGTAACTCATTTGACGAATAAAACTTTTTGTCCAAAAAAAAAAACGTTTTTCCGTCTGTCCATCTGTTACCAGGCTGTATATCATGAACCGTGATAGACAGTTGAAAATTCACAGATGATGTACATGTATTTCTGTTGCCGCTATAACAACAAATACTAAAAAGCAGAAAAAAATATGAATTTAAAAGAGGCTCCCATACAACAGACATTTTTTTGCCGTTTTTATAGATATTGGTACGGAACCCTTAATGCGCGAGTTTGACTCGCACTTCGCCGGTTTTTTATATTTTATTGGCTAGCAGATACATTCATACATACTCGTACATATTGTTGTTAAATAGGTAAATATATGTTATATATGTTTAAATTGTATTTATTTATTGATGCATCGATGTGGAAGAAGTTTTTAATTGTTTTAGATAAGTCGTTTAGTGGTTGTAAGCAATTGATTTTCACAAGCCGATGAAGGAAACATCGTTGATGTTTCAGAGTTTACTGTAACGCTGTCTAAATTGTGAGAAAATAAGGCGTGTCATTAATATTACTCGTAATTTTATTGTATTAAAATATTGGTATTTTAACAAATTGGTTTTTACTCGTAAATACATAACAAAGATGCTTAAGAGGATATCACAAGCGAACAAGTCGACACTTTTTCCATACAAACGTAGTCCCCTGTTTCCTCCTAGGATAAAGAAGTTACAGAAGAGAAAAAAATACCATACGATTTATACGTACCTCTGCCATGACTGTACGTTTTGTTTTTTTTCATAATTTGATTAATAGAAGAGAAAAAAAAACATTTAAAATCAAAAAAATCGACTTTTTTTACATACATTTTCAAACATCAAGCAAACTGGTAATTACTAACATATCCCAAAAAAGCAACGGGCATAGCTTAGACCCTGTTCTACATTTTAACTGAAAGAAATATTGAAATCGGTCTAGATTTCGAGGAGGAAACAGGGGATTACGAAAGGACGATTTTCTTAATTTTACGTAGGTAAAATCAGTTCGAGACTGCACTTCTCTCTATCGCACGCTAAGGGGCTCAGCGCGACGGCAATATTTTTGGTAAAAACCTATTCTTCAAAAGTGACGGTCGACTGATATCCTCTTAACTATTACACAGATAGTCTGTGATAGTGATCTACTCATACCTTCTTCTTTTTTGAATACCACATGAAGAATATTCTTCTTCATCATGTTATCGACGAAAACGGAGGCGCCTTGGACCCAGTCCTTGTACTTGGTATCCTCATACTCCTTTATCACTTTTGAGAAGGCCTTGTACTGCAGGAAAGCCTCCTTCTTTTGTTCGCAGTCGTTCAATTCTGGTACCTATTTGTTTAATAACTTGAAGATAATCATTTATTTCACAGTGACATTAAAAGCGTTCTAGGCATAATAGGTATTTGCAGATTGGAAAGGGCTTGTTCGACAAATAAGCATTTTGCTTTCGTGTTTTTTATCTTATTTAAAAAGACGTAAGTATAAGCTGTGCTGATGGACTATGAAACCCAACAGAATTTTTTCCGGGAAAACTGAGTGTTTTTGTGAACTTCCAGTTCAACAAAAATCATGTCATAGTCCATAAGAAGTCTCCAAAACATTGAGAATCGATTCCAGACCCCTTACCGGTGTTACAAGTGTTTTATTTTATGAGTCACGTGGTCATATAAGAATAATATCTTAATTTATTGTCTTAGTGCCTCTGATGTTGAATGTGATACGATTAACAGTTGTTACAAAACAAACCAGAATTATGCGTTCAATGTCACGTAGGGTGAATGTGCGAACGTGCATTTAATGTAGGCATTACATTATGTTGATTGTTTCGCCAATAATACGTATCGGGGGCGTAGCTCAGATGGTAGAGCGCTCGCTTAGCATGCGAGAGGTACCGGGATCGATACCCGGCGCCTCCAGGACTTTTATCTTTTGAATTATTTCTCGCCATTGAATGGTCTAGTTTCTTCGTATCAAGAACTTTGATGAAGCTACACATCGGGGGCGTAGCTCAGATGGTAGAGCGCTCGCTTAGCATGCGAGAGGTACCGGGATCGATACCCGGCGCCTCCAGGACTTTTTACTTAGCCGTCTTGTAATAAATATTACAAGGTTTTAACGTATTTTAACCAGGAATGAATACTAAAGCTAAATCGCAGTAATTCCTGATTCCTGTCTATAAAAGTAAAATCTAGAAAATAAATTGAGGTTGAACGACTACTATGAGTTACATTTTTATACGTCAACTAGAATAACGCCCGCGGCTTCGCTCGCGTAGAATTAGAGCCATTAAGGACGTCTGCCCGCGTTCGGGTTGCTTGTATTTGACTTCAAAAACGGCAGTTTCATACTAACTTTGCACCCCCGTTTTACCCCCTTAGGGTAATCCTTTTAAAAATCCTTTTAAAAATCCTTTCTTAGTGCTCCCCTACATTATAAAAGGAACCCCTGTGCAAAATTTCAAGTTTCTAACCCTTGTAGTTTAGGCCCTGCGTTGATATGTCAGTCAGTCAGTCAGTCAGTCACCTTCTCCTTTTATATATATAGATAGATAGATATCACAGATAATACTTACTTTTCGAAACTTCATAATCGGTTGTTTCATTTTGTTGAACAACGCGCGCGCCCAGTAGATCGCGCCCGCGACCGGCGGGTGATTTCGAAGAAGCGGTGGATTCTTCCGGAAACGCTGTTACAAGTAAAGGGGGCTAAAGGGTTTTCCTTGTATTTTAGCGTTACACTCGATGTGTGATTATGGTTTGGTTACAGCCACAAAATTTAAAAAATATATGCCCGAGAAAGGATGATTATTTATCTTGGGAGTGTTCTAAATAAATGTTTCAATTTGTCTACATAAATCAGTGAAAACCTTGTTTCTGCAAAGGATGTTCCATAAAACTTTACTTTTGGGCATATTTTGATACTTTGTTATATCAAGGATTATATTATTTAATCATTTATAAAAATGTCCATGGTACAACTGTCTCTGTATCTTCTACTTTGGAATGCTTATAAATAATGTAAGAACAATAATCTTAAAACTGAGCGCATCGATTTTCTAATAGCCCTCATAAACTCAAAAGCTGAAAAATTGAGCTCCATCAAATATTCGCGACACGAATGTTAAGATCTAATAATACATTGGTTTTCAAACATTTTATTGTTATACATAAAATATCTGTAATGCCTGAACCCAATTATATCATTACTTAAAATAACTACCCATAACTCAGCAGTATTACCGTAAATTTGTCTTCTATGGCTGTGAGCTCCTTGATGAACTGACGCATGACGAGATCGAACTTGGTGGAGAGCTGGCGACGGATGGACTCCCTCGTATCGAACTCTAGGAACTTGAGCAGTACGTCTAAAGCTTCTTCTGATGACCTAAATCATCGAAGTGGCCATATTAATATACCAAACTCAGATCAGGATCTCTATTACCTTTGGCTTAACATTAAGTCCTTTCTCAAACTGAGTTTGGTTATAAATACGGGTATTCACTGATGCAGACTCTTGCCGATTTATGATATAACTATATTTTTTTAAATTTAGAAGTGTAAAATGTAACTTGTGTTGTGTGTTTTAACTGGTTCTGTACCCTTCTAATGAACAATTACTAAACAATATTCCATTGATCAGATCAAAAATATTCTACGACCTGCATGGGCGTGGTGATAGGATCGCTCGTTTTTCAGGCTTGCCTAGTAGGTAAATTTTTTATTAAAATTCCCACTTCTTTTGCCCGAACACCCCGGAGGCTACTTTTAGTCGTCTCTCACACTAGGCTGCGATAATTTGAATATGCTTCTGTACTAGAACTAACTGGGTCAAACTTACCCACTTCCTAAAATAAGTTGATAATCATATAATTACCTGAGATTACCAAAACTCTGGTTGATATAGTTCTTGGCCTCTTCCTCCAGGTAGCGCACCTCGTTCCAGAAGTCAGACATGATAACATCCCAATTTTCCTTGTTATCGTACACGAACACGCTAAAGTCGATCGTGCGGATCGGGTATACGAGGTTCTTTACGCGTTTTCTCACGTCGTCTATCTGCGTCGGGTCCGATATTATCGATTTCAGCTCGAGCCCGAATATACGCTCGAAGTCTATTAGCACCTGAAAAATTTCATTTCGTCAAGTGTATCCAGCTAATATGACAGCAACGTTGGTTGCTATCGTTAGTGCCGTATTTTGGCGATCCTTACATAGTATCACCTTTTCAACATGTGTGTACATGGAATGTAATATCGCGTTAGAAGTAAGCACTTTAATATGCGGGATAGTATACTAGACATCCACGCATTACATTACAATAAGGTTGTTAAAATTAATACCACGGCTAATAGGTACTGTTGATCTTTCGTAACGTAATTAATATAATTTCGTTACGGTGTCAATTAACTGTAAGTTGTACCCCCTATAAATGGGAAAACAAAATTTCATACAGCACAATTAATTAAAAAAAGTGTTAGTTTGATTTATGCTCTTAATACCGTTACTACTTCCTTAGACACCATTTCTATTGAACATAATTTCTTGCCGCGTATAATCAGTAGTATTTATATAAAGGCCACATTGTGAAAGTCACGTACGAATGAACCTTACAATACTTACCAGCATAACTGACATGAATAAGGTATTTTTATAACTTTTAATGTCGGGGGCGTAGCTCAGATGGTAGAGCGCTCGCTTAGCATGTGAGAGGTACCGGGATCGATACCCGGCGCCTCCAGGACTTTTTACCTTTTAAGTCATTACTCTACTATGAATCTAGTGTCTTATGGTCAGATTATTTGACGAATCTATACATCGGGGGCGTAGCTCAGATGGTAGAGCGCTCGCTTAGCATGCGAGAGGTACCGGGATCGATACCCGGCGCCTCCAGGACTTTTTACCTTTTAAGTCATTACTCTACTATGAATCTAGTGTCTTATGGTCAGATTATTTGACGAATCTATACATCGGGGGCGTAGCTCAGATGGTAGAGCGCTCGCTTAGCATGCGAGAGGTACCGGGATCGATACCCGGCGCCTCCAGAACTTTTTACCTTTTGAGTCATTACTGTACTATTAATGGTCTAGTGTCTTATGGTCAGACTCTTTGACGAATCTATACATCGCAGCAGTATCCAGTCACCTGCACCACCTCGGCCAGGTTCCTGGCCACGTCGGCGATGTAGTCCGTGCGCGTGAACAGCAGCGGCTGGTCGAACTCCCAGCGCGCGCCCTTGCCGCTCACTTCGATCTCGCGCCGCCTCTCCTTGTACAACGTATGCCACGACTCCATTATCTTCTGACCGGCACGTGCGAGTGTGCGAATCTCCTCGTTTGATTTACTAAAAAACATTAACTCAAGCATTCATGTTCGCTTCTTATACAATACTATACAAATAACAAAAAAAATCATTCTGTATATAGTGGACATTAGCCTCCACTCAATGACAACCGGTCTGATCACTGGATAAGACCGGGAAATGATGGTCAAAGATGATCAATTTGAGTTATACCATTTATATAAATTGGGCAAGGCGCTAGTACGGGCGCTGTTGCGCGCACTAGGCTCGCGTTTTATATAATAATAATAGCCCCTAGCCCCATTATTCTCCGAATTGCCGGATCGTCAACATGTTTGCATGCGAGACGGTACCAATTTTATTCATATTTATTATCAAGCAAAGGCAAATTTAAACAAACCAAAAAGAAACTTTCATAAACACAGGGCGCGCGCCTGCCGCTTGTTGTTTCGTTCTATTATCGCCATACATTTTTGTCTGACAGCGCAACTAAATTATAACGAGCATCAATTAACAAGAATAACCCTAACACTAGCAGTCCCTGCCCCAATCCTCATACTAACTCTGCTAACTGGGCCTTAATAAGCTAAACTTACTCGAAAAGCTTGTGAACGTTGAGGAACCTCTCCAGCTTATCGCATAACGCCCACGAGATCCTCGATAACAGTGGCACCATAGTTTCGTCGGTCCGGTAGCCTTTTGAAAGTACCCACATCATGTATAGGCTTTCTACTAATTCCGGTAAAAGTTCAATCACATTTTGCAGAGGCGAGTCGTCTTCTATTACCTAGAATATAGTACAGAATTTTTGTCAGGTGTTACCACAAAATGTCACTATTTCATCTATGTAATTGAATAATTTATGTACATATATTATTTTTAAGTTGATATAGTAATACATTAAAATTGATTGATAACAGCAGTAACACTAATTTGGGTGACCACTGGGGGCATTATTTCATGGGAGATACCGTGCTTCGGAGGGCATTATAAGCGTTCGGTCCCGGTTGTTATCAATGGTCAAAACAATCATTAAGCCTTGCCGAGGACCTTTGGGTGGCTTGAGAATATTCGACCAATCCGTATTGGAGCAGCGTGGTGGAGTATGCTCTAGACCTCCCGCAGTCGTCTATGGGAGAGACCCTTGCCCAGCAATGGGACGTCTTTGGGTTGCAGCAGCAAATAAAATACTCTAGGAAGTGTAGTAGGACCTTATCGTCTAAATTAATCAAAAATTATGCAAGCACGAGAATGTTCTGTTTTGATGGTATATTATTTTAAAATTATTATGTATTCTCACTGTAAAAAATCGCATCAGTGTCGAAAGAAACTTCAGGTTGTCACCAGCCAAGTTATACTGCTCCATTAGTCGTTCTTTATAGGCATTAAAAGTCTGAAAAAAGGGTATTAGAAATAAAGGCACAACTCTAATTGAAGATATTCCACGAGAGATTGTAACAGATGTCCTATGGATTTAGGATTTCAAACTTTTGGCCCAATGGTTGGCTGATAGAGAAGGCTTTATGCATTGAGCTCGCCAATTCTACTCTGTACCTTTTGTATGTGGTTTAATAAAGATAAATATATAAATAAACTCGACAACTGTGAACGAAGTCGTTCCGCCCAGTGATTGGGTTAGTGGCAAAATTTTATAAACGCCACCGTTATTCGGAAGACACTTTAAGCCGTCAGTCCCGGCTATGTTAGCCGTTAAGCCATGGTGGAGGCTCCTTATCACCAAAGACTTTCTGACTCCGATAGTCAGCTCTCTGAAAACCATAAGCCGTAACTGTAACCCTCCGCCTCACGTGATTAGCGTGGTGGAGTACGCTCACAGCAATGACTTCATACTATACTAGTGGACGCCCGCAACTTCGCTTGCGTGGAATTAGACATAACAATAGTTTCGTTCACCTAGTAATATTATAGCCTATATCACTCAGTGAAGATGCAGTATTCTAATGGTGAAAGATTTTTTGAAATCGGTGCAGTAGTTTTTGTGTGAAAACATTACAAACAAATCTCTCTATGTGGCTTTCGAAGTGGCACATCTATACTATCTATACTTCTGCTACCTTTAGTATAGCAGAAGTATAGATAGTATAGATGTGCGACTAGTTCTACAGAATTCAGTACTAACAAAATGTGCTCATAAACAAATGAACGTGATGTACCTACTCGTTGCCTTTGAGTAAATTTTGTTTACGTCCCAAGTTGGTACATTTTCGAGGCTTCACTTTTACGGCAAAACTGCTTCTTTTATACAACTTCTTGTAGTTATCGATGGCTCAAAGCCTTTTCTGTTGTGAGAAAAGAGCCAAAGGGTTGCAAAGATTGTCAAAGACTTGTGTCAGAGAAAAAAGGAAGAAACGCAGTAAAAAAGCTGCCTCCTTGGCCCAGTGCCCGTATGGCAATAGGCTCACCACCTATTATTACATGGGACCTAAACATAAGAGGTAAGAAAAGTCCTCGAGTGGAGACCGCGCCTCGGAAAACGATGTATTGGCCGCCCCCCGACGAGGTGGACTGACGACCTGAAGAAGACAGCGGGAAACCGTTGGATTCAGAGGGCGCAGGATCGGGAGGAGTGGCGACAATTGAGGGAGGCCTATGTCCAGCAGTGGACCCAAAAAGGCTGATGGGTCAAAGTCAAAGTCAAAGTCAAATAATTTATTTCGCCATGAGGTGATTATACACGCTTAACGAAAGTCTAGAACAAACAAACTACTTAAACAGAAGAGATATAATGCTATTCTAAACTGATTAATATAAAGTAAAGGATGAGCTATTGATCCTTGAATGAATAGCTAATCCTACACAGGTGCTTAAGGCTAATTTACAATATTTACCTACCACTAGGCTAAGCTCTAAGTCACGATAGACTATCTATCTGGTCATCGGCTTTAGGAAGAATTTACAATATTCTTATCCTATGCCCTAGTGTAGGCCGAGAGAGAAAAAAGCCGGAGGAAAAAACTCTCGGTACTCTTTTAAAATTCAAGTGCAAAATTCAAGTTCAAAAGGTGGGTGGATGGATAAACATAACTGGTGAAGAGTGGGCATAAACACACCTCTCACCTTTGAGGAAATACAGGCGTGATGATATGTTAACGTTGCCATTGCGCTGGCTGCGCTACTAACCTCAAGCTTAGGAGATCTGATCTTGTGCAGCATGGCCAGTATCTTGACCACCATCGGCTGCTTGAGTTGCTCCACCAGCAGCGATATCTCCGCGTCGCGCTCGCGCCAGTACTTGTACTCCGCTACTGGGCCGTCGCCTTCTCTCGTCTTTAAAACAACCATTGAAACTTTGCTCAAGTTTGATTTTCTCAATAATGTCAAAAGAATAAGTATTTCATTAAATAACTATACTGTAAAAAAATTTTTTTTTAAAAAGCTTTTATAACTTGACCTTGAAACCTAATCGTGGTCAAAGTTCATTACAAGACTTTACCACAAGTGCAAACACGACTATGATACGATATTCCATCATGAAGTTCCAGTTAATATCTTCCGGCTCCATCATCAGATCAGTTTGACAGTACCATATTATTGCATTGTCATCGGAACCTAATATGTGTGCCAAATGTCAGCTCGATAGCTTCAGTGGAAGTGGGTGAAATATTGATTGCAAGATTCCAGGACATGAATACATACGAGTGAAGTTATGTAAAAGCTTTTAATATACGGTAAATTGAACGTACAGTATATGAAAACACCCAAACATTGACTTGCTAGCATTAATGATTGCCCATCTCAAAGCAAGCTGGGTCCTGGATTTGATGCTCGGTACAAGCATTGTAGTATTATTATTATTTATTAAAAATTCCTTCTAGTAGCTAGAAGTTTGAATTTGTGCTCGTTGTATGGCAACAGGATGACCACATATTGGGTATACGCGACCACAACACAACTGGTTAAATGTGGGTGAATCACACATCTTAAACATTAAAGCGCCTATAGCCCTGCGGCTCGCGTCGATCGTACGTGATCGACCCAGTTGAAGTCGATTAATGATGGACGGAAAGATACATACATTCGTAGGTACTGAATAATGCCTAACTACATTATTGCAGGCGGCTATTTCAAAGTTAATATCTAAAATATATATATACTAGTGGATGCCCGCAGCTTCGCTCGCGTAGAATTAGACCCATTAACGACGTCTGCCCGCGTTCGGGTTGCCCACTTGACTTCAAACACGGCAAGGTTTCATACTAACTTTGCACTACCGTTTTAGCCCCTATGAGGTGAATTTTCAAAAATCCTCCCTAAGTGCTCCCCTACGTTATAACAGGAACCACTGTGCAAAATTTCAAGTTTCTAACCTGCGTTGATATGTCAGTCAGTCAGTCAGTCAGTCAGTCAGTCAGACAGTCAGTCAGTCAGTCAGCTTCTCTTTTTATATACAGGGTTATTGGTAATTCGACGTATTCCCGTTAGGAGGTGATAGGGGTGACTATTTGTGATAATTTTAACTCCCATATGCATTATGCAAAAGTGAACCATTTTCGAGTTATCAAGCTTTTCAGCGTTTTTCAAAAAAAGTCAAAAATGCAACATCAAAAATTTATTTAAAAAAAAGTATCAATTGAAATTAATTTTTTTCTTCTGATTTATAAAAACGATTAAACAATGGTTATTTATTATCATTAAAACTACAATTATCGGTCCAACTTTAAAAATGCGAGACGATTAAAGATATTACTTCAATATTTTATGAGATTTTTGTCCACTAAATGCCTTAAAAACAAAAAAAACTTATATCAAACTTGGCTTGCAGATTATTTTAAAAACATAACCGTTTTCTTAGCTTTCCAACAAGGCATAACAACTATGAACTTATTTTAAAAAAACTGAGAAAAAACGATCACAAAGGAAGCAGGCGGAAATTTGTATTCGAACTAAACTTATGGTCGTTCTTTAAAATTTCAAAAAAAGTAATTATAAACAATGCCCAATGTAAATAAAACAAAAAATATAAATTTAAAATTAAATTTAGAACCAGTGAAAGTTAAGTAATAATACCAATTAATAAAAAGTAACAATTAAGACATTTTGTAATTTAGCTTAATTAAAGTTCTTGCTCGAAGGGACTTCCCCTATTGCGTACGCAGTCTCATTCTTTTTCTGAGGTGTAACTTAACTACCGAAGTGTTCAAATTATTCCGAATCACATTTGCAGGACATCCGTCTTGCTAGTATATCATGTTTTGCCTTATAGCCAAAGGCACGTCTTCAAGCATTTCATTTGTTAAAAAAATTCGTAAGCGAGCAAAATTGGTTCATCGATAAATTCTTGCACATATTGCACATATTGCAGAATAATTTGACTACTTCGGTAAAATAATGAGACTTTGCGTACGCATTAGGGGAAGTCCCTTCGAGCAAGAACTTTAATTAAGCTAAATTACAAAATGTCTTGATTGTTATTTATTATTAATTGTTATTATTACTAAACTTTTACTGGTTCTAAATTTAATTTTATATTTATATTTTTTGTTTTATTTACATTGGGCATTGTTTTTAACTACTTTTTTTGAAATTTTAAAGAACGACCATCGAATACAAATTTCCGCCTGCTTCCTTTGTGATCGGTTTTTCTCAGTTTTTTTAAAATAAATTCATAGTTGTTATGCCTTGTTGGAAAGCTAAGAAAACGGTTATGTTTTTAAAGTAATCTGCAAACCAAGTTTGATATAAGTTTTTTTTGTTTTTAAGGCATTTTAGTGGACAAAAATCTCTAAAAATATTGAAGTAATATCGTTAATCGTCTCGCATCTTTAAAATTGGACCGATAATTGTAGTTTTAATGTTGATAAATAACCATTGTATAATCGTTTTTATAAATCAGAAGAAAAAAATAGATTTTAATTGATACTTTTTTTTAAATAAATTTTTGATGTTGCATTTCTGACCAATTTTGAAAAAAGCTGAAAAGCTTGATAACTCGAAAATGGTTCACTTTTGCATCATGCATATGGGAGTTAAAATTATCACAAATAGTCACCCCTATCACCTCCTAACGGGAATACGTCGAATTACCAATAACCCTGTATATAGATTGTGTGAATCACTGTCTCGTACACGGTAGGTACCTTTCCCAAGCAAGCAGTTATAGTAGAGTCGATGTGGTTCTGCCACATATTGACAGCCTCCTCTAGCTGTGTAACCAGCTCCGGGTCGTGGAACTCCACGTGTCCCGGTTGGTGCTCCTCCATCAGCGCGGGGATGGTCGGCATTGGAAGCTGGATCTCCCCCTCGATGTGTTCTATCGTCCTAGGAATAGAGACCATTTTTAAATAGCTTCGATGAGTGTTTTCCATCAGAGGGTTCCTTCAAAATCTTCTATTGTATGGAGTCGAAGAAAAGTTGAATGTAATATAAAATCAGTTCGTCTAGTCTGAACGTTACAAGATTACACCACATAAATAAGAGGTGGTTAATCAAACTCATACTTGCAAACCCTTGAGCAAAATTGTTTGATCAAAAGCTAAATATGTGTGCCAAACTTCAGCTCGATAGCTTCAGTGGAAGTGGGTGAAATATTGATTGCAAGATTCCAGGACATGGATACATACGAGTGAAGTTAATTAAAAGCTTTTAAATACTTACCAATCGACAATGCCAACGAGATTCTTTATATCCTCTATGACTTCGGCTGAAGTGGTTTTCTGCTTGTCGCGCTTTTGATCAGCATCTATCACTATAGGAAGATCGTCCAAGGAGTCCTGTTGACAGTAAATGGAGATTACAAAAAATCAAGTTGTGGGCTTTAAGCTTTTTATTGTTTAATGCATGGAAATATTTATTAATTCTGATACGGATCGACAATGTATTTATAAATTTAGGGCCAAACAGGGTATACGTGCCCACCAATGATACGTTGTCACTGGCACCATCAAGTCAGCCTATAAAAGTAGGCCTCTTTATACGCCTTTTTTACAAAACTCAATGTATATAAAGAAAACTTAGTGTATTTTCGTATTCCATATTAAAACTTCTTAAACAAGGGATGACAGCCCAGTGGCTATCGAACTCGCCTCTCACTCGAGCGGTCCGGGTTCAAACCCCAGCGGCACGCACCAATGACTTTTCTAAGTTATGTGCGATTTAAGAAACAAGGGATACTTAAGTGGAATAGTTTTCTGATCACTCGCAATGTTACTCCTTGACCAAGTACCTACCCTTTTTTATGACGACGACAGAAAGATGGATAGAATGAAGAGTATAAAGAAAAAATAAACACGAACAATAGGTGCCATGACAGATGACGTAGGACGGGTGACACTTGGCCTCTTGGGAGCGAACGGTTCTGTCCGCATGCCTCTCATCCTGAAATAGGTAAATACAATTAGAGAAATGTTAAACTTAAGTCCATCTCTGTAAAGTCGAGGATACAAAATGGTATTTATATATGTTTAAATTTAACCTCCTCTCAGCGTTTTCCCCTCTCGCTATGTTGGACATTCTCCGGTAATCCGATGGCCGAAGGTAGTTCACCTGAAAAATTATGTTATTTAGTTTTTTCCCTTGAATATATGCTGTACCAAGCCGTAGGTATTATTGAAAACCAATGCGCTTTATTGGGCACCGTTGAAGGTGTCGACGCGCGACATAATGTGTCATGTTTGTGCCTATCGAAAACAAGACTCAAAATAGGGACCGGGATTACCGGGGTGGTTAGTCCAGTTTGCAGAGAAAGTCAATAAGATTAATTGGTCAGTTCTTTAGTAGGTATAAGGACTGAGGACTGTTAGTAATAGCTAGTCCTGTAGTTGGTGTTAGTAATAGTCCAGATCTAATCAGTCGTTCCAAGTCAGTCACAGATGCATTGCTACCCTCGAGGACTAAGATGGTCGCCTCTAAGGAAGTGTCACCGGAAACCACACCTTTCCAGCCGCACCACAGTTGCTTAGAAAAAAGAAATTACACGGAAACACGGGCGCGGTCAGTTTTTGGATGGGTTACCGCTAGTGGCAAAATTTCATGGACGCTACCGTGCTTCGGAGGCACGTAAAGCCGTCGGTCCCGGTTGTTTTCAATGGTGGAAAAATCGTTAATACTTGTCAAAGACCTTCGGGTGGCTTGAGAAAATTCGACACTGGGTTGGCCACTAACCGTCCACCAATCGGCATTGAAGCAGCGGGGTGCAGTATGCTCTAGACACAAAGTAGATATTAGGAACAGAGGCTAAGCTTCTTAAGAACGTGCAAAATTGTTACCTATTTTGGTAGGGTTGTCACAACAGGTTAAGAGAAATTAAAGAAATCATTTGTTAAATAGTTTTATTATTCAGAATATAAAAAGAATACTACAATAAGAACTAATACAGAATAGAAAATAGAAAATAACATACTTTACAAATTTCTGACTCTAATAATTTTATTTTTATAATTTTTATTTTTTAATATTTTATTATTTCTTTTTATGGTATGGCAAATTCTAAATCTAATATATAGTTTTTTCAAGTAATGTATCGGGAAACACTCACATGGCATATAAAATCCTAGCTTCAGCGTCAGGTTATAATCTATCATATTATTGTTCTGCTGTCACCGAAGTTACGCAGGAATAAAAATTTCAGTTCAATAAGACATCTGGATGTGGTTCAAATCTCACTTGCAATACTTAAACTTAAAACACATAGTAGGTACGTACCAACCCACCCACATACCTACAAATGTTTAGTAAAAGCTTGTAATAATAATAAAAAGGTAAAAACACACCGTGTAGTACCCATTTCTTATTAAAAAAAGGATCATACAGTAAAATAAAGGTACTTACTTGAAAAAGTAATAATCAAATACTTACTTACCTATTGCACTCCTTGGGATAGTTAAAGTATGATATATTTTTATTTTTTCTAGCATTATTTATACACACAGTACAATATACAACCATTATTATTAATACCACGTTTTTATATTAGATATTCAAACTTGCAACTAACAAAACCAACAATGTGCGTAGCGATTACCCTGAGATAGTCAACTTGATGTGACAGCGTGGCAGTGGCCACGCACAGATGTCCCGCGTGCTTGTAGGAGTGCAACCGATTTGCACGTTCTTATGAAGCTTAATCTCTGTTCCTAATATCTACTTTGTGCTCTGTGTGTGCTTTGTGTGTGGGAGGTCCACAGCAGTGTCTGTGGGGGAGACCCGTGCCCAGCAGTGGGACGTCTATGGGTCGCAGCGAACACGGTAAAAACTCGTCCTCAACAAACCTGCGAGCCAGTCTCCTCCATAGTGTGGTGGTCGCCGGCGAACGAGCCGACGCGCGACACGCCCGTGTCGGACGTGTGCGCGTCACCGCCCGACATGTCCGTCAGCTCGCGAAACTGCCTCTCGAACAGCGGTATGAACGCTGGGGACACACACACGTCCCACTGCTGGGGACGTCTATGGGTCGCAGCGAACACGGTAAGAACTCGTCCTCAACAAACCTGCGAGCCAGTCTCCTCCATAGTGTGGTGGTCGCCGGCGAACGAGCCGACGCGCGACACGCCCGTGTCGGACGTCTGCGCGTCACCGCCCGACATGTCCGTCAGCTCGCGAAACTGCCTCTCGAACAGTGGTATGAAGGTCTGGTCAAACAGATTTAACCTCGTTAGATCCTATACATTATTGTTCTACCACTCTAATATTTTGTTATTTTTGTACCTATGTACTTGGTGTATGTTGTATCTTTAACGAATTTCGAAAGGAACTTTTCTGTCTGTCTGTCTGTCTGTATTCAGTCTTTTTATAGTTTTGAACACTTTCAGACGTTTCAGTTGTCGCCATCGCCAACATGCAGAATTGATTTTCTTAAATTTGTCTACGCCTACTTCTATGTCACAGCACATACCGATTAGAGATAAAGAAGTATTGCCAGGCTGTCTGAAAGAAATTGCTCACAGCAATAAGCATAGCTGACCGAAGGGCGGAATCATAATTATGGTTGAATTGACTTCTATGTTTATGGTTGTCACTTGCGTAATTCTAATCTAGCTTTAAGCGGTGACAGCCCAGTGGCTATCGAACTCGCCTCTCACTCGAGTGGTTCGGGTTCAAGCCCAAGCAGCACGTACCAATTTAAATGAAGCGAATGAAAGTAAATTTAACTTGCTATAACGGTGAAGAATACATCGTGAGGAAACATGCATGTTATTCATAGTGTTATCGGAGGCATGTGAAGTATGTTTATTAGAAGTATTTTATTTTATTTTCGTGCACTGTCATCGGAATGTGTGCCAAATTTCAGCTCGATAGCTTCAGTGGAAGTGGGTGAAATATTGATTGCAAGATTCCATCGTACATACATAATTACATACGAGTGAAGTTAAATAAAAGCTTTTAATAAAAAAAAAACAATGTCTTCATCAATCGTACCAGTTTCATCTGAAGCCCCAGGCTCACGAGCATCCTGCCCGAGGCGCAGCCAACGATCACGTACTCCGGCATCTTCAGCGCGGTCGCGCGCGGCGAGCCCGCCAGCGGCACGCCGTCCGCCGTGCGCCGCACGAAGTACGTGTAGCGCCCGTTGCGCTTCACTAGGCTAGGGGTGAGCGCGCCGAAGTACGGCACCAGTTTCGGGTATTCGATAACGCGAGGCACTGACCTCTGGGTTAAGAAAAAAAAAAATTAAAACGGGTGTGCTTTATGCTGGATTTCAATAACCTATCTACGGATAGAATTGGCTATCGGAGATAGAAATTTGACATAAGTTTCATATAAAATGTGTCACATTTCTATCTCCGATAGCCAAATGCATTAGACCACACGACTGAATTAAAACATCTTTAGATCCATAATCTAATCTATACTAAACTATATATCTAATCTATACGAAACGTAACTCTCTCTCTTTCTATCTTCACTAACTTTACCCTATATACTTCCGTTCGCCTCGCCCGATCACACCTTTCGTAACGCTCTCGTCACGCATTCACCAGCTTACTCCCCAAGTCAAGTGTGCGTAAATAAGTTTTACTTCAAAAACCGTGCAATTCGAGGCACTCATGTGTGGACAGCTTAAATAGCTTAATAGTAATTTGAGTCTACAGACGAATGTATGACACGTTCACCAATAAAATAAAATAAAATCTTGCACCGTTTAGAAGTTATAAGATTATACATTATGCCTGGTACATGTAACGGCGTTTAAACTAATATTTTTTAATTTTTAGTACTACAGAGAAAACCAACAACTTACAACAACGGTATAAAACTCCAGCGTGCCGTCTACCAATGGATCCAGATCTTCGGGAGCTGTTAATTAAATGTATACATAATAAATGGATAAGGAGTTAGATGCCTCACGAACAATCATTACCAATGATAATATATTCACAGATGAAGAGCGGTGACAGCCCAGTGACTGTAGAACTCGCCTCTCACTCGAGGGTGTGTGGGTTCAAATCCACGCGGCTCGCACCAATGACTACCAAGTTATGTCCGAGTTAAGTAATTAAAAGTTCGCAGTAACGGCGAACGTAAACATCGTGAAGAAATAACTGCTAACTGGGTTAACCATTCCAGTCCCTATTTGAGTCTTGTTCAAAGTAGGTAAGTGACAGTTGTCATGGGCGGCAGCGGATGGGTGGTGCTTCAAGCTCGTTTGCTCTCATATGTCCATAAAAAAACCTGCATAGCTCAGAGTTCCCCATAACATACTCAAATGCATGTGAAGTATCCCAATCCGCACTTGGCTATGGCACAAAAAACAAACCGTTTTTCTCTCTCTCGAACGGCAGACATTCAAGAACATTATGAATAACTCTCAGGCCTGCAGGTTTCTTTACTTCACGATGTTATCTTTCACCCTTACTCGCGTATTAATTTAAGTTCATTAATACTGTTGCAAGCAAACTAGTTATCTACGACCCATAGACGTCCCACTAGTTGGCACGGGTTTCCCCCACAGACAAAGCTGCGGGACATCTAGAGCTTACCAAGTATAGCTGCTCCAATGCGGGTTGGTCTCCAACAATCCGTTTTAGAGCACTCTCCGGGTTAGCGGGCGAACCAGTGTAGAATGTTCTCAAGCCATACGAAGTTCTTGGACAAGACTTAACGATTGTTTTTACCATTGAACATTATGCAGCAACAGAACTACTCACGCGGTGGAAACGAGTACAGATCCTCAGCGATGAGCGCGGGCGTGTCCTCTCCGCGCAGGTCTATCGAGGTCTTCGAGGTCTTTGTGTCTACCTCCGAGTCAGCCACCTCTGTTACAGCAGCCACGGTCTCTATTTCTGTCATATCTGCAACAGCATATAGGTATGCTTTATTACCTTCTAATAGAAGAATTCGAGTTTATCTATACTTCTATACTAATATTATAAAGAGGAAACGTGTGTTTGTAATGTTTTCACATAAAAACTACTGGACCGATTTCAAAAATTCTTTCACCATTCGACAGCAGCATCTTCACTGAGTGACATAGGCTATATAATATTACTAGGTGTAAACGAAACTATTGTTGTGTCTAATTCCACGCGAGCAAAGTTGCGGGCATCCACTAGTGCGTACTAAGGTGCTTTAAAAAAAATTACTCATCCCCGCGGCATGACCTCCGAGTACAAACATTTCGAGCCGGGGACCGGGGTTCAGCAGTCAGGATCACTTACGCCACGCAGTCGTCAAATTATGAGTTAGAGCGTACCTACTGTGCCACGCTGCTCGTGCGTCGCGCGGGTCGAGATATTACTAACCAAGAGTGTTATGCCGACCCAGTCTCGGTCGATATTCGGATGGGTGACCGCTAGTGGCAAAATTTCTCGCGCGCTTCCGTGCTTCAAAGAACAAAGAGCCATCGATCGCAGTTTGTTATTAAATATTAAGGCATGTAGTCGTTTAGCGATGTAGGATGGACTAAAAGCTTCCGAAAAACAAATTGGCCACTAACCCCTCCGCCAATCGGACTTGTTGGAGTACCTATACTCCAAGTCTTCTCAGCAGTGAGAAGTAACGCAAAGTGTTGCAGCGATATATACAAAAATCTACATCAATAGGCGACATCCATATAAAATATTGCTCAATTTATTTAAAACTAGTGAACGCCCGCAGCTTCGCTCGCGTAGAATTAGACCCATTAACGACGTCTGCCCGCGTTCGGGTTGCCCACTTGACTTAAAAAACGGCAAAGTTTCATACTAACTTTGCACCCCCGTTTTACCCCCTTAGGGGGTGAATTTTCAAAAATCCTTTCTTAGTGCTCCCCTACGTTATAAAAGGAACCCCTGTGCAAAATTTCAAGTTTCTAGCCCTTATAGTTTAGGCCCTGCGTTGATATGTCAGTCAGTCAGTCAGTCAGTCAGTCAGTCAGTCAGTCAGTCAGTCAGTCAGTCACCTTCTCCTTTTATATATATAGATAGTGTCATAGCATAAACGCCATCTTTATGTTTTAAATCCAAAAAAAAATGTATTTACCATCTGCATCGGCTGTTTCAGAATCTGTGAATTAAAAAAAATTTAGTCTTCATTCTGTTTTCAAAAATGATCAGTCGCGTTGTACGTAGGTACAAACGTGTAGTACATACTGTATTGTGTGGGCTTAAGGCCCAATAGGATTTGATTTTTTTACATTAATTTGTTTTTGCCTATCACCACTCTGAAATTCCCCAGTACCTATAAGAGTCTGAGTTTGTTATCTTTTATTACTTTATTTCAATAATTTCGTTGGTCTAGTAGGCGCAAGGGCGAGTGCTAAGTTAGAGGTCCTGGGTTTGAACCCCAGGCAATAACTATTGTGTTTTTTTTTTAAATTATTGTAGGGACTTTGTCACTGAGGGGCCACATCGTCCCGTAAAGGATTAACAAAAATAACATTGACAAAAATAACATATTATTATACACTTAACGGTACACTATAGATAATTAAGACTACCTATTTTCTAAAATATTGGGTTTTTTAACTTGGCAATTAGACTAAGCTGCTACTGGGAGCACCTTGGAGTCTGGATTTGTGCCCGGTGAATGGCAACAGGCTCACCAACTATTACACGGGACCTAAACGTAACTGGTGAAATCTTTGTGTACTATACACCTCGGGGTAGTAAAGGCCTGATGTTATGATAATATGTTGAATGGTAAACCTTTTATACTTTTCACACTCTTCAAGCTCTTGATACTTTTCATACTCTTCATGCTCTTCTTACTCTTCGCTTTCGTATCTTCAATTAGTTCTGGTTCCGGCTCGGGCTCAGGTTCCTTACCCTTTTTGCCTTTTTTTTTCTTCACTGGAGGTGGTGGTGGTGGGGGAGGCGGAATAATTCCTGAAGGTAGTTGAAGAATATAAATTTTATACATATTAGTCTGTGGTAATGCTAAGCTTTGATTCCATCCATCCATCCATCAGCCTTTTGAGGTCCACTGCTGGACATAGGCCAGAACTAACAGAACTAACTAACTAGACTAAACGACACCACTCTGACCGGTCCTGTGCCTTCTGAAACCAGCAGTTTGATTACAGATTCAC
The DNA here is from genome assembly GCA_944567765.1 of Carterocephalus palaemon. Classification (NCBI taxonomy): domain Eukaryota; kingdom Metazoa; phylum Arthropoda; class Insecta; order Lepidoptera; family Hesperiidae; genus Carterocephalus; species Carterocephalus palaemon. The sequence goes on along the minus strand of OX155655.1, from coordinate 3,829,132 downwards.
AATCTTAATGAAAAATTATAGAACTAAAACTATGAAGATTATCGATAAGAATTCCATTCAAATAAAAAAAAATTTTTATAAATAATTTGGCAGAAATTGTGTTTGGTAAAAATACAATACTTGCGTGGCAATCTGACTTCGAAATATACTGCCCTGGGCAAATTCTAGATATATATCTATAAAGATTCCATATTATGTAACATGTAAATATTTAGGCTTTAAATAATTCAAGTAAAAAGCTGCTTCTAAAATTTCTGTACATGCGGCTGACATATTGATGTCACATCAACAGAGATATCACATTTTATTATCATTATTATTTGAAGTGTGGGTTAATCCCATAAGCCACTGGGACCTAAAAAGTTCCATTGTAGCTAGCCCCCAAAAATTCAAACTTGATCCCTTTGTTAAATAGTTGGATGCCTTTAGGGTCAAGTTCCTCAGTGCAAGGTGAGACTAGGCTTCCACCCATAATATGCTTCTGACTTCTGTTATGAGTGATTGCAGGGCAGTCCCAGAAAATGTTTATTCAACCTACAGTGTCCAGTGAGGAATCTAATTAAAATCTGCAGTTTGATGCGGTGCAGGCTCAACACTTTCTTGGAATCGTTTTGAGAGAAAACAGAACACTCTAAGTGCTTTAGACTGCCTTAGGCTTGGCGCACTGTGCAAAAGCTTGATGCTCCACTCTAGGGCTTGTTTTTTTTGGATGCATTGAGTAGCAGTTTTCGATATACCCACCATCGGTTCGAGTCGGTCGAGTCGGTTCGAGTCCCATGGTGGGCAGTTACCAAGGAGTGACCTGATTTGCTTTTGGATATGAATCGAAGGGTAATATAGAACTTATGTAGTGTTGTCTATTGACTTGTTTAATTATAGCTTCGTAACTAAGTTTGAAGTATTTATTGCATGGAAAATTTCTTGTTGTAAAAAGACTATACCACTAAATGAAATATTAATTAAAACCAAAAATGTATATTAAGTGTAACTTGGAACTTTAAACATCTAATATATAAAATTCTCGTACTAATATAAATATTATTAAATTTATGTTGAGAACAGTTCTTACTCCACTCAGTAAACTCCTTATCTTCATGAATCAGCTTGTCCACAATAATCTTTGAAACATAGAAGGTTCTCTTATCCAGAGACAGTTCATTAGGTTTCAATGGTGATTGAATAAAAGTACCCAATTTTTGCTTTGTATCTCCCTCCTCCAGCATACCATAGAAGAGGTCATCATCATTCATACCAATGAATGAAAGGATACGGTCCTTAAACCATTGCACCCTGGGGTCATTGTGAAAGTCTAGTTCTGACTCAGTTTCTTCTGCTAAGGAAGTGTTCTCTGAACTGTCTACCGATTGGTCTAACATTCTGTAATTATGAAAATTAAGTGTTTTTAACTGCAAACGCAAAACGGCAATGAAAAATTGACTAAGAAATTCAAATGCTCAAAGCGTTGAGTAGAGTTTCTTTTATGACTATGTTCATAAAGCTTAAAAACTTCATTCATGTATTGTAGCTGAATTTAAATTTTAGACCTTAAATTTGATATTCCTGATCATTAGATCTCAGTATTAGATACAGAACGAACATACAATCCATCCAAACTATGGGTCGGCATGTAGGTTTCCTGCTAATAATATTTATTAAACTCTTTGAAGTAGGTACCTAGTAAGTATGAAAAGTAAGTATCATACAAACGAAATGGTAAGAGCAAGACATCAATAAATTAAATTTGACTAATATTAATGGACTCACCTTAAGTTTGCAAAAAAATTAACTTCAATGTTCTAAAATTCTCAAATTAAGAAAATAAACAGTTGAATAAACTTTCGGGTTTGTTGTCATGGCGACGAACTTTTATTGACAGGACAGGTATTTAAATTTCGCGGTACTTATGAATTCAGATACACGTACACATTAAAAATTAAATGTTGGTTAGTCTTTTAATAGAGTAAATTTAGTAGAGTATCGCAGGGCCAGCGTGGTGGACTAAAGCCTAATCCCTCCCATTCTGAGAGGAGACCCGTGCCCAACAGTGGGACAAAGAAAGGGTTGTGGTGATGATGATGATGATCGCAGGGCCGCCAAACGTTATCTTTGTTTGAAGTAACCATCTGGCGCGCGTAGACTCACACGTTGTAGTTTTCAGCGGAAATCATATTGTGTCTGGGAGGATGTTTGTCCCATGGAGGCGTGGAGGTAATAGATCCGCCTTGCATTTAATAGGAAGGTGTACTCTTACATAAAACACGAGCCGAAAGAGAGGCTCTGAAATTTCGCGCTGGTCGCTGAATTCCTCCGTTCGTGAATCCAATCGTTGAATTCCTATTATTGATTGAAACAATTCAAATTAACTGTTTGAAATCTCATATCGGCACCATCTTATTAATATGAATTAATAAATTCATTTCATGATAACTTTTACGCCATTAACCCGCTTGTGAATTAAATAATGTCTATTACAGAGACAATTAACAATTAAGACCGTAGACCCCACATTTTTTGACCAACCCTATTATGAAATATCCGAACTCAACGACGGCGATTCTGTCTGGTGTATTCTGTGGTATTTCGGTACTTCTGCATAGCAGATTAGCAGCAGCTTTGCCAACTTAACGGATTTCCCGTCATATCTAACGGATTTGGGTACGTTGAGGTACGATTTAACGGAAAAAAAATCTGCATATTTTTATCCAAAAATGTCTATTGCATTTTTGAAATGGTAAGATTACTATAGTTAAGACTATTAAATAACATAGTAAGAGGTGAAAGAGTACAAAGATGCGACTGGCAATAACCCTTTCAAAGACGCGATTGTGCTTTTTCAGTTTTGATTTTGCCATATTCAAATGCTGAAGTGGAAAGAGTTTTCAGTGTTATGAATGGAGTGAAATCAAAACTGAGAAACAGAATGAAGGAAAACATAGTTAATACAATTTTGAATATACGCTTATGACTCAAAAGTAATGGTAAAAACTGATAAGAAATGCCTGATGCTGTAATTAACATGGTTGGAACATTGCAAAGCCATCGATTTCTGCCATTTCTGCAATGGCAACGCTGAAAGTGACGACGATATTATAGATTTTAATTTTTACGAAAATTAAGGCAAATTAAATAGGTTTCTATTTTTTTTTAATAATATAGACGTACAAACAGACATAATATAGGACAAGTAGGATAACAATAGTTAAGATAATATAAATGGATGTAAGTGCGTATGGTATTTTTAAATAAAATTGTAAAGAACCTGTTAATACTTATATACTTTTAGAAATTTAACGGTTATTATTTATTGGCAGATAAAAGTTTAACGGATTTTTGACGGAAATACACAGCTAACTTGACGGAATTTTAAAAATCTTGTTGGCAACACTGATCACAGAGTACCTTTACACTGATTAGCAGACGAAAATTGACGAAATCAGACGAATCTGTAAAAGATGTCATCTAATGTATCACAATTAACTAAATTGTTAATTTTATTGTATCTACATAAACTTTTTCTCTACAAAATTACCACAAAAGAAAATTGCTTGTTTAAACTATTTAAAGTCTTTGACACGTCTTTAATAGACGGAGCTCATTTCCGCGTTATCCATCAATATTGGTCACTCATTCATCAAATTCTTGTGAAATTTAATTTTAAGTAGGTATGTATTTGAAGTAGGATTGTAAAAATTACGGCTAATATTCTAAAAACTCAGAATTAAGACGATAATCGTAGCTCACGTTATATAGCTGTCTTAAATGGTCCCCAGGACGTTTTCCTCTTTTGGTCCTCCTAATCCAAAGACAAACTTACTTTACCCCATATCCATGTCCTGATCAGACTCCAATGTATAGAGAAAAAATTCCATACTAAGTTTGAGTTAGGTTATTTAATTACCTACATTTTCCAGTGTGCCAGACTAAGTAAATAGAAATGTTACCATCACACTTCGGTGTTATTTAATGTAGGGAAGATTAATTTAAACATTTAGGTATCACAAAAAAAAAATGAATTTATTTTATTATAGTAGTATGTATTTAGATAGGAATTTTATTAAACTAATTATTTACATTAATTTTATTAGCTTAATTATTATCACCATAGAGCGAGGCAATTCACTTACCTAGTTGCTTACTTACAACTACCTTAAATACCTAGGTACAATACCTATAGAAAATTTCTATGTAAATACCCTTTAATGTAAGCTAAAAAGAAAACTGTCTCACAGGTATGATTTTAGGATAACCATTGTTTTTATTTTCTTCAAGCTGCTCTATTCTGGAATTTGCATTGGACTTTATTGGTTGGTTTCCTCCCAGACTTCCAACTGACGATTGAGGCGCTAAATACGAAGATGGACCTCTATACAATATTGTATTTATATTATTTTGTTGCTCATTTTGCTTTCTGGAAGATGGGTGAAGAATTGTAAAATCTACACCTGTAACTAAATCATCTTGAGATTGATTAAAACTTTCAATTCTTCCATTTTCATATTGTTTTGAATCACTGATGTCATTTATTTTCAGACTGTTAAGAATTTGTTGTTTCTCTTTGTCATCTTCTATTTCATAATTAATTGATGGGAACAGTTCATATGTGACACGATTTGATTTTTCATCATTGCTCCTTATCTTTTGTTTCTGTAAGTTATCACTCTCGTTTGGTTCTGTAATTGTATTACCTTCTTGATTATTTTCATTACTTCCATGTTCCAATTTTGTGTACAAATAATATGATTTATTTTTATGATATGTAACTAGTTTGTTTTCTTCGAGAGGATGGGGTAAGCTACCACTAATTTTATCTTGTACCTGCGCTGTAATTCCCGTCTTCGTATCAAAAAAGTTATCTCCAAAAATATTTTTTGTTAGACCATATGTGTTGAAGGTAGATTCTTCGACACGGGGTAATTGTTGTCTTGTCGGCGGATAGGGAGCTGCTTCGGTAGGAATAATTTCTACATCTGTATTTGATTGCTTTTTAATTTTGTTCCCATTGATGTGTTCATTTAAGTCATTTTGTGAGTATCCTGTTATGAATCCATTTGCCTGCCTAGGATGAGATGTTTGATCAAGATTAGGTGAATTATATATTTTGCTTGTTACTTCTGGAACTGATAATTTGTATAACTGACCACTGTATATTTTATTAGAGTTTCTTTCAAGATTTTCTAAAAGATTATTATCACTGGGCCTTTCTAAATGTGATTGATATAATTGTTCAGGTTGGCTTTGACGTGAAAACTGAGAATGTTGTAGGTAATTTTGTGCAGATGGTTGATGACTGTGTTCTTTGGAATCTAGAAATATATAATTTTGCTGATTTTTGTTTCTAGATAAAATAACTGATTTATCATTGTTATGATTTTGTTTTGAAAATTGTGCTGATGTTAGATGTGCAATTTTATCTGTGATTTCACTAATATTTTCATGATTTATATTCTGAATTTTTGGTTGCGTTGAAGTTAACACAAGATTTTGTTTCGCTATATTGCTATACACGTTAGCTGCATTAATTGAGTCTGCCAAAAATGAGTATACAAATGCATCTGAATTGGAAATATTTTTATATTTGTCCCAACTCAACTTCCCGATTGGGATGAGACTGGCATCATTATTTTCTTTCATGGGCTTATTAGTTAGTACTAAATAATTACTACTGCCAGTATTTAAAATTTCAATATTTTCGGGATCTGTGTTACTTTCATTTTTGAATAAATATTTTGCAATAGCTTCTGGGATTGTTATTTTTAGAGTAACAGTTCTTTCAATGGTATTAGTTGGTACTGCGGATTCTTTAAAATACGGTAAATTTACAAGTTTGTTTGAATTGTAATAATTATTTGGTGAAATAATAGGAGGCTCTAATTTAGTGGATGGTGTGGCGACGTACTTTTCACTTTTAGAAATAGCGGCGGGTATTTGAGTGGAGAGATATTCAAAATTTTCAGTTTCGAATTCTGGTGACAAATAATTACTGTTCAGATATTCATCTGATTCGTGATTTTGACTATACCTACTCAAATCTTCTGGTGATGCAGTTTTAAGTATTTTATCTGTGTCCTTAACTATATCGTTTACAGTTACGTCTAGTTTTTCTCTTGTTAATATATCCGCGAATGATAGATTGTTGTGGTTTGTGTTTATGTGAGACTGTTTTGTCAGTGAAAATGATGGATTTATCTTGTTATTCGAAACGACTGTTGTAAATTCCAATTCGGGAGTAGTTGGAGTTGCCACTAAGCGGCCACTTTGATAATTATTCCCATTCTGTGGAGATTGCTTTGCAGGGCTTAGATATTGCCTCGATAGTTCTAAAGAATTTTCCACTTGGAATTGAAATTGGGAAGCAGGTTTATAAGTAGTGGGTACTAAATTTAAACTAGATTGCTGAACTGGGACCTTAGAGGTAGAATATAGTAGATTAGACAATGTAGCTGCTGTAGGCGGTAGATAGTTTTGTTCTAATTCTGCAGCAGTTGGAATGACTTGCTGGTTCGATGGCGCTGGCTTATTGTAAACGTAGGGCACTGCCTCTGTTTCGGGATTAACTTTTTCTTTCTCGTTTGAATCATTTGTGGTTATGTCAACGAGTCTGTTTTCTGAAGGAGAATTTTCTGGGTTATTATAAGTATATGCGGTTGGTTCAGCCACTAATCGAGCTGTTTTAGACGGTCTAACAATCCAAGTTTTAAACGTTACTCTTGATTTAGGACTACCAGAACTCGATTTTTGAACAATTCTACTAAATTTTAATGTTTTGCCTGTCGGTTGAGCAATATTGGAGGTACTTAGTAAATTCTGTTTCACTTCTCTACCATTCATATCTCTATGTTGCTGAGGGATGTTGTTATTCTGAAGTCTTTGTTCATTTGGTCGTGAAATATGTGTATATTGTTGCATGTGGCTCTTACTATTAGGTTCAGATTCCTTTTTAACTTCACTAAATTCATTGAAATTGTTGTTAAATATACCCTGAGATTGACCTTTTGGTACATTTTGTAAAGAGTATTGCTGTTGAATGTTTCGCTGATAATGATGTTGGTTCTGAATATCAGGAGGTTGTGATATCCTATTGTTAAAGATCTCTGTAGTTCTTGCACGGGTCTGATGTCCTGTATGGCTGGGAGAATTTTGCGCAGATTGAATATGTTGCCTTTGTTGTTGTAGTATTTCTATATCTTTAGAAGAAAAGGGTCCAATTGCATTATTTAACGTAGGTATGTATTGTGAACTAGGCGTAGATGCTGCAAATGAAAGATCTCCAGAAAGGAATTGATTCTGTTGGAAGTTTCCTTGTCTTTGTTTGGGAGGAACGTAAATATTACTAGGCGGCCTTTCAGGACCCGAGATCAAGGCTCCATTTGGAAACAGTTGTCCAGAAGGTGGCTTATAATTTTGCATTACAATAATGTTACTTTTCGTAACAGTCTTGTCGTATGGATTCCGCATTGGATGTGTCAACATTTTCTTTATGTCTTTCATCAGTTCCGGTCCTAATTTAAGATTTCCAAATTTATCTCTGTTGGTGTTAATAAGTTGCCGAGATCTTTCACAATTCACATTCATCCACCAATCGCACACAAAAACTTCTTGATTGAATAATGTTCCGTTTGGGCAAAGAAATGACTGAAAACCATACGTTGATCCTAGAGTGCAGACTCTAAACACCTGACAACCGGTTTCCACATCCGCATAATAACCTGAAATTTGAATAATAAAGTGTGATTAAGTATATTTATCTCTTATGGTTCAAACTGAAATAAAAAAAAAAAAGTTTAAATTTCGACCATTCGGCGACCACTAGTTCGTACCTATAATATGATAAGGGTACCTGTATTTTACCTGGACTTTTTCCTGAACACGAGAAGGAAGTCCTTGGGATAGATTTGAGAGTAGGGTAGTCGCCTCCCGGTTCACCCGGCACAGCCAATCTGATGTCCCAGCCGTGCCCATTGTCGTGTGGTTCCGGTCGTCTACTGTTCTGTTGCTGCGCACATGTGACTGAGGTATAAGCTGTAATATAATTTGAAAACGTTAAATTGGCTCAGCATGTTTTCTTTGGAGGGTTCTTGGGAGGTTATGCACGTCAGCAGGCGTGTGGGACTCACGAGGTTAAGCCAAAGTACCTTACCCACTAAACACTACCTCGGTTGTGGCTTTAGGCTTGCGCCTCTCAAGCCCTCATGAGGCCTTCATGTGAGACATCATATCATTTAAAATAATTAACAGATTAAGATTTTGGTTTATGTTTTAGATTTGTAGTTTTTTTATTTGTTTTGATCGAGACGATTGTTGCCACTTCTCTACTTGTTGGTTCGGGATTTTTAAACAAATATTATAGTTATGTATTAGTTTCCAAAAAATATTGAATGTAAGCAGATGTTTCTGAGATACTAGTTTATAGTTTTAAATGTCTTTAATTTAGATTTAGTTTCAGTATTACCTGAGCTGTTTATACATTCATCGTGATCTATCACTACAAAATCTAGGTTTGTAGTTTAATGTATGCAATAGCACTTAAATTATTTGGGTATCTATCGAAGTACTTACTCCATAGGCAGAGCATTTTAAATCCCACACAAAATGACAAAGGCAGTAAGTAACTTATTGATAACTTAGCTGACATAATGTTTGGCCTTACTTAACTTCTATTATATTCTCATTCAATTGTCTCCGTAGGCCGTTTCTTCCAGCGTGTTATGTTGCAAACACGCGCTTTGACAACGGTTCTCAGAGTTTTTCTCCCTTGACGGTAATGAGGTGTAAAAAACGAATCAATGACCCAAATGTTATTAGTGTCGTTCGTTTAACTCGTTATTTATGTTATATATTGATTAGTGGACGGGACTGGCACATGCAAAAATTAGAGCATTGAAAAATAAAATATAGATCTATGGTGATTACGAACTGGGTAGTTTTTTCCTAAAAGTACCTACCTAATGCAAAACTACAAATACACAGAAATTATAGTGCGAATGATTATAAATAAAAGCTGGGTTAGTGAATATAATCTAAGTGCCACTGCTAATGATTAGATAACGGTACTATGACAGACCTTTGGGATTAAACAATTTCTTAAATTAATTGCAGATGTTTTTAATTAAGTATTCATCTTATACTTGACGTACTTTAAATTTTAGTTGCTATCTTTCTCAAGCACATTTTACTGGTCAAAGTGCCACGCGACACCCAATCGAACCTCCTTATTTTTATTGTACCTATGCCTTAATGTACCTGAATAATATAATTTGATGTTTCTGTATACAACGTGTTACAAAATATCCCGTAAAAATATAATTATTTATCAAAGCCAAAAATTTAGTCAACCCTAGTAAGCTGTCATGTCAGTGAACCAGATTATTTAACAGAAAGGCCTACGTACCTATTTTACCTATTTTTCCAACATTTTTTGCAAAATGACGACGCTTTCTAACTCGGAATATTACGATATGATGTTATGCGTAGGCCAGGAAGATAGCAATTTAAATCGTGCTCGCGAACTGTGTCGGCACGGAGTTAAATAATTAATATTAATTTAAACAAGCACTTCTGTAAATTTAACGTATATTATGAAAAAGTTCGTTTAGGTGGTTTTGTTGTTAGGTCTTTTAAAAATTTTCCGCCAATTAGGTAGAAATGTAGTTACATTCTGCGTAGTTTACTCTTTCATTTTACTGAAATAGGGTTTGCACATCAAAATTATAATATTTTTTATTTTTTTGGGGTACCTATATGTTATACAGCGTTACTGCGGACCCAACACATCATTTCCATTTCAACCATTTGTAGCTTGAAGATGCAGACGCCGAATTATCTATCAATAACAGTCTCTGTGCTAGGCCTCATGTCTGCTAACTGACAACCTTCGGTTCTAATTAACACTTAAAATTGGACTAACCATCCTAGTCCCTATCTTGTTCAAACTCTGTCGCAATATACCTAACACTAACATTAAAACGGGGCGTGTCGCTTGTAATAAATTGCTACGTTGCACTTGGTATACACCAAGTTTGTGCATTTGAAATGTTAATACATACTATTTGATATAGCTGACTTGCATTTGAAACGTTCTAATTAGGCTGACGACATACGTTCGAATTTTATGCCGCCACTTTATCACAGTTATATTATCAGGTTGTTTTCGATTGGGTTCTAACCTACGACATCATACCTACCTATTGAATTCGGTTCTGTAGGTGATCAGCATAGAAATATAGTATTGGGTTGGGTCTTCTCCTAACTTGAAGTGTGAGACCTGAGCTGAAGTATATTTACACCTACTTATTACTGTTATGGATGTGTAGCCGAATCGAGTGTAGAAGTTTTATGTGATCCGAAAGCCTTGCCTCGGCCTGAGCTCTGAATCTCAGAATCAGGTGTATTAAATAAGTTGCGTAACCATAAGCAACGCACATAAAAAATAGTAGGTTTTCTTCTAACCTTATATTTTTTTGCCTACCTACCGGTACCAACAGAGGCTTGCTTGTGTGCGCGACGCGCGGTGCCGTGTGCGTACGCAACGTAGCCAGCAGAAAAAGATTTTTTTTACTCCCGTAGGTACGAGTATGATAAGGAGACAAGAATAATGCTATGGAGCAGGCATTCGGGCTATGCAGTTGCCGTTACCGCATCGATACGCGTCTAGGCTACACAACGACACGAGTGACTATTTACTTTGGTGCGAATTCCATTGCAGATTTATTATTATTATTAATTCTTTATTGTTCACAAAAAAAAACAACTTAATTTAGAGAAAATTAATTACAACGGCGAGCATATCTGTATAGGAATCTTTTCCAGCTAACCTATCGAGTGAGAAATCAGATTTTATTACTAACTAGCGACCCGCCCCGGCTCCGCACGGGTGCAAAGATAAAAAAAAGAAAGAAAGAAAAATATTATGCATGTTATATACATATAAACCTTCCTCTTCAATCACTCTATCTATTAAAAAAACCGCATAAAAATCCGTTGCGTAGTTTTAAAGATTTATGCATACATAGGGATATAGGGACAGAGAAAGCGACTTTGTTTTTTTATACTATGTAGTGATCTCAGACCAACAAATTTTTTGTTGGTCTGAGGCAGTGATTCAAAAAATGAACATGAATAAGTACCTACTCCAAAGCGCAAGTGTTGATGATTGACTTCATGCGACTTTGGGAACATTATAAATACCTATTAGGTTATCAGGTATCCAGGTTTTCGATCTTCGTAAAAGTTGGTGACATTTTCTCTATAAATCTACATTGATGACTACATCGGTGACATTTTATCTATCAATCTACAGGTGACATTTTATCGGATTTTGTCGATTGGTAACGCTTTTAATAACTATGTAACATGTCTGAATTGTTGTTGTTGGAAACAAGCTTTAATTTTATATACCTACCTACTCTAAAAGGTAGATGAAAATATGTCCATCACCGAGTGTCTCCGACCTCCGACATGCTGAAGATCATACCTACTCACTGGAATGAAATAAGGAATACCTTCACAAAGTATTACCAGAGCAGGCACCACCTTTAGCATTAAAGATACGACGAAGAACAAGAAATGGTACCTACCTATCTACGTAATGGTGTCCTTTAAAAGTACATATCAGTCAACATTAAATGTGAATACATTTCTTTATGTTTATGTCTCTAACCGTTGAGTCCCTTGTCTGCAGCCAAGGTTAAGTGCAAAATCAGATTACGCTTCACATAAATATGCATTGTCATCAAATCTTTAAATTTGACAAATTGAATTAACTTGTTTCGCAGGATATGAGGAAGTAGTTCAAATTCAAGATGGTAGAATTGACATAGAAAATTCAAAAAACAACTCCGTGAAATAAATAGATATCTTAGGTATTGGCCAAGATGTGTTGTTTATCCCAATGACTGGGTAATGTAGTGTTTGGCATCGAAATGTAGGTAAGCCAAGTGCACGCCACCAACACACAATTTGCATATTACAAGCTACGGGCCTAGGATTTTGAATAAGGGCCGATTCACAGAATTCACACCCTTCTGGAAGAGAAGGGGCTGTCCCTAAGTGCGGGTGAGGCCTAATGTGAGAATTCTAAATTAAAGATTAACATAAACGCCTATGCTTACCTAATTCCAAATATTATTTCGAAGATAAATGATTGAGTGAGTGAGTGAGTCAGTGAAAAAAGCGAGCTTTTCTCATTTGAATGATCCTGATTGCTTTTACTTAAAGCTGATCTTGAGAAGCAGAGATAATGAGAGTGTGAGATAAAATATTATTATTATGGTAGGTACGCGGACTTCAAGGTGAACTCCAGAGCACAGCTGGTGTTGTGGTTAGTGTGCACAACTTGGCCCGATGTATTACCGTGCAGACAGATATCCATAAACGTTATAAACATAATATGCCTGGGAATATGTTTTCACTGATTGTAACTTACTAACACTAGCAACTTACCTAAAATTACCAAGGTCCACATAACGCTAATTCTATTCATATTCACTATAACAACGGTTCGCACTAAGTGTTGTTTTTACTCACGACACCCACACAAAGATAATTGTCTTAATAGAATGCTATAAAAATGACGAATAAAAATGATAATTTATCCTTAATAATGTACATTTTGATAATACGGCTGCGGCAGGCCAAATGGTAAATTCTTGAAATGCAAGCAGTAATGTATGGCCGCCCTACCATGCCCAAGACAATGCGTGTGGTCTCGATTCCATTGATATTGTCACATTAACTACCGATTCTGTAAGCACGATTAGCACGAACGTGCTAATCTAGGTGTGTTTTCAATATTTGGAACGTTACCTAGAGCTTCTTTTGCTTTCTCTTTTTGGTGCATATCAATAGGTGGGACCTACTGATATTATCTGTAACATCATCACAACACATCATTGGCGATTCTGGTTGAGTTGGTCTACTCATTTATTAAAGTTTACATTCTTTTGACTATCTACATCCTTTTCTACATCTTAGGGAACATTAATAAGTACCTATGTAACATGTGGCAAGGCGATGATGATATGATCAAATCACGATGATTGATTGAATTATGTTAAAATCAAATCTTTCCCGGATCCCAAAAGCGTTGAGGAAATTCCACACTACCCGGCGTCGCTTCTCTCCCACGGTTTCCAACTCGTAATGACAAGAATTGTAGACCGGATTATTCCAATAATCCTACAGGATTACGCCAGGCCAGCCTTAAGTCTATTAAGGACCTTATGCATCTGAAACCTTCTACGTATCTCCAATTTTGGCTTGCGCTTCTTTCTTTTCTAAAAGCCTGACATACGAGTACCATCCTTACTTATCATCCAATTCAATATTTAATCTAAGTAAGTAACTTAATTATGATTTGCAACGCTTACGAAATAAAATGCAAAATACCAATCTCTGCTAACTAAACAGCAAAAACTATTTGTGATCGAACTTATTAAATACGGTGCGCTAACTTGATTGTCATGTGAATAGCAAGGAAAAAAATGTCGTGTACCAATACCTTACCTCTACTACCATACGTACCTACGTACCTCTAGTACCATAAACGAAGTATATATGCACGTTATTATAACCGCGTTTTGCGCTAATGCTATTGTTAGGATTTGAACTACAGAAAAAAACTAAATATGTATTTAATATCTACCATATAAGTATGCAGTTCAATGAGTTAACTAGCGATATATAGGCCTAGGTACACACTATCTACCTACGTTATATTTTAGAAGTATTATATCGTATTCAGGTAAGTATTTATTCTTATATCAGCAAAAGAAGTTTCCAAGTAGGGGGGCATCCTATCTGTATACCGTGGTTGTCATACATTACCACCTGCCACAGAAGAGACTATTTTTCTACTAACAAATGTTATTTATAATATATTGGTAGGTAATATTCACCAGTTAAGTTTGGATCCCATGTAATAAATAGGTGGTGAGCCTATTGCCATGCACCGAGCACAAATCTGGACTCCGAGTTACAACTAGGAATTTATTTCAAGTTTAAATACTTTGGCCGACCCCGGAAACTAGCCCAGGACCCGTATTTTAACACGCTTGCGACCACTAGCCCAACGAGACAGTCTATTATATAGGCACGGGCTACATTACCTTTACGCTATAAGTATGGATAATGAAAGTTGAAAGAGCGGTGGAACAACTTTATCGAAACAACAACTCTGTATGGCTATTAATTAGAACTTTTTGAAAAAGTCATAACATACGCTGACGGTGTAGCGGTGTAGAAAATTTGAAGTGGACTCAGGAAACGTTAAACGTCGCATCAAGAGTCATTTACTTCATCGGAAAAGCTTTCCTTATATTTTCCGATATGACTTTTGCCATTACCGACTCGTTTAATTGATTTATGATAGCAAAAGAGATTCATGCTTTTTTTTTGCATCATCATCTTAAATCAATCCCATCCCGCTGCCGCTCATAATGTCCAACGGAAGTCGAACAGGGTCCAAAAAGATGACAGTTTGTCGAGTTTAGTTAGTATAGGATAATAAGAGCCATTACATATACCTAATACCTACCATACAAATAAAAATACATATACGTACGTATACTTTATTGTACACCACAAAAAACAGACAACCTTTACCATTCTATGTCCTTAGGTTTAAAAACTAAAAACCCTATATCTGACACAGTTTTTCTACCACAAAGAGAAGGGACTAGGCCTGTATGCCATAATACTTTAGCTATAATATGTAGCTACATATTTAGATTTACTAAAATATGGTTAATTACGAGTCAGTTGTTGGTAAGCTATGTAAAGTAGTCACTCAGATAGGTCTCGTGTGAAAAGCCATACATACAAAATAAGCTAATTATAACATTAGATGTGAGGAAACATACTCGTAACGTAGTCAGGTTGTTTTTTGCACGGTCGCATTTTAAACTATTGTAATAAGGTTCAGCAACATTGATTGATTCCACCAATCCAAATTGGAGCAGCGTTGTAGAGTATGCTCTAGACCTCCCGCAGATTTGTCTGTGGGAACTCGTGCCCAGCAGTGGGACGCTATGGATTGCAGCTTACATTGATTAGACTGATTCAGTGGTTTGGTTCAATCTCAGGATCGGTGCCAGATTTTTACTATCACCACCACATCGCTCTTCTCGAAATAGGAGCAGTTAGGCCGTTGTTCACCACGTTGGGCAAGACCGAATTGGCAGACTGCACATAACATTCTAGAACGTTACTGAGAACTCTCAGGGATGCAGGTGAACTGACGATGATTTCTTTCACCATTACAGCATTTAACATAATAGGTAACATTTAATTTCTTAGAAATGTTATTGGCGAGTGCCGCTTGGAATTGAACCCTGACCCAAACCAGCCCCTCGTCTGGGCCTACAGTTTCAAGTACCTAGAACTTGGCTGATTCACATAGATAAAAACTGCTTGATTTAATTGGAAAAAAATTGCGAAGGCCTCGTGATAGGTATTAAAAAACTAGACATTTGTATTTTGCTTCCTACTGTACTTTACTCCTACTTCCAGTTGGTTTCTTCCGGCTCGGTCTGGTTAAGTGGAAAATTAAAACTATGTAAAATTAGGAATGTAAAACATTTTATTGAGGCTTGCTTGTAAAAGTACACCAATCAGTTTTAACACCGCAGACGAAATTAAGTTTTTGGTACAATTTATCTGCATTGACGTTCCCCACTTTACAAAAAGCGACCACTGGTTTGCCATCTTCGCGTATAATATCTGATATTAACTTCAAAACCAACTCTCCATATCCTTTTCGCCGCTCTTCTTCTAAAGTGTACAAGTGTAATAAAGTTCCATTTTCTCTTATAAGCACCCAGGAGATCAGTTGTCCACCTCGGAATAAGCCATATCCCAATTTGGCTTTGATTAGTAGTTCGAATAGACTCTCTGAGCCCGGATACCGATGTGGCCAGGTAGCGTCGATTATGTGCACATAATCCAATGATAATAGCTCGAAACTAAATCCTGGAGGTAATCTGAAAATAAAGATTTGTAATAGTTGTAAAACTTACAGCAAAAAATACAGATTGAATATACCTACTAAATTAAAATAAATGTTTAAATGGTTTCATTGCCATTGCCATTGCATTGAGTAGAAATCTCACATACCCCGGCCCTTCCCCCAGCGAGAAATTTTTCGAAAAAAAAAAGAAAAAAAAAAGAGAGAAAAGACAAGGCACCTAATGCCATCTCGTAATGTATATTGATGTAGTTTGATGTATGTTTAAATAGTTTTTCACAAACCAATAAGCGAGCCTCGTGCGAATCTTTAAAGATTATAGTAGATACAAATTGCCCAGCTTTAAAAGCTTTACCACCATTAAAAAACTACTATTACTATTTCAGCACACTAGGTGTCATATGCCATTATTTAGTTTTTTTACGCTATTTTTGCGGCACTCTCTGCCAGTCAAATCGATGATGGCAAATAGAGGTTGTGTGATCGCTGCGACCCATAGACGTCCCACTGCTGGGCACGGGTCTCCCCCACAGACACTGCTGCGGGAAATGTAGAGCATACTCCACCACGCTGCTCCATTGCGGATTGGTGGAGAGGTTGTGTGATGAGTGCAAATAATTATAAAAAAAAACATATAAATGATGTTTAATGGATGTAATTTTACAATTTAATTTAACGTTAGAATTGCTTGCGGTCCCTAAGTACCTCAACTACCTACTTTTGTACAAATAGTTATAACGTATACTAAGTTATAACTTGCAGTTTTACTTACTGGCACTTGAATAAATTCGTTGCCCTATCTAAAATGTACGTTGTTGATGGAATTATTTCAACGGTGGTCAGATTTCTTTCCTTGACGACTCGATGTAAGCAATCAATGACGTGCTCGGGGACAAAAGGGACCTGTATCTCCCTATTCCACTCGATTACGCTGGTAGCTTTCAATGCTTCTTCCAGTTTTCTTATATCCTCACTAGGGCATTGAACTATCAGCTCGTAGTAAGTGTTCTGTAAGACCATATCACATATTATATGATGGTGCAACATGCAAGTCGTCAAAGTTACAATTCGCCTAGTTTAATAAAATGTCATTTTTGATGATGATGATGGGAGTCGTTTTATAAATAGTATAACTGTAATTTGGTTGGTTTTTTGATGTGATAACGTCTTATAAATCGATGAACGCATACAAAAAAAAGTGTGACATGTGACATTTAGGCAGCTTGGTTTATTGTTGCTACTTCGCTGCGACCCATAGACGTCCCACTGCTGGGCACGGGTCTCCCCCACAGACGCAGCTGCGGTGGTGCTACTTATTTTCCTCTAATTCAATACTGGAAAAAAAAAAAAGGAAGGTTTCCTAGGGTTACACAGGATAGAGTCCTGTGTAACCCTAGGAAACCTTCCTTATTTTCTAGGTATCCTTTCATGTTAACACGAATAAATTGTTTTCACATTATGCCTGGACAAACAATACTACAAAACTTTTAGTCAAAACTTTCATCCCAATTGCAAGCTTAACAAAAACGGTGAATTTATACTGAAGACCACTTATCAAAGTGCTGTCACATTCAATTTGAGAATAATAACATACATTTCGTCTAGTATTTGCCCTGAATTTTTTTAAATTTCCGCATTTATCTGACTTTTTATTTTATATAAATGCTATCAAAATCTGGAATAACCATGTTCTATTAATTTATGTAAGAAGTGTTTGTGGTAAGTATAAAATGAATCTGTTGAAGTTTAAAAAAAAACCATACAAACTTTTATACCGTATCCCACGGAAATACTCTTTATTTTCCGGGAATTGAAGTAGCCTAACTATTAATCCGGAGTATGAGTAAAACTTTACCAAGTTTCATTTAAATTCCGTTCACGGGTTTTCACGTGATGCGTACATATAGACAGGCAGACAGACAATATTTTCGAAAGACACATTTTTTTTAACTCGCTATTATAATGCACCTGAATCGAAATTTTGAAAATGTACATGAAAATTCAATGTACAGAAAAAGTTCCTCTTCAGTTTTATTACAGTATACATACCTTTATATTGACCGCTACTATTCCATTCCGCGCATCTCCGTACGGACAGTACACCTTGAACCCGTAATCCAGGCCACATTGTGCTAAGTATCTTTGAGTTTGGAAAATCATGTAACCTGGTATACTTCTGGGCCAGTCAGACACGAACACCTCTTCTAAGTGAGGCCACGTCTCAATTGGATAGAACTGCAATGGATCATCGGCCATTGCAATTTAATTTACTCACATTATGATACGGTAAACTACAACACGACTGTTCTGTCGACGTTCATTGGCTGTTCTAAATATAAATACTTACCTACCGGTAGAACAACTAAAATTTCAATAAGTATCTCTGGCCTCTCGCTATCATCACAGATTTGATATTACGAGTATGTCGGAGTACCAAGTACCGCAACATAATAATAAAATTCTATACATGTACAATATTGCTTTAACCGAAACTAGGCTCAAAGCTAGGCCTAGATATATGGATAAGCTAGCTGGATATATGGATAGGCCTAGCTAGCTATACGTCCCACTGCTGGCTTCAGTATGTAGTTTTGAGTATACATGGTCATATCTTTACAATATACATCTTGTTTATGTACAAAATATACACAGTTCATATTTATTATAGCTTTTACTATTGCAGGTCTTGGCTTCTCGAACGTCTTCTTGAAAAAAACATAACATATCGATACCTCTGGGCTCAAAGGGCGTAAAGCACATTTTGGGCCAAATGGAGTTAATAATACCATCGTATTCAGTTTTTCATTCTCTATCGATTGGTATATACGAAGTTGCCAAATTTGCACAAAAATGTTCTTTACACCCCATCTATTTTGGGCTGCTAAAACAGAATGAAACAGGAAATCGGGCTGTAAATTACATTACTGTGCAAGTTAAAAATGTCCTAGGTTGTATAGGAATCCAATTGGACTCATAATTATGAGTATTATGGCGTAAACCGCATTAATTCTCATTATTGTTCTTTACAACCATTCAACATAACAGGACTTGTACTTTACTACTCAAAATAATTACAAATATTTCCTGAAGTTTAGGGTGTAAAGCACATAATTCTATAGGCTTAAAGTGAAGAAATTCATTGAATCATTACCTGCAGTGCCATCCCATTACAATAGACAAAGAACAAACAGAGTGTATCTACCTCAAGAATGAAAGAACGTGTCTAATTTATATCAGATAAATAAAAAAAGCATAAACAGTGTCCAAGACACTGTTAGTGAACATATGTTTAGAAACATTTTTAATGAATATAATATTAGTTTCCACATTCCCAAAAAAGACAAATGTGTAACATGCACAAGAGTGGAACATAATATGGATACAATGAGTGAGAAAGATAAAGAGTTTTTTGGCTATCACATAAAATAAAAAAAGCAAGTTATAAAAGGTTTAAAAAACATCAAAATTTGAAGTCTTTTGTTAATGGAACTATTACATGTAGTTTTGATTTGCAAAAGGTTTTAGGCACGCCGCACGGTCAAAGTATGTAACTATACTATTCAAGAAAATATGTGGTGTATAATTTTACATTTTACGAAAGCGGCACACAGGAAGTTTACTCCTATACCTGGGGAGACAGCGACGGTAAACGAGGAAGCAATGAAATTGCCTCTTGTCTTTTAAAGTACTTAGAAGAGAAAGATAGAATAGGCACAAAAAACATTATTTTATACCGCTACAGGAGCGGCCAAAATAAAAATAAAACGGTATTGTCCACTATTAAATATTTTCTAAAGTCTGCAATTAATATAGAAGTAAAACAAATAAATAATCTTCTGCCTGGACACACATAAGTATATGCCCGTTGACTCTGTCCATGCCACGATTGAAAGAGAAGTACAACAAATTAATTGTATGGAGTCCATCGCAATGGCCGACATACTTTGAGACCGCTCGGAAAAAACCTAAGCCATACAAAGTCATTGGTATGGACTACACCGATTTTCTGAATTTTGATCAATTAACTGCCAATACTTTCACACCAAGCACATTGAAAAATATAAAACTAAAACAGATTAGAAATGCTACATTTAAAAAGAAATACGAAAACCAAATAAATGTCAAATATTCCATGGCAGAGGAAGCTGAAACTCAAAATATAACGTTAATGGAAAAGCCATCGGTCAAAGGAAAAGGCAAAGGAAAAGGCAAAGGCAAAGGAAAAAGTAAAGCGAAGGACAAGTCAAGCGGAAACAAAAAGCAGGAAGCGGAAGAAGTTAAGCCACTATATATAACTAAATTAAACATAAACAAAAAGAAATACATGGATTTGACACGTCTCTGTGACAACGGAACTATACCTAAGAGATTTCATGACGAATATAGAAAACTTCCATGGAGCTCTTATGTTTGTGATACATTAAATGAAACTAATGAAGAAGATAAAGAAGAAGAAGATAAAGAAGATGAAAATAATACTGAAAAAGAAAATAATTCTAAAGATCAATAACCCAAAAATTGCTTAAATCTTTCTTGTTTGCCCTTTTATTACGTATAGTAAGAACTATTAACAATAACTCTTCAATTAATTAATATTTAAAAAGCTTTTTGGCTAGCTATTGGGATGGGGATTAATGAGAATAATCCATCAGGATGGGATGGGGTACCCCCCACCCCGTTTAACCCTTTTTATTATGAAAGTTGTACAATTTTAAATGCAAACTTTGTGATTTACATCACAATTAAACATTGCTATTGTCATTTACTACGTAATATTATACAACTTTTTTACGCTAGGTTGTATTTACTGCCAAAGTTAATAAAGTTAGCTGTTTTTAAATGGGCTTAAAGGACATTTTGTTGTTTTTTTTGGGTAGTAAAGCAAAACTATTTTGGAAACTATTATACTTAGACTTCGTTTAATAGTATTAACTTAAAATATAGGAGAATGTAAGTATTTTTCTCATAGAATGTTTTTTTATAATTATTGAGACAAAAAAGTTATAGCTAATTTTGTTTTTTTTTTTTGGTTTTTTGGCTCTCCTGAAAAGTAGCTGTTTTGTGCTATACGCCCTTTGAGCCCAGAGGTATCGATATCATAGCTATTGACTTACATAGTTATTACACAGAGGAAGGACGAATGTATTCCGTGGTTATATTAAAATTCAGTATTCGAGAAATAAATTTATTATAAATAATTAATAAGTAAGTCTTCCAAATTACGATTCTTCCAAATTACATTCAGCTTCTGTAATCTGAGGCATTCAGCATAAACCAAACGTATCTGTCATTTTTAATATTTATTATTAATTCAGATACTTACCTTTTTCCATCGAAGTAATTTCATAAATCCTATTTCATTCTTGATCTGGATAAGTAGGTATGGTAAACACAGTTTACAAACAAGTAAAACACAGTTTGGCAATTTATTAAGCAATGTTACGCTTTACATTTAAAATTCCACCACTCTACATCGATAGTGGGAGTAAAATTGAGCTTTTGGTACAGTTTAGCAGCATTTGCATTTCCAACCACACAGAATGCCACCACAGGTTTTCCGTCTTTGATGAGAACATCTGATATCAACTTCAAAACCATCTCTCCGTATCCTTTCCTTCGCTCCTCTTCCAAAGTGTACAAGTGTAATAAAGCTCCCATTTCTTTTATGAAAACCCACGCTATTAGCTTGCCGTCTCTGAATAAGCCATACCCTAATTTTGCTTTAATAAGCAGTTCAAAATAAAAATCTGAGGCTGGATATCGATGGGGCCATGTGGAATCGATCAGGTACAAGTATTCCAATGATAACAACTCGAAGATGAAGCCTTGAGGCAATCTGTAAAAAAATTATTTATTAAATTATCGTCAACAATCCTTTATTTGCACTATACTCAGTAGTTTAAGTACAATTCATAGTCAATTTCTCTTAAGGGATTGAGAAAGGGGGTGAGAAAAATTTAACGGTGCTAGTCGCCCATGTAGACGAGAGTGGGTTAGCAGCATCGTTATCAAAGACACGATGAAACACAATAGTTATGCCATATCATAGATTTTCAAGGTGTCGTTGCTTGAGGGCCATATCCATGCGAAAAGTTGCTCCATTTAATGACAATAGTGCCATGCTAAAAAAGACATCGGTATATATAATAATATAATCAGTCAGTAAATATAGACCAATAATATTTGGCTAACGAAGAATTTGTTAGTTATATAATGAGTTTGCCGTATAGTAACTATAAAGTAAGAGGTGCTGATCTTTTTAAGTCCTCTGCTGTACAAAGCCCTCTGATAAACAAAGCCAACGGACCGATAAATACTTCTGAATCCAGCGATTTTCCGCCGTCTTCCTAGTCTGTCCAACTTATCTAAGGGCGGACTGTGCTCTGTTTTCCGAGTCCAGGTCTCCACTCAAGGATCTTTTAAATTAAAATATCTTTGTTATACCTTGTTATATTTATGCTTTCATACTATCACATGACTATATTGATATTTAATTGAGTGAATGCTTGAAGTAGTGTAGCGACTGTATGCTTGAATATGATCGACAGAGTTAAGCAACGACGGGCGTGGTCGGTTTGTGGATGGGTAACCGCGTAACCGCTAGTGGCAAAAATTCATGAGCGCTACCGTGCTTCGGAGGGCACTTTAAGCCGTCGGTCCCGATTGTTTTCAAGGGTGAAAACAGTCGTTACGCTTTGTCAAAAACCTTCGAGTTGCTTGAGAACATTCGAAACTAGGTTGGCCACTAACCCCTTCACCAATCCGCATTGGAGCAGAGTGATGGAGAATGCTCTAGACCTCCCGCAGACTTGTCTATGGGAAGACCCGTGCCCAGCAATAGGACGTCTAAGGTTGTAATGTATCAATTGGCTACTGATCTCTACAATACTATATTATACTCACGTGACATTAAATAATGGTGAGTTTGCATCTAAAATATATGTCGTGGTTCTACTAACGTGGTCTATTATCAGTCTCTTATCTGCTATAACTCGTTCAATACAATTTGCGATATGTTTAGGCGCAAAGGGAACCTCTATCTCTCTCGTCCAATCAATGATGTTCGTGTTTTTCAGGGCATACTCAAGTTTACATATGTCGTCACTTGGGCATTGAACTATCACCTCGTAAAAAGTTTTCTGTAAGAATATAAGATGGATTGTAAGGTCACATCAACTAACCCTTAAAAAATAACATCACGACTGCATTTCCCCGAAGGGGTACGCAGGTGTGTGTATACAGCCAGACTTCAGTTACATTTAGGTCCCATATAATAGGTGGTGAGCCTATTGCCATACACCGGGGCCTATTGCCATACACAAATCCAGACTCCGAGCTGCTACCGGGCATTTCAGTTACAAGTTAGAAAAAACCAATAGTTGGTGCCCGACCCGGAGATAGAACCCAAGACCTCTAGCTTAGCAATTGCGGTTACGACCACTAGACCAACGAGGCAAATGGCTCTAAATAGCCGAATCAATTTATTAATTTTGAAGTTGCAACATCTCATAACAGAGAAAATAAGTTGATAGTCAAAGTCAAATCATTTATTCGTTATGAGGTGATAGGCACGCTTAACTAAAGTCCTAATCAATATTCACTAATATTAAATAACTCATAATTTATTTAAATTATTAATGCTCTAACGTTGTTATACAGGGTTAGCTATTGATCTATTGATTGATTGAATAAATAACTAACCTTAGACATTTCTTATTACCATCAACCGTGTAATTTGATCAAATGTAACAGTCAAAAATATTGATTATCATGATTATCATATTCGAAAAGAGAAAAACAAATGAAATTATAATGATTTTGTATCACATTAAAAATAAAGCTAACATTTGACAAAATACACGAGTGCCTAACTTAAGATACCCGTAATAATAAGTATTATGTGCTTAAGATGCTGATGTACCTATTAAACTGTACCGACTTTCCCAGGGACTGTCCCAGGACTTGTTCAAAATTGGACACAATGGTCATGGGCGACACAGAGAAGGGGCGGTGCTTGCTCGTTTGCTATCTTATAACCATAAAAATAAAATTCTAAATTAATTTCACATACTAAACACAAACGCCAATATACGTACCTTTATATTGATTGCGACTATCCCATTTTTACCGTCTCCGAATGGACAGTATACCTTGAACCCGTAATCAAGCCCACACTGCATTATGTATCGTTGTGTTTGGAAAACTGTTACACCGGGTACACTACGGGGCCAGTCGGTTTTGAATATCTCCTCAAGTTCACACCATTTCTCCACTGGACATAACTGTAACGGATCTTCAACCATTCTGAATGATTTCATTGCGTTTAACTTCTGTATTTAACTGCAACACGTCCACTCAAGTTCACATTGCAACAGATATGAAATATCTGACACTGGCAACAGTTCTCCGTAGTGACGAAGAATGACTGTTTTCCTGTTAGTATTTATAGTGGCTGTACATTCACGCTGCCCTGCTCCACGAGACACGAATGAGCTGTTTGCAGATGTTCGTGCGCGAGTAACTAATAAAACGAGACCTTGAAAGGCTTTGTATATAGTTATCTGACCAAACTCACTGAACTTAATGTCAATAATAAAATAACTATAATTATCACTAATAATCATAATAAACTATTATACGGAAATTTATCTTTAAAAAGAAGACTTTGTTCTCAATATGTATAACTAATT
This sequence comes from Carterocephalus palaemon, assembly GCA_944567765.1. Classification (NCBI taxonomy): domain Eukaryota; kingdom Metazoa; phylum Arthropoda; class Insecta; order Lepidoptera; family Hesperiidae; genus Carterocephalus; species Carterocephalus palaemon. Next base: position 3,804,484 of record OX155655.1, on the reverse strand, counting down.
AAAATTCTAATATTATTTATTTCACCAAAATACCTATTCAAAAGTAGCTAAATAAATAGGAAAGTAAAGTTGGAGTATTATCACAGAATAATCATGGAAAAACACAAACAAATACAAGTCCGTATCAAGAGACATTTCTTTTGAAAATTGTGTTATATTAAGCTAACTTATTCGTTAGGATTGTGTAAAATAGGGCGAGCATCTGGGGCTGCCATTAGGTGTATAATATTTAATATTATCATTATGCCCTATTATGCAATTGTACAAGAACAACGTACATTCGTACAGTTGACATGACACAATAGACTAGTAAAGAAATATAAATATGGATGAATAAATGATCTTGACTATATAGGTCTGGCCACTACCAGAAGAAAGGTTTAGCTTTAGAATTAAAAAGATGAATAACTCCCAGTTTGTGGACAAAGGCTAGAACTCAGGTGTAGACCACATTATATAGACTTTATATGATTGTTGTGTAGAAGGTCAGTACTCTGCAGTACACACTCTGCAGAAATTGAGGCGCTGACATGACTGCACTGACCTAGCCTAATTTTGTTTTTCACGTTCTAATAACAAAGCATCAAAATTCGAGTGCATAATGCACCATATTACAACATCGATACTTAAATTATATAATAAAATACCACAATAATTAAGGTTTTTATCATTCCTCATAAATTATCTTTTATCAAGTAACTAAATACAGTTCTGATAACATATTTACTGCTCTAAATAAATAACTCCTATACCTACAGTGTATGTGTGCTGATAATAATATCATTTAAAATTCAGCACTTTCTTATAATCATAGTTATACCTATAATTATTATTATACCTATAATTTTGAAATAAAGCGAAGCTTGAAATATCACTAGACAAATAATTGAGCTGGCTCACGTATGATCTTGGGGACGAATCAGCAAATCTAGATCTTGATTCTGATCTGAGTTTGATTTAAACATATATACATACCCTATTACGATTACAATACTGTCTGGTAACAAGAGTCAAAGAAAACAAAATATTCTCTTATTTTTCTGCAACTTATTAAATAATTTATGAAGATAGACTCAATTTATGAGCCCTTGTTTGTCTGTGATAGGTATTGTACTTGCATCCCTACTTCACAAAGCAATGGTCACATTTCCAATTCTCTTTCGCCGTTAACTAATTTTGGATGTTATTATAGGTATTTTATTTCGGTAAAAATGCTATCTAACGGTGATTCATAAAAAGTATGCAAGTAGTTACTATGTTAATTTATTAGATACGAATCGGGCACGAGATAGATAGATCCAACCAATGATCGGTTCCAATCATATCAAAACCTAATTTTTCGAAAAGTTTCTGAGGATTTTCATTGCCTTCCACAGTGTAGGCTAAAACAGTTCTTCCCTTGCATCTGAGGTCATTCGCGGCATATTTTGTTATAAATTCGCCATACCCGAGTCTTCTGCACTGCTCTATGGTGTAAAGGTGAGTTAAGGCTCCTTGCGTGTCAACAGTAACCCAAGCCATTGGCTTATCATCCTTTTTTGAATAAAGGACGTACGTCATTTCGTGATTCATAAGTATTTCAAATAAATGATAAGTGGTGTCACCATGGTACGTCCATGTTTTGTCAATTAGTGATATATTTTCAGGTTTTAGGGAGGCAACATAACTATCAGCTGGGCAGCAACTGAAAAACAAATTGAAAGAATGTACCTATTTAAAAAAATAATTTATTTTAAAATAAAATAATTTATTTAATCATGGCAGAAATAGATTACGTATCATATTATCTTTATTTATTATTCAATTTTGCCAATTGCAGTGTGGTCTTTTGACTTTAGGCATTGGTTAGTTATTTCAACTTAGTTGGTTGTTAATATATAGGTTGTTAATATTACCTTAAATCATATTGCAACTTGTCGTCGAGAACGTATTTATGAGCTGGAGAATCATCTGTTATGTTGATTCCAATACGTTTTTGTAATCTCTTAAAACACTCTACTACTTCAGGGCTAGCCGATGGCACGACCGCACGTCTACCCCAATCAATCATTTTGGTATTTTGTAAGGCTTCTTCAATTTTTACGGCATCTTTTAAGGGGTGGACGAGTATTTGATAGTAACCATACTGCAATATAATCAGTTTTATTAGGCTGATTTATTTTACCACATATACCATTCACTTATCATAAAGCAATTGGGTTTTTAGTTTAACGTACCCAATCCGTGGTTGCTATCATGCCATTAGATATGTCACCTTCGGGACAATAAACTTTAAAATTGATAATGCTGCTGAGTGTTGGATTGGCAATTTGAGTGTCAAGGGCGCAGTACGCAACTACACCAGCCGGCCATGCAGCCTTGTACTGGTCTCGGAGCGCTTTCCAGTAATTTCTAGGAATTTCAATCAGTGGTTCCATCATTAAGAATTCAGGATAGATGATTGTCAGCTTTCTAAAGAATACACAAAACATTAATAATTTTTTTATCGCGTCTCACTTAATTGTAATAATTTTACTGAAAGTATGTATAAAGAAGAGTACTTAAATAATTTAATATAAAAATAATACAGAAAATCCTGACCTACCTGAGTATTAGCATAGCATCTGAATTTATTAAAAACTAACCTTCCAAATTGATGCTGTTCTCACAACCTAGAACAAGGATTTTTGTAGACCCTTGTAAACAATGATATATAAGATGTATTGTATGTAATTTATTTGTTTGTAAACGCGTTTGTCTCCGCCAAACATGTTCCTACTTCTACTTATACTTACGAAATCACCACAGTCGCAGTCAGTGACACAAACTGTGTATATAGACTATAATAAACATGTTGTATTGAGGTCAATGCTAAGTGCATAGGTACGGATATACCGTTAATGTAATTAAATATTATTGACTATACGAGTATAGTATTAATAATATGATATATATACATTGCAATGTGTATTTATTATTTTATTTTGCTTAGTATCATAATATTCATAATTTAATTTAGCACAGAATAGTACCTAACACAGAAAGCATTGTTCAGGGTTCGGTTATGAAATAACCAGCAATCACCGCCATCTATTGGAATAGTTCAGATAAATTAGCTCTTTACTTAGATAATAGATGGCAATGGTGCAAATGGAGTTAATGAAATATTTTTGTTAGATTTAAGTATGTATGCTGTGGGAATAATACCGCACAATTTTGGATGATATCGATGAAGAAATATTTTTTTAAATTATCTTCTAGTTGTAGCCTTATTTAAGTATCTAAAAATAACTTCACATTATGCTCACACTTATACCTATTGGTACCGTAAAGCACGGTGCATTATATCTTATTTTATCTTATCTAAAATTTATTCATTTAGACTAGATTTTGCCCGCGGAATAAGTGTAGTCAATTTTAGAATTAGTGTCAGCACCATCTGTTGACGGTGAGCCAGACAACTTTCCAATAAACGTGCAAAGCATCCCAAGGGAGCATATTTTCAGGATGAAAAATATCCTATTTGATAATCTACGTTATCGTCTACACCTATGTGCCAGATTCCATTCAAATACGTTTGTAGTTTTTGCGTGATTGAGTAACAAACATCCAAACGTCCAAAATTTCACATTTATAATATTAGTAGTGATAGTCTATAAACTGTTATTTGTTATTAGTTACTATTATTTATTATTAGTATTATTACCTAAACTACACACAACTAATACGAAAGCTGGGGGCTAGTCAATCTAATGTGATTCTGTGAGCACACTTACAGGCATACATATAATACATAACATATTTTTATTTTATTTTATGGATACAAGATAGAAAACAAGCTTGCCAGCCAAATACCACCTAACTATGATTTTTTATAGATTCAAACAATTCCCGTGAGAATTCGTCGAGGTCGAATGCACTGGTCCCCGAAGATTCTAATATGTAGAGTCAAAATTCGAACATTCTTGAACATTCTTGAACAGTTCAAGAATGATTAGGATTCTGGATACCGACTTGAAATGTAGGGCACATTTCAATTACATTTCAATTTTGATCCAATCTAATCAATCCCGCCCATGGCTGTAAAAAATGTATGATCGCTCTTGTGCGCCTCATCCATTGTTGATGGATTCAGATTCAGAATCTGAATCTGAATCAACACTGAATCAACAAGTGTTTAAAACAAAATTCGAAACAAAGTATCGGGGTAGGTAAACTCTCGTAATATAAGGTAAGTTTCTTCGAATGCTCCTCATGTCCTACCTTTATTTTATATTCTTGTTCTCGTACCCGTTATTCTTGTAGGCACTCTCAGTGTATCTACCTCAAATACTCACTCTATAAAACTGCGAGAGTCTGGCTGAAGTAGCCGAGTCACGTACGCTGAAAGAAAGTTCTCGGCTAAATAACGTTAAATTGAGGCGCAGTGAGACGATGGCCTTCTGCTTGAGCTTTGACGGTTTTTAACGAGACTTGCTGGATTATTTATGAAGCTGAAACTTAAAGATATTTCATCCCCATAAGCCCTTAAGATCAAATATTTAGTATTTTTAGTCTATTGTTTAGCATTGTTAGGGAAGTTACGACATATCCAGATATCAGCACCTCACAACCAACGTGCTTGAAGTCGAAAATAAGTATTAATATTGCCAGTGACGATTATGGAGTCAGGACGTGGTCCTATAACGTCGGGCTGATTCGCAAGTTCAAATAAATGTCTTTTCCATTCTGTTTCGCAGAATTAGCGAGCTGAAGTAACGTATAGGTCACGTTGCTCGCAGTTGACGAGTAATAAAAGTCCTCGGGTGGGACGTAGGACCAAGGGGGACTGACGTCCTGTATTTCAGATTCAGATTCATTTATTTTTCATTATATGGTGTCTGTATACGCTAAATGAACGTCATAACATTTTTTTAATCTACCGCCGGTTCACAAAGTTGATGCTATCGAGAAGAACACGGCAAGAAACTCCATAGTTACTCTCTTTTCAAAATTTACAATTTTAAAATTTGATCAAGGAACATTACTATTGAACAAGTAGATCTAGAGATACATCACACCAAACGTTTTTATTGTTTAATTAATTAATTTATTTATTTAATTTAAGTAGTCATTTATTTTATAGAAAGCTAGTTTACTTTAATGTATGATTTATTTTTTGAGTGACAAGTTTAAATATTTCCAGGTATTTTATTGTAGAAGCGAACACAGTTGCCAATAAACGATTCTGATACTTTACTTGGTCTAGAGCTATGTACAATTAATATATCCTTATTTCAAAAATTCAAAAACTCTGAATTAATATTGAAGACCACATATCAAAGTGCTTTCAATTTGAGAATAATAACAATTCGTCGGTATCAATGTCAATTTCGTCCGGTATCGCGTCTTGAATTTTTTTTTGACTTTTTTTATTTTTTATAAATGTTATCAAAAATCGGGGCCCTATATCCCGGCGTTCGAGCCGATTTGAGGGGGTGAGGTGCGGGGCAATCCGCGGGGAGCTGTCAATGTGTTACACGCCAAAAGTTCGGCAGGCGGCCGTAGCACAGATGTCACAGTACAGTGATATCAATATGACTACAGTATTCTAACAGAAGGAAAGATAATACAAATGCAAAAATATTTATTTGTAAAAAAGTGTTTTTACTTCAAATGGTACATATTATATTCATATTCTTAATCTTAATATTCTATACCTTTATTTTATTATATTGTATGTATTTATATGTTTGACGGCCGACACACAAGGAAGGGTTCCCGGGTTCGAATACTGCCTTGGACAAGACATTTGTTTCTAGTAGAGGATCCCGCTATACAACGACCTTCACCGCGATGTTTATTTAATAAAACGTATTTTATATTCAATTTAATATGTCAATAAATATAGTACATACGGGTTGGCTAACTAATTTCAGTCCAGGATATGATTACTTAATAATTAAAAAAAAAAAATTTTTTAAACATTTCACCGGTTTGATTATTAGACAAATTCTATACCAATCGAAAGTATGAAGCCCACAGATTATGCAAACGTTAGGTTGGCTATTCTTTTCCGGTCACAACTCTCGAGTAGCCAGGTATAAACAGGTAAATCGATCGATATCGCATTTTGCACCGGTCTGATTATTGAATTAAAATTAAATGAAATTGAAGATTATTCCATTATGAACACGGTGGTCACAATTCCAGTTGTCGAATTTTCAAAAGTGAGATATTGCTGCGAGTGAATGTGTGCGACTGAGAGGTCCCAACCAACCATCCCATGCGATAGAAGAGGACACAGCATAGCAGCTGTTTAAAGTCCGCCCATAATAAAGGAAAAGTAAAACCTTTTCAGCTATTTTCGAAAAATTCGACAACTGGAATTCGGGACTGATTTTTCGCAGTCAACCCTATACCACCGTGTTCATAATGGAATAATCTTCAATTTCATTTAATTTTAATTCAATAATCAGACCGGTGCAAAATGCGATATCGATCGATTTACCTGTTTATACCTGGCTACTCGAGAGTTGTGACCGGAAAAGAATAGCCAACCTAACGTTTGCATAATCTGTGGGCTTCATACTTTCGATTGGTATAGAATTTGTCTAATAATCAAACCGGTGAAATGTAAAAAAAAATTTTTTTTTTAAATTATTAATTAATCATATCCTGGACTGAAATTAGTTAGCCAACCCATATGTACTATATTTATTGACATATTAAATTGAATATAAAATACGTTTTATTAAATAAACATCTCGGTGAAGGTCGTTGTATAGCGGGAACTTAGACTATTCTGTAATATAAAATTTCTTACATTTATTTCCGTTATCTGATACCCGTATTACAAGTTCTTACGAGCTTACCACGGGACTAGGTTAACGTGGTGGGATTGTTCATAAATATTTATTTATTTATGTACGTGGAACACAAAGAAAGTTTTGAGAAACTAAAAAACTAACTTATATGGATAAAATATTTTAATTAAATCTTTTCGAAGAACCCTCCACCATCCTCTATACAAAGTTTCATGGGTCGGAACCAATTTTCGAAATTAATGCAAAATGCCATTTCTCACCTTCTTTTAATAGAGATTACTTCTTGGGATCAGTTCGTTAGTAGGTATGAGGACTGGGGACTGTTAGTGATAGTTAGTCCTGTTATTTGGTGTTAGTAATAGTCCAGTAAGTACTTGTTAGTGGGAGTCTCGTTCTAAGTCAGTCACAGGTGTGTTGCTACCCTTGAGGACTAAGATGGTCGCCTCTAAAGAAGTGTAACCGGAAACCACACCTTTCCAACCGGACCATTTTTGCTTTAAAAACAATTATTACACGGCAGAAATGGTACTAGGTACCGTGGCGGGCGGTGGTACTGCCTCGGGCGAACTCTATATGGAACCAATTAGCTTTCATATCATCAGCTGGATGTCAATATTATCTATTTATGTATGTATTTAAAAATATCTATGTATGTATATCAGTCTCTGACACCCATAACACAGGCTCACGCCTACTTTGGGGTCAGATGGCCGTGTGTGAAAATGTCCAAGATAAAATAAAAAAAAAAAAAAATATAAAACCTATTTGGTTCCCTATAGGCTCTACCACCTACCAACTACTGTATTACTTTTACTGTGGCATTTTATTGACATGAGCTATGAGCTGCATTTGATGAATTATATATATGATTGCGCGGAAAAAACTGACACAGGTCCACCGTCAAAGAGCGCCGACGCGCGACTGAAGTATGACTCGCGATTGGGCTGCTTGGATTTCTCGCGCATTTGATAGATATTTCAACATAGTAATTATTTTAATCATTTTATCTAGATAAAATCCACAAATACATCTAGACAATCTTACTATCTTTTCATTCATATAAAAATAAAAATAAAACGTTTGTTTTGTAGCTGATAAGACAGATTAAGCAATAGAAAAAGGGGTAACTTTGGGATTTTTTTATAGCGAGTAAAGTTAATCTAATTGTGTTACTGAACCCGACTGCATGTTCGACAGATTCTTAAATAAGACATATATTATTTTTAGAATTTTAAATCACTGTTTTTTAGGTTTCCCACGGATTTAAAAAAACTAGTAAGCGCGGTCTCGGCCGTTATACAGCGCCTTAAGATGTGTTTGTTGTACCTAGGTTTAAAATGATCGGTTACAATTTTAAAAATAACGTCTTCGTAAAGGGAACATGACGTATCTTAGCTATTGATTTATTAGTTACTAGTGGACGCCCGCAGCTTCGCTCGCGTTACACATTCACTAACTTCAAAAACGGCAAAGCTTCATACTAACTTTGCACCCCCGTTTTACCCCCTTAGGGGATGAATTTTCAAATTTTTCTCGCCGTAAAAACCATCCTTGAACTTCAACGAACATTTGAAAAAAAGAATTGGCCAAATTGGTCCAGGCGTTGTTGAGTTATGCGCTTACCAACACATTTTACGATTCATCTATATATATAAAAGGAGAAGGTGACTGACTGACTGACTGACTGACTGACTGACTGACATATCAACGCAGGGCCTAAACTATAAGGGTTGGAAACTTGAAATTTTGCACAGGGTTTCCTTTTATAACGTAGGGGAGCACTAAGAAAGGATTTTTGAAAATTCACCCCCTAAGGGGGTAAAACGGGGGTGCAAAGTTTGTATGAAACTGCCGTTTTTGAAGTCAAGTGGGCAACCTGAATGCGGGCAGACGTCGTAAATGGGTCTAATTCTACGCGAGCGAAGCTGCGGGCGTCCACTAGTTGCTTAATAAATTGCCAAACTGTGTTTTATTTGTAATGCCATACCTACTTATCTAGATCAAGAATGAAATAAGATCTATTACGTCCATGGAAATAGGTATCTGAATTAATAATAAATATTAAAACTAGTTTTTATATATTAGACTAGTGGACGCCCGCAGCTTCGCTCGCGTTACACATTCACTAACTTCAAAAACGGCAAAGCTTCATACTAACTTTGCACCCCGTTTTACCCCCTAAGGGGATGAATTTTCAAATTTTTCTCGCCGTAAAAACCATCCTTGAACTTCAACGAACATTTTAAAAAAAGAATTGGCCAAATTGGTCCAGGCGTTGTTGAGTTATGCGCTTACCAACACATTTTGCGATTCATTTTTATTATATAGATTACAAAGAGGAAGGACAAAATGTGGTCCGTGGTTATAAGTATTATTTAAAACTCAGTATTCGAGAAACAATTTCATAAATAATAAATAAGTCTTCCAAATTACGATAGCATTCAGCTTCTGTAATCTGAGGCATTCAGCATAAACCAAACGTATCTGTAATTTTTAATATTTATTATTAATTCAGATACCTATTTCCATGGACGTAATAGATCTTATTTCATTCTAGTGGACGCCCGCAGCTTCGCTCGCGTAGAATTAGACCCATTTACGACGTCTGCCCGCATTCAGGTTGCCCACTTGACTTCAAAAACGGCAGTTTCATACAAACTTTGCACCCCCGTTTTACCCCCTTAGGGGGTGAATTTTCAAAAATCCTTTCTTAGTGCTCCCCTACGTTATAAAAGGAAACCCTGTGCAAAATTTCAAGTTTCTAACCCTTATAGTTTAGGCCCTGCGTTGATATGTCAGTCAGTCAGTCAGTCAGTCAGTCAGTCAGTCAGTCACCTTCTCCTTTTATATATATAGATGTTACACTTTACATTTAAAATTCCACCACTCTACATCGATAGTGGCAGTAAAATTGAGCTTTTGGTACAATTTAGCTGCATTTGCATTTCCAACCACACAGAATGCCACCACAGGTTTTCCGTCTTTGATGAGAACATTTGATATCAACTTCAAAACCATCTCTCCGTATCCTTTCCTTCGCTCCTCTTCCAAAGTGTACAAGTGTAATAAAGCTCCCATTTCATTTATGAAAACCCACGCTATTAGCTTGCCATCTCTGAATAAGCCATACCCTAATTTTGCTTTAATAAGCAGTTCAAAGTAAAAATCTGAGTCTGGATATCGATGGGGCCATGTAGAATCGATCAGGCACAAGTATTCCAATGATAACAACTCGAAGCTGAAGCCTTGAGGTAATCTGCAAGAAATGTTACCTAACCTTGTAATTAATCACCGCCAACAATCCTTTATATGCACTTTACTCAGTAGTTTATTTAAGTTCAATTCATAGTCAATTTCACTTAGGGGATTGAGAAATTTTTTTTTTTTTTTATTGGTGCTAGATAAGTCGACCATGTAGACAAGAGTGGGTTAGCAGCATCGTTATCAAAGACATGATGAAACACAATAGATAAGCCATATCATAGATTTTCAAGGCCTGAAGGCCATATCCATGCGAAATCTTGCTCCATTTAATAACAATAGTGCCATGCTATAAAAGACATCGGTGGCATGACAGTAAAATCAATATATATTTGGCTAAGTATTTGATAGTAGTATAATGTGTTTGCCGTATAGTAACTGTAAAGTAAGAGGTCCTCATCTTTTGAAGTCCACTGCTGTACATAGTCCTCTTGTTGCTTTGTTGTATCGATCCGATACATCCTGTGCCTTCTGAATCCAGCGATTTCCCGTCATGTTCCTTGTCTGTCCAACTTGTGTAAGGGCGGACTGTGCTCTTTTTTCCGAGTCCAAGTTCAATAATGGATTTTTTAAATTAATATAGCTTTATTATATATACCTTGTTATTTTTTCATACTATTACATGATTATGTTGATATTTAAATGAGTGTACGCTTGGTGTAGCGACTGTATGCTTGATGAATTTGATCGACAGTGTTAAGCAACGACGGGCGCGGCCGGTTTGTGGATGGGTAACCGCTAGTGACAAAATTTCATGCACGCTACCGTGCTTCGGAAGGCACGTTCAGCCGTCGGTCCCGGTTGTTTTCAATGGGGAAAACAGTCATTACGCCTTGTCAAAGACCTTCGGGTTGCTTGAGAACATTCGACCCTGGGTTGGCCACTAACCCCTTCACCAATCCGCATTGGAGCAGCGTGCTGAGTGTGCTCTAGACCTTCCGCAGACTTGTCGTCACAGACAAGTGCGCAGCAGTTAATGGATTATGCAGCTATGCTTGAAATGTATCAATTGGCTACTGATATTTTGGATCTCTACAATACTCTATTATACTCACGTGACGTTAAATAATGGTGTTTTTGCATCTAAAATATAAGTCGTGGTTCTGCTAATGTGGTCTAGTATCAGTCTCTTATCTGCTATAACTCGTTCAATACAATTTGCGATATGTTTAGGCGTGAAGAGAACCTCTATCTCTCTCGTCCAGTCAATGATGTTCGTGTTTTTCAGGGCATACTCAAGTTTACATATGTCGTCACTTGGGCATTGAACTATCACCTCGTAATAAGTTTTCTGTAAGAACATAATGTGTAATTTGATCAAATGTAACAGCCAAAAATATTTATTATCATATTCGAAAAGAGAAAAAAAATGAAATTAATATGATGTTGTTATAAAAAAAGATATCATTTGACAAAATACACGGGTGCCTAACTAAATATTAACTTGTACTATTCTGTGCTATGCTAAGCCCTATTGTCACCATATACAGTACCTAACTATCAGTTCATCGGCTTTAAGAAGAAAAATTTACAATATCTTAGCTTATGTCCTAGTTTATGATAACTTAGTACCTTATTTATTACAGTCATGTGATATAACCATGGCGACTATCTTAGTCCCACAATAGCAATAGATCTGTGACAGACTCAGAATGGGACTCTTAGTAACTATCACTAGCTGGAATATTATTAACAGTAACGCTGTGACAATGAATGAATGAACTGACTGATGTACCCACTATATATCAATGGATGTACCCATTAAACTGTACCGACTTTCCCAGTCCCTTTGTTCAAAGTTGGACACAGTGGTCATGAGCGACAGAGAAGGGGCGGTGCTTGCTCGTTTGCTATCTTATAATCATAAAAATAAACTGTAAATAAAATTCTAAATTAATTTCACATACTAAACACAAAACGCTATCATACGTACCTTTATATTGATTGCGAGTATCCCATTTTTACCGTCTCCGAATGGACAGTATACCTTGAACCCGTAATCCAGCCCACACAGAATTAAGTATCTTTGCGTTTGGAAAACTGTTACACAGGGTACACTACGGGGCCAGTCGGTTTTGAATATCTCCTCAAGTTCGCACCATTTCTCCACTGGACATAACTGTAACGGATCTTCAACCATTATGCGTTTAACTTCTGTATTTAACTGCAACACGTCCACTCAAGTTAAATTGCAACAGATATTAAATATCTGACACTGGCAACAGTCAGTCTTCGTCACTACGAAAAATGACATTTATAGTACCTCTACATTCACGCTGCCGTGCTCCACGAGACACAAATGAACTGTTTGCAGATGTTCGTGCGCGAGTAACTAAGAGAAACGTGACATTGGAAGACTTTGTAAGTAGATAGTTAAATGACTGAATGTCATTATACATATCGTCGCCTTGCTGGTAAAACCTGATAAGTGCCGGTTGAGTCATTTCGAGTAAAACGCATTTGAAAGTACATGCTCCTCTAATAGCATTAAAGAACTCCATGGCTGATAAATGCTTGATGCAAAACGTTGCAGTAATTATTCTTCTTTAAGGATTTAATTTTTATTAGTTGTGTTGCTATATTAAAAACTGTACTAAATTTAATTTTAATCAAGAAGGGTGGGCATGTATCAGGTTTTACCTGAAAACTGAAAATGTCTTGTATCTTCGGGATTTACCATCTAAGTAATCTAATTTGAATATAACTATGCCGCTTTTTTATTTGTGATTAAATGCAGCATTCAAACTTGAAATTTTGCACAGGGGTTCCTTTTATAACGTAGGGGAGCACTAAGAAAGGATTTTTGAAAATTCACCCCCTAAGGGGGTAAAACGGGGGTGCAAAGTTAGTATGAAACTTTGCCGTTTTTGTAGTCAAGTGGGCAACCCGAACGCGGGCAGACGTCGTTAATAGGTCTAATTCTACGCGAGCGAAGCTGCGCGTCCACTAGTCATTAATATGGTAATACAATATTCTTCTCCAGGTCAACACATGACAATTCTATGGCAGATTCTGCTGAAAGTCGTACTTTGTCTAGTCGTTCTTTATAAGTTACATAACTTACATTATTGCGAATAATTTTAGTGTCCTCCATGATCATTTTTTATACTAATAGGTATAATCCATATCCATACTAATATTATAAATGTGAAAGTGTTTTTGTTTGTTTATTTGTTTGTTTGTCCGGCTTTCACGTCGCAACGAAGCTATTAAATGGTATGGTTTTTGTGTGTGGTGATAGTGAGGAGGGTGGAGAGTGACGTAGGCTACTTTTTATCTCGGTAAAACATCCCCATTTGAAGATATCGATGTTTTTTCTTTTGCTCCAGCAAGTCAGTTTACGTACACTTTATCTGCGGTCAGCACTACCTCAGGTTCCTCTAAGTATCTTTTAATTGTGGAACTGTCACTATTCATCCACCACAAATGTGTCATGTATGTTAAACAACTCATTGTTAAACCTTTGACCACGCGGGCGGAGCCGCGGGTAAAAGCTAGTCTTAATATATATATATCACGTGTCACGTTGTTTGTCCGCGATGGACTCCTAAACTACTTAACCGATTTTAAATTAAATTTGCACACCGTGTGCAGTTTGATCCAACTTGAAAGATAGGATAGCTTACATCTTAATTTATAGCCGCAATTATTATGTATAACTAGCTTTTGCCCGCGGCTCCGCCCGCGTGGTCAAAGGGAATTAACAATGAGTTGTTTATCATACATGACATATTTGTGGTGGATGAATAGTGACAGTTCCACGATTAAAAGATACTAACTACTTAACCACTATACTAACTACCTCTAAATTGTTCTAACGCCATCTATTAACAATATCCAGAACTAAATATCTAGCAAATAACAAAACATCGATATCTTCCCATGGGGATGTTTTACCGCGGTAAAAAGTAGCCTACGTCACTCTCCACCCTCGACACTATCTCCACACACAAAAACCATACCATATAATAGCTTCGTTGCGACGTGAAAGCCGGACAAACAAACAAACAAATAAATAAATAAACAAACACACTTTCACATTTATAATATTAGTATGGATTCCACGCGAGCGAAGCTGCGGGCGTCCACTAGTATATGTTTATATATATATATATACCACAATAATTAAGGTTTTTATGTACTAGACAAATAATTGAGCTGGCTCACGTATGATCTTGGGGACGAATCAGCTAATCTAGATCTTGATTCTGATCTGAGTTTGATTTAATAATATAGACCCTATTACAATTAAAATACTGTCTGGTAACAAGAGTCAAAGAAAATAAAATATTCTCTTATTTTTCTATCACACATTCACACACACACATCCATTTGTCTTTCGTCGTCGACAACGACGACTTTCTAACGGCTATCTATTCATGAAAAGTATGCAAGCAGTTACTATGTTAATTGTAATTATTAGATTCGAATTGGGCACGAGATAGACAGATTCAACTAATGATCAGTTCCAATCATATCAAACCTATTATTCATTTTAACTACATAATTATAGTATTTAAATATTCTCTTCTAGACTTGGGCGGGTCCAAAGTCCTGTGGTATCTACCTACAACTAGTATATTAATTGAAACGTTCTGTACCTTTAAACAAACAATTTGCAATTTGAATACGGACCCTGGAAAACATTCAAGATGTAATTGCCCCCGTCTCGCCCTCGGCACCCTCAGGTAGATCCCGGATTATACCACTCTGCGTGACCCTCCCTGAGGTATAATTATAACCTACCTAACTAATAAGGACAAACGGTTGTAACATCACGACTAACATATTATAATTTCAGTGTTATTAGGCAGAACCAGAGCATAATAATTTATGTAGATACATATTTAAATAGATCTCTATAAGAAAAATGTAACGCCACTTGGAATATAAGTCAAGTAATGGTCAGCTTATTTTTATTGTGTTCCTCCAAATACTCCCTCAGGATTTAGGAACGGTGTTGAACAAGTGCATAACAATATTATAATTTCAGTGTTATTAGGCAGAACCATAGCCCAATGGCTCGCGTCGATTCTATATGATCGACAGAGTTAAGCAACGATGAGATTTGTGGATAGGTGAGCGGAAGTGGCGAAATTTCAGGCACTACCGTGCTTCGGAAGCCACGTTAAGCCGTCGGCCCCAGTTGGTTTCGCTGGTAAAAACAATCTTTAAGCCTTACGGGTGGCTTGAGAAATTTCAACACTGCATTGTCGACAAATACCTCCACCAATCTGCATTGGAGCAGGGTGGTGGATTATGCTCAAGATCTCAAGATCTCAAGTTTCAAGATCTTTAGTGCCTACTACGTGGAAACTTGCATGATACGTACACTCTCGAACTGAGTAGCGGCATATATTTAAAATTAATTACACTTTACCAGTAATCTCTATAGTATATCTATATATAGATACTCGTTTCAGTTGAAGCTGTAGGTAAGTGTAGGTACTAACTAAGCCAGATAGAACGTACGATGATCGAGTGCATTTACCGCACTCTTCTCGGAACAAGGAGAAGTGTGTCATCGTGTGGTGAGTAGAGTACAGAGTAACCCAAGTTCATGTCAACATATCAGTGACCTAGACTATAAATTTTAACTAACAACAACAAGAAAATGCCGTCCCATGTCTTTGGAAAAATGGTTATATGGTTTTAAACTTAATAAAAACTAATTATAATTAATTTATAGGCGCAACTTATAGGATACATAATTCTACTAGGCAATACAATACTTCGCATACTTAAAAACTCTTAAAACTTGCCGTACAAGGTATAAGTGCTCCATGTTGACGGAGCTGAGTGCTAGCTTGCGTGACTGAGTGCATTTACTGCACTCTTCTCGTTAAAAGGAGTACATCCGTAAGGAGTATATCCGTTGTAAGGTCAGGAAGTGAGATTTTACCATTTTATACACGGTCATAATAGAAATACAATTTAACCCTCAATACTTTATTAAAACTGTAGGTACTCTGTCAAACTATTCAGTTTACTCTATCAAGAGTAAGGCTTAACCACGGCGGGTGATCTGTTGGCTCAACTGAAATTAACTTTGATATACTACTAGCTTCAATAGTTGGTAGGTGCAGCACTTCAAGTAGGTAGTATTGAATTAAAGTAGGTGTAAAGTAATTTTTTATTTACTTTGCAACAGATTAAGGCGTATGATGGTGTTACTCATATGCATATAGCACCTCCCTCCCAACAATGAAAATATAAACCAACATAAAGACCACCACCAAGACGTGATTCGCTCCTTGCCCGGTAGTCGGACGTCTATGGGTTGCACCAGCAGTCTATTGCCAATATTTTCATACCAAGTGCAAATCCAATTAGGAATTTTACCCAATGATACTTTGCCAACCACTGAACTCAGATTCTCTATCTTGATCTTAGATCTCTTGCGACCATCAACGAGGCATTTAAAATATAAATCATTTTGTATTCAAAGTGAGAATAAACAACTGGCTTCCCGAGTCGCAATATCTTCGTTTACACGGCGACGCCGCGACGTTGCCTGAACGGGCTGCCATCGAGTGCCGGCGCCCGCGGCTCCGAAGAGGACAGCTGACTTGTTTGGGTTAAGTTTGGAAATTTGATATAAGGATTTATCAGTATCTAGGTATTATTTCAACAACAAAATTTAATGGCTGTTACCGTACTTTCGGGCACGTTTAGCCGTCGGTCTCGGTTGTTTTCAATGGTAAAAATTGAATTATTAAAAAATATTTTTTAAAAAAAAGCTTTTTATAATTTTTTTTTAAATTTTTTTTTGTGCATTGTCATCGGAAACAAATATGTGTGCCAAATTTCAGCTGGATAGCTTCAGTGGAAGTGGGTGAAATATTGATTGCAAGATTCCAGGACATACATACATACGAGTGAAGTTAAATAAAAGCTTTTAAAATAACAATCATTAAGGCTTGTCGAACACCTTCGGGTGGGTGGCTTGAGATTATTCGACACTGGGTTGGCCATTAATGATGTGGAGGACATCATCAATCAATCAACATGAAAGTCGATTTATTGAAAACTAGTGGACGCCCGCAGCTTCGCTCGCGTGGAATTAGACGTAACATAATGTAGGTATATACCTACGAAAAACTTTTATACCTACTAACTTTGCACCCCCCTTTTACCCCCCCTTAAGAGATGATTTTCGAAACTCAATAAAAAACCTTCATAGGTACTGAATTTCATTCGAATAACATCAAAAACGACAAAGTTTCATACTAACTTTGCACCCCCGTTTTACCCCCTTAGGGGGTGAATTTTCAAAAATCCTTTCTTAGTGCTCCCCTACGTTATAAAAGGAACCCCTGTGCAAAATTTCAAGTTTCTAGCCCTTATAGTTTAGGCCCTGCGTTGATATGTCAGTCAGTCAGTCAGTCAGTCAGTCAGTCAGTCAGTCAGTCAGTCAGTCAGTCACCTTCTCCTTTTATATATATAGATAGATAAGAAAATTATTGGGATTTTCTATTTTAATATTTCCAGAAGTAACTTGGAGTGTAGATTAGCAGTGTGTCTCTTATATTCTACTAATCGACTTACGCCTATTCTATCAGGGGTTCTTTACTTCTAAATCAACCATTATCTACTTAAAAAATAAACCTACTTAATGTAAAATTAAATCTAAATACATAAGACATCTGAAATTACGAATGTTCTAAGAAATTTCAAGTGATTTGACAGTAAAGAAAAACGCTGATTCATCTGGCCATGTTCTAAATTCAAGTGAAATCTGCACTGGCCAGCATGCTAATTAGCCAAATTAAGGACCAGCCAATCAAAGGAACTTGAGTTACTAATATCTTTGTATCCAATATCCCAAAGAAGAAATGTGAAAATTATACGCAGCTGGTATCGTCAAAAAGCCTAGTATTTTAATGCTTTTAAGATAAATTGCCTCGCGCTTATGTTTTATGCAAAGGCTGTAAGATTTTCAAACGCCGCTGCTTGTAGGTACCTACACTGTTTACACAAGAGACTGTTTCTGAGCTCACGATATTTTATATATCATGCGAACACCAACTCGCTTTCGCGACAACCAACCTACTGCTATAGAAAGGAAAATTTAGCTAAAAAAGCTATTTAACCGAGCAGAACATTAAATGCCACGTTAGTCTAGTGGACGCAAGCGCGACTGCTAAGCTAGAGGTCTTGGGTTCGATCCTCAGCTCAGGCCACAATTATCTGATGGGTTTTTCTTACTTGAAATGCCCGGCAGCAGCTCCCCATCCCACCTCCACCACCGCTGCCGCCCATGACAACTGACACTTCTGCTTACCCCTTCGCTGTAATACAGGAGTGATGTTATTTATTTTATTTTAATCCATTTTCCACTTCACCAATCCGCATTGGAGCAGCGTGGTGGAGTATGCTCTAGACCTCCCACAGCTATGTATGTGGGGGAGACCCGTGCCCAGCAGTTGGACGTCTATGGGTCGCAGCGAATCCATTTTCAAAGCCTATAGGTATTTGGATTACAAACGTGTTTTCTGTTTTCCTGGCTGTCAAGATAAACTGGATAAATAACCGGGTAAATCCAAATTATAGAAAATATGGCGCCGCGAAAGTCCTTCTCGGCGCGGCGCAAAACGATTCGACCCCATTCAAAGTTTTATCCGGGATGCTTGGTAAGTGAGGTGACGGATTTAAGCAGGGTACTGACTTAATGAAGGGATAAAGCTTATTATAGACTTACTGAAAACGCCAAATTAAACTTAATGTGTTAAAAGCGAGAAAGTATGCTTACGCTACCGGGCTTCGCTTTTATGATTTTAATTGATAATGTTACACTTGTAAAAAATAATATATATTTCTACTATATTCTGTTCTACTTATATACTCACCTTTCCTGTAAGTTTATTTGATGATATTTAATCTACACACAAACACATACGCACACCCGAATTTGAATTACAAGAAAGATACTTCCTAGAAAATATTCTAAATATCCTACACTATCAGTTGAAAAATACATACATTTTCTCCCGCAATTAGGCGGGTTACGCATGTTAATCTCTCATGATTTATGAGTCTGTGCAACATGTGACGCACTGATACCTACAGCGATCAATCAACCATATTATAATTTTGCTGACCGTAATTTGTTTTGTTGCAGCAGGTTATAACAAAAGTTTTGTAATCAAATAACTAAACTACATGTGGCGTAGCTAAACGGGAAAGATGAAGAAATATACTTAATATTATAATAATCTAGGCTTAAAGCAGTCAACCATAATAAAAAAATCTCCTGTTTATAGGTTTAAAAAAATATTTTCATATAAAAAAAACTATTTACAATGAGATATCTAAAACACATTAAAAGTATTCAGTTCTTTTATTTTTACGTTTTGTGGAGTAAAGTGAATTTAATTTATAATTTTTTTAAATAGTCAGCAATAAAGAATTTCAATTTGAATTTGATTTTTCTGTAAGTAAATAGCATAGTTACAGAAAAAGCGCGTATCCAAGGTATACAAATGTTCAGTCCCAAACTCATGTGAAGTCTACCAAATCGCAGTTCGCAGTTGATTAATAATTGATTAATTCGTGGTTGATTAATAAATCCTCTTTAATTTAGATCCGTGCTTGGCACATTACTAGCTGGATGTTGTGGGTTGTTGTGTTTAGTTTATGCAAAGTTGACATAACTCCGTTCAAGAGCTTTGTTCGGCTTTCGCTAAACCAATATCCAATCCCGTTCAATGTAGGTACACATGTAGGTACAGAGAGCCAAATCTTGTTTTGTAGGTTAATCTCTCGCTTGTTTGAGCTTACCAAGGCTTAATTAAAAGTGTATTTGTAAGTCTATAGTATCTCACGTAACGACGAGTCGAAAATTGATCATTTTGATTTTGATCAGAAATTGATCACCCTACTGAGAGTTTTTGTTGGTCACGATTTGTACTACTAACATTATTCATAGGTAAAAAATTGGAAACAAGCATGCAGCACCACCTGTCCGCTGTTACTCATGACAGACTCAACAAAGTTCACAAATCCCGATCAAGGTCAGATTTGTGGTCTCTAGAAAAGAGTAATCGGTAGGTACGCTGAAATCCTCGAAGTTGTAATACTTCTGGGTTGATAACTTGTCTGGCGGTAGTACCCGGGGTGAACTTTATATAGAATCCTTGAAGGTTCTATGTAATCTATAAAATACAGGCGTTATCACTTAAAACATAAAAATACGGTTTTGCTTGTATAAGAAGAAAGATGAATGTGACCGTTGATATAAAAATAATAAAAGCGATTAATGTAAAAATCATGTTAATTGCGATGGAAATGTCAAAACATGGCACCATGAACTTGTCTCTCAAAGAATAAATTTAAATCTTACATTAAACATTGAACTAAACCTTTATAATAAATTTTTGTTTAATAAATTACTATACAAACTATAAAAATCTCCAGCTCCATTTTATGTTCAATAATAAGTATCTTGAATATTCATTAAAAATTAAGTTAAAAAAAAAATTACTGTGGTGGACGGACGTTGATTAAGCGTAGATAAATATCATTATATTGAATCTCAATGGGTGATTCAAGTCTAGACTAGAGAATTTAGTCTAGACTGAAGAATTCAGACTTACTGACTCAGGGAGGTCCGCACAGTGTGTAATTTCTGTAAACTGGATAACTTTGTTCGGCTCTCGCTAACTCAAATTCAATCTCGTTCAGTGTTTCTCGTCTAGAGATTCCAAATCTTGTTGTTGGGAGGTTATTCTTCGCCCTGACATGATCCGATATAAGCTTTCTTTCTTCAGCTCATTCAAAGTGGAAACTATTTTAACAATGGAACTTAATGCAAGTAATAGAATTCTATACAAAATCATTTAGATAACTTTATATTAGTATCTATTAGCAAGGCGCTTGTCGTCAAGATCTTTAAGCTGACGCTCCTCATAGCTTACTACGGCCTTTTTGACCAGAACCAGAAGAAGAAAAGAAGAAAAAAAGAACCAGCCTAGACCTTCCTACACTTACACCTACAATGCATCGGGCCAGCTGTACTGTGCGCCCTGCAACCGGACGTTTCAAACCAAATTTGGATTTGCGAGTCATTCTCGCTCACATGCCCGTAACTTGGTAGTTTAATCAGGTCCGCCGTTGACGGACACGTCAAGGAAGATCATTAATATCTATAATTTTTTTTTAAATCATATTTTTTATACAATTATAACAATGTGTATGATGTGCACGCATTATTTCTAAAATGGGGTATTTACCGTCATTCTATATGTGTCTACAAAGTTTTCTGTTCAGAGAGTGAGAAAGAGAGAATACTAATAGCCAGGCTTCCAAGATGTCGTCAGCAATTCCAGAGTAATTCTGTCGCAATTCGGGCCGTGTTTTCGGCAAATGTCGCCGCTGTCATCAATCTCGAATTCTCGGCAGCTGCGGTGGCGCACGGCGGCTCCGCTCGTTAGGGCGCGGGACCTACGTTGATTGACGTGGAAATATCATTCGTATAGCGTTACCAAAAATGGTCATCAATACATCGGACCACGGCTGTGGGTCAAAGCCAGGCGACGACGACGGCAGTGTCTTTACACGAACCATTTAGAACCACTTTTGATTTACAAACTAGAAATATTGCACTTTTATTAAAACTCCCGAAAACATTCAAAGTTTCATGACAAAGGCTATTATAGTAGGGGAGCCCAAGAGGGGATTTTGCGGGATACTCAAGCGCGTAAGTTTAATATACAGTGGGATACCTTGTACCCGGTTAAGTACCTCCACCAAATATGAGCCCCATATATAAATGGGGCCGTCAAGGATAAAGGATCAGATTAGTAAAAAAAAAAAATTTGTCATCAGAAATTCTTGAGCGCGTACAAAGTTACTCTCAAATTGTAAGATTAGTGGAATATGGGCTACAAAGTTGTAGCCCTCCCCTTTCTTTACGTTACTCTCAAATTGTAAGATTAGTGGAATATACACTTTTTAGCATGTAATTAACTCACCCTACCTTAATCTAACGCGCTCAAGAATTTCTGATGACAAATTTTTTTTTTTTACTAATCTGATCCTTTATCATTGACGGCCCCATTTATATATGGGGCTCATATTTGGTGGAGGTACTTAACCGGGTACAAGGTATCCCACTGTATATTAAACTTACGCGCTTGAGTATCCCGCAAAATCCCCTCTTGGGCTCCCCTACTATTATAGTTTTTACGCTATTGAGGTCCAGAATTATTTTATTTTGGGATACTTGGCCCTATAGCCGATTAGAGGATACATGTCAAGTTAACAGCTCCACGTCAAAAAACTTAGTAAATTAGTCACGAGTCAAAAGATGATAGCTGATGTGTGGAGCGGCGTTTGAGAAAGACTTTGGGATCTCTATATACAAAGAACAGTCCGTTGTGCCTTCGTGTGCTGTTCATGATAAGCTCCACGCGATATTAGACCTTAGAAGACGTAATGCTGTGCAGCCACACATCGTCATCGAGCATTAGAAGTTCACGAGCTCAAAAATTGCACTGTAAGGGGATTCCCTCACTTGAAGTGAAATTGTTTTACTACCAGCGGCATTTTTATTATTATTTCAACTGATTTATTAAAAACCACAAAGGTATGATCGTTTTAATTAAGTCGCGTTTCATTAATAAAACAGAATTTCCCAGCGCAATGAAGAGCTTAGCGACGATTGCTTCCCGTGATTGCTTTAGTCGGGCATTTAGTGCTTCCGAGATTATTTTACTTTTAAGTGAACTGAGTCAACAGAATGCAACACGATTTAAAGCCTGAGTTGTCAAATACGTATCATACTATGACGTACCTAACTTACTTATGACGTATTGGTATACGTTGATTTTTTTTTGTTTTTTATCAAAGACTAAGGGGGTAAAACGGGGGTGCAAATTTAGTATGAAACTGCCGTTTTTGAAATCAAGTGGGCAACCCGAACGTGGGCAGACGTCGTTATTGGGTCTAATTCTATGCGAGCGAAGCTGCGGGCGTCCACTAGTAATTAATAACAGGTACTGTTAGCCAGTTCGAGCTACTTTCACTTTACAGGCTGTACTGAAAATCAGTGTTGCGGTGTTATATCGCAACTGGGCTGAGTGCAGACCCATTTGCTATCATTTTTATATTTTAGCAAATAAATTCTTTCTTTCTTTCAAAAATCACACCATTAATTGCTGATCACAATTGCTGTAAAATTATATCGCTTTTACTAATAATAAAGTTATTTTATGGTAACGTATGTTTTGAAGCTGATATTGTTCCTCAAAGGACTAATAAAATAAAATGATTTGTTATAAAGTTAGTTTTAAATCTACTTTGCAACATCCCACGAACAAGGTCCCTTAAGAAGCATGCAGATTTCACCGTTTAAAATATACATCACACATGCACCATTTTGCCACTAACCAGTGTAACAGAACTGAATTAATAATAATGCAGATTTTGCAACAGAATGTTCTACATTGCATTTAGGTAGCACGTAAAACTTCTAAAGCTCCCATTTGAGTTGGCTGTCGCTTCTCACGTCTTTTATCCCCGTCTGCTATCGAGTAACCAAGACACCGATATTTAAATGGACTGTACCGGCAATTCTTGTTCAAGACCCAAAAAATCAAGCAATACTCCCCGGGATAAGCCATCTCAAAATTATAGTACCTAGAGACTTTCGTAGCCTGGGCCCGATATTCATAATATCATTATATACGAGTAGGTACATAATCGGCTATGGTGTTAAATACATCCGTAGAATATTTTTGCAGCCACAAACCAGAGCAATCAATTCAAAAGCCTCTATCATGAATAAGAGCTTACGAGTGAGCTTAATTGTGGTCAATGTTAATTGAGGTGTAATTGAGCCTATATTATTGAATGGAAAGGGGGGAATTTTATGGCTACGCAAATGCTGTATTTGTAGGAACACGTTACCTTGCCATCGCTGCGACCCATAGACGTCCCACTGCTGGGCACGGGTCTCCCCCACAGACACAGCTACGGGAGGTCTAGAGCGTACTCCATCACGCTGCTCCAATGCGGACTGGTGCAGGCCTTACCATACCTCAGATGAAAAGTATCAAAACTGAGCGGTATAAAGACCTTGTTCAAATTTTTATTTTATTGTTTTGTTGCCAACGAAATCCTTTCTAATATATAAATGGTATTTCAGTGTTCCTAATAATATAAATTTTTACCGGAAGGTTAATGAGATTATTCCTGTAATATTTCACTATCAGTATGGTGTCTCTAACAGCGACTCCCGAACTGAGGGGTATCTCTTGAGAGCTATTAGTAGGGTATGTCCCGCAATTTCTCACTGACAACTCGGCTCGCCTTCCACGTTTTTCAATTCGACAGCTTCAGATATATTGGAGAAATATTATCCGTAAAGTGGAGGTGTACCTACCTACTTGACGCAGATTTTGTCGCTTAAAAATGTGAAAAGATTTTGTTCACTGTAAGGGCTTTTTCACACCTGAGCTCAGCAGCTGCAATCATGTTTGATTTTGTCCACATACTTACATATTATTATCATACATACCTAATATAATTTCTACCGTGTGATAATTGGTTTTTATGTAATTGTAGTCTGGTTAGGAAGGTTGGTGTCTTATTTAGAGGCTCTTAGAGGACCAAGGATAGCAACACATATGTGACTGACTTGCAACGACACTCTTACTAATAATTACTAAGACCAACGAACAGGACTAACTATCACTAACAGTTCCCAGTCCTCATAGTCAATAACGAACTAACCAACTAATTAACTCTCTCGTTTTAATTACCTACCTAAACTAACCATTCCAGTCTCTATTCAAATCTTGTTCAGAGCCAGTCATAGTTGTAATGAGTGGCATTGAATGGGTGGTGCTGCAAGCTCGTTTGCTCTCTCTCATAACAATAAAAAACAAAATCCTATTATAACGTGCTATCCTCAAAGAAAATTAAATCATATGACCAAATCAAGACCAGTATGTCATAAATAGCATGGGAGAGCAGAAATATTTGTGATAATATATCAAATATTATCACAAACACACATGTTAATATGCCGAGCAGTACTTTTTGTTTCTTTGGATTTCCGATGGGAGAACTTACTTGGGTCCCGTCATTAAGGAGAAATGTCCAACGATTTTTCACCGACGCATCGTCTTTTATCCCCCGGGAGATGGTCTCAGAAACGAATCAGCGGCAATGATTGACGTTAAAGTTAGTAACAAAGATAACTCTTGGTTTCTTTTCTTTTCGAACTGAAAGACGATCACAATTATTGTGCCTACTTAATCTTGGCTTTGGCAGTGGTTTTAATACGGTTATACTTAGTTAAAATAAAGTTGTCGCAAAATTTTCGTTTGTGGGATATAAAGGCTTTTTGTCAATTTTTAATTTAAAACCTAGGCGTAGGTAGGTAGGTTGCTTCCTGTAGCCCCGGACCAGACGGTAGTAAAATGGATAGTAAAAGGGGACTTCTGGTTTTGCGAGCGGTGAGATTGGGAGCTCGAATCCATCAAGTGACCCCGGGAAAAACGAAGCTGTCTGGCGACGACGTGTGTACGAACGTGTGGCTCAAAGTCGAAGAAGACCGCGAGGAGCCTATGTTGGGTGCAGCGCTGGAACGCACCGGCGAATTCTAGTACTAGTACTACTGCCCCCCAGTACTTTCCCACTAGTGGTAACTGCAGGCACACGAGTCTTCTCACAATTGAACACTAAGTATGCAAGTAGTTATCACATTGGTAATACATTCAATCCAAACTAATATTATAAATGCGAAAGTAACTCAGTCTGTCTCGCTTTCACGCCAAAACTACTGAACCGATTTAAATGAAATTTGGTACACAGATAGTATAGAGCCTGAGAAAGAACATAGACTACTTTTTAATTGGAAAAAAAGTATTGTAAAGGGTTGAAAACGGGGATGAAAGGTAAATAGTATATTTCGCTACAAGTGCGGAAAGCCTGTCATTGCAAAGAGTTTCGACAAATGTCTACCCGAGCCGAAGGCGAGGGTTGACAGTCGGAACAAGTTGCAATGACGGTTCCGCACGTGTACTGAACAACTATTTTTAATACAGTTGCGAAAAAATTAAGCAATTTAATATAATAATAAAAACACAAACTAAACTCACAAAGAACATTTTTGGAAAATGGCGCCAACCGTATAAGAATACAGAGTATTGCAGAGATTTTTTTTTGTTTTCTTCACCCATTCTGGGTAGGCAAAGGGAACTATGCCCATACAGCCAAGTCTTCAGAAGAATTTTTTTATTGACATGAAATTTAATGCGATGAAATGAAGTGAAACCTAACCTAACTCATTGAATCAAATCATTAAATCTGATATTGAAACAAATTAGTAGCTTCTTTTTAGAAATATTTGCATGAATCATAAAAACTTCTATGAATTTTTTTTTAGTAAAAACTTCATGGTTGGTTTTTTCTTTTTAATAGACATTATTTTGACAGTTGGGAAAGAGAACGCACGAGTTCGGAAAAGGTAAAGAAAAAGCACGAGTGTGTAATAGCTCACTTCCCGAACGCTAAACGTCCCTGTAATACGCCACTTTTTGAGCAACTGTATTAAAAAGTAAGATAAGATAAAGTAAGTAAAGATGAAAGTATTGTCATTTTCAGAACTAGAAGCATAACATTTATATTTTAGGCTGTTGATTAGATAAATAAATATGACATTCAACGTTTTTAAAAATGTTACCCTTAAAGGTGTAAAATAAACATACGGATTCATTACAAATTTGTGGAGCTAAAGTTAACGCGTTAAGAAGAATCTATTATTACGTCGAATTCCACGCGAGCGAAGCTGCGGGCGTCCACTAGTATTTTATAAACTAACTGTGCCTATAAACTAGGAATTCAAATAAATAGCCTGCAACCTGCAGATGTTTTATGCTTCGCGTACATTTATTACTCGGTTGGAATACTTCACAAGGCGAGAATGCTTCACGGTAGTACCTACTGTCGAGACCGCAGCGGATGGGATTCCCGGAGCTATAGCGAGAAAACAGAGAAAATCTCTGCAAACTCGAGAGCTTCCTTTTCATAAAATGTAAACAAGAACAAATTCTACAATTTGTTTCAATTCTTTTTTGGGTTTCGTTGTAGAAGAATCAAAAAGTCGTCTATTGTTTTAGTATTAAATAGCCTTTTTTTAAAAACTTTTCTTTTAAAATTCAATCTACAGACCACATGTAATTCTTTAGAGAGTCCATACTTATATTATAAATGTGAAAGTGTGTTTGTTTGTTTATTTATTTGTTTATTTGTCCGGCTTTCACGTCGCAACGAAGCTATTATATGGTATGGTTTTTTTGTGTGGAGATAGTGAGGAGGGTGGAGAGTGACGTAGGCTACTTTTTACCCCGGTAAAACATTCCGACCACCACTCCGACCGGTCCTGTGCCTTCTGAAACCAGCGGTTTCCCGCCGTCTTCTTCAGGTGGTCTGTCCACCTAGTCGAAGGGCGACCTGTGCTCCGAGTCGTGGTCTCCATTCGAGGACTTTTCTCCCCCACCGGTTGTCACTCCTTCGAACGACGTGGCCTGCCCATATATACGCTATACTTACTTACCTTAAACTACTTTTACTTATTACTTAATTATACAATTCATTACAATTCGTTCTACAATATAATACTTGTGATATTTTGATATTTTTCCAGGTGCGTAGTATCCTAGGTTGGATGATCCATTAATTTGACAGGCATTTTAGTTTGGCCTGGTTATACCTTTACAGACAAATATCACGTGTCGAATCGCGATATACAAGCGAATACTGATTCCTGTACCTGTTTACTTAACCCGGTTTGATAAAGTTAGAGTGCTAAAGGATCTGTATTTTAGGGCTTATGCTTTTAAATAATTGTGGTAGTATGGATAAATTTGATATTTCAGACAGATCTTCCAAATCTTTAAGATAAAAAAACACAGACACAAAAAATCTCTACCAGTTGGATTGGGTTTCGATCCGGTAAGTTAAGATGGAAACAATAGTAGCTTATTGAAATGATAAAAAAAATCTTTATTTTGTTACAAATACAAAGACATACAAATTTTAATTTTAGTTATATGACTAAGTACCTACTTTTAAATTGACTTGACAACTGCTGTTAAGGGCGTTATTTTCTCAAGAGGAAACTTTTTAATTTGTCTCTCTATCTAAGAAAAAACAAAAGGCAAATAAAATATTTTTATGATTTTTCCTGTCTGTGAATTTTATTTTCTTCAAATTGTTTATTTTTCGTTCGGGCAATGAATCTTATCGTTTATAACGCCTATTTAACATTTTGTTACTCTTTTACATATTTTATAAACGAAATGTATTTAGTTTCTTTTAGTACCTATATTCTATTGCTAGGGTGCGGAAGTAGACAATGTCGCAATCCGCAGTCATTTTACTTACTCGAAGTCCCTGATGTGATACGAAAATCTATCTATGTTTCAATAAACAAGATTTAAGAAAATGCACTTTCTTCAATTTCGTTAACTTTAATTTAAAAAAACAAATTACGTTTCGCCGTTACAGATTCGCCGAGGAAGTTTCGAAGTACAAAATCAATTTAAAAGTAAAAGTGAGCTTAACGTATCCTTAATAAGCAAAACAAGTTTGTAAGTTATTTTAGACTTGGAATTTCTCCCGAATACCAAAATAAAGGTAAGATTTCATAGTGTCGCATGCACTAAATGTTAACATTTTTGTACTGGATGGACGATGGACTATGGAACATGTACGAACTGAGAGATTTCCATGAAGTGAATTTTCTATAGAAACCACATATAGCTTTAATTAAGTCAATAATTGTAGCTAAGCTGATACAAAACCAAGATGACCAATTTATAAATAATATTTTGTGTAAAACTAATGTACTAATGTAATGTACTAATGTAATGTACTAACTAATGTAGTAGAACCTACTGATTCTGAAATGTGAAAAAATAAATTTATCTAACTATCTATCTAAAGGTTGAATCTCATTGGCACTGACATTATTGGAACGGAACATCCATTAATCTATATATATAAAAGGAGAAGGTGACTGACTGACTGACTGACTGACTGACTGACTGACTGACATATCGACGCAGGGCCTAAACTATAAGGGTTAGAAACTTGAAATTTTGCACAGGGGTTCCTTTTATAACGTAGGGAAGCACTAAGAAAGGATTTTTGAAAATTCACCCCCTAAGGGGGTAAAACGGGGGTGCAAAGTTAGTATGAAACTTTGTCGTTTTTGAAGTGAAGAAGAAGAAGAAGTGGGCAACCCGAACGCGGGCAGACGTCGTTAATGGGTCTAATTCTACGCGAGCGAAGCTGCGGGCGTCCACTAGTAAAATTATATACGGTCATATCCCTTGCAAATTTATCGAAATAGAGAGAGAGTTAATTAAGACATTAGTTGGTCAGTTCGTTGGTGAGTATGAGGATTGGAGACTGTTATTGATTGTTAGTCCTGTATGTTGGTGTTAGTAATAGTCAATTTAGTAATTGTTAGTAAGAGTCTCGTTCCAAGTCAGTCACAAATGTGTTGCTACCCTTGAGGACTAAGATGGTCGCCTCTTAAGAAGTGTAACCATAAACCACACCATTCCAACCGGTCCACAATTGTTTTAAATTGTTTTAACGAAAATTATACCCTGGGCGAACTCTATATGGAATGTTTAATGTACAACTAATTTGGTTCCCTATAGGCTTTCTACTATCTATTGAATTCATAGAGGTACCTACTCTTTTATTTTCTGCGATTTAGTGTGCCACGAACATTTAATAAATTCAAATGTCATGGAATAGACAGAGAAATTGGTTATCAAGCTGCGGCCAGCGCTCAGAGCAATGGCAGAACCAAAGAATGAGACCTTTATAAACGGCCAACAGCTTTGTGCCTCCATCCAATATTTTTTCACATCATCTTGACTCATAAATGTTCCAACGTTTTGTGGTGGGTTTTATTTATTTATGTCCTAACCATGGTCCTAATCTAATATCTGTTGTATATGTTTTTAACCAATTTAAGTATCGGTAAAGTTACATACTTAGTGGTTATAATTGTTATTTTTTTTTTTTTAAAGAAAGTGGAATTAGAAATCAGATTTATAAAATGCCGATAAGAAGGGAAGAAGTAGTCTTGCCTTCTTATCTACTACGAACCTTGGTATTTTTGCAATTGATTTTTAGTCCAAAATCAAGGCACGCATTATCTATCCTCTCTCAAAGTCCATTCTAATGTCGGTTAAAATAGAACCAAGAACAGTGTCGGGTTGTGGAAATAGTAAACTAGGAACTGATACCTAGTCATATTATAATATTTTATCTATTTTTAGTGGTTTTACTTCGTCAATGAATGATGGGTATTGGATACAGGTTTTGATGTATACAGGTTGCGAATGCAATTCTAGAATGTTTATTCTACTTGTATGCAGCCATGTCACGAGTAGATAGGTATCTATCGGTTCTGTGCACTATTAATAGTTTCAATTTAAGTTTGCCGTTTCTACCAACCCTACTCCCAACTTTATTAATTGAATAAACGATGTTACACTACGACGACACTTGTTTACTTAGTGTTTGGTTTGGAGATAGTAAATGAGATACATAAGGAGAGCACCAAGCATTGTGGCGTTAGTTATATAATCGTCAGAAGCGGCTGACAGTTGTTTGGAGATGGATCTAGATAATGTCCAAAAGATGTGCCATGAATGTCGGGCAGTAACAAATGCGGGAAGAGTGAGATCAAAACATCAATTGTATTTGGAGTCCCGAAATTCATCTGCGAGTGGCAACCCTAATAGGTGTGGCAGCACAGACTTGTCTACCACCGCGGTGGGCAACGAATCGGTTATTTGATAAACGACTAGCGATGTGCTATCAAAATGAATATTGTCGTCGAATCGCGAGTAGAATGTAATATTGTGACAGCGCTTTACCGGTTAATTTACCTAACAAATAATATAAACGTTCATCATCTGTCAACTGCGGGTTAGTATGTTCGTATAACCTATATAATACCTACGATTGTATTAAAACCGGAATAGAATATCCAATCGCGATTTTCACATGAGAATGAATGAACATATTTCAATAGCGAATGATATTGTGATGTTGACGGAGAAATGTCATTCAATGTTCTTAAAAGCTAGTTAGAGACAGCGTTTTAGAAGGTGACGGACAGAATTCGTCCCAGCGCGGGTTTATGTGTATCACTTTGAGAATAAACGCAAAATTAAACACATGATTATACAACAAATAAATATATTTTCCATTAAGTCCCATGTATAAATTTTAAAATTACTTTTTAAATAACATTCATGACAACAATATCTCATTAAGGTAATTTACAATATTTGGAAGTTGAAACATGAAATCACAATGCTCCTAAATTTACAGGTTTAATTTTTCAAGTGGAGATCATAAATATGTTGTATTTCGTCGATATCAATCAATAGGTAAGGTAACCTACCTAATATACCTATATTAGGTAGGTATTAGTACTCCAATAACTCCATCAGGCGTTCACCACTTACTCATACACTTGAAAATTTTAACCTGTAGGTATTAATTTAATACAATAGTAAATAAGTTTAGTAATCCCATCTATAATAATGAATTTATAATATGTGTATACGGTATACAATACTGTTATATATACGTAATAATAATAATTATAGTATGTAAATTACGACTAATGCTTCAATCGGTAACTAATTTTTCATTATTTACATATATGATGTTATATTTATTCAAATTATTAAAAAGACATACTTTTTACTTATAACCTACTTATAAGACAAATAATTCATGTGCTTACGTCATTTACTACAACACTAAACATTGAATAATGGTCCACATGAAATGCTATCTAACAAAAGCAGTTACAACACCATACTTACTTAGTAGGTAGAATAAACAAATTTAAATGTATACAAAGTCATAACATTGAATACAAGCAATATTGAATTGATTTACGATTTAGTCATAGTAATTAAAGGAAAATTGGAAGCGCTAGGGTCAAAATTAACGCCTGTATTAAATCTTGGAAGGAAATACCTATCCTACCGTCACTTTACATCGGAAGAGATTCTCGCCCGGTCCATCTACTTGTAAGTAGGATTTATTGATTAGCCTACCACTACGCCATCGCCGCTAATACAATTAATTCTTAATTTACAATAGACTAGTTACTAGTAATTATAACTAGTACTTAAAGAATTTTTTTTTTGTGTATTTTCTGAAGTAGGCAGTCATTTTGTTGAATACCTCGTTCCCTATATTTTATTGCGTGCCTATCAAAGTTGCTGAAAGGGATGTAAGCCCTTTATAGAACACTATAGAGACCACTGTCATAAAAGCTTAAATTCACAAGAAAATCGATATTAATAATAGCTAGGTAGATAATTACCTATTTAATTGTTGTGTCAGACCATCATTTAATTTCTAATGAAAAGCTAGAAAGCTACGTTAGATATATTCTATCCTTTTACATTCTACCAGATTCAACTTTGCGTTGTGGAATTAGAAGACTTATACACGAGGACAGATTATCTCATAAAATAAACACGTAATTTAGCTACAACGAGTGTGTCGATTAAATAACGATGTCAGATAACCGACATAGTAAATTAATATAGTACTGAGCTCTCCTAAAAATATAGGTACTCGTATATCTAGTCTTTTTGAGATAATAACTTTAAATATAACGAAAATTTATAACTTACAATAATAGCAATAACATTCTCAACTCAACTCTTTTTATTACTTGTAAGTTTTAAATAAGACGGAAAAATTTAACATTTTTTGTAGGTGGCTATGTCTTACGACATAATGGACCGAAAGGTTCAAATAGTTATTTCTCGTGTGAAGCGTTAAATCTCTTCCAATGTGAACTAACAAATATCTATCAAATATAGGCTATCAATGTCTTTTAATTTTACGTAGGTACTTAATTTATATAGCGCCGCCTGGATTTGAAACCTAAGTTTGTCAGGTAAGGCGATTCTTCTAAAAAATGCTTTTATAAAAATTATTTTGCAAACGGTACATGGTCGGTTAGATAGGAAAAAGATTTGGTTAGCTTCAGCTTTCAGTATGTTATTTTATTTTAACTTGTTATTAGGTTGCAGGTAAACTTTAAATTAAATAACTATTTAACTTTATAAAATCAATTCATGGGTTAACACATTAACACTTTCGCGGATGATGTACGTCTATAGACGTCATAACAATAAAAGTTCCATTATTTTTGACACACTGTCTACGAAAGTGTTAATTTTAACTCGGTGTTGTAAAAAATATATCCAAAAATAAACAAATTTATTTTCTAATAAACCGGCAATGTTATCCTGACAGTCCATTAATGTTACAATAATTGGGCCTTTACTGGTGAGGTCTTGGTATGGACAACCAATTGACCATTGGGAGTTGTGCGTTTATTTTGTTACGTATATTACATTATTTTACTTATTGAAAAGGTATGTAGGCTATAATATAACCTAACAAAGCAAATTAATGTCAAGCCAAATACTGCTTTTTGCTTAATTTGGAAGCGTTAAACAGTAACAAAATTGAGGCTTTTTAATTAATCGTATCTTAAATACAAACTTCTAAAGCAGATTCTGAATCATTAATTAATACGCACTAAAAGATTCTATACGAAAAATAAATACATTTCACAAATATAAATAGATACCTACTTCATTGGTCAGCAAGTCTTTATTTTTTTGTTTGTGTTACAAACTCCTAAAATTTTACCAAAGGAATAAATTTACATTATCATAAATACAAGTTATTTATAATTCAATGTACGTATAACTTTAAATTATTAATCTCATAATATAGGCAAAACTATTTTTTATGTTTTGCGTAGAATTTGACGTTTTAATTGGGTATTAAGGCTACCACTTTTTTAATTAGTTTTTACTATGTATTAAGACACATATTCTTGTAAAATCCGCATTTTAAAAGGATTTTTAATCATACTATCTAAAATGAATAATTCTATCTAAATAGTAAATATTTCTGCAGCAAGTAACTTAACGTTTACCAAATGTAGGTTGGTAAGGTACCTAACTTAATTAAGACAAGTACCTATTGTATGCGCCGGAAGCCTTCGCTTTTACCGAAATGGTCAATAGTTAGAAATATGTTACGTGGTAAATGCAAAAAAATCAGGAAGGAAGGTGATTTAAAGGGTACTCACGCAACCGCCGTTGTAGAACCAAAATCCACTTATTTTTGAGGGGCCCACTCAACACACATTCAATGTTAGTTTTAAATTGTCTTTACTATGAGTTTGGAGAACGTTCTTCACCGGTAATCACACCGCACATCAACTTTAACACGATATTTCAAGGACGGTTAGGCAGCGATGCGTCCGCGCACCATCCCTCGAACACGTTAATTAATTTGACATTGTATGTCATCGGGGCCTTCAAATTAGCAAGGCCGCAGAGCGCGAAGTTTTGAATGATGACACTTGGCCAGTCAGCGTGCGATTTAGGAGCAGGGATTATGAAAAAGGGATACATTGTATTTACCACATTTAAACTAATATAAATTGATTTAATTGGCGTCAACACCTATTTTTAATGTTAGTAAGAGATACATAGGTACCATTAAATACGTGCTTAGGTATCCTAATATTTACCTTATAATCCATTCCTTTTTCAAAATATTAAGGCTATTTCGAATTAATAGGCATGCTTCACGTCTATGTGGGTATTCATTGATTTGCGTCTAAATATCTGAATCACATAATGTAGTGAAAGGTCAAAATTACGTGTACAATAGAAATTTATACTTTAAGATAATATATTTTTAAGTGTTAGTCTTACCCCACCTTACTATTTATAACTAAACAAGCCTCAGTAGAATTATTTTAAATAAGTTTTTAACTCTTCCGACATCAATAATTAATACCTGTATTCATAGATACACAATTCCAACATCAAATTACATATTATATTAAATTATCTAAATATGAAATCACAAGGGAAATCTTCAAATATCAAACTATCTATTAATTAGGTAAACAGAAATACAATGGTTCTACCTAAACAAAAATGGAAGGTTTTCTTAAATACTAAACGAAATCCAATATGTATTAAAGTGTAATTATAAAATCTGGCACAATTCAATTACATCAAAATGAACTATTTGGCAGACTTAGCGGTGGAGTCCTGTGTTTTCATCAGACAATATTTATGGTTATGGAAATCTTTGCACTTTATTTTACTAATACATACATTTGATAAAATTTGGCATAGGGATCGAAAAAGGCGAAACCATCCACCATTATATATTTGCAAACAAAACTATATAAACACTTTGAATATCTTGAATTGAACTTATAATTTAATGTTGCAGAATGTTGCAAAATGTTGCAGAATATAGAGTAACATTTTAAATTATGTAGAACATAGTAAGCTAAGCTTATACGCACTAACAATTTCAAGCAATTTATTTAATAATCAATATAATCATCAACATAATAATATATAGGTACATTTAAAATATTGGAATAGAACTACAGACACCTCTACCTTATAACATTTACACTTGACGGACACCAAAACATTAACTAAATATTGTTCACGATTCACAAAGTATTTTATTATACATTTTAATATTTAAACATAGATATAATTTGAAAGTATAAAATAATTTTACCCTAATTATTTTTGTTTTTGTTTTTTTATTTGGCGAGATTCTGATGAAAAAAAAGTCCAAATCAAATTTGAATTTTGTTCTAGAAAATGAATTGGCTTCAGACCGGCAAAGAGCCAGCCAGGCGGCAGCAATTTCATTACGCCGCAAGTGCTTGCTTGTGTGTGTTTGTTTTACTTTATGTGTTTGTATCATAATATGAAAACTAACAAAATACTAAACATTTTTTGCCAAACGATACGGCTATACCTATGATTTAAATCAAATTACAATAAACTATCTACTCTCATCACAAATATGACACCGAGATAAATTCCCACACTGATGATTGTAATGTTGTTTCGATTGTATTTCTTTGCTTTTTCTACGATGTACCTAAACGAAAATAAATAACTGGCACAAGTCCAGAGATAACATTGTGAGGTGCATTGAGCTGCATGAGAAAAATAATATCAAAATTATCATTCGTATCACAAAGTAATTTTCCATAGCACTGCAAGCATAAGTGAGAGAAATATTTTAATAATATATTATCTAAAATTTGACCCTGTGTCAGTCGTGGACTGCAACCGAGGCATGAGCCCCGGGATCAATTTTATCTACTCAATTTAGAATCTACGCTCGTAATCGTGTCGGACACCATTCGCTTACCGATATCGACGTGACGCCACTTATATTTATATAATATATAGATTATAGGTACGTACGAAATAATTCAGTATTACAATTAATTACTTTATGTAAGAAATTTGGCAGTACATTTCGGCCTAGGCAAAGACGAGGGAACTCGACATCGAAATACTAGAAAAACATCGATCGCCGATTACATCTAGGAATGAGCGGGCCCACTAAGCTATACCTACACTGGACCCTCTAAATATAACACCAGTATCTAGTGCGCTGAAGAGCAGCTGTTCGAGTGTCGCATCCGCGCGCGCGCGGCGGGGAAAAGGCACATAGGGGGCGCGGCGGCGGCGACAGCGGCGCGGCGCGGGGAGCGGCGCCGCCGCGCGGTATCAGAGCGGGAAGCAGCGCGCAGCACGCCGCGGCTCGCTGGCGCCTCGTCGCCGCCGCCCAGACGCCGTCTCGCCTTCGCCACCGCCCCACAGCCGCTCCGGCTCGATAGGCTCCAGCTTGTGCATCGACGGCCGGCTTGACAACCTCGCGCCTTCTGACGCCGGCGTTGACGCCCTTCGCTCCGATGTCTCTTCGAGATCTATACGTCCCAGTTTTAACGCAAGCTCATACTCGGCTCGCTCGACGACGCTCTTTGGCTCCTCTATCACGGTAGTATCAGCTAAAGTCGAATCCGCCGCAGCGGAATCTGCGCGTTCTGACTCCCCCTGAGCCGTGATGTAGCGCCGCGTGTCGGTCGATGACGGTGAGGTATCGACTACTCCCCGACGCTCCGGAGTAGCGAATACGGAATCTGACGCCCAACTACGAGCCTCGGAGTTCTGTCTCAGGGTTTCGTCGACACTCCGTTGTGAGGTCCTCCGACTTGTACGCGGACTCTCGTCATCTATTGCTCTAAAATTGAGAGAGCTCAGATCGAAAGTGCACCCTACGCCATGCCGTTTAGAACTACTCCGTTTAAATGATGGGCGATGTGAAGAAAAAGCAGCATCGTATAATTCGCATATGCTTGTACGATCGGAGTGGGGCTCCTCATACAATGTCAAATTTCGTGTTTCCGTGGCATCTGACGGAGTTTCATCTCGATTAGAGGTAGCTTCGCTTCGCTCAGAGATATCAAACGTAAACCGTGCTTCAAATCTATCGGGGCTCAGGAGTGGAGCGGAACGCGAACAATCATCGGATCCCTGCGCCTCCTGCTGTAGAGGGCGCAGTATAGCCCTACGAGGCGACGTATCCTCGGAATCTGTGGAGCGATCTGATTTTTGCGTGTGGCAAATATGGCGACGAGTTAGTGCAGGTTGAGAGCTGCAAGGAGGCCGTCTACAGCACGTCCTTTCGTGCCTCACATCGGAACCGCTACTGCCAGTAGATTTTGAGTGAGGCGGTCGTCGGCATCTATCATCCTCACGACCATACAAGGAAGTAAAATCTTCAGAGCAAAATTTTTCAAAGAGTTCCTGAGAACTGAGTCGTGTCGATCCAGTTGCGTTATAGAAAGCTTCCGTCGGAGATCGATCAGTTCGCTCATAGAGAGCGCTAGAGCTCGCCCGCTTTGATTTATCCATCAATCCTAATTTATAAATTTTTGGCAATCTCCGCTCGAATACGCCTTGAGAATGAGCTCGTGAGGGTGCCCGGAGAGTGGGCGGAGGGCCGTCCCGCCGGTCAAGAACACGGTCTGCGGACGCCCCGCGGACGTGCGCCTGCGGGTACGGGTGCTGCTCAGGCGGTGGTTCCGTCAGAGGAGAGGCGACGAACTCCGGTTCGTATTCTTCTTCGTCGGGCGTGTCGGCCGATGGCCCCGACCGCTCGAACGAAGCGCGTTGGCACTCACAGTCCCCGTCGTGATCGCTGACGTCACCTTCGTCGAATGAGGGTGCTCGAGGGCCGTGTCCGAAGACCCTGCGGCGTTCTTCGGCAACACCCTCCTCATCTTCGAGGCGAATGGAGCGGCGGAGAGGGGGACGATCACGGCGGGGCCGGCGTGGTGCCTCTAGTGTTACCGCGTGGGGCAGCGGCGGGCGCGCGGTGTTCGGCAGCAGACGGTCCAGCGACAGGCCTCGGCGTGGACGCGGGGGCCTCTGCTGCTGTCGTTTTGGATCACGTGGAACCGCAGACGGACTGGTCTCCTCCGGTGTAGTGGGTAACGCCGCGCCGCGCCCAAATTCAATGAACCAGAGTTCGTCTTTGAGTTCGCACTCTCACTTCTTTTCATTCATATCCTTATTTAAGTAATGCAGAACGTAATGGAGGACGAGGTCGTAGCAGTATTTGTATTCAGTCTGTGAAACAAAGAGCTTATTAGGTTACAGTGGTGATGTCCCAGCAGCTATCGAACTCGCCTCACACACAAGCGGTCCGGGTTCAAAGCGGCACGCACCAATGACTTTTCTATGTTATGTGCGCTTTAAGAAATTAAATGTCACATGCTGTAACGGTGAAGGACACATGGTGAGGAAACCTTCATGCCTGAGAAATCTTCATAATGTTCTCGAAGGCATGTGAAGTCAACTAATCCGCACTTGGCCAGCGTGGTGGACTAAGGCCTAATCACTCCCATTCTAAGAGGTGACCCGTGCCCAACAAAGGGACAAAGAAAGTGTTGTGGTGGCAGGTTAAAGTTAGAGGTAAGTACTATATAATGAGAAGCTTTTTAAAATATTGTAATATGGATCAGCCAACTTGGCCGCATGCATGTACCGTACAATCAACTTTGAAGGTTTGAGTTGCATCTTACCATATTTTCAACAAGTTGTGGTCGATGGCGTCGAACAGTCTTCACTGCTTGAAATACATCGACCTCTCCATGTTGAATAACTTGTTCAATACAAGCATTTGCTGCGCAGTACACTCCCGCACGACTTCGGCCATCTCTGAAAAGTAACAATACATTAAAACTAGTTTCTGAGAAGCCGAAAATAAATACATAACTAAAAATATTGTTTTAACAAGGTTCAAATTCCAGGATTTGAATAGTCAGATAGTAGATTGGGATGCGGTAATTTAGTGAGATAGCAAACCACGCCTTCAGACCATGTTGGGAAATGTTACATAGATAAGTGTTACAGTAGGTTTATGTTGACATAATATGCTCGTCAAAATATGTAGGTATATTATCTAAATATTTATTATTGATTTACACATTCTCAAAGTAATATACTATGAGTGTACCCATCAACCAAAGTTGAGTATATAATTTTCGACTAGCGGTTTTCACTGCGATTTTAATACGGATGATGAACAAAATTACCAAAGCATACACAACCTAAAACTTATTAAAATATTATATATTACAGAAGAAAAGTAAAATCACATACGGAGAAACGACGCAGACAGGTCCGTAGTCCGTGCGCTGCCGCCATCTCTCGACCATGTTCATCAGCTCAACGAGGGAGTTAGTGGAGGAGGGCACCTTGTGGCCCATGGGCCAGCACGTCAGCTGGAACAGTTGCACTGTCTT
Source organism: Carterocephalus palaemon (assembly GCA_944567765.1). Taxonomy (NCBI): domain Eukaryota; kingdom Metazoa; phylum Arthropoda; class Insecta; order Lepidoptera; family Hesperiidae; genus Carterocephalus; species Carterocephalus palaemon. Next base: position 3,764,692 of record OX155655.1, on the reverse strand, counting down.
CGGAGGAGCCTTCACCCCTGCCATCAACTCCGTCAGGGAAACAATCTGAGGACATACAACATAAGATAAAAAAATAACAAAGAATGACAATGATAATTGTGGTACTCTCTAGCTGCTAAATCATCTATCATTGCTCAAACTTGCTCAATCCGTTTTGAGTTTTGATTTTAAATGGATTTTTGAAGAATTATCCATCTAATAAATTAATTATTCAATGTACGTACTTTCTTGTTGATCCTAAATATCCAAGTCTTGATATTCGTGTAGTGGTTATGCGACACATGATCTATTGTGAATACAGGTCCGTATTTCTTAGAGTGCCGACCCTCAGGCCAAAAAGGTGGATATTGTTGCTGAAATGAAAACAATTTTTAAGCCATTATGATAAATGCAATGTATATACAGGTGGTTGATGAAAACTTGTTCCGGTTCACTTTAATAAGCGGACACACAGCTAATGTTCAGAAACGGCTAAAATCCATGATCTTAAGATTTTTTTATGAGTCAAATATTGAGACCCAAAAAATTACGTTATAATCAGAACAGATTCAAAGTTCTTAATGTTTAGATCAAATCAAATAATGTTGGATAACTACTTATTGCAAAAAAGCTTACTGAGTTTTTTGGTGGAACACATAGCACAACTACTGCAGCGCATTCGTAATCGTAAACCAGTGACCAAAACTCCCCTTGGGTCATTAATAGGGGCCATTCCGTTACTATGTACTCTCTTGGTTTAGTGTAACCCTGGAAATTGAAAAGGAATGTATTTGAAAAAACCAACCGTCTAATTAAGAGGCGCTTAAATTATGTTGGTTTAACGATCTCCTGCAAAATGTAGATGCAATTACTTACGTCTACAAAAACAGCGTTGATATAATCCGTAAAACTGTTCCCTTGGAAGGAGGTCAAGTATGGACGAGAATTGTCAGCTGCAATCAAAATTAATTTGAATAATAAGAGAGAAAATGTCCTCAGATAATACTGGTTTTGCTTGAAGCTTTTTAAAACCAAGCTTAGCGTAGAATGTATCTTTCTCATTAGAAAAAATTCTATTTAGAAAACTGGAAGTATGTATGTCAAAGCATGAAACATAAAAATATTTCCCATTTGTTGTAAACAAAAACTTCAAAGTTATAAAACAAGGCATAGACATGCTTTAGCAAACTATAAAAAATATCCTATGTTAACTCAAACAGTTTCATATTGGTAATTTTTTTGCTGAGATTACGACATCATATTGGGCGTACGGAGTGGTAAAAATCAATAAAAAGTCTCTACAAGTTGTGGTCATATTTGCTGCTGCGACCCATAGACGTCCCACTGCTGGGCACGGGTCTCCCCCACAGACACTGCTGCGGGAGGTCTAGAGCATACTCCACCACGCTGCTCCAATGCGGATTGGTGGAGGGGTTAGTGGCCAACCCAGTGTCGAATGTTCTCAAGCCACCCGAAGGTCTTCGACAAGGCTTGACGACTGTTTCCAGCATTGAAAACAACCGGGACCGACGGCTTTACGTGCCCTCCGAAGCACGGTAGCATCCATGAAATTTAGCCACTAGCGGTCACCCATCCACAAACCGACCGCAGTTGCTTAACTCTTTCGATCGACTCGAGCCATTGGGCTATGGACGGTCATATATTCATTACTAATGTGGCTCTATTGACAGAAGGTCATTATGCCATGCTTAATCTCGTTTTTATTCATAGTAGGTACTCAAATACAATAACCATAATTTTTTTTACCCTAAATCATACAATATTAAGACAACTTACGTGGAACAACCAAGACATCCCTATTCTTCTCTCTATTATCACCTCTATGGCCGCCCGCGCAGTCACCTATAGTAAACCTGGGGGTCTGTTTGCAAATCTGCTGATACTCCTTCTGATACTCATTGAGCTTAGTCACAGGATCCCTTTGCGACTTCTGCTTCAGTCTTTGAGACAGTTCCGATACTGGAAACCAGGAAACTCCACAGACTACGTGCTCTTCTAATGTATCGTAGACAAACTTGTACTGTTCCTGTTGTCGAAAAATACATCAAATTCAAGAATTATGATAAAAAGTAACAACAAGCGAATATTTGATACAATATTTATATGTTGAAAAACAAGACTAATAAAAATAACGCACCTCGTTTTCTATAAGTCCTTTTCTAGATTGTCTAAGTTTTTTCAAATATCCGAAAACATCGAAGCAGTCTTCTTCTTCCGCCAGCTCTAAGTTAGCGTCTACTGCTAAATAAACACCCGATCGTCCACCTCCATCACTGAAAAAAATAAATCTTTTAACTTGGGAGTCTTTTTGGGGGGGAGTATTTTTACCTTGCTAGTTCTCTAAAAACAGTACGACTCAATAAGCCAAGAGTGAATATGAATTATGGTTTTGTGATCAAGGTCCTTTTTGTTGCGTGCTACTAGGCTTCCGCCTTGTAGTACCTAGTTGGCTACTGCTTATAGAGTAGGTGATGTCCCAGTGATGTGTACGGGTCTTCTCCACAGACAAAGCTGCGGGAGGTCTAGTAGTAGGGGAGCCCAAGAGGGGGATTTTGCGGGATACTCAAGCGCGTAAGTTTAATATACAGTGGATACCTTGTACCCGGTTAAGTACCTCCACCAAATATGAGCCCCATATATAAATGGGGCCGTCAAGGATAAAGGATCAGATTAGTAAAAAAAAAAAATTTGTCATCAGAAATTCTTGAGCGTGTTAGATTAAGGTAGGGTGAGTTAATTACATGCTAAAAAGTGTATATTCCACTAATCTTACAATTTGAGAGTAACGTAAAGAAAGGGGAGGGCTACAAAGTTGTAGCGTAAAGAAAGGGGAGGGCTACAAAGTTGTAGCCCTCCCCTTTCTTTACGTTACTCTCAAATTGTAAGATTAGTGGAATATACACTTTTTAGCATGTAATTAACTCACCCTACCTTAATCTAACGCGCTCAAGAATTTCTGATGACAAATTTTTTTTTTTTACTAATCTGATCCTTTATCCTTGACGGCCCCATTTATATATGGGGCTCATATTTGGTGGAGGTACTTAACCGGGTACAAGGTATCCCACTGTATATTAAACTTACGCGCTTGAGTATCCCGCAAAATCCCCCTCTTGGGCTCCCCTACTATAGAGTATACTTCACCACGCTGCTCTTATGCGGATTGGTGGAGGGGTTAGGTTAGGTTAGGCCAACCCAGTGTCGATTGTTCACAAGCCACCTGAAGGTCTTCGATTAGGCTTAACGATTGTTTTACCATTGAAAACAACCGGGACCGACGGCTTAACGCGCTTTCCGATGCACGGTAGCGCTCATGAAATTTTCCCACTAGCGGTATCCAATCCACAAACCGACTCCACTCGTTGCTTAAACCTGTCGATTGTAGACACTGAACACTTACTTGCAATGAACGACCATAGGTCCAGCGGCGGGGTTGGTGGCCAGCCGTCTCCCCACAACCGCGCGGACGCGCCGCCTGAACTCGAGCAGGGCGTTGCTGAAGGGGCACGTGTGTGAATGCCATTGCGTATAGTGGAACTGGAGGATGAAACGCTCTTCTACCACGACCTAGCAAATTAACGGAATTAAAAAGGGAATAAGGAATAAAGAAGATAAATAAAAAAACGCTTAAATACTGCCGCGGGTGGTGGACAGTGCGGCCACTCAGAAATCTACAGAATTAAATATCCATATCACGGTTGGGATTGGACCCTTTTATAAATAACCCTTATGAACTCCAATGATGTCAATTCCTTCCGTATTCGCTTATTGCTCCTGGACCGCGTTTTATTCTGTAGTTGTTTCGCAGTCGGCATGAGAATAATTAGAAAAAACTTTGTAATTAATGTGTGTTTGATAACTCAGTTGCACGGTGGTGAGTGACCCTGCCTGCCGAACTGTGGGCCCCGGGTTCAAATCCCAGCGATATTTTTTTTGCAGTTAAATACTTGTACTCAGATTATTGACGTAAGATTGAATTATCTTCTGTGTCTATTTTGTTGTTTCATAATACTGACTGTGTTGTATTTGTGTGTGTTGTGTGTGTGACCTGTAATGTGTTTTATGTAAATGATGAAATAAAGATATAGTGACTCACGTCTCTCTCAGTTTTATATAGGCGGAAAGTGCGTATGTGGAAGTTGGCGAGCTCCTCCTCCTGAACAATGCCGACGCTGATGTCTCCGTACGTCTCGTCTTTGTCCTTGTTCGGTGGCCAGTACTGGACGCACATTACCTAGGATGTAACGCACTGGGATGATTAGCCGACGAGTTTTAAAAGTATGCTGTTACACTAAAATAATTATAAGCGTTGTCTCCAAGTCTCTTTCACAAAAGTACCAAAAATTTTGCCAAATGTTTGCCAGCGGAACTCACGTTAACATTTATAAAATATAGTTTATGTATTCATATAATTTGTTTGCCTGGTCAAATCATTGGAATTGGAATTTTTTTTTCCTAAAATCCCTCTTGAAAAACAATCAAAGTGGAACTTAATACTTAAAATTACTTTGTAATTGTGTTTCAATACTAATTAAATAATGTTATGAAGGATATTTTACGTATTATTCTCTTGTATTCAAATCAAGGACACAAACAACTTAACAGAAATTGAATAACTTTTCACGTTAACTAAAATGTAAGCGCATAAATCATCCCTTCGTCGGAATTATATTCGATTTAACAAACATACATTAGAGGTCCTCTAATGTGTTTTGGAAACAAAATTGAAATAAGGCATTCCATTATGGCCCAATTCTCTTCCATCACGATTATTCCGCGAATTCGTCTCCATTTCACACTCCATTTTGCGAGGAACGAATTACGAGTGAACCCACTCTCAGCTCGACCCGACTAATGGAATAAACTTTTATACTTATTATAAACTCGTTTTCTTCAGGAGTTAAATGGCTGTTTCTGCCTTGTACTTTTTGCTTTCCAGACAAAAGAGTGTGGACATGGTTCATATGGATTCCATTCTGGATGTTGGCTTCTCTATTAGCCAGAATGGGATCACAAGGCTTACATGTCAGACAACTTCTAGCTCATTGCTCCAGCCTAGGATTTAATTTGTCTAAATAGATTGGTGAACCAGATAAAGACAACAAGACTAGTAAAACAATCACTTTTGGATAAGTTTTCTATGAAGTTGCTAACAACGGGTTACCTTAATAAAGTCGAAAGTCTTTGTGAGCATGACAATGGCGGCGGCTCGCTCCTGCCAGATCATCCGCCAGAAGTAAGCCACCGTGTCCTCAGTTGGCCCCTGGGTTACTATGTACGCGTTTGGCTTTAGGATACTCTGAGGACAAAAAATATACAATATATAAAAACCATAAACATTATGACACTAGTAAAATGATATAGAGTACAGTACACACAGCATAAATGATCGTTAACCTTTGGTCGTCCGATCAGGGGTGCAAATCTTTTTCAACGGAGTTATTTTTAGTTGGCATTTAATTAAATGCCAATATCAAGAAAAATACTAGATAAATGCAACTAACATACAAATAACAATTTAATTAAATTATGATTTGTAAAACAGTAAAACGTACCTAAAGGTCCTACAACTTGTTTATGAAACCAATTGTTTATTTTTTCAATTAAAAGATCATTAAAATAAGTACATACATTCACCTGGAAAATATACTCTGAATTAAATAAATAAACGCTTATAGGTTCATCCGCCCTGACCTAGGCTTACCTATATCGCGGGAGACATGGACACGCACTCCTAAGCCACAATGTAATAATTATACTCTAAAAAAATTTTTTGTTAAAAAGCTTTTATAACTTTTTATTTTATTTTCATGCATTGTCATCGGAACCTAATATGTGTGCCAAATTTCAGCTCGATAGCTTCAGTGGAAGTGGGTGAAATATTGATTGCAAGATTCCAGGACATACATGAATGAATACATACATACGAGTGAAGTTAAATAAAAGCTTTTAAAAAATAACAGACAAAGATTATATACAAATCTAGCAAACATATACATAGGCCGTTGCATTATCGTTATGAGCAGGAGGAAGTCTCAGGGCAATTAACTAAACTAAATTAAATTTAAATTATTTTCATTTTCCATTTTCTTAACTACAATAAAGATAAACATCTTGGACTTGGTTTAATTTGTAGTGAAACGCAGAAGTCTATTTATTAAGATCTAAGATACCCGAGGTTCACATGATAATTTGCGAGGCCAGTGGGTGTCAGAGCGGGTCAGCACTAAAATATTGCAGACAAAATTAATAAGCGCCCGCCAAGATATAATCCACACTAAAACTCCGGAAGGCTTTAACCGCATAACGCCTACAATATGAACGGTGTTTATGTAGCGAACCCCTTAATAAAGTGCTACTATAATCCAAAATATGTACACACAGCCATTATACTCAAATGCGTAGTAAAATTGGACCCTTTTGTAAAGGAGCCTAATGAACGCCTTCCGTCGGATAGTCGCTTATTGCGCCTGGACCGCGTTTTTAATTTTACGGGTCTCATGCGGTTTTCTCATGACAGAAAAACATTAATGAATATTATGTTAGTATTTATCTGTGGAAAGTAGAGCAAAGGCTCAAAAGGCTGGAGCCTGTAGAGTGAACAGCGCATATGTATACTGCAGGGCACGAGATACTCTCTCAACTCACGCTGCACGTAACCCACCTTCCTGACCGAGAATCAAACTTGAAACTATTTCCCGAACATACCTCCGGACTACTGGGTCATTTTGTATGTTCACCTGAGCTGAACATATCCATAAATTCTCCTAACCTGCAATATGTTACACGTAACCCTTTTTGCCCAAGGCCTTTCATCACACCCTTTTCGGAAAGTTGACACTAGAAGATCCAAGCACTTATATACTCGGACATAATACCTTAATCATAAATCAGTAGTCGCGTTACAATTGTTAGTATACAATCCTTACTCCATAATACTGATAAATAAATGTGAATGTGTTTTTGTTTATTTGCTGGTTTGTCCTTCTCTTCATGAACATGAATCCCAGAAAGTCGCACGGTGCCCACGAAATTGACAAATAACTGTAATCATTGTCGATTTGTAATCAATTATTTTTCGATTGATTGAAAACAATTTTAGTCATACACTCCATAATATTTGGTACGAAGCTAGTATTGGGATAGCCCCAAAAAAGGCTTTATTAATGGGTTCAGCACGGAAAAACAATTAAAAGCTGGTATCCATACTAATATTATAAATGTGAAAGTGTGTTTGTTTGTTTATTTATTTGTTTGTTTGTCCGGCTTTCACGTCGCAACTAAGCTATTATATGGTATGGTTTTTGTGTGTGGAGATAGTGAGGAGGGTGGAGAGTGACGTAGGCTACTTTTTACCGCGGTAAAACATTCCCATGGGAAGATATCGATGTTTTGTTATTTGCTAGATATTTAGTTCCGAACGTTGTTAATAGATGGCGTTAGTAAAATTCATTTGCAAGTTCTGAATCACGCTGACAAATGATACATGTAAATAATTTAAGTCATAGGCAACTAATAAATTAAATTGAATTTTGAATTCGCGCTGGATAAATTGTTGTTTTGGTTTAAAATTAATATGGTAAAGGAATAAGACATACGTTTTGATTTTGGTTTTGGTTCGCATCTTTGTTCGTTCTTTTAATCGTGGAACTGTCACTATTCATCCACCACAAATATGTCATGTATGATCAGTGTGTATGATAAACAACTCATTGTTAATGCCCTTTGACCACGCGGGCGGAGCCGCGGGTAAAAGCTAGTAGTCATATATATCAGACGTGAAGTTGAATAAAGCACTCTACAAGTAAATACTTATCCATTCAATTCTGTGGAACAAATCGGAAATTATCCAATATTGAATAATCCATGAGGATGTGAAAATAATTAGAGAGCTGTATTCTACACACCATATTCATAGATTGAATTAATTCCTTCTGGTATGGAGGTAAATTAAAGGTAAAAGTAAATAAACAGAATACTCTATACTCGTACTCTATTATAGTTGTACTAGCTGAACCGGCAAACGTTGTTTTGCCAATCATAATTGAAGGAAATGATTAAAAATAAAAATCGCGATGGAAAAATAGGGGTTGATCGTAGAGGGTTGAAAATTCAGGGTTGTATGTATTTTCTAATGCTGTATCATAAAAAAATAAAAAAATAAAAATTTATCTAAAAATTAAAAAAAAAATGAGGGGTGGACTACCCTTAACATTTAGGGGGATGAAAAATAGATGTTAGCCGATTCTCAGACCTACTGAATACGCATATAAAATTTGGTAAAAATCGGTAAAGCCGTTTCGGAGGAGTACTGCAACAAACATTGTGACACGGAAATTTTATATATTAGATAGTAATCTATTTCTGCATTATGGAAACCTCAAGATGCCTATGAAAAGATTATTGCTTTTAGATAATACCATCGCTTTGTAAGTTCCGCAGGATTTGCTACTTAATATCTTCGTTGAGAATTAAGCAGCCTTTGTACTTTCAGTAAAAAGAAAATATCTGAGCTAATGGCTAAGCTCCTCTGTTAAGGAGAAGGTAAATAAATGGAGATAAAGTAATTTGTGTTTTGGCCAAAAATATTAATTGTACCGACAGGTAGGTTAGTTTTGGTCTTAATGATGAAGCTCTTAAGAGCCTAACGCTTTGCTATTCCTACTTAATAGAGATTAACGAAACTTGGCACATAAGTACAGTCACGAGCATAAATATATTACACATGGACACATCGGCAGTAATAAGTACCCCCGGGAATGCATTCAATAATATATGTCTGCACGGACGCGGCAAAAATATCTGATCCTTCATAGACGGCATATTAAAGTGACGACCTGATATAAAAAGTACATCAAATCATTGTGACAACCGCTCAAATAAAAAACATGTGACGACAGAATAATGCGAAGATTAATAATAAGACGACTAATAATATGATTCGAAGAAAAGAAGAATTATAATTAACGAATAATTAGATTCTTGGAGTACAAGTATATGTTTGCCGTTATCTAATTCTAAATTAAATAAACAAAATGTTCAATCAATCATCTGCTAGGATTCCAATTCTCTCTTCGTAATATACACGTCCAACTTTATCTAATGGTCTTTCTACATACGTTAAGTCATTCCTCAGAGAGCTTTTTAGTGTATATAATTAAAAATCGTTGCCATGCTCATGTTCTCTTCATAATTATTGAGATGATAGGGGGATGATAGGGGGTAGTGGCAAAATGCGAAACAGAAAAGTATTAATGCGTGCCTCTATGGGATTTAAAACTGGACACTCTAAAGCAAGAGGCAGAAGAGCTACTATTCTATCACTGCATTGTCTTTATTATACGCCTAAAAGTTAGTTTTGACGCTACTACGTCGCCCTAAGTAAAAGAGAATACCCCCACTCCCACTTAACACAATGGACCAATTAGGGGCGAAGAACCTCCGACGATGACCGTTGACGTCACGACATTGCCACTCAACAAAAGTTCAACGTCAGGTTTGTTAATGTACAGTAGCGGTTGTCTGCTTGTTTATCTACAGAACATTTATGTCACAGATCGAACAATTTTCTTTTACTCATCATTGCGATTTCAAGCTCATTATGATCCGTCTATATCAAAATATAGCCGACTGACTGATCACTTCAGTCTCTTATGTTGGCGGAAGGCGTATGGCGTTGTAATTCCCCAAAATATTTCATTAATTGGCGGAGCTCGGAGCTCCCACAATAAATGATATGTATTTAGGTACCGTTGAAATGAAATCTAAATAGAATACGATAATTACCTTACCATAAAGCAAATATTTCGAAAGCTACAGGAAGCGATCGACTACACTATGATGAAGGTCTAGAATAGAGGAAAACGTGGTCTAGATACACACGATGACAAACAAGGTCTTATAGTGGAGACCATGACTCGAGAAAAGGCGCGAAGACACCCTTCCAATCAAGTGGACTGAGGAATTGAAGAAGTCCGCAGGTAACCGCTGGATTCAAAGGGCATAGGACCGGGATAAGTGGCACCGATTAAGGGAGACCTATATACAGCAATGGACTTCAGAAGGATGGATAGAGAGAAGCACCGCACCTGATACTGGGATAGCTATGTGTCATGAGCAAAATTGTAAATATGTATATATTTTATTACTGAATGATTCGTGAGTTTTCAGTGTACGCCGTGCCCACTGCGAGCGCGTTCACTCCTGAAGATGGTTATCGTAATCGACCGAAACTAGTCGGCCTATTTCCGACTTAAATCACACGTGAGTAAGCCGGTAATTTCAACTCTAAATATGAAGATAGGTAAGTAAAATTAATTTAATGTACGTCACTCAAAAGTACGTCACGAAAGTCCGGCTCTACATTCTCAAGTAATAGTGGCTAGTTACAAACAGAAAAGTTGAAATTGAATGAAACTGGATTTCTAGTTACCGTTTTTAATTAAATTTCTTCGGACTTTTCTCAACGGACAACGACACTACTTTACTTTTTACTGCAGTGGAGCTTATTTTCCTTAAGATTACAAATATAAATATTGTATATATAGGTTTAAAGTATAGTGTCTGAAAAAAACTACATTAATCCTTAGAATGATGTCATTTACATCCACTGATTCATCCGTCATTGAACAGCCATAATTTACGATAAAATTCACATTTCCCACAGAATGATCTAATGTAGCACTCACTTAATGAGTTTTATAACAGAGCGTCACGTCCTATTATCTACGTATTTACCTTTTACCTTATAAAGAAGTTTTCGTGACGGATATAAATGGAAATAAACGCTTAATCAGTAGATTAAATATAATTTAAGAACGTAACCTACTCACAGCTATTGTACATTGTTGGTACATTGTACATTTGAATTTATCCACATCCCTAAATCCTACTTTGTACGATTTATTTTGTATTTTATTTTATTTTTTCGTGCTTATTTGCAAGTGTCTCTACAAATGGAAAAACAGAGAAATTTGTTTTAACAATTAAGACCAGTCTTCGTATATATCTACACTTCTACAGTATAGATCGCCATAATGTAAAGCCAAAATTTATTCAATAAAAAAAGGTCCCTTCAGGATATCCCAGAGTGTACAAAATGGATCTCAAAACAATACTTACATCTATATAGGAAGCATTAATGTAATCTGAGTCGGGTTCCCGGTCGACCGTGTCTAAAACCACTCTGTTGTAGTCATCTGCGAACAAAATACTATCCATTAGTCTGGTAAATCATAAAAGAATAAATATGTAATGTACGAGTATGTAAATAAATAGACTACAGCGTCTGCCAATTTGAAATTTATCAGCGTGGAGTAGGAACTATATAGCCTTTAAATTCTGAAGGGTTACAGTATAGTAACCATACTGTAACCAGTATTGAGAGGTCGTCTTCTATTCTATTCTATAACAATACTTATATTCCGATATATCAGTTGTATTGAAGAATGTAAAATTTTACAAGGATGGTCTCCGGCAATTGCCTTAAAACTGCTTGTTTCACAATTCAGCTGAACGGACAAACGGCAAACGATCACTTGACTCCAAGTGGCTCTTGCATTGCAGTTTTTAAGAACGCCAATAGTCAATAGAGCCACTCTTAACACTTCGCAGCCGGGGTTTTACTCGTAGTTCGCTGACTCTGCAAACGTCTGCCCACTTGACGCTATAGCTGCCCTTGTTGTTTGAATACCAGTTGGCAACACTCAATAGGAATTAGTCAGATAAATATAAATTGTATTGTTAAGTGTTTAGCTGGATGAAGTCAGCGGGATTGTAATGTAGTTCCTGATTATCCGGATGAATTATTTATTGGATTAAGATTACATTGCACAGTGATTAGTTAGGATGAAACTTTTTATAGATTTGAAACAATGATTTTTAGGTAAAAAAGAAGTAAATAATTAAACCAGGTTTTCTCCGTATAAATCTGTTTTCAATAAATAATTATTCAATTACAATAATTAAGGTAAAGGTACGTTTTAAGATCAAATCAGTAGCAATAAACCCGGTACATTTAAAGAAAGTACCCTTTGTTATGAAAAGTATAACACAACATCACACCTGTATCTTCCCGAAGGAGTAGGCAGAGGTGTATGTTTAGGTTCAATGTTAGGTGGTGAGCTATCATCCTGTGTTCTAATGTAGGTTAACATTTACCAATGTGCCAAGTTTCATCCGAATCAGTTTTAGTTTTTCCTTGATTGAGCATCCAAACATAAAAACTTCCACTATTATAAAGTAAGATATACATTATTTACTTACAAGGTATAACTTTTTGGTTCTGGTTTTTGTGTAGATTCGTTTTCTTGGTGGCGTGCCGGCATGAATGCGTCTCCACTTTTACGGCCGTCTGTAAGAAATTACCATGTCATTAAAATAATCAAGAGAAACTCCATATTATGTAGATATGTAAAAGCAAAATTGTTTCGTCTCCTTAACTTACCATCAAAGAAAATGCAGGGCAATCATCAAAAATGGCGGCCTACAAAGTGTATAACGGTCGTAACGACATCACGCTTCATTGACTATGCAACTTGGCGCTAAAGTCAATATTATTGTCAACGTGGAAACGAAATATTCGGGAGTTTCGATTTTATCAAAAGATCCATTTCACGGAGTGAAAATAAAAATAAGTTTTATTTTCGCACCGTGAAAAAATGGATTGTTTTTTCAGTGATCCTATCACAAATTTGTATTATAATAAGATAACGTTTGTAATTTTGTACAGGTATTCGAACACGATTCGGATACGATTCTAAAAAATCGTTCACTTATTGGAAGCTACGCTACTTTTTGCTGAGTGGTAGGTTTAGGCTATTAATACATATGTGAAGTTGCCCCCAACACTAGCTATAACTAAGATTCTGAAAATATCTGAGAAAAATTGGTTTCTTGCTTAGCTCGCAGAGAATACGATTATCCCCTGTCTTGTTTTCTTTTCTTCGACAAGGTTTACTTTTGTTATAGGTATTATTTAAAACAAATACGAGCTGACAAAATTAAAGTGTTTTGCTATGAATTTTTGAGAAACGTGAAATATAAATGGCATTTATATTCTTACAATATTATTATTCCAAATTTACGCATGTTTTCCTCCGCTCTCATATGTTTATTTTTTATCGTCTCATCTGACCCAGACCGAATTGAATCGATATTAAACATGTTTTAAAGCCACACAAGAACACAATATCGATCTTAAGATATAATAAAACGAATTTAATGATACCTAAAAACAATCGCTAAGCCTTGTTTAAGACCTTCGGGTGGCTTGAAAACATTCGACACAGGGTTGGCCACTAACCCTTCCACCAATCCGCATTGGAGCAGCGAGGTGGAGCTTGTCGTGTCCAGCAGTGGGACGTTTAAGGGTTGTAAGCTTAGTTTTATAGGTCCTTACACGTTTATTGTATAAGGCGTTGGGAGATTAGGTTCGTATAAAACTGACTGGTTCTGTTCAATGACAATTAGTTATGGTTCAGTAGATAACACGGTCTTGGCTAGCTCCCAAAAATGTTGTGTAAAAAATAGTTAGAATGTTATCGGGATGGAAATTATATTTTTATAATGATTAAATTACGAATATTATGGATGGGTATTTTAAAAATCCTACGACAAGGACACATATTTTAAATGAATTTACTTATTTAATATTGTCTATGAACGTCGCCCATTGACATTACAAATTATCATTTATTATAGGTACAATATTATATTTTTAAGGACCTTGAATTGTAATTGAAATTTTCTTTAAATTCAGGTGCAGTCTGTGACTATCTATGTCTGTAAACTAGTCGTACTTAATTTTTGTATAAAATAATTAATTTAAATTTTAGAATTTTATTTAATGTTTTTGCGGCTATGGTGTATTCTTTTTCGGCATTGTAATGAAGGATTTAATTAGTCATTCTTATTAAAAAAAACTTTGAACTGTACAGCTTACCTGAAATTCGAGCTTGTATAGGACGGGAAACTTCCGGCGCTGCTCGCAGAGCTTCGGGAAGCTTTTCAGCTCGACGGGCCGGTCCGGAATCGTCTCCGATATTGATCCGTTTTCGTCCGCTGTCAACATACGATAATATTAGTATGCAATATTATTCTCAGTGTCATTATTAACCCCTTTATAATAAATAATTATATTTAAAGGCTTTTATTGAGAGAGGATGTTATATACGAACTATGAGCTTCTTTACTTTTAGGTAATTGAGCCATACGATACAATTACAAGTTACATTTAATCAATAATTCCGATTCATCGAAATGTCAAAAGTTTGGAATCTTACTTTGATACTGCATGGGCCTAGTTCTTAAATTGCCGTGTTAAAATCTACCCATTGCTGAGATAATTCATTATTTTGTAAAGTATAGATAAAATATATAATGTAGGCACTACAAAGGCAAAGTATAAAATTAATAAAGCATTGTGATATATGTAGGACATAATTACAACGTTTAGGAGTTGGAGAGGACTGGCATGAGGACGCAACTGTATCGACGGAAGGACAGTTGCTATAATCGGCTAATTGTTAATGGGACAAAATATATCAATACATATTTTTATTGGCAACCTGTGCCAAGTTTATAATGTTGTTTTGAATTTTTCTCTTTCTATTTTTTTCGTTAAATATTTTAGGTACTGCATTTGGCTTAAATAAATGTTTTTTTTCTTCTTCATAAATAACATGAACTTATTTCTGATGGTTTCTGTTTATGAATGTAAATGCCACCCTCATTATAGGAAATGAAAAACCAAATGGTGAAAGTGAGAAAGCGTGAACACACGAGCATTTTATTTCATTGTGCCTCGTTCCCAAAAGCACGTAGCCTACGCTAGAAAGGACTGTATCGCCACAAATAATGAAACAAGTCTTAGTTAGCCTTCAATCACAAAATATTATAATATTTGATGTTTTTTAAAATGTTATCCATTGTTATTATTTTGTTTACAATACTGTCACTTTAAATATAAGTATATTTTACATTTATTTTTTAATGGACATTCCCACACACAGCCATCAGACTCCAACTAGTCAGAAACTGTAGGTGTCAGAGACTGATACACATATTATATAGATATTTGAAATATATACTAATATAGATATTAACATCCAGACACACAACAAATACATGTATTCGTCACACAAATGTTTGTTCTGAGTGGGATTCAACCACCCACCCCAGCGCAAAGGCGAAACTTAGTAGGTAGGCATATAGTTTTATATCGAAACTTGGCGATAACTACTTTCTTGAAATCAGTAGTCAAAAGTTTCTGAGTGTCCCGTGTCCTTGTTAGTGTATTTGTTGTTAGGAGTTTTTCTGAAAAAGATCTTCTTACTCACGGTACCTATTAGCTACTATACCTATCTATTACTCGACTAGAAAAAAAAGGCGACACTGAAGGCGAGCTTCTTTATTGTAATTCATAAAAAATCAGCGGCTTTGGATCAAAGGATTCGAAATTGTTCAAACACAATTATTAACGAGCACCTAGTACCTATTGTTTTTAAAAGATTCATCTTTTAACTATAACTTATAATATTGTTAAATAATTCGGTTTTATTTTAATACCACCATTATAAACCACGCAACTGATGGTGTTACTACATAGTTTCGATTATTTATCTAATTACCGTTTTAGTGTGCGACCCATCATCTGCCTATTGTCATTGCGTAAAAAGGTCCTTTAAATATATAAATAAAAAGCAGATGAATCAGATATGTACCTACCGTTGTTCATCAGCGTATTTTTTGGTCAATATCAAATAAATTTCCTCTCGGATAAAAGTGAATTCGTAGCTGGGCAATTCGAACTTTTAAAACAAATAAAACTGAACTTGGATAACTTCGATATTCGTACAAATGGGATATGATTTTTGGGTTCAGAAATTTCGATTTCACAGAATACTCAATTCATTTTATTTTACTGCCTTTGATCTAATGACTAAAGGATGAAATACCAAATTTTAATTATGGCAAGCATGAAGTTATTACAAGGGATATTCATGTTTTTAATTAGAAGCTTTAATTTAACTTCACTCGTATGTATGTCCTGGAATCTTGCAATCAATATTTCACCCTCTTCTTTGATGTTATTTGTTAAAACCTTCAATAACAGAACTGAGATCACTGACCTCCATTAAATTATGTATGTACGGTATGGACGCTATAATCAAGGTATTTTTCTTATTTTTTGTTTTGATGTGAACAATCTTATATTCAATCTCAAAAAAACAAAATGTGTTCGATAAACGAGTCCTAAGGAGCCGGAGTTGTTTAAGGTTTTATAAATATTTTAACTGTATTATGTCAATTATAATTATGAAATTATTGCCATACTCCGGACAGAAATCCAGACTCGGAGCTGCTACCGGGCATTTAAATTTAGGTGAAATAGTTGTTGTCCGTATCGATAGAACCCAGAATCTCTAGCTTACCAATCACCATTGCGACCACTAGATCACTAGATCAACTAGGCAGTATTTATTTTGGTATTTGTTTTAGTCAAGGAAGTGGTCTTAGGGCAATTCTGCGCTCCTGGCGGGTTATATATTTCTGTACAAATTAATTTGAATTTTAAAAGAGTACCGAGAGTTTTTTCCTCCGGCTCCGAATGAAAAAGCACGGAAATTGTTAAAAGCTTTTATTTCAATTCACTCGTATGTATGTCCTGGAATCTTGCAATCAATATTTCACCCATTTCCACTGAATCTGTCGAGCTGTAATTTGGCATACATATTTGGTTCCGATGACAATGCACGAAAATAAATAAAAATTGGAAAAAAAAGGATAAAAAGCTGTTTTAATTTTTTTTTTTAATTGTATGTAATACTTATTTTATTAATGAGTTACGTAAAACTCTCAGTGTATCCCACGTAGTTACTTAACATGGATTAGATAGTAATTGAATGAAATTCCATCCAATTTTATCCAATTATTACCTATTCGAACCTCAATGGGTAAAGATTTTCCGGTTAGTTCCTTAAGAAGGACAGGAACTATAAACGAAACTTGTTGGGATTAAATGGATGGATAGTCATTGAATGAAAGTCCATCCAATTTCATCCAATTATTACCTATTCGAACTTCAACGGGTAAAGATTTTCCGGTTAGTTCCTTAAGAAGGACAGGAACTATAAACGAAACTTGTTATGTCAAATCCACGCACGCGAAGTTGCGGGCGTTCACTAGTAAATATAATATTAGATAACATTACCTTCATTAACACTTATGTTGCTTTGTAGCATCCCTATATTATGATGTATCCGATCACCTGTGCATAAAAAAGCCGTAAAAATATTATGTGAACCAGATAGGGTTGTCGAGCTCCTGCTGATGACACGAGCGAAATAGCGCCGTCGATCAACGCTAGCTTCTTCCGCTCTCGTTACGCTTACGTAGCGTATCATAATGCTGTATGTATATAGACCTTATTCTGTTTTTATTCATGTGCAAAATCACTCTATTAGCTAGTCGAAATAAGTAGTCATTTCAGGTGAGATGAAGATCTTTACGGATTGTTGCTATTTAAAATAGATAGGTGGGTATGACTAGGTATATTTTCCGGCCTGTCTTCAACAAACTGTATTATGAATTTGTGATATTTCAACTAGACTACTAACTATATATAGCGGTGACAGCCCAGTGGCTATCGAACTCGCGTCTCAATCGGGCGGTCCGGGTTTAAATCCAAGTGGCACGCACCAATGACTTTTCTAAGTTATGTGCGATTCAAGAAATTAAATGTCACTTGCTATAACGGTGAAGGACACATCGTGAGGAAACCTGTATGCCTGAGAGTTCATCATAACGTTCTCGAAGGTATGTGAAGTCTGCCAATCCACACTTGGCCAGCGTGGTGGACTAAGGCCTAATCCCTCCCATTCTGAGAGGAGACCCGTGCCCAACAGTGGGACGTCTATGGGTCGCAGCGACCCCACGTATAACTTAACAATCAACTTTTTACATTTCATAATATATCGCTGGTTACAAATTAATGTGCGGTCAGGCTTACAGTGGCATATAGCAGAAATACACCTCATGAGATATTAACGGCGGAGCGAGAAGCATTCCGTTGCCAAGCAACTTTGTAGTTTCTTAATTACAACTGAGAAAATGGTTTTGTTTGTGAATGTTTTTATAATTTTGGTCGTTTTGTAGTGCACGACAATACTTTACTTATATACATGGTGGCATGGAGATAGCGTATTCAGGTCGTAGAATAGAATGATAGTGGAATTTGTAATGTGGTGGTGACATTCCCAAATTATTATTTTTTTTCGGTTTTCAATTAAAAAATGAATGTGTTTTCCATGAATTGGTAATAAGGAACAGAGAGTGAGGAAACCTTCTCTTCGAGAAAAGGAGTTCACCATTATTATCTCAAATGCATGTAATCAACAATGGGTTTGTGAGATGAACTATGGCCTAACCACTTGCATTCCGAGAAGAGAACCGAGCCCATCAGTGGAACAATGAAAGGGTTGTGGTAGAGTAGTTGAAACACACATCTATTTAACTCACACTTATTAATTCACAAAAAATTTGGTAAATCATACAAACATAACAAATACTGTTTACTGGAGTTATTATTTACCCGTGGCATTTCAGTCCAGTTAGGTAAGTATTAATTGCTTATAAGTCAAGACTCTCTACATTGGATTGCTACTCACATTGAACCCAGGCCTAGCTTCCCGATGTTTTTATCCACAGTCAAATCAAAGCTCTATCTATCTATCTACCACGTTTGGTAAATAGATAGAAACGTGGTAGATAGATCAACGAAATATAACTTAGAAGACTTGGATCTGGCCGGGAAACATTCGACACTCGGGCATCTATCTAAGTGTCTATCTTTTTACTATTCGACTGTTACAATTACCGAGGCTATTAGGGCTAATGTTAAATAAATTGACTTTTTTGGTTAACGGTTCGTGCCTCATGTGGCTAAAATAAACTTGGGACCTCCTGAATAGTAGCGCATAAATTAGGTACTAATAGCACGCCATATCGGTAGCAATAAAGGCGATGCACCAATTAGCGCAGTAATATAAGAGCTAAATCGGGTCATTGTTTACAGTCAGGCGTGCATTAAGCCGATCCAACAAGATGCTGACTTACGTCGTAGGCAACTGCGATTATAATATCCACACATGGGTTCACGAAGTATTTATTGCAAACATCTTCGGGGAAAATAATGTTTTAGCATGCCTAGTGATCTGTTCGTTACGGTTTCTTTGTCGTTGGCAAAGTAAATTAGCTGGCTTCAAATGATTAGAGAGCATCGTAAAAAAAATTTACACAACATTTAATATTTCCTACATTATGATATGGAAAGAGCTATACTTCGTAAATACGATAATAAGCATGTATGAGGTGTGTACGGCCCGTGCAAACTGTTCGCAATGAATCTATATATTTTGTGTGAATGCATCAATATATCGATTATTATCATGATCATACCTTAATTTTTATTTTTAATGAGGTAACTTTTAATATTCGCATATCTTTTTTAAACACAACCATTACGCAAGGTACAAGCTACAAAACATTGTTTTGGCAAACATTTCCCAACCGCCCGCCGTTTTGATGCCATTCCTGGAAACTTGCAGCTCTATCCACCCTATTCTTGCCGCATGGTCAACTGGGTCAGGAAAAATAATATCATAGATAAAATGAGAAAGTAACGTTACGTAAAAATAAAAAGAACAAATGAGCGCAGGAAATTTTCTTAACACGACTACACTTAAGCATACAGACATATGCATACTCTACGCGTATGTTTACCCTTTCCTTGAATAAAATAGTTAAGAATCGATTAAAAACTATTATTACAGAATTATAAACATTTCACAAGAGCCATTAAATTTTCCGGGATACTACGATTAAGTTGCCTATATCCGGGACGTATAAAAACCACACTGATCCCTCATTCCGTTGGGGAACAAACCGACACACTTTCCCTATTATAAGGGATTTGTAAGAATAAGTTTTGTCCAGTAACAGAATATGCTCAATCTGATAAAATGTGACAAGCATAATAACAGGTATATGCAATGCAGGCATAAGCATAACATCAGACGTTATATTTTGTGAATTATCTGCAGCACAATCTATATAATGCAAGAGCTTATTAGCCGTTCATTATTACGCTTAATCAACCACATAGATAACAGGCCGCTTAGTCCACAGCGCGAAATTGTGGCAAGTGTAATAACATGGAATAACACAGAATGGACGATGCAAATTTCCTAATAATAACCAGATTCAGTGTTACAATAACTAGTACGACAATTCTTGAGTATTTATACCATGACTAGTGGACGCCCCGCAGCCTCACTCGCGTGTAATTAAACATAACATTAGTTTTGTTTACATCTTGTTGCCATCCTCCTCAAAGACAATACCGATATGTTTCGTTAACATCAACTGTGATTACATGAATGAAGCAATTCTATTGAAACTTATTATTTTCAGGGAATGTTAACTCAAAAAATAGTCAAAATTCGGTTTTCATGTTATGTTTGAACAGTATAATCTGGTGACTTCACTTACCTACTGGAATTTTTCAAAATTAGTGCGATTGTGACATACATTCTCTATCTACCTACATAATCATGAAATATTTAAGTGTGAAGCGGGCGTTCTTGCGCGCGGTTCTGAGTGCGGTAAATCACTTCCACCAGCCGCGTTTTACAATTTTCATTACATATATCATTTATCTCAATGAGAAAAGACTACAATAGGGTTATAATTTCTTTAAAATGTGTTAATTACAATTCTAGTAATATTCCGTACAGCATATTTTCTGTAAGCGCCTTAATTTGAAAACCATTTGAGAACAAGAAAAGGATCATTTAGACACAAGAGAAAATGCGAGAGATCTAAACCTGTACCTAACGCCAATATACTAAGCGAGCTCAATTTTCCTGCTATGGTTTGTTACTTTTAAAATTATATACATAAGAATTTACATTGATAATGCCGCAGGTTAATTAAAATAATTGAGGACAACCCTAGCTTACAAAGGCTTCTCACAAAACTCAAGCTTCTGTTCGTCCCCTAACACAAACAATGTTTGGAACAATGTGGGGCCTTCAAAAGAGGCTTCAGTGTCGTAAGGCAGCAACACAGAGGAACACGTGAGATGTGGCAAGGGAAATTTCTAAAATACGAGGTAGGCGAATACAATAGTACAATTTTGAGAAGCAGTATAAAAGGTTCGCAAGGGGTGATGAAAAGTATAATGAAATGCTTTTGAATAAGTTCAAATTAAATGGAATATAAATTTCGATACAAAAAGTTATAAATACATACAGAAAAAATGTACAATTACCTATCTATATGCACTTTAATACTAGAAAAAGGTACAATTAATATTATTCTGCATTATTAGTTTATCTAAAAGCATTATTAGTGATTCTACTTATTTACATGAGGTACTTGATATTTCATACTTAAGACCTGAAAACAGCTAATTATCCCTCTTCTATAATTGGGGGTTAAAAACCATACTTATTTATTGACTAGTGGACGCCTGCAGCTTCGCTCGCGTATTATTAGACCCATTAACGACGTCTGCCCGCGTTCGGGTTGCCCACTTGACTTCAAAAACGGCAAATTTTCATACTAACTTTGCACCCCCATTTTACCCCCTTAGGGGGTGAATTTTCAAAAATCTTTTCTTAGTGCTCCCCTAAGTTATAAAAGGAACCCCTGTGCAAAATTTCAAGTTTCTAACCCTTATAGTTTAGGCCCTGCGTTGATATGTCAGTCAGTCAGTCAGTCAGTCAGTCACCTTCTCCTTTTATATATATATATAGATTACTGATTTACTGTTATTAATATGTTTTAACTAAACTAATACAATCTTTCATCGATCCGTTCCAAGGTTCATTCAGCCTTTTATCTTCCGCTAATGAAGCGAGCTTCGCTGACAAACAATTTCGCCGAGAGGGCTTAGGACCTGGGACTAATTAGATCCATGTACCTACTACAGTTCAAGTTTAAGGTGATCGCGACTTCAATTAGATTACTTTTATTAAATGTAATAAAAGTAATCGTAAATCTTTCTTATAATACTACTATTATTATTATATTTTACGTTAATTTAAGTAACAGAAAGTGTCTCGGTTCTTCGCAGTCGAAAGTTTATTGGAACTCTACCCCTTACTGGGACAGGACGGGCTCAAGCGGTACCATACACATTAAAGCTGCTTATAAGGCATATCATCCCTTACTATAAACACAAAGTAGATATTAGTTTGTGCTATAAAAGTCGACAAAGTTGTAATTTCTTTCCTCCTTCATGCATCCACTCACATTACACTTCTATTACAATGTTCTTTTTGTCTTTGTTACAAATTTTTAATCTAAATTGTATTGTCTACTTTTATAATAAATGTCTTCTTTTTCTTCAAATAAAATGTCACCTGCTGAAACCGTGAAAGAATATATGTAAACAAACCTGCATGCCTGAAATTTCTCCAAAATATTTTCAAAGGCATGTACTATCTTTCAATCCACCCTGCCGTTCCTATTTAACAGTGGGACAATGAAAGGGTTCTCTAGATGATGTATTAAATTACCTAACAAACCATGATGGCCGACTCGTTTGCCTTCGCATGCACTATACAGGTAAGATTTTCCATCTGGGGAGCCCAGTTGGTCAGCCAACCTACGGGTTATATAAATAAATAATAAATATAACGCTCTCCTTGTAGGCCAGCAACGCACTGCGTACTCTGTGGTATACTCCAATCCATAGTGATCACTTAAGTTCAGACCCGTTTCGTGTTCACATGTAGGTATGTTAATACTTGATATGAGCGATTGCCACTAATTAGTGGTATGCATTACCTTTTGATGGAGTTGGGAAATTAGTTCGGCGAACTGCCTATATCTCATAGATTGATGATTAAATGGCTCTATGTCTACGGTTAAACCAATCTGCTAATGATGCTAACAAAATAAGCAGGTAACCTCATTCTTGCGAATGTCTAACGAAAATGTTTTCTACTAGGATTAAAATACTAACTACCTAGTTGAACTTTTCCGGAGAAATTTTCTTTCTACGCATCCTACAGCATAGTTTCTAACCTTGTACTACAGATGAATGATAATTATGTAGGTAAGTAATATCATTCTGTGCTTGTACTTTATATCTTTATATCTCATTAAGTATTTATATCTTAAATATTTATATAGGTAATAATACATACATATCCACAATTTTTATATACATAGTATGTATTAATAATTAATTTTACTACCTTTGTTTCCCATAATAGTTACTAAAGTTAAATTGTTATGTCAGTTAAACTTTTGGACTTACATTTAAATCTAGATGTCAAGTGCTTTTATTTTAAACTAGTGGACGCCCGCAGTTTCGCTCGCGTTACACATTCACTAACTTCAAAAAGCTTCATACTAACTTTGCACCCCCGTTTTACCCCCTTAGGGGATGAATTTTCAAATTTTTCTCGCCGTAAAAACCATCCTTTAACTTCAACGAACATTTAAAAAAAAGAATTGGCCAAATTGGTCCAGGCGTTGTTGAGTTATGCGCTTACCAACACATTTTGCGATTCATTTTTATAATATAGATCTAGGCAACAAATTGTATCAAGCGGTGACCTCCTCCTCTGATCTTTTTTGTCACATTAGTCTGTGTTGGAGAACCTTATTAAATAAATAAATAAATAACTTCATACCATTCATTTTAAACATTAGTTAACTTTTATTAAACATCAACCGTAACATTAATTAAGAGCACATTTTGAAAAAAATAACCAGTTATTTATAGAAATTCTACTATTTATTTAATTACGAGTACTCCAAACAGAAGTATGAAGAGTTTGCACGCTACGAATGCGCCATAAAACCTTGAAGAAAAAGCGTCAAGGTGCCAATTTCTGATAAGGATGGCCCCGATATCCTCGGCAGCTCAAATTGGCCATCAATCTGGATCGTTGTCGCTGCGCGCGCGGGTGCCATTGACCCGGCCGCGGCGTAGGGTGGCCTAGCAATTTGTTATCTGAACAGCATTGGTAAATCCGTAATTACGTAGGAAGTAATGGGTGGAGTTCCATTTAAGAACCATTGTAACGCAAGTTAATTACACAGTCAAGAACATAAAAAAAACAGTACGTACACACAATCACATTAAACACTAGCTGGAGCAAGCATAAAATTCATATAATATTACAAAAACACCAATATAATACATAAAAAAAGGAAGGACTAAAAATAAAAATACCAATCTTATTTAATTTATCAAAATAAATTGACTATATCCACGATCGTAGTGACCTACCAAGATCCAAGCAAAGGCTTTTAACTCGGCAGTGAGATATATCACAAGAACCGTTTGGACCCGTTTGACCCTCTAAATCAAAATCCATAATAATATGAGCTACAACCCTTGCAATTTATATGTGTTATGAATGAGACCTTAAAATATAAAATTCCAAACATGAAGAATTTATTTTCTATTCTGATCCGATAGAGTTACGTCCGCTACATGTTCAACTTGGCTGTGGAGAAGGGGACCGTGAGCATGACAGTTACGAGCTTTAACTGGAGCAGCTAATACGGAACCAACGTGTTATATAACGTCGCCGGCGAATCGTACAACTCGACCGCTTACAAAGCTTTATGGTAGATATCCTTCAATAGATATAACCTCTTTCTAGTCTGATACAACGGACGAGTAAAATTTCCCAACAATATCATAAGCAACGGAGCCATATTATTTATATATATATCCTTACTACTATATAAATGGGAAAGTGTGTTTGTTGGTTTGTCCTTCTTCTCCGGATCAACCGTGTGATGGATCGACCTGTTTTTTGCATATAGACATATAGACATAGACTAGAGGAGAAGAAGGGTAGACCAACACATCAACAAACACACTTTTCCATTTATATATTATATTATATATATTAAATTTAGAGTTACCATTACAGGTACCTAGTCCCGAAAAATAACGATGTCCCCTTGGAATACGGGAGGGAAGGTTGCATGACCCCTCTGGTGTTGCTCGTATTCATAGACGAGTGACCATTTAACATTAGGTGGCCCGCCAGCTTAAAGAAAGTTTTACTGTCATATACGAAAAAAGTGACAAAAATAGTCTTTTATTGCGCGGCGCGGTTTTCAACGACGACAGGAGACCACGGCCCCGATCTTTGAATTTTACCGATAAGACATTAGTATTTAGAAAGTCGTGGAAGCTTGGGCAATTTTCGTAAGCGAGTGAGATTCAAATCTACGGCACCATATCACACGCGCTTCAATCTTTGGTTAATCAGTGGTTAATACATAATTTTCATTGTAAACAAACCTGTTTCTTATCTTGTATTAATCTGCAATAGGAATATTTGTCCTACGAGTACTAATGCGATAGTTGGGATATACCGTTATCAATCTTTCGAACGACGTAGCCTCCCACTTTAACTAATGTCAGTAATCTTTGTTCGCTATAATCCGTTACTACAGTCGCGTGGTAAAATACTGAGTACCTATTTTGGTTTGTGTTCAGTTTTCACACAATATGTCCATAACACGTCATAAAGTAGGCTTCACACATCTACATAGGTATCTATTTCGTATCATATTCACGATATTCAAGCGCCTGCAAATACATAAAGCAGCGGTTTTCCATATGTACATCTTATTCCGACCGGAACGCAACGTCCAATCTCCCTCCGGAACTGAATACCAAGTAGCGAGCGAGGGGACTAAACGTGATGCAGCTTGAGATGTGTTTTACTCACGTGGTTAAATACGTTGGACAGTTTCGCCACAATTTGGAGCAGGTGTTTTATTAAAATTGGTCCATTTTAAGTTACTTGCCTATGCGTAAGTACCTACAATTATAAGATGATATAGGTACGAGTTTAGTCTTCCAAAATATGACGAAATTTGTTGAAGAAAAACTAAAGAAAAGCTTCGTACTATCTACCTATCTAGTGCTTAGAAATATACGAAGCTTACATCATCATCATCATAATCCTTTCTTTGTCCCACTGTTGGGCACGGTTCTCCTCTCAGAATGGGAGGGATCAGGCTTATATGAAACATCACAAAAACTAAATTAAAGTAGTTAACTAATAATAGTAAACTAAAAATGTCATAGATTAGACATTTATTATTACTATCAACAGTGTAATTTTAGCACATATGAAAATCAAAATATTTTGAATTGAATTAAATTTGAAAGGAAGAAAAAATCGAAATAATTATGTATCACATAAAAAACAATCAACTCTCATATTGGACAAAATTACACTGCCTTAAGATTAGTTTACAATAATTACCCACCACTAAGCTAAGCCCTCGTGAATAATATTGACGAGATACGTAGTGAGCCAGGATTGTTACGAGTATGTTCATTTTAAAAAAACACAGTTCACATTTCAAAACTAACTAACTGAATAGATTCTCGATAATGATGGGTGATGTAACTATTATTCATTTCCATGGTACAACATAATCGATGTTTTAAACTAAAAATGTCATACAAGAGACCAAGATGCATTAGAAGAGTGACCAAATTGAGTGCTGGCATCGTCATATTTGCAAGTCATTCTTCCAATCACAGGCGAATTAAAACAGAAGCCCGTTATCTTATTTATTTTAAATGAAATAGGCACGTACGTAGGTAGATACGTAGGTTAGGTAGTACAGTAAAAACATCAAATTAACATCCCAAATTAGAGCTTGGAACTCTTTATTTCCATTGATAAAATAAAATAAAAAATGAAATAGGCACGTACGTAGGTAGATACGTAGGTTAGGTACAGAAAAAATACCGTGGTAGAGCGTGGAAGTCTTTATTTCCATTGATAAAATAAAATATATCTACATTGAAACGACACACTGATTCATTTTGACGAAATCGCGGAAAATTCGTTTCATTACGAGATTTCGCTGAATAATGAAGTAATTTGGCGCAGCCACAAGAGTCAACTCAGCCTGAGAGTTCCTCGAATCTGGATAATACCGACTTAATGAGAATGGCTGTATGCGATTACTGATTACTGAATCATTTTGCGTAATGTGCAATGCTCTTTGAAATCCAGACACCTAAGTGCATTGTGATCGTACGTGCAGTGTCAATATAAATTCAATTATTCAGATTCACCGTCACAGCAGGTGACATTTAATTTCTTAAATGACACATAACTTAGAAAAGTCTTTAGTGCGCTTTCTCCCATGCTCAACAGTGAGGAACTCACCGACGGGGTTTGCTTCTGGAGCAATTGCCCGGATAGAGGTTATCTCCCCTTACTCCGCCGCGCAAGAGGAGGAAAGGTCTGTCTGTCTGTTGGATTCGAACCCGGACCGAGTTAGAGGCTAGTTGGATACATAAGCTGGGCCGTCACGCTAATTCACTTAAAAGTCTTTCAACAGAAACGAACCATCGTCTACAAAAGGCCAACCAAAGTGTTGTTATTTGTTATTATGAGTCACCAATTGCCCTTAACTTCCCACAACAAATAAACTTGCTACCTACACTTCTCATCGTTCACCGTTGGCAAGAGCTGCAACAACTTTTGACTGTCAGAGGCGATGTTGGCGCGACGCCAGAGGCTTCCACTTCCGTGCCGACCTCCAAACGTCAAAAGACAGCAATATCAATACTTTTTCAAGGAATTTTACACCCTCACTCAACGTGACATGAATGGAAATTCAGCGATGGACTTATTGAATACAATCTTTTACTCTTTAATTCGACTTTGTTTCTTTGAAAGTTTAAATGTGACAACGATCAGTCCGTTAGAGAATTGAGCCAGAATCGTATAACGTTTCGATTGCAATAATTTTCTTATTAGTTATTTTAGTCTACAATCTTAGACATTCAACCGAGGTTTGAAAGCTGACACGAGTGTAAATTTTAACTCACTTGACTGTAGTTAATTTCTACTGCTCTGTGTAAGTACCAACACTGTATACTGTAGAGAACTTAATACCAGTAATTACCCCGAACCCTCTCGTGTGAAATGTTGTTACGTGACTAGAGTTGTTAGCGGAGACTGCTGACACCCTTGTTTGCCTAACTGGTGATGTTATAACTATGTGGAAGGTATCTTGGGTCTCTATGAATCAGTTATGGCATTTAAACATAACTGTCTCATTTCCTTTAAAAATGTCACATGAACATTTTTGTACTCTTCGGACATTATACTGCCTGGGCCCATTTTTAAATCTTTCAATATCACATCAAAAATACTGTACAAAACTGAAGTACAAAATCTTAAATCATTAACACGCTTTTATTTGCTTAGAATGTATGTATGTAACGGAATCTTTGACGTCATTTTCACCCCCTGCTAAACGTCAGATTAATTTGAAACTTTGCACACAAAATATCATGGACCAATGAAAATGCAATAATTTAAATAGTTTGTCTCAGCAGGATCTATATACTGAGCATGATCTTCAGGATTAGCAATTTTCAGTTATATACAAAAGCTTGTTTTGACGTGATAACGTCTTATAAATTGATGAACAGCGCATATGAAAAAGTATCCCGTTTCGCTTCCGTTTCCGTAGTGTTTTTATTAAATTAATTTTAAATTTTATTACATTAATTTTACACACGACAACATTGGCGTTTCCATGGCTCCGAAATAGGGAACTGTCAAAATAAATATATAGACTTGTCTGTTGTCTGGTATCTTTGTATTTTCAATTCTCCTTTTTTGTATTGTATAAAATAATGATTATGACGTTATCACGTAAATCTATCGTCCGTAAACCGACTTTACAGACAACCATTTTATTTTAAGTATAAAATATGTTTTCTTTAAGAAGTATTTTTGTTGATTGAGTAATTTACACATAACACATATCCATTCTGTACACATCCATGCTCCACTATATACATAACATTATTCCATCTGCTAGGCTAACTCTATATAGGTTGTACCAACCAATAGTTGTTAAAAAACGAAATCCCGATCTTAAGGAGCAGGTGAATTCGATCCGTGTCCCAGTATCTGCTTGTTGTACGATAATAAAGGGTAAACGAAACTTCGAGACTTTGGCGTTGTTTTACATTGGAAAGTTAAAAAGTTGTTCCTTCTCCATTTCGTCAATGTTCAAACTTGTTCCTTTTATTATAAAAAAA
This sequence comes from Carterocephalus palaemon, assembly GCA_944567765.1. Lineage (NCBI taxonomy): Eukaryota > Metazoa > Arthropoda > Insecta > Lepidoptera > Hesperiidae > Carterocephalus > Carterocephalus palaemon. Next base: position 3,735,558 of record OX155655.1, on the reverse strand, counting down.
GAATTAGAATGGCGAGACTTAGTTAATTAAGACCATGTTCTGTGATTAAGACCTATAATATTTACCTTACTAAATTGCAAATAAATATTATTCTTGTATTTAACACGTTCGCTGCGTTACGGGAAGTATTTTGTCGTATTTGAGTTCCGGACTGTGCGGCAGCTAATTTTCCTTGTCTTACCCCTGGTGCGGCGGTGGTTAAACTAAGATGCCATACACGTACAAAAGAGATAACTATATTTCTGACATCCTTGCTTCATATGTAATCAGTTTTAATTAAAAAAATGTACGGGAAGTATTTTTGCGTAACGCACAGAAAAAAATTATTTTACTCAGATGCGGCATGGGAACTATTTGGTCGTACCCCTCGACCCCGTACCGCACCGGCGGACGGGTACGCGGCGCTTCAAATTGCACTAGTGTTGTGCGTAAAAACGATGTTTTTAAAACTCACCATATATTTTTGTCCAATTAAGCAAGACTTAAAATGAAGAAAATAAAGAAAATAAGGTTGTTTTTTTTTTGTTACGCCTACTTAATATTATTTGAGGAGGTGAAGAACAAAAGGTGACATTTTCATATTTGGGCTATGTGTAAATTGGGGTTTTGTTCCTAATTTTCTCAATTGTATTGTTTTTATTTTTATTTAATTTGTTAGCTTGCTCTCGTTTAATAGTTTCTCTATTATATTTTTTGATTTAGCATGCCAATGATTAGTAAATTGATCTCATTAACTAAGTCTGATCTTGAAGTTCCTATTATATTTGTTTTTAAAAAAAGAGGAATGTGTAATTCTGTTTTTATTTTCTTTTTGTTTTTAAAGATTATTATTTAGTTGATAATCCATGTTGACATATTGATAAATATTATTTCAAGTTTCTGTCGCATTTTCATATTTTACGAGTGTACCTCATCACTAGCGTTATATCTATTCTATGCGGCACGGGAAGTAATTTCCCGTAAAATCACCGGTTTTGAAAAATGCCGATAACTTTTGATATATCGCACAGAACCCCGGGCGACGCCAGCTGTATATACACAAGGATGTAACTGATCGATTTGTTCAAAAATTTTGTACTGGCGATGAGTTTCCATGTCTCCAATGTGGCAAGTTTAAGTTTAGCGTTGACGCAGCGAACGTGTTAAGAAAAAGATACATCATGAAAAATCATCATAATTAAACTCATAAAAAAAAGTTTATAGTCACAGCATGATGAGATCTGTGTGAAATGTTATCTGTGTGCATTCGCTCACAAGAAAATTAAACTATATTGACTTTATTATACCCTAACCGTACCTTATTTGGAGGGCCGCCACGAATCCAGTTGGCTTGGACAAAACTTAAATTTTGTTTGTATTCATATTTGAGTGGAATAAAATACAATGACTTGCTCTTGATATCATCAAAAGCAAGCAATAGGTATTCATTTACATGACGCACGCAGCTGCAAACACTACCAATACGATAACAACTGCCTAACTCAATTCTCCCGGATGTTAAATCAGTAAATGTATGGAAGATCAATTTTTTTCAATATAGGATAAAGGATACGATATAAGGTAAGAAACACCAGTTTTGGTGTTTCTCATTAAGTTAGGTATTGAATAGAAATGGTTAAATCAAACATTCAGAGAGAAGCAATGTTGATCCGGAATAAGCTATTATATAGTAGGTATACGGACTGGCATCAAAGTCTAGCTCTGAACTTTTATGCGTAGCGTTGGTTCGCCAGCTGTATCCCGCCCTGATACTCCATGCACAGCCATCCCCTACGGTCGTTCAGAGCTAAACATTCGTGCCTCGGGTTATATGGTAACACCTGTATTAACTCGTCTGCATCTTGCCGCGCCCCTCTGCAGGCTCTCTACGGCTAGAGGGGCTTCAGATCTCCAGAATTTCCATTTTACACAGGCAGTTCTCACATTCCAGTGAACACGCGGTATTTTTTCAGGTGAAACAATTGTAAAAAAATTGCCTAAACATTCGTTTAGCTCCTCACGGAATATAACAATGATGGGTGAAGAAAACCGAAGTTACTCGTACAAACGTTGTTGTTTTAGTTATGTACATTCATTAACGGGGAAAAGTTACGATGTTGTTCAAGCAAAAGTTCAGTGTTGAATGAAGAGAATTTATTATTCGATTTTCTTGATAACAGATCTTCTACTTATTTGAATTGATGATCTGTGTTAACACTGATCTTCTGTATACAAGTGTTTAACAAGTTGTCACCTAGTAGTCAAAATTAGACCTAAATCCATTATTTAATTTTATGTTTGGTCTTTATTAGGGTTTTATTGTGATCATTAATCTATATATATAAAAGGAGAAGGTGACTGACTGACTGACTGACTGACTGACTGACTGACATATCAACGCAGGGCCCAAACTATAAGGGCTAGAAACTTGAAATTTTGCACAGGGGTTCCTTTTATAATGTAGGGGAGCACTAAGAAAGGATTTCTGAAAATTCACCCCCTAAGGGGGTAAAACGGGGGTGCAAAGTTAGTATGAAACTTTGCCGTTTTTGAAGTCTTTAGACGGGTAGACGTCGTTAATGGGTCTAATTATACGCGAGCGAAGCTGCGGGCGTCCACTAGTATCTCTATAATTATAGACTTCATTCAAACAAATGTTCAAAGTGACATGACAAATAATATGCCATAGTATCCAGGTAACCACTTATTAAATAAGATATGTGTTAATGGTAGTGTGTGTAATGTTTGGGTGTACACCTAATTTTCACCGGCGGTGAGCCTATAGTCATACACCGGGCAAAAATACAAAATCCGAGCTGCTACCGGGCATTTAAAAAAAAACAATCTGTAGTTGGTGCCCGACCCGTGAATCAAACCCAGGAACTGTCTTAAGCTTCCGACCACTAGACCAACAAGGCAGCAAGAGCAAAGAATCTTACTCAGTCATCAAAAAGTCAACGCAGTCGCAGACTGACTACAAAAACACTTATCGGTGGAGAGCCTAGGTAGATCTCGACGGATTACATACATAACGGCGCATGGCAATAGCATAATAATATCACTATGGCCACACTCATCAATGTTTGAATTTCGAATGTTATATTCTTTTATACATATTATGGAACTCTATGATTTAAAAAAAAATAAGCGGAAAATTGCGTGTAAATTGTTTTTTATCACAAGTTCAAGTTCATCCTCCATAACAAAAACGCGAAAAGATTTTAGGACGATGATTTTTTATGATTTCAAAAGTTCACTGTCTCCGCAAGACTGTTCGTCTTCAAAATGCTTTGTGGTAGGAAGCACCTCATTTGAGCACCGTAAGGCGTCGGTACGCAGAATTTGATCGTGGCCGTGTTTCTCTACATGTTGAAATTCGCGATAATACCCTCAACTGCTATCACTGAGAAAACCAGCCAGTTGCCAGGCAATTAATTAAAGAAAACCGGCATACCAGTTATGAGAAGATTCGAGGATGTAAGGGGATTGATATGAGCCAAATTCAAAAAATCTTACATCAACATTTAAAAGTTGGAAAACATTATTGCCGCTGGATTCCTCATGAACTCACCCCAGAACAAAAACGAACTCGGACGATCACGGACGTTATGACTTTGAGTCTGGTGATAAAACATGTATATATTGTTACATGTCGGAATGAAAGCTACAGTCGTCTGTATGGATGTGACAGAGAAAGCGACAAAATTGACGCAGGCGAGAAAGGTAGGCCAAAAAATTAATTACGTTTTTTTTTCTCCCGGACAGGTCCTGTCTGCACGATCCCACTTGAAGAACAAAAAACATTAATGATGATTGGTATACCATTTGTTTGCTCAGTGTATTTGAAAAAGTCAAAGTAAGTTAAAAACGACCTACCCTATTGCACCATTACAATGCTTCGGAGCACACCGCGAAAAAGGTAGTCATTTTTAGCGTCTGAAAAGATAGAGCTAGTGACCCATCCCCCACAAAGTCCTGACCTGGCACCATGCGATTTCTTTATTTTCTCGAAAATTAAAGATTTGATGACAGGTGATAGCTATATACTATGTTAGTATCTAAGCTAAGTTCATAAGCTCACTTTACATTCTTTACATATCTCAAACACGACTTTTAATGATGATTTATCGTATGATGTTACGCCGTAATGAAGGGAAGTCGGAAAGTTAATACTTTGTTGTTATACATTCGTTATACTTAAATACGTTATAAAGTTGTGCCTGTCTGTACCATTTTGCATCAAAGAAAACTTGTTTTTAATCTTGTTATGACTTGCCAGACTTCCTTGCGATTTACCTCGCGCAGAAGTTTGGTATATGCAAACTAGTTAAATGACAACATTTTAGTCTTCATGACAACATTTACAACTTCACTAAAGGGCGTTTAGCTTACGAAGTCATGGCTCACGCTTGTACTTGGGTAGCCTGGTCTCGTACGATATGCGGTGGGGCATTATGTTACCAGTATGTAACCATGGTCCTACTTGGCTCGGGACGAAAGATAGTATCGATATAAAAGGCTTATCGACTTATAAGCTTCGACTTTTAAACTTCATCATCGATACATATAGTACATGGCCTTACTTGACCTTAATTTTTGAGGCCATTTTCACTTTTGTTCGTCCTACATACCTAAAAAACTTTCTGGATGTTTTAACTAATATTAAAGAGGAATGATAAAGGTACAGTGCTAATAGTTTTGAACTTCGCATTAATATAGGAGTATACACTGCCTATCTTACGATTTATAAGCCAGTGATACTCTCTTATAATTTTGTTATTCAACGAGCTACAATTTTAGCCAAGTACATAACAATACTTCTAAATTATTAATCTACACACTTGAAGCGTCTGTTATTTGGTTATAATTAATATTAATCGGCCTTTTGCTGTTCTAAAAGCGATGTTAGATTTACAGTAAATCAAATCTAAAACAGATTTCACAGTGTAAGCATAGCGTACCTATTTCTTCATTTAAATCAAGTTAAACCATAAGGTTATGTAAGGAATTGATCCTTTGTAACTTAATTCAGGTCTTGCAGTAATTTCTAAATATAATAGCTTCATTCAAAATTAGAACCGTGTAAGAAACAAATAGAATCAAAAACTCGTTTAAAAAATTCAAGCACAGCACAATGCTACTCGCATGATGACGTTTGTAACATTGAGCATGGTAAAATTACAACTCTATTTTCGAAAAAAGTGTAGGTAGTGTCTATTTTGTTTTGTTAGCATTTGGTGCAAGTGCCTTTCACATTTGGAACAACAAAGGATTATAAAGTTCAAGTGTTTCAACCTTGGAACTAAGGTGTATCATATTTTATTAAATGCTTCTAATTCATTTATATAATTTTATATGTATTAAATAATTGTTTAGTTGTATACCCTGTGATTCATTTTAGTAATTATTTTTCCTGGTTGCTCTTAATGAAGCTTTGTAAGCTTTCAAATTCTACTTTGTTAGCATTAGTTCTAAATGTTCTAGCTGACAAGCTGATTTCTAAACATTACTTCGCCCACACAATTGACTTACTCTGTGGCTTAAACGTCACTCGGTCTGAAATAATAAAATTTGACATTAATCCTATGTTTGCCTCAGTGCAAATTGTGCATATCTGGCAAATTATTTGCATGATCAATTTAATATGGGGATGCGTATTCCCGTTAAATATAACTGTATAATTATATTTGACGACTTACTGGAATGTGTGTTCACGAATGAATAATTTTAACAAAGTACCTAGGTGTTGCCACGTTATGTAAATAGTTTTAGCGATGGTATGGAGAAACTGAAATTATTTGCTTTGCTTTCAATTACTGGAAAGCAAAATAATAATATTAATATTTTGGGATTACAACAGTACATTATGAGAATGTTAATGAATTACATTGGTAGGTAAATACGACTTAATACGTCTGTCAACTTATACTGTTTATTGTCAACTATAGTGGTGCGGAATTTTGCATAAATCACTTACAACCTCACACCGTTAAACTTACACCGTTACAATATTCCAGTCAACTGTACCATTGAAAGAAATTTCAACGGTGGTCGCTGGTCAGGTCAACAGAAGCGATCCACCTGCACCACGGGCAAGTAGAGAAAATTTTAATGTTTAATGCTTTGTAACATTTACCTACCTGATTTTATTTTTATTCTCACATTTTACCTACATTTTTAACAACAGTAAAAGTCAGCTTATCCTGCGGAGGTCAAATTTTTACTTGCTGGCATACCTACTCTTAGCACCTACTCTTTATTCCTTACCGACTCCCAAGATTCGCACTTGCGCCAGTACCTTCCAGCAGCTGAATTATGCATATTTTTACTGCAAACTTACCTGAAAACAAAAAGAAAAACAGCTTGAAACTTAAATACTGAACTTTTTATTGTCAGTAATAATAATATGAGTACACTAGCGTGTGTTACGACTTATGGTGTTCTAGACAACATCAAAACATTGAAGGGGTTGGGTTTATTTGGAACTACACATATTCTCTAACAATGATTTTTTATACTATATATATATATACTATATGCCATAACATAACATCACGCCTATATTTCCCCCAAAGGGTAGGCAGAGATGTGTATAGGTACACCCAATTTTTACCAGATATGTTTAGGTTCCATTTAATAAATAGGTGGTGAGCTTATTGCCATACTGTGCAAAAATTTAGACTCCAAGCAACCGCCGAACGCCGAGTATTTCAAATTGGAAAAGCCCAGTAGTTGTTGCGACCCTGGGTTCGATACCCAATACCTCTAGCCTAGCGGTCACGGTTTCGACCACTAGACCAACGAGGCACCTCCATAGAACTCAGTGCTATAAATTGTGTTCATAACCAAATGAACATGGCATTCTGCTCGTAGCCGTGCGCGAAGCTGAATATGCAAATAAAGTGCCGATTCGCACGTTTTCGAGGCTTCACTTTTACAACGCCTACGGCAAATCTGCTTCGTTTTTACTATATCTTATAAAATAGATTATCAAAAAAATACATGCAAGTAATACAGATTTCATTTATCCTGTCAAGCAAAAGCCAGCGCTAGAATTTCACTGGAATAATGTAGACCCGTAGCGTCCATAGCCCAATGGCTCACGTCGATTCAATGTGATCGAAAGAGTTAAGCAACGATGGGCGCAGTCGGTTTGTGGATGGGTGACCGCTAGTGGCTAAATTTCATGGACGCTACCGTGCTTCGAAGGGCACGTAAAGCCGTCGGTCCCGGTTGTTTTCAATGGTGGAAACAGTCATTATGCCTTGTCGAAGACCTTCGGGTGGCTTGAGAACATTCGACACTGGGTTGGCCACTAACCCCTCCACCAATCCGCATTGGAGCAGCGTGGTGGAGTATGCTCTAGACCTCCCGCAGCATAGTCTATGGGGGATACCCGTGCCCAGCAGTGGGACGTCTATGGGTCGTAGCGATATAATGTAAACCATCAACGACTATTCGTAAAAAAATCCGTCAAAGGAAACATTTTATCAAGTTACGCTAAACGTTCATTCGTTTGACTCTTATTTATCCCTTGAAGCTCTTTCGTATGGTGATACTCGTAATATAGAAATTGCTCTTGTTACGTTTAAAGGCTTGAAATTTGATCTGTGTGTTTTTTCCAGGGCGTCGCGGCGTCGGCCTGGCGCCTCCGACGGCTCCGACCAACCCCCTGTCTCCCTTTGACGTTTGGTCTGAGTGTTGAGCGGGAACGTGTTTTATTTTTCAATCTTGAGAGACAAATAAATGATAAAGTTTACCTGAGAGTTTCCTAAAGGTCATTAACGTTTAGTATAGAACATACTAGAATAGAAATATCAACTTTGTGAACCGGCGGTAGATAAAAAATGTAACGACGTTCAATAGGCGTATACAAAAATACCATACGATGAAAGATAAATGAATCTGAAAGTAGTAGAATAATTTTGAACACTGGTAAGATTGTATAACTAGTAACAGAGCCATAAAAATAACATAAGTTATATCTAGGATTATAAATGAAAACTTAAATTTTTAACACTTATAAACTCGAAGACCACAAGTTATATCTCAGCGGAGCAGAGCTGTAAAACTTCGACACAAGAAAAACAATCTTAAATTATATCCCGTAAATCCATGTCTCCTGAAGCGGAGCTATCTTGTAAAATTATTCCCAGTAAATTTTCCTTCCGCTCTTTCACTTCTAGCAGACAAACTTCTTAACAGTGGGCTAAAGCGGCCACAGCTGGAAGGGTCAGAACGACCTCCCTCAAATAAACACGCAGTTTCCGCGTAGATTGTGACTTCATAATACACAGACCGCTGACATCTCGTCACGTCCCTTCCCGATTGTAAGAATCAAGAGTTATACCATGGGTTATACGTACAACATCACATGAGATGCTACGCGTAGGTATATTGCAATGACTATATATTGCACGATTTATACCAATGCAGAACCAATCTAAGAACGATTATGTTGAGCAATTTATCACTGTTATAAATTATGTATGAAACGATACGTATCTTGTATCGCCTTTCAATATTGTTTAGTAAGTTACTTTTGGCGTTATTTCTAAAGGTTCGAGTTCTTTGTTATAGAGTGTTACCACAAAAAAACATCACGCTTGTATTTCCCCGAAGGGTTAGGTAGAAATATGTATATACACTTTTCACCGGTTGTTTAGATCTCATGTAAGTGGTCAGTCTATTGCCATACACCGAACACAAACCCTACTCCAAGGTACCGGGCCTTGCAAGTTAGAAATAACCTATTGCTGCCGACCCGGAGATCGAACCTAGGACCTCGTAACACTTCTTAGCACTCTCTTAGCATCTCGGTTACGACCACTTGACCAACGAGGTAGTTTACGTGACAATAAACTGATACCATCACAGTTGGATTCTGAAGATCTATTTGAAGAAGAAGTATTTTAGACTATGCCATGGGTTTTTTAAAAAAGCTAACCCGCCTTACAGCGAGTCGCTGGCAATCGTACCCTAATATTTGACGCAATAAACTTAAGATCAACCTATTTATTCAAGTCAAAAATCAAGGTCAAATTATTTATTTCGCTATGAGGTGATTGGACACGCCTAACGAAAGCACATAATACATAAATAGTACACGACATAAGTCTAGGTAACTACAAACTACTTAAAGAAAAGAGATATAATGCTATTCTAAACTGATCAATATAAGGCAAAGGATTAGCTGATGATCATTGATGAATAACTAATCCTACACGGGTGCCTAATCTGCCTTATTAATTATTATTATACCACGGGATCGAATACCAGATCTACCTACAGCCGTCTACGATGTTTTGGTTAAATAGTGCTTTATCAAAACAATGTACACAAAAAGCTTGAAAATTTCTTTTGAAATCACTCCACTCATGTCAATGGTCTTTATATTTATCCCGTTATAAAACTGTCTGGAATTTTTCTTTATGAGAGATACATTGCTGGTAAACAAAAAGTGTTCAGCAGATGTAAAAACATAAATCCAGCAGTGAATTTACAGAGTTAACATAAATTAAAAGGAAATGTGAAGATGTGAATCTAAAGCAGGAATTTCATAACGAAAGTTCTGTTAGTGTTTATGGTAATATTAGTTTGAGAAAGGAAGTTTGTTTGTTTATTTAATGTTAGCAAATAATTAGTAGAGCATAAACAGAAGATACCAAGTAACGTTACTTTTAATATGTTGTTGATATTCTATCTTTTAATACACATTAATTAGCTTTTGCTAATAATATTAATAAATAATAACGATATCGTGCAAAGACTTGTTCAGAACAGATATTTAATGACATTTTCTTGCTAAGCGTCAAACTAGAGATGAATTGTTAAAATTACACAAAAGATAATTATCTCCCGTTATTTTGTAATGAGAGTCCAGCTTAACCCACTTGTTGCTATGCGACGTCGTTGCTAGTACGCAGGCGTAGTAACCTCCGGCTATAGGTTTGTCTTCTTCGTTTAGTCCAAAAATATAGGTAAGACTTAAAAGAGATCATCTTGCGCTAGTTAAATTCATGTATTCATTATTTTCTAGTCATTTTACAGCAATCTATCTCCACATTTGTTAAAGTCGTAATTAAGTAAAGTGAATATTATTATGCAATCTATGCACTAATTCGTAAATCTGTTTGAACATTCATTTATCGGGAAGTTTTTAAAAGGAATTTTACTAATCCTTTGTGCAAGTGAATTATAATTCCTTTTCGACATCACTTTACAACCAATAACATACACTCCACGCTCACTTTGCGTACACATTGATACAGTTGAAAAAACATGAGAAAAATATATTATTATACGAGTATATCCAATATCTAATTCTGTCCTAACGATCATAACCTAGTAGGTATAAGATATGAAACAGAATATACTCGTATTCATACAAAGAACACCTAAGGGACCTAAACTGGTGAAAAGTATCCCTCTGCCAACACCTTCGGGAAATAAACGCGTGATGTTATGTTATGTTCATACAAAGATAATACTTATAATAATTTATTTTGAAGCATCTTCCAACCATAATATATAAAATTATACAATTCGAACTTATATGTATCTACTGCGCGTTGAAATGAGTCAGTCAGTTTTAATATTTCGCAATGTTTCTGCTTCTTATAACAAAAGACAGCTTGTTTATTTCTAGATCCGAATAATATGTTGAGTTCCGCTTTCTGTTCATCCGATCGGAATGCACTAACAGAACATGTAAAGTGTGTTTACAAAACACCTTGGGTGTCGTAAAAAGCTGCGGGTAAATCCAATGCCTGATTATTTACAGAATAGTAACTAGATATTATTATACATAGATTTTGGTTGGAGTGGAGAAGTAGAGAGTTGAACAAAAACTCAAAAATTTTATTTTTATCTAAGCTGAAACCGGTTTGACTTTCACTTTCTTTGAGGCGATTTTCTTAGTCCTCAAAGATCTTTGACCCATTTTGAACCACGTCTTATTCAGCCTTTCATGGTTGTCATGGGCATTAGATGACGATTTCTGCATCTTAAACACATTAGATATGTGGAAAGATTTGCTATTTCCGAGTACCCTTCCGCGCAAAGCGCCCCTGCTTGCTTGACTAAGTCGATCACATAAGATCGATGCGAGCCCATCAACAGATGATTCATGGTTTATTTACTATATCTTTTTTGAACTACCACTAAAACTTCGCCGCAAAAAACTAGCCAGCCAAACCAATTAACATGATATTGTAACAATATTTCGTACCAACAAACGCTATGTTATGTGGCTGTGGCGGAGCGTGCGTAATAACTCTCCATCGATTTCCCGATGTCGCGGCTCCCCCGCATGCCGCGCGCGTCTTTCATTATCTCCCACGTTTTCACTCGATATTCTCATATTTTACGTAATACTTCATCCTTAATACGGTCACATTGATGTGCACGGCTTCGTGAAATAAAATAGTGGGGAAAAGTCACGGAAATGTCATGCGGTATCGTGAATTGGATGGCTACCGCTTAGAATGAGTAGTAAAATATTATCTGACTGAATTATTAAAAAAAAAAAACAGATTTACGAATTAGTGCATAGATTGCATAATAATATTCACTTTACTTAATTACGACTTTAACAAATGTGGAGATAGATTGCTGTAAAATGACTAGACAATAATGAATACATGAATTTAACTAGCGCAAGATGATCTCTTTTAAGTCTTACCTATATTTTTGGACTAAACGAAGAAGACAAACCTATAGCCGGAGGTTACTACGCCTGCGTACTAGCAACGACGTCGCATAGCAACAAGTGGGTTAAGCTGGACTCTCATTACAAAATAACGGGAGATAATTATCTTTTGTGTAATTTTAACAATTCATCTCTAGTTTGACGCTTAGCAAGAAAATGTCATTAAATATCTGTTCTGAACAAGTCTTTGCACGATATCGTTACTATTTATTAATATTATTAGCAAAAGCTAATTAATGTGTATTAAAAGATAGAATATCAACAACATATTAAAAGTAACGTTACTTGGTATCTTCTGTTTATGCTCTACTAATTATTTGCTAACATTAAATAAACAAACAAACTTCCTTTCTCAAACTAATATCACCATAAACACTAACAGAACTTTCGTTATGAAATTCCTGCTTTAGATTCACATCTTCACATTTCCTTTTAATTTATGTTAACTCTGTAAATTCACTGCTGGATTTATGTTTTTACATCTGCTGAACACTTTTTGTTTACCAGCAATGTATCTCTCATAAAGAAAAATTCCAGACAGTTTTATAACGGGATAAATATAAAGACCATTGACATGAGTGGAGTGATTTCAAAAGAAATTTTCAAGCTTTTTGTGTACATTGTTTTGATAAAGCACTATTTAACCAAAACATCGTAGACGGCTGTAGGTAGATCTGGTATTCGATCCCGTGGTATAATAATAATTAATAAGGCAGATTAGGCACCCGTGTAGGATTAGTTATTCATCAATGATCATCAGCTAATCCTTTGCCTTATATTGATCAGTTTAGAATAGCATTATATCTCTTTTCTTTAAGTAGTTTGTAGTTACCTAGACTTATGTCGTGTACTATTTATGTATTATGTGCTTTCGTTAGGCGTGTCCAATCACCTCATAGCGAAATAAATAATTTGACCTTGATTTTTGACTTGAATAAATAGGTTGATCTTAAGTTTATTGCGTCAAATATTAGGGTACGATTGCCAGCGACTCGCTGTAAGGCGGGTTAGCTTTTTTAAAAAACCCATGGCATAGTCTAAAATACTTCTTCTTCAAATAGATCTTCAGAATCCAACTGTGATGGTATCAGTTTATTGTCACGTAAACTACCTCGTTGGTCAAGTGGTCGTAACCGAGATGCTAAGAGAGTGCTAAGAAGTGTTACGAGGTCCTAGGTTCGATCTCCGGGTCGGCAGCAATAGGTTATTTCTAACTTGCAAGGCCCGGTACCTTGGAGTAGGGTTTGTGCTCGGTGTATGGCAATAGACTGACCACTTACATGAGATCTAAACAACCGGTGAAAAGTGTATATACATATTTCTACCTAACCCTTCGGGGAAATACAAGCGTGATGTTTTTTTGTGGTAACACTCTATAACAAAGAACTCGAACCTTTAGAAATAACCCCAAATTAAACGTAAGTTGTCTCCGGTGACAGCTCCGATCCCGTTCCGGTTCTTACTGACGGTCCTACTTGTTGATAAGAGCCTGCCTTTGTTTACCGAGTCTTTCTTATTTTGCAATCTTTGTTGCTGTAAATTGGTTTTCTGTTTTAACCAAGTTTTATAGAACTTTTCTGACCCAACGGCTATCAGTCCGTCGAACTACGTGGCCTGACCATTGACACTTCAGGGCAGAGGTATATAGTACACCCATTTTTCACCAGTTATGTTTTAGTCCCATGGTATAATAGGTGGTGAGCCTATTGCCGAGCTGCTACCGGGCATTTCAAGTTATAACAACCCAAATTGTTGTCCGACCTGGAGATCGAACCCAGGAACTCTAGCTAAGCAGTCGCGCTTCCCGTCGCCAAACCAAAATGACGTAAGATTTAGAAAACCATCGCTTCCATCTCTTTACGTACCTATTTAATAATAATATGTTGTGTTTTTGACATGACGCAAATACATCAGTACCATCAGCTGTTTAAAATTCTCAACCCTTTCCCTTCCCTATTTACTGTGTCGGTCGTATTCTCCACTTGACGTACTTTTGTGTAAACAATGCAAAGAGCAGTCAGTCACAGTAGTGCGCTTTCAAAGAATATTGTCTCTATTCACCCCAGTGTTTGTACCTGACTTCTCGGAGTTAACGAAGTGTTGTACATTTCCATGCTGATTTATTCTTTGCGACATACAAGTTTGCTGACTTATTACAGTTTCTGGAAACCGAAGTAAAATGAGTGACTAAATAGTTAAAGCGTTTTTCATATAATTTATACAAATAATATTTTACTTTTAATACAATAAGTAACATTACATGAAATCTCCCGTTTACTACCTACTTACTGCACTACTTACCACGGCAGACATGACTTTGAAAACTCATTGGTGTTTGAAGTGGGCGAAAATCATGTTATATACATACATGCATACTATATATACCAAGCTAATAAAAGGGTAGATTTGGCTAATAAATATTGTAGATTTTTTGAACTCAAAATTACATCCGTACAGATATCTAGTGCGGGTTTTGAGCTTGTAAGCGTTTATAACAAGAAATGTTGTTTTAGTAGTTCGATGAAAGATATAATCACTTCAAATTATTTTTGTATGTGCTTAGATAATTTCGATCTAACCTCAAAATACGTCTCAGTCAATCCCACAGGAAATCTGCTACCGTTCGGAAAATCAAATAAAAGATTAAAGATTATATTGAGAGGAAATATCGTTAATATTCGTAAGAGCATTCCTGGGAGAATAAGTTGCAGACTTAAGAAAAAGTTACCTTATCCAATTTACATATAAATAATGCTATTCAACCGGGTATTACAAAAAAAGTTTGGTAGGTACTTGTTTGGTTTCAAAAACATGCTCAACTACTCGATATATATATATATAAGTAATACGAGTAGATATATATATATAAGGAATATAGTCAAAGTCAAAGTCAAATCATTTATTTCGCTATGGGGTGATTGAGCACGCTTAACGAATGTCTAGGTAACTATTAAAAAAAGGAGATTTATGCTTGATGAATAGCTAAGCCTACAATAAAAATAACTATATACTATGTAGTAGGTATGTACATGAGACATTTATTATAACCGTCAACCGTGTATTTTTATCAAATATGACAGTCAAAATAATTTATTATGATATATATGAAGAGAGAAGAAAATAAAATAACTAGAATGTATCACATAATCATAAATAATATAATTTGGACAAATGACGGGTGCCTAACCTGCCTTTTAATTTAAATTAAATATTTGGTATTCTTATGAAGGCACACCGGGTGGCTCTGCTTTAACAGTTTTTGACGATTTTAAATTAATCATCGACCGCGGGTGAAGTTGCGGGCAAAACCTAGTAACTTAATAAATAGTCTTTTAAAACATTCTGGTATAACGGCCTGTATAAGCCTGGCGGACTGATCTTCATCCCTCAAAAATCCCACTTCAAATGGTCAATCACTATTACTCAAAAAATAACTATTCCTCATAAAAGAAATTCCACGTTCTATAGAGATGGATTATTATGATTAAAAAATGTCCATAGTTTTTTAATTAATCGCGACATAAAATTTCTCAGAATTTCTATGTGCAGTTTATAAAAACACGTCACCGACAACCCGTTCCAAATACGCAATTACCGTACGGATCTCGGCTACCGGGAAATGTGGCGTTCTAACGGAAGCATTCTGCTTAAACCTCTAGTTCAAACGCACGCACTTTATGCACTGCGCTTGCTTACGTTGTATTTTATATTTCGATGTGATTCTATTGTAGAAGTTATATAGAACCTTTACATATAGGTTCCATAGTGTTAGATATTGCCTTGGGCCTGTACTACCACCCGCCAAGGTAACATTACTGCTATGATTTTTTAAGCTTCGTTCAGTAAGGTGTGGTTTTTGGAAACATTTTTCAATAGGCAACCATCTTAGTTCTTAAGGGCAACAAAACAACTGCGTCAAATTTTAAACGAGACTCATTTATGAGTTACGTTACAAGTCGTCGTCTTTAATTTTTGCTACAAACGGGCATTGAACCATTATGTTTATGCTAACATTAATCTAACCGAGATTATTATAAAACTGAAATATTGAACATTAAAATTTACAGTTTGTTATTAATAAAGAAATAATTAAAACGAAAATTAATGAGGGGCTTGAATCCTCGTCATCGTTTAATAAGGCTACTCATATTTTACGCATTAGGTAAGACAGGGGATTTGGAAGTATTAAGCCATTAAAATAAATCTTCCGGTTTTTAAACCGCTATTTGAAAGAAATAAGGAAATAAGATTTCTAATTAAATGAATTAATTATGAGATGTATTATATATACCTATCTATTATTTTTTATATAGTTTAATTCGTTTTTATCCCGTATATTCTTCCTTATCCTGTATCTTCTTTTATCTTTTCAACAAAAGTATTAACTATATTTGTGATGAAAATACATATTGGATGACAGCAGTAGGTACTGATGGCAAAAACAAATTGTACACCAAAAAGATAACACAATGCTATACCTATTTTACCTACTTATTTATCTGCCGGCTATCAGTGTCCCTATACAGAGCAGAGCTGCTTCTTGTCCTCATCACTACGCTTGTTCCAGCGCGAATTGGCGGAAATGGGCATTATCTGATTTTTAGGAAAACTTCTAATTGCAAAAATATTTTTAGAAATAAATTATAAAAAATTATTACAATTCAATTTCATAAAAACTCATTGTGAGAATTATTTACACTACTCGATCACTTGCACTGTTAGGTGCATCTTTCCAACGACCGACTGCTTATGAGGCTCTTCAAAGCAAGGTAGCACTCAAAAAATTTTACGACAAGCGGCCCATTAAACTGTCCGGAATAAATATATAATATGGAATATTTTATAATTTTTCCTAAAATCTGAAATGTATCTATTTATTATATTATCTGCAAAATTATAGGCAAAACCTAGGCCTCAAGATAACTATTTCATTTTTGTACCCATTGACTCCTCCGTAAGCAGCTCCAAAATATGAAAGGGAATTTCCGACGCCGTTGCTACGAACCGTAGGCATTCGTAGCAGTGCTACGAAGTTTCTCATTCAAGTTGAGTTCATAACGACTTCTTTTGAATTATATTTCGAAATGATGTCTTGCCTTTTACAATCTCTTCGTTTGCAAGATTATTGGTGTTAAACTTCATCATACTGGTGAATATCTAAGTTAAAAAACGAGTGTTTGTCGTTGGATTTATTACGCTTATAGTGATTAATATAAATATTTCCACGCTAGATTTCGAGTTTTCAGCCTTGTTTCATGTCCCTGCCTAGCGAGCTATTGAACGTAAACAGCGTTTTGTTTGTGCGCGCTCGCGAGTCACGCCCGGCCGCCTACCGCGTGAATAATGGTTTTATTTACGCCGCTCTACTACGAAATATTCCGTTTACAATAAACATTATTTGACATCTAAATCGAGGCAAATAGGTAGGTAACTTTTTGTTACCAATCATTTTTTTGCACATAATATAACATAACTTCACGCATATTTTCCCCGAAGGGATGCCCTCACATATTTGTGTTGTTGTACACTCAATTTTGATCAGAATTACCCATATGTACTTTATTGATGGTGAGCCTATTGCCATACACCGGGCTTAAATCCAAGCTGCTATCGGGCATTTCAAGTTAGAAAAACCCAATAGTTGTTGCAAGACCCGGGGATTGAACCCAGGATACCTAAACCAGTCGCGCTTACCACCACTATACCATCGAATTGCATCGGTACAGTTGGTGCCTGCCAGAATTATGTAATACTGGGAAAACTATCGTTTAGCATCTCTTTATTTATTTAATTCCAACAAAAGTAATTATTTCCGTCAAAAAGTAAAAAAATAGCTTTTTACTTTGATGCAAATACATAAGTTCCATCATCTTATTACATATCATAAAAATATCCTTATGACAACGAATAAAATCAAAACTGTTCAATTACGACTGCGTTCAAGAGGTTTTTGTTACTTTATGCTTCTGCCACCAGATTTTCAGAAGGTTAGCGGCAACATAGTGCTGCTAGTGAGCAGTATGTTGCTGCTAATCTTCTGGAAACATAGTTATGTAAGAAGTGTATGCTAGTAGGTTTTATCTAAACGATTAGGGCATCCTAACATTTCCTTTTTGAGAGGCCAATATCCAGTGATGAACCAGTAATAGTGCTGGTTAGTGGCTATCTCTTACTAAAGTATTTCGTTTTAATTCCAGTCACGTTTGGTAGAATGCGTACGCGTAACCTAATACAAGGATAATTGCTTGGTAAATAAATAGTTCCGCAATAATGTTATAAGTTCTGAGACGCCATTTTGTTCTAATTTAACCTTGTATTGGATGCTCACGCTGTTATGTATGTTGATATGAGTGTTGTGGAATTCTTCTTCATAGTTGGTTAGCCATAGATAGTTCCAAGAAACGGTCAAGTATCACCAATGCAATGCACATGGGCACATAGATTATGGATGCTGTAGCTACAGGTTGAGGGTATGTATTTCAAATGAATGATTGTAATCAGTTACTGAAATACCAAGTACAATTTGTGTTCTATATACATGTACTGACACCAATTATGGCAGCCCTATTTACAGTAGAGGATGTTAATACACTTTTTTATATGTGATCAGTCTGTCAAAGGAAATAGGTGTAAGAATAAAGTTGGAACCACCACCACAACTCTTTCTGTCCCACTGTTGGGCTCGGGTGTTCTCTTGGAATGCGAGGAATTAGGCCATTATCCACCACGCTGGCCATGTGCGGATTGGCAGTATTTATATGCCTTAGAGAACATTATCGAGAACTCTTAGGCGTGCAGGTTTCCGCAAGATATTGTCCTTCACTGATTTTGTAGGTGACATTTAAATTCATAAATCGTACATAACTTTGGTGTTTACCGCTTTCATTGTGTTCGCCATTCTTATGCATTCTTTTTTATTCTTTAGAGCTATAACTGGAGCTCGTATATGTAAAATATGAGTACTATCATAGTATATACAAATATCATTCCGCACGACCATTTCTCTCGTGGCTCGTTGAGTAGAGGGAGTTACGAGATTACATCGTAAATTCTAGATGCAGCGAGAATGAAAAGGAAATAGTAGTGTGAAGCCCGGTATTATTTTTTGAGTAAATTGAGTAGGGCATCAAGTTATAACGTAGTAAGAAGTTACGAGTTTGTTACATGTTTTATCTAGGTAATACATAGGTAATACACAAAATTTTTGTTGTAACAAAACTCCTCCGAAACCGATTCTCATGAAATTATGTGTGTGTATTCAGTAGGTCTGAGAATAGTATCGTAACGTATTTTTCACCCTCCTACCCACATTTTTCATTTTTAAACGCAATTTTAGTATTTTTGTATGAACAATATCCAAATCATTTAACCGTCGTTCGTTGACTTGAAGTCATTGACATGAAGTGTCGCGTCACATTTATTTTTCATATGGCAGAACAACGTTTGCCGGGTCAGCTAGTAGGTACTATATAAAGCCCCACAGATACTAGTTATAATATGTAGAACTAAGTTTGTTACTTTGTATTTGTATTTTATTACGAATAAGTACTATGCTAGAAGTGTCAACTCAACACCCAAGATTTAAATACAAGTTTATATCTGCAAAGTTTAAATAAAATGTCCGACCCAGATCGAACTAGAAACCCACAGCCCATATATTAAAAAAAGTCACATCTCATGAGATATATTATAGTGCCAATATACGTATCCCTTAATTTTATTTATTTTTTATTTTTTATGATAAATTCAATTATTGTGAATAGGTATAAGTAGAAAAATAATTAAAAGATAAATTGTATATTGTCAAAATTTGCATGCTACGTATTAGCTAAAAACGAGAATAAATATGTACTTAACACTACCACATACACAAATTGTACGACATTTACAGCAAATAAATGAATTATGAATTAATACGTAGATGAGGGTTCGCCTATTAAGATGTGTCACTACTTCTAAACACTGACCCTGGTTTCACATACGACCCCTAATTATAAGGGGCGCATAAATTTAGACGGGTATTTATTTAGATATGTATAACTGGGTGGCTAAATTTTGCACACTTATAACTTTCCTATGTATGTGCGGTTAAAAATAAATGTTTAAGAAACACCCGTTTCAGCGGTGATGTGAACGCCGTAAGGAAACCTGCCTTGCATATCTCTATATTTTTCTCTAAAGCATGTGAAGTATCCTAATCCACACTTAGCTAGTGTTGTGGACTACCTTACTCCTCCCATTCTGGATGAGACCTGTGCCCAACATTGGAACATAAAAAGAGTAATAGAGGTGGTGCCGTACTCTGTATAAAAATTTAATCTGTTAAAGTTGAGAATATTTCCTTTAGTGTAAGTAACAAACGTGTTTTTCTTATCCCAAGTGAAAGTTATATATGGTATAAGAAAAAAAGGAAAAGTTGTACCAAGGAATAATTCTTATTTTTATTCCATAAAATCGGGTAGAGTAAGGATAACCGTAAAAGTAGCACTCGTGAATGAGGGTTATGTTTGTGCAAAAATGTGGGATAATAAAGGTCAAGGAAGGGTGCGAAGTGAGAACCATTTATAGTTCTTCTGAGTAGTAAGTGGAAACGTTCAATGTACCTACTCAAGAACACACAAGAACAACTTGTGAATATTTTTAAATTGTAAAAAAAAATATTCTTTATCATATTGAGATCAATATATAAGAATATAAGAATAGTTTTTAACTGATATATATTTAAATAAATTACTCTGTAAATGCGTTACACAATTCCACATAAAATCAGTTTGTCTCATCTGGTAATAGGATCAGCATGATATTAATGCTTGGACGAACCATGGCTTTATATTGCATAAATTAGCTACCAGATGATTAATGCTTGTTGTATTGTGTAGCTTCGTGCACATAATAGTGGTATGTAGTATTTTAAAGTTGGTATATGTGCTAAATAGAGAATTTGTTTGGAAACTAAACTTGGATATTATATTATAGTTTTAAGTCTATGATTATACAGATAGTCTACCCTCTTATTCAAATGAAATTAATAAATATAAATGTCTGAAATTAAAAAACTTGGATCCATTATACGATTTTTGGTTTTTGGATCCAGAAACTGTATTTACTTTTTACTCTGTGACCAATCTGTGAAGTCACTAATGAGCCTTTTATGAAGGAAATAAATCACGGTTGATGGACGCCAATTAAGGCCACCTCACCTTAATCAAACAATCAATCTAAATCATTAATCACGATCCAATATTACCGACGCTGTAGGTACACTTACTGTCGGTCGGTCTTTGATTTGCAATATCATTATTTTCTTCAATATCCTCTTACTTGGTACTTTTAGAACCTATTATCTAAAAGGTTCTTGGATTGATTTACTTATACTTGTTTACCCTTATATTTTTAAAAGCCACTCGTGCACTATCTCGATAAATCTATCTTACTGCTCAAAGATTTATATCTCGCAATTTACCATGTACTGTATGAAATTTTAATCAATCACATTATAATACCTGGTTATTGTTATAAATTTTCTTTCATCGCACAAGTAAGGAGCGAGAATAGTTAAAAAGGATTTACGGAATTATACTTAAGGAATACGATTTTATTTCTGCAGAACTTAAAGTAGGTTACCATTATTCATTTCAACAATAATATTAGTTAATTGTGGTTGTTCGTGGAAATAAAACGGCATCATTTTATGGTATTCAACATCCATGTACAAGTGGTCACCCATATTATAACATCCACCTTTTGTTTATATTAATTTTATAAAATAAAATATTATTATACTTATTGGTATCTTATCATTGCAATTTACAAGCCAAGCTATGGTACAAAGTAAAGGTACATGCCATATATAATTGTTTTAATTATATATGGTAATGATCTGGTCCTTCATACTACGATTCGTAGCAAGTCAAACAATTCAGCAAAAGCTCTACAAAGTAATGACTGGTTGGTAACGAAGGTTTTGTTTGCGAACAATTTCACTTATTCAGTTGTATTCTTCGAACAAAGCTATGTAAGTTTAAAGCTACGGTATTAAATATAGGCACTATGTTTTAACATTTCCTAAACAATTAACCTTAAACATCACACTATTGTATTTAACTGACTTCGAAAAAAGGAGAAAATTCTACGTTTGATGTTTTGTTTTATGTATGTACAGAATTTTATGTAGGTATAGCTTAATTTAGCTAATACTAACTTATTAGCCGATTTTGATGATTCTTGTAGTGTTTGGTAGAACATACATCAAAAGTAGTTTATAAAATATAAATTACACGAAAAAAGTTCTACCCCTAAGAGTAGTAAACAACCATAATACTGGTAGCTGTGTTAGTTATAGTTGTGTCAATTGCCCTGTAGCGTCGGTGTTTGTGTATGAAATTTGATGATTCTACTTTTATTTGAAAGTTCTGATTACAGAGTAGGTCTTTTAAAAATTTCAAGAACAAATTCTACCTCAAAGCGTATAATATAATAAGTGTAGCAATGTATTCTTTGTTTTCATTGCCCTGTAACGTCAGTGATTGTGTATGGATTCATTGTTCTTCTTTTATTTGAATGGTCTCACCACAGACTAGGTTTTCAATAAATTTGAAGATAAAATTTGATCCCTAAGAGTAGTAAAAATGCATTACAAGGGAGTAAACTATGTCTTCTCCGTGTTTATTGTGCTGTAGCCGTATTTCTTTATGGATAAATAATACTTAATTTTGAAATATGTAAAATGTGTATATAATTATGGGAATGTATTTTTAACTATGGTTTTTTTACCTGCCAATGAAGACAATTATTATTATTATCACAAAGATAGAATCAATCCCAATTTAAAGCCGTAAGTTACGTAATTATCAAAATTAATGTAATTTAGTTGGTAAGTTATTTTTCTTTGATGCAAATGCATTTTCCAGCTAAAAAAAGGTTATAAAAGTTATTAGGTATTTAGACTACCTATAGATTAAACATTCGGTAAGCGAAACAATTATACGACACAGCCACTAAAATGGAATGATTTATATTTTAGTTACTCGTATGACACTCGACAGTAGGTTTCCGATGGCTAGACTAGATTTATTGAATATCGAATCTAACCGTTTGATTGTGCTACATACGATATAGGTAGCGGTGTGAATATTAAACTATTGGTGCCGCCACGTATTGTAACGTTGTGTCGGAGCAATTTGTTTGAACGCCAAGCAATATTGGGAAGCCAATTTCGAAACGCTATTTCATTATTTAATATAGGGACGTAGAATATCGATGTTGCATGTATCGTAAGTGCACCCGTTTTTATTATAATCAAAATTAATTTCACATTACTGCGACAAGAGCAAAGCGGCTTCTGCCAATGCGCACTTGGCCAGCGTGGTCGTGGTCTAAACTCTAACCCGTCGATGATGCACCCAACAGTGGGAAAAATAAAAGTTTTTGTAGGTAAGTTTCGACCGGCAGTGACTGTATGTGGAAAAAAATATTGGAAACTTCCATCTTTCGGAGTTAAGATATTTTTCTCAGTTATCGCAATATGACAGTGGCTAAGCCGAAGGCCTCCGGGCAGCCTTTAAACCGATAATAGGGTTTACAACAAAACCCTTCAAAACCTCGCTACTCGAGCACCGAGGCGTGCATTTAGTCAGACGCCAAGGTGTCGATCGACCTCCAAAAGGACAAACATGCACCTTTAAGTAAAACTAAAAACGGAGACTCGAAACAAACGGTACTTCTCAAATTCTTAGCTCAAATCACTGATTATAGAATCATAGTAGTGCTTATTTCTAATAACGATATTATAATATTAAAAATCTACTTCAAAACGTAAAAGGAAATCATAATAATAAATTCGCTTACTACATAACTATCAATGGGAACATGTCTCTCACACAGACACAGCTTAGGGATGTCTATTCCACCACGCTGCTTCAATGCGGATTTGATGGTTTACTCAATCAATCAATCAATCAATATATTTATTTGTATATACTCACGTAATAATTTTTAGTCAGGCCGTCAACTGAAACGACTTCATTCATATCAATATGAATGTCGGCCCGACTTCAAATATTACGTGAATAAAACGCGGTCCCTGCATGGGACCTAAAATTGGTGAAATGTGGATGTACCTACTACATCACACCTCTCCCTACTCTCTAGAGGAAATATTTATTCACGTAAGCCAGTTAATGTTACAGCGGTCACAAGAATAACGATACATAATTAAAAGAAAAGTGTTTGAATGGAGGTCACGAAAAAATCCACTCAAGGGAATTTTCCACTCGCTTTGCTAATGACGAACTTTGTCCGAGCGAGTGATAATCGCGTAATCACTTCGGTATCGGGTTTACATCAGTGAGGGTGTGGGATTATACTTTTTACCACCTCGAAAATTATTTACGGCTTATTACAGACACCGTCCATTTAAATGAAGTTTTATGTTTCAATTTATGTGGTGGTATGGAACAAATATTCTAGTTAGAATTTTCGCGGATGGCGGATGGCTTTCGCGGATGGAATTTTCACGCTTCACCCATGGTATAAAGTAAAACGGCACGGTAGAAACGTCTACCGTAAAATAATTGATTTTTGAGGCCGTTATGTTTCATTAAGAAGAAATAGTCTCCAGTTACACAGTTTCTAAAATCCTCATCTATAGCGACGAATGACCAACTTTGAATGA
Source organism: Carterocephalus palaemon (assembly GCA_944567765.1). Taxonomy (NCBI): domain Eukaryota; kingdom Metazoa; phylum Arthropoda; class Insecta; order Lepidoptera; family Hesperiidae; genus Carterocephalus; species Carterocephalus palaemon. The sequence continues at coordinate 3,711,196 of OX155655.1, read as the reverse complement.
GTCTCTTTCGAGTCTTGTTCAGAGTCTGTTTGTCAGTGGCAGAAGAATAAAATATAAGAAATAACATAAAATAAAAGATACCAATTCATTCTAAATTAGAAGGGATTCAAAGGGTAGGTACAGTATTAGCAAACAAGTACCTACAGTATTAAATAAAATTATATCTGTAAAATAACAGTGTATTTTGAAAATAATCGCACCCATTTAATTAACTTGCACGATATTTTATACCCCATTTTCGTGTACAAAAGCCCTGTCAGAGGACACATTACTTTCACGGACACTTTACAAGCATGTTTCATTTAATTTTATGTAATTAGCCTCGTAGGAATAAAGTTAACTATATATGCGATGAAACAGCAAATAGGTAAAGAGAATAAGTAATACAGTAGAACCTTTATAAGTCGAATATACAATCTATAGAACTCTATAACAATCTATAAAAATATGTGTCATACTCGTAAATGAAAGGTGTATAAGGTCAACATTTATTTATGTGTCTAACAATGAATGTACAATGAACGCCTTCCTAATGAAATAATTTATCAAACGATAGTTGGTATGATATACAGCGGCGACAGCCCAGTGGATATCGAACTCGCCTCTCACTTAAGCGGTCCGGGTTCAAACCCAAGTGGCACGCACCAATGACTTTTCTAAGTTATGTGCGATTTAAAAGATTAAATGTCACTTGCTGTAACGATGAAGAACACATCGTGAGGAAGCCTGCATGCCTGAGAGTTCTTCTAATGTTCTTGAAGGCATGTGAAGTCTGCCAATCCGCACTTGGCCAGCGTGGTGGACTAAGGCCTAATCCCTCCCGTTCTTAGAGAAGACCCGTGCCCAACAGTGGGACAAAGAAAAGGTTGTGATGATGATGATGAGTTGGTATGAATGAATGAGTGATATTATAAACACACTAGCTTTCAGTTTAGAGGGTGGAATGGACATACACTAGGGACACCGCAGATGACATTACCAACTCGGTAATTTGCCACTTACGAGTCCAACAGAGATACTCGTGCGTGCCATGGAGTCATGGGATTTGAATTGGGCTAACTTACTCGTTGCTGTCTACAATGTTTAGCTTTTGAACAGTTGTATTTGTTGCCGAATCCGTGGCACGGTGGTGAGAGACCATGATCACCGTGAGTGGGACTCACGGTGATTTGATGGGCCGGGGATAGATATTTATTTCGCAGATAGATATTGGTACTCGGGTCATGAATGTTACATTGTGTTGTTTTCTGTGTGACCGCCTTCCGAACACAGGCCTAGTTCTAATGCGGGAATATTTGTAGCTTAGAGAGTGTGGAGCGTGTATTAAATCTGATGACTGACTTTATAAGTTAAGTTAAATAAAACTTGACATTTCAATAAAAAATCATTAACAGCTGTTTCTTTAAACTTATGTTTCAATAAAAGGAAGTGTCAAGATTTTTGACCAAATTGGAAAACACTAGAAAAACAACTATACTTAGGTACTATCGCCATAGATTACTAGGTACATAGGTACTTGATCGCTATGCAGTGGCAACTACCAATCTGTATGCTGTTCATAGTTGATGATAAAAAGATTATGAAAAATACAAAATAAATAAGAGATATAATAAATAATCCGAATGGAAGTAAATGGTTGATAAATAAACGCCAGTATATTTTAAGCAATATGTTTCCGATTCACATGCATTACCCGAATAAAGAGCATAAAATATTTATGGGAATTTTACCGTCGATAAAGTCATATCTACATCGTACGTTTTATTTTATTTTATGCTTTACACGATAAACAAGAAAATAAATTTAGCCAGCCCATTAGCGGCCCACAACATTTTTATAACTCGAATACACGAATATATTCCTCGTAAGTAAAAGATGATGTGTGTTCATCTTACTTAGAAACTTTTCAAAGTGTTTCTAGTATCGACATAAAATGTATAGCCATGGGTTACGAATATAGTTGTGATAAAATATATGAGTGTACATAAGAAGTACCTACCAATATTTAATGGATGTTTCGAGCTCCCTCTCTCGTCGCTCGGAGCTGCAAAAGTCTACTTTTAGCCGCCTACTGTAATAGTTAGGTACCGTAGAGAATTGAAATCATTCGCCCTAAGGTAAGGCCTAAGACGAGAGAGGCCCTGTTACCAGACAATATTTCCTTCGGCTTTGGGTAAACCGCAGGCTTCTGCGGCCGGCAGCCTGTACAGCCACAAATCACAATGATTCGTAATTAATAATTAATTATGTCGCTTACATAACAGTAACATCGTGTTTTTGTTATACATAACTTATCTCGTTTTCAACAAACACTTATACCCTTGTTGGGGCCAAATTCGGGCTTGTGAGCTCCTTGCCAAGGTTAGAAAATAAAATATTGGGATTAAATAAAATAATGTGTTCAGAATAAAAGATAAAATATAATTGAAATCAAATAAATTCTAAATGACGTACATGACTTAATATTATAACAATTAAAACTAATAGCCAGTACTTACAAATAAGGTTTTAATAGATAGATATAAACAGTAGGTATATAAAGTATGTAATCTCACTATATTTACAATTTACTAAATAATATATATATAAATTAGGCCTAGACAACCCTAACTTAAAATAAAAATAAAAATAGAATAGACTTCGTATAAAGAATTCTTAGCCAGTAGTAGAAATGAGGATTTATTATCGAATTCTCAGAGAATAGATTGCTCGAACTAAGTCTAATGTTGAATGAAATTTTTGGCCAGCATAATTGTAAAACCTTCTTGGGTTTACATTAAACATCAATCAGTTTTACAAGCAAGCTCACCGCCTTTTGTTGAGAATTTAGGTACGATATGTATTTTATTTATTTAGTCTGCCTTTATCTCGACCCGACATGGCAGCCAACGCCCTTTTTAAGACTATTTCAGAACGACCTGTGTCTGAAATCTTGAGGGAGACATATTGTAGAAGGTTGTAGGTTCTTTAATCTGAGCGAATTATATATTAAAACATCTCATTCTTCAGTTCACATTCTTATTCTTCTTCTTCTTATTCATTTTTATGTGTATTGATCGAATTAAGGCGAGTAATTTTATGATCATATAAATTGAGAAATCAAAACAAAAAAAAAATTATATAGCACCCTCGCACACCGCCACCGAAAGATGTTCTAGCTGCTCTCGTATTGTAGACAATTGTTCCCAAAATAGATTGGGATGCTGTGTCAAGTTGCAGGTGGCTGCCAAAAAATCAAGAGGAACTCTGCGCACTCGTGTGTGTTTAACCACTATCAAAAAAGTATCAAGTTTGATACATTTCTGTGCTTGATAGTCTGTCTGATTGCGGAGGTCCCGCGCAGACGACGGATTTTCTTGGGAGGACAAAATTTTGCTGAATCAGTTACTTTATTTGTGGCTTGCTGCGACCCATAGACGTTCCACTGCTGGGCACGGGTCTCCCCCACAGACAGCTGCGGGAGGTCTAGAGCATACTCCACCACGCTGCTCCAATGCGGGTTGGTGGAGTATTATTGTGAATTAAAATTAAAACCTTGAAAAATTTCTTGGCAGATGGGATTTTGAACCTACGGCAATGGGAGACCGATGGGAAGAACCGAAGGGAAGGGAAGGATGCCTTGAAGAATTCGATTTTGGTGGATTGGATCGCGTTGGCCCAGTTAATTTGAATAAGTTCTACAGAATTTGACAAGTGACGTGGCGTGTTGGTGAGAGACACTTTCAAACTAACTTCCACCATATAAATGTTAATTTAAAATAAAAAATGTATATATCCGATACCATTAAACTCAAGGAATTTGGTAAATTAAAAATAAAATTTTTATAATATTGTAATTCGTGGCAAGTTGTGTCTTGGGTAAGCGTGAAATATTCTAACCAGTGCATCTTTTTCGCTTCAGCTACGAAGCACTCAAAAACCTCGTATAGTCATATACGTCATAAGCGAATATTTGGTAGGAAACGCAACTCTGACACGCTTTACATCTATGTCAGTTGGATATAACCATATAACCGTGTGCCTTTTGTAGTGAGCATAAGTGCAGTCCAGATGTTGTATCGTACTTCGTATTTGAAAAATGTGTACACGCAAACTTCATTCCCGCACTTTACTCGAAACGTGACACCCATTCTCGTGCTTTTACACCTCTTTAGCTAAACCCAGACCCGTCCCAAAGCTTTTACACTAATCCTTTTCCTTCACAAACCACTAACAAAAACTGCTGAAGTGCAGTTCCTCAGGGTGTTAAAATATTCCAAACAGGAACGCGGTGAAAGTGTGCCAAGGATCGGAGTACCTACTTAGGATTTGCCTTCCCAATTTTGCCAAAAAAAAGTTTATGTAAGGGAGAGAATATTATTATGACAAAGGTTTTATACAATTATGTCCAGTTTAGATACCTACAAATTATATGCGTGCTATTTATTATATGATAAAACAATTAACATTACTAACAAATCCCGATCATGTTTATTTAATGTATTAAGTAATGGTATAAGTGGACGAATGGATAGATGAAAAATGTAAAGTGATAAAATATGCAGTCCTACTCGAGATAAGCAATTTTCAAGTCCTATTGATATTGCTTCTGTAATTGCATTAAATGAACAACTTTCCTTCTGAATAATTCTTTTTATGATTTTATTACGTATGCCTATCTATTTTGGTACGGGTAACTAATTTTGCTTATAGATAACGAATGTAGCTCGTTCCTCAAAATGCGTCATCATATGAGTTAAATACATTTTAAAAGTCTAAATGCAATATTATCTAAACGCGTTTTTCATGTACCATGAATTGTTATTGCTAGATGCGCAATCGTAAAATTATAAGCATTATTTATGGACGAGCTTAGAGAGCTTACAGTATAGATTTAGCATAATCTTATCGATGTTATATAAAAGCAAATAGTGGAATCATCGGAAGATCGTAGAGTTCAATAGAAAATTCGTTTTGCATCTGGAATTTATTTTAAGATCAGTTTCAAGTGCACGGAATCCATTTAACATATTGGATGCATCGTTCAGGGGCTCTATTTCTGAATCGCACGCCGTGACTTAATTATTTGACAGCGACTTTTTTTGTTGAATAGAAAAAATTAAACATTATTTAGTTCATCTTTTGGTCCGCCAGGCGAGTGTTTAATACCAGTCGTTGCATTTTAGTGACTCAAAAATACGGAATTGGCCCTGCCGATAGAAATATGACTCGTAAGTTTTCTCTCGTCTGGTGGCGAGCGGTAGAAATATAATATAGAGTTCCTGGTCAGACTTGGTAAGCGGTGACAGCGTTACTGGTTCCTGGCTCTTTTTCCTTGGCTAATCTTCTTTCGTATTTAACTAATACACACCAAGTGATAAAATTTGAAGTCTATCAATCCCTTAGGGGTGAATTTTCAAAAATCCTTTCTTAGTGCTCCCCTACGTTATAAAAAAAAACCCTGTGCAAAATTTCAAGTTTCTTTCCCTTATAGTTTAGGCCCTGCGTTGATATGTCAGTCAGTCAGTCAGTCACCTTCTCCTTTTATATATATAGATAGACTAGTGGACGCCCGCAGCTTCGCTCGCGTAAAATTAGACCCATTAACGACGTCTACCCGTCTAACGACTTCAAAAACGGCAAGTTTCATACTAACTTTGCACCCCCGTTTTACCCCCTTAGGGGATGAATTTTCAAAAATCCTTTCTTAGTGCTCCCCTACGTTATAAAAGGAACCCCTGTGCAAAATTTCAAGTTTCTAGCCCTTATAGTTTAGGCCCTGCGTTGATATGTCAGTCAGTCAGTCAGTCAGTCAGTCACCTTCTACTTTTATATATATAGATGTATATATAATAAAAGTAGTTTCTGAATGTCAATAAGTCAATACCTAATGCAAAATTATTCCAACAATAACTCGGACAACGACATGGAGAGATTAGTGCAGTTTACTATAAGCATCTATAAGTATATAAATATTTACTCTTTGAAGGTAAGATAAACTATCTGTGAACAATAGATACCTACTTGTGATGGATTTGGCACTCCAGAAACTTCTTGACAACCTACGGAATATTGTTACTTGCCTCCTCCATCAAAGTTTTGATCGGCACTTGTTTTTTTTTTTTTGCGGAATTAGAGTTTAAACTTGGATCAATCACATAGCTACGTTTCGTGCTAAGTACGTGTGGTTCTTTATAACTATTATTATGATAACATAATAATTATTATTATAAACAATAATGTATACATAATAACATAATTTATTATTATTATGTATACATTATTGTTTATATTATTATGAAAACATAATTAATTATATGTGCACCAAAGTTTCTTTTTCTACTTAATTCATTTTTTATTGTATTGTAAAGTAGTTGGTAGTATCATAAAATATGCCTTGAAGAAATTATCTGCTGGTGAAGCGAATCGCGGTGGCTCAGTGTTAAGAGAATTCCACATATGGGAATGTCGTGGGTTCGAATCGCACCTGTGGTAAATTCTTATAGGACTCGTTATTTATCAAGGTAAAATAATTAATAAGTAATTATAAAAGTATGTTGGATACTTATACTTTAACGCAGCAATGTAACAACAATATCTTGGATCTGTATCCGAGAAGAAGAATAGCAAGAAAAAGTATAAAACAAGAGATTTGGTTTTTGCATTGGCAATTTACCCAATTTTAGGTATGAGTTATGCCATATAATCGCTTCCATAAAGTAAAATGATTACTCGGTTTTAATCTGTTTCACTCTGGGTTGGGTTCAAAGCGTGTATTGCGTTAAAAATGAATAACACTTAACCCTCTGAACGAGGTTTATAATTACTTTCTCGCACTTGCGGGTCCAAAGCACTCTGTGAACACTTTGAGGGTTATATAATAAATCAGACAAAGGAATTTTTTTCATAATATTTAGCTCAAACGTTGTGTAGTAATTATTTGAAATAATTAATAAATGATGTAACATGCACGACCGATTTGTTTTTGATTGTAGTAAATTTAAACAACCCATCGGTTTCACGGTATTAGATACGAGAATATAGACGAGTATATCATTTAGATTTTTTGAGGATAGTCAATGAATAAGTCAAAAATAAAATTTAATTATCTTGTGACTTTTACTTGTTAGGAGATACTTGTATATAAGCTGATAATTTTTCACATTTAGATTTCAGAAAGGGAATGCCGGCGAACGGCGGGAATCACCGGAACCGCGCGCACAGACGCGTCCCACAGTGCCGATATTTAGTTTGATGTTGGTCAGTTTGTTAGTACTTAGTCATAAGGTACTCGTAAGTGGCAGTTAATCTTATAAGTTAGTATTAGTATGTATTAGTAAAAGTCCATTTACTTATATTAGGTCTTTTTTCCGGCGACAAATTATCAATAATTTATTAATATCAGTAGCCGGGTCTCAATGAAGCGTCTCACTTGTTGCGAGACAACTACTTTTTGGAAAACGTCCGCATAAAAACCGCCAAATGCCTACTCGCCTAAATTTTTTGACCATGAATGGTAAATTTCCTCCCTTTAAACGTGATGTCGCTATTTCGAAACAACTTTACTAACGATACTCACTAATGAAGATAGGGACCAACCGGAAATTCTATTAATTTAGTTAACATTTTTTACCACCTTATTCTTTCTTTCAATTTTTCTTTATTATGTTTTTCTTATTGAGTTTTAACAACATTTATTTATTACTTAGTGTACTACGTGTACACGTGTCTTCGATCCTCATATTTTGCTATACTGCTTAATACTTATTCGTTAAGAGCTGATAATTTTCCGAAACATGAAGGTCTGAATGAAATAATTGAACTCTCCTCATTAATGACATCAACAATGTCTACTTACCAAAAGAAATGAGGCCGCTGTTTAGCATGAGAAGCTTCAAGTTGTTGGGAATGGAGACAAGGCTGGTGCTGCCCGCTGTGTTCAGGTTATTCTTCTTCGGCTTCTTCTCCAGGTCATATCTGGGCGTCGACCTAGAGCGATGCTTCCTCTGGCTTGTGGCCACTGAGGTGCCACGTTGTCCCGTGCGAGACGACATTTTAAACTCACAATTCACACTTTTAGCACAATTTAATTAATATTTTATAGCCAGTCGATCGCGACGGATGTCTTTGGCATTAATGCACTATCGCCGACATTTTCAGCGAATGACTGAACAGATCGCGTCTGAAACGACACTTTTTGTCTGTGAGCGCGCGTATGATCTATTAATATTTTCCATATGCGACTGCTAAGATTAAATAATTATAAGCGTATTAATATTACTATAATAAAACTATTTACACTTTACACTGCCTATCACACTAGCTTAAGGCTATTAATTAGTTAGTAAATGGATCAAAAGTTCGCGGTGAAATCATTGGTCTGCTTATGGCACGCCAACGGGTCCTGAAACAAAGATAAACATAATTTAGTAAAGGTTTTAAAGCTATTCTATAGATATTGATGTCTTCACAATTGATAATCGAAGTAGGAACATGATTCAGGTTATTATTTCTAAAAGAAAATAAGAAAATAAAGAATGCAGTGAAGTTTTCCAAGAAAGTATGATTCTTTTAATAGATGTCATAATAACAGATTTTTCCTACACTAGTAGGAATAACTGTTTTCTTTGACACTATAGAAAATTATTTATGTGAGAAATTTACGTATATAACAAGTACGTAAATTTCTCACAACATAATTTTGAAAAGTTATCGGGATTTGCTTAAAAGCCAGTTCTATCGATAGATGAAATTTTAATTCTCTAGATGAGGGCACCATTACCTTATTTAAAAAGAGCCAAAACAGTTTAACGATGGGTCCACATGATAAGCTAAAAAGATCAGTATAATATCAGTAAATCAGATCAGTAAAGAACACAAAAGCAAAATTTCAAAGGATTCAAACAGCCGTGTTAACTGAAAACTCGTGTAGTGAACACAAAGGTACCTAAGTACTAGGCGTCTTTATAAACCAGCGCACGTCACTTGCACACTTACGATAGCTCGTGCCTATTCCACGATCAAGTTTCATTACAAAACTACGACCCTGACTGCAAAATCCAGTCCGGGACAGATACAAAAGAATAATATACAAAAATTCTGTATAAGAAGTGAAAAAAATTGCCAACTCGCCGGAGTAACTGGCGGGATTACCTATTAGTATAATATTGTCTGTTTATTTTTTACGCTATTAGTTTACCTATCTTTAATGTGAAGGATACATGGACAATATTTTTTATGGAAGTGAGGACGATGGTTACGACGTATCTAAAGATAGAGAACCGTATAATCTTTATGTTTCAGATACTGTTAAGGGTTCCGTACACAAAGGGTAAAACGGGACCCTATTACTATGGCTCCGCTGTCCGTCCGTCCGTCTGTCTCCAGGCTGTAGGTATCTGAAAGTTAGTTGAAATTTTCACAGATGATGTATTTCTGTTGCTGCTAAAACAACAAATACTTATTAAATAACAGAAACAATAAAAATTTAAGGGGCTCCCATACAAAAAACATTATTTTTTTTGCCGTTTTTATAGATAATAGTAGGAACCTTTCTTGCGCAAGTCCGACTCGCACTTGGCTTTTAATTAGAATAAGTCAGCGATTAACAAGCTGGTGCAACCACTGTGTCAAGTTGGAAAGTTCACAGTAGGAAGGTGTTAATTAGAGTTTGGCTTCGCAGATCGGATTTGCATCAAATTCCCTCCCAGTTCCGTTGAAACTTCTACTATCGGGGCAGCGTATTCGCGCTTTCAACTTTCCTTGGACGTAGTTTTGGCAAATCGGTTAAACTTCGGCTAAATTGTTAACAATTGTTTGGTAATTACCTACTTTACCTACTTTAGTTTTGCAGATCCCAATTATGATAAATATCCTCTAGACACAGTTGATAGTATTTTATTAAAAAGCGTTATGACGCCATGTTGTCAATTATTGTGTCGACGCCATGAATATTGGCTTTGACTGGCAATCCGCGGGTCCTAGCCTGAAAAACGCTTTTATACCTCTCTCTAGGTTAATTTGAGTGCTTTTATATGAATATCTATGGACTTAGTTCTCCGCAACAATCCGCGCAATTAACTACCAAAGTTATGTTAAATATGTAGATGTGAGTTTTGATTTCACTAAAATGCTGCTTGTGTGAATTGCAAGCCCGCTTGCCGCCTAAAAATAACCTTGTACCTCGCCAAGTCAGGGTCAGTGACAGAGTGATTACGGATGCCACAACGCTTTCTGCAATAATTACGTGTGAAAACTCAACTGAGTGACGTCACAGTACTTGTATTCCTTCACAACAAACAGAAACAATGAGTATAGAATCTCCTGTTTTGTAAAAATAGAGAAACCGCAAACACGTGCGGCTGCGAGTAATGTAAGGGCCAGTGCACAGAGTATTGCAGCCAATTGATTTTAAACTGTTTTTATAAAGGTAACGCAAAAAGAACATAATATCTACCTGCATTACATTTGATAGGTATTAGTTTCTACATTCTAATGATGGCTATGAATATTTTCTTTTAAAATTTAAGCTTTATTATTTTTTAAGTAGACTAGTTATAAATAAAGGTGTGATTGAGCTATCATGCTTCGCAGTATTTGTTTAAAAACGATTTTTAATAATATATTATGTTGTTTTGCCGAGTTATCTCTGGCAAAGAACCTCCTATCAAAAAACCTCCCCTAATTTCTAATTACTATGTCGCTTACACAATACTATTAATAGTAAACGAAAAGACTAAAACAATTTTGCTCTCATGCAAACGCCCTAAGACCTAATCTACGTAGAATTCTGGCAGCTCTCTACTCAATATTGTCGGTTATTGGCACGGGGTAATGCACGCTATCGCTGTCTAATTATCAGCTGGCTATTACCCGGACGTGGAATAACCTCGATTTGCGCTTATAATGAGGTCGTTTCTAGTCCATTTATTTTGTTATACTATTTTGTTATAAAAGCAATGCCAAAAATCAAATTAATTACTTTTTATTATGATAATAAACAACTAACATAAACCCTACCGTGCTAGCTCAAAAGTAACTACGTCTTGGAGCGATCCATGTAAAAAATTATAAATTCAACATAAATTAATTTTACAGTAGCATTGCATCTGAGCTTTATTTCATCACATCATAAAAAATCAACTAGCTTTTGCCCGTAGCTAACACGCCCTTCGCAGACAACTTTCCAATAATCGTGCAATTACTTTTTTTTACGGTTTACGCTTTTTTTTTATGTGACCATCTTAGTTTTTAATGGTCACAAACGCACCTGTGACCGACTTGGAACGACTCTCACTAAGATTTTAATACCCACTCCTGAATTGGTTAGTTATATTCTAATGTTCTTATAAATACCCTCTGCTTACTTGTCTCACTATTCCAGTCCCTATTAGAGTCTTGATCAGAGTCGATGACAGGTGCAATGGTCGGTTATGCTTTGTTTATATAATTTTATATCCATAAACTCTTTAACAGAATGACCCCGATGGGACCCCGATCCCGCGAAAAACCTGTAACTAATGTAGGGAAAATAAAACATTATTTTATGAACGAATAAGACCTGGAAATTATTTAGCGACAGAAAACTATCCTGGCCTCGTATTCTAGGCTTTGGCATAAAATATAGATTACTGATGGTATGTGAACTGAGAGTTACAAACAATAGACTAATAAAAAGGAAACAAGAATTTAAGACTTTATTATTGTTTTGTTTCAATCTAAGGGAATAATTAAAACGAAATTAGCGAGTTCGTCGTTGGCGCTTGCGTGTAAATTAATTGAAAAGTTCGTCTGTTTTCAATTACAACGGATTTTAATTGCTTCTTCACAAAATCATTTAATATTTAATGAAAATTTTCGATCCATAATCGCTGTTTTTGACAATTACATTATAGTCAAAAAATATTAGTTGTTAGTTAGTATATTAGTAGTTAGTGTAATTTTAATCTCGATAAATCCCTAGACTTGTATATAAAAATCATGTTCTATACTCTAAATAAATACAATACCCTACCAATAGTTCCAGTATAAAATTCCAATAATTTTTTACGTTTTACGTAATCTGTGTCCCAAATTTCGTTCAAATCCTTTTTGCCGTTTGGGTTCGATTGAGTAATAACTGTTAGATACAAAACTTTTCCGTCGTTTCGTATTCATGGTGTTATTGGTATTATTTTGCCTTATTTGCATAGGAAATACTTGGGCCGGGGACAAGGCAGAATGGTTATCTATAAAGGAAACGATTTGATAAATTGTTAGCCAATAAAACTTGTAAATGAAAATGCTTCAATTTAATCATGCTGCAATAAGATCAGGTACAAAAAATGAGTTGTAGGATAAATTAGTTATTAGTTATTTTAAAATAAATCACCCGTTAATTGGGGATTTAAATAACCACTTTACAAAACTATTAAAATACTTAAGGAAAAGTCAAAAAGTACCGACCTGTCATTTACTTTTATCAGAGGAAAAAAGGATATATAAATTTTAAAAAATTAATTGATTCAGAACACTTGATTTCTTCGAAAATTGTTATTTTTATTTATTATCCGTCTTGAGTAATGTAAATGAACATGTAAGTATTGCGTCGATGGATATTTCTTCGAGGAATTCACACAGACCAGATGTGAATGGAATAACACGCCGCACGTCACAGTCTCAACATGACCGAGTGTCAAAACATCATCAGCACACTATAAACAAAATGAAGTGCAAAGTGCAAGAGTATTGACGTCCCACTTCCGATCAAACCCACGCGAAATTATCAAAAAGGGCTGTCAATATTTTGAGTGTGTAGTCCGTGCTATTATCTAGCAACTCATCAGTTATGTGAATATGTGTATTTCACTTATTTATTCAACATTTATTCGTTTTCACTTCCAATCCTATTGCACAGCGACTTTATACACTATTTCTATGTTCATATGTTTATGTATGTATATTCAAAAGGTTGATTGACTTATTTATTAATTTACAATCAGTAATCCATGATTCGGTGCCTACTCAAAAATAGTAGTTTGGGTGACTGCAGTCAGTGACCAGCGTCTAAAATCGTTATTTGACAGTTCAAATAACAATTTTATATCCGTATCGGTACTTTCAATTCAAAATATATCAACTAATCACACAGTGGACGAGCGAACGGTTTGCTTTCTCAACGAAGCGGCTCTTGGCTGCACTTGGCGTAAGAAAATCCAAGCTTGAAAAGGGTCTCGAGAAATTCTCAGAGGGTCACTGCCCCCTCGGGGTTCTGCTATCACAGAGTTAGTAGTGCGCAGAGAAATTTATTTTAATGAAAGAACTATTAGCAACGCTTTCTACTTGTATTGGTCCCCAGAATCTTTAATACAAAATGAGTGTGTAAAAAGAATAGTTCAATAATGATTGATAGTAATTAATGTCCGCATGCCATGATTATTTATTTTATGTTCTTGGTACAGCCCTACGAATTCATGAATGAAATGATGCAAAAATATTGACTCGTGTCGTGTCATGGTATGACGTACGTTTCGAGTTAGCCAAAAAATGGCGAAATGCGCATGAGTTTACTGAATGAATTATTATGTCACTATATATATTATTTTAGAAAAATTGTCTTCTTTTCGGTATTCAAAACTATATAAATAGGCTTCTGTAGAGAAATTTATGTCTATTACATTTATATTATTCTTATTGTAGTGTAGTAGTAGTAGTATGAGTAAGCAGTAAGCATAGTATTAAGTAATAACTGTGTTATAAGCTAACTAATTATATTAACGTAGAAATAAAAATTTCGAGTACCTACCTAACCGATCAGATGAGTATAATTTAACCCGTCACCTCATGGCATTCGAATCTAACCTAGAATCTTCTGATTAGATTAAATATGAGATAAATATGTATAATTAGAAATAAAGAAACTGAAGAATTTATGAAAGGTTTATATAATCAGTAACTAATTGGAACGGTCCACGAGTATGCATACTAAGAGGAATAATAAGGATTGATGACAAAAACGTTAAGAATTTTATATTATGTACATGACTTTCATCTTCTGCCCACTAGCATTACCCACGGAATATTTTCATTACAATAGCTACTAATTTTAATAAGTATAAACCCTACTCTTTCAATAAGAGACTTAAATAAAATAAAGTCATCATCATCATCATCATCACAACTCTTTCGTTGTCCCACTGTTGGGCACGGGTCTCCTCTCAGAATGGGAGGGATTAAGCCTTAGTCCAGAACACTGGCCAAATGTGGATTCAGTGCAGTCATGCATGCTTCAGCAGTGAAGTCAGTGCTTGCCACATAAATGTCTTAAATTCGCGGAACTCACTGGTCAATGTTGAAATATCCGGACTGGGTGTAGACGGGGCAGCTGCGGCTTTGTCCAGTTTATGCTCGATGTCCTGCAGTCGGGTTTTAAACAACTTCTCCAGTTTGTCCATGTTGTCCATGAGTTGAGACTCCATTTTCGATAGGTAATTTGCTTGCACAGTGATGATACGTTAGTTAAAGTGAAAGCAGGTAAGTTTGCAGATTATTAAACACTAATTTTCATTAGAAAAAGCGAACTTTAACTATTTTTAACTAATTCACAAAGAGGAACGCACTTTTTCGCGTGTTTACTCCAAACTACCCACACAGGACAACTTTTACTTGTCATTGTATCGCTGCCTTCCAAATGATGTACTTTACCACTCAAGCCTGAGATAATATACATATCACTACACATGCTATAAAACAAGGCAAGCTTGAAAAATATTAAGAACATTCTGCTCGGTCGAAACACATATTTATATGTAGGGCAGGGTGGTATGCTGGAAGTGTACTTATCTCATAATATAATAAATGGAGAATAATAAAAATTCTCCGTCCAGAGCGCATTTACGAACATTTATCACCCACTCCGCCGAGACACCATAGCAATGTTCCTCACTTTGTTCCGAGGACACCAGGATAACAGGAATTGTTTGAGTGAACATACATAACATAACATCGCGGCTATGTTTCTCGAAGGGGTAGGCAGAAGTGTGTATCCGAGTAGTACATCCACATTTCACCAGTTATGTTGTAATAGGTGTTGAGCCTATTGCTATACACCTGGAACAAATCCAAAAAGAAAAAAAATCTACCTCTACAAGGTAGAATTTTTTTTCGGCTACCTACAAAAGTGCGTTTTTTTATTAAGTATTTTTAAACGGTGATGTTATTAAATACGTACACTCTCAAAAGAAAAACAGATGTCGCAATTAGACTTTACTTTCATCGCACTTCTTTTATTCGGAATAAGTGGTACTTTTATCTAAGTTGTGGTCAACTACTCTTCTTTATTCTGACTTTGAAAGAGTTCAGCATAGGTGGTGCTGCGTTCTGATTCGTATGCTATCTTATATCCATAAAAGTACTTAGATTCTATAAATTACATTAATAATCGCTCTAATAGCACTTCCCTTTCAATTTCATCCCCATTATCTCCCGTCGGTTTAACTAAACTCCCCTGTCGATTCAAGTGTCTAACATAGCGATACCGACACCGGCGACCGCGTACCCCACATGTGTTTAAGTGGATCGGCCGCGAATATAAATGAATAGGTAGCGTAGGCCTGAAGAACATATTGAACTCGTTTGAAATCGATCACTTTCAACTGTCAGGGAAGTGCTGGCAACAGCTTCCCATTAGTTAAAACTATTAACTAAAACTATTACGCAGTATTGCTGTCACACTAAAACAAATCAATATATTTTTTGTCAGTATATTTTTTGCATGAAGTTCTACCAATAGTCAAATATTTTCTAGTATTTCTTTGTCTTGTAATAAAGTCGCTATTAATCAAAAGTCAGTTAAAAATTGTGTAAATTATTTTATATATACTAATATTATAAAGAGGAAAGATTAGTTTGTAATGTTTTCACACAAAAACTACCGGTCTGAAATCGGTCCATTTCAAAAATTCTTTCACCATTAGCAAGCTGCATCTTCACTGAGTTCACTGAGACATAGGCTATATAATATTACCTACCTGGTGTAAAAGAAACTATTGTTATGTCTAAATCCACGCGAGCGAAGCTGGGGGCATCCACTATTTCTATTAATTTTTGACTAAGGAACACGCAAACGTAATTTTAAATTTCCTTTACATGTAAATACCTTACTACAGGTACTGCTTTTAATATTAACCCTTGAGTTAAGTGGCTCGCAAGAAGGATCGCAAAAAACTTAATTCAGTCAGGAGGCCGGAACATGGATCAGAAAGGATCAGGAGGGATATTTTCTAAGTCGGTCGAGTGTGTTTGAAAGGGAATGCAATCACTGAAACAAATCTATGACAGGGACATAGATACTTACCCACCCAAAGGATTCTGGTAAGTAGGAGGTTAATATCGTCTTTATCTATATATATATAAAAGGAGAAGGTGACTGACTGACTGACTGACTGACTGACTGACTGACTGACTGACTGACTGACTGACTGACTGACTGACATATCAACGCAGGGCCTAAACTATAAGGGTTAGAAACTTGAAAATTTGCACAGGGGTTCCTTTTATAACGTAGGGGAGCACTAAGAAAGGATTTTTGAAAATTCATCCCCTAGGGGGGTAAAACGGGGGTGCAAAGTTAGAATGAAACTTTGCCGTTTTTGAAGTTAGTGAATGTCTAATTCCACGCGAGCGAAGCTGCGGGCGTCCACTAGTTGTTCAATATTGAGCGACAAAATTATTAAAAGCCAGAAATACTTCATACATACATTAGCAATTGAATCTTTATACCAAACTAGGTAAGTATCTATATTTTTTTTGCACTTTGTGAATTTTTCTCTATAACCGCTATAGGCAAGAATCCTTGGCCAGGGTGTGAAAGCATTTATTATCGCTGCGACCCATAGACGTCCCACTGCTGAGAACGGGTCTCCCACACAGACGCAGCTGCGAGAGGTCTAGAGCATACTCCACCACGCCGCTCCAATGCGAATTGGTGGAGGGGTTAGTGGCCAACCCAGTGTCGAATGTTCTCAAGCCACCCAAAGGTGTTCGATAAGGCTTAGCGACTGTTTCCACCATTGAAAACAACTGGGACCGACGGCTTTACATGCCCTCCGAAGCACGGTAGCGTCCATGAAATTTTGCCACTAGCGGTCACCTATGCACAAATCGACCGCGCCCGTCGTTGCTTAACTCTTTCGATCACATTGAATCGACGCGAGCCGCTACACCATTTATTATATAATATTTGCATCAGTACACTGTATCGCCTTGTACAATCATGGTTCACAAACTCATTTTCTCCGATGTCGAGAGCCTGAGTGGATTCTTTCATCGCATTTATTAACTCTTCAGCCGTTCCGCCGCCATTACACAAATAGCTTTCGCCGACTTCATTCACTTATCTGAGCTGTCCAGTCAAATTGTGGAAAGAAATGAGGAAAGAAAAAAGTCTACCATCCATTCCTTCGTCGTAAATTACTGGTCTAAAGTTGAACCGCTCGCGTTCAACACGACCTCAATATTAATCACAACACATTCGGTCATCGGTTGAACCTGTCGTTAAGTCTTATTGGAGGACTTTGGGAATTCTAGAAACATCTGACATGACCTCACATTCGGCCTGCGTAATAATATTTGCTTGACAACATAATAGGTACTATTTATTTTAGATTATTAGTAAGTGATTCATTTTCTACACTACATAAATTTAATTAAGTAATTGCTTAATTCATTTGAAACTTTATTAATATTTTATAATCTTAACGTAATACAAGCCCCAAGATATTCGTAGAATTTACCAGAAATTGTGTTTGAAAGTCAATCTCCATAGTAATCACCCCTTACCGCCCCGAGCTGCTAATTACTGCTCTAAACCTCGTTTTGCCTTTCAATTATCGACTCCCTGGCTACAGCCCTTTATCAACCACCATGGTGCACCTCTCGTCCCACAACAGTAACTTGGTAACAGTAAAGTCTAAAAGGTGCTTGTCGTCACTAATAGTGGAGTTGTATTTCCCCACCGCACAGCCGTGTTTAATTATATGTTTCTGAAACTACATAAATCTAAAGTAGGTAAACAAGTGGTGAGAGTCAAATACTGCTCATTGACACGTAGATAATATCAACTAGGAGGATTTATTGTCACTAGCAGTCGCTGTTCCTGTAGTCCTCATATATACTAACGAACTGACCCAACTAATGTTAATATTAACATCTCCTTGTGGTCAGTTGACCATCCCAGTCATTTTAAATCAAAAAATTCAAATTCTGTCATAGTTATCATGTGCCGCAGCAGATGTGTGATGCTGCTCGTTCACTATATAATTATATCCATGAAAAAAATCCTAGTAGTAGATCTAACTGAACAGGTGTTCATTTTATATTATGGATGTAACTGCCATGAAAATTATCCATTGGATTTATTATGTGTACCAGAACTTTTACTCGGAGGATGCAAATTAAAATCCCGAGGTTTCATTATATAAAAACGTTTCTTGCATTCATCCACAATTTTGTTATGTTCAGCTTAAGTATTTATCATGTTTCTTTTTAGTCTAGTTGTGTTTACTGTGTTTACTATGGAAACATGTATGCCAGTGTATTTAGTGACTTATTTTTATTTATTAATATCTTTATTATTTTATTTTAAGTACCTATATATGGTGACTGAACAGACTAAAAGCTGAACTAACAGTCGAAGATTATGTATTTTATTTTGTGCACAACTCTTAGACTTACATAATCCCATTTCTTAACAGAGGTAAATGGAAATTTCTTTATGCCAATCCGACGAGAAACGGGAAACAGGATCGGTGTAAGCCGAACCCTATTTAGTTACCAATGTTTGTCTACCGTTAATTTAAACTGAGCTTTAGGCCTCGCAAATAAAGACCAAGTTGGTGTGCTGCCAAGGATTTCTTTAACTTAAATTCCTGCTGAGGTAAATCTATAGACTAGATGTTGTACTGTACAGTGAGAATAGACAAGAATGTGGTGAATTATTAATAGAGAGAGGATCCCGGCCTGGTAATGGAAGAAGGGTAATTAAATGTGTGTTTATTCGTATCCAACTAAGAATTCATTTCATTTTCAGTGTCCCTACTACTGTGTGTCTAAAATAAATTAATTAACTAAGATCCGTAGAAAGATCATGGCTCATGAGATGTTGTACATTCTTGAATATGAAATGAGAAAACGGTTTATGCTGACAGGCTTAATGAAGGGTTAAAAACTTGCGCTACTCAACAACTCCCAAGGGAATTAAAGTTCTGTGTTTGGAGCTGTAAGGCCTTCTCAGTCATGACATGAGGAATGCCAAGATATAAACTGAATAGTGGCTCTCAGTAGTACATAAACCCTTTTTTAATATGTGATGACCTGGATTGTCCTGCACAACACTGAGTGAATGTTTCTTGACCGTTACCAATGTTTAAGTTTCAATGACCGCCGAGGTATATAAGAAGAGGGTACTTCGACTACTGTAGCGTCCATATCGTCCATAGATCGAAAGAGTTAAGCAACGACGGGTGCGGTCGGTTTGTGGATGGGTGACCGCTAGTGGCAAAATTTCATGGACGCTACCGCTTCGGAGGGCACGTAAAGCCGTCGGTCCCGGTTGTTTTCAATGGTGGAAACAGTCGTCAAGCCTTGTCGAAGACCTTCGGGTGGCTTGAGAACATTCGACACTGGGTTGGCCACTAACCCCTCCACCAATCCGCATTGGAGCAGCGTGGTGGAGTATGCTCTAGAACTCCCGCAGCAGTGTCTGTGGGGGAGACCCGTGCCCAGCAGTGGGACGTTTATGGGTCGCAGCAGCAAAGGGTACTTGAGTGTTTTCCCATCTGATTGAAGCGAAATCTGATTACAAAGCTTTTAAAAAGATCCATCTAAGCAAATATACTCAGCAATTTCATGTGACTCAACCAAGCTATAAAGACGATTTGATCTTGATCTTCGTGATCAGCCGGGAATAGACGATCGCTCGGTTTATTGGCGGTTGCCCCGCTCCGCCCGCGCGGTCGATAAACAGGCGGGTAATTACTCGTGTTGTGGCATGTGCATGTGTTGGGTAAACAAAGACGTTATCTACATATTTACTTTCTAATATGCATTTCATCATTAACTCCGCTGATTTGCGTCACAGGTGCTAGCAAAGTGAAAATGTAGGATACAGGGAATAAAAATGTTACCTACTCCTGCCATTAAACCATGCCCGACAAATACTCGTAGTTTATGTCTCCGTTTACCTATTCTGAATGCCGAGAATTTAGTCCATAGTCCAACCGTATACTGAGATTTATATAAATAATAGGCATGTAAGGTTCCTAGCGAAAAGTTAATGTTCCGAACTCGATCCCCGAACGTCTCGATCAAGAAGTCGGAATTTTAACCACTTGAACCTTAATCACTGCTTTTATCCGAGCGAAAGACGATGCAAGAAGGTTGGCTCGGAGGCGCACCATTGCTTATTTCACTCGCCCGTGACGTGAGCAATTGCTTTTCAAGCTATTTGTCTTTCGGTCGGAAAATTGTGATTATTCCAATGCCGAAACACGTATTTGTGGCCTGATTGAATGTAGAATGATGTAGTAGTAACTTTTTAACACGCTTTTATTAGCTTGGTATGTATGTAACTATGTAGTATGTATTTATTTGAAACTTTGCATACTATCAAGAACCGATGATAAAGCAATAATAAGAAAATTTAAAAATTTACATTTTAGGTCGGTTATTCACAAAAGCTTGTTTTTTAGTTTATTTTAAAGATGACCTAGCATGCATCACCATTCCACCACCCATCCTACCTATGAAATTATCCTTATAGGACCAATTATGTGTTAGATAATAAATAGCAAACGAATATTTGTAGTTTCACAAACAGATGACATTCCTACAGTTTAATTTCAAGTTCAATACACAATAGGTACTACAGTGCACAATTATTGGCTGTTTAGTCAATTTTGAATAACTATTTATAACAAACCTCGTACTCAAGTAAAATTTGAAAGTGATATTAAAATAGTTTAAAATTTGTTTCCGTTAAGCTCAGTCGACTAGCCCAGTTATACCCACTAGCAAGTTAGTTCGGCCTCTCTGCGAGGCGGCGGCGTTTTTAATATTTAGATTTATTTGATCATGGATAAACGCCCCAGATGTCCATCAGACCAAATGCCTTCGGGGCGGACGCGGCTATGACCCGCTAACGTATCGATCTCGTACGCAACATGAATAATTTTGTTAAGAGCTAATTAAGAAGTCGCAAAACAGTGACTGTATTACACTGTCAATTTCACTGGCTGGTCATACAAAGCCTCACCGGCTGGCCTTAACTCCCCTCCCTTATTCCTGAGCTTTTCCGTTTTGTTCGCGTAGAGGTCGTTCCATGGGCTGTATTCCAGAAACTCGATTCGTATTTTAACTTTGTAACATATTTTTTTAATGTTTGTAATAATTGAAGAACCAAAAATTCGAAATTGTTGAGAATACGGCAGCAGATTGTTACCACCTTAAGGAAGCTAACTTTCACTAATCCCTATACTATCCTCATTGGAGCAACATGGAGTATGTATTATGAACCTATTATGCTCCAGACTTTATTATTTATGAGGTGGGACCCGTACCTTGCAGAGCCATGACAGCCAATTAATAGATTTAAATAAATTACTAACCCTACATTGTACGAAGAAAAACTTGTGTAAGTACCTATAGAGACTTTTCTGTTTCAACTGCTTCAATCACACTA
This sequence comes from Carterocephalus palaemon, assembly GCA_944567765.1. Classification (NCBI taxonomy): domain Eukaryota; kingdom Metazoa; phylum Arthropoda; class Insecta; order Lepidoptera; family Hesperiidae; genus Carterocephalus; species Carterocephalus palaemon. The sequence goes on along the minus strand of OX155655.1, from coordinate 3,689,502 downwards.
TCAAATTATAATAAGTATTATAAAGGCGATAGTTTGTGTGTTTGTTACTTCTTCACGCTAAAACGGCTGGACCTTTTTATCCCGATATTGTGTTTCCCTTGGGATAAAAAATCAATTTTAATATTTTTAGTATTTACTATACATTTCGAGCTGGGTGTGCAGCAGCTAGTCATATATAAATAGTATAATGTTATGTTTGTATACAACGTAACATAACATCTACTTCTCACCAGTTATGTTTATGTCCCATGTAATAGGAGCTATACACCGGGCACAAATCCAGCCTCCGAGCTGCTACCGAGTATTTCAGGTTATAAAAACCCGATGGTTGATGCCCGGCCCGGGGATCCGGGCCCCGGGAGCTTAGTAGTCGCAGCGTAACCGCGACTGCGGACTATCACTAGACCAACGAGGCAGCCATAACTTAGCAAAATCCTTCTAACCACTCCAATTATGCATGTGTAGTGTAGAGCCAGCGTTTGGTTTACACTAATCCTCGTAATATTACTACATAGTAAGGATTCTCGGTAAACTTTCAAAGAGGAATTACACGGGAACAACTTAGCCGTTGCTTCAACTTCAACTGATTGTCAAATACACTCAGTGTATTTCGATTTTATTACTTTCTATATACTCTTTAGACATAATAATAAGTTTAATTATCTTTTGTAACCGACTTCGAAAAAAGGAGGAGGTTTTATGTTCAACTGTTAGTACATATTATTTTAATATTTAGCCTAGTAGCGTCTATAGCCAGCTACCTTGGCTAGTGTGATGATGGCTTAACCCCTCCCATTCCGGGAGAATACCCGAGGCCAACAGTGAGACAAAATAGGTAAATTGTAACTGTTGGATAAAGAAAGATAGGGTGGAAAAGGTACCTGGTTCGACTGTACCCCGCGTCGAGATGGTGATGACGCGTCGGAGCTCCGACCTTTCTTAATCGTCCATATGATGATTTTGCTGATTTCCAATTTCACGTATCACTGTAGATGCACTAATACGTGACACTCAAATAATGTTTTTGCTACTTTGTAACTGATTCTGCGGCGAAATCGACGGGAACACGGGAGCTCGACCGGACTTGACGCGCGTAGTCGGCAGAAGAGAATTGTCACTTCCTACCCCCCAAGTATTTGGTTTTATTGACGGGAAGGAAGTTGAGGTGAGGGTAGGGTATCGGATCGGTTGCGTTCGGAAATAACCATCAGTAACAGAAAATTCAATGTAGTTAATTCATAAAAAGAAAAATATATAGGTAAAGAAAGGGTTGTCTGGTCGTGGTGGTGGCGGAAATGCAAGGCCCACTGTAAAAGGAGTATTTATTTCCTACTACGTTATAATAATGACCAAATATACCTTATATTTCCCAAAATATTCTAATTAAGGATTTAAATAATTCACTGAAATTGTTACAAATTTTTTTGATATAATTTTCGCTGCGAGAAATCATTTTAATTTTAACAAATTTGATACATAAAAACATCACTGTATATTTTGCGTATTAATTCTTGCAATAGAGCTATTCTAAAAACGAGATACACAACATAACAAAACAAACAAATCCAATTATCTTATATCCTTCTATCCAATTAGCTTTAGCGACGTCAGCAGAAAGAATATAAAAAATGTTATGTGGTTTCGTTAAACACTGATTGGTACAATTTACCTATAACTTGAACTTACTACATATTATGTAAATATTAAAACAAATGGACCTTTCTTTTGGAAGTCGGTTAAAAATGGATGTAGAGTTGTTTACGATGACACTAAATTTTATAAAGCAATCTTTTCTTAGACTCGACTTGAACTTCGAACGATTTAAAACTTTCCTTAAGCTTTGAAACTTGCTTAAATATCAAACCCATCGGAACGGGTAACCATTTCAAAACAGTACCTACCTATTTATTAACATTTACCATAAAGTATGTCTCACAATATCCGTTAAAATTATTTTACTGTAGTACTTACATAGTGTAAAATATAATAGTAGTTCACGCCCTCAAAGTGTACCTTACTAGTATAAAATATGGAGATTATAAAACGTGAATTGCCAGTATTTGCATGACACGCTTTCTATTTAAAAGGACTCAGAGATAACATGGTCATGATCTGAATATTTATATACTCCTGGGGTTTCGCTATCCCAGACTAATGTTAAAGATTCAACTTATAAGATAATTTTAATATTTTGCCGTGCAGGATAAAACATTTTAGTGGTTTGTGTACCCAAAGCAAACATAGCATATTATTATGAAATTACGTTAGCCGGCATTGTTAATGGAGGAGTGTTCAGAGATACTGTGCGAATTTTTTAGGTAGGTTTCCTGATTTCTCCGTAATTTTTTTTTTTTTAAATGTATACCTTCTCTCGCAGTTTTATCATTGTCAAATAAGTCAGAATCAGATGGGAGTTATTACAATCGAGGGTAAATACTGAACTAATTGATTATTATTATTAATCAATGTATAACAATGTTGCAAAGTACTCGATATTACTATGAGTACACTCGTACGCTGATTGATTACAAGTGCAAATTAACCGATCATCTATTATGTATGAGTGACATTATGGTGATCAGTACGAGTATGTAGCGATCTAGTTTGATTTAGTTACGTAACTACTCGTATGATAATTAACTGTTATTGCTAGGTATTTGAATTGATTTGAATTAAATTGTATTTGAAATAATTACTGCTATTTTGGTAAACCAGTGATGGTTATAGTTGAAATAAATAAAAATTATAATAATTTTATGTAATGTTACGTGGTACCTTGGCCAGAGTATATACGTTCAATGTACCTATACATATTTAATATAGGGTCTACGCTTCTACCACCTATACTAGAGTTAGGCATTATAGCTCTTACCCTCGGTTGAAGGTAAGGTAAGGTAATGTTGAAGGGCAACGTTATTTGCGATAGATATACAGTTTAAAAAATTCTCCTATTCTTCTGTTAGTTCTCCCCCATATATTTTGAGCTTTATGGGTTAAGTGTCAACAATCTAAGGTCCCACTATTCGGAACGGTATCTCTCATGGCATAGCTGAGTGAGGTCTAGAGCATATTTTCATACATTGAGATACAACATCGAACATCTATTATGTTCCTACATTTTAGCAAATAAAGATTCTTTCATCTGTACTATACTAATATTATAAAGAGGAAACATTTGTTTGTAATGTTTTCACACAAAAACTACTGGACCGATTCCTAAAATTCTTTCACCATTAGAAAGCTGCATCTTCGCTGAGTGACATAGGCTGTATAATATTACTAGGTGTAAACGAAACTATTGTTATGTCTAATTCCACGCGAGCGAAGCTGCGGGCGTCCACTAGTTCATTTATAAAAAGATTAATTAATTCTTTCAGAAATCGGAAAGTGACCGAATATGGAAAGAGTGTTAGTTAATGTCCCTGTCAGTCGGCAACAGCTGCCGACTTTAAGATGGTAGTCTCTTGTGTCTGTAAATTTTCACTTGCTTCGCAAATAGTGCAGTTCCGATGCAGTTTAGCCGTTAGCCGACATCTTAACTGCAATCTTGAAAGTGTCGTTTAGAACAAAGCCGAAGACATAACACTTAATGCGCTTAAGTGCAGTGAACCCGGCGCGGTGGTGCCATCGATTGTATCGGTACGAAGCACGAAGTATGGAAGAGAGAGGAGTACTGTAGCACATTTGATCATTCAAAACTAGTAGTTGAAAATTCCAAGACGGAATTCTAACCAACTACAGTACTTCAAGTAACCAAAGCACCTAATTTATAAATTAAATGTAATACATCAAAAATAAGTAATGTCTGGGGTCAATGGGATCTTACTCTATAGTGTCACTTATTTGCGGAATTGAAGAGATCTTGTGCAATAAACCGCTCCGCCGGCTATTCTATATTCACCTACCGTCCAAGAGAAGAACTAACTACTGATGAATAATGGTAGCTATTATCATAATTTCGCTACTAATTTAAAGTCCCAGTAGCAAGCCAGGTATAGCAGTTTAGGAGACAAGGCACAGCCACATACAGCTGCTCTTCTTACCGTTCTTCGTGGTACGAATCGACTTCGAGCCATGAGCATTTGCATGGAACTTTATCGTTTGTCAATACTTGGATTGTTGGCTTATAAGCTCCATCGCAGGCTATAGAGAACAGTCTGGAAGGCACCAGGTACTAACTTAGAGGTAATAGGCTTCTTCAAAGAGGCTTCAGTGAATGTATTTTGTTTCGGTTTTCATACTTTAAATGCAAGGTTGACGCAAGTCCGCTTACAAATCTTTTCCAGTAAAAATTTATTACTTGTAGTGAATGCAGGCCTAAGATTAATAATCAGACCATGATCAATACACTTAAGACCTTTGTTATATACTGTCTTTGAATGGTAAATCTACCTTCAGTCGCAATGAAGCTAATCATAATATACCTTTCATATTCTTTCAATAATACCAGATTAAAAAGATAAATACCAGATTGGCTCATTAACTTATATATCACTAGTGGTCCGCCCCGGCTTCGCACGGGTATTTTATATAAAAATCAAAATTATAATACACGCACATAAACCCTATTTGCGTCAGGTTACTAAAAAAATAAAAATTTAACACGACTTTATTTTACATATATAGATTATAACAATAGTTTCGTTTACGCCTAGTAATATTATATAGCCTATGTCACTCAGTGAAGATGCAGCTTTCTAATGGTGAAAGAATTTTTGAAATCGGTCCAGTAGTTTTGGCAGCGCACGCCAGAATAGCTCGCAGATGGTAGATTTTTTCCTACTTACCTAATTGACACTTATCGTCATATTTTGGACAATTCACACAATATCTTTATAAATTTTAGCCTGTGTGTTATTCTGATGTATAAGCTATATAATTGTACAGTTTCATTAAAATCCATTCAGTACTTTTTACGTGAAAAAGTAACACACATCCATCCATACATACATACATACTTACTAACTTTCCTCTTTATAATATTAGTAGGATAGGATTAGTAAGGATTATACCTTATCAACAGCCTAAAATTTAAGTTTTATGCTTCTAGTTCTGAAAATGACAATACTTTCATACAACCTTTCATCTCCCTTTTCAACCCATTACAACACTTTTTTCCAATTAAAAAGTGTCTATGTCCTTTGTCAGGCTCTAGACTGTGTACCAAATTTCATTTAAATCGGTTCAGTAGTTTTGGCGTGAAAGCGAAACAGATAGACAGACAGACAGATAGACACTTCAAAACCAAACGTCCAATTTTAATCATTCAAAGACTAAATATTATCTACATAAACTGTAAATGTAGTCCAAAAAAAATTCAAGATAAAAAAATGGTTGTTTTGCCTCACTCGACATAGATAGGTATAGTGTGTCGCGGTCTTTTTTATAGATATTTATAAGATCTACAATTAATTAGAACATTTTATGGTTCTATCTTTTATAGTTTAGGCAGCGTACGCAAAATAAGTAACTTTTCTGGTTGATTTTTTACACCTTGTGTCCGAAAAACCCAAATATCTTACGGAACCCAATTTTTTTCCAAAATAAAATTTAGCCTATGTCACTCGGGGATAGTCTAGCTTTCCAACAGTGAAAGAATTTTTCAAATCGGTTCAGTAGTTTTGAAGCCTATTCGATGCAAACAAACAAACAAACAATCAAATCTTTCCTCTTTATAATATTAGTATAGATATAGATAACATATATTTATGATACTTGGGCAATGATGAAATATGGCGTAACGAGTAGGTAGGTACACAATACTCTTCTTTTGAGACAAGAAGGTATTTTTATTATTCTTTGAAGTCTTAACACGCAAGGCGTGGGTGTAGCCATGGATTACAGAGAGAAGCGTGTAGCCACCGAAGAGCGGCATCAACCTTATGTATCTAAGTATACGAAATTGTACACGAAAGAGAATATTAAGGCCCGAAAAAAAGTCCACTAGGGTAAAACGACCCAATTTCTTTTAAAACTTCAGTACATACGTCGTCGTTGATATTTAACTGAGTTCAAACAACTTTCTTTTTGCCAAGATGTTTTATTTAGTTATATATACCTACTGTTAGCGTACGTATTTAGTTACCCTACAATCTTTATGTTCCAAAAAGTTTCTTCAACTGCAAAGAATGAATGAATTATTTTTTCCGCTTTAAGGGATTGTTTAGATTGAATTTATAGGTGGTAGAGCCAACCAGGTAGAGGGAACCAAATAGGTTTTATATGAAACCTAATTGGTTTCCTTAAAGAGTTCGCCCGGGGCAGTACCACCGCCCGCCACGGTACCTAGTACCATTTCTGCCGTGTAATAATTGTTTTAAAAGCAATTATGGTCCGGTTGGAAGGGTGTGGTTTCCGGTTACACTTCTTTAGAGGCGACCATCTTAGTCCTCAAGGGTAGCAACACATCTGTGACTGACTTAGAACGAGACTCCTACTAACAAATACTAACTGGACTATTACTAACACCAACTAATAGGACTAACTATCACTAACAGTCCCCAGTCCTCATACCTACTAACGTACTGACTAACTAATGTTCTAATTAATTCTCTCAACTAATTGGACTAACCATCCCAGTCCTTAATTGAGTCTTGTTCAAAGTCTGTCACAGTTGTCATGGGCGGCAGCGGATGGGTGGTGCTGCAAGCTCGTTTGCTATCTTGTATCCATAAAAAAAACGAATAATAAAAAATCTATATTGCCACACGGCTTCACGTGCCCCCCGCATCGATCTCGGGCCTCCGGAAAGCACCTATGAAATTGAAATTTTTGTCACTAGCGGTCACCCATCCACAAACCGACCGCGCCCGCCATTGCTTAACTCAGTCGATCACATTGTATGATCAACTGTTTGAGCGCTACTACCTAACTTCTAGCTTCTCGTGCGCTTAGACCAATACTTAATTATTGACCGAGCATGCCGGAAGCCCTTTATGAGCCTGTTCCGTTTGATCTTTGCGAGCCCATTTGCCAATGATCCGATTAAGGCCCGTATCAAGTAAGATTTGATACTAAGAACTATTTTCAGTAGTTATGGTATTATTCATATAAAACGCAAATGATGAAGCGCTCGCGGTGGCGTAGGATGAGTCAGCCGTTTAATAAATCAACCGGTTGATAAAAGGATAATGTTAATTACAATAACAATGAATAGGGTTGAAAATGTGGAATGGTAAATTTGAATTAACAATGATATAGGTCGGTAAAAGTATACAGCTGGGACCAAATAAGTTTTCTGAAACACCTTTTGCTACTTTGTTCGCATTTTGTGGAAAAAAGCAATTTGTATCAGTTTAATGAAACGTAGAAAACTTCTAAAAAGTCTTATGGCTTTGTTGTACGTAGCTTAACTACTGGGTCTTGGCAAACAGAGATTGAAACACACGATTTGATGTAATTGTCTTTAAACATTCTTAAAGGCTTTGTTCAAATACAATTGTAACTCTTCAAATACAATTTTAGTTGTTTTTTGTGTATATCTTATATAAACTTTTTTATAATATAAAAAAATGTCTCTAGTTAAAACCCAGAGTACAGAGACGTCAATTCGTATGAAGAATGGGAGAAACATTTAAACCTGAATCATAAAATAATTCTATATAATCATAGAATATTTTTTATATTATAGTCTAAATATAATACAAACCGTGGATAAACGTACCCAGAAACAGACCTACTTATAATTACTGAGTATGTTTTTATTTTATTTATTTATTACTAAGTATATTTCTTTACCCTGACAACCTCGAAGAGGATGGAAGTATTAGTAAGTAAAGCTGAATTGGTGAGCTATAGAAAGTTGTCGGCTTGGGAGAAATTTTGCATTGCCAAGCTTTAAATGAGCCTTGAAAATTCTTCGAAAACCAGCGGTCTGGGAGCAGTTTGCAACGAAATACCTCAAAACTTCTAAAGAAATCCATTAATATTTTAACAAAGAATATAATTATAATGTACAAATACAAAGCATTTTATGGTCGAGAACAAAAGGAAAAATGTTTTGCTACGAATAATTTTCTTTGCTTGACCAAATTTTGGTTTAGCGGTCTATTTCTCATGATCGTTTTAAACAAGCTACGCGTAGCTTCTTATAAAATTCATTCGTATTTTCCAAAGGGACTGATAGCTCATTTCATATTGGCGGGTTGTTTCAACCGAATTGAGTTTCGGCCTCGCGTTTCTGTAAAAGTTATAGCGGTACCTATTAATTTATTGTTGGTTTTACAAAGTTTTGTTTTTGTTCGCGCCGCTCATATCGGGTTTTGTTTAGGAGATGGATTACGCAGGGCCCATTTAATTTTATAAATTGAATTCTAACCAATCTGACGGCATGACAATGATGTTTGATAATGCTTCCCAAACCCAGGTAAGCAAACGGTAAAGTCATTTTATCAAGAGATAAACAGATTAACTAAATAGAGAGCTTAAGAGATCATTTAAAATACTAAAAATCTTGTTTCTGTTATTATAACCTATTAAAATTATAATTTCTTAATAATATTGTTCTTATCGTAGTAGCGGATGGGTGGTGTTGCATGAAAGGTTGCTATTTAAAACTTCTTTTTTTCCTATAACAACATTACAAACATTTTACATTGATATTTGACAACCAATAAACCATACAAGGCTTGTCTAGGGCACCGATCCCTGTGAACTGTAAGAATATAGTTAACTAACTCTGACTGTGTGATCGTTTTAAGTGAAGAACCTCTTGGTAGAGGATGGCTTGGCTTGATGGTTCAAGGGATGTTTCCAGCAATCGATTGAAAATTGATCGATAGTTAATTATAGATTAAAAATCGAATGATTACTTCAGTATTTTGTCACGGGAGCCACTCAATTTTCCGGGATAGAAAACCATGACCTATGTTACTCTCCAGGCCGCGTTCTATATTATGTGAATAATATCATATCGATTCAGAATTTCGTTGAGTAGTACAAGAAGGACAAACCAACTACCAAAAAAGAATTTGTAATTTGTTTAATATCGCTCAAAAATTTGCATTCCCATACGTGTACTTGGAACGTATGAAAATATATTTTCTATATTTACGTGTATGCATATAAATATTTACCATCTGAGGTTATTAATCTACGGTAGTACTCGTATATAGCAAGGTAGGTATGGCTTAGATAGCACCATCCTCACAACATATAGTCGTCAGTACTATGATCTAATATATCTATCTACTCGTATACCTAGCTGTTTATCGGAGCCGGAGCTTTCCGTCCGACTCGGAATCGATACCATGTGCCCGGGTCCTTATCTACAGAATGATAAGTAGAAAAGATACCGTAGATACACACTATTACGGATTCATATGATTATCTTCGGTCCCATAGGTTAAGGTTAAAGAAAGAATAGGTTTAGATATCCTTTTCATGTATCCTATTATAGACAACTGCTGGACATAGCATCCCTCAATCGACTTCACTCCTACCGATATCCTGTTCTCTGAATCTTTTCATCTTGTTCTGTTTCCTGTCCAACGATTCCGTGGCGCGTTAGTCAGTGAGCTTGAATACCGAGATATTTAAATGAATTTTAATTGTTTATTTATTCGAGGATTAATATTTTTCTGACGGTATGGGTGTCTTAGAATTTAACGATTCTCAGCGCGTCTGACGTCTGACTTCCATAGAACCTCAATAATGATTTCTATTATATAGCTTTTGCTGTGTTGTTGTTGCTCGTTGAAATACCTATAAAGGGCGAAAACGCAAAGTATCACAGTGCCCTTTTATTTACCGATTACGATCAGGAATAATTCAAACACAACACGGAAAACTGTTCTTTGTTGTCCATTTAAACCCGACGCAACAGAGTTCTGAAAAGTATTTTACGGTTTCAAATATGTAATCAAAGCAGCGTTTATAAACATTTTTTTTAAGTATTTTACAATTTAAAACATTTGATCAAAGGATTTTCCAACGTGGTATTTACAGCCGCGCTGGTCGAGTGGCACCCGTTTTTGTAATCGACATTCGCATTGACTGAAGCCCTGCGGGAAGCTGGCACAGGCAGATTGAGCCAAAGACTTGACAGCAATAGACAGTTAATAGACAAAATTAAGCTAGAATTTGAATCAATCCATACTAATATTATAAATGCGAAAGTAACTCTGTCTGTCTGTCTGTCTCGCTTTCACGCCAAAACTACTGAACCGATTGAAATGACATTTGGTACACAGATAGTCTAGAGCCTGAGAAAGGACATAGGCTACTTTTAATTGGAAAAAAATGTTGTAAAGGGTTGAAAAGGGCGATTAAAAGTTGTATGATAGTATACAGAACTATAAGCATAAAATTCCACGCGAGCGAAGCTGCGGGCGTCCACTAGTACTATATATATACACTACTATACGAGTAGGAAGGCATTCTTAATCCAACATCGATAGGAATCGCTTAAGTTAATTATTAAGTTTAAATTGTAATTTATTTTAATTAATTTAATTTTCAAGTAATTAATGGTTTTCCTGGACCCTCCGCAGCGCAGCAAACGTAATTTCCGATCAGATCCTCGACAGTCCCATTAAATAATAAATAAAATAAACTGTATTATGATACGATGTTAGCCACCAGTAATAAGTAACAATAGTGAGTAGGTAACACACCCATTCACCTGTTCCCATCTCATGATAACACCAAAGATCCACCTTGATTTTCTTATCATTTTAGCCACCGTAATTAATATGAGAATGGAGAAGGATATTAACAATAACATAAAAGCACAATGGATTATGGATTATATGATTTACTAAATGGATGTACCTAATTCGTGGTAATATTTTCGTAACCAAGTTATATACTGTTTCATTAAGTTTTGATTGACGAAGATTGTGGGCTGACAATCCTGCGCCTACAGATAGTTACATCCTCAAATAGAATTATATGTGGTAAATCCACAATCTTACTTAATTAGTCATTTTGACAGCACGACCCGCATATTGGGGCACTTTACGGCGTCTGGGCGGCATTAATCAAGTGTCCGGGGCAATAACCCGGTGCTTTCACCTTACCTTATTTATAACTCAATCTGCCTTTAGCGACGGTTTTCCATGGCTTAGACGTGACTTGTTTCCACTGTACAGTAACGGTGATAGCCCAGTTGCTATCGAGCTCGCCTCTCACTCAAGGCTTTCGGTTTATTTGCGATTTAAAATATTTAGTGTCACCTGCTGTACCTACAGTTCAAGAAGAACATCGAAAACCTGAATGCCTGAGAGTTATTCATAATTTGCTCGAAGGCATGTGGCAGTGTGGAGATAAAGGCAAAAAATAGTCATCTATATTGATTTTGACTTAATACTATTTTGCAACACGTTTGTCATTATCATATGCAATTTCGTAACATAAATGTGTTGTCCTTTTAACCCTGTGGCCTCCATAAAATCTACGCCGCCCTAAAAGGAAAGGAAACGCTATTCGGGGTCGAAAGGGCCAGTAAAATCTAATATTAAGTCGTAGTAAATTTACGCCAGTGTGAATAAGATAGTAATCGCTTTACGGGTCACTGATAGCCGTGTTGCTGGGGAAATTGACTTCTAATCGACCGGGATACTGATAAGTCCTTGGGCAGGCGTTGGAATTTTCTTACATTAACCAATAGGTCAGGTACGAATACTTTATGTTAGGTCTTCCCTTTACAATCTTAATATAGGGTTTACTCAGATATTTTCAAGAAATCTTTTTGTTTTTTTCTGTATGTTTGATAGCAACAGAGACGCGGATCGACGTGCTTATTTGAGCTGCCTGCGCAAACATTTCTTTGTCTCACTGTTGGGAAAGGGTCTCCAATCGGAATTGGAGATCTACCACGCTGGCCAAGTACTGATTGACAGACTTCACTGGCCTTTGAGAATATTATGGAGAACTCTGCGTCACGATGTTTCCTTCACCGTTACAGCAGGTCAAGTCAGGTCAGGTAGTTTCTTAAATCGCACATACCTAACTCAGAAAAGTCATTGGTGCGTGCCGCTTGAATTTGAACCCAGACCGCTCGTGTGAGAGACGAGTTCGAAAGCCGCTGAACTGACACCGATTTGAGCAACAGTTATAGTTATTTTTTTACAAAATGTGGTAAATAAATGTTCTTCATACCTTTGCCTACCCAGTCATGGAAATACAGGAGTATTCTTTTATCATATTACAGAAAGCTTTATGGTTAAACCGGTACTGCTTATTATAATTTATTTATTTATTTAATAATTTACTTCCCACCGGCGACCAGAGTCGTAACATCAGACTTCATGTTTTTCATCCCATTCTGTTATCGATGCTTTTGAATGAGCCACTTCATTACAACAAATCAACTGCGGCATGTTCATGAAAACAAAGGACAATCAACCCTTGCAAAGTTTACGAGATACTTGAAACTTCCAAGGGGACGTCTAATTTACTTTTATCAAAGGGGTAAAACAATACCATCGAGTAAGGTGCGGTTAAAGAGAGCGGGTCGTTACGACCGGGCTGAGAAAAACTGTAAAACGGAAAAGGTATCTTGGCTGTCCTAAGATACTAGAAATTTTGCAACTACAAAAATGTTTGGTCAAATGACCCCACACGTTCTCTTCTCAGGACCAGCTCCTGACTCATTTGATATCGCTTTGTTTATAAAATCACAATAATATGAGTATCTAGTAGTATCTAGTAGTATCAATGATTATTATTAATATTTAAATTAAAATTACTATAATAATATGGTTTAATATTAGATTGAGTTACTCAATATAAAATTATTTCGATAAGTCGCATTGTACGCACAGCTGTCGCCGGTCTCAACATAACTAATATGAGACAAGTGTAGACTAACAAATTTGGAATTGATTTAGCCTTTGCCCGCGAAAGTTATAAGGATTCATAATCATCAAGGATAGATTCATTTTTCGTTATATGGTACCTATTTGTATGAACTTTTTGTTAACCCAATGAACTTCCACAGATTACAAATGCGCGGCGAAAAGCATTGCGCAAACCGTTTTGTACAGGATCGCCAGAAATCCAATCAGTGTGGATGTAACTTCAGTCTTCGGCGTCTTCCAGTTCCAGAGAATCTCCGTAAAGAATGAATTTTCAGCCTGCTGGTAATCTTGGGATTGTTGATCATCTGGACCGCTTGTTTTTTTATTGAAACAGGCGCCCCAGTCCAGAGTTGGGAGCAGTACTCCATGTGAGGCCTCGCTTGTGCTATATATAGCAGGAGCAAGATATCTGATGGATAATAGGCTGTAGGTATTCATTAAGCGCACCATTGGACTCTGTACTTTTGTATGTGGTTCAATAAAACTAAATAAGTACCTAAAAATCGGTTTAAAATCTACGTTTTCGATTGTTTCTTGGTGGGTTGGGAAAATAAAAATATTAAATTACTTACGCAAACACGACATCTTAATATATGTATTTCTTCTGTACGTGTGTATGTCACTGAACTCCTCCTAAACGGCTGGACAGATGTTGATAATTTTTTTTGTGTTTGGGATTCGAGAATGGTTTAGATTCACAATTTGGTCCACTGGAAAATAGAAATAATGGATTTTTTAAACACGATTTTTGTATTTTTTATGAAGAATATTTAACATGAAGTGTCGCGTCACTTTGACATTTCATATGGCAGAACAACGTTTGCGCGGTCAGCTACCTATAGTATAATAATTTATAATAATTTACAGTAAAGCTGATATTATTAAGTTAGTTTGATCTACTATAACTATACAGCTGATATTGGATGACTAGAGGTGGTATACGCTTATCATCAAAAACATATTTATTGGCTGTAAACATACATATGATAAGAGCCAAAAAGCATATGCTTAGCCGTAGTCTTCCGTACTTATATCTTATAAAACTACAATCTAATATTAATTATTTATTTGGATATGATTAAACGTCCCGAAAGAATGCGGTTATTACGGATATTATATAATAGCATGGTTGCTATGCGCGCAGCCCTTTCGCTGTCGGGAGTTCGTAATGACGTGTCGCGCTTGTTACCGCCGAATTTGCGAATTTCCATCATTCGAGCTGTGACGTCACCGATGACGGTAACTTGATTATATCTGAATGGATACAATATACGTATATATAGCAGGATGTACTTTTTATTAACCACAAAATTTTTACTTTCATTATTATTTACACAACGCTGAAATTTTTATTTTTATTGGCATTTGGTCCATAACACATAACATTTTTTATAGCTAAAATTAATATTTTTTATATAAGCAGATTATATGAAAACAATATTTCAGTAGACGGGATTTTCACCGAGCAAGGCTAGAGACGTTTTCATCGGGTCGCTTGTAAAGGGTACCTTTATGAAGTAAAATACGGCTAAACCGTTATAAAATACGTACAAAATTATGTATAACCTGCTGTCAAGTACAATGTGAAGATATGAAGGCGAAATTGTCACTTCAGGAATTGTAACGTTTTACAAAACATAACCTCACGTCTTTATTTCCTCGAAAGATAGGCTGTGTGTTGTAGTCGCCCACATTTCACCAGTAATGTTTAGGTCTCATGTCAGGTGGTGAAGCTGTCAAACACGGGATGGGATACACAGCGAGACTCCGAGCAGCTGCCGAACATTTTATGTTAGAAAAACCCAATAGTTGTTGCCTGACCCGGGAATCGACCCTAGGACCTCTAGCTAGTCGCGGTTACAACCACTAGACCGAAGAGAAGGTTTGTAAATATACATAAGTTCGTTTAAAATGGAAATGGAAATGTAAATCGTACTAATCAGATTTTACCCAAATGCGAGCCATTTACCTACTCTCATGTAACCGTGTGAGTAAGATCGCTCATAAATTTCTTATTAAATACCATATTTTCATATAAATTAATGTTCTAGTCCAAATTAAATCATGTCAATATATAAGTATTAAGTACATATAAGTAGGTATATACTAGTGTTAGTGGAAAACAATTTACAAACTTAAACTAAAAAACCACGAAAAAAAAAGCGAGGCGCCCTATATAGTGACGCAATTAAAACTGGCAATAAAAAACTGCCGAAACATTAATATTTACGAATTCAGATACCACCTTTAAATCGAGAAGTTTAATAAGTGATAGTATAATTAGGTTGTCTTATATATTGATATAAAAGAGAAACCTTAAATTCTTTATTAACATAATAACTTCTAACTATAATTACATTAAAATTAACCTAAAACTAAAAAACCTTAAAAAATATAAAATATTACCTAATACATATTATTAAAAGGAGTCCCCTTAGGCTTCGATCAATAATCCCTTAGGCAAGGTTCCGAAGATACTGGCAGCGTTCCCCCTTTGAATAGCTAAACTAAATACACTAATAATAAGTATATTATCACTTAATAAGTGATAGTGTATTAAGTTTCATTCAAGTTTGCATCGAGAATACTTATTTTACAGAACTCTACTGAATTATAACTTCAAGTGGTATAAGGTCGCCTTCACTGGCAATGACTGGGAGTCAGTTTGCCTGAACACAGTTCGCTTGCAGCGAGCTAATCAAGACGGAGCAATCATGTCTGGGGCCACCTTGAGCTAGAGCTGTGGAGAATTTTTCTTTATTTTTAACACGCTTTTATTAGGTTGACCTGTATGTAACTAACTATGTAATGGAATCTAAGATAGCTAATTTAACCATCTTCCAAGGATCGTAGCGTAATGAAAATTGGCAGCTGTATGTAGTTCTGATGACAATACAATAATATGGTACTGTCGAACTGATCTGATGATGGAGCCGGAAACACGCTTTTATTAGGTCGACCTATATGTATGTAACTAACTATGTAATGGAATCTAGGGTAACTTATTTAACCATCTTTCAAGGATCGTAGCGTAATGGTTTTTACGTGCATTTATAAAAGCGTGTTTTTCTAGTTTTTTTTGAACTATTAATTTTTTGAATATTTGGTTTCTTGTCGCAGTTTAAACTTAACTCTGGCTCTTTATCAGAAAAGAAAAAAAATGTGACAAAATATTTTTAATTTAAAAAAAAAACTTGTTCAGGCTTCCAATGAATTGGTACAAAACCAAGGTTCTTAAGTTAATCATTTTTCATACGAATGTGAACATTTAAGTACAATAGTAACATCCTTTGGACACTATTTTACGTAGATTATTGCGTACAAAATTGCAGAAACTAATTGATATACTAAATAAAATGATTTAGCTTGAATGACTATCCTTATTAATATATAAATGGGAAAGTGTGTTTGTTGGTCTGTCCTTCTTCTCCCCCCCCCCCCCTCCACGGAAAGATGGATCGACGTAACTTTTTTACGATTTAAGTTTCAAATTTGTTTTGTATTGAACAAAAAGAACAAGATAAGTCTTGAGTAACAGCTTTCTCCAACTGATTCCTGGTTTGAGAGACAGAAAAATTGTAGGTACTTGTGTATATAAAGAAAAAATAAATATTATGAACATTTTCACACACGGCCATCTGACCCTAAACCTGCCTGTACTATATGGGTGTAAGAGAAAGATACATACATACACATTTTTAAATATATACGAACAAACAAGTCACACGAATGTTTGTCCTGAGTTGGATTCGAACCCACGACCCCTGACGTAGAAGGAAGGGCACTACCAATTGTGCCAACGGGCTTGTCGTGTTCAACCAATGAACTCGTGTGAAGTGTCCCAATTAAGCAATCGTTTGTTCCAGGCGAGCGGCACGCGGGAGTGGCCAGCAGCATGGAAAATTAATAGAACAGGCACCAAACGTTTGATCATCGCTTCGTCAGTAAAAATAAAAAGTACCAAAACTTGGCACATACTGCCAACCACGCTCACCACGTATTACATGGGACATATCATACACATAACTGGTGAAAAGTGGATACTGCATACTCTGCTACCGCCTTGTAATTTAAAAATGCGATAATAGTAGGTACATTATGATACAAGTGCGGTAAGTTGAAAATTACAGCCGAGGCGATATTGCTACAAGAAAGCAGAGGCTGTAATTATCAAAGCGCACGTGTGTCACACGACGTTTTATAACATATTTGCGAGGAAATAAATTAATAAATTCATCATTACTTGATGACATTTTCAAATAAAAACAATACAACGAAAAGAAAAAGCGCGCGGAATAATTTTTACTTGTTCACAAAACGATGCGCGCGCATCAGCACTTTTTTTTTAAGGCAAAGACACAAAAACAACCAGCATTACTAATAAAGTAAATTAATATTTTTTTGTTTTTGATACAGATAAATTATTGTAATTTATTGTCAAAATTAATTAATATAATAGTAGGTTTAATTAAATTAAAGAATTGTTTATTTTTTATATTTTATCTCCCAAAGTTAATTTTATTCATAAGATGTTGACCACTTTTCTGACATAAAAACTCATTGCTAAGATTGAAAAAAGTATCGTTCGTTTTAGACGGAGCATCTTGATAAACCGTGACCTTTTTAAAAAGAAATCATTACATTACCGCACAAGTGCGTTTTACTTTACATTACCGCATAAGTGCGTAATGAGATACATGACGATATTTAAATTGGTGTAATAAGAGACCCTTTACGAGCAAATGTGTTATAAAGTTACTTTATTATGTTAAGTTTAAATCCTACCTACTCCATAGTTTAAGTCCTAGAAAAAAAAATTGAAAACGAAACCTTACTTTCCATCTTGCATAAACCATCTAAGAGGAAATATAATTCGTGTGTTTTGGTACAATAAAGAGTACTTAATTTTTTTTATGCTTAGGTTCCACATGGTGAGCCTTACTGGGCACAAATCCCAACTTCGAGCTACAACAGGGAATTCTAATTTAGAAAACCTCATTAGTACTTTTCTCGAACCGGGGATCGAATTCAGAATCACGTAGCAGTCGCGCTTGCGACCGCTAGAACAACGAGCCAGTTGGCAAAAAAAGTAATATTTTAGAAAATTTTACTTTATTATTATTACGCTATTAAATACTCTTTAGATTAACTTACTAGTATCGAGTACTCTTAAAAGTAATACGAGTACATAACTTCTTAAACCGCAGTTACCGGTTTTACTCATAAAAAAACTACTGAACTAGATTCGTACTCTTCCAATTTCATTTGTTTCTCTCGTTTCCTTTTGTCTCTCATATGAGACATTGTATGAGTACGTCAGCTTCACACTCTTGCTTTAATACGTGAAAGTGCACAATAGCCAGAACTATTACGAGCTCACTGCAGATGCCATTATCGTTAACGTCGACGCCTTAAATTGTGTTCTCTCCGAGATCTTGTTAACCTTTCGATCGCAAATACCCTCCATCGTTTATATGAAATGAATACAATTTTTCTTTCTAATTATAAAGAGTTTTTCATCGAACCAGTTTAAGAGCAGCGCAGATGCTTTTAATCTGTGTATCCAGACAATTGATGCAACGCTTCTTTCACCCATAAAATTATAACTTTTATTTTAAAATACCTACCAATCGACTCAAAAAGTTATCAGATCGATGGGTAGTGTAGTAAGTTATTAGTGCGTCAACTTGGAATATGTGGGGGTAAATTATTGACATAACATACTAGATTTTTGTGCTTTGAAGAATTTAAGTGTATCGCTTGGTTGGTTTTGATCGCTCACACGTGGCTAGACAGCCATGAACGCTTCAATGACGGCTGGTTATTTAGCAAATATTCAGGAAAATCGATGGGAGTTAATAAACGTGGGCTGCGAACCGTTGCCTCCAGCGGGACTGACTGTGAGATATACCTAGTAGGTTTGTGCACTTTGCCTCTACTGTATATCTATAAATGTAACTCAATTCCTGTCGTATTTGCTTTGACTATGGATTTCTGCCGTGTCGGTTTTATAGACAAGTAGACTATAAAATCAAAAATATTTTAGATGCTGATAGGTATTAAAAATATGTCACATTCATATCACAGATAGCAATGCTTTTATTTTAAAAAGTAAAAACTTAATAGTTAAAAGCAATTGCTATGTCTTTGCCACAATAGATTTTATATTGCAAAATGTTTGAACAATTATCAATGGGTTGGTTACACTTTAGAGGTGATTTATCTTACAGCACCGCACCGCTTCTATGAAACCTTTCTACGAACTTAATTTAATACGAAAAGCCATAGTAAAGCCATACCACTTACACCGATTCACCTTTGGTTCGGAATACTTGAAGCTAAAATAAGCTAAATTTTATTACAGTGCTAACGACTTAATGCGTAAACCAGACGTAGGTATGTACGAATATGCCACATTTACGACACTAGTTTGGAGTTCAGAGAGCGTGACACTCAATATAAACTATTCTTGACGTGAAAGCAAAACACGCGTTATGAAAACATATTTGGGGTAAATTAATTAATATATCTTATATGTAACACGAAACTAGACAAGCCAATGCGTAATAAACTCAATATAGAATTTATAATAATTACTATTACAAGCATTTACAGTCGATTTAAAAATGGTGGTTCTCAAGCAGCCAGTGATAGATTGTTCACTGAATCTACAGAAATACTTTTCTTATTTGGCTGTTCTTTGTATAAAAATAGTCGGTATGTACATTTGGTTCGGTACTTGACAGTTCATAATGTTTGGATTACATATGGTTACGAAATATTTTGTCACCAGAGTTCTAATAAGTTCAAATGATGTAAAGAAAATATCATTGAAATGACAACATCGTTTAAAAAAACTAAAATACGTTTTTGTAGATAACTGAACTAAACCTTAGATTATTTTATTATTATTGCATTGTCATCGATCCATAATAAGTGTGGAAAGTTTCAAATTAATCCAACGTTTTGTAGTGAGCGAAAATCACGCTCAAAGATTCCGTTATATACTTATATGCTATATCTACCTACACACCTACATACATACCAAGCAAATAAAAGCGTGTTAAAATGAACATCTGTTTTACGGACAAATAAACAAACTGACAACTGTGGGTTTTCACACAAACTGAGAGGTATAGCGCCATAATTTCGCCATAAAGCTAGCGGAGGGCCAAGTGGAAACTCTTGAAGAGTAATAGGAAACGGTCCATCGAGAGGCCCTCCGTAGAAGAGGGTAGCCCTTCGGCAAAATGAATCCATTATTGCTTTTTAACTGACTTCTTAAACGAGAAGAATTTATTTGCTATATAAAAAACCATTGAGCTTGTTCATAGAACATTAATAAGCAGTTCACGTCTATTCAGGTTTACTTGTTTTGTTTTTTGTACTAAATGATTCGCAACAGTAGGCAAGTACTATCGATTGGCCACTAATTCAAGTCTTCAGAGAGACCGATATATCAATCACCTAATGTTGGTTATGTTGTAGCTAACTCGCCTCTCACGCGATGGAGGTGTGATTTGAAATCAAAATGCTTCTAAGTTAAGCCATTTAATGAAATTAAACGTCACCTTTTATAATGGTGAGGGAAACCTTGTAAGTCTACTAACATGACTCGAGCGAAGCTGCGGGCGATCCCTAGTGTAATAAAGTAATGGCGTATGAAGTCCTTGTTAACATTTCTGGTTAGGTATGTACCGCGGGGCCGTTTTCACGTATCGTATATGTATAAAAGCTCCCTTATTTTACTAAAATGCTACTCATAGTTAGGAAACTTTACGGTTGAAGTATGAAATTTATCTTGCGAGAAAATAATTTCCGAATACAGCCCACCACAAATATTTATATTGTTATATGATCAACCTTATTAATTAACCTTAATAACCTATTATAAATACAGAGCACGGTTAGATGATACTTATTTGGCTGTGGCTTATTAACAGTGGGACATAGAAAGGGTTGTGATGATAATGATGACGATGATGATGTTATGTACATTATGATATTTTTAAGCTGTAATTTTATTCTGATAGGAGACCGTGCGGTGGATCATCATCAATTAATAATTTATAATGAGGAAAAGTTACTCGCATACAAGAAGGTGCTCTAATTAAATTTATATACAGAGGGTATTATATTATATTTCAGAGGGTTGACCTCTGAAAAAAATACCCTAAATAAAAACCTTAACCTCTTACTCCATATGAATTGTGTGCACAAACTTCCTAGTTCATTACAGCGTAACCCCAATAATGCCCTGATTGCTTTGCTTTCCTCTTAGAATTTATTCTATTTACCCGAGCGTTGCCGGATGAATTGTTAGTGATTACGAAAAATGTTTGAGCGCTTCCGTGCTTCTAAGGGCACGTTAGTCGTCCTACCCCCTATGTCCTACGCCCTCCCATTCTGCCAAGAGACCCGTACCGCTAGGTACGGGTCTCCTGGTCCACTGTTAAGTGGGACAAAGAAAGGGTTGTGGTGGTAGAGTATGCTCTAGACCTTACTTAGTGGTGGCTGTGAGAGAGACCCGTGTCCAGCCGTGGGACACCTGTGGGTATGAAGCTAAGCTTAGCTTATTTTATTTATTTATTTATTTATTTATACAACTTTATTGACAACTCTATAGATACACAATGGGTGGACTTAATGCCTTATCGCATTTTCTACCAGTCAAACCCTGGTTGAATGGGGAATGCTGCGGTAGGTGGAAAAAGAAAAAAAATACAATGTACATACATACATCGTGAATGCCTTGTATTAGAAACTCATACCTCTCAAGTTGCCGAAGACTTTATTCCATAACAAATGGGTTATCAGCAATTTTGAGAAGATACGTGGAATGAAACTTCTTACAATGTGCCTAATTGCGTATGTAATAAAGCTGTTGCTATCGGCAAGAAGCAATAAACTTGTTACACCGCACGACCTTAGTCGCAATACAAGTATAGTGGGAAGCAATCAGCGCAATATTGGGCTTACGTGCCTAATAAACTGGAAATGTTATTCGGATATTTATATCTCTAAATAGAGTATTTGCAAAACTTTTTCACATAAATTACTTTTTTTTTTACTTGATTTTATTTTGTTTTATTCTTGATATAGCTGCAACTTATATGCGTCCCACTGCTGGGCACGGGTCTCCCTAACTCTGTCTGTCTGTCTCGCTTTCACGCCAAAACTACTGAACCGATTTAAATGAAATTTGGTACATAGATAGTCTAGAGCCTGAGAAAGAACAAAGGCTACTTTTTAATTGGAAAAAAGTGTAGTAAAGGGATGAAAAGGGGGTTGTATGAAAGTTTTGTCATTTTCTGTTGATTAGATATAAATAAATATGGCATTCAAAGTTTGTAAAAATGTTACCCTTAAGGGTGTAAAATAAACATATAATATAAACATAACATTTAAGAAACATAACACATTTACGGATTCATTACAAATTTGAGGAGCTAAAGTTAACGCGTTAAGAAGAATCTATTAATATGTCTAATTCCACGCGAGCGAAACTGCGGGCGTCCACTAGTTCTTGATATAATTTACATGTAAAATAATCTCATTAACTTAGTTATTTGACTCTTATTTTGTCTTCACGAGTCTCACTTCGCAACTACAAAACCAATATGAGATACGGTGAAATGTAATTACTAAGAGAAACACGATCCCTATCCCTATGTGGTATCTGATGAAGGCTATTCATTATTGTTCGTATACAGTTTCCCTGAACAATATTTGTCGTGTCCTTAGTTAGAATAGCTTGTATTTTCACAAATATCAAATGTATAGAACTAAAGCTATACCTACCCAAGTGGATTTTCATTAGGAAATCAAATATTGACGTAATACATCGCCTGTCCGTACTAGATTCGATTAGAGAAGTTTATTTAACTAGCAAACATAATCGTGATTAGGAAATTGGGGTCACGTCACATCACATAGAAATTGTGGATATTTCCCATTCGGATAGAAAACTTACGAAGGCACTTAATTAACTTAATTAGGGGCATTGCTAGCACTGTATTATCAATATCAATGATACGGGGTCCAGGGTTACAACGGCCCCGTGCCCGGATGACAGTAATTTTTTGTTTAAATAATTATCTTGTCTTTCTACCCTTAACACTAAGGATAGAATGTTAATAAAAGTAATAATAACCGAATGACAGGTGTCGTTTTAGCCGGAGAGCTGGCACGAATTTTTCGGTAGGTATTTGAGGCAAGCTGAAAACTTGTCCAACGCCTCTCCTATTATACCCCAACACGGAACTGCAGACCTGGCTGGTGAGTAGCGGGACAAAATCAAAACGTATATAAATTAAAAAAAAAAATATTTCCAATTTTTTTTTTTATATTCTGTAAACATTGGACTACAACTTATAAAAATTACATATTGGCTCAAGTGTATGTTTGGAAATAAAAATTTTTTACGAGCGGTCTGGGTTAAAACCCCAGCGGCATGCACCAATAACTTTTTTAAGTTATGTGTGATTTATAAATTATTGAAAGATTTAAGAAAGATCTCTTGCTATAACTGTGAAGGGCACATCGTGAGGAAACCTGTATGCCTGAGAGTTCTTCATAATGTTCTCGAAGGCATGTGAAGTCTGCCAATCCGCAGTTGGAGCGTGGTGGACTAACTTTAAAATGAACAACTGGAAAAATATTAATGTCGAAGATTAAAACCGTCTCAATAGA
This sequence comes from Carterocephalus palaemon, assembly GCA_944567765.1. NCBI lineage: Eukaryota > Metazoa > Arthropoda > Insecta > Lepidoptera > Hesperiidae > Carterocephalus > Carterocephalus palaemon. Next base: position 3,666,010 of record OX155655.1, on the reverse strand, counting down.
CTGAAATAAAATATAGTAAACACTGCTAGAGTGAATGCTTGGAAATTATCACAAAGAATTTCTATCGTCAGTGAAAAAGCTGCCTGAATTTTTCACCTCCAGTGCTACTCGCACAGAAGTTTTATTTTCATTTCAATATTAAATATTATACTGCTCTTCATTTAACATGACTCTCTAAAAACGATCAAATGACCCACATAGAGACTTCGAGAGGCTATTGACAACACGGCTTCGAGCGAAATTCAAATCCACATTATTATAACGAGCGACCCTTCAAACATCGACGTCTCGTCTCATGGGCCTAACTGTGTCAAACTTGTATTGAATATTTATAACTAGTTCAAGAACGCATGAAGCTCTCTGCGATCGTTACCGTTCGTTGGTCTTTATATATCGCTAATGTTAAGCAATACCCGTCTCGGCCGGCAGCTGGGTGTGACGGAGCATCTAAGTGATTATAATAATTTTTATTAGTCACAAATTTTTCTTGAGCGTTTTCGTATATTGGAAGTCATACTGAGCAATTGGCACCTTGGTACTTAATTTAAGTAAGCTTAAGTAAGTCTACTCCTTAAGTAGATAATTAATATAAAATATGGTCTGTAAAAAATTAATTTCGCTCGCCCCCGTGCTTATTTTACTGACAGACTGCAGGTTGCAAATAGGTACCTGCCGAGTTGTTTTGTATGTGCTGCATTATGAGTATGAAACGAGTGTATGACGAAGTTTGCGCCCCAACTTTCAAAGCCGGAAACATTTAAACGCGGGTAGTATTATTTAAATTGACTTTTTGACACATGTAAAATGTTTCAGCGTCCATTAAGTAATTCTTGAATACTATTACATATATTAATTCAGAGAAGCGCTTTTAGCGTTAGGGCTCGCGTCGATTGTATCTAATAGACCTTCCACAGGTATGGCTTCCCAACATATGCGGGACGCATATTCCCTTGTACTATATAATTTAATGCAACTCATCTCTAAAAGAGCTTGACTGCACTGATTATGTTAAAACGGTTTGGTTAGGAGTTTCGATATATGTTATCATTTTGTTCGTTTCATTGTTTGTTTAAGATAACATGACCACCATGTTCAAGTCTATTCAGACGTGATCGCGAGTTATTCCTACAGAGTTCTTAAGATTGAGGAAGAGTTGGCAGTAAGCAATCTTGATGAGCAATAATCGTTTCTAGCAACCTTTTCACGCGCCACGCGTCCGAAGAAGGCTTAGCGTCTCTACAGACATGATACTTTCCCCACTGTCGACGGATTTGATCTCAAACGGAGGCGAAAATCAGACGTGAGTCGAATTAACCGGTCAGTCCGTCCTACTCGTCGGATAATCCACGGCAGACTGATATCGTCACGATTCAAAACGAGTTCAGGATTTTTTGGAGCACGCCGCGAGTTGCAACGAGTGTCTATCTGTCTGCTCGTCTAAAGTCACTATCCGTAAAGCTACCATAGTAGAGACATTGAGACAAGTCATATAAGTATAACAAAAAGTCACCTGATTTGATCTTAAACTAAAATACTCTTACTAAATGCCATGATATCGATACCACGACCGCTAGTCGCCCGCTTGCTGTCGTTTCCTTGGATAGCGTAGGCATATAGTATTCGTAGCAAATGGCGTAGCAGAGCGATGTATCCTGATGTATCCCACATACCGGCATTTCATGTATTATTATTACAAATAGTTGCATAGATCCACCTCGTTGCATCCTCCACCAATCCGCATTGGTACAGCGTGGTGGAGTATACTCTAGACCTCTCGCAGATTTGTCTGTGAGACCCGTGCCCAGCAGTGAGACATCTAGCGTCTAGGGTTGAAGCAGTTACATGGAACACATATGTGACAATACTTTTAAGTGACGCTACTTATAGTTGAATCCGGCTTCTATAGCAGAAGCTTGGCTAGGATTTTTTTGTAAACTCACGGAATTATTCTATGAAAATATTTTATTAATATACTCTCGACTGCTTGAAATGGAAGACGTATGTACGAAAAAGGAAAACCTTAGTAGATAGATAGTAGACCAATTATTGCTGGACTTACTTACATAAAAAATACAAACAGTCAAACATAGAACCTCCTCCTATTTTCGAAATAATTTAAAAAGGATTTCAAAATGTTTTTTCACGCATTTATTTATAAAATGAGTTAAAGGTATGTATATCTTCAACATGCTAAGCAGGTATACACTTGAAGAGGGGATAAGTTTGTTAGTTTTGAATACAAACGTTTTGACAATGAGTTTTACGTTCTGAATAGCATGGAAAGTCTAAATAACCGCGAATAATCCTATTGATTTCGAGAGGATTTAGCTCAATTTAGGTGTACCTACAGTACTTTAGTTGTTATTAACGTTGGAATGTGCACAACAGTTCATAATAAAAATATATTAATATTTATATATTAAGCTATCAAATGAGCAGCGGTCATCGCGGTCCATAAAGTCCACACGAAACTGGGTTTAATTTGAAAATGATCACTATTATAGCTAACATTCATATGGGTTTAATACCTTATTAAAGTGTTCATTTGCGGGGAAATTATTGTTCATTGCAACTATATAAATAGAGATTCTGTGTTTGAGCAGACTGCTTTAATTCTTTACACAATTCAAATCAACTGAGTACCTACTCACTATTTGAACTTAAACTGTAGTAAAAGCAACATTTATTTTGTGTTAAGTCGAGCCAAGTAATATCTTGTTCAGAGACAATGAACGCTTGTTCTTTAAGCGCGGGATAATTATTACTTGCGAGTTTTATTTCGCCACTAAAGAAATACTGTTTTGATTAGTTATTTTTCGTTTCCAGATTATTATTTGGCTGCAAAATTGCAATTTTAATTTTTTTATATTTGTCTTAAGGATTATAAAAAACTGGGTACAAAGCGTATCTATAAAATGAAATGAAAGTAAGGATTTTCACAAAATGAAATCGGAACTATAAAAATATTTCGTTTGTTTATGCCATTTTGTTATCGCCATGTTATAATCAAAAATGATTTGCTTCAACTTATGTACTACAAGTTCTAGATTGAAACCAAATTAAAAACCAAGCAATTTTTTTTTAATGTTAAATACTTAATTCTTTAGTATAGTCACAAGACATGTATTAGTTACGAGTAGTATGATCCGACAGACTATAAGAAACAAAATTTTATCAGACCCTCCTGCAATTTCTATTTTTTATCTGTTATTATATCACTCTCTCTCTTTCTCTCTCTCTCTTTCTTTGCTCATCCCTACTTTAGGTACGGTCGGCTCTCCTAATTAATTTGCGCCACGAAATTCTGTCGTGGGTTTTCGGGTCGGGCAAGGCTTTTTTTTTTCTTTTAAAAGTTTGGCCATACGGGGGTCGTCCTCGGCCTCTTCTGGTCTCTGGAAGGCTCAATGCGTGTTTGACTACATGTCAGTTGTCTTGTCGCATCATCTGTCCATACCACCTTAATTGACATTCAGCTAGTTTTTTCAGGTATATTTTATTTCTGTTATTATCATAAACAATAAAAAATATTAATACAGTGTCACATTGTTAGTAGATTTCAGCGGCACAGTAGGTACACAGAATCGTATAAAATTATCGAAAATTATTTATATAAAATAATTTATACAAATCTAACCTAGGAACTAGACGGGAATCCTCATCTGGTAGAATATAATTAAATTAGACCCTCTTGTAATCGGCTCATCGTACCTATTTGTGAAGTTCATTTCATTCGTCGGACGTAAAATACGTTGATATGAAAAGTTTGCGAAATTCCGCAAACGAAGATTCTTTAATCCGGGTAGAGCTAGCAGTTTTGGACGTTTCAAATTTCAACTCAATCCTCTGTTATTCTCTCATTATATTTATTATATCGGTAACACTAATAATACAAAAACTTGAAATAACTTGAGGTAGCGTAAAAGATATGTAGTTACTCATAAAATTATTTAATTATACCTATTCTTATTAAAATCATGATCTCTTTTTTAATTTTTTTTTAATCTACCATAAGGGAAAACCTCATGTGTACGTCAGTACAAATATTTTTTTAAATAATTTGATCACACTTGCCATTCTACCCAACCAACGCTGCAGTTTTAAACTGTAACAACGCTGAGGGGAAACCATTTTATTATATTATTATAAGCAAGGTGCAGTATTTATCTACACATCTGAATTAGTAATTTTTTTATTATTAGATATTTACTTCTATTTTATTTGTTTTATTTTTGGATTTGTTGGGTACACATACCTAGATACACATAAAATATGCGTGAACATTCATCTAAGTGATGAGTATTTTAATCACATCTTAATGAGTTAAGATCACAGGGCCGTTTTTATTTTGTATGTGTACATCTAAACACAAAGACAAAGAAAAACTAACTAATTCAGATGTGTAGTTAAAATATTCCATTTTACTATACGTACAATATTCGCTACAATAGATATTTTTAGGTCGCAGTGGCTTGTGGGCTTTATGCCCCCCTTTCCTTCGAATGATAATAATACGTATAATATAATAGAGGTTAGTGAAGACGTCTGAGAACACTCAATGAAAAACCATATTATACTATTTCAGATGGACGACAGAGATATGCAACCTAAGTTGAACATTTCGTTGAAATTAATACTCGTAATTGTTACTTCTGTACAATTATTTGAAAAGCGACATAGAATTTCACACAAAGTTTTCTCGAAACATTTTAAGCTGAAGCGTGATATACTAACTGCAGGTATGTTGTTATTAACATTTTTGTACAACTCCAAGCTCGTAATATTTACCATGAATAAGTATCTGGTTTTAAACTCCATTGTAGACAGAGGCTTTTGCAAGTCAAATATGTCTCAGAGGATCGACTCTGCATATATTAATGGGTTTGCGTCTATCAGCTAGGCTTTACTGAAGTTTATCCGTTAAACAAATTCTAATCCCATAGGAAAAGAAGAGCGATGCGTCGGTATGAGGTCTTATACAAATCATCCATCCATCATCCTTTTGAGGTCCTTAAGATAACACACTTTATTCTATGCGCACACATTCTATGCGCACTAATTTTTAGAAAATAATTAATAGTAAACGATGAGCGAGCTATGCTCGGTATTTCAATACGCGACCAAATTAGGGATGATGTCATCCATAAGCGAGCAAAGCTAACCAACAAAGTTCGTAGTATTGAAGTTGAAGTGGCAATGGGCAGGCCACATCGTTCGAATAACTGATAACCGTTGAGGAAGAAAAATGGCGAGTCTCGAATGGAGACCACTACTCAGAAAAAAGAGCACAGGTTGCCCTTCGACAAGGTGCACAGACGGCCTGAAGAAAACGGCGGGAAACCGCTTGATTCAGAAAGTACAGGACCGGTCCGATGTCGTTTAAGAGAGGCATATGTTAACAATTATTACTTTTAGCATTTATTGACCTATTCTTTTATCTTTTTACATCATAAGTTCATATCTTTAGTAATATTATTTTTGATTGACATGATTTTTTTTCTGTGATCGATTATTGTTATTAGATGGATCATCAGAATAAATATGGCTTATCTGGTGTGGTGGACTCTTTTATCCATAAAAAATACATCTCAAAATGGGAAGGGTTAGGCCTTACTAACCCGCTGAATATGTTTCCAATTCGATTTCAAAATTTAAAGAACACAACAAAGCGATGTACCGCATCGCATATTTCAATTAAATTAATTTGGTAAAGTCTTAGCGCCCGACACTTTTGGAGGTACGCACCTGCTTTCTTAATGACCGGCTAAATTATTCCAGGTATCTGGGCAAATATTGCGTCGACACAAAGTTGCAACTGTTCAACAATGTTCCCCAGCTTTGTCTAAGGCATTTTATTAATTACTAGGTGGGAGGTAACTTCAGACAAGTACTACTTAGATAATTTAATTACGCTTGTTCGAAAACTGTCAGCGTGGCTTCTGTACCAATATGTCAGGGTACCAGGATAATAAAAGAGAAAAGTTAAGGTACAAAATTATTTCATCTGTCAAATTTTTTGTATGTCTTTTCATATGAAAACTTTGATACCAAGGTACTCGAGAACTTCATATGGTTTCTTAAGAGTTTCTACGACACCTTTCCAACCTGAGCACAATAAATTGTTTACAAATTAACATTACACAGCAGAAACGGCACTTGGTACTTCTACGATAAAAAGAAAAAAAAGGATTCGTTTTGTTGCACACGTAATTGTGCCTTCAAAAGGTCAGATGAAACAGAACCGTGATAGATGGAAGGTCTAAGTGTAAACATTTTAGGCTTTTGGTAGTAAATACGATTTCGTAATTCCCTTGACGTTCCTATGTCTATGCCGGAGCAGCTATGCGTACATGGACTAATTGAAATACATAAATCTAGCATTTTACGAGCAACAGCGCTTTATGAAGCTTTTAATAAAATTGTCTAGCGCTGCATTTATTCTCAGACCAGCAGTTTTTTTCCAACCAATCACATTTAGTATTTACGCTGCCCTTATTAATATTCGAGTTCACTTAATTTGAAAATTCATGACTCCGCTCGACAATATTCTAAACTTAATTCAATTTTAGTGATGTAGGCACGGATCTAGATTTTGTACAAAGTATTCGTAACTAGAGGAACTAAAAGTTACGCTAGATTGAACAGATATATCAATATGTTCTTACTCACTTATTGTTTTGATTTTATAGATAAATACGAACTAAATAAACATTAGATTAGCTAAGAAATACTCCTCCTGTATAAAATACAGTGTGTAGATACTCGACTTGTATGTACATACAACCGTAGGTACCTACTTACTACTGTACATAACGAGTTTTTTTCAAATGTTTCATATTAATAAATTTTGAAATAAGGCAAAATGAAATGTAAAACGAATGCCGTAATCCACCAATTAGAAGTAACAGTATACGGAAATGTTCCACTGTTACACAGTCTAAAACACACCCATGTTAATAATTTTCAGGACTGTTTTACAACAGAATAAAAGCATAATGTCAATTACTAGCACGGGTCCATCGCAATCTGGTCAAGTGCAAATTGGCACACTGGACTTCTTTTTTTCGTCTATAAGAACACTATAAATATGCATAAGTTATTACTAGTAATGCGCGATGGCGGAGGGGTTAGTAGCCAACCCAATGCCGAATGTTCTCAAGTCCTGAAGGTCCTCGACAAGGCTTAACAATTGTTTCTACCATTGAAAACAACCGGGACCGACGGTTTCACGTGCCCTCTGAAGCACGGTAGCGCCCATGAAAATTTTAGTTTGTGGATTAGTGACTAGCGGTAGCGGAGCCATAGAGCTATGGACACCTAATCACTTACTTTTGTTTAAATGCATGATTACATACTGTTCTGAATTAGCTAATCAGACTTAGCCATATACATATAGCTACATTATTACTACAGTCTCTTACAGAATAAATCGCAGAAAATACTTGTATTACGTTGCAATATGTTATATTATGTTATGCAACATATATAATAAACAATATTAAATACCTACGCACATGTCTACGTCAAGATGCGAGTAAATAAACATAAATAACTCGAGAATGATATGGGTTACAGCGGAATATTTGCACAGTACCTACTCGTCGTTAAGTGGCAGCCATGGAGATGGATCGATTATTTACGTTGATAACGTCCTGCGTTATTCGTCAGCCGGGGACGGAGAGCAAGGTGAGAGGCTCAAGACTACACAGGAGGCCATCTTTGTAGACTTTGCCCCCTTTAAATCCAGCACTGTTCCGCAGATGGATCGATTATTTACGTTGATAACGTCCTGCGTTATTCGTCAGCCGGGGCGGACAGCAAGGTGAGAGGCTCAAGACTACTCAGGAGGCCATCTTTGTAGACTTTCCACCCTCTAAATCCAGCACTGTTCCGCAGTTTCCTTTAGATTGGAGGCTAAAACAGCACTCCTTCAGAGCCGGTGACGCATTCGTGACGCCATTGGTGATGCTCTTGTCTAGTAACGGTGAGTTACCACTTATGTGTAGGGACATACCTACTATCAGGCCAGTCTGCAATGTTATGTTTAAAAAAATACGAGTGATATCTGTGTTTGTTTTTCAACCTCGGTAACAAGTGGGTGGCAAAACAGGTGTATCTTTCTCGGAAAGATGAATTGGGTGTTTTTACTTTTAATTTATGTCTGTTTCGCTTTGCATTTTTATCTCATTTTAGATGTGTATCTGTAATGCTTGTTTGAGAATAAATATTTCTTCGTTTTCTTCTTGGTATACAAGAAACCGTGTAAAACAGCGATTGCACGTTTAGGCATTAGGTACATAACCAGAAACAAAATAGACAAAGGAGACGATCAATTTTGGGCCAAACGATGTACCGAGGTACAAAGTATTGGTAAAAATTCCTTACAATATACTAAAACTAATGGTCGATCAATTATTTTTAGAATCCTTATAGTTAGCTTGTAATAAAATAATAAAAAATACAACATTTCGTACCACAAAACTTCACATAGTAGTAACCACAAACTAATAAGGGATACTACGTGGTAACTACTCCGCACTGTTTATGTCATTTGCCAACTTCAGTTTTAGTGACAGACGTCAGTCACACATTAAAGGTCTATTAACCTGTATTCAATTTACAAATTATTACTAGTTTAAAAACGATTTCAAGAAAAAATTAGCCTTTAATCGAATTAATAGAATATTTAAATCAATATAGGATACTATGATTCTGTTTCCTAGGGTAGTTTATTAATACAATGCGCTTATTGTATATTTTATAAATGGGTATAGAGTAATTACAGATTTAGTAACAACCGAAACGCAATGTTATGATAGATTGAATTAGATTGCCATAACTTGCAGTGTTGCAATACATAAATTATCTTTTAAAGTTAATTTTAGGTGGTACAAATGCAGTAAAAAATCTAATTTATTTTTTTAATAAAATAACGCATTTTTTTCTCCAAAAATCAATTTTTTTTCCCGAGCTACATCTCATGGCCCAAGTTGTATGGAAAGATAAACGTGTCCTTTATTTCAAAAGCCACATAGTACGAAAAATCCAAAACAACCTATTTTACGAGCTACAGTTGCACAGAGACCTTAAAAAGATACGAGCACTCACGTTTTATGGTATACTGTAAAACGAAAATAACTGCCGAAAGCATCAGAACGCCAAGTGGCGGTTTCTTTTCCGATTTAGAACATAATAAACATAATGTTTTCGATGAAAATGCTTGGTTGTCAGCTCATAAGTGCTATTATTTTACCTTTTCAGTAAAACTGATTCTTATGAATAAAGCAAACGAGCATAGCACTACTCATACCGCCAATGAAAACTGTGACATACCATAAAACTAATAAGAGTTATTTTCAAAGTCGGTCACAGGTGCGTTGCTCCTTTCTATTCTTGAGGACTAAGCCTCTAGACAATTGTAACCGAAATTCACACCTTTGCGCGGTAGTAAAATTATAATAATTTTATTACAGCGCAGAAACGGTATTTGTACCTTACGTAGAATTATGGAATGAAACCTATATTATATATAACTTTTTTGTCATTTTATTTATTTCTTCGCTTCAAAATCAACTCTTTTATTAAAATTATGTTATACGTACTTGGAGGTTTACGTAAAACGTTTCAACCAATCGGGTTTCAAAAAATCATGGACAATAAAAAATTGATTTCGGAGGACAGTAGACCATTTAATTGATCAATTGAATACATTCTATACACACAACTACTCACATAATATGGACAAATCAGACTTATTTGTACGATTGAAGTAGTTTTGACTTTTTCAAGTTTCTTGAAGGTTCTCATTATGCAGACATCGGCGAAACGAATATGTTACAACGAAAATGCTCGTGAAGCAATACTCGTTTTTGATACGACAATTTGAAAGGAAGGATAAATAGCTACGCTAGCTTAACTTTGAAGCTTTTTCGTTTGAAGCTTTGAACCACTTAACTACCTAAAATATATAAATGTAGAGTATTGTAAGAACTGTCAGAAGCGAGAAGAAGGCCGAATATAAGGTGCGGAAGTAAGGATGTGAAATTTGTGTGAATAGTTCATATCTCATACCATAGAAAAATATTCTAAATCTATGGCCTAATTCGCCCAAACAAGACTTTTAATACCAAGTTATGTGAAATTTTAAATCTCACACTAACCAAATAAATCATAACTAAGCATACTCTTATTAAGTTTTTTGGTAAAACCCTATTGAAGTATGATGCTTTTGAACTTCATTCTACGTAAACAACAAATATGAACTTAATATACCTACTTGTTCCGAATGTCAACATTTATTACGGTCGGTCTCATTATGCAGAAAACCGTCCATTGAAGTCCGTTCTGTTGAAGGGTTACTAAACGGACGTAAAGTTTGTAAATTTAATTATGCAAAAATCTCGTCGGGTTTTTTAAATAAATACGGAAATGTTTTTTAAAACCTTTTGCATATTTTTACAACGATATAAGTGTCAAGTCAGTGAAGCGTTCTGATTCTGTTGTCACAATTTGCAAGTTCAATGCGGTTGAAAAAAACTATCGGTAATCCGTCTTATTTTTCGTCTGTTATTTTTTTTTTTTTTGTAAAAGTATAGATAAGAATTTCTGTTCCATACTTAAATGTTACCACATTCAAAGATGTAGGTTGCAATGGTCAAGGTAGCCTTGGGGACTAAGGTGGTAACCTCTTGCATCCCACATTTGAATAGAATACTAACAGGTACAAGTATTATAGTTTAGCAAAATATACTACATTATTAGTTTTAAATTACAGCCAATCGAATTGATAAAGTCATATAAAATAAAAATAAACAGACCAAAGGGAATAAGAAAAATAGTTTCATAAGGTTCAAGAACGCAGAAGGAATGAGATGTGATGAAGTAAAAGGTAAGCCTGTAAACATCAAAAAAGAACCATGAATGAAACTAAAGTGATGTATATAGGAATGAATAAATAAAGTGAAAGCTAAAATAATGTAGCTTTGTAACAATACTACAGTATATTTAGAATTAATCTTGTACCTATGTAGCATACTAGAATTACGCCAGGAAGAATCGTTCGCAATGCGTTATGAAACTTTCCTGATGGCTCTCGGGAAGTTTGACATATAAGAAAGGCCCTTAATAATAACACAATGAAACAGAAGAGCAGTATCTGCGACAAGAAATTCATTCAAAAAAGAAAAGTAAGTAACCTCAATAAACTCTGATTGTTTATGTTATAAAGTAACAATTTTTTTTAGTTGACCCTAACTCGAAGAACACATCATACTTTCATAATTGGCGTGTCTGGGATTTGAACCTATCGAGGAAGAGGCAAAAGCTCACCACTAGGATATCACCACAGGGTCTCAATTTGAAATTTTGCTAAGAATTTTAATTATTACTTCGAAATCAATAAATAATTTCAAGTACCGCCAAAATACTTTAGTAAACTAAAGTTCGCCGGATGCCAAACAAGGGACGGTCATTGAAGGTTAATAAACCGATGGAATTAAATTCTTAATTAACTTTTTGTTTGAAACTTTGTGGGCATTACTTCTGACCGGTGCGATGCTGAATTTCACTGGACTTTGTCTATTTTACATACTTCCGAAGGTTACTCGCTGATATTTTATTTATTTATTTACACAATCAAATTAGATTAACATGACGATAAACGTAATAATTTATACATTTTGAAGAACAGCCAGAGAAGTGTCCAAAGCCTTAGCGCAGTCATAGCCCAATGGCTTCCGTCGATTCAATATGATCGTAAGAGTTATCAACGAGGGGCGCAGCCGATGGTTTGCTTCGGAAGGCACGTTATGCCGTCGGTCCTAGTTGTTTTCAATGGTGGAAATAGGCGCCAATCTTTGTCGAAGACCTTCTGGTGGCTTGAGAACAATCGACATTGGGTTGGCCAATGGTGGAGGAGTATGCTCTAGACCTCCCACAACTGTGTCTGTGGGGGATACCCGTGCCCATCACCAAGTTGCAGCATTAATTTAATGCAGCATATTACGTAGGCGGGATGATAAGTAATTAGCCTCTGCTATTTAAAAAGTTAAAATTAAAAATATATATATGTAATTTTTAAATTCGTATCTCTGGCCACCTGTGTTATAAATTTGAATTTGGTGGCGTGAAAATTTTATTGATTTTTTGTCATTTGAAAATATATTTCGTCAACTGTTTTCAAAATGGATAAAATTGAACAATGAGCGGCGATAAAGTTTTTTCATAAGAAGGGCATGAAGGGGAAAGATGTCTATGTAGAGTTAAATAATGTTTTGGGTGAATGTGCACCTTCTTATGCCACAGTAAAAAACTGGGTGGCTGAGTTTAAACGCGGTCGTACATGTGTCCAAGATGAAGCCCGCCCCGGACGTCCAAAAAGCGTCACGACTCCGGAAATGGTCGTGAAAGTACATGATATAGTTTTAGCAGATCGACGATTGAAGTTATCTGAAATAGCTGACACTACAGGTATCTCAAAAGAACGGGTACATCATATCCTAAGTGAGGAATTAAATATGAAAAAGTTATCGGCCCGTTGGGTGCCGCGATTGCTTACGCACGTTCAAAAAAGAATTCGGGTGCAAAACTCAAAAGAATGTCTGGACCGTTTTCAGAGTAATAAGGCCGATTTTACGTCGATTTGTAACAACAGATGAAACATGGGTTCATCATTACACGCCAGAATCAAAAAATCAATCAAAACAGTGGACTCAATCGGAATGCCCGGCTTCAAAAAAAGCCGTGGCTGTAAAGTCGGCTGGAAAAGTGATCGCTTCAGTCTTTTGGGATGCAGATGGGATCTTGATGATAGATTACCTTCCTAAAGGTCAAACAATTAGTGGAGAATATTACGCTAATATTCTAGTTAAACTCCATCAATGTATTCAGCAAAAACGACCAGGTTTAGCGAAAAAAAAATCATCTTCCACCAAGACAACGCTAGGGTTCACACATGTGTTAAAGCTATGGCAAAAATTAACGAATTGAAGTATGATTTGCTGCCCCACCCACCTTATTCGCCTGATCTAGCGCCATCAGACTTCCACTTATTCCCTAAGCTCAAAACTTTTTTGGGCGGACAGAAATTTGCCACAAATGATGAAGTCATAGCCGCTGTAGAGGAGTATTTTGCAGGGCTCGAAAGAAATCATTTTATGGAAGGCATTACTACTTTAGAACGAGGATGGAATAAGTCCGTAGAGGTTCACGGAGACTATGTCGAAAAATAAAATAAATTTCATCACTGAAAGTTAAGTGTTTTCTTATTAGGCTAGTTACTTATCATCCCGCCCTCGTATCATTTCTGGCATGCAAACAATATAACGCACAATGCAACAATTTAATTTCTGTTTCGATTTTTACTTATGTTACTAACTTAACTGAACTATTATGATACTACAACTGCGAACGTCTTTCAAACTAGTCTAAACTAATTACAAACCGCTATACAGAAATCCACAGGACCGGCCGAGGGATTGCCAACAGGACTCGTATTGGTCAAGTTGTGATTGAGGATTTGCGGTGCCATGCAATCTCCGTATGGCACACTACACAAATACCTACTCGTACATTGACATTGATGTTGAATAGGGTTTTCAAAAGGAATTCTGTACATGTCATGTGAACATGCTAGCCTGGCAAGGACGAATTTTGCTTTGACTCTTTACTTTTTTGTGTTTTTGTAATGTTAATGTTAGTTTTTTAGTTTGCCTTTCGAGAGTCGTTTCAAGTCTAAATCGAGTAAAATTCTAAATCAAGTCAGATGTCTAAAATTCAAAAATCAGAAGCGAATAGAGTATAAAAGCAAAAACTAAATCAAAAATTTTAGTATAAAAAATCAAAACCATGATATATTTAATATATCTATTAGAAGTATATAAAACATCACAGTATTTCAGACACATCGGAGTCGAATCCCATTAGTTCTCAAAGGTGTCACATAAGGAGAGGCGTCCAGAAAAGCAGAGTGCAATGATCGGAATGGGCGACCTTCAGACCTTCAGAACACGCTACGAGAAATTGCACTACGTAGTCTTGTTCAATGTCATAATTGTTATAGACGACAGTAGAAGCATGGGGCTGGAAACTCGCTTGCTATCCTAAATCCATAAAATATGTCATACGTAGGTATCATAACTAATCATTACTGAGCTCAAGATGACAGTATCATCTGAAATCAAAGATTTAAGTATCTTTTGTTGTATGAAAAGGCCGGCCTCTTTGGTCTCGCATTTATAAGTCCGATTCCATACAGCCACATATCTAATAACGTTATAATGTATTCAATATAGTATTCGCAAGATACTATCTATATCACATAACTACTTAGAAGAGTTACTACGTAGAAAAGATAAAAGAAAGTCTGTTATCTGTTCTATCTGAAAGCTACATTTTGTTAATTTCAATTCGGTATACGTGAATATCTAATAATTCCATGCTCAATTCCTTTTGTAATCGAATTAAAGTAATCATTTTTTCAGATTTTCAAAGAGAAAGAGCCTGAAAGAACCCATTAAAGAACCTTTTCGCATTGAAACTAAGCCGACAAGAGAGGACCCTCACACTAAGCTTTCAATGTGTGTGTTGGATTGATTGGTCGACTCGACCGCCAGAGTGGCGTCAGTTCTGCGGGCTGGACATGCCTTATCGCTGCGAGTAATTATGAATCTGTGGGCTACAATGCCTCTATGCCACCTAGGATGTGTGTTAATAACCTTTTCTTTGTTTGCAAATTCAGCCTATAAGCCACTGTGAGCTCTTAAGCAATCAGGAATACATAGAGTGCAATGTCAGCACATTTAGTTCTCGGAACTATGGTTTGTAAGATTGTCAGGGTGGAATTCCACAAATGGCTTTTACGAGTATACATTATAATTGTATGTACAATAAATGCTTTATTAATGTCTGGTGGGGTGCCTCAAATTATGAGACCGTACCGAAGGATGGATGCACCGAATCCATGGCAGGCAGTCTTTATGTAGACCGTGATGATGTATTTTGTTGAGTTTATGAAGTACGAATACAAATTTGTTTATTTTGGATGCGATTTTCTCAATATGGCCTTTCCAGCTGCACTTATAATCCAGTTTTATATCAAGAAATTATGTATGGTTTACTTGCTTGATAAAGGTATCTTTATATTTTAAGTCTTAAGTTTCTTTTTTAATTTTAGTTAAGAATTGTACATAATTAGTCATTGTTAGTTAACTACTAAATCATTGTAAGTTACTCATTGGATAATATTTTCTATAGTATTATTAGCGTCAATTATGTCTTTTACAATGTCGTTAGATAGTGTCAAAATAATACAGATGTCATCCGCAAAAACATGGTTTTTCAGTAATATACAATAAGAATAATAGAGGTCCAAGGACACTTCCCTGGGGCACCACACGTTTGTTATGTTTGTATGTTGATTTATATTCAATAATTTCATATTTATCATTGAGACCTGTTATTGAAACACATTGTATTCTGTTTTCTAAGTAACTTCTTAACCAATTAAAGGCTTGTCCCCAAATCCCATTTTTGTCCAATTTATCAAGCAATAATTCATTCATACACATTTCAATATTTTTTATCTTATTATTTCGATAGCCAGGAATAGAAAGCGCATCTGTTTAAGCGCAAGCGGATGCTGCTGAGCCAAGCGGACCTGGCATGTACTCATAAACACAAATGAAAGCGGATTTTAATATATATCACGTATGTAAACACAAAACAAGCCACGGATACTATTTTCCGTTTGCTGATGAAACTACTGACCGCTCCGCTCCGCCCAACTCCGCATCTGTGGAAAAGCATCATCTATCTGTGTGTCGTATCTTTCTTGTTATCTTAGCAGACTTGGGCATCAGTGACCGAAAAACGGATTGTTGGCCACCTGGTTGGTACTAGGTGGACGGTCGACCTGAAGATGACGACGGGAAACCGCTGGATTCAGAAGGCACAGGACCGGTCGGAATGTTGTCGTTTAGAAGAGGCGTATGTCCAGCAATGGAAATCAAAAGGCTGATGGATGGATGACAGAAAAGGTTATTCAATGCTATGATTTATATCTAACAAGGTTACTCGTAATACTAATAGATATCGTATTTACATGTTTTACTCCGAGAATGTTGAATGATGAATTTATATGCACACAAGGAACTTCTGGTACACCACCTTGATCCCAATACCGAAATTAAATTAATGTTTTAACTCATACTCTTTCTATTTACGCATCTTTGAAGCGGTTGCATACAGTTCTTTATCTCAATGTTTTTCGCAAGATATTTCGGCGATTCTCAGAAGTTCTCAAATACTAACATGCCTTTAACAAGTCACTAAGTGTAATTTAATGTCCGTATGATAGTTAATAAGCCTACACTTTGAGTAGGTACTTTATTTTATAAATTGTAAAAGGGTAAACCTGTAATATTAGGTTGAGATATGATTGATTACAAAAGGGATTACAACAAGCAAAATATGATTCTATTTAAGCAACACCTTAAGTCTCTAACTTTTACGGATATGTATAAACAAGATCAACTAAATGACGCATTTAAAATATTCCATGACTGGATCTGCTTGCTTCATAAATTATGCTTCCCAATAAATAAAATAAAAATATCAAACAATTATAGAAAACCAAAATGGATTAGTAAAGGAGTCAAAATTAGCTGTAGAACAAAGTGTAAGTTGCGAATCAAGTACTATAAAAACAAGTGTAAACTATCTAAAACAAATTACCATAAATACACGAAAATACTAAAAAAATGTATCAACATGGCAAAAATAAACAGTAACAAAAAATATATTTCAAATAATAGGAACATATGCATGGCCTCCTGGAATATCATAAAAAATGAGACTAGTAATATACCAACCAAGCAAATTCATCAAGTAAATTACAACTCGAAGATAATTAAGAATCCGCCTGATATTGCAACAACATTCAATACACATTTTATTAATATCACAAGGAAACCTACGCATACTAACAAATCTAATAATTTGCCAAGCAATATATACAATGGCTACTCACCAAGAGAATCATTATTCCTAAAGCCATGCACCGAACGTGAAATAAAATGTATAATAAGATCCTTAAAAAATTCAAACGCTGTAGGATACGACGAAATTACAACAAAAATTCTCAAAGAATGTGCACATGAGTTTGCCCCACTAATGACTTTTCTAGTAAACCTATCATTTGAAAATGGTTCCTACCCTGAATTACTAAAACGATCGGTGGTAAAACCAATTTACAAAAAAGGCGACAAGATGAATGTGGACAATTATAGACCAATAACGCTTGTCCCTATAATATCTAAGGTATTTGAAAAATGCATCTACAGCAGGATAACAGACTTTTGGACTAAACATAACATCATTAACCCTAATCAATACGGTTTCCGGAAAAACAAATCTACGACATTAGCCGCATTTAATTTGACGCATGAAATTATTAGTAAACTTGACATGAAAAATAACGTAATTGCATTATTTATTGATATGACGAAAGCTTTTGATTTTGTATCTCATAATATCTTAATTGATAAGCTCGAGAGATGTGGAATTAGAGGAACGGCTCTACAGTGGATGACTTCGTATCTTAGCAAAAGATCACAATGTGTTGAGATAACGAGAGTAAATAATAAAAATGAGCTCATACAATATAAGTCAACATATGAAAATATAGAGACTGGTGTCCCACAAGGGAGTGTCCTTGGTCCGCTCTTGTTCATACTATACATAAATGACCTTCCTAGTGTGACATTACATCATAGTATACTTTTTGCTGATGATATATCTATTACAGACAGACCCGTTGGCGCAATCGGTAGTGACCCTGTCTGTTGCGCCAAAGGTCGTGGGTTCGAATCCCACTCAGGACAAATATTCGTGTGACGAACACTTGTATTTGTTCTGTGTCTGGATGTCAATATTATCTATTTAAGTATGTATTTAAAAATATCTATGTATTTATATCAGTCTCTGACACCCATAACACAGGCTCGCGCCTACTTTGGGGTCAGATGGCCGTGTGTGAAAATGTCCAAGATATTTATTTATTTATTATTTATTTATTATAAACTCTGACAAAAATACGAACATTGATAAATTCTCACTTGACATTAATAACTCTATCAAATCAATAATAGACTGGCTGACATATAATAAATTAAAAATCAACATATCTAAAACCAATTACATGCATTTTAAAACAAAAAATAAACAGGATCTTAACTTAAACCTAAATTATAATGGACATACAATAATGAAAGTTGAAAATACAACTTTCTTAGGCATAACAATTGATTCTTACTTGGTATGGGATAAACATATTGAGAAGGTTTGCACAAAACTAAATAGGTTTAGATACGTTCTCGCTAGACTGAGACAAACTGTATCTACTAAAGTAGCGCTAATGGCTTATCATGGATACATATCATCAAACCTAAGGTATGGCCTACTGTTATGGGGATGTTCAACTCAAGTCAACAGGGTATTTCTAGCACAAAAAAAATGTGTCAGAGCTCTTCATGGAATACCCCCTGATGAAACATGTAAACCAATTTTTAAAAAACATAAAATACTGACCCTACCATGTATGTATATACTTGAAGCCTGCCTTTTTGTAAAAAAACACAATAATATTTTTACTACTGCTGAACAAAAATATTCAAGAAGTACCAGAAATACGAAAAGGCTAGTATTTGAAAATCCACAGCGTACTTCGTTACTCCAGCGAAATGCATATGGTATGTGCATAAAAATATTTAATAAATTACCCCATGAGCTAAAATGTATGCCTGTAAATGTTCTTAGACACAAATTAAAAGACATTCTGTCAACATTAACATATTATAATATGGATGAATATCTAAATAGTGACAACTTTGTATAATTTAGGAAATGTATGTAGTACGTATTTATGACATTATATAGCTCTACTTATTGACATTGTTAATTAATTAAGATGAAAATATTTGCATACCCCTATGAGGGTTAAATAAGATGTGCTGTCCATGTATAACCAACCATCTGTAATACCTTATTTCAGCAAATAAATATTGATTTGATTTGATTTGATTTGATTTGAAATAAATTTTTTTTTTGGTTGACTCACATAGCTCTCAGGAGAAAACTGAAATAACGACGTGCAGAGAAAACTTATATATAATTATTATATGGTATGTATTATATGGTATTATTATATGGTATACCTGTGAGTGATTTACGTGATTATCATAGGAAGCATAATACCACGAACTACATCCTTCCTCTATGATAGATTAGAATAGAATTGAATTGAATAGAATAGAAGCGAATAGAATGTACATTGATTAACACTGTTACACACATGTATAGAGTAATAAATCTATGGTTACACAAGTATCGATAGTACTAGATCTAGATTGGGTAATTATATCACTAGTTATAGTACTAGTATTATCTATTAATGCCCGTTCAGTTGGATCGCTCCCATTTGTTTTATGCTTTGACCATTGTCCTTTATCCAGGCTTCGTTCTGTCCAGTTCTATGTCAAATAATCCTTGAAATTTCTGCCTTTTATTAAGCATTCCTTTGAATTTCCTTCCTTCCTTTTGCTTTCCGTTTGATTGATTATGATTCCCGTTTAATTTGACTACGAGTCAAATTATTATATTATAATTCACTGAAGCCTATGATAAACCTATTTGTAACATTAAGTTACAAAGGACAATTATTAGGCCTTTAAAAGAGAGATTTTACAAAATGAGTTGTAAATATTACAATAAAGTGTTAATAACTAAATAATTAAATATTTAATATGCCATTTACAGTAATCATTGGGGTGATTTTGATGGTTCCTCCTTAAATGAGTTTTTATTAATAATCCCTATGGTTGTTTGTTATTGTTTACTTGTTACTCACAGCGCAGGCAAGTAGAACATCATTCAATTTGATTATTATCAGTTCATTCAGATATATTATCAGGATGGCTAGCTTGTCCTACCCGGCATCCAATCCATCACTGTCTCACGCCATTAATGCCATTAGATTGTCTTTATTAAGAAACTATATTATTATGTGTTTTGTTTGAAACAAGGAAAAAAATACACGATACAATCGCAATAAATTAGCTTTTTGGAAGAGTCATTCATCACCGCTGATAAACATATCCGCCCACCACCGCTACAACCCAATCCCACTGTTGGGCTCGGGTCTAAATAAGTCCACCACGCTGGCCAAGTTCCGATTGACATAATTCACATCCTGCGGGAATATTATGGAGAACTCTCAAGCATGTGAGTGTCCTCACGATGTTTCCCGTTACCGTTACAGATAATCTTAATCATAATCTTAAATCGCAGATAACCTAGAAAAGGTTCGTGACGCTTCGATTTCAACACACACCCTCTCGAGGGAGAGGCGAATTGAAACATCCACTGTGATGTCATCGCATTTGAATACTAGTAGCTACGAACCCTATAGACATCACAGTGTGACACGGGTCTTTCCCACAGCCAGAGTGATATCTAGAGTCTAGAGCACACTCACTCACGCTGCTCAAATATGGGTTACTGGAGGGGATAGTGTTCATCCCAGTGTTGAATATTGTTAAGGCACCGAAAAGACTTCAACAAGACTTAGCGATTGTTTTTACTATGTCAAATAACCGAAATATAGAAGAGCCCACGATTTTTCGACACTTGCGACCGCCATCAACCGCCCGCACCCGTCGTTGCTTAACTCGGTCCATCGCTGACGATTGACGCGAGCCATTGGGTTTTGAACGCTTCTTACCGATGCGATCCATTGGTCTGGTTGGTTGGACGCTTCCTCATCGCTGTTAAATACCACAGATAAACATATTATCAGCACTTAACAATCAAACGTGACGTGACGGTACTCCGAACGCTTCCGTCCTTTTTCCGTCCGGATCGCGGTACCAATTTCCGCGCCGTCAATACCGGGCAGAAATAATGGGGCCCTGTTTATTTGGCTCTTGTCCCCTTTGCCCTTTTAAATCCGATGAGTGATGGGGTACAAAAGTATGCAAAAAAAACTCTCATAAAACAACAGAATGTATCTTCAATATGATACGTGGTTAAAGGTCAATTTTTATTCTTATGTAATATTCTTGATAAAAAAGTTCAAATCACAACCTAAACTAAACTACGGCTATTCGTTACTTATTAACGTACCATCCCTTGGCAATAAACCCGTACCTACTCGTACAGGCCGAATGTGGCCGGAAATGTGGCCGGAGCGCTGGCAGCAATTTCCTCCGCCGTCAAAAATCCACTGAATTTATGGGATCTTGTTTTTCGTTTTAGTTCCCTTGCTCTTTCACGTCCGCTGACTGATAAGATCGGTTGGGAGATATAACATATTAGTTTTTCTACGTGCTGCGCGGACCCGCCTTGTTCCAACATAAACGACAAACGTTTGTTAATATAAGATGTTTGTAATTTGACAACAAATTATTATTTTCTTCTTTAAATCCTCTTATTAAATTCTGTTTATTTTAGCTAGTAATTTTTACAATTAGCCGAGAATATCAACAAGTACCTAATCCCTTAAAGACCTCATGATTCAGCGTTGAACATCCTTGTTAATTGTGTAACATAACAAAGTGTGCGAGCCTTGACATGAATTCGAGGAATGTTTTCATACTCTCCCAGAATATTAATGGTCAGCCGAGCCCTAACACAACATCCGTTCCGATACACTCTTAACGAAAACCGATTCGCCGCTATTTTTAAATGTGAACCTTTAACTCGCAAACTTTCGATACCGCCCGTGAGATTGTTCGTCATGCGAAGATACAATGACCAAAATACTGACGAACGATTCAAGGTTGGCTCACATTCTATAAAATGGCCGTAACATCGCCGAGTGATTAAGACGTGAGAAGTTAGTAAGATCGTCGTACTCACTTGGTGGGTTGGAGTTTGGTGGAGCGAGGTGTCACTGAGCGAAGCACAATTCACTATCAGTAGGTCAGCTGTCGGAGTAGCGACCAGAGGAAAGTAACTGGCGTATAAATTTAGCGCAGCTTCAGAGCTGAGATCAACGCGTCGTCGCGGAGCGAGCGGTCGGCGGCGACTAGGGCGGGCGCCCCGCCGGCGCCGGCCGTCGCCCGCCCCGCGCCTTATCAAACGAATAAAATTTATTTAATGGATAATCCGCCCGTCGATGGGGCATCCATTGAAATTCTCTCGTTTTACGATGCAATTATTAGTAACTGGCTGTTGACTCAACCCCACCCATGTCAAAATCACTTTTATACGCATTCTAGTGATGACCTATTTATTACTCGTAGTAGATCTTGTTCCTAACCAAAGACATAACTTACCTTGACCTAAAAAAATATGGTCGAAATTCATTAAAATATCGCAAATATTCTTTAAGCGATAAAAAGAACTAATATTTTCGTAGTGAAAGTTTAGTTGATATTATGTACTTATTAAGATAACTCTTTACAAATTATCAGTTTTACTATAAAGGTTTCATTGTTCTGAGGTCTTGTTATACTTAGGTGCAATTCATTTAATCATTCTGACCGTGGGAGAGAGAAAGCGATTAATTCACATTTACGTAATTATGTATTAACCATAGAACACGTCTTAACAAATAATTGTGTTGAATTTTTCAGGCATATAATTTATCAGCATAGATGACTGTGAAATTTTCATAAGTTTTTGGATGATTACCAAGATTGAGTGGAATTTACTCAAAAGCTTAATTAATGTGGACGAGTCCTTGTTAAAACTACTATAGGTAGGTAGCTATGATATCTTTAATACCCAGGCGCAATATTAAGATTTAAACTATTACACAGACATAAAAAAACGACGTAGCTATGTAGTATTTCATTAACCCAACTCTATTCTAGGTCACCTATGTCTACAATCACCCTTTCTTTGTTCCACTTTCCTTGCTATTCTGAGAACAATATATGTAATATATAAATTTAATATCGCCTCTATTATTACTTTTTGTACCATCTTAAACTTTCTGAAAACTAATATCATATTTACTGCGGTCAGGTGACTCTAAACTGTTTCGAAAGAAGAAGAGTTCAGATTTATATGGATATCGTGCTATGAAAATTAATATCCACACAAACAAAGTACGAGAAGATTGAGAAGAAGAATAAGACGAACTTTGTAACGGGACCAGATTCTAGATTTACAGTCCTCAGTCCTAATACTCATTAACGAACTGACCAACTAATGTTCTAATTAACTCTCTCAGCTAACTAGAGTAACTATCCCAGTCCCATGTGAGTCTTTTTCAAAGTCATTCACAGTTGTCATGGGAGGCAACGGAGGGTGATTCTGCAAGCTCGTTTGTTATCTTATAGCCACAAAAAAAGTCTTTTTCATTACTAAAAACTACAAATGACTAATAGGGATACGAATATAATCTAGATCTTTCTGTGTATATTTTCAAATGAGAATTGGCATTTTAAGTACAGTTTTTTGCACTAAGATATGCCTCCACCATGCCCCATGCTCTAGGACGTGTGAAGAAATAAGAATATCTCTCCTATTTCATAAAGGCACCACTAAACTACGATTAATAAGTTAGTTCTATTATCTCGAGTTGTAGCCTATATTCGAAGTACATGTATACAACCCGCGTGAAGGTATGTAGGGCAGGGAAAGAACATAGGATGATAAATCATGTCACTTAATATCGTACTTGAAATCCATTACTTATGAGAGGAAATATTTTCTGGTTATTTAGGGTTCTGTCTGCCACTGTGGTTGATAGGCACCGAAGCCCAGCTGTGGGTTACCGGTACTTTGATGACAGGTCGCCAATTTGGTCGCCATCGCTTACAAGTACGTATCTAGATACTTAAAAATTCCAAGCCACGGGAAATCTTTGCAAGTCAAAAAAAAAGTCAAGTAGTCAGTATCAATGTTTAGTAAGGTTATAGAAAGACTCCGCCCGCCTCAAATAGTTTTCTTTAGCCGAAGTTCGGCCGATTGCAATAGCCATAGTCGAGATATCCATAGTTCGATTTGTAATCAATAGTTGACTATCGACTAAAAATCGAACGATTAATACAGTTTCCCGGAAAATTGCAGTGAATTGAACAAAACTTTTTAATCGTTCCTGGTAATTTCATGGGAACTGTGCATTTTTCTGGGGAGTATCCATCATTCCGTTGTGGCGGAGAAAAAGCACAAACCAACAACCACACTTTCCCATTAATATTATTCTAGCTTTTGCACGATTGAATTTTGAAATAAAAGAATAGCATTCTGAGCAAGTTTAGGGCTCTGTGCTTGGCCCGCTATCAAGTTGGCTGGACAATTGGAGACGGAAGGGTCGTGAAAACAAAATAAAAGAAGCAAGGCTGGCTACTATCAACTTGGCTGGATATTCTTTGATCCTATAAACGTTTTTACTATTAAATAAATAAATAAATAAATATTTTGGACATCCTCACACACGGCCATCTGAGCCCATCGTAGGCGCGAGCCTGTGATATGGGTTTCAGAGACTGATATACATACATTGATATTTTTAAATACATAATTAAATAGATAATACCAGACACAGAACAAAAACAAGTGTTACACGAATATTTATCCTAAGTGGGATTATTATCACATTAACTGACTGCCCTACCCTTGACCCTCTTAGGGGTGGAATTTTGCAAAATCCTTTCTCAGTCTTAGTTTTAGGATGCCTACATGATGAGGAAAACCTAGAGTAAATGGTTCAGTAATCAGTCTGGACGAAGCATTTTATATATAGCATTTACATTTTTATATAAGGATAGAAAGGCCTTTAATATTCAAATCAACACAAAATCAGTAATTTCGATTCTTTATACTTACTATCTTCATCTTCGATGCCCCATTAAGTCAATCTTGGGGTGGTCTTAACATTGGAATGCTGCCAATGTGATGAATAGCAGGAAAATCCTATGGATTAAAAAATAATTAAATAGGTCAAATCGATGTCTCGGTTGGCCCCAATAGGTCAAATCGATGTCTCGGTTGGCCCCAATATCTCAATACTTAGTACAAAGTATATAGTTACTTTCTTTAGCACGATTATTTTTATTTTTTATATTGTCTGGGTAAATAAAATAAAACAAATAATTTTTGGTCATTCTACGATTTGTTTATTTTCAGCCAATTTGTCCGGTATTTATGAATCCATCTCGCAAGATTCGTTAAATAACATAAAAACCCAATCACGCCTGCATTTCACCTAAGGGGTAGGCAGAGTAACTACCACTTTTCAACAGTTACGTTTAGGTCACATATATTAACGATCTTGCCTAATGTTGCTATTAGTTTTTACAGCAGAATGCACTTAGGTGATGCAGAAAAGCTCAGTCAGCTGAAAACGGGATTTTTATGGATTCTTGGCTCAATCCATTCCGGTTTTAGGATATGAAGTATATACGGAACCAAATAGGTAGGTTCCATATAGAGTTCGCCCGGGGTACTTTCAATATTTCTACAGTGTAATTGTTTTGACTGGGCTATTTGTAATAATAACTGACAGATCTAACTATCACTAACTGACCAATTATTCATAAACACCTTCTTCTAACTGGACTTAGAATCCCGTCCGTATTTGAGTCGTGTTCGAAGTTTGACACAGTTGTCCTGGGTGGCAGCGTATGGGTGGTGGTGTTGAAAGCTCGAAAGCTTTGATATCTATATTCTATATCTGTAAAAAAATATATGAAATCTTAGATCTGAATTTTTGAAACTTATTTTTTCGAAGCCCTTTTCTATTATCTGTCATAATATATATATTTCTTGTGTACGTGTGTATGACAGTGAACTCCTCCTAAACGGCTGGATAGATGATGATGAAATTTTTTGTGGGTGTTCAAGGGGATTCAAGAATGGTTAATCCCCTTGCACACACTTACTTTTACACTTTAAAAATTAGTGTTTAAATGTTTTTAAACACTAATTTTAGCTACTCCACCACGCTGCTCCAATGCGGATTGGTGGAAGGGTTAGTGGCCAACCCAATGTCGAATGTTCTCAAGCCATCCGAAGGTCTTCGACAAGGCTTAGCGATTGTTTTCAACATTGAAAACAACCGGGACCGACGGCTTTACGTGCCCTCCGAAGCACGGTAGCGTACATGAAATTTTGGCACTGGCGGTCACCCATCCACAAACCGACCGCCCGTCGTTTCTTAACTCTTTTGATCACATTAAATCAACGCGAGCCATCGGGCTATAGACGCTACCGACGGTTAATCTGATAATAAATGGTCGCCGTCGCCTATGATCTAGATCAACACCAGGTTTTCCATTGCGAATTGAAATACGTATCCTATTATCCTTTGGGATATTTCGCACCTTTATTGGAAAGTAGTTTGGCTCAGCGACAATGATAGCGCTTACACAATCTGAAACGTACTGACGCCGTACTTTCGTTAAATGGATCGGGTTTACTGCTACTGATTTCATTTCAAACCATTTTGTTTATAATCTTTTTCAAGATGGTGTCAAATTACGTTCGTACCTACAAAATCCGCCCATTTTCGATAGCATCAAGCGCTCGGACGTTCAAGTCCCACCGAGTTCTTGACAGCTGTCAAAGCTCGGACGTACGACTGGATAAGACAAATCGATTTAAGTCATTTGTGAGTTAATCGTGAGTGGAACTTGATTGATGTGATTGATCGCCAATCACGACTATGATATATCAACAAGAGACCGCCTTAGCCATTGCTTTATCAAGTAGGTGAATGTGGGGGTTATATTATATGTTATCTTGATAGTATTCAGGGTTCGCAAATGGCATATTTAGTTGACATCCTCGATCAATAATGTGTATTATTGATCGAAGGTTGACATAGAGAATTTGTCAGAATACGTCATGTAATCTTCACACAATCACTTTTAGAGCGTGATATATTAAGCCGCCGTAAAATTCTATATACCGTAAGAATATAATCTATCTCACGAGACTGTAAACTGTCGATATAGAACTACATACTTACAGTTTAGAATTTAACGCATTATTTTTGGGCGAATTACAATCAATCGAAGTGAAACTTGTAAAATTGACAACCGTCTAAAGGCTGTCCCTGATTGGTCGGTCTTGCAGTAGGTTGTTATGTGTCTATACTCTATAGAGTTAGGAATCAAACACAGGTGTCAGTCAAATAAAATAAATGCACTTCAAAAACTTTACAGAAACATATAAAAAATAATAAGTCGAATATACCTATACTCGTACACTCTTATACCGTACGTACCTACTTTACACTTAATATATCGTGTTCTTCAGTATTTTTTATGAAAGTGCTCGGTTCCTTTGAGTACCAAGTTTGTAAAGAGGTGGAGCTACAGACAATACCTCGTAATAGTACATTATGATACAAGTGCGGTAAGTTGAAAATTACAGCCGAGGCGATAGGCTACAAGAAAGCAGAGGCTGTAATTATCAAAGCGCACGCGTGTCATACGACGTTTTATAACATATTTTCGAGGAAATAAATTAATAAATTCATCAATACTTGACGACATTTTCAAATAAAAACACTACAGCGAAAAGAAAAAGCGCGCGGAACACCACAGAACCACGACAGAACAGTCATATCGTACGATTTCACTGATCAATATTGTTCTTATGATATGCATCGTTATTTTCGATGATTGAGTGAATTATATGATTTTTTTTTCTCAGCCATTTACAGCAAATTCGAATTGTCTACAGTTTTCATTTTATAATTTAAATAATTTTTAATTAGCAATGCGCGCGCATCAGAGCTTTTTTTAAGGCAAAGTCACAAAAACAGCCAATATTATTATTAAAGTAAATTGATATTTTTTTGTTTTTGGTACAGATAAATTATTTTAATTTATTGTCAAAATTAATAAAGAGTTAAATGTTTATTTTTTATATTTTATCTCCCAAAGTTAATTTTATTCATAAAATGTTGACCACTTTTTGACATAAAAATTCTTTGCTAAGATTGAAAAAAGTACCGTTCGTTTTAGACGGAGCATCTTGTTAGACCGTGCGTTTTACCTTATTAAAAAAAAACCCGTGCGTTTTACATTACGTTACCGCACAAGTGCTGTAATGTAATTTAAAACGCACAAGTGCGGTAATTAGATACATTACGATATTGAAATTGGTGAAATAAGGGGCCCTTTACGAGCAAATGTGTTATAAAGAATATTAATTCTGTAGCATTTGATATCGTGAATGTTTACGCGATGCCCCAATTTCTAAAGTCAATTTCACTGTTTCTCAATACAATGAACTGTAACAACAAGCTAGGCATGCCAGTTGGCATTGTAGCGAACTTTTAAATCACGACGCGATCGGGGTAGGCACTACCACGCGTTTCTTACGACCTTGTAAACGTAAATCGTGTAAAAACACATCGATTCTGGTAAGGTCTGTGTAAAAACATAATCTAAACTTCTACAATTTTAAAACGAGGAAAACTGTACATATCCCTGACTATCTATTCTGTACCGGTCCAATGTATTTTTATGGATATAATATAGCAAACAAATATGCAGCACCACCGCCCATGACAACTGTGATAGACTCAAATAGAGACTGGTTGGTCCAGTTAACAGAGTGAGAAAAAGAACATTAGTTGGTCAGTTCGTTAGTAGGTATGAGGACCGGTGTAGGGACTGTTAATATTATGATAGTTATTCGTGAGTTACTTAGCAATTGTTAATACCTGAGAGTCTGGCTGTATGTTGGTCACACTTTGAGGACTAAGATCGGTCACACCGACCACACCTGTCGAAGAACAAAACGACTGAAAAAAACAATTATTACACGATAGTAATGGTACTAGGTACTGTGGCATGTTTTGTGTTTGTGTTGTGTTGATGTTGATGGTAGGTAGATAATTAAGGGAGTTTGATGTACCATTAAGTCAATTCACGGTCCTATGAGCTGGCTAAACGATTTTATTAAAACTTTCGAACTTTCCCACAAGGAGTTCAAAGTAGCTTGAAACCAGAAAGTTTCAAGTTTTAAATCGGATTACGTATATAATATTTTTTTTTTTTTTTATGGAAAGAGGATAGCAAACGAGCTTGCAGCACCACCCATCCGCTGCCACCCATGACAACTGTGACTGACTTTGAACAAGACTCAATTAGGGACTGGGATGGTTAGTCCAATTAGTTGAGAAAGTTAATTAGAACATTAGTTGGTCAGTTCGTTAGTAGGTATGAGGACTAGGGACTGTTAGTGATAGTTAGTCCTGTTAGTTGGTGTTAGTAATAGTCCAGTTAGTACTTGTTAGTAAGAGTCTCGTTCTAAGTCAGTCACAGATGTGTTGCTACCCTTGAGGACTAAGATGGTCGCCTCTAAAGAAGTGTAACCGGAATCCACACCTTTCCAACCGGACCACAATTGCTTTAAAAACAATTATTACACGGCAGAAATGGTACTAGGTACCGTGGCGGGCGGTGGTACTGCCCCGGGCGAAAATAAATCCTGATAATAATAAATCCTGCATTGTACTAAGCTAGAATTTTTTTAAAGATTTGAATTATTCAAAAGCATAATTATATTTTGTAGGTCTTTATTAACCCTATGTTCCTGATCTACATTTCTTCCAAATGTCTACCGTGTTGTATTCTGTTAACCTAATTTTTTGTTAATTCTCGCAATACTCTTATTTCTTATGACGTTATCAAATTAATGGTTGTCTGTAAAGTCGGTTTACAGATTTTTTTACAAACATTTATTTTTACACTTTTCTTACAAACTGTGTTATTGTTAACTTTTTCATAATATTTTATTACGGGATTATTGTCGTTAACTTTTAATAGATATTTAGAATTAAACTACTTTAAAACAATTTTCAGTCATCAATTCATCAATTCAATGATTAAAATATTCAAATGATTAAAATATAATTTTTAAAAACTATTCTAATCTAAACTATTCATAACCTATCTGTTGGATCTAGTGGATTAACAGAAATTTTTGTATAAAATATACGTATACGAAGTATTATCAGATACGTGCTTCGTATACGTACCTCTGTACGCTGTTAAGTTTTATACCATAGTTACAATTTTATGCAGGTTCATTTATAATGGGGTTCTACTCTCCCGGACTCCCCCTACCTACTATTAAAACTATTATAGTGCAGATTATAGCACTAAAATTACTAAGCGAAAAAAAGGCAAAGGTCGGTCTCGTGAAAATCACACCCATTATCATTATAGAAGGATGAGGCTCAAGATGAAAGTTCATCGTCTCACTATTTCTCAATTTAACGTTATTTAGCCGAGAACTTTCTTTCAGCGTACGTGACTCGGCTACTTCGGCCCGGCTCAAACAAGTTTGTTAAGTTCACGTTATTTGAAGTTTCCTAATACATCATCGTGCAAGACTCAATTATAATTGAAATTTAGCAATGAATATATCATACACACTCGCTTAAGTCACAGGGTAAGGAAGAAAATAGAACGTATTATGTCCACAGCCAGTATGCAAACCAGCACCTTCCACCGAGCATGTCTCTGTTTTACCAACTGTTTTAGCACTGATGGTATGGTAGCTACGGTAAGTTCTGAAGTAGAGGCATAGTAAAATGCAGTATATAATATAAAGATATGTAAGGAAGGATGAGTAAGGACTCAGCATAGGCCTGAGAGAGTGTATTCCATCAAGTATTTCATATTATTCCATAAACGCAATATACATAATAATAAGCGCTACTACTAAGCAGTATCGCTTATTACTTTATATATTGTGTTTTAACTTTTATATTTATGCAAAAAGCTTTTTCAAAGAGGCTTTTATTTTATTTTCGTTAGTAAATATTCTTCGCAATAATGTACTTATAGAGCAAGAGCCCACGACGGCCAGACCTTCGTTATTTTATAAAAGTTTAAAGTTTCTCTGTACATGTCTCCTATACATATAAGAACAACCAGCGACTATAGAGTTTGGGTTGTGGTTACCTGGGCAGATAACAGGTAGTAAAGGTGTAAAAAAAAGTACTTAAAATTCGTTAGACTATAAAGCTCTATTTTTTTATATTTTCTTCGGGATAACTTTAGAAATCTCGTCATCCATTGCCGGACACTTATGACAGTTGCTACCCCCTGCCAGACACCCCTAAACTTTGATAAATTACAATTATACTTTCGTTATAGTATAAAAGCAAAATTTTATATAAGTTACTTGGGGACCTATAAAAAGATGTTACCTCAATAGCCGGACAGTTTTCATGGTTTTTACATCTTGCCAGACACATCGAAAGTCCACTGTATAGTCCGGTCAATTTAGACAATTGAAATAAAGAAAATTCCGACAGAGCCAAATCTTCGTAGAGACCTTAGGTTTACCACAAGGAATAAAGTGTCAAAAGTCCCCATCAATCCCATGTGTGCGTCGGGACTTATTCGGGTCCCAATGTCAAAATTTTAGGTTTTTTGGATTTTTCTCGAAAACGGTAAGTTTTATCGAAAAGTACCTTAGAGCAAAGTTGTAGATCTTAAAATTCTCTATAAAAATGGTCCCTATAATTTTTTCTCTAAGACCCACTATTTCCCGGATATTGCGCTTGTAAGAATCATGTTCTACATAGTATGCACACATATGCCACGTATATACATATTTAGGTACTGCTACTCAACATTTGTTTCGAGTATACTATCAAGTTCAGACATGGCAAGGTAATGAACTGAACCCTGAAGACTGGGGTTGTAAATTGATAAATAATACTTTGGAACCGATTCGAATTTACTGGCCCCTGCTCTCCTCTCTTGTATTTAATTGAACATATGAGCAAGAGACACCTTGGCAATTGGTACACGCTGGAAAACACTGCAACCCTACTTTTTTACAGCCACATATTGCACTACAACCTTTCTTGCAATTGCAAAAAATAGTGTTAAGAAGTTTTTCTGAAGCAGGGGGCAGTAAAGTTCGAATCGGTTCCAAAGTATTATTTATCAATTTCCAAGCCCAGTCTTCAGGGTTCAGTTCATTGCCTTGCCATGTCTGAACTTGATAGTATACTCGAAACAAATGTTGAGTAGCAGATGCCGATGTTGGAGGAACTCGGAGGAAGACAAGATAGCTGTACTTGCTTTTTGTTTCGTGTATTTTTTACAAATGTTAAATATCTGTTATTCAAGTAGAGGGGATTCGGTAAGGGACCGGCGGTCATTTTAGAGTAAATTTTCTTAGAATAGTATAATGTATACATAAAAGAGACACGAGTAGGCATTTTTGCTTGCTTGAGTATACGTGGCATATGTGTGCATACTATGTAGAACATGATTCTTACAAGCGCAATATCTGGGAAATAGTGGGTCTTAGAGAAAAAATCATAGAGACCATTTTTATAGAGAATTTTAAGATCTACAACTTTGCTCTTAAGTACTTTTTCGATTAAACTTACCATTTTCGATAAAAATCCAAAAACCTAAAATTTTGACCTTAGGACCCGAATAAATCCCGACGCACACATGGGATTGATGGGGACTTTTGACACTTTATTCCTTGTGGTAAACCTAAGGTCTCTACGAAGATTTGGCTCTGTCGGAATTTTCTTTATTTCAATTGTCTAAATTGACCGGACTATACAGTGGACTTTCGATGTGTCTGGCAAGATGTAAAAACCATGAAAACTGTCCGGCTATTGAGGTAACATCTTTTTATAGGTCCCCAAGTAACATATATAAAATTTAGCTTTTATACTATAACGAAAGTATAATTGTAATTTATCAAAGTTTAGGGGTGTCTGGCAGGGGGTAGCAACTGTCATAAGTGTCCGGCAATGGATGACGAGATTTCTAAAGTTATCCCGAAGAAAATATAAAAAAATAGAGCTTTATAGTCTAACGAATTTTAAGTACTTTTTTTTACACCTTTAATACCTGTTATCTGCCCAGGTAACCACAACCCAAACTCTATATTCGCTGGTTGTTCTTATATGTATAGGAGACATGTACAGAGAAACTTTCAACTTTTATAAAATAACGAAGGTCTGGCCGTCGTGGGCTCTTGGGCTATTAGCTCCGCCATATTTGAAACGATTTTCCGTACGCCAAAAGGAAAATCTGTATAGAAAAATGGAACAGGGTGGCTGTTCCATTTTTCTGTTTGGTATAATTTTTAAAATAAGTGGCTAAATTTTTTTGTTTTTGCACTTTTAGTGATCCATTCCGGTCTCCCCTTGATCCATGTGCTTTTATATTGTTCGCCAACTTGTCGAATCTTAGTACACTTAGGTGCGAACTTTTGTCTCCGAATTGATAAATACCGAGATGGAGTATCCTCTAGACCTCCCTCAGTGGTGGCTGTGGGAGATATTCATGACCAACAATAGGACGTAAGTGGATTTTAGCTAAGCAAACAACTATACGGTAGAAAGAAAAGGCGGGCAATTGCGTAATAGTACATTATGATACAAGTGCGGTAAGTTGAAAATTACAGCCGAGGCGATATTGCTAGCCCGAGCCGTAGGCGAGGGCTACAAGAAAGCAGAGGATGTAATTATCAAAGCGCACGTGTGTCATACGACGTTTTATAACATATTTGCGAGGAAAAAAATAATAAATTCATCATTACTTGACGACATTTTCAAATAAAAACAATACAACGAAAAGAAAAAGCGCGCGGAATAATTTTTACTTGTTCACAAATTAACGATGCGCGCACAAAAACAGCCAGTATTACTAATAAAGTAAATTAATATTTTTTTGTTTTTGTTACAGATAAATTATTGTAATTTATTGTCAAAATTAATTAAATTTAAGAATTAAATGCTTATTTTTTATATTTTATCTCCCAAAGTTAATTTTATTCATAAAATGTTGACCACTTTTCTGACATAAAAACTCTTTGCTAAGATTGAAAAAAGTACCGTTCGTTTAAGACGGAGCATCTTGATAAACCGTGACCTTTTTAAAAAGAAAACATTACATTACAGCACAAGTGCTTTTTACTTTACATTACCGCACAAGTGCGGTAATGAGATACATTACGATATTGAAATTGGTGTATTAAGAGACCCTTTACGAGCAAATGTGTTATAAAAAATTTAATGAGATAGTCTTACGATTGCCATTGTCCAAGTGACAGACTTTGTATGATTATGTCACAATTTTGACATTAATTTCATCACCTTTCATCGTTGATTTCATCAAAACTACGCGCGCCTTCCGTGCCTTCCGTATATTTCTGGTATTTTTCTGAATTCTGAGTGGAATCGGATTTAATATGTGGACAATTCACATGTTTATCTCATATGTATTACATACCTACATTACATAGGAATTATTTTTTCAATTAAAGATTTCGTATATTACAAAACAAGAATTAATCTACTTTGCAACAATCCGCGAACAAAAACGTATGGTGATGTATGTATACTTTCATGCACGTAGCACCTCCCTCCCTCCCACGCAGGAAAACATGCACATGCGATAAATGAATACCCACACCACCATACACACACCAACACGTGTTTCGCCTCAAAACAAGGCATCCTCAGGGTAAGTAGACGCTACGATGGTTAATCGCAAAGTGAGCTCACCGGACTGGCAGCGGTCTTATATACCTTTCCACCCCTCCCTTACCGGACTCAAATCACTAGTTGACGTAATATGTGATAACCTCCGGAACAGTAATTAACTAATTAGTCTGTTTTTGTAGGTTGACAAAAATGCGTAGTAAGGGAGAGTTGGAAACTTCCGTCTGATCATTCAGCAGTGTAACACACTCTTATGGTTATCATGCCTTATTTCGTATATATTATGGCACCGCTGGCACCAGTGTTACTTTATAATTATTATTTTCTAACTTTATAATTTGTGTAATTTATGATTTCTATCTCACTCTCATTTGTATTTGTGTGTATCGCATTTGTGTCTGGTTTAACAACTGTAAGCAAATTGCCGACTGAATAAATAAATAAATAAATTATTGTCCATGTACAATTGTCCACATACCCGAAACTATATAACTTAGCGGTCAAGGGATTTCGAAACTATAGATTTTTCTGTATTAAAAAAAGTTGGACTTCATTTTCCGGCGCCTATATACAGTTTCTGTTTTTTTTTGTATTGTAGTGTTATAGGTACATAAGTATTATATTTACCGAAATGCGTCACATTGGGTAGGTACTCGTAGGTAGAAGTAGGTACCTACGTATTATGTAGCGAGTCGTAAAATTTTGTGTAGTTTACTTCGAGGTCCATTTTACCTAAAATAAATGAATAGGTTTTCTATTCAATAGAATTCAATGAATACGTGAAATACTTCCACTCAAAAGACTTTCCACCCAGGACCAGGACTTTCGCTAAGCTAAGCAGAATGAGTTTGCTATGGAATATCAGATACAATAGAAAATCACTTTTATTGTGCCTCGCCGAAGCGCAGATCTATATCTTGTCTTCGGCATACGGTCAGAGATTATGTTACCATCGGTAATAAAGGTACTTTATCACGTCAGTTAGAATGAGTTTCATTATTTTTTTTCCTAAGAAACAGAATTTCAAGCAAACTAGAACTAGCTATACTGCAATAACTTCAGGAATTCTAGCCGAAACCTCTTAGTGAATCTAAGAATACATTTGCCGGACCCATATCACAAACCTTACAAATATGACATTGCACTTACAGCCCTGATTTATCACCGTGGAGGATATCCACTTATATATGTTTACATAATATGTAACTGCGTAAAGTCAAGGCACGGGCATCGTTTAAGAACAACGTGATAAATGCGTGGGCAGTGACAGTATCTATACTCAGCATCGGGCCGTTTCTCAAAGCGTCGTCGCCTTTGAATCTAAGAAGTGGGACGGCGAGTGTGCGTGACTCCAGCGCCGCTGGTTCACGCTGCTCACTCGCGCGGACGACAGATAACCCTTACAAAGGAACCCTCCAGCGACACGTTTAGCCCGCGTAGGTTAGCTGTGTAATCAACTCTATGTTGGGTAAAAGGGTGCAAACAACTTTCATGAACTGCGATTTTCGCCGGTTGTAATCTAGAGTTCTCTGAAGGTTAAGAGAAGGTAAGAGTTACTATGTCACCGCGACTTCTCCATGGTATTTTTAATTCATAAATTTAAAGTAATCCTCGTTGGAAATAACAAACTAAAAGCGGAACCTCGGATCACAGTAAAATTTTTTGACTAAATAAATATAGGTAATGACAGATGAAAATAAATAATAGCGAAGTGCACCCAGTGCAGCTAAATTCATCAAAGAGGATTAGTATTATTGATTAACAAATAATTCAAACTAAATATGTTGCGGGATAGGCGAATTTATTTTCCCCATTGACCCTTTTGCATTTTTCATTAATCTGGCACTATTATAAGCATTGTATGCCACTAACGCCATCTATTAAAACTAAAACGATCCATTTTTATAAATAGTACTAGCACTACAATACTAGATGACCCGGTGAACTATTGTAGGTAGCTACAATCATTGATTTATCAAGTAAAAAAAGAGGTTAATCCTCGTTGGAAATAACAAAAGGTAAGCGAGTCCTCCGATTACAGTCAATCTTTTGACTATAATATAAACTGCAGTACATATAAATATATTATAATAATACTAATATATAGACTTTGATTCTGTGTTACATAAAATTATCATGCACGCAATAAATCCATTCCAGTATCCCTTGCTCTAAAATTTCACAAATTTCCGGGAGAATACACCGATACCCTCCACGATTCGACCTGGGCGAAGTCGTATTTTTCAATGTTTCTAACGTTGTACAACTGGACATATACCGTCGACCTTCCCGAGGTCGCTGGTTGAAATTCGAGCTGGTTTGCCGCCCGCAACACAATAAAGCTATAACTATTAAATCCCTGAGTTGAAAACCGTAACACTATTCTATATTCTGATCCTCTAGCTCTAGATGAGGATCAAAGGATTTCCTTTGATCCTACCTACTTTATATTTTCTATGATATACTTTTTGGATTCTTATTTTTCTTGGTAATAACACTGGCAACATTCCAATTAAGTGCGGATAATTAATTGGAAGATTTAATAGGTTATTAGCTAATGGATGTGTTTATGAGGTCAACGGAAATGAAAGCTGCCTTCCATGAACATTTATGACGGTGTTAATGGACAACTACCAGATATACTGCAAAGTGCTGCCATTTCGTTTTTATGCAAATGGTATGTGAGATCAGTTGCATGAATATTCATGTTTAATTGTGCCTGATTAGAAGACGATTTTATAGTGAGATCACATCATGCCTTTCCGGACGAGCTGGCGTCGTCCGCCACTGGAAGAAACATTTCAATACTAAGAACATTTCATTAAGTCCGCCGTTACAATCGGCGGACTTAATGAAATGTTCATCTTTTTTTTTGGTGTAACAATAAAGTATTTAAATAAATAAATAAATAAACATTTCAACACTCTACAAGCATTCGAAAAGGCTATATGGGGATCAATTCTATGAATGCCTTTGAAAATAATAGACGTAAGGCAATCATCTTCTTCATTGACTCAAATGACATTTGTTCGTTCGTTGCGTAAAAAATGCGTCATCAAAGTTGCTGGCGTTATTAATATCAGGCTACACTTCTTAGTCCTCAAGGGTAGCAACGTATCAGTGACTGACTTAGAACGGTCTTACTGCTAACTGGACTAACCATCCTAGTCCCTATTAGAATCTTGTTCAAAGTCAGTTACATTTGTTATGGGCGGCAGCGGATGGATGGTGCTGCAAGGTCGTTTGCTATCTTGCAGCCATGAAAAAAACAATTTGCTTACTAGTGAGAACAGGACCTTCTTAAGATAGCTAGAAATATTAATCATAAACTAATGTAATAAAAAAAAAAACTGAATCAAACGATATTCATAGTTCATCTCTTACTATATTTTCATAAAAAAACCCCTGCCTCAATCGATCCCAGAACTTCATTCTCCTCTCTTCGGGAAGGTTGACCATTTTCAATTTGTTAGTCAAGCTCATTCCTCTCAAATGTTGGCCTCTATGCATCGGTTCCCACTGTAGGGTACTCAAAACCGTGTCATTTTTCTTAGGTGTCGGATTCCTGCAATTAATTTTTATTTTATTTTACATATAACTACATCATTAACACCTTTCTTGTGTAAAGTTACGTAACCACTCTCTAATAGCACTTCACACTAATGTTAATATTATTAAGGCGAAAGTGTGTGAATTTATGTGTTTGTATGTTTGTTACTTCTTGACGCTCAAACGGCTGAACCAATTTTTAATCTCGATACTGTTTTCCCATGGGATAAAAAATCTATTTCAAATTTTTTTTCAGTAGGTATATAGGTATATACACTATAAATTTTACGCATGCGAAACTGCGGTAGCTAGCAGAGTAAGCAGCTAGTCAGAATTAAGACCTTATATTAAGGGCAGCTAATCCAGTTATAGACGTTTTATCTTAACAGTAGGTACAAAAAACAAATTGAAAACGGGTACAATAGAATCAGGCGTTCAAGCACATTAACTTGTATGTAAGCTTCTATGTACATATTTATTTCATTTCATTTCTATCAGGCGCTCTGCTAATCTAGAACCATGGTCATGTAGGTTGCATAACAACATATTTGAAATATAATTAGTGAGAATAAATCTTTAAAAAATTATGATAATAAATCATAAAATTAAATAACAATCTACCAATGTTATTTTATTTAATGCGTCATCAGGTATGGTCAGAAACTGACTTTGTCTGCTAATTTCCAAGCAATAGATAATTATATAATAGATAGTGCCTCGACTAGTAGTTTTCCTTTGCACTACCAGTCCTAACGGTGAGGTCTAACTGTTTGTAAAACCGAGTCAAGCAAAATGATGAGTACAACAATAAAACCATAAATCATACCCATATTTAACAAAATTTGCCATTAATCTCACAACCTTCGCAATGAAGCGTCTTTCAGCCCTCGTATCGCCGCTTTTATAGTCGTCATTAACAGATTTACATCTGAAAAGGTAGCAGATTTCGTCCCCAGACGTTGCCCCGGTCCAATTTAAATTTGGTACCGAAGATTTCCATCCGATATTGAAAGCCCCTTTGAATCCGAATCTATACAAGTAAACATTATTGCAGGAAGACTCACACTGGAGGGTGGCTTGTCGTAGTAGCGGATACACAATTTGGTCCGAATGGAACTTCGCGTATCGCCTCAGACTTCTTTCTCCAATCGTTCCATTGAGAAAGTAGAAATCCATTATCCGCTGCCTTATTCTTTTGTATCTCTTAGAATTGTACTCGTCCCTTCGACCGTCGAACGGTAGTAAGTACTGAAAATTGTAATTGAAATACTTCAAAAGTTTCCTGTTTGTGGCCAGCCCGCCCAATTTGTTTAAACGTTCTAAAGTGGTGAATCCAAACATGACATCCACATTGTTGTTTGTCACTTGTCTTTTGTACACCTCCGCTGGAGATTTACTCATAAACTTTGGTTTGCTTGTAGTTTCAACTATACACCCAAATGAGTTTATCAGCCTTTGGCTATCCCTTACTTCTGAGCTATCGAACAGATCCCAGGAAATCGATTGTAACTTTTCGGTTGGAGCTGTGTTCAGAAGCTCATAAAAATGTTCTCGGTCGAATTTAAGTTGAGGTCCCCTGAGTCTGACATACAATTTTCTTTGTAATTCAAAAGAATATAATCTATAGTCAGCCGGGGATAGAGCACTTCCACTTAAAACGATTATTCTAGAAAATAAGTCTTCAGCTGCCACTGATAAGGGAAGTGATGCTACTATCGTGCTTCCTTGTCCCGAGCCGGCAACTGTTACTTTGCTGGAATCACCAGAGAAATGGTTTATGTTGTATCTGATCCATTTGAGAGCCATCAACACATCCTTGGCTCCCATATTTCCGGCGGCAAAATTGTCATCTGTGCATAAAAACCCGAATATGGACGTTCGAAATGATACGCTCACGATCAAAACTCCTTCGTCGATAAAAAAGTCCGGCCCGTGAAATTCAGAACTCTCATGCACCCATACCATAACTGGATACCGGGTCTTGTTGAAGGACAAAGGCTTATAAATTGATAAATGCAAGCAGTTTTCCTCATAACTAGTTGAACATGTAACATCTTCTGATTGACTAAAGTCGTAATTAGTAATGTCAGTCCAAAACTTACGTTCTTTGGGAGGCTGAAAATTAAATAGGAAATCATCAAACTAAATATAGTTTAGCTGCAATACAGTCATCCAGTTACTAAACAAGGCAAAAGTGACACAAGAATTTAGAGTAAAATAGATAATGTGTTAGAAAAATCTGTAAGGTTCGTATGGTTCTTGTTATATCAGAAGGTAAAACCACAGCAAAGGTAGAGAATTTTACATTCTAATCTCGCGCTACTTTGACTTCTAAATGTTTAAGAAATATTAATTTCTTCCTTTTTCTCTTACTTTTATGTAAAACAGTTCGTATTTGATTTATCGAGCAACCGACTAAACGGGACACGTCTACGAATACAAAGAGAATGGCGGAATTGCAATCCGGACAGAAATACGAGTAGGTACCAACTACATCGGTAATTTCGTTAGTCGGTCTGGAAGGCTGAGATGCAATGTCTTCATTAATGTGCAGGGCCTTTGGGCGTTTACATAATAAGATTTTTTTTGGTAGTAAGTATGTATTTTCGTGCATATTTTTCTTTACAGTAGGTAGGAGGTTCTACATTGATATATGCATGAAAGTATACACCAAAATACGCCTTGTTCGGGGGTTGTTTCAAAGTAGATTAAACTTACTTTATAACAATGGACTTTGCGCATTGTAACGCTTGATACAATTAAGAACCGTAATTTTATTTACTACAATTTGTTTTGAGCATGCCTTTTGTATCAAAAGTTTAAAACAATCGACGGAGAAACTTCGAAATAAGATTGGAATCAAGCCGAAACTAATAAATGTCGTAATTCAAA
Organism: Carterocephalus palaemon; assembly: GCA_944567765.1. Taxonomy (NCBI): domain Eukaryota; kingdom Metazoa; phylum Arthropoda; class Insecta; order Lepidoptera; family Hesperiidae; genus Carterocephalus; species Carterocephalus palaemon. Next base: position 3,625,113 of record OX155655.1, on the reverse strand, counting down.
TATAAAAAAGTACTAAATGGGAATATTTCCATCAGAATAAACTATTTTCCTAGTAGCGCAAGTACATTACCCGGTCAAAGCATACACAACAAGAACGACATAAGCCCGTGAAGATATTCAACCTTAAATCTCAATTCACCAACAGGAGGATCCGCATAAGGTATCCTATAGAACGCGGCATATGGGCGGTTCTGAAGTACTGTAAACAATTTTCTTCCAATAACGATATTTCCATTGGACGACAATAAAATAGCACAATAGGAATAACAACCGCATAAAAGTATTGTTACTGCTGTATGAAATTTCATTGTTACTTAATAATCTAGAACTAAGTAGGTACTACATACTCGTACAGCTGTAGGTACGGCACTCAGATATTTTTCTGACCACGATATGATATTGTAAACTATGTTAATATGCGTTCAAGAGTTTTGAAAATACGTTACACGTTGTACAAGTATATGTTTAGGTTGCAAATGTCCCGTCTGTCTGTAATTTTTTCGAAATGTCCTAAGGAATGAAGAAAAGTTTAGTTTAAAATACAATTAAAATATACATAAATTAGTTGCAAGAATGTAGGTACTTATAATAGTATAAGTATAACATCAAATATAAATAATATACATGATGTCCTAAGAATTCCATGGAAAATCATATCATCATTTACTATCAGCTACCTGAAGAACACGGCAAGAAACTCGTAGTTACTCTGTTCAAAATTTACAATTTCATTATTTTATACAGGTTTGATATTAATGAAATTAAAGTTATTAAAAAATTTACCGTGTATATCAAAATGTATAATAATTTAAAATAATATTCTTATTATATACACATATTTTGATATTTTTGAAATTAAAGTGGAGCTGGAGATACTTACTTCGCTCCAAGGTTTTGTAAAATGAAGATGGTATCAATGTCAGCAGCACTACCCCGTAGTAAGATGCCATAAGACATACATAAGACATACTGTGAAAGTAGCTAAAGTAAACGAGACGAGCCGTTGCGAGCTGTCTGGTCTTTTTGACAGCGTAAGCAGGAGAACTTAGTTTGCTGGACAATACATCAGTGTGGGCACCCCACTGAAGTTTAGAGACCTTGGTTATCCCTGGAAAAACTGTCTGGTCCACAAATTGCAATCGAGTACAGATTGTAGAATTCAAACCAGTCATTGATCATATTTATTGTTTTATTTAGGTTTTCATTGACATTTGAATTGCGTTTAACTTTAAATATAAGTGATGTGTCGTCGGTAAATAAAACTATTTTCATTTTTCAAAACATTTTCCACAGTAAAGGGTAGATCATTTATATACTCCAAAAATAAAAAAGGGCCTAAAATAGAATGCGGAACCCCTACATTTACATCTTCGAGGATTGACACCCGTTTAATTAAATTTGTTGTATGTGTCCCAACGGAACTTCTGTCGACTTTCCCGGACGTAGAGCTGTGGCCGAAGGGGATATTCCGCAAATTTCGCGGACGTCGGCGACCTCCGAGTGTCACCAGACCCGCGCCCTCTAATCGCGACGCGATAGTATCTTAATTTTAAAAATAACATCACATTAATATATCGCAAGTGCGTTTCAACAATCGTACTACACGCCGAAGTCCGAAGTTTCATCCACACCGAATGGACTCCTGCTAGAACCCCGTGCGCTTCTTCGCGATCTTTATTACGGCGAACTGGCTTCGGAATGAGCTTCTAAGGTTTTTCCTTCGAGCTACGATATGGGATGCTTCAAGAAGAGTGTAAATCACATCCTTCAAGGCCGGCAATGCACCCCTGGTGTCGCACGTGTCCATAGGCACTTACCATCAGGTGGCCCGTATGCCTGTAATTTTTAAAATACAGACGGACATCTGTATTTTAAAAATTAAAAAGAAGTGGTTGATGTGGAGTAGATCACCACACCTTCTGGGGGATCTAGCTTCATACTTGTATGCTAGCCTAGCTAGACTTGTATTTACAATAGACTGATATTTTTCTAAATACTTTTGTATATAAAATCTAAATCGGTAAGTATGTTCTTCATAGTTCACTTAAATAAATGCAATAAATTGAAATAAATAATCTCTTAACACCTGACATAAAGATTAATTCCAAACATTCTATCACATTAGATAACTGTGTAACGAACGCCGCTAGCCTTTTCACCTAAAATGTGTTACATATTGATAAAACTTGGTGTATTTACGTTACTGTTGTCAAATATATTTATAACTATCTGTGCTGGAATCAAAACTATAGAAACTACACATGGTTTGTTAAGGGGCAAAGTGTTAAAAACTTTAATAAAAGGTGTAGATTACCATGGATACCTGGGGATTCCCTTTGCTGCGGCCCCCGTGAAGGAGAAGCGGTTTTTGGTAAATAATTTATTTAGGTTTTTAGTTTAATTTTGGAACCAATAAATCCATTAAGATATCAGGCCAGTATCATAGGATTTAATTAATCTTTTTTGGATATAAGATAGCAAATGAACTTGCAGCACCATCCATCCGCTGCCGCCCATTACAACTGTCACTGCCATTGAACAAGACTCAAATACGGACTGGGCTGATTAGTCTAGTTAGCTGAGTTACTTAGAACATTCGTTGGTCAGTTTGTTAGTCGGTTGAGGATTGTTGGTGATAGTTAGTCCTGTTAGTCTAATTTTTAGTAAGAGTCTGGTTCCTAGTCAGACACAGATGTGTTGCCGCCCTTGAGCACTAAGATAAGAACTCTAAAAAATTGTAACCGCAACCAGACCTTTCCAACCGGACCACAATTTCTTTAAAAACAATAATTACACGGTAGAAATGGTACCTACTAGGTAACGTGGCGGGCGGTGGTACTGCCTCGGGCGAACTCTATATGGAACAAAATAGGCATTATAAAATCTATTTGGTGCCCTATAAGCTCTACCACCTAAAAACAATAATGAAACTAAAAAGTCACATTATTCATATATTGCTTACCTACAATAATCATTTTTAGTTTTTAGCTATAATGCTCTCTTACGTATTTATAACTTAACAATTTATCTTTCAGTCTCCCCAGCATTTAGATCCTTGGGAAGGTATCCTGTCGGCTAGAAATGAAAAACCTGCCTGCGTCCAATTTAACACAAATATTAAAAAAGGCCAGCCTCTGGGTGTATATGGCGTAGAGGACTGCCTCTATCTCGACATTTACACACCTTCTCCAGATGAAAATAAACGGGCTACTTTGGTTTTTTTATACAACGAGCATTTTAGAAACTCATATAACAAATCTTTAGATTACGCCCCAGATTTCTTCATCGAAGAAAACATTGTTGTCGTAACGATCAGTCACCGTCTGTCCGTACTAGGATTTTTAAGCGCCGAGGAATCCTTATTGCCAGGCAACGCAGGATTGAAAGACATAGTCGTAGGTATACAATGGATACGAAATAATATAGAACGATTTGGAGGTGACCCCGCAAGGATCACGTTGATGGGGTCACAAGGCGGCGCTGCCGCAGTCGACCTCCTTATTCGCTCAAACGCAAAAGAACTATTCAATTCCGCTATTCTTCAAAGTGGCACGTCCTTGAATCCCATATATCTCCAAGACAACGCTCGGGAAAGAGCTTTCAAGCTCGCAGAGTTATTAGATGTAGCTTCCCCTAGTAGCAGACATCTTTTAGAAAACTTGAAACAAATTTCTGTCAAAGATTTATTAGCACAGGAGTTGGCTTCGGCGCCAGATAATTACAGCAAAGAAAATCAGAGACCTTTACTAACTTTCGGTCCTATTGTCGAACAGACCTCGGGCGGTCTTGTCACGGAATATCCTGAACAGTCATCGCAAAAGATAAACGTGCCCATTATGATTGGGTCCAATTCTCGAGAGGGCCTTGAATTCGCCCTGCCGTACCTTTTAGAACCGATGTATCTGAGAGCCCTTGAGAAAGATTTTCCTTTCATAATGCCGCTTCGGTTGAAATTTAAATTCGACCCTTTTGACGAAAGTTACGATGACGCTATAAATGACATAAAGAATTTTTATTTCCCGACAAAACACGTTAAGATGAATAGTATTCCGGAGTATGTCAATTTTATTGGAGATGTGTTACAATCATATCCTATAGATCAAAATGTAAGGATGTTGGTCAATAGTTCTGACAGTGCAGTATATTATTATCATTTCGATTATTATAGTGATTTGAATGAAAATAGAAATGCTATTCAAAATCTATCCAAGGTCGAAGATGGAATTTGGGGAGCGGCTACGGGAGACGAATTATGTTATCTTTTCAAGTGTCCTAATCTTAACCAAAGGTATAAAAAACATCACAAACTTCAAACCGAAGAGATGAAGGTGCAGATTAAATTGGTCAAAATGTGGGCCAATTTTGCAAAATATGGGTAAGCGTAGGTTACAATATAAAGTTTTATTTATATTTTATTTTAATAACATTCATTCATTTATTTTCATTTCGATTCACCTAGCAACGTCTTCATTGATATAAATCATCGTTTTTACAGCAACCCCACTCCGGATACAGAGAATCCTCTTACCGTTCAATGGCCCCCATACAGCACAGACACAAAGGAATACCTGCACATCGGAAGGCAACAACAAATCAAACGGGACCTCTACAAGGGCAGGTTTCTGTTCTGGGAGCGGTTTATTAGAAAATGGCAGCTGAGATCCCAAGCTGGGGTCGTATCTTCTGTCAATAAAAGAGTCGAGTTATAAATAAATATTGTGTTTATTCCTTTAAGTACTAATTTAAGTATTAATTTTACTTATAAATTAATTAATTTAACTCATACTTATAGTAATTTTCTTTTATCAGTTTACATTTTTGAATACAATGTGCCCTGGGTGCTCTATTACAAAATAAAGGTAGTTACAACAATATGGACTTTTTATTGTTCATGTATGTAGGAAAATTTACTATTACTTAGTGTGTTAAGGGTTCAATATTTTCACAGCCTATTTTTTTCGCAATTCTTGCAGCATTCTAACAATCTATGTCTACAATTAAAACATTTGACTTATGATGTGCTAGAAAACCATGAATCAAATGTAATAAATTGACAAAATAAATAAAATAATACTTTTTTTACAAGTACACTAGCAGGTCCCGCGAACTTTGTTCCGCCTTAGAGGAAATAAATTAGCAGATTTTTCATTTTATTTTTATTAGGGTAGTAAAAATAAATTAAATAAAAATCAATTATAATGTATACTTGCGATTAGGTACATTCATGGATTAATGTATCGAAACCAATAATGGTTTATCATTGGACCGCCCTGAGTAAACACTAATAAATTATTTATCTTTACACGACTGATAATGAAACAGAAAGCCCAGAGAGATTATTACTGATAAGGTATAATATCTATAGAACACGTCAGGACTCTGGTTACTTACAAAATGCTTGATTTTAATAAACAATTAGATCCATCAGGACATGGCTACCTACAATGTCTTAGTGCTGACGATCCTATCATTATGCTTAGTGAATGTATACAGTGATGTAATAGTGCAAACAAATTACGGAAAGATATCTGGCGTTGAAGTAAATTCTATTTTTGAATATGAGAAATATTACTCTTTCATGGGGATTCCTTACGCCCGACCCCCTATTAACCAACTCAGGTTTATGGTAAGACAAATTAATCTTATTTTTGTTAAAATTTTAGTGAATTTAATGAAGCAAAGTTATCACTTATCACAATCCATGTTTATTGCAGAAACCAGAGCCTCATCCAGGATGGGATAATGTTTTAGATGCCAAAAAAGAAAGGAAACAATGCGCTCAATTCGTTCTGCCGGACAGAACCATACCAGAATATGGATATTACGGCGATGAAGACTGCTTACATCTAAGCATTCACACACCAAAGTTAACTGATCAAGATGATTTAAAACCAGTTATTGTTTTCTTGTATAATGAAGACTTCAAAATGACTTCCAATGCTTCAAAAGATTACAGTCCAGATTTTTTTATGAAGGAAAATGTTCTTCTTGTTACGATCTCTCATAGAATAGGATCTCTTGGATTTTTATCATTCCAAGACGATCTTCTACCAGGTAACAATGGCATTCGCGACGTTATTTTAGCACTGAAGTGGCTTCATGAAAATGTGAAATATTTTGGAGGTGATTCTTCCAAAATAACTTTAATGGGTCACCAAGGAGGAGCAGCACTCGTTGAATTATTACTTCATTCTTCAAAAGCAAAAGGATTATTTCATGCCGCTATTTTGCAAAGTGGATCTTCAACACAAACTTTATTCATGGACGACAAGGCAAGAAAACGGGCGATAGATTTATCTAAATATCTCAATGATAAAGCCACAACCAGTTCCTATTTACTTAAACGCTTGGCAGACTATTCGGCTATGAAACTAACTGAAGCTGAAGTATATGTTATACATGCTGATGAACCTCGAGCCCATCAAAGAGGTATCATACCATTTGGCCCAATTATAGAGCATGATCATCCGGATGCTGTAGTCACTGAGCTACCAGAAACTTCTGCTGCTAATTTAAATATACCATTAATGATTGGATATAATTCAAGAGAGGGACTTGAAAAAGCAGAGAGGTATTTACGCAGTCCATCCTATCTGACCTTTGCTGATAGAGATTTTCTTTTGGTGTTCCCTAGGAGAGCAAATTATCATTTCAAAATTAACGACAAAGTATACTATGATGCTATAGAAGAAATAAAAGAATTTTACTTTGAGGAGGCTTACATAAAAATAAGCAAACCTGGAGAGTATATTACTTATCTAGATGATGTCTTCACTATTTATCCAATCGACTATGCCGTAAGAACTTACACAAATGTATCTAGTTCTCCAGTATATTATTATATGTTTGACTATAACGGAGAACTTAATTTAATGAAGAAAAATATTTTAGATGAAGCTATTACATTGGATGGAACTTGGGGAGCTACAATAACAGACGAACTGTGTTATTTATTTGTATGCACCCCGATAAGAAATCTATACAAGAAATTGATGCATGAGAATGCAGAAGAAATAACCGTTATAAACAAAATGGTTAAGTTATGGACAAACTTTGCGAAAACTGGGTAAGAATTGGCGTTTTTTAAATCAAATGCAAAAAAAAACATTAATCTCTATTTAAGTTTAAAGATTTTTATTGGATTTTAAAACTAAAAGTAAGACATAATTTACGCACATAAAATATTTTCCCTATAAATATTTAAAAATAAAACCGATACAAATGATAAAATAAAATATATATATACACATATAATTATATATTTATTACATATATATATATATTATGTAAGTATTTTATACTAATATTTACAACTGCTACAGTCCTCAAAATCGCATCTCACCCATTACTAAACATGCATTATATAGTATATAATTACACATATATATTTATATAACAAGCTAATAAAAGTAAGTATATTAATATTTCTAAAATAGCGGTTAGTATTTATTATTTTTATAACTGTACACTAAACTAAAATTGTAATGTAGTTTTATAGCTAACAATTTTCTAGTAAGCTATACGACTACAACCTTAGATAAGACTGAAGCGAAAGACTACTTTGTTTTTTCTGTGTTTTATGTAACTACCTACTTTAACTTAAAACCCTGTCGGCAAATATTATAAAATTATTTATTATTTTCTCTGTAAGTGATTATTTTTGTTAATCTTTTGAGGAAATAAATATCTTAAACCGTAAACCGTAAAATAAATAATCTAAAAATTATTAAAGTTTGGTCCATGTGGTACGAGAATAGTGCCCATAACGCTGGTAGCATTTCCTTGCTGGAGCTGAACTATGCTGAGCAAGGAAACTAACTTTAATTTTCAGTAACTTTAATGTACGTCAGGTTCTCATGGGCCATGAGTATCAACTCCAAAACCTATAAACTAAAATTTTAAGATATACGTGTATTTTCAGAAAACCATCTACACCTGATGACAATATCGTTTGGAAACCAGCATCTAAGGAGAACAAGGAGTGTATGGTTATTGGTGATAAACTTCAGCTGAAGTCCAATCTACATAAAGACAGGATTGAATTCTGGGATAAATTCATAGCGAAATATGATGAAATGGCAATAAGTGGAGTCGTTAGAGATATAAAAGACGAATTATAGGCAGCGAAGCTACTACTTTATTAAAATGGATTATAATTTTACTGTCCCCATTACTACATTGAGTGTAATTTTTTAATGATAAGTAGAAGAACATAGTAAAAGTGAACTTGTTTAATTTTACACAAATTAATGATAAGAATGCCCTAACAAAATAAATTTATACTATACAAAGTAGAAGGTAAAATATTTTAGTCAAGTATTTAGTAGTATATATATATTTAGTATTTTAGTAAAATATTTTAGGCTCGTTTGAAATTATTAAACATTCAGTTTTATTATAGTATACATAAACATTTTAAAATGTTCAATGATTTCATGAAACAACCCATGTGTTAATGTAATATACATTTTTAGTCCGTCGGACATACCTACCTACCGGAAATAGGTACTTGGCCCCTTTTTCCAAGAAAAATGTAAAAATAAGGGTTTTTGATAGGACTAGGATGATAGCACAGAGGAATGATATCGAGGGGTTCCGGGCTATTTGTATTAACCGACATTTTTGAAACTTCACACCAGAGCAGTTTAAAGTTTCTATTTTTAGAAAAAAAATTATAACTTTAGCAAATCGCATTATTTTTTCAAAAAGAAGGATATTACTGTTTTTATAACATATTCCCCATAATCGGATTCATATTTTTTCTAATATTCCCTTTTTTTAACGAAAATAAATGTCGCTTAATACAAAATGACCCATATTTTACTTTTTTTTGTTCCAGGCTAAATGACTTAACCGCCTATGATTATTGTTTCTTATTCCAGGCTAAATGACTAAAGCGCCTAGGTTTATTATTTCTTGTTCCAAGCTAAATGACTTAACCGCCTAGGCATGCCAATAATGGCTCCAAGCTAAGTGCTTTAATCAAAGAGTCAGTCATATTTCAAACCTAAGCTAATTGATTTAAATACCATATCTTAAACTTATTAATGTATGGCTAATTAGTTTATGGGACTATTTTTTTTTAAATAAACTGTTTGTAATATTGTTTTAAAATATTGTATAACTTGAATAATGAAGTTTACAGAAATTTGCGGTTAAAACATTCAGATTCATTTATTTTTCATTATATGGTATTTTGTATATGCTTAATTGATTGATAAATTAAATTAAAAGGTACATACATATGGTGTACATACCTATCTTGTTAATAATTATGAAATGAGTAATAAAACACACATTATAAATATGCGTATGGACCGATACTGGGCATGAATTTGACATAGAGGCTAAATGTATAGAACGACATTCTTGTATATTTATTAGGTAAAGCTAATTGTATTAAGCGACACTGGTTAAGAATTTTACAAAGAGGCTAATTGTATTAAGCGACATTTATATATATTTATAAGATCAGGCTAAATGCTTTAACGTACGTTGCCTGTAAATTGTTGCTCCAGGATAAAAAGTTTAATCGACTGTCTGGTATTTAGTAGTGAGCTTAAGTACAAAGTTCCTAAATTTGTCAATATTTGGTGTCGCTTCATACATTGCAGTCCAAAATGGGCCCAAAAATGCGGTTGTTTTAAGCGACAAAAAAGTGCTCTTTTCGTCACCAAACTCAGCTCAAACGACGCAGAAAAATCCGCTGATTCCAAATATGTATAAAAGTCTATATCGCCCAAAGTGTCGCTTAATACAATTAGCCCGGAACCCGTCGATATGTAGTACCGAAGTAGGTATATCATTATTCTGTTTTTGTAAATACTTTATTTCTTCAAATAATTCTGTGCACCTAATGTTTCATTAGAATACAAGGATATAATTAATCTATTACTATTTTACTATAATAAAATTGAAGAGAAACTTTTTCTGTGCATTAAATATTATTTCAAAATTTCAATTCAAGGGCATTATAATAACGAGATTGAACTCAAAAATGAGTTTACTAATGAAATTGTCTGTCTGTCTCTCTGTGCACGCTTCACGTAAAAACCCGTAATAGACGGATTTAGATGACACTTGGCAAATATATTAATATCCGTGCTCTGAATTAACATTCAGGCTACTTTAATTCCTGGAAAATAAACAGGCCTTGGGATACGGTTGAAATTTTGTATGGATTTTTTTTAAACTTTAACAGATTCAGTTCTTTAAAAACTTAACTTAACAACAACTTTAACTTACAAAAAACGTTAATTCTTTTAATTAAGCGAACACGTGTTTGTAAGAAAAAGAAAAAGTTCCTGGAATTAAGAATATACGAAAATATAATATTAACTCCAACACAAATTCAGCAGTCTTGTATTTTCAATCAATAAAGTATTGAACGAGTGGATGAATGTTCTGACTAAAGTGAAGATATATAATAATTTGTTCAGACATTATGATGTTGCATATAGACGTTTTTTTTCCTTTATATATGGAATTTTATTCCGATCAACATAACCTAAAAATAATGAAAGTTTCCTTAGGTTTCATTGGGTAAAGTTTGTCCAGTAATGGCCGTGATTAAAATTAGTAGCAACTATAAACGAAACTACCGCAGTCTAAATCCACTCGAGTGAAACTGCGGGCGTCCCCTAGTCTAGTCTTTAATATATATTTATGTAAAGGTGTTTGAATTATCGACTCTTTGGTGTGATTTGTACAGATTAAGTTAAGTCATTAGTAAATGGTATGAAGCTCTACTTTTACATAGTTTAATAACAATACTTTCTCAAATATAAAAGGAGGTAGAAAATGTGTAATTTATTAGTTCGGCCACGTAAGTAATACCTTTTTAATTTATTGCCATGATTCGTCTCCTTATCGGAAACGTATCAGTACGCGCAAGTCTTATCTAATGCTGAAGTAGTAACACTAGTAACCATTCGTTACGATTTTTATAATTAAAAACATGTGCTATACTTCAAGAAAATGAGACTCAATATAAAATCGCTCTTGCGTTATTCATTTCTCTATGTTATATTCAATGTTTGTAAATGTGACAATACAATAGAAGTTAAAATAAAGCAAGGTAACTTATTAGGGAAAGTGGAAAGAACTTTATTCAAAAAACAAAATTATAATTCTTTTCAAGGTATACCTTATGCCGTTCCACCCGTCGGTGAATTAAGATTCCAGGTAAGAATTTAAAGGATCATGACAACACGTCTATATCAGCAATTAAGTAGGTACATACAATAATTTTAAATATTACCATTGATTTATCTAGTAAAACATAGAATATATTTTATATAAGAAGAGTTAAAACCTACTGGTTAGGTATTAATAACTAGTCTGCAAGTAGTCATACAGAAATCAAAAAATTTATCAATGTTCTCATTTCAGCCTCCAGTTCAACACAATGGTTGGGAAGGCACTTACCAATCTTTTGACAGAAAACCAGCATGCTATCAGTACAGTGCTCGAAGGAGACTTGGTGAAGAGTTTTATATATTTGGTTCTGAAGATTGCCTGTACATAAATGTATATAGCCCTAACCTTGAAGGTTCCTTACCTGTTTTGGTGTTTGAATATAACGACGATTTTAGAAGCAGTTTTAATGGAACTGATGTGTATGCTCCAGATTTTTTCATCGAAGAAGATGTTGTTGTTGTAACAATCAGTCATCGATTAGGAGTGTTCGGATATCTTACCACTAATGACGATATCATTCCACCGAATGCCGGTTTAAAAGACTTTATATTAGGTTTGAAATGGATTAAAGATAACATAGATCAATTCGGAGGGAACCCTAATCGTGTTAGTCTTATGGGAAATAGAGGTGGTGCCGTTTTAGTTGAAATATTACTATACTCTGAAAGGGCGAAGGGCCTCTTTAATGCCGCAATTATCCAAAGTGGAACTGCTCTAGAATCAACATTTTTTGATAAAAATCCACGTGCTAGAGCTTTCCAGCTAGGCAAAGCTTTTAAAATTGAAACTGATGAAAGTAAAACTCTTTTAGAAGAATTACAGAAAATTAATGCAAACGATACAATATACAAAGACGGAGACGCCGGTGATACCACATTGATGGATAAGTATCAGATAAGCATATTTCCTTTCTCACCAAGTATTGAAGAAGAAGGACCAGATGCGGTTATAACAGCCTTACCAGAAAATAGGAAAATTGTTAATGATGTCCCTGTAGTAATAGGAATGACTTCCCGAGAAGGTTTGGACTTAGTATCTCATTATTTGTTCGAACCCCGATTAGTCAGGGACATGGAAACGGAATTCTTAATGTTGTTTCCAATTAGAACACCTTTTGCGTTCAATCGAAAGAGTTCAGCATACGATGAAGCCATTAAAGAAATATTAAAATTCTACTTTGAAGAGGGACATTTTTATTATGGAAATATTCTTGAATACGCAGTGTATGCAGGTGATATATTGCAAAATTATGCGCTGAACCTTGCAGCGAAGAAACTAGCGAAAGATTTAGAATCTTCCGTTTACTACTACTTATTTGACTATAGAGGTTTATTGAATGAAAATAGCGAATACGTCTCTCGAAATTCCCGAGAATCCATAAAACCATGGGGGGCGACAATTGGGGATGATTTGTGTTACTTACAAGTTTGTAGACGCATTAAAAAAACTTACAAGCAGCTTCGAGATTTGGCATCCATGCCTCCTGAATTCAAAGTTTTGAAGAAAATGGTTCGACTCTGGACCAATTTTATTAAAACTGGGTAAGTTAGCCTTAGCTTCATAATGCGCTATGAAATCCGCCACCACAACCAGTGACTTAAAATTTAGTTACATCCAAAGGTTAGACCAATATAAGTCCACGATGTATATAGTGCGTACGAGCAATAGTATTTTATACTTAAAGCTACTTTTATTTCTGGCTAAAAATGCGTCTTCTAAATGTATTATCAAGATAGTTAGCCTATATTATTATTTATTTATTTATATTATTAGAAACTACTGAACTAATACTGAAAATTCTTTCACTCATATGACTACATTACCTATTAAATTTCCAAATTCTATTGGCTAATTTTTGCGCAGTTTGCTAGTTATTTAAAAAAAAGAATTGAAATATAGAAAAAAACAAGTTTGTATGTTGGACACTAATATATTATTATTTCCTTCGATAGTGTCGATAGCAATTGTGTGTAAATTGACGTAACTAGTTAAAAAATTAATTAATTGTAAAACCACATTTTTTTAAAATAAGTATTTACTTCAATGCCTTATAAAGATGAAAAAAAGTTTGAATTAAATCTTCTCCATCATTTTGTTACATTATACATTTATACGATAGTGGTGAAAGCTTAAATTGCTTAAATTAAATTTATTCAGAACGATTACGCGACGAAGCTTTTTATACATATTTTAATTCAGAACTTGTCTATGTCATCTTTTATGCAATATAAAGGTATCTCTGAGATTCAAATAAAAGCTTGTTTTTTTTAAAAACTATTTAGGTACCTATTTATTTATCTATTAATTTACAATTTATATATCTATTACTATTTGTGATGTGTCCATAACACTAAACACATATTTTATATCTTATATCTATTACTTATATCTATTACTATTTGTGATGTGTCCATAACACTAAACACATATTTTAGTGTTATGGACACATCACAAATAGTAATATATAAATTGTAAATTAATAGATAAATAAATAGGTACCTAAATAGTTTTTAAAAAAAACAAGCTTTTATTTGAATCTCAGAGATACCTTTATATTGCATAAAAGATGACATAGACAAGTTCTGAATTAAATTATGTAGTATAGACCAGTCTCGATAGCTTTTAAAACAAAAAATAATAATAGTAGAATATAACCTATTAGAAAAGGAGGAGAATATTATAAACATTAAAGGAAAAATAAATTCCGGGCGATCTGAGGTAGGGAACGGGAAGGGGGGGGGTGTTAAAGGGGGAAAAACGGTTTATGTCGATTTCCGGCAAAACTAAAAGTCCTATGGAAAAAAGTCAAATGGCAAAGTTGTAGATAGTAAAAAGATCTAAAACTTTTGTATTTACACTTTTTTCACATAACCTCAAAATGTATGTGAAAAGTTCAAAAAACCAAGTTCTTGGTTTTTTATTTTTATCTTTTACAAATAATTTTTCTTTTTCACGAAATTTGGTGAAAACTTACCTTTTTATGTCCCAAATACGCTGTAATTTATTTGATTAGAAATATTTATTTTTTCAACCTTATTTTGAATTAATATCGAAAAAGAACCCTAATTTTCAATCGAAAATTCACCCGTCAAAATATCAGCTTTTTCCAAAAAGTTGGTATGCTTTCTGTTCGTTGAAACCTCTACCTTCCGATGGTGAAAAAAAAAATATATCTTACTGTAGTAAATCTTCTCAGAAAATGCAACCTTTAATTACTTCTTTTCCTTCCTTTGCTTTTTTTTGTCTTACACATATACATTTTTTACATCATTATTCACTTTTTATAGATTTTTAATATATTTAAAATATATAAATATATTAAAAATATATAAATATATTAAAAATCTATAAAAAGTCCGTAAAAAGTTTTGTTAAAAATATATAAATATTATTTAAAATATATAAATATATTAAAAATCTATATAAAGTGTATAGTGATGTAAAAAATGTATTTGTGTAAGACAAAAAAAAGTAAAGGAAGGAAAAGAAGTAATTAAAAATTGCATTTTCTGAGAAGATTTACTACAGTAAGATATATTTTTTTTTTCACCATCGGAAAGTAGAGGTTTCAACGAACAGAAAGCATACCAACTTTTTAAAAAAAGCTGATATTTTGACGGGTGAATTTTCGATTGAAAATTAGGGTTCTTTTTCGATATTAATTCAAAATAAGGTTGAAAAAATAAATATTTCTAATCAAATAAATTACAGCGTATTTGGGACATAAAAAGGTAAGTTTTCACCAAATTTCGTGAAAAAGAAAAATTATTTGTAAAAGATAAAAATAAAAAACCAAGAACTTGGTTTTTTGAACTTTTCACATACATTTTGAGGTTATGTGAAAAAAGTGTAAATACAAAAGTTTTAGATCTTTTTACTATCTACAACTTTGCCATTTGACTTTTTTCCATAGGACTTTTAGTTTTGCCGGAAACCGACATAAACCGTTTTTCCCCCTTAAACACCCCCCCCCTTCCCGTTCCCTACCTCAGATCGCCCGGAATTTATTTTTCCTTTAATGTTTATAATATTCTCCTCCTTTTCTAATAGGTTACATTCTACTATTATTTTTTTTCACTTTTTATTATTTTTAAAGGCTTCTGCACTGGTCTAGTAGTGTAAATTAGTCCTAATTTAAAATATATGGTATTATAAGCAAATATTAAAATTCCGTTGATTTTAACAAAGAAATTAAAATGTTATAAAAATATTTTTTATTTTTACACTTTAGTAATGTCCCTTTACTCCACAACTTACGGGACACCCTGTGTAGGCACCTGCTGTTAACTGTGCTTATTTTCCTTAGCCTCTCTTTACATTGCAGCTTTTCACGCCCTCTAATGGTTGTTTCAGGAATCCAACTCCAAAAGAAGACGAGGTCCTAAATGGGTTCAAGTGGGAACCCATTAGCAAGAGTAGCCAAGACACAAACTTTCTTCACATTACGAAAACACTTCGAATGGATATAAATCCTTTGGGTGAACGAGAAAAATTCTGGAATAGTTTTTTGGATAAATACTCAAAATTGGCCATAGATGGCGTTGTTGGCGCGAAGGAAGTAGAAAAACATGAGGAACTGTAAAACTTTACAATTAATTTTTATACAAATACAAAATCAAAATGCGAAATAAATCCTGAATAATGTTTAAATTATTAACGTAAATAAAATCAGCACCGCTATCATCATAACCCTTTCTTTGTCCCGCTGTTAGGATCGGGTCTCCTCTTGAATTGGATGTTCATTACGTTAGCCAAGTGTAGATGGCAGACAGATGAGGACATTATGGAGAACTATCAGGCATGCAAATTTACTCAAATATTTTCCTGCACTGTTACAGCATTGATGACATTAATTTAATATCTTATAAATCACACAACAACATACAATTTACAATGGCGGATGATGAATTTAAAAAAAGTTTAAACAAACCAAAAAAAATTGTGAGCCGTCACGGGACGCCTGGCAGATGTGAATGTGAAACATCGAAATTATTTTGTATGCACAAAAGTACAGATTATGACAGGAACTAAATACCTATGGCATGATAAAAAAAAAACAAAAAATACATTTGTCGGTATATACCTATATTCACACTATAGTATATATATTCCATCATAATATAGCGTGGCGAAGCGTCGCCACGGCCTGTATCGCCACGCCAAAAATCTGGTCAAGTATTTAGGCCCATAGCAATTGGAGCTTGCCTACTAACAGCTCAAATATCTTCGTTTGTTATACCAATGCCAATTAATTCCGCTTTATGGAATGAAAAGGTATGAAAACGCGCCATCTATTAGGCCACCTCGTTACTATCTACCAAAAGTAATCCAGTTCACAGTTCTACTTTTATTGACAGGTGGCAGCACTTGCAATATTCTACTCCCATCCTATTCAAGTATGTATAGATATTTTAATTTTTAAATATAGATATTCATCGTAACATAAACATTGCGGTTAAAACTGAATAAAAACATGATGATGATGATGAAAATAAACAGGTTTTTATGGCTAAACAGTAGTAGGTAGCCGTGCGCTAGACCTTTCTTTGACAGTTGATAACTAATTAGTTATAAACATGAAATTTTTACCATTATGTAGCTACTACGATTAAGAATAACTCAAGGTACTTACTCAATAAAAATGTCAGTAATGTGGGCATTGTATTGAGAAATCTCACAATTTTTGTAAAATTTGATAAAATAAAACCAGGTTATTGCCATAAAAACATGTTTATTTTCAATTGAGGGCAGTTTTTTTTAAACTATTTATTTAAAAAAATAAAATATTATAAAAGAAACAAAAAAATTTAAATGCATTTTCCGTCGATAAAATTAAGCATAGTTTCTCTCAATTTAATATGTGCACATTATGAAGACTCACA
The DNA here is from genome assembly GCA_944567765.1 of Carterocephalus palaemon. Classification (NCBI taxonomy): domain Eukaryota; kingdom Metazoa; phylum Arthropoda; class Insecta; order Lepidoptera; family Hesperiidae; genus Carterocephalus; species Carterocephalus palaemon. Next base: position 3,608,032 of record OX155655.1, on the reverse strand, counting down.
CTGTATAAGGTCACTCCTATTTGTTACAGGGTGTAGCCAGAGAAAACGGATTTTCCACGCTTCAGACAAATTTCCTTTGCTTCATCTACGAGTAGGTAGGCGTTTAGCAGTGTCTTCGATATACCCACGCAATGAATTTCTTGGTGTCTTCATATTTACATTATCGTCGATTCAAGCTATTATTTACATGATCTTGTCTTAGTATTTGTGATTTAGTATGTCTCCTATGTAAATAAACCTAGTTCTTCTATAAAGACTCGTAAGTATTCATTCCGTTTACATTTCAAGCACCTACCTGAAGCCACTTTCTTAATCCTGGACACTAGGTAACTAAATTGATGTAGTGGTCACAAAAGCGACTGTTATGCTAGACATTTTGGGTTCGATACCCGGCTCAGGCATACTATTGGTTTTTCTAATTTGAAATGCCCGCTCTCGGGGTCTTGATTTGTGTCCGGTATAGACATGCCGGCAATAGACTCACGACACCACATATTACATGGGACTTAAACATAACTTAGAAGCGTCCATAGCCCAATGACTCGCGTCGATTCAATGTGATCGAAAGAGTTAAGCAACGACTGGCGCGGTCGGTTTGTGGATGGGTGACCGCTAGTGGCAAAATTTCATGGACGCTACCGTGCTCCGGAGGGCACGTAAAGCCGTCGGTCCAGGTTGTTATCAATGCTCGAAACAGTCGTTAAGCCTTGTCGAAGACCTTCGGGTGGCTTTAGAGCATTCGACACTGGGTTGGCCACTAACCCCTCCACCAATCCGCATTGGATCAGCGTGGTGGAGTATGCTCTAGACCTCCCGCAGCAGTCTGTAGAGGAGACCCGTGCCCAGCAGTGGGACGTTTATGGGTCGCAGCGAAACATAACTTTACTGGTGAAATGTGGGTGTACTACAGCAGACTTCCGCCTACCCCTTTGGGGAAATACAGGCGTGATGTTTTATATAATATACAAAATATTTAATAAGTGTATTAGATAGGTACGTATTAGAACCTACCTGTCATGTCACTACTCACGAATCACGATGCAGTGTTATTAGATAGAAATTCTATAACGGTTAGAATTCACTGTAACCTCCCCTGAAATATTAAATCGATTGGTAAGGCGGTATGTTCGAAGTATATAATTTTCCAACTGTCGTTCTTCTAGTCATTCATAACAGAAAATTATCAAATCATCGAACACGGCATGAAATAGCTACCTATAATTTACTTGATAATAGACCAGACTTAGGTATCATGCACACGGCCGAACATGCAAGTAATAGCTAAGTCAATTGTAGTATGTACTTAAAAGATTTTTATTTTAATATTTTCTATTTAGAACCCAGAAGACATGAAGACCCTCTGCATATTATCAGATAGACGCCAAATAAACTTAGACAATACAAAATAAATAAAATCAAATCCAAATATGTATCTAATTTATTTGATAGCCGACTTCGAAAACAAGAAGTTCTATATTCGACTGTTTGTAATTTATTTTTATGATTTTTGATGTATTTGGTAGAGTAGACCATACTTCGAAAGTATTCCAATTTAAATTTCATTAAAAAAATTCTTCCCCTAAAAGTAGTAAAAAAGCATTAGAATGTTTGTAATAGATGTGTTAATTGCCTTGTAGCGTCGGTGTTTGTGTATCGATTTTGATAATTCCTCTTTTATTTGAATTTCAATTTTCTTTAGATTTCAAAATAAAATTCAATACCGATGAGTATTGCATTGGCATAATAAGCGTAGCAATGTATTCTTTGTGTTTATTGCCCTGTAGCGTCAATATTTGTTTACAGATTTTCATGATTATATTTTATTGAATAAGGTTACAATAGGTGCTAAAACTTAAATTAAAGAACCAAAGGTACTTGAAGGTACTTCAGTGATGTACAAATATAAGAAGAAATTAAAACAATGAATAAATTTAAAATAGTCTGTGCATGGTTAAACAATGAATGGCGAATGGCATTATAGTAAAACAAGAAAATCAGACTACTGGGACAGAATTTCGGAAGAGCTAACCGATAAAAAAAAATTTTTTTTAGATTGAATGGGTTCCTACTGAATTATTGTATTTATGTATTTAAAAGAATTATTTTCATCCATGAATCCATTTCATCTTGAAAGGAAGAAGACTTGACATCCATATAGTTTTCGAACTGGTTTCAAGCTATGAAAACTGAAGAAACACAGACCGATAAAAAAATTTTTTTTTTAGATTGAATGGGTTCCTACTGAATTATTGTATTTATTTTAAGGAATTATTTTCATCCATGAATCCATTTCATCTTGAAAGGAAGAAGACTTGACATCCTTATAGTTTTCGAACTGGTTTCAAGCTATGAAAACTGAAGACTGAACGACATACACGGTCTATTAATATGTCTATACTTCGTGTCCTATCAGTAATTTATTATTATTCATTGTTGTGTCGGACGTTCCGCTGGCGTCACGGTCCACCGTATTAAAAAGGTCTCATTTTCTCATTGTTCTTGGCGGTCCATGTAAAAAATATCTTAGTGTAAAATATTATACCTACTTGGTTGTTAGGCAGGTGTCTCTGTTCGGATATCAATCCTCATGGTTGGTTCAAGTATGGATAATATTCTCGAGACATTTTTAAAATTTACTGGTAGTCAGTAGTGATCTTAGGATAGAATAGGAAATAGCATAATCAACCAATAAAATTTACTGGTAGTCAGTAGTGATCTTAGGATAGAATAGGAAATAGCATAATCAACCAATTTAATACACCAATGTGTTTTGCGTAACCTATTATTAAAACAATTTAGTAAATTAATATAATTAATGCTTCTCGACGTACTCTTCATTACATTTCAAACACTTTTTCCTTCGTTCGGTCAAAGCATTTTTGAAAACATGAGCCAACCCCATTGGTCTAAAGACATGTTTTTCACGTGATGGTTGAAAGCTATCACGGCCTCAGGGTAAATAAAGAAATCGCATGGTGCCAGGTATGGCCTATATGATGGGATGGGTCACTAGCTCTACCTTTTCATAAGCCAAAAATTACTTTGTATTGTTCGCGGTGCGTGCGAAGCATGGTGTAATAGAATGCGACTTCTTGGTCGTGGTTGGAATGGTGGTGAACCCGTCACCTTCGAACACCCACACAGAAGACTGTTGCTTACTTTCCGACTGTTGCATGTAACAATTTAGCCATGTTTCATATCATTTGAAGGTTCGATCATGATCCTACTTAAGCTGAGATATTCACTCGGACTTCGTTATATAATAGCTCAAGTTATGCATTAACTGGTTTGGCCAAATGACAGCATAAGCTGGTTTGGAGCAGGCGTCCTTACTCGCCCGAACGACTGGTTTACGGTGATTACTATCATGCTTAAGGACGCCGATTTTTTTTTGTATGTATGAAAAGTATTTGTAGTTTTTTTTTTTATGGATACAGAATAGCAAACGAGCTTGCAGCACCACCCATCCGCCGCCCATGACAACTGTGACTGACTTTGAATAAGACTCAATTAGGGACTGGGATGGTTAGTCCAATTAGTTGAGAAAGTTAATTAGAACATTAGTTGGTCAGTTCGTTAGTAGGTATGAGGACTGGGGACTGTTAGTGATATTTAGTCCTGTTAGTTGGTGTTAGTAATAGTCCAGTTAGTACTTGTTAGTAGGAGTCTCGTTCTAAGTCAGTCACAGATGTGTTGCTACCCTTGAGGACTAAGATGGTCGCCTCTAAAGAAGTGTAACCGGAATCCACACCTTTCCATTATATCCTTCCACATAATTCCTTTAAAAACAATTATTACACGGCAGAAATGGTACTAGGTACCGTGGCGGGCGGTGGTACTTGCTCGGGCGAACTCTATATGGAACCAATTAGCTTTCATATAAAACCTATTTGGTTCCCTATAGGCTCTACCACGTATGTTGTCATCTTAAGTTTTTTTTTTCTTTTTCCACCTACCGCAACTTTTCTCCACTCAACCAGGGTTTGTCTGGTAGAAACTGCCATTAGGCATTAAGTTCGCACATTGTATATCTCTTTAGAGGTGTCAATAAAGTTAAATAAATAAATAAAATAAAAAAAATTCAAAGGAAAATCTCACCAAGTGATTATTATGTCGTGGTTTTATGGAGAGTTGGGATACTTAATTGTAAAAGTCTCCCTTCCTGTTGGATTATTCAAGTTTTGTACAGTCTCCAAAGGTTCGGAAGTATAAACAAAATAGATAAAACATTTCTGTTTTGCAAATAAACTTCAGTAAATAATCGTGTGCAGTCCAAATTGGGAAAGCAAGTAAAAAGTAATAATTACAAATTTAAAAAAATGCTGGTAATTGATAATTGGCCATAAGATTAGTTATTAAATAGTAAGGCAAGACTAACACTACACTTAAATATCTCATTAAATACACATTTCTACTCTAATTTACTATATTTGTGAATCAACCAACAGTGTGTCGGGTGGCGGGAGTATCTAACCACATTTCTATAAGCCTATAATAAAAATAGTGGTCACCAAGTGGTCAAAATACAAACATAATTCTTTTTTTATATTTAAGTTTGAACGTTATTAAGGTATCTATGTATAATCATAGACTTAATCCAAACCAATGTTCAAACTGACATGTGACTAATAAAATGCCATCGTATCCAGGTAACCCACTATTAAATATGTAGTGTATCAATTTAATGGTAGTGTGTGTAACGTTTTCTTTTATAGATTTAATGTATTTCTAACTAATGTCTCCGTGCACGTAATTTTTAAATAAGATATGGTATGATTTAATTAAAAAAATGCCGCCTGGATTATGCGTACCCACCGATCCTGCTGATGACGTCACGTAACATAACACGTATCTTTCATCAACCTTGACTTACCTTGGCTGTTTATGTAGCTACCATGCATATATGTTTTCTCGTCGTTTCTTGGCTTATTTTTTTGGTTTGGGTGTTGTGTGAGCGTCTTGACCGAGTTTTTGCACTCGATGATCTAAATATTACCTGGTTTTATTTGAAAATATTTACCTACTAACTCTTATTTTTACGGCAATATGGCGTCACTTTACAGTGAATTAAGTTAATGGAATCCTACAAACATAGAATTTATCAAACACCTTTTCAATTCCTCTCAATCATCAAAAATCGAAAAGGTGATATTAATCCTATATTACTTACATTGTTCACTTTGTTGACGACGCCACGCCGACCTAACGACTTTTTTTAATTGGTCATTTAAAGCCTTGTCGAGTTGTGTAGTGTAATTATACCATTATTGTAGTGCCGTCAGTTAGCAATCTTATTATATGGTACGTGTATAATATGTAATTAAGCTGTGGTTAGTTGTTACGTTACGTTACGTTCGTGAACAATCGTTATATGTAATAAGCTACAGTAGGTATATACAGCTTAAAGAGCAGAGCGCATGTTATGCGTTCACGAGCGGAACGTACGTGTTTATAATATCTTCTACTCCTTCCTATCTATACTGGTCCCCGAATTTTTAATTTCACTGATACGACTTTAGATATTCGTATGCGAAACAATTTGAGTAGAATAGAATAACAGTTTATTTCGCATAAACAGTTTCAGCAACACATCTATCTATATATATAAAAGGAGAAGGTGACTGACTGACTGACTGACTGACTGACTGACTGACTGACTGACTGACATATCAACGCAGGGCCTAAACTAGAAAGGCTAGAAACTTGAAATTTTGCACAGGGGTTCCTTTTATAACGTAGGGGAGCACTAAGAAAGGATTTTTGAATATTCACCCCCTAAGGGGGTAAAACAGGGGTGCAAAGTTAGTATGAAATTTTGCCGTTTTAGAAGTCAAGTGGGCAACCCGAACGCGGGCAGACGTCGTAAATGGGTCTAATTTTACGCGAGCGAAGCTGCGGGCGTCCACTAGTATTAACATAAAAACAATGGTAACCTATAATTATTGATTATTGGTAAGATAGCAGTACTTACTTAAAACATTTATGCTATGTTGCAACAAATAACGAACAAAAAAGGTCTGCACTCAGCCTCTTTACAGTCGTTCAGACTGTAATACTGATTTTCAGTGCAGCATTATGATAGTTTTCATAACGAATTATGTAATTGGAAGCTTACGAAAAGTAAGAATTAACTGACACACCGCGAATGAAGTCTATTACACGCATTCTATCGCCGGGAGAATTATAATTTGAGTTGTAGGGACTACTTTTTATATAAGACGCGCGAGTGAGTGAAAAAATAGAGACAAAATTAAATTCGTGAACGCTTTGGCGATTTCCGTATGTGAGTCGGATTAAAAAAAACGGCCCCTTGTCTTGTAATACAAACTTAAAATCCATACCTACGCCATACACGTTAATAGGGTGTTGAACACTTCCAGACTGCTATTCCGAGAAGAAAATATCTACTTTTTGCGAAAATGCTCAGCTATAAAATACATACATACATACGTAGACATTATGTATGGAAATATCTTGTACCAAAGAGTAAAGTAAACAATATAATATACCTATTAAGAATTATAAAAACACAACCACAAGAAATGCTTATGATCTTTATCCTGATGATGAACGGATAGATCGCTTGAATATTCATACCTAGTTAAAAATAGATTAGGTAGGTACATAATTTAAGTTGCCTTTCAAAATAAAAAACTATTTATTTACGGTTCATCCGCTTCAGAGTATTGATTGTTTTGATTTGATTTGTTTTGATGCCACAGAGTCCCAATTAACTGATAACGCTCTTATTTTTAATCGGCAAAGTTAATAGCAATTCTTCCTTCATAGTAGGCAAGAAGTTCCTAATTTATGAGACCATGCCAGGATCTTGGATCAGTTTTCTGTTTCTTTTATTTATAATCTTACCTAACTACTGATTAATGTCGTGCGCATATTCATGCAAATTGTACTGGTTACATTAAGATCTTGACCTTAGACCGAATATAAGTTTGTTTAGATTGTTTAGAATATGAGTTAAGTTGTTGTTAGTTGAAATGCCGACACCGGGCGAACAGCACGCGAGTGGTACACGCGATAGTGAGGTGCACGTCATCGACATCGATGCAGATATCGATAAAATCATAAACGACACCACTATCGAAGTGCCAGATACACCGCTGCCGGTTGTGATTCAAGTGCAAGGCCAGGAAACAACACAAACAATGAATGGAAATGGTAAGTACCTAGCCTAGATAAAAAAATTTTTTGGTCTCATTGGAAAATCTAATAACCTATGCTTAAAGAATCAAAGTCTGATGTTAGATTTGGCTGGTTACGAGTGCTATTTCCTTGTGTTTGAGCGTTTGACTCGCCTTTTGATGTGTGATTATGGTTTAGATTTTAGATAAAGCCACAAAAAAATATATGCCTATAAAGTTTGATTATTTTACATAGGATTGTTCTAAATAAATGTTGCAGTTGTCTCAAATAGTTTGTCTCTGCAATGGACGTTTCCTAAAACTTTACATTTGGGCATCTTTTGATGCTTTGTTACATCGAAGATATAGTAATTTAATCATTTATTAAAATGTCCAGGGTATGATTGTGTCTTCTACTTTAGAATGCTCCATTCAATTTTTTATGTTTCTTAAACATACATACAATACACCTAAAATAATTCTATTAAACAGAGAGTTACTGATAATTTTTCGTTAAATTTTATTTATTATCAATGAAGATATAATCCAAATTTAAACAAAATGTATTCAATAAATAAGGTTAGGTACCTACTATGTTACCATGCTTTGAAAACAAGTCCTAAAAATCAATATAAGTCGCGGGACGTGCGGTCTTTAGCTTTATAATAAAAGTATTAAATCATTTATTTCATTTTTTTGTATGCAATTTGTAATTTAATTTTGTCTGATTCCCTTATATGAAGTTTGATCTAAGCTCTTATAATTTTACACTCGACTAGCTGCTGCTCGCGTTACCTGTGTAGATTAAAGCCTTTACTCGGGATGGTAAAATAATTGCTATTTATTATTAAAACTCTTTATTGTACATCGTAAAAAAATTACAAATTGATTACTATGCTAGACTAATGAAGACCAACCAGACGGCTTAACCATAAACCGCGATTTCTTCCAGGCAACCTTTTGTTATATAGGATAGGACGAAAGGGTGAACAAAAATAAAAGAGACTTGGAAGAAACATAGTAGTACCAACAAATAGATAGCGAAAAGACACATGGACATCTAATTAAAAACAAACGAACGAAATACAGGAATAAATGCAAAGTAATAAATTGGATTAGGATTAGTTTATAAGGAATCATAATATGTATATGTCACAGGAAAATAACAAGAACCGCAAGTTTATAAATTTCCTAGGAAATTTTAGGAAATTTATAAACCTTCGTAGGATTCTAAACGAGAGATAAATTGTATTATTTTACGCCCACATTTTCGCAAATTGATAAACTTACCGAACTGACGCGTAAAATAATAAATAAGCAACATTTGTTGACGAACTGAAATTTACCACAGAGCTACGAAATTTTTATAGTGGCGATGACCAAAATAGTAAGAATTACTACTTACATAAACTTTTAAGTTTCAATTTCCTTAAATAAATAATTTCTAATCTTGTCAGATAGTAAGCGGGGGGAACGGGGGGCCGCAGGCCCCCCGGAAAAAAAAGGGGGGCTCGGGGGGCGAAGCCCCTGCCAAGAAAAAACGACACAATTAACTCCAAATTTTGTTAGGTTAGGTTCAGGTTTTGTCTATGATTATTTACGCAAAAAAAGGAACCCCGCTTGCGGGGTTCCGTCGACATTTATGACAGAGTCCGACTTGTCTCACAAGAAATAAAATTCCTATTATTATTATACAATTTGTTTTATTTAATTCCTTCAATCAAAGCAAAAGTAATTTAATTTTTCATTACTATTTAAGTACCTACTGTTTTGTAATCGAAACTGATAAAGTTACAGTTTGGCAAGTCTGATTGTACCTAAGTCTATGAACACAAGCATTGCCACTGTCAACATTGACCAATCAGAGAGCAGTGCGTTATTTGCCTTATTTTAAAGAAGCGTAAAATTAAAAGCTCTTTTGTGATTGGTCAAACCGTTTAGAATCTTACGGATTGATATCCGTTAGTTTATAAATTTACCAAGAGACGTCGCAAATTGATAAATTTGCGAAAATGTGGGCGTAAAATAATACAATTTATCTCTCGTTTAGAATCCTACGAAGGTTTATAAATTTCCTAGGAAATTTATAAACTTGCGGATCTTGTTATCTTCCGGTGACATATATATATAATCGCAAACTGTAGCTAGGTATATGTAGGCACTTAACATAAAATCCGGTTCATAAGTAAGGAATCAAGCACAAATCTGTTTTTATAAGCAAAAAATACCAAAGTTTAAGGTTGATTAAATAAAATTAAACTGCAATTTGATAGGCAAACATATGTAATTAAATAACAAATCGTTTTTACTGCAGTAATTATAATTTATGATAGTCAGTAGGCCTATCTACCGCTGCCGATTCCGTTTGTTGTCGAAACAGACAGTCATCTTTGGTAATCTGGTAATTTTCCTACAGTAGGTATATAAACAATAATGTTCATTTTATATTTAAATTTGAATTCATATTTTATTTATTTTCAAAATCAACGTTTCGTTATTTGATTTTTATACCGACCAAATCTATGCCTCGAAGAGGCTTTATATTTCGATAAATGAATTTGAATACTTAGATAAATGAATTCTGTATATACTAAATTATTTGATTTTGTCATATGCTCAAATATTGCCTATCTATTAACAGTATTTGATTGAGTAGGTATCAAAAACAACTCAATTTTTAAACCAGCTTAAATCGTAGATATTAATTGTCATATTTTATACGAGTTTTTGTGATGCGCAGACGGACAGAGAAAATTTCAAAATACACATTTGTTTAACCTCCTCGTCGGTACCTGATGGACTAAAATCGGGATCAAAACCTGTTTTATTTAAAACGCAGTGCTGCGCAGGTTATGATTATATACTCACGTAGGTACAGCATATTTTAGCACGAAAAACTTGAACTTGAACCATCCATTACCGGGTATCATGACACCTATTATTCGTTCAAAACGCTATGGCATAAAAGTGCATTGCCTGCAAGAATAAAACGAGCGTTAAAATGGCGTAACTTATGTATATGCTTAATGAACGTCATTACATTTTTTATCTACCGCCGCTTCACAAAGTTGATTCTACTGAGGAGAACACGACAAGAAACTCGGCAGTTGTTTGTTTGCTTTTTGTTTAAATAAAATATTTTGATATTTTACTTTGCAACGTACTACGTGCAATTAATTTATCTTTATTTCATGTATGAAAGTTATTTCAATACTTCAAGTTCAATACTTTCAATACTTTTCTTTAAAAACAAATTATGATTTTTGCGAACATACATTACATTTATAAATATATTGAGATGGTACAGGCAAATAACATAAATTTTACAAAACATTCAAACGATGCATTCGTAAAGCGTTGTTATACTTATAAACTTCATCTCATAATATTTGTTTTACTCGTAATGTCTGATATTACATTGTGGCTTAGAATGTAATAAAATATTTAATACAATGAAATGAACGGACGATAAATAAAAGACTCCCTAGACCAGCAGCAGTAGTGAACGTATTTGCCTAGAGAATAGTCCTGGGTTTGGTTAAATTGGTTCCTAACTGCAATGCATATTAATGTTTGTGTGTTTGTTCCCAGATCTTGTTTATTATTTGTAATTCTAGGGCGTGTAATCATGCCAGCCGCGACATAGGGAATCCTAGTACAGGTAGGATAAATCTTTAAGCGTCAATTTATTTAAATCAGAGTGTATCAATGTTGTATTATTTATGTATGTATTTGAATGTCAGCATTAGTGTATTGGTATTGTATTGATTTAATTTTTTAAGCAATTGGTCGTTTTATTTAAATATGTATCATTACTTTTTAATGTTTAACAAATAACAATTGAATTAAATGCCAACTAAAAATAACTTCTTAGGAAAGGTAAACGAGCTTTTACGCCATAGCGTTTTAAACGAACTATATGACGATAGAGCTATGGTGGTGGCCTTCTGCGGTGTTGCTTTTCCTTGTATTATGTCAACATAATGTTTATGCTAATATGGGTTATAGAAATATCAAGTTTAGTAAGTAGCTGATTTCGCTATTTAAAAATGTTCTACTCTAAGGTAGGACCACTGAAGGAAACAGCTGATGAATTTATTCGATAAAATTAGATTAGCAGGTCTTGTGCATATAATATTATGATCTTGGCAGTTACTGACCAACTCCGGCACGGTACGTAACGTGTATTTTAAAACTTTAAAGTCTTTGGTACGGAATCATCAAATCGTTTCTCACAAAACTGGTTACTGGTTTTGGACAAACAAGTTGTTGATGTTACGCTAAGACGCATTGCCTTGAAAAATCTCCCTGTTGGTAGGGCCGACCGTGCTCCGCGGTGGCACAGTTGTTTAGAGCACTCCCAGTGTACCAATGGGAAGGACGTGGGTTTGAATTCCACCTGCAGTGAATTTTTTTGAAGGTAAAAATTTGAAGCACGTTGTTCTTGAATTATCTGGATAAAACGATTCGAACAAACAAAAAGTTCAATAATATTCACTATCTTAAACTATTAAAAAAACTGAAAATTATAAATTTAACCTTCGTTCTTTCCTATGATTGAACTAACTAACCATCCCAGTCCCTATTTGAATCTTGTTCAAAGTCAGTCACAGTTGTCATGGGCGGCAGCGGATGGGTGGTGCTGCAAGCTCGTTTGCTATCTTTTATCCATAAAAAAAAACGAAAGTCTATTTTTAAACTAATACTCTGTCCCAGTAGCTCAACGTTCCCTAACTAATTAACGTTTTTTATTTATTTATTTAAGATAGGCCAGCAACTTGTCAGTATCGTCACGTCTTAGGATATTTGAATACCCAATAACCCAATTGAAATTACAATATCTTACAATATCAATATCAGACTCGTTTAAAACTCATCACGGCTCGTGTCGGCCGCTGGCAGGCAGATGCTCTTAATACCATAGCATCAAATTAATGTGGTTTTGACGACCTCCGCGGCATTGTAGGATAAAATTATAATGCCAAATATTAAGAAAAGTGTAATCACGAATTCTAATATGTTCCTACTATTTATAGAGTAACTGGTGATTCATACTTATACCCAGTATTCATACGTATACTATGTATATAAACTATTTTACTCAAACTTAACCGTCTTTACCTTTTCTAAACTAGAGGGCCGGAAAATCAACAAAATAAGATTCAAAACAAATTAAGTGACCACACAAATCTAAGAGTTGACTACAACTGCGATCAGAATATAAATCAGAAATTTGTACAGATAACATCACGCATATATTTCCTCGAAGGGGAAGGCAGATGTGTGGGGTACCACCACTTTAAACCAATTACATACCTATTTGTACCAGTGGTGAGCCGTACACCGGGTACGAATACAGACCCTTAGCTACTACTTAACGGGAATTTCAAAATTTAAAAACAAGTTTAACATAAACTCTGGATCAAGACGCACAAAATTAAAGAGAACTTGTTTAAGATTTAATTAATAAAAAACGAAATCGAAATATCAAACAAATGTCTCACATACCTACTCAACCAAACATTAACTCTTATGGTTCAACGAAATTATGAAGAGGCCTTCATTCTGAGATTCAGGAAAAATAACTTCCTCAATTTCAAGGTGGACGTGCATATCACAGACAAAACATAACTTATTTAAAACACATACCAAAAGTATATCAAATAAATATCAAGTAATCATACAACTCATTTTTAGTGGTTAAATGGAGTTAATATTTTTATTGATATATAGTAATAAGCAAACGAGCACGCAGTAGGTACCACGTACCACCTGCTGCGGCCAAACTACACATGAAAAGACTATGAACAAGACTCATATAGGTACCTACTGGGATTGTTAGTCCTCTTAGTTAGTGTAAATAATTGTTAATTTCATAGTTGAAGTTACCGGCCTACTCACGTGTGATTTAAGTCGTGTACTTACGCGTACAGTGTACGCCGTGCCCGCCGCGAGCGCGTTCACTACTGAAGATGATCATCGTAGGTAATAGATCGAAACTAGTCGGCCTATTTCCGACTTTAATCACACGTGAGTAAGCCGGTAACCTCAACTATGAATATAGACACTCACGAATCGTTCAGTAATAAAATTGTTAATTTAGTATGTAATTAAGATGAATATAAAAAAAAATCGCTTTCTATTTTACCTATTTAAAATTTAGAATCTGACAATCTAAAAACGATCAGATCTTTACCGATACTGTACTTATTTATGGGCTTCTGAAAATCGATCGCTCTGACATCGATGCCACATGCAGCAAAGCAATTGGAAAAAGTTGTTCTTATCTCAGCGGAATATTTTATTGTTACATAAAAGCTTCGATTTGTATGTCAAGGAGAGCACCACCAATACCTACAATCGATCAAAATAAATTGCGATATTAAATTTAATAATCACAATATAAAAACGAACCGTATTCTTAAAATTAAATATTTATACGGATTTGCGTATACCTACGTTTCGTATACGGCCAATTAATTTCATTCACTTGCTTTAGTACACAAGTCAGTACATGAAATTTGTTTAATTTGCGTGAACCTTATGTAACTGCCGACAATAAGAGTGGACAATGAAAATAAACCACGGTCTGTATAGCGTTACACAATGCTAATAAAACAACATAATTGAGGAGAAAGTTACTTACATTTTTGAACAAGCAGAAATAATGAATTGGAACCAACTTTGTCACACAACATTTATTACCGACTAAAATAGAGTCCTTTACAAATATTTGAGATCAGCTCAAACTTTGATTTTAGTGATCGCCGCGTGAGCGAAATTAATACGTACCTAATACATTTCGGTGTCCATATGCCACATAGACCACAAAGAGACTTGTTTGCTGTTGGTTGATAGGCTAAGAAAAAGAAGAGAAGTCTGCACATTTTCTTGTGATATTTTTTACGTTATAGCAATTGATATAGTGGTGTTTGAACCACACTACACCATCAGTCGTTGATCATATTGGCTGCTACTACAGCGAAGATACCATAACCCCTTAGATTATTCAATGCATAACCCAATATAGGCTCGCTCGGAATCTGACGCGAGATCCTACATCATCAGAGACATTTTCATTACATAATTGTTTGTTGACACCGGTGCATACCTATTAATGAGTGTCGTCCACTCCACCGAGTCTGACCGAGTGTCGAAAGCACTGGTCGAAATGTTATCGTGACAGTGACAATGAGTCCGCCGGCTCTACTCGCCGCGCCTCCGTGCGCGGGCGTCGTTGCATCCGTCCTCGTGGACGTGTACCCCGCAGTGCACACACGTGATACTGTTATTGATATTCGTGCGGACAAAACGTGCTATGGTAATTACTTGTATTAAATCGTTTCAGTGGGGCGAAAATGTTTAATGAAGTAACAGGCTGATAAAAATGCATCCAAATTTCATGTTATGTATGTGATCATTCGAAGTTGGTGCGTGCTATGGCAGAATCGGCAAGCGTTCTCGTGATGCTGCTTGATATGCAAACATCTGCTACCTAATGTTCTGTTATGATAAATGTTAGAGGGCAATGTAAATATTCTTCTGTGGATGCGAAGGAAATCTACTGCCTAGCTTTTTGTTACCCACTGACAGATTTTAGCGTGGCTTAATTCAGTCAGATTAAAATAAATATTGATATAGGCATCAAAATCTATCCATCTGTTTAATACGAGTTGCAAGTAATTATAATACTGCAAGCCTGTAGGTAGGTAAGTACATTCGTTTGTTGAAACCGTTTAGACTAATGAGCGTTTTTGTGGATACAGAAATATTAAACGTCTGGAATTTAATAATTTGGAATTAGGTACCTAGCTACTTATTTACCTACATCCTGCCAACATCATATTCAGATATTATCTTCAACATACAGTTACATAATTACATTGATATTAGATGTATTTGAATATTCCTGAAACTGGGTTTGTGCAGCTAGAACTATTAGCTAGCCATTTAAATCTGTTTATTCTTTAACAGA
Source organism: Carterocephalus palaemon (assembly GCA_944567765.1). NCBI lineage: Eukaryota > Metazoa > Arthropoda > Insecta > Lepidoptera > Hesperiidae > Carterocephalus > Carterocephalus palaemon. The sequence continues at coordinate 3,592,918 of OX155655.1, read as the reverse complement.
ATCAAGTTCTGCGGCAAAATAATTAAAACTAACTAGTGGTAAATTTATCAAAATTGTAATCTATGTTTAGCCTATCAAAAGAAACTCATACAGTCGTAGATGGCGCTAGTGGACGTACTTTTTTTTATATTTAACTTAAGTAAATTGCATTATAATAATATGTTTGTGCAATTCACATCCATTTAACTATGCCAAACTGCACATAACTCCTTTCTCTTTGGTATTATTTAAAAGTTACTGAATCATTCTGATTCATAATAGTCTTTATTATTAATATTTATGTTGCTGTAGTAAGCGTCCAAACTTATGCGCCTTATAATAATGCGACGACGAAGAAGATTCGCATTTTTACTCGTATATGTGTCGTATTATTACCACAATTGGATGTACGCAATAAATTGGCCACCTATTAAAAAAATAGTTATTCGTCTCGCTTAGACTATAAGAGTCGTAAATCTCTTTCGTCAATTTAATGACTGCAATATTACGAAAGAAAAATTACCATTTTCCGTAAATTACAAATAGCCACGATCAAAAAAAGATATTCCGATCGCCGTATATAATACATTTGTGTGGTGGAAGGCTGCAATTCGCATTCCGCTAAAAGGGGATACAATCATGAACAAACTTAATATAATAACCTTCCATCGGTAAGTTTATTTTATATTTCCTCGCATTCGTGTTGAAAAACAAACACATAAAACATGTAAAAAGTATTCCTAAATATCGTAGTGGCGAAAACTAGTAATACTAATATCTAGCTGGACTATTACTATTTTACTATATATTCTTAAAATCGGCATTTTAATTTAATGATCATAACTAAATAGATGTTAACATATTTTATAGCTCTGATATAGAAGATGAGAAGAAAAAGTTGTGGATATTTTCTAACGCACGACAAAATTGGAAGCCTAAGCAACAAAGACACACAAGCTCTATGCATTTTTCTCCAAATTATTTTATAAGTAGGTACTCTGCAATGAAGGCGATAATACTCGTAAGTAACTATAGATATAGGTATGTATGTACGAGCCAAGAATATCTTTTAATCTTTAATCTGTAGAATGCACGTCATGAGTCTGTGGAAGCGCGTTAATAAAAAAGCGCGATATTAGATATTTTATATTTCTATTGAGTGTATAATTATGCGCGCCTGGAGGTCACACTTGTGTTCTCTTCTGAGTATGATAGGTACTTCTCTCGGGTAGGTACATTATGTACCTACTTATGCTTTTCATACCTATACATATATTAGACGTCTGCAAATTCTTAGGCGAAAAACGACAATGTCCTTTGAGAAGCTAAAGTTAACGCGTTAAGAAGAATCTATTATTATGTCTAATTTCACGCGAGCGAAGCTGCGGGCGTCCACTAGTGTGTAATAAATATCTATGTACTTATCCTTTGTTTTCCCGAGAACATCCCCATATTATTATGTTAAAATGAGCCCAATTTATTAAGTTTTTTTATTCATTTATCCTCAGTTCTATTAGCATTCCAATTTCTGTTCTCTTCCTACATTGTCTCGCCAGTGTGGTCTCTGTTAATTCGTTGATGACGTTACGTCTGCTTGAATAGAGATGCAACAAAACAATTGAGATATTTCACAACAACAAACAAATCTCCATTGTTCCTTACTGATTACTATACGGGTTATTGGTAATTCGACGTATTCCCGTTAGGAGGTGATAGGGGTGACTATTTGTGACAATTTTAACCCCCATATGCATTATGCAAAAGTGAACCATTTTCGAGTTATCAAGCTTTTCAGATTTTTTCAAAGTAGGTCAGAAATGCAACATCAAAAATTGATTTAAAAAAAAGTATCAATTAAAATCATTTTTTTTCTTCTGATTTATAAAAACGATTAAACAATGGTTATTTATCAACATTAAAACTACAATTATCGGTCCACCTTTAAAAATGCGAGACGATTAACGATATTACTTCAATATTTTTTGAGATTTTTGTCCACTAAAATGCCTTAAAAACAAAAAAAACTTATATCAAACTTGGCTTGCAGATTATTTTAAAAACATAACCGTTTTCTTAGCTTTCCAACAAGGCATAATAACTATGAACTTACTTTAAAAATACTGAGAAATACCGATCACAAAGCAAGCAGGCGGAAATTTGTATTCGAACTAAACTTATGGTCTTTCTTTAAAATTTCAAAAAAAGTAATTAAAAACAATGCCCAATGTCAATAAAACAAAAAATATAAATTTAAACTTAAATTTAGAACCAGTAAAAGTTTAGTAGTAAGAACAATTAATAATAAGTAACAATTACGACATTTTGTAATTTAGCCTAATTCAAGTTCTTGCTCGAAGGGACTTCCCCTATTGCGTACGCAGTCTCATTCTTTTTCTGAGGTGTAACTTAACTACCGAAGTGTTAAAATTATTCCGAATCACATTTGCAGGACATCCGTCTTGCTAGTATATCATGTTTTGCCTTATAGCTAAAGGCACGTCTTCAAGCATTTCATTTGTTAAAAAAATTCGTAAGCAAGCAAAAGTGGTTCATCGATAAATTCTTGCACATATTGCACATAATGCAGATTAATTTGACTACTTCGGTAGTTAACTTACACCTCAGAAAAATAATGAAACTTTGCGTACGCAATAGGGACTTCCCCCTTCGAGCAAGAACTTTAATTAGGCTAAATTACAAAATGTCGTAATTGTTACTTATTATTAATTGTTCTTATTACTAAACTTTTACTGGTTCTAAATTTATATTTTTTGTTTTATTGACATTGGGCATTGTTTTTAATTACTTTTTTTGAAATTTTAAAGAAAGACCATAAGTTTAGTTCGAATACAAATTTCCGCCTGCTTGCTTTGTGATCGGTTTTTCTCAGTATTTTTAAAATAAGTTCATAGTTATTATGCCTTGTTGGAAAGCTAAGAAAACGGTTATGTTTTTAAAATAATCTGCAAGCCAAGTTTGATATAAGTTTTTTTTGTTTTTAAGGCATTTTAGTGGACAAAAATCTCAAAAAATATTGAAGTAAAATCGTTAATCGTCTCGCATTTTTAAAGGTGGACCGATAATTGTAGTTTTAATGTTGATAAATAACCATTGTTTAATCGTTTTTATAAATCAGAAGAAAAAAAATGATTTTAATTGATACTTTTTTTTAAATCAATTTTTGATGTTGCATTTCTGACCTACTTTGAAAAAATCTGAAAAGCTTGATAACTCGAAAATGGTTCACTTTTGCATAATGCATATGGGGGTTAAAATTGTCACAAATAGTCACCCCTATCACCTCCTAACGGGAATACGTCGAATTACCAATAACCCTGTATATAAATGTTAATCTAGTAAGCATGCACATTATGTTGTACCTATGGCATATGGATATAGAGTATGTATTTACTTTCATTGTTTCTACGTTTCTACTTACGCCGATATTTCCGTACCAATAAAGGTATGTATGACATGACACCTTTATTGGTATGGAGACAAACATTGAAAAATTTCAAATGTTTGTCTCCATACCGCTTCAAATGAATACAATACACTTATTGTTCACAAATATAGAACAATAGAAGATTGAAAAGGTGAAGGCTCCGTGGCGAAAAATTAATTTTTTTTTTTCGTTTTCATCTAGTTAGAACATACTTTTTTTACACCCTATATCAATGAACAAAACATCGAACTATTAAATATACCTAATTTTATACAATTTTACCAAATAGTTCATACTGATTAGAAGGGTGATTTTTATTACATTTATCTAATTATAATTAATCAGCATAGGAAAAGGTTGTTTTGTTGTTTTGTCACATGGACCCCTTTGGGCTATAGGCCTCTTCCAAAAACATATATACTCGTATGTATTTAATATACAAAAGTGCGGATTAAAGCTTCTTTTAGTTTATTTTGGAAGGTTAATTTATTTTATTTATTGTTAGTGTTCTCGTGGTGCTGTATGTTCGTTTTCTATCTTTGATTAAATCGTTATTCTGTATTCTGACCAAAGAGTTTTAAGTTACTATAATGATTCGGACACACGTTGGGTTGAATTAATATCGTATTTACATTCCTCGGAACGTTTACGTTATTAGGCCACACAAGCCTGTCAATATCATTGCTAATTTGACCATCTACATTGTATTTACAGCGGACATTCCCATTTTAATTATTTTTATCTTTATATTACTCGGTAGAAAGGAAGAGGAGTAGCAACGATTAAGGGAGGCCTAAATCCAGCAATTGAGTTTAAAAGGAATGGATGGATTATGTAGGTAGGGACTGAACCTATAGAGAAGGTTCTATAAATAAATAAATAATAAATATCTTGGACATTCTCACACACGGCCAACTGACCCCAAAGTAGGCGCGAGCCTGTGATATGGGTGTCAGAGACTGATATATATACATACATAGATATTTTTAAATACATACTTAAATAGATAATATTGACATCCAGACACAGAACAAATACAAGTGTTCGTCACACGAATATTTGTCCTGAGTGGGATTCGAACCCACGACCTTTGGCGCAACAGACAGGGTTACTACCGATTGCGCCAACGGGCCTGTCTATAGTTACAATATGTCCATGAATAAAAAAGGAGCATAGTCTGCCCTTTAACAGGGGAACTGACTAATAGAAAAAGCCAATGGGGAGCCTATTTAGACCTAGACACTACAAAACCAAATTAATAGGTTTATAAGCTACTCGTAGTATATAACTGCGATAAGAATAAAGTTATCGAAACTATGTTTATGTGGAGCTTACACCACAGAAAAAAACATGGATACTGGATTTTAGCGCAAATCGTTTCCACACCAAAAATACTATAATTTCAAAAAAGGCTTTCATTTTTCGCTAGTCTCGACTATTTAATAGAGAAAACCAGTCGAATTTCAACTACTCGGCGATCTCTAGGTAGTTCAAGTTAAAAGCCCATTCTAGCGTTCTAAAATGTCTATGGCGATTATATGCTGACTCATCTAGCATCTAGTTTATTTTTCCTAATTGAATATGTGGAGTTCGTATTGTGGAACACAAAAGCCTCATGAATGAATTTGAGTCATTATTTTATTTGTATGTAGATAATTTCAATAAAGTTATCAACTTAATGTTGATTGATTTTTCCAATTTAATCCCATTTTCCCACGCAATCGAATGGCGATAGTAATTGCGATGGACACGTGCACGCGATAGTCCTTCACTGGGTGTGTGTCAAACAGGCGCAATACACCACATCTACACCACATTACATACGACCTGCTTACTCCATGCTAGGAACATCGATGGCGTAAGGAAATTTAGATCGTCGACTAACGTTAGCTCGCGCTATAGGAGTGGAGACAAACAAGGACGACTAATCGCCAAAGCATATACAAATTGCTTTTTAGATACTTACTAACGAGTGGTTTAACCGTATGGCGTGGCGTTATTATGATGTGTGTAGTATTAATTATTACATTGATTTTTCCAATTTAAGTGTTCCATTTTCCCACGCAATCGAATGGCGACAGTAATTGCGATGGACACGTGCACGCAATTGTCCTTCACTGGGTGTGTGTCGAACAGGCGCAATACACCACATCTACACCACATGCGACCTGCTTACTCCATACTAGGAACAACGATGGCGTAAGGAGATTTAGATCGTCGACTATCGTTAGCTCGCGCTATAGGAGTGGAGACAAACAAGGACGACTAATCGCCAAAGCATATACAAATTCCTTTTTAGATACATACTTACTAACGAGTGGTCTAACCGTATGGCGTTTTTATGATGTGTGCAGTATTAATTATTACTGTCGATTAAGTATAGTGTTTGTTCAAAGTTAATTTTAAAGTTGCGTGTGCTTATAATTAATTCTGTACGAAATTCGCATACGAAATTTCATTTACGAAATTGTAAGACATACCGGCGATCATCATAAATTCAATCATATCAAGGCATTTTGATACAGATAGAATCTACTATATAAAAATAAGTCGGGTTTTCCTTCCTGACGCTATAACTCCAGAACGCACGAACCGATTTCCACGGTTTTGCATTCGTTGGAAAGGTCTCGGGCTCCGTGAGGTTTATAGCAAAGAAAATTCAGGAAAAATTTCGGCTTATATGGCAAAACAACGTTTGCCGGGTCAGCTAGTCAGATATAAAAACCTTTATAGGTTACCCACTCACCTCGCTGAAGATGAACCAATTGCCATTTAAATTTAATAGCTTCGAGATCTGAAATAATAAGGCACTATCATTGGAATGTTAAGCAACTGCTTGCTCTCAATAACTTTGTGTCATCAAAATGAGTTCGGTTAACCCACTAGGTTATTTATATTATATTATTATTATTCCATATAGAGTTCGCCCGGGGCAGTACCACCACGGTACCTTTTACCATTTCTGCCGTGTAATAGGTAATTGTTTTTAAAGCAAATAGGGTCCGGTTGGAAAGACATACCGGTGTGGAGTATTACTAACTGGACTATTACTAACACCAACCAACAGGACTAAATAACACTAACAGTCTCCAGTCCTCATACCCACTAATGAACTGATCAACTAATGTTCTAATTAACTCTCATATCTAACTGAACTAACCATCCCAGTCCCCTATTTTAGTCATGTTCAAAGTCAGTCACAGTTTTTGTTTTGCTGCCAGCTCGTATGCTATTTTGTATCCAAAAGGAGTATTTTGAATAGAAGGAACCCGAAGGAAATTCGATTTACGCAATAAATGGTGCAATTGAATAAGATAGGAACACGGACTACACACTCTGTGATAGGAAATAAGGAAGTAGGTAGTCTACCTAATCATCATTAATTATGTATTTAGGTATTTAAAAATTAGTAACATTTTGATCAATGCATATTTTTGGCAAAAAGTACCTATTGTGAATTTATGATAGGTACAAGATTGATCGAAGGGTACAAGGGTGAAATAGTATCTACCTACCTATGAAATGAACTTATATGACGTTCATATCAAATACCAAGTACCGACTAGGTACCAATATACCTTACACATACTCACCAGATAGTAGCGTCCTTAGCCCAATGGCTCACGTCGATTCAATGTTTCGCCCTGAAAACCAGCGGTCGTGGTTCGCTGCGACCATAGCTGAGTGCGGCCCCATTTCGGCAAATCATATAGTTTTAGCTTATTTTATTATTTTATATGCATTTTGTTACTATTATTTTTTTTGTTAAATTGTCGAAATAAATCTATATTCTATTCTATTCTATTCTATTCAATGTGATCGACAGAGTTAAGCAACGACGGGCGCGATCGGTTTGTGGATGGGTGACCGTTTGTGGTAATGGTGCTAACGTGGCCAGAGCAAAGCCGTACCCAAAGCACGTTAATCCGTCGCGTCGGTTTTGTTTTAAATTGTGAAAGCATTCGTCAAGCCTTGTCGACTAACTTCGGGTGGCTTAAAAAAATTCGGCACTGGGTTGGCCATTAACTCTTCCACCAATCCGCACTGGTGCAGCGTGGTGCAATATGCTTTAGATCTCCCGCATGAACAGATTTGTCTGTGGGGAAGACCCGTGCCCAGAAAGTGGAACGTCTCTGGGTTCCAGCTTGCAGCTTAGCGTAGCACACTCACCAAGGTAGTTTAGTAGGTATGTCTTGAACTTCCAACTGGATTGGATGACTCTTTGACTTTCTCATGAGTAGAAACTGATGTAGGGACTCAACAATTATATAGCACGAATGTTTTGTAGGCCAGTCCTTATTTTTATATTTGGCTATTTTCGACTTTATCACTTATTTTTATTATGGACGAATTATCTAGATAATATTACCGCGGGCGATGCTGCAGGCAAAAGCTAGTAAAAGTATAAAGTACCTAATATTATCTATATCTGTATCGTAATAATAAACGCACGTAGTTCACCGTAGAAGGCAAACAGCTTGTACTCGTAATGTCTTACAACACTGGGGTCGCTTTAATGCACTGGTAATTAAGTGACTGAGCTAAATAAAATAAAAAAAATATTCACCCTAACCTTCTCCTTTTGAAGTTCGTTAAAAATTTGCAGAATAATACCGAGGTATAGCAGAATTAGTTATATCCAATACAAAAACTAAAATAATTTAAAAAAAATACAGTACACCACCGTGTTTTCGGTGGCACACTAATTTCTATCTTTGTGCACATTTTGCTTGTCAGTCAGTTTCGCGTCAGTACCTACCTACTACCTACTTACTACTTGACGCATTCATAAATTCTAGTGCAATTTGCAAATACTGACTAGGTAGGTAGGCTTTAGGTAGGTAATATTGATGAACATAATTTTAACTTTATAAATCACCTACACATATCACTGCCCAACCTTTATAAAGAAGCAGGTAGGTATATTATCAGACAAATATTAAATTAGTGGTGGTACAGATGGTAGGTATAATGTTACCTATGTAATATTTGTAGACCAATTTATACATATTAATACATATTTATATTTATTACATGCCTTTTACCGTGTCTGACGTACGGCTGCCAGACGTGGAAGTTCACCACTAAAGTAAAAAACAAGATTGTCACTTGCCAACGTGGAATGGAGCGGAGTCATTGATATATAGCGGAGTATGTTAAATATAAATAAAAGACACAAAATACGACATACAACAATACGAGACAAGACAAAAGCTATCAGTGCTCTAGGATTCGCCAAAAAATTAAAATGGAAGTGGGCAGGACATGTAGCGCGACTTCTTGATGGGCGCTGGACAAAAAGGGTGACATGTTGGAAAGGCCCCCAAGGGAAGCGCTGCGTAGGGAGACCCTACACACGTTGGGACGATGAAATTAAAAAGACGGCAGGCCCACTATGGCAAAAAGTAGCACAGGATAGAGAAAAATGGCTATCATTGGAGGAGGCCTTTCCCTGTGAAGGGGTTCTTGCAGAAAATGAAAACTGATTGAACATTGAACAAACAATTAATATTGACATTTATAACAATTAAAAAAAAATAATAATAATGACATTTAATTTATTCTAATAATTTGCTAATAATGACATTTAATATTATGATATTATTTATGGACAAATATAACATGACATACAACTAATGTTATTAAATAAAATTAGGTCATGACGTAAATATTAAATTAAAAATTATCAATGTAAAAGTGAATTTATGCAAGAAATAAAAGGCTTTTTTATTTTTTTATTTATTTTATTTATTTATATTTATTAGACTTGCAACGAATATTCGGTTACTATTCGGTATTCGGCCTATTCGGCTGCTTTTATTATATTCGGCCGAATACCGAATACTTAAATAATATATTTTGTCATAGAGAAATATCAAATAATTGGTAAAATGAAAAATTAAAATCGATTGATTACGTATACAAGGTGTCTCAAAATTCAACGATAATCCTGAACCAGAGGATGGCCCTGCTAAAGACTACTCCAGGAAAAAAAAGAAAAAAAGATATCTCGATTTTTTTTCAAATTACATAATAAAAAGGAAATTCTTAGAAAATTTACACCCCTCATGATATTTTTAACTACCATGACCACAATTTTTGAGATATTTCTGATATTGTTTTTGTATCCGTGACCTAAGTAGTACTGCTATCTACCACAAATCTTAAAATTCCTATAATGTCTGTAGTTTTCACACAATAAACAATTAAAATCATTGTTTTCCCAAAAAATTTTGATTAAATTTAATTTCAGTCCACTTTCACTCATTGTGGTGTAAAAAAAAAGTATGGACACTACTATGGCAAGTTTTTTTAAAAGTTGACGCAACTAATCAAGATTCCAAAATGGTATAATACTCTTGGAAAACTAGTCACAAAAAAAAAGTATAATATTTCTAAACAAGAACCATATTTCAAAAATTGTTCTTGTCGATTAGTAATAACTTTTACTATGTGCCCAAAATAGGTTTTTTGGTGGTGAAAAATGTTTGAGTAGATCCTGTCTTTGAGACAACCCCAATAAAAGAAGTCTTGGGGGTTTAGATCGGGTGAAAGGGATAGTCATAAGATAGGACCAAGTCGCCAGATCCAACGCCCTGGATACTCTTGGTTTAAGTAGTCTCCCACAGGACAGGCATAGTGAGCTGGGCGACCATCATTTTAAAACCACATGTTTTGTAAATCACTTAAAAGGCACGTCTTCTAATAAGTCTGGCAAGTTATTTTGTAAAAAGTTCAAAAAATTATTTCCATCTAAGTTTCCTTGTAACTCAAAGGGCCCAGTTAAAGTTAAACAGTCCAAAATAATGCAAAGTCAGTTCAATTTGCAGATTACTTGATTCACACGTCAATTGAATACTTAACGGTGTACAGTAAAGAAAGAAGCAGAGCGTACTGACTGCTGAGAACAGCAACTTCTCTACCTGCCCTATTGTTATTTGATAACATAATCCACATCTACCTCTGACTAACATGTAATCTCTCTCTATCTATCTCTCTCTTCTAAATTTGTTTGACTACGCACATGTCCCATTTAAATCCAAGAAATTTACAACAAAAATCATATTTTGGGCACATGATAACTATCAACTAGTACAATTTATGAAATTTGGTTCTTGTTTAGAAATATTACACTTTTTTTTTGTGACTAGTTTTCCAAGAGTATTATACCATTTTGGAATCTTGATTAGTTGCGTCAACTTTTAAAAAAACTTGCCATAGTGGTGTCCATACTTTTTTTTTACACCACAATGAGTGAAAGTGGACTGAAAGTAAATTTAATCAAAATTTTTTGGGAAAACAATGATTTTAATTGTATATTGTGTGAAAACTACAGACATTATAGGAATTTTAAGATTTGTGGTAGATAGCAGTACTACTTAGGTCACGGATACAAAAAAAATATCAGAAATATCTCAAAAATTGTGGTCATGGTAGTTAAAAATATCATGAGGGGTGTCAATTTTCTAAGAATTTCCTTTTTATTATGTAATTTGAAAAAAAATCGAGATATATTTTTTTTCTTTTTTTTCCTGGAGTAGTCATTAGCTGGGCCATCCTCTGGTTCAGGATTATCGTTGAATTTTGGGACGTATATGTATTCATATTTTCATTCCTGTTATAATCATTTAAGTAGTCATTGGTACATAACACAAGTACATAATCATCTTCTGAATTGGAAAAATGGAGGATTCTATGTATTTGAATTATTGTGGTAATCAAAATTTAGAAGGGTAAGGTTCTCATTTCTTTTATTAAGTAGTCATTGGTACATACAACAGGTACATAATTTAATCATTTTCTGTATTAAACAAGTTAAGAATTTTTCTATGCATTTGAATTATTTTCATTTCATTCAAAATTTAGAAGGGGAAGGTTATGGTGCAGAAAGACTAACTTTTCTGCATTTTTAGAAAGTAGTTTACTTCTTTTTCTCTCGTAGTACATTAGAACAAAACAAAGGAGCGCGAAACAATCACGTCTGTACATGTTTTTGGTATAGATATAGATATAGATATATCCATATCTATATCTATATCTATACTTGTACTTGTACTTGTACTTGTACTTGTACTTGTACTTGTACTTGTACTTGTCCTTGTCCTTGTCCTTGTCCTTGTCCTTGTACTTGTCCTTGTCCTTGTCCTTGTCCTTGTACTTGTCCTTGTCCTTGTCCTTGTACTTGTACTTGTACTTGTACTTGTACTTGTACTTGTACTTGTACTTGTACTTGTACTTGTACTTGTACTTGTCCTTGTCCTTGTCCTTGTCCTTGTCCTTGTCCTTGTCCTTGTCCTTGTCCTTGTCCTTGTCCTTGTCCTTGTCCTTGTCCTTGTCCTTGTCCTAGTCCTTGTCCTTGTCCTTGTCCTTGTACTTGTACTTGTCCTTGTCCTTGTCCTTGTCCTTGTACTTGTACTTGTACTTGTACTTGTACTTGTACTTGTACTTGTACTTATACTTATACTTTTATACTTATATTTATATTTATATTTATGTTATAAACGTAAGTGACCGAAACTATAACGTGAGTATTCTTAGGTATTAATTGTACTCCAATTAACTATTCTGTGCATTCTCGGCTTGACCTTCTACACTTCTTTGACATCTTCTGCAAACCCTATGAAGGGTTTACAACCACTATAAACCTACTTATTTAGATGCATTGAAAGTATCATTATTATGAAATTAACATAATTATAAGAGTACAATGACAGATATTTTATTTAGGTATTTATTTATTCAATCAGGCAATGTAGCCCATGAATGTTAGTTCCTAACAATTCTCTTACAAACCATGCTTAGAAGAGATATTCTAATTCTAATTTTAATTATTCATACAAGGCAAGTCTGGAATGCAAATCAAATCAAATCAAATCATCTTTATTTGCAAGATAAGGTAATTAGGTAGATACAGTCACAATTTGTCCTCTTATCTTAGCCCATAAGACATGCAAAGTCATCTAATCCTATACAAATATAATTATAATTAATCATTCATTTTATTATAAAATACCCAAAATACACAATAATAAACTTATTTAATGTCAGAATGTCAAGTTATGTTATCGCCCAGAAGTTCTCTAATGGAATAAAATGCTTTACCTACTTAATAAATACGTCCCTAAGGTCTTCTTAAATTTATAAGTATTTTCTTGTTTTATACAAACAGATAACTTATTGTAGATTATTGGTCCCATTCAGAAATTGCTGTCGCAATGTAGTATTTTAGTCCTGGATTTGAGAGCTCGTAATTTGTCGTTGTTTCGATTAGAAGATGCAAGTAGCATGGATTCCAGTACCGGACCACTGGACAATCAATCCGATCCACAGTGGTTTTGAGGAGGCTATTGGTGCTGTGGCGCTCATGACTCATCACCGAGGCATTACGTTTCCTTAAAATTGTTTGAAACGTATCAATATAGAGCCGCGGCGAACATCCTTGATGTACAGCAAGATCTCGTCAGCATCCTGAAACCGTTGTTGTACTGGACTCGTAGAGCATTGAGCAAAAAGGTACTCTGTGGCATTGAGTGATCTGCTGGTACATTTAGCTAAGAGGCTGCACGTGTAGAACGTTTGGCAGTATGTCTTAAACATGATTAGATTAATCGCGTCATTACATCATGCAAATCTACGCGCCAAAATGTTGCATCTCACAGACAATACACTACGTTCCCTCGATGTAGACATCGAGATCATCAGAGAGGTCTACACTAACCCAGTGCCACAGATATTTAACCATTGTGACTACACGGTCAAATGCCTTCGACAAGTCCAACAGGCAAGCATATACTGGTGGTCCCGAAATTGATTGCCTGAGTCGCAGTAAATCAGCAAATCTTCAGCACTGCCCAAACGACCTCAACTAGGGCGAACTGAAAACCAGCAGCCTGAGGTCCTATGCCGAAGCATAAGCTGAGTGCGCTCTAACGTTTCACTGGTAGCAGCAGCTGTTTAAAAAATCCTGTATCTTTGTTAGAATAAATACATATCTTGGACATTCTCACACACGGCCATCTGACCCCAAAGTAGGCGCGAGCCTGTGTTATGGGTGTCAGAGACTGATATACATACATAGATATTTTTTATAGATAATATTAACATCCAGACACAGAACAAATACAAGTGTTCGTCACACGAATATTTGTCCTGAGTGGGATTCGAACCCACGACCTCTGGCGCAACAGACAGGGTCACTACCGATTGCGCCAACGGGCCCGTCAATAATATTTAAGATCTTTTTTTTTCCTTTTTTTGTTTATGTTAATTTTTTGTACGAGTACTATTGTGCTCACCGGTGAAAATAAATCTATTTCTGTTTCTATTTGACTTACAATTTGGAAAGCCATCAGAAGCAATATATATTTGACTCATTCGTACACCAAAATTTGGACACACGAGTCCTATACCAGTCAAAAACAGACGGTAACGCTTTGAACGTGCTAAATGGTCTTTAACTGTTCGCGCGCGTACTACGTCCCTAGAACATTTATTAACGTCACATGTACTTTCCGGTGGTCTGAATTGAACTTAAGCTACGCACGCCACTTTTATCGCTAGCGAAATTAAATGCTATTGAAGTGATTTTAAATTAAAGTTCCAGCCACGGAGCCAGTTCCAGCTAAGCACCCACCTTAAAAAAACATTCGGTCCACCGCGTAACGGCATAATCGGCGCCATTTCAGATTGATTTGTCATGATGAATGAAGTCATTTAATTATTTATTATGTACCTACGAGTTTAACGGCAATCACGTTATATTTTATACATTGTACAAAATGTAATGTTGTGAACATTACATTTAAATATTCACAAAAAGTTTTTGAAAAATAAAACACCAAACGGATCATAAAATCGGAAGTATTTTGCTTTTTTTGTGTCTGGGTTGTAAGTTGTTACCACGGAGGAGGAACCAAAGAAATTGGAATATACTTATTTATTAATAGAAGCAGAAGGATGTAATAGATAGCACGATTACAGTTAGGTACATATCGTCACATAAATTTGAATATATTTTGATAATACAACTAACATTAACAATAAAATATTCACATTTTTATTACGTATTTGATTTCAAATAAAACATTTTTTATTAATAAACATTTCATCGCGTTGACTTCGCTCTAGTTTATAATATTATTAATCTATGACTTCGCCGTTAGTATTCCTTAAAGCGTGTCACACACTACGCAGATACGGTAAGATATCTGTATCTGAACGCGTATCTGTCCATATCGCTCTCTATACTAAACTCAAGGAGCAACACACACTAAGCAGATAACTTATATTTTACCGTCAAGCATCTGTAGGCACCGACATAATTATATCAAAAGATGGGCAGATAACATCTGCCGATGCAACAGATTTTATACAGGTTGTTTTGCACTGAGACGGAGGTTGATCTAGAAGCAATAAACGTGAACTCATTGCCATATTAATGGCATTTGTATGAATTCATCATACTGTATATTATGATCCGCACCAAAAACAAGTGTAGCCAGTTTGAAGGATTCCGCGTGAATGTATCATTTCGTATATTATCGTAGCTGCGAAGTGTGTGATACTTTCAGATAAGTTAAGTTTTTATACGCAGATAAAATATTACCGTATCAGCGTAGTGTGTGACACGCTTAATAGTTTGTGGACTTCGCTTTCAGCGCAAATCGGACCGCAGCCTCGGTCAATTATGTTGTTGACAATTAGTGTCAGAAAGACAGATGTCATGTTCCGACGTGACGTGACCTTTGATAACGGAACTAGAGAGGATGGGAAATAAGGTCACGTGATTTGAAGCCGATTGTCTCTACAATATGGCGTAAACTCCACCCATCAACCGCCTAAAAAACCGCCCCCTGGTTCATAGTAGACTCTTATAGTCTATACTGTCCAAATCGATTGAACGTTTAAATAAAGTAAAAAAATAAAAAATAGTTTTGTATTCTTAAATGTGGAGGAAAAACTAATTAAAAAACGACTATCTAGTTATAACTTCCTCAACTTGACTCAACTCGATGACACCAGGCTTCCGGTGTCTTTTTAAAATGGCGTCCAAAACCAGCTTCAAGGCGGTCCTTTGGTGGTACAACGTAAGATTTTACTAATTGAATTGAATGTGTGACCTCTCTTGTACTTTTTCTACAAGTACAGATTGTGACGTGTAAGAATGAGACAGTTATATTTTTGTTATTGTTGTTCATATTTGCATGATATTTCTATAATGAAAACATATATAGGCAAAATAGGGCCTATCCTCTTTAGTTCTGTTATCAATGGACGTGACACACAGAGTACCTTTACGTGACACCGTGACAGCACTTACGTTGGCACTTGGCACGAGCAGTTGCGTCACCGGACTCACCGGTCACCACTGAGCAAGTAATCACTACGTTTTACGGTCACTTGCATTTCTGTCAGTTCAATCGTTGGATGAAGAAATTAATTCTTGAATATATGAATTCCTGTTTGTTGTTTAATGTCGATGAGAGGTGTACTGTATTTTGTGTTGTCTAAACTTTAACTCCAAACTCTAAAGTTTATTATATATCAGTTATTTTGGAGCAGTTTAATACCTTAACCATGACTTTGGGTGAGTTTATTTACATGAAGATAATTGAGTGAGGTTTCTTTTAGACAAATCTAATGTTGAAAACGGAGCATTTGTCGTAAACCTATACCTAAGTGTATGATGTAAATCTACAAGTGCTCAGAACGCTAGAAAGCAGAAGTATTAAAAGTTTTATTGTGTGGTAACTGATACTGTGAAATAAACATCTTGAATATCAACAAATTACATATTTATTTTAATTATGTATTTATTTCGTTATTATTAAATGAAATACGTAAATAACGAACATTACTAATTTATATTTTACATACACACTCTCACCTATATTTCACTTACAATTATATTCATAGCAGAATATTGTATGATAATCTATCCATCAAAAAATTCAAATGTTAAATTGCTGAAAATAAAATTGAGCAATAGGAGTAGTATATATATATAGTATTATGGTAACTGGTAACAACAATTAGAATAATCATTTTACTGTATCAAATTATTGATGTAGTCTATGCTTTGCAAAATCAACAATTGGCCAAATCAACAGTGGTCACAAAGCAATACAACTTTGACCTACAGTGATTAAAAGTACAAAGTACCTACAAAGATTACACAAGGAAAATAAATGAAGCACATTCAAAAGTGTTGTTTTTATTTTACTGTTTATTAATTAATTTACATAATCATAAAATTTTTGTGGATCATTTGGTTCATGTTTTGAGTTGTCACTGCTAAACATCACTTAAAATAATGCTACTTTACATTGTCAGGTCAGGAATACACATTCCTGACCTGACCAACTAGTCTACTTATTTCTGTGCTTTACTAGTTGAACAATTTATCATTGTCCCTTTCAAAGTTTTTCAGTCATGGATGAATGATATACACACTTTATCCAAATAAAAATTATTTTTTGTTGCAGGAACATTAAGTAGTTCAAAACCAAAGCCAGTGAACATTGCCGAGGTAAGATTACTTAAAATGACTCAATATAATTTTTGCAGTACCAAACGCTACCTTGTGCTATTAATTTACTAAAATTGTGTAAACTATTAATTGTATGATGTAATTTCTTAATATCATATGAATCTTAACTCAACCTGGCTGAGTGTGCAGTTATACACTGTTAATAAAAATATTATGAATTACAATTTTATAATAAATTATTTTAATATATTTTATTTTCTTATGCATCATTGTTACTTGCATGAGTGTTAAAATATGGTTAGGGATTATGGATATTATATTATATCGTAGTAAGTATAAAATATTTTAATGAAGTTAATTCAGAATTACTGCTGTGCTGTAAAATTGAAAGCATTTTAAGATAGGTACCCACCAAAAGGCTATCACTTACTCAATCATATCATCTGTCAAGTAAAATTATGCCTTTAATGATGATATTCCAGTAATTATACCCTTCACCAGCTTTATATAACTACAGCTCATTTGAATTTTAATAAGGTCCACTTTAACATCTGTAACCATATAAATAATAAGGATCTTGTATCAACTATAGGTGGTCCAAAGAGCTCACGACACATTCAGCCGTGGTGTGACGCGTCCGCTGGAATGGCGGCGACAGCAACTCAAGAACCTTCTCCGTATGTACGAAGAAAACTACAACGCCATGGTAGACGCCCTGCAGAAAGACCTGCGGAGAAGCAAGACTGAAGCTGTCCTTCTGGAGGTCGATTACCTAGTCAATGATTTGAAGAACCTTCTCCATAATCTGGACGATTGGGCAAAGCCCGAAAGGGTAAGTGAATTATGCTTGCAGCTTTCTCTTGCCTATTATGTTTTTAGAATGGTTTGTTCCAGTTCACTTCGTCTCTTGACTTTCGTGAAGCTCTAGTGGAAACTTGTTGTAGCAGCACTTGCAGCCAAGCTCGCATTCAGATGGAAAACAAGTTCTGGTAACTTGTTTTCCAGAACTTTACTTTAAGAGTACCTAGTTTGTATTACCTACATGTACCAATTTGCATTGGAGCAGCGTGGTGGAGTATGCTCTAGACCTCCCGCAGCTGCGTCTGTGGGGGAGACCCGTGCCCAGCTGTGGGACGTCTATGGGTCTCAACGACGGCTTATAATTAACTAAAACAACGGGTATCCTGATATTCGTCTTATCCTAGTAAAGGCACTGGGGGGCCTTCTATCGTAATAACAAAAGAGAAATGAACCGAAAAGTATTAATTTTGGTTTTCAATTTCATCATATTAAAATTATAATATAATAAATAAAATTGACTGGTAAGACACTTCTTACCAGTCAATTATATATATATGTACTACACACATTATACTATATATACTACACACACTATGTATATATTATATACACTATGTATATATTATTATACTATACACACTTCGATCTACCTATTCGGGGAAATACAAGCGTGATATTGTCAAAAAAAATTTCAATGATTTTTCAAGATAAGTTCAAAACAAAATACCCAAATTTTGCTGAAATTACGTTAATCAGATTAAAAAATAATCCGCTTATCAGAAAGTTTTATCATAACGAGAAGGTCAAGAGCGCCCGAAATTATGTCTTGATTTCTCATACCTACATCCTTTTTTATATTCTTCTAATCACCTGATTTTCTGTAGGATAATCCCAAAATGCCGTTACAATAAATATAAAGAATAATGCAAAATATTTTTTGGAATAATATTCCTTTGAATATAGCAACTTGATGAACGTCATTCGGACTTGCTTACCTATTAAATCTAAATAAATAAAATTTTATTTTTGTCCTCTAAACGTTCCTAAACCAAAGCAGATCGTGTTAATCTTTAATGCATATATGAGTTATTATACTTGATACTCGCGAGAGATTCTGGCCCAAAGATTGTATTTGTCTATCCAGAGAATTTTTTAATGAAAATTCTAGCTTTGTGCGTTATTTTTGCACTATATTGTATTAGTATATTAAAACTACTCGTAGTTTTATTATTAGGTATTACGGTACTACAGTTTTCGATTAATAATATTACATACTACCTACATACTACAATATTCATCCTTTCATCCTTGTTATTATTTGAAATGAAAGAATTGCATGTTACTGGATGTGCGAAATACAACGTAGCAAACACTTGTTAATCCGGTTTAGAAATAAAGACGAGGAAAACTGTCAGAAAAACTAACGCTTGAACTGGGAAAGATAGGTAGGTAATGTAAATATCGGTTGTGGTAGAAGGTGGTAGGTTATCAAACCAAATAATTTAAGCGTAACGTTTGTTACGTACCTACTAACTTCATTGGTGGTAGTACCTATTTGCTGAAATCGTCCATAACATTTCTTTCAGTTTCATTTCTCCGCCTGAAAAAATATTTCGAAGTAAATTTTGTACCTACACTACATTTTCGTTATAAAAGAGTATTTCCTTACATGAATTGTCATTAAATTGTGATAATTAAAAGTTATCAGAGTAATGGGTTATTTCATAAATTATCCGTTGTTTTCTGTTTACGTAATCATGTGTAGGTAGGTAGTGGTATGCGGACTTTAACCTCGTTGTTTCGTACCGGCTAGGCAACACTTGGTATATCGGAGAGCGCTTAGAGAAATTGTAGTAGGTCCTTTTGTGCCATTCAAGGAACTGAGTAGTTCGTTACGCCCCGAATGAGATCCGTAGGTATAGTTAGATGGACGCAAACAATACCCCTGTAACAGTATACGTATCTATTGTACTTTCACAATTCCTGGATGCCTACTCTCCTGGTTAGTAACGTATAATTATTTTATTTTCAGAGCAATTAGACCTTCATAAAATGCTTTTATTGCATGATTAAGATACTGTACTAATAATATGTACTAAGGTATTTAAGGATTTAATTTCTCCTGAAACTTGCAATTTTCTGCGCACTATTTTCGCATCGATGTGAATGCATGTAGCATTATAAATCTGATAAAAATACAGTATAAAGTCAAATGCCAAAACGAGCATAAGCCATTGTCCACAAAACTTCTAGCATCCCTAACTCTAACCTAATGACTCGACTAAAATGACCAATTTTTATAATAGTAGGTATAGTAGTGATGTCAGTTCGTTGTGTCTTTTTTTAAATCTAGTTTTGATGTAATTGCATGAATGTAGTATAGGAGTAATACATATATAATAGGACTGACATAATAGTATTTATAGTAGTATTCTCAGATGAATAAAAAATCTGAGGTAGTATTAGGTACTTTGCTTTTCATCCATTTAATAAGAACGTTTGTATTGTCTGCAAATTAAATAGTTTTATGGTTTGTAAAGGTCATTTTGTATTACCACAGAACACTTCATAGTACAAGTATAACTATTCTGTGGTATAACAGGAATGGCCCCATTACAATTCCTTTGGGGACTCCTTATTAAGTAGGTACTAGTGGACGCCCGCATCAACGCTCGCGTGGAATTAGACGTGATTCATGAATCCAGTTGATTACAACTGTTCAGACAAATAGGTAAATGTAAAACAGACATCAAATAAACAACACACTCAGATGAATAAAAAAAGACAACACAAGATTAAATGTTTCTCTGTAAACAAACAAACAATCTTCTTTGTTTCTCTTAAACATAATAGATCAGAACAATGTTTTAAGGCCTATGGAGATATTTTTATTATGTTCAGATTGGTTAGGTACCTACTTCAATTAGTTGTTTATTATTTTAATGTTGAGTCATTCGAAGCATATACAAGATGGTTATATCGTTAAGAAGATGTTTTTGTGTGTCACTTGTTTATGTTCGTCGAAATTTTCCATCAAAATAATCGGAGTCCATAGATATTTGTATTGAAATGAATGTTACTAATATTCGTTTATAGTTCAGAAATACAAATTATATTATTGCTTATGCTTCAAATATAAAATTAAATAATCGTATCATCCAATTTAGGAATTATTTTCTGTATCGTGCCTGAGACGTCCCCGTGCCAGCCGAATTCAATAATGATCAAGTTCAATGTTCTGAATGTATTTTTTACATCATCGTAACTATAAGTAAAACCTAGAAGATAAGATGAGACTTACTTATAATATTTTTTATTTATTTGATCAAGGTCCACCAACTGTATAGGTACACATAATATTTCTAAAATTAAATTTAAACATCATAAAGTCATGTTCCTGCAATTACAGGTGAACACGTCATGCTTAACACATTAATATGTAATTAAGAATAGTTAAAACAAAAATTCAATAAAATAAACTAAAAATATTAAAGGATAAAATTACAGTTACAATTTACGGTAAAAATAATTACCTAAAATCACATTAAAGTTATTCATTAATAAAATTGTATTACAATTAAATATTTTGTTTTCCATCCAGTTAAATTAGCTCTCTGATTTCGCTAAAGCCGAGTAAAAGTAAAAATTGGTGAATGCAATAAGTAGTTCAAGCACACTTTGTATGTTGTTAATTATTTTTTTTATACTCATGGCCATGGCCCCGCACTTTTTGACAGACCTTAATAATTTCAGAAACCTCCGATTCCTGTTACTTCAGCTTAATTAATTCTCTCTCAACAAAATTAAGTGTCCAGTCATACACCTTTTATCTTAGGTTTCGCCGTCTTTGATATTGTATTGTCCATCCATCCATCCATCCATCAGCCTTTCTGGGTCCACTGCTGGACATAGGCCTCCCTCATATTGTATTGTATTGTACTTATTAGTACTTACTAGGTAGTAGTATTGTTTAAACCTCGTGCTCCCATTCGCATGTAAAGATTTTTGACGCTAAGCACTATTATTCTGTGCGCTAAGCCTAATTTATGTGTCGTCCGTCTTGATTATTCTCATACATTAATTATTGTTAAGTAGATTATTTATGATCTAAAAAATAATTCTTATATCAAAATTCAATTTTAATAAAATAATATTAAAATTAAACAAGTTTTTCATAAGATTTCACATATGCTTAGTCCTAGCATGGACTACATGTCCTTCCTCTATGGTCATAGTAAAATAAATCAACAGCAGATAATTAAAACTACATTTTATGTAGTTGAGATTGGAAAAGAACATAGTAGGTACGTATTTTCTTTGAATTCAGAGGCACAGGAAGTACTTCTGCATATTTTTAATGCAGGGTAAAAAGTTATAAGCTTTCTGGATTCATTCTGAACCTACTTATCGTACTCGAATGTTACCTTTCCAAAACTGCATACTAAAGCAACTCACTGCAATGGAGAAAGTTGTTTGCTTTTGCGCTTATACGCTCTTGTTTCTGCTCTTATTGTCGCAAAATGAGATTCGCATTGGTAAAGGAAACTAGTTCAGGTACATATTTTTGGTTCCCCCAGATAAATGTTAATGTAATAAAAAAAACTACTTTTAGATTTAGCGTTTGTTTATTCTATTTCTTTATAGTTGTGTGGCGTATGGCGTATCCCAACCCAGTGTCGAATGTTCTCAAGCCACCCGAAGGTCTTCGACAAGTTCGACTGTTTTCACCAAACAACCGGGACCGACGGCTTTACATGCCCTCCGAAGCACGGTAGCGTCTATGAACTTTTGTCACTAGCGGTCACCCATAAACCGACCGCGCCCGTCGTTGCTTAAGTCTTTCGATTACATTGAATCGACGCGAGTCATTGGGCTATGGACGCTTGGTGGGTAGTTTTTTATTTATTTATTTTTTTGTCTCCTCCAGCCACCAAAGGGTCTAGTGAACGTGCTGGACGACGTCGTGATCTACAATGACCCATATGGCGTGGCGTTGATCATCGGCGCGTGGAACTACCCCCTTCAGTTGCTGCTTCTGCCCATGGCGGGAGCCATCGCTGCTGGTAACGTGGTCATCATCAAACCCAGTGAGCTGGCCGTCCACTGCGCGCAGTTCATGGCGGAAACACTGCCCAAGTACATGGACAATGTAAGCCTTTATTTCTCATTCGGTAAAGAGCATGCTATTTAGTACAAGCCACGAGCATGCTATCTGTTATATTTCTACATAATCACTTTTCTTTTTTAATATTTCCTATTGAATCAGCAGAACATGGTGGTAAGTTTTCACACAAGAGTTATCACCAATGCGTTGTGCTCCTGGATCTAAAGAAAATCTGATTTTGCAGCGTTGTTCCATTCCATAGCCCATCGTGAAAACCTTAGGAGGAAGCTCATTCTTTTAGGTTTCAAGAAAAGAACTTATATGTATTAAATGTTTATTTTTATTAGATAGACAGATAAACAGGCATAAGGGCCACCTAATGCAAAGGGTCACCGTTGCCTATAAACACTTGCGACATCACTATTAAACAATTAACACTCTTCTTAAAGCGTTCCATGTCGAAGTTAAAATGAAATATCTCCACAGGTGACTAGTTCGACAATTTCTTTTTTTAAATTTATGTACTTTAATAACGCAATCCTTCACTACTAGGACGCGGTTCTGATAGTGGAAGGCGGGCCCGAGGAGACAACAGAGCTGTTGAAGCAGAAGTTCGACTACATATTCTACACGGGCGGCACCAACGTCGGCCGGATCGTGTACGCCGCCGCCACCAAGCACCTCACTCCGGTCACCTTGGAGCTCGGTGGCAAGAGGTGAGCTTCCAATTTTATCCAATTAATTTCCAATTCCAATTAATTTAATCCTCCTCATTTCATATTACACAGCGTCCATAGTGTTATGGCTTGCGTCTATTCAATGTAATCGACAAAGTTAAGCAACGACGGGCGCGTTCGGTTTTGTGAATGGGTGACGACTAGACTTTGGCGCCGTCGATTAATTCAACGGCGGCGGCGTGGCTTCAAATTTGGAGGTGGATATATAGATTTTCAGGCAAAAAAAAGAAACCAAACTATGTAATTCACTTTTATTAAAATAAAAAATGAAAAACGTTAACGATCGTTTTAAAAAGTTATTGAAGTCTTTAAGAAATAGGCTTACTCGCCACTGAATAGTTAGTGGTCACCGTCACCCATGTACACCTGCGACACCAGGGGTATCACACTTCTTGAAGCGCTCCATGTCGTAGCTAGAAAATAAACATCTAGAAGCTAATTTCACAGTTGACTCGGTCTCGAGAAACTTTCTTATTACTGTAATTATTGTACCTGTCAATATCTATAGTAATGAATATTTAGTAATAGATTTGTAATTTCCACTTCAGTCCTGTATACATAGACAACACGGCGGACCTCGTCGTGACCGCGAAACGTGTGCTCTGGGGCAAGTTCATCAACGCAGGACAGACGTGTATCGCGCCCGACTACGTGCTGTGCTCGCGCGAAGTGCAGGACAAGTTCGTGGAGGCCTCCAAGAAGATCCTGCAGGAGTGGTACGGAGACGACCCACAGAAATCGCCGGACCTATGCCGTATCATCAACAGTAGACACTTTAGGTAAGAATCTGTCTATATGCATCATCAGTTGACCATTAGGTGCAGAACAACTTCATGGAGGCTTCAGGAAGATTCTGCACGAGTGGTACGGCGACGAAATGTAGAACTCGCCGGTCCTATGCCGGATCGTCAACATTTGGCACTTTAGGTAAGGAAACCAATGGGAAGGTAAGGAAGGTCGTTACCTTCCCATTGGTTGACTCGCTGAAGAGTAAATAACAAAGTTAGCAACTGTAGTTACTTTTGTAGTATTCTATACATTTGACTGAGAAGTCAGCATTTTTATAGTTATATTAAAGACAACCTACAGTGTAAACGCGATTTTGTAGAGTGATTAGTTGACAAACTAGCAGAAAACGTTTTTGCTTGAAAACTAATTAAAAATGCGGTTATTTCCAGCCGTCTCCAAGCCCTAATCGACGCTAGCAAAGGAAAAATCGCCATCGGTGGTAAATACGATGTCAAGGAAAGGTATATATCTCCCACAATCATCAGCAACGTCGTGGGGACTGATAAAATTATGGAAGACGAGATCTTCGGGCCAATACTGCCCATTGTCCCCGTCGAGAATGCTTATGAGGCCATCAAATTCATCAATGCCAGGTGAGTCGAAGCAAATAAGTGAGCGGATGAGGAGAAAGGCTTAGGAGACAATTATTATGATAGATTATAAAGTTGTAACTTTTTAATATAAACACTGTCCAATGACGAGATTTTCTAACAGATTTTTTGACAACCATCCAATGAAGATAAAAAATAGAAACGCCAGATTCATAATCATATTAAATTAATTGACAAACGGAAAATAAAGTTTCTCGGGCCAATGGTTTTGAAAGATTTTTGCTTGTTGTTCTATAATATGTTATAGAATAATTTACGCCATAAAAGATAACTTTCCTTGTATATTTTTTGATTGTCAAGCAAATAAATGAAAATTTAGATTGCGCAGTTTTTTCGTGGTACACAAACGCAATTTCTAAATCATTTACCGCTCATACAATGCTTAATATTTTATTCAGCCTTTGTGATTGTGAAGAAAAGTGTGAGAGCTTGGGAGGGTATACCAAAAGCTAGGACAATGGCATACATGATGACTAATTATGTAACATAATTTGAGACACAACCGGAGGCGTGCTTACGATATTTGTATCCAATCCGATGAGCGACGCGTCACGTGATAAGTACGTTCTTGATGCAAATTCAAGGTCAAGTTCACTCACACCACCAAACACAGAAATCATAATTACAATTTTATGTAATTTTTTTGTTCGACACGACGACGACGTCACTCGTTTCGCATATTTGTGTTGTTGTTGTGTTGCAGTACGAGTACGGAAGTAAACTTTATAAGTAAGATATTAAATAATGTCCATTGTGATGAGAATTAATTTTATTTGTTCATGAAATTTTGAACATTTCTAAATAAAACAATTGGACTTGGTTTGACTATAACAATCCCTATGATTTCCATTGGAAAGGTGTAGAGATTGACCGCCAATATATTTAAAAAGGATACTATGGCATAAACATAATGCACCTACATTTTAGGTTATGTATCTTTTTTATCCTATATCTATGGCAAGGTGTAAATGAACGAGAGAACGACAATAATTACCAAAACTATTGAATGATTACCAAAATTACCAAAACTATTGAATGACTATTGAAGATTTGACAAGTTTTATGTCATGTACCCATTGCCATGTGGGTCAAAATTAATCACAAATTATGATGTATAAAGTACCTAACTGCGACTGCCTACAAAGCCAAAGAACTGATACACGCCTCTGGTCAAAACACATACATTATGAAATGAATGAAATCATAAATGCCAATGTCCTGCTATAGGTATAATAATCAATTTCATTAAGGATGGTCATTTTAAAAAAAAATGGGTCTTAAAAGGAACACGGCTCTCGGCGACAATAGCGTTGCCGGTATCAGGGGTCAAGACGGATTGCACCTAAAACTGGGATGCACTCTCATTCCAAAATCGACAATGTTTTAATCATTCGAGGGATGGTTCAAATCATTAATCGGGTCACATTATGATCTTCTAGATTCTAGAATCTAGAATGTTCCAAAATATCATTATTGTAAATCATGGATTTAGGTCCTCACCAACATGTTCTCGTGGTTTTACACTGTCTCGATATGACCTATTTGTCGTGTGTATCACGACTCACATTACAAAGTGTCGTTCATTAAACTTGCATTAAAAACACTGACATCCGTAAATTGTTACCATTAGTTTGCCATTGTTCGAACAATTCTGTTCAATTTAGTATGCAACAAAAGAATGCGTTTCTTTTGTTTGGATGTTTGGTCTGACCAAGGTTGAAAAGTATGCATCCTTTGTTTTTCCCGAATTAAAATATGTATTTCCGCATATGAAATACTCGTATTATTGTGTCTGGTCGTCTGGCCTTATCTTTATAGGAAGCACCTTGCGACAAAACAAATGAATATCGTGCACATAAGCAAATACACAGCATCATAACTGCATTGTCAATATTGAACTTTACTGTAAAGACATATGGAATAGGCAATGGATGTATGCTGAAGGAGTTATTCAAGTTTTCTTAAAGTAAAACAAATTGTATTTTATTTTTCAAATCCTAACTATAATACGTAGGTACCGATTGCATTACATTGTTGTTTGGTATTGTCATACAAAGAGTTAAACTTTCATCTTTTTCATGAACGTTATATGGCCATAGCGCCTATTAATTTTAAAGATTTCCGTTAAAGACTGCAACTGTTAAAAGCATTTTAGAATATCGAGTTTAGAACAGTGTGTAGTTTTAATTTGGTAGTAAAATGCAATTTTTCAAGAACCTAGTTTATTCACGCGTCGATGCATTCACGCGATCGATTCACGATGGATCTTGCGACATTTAACCATTTTTAGGGTTCCCTACCCAAAGGGTAAAACGGGGACCCTATTACTTTATATTTATTTCTTAATTATTTTTTTATTCAGAAAAACAGTTTGACAAATAAATGTATCCGTTGTTGGGACATCCTTGTAAGTAAGTATATTATCTGTGCCAGGATGTCCCACTATCTGTCTGTTTGTCACCAGGCTGTATCACATGAACCGTGATAGTTAGACAGTTGAAATTAACACAGATGATGTAGGTATATAATAATATATTGCCGCTATAACAACAAATACTAAAAAATAGAAAAAATAAAAATTTAAGGGGGCCCCAGAACAGGACACAACAGACTTCGTGCGTGAGTGCAACTCGCACTTTGCCGGTTTTTCTTTGACATATCCATTCTTAATCCATGTTATGAAATAAAGTTTCTCAATTGGTATCCATTAAATTGGAATGGATAAATTCTTTAATTTACGGCTTTCAAAATAACATGATAAGTAAGATAAGGTATTATTCGCTCTCCTTATTGTTTTCTTATATTGAAAGCCGTGCTATATATATTGCATAGTGGGGTACTTAAATTATCTTTAACTTTAGGACTAAATCAATTTACCGACCAATGTTTCCATGATCTGGTTGCGCCCAGCATAGTGAAAGAACCGCTCATCCATCATTTCAGGGAGCACCCCTTAGTCCTTTACGTATTCAGCAAAGAGAGCAACATACACACGTTATTCAACGAACAAACGCGCTCAGGCAGTCTGTGCGTGAACGAAACTATCATGTTCTATGGCGGTAAGGAATAAGGATACATTGTTTTGGCATGTGGCTTTTTGTAAAGTTATCCAATCATCATTAAAATTACAGAATGATATTATCTTTTAGCAGTAGTATACGTGTAAGGCTTTTATGTACATTATTTCCATTGGCACCATTGCGTATTTTGAAGAAGACAATTACGCTAAAACAACGTACGTTTTTTTCAAGGGAACACATCCTTTTCTATGGATATAAGATAGCTAACGAGCTTGCAGCACCACCCATCTGCCGCCCATGACAATTGTGACTGACTTTGAACAAGACTCAAATAGGGACTGGGATTGTTAGTCCACTTAGCTGAGATAGTTAATTAGAACATTAGTTGGTCAGTTCGTTAGTGGGTATGAGGAATAGGGACTGTTAGTAATAGTACGTACACCTATACATACAAGATGTCCATCTTAGTTTTAGTCATATGGTTTATGCTACGAGTATAAAACTGTTCCATACAAGTCCTCTATTTAATTAATACAATACTACTGCTATACAATTAAAATGCATTTTATATTCAAGATAACTTTACAAACAGCCAGACAGGGTCATGGTTCACATTCAAATGTATTCATTGTTACTCACACGCACACCACTTAAATGGTCACAATCAAATCACATTTTGGAGGTAGGTACAAGAAAATATATTGAAGAAAAGGTTATTTTTGGAATCGTTAGCCAATTTAACTTATCAATTTATATTTAATTATAAGTGCCTACACTAATTAATTATAAGAAAACAATTGCAAGATCAATACACTAGAAATTCTCCTAAACGTGATTTATAGGTAGCAGGTTTTGGTTTCATAGATTTATCATTGTGGGTGATGGGTAGAACATTGATAAACAATCATGTTAATGTTTTTTTGTAAAACTAAAGTGAAAGGTGAAGGTGATTTATGTATGTATTTGTGCATGTATTATCTACGTTCATTATAACAACGCGTTGCCGACTTAAGTACCTTTTTTGTTTCATGAGGTTAAAAGTTACATTACGTTAGATATTTATTTGTACAGATTTAAGACATAGTAAACTTATACCTATATATATAGGACAGAAGAGGCCGATAATTGTACTGAATTTAATTATTATTTATGTATAGGTTACTAAGTTACTACATATATATATAAGTTATCGCCTATTACCTCAAGTATAGCAGATATTCGGCAGAGTGATGGACGCATTATTATATTATAAGCTGCTGGTTTGACGGATCTTATATTAATTTAATCCTTGTTTAACTTAATTTACTAAACGAACAAAAAATTGTGAATAAAAAATAAGTATGTATTACTACTTTAGCTGTTTAGCTGTGTATTTATCTACTTTAGCTGTTTTAAATTAGCGGCATGATAATTTTGTGCAATTAAATATGCATTTAAATACATAGAATACTTGCACACAGAAACAGCATCTTATTCAATAAGCAGTAGTTCAATGACACTCATATAAATTTGCATTATTACATAAACTCAATGCATTTTGTTATGAGACGTTTAATGTATCTTTTTCTACCAAATGAACTCTGAACGCACTCACAAGAGTCAATGTCAAGTCAAACGTCAAAAAGTCTTATGAAAATACTTTCATGTAATGCTGCCAATTAAAAACGCCCCATATCTTTAAGTAAAATAACTGGCTGCAATGCCTGCGATATTTACCTTTCTTAACTTTCTACGGTGGTGGTCTATATCTATGTGCTTGGTCTGTAGAGAGAAGCCGCTCGTGGTGTACGTATTCAGCACGGACAAGGATCTTGTGGCGAAGATAGTCGATAACACCAGTAGCGGCGGGATGTGCATTAACGATACTGTGATGCAAATGGGAGGTATGACGTCACACCCACTTTGTACTGTACGAGCAACAATATGTTTCAGTTTCAAGACAATACCGTCCCTCTGTAGAACCTAGACTTGTGTAGGTTTTCCCCCAACGTTTTAGATTGCCGGAAGATTTAGTGGGTAAAGCCAAAAGATTATTTACTTAGACTCAGATTCATTTACTCGTATATTCTATTATATATGGTATAAATCCAAGCCAATCCGCACTTGACCAGCGTGGTGGACTAAGGCCTTATCCCTCCCATTCTGAGAGGAGACCCGTGCCCAACAGTGGGACAAAGAAATGGTTGTGGTGATGATGATATATGGTATACAATTAATGAAAGCCATTACATTTTTAGCTACGTCTGCTGGTTGACAAAGTTGATGCTACCTACATATTTAATAATAAAAAAGTCCTCCTTACAAAGTCAGATGAACTTTGAACAGCTGGTCTATTCTGGAAAGATCTGATTGAGTTGTTAGACTTAATTTAACAAAGAATAAAATCCTCTTGGGAAAACTGATATACCCATATCACATCACACTAATATTATAAAGGCGATAGTTTGTGAGTGTGTGTGTTTGTATGTTTGTTACTTCACGCTCAAACGTCCGGACCAATTTTGATTAAATTTGGTATGGAGGATTAGCATATAGGATAATTTTTATCCCGATACTGTGTTCCCTTGGGATAAAAAGCAATTAGAATATTTTTTCAGTATGTATATACCATACAATTTACGCGGGCTAAGCAGCGGGCAGCACCTAGTTTTATTAGATGTACCTATGGCGTTTAAAGTCCTTCGATTGGACATCATGGTGGAATGATCTTAATCCGTCTCTCGCTGAGGTGGCTTAATGTTATATAATTACCATGCAGATTAACATTATCGGTAATAAAAGATCAGTGTATAAAATTAATATGTACAGTATTGTACAGTAGTATTTTAGAGGACCAAAAATTAATCTTTGAACTGAAATATCTTGGTGTTCATAATTTGCATACCTATAGCCGACCCTATATTATTTATATCTAAGTACACGTTATGTTTGCTGTAGCTACAATGCATATTTATATAGGGCTTTGCAGAGCATGCAACATACTCCCTGAATTTTATTAAAAAACTTATCCGCTTAATCTAAGTCAGAACATGGCATGATTTCCAAGGCATTGTACATATTTTTGTCTACTACAATATACCTAATAATATACTAATATATTTGCATGCATTATACACACTTTATAGAATATTTAAATTTCAACAGTGTTGTGTAGTGGTCGCAACCGTGACTGTTAAGCCAGATATTCTGGGTTCGATCCCCGTGTCGGGCAACAACTATTGGGTTTTTATAACTTGAAATGGCCGGTAGCAGCTTGAAGTTAAGATTTGTGCCCGATGTATGGCAATAAGCCTATGGCAGTAGACCTAAACATAACAAACTTGAAAAGTGGGTGTATACACCTCTGCCTGTCCCTTCGGTGAAATACTGGCGTAATGTTATGTATGTATGTATGTATGTTTGCGTAATAAACTTCTATTCCTTTTTCGATATTCCTATTAATATTTAAATGCATAATAAACCTTGAAGATTTAAAATGTTGATGTCTACTTACCAATTATGCAAGAATTTGGTACTTCTTTATTTTAATAAAAAATACATATACACATTATATTTTAAATATTAGTTTCAGTGAATTAACTGTCTTTTACAAAATTTTAATTGATACTAATTATCAGTAAACTTTTAAAAATTATGGTGATTAATACCGTTTTGTATTCAATAACAGGTATATACTTACCTACATCGTAAATGCTTCCCTAGTTCCTACGATGTTCTTTTTAGCCCAATACAATAACCATATTTTCATCACACACTTCTAAAAAAAATTTAAAACGTTTTTTGATTTGTAGTAGAAATGTAAGTACCTAACTTAAGTTCATGCCACAGTCTCCATATCTGTCACTATCATGATCCATATATATCACTGTCATGATCCATAACTGTAACTATCTTGATCCATAACTATCACAACCGTGATCCATATCTGACACTGACACAATCGTTGTGTGTGACGGTTGCAGTGGACACGCTGCCGTTCGGCGGCGTCGGCAGCAGCGGCATCGGCGCCTACCACGGCAAGGCGTCCTTCGACACGTTCACGCACAAGAAGAGCTGTCTCATCAAGAACTTCGCCGCAATCGGCGAGAAGCTTGGATCGTGAGTAAAACAACTATTTAATAATGCGCCCACTGCTGGGCACAAGGCTTTCATTCAGCCTAAGCTGCGGGGGGTTAGAGTTTAGAGTATACTTCACGCCGTTCCAATTCGGATTGGTGGAGGAGTTAGCTAGCTCGATACAACCCATAACCGACCCACTGTTGGGCACGGGTCTCTCCCACAGCCAGAGCTGCGGGAGGTCTAGAGCGTACTCCACCATGCTGCTCCAATACGGATTGGTGAATGGGTTAGTGGCAAACCCAATGTATAATGTTCTCAATCCACCTGAAGGTATTCGACAAGGCTTAGCGATTGTTTTTACCATTGAAAACAACCGTGACCAACGGCTTAACGTGTCCTTCGAAGCACCGAGGCGCCCATGAAATTTGACACGAGTGGTCATCCATCCACAAACCAACCGCGCCTGTCTTTGCTTATCTATGAATTAATCAGAAACTAGTTTTAGCAGCCTCCACCAATCCGCATTGGAGCAACGTAGTGGAGTATGCTTTTGACCTAACGCAACTGGCTGCGGGAAAGACCTGTACATTAATGGGACGTTTTTAGATCAAATAACCATTTCTACTTAAAATTTTTAATTTTGTGTCCATCTAATTTTTTAAATTATTACAACGTTAAAGATTATAACGACAAACATAATATCCAGATTATGATAACATTGTTTACTAAATTGGACAGATCTGAATAAACGGCAGTACATATTAAATACGCCTTATAAAACACGTAGTGTTAAATAATAATAATAATAAAAATGAATATAAAAAGAAACTATACCATTACTTACCATAAGTACGTTCTAATGTTAATATTTTGTGTTGTGTGCCAAATAATGAAATATATAAATTTGATTTGTGTCGCAGTAAGCGCTACCCGCCATACTCGGAGGGCAACCTCAAGTTCATAGTGGCGCTGATGCGCAAGCGGCACTTCCCATCGCTGTGGCTGCTGCCGTACGTCGCCGCCTTCGCGCTCGGCGCCGGGCTCGCCTACGGGGCCTTCGCCTGGCAGAAGGTAAAGAAATGAACTGGCAACACCACACCCGAGGGTGGCAAGTAGCTCTACTAGTATGTAGTAGCTCTACTAACCGTATGGCTGATGATCTAGAAGTATGACTGATCTAGCACGATCTAGTATCTAGATGATAGAGTATCTTTTTAAATACACCAACAGAAAAAAAAAACTTCAATATCTACATACAAAAATATTAAAATTAAAAGAAAGAGTAGTAAGTAAAGACGTATACTGCTATAAAAGCGCTGTTCAGAATTAAAAGTTTGACAAAACGCGCGAGGTGTTTGGTAAAAAATCGTGGCACTACTTTTTATTGAAGTATTAGTTTTAAAAAATAATTAATAGGTACCTAGTACAGAAATTGGTTTTTATGTTAAATGACCATATAATCCTTTTTATTTTGTGTCTATATTATTTTTAAACTAAAGTGTTATTGCTTTATTATTATAAAAGCACCAATTCTTCCAGACATCTACATTAATATTACCCAGGGTTCAATTTCAGTTCAATTCAATTGTCTTTAAATTTTGGTGCAGCAACCAAATTACATATTAAAATAATGCCTATATTAATTACCCTTCGGGTAAATATTATCCACTATCCACTTTTCAACAGTTAAGCCCTTAGGTATTTTGGTAAACTATGGAAGTTCGTATTAGGTATTGTGGTGGTGTATTTAGTTATTTGTGCTATGGGGCTAACATGGATGACATCCACAAATTAATACTCTTAATAAACCTATTTCAGCTATAAGATGATATTGATGATTATAAATTGAAATTGAATTGAATTGAGGAAGCCTCACTGTCTTCTATTTTCAAACTCAATTTAGAATTCGAAAGAAACCGACAAAACTTAATAGCTGTAAAAGATTTATTATTTTTTATGAATAACAGTGTAAGTGGGCTTTAATAAATACTGCTTATTTGCATATTTTATTTATGCTATAAATTTATCTTACATAGCAATTGCATAACCATTGTTTTAAATCGGGGCTTATTTTCGTGGCTTAACTAAATCATACTCAGAAATCAAACGGTTATGGATACTAATCTTTGTAATAGAGGATGTACACCTGCATACAAGGCAGAAAAACTCTAAACATTATTTTTATCAGTGAAAATATTAGTATACATACTCGATTGTGAGTCTGCTGTACAGAAAATATGCCTCATGTCTAAAAGAGAATTACTTAAAAAGTTAAACAGAACTATAGAAGTCCAGGAAATTATTTTTGTAGCCCTTATTGCTGATATGTATTCCGCTTGAAATGTTTTGTAAGTACATGCACATTTGAATATTGTTCACCACGGCTTGTTACATGATGTAAAATATCTTTACAGTCAATGTCACCCTCATATGTGTCGCCAACGTATTATTACCTATCTGTTCTCGTCTCTCGTTCAGGGATTTGTTATTTACAGAGACAATTATATTACCAAAATGTACTTTTTAAGTAATAACAAATGTATGAATTTACGTAAATTTGTTTTATTTATATTCCTTTGCAATTCAGCCGTCTATAAAATTAACATTACCTTTGGGTATTTAATCAATTAAAATAAACAGTTGATGCTGAAATTAAATTAAACCCAAATCTTTTTACATATTGGAACACATTTCAAATTAAATGGTTGAATTGAAATTGAAAATTAAATGTTTGAAGGTTGAATGGTTTTTGATATGTTAAATTTTATGTTAATAGCTAATATTGTATCCTAAATTTATTGTAACTCCGCAAAGCATCCAGGAAAAAATATTGTCTCAACAGAACTGCTCTCATGTTATCATTCATAATAAAAAACCCTTACTTAAAGAACTATACTATACTATAACAAAACAAAGTGTAAAAAGTGTCGTAACTAACCGGACTTTGTTTTCATGGTTACGTACGACACTTATAACTGAAGAACGGCTGGACGGTTTTTAGGATCTTAGTTCTGATAGAATCGGCTGCATTCCGAATAGCAGAATAGCTATTAAAACATCTGAAAAAAAGGGAAAAAAATGTTGAACAACATTCACTTTTTCATACATTTAGTATGGGACGGCTTTTAAGATTTTATCTTGTGAATGGATTGACAATTTCTTATATTTTGACTTATTGGATATTTATACGCATAGTACAAAAGTATTAAAACATCGGAAGAATTCTCCGAATCGCCATAAATCATACATTCGCATAAATAATTTCACGACTAACACTGCATTTTATTATGGTCGTCGATGTGAGGAACTGAGTGACAAAGTTTAATAATCATTGCAAGCATAATTGATATTTGACACGTGATACAGCGGTGGTTGCTTCGTTTCGTATCGGGAGAAGAGGGAAGAGAGAGGGCCTTATTTGAATTTCTTTATTGTAATTTAAATTAGAATTGAGGAAGGTTACGCATCACATCACGAAGTATCACGCTGAACGCTATTTTCAAAAAAAAATATTTACGCAGACTAAGTTACATCAACAATTATTGATCGATTGTTAATGTATCAATCCACTTAGTTAGAAAATGTAATTTTCATTTTTTTTCAGATGAACTCCGAAGAACTATAGAGAAGAAGACGTGCATTATAAAATCGACGTGATATAATATTATTGTGATAGTTACTTACTTTTATATTTTGAAAAGATAAAATTACATGTTATTTTATTAATGGGGAGAATTGTATTGTATTTTTAGAATATTCACTTCATGATTTGTATCTTTACGCATTTAGTCTAAGCTAAGATGTTCAATTTTATGCGAATGTGGTGTAAGAGCCACTACTTACAATAAACACAAGAATACTTTTCTTTTTATAGAATACCTTGTGTGCCTTAAAAACAAATGTTCTATTTATTAAAATATATGTCTGGCCTTTGTTACAAAAATCCATAAGTGTTTATCCTTGTTAAATTTTTAAATTCTATTTATTATATACCACACTTGTTGGGTGATATTTATTTCTTTAGATTATCGTTTTAATTATTTTATGTTTATATACTAACTACCTGTGTACCTGGACAAATTACGAAAATATCCACTTTATGTTTTAAGAAAAGTAACAAACGAGAGAACAAATTGTAAAAGATTCGGTGATTTAACTTTATACTTATTTGATTATGTATTTAAGACAGCCTGCCATGTGAGAGGTCTTCATTTCTGGGTTCGATTCCTGAATGGGACCAATTTTGTACTCTAGCTTAGCAAACTATTCATAACATCTATTTACACCAAACATGTAAAAATAAGAAAAGTTTTCTACTTTGTTATTCTAAAGCTGGATAACCGCCATTTTTTTAAATTGGATTCCTTTAAGACATTCCACACAACCAGGCTTGGGCAACTAGGACCTCTAGAACTCTAAATATTTATTTTTTATTTTTATATAATATGTACTTCTTTTGTCCTGCAACATTTTTTTTGTACTTACTGACATTGCACGAAGAATTGTTAGTGAATAAATGCGGGATTTAAATTATTTTCGTTTTTATTTACCAGCATACAGTTCACGAAGTAACTACTTAATTTTAGCCGACAAGACGGATCATATTAAAGCTGAAGTTCACATAATAGACATACTGTATATAGTATGTGAACTTCAGCCTCACCTACACGGCATAACCATCCATCCATCCATCCATCCATCAGCCCTTTGGGGTCCACTGCTGGACATAGGCCTCCCTAAATCGTCGCCACTCCTCCCGATCCTGCGCCCTCTGAATCCAATGGTTTCCCGCTGCCTTCTTGAGGTCATCAGTCCACCTCGTCGGAGAGCGGCCAATACTTCGTTTCCAAGACGCGGTCATACACGGCATAACCAAATATCACATAATACTTTGGTCTAGTGGTCCTGGGTTCGATCCCCGGGTCGGGCAACTTTTGTTTTTCTGTAGCAGCCCGAAGTCTGGATTTGTGCCCGGTGTATGGCAATAGGGTCACCTATTACATGGCTCCTAAACATAAATGGTGAAAAGTGGTTGTAGGTACTACACACCTCTGTCTACCCTCTCGAGGTAATAAAGGCGTGATGTTATGAATTACCAAATTCGTTACAAAAACAAAAGTTGAAAAGTGGCATAATACTAGACTTATCATGAGGATATACTGAATATTCATCTCTTAACAGCCACTCGCAGGATACACAAATACATACACATTCAAATTTGCGTTCTCTTTCACGTTCGCACCAAGTATTAGTGCGTTAGTTAGTAGTTAGTATAAGCGTGGCCGCAATTAGCTAATTATAGTTAAATTTATCCGGCTGTAAGAGTGAAGGAAATCATCGCGTCAATCATCAATAAAACTGCATGTCTCCATATGGTTCTCGTAGAGTATGTGCAATCCGCCGAAGTCTGCCCATCCGCACTTGGTCAACGTGGTGGATTATGGCCTATTCCGAGGAGACAGTGGTCTCCGGAAGACATCACCACCCTCAGGAGATATTACCAGTATTTAGCGATTATGACAATTTCATTGCCACACCACATTAACATTTCAGTGGTTTCGTGGCTTTCACCAAAAAGGCATGGATCTCAAGGGTATTGCCGGGGAACCAGGGACCCCTGAAACCCGAAACGCGATAACCCTCCACCGCAGCTGCACTGCACACAGGAGCAGCGTGGTGTGGTGGAGTAAACTCAAGAGCTCCCTCAGGCATGACTATGGGAGAGACCTGCTGATGACCTGATTATGCATTTAGACCCATAGGCATAAAAATGATTTTATTTTGGCGATAGCTCGGAAATACTAGTGAATTAAGGCAAGGCAGGGAATAAATAAAAATGGATAGGATACTACATTACAATCTTAGTTCTATATGGCTACAATATTGCTCAGCTTGAAAAACGTTTTTTTTTAATATTCAAGAAATTAATATTATTATAATGCGTTTGCGAATGGTACGCGTCACATAAACAGTTATTTTTATCTATGGTGGAAAATATGCTCAAAAAGCTGGAATCTATCTTGGATTTCTCAGAACCAGCGTTGCCAGAATGTAACTTTTGTTACATTTTACGTTACTTTTGACCCTCTCATGTAACTTCCATGTAACACGACTCAAAATGTAACTTTTACGTTACTTTTAGGACTTAATAAAATATTTAAATATTTACCTATATTTTAACTTTTGAAATACTTTTCTAAATTTGTTGGTGTATATCTTTCACATTATTTATTATATGTTTTTCTTTTTTAGGACTATCAGTCAATTATTTGATCAAAAAATATCACGATCCTTTCGAAGCTTTATTAATAGGACAGAAAACATTTTAAGTTTTTTTAATAAAGTATCATATTATAGTATTAGTGTTGTTTTCCACATAAAATGGAAATGTAACTTTTGTCGTGAAAATGTAACTTTTTGAGGTGTCTCATGTTACATTTGACTATCTGCCACTGGCAACACTGCTCAGAACTGACATATGTCAAAGAACAAAACAGCACGCGTATGTCGGTCGCGTATTTTCAATTTTTAACTGGCAACGCAACGGAGCTGCAATTTATCGAAACATATTAAATTTTAATTTATTAATGCTAGGTGTATAAAATTCCTTTACTGGAAATCTATAGAAAACTGCAATTTATTACTACACAAAAGAAAATAAAACAGGTACACAAACACTGACAGAGATATTTTATATCAGTATTTTTCCATCTTGCAATACTAAATTACGAACGAATGAAACGAAAGTGCTTGTGATGAGTAAAGACGAATAAAAAAGTGTCGATAGGTCAATATTCTGCAGAAATTAGCCACAATCTTCAGGTATCTACAAAATATACTAAATAACCACCCTCGCATGTGAGGGTACTATGTGGTGGTGCTGTTCTTCTTCCGCTAGTTCAGGTGCTTATTCACAATTGAGGGCTTGTCTGACTACTCCCTTCCCATATTCCTATACGGCGGCCATATTTATAAGTCATGAAAGGCGTTGACGCTCATCATAATTATTTGCGTTGTATTCTTTTGCAGGACCGATGGCTGCGATACGCAAAAAACTAGTGATTGTCGGTGACGGTGCCTGCGGTAAAACATGTCTTTTGATCGTGTTCAGCAAAGATCAGTTCCCGGAAGTGTATGTGCCGACAGTGTTCGAGAATTACGTCGCCGATATCGAGGTGGACGGTAAGCAGGTAGAGCTGGCCCTATGGGATACGGCCGGCCAGGAGGACTACGACCGGCTGCGGCCGCTGTCGTACCCGGACACGGACGTCATACTAATGTGTTTTTCGGTGGATTCGCCTGACTCGCTGGAAAACATACCGGAGAAGTGGACGCCGGAGGTGAAGCACTTCTGCCCCAACGTGCCGATTATTCTGGTGGGAAACAAAAAGGACCTTCGCAACGACCCCGCGACTATCAACGAGCTGCGCAAGATGAAGCAGGAGCCGGTGAAGCCGCAGGAGGGCCGCGCCATGGCGGAGAAGATCAACGCATTTGCGTACCTGGAGTGCTCCGCCAAGAGCAAGGAGGGCGTGCGCGAGGTGTTCGAGACGGCCACCCGCGCGGCGCTACAGGTCAAGAAGAAGAAGAAGACTAGGTGTTCTCTTCTGTAATTGTGCTGTTGTCGGAGGAACTCTGATTTATGAATCGTTCGCATACTGCCTGAAACTTACGTTTGAAACGACTCGAACTCTGCAGCAGTCGCGGCATCGGCCAGGGCTTCCTTCCGACCTGCCGGCCAACGCGATGTCGCGGCGCGTAGCACGCACACCCACTCAGTATTCGTGTGGCTATATTTTCACAATTGGTACTTGTATATTTTATAGATTATCTATAAAGAATAAGAGTAATTGCCTTAACAGAAGTAGACGGGGGCGAGCGTGTGTCCCCGCTTCCGGTGGACCTCGCTGGGATTTTTCGTGCTATACTATCGTTATATAATCAAGTAGCATTTCTTCAACATTATAGATTATTCCTCGACCGGTGTGGTTGCACCGAGACTTGATTGTTTAGTTTGATATTTTGTATTTTAATTTTTCAATAAAATAGTTATGTATTAATGTGTAGGATCTTTATTTGACAAGAGGCGTCAGCCCCATTCTGACTCAGCCAAGTGCCTGTCAGCGTTTCAGAGATGTCCAATCTGGTTTTTAATGTGTAGGGCAGTTTTATTGTAATCTATTGTTTGTGTGAAATTATTACTTCAATATGATTAAATTGCATGCAACTATAATTTATTAGTAATAAAGGAACCCCATATTTTAACAATTCTTTTCTAGACTTTTTGACTTTTATAAATTTAATACAGCATTTATAAATCAAAGGTTTCTAGCTAGGATGGGGAATATTTAAGTTAAAATTCAATCATCTATGTTATGTTTTATTAGTATTGTAAGTACAAAATTATCTTACTTGAATATACATGAATTAACATAATTTCTAGACTTCCTTTACTAATTTAAGATTTTTTGGAACTATTCCAATTACAAATTTCTTAACTAACAAATCAAGCTTTCAATTAGGAGCCTCTTGACATTTTTAACAGCTGAACGGGGTTGAACCGTCTGCGTGGTGAGAACATGAGTTGCTTCTGTTGATAGACAGCTGGGGTGCGGTAAGGCACGGCCAGGCCTGCCGGCAACTGCGCCTCCTGGCCCCGCAGCTCGGGGACCCAGTCTGCATACAGCAGTGTGTCCACCATTTGCAGCCAATCTACCGACATCGGTGTGATCACATACAAAATTCCTTTGTCAAAATCAATTCCTCGAATAAGTCCTGCAAGTATAAAACAGACAATATAAGCATATTTAAACTTATCGCCTAATCAATTTTTATATTGTGTAGTACTTTATTGATAACACAAATATAATGGTTATGAAGTATGTAGTTGAGTTGCATCACCTTTGACTCAGGTATTTAACTCAATGCAAGATAAGTGTATGCAAGTAATCATTGGGTACTTTATTTTCTCTGTATCTATAATATGTTCAGTATGTAGTTTTAGTATTTATATTCAAAGTATTGTAATATTTAAATTTTCCAGTTGATAACTTTCATATTCTTACAATTTACAAGGTCAATAAATCTTTTTCTAATTATACAATGGTCCAGATGACACAGTCATGATTTAATCATAGTTAAAGACTGCTAATTCTATTTATATTGGTATAATGTTTCTCCGCATATCAAAGTTTGTATCTGAAGAGTTATCTTTGAGAAACACAAACTTTGATCTTGAATTTCCTATCTAGAGTATATGTAACTTATAGGAATTACCGTGTCCATGGCACAAGAGTGGTTCGTCAGCCAAAACATAAGTCTTCTTGATATCACTGCCGAGCCCGTGTTGACATAGTGCCACTATTTTACCGTTGAGCACCTGTGAAACTGTACCTTCGGGAATTTTTACATTCATGTACACACACAAATCTTGTAACCGCACTCTGAAAAAAAATAAAAATTTCTATACAGTAATTAGAATTTTCCTCTTATAAGTAGATAGTGTTTGTGTAGTGTTAGCTATTTCATTGTGATAAGGCATCGAGGATTGATTAATGAGTTTGTATTATGGCCAGAAGACGTGAGTCACGTCGATTCCTGGAGGCAGCGTGCATCTTTCATTACTCATTCCAAAAACAATTATGAGATTATGGTTAAACGCTACTGTCGTAGCTATTGTGTTATCATCTCTATTTTAGTGCTAGCCTTGCTCTTAACTTTATTCTTCTTTCGATCACACAAAAACCAATCCAGACTATTATTGCTTACAATTCAACTAGGTACAAAGTTCACTGCTGTTTTTAAACATGAGGACAAAATTAAACATGCTACTGAAAGCTGATAATCCATCGGTATACCTACTTATTAGAACAACTGATAAGTGATAACTTTAACGACATAGTAAGTACTTCTAAACTTGGTGCTGAAGTGTAATGTGAGTGAATGAAAGAAAATATTCAATTCAGATAGTTATCATACATGTTTACAAAACTGAATGGACGAATCCTACCCCTTTCTATCAATTGTTGAACCAGCACAAGTTAATTCGCTAAATGGTTTTAAATTAATGTGTATCACTATCTTTCCCATGCAGTCGAAGGCGCGGTGCTATGACATCATCGAAGCGATGCGTCACGTTTATAAAAAGATGACGTGCAAATTCTTAAACTGGTATTTTGAGTTAATTATAAGTAGGTAAATAGTTCTCGGTGTCTGAAATTCGGTCCTCGAAGTTTCGGGTTCAATCCGAACGGCACGCACCAATGACTTTCATTGCGTGCGAGCGTTTTAATTAAATTAATGTCACTTGCTGTGACTGTGAAAGAAAATATAATGAGGAAACCGGCGTGTCTGAGTGTTCTTTAAGTACAAAAATGCATGAGAATTCGGCTGATCCGCACTTGGTCTCTGTAAGGCTTCCCTTAGGTATCTAAAGAAACCCGTGTTCAACATACCAAATCTACCACACATTGAAATGATGAAACAGTTCAGTAAGCCACAAACTACCACTTAATAATTTTATTAGTTATAAATATAAGCTTAGCTGTAACTAGCGGGCATGCACCCATCCACAATCCGACCGCGCCCGTCGTTGCTCAATTCTGTCGATCATATTGAATCGACGCGAGCTATTGGGCTACGGACGCTACATGTATTATACGCTAAAATACTACTTGGCTCCAACTCATTAACTTGCCACACGGGTTTCTAACAAGTGAAAAGGACTGGAGCATACAACGTTTCTACAGTGTCAATTATATTGTAGTGGCCAAAGCGATTGCTGGAAATTTTTTAAGCCCCAACATGACTAAAAGATTTGCGATACCAAGGGCTTAACGAAGCTATTGTAGAAGTATTTGCTCCTGACAGTCACCTGCTGGTCGAGACTGGAGTGTCCTTGCTCAATCGATAGGTTGATAGTTTATCATGCGACCACGATTGCTTTCGAGTGGGCCATGAGGCCATACAAACTTTTTTTTAATGGGTAGTAAACGAGTATGTAGCATCATCCGCTGCCGCTCATGGCAACTCTGACCGACTTTTAAATAGACCCAATTAGGGACTGGAATAGTCAGTCCAGTTAACCTAGGGTGTTAACTTCACTTTTCAGCCTATAAGTTAGCCCATGACAGTCATGGGACTGTTAGT
This sequence comes from Carterocephalus palaemon, assembly GCA_944567765.1. Taxonomy (NCBI): domain Eukaryota; kingdom Metazoa; phylum Arthropoda; class Insecta; order Lepidoptera; family Hesperiidae; genus Carterocephalus; species Carterocephalus palaemon. The sequence continues at coordinate 3,549,736 of OX155655.1, read as the reverse complement.
AATAATATTTAGTCCTGTTATAAATAGTCCAATTAGTAATTGTTGGTAAGAGTCCCGTTCAAAGTAGGTCATAGATATCTTGCTTTCAGGTTTAAGATGGTCGCCTCTAGATAAGTGTTACCGGAAACCAGTTTTACAGCCTTACGTTTGCTGTAACGGTGTAGGACACATCGCGAGGAAACCTAAATGCCTGAAAGTCTCGAAGGCATGTGAAGTCTGCCAATAGGCACTTGACCAGTGGTGGATTGCGGTCTAAACCCGAGCTCATCAGTGGGACAAAGAAGTACTGAAAAGTAGCAGTCCACTTTGTACCTACATCTCTCATCCCAGTGCAGTGGAGTGGAGTGAAGTGGGTTCAAGAACTGCGATTGACACAAAATCAAACAAAACTTACACGCAACCCTCGGTAGTAACGCTTCAAGATCAACTGTAAGACCCACAAAATTATCTGAGCGCGATTCCAAATTTATGTGGATTTCCACATTGACTACTTATCTGTAGGGATTTTTAAATTACATAGATTAATATGCCAAATCAAGATAAAAACATACTCATAAGGCGTAATTGCCAGCAACGTCGAACCCCTATTAATAGTTAGTAGATCGCTGAAGTAGGCCAGGAAATTCAAATATCTCTCGTCTCGAGGCGCCAATGGATTGTTGTTCTTCGCGGTGCCCTCGGTATGATGTGTCAGGATGAAGCCATAATCCAAGTTATCCGGACACGTCGTATTTTCAAAGAGAGGCATATTTTTATGTTGGGCATAGTGCGCTGAAACTAAATGGGGACGAAGAAACATGTCGAATCTCTTCTTAACGTTCTTGGAGTCAATTTGCAGGACGTAATTAGGTTGACAATGGAGAATTGTGATTGTTAGCAAGTGTAACCCGACAGTGTTACACAGCCCCATTGTGTTTACTATCCACCGCATAGAACGCAGGCGGTCGTCGGCAGCGCAGTGTCCGATTAGCCTAACTACTGCGTTCACGTAACGTTTCATGTTATCCAATGGGTTTATCATGCCCAAGTTCAATGTCCTGTAACAAGATTTACCTATTATAGCAAGTGTCTGTTCTTACGTCAAACGCTAAATCTGTCTGATGTTTGTCTAGTAAATCTAGTGTGAGTAGTAGACTTGTCTATTACCATGTTAGCCGTTGTGATTCTGCCAAGAGATCAATGTTTAGTACTGGGCCAATAGCCCATGGCTACAACTGCTACTGGTAGCTAGGCAGCTACCAGCTAACTATGCTAGTTTGTAATAAATAAACTGAAAGCAATATTATTCAGTGTCTCGATATCTAACGACAGTCCATGCTTCATGGCTGCAACCCACAGACGTCCCACCGTAGGGCACGGGTCTCCACCACATACACAGCTGCGGTCTAAAGCATATCTCACCACGCTACTTCAATGCTAACTCCGCCAGGTTTAGTGATCACCAATGTCGAATAATAATAATAAATAAATACGATGGACATTCACACACGGCTATCTTACCCCAAATTAGGCGCGACCTGTACTATGGGTGCCAGAGACTGATATACATACAAAGATATTTTTAAATACATACATAAACAGATAATATTGACATCCAGACAGAACAAACGTGTTCGTCACACGAATATTTGTCCCGAGTGGAATTCGAACCCAAGACCCCTGGCGCAATAGGTAGGGTCACTACCGATTGCGCCAACGGGCCCTTCAATGTCGAATGTTCTCAAGCCACCCGAAGGACTAAGACAAGGCTTAACATTTGTTTTTACCATTGAAAAAAACCGGGATCGACAGCTTAACGTGTCGTCCAAAGCATAGTAGCTGTATAAACGCACACCCTGTATGAACGCTCCAGTATCCTAGTAAAAAAAAGAATGGTTTGTTATTTGATGAGAAATGTACCTGTCAGGTTTCCGCAAATGTGTAAAGTTAGGCCCCAATAATGGCTCACTGACCACACTTGCGGAGATATTACCGGCTACAGTGAACTCACTCTGCCCTACATCCAAGTCTATTACAAGAACTGGTCCATGAGCCAACAGCCGATTTACATTGTAACGGAGACAAGTAGACTTTCCCACCCCCTTGCCTCCACATATGATTCCTCGGCTTTGTTCTTCTGTAAAAAAATATACGACAAATTGTTTAATGTAGTAGACAGGCATGGTATTACTTTTGATGTTACTTTTACACAGCAAGAATTTAATATAAATTCTGGGTCAACAATTTTACTATTGTAAAATTGGCACTGATTTCAAATAAGATTATTCAAATTACCATTGAAGATACATAATTTTTTTAACACAAATGGTATTTCAACTTAATAATACTTACTCATACAATATTTATCCACTTCTCGCCAGCTTAAAGGCACTTCAAACGTCTTTCGAGGTTTCCCCATATATACAGAACAGTCTAATCTTTGTAAAGCTTTAACATGGCAATGATCAACATGTTTACTTGATTTGGTAAATAAATTTGCTACAGAAAAATATTTTTCAACAAAATTCATTTTAACGCTATTCAATGGCTCCATGATTATAATAGCATCATACTGCCTCAACCCTGTAACTATATCTTCTGACACATTAACACATACACCTAGTTTGGTTAATTTACCAAAAAGACCATAAAAGGTACTGTCTTTCTCTACAGTTGATAAGCACTGGGCAAAATTGGTGTACGGTGAATAAACTTCATAAGACTGGTCACTTAGTGTGAATCCAAATACTTCTACTTTGCCCGCCAAACATTGGACTTTGCATTTTCCATTGATGTAAAACTTGGCTGGATGTTTCATGACACAAATGCACACATTTCCTTGGAACAGCAACTTTATTGAGTCCTCCGAAGTTTCAGATCCATCCTGAGATTGTAGCGTGTTGTCAATATTTTCAATACTGTCATTTATTTGAAAGTCTTTACTTGATTCTAAGGCAATTTCATCTTGAATTTCGTTACTTTTATCTAAACTACTTGTAGATTGAGCATCATCTTCAGGTAAATCAGTAATTTCTTCAGCCATATCCATTTCATCAACTGTCATGACTTTTGCCGGATAAAATATAGAATCTTCCCCACTGAAAATGTGATCATCATTGTCAAAGGGAATGTTTTTGATTGTTGAATGCCTATATTCACCAAGAAGTTCATCAAATTTATCCTGATGCATATCTTCTGCACTGATTGATATATATGGTGGTGATAAAACTGGTGATTCAATAGGACTACCTTCTAGTGTCTGGGATAGTAGGATGTCATCTGAGTTTTCATAAAAATTTCCATCAGTTAATCTTGGATGCAACACTTTTGGAGATTCTGAAACTTTACTTTTTTTGCTCTTTCTATTTGTTAAGTTTGCTTTTTGTGCAAGAGCATTTCCTTTAGGTTGCTCTTCAAATTGTTCTAAAGGTCTTTTAGTCACTTTAGACTTTTCATTGTTACTTTTTAATTTCTCAAGGATTTTTGATGCTAATACCCCGTCAGGATCAAATTCTTGTGAACTTTCTGTATCTGATATTGTTTTTACAGAACCACTAACTAGTGATATGTCCTCCTGATTTTGCAAAAAGATCTCATCAGAATCAAGAAGATTCTCTTCTGATATAGATGATACTTCCACAGTCAAAGATTCCTGGCTCTCCGAGAGGCAGCTCTCGTTGTCACTATCTGCTGGTAGATCAGCTACCTCTGGGGAAGCATCTATGTTCAAGTCATCCAGTATACTATCAATGCTATCAGGGGAACCGATAGTTGCCCGCGTCGTATCCGCTACGCAACTGGATTCGGTTAAACTTAAGTCAGAAAAACCACTTACGGATGAAGAGTCATCGCAATCTTTCATATCCATAGAGATCTTTATAAGCTGATTGCCACTATTTTTATAACCATACAACATATGTTTTAACTGTTTCTTAACAGTTTCTTCAGGTTTGCTACTTTTATTAGCCGTTTCCGATCTTCTTTCGACGTGCGCTTGTTCGAAAAACTCCATGCCTGAAATAAACGCCTGATGTATTTTTTAAGGAAAAGCAATTGAATTTTTAATAGTCTGTTGATTAATAAAATATTAATTTTTCAGAAAAACTGCAGCTACTATGTTGTTTTCATATTTATTGTCAGTCCATCATCAATCAACCACATGTGACTGAGTGAGCTGCATAGAGAATAGAGATAGCAATATACAAAGATCGTTGGTGAGCTGTCTGTCACCTGACATATTTCACTGATGTTTCTACAGACTGATATTTTTCAGATAGATACCGCACAGCACAGTTAATTCGTACGGGATAAAGACCTCTTTTTTCGAAGGGATTTTCGCTGTATGGTGTATAAAGACCTTTACGGCATCCCGAATAGGGTAAAAAAGCTTTAGAGAGCTCAAAACAAAAGGTAAAGGATAAACTCCTGCAAGTGTGTGGCTGGGATTGATCTAAGGATCTGCCCCTAGGGTACCTACGAACTTCAGCACCAGCAGCTTACGTCAACGCTGTTTGTAACTATAGAAGGGGGGGGGGGGGGGTAGACCAACCTCGTAGGGCCGTTCGAAATTTTTTTTAATGTTTACCCAAATCAAAAGGCAGAAGCACAAAATCTATATTAAAATTTGTTCAGGTAACACAGTAATATCTATATTTTACTTTTTTTCTGCTTTCTTAAATTTTATCGAGAAACTGGTATACGAGTACATTACTGTATAGTATAGAGTACCTATGCAAGGAAAGTTTGTTTCAAATTTTGAGATAAAATAATAATTTCATGTGACCTATCAAAATAGGGTTCTAAATTAATTATGTATTTACATACTGCAAATGCCATGCCATGTTATCAATTTGAACCGAAGGTAAGAAATGAAATAAAAATACCAGATATTATTGTTTATATATAACTCCTGACTTTACGAGATAAATACATTCCATGATTGTATTCACATTCAATACAGCCCATACGAATGACAACTACGGGACCAACGACGGAAGTATATGCCACACGTGGAATGCTTCCGTTGGTGGCCACTTAACAATGGAATTGTGACACGAGACTGTCGCGCGAGTTGCCGATTTATAACTCCCGCCACAGTCTCAGGCCAGTTCGATACTAGGCGCTTACTGCGACGTGAAAGTGGCGACGAAGTCGGTGACGATCTTCTTGAGGGAGGCATCCGACTCGGGGGTGATCTGACCGTCCTTGGCAATGGTGCTGAGGAGACCCTGGTGGCTGGTCTTGATGTGCTGTGTGAATTCCTTCTCGAAAGCGGTGATCTTGGTGGGGTCGAGTTTGTCGAGGTGTCCGCGCACACCGCAGTAGATGATGGCGACCTGTTCCTCGATGGCCATGGGCACGTACTGGCCCTGCTTGAGGAGCTCGGTCAGACGCATGCCTCGGTTCAGCAGCTGCTGGGTGGCAGCGTCCAAGTCGGAACCAAATTGCGCGAAAGCAGCGACCTCACGGTACTGGGCCAACTCCAGCTTCATGGAACCGGCCACCTGTCGCGAAAATAAAACAAGTGATACCAACATTCTTGGACACGTCCTAGTGCTACAATGTAATTAGTGACTACTTCAATTTAATTGACAACAAAAAGTAAGAGGAATAATTTTGAATAGCTGTTATGAAATGTACTATAAGTAAGCTAACTCTGCTACTACTTCTTACATATTATCATGCAAGACTTATTTTTATTCATCATCATTTTTAACTCATCTCCAGACAAAGCTTAACTTAAGTCCGCATTCGCGTATAGACGTCATACATATTGAGAACTTTTACCCACCTGTTTCATAGCCTTGGTCTGGGCAGCGGATCCTACGCGGGACACGGACAGACCGACGTTGATGGCGGGGCGGATACCCTTGTAGAACAGCTCAGTCTCCAAGAAGATCTGGCCGTCAGTAATGGAGATCACGTTGGTGGGAATGTACGCAGACACGTCACCGGCCTGGGTTTCGATCACGGGCAAGGCGGTGAGGGAACCGCCACCCAACTTGTCGGACCTGTAAGTTTTATAAATAAAAATTAATAAGTTATTTAAGTATTCCGAACAATCGATCTACGATATACAATCGGGATACAAGAGTACAGTAATTTTTCTCAATAAGCTTTTGTAAACCTTACACAGAAGTCTTAGCAATGCACGAATTTTACTCTGTTCATCATTACATTCAGATTAATTTGAACTTATTCAGATTAATATTTAACAAAGCAGTCATGAGTATCTAGAAATGTTTGAAGATGTGAGAACTTAGGTTTAATCCAATTTCAGTTTTTAGTACTTACATCTTAGCGGCACGCTCGAGCAGACGGGAATGAAGGTAGAACACATCACCGGGGTAGGCCTCACGACCGGGAGGACGACGCAGCAGCAGTGACATCTGGGGGTAGTTTCATAGAAAATTAGGTATACATCGCGGCACGAATGTTGAGCTGTGAATTTAATTATTTTCTTTTCACATACAAGGTTTGTTATTGGCTTAATCGGATTTTACATCAGCACCTGACACTTTTACGTAACAAGACGCACTCACCTGACGGTAGGCGACAGCCTGCTTGGACAGATCGTCGTAGATGATGAGGGCGTGCTTGCCGTTGTCGCGGAAGAACTCGCCCATGGCGCAGCCCGAGTACGGGGCGAGGTACTGCAGCGGCGCGGCGTCAGAGGCCGTGGCCGACACGATGATCGTGTAGTTGATGGCGCCTGCAAAATGTTTGCGTTAAAACAAATTACAATTGACTGAAGAAATTTTTTTTTTTTTAAATCCAAAGCATTTAAACCTTTCCATTTTTGGCCATGTTTCGGGTAGCATTCCCGCACGCATTCATCGCACAAACCATTGTTAGGGAGTGTATTTGATACTTGTGTGAACTTGTTTCAAACAAAATAGGAAGTAATTGAATTTTTGAAAGAAATCAAATCATTTTTTCTTTTTTTCCTTTAAGAGATATAAATCTTGCATGCTGCAAATATTGAATCTTTGTCTAACTACCCTAAAATTCCTCTAAAGAACCTAATTACCACAAAAGAACGACTGATTGCAATAATAATATCTCACCGGCGTCAGTCAGCCTCTTCAGAATCTGTGCTACGGTGGACCTCTTCTGTCCAATGGCAACGTAGATGCAGTAAAGCTTCTTCTTCTCATCCTCTCCCTTGTTGAAGCGCTGCTGGTTGATGATGGTGTCAATGGCGAGCGCAGTTTTGCCAGTCTGACGATCTCCAATGATCAGCTCACGCTGCCCACGGCCAATGGGCACCAACGAGTCCACAGCCTTGATACCTGTGTAGAAATTTCATGCTGCATATAATGGTTAAATGGTTATGGGCTCCTGTGGCCACAATAAGCACATAATCATATTCTGCATATAAAAAAATTACTGAAAAAAATGTTTAATTGAATATTGTCAATGGCTCGCGTCGATTCAATGTGATCGAAAGAGTAAAATAACGACGGGCGCGGTCGCTTTGTGGATGGGTAATTTTCATGGACGCTACCGCACTTCGGAGGGAACGTAAAGCCGTCATTCCCGGGTGTCGGGGTACACTTTCTTCTCACTGGCAAATCCCAATATTTTACTTCAAAATACCTACACAATGTGTCTAATCCATTCTCATGTGTGAGATGCAAATAGCATATGATTTTAAAAAAAAAATTACATGCATATATTTCGTAATTTTCGCACTTACGTGTCCAAAATACAAATGATTTTTAAATGGTCATCTAACCAAAATGGTATCCCTAAACATAGTCAGAATGACACTTTAATATTATAATAATATGCACCTGCCAAAAAAAAAACTAATAGATAAAACCTTGAACTGGTGACCAGATGTTCGCTCACTCACCAGTCTGCATAGGCTCGCGCACAGACACACGCGGGATGATACCGGGAGCCTTGATGCCCACCCGCATACGGGTCTTCGTGCCCAGGGGTCCCTTGCCGTCGATGGGGTTGCCCAGGGCGTCTACTACGCGCCCGAGGATCTGCTCGCCGACAGGCACGTCCACGATGGCACCGGTACGCTTCACGATGTCACCCTCCTTGATCAGCTTGTCGTTACCAAACACCACCACACCCACGTTGTCGGGCTCCAAGTTGAGGGCCATACCCTGTTAAAATTTATTTCAATAAAAAATTTTATTATGCTCAAGTAATGTAGTGAAATTTATAAAGGATAAAAATATATTATGGCCTTGTCAAACACACAGCGAACTGATAGTGAGGCAAAGTGTATTTATTTTGTAATGTATGGTATTGTTTGAATCTAGCCACATAGAACAGTACAAGCATACTGTTTTGTTCCAATACTGAGATGACCCGAAAAGCGTGTGACGCCATTACAAACCAACTGAAGCGTGTGCGAGAGAGCAGTATTAGCTTGCTTTGTATGCACGACGTCAAACAAAGAGCGAATGCGAGACAAGAGAGAGCAACGTGGGACATTATCTTTATTAACAAAATTCAAAACTATTCTGACATGTAGCCATGACAGATATTGAAAAAGATGATTTTTGTGGTTGATGTCATTGTATTTTTCTCCATATTGCCATTTGCCATTGTGCCTGCGATGAGGCCTATGCATACATTTGCCCTCGACTGACAAACATTTTCATGTTATATAAGCAGTATAAAACTGGGTGGAAAATACTGCATTGCAGATACAACACATTATACAACACATTTATCAAAATTTTCAGAAAGGAAGCTTCAGTGAAACATTTTTTAACAGTGGAAAATTTGACGTTTATTTATTTTTATCAACATTATAAACTGCATAACTTAAGACCATAGCAGAACTCTACTATCTCTTTTTCCTATATGGTCTTCAAGCCTAAATGAAATTCCAAAAAACACAAGATTGGTTTTCGTTTATATGGAAAGATATATTAAAAAAGTTCAAACCTTAAGACCCGAGGAGAACTCCACCATCTCCTCGGCCTGGATGTTCTTCAAGCCATAGACACGAGCAATACCATCACCAATGCTCAACACTCGGCCAGTCTCTTCCAAGTCAGCCTAGAAAATATTACACAAACAGTCATGTATAAGATTTAGTTCACATTCTGTTTGATAGATAGATGGCTGGATAAAAATCCTATCAATAGTAAATATTAAATTATGAATATAATAAAGGCCCATATCACAAATTATAGTTATTAATTATTGAAAGAATATCACATATTTAAATTATGCTAAAAAATGGAGAATGGAAACAGTTAAAATCTTGAATTGTCTACTTGTATGTATGTTAATTAGGTCTTTCATTTCTTTTTTATTATAATTTGGTGTTGTATATCATTCATAATCATAACCTATTAGAACCCAATGTATGTTCACCAGAGTTAATATTCCATAAAATATTATAGACTCCAGTTAGAAAAAGATTGTCTATAAATAACTTTAATTATATGTGTGTATTCAGGTTAGCATGCACCTCAACAGTATTGATTTTACATCTGTATCAGCAGTTGACAGATAAGTGTTTATGTAACATTAGCTAACACTGACCTTAGGGGCGGCGCCGAGAATCCTCTCTTCGAGGATGGTGGAGATTTCAGCAGCGCGCTTGGAGCACGAGACATGCAACTTGCGGGAAGCCACCGACACAGCGGGCACGGCAACCTTCGATACCTACACATAACCAATTCAACTTCACTTTTCTTAGCCAAATATGTACATTTACGTAGTACCAAAAGACTTTTACCGAAGCAATTTTATCTGCTCCTCTGCAAGCGGGAGTACAAGGATATACTCAATATGTTATACAGACAAAAATCCGAGCAGGCACTATTACATAACTCGAATTTTCCGATGTAATATTTTAGATACATTTTATGTGATAATCAACGAGTTAAGACAGTGCTCATGAATACGATCTATGCAAATCACAAATTACTACTAATAAAAGCGATTATTTCTTATTTGTCATGTAAAATTGGTAGACATTGAGCTCGACATAATCGCCGGATAAGGGATTAACAGGGTGTTGGACATAAATTAAGTAGTTATCACCAATAAATACCTGTGTGGCGGCATTAGGCAAGCGCCTGGCCACGGAGGAGGCCAAACGAGCGGAGATGAGCGACATTTTTCACAAATATTCAACTAAATGGCAGACTTAGAGGTGGTGCTCTCCGCTCGCGACTCGTTGCGATATTACCGGAAATGACACAATCGATCTTTGTCTGTGGTAAGGAGTATAATTTTAATATCTGCGTTTTGTCTGTGATTTTGTCGTAGTTGCCTCAGCTCATAAAGTGCCCCACACAAAGCCCTGCTTGCAGGGCCTGCCGCAGGCGATGTTACCACACAAAGCCCTGCAAATAGGCCCTGCAGGTTGCGTCCACAGACTAGGTAGAGATATTATGTTCTGTGGTAGAGATCTTGCGTTGTTTGAGTCACGCCACGCCAATATATTGAAAGAATTACAACCTGATGACTTTATGAACTTTATAAGAATGAATAAGTCACAGTTTGAAGATTTATTGACAATGGTGGCACCATTAATGAGGATCAGTACAGTTATAGCAAATTCAATAGAACTAGTATCCACGTTATTCTCTAGGACATAAGAATGATATTTCTTTTTGAATTATCCAAATCGGACCATTACTTACGAAGATATTAAATTATAAACTTTATGCCGTTCCTGCTGCTAAGTCAGTGTACGTGGATGCGTGTGACGTCACTGTGACGGTCCGAGCGCAGTCAGTAGTTGGTACTCATAGTTCACGGGGCGGCGGCGACGCGGTTGGTCTTTTATTTGCAGTTTATTTAAATAAAGTGTTGTTATAGAGTGTAATATTGTGATATTTAAATATAAAACATACTTAATATGAGTACTAATAAAGTAGAAGCTGGTTTTGTGCAAGCTCAATCAGATAATCGTATTATTAGATTTCGTTTTCATTTTTGGTTCCATATTAATCTGCACTGCTTGTGTTTTTTAGACCCATCTCATTGTTTTTTGATAGTACATCTATTTCTTCAGGTATGTGAAGGGGATCATTGTTTTGGACCTTATTTGAGTCTTGATTCTCACACTCTACTACTTCAATGGGATGCAACGACAGGTCTTCGTGTCCAATATCTTTACTTAAAACTCTTTCAAAATATTCTTTATCTTGTCTTTTCTTAAAACCGGGTCTGTCAATTTTCTTTTTTTGAGGCTTTTGACATTCAAACTTATGAGGCAAAACTCCCTTCTTCAGTTTAAGCTTTCCTCCAACCAACTTAAACTTTATGTAATTTTCCATGTCTTCTTCCAACTGAAATATAAAAACTATTATCAATTTATATTCTTCTAACAATATGGCATAGCTGAGGCAGATTTATAAATGCACCGCTGTTGTGTCAATGATTAAAAAATATTATCCTTTACTCCTTGCTTTTTACCCGAGTACGTCCCTGTGTCAATGTTTTGACCTTAGAATATTATATAGAAATCGGAACAGGTGAATAGGTAAGTACATAGGTTTATCCACAAAACTCAATTAAAAGTAACTAGGTATATTTTTATTAATACAGCAGGCTTAATAAGAGAATACTTAAGTACACTACACGTAATAGTACACATACGAGTACCTACATAGGTACCTAGAATACCTACATCGCCGTTTGGAGATATTTCGATTAATCCGTAGGTACCTAACACATACGAGTACCTACATAGGTACCTAGAATACCTACATCGCCGTTTGGAGATATTTCGATTAATCCGTAGGTAGCACATACGAGTACCTACATAGGTACCTAGAATACCTACATCGCCGTTTGGAGATATTTCGATTAATCCGTAGGTAGCACATACGAGTACCTACATAGGTACCCAGAATACCTACATCGCCGTTTGGAGATATTTCGATTAATCCGTAGGTACCTAACACATACGAGTACCTACATAGGTACCTAGAATACCTACATCGCCGTTTGGAGATATTTCGATTAATCCGTAGGTAGCACATACGAGTACCTACATAGGTACCTAGAATACCTACATCGCCGTTTGGAGATATTTCGATTAATCCGTAGGTAGCACATACGAGTACCTACATAGGTACCTAGAATACCTACATCGCCGTTTGGAGATATTTCGATTAATCCGTAGGTAGCACATACGAGTACCTACATACAGGTACCTAGAATACCTACATCGCCGTTTGGAGATATTTCGATTAATCCGTAGGTAGCACATACGAGTACCTACATAGGTACCTAGAATACCTACATCGCCGTTTGGAGATATTTCGATTAATCCGTAGGTAGCACATACGAGTACCTACATAGGTACCTAGAATACCTACATCGCCGTTTGGAGATATTTCGATTAATCCGTAGGTAGCACATACGAGTACCTACATAGGTACCTAGAATACCTACATCGCCGTTTGGAGATATTTCGATTAATCCGTAGGTAGCACATACGAGTACCTACATATGTACCTAGAATACCTACATCGCCGTTTGGAGATATTTCGATTAATCCGTAGGTACCTAACACATACGAGTACCTACATAGGTACCTAGAATACCTACATCGCCGTTTGGAGATATTTCGATTAATCCGTAGGTACCTAACACATACGAGTACCTACATAGGTACCTAGAATACCTACATCGCCGTTTGGAGATATTTCGATTAATCCGTAGGTAGCACATACGAGTACCTACATAGGTACCTAGAATACCTACATCGCCGTTTGGAGATATTTCGATTAATCCGTAGGTAGCACATACGAGTACCTACATAGGTACCTAGAATACCTACATCGCCGTTTGGAGATATTTCGATTAATCCGTAGGTAGCACATACGAGTACCTACATAGGTACCTAGAATACCTACATCGCCGTTTGGAGATATTTCGATTAATCCGTAGGTAGCACATACGAGTACCTACATAGGTACCTAGAATACCTACATCGCCGTTTGGAGATATTTCGATTAATCCGTAGGTAGCACATACGAGTACCTACATATGTACCTAGAATACCTACATCGCCGTTTGGAGATATTTCGATTAATCCGTAGGTACCTAACACATACGAGTACCTACATAGGTACCTAGAATACCTACATCGCCGTTTGGAGATATTTCGATTAATCCGTAGGTACCTAACACATACGAGTACCTACATAGGTACCTAGAATACCTACATCGCCGTTTGGAGATATTTCGATTAATCCGTAGGTAGCACATACGAGTACCTACATAGGTACCTAGAATACCTACATCGCCGTTTGGAGATATTTCGATTAATCCGTAGGTAGCACATACGAGTACCTACATAGGTACCTAGAATACCTACATCGCCGTTTGGAGATATTTCGATTAATCCGTAGGTAGCACATACGAGTACCTACATAGGTACCTAGAATACCTACATCGCCGTTTGGAGATATTTCGATTAATCCGTAGGTAGCACATACGAGTACCTACATAGGTACCTAGAATACCTACATCGCCGTTTGGAGATATTTCGATTAATCCGTAGGTAGCACATACGAGTACCTACATACAGGTACCTAGAATACCTACATCGCCGTTTGGAGATATTTCGATTAAACCGTAGGTAGCACATACGAGTACCTACATAGGTACGGTACCGACTTATTTCCATATCAACTAAATAATAGGTAGGTATAGTTATGTAGGTACTTACATCGAAATGATCTTCGCAACAATGTCTTGTAGCCTGGGCAGAAGGTGGAGTTTTATCATCTCTTTTCACAACGGCATACAATTTTTTACGTAGTTTTGGGTCTTTCGGCACGTTAAAAAAGAGTTTTTCAGGCGTTTTAAATGAAGTATTTGTACATTTTGGCACTATACAATATTTATACATAGTTAGAAAGGTGAATTAGATACAAATCCGATACTTAATTTGTTTCAAAGACACAATTAACCAATGAAAACACCTGAGCGCCTTATCGCTGCCAACGGCTAACTGCCGTGGACCGTCAGAGTGACGTCAGAGCCTACCGCGCCGGCCGTAAATGAACTTCGCTAGTAATTTGATCATAACTTCGTCAATTTTTGTCGTAGAACAAAACTTTTTGCACAGTATGTTAAGGATTTCTTAGCTCTATAAATCTGCATTCTCAACTAAAAATGTTACGTATCCTCATTGAAAAAAAGAATATATTGATGAGAAATACTGTAACTTTATTATAACTATCCTTTAAAATTATTGCACAACAATACATAGTACAACAAAATGAAAACAAATTAAGACGGCGTACGGAGAAAACCAAACATTTATTGTTGAAAAGTCGAAACCACAGATTAGATATACACTATATTATTAAATACTATACTTATAAATCTGTGAAATCGGCCCGACCGTACCACACATTGCCCTGCTTGCAGGGTTGGAGTGGTGAGATCGTGCGTCGGGCTGGCAGGATGACCCTAGGTGTAAGCAATTAAAAAATCGGCCCTGCAAGCCCACACACGATACGATTGGCAGGGGCCCTGCAAGTAGGGCTTTGTGTGGGGCACTTAATACATTAAAAAATCGTTCTAAAATTAGTGTGATGATTACAAACATATTAGTTATTTGCAAAACGTATAAACACATAAGTTTACTCCTTAGCGACTTCTTAAAACAAATAAAATAAGAATTCATATGATTTTTTCATTGGGGAATTTATTTGATAGGTTTTTTTTTCTGTAAAATTAAATGGGTCTCACAAAATAAAATTGGTTCTAAATGTTGGCTAATGGCTACAAATGCTACAATGACAATTCAGTAGTAGTACTGGGTTAGTCTATGGTATGATAGCTCGTCTCGTAATTCCATCGCAGTCCTAAATTCCTAAAATGTGCATGCTGTTAACTGATAGGTCACTGCCTCATTTCCCAGTGAGAAGTTAAGAAAAAAATAAAGACACTGCCAAGTTGAGTTACGTCAAAAATAGTCAAAATGTCATGTCAAAATTGTCAATGTTCTTCAGATTCAGAGAATTCAGAGACATCGAAATCTCCACCACAGAGTACATTTTATATAACTGATCTCCACTTTGAGCGAAATGTCGAAGTGTGATATCATTACACAGTCAGTTAATAATAAATAAAATAAATTATTAGAATAAATATTCGATGAGATGGCTATATTTGAAAAAAATTGTCAAACCAATGGTATCGTCGACGATACAGATGAGCTACTATGTACCCTAGAAAATGCACAAAACATCAACAAACACACTGTGAGTGTTCTTTTTGTCGGGAGTTGTGATTTGTTGCAGGAATTTCGCATACGTTGCTGCTTTCCTGTTTCCGTTTAGCCATGGCCAACCATTGTTGTTTACTGTTTTAGGAGTATGTGTTGCGAGTGCAACGGGGTCCATGTAAAGAGAATAAGTGGGCGGTATCGCGTCGGTACCGGGACTTCGCGGCTCTGCACGCCAGCCTACACCAGGCGAAGATTGATCTCCCGCTGCCACCAAAGAAGCTTATTGGGAACATGCAACCATCCTTTATTGCAGAGAGGCAGATAGCCTTACAGGTAGGATGAAGTTTATTGAGTTAATTTAAATATTTCTTTAGTGTCTGTCTTCTGATTAGCAGTTGCAACCTTTGTAAGCAACCTAGTGTAGAATTTATACGTCATATGTTCATTCATCCCAGGTCACATGTTATCTGCAAATTTTATTGAGACAACTGTAGCAGCCATACAAGCAGCCATTTACAAGTAGAATGGATAATTCTTGAATGCCCTACCCATTGATATTAGGCCTTGATATTCGACAGAGCCTTTGTGGAAATGGTCTATTAAGTTTCAAATATCTCTCACAAAAGCTCATAACTCATCTGGAGTCATAGTTTCGCACTGACCTTAATTTAATCATATATTTATATCTGTGTATTTTTTACAATGTGTGTGTGTGTGTAGATATTTATAAATATTTTTATATACATATATATTTCCCGTTGTTTTTTTATTTCTTGTTATGTATAATATTAAATACATATATAAAACCACCTGCCACTTATTCTCACTATTTTTTTTATTTAAGAAAATAAATATAACAATGTAGTATCTGATTTGTATTATTTTGTATCATATTGCTTGTACCTTGAAAAAATTCACGACATTTGTATCTGTACTTGGAAACTTGTTTGGTAAAAAGTAACAAGCAGTAAGTAAAAGTGCCAATAATACAGTAATGTTCAAAGTTCAAAATATAGATAGATACATCTAGGCTTATTCCATTACTTATCTACCTAATATGCTTAAAAAGTATTGTATATTATGTGTATTATTGCAGAATTATATAAATGAAGTGCTGAAACATGCAATGCTGGCCCTGTCGCTCCCTGTGAGGAGTTTCCTGGACCCAAACAATTATCCTTTAGACATGGCAGGTACTTAGTAACATATATTCATCTTTTTGCATCATGCCATGATTCATGATTGATGCATGATGTTTGTGTCTCACCAGCTGTTGTTGTTCCCACAATTTTCATGCTTTACCCAATTTTTATCTATCATTAGCTTGACAAAGGAATTCTACAATTGTATATTTAAAAATAGTTTCCTTTACCTATGTTGTATTCAAAATCCTATACTACCTATAAAACATCTATTCTTATTTAGTACTAAGATCTTTATAATGTCCTTTTATCGAGGTCTTTGAATGCTTTATAATATGTTACAGAACAGGCACTACAAACTATGTCTATTGCGTTGAGAGGTGATGGCCAATATGAGTTAAAAGGGCCTCTACCGGACATAGGTTGGAGGATTCGGAAGCACTACTTTCTGGTAAGTATATAAAGAATGTAACAATTATCAATTCTACTTATAATTGTTTTGTTTATATTTTTTTGATAAGACTGCTACATTTATGAGTCCTGGTCATGCTTGTTTATGCAATAAATACAGTAAACAAATACTTTGTATAGTTAATGCTATAATTGGTTACCACAAAAGATTATATTATTGTTGTGAAAAGTGGGATATGTACCTTCTATAATACAGTCCAAATAATACCCTGGTTAATACCAGTTTAGACTGGTAAAATCAGTCAAAAGTAATATTGACTAAAGACCCAATTAGCTGCACAAAATTAGAACTTTTAAAGATGTTGATGGAACCCTGCTTCGTTAAGCTAAGAACACCAAGCCCTAACACAGCCTAGCCAACATGATGGTAGGTGTGGATTTTTACCATTTTAAATTTGGTTTTTAGTTTCACTTGGTTCTGAGTTTTGATTGTAACATATAAATAGCTTATAAAGTGTACATTTAAACTGATACATATTTCTTCCAGGTTACGGACATTGTAACCAAGACTGACTGCCTGTTGTCGTGGCAGAGTTATGGGCCCGACAGCCACCTGCGTGGCAAGAACTTGCAGATGGCATTCAAGAGTTTGCAAAGTATCAGTGTGAGTAACCTACCTCCTAACCCGTTTACTGAGAACAGAGCAAAACAATAATAAACTCTTACACGCATCCACATTCACACTCCCGCTGAGCCTGTATGTGGTGAGGGATGATAAAAATAGCACAATTTGACCGTTTCATGACAAATTCAGCCAGGGCTCGAAGTTCAGCAGCCAGGGGCACTGACGAACTCGCCAGAAATTCATAAATACAGATTTTGACATATACACAATAAATTTGGAAACATTTTTTTTCGGAATCTATCGATTACCTATCGTTCTCTGATACATAGGTTTTTTCAAGGTTTAATCAATGTACAGACTCGTTAGATATTTATTAAGTAGAGAGAGAGTTAGTGTAGAGATGTTAAAATCTGAATTTAAACATCCAAAAGTCTGTGAAATCTGGCATTTACCAGTTTACAAAAAATGGAATTACCACTCACACGTTGGACCGGAATTATTTCGATGATTATTTCAAGATAAAGATTTCATTTTGTTCGCAGCACCCCTACATTGACGAAATTTTGGCCCTCCATAACTTGGAATCGGGTGCGTTCGTAGTGCGAAGGATACACGAGAACGGCAGCATAAGAGACCTCTTGTACGGCACGGAGTACAATAAGAGCTACATGGCGAAGTACGGCAACCCTAAACAGCGGAAACCGTTCACGACTGGGCAGATAGCGCACTACGGATATCAGATACTGCAAGCGTTGAAGTTTCTGCTCGACAAGGGATTGCCTCATGGTATGTGAATATATTAGGACAAAGGCGAAACAGATTCACTTCTAGAAAGTAAGTTTTCCATAGGTCATATTGCACATATGCCTAGAAATTGTAACGGACAAGAATATTTCCCATTGAGATGGAACTGTCGGCGAGAAATGGTGGTAAATAACATGTAATGTACCAAACTATTTTGAGTGATTTCCCTCCAATATAAGGTCACGTTCACTCCGGCAACATAGCGATAAGCGCGCAGGGCTGCTGTTGATGGACGTCGAGAAAGTCTTCCAAGTAAAAACAACATGATATCAAATAATTTACTTCAGGTCACGTGCACCAGTGCAATATATGAGTAACCGTACTTGATCTGACGAAAGGCGAGAACATCGTTGGGCGGCTTATATGCAATGCTAGCCGCGTGGCTATATTTTCACATCTTGATCTTGCCACTCCTATATTCAATAAGACCGCCTGCAGATGGTCGTCGAAAACGTATTTATGTTGTCTTTACCCTTACCACCGAAGCCCGGGTCCCGGCTTCGAATCCCGGCAGGGGAAGATATTTGATTTACTGATAAATTTGGTTTCTGTGAGTTCGCCAACATAGGCCTACGCTTACCGCAAAGGTAGCGTTTTATAAAAATGATGTATGTTTGTACAACATGTACGTATATTTATATGTTGGTATGTATGTTCATCTATCTATATTTATATTAATATTATTTTGTTATCGATATGTATGTTTAAAATTAAACCGCTGTCTGGTTAGCCCAATGGTTGGCTGGTAGAGAATGCTTTATGCAAAAGCTCGCCATTTGTACCCTGTAAGTTTTGTATGTGGTTCCATTTACATAATTAAATAATTCATTAAACATAATTAAATAAATAATTTGTCTCAGGTCACGTGCACACGGGCAACATAGCGATAAGCGCGCAGAAAGCGCTGCTGTTGGACGTTGAGAACGTGCTGATGGGCGTGCCGAGCGCGCTGCGGCCGCGGCTGCGCGGCGCGCGGTGCGCCGGCGCGGAGGCGGTGGACGTGCACTGCTTCGCGCGCGCGCTCTACGAGATGGCGGTGGGGTGTCCGCTCGACGAGGACTACCGCGATCTCTACCCGGAAGGGATGTCGGAAGACTTGGGTGAGGAAATAAATAAAATAAATAAATAAATAAATATCTTGGACATTCTCACACACGGCCATCTGACCCCAAAGTAGGCGCGATCCTGTGTTATGGGTGTCAGAGACTGATATACATACATAATATATTTTTATATACATACACTTAAATAGATAATATTAACATCCAGACACAGAACAAATACAAGTGTTCGTCACACGAATATTTGTCCTGAGTGGGATTCGAACCCACGACCCCTGGCGCAACAGACAGGGTCACTACCGATTGCGCCAACGGGCCCGTCAAATGTTAAAATTATCGATATGACAAGTACATGTGTCGGCGTGGAAGTGTAGCTCTAGAACGAAATTGGAGGAGCTGCACATACGGGTATCAGTGCATGAGATATTCGGCTGTCGAACCAATCAGCGCGTAAGAATTTAAATTTCGACATTAAAGTTCAGAGCTACACTTTCGTTCCATTACTTTTATCCTATTATTGCTTTAGCAGTATCTTTTTAGTCGTTATGCAAAATAATTTTTTTATTCTTAAAATAAAGAAGTTATGTTGTTTTTTCTTGATATGAATGAATTTCAATCAGCCAGCTTAATAACAGTTGTGCAGTAAAATAATTACTTGGTGAGGGAGATGTTGGAATCTGTCATAGATATTTGTTTCTACAAAAGTCCGCTTGACTGTGTCTCCTTTGTAAATCAAGCAATCCTAACCCGAATCTCATCTATTGAGTTAAATAGGTTTATTTTATAGGGTGCGAACAAATATAGTTTTGTAAGCATATTGGCCAATTGTGAAATAAAGCTGGCCAAATAATTATTCTGCAGCCCACATTTTTTTTAATGAAATGTATTTTTAACTAAAATAAACGGATTATCGGTTGATTTATACTGCTAACCAAATTTAATTTTTTTATTTCCTACCACAATCCTTTCTTTGTCTCACTGCTGGGCAAGGGTCTCCTCAGACTTCACATGCCTTCGTGAAAATTATGAAGAACTCAGGCATGCAGGTTTCCTCATGTATTCTTCACCGTTACAGCAAGTGGCATTTAATTTCTTAATCTCTTCCTCTTTTATTTAAAACTTCACTCGCATGTATATACATAGATGTATGTCCTGGAATCTTGCAATCAATATTTCACCGACTTCCACTGAAGCTATCGAGCTGAAATTTGGCACACATATTTGGTTCCAATGACAATGCACAAAATAAAAAAAAAGTTATAAAAAGCTTTTTTTTAAAAGCTTTTATTTAACTTCACTCGTATGTATTCATTCATGTAAGTATGTATGTCCTGGAATCTTGCAATCAATATTTCTCCTACTTCCACTAAAGCTATCGAGCTGAAATTTGGCATACATATTTGGTTCTGATGACAATGCATGAAAATAAAAAACAGTTATAAAAAGCTTCTTTTTAAAAGCTTTTATTTAACTTCACTCGTATGTATTCATTCATGTAAGTATGTAATTGTATGTCCTGGAATCTTGCAATCAATATTTCTCCCACTTCCACTAAAGCTATCGAGCTGAAATTCGGCACACATATTTGGTTCAGATGACAATGCACGAAAATAAAAAAAAGTTATAAAAAGCTTTTTTTTTTTTTAAAAAAATTTATTACTTCCGTATAATCTATTTCAGAATCGGTGATCCGGCGATGTCTATCAAGTAGCGCGTGCAAGCGGGGCCCGCCCAGCCTGGAGCAGCTGCTGCACGAGCCGTTCTTCACCCGCGCCACGCTCACGGGACTCACTCCGCACTGCATGTACGTTAAGGGGCACCTAAAGTTCCCCGTCACACTCAAGGACGATTTGAAAAACGCCGTGGATAAGATCGAGGCGAGGTTGAAGGCTGATCAGAAATTGGTAAAGGATTTTACTTGATACTTTGTTTAGTTGTAATTTTTTAAACCAGCGAACGAGTGTAACTGTTGATGATTTAAATTACAGTGACTGATCATTCAATTAATTTTCATTCATTCAGATTCATTAAATTTGTGATATAACCAGGTTCGCAGCGCTAAGAGAGAAGTGAGGATACAAGAAATACTCAGCTCTGAACAGGAGATGCGGAAACAGAGACGGAAAGCGGTAAGCACTCGTAGTCACGTTATAATAAAATGTTCTCCATTTTTGCCTACTTATACATTTCTTAAAGTGTGTTCTTGTCATAATTTCAAATTGAATAATAAGTTTGACAGAATATTAAGGACTTGGACTTGTCCACTTATTTCTGTTTACTAAAACTGTTTTTTTTTAAACTAACATTTTAATGAAAAGTTAGACAGCCAGAAACGGACCATAGATTCTATTTAAATTTATTGATAGGTACCTTCACGCGATTATCGTGAAAAAAATTTACATTCACATTGTCAGCTCTTATTAGGTATATTAAAATATGTTATACAAAAACACAAGAGCCAGTAAAGCATAGGAATATGATATAGTAAGTTTTTTGCTATAGATTGATGCTCTTGACATTGATTCACTATAAAATATATAAAAGTAGGTATATTGTATCATATTGTCACCTCCGGAAATGTGATAAGCGTGAAGCAGCTGCTATGTAGATACTTATTTAGCCTTGTAGCACATCGCAAAACATAAATCTAATAATAGACATATGTATTTATATTTACTGAATCGGTAATTACTATTACAGTATTGCAATTCACATAGACGGTATATCGCAACGATCACAAAATTTCTCAATCGAAAATAGATATTATTTACACTATTTATTAATATAATATTACTGGTATATTTTTTTAATATAGGTTCACTGTGATTCAATATTTATGATTAGCCCTTTTGCCTTATCGACTAAAAAATAATTAAATTTGTCACAAACGCAATGGCCACAGATAGATGCCTATGGATAGAGATGTACTCCTTCTTTTTAGAAATCGGTAAAAAAAAGCAAGAACCAATATTCGGTTAGTTTGTTCCTAGACCAATCTCTGTATAGCGCCACTGCATTGTACAAAAAATATCTTGTCCCATAGGAATCTTCGTAATCAGCTTAGACACCGCTAATCTGACTCCTTTAACTCACAACCCATCGATCCATCATCCTTTTAGAATCCACTGCATGATATAAATAATAAATAAATAAATAATAAATATCTTGGACAATCTCACACACGGCCATCTGACCCCAAAGTAGGCGCGAGCCTGTGATATGGGTTTCAGAGACTGATATACATACATAGATATTTTTAAATACATACTTAAATAGATAATATTGACATCCAGACACAGAACAAATACAAGTGTTCGTCACACGAATATTTGTCCTGAGTGGGGTTCGAACCCACGACCTTTGGCACAACAGACAGGGTCACTACCGATTGCGCCAACGGGCCTGTCGGATATAAAACTTTACAAGAACCAATGACTTAAATGTACCTACTTCGTAAAAATAGACCGTTTTATTTGTAGCGCAAACGAGAGAGTGTATGGAAGTCCACTTCGTCGCTGGCGGATACGATGCGGTCGCACGACGGCAGCACCACCTCCTCGCCGACGCCGCCCGCGCTCTGTGAGTATCCGACCAACAGGTTGGCTGGCCACGCTGGCCCAGTGACTTTGGCAGGCTGCAAGCCTCTCCTGGGCGTTATTTTTTATATTATAAATATTTTATATATTATATTTTTATATTATAAATATATTTTATATGAAAGCTAATTGGTTCCATATAGAGTTCGCCCGGGGCAGTACCACCGCCCGCCACGGTACCTAGTACCATTTCTGCCGTGTAATAATTGTTTTTAAAGCAATTGTGGTCCGGTTGGAAAGGTGTGGATTCCGGTTACACTTCTTTAGAGGCGACCATCTTAGTCCTCAAGGGTAGCAACACATCTGTGACTGACTTAGAACGAGACTCCTACTAACAAGTACTAACTGGACTATTACTAACACCAACTAACAGGACTAACTATCACTAACAGTCCCCAGTCCTCATACCTACTAACGAACTGACCAACTAATGTTCTACTTAACTCTCTCAACTAATTGGACTAACCATCCCAGTCCCTAATTGAGTCTTGTTCAAAGTCAGTCACAGTTGTCATGGGCGGCAGCGGATGGGTGGTGCTGCAAGCTCGATTGCTATCTTTTTTCCATAAAAAAAAAAAAAAAAACATTACACACTCACTCCTCTTCTCAAGGCCTTAACCTGTGTTGCGGGTGGAGTACACCAGAAAATAACACAATTTTACATCCATAACCCGAGTAGGTACATTATATTTCTGTCAAATATTCGCCCCGGCCGTGCCGATTCGAACTCGGGACCCACGGTTCGGGATCACTGACCAACGCGCCACGGAGTCGTTATTACGGAGTATGAATTTAATTTTAAATATACTTTATTTGGTGGAAGGTACGGTAAGGATAGTCTGAGTGAGAAAAACAGAATGCAAAAATAGTCAACACGATAATCACTATTTTTTAAGAATCGACTGGACAAGAACGCAGCAAACTCATCTGCCCCAGTCTCCTCTCTCGGTGGAAGCGATACTTTATAAATATAAGTCGTAATGTGTTATCCATACTATCCATACTAATATTATAAATGTGAAAGTGTGTTTGTTTGTTTGTCTGGCTTTCACGTCGCAACGAAGCTATTATATGGTATGGTTTTGGGTGTGGAGATAGTGAGGAGGGTGGAGAGTGACGTAGGCTACTTTTTACCGCGGTAAAACATCCCCATGGGAAGATATCGAGGTTTTGTTATTTGCTAGATATTTAGTTCCGGATGTTGTTAATAGATGGCGTTAGTAAAATTAATTTGCAAGTTCTAACCTTAGTATCTTTTGATCGTGGAACTGTCACTATTCATCCACCAAAAATGTGTCATGTATGATAAACAACTCAAAGTTAATTCCCTTTGACCACGCGGGCGGAGCCGCGGGTAAAAGCTAGTGGGAAATAAAGTATGTTTAACCTGTGTGCAGCGGCGGACACGAGCGCGGCGAGCTCGCAGTGCGCGCCGCCGCCCGCGAGCCCGGCGGCCGCGCGCGGCGCGCTGCTCGACGCGATCTGCTCGTTCGATCGCAACCGCCTCGCGCGCGTCGAATCTAGGTGACTTGCACTTGTTGTATAAGCTCGTCATGAGTTTGTGATGCAAAATGTGAGTGCAACCCAGTGTTTCTTCGATTGGACAGTGTAACATTTTTTCGTTTTGATTTATTTGCTGTTTAAGCAAGGAAAATGTTTACGACACCATCTGACCCTACGTCGGCAAACGTCTCGCGCGTAGACGCTAGGTGACTTGCACTTTTTGTATAAGCTCGTCATGAGTTTGTGTGATGCAAATGTGAGTGCAACCCAGTGTTTCCTCGATTGGACAGTGTTGTATCGATTAATGTAACATTTTTTCGTTTTGATTTATTTGCTGTTTAAGCAAGGAAATGTTTACGACACCATCTGACCCTTCGTCGGCAATCGTCTCGCGCGTAGACGCTAGGTGACTTGCACTTTTTGTATAAGCTCGTCATGAGTTTGTGTGATGCAAAATGTGAGTGCAACCCAGTGTTTCCTCGATTGGACAGTGTTGTATCGATTAATGTAACATTTTTTTGTTTTGATTTATTTGCTTAAACAGCAAGGAAATGTTTACGACACCATCTGACCCTTCGTCGGCAATCGTCTCGCGCGTAGACGCTAGGTGACTTGCACTTTTTGTATAAGCTCGTCATGAGTTTGTGATGCAAATGTGAGTGCAACCCAGTGTTTCTTCGATTGGACAGTGTTGTATCGATTAATGTAACATTTTTTCGTTTTGATTTATTTGCTGTTTATGCAAGGAAATGTTTACGACACCTGACCCTTCGTCGGCAATCGTCTCGCGCGTAGACGCTAGGTGACTTGCACTAGTTGTATAGCTCGTGCAAGTAATGTGGGAGTGAAAAACGCAAATGTGAGTCCGCGCAACACAGTGCGTTTGCGCAGATAAAATTGAAGACAAAAGTGCTACGTCAAATTCGTGTGATTTTTGTATCGATGAATTCTCTTCGCACAAAAATCAACTGTGAACCACTCTAACTTTTATGCGCGATTGTAGTCTGAATATCGAGTAACTAATTTAAAATTCGTTCGTTTTGATTTATCAAATTGTTGTCTAAGGGAAAAAATTCTACCTCCCTTTACAAAGTGATATTTCCCAGTGTTATTATTTACACATTAGCGGACAGGGAACGCCTTTGGAAGCGCTCACGAATTTGTTAATGTCGCTTGTAAATCGTTCGACATCTAAATTGGAGGATTTAGCAGGCAGGGTGATAACTGTCAAAGCAAATTCTTACAGATCATTTTGTATTGTCGTGAGACAGGAAAATGTTAGTAGTATGAGTTTGTGTTACCCAGCTTAGTGTTAGTTCATGAACGTTATTTCATTAGCATTAAGAGGTCTCATAAAGTAAGTTTTTGACATTAGTTTGTCTATTGAATTATATTATTATGTCCTGGAACGGTCTAGACACACGTTCCATCGACTCGGTCTAAAGTTAGACACAAAAACAAGTGCACGAAACATAAAAAATTGGCTAGTGATGTTGTTTAGTTAATGTGAGACTTGTTCGATATTTTTTTAAATAATTAACTAAAGAAAGTGAACTGGAATTTATAAAATAGATCTATAATTTTATTGAAATATGTACATATTTCATAATATATTTCTTGACCTTGATTATTGATTGACCTATTTGTATATTGTAATCATGTGATTAATCTATTCAAATATTTATTTGAACAAAAAATATTACTAATCTTATTTGTAAAATTATAAATGTGTGAAAGATTGAATGTGAGTATATTTATATTTGTGAAACAGATGATTAAATCACCCTTTGATATGCTATGATTATTTCTATTTCTATGTCAGTTTTTAGTAATGCTTGGTATTTTCATTTTTGATTATTCAGATATAATTGCCTAAATTAGATATTAAATTATATTTTGCACATTTCATCTGTTTATTTAGTTGTAATATTAGTCTATCTATAAGTAGTTTTTTTGGGAAAGTGATAAAATGACTGTTTAGTCTCATGTAGCTAGGTTAGGGTCTCATACTCCACCAATGCGGATATGTGAAGAGGTTAGTGGCCATCCAGTGCTAATGTTGAGACACTCGAGGGTTCTCGACAGAGCTAAAAATTGTTTTTACAATTGAAATCTACCGGGGCCGATGGCCTAAAATGCCCGCCGTAGCACATGCGCGCGACCGCACTCGTCGTTGCTTAACTCGGTTAACCCCCACACGTCAGATTATGGGGCGGGATTATACGAGCTATGGGGTTTGGACGCTTCAGTCTCATGTACGTCTGGTTAAGTTATTATGAAATTATTTTTGAAATTATATTCATGTAACAGCTTTAAAGTGAAAAGAATAAATTATTTTACCTAATATTTAAGAGAATTATATAAAACCTAGTTGAAATAATTTTAACGTGTTTTATTTTTTCCATTTTCTATTTCAGGAATAAAAAAGGTATTCACTTATATAGTCTTTGTTTTTATTTATCGAAATAGTAAATTTGTAACATAAACATTGTCCATGTTGTCAGTACAATAAATCTTCAATAATTACACATTTAGTTTAGTGTAAAAAGTGTTTACACAATCACACAATATAGCTTCACGAATAATCGCTCCATTGCTATTTAAACAATACAAAAATTAAAAATTCTTATTTTAAATTACTCCAAAGAATTAATCAATAATACAACAAATTCTTATACATATTTATCATAAGTGAGATTATACACTTTTTCTACTAGAGAAAAATAAACTGAAGTAATGATTTAACCATAACAATTTCAAATTATGCATCTATTCAAAAAACCGAAACCTTAATCTATTTTAACCGAAAATAATCGCACCCCAGTTACTAAATTAATGTGCAATGCAAGAATACTGCAATGATAATTTGGCTGCATACAGGAAGTTAGGTTAATATCTTACAATAAAATAAATCACATTCAAATAATTAAACAATTAACTAAAATTATTACTTAATCTCCTAATAAACCTATCTTGATTCATCCATCGTAGTAAAGTATGTTTATTAAAAATCTTATCACAATTAAAAAGAAAGTGTTTGCATACTACTAAAACATTTACTACTTAGATAACACTGTTTATAATTTTATGACGAAATGAAATATTTCTAATTAAAATTTTTAACCAAAATATTTTTTAAGCGAAATACATGGGAGTAAACCAATGTATGGAATATATACGTTTAAGAATATTCCACGTATGGGTAAACTGTTACTACTGAAGTTATCGTCTCAGTAAATATTATCAGGCACAATGCCGTGCCGTTAAATAATCTAATATCGCACAACAAGTGCCTACAGCTACATACATCTATTCTAGTTCAATTATATCATCTATATCATCGATATTGAAGTCCTTTAGAGTCATCGTGGGCCCTGTGAAAAAAGTCAAGTTAGAAAATTGGTATTTGAACGAAAATCCTAAATATGGATTGTGGTTACCCTTCCCCGCGAGAACCAAATGCGATTTGACAGACTACGAAGCTTTCAACATTGTGAGGAACTCTCGGGCATGCAGGTGTTCTCACACGTGACCCATCACCTAGCAACTGTTATTTATTTACATGAAGCGCACATGACTTCAGTAAGTTAGGGCACTGAGCAAGTAATCACTACGTAGTTAGGGTGCCAAATTATTTCCACCCTTCCACATTCAAATTAGAATCAATATTCTATCTCTCATAATGATAAATTCATACTCACTGCTTAAAAGCCCAGTCTTTTGCTTCTTCGGTTCAGAAGCCGGCCACTGCGAAGGCCGTTTCTTGTCACCGGAGAGAGCAGATGCCTCGCTCTTCACGTTAACGAGGCGACTGGAAGGCGGAAAACGTAGTTTAAGTTTGTGCACTTTCTCATCTGTTGGGGTTCTGCCAAAAAAAAATTGAGTTCTGAACAATTTAAAAATAATAAACCTTTGTTAAGCAGAAAACCCCGATAGCGGTTTGGTATTGAATAAGATTACAATACTATTTTCGGCGTCACTCCACCACCAGACAAATTAGAAATTTTTCATACTTACGTCTTGGATACAACCGTTGAAGGTTTCAACAATGAGGATGTCGACTGTTTTGATGTCGATGCGGATGGTTTTGTCGGTAGTGATGAGGATAATTTCGACAAGCTTAATGTCGATGATTTCGACGAGCTCAATGTTGATGGTTTCGACGAGCTCAATGTTGATGATTTCAACGAGCTCAATGTTGATGATTTCGACGAGCTCGATGTCGATGGTTTAGGCATCTGTGACGATATTTTAACCGTATTCATATGACTCGTTGTAGCTTTTCCGGACGATTTACCACGTATGATAATATCTTTTGAAGAACCGACCATAACGGTGTTTGCTGATTTCGTAGCTTTGTTTGTATCGCCCATGTTTGTATTAGCAGTCTCGATATGTGTCAAATCTATAGACGCGCGAACTGGTTGTGGGCTTAATGTGTTATTGGACGCCTGTTTTTTAAGATTAAGCCCCTTTAAATTTTTCTTGAATAACAAGAGCTTCGTATTGAAGTCTATTTTGTTTTTCGTTGCATTAGGGTTGAGCAGCGAGTTTGATGCAGATTGTTTGGGTTCAGTCTTCGATGAGCCGCTACGATTGTTCATGGCGTCCTTAGTGATGGATATACTAGACTTAGCCAGGCCAGGATTGCCTTTATCAATCCTCACATTAGATTTAGTCGGAGATACTCCATACTCGTCTGCCTGGATATGGATTACGTCTTTAAGTATCGACAAGGGATCGTTTCCGGGGCTCGCGGGGCGCGCCCCTACCGAACTCGTAGTAGATGGTTTCCGCCTGTCTACTAGTGATGTCGATTCGTTTGCCGTTGTAAGCAATGTCTGCGGCTTAGTATTATCTGGCATCTTTTCCGCCCTAGTCAGAACTTCGAAATTACCAGATTTCGTAATTCGTACTATGTCCCCAGGCTTGCAACGATTTTTGATCGCTTCCGTGGTCTCTTTGTTTTTCAATAAATCAAACGCTTTCTCCTTGGTTATAATTTGCGGTCCCTTATTTTGCTTATTTTGTGTATACGACACAGTATAACCCGGGGGCTTAGAAGTTGTTTTGACTGTAGAATTAGTACTTCTCTGATGACTAGCACTGACGAAGGTGGGGGCCGGTAGTGAATTTTGCGGGATCCTCGTCTGTATATCTGGGGTTATTGCTGCTTCCGAATTGTCTGGTCGCAGTATATGAGGCATTTCTTGAACGCTAGTCATAACGCTGTGGGGCGTGTTGGTGGTGACTGCGACGGGTGTTGGCAAGGATCGAGGGTTGGCGAGGCTCGATTGAGCCGTAGGAGGGGCGCGGCGGGGCGGAGCGGAGTCCTCTTCGTCGCTGTCCAAGCAAATAGTATTATTCGACGGTGCCGGCGCGCTACCCGGCACTGTCGTAGTGTACGTTACGTCAGGCACAATAGACTGCGGAAACACCAACTTGCCGTCCGATATCGTCAGCGTTAAGTACTGAGCCTGTGACACTGGGATTGCGCTCGGCTGCACCAGTTGGGGCACCGTAGGCGTACCTACGCTAGGATTCATAGCTCTATACATTATCTGCTGAGATCCTACAGTACTAGGTGCTTCCGTTCTGGGTGCAACGGGCTCGATCTTCGTACCCCTCATTCTGAACATCGGTTGCGTATTCGACATAAAAATTTGACCCTGCGAGTACGATTCAGGTATAATAGCCTCTTCAGCCGCCGCTCCGGGTGTCTTTGAGGAAACAGAAGTTATTACTAAAGGCTGAGAGTTCTGTTTATAATATGGCTCAGGTGTAGGTTTGTTGTCAGTAGATCCTAAGATAACATCGTCGTCATCGGGCAAGATACATTCTTCGACAACTTCGGGCGTCTTCTGGTTGCCAGAGTAACCTTTAAACCTGCCGAGTGGGATTTTATTTATCTATAGTAGAAATAACACAAATTTAAGACAATAGTGGATATTAAATTTTTTTTTGCGCATACACCCTTGCATACCTAGTAATTAATATCAAGTTAATACAATATAAGAAAGATTAAATCCAAAAAAAAAAACTTTAATTTATTTTTCCATACAAGAACATAACTTTAGCTATATTTAGAAATTGTTTTTATTTGCTGTAATTACCCTAAGTTAATGTTCTCGAAATAAAAGCTTAAAAAGAGCTTACATTCCGATGGGCACGACGCTGGGATGCTTCGACACGGGTTCGAATATTTTAGGCTTATTTTGCGGAGGATTTCTTTCTGGTACTGTTATTTCGTTCCCCGCTGTCGCGTCTTGTTTGGTAGCCTTTTTTAAAGACCGACTTATCGACGCGTCGTTTTTTTTTATCTCCTTCTTTTCGTACAATCTCTTTAAGACGTCTTTCCCTAACACCTGTAAACGAAAATATGATGAAACTATGTTTTTGTTAGCAAATACTACAAGTAGCAAAGTAGCTGTAAATAGGTTCTACCATTCTAGGTTTCAATTCTCTAATTCGATTTCACCCAAAGTTAGTCCCGAATAGAAATCAGCACAATATGAAACGAACAGAACAATGGTTGTTCTGAACTGAAATAGTGGAAACACCATGTGATATGGTCGGTACGTATTGAAAATGCTTTACGAAATGCGATACGAAACAGGGCTCATTTTGAATTATGAATTTTGAATAGTATTTTCATAGAAAAGTGATTTTCAGTACATCACTAACAGCATAGGGCACAAAAGAACAATTATTACAGAAACATACCAACCTTGACAGCAATATCATACAGCGGTCCACTAGTGATCTCCTTACCGGTGGTTTCGACCTCTTTAAGAGCCTTCTGGGTACTGTACTGAGCCGCTAGCACCGCCGCGTCTTCGTCCAGCAGTTGGTTCGACTGATATGCATACGCCACTATCTTTATGAAGTTAGCGTTGCTCAACATCGAAGGATGTAACGGAACGGCTTCCTTGGCTTCAGTCTTATTTGGACTCGCGTCCTCGTCGTCGCTTACAGTTATACTCGGAAACCTCTTTCTCTCGACTATCGTAGATTCCATTTCACTTGACGTCTTATCATTCTTCTCAGCTTTGTTTCTCACAACCCTATCGTCGGTCCACTCGTCGTCATCGTCCAACGCCACGATGTCACTATCGAGTGACTCCAGACTGTGTTCCGCTGCCAACGCCGCCTTCCTCTTCGTCTTGCCGTTCAAATTACTCGGATCAACAGATTGAAGCATCGCTGATTTAGCTGTCGATTTCACGGCGATTGCTCTCGATTTTTTCTTTACAATCTCTTCTTGCGGGACAATCGGGACTTCTACGGTTTCCGTGCTCACCTCGCTTACTCTATCCATGCTGTCATCATCGTCATCTATCAGATTAATTGAAGATTCGACTGGGATCATCGTTTTACTTTTTGGTCCGCGTTTCTTCGTTATCACCTCGGATGAGCCATTGCTGGCGTCGTCGATCAGACTGGATTCCGAATCCGCAGGAAAAATTCCAGATCTTTTTCCACCTTTAATTTTTTTCTGCGCTGGCGCATCGTTGGATACGGGCGACTGTTCCCTACTAGAAAATACGGAAGCTACTAGCGGGGCATCGTCTGAATCCGACCCGTAGGACCGTCGGGGTTTATTTTTAAGTCGCGCCGATTTCATTCCGCTATTGCCCTGCAGTTCGGCGAGCACACTATCATCATCCAGCGTGCTGCGATCGGAATCTGACGTGACCTTCCGCGGTCGGCCCCTGGATCTCTTGACAGTCGGTGTCGGTGTCGGTTGAACCGTGCTGCTATACTTCCGGGGTCTGCCTCGCGTCCTCCTTACCAGTTCCCCGACCGGCACGAGGAGGGACCCGTCGTTGCGATCGTCATCGAGCGATGTCGCTGGTTCTGCTTCACTTTTAATTTCTATTTCGTTCGAGGAGGGAATACTTTCTTCGGCAACGATGTCAGTAAGTGGCGGTATTTCTGATGCAACAGTACCGTCTTCCTCCTGCAGCATGACGGTGGCGATACTCCTGGTGAGCTCGTCGCACTGGTCGAGCCCGGTGCCGCCCGCGTCCACTATTCTCCGAACGTTGCCCACCAGCTGCGTGATATCGTGCGATTGCTTGGTGGTATGAAAATTGTGTTTAATCAACAGTTCCATTATCTTCCTTACTTTAGCTTCTTCCTTATCATGGTCAATTTTAACTTCCTTTTGCTCGGTTTTAGATTCTTCTGGCGGTGGTGTGGGAGTGGCGTTGGCGGTTGCCCCCTTTCTCCCTCTTCTTCCCTTAGGCGCGGGCGGCGGTTGCGCCTGTTCCTCATTTTCTGTCTTCGGTACGATCGATCCGGATGCTTTGGCGAGGTCGGCTTCCATCAATCGGTGGATGCCCTGGCTTGCTTCCAACAGGCGGTTTTGCATTTCTGTAAATATGATAATAAAATGTTATATTTGTAACATGGCAGTAGTCTAGTAGAAAATGGAAGTACTATTTCTTCATTACAGAACTGCTAACTATTAGATGGGTGAGCCTGGCGCTGTTAAAAACTGCTCCTAATGATAAAGTTTAAAAAGTAGATGTGTTATAAGCTCTGAAAGTGACCAAAGTCTAGAAGGAACGCTGAAAAAAATAGCTGCGCATAGGGTGTCACATCAGGCGACATAATACTGTTGGCGAACCACAATACACTTACGGCTGACAACTTGCTCGCCCCGCGCCCGAAGATACCTTAGTTTCGACTTATTCAAGACTAGTGGACGCCCGCAGCTTCGCTCTCACACATAATAATAGATTCTTCAACGCGTTAACTTTAGCTCCACAAATTTGTAATGAATCCGTAAATGTGTTATCCCCTATGTTTATTTTACACCCTTAAGGGTAACATTTTTACAAACTTTAAATGCCATATTTATTTATATCTAATCAACAGCCTCAAATATTCATTTTATGCTTCTAGTTCTAAAAATGACAATACTTTGATACAACCTTTCATCCCCTTTTTCAACCCTTTACAACACTTTTTTTTCCAAATTAAAAAGTAGCCTATGCCCTTTCTCAGGCTCTAGAGTATATGTGTACCAAATTTCATTTAAATCGGTTCAGTAGTTTTGGCGTGAAAGCGACACAGACAGACGGACAGAGTTACTTTCGCATCTATAATATTAGTATGGAAGTATGGATTAGCGCTAGACATTGATGCTGGTCTCTACAAACTCCTCTGGAGTTTGTCGGGATGTTTTAATTGTATTAGTCTTAAGCATTTATTGAATAAAGTTTCTTTAAAAAAAAAATATATATATTTATGGTATGGTAACCTTGACAGCCCAGTGGCTATCGAACTCGCCTCTCACTCGAGCGGTCCGGGTTCAAACCCCAGTGGCACGCACCAATGACTTTTCTAAGTTATGTGCGTTTTAAGAAATTAAATGTCACTTGCTATAACGGTGAAGGACACATCGTGAGGAAACCTGCATGCCTGAGAGTTCATCATAACGTTCTCGAAGGTATGTGAAGTCTGCCAATCCGCACTTGGCCAGCGTGGTGGACTAAGGCCTAATCCCTCCCATTCTGAGAGGAGACCCGTGCCCAACAGTGGGACGTCTATGGGTCGCAGCGATGGTAACCTTTGTTGGCGTGCTCCTCCTGGAACTGCATCCAGGCGGCGTTCCGCTCGTGCTCGGGCAGGTGCTGCTCGCGCGAGCCGCGCAGCAGCGAGTCGTGCTCGCGCACGGCGTGCAGGCGCGCGCGCGCCGCCACGCGCAGCAGCGCCACGTCCGACACGCCCGCCGCCAGCCCCGCCTCCACCGATGAACCCTCCTCGTCGTATCTACGTACCAAAGTGTACAAAATTACATGCGATGCCATACTTCAACGATTGATGTAACTGCATAGCTTCTGCATCGTAAGAAAGAAAGAATAAATCTTATTCACCACATGAACGGTAAATCTGACAAGCCCGACAGGCGGAGCGTATCTGCGTGCCAAGCTGTACAATAGTTATTGATTGTAGACTGTTACAATTGCAAAGTTCTTACATTATACAATACTAGTGGACGCCCGCAGCTTTGCTCGCGTGGAATTAGACGTAACATAACCTAAATACAAAATTTCATTGAAATAATGTAGGTATATACGAAAAACTTTTATACCTACTAACTTTGCACCCCCCTTTTACCCCCTTAAGAGATGATTTTCGAAACTCAATAAAAAACCTTCATAGGTACTGAATTTCATTCGAATAACATCAAAAACGGCAAAGTTTCATACTAACTTTGCACCCCCGTTTTACCCCCTTAGGGGATGAATTTTCAAAAATCCTTTCTTAGTACTCCCCTACGTTATAAAAGGAACCCCTGTGCAAAATTTTAAGTTTCTAACCCATATAGTTTAGGCCCTGCGTTGATATGTCAGTCAGTCAGTCACCTTCTCCTTTTATATATATAGATTACAGCGATAGCATATTTCAACGATTGATGTAACTGCATAGCTTCTGCATCGTAAGAAAGAAAGAATAAATCTTATTCACCACATGAACGGTAAATCTGACAAGCCCGACAGGCGGAGCTAGCCGCCTCCACCGACGAACGATCGAACGATCGTATCTGCGTGCCAAGCTGTACAATAGTTATTGATTGTAGACTGTTACAATTGCAAAGGTCTTACATTATACAATATAAATCAGTATGCCCTGCCTATGCGTACAATTTAGATGGGTCATTCATATTCATAATCTTTATTTGCTCTGAAAAAGGTTGTGTGTGGTCAAAGGGGTTCTTTTTAACAGACATGTACAGCGATAACATATTTCAACTTTTGTATTTAACTGCATAGCTGCTGCATCGTAAGGAGGAAACAATAACTCTTATTTACCATTGGAACGCTGCATAAAAACCACCGTTTGTAAACGGTAAAGATAGACCACTTTTTGCCTATGTCCACTGTCCAGGAAGTATACTACATCTTTACCAAAAATCACATCGATCCATCATTCCGTTGAGGAGAAGAAGGACAAACTAACAAACAAACTTTCTTCCACACCTGTAGCCAGTGTAGGCCAGTGTTCAACAGTGGGACTCCATAGGTACGGTAAGGTAAGGTAAAGGTAAGGTATGCTTACCGATACAGCTCGGTGAGTTCGGCCATGTTGTAGTGGCGGTCGATTTGCTGCTCGTCGACCACGCGGCACGACACCGCCTGCTTCGCCACGGACCGCTCGTAGATCTTTTGCTCCATCGTGCCCTACGAACGAAGGAAGGAGTAACACTGAGTTTCTACATATATTCTTTTCGATAGAATGATGTTATTTTTATATAAAAAATATATTATTACCGCAGGACTGCTGGAAGATATTTCCTGAAAATAAGCAGTTCCTTTGTACACCTGTTTCTTTCTTTTGTTTTGTTCATTTCTATTTCATGTAATTGTGTGTACATAAATATTAAAATAAATAAAATAAAATAAAAATTATTTTCTACAAGCAGTATATGAAACTACTGGGACCAAGCGGTTATTACTACCGCATAATATAATTAAATAATCTAAAAGTGACAAGACCTTTCCATTGTAAGATTTATTTCAGTTAATTGGTGATAACACGTTTTGATATAAAAAATTAATTAATTAAAGACCATTGTTAAATACATATGTCCAAGTAAATGTATATAATATGTATCAGTAGGATACATATTATATTATAAAATATATGAAACTTGGATGATTGTTACCACAAAACGTATTTGGATGAAACTTGGCACATGGATAGATGATAACCTACATCACATAGGATATTTTTCATCCCAAAAATATGTTTCCTTGGGATGCTTTGCACGATGGCGCTGACACTAGTTCTGAACTTGATAACACTAACAAACGATATGATTGTATCCCGGAGCCCCCGGCCCACTTTCTTATTGTGGATCGGAACGAAATCTTTCTTTCAGAAAGATTATGACTGTTTAATTAATTTTTCCGCGGCCGAAGCAGCAGCGGACAAAAGCTATTAAACTATAAAACTCGACACCCACTCACCATAGCAACAAGTCGGTATATATAACAGTCCTTCTTTTGGCCGAAGCGGTAGACACGAAAGATGCTCTGTATGTCGTGCGCGGGGTTCCACGATGTGTCGAGGATGATGACGCGGTTGGCCGCCGTCAAGTTGAGGCCGAGCGAGCCCGCGCGCGTCGAGATCAGGAACAGTCTTTAATAACATTAATTTTTTTTTTAAAAAAAGCTTTTTAAAACTTTTTTTTTATTTTCATGCATTGTCATCGGAACTAAATGTGTGCCAAATTTCAGCTCGATAGCTTCAGTGGAAGTGGGTGAAATATTGATTGCAAGATTCCAGGACATACATACTTACAATAATACATATGAAGTTAAATAAAAGCTTTTAAAAAGGAATAAGGGTCAATTCAAGTCAAGTTCTACATAATATTGTATTTGCACTGTACATTTTTAGCCGAACTATCTGTACTACCTACCTAATTTAAGTTTCTCATTTTAAGTGACTTTTACTGAATGTATGTCTTATGAGAAATAAATATTCTTTAAACCGAACTATGACGGTCCGTTGACGCAATCGGTAGTCACCCTGCCTGTTACGCCAGGGATCGTGGGTTCGAATCCCACTCAGGACAAACATTCGTGTGACGAACACTTGTGTTTGTTCTGTGTCTGGATGTTAATATTATCTATTTAAGTATGTATTTTAAAATATATACGTATGTATATCAGTCTCTGACACCCATAGTACAGGCTTGCGCCTAATTTGGGGTCAGATGGCCGTGTGTGATATAGAGTGTTCATGATATTTATTATTATTATTAATAACAAATTGGGTGGAGATCACACTCTCACGTTACTTTAAAAGGTGATAGAGCATAGGCTTAAGGGGCGCTATATAGATAGAGGAACTCTATATAGGTATAGCTCCATAATATAGAGGGTGTTAAATAACAGTAGCCGATATAAAATAGTACGAGCAAGCGCGTACAAGTTTATGTAGAGTCAGCATTTTACTTCTTATCGGATTGATGGATTGCGGAAAACAATTTAATCATTGTTGGGTTTTTCTTGAAATTCCCAGTAGTAGAGTAGTTCGTAGTTGTTTAGTGACCGATATATGGCAACAACTCGCCACCTATTACATGGAACCTAAACATAACTGGTGAAAAGTGGCTGTACGTACACCGGTCTACCTCTTCGAGAATATACAGGCGTGATGTTATGTTTAAGTACACGCAGCGGCACGAATGTGTAGCTCTGATCTTGAATGCACAGACGCCGAAATTTAAGGTATCGTCTTGCGGGGGGGTGTACGGATTGTCAGTCGTAAGCGCTGATTGGTTCGTCAGACGTATTTATGTCCGCCGAATTGAACAGCTATCACCTTCGAATTTCCTTCAGAGCTACACTTTCGTGCCTTATTACGTCATGTATGATAAACAACTCATTGTTAATTCCCTTTGACCACGCGGGCGGAGCCGCGGGTAAAAGCTAGTCTAGTTTATAATCCAGTAGCGACGTGAGTGAGAAAAACTATAATTACTTAGTATTGATGTTGATTTCGGCATTGAACTCGCGACACCACTTCTGGCGCACCTCCGGCGGCACCGAGCCGTCCAGCCGGTAGTACTGCTGGCCGAGGCTCCACTTGTTGATGCGCTTCAGGAAGTACTCGAGCGCGTCCAACGTGTACAGGGACGTTGAGAATATTAGCCTGGAACGACATTTTACGATGCTGTTCAGATAATGATCCATCCATCCGTCAGCCTTTTGAGGTCCACTGCTGGACATAGGCCTCTCCTAAACGACACCACACCGACCGGTTCTGTACCTTCTGAAACCAGCGGTTTCCCGCCGTCTTCTTCAGGTCGTCTGCCCACCTAGTCGAAGGGCGAAATGTGCTCCTTTTTCCGAGTCGTGGTCTCCATTCGAGGACATACAGATGGAGAACAGATAATAATACTGAAGAAGAAGAAGAAGAAGAATACATTTATTTCATAAGTAGACAATACAAATTAACATCAACACAATTTAAAAACGATAAAAATAAAATTTAATTGGCTACTTGATGAAAAGGGGCCGCACTCAGCGATGGCCGTAGCTGTGGCAGACTACGACCGCTGGTTTTCAGTGCGACCCATTTTGACCCAGTTCGGACTAGTAGTGGTAAAACTTTGCTTAAAATAATTATATTAAAATGCCAATGTAACAAAATTAATATGCAACTAGTAAATTAAAGACACTAAAAATAAATAAATCGATAGTAAATGCTGTGGATCCTTGTTCTTTTTTTTTTATTTTTTATTTAGGTGTTCTTTGATCTATACGTGAGTGTGTGTACCTATGGCTATAACTATGTGTGTATTGTGTAAGAGTACTTGAAGTGGAAATGAATTTGTGTAACAAAATAATGAATAGCTGTCTATGGGTTGTAGCCATGTTGGCACTGACTGATCCACTCACACTTTGTCTCCGAGCGCGATGCACTCCTCCAGCAGCTGGAACACCACCAGGAACTTGTTGGAGCTGTCCAGCGACTCGAGCATGTCGCCGCCGGCCAGGTACTGCAGCCACCACACTTCCGTCTGGCTCGGCTTCATGTCCTCGAACGCGGCCAGTTCCTCGTGCGCGAGGTCGTCTTCTATCTTTTCCTCTGAAAAACCATCAAAAATAACATTCAAATTTTAAGATTTCCAATGTAAGTAACTTTGACAGACTTTTTTTTTTACGGATAAAACATAGCAAACGAGCTTACAGCACCACCCATCCGCTGCCGCCCATGACAACTGTGACTGAATTTGAACAAGACTCAATTAGACACTGGGATGGTTAGTCCAATCAGTTGAGAGAGTTAATTAGAACATTAGTTGGTCAGTTCAGACTTGTTAGTAACGAAGAAAAGTTCTCGAATGGAGACCACTCCGCGGAAAGGGGTCCTTATAAAGGTTAAGACACCCTGAAGGAGACGACGGGAAACTGCTGGATACAGAAAACAGCCCTGCCGCGCCGCCAGTTAGCGCAGGCCCTTTTGGATGGATAGGTTAAAGTTCTGATGCATGGAACGATGACCGGGCGTAGACGGATTATAATGTTCAGGACTTATAATACTCCAAGATATATCGTTGCACGAAGCGAGCGCAACATTGACGTCAATTATTCCAACGGCGCAAAATCGACGTCACGCCGTCGTCCACTATGTGAAGGCACCAATAAACTCATCCTAATCAGTAAATTTATTGCATATCTGACAAAAAAATACGTAACATAAAAACTGGTCGAGTCGAGTTGCGGTACAGTAACACAAATTATTTATTTCCAAGTTATCGGCATGAAATCTCAGAGATTTTTATATCGCACCACTACAAAATCATCCACATAAAACATTTCTGCACAGACTTCTTACAAATACACCTGAATCATCGTAAACTTACCTTTAATCATGTTATTGAATTTGTTCCGCTCGTCTCTGGCTTTCATCAGAAAATTGTGAAGCACTTGGGGGTGAGTCCATATCTTCTGGAGCACATGAAAGTCCTTCAGGACACTGTGTTTCTGCTGCTTTTGCTGTTGCTGTTGCTCGAGCGCATACTTCATTATGTAGTGCTTGTAGAGGTCCCATTGGCACTTGGTGGGCGGTATGAAGACAGTGTACTCATGTTTCTTTGGTAGGTAAGGGTAGAGGACAGAAGCCTCCTGCCGTTGTAGACAGCCTTCTAAAACCTTATGGAGGATATGTGTCCGGGCTTTCATTAACTTGATGTCCTCTTCGCGAGAATCTCTGTGCTGACCGTTCATTATTGGATTTTCAAATCTGCAAATCAAGTTTATTAGATCGAAATAAGATTAGACATTTTTGATTTTAAATGTAACTAACTTTGCTCTAAAGACTGACATATTAACGAAGAAGAGTTCTAAAATTGGCCCACTAAATCGACTACGGCTGGCTTATGTAAAAATGGAACAACGTTCTTAAGATGACGGCGAAAAACAGCTGTATACAGAAAACTGAGAATCAGTCTCACTGGAATTCCCTCTCTTCATCGCCTACAATCTTAATGAGAGATTAAAAATTTTAAACTAGTCATTTATTTTAAAAAAAAGCTTGATACATTCTTGATGTTTGTTGAAGATATTGAGAGGGCTACTGTATTTAAAAATATAAAAAAATAATGTAACTTTAAACATATAAAAAAATAACAATATATTACCGATTAGAATATTCCGAGTATGTCCCGAGTAAGCTGGGTTTCACGAAGTTCACCATGCAATAGTACTCCCTTAGGTTGTTCTGCATGGGGGTGCCTGTTAGTACTATCCTTCGCCGCGTCGACACTCGGCTCATGGCCACTGCTAAAACTGACGCGTCGTTCTTCAGCAGATGCCCTTCATCACATATCACTATGTCTGGCCCCGGGTCTAAGAGAGCCGTGCGGATTTTATTTACGATTGTAGGCCTTATGTCGTCGAGCACAGGGTCAAGAGTCGAAAGATTTCGGAACAATTCGTATCCGATAATAAAAATCCCGCCACCGCTGTACCAATCCTCGAGTTGGTACGCTCGCTCGTACGTCTTCTTCAGTTTTGAAAGTTCGAACACCTAAAATGTTACATATAATAATGTATATAATATCCCTACATAAACCTGGTGATGTTTCATATATGGAGCGCGATTTATCTCTCGATAAATAGAAGTCTTGTATGGACCCTCTCTTATAGTCTCTTTTTCGTTTCATAAAATCCAATTCATAACGTTTCGAAATGTGTAATAAAAATAAATATAAATAATGTACTATTTTAAATAAAGACTCTATTACTTTTACTGTCGCGTTTTATTCCACTGTGAGCTGCATATGGTGAATTAGGTGTGTAGTGTAATCGAAGCTTCATAAGGTGTTTGTGTTACTGGGGCATTTTTTTCATTAATCACGAATCAATGGTAATTACGACAAAATATTGATGAAGTATGCAGAAAGGTGCGAGTATGTACATGCAAATTACCTGTAGTTTCCGTCTTAGCCTGTTTGTCTTGAAATTGAAACAAAAGTGCATAAGATATATAAATAACATAAATACTGGTGAATGGCAATGAATAAGTAAAGAAAAAAAATCTTTTCAAATACCTTGATCTGATTGGTCACGGGTCCAATCCACTTATGTATCTCGTCCACCCAATTGAGAACCGTGGACAGCGGACAGCACACAAGCACTCGTTGCATGCCCACGCCTGGGTGCGTCAGAACCTGAGGTACAATAGGGTACATGCATGTGATAGAGATATTGACCCTGTTTTTTTACGTTCTTTAAGGTCGTATAATGTTATACTCACAATTATATATTTTTATTTAATACTATTTACTGTAATTATTCAGTGCAAAACTTAAGTGGAATATTCAAATTTGCAGAATTGGGACGAAACTGTACCATCCTAATGAAGTTAGCTACAAGGTACAGCCACAGTTTGTGTAAAGTATCAACAATTTGCTGTCAAGACATTTCACAATAACTTCATGTTTGTATATCATTTAAACACAAAGCGCGCGCAAAAATGGTGGTGTTTAACTGCTGTTAAGTGTTTAACTGCTCATTAAAATTCAATATTATTAATATTTTTTTCTGACTGACCCATGGATATTTACTAAGTGATTTATTTTTTTAGCATATTAGAGTGTCTTAATAATCGTTTAAAAAATTAAAAAGAAACATGCATATACCCTATTCAGTAACACAACCTTTGTTAAGCCACTCACTTTGTCTTAGATGCTACCATACTCCCCACTTGGCAAGCGTGGTAGATGGCCTTACACCTCTCAACCGAGAAGTGGCCCATGCTATTAAAGGGGTCAATCGAAGAAGTCATAACACAAACTCTGCTCTTTGTTTGCTTCATTGAATAAACCGTGCCGACATTTTGTGACAATTTGTACTTGTCAAAAGTCATTTTGACCAGGTATAAAGAACAATGGCGAAATATTAGGCGGGGTGAATGGAAGCAACTAGAAATGTCACTAAAATTAAACTTATGTAATATTTTTTCTGCGTTTTATCAAAACATCAAAATAAAAATTTACAATGGGAGAAATAAACATTAATTTAAAAAAACTTTAATTGACTCAAACCACAATTAAATAAATATCAAATTAAATATTGCCATATAAAATATATTTCTTTCAAAGTCAAAGTCAAAGTCAAATTACATCTGAACTAAAATCTTGTATGGGAGTTCGCCATTGTTCTTTCGCCTGAAGTCAAATAGATAAGTTTCGCTAGCTTCGGAGCAGTACTCACGGTATGCAGCAGCGCCAGCACCTGCAGCGTCTTGCCCAGCCCCATGCAGTGCGCGAGGATGCAGCCGCCGCCCGCGTGCCCCGTCGCCACCATCGACAGGCTCTCGAAGCACGCGTCCCACATGAATTTCACGCCCTCGTACTGTACAAACATAAATAAATAAATAAATATCTTGGACATTCTCACACACGGCCATCTGACCCCAAAGTAGGCGCGAACCTGTGTTATGGGTGTCAGAGACTGATATACATACATAGATATTTTTAAATACATACTTAAATAGATAATATTGACATCCAGACACAGAACAAATACAAGTGTTCGTCACACGAATATTTGTCCTGAGTGGGATTCGAACCCACGACCTTTGGCGCAACAGACAGGGTCACTACCGATTGCGCCAACGGGCCTGTCATAACAACATACATATGCAATATGTACTTAAATCCAGCCTTCAGATTTCAAAAGGTTATGAGATCCAATCATGTTATAGCTTTTATGTATGATGAGACTTGCATGCAGGTAGACTTCCCTTCCATTTTTATTTTCGCCTACTACGAATCGCAAGGTAGAGGGAAGGTTGTTTAATTATGTGGTCACTCAAGGAAACACAGTGTTAACACTTAATACTAGTTTTTCTTCACTATTGGTGTCTGGTTATATATATAAATACTAGTGGACGCCCGCAGCTTCGCTCGCGTAGAATTAGACCCATTAACGACGTCTACCCGTCTAACGACTTCATACCGTTTTACCCCCTTAGGGGGTGAATTTTCAAAAATCCTTTCTTAGTGCTCCCCTACGTTATAAAAGGAACCCCTGTGCAAAATTTCAAGTTTCTAGCCCTTATAGT
Source organism: Carterocephalus palaemon (assembly GCA_944567765.1). Lineage (NCBI taxonomy): Eukaryota > Metazoa > Arthropoda > Insecta > Lepidoptera > Hesperiidae > Carterocephalus > Carterocephalus palaemon. The sequence goes on along the minus strand of OX155655.1, from coordinate 3,506,330 downwards.
TTAGGCCCTGCGTTGATATGTCAGTCAGTCAGTCAGTCAGTCAGTCAGTCAGTCAGTCAGTCAGTCACCTTCTCCTTTTATATATATAGATATGATACATGATGTAAAATATACAAAGACTATGGTACCTGATGTGCTTTCATAACTTTCGTGAAGAAAGGGTGAATGGTGACGACTGGCCGCATCTGCTCGAAGTCGTACTCGAGACACACCTCCTCGTTTATGACTAGAACGTTCACCCCCTCCTCGCAACCTAACACCTCCCTCTGAAACCAAAAACACAATTGGTGAAGTGGTCATGTGGTCAAGTTTTGATAGAAATGTAAGATAAAATATTTTTTTTTCTTACACCATTAGAAAGCTGCATCTTCACTGAGTGACATAGGCTATATAATATTACTAGGTGTATACGAAACTATTGCTATGTCTAATTCCACGCGAGCGAAACTGCGGGCGTACAGTTGCGTCTAGTTTAAAATATATTATACGGTTTTTTGTGTCGAGGGTATTAGAATAAAGATAGTATAAGTTACCTACAGGACATTTGCTACATCAATTAGTATATTCACCAATCAATAAATTGTTATTTCTAAAACAGAAATAGGCAATGGCAAAATCAAAAATAGGAGAAATAGTGTGTATTTTCCACCAGCATATTAAATAGTATAATATAGGTAGTGTATAATTATTATTAATTAAATTAAGTTAGGTGTATCAAATTATATTTCTCATGACTTAACAATCGAGTATGAATTTACTATTATTCTGTCTTCAATACAGATTTAGTGTGATACGTTAACACAGAAGTATACTAACACAATCAGGAATGTTAATTTGTCAAAAAATAATTAATTTATTATCAATCCGAAAATCGAAAGAACTAGGAAAAAAGTAAACCCTCACCAATCGCATTTGCTGCATGTTTAGCCTGCGTTTTCTCTCAAACTCTTCCATGTTCGCTATCACTGTACTGCGTGCCAGTGATTTTTTATCGATAACCTGTTTTATCAAGACAGAAAAAATATTAGGACGTTATGTTTAAGCAATATTTTTACTTATAAGTGCGTATCTATAATATTTATGTCATATAAGAAGTTTAGGAGCTTATTTAACTTGACATCACGTTGGTAGTTATTTCTCGAAGGTCACATGCATAGATACACACACTGTACCTACCTCAGCTATGTGTGTATCTATGCATGTGTACTACACCCACATTCACTAGTAGTGAGCTTAATACAACAAATTCAGAGCTTTACAATAATTTAATACTTCACTCTTGCAATTCAATATCAATTACTTACTTTTCTGATGTTCTTTCTTCCTTTCCCCAATGATTGAGAATGTTTTCTGCCCGTATATGTAGTATCTACTTCCCCAAATAACTCTCTATTCAGAACACTGAAATAAATTATATAAGAATACAATTAAATGATTCTACCATTACTATTAAATACATACATATCTATTATTTTAAAACTCAATTATGTAATTAATTCTTTGTTCTGTAATTTAATTAACACTATATTATAATTTCAGAAAACCAACCAGAAAACCAGAAAACCAGAGACCAAGATGCCTATACCTGATCTGCTTTTGCCGCTCCAAAAACTTCTTCCTCGATCGCAATTTCCGCGGACGTAACCTGGGTCTGTTCTCGGGTCCGTCACCGCGCCTTTCAATGAATTCACTCACGAGTTTTGCACGCTTTGCATCGTCCACCCTTTAACAGACATTAAAAAATGTACTCGTATATTGAGGTTACAAGGATAAATTAGTTTTTAGTACCGATTGTATATTTACCTTGGATTTTCTTGATTTTTTACCATTCTTTTCAAAAGTTTTTCTTTTGTGTTAACCCACTGTTTTTCTTCTTCCGATGAGGAGTCCTTTTCTGTATTACGTTCTAAGTGTGCTTGGAGTCTCGAAGAAGTTCTCTTTAAATATAGACATAATTTAATCGAAACAAATAACTCAAAGATAAGACAAATGAACAAAATTTTCAACTTGAATGAATACTTACAGTGGCGCTTTTGGGTGTAATTTTTTTAGGCACATCTTTAATATCCACTTCATCTGCTTCAAGAATTACAGGCGCATGTAGTAAAGCTAACTCCTTATTCATCATTTTGTCAGCAGTCAACATTAAGGACTCTGCCTTTTTGGCCAAAGCCAGTTTCTTTGACTTCGGACCTGGCCTAGTTCTAATCGTACTAGTGAATTGGTCATCCTTTTCCTTTTTTATGGATTGATTATTCTTAGCTTTGTCATCTAATTTATCGGGTCTTTCTGAATCACTGCCAATGTCCATTAGAGAATTTTTGGCCATAGCATTTTCAACTGCATCCTGATGTGGGGCCTGAAAAAAATGTATGTTTATATTATTTCTTGTGGTGTGAAAGCCCTGTGACTATTTAACTCGCCTCTTATTCAAGGGGTCTGGTCTGGGTTCAAATTCAAAAGGCCAAATCCAATGACTTTTAGAAGGCATGTGAAATCTTAGAATCCGCACTTGGTCAGCGCCTTGGACTACGGCCTATCCCTCCCATTCCGAGAGGAGGCCCGAAACTAACAGTGGGACAAGAAAATGGTTGTGGTGATGGATACTATTTTTTTCACTAACACTATATAACTATTTACTATGAATATTGTGTAAGAGAATACGATTGAATTTGATTAGAGAAGTATAAAATACAGAAGGTGGACAACAGTGTTATTTATAAAAATATTAAATATTCAATAAAATTTACACATCATTGAAAATTTATCGAAAAAGGTAATGAGCATTATATAATAAAATAATAATTATTTACAAATTAAGAGCACTAACCTACCTACTTACATATACTTAATGGGCAGTACACTAGCATCCCTTGGTCCTATTGTACCATTTGACAACGTCTTCAATATTAACACCTTGTCATCATCATAATAATATAGTCAACCCTTACTAGTCAGTGTAGGTGAAAACAATACTTACAGGTGGTGCAACTTCATCATCAATGTTGGGCCCTTCATCCTCAGAAGGAGAAAATTCAGCACAATGATCATTGTCAGCATTGTTAACTTCTCCCGAGTTAGGGTATTTTGATTTAAATTGTCCATTTGGCAACACTTTGCTAGAATTACTCCTTCCTTTATTTTCCTTAGAAACATTACGGTGTAGTGACTGCAAGTTGGTTAACCTGCAGAATAAATATTAAAATAACTTACGTGTAAAATCCATACTAAAAGATAGTTGTATAGATCCATTCTGTATTGGAGAACTTTATAAAATAAATAAAGAAATAAGTCTGCATTTAATTGGCATATGTTTCATACCTATCAATGTCTGCATCATCTTGATCTTTACCAGCCATCCCTTGATACTTAAAATATGTTTCAACAAAGGATTCTGGCAATTTTTCGAGCGAAATAAATGCATATTCATACAATTTGGAATCATTGTTATTGACAGGAAAACATTTCCAACCATGTCTTTCAATATATGTAGTTTCTTGTTCCAAAGCTGATGGATCATTTGGCTTTTCAACATTATCACTTTCCATTTCTGTATAATCAGCAAGCATCATTGGCAGTGTAGGCTCACATTCAAGAAGTTCAACTGGATCATCGGGTTTAATCACAAATGAATTATCCTGCCCTTTAAAATCTTTAATATCTTGTGATTTATCTTCTCTATTTTTAATTTGTAGCAACGTTTTAGGTCCTTTCTTCACTGTTTTCTTAATATTATTTTCATCGCTAGGAATTAGTTTATTTACTAAATTGTCAGTTGAGTCTACATCATTACACTGAATTTGATTATCTTCTTCTTCGTCTTTATTGGGTTTATGTTTTGCCTTGTCTTGTGCCTTTTTTGAACTTTCACGTCTTAAAGTCAAGGAGCTTTCAAGATCCGAATCTGATGAATCATCGGATTTTTCTACCTGCCTCATTCTCTCCTGCATCCTTCTGGTAAGCACAGTTACTTCATTTTCAGGTAAGTTTTTGTCTTTATTTGTGGTGACATCCTTAATTTTTTGTCGTGTATTTTTTGGACGTATTTTGCGTTTCTTTTTTGATATATTTTTTTGTGTACTAATGTTTTCATCAGAGCTGCTTTCCATTAGTCTATCTTTAGCTACTTCAATACTTTGATGTGGAACTAATAGGCTCATGCCTATGTCATTATCGTCCTCCATATCTGGTTCATGCTGCTTACGAACTCTTTGTGCACTTTGACTAAATACTTCATCATTGGCTAAGGAATAATCAATGCCTGTTCGTAACATCTTATTTGAGTTAGCAAAGGCTTCGAAACTATCCATGTCATAACTGCTAATAATGGGTTCTGGCAGACATGGGTCTCGGGCATCAGTATCACTTAAATTTGTAATGTTTTCTAGTTTGGTTGTTAATGGCGTAAAGTTAATTATTTCTTCATCATTTTCCGTGGGTTCAGTTTTAACTATAGAAGAATGTACATTTTCAAATGGTTCATCTAAAGGTTCTAATTTAATTTGTGTTACACAGTCTGCATTAGAATCATTAGTCTCGAGAATCTCTGATGTATCATTAATAAGCACGATACAAGATTTCAACTCCTGTAATTGGACTCGTGAAACCCAGTTACTTTCTGCTGTAACATTTTCTTGATTATACCCTTCATAATCATATTGATCATAATTAGAGAAGTTGGACTCGTCATCGTCTAAATACGAGGTATTATCTTGAATAGTATTATCTGGTATGTTGGCAAAAATATCATCAGACATGGTGTTTACGGATTTTATAGTCAATTCAATTTCTTTATTAATATTATCAATATAGTTCCCGTTTTCCAACCATGATTCCATCTGATCAAACATTTCTCTACACAAACCAGAACCACTTTCACCATCAAAAGTATCATCTGGGTAACATAAATAATCAAACATGCCTCGCTTGATTGTATCAAGTGCAATGCGTTTTAAAGATTTTACTTTCTCATATTTGTCAATGTTTTGTGTAACAAAACCCGTTTTCTGTAGAGTTTGTATGCAAATAGTAAATAGTGTTTTGATTTTTATTTGTTTTTTTGATATGAGTTTTCTTGGGTGTTCATTTGTAATTTTTTGGGGCATTTTAATGACTTTAGCTTCATGAACTGGCATTTGTGTATACATTGTATTTCTAATCACTTGAGGTTGAAAAATTAGCTTACTAATATTTCTGAGACAAATTGTCTTTAAAGAGTTTATAATATTTTCTTTGTTTTGATATTTCTGCATCAGTATATTATTATCATCATTTATAGCAATACTTATAACATCAAATGACAACGTAAATAATCTTTCTGGTTGATACTTCTGTATCACTTGTGAATTCTTGATAGGAGCAGAATCATCCTTACAGTCATATTTATTTTCATACAAATAATTATGCCAAAATCTAGTACACAGTGTTTGTAAGGATCTTGGCTGTGAAGAGTTATCATCTTTTGTTTCATTGTTTATTATAACATTATTTAAATCAGATGCTTCTTGTTGAGTAAGTAATACTCCTGAATGAGGCATATTATTATCATCTTTACAATCATATTTATTTTCATACAAATAATTCTGCCAAAATCTAGTACACAGTGTTTGTAAGGATCTTGGCTGTGAAGAGTTATCATCTTTTATTTCATTGTTTACTATAACATTATTTGAATCAGATGCTTGTTGTTGAGTAACTAATACTCCTGAATGAGGCATATCATCAGAATCAGCAATGAAATAACTGCAAATGCTTATTTGGTTCACTTCCAGCCACTGAGGTGAAACAAATGGAGAGCAAGCTGATAGCACTCTCTGTTGTTTGTAATAATTGTCAAAAAACGTTTTGACCATTTCTAAAGTCACATAAGTATCAGGAGGTTTTTTATTGCGGCTGTCCTGGGCTAAAAAAGACTGCGTTGGTTTCACTTTTTTTACCATTATTGAATCATTTATCCAGACAGTATGTCTACCTTTTACATTCAATTGTTCTTTCTTTGTCTGAGCTTCTTCTTCAGGCTTTTTAGCTATTTTGATGGACAGTTCTTTGTTCAGGAACACTGTCTTTAGATTAAACTTAGACTTATCCTTCGCCGGTTGCTTTTGTTGTATGTTTTCTTCAACTATTTCACAGTCACTATCACTATTAATAGGTCTCGGTGTAGCCACGATTACCTTGGGAGAATCTCGAAAATGGGACAAATTATGCCTTTTTAGATATTGTTCATATGCATTAGCTAAGTCTTCTTCCATTTGTATCAAATTATGTTTAGCCAATTTAAACAGTAAAAATGATTTTTGCACACAGTACTCCAGTTTGTTTGTGTCTGTAACATTAGTTGTATTTATTTTCTTTTGTATAAAATCTTCTGACTTTTGTATCATTAGCTGTCCTAAATCAGCAGTATTTTTCACAATTCCTTTTAAGAAGATACATGCTCTTTCTGACTGTACTTCAGATAAAGGTATTTTAGCTTTCATTTTACCCTCATAAGGTGCACTAGTCTGTACCTCAACTGTTTGTGTAAGAGATTTATTAGTTTGAGTGCCCACTTCTGTAGACTTTTTAGGTTCTTTTGGATCTAGAACTGGAATTTCTAATGGAGCAATGGAACTCTCATTTGATGTTGCACCCGATACTTTTTTTATCTGTAAATTTGTGCCCTGTATCTTTTGGGATATAAATTTCTCAAATTCATGTGACATACCCCATGCTTGTTTAGGCCTTTGTATTGAATTATCATTTGTAGTGATGTCAGGTGATTCAGTAAGATCAGTAAGATCTTCATCATTTTGAGTTGTTGTGTCAGCTGCTGTAGAAGTAACATCAGATTTACTAATAAGCTTTTTCTTTCCTTTTCTTTTAACTAAATGTTTTTTAGAAATCACTTCTTCAATGTTCTCTAATTCGTCACTTTCTGAGATAGATGATTCAGATTCTATTGTATAATTCTTTCCTTTCTTTATTTTACCTGGAATATATTCATCATCTGAATAATATCTTCCACCTTGCCGCCCAGATGTACCCTCATCTTCAGATAGTTCCACATTTGCAAATGGATCTTCGTCAGATCCTTCATCATAATGTAACACCTTTTTAGCTTTCTTTCGTATTGGTCTTTTGGATGAACTTTCTTGTTGAAAATCACTTGCCTCTGCACTAGTTTCCTCCACTATACTTTTAAGAACAGGTTCTTTAACAACAGCATCAATATTGTATTCAAAATCAGACATGATTGGCTTTTTAGAACTTCTTTTATATGGAAACGGCTCAGTAATGTTGTTTTCTATTGTCTCACTCAAAACATGTTGTACGGACACTACTTCATTACTAATATTTAAATATTTGTTATCTTCTGCTGGAGCTTCTTTAGTAATATTAAGAATTTCTTTATTTTCTATAACTGTGTCATAATCAGTAGTATTTGAAGGAGGTTCTTCTGTCATTTTTTCTTGTGGTGTAAGTTGCTTCTTTAATGAACTCAAACATATCTCATCATCTATATCATCATTATCATCATGTGTATCTTTTTCATCATCATGCTTATCAATTTGAGAATTTTCTGAAGTTTGCTCTTGACTTAAATTTTCCACTGTTTCTTTAGGTTTCCTACTTCTTTTCTTTGGAGGATTTTGATTGCTATCATTTGGTTCCTTACACTCATTTTCAATCTCGTCTGTTGGTGTTGATAACATCCTTAAAAGCTCTAGTTCAATATCATCATATTTTTTATCAATAGCAGTTTTGGAAGATTTTCTCTTTCTAGTTTTAGTGCTATTGTTAGAAGAATTTTCAGTAGTTGTATTTATATCTAAGTTTCCATCAGATAGTTTTTCATCTTCTATGGTCTTAGTAGCTTCAATTTCACACTTCTTTTTCCTTCCACGCCTTCCAGGTTTTTTTTTCTCTATGTGTAGTTTAAGTGATTGAACCAGGTTAGTATCTGATGTAACATCAGATATGTCTTTATCAGGATCGGACGGATTGATGTCCGAGATAAGGTTAGAATGGTTGGAAATTTTGCTGGATACATTTTCATGTAAGGGTTCATGCTGCTGATTAGGTAGAACTTCGTTTGGTTTAGATAAGTCAAGTGTGTTACTAGGAGTAACCACCTTTTTTGGCCTTCCTCGCTTACGTTTTGGTACTTCATCAGCAACAGCTTCACTTGTAGCTTTTGTCTTAACGGGTACTTCAGGACTTAATTGCCTTGGTCTTCTCTTAGTTCTTCTGGATGATCTGGTCAATGCAGCAGAAAGTGATTCATTAGACATATCAGATGTTTTGTTATAACTTGTAATACAACTGTCCTGATCAACTGTTTCCAAGGAACTATTATAATAATCAAAAGTTACATTACATAACATATTATTGCTTTCTGAATAGTCTAAGCCACTAGGAAATGTACTTTTCTTTCTACGACCTCTTTTCATAGGTGTGGGTTGTTGGTCGTTTTTAGGGATTTGGTTGTTGTGTTGTACACCACTAGTTGTTGCTAAAGATAAATCAATGTCAGTGAGATCAATTGCATTTAATATTTGATTTATTGATTCGTCAGAGGGTTCCGATATAACATTTACCAACAAGTGTGGATCAGGTTCGCTAACAGCGCAAGGGTCCTCTGGGATTTCATGTAAACATGCATTTAAATCTAGTTTTGGCTGTTGCGGTGGAACAATATCCGAGAGCATAATAAACTCATCATCATCTTCGCAGGGAGTTACAGCTTGAAATTGCTCAAAAGTGTCCTCCGGTACACAAATATTGGGCGAATCCATCTCTTCCGACATGTTGAAGTAAAACGATCACTATTAAGCGATTTTCACATAAATTCATAATCAAGTATAATATGTATGACTTAAGTTTTTTTTGTCTGAAAGGTAAACGTATTGTTAGATATTGCAGTTAAAAGTGTTAATCAGAGAAATACATTTGAAATAATTTAATAAATACGGGTATGTTGATTTTTAAGCCAAGCTTCACTTCTTCACTTCACCAATTTCATTCCACCCATAGACAGAAAGAATACGTTCTTCACAGACAGAGTAAAAATAAAGTTGCTTCAAGATAAAGTAGGTATGTAGTATAATCTATTGAAGTAATTTTTGAAAATAAATAATGTTTATTTCATTTATCAAAATAAAAATAACATAATACTTGCATTAAACCACGTTAACATTGCCCATTTTAACGGCAATTTCACCAAAAGCGACTATTTGCCATTTTTGCCATCACGGCCACGCCATTTGGTATTTCTATGATTTCTATTCACTCACAGACAGACAGATTAGTAGTTTCTTTATACCATCCATAGACTATAATCGTACAGACATGTAGAGGGAGCATCAACTTTAAAGCGCCCCACACAAAGCCCTGCTTGCAGTGCGCTGCTTGCAGGGTCCCTGCCAATCGTGTCGTGAGTGGGTTTGCAGGACCGATTTTTTAATTGCTTACTTCCTGCCAGCCCGACGCACGATCTCCCCACTATTACAGATTAATAAGTATAGTATTTATAATATGGTGTATATCTAATCTGTGGTTTCTACTTTTCAACAATAAATGTTTGGTTTTCTTCGTACGCCGTCTTAGTTTGTTTCATTTTGTTGTATTATGTATTGTTTGTGCAATAATTTTAAAGGATAGTTATAATAAAGTTACAGCATCTCTCATCATAATATTCTTTTTTTCAATTATTGGTGTCACCATTGTCAATAAATCTTCAAACTGTGACTCATTCATTCTTAAAAAGTTCATATGGCGTGACTCAAACGACGCAAGATCTCTACCACAGAATATAATATTTCTACCTAGTCTGTGGATGCAACCTGCAGGGCCGATTTGCAGGGCTTTGTGTGGTAAAGCGCCCCACACAAAACCCTGCTTGCTGGGCCCTGCTTGCAGTGCCCCTGCCAATCGTATTGTATGTGCTTGCAGGGCCGATTTTTTAATTGCTTACCCTGCTTTAATTGCTTACTGGAATGTACAAAAGTCAGAACGGAGAACGGGAAACTTTTTCATATGCGCTGCCGATGTTCATCAATATTTAGGACGATAACACGTCAAAAAACTTTTTAAATTGACAAATTGTAGTAGGGCCATGGAAGTTATCATGAAGTAATAGATAATTAAGGCGTTCCTGAACGGGCTATGATTTTTCTACAATGAGTGTTTGCATTAATTGCTGACATTAACAGCTGGACTATTCAATAAATTATGATATTTTGAATATAGCCCGGCCATAGTGCCACATATGGTCCATGGGTTTTTAGGTGTTCCAGGCATTGACTTATTATTAATAAGGACGTAGGGTCTTATAATAAACAAAGTTACTGATTGCTGGGCTATTGACAATACTGTAGCCACATAATGCGGTAAAAGTAAGGCCCGTTTAGAAGCACCTCTATGCACCTAACCTCCTTTAAATAGTAGGTAGGGCTAGGGTAGGAGTAGAGCTGGGAAAAAGCCATGCAGACTGTGAGCCAATATACGTGTTTTTGCAAAGAAATTGGAGTAGTGAAGGGTTTGTGCATAGAGCCGTAGACAGAGAAAAAAGAGGTATAAACATACACGAAAGAGTCTAACTTATTGCCACATAATTACCTAGGATATATAAAACGCCCTGCACACACCCCTCAGTGCCCTACTTGCAGTGCCACTGTTACGACGCAGGGCCGCAAGGCGACCCTGCCACAGCCTTGCCAAATTTGTTTTCTATATATTTATATTTGAGACGACAGATAATATTGACATGGCACGCTTCCAGACTTCCAGCTGAAAAATATCGGAACCGCTGCGCTGCTGATTTTTGCAGCTTATAGTGGTTATGACCGGTAATTAATGTGTTTTAACCTATGGTTTTTACTGCAACATAAATATCTCACTCTCTACCACAGAATTCTTAATAGTACAAGTATCTCTATTTGGTTTGTGTACTCTGTGGTTTGTGCCGTTGTGCCGTCAGTCGTCACTGCTGACCTGTCCACTATATATTACTACTCTTTGGACCTGTCTATCATTTATCAATATTCACTTGTCAGTTATCTTGTGTCAACAAAATTAATAGAAATGTCTATTGTGATTAAGTTTTTGGTACAATGAGTAAATAAATTGATTTAATTTTAGCTATATCTTCGTAGCTAACCCAACACTTCTTAAATTATACTTTAAAATTTTCGATGTGTTTATGAAAGATGCATCCATGACCAACCGATAAATGCTACTGCAAGATGTATTTTCCAATAGGATGGCCCAAAGTACTCAAAAATCTGGGCGCGGATGATTTGCCTATTAAACAAATTGTTTCCAACAGAGACAAAATTTTATTTGCATCTCTGAGTGATAATACTTTCGCTATATGGTTTTGTAAGGTAGGTTGTCTATTGCCATTAGTTAAACACCTTGCACCTCATGCTGTGGTTTGCATGATTAAGTGCTCGTTGCACTTGTCTTATTTTAATTACTAGTAATCAAATTTTGAATACTACATCACTTAATTCTTGCCTTTTTAAATTCAATAACAGTAGTACCATTAATATGCTTAGTGATTTGTCTAAATCAGTTGGAATGATATGGCAAGATTAAACTATTATTAGTAGTATTATACTATTGTCCTTTGATCACAATGATTTCAGCCGACAGTACCTATAGTGTACCACAAGAGAAATTTTGAATCTCTTCAGAGGCTGGGATTAAATGTTGGAGTGGAATGGAAACCAGACTCTTCTATGATATGTATCTCAGTATGTATTTTAATAACTTTTATATGATTTTCTTAATGATTTATTAATGTGCAATGGGTGACTGCTAGTGGCAAAATTTCATGGACGCACCCGTGCTTTGGAGGGCATGTAAAACCGTCGGTTCCGGTTGTTTTCAATGCTGGAAACAGTTGTTAAGCTTTGTCGAAGACCTTAGGGTGGCTTGAGAACATTCGACACTGCAGCAGTGTCTGTGGGGGAGACCTGTGCCCAGCAGTGGGACGTCTATGGTTCGCAGCTAATGTGCACTTGCACTTGTGTACCTTTAGTACCTACAATATCTTGAATTTGCTTGGTTGAAATTTTTGTTTTGTACCAGTAGATTGACATTCATTTTGGGTATCACTTGCTTTATATGGTAATAGTATGGAGACTTTATAACATAATGTTGCATTTATTTCAACACACCTGTATATCCCCGAATGGGTAGGCTATGTGTAGTGGGTTGTAATGTTTAGATACCATGTAATAGGTGGCGGCCTTTTGTCATACACTAGGCTCAAATTTAGACTCCAAGCTGCTACTGGGCATTCCAAGTTTAAAAACTCAATAGTTGTTGCCTGACCTGGGGATCAACCCAGGACCTCTAGCTTAGCTTAGCTTAGCCTCTAGCTTAAGGCAATGATAATTGTTCTAGACTTCAGAGGGCCACCTGATTTTGTACAATGTGGAAATGCAAGGGGAGACCACAGCGTACCAGCAAATGGACCCACCCTCTGCGAGCCTTCGCCGTGACTCCGCAGAGCTGTTTGTCAAGGAGATCATACCTTCACTCAAAGTCACTTTGGTAAATATCTTGCATTCCTATATTTTTCAGAAGGAGTCATATTAAATAATAATAATAAAATACTGTGCTTATGTAATTTATCTTTACCAAATTTCTTATTCTTTCTGCGCACTATTTTAAAAATAGTCTACATAGTTTTCTTTTATTTTCTTGTGTTACTAATATATTGTTTATGTTTGTGTATTAATAGATTTATGTATAACTAGCTTTTACCCGCGGCTCCGCCCGCGTGGTCAAAGGGAATTAACAAGTAGTTGTTTATCATACATGACACATTTGTGGTGGATGAATAATATCAGTTCCACAATTAAAAGATACTTAAGATAAGAACTTGCAAAATAATTTTACTAACGCCATCTATTAACAACATCCGGAACTAAATATCTAGCAAATAACAAAACATCGATATCTTCCCATTGGGATGTTTTACCGCGGTAAAAAGTAGCCTACGTCACTCTCCACCCTCCTCACTATCTCCACACATAAAAACCATACCATATAATAGCTTCGTTGCGATGTGAAAGCCGGACAAACAAACAAACAAACACACTTTCACATTTATAATATTAGTATGGAAGTATGGAAGTATGGATGTTATGTTTTATGTTGTTTTTATACAGATAATATTTATAATATTAGTATGGATGTTATGTTTTATGTTGTTTTTATACAGATAATATATTTTTATAGTGTTTCCCAAAAAAATCTCCAAACTTTGTGCACAGCACAGTGAATCATTGGGCTTCTTAACTCATGATAGGAGTTCACTCGTAGTTAGTGTACGTATTATGTGCATGTTCGCGAGGATGAATGAATGTTTGTTAATCTATATATATAAAAGGAGAAGGTGACTGACTGACTGACTGACTGACTGACTGACAGACATATCAACGCAGGGCCTAAACTATAAGGGCTAGAAACTTGAAATTTTGCACAGGGGTTCCTTTTATAATGTAGGGGAGCACTAAGAAAGGATTTCTGAAAATTCACCCCCTAAGGGGGTAAAACGGGGGTGCAAAGTTAGTATGAAACTTTGCCGTTTTTGAAGTCTTTAGACGGGTAGACGTCGTTAATGGGTCTAATTCTACGCGAGCGAAGCTGCGGGCGTCCACTAGTATAATATAATAAGTAAGAAAAATGTGGAGGATAGCTAGCTTGCCTGGAAAAAAGGAAAGGAAGAATGTTTTTTTTATTATCTTTATTGAACCACATACAAAATGTATATCAAATGGCGAGGTTAATGCTTAAAGCATTCACTACCAGCTGTCTAAGTTATTAATTTTATAAATTTATTATAAACTTGAGCTTATAAATATCAAATATCATGGACATTCTCACACACGGCTATCTGACCCCAAAAGCGCGAGCCTGTACTTTGTATGTATATCAGTCTCTGACACCCATACTTAACTAGATAATATTAACATATTAGGACAATTACAATTACACAGGACAAACATAAATGTTCGTCACGCGAATGTTTGTCCTGAAAGTATTCGAACGATCCCTGGCGTAACAGGCAGGGTCACTACCGATTGCGCCAATAGGCCAGTCAAAATATAAGTTACTAGAGAACGTCCGCAGCTTCGCTCGCGTACAATTAGACCCATCAACGACGTCTACCCGCGTTCGGGTTGCCCACTTGACTTCAAAAACGGCAAAGTTTCATACTAAATTTGCACCCCCGTTTTACCCCCTTAGGGGGTGAATTATCAAAAATCCTTTCTTAGTGCTCCCCTACGTTATAAAAGGAACCCCTGTGCAAAATTTCAAATTTCTAACCCTTATAGTTTAGGCCCTGCGTTGATATGTCAGTCAGTCAGTCAGCTTCTAAGGTTTGCCCCTTACAGTTCAAGGAAATCACGTTATGGGACGGCGAGATCACCCGCATGTGTTGCATATCGGGCACAGAGATCCTGGTGTGCACCACGCGCGCACACCTGCTGCGGTACCGCTGGGACGGCACGCAGAACCGGGACTACTGTCTCGACCTAGGTCGGATACCGTTTTCAATCAACCAGCAAGTGTCTAAAGGTAAAAGCCTCTTTCGACATTAAGTTTATCGATTCCTAGATGAGATAAGAGAGACCATCTTGCTGTTACTGTCAACTGGAAAGGTTTGGTTTCCAGTTTTTTTTATACAACTTTATTGACACCTCTAAAGAGACATCAGACTCGTAACAAATTTATAAGCCTATCATAGCTATCAAGTGTTTAGGGTCACTTTCTTTCAAATTCTGAATTTTGAATAAAGAAGTCAAAACACTTATGGAGTGTGAGCGAATATAAGATTATTATTTTTTTATGAATAAAGCCCTTAGATCTAAATCGAAGAAAGGTACTATGGATAAAACTCTTGTTCAAGATCTGTATTGGATTGGTGCTTCATTCTCGTTTGCTATTTTATATCCATAAAAAATAAGTTTGCTGTACATAAAAATACTAGAGTTATAATTACTGGAGGCCCCAAACCTCCTGCATCCACATCCAGTATCAGAACCTTTCTTTGCAGCTATCGAGGCTGACTGCCGCCTACGCAAAGTTTTTTTTTTTTTTTTTTTTTTTTTTTTTTTTTTTTTTTTTTTTTTTTTTTTTTTTTTATGGATACAGGATAGCAAACGAGCTTGCAGCACCACCCATCCGCTGCCGCCCATGACAACTGTGACTGACTTTGAACAAGACTCAATTAGGGACTGGGATGGTTAGTCCAATTAGTTGAGAAAGTTAATTAGAACATTAGTTGGTCAGTTCGTTAGTAGGTATGAGGACTGGGGACTGTTAGTAATAGTTAGCCCTGTTAGTTGGTGTTAGTAATAGTCCAGTTAGTACTTGTTAGTAGGAGTCTCGTTCTAAGTCAGTCACAGATGTGTTGCTACCCTTGAGGACTAAGATGGTCGCCTCTAAAGAAGTGTAACCGGAATCCACACCTTTCCAACCGGACCACAATTGCTTTAAAAACAATTATTACACGGCAGAAATGGTACTAGGTACCGTGGCGGGCGGTGGTACTGCCCCGGGCGAACTCTATATGGAACCAATTAGCTTTCATATAAAACCTATTTGGTTCCCTATAGGCTCTACCACCTATAAAAGTTTTAGGCGACGTCGACGACAGTGTGTATCATCACACGAACCAAATGTTATTCTAATCAACAGACTAAGGCCAAACTCTTAGTCTGATCGGAATCAGACTTATTTCTATAATCTTTTCAAAAACTTGAGTTTATAAATATAATTTTGGTTTATTAATATGGTCCTAAGTCGTGGGAAATGTTATCTTTCAGCGGAACCAATACTGGAAGAAAACACGCACGTGAATGACATAGAGTACTCACCGCTCGTCTGCGGTTTTGGCATCACGCTCAATGACGGCCGCGCAGCATACCTCACCGCGCCAAATCTCAAATTCGACCCGAATGTAAGTATTAATGTATGTACTTAAATTAGTACATATATCAAAATCTTTTTACAATGCTGCCGAAGGTTTCTTGGGGGATAAATAAAGTCAAACACCCGAGAATACTAGTATTCATTTGACCACCATAATAACTCGATACTGTCGAAAATTTATTTATCACACAATTATTACTTACTACTTCTACAATAAAGCGTAAAATAATAAATAAATCTCCAATGTACCAACTGGTGCAAAATTTTATTACATTTACCAGTGTATGGCAATAGGCTCACCACCTATTACCTGGAACTGAAATGTCTGGTGAAAATCAAATGAACGACTCTCTGCCTACCCCTTCGCGGAAATACAGGCTTGATGTTATATTATGTTGTAATCTAATTACAGCTAGTTATTCAAGGAAACCATTACAAAATTAGTACTAAATTACAATATACTTTTATGTTCTTCAGATTATTTCAAACATAACTTTCTTTTAGTTACCTGAAATAAATTGGGATACAGAATTCTGGGTAAGATACACCAAACCCTGGTGTAGGTATGCGTGAGATCCGCGAGAATACAGTTGTGCTAACAAACGAAAATAAAGAGTATATAGTAGGCAGAATAAGCACAAAAGAAGCCAGTTGACCTTAAATTAAGCATGTAAATTAGTTTAGCACATGAATTGCAAAAGCGTTTGGTAATAATATTGCTAGGTATATTTACATGTAAAACACCATATCAACGCATGCTTGTAAAGCTAATAATGCAATTTATACTAGCGACGAATATAATCTTTTACATTAAAGTATTTTAAACTAGAATATTTTGTTATTAGCCATTACATCATCTTATTTGTATGGGCTAGAAAATAAAATTCTAGCCATTGTTATCACTAAGCAATTTTTTTGTTTTTATAGGCAGTTCAAGGAATTTGGGCCCAGGGTATAGACGATGCTACCTGCGCACGAGTCAATCACAAGTTTAGGCTCATCGCTATTGGAAGAAAGAAGTAAGTTGTTATAATTATTGCTAAAACTCGTACGATTTTAATCGGCTGTGATATTTTGTAGTTATATTTTGTCTTAATTTCATGGACGCTACCGTGCTTCAGAGGGCACGTAAAGCCGTCGGTCCCGGTTGCTTTCAATGTTGGAAACAGTTGAAAAGAGAACTCCCGCAGCTGCGTCTGTGGGGGAGACCCGTGCCCAGCAGTGGGACGACTATGGGTCGCAGCGAATTCATACCCCATGCGCATCTATCCCCTTCGAATTTCGAGCTAAGCTTTCGCGTGGATAATTGTAAAGTGATGTAGTGTTCATGAAAATGTGATATTGATGGCGCGCAGTTCGCAGGTGGACGTGTTCACGATCGACGAAGTTTCGGGCGGGCTGGAGCTGTCGCACACCATGCTGCTCAGCTCCAAGGACTTCCCCGGCGACCCCGGGCCCGTCAAGTGTATGCGGTCAGTTACACTTTAATATGAATCACCAATGCTTTCTGCCGTAGCTATTACTATAATGCATTTTTTCGTTATTTTATTTCTCCGAGACGAAGTAATATAAAAATTTGAACTAAATACATATTTTGAATTCAGGATGCATAAATAATGAAACTTTATATTAAAGTTTCACGTGTTACAAAATTTGAAATGTTGTCAATTCTACACGTAGAACGATTCGACGCGGGCGCACCCGCGAGGAAAGATAGTCTATACTAATACTATAAAGAGGAAACATTTCTTTGTAATGTTTTCACACAAAAACTAGTGGACCGATTTCAAAAATTATTTCACCACTAGTGGACGCCCGCAGCTTCGCTCGCGTAGAATTAGACCCATTAACGACGTCTACCCGTCTAACGACCTCAAAAACGGCAAAGTTTCATACTAACTTTGCACCCCCGTTTTACCCCCTTAGGGGGTGAATTTTCAAAAATTCTTTCTTAGTGCTCCCCTACGTTATAAAAGGAACCCCTGTGCAAAATTTCAAGTTTCTAGCCCTTATAGTTTAGGCCCTGCGTTGATATGTCAGTCAGTCAGTCAGTCAGTCACCTTCTCCTTTTATATATATAGATTAGAAAGCTGCATCTTCACTGAGTGACATAGGCTATATAGTATTACGAGTACTAGGTGTAAACGAAACTATTGTTGTGTCTAATTCCACGCGAGCGAAGCTGCGGGCGTCCACTAGTTCATAATAAAGATTCGGGATGACATTGCGCATCGGTCGCCAGGTGGACCGGGGACGGGCGCGCGGTGGCGGTGAGCTGGGAGCGCGGCGGCGTGTCGGTGTGGAGCACGTTCGGCGCGCTGCTCATGTGCTCGCTCGCCTGGGACTACGGGCTCGCGCGCGATCGCCCGCTCGTCGTCGCCAGCATGGTCTGTACGCGCCCTTATACATTGGTCGTCAGGTGGACCGGGGACGGGCGCGCGGTGGCGGTGAGCTGGGAGCGCGGCGGCGTGTCGGTGTGGAGCACGTTCGGCGCGCTGCTCATGTGCTCGCTCGCCTGGGACTACGGGCTCGCGCGCGATCGCCCGCTCGTCGTCGCCAGCATGATCTGTACGCGCCCTTATACATTGGTCGTCAGGTGGACCGGGGACGGGCGCGCGGTGGCGGTGAGCTGGGAGCGCGGCGGCGTGTCGGTGTGGAGCACGTTCGGCGCGCTGCTCATGTGCTCGCTCGCCTGGGACTACGGGCTCGCGCGCGATCGCCCGCTCGTCGTCGCCAGCATGATCTGTACGCGCCCTTATACATCGGTCGTCAGGTGGACCGGGGACGGGCGCGCGGTGGCGGTGAGCTGGGAGCGCGGCGGCGTGTCGGTGTGGAGCACGTTCGGCGCGCTGCTCATGTGCTCGCTCGCCTGGGACTACGGGCTCGCGCGCGATCGCCCGCTCGTCGTCGCCAGCATGGTCTGTACGCGCCCTTATACATTGGTCGTCAGGTGGACCGGGGACGGGCGCGCGGTGGCGGTGAGCTGGGAGCGCGGCGGCGTGTCGGTGTGGAGCACGTTCGGCGCGCTGCTCATGTGCTCGCTCGCCTGGGACTACGGGCTCGCGCGCGATCGCCCGCTCGTCGTCGCCAGCATGGTCTGTACGCACCCTTGCTTTTATTTAACTTCACTCGTATGTATGTATGTTCCTGGAATCTTGCAATTTCAGATTCAGATTCATTTATTTTTCATTATATGGTATTTTTGTATACGCTTAATGAACGTCATAACATTTTTTATCTACCGCCGGTTCACAAAGTTGATGCTATCGAGAAGAACACGTTAAGAAACTCGGTAGTTACTCTTTTCAAAATTTACAATTTTTATAATTTGATCATTTGATTGCAATCAGTATTTCACCCACTTCCACTGAAGCTATCGAGCTGAAATCCGGCACACATATTTGGTTCCGATGACAATGCGCGAAAATAAAAAAGGTATAAAATACTTTTTAAAAAAAATTATTAGTATTATTTTTACGAATTTTAAAATCGGTTGCAGTTGAAGTGAGCCACTTCCACTTCGGTGACCATTCTGGCGTTTAGTAAATTGCACATCGAAGTTGACATTGCATTTAATAAATCACAAAGGATTTACTACTGTTAACTAACCATCTAACTTTCTCGTGTGATCTCTAATTAATCGCATTGATTTTAACAGGAGTGGGCAACGGAAGGATACCAGCTCTGGATGGTGAAAACGGAAGAAAACTCAACATCTAATTTGATTCAAATGGATTTTGTCAAAAGTCCTCTTAGCGTTAATCCTTGTATGGTAAGTGCCAAATTAAATGTTTCTTCTAGTAAGAAATAACACAAACTCCCTAGAAATTGAATGAGGATTAAAGTATTTTGTAGCGTCCATAGGCCAATGGCTCGCGTCGATTTCATGTGATCAACAGAGTCACGCAAAGATGAGCTCGGTCGGTTTGTGGATGGGTGACCGCTACTAGCAAAATTTCATGGGCGCGACCGTGCTTCGGAGGACACGTTAAGCCGTCGGTCCCGGTTGTTTTCAATTGTGAAAACAATCGTTAAGCCTTATCGTAGAGTTTCGGGTGGCTTGAGAACATTCGACAATGGGTTGGAGTATGCTCTAGACCTCCCGCAGACTTCTCTGTGGGGGACCGTGCCACAAAGTAGATATTAGGAACAGAGATTAAGCTTCCTATGAACGTGCAAATCGGTTGCACTCCTACAAGCACGCGGGACATCTGTGTGTGGCCACTGGCCGCTTGTCGCGTACGCGGCGAGAGTGGAAAAAACCGGTTGACGCTGTCACATCAAGTTGACTATCTCAGGGTAATCGCTACGCACATTGTTGGTTTTGTTAGTTGCAAGTTTGAATATCTAATATAAAAACGTGGTATTAATAATAATGGTTGTATATTGTACTGTGTGTATGAATAATGCTAGAAAAAATAAAAATATATCATACTTTAACTATCCAAGGAGTGCAATAGGTAAGTAAATATTTGATTATTACTTTTTCAAGTAAGTACCTTTATTTTACTGTATGATCCTTTTTTTAATAAGAAATGGGTACTACACGGTGTGTTTTTACCTTTTTATTATTATTACAAGCTTTTACTAAACATTTGTAGGTATGTGGGAGGGTTGGTACGTACTATGTGTTTTAAGTTTAAGTATTGCAAGTGAGATTTGAACCACATCCAGATGTCTTATTGAACTGAAATTTTTATTCCTGCGTAACTTCGGTGACAGTACAATAATATGATAGATTATAACCGGACGCTGCAGCTAGGATTTGATATGCCATGTGAGTTTTTCCCGATACATTACTTCAAAAAACTATACAAGAGATTTAGAATTTGCCATACCATAAAAAGAAATAATAAAATATTAAAAAATAAAAATTATAAAAATAAAATTATTAGAGTAAGAAATTTGTAAAGTATGTTATTTTCTATTTTCTATTCTGTATTAGTTCTTATTGAAGTATTCTTTTTATATTCTGAATAATAAAACTATTTAACAAATGATTTCTTTAATTTGTCTTAACCTGTTGTGACAACCCTACTATATAGGTAACAATTTTGCACGTTCTTAAGAAGCTTAGCCTCTGTTCCTAATATCTACTTTGTGACCGTGCCCAGCACTGGGACGTCTAAGGGTTGCAGCAAGCTAGCTTATGAGGATTGTCGCTTTAAAATCTTAAAATGGGTATATGATGTGACTTTCAAAACAGTCACAAGATTTCGACCATCAATCAAATTTCTAAACAAACAATATTGAAGCTCTCTTCACGACCTGGATATGTCGGCTGGAATCTCTTGTAAATCTCTTTTAGAGATATCAGCTCGTCTTTCTAATAACTTTTTATTTTCTTTGTGTATTTGTTATTTGTTCACTAACGAATTAATTACACCATTTAAACTAAATTAAAAATAAAAGCTATGAAATTATCCTAATTTATACATTCGATCTTCACGTGAAAAAAACGTTCGAAGTCGTTTAAAAACGAAAAACCTTATAAACACAGAGCAACCAGCGCCACCTGTACCTGCAAGCGGACGACAAGCTATACGTGAACCTGGAAGACAACCTGACGAAGCGGACGAAGGACACGTTCGTGGACTCGTCGGGGGAGGGGTACGGGGAGGGGGAGGGGGAGGGGGAGGGCCGCGCGCGGTACCGGGACCTCGTCGACGACAACGAGTGCCGCAAGCAGTGGGTGGTGCTGCCGCTGCCGGCGACATACATCGCTACCAACTGGCCGCTCAGGGTGAGTCCACCTGTTTTTAAAAGCTTTTTAACTTCACTTGTATTTATGTATGTATGTATGTATGTCTTGGAATCTTGCAATCTATATTTCACCCACTTCCACTGAAGCTATCGAGCTGAGATTTGGCACACATATTTAGTTCCAATAACAATGCATGAAAATAAATAAAAATTAAAAAAGAAAAAGGTTTTAAAAAAAATCAAAAATCAATTATTTCTATATACTCGTTGATTACTAATGGACGCCCGCAGCTTCGCTCGCGTGGAATTAGACATATTAATAGATTCTTCTTTATTTATTTATTTATTTATTTCATACATATTTACATGTAACTTAACAGCTACGGCCAAAACATTACATGTATCATTAAATAAACTAACTTACTGACTAACTAACTAATAAACATATTAATAACTATTATAACTAAGATATACCCTACACAGTGACATAAATAAATTCAGGCAATTATAAAATATGTCAGCTTCTGGTGTCTGAGCCAGGAACCGGTTTATTAGAGCAGGCGCCGCACATTGCGGAGCGGCGGCCGTGCGGCGCGTGCGCACCACGGGATGTGCCAACAGACGGCCAGGCCTCCGGCCTCCAAACGCCCCTCGCAAGCAATGTGTTGGAACCTCCAGATAGCAAGACGCGAGTGCTCGAGGATTGTCTATTTTACTATTGAGCAAAAGGTAAAAGTGTACCATAAGATACAACTTTCGCCTAAGCTCAAGAGTATCCAGACCAACCATGCCGGAAACAAATAAAGAAGGGTACAAATATGGATAGTACCCATAGAGACGCTTATAAAGGAATCGCGCAAACTTTCTTTGTATTCTTTCCATCATAAGAGAATATTTCTTCTCATGAGGATCGAAAACGGTTGCATTGTATTCGAGTCTACTGCGCACGTACGTCTTGTAGAGTATTAATGCAACCCTACAGTCGGAAAAGTGCGTGGTAGTTCTAATAACAAATCCTAGCGTTTTTGATGTCTTAATACACAGATTCATTACATGGTCTCTGAAATTAAGCTGAGAGTCTAGCAAAAGGCCAAGATCCCCTATTGAGGTGACCCGTTTGAGAGCATTATCTTGGAGCCGGTAATTATAAAACAATGGTGAATAAGATCGCGTAAATGTTATACACTTGCATTTATCTGAATTCAACAGTAGACGATTATCTATACTCCATTGCAAGACATTATGTACGTCATTTTGCAGAGCTACACAATCGCTTCTATCCTTTATTGGAAGATATAATTTTACATCATCAGCAAACATAAGGCATCTAGAAGAATTAAGGACGTTCGGCAAGTCATTAATCATGATAAGGAACAGACTTGGACCTAACGTACTACCTTGACTAACTCCAGATCTTGTGTAGTATAACTTTGATTTATGATTTTGCAGTTGAACATATTGCATTCGGTTCCCAAGGTAAGACGCAAAGAAGCTCAATAATTTTGATGTAAAGCCTAAATTATTGAGCTTTGTCAAAAGGATATCGTTATCAACACGATCAAATGCTTTTTTGAAATCAAAGTATGCCGCGTCAACTTGTCCACCTGCATCCATGTGTGTAGTGACGTCAGTGACAAAATTCATAAGGTTCGTAGTTGTTGAACGTTTCTGCCTAAACCCATGTTGGCTCTCATGAAGATGTGTCCTAATTTGTTCAATAATGCGAATATTTATAATACGTTCGAATAACTTGCCGAACGCCGATAAAACTGCTATTGGTCTATAGTTTGTGATGTCAGTGTTACCTCCGCATTTAGGTATTGGTGTAACTCTTGTAACCTTCCAGATGTCAGGGTATGTAGACGTTGCCAAGGATAAATTAAAAATATGCAGTAGTGGATACTGGAAAACACCGATACAATCCTTTACTATGAATGGAGGAATACCGTCTGGTCCAGCCGAAGACTGAGGCTTCAATCTTTTTACGGTCTTGATTATTTCATTGAGTGTGACAGATGGTAAAGATACAGGGTTACTTTGCGTGTTCTGTTGTACTCCATCGGCGACATAGTGCATCGAGCTGATATTAAGGTTTGGCGTTTCGCTTAAGAATACAGAACTAAAGAATTTTGCAAACTCATTCACCGCTTCCTGTCCTGAAACATGCGTGTCCCCTTTTTTGTAAATGGTGCAGCTTTGCAAGCTGCGTCGTTGGTTTCTAACATAATTCCAAAATAACCTAGGATTCTGAGATATGCTGGTTTCAGTTGCTTTTGTATAGTTAAGGTAAGCTTGTTCAATACTTAATTTAACCTTGGCTCTATAATATTTAAATAATTCTATGTTAAATTGCTTGCCTTCGAGCTTGTATCTTTTATGATGAAAATGTTTAGTTTGAATGTCGCGTATTAAATCAGGCGTATACCAAACCGGGTAAGTATATCGGTTAGTATGCCTATTACGCTTTTTAATTGGAACGCAACCGTTGCAACAGTCGTTAATTGTTTTATAGAAGATCTTTGTAGCTTGATTTACATCATTACACTCCAAAACGTTAGTCCAATCTGTGTTAAGCAAAGCAGAGTATAGAACACTATAATCAGCTTTGCGAAAGTTCCAGTCGGGATTTTCGTACGAACGAGTCGGCTCCGGTTTTGATGTGTAATTATGTAATGTCTGGTACGGACGCTTGCCTTGTAAAAGGCAGACTTCTATTTCTAGCGGAGGATGGTAAGCGTCGGGAGACACCAAAGGCTCAACTTCTCCACTTACTCGTAAACGATCACTTCCTATCCCGCTCAGAACCAGGTCTAACACACCATTAAAAACATTATAAACATTATTATATTGAGTAAAATTACAGAAGTTAATAAACTGCGAAAACTGTTCTTTTACATTTGGAGAACAAGAGTTAAGGTTAAAGTCACCTATTATTAATATATCAAGTTGTGTATACTTGCAAGTAATATTTTCTAAGACACTCAAAACACTTAAGTACTGATCGACCTTATAGCTAGGTGGTATGTACACAACACAAATAAGCATTTTGGCGCCTTTGTGACTAATAACCGCGCAAATAATTTCCTTATCCCTTGTCAGACCGTCAATGTCCAGGATACGTTCAACGCGATAAGTGTCCCGGGCCGCCAGTAAGACACCGCCCCAGCCTACATCATTACAGCGATCGCTACGCAAGACCGTGAATCCACAAGGGAACAGCTCCGAATCGGCTACGGAACTAGTCAAAAACGTTTCCGTAAGCGCGATAATGTCCGAGCAACTACACATAACTGCCTTTTTAAAATCAAGTGTTCTACTGCGCAGACCACGCACATTTTGATACGTTACATAAATGTGTTTCAGTTTTGAGATGGCTCGTGAATTTGGTGTAAAATAAACATAGGGAGCTAAAATTTTATTAATTTTAGCTCCCTATGTTTATTTTACACCCTTAACATTTTTGCAAACTTTGAATGCCATATTTATTTATATCTAATCAACAGCCTAAAATATAAACTTTGGATCTCCTCTCTGAATGGAAGGGATTAGGCCTTAGTCCACCACGCTGGTCAAGTGCGGATTGGCAGACTTCAAATGCCTTCGAGAACGTTATGAAGAACTCTCAGGCATGCAGGTTTCCTCACGATGTGTCCTTCACCGTTATAACAGGTGACATTTAATTTCTTAAATCGCACAAAACTTAGAAAAGGCATTGATGCGTGCTGCTGGGGTTTGAACCCGTACCGGTCGAGTGAGAGGCGAGTTCGATAGCCCGTGGGCTGTCACCGAATAAAGATTATCGAATACTAATGTGTTTTTTTTTAAATTCAGTACAGCGCGATAGACGAGGCGGGCGTGAACGTGTGCGTGGCGGGGCGGCAGGGGCTCGCGCACTACAGCACGGCGGCGCGCCGCTGGAAGCTGTTCGGCAACGAGGCGCAGGAGAAGGACTTCGTGGTCACCGGCGGCATGCTGTGGTGGCGCGACTGCGTGGTCGTCGGTAAGACGGAGATGATAGACGAGGCGGGCGTGAACGTGTGCGTGGCGGGGCGGCAGGGGCTCGCGCACTACAGCACGGCGGCGCGCCGCTGGAAGCTGTTCGGCAACGAGGCGCAGGAGAAGGACTTCGTGGTCACCGGCGGCATGCTGTGGTGGCGCGACTGCGTGGTCGTCGGTAAGACGGAGATGATAGACGAGGCGGGCGTGAACGTGTGCGTGGCGGGGCGGCAGGGGCTCGCGCACTACAGCACGGCGGCGCGCCGCTGGAAGCTGTTTGGCAACGAGGCGCAGGAGAAGGACTTCGTGGTCACCGGCGGCATGCTGTGGTGGCGCGACTGCGTGGTCGTCGGTAAGACGGAGATGATGGAAAATATTTTTGTGCATAGGCTGATGTAATTTTGGTATTGTTTTTCGTAATATGTATTAGCAAATCTTTAATACCCCATAACCATACCATAATAATACCCATTCTTTATAGATACTTCATTGATATAATAAAAGAATGTGATAAAAAAAATATTCAGACAATATCTTACTCCGCAGCTATAAAAAATTGGGCCTAATTTTGTTAGTTTCCTTTGGGGTAGGGTCGGTCAGTTATCAATATGCTGTGAGTATTATTCTAATTTTTATATGTATAGGTCATACTGTTAAATGATCCCAATGGTTTTCTACTCGCCCTTAGTTCTCCTTGTTTATTATGAATCGGTTAATCTGTTGGCAGGCTGCTACAGCATCCTGGACGGTCACGACGAGGTGCGGCTGTACCCGCGCGACGCCAAGCTCGACAACCGGTTCGCGAAGGTGGTCCGCGTGCAGGCGCAGGTGTTCGCGCTCGACATGCTCGCCGACCAGCTGGTGGTGTTCGCGGCGGACGCGCTCGTCACCATATACGAGCTGGAGTATGCGGACAACGGTCAGTGTGTAGTGTTAGCGGTCGGTGTGTGGACAGGTGCTCGACAACCGGTTCGCGAAGGTGGTCCGCGTGCAGGCGCAGGTGTTCGCGCTCGACATGCTCGCCGACCAGCTGGTGGTGTTCGCGGCGGACGCGCTCGTCACCATATACGAGCTGGAGTATGCGGACAACGGTCAGTGTGTAGTGATAGCGGTCGGTGTGTGGACAGGTGCTCGACGATCGGTTCGCAAGGTGGTCCGCGTGCAGGCGCAGGTGTTCGCGCTCGACATGCTCGCCGACCAGCTGGTGGTGTTCGCGGCGGACGCGCTCGTCACCATATACGAGCTGGAGTATGCGGACAACGGTCAGTGTGTAGTGTTAGCGGTCGGTGTGTGGACAGGTGCTCGACGATCGGTTCGCGAAGGTGGTCCGCGTGCAGGCGCAGGTGTTCGCGCTCGACATGCTCGCCGACCAGCTGGTGGTGTTCGCGGCGGACGCGCTCGTCACCATATACGAGCTGGAGTATGCGGACAACGGTCAGTGTGTAGTGTTAGCGGTCGGTGTGTGGACAGGTGCTCGACGATCGGTTCGCGAAGGTGGTCCGCGTGCAGGCGCAGGTGTTCGCGCTCGACATGCTCGCCGACCAGCTGGTGGTGTTCGCGGCGGACGCGCTCGTCACCATATACGAGCTGGAGTATGCGGACAACGGTCAGTGTGTAGTGTTAGTCGGTGTGTGGACAGGTGCTCTACAATTCGTCTTACCCCGATACTAATAAATAAATAAATATAAATATCATGGACATTCTCATACATGGCCACCTGACCCCAAAGTAGGCGTGAGCCTGTAAGTATACCTGTATAATGTCCTGACAGAGATTAACATACATACATATATATTTTAAAATACATACTTAAATAGGTAATTTTAACATCCAGACACAGAACAAACACAAGTGTTCGTCACACGAATGTTTCTCCTGAGTGGGGTTCGAACCCACGACAACGATGCGAGAAAATGGGAGAAGGTAAATGTCACATTCGAAATACAATACAAAGAAGCTTATATACCCATAACTCTTTCTTAGAACAAGTCAAAGATACTTAATGAAAATAATATCCAAATGGAGATATTGGGCGTTGGATATTTTTAATGTATTTAACGAATTATAAAAATAAAACAATATTTTAGTCTGGATTGTTTATCCATGTTCTGTTCTGTCAGTACAGTCATATGACATATCTTTGCTGTCGTATTATCTTATCTATCTACTAAGTTTAGTTAGTATAGATATAGTTGTGTACAATACAATACAAGTTTTAAAAAAGTTCTGCTTCTTTCACATTCGTCTTATGGCAGTTTACTGTGGGGTAGTGCTGCTGACCATCTTTATTTACAAAAACAATCCATTATCTACGGCCTACAAACAAATCTGCCGCCTATCTACAGTCGTTATGACCGGCGGCGGGTGGGTGCTGCAAGCTCTTTTGCTATCTTATATCCATAAATAAATATAAAAGAGTGACTTCCTGCGACAGCTGTTTAAATCTAGAAATATTATAACGGTACTGAGTGAATATATTCATGTAAATGTTGTAGTATTATTAATAACTAGTGGACACCCGCAGACGCTCACGTGGAATTTCGTTTAAACCTAATAATATTACATAGCCTATGTCACTCAGTGAAGATGCAGCTTTCTAACGGTGAAAGAATTTTTTAAATCGGTTCCGTAGTTTTTGTGTGAAAACATTACAAACAAATGTTACCTCTTTATAATATTGTCTTACATCCGCACATTTCGTATGATCAAGTTTCAAAAAACATGCTGTAGATGGGTTAATGCTGATTTATTATGATGATGGTTAAAAGTGTTGATCGTATAAAAAGAAAACTATTAAAGTGCTTAAAGTAAAATTATTATAGATAAATGTAAGAGTATATATAATCTGTGTTAGAAAGAATGATTTAAATATGTCAACACTGGTTCCCTCTCTTCCCCTGTAACCTATAATAGCGAGCTGTGCGCAGCGCATTAAAATAAAATAAAATTGTATTGTAAAACATATAATATAATAAATCCACTGCAAATAAGTACATAAATAGTGTTTTAACTCTGCAACCATAACCACCACGCAACAAAAAGTAATGTGGTGTTTGTTACCCAGCGGGCAACATCGAGGTGCGATGCGTGCAGGCGGTGGATATATCGGCGCTGTCGCACCCCGCGTGCGTGGTGTCGGCGTCGCTGTGCCGGCTGCAGGAGGGCGGCAGGGGCTAATGCTGATTTTTTATGATGATGGTTAAAAGTAATGTGGTGTTCGTTACCCAGCGGGCAACATCGAGGTGCGATGCGTGCAGGCGGTGGATATATTGGCGCTGTCGCACCCCGCGTGCGTGGTGTCGGCGTCGCTGTGCCGGCTGCAGGAGGGCGGCAGGGGCTAATGCTGATTTTTTATGATGATGGTTAAAAGTAATGTGGTGTTCGTTACCCAGCGGGCAACATCGAGGTGCGATGCGTGCAGGCGGTGGATATATCGGCGCTGTCGCACCCCGCGTGCGTGGTGTCGGCGTCGCTGTGCCGGCTGCAGGAGGGCGGCAGGGGCTAATGCTGATTTTTTATGATGATGGTTAAAAGTAATGTGGTGTTCGTTACCCAGCGGGCAACATCGAGGTGCGATGCGTGCAGGCGGTGGATATATCGGCGCTGTCGCACCCCGCGTGCGTGGTGTCGGCGTCGCTGTGCCGGCTGCAGGAGGGCGGCAGGGGCTAATGCTGATTTTTTATGATGATGGTTAAAAGTAATGTGGTGTTCGTTACCCAGCGGGCAACATCGAGGTGCGATGCGTGCAGGCGGTGGATATATCGGCGCTGTCGCACCCCGCGTGCGTGGTGTCGGCGTCGCTGTGCCGGCTGCAGGAGGGCGGCGCGGGCCCGGCGCGCGCGCACCCGCTGCACCACGCGCCCGCGCACACGCCCTCCGCGCCCGACTCGCTGGTGCGTACTGACCGCTATCACCGTCCTGTTAGCACCTTGATGGTATTGTTGATGACCATCTTACTTCGCAAGGGTAGCAACGCATCTGTGACTAACTTGGATTGTCAATTATTCTATATATATAAAAGGAGAAGGTGACTGACTGACTGACTGACTGACTGACTGACATATCAACGCAGGGCCTAAACTATAAGGGCTAGAAACTTGAAATTTTGCACAGGGGTTCCTTTTATAATGTAGGGGAGCACTAAGAAAGGATTTCTGAAAATTCACCCACTAAGGGGGTAAAACGGGGGTGCAAAGTTAGTATGAAACTTTGCCGTTTTTGAAGTCTTTAGACGGGTAGACGTCGTTAATGGGTCTAATTCTACGCGAGCGAAGCTGCGGGCGTCCACTAGTTACTAATAATTACTAACTGGACTATTACTAACTCCAACAAATAGGAATAAATTTACCTTGAAGACATTCACCGCAGATGGGATTCGAATATACGACCTTTCCATAAGCACCTGTGATGCTATTATCAATTGACTGCGTTGCTCACGCAGTCAGTTCCGCCAGCTACGATGCGACGCGACGCTAAGACGCTTGAATATTTCGCTGTTTGTGGGGAGAACCGCTCACTGGTGAGAGCATTCCTATTCATTTCCAGTACTAATGGAAAAGTCGTGGTTTCGAATAGCTAGCTGCATTGAATTTTTTCAATGTAACGAAGGTACTGACATTAAACTAAGCAAGAGGTGCACACATTTAATTAGATTTAGTGCAGTGCATGTACCATATTTAAGAAGAAGAATGTAGATAATACATTACGACGATGTCCGGTAGATAAAATAGATGTGGTTAGAAATGGTAATGATTTTAATTTTAATATATTTGCAGGTGATCAACGCAAGCGGGAAATTGATGATGGTCCAAAGGGAGGAATACGATGTCGATGAAGACAACAACCCGGTATGTTGCCTTCCAACCTGTTAGTGAGTGTCACGTTCTAAGTCGACTTTAGCCTATAGAACTAATATCCATCCTTTTAAGTCCTAAATTGCCAACGCCTTTATGTCATGGTACTTAAGACTGTTAGAAATTGGCAGTCTTGAGCTTCCCTAGTGATGGTGTAAATTGCATTTAATTAAGCTGATAGGTATTCGACCGGCCTGTTGGCGCAATCGTTAGTGACCCTGCCTGTTACGCCAGGGGTCGTGGGTTCGTCGAGGTTCGTCGGGTTCAAACATTTGTCGACAAACACTTGTTCTGTTTCTGGATGTCAATATTATTTATTTAAGTATGTAATTAAAAAGTATCTATGTATGTATATCAGTCACTGACACATAGTACGTATTTGCGGCTAGTTTGGGGCTAGATGGCCGTGTGTGAGAATTTCCATGATATTTATATTTATTTATTGTATTTGCCCCAAAGAAAATTTCAAAATCAAACATTACCTACGTGTAATTACTGTGCAGCACATCCATTTATAAAGTCGTTTATTTATTTTTTCTAATAATACATATATGTACATCAAAGTTTAGATATTCTACTACCAGTATTAATTTATATTTAGAATCCTACTAAATAAAACTTAAACTGCACGCGAATCACTGATACACGCACTCGGCATTTTTCATAAGAATATTATAAAACCAATTCGTAATCTATATTGATAATTCGGATCCCAATACCGTTTCGTTACATTACGTGGTGCCGGCGGATATAACAGGGCACTTCATCTTGTCTCGCTGAAGCGTACTCGTTTTTACACATACATTATTACATTCTGTAACTGTAACGCTTACATAACGCGGTGATGTAAAGGGGTCACGCTTCAACAATGATGATACATATAACTAGTTTGATCAATTTTCACATTCCGTTGAACATGCGATTATCGATTCATCGTTAATTTCATATATTTAATCGGCTTCGGTTAGTAAATACGAATTACTAAAGCTACGCAATGTTATGCTATGCCATAATTATTACTCACGAATTATTTGATATTTTTATTTGTTAATAAAATAATCCATACCGTACCATGTCTTGCTAACAGCTGAACACGGGATCAAGTCATTAGAAAGATTTAATTAGATATTAATAGCTAGCTGCTGCCCCCGGATTCGCCCGCGTGAAATTTATAATTACCTATGTTTTTTATCCCAAGGGAAACCGTATCGGGATAAAAAGTACCCTATATGTTAATCCTGGGTGTCAGCTACCTCCATACCAAATTTTATCAAAATTGGTCCAACCGTAGGTATGAACGTGAAGAAGTAACAAACATACGAACACACACTTACAAACTTTTAACTTTATAATATTAGTGTGATTGTCAATTAAACGATTGTAGATGAATAAAAACAATCATAAATAAAAATACTTTATTTTCAGTCATCAAACACTTCTGACTTAGGTACACTTCATACCTCTGGATACATACCAAATACAGCTTAACTTCTTATGATCTATGTGTACTTTTGCACGTATATCGCATGCAAGAATACACTAGCACCGTGAGGAATTACTTAAAGATTACCTAAACACGGAGAAGTTATATTACAATATGGCTATGGCTATAATGTGGCACAGTTGACACCTCAATGGTGTTTCGTTCGAATGGTGACTTTCTGGCCGTTCGCCAACGAGATAGGGCCGGCGGACCATTTGCGGACGATATCGCCCTTCTTTCCATAGCTAGTTCCCGACACGGACACCCACGGAGAGGGCGGGGGTAGAAACAGGGGAAGAGAATGGTATTCTACTGCCGGAAAGTGTACAATAGGTGCGTGCTCGACTATTGGGAAGATAGGTTCGAGCGGCGCGTGAATAATGGGTTGGTGTACGATGGGGGCGTGTATAATGGGTTCGTGTACGATGGGGGCGTGTACAACGGGTTCTACGGCGTGTATGGCCGGTGCTACTTCGGCTATTTCGACGGGAGCGACCAGTCCAACGGAGTGCACGTTGGGGCCGGTGCGCTTGACGACAGCGTTAAAGCCGCTGAGTGCGTCAGCGGAGTACTCGACGTGGCGCACGTTCCCATCGGGCTCGACGAGCGAGTACCCGCCCTTCACCACATCGCCGTCCCGCGTCTCCCATTGGGCCTTGTTGTCGCCGGTCACCGGGTCGTTGACGGCGTAGTTGAACCCGTAGTTAGGGTTAGGCTGTACAATTAAATAATGTAATTAGTTAAAATAAGTAATAATAAATAAATACCATGGACATTCATACACGACCATCTGGCCCCAAATTAGGCGCGAACCTGAACCTGGCACCCATAGCCAGAGACTGATATACATACATTTTTTTTAAAAATACATACATACTTAAATATATAATATTGACATCCAGACACAGAACAAACATAAGTGTTCGTCACAACACGAATATTTGTCCTGAGTGGGATTCGAAACCACGACCCCTGGCGCATTAGGTAGGATAACTACTGATTGCGCCAACGGGCCCGTCAAAATATTTATAATCCTTATAATAAAGTTAAACGTAAAATGTTTTCATCATTCAAATTATGGCAGTTGTGAAGCAACTTAATTTAAGAATTTGGTTGGCTGGACAAATCTGTACTTTGAATATCTACATTCCTAAATTTTAATTGAAGCTGAAATCAAACAATTCAAAACCAAACCAACACAAATGATCAAGTCATAAATGTTTCTTATTTTGACAACCACATAATTTTATGTGCATCTGTATATGGAGGTTGTAAGATAAGAAAAATATGACAGATATTTTGAAAATATTTAACTTACTATACTCTCTAAGGTGTGGTATAGCCCGACAGCCGGTGGATTCGCTGTCGCCACTGTCACGAAAGCCAAGAGGCATGCCACCTGAAAAAAAAAAGAGTTAACCCTCGTCACCATTTCCCTATCACACCAGTATAATGTCATTTATAAGGATAGATTAGTACGAGGATTAAGATTCATCTATTGATTATCTGGAACTGAAATGTACCGCCAAAGAGTTCATTTTGCCGACAAGGTATTCCAGTGAAGCAACGAAGTGCACTGTGTCTTGGTAACAGGTAACAGATTATTTATACTACACTAATTATTCGACCCGGCTAGACCCGGTTTTGTCAAGCGTCCCATTTCCACGGATGGTTTGAGTCGACGGTTTTTTTCTAACACAATTCGCCGTTCCCGTTTGGCTTATAGAACTTGTTTGGTATGCTTGTACTCATATATTCAAATACAAATTGTGTTATATCGACAAATCACTTCTCTTCTTCTATGCGTCTTAATTGATATGATGCGTCATAAATATGTGGTGTCTAGTTATGGGCGTGTTCAAATCCCCTTGCATAAGGGTTGTGACGCACAAGCAGCAAAGCGACTGAAGCTGTCGACAGCTACAATAGTATTTCAACCAAAGTCTTCAACAGCCAGCATTTTGGCACAAAATATCTTTTACTATTCTTTTATTCTAAAGCCCAAATGCCTTTGGCTGATTAATTTCAATACAGTCTTAAGGCTACTGTTTTTTTTTCGTGTTAAATAATGGGTAATGGGAGGGAAGTTATAATGTGAAGTCAAGTAATTATTTATTATGCCTTTGGCTGATTAATTTCAATACAGTCTTAAGGCTACTGTTTTTTTTTTCGTGTTAAATAATGGGTAATGGGAGGGAAGTTATAATGTGAAGTCAAGTAATTATTTATTATGCCTTTGGCTGATTAATTTCAATACAGTCTTAAGGCTACTGTTTTTTTTTTCGTGTTAAATAATGGGTAATGGGAGGGAAGTTATAATGTGAAGTCAAGTAATTATTTATTTACCTAAAATGAAAACCTTTTGACATACTTTGACCAACTTAGTATGTACCTATAATTAGAGTTAACATTGTAGGCGTTTCAGGAAAATAATGAGGGATGGAAGTACTCGTATGTTTGAGTATTTCTTAAATTTCAATAGAATTGCTTTTAGTTGGATTAAATGTAATGTAACGGTTGTTGAATGAATAAAAATGTAGGATTATATGGGTGCCTTTATCCCGGTAATTTTCCTAAGAACGAAGTTCGAAAGACAATTCGATCGGTAGTTTCCTTGCGTAGGGTGGTACTAGGTAAATAGTTAAATACTTAAAATTTATATATTATTTTTTATAATTTCTTGGTCGCAGATTAAAAATTAAGGAATTCATATTTAGGTATGTCGTCGTTTTTTTTTTAGACTATATTAAAAGAGACTTGGGACAGTAAAATAACAAATATACATTAATTCTAAATTTTGGTCAGTCGGTATCTACTTTTTAAAATTCAAGCTGAAAAAGTTAATTTGTAGGATGGAACTCTGCAAAAAAAAACATGAATCTGTTCCATAGCTTTTGAGCGATTGAATCACACACTGTTTGCATTCTTCTTCGTTATTTTACTCGTCAGCACGAAGCTAAAATATTTTTAACATGCTTATATTAGGTCGACTTGTATGTAACTCACAATGTAAGGGAATCTAAGATAGCTAATTTAACCATCTTCCAAGGATCGTAGCGTAATGAAAATTGGCAGCTGTATGTACTTCTGAAACACATCCATACTTCCATACTAATATTATAAATGTGAAAGTGTGTTTGTTTGTTTGTCCGGCTTTCACGTCGCAACGAAGCTATTATATGGTATGGTTTTTGTGTGTGGAGATAGTGAGGAGGGTGGAGAGTGACGTGGGCTACTTTTTACCGTGGTAAAACATCCCCATGGGAAGATATCGATGTTTTGTTATTTGCTAGATATTTAGGTCCGGATGTTGTTAATAGATGGCGTTAGTAAAATTCATTTGCAAGTTCTGAATCACGCTAACAAATTATACATGTAAATTAATTAAGTCATAGGCAACTAATAAATTGAATTGAATTTAGAATTCGCGCTGGATAAATTGTGGTTTTGGTTCAAAATTAATATGGTAAAACCAAAATCAAACATACGCTTTGATTTTGGTTTTGGTTCGCTTCTTGAATTGGTTTTGTCGACTTTTGTTGTTTTGGCTTAAAATAATAATAACATAAGTCGAACGAGACTTCGAGTCACACAACTTGGACGGAATATAATTAATATAGTATTATCTTAACCGTAGGTAAGGGTGAAAATGTAACGATCGCACGAATCCCTATAATTCCCACAGATGTTTCATTTCAATTCAAAAGGTTGCAATTTCCTATTATCTTAGTTAGCTATTAGCTTAGTTTCGCTATGACCATTAACAAAGCCATTAAAGGTAGCGGGGGTGAACTTAGAAAAACCGTGCTTCTCCCAAGGACAATTATATGTAGCATGTGCGCGTATATCGTCATAGTCATAATATCGTCTACATTAGCGTATTAAAATAGTGCTCTGTTCTGTGTCCCAAGCCGTGTATGGCTGGAAACACTTCAAAAGAAATAATGAATTATAATATATTTTTTTAAAAAAGCTTTTTATAACTTTTTATTTTATTTTTGTGCATTGTCATCGGAACCAAATATGTGTGCCAAATTTCAGCTCAATAGCTTCAGTGGAAGTGGGTGAAATATTGATTGCAAGATTCCAGGACATACATAGACATAGATACATTCATAGTAAGTTCCAAAGTGTAGGTACTTATTGAAGTTAAAGCTTTTAATAAAAAATCACACCTATTTGGAAAACAAATCACACATATATGTGCTCTCCGCGTTAGTATTGCCTTTACACGTAAGCAGGATCGGTGGATCCTGCATCAATCTTCACCAGCACACTCCTATTGAAGTTAGCTTAAAGCTCCAGTATGTCAGTGTATGTACACTTTATCTCCGGTCAGCATTGTTATGATTTCTTCGAAATGGACTGTATATATTGCTCCGAAACAGGCACAAAAACCCACCATGTGAAGGGAAGGCAATAACTGTAATCAGGATAGGAATGTACTCACGGAACGGCTAGCTTTGATGGGCGTGGTCGTATGCTGCGGCGTATTTCCTTCTGTTCACAGATCCATTGGTTCTCCACACTTCACAAACACTAAATATATGTTCTGTTCTTCCACAAACACTATACATATGTTTTGTCGGCGGTGAGATATTAATTATAGAGTTTTTCGAGTTCGGCGTGCTGCCACACTTGTTGTTGCTTCGATGTGTTGTCTTCCATATTGTTGCTTGCCGGAAATAGGTCAGCCAGGGATGTGATGATTATTTAGGGATGGGATGGTTATTCAGGACAGAGAAAAAAAAGGAAGGAATGTAGAATAAATTTACTAGTGAGTGAAACCATAACATTTTCCCCCCCCGCTGGCGAAACTTGTTGAGACTGAGAAAGTGATAAAAACACACCCCTAAAGGTAATTGTTGATTATGCTGAATGATAAAATATTATAAATGATATAGAAAATAAAATATAAGATGATTGGTTAAACTAAAAGAAGAATGAATTTAAAAATGATTATCGGTTCCATCTGGAACTGGGCATAATTTGACGAGTTGCCAACGTTTAAGTCTATTAAGAGGAATGTTAGAATAGTCTGGTGTTGGCAATGATGTGAGTGGTGCCAGTGTTAAAAAATGTCCAGGTGTAAGCACAGATATGTCATTAGGATCAGTACTGACTGAACATAATGGTCGTGAGTTCAATACTGATTCGACATTATGAACGGATTGTATGATAAGCTGAGTTAATCGATGTAATGCTGGATGTTTAGTTTCGAATTCAAGATCGGATCTAGCTAGTCTTCCTCCTACTCGTAAAACACCAGAAGGATCCAAAAAAGGGTTAAGTTTTCGAAATGATTTGGGTAAAGTCTTCCCTGCTAATAAATGTTTAATTTGATCTGCAAATTCTGATTGTTGTACATGTTTGATTAATATCATAAGCGCATTGTGATTCTCATCCTCAGTTATATGATTGGTTGATTGTTTTGCTAGCAATGATTTGTTTTTCCGTGAAGCGGCAATGAATCGATGACAATATGCAAGAATACGTTGAATTTTGCGTAAAGACGAAAATTTTTCTAATAAATTATCAATGAAATTTATGTCGATTGTATTGATTAAAATAGTAACACGCTTTTCACAAATGACCTCATCATCTGTAGAACATGAGGTTTGAATTATATTTTGAGGCCACTGTGTTTGATCTAGTGATAACCACTCTGGGCCTGACCACCAGAGGGGATGATGCATGAGTTCGTCGGGCAATAGACCTCGACTCGCACAATCACATGGGTTTTGCTTCCCAGATACATGTTTCCAGGTTGCAGTTGGTAATTTTCGCTGGATATTGGCAATGCGATTTCCAACATATGGTTTGAAGCTAGATGAATTTGATTTGATCCAAGCCAATACGATCATTGAGTCAGACCATGCGTAAATACTGTCTATATTTATCAGATCTGAAAAGGCGTGAAGAGTATAATACATGAGATCTGCTAGCAATGATGCTCCACACAGCTCGAGCCTTGGTAGAGTTCGGCGTTTGGTTGGAGCTACGCGCGATTTGGCGTTTACAAGACAGACTTGATATTTGTTTTCACTGATCTCGGAACGAAGATAAATGACTGCTGCATAACCGGCCTCGCTGGCATCGCAGAATCCGTGAAGTTGATAACTGACCGATTCTGAGTGAGTGATACGCCTTGGTATATGAAGCTGAGATAAATTTGGTAATTGATGAATAAACTTCGTCCAAATTTGATGAATTTCGTCGGGTACTGGTTCATCCCACGGGGTTCCCAATAACCACAAACGTTGAATAAGAAATTTTGCTAAAAAGGTTAATGGTGTAAGTAGACCAATTGGATCATAGATGCGAGCAAGCTCTGAGAGCATTGTTCTTTTAGTGAAATCGCGTTGAGTTTGATTTACTTGATAGTTAAATACATCATGATTAGCATTCCAGGCAAGTCCTAAAACTTTGATGAAATTGGAATCAAAAGTTAAATCTGGTATCAATTTATGTTCGTCAGGGATATTTTCTAGTACAGCCACATGATTGCTGGACCACTTCCTGAGTTCAAAACCGCCAGCAGCCATGATGCTGGTCAATTCTTGTTGAAGATGAATCGCTTGATCTACGCTATCACAACCGGTGACAACGTCATCGACATAAACGTCACTCCGTAACACTTTTGATGCTATTGGAAACGACTTTTGCTCATCTTGAGCTAATTGATGGATGGTACGGATCGCTAAAAATGGTGCCGACGAAACTCCGAAGGTTACGCGACCTATACGAAATTCCTGCACTGATTCTTCTGAAGAAAATCTAAAAAGTATGCGTTGGAAATCTCTATGT
Source organism: Carterocephalus palaemon (assembly GCA_944567765.1). Lineage (NCBI taxonomy): Eukaryota > Metazoa > Arthropoda > Insecta > Lepidoptera > Hesperiidae > Carterocephalus > Carterocephalus palaemon. The sequence continues at coordinate 3,467,555 of OX155655.1, read as the reverse complement.
TCTTTAGAAATGATGATTTGGCGATACATTTGCCGTATATCGGCTGATAAAACTATTGCGTGGAGACGAAATCTTAAAAGGATATTTTGAATGTCAGTTTGCAATTTACCACCGGTCAAAAGTGTGCAATTAAGTGATTTTCCGTCTCTGTCCTTGGCTGAGGCATCATATACCACTCTCAATTTTGTAGATACGCTACTTGGCTTTATAACTGCATGATGTGGTATATAATACGCAGTGGCTGATTGACACTCCTCAGGTGGGATAAGTTCCATCTGACCAGTCGAGATATATTCTGTTATATGAGCTTTGTACTCATCTCCAAAAGAAGGATTTTGTAATAGACGCTTCTCCAAATATTTGAATCTACGTAACGCAATTGAATAAGAGTCATTAAAAATTGGTAAAATTTGACCGCGAAATGGTAATTGTACGATATAACGACCGTCAATATCCCGTTGATGAGTTAACTGATAAATGTCCTCGCAACGAACGTCGTCTGCAGAGGCGGCTTGATGAATATTTGATTCACTGGGAATATTGTCACTATCCCAGAATTTCTGGATGGCAATATCCAAATTTACATCCAGTGCCACATGGTTGATTGATACAGGACTAGAATCCATTTTATTTGAATTAGGATTAGCCACATTTGTTCTACCCATCAAAACAAAGCCAAATATTGTATTAATGGCTGATGCTGTTTCAAGGTTAAAATCAATTTTTCCTGGTAAGAGAATATGAGGAAAAATCTCCCCACCAATTAAAAGATCAATTGGACGACGCTGGTGAAAGTCCGGATCTGCTAATTTAAGATTTGTTAGGTGTGGAAAATCATCCACATTAATTGCTTGTGTAGGCATGTCGCCACATATTTTATCCAACACCACAGCTTCAATTTTAAAGGATGGCGCTAACTTCGCCAATGGGCGCAGTTCTGTGTACACTACGCTGCCTGATTGGCTAGGCACCGCATCTCCAATTCCCAGCATGGGACAATTTGATTTAACAAAAGGCAAACCCAATCGTCTTGCACAAGACGTTGATATGATATGCGCTTGACTGCCAGGATCAATAAGAATCCTAATTTTTTCAAAGTTGTTAAACTTATTTTTGATTTCGACTTCTGCTGTAGCAAGAAGAACAAATGAGTGAGATATATTCTTTGATGTGTTTGCTAATGTTGTAATTGGAGGTATCGTTGCTACTCCAAGACTAGGGGCTGTGTTTTGACTGGCAGTCGCTATATGAATATTATGTGGTGATGGTGATGTATTTTGATTTGATGATGATGTCAAAAAATGCAATAGGCTATTGTGCCGCTTATTACATGTCTTGCATGAATTTGTAGAACGACAGTTTACTAGAGTATGGTTAGATCGTAGACAGTTTATACAAAGATGCAACTTCTTGACCAATTGTAACCTATCATGAGGTGTTTTAGCCAGAAATTTGTTACACTGATAAAGTGAATGTTTTTCTTTGCAAACCACACAGTCAGATTGTGTTGTTTGCGAAATATTAGAATTAGAAATTTCACCTAACAAAATGTTTGAATATTTGTTACTAATTTTATTTTTATTAGAATTATATGAATTATTGTTGAAGTTGCTATTAGAAGGAGGTTTGTTTATAGGAACACAAGTGATAGAGGAACGCTCTAATGCGTTGCATCTCTTCACCAAAAAAGATTTGAGTTCATTAAATTTAGGAATTTCCGTCCCGCTACACATAAGCTCAAAAGCCTCTCTTGAACTCTTATCTATTCTTGTCAATAACGCATGAAATAGAACAAAGTCCCAATTAGAAGTTGATAACCCCAATGAATCTAACATAGAAATATTTTCTGAAAAGCCGTCTAGTAGAGTGCGTAGACTCTGCACCGAGTCAGATTTAATTTGTTTTAAATTGCAAATTTGTTCCCAACATAAAAAGGCAAGATATCGATTATTTGTATACCTATCTACTAGTGCTTTATAAGCATGAATATAATTCTCCTCTGATATGGTGTAAGATCTGATGAGATTAATTGGTTCCCCAGAAAGGGAAGTAATCAGATGTTGAAACTTCTCAATATTTGATATATCTGTTCTGTTATGCACCAGTGTATTATATAAATCAATATAACCCGGAAAATCTTTGAGTTGTCCGGAGAAACTTGGTAGTTTGATATGGGGCAATTTTGCAAGATTCCTATTTTCACATGATGATGAGGAAGCTGTAGACTTGACCTCTAGTTTAATTGGAGGCAACAATTTGCGTTGAACTTCAAGAACTTCAAAATACATATCATCTGCCTGCTCCTGATAAGTGGTCTCTTTAAGGATACTTTCCTCCTTGTCAAGTTCCTTGTATGTACTCAACAGCTTGACATGAGACTCATTAAATGATTCCATAATAGCTTCCAAACGCGAACACCATGTTTCAAATCGCGGTAGAAGACCGGGATCCTTCAATGCACTACGAGCACAGGTGACAGCATCCGATAATCTCTTGAAGGCTATATTACGTTTAGATTGATAATGAGCAGCCATTGCTTCACTCATGATGACTAAATTATAAAATGATTAATGAATAGAATGCACTACTTGTTAGTTTAATAATTGTTATGTTTAAGATTAGTGTTTTAAGTTTTAAGATTATAAGATAATGTTTTTGTTGATAAAAATGTTTTTGTTTTTATGTTTTTATGTTTATAAAAAGAATGTATTGTTTAAAAGATGTATGTATAGTTTTTAAGTTTAATGAATGAATAAGATAATGATAAGATAATGTTTTTGTTGATAAAATGTTTTTGTTTTTATGTTTTTATGTTTATAAAAAGAATATATTGTTTAAAACATGTATGTATACATAGTTTTTAAGTTAAATGAATGAATAAGATAATGATAAGATAATAATAAAGTGTAATGATAGTTAATAATGTTTCAAAACAAGTTCCATTTTGATTTGACCTTGAAATGATGACAGAAAAAATATGTTTGTTGTAACTGGTAAATGATAGACTAAAATCTACTAAATGAAATTATACCTATATATAAAAAACGTCTAAATGTCGCATGTTACATTTAGAGCTAGGTAGGTATAGACGAAAATGTTGGCAACACGTTTACGAATTACGAATTTGAATTGATATGATAATGATATTGATGAATAACCGCCGACTATATGAATGTACCTATTTCCCCAGTATGATATGATAGATTTATTTTACATGTTAAATAAATCTTAATTCCGAATTTCCGAATTATGAAAACAAAATGGTAGGTAGCTATAATCGTTTGAATATAGAAATTCGGCTAGTCGCGGAACAGAAAATGTTCCCCTGTATGATATGATAGATTTATTTTAAATGTTAAACAAATCTTGATTCCGAATTTCCGAAATATGAAAACAAAATGGTAGCTATATGGTTCGAATCTAGAAATCCGGCTCGTCAAGGAACAGAAAATGTTCCCCTGTATGATATGATAGATTTTATTTTAAATGTTAAACAAATCTTGATTCCGAATTTCCGAAATATGAAAACAAAATGGTAGCTATATGGTTCGAATCTAGAAATCCGGCTCGTCAAGGAACAGAAAATGTTATGATTTTCGAAGTGGACTGTATATAATTGGTAGGGATAGGCACAAAAACCCACCATGTGAAGGGAAGTCAATCACCGTAATCAGGATAGGAATGTACTCACGGAACGGCTAGCTTTGATGGGCGTGGTCGTATGCTGCGGCGTATTTCCTTCTGTTCACAGATCCATTGGTTCTCCACACTTCACAAACACTAAATATATGTTCTGTTCTTCCACAAACACTATACATATGTTTTGTCGGCGGTGAGATATTAATTATAGAGTTTTTCGAGTTCGGCGTGCTGCCACACTTGTTGTTGCTTCGATGTGTTGTCTTCCATATTGTTGCTTGCCGGAAATAGGTCAGCCAGGGATGTGATGATTATTTAGGGATGGGATGGTTATTCAGGACAGAGAAAAAAAAGGAAGGAATGTAGAATAAATTTACTAGTGAGTGAAACCATAACAAGCATCAAGCGTTACCCTTTTACCTTGAGTAAAAGTTACAATGAGGAAGAAGGAATTATAAATAAAAAGCTGTTATATTTTATCGTTTCCATTTAATGTCTTAATTTATTAAAGCTTTATTGAAGATTATCCTGAGTTTTATTTAATTTTTATTGGTATTTTTCACAAAATAGCAACAAACTTTTTAATAAAACTCACACATCCTCCAGGTACATTTCACAGCACTATTTACACGTAGAAAACTAGGATACACCATCCACGCTTAGGTAGCTTTAGACTCTCGTAAACTAATGTTTCACTTTGAAGACGAGAGTTCTGCCTTTGAGTGTTATCGGTCCGTAAGCCCACTCGTGTAACTTTCCATCGACGTATTTCTTGCTGAAGATGGTCGCGTAGGGCTCATTGGGCAGCAGAGGCACCCAGCCCCCGTAGGAGCCAGTCTTAGGGTCCCAGCGCAAGCTGTTAGAGCCCACAACACTCGTGTATAGTTTGCCTAATGGTGCATTCTCTCCAGATTTGAAGCCGTAGTTCTCTGGGATCGGCAACAGGCTCATCGATTGTGATAGCTCCTTAGAAATAACGGGGATTACTGGTATCGGCTTCAACGGTTCGTCAGACATGACGTCATTAGAAATGTCGGTAGAAGGGGCGGGTGACGTCGCTGGTTCGGTTTTCTCCTCTGGCTGAGGTTCCTCCGCTTTCTCGTCTGACGCGGGCTGCACTGGTTCCTCCGGGGCGGCTTCGTACTCTACGACAGGACTGGGTTCCGGAAGTTTCTCCTTTTTGACGTATCGCTTGACGTCAGCGTTGAATCCATTAGCGTCGTCGGCCCAGTAGTCGACTACGCGCAGTTTCCCGTCCGGTTCGAGTAGGGCGTACGCGCCCTTGACAAGGTCGCCGTTCCTTGACTCCCAGTGCTCCTTGTGATCTTGGGTCACCGGGTCGTGCACCGCGTATTTGAAGGCGTAACGGGGATAGGCCTGAAAGAATTAAATAAATGTTAATAATACTATCGCGACACTTTAAAGATTAAATATGAATAGCATGCATGATAGGTACCATAGTGGAAATGTCACACGTCATGCTGTTTCATATACATTGGTGTTTTTATTGAATTATCGTGAATTAACACTGCTTACATTTGTGTCGGCGTGTCGTAAAATTCTTGCGGATGTCGTTGATATGGCTACCGTCACAAGAAACAACGTCTGAAATTGAATTTTCGAACATTTACTATAACATTTATGACATATAAGAAAATATGAGTTTTGTTAAGTCGCTTTGCTAGTAACTATATTAAATTTTACAATAGTACATATTTTGAATAAGATGCTATAATGTCATATAGCTGGTATATTAATGTTAGAGTTTCTCCAACTTCATTCAATTCTCATCGCGAAGCAATTCAAAAGCACTGTATCTACCATTACAAGACGATTCATACTGGTTGGGTATTGTGTTCACCAGCGCCGTTGAAACGTGTGATTGATTACATACCTACTCCAGCTTTTATATTGTATATCTTTTACCACCGCCGGTGTATTAGAAAAACTAGTCGCACAACGTTTGTTTATAAGCTGAAATCGTTTAAAATATACGACCTCTAATTTAATCCAACGTGTGAGGCAACGGAAGAATGCGGGCGGCGCGCGGCGGCGCGGCCTACTGCTAGACGATTTTTTGCTCTGTATGAAACACGTGCGTGCAATCGGGAAATGAATTCAGTTATATGCAATTGACGGTTTGTAAATAATTTAATTGTTCGTGTACGATCGTGAAAGATTTCTGCAACAGATAAATAAAAAATGTTGAATTACAGGTTGTTCTACTGAAACTTGATTCGTAGTACTCGGAACTCATTGCTAGGTCAGGTCAGAAGATTGAATTGAAAGGTGATTTAGGACACATTAAAAACATAAGTAAATTATTAATAACATACATAACATCACTCTTGTTATTTCCCCGAAGGAGTAAGCAGAAGTGTGTAGTACACCGCTTCTCCAGTTATGGTTGGAGCCCCATGTCATAAGTGCTGATCATATTGCCATACACCGGAAACTAGACTCCATGTTACTATTTGGAATTTAAATTATTTACACCTATTATTTTACAATTATGTATTCATTACTGGCTTACACTTTTTCAGTCGGCGTCAATGCTATTGAATACTTACCTATATTTGGTAGACAGAAAAGCTATTTATGCGTAAATTAAAAGTTCAGATCCGCTAATTTCTGAAATATGCATACATTAATCACTATTAGTTTCTTATTTATTCGATTGTGAATTATTAAGGTTTTTTATGTAATCAGAAGTCAATTATTAGAAACTATATACCTATGCAAGATAGCGATAAAAAGAATCAGAAATCGCTTTCTTTTTTCTATGCAATGAGCAATGATGAATCTGAGCGGGGAAGTATAAAATATATCGAACACGACTAATTTTAATATTTATTACTACCACACAGTGGCCAATGCTTTATTTGTGCTCCAACATAGCTCTACAAGGCTTAGATATTAAATACATTTTAAATATTCTTAAATTATTAAATTCTTCAGCTACAGACAACTTCAGTTCAGTTCCTAATCGTAAGAGTTGGATTTTAGGATGGCTAGCGGCATGTCCGATGTGTATTTTGTGTATTATAGTTGGGGATTACATTTGTGAGCCTTAGTGCTTGTATCCAAGACCGTAGTATGGATCACCCAAAGAAAGTTTATCCACCGCTCCGTAGCCCAAGTTTTCGAGACTTCCGTAAGGTACCACTGGCTCCTTGTAAAGGCCTTCTTCATAACCGCCTATATCCTTCAACCCAAGGTCGTAACCTTTTAAGCCTAGGCCGTATCCTTTCGCTCCTAGTTCATATCCTTTCAGTCCGAGGTCGTATCCCTTCAAGCCGAGGTCGTATGCCTTCGATCCAAGGTCTAATCCTTTTAGGCCGAGGTCGTATCCTTTAGGTCCAAGGTCTAATCCTTTGAGTCCCAGGTCATATCCCTTTAATCCGAGGTCGTAACTCTTTAATAAGGGATAGGGGGCGGGGTTGATTGGCACCGGAGCGGGCTCGTAATACGTCTTGACTATTGGAGCAGGCACGTAAGGCTGGCTCACTATTGGAGCTGGTAGGATAGGTTGCTTGTAAATCGGTTCTATAATAGGTTTAATGGGAGCTGGGAGTATGGGGGGCAGAAGTGGCTCCGAAACCACTGTTTTAACTATGGGTTCAGATTTATAAAGTGATGCGCTGGACAAAGCTCCACCCAATACAGGTCCGCTAAGCAGTGGTGCGCTGGCTAGGCCCTCAAGGTTGGCGATTTTCCCTACTGAGATGGGGAGGGTAGGCCCGTGACTCAGAACTGGAATGGGTGCTTTGTAGACGTAGGGAGTCGTCGGGTGTACGTTAGCTCCAATTTTTTTGACCACCGCATTGAATCCTGACTTGTCATCCGCCCAATACTCTACTATCCGCACGCTGCCGTCTGGCTCCACTAACGAATAGGCACCTGGAAATACGAGTATCCTAATATCATTAGACTGCTCCATCAAATTACAATTCCATATTTCAGCGTATATTACCTTTAACTGTGTCTCCCTCTCGTTTCTCCCATTGCGACTTGTTGTCGCCTGTGTGAGGGTCTTTTACTGCGTATTCGAACGCATAACTAGGGTAGCTCTGGAAACAATCATAAATTATTAACTGGTACTGTTCAAAGAATAGATAAGGATTAGTAAACAACCTATCAAGCTATATTATCAAACATACGTAGTAATTCAATGAGGCATGTCCAGGAGCGTAGATGAGACCGCCCAAATCTCCGTCAGCCTTGATGGAAGCCGTCAGCGCCAGGAGGCACGATACCTGCGGGTCAATTGACACCAGAGTTATTATGTTGCGTAACACCCCTATAGGAATTTTGACCCACATTGAAATTCGTCCAGTTATTCACTTTTTGACTTTCTGCTTTATGGATTCATTGGGACACTATCAAGAAAATAGAAGGCTTGTTGCCGAACCATACTGCAGCATTGCAAGATTGGTTACACTAACAGCGTCCGTCTGTCGGTCTGTCGCGCATGCTCATCTCGCGTTCGAGACAATTTAATAGTTCCAAAGACACCAACCGCAAGACTGAACTTCATTATGTCGGAGCCGCATCGACCACTTGCTGTCAAAAACGTACTGATTCGCCGGGAGCAACGTAGACCATTTATAGGCGATCGCCTTAGACCTTCATGTCCTGCCGTCTGGCGGATGTGGACTGTTTCGCGCGCGGTTCGCCACCGCACAAACAATCGCTTGCATCAGGCTTCCTCATTTTCATACAGCCTTCGCCAGTGAAAACGCTGTATATCTAATGTGTTGAGCGTTTGTTTACACTGCCTCCAGTACAAAATTCGTCCACCTTCATTGTCCACGCTCAAGTTTTTCATTGCAACGTCTTGTAATAATTTGTGCAAATAATTAGATTGATCAACAAATGACATCTATATGCATCGATCGGTGATGCGGATCCGTCAGTCTCGCTTGGCGCAATAGTATTCATAGTTCAAGACTTAGCGACGATTTGCTCTGATTACTATTTACATGACGAAGTTATGAGTAATATGAGTATCTGTGACCCAGACTTCATGTTGATAGCGAATAGCGCTTGAAGACAGTAATAGTAGATCTAGGTACTTAACACATTGTAATTTAATCAATGCTTACTTGCACGCCGCGACTCTTGTCTTCCTCTATACTCTCTATAGTATTAGGTACCTATTTGGCATATGACGGATATTAAATAGAATTGAACTTCAAACAAGCCGAAACAAGAAATCAGTACCCCGCGATTAACAAACTGAATCAATTGTAATGTGATCAGTGAAATCTGAATGGATCACTGAAATCGTCCTGTGGGTTAACGCGTTTTCCCTTAACCTTTTGATAGATAGATTAAAAATCATAATCCTTGATTGTTTGTAATTGCATCGAACAATGTAATATTACCTAATGAATTACTCAACCGTGCGTGGAGTCGGGGTAATTTGCCAAAGGAAACATTTATCTGGATGTCAATAATTCCACTACGTTTATGGAGATTTCTGCGCACTATAAGTGTTCTACTGGTTTCCGCACTGATTATAGCTTGCTGATGAAATCTGGTTTGCTTTAAAGCCTACCTATTTGTAATTTGGATTCAGTCTTATTGCCATGATTTTTTTTTATACCTGACGATTTGGACAGTTACAATGACATGTTGGAATACATTACCGTGTTGTGGTGCGTTAAAGTAACGCTTTGCTATAATGGAATTCTTTATTAATACAACATTGCAAAAGATTAGTAATAGTAGTTTATAAGAGACGTGAAATCCTTAGTATAAAAAGCTGCAATCCTGACTCCGAATGTGTTATTATATATATGTACCTATATATTATGTATTATTATATTTACATCTATTATTTTATGTAGATTTCCGGGTTCCTAAAACGTTATCGAAGAAGATCCAAGAAGTTATCGACTGTGTTGTTCTGTACCAATGTTTACGTGCTTTTTTTTAAGCTACCTATTGTTATTATATAATTTCCCAAATTCCAAACCCATTTAGATACTCTAAATTGAAACATAAACCTCTTGGCAGGCATATAGTTGCCTTCCGGCGACGGTGCTGGCGTCTTGCGTGGAGAGCGCGTGGTCGTCCAGCAGCAGCGGGCCGCAGACGCAGCTGTCGCGCGCGCTGTGGCTGTGGTGCGGCGCGCTGGGCGCGCGCGTGTGGCTGCCGCTGCTGCCGCGCGAGGCGTCGCGCCGCGCGGACCCCGCCAGGCACACCTTCATGGCCAAGCGCATCATGCTGCCCTTCCACCTCAACATATATCCCCTCAGTGAGTTGCCTGCTCCTCTTCTACCTCTAGTGTAGGAGTAGGTATGTAAAGTGAACATCGTGACTTGAATTTGAATTCTGCAAAACGGGATAATGTCCCTTTTGTAAATAACAACACTCCTTTTGCTATACTTGTTCGAATTTATAGATGTTTAACGCTGTATTTCAATAACCTATCTACACATAGATATGGCTATCGAAGATAGAAATTCGACACATTTTATTTGAAACTTATGTCAAATTTCTATCTCCGATAGCCAAATCTCTCCGCAGATAGGTTATTGAAATCCAGCGTTAATATAATAATCCAAATTGTTCACAGCTATACTCTTCGACGACGCCATTCTCCTCGGAGCGGAGAACGACACGACTCTGTATGCCTCCGACTCAAACTCCGTTTTTTCTCTACCGTTCTGCGTCATCAATAAAACGGTGAGTCGATTTTTTAATTAATCAACGTAACGCACATGTGAATGTGATGCCTCTGGTATCGCTCGTGTGACGTCAGCGACTGTGACCACTTACTTTCAGGTGGCTCATATGCGTATTTGTCTGTTTATGTTATAAATAATCAATCAAGTAATTACTGAGCTAAAGAGTAACTTACCCATGTTCATGGATCTCCAATTTCGCCAGAGTCAAGTGTACCTGCACCAGATCCTGCGGCAGCTGCTGCGGCGCAACCTGGGCTACCACGCGTGGGAGATCGCGCGCTCGTGCGCCATGCTGCCCTACTTCCCGCACTCGCTCGAGCTGCTGCTGCACGAGGTGAGCTAGTGACGTCAACTATACCTGGGGATTGAAATAGCAAGCGCAACCGATAGACGTCCCACTGTTGGCCACGGGTTTCATCTAGCCTGCGTCAGAAGAAAAATAACATCATGACAGACTAAAAATAAAGCTCAAAAGTAATAAAAAAATATGGGAAATTTTCAATGTTATTGATGCGCTATATTTCGCACATAAGCTTGAAGTGAAAGTGGTCTGGCCACTTGGCTCGATACACAGATTACAGATGGACTAAGACGGCGACATTGTGGGAAGGCCCTTGGGGTCATAGGAGTAGAGACAAACCGAAGGCAAGATGGAAAGACGAGACGAGCTTTTAAGCATCGCAGGCTAGAACTGGTCATAAACAAACATAGAGATTCCTGGAATTTATTGTAGGAGCTCTTTACACTTATAGAATTGATTTTATGTTGTGAATCCATCCATCCATCCATCAGCCTTTTGAGGTCTACTGCTGGACATAGGCCTCTCCTAAACGACACCACTCCGACTAACTAACTTCTATGTTGTGAATAGATTTTATTAATTGTTTGTTACTGGAATAATAAAGGCTTTTTATTTTAATTTTATTTATTAACATGTGATCGTAAGTTTAGTCGCATCTAAACGGTATATTTTCACATCAGGTGTTGGAAGAAGAGGCGACGAGCAAGGAGCCGTTGCCGGACGCGCAGCTGCCCAGCGTCATCGAGTTCGTGCACGAGTTCCCAGTCTACTTGCAGGTAACGCGCTCTTAGAGGGTGGATGAACTGCTGAACGAATTTTGATGAAATTCGTTGTGAAGATATCGTGAAATAAAGGACGTCAAAGTTTAGTCAGCAGCTAGCTATACCATGAATGTTTTTGTGAATTATGTTATTTTTTTGACAACCATTTCGTAACGTAAAGGAAGGGAATCTTCCTTATTGAGTCCAGCCAAATTTTAGAATTAAAGTAAAATTACTTAACGATCGTCAAGACTTTTGGAATAGTAATTTTAACAAATAAATAAATGATATGTAACTTTAAACCATAGTGTTGTTATATTGTTATTTACATGGATTACATTTTTAAAATACATACTTGAATAAATGACACACACCTGCGTAACCCAGTGGTAGGCCTAGGTGTGTGCGGTTGGCGGACACACACAAAATACAACAAAATTTAACTTCCATGACCCAAGTACAAATATTTATATGCGAAATAAAAATTAGCTTCGGACGGGATTCGAACCCGCACCCACCGTTCGACAGTCAGGTCACTCACCATCGCGCGGAGTGGTGAACTCAAAAACAGCATTCCTTAATTTGCAGACAGTGGTGCAGTGCGCCCGGAAGACTGAGATAGCGCTGTGGGCGTACCTGTTCTCGGCCGCCGGCAAGCCCAAGGAATTGTTCCAGGAGTGCTTGCAGCGGAAGATGCTCGACACGGCCGCCTCCTACCTCATTATACTGCAGGTGAGAGATTCGCTTCATTTCGCGGTCACCATCATCGCAACCCTTTTTTATTTTTTTTGCTTGAGCTTTACGGCTCCTAGGCACGTCGATCGTAGCTGATCGTTTGTGCCCAGCCCATTAAAGTTCGCCATCAAGTCCAATGGCTTTGAAGTAAGCTAGGACTTTTTGGCTGGCGATGTCCTTAAATTCATCCGGATGCAATATATACATTCCGAGATGAACATTCCGTTTGTGCACCAGAGCGCGTCTTTGTCCCACTGTTGGGCACGGGTCTCCTCTCAGAACGGGAGGGATTAGGCCTTAGTCCACCACGCTGGCTAAGTGCGGATTGGCAGACTTCACATGCCTTCGAGAATATGATGATGAACTCTCAGGCATACAGGTTTCCTCACGATGTGTCCTTCACCGTTACAGCAAGTAACATTTAATTTCTTAAATCGCACATAACTCATTGGTGCGTGCCGCTGGGGTTTGAACCGGGACCGCTCGAGTGAGAGGCGAGTTCGATAGCCACTGGGCTGTCACCGCTGCAAAGGGAATGGGAAGAAAAGAACCTATTACTTATAATTATAATAAATCTTTATTTTAGACAATAGGTACAGTCCATAGATTAGGCTAGTAAGGACCTTAGACTATGTTAGTTTACAAAACTTTTATGGTAAGTAAGAAAAATATCTTAGCCTAGAATAGTAAAACAAAAACTAAAGATAGTAACTAACTAATAGTGGTTATTGTGAATAAAGTATTTACTGCTAAAAAATCAATCGATCGATCCTCTTTTATAGCATGCGCCATATTTGCCTGTTACTTTTATATTGTAATTTTTCATCCATACATATAATAAAACAACTATTTTCCTTAAAAATTAATTGATAAAGGACAATGCCCATTGTTCTATAAAACTCTTAAAATCCAAGGCGTCTGCCTACTGTGTTCGCTTAATACTATAGCTGAGTATTACACGTGTTCAGAATCTGGAGAGCTCGGCGGTGAGCCGACAGCTGGCAACGCAACTGCTGGATACTGCGCTGCAGGAGGAGCGCTGGGACCTCGCGCGGGACCTGGTGCGCTTCCTCCGGGCTATAGGTAACTTACGAGTATAAATATTATTAACTGCTACCCTCATTAAGTGTTAGCTGCTACCCTCACTAAGCGGTCAACTACCCGACCGTGCCTATAAAAAGCCAAACGCGGCCAACAACGACTCTCTCTCTGCTCAGCCGTCGAATGGTAAGGTAGTCGGTACCTACGCTGTGTCGGTACCTAACGCTACTATGCTGTAAGTACGTTCCATCTTTTGATGTGGGTGTTGCCGAATCTGGTACTTATTTGAACCTGTGTTCTTTTTAAATTGTTTTTCCCTTACAGTTTCTAAAAATATGTAGATCCAGAACAGTATGAAGTACATTTTACATTTGCTAACAGGCACATATCTCCCACAGACCCTAACGACGTGGATTCGCCGCGCAACTCTGTGAACGTGCAGACTAAGTACGGGCAGATCGTGCAGTCGCAGGCCGTGCCCAATGCTGACGATCTCTCCGTCATACTGGGCAGCATGCAGGTACGTACTGACGTGCAGTGAACGTACTCTACCACTCTACTTCGGTGCGAACTGACCGAAAGATTATTGGCCACTCGAGATAATTATTTTACTTGTCAACTGTATGTCATTAATTTTTTTTATTTAGCTAATAACTTTTTTATTTATAGTTCTACGACAAAAAGTTACTGAACCAAAGTTGTAGAGAATTTAATTTGCAACAAAAAATGTTGACAATTTTTTTTTATCAGGTTAAGAGATATATCGTAAAAACCATTTCAACCCCTATTTTCAAGATGGCGGCCGTGGGACAAGGGTGGCGACCCCACAAACTTGGTTTTAGCTTTACACTGACCCCCCCTACACATAAAAAAAATAAAATTGCGTCCTCTAAAAAACGCAAGGTTAGGCCTAAAAAATGTAACATTTCAATGGACTAATAATATTCCGATAAGGATGAGAAGAAGGAAAAATCAACAAAGACACTTTCCCATTTGTATATTAATAAGGATTAGTAAGGATGTAAGTGACCGATTGTGTGCAGATAGCGGGAGGGCGCGGGCGCAGCTTCAGCACGACGGCGGCGCCGCGCGAGCCGTCCCCGCCCGCGGCGCCCGCGCCCGCGCCCGCGCCGCCGCCCACGCGCCGCACCGCCGCCGTCAAGCGGAAGAAGAGCGTGCCCGCGCGCGCTGACCGGTAATAACTTTTTTATTTTATTTATTTATTCTTTATTATACCAAAAAGCTTGTGGTACAAAAGGCGGACTTAATGCTAAAAGCATTATCTACCAGTCGACCTTTGGGCCAAGCAGATAAGCGCAAAGGCGGTAGAAAAGTAAATTAAAATAACACAATACAAATATATGTTAAAAATTCAACAAAGAACTAAAATAATAATAATAATGAAATAAATTTAATAACTTCTTACAATACAATACAAATATATTTATTCCAAATGTACATTTTGTGCCTTCTGCTTTAACTTGCAATTAACTTCAAAATCCATACCAAAATAACATTTAATCTTGACACAAACTGACATGCTTAATTTTTTTTCCACTTCACTTCTCCAACTTCTTCAAGATTAACATAGAATTCATAAATCAGTCGTCGATGAGGGTCGTCGTGAAAATCAGCGGCGCTGCCTTGCCACCGCCATTTGCTGAGGGCGTCCTATTTTGTCATCGTTTATTATTTTATATATTTATTTATTTATATACACGACGAACAACAAAAATCCCAGAATTAATAGTAATTTAGTACAATAGGTATTTATTGTTTTTTGGTTTCGTTTTTATTCTGTAGTGTGTACGATGTCAAAATAAAGGTTCAAGTCTAAGAAAACCAGCGGTCGTGGTTCGCTGCGACCATAGCTGAGTGCGGCCCCATTTCGGCAAATCCTATAGTTTTAGCTTATTTTATTATTTTATATGCATTTTGTTACTATCATTTTTGTTAACTTGTCGAAATAAATCTATATTCTATTCTATTCTAAATTATCCAGTGAATCGTACAGCGGCACCGCCGAGGAGTTCTTCATCGACATGATGATCCAGCGCCACGCGCGCCAGCTGCTGTCCACCGCGCGGCTGGTGGCGCTCGGGCGGCTGGCGGCCGCGCTCGACCTGCACCTGGTGGCGTGGCTGGCGGGCGAGCGCGAGCGCGCCGCGCGCGTCGACAGCGCCGTGCCGTGCCTGCGCCGGCTGCACGAGGACTTCCGCTGGCCGTACCCGGCGCCCGACGAGTTCGCCGTGCCCCACCGGAAGCCCAGCCTCGTGCCCAGTGAGTACATGATGATCCAGCGCCACGCGCGCCAGCTGCTGTCCACGGCGCGGCTGGTGGCGCTCGGGCGGCTGGCGGCCGCGCTCGACCTGCACCTGGTGGCGTGGCTGGCGGGCGAGCGCGAGCGCGCCGCGCGCGTCGACAGCGCCGTGCCGTGCCTGCGCCGGCTGCACGAGGACTTCCGCTGGCCGTACCCGGCGCCCGACGAGTTCGCCGTGCCCCACCGGAAGCCCAGCCTCGTGCCCAGTGAGTACATGATGATCCAGCGCCACGCGCGCCAGCTGCTGTCCACGGCGCGGCTGGTGGCGCTCGGGCGGCTGGCGGCCGCGCTCGACCTGCACCTGGTGGCGTGGCTGGCGGGCGAGCGCGAGCGCGCCGCGCGCGTCGACAGCGCCGTGCCGTGCCTGCGCCGGCTGCACGAGGACTTCCGCTGGCCGTACCCGGCGCCCGACGAGTTCGCCGTGCCCCACCGGAAGCCCAGCCTCGTGCCCAGTGAGTACATGATGATCCAGCGCCACGCGCGCCAGCTGCTGTCCACGGCGCGGCTGGTGGCGCTCGGGCGGCTGGCGGCCGCGCTCGACCTGCACCTGGTGGCGTGGCTGGCGGGCGAGCGCGAGCGCGCCGCGCGCGTCGACAGCGCCGTGCCGTGCCTGCGCCGGCTGCACGAGGACTTCCGCTGGCCGTACCCGGCGCCCGACGAGTTCGCCGTGCCCCACCGGAAGCCCAGCCTCGTGCCCAGTGAGTACATGATGATCCAGCGCCACGCGCGCCAGCTGCTGTCCACGGCGCGGCTGGTGGCGCTCGGGCGGCTGGCGGCCGCGCTCGACCTGCACCTGGTGGCGTGGCTGGCGGGCGAGCGCGAGCGCGCCGCGCGCGTCGACAGCGCCGTGCCGTGCCTGCGCCGGCTGCACGAGGACTTCCGCTGGCCGTACCCGGCGCCCGACGAGTTCGCCGTGCCGCATAGGAAGCCCAGCCTCGTGCCCAGTGAGTACCCGCACCCTGCTATTCTATTTATTCACATTTCAACTTATACTTCTAGTGGACGCTCGCAGCTTTGCTCGCGTGGAATTAGACATAGTATAATATAACTAGCTGACCCCGCAAACGTTGTTCTGCCATATGAAATGTCAAAGTGACGCGACACAAATAAATAAATAAATACATAAATAAATAAAATTCCATACAATTACATACATAATTAAATAAATAAATAAAAAAATAAATAAATACAAAAATACTAAAATTGTGTTTATAAAACACAACGGGGTCAGCTGGTAATTAATAATATTATGATGCTTGATTTATTAGAATTTATTTATATAATTTAGGCGGGGTTTACACGGGCGGCGGCGAGACGGAGAGCCTGTGCGGAGACAGCGGGTACGTGAGCCTGTCGCTGCGGGCAGCGCTGCCGCTCGCCGCGCCCGCCTCGCCCGCTTCGCCCGCACCCGTTAGGTAACATCTGCATTCTGACTGCGTATAATAAATTTAAAAATATATCTACATACATAATGGTAAGCCTTGAATCATCACAACCCTTTCTTTGTCCCACTGTTGGGCACGGGTCTTCTCTCAGAATGGGAGGGATTAGGCCTTAGTCCACCACGCTGACCAAGTTCGGATTGGCTGACTTCACATGTCTTCGAAAACATTAGAAGAACTCTCAGGCGTGCAGGTTTCCTCACGATGTGTCCTTCACCGTTACAGCAAGTGCCATTTAATTTCTTAAAGCCTTGAATAATACAGTTTAAGTTCCATGACCCGAGTACAAATATTTAGCTGCGAAATAAATATCGATGGGAATTGGGAGACATGGGTTCAGCAGTCAGCGTCACTCACTACCGCAGCACGGAGTCATTTGACCCAATGTTACACAGATCGGTGGGCGAGTGCAGCGTGGCGGAGGGCGGCGCGGCGGCGTGGGGCGAGGCGGAGGGCGCGGGCGAGGGCGGCGAGGAGCGGCGCTACGCCGCGCTCATGGAGCGGCTGCACCACCACCAGGCCGAGCGCGGGGACCACACGGCGCACGTGCAGCTCAGGTTTTGATTTATTGATTTATTGTTTTTTTTTTAAAGCTTTTATTTAACTTCACTCGTATGTATTCATTCATTCATGTATGTATGTCCTGGAATCTTGCAATCAATATTTCACCCACTTCCACTGAAGCTATCGATCTGACATTTGGCACACATATTAGGTTCCGATGACAATGCAATAATATGGTACTGTCAAACTGATCTGATGATGGAGCCGGAAGATATTAACTGGAACTTCATGATGGAATATCGTATCATAGTCGTGTTTGCACTTGTGGTAAAGTCTTGTAATGAACTTTGATCACGAGTTTTAAAAAGCTTTTTTAAAAAAAATATTTTTTAACGGTATAATTATTTAGTAAAGCGAACACAAACAAACAATAATATAGAACACAAATATGACATAAAAAAGGTTACACTTTACTAAAACGGGCTCTGCTCAGCATTATGCTGGAGTCCGAAGACAACCAACGCTGGTCTTCCGCAGGACCCATATGGTGATGCCACGGATGCCACCAGGTCAGCTGGTCACTGGAGGACGCTCAAACTGAAGTCCTCATTAGAGTCAAAGTCAGTCACATCACACTAGTCAGGAGCGCGCGATCGTAAGGAGTGCAGAGGAGGGGCGGAGCTGCAACCTAGTTTGCTATCTTACATCCATTAAAAAAAGTCAACCCAAAAAAATTTGCGATTTCATGGATACAGCCTCCGCGCGTTCCTCACAAAAGTTTCAAAGAGATATGATCCGTTAATTCTACTGACGTGTTTAATATTACGTTTCTATAAATTTTATAGACAACCCTTGCTTATCTGATTTTATGAAAAGATTGTCGCTGATAATGCTTACGTATTGCTGTATCCTGTTATTATCCAAACCGTCAAACTGATTTGTCGTTAAAATTACCTTTTAACGGCATGTTCCGGTGAACATTACAGATACTACCTGCAGCTGATGACGGAGGCGAGCTGCGTGGAGTGGGCGCTGGTGGTGGCGGTGGCGCTGCGCGACGCGCTGGCGGTGCTGCGCTGCGTGAACGCGGCGCGCGCGCCGGACGTGTCGCTGCCGGCCGTGCGCCGCCTGCGCGTGGCGCTCGCCGACCTCGTCAGCTGGACCGACGCCGAGTGGTACGTGCCGGACATATTACAGATACTACCTGCAGCTGATGACGGAGGCGAGCTGCGTGGAGTGGGCGCTGGTGGTGGCGGTGGCGCTGCGCGACGCGCTGGCGGTGCTGCGCTGCGTGAACGCGGCGCGCGCGCCGGACGTGTCGCTGCCGGCCGTGCGCCGCCTGCGCGTGGCGCTCGCCGACCTCGTCAGCTGGACCGACGCCGAGTGGTACGTGCCGGACATATTACAGATACTACCTGCAGCTGATGACGGAGGCGAGCTGCGTGGAGTGGGCGCTGGTGGTGGCGGTGGCGCTGCGCGACGCGCTGGCGGTGCTGCGCTGCGTGAACGCGGCGCGCGCGCCGGACGTGTCGCTGCCGGCCGTGCGCCGCCTGCGCGTGGCGCTCGCCGACCTCGTCAGCTGGACCGACGCCGAGTGGTACGTGCCGGACATATTACAGATACTACCTGCAGCTGATGACGGAGGCGAGCTGCGTGGAGTGGGCGCTGGTGGTGGCGGTGGCGCTGCGCGACGCGCTGGCGGTGCTGCGCTGCGTGAACGCGGCGCGCGCGCCGGACGTGTCGCTGCCGGCCGTGCGCCGCCTGCGCGTGGCGCTCGCCGACCTCGTCAGCTGGACCGACGCCGAGTGGTACGTGCCGGACATATTACAGATACTACCTGCAGCTGATGACGGAGGCGAGCTGCGTGGAGTGGGCGCTGGTGGTGGCGGTGGCGCTGCGCGACGCGCTGGCGGTGCTGCGCTGCGTGAACGCGGCGCGCGCGCCGGACGTGTCGCTGCCGGCCGTGCGCCGCCTGCGCGTGGCGCTCGCCGACCTCGTCAGCTGGACCGACGCCGAGTGGTACGTGCCGGACATATTACAGATACTACCTGCAGCTGATGACGGAGGCGAGCTGCGTGGAGTGGGCGCTGGTGGTGGCGGTGGCGCTGCGCGACGCGCTGGCGGTGCTGCGCTGCGTGAACGCGGCGCGCGCGCCGGACGTGTCGCTGCCGGCCGTGCGCCGCCTGCGCGTGGCGCTCGCCGACCTCGTCAGCTGGACCGACGCCGAGTGGTACGTGCCGGACATATTACAGATACTACCTGCAGCTGATGACGGAGGCGAGCTGCGTGGAGTGGGCGCTGGTGGTGGCGGTGGCGCTGCGCGACGCGCTGGCGGTGCTGCGCTGCGTGAACGCGGCGCGCGCGCCGGACGTGTCGCTGCCGGCCGTGCGCCGCCTGCGCGTGGCGCTCGCCGACCTCGTCAGCTGGACCGACGCCGAGTGGTACGTGCCGGACATATTACAGATACTACCTGCAGCTGATGACGGAGGCGAGCTGCGTGGAGTGGGCGCTGGTGGTGGCGGTGGCGCTGCGCGACGCGCTGGCGGTGCTGCGCTGCGTGAACGCGGCGCGCGCGCCGGACGTGTCGCTGCCGGCCGTGCGCCGCCTGCGCGTGGCGCTCGCCGACC
Organism: Carterocephalus palaemon; assembly: GCA_944567765.1. Lineage (NCBI taxonomy): Eukaryota > Metazoa > Arthropoda > Insecta > Lepidoptera > Hesperiidae > Carterocephalus > Carterocephalus palaemon. The sequence goes on along the minus strand of OX155655.1, from coordinate 3,447,490 downwards.
TCGTCAGCTGGACCGACGCCGAGTGGTACGTGCCGGACATATTACAGATACTACCTGCAGCTGATGACGGAGGCGAGCTGCGTGGAGTGGGCGCTGGTGGTGGCGGTGGCGCTGCGCGACGCGCTGGCGGTGCTGCGCTGCGTGAACGCGGCGCGCGCGCCGGACGTGTCGCTGCCGGCCGTGCGCCGCCTGCGCGTGGCGCTCGCCGACCTCGTCAGCTGGACCGACGCCGAGTGGTACGTGCCGGACATATTACAGATACTACCTGCAGCTGATGACGGAGGCGAGCTGCGTGGAGTGGGCGCTGGTGGTGGCGGTGGCGCTGCGCGACGCGCTGGCGGTGCTGCGCTGCGTGAACGCGGCGCGCGCGCCGGACGTGTCGCTGCCGGCCGTGCGCCGCCTGCGCGTGGCGCTCGCCGACCTCGTCAGCTGGACCGACGCCGAGTGGTACGTGCCGGACATATTACAGATACTACCTGCAGCTGATGACGGAGGCGAGCTGCGTGGAGTGGGCGCTGGTGGTGGCGGTGGCGCTGCGCGACGCGCTGGCGGTGCTGCGCTGCGTGAACGCGGCGCGCGCGCCGGACGTGTCGCTGCCGGCCGTGCGCCGCCTGCGCGTGGCGCTCGCCGACCTCGTCAGCTGGACCGACGCCGAGTGGTACGTGCCGGACATATTACAGATACTACCTGCAGCTGATGACGGAGGCGAGCTGCGTGGAGTGGGCGCTGGTGGTGGCGGTGGCGCTGCGCGACGCGCTGGCGGTGCTGCGCTGCGTGAACGCGGCGCGCGCGCCGGACGTGTCGCTGCCGGCCGTGCGCCGCCTGCGCGTGGCGCTCGCCGACCTCGTCAGCTGGACCGACGCCGAGTGGTACGTGCCGGACATATTACAGATACTACCTGCAGCTGATGACGGAGGCGAGCTGCGTGGAGTGGGCGCTGGTGGTGGCGGTGGCGCTGCGCGACGCGCTGGCGGTGCTGCGCTGCGTGAACGCGGCGCGCGCGCCGGACGTGTCGCTGCCGGCCGTGCGCCGCCTGCGCGTGGCGCTCGCCGACCTCGTCAGCTGGACCGACGCCGAGTGGTACGTGCCGGACATATTACAGATACTACCTGCAGCTGATGACGGAGGCGAGCTGCGTGGAGTGGGCGCTGGTGGTGGCGGTGGCGCTGCGCGACGCGCTGGCGGTGCTGCGCTGCGTGAACGCGGCGCGCGCGCCGGACGTGTCGCTGCCGGCCGTGCGCCGCCTGCGCGTGGCGCTCGCCGACCTCGTCAGCTGGACCGACGCCGAGTGGTACGTGCCGGACATATTACAGATACTACCTGCAGCTGATGACGGAGGCGAGCTGCGTGGAGTGGGCGCTGGTGGTGGCGGTGGCGCTGCGCGACGCGCTGGCGGTGCTGCGCTGCGTGAACGCGGCGCGCGCGCCGGACGTGTCGCTGCCGGCCGTGCGCCGCCTGCGCGTGGCGCTCGCCGACCTCGTCAGCTGGACCGACGCCGAGTGGTACGTGCCGGACATATTACAGATACTACCTGCAGCTGATGACGGAGGCGAGCTGCGTGGAGTGGGCGCTGGTGGTGGCGGTGGCGCTGCGCGACGCGCTGGCGGTGCTGCGCTGCGTGAACGCGGCGCGCGCGCCGGACGTGTCGCTGCCGGCCGTGCGCCGCCTGCGCGTCGCGCTCGCCGACCTCGTCAGCTGGACCGACGCCGAGTGGTACGTGCCGGACATATTACACGGAGAAGTGGTACTAAGTACCGTGGCAGTCGGAGGTACCGATGCTGATGGTGCTCGCCCCTGATGGTAGCGCTGGTGGACACATTACACGGTGAAATGGCACTAGGTACCGTGACGGGCGGAGGTACTGACGTTGATAGTGCTCGCCCCTGATGGCAGCGCTGGTGGACACAATACACGGTGAAGTGGTACAAGTACCGCGGTGGGCGGAGGTACTGATGCTTAAGGTGCTCGCAACTAATGGCAGCGCTGGTGGTGGTGCTGACTGCCGAAAGACTGCCGAAGCATGCGGCCGATTACAAAAAATGCATGGCATCCGTGTAAAAGCATGGGGTCATTATAGGTCGTGCCAAACTTTGTGGCCGGTCTGATCAATGTGGGATTCATATGATATCATTTTTTTTTCAATAAAGGGAGCTTACTACCGCTTCATTAAACTCCCAGCCTCGTCTTAAATCAACTTTTCCGATTTATAATTCAGTTACTTGTAACAAAATATTTTTATCTAATTAATTAACTAAAGAAAAAATTACACGTAGTAGACGTTACGATAATAATTAAGCAAATTATTATTTAGTTCATTTGTGTCACCATATTTACCATATTTTATATAGTTCACAATATTTATTTTGTACCACATTTCTGCAAATACAAACTGTGAGATACTAAAGTTTGTAGTGGACTGTATCTTGATTGACTGATTTTGATGGAACGGAATTTTGACATTAAAACACCTGCACTGGTTGACTGTTTTATTGCGACTGATTTAAGAAGGCGACACATACGAGTATTACACGACCATGAAAAAGTGTGCATGAGCATACAACACAAACAAAATACAAAAAATAATTCAATAAACATATTTAACTCAATGTTTGTTTCCAGCCTCGGCTACAAGCCATTCATGCTGGCGATCAGCAATCAGATCCCGTTCCTCACGTCGATCATCAACGCGCGCGAGCGGCGCGTGTCGATGGTGCGGCCGCGCGTGCGCAGCCCCAGCACGGGCTCGCTCAACCAGGACAGGCTGCAGGCGGCGCAGGACAAGCTGACGCCGCCGCAGAAGGCGCAGGACATGTCCAAGCAGGCGGTAACACACATTCGAATATTTTTTCTTGCTCTGACTTAGTAAATTAATAACGAATTTATTATAGCCTATATTTTGTTCTAAGTTTTATTTTGATTTATTATTTTTTATACATAACTAAACTATTATGTACTTACGTACGTACGTACTTTATCACAATATAAATTTTAAATAAATATGCCTTCCGCGCATTATTCCAAAAAAGATGCTACAATGTTTTCTTTTCACGACTTAATCTACAGTTAATCCCAATCATAATAAATATACTGTTAAATATATTTTTTTAAAAGCTTTTTATTACTTTATTTTATTTTCGTGCATTGTCTTCGAAACCAAATATGTGTGCCGAATTCAGCTCGATAGCTTCAGTGGAAGTGGGTGAAATATTGATTGCAAGATTCCAGGACATACATACATACATACATACATACGAGTACATATACGGGAGAAGTTAAATAAAAGCTTTTAAAAAACCTTTCGACAAATTCTTACTTTATGTTAAGTAGCTTTTAAGGTCAATGCATTTTTATTTTTGTTGTGTATTGTATGAAATTTGTCGAAATAAACTATTCTTATTCATATTCTTAAAAAAGTGTCTCTAATGTCAGGTAAGGAAGGAGTCCCCGAGCGCGCCCGAGCCGGCGCCCGGCGCGGCGCTCAGCCCCCTGCGGCCCGCGGCGCCCGCGCGCGTCGACAACGTCTCCAATTGCGTCCTCATGTAACCGTTGCTGACGTCACAGCTCTTAAGATTCAGGGGGCCTAGACAAATGGCAAAACGCTAGTAGAATAGAAGTAGAATTTTAGCTTACGACTAATTAGTCGATAGCGAATGTCAATCCCATACATTTGTTAAACTATTCTACTAGCGTTTTTGCCACTTGTCTAGGCCCCCAGGTTTTGTATCGGCGGCAGCGGTGAGAACAAGATAATCTTTATCTCAGCATTGCGACAGTCTTAGCAGCTATGTTAGTTTAGTGTTTTTTGGTTCGTATATTTATTTTAACGTGTATATGAAGAGATAGAGATATAAGCCCTGTGACAGAAAAATAGACCACACAGGCATATTAATTGGGTTCTATTTTCACCCTTTGGGTACGAACTAAGCGGTGACAGCCCAATGGCTATCGAACTCGCCTCTCACTCGAGCGGTCCGGGTTCAAACCCAAGCGGCACGAACAGATGACTTTTCTAAGTTATGTGCGATTTAAGAAATTAAATGTCACTTGATGTAGAAGGACACATCGTGAGGAAACCTGGATGCACGAGAGTTTATCATAATATTCTCAAAGGCATGTGAAGTCGGAATCCGCACCTGGCCAGCGTGGTGGTCTAATACCTAATCCTCCCATTCTGAGGAGACCCGTGCCCAACAGTGGGACAAAGAAAGGGTTGTGGTGGTGGGTACAAAACCCTATTATTTCATATATAAGGGTAAGAAAATTAGATTGTTATATGCTCTCTGCATTTGGCTGCTCTGAAAATTGCAGCTAGTGGCGACCAGAATAAATCTATCTGGACTCTAAGGCCATGATACCTGTGAGCAATTAATAATAAAATATCTTTTTTACTTGATATATCAAGTAGTAAATGTAAGGAGATATTTAGAAAGTTTCGCGACTTGCACAGAAGCTGCCGGTGGAATAATGATCTATACACAATGCAGACATAGGTCACAAGAGCTGTAACTCCACTAGTAACTACAACCTTTTATAAGTCCTTAGAAAATTAGTTTACCGTGTAACAATTGACACACAATTTGTCGCTCCGCTTTGAAATAACTCTACTAGATGTCTCGAAATTTTAATTTTAGTAGAAAAAACCTATTCATTCTATTTTTATAAAATCATTAATGTCTTGAGTTAGAAGTTGAGTGTGTATTTCAATCTTATTTTTCATTTAGTCATAAAAAATTACCAGGGTCTACGACGTTTCCGTCTATACTACTATTGATTTATAAAGATCATTTTGAGTATTTCGTATTCTATATACAAGTTTCGGATAATTTTGATTACTGATAATCTTTTATGTAGCTTGTCAAATTTTTAAATATTTTTAACCATCACAAGGTAGAGGTAGTAGTAAAGTTCGGCACGGAAAACGATTTATTGCGCACGGAGCCGCGGGTAAATCCAATAGTTTATATTTTTAGTTGGGTTTATTTAATGTTACTTTTAAAATCAAAAATTAAAATACATTAAAAATTAAGTTATTAGTTCATCCATACTAGTAAACTACAGTACTTAATACTTAATTAATACTTTTTTAATCAATAGTATCACTTTTTACTAAAAAGCACCTCTAGATACAATTGTTCTGTATCACTATGATGTGAAATGTTACTAAATGGTGCTGAAAAATATTAGGAGCATTATTATATTTCTTTGATCATAAATACTTTAATTTTATTATTTACTAATCCATTTAATAACATGATCATTATACTTTATCAGTACTCTAGTCTTACACATTCTAATATATGTAATATATTTCTAGATCTAAATTTTAATCACATTGTATTATTTCATAATATACAAAAACACTGCAGTTAATTAGGTATTATATATATAGATAATCTTCACTGTATAATTATAATAAATGAAAAACATTCCCCATGCATTAGGATAATATTGGTTGTGAAGGAATCTATTACGGAGATTATGTATAGTGATCAAATGTGTAAAACGATATTGCAACTAAAACGTTTTCTCAATTTTATACCCCTCGAAACTACATGTTATCTTAGATAAGTACTTAACGTTTACTTATAATGTATTGTTTAGCAAAATAGTAATAACTGAATTCCTAAAATATGTGTTATAATTAATTAGAAAAATATAATGTAGTGATAATTATGACGTAGCGAAAAGAAATTGTGTCTTCCCGGCCGATATTAGAATGTTATGTATAAATCTATAAATTAAGTTGCAGTGGACGTTTACTGACAAATTTGTACGACCTTGTAAAACGTTGTTTAACTTCAAACGTCAAAAGCTTAGTAACCAAATGTGGTTACAACATCATGTGGTTGTTAAGCAATTAGTCAAACCACGTTTTACATTATGTTTGGTATAACAGTACAATATTATTTTCAGTATATCATAATCAAAGATTTTATGGCGCTGACACCTTAAGAAGTTAAAAATATTTACGGTACAGTAATTGAGGGTGGAAAATCATATAAACTTTTGATAATAAATAAAAATGACTTTCTCCAGTATTTTTTTTATTGATACTGATTTTTGTGAAAAAAAAACTTGTGCATGATGTAAATGTGTTTGGTTTGTGCCAGTATTTAAATCAGTCTAATAATTGATTCGGATTACAAGAAATTGGAGTAGAGCTTACACATATACTTTATTAGTGGAACAATCAATAAATTATTTATCAGTACAATATAGATTATTAAAATTAAATTTAGGATTTTAGTTTTTAAATAATTTTGTAAAGCAATATATTAAAATTAAAACATTTAATTTAATTAAGAAAGCAATATTTATTTTATATTTCATAAATAGCTAATTTAATTTAATTCTCATTATAACAATAAAACACAATTACTTTTATGTTATAGTTGCTCAACTCTTATGTGTATATATTGCAGCCAAGTGGTTTTATTGATCGGTCAAATGCATGGCTAGGTCTTTCATGGAACAACGTCATTTATACCACACTCAAAATGTCGATTAGCCGAGTTTGTTCAGTATAGCCAGTCATTCAATGTCGGGCGTCCTTTTGCTAATAAATTGAAAAAAAAAACTAACTAACTACTACTGAAACTAACTTATTTTGACAAAAAACTTTTTCTGGATAATCGGAAAAGTCTAACCCTAAACCAACTAACATGGGTTGACTTACATTAGTTTTTCTAAACTCCCGTTTGCTTCGCTCTCCAAGTTTTCCTACATTCCATATTAACGTAACGCGAAACGATAACGAAGTCAGAGTGCTGAATGCATTCGAGCACCTGCGAGATGTAGTTAATAATTCAATATACGGTGCCTTTTAAGATAGCCATATCGTGTAAGTTGAAAATAGCCGTGCGTGAACGGCCATCAACCACTTGGCTACGACATATAAATAGTATTTTATTTAAAGAGGCAGTTATTTTAACGCAAGTATCTTGACTGACTTTATTTTCCCGCCATCTAGGTGCCAATATACAATAAATACAATTGATATTTTATTTATTCAATGGATTGTTTTTTTATCACGATATAGTTTAGTACAAATTAATTATGATACATTCTAATTCTGCAAAGACCATAACCATGTTTCATGTTATAACATAATGGTAGATATAATTTGTAGTTTATTTATAAGTTGTTTTGTTTACAAATATTAGTAAAGTAAGAATGTTTACATCTAGTAATTCTAATGATTTTATAGAATGGTGATAAAATCTCATTTGCATTTTTCTTTGTGAGCTAAGTGCACCGAATTTTTCTATATAATATTTAGATGTTTTACCGTTTAACGTTTTGCTCATTTCAAGTTCATTAATTGTTTAGTTTAAAAATGAAATAAAATAAATTAAATACAATTATCTCAGGTCCCTTAATATTTTTGATAGAAATTATGATGTTCAATTTTAAATACCGATTTACCAATTGATTTTTATCTGATGGAAAAATCTGCTCCAAAATTACATTCCAAATTAATGTCTGCAATTTATAGTCTATAATAATAATGAATATAGACAGGTTTAAAAAACAGCGTTGTCAATTAAAGTTATGAGTAGCGTTCAGTTGAGTCGATAAAATAAAGCCATGATTACATACTTGGATGCAAATAGGTGCTAATACATGTTTACATGTACATTTTAGAACATTAATGGCACATAAAGGATTACTGGAAATGGTTTCCCCTTTTCTGCAATTCTAACTAGCCTGCACCACTTGTTTCTGATGAAAAAATCTAAAATATAAAAGCTAAATCTAAATCTATAAGCTAAAATAATGGAATACAAAAATATTTACCTTAGATTGATAGATCGTATGTATTGTTCTTATTGACATTTTTGTATGAAAATTTTGTAACTTTAGTCAATTGAATTGATGTTTAATAAAGGTAATTTTCAAAACCTGCTGTTTTCATATTTTAGAACCCTATTGTAAAATATCGTTTTGTTGTTGTTTTCTATGGTGGAAACAATCGTTAAGCCTTGTCGAAGACCTTCGGGTGGCTTGAGAACATTCGACACTGGGTTGGCCACAAACCCCTCCACCAATACGCATTGGAGCAGCGTGGTGGCGTATGCTCTAGACCTCCCGCAGCTACGTCTGTGGGGGAGACCCGTGCCCAGAAGTGAGACGTCTATGGGTTGCAGGGAGGGGGGCCTCAGGCCCCCCTGTAAAAAAAAGGGAGCTCGGGGGTGAAGCCCCTCGCGAAGAAAAAACGACACAATCGACTCCAAATTTTGTTAAGTTAGGTTATGTTTATTTACGCAAAAAAGGGACCCCGCGGGTTCCGTCGACATTTGTGACAGGGTCCGACTTGTCTGACACTAAATTACGTTAGATCAGGATAGGTTTAGGTTGGACTTTTTTTAATTTTCACAAAACGGCAACATATATAAAACGAGAAGCTGACTGACTGACATATCAACGCAGGGCCTAAACCTAAACTATAAGGGTTAAAAGCTTGAAATTTTACACAGGGGTTTACGTTTTACCCCCTAGCCTAGGGGGTAAAACGGGGGTGCAAAGTTAGTATGAAACTTTGCCGTTTTTGAAGTCAAGTGGGCAGCCCGAACGCGGGCAGATGTCGTTAATGGGTCTAATTCTACGCGAGCGAAGATTCGGGCGTCCACTAGTCAAACAATATAACTTTTACTGTAATATAGCAATAACTAATAACCTATAAATCCGTTTGACGCGCACAAAAGTTTAGTGTTAATCAGATGAATAAATGTTTAAACATTCGGGACTGCGCTAGCATTCCCTGTGTTGTAGGCACACATGAAAATAACTTTAGAATTTACGATCCGAGTTCAAGATTAAATATTTATCAGCCCAATACATGTCTACCTTACATTATATGTGTCTAAATAGGTAGGTGTAGATGGTAGTCTCCTTCTAAAGGGAAGACTGAGGTCTACCCATGATTCGAACCTGGAACTTGGCGTTCGGTAGGCAGGCGCTTTCCGGTTACATGTTGTACGTAATAGTTACGCTTTAAAAAAAATCCATGGAATTAAATAAATATTTTACATATTAGCGGATGGTTGACTGTAAAATTCAGGTGATAAACAAAAATAAATTCTATTCTATATCTATATATATTACAAATGTGGGTCCTCACCTTCCACCAATCGCAATCTATCCCCAGCTGTACCGATTTTCTAATACGACATTCCATAAATGACTCAGTTCTGAGTTAATAAATTGGAGGTCGCTTAATCGTAGAGCCCGGTTTATCAATGTGCGAGAAAAGCATGATAGATGAACAGGTTGGTGGTGAGAGTCCGCCTATAAGTAGAGATCCGACACACACGTCAGATTTCTAAATATATGTGTGTTAAGCGTCCTAAATACTGACAGTGCACCTTCGGGTTATAGGTAGTAATTATTAACTCCATGGGAATATTATCTATAATAATCTGTGGCTCCCATCCCTATCCAATTATATACGTCAATGGCATCGCGATCTTGAGGCCGACAAAGAGTGGATGCCGAGCAGTATCTCTAGCTAGTTTGTGGGCCGGCCGAGCCGAGTGAGCTGTCAAGTGTCAAGACGTTATACTTTTTGTTGAGAGAATGTAGAAACATTGATTTACACGTTTTATCGTTGTTTTTGTGAAATTATTTACTTTGTTTATGAAGATTTAGTTGTAAAGCCGTCTTACTGTCACACGATGGCAGCCACGGCTCACAGCGATGTGTCGATCGCTGAGCTTAAGGTGGAAATCGAAAGGCTGAGTCGTGAGCTCGACCAAGCGAGCAGCGAGAAGATACAGTCGGCACAGCTGGGTCTCGTCCTTTTAGAAGAGAAGAGCGCTTTGCAGCAAAGATGCGACGAGCTCGAGAGCTTGTACGAGAACACAAAACACGACCTGGAGATCACACAGGAGGTTAGTTGGCCTACATACCATATAGTATTTTCACTTTTCATGCCTTAATGGATACATTACATGTGTAACGATAACTTCAAAATGTTCTATATGATGCATCTCATGGTAGTTTAAAAATCCTAACTGGAATTTTTTTTTTCGTATGGGCCTTTGCTGTATGGTCGTACTGACCTATACAGCATCATCAAATGGGACAAATGTATTGGTATAATTTGTATTACCAACTATATTCCATAGTTCTTGTAACATGTAAGAAATAGTATTCTCTTCATAATTTCTAATATAATCATGTTTTTATAGGCTTTAATGAAGTTAGATACAACACAAAAAGTTACAACACAGAGTGGAATAGAACAGGAAAATGCTCTCCTCAACGAGTCAGCGGCCATGGAAAGCTCCCTCACACTCCAGATTATAGAATTGGAAGGAGAGACAAAACAGGTAAGTACAAATATGTTGTTGCTTTGTAACATTTTCACAGTCATTAGGATATATTGAAATTATGATGAAAATTTAATAATGGAGTTTTGAACTATGCAATCAAGTGTATCAATATGCTTTGCCCCAAAGTATAGTATGCACTAAACTTGTGTTTAGAAACCCTTGCTCTGCCTGCCAACACCACTTGCACAGACGCTAAGTGCATAATATTACAACACCACATATTTCACTTTGTAAGATATGATAATAGTAAATACACATAATAAGACGGTGGGAAACTGAGGGCACAGGATCAGTCAGAGTGGTGTAGTTTAGGTGAGGCCTATGTCCAGCTGTGGACCTCAAAAGGCTGATAGATGGATGGATGGATAACAAATAAGACCTTGAACATTTTTCACTATGGTGCTGCAAATTAGTTGAAAGAAACCTGATTTTTAGAAAGTTATAGGCATAATAATTTAAGTAATTAAATGGTACCTCATAGGAAGCATTGTGAGGAAACCCGCATTCCTAATAGTTTTCTATCACAAAGGCATCTGAAGTCTCCCAATCTGCACATGGCCAGCATTTTGGACTAAGGCCTAACCAATCCCACTAGTGGGACAAAGAAAGTGTTGTGGTGAACAGGGCATAAGTTAATATAAAAAAGGCGGTGTTTCAAACTGCTGTAAAACAATAGTATGTAATAGGAAATGGTAAAACAATACCTCCTGTGATGCAAAGAAGGGCACTGAAAATAAAAATTGTTACCACTAATAAGTACTCATTCATTTTTCGTATTAGAAATTGCTATAGAAAGGAAACTGCCCTGTGCATAGTAAAATTTCAAACTTTTATTTCCTTGTATACACAATTTATTGTTAATCCTACTAGGATTAAATCAAATAGTTTCCCTTGTATTAGAAGTCTACTGGTTTGAATACACCTGGCTAATTCAAAGCATTAAAAACAATATAATAATAAATTATAATTGCTTTCTGCTGTCTAGTTCAACATTATTCACAGTAATGAAACCACATTATGTATCATGTCTAAATCCATTTATATCCATAAACACATAATTAGATTATATAAACCCACATTGTAAGCTTTCCAACTTTTAACTTAATATATCCATTAGTGTTGTGCACAATCAAAATGGAAGAAAAGACAATTATAATTTTGATTATATGGAGATTAGATGATAGGACTTGACTTGAAATATATAGAAATTATACAAAGGCTTTTAGTTTCTTATTAATATAAAGTTCCTAATTGCAACTCTATGAGTTATAATTATATTTAAAATTAAATCTACCAGATTAAAATCATTGAAGAATTCCAATAAAACTAAATTTAGATTAACTCTGCAAAGTGGATTACAATATTGAGAATCATGAGATTATGGATACGTGTAGTTACTCTTACCTCTTCATGTTAGTGTACAGATATTCAGTAAATTGGACAGTTGCTTGTTCTTGTAAATAATGTATACATATATTAAATTTTTTTTTTTATTCAGTTAGAGAATAAATCGTTTTCCAAATGACCATGTCAAAATATGTATACACTCTAAGATTTAAACTTCTTACTGGGTAATCACTCTAGTCAAAAATTGTAACAAGACTATTGTTCTGAAAAAAAATAATTTTACTAATTAATTTTAATTCTTTTACCTCATTGTCTTAGCGACCTGCGTTAATACAAGTATATTCTCTGCTACTATTAGATAGTGAAAACAAATTTTGCATTTTATCTTTTTAATTTATTCAGCTGTTCGAGCACGGTTGCTTGTTAACCTGTAATATAACGCTCTTTTATTATTCATTTCATTTTCGGAGTGCTTATGAAAGTACATTAAAATTTATAATTTAGCACATCACTGTACTGTGTTGTGCTGTTATGCTTATCTTGTAAAATACATGGCGGTTATGAATTATTTCCTTACCAAGCGTGTTAGTTTATTAATTATTAATTAATTTAATAAACTTACAACAGAAAACACATGGATCGTACCCGATCGTACACGCTTCTCTAGTGTGTATTGACGGAAGTGAAGGAACGTTTAGGCCAGCCAAAACCCCAATAATTTGGCTTAGCGACTTATTTTTTGATTGAGTTCCTACGAAGCACGGGAACGCCCAAGAATTTTTGTCATTGGCGGTCACCCATCCAACTGCCACACGCTGATATCTGAAAACATTAATGAAACTTAACTTCGCACAATAACGAACTAAAAGAGATACTTGCTACTTGATAAATATAAATAAAATGATTGGGATTGAACGAGTCAGATGAGCAGCACCGGGTTAAATGCCTTTGGTAGATTAGTGTTAATGACAAGTGGAAGTGGCTCCGGGCACTCCGATAGTGTCCCGTCCTGGCTTGACTCGACTGTTGCAAGTGTCATTATCTTATTACTGGTGCGTTTGCCCAGACACATCTGACGAATTATGACTACGCCCGCTTAATCAAATGAGAGCAATTGATGTGAATCATCGCTAGACCCTCGATCAGTGCGCGCGGGACTTCGTTTTGAACACACTGAATTCGTCTTTTCGCTCAAGAAAAGTCCTATTTTTAGTCCTGATTATAGAAAGAGCGCTCCTTACGAAACTCCGAGCTCGGAGGCGTATTAACAAGCATCGATCATTCAGTCACAATTTTCGATGGAACGTAAAGGTTCCCCGCGGCCCGTGATGTAATGCCGCGAATGGCGTAAGCGCAGCCGTTAATCCATAACACTAGTCCAGAAATACATTTTTATTCGGTCGGCCTTGATTCACGTGCTCCCGCGCTAGTCAATGGTGTGAGGATCTCAGACAGCATTAGAGATGTCCGGTGGAAGTGTCGTTAGAATTATGCGGATTGTTACGTGTCGGTGCCAAATGTGCGTGCGACAACATTTATGAATTGTGCATTTGTGGAATGTGGGAGTCATTCATTGAAAATGAGTGAAGGTGGCGAGGTATTGTTTTTATTTAATACCTATGTTAGGTTTATTATTTAAGGATACTTCGTAATCTAAGGGATGTGGGGTGGATCGTGTTTCAGGCAACGTTTCAGGACTGTTTACTTTGATAATGGAACATTGTTGATGTTTGTCTATTGGCAGACCGCCAGCGGAGTAAACATGGTCGGCTTTGCCCCGGTTATAGAATAATCATCGCACGTTAGCGATACCATGGTCCTACGACTGCCAACTTCATTTTCACTATAAATCTCAACAAATTGCGCGTGCAGCTGCCCCGGTATAAACGGTTTTGAATTTCTCACAGATTTTAATAAGTCGAGCTTTTAAACTTTTGTTGAGTGTTTCTTTTAGCAGACGTTATTAAACGAGATGAGAGAAAAGGAAATTCTTGCGCGAATCATTTTACCGCCTGCTTCCGGAATTTTTGCATATATTGCGGTTTGCGTTTCGTTAGTTTTGGCATGCCTCTTATAGCGTGCGTAATGCGCAAGGCTGCGCTAATTCAGGTCACTTCTGTTATCACCGGCCGCTGCTGAGAGATTTACTGGTCGTGACTCACGCCACACATGCCTTATTCATAATTCATAGCATTCCACTACACAGCCTGCACTGCTTTCTGCACTGAACAAGCTCCGTCTTCGTGTACTGGGCGTAAATTATCTGAAGCAGACGTTTGGTCTCTTGCTCTGTACCCATTTAATTTGCTTCCAAATCGTTTTAAGCAGATATGAGGAACTCTTCTACAAAAGTTTGAATGATGTATGAGAAATACATTTTCTATCTTATCCAAATAGTTCATCTGTGATCTACGATCTAGATGTGATCAAATTACGTAGGTAGCATTTTTATAATTGTCTGAATCATGGTCACATTTAATCTTATCAAACGAATTGTAGTTAGTTTAGAAGTTTGTATTGATATGCATTCGATCATCAATCTCAAATCCCCGTCATGAAAGAATCACATAGTTATTCTAGCGTGTAACTACCACGTAACCGTCGGTCCGGCGTCTATGAGCCTCGCGTACTTTATTCATCAGACCAATCTAAGTTTGTAATGACTGTTCGCTAGCATGTGAAATTTGACTTGGTAATGAACTTACGATAATACCTGTTCTACTGTCATTCAGGGTGGCATTCTGGTAGCACATTATAATATTATTATGTTATATCATAATCGAACATGCAAGAAGATTGCAATATAGGTAGTTAAATTGCTAACCTAAACTTTTTGAAAATACGGTGTTAATAAAACATATTAAAATGGAAGTATTCTGTGAAGTTTAGAGTAGGCTTTTGCCTTGTGTTGAAAATGAACTCAAATGGGGATCTTTTAAAAAAAAGAGTTTTAAAGTCCTTTTAATAATTAATTTGTTAAAGATGTATTTTCTTAATAGTTTGAAATACAATAATTAATAATTAAATTTACATAGGCATATCTTAAAATTATGTCGGGAAAGCAATGTTTACTTTCATAATACTTAACTTAATAAGATATGTTATTGATATTTTTTCATAATAATTTGATGAAAAGTCACACGTCAGTACCCTTTCCGAATTTCCGCATTCAAACATCAAAACGAATCGCAGGTAGTTTTATAATTTCCAGTTTTCAGCAGCACCTAAAATAAATCGTGAAAGTTGTGAAAAGTCTGTTCGTTTTACCGAATATTTTGCTTCATCATGAGTTCGACGCCGCATAGGGTAAATATTATTATACAAGTTTTAATTTTCTAATTACATTAAACACTATTATAATAATTCACCTACTAAAAGTATTCTTGGCGTCCATCTTAAAGAACGCAACGTAAAAACGAGACGAGAGAAACCAGCTAGCTTTCGCAATGGATATATGGATTATTCCGTCTGTATACACGATTCCCATGCATGCATTCCGACACATTCCCATGGGACATATTTTGGTGTTTTTAATCAGGGCGGGGTCTGTCCTGTAGCAAATAATATGGACGAAAGAGAAGCATTTGTTGGTCTTTGTTGTTTTTCACTGTATGTATATATATATACCTCTACCTTTAAAGATACATAAACAACCCATTCGACAGTACCCGAGAGGTAGTTGCTGGTCGACATATGGAGGCCATGACCGCTGGCACCAGTGTTACTTTATAATTAAAATAATTATCTTTGTAACTTCATAATTTTGTGTAATCCAGGATTTAGATCTTAGTGTCATCTGTATTTGTATGTTTCGCATTTGTGTCTGGTCTATCAACTGTTAACAAATTGCTGACTAAATAAATGAATAAATAAATGAATAAATAAATGAATAAATGAATGTATGTACTAGTATCGCATCTCCCGTAAGTTACGTGCCGTCATCTGCACGGCAATTAATATTTGTGGATTGATGTAACACGTCATTGATATGCAGAATATATAGTGCATGGGCACAAAGCTTTGGGGCGTTGATTGATTTCATGTCTGAGCAACCACCGCCAGGCAAGCCTATGGCGTTTAGACATTCAGCGTGATTGTAACCTTACAATGAGCTCAAGCTTTGATACTGCTAGACTTGGCTTTGATATCATTTATTGTCGTGAACCATAGCCCATAGCGATTGAATAACGGCAGGTGTGCGTATTGGGTACCACTCATCGAGAGTTAAGATTTATGTCCATTCCATGTACCATGTACCATGACGTCCATTCGTCTTATCAGAAAAAAAAAAATTTCATGGTTTTATTAGCTGACTGATTTTGAGTGAATGTTTTTAACTTAGCGTTACTTATAATGTTTTTATCGGACGACTTACGATAGCGGACAAATGGCCGCCCTCCGAAGAACTGATGACCTGAAGAAGACAGCGGGGAAGCGCTGGATTAAGTCAAAGTCAAATAATTTATTTCGCTATGAGGTGATTGGCTTAACTAAAGTACTACAAACTACTTAAAGAAAGAGAAATAATGCACAAATATATCAGAGAGCACATGATCGGTAGGAATCTTAATCGCATTAAATTGTCCATACTTCACGGTGCGGTTAAAGTTATGTAATGTAATTAAATTTTTGTAAATTAATTGAGCTCACTTTATGTAATCTCATTAATGGCCGGTAATATGATGCACTAACTGTATTAACAGTTTTCATTAAACGCATTAATAGCTACAATTAAAAGACCATAGCAATTACCTGCGAGATAATTGTGTTCATGTTCGAGAGATTGAATTAGGGAGCTTGTTAATAGGTTCCAGTACGCAGGTAATGCGCTTAATTGAAACTGAGTTACGTATGATCGATGCTCTTCTAATGAGACGTGAGATATATACTTGACATATGAATAGTATGGAACCATCAGTCGTTGTTCCATGTCGTAGTATGACATTTTATTGCGCTAAAATTGTAAATGTGCCGTCGGTCCCGGTTGTTTTCAATAGTAAAAAAACAATCGTTAAGCCTTTTCGAAGACCTTTGTGTGGCTTGAGAACATTCGACACTGGGTTGGTTGACCTAACCCCTCCACCAATCCGCTTGGCAGCAGCGTGGCGTATTGGAGTATCCTATATAACTCCAGCAGCTGTGCCTGTGGAAGAGACCCTATGGGTTTTAGTAGCAGCAGTATATTTGGTGGTTTTTCAAGACGCAAGCCCAACTTTTTGAGTGCTGAGGTAGTCCAGTAAAACTCAGAAGTTCAAACAACAGAACAGTTTCCTGTGTGGAAAAACAGATATAAAAAGCGACTCGATATGGTAATTTACAAAAAAACTTAAAAATTATAATGATATTCAAACAAAGCAGATAAAAGCAGACTATACCATAGTAGAGAACGCCCGCATTGTAATCGGTTTATCAACTGGGGAGCGGCCGCACACGAAACCCCAAAAGCTTTAAAATTAAAACAACCCTCCTAGCTTTGCGCGTTGAAAAAGGAAAATTCGGTACCGGTGCTCTGTAACATTATGGACACTTCTGAACCAAGCATCCATTAATCTTACAAAGCATTCGAGTACCGAGCGTCAACAGTAATTGTTAAGTAGTTTGCCGAGTGCTGGCTGTGCAGCATACGGCTGTATTCACACTAGACGAAAAATCGCTTCAGCATTTTTACAATTATGTAATAATGTTAATTTTAATTTAATTTTCTCTTCCCGCGCAGCTGTGTCTGCGAGGGAGACTCATGCCCAGCAGTGGGACGTCTATGGGTTGTAGCGAAAATATTAATATAGTGTATCTATTTTAGTATGAACCGGTTATGGTTCGCGGTTTGATGCGATTGTTTAGGTTTGAGATCGTCATTCTGCTCCAACTACTGGTGTCATCAATTCGCATCATGATTAGGATGTTTCCATTACCAGCGTTGGACAACCTTCAAATTATGATAGAAATTCAACGTCAAATAAAAGTTGTGAATATCTAACATATATCGACTTACTTATCAGGTTGTGCTACAAGTAATAGATACCATAGTACAATTAAATCTGAATCTTAACATTGCGACTACCTAATCGCAACCGTTTTCCGTGTTATCTGAATTGACCCTAATATACTGAGATTCACAAAAACCCCGACTATAGAGGTTTTTGTTGAACGAGAGGCTGGTTTTTATTAAATCATCGCTGGCTTCGCGAATCTGCAACTTTTTCCAATGGCTGGGTAACTTAGTTATACCCATAAAATGAAATGTTTTTTACAATATCGGAAAAATAGACTGTGAATGGGAGAAAAGTCGTTTGTTATATTTTTTTATTTGTGTGATAATATATGATATATTACTACATATTTCCAATATTCATTGTGTGGAATGGATATCAAAAGCAATATAGGGCCGAAGTTTGTTTGAATTCGTTCTAACTCTCGTTCGTTTTTATAAGTAGTTATCGTTTCATTTTCATCTGAATGATGTGGATTACAATAACTTTCAGAATTCTTTTAGGGCATAAGCTCCGTTACATTTAGTACCTACCAATATTAGTACTAATGGTACCTATGTTTTGCATTTGAAGCGCACGTCTCTTGCCATAATCTGCCAGTATCTTATTCTTAATCAGCTGTATTATCTAGTAATACAAATAAGTAGCTTCGTAGAAGTATTTAATTTTCGTTTGGTCTCAGAAGAATTGGCTTGGTTGGTTGGTTGGTTTGGTTGTAGTATCCTGGCAGATAAACATCTCTGCCATATTTATGTAAAATATTCAGCCCAAGGGTTTGATATTGTGTAAGAATTGATTTTCTTTTTTATACATGCATTACCACTCGGTAATAGAGCCCTTGCGTCGTAAATGGATTTATGATCATTCAGTCTATCCAAATATTTTTCAGGTTTTTTTGTAGGCTAAAGCCTAATTAAAAATGTTACTTGAAGTTTATATATGATGATGACTAATGATAATGAGCTATTTTTTTATTGATTTAAAAACAATCTGAAGTTAATTCAGTATTTCATTAAGTTTTTACACACTAACAATTCAGAAGGTACGTAATCTATCCTTTTGTACGAACCCCAATCAGTACTGAATGGTTTTTACTGTAGTTTAAAAGCGCTAAATATATGGGCCCAATCGGAACTTTTTTCTTGTTTGATTACGGAAGTAGAACGAGCTCATATTACTCTCCGTAATAATATTTTCTGATTTTCTCATCTGTATCGCGTTGCCGCGTCGCTCGAAAAACATTCTCTTAATTTGAACATGCCGGGACTTGACCCACTACCGAGACTCGTTTTATAAATATGTAATAAAAACTGTAGTCGAGATCCGTATAATGAATTCACGGCTCTCATCTCGTTATACGAGTATTTTCAGTTACGCGTTTCAGTTATTATAAAAATGGAAAACAAAGTTGATAGTTATGTATCTTGCAATGTTGGTACGTATATCAAAGGTGGAAGGAGTAAAATCGAGTATAAGTTAAATTAAAGAATGTAGCGACTCAAATGGAATTAATGAATGTAATCCATTAAATCTCTCCGTACTCTCCAATTTATCTATCTGTAGGCACAGTTGTACCGGATGTTGGAAATGCTTTCAATGTGTTACCGAGATCAACGAGTTCTTCGCCGAATAACCGAGTTGGATATCCTTTAAAGACTTAGAACTTTAAACTAATATAACTCGAATATTGCCATCCATATGACAACAAATCCGGCACCACCTCAACCCTTTCTTTGCCTCACTTTGGGCTCAAGTCTTTCGGAGTGGCAGGCATCTTTTACTTCAAATACCAATAATGTTGTTCTCATTAGTTCACAAACATTACGTAAACTTCTCGTAACTTATTAGCCATCCACTGCATATCACGATCTTCGCACAGCTGTCGAGGTGTCGGAAGTCTCTTTTTAGATTTTTGTCTTCTGTTATGGAACATCTAACTATTGACAGTCAATTGCTTGTTCAGCGCTGTTTGAGCGTCTGTAATTTATAACTGTCCTACCTCCCACTTCCGATGGGCCATATAGTCGACCTGTGTCTGTAAAGTCTGATACTTTTTAGTGGGATTTATAACATGAAATATTATTTCATTCAATAATAGCATGTCAGGGTTAGGCATGTCTTCACGCCTGTCCAGTCGCGCCTGTGTCGCTAATTTTAGCCGGCAATCAGCTAAGTGCTTGTTCAGTAGACAACTAGCGTTGTTGACTGACCGTTCTATCTAACTATACCTTCCTAAGTAGATATTTACACGCTACCTCGCGCGCCTGCTGTGGTGACAATATGAAAAAACCTATTGAACCATTTTTTGTATGTACTCGTATTTGTACTCAGTGAATTTTGTTTTTTTGACGAATATACAATTAATTATATTTCCTTTCAACTACTTTCAAGTGTGAAATAACCTGTTTAATGGAATATGAACAAGTAGTTACACTTGGCACAGTGGATTCGTTGTGATAGTTTTTAGTTAAAAAGCCATTTTGATTGTTTTAAATATTAGTGTTTTAAGTACAGTACCTAGTGGTTACAGAAAACCTCGAATCTTTTTAATAATTAAAATCAAAGAATTAAGAATCTTAGTAATTGACAGAATGAATTAATTAAGATAGATAACAAGGAAAAAACGATCGACTGCTATACTTCCGCTTGTTTTTAATTTGCAAAAATAATAGGATCTGTGGCTCTACGAAGGAAGAGATGATTTAAAAAAAGTAAAATTATAGATTATATTTTTCGCTACAGAAAATATTTATGACACCAGCTTTGCTCGCGTAGAGTTTCGTAGCCATCGGCAACAGAGTAAAATCCATACAAACCTTCATTCTGTATTCAAGTAGAACCTTTACATTTAACAGAACATATATTTGATCCGTCTCAGGTACCTATGCGGTGCATGGTTGTGCCAAGTATGATTAAAATCGGTTTGGTAGTACACATATGATTTCATCGCGCACATATTGCTATTATCTATCTATATATCTCCTGAAAATCCTGTCCTAGGACTGAGACGACCATATATTTAATAGGCACGAGCTTAACAATTGCAATTATTTGCAACATAGCCATGTAATACATTCACCCACCCATACATATATATACACAGTTAAAGTGTAGGACTGGAAATGTCTAACTTCCAAGCAAGCTTCACAGCCACGCCTGTTCAATCGTTAGTCGTTCTGCCATTAGGGAGTGGTTGTTGTCATAACGGGCGTGGCGTCTTGGTGTATAGCATAGCAACGCATCTGTGGCTTACTTTATGGGCTAGACTTGCAATACATTAACTAATTTTTTGCTAAATTCTTTACAACTGCAATAAACAAAGTTCTGTCTAATTAATTCTAGCTCTTTATTATTTTTCTAACAGTCTGGTCTGGTCTAATAAGTTTTCCTCACATGGTATGACAAAGTAGTAACTAACACAAGGAAACGGCCATAAAAAGGCCATTATCTGATCTGGAACTGTCAATGAATGTAGTTATGGAATGCGAGACTACCTCCAGTATCGTTTATGAAAGGTTGACGCAAGGTCACATAAAAGCTGGCATTTAACACAAAAATGTGAACCGTGCACCGCAGCCCATAACTGAAGCGCTTACATGTTAAACTTTTATAACAAGGGTTGGCCGCCGCGCCCGTTCTACACAGATCAAAGGGAACTTTTGTTTACTCGATGTTCGTTACTCGCACGGGTAAATTTACGTCGCATTTGGGTTTTAGGTTGTTAACGTATGGGTTTTGTAACCGAAGCTACTCGAAAATAAACTAGTAGAAGTGATGGAGATTAATGAATCTTGAATGCGTAGATACTATGTATTAAGGTTCCCAGTTTCTATATTAAATTTGTTTATTTATTTATCTTTATCGAACCACATACACAAGGTACAGGGTACAAATAACTTATTACTAGTTTAGAGAAAGTGCACCAAATATAACGAACACTTCTTGCTGTGACCTTTTCCCTGGATTCTTGTGAAACTTTTAACCCACCTTATATCTAATCCACAATGCAATTTCAGACGTCTTCATTCACAATATTAACGGCATCAATCGTAAGCCATTCTAAGTTCGTAGTCTTCTGTTGTAGAAGGTTGTGATCACACAGCACACTTATCTTGAAACTGTCTCGTTCATTGATGGGTTGCTAATTCGCCGGACATGGCTGTCTGACGAGTCAATCGATGTGAACGAGCTCTCGTCCAATTAAACGGCATCCGATTCAGCTTTTCGCAACCAGTCACTTATGCAGATGATATGTATATCATTATGCTGTATTACTTTTTAGTACATTGTTAAATAAATAAATGCATTTACTGAAACAGTAAAAGCCCTGATTTTCAGTCAGTACATATAGTCTTTATATAACATTAGGAGTCTTTATATAACATTCGGCCTCTTGCGAGGTGATGTGACCCGTAGCAACGATTATATTTCAGTGGGCACGATCATACGATCATCATTACAAATCCATGGTTTTTAATAACACATACAGACAAATGGTATGTTGTAAACGTCGCTTACCATTTGAAAGCACACTGAAGATCACTCAGTGAAGGTGACATAGGCTATATAATATTACTAGATGTAAACGAAACTATTGTTATGTCTAATTCCACGCGAGCGAAGATGTGGGCGTCCACTAGTTTAAATTGAAAAGATATTTTTTTAATTTATTTATTTTTCATACACTTAGACACGCATATTGAAGTAATATAAAAATCGATTAAAAGGATAGGAAACCTTGAAGATGGGTGTGACCTTTATTCGTTCGTGACAAGAGTGAGTCAAGGTACAGGTTGAGTGTCATTGATGTTAGTCATGTCAGGTTATCGCATAATTGAAAGAGCTGAGGAGTTAATTAAGGCGTAAGCCAACGTTAACAAAACTGCCTTTTCTCGGACCTACGTTTGGCGAATATGTAATTACAATTTTTCTCTCCTCTTCAACGCTTCAATCTCCTGTTAAACGCCATTCATCACCAAATAGGCCTCTCACCACCGCTCACCGCGCTTGGCTTTTGGACTTTGGGTTAAATTTCGTTAGTTTTGACCATCTTGTGGACCTTTCTTATCGTATCGTGCATTATGATACGATACGTTAATCCTTATCCTTACTAAAATATAAATGAGAAAGTGTTTTTGTTGGTCTACCCCTCTTCTCATACTTAACGGAATGATAGGTGAAACTGTGGATATAATAAGTATAAGGTCAATACTAGCCGAAATCGGCTCTGAGGCATCATCATTAGGTACTGTCAATACAGAATCAGAAAATGAAGAAGGCCACAATAACTAACTGTACACAAGATGATAATCTTCTAGTGGCTCCGGGGTAGTCGACTCGAGATGACTCTTGAATGAAGTAGTCCACTCTACTCTTCTTATATCGTTTCTCCATGCTAACGCGAAGCGGTTAAGTGTTAATCGATAAAGTTTATTTAAAATATGGAGACTAACAGAAGCGAAATTCTCAATTAGTTTTATGGCATAATTAATCAAAGATTCTTGGCAAACAAACTGTCTTATAAAATAGGCTTATTAATATATTTTTAACAATTTAAAGCCTATTTAGAATTTTAAAAAATGAAAGACACTTGAAATAGAAGATAAGTTTATTAATTTGTTATGAATACCTACATAAATGTTGTTGCAAATAAAGAACTTATACAGGCGCATCAATCAATCCATCAGTGTACCCAAGTCCTATCACAAACATTAGGTACGCCTGTATTTGCCCGAAGGGGTAGGCTGAGACAATAACTTTTGACCGCTACGATATGTTGATACTAGCCGACCTCGCAAACCGTTGTTCTGCCATATGAAATTTCAAAGTAACACGACACTTCATGTAAATTACTTCACGTCAATGAACGACATGGACATTGTTCATACAAAAATACTAAAATCGTGTTTAAAAACATTTTCCAGTGGACCAAATAAAATTGTGAATCTAAACCATTCTCGAATCCCCTTGAACACACACAAAAAAATACATCAACATCTATCCAGCCGTTTATGAGTTCAGTGACACAGGTACACGAAAAATATATATACTCGTATGTATAAACATTAATTTTTTAATTTTCTAAGTTGCCGGTAATGCTATAGACAAGACAACATCAATCAGTAGCGCCTTGTTAATATTTTTAGTTTTGTTTTAGTTACGGCACGAGCTGGAGCGCGTGATCAGCGAGCGGGACCGGCTGCTGGCGGAGAGCTCGGAGCTGGGCGCGGACAAGGCGACGCGCGAGTCGGAGCGCGCGGCGCTGCGGGCGGAGCTGCGCGAGGCGCGGCAGCGCGAACAGCGGCTGCTGCTGGACGTCGGGGACCTGGAGGACGAGAACATCTCGCTGCAGAAGCAGGTGTCCGCGCTGCGCTCCTCGCAGGTACGTACGATACGCTGCGCGCTGCAGCTGGTGAGAGACGATCATTGGACATACAAAATATCGCATTCAATCGCTTAAAAGGAACCTGCACTACTAAGAGACGAGATTTTTTAGTAGTTTAGTATTAGACTCGTAAGAATATAAACGTATTGTAATAATGTAATAAGGACCCAGAAAGATTACACAGGGGATTTAATGATAATTTAAAAAAAAATGTATGTTTGTGACACATTTTTCACACACCGCGGCAAAACTAGTCGTGCAAAAGACATCAGACTGAAAGCGCGGGCGGATCGTGCGCGGGAGCGGCGCACGTCGCCCGCCATTACAGAGTTTGTTTTGTGAATATTTCCAAAAAAAATAGCGCCCGCTTTGTGTGTGAAGACGACGAACAGCGCGTTTTACGCGAAGAACACGATCCGCGCCCGCACCCGCTCTGTGTGTATTGCGCTTAAGTCCGCTTAATCCACGGCTATCTTGCTGCCGCTCCAAGGTGTTTCAAACTACATA
This sequence comes from Carterocephalus palaemon, assembly GCA_944567765.1. NCBI lineage: Eukaryota > Metazoa > Arthropoda > Insecta > Lepidoptera > Hesperiidae > Carterocephalus > Carterocephalus palaemon. The sequence continues at coordinate 3,422,927 of OX155655.1, read as the reverse complement.
TTAATCCCCTTTTTCAGGTTGAATTCGAGGGATTAAAACATGAGGTCCGACAATACCGCGAGGAGGCGGAGGCGGCGCGCGCGGCCGCGGACGAGATGGCAGCGCTGCGCCGCATCGCCGAGCGGCAGCTGGCCGAGGCGCTGGAAGCGCTGCAAGCGGAGCGCGAGGCCAAGTTCGCCGCCAAGAAGGAGCTCGACGCGCACCTCAGCAGGGAGGCCGCCTACAATATCACCAACTTGGCATACAGTATACGAGGTAAGTTGAATGTAATTTACATCCTGTCTTGGTCAACTTCAGCCGCTTGGTGCTTTTATAGCTAGTGTATATGCTAGCTATGCTATAGTGCTAGCAAGCAGCTGAACCGATGGAAGCGCTGGTGGAGTGGAGTCACAAAGTAGAATATCTACTTTGTGGTGGAGTCACAAAGTAGATATTAGGAACAGAGATTAAGCTTCTTAAGAACGTGCAAATCGGTTGCACTCCTACAAGCACGCGGGATATCTGTGTGTGGCCACTGGCCGCTTGTCGCGTACGCGGCGAGACTGGAAAAAACCGGTTGACGCTGTCACATCAAGTTGAAAATCTCAGGGTAATCGCTACGCACATTGTTGGTTTTGTTAGTTGCAAGTTTGAATATCTAATATAAAAACGTGGTATTAATAATAATGATTGTATATTGTACTGTGTGTATGAATAATGCTAGAAAAAATAAAAATATATCATACTTTAACTATCCCAAGGAGTGCAATAGGTAAGTAAATATTTGATTATTACTTTTTCAAGTAAGTACCTTTATTTTACGGAATTATCCTTTTTTTAATAAGAAATGTGTACTACACGGTGTGTTTTTACCTTTTTATTATTATTACAAGCTTTTACTAAACATTTGTAGGTATGTGGGTGGGTTGGTACGTACTATGGGTTTTAAATTTAAGTATTGCAAGTGAGATTTGAACCACATCCAGATGTCTTATTGAACTGAAATTTTTCCTGCGTAACTTCGGTGACAGTACAATAAAATGATAGATTATAACCTGACGCTGCAGCTAGGATTTGATATGCCATGTGAGTGTTTCCTGATACATTACTTGAAAAAACTATGTATTAGATTTAGAATTTTCCATACCTTAAAAATAAAATATTAAAAAATAAAAATTATAAAAATAAAATTATTAGAGGAAGAAATTTGTAAAGTATGTTATTTTCTATTGTATTGTAGTATTCTTTTTATATTCTGAATAATAAAACTATTTAACAAATGATTTCTTTAATTTCTCTTAACCTGTTGTGACAACCCTACCAAAATAGGTAACAATTTTGCATGTTCTAAAGAAGCTTAGCCTCTGTTCCTAATATCTACTTTGTGGTGGAGTGTACCAAATTTGACGTCAACGTCTCGGCTTTATGAACTTGTCGTATACGAAGTGAGTGAAATAAACTTACCTGCCATATAATCAGGGCTGTACACGCATTAATTAAATAAATATTTCGATGCGACTCATAGACGTCCCACTGCTGGGCACGGGTCTCCCCCACAGACACTGCTGCGGGAGGTTTCTAAATAATTATTTACCTACATTATCATTTTTCTTCATTATCTTCATTATTTATTTGCTTCATTGATCAAACATTATTTTGTATTTCTTTATATTACTTATCTCTGTGTATCATCCAATATGCCTACTATGTACTAATCGACAGTTGATCGTGAACTAATATTAAATCAATGCATGCAGAAGTAAACATTCACCGGCCTATGTACGCTACTTTCTTAATGAGTTCCATTTTGGGCTTCAGATATCATTGATCCGTGTATTCCTAGCATGTGTATCGAAATTAATTAGTTGTGTTATTAAATCAACTTATCTGTTTAGCGGTTGCGTGGAATATGGGTAAGTATCGTTAGGTATCGCAAAATAAGAAGGCAGTACTACCACTTTTCTAAGCTACATCATTAAGCGTGCAGGTGTCATTGTTTTGGTAGCCACGTGCGTAAAGAAGTAGCCATTATAACAATATTAGCCCACAAAAAAAGCGCTTCTCATTATTAAGCAATCTCATTTTAAAATTTTATTCCATAAGATTTCATTGGCAATGTATCTAACTGGCCAGTTCTAAAAACTGGCCACCTAGGTAGCAATCAGCGTTAATGTATCTTCCTGTCAATGAAAGATTTTTTAAAATCAGTTCAGTAGTTTCACAACAGTAGTACAGTGTACAGCACAACTGCTTTTATATCTAAAAGCTGTTTTTATATCTAAAAGCGGTTGTGCTGTACATTGGTGTTAGGGAGAGGGTTGACCACCGTACCACAAGTCCAGTGAACTACAAAGTAGACTATTCTTTTTCTGGCAGACATGCAGAAGGACAACGGGCGAGATCTCAGTCGCGGACAAACTTTAATTCTTTGAATATATTAGTTTAGAAAATAATAATTCATATAGAATTCGCCTATTGCTAAGACCCAAGCGACGACTTAGTGACTCATTCGACGGGCCCGTTGGCGCAATCGGTAGTGACCCTCTCTGTTGCGCCAGGGGTCGTGGGTTCGAATCCCACTAAGGACAAATATTCGTGTGACGAACACTTGTATTTGTTCTGTGTCTGGATGTTAATATTATCAATTTAAGTATGTATTTAAAAATATCTATGTATGTACATATATCAGTCTCTGACACCCATAACACAGGCTCGCGCCTACTTTGGGGTCAGATGACCGTGTGCGAGAATGTCCAAGATAAAAAAATAATTCTAGCGAACAAACGTATTGCATACTATCGCAGCTGGCCACAGTGCAATCGCTTGGCTCTTAGCAATAATTGAGGCTCCCTGTAGTGTGGCCTAAGCATAAATGGAGCAACACGATGATTGTTCCCGCAGGCATGCCCGAGGACGGCGCGGAGGAGGAGGGCGGCGCGGGCGGGTCGGGCGCGGGCGAGCTGGCGGCGGCCGACCACCACGCCGACCTGTTCTCGGAGGTGCACCTGCACGAGATATCGCGCCTCGAGCGGCAGCTGGAGCAGGCGCACAACGAGAACGTGAGTACACGACGCGGAACATGCGCGAGAATGTTCGCGTGGTACGTGCAGTAGGTACGCGTGCAGTGGACGTGACTGAGCAGCATCATCGTCATCACAACCCTTTCTTTGTCCCACTGTTCGGCACGGGTCTCCTCTCAGAATGGGAGGGATTAGGCCTTAGTCCACCACGCTGGTGAAGTGCGGATTGGCAGATTTTGCATGTCTGAGAGTTCTTCATAATGTACTGTAATGTAATCGTGCACACGTACCTACTTTATTTTATGAGTTGTGTTTTGTTATGTTGTCTTTGCTGTGTCAATTCAACTCTTAATAAAATTGTTGCTGTTGTTTAAACTGTTAATCAAGCAGGGTGTAGGGGGATTTGTAGTGTTGGGGGGTTGTTCGATAGCAAAGATAGTTTGTGCTGAATTGATTTAATGCTAAATAACTAAATAAACTATGATTTAAATGCTAAAACTTAGTATAACAAACACTGATATAAAAGGCTATTAAAATGCTATTAAATCATAGATGCTAAATGATAAATGATTTGCGCGTCGCGGTTGCTAGATGATTTTGGACTGCTCTCTTGTTCGATTCCATCTCCGTGAGGAAACCTACGTCGACGGCAACACGCGCGTCTCGCGATGCTTAGTCAGGAGCTTAAATCTAGATCGTGGCCTACTCGCGTACCACGAGCTGCTGAACTAGATCGCGGCCTACACGTGTGGTCAGACCGCTGAATCAGGTGTTCGGTGTTTTCACCGAACACAGGGCGTGTTGGCTTTATTAGCAGCTTAGTTGATCTACAGCTCTCTGCTCTTGCTGTTTAGTTACTTTTTTTTTTTAAATTCTGATGTCAATAGAACACAAATTGTGTGTGATAGTCGCAGCTGACGGCGTCGATGCGCGCGGCGCAGGCGACGGCGGAGAGCGAGAGCGCGTGCGCGAGCGTGCTGCGCGCCGGCCTCACGCGCGCCGCGTCGCGCGTCTCCGCGCTGCACGAGCTGCACGCGGACTGCTCGCCGCTGGTCAGTTTTATCGCTTTTATACTGGAGGACATGCATTTATCTCCCAAGGATATTATGCCGACATCATCGGCACTGTAAAGCTACCCAAACAAATTGACAAATTGGCAGAAGCCTTTCTATATATTGTTATTTATAATATGTATTATAAAGAGGGAACATTTGTTTGTAATGTTTTCACACAAAAACTACAGGACGGATTTCAAAAATTCTTTCACCATTAGAAAGCTAACATCTTCATTGAGTGACATAGGCTATATAATATAACTAGGTGTAAACGAAACTATTGTTATGTCTAATTCCACGCGAGCGAAGCTGCGGGCGTCAACTAGTACGGAATAAAGGTACTCTCTCCTTGATAGGACGTCCATGACCATTCCAACTCGTTATAGAAGATTCCTTCTTATATCAGTAACTATAATCAGTAACTATACGTTTATAATGTTTTTTTTATTAATCGTGTTACCCAGGAGGACGACAAATCGGACAGCGGCGTGTCGAGCGTATCGAGCGTGTCCAGCGGCGGCGTGCCGGCGCGCGCGGCCAAGTGGCTGACGTGGTGGCGCGTGTCGGGCGGGGAGCTGGAGTCGCTGCGCGCGGCGCTGGCGGAGGCGCTGAGCGCGGGCGCGCCGGACGGCTCGCCCGCGGCGCTGCAGCGGCAGGCGCTGGCGGCGCTGTCGGACCGCGTGGCCGAGGCCGAGCTGCGCTGCGCCGCGCTCGAGGCGGACGCCGATCTGCTCAGGACGCTGGCTGGAGGTGACTTCACCCCATTTTTGAACGCACATTGTATCCCTAAAATGTACCATCGAAGAAAGCTTCACTTGGCTTGTCTCCTATTTGGAGTACTCAAATACCAAGTGCCTCTTTATTTGTACGATAAGTTCTCCTGGGCGGCAAGTCATAGACCTTTCGGTTCTAGAGAGTGCGCAATCCAGCTGCGGACGCAGCGGCATAGAACTTGTGCTTTTAGGGGTAGTTTCACCTATGCTGCGTCCAAATGCTGGAACAATATACCTCCTCCAATAAGGAATCTGCAAAACTATCGGGTGTTTAAAGTAAAACTTAAAGAATTTATTCTTAATCACCAAAAAATGGAAGAACCGCTTAGACACGACACAAGTGCTATTTAATAGATCATTGTAAATGAGTTAACATGTACTGTTTAAAAAAAAACACTTAATTTATTATTTCCCTTTTTTTTTACTACTTAAGAATCATTTTTATTTTATTATTGTTATTATCACGGTATTTAAAAAAAAAAAAAAGAACGTATACTGTACCTGCTCATAGACCTCCGTGGCATCACCATATGGGTCCTGCGGAAGACCAGCGTTGGTTGTCTTCGGACTCCAGCATTATGCTGAGCAGAGCCCAATTTAGTAAAGTGAAACATTTTTTGTCATATCTGTGTTATAAATTTTTGTTTGTTTGTGTTTTGCTTTTCTAATAATAAAATCATTTCAATCATTTCATTTCATTTCATTTCATTTATTTTACTATTTATTATATTTGCACTGAAATGGCAGCTGCAGGCGCTGGATGACAAAGATCTTCTTAATATAATATATAATTCTTGTGTACGTGTGTATGACAGTGAACTCCTCCTAAACGGCTGGATAGATGTTCATGAAATTTTTTGTGTGTTCAAGGGGGATTCGACAATGGTTTAGATTCACAATTTGGTCCACTGGAAAATGTTTTTTGAACACTATTTTAGTATTTTATTTTTAACCGTCGTTCATTGACGTGAAGCGTCGCGTCACTTTGACATTTCATATGGCAGAACAACGTTTGCGGGGTCAGCTAGTTTTTATTTATATATATAGAAGTATGAACTGACTCGACTACAACGTGTTTAAATGCGAAACCGATACTGTTGACTTTTATTCGATGTTATTGAACGTTAGTTAATTTAGTGAATGTGTGTCGCAGGCGCGGGGCGCGCGCTGGCGTCCGCGGCGCCGGCGCTGTCGTCCGCGGCGGAGTCGCTGGCGGCGCTGTACCACCACGTGTGCGCCGTCAACGGCACGCAGCCCGAGCGGCTGCTGCTCGAGCACGCCGCCGCCTCGCAGACAGACAGTGAGTACATACTTATTGCGCTGGCGTCCGCGGCGCCGGCGCTGTCGTCCGCGGCGGAGTCGCTGGCGGCGCTGTACCACCACGTGTGCGCCGTCAACGGCACGCAGCCCGAGCGGCTGCTGCTCGAGCACGCCGCCGCCTCGCAGACAGACAGTGAGTACATACTTATTGCGCTGGCGTCCGCGGCGCCGGCGCTGTCGTCCGCGGCGGAGTCGCTGGCGGCGCTGTACCACCACGTGTGCGCCGTCAACGGCACGCAGCCCGAGCGGCTGCTGCTCGAGCACGCCGCCGCCTCGCAGACAGACAGTGAGTACATACTTATTGCGCTGGCGTCCGCGGCGCCGGCGCTGTCGTCCGCGGCGGAGTCGCTGGCGGCGCTGTACCACCACGTGTGCGCCGTCAACGGCACGCAGCCCGAGCGGCTGCTGCTCGAGCACGCCGCCGCCTCGCAGACCGACAGTGAGTACATACTTATTGCGCTGGCGTCCGCGGCGCCGGCGCTGTCGTCCGCGGCGGAGTCGCTGGCGGCGCTGTACCACCACGTGTGCGCCGTCAACGGCACGCAGCCCGAGCGGCTGCTGCTCGAGCACGCCGCCGCCTCGCAGACCGACAGTGAGTACATACTTATTGCGCTGGCGTCCGCGGCGCCGGCGCTGTCGTCCGCGGCGGAGTCGCTGGCGGCGCTGTACCACCACGTGTGCGCCGTCAACGGCACGCAGCCCGAGCGGCTGCTGCTCGAGCACGCCGCCGCCTCGCAGACCGACAGTGAGTACATACTTATTGCGCTGGCGTCCGCGGCGCCGGCGCTGTCGTCCGCGGCGGAGTCGCTGGCGGCGCTGTACCACCACGTGTGCGCCGTCAACGGCACGCAGCCCGAGCGGCTGCTGCTCGAGCACGCCGCCGCCTCGCAGACCGACAGTGAGTACATACTTATTGTTCATTCATTATTTTCTTCGCCATACAGTTGAATGGAATGGAACAAATTAAATTATCGACCGTTTGCGACGTTTTGCGACCGAGTAATTTCTTAATCACCAGTGGGGTATAAATAGTCAGTGCATTTAACTTATTACATTAAATTAGACAAATTTGTCGTTATAATTTATAGTAATAGCCGCGTCCACACTGGGCGCATGGGCTCTCGCAACAGCCTCGGCGATGCAATGCCTCGGTCTGTGTGGACGTGCCTCGGGGTGTCCGGGCGCTCGGTGCCTCGGCCGAGCGTGCCTCGGCGTCGAACCGTCGGCTGTCGGTAAACGGGACGCGCTCAATGGTGCCTCAGTGTGCGCTGTGCGATCTATGCGGACGGTGATTTTGGCTCGCAAGCGTCTTTCTACAATTTTTATTACAATACTAGTGGATGCCCGCAGCTTCGCTCGCGTAGAATTAGACCCATTAACGACGTCTGCCCGCGTTCGGGTTGCTCACATGACTTCAAAAACGGCAAAGTTTCATACTAACTTTGTACCCCCGTTTTATTCCCTTAGGGGGGATGAAGACTGATGCAAAAATTAGCAGCAATTTCAGCTCGATCGGTGCAGAACTTTTTGAGTTTTTGAAGCGTACACAAACCAACATAACATTTATATATAGGTATATAGATTTGGAACAATCAAGAGCAGCAAGCAAATTGTTATATTTAGTTGGTATTATTGGTATGTGTTGTTTTGCAGATGGCGGTTCGGAGGGGCGGTCGGTGTTCGAACAGGCGCTGGCGCTGGCGGCGGGCGAGCTGGAGGGGCTGCGCGCGGCGGGCGGCGTGGCGCGCTCGGCGGAGACGCTGCTCGACCAGCTGGCGCACCTGCGCGCCGCGCTCGACACCGCGCTCGACTGCCGCCTGCGCGCCGCGCAGCAGCCGCAGGGTGAGTTATGCAGATGGCGGTTCGGAGGGGCGGTCGGTGTTCGAACAGGCGCTGGCGCTGGCGGCGGGCGAGCTGGAGGGGCTGCGCGCGGCGGGCGGCGTGGCGCGCTCGGCGGAGACGCTGCTCGACCAGCTGGCGCACCTGCGCGCCGCGCTCGACACCGCGCTCGACTGCCGCCTGCGCGCCGCGCAGCAGCCGCAGGGTGAGTTATGCAGATGGCGGTTCGGAGGGGCGGTCGGTGTTCGAACAGGCGCTGGCGCTGGCGGCGGGCGAGCTGGAGGGGCTGCGCGCGGCGGGCGGCGTGGCGCGCTCGGCGGAGACGCTGCTCGACCAGCTGGCGCACCTGCGCGCCGCGCTCGACACCGCGCTCGACTGCCGCCTGCGCGCCGCGCAGCAGCCGCAGGGTGAGTTATGCAGATGGCGGTTCGGAGGGGCGGTCGGTGTTCGAACAGGCGCTGGCGCTGGCGGCGGGCGAGCTGGAGGGGCTGCGCGCGGCGGGCGGCGTGGCGCGCTCGGCGGAGACGCTGCTCGACCAGCTGGCGCACCTGCGCGCCGCGCTCGACACCGCGCTCGACTGCCGCCTGCGCGCCGCGCAGCAGCCGCAGGGTGACTTCAATATATACATATCATGGACATTCACACATACACACACACGGCCATCTGACCCCAAACTATGCGCGAGCGTGTGCTACGGGTGTCAGAGACTGATATCGCTCGCTCGCTGCGACCCATATACGTCCCACTGCTGGGCACGGGTCTCCCCCACAGACGCAGCTGTGGGAGGTCTAGAGCATACTCCACCACGCTGCTCCAATGCGGATTGGTGGAGGGGTTAGTGGCCAACCCAGTGTCAAATGTTCTCAAGCCACCCGAAGGTCTTCGACAAGGCTTAACGACTGTTCCCAACATTGAAAACAACCGGGACCGACGGCTTTACGTGCCCTCCGAAGCACGGTAGCGTCCATGAAATTTTGCCACTGGCGGTCACCCATCCACAAACCGACCGGGCCCGTCGTGGCTTAACTCTTTCGATCACATTGAATCGAACCGAGCCATTGGGCTATGGACGCTACACACTGATATACATACATAGATATCTTTAAATACTTAAATAGATAATATTAACATCCACACACAAAACAAACACAAGTGTTCGTCACACGAATGTTTGTGCTGAGTGGGACTCGAACCCACGACCCCTGGCGTATCAGGCAGGGTCACTACCGATTGCGCCAACGGGCCCGTCATTGCCGGTTGCAAGCAGTAGGTACACCGCCGTCCCCCTGCTATTTGGTTCGTTTGGCTACAACCCATACACGTAGAGGGAGAACCATGCCCGACACTGTTGGACAGGACAGCTGCGGGAGGTCTAGAGCATACTCCACCACGGTGCTCAAATGCTGATTGGTGGAGGGGGTTTTTGGTCAACCCAGTGTCAAATGTTCTCAAGCCACCCGAAGCACGGTAGCGCCCATGACTGTTTGCCACTAGTCCATCCAAAATCTACCGCGCCCATCGTTGCTTAACTCTGCCATCATATAGATACGTGCTTACACTTACGTGTGCGCGCAAATAGTAAATTTTCTATGGATTAGCTTCATTGAATGTACGACTTATCGGATCCATAATAATGGTAATATACACAATACCTAGATCACTTTTAATCTCCCATCCTTCTACAATGAAATCTATCAATCCCTTTTGATTAACTTCTCATAAATCCCTTTCCATAAAGGTATATATTTTATAAAGAGAATAAATCTAATTTTCCTAGTTGATAGTTTCAGTCACCATACTGGCATGCCACATAAAATCATTTTTCAATTTTTCAAAGACAACACTATTAGTTGTTGGTCACTTGGTGTGTTTTTCTATTTAACCACACGACAAATATTTCTAATATTTAAATTTATTACAATATTTTGTCCCCAGAACCTATCCGATCCCAATCCTCAACCTCGAAGTACAGGCAATTTTTTAACAAGCCGATCAAATTTAAAGACCAAAGTAACTCAAAAATGAAACTAATAGATACGAGAAAAAAGCTGCAGGATTTGTTGAAAACATTCAAAGTCAATAATCCAGCGAGTATAAAGGAAATTAGCCCCGGTCGTACTGTTAAGGAAATAACCAAGTACTTTGAAAACATATCTAAAGCTAAACCTGAAATCAAGAATGTTTCGAGTTATCCACCACGTGTTAACGACACTTCGATTGGTTGCCCTAGATCAGATATCTCGATGGCTTCCGTGTCAGTGACCAATATAGGATCTTATAACCAAGATGTATTACGAGGGCCACAACGACCAATCAACTTTGCGAGAAAAAGTAATATACTAAGTTGTGACGTCAATCTGCATTCGCTGTGGAAGGATGCAATGTTGCAAAGGAAAAGTTTTTGTTTTAAGCGAACTCCGTTAACGCTAAGGCAGCCAATTCAAACGTCAAGTGTTTTGAAGGAGTCATGCAAGTCATGCCTAGTGACTTGTGCTCTGATGCTTCAATATATTATATGAAACGCAACAACTTGAATTGTCAATCCGTTGCTTGTGTAAGCGAATATTTTGTGTACATTTTCGACTAGTTAATTTTAGTTCAAAATTATGTTTGTTAACAAATGACAATACACTGGTTGTGTGTTGTGTTAAGTAGTACATTAGTAATGTCACTAAAATTAAATTATAATTTAACTGACATTGACGTGAAGTAGTCGTAAATTGCGTCGAATTTTAATGTTATTTGATATTCGCTTTGTACATGTAGGTCATTATACTTATTTACTGTACTTATTCTTACATTCATAATAGCTCATTTGTTCTTGAATGTAGTCATTAAAATATACTATTTACATTGATCCACTATTTCAAACCTACGCTTAGTTAACCTCGCTGCGACCCATAGACGTCCCACTGTTGGGCAAGGGTCTCCTCTCAGAATGGGAGGGATTAGGCCTTAGTCCACCACGCTGGCCAAGTGCGGATTGGCAGACTTCACATACCTTCGAGAACGTTGTGATGAACTCTCAGACATGCAGGTTTCCTCACGATGTGTCCTTCACCGTTATAGCAAGTGACATTTAGTTTCTTAAAACGCACATAACTTAGAAAAGTCATTGGTGCGTGCCACTGGGGTTTGAACCCGGACCGCTCGAGTGAGAGGCGAGTTCGATAGCCGCTGGGCTGTCACCGCTTAACCGTTAGTTAACTGAACAATTAGCTGAACAAACTGTATGTCTGTCATAAAATTTTGTCCATTGGGCTATGGACGCTACGCCGATGTGTATACATATTTGTATTGAATGTATTTGTTTATCGATCTCACAGCAATGGAGTCGGAAGAGCGGGGAGCGGAGCTGGCCGAACTCCAGGAGCAAGTGATCAAGCTGAAGTCGCTGCTGTCGACGAAGCGCGAGCAGATCGCGACGCTGCGCACCGTGCTCAAGTCGAACAAGAACACGGCGGAGGTGGCGCTCGCCAACCTCAAGAGCAAGTACGAGACGGAGAAGACGATCGTCACCGAGACGATGCTCAAGCTGCGCAACGAGCTGCGGCTGCTCAAGGAGGACGCCGCCACCTTCTCCAGTGAGTATAGAGAAAAAAATAGATGCAGTACATCCTTTTTTTTTTTTTTTTTTTTCTCGCTGGGAAATGCATTTACGCATCCTGCCTGGTTTTATGAGAACACAGACAGGTATGATATATACAGACTCGCTGAGACCAGAATACCCACTAAAACCCAGCGGCACCATCAGCGCTTAAGATGAAGCGTCACGGGATCGCTTGCGCATTACTACCGTGACGAGATGCAGTACATCCTACTAATATTATAAACGGGAAAGTTTGTAAGTATGGAATGCAGTACATCCTACTAATATTATAAACGGGAAAGTTTGTAAGTATGGATGGATGTGTGTTACTCTTTCACGTAAAAAGTACTGAATGTATTTTAATCAAACTTTACAATATTATAGCTTATACATAAGAATAACACATAGGCTACAATTTATAAAGATATTGTGTGAATTGTCCAAAATATGACGATAAGTGTCAAGTAAGTAAGAAAAAATTTACCATCTGCGAGGAAATGTTTATCTTAAATAGTCTTACAAAAAAGCCCGCCACGGTATATATCTATATCTTATGTGTAAGCCATTATAGCCAAAATAGTGAACCATAACTACAATAAAAATTGATAATTTATTTCAAATGCACATTTGATATTAATAAATTGATTCCTAAATGGAAATAGATAGTTTTATCGCTAGGTGTAAACGAAACTATTGTTATATCTAATTACACGCGAGCGAAGCTGCGAGCGTCCACTAATTACTTCATAATTCATTAAATTTAAAATGCGATTTCGTTCTTGACGTGAATCTCATATATGTCAGCCACTTATGGCATAGAATTAATAGAAACGGCTTTTAACTGAACTAGTGATCGCCGAATAGTTGAAACTAAACTGAGATTTTCTATACATCTCAGACTTGTAATTGAGAGATTTTTTAATTTAGTCCTTTTGATTTTATCTTCCGTGATCGAAAATCGATCCCCCTGTAAAGGTATTTTTGTTATGTTTTCCTGCATGCTAAGTGAAATAAATATTAATTATATTTTGTAATTGAGAGATCTTTTAGCTTAGTCCTTTTGATTTTATCTTCCGCGATCGAAAATCGATCTCACCCTGTAAAGGTTTTTTGTTATGTTTTCCTGCATGCAAAACTGAAATAAATATTAATTATATCCTAAAATTCTGAACAAGATAACTTGTGACATTCCAGGTTTACGCGCGATGTTCGCGGCGCGCTGCGAGGAGTACGTGACGCAGGTGGACGAGCTGACGCAGGCGCTGGCGGGCGCGGAGGAGGAGAAGAAGACGCTCAACCAGCTGCTGCGGCTCGCCGTGCAGCAGAAGCTCTCGCTCACGCAGCGCCTCGAGGAGCTCGAGGTTAGCTGCCATACTACTGGCACTTGATTGTCTCTCCTTCAAGCCCATTGGCGACCTCTGGTGTCCCTCGTGTTAATTGGCAACGATGACCATCGACCAACAGGTAGCGGTACGAAGGTTTAAGCCTTAAACCTTCGTACCGCTACCTCTAGAATTTCTAAACCTTTGTGGCCCGCCATCAAAAAAGTTTGCCCACCACTGGTTTAAGGTATCGTCTTCCTCGCCGTATTGGTTCGCCCGCCGCATAACTTAGACGTGGAATTTGGCAGGTTGACCGAGAGATGCGCACGCGTCGCGTGCCTAAGGCGGCGGGCGCGTCACGCGCGCGCGGCCGCGACTTCTAGCGACTGGTGCTGGCGCTGAAGGCCGCCGCCGCCGCGCTGCGGGCGCTGCTGCGCCCCGTCGCGCCCGCGCCGCGCTAGCCGCCAGCGCCCGCCCCGCGCCCGCTCGGTGGCGGCTAGGCGACGCGCTGTGTGACGTCACGCTACCGTGCGGGACGCTAGTGAGTGCGCAGTGGTGACCCGTCTCGCACGTTGGCGGCTAGGCGACGCCCGCCGCGTGACGTCACGCTACCGTGCGGGACGCTAGTGAGTGCGCAGTGGTTCCCGTCTCGCACGTTGGCGGCTAGGCGACGCCCGCCGCGTGACGTCACGCTACCGTGCGGGACGCTAGTGAGTGCGCAGTGGTTCCCGTCTCGCACGTTGGCGGCTAGGCGACGCCCGCCGCGTGACGTCACGCTACCGTGCGGGACGCTAGTGAGTGCGCAGTGGTTCCCGTCTCGCACGTTGGCGGCTAGGCGACGCCCGCCGCGTGACGTCACGCTACCGTGCGGGACGCTAGTGAGTGCGCAGTGGTTCCCGTCTCGCACGTTGGCGGCTAGGCGACGCCCGCCGCGTGACGTCACGCTACCGTGCGGGACGCTAGTGAGTGCGCAGTGGTTCCCGTCTCGCACGTTGGCGGCTAGGCGACGCCCGCCGCGTGACGTCACGCTACCGTGCGGGACGCTAGTGAGCGCGCAGTGGTTCCCGTCTCGCAACTCAGCTGCTGCTGCCGGACGTCGCGCACGACTCCCGCGAACGTACCGCGCGTCCGACCCGAACTGATTCGATGGACTCCTTTTTGTAATCGTCGTTCTTATATAGGAAAAGTAACTGAATTATTTATACGATTTTATAAGATAAAATGAGAAAAGTGTAGCGTAGGAGGCGGCCGCCGCGCCGCGCGCCGCGCGCCGACCGGCTGTGCACGCGCGGCGCGGGCCGGCGGCCGCGCTGTAGGGCCGTCGTTGATGTGTTGCACGTCTGTGATTATTCATTTTGATCGAAATATTTTTGTAAACGCGATCGGTGTATATCAGTGTATATCGGCGGACCCGTTCCGTGCCCCCGCTCCTTGCAAATTTACTAATTTATTATTATTATTATGACGCAGATGGTTAAGCAGGAAGAGGAAACCGTGCAACGTTATTTTTTATTATATACATGTTTAAAAGTAATATAATCGGTCGATTCGTATATATGTACATATTATAGAATCCTCTACTCGATACGAATGTCTAGAGTACGTCCAAGAAGAGAATCTAAATTTACTCATCGATTTCCATCCATTGTGTGCGCAAGACTATGTAATCTGTTTTCTAGTTGATACGTTCGTTGCGTTGTTGTGGCCCTCCGCCGACTACTTTCGTCCATCTTGTTCTAGTTGTATCGTAGTGTTTCCGTGCTGTTTGAGTTGACGTAATGTTGAGACTGTCGCCGCGGCCGCGCGCCGCAGCCGCACGCCGCGGCCGCGCGACGCACTCTGCCGTCCTGTGGCGACGCCACACGCGTCCAATTTCTTGTCCATGGCCGGCCGGCCCCTCCACGTTTTATTGCCCCTAGTTAACTTTTCTCTTTGAGTATTTATGAATTTTCTTTATAAAAGAAAACACAGCTGCTCCCCGACGTTCGGCCGCTCAAAATTTGCTCACGAGGGCCGGCCGGCACTCTATTGATAAGACAAAATTTACGGAAGATTATTGTTGAGACTGTTGATGTGTTATCGTTTATGTTACTTGGCGTTGCAGCTTCCCGTGATGAGATTGCGTGAAACCGGTCGATGACGTAGTCGTTCTCCCAGCGCCGCTGGACTTAGGATAGTTCTCCGTTCCACGTAGAGAGGGCGCTCGCCCCGTAGTAGTGTTACTGGCGTAGGAGTAGCCCCTAGGTAGTGTTTACCTCCAAGTATACTTCGTAGGTAATCCGCGAGTAGTGAAATGATTTGCGTATTGCCCGTTAGCACGATCGTTTCGCATCGCTCAAAGCGGTCCGCGCCGCCCGAGGACCACAGCCTTGCATTTATTGTTTTTAGAATAATATTATTACCTATTAGCTTGTATCGTAGTTCATTCTTCGTGTACTTAAACGTTGGACTTACCATTTAGCGTAGTGTATTGTTTTTCGAGTATTATTTTCTTCGGTAGCTTAGCAGCAGACATCGGAATGTATTGTTGTATCTAGTCACGGCTCACGCCGCGCACTCTCGAGCTCTCGAGCTCTCGACGTAATACAGTATTGTATTGGTTGTAAACGCATATCCTTGTATTATATTGCGTCCAAGTTTAGTATGTTAACTGCATTTACTTGAATTTTGAAGTTGTTATATTTATATCGTTTAGCTGACATGTTCTTGAAGTCGTGAACTATTTTTACACTTAAGTATTTATTGGTTCGCGATGCGACCGTGAGGCAAGCCGCCGCGATGTCTGCTGCCACTCGGTGGTGGTGTTAAGAGCGATTAACCAAATATTATTTTCTTTATATACAGATTATGTAACACTTTATTAGATCACTTTATTATTTTGCCTAGGCGTAGATATTATTTTATATTATAGAGAAAAATTTATTATCTTTATTATTACTTAAATATCAAATTATATGACATGTCCGCTACTTTATTATTATATTGCAACATGAACCAAGCGTTGGACAACTCGCCGCATGATTGTTCCCCAGCACCGTCGCTCGCTTGTAGCGCTTCGTGCGTAGCCTCAAGATTGCACAGTTTGATGCGAGCACCTCGTTATTGGTTCCTTTGTTTTAATTTACAAGATGGCCACTAACACTCGTCCGCAGTAGTCCACTTTTGATTTGTGTAATCCACCAGATTACATGTCCTTGCATAATAGAATCGCCAGATTCGCAACTCACGAGCTTTCCAGATAAGTAACATGGTCACATATTATTTACACTATTGTACGCCGACATCGAGCGAGCCAGCCGGGAACATATCATGACAGAGCGGATATATTTTCAAACGTTAGGCACGCCGTGTTGTCGCAATGACTGAAATGATTCATGTACGAGAATAATAAAAGATATATTTAAGTTTTGTGTTTTATTAAACGATTTATTTCCTATCTCCGAAACATATATTTATTTTGAAAATTGTGCTAACCTATCGTATCTCCTTCGACTCTCGAAGCCAGCCGAAGTTAAAAATATAGGGTGTGCTAACAAAAACTTTCATCAACATCTATCCAGCCGTTTAGGAGTTCAAGACAAGACACAAGTAGACAAGTAGACTAGGACCTGAGTTTATAACAGTTGCTCTGATTGTACCAATTGTGCTGTATTTTAGTGAAAAAGAAAACCACAAGTTAGGTAGGTAGATATTTTATTGGTTTTTAAAAATTACTGAAAATATTAAACAAATTATTCTTAAGTATAAATGCACAGTTATTTATCATTTAAAAGCAAAGAGATATACAGAAAGTAACAGTCTCCATGCACGTTAACAAACAATACATCTAATACCTGCATTCGAGGGTTAATGCATTGCAATGACACATTGATACCAGTTTCTTTTGCAAACAATTCAAAATATATTTGATTGTCTGATGCCGTATGTTTTGAATATGTAAAATATAAATGAGATAGTAAATATCCCGAATAATAGTAGTAACCCGCAACAGTGCAGTCTCCCATTTAGAGTTTTCGCAATTGTTACAAACTATAACAAATTTAAGACATATTTATAGTCCGTATTTATTGAGTTGTCTTTTAAGCAATCAATATTGGCACTACTTCAATTAAAAAATAATAGTGAATATTTAGTTTTTGCGTTTGATAACTATTTATTCTTGAATCTTCTTTAATTAATGACTACCTTTTTCAAGTTGCAAATTACGCCAGTAACATTGTAAAACTGTTTACGAAATTTGACAAGATATCAAAACGGACTATAAATATAAAAAACTCTTAAGTAATTGTTTTTGTCAAATAAATAAATATTGATAGCTGTTGCAGCTTAGCATACAATCTATATGGACACGGACAACTAAAAAATAAATGTCGTGTAATTATTACGTACAATTCCAGAGGAATCATCAACTAAGCCTATTGACTATAATCATCATATCACAGGCCGTAGAAATCATTTCTTTCCTCGATAATGTTATTTACAAAAACAAAAGGTGGAGACCAAAATACACCGCGCCACTCGAGTGTAAAATATTTTATTAATTTAAATATTAAATTTAATGTATTATTATCATATTCAATTAAAAATATTTAATTTATAATAATAATCATAAGACTGGTGTCCATGTATTATAATTGGTAATTATTTGATTTCAATAACAACAGGGTATCAGAAATACCTGGAGTAAGTATTGACTCTTAATAGCCTCTATGCTCAACAAACCAAATGGGTTATCGGTCCAATATATAGACATTGATTAAAAAAATAAATCTCAGTGTTACACAAAATCGCCAACCATAATCTTATGAATTAGATTATGAAGTGTAAAGAAAATATTATGTTTTACTAACGAATATATCAATAAACTTTACAATAACTTAAAATAAATTACTTTACCTGTAAAAATATCTTTGCGACTTAACAGATTAAACTACATCTATCGGTGAAAGGATTAATTGCATTACTGCTTAAAATATTTTCAATACATACAAATGTATATAAAAATGTTCTAATCTAAAAAAACACAAAGAGACGAAGCTACTTACGTTTAGCTTACGTTGCTATGTAAAATAATGTGATGAAAATATTATATATATCGAAATTCATCCAGCTTTTAAATTCATTTTAACAATTCGTCATCATCTGTCATTCTGTTCGGTCATCAAAAATGTATTGTTTGTACATACATACAGTCATCATACAGTATTGCTCGCATGAAGACATAAAAAAAAATATTGGCTGGCAAAAAAAATACGCTTTTCAGGAATATTTATTCTTGAGCAACCATAGAACAACCAACTGAATGTTATCAATTCCTTTTGTACTTTAAAATTAATGCTCCTAAAATTTAATTATAGTTAACAGATACTGACAAAATGGCGTGTATAGTATTGAAAAAACAAAATATAAAACAACACGTAACTCACACTAAAGCAAAAAAACCTTAACATACTAAATACGTATAATAATGAAGTCATGAGATAACATTCGCTAAAGAACTCACGAGCTTGAGGGGCGCGAACTTCCTTAGTAAAGAAAATATATAGCGAAAACAATCTATGATTATTATAAACCTAAAGAAAATAAAGAATTATCGAGCTTTACAAATTTGAAATTTTTAGCTTCTCATTTATCAATTTTATTGTTCAAAACAAAGCATCACTGCAACTTCAAACTCTCGACTCGAGACTCGTCATTGAAAAATTGAAAAATTGGTTATCAATACAAAACCATTTCTATCTATGCCAAGGAACTTAAATTCATTAGAATTATTTACGAAGTACATAGTTGATACAAATTACTTAAATGTTACTTTATAATGCCATCAATTGTTTATTACTGAAATATTCAGGTTCTATCCCATCTAAAGTATATACGATTTTGTAAACTAAATTACAAATATAATATTTATTTATTAATGAAACTTAAGATTGCAACTTCAGACTAATTACAAAAAATATTTTGGTTACGTTACGGTGAAGTAATAAAACCCTAAATACTAACAGGGCTACTCGTTAAAAAGTACACTCAGAACATGTATTTAAAAATATGATATATCACTGTATTTCAGATATAATAGTTCAACATGGTTTTATTGATAGTTTTTAAGTAATTTACAAAGACACAAAATCGCATTTCTAGTCACGAGAAGTGCTATCACATCAATCATGTCCAGCCAATAATTGTCCACGGCACGTTTCTTTTATACCAGCGTAAGGTTTTTATCCGTGTGAGTTACCAACAAATGTTTTCAATAACCGCATATTAACACTAACGTGATGACGAACAATGAACGAGGACTTAGTTAACTCGCGCATTTCTTATTGGGCTGGTGGGTCGACTGCACTTCAATCCAGAAAAGGGAAGAGCACGATTAGAATCAATAAAGTGCACAAGCTAGAAAGAGAGTAAGGGACGGGACTCACTTCAACCCCGAGCTCGGCCGTCTAAAAGTATACTAACTCGAGCACGTCGCAATGAGGGATTAGATTACACTTTATCCCTGAAATGCACGTAGGTCACGGTTGTTTTACATGGTAAAAAAACGTTTAGCCTTCTCGAAGATATTCGTGTGGCTTGAGAACATTCAACACTGGGATGAACAATTTCTCTACCAATCCGCATCGGAGGTGGTGGAATGTTCTCTAGACCTGCTGTCTGTGAGAGACCTGTGCTCAACAGGACGTCTATGGGTTGAGCGAAGGGTGGAGGAAGCCAAGAGCTCTCTCGCCCGGTCTACAAGTGCACCAGCTCGAGCACGTCGCCCGCCGGCGGCACGGCGGAGGGGCGGAAGTACCGGCACAGCTGGTCGTACAGGCGCCTGCTGTGTCTGTGAGAGACCCGTGCTCAACAGAGGGACGTCTACGGGTTGAGCAAAGGGTGGAGGAAGCCAAGAGCTCTCGAGCTCGGTCTACAAGTGCACCAGCTCGAGCACGTCGCCCGCCGGCGGCACGGCGGAGGGGCGGAAGTACCGGCACAGCTGGTCGTACAGGCGCCTGCTGTGTCTGTGAGAGACCCGTGCTCAACAGGACGTCTATGGGTTGAGCAGAGGGTGGAGGAAGCCAAGAGCTCTCTAGCTCGGTCTACAAGTGCACCAGCTCGAGCACGTCGCCCGCCGGCGGCACGGCGGAGGGGCGGAAGTACCGGCACAGCTGGTCGTACAGGCGCCTGCTGTGTCTGTGAGAGACCCGTGCTCAACAGAGGGACGTCTACGGGTTGAGCAAAGGGTGGAGGAAGCCAAGAGCTCTCGAGCTCGGTCTACAAGTGCACCAGCTCGAGCACGTCGCCCGCCGGCGGCACGGCGGAGGGGCGGAAGTACCGGCACAGCTGGTCGTACAGGCGCCTGCTGTGTCTGTGAGAGACCCGTGCTCAACAGGACATCTATGGGTTGAGCAAAGGGTGGAGGAAGCCAAGAGCTCTCGAGCTCGGTCTACAAGTGCACCAGCTCGAGCACGTCGCCCGCCGGCGGCACGGCGGAGGGGCGGAAGTACCGGCACAGCTGGTCGTACAGGCGCCTGCTGTGTCTGTGAGAGACCCGTGCTCAACAGGACGTCTATGGGTTGAGCAGAGGGTGGAGGAAGCCAAGAGCTCTCTAGCTCGGTCTACAAGTGCACCAGCTCGAGCACGTCGCCCGCCGGCGGCACGGCGGAGGGGCGGAAGTACCGGCACAGCTGGTCGTACAGGCGCCTGCTGTGTCTGTGAGAGACCCGTGCTCAACAGGACGTCTATGGGTTGAGCAGAGGGTGGAGGAAGCCAAGAGCTCTCTAGCTCGGTCTACAAGTGCACCAGCTCGAGCACGTCGCCCGCCGGCGGCACGGCGGAGGGGCGGAAGTACCGGCACAGCTGGTCGTACAGGCGCAGGCGCGCGCCGCGCTCCGCCCAGTCGCCGGCGGGCAGCTCGTCGGGCGCCTCGCCCACGTCCCACGTGTCGGGCGCCGCCTCTTCGGCCACCTCGAACGGCCGCGTCGGCTCCAGCAGGGAGTCGTCTGCGCCGAGGACCTTTCATGCGGGGGAATTCGTACAATTAGTTTGCTGTTTTTGATACGTGTCAGAACGAAAGTGTAGCACTGAAATGAAAATGCGCCGAAGTCGAAATTAAGGCTGGGAATAGATTTCCGATTTTTTTCGACATAGCCGGATCCAATAGTCTGATCAGATAATCGGGAGGCACTCGTGCCATACATACTCAGACGTCCGATCCGACTATCGGATCGTATGTGCATTTAGCATTCAAACAAATGTATGGCACGAGTGCCTTCAGATTGTCTGATCAGACTATCGGAGAGAAAAATCGGAAATCTATTCCCTAATGCAAATCACATTATATATATTATATAATAGGCTTATTAATTTGTTATGAATAAGAGGGTATATATGTAAAATTATTTATACAAGTCCTAGTATATATAATAATAATTAATAAATTTGTACGCCATTTAATGGCTTGGTGTAATGGATCTCTCCTGATTGTACCATCATTATTACCTATACCTAATGACAAATAAAGATTGAATTTAAATGAGTGTTATATAGCAGCTTGCGGTTTGTCCTGCGCTATTAGCCCCGCCGCACATGCACCCACTCGCATTGGTCTTCACGAGCCGCGTGCGAGTGGCAGTATTTATTTCCTATGGCACAGTACCGAACTCCGCATTTGCTCGCACGTGTCGATGCAGGCACGTACATGAGCGTGTACGCGCGTGCCATAGGAAATAAATACTGCCACTCGCACGCGGCTCGTGAAGACCAATGCGAGTGGGTGCATGTGCGGCGGGGCTTAGCGAGTGCGAGTGCGAGTGGGAGTACTTACGACTGCGAGCGCGTGCGCCAGGTCGGGCGGCGCGGCGTCGCGCGCCTTTCGCAGCGCCAGCGCGCGCGCCCGCGCCGGGTCGAGACTGCACTCGCCGCGCGGCGCCGCCTCTGTGCCCGCGAACAGCACGGTCGCCATGCGCTGAAACTCTGCTACCTGTCCATACATTTACAATACGTTTAAAAGAAATTCGATACTGTAAAACAGGCGCCCATTCCATCCATTCAACTTTCACAAG
Source organism: Carterocephalus palaemon (assembly GCA_944567765.1). Lineage (NCBI taxonomy): Eukaryota > Metazoa > Arthropoda > Insecta > Lepidoptera > Hesperiidae > Carterocephalus > Carterocephalus palaemon. Next base: position 3,400,983 of record OX155655.1, on the reverse strand, counting down.
ACAAAGATGCCTGGAGGATCTTAGTGGGAAGAACCTCTTACGATGACCATGACCCTCAACCATAAGGAAACGACGTAGAAGAAGAAAAGAAAGTCCCAGATAAATCTTGATTATTTGTTACAAGAATATCAAGTATCCAAAATCGTTGGGCGGTAACCTAACGAATTTTAAACTAATTCTACACTAATTCTAATACCCAATACATTTATTTTACACTAAAATGTCGGTGCAATTTTATGTCTGTATGGAACTTAGTCCCACTGTTGGGCACGGGTCTCCTCAACAGTGGGACAAAAACTGGTTGTGATGATGATGACGATGATGGAACTCAGTATTTGTTATTATAGCCGTGAAGTTCGTAACAGACCCACCCACGAGTGTCTTCACAGTGTACCTGAACGGGGTCGGCGAGGTCGGTGGCGTCGCGCAGCTCGTTGCGCAGGTAGTGCAGCGCGCGCAGCGCCCGCTCGGGGCGCGCGGCCAGCTCGCGGAAGCAGGCGCGGCGCAGCGCGTGGCGGGCGCGCGCGCGCGGCGCCGCCGCCGCCGGCCGCCGCAGCCGCAGCGCCCACAGGTCGTGTACCTGAACGGGGTCGGCGAGGTCGGTGGCGTCGCGCAGCTCGTTGCGCAGGTAGTGCAGCGCGCGCAGCGCCCGCTCGGGGCGCGCGGCCAGCTCGCGGAAGCAGGCGCGGCGCAGCGCGTGGCGGGCGCGCGCGCGCGGCGCCGCCGCCGCCGGCCGCCGCAGCCGCAGCGCCCACAGGTCGTCGAGCCGCAGCCGCACGCTCGTCGTGCCCGGGTTGCCGCCGAACAGGTAGTGGACCTGCCGTGTTTACTAGTTTTTTACAAGGAGGGAATGACAAAAGACGAAGCACCACATTTTTTATGTACACGTGTGAAAGGTTGATGCTATAAAGAAGAGGACGGCGAAGAGCCCGGTTTTCGATGTAGCACTACATTTTTTATGTACAGGTATGAAAGGTTGATGCTATAAAGAGGACGGCGAAGAACTCGGTTTTTCGATGTAGCGCTACATTTTTTATGTACACGTATGAAAGGTTGATGCTATAAAGAAGAGGACGGCGAAGAACTCGGTTTTTCGATGTAGCGCTACATTTTTTATGTACACGTATGAAAGGTTGATGCTATAAAGAAGAGGACGGCGAATAACTGTTTTTCGATGTAGCGCTACATTTTTTATGTACACGTATGAAAGGTTGATGCTATAAAGAAAAAGACGGCAAAGAACTAGGTTTATCGAAGTCCTCACACCTTCCTGACGGGGTCGTAGACGAGCTGGTGCGCGAAGCGCGGGCGCGGCTCGTGCGGCGCCACGCTGTCGTTGCGGTACACGCACGTCCACGTCATCAGACGCAGCGAGAGCACCCACAGCGTGTTGTACACGCGCTTGTCCTTCTCTTTGCTCATACCCTGAAATTTTTATAAACCGTAGAACAAACTGAGCAACACCAGTCCTAGGTGTATAAGATAGGTGCGTAAGATTTTTCGTATGAAATCCATTAATATTCATTCGATGAAATGGAGCTTAAAAAATAGTCTAAGTGTTAGTAGGGATAATTTCTGAAGCTCGGAAACAGCGCTCGCGGAACTATAACTCGTGGAATTGTTAATTTGTTTTTCTATATTATAAGCCACAATTCGCGTCTGTTTAGTTAGTTAGTCCAATGGTTAGCTGGTAGAAAAAGCGTAATGCATCTCGCCACTAATAGCCAGGAGCCAACTAATAGTACTCAGTGCCTAAAAAAAGTTATTAAATAAACAAAGTCAGCAATGTGACTCACGGACAGCACGTATATCTCATCAGTGTCGGGGTCGAGGGTCGCGCGCTGCGTGAAGCCGGCGGGCGGGGGCGCGCGCGCGGCGCCCGCGCACAGCGCGCCGCAGCGGCCCGACCCCGCCTCCCACCACCACGCGTCCACCAGCTGCTCCTTGTTGCGCTGCCCCGCGAACATGTATAATATCAGCAATGTGACTCACGAACAGCACGTATATCTCATCGGTGTCGGGGTCGAGGGTCGCGCGCTGCGTGAAGCCGGCGGGCGGGGGCGCGCGCGCGGCGCCCGCGCACAGCGCGCCGCAGCGGCCCGACCCCGCCTCCCACCACCACGCGTCCACCAGCTGCTCCTTGTTGCGCTGCCCCGCGAACATGTATAATATCAGCAATGTGACTCACGGACAGCACGTATATCTCATCGGTGTCGGGGTCGAGGGTCGCGCGCTGCGTGAAGCCGGCGGGCGGGGGCGCGCGCGCGGCGCCCGCGCACAGCGCGCCGCAGCGGCCCGACCCCGCCTCCCACCACCACGCGTCCACCAGCTGCTCCTTGTTGCGCTGCCCCGCGAACATGTACAGCCGACGTTGCACCTGCCACACAGTACACACTGTCTTACAACTCTCATCTAACACACCCAAGCATGAGAAGCGAACATTGATAAGCACACGCAATGTGCGTGTATGACGTGTAACCACAGAACAGATAAAGGAGGATAGAATGGAAATGTGGGCGTGACAGGCGCGCCAACAAGTATGATTAAACAATCATACTTCAACTGAAATCACGCGTGCATACTTTTAGTCGCTTTCGGACTGCGGTGGTGCGAAGAGCTGCACGAAAAATATACATTGCCGGTAAAGTACGCAAGTAATCCACGTGAACACATAGTTCGTGCGCAATGTATTCTGTCCTACAGAATGCGATGACGTCACGATGTTCTGTCGAGTTCGTTCGCAGCGAGATAGTGTTGTGAAAGTATAAGATAAATTTTTCGATAAGTCTTGATCTTGAGTACGTAATTAAAGTAGTTTCAGGTGTAAATACTTAATTTCAAGGAGTAGGTGTAGTACTAAATAAGTAATTTAGTACTAATTTATATTATGTATTTATTTTAGGTTTCCAAAGGATCCTAATAACCAGCATTGGATAAATGTAACGGGTAGAAAATTTGGATCCCTAAAAAACAATGTACCACTTTGGAACAACTGTACTCGATTTTGCGCAACTTTGTCGGAACTCAATTATTTAGCAACATTAGTTATCATCAGATTGTATTATATTCTACTGAGAAGCATATTACAGACTTTACCAAAGCTATTAAAGAAAAATAATTTAAATATAAGATTGCATTAATTTATTGTAAAAAATTTGAATACAAAAGAGTCCCCATCTTTGCTCTGCACAAGTACATTCGTCGCGCATCTGTATATATTAAAACTGTACCTGTGTATTTATTTAAGTACGTACACTCACTCTGAAACTTTTTAATAAAATAAATAATTATAATGTAATTTTTCATCTGAAGATAATAAAAAAAATGCATGTTAATAAGATGTATGGAACAGGCGCAACACCTAAAGGAAGCAAAACTCAAGTTGCATATGTTTTCAGTGTTACTTTTAAAAGAGTCATTTATGCGGATGTAGCATTATAGGTACCTACATAACTCTAAACAAGTTTCAAAATATATTTATCGATAAATATGTTTACATCTCTAGTTGGGTTACCAGTAAATAACATATAAAATTGCACGATCAATTTTCTCAAATATGCAGTAAATTTTGTTTCTTAACTTTTATTTATTAATTTCACCGCCGTTAGGCATCTTTTGGCTCAATAAAGGTTAAATAAATAAATAAATAATACAGTAAAATAAAATATACTCTATTTTACTAATCTTGTAGTGGTTCAGTACCTACCAGTTACCTTACCTCCGAATACCTCCGAATACCTCAAGAATACCTCACACGGATACCTCATACCTTCGAACCAGTTACCAGTTACCTACGTTGTTAATATGAAACATATACGCGGTCGTCAAAATAGTGTTTTAAATAGTGTAGTATGTATGAAAGAAAATGTAAATATAAATAGGTGATTTTACAAATAAATTATTCATTCGACAATCGGACAGATCACGAGTTTCATTATGAATCCTATGAAGAACCTCTAAAATCTTATTATTGCACGAAATTTGTGCAAAACACTTACTGGCAACATTAAGTGTCGACAAGGTCAAAACTTGCACAATTCTACAGCTTGACGCGAGCAAAAAGTATCCTTATTGATTTGATGCTAAGGTTAGTTTTTAAAACTTGCGATTCTCGTGCAATTTGACCAATGGCTGATGAATATTTTATGTAAAGGTAATAATAACGTGTATCTAAGTGTGGGTAACTGGCGACAGTGGTTTTGTTTCAAAACTGACTCGATGGCCTTTCTAACCTCCTTTATCTGTTCTGTGCGTGTAACAATGACCGAAACTGCTGACTTGCATTTTTATCACAACCGTACACTTCATTTATTTATTTATTTAATCAATCAATCCTACATCACTAACCTTACAGGCTGACCTTAATATATTAGTGTTGCTTAAATTATATTACTTTTTTTTTTAAGTCTATTCTTACAACATGTCAAAATAAAATCAATACATAACAATAGATGCAATGTCAAATATCATTAAAATGATGAACTTTCAGATATTCAGGGTTTGACTGTGTTCATTCAATTATACCTACGCGCTCACACATCTATGTCTTAATGTACAGTCCACGAGTTAGTTGAAAATAAACCGTCAGTGAGAGTAGTTTGTTTTAATTGTCAATCCCTCATGTAACCGCGAGTATCATCGACCTTATCCCGTGAACATATGGTCCTTCGAGCCGGATATCTTGAGGCGGACGGGCGATGCGAGTGAACCGTGCGAGTGGCGTTATTAATATTACGAGTTTTATAATTAACATTATTTGAGTTTTATTACGAGTTTAAACTGAGTAAACAAAGTTGTGAGTCGCCGGTTATTGTGTTACGGTTTTGTGGGATTCGACATGGCGGAATTATTGAAGACTATTGCGGTACAAGATGAATTGTTTGAGAATATGAAAAAGTCCGAGAAAAACTACAAAAAGACACCGAAAGAAAGATTGAAACCAGCTTATATTGAGACGCGGTTGGGAATAGCGGAACAAATGTGGAGTGATTTTCGTGCCGGTCATAAGGAAATATTACTAATTGCGTCAAAAGATAATAAAAAGACATTGGATTATTTCACGAAAGGGTTATATGAAGAGTTTGAAGAATGTTATGTATTGTACAGATGTACCCTGTTGGAAGCTATGAGTGAATTTAAGTGTGAAAATAAGTCAGCGGAGATTAAAAGTGTAACTGAAATACCTACCTCCGGTTGTGACGTGAAGTTACCACGAATTAATCTACCTACTTTTAGTGGCAAATATGAAGATTGGCAAACGTTTTTTGATATGTTTGGTTCTTTAATTCATAATAACCCGAGCATAACATCAGTGCAGAAATTACATTATTTAAAAGGAAATTTGTCGGGTGAGCCATTAAATCTATTACGCAATTATTCAATAACTGATTCCAATTATAACGACGCATGGAACCAATTAGTTCAACGTTATAATAATAAAAGATACAATTGCAATTCAATCTTAAGAAATTGGTTTTCACTAAAGAAGATAAACACAGAGTCCGCTTCCGCTATTAAGCATTTATTAGACGCAACTTCTACATGTTTAAAGTCACTTAAAAATATGAGTGTTGACATAAGCAGCTGGGATGTTATTATTGTGTACTTAGTGGTATCAAAGTTGGATTCAGAGTCAATGAAACAGTGGGAGCAGCAACTGAACCTTAAAGCCGACGAGTTGCCGACATGGGAACAATTACGAATATATTTAGCTAATAGATATCGAGCTCTCGAGATGGTAGACTCGAATTTGTCACGTCCATCACATTCTAAAACGAAAGCTTTTCACACTTCGGTGGAAAATAAACAGAGAACGAGTGAGATTGAGTGTACGATGTGTCAGGAGAAACACTATCTTTCTAATTGTTCACAATTCGGGCAGATGACTACGAAAGACCGACAGGACTTTGTACAGAGTAATAGATTATGTTTTAATTGTCTGTCACCCACGCATCCAGTTATTAAATGTCGGAAACCAATGAGATGTCGGAAATGTAAGAGAAGACACCACATATTGCTACATTTTGAGAGAGATATGAGTAACCAGGTATCGAGTCTAGTTAGCGAGGGCACGCCTGCATCGTCGAGCGCGCCGCCGCAGCGCGAGGCGTCGGGCGCGCCGCCGCAGCGCGAGGCGTCGGGCACGGCGCGGGGCGACACACACATCACTGCTAAGTTTTCTAAAGGAGAGGTACAACCCAACAGCGTGCTGTTGGCGACTGCTAGAGTTAAGGTACATAATTCACCTAATTGTAAATTAGTTCTTCGCTGCCTACTCGACCAAGGCTCCCAGGCGTCATTCGTAACCGAGGCGACTGTTCAATTACTAAGGCTCGCACGTCAACCGGTTAGTGGCTGGGTGTCTGGGTTAGGAGATGGTCGCGTGCGGATTAAGAGCTTTGTTTCACTTCGTTTAGAGTCGCGTCATGATCCCCGTAATATTGTAGAAATAAACGCTTATGTTTTAAAGTCGTTGACGTCTTTTCTTCCGGCAAATAAAATTAGCTTACCGCAGTGGTCAGAAATTTCAAACTTACCGTTAGCAGATCCTTCCTACGCCACACCGGGTAAAATAGATCTCCTGCTTGGTGCTGAAGTGTACGGTGAAATAATTTTGGATGGTATCGTTAAGCAGCCAGGAGGATGTTTAGTGGCTCAGAACACTAAGTTCGGTTGGATTTTGTCTGGTAGAACTGTACATGAGTATGAGGAGTCAAGAAATACAAATTTTATGAGTATGCATGTACAGGTCAAGGAAGATGATTTATTGAGGAAATTTTGGGAGATGGAAAACGAACCTAATTTGATACGGAGAGAACTGACCAAGAATGAAAAATTATGTGAAGAGTTTTTTGAGTAGACTACAGTAAGAGATGATGATGGTCGAATGGTAGTGAGATTGCCATTTGCAACTGAGGATCCCAAATGTCAGTATGGGCACACAGAAGAGATAGCCATCAAGAGATTAAACAGTTTAGAGAGGAGGTTAGCAAAAGATAGTAAACTAAGAGGAGAATATAATAAAGTGATGGAGGAGTACATAAGTTTAAATCACATGAGAGAAATAAAGAGTAATGAGTTATACAATTCTAGAGTAGTTTATCTTCCTCATCACGCCGTAGTTAGAGAAGATAAAGAAACGACCAAGGTGAGGGTCTTATTTGATGCTTCCAGTAAAGGAGATAATGGTATATCGCTGAATGATGATCTACTAGTGGGACCAAAATTGCAAGAGGATTTGAGGCATATATTAATGCGTTGGAGAAGCCATAGAATCTGTATTGTGGCAGATATTGAGAAGATGTATCGGATGGTCCGTGTCGCTGAACAGGATACTGATTTCCAAAGGCTTGTGTGGAGATTCACGACTGATGAAGTAATAAAACATTTTAAATTACTAAGGCTTACCTTCGGAACTGCTTGCGCACCATATTTAGCTGTTAAATCATTACATAAACTAGCTGATTTAGAAGAAGAAAAATTTCCATTAGCTGCTAAAATTACAAAACGCGATTTTTACATGGATGATTTAATCACAGGACCTGACAGTGAAGTAGATGCATTAAAAATATATGAAGAAATGAATAAATTAATGGAGTCAGGAGGTTTTTATTTGCAGAAATGGAATAGTAATTCGGAAGTATTTTTGGAAAATATTGGAAAGGGTGAAGAGATAAGTAATAAAGATATAACTATTAAACTAAATCAATCAATTAAAGTCCTAGGTGTAATTTGGAATAGACAAACCGATAATTTTGAATATACGATAAATTTATCCGATGTTACCGAAAATGTTACTAAGAGACAAATACTATCTGATGTAGCACGGTATGACCCTTTGGGTTGGATTGCACCTGTCGTTGTGGTTGCAAAGATATTTATTCAAAAACTATGGCAGGCGGGTCTTCATTGGGATGATAATTTACCTGACGATTTATTAAAACAATGGGTAAAATTTAGAAGTGAATTATTAGATTTAAAAAATGTTACTTTGCCAAGGTGGTTAAATATGACGCACGAATCCAAAATTGAGCTTCATGTATTTTCGGATGCGTCAAAGGCAGCATACGCAGCAGTCGTGTATGTTAGAGTTCTGGATGAGTTCAATCAAGTTCACGTGAACCTGGTTGCTGCCAAAACTAAGGTTGCCCCGATTGAAAAGGAACTAACCATCCCTCGACTTGAGTTGTGTGGAGCGGTCTTAGGAGCTAAGCTTATATTTGAAGTAAAGATAAGTTATATGGGTGGACAGATTCCACAATCGTGTTGGCATGGCTCAAGGGTGGTTCAAGTCGTTGGTCAACATTTGTTGGAAATCGTGTATCCAGTATTCTAAATATTATGGATTTTGATCAATGGAATCATGTAGTCTCCGAGTCAAATCCTGCCGATTGTGCGTCGCGTGGCTGGCAACCGAAGAATTTACTAGAACATCCATTGTGGTGGAATGGACCGCAATGGCTGGCAGATAGCAGTTTGGAAATTAATAAGACATTGGTCGAAGACACGCATGAAGAAGAAAGGATAACAGCTTTAACTGTTTTATCTCAATCCTCGAGTTGTGACAGCCTTTGGTTAAGATTTTCATCTTTATCTAGACTACTTAGAGTTTTATCGTTTTGTAGAAGATTTTTAAATTTTAAAAGAACAAAGAATGATCGAATAGTCTTACCTGATTTTATTACAATAAATGAGTTGAGGGAGACATTACGAGCGTGTATTAAGCAAGTACAGATAAGTGAGTTTTCTGTTGAGATAAACCAGGTAAAGACCCGAGGATATGTTTCGAAGGTTAGTAGGTTGCGCACTCTATGTCCTTTTATTGATGACAATGGCATATTGAGAGTGAGTGGTCGCATATCTCAATCGGAGGCAAGTTATGATATGAGACATCCGATCATTATGCCTGCTAAAAATGATTTTACTAGGTTGATAGTGGTTGATGCTCATCGACAAACACTTCACGGAGGCCCACAGGCAATGTTACATTTCTTACGTATGAAATATTGGATTGTAAGTGCTAAAGAACGCGTGAAGAAGTGTTATCGAGAATGCGTGACTTGTATGAAATATTCACCTACGAAGAATACTCCATTAATGGGTATTTTGCCTGAGGCGAGAGTAAGGCCTAGCAAGCCATTCAAGTCTACGGGTGTGGACTATTGTGGTCCTATAAGTATGAGGTTTTCACCTGGACGAGGATCTAAATCTTATAAAGGCTATATATGTCTTTTTGTTTGTTTAGTCACCCGGGCAATACACCTGGAGGCAGTTTCGGACTTGACTTCCAAGGGATTCATAGCAGCTTTCAGACGATTAACTGCGCGTCGAGGACATTGTCAGGACTTATTCTCGGATAATGGAACTAATTTTATCGGAGCTAATAGAGAGTTGCGACAACTGTTTAACCGCGCAAAATCATCACTTCCTGATGAGATAGCAGAAGTTCTGACTATAGAACGTACGACATGGCATTATATCCCCCCACATGCTCCAAACTGGGGGGGTATATACAACGGGGGATACGTAGTACCAAGGGACATTTACGTAGGATCATCGGTGACAGCACACTTACTTACGAGGAGATGGCCACGGTTTTGACGCAGGTAGAAGCGTGTTTAAATTCACGTCCGTTGTCTGTTTTGAGTGATGATCCAAGCGACCCTCTCCCCTTGACACCTGGTCATTTTCTAGTAGGAGAGCCATTAATTCACATTGCAGATGACGATGATTATAATAAAAGTAATGTTGTTGGTTTAGACAGATGGCGTTTAGTTCAAAAAATGGTTAATGATTTTTGGAAAAAATGGTGTAGAGAATACTTAACTAATCTTAATCAGAGGCACAAATGGAATTCAAATTGTAAAGAACCTGAAGTAGGTGATGTAGTAGTTTTAAAGGAGGATAATGTCCCTCCTACAAAATGGCTGTTAGGCAAAATAATATGTAAACATCCAGGTCCCGACAACATTACGAGAGTTGTAACTTTAAAAACTAAAACAGGAACACTGAAACGACCTGTTAGTAAAATTTGTGTCCTAACTAAATGAATTTTATGTATTGTTTACACTATATTTTATTTCTACCTTGTTTTACTTATATTGCTACTGTTTCTTTGTTTTATTGTTTACACTTTTTGAGAGTTTTCTAACAAGTTTTCTAGCTGAGTAATCACAAGTTTATTGCGTAAAATTACATTCTTGTCACCAAATGTTTTAGGCACGGTGGGCGGATCGCTTATTGTATGCTGTAAGCCATAGCCTGTTGCAATAAATTTAAACTTTTAGCACATAAGATATACACTGTTATTAAATCAGACTTTATTTTGTCAAGAAAGGTAGTGGTAGTAAAGTAACTTGTTGTTTTCTATTCATTGATGTTGTTAGCTAAGAGTTCATTCATTCATTTAAATTTGGAGCTATCGTTTATGTTAGATTATCTAGAGTTTAAGAACTAAGTTCTTGGTGGGCGGGAAATGTTCATTCAATTATACCTACGCGCTCACACATCTATGTCTTAATGTACAGTCCACGAGTTAGTTGAAAATAAACCGTCAGTGAGAGTAGTTTGTTTTAATTGTCAATCCCTCATGTAACCGCGAGTATCATCGACCTTATCCCGTGAACAGACTGGTAGAAAATGCCATAAGGCATTAAGTCCGCCCATTGTATATCTCTTTAGAGGTGTCAATAAAGTTAAATAAATAAATAAAATATGCACACTGATACACTAGCAGACCAGTTACCGGGTGGAAGAGCATGGAGTGCGAGACCCGCGGCTGCGGCGCGGGCAGCGAGTGGTTGTCGGCCAGCAGCAGCTGCCACGAGCCGCTGGCGATGTAGTACGCGTACAGCCCGGAGTACTGTGGTGCTGCCGACTGCTCTTCCCTGATAAACACCTTCACTCTTAGCAAACTACCGTCTGTAACTGCTGATGTTGAAATTAAAACCTAGTCAAAAAAAACTTTCTCAGTATTACTTGATTTTATACATACATTCAAGAGCCATGTTACGATTTTTGTCATTAATAATCAGACAGTCAACTCGCACCCGCGTCTAATGTTGCTCAATTTTGTCAAATAGTAACGCGGTTATATTATTAATGTCTATAAAATAGAATCTGATATTGCGATTTGCCGTTCATTACATTTTGTATTGAGCAGCAGGGGCATTTATCAGACCAAACAACATCAATAAAAAATCAAAAAACCCATACGTGTTAGCAGGAAGCACCCGTCCACCGAACACATAGATGGTCTGCGTGTCGGCGTCGATGCACATCTGGTGGTCGAAGACCAGCCGCGGCCCGCCCGCCGCCGCCGTGTCGGCGCACACCAGCGACCAAGTGCCGCTGCCGACGTCATACACGTATAGGTCGCTCTGGAACACGATAACCGTTACTTTGATAAATGAAATGCCAATATTTGAATGAGCTTCCGACTGAGGTTTTCCCCTCGAGCTACGACATGGAGCGCTTCAAAAAGAGTGTGAAACGCTTCCTTCAAGGCAGGCAACGCACCTGTGATACCCCTGGTGTCGCACGTGTCCATAGACGACGGTGACCACTTACCATCAGGTGGCTCGTATGTCTGTTTGTCCGTCCTATACTATAAAAAAAAATTTGAGCTTGAGCCCAAATGCACGCTGATTTTTTGTAGTTTAGTACCTCTTCGCGGTTGATGGAGCTGATGGAAGTTTTCGATTTCACTTGTAGTAACTTAACTTGACTCGTTGGAAGATTCAAATCATAGAGTAACTTATATATAGGGGTAAATTCAAATGCACCATAATAGCACCATCTCGTTTACAAATCACATGTGATACCTGTAAAACCGTTGGAGCCGGCATAACACTGAGAAAATTGGATTGATAAAAATAGGCTGCTGGGAATATAGATTAATCAATAGGTATTGGCTAATTTATCCTCCAACTTACTTTCATATTACTTGGGAGGCGTTGCACATTATCCAGGTATCGTCCTAGTGTGAATAGCCTCTCGTGCACGGGATCGAACACCATCTTGTGGCAGGAGCGCGGCGAGGGCCCGTTGACCTGGTGGCTATGCCGACAGAGCAACGTCCACCTCTCTTCAGTAGTGGAATAGGACCATAGGTCGTCCAAGTCTTCGCTGCCGTTCCAACCGCCGAACATGTATAGTGTGCCTGGGGACAAACTAGTTCGATGAGATATATTGGCTTCATATAAGCAGTTTAACATCATTAGTACCAATAACTGAGCTTCTAGTGCCGCAAAATGGCGAACATCGCTCGCCTTTGAGAGCATAACTAACTCTCGTATTATTTTTCCAGATGTTACCTTTCCCAGCACAGTAATCAGTTAATCGCTTTATCGAAATGTTATTAGCTTTACAGGCGTCCTTTTGATTTAAAGACCGAAGTTTTACTTAGACTGTGGTTAACCACAGTAACTAGAAATGCAACCGCAATAAGTTTGTTTAAACGATGTACAGTTAATTATGAACGCTCTGAATTTGGCTGCCGCTGCTAGGAAACGCGAAACCTTTTTATTGCGCATCAAACTGGGCGTAGATTAGGGCGGTTAAGTTTCACGAGCATTATAATATATGATACAGGGTCTGCTGATATATAGCCATACATATAAAGGCAAACACCAACTCCCAATAGACCTTAAATAACAAACTCCATAACAATATTCACCCGAGTTGGCGTCTACGACCAGCTGATGGCCGCCGCGCGGGCCCGGCCGTAAGCTCCCGTCGTCCACTGTTTCTAATGCATCCACACCGTTCGCTGCCGCTTCCTGTAAGTTTCAAAACCGAATATTTTCTCTCCTCTCCTCATCGGGGTCTGGGTTCCAATTCAAGGGGCTTATAACAATTTTGAAACAATTTAAAGATCACATTGCAGTAAGTGGTAAAGAAAAACCAGCATGGCTAAGAATTCACATTAATGTTCTCGAAGGCATACAAAGTCTGCCAATGTGCTTTGCCAGAGCATTTGACGATAGTTTAAGCCCTCCCATTCCGACAGAAGACCCATGCCCAAAAGTGGGACATATAAAGGGTTGCAGTAGCCAATTTATCTATACTAATATGATAAAGAGGAAACATTTTGTTTGAAATGTTTTCACACAAAAACTACTGTACCGATTTCAAAAATTCTTTCACCATTAGAAAGCTGCATCTTCACTGAGTGACATAGGCTATATAATATTACTAGGTGTAAACGAAACTATTGTTATGTCTAATTCCACGCGAGCACAAATAGCGGCACGAAAGGATAGATCTGATCTTGAAAGCACAGAAGTCGAAATTTTAAGTATCGTCTTGCGCGGGGCGAGCGGGTTGTCAGTCGTAAGCGCCGATTGGTTCGCCAGCCGATGATGTCCCCCGCATTAATACGTTCAGAGCTACTTTCGTGCCGATTCTTAAAAACTAACGTTAGCGTCGAGCCGCGGGTCGCAGTCCTCGCAGGAGATGTCGTGCGAGCGCGCGCGCGCCGGCGCCGGCGCCGCGTCGCTGCAGCACAGCCGCGCCTCCACCGCGGGCGAGCACGGCGACAGCGCGCGCCACTCCGGCGCGTACGGCAGCCACGACTGGTACCAATCCAACTCGCCGTCTGCAACAGTACTTGTTTGTATCGCTGCGACCCATATACGTCCCACTGCTGGGCACGGGTCTCCCCCGCAGACACTGCTGCGGGAGGTCTAGAGCATACTCCACCACGCTGCTCCAATGAGGATTGGTGGAGGGGTTAGTGGCCAACCCAGTGTCGAATGTTCTTAAACCGAAGGTCTTCGACAAGGCTTAACGACTGTTTCCACCATTGAAAACAACCGGGACCGACGGCTTTACGTGCCCTCCGAAGCACGGTAGCGTCCATGAAATTTTTGCCACTAGCGGTCACAATAAATAGCTTGTTTGTATAACTCTCACTAAACTTTGTGACCTCGTTAAACATAGCCCCAGTTACGACTCTTCGCACACGGCGTCTTGACGTATCCGTATACGCGCGTAGAACATGAAATAAACGAACACGTACATGTTTAAACAAATCCGCAGCGCGTCGTTCACGCGCCCGTCTCCCTAACGTTTTCTGAATAGCAAATTACACGCCATAAATGTTGACTTTTTCTATTGGGTGAAACAATCAAGTAAGGGGCGGGTAGTTCGGATTGAAGTGTAAACACGTAATTTTTAGTTGCTCCTTAAAATAAATTGTTTTCTTCCGTTTTTAATTTGTTAAAATCAAATCAAAGTGGACAGTATAGTTGTGTGTGTTGAGTCAATGCTAAGATCTTTTGGAAAATTTCGTTTAAACATACATTAAGTAGTTCGTTTTGTGTTTTGCTCAAATCAGCTGACCGTCAAAGAGTTCAATGAACTCAAACTGTTGTTTACTTAACGTGAAACAATAAAGTAACAAGTTGTGCTTGTGAAAATAGTGTTTGAGTATTTTTATTCGCAGAAATGTGTTGTGCTTAACGAAGTGCTATCTAATATTATGATATATTACTATTTACCTTTATATTAAACAAAAGATACAACGATAATTTTAACAGCGCCATCTAGCGGTCGAATACGGTACTAGAGACATTACTAGTAAGCTAGTTATCGTTTGGTCGCAGCGCTCGCGCATGATAGCTCGCTTGTGAATCACGTACTCTGAGCGCCCCCATCCACAATGACGAACAAATGTGGCTCTTGTGGGAAGTTTGCTTCTTTGGCGACTGATGCGGTTAAATGCAACGCGTGCGCAAGTATTCTCCATCGTAAATGTGCCGGGATTAAGGTAGACGCTAACCCCCCTGCAAAATGGATATGTAAGATCTGCAAGCACAAGCGGAATAAAAATATTGCACATTCATGCACTACGAGCCCTGATACCGATAGTAGCGTCGACGCCGAGGTTTTGAACACTAAAACCGATGACATTAACATGTCTCATGAAATACAGTCGATCAAGTCGCAATTATCCACTATACTACAAGAGCTGACTAACTGCAGGCAGGATATGGCCAATGTAAGAGAGGACCTGGTTAAAATCAACACAACTATGACTCAACATAACAACTGGCTTAATACCCTAGAAAGTAAAGTTAATAACATTTCCAAGCGACTTGTTGCGGTCGAAACAAAGGTAGGGGCCGGCTCCGAGTTTGACGTCGCATCGGAGGTGGAGCGCCGCCTCAACGACCGCGACCAGGAGAGCTATTCCTCCGACGTGGAAATAACTGGGCTGGAAGAGTTACCTGGAGAAAACCCTGTGAGCCTCGTCACTGCCGTGGCGCAAAAAATAGGCGTGTGCGTCGGTGAGCATGACGTAGTCCTGGCGGAGCGTAGGGGCAAGCTGCGACGCCGCGACCCCAGCGGTGACGATGACGTCACGCCTGGCGCCGCCGCAGCCGCGCGCCCGCGCACCCTGGTGGTGCGGCTCGCGCGCCACGCCCTCCGCGCCGAGCTGCTGCGCGCCGCCCGCCAGCGCCGCGACGTGGACACGGCCGGCATCGTCGCGTCCGCCCAGCCGCGCCGCTTTTTTATTAACGAGCGGCTTACCTGGTTTAACCGGCGGCTATTTCACCGTGTGCGGCAGGAGGCTCGCGCTAGGTCCTGGAGGTTCGCCTGGTGCAGCGCGGGCCGCATTTACGTCAGGCGCGACGCCGGGTCGAAAGCGTTTCGCATACGACAGGACGCCGACGTTGAAAAAATATTTGTTGGGAACGCCAGTTAGCTCACATATCTGTGTTATCAGTTCTGTTATTTTCAGTACATGCTTATGGATCACATCTTATTTGTTTTCGCTTTTAAATTTGTTACTTAACAATGCAATGTTTTCAGGCTCAAACACAATATATAATTTACAATACAACACAACACACACTACATATACACGCTATACTAATCTGAAATTCACATCTACCTTTTTCTCCATCAGCTCCTATCACGTAACACTTACCTGCCCTATTAGTAACCACAAATACGATAATTTCACTTACACATTACATACCACAACAATTAGAATAAATCTAAACTCAATTTCTAAATATTTTAATCATATATATGCTATTAACATCCCCTATATGTATTTTTCTTACTTTATTATATGAAGAAATCAAAAATATTTAAAACAGGTCTATTAAACCCGGGTTCTTTGGGTTCAGGGCACGAGGAATTCATAGCCGCAGTGCTAGACCATGGGGTGGACATTCTGGCGATAAATGAAACCTGGTTGAGGCGAGGGGAGGAGGGCCGCGCGCCCGTGGTGCCCGGTTACCGTCTGACTCATATTCCGCGACCGCCTGAGATTCGCTCTCGCGGAGGAGGGGTGGGTTTCTACATTAGAAAAGGTCTACAATACCGGCTCCTATCCCATCCGATCGCGAATTTAGTTGAGCAAATGTGGCTGAGTGTAGCTGTCAACGGTAAATCATTACTCATAGGTACTGCGTATAGGCCTCCTTGGTTGTCTTTTCAAATATTTATTGATGCACTAACAGATTCTCTATCCTCCTTTTCTTGGCACAATTACACTATTTTGTTAGGCGACTTTAATGTGGATTTATTTAATAAGAAAAACGTCAACTCAACTATACTTATGGAATTTCTAAATTATCAGAATTTAAATCTACATGTCAATGTTCCTACGCACTTCACTGAACATAGCGAAACCCTCATAGATCTGATATGCTCCGATGCCCCGATTACGAATGTCAAGGTTACCCTTATAAAAGAACTGAGCAGTCATGGTTTCGTGTCGTGTCAACTTCAAACTCTCAGACATCGCATTCCCCCAAAACTAATAACCTACCGACCCTTGAAAGACATAGATCTAAACCGATTCCATGCGGACTTATCGCTCATAAATTGGGACCAAGTGCAACTGCTTTGCAACGTAAATGAGATGGTTGCGCAGTTTACGAATCAGGTAAGGTGCTTATTTGATGTTCACGCTCCTTATAAGATGGTACCCGTCAGAGACTCTCAACACCCTTGGGTGACGTACAATATCCGTCTAATGATGAGAAAGCGCAACGAGGCCCAAATGAGGTACCGCAAAACTAAAAAGGATTCAATTAAAATATTCTATAAAGATCTTAAAAAAATTGTTACTTCTGCTTTGCATTCTGAGAAAAAAGCATTTTTTAAATTCTATGTTAGCTCAAATCTTAATAAGCCTATTTTGATGTGGAAATATCTCAAACAACATATTACTTTAAAACGAAACAATGTAATGTCACTTCCGGGAGGCACAGCAGACGCGAATAAAATCAATGATCACTTCTTAGACGTTCCAGGTCACAATAATATTCCACTATCTAAATTCACATTTTTCGAATTCCACAGGTTTGGTACGTCATCTTTTAAGTTCAGTGAGGTGACAGAGAATCAAGTTTTGACAGTAATAAAGTCCCTTCGATCTAATGCAGTGGGGGTGGACGGGATATCACTCGAAATGTTGCTGCTAACGTTACCAAATACACTTCAGCTTGTCACTAAGATTATTAACACTTCTTTTCGTTCTAATACATTTCCTGATCTGTGGCAGGCTGCGCTAGTGAAACCAATCGCAAAGAAAGACAATGCAATGGAGTTGAAGGATCTTCGACCCATTAGCATTTTACCAAACATGTCTAAAATTCTTGAGAAAATTGCCGCTAGCCAACTAACACGTTACCTGGACCTAAACGATATCCTCCCCCACATGCAATCGGGTTTCAGGCAAAAAAGAAGCACTACCACTGCCTTAGTCAGTGTAGTTGACGACCTGTTGACAGCTCAGGATGCTGGCAAAGGTTCTATCCTCATTCTATTGGACTACACGCGCGCGTTCGAGTGTTTAAATATTCCATTGCTCTTGAGCAAGCTGTCTTACTATGGGCTCACTCCGGAGGCCGTTCGGTGGTTCGACAGTTTTTTTAGAAATCGATCTCAATATGTAGTACTGGAGCAGGATAGCTCTGGCGCCAAGGAGTTCTCATCCCCGAGGCCCATACGTAGAGGTGTAGCTCAAGGCTCTATTTTGGGACCCCTGTTATTCATACTATACAGTGCTGACGTCACTAAGATAATAAAACATTGTAAGTTCCACATGTACGCTGACGACTTACAACTATATATATCCTTTAACCCGTCGGAGACTAAGTCAGCTGTGGATATGATCAACGAGGACCTTCAACGGGTCTTTGACTGGTCACATAATAATGCTCTCGTACTGAATCCCCAAAAAACGACTTATTTAATAATTGGAACTAAGAAACAAGTCAAAAAAATATCGGCAAACAATCCAAAAATTGTGCTTGGTGGTACAACTATTGTTAGGGTCTCTGAGGCACGCAATCTGGGCGTAGTTATGGATGAATCGCTACGCTTCGAAACTCACGTTATCAACTCCGTTAGGAACTGCCTTTACCGCCTAAAGGTATTGTATAAGATTAGAGAGTACATAAACCAAGATCTACGTATTAAACTTTGTGAGTCCTTAGTTCTCTCTAAACTTAACTATGCTGACAATGTTATTGGTCCGAGGCTGCTGATGCGCTCTCAGAACCTAATCCAGCGCGTACAAAACGCCTGTGCGAGGTTTTGCTTTGCCGTTCCACCAAGATCGCATGTGACTCCTTTTCTAAACAGCGCCAATATTCTAAAAATGAAGTACCGGAGACAGCTGCACTTTGCGTGTATGTTATTTGGGGTAATCAACAATAAATCACCGCCATATTTATTTCAAAAACTAGTGTGGCGCAAATACGTCAACAATCGCTATGATACCAGAGCGTTGTCGTACGGACTTGTTTATCCAGCGCACTGAATTCAGCTGCATTTCGTGGTAGCTTTAAATATAGTGCCACGAAATGCTGGAATAATCTTCCACCGCCTATCCGGTCTCTGAAATCGTTAGGCGCTTTTAAAAAAGCATTAAAATTACTTTTACTCAATCAGCAAAAGTCAGAATAATATGTTGCACGATTGTATCATACGTTGGCCCGTATACGAGTTCACACACACACACACACACACACACACACACACACACACACACACACACACACACACACACACACACACACACTTACACACTCACACACACACACTTGTACGTACGCACGCACGCTTATACACATTATTTTAGTTAGTCGATAATTTTATTGCATTGTGTCCTTTGATAATATTGTGTTAATTATAGACATTTTTTTGGTAAGGTAGATAAATGTGAGATATATATTATATTAGTCTGTAGATAGGTAGTATTTAAATTTCAGGTGGTGGGTATTCAGGTATACAAATTAGTTAAGCTAGGGTTATTTTGTTAATTATATTTAGTCTAAGAATAGGTATACTTCTGTCCGAACTGCTCGGAATCAAGGGTCGTACTGAAAACCAGCGGTCGTGGTCCGCCACGGCCAATGCTGAGTACGGCCCCTTTTCGACAAATTCTTACTTCATTAGGTTAAGTAGCTTTTAAGGTCAATTTATTTTATTTTTGTTGTGTACCATGAAATTTGTCGAAATAAACCATTCTTATTCTTATTCTAAAGTTTTTTTTTTTTAAACATTTATTTATTCTTTCAATTTATTAACAAGATAAATGGTCCTTCCTTCCATAACTAACTTAGTAACTAAAATTCTTATTAACATCTCTAACTAGACTAATATCCTTACAGTTTCCAGGATGAGTCCCATTACTATATTCATAAAATAAAAAAAGCACCACATACCATCGGCAGCCTGTTCAAATATCTCCTCGGCCAGCTTATAGTCCCCATTCTCGACAAGCGCGGTCCACAGGCGCGCCTGCGCCGGCCCCTCCAGCCGCACGCCGCTCTCGCGGGACAGCGCTTCGAAAGCGTCTTTGTACTTGCGTCGCCGTAAGTGCTTCAGCAATATTCGGACTGCCTCTTCTTCTTTACGCTGCAATTGTTATAGAATTATGGTATTCTTCTTATGGGTATGTAATAATGACAGCTAATTTAGTCTTTTCGTTTAATTAGAAACAGTATAGATCCAAACTTTATGACTCCATTTTGTTAAGAAATCTCATAATACTCATAATAATTTTTTTAATCATGAGACCAATTCTTAAAATTGCTCAAAAAAATATTTATGTTGAATATGAAAATAGAAACAATACACTCCAGTAAGCTGTCAAGATCCTAACCACTCTGCTTTCAAGTCTTTCCCACATGCATACTTTTTTGTTCTAAGATATTTCAGTAAAACTTAATAAGTTACAGAATATGTTTGCTAATACGAAATAAATAGTAACACACCAAGTTAATAGTTTCTATGGCCCTGTTGACCAAGTGTTCTCGTTCAATTCCATGTACTTCCACATACCATATTGTGTAATTATATGCAGGACCCCATGATTGAGTGGGCACTATCTTTAAATATCTTACTGGCAGATGTAAACCCTCAGTGGTCCTGTTACGTAGCTTGAAAGTCTCAGGGATGTTATCCTTCTTTAACCCTCTGAAATAAGTTAAAACATTTCTGTAGTAGACAATATTTACTTTATTTTTATCACAATGTAAATATGTTTATTACTGACTCATACCATTACCTTTTAAATAAAGTAGGTAGTTTATTGTTGAGTAACCAAAACAAATATCGTCTCATCTCATCACAACCCTTTCTTTGTCCCAAAACAAATATCAAGAAAGTATAATTATTAACTTACGCGGTCAACAACAAAGACATAATGTTTTCTTCCATGCCCCCATAAATTTGAAACTTCCTGAGGTCACTTACATGGGCTTTAATAAATTTGCCAAACTTTATGGTGTTTACTATTGCTGGCGAATCCAGCTTCAGAACTAAATATTGTGGGGTGGGGCCATTGTCTGTGAACCACCGGGACAGTTGATCACTTGGCTTGTTTATCAAAATGTTTCTGAAAATAAAACAATATCCAGTCTTACAAAGACGACAGCTCCATCGACGCCAGCCTTCCTTCGCTGATATTCTGTTTCTACATCGCAAAATCTTTTAACTTAAGTAAGATAAACACATTCGACATTTAAATTAAAATGTACAAGCCTACCAAACAATTAAACGTTAATAATTAAAATAAACAAACGTGTATTCTTAAATTTAATTAAGTTATAAATAAATAACCAGGGCGTGTTACATGAGTACCCGATCAAATATTAAATAAATTATACTTACTCAGGTACAAATGTGGTCGTATAACTGGAATACTTGTATATGGTGTAACCTAATTTGACCATCTCATATTTGTCTTCCATTTTGCTATATTCTTGTTTGATTTTACAAATCTTATTTTTTGGGAATTTATTTTATCAGTCGGTACGCTTGAAATCATTAACACCTCCATGCATGACATACTTCTAAATCTGTCTGTGTATGACAATGACATGATATTGACAGTTATTTGCACATTTTGATATGCAAGTTGGTTGTAAGACACACAGAGTACATTTTATGGTAAGACAGACTATAGATAGACACATATGAAGACGCTATGTAGTAGTGGCATAGATTTATTACTCTATTAGTAGTGGACGCCCGCAACTTCGCTCGCGTGGAATTAGACATTCACTAAATACAAAAACGGCAGTTTCATACTAACTTTGCACCCCCGTTTTACCCCCTTAGGGGGTGAATTTTTAAAAATCCTTTCTTAGTGCTCCCCTACATTATAAAAGGAACCCCTGTGCAAAATTTAAAGTTTCTAGCCCTTATAGTTTAGGCCCTGCGTTGATATGTCAGTCAGTCAGTCAGTCAGTCAGTCAGTCAGTCAGTCAGTCAGTCAGTCACCTTCTCCTTTTATATATATAGATAGATTTATTTGGCCACTAGTGGACCTACCTTTCGAAAAGTAATAAATAAATGCTTACACCATGGATCTAAAGACTTATGGATCCATTACTTCCATGGTATACGCAAAGAGTATATAACACTACGTTGGTATACGGATAGTAAGTTATGTCTTTGTCTACGCGTAATGGCAAATGCGTATCGGCTAGGCGACTAATTGCAGGCTCAGTACAAAAGTTTGGGACAGAAACTCGCCTAGCAGCTGCTGGGATCTGTCGTATAATTTCTGGTTAATGGTGTACTGTATTAAACAGAGTCTGCAGCTGTGTGTGTGTGTTCTCTCGTACAATTTATGTCTGGCAAGAGAGAGAGACGTTGTCTTCGATGTACTGTAGGCATACCATGGAGTGATATACTTACCTAGAATATATCGTTCGGGAAATTGACAAACGAGAGGGTCGTTTAAATCAGAAAGCTGCCCAGTGTAACAGAGCCCCTCTGCTAGATTATTATAACTGAGATTTTTATTACCTACAAGACATCGTGTACCTGCTGTTTAATGGAACCATCTCATGCTACTTCAAGGCAATCAATTACATCTGCTGCCAAAAAAAATATTACAAAATCTATTTATTGTCAACCCTAGCTTTAACTCTATCCTCCCCAGTCTTTACCCTATTGACCCCATATCTGGGGTGGATGTTATCCCCCTGATCCCCCATCTTCAAAATTTATTCAATGTATATACGCGGACCCGTTAGAGTTTTAATAAATGTATAGTTATAGACCAAATGCTTACTGCGAAAATATCTGATAAATTCTCACATAAAACCTAACTAACTTACAAAATAGGTAGGTAAGTAATTCATAAAATAATAAATTAAATCTATATATATAAAAGGAGAAGGTGACTGACTGACTGACTGACTGACTGACTGACTGACTGACTGACTGACTGACATATCAACGCAGGGCCTAAACTATAAGGGCTAGAAACTTGAAATTTTGCACAGGGGTTCCTTTTATAATGTAGGGGAGCACTAAGAAAGGATTTTTAAAAATTCACCCCCTAAGGGGGTAAAACGGGGGTGCAAAGTTAGTATGAAACTGCCGTTTTTGAAGTCAAGTGGGCAACCCGAACGCGGGCAGACGTCCTTAATGGGTCTAATTCTACGCTAGCGAAGCTGCGGGCGTCCACTAGTTAAATATAAAACTGATTGCAAGTACCTTAAGTACCCATTATTGTCTGACAGAAAGGTCTTTTGTCCTAACTGTGAAAGCCTTGATCCTACTCCACTGGTCTACTGGACCAGTGCTTGTTGATTGATGTAGAGGTCTGTGGTCAACCCGAGTGTCTGAATTTTAAAATCTTACCCGTGGTGTCCGAAAAGGCTGAATATTTAAGAAAGATATATCTAACTGGTACTTTAGGCAGTAGACTGCTTGAGTTGCACTAGAGTGCCTTCTCTCGTTACTTACATTGTACGCATGCAATTTAAATCTGCGCATGCCAATTGCTATTGTATCTATTGAGTGAGTATACGCGAGTAACTACAATACTTTTTACTAGGTACGATTTTCATATCGGACGGATAAGCATATATATAAAAAATGAGCACCAACCGGCTGAGAAAAAAATTAAGAAGGAAGTGTGATCAAAAATTCAAACTGAGGTGTTCAATCAATATTCAGGGTTTCTCAATGAAAATATGGCCATCAATTTGTAAATGTTTATGTTCTCATGAACTCGTGACCTTCAAACAGAGTGCATTCATAATTGATAGCAGCAGACGCTCAGTGCTAAGCTAGTACTTTATTTACGTTAAAACAAGAAACATATTTGTTTTTCGTATTAAGTTTCTGATGTTTTTGTTAGTTGTCCGTTTAATTTAAATTAATTTATATTTTCATCTTGTTTTTAATTAACATAGTGGTCAGGATAAGTAGGTACGTTATAATTACGTAAGTTTAGTTTTTTGTGCTGTTTGTATTCAATTTGTCAAGGTTAAGAAATGTATATATTCTTAGTTTATTCAATAATATTGGTATTAATATCCAAGGTATTCCATGTAAAAGGTATAGTGCCGGAAGAATGTGCATTTTTGTTTTCGCTCGACGATCCAAAGTTAGGTTCCTTGAGCAAAGCGAGTATACCTGATATGAATGGAGATAAAAGAAAAGGAGAAGCTGGTAGAATACTAGTTATAGGCGGTTCTGTTGAATATACTGGAGCTCCCTATTTTGCTGCCATATCTGCACTAAAGGTAAGTTTGTGCTGCACAGCCTTCGGCAGCTGCGTAGATTCATTAGAATCATAATCATATATGTATCATAAACATACAGTAAAAAAATATTTTTGATTGCCCCCAAACATTACTTATTATCACCTATTTAGAAACAACCCGTCGTAGTTCGTTCATAAAGGTCAACGTGCGATAAAACTATTGGAATTCTTCTCATTCTGAGACCTATCTGCTGCAACCCATAGACGTCCCAATGCTGCACGGTTTGTACAGACAAATCTGCGGAAGGTCTAGTCAAGATCACCACTCAACCACGCTGCTCCAATACGTATTTTGCCCTTGCTCAGCAGTAACAGGCATTCTAGACTCTCTAGGGCTAGACCTAATGAAAAAAATTACATATCTATATACTTTTAAGCCAGCGTAATGTTCGTTTTAGCGTAACGTAAGTGTACCGCAATAATCTATTCATGAAAAATACTCATCATTGATTTCAGGTTGGAGCCGATCTTGTACACGTGATAACAACCGAAGAGGCTGCGCCGGTCATAAAGTCCTACAGCCCAGATATTATTGTCCATCCGATTAGAAATATACATTCCTTATCGAAAATCATATCACTGTTACCCAAAATGCATGCTATAGTCATAGGCCCAGGATTAGGTCGTGAAAATGATGACATGAAATTGGTTTACGAAGTCGTTGAAGCATGCAAGCCGCTTAAGAAACCCCTTGTCATTGACGCTGATGGACTTTACGCGATCTCCAAAAACATATCAATTTTGAAAGATTATCCTAGTCCAGGAGCTATATTGACACCAAACAAGGCGGAGGCTAAGCGTCTAAAGGAGGCTGTCCCGAGTACTGACGGTAATTGGTTTGACTATTGGGGAGCTTACATTTCTGTCTTAGAAAAAGGACAACAAGACGAATATCATTCAAATTTACGAAATTTTGCTTGGTTTCTATCAGGAATTGGCTCAGGAAGACGCGCTGGTGGCCAGGGCGACATTTTATCTGGATCGTTAGCAACATTTTTTCACTGGGCCATCGAATCAAACTTGTGTGAAAGTGAGTTCTCAATTAAACTAGCTCAAAGTGTAGCAGCTCATGCTGCTGCAAAACTAACTAGAACTTGCAACTTCAATGCATATACTAAATTGGGACGCAGCATGACGGCTTCAGATATGATAAATGAAATTCATTCGTCGTTTGTGGAATTGTTTGAGTGAATTTAAATATTAAAGTGTTTGGAAAAAAATCTCCTACCTAATAAGAATAAATTAAAATACCTTTGAATGTTTGTCTTTCATTATCTACCATTCCAAAGACATAACGCGTAAAGTATCAAGCTTGGAGCTTCACATGGGTTTTCAGTTTGTAAAATAAAATAAAATATAGGCAGCACTTTTTAGAATCCAGCTTAACTAGCTCTCACCAGTTATGTGTAGGTCCCATGTAATTGGTGGTGAGCCTATTGCTATACACTGGGCACATACTGGGCACACTCTGAGCTGCTACCGGGCATTTCAAGTTAGAAAAATAGTTGTTGCCCGACCCGGGATTCGAACCCAGAATCTCTAGCTTAGCAGTTGTGGTTACGACCACTAGAGTAATAAATCTATGCGACCACTAGACCAACGACTAGTTACGTACTATTTAATTATCCTAATTATATAGATTGCAGACTGCTGCAAAAGGATTCAAAATCATATCTCGAGAAAGTTGAAGGATTGGAATATATAGCCGTTTATAAATTTGCTTTGTTTCTTCTTATAAGCGATACAGCCAAGAAAATGTCAAGTAATCAAATCTTATTGTACATTAGGATTTAATTACTTGATTACATACCTACCTTTTAAACCGCATGATACGTTAGTATCTATGTACTAGTAGTTTGTGACCGCATGTAAATTTTATTTGTTTGATTTGGCAAAAATTACTTAAGACCAATAAAATGTACTCTGTGCCTAGGACTGTCAAAGTCACTCTGACCATAGATATTATACTAATAAAAGGGAACTGACTGTTGAGTTGCCAAAGTTGACATTGAAAATATGGCAAATTTTAATTTTCTGCAGCCCCGTTCTGAGACTAATGTGATTCACCTATTTTCAATCTGAACTTAGGAATATCTTAATGTTTTTTTCTCAAAATCTCTTAAATAGTTGAATAATTTATAAAGATGTAGATCAATTATTACAATAATACTACTCATACGCTTACACAAAATTGTTTTAGTGGTCAGTTCTGCTGTAATTAATTATTTGTTGGTACTTCAAATACAAGTTTAAGATCGCAGTCGTACTTTTCCTTATCAGAGGATTTCCAAACCAAATGGTGCATTAAATTAATAAAAAATACAATACAATTTAAAGGTGTACTAAATGTTGGCACGAAAGAGTTAATCTAAAATACGATGGAGGATGAAATTGACGAGTGTATCAGAAAACGCACACCATGGCAGCAATTGTCTCCGACTGTGAGAAAGGTAAACATAGAAAGACACTTTGTTGTAACAAAATTTGTCGAGATATTATTCTATTTGTTGTGGCATAGTGATCAAAATATGCCATAGTTGTTTTTGGTCAATTAAATTATTTGTATATATGTATATAGTTAATTAAATCATTTCTAAACATGGGAAATTGCAATTTCTTACACTAAAGCACCTTCTTCAAGCCTTATTAATCTATGTGGACTTTTTAGCTACTAGGTGACTCTCCAAAGGAATATGAGAGATACATATTTGAGTTCAGTATTAAAAATCAGTTGCGATTTCGAGGCAGCCTTGGTAAGTATTTTTATTTTAATTTTAAAATTGGCCTACTATTTGTCCTTTCAATTTAGTTAATTTAAGTTCAGCTAATTAAGTATTGAATCAATGAGTACTTATAGTCCATTAAATATAGCTTGATACCTGTGACGTTAGCAACTTCGTTTTAAAGACAGCTACAATAAATTTCTTGTTGAAAAAGTTCAAGTTTATTAAATATTAATAAGACATTTGTATATAAATCTAGAACACTTTTTTTAAAAAGAACATGTTATTAAAGAGATAGTAGTAAAAACAAAGGTAATTTAAATTATTTACTTTAATTTATTATTCATTATTTTTTTGTTAGATTACTTCGTAAACGCTTTTCGCAGCCTGGTAGGGATGTGTATCGACTGACAGGCGTGTATCGAATATAATATATAGGCGATAAAATAAATGTATGAAAATTTCATTATTATAAACGGTATAAATTATTAAATGTAATAATATTTTCACCACAGATTCGGCAATACCTACTGCTTTCGCATGCAGCGAACAAGCGGGCGCCATCTTTTTTGAGTCAGTAGGTACGAGTGCCGACTCGACGCCTTGTATACGCTACCGCTAATTTTTAAATACCTTCCAATTCATCTTTCATTTTCATTCTTCTTTCTTTTAATGTCGTTAAAATGTATTTTTTAAATTAGGTAACTCATTTCGATATGAATATCGATAAAATACGAAAGACGTGCCATACCTATTAAATGTCATTCTGACAAACGTCTCAGGTATCAAGCTATATTTTATGGACTATAGTATGAATAGTAACTAAAGGATGCTTCCTTTCCTGTTATGCATTTTTACATGATTGTTGATACAAGACTGTCTAACAAAATAATTTTATATTATGACTGGCCCGTTGGTGCAATCATATTTACCCTGCCTGTTATACCAAGGACATGGGTTTGAATCCCACTCAGGACAAACATTCTTGTGACGAACTCTTGTATTTGTTCTGTGTCTGGGTTAAAAATATCTATGTATGTATATCAGTCTCTGACACCCGAAGTACTCACAAGTACCGTAGGGCTCATGCCTAGTTATTATAGTTTGGGGTTAGATGGCCGTGTGTGAGAATGTCCATGATATTTATTTATTTAATAATTTATTTTAGAAACTTTTTATTGCTGTAATGTTACCTGCAAATTAGCAAAGTATCATAATAAAATCTGAGAATATAATTAAAATATGACATATACCAACTTACAAAAGTCAATGACATTTTTTCAGTGAGAACAATTCGCAAAGATGAAAGAAAGTACTATGAGACACTCATACAGAGCAGCATTCAAAGGCTCATGTTGTACCCATATCACTTAGCAGACATGATTGTCAAAGGTAGGATTTTCAAAGATTGTTATACTGTTACTGCAGGGAAAGCTTTCCTAACTAAGTAAGCAATTAAGTAAGTTCCGAACTAAGTAGTTTCACTATAATTGTATTTGTGTTGAACATTTATATTATTATGTTTCAGGGTTAAGAATAACTCCTTTCATTTACTACATTGAAGTGGTTGCACTCCTCATAGAGTTGGAAAAGAGCTATGACACTATGCCCAACTTTACTGCTGCTGATTGTAAGTAATTTATATGATGTATTTTCTTGATATATTTAGATACGAGTTAACAAATTAGCCTATTTTAGCGATAAAGTGTTTTGTCACTTAGACAAATCACTCTATATCTAAAATATGTTTATTAATTTTTTATGAATAAGAAGAAAATAAGATTCATACTTTTTAAGTCTTTTTAATGCACCTACTAACAATTTATCGTTCATCTTTGTCCGAACATAGTCTTTCATTCATTCAGACAACAAATAATTT
The DNA here is from genome assembly GCA_944567765.1 of Carterocephalus palaemon. Lineage (NCBI taxonomy): Eukaryota > Metazoa > Arthropoda > Insecta > Lepidoptera > Hesperiidae > Carterocephalus > Carterocephalus palaemon. The sequence goes on along the minus strand of OX155655.1, from coordinate 3,372,341 downwards.
TGCCACCTAATCTACCAGCAAAAGAATTTCCCTTTGTCAACCAGGTCTCAGGCTTCTCGGCGTGGGCCGTAACGAGTACCTGGAACTAGTGGCCAAGTCGCGTTCGCTGGGGCGGCGCGGGCGGGCCAAGGGCGTCCGGGCGCTGCTGCCGCGAGTGCCCCTCCACATCCCCATGCAGCCGTGGTGGCGGGTCGAGCTGGGCTATGTGCTCGAGGACGACGTCAAGGTATTGACCGGCATCAGTCTAGCTCTGACCTTGAATGTGCAAAAGTCCGTCATGAACGACGTCATTGCGCGCGACTTTAAGGTCCCGTCGTTGGAGACCTTCGTGGGGGACCTGGCCCGTCGAATGTTCGCGAGAGCCGATAAGGGCCCCCACAAGGGTCTCCACGGCATAGCGCCGTTGCACGCTCGTCCCCCTGACGGGAAGACTGACGGGGGAACTGCCAGGGTAGAGAGACCAGTCCTAGATTCCCGAATTCCCTCAACCGAAGGTGGCTGAGGAGTCCTTCTGCTGCCTTCTGCTGCGCAAAAGTCGAATTTAAGGTATCGTATGGCGCGGGGCGAGCGAGTTGACAGTCGTAAGCGCTGATTGGCTTGGCGCATCTATCCCCTACGGATTTTGTTCGACGCTTAACTTTTGCGCCGCGAGGAATAATGTTTCTTGTGAAGCTGGGGCTTGGAATGTATGTTGTTAACTGCAAGATGATTATTTTTATCATTGTGTGGACTAATTATATTGAATTTACTTGGTGTTATAAGGGAATTACTTGAATTTAAATTTACCATTGAGAGTATATTTCTAAATTGTGCAATGGACAAACGAATGCTTAATGGTATCGCTAACAAACTTTAATTTTTTAAAGTTATTTATTATTTTGAATAGGTATTTTGAATTAAACATACAATTATATGTTTTGAATGCAATATTGACTAATAAATCATCACACTAATATTATAAGGACGGAAGAGTGTGTTTGTGTGTGTGTGTTTGTATGTTTGTTACTTCTTCGCTCAAACGGCTGGACCTATTTGATAAAATTTGGTATGGAGACATACTGTGGTCCCTTAGGATAAAAAATCAATTTCAATATTTTTTTTAGTTTAAACTATAAATTTCACGCGGGTGAAACAGTAGGCTGCAGCTAGTAATACATCAAACCTAAAAATCATTTTAGAAATTAAAAAATTAAAACTTATTGCTGGAACGCCAACGAATGATGAAATAAATTATGGCTTTAATACCTAATTAAAACTTATAATCTACATTATATACATACTTACATTACATACACATATAACTGTTTCATTTGCAAGTTCATTACATAAGCGTGCGAGTTGAGTGCGTTAATACTTTAACTGTGTGTTTTGTTTCGCGCCAGCCTTTGAGTGAAAGCGAGAAGGCACTAATCGACACGCTAATCGACCGTGGCTCGCAGACTGCTGGGACGCTGGACTACAATGTCGTAAAGACACTGTACAGGTGAGTCATTGATATTTTTATGTGGATTACATATATAACTATTATATTACTTTATTTATATAGTGTATATTATATTCCTTTGTTTTATTATGTAGACGGACAGACATACGGGTAAGTGATGGTAAGTGGTCACCGTCGTCTATGGACACGTGCGACGCAGGTGCGTTGCCTGCCTATGCTTGATTATAGAGTTGATAAATCATATCATTAATTACTAATATTTTCATTATCTCTTGATTATTGAGATAATGAAAATACATAGTAGCAAAAATTATAAATATGAAAGTTTGGATGTTAATATTTAGTTTACTCAATCACGGTCACAACTATGTATAGCGGTGACAGCCCAGTAGCTATCGAACTCGGCTCTCACTCAAGCGGTCCGGGTTCAAACCCCAGCGGCACGCACCAATGACTTTTCTAAGTTATGTGCGATTTAAGAAATTAAATGTCACTTGCTAAGAGAAGAAGTGCAGATTCGCAGACTTCACATGCCTTCAACGACATAATGAAGAACTCTCAGGCGTGCAGGTTTCCTCACGATGTGTCCTTCACCGTTACAGCAAGTGACATTTAATTTACACACGGTGTTACATGGCCGTGTGTGAGAATGTCCATGATATTTATTATTATTTATTAATTATTTTGATACACGGACGGAACCCTAAAAAGCAAACTTATTCCAGGCGCGGCCTCGTCTACCTAGACGTGCCTATAACTGCCGCGGACAAGGTCTCCGTGCCGCCTCTTAAGGGGTTCGTCATGAACCGCATCGCTGGCGACTACTTCGAGACGCTGCTTTACAAGGTGTTCGTGTCCATCGACGAGCACACCAGTGTCGCCGAATTGGCTACGGTACTTCAGGTGAATAAGTAAACGTTCATAATAACTATATAGCAATAAGTTAACACGCATTATTGTTAAAAGAAAAAATCTTTAATAATTTCACCTTTACTGTTTTCTTGTACATAAGGTTAATTTATTAAATATTCTGGTTAATAATTAACAAATAATTTTTTTAGATTGTTTTATGTTATCATGCGCGGTCAAGATTTAAGAATAAAATAATTACAGCTTGTAGATGTCTGTTGTTAGCCAATTGGTAGCGGTGTAATAAATAGAAGTGAGACAGTCACCTACCATGTCACCATGTATATAAATATACTGCGATAGGTGGAGTGCGAACTGGTGAAGCAAGCGGTGTCGCTGTACTGCCGGCTGGGGTTCGCCAACGCCCTGCATCCGCCGCCCGTCTCCCCGCAGCACCCGTCGTGGCGGGACGCGGTCACCACGCACAAGCACCAGCCGTGAGTATTCTGAGAAGGGGGCATCTATCCCCGTATTACGTCACTGTCCGAAGACGGAGGCCGGGGACCGAATGCCAGACCCCGTTTGTTTTCAAGTCAAGCAGGCATTGTCGCTGTACTGCCGGTTGGAGTTCGTCAGCAACAAAGTATTCTGAAAAGTGTGCATCTATCCCCGCATTATGTCACTGTCAGATGACGGAGGCCGGGGACCGAATGCCAGACCGCGCTTTTTTTCAAGTCAAGCAAGCAGTGTCGCTGTACTAGCATCAATCGTATCAATTATTATTAGGCACAGAGAAGAAATAGGGTAGCTTAGAGTAAATGTAGATACATAATATAGTACCCAATCCAAACGGGCCGATACTTCTGTTTAGATTGATGATTCAATTTGTCTATGGCGGATTGCGCATCCACACGTAACAACTGAAACGCCAAATTGCATTCTTTATTCGAATGTGTACCTGTACCTAAGATTGTACACATTTAGTATTGCTTCTGAAATCAGACAGTGTGGATTGGGTGGTATAACAGTTCAGTTTAATTAACAGATTAAATACTTTATTCAAAGCGTGTGCTTGAAAATGAAATGATTATTTAAACTAATTATATAAGTCCAGTTCCTTGACGCTAAAGGCCAATAGGGCCAACAGCAACTGTCCATTCGCAACCAGCAACTGTCCAAAAAAAGACTTCTCGACTGTCACTCACTACTTGTTTTCTTACTATTATTTGTAGGTACAGGCAAATTGCTCCCCTCACGTTTGACCCCAACGGCGATGACGACGCTTTACAAATGGAGCCAGTTCTGCTCAAGGAAACCGCATCTACGTCTAAACAGGTGACAATTTTTATTATTCATACTAGCTGACCCCGCAAACGTTGTTCTGCCATATGAAATGTCAAAGTGACGCGACGCTTCACGTCAATGAACGACGGTTAAAAATAAAAATACTAAAAAAAGTGTTTAAAAAACATTTTTCAGTGGACCAAATTGTGAATCTAAACCATTCTCGTATTCTCTTGAATACACACAAAAAATTTCATCAACATCCATCCAGCCGTTTAGGAGGAGTTCACTGTCATTCACACGTACACAAGAAATATATATATTAAGATATATCATTTGGCCGAAGCGTCCGGGAGCGGATGGGTGGGAGGTCGTTGGCGATCTTATATCCTTAGTAATATGTATTATGTCGATGTATTATGACTGCCCAAAGGTTGACTGGCACAGAATGCTTTAAGCATTAAGTCCGCCTTTTGTCCCTAATTTTTTTTTTTAGGTACAATAAAGATTCAATAAAATAAATAAAAATAATATTTGTAACTGGTTTCCTCAGAGCACCCCTGCGGCCGAGCCAACCCGCAACAACGGCGGCCAACGTGTCGCGGTACTCTTCGACTCGACGCTGGCCGCGTATCTCATGATGGGCAACTTGTCACCTGTAAGTTTCAAAACTTTATTCTACTACACTGATTCGCAGGCCATAGACGTCCCACTGCTGGGCACGGATCTCCCCCACAGACACTGCTGCGAGAGGTCTAGAGCATACTCCACCACGCTGCTCCTATGCGGATTGGTGGAGGGGTTAGTGGCCAACCCAGTGTCGAATGTTCTCAAGCCACCTGAATGTCTTCGACAAGGCTTAACGACTTTGCATTGAAAACAACCGGGACCGACGACTTTACGTGCCCTCCGAAGCACGGTAGCGTCTATGAAATTTTGCCATTAGGTGTCACCCATCCACAAACCGACCGCGCCCGTCGTTGCTTAACTCTTTCGATCACATTGAATCGACGCGAGCCATTGGGCTATGGACGCTACTACACTACCGCGCTGTTATAGTAAAGTTGCAGCTTGTCTCTTCTTGGGCGATAATAGAGATTGAGAGAGATAGATGGGACGACGCTTTACGCCTCTAAATTGAGTAATAAATAAATAAATTATAATTATTAATATTAAATATTAATTTTGTGCGTTATATAATTTAGTTAAATTCATATTATTTTCATTGTTTAAAAATAAAAAATATTCAATTCATACATATTGATTAGTTTAAAAATTTAATCAATTGTGTAACAATAAGGGTCGACTTACACTAGCGCAGAGTCGAAGCGACGCGACGCGTCATGTTTTTCCGCCTACAAGCATACTCAGCTCTATGTGTGACTCGACCCTAACTGCGAAATCAGCTGTTCCTGCATACTCCTACTACGCTTCTCGCTATTCGCTTATAATCTTCGAAGAACATTTGGCACTACGATTTTTAAAATAAATAAAAAAAACCTATTTATTTTTAGGATTTAAAGAGTCATGCTGTAACACTCTTTGAAGTTGGGAAACTGTGTGATGAAAGCTTGGACAGCTTACTGATGGAACTAGACAAGGTGAGTTAATCCAATAAAAATACCTCATGTATCAGTAAATTTTTTTAAGAACCCTTGGTTTTAATTAATTAATTAATTTGTTCATAATAACACACCAACAGCAATATATACAATGACAGGTAATTTTATACATATGGTATAGACGTACGCAGGTACGTATGCCATTTACAGGTGCGAATAACATTTGTACGACGTAAGTCTCTAGAAGACTTTAATTCGCCTGGTCTACACTTCCGATAGTAACATTTTGACTAGTAAAATCCTACAAACCAAGAATTAATCTACTTTGCAACAATCCGCGAACAAAAAAGTATGGTGATGTATGTATACTTTTATGCACGTAGCACCTCCCTCCCGCCCACGTGGGCATTTTTGTTCGCGGATTGTTGCAAAGTAGATTAATTCTTGGCTTGTAATAATGGACTTCCGCAAAGTAACGCCTGATACAATTAATTATAGTAAAACTAGCTTTTACCCGCGGCTCCGCCCGCGTGGTCAAAGGAAATTAACAATGAGTTGTTTATCATACATGTTTACATGTTTACTAACGCCATCTAATAACAACATCCGGAACTAAATATCTAGCAATTAACAAAACATCGATCTTCCCATGGATGGGGATGTTTTACCGCGGTAAAAAGTAGCCTACGTCACTCTCCACCCTCCTCACTATCTCCACACACAAAAATCATATCATATAATAGCTTCGTTGCGACGTGAAAGCCGGACAAACAAACAAACACACTTTCACATCTTATATAATAAAAATGAATCGCAAAATGTGTTGGTAAGCGCATAACTCAACAACGCCTGGACCGATTTGGCCAATTTTTTTTTTAAATGTTCGTTGAAGTTCAAGGATGGTTTTTACGGCGAGAAAAATTTGAAAATTCATCCCCTAAGGGGGTAAAACGGGGGTGCAAAGTTAGTATGAAGCTTTGCCGTTTTTGAAGTTAGTGAATGTGTAACGCGAGCGAAGCTGCGGACGTCCACTAGTTTATAATATTAGTATGGATCCTGTCCATTGGTAGGTGGTAGCCGACCCCGAGATAGAGGGCGAGGCGCGCCGCTACCTCGCCGCCGCCGCGTGCCTCCGCGTGGCGCTGCGGCGCTTGCGGCCCACGCTGCGTCCGCTCGACTTGCTGCGCTGCGAAGCGCTGCACGCGCTGGACGCGCCGGCGAGGGACCGCTTGCTATCTACCAAATACAGGTATACGGACCGGCATTGAAGTCTATCTCTGACATTGAATGTGCAGAAGTGGAAATTAGAGTATCGTCTAGCGCGGGGCGAGCGGGTTGTCAGTCGTAAAAGATGAAAGGCTTACCAGTCGCAGCTGTGTCTGTGGGGGAGACCCGTGCCCAGCAATGGGACGTGTATTGGTTGTAGCTTTTATTAAAAGCTTTTATTTAACTTCACTCGTATGTATGTATGTCCCGGAATCTTGCAATCAATATTTCACCCACTTCCACTGAAGCTATCGAGCTGAAATTCGGCACACGTATTTGGTTCCGATGACAATGCAAGAAAATAAAAAATAAAAGTATTAAAAGCTTTTTAAAAAAATATATTTTTGACAGAGTAATCCTTACTAATATTATAAATGCGAAAGTAACTCTGTCTGTCTGTTTCGTTTTCACGCCAAAACTACTGAACCGATTTAAATGAAATTTCGTACACAGATAGTCCAGAGCCTGAGAAAGGACATAGGCTACTTTTTAGTTGGAAAAAATTGTTGTAAAGGGGTGAAAAGGGGGATGAAATGTTGTATTTCATTTCAAAGTCATTTTCATAACAAGTAGCATAACGTTTATATTTTAGACTGTTGATTAGATATAAATAAATCGACACCTGCAAGGAAGAACATCGTAACTCATTTTTAGTAACTTTACAGGAGAGCGCGTTAAAGTTTAAAAAAATTCTTAGTCAGTTCTGTTATGTCCTAACGCCATTCACACTAGAAAGTTGTAGTCAAAAAGGGATAATTTATATTACTTTATGATTAATATGCTATTACTACGTTCATTTTACTACCTTTTATGAGTTACAATGAGTTTGCACGTTATAAACTTTATAAAATGACATTGTAACTCAGATTTACAATTCAAAATTGTACGCCTATGTTTGCTTCATAGAAAAAAAAAATTGTAAGTCTGACATACAATGCGCAATATGTATTTTAATTTGATTTGAAGTTACCATAAAAGTAAAACAAGTGAAATAATTTAATTATTCATTATTAATTCCAAAGTGTTTGCTCGAGATCAATGCATTGGGCAAACGGCAAAGCCAGTTATCAAGGTTGAAGACAGATTCCGGTACCATAGTCTCGTCCAAACCTGAAGTTTTGATAGAAATTGAGAAGTATTACGGACAACTGTACACTTCCTCGCAAGCCCCAGCTCCAGCTGGCGCTCACGATAAGCGAGCTAGATTAACCCGGCACTATACCGAAGATATCCCGGACGTCAGCCTGTACGAGATTAGGGAGGCTCTCAAACAAATGAAAAACAACAAAGCACCGGGTGATAACGGAATCACAGCAGAGCTGCTAAGAGCTGGTGGGAAACCTGTCCTAGTGGCGCTCCAGAAGCTGTTCGATACTGTCATCAATAGCGGAACCACCCCAGAGGCGTGGCGCGCGAGCGAGGTTGTGTTGTTCTTCAAGAAGGGCGACAAAACCCTTCTTAAGAACTACAGGCCCCTTGCGCTCCTGAGCCACGTCTACAAGTTGTTTTCGAGAGTCCTTACTAATCGCATTGCGCGCAGGCTTGACGACTTCCAGCCTCCCGAACAAGCCGGTTTCCGAAAAGGCTACAGCACCATGGACCACATACAGACACTGCGGCAAGTTATACAAAAGACCGAGGAGTATAACCAGCCGTTGTGTGTCGCGTTTGTGGACTATGAGAAAGCCTTCGATTCTATCGAGACCTGGGCAGTGTTGGCGTCTCTGCAGCGGTGCCAGATTGACTATAGGTACATCGAGGTGTTGAAGTGGATATATGAAGCCGCCACAATGACAGTCCGAGTACACGACAGAAGCACGAACCCCATTCAATTGCAGAGAGGTGTTAGGCAAGGGGACGTTATCTACCCGAAGCTTTTCACTGCTGCATTGGAAGGCGTGTTTAAGCTGATGGAGTGGAAAGGACTAGGCATCAACGTCAATGGCTAACGCCTCACACACCTTCGATTTGCCGATGATATAGTTATCTTGGCAGAATCGCTGGACGACCTCAACACTATGCTAGGGGACCTCACCAGTGCCTCACAATGGGTGGGTTTGAAAATGAACATGGACAAGACTAAGATCATGTCCAATGTGCATGTCAAACCTATACCAGTTGTTGTTGATGGCGCTGCACTCGAAGTTGTTGACGAGTATATTTACCTGGGACAAGTGGTCCAGATGGGTAAGTCCAACTTCGAGAAAGAGGTCACTCGAAGAATCCAACTCGGCTGGGCAGTGTTCGGGAAGCTACGACATATCTTTTCATCGAGATTACCTCAGTGCCTGAAGACGAAAGTTTTCGAACAGTGTGTGTTGCCAGTGATGACATATGGATCCGAGACGTGGTCCTTTACCGTCGGCGTCATTCGCAAGCTCAAAGTCGCTCAGTGTCGCTATGGAAAGAGCTATGCCTATTATTCGGTATTTCGCTACGAGACCGGATTCGAAACGATGAAATCCGTAGACGAACGAGGGTTACCGACATAGCTCGTCGACTAAGCACGCTGAAATGGCAATGGGCAGGCCACGTCGCTCGTAGGACGGACAACCGATGGGTTAGAAAGGTCCTCGAGTGGAGACCAGGGCTCGGGAAACGGAGCACAGGCCGCCCTCCAACCAGATGGACTGATGACCTGAAAAAGTCAGCGGGAAATCGCTGGATTCAGAAGGAGGATCGGGAGGAGTGGCACCTATTAAGGGAGGCCTATGTCCAGCAGTGGACTCTGAAAGGCTGATGGATGGATGGATGGTGCCCATATCATAGATCGTAAAATTATATGTAGCAAGTTTTCTTTTATAATAAAACAGAGATACTTCCGACTGTGGAGTATTCAAGATCTTTTGTAAGTCGAAACAAGCTGCTACAACAGAATCAGAGTGCTTGGCTCGGTGTTTATCGCTATCTTTTAAAAAGTTACAATTTTGGAATCGAAAATATTAATCTTCGTTTGAGAATGAAAACATTGTAACTAAGATTGCAATGAAAGATTGTTTAACGTTCACGTTCACGTTCACAACATCTTGCGAAAGACAAGAGGGTATCTCGTATTGCAATTTTTTCTTAGTAATATTATCAATTACTGGCAAATTATCAATAAGTAACTAAATATACATTTTTATCATTTTCTGTAAACGTTGACTTACAATGCTTTAATACTGGCTAAAAACATAATTAGAAATAATTCAGATATGGGAGTGAGTGCAAAAAATAGAGCTTTTTTTTTTAATAAAGAATATGATTGTAACTCAAATTCATCAAAAAGTGAGTTACGATGTTCTTCCTTGCAGGTGTCGAAATATGGCACTCAAAGTTCTTAAAAATATTAGCCTTAAGGATGTAAAATAAACATATCCACTAGTTTTACATAAATATTTGATTGCAGGCTGGCGATCTCGACGGCGCCGCTGTCGCGGGAGGCGCGCGCGGGCGCGGCGGCGGGCGCGCTGCCGCACGTGGGCCCCGCGCCGCCCGAGGCCGCCTCGCCCTGGATGCGGCTCTACCTGTACCACCTGGCGGGGTACGGGCCGCCCGCGCTGCTTCTCACCAAAGGTACAGTTTTTTTTTTATTGGACATTCTCACACACGGCCATCTGACCCCAAAGTAGGCGCGAGCCTGTGTTATGGGTGTCAGAGACTGATATACATACATAGATATTTTTAAATACATACTTAAATAGATAATATTGACATCCAGACACAGAACAAATACAAGTGTTCGTCACACGAATATTTGTCCTGAGTGGGATTCGAACCCACGACCTTTGGCGCAACAGACAGGGTCACTACCGATTGCGCCAACGGGCCTGTTAGCAGCACAAACTCTAGCTCTGACCTTGAATGCATCGAAATCGAAATTTAAGGTAGCGTCTTACGTGGGGCAAGTGGGTTGTTAGTCGTAAGCGCTGATTGGTTCGCCATCCTTGCCGAGTGTTATAAATCACGAAGGCCGCGCTTTGCGTGCCTTTTCGTACGTGTTTGACTCATACGTACTAACGAACTAACCAAATAATAAAATATTGCTCTGTTATGTCTAAAAATTACAGTATTTTGCCCATAATCATTCGAGTATGGTTAGCGTACACTATGTGCGATCTAGTTTTGCGTGTACCTGCTTAGTTTCTATTTTCACAAGGTATATTCATGATGGCCTTTGTCGTGTGATGCCTTGAACCACTTTTGCCTCTCGTCTCGTTTCCTCTCACTTTTATGGCGTCTCAACATGTCTTGCACAAAAAATACACTGTAAATGTTTCTTTGAATAAAGTTACTAATTTTATTACTGAACGATTCGTGAGTGTCTATTCATAGTTGAAGTTACCGGCTTACTCACGTGTGATTTAAGTCGGAAATAGGCCGACTAGTTTCGATCTATTACGATGATCATCTTTAGGAGTGAACGCGCTCGCGGCGGGCGCGTTCACTCCGTAAGTAAGGCTCTGCGCAAACGGGCCACCGACCACAGCCACCGGTGGCCAGCGACAGTCACTTAACATAAACTTTTGGTGGCCGCCACCGGCTACACGTGTGCGGCGCGTCTATACATAATATGAAAAAGTTTATGTTAAGTGGCTGTCGCTGGCCACCGGTGGCTGTGGTCGGTGGCCCGTTTGCGCAGAGCCTAAGCCGGTAACTTCAACTATGAAAGTTACCTAAATAATTTCTACGTTGCTTGTACACGCAGGCACGGTCCTCCGCGGCGTGCCCCGGCCGCTGCTCGGGTTCTCGTCGCTGTGCGTGGTGTGGTGGGGCGCCGAGGGCGAGGCGGCGGCGCTGCCCGCGGCGGGCGCGCTGGCCGCCGCCAACCACGCGCTGCGCCGCCAGCCGGTGCTGCTGCACGCGGCCGCCGTGCGCGCGCCGCACCCGCACACGCGCCACCTCGCCTTCCCGCCCGCGCCGCCCGACGCCGCCGACGGTGAGTGCCACCAGCCTGTAGCGTCCATAGCTTCTCGTCGCTGTGCGTGGTGTGGTGGGGCGCGGAGGGCGAGGCGGCGGCGCTGCCCGCGGCGGGCGCGCTGGCCGCCGCCAACCACGCGCTGCGCCGCCAGCCGGTGCTGCTGCACGCGGCCGCCGTGCGCGCGCCGCACCCGCACACGCGCCACCTCGCCTTCCCGCCCGCGCCGCCCGCGCCGCCCGACACCGCCGACGGTGAGTACCGCCCGGTGCAACGCAAACACACATTTACATAATTTAAAAAAAAAAAGAATAAATGGTTTTAGCGAAATAACTTTGTTGAATTATTCTTAAAAAATTGTCAAGTTTTGATAAAAACTTTGAGATTAATAAAATTTTCATTAAAATAAAAGTATACAATACAGCGGATGACGTCACGGCTCAGTAAAAATCCACCTGTCGCTTGGGCTTCTGTTGAATACAGCAGCCTATTTACCTAGGCGTAACGTCAAGCGGACGCCATGACACCTACGAGCGTTTTCGCGCTAAATTCAATGTATATAAGAAAAACTGCAATAACTTGCGTTAAAACTCAATTTATTGCTGAAATAATGTTTTTTTTTTCTTCGAAATATTAGATGTCTGCCTACTTTACAAAAGGCAATTTCAAGATTTTATTACAATATTGCAGAGTGGCAGTGTATGTGGCGCAAGCACGCCGGGCTGCGGCGGCTGCTGCGGCGGCTGCGGCTCGCGCGCTCGGCGGGCTACGTCACGCTCGTCGACATCGGCGTGCCCGACCTCGGCTGCGCGCACCCGCCCGCCGCCGTGCAGCTGGGTGAGCGCCCCACTGTTCGGGAACATGCCTTCGAGCGGCCAGCCTCAGCGATTGTGCGTTTTGCTGAACGAGCATTCACGCGCAATCGCTTTACATAATCCATACTTACTAATATTATAAATGGGAAAGTGTGTTTGTTTGTTTGTCCGGCTTTCACGTCGCAACGAAGCTATTACATGGTATGGTTTTTGTGTGTGGAGATAGTGAGGAGGGTGGAGAGTGACGTAGGCTACTTTTTACCGCGGTAAAACATCCCCATGGGAAGATATCGATGTTTTGTTATTTGCTAGATATTTAGTTCCGGATGTTGTTAATAGATGGCGTTAGTAAAATTCATTTGCAAGTTCTGAATTTCGCTAACAAATTATACACTATACAAATGTGTCATGTATGATAAACAACTCATTGTTAATTCCCTTCGACCACGCGGGCGGAGCCGCGGGTAAAAGCTAGTTTAATTTAATTTAACAGCAGTACGTGACCAGCAGCCGCTCGAGGCGCCGCATGTTCAAAACCATTAACCAAAATATACTCCTGTTACCAACCAAAACATCTTTCTCTCCCAAATCCTGCTACAGATTTTTTTTCACCCACCTTGCTTAATGCTGGCTCCCGTGGTACATGGACCGCCATGAAAGTCTAGATTCAATGTCTAAATTGAGGTATTTGGGCGAGCGGGTCATTAGACGTAAGTGCTGATTGATTTGCCAGCCCATGCGCAACTATCCCCTCTGAATTTTGTTCAGGGCTAAATATTCTTGCTGATAGCTGTTCGTGCGAAGTGTGATATGTGTGTGTACTGAAGCGAACCGCTAGGATAAGGCCAGCCAGGCGAGTTTGCAGGCAGAGACCGACTCTGCAAACTCGATCGCTTCAAAATTAGTATATTTTTAGTATTGTATCGCTGGAGGTGGCAGCTGCTAGACAGCTGGTTCACCATATTTACCGATTCCACTGCAAAATCCAATAATATATAATTCTTAACGTACCAGTTCCACCGAGAAAGAAGAAAGAAGTGTGCGGCATAGCGAAACCGGTCAGCGAAGTGTCCCTTTCCTCAAACGAGTCTGAAAAGACGCCCGAGTTCAATAAGATCATATCAAGGCTCCAATCGCCGATAGAATCCCACTTCGCTGTAACTCCCACCGCTGATAGCAAGACTGGTTCGCCGGCCAATGGGTTTACCAGTGCTGAGGGCGGGCAGCTGTTGTGCGAGGAGTTGGACAGTCTGAACATGGAGCAGTATAGGAGCAAGGAGTTGGACAGTCTGAACATGGAGCAGTATAGGAGCAAGGAGTCTATATCGGGCAGCGATGACTTTGTCCCGATCCATTCCACGTCTACTAGCATCGAGGATTTGAAGGACAAGCAGTCCACTGAGAAGTCGTCGAGTAAGGTTTGTAATATATACCTTAGTTCGTATTCAGTGTTTAAAAATTATACTCTAAAAAAAAATTTTTTTTAAAAAGCTTTTATATCTTTTTTTTATTTTCATGCATTGTCATAGGAACCTAATATGTGTGCCAAATTTCAGCTCGAAAGCTTCAGTGGAAGTGGGTGAAATATTGATTGCAAGATTCCAGGACAAAGCTTTTAAAATATCTATCGATCAATATTTAATCGATTCATCCATCTCTGATTATGATCGGCCGAACTGATGCTAGATTGTGATTAGTGGTTATCTTTGTTGCCTTCCGTTAATAGATCATTATTTATTTCGTAAATAATTTTATTTCTGGTGGTCTGATTATGAAATGGATTCCTATACAAACAAAGCAGTCTGCAGTAATAAGGCTACCTGAATCGTAATACAGTCGATAATCGATAAGACAGTGTTTATATTATATAGTGAGTGAGGATATCGAGGTAGTTAGTTACGTGTGTTTAAAACATTATTTTGTTATTTCTTTTAAGGAGTCGATATTGGACGACATAGTGCGCGTGCACATGCCAAGCATGGAAAGCTTAAAATTGGATCCAAGGAACGATTCGGTCGAAAAGCAGCTGAACGATCTGCTGAGTCCCGCGGACGAGTCCATCTCGATGTTCTCGCGGCTGGCGGACCGGCTGGCGGAGATCTCGGAGGGCGACAGCGGCGTCGACACGGCGCACACCTGCTCCGACGACGAGACCTGCAAGCCCGAGGTAATGGCCCACGCTGCTCCAGCGCCGGTTGGTGGACTCTGCTGGCCTAGTAGCCTATTCCATCGTAACGAACATTAAAGAACTAGTTGGACCACGCTCTTAAAATTGATATAAAATGAAAATCAAAGTGTCCGTATTAGTTTTCCCGTGTCAGGCAAGTTTTAAAATTACACAGCAATCTCGTAAGGTAAGGTTTTTAGGAAATTTATTTTTGTAGACAATTGATATCATTTCTTTTTTTTATTTACATTTTAATAAAAGCAAATGAAAAACTTTAGGTATACGTGTACTTTAAATTTCAAAAAAACCGACGTTTCTACTTAAATTTTTAGGTTTAAAAATCAACACATTCTAATTAGTCTTAAACGCCAAAAGATGTCATTGGTACGGCTGAATTAGTATTCAGCCGTACCAATGTAGTCGCTTATAGTATGTAACGTACGCTTGCTGAAACCATAACCATTTTTTTGTCACTTGGTTGTAAAACTGTAGTTCTGTTCGTTGAATGACGTTCAGTTCCTTTGTGCATAATTTCATGTAATATTGTGTTTTGTATGTCTTATCGTGTATGTGCATAAATATTAAATAAATAAATAAATAAAAAAAATGACATTTGTGTCATATGACTTTTTAATCATTGACATCAATTTAAAACATTAAACATGGTGGCAAAGAAAATCTAATATATTCTGCCTTAGCAATGACGTCATCATGCATTATTTCGTTTTTTTTTCTCCGTAACGAAGTACATAATATAAAAATTTGAAATACACTCAGTGCAAAAGTAGAGAAACTATATTCTTAGTTTCACCTGTTACAAATTTTGAAATGTTATCAATTGCACTGTAGCCAGTCATGTAATGCTTATAAGTTTATAGCAGCGGCGTGTATTTCAGAAATGGACGATACTCGACATCCAGTTCGGCATCCCGCTGTTCGACGAGGCACTTTGCGAGCAAGTCTGCCGGAGCATCGTGGAGCGAGTGGCGGTGCCTGATCTGTGAGTTTACCTTGGCTTATCTATGTCACAGATGGCTTTCGAGCTCGCCTCTCACTCGAGGGGTCTATCTATATAGGTTATATATAGGTTATATATATATATACTAGTGGACGCCCGCAGCTTCGCACGCGTGGAATTAGACATTCACTAACTTCAAAAACGGCAAAGTTTTATACTAACTTTGCACCCCCGTTTTACCCCCCTAGGAGGTGAATTTTCAAAAATCCTTTCTTTTTGCTCCCCTACGTTATAAAAGGAACCCCTGTGCAAAATTTCAAGTTTCTAACCCTTATAGTTTAGGCCCTGCGTTGATATGTCAGTCAGTCAGTCAGTCAGTCAGTCACCTTCTCCTTTTATATATATAGATATAGGTTCAAATCCAAGCAGTACGTTCCAATGACTTTTCTAAGTTACGAACGCTTTAAGATATTTAGTGTCTCCAGCTGCGGTTAAGGAATGTGTAGTCTGCCAATCCGCACTTGGCCAGCGTGGTGGACTAAGGTCCCATCCCCTCCCATTGCGGGAGGAGACCCGTGTCCAACAGTGGGACTAAGAAAAAGTGTGCTGATTATCTCTGTGTAGAAGTTTATTTATGTATATTTACTTTTGAAGGACTCATAGCCTTATGACTACAGTCCCGGACAGGGATGTCCCGGTTATAATAAAACTTATTCATTATACTTCATTTAGCCTTGTATAGAAGTTTTGGGGTGCTTGAGAATATATACTAGGTTGGTCACTAAACCCTCCATCGATCCACATTCGAGCGTTGTGCTTTCATGTAGGTTTCCTGTGTGGGAAATTGGCTACGGCGTCCTGACTCCACTGCTTAGTTCTGCGTATGTAGCCAAGAGGATATCGAAGTACCTACTTCCCATTAATTCCCAATTATTATTTCTTTTTCAGATTAGAAAAAGTGAAAGAAGACAATGAGTTTATTCGGGCCGATATGCTTAAGTTTGTTTCACAATGCCAGGTAAGCATTATTTAATTAATAGGTGGTAGAACCTATAAGTTTTATATGAAGTCTATTTTGTTCCATATAGAGTTCACCCGGGGCAGTACCACCGCCAGCCACGGTACCTAGTACAATTTCTACCGTGTAGTAATTGTTTTTAAAACAGTTGTGGTCCAGTTGGAAAGGTGTGGTTTCTGGTTACACTTCTTTAGAGGCGACCATCTTAGTCCTCAAGGGTAGCAACACATATGTTACTGACATAATGTTTGTTAAGTAGTAATTTAATATTTTACCTTCTTCAATACACCAACCCACGATCTTTCAATTACTATTGAGAATGCTCTTACCACTGAGCCACCATGACTCCACTGCGGTCAATTATTTATGGTGAAAAATAAAATTTTATACCCAAACTGGTTGTTCAAATATGAGAATACCTATAGTAATTTATTGTTTTTGAGTTCAATTTTTTTTTCAGTATTACCCAGGCGAAGACATGGGTATTGTTAAGCGGGGCACGCTAGTTCCCCTGCCTCGGAAGAACCTCGTCTTCGAGAACGGTCGTATCAGCGAGTGGAACGGGAAGTGATGCCGTCTCGCTCGCACACTGTGCATTAGTATGACGGAAAATATCCTCATTGCGTGTCCATAGATTCGAGCTTTATTATGTAAATCCTACTAATATTATAAATGTGTAAGTTTGGATGTTTGGATGTTTGTTACTCAATCACGCAAAAACTACAAAACGGATTTGGATGAAACTTTGCACATAGGTAGATGATAACCCAGATTAGGACATAGAAAACTTTTCATCCCGGAAATATGTTCCCTTGGTATGGCAGAATATAACAGATGGCGCTGAAACTAATTCTTAACTTGATACACTGTGACAAATAATAGGATTATGATGCAACTTAGCACAGGAGCAGACGATATCCTGGATAACTACAAAGCATACTCTTTATCCTGGGAATATGTTCCCTAGGGATGTTGTGCCTGTTAAATGCTCCATTTTCTTTTGTTTAATTTCACCGCGAGCCAAGCTGCGGGCAAAAGCTAGTGTTTGATAAGTAAAACGATAAGGTGCGTGTATGCGCCGAGGCCGCTACTTAGTCTCTTATTTGCTTGGTTGTAAAATTGTGTTTTTTTTTAAATCTCTTAAAAATGAGGCATACATTATTTTTCTGTAACTCTAAAACCAAAGTTTTGTCCATATTATTATTACCTACAGTTTCAGTCACTACCGAATACATACATACCCATGCTATTGTTAGTAAAATTGTAGATGTGCGATTCTGATTGATTGACATATCAAATCACCTTTAAATATGTAGCGTCCGCCTCATATTGTTGCCTCATTACTACACTGTGCCATGTAGCGGATTTATTTTAACTATTCATTTGCTAAAATCGAAATGTGAGAGTAATAAAATGTAAAATCCAATGTATATAAAAAAATGGTAGACGTGCTGTGGTAGAACTCTAGATTTTAATGTGAAAATTTCCGAGGAAAATTATATATACATACTGTGAGGTGGGGAGACCATCACATGGGACAAGACAAACACGTTTAAATATCTGTCAGACACTGTTACAGAATTCTATTCGATTTCATTAAAAGCTAAATTTTCGTGTCGGGAGAAATATTTCAATGTTACCCCATCTCACTGTAATTATTATTTTTCTCTAGATGGAACGACCTGTATTTTATTAACTGGTGAACAATTCCGTAACTATGTATACTAGATTAATTAAATGTCCATTAGGTTACACTGTATATTGTCATTAGATTAAATACAAGAATATATTATTTATTTATACAACTTTATTGACACCTCTAAAGAGATATACAATGGGCGGACTTAATGCCTTATGGCATTTTCTATCATTAATTTTTTTTAATAAGTACCTATTATGTTTTCTGATATAAAAAGGGATAATCCGAACTAAAGCAATATTTATTGTATTTCATTAAGATCTATTAACTAACTATACCAATAGATAACGGATTACGTCGCGTCCGTGTGAATATATTATACTTATACAGATGCAGAATTTGTTTACTAACGAACTAAGACAAAAGTTTTAAGTTTAAGTTACCTAATTACAACCTTCATAACCGTATGCCACCTAGTTATAAAGTCACAAATCTTCAAAATATTGTCTTACACTTCATTGATTTTCTTACACTTCATTGATGATGATTTGATCATTTGTCACAACAAAAAAAGAGCAAAGCAATAAATAACTCCTGCCACTTAGAAATGAAAACACAACAAAGGTTAAAACTTTTAGTCAGAAATAAACTTTTATAGCGGTGGTTCAAAATCGGTAACTTTGTTCATAATTTGATATTAATTGTTAGTTTAAATTAAAGCTTAGATATAACATATTTGTCCATGTACTTACCGAAAGTAATTGTAATTTAAATATTCGGACATTATTTTGGCAACTTTTGAACACACATTGTATACACAGAAGCATTGTAAACGTGTTTACATTTACATTAGCTGTGTTTCAGGAGAACTAAACAAAATAAGAGCTCACGTATCAAGTGAGCTGTTATTTACCGTATTTAAGTGACCCGAAATCTAATTGGTATTGTTGATCGAAGATTAACATAATTTGTATTTATAACAACCCTGTATATTTGGCAGATTAAATTTACTCTAGTATTATAAATGTTATGCTTTTATTGTTAAAGTTTATTTCGTTAGATTGCTTAGCGTACAAATTGTATTCCTAGTTAAAATGAGATTACATAATATTTACCTCTATTATTTGTTTATTTTGTTCAAATTTGTATGATATATTAGTTATTCATTCTTTTCTCTTTCCGATATGTACTCACAAAATATTTGATCTTCATTCTTATGGTTATGCATTTCTTTTTTGTTCATTTTCTTAATATTATTGCATTTATTCTCATAATATTAAATTAAAACAGATAGGTAAGTATATAATAAAAAAATAATATAGGTAGATATAAAACAATACAACTTGTTATTTGTCTTTCGGTTTGAGCTAGTTCTAGTTATTAAAACGTTTCAACATGAATATGTACTTTATATAGGTATTTGATTTGCTCTTGCATATTACTTATTATTTAGGTATATAAAAATTCTAATTTTTATTTCTATATGTATCATATTTCCGTCCCTAAGATCCTTAAATTGAGAGAAAAGAAATAGTGATTATATTTTATTGCTTTTTCAATAATTTTGTAATTCATATGATGTTTGGAAAATAATGCATTCTCGTATCATTCTCTTCTCATTCTCCATATCATTCTCCTTTTTACAGATATTACCTGCGTACCCATCATATTGGCAGTTTCTCTTGACAATTGAACTTGAGCACACTACTTCAAGCTATATAACTTAATTATTTTATATTTTCTGTAAATAGTCATTAATTTGTGAGATTAAAATTATAATGTAGGTAGATTTAAATAAGAATAGATGGATAGAAATGTTATATTATTTTATGTCATGTTCACAATAAAGTTATAATTAATAGTTGTACTGTTTGTTTTTATATTATTATTCATATTTATCCTAATGGGGACGTCTTTATTTACGTTGAGCCAAGATTAAACATCACCAATCCTGACCTCCAAGCGCTGACTTTTGCGATACTTTGAAGTTATATACCCTGATAGCCTCGTTTTTCATACAGTGTAATGTCATTTTCCATTTATTTTTACTACACAATTTCTTCGGTAAAAATTCAGTATATAACAAAGTACTCTGTGGGTAAAAATCACTTTTGGTGACGATGCTAAGATCATTAAGGCCATTGAATTGAAGGTTATAGATTCTAATGTAGAACTCGAGAAAATTCTTGATTTATCTCGTTAACGATAAATTTAATGGCAACATTTTTGTACAGCGCCAATAACGTCAATGATTTTACGTCAAATTATTTAATATTGAATTGACCAATATTGACTGACAGGACAGACAGTATCTTTGGTGAAATTGTGTTATTGAAAATTGCAATATTTATTTAACTTTGGAAATTTAAATAAATTAATATTATTATAATAAATAAATAAATATCTGAAGTGCAAGAGGTTTTTCTTACTGTTTGGGTCTGGAGTTACACGGAAAACCATGGAGGTGGACCAGCAGTACACATCAGAGTGGACGTACACCGGTGAAGGGTCGAGGCTGCCTCTCATCGATGAAACTTCGGCCCTCGGGACTCAGCCGCCTAAAGACAGGTGCCCTACCATAATTGAATTTCCACGTCTCCCCTAATACTGCAGCGTAGTGCGTATCAATTAATTAGTCGTAGGCGCTGCTAGTTCAGGCCCCCAATATGGTGATACCGTTTTTACGGTCTCGTTATATAAATATAATGACTATCTATCGCCCACGCCTTCTAAAGGTACGATTCAGATTTTATGCTGCTTATTTTTGTCTGCTTGTGTTATTAAAATATCTGTTTTGTGTGATCATAAATTATTAAGTTAAATTACTTGGTTATCTGCTGTTAATTACATTACAGCTACAGCCGATTCATTACATATGGTAATAACCACAATGCTAGTGAATATTCAGAACATTTTAGGTCTCCTCAATGAAAAAGTCATCTGAAGGAAAATGATCTCAGTTGACATTATTTTTGTTTGGATAAGGGACATAACATACATGCAACATATCTACAACATATTTACAACATTTATCTACAAGTTCCCAGTGTCCTTAACTTACAGCTCTAGAATAAAACAAATCTGCTTTCAAAATTAATTTTGATTTTTTCTATTTTTCTCATATTTAAATATGAGAAAAATAGATAATATCTAAGCCAAATATTGAAATAACAAACAACCAAAGTTTTTTGCGTTGTCATACTTGGTAAACAATCTTGGAACTACTTTTTATTGAAATATTAGTTTTAAAAAATTAAACACATAATAAAACAAAAATTACTTTTTGTATTATATGACTAATTATTCTGTAATAATTCATTGTGTATCTGTGTTACTTTTAATCACAAATTATGTCAAAAATACAGTGTAAGATTGTTTACAAAATAAGACAAGTCTTAAAAAACGGACCATGTACAAACATAAAATATTAAGGGAGTTACCAGAGAGAATACACCGTCACAAAAAAATAAACTAGCCCACACTTTACCATCTACCAGTGTTAGCATGAAACTACATTTTAAGTGATCTTCCTTCCTAATACAATTCTATGTATGATTTAAAAAAATAATTAATGTAATGGTTTTTCCATGGGAATATTAATAATATTTCCTCTAAATTACTAGTGCTTGATTTATCATACTCAAAGTCAAACAGTGGGTCATGGAATTAGTTAGTGTAACCATTCTCTGGGGTGATAAATGTTTAGAGTTCACTGCTTTACTTACACTGTTTGAGTTGACCGTGAATCTTTCTTTACAACAACAATGAGATGGATTTTAAGGCTAATAGGAATCTGATTGAAGAGGACAAAAACAAGTAAATTATATTTTATACTATATTTCCTAGTGCACTAAATTCAATTTTCTAAGTATAGGTAGGTAGATAGGTGTGTCATGTTTAAAGTGTGAGAGCAGTATGTTGCAAGATTGTGTATATGTGACATGTTTCTTCACAGCCTGACTTATTTGTAAGCTCTCAATCACTCACCACACTATGGAGAGTGCAATGCTTAGTTTACTGCCATGCTATAGAATTCACAACCTATGTTTTTTTTTTTAAGATAATAATTAATTTAATAAAAGATAGCAAACGAGCTTGCAGCACCACCCATCCGCTGCCGCCCATGAAAACTGTGACTGACTTTGAACAAGACTCAATTAGGGACTGGGATGGTTAGTCCAATTAGTTGAGAGAGTTAATTAGAACATTAGCTGGTCAGTTCGTTAGTAGGTATAAGGACTGTTAGTTAGTTAGTCCTACAATGTATGTATTATGATAGTGTAGTGTGTACCAAATACTTTACTAGGCTCTGTTTTTCAGGTTGATCACTGTACTGGACCAGGTGGAGCTGAGAGTGGAAAGGCTCCGGAGAGACACTATCCGCATTGAAGAAGAGAGAGACTCTCTACTCTCCACATTGGATAGTGTGAAGCATTCTGAACTGCTGAATGAAGTAACTGAATGTAATTGTTTTTTTTAATAACTAGA
The DNA here is from genome assembly GCA_944567765.1 of Carterocephalus palaemon. Lineage (NCBI taxonomy): Eukaryota > Metazoa > Arthropoda > Insecta > Lepidoptera > Hesperiidae > Carterocephalus > Carterocephalus palaemon. The sequence continues at coordinate 3,349,954 of OX155655.1, read as the reverse complement.
TTTATTACCTACCAGCCTGTTTATTATCTGACTATGTCATTGGTCTAGTTGTTGTAAGCGCCTGCTAAGCTAGTGGTCAGGGGTTCATTCCCTGAGTCAGGCAAAGTATTATTGGGTTTTTCTAGCTTAAAATTCCTAGTATAGTAGCTTGGAGTATGGATTTGTGACCTGTGTTTGGCAAAAGCTCATCACCTATAAGGCACTAAACTAACTAAAATTGTGAAAATTGGGTGTATGCACCTTTCCTCATCAGGGAAGTACCGGACCACGGAAATTAATCAAGATTGTGAACTGGGCGTATACCCCGTGCCGCAATCTTGCAATATCTCGCAAGTTCGGTCAGTGCGCGTCGATATTTGTTACGGTACGTTACGTCATCGATACGTTACGCTATCAATAAACAACAAAAACGAGTGTGTCACCTCACTAATTACTATAGTGTGACGTCACATAGTAGGCGGGACTTGGGCAGGGCTCACGAAAAAAGTGACACGCATCGTTTGTATCAAAACAATACGTGATGGCCGTTCTATCTTGATTAATTTCTGTGGTTTAAACCATCAGGTTTATGCATAAATATTTGGTTGGCTGGCTGTGGATTATACACAAACAGATATTTTATAAATAGTTTTTGTCGGGACAAAGATGGGTTATGGTCATGGATGCTGTGATTGCAGGTGATAAGGACGACATCCTGCGGTATTCCGACCGCATCTTGGCGCGTGCCATGACCGTCACGGTGAACGTGCGCACCGATCGCGACCCGCAGCAGGAGGAGGCTTTGCACCAGGTATTTCTTACTTCAACTTCGACAAATGTATACCTACTGCATAGTATAAAGTTATTATTATTGTATGATTAGGTATTATTCCAATGAAGCCAATCCTTACAAAACATTTAACATTATAGCGTTTATAATTAAATAAATTACTAGTCTATTTAGAATAGCATTACATCTCCTTTTTTTAGTAGTTACTTAGACTTTCGTTCATAGTGAATAAATGATTTGACTTCATATGGAATTCAGAACATTCCTAGCTTAGATAACTTATAATATGACTTATACTTACTACATAGAACTTAAAAAAAGAATTTATGATTTCACTTCGAGTATTCTTTCTAGTATTCGATTCGATGCCTTGAAGTTTAAAACTAAGTTTTAGTAAGTAAGGTAGGTACTTATTGAAACTTGAGCATCTGCAATATCTGTCGGACCGTAGTTGATAACTCCATTAAGTATTCAGTAATCTCCAATCCAATTTGTGTACAATGGTGACTCCACACGCGATGAATGAAAGAGGTGAATATAAATTAGTTTGCTATCGGATCGGAATGATATCTATGGCATGATAATAGGATGTTTTGTAGTTCAGACCTGCAACACGAAGTTTTTATTCTTCAACTCCATTTTATTTGTGTAAGATGTTTTTGTTCGTCAAACTAGGCGGTGAAAGCTGAATCAATTTTGGCTTGTAATCGAATGTAATGAATGACTCACTTGACTGTTGATCGATATCAAATCAACCAAATATTATTTATTTGCATTATTTATTCATCTCGACTTAGCATTTTTTAAAGCACAGCTATCCTTACTGAATTTGCAAATTGCCCAACTTATTTTATTTATCTATGATGAACCACATACAAAATATACAGTACAAGTATACAAGTAATGTAAAAGTAAAGTATTGTACAAGGTTCAAATGGCGAGCATAATTCAACTTTATTCGAGGGTAGATGTTACGGAGATTTCTTTGGCATAGGTTATTTATTACTGTTTCATATCTGGTTTAATCCATATAGTTTATCTACGCTGCTCGTTAATGAAATGATATAATTCGGTTTATAATTAAAAGTGAAATGTAATTGAGGCATTTAGGAATACATACTGAAAAATGCTGATAATCGAATGCCAATGCTCGAAAGACTGAATCTGTTTAATCTGTGGCAAAATAGATCTAGCAATTAAGGGCAAGGGCGACAAGACTAGGTCGCTTGGTTAGCTACAACGTGGCTACAAACGATTATTGGTTTTTCCTAACTGGAGCTTTACGCGGTTTGTAGTCCTCTCACCGATTTAGGTTTTGGCTTATTGGAGACACTGATGCCTTTACCAAAAATAAACGAAAATGATTTGCGTATTTGTTGATTTAAATGTGGAGAAATGTCACATAACATAGAGACAAGGAGCCCTAGTTTTAAATCGCTCGCTTGACTTAATCACTCGACTGCGACTTTTTTCCTATTCCATACTAGAACACACTCCACACTAGAATACACTAAACTGTTAATTGATATCTGATAGATGATATAGAAATGATAAATGATAGATGATAGATTTGATAGATCGCGGGTAAGCGGGACGCTTCATTTGCACCGCTGTAGCGTAAACTGCTGACACTACTTTACGCTACAGCAATGTACGTGGACCGTACAACTAGAATACAATTTAAACGAAATATTAAGACAATGTTGTATGTATTGTGCATTTCGAAATTCGTAATGTAAGTGCGCTTGATATTCGCGACCCGATCAAGTACTTGTGGTTAATCAAAGCGTTCTAATCGGCCGCTCTGTTTATCGCGACTCGATGTTTGTTTTCGTTGCCTAATAACGCGCTCGTTACGCTTGCGTGCCTCTAGGCTGGGTCCCGGCGACTGTTTCACTCACTTTATTTATAGTGTAATTGTACTTATTTTATCATCTCCATTTTAGCCACATTACTTTTTTTGTGTTACAATTATAACCCTCAGTATAATGTTATAAAATATCAATAGATAAAGAAATATCAGCGACATTCTCATACACGGCCATCTGGCCCCAAACTAGGCGCAAGCCTATACAATGGGTGTCAGAGACTGATATACTTACTTAAATAGATAATATTAACATCCAGACAAAGAACAAACACAAATTTGTCGTCACACGAATGTTTGTCCTGAGTGGGATTCGAACCCACGACCCCTGGCGTAACAGGCAGGCTCACTACCGATTGCGCCATGGGGCCAAATAGATACTACCTTGTATCATCTTTAATAATTATTTAATGGTAGCATTTGTGCACTTAAATAATTTCTGTGTTTGAAACTTTATCTGTATTTTTTTTTAAATTGTCTATTCTATAATATAGCATATTGAAAAGTTAAACTTTAAGCAGCATTATTCCTAACAATTATTATACCGAGTTTACTCGCATCCATTCAAGGCCGGCAACCCACACGTAATGCCCCTGGTATCGCTCGTGTCCTTAGGTTACGGTGACCACTTACCGTATGCCTGTGTCCGTCATTGTTATAAAATAAACACAAATTGGACAATCCTAAACAAGCCTACCCTAATCCTAAACTAGTACCCTGTACTATGTGTAATTCTGCGACTTACTAGGTCTACTACTTACTAGTTTATTCGAGGTTTCATCGGCGGATAGGTGGAGCTGGATGTTGGTCTGCAATTTTTTTTAAAAGTATTTGTCAATATTATATACGGCCAGTGGTTGCGTGTTCCGTTGTTGCTCTTCCTCTATAGAGTTTGGTCATTAGTCATTTGGTCGGGTTGATGTCCGCTCGGTCGCTGACTCACTGCCACTTACGCTTCACGCTCCTAACGCGCACTCTGATGTTATCTAATGGCCGAAGCATGTACGTCGGACTTATGTCCACTTTATTTGGCATGCACTTAAATCCCGCTGAGTTTATATTCATAGACACGTGGTCGTACAAAGAACAGCGGCCGCACTTGATAGTAATTGTGACATAGAGGCTAGACCCATTAGCGGCACAAACAGACAAGCTTTCATCTCGTATGCTGTCTCTCCAACCTTTCGGTATAAAAATAAAATTTAATTTGACAATATTTTTCGCTATAAAATAACTACTGAACCGATTTAAAAAAAATCTTTCACCATTAGAAAGCTGATCTTCACTGAGTGACATAAACTATGTAATATTATTAGGTGTAAACAAAACTATTGTTATGTCTAATTCTACGCGAGCGAAGCTGCGGGCGTCCACTAGTAGCCATAATCGCTGCGACCCATAGACGTCCCACTGCTGGGCACGGGTCTCCCCCACAGACACTTCTGCGGGAGGTCTAGAGCATACTCCACCACGCTGCTCCAATGCGGATTGGTGGAGGGGTTAGTGGCCAACCCAGTGTCGAATATTCTCAAGCCACCCGAAGGTCTTCGACAAGGCTTAATGACTGTTTCCAGAATTGAAAACAACCGGGACCGACGGCTTTACGTGCTCTCCGTAGTCATAATAATTGTGAGAAATTAAAATGATTGCAGGTGAACATGTACATCGACCAGCTAGTGATGTCGGTACAGGGCGACGCCGTCGTGGCGCACGCGCGCTGCCAGACATACATGAACGCGTGCACGTCCCAGCCGGACCCCGCCGCCGGCACCGACAAGAACTTCGAGACCGCCATCTTGGGCTGCACCCTCGACGACCAGAAGCGGGTCAAGAAGCGTCTCCTCGGCCTGCTCGAGTACTTCGCGAGGCTGAACGTCACGTCTTGCTCGTGAGTTGGTTTGAGAGAATGTTTGCTATGTTCGCACGGTTGCTAGGATAAGACGTTCGGGCGCGGTCGTATATGCTGTATGGGGTCGTACAGTTTGCGGCATGAAAGTGTAGCTCTGACATTAAATGCGAAGAAGTCAAAATTTAAGGTATCGTCTTGCGCGGGACGAGCGCTGATTGGTTTGCGAGCCGTATTATGTCCCCCGCATCGATACCCCATGCGCAGCTATCCCTTCCGAATTTCTACACATTCATGCCGACACTTGTATAAAATACGTAATGTGTCGTCATCATGTCAATTTGCTGTACCTTGCACTGCCTAGTTTTATTTTTCAAAAAAAAATGTATTTATTTGATTGGCAGGAAGTGATGTTTTTTGTCAATTTGATGAAAACTATAATTGCGACCGCACCTGTGAATGTTTTTAGTGTTTTAATGCCCGGTGACTTTGGAGCGCGCATTCTTAAAAAAGCCTATGGGCGTTAAGTCATTAGTGCGAACGTGCATTTAGTTTACAGCGTTGCTAAGCGACAGCTTGTTTGTAATGGTTGGCTTACACGAGGCAAGTTGAGTGGGTGAGTTAATTGTAAAATTGAATAGTACGGAAACAGTTGTCTTTAGTTCAGAATAGAAAATCGAATTGTATTTTGTGAGTAAAAAGACAATAATGCGAGTCAAATCAAGGATTTTATAAATGTATCAAGACAAAGATAACAAAGTTGAAAAAAAAAACGTTTTTACGATAATTCTGGTGTTTAAAAGGAGCCTTATTAAAACATAAGAAATTAAACTGGGTATTAAAATGGACCGTGTTTTATTTATTACTGAATTCCTATTTTGCAGTCGAATAGCGATCTTGTAACGACTGCTTTGCAATTTCTAGTTCTAAGTTTATCAAGTAACTTACGAACTGACCCATCTGACTTGTTCCGTGTAATCAAACGTAAGGCGTGTCTGTGCCTTAGATATGCTCTAGTATTTACATATAATATATTTTATCTGTAGCTATATAGCGATTAGTTTATATATATTATAGATAGTTTCGTATAGTTTGCGAAGTTACTCTTTACTATTCGTATTCCAATAAAATCGATGCAAATTTTATAACTCGACATGACCATGATAAAATACTCTTCAAGGTAAATACATACACAAACAAATATAAAACTATATTGTCGATATAATTTTCATACATACTACATACATGAACATAAATCATTAGACATTATCTAAGGCACGCTCGAATATTTCTTCCTAAGCATGTTTTAGCAACACTCAATAGGTACTTTTGTCGCGATTAAAGGCTTTCAATTAATCCATATGATTGTTTGTCTTACTTCGTATATAGTTATGTAACTATTATAATATCGAGAGCCACTATAGCATCTTCACTTGTTGATGTCGCTTTGTATAATGTGATATTGTATACTTATGCATATCAAAGCTTGTATTATCATTGAATATTTTTCTTCTTACACTCTTTTTCTTCTTTTCATTTTTAATTGTAAAACTAACATATAGTTGTACAATGAACACCACTAGGATTTTAAATTCATGACACTACTTTTTAATTTAGTAAAGTATCATTATAACTCGCGCCATATTTATAAGCAGAGGAATCACTTGTTCACACAAAGTGAGTCAATCAATAAATATTGCTAAAGCTGCTGCCCGTAAGTTTGCTCGCGTGAAATTTATAATATGTTTAAAGAAAAATATTTAAAATACATCTTTTATCCCGAGGGAATTAGTATACTTTACTTATTTTTGTACTTGAGTAGAGTGAGTAGAGTATTTGTATCCAGTATTGGGATAAAAGTATCGTATATGTTTATCCAGGGTCAGCTACTTCCATACCAAATTTATCAAAATTAGTCTGACTAAACGGCTGGACGTTTGAGCGTGAAGAAGTATCAAACATACGAATAAGAAGTGAAAATGCTCATAATTATTGACAGTATTTCTTGGAACAATTTTCATAAATATTTAATAATACTAGTACGAGTTGCATGGTGGAGTATGCTCTAGACCTCCCGCAGCTGCATCTGTGGGGGAGACCCGTGCCCAACAGTGGGACGTCGTATGGGTCGCAGCGAGCGAGTAAGTCTTAAATATTTATCAGTTGTAAATATTCAAGAGAATCGTGGCGCGAGTTATACGCGTGTCCTGATAGGTTTTTCTTCAGATAAGCCTATTTATCTATGTACTATGCAATGAATAAACAATAACAAAAATTGTTATTATTTGTGTTATAAGTGATTTTGTATCTCATTCAATTTCCTTATATTGACTTAGCTTAAATATCATTGAGAATCTTCATACCTATACAAAAATTTAAATTACTAGTTTTGGAAAATTCTAAAGCACTTATAATTTGTATTATTCTAATGTTATCAAAAAGAAATAAGTTCTTCTTGATCAATCATAACATAGTCTCATCTGTAGGAAAACTGACATATTAAACGATATTTATCCAATCCATTATTGATTAATTATTTTTAACAAAATAAAACTTCCTATTCTCTCGCTCGCTACTTACAGGAGCTGTAAACTTTTAACCCTAATGATAACAATAATAAAGTAATTGAAAATGAAATTAATGAGTAGGTAACATAAATATAACATTAAATAATTATTTTTCTTAGAGTACGTACTAAATTGAATTTGCTAAAAGCTAGCTAGCAATTAAATAACTAAAACAAGCGTATAGAAGACAAGTGACTTAAAGTAGAAGTATTAAATAGCTAGTAGAAGAGATCAAAGGCTAATGAAAAATTGCTACTCTGATTTTACAATAGAATTTGTATTTTGCATTTTTATACTTTTTTAATTAAAATAAATCAAATTTCTTTTCAGAACTTCGGATAGTGACGGATATAGATTTATTAATGTGTAGATAATTTCTATTATATTTCATCGTACTGCTTGTATCGGACATGAGTAGGAGTCTTAACAGTTACATTCCTCTACTACTTTGGAAATGTATTATGTTTGGAATATCAAACAAAGTAAAGGCTGTAATTCTTGTGAATAGATGAATGATATAAGTACATAATATAATAATTAAACTCATTACTTTAATTGATCTTATACACACTTTCACTTATCTTATTTTAATGTTACATCACTTTAATAATATTTCGTTTATATTAAAAAAGAAAGGCCCATAAAAACGATTGATTAATTTTAATAAGTTACATAAAACACTGAGAAGTTTTCAATGTTTCCGGACAAATTAAAATAAATTATAATGAAGATATTGCATGATTAACACTTATTGCGTATCAATCACAATATTGTCGCGTGCGGCATGCCAACCTATGCATTTTGAAATAAGTATTTAGATGGTTTTGTAAATCCATGTTAAGAAAATTGTAAAAATAAATATGTTTTGTCCTATACTGCATTGATTTTGTTGATTGATTTTCTAAATCTGTCAGTATAGGGACGGTAAATTTAGTACATAGTACTTTTAAGTTTCACGAAATTGATAACACTATTTTTTAACATAAGCTAACCTGTTTTGAACTGTTACGAGTGAGTACTCGAGAAAGGATTCGTGTTCCTTTCTTTATTCCAAACCGTGCATCTATTTAAAACAATTTCAATTAAAAGTTTTACATTTATTCGAGATATTGGAATTAATTTATAAAGATTTCGCGTAACAGTTATGTTGTATACTTTCCCTTAAAATACTGTTATCAATCATCCACCAGAATTAAGGTAATTGTTTTAATTTTTTTTCGTATTTATGTGTAAAATATAAGTCAATCAAGAGTTTGAAAATGTAACTCTCGTGTGTTCATACTACTTTATATTCAAGTGAGGATGACTACGTGGTGTGTGGTAAAACCCTTTGAACGAACTTATTTTCACGCTTATTTTTAAAATTTGTTGAGTTTAGTCTCGGTGCCAGTGCTCAGTGCTTCTGTGGACTTATATGTTTTGTTTTGGCTACATAGTTTAAACTGTAAGTTTTTAAAAAGCTATACTTTGTTGGCGTCGTGTATGATTTAATAAAGGAGAACTAATCATTTTGTGTTGTTTTTTTTCCTGAAACCTTTACATACTCTCAGAAATAGAAAAGACAGCCTTGGAAAAATAATTTATTGCTGGTTAAACGTATAAGTACAGAATATTTACATAAACTTGGTCCCTTAATTTATAAATACTACAAAATTTTGCAATGACTATGAATTAATTTAAACTCTTGTAAGATACAAAATCTAAATATAAGGTACTCATAAAACCAATATTATAATTAAAATCTCGAACTAAGTACAGTGAATTGCACTCGCAAAATATTTTACATGGCTACAGTTAAATATGTACACATATGATCGATAGAAATAATTAATTGATATTTAATAATAATGTCATTAATTTAGAGAGCTGCTTTACCTATACAGAATAGTTGATTATAATTATTTAAGGATTACCAATACATATTACCATTCCTGTAAACAGTTGTAACTTACATAACGTTGTTTGGTAAAGGTAATTAGTTAGGCTTGTAATATAAAAGTAAGTAAACAGTACTTTATACAACAAAGCCCACTGAAAGCATATCTAACGATATTTTTACACAATTTAAATACTTTTAAGTTTTAACGCATATTTCACAGAACACACTTACTTAGCAATTATTTCTCCAACCTCTATTGTAATGTTTTGTATGAACTGTTGTGTTGCGGACTGACTTGTTTCTAGTGTGCGCGGGTAATACAAAAATGTCTGCCCCGTGTGCCATAACCACCAAAGGTGACGGAAGACACTGGGTCTACCAATGTACGCCTCTCTTCAGTCGTCGAAACGAAGCATAAGTAGTAAGTTTTAGTTGAGCTGGGCACATACTATGCAATGCCTTATAAGGTCCTTATACAGTTAGCGGCACGAAAGTATAGCTTCGAATTTGAATGCGCAGAAGTCGAAATTTAAGGTATCGTCTTGCTCGGGGCGAGCAGGTGATTGGTTCGCCAGCCGTATCATGGCCTCCACATTGATATCCCATGCGCAGCAATTCCCTTCGAAATTTGTTCAGAGCTATACTTTTGTGCCGACACTTGTACAATTAATTTTGTATTACATAATGTGATGCCTTCTCAGCGCAAGCTCAGAGTATTCGGCAAGCGTTCCGGAACACGTTCTTCTTCTTGCCGGGCCGGTGCTTGGCGGGGCGCAGCAGGATTGTGCCGTTGCTGTTGTGGTTCGTGAACGTGCCTGCAATGTCACAAACAAAATTCACTTAGTTTTTGTTCTCATCGCAAGAACACACTGGTGACGACAGAGGTAAACAATTGTTATGTATGGCTTGTTGTACTTGGTTTGGCAGTAGGTACATCTTCTTAATCTATACTAAGTAATATTATAAAGTGGACTACTGAACCGATTTCAAAAATTCTTACACCATAAGAAAGCTGCATGTTCACTAAGTGACATAGGCTACATAATATTCCTAGGTGTAAACGCAACTATTGTTATGTCTAATTACAAGCGAGCGAATCTGCGGGCGTCCACTAGTATGTATGTATATAAAATTCTCGTGTCAGTGTTTGTAACAAAACTCCTCCGAAACGGCTTGACTGATTTTTATGAAATTTTGCTGAGTATATTTTACAATCAAACGAGCATAGTAATGTTCGATTGTAATTATGTGAACGATTTAATCGAAGGTAGGTTTGAGACCTAAACTATTTTTTGTATCGTTAATTTTTTTTGTTTAATTTTTTTGTGATTTGGAATTAAAAAATACATAAAATTATTTATATGGCAATACAATGTTTCCCGGGTCAACTAATAATTAATGACCTATAAATATACCTACTAGACTACTACTTACAAGGGGCCTCATAAAAGTCAGACGCGCGATTCAGCCAAAGTACAGCAGAATCACAGTAGGCTTTGGAGATAGGTCGAAAAAAAAACATAGCATTGAATGTTTTTTTTTTTCGAATTGACTTAAGTTGTATGGTCATAAAGACCTTTACGGCGTCACCGAATAGGAATGCTATGTTGGTGACATGCCTAACAATGTGTGCAACCTTGTGCAACGTACCTATGACGGGCGCAACGCACGGCGGGCTGGTCTCGGCGGCGCAGTCGCGGCGCATGTCGGCGAGGCAGCGCGCGGCGAGGGCGCGGAACACGGCGGCCACGTTCACGTCCTCCTTGACGGACGCGCGCATCAGCCGGCAGCCCAGCGCGCGCGCCACCAGCTCCGCTTCGTCGCTGTGGATGACATGCATTATTTTTAAAAGCTTTTATTTAACTTGTCCTGGAATCTTGCAATCAATATTTCACCCACTTCCACTGAAGCTATCGAGCTGAAATTTGGTACACATATTAGGTTCCGATTACAATGCATGAAAATAAAATAAAAATTTATAAAAGCTTTTTAAAAAAAATATTTTACAGTATAATTATTTAATTTAAGTAGTGAAGTGACGTAACATAGCTTGTTGCTTTTGTTATTCTGTGATGTTCAATTGCTTTTAAAATGTTGTGTGTTGTGTACAAATGTAGGTATTGTAAAATAATTACTAATCCTTACTAATACATATATAAATGGGAAAGTGTGGTTGTTGCTTTGGCCTTCAACTAGGCGTCGATAGATCGATGGATGAAAATTATTTTTTGACAGTTGTAATCATTGAGTTAAATATATATATCAATGGTTGTAATATAGCCTGGTCACAATATCTGTGCACCTGGCGTCGATGTAAGTCATATCGACGACGCTCTGCGGGGTAATTGTGTTTTAGTGCGATGAAGTTACTATCGTTATTTCAAATTCGTATTGTGTAAGACTATCAATACAATGAATGAATAAATAATATGCATCTCATGATTTTTTGATTCACACAGACATTTACGCAATTACCCCGCCGGTACAAACGCGAGCGGAGCCGCGGGTACTAAAGTGGTAACTAGGTAAAGCTAATAATAAATAAATATACTCTAAAAAAAGGTCTACTTACGGTCCGACCACACACTGGTCCATAAGATCAATTTTATTTTGAACTATAATTGTTGGGATCTCCCCACACTCATTCTCCACCTGAAAATAAAGAAAAATGTATTTTGTATTTACTTACATAAAGAATTGCCGCATTTATCTTGAAACTACACAGTAGGTACCTACCCTACATACGAAATAAGTTTTTTATCTTGTTATCCAAACAATTCCGTGAGCGATAGATAAATATAGAACTAACTGAATTCTCGAGATTCGAACCCCGAACAGTGTTAATAAACCTAGCAACGCCCGTTTGGCATGGGTGGTCACTCCGAAGTACATATGAATATACTAGGTAGTACCACAGGTAGTACACCCTTGTAGAATGTATCTGCAATCTGCATCAATCCACCAAACAAATTACTGTACCTACTGTCTATAGCTCGCGTGGAATCAATGTGATTGAAAAAGTCACTGACAAAGTTACTTTGGCACTTCATGGGCACTACTATCTAATATTATATAAACATATATTTTTCCAATCATTAATTAGGTATAGCAATCTGGCAGTTAATATTCATACGTAGTGTACCTAGTAGTGATTTTCTTTGTGCTCCATTCACCACGCAATTCAAAAATATAATTACGTATTTATATCAGTGTTTAATAGAGCCGATTGTTGCAGAGAAAGTTGATATATCTAAACGTTGTCTAATAAAGAACGACAGCGCTAATAAAGAAGACTAGAAATGGCAAAAAATACAACGCAACATTTACGCTTTCATCGTCATAAAAAGTTTCTCTTAACAGAGACCGTCATATATCCGATCACAACAATGTAATGACCAAATGTTTTTTATACTTGTCAAATTAAAAAACCTGATGTTTGAATAAAATTGATTTTAATGATAAGACTATTCCTATTAAATAATGTAGAACTTTCTAGATAACGTACCTATTTGTATAATAAAAGAGGCATTAAATATACAATGATTTATTCAATACGAGTAGATCATCATCACATCATCACTTTAGCTTAAATTCATCGTTAACTAGAAGCGTTGGACACATTCACCGAGATGGAAGTGGACAGTCTGGGCTCCCATTGCGTCCGGTCATGATCTCTACATCATTCACAACTGCCTGCACTTGAGCTGCCGTCGGCAGAGTCCTCGCAAGCAACACACCTCTTCCGCCCATCGAACAATTAATACCCAACACATATTCATCATCCACATCTATGAACAAGTATTTCGAAAGGCGGTTGCACGACCTAATTTGATTCTTCACTTCATCTTGTCCGTAATAGAATACGTTCATCAATTTTCCCGCGTTGCTCGTGTACGTAGACTGCAAAATACTTTCTTCCAAAGGAATGTCGTTGCTGCACTCATTGTTCACAGAGCTGACTTCGGCTTGAGTCACTTTTTTAAAGTTTATTATTCCGCAACTGTCCCTTTGACGTTGGATAGGCGGCCAGAAGTAAACGGAATACCACGAGCCATTTAAGATATCGAAGTCGAAGTTGTCGCCGGTTTTGTAGTAATCGATGCACCGCTTCTCGGCATTCGAGTTTATTTTACAACGCGCGCCCGATACCAGGAACACGAAGATCACCGTTAACACGTTCGAATAATGCGGCATCTTGAGAAATTTAGGCACCTATATTACAGAGATGATTGCACTGGATCCAAATATAATATCAGAAAGTGTAAACATCCGATAAATATGATATTCTACTGATGCGTTCAATAGTAGATAACTAGTTTACGTGCTTGAGAATATAATGGATAGTGGTCGGGTCGTGACCACAGTTATCGCGATCCTTTGCCTCAATTTGTCGATGCGCGCATTTTTTAAATGTTATTCAATAGTGTTATGTGTTTACTTTATCGTAAATCTTTCAAATTTAACAATATGAGAGAGAAATAAAGCTCACATCCTGATTGTTCTACATGCGTTGAAGAAGAAGAAGATGCTACAAGATTGTTCAACCTCGTAAGAAGTGGTGATGGTGCCGGGAAAGTATAAGAAATGCAGTTGTTACCTAACGGTAAGTTCGACACACAAATGTTCCAGCCTTCCTACTGTCTGTATAATACTGTAAAGACGAGGCATCGAACTAATGACCTTTGCTTACTGACCTTGAGTTTCCAGGAGTGCAGCGCGAGGAAGGAGTCGCGGTCGGTGGTGGAGAAGGCCAGCACGCAGGCGTGCGCGCCGCGGTAGTACGCCTTGGTGATGGCATCGAACTCCTCCTGGCCCGCCGTGTCCCACAGCATCAGCCGTATCTCCTCGCCATCGATCCTAGAACATTAAGCTGATTGTTGAATATCTACGCAGTAATGTTTGAATTGATTTGATCACTAAATCGAATAGTAGCTTAGAATGTGGAAAACCAAGATTCAAATCAGCTTCCCAAGTTGGGCCATTGCTCTACATACGTATTCCCTAATCATTTAGGTGTCAGACGTAGTCGCCGTATTACTTTGCTTTGTAAATGCAAGTTGATGACTTCAATTCGACTATTATAGTTGTACCTATCTACAATTCTATCGAAAATTCGCGGCAGGTGTTACTGCCCGTATTCTATTTTTTTCTAAATAGTTAATCACCGCCATAGTCTACATTCATCCCGACTTTAAGCACTGTCTTCAACTCAAGCGATAGCTGAAGAAGAAATAGAACGATGCGACAAGAGATGCTTACTCAATCTGTCGCTCGAGGAAGTCGACGCCGATGGTCTTCTTGTAGTCGCGGGTGAAGGTGCCGCGGCAGTAGCGCTGGATCATGCTGGACTTGCCCACGCCGCCGTCGCCCACGATCACCACCTTGAGCGCCGTCTCCAGCTCCTCCTCGCGCATCCTCGCACCATCCCCCCCACACCGCACATTAGCCTACGCTTCTGTCGACCTGGAAGTGTAAAAGATAATCTTATAGAACAGTAAGATCATAGGTTTTGGGGATTGTATCAATGTGGGAAGTACACTATCTCTATATGTTGTGGCTGTAAACGGTAAAGCCACATTTGTGGAAAGGCCTTGAAGGGTAAGATTACCTCTTACGCTGGTAATAGGGAATTATGAAAAGCGAAGATTATGTGAGGTGTATGACGAAAATATTTACACGCTGTATCTCAGCGCTCTACTATAACTGTTGAAGTAAAATTTACGAGCTACATATTAAAAAAATCAACTCTAAATCTAAGAACCTAGTTAAACTCAGTCGGTTATATTGAAACTATGTAAATTTTTGTTACTTTTATCTTCGCATCGCATCATGTACATCATGTACACTATGTACATCATGTACCCTAAATAGGGACACAGTCGTGTCCCTATTTAGGGTTCTGTACCCAAAGGGTAAAACGGGACCCTATTGTCACCAGGCTGTAGGTATCTCATGAACCGTGATAGTTAGACAGTTGAAATTTTCACAGAAGATGTATTTCTGTTGCCGCTATAACAACAAATACTAAAAAACAGAAAAAAAAATAAAAATTTAAGGGGAGCTCCCATACAACAGACATGATTTTTTTGCGTTTTCATAGAAAATAGTACGGAATTCTTCGTGCGCGAGTCCGACGCGCACTTGGCCGGTGTTTTATTTATAATTATTCAATGATAGGTATTCCAATATATCCGAAACGTAGCCAATATAATTACTGGCCACGTTTCGGATCCCATTCGGAACTACATTTAAACCGGGGGCACTTGTTCGCGCGAACACGCCACAAACCAGTTTAAAGGAGCACCTGTCGTAAGGAGATTGCTTACCCCGATTAAGATACGTATCTGTCTACGTGCAAAATTCTTTAGTTTTTTTTGGGCGAGGTTTAGTTTTGGAAATAAAATTAATAGAACCTACTGAAAGTGATGGGAATCCAGCAAACAGTCTTACCCCTGCCCCTACCCCTAGATGCTGCAATGCTAGTATAAGTATAAGAAACGTGTACGGTGTAACCCAATGAACGCTGGTATTATTACCGCATATTATTTATTTCCTAACGAATATCCTTACATAGCGACGCGATCCTGTTTGTCCCACGATGGTGTTTGGCAATATAAATGCTTACAGCGGATTTCTAAACTATGTATTTATTTTACCAAGTTAATTTATATTAAAGTTTCCTCAGAAAATTCAGGCACAGCGTAGAAACCATTATTTATTGTCCAGTGTGGTCTAGTTCATATTTATATTTAATATCTATCTGTGATAGTAACTAGTCACAAAGTAGGGACAGTAGATACTTTATAAATACTTATATGAGCCGTAACTGTACCAGTTAACCTCTAGATACCTACTAAAATCAGAGCAGCGAAAAAATAACAGTTATTCATTTAATTTACAGTCTAATTTTGTTATTCACAATCTCAAGTGACCTAGACATCTAGTCTAAGCTTCCAAGTCTGAATTACGGTCTACAGTGTGGCCGCTTTCAATCAAATCCACAGTCATCCGAATTAAAGAGATCTATCGGTATGAATTAGGAATAGTCGTAGGTAGATAATTTATTATTCAAGTGTGTTCTAAAAATGTTTTGCAGATACTTTCTTTTATTTATTTTTGGATTGTGATTGCTCTGTCTAAGTTGCTCTACCTAATTGAATTAATTATGAGAAAATGCAGTTGTTAAAAAGAAGCCAATGCCAGTCATCATCGTTTTTTTTCATATGTATAAATATATATATATTTTCCTAAAACATTGATCCCCATTATTTTAATAAGCCAGCACTAAAGAGTTTGTCACTTTCTGTCAATTCTGAAACGAGTTTGAATAAAGAACACAAAACACATAAAATAATTTTAAAAATTTGGGAAAATATGGTAAAACGACCACTCGTTAGGTTTTCAGTCGTCTTTGTTAATTTGAAAAACAATGAAAACATGACATGTATTGTATCTAATGAATCTCGAATTGGCGATTTCTGTACCTACCTACACAAGTGAGATACAAAAATCGAACTGATGTGTGCCTCACCGTTCGTAAAAAATTAAAACATAGGTACTTACCTACACATGTACCTACCCTACATATTACTAGCAAATAATAAGTAGATACAGCCTACGGATTCTCGCTTTGGAACCGGTCGCTTCTATTTGTTGAGATAAAACTTTCTAGCCTGAAGGGCTAGTAGGAAAAGTAGATCATTACGTTCAAACCGCCTTACTATGAGACATCATCAGGGAAATCCTGATAAAGAAGCAGTATTAGAAAGAAAAAGAAAATATTATATCTACAGGACACCAAAGACTAAAGTTAGGTAGGTACTGCATTACATTTGTCACTGCATTAGCATATTATATAATCCGTTGAGAAATCGTCAGGAGAAATTAATTGTTATATTCCACATATCGATTTAAAAATAAGTTCCTTTAGGTTGGATGTCTCAATGTCGTCCGTAATTAATAGAGCATCTGCAGTCGGACGCACTTACTCATTTCCTATTACTTAGGCTCAGTTCAGATCAGACTAGATAAACAAGCGACCTATGTATAAATACGAGTCTAAGTAAGATTATTTTCAGTATTATATGAACGTATATATCCTTTCTTATATACCTACAGGGTTACTGGTAACTCGCCGGCATATTATAATATTTTATCATTGATTGTATGACTAAAATGGTTGATTCAAGAAAAAAAAACATTTAGGTGCTTTGTCTCTCTATCCAACAAGGTACAATAAGGTACCAGAAGTAGGAATTGGTTACACAAACTTCGAAAATTTAGAATTAACACTAAACATCTTGAAGGTAAATTGTATTGATTTTTTTAATTTCTTAAATCCGAAGGTCCCATGATCCAGGCCAAGACAGTTAAACATTTTTATGTTTTTAGGTTTTGTTCAATGCAAGCAGTGTTTTTTCCGTCAGTTTACCTAAGTATGTAAGCGATAGTCTGAATTGATCCTTAGCCAATTGAAGCGCGGATGAGTCTCATTTTGATTTATCATTAGATACAATTTTACTTTCGACGGCGCGTTTCTCTTCGCGGAGTCGAGTTCCGCGAAGTCATGCAACCAGATGAAGTATTTCGATTATGTCAATATGTAGATAATATGATAAAGGTGTATAAGAACCGTCGATAATAAGGTTATCCAAAGGTTGGGTGGTCGTGCCAAATTTAAACCATTGTATTTCATTTAAAGTGTTAATCAAGATTTTCTTTCAAGTAAAAAACTTGCTAGCTTGGCGCTTGACTCAGCCCTGGTATTTTTAAACGGTTTTTTTATGTTGGTTTTATGTTTATCTAGAAAACGCCCGCAGCTTCGCTCGCGTTGAATTAGAAATAACAATAGTTTCAGTAGTAATTAGTTTGCCACCCTCGAGCCCTCCTCAAAGACAGTATTTTTATTCATTCAACTAAACATTTGTTGCAAATAATAATATGAAGCAATTCCATTAAAATTTTAAGAAATATTCAAACAAACTTCCATCCCGTATCCCAAGGGACTCTCATAATTTAAATTTCGTATAACACAGAAAATAGAAGACGTAATGTTAGGTATTTTTATTATTATTAATTTAATAATTTAATGATAATAAAATGTTAGGTAAAATTGGATTAGTGTAATCGTATTAGAACCATCGCTGGCGGATCCATTACAATTATTCTAAGGAACTATGATATTTATTTTAAATATCGACGTAAGAATCCCTTTTCAGAATTGAAAATCTACTTAAACTTAATCTTCAACAACATAAAGTGCTCGATAAGTATTAACAACGTGCCAATTTATGCGTTGCCCGAACCATTGTCTCGCGATAGTCGGCCGCAGCATGTTAAATAGGCCGTCAATCTTGACAAACGGAGCTGATCGTAAATTAAAACCAGACGTGCAAAAATCTCCTCAACATTTTCCAACACACCAAGCTCTCACACACCTGTCTCCTAATTAGAACTAAATATCGTAAGATCTCTCGGAAGATAATCGTATCTTTAGCAGCACCACCCATCCGCTTCCGCCCATGACAATAATTAAATTAATTACTAATAATTCTATGTACCTATGCATAGAATTATTAGTAATGTATATATGTAAGTACCTATACCTAACTGTCGACGTGTTATGCAAATGCATGATGATACGGTACTAAAAAATCGCTATCCCTAAGAAATGTTAGAAAACGATTACGCAAATTCTTACGACAACGATCTGAGATAAACTGCAAATACTTTCATAACTGCATCTGCAGCTGTACTGCATAGCGTCGGAAAATTAATATAATGCAATAAATTATCGATTTCTTAGTATACAGAGGCTGGGAAAGTAGCTCAGTCTCGTTGAGGTTCTATAAAACGTACGTACACACTTACATATAGGTACTTATGCAATTCGTCATGAGCCCATATTTTTTATTCAGATTGTCGCGCAAAATCTAGAAGGTTTATACATATATTGCACGGTCACATCTAAAATTAATACTGACGTATTAAGCTTTGCGTACACTCGCGAAAGATTAAGTCAGTGATAATTATAACGGCAAGATTTGGCCATCGAAGGAATAACCAAGCTAAAGGCATTAATATCAGGACTTTTCCTGCATCGTGTTGCATCTTCATCGTATCGATCGTATAGAAGTTTCCTAATGTGTTTCCATTTATCGTTTTACTGGATTTTATTGCACGCCTCATTATTCACAGTAAGTAACCAAATACCAAAGACATCCAGTCCAAATACACGTTACATTTTAAGTAAGTATAGATTTGTTACAAATGTTATAATAAGCCAATCTGTTGTAACAAATAGGTTCTTATACTAACTTGTTACTAAAATAAATCTTCTGAGTAGGTAAATCAAATTACATTATGCTGGTTGTAAAATAATATTCGATTTCAATGTGATTGCATATTCAGGTCATAAGCGACGGGTCGAGCTTCATACGAATACATACATTACAGCATTTGTAACTAGATATTACTTATTTAAGTCTATATCAAGTTTACAGATTATTTCTTGTTTCAATTGATACAAAGTAACGTTTGCTACTAACTTTTAAATGGCTATGGGTAGACTCCAAATGCCGACTCAGAAACTATAAGTGTTCCTTGTTGACCTAGGTATTTGCACGAAAGTTCACGGAACTATGTAAAATAATGACTTCGTGTTTTCCAGTATCTTAGAATAGAAAGCTAGAAAGCTATTGCAAGTAAAACATTGAAAAAAGGTAAGATAAGTTCAGGTAACTAGGCATGTGATAGTCATTTAGTCATACTATTGATTGCGGAATTGAGCTGATGAAAATAAGATGTAAGTGAGTCAGAAAAACACGCAACGTAAAGTGGACACGCTGTGGCTCGCGTCGAAGTAGCGTCCATAGACCAATGGCTCGCGTCCATTCAATGTGATCGACAGAGTTAACGACAGGTGCGGTCGGTTTGTGGATGGGTGACCACTAGTGGCAAAATTTAATGGGCGCCACCGCGCTTCGGAGGGCACGATAATAGGTATCTTCCTACTTTATTTTATGAATCTTATATACTCGTAGATAGGTACATGCTTTTTCCGCAGTAGAGGACTAGATAATTTACATCTGAGCCAGAAATAAAGCGCAACAAAGAGGTCAAAATTCCTTTCAATACCGTTAAATTTCCTTACATTAACTACTTATTACTTTTAAGGGGCCCAAAGCTAAAAACTCAATAGTCATTAATCTCAGTGACCGTTCATTTAGTGCAAACATTAGATGTAGAGTTTAAGTCGATGGAATATCCGGATTCGCGCAAGTGAATGGATACAAGAGTGCGAGGGGTAATGCGATCCCCTGCGTACTCTGCGTAGCGTCAATTATGTATACCTACTGTGGTAGCGTCGCTCTCGAATCTCTCGATATCTGCGAGGGAGGATCGATTCGCCGGGTGCGAACTAGTACAAGTCACTCGCTCATTGTGGTCGATTCAAATAAGAATTAAATTACCGGTACTGAGGTAGGAATACCTAGGATTCTATTACCGATCTCGGTATCTACATTGAATTTTATATGCGTAAGAAGCCATGAACTGTAATAAAAGTTTTCACCGCTGCTGTCATTGAAAGGCCCCCCCTGACCACCGGAACATTACATTATTCCTACACAAAACTGTCAGATAAACGTTTTCATTTAGGGAACAATTAGTACCTAACTCGATTACAAACGGTATAACACCGTTTACACGGAGACAATACGAAGACGACCTCGACAGCTTCCGCGGAATAATATTCTTTTGTTCTCGATACTCGATGTGCTACAATTTGTCAGGGAAGCGAAACATTGACCTTCACAATAGGATTTTAACGAAATATGAGTACGATTGCATATTAACAATGGGTTATTAATTATTATTAGGTAGGTATTAGTTGTTCTTGTTCTTAAAACTTTAAATACGATGTACATGTATGGTTTCCTAGCAGCGCAGCGACAATTGCCTGCAATCCAATCTTACGCGTAGAGGGAGATGGTGTTCTTCGGAGAAACACGGTTGAATAACAGGTGTGGGTAACCCTGGCTAGCTACACTACGAGACCCAGCCCAGTTGAGCCTAGTGAGGGATGTATGAATGGGCAATCGCAATAACTGTTCTTAACTTTATAGGTAAACTAGTGGACGCCCACCGCTCCACGCTCGCGTGGAATTAGACATTAACTAACTTCAAAAACGGCAAAGTTTCATACTAACTTTGCACCCCTGTTTTACCCCCTTAGGGGGTGAATTTTCAAAAATCCTTTCTTAGTGCTCCCCTTCGTTATAAAAGGAACCCCTGTGCAAAATTTCAAGTTTCTAACCCTTATAGTTTAGGCCTTGCGTTGATAATAATGTCAGTCAGTCAGTCAGTCAGTCAGCTTCTCCTTTTATATATACATAGATTGAAAACTTTACATCTTATTAAATTAACATCTAAAAGAACTACGGATTATAGATCTAATTCAAGTAGTAGGTGGGTTTATATCGTCAGGTTCGTCATTATTGGTCATTCAACTTGCTAACGGCATTCCGCTTGTCTCGCAAGACATTGTTCAGCAGACATTTGATCGTACAACATCGCTGTCGCTTAATCTAACTACCGTGCTCGCTTGTGTCGTGAAGCTCTTAACATCTCATATTACGGTGCACCATTATACATACTGCATACCACGCAATCACGCATATATAGGACGCTATCGATATGCGTCTCATGAATAAATGTTCGGCACTGATAATCTTGCCGTGTCGCATGTCGTGGAAATGTGCAAGTAAATTACGATGATGTTAGTTCCACACAGATACACGGATTACCAAGTGAATGATTTATGTGTAAAGAAATACTTTGCGTCGAAAATAACGCCTTCAAAGATCCGTTTTTAATCAGAACAAAAATATTAATATATAACGTAAGTAGGTATATCGATATTATATGTATATTATAATATTATTATAAATGTGTAAGCATATTTGTATTATTATCAAAAGCGGATAGACCCTTCCTCTTCTAAATCTACATTGACTTATACATATTAGATAATTAAAGGCTAATAGAACCGATTCCAAAGAATTTCCTACCCTTCTAAAGTTCGATCACAACTCTACTTTTTCTCGTTTCAAAAATAATTAATATTGAACTAGTAGCATATTTCTTGCTACACCCCTGGCGGTAGAGTCACTAGAGTCCCGTCCCGAGCCGAATGAATGAGAGCAGGCGTCCTTGCCGCGGCCGCCGGCAGGAGATAACGGCCTATTGACGAACCATTTGCAATAATTTGCTTTTGGTATCATAGTATTATTCTTTAAATTTAAAATAAGTAGGTATATACCTATTCATTATAAACTTAAAGATAGCTTAAGTTAACCTAGCAACATTAAACTATAAATATATAATAACTAATATAAAGATAGGTACTTATTATAAGATCTAAGGTTTTTTTCAGATTTCGTAGTTTGATAGTGGCAAATTATCCGGAATTACGGAGATTTGCATCATTACTACTAAGTACTACTAGGGTACTAGATTTGATTCATGATTTATTTGATTTCCAGCGCAGTTTAGTGCTGTTGGCTTAGATTAAACTTCACTAATCTAAGGCTGTTGGTATGTATGTATTATTCATTCATTTCTGCAATTTTCCTACGAATGTTGTATTTACAGCTTAATCAAGATTATTCTTGGTGGCTTACAAAAACTTGCTGCAAAATAAATTACGAGAACGTAGAATATCTGAGCGGAGGAGTTAATACTTACAAGTACCGCTAAGTGCGACCATCACTCATCAAGTTGATGCAATCTGTGTAGCGATCATTCATTATAGTTTCTTGCCTGTGGTCCTTATTACATACAACGCCTTAATTTACGAGAGAACAGTTAGTTGGTCTTCTTAGCAAAGTAGGTAAAAACTTGAGAAAATCTCCTGATATTCATCAGAGACCATAAGTCCTTAGCTCTGGCAGGTCTACTGAAATTTGCAACATAAAGGAATCTTCAAAACGGTAAAATAGCTTGAAGCGTGAGTTAGGTAAGTCAAAGTCAAAGTCAAAGTCAAATAATTTATTTCGCTATGAGGTGATTAGACACGCTTAACGAAAGTCTAGGTACCTAACTAAAAACTACTTAAACTACTAACTGATCTATATAAGGCAAAGGATTAGCTATTGATTATTGAATGAATAGCTAATCCTACACAGGTGTCTAACTTGCCTTAAGATAAATTTACAATAATTACCTACCACTAAGCTAAGCTCTAAGTCACGATAGACTATCTATATGGTCATCGGCTTTAGGAAGAATTTACAATATTCTTATCCTATGCCCTAGTGTAGGCCGAGAGAGAAAAAAGCCGGAGGAAAAAACTCTCGGTACTCTTTTAAAATTCAAATTAATTTTTACAGAAAAATGCACAGTATGACCATGACATGATTAAGTCAGACACGAGACAGCCAATCGTGTATGCCAAGAATCACCCCATATGCCACCTGCTTACAATTTTTAGTATAATTAATACAGAAGCATAGTGATAGCCTGTCAGAGTTTAATTCAGTCCCATGCCTTTATATCATCCAAATACTCCTGAATATTATAATAAGCTTTTCGACATAATGTTTGTTTGATGGTTTTTTTAAACCTTTGTAAAGGCAGAGACTGAACCGCAGCCGGGACTTTATTGAATATTAGAATAGACATTCCTATGAAGGAACGACTTTTCTTACTAAGCCGGCATTTAGGAAACGCTAATTTGTGGCCGTTCCTTAGTGTTACATTGCGTAAGGCATTTAGGTCACTACGACTTACAAACTGATGCCTATTTTTACGAATATACATAATATTCTCATAGATGTACTGCGATGCAAGGGTTAGGATGTTTATTTCCTTAAATTTTTCTCTAAGGGAGTCTCTACTTTTCATTTTGTATATATAACGGATAGCCCTCTTCTGCAAAATAAAAATAATATTAGCATCAGCTGCATTACCCCAGAGTAAAATGCCATAGGACATTACACTGTGAAAGTAACTAAAATATACCAATTTAGCGGTATCGACATCCGCCAAACAGCGTATCCTTTTAACCGCGTAAGCTGCAGAACCTAGTCTATCCGCCAGTCGACAGATATGGGGTCCCCACTGCAACTTCGCATCAATGGTGATTCCAAGGAAAACAGTCGAGCTAACTAAGTTCAGTTTTTCACCATTTAGTTCCGGTTGCTTATCTACTTGTTTCACATTAGGTGCTGAAAATTTTATGCAATTGGTTTTATTGCTATTTAAGAGTAGGTTATTTACGCTAAACCAATGCACAACTTCAGAGAGAGCATTGTTTACATCGTCATAGTTAGTTTGTTGCCTGTTTAATTTGAAAATTAATGAGGTGTCATCTGCAAACAATACAATCTCGTTATTATTCTCTACCATATAAGGTAGATCGTTAATATATATTAAAAACAGGAACGGACCCAGAATCGATCCTTGTGGGACCCCCATCTGTACTTGTAGTGTATGCGATCTATATATAATCTGTTAAACATGACGTTTGTCTCGAGCACACGGGAGTGACGTAAACAGTCACGTATTAGCCACGGGCGAGAACGGACGTTTGCTGACGCACTGGTGTGGTAACGAGCCAATTAACGTACCCTTTATGACAAGGGTGACACGGAGCACTACATATGGCGACGAGAATAAAAGGTTAGTGGTAAATTAAAAATATTAAAAATATTTTTTCGAAGTACGAAGAGAGGAAGGTTGAATAAGTATGTAGGTACATAAATAAAATTGGATGGTCTAAGAACTTTATGCATTGGATGTTTATTACTTTAGGATTGATTGTTAAATTACTGATGGATCAACATAAAATAAATATACATACCTCTGTCCATAAGGATCCCGATTACCTAATCATCGTGTCGCGGCATTGCTATGCGGTAGGCAGGTATCGCGGCAGATTATTGTAAAAAATTTATTACAGTTTTTATTATTCATAAAATTGAGTTCGAATTCCTAGTTGTTCTAGTCAGTACTTCAAATGTATCGCGACGAACAATATACACTTCGCCTCATTTGAGGTGGGACATTGTGCGCGCTCATTACAAAAAAAAAAATAGGCTACTCTTACAAACTCATGTATGATTCGCGTCCTACTCTTCACTATAACGCATCGCACTCAGTGAACACTTAGAATTATGTATCGTGTAGGTATGTAAGTTACATATCGGCGGCAGGGTGAAATTAGGTGGTCGAGACGTTAAGTTCTATAAACTATTTAATTTTCTTCAATAGAAAATTACATTTTAACTTATTACTAAACTAAATCTAGAGTGGTGAGAGACCCGTCCAATGTTAGGCACGGAATGTCTTGTTCGTGGGACCGCTACGCGACCAATCGAATTGTCCGTACGTAACATGTATGTAACCGCCATTGTTTTCCAATACATTACAACTACTTACCGTAAACTGTGTGGTGGTTTTATATTGTTTTGAGTAATATTATACCGGAACAACAGCGGCAACACTAGTTATGCTATTATTTATTCGAGGCTATGACTTTAGTAATCAATAATTTTAATGAATTACAACTAAAGCTGGTAATTTAATAAGCCATACCTAACGGTACTAAGTATTGACCTAGATAGGTTGATTTCTTGTATTTATTTAATTATTAGAGTTAAGGCATCCCAACAACATTTCACAGATTATTATACGAATTACATTAAATGGTGTTGTGTGCCAGAGTGAAAATGTCACTTACAAGGAAGCACAACTTACACCGAGAACATGCATATTATATTATAAAAATAAAAAATAAAATAGCCCTTTATTTCCATGAAAAATAATACAAGCACAATAATTACAATTTTCGTTACACAAATTTCACAAATACTTTTAATTTCAAAAATAAAATTTTATTTATATTTACCTAGTTATAATAAAAATTTAAATTTCACAAATACCTATGAATTTCAAAAAGAGTAGGTAGGCTCTTTGTTGTATTACCTGTGTTGTATTTCATTCCAATACATAATAAAAAATACGCTTTATAAATAGATTGAATTTACAGCATTTTTTATGTAAGTTACTACAAAAAACTCGTTGCCTTTGGCCAAGGCATATTATATTAAGTTATATTATTATTATATAAGTTTCAAGTAGACAAGATGATATAGGCTCTTATTTCAGTGATAACAAAATCATAAATAAATAAATTGTATCATAAACTCATAACCAGGTACTTACACCTACCTGAAGGATTGTTCTTAAAGGGATAAAACGTATAGATTTTAATCTGTACTGTGTGAAATGGATTGCCTACCTGAAGAATTGCTCATATGGGTGTAAAACGAAAAGATTTTAATCTGTATTGTGGACATGTGTGACATGTAACATGGATACAGATACTCTTCGGGGATCATCGAGATGAAGGGTACCTACATATCCTATGTTTCTATTAATTAATTCGACTGCAAACATTTGTTGCTAATATGAAGCAATTCATCAATTCTATTCATCCTTTAAGTAATATATCTGAGACTACGCTGCGCGGGGCCACCCACACCGCTTTATTTTATAAATGCATTATTTTCCTTAGACGGACATTTTAAATTCGTTATTGGTATGTTTTGAATGGAATTTCCGATTTTAACAATTTGTATTTTACGGGTATTGAAACGGTCTTTAATAAAATATCATTTAATGCGATAAGGACTGATACAGAGGTATGAATAATGTGGTTTGATTATATTGAGCAAATTATATCAACTTTTAAAATGTAAAAAAGTTGTTATAGTGGCATAACTACAGTAGTTGGATATATGGTATCGCGACACTTTTGTAAATAATGAGGTGTCTGCAAAGTCGTAGTACATTATTTAATTTTTATTCTATCATCAATAGTTTTCGCAGATAGCAAGAATATGTTAGGTAGTACGAACCTATAAATCGTGCGTGATCGTGTGTAACTGGTAGTACGAACCTACATGAAATTGTGAATCGTGCGTGATCGTGTGTAACTGGTCGTACGAACCTACATGAAATTGTGAATCGTGCGTGATCGTGTGTAACTGGTAGTACGAACCTACATGAAATTGTGAATCGTGCGTGATCGTGTGTAACTGGTCGTACGAACCTACATGAAATTGTGAATCGTGCGTGATCGTGTGTAACTGGTAGTACGAACCTACATGAAATTGTGAATCGTGCGTGATCGTGTGTAACTGGTAGTACGAACCTACATGAAATTGTGAATCGTGCGTGATCGTGTGTAACTGGTAGTACGAACCTACATGAAATTGTGAATCGTGCGTGATCGTGTGTAACTGGTAGTACGAACCTACATGAAATTGTGAATCGTGCGTGATCGTGTGTAACTGGTCGTACGAACCTACATGAAATTGTGAATCGTGCGTGATCGTGTGTAACTGGTAGTACGAACCTACATGAAATTGTGAATCGTGCGTGATCGTGTGTAACTGGTCGTACGAACCTACATGAAATTGTGAATCGTGCGTGATCGTGTGTAACTGGTAGTACGAACCTACATGAAATTGTGAATCGTGCGTGATCGTGTGTAACTGGTAGTACGAACCTACATGAAATTGTGAATCGTGCGTGATCGTGTGTAACTGGTAGTACGAACCTACATGAAATTGTAAATCGTGCGTGATCGTGTGTTAGGTAGTACGAACCTATAAATCGTGCGTGATCGTGTGTAACTGGTAGTACGAACCTACATGAAATTGTAAATCGTGCGTGATCGTGTGTTTAGGTAGTGCGAACCTACATGAAATTGAAAATCGTACGTGATCGTGTGTTTAGGTAGTGCGAACCTACATGAAATTGAAAATCGTACGTGATCGTGTGTTTAGGTAGTGCGAACCTACATGAAATTGAAAATCGTACGTGATCGTGTGTTTAGGTAGTGCGAACCTACATGAAATTGAAAATCGTACGTGATTGCGTATTAGGCAGTAAATGCATTATGATACTAGTTGACTGTATGTAGATGTGGGGATGAATTAATAATATACTGTAAACTTGTAGTTACCAAGATTTACTTCAGTTCTAGGTCGCCCCATATCTACCTACCACGAAAATTACAAACTTATTGCCAGCTCCGGAAAAGCTGAATTTCGAAGGAGACAACGCTACAGTTGCTTTAAGATTTAAGCAATGGAAAAGATGATGGTCACCAGGTTATTTCCCTTTTGCACAGGATTCGTAGTGGGAATACCAGACAGGTCTGTCACCTTTCCTCCTCTTGCGCGGCGCTGTAGGCACTCCTGCGCTGAGGGAATTCGGAATAAGGGGAGATCCCCTCTATCCGGGAAATTGCTCCAGGGGTAAACCCCGTTGGTGACTTCCCCGCTGTTGAGCGTGAGAGCCAGTCGTACGTCGCGCACGCGACTAGCCGTATGTCACGAATTCCCCCTAGATGGTCGGAGGGAAGAAGGTCCAACAGCTCTCTATGTAGCGGTCGGCCTTCAGGGTTGCGCGCGTGCAGCGGCGCTGTCCCTCTTAGGTGAGGATGTGGCCCATTGTCGGCGCGGTTATACATAACACGTCCAGCCTGCTGTCGCGCGCTATCACCGCGTTCCGGACGTAGCGCCCCGCTCCTGTGATTTCTCGCAGGGCGAGGCTGGGCCTGGAGACGCTTGCGCTGCGTGGCGCCGCCAGAGCATACCATGCTGGCGCCGCGTACGTACTCTTAAGCCTAGATCGGATATAGCACTTGTAATGGGAATACCCGTGTCTGCACAAGATGCATCGTCGGACGGGCGCATTTGATGCGTCGTGTTACAGGTGCGCTAGGCGGTCGCGGTGCTACGGTGACAGCTGCAACAGCCAGTGGTTACAAATGATTGGATAATGCCTACCTACTAAAGAAAAGTTACATCCTGAAAAAGTCCAAGGTGCAGCCGAGGACGGTGCACGATCGACCCTCACTAAGCGGTCAACTACCCGACCGTGCCTATAAAAAGCCAAACGCGGCCAACGAAGGGTATGGTTGCTCAGCCGTCGAAGGGTAAGGTTGTCGGTACCTATGCTATGTGTCGGAAACTACGCTGCTTTGCTGTAAGTACGTTCCATATTTTAAGTAGCACAATTTGATGCTACAATTAAAGGTAGTCCCTCACTCTTACCACTTTGTGGTATGCAAATGTCATAGTAGGTAAATTAATGGGTCACTTAGATTATGCTGTCAAAAAAAAAAAAAAAAATC
Organism: Carterocephalus palaemon; assembly: GCA_944567765.1. NCBI lineage: Eukaryota > Metazoa > Arthropoda > Insecta > Lepidoptera > Hesperiidae > Carterocephalus > Carterocephalus palaemon. The sequence goes on along the minus strand of OX155655.1, from coordinate 3,320,817 downwards.
AACAAGTTTTGTATAGGTTCGGATATCTTATTATAAATTCTAATACACATTCCGTAGGAATTGCTTTGGAGGCCTGCATTTTGGGAAAGGCCTATGTCCGTATCAATTAATGTCTATTTTATACTGATATTTTTCTTTACTCAATACCTTTTTGTGACTTATGTATTGGGATAGGGCCATTGTAATGGTGATAGAAAACGGCACGCCGAGTATCCAACACTTTTGAAGGATGGATGTAGTAGTAAGGAATGTACTTACTCGTCGTGAGATAGGTACCTAGCTCATTTATTTCTAGTTGTTTCATAAATCTACGAGATCTACATATGGATTTTTAGAGCGATACTTTATTAAATAAAAAATAAATAAAAATCATGGACCCTAAACTGGGTACTGACCTGTGCTATGGGTGTCGGAGTCTCATATGCATGTATGGACATTTTAAAAACATGCTTGAATATATAGTATCGACATCCGGATGGTGTAACATGCCAGTTTACAAGATCGAATACAATCTTAGGCTTTGTGAAAACACAACTAGAAACCTAGTACTTCCTACTGACTGCAATTGCGACTATATAGTATATGATATCCGTTGATGACTAATCCAAAAAACAATACTCATTATATTACAAATACGCCACCAACGCATCAAACGCGGCGCGTGTCGTGTTTATGTCTGACATGAAGCGACTTGCTGACGGTTGCTGGCTGGACTGTTACTAACGATCTGATCAACTGGTGTCCTTCATAGGTTTATAATACTTAATAGATTGGCAATGCGAAAGAAAAATAACATAGATACCCATATTAGAGCGAAAAAGATAAGCGAGACCATTGCGTACACGCTATCAGCCGGTATAAGCCCAACGTCAGTTGTAAACGAAACAAATTTTATTACTGAACGATTCGTGAGTGTCTATATTCATGGTTGAAGTTACCGGCTTACTCACGTGTGGTTTGAGTCGAGAATGGTCCGACTGGTTTCGGTCTCTTGTGATGATCATCTTCAGGAGTGAACGTGCTCGCGGCGGGCACGGCGTTCACAAACAAATTTTGCTTATTTTTCTAAATCTTACGTTTGAAAGCGTACATTTGGTGTTAATTAGACAAATAATTATGGTTACGTATACAGTACCAGAAGGTAACTCATCTTAGAATGAAAATACATAGAAGTATGCATTTCATATGTAAGCAAGATTGAAATATTTAATTCTCCAATTGCAATGTTAGTGAACTTTGAAAAAAAAAAAAAAAAATTAATTTAATTAACAAATGGATGGGTGGTGCTGCGAGCTCGTTTGCTATCTTAATGTGGACTATGTTCTCGATTATTAAATTTATAATAAGGAAGGGATGTAGTGTATGCGATCTATATATAATCTGTTAAACATGACGTTTGTCTCGAGCACACGGGAGTGACGTAAACAGTCACGTATTAGCCACGGGCGAGAACGGACGTTTGCTGACGCACTGGTGTGGTAACGAGCCAATTAACGTACCCTTTATGACAAGGGTGACACGGAGCACTACAGTACTAAAGACCCAGACGATCTTGTACCGCTTACATCGACTTTCTGAGTTCTTTCGCTGAGATAAGAAATCAGAAGATTCAGCGCGGTATTTTTAATGCCATAAGTATCTACTTACAGAATTTTCAAGAATACCCCTGTTACCAGAGTATATTAAAGGCACAGAAATAGATAGAATAGACAAGATAGAACGGTGAACTGGGTATATACCCAGTGCCGCTATCTTGCAATATACTGCAAGATATCTTGCACGTTCGGTCAGTGCGCGTCGATACTTGTTACGGTACCTTAGATTTGATTACAACTAAAACGAGTGTGTCACCTCACTAATTACTATACGTAGTGTTAGCTGCAATAAATCTTTTTAGGTCGCAGCGGCTAATGGGCATTATGGCCCACACCCCCTTCCTACAAATAATTACTAAAGTGTGACGTCACATAGTAGTCGGGACTTTGGCAGGGCTGACGAAAAGAGTGACACGAATAGTTGTATCAAAACAATACGTGATCGCCGTTCCATCTTGATTAATTTCTGTGAATAAAGGGTTTTTAATTTGTACACTGGGCCCATTCAAGTTGGATTGAGGTGCATTGTAGGTTAGTTTAGGTAACTATTATAAAAGTTATGCCGTTATTGCTGGAATTTTTCCTATATACGAGTATATGCCATAAAATCCTAAAGAAGCCATAATAACAGTTCAAACTGTAGAGACTAGTATAACTAGTGGAAATATAATATTATATTGGACGCCCCGGAGCTTCGCTCGCGTGGAATTAGACATAAAAATAGTTTCTATTATATAGCCTATGTCACTTAGTGAAGATGCAACTTTCTAAAGGTGAAAGAAATTTTGAAATGAGTAGTTTTTGTGTGAAAACATTACAAACAAATCTTTCCTCTTTATAATATTAGTATAGATAGATAGTTTAAGACAGGACAGTTAAGTATGTTCTGTCGTTCTCTGCAATCTCTACCTACTCATAAATTATATTCAGGATTTAATGCTACGATGTAAACAAATATTGAATGTCATTGTTTGAGCTCCTTATTGACTGTACAGTTAGTAAGCTGCGTGGGCAAATAGGTACTTCGGCGTAAGTATGAGCTCGCTAGCCTTCCGCCTTCGGTTTGGTCGCGTTTTTCTTTGGGTTTGGGAGAATGAAAAAAAAATTGATTCCGAGAATCGTTTGAATGAAAATTCCGCAGATAAGCCAACCTCCAATTTCATGTGTCCATCTTAAATAAAGGTGTACCTACCTAGCATCTCCATATCTGTAGTTCAATAGGTATAAAATTGAAAAATGAAGGAAATTTAATGAAGGTACCTAAAGGATGGCTAGGTGTATTTCTAAGATTTTTTGAGATTCTTGATATAACATTGTAATGATATTAAACTCGAAGTTAAAATAAGTGCTTACTTAGGTACATGGCACGCACTTGTTTGTAGAGTAGTGACCTTAAAACTAGGAGACGAAAAAAACGCAGCCCCTCGTGGTCGACAGGTGTTCAAGCACCTGTTGTCGTCCGTAAGTCTGCATACCATCCCAGTTACATGATTTTGTCTGTAGTTTTATTGTCCTGCCTATTTTGTATTGATCTGGCAGATTATTTCAAGTCATAAAAGTAAAGTAAGTACCACAATATTATGATAAAACATTCCAGTATTACTCCGTACCAGTACCACAGAATAATAGTACAAGTCCAGTACCGAGTATTGGTACCTAATAACCAGGTATAAAATCTCGTTAAGCAGATAGGTTTACCTTGCTTTTTGGATCACCTATCCAATTGTGGAAGGTTTTCATACACCTATTTTTTTATGTATGGTATACAGACAGAGCTACTTTAACATGACTTTAAAACATCTTGTTAAGCACTTCAATAATCCAACGTAACAAATGAGAATGGATTAAATTATAGTGGTGGAGCCATTGTATCTGGTCTAGTTACTTTTACCTTTCTCACAACATATCTTGTTGGCCGATACGAGATTTGTTTCCGTGGAATTCACGTGCCTGACGACCATTTCCGCGGTTTTTATGTAACTCGCGCGCCATAAAAATATTGCGTCGTCTAGTTTAATGTTATGTTACATTTAGGTATAAATACTTAATTAAAGTTAAATGCATTTCGTAACTACTTAACATTCTGAAGAACAACTTTACTTTATTTATTTAAAACTTTGAAAGAGGAATTCAGAAATCATGCCAGTGTTTCTGCACGCCTCATTTTATAGATTAAAAGAAAAACTCTATGTAGGGTACTACTTATCTGGTAAAATAGAACATAAGTACCATAAATACCACAAGAATAAATTATTCTAGTGATTCTACGCAGATTAAAGAAGAGAAATTGACACAGTAGAGACATTTATCTACCTATTTTTAAGCTTTCAATGTTTTAAAAACGTGCTAAAATAATATGCAAATATTGCACGCAGTATAGATATGGATATGGAGAGTATTTACGAGTGATAAAATTCCAAGAAGAGAAATTTGTCACTGTCATTATTAAAGTTTGATCATTTTATTAATTTTTCAATTATATATTGGAGGAACTAAAAATTGTATACTAAATAAAGGAACATAATATATTTAGGAAAAGCAAATACATATAAGGGCACCGGCGTCATTGGGACATACTCGTAAATGAGTCTGAAATGGGTACATTGAACTCGACAGTTTTTTAATCTATGTTTTATGAAAGGAAAAAATGCAAGTTTCGAGGAGATATGTGTGAGATACCACGCTACGAGGCGTGAACCGTGACTGTGACGCCAATGGACAGCGACCAGCTCCCAACACTATACACAACAACTATTTTAAAATTATTAATTATTATTTTAATTAAAATATATGAAAACTCGACAGAAGATACTGCCAACTTCTTTATTTTTTGACCATGCATTTAGCCATGCCCATGCATGACAATACGATGTTAGAGACGCAATAGACCTGATTTAGCGCTCTACAACGTACATTCGGTGACGCCGTAAAGGTCTATATCACCATTCAGTAATGCGGCGAATAGCGGCTCACTGCAGGGCACGGGTCTCTTTCAGAAGTCAGAGTCTTGAGAGTCAGTGATAGGCAATTAAGTTACTTTGTCACTTCACAAGCGGATCTTACTGTCGGAGGAACACTCGGTTGATAAATGCCTTGAGCCGCGTGAGCATGACCGCTTCGAGTTCGACAAATGAATAATAAAACTCGTAAACTATGCCAACTATGTTACATAAAGTAAAGTAGGTACAATCTTTACGTAAAATCTTTTACTTTAAAATCAATTTTATTATGTATCTATCTAATATTAGCCCATATAATTATACAGCATAAAAAGTCATTTCGCCTTATGAAAATACGATCAAGCTACTCTAATAGATACATATCTAGTTATGTGACTCTTAGATTATACTGCCGGAAATGTATTCCATAAAGTAATTCAAATTGACAGTGCAACTTTCGAAATAATAGAGAGTTTAGGATTAGCAAATCAACACTAGAAATACTAAAATATTCTAACATCTATAAGAATCGAAAGGATGCTAACTTTCTTTTAGACTTAAATAATAAATAATTTCTATGCAAGACGGAACTCAAAGTATCGCATAAAATAGATTTGAGCGAGTATTAATCTTCGTCTACAAGTTCTTTTGATAGGGAAGTAACCTACTTAGATATTTATAGTATAGTTACTTCTCGGGTCTAGTAAGATAGTTGTTACTACTGTTAGCTTAGAATATGTATTACATACTACTGTATACAATACTCTAAGACTGTTATGTACCTACCTGATATATCAATGGATACCTGTATCAGAGTGGGTTCTCTGTTTGTACTAGCCTGTATGTCTGTACACACCTCTACCATTTTTGTGTACTCTTGAGCTGAGGACCTATAATTTAACTTCATTGAGATTAGAACGGCGTGGGGCGTTGGGCAACAGCTACATTTGAATTCTGAAACCCATCTTGAATTTTAGTCTTTTTCCTCTATGGTTTTAACTCTATAATCTGAGACTTTTACAATAAAATACAAATATGTATAAAACAAACATTGGTGATCAATGATCATAGTATATTAAAGATATCGTCGTCGATCAAAAGCCAGCTTACTAGTAATATTAGCAATGCCACAAGCTATCCATTATGAAGTCGAAGCTAAAGTATCTCACGACGAAGATGTTTCACCTTGCCTTGCGCTGCCGAAGAATGGATTGCGCGCTGTGCAAAAACTATACTCGAGCTAACTCGTCTCATTTAATTAGTGAAATGGTATCCCCGCGATGGAGTAGCTAATTATCGTTTTTAACCTACGATTCTTTGTCACTGTTCGCTTCTGTGCTCTGTTTATTCTGAAGATACCAACAATAAGTTAACATCAGAGTCATCATCTAGTTCGGAGCTCTATATTAATATCATAGTTATAGTAGTAGTTGTGGCCTTTTGAAGTTAGTTTCCTTATTATGTAGTCTAATAGCCAAGTGAGCATAAACTCAACACATGTTAGGTACCAACTGACTATCAAAATTGCTGAGCCTTTGTTTGAAATTATCCATAGTCATCATGCGTTGCCATTTCCCCTCAATTACAATTGCTCGCGTAATTCCAATTGAAGCCAACTGAAGTACTTATATAGGATTAAAAGCAGTTTTCTGCTTCACGCCACAATGGGTGTGGCCCACGACGCACCGTGTTCCACCTGGTATTGTTTTGCGAGCTTACATAACTTATTGATAATTACGGAATTGGTTGGGGAGGAAACATCCAAGCAGGTGTGGACGGCCGTGTGTCGGCATCGGGATCGATATGTAATGGACCGAGTTAAGCAAGGGCGGGCACGGTCTTTGGCGTGAGCTCACAGTGAGGACTTTAAAACTCATGACAGGATTGCAGCTCAGGTTTTTTGCGGCACATTCGAGTTATTTTTGTAAAATACAATTTTATATATTTTTTTTTGTTTCCTTTTTTCAGGACTTTTAAATGTTCCATCTGGTAACCCTGTATAGGTATACCGTAATAACACAGCCGATATTATAATAACAGTTTAATAGTGTAATATAGCACAATTATAAGCACATGTAAGTACTTTACCCAAACTTTACCAAACCTCATGGTTGGAATTCGACGGTTAAACGGTTGGCTAACCTATTATTTTTCTACGCTTTACACATTTTTTTTAAATCCCACTACTCACGTACAACCTACACGTTCACTAGATAATTAAATCTTCTAATACTTACCTACTTATTTTTTATTTATCTTTCCACCAAAAAGTTGATTTTTATGATACATTGCAAAGAATTGTGCCTATAATTTAGGTAGAACGGTAGATTACATCACTGCAAAACACGGAACGAGAAATAAAGATCGTGCGTTTTTCCCGCAACATCATATTTTTCCGTATCAGAAAGATCCGTAAATCGACAAAGACAAATATAATCAGAGATCTCCACGCAGGTTTTGATGTTGTGAACAATTTCACAACCACACCACTACAAAACTCACAACTGCCTACGCACTTTATAATAGGTATCTATTATTTAATCTGGTGTTCAACCAAAACAAAGCTTAAAACCTGTTCCTCAAAATCTTATCTCGCATACACACACGGAGGGACTATTTAGATTCGGAGGTAGGTATCCGGATGTGCATATTTGTGATTTTGCCAAGTTTAATGGAAAAAACCAGCATTAAATGACCTTGCTTTCCGATGAAAGCTTCATGCATTTCACATGTTTCTGAAGAGAAATTGGCATGCTTAAACCTATGTAGGTACAACACAATTTAACCGACAGAGACCTTAAATTGCTTAGCAAGTTAAGTTCTCTAGCTAGATGATAAAAAGAATTCTGGGGATTTTTATAACTACACGCTTCACAAGGGAAGTGCTCAAATTGAAATAATTGATGCCTTCTGTTCTGTAGCTTCTTTATCTGGAATGTTGGTAGGTATAATAATCTTGGCCTGCATATAAAAGCAAAAAAAACTGGCACGATGCATAGTAAAGTGGTTATAAATTGTCAACATTGTGGAAGATAGCCATGGAATGAAGGCTCTATACGCAACATGAAGGCGTATGGCTAATGCTCTTTTAGTACCGCATTATTTTGTAAGTAGCTTTTTGCCGTCGCGTGCTTGCAGATGTGAGCCAACATTAGTGCCAGTTGAGGCCTTAATGGAAATCCTTAGCACATGGAACGCAGAAATATGGAATATGTATTGCTCGCATTTAATATTAGTAGTTAGGTATATTCCAGCTGATTCCAGCACTAGACGGACATCAGTGAACAAAAATTATGCTCCCATATTTGATAATTCAAGGTAGGTAACAAGTCAGTGTAGTTGTATATTTCCTTTGACATTTAGTGGTTCGTGAGCTTTTATTGGATCAAATTACTTTATGCATGGAAGTAATAATAATTATAAATAATATCATAGATATCATAGACGTTCTCTAGAATACTCTAGATGTAGTCTTTAGATCCTTCATGTAAAGGCCGGTTTGCCACTATGTTCTTAAACTCTCTTTGCGCGTACGTATACATTGACATACATATTACTCTTTCAATATCATTGCTCGTATCTCGTAGGTATGCCATATTCTTGGCCCCTGCAATAGCTGCAGGTAGTAGGTACCTACATACATAGCGGCAACGTAGCGCACCATTTCATTGGTCTCGATCTCTTTCCATACAATTATTCATTAATTACAATGTAAAATTCCTCACGGAACTAAACACTAATAACACACTTTCCTTTCGTTAAGTCTTCGATATAATTATATCTAAGTACACAATGTTTGATGGATCTTCCTCGTTGGATATTCCAGCTTGGAATTGGACTTATGTCATCAAAGACTTACCTAATTACTGTACATGGCTTCTAGACCTTTTCTCTAGTTCACCAGGATTACTTTCCAAATGGTTTTTCGTAAATAAACAGCCGTGAAATATAAGGTAGGTACTACATAAACAAGTTGAAGCTACCAGTACCAGTTTGCCTACCAAATTTGGGGAGCGCCCAATGACATGCAGTTTGTGCGTTTTCTATTGAGTCTCGAAATTGAAAAGTTCAAACATTGTTATAAACACGGAACACGTTCTAAAGGTAAACTACGCAAGTATGTAACTTCACATAGCGTAGTAATATCACGGACTGTCCTTCCTTTATAATAAATAAAATAATAAATAATACTTACGTAAATAAATTAATTAAACACTGACATCCTCACCCACGGCCATCTGACCCCAACACCCAAACTATGCAGAGTATGGATGCTATGCTGTACATGGATGGGTGTCAGAGACTGATATATTATACCTACATACATAGATATTTCACATAGGTACTTATATAGATTTTAACATCCTGAGACAGAACAAACACAAGTGTTTGTCACGATTTGGCCTAAGTGGGATTCGAAATTCGAACCCACGACCCCTGAAGCAACAGGCAGGGTCACTACTGAACATGTAATTGGGATAGGTCAAATTATTAGATTCTGATAAATGGTTAAAAGTAGACATAATTCCTATGTTGACGTGAACTCCATGTAGGTAGTTATAACGTGAAACGCCCGGAGCTTACAATATATTTTGTTACCATATGCTCCATAACTAATAATATCAGATACCTAGTTAGTCCCCTACCGAGCCGCATCCACCCATTAGATGCAGGTAGGTGGATGGTCTCTCTCTCGCATTATAAATTCTTCACATCGGCGCAAAAACTTCTCTATGAAGTGATGTGAATTGCTAATATACAAATAGGAAAATGTGTTTGTTGGTTTGTCCTTCTTCTCCTTCTCAATGGAATAGTCGTGATTTTTTGCATAGATAATAGTATAGGCCTGGGAAGTTATATTAGCTACTTTTTATCCCAGAAAATTGTAAGGTTCCCGTAGAAATGGACAAAAAACTGTTTCGATAATACACATTAGATTTTTAATCGATTGATGGCTAGCTCGGATTATGATTGGCCGGACTGCAGGTGAAGCTATAAGATATTGATAAGTGGTAATCTTTGGTGTATAGCTTGCCGTTGGTAAATCTAAAGGCTATACTTATTATATTTTAAAACATCCCTTGATTGTAGAGGTGATTATTATTATGCACGTAAAACGACATGACGCGGGCAGAGCCGTGGGAAATGCTAGTAGTCATTAACTTTCAATATATTATTTGAATAGCTTACATATTGCTACCTGCCTAAGCAACATTTATCGGTCTTCAATTAGTATTCAATTCACGTCACGATCATGTTTTCCTGCTAAAAGTGCCTTTACGATCTAAATCCTCTTTCGTCCCCGAATACTAATAACTACCTAATTATTTTAATAATTTACTTGACTAGATAGAAGTTGGAGCACAGCACAGGATTACAAGCACTGGTGTTAGCCGGATTGGTTACTCATAATTACTACCTACAGACTCTTTGTGCTCTGGCACTGAAATATTAGAGTTGAAGGGTAGTAAAACTTATCAACTATTAATAAACCAAGACGTTAATGTTGATGTTGACATACAATAAAACACCTTCCAGGTAGGTAATTGGTACAGGCATCGTAGGTAGGCAGGCCTACCCAAGGCTATGTAGAGACTCTACTGTAGAGTGTATGTAGTCTCGCCTTTACCTTTGTCTTAATTCTTACGGCTTAATAGGTAGGATCGTATTGAATCGTTACAAATCCGAATTCCTTTTTGTTTTGTTACAAAAGCCCCTTAATTCTAAAACAAACAATCGAACATCATAGATTTTTGTTCCTAGATGGAATTTCGTTCAAATAATCCGAAATTCCACGGGAATTTTACTGCATTTGGTATCGTAGGCCAAAGTTTGTAAAGAAAGAATGAATTGCACAAAACACTTAATAAAAATTGAATAACATTATTTTCCGTGACGACCGTGACCGAACACTAATCTGAAAACGTCGCTCGCACTTTCATTATTATTGCTTTTGATCGTCATGTTCTCATTTCAGTTGTCTTGTGAATGTTCTGTCATAAATTATTTTTATAAACTCCACATTATTTTTCCATGGCACGTTTCAATTTACGCGACACAATACGACCATCTCAATTCACAATACCACAATACCACAAAAGCTTGCAAACTTACAGTAAGCTCCGGCTGTTGTGGTACACTGCCGGCACGTTGTATCACCATTCCCAATAAAAGCCTTTTCTTTCCGGTCGATGAGTCTAACACTGCACACCACAAGATTTCACTGTGCACAAACCGATGGAGCACTCACTTCGGAAACAGATTTAACTAATTTCGTAGTGAGAAATTTTTCACGATGTTCAGTTGAGGATTTTACGTATGTATTCTCGATGTACACATGGAGACTGGCGTGGTAGCGCGTCGGTGAACGCGCTGCGTCTGCGCAGGCTTCGCGGGAAAGTTCATCGAACGTGCGCCAGGTTTGCCGCAGCTTATTCTTATTTTGAATTATTACACACTCATTATAATGTTGTATGCGCTGTTCATTTTCTCATCTGTGCTTGTTGCCGTTGTTACAGATTACTGTTGTTATTATCCAGTATCCAGTTACATATTGTACAATGTATAACCTATAACAGGTGTCGGCAACCTTTGGAGTCGGAAGACACAAATATTACAATTTACAAAATTTTAGTTTTTAAAGAGTTATAAAAAAAATCGTGTCAACAATAAATAGTACCTAGGTACTTGCTTAAATGAAGTTTTTTTTTGATAAAAAAAAACAATCTATTTATTCATAAGAATACATCATCATCACCAGCTTCACATCCAAAGAGCCGCATGTGGCTCCCGAGCCGCAGTTTGCCGACCCCTGACCTATACCAATATTATTCATAAGTTGTAGTTTAGGCTATTTATTCATAAGATCTATCTAGAATAAGGATTAACTTCACAACTTACTATAAATATTGATACTTGTTTAGCAACTCGGAAGGACTTAGCGCTTCTAAAAATCCTTAAACCGCGTACGCCGTCCTACTGCTATGTCATATATTACAATGTTCTACATTATTATAGGTACATATTTACTTAATCTAAATAAAAGTCCACGATGGCTCTACATAAATCACAATACAGTATTAATTGAAGAAAACATAACCAAATTAAAACAGTGATTTACGAGCGGCTTTAATATTATGCATGTATGTATGTTAAATCCTTACGAACGAAACTTTACTTTACTAACCGTTGGGCAATAAAAGTTCTCAAGTGGAGACCGCGTCTCAGAAAACGAAGTATTGGCCGCCCCCCCCCCGACGAGGTGGACTGACGACCTGAAGAAGACAGCGGGAAACCGTTAGATTCAGAGGGCGCAGGATCGGGAGGAGTGGCGACGATTGAGGGGGAATACCGAATATGTCCAGCAGGGGACTCAAAAAGGCTGACGGATGGATGGAAGGATGGAAGATAATGGTAAGTTAAAAAATACTTATGCCACTCAACATGCGTGAAAAGCTGCACGGAGCTTGAATTTTACATTTTGGTTATTCACTACGTATACAATTAATTAAGGTCGTTTTCCCTATTTGGTGACGCCGTAAAGGTCTGTACGACCATAACGCAAAAGTCTATTCGAAAAAAAAAAGGTCGTTGTAGACCCCGATGACGCAATCACTATTGCTAACAACATAAGGGATGATTCGATATCTCAAATACAAAAAACGCCCGCCGGCGGTGCCGAAGACACAACACTCGAACGGCCAACGAGAGGTGTCCCCGAGTGATTGGTCGAGTCGATCCCCTTGTATAGTCACAAATACAGCGTTGACCTAAGCCCACAGAGTACTTTGTTTTAACCTAAGCCGAGGTACGTACCCCAGGCTTCCTCTTTAATATATTAACATACTCTTTGCCCCAGGGGCAGACCCTTGGATCAGTTATGTGCATTTAAAACTCGATTACACTAATAATCGCTTAAAATTGATTGAGAATCTATTTGATATTTGATTATTGTAATTATTTACATTTTGAATTGAAATTAATTTAAGTTGAACTATGTGCCTGCTAAAGTCATACACACGGTAAGCACCTGACCACAACACCACATTATAGAAGACAAAATGTCAGAAAACTTACAAAATAGACATTTCAGTATTATTTCACTTCGTTATAATGATTAGCTCAGTTTGCTTATCAAAAAACAAATATCTATAGGTCAAATTGTATTTATTTACTACTTACTAAGTATTACCAATTTTAGTTATTCTGAAAAAAACCTGTATGAAAATATTGCGAGCTGCCCCGTTGATCTAGTGGTCGCAAGCTAAGCCTGAGTTCATGGGTTCGATCCCTGGGTCGGGCAAAGTAATATTGGGTTTTTCTGACATGAAATTTCCAGTAGTAGCTCAGTGTCTGGATTTGTGGCTGAAAATGGGCGAATTCACACCACTGCCTACGCCTTTGGGGAAATACAGGCGTGATGTTATGTTATGTTGAAAGAACCACACTGGAAAACACCACGGGAAGAACAATATTCTACTATAATAAAAAAAATTGCTTAGATATGGCAATCCATCTCTTGTCTTGTCTTGTAATTTTGTCTGTCAAATAGTCAAGTTACGTCAAGACAAGATGTCAAGAGTCAAGTCAAATGTCAAGCAGGAGTTTACGAACACGAACACGGAGCGATTTGTGAATTTGCGTATTTTGATTTCATAAATATTGTGGGACTGAGCTTATTTCGTTTTCTTGATTCTTATAGAAATAACCAAATAAAATGCCTAAGGTTTCAGGTGAGTTTTCGTATTGAACGGAACTTGAAAATTGCTAAATCATCATTATGTTTTGAGGTTATTTATAAGTTTTGGAACTTTTTTTGTTCATTTTATAAGCTAACATAAGCAAAATTAAGGTTCGTTTGTGGGTTCAAGATTGTTTGGAAGATGTTTTTTGCCTAGTCATCACGTAAATAGATGTCAAGGATGCGATGGTCGCCATAGCCGGCACTCTTGTTTTTATTCTTTTTTTGCGATGCTACAACTTCTGGTTCCTATTAATTTCTATTTCATCAAGAAGCAGCATCTTACATTCATGATTTTATTTATATGTTTGAAAAGATATGACTCATCATCAATATCTGGAAAATAAATCTTGTCTTGATCTTTTGTGTCATAATTCGTAATTATTCAGTACATCCATATTACTTTTGAGACAAGCTAATGACCAACTATAACATAAGTCCTTCCTGTTATGAAAGAAAAGTGTATGCAATACATACTAATATTCATTTTTACCTGCGTAGGGTTGCTTTTGCAGCTGTTTAGTATTTTTCAGGCTTAGCTGGCTAGCATTTATGTGTCTGGCCTGTTTGGCTTATGTAAAGATTTTTGGGTTATACATATATAATTTTCATAATTGTGCAGAAGCTCCATTGAGATGTAGAGGGTGACTGTAGAGATATTGACTGTAATAAATAGACATACTATTTACTATTAAACTCTGTCAATTTTAAAAATGTTCGTTCAGCATTGTTTCTGATTATAATGATTGATGGTGATGATGAATAATTAAATAAATTTAATGATTTTTTAAAATCATATATCATAAAAATTATTATGAATATTAATTTGTTTATAGTGAAAGTTAAATGGGGCAAGGAGATGTACCCTGATGTGGAGGTGAACACAGATGATGAGCCAGTGCTGTTCAAGGCCCAGATCTTCGCTCTGACTGGGGTACAGCCGGAACGACAGAAGGTTGTGTGCAAAGGAGTCACGCTGAGAGATGATAGCTGGGCTAATTTTAAATTGACTAATGTAAGTTTATATTTTACATTATTACCATAAGGATATAACCACCAATCCGCACTGGAGGTGGTCTTCTTAGTTGTGAGAAGAGACTCGCCTTGCAAGCTAATAAGAGCTTACACACCATAACCCTTTCTTTACTCCCACTGGGAATGGGAGGGATTAGATTACACTCCACCATGGTGGTCAAGTGCGGATTGGCAGATGCGAAGTGCAGATTGGCAAATGAACTCTCTGGCATGCAGGTTTCATCACAATGTTTCCTGTACTGTTACAGTAGGTGGAATTTATTTTATTGAATTGCACATAACTTAGTAAAGTTTGGTGGGTGCCGCTTTTGCTGGATTTGAACTTGGACCTCTCAAGTGAGAGGCGAGTTCGATAGTCATTGGGCTGTCACTGCTAAATTATAGCTTAGAATATATAAATGGGACTGTACTGTTTGTAGAATGCCTTGGTGTTGGTAATGGGCAGCAAGGAGGAAGATGTGCCAGCAGCACCAGTGGAGCAAACAAGATTTGTGGAGGACATGAACGAGGCTGAGCTGGCCACCGCTGTGAGTACATGACCAATAATGGTTGGCCATCAGAACTGTAGCATTGCTAGATGACCTAGAATGGTAACTCATATTTCAGCCCAAATGAATCAAACTAAAATTACATTATAATATTTATTGCCCTACAACTACAAAGAGTAAAGTCTAAAAATATGGTTCTTCTTTTCCGTTATACTATTTTTCATTAGTTATCATATAATCCATTTACCCAATTTGGCTAGTCAGATTTTCCTTGATTCAGAAAATATAAATTCTGTTGTGTACTACAAAACTTTCATGGACAACGTGTGATTCAGTCAAGTGAGAGTCTGTCAATAAAAAATGCTGGTTTAAATGATGCTAGGTTAGCAACATGAGCCACTCAGTAGTCACATTCTTCAGATTAGCAAATAGGAATCCAAATAGGATTAAATAATAAGGATAACATAAAAAAAAACTGATGTGTGCAGGAGGTTATTCATTTCACATAATTCATTATTATTGTGGAAATATTCATAGTTTAAGCCATATTACTATTATTATCTTGGAAATATTCATAGTTTAAGTCATTCGGAGATAGAGGTAGGTAGTCATTATATAGTAGTCTATACCTTCTCTCTATTGTAAGGATAGTTTCTACACTAGGCAATGGCATATCTTTTGTTTATAAAAGTGTATTTGTACTATCATACATAGGTATATTAAGTAAATTTATATGATATTTTGTAATTTTAGCTGGACATGCCTGAAGGTCTGATAAATCTCGGCAACACCTGCTACATGAATGCCACAGTACAGTGCCTTAAGACTGTTCCAGAACTGCGAAATGCTCTCCTTAATTATGATCCATGTAAGTTGGAAATGTTGGAATTAATATTTTTTTTTCTAGAATTTTAGTATTGACAGTTTAAGCGCCAAATGCGCTGTCATAACCAAATTATTCATTTATGTAGTTACTGATGTCCGCCTGAATAAAGTTTTCTAAAAATCTATGGATCTTAAATGGCGAACTTATTGCATAAAGCATTCCCTACCAGCCAACCATCAATTACCAGGATTAAGAAAGAATGAAAGAAAGAAATCATTCATTTTGTCAAGCATTGCAACGACATATTATATTACAATACCAGGAATAATTTAAATTTGGATACACACTAAAATAACATACATAATACACAGTATTTGTCGAAGAAACTTGACGAAAATGGATCGCACTCAGCACTGGCCACGGAGTAGCATAACCACAGCTGGTTTTCAGTGCGATTAAGGAGGAGAATAAGTTTTTAACCATATTAAGAAGTTTATATTCCATCCATCCATCGATCCATCCATCAGCCTTTCAAAGTCCAATGCTGGACATATGCCTCCCTTAATCGGTGCCACTCCTCCCGATCCTGTGCCTTCTGAGTCCAGAGCGATTTCCCGCTGACTTTTTCAAGTTTATATAATAACTAGCTTTTACCCGCGGCTCCGCCCGCGTGGTCAAAGGGAATTAACAATGAGTTGTTTATCATACATGACAACGCCATCTATTGACAACATCCGGAACTAAATATCTAGCAAATAACAAAACATCGATATCTTCCCATGAGGATGTTTTACCGCGGTAAAAAGTAGCCTACGTCACTCTCCACCCTCCTCGCTATCTCCACACACAAAAACCATACCATATAATAGCTTCGTTGCGACGTGAAAGCCGGACAAACAAACAAACAAACACACTTTCACATTTATAATATTAGTATGGATCACTGAACAGCGTCCGGCGGAGGCACGGCCGGCGGGCTGACGGCGGCGCTGAGCGAGACGATGCGCGCGCTGGAGGGCGGCGGCGCGGGCGCGTGCGCGGCGGCGGCGGCGCGGCTGCTGCAGGCGCTGCACGCGGCGGCGCCGCGCCTGGCCGAGCGCGGCGCGGGCGGCCAGCTGGCGCAGCAGGACGCCTCCGAGTGCTGGACCGAGATTGTGCGCACGCTGTGTATGCGCCTGCCAGTGAGCCCCGCGCCCGATAGGTAATAAACTAGAATTGTTCGAGGAATCGAACAGCTCAGCGATTGTGCGTTTTGCACTGTAAGGTGTTTGACGCGCAATTTCTTTACTTTATTTGCTGGAATTACCGGGCAGTACGTGACCAGCAGCCGCTCGAGGCGCCGCGTATTACAACCATATCATTTCTTAACCATTTAAGTATAGAAGTAATTATAAGTGCTACAACCAGTTGAGAAATAAACCAATAGATACCTGTTATTCACATTCACATATTTTCTTTTCTCGCTCCATCCTAAACCATAACAATCTAAAAGAGTTGTTGGTCTACCAGCCACAACCAACACTCTTTTCAAGAATCATTGTTTATATGCTACAGTAAGGTACATAATTTTATTACTGAACGATTCGTGAGTGTCTCTATTCATAGTTGAAGTTACCTTCCGGCTTAATCACGTCACACGTCACAATATGTGTGCGAAGAGGACAGCAATTCAGCAGACAGCGACAGTGATGTCAACTACAAACTACTCAAAGATATATGTAATGTTATTCTAAACTGATATATAATATATGGCAAAGGATTAGCTATTGATCATTGAATGAATAACTAATCCTACATGGGTGCCTAACCTGCCTTAAGGCTAATTTACAATAGGTAATTAATATTTTATATTAAAGTTTTATTATCACATATTAATATAGACGTGTGTTGTGTGCAGCAAATCAGTGATAGAGCAGTACTTCGGCGGCACGCTGGACGTGGAGCTGGTGTGCGCGGAGGCGGAGGAGCCGCCCAAGCGGACCACGGAGACCTTCCTGCAGCTGTCCTGCTTCATCTCGCAGGACGTCAAGTATCTGCAGTCCGGCTTGCGCGAGGTACTACTACCTTCGATCCACCACCACCACAACCCTTTCTTTGGCAGCTCTCCTGCTTCATCTCGCAGGAAGTCAAGTATCTGCAGTCCGGCTTGCGCGAGGTAAATATAGACGTGTGTTGTGTGCAGCAAATCAGTGATAGAGCAGTACTTCGGCGGCACGCTGGACGTGGAGCTGGTGTGCGCGGAGGCGGAGGAGCCGCCCAAGCGGACCACGGAGACCTTCCTGCAGCTGTCCTGCTTCATCTCGCAGGACGTCAAGTATCTGCAGTCCGGCTTGCGCGAGGTAAATATAGACGTGTGTCGTGTGCAGCAAATCAGTGATAGAGCAGTACTTCGGCGGCACGCTGGACGTGGAGCTGGTGTGCGCGGAGGCGGAGGAGCCGCCCAAGCGGACCACGGAGACCTTCCTGCAGCTGTCCTGCTTCATCTCGCAGGACGTCAAGTATCTGCAGTTCGGCTTGCGCGAGGTAACTACCTTCGATCCACCACAACCACTGTTGGGCACGGGTTGGCTTTCAGAATGGGAGGGATTAGGTCTTAGCCTAACACGCTGGCCAATAGCACATTGGCAGACTTCACATGCCTTACCTTCGATCCACCACCACCACAATCCTTTCTTTGTCCCACTGTTGGGCACGGGTTGGCTTTCAGAATGGGAGGGATTAGGTCTTAGTCCAAAACGCTGGCCAAGTGCGGATTGGCAGACTTTACATGCCTTCGAGAACATTATGAATAATTCTCAGGCATTTAGGTTTCCTCGCGATGTGTCCTTTGCCGTTACAGCAAGTGAGACTTAATTTTTTAAATCGCACGTAACTTAGAAAAGTCTTTGGTGCGTGGCACGCTTGGGTTTGAACCCGGACCGCTCGAGTGAGAGGCGAGTAAGTAAAGTAGATGTGGATTTTATTGTTTCAGTAAATCAATCTTTGATCTTGTTACTTTTTGCAGAAAATGGCAGAGCAAATCACGAAAATGTCCGAAACATTGGGTAGAGATGCGGTTTACACGAAAACGGTGAGTTTAACCTACTGTAGATAGTTCATATTACTGTTAAACGTTAATTGGAGACAATAATGGTAAAGTAATTATATACTGTACTAAGATTGCCACGCATTAATTGTCAGTGGATAGGTGGAGCTTATCTATATATATAAAAGGAGAAGGTGACTGACTGACTGACTGACTGACTGACTGACTGACTGACTGACTGACATATCAACGCAGGGCCTAAACTATAAGGGCTAGAAACTTGAAATTTTGCACAGGGGTTCCTTTTATAACGTAGGGGAGCACTAAGAAAGGATTTTTGAAAATTCACCCCCTAAGGGGGTAAAAAGGGGGTGCAAAGTTAGTATAAAACTTTGCCGTTTTTGAAGTCGTTAGACGGGTAGACGTCGTTAATGGGTCTAATTCTACGCGAGCGAAGCTGCGGGCGTCCACTAGTATTAATATAAGATAGCTACCGAGTATGCTGTCTGCTGTTTGCTGGACGCCTCTAGAAAAGTGTATCATCTCATCTCAGCACACTCATGTGCAAAACGCATCAAATGCAAAAACGACATGGAGCGCTTCAAAAAGAGTGTGAAACGTTTCCTTCAAGGCAGGCAACGCACCTGTGATACCCCTGGTGTCGCACGTGTCCATAGACGACGGTGACCACTTACCATCAGGTGGCCCGTATGTCTGTTTGTCCGTCTATACTATAAAAAAAAAAATGTTCGAATTATATTTACAGAGCAAAATAAGCCGATTGCCAGCCTACCTTACGGTGCAGTTCGTTCGGTTCTACTACAAAGAGAAGGAGGCGATAAATGCAAAGATCCTGAAAGACGTGAAGTTCCCGCTAGAATTGGACGTGTATGAGCTATGTTCGCCGGAGCTCCAGGAGCGACTGACACCAATGAGGACTAAGTTTAAGGTAAACTGAACTAAACTAAGTTCTCAGAATACAGAAAACCAGAAACCGCAAAAGTGAATAGAGCTTAATTTGAAGGAAAGTGACGAAACACTCAAACACACACACACACACACACACAAAATTATCGCATAAGCATTTTGGATTGAATTTAAAATTATTGTAGTTTCATTTAAATTGTGTAATGTTTTCGTTGTCCATTTTTCCATTAAGTATAGGTAGGTACTTACTTTAAATTTCTTTTTATTATTTTTTTTATTTATGATATACATATGTTGTATAATGTACATAAAAATAAAAATAAGAAAACAACTGGCACGAACTTCCCTACGAGGGTCGTCCTGAAAATCAGTGGCTGCTGGCTTGCCACAGCCATTTGCTGAGGGCGTCCTATTTCGGCATCGTTATTAAAATTAAAAATTGTATTGACTTATGTGTTGTATGTATGTCGAAATAAACTTATGTCTATGTCTATGTCTAAACGTTGTAGTAGGTTTATTGATTTGTTATGAATAAAGACAAAGAAGTGTTTATAGTCGTCAAGAAAAAAAATATTTATAACGTGTACAAGTATTTTCATGAATAAAATCTCAACGGAGTATATTGATGAAAGTTTTTTTTTTTCATATCAGAACTGCCAGACTGTTTAAGTGTTGATGATTTCAACACTTAATCAATAATTTAAGTAAGTAGTGACAGCAGTTCGAGTGTCGTCAAGCCACCTGTAGGTCGGCTTCGGCAAGGCTTAGCGTGCCCTCCGAAAGATTGATGCGCGAATAAAATTATTCCGACCGCGCCCGATATTGCTTAACTCGTTAGATCACGTACGCGAGCCATGGGACTATGAGCGCTTCAAAAGAAAGTCCGATAAATATAAAAATAAATGTTTATATTTGCAGGAAATAGAAGATGCTATTGAGGTGGTCGGTGCAAAGAACAGGAGCCACGGCGATAGTAAAAAGGATACCAGAAGAAAGACAGTGTTGCCTTACTGGTTTGAAAATGGTAAGTAGAAAACTATGTCTGAAGCACATTATTATAATTGTATGCCATTGGTTTCAAAGTATAATGGCACTGATAAGCCCTTGTAACCTACCTGTACAATGAATGTCTATAATATCTATACTAATATTATAAAGAGGAAAGATTTGTTTTCACACAAAAACTACTGGACCGATTTCAAAAATTCTGCATCATCACTGAGTGACATAAGCTATATAATAGTATAATTACTAGGTGTAAACGAAACTATTGTTATGTTGCTCGCGTGGAACTAATTCCACGCGAGCGAAGCTGCGGGCGGGCGGCCACTAGTAAAAAAAAAATGGTTGTCTGTAAAGTCGGTTTACGGACGATAGATTTACGTGATAACGTCATAATCATTATTTTATACAAAAAATGAGAGGTGTCAAGGGACACCCGGATGGACCGAAGTTATTGGATATATAAGTTATATCATTTCTCACACATCCTGTATACAATGTTCATGTCTCACACACCCTGTACACAATGTTCATGTCTCACACACCCTGTATACAATGTTCATGTCTCACACACCCTGTATACTATGTTATTATCTGACACAACCTGTATACAATGTTCATGTCTCACACATCCTGTCTTTGTCGCTCGTTCCGCGCTCTCGCTTGCACTTCAAGCCTTACATGGAACGCCTCAGAGCGAGGTAACGACGCATGGAGGTAACGACGCATGACGTCAGGTAACGACGCATGACGTCACACTTTTTCGGATGTGTTGGCGTTCATCGATTTAATAAACGTTATCACGTCAAAAGTATTTTAATTTCAGACGTGGGCAGCAACAACAGCGGCTACTACCGGCTGCAGGCGGTGCTGACGCACCGCGGGCGCTCGTCCTCCTCCGGGCACTACGTGGCGTGGGTGGCGCGCGGCGACGGCTGGCTGCGCTGCGACGACGACAGCGTCACGCCCGTCGCCGAGGAGGAGGTGCTCAAGCTCAGCGGGGGAGGTAATGTATTCAGACGTGGGCAGCAACAACAGCGGCTACTACCGGCTGCAGGCGGTGCTGACGCACCGCGGGCGCTCGTCCTCCTCCGGGCACTACGTGGCGTGGGTGGCGCGCGGCGACGGCTGGCTGCGCTGCGACGACGACAGCGTCACGCCCGTCGCCGAGGAGGAGGTGCTCAAGCTCAGCGGGGGAGGTAATGTATTCAGACGTGGGCAGCAACAACAGCGGCTACTACCGGCTGCAGGCGGTGCTGACGCACCGCGGGCGCTCGTCCTCCTCCGGGCACTACGTGGCGTGGGTGGCGCGCGGCGACGGCTGGCTGCGCTGCGACGACGACAGCGTCACGCCCGTCGCCGAGGAGGAGGTGCTCAAGCTCAGCGGGGGAGGTAATGTATTCAGACGTGGGCAGCAACAACAGCGGCTACTACCGGCTGCAGGCGGTGCTGACGCACCGCGGGCGCTCGTCCTCCTCCGGGCACTACGTGGCGTGGGTGGCGCGCGGCGACGGCTGGCTGCGCTGCGACGACGACAGCGTCACGCCCGTCGCCGAGGAGGAGGTGCTCAAGCTCAGCGGGGGAGGTAATGTATTCAGACGTGGGCAGCAACAACAGCGGCTACTACCGGCTGCAGGCGGTGCTGACGCACCGCGGGCGCTCGTCCTCCTCCGGGCACTACGTGGCGTGGGTGGCGCGCGGCGACGGCTGGCTGCGCTGCGACGACGACAGCGTCACGCCCGTCGCCGAGGAGGAGGTGCTCAAGCTCAGCGGGGGAGGTAATGTATTCAGACGTGGGCAGCAACAACAGCGGCTACTACCGGCTGCAGGCGGTGCTGACGCACCGCGGGCGCTCGTCCTCCTCCGGGCACTACGTGGCGTGGGTGGCGCGCGGCGACGGCTGGCTGCGCTGCGACGACGACAGCGTCACGCCCGTCGCCGAGGAGGAGGTGCTCAAGCTCAGCGGGGGAGGTAATGTATTCAGACGTGGGCAGCAACAACAGCGGCTACTACCGGCTGCAGGCGGTGCTGACGCACCGCGGGCGCTCGTCCTCCTCCGGGCACTACGTGGCGTGGGTGGCGCGCGGCGACGGCTGGCTGCGCTGCGACGACGACAGCGTCACGCCCGTCGCCGAGGAGGAGGTGCTCAAGCTCAGCGGGGGAGGTAATGTTTCTCTCCACTACACTCTTTATTAGATCATTCATTTTTTTTTGCGATTTGCGAGCCCCTGTGGCCACACGCAACACATTTATACACTCGCATACAACACGTTCATACATACTTACGTATACACTTACATTCATACACATATGTAAATACATTCATACTACATTATTATTTGTAGGACGGGGGTGTGGGCAGTTATGCCCATAAGCCACTGCGACCTAAAGAGATCTATTGTAGCTAACTACATACGTACATACTTGCACACGTAAATACAAGCATTCATTATACATACATACAGTACTCCCAAATTAATAATGCGCATAGAAATCTTCGTCACTGTTCGGCAACGGTCGTATTCCCCGAGCGTCGGAAGACGATATGTATATAGAGTGGTTAAGTGCATTTTCTTCATGCATAATGCATTCATCACCTTTGAAAACAAAACCAAGAAGGGTGTGTAATAGCAGCTCTATATAATTCCACACACACACCACCAATATTTAAAGACGACTGACGGACCTTTGACATACCACCGGCGACAGCCGCCGACCGCTCGAATTGTTTTCAATTTTTTCACATGATTTGATATATGACATTGACTCCTGTTTCTTTCGAACAAGGTGCAAAATGCAAGTGCATTGTTTAGGGCTTTCTCCGATTCAATGATTCGGGTGTTTCCGGGAATACGACAATTAGCGAAGATTTGCATGTGCATTATTAATTTGGGAGTACTGTACATTTATATACATCGACATACTGACAGGTTGTCGGGGAAGTGGTCGCCAAACGAGTACCGTTATCTCTGCCCCGACCGACCGAGCTGCGCTGCGCAGTTGCTGATAAGGAAAAAAAATTACCTACCTTTTATTTACTAAAATCAATGTTTCCAGGCGACTGGCACTGCGCATACCTCCTGCTGTACGGCCCCAAGATCCTGGAGATCCCTGAAGAGGAGGAGGAGCCGATGGTGACGGACGCGGCGGAGCCCGCGGGCGACCCCCCCACCGCGCTCGCTTAGCTCGCACGCAGTGACGGACTGGGAGTAGGGATTGAGTCGGGTAGGCTTCATACGCATTGGGAAGTATGGTTTTCTACTACCTACTTACAAATCGGCGCAAAAGTGTAACTCTGACTTTGAATTTAGATGTCGAAATTTAGGTATCGTCGAGTCGTCACGGATCGAGCGGGTTGTCATAGTCAAAGTCAAAGTCAAAGTCAAATAATTTATTTCGCTATGAGGTGATTAGACACGCTTAACGAAAGTCTAGGTACCTAACTAAAAACTACTTAAACTACTAACTGATCTATATAAGGCAAAGGATTAGCTATTGATTATTGAATATAGCATAGATATCTCATGCGCAACTATCCCCTCCGAATCCGCGCAACTATCCCCTCCGAATCTCATTCAGAGCTACACTTTCGTACCCACACTTGTACATTATTATGAGGTGAAATTAAGGTTACACCAATAAATACGCAACATATATATATTGCGAAAGTCGTATTGTACAATTCATACATGCTTTTTCAATGTCGCGATCACATAGACAGGACGTCTGTTGAGCGAGCTATTGGTAGGACTCGGAAATAAATAGACTGTATTAATAGATACTTGTATAATGAAGATATGCGGAATAATTAATTATTGTGAAAATGTGAATGTTGTAGGCCGAGAATGACCGCACCCGTAAGAAATAAGGGTCGTGCGTCTCGCTCGAACATCCCTCGCACGCATTCCTCGATAGGACGTCAAAAATCCTACAATTTGTTGTTGAATGTACGTAAGCACGACAATGAACAGTTTGATACAAAACTTGCATCAGATCATTTATGAATCCATCATTTTGGAGACAGCCTTATTGGAATCTGAAAAACTACCGACTATCGCTAATATATCACACAGTGCGTATGAGGTCGAAGAATTCATCATTCATGCGGAGGGTCAATCGTACGTAAAACTGTCTCTATTTCAGAGAAGTATTTTATTACAATAAAATGGATTGAATTTCTGTACTAAAAAGGCTTAATAGATACTATTGCGGCTTTGATTGTCGTTTGAAAAATTTTGCTGACGCGTTAAACGATCGTTAGGGTGAGTACATACGTAACATGTAACAAAACGTGACATTCGTGCCATTGCACAGATTGTTAAGTTCCACAGATTATAATACACAAACAAGTACTTACTTATATGTTCTGGTGGTATTTATCTGTGCCTACCCTCAGTAAAATTAGGCTGAATATTGTAGTCTCAACTTTGTAAGCTCGCCTAAGGTTAATTTATGCAAGACCATGCCGGATGGTCAAACAGACATAGATGTATGTTTGCAAACATTAAGATCACTGGAATGCATGTAGCTTCACTCGGCACGGTCTAGCACATAGGTCCTGTCAAAACGCCTTCCATACGATCGCGATTGATAATATTAACGTTAATAAACAAACGCACATTCATGTATTATAATAATATGCCTTAAACAATACCGACAGTAGGTAGATTTTGTACCCAATTAGCTTTTGTACTCGCCTTCTCAACGACCAATCTTTGATCACGTAATCTATTGTCCATCGCGGTCGTTAAATATCACCTAATAGATAGAAATAATGATTTTATTGTTATAATTGATTTTATCTGTGTATTTGGATTGTCAAGGATTGGCTTCAGCAATTATTTATAATAAATAAATGTTTAAAACGACATCAATATATTTGCATTTTTATTTAAGTAATTTGAACTTGTGCTACGGTAAATTATGGCACAGTCTATGTTTATTTCTTGTTCTTTTACTAAATCATCACTTTCTCTATTGTGTCAAATATTCATTTATGTTGCATAATTTTTCAGTTAGAATACCTCGCTCGATATTAAGAATCCATTATAGTTCGAGTATATATGAATTCTGTCATTGTTGTTAAATAATTTTTTTAGATGGATTATTTATTAATTGCAAAAAGCATTTAATTTCAAAATAGTTTTCTTGACGATTTGGCGTTTCGATTTCAATCTCGTATTTTCATACAACATGTTTTTTATGTTATAAGACTAATTAATATTACTAAACGATTACTTATATAATTTACTATTAATAAAATATTAATTACCGACCAAGGTATTTTATTTCATAATAAAAATATTTTCAATATGGACCTGTAGAATCTAGAACAGTTATTTTTGAATCAGCTGTATATTAGAAGGCAATAATAAGTTGCATATTTAAAAAAAAAAACAACTAAAAACAAATGATATAAGTAGGAAAATTATCGAGAATGGTTGGAGTTAACCAAATTTAAATCGTTATATATCCTAAACTGTTATTTAAAATTAAAAATTATTAAAGAAACCATAAAATGATTTTTAAACATCTATTCAATGATACCCCAGTTGATATAGTGGGTCGATATTTTTTGTTTTCAAGTGTTAATGTAAAAAAAGCGTGTAACGCATAATGAACGTCATATTTTTTTTTATCTATGCTTATTTTTTTGATTCGCTTATACCTTCGATGCTTATACTCCAATTTCTTTGATTAGTATCACAGAGCACGTAGTGATTACTTGCTCAGTGTCACAGAGTACATTTTATTTATCTGAAAATTAGTATCAATATTATGACGTTTGTCACTATGATTGCAAAATTGATCCGATTCTCCTAAAAACGTGAAAACACTATTTAGATTTGTGTTAGTGGTGGATTTCTCTGGAATACATGTTTTAGCAGTCTGCGATATTGTTTTGTAATAAATATCTCAAAAAAGTGATGTAGCTTTAATGGCTCTATTCCAATGCCTGTGTCTGAGGAGCGTCGTAGCTTTTACAGCGGGGTTTTCTTTGGGGCAAGTCTACTATGCTTATTTATTGAAAGACATCCCATTCCCGTGCCACGTGGGATTTTACGGTGGATTACTTCTAAGCGTTATTTTGGGTTAGTTAGTTATTATAATTATTAAATTAATTAATAAGTAAATAGCGAGACAGATCTTAGAAGATTGAAATTTTACATTTAAATGTGAAGCAATATTTTACATTTAAAAGTGAAATAATATTCATACTTGTTCGGCGGTCTGGATTAGTATCCTACTCGTTATTGGAAGAATTGACTAACTGAAAAACTACTAAGCAGTAGCACAAAACTACCATCTAAGCATAGTTAGCACCAAACTACCCTCTTAGCATAGCACCCAGACACTAATTAACAAGTAATTTTTACTACCAATCTAATTTAAATCTAATCTAATTTTCCTTTCCTTCACCTTCGGTTTTTCAACACAAGAAGGCTATATATTCTCTGGAGTGTTTTATACTATGTACTATATACTACATAGTTTTATTTATTGTAGGTGTAGGCAACGCAATTTCGATACAGGTGAGATGCGTGTCGTGGCTGCTGGTGCCGATGTACTGCGGCAAGCCCGGCAGAGGCGTGCTCAAAGCCGTTGTTCTTATCTACGTCGTGGCTGGTATATATCTTGAACTCTTTGCGTAATTTTCGATGACAATGGATTTAATTTTAATTATCTTATATAGATTATTTAATATTTTCGAACTAGATTTTTAGAGATTCTGAGAGAGACTTGATTTAGAACTTTTCAACAGCGAATGGGCTAGACACGAATTAAATTTTAATTATTCACTGCAGCCTTTATTTTGGTCGTTTAATTCGCTATTCTGATCGAGAACAAATTGTCGATGAAGGACTTTTTCTTCATCGACAATTTGTTCTCAAGTTGGGTTGTATTTTGTTGTGTAGTTTAGTTGTGTAGTATAAAGATACTACAGTTGTGTAGTTTAAAGATACTACATGTTGTGTAGTATAAAGATACCTACTACACAACAAAATACAACGCAGGTGTTTTTATTTTTTTCTCAGGTCCTGTTACTAACATGGGCTTAAATGCTAAGGAAGTGGTGAGAGTATTTGCGTGCAGCACTGAATTGGCTTTCAATCTTTCCAAAACGAAATACGCTTTACGAGCCGGACCATTGCAAACCGCTCTGCTTGGTCTGAAGTCGGAAATTGCTGAGCTTAAGGATACTTTCAGGTTAGTCTGAAATGCAGAAGATAAAATTTTGTTTACTGAGAAACTATAGTTGTAGACAAACAATCCTATAGTATGCAGAAGATACTTAATTCATACGTGTGTATATTTTGGTAAGTGTATGGAAAATTAGACAGTCTGGAATATCTATTATAGCTACTATTAAAAAAGCGTGATAATGACGAACGTTGTAAAGTGCGATAAGTGTAATATTGTGATTGACGAGATGTTATCATACATTCAAAATAAAGTCTCAATAATTGACGAAGAATCCCTGGTTCGAATATGTACATCGGCGTTTACGAGCGAAGAGATCAAAAGGTCAAAGTCATTGCTTTTTGATTCTATACGAACGGATCTTCGAAAAATTATCCGTAAAAATAAAGGGAAGGAGGAAAGAGATTTAGCAGATATTATAAATCTGTTTAAAACTGCTGACCCGGATGAAATCCCAGTGTTTGTGGCACGTCAGCTCGAAAAGTTACCGCCCATTACTTTTGACCATTTGGATTGCACGAAACTATTAAAGGATTTACTAAGAATGCAGGACGAAATTGAACAGGTTAAAGCTGCCCACGAGAAAAGCATAAAAGACCTAAAATCGGAGATTCTCCAGAGTGTTAATGAAGTAATATTATCATCACAGAACAGTGCGGGTGAATCAAAACAAAATAAACGCCAGCGATCAGCTGTGGATCACGTGATATCGAGTGCAGCGTCGCCCGTGCCGGTTACCCCTGCCCCCGCCCCCGCCGCGGCTGTCGTACCGCCAAAGCAGTCAACGCGTCAGCTGACTGTCACCGATAGCGGCGATAACGTTATAGATAAAAATATTTTTCAGCAACAAGACTTCGTTCGAGAAACTAACTCGCCATTTAGAGGTAATGGGAGTGCTGAAGGTTGGCAAAGAGTGTCATATCGAAACAAACGACCGAAATATCGCTTTCAAGGAAAGTCAGGCATAGCAAGAGACTTGGAATATAATTTCAAAGTGGCTGATAAGCAGGTTCCTATACTGATCACTAAAGTTCATAGTGAGACGAAAGAGGCGGATATAGTTAATTATATACGTAGTAAGACACAGGAAACCGTGTCATTGGAGAAAATTATTATGAAAACAGATAAAGGTCATAACGCCTTTAAATTCTTTGTGTCCGAATCGAAACTTGAAATGTACCTTGACGAAAGTATGTGGCCCAGTGGCATAATATTCAGGCGATTTATTAACTTTAAACATCGCAATTCGAACAGATTTATTTCTGTAGACGGCCAATATAAGAATAATAATGGATAAAAGTCTTTACCGTTTTGCTAGCTTCAATTGTAAAAGTTTAAAAAGGTCACTTAACAGTGTGCGGGAGTTATGCCGGGGCTGTGATCTTATAGCGCTGCAAGAGACATGGTTACTGCCTGAAGAGTTGTCACATCTGAGCACCATAGACTGTGGCTTTGGATACACTGGCAGCTCGGCGGTGGACACGTCCTCTGGCGTGTTGCGAGGGCGGCCGTATGGTGGCGTCGCGCTGTTGTGGAGATGCAGCGTATTCCAACAGGTGTCAGTATTACGTTGTGATAATTCTCGTGTCTGTGCGATAAAGATAACAACAAGTGATCGGCCAGTGATAGTTATTAGTGTGTATATGCCTACAAACGCGGCGGAGAATTTACCCGAGTTCACGGATTGTCTTAGTACGGTGAGCGCTATTGTTGACGAGTACGGTATAGAATCTGTTTACGTTCTGGGTGATTTCAATGCCCATATATACGGATTATTTTATTACGAACTCTTAAATTTCTGTACTGAGCAGTCGTGGTCTTGTATTGATGTAGATTTATTGGGTGCAGATTCTGGTACTTACACGTATATTAGTGAGGTGTATGGGTCCTGTAGCTGGTTAGATCATTGTGTAGTAACTCAGTCAGCAAAACATACTATTGTTAATGTTCATGTTCAATATGATACTCAATGGTCTGACCACTTTCCTCTTTTCATTGAGTGTAATCTCGATTTATTGACTCCAAAATTAGCACAAAATGTCAGTTTAGGTGATAAATCAGTGTTATGGGGGATTAGAAATAATTTTCAATGTGAAATGTATAACAAAGAGTGTGATAGCCGACTACAATTGATAGGTATACCAACTGAGTGTATTAATTGTGTAGATTATTATTGTAATAATCCATGCCACAAACGTATTCTTGATAGGTTGTACTCTGACATTGTGACTGCCTTTCGTGACGCATCCCGGGCATCCAGGGGTCATACGAATGTAAATCCAAGGAGGGTTGGGTCATGTGTTATCGGTTGGAACAGGCACATTGCCGAGGCGCATCGCGAGGCTCGACTCAGATTTACAGAGTGGGTAGCCGGTGGGAAACCTATGAATGGTTCCATATATTATAAAATGTATGAAAGCAGAAAAATATTCAAGTCACGGCTAAAATGGTGTCAAGACCATCAGGACCAGATAAAAATGGATATTATTGCAAAGAAACACCGTAAGGGTGACTTTCGTGGTTTCTGGCGAGATACAAATAAGATTAACATAAGGCCCGGCCTCCCGGTGTGCCTCGGCGGAGTGACTGGACACAAAGAGATCGCGGACATGTTTAAAGACCAATTCGCAATACAGTCGCCTTTAGATTTGAAGGGTACGAATGGCACGTGTAAGGTGTTAGGCGGCAAGGTCGGATTCAGGGTTACGGAGAAAGCTGTAGCTGAAATTATTCAGCACATTACTAAAGGTAAATCCCCCGGCCATGACGGACTTAGCATCGAACACCTCCAACATGGCGGTGCACACACAGCGAGAGTACTGGCAATGTTCTACTCGCTGTGTGTGGCCCACTCATATTTACCATCGGACCTCATGAAAACCGTCGTGGTCCCGATAACAAAAAACAAAACTGGAGATTTATCGGATAAAACCAATTATAGGCCTATCTCGTTAGCAACGATTGTGGCTAAGGTGTTTGACGGTGTGCTTAACACTCAGTTACAGAAATTTGTTAACTTGCACGACAATCAGATGGGATTCAGAGCCCATCTCTCAACTGAAAGTGCAGTACTGGGTCTTAAGCACACCGTTAGATATTACACAGATCGTAAGACTCCCGTTTATGCATGTTTTCTAGACCTGTCCAGGGCCTTCGACCTGGTAGTGTACGACATTCTGTGGGAGAAGCTCGAGAAAGTTAATTTTCCACCTGAGCTACTACATATTTTTAAATATTGGTACAACCATCAGGTCAATCATGTCAGATGGGCGGGTGCAATGTCGGAGCCGTATCGGCTCGTGTGCGGTGTCAGGCAGGGTGGGTTGACATCACCCACGCTGTTCAATCTCTACGTGGACGCACTGGTCGCGGCGCTCAGCAGTCGCCGTGTCGGTTGTTACATAGACGACGTCTGTGTTAATAACCTGAGTTACGCCGACGACATGGTGCTGTTGAGTGCATCGGTCTGTGGGCTGAGACAGCTGATACGGGTCTGTGAGGAGTACGCAGGTAGGCATGGATTAAAGTACAACGTGAGTAAAAGCCAATGTATGGTATTCGGAGGCGTCGGTGCGAGGTGTCCCCAACATATTCCACCCGTTCGACTAAATGGAGTCCCCTTGGCTGTAGTCAAAGAGTTTAAATACCTGGGACACATCGTTACCGCTAACCTCGAGGATCGTGCTGATATTGAACGGGAGCGGAGGGCGCTGTCCAGAAGAGCCAACATGCTCGCGAGACGTTTTGCGCGGTGTTCGGTTGACGTAAAGGTGACGCTCTTTCGGGCTTTCTGCACCTCGCTGTACACTTGTAGTCTTTGGGCCAATTATTCGCAGAGATGCTACAGCGCCCTTCGTGTCCAGTTCAATAATGCGTTCAGGGCGGTGGTGGGTCTGCCCCGCTTCTGTAGCGCGTCTGGTATGTTCGCGGCGGCTCGCACCGACTGCTTCCACGCCACGATGCGCAAGCGCAGCGCGTCCCTGGTGCGCAGAGTGCGGGCCAGCTCTAACGCCGTACTGGCAATGATCGGACATAGGCTAGACTGCCCATATATTTTAAACTGCTGTAACAGGCACGTTAGTCACACTGTACTTAATCACTAGTAAAATTAAAACGTTTTAAATTATTATTATTTATAGAGCTAAATTAAATCTAATTTATTTTACTAAAATTATTCTGTTTTAAATTTGACGATGTACTTAATTTTAATTTTCATTTTTTTTTTTTTATTATTGTTATTATTTTTATTTTATTTTTTTTGTAAATTATATTGTAATGAAATTTTAAATTTAAATATTAACTTATTTTGAAGATTTTCTGTAATTGTGATATTTAAAAATTGTTATATGTAATTTTTTGTAAGATTTTTAAATGGGTCACTGGTAACCTGAATAAAGATTTTATTTATTTATTTATTTATTATTTATTATTTATAGCGTGAAACCTATAATCCTCTTATCTGATATAATAATCATTTCATAAGTAAATTAGATTTAAATACTAGAAGATTATAGATTTACTAGAAGGAAATAGATTGTAACAGGAAGACACATACATGTTGGGAAGAGACTGGCTTCTGGTACACAGCTCAGGATTACGTACGTTACGTACGTAAAGTTTTATGGTAATTAGTAATCAAATATGGGAGATAAAACTGTTGAACGTATTTTAAGACCTTATTTTGCGACTTTTTTTCTAGCGAGTAAAAATAATACAATTTGTATTTGAAATAATTAAAGTTTCTGAAATATGAACTGATTATTATTTTTAACACTAAAGTGTGCGTATTTTGTAAAAAAATTGATAAGATTAACACTAATTTGCTAGATTTGGATACTACTAGATTGGCCTTAAGAATGTAAAATCCAGAATTCCCAATAAAACTATACTTATACTCTTATTCTATTCTTGAGCTGAATTGGAACTGAAGTCAGATTAATGTGCTTTCAGTAGGTATCAAATATTTATCTATAGGTCTGTCCAGAAGGTGGTAGATCCCATACAACACGAAGTCGAAGATACGTCAGAGCTGCAAAAGATTAGATTCGATAACGATTATATCGATACCTTGCTTGGAAACTCGAATCGATCTAAAGAAATTGAGAGGAAATACAGGTAGGTTAGTAATCGTTACATAAAAAAAGCTTAGATTAAAAAAGTTATTATTATGTAGTTATTATGTTATTATATAATCAAGTATTCCAAGCACAAAGAAAATAATATAAGACACTTGATTCCAAAGAAGTCTTTGCCCTTTCCCTTAGAACATTTAACGGTTGGGAAGGAAGTGTTCCTTTCCAACCGTTATCTATCGGAACTTATTGACTTATTGCCCAGAATCTACGACTACCTGACAATTCTTACATATAATCAACTGTTTTGTTGCCTTAGAACAAATAATGCCTTGGATTATGAATATAAATACTTGAAGAAAACACAGTATCGGTGCGAGCATCAGAGGTCTCAAGGAGTACATTATTGTACGCGAGCGTTTACACCAGTATATTCTCAATGCTGTCACATCCTACCAGAAATAGAACCTGATTTCTTCTGCTCTCCGCTAATGCTGCCGCATGTTTGCGACTGGGAGTATTTTGATGAAGATAACTCTACTTGTGATAGTGTCAAACAGGTAGGTATATGTATAGGTAGGTGGTAAAGGATTGTTAGTTTGGAGCCACAGTTTGGAGCAGACATTTCATTCTTTCAGGTAAATCCAGTGCCAGGTAAAAAATACACGTATCTCAAAAGAATTAGAAATGAATTTGTAAACGATACAAATTATATAAAAATCCAGCGTAGAATATCTTACGAGCGAGATGTCGGCGATATTCAGGTGAGTGGCTAAGAAACTTATATGAGCTGCCACTTATAACTGACATACGTGGCACAGATTTAGCACTGTATGGTGAACCTGACATGAGAAAAAACGCCATATTATTATCTTATCGTGTGTTTACACGTACTTACAGTAAGAACTTATTTACCTACCATTTTTAGGATGCAAAAGAAACAGGAAAACGGGTGATTCATGCCTTTGAAGAAAAGAACCAAATAATGCGATATGTCATCGCCGTAGTCAACGTATGCCTAGCTCTACTCTTCCTTCGGATAGTCTTCGCCGCAATGAATTATCACGATATGTATCTCACTCATATCGAATTTGATAACATATACGTTACTAGTTACTTTAAGAAAATCGATGCTAAAAGATTGAGGAAGGATAAAAATACGCTTTTGCCATTGAAAAAGGTAAGGCAAAAGGTTCCCTTTTTTCGTACCAAAAAGATTACTGGTTTATATACACAACCCTAAGGTTTTCATTTACACAGGGTATACAGATCGGCATCAAAGTCTAGCTCTATCCAATGTCCGTGAACCCACAAAAGTCGAAATCAAGTAATCGTTCGCCAGCCGTACCTATTATATGTATGTGCCCGCATGGGGTATAGATACGCAGCTAACCCCTCCAAATTTCGTTAAAAGCTAAACTTTCGTGCCGACAGCTGTAGGTGGGGAACATTGACTGGTAATAATTGTTTTAAAAACAGATAAAACTTATTTCCGATCATCAGATGGAAAGAAATAAATACGTTGACGTCCACTCAATATCGTACATATCGTTCGAGCGCGGCAAGCTGCTGTCGCAGATTCTGAAGGTGTTCCTGGAGATGGTGACGGCCACCACGTTCGTGATGCTGGACCGGCTGTTCTACGAGGCCCTGGACGTGGTCCGTCAGCACGCCGGCATGCAGTCGCAGCAGGAGTTAGGGGATATGGATATTGAGGTGCGGAACATTTTTGATTGAACTGATTCTCAAAATCTGCGGAACATTAGGGAGTTGTTGGCCTGTGCGACCACGTGGTCGACGTGGGGCTTCATGGTCAGTCTGTGGTTGATTGTGCTTTCCAGGTACTTAGCCCGTGGGGACCAGGTGATGTCTTGTCCGAGAGCAGGATCCAACCTTGAAAGGTTAGGTCGCGCGACGATTTTTCCTACCAATTGTGCCGCGCCTCCTGCGTCTTCCCGACTTTTACTGAGGACATTTCGTGATCCAGTCGGGAGGCCGTCCAGATTTCTCTGCATGTTTCGTCAGCGACGTGTTGATCTACGCCGCATCGTCGCCATACAGGCCGAGAAGGGCTCCCCCCTCCGTTGGGATGTTGTCAACTGGCCGGTTGAGTGGAGCTGCATTCTAATGCGTTTTATCTCATCGCCAGGTAGTGGGGACTGGGTCCGTAGCCGACATGGCGCGCAGTGTGCTCGAAGCCCTGTCCCGGCCGCGGCCTGCGCGGGCCAGTAACGACTGCCTGCCCAGACCCCGCGCCATGCCCGTAGTCTACTACTTCAAGATCTACGGCGGATACTTGTGGATACTCATCCTGTTGTACATCAATCCGTACACTTTGCGGCTGAGAAGGTACCTTACTTGTAGATATATACCCTCCTTAATTTCGTTCAGAGCTACAGTTTCGCGTTTCTCACATTAGTTATTTACCCTGTCTTGTACATTAAGTACAGCAGTCTCCGTCTGCTGTACTTAATTTGATTGATTATTTCTTAAACTTAAACTTTCAATTACAAAGTTGAGCTGAAATCTCCATAAAAATAAATCCTATTTGTCATCAGACTGATCTGCAGCTACTTCTATCCGCTGCGAGAGAAGCAACGCATCTTGCACCTGTACAATGACATCTTGAAGAAACGTCTCAAGATGACGAAGACGTTGCAGAGGAAGGCGGTGCGGACGGTCCGCGCACATTATCTCTCTGGAGAGAATCTGCTCAGTCTAAGGATGAGGTTATTTCTTTTTGCTATCCTACAATACAATACAAAAATACTTTATGCATAGGTACCAACCAAAACTACAGTTTTGAACCACGCTGCTCCAATGCTGATTGGTGGAGCTGTATTTTGCCAATCCAGTGTCGAATCACTGTCGAATGTTCTCGAGCCATTCAAAGGTCTTCGAGAAGGTTTTACACCTGACAAAGCTATGAGCGTGCAACCAAAGTAGGAACATGTCCTACTTTGGTTGCAAAACAGTACATTTGGGTTTGGGTGGGCAAATTGGTGGTCTTATTGGCGCTTGGAGCAAACTCTTCCAGACAACCATGACTAGATGTCATATTTAATGTGAGACATACTGCACTCTCTCTCTTATTAACATTAACATAATTTGTTTTTTTTACTGTAGTTGTATGTCTCAAAAAAGGGCTATCACTTACAGTCCCCAGTCCACATACCCACTAACGAACTGACTAACTAATGTTAACTCTCTCAGCTAACTGGACTAACTATCCTTTTCCTATTTAAGTCTTGTTCAAAGGCAGTTACAGTTGTCATGGGAGGCAGCGGATGGGTGGTGCTGCAAGCTCGTTTGCCATCTTATAACCAACAAAATCTGTTGTAGGTATCCTCAAGTCCTGGGGTGGCTGGCAATTCTGCCCATGGCGCGGATGCAGTGCCTCATTTGTGGGGATACGGAGCCGAGGAAAGGTGATAACTGATGATTTTCAGATTTCGAACATATTTCTTTAGCCAGATAGACCCATATTCCTTTACCTGTCTACATGAGATGAGTGTGATAGAAAAGAGTAGGTACGATACAAGCCAGAACCCTTTTTAATTGGTCCCAGTGTTGGGCACGGGTTTCATATCAGAATATGAGTAAGCTTGACCAGCATAGTCCACTATGTCGGCCAAATGCCTTTAAGTGACTACTTTACATGGCTCTGAGAAAATTAAGTTCTCAGGCATGCAGGTTCACTCACAATGTTTTCCTCACTGTTGTAGAATTTGACATTTGACAGAAATTGGGAGTTTACTAGCTTCAAATTTTTGCTAGAATTAGAGACAATATGGGTTACAACTAGCCGCAAGCAAGGGCGTGCTCTATTATATACAAGACTAGTGGACGACCGCAGCTTCGCTCGAGTAGAATTAATGACGTTTGCTCGCGTTCGGGTTGCCCACTTGACTTCAAAAACGGCAAAGTTTCATACTAACTTTGCATCCCCGTTTTACCCCCGTAGGAGGTGAATTTTCAAAAATCCTTTCTTAGTGCTCCCCTACGTTATAAAAGGAACCCCTGTGCAAAATTTCAAGTTTGTAACCCTTATAGTTTAGCTCCTGCGTTGATATGTCAGTCAGTCAGTCAGTCAGTCAGTCAGTCAGCTTCCCCTTTTATATATACACTAGTGGACGCCCGCAGCTTCGCTCGCGTAGAATTAGACCCATCAACGACGTCTGCCCGCGTTCAGGTTGCCCACTTGACTTAAAAAACGGCAAAGTTTCATACTAACTTTGCACCCCCGTTTTACCCCCTTAGAAGGTGAATTTTCAAAAATCCTTTCTTAGTGCTCCCCTACGCTATAAAAGGAAACCCTGTGCAAAATTTCAAGTTTCTAGCCCTTATAGTTTAGGCCCTGCGTTGATATGTCAGTCAGTCAGTCAGTCAGTCAGTCAGTCAGCTTCCCCTTTTATATATACATATAGATATATTATAGGCCCAGTGTACCTGGAGGGCTGGTACACGTGCGCGTCGAGCAAATGCCCGTTCGTGTACTGCGCGGAGTGCTGGCGCGACGCGGGCGTGCGCTGCCTCGCGTGCGCGCCGTGCGCCGCGCTGCTCAGCGACCTCGACTCCATCAGCGAGGATGAACCGCCGCGATACTGATACGCTTCACGAGATCACTTGTAGTCACTCAACTCGGGGAATCCCAGGGACTGATTGTATACTAAGATACCCTTGAGGAAACGATTCAGGTTCACATGTGATTGTAGAAGATTATCAGGCTCTCGATGTAGGTACAGTACATGGGATGTGCTGTCAATTGCGTTATATGTCAGATCCATACAGCGGTGACAGCCCAATGCCTATCTAACACCTCTCACTCGAGCGGTCCGGGTTCAAACCCCAGCGGCACGCACCAATGACTTTTATAAGTTATGTGCGATTTGAGAAATTAAATGTCACTTGCTGTAATGGTGAAGGACACATCTGAGGAAACCAGCATGCCTGAGAGTTCTTCTAATGTTCTCGAAGGCATGTGAAGTCTGCCAATCCGCACTTGGCCAGCGTTGTGGACTAAGGCCTAATCCCTCCCGTTCTGAGAGGACCCGTGCCCAACAGTGGGACAAAGAAAGGGTTGTGATGATGATGTCAGATCCATACAAACTCTGTCACTTTGACAACGCTTATCGTAAGAACGCTAACGTAAGAGAAAAACTTACGCAATTGGTTTGTCAAGATCATCGATTTGTAATGTTTAAAAAAGGTATATGTATTATGTCATATGAGCTCTGAAAGTGGCATTGTGTATTATAAATATTATTATCATAACATCACGACTGTATAATTGAATGCACGTTATTAAGAGCTGAGAGCTACCTGCGCAGAAGTGGTTTTTGGGTCTATTTGGCGGTATGAGGTGAGGCGCGGGCGAGGGCCGCGCCATTTCGTGCAATGTGATTGGATCGTCAAGCGACGCTGGGACAGCGCTTGCCGTGATTCGTTCTATGAGCTGTGCGGACGCGTCTTGCGACAACTGAATATTCCTAGCATTGGAGTAAAACTGTAAGATGCGCGAAAAATTGTTGCCGGAGGTTTTATCCGTAGTCTTCGTTCGTAGGGCAGAAGTGAGGCTCCCATTTAAATCTTACTATATATATTTCTTGTGTACGTGTGTATGACAGTGAACTCCTCCTAAACAGCTGGATAGATGTTGATGAAATTTTTTGGGTGTGTTCAAGGGGATTCGAGGATGGTGTAGATTCACAATTTGGTCCACTACGCACTGGAAAATGTTTTATAAATATATTTAGTATTTTTATTTTTAACCGTCGTTCATTGTCGTGAAGTGTCACTTTGACATTTCATATGGCAGAACAACGTTTGCGGGGTCAGCTAGTAATTATATAAAACCCAATTATACTTTGCCCGTTCCGGGGATCGAAGGCATGAAGGTTTCGAACTTTTTGCAGTCACCTTTGTCTTAGAAATAAGTTTTATAGACTTCACTTTGTATGGACTCGAAAATAATAAAAGCAGAGGTAAACATGAAAATGGTTTTATTTAAAACAATCCATACTCGAGCTGCTCCCCGACGGAGAGGTTGCTGACGAACTGTATGTTGTCGGCCACCTGGTTGCAGAGCTGCGCCAGCCCCGTCAGCTGGCCGTCCTCTTGCGGGCTGAACGTGTACACCAGCTGGAATAGGCATGATGAAAGATTTTGAAATTGCCTTCTGTAATGTAGGTACACATCCAATATTTCGAAAAAACAAACATTTCAGCAATAAATTGAGTTTTATCGCAAATTATTGCCGTTTTTTTCCTATCTACTTTAAATTTCGCGCGAAAACGCTCGTAGGTGACATGGCGTCCGCTTTGACGTCACGCCTATGTATTATAACAGAAGATGCCGCTGTATTTATAACAGAAGCCCAAGCGACAGGTGAATATTATTGAGGCGTGACGTCAACCGCTCTGATTGGCGTTTCAGTTAACATGGCCGATTGCTGTATTTTATACTTTCATTTTAATGAAAATCTTATTAATCTCAATGTTTTTGTTAAAACTTGACCATTTTTTAGGAATTATTCAGCAGACAGACCTTTCCTCCTCTCACGCGGCGCTGTAGGCGCTCCCGCGCTGAGGGAATTCGGAGTTAGGGGAGATCCCCTCTATCCGGGCAATTGCTCCAGGGGTAAACCCCGTCGGTGACTTCCCCGCTGTTGAGCGTGGGAGCCAGTCGATCGTCGCGCACGCGGTACGCGCGCGCGGTTCTACTAGCCGTTAGTCGCTAATTCCCCCCGGATGGTCGGGGGGAAGAAGGTCCAACAGCTCTCTAGGGAGCGGTCGGCCTTCAGGGGGGCGCGCGTGCAGCGGCGCTATCCCCCTCAGATGAGGATGTGGCCCATTGTCGGCGCGGTTATACATAACACGCGCCAACCGGATCACAAACTCATCCAGCGACTCCAGCCTGCAGTCGCGCGCAATCACCGCGTTCCGGACGTAGCGCCCCGCTCCTGTGATTTCTCGCAGGGCGAGGTTTTGCTGGGCCTGAAGACGCTTGCGCTGCGTGGCCGCCGACAGAGCATACCATGCTGGCGCCGCGTACGTAAGCCTAGATCGGATATAGCACTTGTATATGCCAAGTTTAGTGCGCAGTGGTAATCGGGATGTCAACACGGGCCGGAGCATCGCTCTCGCGGCTCGTGCCTGGCGGTGCGCATGCACCACCATGGCACTCATCGTGAGTTTACGATCCATGTGACATCCCAGATACCGAACGGTCTGCTGCCACGCTAGATCTTCTCCATGCAGACGCAGCGGCGTCGGCATTTTACGCTTCCGGCTGAAAAGTATTGGGACCGTCTTTCCGGCGTTGACGGCGATCCTCCACTTATACAGCCAGTCTGACAAGCGGTCAAGCAAGCGCTGCATTCTTCTGACCGCCAGTTCCGGATCACGCGACGATGCGAAGAACGCGCTGTCGTCAGCGAACAAAGCGAGGACTACATCACGTTCCCACTCCGCGAGGTGCCCGTCGAGAGTGGGGATGTCGTTAGTGTAGTACGCGTATAGGAGTGGCGCGAAACAGCTCCCCTGCGGCACACCTGCGCGTATGGGACGGGGGGCAGAGGTGCTGTCCTCAACCGACACAATGAACTCCCGCCCCTCCAGATACGAAGCTATCAACCACACCAGCATCGCTGGCAAGGGCGACTCCAACAGCTTGTACAACAGGCCTGCGTGCCACACACGGTCAAATGCTTTCTCTATATCGAGAAAGACACCAACCGTGTGCCGCCCGCAGTTGGCCTCGAAAGCCAAGTGGTGGAGCACCCT
The DNA here is from genome assembly GCA_944567765.1 of Carterocephalus palaemon. Taxonomy (NCBI): domain Eukaryota; kingdom Metazoa; phylum Arthropoda; class Insecta; order Lepidoptera; family Hesperiidae; genus Carterocephalus; species Carterocephalus palaemon. Next base: position 3,280,181 of record OX155655.1, on the reverse strand, counting down.
TGTCAACTGTAGTGTTGTCGAGTGACCGGCCCGAAACCCAAACTGCTCATCCCTAAGTTTAAGGAATGGAATTATTCAGCATACTTGTTCCTCTAAAACCATTAATTCTTTATTTTTTTAATACTGTCATCATGCCTGTTAAAAGTCAACCTCTTGAGTAGACAGCAGATTCAAAAGCTACTCTAAAACCATTAATTCTTTATTTTTTTAATACTGTCATCATGCCTGTTAAAAGTCAACCTCTTGAGTAGACAGCAGATTCAAATGCTACTCTAAAACCATTAATTCTTTATTTTTTTAATACTGTCATCATGCCTGTTAAAAGTCAACTTCTTGAGTAGACAGCAGATTCAAATGCTACTCTAAAACCATTAATTCTTTATTTTTTTAATACTGTCATCATGCTTGTTAAAAGTCAACCTCTTGAGTAGACAGCAGATTCAAAAGCTACTCTAAAACCATTAATTCTTTCTTTTTTTAATACTGTCATCATGCCTGTTAAAAGTCAACCTCTTGAGTAGACAGCAGATTCAAATGCTACTCTAAAACCATTAATTCTTTATTTTTTTAATACTGTCATCATGCCTGTTAAAAGTCAAATTCTTGAGTAGACAGCAGATTCAAATGGTAAGTACCGAGAGAAACTCGTCGTAGGTCACCCAACCATCGTTGTCTGTGTCGGCCTCGTTAAACTTCTCCTTCCTTATTTCCATCGAAGTCTCATCTCCTAGGCTCTCCAAAACGGCACAACTGAAATTATATAACCTATATCCTTACTAATAGATATACCTCTAAATGAGGGTGGGTGTGATTGTTGTTTTGCCTTTTTTCTGTTTTTCAACGGAATCGATGCCTTCGAGAATATTATGATGAACTCTCAGGCATGCAGGTTTCCTCACGATGTGTAAGGACACATCGTGAGGAATCACGGTGAAGGCACCGTTATAGCAAGTGTCATTTAATTTCTTACATCGCACATAACTTAGAAAAGTCATTGGTGCGTGCCGCTTGGGTTTGAACCCGGACCGCTCGAGTGAGAGGCGAGTTCGATAGCCACTGACTAGACTGTCACCGATTTCGATTGTTCGATTCTTAGGCGATTCTAAACCATCGATCAATTTTTACGACTCTTATCTCGATCGACTGGGGATTTTTAAATCACTACAAAATGTATCAAGTAGTATTAAAGACTCGATTAGCAGGCCAAGATATACAAAGACTAAGTAGTACAGTAGTTTCTATTTAACAAATTAATATGAGCCCCAGTCGAACGATTAAGTCACGCGAGCAAGTAGAGCCCAAGTCCTACCACGGCAGATCGTGCCTCTCTACGCGCTTGTTGTTCCTTTTTCGTGCGTGCAGCCGGCGTTCATTGATTTATAAGATGTTATCACGTCAAAAATATGACTCATTCCTTCAGATCAACCTGGGTTTCATGAATTGTTGAGCAGACGCTTACAAGTCGTCGAATCCGAGCATCCCGTTGGACTGATTGTCGAAGAGCAGGAACAGACTATGCAGGTTGGCGATGGTGACCTCGTTCCACCCCGGGAACCGCTCCACGACCTTCTGCATGCTCCAGCGGCGGTCTTGCTCTTTCATCTCCTATTATCCGTAATAACATCACATTGAGATACAGGAAATTATGACAAGTCAGTGTTCAACTTGGTTTGAATACGGGTTTTATCCTTAATCCAGCAAGCAGGCATCAATGTTATCAATTAAATGGCTTGTGGCCATTCAGAATTGTCGAAAACCATTAACTGTTCATTTATTGGTGCCTTATTTTATGGATACAAGATAGCAAACGAGCTTGCAGCACCACACATCCGCTGCCGCCCATGACGACTGTGAGTACCTACTGTAACTGACTTTGAACAAGACTCATATAGGGACAGGTTAGTCTAATTAGTTGAGAGAATTAATTAGAACATTAGTTGGTCAGTTCGTTAGTAGGTAAGAGGACTGGGGACTGTTAGTGATAGTTAGTCCTGTTAGTTGGTGTTAGCATCCAGATAGTACTAGTTAGTAGGAGTCTCGTTCTAAGTCAGTCACAGATGTGTGTGTGTGTGTGCTACCCTTGAGGACTAAGATGGTCGCCTCTAAAGAAGTGTAACCGGAAACTACACCTTTCCAACCAAATCATAATTGCTTTAAAAACAATTACTACACGGTAGAAATGGTACTATGTACCGTGGCGGGCGGTGGTACTGCCCCGTGCGAACTCTACCCTACCCTAATTACATAAAATAATTATGAAACGATAGATACAATAGGTACCTATACAAAAACTAGTAGCAAAATTTCCTGAGCGCTGTACTTCAAAAGCACGTTAGCTTCGATCTGTCTCCGTTATGACTTCAGGTAGGTATTGTGTGATACTAATGGACGGCGGAAGTTCTACCTTATTGGTCCTTCGAGCCGCAATATCTAGCACAATAATCAGACACTGGGATTGTCTGTCATACACGAGAGATTTACCATTATTTATTAGATTTGGAAATAACCTGATTGTATTGACGTTGTTCTGCAAGTCTCTTGTAGAATAAGTCCACAAGCTTATCATAGTCTGTCATGGGAGCCCTCTGTGTTTCCGAAGCTTGCCTCTTAGGCTCCCCTGTAAGCATTCTAAAGTTTATAATGGCAGCGTAGACTCAATCTTAGTCTCTGGTTCAATTTTCTGATATCATTTAGCTGGTTTATAAACACTTCAGATTCACTTGCTCAAAAGTATAAGAACCTTAAGAACGTATGGTTGCAGAGGACTATGAAAGGCTAATAATGGATGAACATGAACAACACTTGGTACCTAATCTTTGGTACAGCCAGCGACAGTCGAACCGAAGTAATCTGAAGACAGACTTTACAATGTTATATATGCTACAACCTCAAATAACAGAACCAACGTTACAATCCATAGACGTCCCACTGTTGGGTGCAGGTTTTCCCACTGACACAGTTGCGGGAGGTCTAGAGCATACTCCACCACTCTGTTCCAATGCGGATTGGTCTCCACCAATCCGCATTGGAACCCCTCCGGGTTAGTGGCCAACCCAGTGTCGAATCTTTCTAAGTCACCAGAAGGACTTCGAAATGGCTTAACGATTATTTTACCTTTGTGCCATATACACATCGGTAAATGTTATCTAAAATAGTGGAGAACTAATTACCGGTAGCTGTGAAGTCTTCCTGTCTATAAAAACATATCGGCTTCCTCTTTACAGGGTATTCAAAAAACCGTCCCAGGCCCGAAAACAATGCACTCATGTGTTGACCCATTGTAACTGAATTGACGATTCCAATTTTATAGTGAATAGATTGAAAACTTAGAATTAAGACGTATTACTAACTGAACAGCTTAATCAATCACCAATTAATTCATATTTATGAAATGTAACTTAATATATTACTCTTTTACAAACAAATAGATATTTAATGTCTGTGTCCATCAATCATGACATTGATCATTTATTGTTTTTTTAAAATATCGATTGTAATGTAATGTCATCCATTTGACAGTAAGTTTAATGTCTTTGTGTAAAGCACTGAGTTAAATATACCTACGTGTAAAGTATTAATTGTATCCTAACTTTTTATAACACTTCGACATGGTAGGTAATAATAGTTATTGATATCGACCTTCGATCGATGTAGGTAACAGTAGAAATAGGCTTTACAATACAATGGCTTTACTCACTATTTATTTAACTTTATTTAATCAAACAAAGGTAGAAATATAAGGAATATAAATAAAACACCAATCTCTATCAATCACTTGATTAATTTTAATACAAAATTCCATTAAAAATTTCAAAAATTCCATGACATTATATAGCGTCACGCACAATTGATAAGGTTATAGAATCAAGGTATGTTTTACCGAAAGGAAAATAATGTAAATGAAAATATGGTAAGCAGTAAATTATTCTAAATTAAAATATAGGAACATTTTTAAAATTATTCAGTCTTTTTCCTTAATGACAGGAGTGTAACGTAAGAGATACATTTTATAAAAAGAAAAAGACTGTTGTCGACTCTTGTGCAACAAAATACTTTTTGAACTGAAGATTTCGTTTACTGCTTTACGCGCCTCGCGGAACCAAGCTTGTGACTATACATTTGGACGCATCTTTAATGGAGAAAAGAGTTCGGTACGTAAGAGTTCTGCTTATTCTAGTAGACAACAGACTTCTAAAGCGGTGATTATACCACCGCTTTCACATCAGTCTTATATTAATATTACAATCATTAATCAATTATAATTAAACCGAACATGAGGTAGAGCGGTTATAAAATTTGAACACAACTATGTACGGCAGCGAGAAGAAGCCATCGTCGACACTGATAGTGACAAAAAACAAACAAATATAGAACAAAATATATGAAATAAATCGGAGATCGAAGATGTTATTTGAAAATGGTCAAATAAAATCTGGATATTAATGAAATCATTGAAATAGTTGATAATACATATCATAACATATTACTTAGGCATTTATATTATTTAAAAGGCCAAGATCGCCTCTGCTTGCTCCCGCACTAGCCGCCCCGCGGGAGCGCTTCGCCGAACGGACAGAAATACGCTCACCCCGAGGCTCGTGTACAAAAATACTACTTAACTTACTTAACGTGATACACTATCACTACTGCATTCGTCGCCCCTTCCAATACTACACCGTCATTACAAATATATTATTATTCATCCAGAAATCCACTAAAATTGTTAATAAATAGAAGCAAAATTGTGACACTAATACACTACGTCAAGCACACACTGAATGCAAATTTTGTGTGAACAATTAATGTATCTTAACCCTACTCCGACGCCCAAAGGGGAGACGAATGTAGACATTCAATTACACTAAGACTAACACAACACAAGCGCCTATTTTAAACATTAAAATAGCACAAATAGAATGGCTCGATACAATTTCCTAAAATCTCATAATCGTATTAATATTATGCAGTTTCCGTGTTGCGTCCGACACTAACCTCCGACACCAGACTATTCAGCCCGGTCACAGCTTTTCGCCTATCGAAACCAATTATTTGACAAATCACGCATTTCATATTCTTCTCGTAAGAACGAATCACAATATACAAAGATGCTAACAAATTGTTGCCTGTATACTTTTATGTCAAAACGATTTTAGATCGAACTACTACTCGATTTGTTCACATTAATACTGTAAATAGTTATTTGTTCGGTTAAAATGCGGGTCAAATGATTAGGTCTGATAGTAGAAAATCATTGACCAAACTTGTAAGCGAGTCGTTACCATCATTCAGTTTGAATTAATCCAAACATCGAATTACTTGTACAAAATTACAAGCACGCTTTAAATATTTAGTACTCAATTTTATTGTATCTATCACAAAACCACTATTTTACTGCTAGCTCCTAGCAGCTTTCACATAACTCACACGTTGCCTCGCCTTGACTTTGTGATTACATCAAAACACATAAAAATGTGGTGTAAAATTTGGTTCAACACTTTTATAAAGTGGGAAGATTCCGGATTGATCACACTCGAGAACTTCGAAAATGTTTCAACTGTTACTGAAATTGCATTTTTACACCTGACATGCGTGTACATTCTAGTGTGACCAATCCGAGACTTTTTGGCGTATCGACAAAAATAATCATAACAACTTAATAAACCTAACAAACTTACGACAACCGAAATATAATGGTTTAGATTTAAATGCGGATTTACTGTAATTAAGTAATGCTACAGACGTAAACAGTTCAGCCGTTGCATTTATAGATGCGCCGATTTCCGGGGTGTGCATAAATTCATGTTAGTTGGATTCCATCTTACGATGCGCGCCGGAAACCGGCTTCTCTGTAAACACAACACAGAGGTCGCGACCAGATCTTAGCTATTTTAAAAATATCTTTACACTGCAATCAGCGAAAACCACTAACTCCGTATAATCTATATATTTTGTGATGAAGACTATATTATATCATAATATTAATGCGTAACAGACAATGACATTAGGAAATCTTAACAAGATCGTGGATCAAATCTGCTATCAGACTATCAGACTGGTAACATTCTACGAGTGCACTAGTCAATACAATGATTGGGTTGAAATGATCGGAGTTTGCTTTGCAAATCCATTTATCTGAATCACTAACGATCGTCTTTACACATATTTTATTTAAATTTTTCATTAAATCTGAGATTCGTCGTCGCTATAAAAATACCTGTCGATTTTCAAGTAAAAAAGATAGATAGATACTTTTGAAAATTTTCAATATTAAAAAAATGCATTTCATGCAACACATTAAAAAAAATAACATAATACTTTTCAAAAAAATGGCACTGAACGAAAAGTAAGTAATGTTCATTTCATCACTAAGAATTGATATGAAAAAAAAAATACACGTCACTATTGCTAATTGACCGTCAAGACGCGAAACCCTGCGCACACGCTGACAACACGCAGTTCTCGCCGCGCCCGCATGACCCGGTTTTGACGCCCACAAATACCAAATATCATAGAAATCTCACTATTAAATACCGATTCCAATGTCATCTTAGAAATTCCCTATGAAGATTGATTACTAAATTACTTTACATTATATTGCTTTATTTCGCAAGTACTAAAATATAATGAATGACTATGGACTTTAAGGATAAATGTTTGAGTAAACATACATAAGGATTACTTTGAATATATTTCGATGCAATATTTTTCTATGTGCTGTTATTGGAACTACGTTTGCGCTTACGAAATGTGCGGACGAGGCTGAAAACTTTTATATAGCGCCTAAGCGATTAACCGTACTCATATCATGCATACTTCAAACAATAATTTTCTTTCACGCCACCACAGCTTAAACATTACCTCAGACTATTTAGTTTAATCAGTTCCATTGATTACACCTAATTTTTAATCCACTCACGCAGAAAATTTTTGTTTGAAATGATTTAGTGTTTACACTATAGAACATGTTACACGAGTTAGTGAACGAAATATTACTTAAAGAGTCTTATTCTATTCTTACCCTAAGTATAAAGGTGAAAAATATTAATCTAAACGTATGATTACTTACAGAGCAATTTAAATAATGAAACAATGTATGAGAAATCCCGGTTAAATACTTGAATATCACGGTTACGATTGGAATTTATATTTTTCTACGATAGTAAGGTACATTTTTTAAATTTTTAAGCGGTTAATGGGTAGAATGGTCTCATTCCTACGTAGATCAGTTGATAGTAGAGTAAGATTACGCGAGGACAGGGACCAAACGTCGATTAGTATACTTTTACAGAAGATTTATTTTGAACAACGATAAATATCGATAATATTATTAACATATCTGCATTAAGCATCTGAAAGCTCCGAGTTACAAGGATTATTGCTCTGGGTCTGAGCTCAGGCTAGACTAAGCCAAGATACTTATACTTTACGCTAACTAGGGAACCGACGTTACATAATATAACCTAGAGATCATAACTATTTAATAAGCGAAAGTTATTCTGACGCGAGTGTACCACGATATTTAACTAACTACTAAGGTTCGACGCAGGCACAACTGTCAACTTCAAAATTAACATTGCCCATGCGACTGAACGCCACGCATCGCCTATCATTCCAGTCGCCAGTAGGTATTCAAGATGGACCATGCATTTCACGTTTTCTCGGACTATTTTGTGGTTTTGAAGCGGTACACTTTGTGCCCGAGTTCAACCTTAAGGGCTGTTCAAACCAGCGCGACATTGCGCTATGTACAATGGCGGTTTTGCTCCCCTTAAGGGTAAGCGAGACGCAGCCATCGGATATACGTGTCGCACGAAATCCGCGCCAGTTCGAATGGTCCATATTATTCGAATCGATCCGATTCGACAACGTCACTACATTCTATATTTAAATTATGAACACATACTTAACTGAACACAGTGTTTGTGGCGGAAAATGTACATCCAATTCTTCTTTATGTCATTTCAACGGCAGGAATGTCAAAAAGCTTATTAATGAAAAAATATCCTCCAGTGTGAATCTTTATGTATGAAAAAATGGATGTAAACTTTCAACCTATATAGTATAGGTACAGTACCTGCCATCCATATGATATGTAATTCCAACTCGGTATATTTCAGCTCAATTCATCATAATTCGGTTTGTAAGAATTGTAAATCAAAAATGTAAGCATTCTATAAAAATGAAACCAGTAACAATCCTGTTTTGGAATGACTATCACATGAATGGCTGCACATATATATATTTTTAAAATATAATAAACTATTCCTTACTTTTATCACCTAAGGTGAACAGAGAAATCTATGAATTAAGGTGAAACTACTTGAAAAGTTATTTTTACGTAAAATTTGCGTTCTTTACTTCATATACATCATATATACGTCATAGGAAGCTGTTATGGATTATAAAATATATCTATTTTACAGCAAAAATAAAATAATGTTAGAATTTCCTTTATTTATAGATTTCCCAGGACATAATTTAGCTACAATATTTGAACTAACAAAAAATGTTGATTGCGCTATTGCGCAAACTCACACAAACTCATTTAAAATAAATTGTAGAAGAATATCTATAGATTTACTAATCCAAACAACAGCCGTATTATTACGACTGAAATAATTTAATTTTTACGTACCTAGGCGTGCCTAACTAGGTTATATTTTTGAATTAAAATAAAAATAAAAATCTACATTTGGGATCCAATCAGTTCTATGTTTTAAGTCAAACTAACAGTCGATTTGTTTTATAAATAAAAAATAAACAGTCACAAATAATACCTTTGCACAAAAATAAATCACGCGTCACATAAACTGCGACAAAAGAAATGTGCATTTAAGAAAGCTAATCAATAATCAAATTCATTAAAATTTAGGATACAACACCCATATATTGGTAGACTAAATTGCATTAAATAAAAACGAGTAAGCTGTACCCCGCCGCCCTGCACTCCGCTCGCCCGCCCTCCCACACTCTCCCTTTTCTTTAAGACAGTCTTCTAAAGTCAGTCTTAAAGGTTTATTGCATTAATTTCTTATTCCATGCCTTATCCCTTCCCTCGCTTCGAGTCGCAAACTAAAGATAAAGTCTAGAAATCGAGGAATCTAAAAAGCTAAAAACTAACTATTTAAACGAGCAGTAGCATATAAATATACTTAAAACATAAGAATACATATCAATCAACGCTTGCCATAATCAAATAATTAACCAAGTTAAAGAACGCAAAAGTAAGTAACATTTTGGAAAAATACTTTTCAAGTTAAATTTAAATTATCTCACATAAAAACATCTTTTAAATCACATTGTGATCTTTTATCGTATAATAAATCTGCTGATTAATATATCTTCATGCAAAGCACAAGACGTCAGAGCCGCGAACAGCGTTTGCTATACTCCAACTGTGACGAGTTAATAGTTTTTATTAAAATCTAGCAAATATTTTGCAGAACTGGTGTTGTGAAAATATTGTGTAAAGGCAAACAATGTTTGGTCCTTAAAGACTAGTCTCATACGGAAACAAAATCAAAACATTATGGTAACGAGAAAGTCACAAAATAATTTAAAGAGAATTTCATTAGCTCTCGACGCTTCATAAATCACGATCGAATTGCAATTCTCTGTACAAGCTATGCTCGATTCGAATTTTTCCAAAGATTAATAATAAAATTGGCACATTAAAACATAATCACAACTTAAACAAAATTAAATTAAATTAAATGGACACAAGGTCCGCGTCAATATTTATCGAACTATGTGTTAGTACACCTTGATGTACTGTTTGCCGTGGGAAGAGATGTCGCGGGCGGTGTCGGGGAGCGTCTCGAATAGGACGACGAGGTACCCCTCGGGGGTGAGTGCCACGTCACTGGGCCTGTCCTTGTCGTCGAGGCCGGGGCTCTTGAGGTCCACAGCCCACAGGATGCGCAGCTCGGAGGTGAACACGAGGACCCGATGGTTCTTTGAGTCGGCCACGATGATTCGTCCGTCGTCGTCGGTCACAATCCCCGAAGGGCGATTCAGCTCCCCGATGCCGGAGCCCTCGCGACCGACGCAGTGCAAAACCTTCGTCAGAGTTGGGTCGACCATCAACAATCGGTGATTTTCAAAATCTGATACGATTATATTTCCTGATATTGTAAAGCACACTCCTCTGGGTGTTGTAGGACCTTTCAGCATCTTTGCAGGATTGGCTCCTTCGAAAACGAACTTGGTGACGTACGAGCCATCGCTGCTAAATAACTGGATGCGATGATTACGCGTATCCGTCACCACGATGTTCCCCAGAGTGTTGACAGCTACATCCCATGGATACTGGAACTGGCCGCAATCTTTGCCAAACGATCCAAACTTAAGTATAAAATTTCCCGATGATGTAAATATCTGAACTCTGTGATTATCTTTATCGATAACTATGATTCGTCCGTAAGTGTCTGTAGTAATACCCGCTGGCAAATCGAATTCACCTGGTCCAGTGCCCTTAGAACCGAACATGGTTCTAAACTCACCGCGGCTGTTAAATATTTGTATGCGGTTGTTTCTTCTGTCCGCGACGATGATGTTACCTTCTCGGTCCACGCACAAGCCCCAAGGCCTCGAAACTTGTCCCTCGTCTTGGCCTTCTCTGCCAAATGAAAACATAGGGACTCCAGGAACTGGACTCCTAGTTGGCCTTACCGTTACGGACATCCAATATCCAGGTATTGCTTGTCCAACACCCCGAGTATTATTAGGGTCTAAAGAGATGCTGGACGAAATGCTGCTATGATCATAGTAGTTTGAAGATCTCGAATGACTGCTGCTATAATCCGGTAATGATCTTAAACTGCTAGTTAGAGATAGCGGATAGTTTAGAGGCGAGTAGTTCTGGGCTGTTTGTAGAGATTGCAATAATGATTGACGTGAAGGAAGGGACACGGGCGAAGAGCTCAGGGTGTGCATTGCACTCACCGGGGCCGATTGGACATCACATTGCCTTTTGATTTGATCCACGAGGTCATAATTAGGAGGTATAAACAAGATCCTATCTTCAGGAATGTGCATATTCTTGAACATGTTAGAGAAATAATCAACCTGAGCTCTTCCTTTTTGTTTTACGACAAATAAATCCAAACCTTCAGAGTCCATACTTCTAACCAAAGTTTCGTTAGTGTGAGCCAGGCCGGCTAATATACCACGTAGCGTATTCATGTGATCCGTCAATTGATTCATCTTAGCTTGCCGCATTTTCTCCACCTTATCTAAAAGGTACTTTTCCCGATCCTCAATCGCTTGAGCATAGCAACGCATAGCCTTTCTAATTTTCAAACTGGCTTCAGCCGTTTCCTTTTCATAAGCTTTAGTCATGGCCACAGCGCGATCAATAGCAGTTTTGATTGCTTTTGTTCCGGTTTTCGTGTCTTCGATAGCTCTGAATACATTGACGCGACACACGTCGAGAGCACCCTTGATAGGTGCGTAACAGTGATCCTTGTGAGCCCACAACGTGCACTCGACGCAAATCGCTGCAATGCATTGTTCACAATAAAATCTAACTGGATCGCCATGAAGTTCACAATACATGTTCACTTCCTTCTCGTTATTAATGGAGTTAGGTCTGACGCCAATCGGCGAAATCTGGTGGATGGGTAACAGCGTATGCTCCCGCAGCTGGCAGTCGGATGTTGCCTTGTGGCAGCACTCATGGCAGAACAGATCGTTGCATTCGAGGCACCGCGTGGTGGGCGTGCGCTCCTCGCACCTGAAGCAAGTGATGGAGACCGAGGAGGAGGTCCCGGGCGATCCGCTAGAGTTCTCCTCCTTGGTGTGATTCTGATGGTTGTTATTAGAGATGGCGCTGTACTCACGGCCGATGGGTCCAATGGGGTTCTGGATTGAGCTACACGACGGGAGAGCCCAAATGTCGTACGGCATGGTGGACGACGAGGACGTGGAGGCGGCGGACTGCATCGCGGAAGGTTTGTTCATGTTCTCTAGGAGGTTGCAGATGATGTGGGACATGCCGAGCGGGTCCTCCTGCTCGCTGGAGGCGTGGCTGGTGGCCGTACCCGACGACGAGGTGGCCGGCAGGCTCGCAGCCAGCGACTGCGACATGTTAGCGAACGACGTCATTGTGACGCACAGCTAAGTCATTAGATCTGTAACAAATTAAATTGGACATTAGTAATTTTTAATAAGGTCCAGGTATGTACATACATCTAAAGAATCGTGGAGAATGTTAACAAACCTAATACGAACTAAAAACACTTTAAATTAATATTCCGGTCTGATCGCAGAATTTTACAATGTGATTTTTCACAATGTAGAGTATTGTAACTATCATGAGCAAGTAGCATTAATGGAATTACATTTTTATTGGTTACTGAAAGTACCGGGCGTTACGAACAAGCAGACAAGCTCTCCTATTACAAGTGGTCACTGTCGCCCATGGACAAGGATAATAACAGTGAAGTCGACAGCACATCCTCTGCCCTGAGAAGCTGTTTTTGCACGTCAGATTTTAATTAAACTGGGACTGAGATTTAAGTGATTTTCCTACAAGTCATGCTGCAGTGAATAATCTTGCAACAATCTAAGAAGATAGAGCAGAAAAAAAACTCATTCTCGAAATGTCTTCAGTTTAGATCTACAATACATTTACTTTGACTGGCACCATTGCTAGGGCTGTGTCTACGAGTATACGCTTTTAGTATTAGGTCCTTAAATTATTTATTTCAAGAAAATATGAGATCATTTCAGTTTGTAGTGTAAATCATTCGTGATAGAATTTAACGACAGCTTCATAATCATTTCTTTATTAATTTATAATATTCATTTCATTATTTACTGACTCATTAGATGTTTTGTTAAGTTTCACTTAATTTTAGCTGAATAACACAATTAAATTTTAGCTGATCTTCTGGAGTTAGAAGATCAAGTTATCTAAGTTTGTTTCAGAAATTAAACTTCTTTAGTTTCGTTCCAAATATCTTGAAACTGGTTTCTAAGTACGTTCGATATTATAATGTGTTACATGAATAAAGTACAGTAAATAATGAATAACTAGAAGAAGAACAAGCCTACCTATGAAATAAACACTGCCTGTTCCGAAAACGAGTTCGCTACAACTCCACAGGGGTCCATACTCCGTCACGCTGTTCAAATGCAACAGGAATTATTACTTTCATCAAATAACTCAATACCTACTTACATTTGAAATAATAATTAAATGGCACCAAACATTTCGATTCCCGTAGCTGTTATCTGAAGCTTCCGGATGACACTCACTTAACAAAACTAACAACAATTTATAAATAAACAACCGTACAGGGCTCACTGGTACAACTCGGGCGCCCACCCCGTCACTGTTGCACTGGGCCGTTGCTCGTTTCGTACGGTGCAGTTTGCGAAAAAAATCTATCCCAAAAACATTTGTGCGCTCCCTACCACTATCCCTTGTGATTGTAGGTAGTGATCATAGAGCGAGACGGCACGATCCAAATGAAATTGAGTGGGAGAAAGAAGCCCATGCGTCGCATTCCAAAATTTTCCATAATTTAGATAAAGAAGGTTCGCTATGATTAGGGTTGGCGCTGGCGATCTATTCAATAATTAACTCAAAAGAATAAATTATTTGTATATTTGATACGATTTAAATATTATTGTCGTGCCTTGTCGTTACTGCAGTAAATGGGCGAAAAAGTCTGCTGGAAAGGCAAATACAAAAAGAAACGTTTGTTAACGTGACATTGGTCGACAGTTCGAAGCCTGCCTCTAAAACACCACAATGACTTTTTGACCAGCATTTACTAAAAAAGTCGTAAATAGTACATCAATTCCCCAAGTTGAATGCCAGCCCTAGCGGTTATGTTAGAATCTGTATTGAGTGGCATAATTCCGTAGTTCACGAGCATTTGGGTGAGCGGGAGGGATGTTTTGCTTGCTCCGGGTGTGAAGGGGACAAGTGACATTTGTAGTAATCGAGATTCTGTATTTCGGGCTGCGTTGGTTTGGTAGCACATGCGTTCGTGACCTTGTGCGGCGAGTGCGCTTGAGGCAGGTCCGGGAGTCGCCATCTTGCCGCGCCCCCGCGGCCGAGCCTCGTCGCTCGGTTGAGGAGGGTGCCGAAAATCGATGCTTCCCTAGCTGCCCTTAGCTACATCCCGGAGGGCGATGCCACGGATGGGACTACTGCTAAAAGTCAATATGGATATATAAATATATAGCTGCGAACCGGGCCCCTCCCTGGCATCACGAGAAAGATACAAAAGTTATTTTGAAAATAGAATTAAAATAATATAATTTATAATATAAGTATTCGTATGTAAATATAAATAAGCAGCATCCCTATTTTAAAATTAAATAAAAAAGTTGTAATTATAAGAAAATTGCAATTTTATCTTGTAGCCTAGGTAGATTGACGAAAAGGGTTATTTTTAGTAAATTATATTTCAATAGAGTACATTCAATAAACGATAAATCTATCTGTGATTTGCCGTATAATGTATGTTTACCCGCTACAAGTCACTCTTTGATAACAGTACGGTAGGTAATGTAGGTACACTTAAACTTGTAGAAACTATACGATACAAGAGTCATTCTTGTCGAGAAGGTAGCAAATTAAATCAAAGCAAATCGTCAATAGTTTTCCATCGAAATCATTAATTCATTACTCTGCCTAAAATACTTCATTTACTTGAAATCCTTTTGAAATAAGAATATACATGGTATGCACATCATTATATTATAATGCAATGATTCCAGTGCACACACACGAAAATGGTATTTATCCGACATTTGAACATCTGTAACATGTGGTTGGCGAAGTTTAGAAAGTTCTCAAAGTGAATCATACTGTTCATACGATACAAAAATTCAAATACCTGTTCAATCACACACCATTCAATACAGGGAACGGCGCATTGATGCGTTTACATCGAGCAGCAGGTAGTGAGTACATTGTACACTATCGGCAAAAAAAATCCAAGGCTCATTTTTTCGCGCTAGCATGAAACAAAGGAGTCGTGTAAGCTCGAGTCGAACGTTCGTACCCCGACGCAGCCCTTACGAGGTCGAGAACCAACAGGGAAGGCACGGACCACGCGTTATTTATAGCATTTGGTTCCGTTGTCGCTTTAGAAAATAAAATTTAGAAACATGTTGATTTCATTCATACTGTTTTGTTTCCTCAAGCAATATTAGCTGTCCTTACTAGGTTAATAAACTCAACGGCTACGCTTAACTACACAAAAATAAACAACAGCGAATGAATTTCCTGAGCAATATGTTGTTGACGACACGACGACATGAAACGATAGCGTACTTTTTATTTATCATCGATGGAACTGCCCATGTTGTTAACCTTCCCGCCCGTGTGCTGTGGACTTTATATCAGTTAACGGTTCATAAATATTAATACTAACGGAATCTTTATGTAAACAATGATATTCAAGATTATAACGTCCAGCAGGGCTTTGGGTGTAGCCGGACCAATAAATTACCTTTTAAATTAACTGAACACCTGTTCGCACTTTTCAAGAAATAATGAATAACAAAAAAAATATAAGTAAGGTTTTCAGTCATAAGTATTTTAGTCATACCCAGTAGTTCACTGCTGGACATCGGCCTCTCCTAAACGACACCACTCCGACCAGTTCTGACCTTCTGAATCCAGCAGTTTTACATGTTCGCAATACATTTTTATAATATACAAGAATCACGCACACGCATTCTAAAGGCTAGTTCAGCAAATATACTATGTAACCAAATATAGAGCCCTGCGAGACACCTTAGCAAAATAAAGCTTTACACGACGAACATCACTCGAGTATCACCATTGTTTGCTTAGCTTCGAAAATATTTAACAGACATCAGTCGTCATAATAGAATGCAGGAAACTTCTTACAATTTGACAACAATACACGCAAGATTAGGAGAAGGAAGCCTAGTAAGTTACAAAACGGATTGACATTGACGTTTGAATAATACCCTCATTGTAATGAATGGAGAAAAATAACAAAACTTTAAGACTATTTTTCAAGTGTAGGGTTAAAAACAAAGAATATAACATAAGTAATGTGAACAACCTCCTTTTCACAGTTTCTGTCACGAGATGATATGGGCTATATCCAGAATAAAACAATAACATACTGAAAAGTTAGTACTTTAACTAAATAACAAGAAACTTAAAAATATAATACAAAGTCTCACCTCAAAATACAATTAATATCACTCATCTTACGTCAGGCTGTTATGGGCGAACGGAATGGTGGCTGTTATCCATTGCAAAATTTCAAATGTTCAGCCATGAATCACAACATTTAAGCATGAGTACTTTAAACAGTAAACATACATATTATGAAGTTTATCATATTTTAAATTATTATTATATATATTCACGGCTTGAGATCACTTGATGGGATAGTCGGAAGAGAAACATGGAAGTAAATTCCTATTGTTCGTATATGTATTTATGTGAAAATAATTACGCCGTTATTTGAGGGGACCAAGCGCGGTTCATGGCGCATGCGGATTGGGCGCTAGGGCAAGACCCCTTGGTTTACTCGTTACGGATTACAATAACAGAGCTGAACAATATCCTCCGGAGAAAATGGAACAAGGAAACGGTAGCCATAGGTAGAGAGCACTTTGTTCTGTTGTGAGAAAGAATTTTCTTAACTAGCTCAATACACGTAGCTACGGGTAGGTTATCCACCGTACGAATTACTAAGAATACGAAGGTTGTTATTTTGTTTTGTTACATCCCCTACCTCTAGTAGGTTTTTAAACACTATAACAATATCTTGATTTGGTTAGTAAGTAGAGAATATAGAGAGAATTATAAGTTGTAACTAATTCTGGATTAGGATTTAAAATTATGTTATTATGTTTATCAGACCATCTATTGATCGATCAAGATCACGGTCAACAGTTTAATTTATTTTATGATCAAAGAAATTGGATCTGCCTACTTGGTAAATATATGAACTCCAATTTCTTTGCACCGTGTCATTTTCATTTTACTATCGTTGAAGGTGTCTATCCCGACATAATCGTATTTATATATATACTATACT
Organism: Carterocephalus palaemon; assembly: GCA_944567765.1. Classification (NCBI taxonomy): domain Eukaryota; kingdom Metazoa; phylum Arthropoda; class Insecta; order Lepidoptera; family Hesperiidae; genus Carterocephalus; species Carterocephalus palaemon. Next base: position 3,263,133 of record OX155655.1, on the reverse strand, counting down.
GGATTTATCAATTTACATTCTTAAAACTGAAACTGAAAAATGTACCTACCTAATTTATTTTATCCTTTCGCAGCGGGTGCTTTGTAACATTACATAACATGGCGCCTGTATTTTACCGAAGGGGTTGGCCGAGGCGTGTAGTGGGTAGGTACACCCACTTTTCATCAGCTATGTTTAGGTCCCATGTGTTATGCAACCTGAAAACGCTGTAACCCTTGACCGTTGTAAAAAAATAGCTACTACTACTAATAACCGATAGTTAGGTTAGAAAACAGCGTCTGAGCTGGATTAGGTTTTCCTCCTGACTTTAACAGACACCTAGAGACGGAAACTAACGCAAGTGTGGAACGAAAACACATATAACATTCATCTGGAACTGATGACCGTTGATGATGATGAACGGATAACCGATTGGTCAAAAAAAGGAGACTTAAATGACCGATTGGTCAGAAAGCAGTTAGCAGAGGCGGAACGTATATATATATGTACAAGGCAAAAGTCCTAAAGAATCAATGGATATAAAATAAAAAAGAATAAGTAATCGGATAGGCTAGGTGTGGACTTTTTAGTTGACGTATTGCTACTTTTAACTATAAAGCATGCTCATATGATCGAAGGGTAAAAAGTCGTCGAGTTGGATATAAGAATCAAATTGGTCAACTGAGCGGCGCGGGCCGTATTCTGGCAAGGGGGCCTAATCCGTTACGCCCACGCCACGTAAGGATGGGCGGACTATGTCGCGGACGTTGTATTGAGACTTCTTACGATTTTCTTCTTTTGTTGACCCTACCTTCTAAAAATATAATCCTCACTTCAGATTGACATTGCTTACTTCGAATTTCGTAATACAGGGTTTTGAACACACAGCATTTTTTATCATTAGCGAACCAGTGTATCAACGTGCTAAACCAACCCAACGAAAATGTTGATTACGTATCACATAGCAATTGCAACACCACCGTTGCAAGGTGCGTTTTTGGCATTCGCTCCCAAATAAAAAAATCATCATATGGTTGTATTTTAATTTTATCGCTGCGACCCACAGACGTCCCACTGCTGGACACGGGTCTCCCCCACAGACATTGAAAACAACCGGGCCGGACGGCTTTACGTGCCCTCCGAAGCACGGTAGCGTCCATGAAATTTTACCACTAGCGGTCACCCATCCACAAACCGACCGCGCGCTTCGTTGCTTAACTCTTTCGATCACATTGAATCGACGTGAGCCATTGGGCTATGGATGCTACAATTTTATGCTTACTAATATATGTATACAATGTAGATGGGGAAAAAGTTTTCGTTGGATTGTTTTCCTCATTTTTTGCATAGATACATGGCCTTTTTTTATCGCTGGGAAATGCATTTACGCATCCTGGCTGGTTTATGGACCGAAGCAGGTATGTGAGACTCACCGGCTTGGCCGGAATACCCACTAAAACCCAGCGGCACCTTCAGCGTCAATATGAGACGCCACGGGATCGCATGAGCATTAGTACCGTGACGCCTCGACAATAATAATATTGCCTGGAGAGTGGTATAGACCTATTTGTCTCGGAAAAAATTGCACAGTCCTCGGGAATCGTACAAATAACTGTAATAATCGTTCGATTTTTAATCGATTGATCGATAAAATCTTACCCTTGATCGGATTCTGATAAAATAAGATAATAACTTCTTGGCATAACCCAGTCATCAACAACCGCCAATTATCGAACTGAATGTGCTGTTTCTGTTTTGTTTAAATTGTTCTACCTTGGTGCACAATAAAGTATTTTTGTATTGTATTGTATGGTTTCAATAGATCAATGCGTGATTAAAATGATACATGATTTTGATTACTGGTTGTCTTAAGTGTAATGTTAGCATAAGTTCAAAATAAGCTAAGAGTTAATTAGAACATTAGTTGGTCAGTTTGTTAGTGGGTATCAGGACTGGGGACTGCTAATGATAGTTTATCATATTAGTTGGTACTAGTAATAGTCCAATTAGTACTTGTTAGTAAGGGTCTCGTTCCAAGTCAGTCACAGATGTGTTGCTACCCTTGAGAACTGGAAACTAATCCCCACAAGCTTATAATTTACAGTTTTACCAAACATAATCTTGATTTATAGACATTTTCCAAATCAAAGAATGCCAATTTACATTTTAAATATTCCTTCAGTGTGTACTTCACAGTGTCTTTTTGAATTCCTGTGAAATACCCTGGAAATTTCGAAAGATAGATATATATGCGTGCATGTATATTATTAATATTATTATGATTTACTTAATGTATGTTTTTGACATCGGTCAAAATATTTCCTATCCATTCATATTTAATTCATTATAAAAAGTGACTCATTCATAATGAACAGTTGAGTTTAATGAACTCTACCACATAGTCATTCGCTCCTGTGATCTTGATCAATGTCAATTTAAAATAACACCTAATGTATAACAATATAGCAGAACAAATAGACGGTGGGCTGATTATATAATTGGAAGGGCAGGGAAACACTGGTTGACCTTAGGAAGAGATAGAGAGACATGGAAGAAGGCGGAGGAGGCCTTCACCCAAAGGGGGATCCATATCCCAGAAGAAAATATAATTCAAACTAACAATACTATCAAATAAGACATTAAGTAAATACGTATACTAACAAAATACCTACTAACATTACAACTGTAATAGCTATAGGGAAATGGAAATAAAGGCTGTTTATTATTTTATTTATTACTAGTGGACGCCCGCAGCTTCGCTCGCGTAGAATTAGACCCATTAACGACGTCTGCCCGCGTTCGGTTTCATACTAACTTTGCACCCCCCTTTTACCCCCTTAAGAGATGACTTTCGAAACTCAATAAAAAACCTTCATAGGTACTGAATTTCATTCGAATAACATCAAAAACGGCAAAATTTCATACTAACTTTGCACCCCCGTTTTACCCCCTTAGGGGGTGAATTTTCAAAAATCCTTTCTTAGTGCTCCCCTACGTTATAAAAGGAAACCCTATGCAAAATTTCAAGTTTCTAGCCCTTGTAGTTTAGGCCCTGCGTTGATATGTCAGTCAGTCAGTCAGTCAGTCAGTCAGTCAGTCACCTTCTCCTTTTATATATATAGATATGTGGAGTTTATTTTATTCGTTAGGTTGGGTTTGTTGATATGTTTTCTAATTCTTATGGTTCTATGGTCTCTTAATCTTCTAAATAAACTTTATATTAATTCATTCATTCATATTCCAATATTATAATCCTCATATCATCCTCATAATGTTGATAGAGTGTGGAGTTCAAGGCCTTTTCAGTTGTGAAAAGAAAACCAGTGGCCTGCAGTGGTACATTGTGGTTTGCAGTGCACAGTGGGACTAGTGCAGCCACATGGCATGAACAAGACATAAATAACTATAAAAATAAATTATACTTATATCAAATTGTTTTAAAATAATTAATTAAAAAGCCTAACCTTACATAATAAGTCAAACCAGGACCTAACCTGCCGTTATTTTCAGTGACCTGCTGCTGAAAATGGTTACATATTTTGAAGTGCTTATATTGATATTAATATTATAATGTCATCAATTTTATAAATCCATAATTAAAATATTATTTCTCTCTTTTCTAGGAAAAAACAAAATTGTTGACACTGCCATCTCCGCATTTTGTTGTGATTTTTTCTACGATCTATTCCTCATTTTCAGCTAATAAGTTACTACATTGGCAGCACTGGTGACGCTGTATTTTGTACATTGTCATTTTTGTTAGGGATATGGTGTAAATTTATTTCTAAAAACCTAGGAGGTATTGCAGTTTGAAACTTTGCACAATTACTACTTATACTTTAGGTTTCTCACCAAAAAATCACCATCAGCCACCTCAATGGTCCATGGTCTAAATTTAAGCCAAAATCTCAATTACACTGGAAGAACTCATTTTTACGCCAGAAATAATGAACTACTGGAACGTTTTACACAAGATTAAGTACTATACTTGTTTTTAGGTAAGGTAGCCAGGTAGCTTAATTTTTGTTTATACCAACCACCCTTTTTAACCCACCCACTAAGTTGAAGGTAGAATAGAGTTATGCGAAATTCGTTGGAAAGTTACTGGTTGGCTGGTACATTTTGTGACAACAATGGAAGAAAGTTGTATTTTTCTTCAATAACTAGCTATTTTTGGAATCGTTAACAAAGATGTCCCTGAGCTTTCCTGCACTGTCATTGCTGCTTTCCGCGAATGTATGAGGCATATATTGAATTCATAACTCATCGTAATCACTAATTTACTTCCGACACGCATACTCACCAAAATATACTGAAGTTCCCTCACGTTGGATATCAATTTATGCTACTACGCATCACAAAGTATTCTATAAATTGTAGTCCATTTAAATCGTAAATCTTAAACGCCTCGGCGCTTTAACTTTATAAAATGAAAATATGCCCGACAATGCAGGTAGATTGCACACAATTAAATCGTTTGATGATGTTTAATTTTAGAGTCTATGTAGACTTTCACAATTTTATTGCACTAGTTACAAATACTGATCATCGGCATGATACAGTGATACTATTTTTATTATTTCGCAATTTAATGTATATTTATTTATTATTATCGTAAAACACCCACGAAAACAACAGCGGTGAATGAACGATCAATTGATTTAAAAATAAAGATTTTTCTCTATGGTTTTTCGTCAATGAAACAGATAAAACATCTAATCACACTTTTTTTTTTAATATGGGCTAAAACAAGATATAATATTAATCTTAGATAATTTAAAACATCCTTATTAACGATCACTATAGCTACATACATCAAGTTCATAAACTTAGAATTAAATTTGTTGCTTAGTGCTGCCAAATAACCACAAGTAATCACTATGTGCAGCGGTCGACCTCAAAAGGCATCTGATGTATAGTTGGATGGAATCGTTAAGTTTCACTACAGAATTATTATTATCCAAAAATCGCGAAACTGTTGGCCAGTTTGTCAGGAATGTAGGCCAGTTTGTCAGGAATGTAGGCCAGTTTGTCGGCAATGTAGGCCAGTTTGCGGCAGTTAGTCCTGTTAGATGGTGTTAGTAATAGTTCAGCAATTAATTTGTTATTAAGAGTTTCGTCCCAAGTTAGTCACAAATGTGTTGCTACCCTTGAGGACTAAGATGGTCACTTTTCCAACTACACCACAATCGCTTTAAAAACAATATGTATGTAATTATTACACGGTAGAATAAATGGTAGGTACAGTGACAACCGTGGTGGGTGGGTGGCACTACTGGGGCATATACAAGTTGCAATTACTTTGAAGCAATACAATATTTAAATTCGTGATCGTGTCTGAGATAGTGAAAATAATGCTGCTATGACGCTATGGATTCAGAGAGCGCAGGATCGGGAGGAGTGGCGACGATTGAGGGAGGCTATGTCCAGCAGTGGACCCAAAAAGGCTGATGGATGGATGGATGGATGATGACGCTATGCTATTATCTTATTTTATCTTAGCTTAAATCCTTTATGCTAGGCTATGAAGCCACAAACTACTAAGGGATACTAACGTTTATGAAGCCAAACGTAACAATTTAGCTGTGTCAGTTGGCAAAATAAAACACTGTCTACCAAAGTTTAAGTCAAGTCTACTGTGTTTATATACTCTTTGCCAAGTACTGCCAACTTGCATGACGATAGCGATTTACCACGTGAACTAGCGACGGTATATTAATGTCAATCTAATCCCATACTACCTCTATCTATATTTCTATCTTCGTTATCGTTTTTAGATTGTTACTTTGTCTAGGTCCTGCCACTGCTCCAGGCGAACATCATTGTACAACCGAAAATCTCAAAATTGTGAAGCTCTACATTAAGATTGATTTCAACTGAAAAATAATAAAAACATGGCCATTAATAACGATCGTAACTCGATTTTTGAAAACTTTTACTCAGTATATAACAAAGTACTCTGTGCTTTTACGCTATCGACGATACGGTTACGGTTGATTACGGTAAAATGTGGTCGTAAACATCGTGCCGTGCGATTAATCCTAGGAGTATTAGTGTTCTGTGGATTAATCTGCCACTGCCAACTACCAATGTCATCACTTTTGAAATAACACGAAAATGCGAATGCTGTGAATGTCAAAATTTTCGCGCTCATATTACCGCAACTTTGTTTAAAAGTATTTTGCCCAGCAAAACATTGAAAGAATTTCACGTTTAACAAAGTTAAGCCAATGTCGACTCCATCCAAGCGTCCGTCTTCACGGGCTTCATCTGAAGCTCCAACTCCCACTAGAAGAACAAGAGCTTCACAACAAGTTGTGGTTCCCGAGACGCCGCAAAGATCAACCGGAACTCCTTCAAAAGGTTCAAACTTAATTATTTTTTGAAAGCATACCTACCTTTCTCAAAATATATTAACATCCTAACACCGTTTTTTTTTACTATAAACGTAAAGTTCTTGTAAAATGTGAAGTAGGTATACATTTAAAGTGTCAAGTAAAGGAACTGTCGAGATTTTTGAGATGTCTGGATATTTGATGAAAGGGGGTTAAACACATACGCCACTGCAACCTTAAGAACTGCTAGTCTTTAAATTGACTAGATATGCCGCTATTAACACATTCAATGCCACCACGATTTTCTAATACTTCCCAGCGATGCCGCCCTATAAAAAACGCAAACATGCTAGGTGTGCTCGCGGCACTGCAGGATGGAATTACGTAGCACGCTAGGCGTGTTCACCGGCACTGTTAAGAGGTAAAATCAAAGAAAGCGTTATTTCGGCTTCAACCGTGTTTATTGATCAGTCTTTCTCGAGTTACTGAAGAGATATTTTGTTTTTAGCAGTGTTTGTGCTTTTGAAAGTTAAATTATGGCAGTTAGTAGATTCCAAGGTAAGTATTTATCGTAATTTGATCAGTGAATTTCAACCTTTGGTTACTTATTTATGATTTTTTAGGGAAAACAAAATATGTGCAAGAAACAGTGGAATATGATGATGATGCGACGCAAGCAGATAGCCCACCCTCACAAAAACCTTATTCCTGAGATTAGCGCGTTCAACCAAACAAACAAACTCTTCAGCTTTATAACATTGGAATAGATCCTGGGCAGGGTTTTGTCTTCTTCCGATGAATGAAAAGATATTGGTGAAAGAGAGAGAAGGAAACAGATCCGAGTTACACAACAGCTGATAAGCGTTTATAATTAGGTACCTAAAGGGGTACATTATAGGTAAATATTTTATGCAATTTATTTTATCTTTTTTGTTCAACCTAAGTGCCAAGGAATAAAATAAATGATAACTTATAAAAAATATTCTATATTTTATTATTGGCATTATAAATGTAGTAAATTGACCTAATAATATAAAAGATTGAGAACTGCTGGAGATGAACACGCCTGGTATGTTCGCGGCATTACATAATAGATTATTTTTGATGAACCTTAAAAAAATATCAGATCCTGGAACCACTTCAGAATACTTTAGCTTACGGCAGAAAGTTTATGCTCAGAGTCTTTCGGACAATAATATTGTCTAATCTTTGAGATATAGATGAAAAACGGTGAGCACGCCCGGCGTGCTGGCGGCATGCAGATAAGAATTAGTGTGGACACGCTAGGCGTGTCAATGGCACTGAATGTGTTAAATAAAACAACTATGCGTATGGGTGCCAATAGTCTATTCATACAAGTCAGCTCACTTCTAAGAATAATAAAATTGGGTTGGATTTTCTATGTTTATAAAGGTAGTAGTAGTTGATAACAAAACCTTAACGTTCAAACTTAAAATTTTAAATGAAATTATGGTTGAAATTAGAACACTGCAACCTCCAGTAATATTAATTAATTGATCCAAAATATTTTAGAGTCTAAAGCCCAACGGCTTGTGTCGATTCAATGTGATTGACAGGCTTAAACAATAACGAGTGCAACCCATTTGTGGATGGGTGACTGCTAGTGGCAAAAAATTATGTGGGCTACCACGCTTCGGAGAGCACCGTTAAGCCGTTGGCACTGGTGTTTTCATTTTTCAATGGTGAAAACAATTGCTAAGCCTTGTTGAAGACCTTTGGGAAGTTTTAGATAATTTGACACTGGGTTTGCCACTAACCCCTTCACCAATCTGAATTGGAGCAGAGGTGGAGTATGCTCTAGACCTCCCACAGATTTTTCTGTTGGGGAAACACATGCCCACCAGACAAACGTATGTGGCTTGCAGCAGCAATCCAAAATATTTACTGTTTTAGATGGCACTCCTGGCACTCCACGTGGAACTCCAAGGACTCCCAGTCGTATTCCAGATACATCTCCAGCTCGAACCATGGCCTCCAGCCCTCTTGGTAAGACCTAACATGGCTGTTACACATTAGCAACTGGCAGGGAACCAATTACTTGTCGCAACTGAAAAGGACTCTACAGTGCTCCACCACCAACCAGTTTAGCAGAAAATCAACGGGAAGTTATTCGGTCACCCAAAGGCCTTCTGATAATCCTAATTTGCCACCCATCCAATTGCTGGCCCGGACCAGGGTGGGTGCCTTAATGTTGTCAATTAATTATTTTTAATTTGAACAACATTATTTTAAAATAAAGATGATGTGTACAGTATTTTGTGTGAGTTGCAATAATAATACAACAATAAGCATTTTGCAATACCTGCAGTTGATTGACCTGAGTTGGTGGCAGTAATAATTTTTGACTTGACCTCAAAACTGCTGACATTTGTCTTGGTATTCAATAGAAAAAATATTAAATGCATTATACATATAATGAACAACATTCATAATATCCATACTCATCAGTTGCTGTTAAGTTTGTGTTGTCCTTTTGGTAGAAAAGGTAAGTTTTCAAAGTAAACTCATTACTCAATTTATTAGTGTATTTGCTCATTTGATAAGTTATCATAAGTATTCTTTGGTGTGTATTAGGGTAACTTTAATGTGTGAGTTGAAATGTTTCAATTGTCTGCAACTGTCAGTGATCCTACAAAGTACTGTCTTCACAATTGAATAAGCCCGGAGCATACGCAATCACACTGCTCCAAGGAATGTCTATTGATCAGTTTTTAGATTAAATTTGACATTTTCAGCATATAATAAAAACCAGGACCAACAGCTTTTGAATAAGAATTATAGAAGTAACTAGAATGAGTATACAATACAATACAATTTATTGCACCAGAAAAAGAACAGAGAAGAACACAGTAAAGAAAAAGTATACTTCATTTATAAGTAAAATAAAGCCATTAAATCAGTTGACTACCACTACAAACCTTATTTGATCATTGCTAGGCATGGGTGTTCTATCCCATTGAGACAATAGTCCGCTTGACTTCACAATGTAATGATGATGTCTTAAATTTGCAGGTATCTTTAAGATATCCTCATGATTCATGCACAATTACATCAGATATTTGATTTCTTAAAATTTTATGCACATAGAAAATACATTGGTGCCGTTCAGATAGACTCCTTTGAGTAGACATCAAACTTACTATACTATAGTGCCCTTGGTTGAGAGCTAGATAGCCTGTAAGATAATTTGTAAGACATTTATGTAAATATAGGCCTTGTAGCCTGAAATAAAGGAATTAATAATAATTAGGTCAAAGTACCAACAAACTATCCTTACCAACAGGAACCGACATAGACATGAGCTCTCCACTCAACTACGGCACCCCGAGCTCGCTCAGCACGCCGCGCTCGCTCATGCGCGGCGCGATGACGCCCGCGCGCCAGCGGGCCGACCTGCACGTCCACCACTTGGGACCCAATGTGCCAGCGCCTACGCCCACTAGAAGGGTAAGCCCATGATAAATGCTATCTATATATATAAAAGGAGAAGGTGACTGACTGACTGACTGACTGACTGACTGACTGACTGACTGACTGACTGACTGACTGACTGACTGACTGACTGACTGACTGACTGACTTATCAACGCAGGGCCTAAACTATAAGGGTTAGAAACTTGAAATTTTGCACAGGGGTTCCTTTTATAACGTAGGGGAGCACTAAGAAAGGATTTTTGAAAATTCACCCCCTAAGGGGGTAAAACGGGGGTGCAAATTTTGTATGAAACTTTGCCGTTTTTGAAGTCAAGTGGGCAACCTGAACGCGGGCAGACGTCGTTGATGGGTCTAATTCTACGCGAGCGAAGCTGCGGGCGTCCACTAGTAGAAGTATAGACTAAGACTAGCCAAGGCATTACACTTCCTGCCTGTACTAAGGGTCGACTCACACTGGCGCAGAGTCGAAGCGACGCGATACGTCATATTTTTCCGCCTACAGCATATTCAGCTCTATTGCTCTATTATTAAATAATAATATAATAATAATAATAATAAGCCCGCAGGGCAGCTTGTGGCGAGCTGTTGGGGAGTAGCGACCCCACGGACCCGAGTTCCCCGGAGACTCGATCAGGCTCCCCATCTCCGGCTTGCCTTTGCTGGCTGGTCGGAGTGGACCCCAGGAGGGGCCGCAGGAGTCTCGCCTCTGGCTTGCCTTGACCGGCCGTCCAGAGTGGGGCGTTAGAGCTATATGCTCGCAGGGTGGAAGTGAAACTTGCCTAAGTCGCGAGTTGGTAGAGTGGGTAAAACCACCTCATTTAAAGCGCAGTACACCTCTCGGCACCCTGAGCCACTCGCGAACATGTTGCCGCCTTTGCCGTCCAGCGCGTCGGCATGTTTGGGTAGCCCATACAGTGAGTGGCGAGTCACCACCTGCCGCTTTTTAGATTTGTCTGACGATCTGAATGGCAGGTGTCATAGTTCTCCATAGCCCATGTATCAGTCCCTCTAAATCCACCAAAATAGACCCAATATAGTTTCCAATCCTTTGCAATAGTTCCTGTACATCTGGCGGGGCCCACCTTCGGGTGTACCAATTGATGGTGCAGTCGATCGAGGGTGGTATCCGCCACGTGTGCCACATCACAACTCATTAAAATGTCTCGAAGGGGCCTCTACGTGTTGGACCTGTGTCCCCACGCAAGCCTTCCAAATTACCGGGTCCACATCTGGACCCGTGAAATTTAAAGAGATACATAATAATAATATCATTTATTTCAGGCATCAAGGCCCATAACATAAATACCTTAAAGACTAACATACATAAATATAACACTTAATTCTATGTTGCGCCAGCAGGCGCGGGTCCGGTGACACCCGGCGGTCGCCGACGTCCGCGATATTTGCGGAACACGACACCCTTCGGCCACAGCTCTGCGTCCAGGAAGGTCGACTGATGTTCAGTTGGGACGCGTACCACAAACGAGTTGAAGTCGACTGCGTTTCGCGTCTCCAGCTGTTCGACCCTCAACCGGAACTTCGTCTTCACCTCCATGTACTCGGCGATATCCGAGGCCTTCGTAGTGAAGTGTAGCCGAGAGACGTAAATATACGTCACTGGGACTGCAGGACGCAAGAGATGGCTGTGTCCTGTCGGTGCAGTGCCAACTTGGTTACGACAAGGAGGCCTCCTCTTCTTCCGCTCCACCTTTGTGAAGCCATCCTTGTCAGTCAGTTGCTTGGGCACTGCACTACGAGGGGGATCGTTGCGGGTTTTCCCGCTACCGCTCTCTATCCTCAATGTTGCCCGCTTTTCGGGTTGCTGGCGTGCGACAGCCGCGGCGTAGTCACGTTGAGGCGTTGACGTCACTACAACTGGCGACACCTCCGAGGGGGGAGGTGTGGGACGGGCAGCGGCTACGTTACCGCTGACTCGCGCGGGGACAGCGATCGGTGTCGAGTCGAGTTTCGCTGACTCAAAACTCGATGGCGATGCGATGTGTGCTCCGCGACGCGTGTTGATGTTGTTGACCTCCGCTGACCTAGTGTCGGCCAATGCATTTCGCAACGACGCCACTTCAGCCCGCAGGTCCCCGATGGTTTCATTGGGACGACTCCAACTTCAACACCACATCTGCCAGGCTTGCCTTCAGGGTCGTAATGTCCTTCAGTAGCCTGGTGACATCGACGTGGTCGAACGTGACGGGCGGTAACTTGCTCAAGTCCTTCGCCACGAAACTAGGCACGTCGTCGGGATCAGTCACCTTCAGGAGATCGATGATGTCCTGGATCCCTTTTTCACCCTCCCTCCTGCGGGATGGCATCTGGTCGATCCTTCCGAGCGACCGGTACAGGAGCGTCTTTGCTGTTAAGACCTCTTCATCCTTGAAGTTGGACTTGACGATCTGCAATATGCTGACCTCGTCCATGACATCGATGGCATGCTGCAGAAACGCCAGCACTTCATTGGCTATGAGTTGTCCTGAACTCATAGCCATGGTAACATGCAGCGGCGGACGCCGCGCGAATCGCGAATATAAATATTATATTCGTAAGTGCAGTGCGTAAGTCCGATACCGAGCGCGCACCGCACTGCACAGCTCGATTCCAGCCCGCTCGACACCAGCCGCGCGTCGACGCGCGTCGATGCGCGCCACCATATTTACATAGCAGAAATTTGTACATAAATAATAGAGCAATAGAGCTGAATATGCTGTAGGCGGAAAAACATGACGCGTCGCGTCGCTTCGACGCTTCGCGCCAATGTGAGTCGACCCTAAGATTTGTAGTAGTTCAATAGCGTCCATAGCCCAATGGCTCGCGTCGATTCAATGTGATCGAAAGAGTTAAGCAACGACGGGCGCGGTCGGTTTGTGGATGGGTGACCGTTAGTGCCAAAATTTCATGGACGCTACCGTGCTTCGGGAGGGCACGTAAAGCAGTCAGACCCGGTTGTTTTCAATGGCGGTGACAGTCGTTAAGCCTTGTCGAAGACCTTCGGATGGCTTGAGAACATTCGACACTGGTTGGCCACTAAACCGTCCACCAATCCGCATTGGAGCAGCGTGGTGCTCTCTAGACATCCCGCAGCTATGTCTGTGGGGGAGACCCGTGCAGTGGGACGTCTATGGGTCGCAGCGACTAAGATTCCTCAATGTTGTTTGTACCCTGGAGCAACTAGTTAGCGGTTCTCAAAACATGAAAGAATTGTTCAGACAAAAAACAACGAATTATATGCAAAATCGGAAATTAAGAAGAATTGAACATTAAAAAGCCCAAAGTCTGCTTAATATATACGCCTCCAGACGACACACCAGTCGTCGACGCTTGGTGGGGCCACACAGCGCACTCTGTCCCGGGGTCACTGGATGGATAGTCCCGTTCCCTCCCACCTTGTCGCCCGCAACCCCAGAAGTCCCCTTTTAGTCGTCTCTTACGTTACAACCTGTTTTTTTTTTTGGAAGTTTTAATGAAGAGATAACCCATAGTGATTGGTTATGTTCCTTCTGTAATGCCGACCACTTTAGTTAGTTACGTACTCACCGTGTCCTCCAGTCATATTTAAATTCAACCTTATGGACTGACAGGTTTCTTCCCTCGCTGTTTCTACTCATAATCTCACTTCCATCCATCCATCAGCCTTTTTGGGTCCACTGCTGGACATAGGCCTCCCTCAATCGTCGCCACTCCTCCCGATCCTGCGCCCTCCGTCTTCTTCAGGTCGTCAGTCCACCTCGTCGGAGGGCAAATACTTCGTTTTCCGAGACGCGGTCTCCACTCGAAGACTTTTATTACCCAACGGTTATCAGTCCGTCGAGCGACGTGGCCTGCCCATTGCCAATCTCACATACGAGTAAAGTATTCCATCAAAAGAAAATTGCCAACTCCACTGCTGTATTAAGTTGCGACTCCAGGTGGAGTAACAACTATATGCATCGTATTCTGCTCTACCAGGACGGCGCGGAGCCGGAGCCGTCATCAGAGCCGCAGCTGGTGGTGTGGGGCACGGACGTGGCCATCGCGGAGTGCCGCGAGAAGTTCGTCAAGTTCATCCAGAGGTTCGTCGAGCCCACCGCGCTCACCAACGAGCCGCTGTATGAACTCAAGTTGGAAGAGGTTGGCATATCATTTAATAAGAAAATATAATTTTAATGGTTATACGTGCAACTGTTTTAAAAGGTTGATACTATGTGAAGAAACGTGTATGTAGTAAAGTTTTTGATTTTTTTAAAAGCTTTTATTTAACTTCACTCGTATGTATCTATGTAAGTATGTATGTCCTGGAATCTTGCAATCAATATTTCACCCACTTCAACTGAAGCTATCGAGTTGAAATTTGGCACACATATTTGGTTCCGATGACAATGCATGAAAATAAAAAAAGTTTTAAAAAGCTTTTTAAAAAAAACATTTTTTAACGGTATAATTACATTATGGTATTCCCCGGCATGAAAGTCTGAACCGGAATTCCGGATAGCCGGGATAGCTGCGCATGGGGTATCAGTACGGGGAACATAATATGGCTGGCGAACCAATCAGCGCTTACGAATCACAATACGCTCGCCCCACGCTATACGATACCTTAATTTCGACTTATGTGCATTCATGGTCAGACCTAGACTTTCATGCCGGTCTGTGTATTTACGTTACATAAACGTAAATTGTTAATATGCTTAGTCACTTTTGGACTATGTCGCTCCGAAATATGAATAGAATAGAATTGGAAAGAAAAATGTTTATTTTGACAAATTACATACAATAATAAATCAAAGAAAAAATACATTGACCTAAAAAAAAATTAAACCTGTGATACGAATTTGTCAAAAAGAGGACGTGCTCAGCATTAGCCGTGGCGGACCCTGACCGCTGGTTTTCAGTACGACCCTTGATTCCGTTCAGTATACAGTGTCGCTTGCCCTGAATGAGTTTTGCGCATTCTATAAAAGAGTATATGACTTTCTTACAGATTCATACCTTAGAAGAGCCATTTATGGATGTGGACTGTGAGCATGTCAAGATCTTTGATTCCAAACTACACAGACAGCTAATCAGCTATCCTCAAGAGGTATTGTTTTAAAATTAAATTATGATTAATATTAATAATTAATATTATTAAATTAAAAATAACAAACTTCATGAAAATTACAGTTTACTAATATTTTTAAAAGCTTTTATTTAACTTCACTCGTATGTATTCATGTATGTATGTCCTGGAATCTTGCAATCAATATTTCACCCACTTCCACTGAAGCTATCGAGCTGAAATTTGGCACACATATTAGGTTCCGATGACAATGCAATAATATGGTACTGTCGAACTGATCTGATGATGGAGCCGGAAGATATTAACTGGAACTTCATGATGGAATATCGTATCATAGTCGTGTTTGCACTTGTGGTAAAGTCTTGTAATGAACTTTGACCACGATTAGGTTTCAAGGTCAAGTTATAAAAGCTTTTAAAAAAAAAATTTTTTTTACAGTATAATTATTATATGTTAAAAGCTTTTATTTAACTTCACTTGTATGTATGTATGTATGTCCTGGAATCTTGCAATTAATATTTCACCCACATCCACTGAAGCTATCGAGCTGAAATTTGGCACACATATTTGGTTCCGATGACAATGCACCAAATTAAAAAAAAGTTATAAAAAATCTTTTTTTTTAAAATATCTTTATAATAAGTTTGAATGTTTAGGTGGTCCCAGCTTTTGATGCTGCCGTGAACGAACTATTCTTCGAGAAGTATCCTGCGGCGGTGCTGGAGCATCAGATACAGGTGCGCCCGTACAACGCGCCGCAGAGACACATGAGAGATCTAAATCCAGAGGGTAAGCTTACTACTTACGAGTTACTTAGTACTTCCTGCATTATTTAGCAAATTCCTTCGTTATTTAGTAAATTCCTTCATTCCTGCATTATTTAGTAACTTCCTGCAGTATTTAGTAAATAATGCAGTAGGATTATTTAGTTCTACATTATTATCAGTATGCCCAATACGGCCCAATAAGGATTATGGACTTCTATTAGTATTTATCTATAGCCCTTCTTTATATTTTTATCTGATTAACGATTACAATATTGATTTGTAATTTAATATCATTTGCTGCTGCAATTTGATATTTAATTATTATTTTACTTCTCTCAGATTTTTGGTCTCTATATAGTGTTTATGAATGTTTTAAGTCTGGGAACTGATTCGCTAACTTGCACTAAAAATAAATTTGGGAATATGCGACCATGTTTTACTTTACTAATGAACTAAATTACTACTAAATCAAACTTATTCAATAAATTTCAATTGTCAATTATTGTGGAATATAGGTTACAATTAGCGTTCTTATATACAAATATACACATTTCTCTCTATATACAATACTTTGTAATAATGAAATCCTTACTACACTGTGGCGCGGTGGTGAGTGACCCTGACTGCCGAACCGCGGGTTCCGGATTTGAATCCCGGCCGGTTCTGTTTTTTTTTTCAGATAAATATTTGTTCTCGGGTCATAAATAAATAAATATCTGGACATTCTCACACACGGCCATCTGACCCCAAAGTAGGCGCGAGCCTGTAATATGGGTGTTAGAGACTGATATATACACATAGATATTTTAAAATACATACTTAAATAGATAATATTAACATCCAGACAGGCTGTGACAGCCCAGTGGCTAACGAACTCGCCTCTCACTCGAGCGGTCCGGGTTTAAACGCCAGCGGCACGCACCAATGACTTTTCTAAGTTAAGTGCAATTTAAGAAATTAAATTTCACTTGCTATAACGGTGAAGGACACATCGGAGGAAACCTGCATGCCTGAGAATACATCATAATGTTCTCCAAGGCATGTGAAGTCTGCAAATCCGCACTTGGCCCAGCGTGGTGGACTAAGGCCTAATCCCTCTCACTCTGAGAGGAGACCCGTGCCTAACAGTGGGACAAAGAAAGGGTTGTGATGATGATGAACATCCAGACACAGATCAAATACAAGTGTTCGTCACACGAATATTTGTCCTGAGTGGGATTCGAACCCACGACCCCTGGGGCAACAGACAGGGTCACTACCGATTTGCGCCAATAGGCCTGTCAAAAGTCATGGATGTTCATTCTGTTGTTTTCTGTGTCCGCCCGCAACACAGGCTTAGGCCTACCGTTAGGGCGTTAGTGTAGCGTTAATTATTAATTATTATCATTGTCAATAATTACTCGCAGACATCGATCAACTGGTAACAATATCGGGCATGGTGATCCGCACATCGGGCATCGTGCCGGAGATGCGCGAGGCGTTCTTCAAGTGCGCGGTGTGCGGCGCCGCGGCCGTCGCCGAGCTGGAGCGCGGGCGCGTGCCCGAGCCCGCTCACTGCGGCCACTGCAACACGGCGCACTGCTTCCAGCTCGTGCACAACCGCTCGCACTTCAGCGACAAGCAGCTGGTCAAGCTGCAGGAGGCGCCCGGTGAGTTGCTCTCCCAGTAAGATAGACCATAGACCCATAGACGTCCCGCTGTCTGGTACAGGTCTCCTCCACAGACACTACGGTAGGTCCAGAGCATACTCCATCACGCTGCTGATGTTGGTGGAGGGGTTAGTGGCCAACCCTGTGTCGAATGCCCGAGCCCGCTCACTGCGGCCACTGCAACACGGCGCACTGCTTCCAGCTCGTGCACAACCGCTCGCACTTCAGCGACAAGCAGCTGGTCAAGCTGCAGGAGGCGCCCGGTGAGTTGCTCTCCCAGTTAGATATCGATCAACTGGTAACAATATCGGGCATGGTGATCCGCACATCGGGCATCGTGCCGGAGATGCGCGAGGCGTTCTTCAAGTGCGCGGTGTGCGGCGCCGCGGCCGTCGCCGAGCTGGAGCGCGGCCGCGTGCCGGAGCCCGCGCACTGCGGCCACTGCAACACGGCGCACTGCTTCCAGCTCGTGCACAACCGCTCGCACTTCAGCGACAAGCAGCTGGTCAAGCTGCAGGAGGCGCCCGGTGAGTTGCTCTCCCAGTTAGATATCGATCAACTGGTAACAATATCGGGCATGGTGATCCGCACTTCCGGCATCGTGCCGGAGATGCGCGAGGCGTTCTTCAAGTGCGCGGTGTGCGGCGCGGCGGCCGTCGCCGAGCTGGAGCGCGGCCGCGTGCCGGAGCCCGCGCACTGCGGCCACTGCAACACCGCGCACTGCTTCCAGCTCGTGCACAACCGCTCGCACTTCAGCGACAAGCAGCTGGTCAAGCTGCAGGAGGCGCCCGGTGAGTTGCTCTCACAGTTAGATAGCTACACATAGACGTCCAACTGTGTGGCACAGGTTTAGACCATACTCCATCACGCTGCTCTAACTAGCTGCTGATGCTGGAGGGGTTAGTGGCCAACCCTGTGTCGAATGCCCGAGCCCGCGCACTGCGGCCACTGCAACACGGCGCACTGCTTCCAGCTCGTGCACAACCGCTCGCACTTCAGCGACAAGCAGCTGGTCAAGCTGCAGGAGGCGCCCGGTGAGTTGCTCTCACAGTTAGATAGCTACACATAGACGTCCAACTGTGTGGCACAGGTTTAGACCATACTCCATCACGCTGCTCTAACTAGCTGCTGATGCTGGAGGGGTTAGTGGCCAACCCTGTGTCGAATGCCCGAGCCCGCCCACTGCGGCCACTGCAACACGGCGCACTGCTTCCAGCTCGTGCACAACCGCTCGCACTTCAGCGACAAGCAGCTGGTCAAGCTGCAGGAGGCGCCCGGTGAGCTGCTCTCCCAGTTAGATAGCTACACAAAGACGTCCAACTGTGTGGCACAGGTCTAGAGCATCCATCGCGCTGCTCTAACAAGCTGCTGATGCTGGTGGAGAGGTTAGTGGCCAACCCTGTGTCGAATGCCCGAGCCCGCGCACTGCGGCCACTGCAACACGGCGCACTGCTTCCAGCTCGTGCACAACCGCTCGCACTTCAGCGACAAGCAGCTGGTCAAGCTGCAGGAGGCCCCCGGTGAGTTGCTCTCCCAGTAAGGAAGCTACACATAGACGTCCAACTGTGTGGCACAGGTCTAGAGCATACTCCATCATGCTGCTCTAACAAGCCGATGCTGGTGGAGGGGTGAGTGGCCAACCCTGTGTCGAATGCCCGAGCCCGCTCACTGCGGCCACTGCAACACGGCGCACTGCTTCCAGCTCGTGCACAACCGCTCGCACTTCAGCGACAAGCAGCTGGTCAAGCTGCAGGAGGCGCCCGGTGAGTTGCTGTCCCAGTTAGATAGCTACACATAGAAGTCTGTCTGGCACAGCTCTCCTCCACAGACACTACGGGAGGTCTAAAGCATACTCCAATGGTAGGTCATCGGAACGAAAATATGTGTGCTAAATTTCAGCTCGATAGCTTCAGTGGAAGTGGGTGAAATATTGATTGCAAGATTCCAGGACATGGATACATACGAGTGAAGTGAAATAAAAGCTTTTAAAAAATATTGGTTGCCTGTAAAGTCGGTATACGGGCGAAAGTTTTACGTGACAACGACTTTGAGTGGTAAAATAATTTTAATGTGAATATTCATTCGTATAGTAGTATCGTCTCGTATCGTATCGTCTCTCTCGCTCTTAGGCGGGCTAACCATGCCCGAGTGGAAGGGACGCGTGCCTCTCACTCGCTCTCATTGTGAGCGCATAACGTGAGCGGAGCGTAACGCAGTTTCTTGAAGTGTCACCCGGCAAACCAATTTATAAAACGTTGTCACGTCAAAAATTAAAATAACTCTTTCATACCCAAAAGGATAGCAGTTGGTAATAAAATGTTTTGTACGTCAGACGACATGCCAGCCGGCCGCACGCCGGCGACGGTGAGCGTGATGGCGCACGGCGCGCTCGTGGAGGCGGTGGCGGCGGGCGAGCGCGTGGCCGTGACGGGCGTGTTCCGCATAAATAAAACAAAACAAAGATAAACTTTCATCCCCAAAAGGATTGCAGTTGATAATAAAATGTTTTGTACGTCAGACGACATGCCAGCCGGCCGCACGCCGGCGACGGTGAGCGTGATGGCGCACGGCGCGCTCGTGGAGGCGGTGGCGGCGGGCGAGCGCGTGGCCGTGACGGGCGTGTTCCGCATAAATAAAACAAAACAAAGATAAACTTTCATCCCCAAAAGGATTGCAGTTGATAATAAAATGTTTTGTACGTCAGACGACATGCCAGCCGGCCGCACGCCGGCGACGGTGAGCGTGATGGCGCACGGCGCGCTCGTGGAGGCGGTGGCGGCGGGCGAGCGCGTGGCCGTGACGGGCGTGTTCCGCATAAATAAAACAAAACAAAGATAAACTTTCATCCCCAAAAGGATTGCAGTTGATAATAAAATGTTTTGTACGTCAGACGACATGCCAGCCGGCCGCACGCCGGCGACGGTGAGCGTGATGGCGCACGGCGCGCTCGTGGAGGCGGTGGCGGCGGGCGAGCGCGTGGCCGTGACGGGCGTGTTCCGCATAAATAAAACAAAACAAAGATAAACTTTCATCCCCAAAAGGATTGCAGTTGATAATAAAATGTTTTGTACGTCAGACGACATGCCAGCCGGCCGCACGCCGGCGACGGTGAGTGTGATGGCGCACGGCGCGCTCGTGGAGGCGGTGGCGGCGGGCGAGCGCGTGGCCGTGACGGGCGTGTTCCGCATAAATAAAACAAAACAAAGATAAACTTTCATCCCCAAAAGGATTGCAGTTGATAATAAAATGTTTTGTACGTCAGACGACATGCCAGCCGGCCGCACGCCGGCGACGGTGAGCGTGATGGCGCACGGCGCGCTCGTGGAGGCGGTGGCGGCGGGCGAGCGCGTGGCCGTGACGGGCGTGTTCCGCATAAATAAAACAAAACAAAGATAAACTTTCATCCCCAAAAGGATTGCAGTTGATAATAAAATGTTTTGTACGTCAGACGACATGCCAGCCGGCCGCACGCCGGCGACGGTGAGCGTGATGGCGCACGGCGCGCTCGTGGAGGCGGTGGCGGCGGGCGAGCGCGTGGCCGTGACGGGCGTGTTCCGCATAAATAAAACAAAACAAAGATAAACTTTCATCCCCAAAAGGATTGCAGTTGATAATAAAATGTTTTGTACGTCAGACGACATGCCAGCCGGCCGCACGCCGGCGACGGTGAGCGTGATGGCACACGGCGCGCTCGTGGAGGCGGTGGCGGCGGGCGAGCGCGTGGCCGTGACGGGCGTGTTCCGCATAAATAAAACAAAACAAAGATAAACTTTCATCCCCAAAAGGATTGCAGTTGATAATAAAATGTTCTGTACGTCAGACGACATGCCAGCCGGCCGCACGCCGGCGACGGTGAGCGTGATGGCGCACGGCGCGCTCGTGGAGGCGGTGGCGGCGGGCGAGCGCGTGGCCGTGACGGGCGTGTTCCGCATAAATAAAACAAAACAAAGATAAACTTTCATCCCCAAAAGGATTGCAGTTGATAATAAAATGTTCTGTACGTCAGACGACATGCCAGCCGGCCGCACGCCGGCGACGGTGAGCGTGATGGCGCACGGCGCGCTCGTGGAGGCGGTGGCGGCGGGCGAGCGCGTGGCCGTGACGGGCGTGTTCCGCATAAATAAAACAAAACAAAGATAAACTTTCATCCCCAAAAGGATTGCAGTTGATAATAAAATGTTTTGTACGTCAGACGACATGCCAGCCGGCCGCACGCCGGCGACGGTGAGCGTGATGGCGCACGGCGCGCTCGTGGAGGCGGTGGCGGCGGGCGAGCGCGTGGCCGTGACGGGCGTGTTCCGCATAAATAAAACAAAACAAAGATAAACTTTCATCCCCAAAAGGATTGCAGTTGATAATAAAATGTTTTGTACGTCAGACGACATGCCAGCCGGCCGCACGCCGGCGACGGTGAGCGTGATGGCGCACGGCGCGCTCGTGGAGGCGGTGGCGGCGGGCGAGCGCGTGGCCGTGACGGGCGTGTTCCGCATAAATAAAATAAAACAAAGATAAACTTTCATCCCCAAAAGGATTGCAGTTGATAATAAAATGTTTTGTACGTCAGACGACATGCCAGCCGGCCGCACGCCGGCGACGGTGAGCGTGATGGCGCACGGCGCGCTCGTGGAGGCGGTGGCGGTGGGCGAGCGCGTGGCGGTGACGGGCGTGTTCCGCATAAATAAAACAAAACAAAGATAAACTTTCATCCCCAAAAGGATTGCAGTTGATAATAAAATGTTTTATACCTCAGACGACATGCCAGCCGGCCGCACGCCGGCGACGGTGAGCGTGATGGCGCACGGCGCGCTCGTGGAGGCGGTGGCGGCGGGCGAGCGCGTGGCGGTGACGGGCGTGTTCCGCATAAATAAAACAAAACAAAGATAAACTTTCATCCCCAAAAGGATTGCAGTTGATAATAAAATGTTTTATACCTCAGACGACATGCCAGCCGGCCGCACGCCGGCGACGGTGAGCGTGATGGCGCACGGCGCGCTCGTGGAGGCGGTGGCGGCGGGCGAGCGCGTGGCGGTGACGGGCGTGTTCCGCATAAATAAAACAAAACAAAGATAAACTTTCATCCCCAAAAGGATTGCAGTTGATAATAAAATGTTTTATACCTCAGACGACATGCCAGCCGGCCGCACGCCGGCGACGGTGAGCGTGATGGCGCACGGCGCGCTCGTGGAGGCGGTGGCGGCGGGCGAGCGCGTGGCCGTGACGGGCGTGTTCCGCATAAATAAAACAAAACAAAGATAAACTTTCATCCCCAAAAGGATTGCAGTTGATAATAAAATGTTTTATACCTCAGACGACATGCCAGCCGGCCGCACGCCGGCGACGGTGAGCGTGATGGCGCACGGCGCGCTCGTGGAGGCGGTGGCGGCGGGCGAGCGCGTGGCGGTGACGGGCGTGTTCCGCATAAATAAAACAAAACAAAGATAAACTTTCATCCCCAAAAGGATTGCAGTTGATAATAAAATGTTTTATACCTCAGACGACATGCCAGCCGGCCGCACGCCGGCGACGGTGAGCGTGATGGCGCACGGCGCGCTCGTGGAGGCGGTGGCGGCGGGCGAGCGCGTGGCGGTGACGGGCGTGTTCCGCGCCGCGCCCGCGTCCGCGCACCCGCGCCGCGCCACGCTCAGGGCGCTGCACCGCACGCACCTGGACGCGCTGCACTACAAGAAGGTGCACGCGGATAGGCTGCTTGAGACGGAGGAGGGGTGAGGCCTACACTATCACACTAATTCTACTATCTAACTGTATATTTTCGTTTGGCTTAGCTGTCAGTAAAATGTTGACTGTTAATAAATTTATTTATTTATTTATTTATTTAATAAAACTTACGACAAACTTTACAGGTTACCCTAATGCGTTAGCGTGCAAATCTACTATAATTAAACAAATATAAATAATTTTAACTTAATATTAACATATGTATCAAGTAACATTAGTTCTAAATAAATAAATAATAAATAAGTATGGGTATTTTGTGGGCTATCCTTATAGTATAGTATATTCTTCTATGTTTTTACATGGAATGCGATTCCCTGAAAGCAAGATGGGATGTATTCTTGATGGAATCCTTACTAATATATAAATATGTTTGTTGGTTTGTTCTTCTCCGTCACAACGAAAAATCACGTCATCATGACGTGATTTTTTGTATAGATGTAGTGGGGCCTGGAGAGTGACATAGGCTACTTTTTATCTAGGAAAATTGTACGGTTCCCGTGAAATGTACAAAAAACTGTGATATTCTCTCTGTGATCTTCTTCTTTCATTAACAATTTAAATTTAATGATTCTTTCCAGCAAAGAGCACCAGTTCCCGCCCGAGCGTATCGAGCTGTTCAAGACGCTGTCCTCGCAGCAGGACTGCTACGAGCGGCTCGCGCGCGCCATCGCCCCCTCGATCTACGAGAACCTGGACATTAAGAAGGGGGTGCTTCTGCAGCTGCTCGGGGGGACTAAGAAGAACTTCAACGCTGCTGGACGCACGCATTTCCGGTAATATATATTAATTATTACTTGTTTCAAATACAGATTGGCAGACAAGATGCAGACGTATCGTTTTACAACTAATTTTGTCATTCACTAAAAAAAAAAATTATTAAAAATGGTTGTCTGTAAAGTCGGTTTACGGACGATAGATTTACGTGATAACGTCATAATCATTATTTTATACAATACAAAGGAGAATTGAAAATACAAAGTTAACTGACAACAGACAAGTCTATATATTTATTTTGACAGTTCCCTACACTGAGCAAGTTGTTCCCTATTTAGTAGCCATGGAAACGGTTGTCAATAACGCCTCATGACGTCAGAGCGAGGTAACGACAAATCACGTCACACTTTTTCGTTCGTGTTGCTGATTTATAAGACGTTATCCCGTCAAAAAAAAATTGAGCAGGGTGACCAATGACTATGTGGTTCTCAGGCAAAAGCATCACAAACATGTTGCAGGTTGTAATGTGACTTATCAAGCTGTGCTTTGCCAGTCCTTGAAGCCAATACGGTGTTTCAGATCAGAGATCAACATCCTCCTGTGCGGCGACCCCGGCACGAGCAAGTCGCAACTACTGCGCTGGGTGCACGGGCTGGTCCCGCGCGCGCAGTACACCTCCGGCCGGGGCTCCTCCGCCGTGGGGCTCACCGCTTACGTCACCAAGGACCCGGACACGCGCCAGCTGGTCCTACAGACGTGAGTACACTCCTAGCGGCGACCCCGCCAGGCTGGGTGCACGGGCTGGTCCCGCGCGCGCAGTACACCTCCGGCCGGGGCTCCTCCGCCGTGGGGCTCACCGCTTACGTCACCAAGGACCCGGACACGCGCCAGCTGGTCCTACAGACGTGAGTACACTCCTAGCGGCGACCCCGCCAGGCTGGGTGCACGGGCTGGTCCCGCGCGCGCAGTACACCTCCGGCCGGGGCTCCTCCGCCGTGGGGCTCACCGCTTACGTCACCAAGGACCCGGACACGCGCCAGCTGGTCCTACAGACGTGAGTACACTCCTAGCGGCGACCCCGCCAGGCTGGGTGCACGGGCTGGTCCCGCGCGCGCAGTACACCTCCGGCCGGGGCTCCTCCGCCGTGGGGCTCACCGCTTACGTCACCAAGGACCCGGACACGCGCCAGCTGGTCCTGCAGACGTGAGTACACTCCTAGCGGCGACCCCGCCAGGCTGGGTGCACGGGCTGGTCCCGCGAGCGCAGTACACCTCCGGCCGGGGTTCCTCCGCCGTGGGGATCACCGCTTACGTGACCAAGGACCCGGACACGCGCCAGCTGGTGCTGCAGACGTGAGTACACTCCTAGCGGCGACCCCGCCAGGCTGGGTGCACGGGCTGGTCCCGCGAGCGCAGTACACCTCCGGCCGGGGCTCCTCCGCCGTGGGGCTCACCGCTTACGTCACCAAGGACCCGGACACGCGCCAGCTGGTGCTGCAGACGTGAGTACACTCCTAGCGGCGACCCCGCCAGGCTGGGTGCACGGGCTGGTCCCGCGCGCGCAGTACACCTCCGGCCGGGGCTCCTCCGCCGTGGGGCTCACCGCTTACGTCACCAAGGACCCGGACACGCGCCAGCTGGTGCTGCAGACGTGAGTACACTCCTAGCGGCGACCCCGCCAGGCTGGGTGCACGGGCTGGTCCCGCGCGCGCAGTACACCTCCGGCCGGGGCTCCTCCGCCGTGGGGCTCACCGCTTACGTCACCAAGGACCCGGACACGCGCCAGCTGGTGCTGCAGACGTGAGTACACTCCTAGCGGCGACCCCGCCAGGCTGGGTGCACGGGCTGGTCCCGCGCGCGCAGTACACCTCCGGCCGGGGCTCCTCCGCCGTGGGGCTCACCGCTTACGTCACCAAGGACCCGGACACGCGCCAGCTGGTGCTGCAGACGTGAGTACACTCCTAGCGGCGACCCCGCCAGGCTGGGTGCACGGGCTGGTCCCGCGCGCGCAGTACACCTCCGGCCGGGGCTCCTCCGCCGTGGGGCTCACCGCTTACGTCACCAAGGACCCGGACACGCGCCAGCTGGTGCTGCAGACGTGAGTACACTCCTAGCGGCGACCCCGCCAGGCTGGGTGCACGGGCTGGTCCCGCGCGCGCAGTACACCTCCGGCCGGGGCTCCTCCGCCGTGGGGCTCACCGCTTACGTCACCAAGGACCCGGACACGCGCCAGCTGGTGCTGCAGACGTGAGTACACTCCTAGCGGCGACCCCGCCAGGCTGGGTGCACGGGCTGGTCCCGCGCGCGCAGTACACCTCCGGCCGGGGCTCCTCCGCCGTGGGGCTCACCGCTTACGTCACCAAGGACCCGGACACGCGCCAGCTGGTGCTGCAGACGTGAGTACACTCCTAGCGGCGACCCCGCCAGGCTGGGTGCACGGGCTGGTCCCGCGCGCGCAGTACACCTCCGGCCGGGGCTCCTCCGCCGTGGGGCTCACCGCTTACGTCACCAAGGACCCGGACACGCGCCAGCTGGTGCTGCAGACGTGAGTACACTCCTAGCGGCGACCCCGCCAGGCTGGGTGCACGGGCTGGTCCCGCGCGCGCAGTACACCTCCGGCCGGGGTTCCTCCGCCGTGGATCTTTTTTTTTAAATTATTAAAATTATTTTGTTACATTTGATTTTTGTATTGGTATCTACTTCATTTTAATTCTGAAAATTTTATTTATTGTTATGGAATCCTATTTTTATGTTTAATTTTAAATATTTTAGTTTTAAATCTACTAAAAAAACTTTACATTTTACTATTACAAATTACTACTATTTTATATACTACTTTTAAAATATTATTAAAAATTCCATCTTATACTTTTTTCTTCTAGAGGTGCCCTCGTACTCGCAGATAACGGAATTTGCTGCATTGATGAGTTTGACAAAATGAATGATTCAACGCGCAGTGTTTTACACGAGGTGAGTGCACTACGTTTTCTTTCTAAATCGCTAAATTTTAGGACTCCCTGGACTAAGTAAAGAGTATCAATATGAAAATTTAAACTAATGTTGGAAGCTAAATTATGTTACAAATTTTTATTTTCTTTCTTTACAAAACGGTCAAAAGTTATAATGTTTCGCGGGGTCTTTTGTCACCTAAGCTAAAAAGCTAAACTCTAACCTAACCTAACCAATACATACTTTATTTTTTATCTTCGATCAAAATAACCGCTAAGCATAGTTGGAAGAGATCGCTGTAACTGATAAGACCGCCAATTGTTTCACCTAGGTGTTTTT
Source organism: Carterocephalus palaemon (assembly GCA_944567765.1). Lineage (NCBI taxonomy): Eukaryota > Metazoa > Arthropoda > Insecta > Lepidoptera > Hesperiidae > Carterocephalus > Carterocephalus palaemon. The sequence goes on along the minus strand of OX155655.1, from coordinate 3,236,167 downwards.
TATTCCTGTATCTATGTATCACCAAAAAGATTTTTTGGTGTCCAATTTAGTATTTTTGTATTGTATAATGTTAGATTTGATATGATTTGTTTCCGTTGAAAATAAAAATAAAAATGTATTTTGTATTAAGTGACAAAATCAATTGCGTCAGTAATAAATGATTATTTGAGCAGTCTAGTAGTTTCACTTAACCCGATCAGCGCCGTACAATATAGTTCGTATGATCATAGGTAATGGAGCAGCAGACGCTGTCGATCGCCAAAGCGGGCATCATCTGCCAGCTGAACGCGCGCACCTCCATCCTGGCAGCCGCCAACCCCGCCGAGTCGCAGTGGAACAAGAACAAGACCATTGTCGAGAACGTGCAGCTGCCACACACTCTTATGTCCAGGTAACATCCGGCTCGAAGGACCAAAAAACTGTAGGGGTACTACTGTTCGGAGATGGGCGAGCCCAAATAAATGAGTACACCCAGTGAGTGCAATTTTAACACTGATTTATTATAGTAAAAATGCTTATATGATATGATGAGTACACAGAACAGATAAAGGAGGATAGAATGGAAATGTGGGCGTGACAGGCGCGCCAACAAGTATGATTAAACAATCATACTTCAACTGAAATCACGCGTGCATACTTTTAGTCGCTTTCGGACTGCGGTGGTGCGAAGAGCTGCACGAAAAATATACATTGCCGGTAAAGTACGCAAGTAATCCACGTGAACACATAGTTCGTGCGCAATGTATTCTGTCCTACAGAATGCGATGACGTCACGATGTTCTGTCGAGTTCGTTCGCAGCGAGATAGTGTTGTGAAAGTATAAGATAAATTTTTCGATAAGTCTTGATCTTGAGTACGTAATTAAAGTAGTTTCAGGTGTAAATACTTAATTTCAAGGAGTAGGTGTAGTACTAAATAAGTAATTTAGTACTAATTTATATTATGTATTTATTTTAGGTTTCCAAAGGATCCTAATAACCAGCATTGGATAAATGTAACGGGTAGAAAATTTGGATCCCTAAAAAACAATGTACCACTTTGGAACAACTGTACTCGATTTTGCGCAACTTTGTCGGAACTCAATTATTTAGCAACATTAGTTATCATCAGATTGTATTATATTCTACTGAGAAGCATATTACAGACTTTACCAAAGCTATTAAAGAAAAATAATTTAAATATAAGATTGCATTAATTTATTGTAAAAAATTCGATCTTTGCTTTGCACAAGTACATTCGTCGCGCAACTGTATATATTAAAACTGTACCTGTGTATTTATTTAAGTACGTACACTCACTCTGAAACTTTTTAATAAAATAAATAATTATAATGTAATTTTTCATGTGAAGATAATAAAAAAAATGCATGTTAATAAGATGATGGAACAGGCGCAACACCTAAAGGAAGCAAAACTCAAGTTGCATATGTTTTCAGTGTTACTTTTAAAAGAGTCATTTATGCGGATGTAGCATTATAGGTGGTACCTACAAAACTCTAAACAAGTTTCAAAATATATTTATCGATAAATATGTTTACATCTCTAGTTGGGTTACCAGTAAATAACATAAAATTGCACGATCAATTTTCTCAAATATGCAGTAAATTTTGTTTCTTAACTTTTATTTATTAATTTCACCGCCGTTAGGCATCTTTTGGCTCAATAAAGGTTAAATAAATAAATAAATAATACAGTAAAATAAAATATACTCTATTTTACTAATCTTGTAGTGGTTCAGTACCTACCAGTTACCTTACCTCCGAATACCTCCAAATACCTCCAAATACCTCAAGAATACCTCACACGGATACCTCATACCTTCGAACCAGTTACCTACGTTGTTAATATGAAACATATACGCGGTCGTCAAAATAGTGTTTTAAATAGTGTAGTATGTATGAAAGAAAATGTAAATATAAATAGGTGATTTTACAAATAAATTATTCATTCGACAATCGGACAGATCACGAGTTTCATTATGAATCCTATGAAGAACCTCTAAAATCTTATTATTGCACGAAATTTGTGCAAAACACTTACTGGCAACATTAAGTGTCGACAAGGTCAAAACTTGCACAATTCTACAGCTTGACGCGAGCAAAAAGTATCCTTATTGATTTGATGCTAAGGTTAGTTTTTAAAAGTTGCGATTCTCGTGCAATTTGACCAATGGCTGATGAATATTTTATGTAAAGGTAATAATAACGTGTATCTAAGTGTGGGTAACTGGCGACAGTGGTTTTGTTTCAAAACTGACTCGATGGCCTTTCTAACCTCCTTTATCTGTTCTGTGGATGAGTATGTGTGGAGCATTTAGCACACACACGCTGAAAAGTCGCCACGCGATCGGCAAACTTAAAGGTGTTTTCTTACGGCAGGTGTACGGTTCATTGCCTCGTACATACCTCAAGATACATGCTACAACCAACGTACATAAAGAATAGTTTAAATAGAATAATTAAAACAAAGGTACCAACCACATAAATTAATCAAGATAGAACGGCGATCACGTATTATTTTGATACAAACGATGCGTGTCACTTTTTTCGTCAGCCCTGTCCAAGTCCCGACTGAAGATGATGATAGTACGCTGCGGCCCATAGACGTCCCACTGCTGGGCACGGGTCTCCCCCACAGACGCAGCTGCGGGAGGTCTAGAGCATGCTCCACCACGCTGCTCCAATGCGGATTGGTGGAGGGGTTAGTGGCCAACCCAGTGTCGAATGTTCTTAAGCCACCCGAAGGTCTACGACAAGGCTTAACGACTGTTCCAACATTGAAAACAACCGGGACCGACGGCTTTACGTGCCCTCCGAAGCACGGTAGCGTCCATGAAATTTTGCCACTAGCGGTCACCCATCCACAAACCGACCGCGCCCGTCGTTGGTTAACTCCTTATATCACATTGAATCGACCCGAGCCATTGGGCTATGGACGCTACCTATGCTATGCTATGGGCTATGGAAGATGATCATAGTAATCGATCGAAACTAGTCGGCCTATTACCGACTTAAATCACACGTGAGTAAGCCGGTAACTTCAACTATGACCTATGGACACTCACGAATCACGTTGTGTAGTGTTTTTGGATGCCTCAAAAACAGCTCGTGAGTTGTCTTCCTTTACCATGTACTTTACGATTTACTTACCTATACGAAACATTGCTGCTGCTGCAACCCATAGACGTCCCACTGCTGGGCACAGATCTCCCCCACACCACTACCACTCGGCGACTCCACTCACTTAAATATTTGCCTTGTAGATTCGACCTGATATTCCTTATCCTGGACCCGCAAGACGAGGTGTTCGACCGGCGGCTGGCCTCCCACCTGGTGTCGCTCTACTACAAGGACCCCTCCAGCGCGCACGAGGACGAAGATATTATGGTACTGTACCGTCGTGACCTTGAATGCAGAAGTAGAAATTTAAGGAGTAGGTTCAAAGCTACACTTTCGAGCGGACACTTGTACCGTGTCGCATCATCATCTCATATCTAACTTACCTAACAAAATAGAATACAATAGAATAATGTTTATTGCAGAAAAAACATAATAAATAAATATCACACAAATAATACACAGGGCCATCTGACCCCAAAGTAGGCGCCAGCTTGTAACATGGGTGTCAGAGACTGATATACATACGTAGATATTTTTTAAATACATACGTAAATAGATAATATTAACATCCAGACAAAGAATACAATTGTTCGTCACACGAATATTTGTCCTGAGTGAGATTCGAAACCACGACTCGTGGCGCAACAGGCAGGGTCACTACCGATTGCGCCAACGGGCCGGTCAAAATAACAACTCGCTGCGACCCATAGACGTCCCACTGCTGGGCACGGGTCTCCTCTCAGAATGGGAGGGATTAGGCCTTAGTCCACCACGCTGGCCAAGTGCGGATTGGCAGACTTCACATGCCTTCGAGAACATTATGAAGTACTCTCAGGCATGCAGGTTTCCTCACGATGTGTCCTTCACCGTCATGTCACTTGCTATAAGCAAGTGACATTTAAATTCTTAAATCGCACTAAATCTTAAATAACAACTAATATACATACAACATAAAATAAACATTTCGTTTGCAGAACATGAGCCTGATGCGAGACTACATCGCTTTTGCGAAGGAGAATATCAACCCCACGCTCAGCGAGGCGGCGCAGCAGCGGCTAATAGACGCCTACGTCGACATGAGGTACCTGTTGGCTATATAAAATTATATTTAATTGCGCTCAGTTCTCAAATGCATTCTAATGTATAAGCATGAGGGTGATTCTTGGCATACACGATTGGCTGTCTCGTGTCTGTCCTGCTCATGTCATGGTCATACTGTACATTTTTCTGTACAAAATAATTTGAATTTAAAAAGAGTACCGATAGTTTTTTCCTCCGGTTTTTTTCTCTCGGCCTACACACTACTACAGTTTAGAATAGCATTATATCTGTTTTCTTTAAGTAGTTTGTAGTTACATAGACTTTCGTTAAGCGTGTCTAATCACCTCATATCGAAATAAATTATCTGACTTTGACTTTGAATTTACTATCATCGGGTAGCGTAAATAATATGTATTGGTTCAGACAGACAGACAGACCTTTCCTCCTCTCACGCGGCGCTGTAGGCGCTCCTGCGCTGAGGGAATTCGGAATTAGGGGAGATCCCCTCTATCCGGGCAATTGCTCCAGGGGTAAACCCCGTCGGTGACTTCCCCGCTGTTGAGCGTGGGAGCCAGTCGATCGTCGCGCACGCGGTACGCGCGCGCGGTTCTACTAGCCGTTAGTCGCTAATTCCCCCTAGATGGTCGGGGGGAAGAAGGTCCAACAGCTCTCTAGGGAGCGGTCGGCCTTCGGGGGGGCGCGCGTGCAGCGGCGCTATCCCCCTAATGAGGATGTGGCCCATTGTCGGCGCGGTTATACATAACACGCGCCAACCGGATCACAAACTCATCCAGCGACTGTATTGGTTCCGTTCCGGTGTTCCAGACGCGTGGGCAGCGGGCGCGGGCAGATCTCGGCGTACCCGCGCCAGCTGGAGTCGCTCATCCGGCTGGCCGAGGCGCACGCGCGCGTCCGCCTCTCCAGCGTCGTTGAGATGTTGGACGTCGATGAGGCCTCCAGGTAAGCTTTGCCGCATATTATTATTATTAATGTGTATTGGTTCGCGTACCAGACGCGTGGGCAGCGGGCGCGGGCAGATCTCGGCGTACCCGCGCCAGCTGGAGTCGCTCATCCGGCTGGCCGAGGCGCACGCGCGCGTCCGCCTCTCCAGCGTCGTTGAGATGTTGGACGTCGATGAGGCCTCCAGGTAAGCTTTGCCGCATATTATTATTATTAATGTGTATTGGTTCGCGTACCAGACGCGTGGGCAGCGGGCGCGGGCAGATCTCGGCGTACCCGCGCCAGCTGGAGTCGCTCATCCGGCTGGCCGAGGCGCACGCGCGCGTCCGCCTCTCCAGCGTCGTTGAGATGTTGGACGTCGATGAGGCCTCCAGGTAAGCTTTGCCGCATATTATTATTATTAATGTGTATTGGTTCGCGTACCAGACGCGTGGGCAGCGGGCGCGGGCAGATCTCGGCGTACCCGCGCCAGCTGGAGTCGCTCATCCGGCTGGCCGAGGCGCACGCGCGCGTCCGCCTCTCCAGCGTCGTTGAGATGTTGGACGTCGATGAGGCCTCCAGGTAAGCTTTGCCGCATATTATTATTATTAATGTGTATTGGTTCGCGTACCAGACGCGTGGGCAGCGGGCGCGGGCAGATCTCGGCGTACCCGCGCCAGCTGGAGTCGCTCATCCGGCTGGCCGAGGCGCACGCGCGCGTCCGCCTCTCCAACGTCGTTGAGGTGTTGGACGTCGACGAGGCCTCCAGGTAAGCTCTGCCGCACCTTATTTAATCATTAGGTAGCATCAAGCGGTGACAGCCCAGTGGTTATCGAACTCGCCTCTCACTCGAGCGGTCCTGGTTCAAACCCAAGTGGCACGCACCAATGAGTTTTCTATGTTATGTGCGATTTAAGAAATTATGTCACTTGCTATAACGGTGAAGCATACATCGTGAGGAAACCTGCATGCCTGAGAGTTCATCATAACGTTCTCGAAGGTATGCGAAGTCTGCCAATCCGCACTTGGCCAGCGTGAGATCTGTGCTGAGAGGAGACCCGAGCCCAACAGTGGGACAAAGAAAAGGTTGTGATGAGGTAGCATCAACTTTGTGGACTGGAGGTAAATAAAAATTTTAAAACGTTAATTGAGCGTATACAAATACCATATTATAAAAAATTAATGTAACTTATAGTAAGCTAATAAATATTAATTATTTCAAGGTTGCATCGCGAAGCGCTCAAGCAGTCGGCCACCGACCCGGCGTCGGGGCGCATCGACGTCGGCATCCTGACGACGGGGCTGGGCGCCGCCGCGCGCCGCCGCCGCGCCGACCTGGCCGCGGCGCTGCGCCAGCTCATCCGGCCGCACGCCAGGCCGCACACCGTCGCGCACGCCAAGCTGCTGCAGGACGTCAACGCCGCCTCGCAGATTGTGAGTTCGCTGCTACCCATACACGTCCCACTGTTGGGACCCGGCGTCGGGGCGCATCGACGTCGGCATCCTGACGACGGGGCTGGGCGCCGCCGCGCGCCGCCGCCGCGCCGACCTGGCCGCGGCGCTGCGCCAGCTCATCCGGCCGCACGCCAGGCCGCACACCGTCGCGCACGCCAAGCTGCTGCAGGACGTCAACGCCGCCTCGCAGATTGTGAGTTCGCTGCTACCCATACACGTCCCACTGTTGGGACCCGGCGTCGGGGCGCATCGACGTCGGCATCCTGACGACGGGGCTGGGCGCCGCCGCGCGCCGCCGCCGCGCCGACCTGGCCGCGGCGCTGCGCCAGCTCATCCGGCCGCACGCCAGGCCGCACACCGTCGCGCACGCCAAGCTGCTGCAGGACCTCAACGCCGCCTCGCAGATTGTGAGTTAAGCTGCGACCCATACACGTCCCACTGTTGGGACCCGGCGTCGGGGCGCATCGACGTCGGCATCCTGACGACGGGGCTGGGCGCCGCCGCGCGCCGCCGCCGCGCCGACCTGGCCGCGGCGCTGCGCCAGCTCATCCGGCCGCACGCCAGGCCGCACACCGTCGCGCACGCCAAGCTGCTGCAGGACCTCAACGCCGCCTCGCAGATTGTGAGTTAAGCTGCGACCCATACACGTCCCACTGTTGGGACCCGGCGTCGGGGCGCATCGACGTCGGCATCCTGACGACGGGGCTGGGCGCCGCCGCGCGCCGCCGCCGCGCCGACCTGGCCGCGGCGCTGCGCCAGCTCATCCGGCCGCACGCCAGGCCGCACACCGTCGCGCACGCCAAGCTGCTGCAGGACCTCAACGCCGCCTCGCAGATTGTGAGTTAAGCTGCGACCCATACACGTCCCACTGTTGGGACCCGGCGTCGGGGCGCATCGACGTCGGCATCCTGACGACGGGGCTGGGCGCCGCCGCGCGCCGCCGCCGCGCCGACCTGGCCGCGGCGCTGCGCCAGCTCATCCGGCCGCACGCCAGGCCGCACACCGTCGCGCACGCCAAGCTGCTGCAGGACCTCAACGCCGCCTCGCAGATTGTGAGTTAAGCTGCGACCCATACACGTCCCACTGCTGGGACCCGGCGTCGGGGCGCATCGACGTCGGCATCCTGACGACGGGGCTGGGCGCCGCCGCGCGCCGCCGCCGCGCCGACCTGGCCGCGGCGCTGCGCCAGCTCATCCGGCCGCACGCCAGGCCGCACACCGTCGCGCACGCCAAGCTGCTGCAGGACGTCAACGCCGCCTCGCAGATTGTGAGTTCGCCGCGACCCATAGACGTCCCACTGTTGGGACCCGGCGTCGGGGCGCATCGACGTCGGCATCCTGACGACGGGGCTGGGCGCCGCCGCGCGCCGCCGCCGCGCCGACCTGGCCGCGGCGCTGCGCCAGCTCATCCGGCCGCACGCCAGGCCGCACACCGTCGCGCACGCCAAGCTGCTGCAGGACGTCAACGCCGCCTCGCAGATTGTGAGTTAAGACATCATATAGTTAGATATACTGTGTATCGCTGCGACCCATAGATGTTCCACTGCTGGGCATGGGTCTCCCCCACAGACGCAGCTGCGGGAGGTCTAGAGCATACTCCACCACGCTGCTCCAATGCGGATTGGTGGAGGGGTTCGGTAGCAGCTCGAAGTCTGGATGTGTGCCCGGTGTGTATGTAAGGCAACAGACCTAAACATAATTGGTTATAAATGGGTGCACCACAACACACCTCTGCCTACCACTTCGGGTAAATACAGGCGTGATATGTTGTTTCCAGACGGTGACGCGCGAGCAGCTAGACGAGGCGCTGCGAGACCTGCAGGACGAGGGCAAGGTGGTGGTGGTCAGCCACACGCACGTCCGCCTCTGTTGACACTTATATTCATTGTTTTAAGTTAATGTATGCAAGTGTAATTTTTTCATGTAACTGTAATTATTATGTAAGGAAGTAAAACAATTTTTTTACGAAACGGTTGTTTAATTTCTACGTTATCTTGAATGAAATGAATTGAATAAAACTGCATTATTATCAATAAATTATTTTTATTTACATTAACTTATCAACATGTAAAAAGCTCTGTGACATACTTTATTTTAATAAAACAAGTTGCATTTAAGGCTAGCATTTATAACAAAACTCAATAATTATTATTGTGAGTCATACAAAACCTGTAAAAGATTTAATAAGAATTTGTTTATACAATTTTACTGAACAGTGATTTTGGACATTTCATCACAATAAACTCTTCTCACCCTTAACAATCTAAATATTTATTTATTTAATGTTTATTATCTCTTACATGGCCGCATATTGATGTTATACGGAATTAAAGGAATGTTGCCTAAATAAAATAAACTACTTAAAGAAATAAACACTAAATCTTTAACACATCAGAGTAGAACAACAACCCGTGCACCCTTACTTACTTGGTAACAAAACAAATCGTCAAGTGCTAGTCAAACAAGTACTAAATAAAAACTGTTAAAGATACAAGATATGCTAAAGTTCCAAAACCAAAAGGCACAAACTCTGATCATTTTTCTTTTATAAACCATGACATTTATAAATAAGTAAGAAAATAAAATGTATATTATGCTTAGTTGCAATTTGCTTCAAATTCAGGTGCAGTCTGTGACTGTGTCTGTGAACTAGTCTTAATGCAATGTGTGCTTATTAGGAATAAATGGCTATTTTATTTATTTAAGATCATTTTATTTCGTCATCTTTACATAAATCCTAATACAAATAGTTATTAGTCGACAATGATTATAGAATAGACTGATTTTCAGGGCGACTATCAAAACGAAATAAATTATTTGATTTTGAGTTTCATAATTGCGGAAGCATTGGTATTTAAAACATTGCTTTAATATTTTTTTAATAAAATAATTTATTTAATATGTAGTTAAATAAAGTTAAACTGATAGTCATGAAAATAACGAATATATATATCTAGCCTTTTAACATAATATTTAATCATACTGTCAATATCACAGGACAAAAGGATGTACCAGAGAAAAACATTAGAAACCATTAGCAACATAATTTAGTCCACTAAAAAAAATAAGCCAATCAAACCACTATATGTAAGTTGATTGATTTTTAAGGACGATTGCGTAAAAATAGATGCGAAGTCATTGTGGTTTCCCCATGTAACTTGTTAGTATACGATAAAGAATTGACGCCCAAACAATATTTATTAATACAGCTTGCCTATGCTTTATGCGGGTTGCAGACCAAGAGCTAAGCTAAGTTAGTTTAGCTTAGCTCGCATAGCTGACGCAGTTTTCCATACTTGTGTGCAGACCGCAAACTATGTGAACTAAGCTATGTGAGCTAACTAAAATATGCGAAGCTATGTTAGTTGTGTATGCCGATGCGCAGCTACGCGAGCTAAGTCCCTCCCGCCTTCCCCGCACGCCCTTCGCACATCCTTCGCCAGTGCTGTCCAGTGTCCTTTGTCGTACGCACGGTCGTTTCGTAGCGAATATGGAGCAATTTATCGAAGTTGTTAAACAATTTCCTGTGTTATGGAACACACAGTTAAAGGACTATCACAATTTAATTAAAAAGGATGTTGTTGTTGTTCAATGTGTTGACATATCCAAGGTCTAGAATGTCGTTTTCTTATATAATAATAATAAGTCAGTATTAATCTTCTTTTTCTATGTGTAACGTATTCATCATCGGAACTTTCTTCATCGATTATATTCATAGCAAGCGCCTGACGTCCGTCTAATTGAACTCCGCAACACTAACTGAGCTTTGGCTTAGCTCTTTGTGTGCACGCCATTTATTTCTATCTTAGCTTAGTTTGGCTTAGCTTTGGAATAGCTTAGTTTTCGGTCTGCAACCCGCATTAGGCCTCCTCAACTATTATTATATTTCATGTTGAGGCTTAAGAATTTCGAACGGAAAGAGATCCTAAAAAATATTCCGTTCCCCTCAAGTATTGTCGAAATCATATTATGAGTAATGAAAAGCGTGATAATGCTGCGTGTCCATCCATCCATCATCCTTTGGAAGATCACAGCTGAACATGTGCCACTCCTGATTCTGTGCCTTCTGAATCCTGCTTACCCGCTGACTTCTTTAAATCTAGTTATGAGGCGGCCTCAACTCGAGGACCTTTCTTAACCATCGGTTATTAGTCCTTTTAGCGACGTGGCCTGCCCATTGCCACTTCAGCTTGCTAACTCTACGAGCTATGTTGAATGAGCATCAAGAATTCTGTCTTGTAGTGAAATACCGAACATAGGCTCTTTCCGTAGCGCGTTGAGCTACTTTGATCTTGCGAATGAGGCCGACGGTAAACGACCACGACTCGGATCATCCATATGTCATCACTAGCGGTCGAAATATGCTGCGTGTGCGCTTAATTAAAGGATGCTATGCCTCATCAATGAGCGGAAACCAACCAGCAAAAGTCCCTTTTTAGAGTATGTTTCAATACACGCCTGAGCACGATTGAATTGTGGTTCAAAATGGAACTAAAACATCTTTAATTATGATATTTTTACACTTTTTGCGATCAAATTCAACAGTGATGGTAACACTGATTTCACGCTAAGATTGAGGTATGAGACATCGAAAATTTCGCTGTTGGTTGGGCAGACCGCGGTGGCTTAGTTGGCACTTTCAGTACAGTCGGTTCAAATGTTTTTTTTTTTTTCGAGGTAATAATTTAAAATACGAAATCGACTCAAATTTCAATAACTACACTTCAGTCATTGATTGTTTTTCAGTCTTCAGTATGGCAGGCGTTCCTTCAACCGTGCTGTCTCAAACTGGGACGTGTCGTTAAAGAAATGTCAACATAATGTGTATACACTATACTTAGAATTGCCCTTGTCCTTGAATCTTACTAAAATTATAGTGTAATTCCGAACGGCCAAGCCCTAAAGAAACAGCCATTTTGACGTGACAACGTCTTATAATTCGATAGAGCCGGCTGCACGCACGAAAAAACATGACTCATGCGGCGTTACCTCGCTCTGAGGCGTTCCATGTAAGGCTTGAAGTGCAAGCGAGAGCGCGGAACGAGCGACAAAGAAGCACAATCGGCCTTTGCGTTCGGCAGCGTTCGACATCCGTCTCTCTCCTACTCGAGTGAGCGATGCGTCTGCGTGGACAGCTGCTATACTATAGTACATTTACATGTAGTTTAATATAATTGTAGTATTTTCTTAAGACGTTGTCACGTTCAACTATCGTCAGTAAACCGACTTTACAGACAACCAATTTTTTTTAATGAAAGCGAAGCTGTAGTTTTGAACCATCTACACATCTATATATATAAAAGGAGAAGGTGACTGACTGACTGACTGACTGACTGACTGACATATCAACGCAGGGCCTAAACTATAAGGGCTAGAAACTTGAAATTTTGCACAGGGGTTCCTTTTATAACGTAGGGGAGCACTAAGAAAGGATTTCTGAAAATTCACCCCCTAAGGGGGTAAAACGGGGGTGCAAAGTTAGTATGAAACTTTGCCGTTTTCGAAGTCTTTAGACGGGTAGACGTCGTTAATGGGTCTAATTCTACGCGAGCGAAGCTGCGGGCGTCCACTAGTATTAACATAACACTTCAGTCATCAAGACACTGGCGCGCCCTCTACAGGGTTCTGCGCGGCTTTCTGTTCACCTGCGTCAGCGGGCGCGGCGCTCGGCTCGGGGTGAGCCTACAGACAACCAATTTTTTTTAATGAAAGCGAAGCTGTAGTTTTGAACCATTTACACATATTAACACTTCAGTCATCAAGACACTGGCGCGCCCTCTACAGGGTTCTGCGCGGCTTTCTGTTCACCTGCGTCAGCGGGCGCGGCGCTCGGCTCGGGTTGAGTCTTCGCCCGTCGCGGCTCGGAGTCCGCCTGCGCGCACGTGTCGTTCACAAACTTATTGAATATCTCGGGCTTGTCTAAGTAGACGTGGTGGCCGGCGCCGTTGATTACCTGTTAAATAAGAAAATGTAAACATTCAAAGTCAAGTCAAAGTCAAATAATTTATTTCGCTATGAGGTGATTAGACACGCTTAACGAAAGTCTAGGTACCTATCTAAAAACTACTTAAACTACTAACTGATCTATATAAGGCAAAGGATTAGCTATTGATCATTGAATGAATAGCTAATCCTACACAGGTGCCTAACTTGCCTTAGGATAAATTTACAATAATTACCTACCACTAAGCTAAGCTCTAAGTCACGATAGACTATCTATCTATTCACCGTCGATACTAAAATCGACATTTGATAATTTTCTGGGTGTCTGCCAACACAGGAAATACTAGTGAGGTGTAAGAGTGTAAGCGTTAATATTTATTCATATAACATAGCATCACGCCTGTATTTCTCAAATGGAGTAGGCAGAGATACACACACTTTTTACCAGTTTTTTGGTTCATGTTTAGGTCACATGTGATAGAATTACCAGCTTGACTAAAGAAGACAACACAAGCACTTTATAGCTAAAGTAGGTTTATTGATTTGCTATGAATAAGGAGGTACGTCTAAACTTCTCCTGAAGGTAGTCGTCGTAATCGATCGAAACTAATTGGCCTATTTCCGACTTAAATCACACGTGAGATGCCGGTAATTTCAACTATGAATATATACTCACGAATCATTCATTAAAAATAAAATAAACTTTTTTTATTTTCGTGCATTGTCATCGGAACCAAATATGTGTGCCAAATTTCAGCTCGACGGCTTTAGTGGAAGTGGGTGAAATATTGATTGCAAGATTCCAGGACATACATACATACGAGTGAAGTTAAATAACTAATAATTATACTGTAAAAAAAGGTTTTTTTAAAAAGCTTTTATAACTTTTTTTTTATTTTCATGCATTGTCATCGGAACCAAATATGTGTGCCGAATTTCAGCTCGACAGCTTTAGTGGAAGTGGGTGAAATATTGATTGCAAGATTCCAGGACATACAATACATACATACGAGTGAAGTTAAATAAATGAAGGCTTTAAAAACACGTCTAAAACAGCGTTTATACCTGAACAAAAGTCTTGGCGTGTCCCCGGCACTCGGCCATGAGCGGGCCGGTGGAGTTGTCGACCCAGGAGCGCGAGCCGACCAGCACGGTGACCGGCATGGCGGGGTCCAGCCGCGGCACGCGTCTTATCATAGGGTTCTTCGCCCACCCGAAGCCCGTCATCAGCGAGTGGAACGCGCTCTCGCCGCTGGAAAATGTTAACAGTACACGAATACGCTCAACTATGCCCAATGTCGAATGGTCGAAAAAGTTAAGCAACGACCGCGCAAAATTTCATGGACTTCGTGCTTCGTAGGGCACGTTAAGCCGTCGGTCCCGGTTGTTTTCGATGGTGGAATCAGTTGTTAATCAATGTCGAAGACCTTCGGATGGCTTGAGAACATTCGACACTGGGTTGGCCACTAACCCCTCCACCAATCCGCATTGGAGCAGCGTGGTGGAGTATGCTCTAGACCTCCCGCAGCATAGTCTGTGGGGGAGACCCGTGCCCAGCAGTGGGACGTTTATGGGTCGCAGCACACGAATACGCTCAACTATGCCCACTGAAGCGTCCATATCCCAGTGTCTCGATTTTAGTTTAGTTAATTACTTGTTGATTATTAAGTTTTATGTTAACCTAGTGTCTAATCTAATGATAACTATCTCATCGTCCAAATACTGTCTCCAAGGCTGCACTGAAAACCAGCGCTACGGTTACTGCCGTAGCATATGCTGAGTGCACGCCTTTTGGGCCAGAGGTGCAACTTAAAACTTTCTTTTGTTGTTGTATTTTCTGTACCCAATAAATATTTTCTATTCTATTCTATTCAATGTGCTCGAAAAAGTTAAGCAACGACCGACGCGGTAGGTATGTGTCCGCGCAAAATTTCATGGACTTCGTGCTTCGTAGGGCACGTTAAGCTGTCGGTCCCGGTTGTTTTCGATGGTGAAATCAGTTTTAATCCTAGTCGAAGACCTTCGGGTGACTTGAGAACATTCGACACTGGTTTATCATAAACACCTTTAAAGGCCTTTCCGATTATGACAGAATTGCATTTGGTTTTGGTTAAAGGTTGTCTGGAAGAAATCGCTACTGTAGCGATAAGGCCGCCTTTTGGCCACCACTGGTCATCGTCGTTTTTATTGTATATCTTTTATTGTTTTATTGTGGTGTACAATAAAGAGTATTTGTATTGTATTGTATTGGTTTCAAAAACGCGCCATAATTACCTACGTAACTTTCTCACTCACCTAGGCTTCTGCGAGTTGCACTGGTATATGTACTCCGGTACGACTGTATGTGCATCCTCTACGTAGTTGGAGTACTTCCGTGTGATATCCGACCGCACTTTGCCTATGAGCCACTTGCCGGCGGGCCCGGCCGCGCGCACCGCCCACAGCGGGTTCAATGGCTGCACCACAGTGGACAGAACTGCATGTGGTTTCAAAAACGCGCCATAATTACCTACGTAACTTTCTCACTCACCTAGGCTTCTGCGAGTTGCACTGGTATATGTACTCCGGTACGACGGTATGTGCATCCTCTACGTAGTTGGAGTACTTCCGTGTGATATCCGACCGCACTTTGCCTATGAGCCACTTGCCGGCGGGCCCGGCCGCGCGCACCGCCCACAGCGGGTTCAATGGCTGTACTACAGTGGCAACTGCGCGCACCCATAGCGGGATCTGGTATTTCTCGTTCACGTTCGCCGGCCGTTCCGCGAAGCCCCACGGGTCGGCCAGGATCAGATGGCGTACTCTGTCAAGTTGATTGTATCCGTTTATGTTAAGTACTAGTGGACGCCCGCAGCTTCGCTCACGTTGAATTAGACAACAATAGTTTCGGTTATACCTAGTAATATTATATAGCCTATGTCACTCAGTGAAGATGCAGCTTTCTAATGGTAAAAGAATTTTTGAAATCGGTCCAGTAGTTTTTGTGTGAAAACATTACAAACAAATGTTTCCTCTTTATAGGTAATATGTTTTAGTTTAAAGAAAGAGAGAATTGCCGTATTGCAAGTCTGTGGCCGTGGATCTCGATTTGTTTTTAGTGATGAATGCATGAATGTTTTTTCGCTTAATACACAATTAATATCATCTACTATAATAATAAAGTAAACATAGTTTTATCAAAACTTCTGATTTTAGCCACTTGAAAAACAAATAAAAAGAACACAGGTTCAAATAAGTACCAGATTCGGCATCACCTACACCAAAAGATGGAACGTACTTACAGCATAGTAACGTTAGGTACCGACATATAGCGTAGATACCGACTACCTTACAGTTCGACGGCTGAGCAGAGTGTGAGTTATGTTGTTGGCTGCGTTTGGCTTTATATAGGCACGGTCGAGTAGTTGTCAGTAGTTGACCACTTAATGAGGGTAGTTGCTAACACGGCCTCTCCTGACAGTGCGCCGTCCTCGGCTGCACCTGGCACCTCTTCAGGAGCACCGGCAGACACGGCGAGAGTTTTATCGCCGCATTGGTCGCGTCTATTCCATGGTCTCGTCCGTACTCGCAGTACCAGTAGGACAAGCAGAAGCACCTATAGGCTCTCTAACATCGTCAGGGTCGTCATCACTGCAATACTTTGAATCTGTACAAGTTCACCAGGACTGCGCCTGCATCAAGTCACATGGATGACATCACACGAATATACACAACATATGGACAACTATAAAAATACAAGGCATTGCGAATGATAGCATTCCGGACTACCATCAAACGCACTGCAATGCAACAATTAAAAAGGAGAGATGTTGTGACAAGCCCACGTTATCTTGTCTCCACTCCGGACAAGCGTAAAATAATAACTTGAACATTTATTTATTTACGATTCTTTTATAAATCGCAAACAAATAAGACATAATGTGCACATACGTAGAAGAGTCGACTCGATTTTAAAATAAATTTTACACTGAGTAGAGGCTCCACTAGTAAGCTTACTTGTAATAAATCATCGGCATAGGCTCCACCATTAAGCATACCACTAGATCGTTACTCAACAGACATAGGCTCCACTATTAAGCATATCTGCTGGCGGCAGTAATGGCATAGGCTCCACTATTAAGCATACCACTAGATCGTTATTCGACAGACATAGGCTCCACTATTAAGCATATCTGCTGGCGGCATTAATGGCATAGGCTCCACTATTAAGCATACCACTAGATCGTTATTCGACAGACATAGGCTCCACTATTAAGCATATCTGCTGGCGGCAGTAATGGCATAGGCTCCACTATTAAGCATACCACTGCCGAGACTCGCCCTCGATGAACGACGCGCAGGTCGTACGCGTAGGCAGCGTACGCAAGGCAGACAGCGCACGCGCTCCGGGCAGCACCCGCGGCGCAGGCAGCACACGCTCTCCGGGCAGCACCCGCGGAGTAGACAGCACACGTCCTACGGGCAGCACCCGCGGTGCAGACAGCATACGCGCTCCGGGCAGCACCCGTGGCGCGCAGACAGCACACGCCCTCTGGGCAGCACCCGTGGCGTATACGCGGTACGCGTCGATGTAGCACAAGCCCCCTCCCACAGCAGGTCATACGCGTGGGCAGCGTCCGCAAGGCAAGGCCCACACGCGTCAAGGACACGTCCGCAGGGCACGGCCCATACGCGTCAGGAACACGTCCACAGGGCACGTCCCATACGCGTCAGACACGCGTCTGCAAAGCTCACTTTTGCGTTGCGTGCGCAATGGAAACATTTTCTGACTCTCCAATTTGTGAAAATAAGCACTTCACGGGCTACACAGTTAACACAACACAAACACAGTACTTTAGTAATTCGTGAGAAACGGCTTTGTTATTTAGTTTTCGTTAAATAGTGGACAAATGCGTTCTTTATCCTCACTTCTGATTTTATCAAACTTCTGATTTTAGCCACTTGAAAAACAAATAAAAAGAACACAGGTTCAAATAAGTACCAGATTCGGCATCACCTACACCAAAAGATGGAACGTACTTACAGCATAGTAACGTTAGGTACCGACATATAGCGTAGATACCGACTACCTTACAGTTCGACGGCTGAGCAGAGTGTGAGTTATGTTGTTGGCTGCGTTTGGCTTTATATAGGCACGGTCGAGTAGTTGTCAGTAGTTGACCACTTAATGAGGGTAGTTGCTAACAATAGTATAATATCCAGATAATAAAGGAAATATACGGCCTGAAAATTCTTCATAATCATTATCTCGAAACCGTGTGAAACTAGACAATTCTCAATTAGGATTACCTACTCGTGGCAAAGAAAACCTAATACATTATGCCATAGCAATGAAATCAGCAGGCATTTTTTCGTTTTTATTTTTTACCTCCGAAACAAAATAACATAAAGATTTTAAATTAATAATTTTCGAACTCACGGTGCAAACATAGAAATGGTATTTTTAGTGTAACAAATTTTGAAATTTTGTCAATTATGAAAGACGCGCACCTATCGGGGTACTTGAGCGCGTAGGCCGTGGCGATGTACCCGCCGAGGCTGTGCCCCAGCAGCACGAACTCGTCCAGGTTGACCTCCCGCCGCCACTCCTCCATGGACTCCACCCATTGCGCCTCCACCTTCTCGGGCTCCGACGAGAACTGCGGCCGCGAGCTCCTACCGAAGCCTGCCACGAGAATTGTA
This sequence comes from Carterocephalus palaemon, assembly GCA_944567765.1. Classification (NCBI taxonomy): domain Eukaryota; kingdom Metazoa; phylum Arthropoda; class Insecta; order Lepidoptera; family Hesperiidae; genus Carterocephalus; species Carterocephalus palaemon. The sequence continues at coordinate 3,217,990 of OX155655.1, read as the reverse complement.
TCAGGCATAGATACAAAGTTGTAAAAAAAATGGTTGTCTGTAAAGTCGGTTTACGGACGATAGATTTACGTGATAACGTCATAATCATTATTTTATACAAACAATGCGAGGTAACGACACATGACGTCAGGTAACGACACATGACGTCAGGAACAACAAATCACGTGAGGTAACAACACATGACGTCACACTTTTTCGGATGTGTTGGCGTTCATCGATTTAATAAACGTTATCACGTCAAAAACTACCAGAGGCGCCGTAAAAATGAATCTACGAAAACATCCCAATATGGCACGTTTTCTGTTCACTCAGCGTCGTGCAGGGCAACGAGCACAACGCCATTTTCATTTGTTTATGAGCACATTTTATAGTTCTGAATTCTATGGAGGTGACATATCTAGATATAGTATAAAACCATGGATATTAGGTAACTCTACAGCAAGACATTAAAGCAGCAAATGAAAAAAGCAGCAGCACTAGTGGAGTTATTGGGTGTGGTGTCTTTTTGGAACAATCCACTCTCAAGTCCTATTCCACTAAACTTACAATGAAGGAAGGAGTAACGACGTAAATAAAGGTATTTTTACGCGATTTAAAGGTCCTTTTCAAATCAAATACATTGCAGCTATGCGCAGCTATTCCCTGCGGATTTCGTTCCGAGCTAAACTTTGGTGCCGTGAGGAATAACAATGGCGATATTTGTGTGGCAATATAATTATATTATGTATTATATTTACATTAAAATTGAAGGAAGTATTACAATAGTTGGCCACTAATCTTCCTTTCCACCGTTCCGCATTGGAGTATGCTCTAAGCCTCCCGCAGATGCCTCTGGTGGGGAGACCAGTGCCCAGCAGTGGAACTTCTATGGGTCCCAGTTACAAGGTTACAGGTTCATGGTTACAAGAGTACAAGCTACTTCTACCAAATATGTATAGGTACTGAAATTACGAAAATCCTAAGGGCACTTCCAGTGGATTAAACCTCAAACAAGTCGTTGTATCGTCAGCTCGAGGACTTGAATGGCTTACCCAATACATCGATGGCGTAAACGGGTCTGTTAGCAGCGAGGGCGTCGAAGTTGGGACACCACAGCGCCAGGCCCGAGGCGAAGCCGTGCAGCATCACCAGCGGCGTGTTGGGAGACTCGTCGTTGAACGACACCGTCCATATCTTGTCACTCTGCCCGACCACCGCGCCGATGTCTACGTAGAAACGCTTGTACGCTGTCTTAACACCTGGAACGCAGTATATGGTTAGTAGTAGAGCCGGTTGGGCACAGCGCTAGAGGGCACCGGCGCGTTCTAATAGAATAGAACACAAGTATCGTACAACAATAGAGATCCCGGAGTCCCCCTAAAGTGCGATTTTGTGGGTGAAAGTCCCAAATAACCTGGCGTCGCTTTCACGATGCCCACGCTAAGCGGAATGACATTGTAACATACATTTTCTTTAACTTATTCGGCGTAGGTATTGTATTACACAATATACCTTTCTAATAGTGAGTTTTTTAGTACTAAATGATTGTACTCTTAACTACTACGAGGCCAGGACAGTAACCCACCACTCTGCACTGCTGCTCCGGTCTTTGGATAAGTTAGCTGTTAGCCATGAAGTAAAATGATGTGCAATTTAAAAAACTAAAGATAATACAGAAACCTAATACATATTTAAAATGCTACCAAAACAAATTGAATCACCCGCGATATTATCTAAATAAACTTTGATCTGTATAACAGGAAATACTAAAGTTCACAAAGTGTTTGATCTGTGATGAGGATGACTAATACAGTTGACAGTTGACTCGACATAAAAATAGACAAGAGCATGGCTTTCAATTACATTAATTGATTATTGTCTTTAACAATCATCAAGCGAGACTGATGAATGCAGTATTCTCAATGAAATGTAGTACAACACAATGAAAGTCAGGTCGCGTATAGAGACAGGCATCAAAGTCTAGCGCTGACCTTAAATACGCAGAAGTCGAAATTAAGGTACCGTCGGGCGCTGAGCGGACGAGTTGTCAGTCGTAAACGATACTGATAATACCGCATGCGCATCCCCTCCGGAATTCGGTCAGCGCTAGACTTTCGCGCCGAGAACTGTATTTATTTATTTATTTATATCAGCATTTTGTTCACAGTTTACATTTTACAAACCAAACAAATGCGAAATAGAACTTATATAAAATATTAAAATGCAACAAAATGTAGTACAACACAATCAAATAAGCGAACATGATTAGTTCCGACTGTTCCAGACAGGCAGGGTAATGGCTGCATCCGTCTCTGCCGCCGGTTGCCGTCAAGGGGGGTCCGATTATTCTATATTTATAGGTTCAGTTCATTACTGCAATAATCGGAATAGAGGCAGGTATGTAGGTACTTTTGCTTGTAATTCAGTTTGGTACTCCTACGACAAATTGACCAGTGTATGATAGAAGTAATTGTTTTATAATTAATGTAATGTTTTGCCAATGTGTTTGTTAAACATTCTGCGCATTTGACCAAGTAGTCTGAACAATTGTCAAACAAACTTAAACTTCGAGAACGTTGTATAAGAAAATATTGAAGAACAAATTTGAATTTGAAATGAAATTAATACAGAATTTAATAATGCGATAGATATTAGAATTTTAAAGCACCACCTGGCATTCGAAACTAGATCGAATTAACTTAATAAAATACAGATTGAGAAAATATATAATTGCAATCAATATTCGTTAGTCAAATAGATAGTTTTCCAGCATATTACTACTGGTTGAGTACATTGGTTACGAAGCAATATTATCAATTGTTGCCTACAGTGATAATGTCCAATCATGATGAAACTAACAATATCCTTCGTCGTTTATATCATAACAATCCAAAATTTATGACCTAACGTACTATGAGCGATCATTACGTGAAAAAATAAGGCTGTAATATTCTACCATGTTGGGCAACTATGAGTTGCCTCAGCCTTTTGTACCTATCATTTGTAACATCTATAGCCCAATAGCTTATGTCGATTCAATGTGATCAACAGAGTTAAGCAACGACGGGCGCGGTCGGTTCGTGGATGGGTGACCGTTAGTGGCAAAATTATATGGGCGCTACCGTGCTTCGGAGGGCACGTTCAGCCGTCGTTCCCGGTGTTTCCAATGATGAAAACAATCATTAAGCCTTGTCGAAGACCTTCGACTGGCTTTAGAGAGAGAGCACTAACCCCTCCACCAATACACATTGGAGCAGCGTGGTGGAGTATGCTCTAGACCTCCCGCAGATTGTCAGTCTGCCAGTGCCCAGCGGTGGGACGTCCAGCTTATTTGTAGGTACCATAGCTTAAAACGCGTATAAGTAAACTTCAAACAGTAGAAGATCAAGAGATTTAACCTGGGAGCTCTCGGAAATTAAGAGGCTGAAGTACCTAGTACCTCAACGTCATAGACTTACGTTATCTGATATTACCAGTTTATATTTGATACCGTTTTGTAGGTATAGATAAAGTTTCAGCAAAAACTGAATGACTTTAGTTTGACTGCATAATGCAGTAAGACTAGATGGTGGACGATAACAGGCTGTGGGCACAAACGATTAATTAATATATAATAATTGACCTCAATAAAAAAAAAGATAACGTATTAACAGGGAAATGAGTACTAATCCCAAAGGTATCAAATTGAATTTCACTATCAAAGGATTTGCGAATCTTGCGTCACTAACAAGGTCGGCAAATGAAGGTCAGATACAAAATGTTGTGGGTTAGAGCATAATATGTTGATACAATGTTTTATCTACAATAAATTTGGAGTAAAATAAAGGAAGTTAAAATGCAATGATCAAACAAGCTATCTTATAATAATCAGTCTTTGACGATAAACTTTTGATCCTGCTTCTAATAATAATATTATTAGAATCAGGATCAAAAGTTATATTATAACCAAAATAAATGTTTTACAATGGTTCAAAGTGTTTAATTACCAATTGAGTGTTTTTGTGTTTTAAAATGAGATTATAAATTTATGTTTTACGTAATATTAGTATAAAATTTATTTTAATAATCGGTTTGGAATTAATTTTTATTTTAATAATTGGTTTGGAATTAATTTTGAATATCTTTTTGATAGGTACAGAAATACAATGTCTAAGAATTGCTTTAAGGTTTTTTATGTTTTTTTAGATGTTATCCTAGCAATGCTGCAAAAGGACATCATATAATCTTATTATGTTAGAGTATATTTTCCATACTTACATGACAATATCTTTTTCTCAATAGTCCGTAGCATTGCATCAGATTGGCTATTCCAGCTGAACCACTGTGTCCAACTGAAATAAATACAAAACTGAATTAAACTAATCAAATAATTGTAATATTAGATTTGGTGTTTGACTACTTACAAATAAAAATTATCGGTACTATAGCAGGTTTTATACTGTAGCATATATGTAGTATTAATTTGCATAAGCATATAGCGATTAGTATTAAATAATATTAAAAACATTATTTTTGAAATAAAGGGAAAAAGCAAAAAATCAACAACACTCGAGATATTGCAATGGGGCTTACTTCCACAGAATGGACAAAATACTTCCAATCCATGTTCTGATTAGAGAACTGAAATTGAAGTATTTTTGAAATGTTAAACATGAAATCTTTATGTATATTATACATGCAAAATTATCACATAGAACATTTTAAAACTCAATTCTTGATTCTTTTTGACTTTAATAGGTATGTGAGAAATACAACAACTGCTTAGGTTTTCCTATTAACTCATAAAATATACAAGACATGTTAAATTTAAGACATTCTTCATTTATCTCATGATTTACACACTACATAACTATTAGCTAAATTCACTAATTATACATAGAAAACAATTGCAAGCTGATTGTCAAAAAAAATCACACAAAAGACAAAGCAACATCAAACTTGCTTGAGGTATCCCATTTGTGACTTGTTACTGAAAATATCTGGAATTAACATAAATTATATGTTTATTCCCAATAATTATGGATTAAGAAGTGAGTATCATATTATATTGAAGGTCAGTGGAGCATCAAAAATCAGGAAAATTTTGTTTATTGTCATTTAACTTGGGTGACACCAGCTACTGCTACTTCTTCTATAATTTTTGCTTACAGGCCTATTGAACCTAGCGCAATTCCAACCTATCCATCAAAACCAAAATCAATCAGATATAATGTAATATTCATCATGATTTATATTATATTTTCAGAATATTTTATTTACACAACACCTTCGATCTCCAATACTAATAGATATCAGGTCAGCCCAAAAAAACCGTAGGTTTTAATTAGGTTGAACTTAAACCTGTTTTAAAACTTTTCTCTTTGTTCATTTGTAAACAAATGTAGCTGTATAAGTGTGTATATTTTGACGCAGACAGCATTTCGCTTTGATTTTATATGTAACATATTATTATTATCTATTGGTATTGTTGATCGCAAATGCCATCTTTGCATTATAAAGTAATCTTTGACAATTTCATATTAAAACTTCATATTGAAATGTTTATTTTCTTTGTTTATTTTCAAACTGATTCTAAATTCTAGTGTTCACAAGCTAGTCTGTTAAGTTCATAAGTTCCATCCCATGTCTGGCATAGTATAAATGCTAGATGTTTGGATTATATGGCAATAAACTCATTTATTACATTGGACCTGAACATAATTGATGAAAGTTGAGTGTATTACACACCTTTGCCTACCACTCCAGAGTAATATAAGAGTGGTGTTATATATTTTTTTTTTTTACAAAGTCAATATTCTCTTTGCTTTCATGAAAAAAGATGTGTGTAAATTTGATGATTGTTTGATGTAAAAATGGAATTTTATTTGAATTTCATTAACATAACATTAACAATGCTGCATTTAACCTTTACTGGCAAATCAAACAAAAGTGTTTTGTAAGTTACATCTGGGGTGCAACTAAGAACATGTTAATAAATGTTTATAGTTTATGGGGTTTGATTGCTGTGCATTTACTAAACATGAATGTAATTTGTAATTACCTCATAAAGCCCACAATGACATGATAAATGAGTTGGATGACATAATGGGTCCAAATGTAGCAGGACACTCGCAGTCCTGGCATAACAGACCGCAAATTTAGGTGCAACGCAATTGCACTTGGAATGAGGACGATCTAAAAAGTGCCATCGATATAATGTTACTGTTTTGACGAACAATTACCATCAATTTTTAGTACATTATGCTAAAGCAATAAATATACGCATTGCACAATAATAGCGACATTTTATGAAACTGCGCACGAGTATTTGATAAAGTAATAAATAATATACCTGGATTCTGCAGGCGTTTCGATCAACTCACTACCCATTTGCTCGGATTGCTCGGAAACAAGGGAAAATATGTCACTATTATTTGTGGTATAATACGATGCTTTCGTGCCTTTCCTACGTACCACCAAGTCCGCGTTTAAAAATTACATGCCAATTTTTTTTAAGAATACCTTCGTACTGAATCGGAGTTTTGCCAAACTTTATTAAAAAATGAAATGATAATTGTCAAATTATGTCAACTGAACTGACTGACTGAGTCAGTCTGTCCATCTGACTGAAAGACACGTTCGGATAGTCGTATCGAATTATAAAGGTCGTGTTTAAAGATAGGTAGTCGATTTAAAAAAAAAAAACATCACCATGACAATAGATAGTCATCAAATCTAAATTTTTATAAAACCTTATTTATCAACTGAAAATGCAACTATCAACTGTTCAGCCAGTGTTCAAGCTAGAATTAAACCATAAGGTCAATCCTGGAATTGTAACAATAGCAAAATACGACGGAACACATCCTTGTCTTACTGCATCAGCAGGATATGACAAAGTAGGTCCTCATATCCTTTTTTCCTTTATAACTTATCGTGAATGAACTTTTATTTAGATATGTATGTTTCGTAATTCATAACTGATTTTTAAAACTTCATGTAAAATAATTGAATATTTTTTATAAAGTACGTGCTCCTTCATGTTCCATTTGAAACCAATAAGTACATGATATTTTTAATAATTTCATTCATTCTTACGCATTGATAGTGTTCTTACGCATGTCATTGTACCATAGTATAATGATATGCCTTTCCTACAATAATACTACTTAATGAATATTATTCCTTTAGGATTGTATGGTGTGGGTGTGATCAAAGGACACACTTTGATGCCGAGTGCAAAATTTACTCACAGTAAAACGATGTTGGTACTTATAAGAAAACGATTAAACTTAGATTATTATGAAACATTATCAAAGTGATAAATAAAGATTTCAGCTACATCAATAATATGTAAAGATATAAACTCTTACCAAGGCAAAACTGGACAGCATTTTCTAACATGCAGCAATTTTTTAGCTTTAGATGTATGTATTTTTAAGTGCACTTACTAGTCATGTAAAAGCAGTGTGTAAAGGTAGACAAAATCTTACCTAATGATTGATTGCAACTCTTGCATATGCGTAATATAATAAAGTGAGTTTAACTATTATTTACTTCAGCTAGGAAGTGCAAAATTAATTAAACATCTTTTAAGATTATCATCCATCATCCTCACGGTGGGATCGTCAGCGGGCGAGCGCAGCGATCTCAGGCTCACGGTGAGGTATCGGAATTGAATCTGAGTCAAGCTGTGATAGCTCTCGCCGCTGGTCCTCTGAAGCCGGATGTTGCGCGAGACATGTTGCTTATTGGTTCGCCTACGCAAATCTTAGGTGCGTTAGAAAATATAATTATGATATTAGATTTAATTATTTCTCTAACATAGGTTTATAGGTTTACATAGCTAACATAGGTTAGCTAACATAGGTTTATAGCTGTTATAAAGCAAAGAATTTAAATATGTACTCGTAATAGTTTCTAGTAAATATATGTAATTATACTTGTACGTCAACTTGCCCGAGGTACCCATTGCAAGCAGGTCGCCCTGAAAATCAGCGGTTGTTGGTTTGCCACGGCCATTTGCTGAGGGCGTCCAAATTTTCATCCCTTTAAATTTATTAATTGTATCTGTGTATTTTAGTCTAATTGTTGATGAAAATAAAATAATTTTCTTCTTCTTCTTCTTCTTCTACCTTCCGGATTTAAGGATACAACGCAAAAAATCTTATACACCGTGTGACAAACAGAGTTAGGAAGTAACTTGGTTTCTTTTTAATTTTACTTCATTTTGTGTGTTATCCTCACTAATTAATTACACTTATGTATGTACTTATTCTTTTCTTACAGCCTATGATGTACACGATAACACAGATCTCTTTTTCAAAGAGGCCCAAGATGGAGTCAGTGCTATTATCACGGGAAACTTCGGCAAGTACAACGAAGTGCTGGCAATTGTCAGTGGCAACAGTTCTGTGCAAGGGTTGAACTGGGAAGGCAATGAAATATTCTGGAACGTGGTCAGCGGAAAAGTGTGCTCAATGTTAACTTTTGACTTCGATAAAGATGGAGAAAATGAGGTAAAAAGGTTTTAATTACACCCTGAAAATTACTCAACTGGTATTTGCCACACAGACTTACAAGTACTTTTCTTTTATGGATAAAATATAGCAAACGAGCTTGCACACCACTTACCTATATAGGTGATCTTGGAGCTTGATCTTGTAATTCTAACGATTATTTTTACTTTTCTTTTGAAGCTTCTACTTGGCTGTGATGACTCCTATATCAGAGTACTCAAGAACAACCTATTCATAGTAGAACTTGCTGAAACGGGCCCGGTTATTTGCCTAACCCAGATTAATGAAATTAGATTTGCATATGGATTGGCTAATGGGACTATAGGTGTTTACGAAGACGGAGTAAGACTTTGGAGAGTGAAGGTATTGTGATAAAACATTTATGGTTACGTAGTAACTATTTGGTAATCTGTGTTAAAGGCCTATTCAAATTTAAGCAGTATTCGTTACTGGTAATGGTAGTCGCAATACCCGAGCAATATCCCGCGGGGCATTTTGTATGCTTAAATAAGAATTGGCCTTAAAAATCAATGGTGTGAATTCCTCAGCCAGACTTACTCAAAGTTCTTGCTTTCAACAGTCAAAGCAAAATGCGATCTCTCTCCAATGGTCCGGTGAAAGCCTGGCCTGTTGCTGGGCAAACGGCCGCGTGGACTGGCGCGACGCCAGCGGCAGGGTGCTCAGGCGGATACAGATGAGGTCAGGAGCGGCGGCCATGTTACAAGCAGATTACAGATCTACAGGCGTGCCAGATCTAGTCATTGTTTCTGATAAAGGCGAAGGTATTTTAAGGAAATTGTTTCTATGTAACAATGATTTAAACTGAATATTGAGCTAATCTATATATATAAAAGGAGAAGGTGACTGACTGACTGATTGACTGACTGACTGACATATCAACGCAGGGCCTAAACTATAAGGGTTAGAAACTTGAAATTTTGCACAGGGGTTCCTTTTATAACATAGGGGAGCACTAAGAAAGGATTTTTGAAAATTCACCCCCTAGGGGGGTAAAACTAGGGTGCAAAGTTAGTATGAAACTTTGCAGTTTTTGAAGTCAAGTGGGTGTAACCCGAACGCGGGCAGACATCGTTAATGGGTCTAATTCTACGCGAGCGAAGCTGCGGGCGTCCACTAGTATTCTATACTTTGTCAGATTTCACTTTGAGCTACTTTTTTTCATAATTTCGTAGAAATCATCAGATTTTACAGGTCTGTCAAACCTCTCTGAGAGAAGTGAGAGAACGATATATAATATTCGTATTTAACTATCTTGGTACAACAAGTCAATATCTTCACGGCAATCTTTTAATTACCTTATCTACCATACCTAGCCTATTAATTATATGGTTATGTATTTTGGTCAGTGTTAGGATATTCTCCACATCCGGAGACTAGCGGTTTCAACGCAGCTTCGAAAAAAATCCCATCGGATGAAGATCGTTTAGCGATTACCGAACTGTTGAACAAGAAACAGGCACTGATGGTGGAGCTACAGCATTACGAAGCGAATGCCGCCAGTGGTTCTGGGAGTATGGACGCCGGTGACCGCCCAGCTACTGCCATGCCGACGAATACTCGGTTACATGTTGCCATTACCCCTAATACTGAAAAGGTACATACTGCATTTTAAAGACTTTAGCCTAACGAACAAGTAGAAGGGTCTCCTGATGGTAATAAGTGGGGTAGAGTAGGGTTATTTAAGTAAGTCTTTGAGAGTTGGGCAGGTAAGATCGGTAGCTTGTGCAAGATTTTGTGAGCAAACCTGCAGCGCCGATAGGTGGTCCTAGTTGATAAGAATTCGTTCTCGTAGGAATTCGAGCGACGCACGTTGAAATAAGTGGTGATAATTACAATGATAACTATACCTAGATTTTTTACTGCATGAGTGTATAAACGAGTAGACTGATTGGTTGCCACCACATGTACAGATTGCGACCCACGGCACACTGCTGGGCATAGTCAAAGTCAAGTCAAAGTCAAATAATTTATTTCGCTATGAGGTGATTAGACACGCTTAACGAAAGTCTAGGTACCTAACTAAAAACTACTTAAACTACTAACTGATCTATATAAGGCAAAGGATCAGCTATTGATTATTGAATGAATAGCTAATCCTACACAGGTGTCTAACTTGCCTTAAGATAAATTTACAATAATTACCTACCACTAAGCTAAGCTCTAAGTCACGATAGACTATCTATATGGTCATCGGATTTAGGAAGAATTTACAATATTCTTATCCTATGCCCTAGTGTAGGCCGAGAGAGAAAAAAGCCGGAGGAAAAAACTCTCGGTACTCTTTTAAAATTCAAATTAATTTTTACAGAAAAATGTACAGTATGACCATGACATGATTAAGTCAGACACGAGACAGCCAATCGTGTATGCCAAGAATCACCCCATATGCCACCTGCTTACAATTTTTAGTATAATTAATACAGAAGCATAGTGAATGCCTGTCAGAATTTAATTCAGTCCCATGCCTTTATATCATCCAAATACTCCTGAATATATATACACATAGGTACTCACGATGTGTCCTTCGCCGTTACAGCAAGTGACATTTCATTTCTTAAATCGCACATAACTTATAAAAGACATTGGTGCATGCCGCTTGGGTTTGAACCCGGACCACTCGAGTGAGTGGCGAGTTCGGTAGCCATACTGGGCTGTCACTGCTTGTAACGGAGAATTGAATTATAAACATTATGAATATGATCTTATCGATTTTTGTTTAACTTATTTTCTGCTCGCATTGCCGCTGGAGAGAATGAATTCGCTCACACTTCTCGTAACTTACATATTATGTGCCAGGGTTGTCTAGACCTCACAGTGTCGACGAATAACGAAACAGTGGTACGAGCAGTGCTAGTGTTGGCAGAGGGCGTGTTTCCAAGCGGAGAGACCCTGGCGCGACACCCGCCGGTGTCGCAATTGCGGTCCCTTTTGCACGTGCCGCTGCAACCGCCCAGAGATATACCTGTTGACGTGCATATCAAGGTACTTAACTCCTGTCAGTGTTTCCATGGTATCTATAAAAAAATATTATTTGCACCCTCCGTAAGTAAATAATCCGTTTTACTCCTTCTCCAATTTATAATTATTTTATAATATATATTAAACAACGGGTAAAGCCGCAGGTCACATATATTTAAAAATTAAAATATAGACTCGGCCCCCCGAAAAAAAAGGGGGGCTCGGGGGGCAAAGCCCCCTGCCAAGAAAAAACGACACATTGTCTATTTTAGGGCTGGCTGTACCACACACCTCTGCCTACCCCATCGGGAAAATAAAAGCGTGATATTACTTTATGTCTTCGCGGAGCCTACCAGAGTCTAATTACCTATGTGTAGGAGCGCAAGTTCTTAGCATAGGCTGTAAAAATATTTGAAATTCATATTACCTACTCTGTGGTAGTTACAAAATGGGACTTATTAGGATTAAGTAAATCATCCATTACACTTGATTTGTAAATGGCTGCAGCAACTTCAGGCACATCACAGTTATGATCTCATAATGATAAAATTTTAGATGTGTGGGATCTGCAAATGTTTCAGTTGTAATTTATTTCAGGCTCTAGTGGGATACCAAGACAGCGAGCAGTTCCATATATTTGAGCTGACTAAGCAGTTGCCAAGGTTTTCTATGTACGCTCCAGCTTCACCTCTTCTAATAAAAACTGATACTGAAAGCTCTGTGCGATTTAAATTAACTGAAAGAATTCAAAGAATCTGCATTTGGATTAATCAAAATTTCCTATTAGATGAGGAAGTAGAATTGGAGCATGAGGACTATAAAGAGTTGAACATTAGCTTCATTTGCTTAAGAGACAGATGTAGGCTGGACATGTGCTTTGCCTCCGATGGACAAGTGAAGTTTGTAACTCCAAATATAAAGTTAGCTGGAGATCTAATACAAAGTCTTGCAATTTATTTGAATTTGACTGATTTACAGGTAAGATTTCTATTGTTGACTTGTTTAAATGAAAAAATCACTTTGTACTTAAATATTATATTTGCTTATTGAACAACTTAAGTAAACAGATCAATTGCCACATATCACTGGCCATACAATTCAACAAAGCCTACACACTTCACAGGGTTGAAGAAGAACATGTTGTTATGGGGCGGTTCTCTCTGGCTGACAGCCTTTACAACTTCCTGTCCTATTACACCACCAACGACTGCTGCCGCCCCAGACACAGTGCCATACACATCTGTTAGCAGTGCATCAGTCACAAAATTAGCAGGCAGCGACAACTCCTTAACAAGTTCGTTGCGCATCTTCAGTAACACCTGGGTATCATCTTTTCTTTTTGCGGGGTCTGGGTTCCGGTTGTATTCATCTCTAAAGCGCAGAAGGATCTTCATGACAAAGTAGGATGGGTCCCCGCGACGGAGTCTCGACCTCAACTCCTGCTTCTTCCAATCAACAGAGAGAGCGTTTTGTAACGGCACGTAAATAGATCTACGTTTGACGGTAATACTGACAGTTTCTGCCGCACTCTTCTGTGTGTCATCAGGTCCTCGTTTCACAGCTTTGTGCTGGACTATCTCCTCGGAATACTCGTGGTCCACCAAGTCGGCGAACATGTAACCGAACGTGCCCCAAACATCGCCACAGAGGAACTTCTTGGAGTTGTCACGACAGATGTTGTTGATGCGTTCCAGTTGCTCCTGCTTCAGACCTGTCGCGCATACGATGTCGAATGTAGAAAAGTAGCTGTCGGGCAGATCATCTACTTTTTTAGTCTCCGCAGTAATTTCTACCATTGGGTTCAACGCCCGAGCTCTCGGCAAGGAAGTTTCCGCTCTGTTCTCGCCGATTTTATCCGGTGGAGCCAGGAACTGCGAGTACAAATCGGTCTCATTTAATTTCTCGCTGTCCAGTAAGCATACACTTTTAACTCCAGATAAAATAATGTTTTTTGCAATTTCGGCGCCGAGACCGGACATTCCGATGATCAAAACTTTCGATGCACGTAATCGTTTCTGTGAGTCCAAGCCCCATAAGCGAATTTGGCGATCGTATTGTTCTGCTTCCGCTTCGGAAAGTTCAATTTCATTATTTTCAACCATGTTTATCAGGTTAATATAAGTTTTTCGTTTATTTTATACAAATTCAACGACCGCCTCTTCGGCATTTACCACAGAGTACCTTTATATTTTACAACATAAAATGTACTCTGTGTTTTACAAACTGAATTGACGGATGTCATTATTGACAGCTATACCACAAACTAGCTAGAGATACTACGTATACCACGCTAGCGTTTACATAGACTACAAAACCGTGCTTTTTAAATCAACCGACGAAGATATTATGTGCTGATAAATCGACTGAGGTATATACAGGGTGTCCCAGAATGAATGGATAATCCTTGAGCCCCGCACAGAACAGCTCTCCAGCGCTTAGAAAAAAATATCAAAAAAAAAAAATTCCAAGTGATACCCAAAATATGATTTTTTTTAGAAAAACATACGTTATTTTAGCTTTACTTCACATTCATGTACACAACTGCCACAAATTAATGAAATTCTTAGCGTTTTTGGTGTCATTTTATTTCTGATAGACTATACTACTAGAAATACATTAAATAATATAAGTATCTGTGATACTTTTTTTATAAAAAAAATAAGAACTTGAATTTTTAACATGAAATTTGTGACCAAAATAATTTTGACATAGTTTGAGAGTGTTTCATGCAAAAAAAAAGTATGAAAACGTAAGTGGCCAGCTATTTTAAAAACATGCTCAGTTAATACAGTTTAAAAAATGGTATAATACATCATTGTATCTAATACTACTACGAAGTTATTGCTATTGAGATGCAAAACGAGTAAATACGACTAAAATAGAAAAGTTAACGTCTTAATACATTTTATTAATAATAAAACATTTCAGGTGTCGCTTCGACCCATAGACGTCCCACTGCTGGGCACGGGTCTCCCCCACAGACCTGCGGGAGGTCTAGAGCATACTCCACCACGCTGCTCCAATGCGGATTGGTGGAGGGGTTAGTGGCCAATCCAGTGTCGAATGTTCTCAAGCCATCCAAAGGTCTTCGACAAGCCTTAACGACTGTTTCCAGCATTGAAAACAACCGGGACAGACGGCTTTACGTGCCCTCCGAAGCACGGTAACGTCCATGAAATTTTGCGCTCACCCATCCACAAACCGACCGCGCCCGTCGTTGCTTAACTCTTTCGGTCACATTGAATCGACGCGAGCCATTGGGCTATGGACGCTACATTTTAGGTGTGCATAACATCAATCTTTATTCACAACAGGTGTTCAAATTGTCTGCCACCGATTCTAATACACGCTTGACATCTTCTTTTATAGGCTCTACTAAGAAACCGTGCGTAGAGTCGTTCATTTATTTTTGAAGCGGCCTCTTGAACACTGCTGCGTAATTCCTCATTTGAAATTGTTTTCGAGTACACTTCTTCCTTTAGACAGCCCCAGTAAAAAACATCCCGTCAGTTTAAATCTGGAGATCGGGGAGGTCACAGAATGGGACCCAAACGACCAATCCATTTGTTTGGATACGTGGCATTTAAATAAGCCCGGACATTTGTACCATAATATGCAGGGCAGCCATCATTCTGTAAACAATGGGATTCCATTACCTCCTACGAAACAGTCGTTAAGCCTTGTCGAAGACCTTTGGGTGGCTTGAGAACATTCGACACTGGATTGGCCACTAACCCCTCCACCAATCCGCATTGGAGCAGCGTGGTGGAGTATGCTCTAGACCTCCCGCAGGTCTGTGGGGGAGACCCGTGCCCAGCAGTGGGACGTCTATGGGTCGAAGCGACACCTGAAATGTTTTATTATTATTAAAATGTATTAAGACGTTAACTTTTCTATTTTAGTCGTATTTACTCGTTTTGCATCTCAATAGCAATAACTTCGTAGTAGTATTAGATACAATGATGTATTATACCATTTTTTAAACTGTATTAACTGAGCATGTTTTTAAAATAGCTGGCCACTTGCGTTTTCATACTTTTTTTTTGCATGAAACACTCTCAAACTATGTCAAAATTATTTTGGTCACAAATTTCATGTTAAAAATTCAAGTTCTTATTTTTTTTATAAAAAAAGTATCACAGATACTTATATTATTTAATGTATTTCTAGTAGTATAGTCTATAAGGAATAAAATGACACCAAAAACGCCAAGAATTTCATTAATTTGTGGCATTTGTGTACATGAATGTGAAGTAAAGCTAAAATAACGTATGTTTTTCTAAAAAAAATCATATTTTGGGTATCACTTGGATTTTTTTTTTTTGATATTTTTTTCTAAGCGCTGGAGAGCTGTTCTGTGCGGGGCTCAAGGATTATCCATTCATTCTGGGACACCCTGTATAGTAGTCTAAACTTAATTGGCTTTTTTTACAATTTTTGTTTTAGTGGTTATATCAAATTCTTTTTTTCCCGAAGTTTGCAATGTTATTTGACTTGATTTTCAGTCGGTCGCCCAGTTTCCGGAGGCTGAAAGAAAACTGCGAGAAGAAATGTACAATGCCGCTGAGGTTGGAGAAACAAGGTCACGATTGGCCGCGGAGACCGCAGAGAAAGCGCAGCTTATCACGGCTTTGTTGCCTGCCGCTCAAGATGCAGCGTCATACGACTTGTACGACAAAACATTATTTATACATATTTGTAAAATGATGATGGAATCAATTCACAAAAATAATTGGCCTAAGCTTAATATTTATAATTTCATGGGCTTTCAAACACTATTAACGTTACGTATTACCCGCCAGTAGAGAGTAGCGGTTAATTACCGACGGCTTAACGTACCCTCCGAAGCTAGGTTGTAGTAGTACTAGTAAGCCAAGGTTGGTGTAATATTTGTTTTTGTTAATCTATTTTAGAAAAGAGATGCTCAAACGCTACAAAGAGGTGATCATTCTGAACGAGGAATTGTTAACGGGCTGTCACGTGCGACGCGCAACGCAGGAGCAGGCGGTTACTTCTCTGAAAAACCTTCACACCATATTGCAGCAAGCAGCAAGACTGAGAGGTACCTACTCGTCTTATAAGTAGGATCAGAGTAATAAATAGGTACGGATAGGATCATCAAACAACATGTATTGGTAACGGCTGTTATTATTAAACCATCAAGTAAAACTTGAGTAAAGAATTGAGTCCGCAAACGTATTATCTAGGAGACGGACCAGCTAATCTTTGAGTTTGGTTTATTATTTTGGGCTTAAATTATGTGAAAAAGTTCTTGTTTGACATACTGGCCTTTGCAGCGTCACCTATAAAGATGTTCGAAATGAAATTTTTCTTAGTAAATTTGTTCAAAGATCACGTAAAGTATCATGTTTTTTATAATTTTAGTGGGAAAGTACAGCAAAGCGGTGGTAGCAGCGTGTCGGGAAGCAGTACGCGCGAACAATACAGACGCTCTGATTAAAATACTTCAGCTTGGAGATGCATGAATAAATATTACATACCATTAAAAATCAAACTCCTGCCAATAGAATTAAGTGTTTAATTAAAATTACATACATTTATTTAAATACATTGTGTTATGTCAAAAACAGGATCATGTCAATCAAAATAAAACAGAAAGTGAAAATCAGTCTTTTGTTCCTTCAAAGGCCTATGAATTCTGGCCACCTGATATTATGAGGTCATTGCTGATAACACCAGATAAATAACATATTGCTGAGTGAGCTCTTTATGCGCCTTTTTTTACGAACCTCATAATGATTCCATGTTTAGAACAGTGGCTTGGCGTAGTCTTTAGGGTGTCATCTTAAAAGTTGGTCCAGAACTTTCTTAGACAGTTGTTTAATCGCATAATGCACATCTTCCAACGCTAACAGCACCTTAGGTTCTGTTGTTTACGCCACTGATAAAGTCGCAGTGAGAGGAGCTTTTTGAGTCATCATGAAGTCATCCTGCGCTAACAGCCTTATATCTTGAGAGGACCCAGCACTTTGTCACACAGAAATTTGTTTAGTCGCATAATGCACATCGTCCACGCTGACGTTTAACAACAGCCTGGGCTCAGCTGGCCTTGGCTCCAGCAGCAGAAGCCTCATGGCAGCTAGACGGGTGCATATTTGATGCGCTTGCGACGGCGTGGGCGCGCGGATATGCGGCGCGCTGCGGTACGGGCGGCCCTCTAACGCCACTATGGCCGCCGCGGTGGACAGGGCGCGCGATATCGTCGTCTCGTCTGACCCTGTTCTCTCCACCTGAAACATGTTTTTAAAAGCTTTTATTTAACTTCACTCGTATGTATGTATGTATGTCCTGGAATCTTGCAATCAATATTTCACCCACTTCCACTGTAGCTATCGAGCTGAAATTTGGCACACATATTAGGTTCCGATGACAATGCATGAAAATAAAAATAAAAAGTTATAAAAGCTTTCAAAAAAAAAATTTATTACAGTATAAATTAGAGGCTACAAACACAACTAAGAAAACTTTTCTGTGATACAAACAAATTCATGATCGTTACCAAGGCTGTCACTGGTAGGTATACGATATGAGGATAGTTTATTTTAATTGATATGCAGCACCACCCACTGTGACGGAGCATTTTAATCTTACTTAGACAAGGCTGCTTCAAAGTTAGCAAATATATAAAATGTATTTCAAAAACCTGTCGACAAGTTTTTCTTTTCATTATCACTAAGCACCTCCTTAGTCCCGACTCTTCGGATTGATCAGCTTTAGTGATCCTATTGGCCTTTAAAGAGTCACCAAGCGCAGGATCAAAACAAACAAACCTCTGCAGCCACGGATCGGAGCATAAGTTTCTCAGCAGGCGAGCAGTGGCGTATAGCGCGCACGAGTGCGCTGGAGGAGGCCTCCCCCAGGGCCTCTTGCACCTCCTTCAGGCCGGCTCCCCCGGGACCAGCCAGTTCGAGTGCCCTGGCGCTTAGTGAGAGCGCGCGGCGAGCGTCGCCAGACACTGCAGCTACTTTTCTAAAAATGAGATATTTCACTTGTTGTTGTTCATTTTCGTATCATGAAAAAAAGTCAAAAGTATCTTCGAATTAATCGATTCATATGATTGAGATAAAGCTCGATCTATTTTTAAATAAACTTCAAACATCTTTTAAGCCTAATGATCATTAAACCTATTATAGCTTTAGAATGTTTTGTCACAGTTTTTTGAATCCTATTACTAAAATAGGTTTATCAATTTGTTATGAATAAGTGTGTCTACATAAAAATATTTTGATGACCACCATTGGATTTTTGTCCACCATTGGATCTGAAAGTCAGTTGAAAGCTCAAGTGTGTGATATCAACATATTTCCGAAGACAATATATAATTAAGTTGAAATAAATGTGAAGGGTTATGTCACAGTCTACCAGATTTTATTATCGGACTAGCACTTTATCCATGGTGTTCACTAACCTGGCAATGAGCTGGAGGGCATCAGGCGTAACGTTCTTCCCAGCGAGCCGGGTAGCCACGATGCTCTGCAGTTGTGTATGGGTGTAAGGAGGGAACGTGAGCCGCGTGAGGCCTAGGCGGGAGGCCACGCGAGCCGCCAGGGCTCGCTCGGGCAGGTCCATGGTGTTGGCTACTGCTAGCACGGTGAGCAATGCTGACCGATGAGATGCCCACTCCATAATGCTGTATAGAACATCTTGGCGACGGTTGCAGAGCGCGTCCAGCTGAAACAAGTTATTTTAAACTGTAAACTATTTGTATTTTGTAGATGAACCTATGACAAACCTACTTAAAATACATTATAGATTATTTTTTATACTCAATCTATATATATAAAAGGAGAAGGTGACTGACTGACTGACTTACTGACTGACTGACTGACTGACTGACTGACTGACTGACATATCAACGCAGGGCCTAAACTATAAGGGCTAGAAACTTGAAATTTTGTACAGGGGTTCCTTTTATAACGTAGGGGAGCACTAAGAAAGGATTTTTGAAAATTCACCCCCTAAGGGGGTAAAACAGGGGTGCAAAGTTAGTATGAAAATTCGCCGTTTTTGAAGTCGTTAGACGGGTAGACGTCGTTAATGGGTCTAATTCTACGCGAGCGAAGCTGCGGGCGTCCACTAGTAATACATATATGAAAATAATGGCCATGATTAAGGACATTATTTTCATGGACTTATAAAGACTTATTTTGTTAACACTCAGTTATGCCAATTTGAAATTGAAAATATGGCTAAGACATCAATTAAAGAGAAATCTCTGCATGCAATGCATTTTTTTTCTTCCCAATTTAACTTTGACTGGATAATATTGATAACTTATACTCATACCTCGTCAACAACCAGGACTGTAGGTGTTCTCCTTGGTCCAGGGTTAGTAAATCTCTTTTCCAGCAGTGAGCAAGCCTGTTCCCACACCACTGATTTACCTGAAATGGATTGAACAATATTTAAAACCAAATCCCTTGTCTATTCATGTTTTACAATACCTATAATTTTTATTTAATCTATATATATAAAAGGAGAAGGTGGCTAACTGACTGACTGACATATCAACGCAGGGCCTAAACTATAAGGGTTAGATACTTGAAATTTTGCACAGGGGTTCCTTTTATAACGTAAGGGAGCACTAAGAAAGGATTTTTGAAAATTCACCCCCTGGGGGGTAAAACGGGGGTGCAAAGTTAGTATGATATGATGTTTAAATATTAGTCTTCACAAACTTGTATTCAAATAGACACTGAAGTCTTAAAGCCCAGTCTCAGAGTATTTTCTATTTTTTTTTTTTACTTGATTGAAGGTATTTCCTTGGCAACTATGACATGGTCTAGTGGTGCAACGGCTTAGGGGATCGAACCCAAGACTACTAGCTAAGCCTTAGCTAGTAGTCTTGGGTTCGATCCCCGGTTTGCCAAGTATTCGGTTTTTCTAACATGAAATGCTGGGTAGCAGCTCAGAGTTTGGATTTGTGCCCGTGTATAGCAATCGGCTCGCTGGTGAAAAGTGGCTTTGACTTTGACACGGCTTGTACCAACGGTGACTCACTTACCAATACCAGTCTACAGTGTGGAATGGCAAATACTTTAGGTTTTTCTCAGTCAGTTGAGCTTAAAAATCACAGACAAGAATATATAATAAATATAAACCTTCATACCAGTGAGTTGCTTATAAATTTGTACATAAGCTTGTCTGGGTTCAGCGATTTTCATTCCGTTGACTTCAACCAGTTGGAAGTCTGGCAAATCCCCGTCTTCCTTCAGTACTTTCAGGGCTGTGTTAACTGTTGCTGTCTTGCCAGTTCCTGGCACCCCTGATATGTACATGCAGCTGGAATTATTATTATTAGTTTTTATAAAGTATTCTATAATGACTAATTTTGCATGATTTATATTTAATTTTTGTAACAACTAAAATGCTCTATATATTGCATAAATAAAATAACATACATAACAACAGGCTAACGAACTGACCAACTAATGTTCTAATTAACTCTCTCAGCTAACTGGACTAATCATCACGGCCTCTATTTAAATCTTGTTCAAAGTCAGTTGCCATGGGAGGCAGCAAATGGATGGTGCTGCAAGTCTGTTTGCAATCTTGTATTCATAAAAAAACTCTCACAGTCACTCTTGTTGCTTACAAATGAGAAAGGTGAGAATACACTTACCCACTCATGTTGTCCAATAGTTTTGTCCTAACAAATGATAAAATCTCATCCATTTGGCTTTCTCTACCAGGAAGAGATCTGTCATCTTTGAGAAATTCTGGAAACAAAAAATAACAGATTGCATATAAATTTCCTTATTTTGTCATTATTTCAGGAGAATATAATTGAAACCTACCATCTATATTGCCAACACAATGAGTCCTTGAATGCAGTGTGGGAGTTAGTTGACTGGTTAGTATTCTTCTTGATACACTTTTGGGTGTATTTACTACAGATGTTCTTGAGGTTCTTGGGGTCTTAGGAGTCCTAGGAGTTTTAGGAGTCCTAGGGGTTTTAGGTGTCTTTGGTACTTGTATAGCCTTACATTCATCATCACTCTCTTCATCAAGTCTAATTTTTCTTATGAGCTTACTAGGAGTCTTTTTGACAGGTGAGAGTTCTTGTTCAAGGTATGTGACAGGTTTCCGAGAAATTCTACAGGATCGAGTTGAGTATGTCACCTTTTCTTCTTCAAAAACTAAAACTTTTTTAGGGGTTTCATTTGTTTCACTCACTTTGGTTTTTCTTTTTGGAGTAGCATTTACATGTTGCCTTATAATAAGTGTTGGTAGCTCATCCTCTGAATTTTCTTTTAGTTCCATCATCAGTACTTCTTCATTAATTTTCTTTGGTAGCCTCCTTGTCAATTTTGGTGAATCTAATATGGGTGTTTTTTCTGTACATTTAATAGGCTCTTTAGGAGTATCCCTATCGTTCTTATCGGCTAAGATGGCTCTTTTGAGTAACAGTTTAGTTCCATCGTTTTTGCTTATGCTCCAATTTTTCTCACTTATAGATACCCTTCCCATTCTCTTGACCAAACTGTTTGGTGTTTTTGGAGTAGTGAGTTGAGTCCTTTTAGGAGTTGTGGCATTTTTCATAGGTGTTGCGAGTAGCTGCAGTGCTTTTCTCTCTTCTTCCAAGATAGGTTCAATGTGAAATTTCCTCTTAGATAAAGCAATCAGCCTGTACCTGCAGATGTAGTGAAATGGGACCCTTTTGATGTTGTCATCAGTATCTTTTGTGTATGTTAGAATGATTGAACATTTTTTAAAGAATGTCTCAATGGACACGTCTGTATCAAATGGTCTATGGTCTTCTACTACCTAAAAAAAAGGTTTGTTTAGAAATACATTAATTCATAAAATTTAAATCAGAATTGAATAAGAAAAACAAAACTGACCTCCTTGTCAAAAAAAGTAATTTGTTCTGTATTACTAATGACACCACTTGGCAAGTCTTTGTGTGAAGAGTACCACTGGACCTTAGCTCGGAAAGGGTTGTTTGAGTTTGAAGAGTCCTCATAGAGGGACAAGATGCGGGCAGCGTCGCATCCATCCTCAGTGTCTGGTTCAGCTGCATCAGCATTAGAAACAAGAACAAAGTCTCCGATACCAGCCACGATTTGATTAAACTGAAACTTTCTGCAAGATAAAGTCATGTGTAAAGCTACTGTGTTCAAAATAGAAATAAAATTCACGTGTAAAATAAGAGTATGAAACGGAATCTTACTCATAATAGCGAAAAGTGACGCTTTGTCCAGTTAATTCATCGGATAGCCATGATACGGCTTTGGAGACAACCTTTCTTCGAGGCATTTTTATTTAATTGAAGCTATAACTTACTTAATTACTACAATTATAACTCTCGGTTTTTAGAGACTTTGTAAGTGTTTAGTTAAATATGCTCTGTAAATAAAATATGTACATATTTATTGCCTCTATTAATTTATTAATTTCTTGTTTTCTGACACTGTCACATTCACATTTTCACAAAATAATTGGTCACATTCTCAAACTAAAAGTGTCAGTTTTTCGCGCCATTTTTTTAGTGGCACAGGATACTTATATGGATGGGACTTATTTTTATCATTGACTGTAAGCTTAGAGGTACCACGCATGCATATTAACCTACCTACATATTCACGATCACGACCCGTATTCTGACTTTGTTTTAGGGGCTTGTATCGAAAAAATTCAACACGCTCATAACGCTTTTAATTAACGTTTTAAAAAAAAGCTTGTAAGTATTTCTATTAATAACTAAACCTTTTTCTCTGTTCCGTGAACTAAACACTTCACCTTCATCCTTTATGAACTCATTGGAATCGATAGTTTTATGACACTGACATTGAGAGAGAAATATTGACATATTGACAATTCAGTAACCTCATTCTTGTTTCGATTTTATCTTTTGTAATTTTAAATTAAACATTTAATAAAAATGAAGGCTAAGAAAAAGAATTCTACTAAACCCATACTATCTGATAAAATCGCCGATGCCTTGACTGTAAAACCTAGAGCTGATATCGAAGATGATCATGTATTTCACACGAAGCCCAAGACGCTCACACGTGCTGAATTTAGTTCATCAGACAGCGAAGATGAAGCTGCAATTAGTGATTTTAGAAAAAGGAGCGTTAACTTGCTTAGTGATATAAGTAAAAAGTACGAGGGAAAGGTTGTCTCGCGTCAAAGTTTGCTGGAAAAGTCGGATGATACAACAGGTGAAAGTGGTTCTGAAAAGGAAAACAAAGAAGCCTATGAGGATTCTGATGGTTCTGATGATAAAGGAGAACAAGATTCAAATGACGATAGTGAAAGTGATGACTATAGTATAACAAAATTTAAAAAGCAACCTGAGTTGGACATTGAGAATGATAAGTCAGCTGATGAGTCTGATCGTGGCTCTGATGATGAAGAAGGAGACGAAGATGGCTTTGACATCAGCCAAATGTCAGAGCCGGTGCAAGAAGACTTTGAGCATGTCAAAAAGCAAAATGTTTCAGAGGAAGTCAAAAGGGGCAAGTGTGTTAAGAATCAGCTTTTGCTGTGGGAGGGCTTGTTAGAAATGAGGATACATCTCCAAAGGTGTATGAATACAGCCAACAGGATGCCAATGAGTGACTGCTACAGCCAGTTAAAGAATAGCAGCGACTATGCTGCTCAGTGTGTAAACACTATTAATAATGTGACACTCGTTCTAGACAAGTATGTAACTATTAGTTGTTGATTTATTTTAATTTTTACTAACATTTTTAATTTTTACATCCACCAATGCGCATTGGAGCAATGTAGTGGAGAATGCTCTAGGCCTGCATCTGTCTCTGGGGGAGACCTGTGCCCAATAGTGGGACCCCACGTGAGACACCCATGCCCATCAGTGGGCATCAGCTAACTGAATGTGAAATACATTCAGTAAAGGACTATAATATAGTCCTATTACAATAAAAGTTTTATTGTGTCTATTAACCCAACAGATTCATAATATTATAGTAGGATTGCTAACTAAATCTATGATGTAAAACTATTCAACTTTATTTACAATTTATTTTAATTTTTACAGATTTCTAAGGCTGCAAAACATGTTGTTTAAAGACTTTCCTGAAACCAAAGGATTGGCAAACCAAAGCTCCAATGCAACAAATAAGAATGGAGAACTAAAACAGGCCGCAAAACAGGAAAGTGATGAAGAAATCCCAAGTGATACAGACAATGAAGAAATAACATCAGACAGTGATGAGGAAGGCAAAACTAAACCAGAGAAAAATGTACCTAAAATAACTCAAAATAGTAATCAAAAGAAACGAAAAATAGAAGACTATGAAACAGAACTGGCTGTTTCCCACAAAGCTTTCAAGTCATTTAGAGATGCAACAATTCAAAAATGGAATGACAAAACTAGACTTGCTACTGCTGCCAGCATGAAAAATGCACCAACAAATACTATTTTGCAACAAATTTCATACATCCTATCAGATAGACATAAATTAATAAGGAGAACACAGCTTAAGAGATCTGAGTATGATATAATTGGATACAAGTGCGTAGAAGAAAGCAGCAATCAAAATGGCGATAACATCAATCAATCGACAAGGGAGCGAAAAGACAATGATGAATATATCCCAGAAATATTTGATGATAGCGACTTCTACCATCAGTTGCTAAGGGAATTAATTGAATGCAAATCAGCGGATATATCAGACCCTGTGCAGTTAAGTAGGCAATGGATCGCATTGCAACAAATGAGAAGTAAAATGAAAAGAAAGGTTGATACAAAGGCAACAAAGGGTCGGAAGATCAAATATGTAGTGCACAATAAATTAGTAAACTACATGGCCCCTGAGAAATCTCTCACATGGAATGAGGAGAGCATTAATGAGCTATACAGTTCATTGTTTGGGAAAATGTTTGAGCAGAATAACATAGTTAGTTAATAAGTTAGTTAATTTAGAAAATTGAAAAATAAAAATTATAAATTATGAATTTGAAATATTTCTTTTTTTTGTTTCTTCCATTATCCAAATACAAGCAAGAACCCATAGATAGGTGATTCTTTGTTGGGCACAGGTCTCTCCCTCGGCCATATCTCTGGGAGGTCTAGCACAAGGCATACTGCTCCCCAGCAGATTGGTGGAGAGGTTAGTGGTCAACCTATTGTCGAATGTTATCAAGACAACAGTTATCATGGGCGGCAGCGGATGGGTGGTGCTGCAAGCTCGTTTGCTATGTTGTATCCATAAAAAAAAAAGTCTTTGGCAAGTCTTAAAGATTATTTTACAATTACAAACCAGGACTTCAACCGAATATGAGAACACCCTGCAAATCTTTACTTTATCATACTTAGTTTTGAAAATTTTAACCTGCTGGTTATTATTTTACCATAATAAGCATCCGTTATGAAGATAATTATAAACAGTACTTTAGCAATAACATTCACCACATTTTTAACTTGATGAACTGATCAATTTGTTAACATGCTTTTCTGACTGGATTAACTCAACCAAACAACTCGATCCCTGTTTAGTATGAAAAGGGTGGCAGCAGGAACCAAATAGGTTTTATGAAACCTATTTGTTTCCGTATAGAGTTCGGTATAGAGCCCGCCACGGTATCTAGTACCATTAATACCGTGTAGTTATTGTTTTTTAAGCAATTGTGGTACAGATGGGAAGGTATGGTTTCCGGTTGCATTTCTTTAGAGGCGACCATCTCAAACTTGGAACGAGACACTTACTAATAAATTCGACCTTACTTACACCAACTAACAGGGCTAACTATCACTAACAGTCCCTGCCTCAGTCCTCGTGCCCAATAACGAACTGACCAACTAATGTTCTTATTAACTCTCTGTGATAACTAGACTAACATTACCATTAGCATCCATGGACATTGGTCATGTGCGGCAGCGGATGGGTGGTGGTGGGTGGTGCAAGTTCGTTTGCTATCTTACATTCATTAAAAAAATATAGGCAGCTATATGCATCAATGACTTTTCTAAACAGGTTCGATTTACAAAATTAAATGTCACCTGCTGTAACGGTGAAGGAAAACATGGAGAGGAAACCTGCAACATTTTCGAGAACATTATGGAGAACATCTGTTCTCGAAGGCCTGTTTTATTTTCGAATGGACTTTTGCTGTGTGGTCATTTTGACAGACCTTTACACTTCAAAGAGCTCAAACCAAAACGTAAAGGATTACTCCTTCAAGTGTGGTGCTATTGATTTATGGGTCTTACCCTGGGGTACGGACCTCGGCTTAGGTCAATGCTGTGTTTGTAACTGGAACAGGGGTTCAACCAATCACTCGGGGATACATTAGGGTAGGAAGAAATTAGCAATATTGATTGCGTCATCGGGCTCTAAAGGCGTGCGAAGTCTGCCAATCCTTTGATAGTGTTGTGACACTACTGACTGAATACTTCTGAATACTTAATAGTGATAGTGTGATAGACTATGGTCTAACTCTCCAATTCCGAGAGGACAAAATATGCCCAAACGTGCTCTAGCCAGTGAGAATATTCTTCAATATCCTCAACTATTAAAGTATAAATAACTACATATTAGGTATATGAAATAACACTTTAATGGACATCTTTATGATTAATTCGATAATTTGGCTTGCACGTGGTGGTAATTAGATAATTTAGACGGTTACTTCCTATTGAACTCAACCTGAACTGTAGGTAGATAGATATATTGTTAAATTAATGAAACTAAGATAAAACAGCTTGGCAAAACAACGTAATTACTCCATTATCTAATTAAGCGAATCATACCCTCTGTTTATAAAGTAACCGATTAGGTACCTATGCTGGAGTATTCTTATTACAGAACTTTGAAATAAGTACATACATTAACTCCTTTTTATTGGCCTAATATTGAGCAACGAGAAGATGAGGGGTAAATAAGGTATTAAGTCAAACCAACCTGCTTCACGAGGGTTACGATGCGACCCTCGGGAAGCAGCAAGTCCCAAGTTAGGATAAATGTTGAGGTCAAGGTCAAGGTCATTATTTAGTCCAACTTCAGTTTGGTCTTAGTGTTCACTACACAAAACAAACTCATACTCACTCTCTCTTTCACACACACACACGCTCATACACATGAAAACCCAATCCGGTAGGTTTTTATGCGACCGTGGCCTAAGCCGTGAACAGCACGTGCCTACACTCAAACCGTGGCCGGAGGCAGAACTCACATTCTTGAATTAGAGAATCCTGCCCAAGACCACGGTAGGTGTAGTGTGCATTCCCAGCTCGGAGAACAATGGAACAATGGTGAAGATAATAGGTAGATTAACTCATTAGGGCCAATGTGCTCATCGAACGATCCCTGCACGGCAGCCAGTATGCCTACCAAAAGGGAAGGTCAACTGAAACCGCACTGGCTGGATATGGTAGAAAAGGCCATCGAAGACTAGCAAATTGCCTTAAGTGCTTTTCTATACATTGAGGGAGCCTTTGACGCACTTTCTCGATTATTCGAGGAGTACAATTGGTTAGATTATTGGAGGCAAAGGAACGACGAAACAGCTATCAAAAGGATTATAGATTTTTGCCGGTATTTATTACACATCGGTCACAGTGTTGCAATATCGTAGTATCTACATAGGAATTTATTTAACTGATGCCTATTCAGAGGAACCAAGGTGAACTATTTCTATCAGGATACGGTGCGGACTTTAAACGTCGTTATCGAAATGCTTATATTCTACTAGTAGTAGTAGGTATAAACTCGGGCAATGTGACAAATAGCGGTAAAAAACATTGGCGTGATATGGGAAAGATGTGGGAAAGTCAGTGGATGCTCTTTAATATAGGGCAGAGCGGGGTCTGTTGAGCCACAGGGTCTAGTGAGCCACCTATAGTATCACGGACACGCTGCGTGATATATACCAGCGGGATGCATTAGACGTAGCGTGGGGGTGAGATAGAGAGCCACGGTTACTTTAGTCTCCATCCGGCGTTCGTTCTAGGTGTGAGAGCGTAATGTTACAAATTTGGGGCTAAAAGTTAAAAACATCGCCTCACTGAAATTTGGCTTCAAAATTACGAATGTCATCATACAGCCATTAAGTAAGTGTATTTTGATTTTAACATGATTACTGCTCATGGCTTAAGTTTCAAAAATAAACTAAGTTCAAATGAATTTTAGTTATTTAACATATTAACACTAATTCTGGGAAGGGGTCATTTGAGTCAAAATAATCGGGGTCGAGTGAGCCATGTTCAAATGACCCCAAATTTTTATTATGATGTTTGCAGGTTGCACTGTTTATGTTATATTGTAATGTTGTTAAATACTGTTCACCCGTTACTGCGTCAGGGACTCTAAAGCCATCAAATGATAAAGAAAATGAAGAACTAAATTGTTGAAATGCCATCTACATCTAGGGACTATATTCCATTTTCACCATAGTTTCTGAGACCATTCCTGAAAGCAGGGCCCAGAAAGCAACAAACACGAGGGAAAAAGAGAAGTGGTGCTGTTTTGACAGAAACTCTCGAGAAAGATGCAAGCTAGCAAGTAGATAGACAAGTCCAAGAAAAAAGCAGTGAAGAAATCAATTTTTAAAATTTCTTCACCGCCTTATGAAGAGAATAACTTTGATATGAATAATATCAATCAGAAGAAAATTTTAAAGAAAACACAATTTCCGTCAGACACTGAATGATTATTTTTGACTAGTTTTTTTTTTGACCCGCAGCTTCGCGCGTGGAATTAGACATAACAATAGTTTAGTTTACACCTAGTAATATTATATAGCCTATGTCACTCAGTGAAGATACAGCTTTCTAATGGTGAAAGAATTTTTGAAATCGGTCCAGTAGTTTTTGGGTGAAAACATTACAAGCAAATCTTTTTCGCTTTATAATATTATTTCAGGCAGTCTCCCAGGAGAAGAGTGGGTACAGTGCTCTAGTTGCCGAGAATGGGCTCACATTAAGTGCAATTCAGGTGTCAATGCAGTTTATTCAATTCAATTCAATTCAATTTATGTTTGCATGAACTGTGACAGTGACTAAATTTATTAAGTTACTTTTTATTAACATGAGTTAAAGTTTATTTTTGGAAAAGTTCGGAGAAGTTTAGAAGTTTGTTTTTGTTTTTATGAGGAATCTCAGAAAGGTTGTTATGGTTTTATTTCTATATTTCAAATGTTTAAATGTGCAAAGTTTTTTATAATCCATTGGCTTAAGTGACCCCTTTGGGTGGTTCAATAGACCCCGCCTGTGGGGTCTAATGAGCCATTTGCCTTTTTTCATTATAAAGCGATTTTAGTATAGTAAACAACGGATTTGCCATGGTTTTTTGATCCTAATATGTAGCCATATAAACAAACTACTGATTTAAGAATAACTCTTTTCTATTTTTTCATTTGAATGGACCCTACACTGATTTGAACAAAATCCTGATCAAGTGACCCCGCTCTGCCCTAATATTTATCTTTATAAAGTTAACTTAAGAATTTTATAGAGGTTCAGATGGTGTTTTTTTTTAAAATGACTGGCTGTGGGGTCTAGTAGTACAGCGCCAACGAGTTACCGCTTTACTACCGTATAATAGGACAATTTTTCCTCACCTTTGCTTATTAATGACCAATTTTCTTTGTAAGCCTCTAATTGGCCCATCAAATTTGTTTGACAATAATGACCAGCATTCTGGCGACATTAGAGCACGATTATCAGGTCGACCGACCTCAAGCTTGTCGGGTTATCGAGTCTGCATTATACAAACATAGCTGAGTGCCAATTAACGGTACGCGTAGGTACCTACTTACTTACATTTTTGTGAACACTGGCCATGGGAGTTCGACCTTAAAGAGGATTAGGAAGGTGGGTTATAGATAAAAATGATTCTTCATTATATGATACATACATGTAGGATTAAGTGGGCAAGCTCGCCTCAACGTACTACGAGTACATAAATGTCATCTATCTATCTTGAACACCAACGGTTTGATCAAAATGTGAGGAATTTAATTTCCTTCCACACAGTCATTCCTTCTGGTAACATTTGAACATTTGCTGTCCATAAAAAATACCTTAAAAAGCATATTTTAGTTTATCTTACCGTGCAGTCGGCGCCGGGAAACAAGTGAACGAAAAGCCATTTTAGCCTATAGCATATAGGTACATTTTCCATGGCCAGAGAAGAAAGAGACAGAAAGGAAGTCCAACAATTATCCTACTAATACCTATTATTAATGTAAAAGTTTGTATGTTTAGATGTTTGTTGTTGTAGTTTTTGCGTAATCACGCATACATTTTTGGATGAAACTACTAAATATGCACATTAGTAGATGATAATTTAGATTAGAAAATAGGATAGGTACTATTTATCCCGTAAATAAGATCTCTTGGGACTTGCCGCGCAAGTTCATTGGAAAGTTTGGCACAGCGATAACGTTTTGCGCTGACATTAATTTTGAAACGCGGTCGGACGGCCGTACTTTTCGTCAAATGGATTGGTTGACAACGACTGATTTTTTTAAACCATCAAATGTATAAATGTATAGTTATCTATTTATTTATTGAAAACCGACTAGGCGGGCGGGAAAACTAGTTGGTTATAAAAATATGCACAGCCATCCAGCACAGCCTGGCCCGTTAAAATGTTTCCGTTATTAGCCCGTGCTTTCTAATCAGACTCGTCATCAGTATTCAAAGACTTGTCTTCCAGACTACCATTCTCTTATCAGTAAGTAGTATTAGGTATATTGTTTGACTGGTAGAAAATGCCATAAGGCATTAAGTCCGCCCATTGTATATCTCTTTAGAGGTGTCAATAAAGTTGAATAAAATAAAATAAATATTGCCAGTCATCGAACAGAAAATCGATGGGTTACTAAGGTTGTGTTAGCAACCATACGATTGATAAAAAAATTAATCATTCGTTACCTATATAGTACCTACATATTTTACTGATCTATGTTGATATAATTTTATCGTATCTTTTATCACAAAAATTGGTGCGTTCTCATGAAATCACATGTGGAACTAATGACTTTAGCGCAATCAAATTACCTGCCAGAGATCCCGGGGTTCTCTTCATGCGCCGAGCTTACGCCCCCGAGGGGGTTTCAGTGGGTGAAAATTTCACGTAACCTGGCATCGCTCACACGATATGTTGCTTATATTTAAAAAGGTTTTCACTCGTTCCACTCGTTAGTCCAGATGGTAAAGAATTTGTTTATTTACTAACGCACGCAGAAAAAGTGTGATCAAGTTAAGAATTAGTACAAAGTGGATTAGTACAAGTACGAGGGGAACCTACCTACCTACTTGGGATCAAGGGAACATATATTTTTTCTCTAGGTCAATGCTTCCCAACCTGTGCGCCGTGGCGCCTTGGGGCGCCCTAAAAGCTCAGAAGAGCGCCGTGACGCGCTCCTTTGTACATCAAAAATTCAACAAAATAATAATGAAAATAAATCAACAAAAAAATTAAAAAAGGTTGGGAATCCCTGCTAGGTTATTGTCTACTTGTGCCAAGCTTAATCCAAAGCAGTTTGTTGTGCATGCAATTTTTGCGTGATTGAGCTAAAAACATAAAACATCCGAACAAAACAATTACCAAACATTACCAACAAGGAACATTATCAAAATTTGTTATTGTTACCTAACTACCTAGTGACAGGACTATCCTTATGTACTAGGAATCTTTTTTTGAAAACTGTAATCGACAAGCACACCTTGGATAGGTGTACATACTCGTACTTACTATTGTACTATGTAGGCGAGCTTTGTATATGCTTTTAGATTAGTTATAATTATATTAGTTATACCACAAAGGTCAGTTTATTTATCATACGGTGACGCGGAGTGCAGCTGGCTTGGTGGGCTGCAGACGCCATCATTAAGCCGTGTTTACGAGGGATAAGTGAAACAATTGACGACGACGGGGTGCCCTCGGAGACTTGGTGTGCCAATGTAAGGGATAAGTGATGAGCGAGTTGCTGCAATTATTAGAATGATGGTCGCCGAGTGGTCGAAATTCGACCATATCTAATTAATCAATCTATCTATATATATAAAAGGAGAAGCTGACTGACTGACTGACTGACTGACTAACTGACATATCAACGCAGGGCCTAAACTATAAGGGTTAGAAACTCGAAATTGTGCACAGGGGTTCCTTTTATATCGTAGGGGAGCACTAAGAAAGGATTTTTGAAAATTAATCCCCTAAGGGGGTAAAACGAGGGTGCAAAGTTTGTATGAAACTTTGCCGTTTTTGAAGTCAAGTGGGCAACTCGAACGCGGGCACACGTCGTTATTGGGTCTAATTCTACGCGAGCGAAGCTGCGGGCGTCCACTAGTTTTTAAAATAAAACGGCGCAGCATACCAAGAGAACATATTTTCGGAATGAAAAGTAGTTATCTTATGTGTTAATCCAGGTTATCGCCTTATGTGCCAATTTTCAGCAAAATCCGAATTATAGTTTTTGTGTGATTGAGTAACAAACATCTAAACGTACACAATTTTGTATATTATGAAATTGTCGTGGTCAAAGGGTGAAAATTTAAACTCTACCGTGAAACCTTAAGAAAACAAGGCGCAGGTGCGACACAAAAAAAATACAGATTTGTCCAGTACAGTACGTGTGCAATTCTGGATGATTTATTGTACTCATTGACATTTATATTCGTAGAAAAACAGGAGTAAAAAGTATTTAGGTATAACTTTTTACTCCTGTTTTTCTTTTATTTATCTGTTATGTATTGTGACTAAATATATAAATATTTTTGTTTAAACTTCAGTCTAAAGGTGATGTTGGCAGGTTATCGTTATTGTAAGTTTTTTTTATGGATATTACAAGATAGCATACGATATTGCTGCACCACTCATCCGCGGCCACCCATGACAACTATGACTGACTTTGAACAAGACTCAAATAGGGACTAGGATGGTTAGTACAATTAGTTGAGAAAGCTAATTAAAACATTAGTTGGTCAGTTCGTTAGTGGGTATGAGAACTGGGGACTGTTAGTGATGTCCTGTCAGCTGGTGTTTGTAACAGTCTAGTTATTAATTGTTAGTAAGAGTCTCGTTCCAAATCAGTCTCTATCAGTTGCTACCCTGGAAGACTAAGATGGTCGTGTGTAGATAACCGGAAACCAGACCTTTCCAACCGGACAATACATAGGTATATAACAATTGCTATAAATATATACATATAAATTGCTTTACAAACAATTATTACCCTGTAGAAGTTGTACCCGGGGCGAACCTCTGTACCTATGTATATGAAACAAAATAGATCTCGTATGTTCATATTGTATCGTGTTATACAATATAAACGCATTAAAAACACTGCTTTTCATTTAATTCCATTCGAGTCAATCAATATGTACCTACTGTAAGTACCTACTAATTGGTAAACTCATGATATAAATCACAACTAGTAAAGAGTCAGTTGAATGGTTTCGCGTGAAAAGTAGAGCAAAATTAATGAGTAGGTATTTAATAGTAAATCAGAATATGTTAATTGAACAACAGGTAAAATAAATCTACTGTATATAAACAAAACATGTTTACAAACAATTTCGAAATGACACAATCAGGTACTGGTATGCAAATAGAACAAGTTCCCCCATACCTAATCATATTTTCTAAAGTAAGGTACCAAGTAGTATTTATCCGTATGTAGACCTGTCGAGTAAGATCTTCGTTGTTGACTCTATTAATTTCAATCTATATTATTTATAAAGGTCTCGTTGTTTTGAGGCCCAAAGCGAAGATTTGCTAATTTACCAACAGTATGATAGTAATTTGTAATGTTGTGTTACCCTGGACTGACTCATAACACTTTTTTTAGAACTAATAATCATACTTAAATGTAAATTGTACCTACCAATCAATGTTTTGCGATTATTTAGTTAATTTTTAAAAGAGACAGTTACAGTCAAGTTATTCAGGAATACGAATAAATAATTATATGTATAATAAATAATAAATTATTCAGAACGCTAGGATTAGTCGATATTCCGCCATTGGGTGTATCTGTATTCCGCTCTTTTTTAGAATGAACTCTAACAGATCGTGAGTTCAGCGAAACATTAAACTGAATGATGATTCTGATAGGATATAGAATACAGTCGTTTTCTGTGGTCATCTACGGACTGCTGAAAATGAAAAAATACTATTAATAAATACATTTTTATTATAATTTCTTAGTCTTTATATTTAACTGCGATCACTTATTCCTACTAATGATGTCTATAATGTCTAAAAATTTGCAACTACGAGTATATTTAAATGACAATTAGATGAATACTTTCGTAGGCACTTTTCTATGTCCGGTTACAATTCTATAGTGGCGACAATCGTAACCCTCAAGACTAACCTTTCGGAGGATTGGCAAGAGACTCTTACTAACAATTACTAACACCAACTAACAGGCCCAACTAGGACCGACAGTCCCTGCCCCAGTCCTCATACCTGCTAACGAACTGACCAACTAACGTTCTTATTATTGTCTCTGCTAACTGGACTAGCCAATATCCTAGTCCCTACTCGAGTCTTGTTGAAAGTCAATCACAGGTGTCATGGGTGGCTTTAGATGGGTGGTGCTGCAAACTCGCTTGCAACGTTACCTAATCATAAAAAAATCTTATTCATGAAAAAATTACATCAAAGTATACATTATAAAGTATAAATTACATCAAGTAACAATAGTATATTACGATTACAATCGTCATTCAATCAGGTAACTTTTGACACCGGGTTGGGAAGTAAACATTCCCACGTTCATCCCGTTAACGATTATTTCCGTTTGCTTACAGTTTTTACAGCTCATTAATGTCAATAAACATCATCATCAACCGGATTTCCGCTAAGTAACAGCCGTGACAATGAATTAAGTTGTAATAAAAAAACCACCACGATGATTGGGCTCATTTATTGGCGATCACGCTAAGAGTTTATCGCTCGCACGCGGCGCCCGCGAGCGAGATAACATCTGGGCGGGCCCGCCCGCCCGCCGCAGTACGCGACGCGCGCGCGAACCGCCATTACGCATAACGGGATTCGTTCAGTGAAGTGTCTGTGGCTTAAGTTTGGATGGTACTTGTTACGGTAAGTTTGAAGTTTTAACGGATTAACTTTACAGGTGATTTTATTGGGGTTTTAAAGATTAATTAGTTTTATGGTGTTTGTAAGCAGTGTGAGCGTGTAATCTAATAAGTTTGGAGGATATAGAACTTACTGAAGGTAAGTTGTCGCACATCAAAGGATCACCATAAGATACATGTTTTATTTTTTTTATATGTATCGCGGACGATGTATTGAGACTTCTTACGATTTTCTTATTTTGTTGACCCTACCTTCTAAAAATTCTACCATTTCGTCGTTTGACAGTGCTTCTTTTTAACATAATCCTCATTTCGGATTGACATTTCTTACTTCGAATTTCGTAATACAGGGTTTTGAACACACAGCATTTTTTATCATTAGCGAACCAGTGTATCAACGTGCTAAACCAAACCAACGAAAATGTTGATTACGTATCACATAGCAATTGCAACACCACCGTTGCAAGGTGCGATTTTGGCATTCACTCCCAAATAAAAAATCATACTTATGGTTGGTTGTATTTTAATTTTATCGCTGCGACCCACAGACGTCCCACTGCTGGACACGGGTCTCCCCCACAGACACTGCTGCGGGAGGTCTATAGCATACTCAACCACGCTACTCCAACCGGGACCGACGGCTTTACGTGCCCTCCGAAGCACGGTAGCGTCCATGAATATTATATTAGCTGCAAAACAATTTGTCCAGTTTCCATACGTGGTTTTGCTTTGATTTTATTACCCCGTCATCATTATACTTTTATTTAAATAATATTAAGTGCATAAATTTTCCTGCACGATAATAGTTTATGTATTGGTAATTACTAAATGAGACCCCTTGTATTTAATTTTTAAAAACCAGTAAATTAAATGAAAGAAATTATTATGGTCAAACGAAAAAATTGAAATTTAACTGAAATTATTTGAAATCGATCCATATCAAATTTTAATAAAAAGTACTTAAGTTTTTCCGACAAATTCGATTTTAACAACACATTTATTTATTTATTTACTTATTATGCATGACAAAACATTCAATATGCTTTCCCAATAAGGACTCAACTATCATAGATTTAATAAGTATGATTATATTGTACGGAATTAATAAATTCCATATTATTAAAGATCAACTTAAACTTTGTCACATTCAGAAACTTTAGTTTTACTACTACTCCTACTCTACTTCACTTCTATTTATTTTACAACCATGTTATAGTCTTAGGTGATATATACATATATTGACTAAATAATTTGATCTGTTTTTGAACACTAGAATGCGATTAACCGTTTAAATGCATCCTGCATAGTACTTGTATTCTTGATAGTCGTGTGTGGTTCTATATGCCTTGATATGTTCAAGACGAGGACTTAATATGATTCTCTCCCTCCCATCCATTGACCTGCCAATCAAGCTGTGACCTAAATAATGTCAGCGGTAAGGTGCTCGTTTAATGAAAGTGTAACGCTTTCAAGAGTGTAAGCCAACTTGGAGTCAACACTTTCATCCGTGATTGTCTTGATAAATCTATATATACCTATAAAAGGAGAAGCTAACTGACTGACTGACTGACTGACATATCAACGCAGGGCCTAAACTATAATTAAAATTGAAAATTCACCCCCTAAGGGGGTAAAACGGGGGTGCAAAGTTAGTATGAAACTTTGCCGTTTTTGAAGTTAGTGAATGTCTAATTCCACGCGAGCGAAGCTGCGGGCGCCACTAGTTCATCGATATTATAGTAGAGTCCATAGCCCAATGGCTCGCGTCGATTCCAAGTGATCGAAAGAGTTTGACGGCCGCGGTCTCTTTGTGGTTAGGTGACCGCTAGTGGCAAAGTATCATGAGCTTCCGAAGGGCACGTTAATCCGTCGGTCCCGGTTGTTCTGAATGGTGAAAACAATCGTTAAGCCTTGTCGAAGATATTGGGTGGCTTGAGTACATTCGAGACTAAGTTGGCCACTAACCCCTATACGAGTATGATGAGGCTAAGAATAAAAAGTATTGGGTAAAAACATTGCTAAGTACTGTCACAGAAAATAAGCTCGAAAAATTAATATTACAACTGCTTGGCAACTAAGGTACTTACCAAGTCTGTCGTACGCGGCCGGTAACACCGCTGAGTGGCCCGCCGTTAGATCGGAACTACTTGAATAAAGTGGAGTGTTATCCAACTGGTGGAACTTTGTCCAACTTTTGTCCTTTCACACCCGGAAGAGTATTTCATTTATAATATAATATCATGCCATTACATAAACGCCTGTAAGTCCCCGAAGGGTTAGGCAGAGGTGTGAATGTAACAGGACTAACAATCACGAACAGTCCCTGCCCCAGTCTTCATATCCACTAACGAACTAAACAATAATGTTCTTACTAATTCTCTGCTAAGCTAACTGAACTAATCCCTGTTCAAGCCTTGTTCAAAGTCAGTCAGTTTTTATGGTCAGCATCGGATGGATGGTGCTGCAAACTCGTTTGTTATTTTATATCCAAAAAATACTTCTACTATGGATGTTATCCAAGTACTATTACCTATTCGTATTCTATAAATACTATACGTATCTATAAATAGTATCATCTATTCGTATTTACCTTGATGACTCTTTAGTTTTCCAATAAAATGAAAAAGTTTGGCAAAACTCAAAAGAAAGCATTCTTCGAAAACCATATCACGTGCGAATTCCGACGACTAGATTCGTACGTGTCTTTATTTGTCGACGTTGAAAATTACGGCCCTTTGATCTGTAATTTCCTACAATTATTCAGTGACCTTTTACTTTATTCGGATAAAGCTCAATCTCGATAAAGCTCAAGTGGTGAAATAAAATATTTTTAAGACACTTATTATGTCACATAGAAGTAGGTATGTGTTAAGTAGGATTATTTATGATCAACATCAACACGCGACTATCATTAAATCTTTAAAAAAAAATCTACACAAGCTACAAAAGGTTGAAAAAAGAGACGAACGGTCATAACCTAAAGGGTTATGAGATGACCATTCATCCCTATGGCTTCACCATTTTTTCAGCGTTTGTCCAGTTTAATGTCGTTTAGGAGGAGAGCAGCATAACAATACTGCCGGAATGTCTAATTCCATAAGAGCAAAGCGGTAGACATCCAATACTAACAAATAAAATAATAACATAGAGAGCCTACATTCCTAAAAGCAATATCAAACTTTTGTCAAACGAGTTCGTCGGTCTGAAATACATCTCACAAATATTTCTAATTCCAAGAAACTTCTTCAATCACAACTCGTTCTTCATGTTTTACATCCATCTTTAGATATACATCAAATAGTTTTGGCAATTAACGAAGTCGGATAATTGGAATGAAGGTATGCCAAGGTGAGATTTTACCATTAAATGTATAATCTATGTTACCAGCAATCTGTATAGTTCGGTATCCTAAATAATACCTAGGCTATATATAGAATACCTAAAACGTGTACTAGGTAATGTATGAAATATTATTTATAATATATGAACCCCGCTTCCTAATCTGAACCTAACCTAACAAAAAATTATAATTCGTGTTAAACGAGTCAGACTCCGTCACAGTCTTCGACTCGTTTACTCCTCCCCTTATTCGTGGCGTCCTGATTTTTGTGTAAATAAGTAAAGCATAACCTGAACCTAACCTAACAAAATTTCGGATTCAAATATCGTTTTTCTTATCAAGGGGCTTCGCTCCCCGAGCCCCCCATATTCCTCCCGCCCACGTGCGCCACTTAGGACACACTAAAACAGTGTATACTATAATTTTGAATTTGGTGTCATCATTGAGTATAGTCAGCGAGTTATAGGTGAAATTCATACGAAATTAAAAAAAAAATTAAATACCTATGAGAAATTTAGTATTAGGAGTTGCAGATGTCAACTCAGATTTTTACTTATATGTATTATACATTGCCGTTGGACCAGCAGTCTCTAAAAATAGGTAAATCTATACTAATATTATAAAGCTGAAGAGTTTGTTTGTTTGTTTGTTTGAACGCGCTAATCTCAGGAACTACTGGTTCGAATTGAAAAATTCTTTTTGTGTTGAATAGACCATTTATCGAGGAAGGCTTTAGGCTATATAACATCACGCTGCAACTATTAGGAGCGAAGAAATAATGGAAAATGTGAAAAAAACGGGGAAAATTATTCATCCTTGAGGGCTTCCGTTGCGTGCGCTGCGAAAACGGTTCAAGATATCAAAAATATATGTATGAAAGAATTATTCCTCTTGAAATGATCTAAAAAAATGTCCACGACAGTATATGTCTATCTTTTAAGATAAACTCACTAGAACCGTTTTTATGGTAATCAAATTTGGTCGAAATTAATGCATTTGTTAAGGGTTTGTATCAACGTAATAATATTAATCTTTATCCAAATAAATGTGTTGTTGATTGTATAAACATAATAAATCTATGGTATAAACAGTATTTTACATGAAGTATCGCGTCACTTTGACATTTCATATGGCAGAACAACGTTTGCGGGGTCAGCTAGTTATGTAATAAATAAATAATAAAAGTAATAAATAATAAATATTTATATTTATTTAATCAAAGAAGATTTATTTATATAAAAATTTTGTTTCAACCAAAATTTTCATTCATTGTTTCACTGAGCTGATAAAACTCTTAAATTTTGTGGGTCCTTACCCTAACTAGGTTTTGAGCTTTGAAGGCGTCTGAAATGTAGCGTCAATGTTGTTATAGAACCGGGAGGTAAAAATGTTACCGCATCAATGAATGTACATATATTGTACATATGTAAGTAGTGGGATATTTAATTATTTTTTAAATTTTAACTCCATTTTTTTATCTTTTGGGGGTATTTCATCGTTTGGTGTTATGTCTACGCGAGAAAATCTGCGAGCGTTCGCTAGTTTAAAAATAAATTCAGACGAAGTACGTATTTAACCGTATATCTGCGGCAAAGCGGAGGTAATTAGGCGTCTGTTCGTAACATACCTAATTAAAAAGCGGTAGGCAGTGCATTCTGTTAAACATTGTAAATTGATTGTGGAAGTATTTACCTATATCGAGGGAATTCTTTCGTAGCAGCTTAGCGAGGGGAACAATTAAAACAATGAAGCTAAAAAGATTCAGAAGTAAATATACCTATTTATTATTTGTTTTCTTTACAAAAAGTTTTCCTTCACACCGATTTTCGATTGATTCTAATTTTTGCTGCTTTTCTTGATGCAAATTTTTGCTTTAAATTTCAAGATGCAGAAGAGCAAAGCCACGTCGCTACATCGTTCAAATTCTTGTAAGATCGACAAAGTAACCATGTCTCCAATGATTAAACCAGTATGCCATTACAGATTGCAATATTCGGATTAACATACATTTAGATTCAAAGTGCATACTTATATTTGCATAACCTCGCATCAGAGCGAGTGATGCAGATTAAAGTAGGTCTTACAAAGTTACACAGCTATGTAAAAACGAATGTCACTGAATCCTTTCTTAACTATTTTATTCATCCATCCATTAGGGTCTGTCTCAATCGACGTTACTCTTCTCTTAGAAGAGAAAAGTAGCGTCTTCTCTCTAAAATAATTATACTGTAAAAAAAATTTTTTTTAAAAAGCTTTTATAACTTTTTTTTTATTTTCATGCATTGTCATCGGAACCTAAATTATGTGTGCCAAATTTCAGCTCGATAGCTTCAGTGGAAGTGGGTGAAATATTGATTGCAAGATTCCAGGACATACTTACATACATACGAGTGAAGTTAAATAAAAGCTTTTAATGAGAATAAAATAAAATTGATCGTATTGAATGTGACAAGTACGCTTTTGACAATATTGGTAAATGTACATAGTTCGAATGCTTAGGTATATGTAACCCAATTCACTTAACTCGAGTTATACCCTAAAGCAAGCGTAAATCGTCTAGTTCGGACGTTAAAATCTTTTGTAATAGACACATTTTCCTGGGATTTTTATCGGTCTCGACTCTCGACAGCCTTATGTTGGATTATTGAGACAAACATTTTATTTTTGGTCGATAAATTACAGAATGGCTTAACAT
Source organism: Carterocephalus palaemon (assembly GCA_944567765.1). NCBI lineage: Eukaryota > Metazoa > Arthropoda > Insecta > Lepidoptera > Hesperiidae > Carterocephalus > Carterocephalus palaemon. The sequence goes on along the minus strand of OX155655.1, from coordinate 3,176,456 downwards.
GTGCTGCTTAAATAAATTACTTTTATAACAGCATTTACCAGGTATAATGTAAAAAAGTGAACGTAGTATGTTAAAAAATTGACATAGATTGGATCACATGCTTGGATTAATAGTTAAGGAGATACGAATTTTTTTCTGAAACTTCATTTTGTTTTTGGCTCTGGTGAATATTTTGCATTTTGTGGGTTACTACGTTTCCGCTTTTTTGGGTCGGTATCATTCGTGAACATACATTTTCCGGATCAAATATATGTCAAAAATAAAAAGGCATCTTTCAGGCCCATAAATCTCGGCAAGGTGCTATATTTCTAATACCATTCGATGTAAACATTTATTAAAGTCTCGTAGATCACAGAGTATGAAAGATCCAAAGAAACAGACAAGTATTGGAAACATCTTTTGATACGTACACATTTATCATCACGATATTTCACTTATAAAAGGTGTTAAAGGCTAGTGCTGTCAGATAGGTATGTGATAAACATAATAACTTGACTCAAATTAGAAAATGATTGTTCATTTATCGAGTGATAGGAAATTTACCTATTTGTCTTATCCTAGAATGATCCACAAACTTGGCCAAAGGCCAGATCAAACTGGAACCATCGTCTTCATCCGTCGGAATGATCCATCATCATATTGGCCTTCTACGGGTACATTAAAGTTACGCCACTATAATGGCAGCAAAGTGTAATAAGTCGGACTCGCGCATGAAGGGTTCCGTACTATGTATTTTCTATAAAAACGGACAGACGGTTTACCCATTTTACCCTTATGATACGGAGCCCTAAAAACGGCAAAAAAATAATGTCTGTTGTATGGGAGCCCTCCTTAATTTTTAATTTTTTCTGTTTTTTAGTGTTTGTTGTTATAGCTGCAACAGAAATACGTCATCTGTGAATGTTTCAACTGTTTGACTATCACGATTCATGAGATACGGCCTGGTGACAGACGGAAAGCGGAGCTTTAGTAATAGTGTCCCGTTTTACCTTTTGGGTCAGAACCCTAAAAACTGTAACAGGTGGGTACTTTGTAGCATATACAAATAGGATTGGTAGGTTTAGTAGTAAAAGATTGTATAATTGTACAACCTCATTAACCTGTTGGAATACAGCCAACCACAAGCTAAATGTTTTATTTGTTAACTGTAATCTAATCCTTTCCAAAGAGATTGAATTAATTTTTCTGTGCGGTAATTTTCATGAAATTAGGCAATCTTCTAAGACAGAAGCCCTTTTTAACGTGAAAGTCGTGAATGTTGTTCGTTAAAGCGATAGTCTCATGGCGTAGATTTCGGCATCTATGTATTCTGTGACAACGAAGTTACGCTTGGACCAATGGGACAAGATAGACGAGTTTGACTTTGACTTTAGTGCGTTAATAAAAGTATTAAACTTTTATAAGTACCTAATTTTTGGAAAATGATAAATTCCAGATTCATTTTAACGTTACTCATTCCTATCAGTATGAATAGAATAATTATACTCTAACTTTCTAACTCTAACTTTCTAACTCTAACTTTCTAACTCTAACTTTTTTTTAAAGCTTTTATAACCTTTTTTTTTTCATGCATTGTCATCGGAACCTAATATGTGTGCCAAATTTCAGCTCGATAGCTTCAGTGGAAGTGGGTGAAATATTGATTGCAAGATTCCAGGACATACTTACATGAATACATACGAGTGAAGTTAAATAAAAGCTTTTAAAATAAATAATCATCGAAAAATCACGTCACTTCTGATAGAGGTAGAGTCGATCAATAAATTTATTCTATAGGTGAATGTTAATAGAATGACAAACATTCTACAAATAAACGTAATTTCTACGATAATACGACTGCAATGCAATTTCTACACTATGTTCGAGAAATAGTCAAGTGCTTCGTAGTTTAGTTTCATGATGGCCAATTAGTTGAATGTGTATTAAATTATATCGCATATCTTAGGCCATGAATAAAATAAATAGTAAAGCAGTACTAACTGTTATTAAGGCTGGTATAATAAAAAGTGCTATAAGTACCTACATACGTACGATCTGTTTGAGAGATTAAGTTATTAAAGTTGTCTATGGATTAGTTTAACGACAAACTTTTTTTTAATTCTACTCCTTTTAAAGTATCTAATTAGATAAATAATTTTAAAAATTCTTATTTATTCTTAACAATTTTAATAATTGTTTAAAAAACAGATTAAAACCAAACAGCACACTGGTACCATTACCTTTGTGAACCAGCGTTAGTTAAAAAAATGTTATGACGTTCATTAAGCGTATTTATACAAATAATAAAAAATTAATGAATAAAAAATAGAAGATCTGCACTAAATTGTGCACTGTAATTGAGTGTTTTGATCATAAAGGGCACTTGTACGTAATAAGTATATATACGTAACACTGACTAATGCTCAGGATTAATGGATCACATTACAGATTTGGTATGATTGATTAGCCTTTTAAATTAAGTAGCTATTAGATGCTAGAGTACTACGGTAAATAATTTAAAGGCATGGAAAGAAGTGATTTACTCGTACTTATTTTATTTAATTAGTACGGATTAACCAATTACACATAAGTAATTATTTATTAACAATGAAAAATAAGAATATAAAAAGAACAGGCAAATGTCAAATTAATACAACGAAAAAGTCTATTCATTGATACAAAATTAAATAGCAATAGCAATTCAATGATGCAACTAATGTTATTGCTTTTATAGATTATCTATGGTTTCGGATGTTACGAACATTTAAAGTTGCAGGTATAGAAGGGATCTCAAGTAAAAACTGTGACTAAAATCCACCCACTCACTGCAGAACTCATTTTTGAACTGAGAAGGTCTAGAGCGTAGCACCACGGAACCACCATGCTGTTCGATGGCGGATTAAAGGAGATTACACAAAAGAATATGCCATCGATTTCGACGTCCATATTTAAGTCATATTTTGACATAATTTATTTTTATGAAATAAAACGCGTCACATTGATTTTATCATTATTGCGGTGAACTTCGTGACTAATTATTGTAAAAGGTTATCGATTGCGTGTAGGTACTCTTGTTCAGCCGTAAACAAAATGATCTATACTATAATAAATCTGAAGAGCAACTTTTTCTGTACATTGATTTTTTTTTCAAAATTTCAATTCAGGGGCATTATAATAACGCTTTAGAACTCATAAATGTAATTTTTGAAAATATTGTCTGTCTGTCTGTCTGTCCGGGCATCACAAGAAAACCCGCGGATGGATTAGGGTGTAACTTGGTAAAGTTATTACTCATAGTCCTGGTTAACATATAGGCTATTTTTATCCTCAGAAAATAAAGAGGTTCCCATGGGATATAGATCGAAAGTTTGTATGGATTAAATCTTAACCATTTCATTTCAAATTTGCAACAAATATTCCTTACAAAAATTAAAAGAATACGTTTTTACCAGTTTTTTTATACAGTGTAAATAAAAGAAAAAAAACACGAAATAATGTAAATATTTTCAATTTTACAAAACACGCGTTTGGAATAATCGTTTGTATTTTCGTATCGTATTTGATTATAATTAGAAGAAGATATTATTTTCTCCAAAACAAATTCAGCATTTACTAATTTTCGCCCTAGAAATGGTAAAAAAGGAGTGATGACTTCAGTAAGGTTTGCACGGATTCTATACAGTCCTCACGTGAAAATGAAAACCTATCAACTGATTGATAAAAAATATTAGTAAGTTTAATGAATTAGTTATTTAGTCTAATAAATTAAATTAACCAATCTCATATAATCCATAAAACCGAAGAAAGCATTTACAACCATCAAACTATTCACTAATTTTCACTAGATGGCACTTTGATTTTCCTTACGATTTTGTCGATAACTGAATATTACATGTGATACACACCAAAATTTTACTCGATCGATACCTGTTTGGAAACTAAAATAAGTTGAATTTGTATATTCCGACATTCTTTTCAGTTTTAATATAGCTTTTATATAGAAAACAAATATGCCTTCACAAACAAGCCCTTCAAATTTCTAGAGATGCTAAAAGAAAGAGACTTCAAAGGTCTCAAGAGACAGAGGAAGAGCGTGAGCTGCGTTTAAATGCTGATTAATAATAAAAAAAATAATGAAATTAATGCTGATTCATAATAAATAAAATAATTAAATGATGATTAATGCTAATACGTGATGCTGAAACTCATTCTCAGCGTGATTTTCGAGTAACATATGATAGGGAGCGTCAATCCACGTCCCGCGCTTCTGAAACTATTTTCCAGCGTGAAACGGCGCGACATGTACAAAATTATTAAAGTAGAATTTCCTGATACAGCCAGTAATGATAACTTACTATACGACATTGTCAAAACCAATATGGTTCACGGTCCTTGCGGAACATTAACCAAATCTCCTTGTGGTGGTGGTGTCATACAAGGTGGCATTATACAGGGTAACATGGACGGTGCACAAAAATGTATCCAAAGCCGGTAACAGATAGTACAATAATAGGAGAAGATGGATATCTGAAGTACCGCCGTCCCTCGCCTATCAACGGTGGGTTTACCGCTGCAGTAAGGATGCGTGACCATCAAGTTACTGTGGACAATAGATGGGTTGTTCCTTACTCTCTGGTATTGACTAAAACTTTTAATGCCCATATAAATGTGGAAGTTGCAATAGAAAGCATCAAATAAATATGCAAGTATATAAACAAGGGAAGTGACCAAACCACTTTTGCGCTAAGTAATAACTGGGATAAAGTTTATCAGTTTCAATCTGGGCGTTATATTAGTTGATCTGAAGCTGTGTGGCGTATATTATGTTTTCGTATTCATGAACGATATCCACCAGTATTACATTTCGATGCGCATGTTCTTATGTGGGAGGGAGGGAGGTGCTTTATGCATGAAAGCATACAACATCATACACCTTAGTCGCGGATTGTTGCAAAGTAAATACTTTTGCATAACATAACATCTCGCCTGTATTTCCCCGAAGTGGAATAGTAACCACTCTTATCAACATTTATGTATGGGTCCCATGTAATGGGTGGTAAGCCTATTTCTATATACCAGGCACATTGATCGATGCTTAATTATCGATTAAAAATCAAACGAATTTTTTTTTGTCAATTTTACGAGATTCTCCGAGTACCCTAACCCTAAGCCACTCTCAGGCCGTATACTACGATATCCAAAAAATCACATTGATCCATCATTTCGTTGAGGAGGAGAAGAAGGAAAATCCAACAAGCACACTCTCTCATTGATATTGTAGAAAGGATTTGTACTCTACATCCAGTTTCTATTTTGGAACTACACTATTTCTCTTTTTTATTTCGTGCCGTGTTCCTTGCAAATTAAAACCCGATTTCTACGCGGACAGAGTCGCGGGTACTGCTAGTAATAAATAAGTTGGATGCAGTAAGTACCTTCATGTAGGTACCTGTCGGTAGGAAAGGTATTAGTAGAATCAAAGTATAATGGTAGATACCTATTTATAACCGATTTTTAAAAAAGGAGGAGGTTCCTATGTTCTAGTGTTTTTTTAAGTGATGACGTCTTATAAATCGAAGAACGTCGGCAGCATGCACGAAAAAGTGTCACGTTCCGCCTGAGCTGAGCGTGCAAGCGAAAGCGCGGAACAAGCGATAGAGAGGCACAATCGACCTAAGCGTTCAGCTTGTGACGCATCCATCTCGTCAGATCTCGTCGGCCGTATTCTCCATCGGCCGATGCGTCCGAGTAAAATAGAGACAGAAGCAGCACACAACCAACATGTGAACTGTTTTGTCAACTGTTTATAAAGTGAAGTGAAAAGATGTTTTCATATTATTATGACGTTATCATGTAAAATAATTATCGTCCGTAAACAGACTTTAGAAACAACAACTAACCTTTAATTTATGTACAGCGGTAACTTCGTCGGTTATAAACTGGCATTGAATATTATTTTTGTGTTTGAAAGACTTCAGCTGTGATCCCATATAAATTTAATGAAAAAAAAAAAACACCTGTAAGCACACATATTTTGGAGGTCTAGCCCATGCTGCTACTAAGCGGATTGGAGGAGGTATTAGTTGCCAACTCAGTGTCGGGACGTACTAAAAACGTGCTCTCCGAAGGTTGGAAGTGTCTATGAAATGTAATAATTACCATTTACCCGTCCGACCGACCCCGATAAACGTTGCTTGACTCGGTCAATCACGTACGATCAGCGCGGGCCGTTGGTCTATGGGAAAATTTAACGAGGAAAAGAATAGACAGTCACTATGTTGTCTTTGTGTTGTTGTTTTATACAATAACACAACAAACACGCTGCGCTGGCCAAGTGCGAATTGGCAGACTTCACATGCATTTACATAGAACACTATAGAGAACTCTTAGGCATGCAGGTTTCCTCACGATATTTTCCTTCAATGTTAAGGCAGTTGACATTTAATTTCTTAAATTGGACATGTCATAGAAAAATCATTGGTGCGTGACACTTTGATTTGAACCCACACCTCGAGTAAACCACTGGGCTGTCACCGCTGTAATATTTGTAAAGTAATAAATAAAATTGTAAATGTTTGTTTACGGATATATTATTCTGATCCTTTTTGTAATGTGGCCTTAGATAGATAAGATCACTGTCAACAACGAAGTCTGTGAGTAAATATAACGCTACGGGTCGAATCATAGTTGGATTAACGAAGTTTCGTGATGAAACTAATGGGTGCTATTTGATTATATAGGTCCCTTTGTGTTAATAGTGGTGGATAGGGTGAGCGATCCGTAGGATTATCAAAAGTTCTGCTAGCCGAAATTCCTATGCTATTTAGTCTTTTAGAATAATTACATTAATATTCACACGATTGATTATACGATAAAGTTCATTGTTAGTAGTTAGGTATATCGCGATATTTTCAATGGCTTGAAACCCCATTAATTCATTAGTTACAGTGACTGCATTTCAAGATTGAGACACATTCCCACACCGTGATAATTAATTCACTTACCTTATATTTTTTAATAGGTACTACTACTCTGTATTTCCCTGAAGGATATGCGCACAGATATGTCACTTTCATAGAGTTCAGTTCTAAAAAATGCGCACACGACTTAATGAACATGTCGTTGTGTTCGTAAACCGCGCCGCAGAATAAACAGAGAACGCTAGACTCTCTCTCTAGACCTCCCGCCCTCCGTCTGTGGGGGAGACCCGTGCCCAGCAAGTGGGACGTCTATGTGTCGCAGCAGCATTGCAGTCATTGATATCATTGCGTTTACACCATCTTCATGTTTTAAAACTGCGGAATATTTTATATATTTTATGGCCGGTTGTATAAACATTACGTACTAAAAATGAAGGTGGATGTCGAGTAGTAACGACTTCCCGTCTTCAGAATATCTCGCATGAAAATACGCGCCTAAAAATTGCGTCTTGTAAACCCAATAGCAACGATAGCCTAGCTATTCGGTTATTGCTCTCACAGTGTGAGGGTCTAGGTTCAAATCCCAAGGGCACTTATGATTGTGTTGTTCATCAGTTTTTTATAGATTTATAATCGCACATGACCCGGCGTCGCTCTCACGATGTTTCGGTTTCCCACTAGTAAAACAAAAAAAAAGGGATGGCTAGAATAATATGTAATTAGTTTAAGAATATGCATTACCTCCTATCCTTTATTCATTCCTTAATACACTTACGCAGTTTTCTTTTGAGAATAGGAATAGGTATATTTCCGTTATTTCATTTTACTTTCTTTATGTCTAGAAAGTAGAAACCCACTGTAATGTAATCTTATACTTGATATGATTGAGTTAATGATGTTCAGTGCCGACTTCTGTCGAGAAAAAGGTACGTAGGCACAAAGAGAAAGTTATTATAATCACTTTTTGTGATATGTGCTATTATCTTAGCTTACTTGCAGGTTCAGTAATTTGTGTTTTGATTGTAATGTTCATAAAAGAATTTCTAGTACTTATTGTAAACTTTAATTGAAGCATCTTCTACCTATTCTTTAACTTTATTCTCGAGATTTGTGTTTGTAAATATGTGACAATGTAGTCTCAAGTCTCAAGCACAATGAAACCGTTGTTTGAAATGTTTTGTATAATTTTGCATCATTAAAATTCGAGGTTAACCAAGACCAAGGCATTACAAAGAAATTCGAATAAATTTGAGAATTTTATTTTTACTTAATAGATAATGAAAGATAAGATTGTTTGTATGTTTGTTTGTGACGAAAGCCTAAACCACACACTAAAAAACGAATTTACCGATTTAAAAAATCTTACACTTATCTAAGTATTACATGCCATTAATACGCTACATTTTAGATATCTATAAGATTTGCCATATAAAGTTGGTGTTCGGTGTGTGCTGAGAAAACTATTGATGAGGTAGGTAGGTACATAAAATAATACACTTCATGTATGTACTGCCATCCTGATATTTGAATATTATCCCTATTCCTCTTTTTATTATTCCAATTTTCACACTTCATCACACACCCCACCTGTCTCGGATGTTCTGTGGGTTGAAGATTAATGTGAATTTGTGATGATGATTTAACTTCTGTCACTTTGTCACCGATAAACTATGATATACAAGTATGTATACTCAATAGGTATACTCAATAGATAAGCGGTGACAGCCCAGTGGCTATCGAACTCGCCTCTCACTCGAGCGGTCCGGGTTCAAACCCCAGTGGCACGCACCAATGACTTTTCTAAGTTATGTGCGATTTAAGAAATTAAATGTCACTTGCTATAACGGTGAAGGACACATCGTGAGGAAACCTGCATGCCTGAGAGTTCATCATAACGTTCTCGAAGGTATGCGAAGTCTGCCAATCCGCACTTGGCCAGCGTGGTGGACTAAGGCCTAATCCCTCCCATTCTGAGAGGAGACCCGAGCCCAACAGTCGGACAAAGAAAGGGTTGTGATGATGATGATACTCAATAGAGTCATTCGTTTTTCCTATTATGAAATAGCTCGTGAAATCTCATCTCTAAAGCCATGAATCACTTGCTCGGGATCGCTCGCTGGTCGGATAGGTTATACTCGTCTCTCTGAGCAAACAATCCGCTATGATAGGCTGTTGCTTAATGAAAACAGTTTTAATGTGATCAACTGTTAAATAAACATTGTTTTGAGAATTTTATGTTCGTACCTATGGTTTGTAGCAAATACTTGTACATTGATATGAACTACGAAACTTGAAACTTATTACTAAGCTTTTTGTTTCTTTCAATGTTTTTATTTTTAAGGTTTAGTTCGTAGTGTATCATCATCATCATCACAACCCTTTCTTTGTCCCACTTTTAGGCACGGGTCTCCTATCACGGGAGGGATAAGCCCTTAGTCCACTACGCTGGCCAAGTGCGGATTGGCAGACTTCACATTCCTTCGAAAATATTATGAAGAACTCTCGGGCATGCAGGTTTCCTTACTATATGTCCTTCACCGTGAGCAAGTGACATTTAATTTCTTAAATCGCACATAACACATAACTTGTTTGAACATAGTCCTTGGTATTTAAACAGATTTTAACAAACATAATATAGGTATACCTAGATAGTTTGACTTACGCATGAATCAATTCATTTTTCATAAAACCTAAAGCAAAATACACAAAACAGTTAAAAAAACATGCCCCTGATTTACTAAAACAAACAGTGAAATGAATTATAGGTACCTACTGTGTCTGTAACAGATCCTTTCATACGAAAGGAACAATAAATCCGAGAATCAATAAATAGCAGACATTGTTGTGTCTACACTAAAGCAGTTTCTTTAATAGAGACTGAAATTATGGTGACATAAATAAATACTTAACCTGTAGGCCTGTATCTATTCATACATCGAACATTAATGAATGGATGAAGAGGATTTAAATTTCGTAGACTAAAACGTAACCTAGCTACTAAGTACCAATAGACGTCCCACTGTTGTTGCAGTGCTGATATCATGTTAAATATTTTAAATAAAATAATCATTTTACTTCGAAAACATTTATCAATAAGAGATTTTGCTGACTGTTAGAGATCCTGGGTTCGATACCCGGATCGAGCAACAACTAATTTTCCAGTAGCTTAGAGCTTACTCATTGCAATAACACATTGAGACTACCACAGAACAGATGAAAAGAGGTGTCACTACTGTATATGGCTGAATGGCTGCCTTCTTTGTTGCTCGCTAAAGCTAATGCAGTCCGCCTTTACTGTACATTTTTGTAAGGTGCACAAAATAATTAAATAAACAAATTACCATTGTTCTGGCACTCATCTTACAAACATTAAGACTTTGACATTAATTCTTTGTTTGCGCAATAAATTGTATTGTATTGTATCTTACAAAGTCAGGTAACCATTTACTTACATTACTTATTATACACCGTGCATTTGATGAAATACTGACAAAAAAATTACAATTAATTCATTAACAAGAAGGATCTGACAGAATACTAAACTTGTTAGATTAAAGTAGTGTTTCTGGACTTGAGTAGGTGGGTGGTATCGATAGATATTAGAAAGACTATAATACTTATTATTATAAGAACTTATCACACCCTTTTATCACATTCAATGTGTGTTTCGTACGACTTAATCCTATTCATTTGTCCATCTAACCGTCTGTCGACTTTGGTTAGTCACGTTTTATGCAATAATGATGGTTCATATTATTTCTAGTACAAAGTCTAGTGTGCTTAGTGCTAAGTGATTACACGACATACGGTTTACTTACTTGGGAGTCCCGGTGATCAAAATCTAATTAGGCAGCTTGAAAAGATTTCAGCTATTATTTTTACTAAAACACTACAATTTTATGGTATAAGTCTTTGTTTTATCGTAATTGTTAAATGCGTATATTAAAGATCGCGTCGCGTCCGACATTTTAGACAAACATCGCATTTGGTAGTGCGTCACTTGCGTTGATAATTTTGCTGCAGTTAACTTGTTACAATAAAATGAAAACGTTATGAGATCTTTTTTAGCTATAGGTACATCAAAGGAATGATTACGTAAGCCGTAAATTCCTTACCTACCTATATAAATTTCATGACTATATACGAATTGCTCGATGTGACAAGAAATCGATGTGACGTGAAAACGAATTAAGAGGCAAAGTTAGGTAAGTGCTAAATTACACTCAGTCAGTTCTAAGAAACTGTCAGATCAATTCTAACCAAGCAGATGAGTTTTATGTGGATTGGAAATAATTACTGATATTTCCGAGACATTATCTTGTTATTGTGAGTGTTGTGGCCTTACAGAGATGATTGATGCCATCGACAAGATTCTACTTCTAGAATATACCTAGTGTGCCGTACTTTGGTACAGCTAATTGCGTGTAAATCTACTATGTAATTACTTTAAGCTACTAAATAACAGTCATGCTTAGAATATTGCATAATGATAAATTTTATTGAAAAAAAAAGATAACTGCGTAAGCTGAAATTTTATTTTCAAAATTAATAAATATAGGCTGAAAAACTAGCAACAAGTTGAAAAAATTAAGCATTATTCAATCGGGTTTTATCATGAAGGAAGAAAGGAGAGTCTTCCTTCAATACTCTATGGGTTTTATAGATATGCAGACCTAAATGTTCTATTAAGTACCTATTCTTTGCCTAAACATTTTTTTTTAGCTTTAAGTTTAATAATATTTATTTTTTTACAGTGTATTTATTGTAATAACCATTGTGTGCTTAGTTAGTATGAATAAATCACTCATTCATTAATTGTTAACAAATAATATAGGTATATCATTGGTTTGGGAAAAAGTACTAAATTCGCTGCGACCCATAGAAAATAAACTAAATTCGCTGGTCTAGTGCTTGTAAATGCGACTGCTAAGCTGGAGGATCTGGGTTCAATCAACCAACGACTATTGGATTTTTCTAACTTCAAAGCAGCTCGGAGTCTGAGTTTGTGCCCGGTATATGGCAAAAGGCCTATTACATGGGACCTAAATATAACTTTTTTTTGAAAGGCTGATGGATGGATGGAAATATAACTGGTGAAAAATGGGTGTATTACACACCTCTGCCTACCGCTTGGGGAAAATACAGTTTTGAGATTCCTCAGTTATTCAAGTACATATTTTAAGATTGTTTATATTGAGTAAATAAGACAAAACCTTGCCTTCAATGGCGAAAATTTAATTTCCGTCAAAGCTTTCTTTTTAGTCTTAGGGTAAATAAAGAAAATGTACACGGTTGATTCTTTTTTCTCAGAGGTTGGGAGAAAGTAATCAGTGTAAAAGGAAGTATTTGAAAGGCAGTCGTGTGTACAAATAATACATAATGTATGGTGTTATCATGTAACGGCGGTATAGGAATTTGCTATCTGAAGATCCTTTCCCAATCCCCTCCGCAATGACTTGAATTCGAATTTCGAATTCAATGAAGGGTTCGCATCGCACAATGCTACTTTTCCGTTTGTAATGTTACAGCGAGAAGCATGAATCATGTATTTCACGGAATATCTAGCCGATTGGCAATGTTCCAGAAAGGATGAGTGTGTACATAATTTAAATTGCATCTATGCACTAGTTTTATTACTCATTCATCATTCTTAGCATATTATTATCCCTAATTGAGCTTCAGTAATTAATATACATAAAGCTCTCTCTCTTATTTCATCAATATAATACATACCTGCTTTTGTGTTAGTAGAACGAATGTGAAAAGGACGCAAATTGAAAAGGCGGTTTTATGCTAAAGAAAGGAAACGAATTATGTGCAAATAAATTTATCAAAATAGCGGTGGCACTGGCGAACTGACAAACCATACATAAAATAGACGGGAGAGGAGGTACTGTAGGCTAGTGGTATTCGAGTGGTCGAAATTCCAGTAATTAAAAATTATTATATATAATCATTGACTTAACCCAAACCAATGTTCAAAGTGACATACCAGAAATAACATACCATCGTATTCAGGTAAAAAACTATTAAATATTGTGTGTAATCATTTCTTTTATTAATTTGATGTATTTCTATTGTATTTTATTTTAAAATGTTAGCTTTGTGAAGTACTTCTCTCTATATGAGACTTTTGCTATGTCAAATTTCATAAATCTCCGTCCACGTTATTTTTGTTTCGCGGTCAACATTTTGTTTCGCGAATTAATATTATTACGAGCTGCTCTCAGAATTACAATTTACATTAAGGGGTAAACGATCGGATAACACAAACGTAAATTTCAATTCAAGGGTCATTCAAACTTAATTGTCTTAAAAGAAACCACAGATCGTCTGTTAAAAGTCCTATTTCGAGAAGTAACCGTAACATACGGATCCTATTCAAATATTCTTTTTTGTCCCAAATTGTACGTGGATTTTTTCCGCAACAAATGTTAAGAGATCTTTTAATCTAAATCTATACTATAATAAATCTGAAGAGCAACTTTTTCTGTACATTGATTTTTTTTTCAAAATTTCAATTCAGGGGCATTATAATAACGCTTTAGAACTCATAAATGTAATTTTTGAAAATATTGTCTGTCTGTCTGTCTGTCCGGGCATCACAAGAAAACCCGCGGATGGATTAGGGTGTAACTTGGTAAAGTTATTACTCATAGTCCTGGTTAACATATAGGCTATTTTTATCCTCAGAAAATAAAGAGGTTCCCATGGGATATAGATCGAAAGTTTGTATGGATTAAATCTTAACCATTTCATTTCAAATTTGCAACAAATATTCCTTACAAAAATTAAAAGAATACGTTTTTACCAGTTTTTTTATACAGTGTAAATAAAAGAAAAAAAACACGAAATAATGTAAATATTTTCAATTTTACAAAACACGCGTTTGGAATAATCGTTTGTATTTTCGTATCGTATTTGATTATAATTAGAAGAAGATATTATTTTCTCCAAAACAAATTCAGCATTTACTAATTTTCGCCCTAGAAATGGTAAAAAAGGAGTGATGACTTCAGTAAGGTTTGCACGGATTCTATACAGTCCTCACGTGAAAATGAAAACCTATCAACTGATTGATAAAAAATATTAGTAAGTTTAATGAATTAGTTATTTAGTCTAATAAATTAAATTAACCAATCTCATATAATCCATAAAACCGAAGAAAGCATTTACAACCATCAAACTATTCACTAATTTTCACTAGATGGCACTTTGATTTTCCTTACGATTTTGTCGATAACTGAATATTACATGTGATACACACCAAAATTTTACTCGATCGATACCTGTTTGGAAACTAAAATAAGTTGAATTTGTATATTCCGACATTCTTTTCAGTTTTAATATAGCTTTTATATAGAAAACAAATATGCCTTCACAAACAAGCCCTTCAAATTTCTAGAGATGCTAAAAGAAAGAGACTTCAAAGGTCTCAAGAGACAGAGGAAGAGCGTGAGCTGCGTTTAAATGCTGATTAATAATAAAAAAAATAATGAAATTAATGCTGATTCATAATAAATAAAATAATTAAATGATGATTAATGCTAATACGTGATGCTGAAACTCATTCTCAGCGTGATTTTCGAGTAACATATGATAGGGAGCGTCAATCCACGTCCCGCGCTTCTGAAACTATTTTCCAGCGTGAAACGGCGCGACATGTACAAAATTATTAAAGTAGAATTTCCTGATACAGCCAGTAATGATAACTTACTATACGACATTGTCAAAACCAATATGGTTCACGGTCCTTGCGGAACATTAACCAAATCTCCTTGTGGTGGTGGTGTCATACAAGGTGGCATTATACAGGGTAACATGGACGGTGCACAAAAATGTATCCAAAGCCGGTAACAGATAGTACAATAATAGGAGAAGATGGATATCTGAAGTACCGCCGTCCCTCGCCTATCAACGGTGGGTTTACCGCTGCAGTAAGGATGCGTGACCATCAAGTTACTGTGGACAATAGATGGGTTGTTCCTTACTCTCTGGTATTGACTAAAACTTTTAATGCCCATATAAATGTGGAAGTTGCAATAGAAAGCATCAAATAAATATGCAAGTATATAAACAAGGGAAGTGACCAAACCACTTTTGCGCTAAGTAATAACTGGGATAAAGTTTATCAGTTTCAATCTGGGCGTTATATTAGTTGATCTGAAGCTGTGTGGCGTATATTATGTTTTCGTATTCATGAACGATATCCACCAGTATTACATTTCGATGCGCATGTTCTTATGTGGGAGGGAGGGAGGTGCTTTATGCATGAAAGCATACAACATCATACACCTTAGTCGCGGATTGTTGCAAAGTAAATACTTTTGCATAACATAACATCTCGCCTGTATTTCCCCGAAGTGGAATAGTAACCACTCTTATCAACATTTATGTATGGGTCCCATGTAATGGGTGGTAAGCCTATTTCTATATACCAGGCACATTGATCGATGCTTAATTATCGATTAAAAATCAAACGAATTTTTTTTTGTCAATTTTACGAGATTCTCCGAGTACCCTAACCCTAAGCCACTCTCAGGCCGTATACTACGATATCCAAAAAATCACATTGATCCATCATTTCGTTGAGGAGGAGAAGAAGGAAAATCCAACAAGCACACTCTCTCATTGATATTGTAGAAAGGATTTGTACTCTACATCCAGTTTCTATTTTGGAACTACACTATTTCTCTTTTTTATTTCGTGCCGTGTTCCTTGCAAATTAAAACCCGATTTCTACGCGGACAGAGTCGCGGGTACTGCTAGTCTAATAATAAAGGTGGAGTTGTTAGTGGCCAGCACAGTGTTGCCAGGGTAAGGGCCCGGAGATCTGTAGAAAAGTTCTATTCTGGTACAGACAGACTTCAGACTCTCGCATAAATTTGTTGTTTCGCTCGTAAAAAATTGTTTAACACATAGTACATTTTACATACTGAAACATATGACCAAGAGCAAGATAAATAAATGACATAATTAATAATGTAATACTGATTCATGGAGAGTATTATTATTGACATATACATGGCTTGCCTGATAGAGAGATTATTGATCGAAGGTGTTACCACAATACAGGAAGTATCTCTCTATACTGTGGTATTACTAAAATTAAAGGCCATTATTGTCTGAAATAAATGTTTTTATTATTATTACGTATCTCATTTAAATTTCACGGGCCCAGATGGAAACGGTAATTTGGAAGGCGTGCGTGTAATTGTGTTATCGTATCTTTTATGAATGAGAGAGTGAATAAAGAGATTATTTAATGTTATTATTGTTTATATAGAGTTCTTACATATCGAACAAAAAGGTCCATGGACTAGTATTAAAAGTGAACTTAACATACTTTAGAATAAAATAAGGATTGTGTTGCGGCAACAATAAGAAAGAATAGAGTTCAAAGTTTTTTTTTTAAATTATTATACTTATCCATAGAAAAAATAATAATCTTCGGTATGTATAACCTAATTGAAAGCAATCAAAGTTCAAGGAATAAAACAGCTTGTATTCGAATAAGTACTTAATATAATCCTTTTGCTACGGAGCGTTTCAAAAACATTCTAAATGAAAAAGTCTATTACAGGCCTCGGAATGAATAGGTATATTTAGGAAACAAAAAATATTTGAGAGTAGAATAAGATTAGAAAAGTTTAATCAAATACCTACAATTTGGTTATACTATATTAGAAGTTATTTTTATTTTTTATCGATACAAGATAGCAAACGAGCTTGCAGCACCACGTATCCGCTGCCGCCCATGACAATGAATGAATGACTTTAAACAATACTGACAGTACTACAAATAGGGATTGGGATGGTTAGTCCAGTTAGCTGAGAGGGTTAATTAGAACATTAGTTGGTCAGTTCGTTAGTGGGTATGAGAACTGGGGACTTTTCGTGGTAGTTAGTCCTGTTAGTACAGTTAGTAATTATTAGTAGAAGTCCCAAGTCATTCACAGATGTGTTGCTACCGGACTAGGATGGTCTAAGATGGTCGCCTCATAAGAAGTGTAAGCGGAATGGTTTTCATCACAAAATATTCGAAAGAAAACAGTGATACATTAATTGAATTTAAACAAGTTTTATTAATTTATTGTTGACCCTTTTGTTGTTAGCCTGAACCGTTGGCGCATCGGTAGTGACCCTGCCTGTTGCACCAGGGATCGTGGGTTCGAATTCCACTTAGAACAAACATTCGAGTATGTGTTTCTTTATCTGGATATTAATATCTGTATAATATTTAATTTTAGTATTTAAAAATATCTATACGTATAGCATTCTCTGACCACTAGTACAGTCTCTTCCGAGTTTAGGGTCAGATGGCCGTGTGTGAGGATGTCCATGATATATGATATTTGTTTAGGTATTATTTATTATTACGGTGTGAAAATGTTTGTTATTTTTTTATGTAATTCAACCCCAAAAGAGTAAAAAAAGAAGGCATTAAGTAAAGTTTATTTCTTTATTGTAAAAAACAAAATGTTTTTACAAAGTGCAGACTTAATTCCTGGCGGCATTTCCTACCAGTCAGTTTGAAATACCTAAATACATGCAGTTTGTCCAAAAGCCCACTTTAAAATTCAAATATGCAATTCCGACTTCAGAATATTTCCACTAAATATCAAATTTTTTCTGGTGGTATTCAAATCTTAATTATACCATTACTTAGATACTTTATGAGAATCAACAATAAGTTAATAATTTTAATTTGGTATTGTTCAAACGAGAATCCTGAACAGCGGAAGAAACCGTTGTCATGCGGGAGACTGACGGTTCAAAGGTTTGTGATTGACGATAAATGGGGGGTCTTGTCGCGAGGATAATAGCGATACGAATACATCATTGTATACCTACTGTCATCAAAGGAATAATTATTAAAATCAAGGCCTTCTATAAAGCCGACCTCAATTTCTGTTATCGAATCTTCTTGCGACTATTTGAGATTGAGACTAATTGGAGCTTGATCGCTTGTCGGAACCAATTCAATTGAACCGCTGAACCGTTGATCTCGATCAGTTAGCCTCGCAATACAATTGTAGACTACAACAATGCTCGAGAAGTTGGTAAATTGAGAATGGTAGGGCGCTTAGGTTCCGTTGTTCCTGCGAGCATATTATAATGAAAGGATAAAACAAACATAAAAGTTTATATACTGAAGTGTTTGTATTACTTGAAGGGACTTATTAATATATATATGTACAGGGTGTCCCAGAATGAATGGATAATCCTTGAGCCCCGCACAGAACAGCTCTCCAGCGCTTAGAAAAAAATATCAAAAAAAAAAAATTCCAAGTGATACCCAAAATATGATTTTTTTTAGAAAAACATACGTTATTTTAGCTTCACTTCACATTAATTTACACAACTGCCACAAATTAATGATATTCTTGGCGTTTTTGGTGTCATTTTATTCCTAATAGACGATACTACTAGAAATACATCAAATAATATAAGTATCTGTGATACTTTTTTTATAAAAAAAATAAGAACTTGAATTTTTAACATGAAATTTGATACCAAAATAATTTTGACATAGTTTGAGAGTGTTTCATGTAAAAAAAAAGTATGAAAACGTAAGTGTCCAGCTATTTTAAAAACATGCGCAGTTAATACAGATTAAATAATGGTATAATACATCATTTTATCTAATACTACTACGAAGTTATTGCTATTGAGATGCAAAACGAGTAAATACGACTAAAATTAAAAAGTTAATGTCTTAATACATTTTAATAATAATAAAACATTTCAGGTGTCGCTGCGACCCATAGACGTCCCACTGCTGGGCACGGGTCTCCCCCACAGACACTGCTGCTGCGGGAGGTCCAGAGCATACTCCACCACGCTGCTCCAATGCGGATTGGTGGAGGGGTTAGTGGCCAACCCAGTGTCGAATGCTCTCAAGCCACCCGAAGGTCTTCGACAAGGCTTAACGACTGTTTCGTAGGAGGTAATGGAATCCCATTGGTTACAGAATGATGGCTGCCCTGCATATTATGTTACAAACGTCCGGGCTTATTTAAATGCCACGTATCCAAACAAATGGATTGGTCGTTTGGGTCCTATTCTGTGGCCTCCTCGATCTCCAGATTTAAACTGTCGGGATGTTTTTTACTGGGGCTGTCTAAAGGAAGAAGTGTACTCGAAAACAATTTCAAATGAGGAATTACGCAGCCGTGTTCAAGAGGCCGCTTCAAAAATAAATGAATGACTCTACGCACGGTTTCTTAGTAGAGCCTATAAAAGAAGATGTCGAGCGTGTATTAGAATCGGTGGCAGACAATTTGAACACCTGTTGTGAATAAAGATTGATGTAATGTACACCTGAAATGTAGCGTCCATAGCCCAATGGCTCGCGTCGATTCAATGTGACCGAAAGAGTTAAGCAACGACGGGCGCGGTCGGTTTGTGGATAGGTGAGCGCTAGTGGCAAAATTTCACGGACGCTACCGTGCTTCGGAGGGCACGTAAAGCCGTCGGTCCCGGTTGTTTTCAATGCTGGAAACAGTCGTTAAGCCTTGTCGAAGACCTTCGGGTGGCTTGAGAACATTCGACACTGGGTTGGCCACTAACCCCTCCACCAATCCGCATTGGAGCAGCGTGGTGGAGTATGCTCTGGACCTCCCTCAGCAGCAGTGTCTGTGGGGGAGACCCGTGCCCAGCAGTGGGACGTCTATGGGTCGCAGCGACACCTGAAATGTTTTATTATTATTAAAATGTATTAAGACATTAACTTTTTAATTTTAGTCGTATTTACTCGTTTTGCATCTCAATAGCAATAACTTCGTAGTAGTATTAGATAAAATGATGTATTATACCATTATTTAATCTGTATTAACTGCGCATGTTTTTAAAATAGCTGGACACTTACGTTTTCATACTTTTTTTTTACATGAAACACTCTCAAACTATGTCAAAATTATTTTGGTATCAAATTTCATGTTAAAAATTCAAGTTCTTATTTTTTTTATAAAAAAAGTATCACAGATACTTATATTATTTGATGTATTTCTAGTAGTATAGTCTATCAGGAATAAAATGACACCAAAAACGCCAAGAATATCATTAATTTGTGGCAGTTGTGTAAATTAATGTGAAGTGAAGCTAAAATAACGTATGTTTTTCTAAAAAAAATCATATTTTGGGTATCACTTGGAATTTTTTTTTTTTGATATTTTTTTCTAAGCGCTGGAGAGCTGTTCTGTGCGGGGCTCAAGGATTATCCATTCATTCTGGGACACCCTGTATATATATATGACTCGTGCGCGCTGACCTCGGTACGACTAGTGAGTCCCATGTTCGAGTCGAGGGTGATAGGCGTCAAGCGCTTCGATATAGAAAGTGTAAAAAAGATAAAGACCTATCACATAAATTGTGAATTTTCAAAGTATTCATTATGATTTCCAGTAACGCTCTAGCAGACATTGTTGAATTATATAACAAATAAATTTAAAAAAAATTGGCATTAACAAATTGTATTTTGTATTGTATTTTAGGCACTAGCCTGCCTCACAATATGCTAGTGAAGAACGTAGCCGTTGTTAATTTATTTCACATTAGCGATTGTCATTTTACCGACTTATGATACCGATTTCCATAGTAGATTGAATAGACGTGATCGACCAATTTAAGTTCACTACGTATCCGCTAGAAGAGCTGCTTACGCAGACGCCAGCGTTTCCATTCGATACTAATAACTTCCTTAACTATTGTCCATTGTATATCCGTCGTTTGTCTTGAGTTCGTAGAGTGCAAATTAAAAACTCTAATCTCGAAGAGGCGTTAATCGTAGCCCCAATAAAGAAGATGGTCTAGATCTCAGGAAACGCTGCTACCCAAATCTTTCAATGACTTAACCCCAAATAGTTGATGGTAGAATGGATACTATACTTCCTTTAATCATTGAATTAAATTCATAAGTTAAAGTTTTATTTTATGTCATTTAAAACACTCCAAGGTATTATATTCCAGACTCACGTTTAAAGCTCTAGCAAATCAAAACAGATTTGATTCTGCATAGAGTCTGCATGACTTGCATTTAAAAAATCTCTAAGTCGTAGACCTCAATAAAAAAAAAAATAACATAAGAAAACAGTAATGCACTGGTTGTATGAAGCTGCATCTGATGCAAGAGCATTACTAGGTCATTGAGACAGTAAGTGTGTCACACTAAACTTACAAACTGGTGGGCAGTAATTATCGCGAAGATTCCGTGGGTTAAAGGCCCGCGTCACACCACGTCACTGGGGGCGTAGCTCTACGTAGACGATATCAACGTTATTTTCGATTCGATAAAGGGCCATCTCGGTTGAACTTATTGGTGTGGGCTGAATTCTGTTGAATATCTTATGGTATATATTTTTTTTAATAAAAGCGTAATGTGTCGTGGAACTGAACCAATAAAGCATAGGTCTACCATTTTACAGTAAAATACAAATACGTATAGTGAATTGTGGTACAACATAAAAAAATGATAAGTAATGTCTAGTCTCAGATAAGAAATGAATTGTTTTTAAAATATTTAATATTGCTAACTAACCTGGCGTAGAGGCGAGGGCCTACCACGAGAAGCGGTCAGTGGCCTAATTACCGTTATTCCTCACAATTACATTTTATCTTGGGTATAAATCCTTTGAAAAACAAATGAGTTAATGCCTGTGTTGACATGAAAACATTCCTATCAGTCGCCTTATCGCGTATTCGGAAGGTCGGGGGCTGACCCGAGATATACATATAGTTGTGGACTATGTCACCTACTCGACTTGGGACAACGGTAGGGACGGTATTTGTTGGAACCTATGGCAGATGATCGATTTTCTCTTGACGTAGGTTCCAATCGAGTGGTCCTTACCGCTTGAATCGTAATTTCGCCTAGTAATAGAATGAATGGAGAAATTTCTTTTGTTCCGTGTTGTGTTTGACAACGAAAATGTTTTGTAATAATGTAAGGTTACCTATACGAAATTATACGAATGCCTGAATTGTGAAATTCTAAAATTGGGCCAGGACCTGAGATCAAGTAACAAGTAGCACCACATTATAAAAATTAAATAACTTAGGTAAGTAACACAGGGATGATATCAGATAATGCATAGCAAATATTATTTTCCACAGTACCTACGATTATGGATAAATCTAAATAAAGGTTAAGTACAGCGTTCAGATTAACTCCTTCTACCGTATTTAATAGGCCTATCCGCTTTATGAATATTCACCGAATCTTTGAGTTTGTAACGCTGTCCCAAGAACCTGCCTGAATTATTAGTGAGTAGGTATTATAGGTATCATTATTCTGTTTAAAATCTGTTTTATAACCGTTACTTGCTCTTTATAGCCAAGTCCGTAATCTTGAACTTATACGAATGATAGGTAGGTACAAATTCCGAAGAACGTAACCAAGTTAATTTTAATTCCATCCCCGTGTATACCAATATTACCAACAAAGGACAAAATTCAATTAATAATTTACCATTATTCCATATTCAGAGGAATACATGAGTAGGGAAATAAGGAAACGTGAAAAGAGACTTTTGGCAGCCCTAATGGAAATCAGTATCTCTCCCCTATGCGAGTACCTACATGTGTTTGTTTGCTCAGAACGCCAATTTGTCACTCGGCAAATATGTGCGATTATGATGACCTAATGTGATGGTTTAAGTCAAATACATTTACCTCCATGGTATTCTTCACTGTTGACAAATAGCACATTTCACTGTATATGAGTTCCTTACCTGAAATGGAGATCTATTATTATTATTGACATTAAAATCCGTTAAAATAAGTCAGGTACGTACTGACGTGAATCTGAGCAAAATGTGCACATATCGTATTATCAGATATATCAGACATTCAGAGTGAATGCATATAACATACAGTTACCTAGGTGAGGTAAGATAAGTCTTGTGGCATTGCGCGCATTTTGTGAAAATTTTCATATTTGTATCTATTATTTCCGTTTAAGAGATAGAGATCTTTAACACGCAGACAGTGTTGGCATAGAGTTCCGTTCGTCACCCTTGAGTACCTACTGAACCCTAAAAATATATTAAAGTTGAACATGTACGTAAATTGCTTCGTTTATACTATTAATTGCCAATTCGATCCAATAAGTAGGTATGAAGTGTCTCCTGAAGCGTGAATTACCCAGTATCAATATCTGTTAAATATAATCTATTATCAATATCTGTTTAATATAATCTATCTATGTGAAATTCATAAAGGACACGTATAAGCCACTCGAGTCTCCGGCCTCCTAAATTCCAACACGCTTCGGTTCTTCGATATAAGATTTATTTTCCGTGAAGAAATTCGGACTATCCTTAAAAAGCTTTGTATGCTTTTAGTTTCTTATTAAATTACCCCTTATGCAATATCCTTGAATCCTAGCTTCTATGCTAGCTTAGAAATATGCTCAATCAAGTCACCTTTCAAACAAAAAAGATTATGAAAATCTTTTCATACTTTTAATTTTTTTTTTTTAAAAGAGCAGGCCGCACAGACTATTTTCTTCCGTAATCGGAGTCACAGACTGACACACAAATAAATGAATTCACATGTCAAACTTATTTGATTCGCCTTGCTAACATAGGCTCATTGATATATATGTCGGCTCAGGATGGCCTGTATCAGTGTCTTCCATACTAATTACGCGTTTAGTCAACACTGATATTGTAATTGAAATGCACCTTGTTAATAGTAATCAAAATAACTTTACGACGTTAGAATAAACGATTCGTCCCGTCCGTGGTGCAAGCGCCTTCCTCCACTTTCCCGCCCCTTTTTCTCTAGCCCAACAATAACCATAACTTCTAGAGGGCGAGCCTTCCACAGACTAGATAGAGATACTACGTAGAGGCGTCTTGCCACCACAGTTCGACGCTCCGTTAAGAGGGATCGATTAACCCACGTTCTTCCCTCTTTTCTAACGATTCTGACGGCAGGAACTATGACGTGCCGTCATATATGTTGGCTACTGTCATCAAAACAATAGTTGTTGAAGTTTTTTTGAGGTGAGGTGGTATTCTCTTAAATCTCTCTCTCTGGTAATCTCTTAAAAACACTAATGCTATTTTCTACCAGTCAACCTGTTGCTCTGCTGTAGCTGTTGAGAGGCAAATAAAGTTCATTATATGAAAGCATGGAATAAAAGGGTATTTTTTATAATATCAATTATTTTATAATGTCATCAAGGGTCACACGAGGTTGTGATTGCTGCGAAGGTCACCTGTCGCCAGCACTCGCCCGCGGCATCGTTAGCGATTATCGGTCGATCTGCGTGTCACATTCACATCTACCATAAACACCATAGACAGCAGACAATATACTCGTACAAGGAACGCGTATGTACTTCATTTTGTTCACCGCTTGACTTAAGTGTCGTATCCTTGTTTCCATAAAATGTGATTTAATAAAATGTGACAGCACTCAGAACGAGTTTCAGAATTTTTTGAAATTCGCTATTTAACAGCTATAAAATAAGCCTTGACATATTTTTCGCTAGCTTTATAGAATTCTAGAGATTTATTAATTTATTTATTTATTAATATTTAAAAAAGTTATACAGGTACAGAGATCTAATTCAACATTTATAATTACAATGATTACGGTATAAAAATGAGATGTTTTACGTTTAGTTAAGTTAAGTTTAAGTTTACCCCCCGCGCGCGCGGATTGAGTACGCACGCAAAGTTGTTAGCTCTGTGTTTTAAAATCATTATCTACGTAAATAGTGAATAATTATCGAAAAAACTATATTATTTCAAAACAAAATCTAAAAAGTGACAAAGTGTAACAGCAAAAACAGTAAATAACGTCAAGAATTGTGAAATAATTCCAAACTTGCAACTTCATAAAACGTTGTTTCAGTTCAAAAAGCATTCATGCTCGTAGTGACTAGTGAGTGCCGTGACCTATGATTCATCGCAAGATTGTGCGCGAACGATATCATAACCAATAGCAGACGCGTACGCAACTCACGGTGATTTAATGCTTCAGACTGTACCGATGATTCAACCTTAACTCGTAAAACGACACAGCCCAGCGGTCGAAAGGAGTGTATCAGACTCTACGAGACGTGCGATCAAATCCCACTATGAAGTGAAAAATCAAGATAATTTTTTTTTGTTTTTATTCTTTTTTTTTTTGCCATACTATCTACAAAAAACTTTTTTATTCTTTTCTTCATAATCAAATAAAAATTTGAAAATCTTGTGCATACATTCAAGTACTAAAATGAACCAAGAAAATATTACTGTTAGAAGGAAAAAAACATCCAGAACATTATCATTTCAATCACTTTCTGGCATTGAAAATAGTTCCTCTGAAAATGTTGAGCTAAGCCTTAACAGCAGCTTACCAAATTTGAGTACAACAAACATAAGGGAATATCATCTTAAAGAAGAAATTAGCAGTCTCACAACAAAACTAGAGAGCGCCAACAAAGAAATTGAATTACTGATTTTAGAAAATGGAATCCTGCAAAAGAAAATAAAGGACCTGGAAACTAAAATAAAACAAATTCTCAACAATTTATGCCACTCTAGCACAAAAAAACAACCAGGATCGCTGCGGAAAAAAAATCAAAAGAGAAGGCTAAGCTTTACAACATTTGACCATAATGAAGTCCCGGAAAAACAAAATCAGGATGACTCTACACTATCAAAGGCAGAACTAAATCACCCAAGGATAACTACAACGCCTCCGATTATGCAAGCAATACCTAAACCTATCCAAGGCAAATACACTACTACTACTACTACTGACAAGATCTGGATTTTTGGAGGCAACCAATGCATAGGATTGGCATCCCAACTACTGCAATCAAGAGCATACTATAACACTATAAATAAATACGCTATATCTTCAATAACTAAGCCTTTCGCCACTACGGGTGAAATCTTACGAGGTTATAGTAATATTAACTTAGGAAAAAATGACAAAATTATACTATCAATAGGTGAAAATGACACAAATCCAATACAAGTTATTTCTGAATTATATAATGCCCTTAAAATTCATAGCTCAAATAAAATATTTGTAGTTCAGGTATTACATAATCCTCATTTGAACACTGCGAAATTAAATTATGAAATAAAACTAGTATGTAAGCAATTCAAGAACTGCATCTTTACTGACTTTGGTGATTATATTAAAACAGCTCGCCAGGCCAGATTTTATCTATACCGTAGACTAAATTATCTTATAGACTCTCTAGATTATGATTATAAATTTATAAAAAGGCCTCAAAAATTGTTTAATAACTTAACTGGAGAGGGATATACCTGTGGTTTACAAAAACCTGTTTATAATACTAAAAAGGGTACGATTGACTATTATTTCCATAAAATAGAAACCCACAAGAATATCCCGCAACAGACCATAACCACTGTAAAAAAAGGCACAATCCCATATTACTTCCATAAACAAGAGAAACATGCTGTGTTAAAACATACTAGCACTCCCTCACATCAGATAGATAAGCAGTTTTTTCGAGAATAAAACACATTTTAGGGTATTGCACCAAAATATAGCGAGCTTATCGATGAAAAGAGATATGCTAGAAATTGCAATTACTCAGTTAACCGACGAAGGTAAACAACCTGATGCAATCTGCTTAACTGAAACGTTTCTAAAAGAAGGCTTCGAGAACAATGTAAATATAAAAAACTACAACATGGTATCTTGTTTCTCCAGAACTAATAAACGTGGTGGTGTGTGCATACTGCTAAAAAACAGCTTTAGTTTCCATAAAATACAATTTATTGCAAAAATGACAGAGCCCTTCTGCTTCGAATGCTGTGGAGTTGAGATTCCAGAATGCTTATTATTGTTAGTCTGTGTATATAGAACCCCAACCTCTGACCCAGCTACTTTTCTTGACAAATTAAACCTACTTCTACATAATTTGACCAAAAAATACAAGAAAAAAATTATACTAACTGGGGATACTAACATAAACACACTTAAAATAAACCGACATTCACAATACCTTTTGGACTTAGTGGCAAGCTATAATCTTATTATGCATATCAATACTCCGACAAGACAAAACTCGTGTATTGACCACATAATAAGCAATATAAAAAATTGTAGAGCATATATACTTCAACTTGGACTATCGGATCACGAAACCGGGCAGATGATAGAATTCAGCACCTTGATGCGAATGGCCCCACCTTCAACCCTGTTTGTCTACAAAAGGGATTACAACAAGCAAAATATGATTCTATTTAAGCAACACCTTAAGTCTCTAACTTTTACGGATATGTATAAACAAGATCAACTAAATGACGCATTTAAAATATTCCATGACTGGATCTGCTTGCTTCATAAATTATGCTTCCCAATAAATAAAATAAAAATATCAAACAATTATAGAAAACCAAAATGGATTAGTAAAGGAGTCAAAATTAGCTGTAGAACAAAGTGTAAGTTGCGAATCAAGTACTATAAAAACAAGTGTAAACTATCTAAAACAAATTACCATAAATACACGAAAATACTAAAAAAATGTATCAACATGGCAAAAATAAACAGTAACAAAAAATATATTTCAAATAATAGGAACATATGCATGGCCTCCTGGAATATCATAAAAAATGAGACTAGTAATATACCAACCAAGCAAATTCATCAAGTAAATTACAACTCGAAGATAATTAAGAATCCGCCTGATATTGCAACAACATTCAATACACATTTTATTAATATCACAAGGAAACCTACGCATACTAACAAATCTAATAATTTGCCAAGCAATATATACAATGGCTACTCACCAAGAGAATCATTATTCCTAAAGCCATGCACCGAACGTGAAATAAAATGTATAATAAGATCCTTAAAAAATTCAAACGCTGTAGGATACGACGAAATTACAACAAAAATTCTCAAAGAATGTGCACATGAGTTTGCCCCACTAATGACTTTTCTAGTAAACCTATCATTTGAAAATGGTTCCTACCCTGAATTACTAAAACGATCGGTGGTAAAACCAATTTACAAAAAAGGCGACAAGATGAATGTGGACAATTATAGACCAATAACGCTTGTCCCTATAATATCTAAGGTATTTGAAAAATGCATCTACAGCAGGATAACAGACTTTTGGACTAAACATAACATCATTAACCCTAATCAATACGGTTTCCAGAAAAACAAATCTACGACATTAGCCGCATTTAATTTGACGCATGAAATCATTAGTAAACTTGACATGAAAAATAACGTAATTGCATTATTTATTGATATGACGAAAGCTTTTGATTTTGTATCTCATAATATCTTAATTGATAAGCTCGAGAGATGTGGAATTAGAGGAACGGCTCTACAGTGGATGACTTCGTATCTTAGCAAAAGATCACAATGTGTTGAGATAACGAGAGTAAATAATAAAAATGAGCTCATACAATATAAGTCAACATATGAAAATATAGAGACTGGTGTCCCACAAGGGAGTGTCCTTGGTCCGCTCTTGTTCATACTATACATAAATGACCTTCCTTATTTTACATCATTACATCATAGTATACTTTTTGCTGATGATATATCTATTATTATAAACTCTGACAAAAATACGAACATTGATAAATTCTCACTTGACATTAATAACTCTATCAAATCAATAATAGACTGGCTGACATATAATAAATTAAAAATCAACATATCTAAAACCAATTACATGCATTTTAAAACAAAAAATAAACAGGATCTTAACTTAAACCTAAATTATAATGGACATACAATAATGAAAGTTGAAAATACAACTTTCTTAGGCATAACAATTGATTCTTACTTGGTATGGGATAAACATATTGAGAAGGTTTGCACAAAACTAAATAGGTTTAGATACGTTCTCGCTAGACTGAGACAAACTGTATCTACTAAAGTAGCGCTAATGGCTTATCATGGATACATATCATCAAACCTAAGGTATGGCCTACTGTTATGGGGATGTTCAACTCAAGTCAACAGGGTATTTCTAGCACAAAAAAAATGTGTCAGAGCTCTTCATGGAATACCCCCTGATGAAACATGTAAACCAATTTTTAAAAAACATAAAATACTGACCCTACCATGTATGTATATACTTGAAGCCTGCCTTTTTGTAAAAAAACACAATAATATTTTTACTACTGCTGAACAAAAATATTCAAGAAGTACCAGAAATACGAAAAGGCTAGTATTTGAAAATCCACAGCGTACTTCGTTACTCCAGCGAAATGCATATGGTATGTGCATAAAAATATTTAATAAATTACCCCATGAGCTAAAATGTATGCCTGTAAATGTTCTAAGACACAAATTAAAAGACATTCTGTCAACATTAACATATTATAATATGGATGAATATCTAAATAGTGACAACTTTGTATAATTTAGGAAATGTATGTAGTACGTATTTATGACATTATATAGCTCTACTTATTGACATTGTTAATTAATTAAGATGAAAATATTTGCATACCCCTATGAGGGTTAAATAAGATGTGCTGTCCATGTATAACCAACCATCTGTAATACCTTATTTCAGCAAATAAATATTGATTTGATTTGATTTGATTTGATTTGGTAAACTTACAAATAAGAAGGTGTCTCATAAACTCACATGAGTTTTTCTGTACACCCTGTGCCGTCGACAAAAGGTTTATTTTTAACCCTACATAAATGAAGATAAGTAATATAAAGGCAAAGAAACAAATAAAGCATAAAATAATAAATATTCCTGCCTGAATTCGTTCCGTTTGGTACCCAAATGTAAAATGTACTCTGTGGTACCCAATAATTATTATTAAAGTCGGAATTAATCTCCCGTCAAAACATAAATGTCATCACTGGCGCACTTATTTTTCGTAATATAAGACACTGACACAAGTAGATAATATGTACTTATTTCAAACGACATATTATTATGATTTTCGGTGTTCCCGCCATTTTAATATAAGATTCGCTTTTATTCGTCAGTTCACTTGTCCACTTTTTACTTACTTTTTAATATTGCTTATTTTTAAATAAGTAAGCGATATTGGAATGTTTACTAGCATTTCTTTAAAAGATTTATGACCTTAAAAACTTTACTCGCTTTATCTTAAGTTCTGAGCACACTACTCATGAATCAGAAAACTGCATGCAAACATGCATGAAAAATACATGCATTGGGTAGGTACTGCATGATTATATTTGACTACTGATGAGTGATAAGAGACGATACAATTACATTTTATAAAGGTTCTGATTTCACAATGCGACATTCTATAATTACTTAGCTGACTTCAATTTTAGTCAGCTTAATTAGAAAGCCTTAATTATAACGTATTGACCCAGGATAAGTAATTGCCCTGTTAAATGACGAAATCTGCTGGTCTAATGAAAATTAAATTTTGGATGAACAATAAATAGTGTAATTGCTCTCCTAATGAAGTGGTCGTAAGCTCGTATTGATTTTATCTGTCGCAAATGATCAATCGTCTGAGACATAGTCCAGAGAGAGCTAGGGATAATAGTTGATAAATAGCGTATTTTTGTGCTATGCTAAAATATTCTTATTTTAGCAGCAGCCGCTGTGAGCCTTGGTTCTTGTGAGGGTTTCGTAACGATTTTAGGTCAGGTTAGGTAGTTTTTGATCCCATCTCATACATAAGGGCAGAGTTGACCCCAGCCCGCTCGAGTGAGAGTCGAGTTCGATAGCCACTGGGCTCTCACCGCAACAACTAAATTTGTAATAATATTTTATTAAATTTTTTCCACTAAATACCTTCTAGATTTTACGATACAAGAGCAACAAACACATGGACTTTCCCACTATAACATGAACACAAATTGAAACTTAAACCTAACCAGTTACTGGGTAGAAATTTGCATCGAATTCAACAAGTCATTTTCAATCTGTTTATGTACCTAAGTACTTAACCTAAACCTTGATATTCCTTGAAAATGGTTGTTGTTGTGTACCAACGTATTTGTTGTGATAAACTCTATTTAGTTGTTTGTCGACAAACAATTTGCGTTCCTCTGAAGGGAGACTCAAATTCCATATTCCATATGCTCCTTCAATGGAATCGAGGGACATACACTAGTGGTCTCATCTCATTGGCTCAAAAAAAAAACTTACTGCAAGCCCGTTACAACTATCAACATTAATTAGTAGGTTTTTTATTAAATTGTTATTTTCATGAGTCTATTATTAAAATCTTTTATATTTAACTTCACTCGTATGTATCTTGTATGTATGTCCTGGAATCTTGCAATAAATATTTCACCCACTTCCACTGAAGCTATCGAGCTGAAATTTGGCACACATAGTTGGTTCCGATGACAATGCATGAAAATAAAAATAAAAAAAATTTAACGGTATAATTATCTCATGTGACTTGCCATTTCGATGCACTCAGATTAGTGATTTCGGCTATTAAACAATTTTTAGTGTTCCGTACCTCAAAAGTAACCAATAAGATAGGAAGAGGATGACTTCGTTGTCAGTCTGCCAACTGTGTGTAATTTCTTTGTTGTGAGTGAAATTTAAATTTATTTCCAAGTAAAAATACCAACCACTACATAACAGACCTACAGTGCTTTGACACTTGCAAGCGGATCAAAACCTGTTATTCTCGTAGGTAATTAAACTTAGTCATGTATCACAAGTAAAGAAATTTATAAAAGTCTAAGTCTCACTTGGCTGAGCCTCAATTAAAGGACTTTTCTTCCTCGCCTATTTGCTATCGAGTTACTCCTAATCCTGTAGCCTGTCTAATTCTGAAGTGTTTGGGTAGATTATCTAAAATCTGACCTCTACGGGTCATTTGTGATACAAGTAAATAACCACCTCTACAGTAATGCGCACATGCGTCTTGTTTTCCTATGACGGAGTTCGGAGGGCGTTATCGATAAAAGTGACAAGGGCATCGCTGTGATGGAAAAAGTACACCCACATCTTGAGGGTGAAAAGTATCTATACTTAAGTATGTTATAAATATAATAATATCAAACATTAATGTGTTTGTTTGTTTATCTATCTCCTCAACCTCATATCTAGTTTTAGTCAATGGTTCATCTTTCACGCCGAATCGCACCAACTAAACGATATAATTTTTGCTAAGGTTTTGGTAACTATGGTTGAAGAGTGGCTATAATCTTAATTATGTAAGTATTAACTGTTGACAGATTTTTCGCGATACAGGAGGATAACAAGAACTTAAAATTAATTACGTCGCGAAAGCTTTCTCGGGTTTTGTGTTGTTGAGTAAATATCAAAAACTAAAATGACAGTGTACAACACAATATTGCGAATAGAACTACGATTGGTTGGGCACATCGATATTGGGGTCTAGTAAGTTGAAAGTATTTTCCTAAGTCAAACTTTTACCAATATGTAACTGTTTGAGCTAACGTAGTATCTCTGCTATGGCCGGTCTATGGGGTAGGTAAGCTTAGTCTTTGGTTGGTCATACTCGTTTCTACCCGTAGTAGGTAAATATGGTAAAGTTTATCTTTTAAGTTTATACACAAACATAATATGTAATATGTTTATTTCTAACTAATTCACTATAATCCATAATTTGCGTCTTTAGCAACTCGTTGAACAAAACAATTTATTGCGTGTGAACGTAATGATGAAATCAAGTGCCACTTGACATAATAATATTGTGTGTCACTTTTTAAAACGAATAATTATCATCCCCCAAATAAGCGCTTCTAAGAACTTTGAGATTCACCTTCTATATAGACTAAAATAATTAGAAACGTAGATAAACAGAAACTTATCTAGTTTCTAGGTATCTCTTGAAACTTAAATTGTTTCACATTAGTTATGCATGTATATTGTATAATCGACAAATTGGAATTAAGAAAGTTTAGGAATGTCACATTACTACTTACTACTAGAAATGTCACTTACTAGAAATGTCACATTACAAGTGGACATTACTGGATAAACTCTACCCTATCACTGGGTGGAACTTCCACGTTATCAGGATATGCCTTAGCCTTAACGTCAAACGGAATAAACTGGTTCATCATTACTTCTCAGTGGTTTGCCATGAATAGGAAGATTATATCTCAAACGTTCTTAGTAAAGCAATTGAAGGCCCAGACAGTTTGACATAACATTCCCGATTACGGATTCCCTTGAGTCTTGAGCGGCTGATCGCATTTCATAATAGTGAGCAACTTTGCGAATTACGTTCAATCTAAAGTTAAACTTGGGATCCTTGCCGAACTTCCTCCCGTTTCGCATTGAAAAGAAAACTTATGGTAGGTAAGTACACTTGGAATAGGTAAGGGTGAATATACATATTACGTCACAATCGCGTCGCTGTGTATATAATATTACCTACCCACTGCCCTTTTCGTATTGTATTGCTAGGAATGCTGATTCAATTAATTTCATATTCATCTGATGAAAGTCAAAAAAAGCCACAACCCGTAGACGTCCCACTGCTGGGCACGAGTCTCTCTCACAGACACAGCTGCAGAAAAGTCACAGAGTCGGCCAATTCGATTAGTAAGTATGAGCAGTACCCGATTACCTTGCATAGTCTATAAATTCACTTCATTATCATCATCATCACAACCCTTTTATCCCACTGTTGGGCACGGGTCTCCTCTCAGAATGGGAGAAAGTACATAATTCCTCGAGAAAGTAATTCGGTTGAGGCAAACGGTTTAATGACAGGTCGGGTGGTCCTTTTTTAATTAAGTACTAAATTAATTGGAAATGTGGCTGACATATACATTCTTGTCGACTGTTTCGTACTTAATTAAGGTTTTAAGTTTGAATCAGAATAATTGTAAGCGATATAATTATTAGGATTCCAGTTATTCATCATATCGTTTACCTACCTACTAAGTATTTACTTGACCACATTGTACCTATATAAGGGAAGGCCGGGTAAAGTGAATAACCTGGGCAAAGTGTAGGGGTTAGTCAGGCAGTTGTCGAATGTTCTCAAGCTAACTGATGATTCGACAATGCTTAACGATTGCTTTTACCATTTAAAACGACGCCTTAACTTGCCTTCCGAAGCACCTAGCGCCCATAACCTCTTTTCTTCAACAAACCGACCGCTCCCGACGTTGTTTAACTCTGTCGATCACATTGAATCGACGTGGTTTGGGTTATAGAAGCTACTAAATCATCACACGGTATCACTCGCCCCCACATCGTGATGAAGATGGGTGCGAGTGATACACCGCGGCCGTGAACAACGTCGAGCAACGTTGAAATAACTATTTTTTGAAACAAAGAGATGATCAAAGGGCGAGATTTCAGCCCAACTCACCCGCAGACCACAACCAGATAACGTGGATGTGGTTTTGTAATGTTGGCTATAGAATATTCAACATCTAACTAAAGTTTTGATAAAGGGACCTTCTGTCAGTATTTAGTTAGATGTACCACAGACTCAATTACCTGCTCTCAAGCATGTTCATCGTTGGCGCGTCGGGCAATTAACGTACGGATACAACTACCTACGTACGTATAAGGAAATAATATTGTTACAACGTTTCTGAGCAAATAGAACGAAACAAAATTCTTAGATTCGATTTATACACAGATACTTAAACCACACTTTTACGATCACAGTTTTAATTCGAATTTTATCACCGAACCTCTCGCAGTTATGACAGTTTTTTTCTGACGCTCACCATGTACACATTGGAAGAGTTAAGGTGTGTACCTACCTACCTAACTCTTCCAATATTTGAGAAAAAATGGAAATCAGAAATTTATCATATTAGTTACGCAACACACGCATACAATAAGCATACATTAAGCAGTTACACTTTATTATTTTATGCACATAAAACTGGAAACTCTTATATGTTTTTTAATTCTAATATTCGGAATGGCGAATCCGAATTCTTCTTTGAAAAGGAAGATCCACTAAAAGGATTCCTCAATGTTCAACCTTTTACAAAATTTTTGAAAGAAATCCTGAAGATTATTAAGAAAGATGAAAATATTTGGGTATTCGATATCTGAGCGAGCCGCTTATCCAGAAAAGGATTCCCAAAAGGGGTTATTTTTTTTTTTTTTTTTTTTTTTTTTTTTTTATTTTTTTTTTTATGGAATAAAGATAGCAAACGAGCTTGCAGCACCACCCATCCGCTGCCGCCCATGACAACTGTGACTGACTTTGAACAAGACTCAATTAGGGACTGGGATGGTTAGTCCAATTAGTTCAGAGAGTTATTTAGAACATTAGTTGGTCAGTTCGTTAGTAGGTATGAGGACTGGGGACTGTTAGTGATAGTTAGTCCTGTTAGTTGGTGTTAGTAATAGTCCAGTTAGTACTTGTTAGTAGGAGTCTCGAGTCTCGTTCTAAGTCAGTCACAGATGTGTTGCTACCCTTGAGGACTAAGATGGTCGCCTCTAAAGAAGTGTAACCGGAATCCACACCTTTCCAACCGGACCACAATTGCTTTAAAAACAATTATTACACGGCAGAAATGGTACTAGGTACCGTGGCGGGCGGTGGTACTGCCCCGGGCGAACTCTATATGGAACCAATTAGCTTTCATATAAAACCTATTTGGTTCCCTATAGGCTCTACCACCTAAAGCTATACTCGTATAGCGTTAATACCCCATCGATTTGAAACATTTATTTTATACTAGTGGACGCCCGCAGCTTCGCTCACGTTACACATTCACTAACTTCAAAAATGGCAAAGCTTCATACTAACTTTGCACCCCCGTTTTACCCCCTTAGGGGATGAATTTTCAAATTTTTCTCGCCGTAAAAACCATCCTTGAACTTCAACGAACATTTAAAAAAAAGAATTGGCCAAATTGGTCCAGGCGTTGTTGAGTTATGCGCTTACCAACACATTTTGCGATTCATTTTTATTATATAGAAGATGAGAGACCGATTCGGCTTCTCATTATTTTTAAATCCAGGCGGCATGAAACCAGAGTTAGCAAAGTTAGGTTACATCATACTATTTTATACTATTTATCAAACTACTTTTTGATTGTTTTTTTTTTTCAACGGAAAAATCTGAAGATCCATGATCAATCTGGTGGTCTTCCACAGAATTTTAGGGCGGGGTATGTCAGATTCTTAGTCACTAAAACCCACTCGGCAGTCTTATCTGGTTACACATTGCGTTTTATGCAATTATATGTTGTAACGATAGAAAAAAAATTCTATAAAACTTATTAATGAAGTTTTGTTCATTATGTTTATAAATATATATTATATACTAGTGGACGCCCGCAGCTTCGCTCGCGTTACACATTCACTAACTTCAAAAACGGCAAAGCTTCATACTAACTTTGCACCCCCGTTTTACCCCCTTAGGGGATGAATTTTCAAATTTTTCTCGCCGTAATAACCATCCTTGAACTTCAACGAACATTTAGAAAAAAGAATTGGCCAAATTGGTCCAGGCGTTGTTGAGTTATGCGCTTACCAACACATTTTGCGATTCATTTTTATTATATAGAAGATGAGAGACCGATTCGGCTTCTCATTATTTTTAAATCCAGGCGGCATGAAACCAGAGTTAGCAAAGTTAGGTTACATCATACTATTTTATACTATTTATCAAACTACTTTTTGATTGTTTTTTTTTTTCAACGGAAAAATCTGAAGATCCATGATCAATCTGGTGGTCTTCCACAGAATTTTAGGGCGGGGTATGTCAGATTCTTAGTCACTAAAACCCACTCGGCAGTCTTATCTGGTTACACATTGCGTTTTATGCAATTATATGTTGTAACGATAGAAAAAAAATTCTATAAAACTTATTAATGAAGTTTTGTTCATTATGTTTATAAATATATATTATATACTAGTGGACGCCCGCAGCTTCGCTCGCGTTACACATTCACTAACTTCAAAAACGGCAAAGCTTCATACTAACTTTGCACCCCCGTTTTACCCCCTTAGGGGATGAATTTTCAAATTTTTCTCGCCGTAATAACCATCCTTGAACTTCAACGAACATTTAGAAAAAAGAATTGGCCAAATTGGTCCAGGCGTTGTTGAGTTATGCGCTTACCAACACATTTTGCGATTCATTTTTATTATATAGATTATTTTAATTTGTTATAAACTTTAAAATTTCTAAATGAACCTTCAAAATACTATTCCAATTTTATATCTTTGCATCTACTGCATCAAACAAACACAAAAAAATATTGGAAGTCACGAGGAAATTCCGTCGCCCTATAGACGTCGGAATGAGGGCAATTTCGAGGGTTTTATTGCTCTGGTAAGTACTTACTCGGTATAAACAATAGAATGTAGGTACGTCCTCATATTCAGGTAGTAGGTAACGCTTCCGGAATGGGTTATAGCCGTGTTATCGATGCCGGGGACATATTTGATTAATAACACATAAGGACATGAAAGGGCAATATATTACATCGATATTGCGGTTCGTGCATACCTAGAATAGCTTTGGCCCAAAATCCGTACACGCATTACGCGGTTTTAAGTAGGTCCTATTACAGGATTGCAGACAAGGCAGTTACCGATATATCTATAGCACATGGGACAGAGGTCAGGATAGGTATGCTTCAGTCCTTCCTTGAAATGGCAGTTTTGAATCTGAACATGAGCCCTCTAATAAGTCACTGATGCGTTGCATTCTAGATAACACCAAAAGTCTAAAGGAATCGTAGCGTCCATAGACTAAGCTCGCTGGCTCGCGTTAATTTCATGTGATCGACAGAGTTAAGCGGTCGGTTTGTGGATGGGTGAC
The DNA here is from genome assembly GCA_944567765.1 of Carterocephalus palaemon. Classification (NCBI taxonomy): domain Eukaryota; kingdom Metazoa; phylum Arthropoda; class Insecta; order Lepidoptera; family Hesperiidae; genus Carterocephalus; species Carterocephalus palaemon. Next base: position 3,138,850 of record OX155655.1, on the reverse strand, counting down.
CGCTAGTAGTAAAATTTCTGGGCGCTACTTCGCTTCGGAGGGTATGTTAAGCCGTCAGTCCCGGTTGTTTTCAATGTTGAAAACAATCGTTAAGATTTATCAAAGATTTTCGGGTGGTTTGAGAACATTCGACACAATCCGCATTGGAGCCATTTGGAGCAGCATGGTGGGTTTATGCTCTAGCTAGACCTTCTGCAGTTGTGTTTGTGGGGGACACCCGTGCCCAACAGTGGGAAGTCTATGGGTTGTAGCTAAATTAAGGAATTTAATAGGTACCTTATAGATGTAAGAATATTTATATAGTCAATTAGATAGATACATTACCAACTTATTTTTTTCCAAGAAGCGTTCGCGATTGAAGTTCATACTCTAATTATATCTGCGAAGAGACAATGAAGATAACAATTTTCTTTGGCGGATTTGGATGAGGGAATTGTCTTTGAAAACAATTTCATTACAGTATTTCTTACTTTAATTTCGAAATAAAAACTACAAGTCTAACATAACATAACGCCTGTGTTTCCTCGAAGGGGTAGGCAGAGGTATATACACCCACTTTCCACGAGTTATGTATAGGTCTAATGTGGTGGGACAACAGTTTACAACAATTAAGTAGCTATGACGAAAAAATTAACTACAAACGAAAATAGTGCCAGGTACTACCACAGACTATTCATCTATGCTATTACACATAGGTTGAAGGTTGGTACAAACAGATTAAAAATATTCTTATTAAAATTAAAGTTAATTATAAATTATAAATTAAGACACACATTGGTTGCGTCCAAGGAAAACTGAGGGCTACACGTTCCCTAATATAGTATTTTATGTATCTATCGCTATACGTAATTCAAAACCTCAAAGCTCAAAGCTTTGCAAAACCAAATAAATCCCTTTGAAAAGGTTCAATTATAATTATTGGAAATTTTCTCAATGTTTTGGATTCAAAACGAAATAATACCTTTGTTCTTCCTCTATGATAATACCTTTAGGACTGAACACATATTGTCTTAACATTTACCTTACAATATGTATAATGTAACCTAACCTAACCTATGTGCGATATTTTTATATGGTTAATTTGATAGGTTACTTTACTCCAGGAATACGCATTGGGGTGGGGTATCGTGGTGGAGTATGCTCTAGACCTCCCTCAGCTGTGGTTGTGTGAGTGGCTTTCCCACTTTATAAACAGTAATTTGAACACAAAAGTACATACATCTACACAAATTGGGGTTGCAGATAGTAGACGTAAATTATTACTTTAGCCGAAACATCATGATATTGTTGGACAAATTATTATTATTAATACAAATATGACACAAATTGGGCACTCACTCAAATTAATACGCATTTAAATGAACGAATCTACTGCTCTACTTACTTTTATTTACTTACAAAGTTACTTTCAATACCGTAATTTTTTGACTTACTTCACGGCAATGGGACTGAAGTAGCGTGTAGTAGTGTGTAGTAGCTCGATTCAATGTGATCCAAAGAGTTAAGCAACGACGGGCGCGGTCGGTTTGTGGATGGGTGACCGCTAGTGGAAAATTTTCATGGACGCTACCGTGCTTCGGAGGGCACGTAAAGCCGTCGGTCCCGGTTGTGTTCAATGTTGGAAACAGTCGTTAAGCCTTGTCGAAGACCTTCGGGTGGCTTGAGAACATTCGACACTGGGTTGGCCACTAACCCCTCCACCAATCCGCATTGGAGCAGCGTGGTGGAGTATGCTCCTAGACCTCCCGCAGCTGAGTCTGTGGGGGAGACCCGTGCCCAGCAGTGGGACGTCTATGGGTCGCAGCGAATGGGACTAAAGTTAGTAATCGAGTCGCGTCAGAGATTACAAAACTGAATTACCGTTTCAAACAAAACCCTGTAAATATTCATTTTCCCCAAAATTAACTTTTAGACGAATAGCTCTTTATATCTGTTTCATTTCTCATGACAGTTTGAGAATTATGTTCGCAAAGCTTTGTTGTTTTTGTAACAATAAAATGTACTTACGGTGGTGCTGTGAAAATTATAACTACGAGTTACAAACTAGCTGCGACCCATCTGACGTCCCACTGCTGGGTACGGATCTCCCCCACAGACACAGCTGCGGGAGGTCTAGAGCATACTCCACCACGCTGCTTCAATGCGGATTGGTGAAGGGGTTAGTGGGCACCCAGTGTTGAATGTTCTCAAGCCATCCGAAGGTCTTCGACAAGGCTAAACGGCTGTCCACCATTGAAAACAACTGGAACCGACGTCTTGACGTGCCTTCCGAAGCACGGTAGTGTCCATGACATTTTGCAATTAGCGGTCACCCATCCACAACCCAACCGCGTAGTTACACAATAACTAAATAACTTTGTAGAGCAAGTCTCCTTTAGATATCGAAAATGCCGGTCGAAAAAAAAGTCGGAAGTGTAAGGAAATATTGCCTTCGAAATTTTCATTTAAAATTCGATCTAACGAACGAATCCGTTTATTGGCATTGTGCAGCGTTCAAAACAACTCTTCTATGAAATTTGAAAATGATCACAAAAACATTTAGCTAATTAAAATATCACCACAACTTATGCCTGGTTCTCTATTCTCTAATTCTATCCTTAAGTACTTTAGCAAATAACATTTCTCCTTGTTTCAGGCGACAGCTCATTAGTCTTCATCCCGCAAAATGACGGCAATCATAGTACACCTTCACTGTGAAAATGATGAAACGAGTCAATTAGCGGTACACTTATACAAAATGCAGTAAAAACCAATATGGATATAGATGAAAAGGTGTCTGGGCCCGGTGGGGCCTCGCAGAAGAACTGGACTCATTTAAACTCTAGTAGCCTCTATGAGTTACCTTTGGAAATGCGTTTTAACCATGGACATATGGTGTCGATAACGGTATATAGTGTTCTAATGGTGATATCCGCCACGGGAAATTTGACTGTGTTAACACAATTAGTTAGGAGAAGGAAGGTGGGGCGGGCTAGTCGACTCGATGTGTTGCTGATGCATCTGGCTGTCGCTGATCTTATGGTAAGCATACTTTGATGTAATTTCAACTGTAACACTTTACAAGTAAGCCTTTTCTTAATAATTCAGTAGGTAAATGCACTTCACAAACTTCGGTAGTTACAAATGTAGTCACAAAACGTGCAAACTACGGTACTTCCATTAGACTTGCGTCCTTTGGCATTACGGCAGTACGATCTTTAAAAAAATAAGCATAAAATGCCTTTTTGCATAAACATTATTCCATTGAACTACATGGCTGGCGGCAGACCTCGTGTATTGACTCATGGAGTTAGGTAACTAATGACAAAAACGAATACTGAATGCTGCCTCATTATATGCACGCTCAGTTTTGGGTAAAATCCCTCGTTGCTCGTTAGTTGATCAAAGCACGTCGTATGAATGTATTATGTATGTATGTATGTATGTATGTATGTATATATGTATGTCATAAAATAATGAAGGTTTATGTCCAGTAGTGGACAGCGTTCGGGTGCTGATAAATATAATAAATAAACCATGAAACATTCATGGTTTATTCAGAAAGGTTTCTCCAATATCCCCGGCCGGTATTCGAACCCTGGACTCGTGGTTCAGAAGTCAGGGTCACTCTACATTCCGCCACGGAGTAGTCACGTGATGGATGGATGGACACATGATTGAACTGCAAGCAGTGGCCCCGCAGGTGACGTTCCTGATGATGCCGCTGGAGATCGCATGGGCGGGCACCGTGCAGTGGCTGGCCGGCGACCTCATGTGCCGGCTCATGATGTTCACGCGGACCTTCGGCCTCTACCTCTCCAGCTTCGTGCTCATATGTATCGCTATTGACAGGTTAGTATGACTACCTTGTTTTATGTACGCCTAAATATACAACGATGTACAGTTGCACAATCAATTTCACTATAACTATGCAAAACAAACGTACTTAGGTACAAGTGTCGGCATGAATGTGTAGTTCTGATCGAAATTCGGAGGGGATAGCTGCGCATGGGTGCAATGCGGGAGACATAATACGACTGGCGACCATTCAGCGCTTACTACTCTTAACGCAATAACGCTCGTCCCGCGCTAGACGATACCTTAATTTTCAACTTCTGCGCATTCGTCGTAGCTACACTTTCGTGCCGCCCGCTATACTGAAATACAGCAGCACTAACGCCGTAGCAAAGCTTGCGTTTTTCGCATGTCCTACCAGTAACTATGTTCTAAGCATTGTCTTATCTTTCTTTGTAAGTTTCTCAGAAACATACATCTCTCTCAGAAGTATACATATGTTTCGTACTTTTACGCTGTGGTTCATAAGCGAAATAACCTTATCTCTTTAGCACGAAAACACAGAACAGGGGTAAAACGTCGTAACAAAATCAAATTTAGGTACTACGGGCGTGAGTGAAAGTGACATTAATTTCAAACAACAGCTTTTGTCGGGTTAAGCTCTACAATGCTTATCTTCACTCCTGTTGTTGTAATTTCAGATACTACGCGATCCTTAAGCCCCTGAACGTGACCTGGGAGGCACGGGTGCGGAGGGCGCTCATGATAGCTTGGATATGCGCCGGATTAGCCAGCCTGCCGCAGAGCTTCATATTTCATTTAGAAGAACACCCTGATGTTAAGGGGTAAGTGAATTTTGAAAATGATCTATATGACTAGGTACCTCGCTTAACTAGTGGTCAACATCGCAGCTGCTGAGAGATTATGGGTTTGAACCCCACATCGGGAAAAGTATTATTTGGTTTTTCTAACTTGAAATTCTCAGTAGTCGTTTTTTCATTTTTTTTTCATTCTTTGTTTTATGTTTCTGTATTTTTTTAAAGTGTTTTGTGTACGCTGCATTTTCTAGAAATAAAAGTCTTTATATTTCTATTACTATCACATGTCCAATTAGTGAACGTAATCGGTGAAAAATAGATTTAAAACAAACAGTATTTCCCCGAAGGCGTTGTGTAATGTGACAAATTAAAACGAGAGATAAGTTTCTTGCTAGATGTTATTATCTTTACTTGTCCCGGCTACGGATTAGAACAGATAGTTCTTTTTAATAACAAACTCTACAGAATCTCAGAATAGGTTTAATCTATTCTTAGGAAGCTGATAGTTTTTTCATTCAACGATTTTACTCGAAGCAAATCACAAATGCTTCTAGAAATGCATCTAACTAAAGTATCTATTCGTTGACATGTTATTGCCTATACCGCAAATAACTGTTCAAAGCCGTTCCGCGCTGCTCTGATTTGAACTCAGACCCTCGAGTGACACAATTCTTAGTCATCTACGAAGCTAATGATGAAATTGTATTAACCACAGAATTAATTAAATTAGAAGTAATTACCACAGGGGAAGAAATAGGGCTGTAAACACTGTAATTAATGAGGCTTATAATCCTTGCAGCTACTACCAATGTGTCTCGTACGGCTCGCTGCCGACGGAGCGGCACGAGTTCGCGTACTTCCTCGTCAACATGGCGCTGATGTACGTGGCGCCGCTGCTGTCCACCCTCTACTGCTCCTCCGCCTCGCTGCTGGAGATCATCCGCCGGGCGAACACAGCTAATGGTTGGTCGCACCATACTATACCCACCCACACCCCTTTCTTGGTCCCACTTGTGTTAGTTCAATTCAAATTTAAATTCAATCATAATTATTTACTAGTAATATAATCGAATCGCTGCGACCCATAGACGTCCCACTGTTGGGCACGGGTCTCCTCTCAGAATGGGAGGGATAATTATTATATTATTGTTATATATATTATATTATTGTTTATTATTACGTATATAATCCAAATTAAAAAAATAAAGATTTTATAACTAAGGTTAAAATGTTACCTTGCATGAACAAAAAAAGTCTATTCAAAATTAAAATGATGCATAAAAATATTTAAAAAAATATTTTTATGCAGTCCAATCTTTATTGATCGAAGAGTCCAATCAATATCAATCTTGGGACGCGAAGTTTTAAGCTTTATTCCTTTACCTAAAAATAATAAATCATTATTTTCTGGATAAAGGACTGACAACGGTTGGGGGAGAAAAGTCCTCGAATGGGGGGACCACGACTCGGAAAAAGGAGCACAGGTCGCCCTTCGACTAGGTGGACAGACGACCTGAAGAAGACGGCGGGAAACCGCTGGTTTCAGAAGGCACAAGACCGGTCGGAGTGGTGTTATTTAGGAGAGGCCTATGTCCAGCAGTGGACCTCAAAAGGCTGATGGATGGATGGATGGATTTTCTGAAATTATTGTGTCCATATTGTGTCCATATTCTGTTGGTAGAAAGGTAGATAATCTTAAAACTGTGAGCGCTACGATAAATTGTAAAAGCCCAAAATAAAATTTTGTAAAAGCGTTGTAAAAAGATGTAAAATGATTTTGTAAAAGCCCTCTTAAGTAGTCTTAAGATATATACTCATAAGTGAAAACGCAAACGCTTTAAATTAGATACACCATATACATTTTGAACAATAGATTCGGAGATATTCAATACCAAACATATGCGAGCAATATTATCTATATTAGTACCATCCCAGTAGTGTAGTGTAGACGAACAAATAGATTTCAAATGTTCAGGTTATTTGTGTACTTTGGCACAGGATGCGGTTCGGCGGGCGAATGTCGACGGAATTTGGTAGCAAATATTCCGAATCATGTCAATAATTATATACTCACACTAGGCTTTACACGTCAGTTCCACTTATACCATATAAGTAGATCATAGATGTATTATAAATCTATTCGTAATAACACTTTATAGCTATAATAGGATTATTAATTTGTTATTAATAAGGGAGTATGTAGATAATCACATTAATAATCAGACGAGAGAGACTTTTTGACTGCCTCTTTGGTCTCGTTTTCGAAAGGGACTACCGAGAAGTCCAGGATTCGATTCCCGGGTGGGGTAAAGTATTATTGGATTCTAGCTTGAACAGAGTCTGGAATTGTGCGCTGCCCACCGCAAATAGGTTGATCCCCTATTAAATGAGACATACAGAAAAACATAACGGATAACAAGTGCCGTGTTTAAATGCCGGTTGAAAGATGTTGTTTCCGCCGTCTTTTTCCTCAGGGGTCGCAAATGTAACCTGTGACCAGTCAAAAACTACACACCTCTCGCTGCGACCCATTGACGTCCCACTGCTGGGCACGGGTCTCCCCCACAGACGCGCTGCGGGAGGTCTAGAGCATACCCCACCACGCTGCTTTTTGCTGCGGATTGGTGGAGGGGTTAGTGGCCAACCCAGTGTCGAATGTTCTCAAGCCACCCGAAGGTCTTCGACAAGGCTTAACTGTTTTCACCATTGAAAACAACCGGGACCGACGGTTTTACGTGCCCTCCGAAGCACGGTAGCGTCCATGAAATTTTGCCACTAGCGGTCACGCACCCGTCGTTGCTTAACTCTTTCGATCATATTGAATCGACCCGAGCCCTTGGGCTATGGACGCTACATTTTACGCCCATTTATACACACCTCTACACTTTTGTAAAGTCATGTTATTCTGTTATTTCAGATAAGATGCGGCGCAGCGGAGTGGGCATTCTGGGGCGGGCGCGAGCCAGGACGCTCAAGATGACTGTCACTATAGTTCTAGTATTTTTTACCTGTTGGTCGCCTTACTACTGTTATTGTCTATGGTAAGTTTGTACAATTTCAACGAGGTTCGAATCCAAGACAGGACGGTTCTAATTTGGTGCGTTTAAAAATGTAATTTCAATGCTGTAACGGTTAGGAAAACATCGGAGAAAATCTGCGTGCGAGATTTGTCCATAATGTTCTCGAAGGCATGTGAAATCTGTTAATCTGCACTTGGCCAGCGGATGTGTGCCCAACAGTGGGACAAAAAAGGGTCGTAGTGGTTGTCACATAGTCGCCAGGTGGACGAATTTCTTACAAAATCGGCGGCAAACCGCTGGATTCAGAGGTCAAAGGACCGTAGGAGTGAAATGCTTTATCCTGTAGTAAAAACCAATGGATGAATGGATAATTCATTACTCAGATATCTAAACATCTAATTGCAGGTACTGGATAGATAAAGACTCGGTCAAGAGTCTGGACCCGGCGTTTCAGAAGGCCATGTGGCTGTTTTCGTGTACCAACTCCTGCGCCAACCCCATCGTGTATGGCGTCTTCAACCGCAACCGCTGGACGTGGCGATCTGGCCCCGTGAGTATTTTGTGGTAGAACCTATATAGAACCTTTTTATATTTATGAAACCTGTATAGGTTAGGTTTAGCCGTCGGTCACGGTTGTTTTGAATGATAAAAACAATCGTTAAGCCTTGTCGAAAGACTTTGGGTGACTTGAGAATATTCGACACTGGGTTGGTCACTGACCACTCCACCAATCAGCATTGGAGCAGCGGGGTGGTATACTCTATAACCTCCTTCTGTGGAGTAAATCCGTCCAGCAGTGAACGTTTATGGGTTGTAGCTATATAGGTTTTGTTTAGAGTTCGTTCCGGAACTACCTAATATACCGGAACTAACTAATACTGACCACCAAGATACTAAGTACCAGTTACACTTTTCTAAAGGCAATCGTAGTTCTCAAAGACAGCAATGCATCTGTGGTCTGTGAAGAATTAGAACGTCGCTCCTTTTGCTAATTAAATGTTCATGTATGCACGACTTTCTTCTCGCAACTGAAGCTTGGAGCGAACTTCTGACAATCGGGTTCAGCAGCCAAAAGCCTAACTAACATGGCATAATGACCGTTACCAATTACCAACGATATAACGTGTACTAGGTACTATGCACAGAAACGATAAAGAAATAAGGCCACCTTATTCCTGAAAGGTTTTTAATATCCTATTAATTAAAAATATCTGAATATTACGTGAAAAACTACACGTTACTTATATTGTAGAAACAGCTGTGGTTTTATGGTTCTGGGTACTTAGTCGTATAATGTATTGTACCTATATTATTATAACATATACCCCTGTATCTTATATATATTACAGCACGCCCGGTGTCGCGGCAGCAACAACAGACGCGGCTCGCGTTTTGCTTATGGCGAGTCAATGGAGATTTCCGCGGCCACTCTGGCAAGGGTGAGAAGTTCCCTGCACAGCGAAAGAAACAGCAGACGAGACTCTGGACACCATTCTGTCAACGGGACGCAGAAACATCACAACAATAATAACCACCTTAATGGTCAAGTTTAGTTATTAAGTAACGTTTCTCCGTTATAACGTTATACGTTTAACCGTTAAACGAATAACGTTACATGATTTTGTACAAATAGTTAATTTTTGGAATATGGACTAGGTAGCTCTTTGCTGCGATTTCTTAGATTTGAAAAAATACGAATATTATGTGATTGATTGTAAATAGATCTTGGAATATGTAAAAGAGAGCTTTAAAGTCGTCTATGAACATATCTAGAATAAAATTAAATTATTATCTTTTGCAATATAATTGTATTAGATTCTGTATCGATATCTCTCTGTTTGCTTATTTTAGAATTTTAAAATTATAAAAACACGTACTTCAATATGAAAGATCCGATTTAAAATGTTTCTTTCTGTCGCTATTTCTAGCTTAATTTTTCAGCTTCTTATGCCTTCCAATATATTTTACTGGATTTGTATTTTTTGTATGTTCCAATCCTAGTGTAGTTTAAATCTGGTCGTTGACTTACATATCAAATAATATAATGTTTGTTTGTAGAATGGGAAGTGTTTCTGAGTAATGGTCGATGTTATAAATTCTCTAATAATGTTTTAAGAGAGAACTCTACTTAACATTCCTAAAATGTTTTCTTAGTTATTAGGTTTATTATTTAAATATAAAATATGATAGTCAAACCCTAGATATACTCATTTTAATGTTAATTATCACATTCCTAATCATTGATTATTGTAATATGTATTTTTATGGATGTATCTTTGTTCGATAAGACTGACTTTTGAAAAAGTCACAAAACAATACATATTTATTTATATCATTTTATGCCAATATTGTTTTGGTATAGAATACACGTTGGCTGTGAGATGAGACTCAGCTGAAAATTAAAATGAATTGTAAATTTTGTACCAAATATTACCCTCTAAGCAAATGCGTAAAGAATCTTTAATAAAATCTGAAACCCATGTACCTAACTACTTTTATTTTATGTACAATGCATAATAAATAAAAATCTTTAATACAATAAGAGTTTATTAAAATAAATAGCGTTCAACATTACCCGGATAAAGACAGAATGATTTATAGACATCGAAAATCTTTAAGTTTTTACTTATCTTAAAGTAGACTCGTTAATTTGGTCAGATTTTGGCTACATGAAACCAATTTTACATTATATTATATAAGACTTTAAAATATATAAGTCAAACACAGTACCTACGCTTAAAAATACAATTTTATGGCACTCATGAGTTCTAAATGAAATTAACCAGATAAACAATTACGCTACGTTTCACATGTTTTAATGTTCTCACATACGTTTTACACAAATACAGAAGTGTACCTAGCTAATGCACTATAACGCCTGATATGAAATGTATTAGTAGGTATATATTACAGAGGACACCTCTAAATATTCAGAATCTCTATTTTGCACTACTTATTTCATGAATCACTAATATTTGTCCTTACTTATGAATATTTCAGTAATATTTAAATAATTACCATCAACGAAAAGCAATTGTTATTTTTGGCAAATATGTACATAATTTCGCTAGTAATTTATAATTAATTTTAAATCGTTTATAACGATTAAAAAAACGTTTGGTTTAACATGACTAAAATATTTTTAAACACTTGAAGTGTTCACTGGTTTTCTTTAAAACATTAAGACATAAGAGCAACTGGAATGCAATGGCGTATTGACTGAAGCTACGTACTATTTTACAAGTATAACTTATGATATGGCACATTCAGTTTTACAAGTAATAAATAGTTAAAATACACACGAATCACGATACATTCATGTAATACAGTCATACAAAAATAGAAGCACAGTTCTCAACCACAATACCGACGTTATTTTAAAAGCTTTCCAAACTGAATTATGTATTTTGTAGGTTTTTTACTCCAAAAGATTTTGACATCAATCAATTGCCGTTATAAAGCAAAATGACGTTTTTTATAACCGCACTCAGTTAACGAGGTGACTATTGATTTCAAATTACATAGCTGGTTATTACAGCATTAATGGGTTATTATGTTATGAAAAAGCTTTTAAGTACTGTAGAACGTCCCTGCAACAGCAAACCTTAAACAGGTGTGCTTCACTAATATTATAAGTAATGGCACGTTTAGAACACACTGATACATTTAAGCTCCCAACTAACAATTACGCCACCGAACTGCTCAATTCTACCGTCTGATATAAATAATTTATATTAACGTCACTAAACTAACATCAAATTCCAAACAAGGACATGCTTACATTTGAACAACAATTTCGTATATTTTTTCACCACCATAACCGTCGTTACATTATCGTGCACAGTTAAATTATATATTAAACGATACATAATAGAACTTTATTAGGCAGTTAAACACATTTAAAAATAATATAAATAATATCGCTATTTCGATTTTTATTTATTAATACTTCTTAAAATACTATGCATGAAACCAACAAAACGCAAACAGCATGACGTAAAATATTAATCACAACGAAATCTCAATATAAATTACACTAATTACGTTATTGTCCTGGCACGAAATAACGTTGTAACGTTAAGCACGTGTAACGGCTTTTCTAGCGGTAACGTTTAGTGTTCGCCCTTCTCTAGTTCGGTAAGTTCGTGCGCGGTGGCGCCCTCTCGGTCGTTATGCTGAATGCGATTCTTTTCGATGTCTCCTTGCGATAACGTCGTCACAATTATAGCTCCTAGTGCGTCGCAAACAACGTTGATTGTTGTACGGAATCGATCACTGGAATTATTTAAAATTAGGTTAAAAAAATAAACCATAGAAAAATTATCGGTAAGTTGTAAACTTAAAATGCCTACCTACTATACCTACATAGGCAGTATGTACTTTTGTATCTAATACATGGTCGATTATCTTTGACGATTATATGTATCTTTTTTATTAGGAAATCATTTACTCATAGAAATGTAAAACTAGCGTCGGTGATAATAGCGAAACGTATCGAGTCGATCGTAGTATTAGCAATAGGGATATCACCTCTAAAATATTTGTCAGATTACTATGAAGTGGACGCTAACTAACACGGTGGCTAACTGGATGGATTCCCTATTCCCACAAAAGCCCAACAGTGGGTCGTGGTGGATGTCAACTTACAGGAGCCAGTCGACCGCGAGGATGATGGAGACATCCTCCGCGGGCAGATTGACGGTGTCAAGCACCATCACCATGGTGACGAGCCCCGCCTGCGGAATGCCTGCTGCGCCTATACTCGCCGCGGTTGCCGTTACACTGGGAACAAACATTTACAAATAATAAATTATTCACTACTAGTGGACGCCCGCAGCTTCGCTCGCGTAGAATTAGGCGTCGTTCGCAGGGCTGATAACCGTTGGGGATCTTAAGTCCTCGAATGGAGACCACGACTTCGACAAGGTGGACGGACGACCTGAAGAAGGCAGCGGGAAACCGCTGGATTCAGAAGGCACAGGATCGGTCGGAGTGGCGTCGTTCAGGAGAGGCCTATGTCCAGCACTGGACCAATAAAGGCTGATGATGACGATGATGATGATGATCTGTGCGATAAAAATGACTGTTAAAGCTTTTTATAAAGCCGTGCCGTCCATGTTAAGAATGAACTACGTGATATACTCACCTCACAGCTATAATCTTGCCGAAAGACATCTCGACCTTCCTGAGCTGTGCGATATAAATGGCCGTTATTTCTTTCTAAAGCCATGCCGTCCATGATAAGGATGAACTACGTGATATACTCACCTCACAGCTATAATCTTGCCGAAGGATATCTCGACCTTCCTGAGCTGGGCTATGAAGATGGCCGTTACAGCTTTCTATAAAGCCGTGCCGTCCATGATAAGGATGAACTACGTGATGTACTCACCTCACAGCTATAATCTTGCCGAAAGACATCTCGACCTTCCTCAGCTGTGCGATGAAGATGGCCGTTAAAGCTTTCTATAAAGCCGTGCCGCCGTCCATGATAAGGATGAACTACGTGATATACTCACCTCACAGCTATAATCTTGCCGAAAGACATCTCGACCTTCCTCAGCTGTGCGATGAAGATGGCCGCAACCGCCTCGTACAGCGCCGTGCCGTCCATGTTGATGGTGGCGCCGATGGGGATGACGAACCGCGTGATGCGCGGGTCCAGTCCCATGTCGTCGCAGCAACCAATCGTGATCGGCATGGTTGCTGAGCTGGAATTAGGAACAAACATATCACGGTACAAAATGCCTTCAGACTACTAGACTTATAGGTACTAGATTCTTAGTACAGCTTTGTACTCCACCATTCGAAGTAATAGAGGGGTAGATCGTAAAGGTGATACTCTTTTTAATACGCTTTTATTAGCTTGATATGTATGTTTGTTGGTATGTGTTTAAGTATGTAGGTATGTATGTATGTAACGGAATCTTTAAACGTGATTTTCGCCTACTTCAAAACTTCGAATTAATTTGAAACTTTGCACACTTATCAAGACAATGCAATTTAAAAAAAAAAAAGACTACATTTTAGTTCGGTATCCAAATATACGTGTTTTTAAAACCGTTAAAAAAAACCGTTACAAATTGCATAATCCTCCTTTTTACTCACCCAGGAGACCACTAGGTAATAGTCGATGGATAAATTATGACTCCCAAAATTCCTTACCTGGAAGCAGTCCCAAACGCAGTGGCCATGACTTGTCCCATCTTGGCAATATATCGGCAAGGCAGCTTCTTAGTGGCGAGGATGAAGAGGATGCTGAGGGTCCCGAAACCGTGCAGGAAGAGGCCCAGGAGCACCGTCATGAAGTACAGCCCCAGCCGCCCGACGAGGTCTGCGAACGATTCTATCTCCATAATCTTTGCCGTGACGAGGAAGAACACGCCCAGCGGTGATAACCTGGAAAGATATAGGTAACTCCAGTTGATAAAGAAACTAAACGAGATCTCTAAAACCGGTCTGGAAGTACGAGTACTAACTTTCTTAATTGTCTTTACTATCTGGTACAGTACTGTCAATTATTGATAGTAGAGGATCCCGCTATACAACGACCTTCACCGAGATGTTTATTTAATAAAACGTATTTTATGTTCAATTTAATATGCCAATAAATATATTGCATATGGGTTGGCTAACTAATTTCAGTCCAGGATATGATTAATTAATAATTTAAAAAAATATTTTTTTTAAACATTTCACCGGTTTGATTATTAGACAAATTCTATACCAATCGAAAGTATGAAGCCCACAGATTATGCAAACGTTAGGTTGTCTATTCTTTTCCGGTCACAACTCTCGAGTAGCCAGGTATAAACAGGTAAATCGATCGATATCGCATTTTGCACCGGTCTGATTATTGAATTAAAATTAAATGAAATTGAAGATTATTCCATTATAAACACGGTGGTTTAGGGTTGTCTGCGAAAAATCAGTCCCGAATTCCAGTTGTCGAATTTTGAAAAGTGAGATATTGCTGCGAGTGAATATGTGCGACTGAGAGGTCCCAACCAATCATCCCATGCGATAGAAGAGGACACAGCATAGCAGCTGTTTAAAGTCCGCCCATAAGAAAGGAAAAGTAAAACCTTTTCAGCTATTTTCTAAAAATTCGACAACTGGAATTCGGGACTGATTTTTCGCAAACAACCCTATACCACCGTGTTGATAATGGAATAATCTTCAATTTCATTTAATTTTAATTCAATAAACAGACCGGTGCATTTTGCTCTAGTATCGATTTACCTGTTTATACCTGGCTACTCGAAGGTTGTGACCGAAAAAGAATAGACAACCAAACGTTTGCATAATCTGTGGACTTCATACTTTCGATTGGTATAGAATTTGTCTAATAATCAAACCGGTGGAATGTTTAAAAAAAAAATTTTTTTTAATTATTAATTTATCATATCCTGGGCTGAAATTAGTTAGCCAACCCATATGCAATATATTTATTGACATATTAAATTGAATATAAAATACGTTTTATTAAATAAACATCCCGGTGAAGGTCGTTGTATAGCGGGATCTGAGACTATGATGTCATGGCCATTGCTACGGAGAGTGGTACGGACCACCCATTAGATATGTCGCGCGAGTTAATTTCCAAAATAGGGACAATATTAAATTCATAGACTCTTTGGTGATATTCGTATACGAGTGAGATTCAAAAATACGGTCCCTGGAGAAACATTCAAGCGACATTCAAGGGGCAAAGGATTCGAACTTTCGATAGAAGAATAACTTGTACCTAATCGAGCTCTCGACAATGAAATATAGAGCTTCAGAATATCTCGTCTATATGTTTTATCATGTATATGATATACATATATATAGGATATACATGACTGAATGCACAAATTGCTGTAATAAAAAATGAAATGAATGTAGGTATGTTTTTCAACGTCTAATCATAGATCAAAGAAAGATCATCTCACCAAATAACCCATCCAGTGATGATCATCATAGCCTCGGAGAGCGTGTGGAAGAAGTTCTGCAGCGGTTTGCTCTTCTCGCCCATCTTGCCCAGAGTGATGCCTAGCAGGATGCTGAAGCAGACCAGCCCCAACACATTGCTACCAGTCTGGTAGTCGCCTTCGATCTTATATGACTCGAGTTTACCTGGAAAAGGTAGGTACTACCTATGACGACACACTAAGCAATATGCAACTAAGCATCTGATGACGATTCATCCAAAATTGGAATTGTAAGAGATTTATTAATTTTCATTTCTTTCTCCTTATATACCAATCGGACCATTTTAACTGTTTTTACAGTATTTTTACTCAGGTAGGAGTTTCTGTTGTTTAATGTGTGTCCGTATCCGTCCGGTATCCGTAACACAAGAAATCCTTGTGGGCGAGATTGAGTGTTAATTTTATTTGTTACCGAAGACTGCCCAAAGATTAAATGTTCATAACGGATAAAACTATAATATATTTAAAAATTTCGTATTTAACGCGTAATGCTTTGTAGGATATTGAAAATATATAAGTTTAAAAAAAAATCTACAAGCGGTAAAAATTAAGGGAAAATAAAATAAATTGTACCAAAAGTAGCCAGCTTATCATTTTTGTCGTAGACGAGCCGCGTGCGGTACGACGCAATCGTCGCCTGGACTATGTTTTCGGGGAACACGTTTCTGAAACGAAACAAGAAATACAAATATTAAATAAAATATTTTGTTTCATTAGTTACTCCTTGCCTACTTAATGTATAAATTTTGGCATAATGGTGAAACTCCCGTCTTTTTTACACTTGACTAAGAACATCCAGCAGAAAGTGAAAAAGCTTGCAAAGTTGCAACTACAAAGGTAGGCTAGTCAGTAGGTGTAGTCATCCAGAACCTTCATACTAGACGAAGGACAAATCTCTTAACGGAGCTCGAGTCTACACGAGCCCCTGAGTGCCAGAGGCCGCGTGTTTCCGCCTCGTTATCATACGGACGTCATACACGCCAATTCATACCATTCATCCACTATAGTATGACTGCAGTATGGATACTGCAGTCACAATATTGTGGTATGAAGTAATAATAATAGTAATACGTGTTTGACCTGTGTCACCTTCGCAAGCAAGCAAGCCTTCCAAATTACCGGGCCCACATCTGGACCCGTGAAATTTAAAGAGATACAATAATAATAATAATATCTTGGACATTCTCACACACGGCCATACGACCCCAAAGTAGGCGCGAGCCTGTATGTGTATTAGAGACTGATATACATACATAGATATTTTAAATAATAGATAATATTAATATCCAGACACACAACAAACAAGTGATCGTCACACGAATATTTGTGCTGCGTGGGATTTGAACCCACGACCCCTGGCGCAACAGGTCACTACCGATTGCGCCAACGGGCCCGTCAAATGATGATGAACGTATGAAATAATATAATGTCATCTATAGTACCAAAAAACTTTTATAGGTTTTCTTTCACTTCCCTTAATAGAACCAAGGGCAAATCATTTTACTAAATAGGTCTCTTTCGTCAAATATGTAATTAAAAAATGTCGTGTAGGTTGGTACCTACCAAAAAAACCAGCGCTATAAAAATATTAGCTAATGTAATAATGACTGCCTCGTTAGTCTAGTGGTCGCAAACGAGTCTGCTATTAGCTACTGTAACTTGAATTTCCCGGTGGTGAAAAGTGGGTGTATGAATACCTCTGCCTACCACTTCGGCAAAATACAGGCGTGATGTTATGTTATAATAACGGAAACTTCAGTATTTTAAAACCATAGTTCATATTTTAGACAGAAATCCACTGTTAGGCTACTAAATGCTTACTCAATAATACTTTCACATGTAATTTACTTTAATTATATCTTAATTTGTACAATTTATCCATCGAAGGATATTTTTATAAATATTTGAAGGTAGTTGTAACTCTCAAGAGAATCAACATGACGTGTTTGTTGTACAGTCACCTAACAACGCGCTAATGTCACCTGGCAAGCTCCCTTCAATCCGAGGCGGTATTTTGTCTGATTGATACACTAATTAGGGCTGCTAATCACGGGTTATACAACTTGAAATAGATCGTTATATTTCATCAATATGATTAGAACTTTTGATGCTTCAGTTTCAGTTTTCCGTACATAAAGGGAACTATTATTTTAAGTTAAGATCTACAATCTGTATTACACTAAACAAATTAATTTGAATTGAATGTTTTAAAATAAATAAGGAGGATTGAATAAATAGGAAAAGAATCATCGTGCATCAGATGACTGTCACACAGAAACCGTTATTTTGAACACAATCATTGATATCTAGAACATAATCTAGGGTCCCCCACGTCAATCTAGCTTGACCCTGCCCCAAGCGTCTGGCTTAATTGATTGATTGACACGAAACAGGGCTATGAGATACTTATTCGCACACTAATTCGAACCCTTTCAAAGTTAAGTAAATAATGTGCAAGCCTGTACCGTACATGATTTAATTTTTCGACCCAGCAGTTTCATTTTTAACCGTCGAATTCGAAGATGCGCTAGCGTAGTAGAATATGTCAAAATTACATAATTCGACTGAACAAAAAATACAAATATGTCAGGATACGTTAGTAACGTTACGTTGTAACGCCAAGCGTTGATACTCAGAACCCTTTATTAATTACATTGCATGAACAACGTGTCAGTATGTCAAATGACATATTTCTCACGCTGCATTTGGCAACCCTAATGCCGCAGTATCTAGGGCAGTATAAATAGCGCACAGATGAAGACTGACGAGACGAACAAGCACTCCGGACCTACACACTGGGCAAGAGAATATAATACTTTTGATTGACTACAACTCATAAGGGCTCAGGTAATTTTTTTTTAAAGTGAATTGAAGTCTCGGGACATAAGGTTTTGAGAACCGCAACCCTATAATCGCGAAATTCGCGAACAGTACAAAACAAGACAGCCATGAATGGAAAAGGTTATTTTGAGATGACTCGAAACAGCGGAAGAAAATTCTCGAATTCAATGTAGAGATCTCTACTGTTTCACCAGATTAGGCATAATACACATAGTAACCCAGTCAAATACCATTTCCATAAACGATGATATTCTCCACAAGGCCGTCGCTAGTATTCCCAACTATTCGGTCGTTTCGCGCCATTTACCAAACGTTTTTTTTTTCAATTTTCCTTATTATATTGAATTGGTTCAAATTCCAGCTGAGTCAAGTTTTGTATATGTATATATATTGCAGGATAGTAAAGTATTTGTATAGGAAAGGTTGCAGGTAAGTATTTGTACTTGGGTCAAGGATTAATGTCCTAGTAAGCAGAAGGGAATAAAATCCCCCAGATATTATCTGTTTTGGTTACGCGGGTCGTTTATTTATAGGGTCTACAGTAACGTGTGTAGTTGAAAGAAATTGTCACCGGTCATATTCTTGGATACAACAAGACAAGTGGCAATAACGCTAGTAGAATAGATTAACAAATGTATGGGATTGACATTCGCTATCGACTAATTAGTCGTAAGCGAATTTCAACCCCATGCATTTGTTAATCTATTCTACTTCTATTCTACTAGCATTTTGCCACTTGTCTAGGCCCCCAGGTACCGTCATACTTATGTTATCGTACGTTGTTTGATTAGCTACATTTGCATTGCAATCGTAATTACATGCTTGACAAGTAATGTTTTGTAATTCAAAGTCAGTCAAATCAATGCTCACATATTGTAAATATCATATGTTTAAACTTCCATAAAAGGGCCGTTTAAAAATAACGCTGATGACTCTATATTTATTTATTATTTCAACACCGATATCTTGTTTTGAATAGACATGACCTTAAAATGCAAGGTCATTTTTTAAGGGCCTGACATATGAATTAACACTCGACCCTTCATTATTGTGCACATAATACTAGTACTTATACAGTGTTGTAATGTGTGAGTATTCTTATTTTTTTTATCATGTATGAATTAGTACTTCTGTGTATTAACATTATTAGTATTAACATTATAAAATGTCATACTGCGTTGTTTATCTAAACTACTGGTACCGTGAGGCTCTTTGAATTGAATCCAATTATGTTTAGAAGGTTTTAAAATTATATTCAATGTTTAGCTGCACTAACGAAATGGGAAAGCCTGTAGCTTTGAAATAAATAAATAAATATAATTTGATCCAAATTGTATAGGCAGTCACTACAGTTCAAACCTCTACCATTTTTTTACGTACCTACGTTTTAAAATTAGCACTAAATAATCCTGTATATTGTACGAGTAGTGCAAAGTGCATGCTGCATATCTCGGAAACGCATCTAGAATGGTAATATAATCCGGCTCAGCCGCTAACTAATTCATTCATACAAGGATGTAAAGTCACACGTTACTAATTACGTGCGTTCTGATGACATGCTCCTCATTCATATGATATTAATATGCGGTTAACAAACACCAAACTCACTCTCATGGGACTCTAGCTGACTAATAACAATCGGCTGCAACTCAAATGCGGTTTGCTTTAGAAAACTATCTCTAGTTTTCTGACAGTTAATTTTACTTTTAAAAAGACTTGACTGTCTCTATTTTACTAACAGTTCAATTGACCTCCAGTCCATTATAAACTTTATTTATTGCAAGCACAAAATACTTAGTTTATCGGCGCGCCTGCAAGTCTAGAGACCCTAACTTGGGCCACTTGAAATAGCCTGGAGAAATCTCAACCACGCTGCACGCTGGATTGGCGTAGGCACTTAGAAAGGCTTAATAAAAAAAAAATTATGTGTCCTAACGTGCCCTTTGCTAACTTTATTTTTTTAAACAGTAGTTCAAATTGAAGAATTACATCAAATCGTTCGTTGGATGTTATCAGCGAACGAAAATAAATCGGACGATGATGAAACTGAACTACAAAACTATTTTAAACGGACAAAACAGTTTTCTAACTGTGTCAAAGTTAATGAGTTAACCAAGAAGTTTTATCAAATATACGATGAGGTGTGTAAATATGGAAACGAATAAAAGAAACTTATGAGATTAAACTAAGTTAAAGATTTCCATATCCTAAACTTTTCGAGTATTTCGAGAATTAAAATTTCCCACATTCTTAGCTTTATAATAATTTCATGGCAAGTAATTTTTTAATGAAACAGTCGAATTGATTTCCGGCCAGCAGTGTCGATGTGTGCATCGATTCCAATTATGAATAAGTGGATTATTTTTAATTTATACTTCTAATGTTTTTTAAATCGTAGTCTTACTTACAAATAAAAATCGAGAAGCAACTAAATAAGCTTGAGCGCCTTCAAAATTTGTCTATACCGTTTTTATTACGCGACACTTAAGGAAATGAAGGAATTTTGGTGTTTCAATTTCTAGTGATATGCAGCTAGTACAGACATACAGATGTATATGAAGTAGCGCATGTTACCCAATGATATTATAATAATATACATTACAAGACATCATAAAATATAATTGATGTTACCTCACTAAATCGAGCAGCGTGTCCGCAGTGAGGATGTCCTTGGTGACGGCCTTGGTGGCGTTGGGCTGCGCGTAGGCCTCCGGGTCCTTGCCCGGCTTGATGGTGGTGACCAGCGCAATGCCCAGCATCACCGCGCACACCGTCGTCGTCATGTAGTAGATGATCGCTCGCAGGCCGACCCTATGGGAGACGAGTTTTAGTCAGATTACTCGTATAATTTAGCTTGAAGTGGATTATACTCATAAAATATTATTTCAACTAATTATAAGTTAGTCAAAAATGTACTAAAAAATTTAATAAAAATTCATATATAACATAGATATTTATTTCGCAAATGAATATTTGTATTCGGGTTATGTATGTCAAATACAAAATATACACAAATATATATTAAATTAAGTTTTAGATATATTTTAAATTCAAATCAATAAAAACTTTATTGTTATTAACACTTCGTTCATTAGCTTTGTATGTATGTACTCGTATGTATATTGATATGTATGTATGAATGTAACGAAATCTTTGATCGTCGATTAATTTAATGATTGATTTGCACACTAATCAAGGACCTATGACAATACAATAATGAAAAAATATATTAAAATTTTTTTTTTAATAAAATGCTTTTATTGGTTCGGTTATTTACAAAAGCGTGTATTTCAGTTTTTAAGCGGTGTTGTTATTTATCAACTAGTTGGAACCTATAAAAGGTTTGGGAAAGCAAATCACTGATGTTTCGTAGTCTGAGCTAGCTTAGAACAAAAAATTATGATAATGTTATGTCATGTGTATTTTATGCAGTTTTACTCTGAATTTGTGTGCCAGGTATTTTTATCTACTCATGCAACTCATAGCAAATATTGTACCGGAATCTGCTAAGTACAGAAGTTCAATCTTTTATTTACAAAAGACTTGGCGAACCAAATGGACGGAATTAGTATCGTCGTGCTCTACATACATGCTTGAACACTTTAAATGTCAGATATTTATTGAGCAGCTACGTTTTTGATATTAGGAACTCATTTTAATGTATAAAGCTAAAGGTACATACATATTATGTTAATAAATGTTGGGTTTAACGGGTTTTGACCTAAGCGGTGTATTAACAAAGCGACTTCTGTAATCTAGAAAACCTTAATTTTATTTTAACTAACATTTTGATAAAAATTTACAAAGCAAGTACATGTTTTGTAATAAACATACCGTTATTTATATCTTGGCAACATTAAAGCTCTGTAATAGTAGAATTATAGACGACATCCTTAATGTTTGCATCCTGCTTCAAAATAGTATTCAATGCATTTATGACAGCGTCGCAAATATAATTAGCCCTTGTATAAAATTTAGTCATAAATTATTACTGTGCATTAGCTGAGCTTATAAACACAAAACCCTCGGAGCCGTTTTCTTCTAATCAATAATCTAATATTAATTTGTTACCTTTTTGTTTGTAACTTTAAAAGGTACAAATTCGAGTTGTGCTAAGGTGTCAATTGAACATGCATGAATGCACTTGTCTGTCAGTATTTTGTATGCTACACATCAACTTTTAATCATTATAGAATAGAATTGGGCGGTTGCTGAAAGCAATCAGAAACAGAATAATAGTTTATTTAGAACAACAGTTTACTAGTACAGTTATTAAGAACAACAGTACACAGAAATATGCGGTGTAAGTATGACAAGAATATGACAAAAATATCCTTACATCTGAAAAGGATAATTGGTGGCCCTCCACCATATTTATATATGGAAGTATTGGTACTGAGCACATGACCATTTTGATTCACTATGCACGCAGTTCAATCTTGGTGGATATCGAAGGTTTGTTAGTAATGAGAAGAGATTTTACAAGTAAAAAATCAGAAGCGTACTCTACCCACAAAGAGGGGTAGTTAAGTATGTATATTTATACGTACTTGCCCGAAAGACTGAGATCGAGGGAACCGATGGCCGATACGATGGATGACACTAGTAGCGGTACGATGAGACACTTGAGCATTCTCAGGAACAGTTCTCCGGGGTACTGGAAGTACATGACGTCTCGCCGCGACCACTCGATGCCCGACGCTCGCAGGCCCCATCCCAGAAGGGTGCCCGAGACCACGCCGATGATGGTGAGGAGTGTCAGCAGGTTTTCCCGGAGGAAGCCGGTGCACGCGGCCCGTCTCAGCTGGAGCGGCATTTTGTCGGCTCCCTTGTCTGTGGAAGAAAAGAGTGTTAAGTTTTTGTTTACCTTTATTATTAATATTAATAATAAATACGTATCTGGCGGGGCCCACCTTCGGGTGTACCAATTGATAGTGCAGTCGATCGAGGGTGGTATTCGCCACGTGTGCCATTTCGCAACTCATTAAAATGTCTCAAACGGGACCTGTGTCCCCCCACGCAAGCCTTCCAAATTACCCTGTCCACATTTGGACCCGTGAAATTTAAAGAGATACAATAATTATAATAAATAATAAATAATTTATTTTAGAATGTTAATATAGCATTTAAGTTTGTTAAAATGTAAAATGTGACGAGTTAATCCTCGTCGCTAGGGTGAGGTCACATGAGCGTATTTGCTTGAGTTTACGTTGCATTAAGTTTTAAACAAATAGTTAGGTTTGTGTCAAATGCCAACTTCAGTAAAACAAAAATTTTGCTACTCAAAATACCACTCACAACGTATCAAATTACACTCGTCGACGCGTCCACCCTAACACTGAACGGGATAATAGGCTTTTCTCAAAGAACAGTACCGAAATGGTTGGTTACCGGTTACTTTCTATCGGTTACGATATCAGCGTGTTGGAAGTTAGATTATAGGTGTTAGAGGTATATTTTTTCAGCTGGAGATAATTTTTATTTAATTCTTTACATGTATTTCACTTCAATGTATTGCTCAATACAGGTGGACAGACGCTCTTAATTGTGTACGCGGCATTTTCAAAATAAGAATGGATGTTTCCATAGACCAATAATAAAATGTTTACAACGCGCAATTTCATAAACCCTCTATTTGATGAGGACATTCTCGCTATATGCAAAATTTAATTATCTTTGGTAGAAATATTGTGCCAACAGATTCGTTAAGGTTTTAAGAGCCAATAAAACGATGCATAGTAAATCAATTTTCAGGACAATGAATCATGTTTACAAATAAAGACTGTCTCGCTGCGAGCCATAGACTCCTGGGCACGGGTCTCCCCCACAGACGCAGCTGCGGGAGGACTAAAGCATACTCCACCACGCTGCTCCAATGCGGATTGGTGGAGGGTTGAGGTGGAGGTATAAAGACTGTATTTGTAATTAAATCACTGAAATAACTGACGTGGTATTTTTGTAAGTTTAGGTAGGTTAGGGTAGGTAATCCAAAGGTATTATGCGCTGTTGGTCAGATGGCTCTATAATTTTATAAAATAGTACACAAGTGGACGCCCACAGCTACGCTCGTGTGAAATTAGAGGTAGTAATTTACACCTAGATGCCACCCTTTCTTTCGCTTTCCCACTTAAAAACAATACCGATCGATTGCTGTTCTTTTAACTTCGAACAATTATGACTTGATTTCACTTTAGACAGTAATTACTCAACAAATTTAAACAATAATACTTTATTTTCAACTTTCCTCTCATTTTTTAACCCTTTGTGAATTAAATATACGAAAACGCATGAATTTCTATTGGAAAACATACTTCAGTGTTTGAGAAAAACTACATATAAGCCTTTTATCTTGTATTCCAGCTATTTGTACCAAGTTTCATTAAAATCGATTCAGTAGTTTTTGATTCCATCGCGCACATACGAACAGACAATAAAAAATATATTTTTGGGATCTGTATCGATTACTTATCACGAGTTGATAGTTTTTTTCAAGGTTTATTCAATGTGTACAGTAGCAGACTTGATAGAGATTTATTACAATGTATAGATTTCCAATCACAAGAAGTCTTTGTGCAGACATTAGACAAGTTATTTATGAGGTATTGGTATTATTTACTTATTGGTAGAACTGTTTCATTGGCATTAAATTGTCTTATTAACCCTGACCCAGTGTTACCCGCGTGGGTTGGAAAATGCTTTGGCACGTGGAGCGGTGGCACCAACCGTGATAGATTTACAAAAAATCTTGAGGATACATAGATGTATACAGACAGTAAGTTTTATGTCTTTGATTTGAACCAAAGAAATTGGATCTAAGATTAAAACAAAATATAGCGTGATAGAACTCGACTGTCATTTAAAAGAAGCTCGAAGTCAATAGATAGTTTACCTACCTGAATCACTAAAGTTTTTAAAGCATGCTGTACAACATTTCGTTAGTGAAAGTCTGTGAAGATCAATTATGTCACCTTAATAAATCAATCGTCGGCAGTCGACACCCACGCGACATAAGGAATGCATGGTGTTATTACAATAAAGTATGCTTCAATTTAATACGTCGTCGTAGGGAAACGATCTGCCTACTATACGATGACATAGGTACCTACTGGTCGCGGTTGAGCAATCCTTCTTGGGTTGTGTAAATTTTAACGTAAGCGTCTTCATTGAATAAATGAATGCTCTTCATAACTTCAGGATTTAGAAGACATATTCAGTTAGGAGCCCCAATAATTAGTGACAAGAGGGAGTACCTACCCACTACAGCTCGAGAAAAAGCGTGAATTTATGTTTTTTAAGAATGAAAAAAGTCGATCACTGCTGATAACATTCAATATAAATCGGGTGGATCAGCTTGTTTTTCGACCCCTTCTTCAAAGATAACTGGAGCAGCGTTATATTGCTTCACCTTAAGGAACTAAAGGTAATCTTAATAATTTAAATACTCTTCTACCAGCTACCATTAACAACCAGGCTAAGCGGAATTCTATGGAAATATTTGGTAAAATATATGTATGCTTTTGAAGTTTTTGTACTTAGTCTGTGTTAGTTATTCTAAGAGAATTTCCATGGGAAGCAGAATCGCCAAGGGAAAACCTACATGATAAATAAATAAACACGGTACAATAATAAGAGCACCTAGATGGAACCACTTTTCATTTGTTTTTATGGTGGTTCCATACATACTATATATAGAATCATACAAAATACTGAAGAATTATAAGTAATCAATGTCTTTTAGGAAATAGTGAGCCACTAGCCCTTTGAAGTACATTTGTACATGGGTAATTCTAAATTACAATGGTTGCAATGTGAAATTTCTGAAAATTACAAACAAGCCATGGGTTATGGTAATCACGTTTCCTATTGTTTACATTGTTACAGTAAGTTAATGCAACGCTAATGATCTTTATAGGTCCCATGACTATTCTTCTCATAAATATCGTTCCGGTGTTAAAATCAGGAATTATAGATAAGAAAAACGCCCAATTCAAGGTTAAAAGATCACAGAATTTAGCAGCGCGGAAGTACAGATCAACATTAGGATCAAACTGAATTAAACCATTCTTGTTTCTCACGAAGTCCAATGCAGGAGATAAGTCTGCTGCACTACACCGCTCCTGTCCTGTGCCTTCTGAATCCATGGGTATCCCGCCGTCTTCTTCAGGTCGTCCGTGACCGTTCCACCACAATGTCAAAAGATTGTTCTCGACCATCCATTGCTTAATATACAGATACTGCTCTCATAGATAAGTAGTTGACTTTTAAGCGTAATAAAGTGTTCGTTAATATAATTTATCGCAACTATGAATCAGTAGGTAGTACTATTATGTATTCTGTACTACCGTACGCATGCATATACAAGTATTACGAGTATATGGTACAGTACCATGTTGATTGCTTCCCATAACAATTAACTCTCTGATTGGCGTGTTAACGCGAACGAATTAGGACAACGTTAAAGTTCAAAACTGTCGTAATTATTAAAAAGACTTGTTTGAAATTTGCCGAATCTATTAAGAAACCTTACATGTACAACGTTCTCTATTGTACGAAGTTTAGATTAGAAACCATACGCATTTGTATGTATGACTTACTCCCAATCGTAATTATGACCTGTGTAGTCACACCAATGATTCTCCAGATGAAAATAAATTAGGCCTCACAGGTGGCATGGATGAGGTAGTTAACTAAATGAATGGACGGAATAAATAAGCCCTTAAACTTAGGCACATAGCGTCAGCCATTCTAGAGAACTAGTAGTGGCATTATGACATTGTTAAAGCTTGATAAAGATCTTCACTGAAACTCCCTTTTAAATATATACAAGTATTTATTACGGTATTAGCTGGGTAGAAGTTAGTAGGCATTTGATTTGGTAAGTAACTTTAGCGCGAAAGTTATGTTAAATCAAACTCATAACCCGGTCAAAATCAACACCAATCCTGCCATAATAAAAAAAAACACATCTAGCCTAGTAACATACTGGCTAGCTCAGGTTAAATATTTTTAGTTTACGCAGTATAAAGAGGACATCTTTGATAGTCTTTGGTGGGTCTTATTTAGTGTATTCAATTATAAGTAGTTTGACTAAGGACCCTGTCAAAACCAATTTTAATTGATTTTTGCTGTCAAAAATGTTTTTGAGCGGGTTATACTCGTAAATTTAATATGTCTTTATTTAGTTAAATGAAGTATGTTTATTATATCGAACTTCCACTTCATAAACGTACTTTATTCAGATTTGGATTGACACTTTCCTCTCCCTGTTACCTGCTGTATCCTCCAATCTTGACTCTTGAGCCGCCGTCATTGATCTTAAGCATCGTTACTGAACTATTTTTAGCATTCACTTTTAAAATTTCCCTCTTACAGTTAATTACATAATAACCAACACTTTCAGTTCAGACAAGGCTAAATACAAATGTTGCATTGTTCATGACCGTGGTGTAAATAATCTGAATCTATTTCAAGTATTGCAAGCTGGCGATACAAAAATTTATAGAAGATCTTATTAAATCGTTCTCAATTCGGAATTACTCTGGTCAAGATTACAAAATTACAATGTAATTGTATAAAAAACATGGCAGAGCCAGTGTATGTGGCATTTTTTACTATACATACGGATATTAATATGTGTAGTATGAAATATATTTTTTAGTCCATATCGAGTTAGTTTCTGATCGCCCTTTTGTACCTTGAGATTACGCACTAGTCTCGTAGTCCAAAGTATATCGTGACATTCCCAACAACATTTTGGTGGCCCTTAATGTACTATCAACTACTAACTAAACAAGTCAATTGAACCGCTAGCGCATGCAATTTGCTATCAACGATGTATCCATCCTGGGACGCGGTGTCCCCCACCGGGACGCGACGCCGCGATCCGATAGCTGCCAACACTTCCCGCACCTGCCAATCTGGGCGCGATGCGTGTGAGCGAGGGGGCCCGCAGATCGCGATGTCGCTAAATCAAGATTTCCTCGGCCGCATCCGCGAGGGGACAGCTCCCACGTGCTGTGGCGTGTCTGCTCGAGCAACAATTACTGACTCGTGTGAGTGAAGGAATGCACCTATCCCTTTTTTTTATATCTTGGACATTCTCACACACGGCCTTCTGACCCCAAAGTAGGCGCGAGCCTGAAATATGGGTGTCAGAGACTGATAAAATCCAGACACAGAACAATACGTCACACGAATATTTGTCCTGAGTGGGATTCGAACCCCTTTATATGTGTACAGCGAGCCCCAATTTCACTCTAAGCCATTGGTAAGGTAGACATAACATCCGTATGACCAAAGCCCTGCATTGCAGCCACAGGTCAATGCAAACTCGGGAAGCACATGACCTACATGGGCCCTAGTGGAGTGCAGATTCTGCAAGGAGGACGGTGAGACACCTATGCATCTCCTCCTCAACTGTTGTGCTCTGATGCACAAATGGAATATTAAACTTGGAATATATGTATTGCATCCAGATGAATTTGTGAACATCGCCATCCAAAAAGTCCTAGCTTTCTTTAAAGCCATACGACTGGATGGCGTAACTGTAATGGGCTGGGCAAAAACGAACAGTTATCGTCGATCGATATCGCTGTATAGTTCAAGCCCTTCTACTTCATACTTAAGAGCATACTCGAAGAATACTACTCGGCTGGGCAGGGTCCGGATGTTACGACAGTGCCTGAATGGCATTCTGTCTCAGTGCCTGAATGGATGTATGGATCCGAGACCAGCGGGCCTAGACAAAATGCAAACGCTTGCCAGCGTTTTCGTTTCGAATGTTTCTGACGCCTTGGCGTTATCGACAATATTAAACTCAGGTCTTCGTCATCTCTTTACATTGATCATTATCATTTTCCAGCCTCATTCATTTGAATATCATACGAGTACCTTCTTGGGCCGATATAATATTACGAGTACATAGGTTAACATGCCTGACGTGTGTCGTCGGCTTAAAAAAATCAACGTTTCTTGATACTTGCTGGTGAACGAATGAATGGAAGAGCGAAATAGCGGGATGTTGCGCAGTTCGTAATCCCCGAAGTAGGTCGCGCTGATCCCTTGTTCACCGGCGATGTGGACCAAGTGGGGATGACGGCTCGAGTGCGGCAACAAGTCGATCTCAGCTTCGAGGGCTTGAGCACGGCTCGTATTGTGTATGTGGAATAAGTTAAATACCGTTTTGACTTAGATTTATGGCGAAAAATAAAAGAATTTTTTAACGTATAGCGAATCAAATTCGAAACAAAAAATTTCGTTTCGTCGTCAATAAAGACATGAAGATTTATTGTTATTACTTTTATTAAGACTTATTCATAAAACTTTAAACTAGGTTGACAATGACGGACTTAATGTCAATAGGCATTCTCTTCCAGGCGACCCAGGGTGATGGAGAGAATAGAAGTGGCAGGTGGTAGAAGCTTCCATAAAGTAGCATTTTATCTTAATATATATATTTCTTGTGTACGTGTGTATGACAGTGAACTCCTCCTAAACAGCTGGATTGATGTTTTGTGTGTGTTCAAGGGGATTCGAGAATGGTTTAGACGTGGTGGTGACGAATTTATTATGTAAAATGAAGACCCTTCTCTTCTCACACACACATATTACATATTGTTCACACTGAGACACAAAAGCACAATAATATGTACCTATAATAAGGCCTATGACACTAACGGACGTTGTAATATTAATTTCAAGCGGCGAACTCTGTTAAATGTCCTGAATAAATAAAAGAAAAAAAAATACATTTACTTCGTCAGCTTTGAAAAAAACAAATGACACTGGTTCACTTGAATCACTTCACTTCACTTCATACTTCACTGTAACGGATTTTACTTGTAGAAAAGGAGAAACTCAGACAATGCTCAGGCTCTAAAAATAGTTTTAATTGACGGCATGGATAATAAATAATAAAATAAAATAAAAGCATGTTAAAAAAGTAGATCTTCTAAGGCGCTGTAAAAGCAAGCGTCGAATACGTGCCAATTGGTACGTTTTTTCAATTTTTACAATCCGCATTGGAGCAGCGTGGTGGAGTATGCTCTAGACCGCAGCAGTGTCTGTGGGGGAGACCCGTGCCCGTGCCCAGCAGTGGGACGTCTATGGGTCGCAGCGATATCCAGCAGTGTACTTCTAAAGGCTGATGGATGGATGAATGGATGGATGGTTCGTTTTTTGTTTACTCTACGTCGCACAGGGCAACGAACACAACGCCATGTTTATTTGTTTATAAGCACATTTTTTAGCACTGTATTCTTTGGAGATGACATATCTACAGTATAAGAAATCATTGGATGACAAGGCGGTCAGCCTTAAGAAACCTATTAGTTTCTGAATTTTGTCAAGAAAGATTTTTTTTGTCTTGTAATTTTTAGGTTTCTCCAGAACTTGGAGATTGAATTAAATAGACGGATTGATTATTGCTAAATAAATACATAATAATAAACTTTATTTGGCATGAAAAACGTTACAGTATTCGGTGATTAATTACATAGGAAGAAAATAATTAAGTACATTTAAAAACTACGAGTGTCGCTATAATTACAATTTGCACTCAGACCCAACACACTTGTGTTGTAGAGGATCTTCTAGGAGAATTAGTATTCTAGCTCTCTACGTGTTTACAAAAGTGTGGGGAAAATAATTGCAATTTGTTCTATCGACTATGTATTCTATCTATATTATAATTCATTATTTTTTAAAGCGTAATAGCTTTAAAATTAGCGTTAATCTTTAAAAAAAATACCCAATACAGTTTCAATAGTTTGTAAGTAAAGACATCAACGCGCAGGCGTTCGTGTGTTCCGCCGAGTTAAGCAAAAACGGGCGCGGTCGGTTTGTGGTTGGGTGACCGCTGGTGGCAAGCCTTTCATGCCCATGCTTACGGCATGTACGTTAGGTACGGTACCGGAGGGTACGTGAAGCCGTCGGTCCCGGTTGATTTCAATGGTTAAAATAATCGCTAAGCCCTATCGTAGCGTCCATAGCCCATAATGGCTCGCGTCGATTCAATGTTATCGAAAGAGTTATGCAACGAAGGGCGCGGTCAGTTTGTGGATGGGTGACCGCTAGTAGCAAAATTTCATGGACGCTACCGTGCTTCGGAGGGCACGTAAAGCTGGAAACAGACGTTAAGCCTTGTCGAAGACCTTCGGGTGGCTTGAGAACATTCGACACTGGGTTGGCCACTAACCCCTCCACCAATCCACATTAGGACAGCCTGGTGGAGTATGCTCTAGACATCCCGCAGCTGTGTCTGTGATGGAGACCCGTGCCCAGCAGTGTTAGATTGTAGAAAATTAATGAACATAACTTTAAGATTAATTAAAAAATACCATATAATAAGTTCAAAAGGTCAATAACAACTGAAGGTCAATTACACTAGGACTTTAACAACCCGCAACTTTGTAGGTGGTAGAGCCTATAGGGAACCAAATAGGTTTTATATGAAACCTAATTAATCCATATAGAGTTCGCCCTGAGCAGTACCACCGCCCGCCACGGTACCTAGTACCATTTCTGCCATGTAATAATTGTTTTTAAAGCAATTATGGTCCAGTTGGAAAGCTGTGGCTTCCGGTTACACTTCTTTAGAGGCGACCATCTTAGTCCTCAATGGTAGCAACACATATGTGACTGACTTAGAACGAGACTCCTACTAACAAGTACTAACTCGTTTATTACTAACACCAACTAACAGGACTAACTATCACTAACTGTCCCCAGTCCTCATAATTACTAACGAACTGACTACTAAACTGAACTAAAGTTCTAATTAACTCTCTCAACTAATAGGACTAACCATCCCAGTCCCTAATTGAGTCTTGTTCAAAGTCAGTCACAGTTGTCATGGGCGGCAGCGGATGGGTGGTGCTGAATGCTCGTTTGCTTTGTCATACCCAAAACACGACAGTGGTGACAGCCCAGTGGCTATCGAACTCGCCTCTCACTCGAGCGGTCCGGATTCAAACCCCAGCGGCACGCACCAATGACTTTTCTAAGTTATGTGCGATTTAGGAAATTAAGTATCACTTGCTGTAACGGTGAAGGACACATCGTGAGGAAACCTGCATGCCTAAGAGTTCTTCTAATGTTCTCGAAGGCATGTGAAGTTTGCCAATCCGCACTTGGTCAGCGTGGTGGACTAAGGCCTATCCCTCCTCTCAGAGGAGACCCGTGCCCATCAGTGGGACAAAGAAAGGGTTGTGATGATGATGATGATGATGACCCAAAACACGAAACAAATCAGAATTTATTTAATGAGGATAAATATAGCTAACAGAACAGAAAAATACTACAAGTAAACTATTACAACTAAGATAAATACAGCATAGCATAGCATACAGTATTACAAAGAAGCTATTAATAAATAATTAATTACATTGCTCTTAATTAATTCTAATAGGTGCTAAGTTCTATAAGTGCATATTGTTACGAAGGCACAGGGAAGCTAGCGCCATCTAGCGCCGCTGGTGGAACCACTCAGTGAACGCATAGACAACGTGATATCCCGACTCGATACTAGATGGCGTTAGTGGGCCTGTATTCTCGCGTGTTCGGGAACACGCGGTATCTTTCCAGAATCGTCTAGTACTCGCGACGGCACGTATAAATAGTCGCGGAAGGGCCGCGAGTTGAGTTCAGTTCGAGCTACTTTCGAGGCGATTTCGAAGTGAAAACTAGTGATACCGGAGTGATACAAGTGAAACCTACGACTTGGCTTACGACCTAGGACATCGTTAGTGCTTTGTGTTTGGACCTAGTGCATTGTGTTGGACCTAGTGTTTAGTGTTTGACCTAGTGCTTTGTGTTAGTGCTAGTGAATAAAGTCTTCATTGAGTCAGCAGGTCTTTCTCTCCAAATCCTTCGAACCCTAACACGTAACAACTGGTGTCGGAAGTGAGATTTGGAGATGCCATTGACTCCGAGAGAGGACTTACAGGAGGGCGTCAGGACAAGGGCACAACGAGCTGCGGAGGCCACAACTGGGGACCAAGCTCCGCTCACTGTGGGCCAAGCCCCGCCCAGTGGCCCCGCCTACCAGGCCCCGCCCACTGAACAGGCCACGCCCACCAGTGACACCGAAGCTTCTACAGCCCCTCTTCAATTAGGGAGTTTGTTTGTATTAATTCGGGAAATGAAGGAATCACAAGATCGCAAGCTCGGTGCTTTACAAGAGTCACAAGAACGCAAGCTCGGTGCTTTGCAAGAGGCACAAGAACACAAGCTCGGTGCTTTGCAAGAGTCACAAGAACGCAAGCTCGGTGCTTTGCAGGAGTCACAAGAGCGCAAGCTCGGCGCTTTACAAGAGCAACAAAAAGACCTCCAAGAAAAAGTGCTTGGGGCTATAAATGATGTTAGTGACACGGTGATTAAGCTTCGAAAGGATTTCGACGTAGTGGAGCAACGAGTTACCGGGTTGGGATTGGAGGTTGAAAATGTGAAAACCGGCCTCTCTGAACTACAGAAGAAAGTAGTGCGCCTTGAAACCACGGGAATTGCGATGTCTAGTGGAACTACCGTAGTGGCGCAAGGACCAAGAGTGAAAGTGCCACCATACGACGGCACTACTTCTTGGAACGCTTATCGTCAGCAATTCCAGACTGTCGCTACTGCCAACGGATGGACGGAAGAACAATGCCTGACCGCTCTCACTGTTGCGCTCAGAGGGCAAGCTCTGTCGGTCCTGGAAGCACTGCCACATACAGGAAATGGGTTCCAAGACCTGATGGAGGCACTTGAATCCAGATACGGGGAGCGACACCTGGAGCACGTGTTCCGTGCCCAACTGCGTGACAGAGTCCAACGCTCAGGAGAAGGACTACAGCAATGGGCGTTGGAAATAGAAAAACTCGTCAGGAAGGCACACCCAGGAGCCGACACCAAGATGGTGGACACGAATATTGTTCAAGCATTTGTCGATGGAATCAAAGACCTGGAGGTCAGAGCTGCAGTGAGGCTTCGTCACCATACCTCGCTAAAGGAAGCATTGGCGCATGCTTTGGAGGTCGAGGCTGTTCGCCATGACATACGGCAGACCCATAAGATCCGCGAGGTCTCTGAGGAAGTCAAGGAGGTTAAGGCTCCTACGAAGAAAAGATATGGAGTCATGTGCTACAAGTGTGGCGAGAGGGGCCATCTTCAGCTCAACTGCCCGCAGAAGGAGGCCCAGATGGCAAGGATGAAAAGGATCGAGAAACAAATAGAGGAGCTGAAGAAGCAAAGGGCTTCGTCTCCTGCCCGGGATCAGGGAAAGAAAAAGTCAAACAAATGCGTGTTGATCGAAGACACACCAACCAAGACATGCAGCAACAACTATGGATTAGTGACTGAGCTACTCGATGACTGCAAGAGTAACCTGACTTATTCGCAGAGCATGAAAGCAAAGAAGTTTTTACAACGCTACGCGAATATCTTCTCCAGTCAAGAAGGTGACCTTGGAAGAACGTCGATGGTTCAGCACAGGATAGATACCGGAAGCGAGAGACCAATTCGTCAACGAGCAAGACGAATACCAATCGCAAAGGAAAAAGAAGTTGAAGGCCTTTTGGAGGACATGAGAAAGAATAAGATCATTGAACCGTCTGCAAGTCCGTGGTGCTCACCTGTTGTATTAGTGAATAAGAAAGATGGTAGCACGAGATTTTGTGTGGACTATAGGCGTCTCAATGATGTCACTAAGAAGGACAGTTACCCGTTACCTCGAATCGACGACACTTTGGATACCTTGAGTGGCATGAAATGGTTCTCGACCCTAGACCTGAAATCTGGATACTGGCAGGTGGAAATTCATCCAAAGGACAAGGAGAAGACAGCTTTCTCGACCGGAAAAGGTTTATGGCAATTTAACGTCATGCCCTTCGGATTGTGCAACGCACCTGCCACATTTGAGCGACTCATGGAGTGTGTACTGGCAGGCTTAGTTGGAGAGGCTTGCTTAGTCTACTTAGATGACGTCATCATTGTCGGCCGTGACTTCGAGGACCATTTGCGAAACTTGGAGCGAGTTTTCGCAAAAATAGAGGGAGCCAAATTAAAGTTGAACCCGAAAAAGTGTCGTTTATTCAGGAGTAAGGTCAATTATCTCGGCCATGTTATCTCCAGTGATGGAATCCAGACAGACCCGGAGAAACTGGAAGCAGTTCAAAAATGGCCTACCCCTAAGGACAAAACCGAAGTGCGGGCATTCCTCGGCCTATGCTCATACTACAGGCGTTTTGTTCAGGGATTCTCAGAGATAGCCAAGCCATTACATCGGCTGACAGAAGATAAACGACAATTTAGTTGGGATGAGACTTGTGAAGATTCTTTTCAGAAACTGAAGAAACATCTGTGTGAAACACCAATCCTGGGGTATCCACAACCTGAAGGTCGGTTTATAGTCGACACGGATGCAAGCAACACGGCCATTGGAGGGGTGTTATCTCAAAAACAGGGTGAAAGAGAAGTTGTTATTGCATATTTCAGCAAATCTTTATCCAGACCAGAGAGAAACTACTGTGTGACAAGAAGAGAACTCTTGGCTGTTGTAAAGACGCTACAACATTTCAACAAATATCTCATCGGCAGACCGTTTCTACTGCGAACTGATCATGCAGCCTTGAAGTGGCTACTGCAATTCAAGAACCCAGAAGGTCAAGTAGCTCGATGGATTGAACAGCTCCAGGAGTATGACTTCGAGACGGAACACCGCAGCGGAAAAACACATGGGAATGCCGATGCACTCTCACGAAGGCCGTGTTCGGAAGACTGCAAACATTGTGTTAAGCAGGAATCTAACGAAATAACATTAAAATTAACGAGAACAAGTCCTTTGGGTCTCTGGGAGAATGATGCTATGAGGGAGGCTCAAGAAAGAGATGACGACCTTCGGCACATCATCACATGGAAGAAACGGGGTGACGTAAAACCAATCTGGAGCGAGGTTGCACCCACTGGCGCTGTCACTAAGGCGTACTGGGCGCAATGGGACAGTCTGATACTTCAAAACGGAATACTCTACCGGAAATGGGAGAAGACTAACGGCAGGGAGTTCCATCTTCAGATAATTGTCCCAAGAACGAGAGTACCAGATGTTCTCCGTGAAATACATGATGGCGTATCAGGAGGTCATCTAGGTGTCAAGAGGACGTTAACAAAAGTGCGAGAACGATTCTACTGGTTGCATTGTCGAGATGATGTACAGGACTGGTGCCGCAAATGTACTACCTGCGCTGCTGTAAAAGGACCACAGACCAGGAGCCGTGGGAACCTGCGGTTGTATAACGTCGGTGCACCGTGGGAACGAATAGCAGTTGACGTAGCTGGGCCATTTCCTGTAACGGAATCGGGTAACAAGTATTTTATGGTCGTCATGGACTACTTCACCAAATGGCCCGAAGTGTTCGCCATACCAAACCAAGAAGCTACAACAGTCGCTTCTAAGTTAGTCGAAGAAGTGATATGTCGCTTTGGTGTGCCTCTAGAAATCCATTCTGATCAGGGTAGGAACTTCGAATCGCAAGTATTCCAGGAGGTGTGCAAAATTTTGGGCATGCATAAGACGAGGACCACCGCGTACCATCCACAGTCTGATGGAATGGTTGAGAGGTTTAACCAGACTCTGGAGAGGCATTTGGCGAAAGTGGTAGACGACAAACAAAAGGATTGGGACAAGTATATACCACTCTTCCTTCTGTCGTACCGAACCGCCGAGCATGAGAGCATAAAAGCTACCCCGGCGTATGTCAATTACGGTAGAGAACTACGAATACCAGTAGATCTATTGACAGGAGGGTCACCGGAGGGACCAGAGACCGTACAAGACTATGTTTGCAATTTAAGGGAAAAAATGCGCTATATACACGCCTTGGTACGGGAAAATGGGTTACAGTCAAGTGAGGGCATGAAAACCAGATACGACCGGAAATCGAACACGAGCGGCTTCGAGGAAGGGTCACTGGTGTGGCTGCATAACCCAACTCGCCGGAAAGGAAAATCTCCAAAGTTGCAGACCAAGTGGGACGGTCCATACAAAGTGGTTACCCGACTGAATGATGTGACTTATAGGATTCAAAAGCAACCAAGAGGAGCATTCAAAGTGGTACACATAGACCGTCTG
This sequence comes from Carterocephalus palaemon, assembly GCA_944567765.1. Taxonomy (NCBI): domain Eukaryota; kingdom Metazoa; phylum Arthropoda; class Insecta; order Lepidoptera; family Hesperiidae; genus Carterocephalus; species Carterocephalus palaemon. Next base: position 3,101,322 of record OX155655.1, on the reverse strand, counting down.
GCGCGTTACCATGGCAGTAACAACGATGCTCGGGACGAGCATCGCTAAGAGGGGAGTGGTGTTACGAAGGCACAGGGAAGCTAGCGCCATCTAGCGCCGCTGGTGGAACCACTCAGTGAACGCATAGACAACGTGATATCCCGACTCGATACTAGATGGCGTTAGTGGGCCTGTATTCTCGCGTGTTCGGGAACACGCGGTATCTTTCCAGAATCGTCTAGTACTCGCGACGGCACGTATAAATAGTCGCGGAAGGGCCGCGAGTTGAGTTCAGTTCGAGCTACTTTCGAGGCGATTTCGAAGTGAAAACTAGTGATACCGGAGTGATACAAGTGAAACCTACGACTTGGCTTACGACCTAGGACATCGTTAGTGCTTTGTGTTTGGACCTAGTGCATTGTGTTGGACCTAGTGTTTAGTGTTTGACCTAGTGCTTTGTGTTAGTGCTAGTGAATAAAGTCTTCATTGAGTCAGCAGGTCTTTCTCTCCAAATCCTTCGAACCCTAACACGTAACAATATTAAGTATGTTCTGATCAGGCTCACGAACATCGACGGCATTGAGTAGGCGCACTTTTTTTTTTATGGATAGAAGATAGCAAACGAGCTTGCAGCACCACCCATCCGCTGCCGCCCATGACAACTGTGACTGACTTTGAACAAGACTCTATTAGGGACTGGGATGGTTAGTCCAATTAGTTGAGAGAGTTAATTAGAACATTAGTTGGTCAGTTCGTTAGTAGGTATGAGGACTGGGGACTGTTAGTGAAGTTAGTCCTGTTAGTTGGTGTTAGTAATTGTCCAGTTAGTACTTGTTAGTAGGAGTCTCGTTCTAAGTCAGTCACAGAAGTGTTGCTACCCTTGAGGACTAAGATGGTCGCCTCTAAATAAGTGTAACCGAAAACCACATCTTTCCAACCGGACCACAATTGCTTTAAAAACAATTATTACACGGCAGAAATGGTACTAGGACCGTGGCGGGCGGTGGTACTGCCCCGGGCGCACTTGTTTTATCATCAGCATAACGTGTGCATTTCATATTATAGAATAATTATACCTTTAAAAAATTTTTTTTTAAAAAGCTTTTTAAAACTTTTTTTTATTTTCATGCATTGTCATCGGAACCAAATATGTGTGCCAAATTTCAGCTCGATAGCTTCAGTGGAAGTGAGTGAAATATTGATTGCAAGATTCCAGGACATACATACTTACAAGATACATACGAGTGAAGTTAAATAAAAGCTTTTAATAATAATCATTAAAATCGGCATGCAAGCAGATGGGCGATGAACAAACCATCCGTTCGTTGTGAATAGATCGAAGCGAGACTCGCTGCCCGTTTGTCAGAATGTAAGTAGCGACTGCAAACCGCGCTTCTCACGCGAAATCCCATAGTAGTTTTATGACACAGGATATAGGTGTGTCTTACGAATAAAACGTAAGTCAATGTCGAAAATGTAAACACAGTAGAGCTTTGTGATGTTATATAAACAAAACGAATCAACGGGATTCAATACACGGAGGACTCGACCAACCCGTCGATGGTGGTTGCGTTGTTTTATATGAATTCAGAATGTTAAAATATAAATATATTGTTTTTGAAAAGGAAATAGTGTTACATAACTTTAATAAAAGAAATAAAGATAAATTGATTGTACCTTGCTCTAGAATAAGAATCGAAATTATTTATGAGAAACTGTGTTCGCTTCTACATTAAAATGAAAATATTACTTGTCTTTCAGAAAATAGATTTAAATCTCACATTAAACAATACCTCCTTAATAAATCATTCTATAAAATAAATGACTACCTAAACGATAGAAGTCTTTGGTGCGAAGTATCTCCAGCTCCACTTTAAGTTCAAAATTAATGTACCTGTACCAAATTATTAAATTGTAAATTTTGAAAAGAGTAACTAACGAGTTTCTCTCCATGTTCTTCTCGGTAGCATGAACATTGTTAACCGGCTGTAGATAAAAAAAATTATGACGTTATGACGTATATAAATACCATATAATGAAAAATAAATGAATCTGAATCTGAAAATTAGCTTTAGAAATTAAAAAGAGTAAAAGCTCTGTCTGGTCCGCGTATTATTTTATTTCTGTTGTCTGAGTCCTGTCCTAACGACATTAGCCACAACAAAGCATGGCGAACGTAATTTGCGCAACTAGTGCTTCCGCCGCGTCAAGGTAAGCGTAAGAGTTGAGTGGATATGCTGATATTTATTTATTTTTATTAATACGTAAAGCAAAAACTTTATACTCCTTTTTACGAAAATTACGTGGACGGAGGTGTACGAAATTTGGCGCAGTTAAAGTTTATATTAAGAAGGAGTGCAGAAAGCTAAAATTTTTACATAATATGCATGACACATATTTAATAGGGCGCTGCGACCCATAGACATCCCATAGCTGGTCACGGGTCTCCCCCACAGACACTGCTGCGGGAGGTCTAGAGCATACTCCACCAGGTAGTTAATAATAATTAACCAACTATTGCCTAGATTATTATTTGATTGAAATGAATAAATTACAAGTACTTACAGATGTTTTTTATTTATGTTAATTCCATAACAATATCCCCGCCAATCCGCTCTGAAGCAGCGTGGTACGCTTGTTCTTCTGTACGCTTAGGTCTTCTCAGTCGTGAGAAGAGACCTTGAAGAGACCCGTGCCCTGCATTGGCCGTTAATGTACTTGTAAGTGGTTATAAATAATAGTTTTGAATAAATATCTACACTGTAGATTGTCTACAACACAATTACTACTTTATTTGATGTGGTTCACAAATTATAGATAGTTGATAAAATTCACTGTTTCTTCTTACTGAAATTTTAGTCTATTTGAATACATAATAGGGTTTCAGTTTAAATACTACGAATAAAAAAGGGTTAGAGCTACATCGGGAAGTGGGATTGAGCATTGGGGTGACTTGGGGAGACTTATGCCTATATGTATGCTCCGTATTCTAGGTACATAGGTACCAAGGGCACTTGCCCCTTGTGAGGGTTCAGACCCTTATAAAAATCAATAAACTAAGAACAATTGATGTGTGTTTAGTGTTATGTGATATCATTATTCATGCAATGCATAGGGAAACACGATCAACAATAAATCTACCTGACATTTGAATATATTCATTGAATCTCGTTCCGAATAGGTAATGAACTACAGATAATTAAAATCTGATGGAAAATAATATATGTGAGTCTATGCACGAGGTGCATCTGCTAGTTTGCATATCACAACAAACTAAATCTCTAGAGAGTTTTAAACAACAAAGATTTTTTAATCGTTACGACTGTAATAATATTAATATGAAAGAATATTCACGAAAATTATAAGCCGACTTTGCTCGAACAGATAGCAAGGCGGAGTGGTAATGGGCAAACCACACCACTTGCAGGTCGCAGATTGACAAACGATGGGTAACGAAAGGCGTTGAGATCTTGAATGGAGATGTTAGGCTGTAGTTAAGAACGAAAAAAAAAACAAAATAGAAATTTCAAATTTGGAGTAGCGCCCTCCGACCATATTGACCGATGACCTGAAGAATATGACAAACCCTGAGATTTACGACCAATAGTGGACTATAAAAGGCTGGTGGATAGATAGACTTTCCTGCATGCAAGATCCTTGGTCCTCCTTTGTTCCAAATAATTAAGCACTATATACACCAAGAAAATAGCTTATCTACATTGACCAAACGTAGTTACTAGTGAGTAATGCCAACAGACATTTTATGACTAAGGTATACTATAGAGGCAAACGAGCAACACACAAATCTGTCTTTTAACCTCTGAGTTGATTGATTTTACCAAATATAATTTGCCACCTAATTTCGCCTGCTGTTACAAATATAAATTAATGTAGAGTAAAAATTCTGTAGAGTCAGATTTTTATTTTTATGACACGCCAACATAATAACTTTCTGTATATTGTAAAATAAAAAAATAAAAACTAACTGTACAAAATTTTAATTTTTCAAGGCATTCCTGGGTAAACTATCGATGTAGTTGTGTGTCATGAATTTAAGACAAATTATCAATCAATGTGTGTTCTCCAACAAAAATTCTGTGTTTTTGTATATTCAATGCAGAAAGTGTTAAAAAATAAAAGACATTTTTAACTAAAGTGAAATCAAGTAATTCTTATTGTTTAGGAATGTTAAAAACCTGTTGACGGATTTTGATTTGTTAACACAAAATATTTGTATAATTATATTTGAATAAGGGTCCTTTAGGATACAGGAAAGAAGTTTGAATATTTCTTTAATTTCAATAGAACTGCTTCATATATGCAACAAATGTTTACAGTTGAATAAATATTAATATTATGGATATGTAGGTACTTTTTACCCCGGTGATTTTCCCAGGAATAGAGTTCGAAGGATAGATCCTCCTCAAAGACACTAACGTCATTGAGGAGGGTGGCAACTAGGTGTAAACAAAACATTGTTGTCTAATACCAGGCGAGCGACGCAAATATATCCTACTAATATTCAATAAATCGGTATACACGTACGATTTCACGTACTTAAATTACGAATTACTTTCATAAATTACGAAGCAAGTAGGTAATAAAACAACTAACTTCTAACTAACTCATTGTTCTGAGGTATCACACTTTACACTGATGGACGGACTGACATCAACAACAAATACGACATCAGGTTGAAGGAATAATAACAAAGAAACAAATAACAAATAATAAATCAATATTTGCGTGCGAAAAATAATTGTTTATGTTTTCAGCGAAGGACATTCCCTATTACATTGTCGCATCACACAGATTCGCATTCATTCATCAGTTGTAATATTTTATTCTAAAATCCGGGTATTTCATTCATAATAATTCATATAATTATTATTAGTAATTAACTAAATTAACAAATCAATTTATCTATTGATGACTACTGACTACGAATACAAGTATCAAAATAGCACTCACCGAATTAAAAAGAAGAAACTAACACGAAACACTGAATAGTTCGATCTCCAGCCACTGCATAACTATCGCGTGACAATTTTGATCACGCGAGACGCACGCTCCGTACCGTCGCCGAGTGCCGACTGAGGTGAGCCGATAACAAGCCAGGCATCCTCGAATCCTGGGAGGAGAGGGGAGGAGGGAGACGATTGATCTGCGATTTGGCTTCCGTTGTCTCATTTCCTGAATGAAAGCCCTCGCAAACTTGTACTCGTATTAGTACGTCGCGTCCTATGGGACTTACGTGCGTGCGAGTAGGGACTGCTCAGCCAGATAATGTTGTCGAATATCGTGATTTGAGTCTTACAGATAGTAAAATTAGAGCTCTAGCTTCTGTAAATGATCTGTAGATTTTCGCAGACCGTGAGAGTTTTCCATGATGATATGGATGGATGGAGAGTTCTGCATAATGTGCCTTGAGGCACGTGATGACGTGAAGTCTGCCAATCTGCACTTGACCAGCCTGGTGGACTAAGGCCTAGACCTAGGGTTGAGGTAGGAAATACTCGTAAGCTCGTAAGGTTTTCCAAGCAACAAGTTTTGGTTCTTACAAATGTAAATGTAAGAACCAAAAAATGCTTCGATGCGAGCAGTTTTCATGCGGTACGACTGAGCGATGTGCAGTTAAATGTAGCTTTGTTTAGCAATACCACGGACTACACATGTACTTACTTACCTTACTCTATGGCAATACCCTCTGCTCACTACCGCACTAACAATTCCTACTCTTACCGCACTAACAATTCCTACAATTAGTCTTGTTAAATGAAGTTTTTGACAGTTGTCGTGGCAGCAGATGGGTTCTTCATGTTCATTTTCTATCTCATTTTCATAAACAAACTCATCACTCGGATTCCCCGTATTTTGGGTATGGAGGGTTCAAACCTACAGCTCAGGGTCACTGACCACACCGCCAGAGAGCCGTCAGTTAACTCAGAACATTAAGTGCGCAATTTGTCTGTGCCACGTCGTTTTTAATATAGAGAAGACAAATTATACAGAATCAAACAATTACTAGAACAATACTCGAGTCTTCCTTTTTCCAGGATATAAAACAATTTGATATCAATTACATTCGAGGTGAAATCAATTTTACAGTCGAGACGATTTCTTAAACGAATATTCCTACTGTTTGGTACTGGCTAAGCAAGTATACGAAAGTCAAAAATGCATCTACGAATTTTATTTTCTGTTCTTATGCCCGTAACTTACTCGTTACGAATTTCACATTATGGTAATGGTTCGTATACAAATATCTAAACTCATAATTTATCGTAACCATCTTAGTCATTACAGGTAACAACACATCTGTGACCGACTTAAAACGAGACCCTTACAGTTACTAACTGGACTATTACTTATAACAACTAATAGGACTGACTACCACTAGTTCGTACCACTCCTCATACCTACCAACGAACTGACCAACTAATGTTCTCATTAACACCTATTATCTGGACTAGCCATTCCAGTCCCTATTTTAGGCTTGTTCAAAGTCAATCATGGAGTGCGGTCACTATAACCCAAGCTTTGTGCAACATAGAGCCAATAGTATCACCTTGGCATCATCATCTCCTCCACATAGGCGGACTTTACAGAACTTTTAGAGGATTAAGTAGAACAATCAGGTACACAATTTTAGAAATCATGAATGTATCTTGGTATTTGATCCCTAAACCACTTCTCATATTGCGAAATTAACGTTTATACTCGTTCATACCCGGGCAGAACCGGGTGTAAAGCTAGTTCAATATGATAAACTTTAGCATAAAGACTACATTTCATTTTTTTAACCATTCCTGGTTAATACTTTGTGCCTTCTTTTAAACTAGAAAGTGCCTTATTTTAAAAAAGATTACAAATAAACATTAGGGCGAAATATTTGATTTCCTATAAAGAAATTCCTTTTTAAACCCTTATTTCTCCTCTTACAAAATGCCATCATTTTAATATAAAACAAATAAAAGTAAGTTCCTATTATTTTTTTAAATTGTATGGCGTAATTCATGTAAAAGTTTCTGAATCGAAAATAATGAATCTCACATTCAAATGTACGGTTGTATATTTAACCGATGCCCAAAAAACACATAATAATTATACCAAATATATATAACATAGGAAAGATCGTAGAACAGCTACGCATTAATACACAATACACGCTTCCGTTTCCACCCTCTACGGGGTTTATCGTAGCCGTTTGCTACGAAATCTTAAGTAGATGCTACGAAATTTGGCTAGAGTAGTTACGAAGGACGGCAAGTGTAAACTATCCGATGACTTAATTATGTATCTTAATTTATAATGAAGACTACTTACACCTTGGGTTGACAGGGGGAAAATGCCTAGGCATGGCTGGAAATGTAAAAATCAGCTGGTTCCTTATTTGATAATTTCAAGTTGAGAACGCATTAAAATTATTGTTACATAAAATTATATTTGAATTGAATTAAGTATTTTTAAACATCTTTAAATCACGATTTTAATAAACTTGATTACATTAGTTATTCGCGTAGTCCAGTACGATTATAACCAGTGAAATTTTGGTTTGACAACTCCCCATCCAACATGTTATAAATTCTGTTATTTGTTGTTAAATATTACGGAAAAGTAACTACTGTATACATATAACTACTATATACATATATTCCATCATAATATAGCGTGACGATGCATCGCCACGGCTTGTATCGCCACGCCAAAAATCTGGTTTACCCTCCGCCTAAAGATGTTTCACATCAAAAAGTGTGTGAAGGTGGAACGAATGATCGAATGGGCCAGTCCTCACATGAGCAGCGACCAGCGGCTGCAGGCGGGTGTTCTTTTAATATTTTTTACAGAAGTTGCGTAGTGGTAAAATATTTTTTGGAAGGTAGAAAAGAATAAGTTTAAAAATTCCACTTATTTACCTACGAGATTTGTACTTATATGCAGATGTCCAGAATTATAATGCCATAAAATATAATCTATTTACAATGTTTTAATAAATGATGTTCAAGTTTGCATAAATTGTGCATCTATGGATAGAAAACGTAAGTATCTATGAATGTATTCCATGCGTAATTGCTTGAAGCTTGTTTTTCCCATAATGTTGGAATGTATATTGCATGTATATTAGCATTCTTTCAATTCCCATTCAATCAACGAGTTCTAGCTCTGTACACTAGAGTTACTAATAACAGGCCATTACGTAATTTACGTACATTATTCCAATGTAAGCGATATCACAAACTGTACTAAAACGAAATATCTGGTGGATTACATAACAGCCTCGATCCCGATATACTCACGGGAGCCAGCCACAGATTAATTACCGCGAATTATAACTGCGACCTTACCACAACTCGCAATTGTGACATCCGCGCCACTCAATTTAAATAAACGAAACGGATCCAATTAAGCTCACATTGTTAACTAGTTTCCTCAAATGTGATATTTTTGCGTGTAACCAACGAACTAACTAGGCAGGTAGTGATAGTAGTGTGATAATAGAAAGAAAAATTACGTCAATAATACAAATACGAAGTTTACGAAGCAACGTCACGATGAAAATCAGCAACATGGATTCTTTGTTATTCCATAACTTAAGCAGAGTGCGGCACTTTTTGTCATTATATAGTCACGGAATTATAATTTAGAGATAATTTAGAATTATAATTTAAAACAATTTTGTTTTTAATATTTTTGTACGACTGACGATTTAGTCTGAAAACTGAAAACTTTGTTTTGTTTATACATGCATTGTGATACCTTTTTAGAATCTATACAAATATTGTGTGTTTTAAGATAATGGGTAGCTTTGGTAGGTACGGTAGTAAATATTTTGCACAGTCAAAATTTGAAATCTATATATATAAAAGGAGAAGGTGACTGACTGACTGACTGACTGACTGACTGACTGACTGACTGACTGACATATCAACGCAGGGCCTAAACTATAAGGGTTAGAAACTTGAAATTTTGCACAGGGGTTCCTTTTATAACGTAGGGGAGCACTAAGAAAGGATTTTTGAAAATTCATCCCCTAAGGGGGTAAAACAGGGGTGCAAAGTTAGTATGAAACTTTACCGTTTTTGAAGTCAAGTGGGCAACCCGAACGCGGGCAGACGTCGTTAGTGGGTCTAATTCTACGCGAGCGAAGCTGCGGGCGTCCACTAGTTTTACATAAAGTAAAAAATATCTATTACTTTTGATCAACAATACCTATCAATAGATATCGGGTCGGCTCCGAAACTCAATACTCAAAGCCAATTAATTACACTTTTAATTCAGATTAATAAATTTAAATACCTAAGTGTGAAAATATCACATTATTCAAACTCTTTACATAAATGACTAGTGGCCGCCCGCAGCTTCGCTCGCGTGGAATTAGACATTCACTAACTTCAACTAAGGCAAAGTTTCATACTAACTTTGCACCACCGTTTTACCCCATTTAGGGGTATCCCCATTTTCAAACATCCTTGTTTACTGCTCCCCTACGTTATAAAAGGAACCCCATGCAAAATTTCAAGTTTCTAACCCTTTTAGTTTATGGTCCAAGAGCTGGCATCAATTTTTCGGTAGGTATTTGAGGCAAGCTGAAAACTTGTCCAACGCCTCTCCTATTATACCCCAACACGGAACTGCAGACCTGGCTGGTGAGTAGCGGGACAAAATCAACCCCTATATAAATTTAAAAAAAAAAAAATTATTTCCATAGCCTAATACTCGCTGGTGCATAGAAATAATAGATCCATCGCGCCATCACAACGAAATTGGAATTTTGTTCATTGCGCCATCGTCAATTCGTCATATACGTTAGTATCTCTACCTATGATCGCCATCCACCTTGTTCGTGATCATTATATATCAAATTTAACTGCTCGTCGTGATCACAGATAGTATCTTTACCTAGTCTTATTCGGTGATGTCGTAAGGGTCTGTAGGACCATACAGAAAAGTTCATTCGTTAAAAAATCTCGAGATCGATGAATCGAGATTCACGAGTGTCTCATGATCAAAAGACATCAATCCCCCTATTATTACTATACTCTTTGCATCAATCCATACCACGGAGTACTTTGTTAAATACAAAAAATCCATACTTAATATACTCTGTGCGTGTATCAAACAAAACGTTTATGACATATTGTCATGTCATTATCAATTTGACATGACAAATAAATACATAAATGACGTAAAAATACATGCGAAAAATATGCAGAATTAATAGATTTGTAATAAATATAAAGTTAGATTTGTAAGTAATTTAAATATAAAACCTACGTACTTTTTAATCTAATGATACGGAATAATGTGAATACCATGTCCATGCCAAGAAAGTTGTGGGGTGAATTTGATAATCCTGAAAACGACGAAACTGTGCTGCAAAATGTTAATTTCAATCCGATCATCGAATTGGGTATGCAAAACATTCCAGAAATACCAATTACTGTTAAATCGTCACCCATTGAGCTACCAAAGGCTAATATAATCACTCACACAATACAGTTACATGCGTATGCGAGGCAATTAGGAGATATCCTTGAGCAGACAGAAAACGCAGTTTTCGAAGGAGTAAGAATAGGTGCCCTGAGCTTGCCGCCCCCGCCGCCAGAACCAGAGGTTAAAATGGTGCACGAGGCTGTACCGCCTATAAACTTGCTACCGAAAGATTACGGCGACTTTTCGCGGGGAAACGGAATCGTAGTTTTACCGTTCACACCTGAAAGTCACAAACGTGCTTTAAAACAATGTGCAGCAATAGCCATCGGGCATGTTGGTATCGCAACTTGCACCAACACTGCTTTGACTGCCGTAGCTGATGCTTTAGACATTTACTTGACCAACATGGGCAAGTTATTGCGAAACACAACCGATAGAGAATCCAGTGGACTCTCATCAGGTTTCCCTGATGTTGTATCAAAAGTTTTTACTGACCTTCAAGTTGGAAATTTACATGAATTCTATGAGAACCGGGTACTTAGATATCATACAAGAGTTAAAAAGAAGTGTGAGAGGCTTAGATTGCAATGTGAGGAGTTGGCTGTAGGCGATGTTCCCCCACAAATAAAGCTTGAAGAAGTTCCAGAACTACATTTTCCAGCAGCCCTAGATGCTTTCACCCCTTCACTGGAACCAGGCTTCCAAATGCTTCACAGCCTTGAGCAAGAACAACTGCAAGGCTTAGATTTGTTGGATACAGTGTCTACAGATGATTTGAAAGTTGAGACTTTAGATTTTGCTCAACCTGATTCAGTCAAAATGTCTTCTCTTTCTCCAAATGCAAAGAAGAAAAGAAAATAATTGACTCCATGTCAAATGATAATAAACAATGCCTGTAAACTTACATTGTGTATGTGTATGTGTGTATATAATTTAGAATATATGTTTCAATTTTATTGTTATGTAAAGTAATGCCTTTAGATTACAAAACAAAGTATATTAACTATTTTTTTAAGGTTTATGGGTTAAAAGACTAAGGTCGATAAGTTACTGATGCACGTACCTACAAAATCACAAAAGACCACAATGCGATTTCATGTTTTTATGAAGCTCATTAAAAAAAATTACTCATAATTATTTAATTTTAGGTTCAATATACAAAGTAATTTAAGCTCTAAATACCTACATGAAATAAAAATATTTATGGCTCATTGCTTTTTTTTTTCTTTTTAAAGGCATATACGTTTATGGTTTCTGTAACGTCCTTATAGTAAGGGTCAACTCACACTAGCGCAGAGTCGAAGCGACGCGACGCGTCATATTTTTCCGCCTACAGCATATTCATCTCTATTGTTCTATTATTTGAGTACAAATTTCTGCGATGTAAATAATGGAATTCTTCGCCGCTCGGCTGGAGTCGAGTGGATTCGCGAGTCGCCGCACGTACTCGGGGCAGTGACACAAAGTAGACTAGAGGTAGACATATGGTAAGTGACGCGTCAGACGCCGACTACAAGACCGGCACTCTGTGATCCGGACGCGCTTACGAGCATCGCCGCGCACAGACGCGCGTCGCTCGACTCTGCGCCAGTGTGAGCTGACCCTTAGAGCCCATTAGGCTGGGAATAGATTCCCGATTTGTCTCTCCGATCGATAGTCGGATCCAATAGTCCGATCAGACAATCTGAAGGCACTCGTGCCATACATTTGTTTGAATACTAAACACATAATTACGATCCGATATTCGGATCGGACGTTCGAGTATGTATGGTACTTGGTACGAGTGCCTTTCGATTGTCTGATCAGACTATCGGAGAGAAAAATTGGAAATCTATTCCCAGCCATATGTTTGAATGGAGCCGTGACCCACATGATTGGCACGGATGTCTCGTACAAAAAAATTTAAAAAATCAAACCCAAATCCCAAATTGACCCACATATGAGTCAAAGATAGTGAACTAGTGAACGCGTAGGAATCACACAATTTTGCAACTGAAAGTTCGTTACAATTTGAATCAAAATAATTCTCAATTTAATTTGATGCAAGCAAATTAATTCGAAAACTTAGCTCGTCATTTCGATCAAACGTGAAGTTTATTTTGCAGACCTTGAATAAAACCGGTCATACGAAAAAACCAAAAAATATCATACTGCGTCTCCTTCCTTATTTTTTTGTGTATGTACATAAAAAAATACCTACAGTCTATTCCCGTTTTTCTGTCTACGTTAACGGTCTTACTTATAAACGTTACTTAATATTTAATCTATTGCTTAGCAACGGATTAACAAAAACCTCACTTATAAACACTACTTAGCGTTAAGAAGTCGATAGGTAGGGTTTAAATAGCTGTCAAAATTAAACACTGCCGAGACATAGTTTAACTCTCGCTAAGCGGCAAGATGGCGGATTTCACATAAATCAGCTGTTCTATTGTGATGTCTGATCAATTTACTTGCGATTGTTTGTTAGTAAAAAAAATTATATTTGTGCATAAAACATGGATGGATTGGAAGATCTTCGTGATTTCCAAAACGACGTAGCTGATTTAAGCAGTTTCAGAGCAAGGAGGATTCAATTCACGACACTGACAATGTCATAGATAATAGAATATGGAAAAAATAGAACTTTTAACAATTTCGTTCATTCAATATCGTTCTTTGTTCGTTTCTTAACTAAGTAACAGCTAATCAACGTTTATAAGTAATGAAAAGTTAAACGTGGATTAACTTCATAAGAGCGGTTTAACTAAGCGGTGCCTAAGTATAGATTAGTGAGATTTTTATAATGCATAGATTCATAGTATTTGACATTTATGCGAGAGTAAACAGATGCTGTACCGTAAAGCCTTGCCTTATGAAAACTATACAAGCAACCACTTAAAGCTCTATGAAAACTGTTCCGTGATTATAAAATATTAATATGGTAACACTTACCATTCATTTCGAATTTCAATCTGTTTCGAATTATTTGAATCCGATAACGTCTCTTTTGAGGAGTTGAATTTTGTTGTGTTCTTACTTCTTGCTGTAAAATAGGTGTGCTCTTTTCAATATTCATATTGCATTGCAAAACAACTCAAGGTATCTTGTTGTGCACATAGAAGTTTTGCCTAGATAATGTCTGCCAAGGATAGTATCTATTATTCAGACAAATATTTTGACGAGGAGTTTGAATACAGGTAAATATTAAAAAACCATAATTATTCATAAAGTTTTTAATAATATGATACAATAAATACATTATATTTCATAACACCTCTGGTCAGTCTGTAAGTGTTAATTCATATTTTAAAAATATAACCTAGCTTCAAAATAAATAATAATGACAGTTAACACTTTCGTGTGCTTGCAGTGTTTTGCCCTTGGCTCAAAACTGTTAGCTTAGCTCAAAATTATTTACAATACTAGACTGGTTTGAATTCAGGTTTCAGTGCCAAGGAACAGTTTCTGAAAATACCTACTGTATACTACTTTATTGATATTATTTTCGTGTCAATGTTGGTGAATGGGAAATGGTTTTTATTTAGGTTATAAATATTAAATGGAAGTATACTCACCGATATTTAGTACGATTTATATGTCAGGGTACAAATATCGATGTTGAAGTTCACATCATTAACTTATTCATAATCTGATAAAACGATACCGAAGGGTGATTTGTCACAAAAATCGATAGTCGTATTAACTGACACATTACTGTTTATTTCATGTATAAAATAAAACTACTTTTTGTGTATTTCACACAGGAAAGAACATTATCATCTTCATAAAATCTGTAATTTTAGTCAAGGGTTTGAATTTTTTCTCTTTTCAAATGGTTAGAATTGTCAAGTGTGATACACCATATTCTTTTACAAAGTCTTTGTTTGAAATTACGCTTTTCCCTTTCCCATAAGAATTGGCAAAGCAAGTTCCTTCATCTTTGATATTAATTTGTTTTCTTTTTCTTAGCAACATGTTAAACATTTTACAATTAACTTATATGTTTTGGTGCACAAAGCACAGATAAGTGACAAACTGACTGAAGAGATATGAAGAAGCAGGCTTTGGCATAATTATTTTTTTAAAACTACTAAAGACCCTAAACTGGATAATTTCTTAAATTATATAAGAGGGCTTGTCCTTTGGTTAAGTATAATATGATTTTTTTTTCTTTTAAAGACATGTACAGCTCCCAAAAGAATTGGCAAAGCAAGTTCCGAAGAACCACCTTATGTCAGAGCAGGAATGGCGCAGTATTGGTGTTCAGCAGAGCCAAGGCTGGGTACACTACATGACCCATCAACCAGGTAATTTTTTGAAATTACAATAAAAATCACTTGTTTATAATTTTACATCACATTTCAGAAAACACTACTTAACTATGATACTTTAATAAAAATATGTAAGCCTGCCAGGACACAGAACAAAAATTTACCATCCATTACCTGATTACAAATATAGACCCTCAATCAGTTCAGCAGTCCTCCTTAAATGTAGAGAATGACAGTCAATTTCTGTGTGCTTGCCATGTTTTCACTCTGTTCAAAAATTGCAAATAAGTTTGCCCTTTGAATACAACAAAACATAAAAACGGCAACTAGTCTTTTTATTATAGTTTACAATTCATCAGAAATTATTATTATCCACGCCCAGACCAATTAAGTACTCTAACAAAGCTCATGAGGCACACTCAGACTTCCTACTTGCAAGCTGTCACACCTTAAGCAAATTTGATCAAGGTTGAGTGCAGGCCTTGCGAGTAATAGAAAGACAGTTTGTGCAGTTAGTTTCTTGTGGGTATATGTCGGGGAATCACGTATTTTAGCTGCCTTAATGTTGTTTGGTTATTTATTTAAAAAAAAAGACGTCTAAAAAGAAAACATGCTCAAGCGTCGTCACTTCTGACGACTCTGCGCGAACATCGACATAAAGCGACGCCGCGCGCCGACGCGGTCGAAACATTGGCTCAAGATTCTGCCTTGCAAGCTGTGCTCGGTTGGTCTGGAGTTGTCTATTAGTCACCTCAAAACGTATTTTTGGCATTTGTGTACTAATATAAAATTATGAAAATTTTCAGAGCCACATATCCTCCTGTTTAAGAGAAAGAAGACCACCCTTAATGAGAATAAATAATCTTATTTGCATGAAGGCTGTGTTCAAGATGAAAGTTTTACAATAACTTTGATGTAAATCTAGAATATGTTCCTGCCCATAACAAATATCATTATTGTTCCTGTATGAACAAATTGAGTTGTTATTGACTTGCAAGGCTCATATAACTAATGATCCTTTACAATAACAGTGGTAAAGGACCAGTGCCTTAAATTTAGTCCCTCACCTGTGAGGAACACACTAAGTGACTTCGATCAATTTGCTTTAACATCAGGGTAACATTGTGTGGGAACCCCTCAATTGTAATTGAAAATTAAATTTATTCTTGTAGTACATATGTAAATGAGTGATTATATTGAAAATGCACAAGTCTTAATGATAAATGGAAATTTTGATTTGGCATTATATCCGGATATATAAATAATGTTTTATTTGTTATGGGCGTTAAGACCTTCATTCCATAAAATAAGTGTTTGTGTAAATTAGTCATTAGTTTATTTAGTCAATAAGGTTTGTTTGAGACAAGTGCCTTAAATCTTGATATTAATGAGACATTAAACTTACTATATGACATAGCAAACAAAACCGTACCACTAGTCTATTGCTAACAACATACAGGGACTCAGATACAAAACATACTACATGTCCACAGCCAGCAGGGACGAAGACACAACTTTTGCATAGCCAACATGAGGTATCCCCGAGTGATTGGTTGATCTCCTGCTATAGTTAAAGACAGCATTGACCTAAGCCGAAGTCCGTACCCCAGGGGCAGACCCTTAGATCCATCGCACCCACACAATTGAAGTAATAATCATTACCTTTTGGCTTGAGCTCTTTTAAGCTTACCCACCCTACTCGGTGACGCCATAAAGGTCTGCATGACCATATAGTATAAGTCCATTCAAAAAATAAAAACAGTATGTACATATTGGTATTTTTTTACTGCGATTTTGACATTCCCATTGGTGTTTTGATGTTTTGCCTTGACACTATTGCCATTAACTGGAGCAATGTTTTGTTTGTATAGGGCCTATGCCATTTTGATATTGATAATAATAATAATATGTGTTGTTATGTCACATGTTACTTTTATATTGTTTGATGAGTGGTCGGTTAAATGGCCAAAATGTATCTTTTAAAACCTGACAATACAGATTTAAAATTTTCTGATTAGTTTAAAGCTGTCATATTTAAGTACCATGTTTATGCTTTCACCATTAATATTGTGCATTATAATAAGTGGAAGCATTTTAAGTTTTAATTTTAGTAATCTCTTAAGTTTTAGCGTCTAATTTAGTAATGAAATGTCTTGGTAAATTTTTTGCTTTGTTTAATATCCTGGTGTCTTTATGTATATATTGTAAAGTAAGTAGACCTCAAAATAATCCATGAACCATTTGTATACATGACAGAAAGTAGGAGAAATATTATTAGATGATAGCACTAATTTTTTTGTTATCATATAGTGTCAACTCTTTGAATTTTCAATTATTAAAATTTTATTTCCTTCTTTCTGTCCTGTTAAATACTGAATTAGAATCAATGACTAATAAATTATTTGGTGCTATGTTATTGTGGTTGTCTTATTTCATTCAGCCTTCTTTACATTATTTATTGAAGTCCCCAAACAGACTAAAAAATCTGCAATAGTAATATAGGTTTCATAGAATATTGTTGATTGCTAGATGGTTCTTGCAAACAAAAATAAAACAAGTTAACTCATGACAAACTTATTTTATTGCTTTAAATTAAAATCTAATTAGGCCTTACACCAAGGACGTTTAAATAGTAGCCTTACGCCGTCTTCATTTTTTGAGAGAAGTAACATTTTCCGGTATTTTATTGTAGAAGCGAACACTGTTCAGAACTGTGGTAGGTACCTAAATTATTTGATGTATTGTTTATTATACAATACATAATTTTTCCAATGCGAGAAGCGGTCTGTATTACTAATTTACTATCAAGCTATTAAAACAGCCATAGCCCAATGGATCGCATCGATTCAATGTGATCGACATAATTAAGCAACGACGGGCGCGGTCGGTTTGTAGATGGGTGACCGCTAGTGGCAGAATTTCATGTGCGCTACCGTGCTTCGGAGGGCATGTTAAGCATACGGTCCCCGTTGTTTTCAACGGTGAAAACAATCGCTAATTCTTGTCGAAAGACCTTCGGGTTGCTTGAAAATATTCAACACTGCATTGGTCACTAACCCCACCACCAATCCGCATTGGAACAGCGTGGGGGAATAGTTCTGGCTCGGGAGAGACCCATGTCCAACAATGGGACGTCTATAGGTTTTTGGCTCGGATAGGAATGGGAGTGCAATGGATGCGAAAAGAAACACTTTATCAAGAAATAATAAAACTGAAGATGACTATCAAAGGACCATTATTCATTGGTGATTGCGATAATATTGTAAATGCGAAAGTTACTGTCTTTCTGTCTGTCTCGCTTTCACGCCCCTTAAGGGTGTAAAATAAACATAGGGGATAACACATAAACGGATTCATTGTGGAGCTAAAGTTAACGCAATAAGAAGAATCTATTAATTATGTCTAATTTAATTAATATTTACGAATATGTATTTACAGTCGAATGTGAATGTGTTATTAAATGCGACTATCTATTTTTCTATTGTCACAATATGTTTCTTCTTATGTTTCTCAAAATCACTTTTCTGACTGAACTTAGACGGACACTGGTTGCAAGCAAACGGCTTTTGATCGTTATGCGCGTGTCGTACGTGCCGTGTCAAGTGCGACGCACGCGTCAGCCGCAAGCCGCACACACAGCAAACGTGCGGCTTCTCGCCTGTGTGAGACACAAGGTGCTGCTTCAAATCGCTTCTCGTTATGAACGCATGGCCGCATGTGTCGCACTCGAAATTTTTTTCACCGGTATGTCTCCTGAAAAAATTATACAAATTAATTTTTTAATTTATAATTTAATTATTATTATAATTTCATATTAAACAAACAAACATTCGCCCTCAGACTGATGACCTGAAAACGGCAGCATTTAGAGAACACAGGAACGGAGGAGTAGTGCAGATAGAGAGAGGGAGGCCTAAGTCCAACAGCGGACTTTATAAGGATTGAATTATTACGTTTGAATACAGTTTGTCTAAACTAGATTTTAAACAAATATATTGTACAAGTGATAAAAATTCAATTTATACTCTTCAACAGATACAAAGTTAAATTAAAGTAGTAATAAAAGTACATATACTAGACATACCTAAAATATTTATATTATACATACTCGTATATTATTATGTTAAACATAACTTACAACTTATTCTTATTAATACTTAGATTATTGGGTCTAACTAAAGACTTAAATTGCAACGTTTATCCGTAGCCTTAACTATCTACAGATACTTGTTAAGTTTAGTTATAGTATCCGTTTATTAATAATGAGTTATGATGAATATAATTCGCGTAGGACAGGAAAGTTTTTGAACCTCGCGTAACAGTTTCCCTTGGGCTTATGAACTGAATTTTATATAAATAACTAGTGGACGCCCGCAGGTTCGCTCGCGTGGAATTAGACATAACAATAGTTTCGTTTACACCTTGTAATATTAAATAGCCTATGTCACTCAGTGAAGATGCAGCTTTCTAATGGTGAAAGAATTTTTGAAGTCTGTTCTGTTCAACAGTTTTTGTGTGAAAACATTACAAACAAATCTTTCCCCTTTGTAATATTAGTACTACAGATTAGTTCCCTAATTCAATTTTATTTCTGTTAAATTACAGCTTAATAAAAAATGAGAATATAATAGAAATAAGATAATATATTAAAAGTAATGTGTAACCCTGCCAAGTAAGGATAGAAAACAATTATTAGCCTAGGAAATTCGGAAACTGAAGATTAAGACGACGAAGATCAGACGTGTATTTAGTATTCAAACAAATGTATGGCATGAGTGCTTTCAGATTGTCTAATCAGACTATCTGAGAGAAAAACCGGAAATGAATTCCCAGGCTAAGAGGGCTTACCTGATGTGATACTGAAGGTGTCCTACTGTACGAAAACTGCGGGGACATAGCATACACTTGTATGGTGTCTGGCCAGTGTGCTTGCGTCTGTGAACTGCTAGGCCCGCTGATTGAGCAAATTTTTCCCCACAAACGTTGCATTTCAGCGGTTTCTCACCCTTGCAATACAATTGTTAGTATTAACTTAGTGATCCATGACTTGATACATTATCATAGTTTTAAGATACTTTTGGATGGGTGGGCACTGGTGACAATTTTTTTTTGATCCTTTCCATGCTGGAGTTACACGTGGGACCAGTAGTCCCACATGGTATTGCTAGATAGATAACAGTCATTAAGGCATGTCAGAGGTGAGGGCCTACAAACTTCTAAAATAAATGTATACTCCATTTTTCTTGTGCTATCTCATTTGGTAAACTATTGTAGCTTACTTAAGTTGTTGTTTAAAATGGGACATCAAATCGGGCTCGGAATAGTTAGTATCCCTAAAAACTAGGTCTCAAGAAAGGTAGTAGTAGTAGACCATATTTCACTAGATATTGTCTCAAATATATATCAGTATCTAACTCATATTTAATTTGTACTTACTGTATGTATCCTGAGATGTACTTTTAAATTCTGAGCCAAAGAAAAGTTTTTATTGCAGTGAGGACATGAGAAAGGTCGCTCTCCAGTGTGTGTTCTGAGGTGCGTTTTTAGCCGGAACCTAAAAATTCAAACATGGGTTTAAAAATTGATTCACCTCAAGCGTTTTTATAATGTAGAGAGTATATCGAACCAAATAGGTTTTACATAGTATGACCAGGGATGCCCCCCACCCACAGTAACTAGAACCATCTCTGCCATGTAATAATGGAGGACAATAATCATGGAGGGCATATCCACTGTGGCCCATGACAAATATGACGAAACTGGGTATAGAAAAGTTAGTTAAGGATTAGCAGTTTGTTGATGTACATTTTGGTGACCCGGTAGAGGTCTATAGGGCTCTCAACAATAGCTAACAATCTTTAAAAAATATTTTTTTGAAAGATGTGAGGTCTTTTTTTCATTACCTTGATGACATTACTTTGCCACAAGTAAAGCACTGTTGCTTTTGAACCTTCTTGTCATCAAGCTTAGATACTTCTTCCTCATTGTACAGTAAATACTTCTGTATATCTGTCTTTATTCTGTTTTCACAGAAAACAGCTTGATTGAGGGTAATGCTATTGTCATTTTGTAAACTGAAAGTATCGTCATCTAAGAATGGATTTTGACAATTTTCATCACTTGAGGAAACACATTCACTCTTGACAATACTCCCTTTCTTCTTCCTAATAGAATGATGTTCTAATTTTGACTGAGATGAACGTAACTGTACATCAGATTTCTTGCAGACACTTATAAAGTTTAAACATGTATCTAACATTTCAAGGCATTTAGAACATATAACACTGGGCAGACCATCTTTCGGGTGTATCTATAAATAAAAAGAATAGAAGAAATTAAGTAATATTCCTTCTACACACATTAAGTTATCATAGGGTGAGGGCTGAACTTGAAGTAAGTAAGTAGCCAATATTCCTTCTACACACATTATGAACATAGGGTAAGGGCTGAATTGAAGTAAGTAACCAACATGTTTAATTGAAATCAATTGGGAAAAAAAGTTATTGAACCTGGAATGAAACTTGAAAGATTTTTTGAAGTTTATTCATACTTTCATATTATCTATGGGGGTTCCAATATTACAAAAGGGGAACAAACATGACTCGTATTAATTGAATAATTAATATTGTTTTTATACATTTTAGAATGTAAAAAAAAATTTGTCATTGTATTGAAATTACCTGAATTTTCGTCAACGACATAACATTTGTAGATATCATTACAGAGTCTCTAATACTGAAAATACTTATTAAATTTTCATTTCCACTTAAACATATTCTACACTTTTCTGCAGTCATCTTTATCAATTTAAGCAGTCAGTATGTATGTATTATTAATAATTAATTCAATAATACAAAAAATAAACACAGTAAAAAGCATCAACAGCTGACATGACAGCTGATTATGACAAAGTCACAATCACAGAGTACAATTAATGTCACAATCTAGTTAATAAAAGATAAAATCATAAAATGGGAATGTATTAAAGTATGTTATCTACTAATATATATTAATCTGTGTGTGTTCTGTTCTGTCTGTGCACAGAACCACAGAGGACATTTTACATACAGAAACACAGAATAAACAAATATACATATTCTGATTCTGTGGTATGGGACCTCTCTAACGCGGTTGATCGGAGTTAGCCGCATTAACATGCTACAATAGGCTTATCATTTTAGTTTCCAAAAATCTGGTTATACTTTATTAGAGGCGACCATCTTAGTCCTCAAGCAACACATCTGTGGTGACTGACTTGGAACGAGACTTACTAACTAGTACTAACTGGACAATAATTACTAACACCAGCTAACAGGACGAACTACCACTAACAGTCCCAGTCCTCATACCCACACGAACTGACCAATTAATGTTCTAATTAATTCTCTCAGCTAACTGGACTAACCATGCTAGTCCTTAAATTGAGTCTTGGTCACAGCGGATGGGTGGTGCAGCAAGCTCGTTTGCTATCTTGTATCCATAAAAAAAAATGCGGACTGACGGAAGAACGGACGTGAACTGACTTTTCACAGCATTATTGCTGTCAAATGTGTCAAATCAAAAATGTCAAACTGCATTTACTTTTTCTATTTCTAGTACCTATCACAGAGTACATTTTATAATTGAACATTTTATAAACTGAAAGTACCTATTAGTAATTTTATTCATGCATGGCATGCATGTTACAATTTTTTAACAGTATTCGCCATTTATATGAACAAGTTTCGAGCATTTTTTTTTATATAGCTGTGTACCTAGTCTGTGGAAATGAAATAGATATACACTTTTAGGAGACCTAATTACACTTTCAAATTAACATTCCATAAAAAACGTAGTGATTACTTGCTCAGTGATTCCATAAACCTATGGTGAAAGGTGATAATAACGCATAAGATTGAAATATTAATTTAAATTATGTCTAATATCAAGCTCTATCATTTTCCTGTAAGCGGCCCTTCTAGGGTTGCGTTATTAGCGGCGAAGTTAATCGGGGTTCCAGTAGAAGTAGTTATTATAGATTTATTTAGGAAAGAACAACTGAGTGAAAGTTTTTTGAAGATTAACCCGCAGCATTGCGTACCCACTCTTGATGACGACGGATTCGTTATTTGGGAGAGTCGTGCCATAGCCTGTTACCTCGCAGACAAGTTTGGAAAAGACGATGAAGTGTATCCGAAAGATCTGAAACGCCGCGCCGTTGTCAACCAAAGATTGTATTTCGATAGTTCATTCTTGTACCCGAAAATACGAGCTATTTGTGTAAGAAATGCATATAACAGACTATCCATTCTCCATACCAAGGAACATTACATTCACGAGCTCCATAGTGACGTAGTCTTGTAATTTTTTATTTTAGTACCCGATCCTGTATCAAGGAGTGACAGAGATATGTAAGCCTCTGAAAGATGATTTGAATACAACATTAGGATTCTTAAACCAATTCCTTGAAGGAAGCAAATGGGTTGCAGGAGACCATGCTACAATTGCAGACACAACAATTCTGGCTTCTTTGTCTGGAATAATTGTAAGTAAATAAGTAATAAAAAAACGCTATACACACAGCCCCGCAATAGGCCCAAGTCTCTGTTTTGGATGGTGGACAAATACAGAAAACAACACAATTTTTCATCCATGACCTGTGTACAAATATAATACTTAGGTACCCGGGACCCGTGGTTTGGTAGTCAGGGTCACTCACCACCACTACTGGTTGTTTAAAATCCATCCATCCATCAGCCTTTTGAGGTCCACTGCTCTCCTAAACGACACCACTCCGACCAGTCCTGTGCCTTCTGAAACCAGGGGTTTAAAATAGATAGATAAATTAGACTATAACCAGATCATAAACATTAAAATCTAACAAAGCAGCTGGTAATTTTTTTAGTTTATTTAACAGGTGCTTAACTATCCTGAGTCTGAGTCAATTTAAAATTTTAAATAAAATCATTTAGGTGCCAAATTTCAGTATATAATTTGGCAACAGGATAGCATATAATTGTTACAATTTAATAAGTTATTTAGTAAGCCACCAAATTCTACACCTAGTCCATATGAGAAAACAAAAGCTTTTCTTGTCGGTGAAGGCTATATGAAAGATGGTACCAGCTCTTTTAGTTTCACAGTAGCTTCTGCATTATAAGAACTTGAGGATGGACCATTCATGTCAACAATATTATTATTTTCCGCCATATGATGAATTGATTGGTATAGTTATTATTATTGTAGGATTAAGGATTTATTCCATGATCAATAGCTTATCCTATATAACATTTAAAATTAATAATGTTAAATAAATGATTTCACTTTGACTTGACTTCAATGGGAAGACAATTTCATTTCAGTGCAGTTTGTCCTAGGCTAGACCAGTTCATCTTATATTATATTATTATAATGTGTCAGAATATATCTTACCAATACCATCTTACTGGCTTGGGTAGACATTTTTAGTTTACAAAGAAAAACACCAGTTAACCAGGGAATTGTATGCATTTTTTAAATTTATTTTCAGGAGGTGGGGTGGGATATGTCTGCATTCCCTAATATTCAGAGGTGGTTAAAGGACTGCACTGGACTACCTGGTTATGAAGAAAATTTGGAAGGTGCCAAAGCATTTGGAGCTGCTGTGAGAAAGAACTTGAAGGATTAGAGCAATGAAACACTGCTATAAATATATAAATAATTCTATTTTGTTTCCATTTACATGTTGAACTTAAATATTATATAGTGTTTGTATTTTTGTAAGGTGAATAAAGATTACCTAAAAATTCTTAACACAAGTTGGTGTTCATTTTTAACTCTTCTCTTTATAACAATCTCTGATTTAAAGCCTTTAGTGGCCATAATATGAATAACTTCTTCTGGAATGTTCTCTTCGATCAACAAAAGATAAAATGTTCCACTTTCTGCTAGTATCTTTGGTAATGCCTCCAAAAGTCTATCAGTGACCTCTCGTCCTTTAAGACCCCCAGCCCAGCTGGCTGTGATCCCGTCCCCCCCACATTCATCCGAATCTGTGACAACATAAGGGGGATTGAACACAACAACATCAAACTTTGCCTTAAAACAATTTACCAAGTCCATTTTGACTGGCTCCAGTATTACCTTATTATAGGATGCTGTGGCCTTTGACATAATGCATGCTTTAAAATTGACATCGGTGCTGAAGCAAAGGGTTTGGTGGAATGCCATACCAATAGCAGTTATGACTACTCCACTTCCTGAACCAACTTCTAAACAAAAAGTAGGATTTTTAGACTTTAAATACTGTAGATCTTTTTCTAAGGCATCAATTAGGAGGAAACTGTCTTCAGCTGGCTCATAAACATGGTCAAAATCAGCCTTATCAATGTGGTTTTGATGAGGAGTCTCCATTGGATCAGTTGATGAAGCCCTGCTCAGGGGCTATGCTGCTGGTGCTCTGCTGAGGCTCTGGTGTGGTCTCAGGTATTGATGCTCTGACAACCTTTTCCTTGCTAATCATACGTCTTATCTCATTCAACCGATCCTGCAATAATTAAAATGAGAGTTAATACTTTCAAGTACAGCGTGTAGATGTATAAGATTTGGCAAATAAATATATTATCTATATTCTATATTCTATTCTTCTTCTCAAATAAATATATTATCGAATTTAATACATATATGCAACTAAACTAGCAATTCAAAGACTCCAAATTAACATTATAAATGTTCATTTTAAACTTATACATGCCTGTGATGCCTGTAACACATTGAGAACCACAGTAACTTTTTGTTTACAAGCTATAAGCTTCTTGACGTAAGGATCCAACTCTGGGTGGTTGTTCAATGCCTCTCGAACCTTCTGTAGCTCTTCATTCAAAGATTCTATCTGTTGCTTCAACTCTAACTGTGCTATTCTGAAAAATAAAGGTATGGTCAATTGTATCAAGCATTACTTTGCAGAAATCCACTGTAATGTAGTTAGTTTTAACTTTGCAGCCAAGGAAAAACGTGTTTGATGGTGTGCTTTATTAGCATAAATTCAACAGAGAAGATGAAACAATCTTGAATATGATAAAATTTAAAAAATTTCTTAATAGAAAAGATTACATACCTTGTTGCTCTAACCCTATCGTCGAGTTGATCTACAGTGGGCTTTAGAAGTCCCAATAAACCTTCGGCAAGTGTATCCCTTGTTGGATTGTCGCAAAGATTGCCTGTGTTTTCATCTGCTGATGTAGTTGTGCTTTCAGTGTCATCCATCTTTTACTAACCAAGCTTAATCCATTTCTAAACCTAGCCTTTGAAGTGAGCTTTTCTATAATGAGAAATAGTATTATTTTGAATTGAATTGCCTTCTTTCTTGGTTTCGCTTGCTTTACTTACTTCCACTTGTCATTGTCATGTTGTGTCATCTGCATGTCATATCATGTCATGTCCTCATCACAGACTAGGTAGAGATACTACGTATGTCCTCATGTCAAGTCTCAGACATTCTTTTTTCCATAACTGAGTGTTAAATGTCTTGCATAGATCGCTTAAAATAATGTCCAACGATCTCTCTACCCCATGGCAGGCAGGAGGTAGGATTAAAAATCTTTTCTGTGTATGACTCTAGTGTTAACTTTTCATATTTCAAGTCTAAACATTGAACAACTTATGGGTGGAATTTAAAAAGATATTAAAAATAAACAAAATTAAATAATTTTAATTAATTTTTTAATTTAAATTTATCCTAACAATTAATTAACTACGTGAAAAATCCTAACTAGTTAATTATACATATTTGCAATTTAACATTCTTAACTAATTTTATACGTTGCATAACTTAACATAATTTTGTATACCTAGTAAAAATTGGCTATTGGTTCTGCTAAGATTACTAGCAGTAACAGTATTGAGCAACTATATTTTTAAGGAATAACTTTTATTCAGTCCTTTTTAATAAATAAATACTGAAAATTGTTTAGTTTAGTGTAGTTTTATAATCTACTAAAAATAATTTCATGTCTTATTCTCAGTCATGAAGTTATGTGATTATTACTTTAATTGTTAAGTTAAGTATTATTACTAAATACTGCAATTAATTACCAGCAAAAACGTAATAGTAGATATTTAAGTACAAAGATAACAGTGTAAGCTTTCTAAAATATAATCTACATCACTGTAACATTTCAAAATATAGTACATACTTAATTCTACAACATGATTTGATTGCCCCATCATTCCTTACAAAACAGGATTACCTATATAAATGATGCAACTTACTATGACCGGTCAGTCTATTAGCTGTTAATTGAAATGGCAATACGAATCTATTTATTTATGGATTTATGTGTTTATAAGTCATGTAGGTGGTACCTGATGCGAAAACCTGCCTGCCGAGTAAACCGTAAACAGCGTATTCTCGGTCGTTTCCTCGTGGTCATACTAATATGCCATATCAGTATGACAACGAGGATATACATGTCCACGTGGTCATACTCTTATTTCTGAACATTCTGTGAGGAAAACCAGCCTGTATTTATAACTACAGGAGGAAGGCAAAACCTCTTTTACTGGTATGACAAACTATATAGTAGGACCACGAGAAAATGGCGGTATTCTTGTCTGTATAAATAATATCGTACCTATTCAATTTTATAACGTTACGTTCAAAAGGGATCTTTCTTTCTAGAGGTTTATATCATCCCTATATTATGAGGTATATCTGTAGACTGATGGAGATCTGCTGTATTTATGGCACATTTACTCAATCGTAAAAAAAAGAGAAAATGTTTACATAACAAAAAAAAAATAATCTTGTAGCAGTTATTTGCATTGGAATGAAAAGTATCTACCCTAATTTTATTAGTACATCCGCATTCTAATTTTGAAGCTACAAGGAATCCACAAGCTTTCGCATCTGATCCTTTACATGGGACTCCATGTTGACATAATCTCTTAATACTTCTTCGATCATATCTACAAATATCGTTGGCCACTGAAGCTCTAGGGTTCTAAGACGTTGGGCGGCGCCACAAGCAACTTCAATCGTATGTGACAGTTGACCACGGCCGCGAACTCTCCAACTCATGTCCTCCTGTAACGGTAACTCTTAGGAGTAATGTTGTTGGAGTACTTCTCAATTTCTCTTTTACTTAACCAAATAAATATACCTGTGAGACATTCCCTTTCTTGTACTGCAAAGCTTCTTTTGCAATGACGTCTCTTAGCGCAGGGTCTGCAGCTCGTAACCACGCTTTTGCACTTATTGAACTATTTCCACTCCTTCCCAATCTTGACAAGAGCGGTTGCAGTGGAGCATCTGGCAGAGCGCGTAATACTAAGTCGCTTAAGCCACCATAAGTTCTGTTTGCCGCTTTGAGTTCTTCATCGGATATCTGTAGGTAATTAAAGTATTTATTATTATTTCTTTTCAATATTCTTCCAATTTCCTTTTTTATTAAAACAAATTTCTAAGTTACCGGCTCATCGTTAATTTTTTTTAGTCCCCAGTGAGCGAGCCTGTAAACGGCGTATTCTCGCCACGTTTTTGTGCAAATAGGATTACCCTCAGGTAGTACAGTTAGGCCCGATAATCCGCGAAACTCTGCTAAGGCATGCAGCTGGCCAAGGTGCTGAAGACCAGTCGCGCGAAACGATATTTGGTTTACATTTGGAAATCTGCGGACAAATATATTAATTTGATAAGCAGTTATGAGTAATATCAAATTTTAATGAAAAATACGTTGAAGCGTTCAAACTTACTTAGCTTTTAACTCAGGCAACGACTGTGCAACTGCG
Organism: Carterocephalus palaemon; assembly: GCA_944567765.1. Lineage (NCBI taxonomy): Eukaryota > Metazoa > Arthropoda > Insecta > Lepidoptera > Hesperiidae > Carterocephalus > Carterocephalus palaemon. The sequence goes on along the minus strand of OX155655.1, from coordinate 3,072,910 downwards.
CTGAAGTGCACGTAGTGAAATGCAGCTTTAGTAACGGTCCTGGCTCTCTCCCACTCCCAATCCCGTGCAAGTCGTCGGACCGCACCGGCACCCCAAGCGCTCACAATGCCATCACATACTTCAACCAGATAATCGACACCTGTGTATTTACAACATTTGATTTTTAAGTATGTAGTGAGTAGCCATTAAAAATATAATTGTAGAATAACAAGAAAGTATTAAAGTTATCGTTGGTAAGTAGGAAGTAGAAGTAGGTACGCTGTTTTACCGCAAAATTTTAGATATTTTTTATATCTCAGCACGCCGCCAATCTATTCGTGCTAGTGGCTAAATACAAGGTTTGAATTTAATCCTATAAATAATCCTAGTAAATTGTTCCGATTATAAACTTCTTACCTTGCTCTCTATCTTTTGACACTGGTATTGATTTAGGCACGGGCTCCGACGATTTTAAGCTTGCTAAACTTTTTCCAGATTTAACCCTAGCAGTGGATGCTCTATGCGCGGATGAGGCTCTTTCAGTTCTACGTGTTATTGTTGCGCTTCTAATATTCCTATTGCTTATTTTACTATTGAATGAACCCTCGCGTCGTATCATTCTACTATTGTCACTACCAGACGTTGAAGATCCCACATTTGTACTCCCTGATATGTTGCTTACATTTTCATGATCAGAGTTCTTGGCTTTATTTCGTCTACTCTCGGGGTCACAAACTGATTTTGATCGCGTTGAGCTGAAATTTTCTCTTCGTCGCAGAACAGTAGGGGCACGTCGGAAGCGTCTTTTATTGCTCTCTTCCTCACTGTCGCTAGTGGACGAAGGTAAAGAACTAAACGATGAATCTATAACTTGTTCTGCGCTTGAGATACTTTCCCATCGCTTCAAAACTGGATCTACGTCATCGGATAACTTAACGTTTTCAAGCGATGAAATGATTGGCAGTAATATTGGCGGTAATCTCATGTCACTGTTAGTAGATGTGGATGCATCGGTCTCTTGTGATAAACTTCTGTTGGAGAAATTTACTCGTCTCTCAGTAGGTTTTTTTGCTGTGGAACTTCTTTGCAATTTCTGTATTGCTGCTGGTTTTGACGTGTTATCTGAGAAGCCCTTGCTGCTTGTATCACTTTGAATGTGAGAGTCATCCTTTTGTTGAGTAGAAACAACGACATCGGGCAAAGCTGCTGTTTCAACAGTCTGGGTACCATCACTCTGAGTCACAATCACTGGGGTATCTGAAGACTGTGGTAAGTCTTTATCACAATCAACACTTTTCGTAGGACTTGCGGTACTGATAAAACATTTATTTTCGGATCTGAAATGAAATGAAACTTTATGAAATATTTTGTTGATAAGTGTTGAAAACATTTTCGCAATTTACTTCATACACAACATTGTAGGTCGAAATAAACCTTATAATACTAACAGTTTGATAAGCAAATAAAGATAATAATACCTAAGAAGTTCCCAGTTAGTGCGAGCGTTATGTATGATCTGGTCTCGACGAGCAGCCTGCTGTTCAGAGCCACCCAGCGCGCAATACGCGGCATGAGCAGCTTCCTTATTGCTTCGCCAAGCCATTGCAGCTTTCCTGACCTGAATCAGTGGGGAAGCAATACTTCGCTATTTTTCCCTAATAAGTTCTAATTAAATAATATACAAAGATAACAGGTAGGTGCTCGTATAATGTACAAAGATTATTAAAAAATACTATGTAATTATTACTTTACTATAACTATAATAACAAACAATTATATTACCTAGCGTTGGTAGAAATAAAAAATCTTACTTGTTCAGTTACGTGCATGTTGGTCAGAGTGATTAAATTCGGAAGATATGATACAAGGAAAGGTGTACAATCTCCACCCATAGCGACTGGATTGCCATCAAGGGAAACTTCCATAAGCGACGTAGCTTCGGCCAAAGAAGAGACATCTTCAACACTTAAAATAAGTTTAAATTATTATCGTTTCGTTTTATTACATTAACGGTAGTTAGTAGAACTTTATCTTAAAACTGCATCTTACCTTTGTAAGTCATTGTTACCAAGATATAATTTCTGTAATTTAGACGTATAATTAAAACCAAGCAACTTTCTCAATCGGTTTCTTTTCAAATTGAGTTCTCTCAGTGATACGAGTCCTTGGAGGTCATTTTGCCCAATACATTTCATTTGATTACCGGCCAGATTTAGAACTTTCAGCTCACTTAAATTTGCTAAACCGCTTACTTTTGTGATTCTATTTCCATGTAAATCCAGTACTTCTAGTTTAATCAAGTTGGAAAGACCTTCTATTCTCTTTATTCTAAAAAAATATTTTTAAATGATTAAAAATTTATGATTTGGTTTTAACATAAATAATAAATGGTAAAAAAATAATTTTGCTACCTGTTTTTACCCATTAACAGCACACGTAAGCAGAAAAGTCGATCCAGTGACGTAATTTTGTCGATTTGATTATCATAAACATCGAGGAACACCAATTTACTCAGGTCAAGAGAAGATAAACCAGTCAAGCTGTTGATTAAGTTATGCTGCAGCGACAGTAACCGCAAACCTGGCTCTCCCACTATGTGCGGTATTGATGATAATCCCCTTCTAAAAAAGCAGATTTAAGGTCTAATTTATGGATTCAATATTAGTGTTATCTTTTTTTTTATTCATCTGAGGTTATCTTGGTAGTTCTATTCTAGGGTTTATGGCATTACTACGAGTTTAAAACATTATTACTAGTTTAATTCACCTGTCAAGGCTTATTCTATCAGGCAGACGATCTTTTTCCTGTGCAGTTCTAGAAAGCTGCACTTTACCCTCACCAACAGCTTGTAAATTAATGATGTCATCTTTGCCATCTTCTTTTACGAGATAGTTATTGCTAAAATATAACAGATATTTCTATATTTTTAGAAGCAAAATTACGTAATACTAAACTATACCATGTACTATGTAACATGAAAATCAAGACCTCATTATTTCTTACCCAGTGAGAACTGTATTTGAGCGTTGAATAGTTCTTGAACGAGGGTCAGCTAATGCAGGTCTGATTTGCAGAAATAATCGCCTATCGCTATTTGTCGACTGGTCTGCTTGATCACCTCCAACGTCAAGTGATTGTGCCGATCGCCCTCTTGAGCTAAATGATAATTTTCTTATCTAAAACCAAAATAAATTACATTAATTTTTCTATCCCGATCACTCAGCTCGATCATGTATCCCACTATACGAAAAAAGTTAATCTAACATTTCCGCGACTAGATGTGATAGGCATTTATTTATTAAATTGAAAAGTTAATTATTGACGTGAATTCCATTGGTCCCTTATGATATTTTAACCTTCATGTGAAAGTAAATTTCTCTAAAAGGCAGTTTTGGTCCATTTTATCAGTTTGGTTGCTAAGAAACCGTATCTAAGTAAATGTAATAGAATAATTAATGTAAAAGGCTGTAAAAGGTGTTTGGCTCGAAGATTTGAGTTGCATCGTTGTTTGGGCATGCATGTGTCTTCGTTACATTTTCCTTACTGTTTTAATTTACTGTAAGTAATGGATGTAAAAGGGAAGATGGAGATGCTACGGAGATTAGAGATACCTTTAGAGATACCTACTACGTATGCTGTTCATAGAAATGTACTTAAGTTCAATAGGAATACAGTACCTACAATACGAATTTGACTTAACGATCGTAACAATGAAAACTATAAAGCTGTAAATCCCAAAAAAAATATCATTCGCACAATCACAACTCAATCATCGAATCTGTAAATCGTTAAGTTTATATGAATATCATACATACTTTTTTTGTTGGTCTGAGTACACAATTCGAATTAGCTGTTTGACAAGGTGATATCGTACGTTAAGAATGAGTTCATTCCATGAAAACTTTTACCGGCAGGATAACCCACTTCCAGTTTTTTTTGATGTGTCACCACTACTCCAATTTTTGACTGTCACAGTGAATTATTCCAAGTTTCCTTGTTCAAATTCTTGATCGAAATTAGCTGTAAATCCCAAACAAAAAAAATAAAATCATTAACATAATCATCGAATATAACGATCCAACCGATAAGTTCATCAATAATTTAAACACAATCTATTACTTCCATGCTTCATCCATCAATCAACCTTTTGAGGTCCACTGCTAGATTTAAGCCTGTCTTATACAACACCACTCCTGTCTTGTGTTTTGAATCATCTATCACAACATTCTTATATTCGAATTAGTTGCTAGACAAGTCGTATCGTACCTACGTTAGGAAAGAATTCATCCCATGAAAACTTTGCAATGCAATTGCCCGGTCATGTCATGTCTTACAGCAACTATAAAACAAGACGCCGTGCTACTCGTGCTAGTCCATCCATTTGCCCTGGAAAGAGGGATGGGATAAGAAAGTAGTATCACTACACTAGTATCTCTACCTAGTCTGTGATAAGAAAAGAAAAAAAAAACTACAAAAACAAAAGAGCATCAAAAATCTAAACTTGAAAAATCAAAATATTACTTAATTTCTTTTTGGAGATACCAAAGTTATTTTAATAAGTATGTGAGCACATTTATTTATGAATCGATTGTTGAAAAAAGTATCTTCCTTCAGTAACACAATACGAATTGGTATAAGACGTGCATCTTCCTCGTTAAAAATGGTTCGTTACTTTACAAATCCTTTCGATGACTACTCTCCTGGGTTGGAGCTGGTATTACCAAAGGGTTTTCTCATCCAGCAAATTACGGATCATGTTAATAACATAATTAACCGACTGAAGCCGGTGCCGAAGAACGTCGATGGAGGCTTGTATGTCGGAGTTACCGGCGTTTCTTACATGTTCTATCGACTCTCTAAGAACCCGGAGCTGGCCGAAAATAGAGCTTATTATATTCAGAAGAGCATGGAGTACTTGGCGCCCGCCTTGGAGACATCTGCGGGGGAGACTACTTCGTTTTTGCTCGGTGATGCGGGGACGTACGCCCTCGCTACCGTTGTAATGAAGAATGCTGGTGATCAGCGGTATGTGGATATGATGAAAATGTTCGTGTCACTGTACGCTCGCTACCTACAGCCCAATTTTCTGGACTGCGGCGCTGACGAGCTGTTCGTGGGACGCGCTGGGTACATTGCAGCAGCGCTATGGCTCCACCGTGAGCTCGGCGCACCCGTCCTCAGCAAGGAGGAACTCTATAAAATATGCGATGTCATAGTCCAATCGGGACACTCGAAAAACACAAAATTACCGGTAACCCTACCGCTAATGTATCACTACTATAAAACTTACTATCTGGGTGCTGCTCACGGAACCAGCTTAATATTGCAGATGCTTATCACTGTACCAGAGTATTTAGAACATAAGCCATCAGCAGCAAAAGAAATTAGGGAGACAATAGAAGCTTTGACATTATTGCAAAAGCCTGATGGGAATTTTCCCAGTTGCTTGGAGGAAGCCACTGCAGATGAACATAAGCTGGTACATTGGTGCCACGGTGCTCCTGGCATTGTGTATCTATTAGCGAAGGCCTCGCTCACCTACCCTAGTGATGAAAGATATATCAAAGCCTGTGAGAATTCTGCGGAAGTAGTGTGGCAAAAGGGACTGCTATACAAGGGTCCTGGCATATGTCATGGGGTAGCAGGCAATGGATATGTGTTCCTATTACTATATAGGTTAACAAAGAACCCAATGTACCTACATCGAGCTAAATGTTTTGCAAATTTCATGAATACAGAGAAATTTATTAATGATGCAAGACTACCAGACAATCCGATGAGCTTATATGAAGGTTATGCAGGCACTGTGTGTTTCCTATCAGATCTTTTAACGCCTGATAGTGCCGAGTTCCCTTTTCAAGATGTATTTTTCTCATATTGATTTTCTTTTATTTCTGTTGTTAGGAATAGTATTTATGTGAATCGCCTATAATGGGTGTCATTGAATATTTAAAGTGAAGTGTAGACAGTAATGGGTAAAAGTGAAATGTAATTTTCATGTCATTCACTTCTGAATATAAAATGTTACTGCTAGTCATGTCTATTCTATTATTACAATTTTTTTTGTAACTTCATGTGGAATGAACCAAAAACAGCAATTAAAAATGGCTCAAGGCATTCTCAAGTGTAGAATATCTCTTGTACCTCTATCTATTTAAAAGGTATTGTTATAGATAGTAGATTTTAAGTTTTAAATTGAGAAAAAAAGACATTCTACTATTCATTTTGTTTAGACCTTTCGAAGTTTGTTACAGGTTCCATGTCATTCACTTAAAAATATTCTTGTACTGATAATTTTTTATTTAAGAAGGGTTAAGCTGTGATTCCATGAAGTAGATTATAGCATGCATTTTAAGTGTAGACGTACTTGTGTAGACATCTTTGACAGTAATTGGAAACATTACGACCATTAGGTATGCTACTAGCAAGCTGTCTTCAAATCATATATTAATTTTCAAAGTAGGCATCAAAAATTAGTATAAAGTGGAGAGCAGAACATTCGAAGAACAATATCTAAACAGTTTCAATTACGTAAACATGAATTTGGGGTCAATTTTGTCTAATTTCTACTTAAAATTACTGATTGCAGACTTATCTCCAATCATAGACGTGTTTAAATCTAAGAATATAAATACTGCTAACTTATTTAATTGTATAAACTCAAATTATGAAGTTTTAATCCAAAAATATTTTATAAACCATGGCATCAGAAATGGAGAACTCAAAATAAGTATTAATCTTTCTTACCACTTTCCCGCGACTTATGCTAAAGTTGGAATTTATGTGAACACTTCTTGTAAATTATGGGAGTATATTATCGCTTCCGATGTTTCGAAATATAAAGGTAATGTCTACTGGGTATTGTTTGCCGATGATTTGAAGAACACAGCTGATATTTTATCGAAATATCCCTTGGAAATCGATTCAGATGTGACCATCATCACGAAACGCGATGACAAATATTTACTACACGAAATTTATAACACAGGCTTTTTTAATAGAGGCCGTTTTGTAATAAGGAACGTAGGTGTTTGGGACAGAAAGTTGTATATTGACAAGAGCACAAACAGAAATAATTTTCATGGGCTGGTGCTGAAATGTGGCGTTGTTTTAATGGAGCCTGTGGAAGATGAAATGTCTGAGCATTACTTGACTGTAACGAGCCGGACCAAGGTGGATCCTTTGCACAGATTCAAGTACTTTAAGCTGTTGTCTCATTTACAGGATCTCTTTAATTTCAGGTGAGTTGTAAAAAAAATGGATACATAGGTTTAATAAATATACAAGTAAGTAGGATCTTTTATAGCCATAATTATCTATGACGAACGAGTAGGTTAGGTGGGTAGGTACTTGCTCTTTCTTATATGCTGCTCCTGTGCCAATACAATTCAAATTCATTTATTTGCTTCAATAGATTACAAATTCTTAGGTATTTAGCTAAGTAACAATAGCATGCAAATTTTAGTTAATGGCTTAATTCAACTACCTACCTATACCTACTTATTAAATTATTATTTCCCTGCAGTTTGTCAACATTTTAATCCTATAATCGTTTGTAGTATTCGATAGATAGGTACTCGTACCTTGAACTCGATAAACCTTTATGTACAGCTGTAATATAGTGCGGACCAATTCCTGGGGATATCAGCGTAACGACAGCTTCGACGGGCTGGTCGGCCTGCTCCAGCGGAGGGAGGCAGACATCGGCGGAGCCCCGATGTTCTACCGCACAGAGAGAGCCGAGGTCGTTGACTACACTGCACAGATATGGCCCTCCAAGTAACCGAACCTATCTCACACACAATATAGTACACTCACTCAGTCTGAATTGTTGCGTTTTCCGTGCAGAATTACCATCTACATGAAGGGACGGTTTTAAATGTAATAATTACTTACATTGTGTATACAAACCACTATAGCTATTATTGTAGAAAATGTTCGTTATTTTCATAGTTGAAGTTACCGGCTTACCCACGTGTGATTTAAGCGCTCGCGTTCACTCCTGAAGATGATCATTGTAATAGATCGAAACTAGTCGGCCTATTTCCGACTTAAATCACAAGTGAGTAAGCCGGTAATTTCAACTATGAACGTAGAAACTCACGAATCGTTCAGTAATGTTCGTTATTTTGTCTTGTTTTTTACATTTAACTGTGTTGATTTTTTGTTACGTACCTATCCATGAGAAAACGACCCATTTTCCAGACCGTACATAATTCTACGACAGCCGAAATATTCTGGAAGCTTCTTCTCCGTGTACACAAGGCCCCTAACTCCTACCGTGTGGTTCTGCATATTCGCCATGCTATTCGTAGCGGGGGTCACGCTGGGGGCTCTGCTCAAGGTCAAATGTCTAGACGCTGAAGGCGACGAGGAGGATAAGTCTTCATCTTTGGCTGCTCTATTTGTAATTGGTGCCGTGAGTCAGCAAGGTAGGCCAAAAACAAAGTAGATATAACCCGGCTAACGAACATTGGCACGTTTAACGAACATAGGAACTTACTTAACAGTAAGCAGTAGGCAGTATTCTACATTCTACAGCATGTACCAGTTTACATGCTGTAGAATGTAGGTTTACTGTGTAGTAATTTAGGTTTCTTATCAATAGACTGAGCTTTGAAGTGCGCTGTAACCTCATACGTTATTTCCTTAGATGAAAGAAGAAAAAACATTCACATAGGTAGGTAATAAGTACATGAAAACCTAAATCGATACTGTATGCGATGTACGCGCAAGTTTCGTTATCTACTAGGTATACCTACGTAAATTTTTTAAATCTTCATAAAATGCTTTGTTTTATTGTAAAACTTTTGTTACCAGGCATGGCCGTAAAGAAGAAATCGATTTCAGTCAAGATGGTAATATTCGTTACGTTTATCTTCACCTTAACACTATACCAGTATTACAACGCCACTGTTGTGTCCACGCTTTTGAGAGTACCTCCAAAAGTGATAGATTCTTTGCCGGCGTTGGTTAAGAGCGACATGATGGCTGGAGTAGATGACGCGTTGTACAACAGAGATTTTTTCAAGGCAAGTGTTAAAAAGGTTAAGGAATTTAAAAAAAAATGTTTTTTTATAAGTACCCTGACTACTAGCTGACAGTCATTCAAAATTAAAAAAAAAAGCTTAATTTGGATCTTTAGAAAGACTGTTTACTTGACCACACTGCGTATGGTAGGTACATTTGCGTGCTAAGTCACTGTTTTCGATTAAATCCATCTCGCTAACTAACTAACTGTTTCGCGGCTATAGCCGTTATAGCAATAAAGTTCTATTGTGTCTGGTTCACTAACAGCGAACGTGTTAAAAGTATTTTTGATTCCATCACCATTTCATCAAAGCCTTCATACGATCAAGTTCACTTTAATCGTTTTAATCTACGAAATCTTATCGATATCTACATTAACCAGCGTACCACTGACCCGCTGGCCCTAGAGTTGCATCGCAAGAAGATAGCTGTCGGCTCGCGCAGCAACTACTTCAGTCCACAACACGGCATGCGGCTGGTGAAACGCGGCGGGTTTGCCTTCCTCGTGGACACGGCGACCGCATACCGCATCATGCGCCAGACCTTCTCCGAGCCGGAGGTGTGCGACGCGTCTGAGTTGTCGCTGTACCCGCCGCAGAGTATGGGCTCCGTCGCTACCAAGGGCACCCCCTACAGGGAGTTCCTGGCGAGAGGGTAAGATAATATATACCTTCCATTGACTTCTGAGACAAGTGTTCCTCTTCGCTGCGACCCATAGACGTCCCACTGATGGGCAGGGGTCTCCCTCACAGACACTGCTGCGGGAGGTCTAGAGCATACTCCGCCACGCTGTTTCAATGCTGTCTTCCTCTATCCTTTTTTTTTTCGAGGGGGAAATCTAAGGTCCCCGATCACTCTGGGGGAAGAGGGCGGGTATGTGAGATTTCTACTCACTAAAACCCCCTCGGCAGCCTTCTAGCACATCTAGGGGGGCTCCGGGATCTCCTTGGATCTTCTTTGGTCAAGTGCCGCTTAAGCCAACATCATCGGAGTCGACGGGGGAAGAGAGGCGCAATCGGTACTTCCCTTTTCCGCTGAGGTTTTCTTTCAAAACGGATAAATCCTCTTACTATCCTAATAACTAATATTAAATAAACTTATTGAAAATGTATATTGTCGAAGAAATATTGGCTCAAAATAAGCGTTTAATTGCATGGTTTTATAATGAACGATGTAATATTATCTATTTAAGTATTTATTTAAAAATATCTATGTACCTATGTATATCAGTCTCTGACACCCATAACACAGGCTCGCGCCTACTTTGGGGTTGGATGGCCGTGTGTGAGAATGTCCAAGATATTTATTTATTTTATTCAACTTCACGGCTAGGCTGTTATTATTAAAATATGACATTGATTAAGTTATATCTCGTGGGGTATTTTTACCAATACTCTAAATTTAATTCACTACCTAGGACGAGCAAGATGCTAGAGTCTGGCGTGATGTACCGTCTGAAGGCGATGTGGGACGAGCCGCGGCCGCAGTGCGTGCGCACGCCCGACGCGAGCGTGTTCTCCATCGACATGTACGAGTTCGCGACGGCGCCGTTCGTGCTGCTGCTGGGCGCGAGCGGCTCGCTGCTGGTGCTGCTCGGGGAGATCGCGGTTCGGAGGCTGCGAGGAATACCACCAGACCAGAAAAAGTAGGGTTCGGGTCCGTCAGGCTGTATATTGCGGCTCAAGATATAAATAAAAAAAAATAAATCAGTGATGTGATGTGATTTGATCAGTCAGATCATCGCATCGATGCATTTGACATTCCTGCATACCACAATTGCCTCAGAATACAATATTGCTTGCTTAAATAACATAAATGTTAAGTGACCACCCTGGATCCGCTCTTGCTTGATAAGGCAGAAAAAGTAGGGCTCGGGTCAGTCGTGTATATTGCGGCTCAAGATAGCAAATAGATCAGTGATGTGATGTGATCAGTCAGATCATCGATGCATTTGACATTCCTGCATACCACAATAGCCTCAGAATACAATATTGCTTGCTATTAAAATAACATAAATGTTAAGTGACCACCCTGGATCCGCTCTTGCTTGATAAGGCAGAAAAAGTAGGGCTCGGGTCAGTCGTGTATATTGCTGCTCAAGATAGCAAATAGATCAGTGATGTGATGTGATCAGTCAGATCATCGATGCATTTGACATTCCTGCATACCACAATTGCCTCAGAATACAATATTGCTTGCTATTAAAATAACATAAATGGACAGTGACCACCCTGGATCCGCTCTTGCTTGATAAGTATTGAGTGCATGTTTTTAGCTATTAGGTATCATTTTTAAGGCTAGTTGTGTCTCAAAACATGCTTGTTGCTAGTCTCAATATAAAGCTGCCGATACTATTTTTTCTTCCGTGATCGTAGGCCGATACTTTGTGCTAGAGTCGAGCGTGATTTTATTTTAATGTAAAGTCTCAACAGCCGGAATATATTGGTTGAAGACAATATGGGACGAGCCGAGTTTTCTTCATCAACATCCACGAGCTATCTCCGTGCTCGGAATCGTTATTTGTTCCTTGAGTAAAGCTTATAACAATCTTATAATTGAACTCGCGTGGTAACTTCACGTTACGCTTCCAGGACGAGCAAGATTACGGTTAAAATTTAACTTTTTGGCTAAGATTATGTCCTATCAGGGAAATAAAATATCAGCGTAATATTCCGTCGCTTTAATAAATCGGGTACATAACTCTCAGTTGCACTTTTACACACTTTAGTTGGTAGATAGTGAAAAATTACAAAATTCCCACTGCGTTAGATGACTTGCCACAATTAAATTTATGGAGTACACGAAATTAAAGCTAGATGTAGTATCGACACGTAGCAATATGCTAAAAAGTATGTACACACAGATGGAAAAATGCTTTTATAAATGTTTGGTATATCTATTCTATATCATTTCTTTGTTTACTGTAGTGTTAGAAATACATCGAGCTTTAATTTTGTAACTAAAATACTGAAGCTGCCTCTTTATTCTGTATTTAAAGAAGTTTCTATTTTCAAATATTGTAGATAACGCCTGGTTAAGAACAATAAAGAGTTTCTTTACTATATTACTATGTTTAACATATCTTTGCACTCAGACAAAATTCTAGTAGGTACATAATTGAATTTAATTTGTAAGACATCAATAACATTTAAATGATAATAAATAATAATATAATTGTACCACACTAATTACAGTATAAAAGAATGTGACATAAATTAAATATCTAATTCATTAGGGTTTTCTTTCACATGCATATATATTTTTAATGCAATTATTGTAAAACACTGAAAGGGCAATTAATTAAAAGGAAATTGAATTATTAAAATAAATAACATTGGAAGTAGGTATATCAATACCACGGACTATTACTAAAGAGGCCGAACAAAATAGCGTGACATCGAAAATAAATACAAAATAATAAAACCGAATTTTGCTTAGAATACAGCTTGTTGTCTATTTATATAACGCCCAGATATTCCCTAGATGGCGCTGTACTCGAAATGACAACACGACAGTGCCTTTCACTTTTAAAAATATAATGATGTAAAGATGTTAGGTTGCATTTGCTACAGTTATCGGCAAATGCGGAGCAAATATTTTCCAGTAATATCTTGAAAGGGACGTAAGCCCAGAGGATATTGTTCGCGGGATACACCGTCAATGTGAAACAAGGTTTAGCCTGATTAAACACGAGTAGGTTCTTAGGCGTTGCGGCCTATACTCGTACGTTCCTACTTTGTGATTCTGGATTACCTACTAATTGTAATCGCATCTCATCGTTTTACAATATATTGTATAATTATACATATTTAGGTTTTACGATCCGCCGTCGCGCCGTCTGTAAGCAAAGCTTTAAATAATAATAGGTACATAGGTTTGTGTTTTGCGCATAACGCCATCTGTTATCAATCATCAGCTACGCATCCGTTTTTTTTTTTATGGATAAAAGATAGCAAACGAGCTTGCAGCACCACCCATCCGCTGCCGCCCATGACAACTGTGACTGACTTTGAACAAGACTCAATTAGGGACTGGGATGGTTAGTCCAATTAGTTGAGAGAGTTAATTAGAACATTAGTTGGTCAGTTCGTTAGTAGGTATGAGGACTGGGGACTGTTAGTCCGTGCCAAGAGAATTCAATAAACATCGACGGCAGCGCTGGCGGAATTATTTGTTACTAATATAACTGCCTCGCGGTACAGCGCCATCTGGATATAACGGAGATTTTTCGAGGCTATGCACCTTTGTATGAGCATTCTCACTCTTTTTTCTTCCTCTAAGCCAATACTATACGATATAATAACATATCAACGATGTTTTTTGCAAAATGCAACTTAGTTGTAGACATACAAATAAAGACATCATTTTCGAAAATTTGGCTGTTATTAACGATTATTATACCTTTTAAACCGATTTAAAATGGAAACGATTCGGTGGGCGCCAAAGAGGCAGCTTTCTAACTCAACACCACTAGACGGGCCACCCTCTAAAACAATAATAACCTTGGTATTATTTAATTATTTATTTAATTAAGCTATTGCCATTTATACAAATACGAACGAATAGTTAACGTTCAACGCTGCAATAAAATAGACATTACAAAAATTCAATAGCCTCCCAAACGGAGGCGAATAAGGAATTATTTGTAGGTATAATCCTATTTATTTATTACACTTCTCGCGCGGGCCGCTGCGTGTTTACCGTACGGAATTCGAACCACTACATGTAGCAAAACCGCTTTTATATTACACGACACGATATCGTTATACGTCAATCGAAAGCTCATTTACTCTGGCTGTATCTGTATACATAGATATAGTCATTCTTCAAGTACATAGTTGCTCTATGGTCGTTTACTATAGATATAGTTAGGTAATAAATTGATATTTGAATTTAATTTGCTCGCCGAAACAGAATCTTCTAACGATAACGATATCGTTTAGTGTAATTACAGGTCGTGTCACTTTCGCGTTAGGGTGACTTGTCAAATATTACGAATACGTCATTGTTCTACGGTAGACAAAATATCGGATTAAATAAGTCACCCTTACGTGCTAGCGTTAAAGATTAAAAATGCAATGAAAAAATGTGTATAACTTTTCAGGCACTGTGTCTTTAGACTTGAGTTTAGATTATCTTATAGTATAATTACTTTCTGTGCGTTTAATGTGATCTAATAATAAATATCTTATCAAAGTATCATTTTTTTATTTTTTTCTATTAAAAATTAAGTCTGCTAAAATAAATAATATATTGCATACACTTCCTCGAGTTTAAAAAAATTTAACTAAGGAGTGTATGGCATGACTAACGTAATTGAACAAAATAATTATGTATTTAAATAAATGAAACTTTTTACTTCTAAATCTTTCCACCATATTGACTAAAGTTTTTGTAGCCGGGAATTAAATCTAGGACAATCCTCTCGCTTATGAGATAGCCGTTGAATATGTATTTTATATCCATTTAAAATACAAACCTGTATAAGATCTAACTAAGCTCCTCTGCTTAGGTGAAGGTTGACTATATCATAGTTCATGTTTCATCTACGAAATTTTTAGAGCTGATTTTCGTGTTTCCAAATTACACGCTACAATATCGACTGATATTTTAACTCCACCAAGGTCGTTTTGCAACTTTCTCAATAATATATAAATATCAAAAGGTTCTTGTGAGCTCAGTTCAAATAAATTGAGGCATAATTAATACTACCTGTATATAGAGCACAAAGCTCAAATGTTGTCTACTGTAAACTACATCGTAAATTATCCCAAAAGTACGTACCCCAGAATAAAGTAAGGTAACATACTCAGTCGGTTTTGTTTAAGGGTTTTTGAATGCACTAATTCTCACATTTATTTCTCATATTTATTATTTTACTAAATTTATATAAATAGGAATATGGTTACGTTTTTATACAAAGCCACAGTGCCAGTTACAGTTTTATGATAGAATCAATAGATTTTTTGGGGCGCTGCGTGCGTTGTAAATATACAGTCAATTGTCTCAAAGAAGTCTTCTTCTGGGAGGAAAACCTCGAATTGAAGTTTCAACACTTTTCAAACTTCCAACCTCAAACTTCAATTAAACTTTCAAATCATAAAAACAAACGCATGAATGACGTCAAAATTCAAACATTACTTACTAGTTTGATCAGTAGTTTTTAAAATATGCTATTGAAATTATTTTATTTTATTTATTATTTGTTCCTACACAGAAGTTTACAAACATATATAAAAACAAACGCATGAATGACGTCAAAATTCAAACAAATAATTTGAATTATCTACTAGTTTGATCAGTAGGTTTTAAAATAAGCTGTTGAAATTATTTTATTTTATTTATTATTTATTCGTACACAGAAGTTTACAAACATATATTATTAGTTAGCATCAAAAAACCACGCAGGTTTGTAATATAGCTAATTAAAATTTCTTTGGAGTACTGTCATCGTAGTGCCATGGTGCCAGCTTTTGATAACCGACCTTTAGTTTGGGATCTGAGAAGTGAAGTATATGCATTTGACTCCAAACTTTCGATACCACAAATTTTATATATTTACAACACACGCAACCTTCACAAAAGCAATCGAGCTATCTATATAACGGAGGAGTTATCTATTAGCCGGTAGGTACAATTATTCGAACATTCCGGAACGTATACGCATCCTTGGCAGCACGTACGGACACGTATCCGTATCCGTATCCGAGCGGTCGTATCCGCCGGTCCGCACGGCCAGCGGCGCCGCTCACCGCTCCTCGAGCACTATCGTCTCCATCGGGTACAGCTTGAGCGCTTGCAGCGTGCTGTTATGAGATTCCGTTGTTAGCTGCAAACAGAAAGTTTTTTTACACTCACATAAATAAATCGTATAATGATACTATTTTATTATCATGAATGTAAAATGAGAGATAAGATATAGATTATGTACTTACGTCTCTTCTAGGCCAGCCAGAGATAACCTTATAATTTTCTTTAGGATAACCTTTTGACGCGAGGAAATCTAGTAATGCCTGAAAAAATAAAATTGTTTCGTAAGTTTATAAACTATCTACACATTATTTTTGAATATTACTATCATCTACACATTTAGATGTGCCTTTGTAATTAATAATGAGTTTAAAACTATGTACTTCCTACTACTTCTACAACTTCCATGGTTAAAAAACTTGACGTTCATAACTCCTGACGAAGCGTTATCACATCCACACCTTTGCTTGCGCTTGGAGGTGGCATAACTTAACTTTGTTCTAAACGTTTGGTCCAACTGGAACAGCACATCAGTCTAACTTCGTTGTATGTGCATTTGTAGGTTTTGACGAGTTTTCCTTATTTGACTTTAGCTTGAAGTGACTTCAGGCGATTTCATTTAAAATTTGACGTGAATGAATTAATATTGTGTCGCCACTCGGCCCTGTCTCACGCCTCTCAAACGATATGTTGCAGGCTAGTAATTGGCGTTTCAGTCCATCCTTAAAATTCGGGCAACTCGGAGGTACAAATGTTGGCTTGAAAGTGTAACCAACAGATATACGTTTTCCATAACTAAGCTCGGAGTAGAAGCTGCCCTTGATTTATATCTATATACAACAAAGGTTTGCGGGGTCAGCTAACCCCGCAAACGTTGTTCTGTCATATGTCATGTCAAAGTGACGCGACACTTCATGTAAATGATAATTTATACAAAAATACTAAAATAATGTTAAAAAACATTTTCCAGTGGACTAAATTGTGAATCTAAACCATTCTCGAATCCCCTTGAACATACCCAAAAAATTTAATCAACATCTATCCAGCCGTTTACGAGGAGTTCACTGTCATACACACGTACACAAGAAATATATATCGCGGGCTTCAAGCCAGAGAGGCGTATAATTTGCCTACAACTGTCGAGCCAAATGGAAGTAAGTGCAATATTGTGAGTTTTTAAATACTTACAACGAAAATGATCATTTCACGTTATTAGGAAAGTACTTTCGTAGACACATGCACATTATCATATGAAGAGATAGGTACATTGAAAAAAAACTTATACATTTTTTTTAGTCTCCTGAAAATTAGGGGTATTGCTTATACGCCCCTCTGGCTTGAAGCCCACGATATATCTATATATATAAAAGGAGAAGGTGACTGACTGACTGACTGACTGACTGACTGACTGACTGACTGACTGACATATCAACGCAGGGCCTAAACTATAAGGGCTAGAAACTTGAAATTTTGCACAGGGGTTCCTTTTATAACGTAGGGGAGCACTAAGAAAGGATTTTAAAAATTCACCCCCTAGGGGGGTAAAACGGGGGTGCAAATTTAGTATGAAATTTTGCCGTTTTTGATGTCATTCGAATGAAATTCAGTACCTATGAAGGTTTTTTATTGAGTTTCGAAAATCATCTCTTAAGGGGGGGTAAAAGGGGGATGCAAAGTTAGTAGGTATAAAAGTTTTTCGTATATACGTACATTATTTCAATGAAATTTTGTATTTAGGTTATGTTACGTCTAATTCCACGCGAGCGAAGCTGCGGGCGTCCACTAGTTATCATATAAAGAGATACATTGAAAAAAAACTTATAAATTTTTTTTAGTCTCCTGAAAATTAGGGGTATTGCTTATACGCCCCTCTGGCTTGAAGCCCACGATATATCAGTACTAAATGTCCACATCATCGAGTCGGTTGGCCACCAGCCGCCAGCCGCCAGCCTACGCCCGCTCACCTGCAGCGTGTCGTGCGCGCGGAAGCGGCGCTCGAGCGTCTCGTGGTGCGGCGGCGGCAGGCGCACGCGCACGCGCGCCACGCCCGCCTCCGCCGCGGCCGGCTCGGCGGGCACGCGCGCCGCCGCGCCCGCCTTCATCGCCTGGTGTATCACGATACAACACATTACATTTATATTCTGTTATTATTATTATTTGTTTCTCTTCAAATTAAACAGGTCCAGATGTGGACCCGGTAATTCCAATACGTAGAGGCCCCTTTGAGACATTAAATGAGTTGTGACAATACGTAGAGGAGAGTTACCCCTATGAGACATTAAATGAGTTGTGATGCCTGGCCCTGCCAGATGCACTGGAACTAAATTAATTGTATGTAATAAATTTTTTTTTTTTGGATACAAGAAAGCAAACGAGCTTGCAGCACCACCCATCCGCTGCCGCCCATGACAACTGTGACTGACTTTGAACAACACTCAATTAGGGACTGGGATGGTTAGTCCAATTAGTTCAGAAAGTTAATTAGAATGTAAAAAGACCAATGTAAACACACCAATCACTTTTCTAAGTTATATGCGTTATAAGAAATTAAATGTCACTTATAACGTTAACCATAAACAAATACATCGATAATAATTATAGTATATTAAAAATCGCAGCAAATACACACTTAAAATTGATAGAATTCCCATACCTCTTTTTTCGCCTCCTCCATTTGCCTTTCCGACTCTGCCCTTTCTATTTCTTGATTTCTTTCGAACTCTTGTTGCTTCTTAACCTCCTCTTTTGCTCTGAAAAACAATACAATATTTGATTACATCTCAATACACAACAAGTGAAAACAATTTATTCGGGTTAACATGAATTGATACCTAGAAAATAAGGAATATTTCTTTAGGGTTTCACAGGGTAGTATTTTTCCAGTAATATTCATGAGGAGAATAAGTTACTACAATAAACCAAGCCGCCTCAATGTCTACAACACACTCAACTAAATATTTTTATTGCATATAAATCATACATGTTGATAACAGTGAACATAAATACGCATACACCCTTACAATGGTATGTCAATATGTGTTCGACCAGACCGAACTTTTCTACAATTATTGGTATTTATTTCCATCCAAATAATTCTTCCAGTGTACAAAACATCATCACAACCCTTTCTTTGTCCCATTGTTGGGCACGCGTCTCCTCTCAGAATGGAAGGGATAAAGGCTTCCACTACGCTGGCCAAGTGTGGATCGGCAGACTTCACATGCCTTCAAGAACATTATGAAGCACTCTCTGGCATGCAGGTTTCCTCTTGTCTTTGGTGCGTGCCGCTGGGGTTTGACCCCGGACAGCTCGAGTGAGAGGTGAGTTCGATAGCCACTGGGCTGTCACCGCTTTTATAAAACATATTCTCTTCATTGGACTCCCTTCATTTGGACGCCTCAAAACCCTCTGAATTTCTTTGAGAGCTAAACTTTCGTGACGACAGCTGTAGCAGGTGAGGAGAGTTGTAAGGCAAAACTTTGGTGACGACAGCTGTACGAAGAGAGGAGAGTTGTAAAGCAAAACTTTCGTGACGACAGCTGTACCAGGTGAGGAGAGTTGTAAGACAAAACTTTCGTGACGTCAGCTGTATCAGGTGAGGATAGTTGTAAGGCAAAACTTTCGTGACGACAGCTGTACCAGGTGAGGAGAGGAGTAAGGCAAAACTTTAGTGACGACAGCTGTACCAGGTAAGGAGAGTTGTAAGGCAAAACTTTAGTGACGACAGCTGTACCAGGTGAGGAGAGTTGTAAGACAAAACTTTAGTGACGACAGCTGTACCAGGTGAAGAGAGGAGAGTTGTAAGGCAACCGACCTGTCCGCCTCCAAACTGCGCTGGTACGCCTCGTCCTGCTCGAGCTTGACCCGCTGCCGCGCGTCGCGCTCGCGCTCCACGCGCACGTCCTCGTCCCGCTGCGACGCGAACCGCTCCAGCGCCTCCACCAGACCGCCCACTAGCTCCGACACGACAGCTGTACCAGGTGAGGAGAGGAGAGTTGTAAGGCAACCGACCTGTCCGCCTCCAAACTGCGCTGGTACGCCTCGTCCTGCTCGAGCTTGACCCGCTGCCGCGCGTCGCGCTCGCGCTCCACGCGCACGTCCTCGTCCCGCTGCGACGCGAACCGCTCCAGCGCCTCCACCAGACCGCCCACTAGCTCCGACACGACAGCTGTACCAGGTGAGGAGAGGAGAGTTGTAAGGCAACCGACCTGTCCGCCTCCAAACTGCGCTGGTACGCCTCGTCCTGCTCGAGCTTGACCCGCTGCCGCGCGTCGCGCTCGCGCTCCACGCGCACGTCCTCGTCCCGCTGCGACGCGAACCGCTCCAGCGCCTCCACCAGACCGCCCACTAGCTCCGACACGACAGCTGTACCAGGTGAGGAGAGGAGAGTTGTAAGGCAACCGACCTGTCCGCCTCCAAACTGCGCTGGTACGCCTCGTCCTGCTCGAGCTTGACGCGTTGCCGCGCGTCGCGCTCGCGCTCCACGCGCACGTCCTCGTCCCGCTGCGACGCGAACCGCTCCAGCGCCTCCACCAGACCGCCCACTAGCTCCGACACGCCCACGTTGCCTGCATACAATATAAATAAATAAATAAAATAAATAAATATCTTGGACATTCTCACACACGGCTATCTGACGCATAAATAGACAATTTTAAATACATAAAAAATTATTCACTGTCAGTTCTTTCATATAAAGCGTATAGAAAGGTTTGAATTCTAAGCCAAGCTTCTCTATTGATTTATTCATTTATTTATTTAATACTTCATTAACAAAATTACATGCAACAAACTTATATATAACACAGGCCAAAAAAGAACAACATGTAGTTTCAATTAGATATGAAGACAATCTAGATAAGGTTGTTATAGATGGATTAGGCCTTCGCTGCGACCCATAGACGTCCCACTGCTGGGCACGGGTCTCCCCCACAGACACTTCTGTGGGAGGTCTAGAGCATACTCCACCAGGCTGCTCCGATGCGGATTGTTGGATTAGGCCTAACAGTATATAAAATGGGAACTGACCGTTTATAACCGAGTAGATTTCTGTGTTGGATCGCACGCGCATAATGATGACGATGGCGGGCAGCCGGTCCACGGGGATGCTGCGGATCGTCATGCTGGCCACCGGGCCCAGGGCGTTCGCCATCGAGTTCAGGAACCTGGAACAACATTGTAACTTCAGTTGAATGCTTCGATCCGTGGCGGGAAATAAAAAAAAAAAGGTTAAAAAAAAATCTGGTTGTCTGTAAAGTCGGTTTACGGACGATAGATTTACGTGATGACGTCATAATCATTATTTTATACAATACAAAAAAGGAGAATTGACGTCTGTAGTCTAAACTTCAAAGTATTCTACAGTACAGATAACTAATCACAGACAACAGACAAGTCTATATATTTATTTTGACAGAACCCTATTTCGGAGCCATGGAACCGCCAATGTTGTCGTGTGTAAAATTAATTTATTGAAAATAATTTCTCTGCAGAGAGCTCTAAATGAGCTCTCTATTTGTTTTAATATTTTTTGTGAATCAGTATATTTTTCTCTTTTTATGCTGGAATGTACAAAAAAACACAACTTTTTCTAATGCGCTGTCGATGTTCATCAATTTACAAGACGTTATCACGTCAAAAAATTTAAACAAAATACATACGTCTATTTTCCTATTGATAGTTCTTTATGTTGCATATGTAATTTTGTTATGTACATATTTGTTATTGACGAACTTTATAAATTTAATTAAAATAACATTAATAGTTACATTTTTTAACTTGCGCACATAATATAGCATTGCATTTTTCAATGTATTATTTTGATTCTAATTGCTAAGCCAAATTTGAACATAGCTCCAACATACAGTTTTTGACGTTGATGGTCCACAGAGCAATATTCAAATTCAGGTTAACATCAGAACTAAAACGATACATTGAAAAATGCAATGGTACAAAATACCATATATGTAATGAAAAAAAGAAAAGAATCTGAATGTTACTCAGTGAAGATGCAGCTTTTTAATGGTGAAAGAATTTTTGAAATCGTTCCAGTAGTTTTTGTGTGAAAACATTACAAACAAATGTTTCCTCTGTATAACGTTAGTATAGTGTAGCGTCCATAGCCCAATGGCTCGAGATGATTCAATGTGATCGAAAGAGTTAAGCAACGACGGGCACGGTCGGTTTGTGGATGGGTGACCGCTAGTGGCAAAAATTACTATTTAAAATACCGTGCTTCGGAGGGCACGTAAAGCCGGCGGTCCCGGTTGTTTTCAATGGTGGAAACAGTCGTTAAGCCTTGTCGAAGACCTTCGGGTGGCTTAAGAACATTCGACACTGGGTTGGCCACTAACCCCTCCACCAATCCGCATTGGTGCAGCGTGTTGGAGTATGCTCTAGACCTCCCGCAGCAGTGTCTGTGGGGGAGAACCGTGCCCAGCAGTGGGACGTCTATGGGTCGCAGCGAATCCATACTAATATTATAAATGTGAGTGTGTTTGTTTATTTATTTATTTGTTTGTTTGTCCGGCTTTCACGTCGCAACGAAGCTATTATATGGTATGGTTTTTGTGTGTGGAGATAGTGAGGAGGGTGGAGAGTGACGTAGGCTACTTTTTACCGCGGTAAAACATCCCCATGGGAAGATATCGATGTTTTGTTATTTGCTAGATATTTAGTTCCGGATATTGTTAATAGATGGCGTTAGTACAATTTAGTTAAGTAGTTAGTATAGTGGTTAAGTAGTTAGTAGCTTTTAATCGTGGAACTGTCACTATTCATCCACCACAAATGTGTCATGTATGATAAACAACAAATTGTTAATTCCCTTTGACCACGCGGGCGGAGCCGCGGGCAAAAGCTAGTATTAGTATAGATATATATCACAGTAGCAACGTACATGTTGTTGTTGTGCGGGTGCGTTAGGTCCCAGCCGTAGAGCATGAAGTTGGCCTGCAGCGTCTGCAGCACCGTGTCGCAGCCCAGCAGCTGGGCGCAGAACACGTTCGACAGCACCGACTGCTCGTGGTGCAGGTACACGCCTAGGAGCTTGCGCTGGAAATATACGTTTATTTTATCGGGTGTACGATGGCAAACTATTGATTTGAAGCGTCCATAGCTAAATAAATAAATAATAATAAATATCTTGGACATATCCAAAGTAGGCGCGAGCCATAGGTGTCAGAAAGTGATATACATATATAGATACTAGTGGACGCCCGCAGCTTCGCTCGCGTGGAATTAGACATAATAATATATGTTTATTTTACACCCTTACAAAATTTTTAAAAACTTTGAATGCCGTATTTATTTATATCTAATCAACAGCCTATAATATAAATTTTATGCTTCTAGTTCTGAAAATGACAAAACTTTCATAGAACCTTTCAACCCCCTTTTCAACCCCTTACAAAACTTTTTTCCAAATAAAAAGTAGCCTATCTCCTTTCTCAGGCTCTAGACTATCTGTGTACCAAATTTCATTTAAATCGGTTCAGTAGTTTTAGTCGTGAAAGCGACACAGACAGACAGACAGAGTTACTTTCGCATTTATAATATTATAAGTATATAAGTATAAGTAAATATAAGTAAATAAGTAATAAGTAAATAAGTAATAATAAGTATGGATTTTTAAATACATACTTAAATAGATAATATTAACATCTATATTAACGTCATTAGACACAAGACAAATACAAGTGTTCGTCACACGAATATTTGTCCTGAGTGGAGTTCGAACCCACGACCCCTGGCACAACAGAAAGGGCCACTACCGATTGCGCCGGTTTTCTTCAATGGTAAAAACAATCGTTAAGCTAATACTAATACGCGCCAATCGGACCACGAACTTATCCAGCGACTCCAGGCAGTCGTCGTCGAGTGACCATTAAGGGATATGAGTCGACACTTTTTCCATACAAACGTAGTCCCCTGTTTCCTCCTAGGATAAAGAAGTTACAGAATTTAAAAAAAAACCATACGATTTATACGTACCTCTGCCATGCCTGTACGTTTTGTTTTTTTTCATAATTTGCTTAATAGAAGAGAAAAAAAATCTTTTAAAATCAAAAAAATCGACTTTTTTTACATACATTTTCAAACATCAAGCAAACTGGTAATTACTAACATATCCCAAAAAAGCAAAACGTACGGGCATAGCTTAGACCCTGTTCTACATTTTAACTGAAAGAAATATTGAAATCGGTCTAGATTTCGAGGAGGAAACAGGGGATTACGAAAGGACGATTTTCTTAATTTTACGTAGGTAAAATCAGTTCGAGACTGCACTTCTCTCTATCGCACGCTAAGGGGTAAGGTTGGGGGTCAGCGCAAAGGCAATATTTTTGGTAAAAACCTATTCTTCAAAAGTGACGGTCGACTGGTGTCCTCTTAAAACGACGTACCTCCTTAGCGGGTTTGAGGCAGGACTCCTTGATGGCCTCGTGCAGCGTGCCCTCGAAGAAGTTGGGCGTGTTCGGGCCGTAGCGCGCGCGGAACCGCTGCGCGAACTCTATGCAACCGAGCGCCTCGTCCTCTATATTCTCTGACACTGGACGAGATAAAGATGAAAAAATTTGGTTAATTAATAGTCATTAATCGTTATAATTAAGTAATAAGAAAGAAATTAAATGTCACTTGCTATAACGGTGAAGGACACATCGTGAGGAAACCTGCATGCCTGAGAGTTCTTCATAATGTTCTCGAAGGCATGTGAAGTCTGCCAATCCGCACTTGGCCAGCGTGGTGGACTAAGGCCTAATCCTTCCCATTCTGAGAGGACACCCGTGCCCAACAGTGGGACGTCTATGGGTCGCAGCGAATCGTTATAAGGTATTATATGTAGCGTTCATAGCCCAATGGCTCGCGTCGATTCAATGTGATCGAAAGAGTTAAGCAACGACGGGCGCGGTCGGTTTGTGGTTGGGTGACCACTAGTGGCAAAATTTCATGGACGCTACCGTGCTTCGGAGGGCACGTAAAGCCGTCGGTCCCGGTTGTTTTTCAATGGTGGAAACAATCGTTAAGCTTTGTCGAAAGCCTTCGGGTGGCTTGAGAACATTCGACACTGGGTTGGCCACTAACCCCTCCACCAATCCGCATTGGAGCAGCGTGGTGGAGTATGCTCTAGACCTCCCGCAGCTGCGTCTGTGGGGGAGACCCGTGCCCAGCAGTGGGACGTCTATGGGTCGCAGCGAGCGAGAATGAAAGCAGCTGAAAACTATGAAGGTACATGAAGAACGTATCTACCTTTTTTACTATCGCTCAAGATATTCCAAGTCCGACAACTATACTAAGTTTTCAAAACAAATAAAAATAAACAATTTGTATTCAAAACAAGTAATATCACATTCAACTCACTCAACGGCTGAAGCCTATCCGTCTGGAGGTCTACAAACATGTCGTCCTCTGTATTGAAAGCGTCACCATCTTCAACCTCCTCGACGGAACTATTTTCACTATCCGAACTTTCGACTATTATCTGTGGACAAACACATCCTTTGTATATTGTACCTATACATGTGGGTTCTTTCCATTGACGCAATATAAGGCACGGCAGGCTTGGTTTTTCACACTAGGTTCAGGAACCCTGTAGCATACTCTACGAGGGTGTTCCAGTGGGAATTAGAGGACAATCCCAGCTTCGGAAGTTTTTATGTAATCAGTAAGTATGCCTGTTTTGACAAACTGCAAACACTGCAAAACTTTACACTAGCTGGGCCAACCTAGCTCTTTAAGTATGTGTTCAAAAGTAAGTATGACTTCAACCCGAGTTTCGAAAATTAGTAGGCTTGAAACATTTAACACCATGGTCTTGACGACCTTTGCAGCGTCACCGATCGGGACTTCCTAGTTAAGCTCTTTGAAGAATTTGAAAAGAAAGCAAAGGGGCTAACTCAATTCTTAGGCCTAAACCCTTTAACCATTATGGTCTGATTGGCTTTTGCAGCGTTACCAGCTGGAAAGTTTAAGTTAAATTCCTATCAGTACCAATACTAGACATTTATACTTAAAACATTGTTAGTTTTTGGCCTTTGCAGCGTCACTCACCCTCTTGTATTCCTTCCGCTTGTTGGGCACGCGCTTCACGGTTAGGTCGTGCGTGGGCAGGTCTAGTCCTACCATCGCTAGCGCTGTGTCATCTAGTCCCGATACCGCCGGCCAACCGGTCCACAGCTGAATTAATAAGCAAACTAATCAATACAGATTTACTTACAAACTGTGAAAACATGTCATAAATTTTCAGTTATGAGTTAGATCGACATCGATCGTGTGTTATACTCGTGTCCATCGTACTTGACTGTGCGTTAGTAAAATGTGACTTGTTATACATAACATGGATAGTAAAGTTCCCGTTATATTTCATATATATTTCATATTGAGACTTACTCCCTGAAAGTTGTCTGTAAGTTTCCTACTTCCAGTACAGTCCAGTAAATTTATGAAAAATATAAGTAAATATTGTTCATAGCGTATAGTACATAAGTACACTCTTGATACTGGAGTTATAAATCTTATATGAAATATAACGTAATGGTATTGATAGATAGGTACTTATTTCATATTCAATCCTACTGCAGGTAGGTTCTGCAAAATTAAAATAAAACTCACCTGATGCCTGACAGGGATGTCGGTGAGGGAATACAGATCGTTCTTTACCTCCTGCACGGTTTTAGTGCCAGGGTATTTAAGGGTGTACTCCCTCTCCTCATGTTTCACCCGCAGTGTGTATGTTGTTGTTAACCGCTCTGCTACCCTGGTATACAAGAAGTTAGAGATCAGTATAATTTAGAATGTAATATACATAGTATAAAAACGCACTGGCATATGTCATGATTGGTCTGATGCAAGTTTTATAAATTGTCAACTTGTGACAAAGTGCCATTTTACTTTTCTTGCTTATGTATATTATAAATTAGGTGTTTGTGGGTTGTTTGTGCATTTCTTTTTGTCTGGATTACCTTCTATTCCTCAATTCCTAAACCGTGCATCTAGTGTGATGGCCTCAGCTTGAAGCTTTGAAATAATGCTGTAAAGGCAGTATTATCGGCAAATAAGGCTAATTACACATTATGGCGTTTAGGGACATCGCTGGTATAAAGCATATAGAGCATTGGTGAAAGTGCGGAACCTTGGGGGACTCCTGCCTTTAAGGGGCAGGAGGAAGACCGGGAACCCTCCATTCTGAATCTGTGGTGAAGATGATTGTGGATATGATAATAATAATGCATAAGAAGGGGAATCGCCATAATTCTAATATTAAAAACTCCCATAAAATATTCGATGTGCACTTCCACACTTAGGTCCGTATAATCCGACTGTTTAGGGCCGTATTCGATGTGCACTTCCTTCCTTCACTTAGGTCCGTATAATCCGACTGTTATCTGTTTGTCCGTCAGTGATGGTGGAACTTTGAACAGATAAGTATGAAATAGCAACACTCACTCGTCGTCAGTGCACAGCCTGTCGGAGGCTTTAAGGCGCAGCACACAGTTGCGCACGAGGCCGAGCGACGACAGCGCCGCGGCGGGCGTGGCGCGCGACCCACCCAGCCCGGATATCTGCTGCCGGCACACAGGCACTCCGCAGACCATCTCTATCCGCTTCTTGAGATCCGCTAGGTAACTGATATGTAGCAACACTCACTCGTCGTCGGTGCACAGCCTGTCGGAGGCTTTTAGGCGCAGCACACAGTTGCGCACGAGGCCGAGCGACGACAGCGCCGCGGCGGGCGTGGCGCGCGACCCACCCAGCCCGGATATCTGCTGCCGGCACACAGGCACTCCGCAGACCATCTCTATCCGCTTCTTGAGATCCGCTAGGTAACTGATATGTATGAATAGCAACACTCACTCGTCGTCGGTGCACAGCCTGTCGGAGGCTTTTAGGCGCAGCACACAGTTGCGCACGAGGCCGAGCGACGACAGCGCCGCGGCGGGCGTGGCGCGCGACCCACCCAGCCCGGATATCTGCTGCCGGCACACAGGCACTCCGCAGACCATCTCTATCCGCTTCTTGAGATCCGCTAGGTAACTGATATGTATGAATAGCAACACTCACTCGTCGTCGGTGCACAGCCTGTCGGAGGCTTTAAGGCGCAGCACACAGTTGCGCACGAGACCGAGCGACGACAGCGCCGCGGCGGGCGTGGCGCGCGACCCACCCAGCCCGGATATCTGCTGCCGGCACACAGGCACTCCGCAGACCATCTCTATCCGCTTCTTGAGATCCGCTAGGTAACTGATATGTATGAATAGCAACACTCACTCGTCGTCAGTGCACAGCCTGTCGGAGGCTTTAAGGCGCAGCACACAGTTGCGCACGAGACCGAGCGACGACAGCGCCGCGGCGGGCGTGGCGCGCGACCCACCCAGCCCGGATATCTGCTGCCGGCACACAGGCACTCCGCAGACCATCTCTATCCGCTTCTTGAGATCCGCTGGGGACAATTTGATTGCAATACATTCATATTTTAATCATAAAAATATTATGGCTGTTGCAATACTGATTTTTTAAATATATAATTCGTGCATTTTTGGAGTTTCTCCTCACAACCCTTTCTTTGTCCCACTGTTGGGCACGGGTCTCCTCTCAGAATGGGAGGGATTAACCTTAGTCCACCACGCTGGTCAAGTGCGGATTGCCAGACTTCACATGCCTTCGAGAACATCTGAACTCTCGACATGCAGGTTTCCTCACGATGTGTCCTTCACCGTTACAGCAAGTGACATTTAATTTTGGAGTTTATCATTTATTTATTATATAACCATGATTGTGATAATTTGTAGTGTTCTTAAAATATCCCAGTTATTATTAAGAAATAAAAATCTTAAACCATATTACGTACCCTTGAGGGTTATAATAATAAAAAATAATAAAAAAATATATGTATATCAAAGCATTACCACCTACACTGCATACACTGCATAAATATACAGAGGTAGTTTAATAATAAACAGATATTCAATGTAAAACTGCAGGAACATTAGTTAGGTATATGTTTACATGATTCTGAATTTACAAAGGAATGTGAGAGAGCATTTTTAACTATGTCATCAGCTGGCCTAGACAAACGGCAAAACGCTAGTAGAATAGAAGTAGAATAGATTAACAAATGTATGGGATTGAGATTCGCTTACGACTAATTAGTCGATAGCGAATGTCAATCCCATATATTTGTTAATCTATTCTACTAGCGTTTTTGCCACTTGTCTAGGCCCCCAGGGTAGTATAATTTAATTTTAACTTAATTTGCTATTATTGAAAATTTTGACTAGTACAAAAAGAAGAATAATGAATATTGCTAACCAGTTTTCTAAACTGGTCTGATTTGGCATCATCTGATGGTCACCCTCGAGGTCTGATCAGATTAACTAGCTTTAATGTTTTAAACAAAACCTTTGATACTTACTGACTGTTGCTGAACCAGACATTTTGATTTCATGTATTTTGTTATTATAATGGACTTTCAGCTCTACCAAATCGAGGGAATTATTTCTAGGAGATGAGGTTGATGCTTGATTACTATCTTCCCGATCTGTAAAAACAAATTAATATCATTGAATTAATTGAGGTTATGAGAAAAGCAGGGATAATGTAAGGGTCGACTCACACTGGCTCAGAGTCGAAGCGACGCGACGCGTCATGTTTTTCCGCCTACAGCATATTCAGCTCTATTGCTCTATTATTAAAGCACAGCCGATTCCAGCCCGCTCGAACCCAGCCGCGCACCACCATATTTACATAGCAGAAATTTGTACTTAAATAATAGAGCAATAGAGCTGAATATGCTGTAGGCGGAAAAACATGACGCGTCGCGTCGCTTCGACTCTGCGCCAGTGTGAGTCGCCCCTAATTCTCCAATACTTCACAAGCAGTCACAGTAGCAATGCGCAAGTGATTCCGTGGCGCTCCATCTTAAGTGTTGGAGGCCTTCGGGCCGCTTTCAACAATTGAGTTGGCCACTAAACCCTTCGCCAGTGTGCACCTGATCCCTTCCACATGGTCTAATTATGTATTTACTTGTGATCAGATTGATCATTGAATTTATCAAGGCCTTCTCACTTGTAAGAAGAGTGGGATTTTATTGAGTTTCAGTCATGTCAAGTCAAAAAAAAAAAAGAAATTACCGGGTGGGTGTGTTTTTGGAGTTATCACAGATATATCATTGTCTATCATCTCAACATCGTGTGTTTCATTGTTCTGCACGGCTGCAGAGTTGTTCCCGTCCTGGGGAATCACCCTGTTTATTGCCATCTGAAACAAGAGAACAAACTTTAACAAATGTAGAAGATTTTAATGCCTACTTGTAAAATATCATATATTATATACAAATCTTTAGATATCAAATTTACATATTTTCAAGCAAAAGTCATTAATAATTGCTAGCTTATTTGTAGTTAGCCTTGAAAGTCTTTGAAAGGCCTGAAACCTCCTGTTGGTTACTACTACTGGCACTAATCAATTGGACGCTACACTTGATTGAATTGTAATCCCATCATTCATCCATCTATGACACAAACACGACCACATTGATCAAATAAAGTAAAAGTGCAAGTACTTTTCTATTAACTATAGAATCTAAAAAATTTAACTTTATCAGTTAAATTTAGTTAATTATTTCATTGAATTCACCTGTTTTTAATGATAAATAGTCATGCAGGAGGAACTGCTGAAGTGTGAAGTTGAAAATATGAACCAACTTTTGTAATTAAATGAAACTGTAGTTTAGTGTGTGAGTAATAGAATTAAAATAAGTACATTTCTGAATATATTTATTTTCCATGGAAGGAGATATGTATACGATCTACCAATCCACACTGAAGCAGCATGGTGGAAGTATGCTCTTGGATTTCTAGGTTGTGATAGTGTAGTCTCCTGCCGTGGGACACTCTTGGGTTGCAGCCAAGGAGGATGGTAGTCACAATTCTTGTCAAAGTATTACATGTATTGCATATGTGCAGCAGGTGGCCTACAACTGCGGTTCTATTGGTAAAATCATTTTGACTTTCAATTATGAAGACAGAGTGTTCTTCATAATTAAAGTAAAGCCATTAAAAAATTAACCCATTGTCATGTAAAGATTTATTCACTGATCAATATAAAGAGTGAGTAGTATTCTATCAATACCCACCTGTCCACTCAGAATAAGACAGACTACAGGCAAACATACTTACTTAACAATAGTCTGTATAAAAGAGCTATCGCTGCGACCCATAGACGTCCCACTGCTGGGCACGGGTCTCCCCCACAGACTATGCTAAAAGAGCTATAATCTACTCTAAATAATAAGTGTATTTTGAATATTCTCTTTGAAAGTTTTCTTTAAAATTAATTCCTTTCATTTAAGTCAGTTTCTCAGAAATTCTTTTTATGTTTTATGATTAAAACTTAAATAGTAGTTATGAAAATGACAAAAATATCAGTTATAAAAGCAAACAAAGAACTCTGATTTTTTGTTATTGTTGAAGACAAAGGCTTAGTTTAAAAAGACATTTGAGTTAAAAGTTCACTTACTAGTAAATCCCAGTTTGTTTCTTCCAAGTGGTATATTGCTTCTGCAACATCTTCTATATTTGTGATGCTCTGAAAAATTACAAGTTTGTGATCCTATACAAAGAACACAAGTCCTTTTATGGGCTATGGAGTGCCTTGAAGTCGAAAGAAAATGCTTTATTTACCTTGAAATATTTAGACATAGTTGAATTTATATATGATAGCAGTTACCATTTTAAAGAAAGGAATTATAAGGTATTGATTAGCCCATCACTGTCCCCTCCGCGTAAAGTTGAATGTGGGAATAACAGATTCTAAACGAACTGCATTGGATAAACATATGATAGACGTAATACAAAGAGATAAAGAGGAATTAAAAGTCACTGTTTTTGTTCACCACATAACCTGCACAATACGAATTTTTATGTTGTCATGTCATGGTCAAAAGAGTTTTCATAAGCAGAATATGTAGATACCTGAAAGTTTGCGAGAATCTCCTCTCTGTTTTCAGCCATCCTGTTAATATTGAGCTCAAAAATACTAGTCTACTAAAATATGACATTTACGATTGCAGTCAATTCACGAATTCACACTCAAACATTGACCATTATCTGCCAATAGACAAACATGAAACAAAATGAATTTTAAAATTCCTGTTGCCATATCTTAGTCGTGTTTTGTTTCATAAACTTGCCATATTAGAAAACGTTAAAGTATCGATTAAAGATAAAATCGATATTATTTTTGTATAAGCATTTATTGGTAGGTATTGGGCAAAAGAACTTTAATAAGTTATGCGTAGTCTATGGTATGGTTTATAGTATTCAAGTGAGTTTGAATAGATCTTGTATTGTCTTCATAAGTTAATGTTATTTGTATGTTGCTATATAAGTTATTGAAATATTATTTTTATTTAGTATTTCAACCAAATCACAGCCTATATGCAACTTATGGAACGCTATTGGTTTGATTTCGCCATGCATTGATTTACCACCAACCATAGATAGCATATGAATGCTTGAAAATTGGGTCGGTAAAGGAGTGCTTAAGTGTATATCTATTCTGTGGTCACACGCGAGCGAGTCGTATCGTATAGATTATAATAGAACGTTGTCACATTCATGAGTGAAAAAAATGCACACAATGTTTGCCTAAAATGGCATTTTGGTTCAGTCGTTCAGCCACAGATTTCAAGCACGTTTTTAGGGTTACGTACCCAAAGGGTGAAAAACGGAACCCTATTAATATTATAGTCTCTATATCTTGAACGGAAATAGATAAAGACCTGAATCATTTACAGAATCGTTTTTACTGAGGCCACTATTACAAAAAATAATTAAAAAGTACAAAAAGATGGATAGGTACCAAAGGGCCCATACAAAATAGCCATTTTTTAATATTTTAAATTATTTAAGTATTAATTTTTTTTTAATTTTTTGCTCTAGACCTCCCACAGATTTGTCTGTAGGGGGAGGCCCGTGCCCAGCAGTATATGGGTTGCAAAGCTGGTTGGAAAGCTATTAGCTTCCTATAGGTATACCATCAAACGCCTTAATCGCGGGTTGTTGCAAAGTTTCAGAAAGACAACAAAACTTTGTTTCAGAAAATTAAATTCGATTTGTAACATACCTACTAATTTTATTGCTCCATTATTGGGCCAATAGAAGGCACGGGTCTCTCTACGCTGAGTGCGAATTGGTGAAGCTTGTGGCCAACCTGATGGTTGGTAGATTTTATTCGCCCGAAGGCCTTCGACTTCACGATCTATCTTACTTAGTATAACATCCAGGACTGACGGCGTAACATAGGTACGCAAAGCAAAGCACGAAAACCATCAATAAATTTTTTCACCAGACATCCATCTGATTGCCGACCCGCATTACTTATTTGGAAATAATGATATAATACATACTGGGAATGATTACTGGGGACTGTTATTTATAGTTAGTCCTGTTAATTGGTGTTGGTAATAATCCAGTTAGCAATTGTTAGTAAGAGTCTCGTTCCAACTCAGTCACAGATGTGTTGATAACTTTGCTTGAGGATTATTATGGTTGCCACTAAAGAAGTGTAATCGGTCGGAATTACACCTTTCCAAATGGAAAAAATTATTACACGGTAAAAATGCTACTGCCGGAATGGATATGGAACAAAATAGGTTTCATATAAAACCTATTTGGTTCCCTATAGGCTCTACCACCTAAGAAAATTATTATTGTATAAATTAAGAAATGTAGTTAATAAAATATGAATTGCCTAATAATGCATGTACTGTTAGTCAGACAGTTGTCAATTATAATTTTATTCTGTTTATTTTACTTTGAATTTTTAGTTCGAATTCTTTTGTTTTTAATTATTTATAGTTGGTAGTACATTAAAGTTCTAAATTCTTTATTTTTATGAGATATTCTAAGCTTTTTTCCCCCTGTCTCTCTCTGTACTGTGCAGCTATATTATATGTAATATTTTCCTTTAAGTGGGAGTATTGACATTGTGATAATTGACATTGTGTTAACTGAGTTTTTATCTAATTTTTTAAACTTTGTTTATGTAGGTTTATTACAGAAGTAAGCTTAATTTGTTACTTGTTTATCAATTTTTGGTACATTTTCAACTAAGATTTTTGACGTGTAAAAACATATATTACCAATAAAGAACTATGACTATGACTATGACTATGAGTACATTTTTGTATAGAAAAAGCTACTTTTTAAAATAGTTTTAAATGTAACAACCGTTGGAAAACTTATTAAATAAAATAAATAATGGATCTATACTGGAATACCCGTTTTTTTGTCTCAAATCATATAAAAAAGAAATTACGATTCTTTTTTTTTAGTTATAAATTATAAATCTGTATAGGCATTGATTCTAGGATAGCAAAAACAGTGGGTGCAAGGTGAGCGCCTAATTAAATGTGGTGGATGGACTGGCTGGAAGGAGCTGTTGGGAAGTAAAAACAGTCGTGTTCGCGCGCAAGCAGATCGCGCACGCGCACTCGAGTCGGAATACATTCGAAAGAGTTTAAATTTCACGCGGGAAATTAGTGTTCGGAAAATAGTTTAAAAATACGGTAAAACTGACTATACCTACTTAATTTTATTTGGTTATTTACTAAACCTTAAATATATAACTTGTTTATTTAATTAATATCCAATTTGTTTCTTATTTTTTTTTGCTTTTGTTTACACCCATCGCTATTTCTCATTACCACCAAGGGAAGATGTGTAGAAAATGTCGCAGGTTATTAAGTCAGAGTCCAACTCTTGTAATTTTTTACAATCAAGTGTACCTAAATAAATTTTTTTTATCAGAATAGCGCTATATTAAAAACTTAAATTAAGACGAAATCTCATTTATTCAACCCCTAGGTGATTGGTTATGAACAAATATTCCTAACAGACATCAGGTTGCTTTAAATATTTTTCTTAACCAATCACCTAGCTAGATTGAGTGGTCCGTTAAGAACAATCCAATCCAACTCTATGTTACAATTTTTTTCGATACATTTGAGTTTATGAAATATGTAAATCACAGTAGTTAAGGATACGTACTTAGATTATTTAATTAATCGATACGTATTGTAAAATTAGGTAAATTATAAATATACCTACTAAGATTTATATATTTATTTATTAACAAAACTTACGACTGACTAACAGTATAACTATTAAAAATTTACCTATATAATACCTCAATTAATAGCAAACATCTGAAACATCAATAGTTAATTTTAAAGAATTAAATTTCATAAGTATTAAAATAAAAACAATATACCTTTCTGATTTCGCAGATAGCGAAATTTTAAAGACAATTAACCAAAGAGCCGCCTATTAATTTTAATAACTAATTTGTGTGAAATGGTAACCATTGATTAAACCTTAAGGTGTTTACTAGGAAATTAAGGGGTTGGTGTAATTTTCCTTGAACTTAACCGTGGGTTTTCGGCAGGGAGTATGGCTTCCGGGGCCGTATCCGCCCGCGTATTGGTGGTACTTCTCGCCGTGTCGGCTTCGCACTCCCTCACTTTTGACGAAGGTAAGCCTTGAGTTAACAGATTTTTTATATACAATAATGTATACTTTATTAGATAGATCCCCTTAGTGGCGATGATAACGCAGTGGAAGAAAATTCAGCATCTCACCGGGACCATCATTATTTTCTAGGAACACCTACAATCTTGTACCGTCTGTCAAAATATAGTTAAGTACCTATTATATTGATCAAAATCTATCAAAAGGTTTTCACGTTATGTCTTAAAATAATTACAGACATTGAATTTATCAGACATTCTTTGAGAAATGTCTTGTATTTCAGGAGAACCTCTTTATTTTTCGGGATGAACTGTTTAATCCGATAGAGTGCATGTTTTTACAAAGTTTCATTACAATCGGGTCAGTAGTTTAAAAATGTGCAACTAAAATTTATCAAATAAAAATAATATACTTAGCCCATGTTGGTACCTACTCGTAATCAGATTTTTTTGCCATTTTGTATCTACAATCTATATCGTATGTTCGGATCGCAGGATCTAAAGTGTAAAATATATCTAAGTACATAGGGACCAGCTTAATAAAGTACACGTAGGTACTCGATATGTCAACTACGTTTGAGTGTACATTTAAAAATCTACAATGTTTTTTAAAATATTATTATTTAGGTCTCGTATAGGGCAGGCATAATAAAGTCAGTGCTCATTAGCAAGGAGTCAGGCCCGCGGCCCGCGAGGTGCAGTGGTGGCGGAAATAGAATACGAATCCTCCAAGAATAGATAATGAAGATGATTAAGGCGCTGTATGTCTTTAAAATATTAAAGTAATGGGCGGAGTTAAGGGCGATCGGTGGATCTTCCCCGACGCGCCCCTCAGTAGCGTAGTAATAATTAAATAAAATATCGAATAGATAAAATGTATTACTTATTAGTGGATATTTTGCTGATATCTGTTATTTATATATTTAACTACTTATATGTAATAAAAATTGTATGTTTCCCAAATAAAAATAAAATAAAACAGTTTTCTTAATGATAAAACTGTTGAGATGCATTTTAAAACCTTATTTGCGATTTTTTTCTAGCGAGTAAAAATAATATACAGTACCTATAATTATATTCTCGGAAATATGATAAAGCTTACTGATTATTCCTTTCAACACTCTAAAGTGTGTGTATTTTGAAAAAAATAATAATTATAAGATGAACCCTAATTTGCTAGATTCGGCTACATACCGGGCCTTAACGACGTTCCGGAAGTCCAGGAATGCTCCTGGGAAGCGGTTACGGCTGCGAACTGGCAAAATTATGATTTCATAATTTTTTTAGATGAGCCCACTTATTTTGAGAGAGAGTGGTGTTAAGATACTAACGTATTTTAAATGACCTATAAGATGGAATTTTAATATCTTAATTAGGTATACAGTGAACTAAATAAGTACATAGTATATTTTAAAAGGTAGGTACTCACTTGTATTGGTTAGGTAAAAGTACCTGAACCATGAAACATGAAAAACATATAGCACCTTTTAATATTTCAAAAGGTTATGTAAGTAATAGGAGCAGTTAGGTAGATACAGTTATGTATTTCGTGTATATATTTATCCTAAAAATAACCTAAAGAACATATTAATTTAAAATGATTGATAATGGTTTCCTAATGAACAACCTGTTATCCAAAGAGGACCATGTTGATTAATGGAGCCTCAGGGAAGATCAAATAAGACATTGTATTTTAGACAAGACTTCATTGCTTCAAAGCTCTTTCGTATTTTTTTTCTTTTATTGATTAAAATAATAATTAAAATTAAACCCATAAACGCCCATCGGTTAGGAACTGGCGTTCAAAATATTCGCAGTAATTAAACTTTTAAGTAAGAAATGTTAAGTGATTTTCGCGCAAAATTCTTGAAGACTGGGAATTTTAATTGATAGATTATAAATCAGCTTTGTAGATCAATCACACCTACCATAATATGTGCATTTAGCAATATCCTAAACCTAAACCATCATAATTTAGCATTCAGGTCCTTAAAACAGTCATCACATCCCTTTCTTTGTCCCACTGTTGGGCTCGGGTCTTCTCTCAGAATGGGAGGGATTAGGCCTTAGTCCACCACGCTGGCCAAGTACGGATTGGCAGACTTCATATACGTTACCATGTTACCGTTGAACACGGACCGCTCGAGTGAGAGGCGAGTTCGATAGCCACTGGGCTGTCACCGCTGAGAACAGTAATGGGAGGAAATCCCACATTATATATCTACCTAGCCCATTTTTGCATGACATCGGAATACCTTTGAAAAGATACCAAAAACCTTGTGAAATAAAAATAAACAACCATGTCTAGGCACGAGTATATGCACATGGCTGCAATCGAGATAATATTTTATCTGTAGGTATTCGTTTTTGTAATACATACATATTTTGTGGCTATCTATCTATATATATAAAAGGAGAAGGTGACTGACTGACTGACTGACTGACTGACATATCAACGCAGGGCCTAAACTAGAAGGGCTAGAAACTTGAAATTTTGCACAGGAGTTCCTTTTATAACCTAAGGGAGCACTAAGAAAGGATTCTTGAAAATTCACCCCCTAAGGGGGTAAAACGGGGGTGCAAAGTTAGTATGAAACTTTACCGTTTTTGATGTTATTCGAATGAAATTCAGTACCTATGAAGGTTTTTTATTCAGTTTCGAAAATCATCTCTTAAGGGGGTAAGAGGGGGGTGCAAAGTTAGTAGGTATAAAAGTTTTTCGTATATACCTACCTACATTATTTCAATGAAATTTTGTATTTAGGTTATGTTACGTCTAATTCCACGCGAGCGAAGCTGCGGGCGTCCACTAGTATTATATAAAGGGCTTACTTAATGCCTGATGTCTATATATCTTAAAGATTTCAATACTTCTACAAATGGAATTCCATTATTCCTAGGTATGTAGTTATATAGTCGCTGAAGTTGAAATAGATTTAGCACCGATTTTCCAGTCTGGCTGGCGAGAATATCCGAAGTAACGTCCGCTCGTAGATCTATTCTAACGTCCTAAACGAATGGGCTGAAAAATTTAAAATTGAACTCCGTCGTCCCAGCTTCTATTCTATAACCGAAAATGTTAGCCGTAACTCTTAGCATGTAAGGGGAAGTCTTCTTTTGTTTTACGTTCAGAGAGCGCCTTTCTACACTTCCTTTATACTTATTAGGTACATAATTAATTCATAGCCAGATACTGTATAAGTAAATTTTTACTACTTACTCGTAGTACCTCAATAACAGGGAAGTTCCTACTAATAGGTACCTTGCGAACTTGCATTCGATATTATGTTACTTACCTGCACTACGATGCTCGTGATTCTCAGTTTAAGTACCCTGGCCATGTTGTGACAGAGAAGCTTAAAAATGATGTATCAGGGCTGACATTTTCTATAAAAAAAGTGTTTGGTTTTCTAAACATAAAGCATAACATAACATAACGCCTTTATTTCCTCGAAGGGGTAGGCAGAGGTATGTAGCATACACCTAGTTTTCACCAGTTATGCTTCGGTCACAAAAAATAATATGGTGTGCCTATTGCCATGCCACACCGGACACAAATCCTGACTCTTGAGCTGCTACGCTTTTCAAGATAGTAAAACCCAATAGTTGTTGCCCGACCCGGGAATTGAAGCCATGAGCTTAAGCATCTAGCTTAACAGTCGCTTTTGCGACCACTACACCGACGAGGCAGCTTGGCTATATATTTGTCTCGTAGGTATGTAATAACTGAAACTGCGACTTAAAATTACGTAGGTTATTATTGGAGTGAATATTCAAGGCTGCCGTGGTCTTATTACAACAGGCTATCATCCTGCATGTTAAAGTACCTGGATCACAAAAATTGCGGCAAGGCAAAAATGTGGGACTTAATCACTGAACATAATACTCCTTCCACACGGAACATAATATGTATATTATAAGAGTACATGTACTACATCGTCTTCTTGGCCTTGTACGTGCATATTATTATAATTGATTTTAACCTTTAAAAAAAAAACAGGAGACTTTATATCCGTGTTTCGAATGTTCTTATTCCCCGGCTCAGTTCCCAGGTGTTAAAATTTAAATTTAATCCTTACTTATTGAGGGAATGAAAAAGGAGAAAAACTTAGTTGTCCAAAAAGCTATAAGAGTTCCACTTGTTGCACTTATAAACCAGAATAATGGAAACTACAGAAAGTCACGATTGACTGTAACACAAAACAAAACTTGGAGCATGTATGTGGCTGAATTGATGTGATTAAAACTTGAAACTGAATTTGAACGCTTGTTCTGCGTGTCAGTGGGTCACGGAACTTGCGAGTTACGAGTTTATGAGTCTCTCGGACGCCATATTGGGAGGACGGAGACATTCGTTGCGCAAGCGCATCGTGTGGTTTTCGATGTAGATACAAATATGTAAACGTATTTTTAGTACATAAGTAACTATCAAGTTTGTGATTGATTTGCTTATTTATTTTACTTTTGGAGTAACTCACAGTATATTATTTTACGTACAGCGTCCTAACAATTCATTCTTTGTCCCACTCCTGGGCGCGGGGTCCTCTCGTAATGGAGAGGTAGGCCTTAGTTCACCAAGCTGGCCAACTGCGGATTGGCAGACCTCACATTCCTTCGAGAACTTCATGGATAACTCTCAGGCATGCAGGATTCCTCCTAGTACCACAGAATAATAGTCTAGTACTTAATATTCTTCCAATGTACTTAGGTAACTGTTTTTGCTGTTCGGAAGGATGTTTTTGTAAATCGCAGCAATGTTGAGTCATATTATTATGATTTATGTATTCGATGTGGAGTGTTTTATATTTGATTATGATGAGTTAAACATAAGAGGAAATACTATAATGGGATTACATGTGGATCATATTTTATACATTATTATGCCGTCTGTAATGTCTATAAATGATAATTTACTAACCACTTTACCGAATCTAGGTTAGGAAGTTGCTTTGGGTGAAAGAGCTCTAATAAAGAGCGGTACAATGAATATGTACTTATTAAGTATGTATAGGAAGGCTAAGATAAATAGCGACTGACCGATTAATAGCTAACTGACCTTATACTTCCGTACCCTAAGAAAGGTTGTGGTTTTCGGATAGCTACACTTTTCTAGTAAAGTTCTCAAGTTTTTTAGTTTTTTGTTTGATTATTTATTTTCAGCACTTACGCACTTATCTAATGTGTAATTGGTTGATCCGTTCTAATTAATTGTATTGAATAAATAAATAAATCTAGTTTTAATTTAACTCTGATAGTAGATACCTAGTTTTAGTATTTATATGACACGTAATGTTTAGGGTTTTCCTTTGAGGTTAATTATATGTTAATATACAATAAATAAATTAAAATTAAATTAATTGACATAAGGGTAGCAATGCTTCTGTGACACTGTGACTTCGAGTTACACTATCTGGTGGTGCTGCACTATCGTCTTGTATATAAGTGTAAATTTAAATCGGTTGCACTGGTTCAGAGTGCAAGTACACTACGAACATGACATCATAGCGGGCTGCGGTTGCACCCACGCATCCTCGGTTCACTCGAAAGGAATTAATGAGAATCGCATCGTTATTGAACTACATGCGAATTGGGGTGAGGTGTTGTGAGGTATGACGTGATACATTATAAGGAAATATTCGTTGACGTAGCATCCATAGCCCAATGGCTCGCGTCGATTCAATGTCATCGACAGAGTTAAGCAACGATGGGAGCGGTTTGTGGACGGATGGGTAACCACTAGTGGTAATTTCATGGGTGCTACCGTGCTTCGGAGGGCACGTTAAGCCGTCGGTCCTGATTGTTTTCAATGGTGAAAAATAGTCGTTAAACCTTGTCGAAGACCTTCGGGTGGCTTGAGAACATTCGACACTGGGTTGGCCACTAACTCCTACTCCAATCGGCATTGGAGCAGTGTGGTGAAGTATGGAGTGGACCTCCCGCATAAATGTTCGTGAGGGAGACCCGTGCCCAGTAGTGGGACGTCGATGGGTTGCAGCTTAGCTTAGCTACCCATACTACAAAGGTATGAGTGTTAAAGTACATATTACCTGTTTAATTTTATTGTAAAATTCAATTCCAAAGAACATGAAAGCTCGCCTTATACCTTTCCAGCTTTTTTGAAGTATAATTAGCGTAAAAGCTTCCTCGGAGATAACTGTTTCTTCTTTAAAAGTATTATTTTGCCGAGTCCGCTGTTCATGTTTACAGAGCTAACAAACAAGAACAAGTAAAAACAGTGAAATTATCCGTGTTATGTTACGGACTATGTATACCAAAAAAGTAGTTCTGTCAATAGTTAATGCAAAAGTCTAGGTTGCTACAAACTTCTCAAAGAAAAGGAGATGTAGGAATTCTATTCTAAATTGATTAATAAAAAGTTGCTAATAATTTATTTACTTATAAACACTCTAATGTTAAATTATGTATAGGATTAGCTTATAATTGAATGAATTGTAGCGTACATAGCCCAATGGCTCGCGTCGATTCAATGTGTTCGACAGAGTTAAATAACGACGGGCGCGGTCGGTTTGTGGATGGGTGACCGCTAGTGGCAAAATTTCATGGGTGGTACCGTGCCTTGGAGGGCACTTTAAACCGTCATTTGCAGCTATTAGCTATTGATCATTGGATGAATAGCTAATCCTACAATAATAATAACTTTATACTATTGCAGTATGTACATTAGAAAATTAAGTCAATGAAAATCAAGAGAGTCAAATTATTAAGATGTCTAATTACAAATTTGATTAAGTTAATTTAAATTTTATACAACCTATTCAAACATTATAATAATATATTACTTACGAGTACATTCTAAATATGTAATTTAAACTATCTGATTACTTATTTGAACGATTTTATTTGAGCCAAAACTTATCCTTAGCCTTATCAAATTTTAAGTTTATTTAGATTTACGTTGCTTTTTCTGTTGTTTTAATAACTATACTGATACTTTGAGTCACCAACTCAACACACACCTAGGCTTAAATCGGTTTATTAACACCTCAAAACAATGGATCTTTTTGATGCTATTGACTGCTAATGATTGTGCCAAGATAAGGTTTGAGGGGCTGATAATTGATGATGAGGGCACTAGTGAGTTAGGCATTGTATTAAGCCAGGGCACCGGTTCCAAGTAAATAGTTACCTATTTGCGTTTGTTCATGGAGGTATTTTATACCGAACAAACATTTGACAGAATTACATGCGTCTATCGATTTAGGTATTCGGCTCTATTCTATGTTTCTACAACAACAAACACAAACATTTATGTTTAAAAAGCTTTGTATATTTGTTTGAATGTAAGTGTGTAAAGTACCTATATGTATATATTTGTGTGAATGATATAACCTGAAGATATTTTTTATTAATTTAACGGTAACTGCTTGGTTAGCTGTTATTTATTTAGGTATTTAAATTTCTGTAAAACCTCACAGATTACAAAGGGCACACATAATGCCATATGGCACCTTCTTCCATTTGTTACAAGTACAGGTGCGACAAAGATATTTGAACTTAAAGTCGTCATCACATATGTAAGGTCTAAACTAAAATGTCCTCAGAGATATTGCATCAGCCTTTGATGATTAAAAAATATTTGCCTGAAGTGCTGGAAGTAAAAAAAAACGGCCAAGTGCGAGTCGGACTACTACACGAAGCGTTTCGTACCATTATGTATACAAACGTCAAAAAAATCAAATTTTAAATTTTTTTCTTATTTTTAGTACCTACTTATTTGTTGTTATAGAGGCAACAGAAATACATCATCTGTGAAAAATTTCAACTGTCTAACAGCACGGTTCATGAAATACAGCCGGACAGCGAAGTCTTAGTAATAGGGTACGGGTAGGGTATTGGGTACGGAACCCTAATTACGCACAATAAAACAGGATATAAGTTGAACTCAACGAATACAAGTATTCATGAATGTGGTTGTTCGCCAGTTTAGCCACGTTACTGTATTAGGTGAGGCGAAGCCCACGGGCGTGTTATTCAATCAAAGCCCACCTCGCGTTAGTCAACTTTATCCGCGACACTGCTGTGAGCAGGGTTGCCAGGTTGCCAAACCTAATAGCCGGACAGACCAGCTTTTAGGTAGAAAGGCCGGACACTACATTATTGAGGATTTTGTGTCTCAGTATTAATAGGTACGACAAAAAAAATGTATGTAAAATAAACCTTTTTTG
Source organism: Carterocephalus palaemon (assembly GCA_944567765.1). Classification (NCBI taxonomy): domain Eukaryota; kingdom Metazoa; phylum Arthropoda; class Insecta; order Lepidoptera; family Hesperiidae; genus Carterocephalus; species Carterocephalus palaemon. Next base: position 3,029,440 of record OX155655.1, on the reverse strand, counting down.
ATTACACTCATAAATCTTAGTAAATTCTAATGAAATCTATTTAAATAAAAGGAGAAGCTGACTGACTGACTGAAACTATAATGGTTAGAAACTTGAAATTATGCACAGGGGCTCCTTTTATAACGTAGGAGAGCACTTAGGAAGGATTTTTGAAGATTCACCTCCTAAGGGGGTAAAACGCAAAGTTAGTATGAAACTTTGCCGTTTTTAAAGTCAAGTGGGCAACTCGAACGTCGTTAATCGGTCTAATTCTACGCGAGCGAAACTGCGGACGTCCACTAGTAATAAATAAAAAGCCTAACAAAAGCCGAACAAGCCGGACACCGTTTATTTTGGTCGGACACGCAATCAAAAAGCCTACCCATGTCCGGCTTTATCTGGACGCCTGGCAACGCTAACTGTGAGCATGGCGAGCGACATGGCTACCTATTGTGGCTAACGAGGCGTAGTGTGATATTTCCATACTCAAAATAAGAATCGAAATGTTCCTAATAAGACTCCTTTTCCGTATGCCTGTTGTAACGAGTGTACACCTACATAGCATCGTTACGTTCATCGTGATTATTGCGCTGTAGCCGTAAATACTCTATATACAGATGTGTATGGGGTTTTTATTTGAAAGACCTTATTACAGTAAGTAGACTCAATATAAATTTCATTAAAAAAAGTAAAAAAAAGTACATAGTTACAATTTAGAATACGGACAAATTGTTTGTGATTGTTCTACAGTTTCGCTGCGACCCATAGACGTCCCACTGCTGGGCACGAGTCTCCCCAAAAGACACAGCTGCGGGAGGTCTAGAGCATACTCCACCATGCTGCTCCAATGCGGATTGGTTAAAGGGGTTAGTTGCCATCCCAGGGTCGAATGTTCTTAAGCCACCCGAAGTGTCTTGTCTCTTTGTCCTTGTCTTCGACAAGGCTTAACGACTATTTCCCTCATTAAAAACAACCGGGACCGACGGCTTTACGTGTCCTGCGAAGCACGGTAGCGTCCATGGAATTTTGCCACTAGCGGTCACCCATCCACAAACTGACCGCGCCCGTCGTTGCTTAACTCTTTCGATCACATTGAATCGACGCCTGCCATTTAGCTATGGACGCAACATAACGTTTAACATTCAATAATACATTCTTGTACACTCTACAGTATTAGATAGATAGATAGAAAAAAGTAGCGTAGGCAAAAAGGCACTAAGTAAAAATATCGACAATTTGTAGAGTCATCAAAGACGTTGTTAATAGCTCGTCCACTCGGCAATTTCCCGGCGTTTAACTCAGCCGTTAACAGTACGGTAGCGGCATTAGGGCCGCTCCTGCAGGAAGGCCGTACAAGGCGTGCTTTTTGCATCGCTCACGCACCGGTATCTCCCACGCCCGCCGTTTACCGTTTACATTTCAAACGAGACCGTAATCTCAGGACCATGGCACTTCACACGGCTAACTTAGTATAGAATTGTGTTTACTTTTTTACCTCCCACAACAGGCAGGGTGAAACTACCCACTTACTTTTGTTATATGTGGGTAAGTACTGATTTCCCCTTTATTCATCTTACTGTTTACTTTTGCGTTATTTTAATTTGAGCCAAGTTCAATATGAGACCACAGATGCTTCACTGCTCGCGTATCCCTGTTCTCGCTTTATGCCTAAAGTTTTTATTACGGTATCCCGTTCAATATACTTACTCGCCAGAGTACGGCATACTTTAAGTGTAGTAAAAAGAAATTGTCTGGCAGGTATACAATGTATGTATAGCATCATATTTAGCCTTTCATCTGTATTATCGTCGTAACGTTACCCATATGAAGAATAAGGGGAAGTTGAATAAACGCTGGATGACTTGTTACCTCGAGGTAACAGGTCTTGTTCGCTAGATGGTAACCCATATTTTTCCAAACAAATTGGTTCAAGACTAATCTCTATTAAATTGTTATAAAGTTATAAAGGTTCATTAAAGTAAAAAAAAGGTCATACAAATATATGTCCTTCGTGATGCCATTCCAACGGTTCCTGTGGAAGATCAGCGCTGGATTTCCTTGAACCTCCAGCATAATGCTAAGAGGGTGCTTTTCGTTTTTATACTAAGTTACCTATTATGTTATTAGTTTTAACTGTGTTAAAAATGTATGTATATAAAATTGTAACTTATATAGTAACGAATAAAGATTATATTTCTTTCTTTCTTTGGGAAAGAGAGACCGGCAAAACGAACTAACCGTATAGTAGGTAACTTTATAGACTTTGATTGTTAGTAATTTTGAAATAATGGATAAGTGGAGCGACATTTGCGCAAGTTTGTTTTCCTCGGATTCGACATCCGTGGTTATTCTGGTCATTCCGGCCACTTCGCCACACGCCGCGTATCGTTTTGTTGTGAATGAACACGGTATGAAGTGACGTTTCCAATTCATTATCGGCTCAAAGTTGAAATAGCTAACTAATTTTAGTAAATAAGTAATTAATTAATTTGATTGATCTTGAGAGCTGTAGGATTGTTTTGTTGTTCATTACTAAGATTTCTTAAGGCTTTTAAATTGTTAAGGAGTCTGTTAGTTATGGTTTTTCGGTTGTATATTAGACTAGTGGACGCCCGCAGCTTCGCTCGCGTGGAATTAGACATAATAATAGATTCTTCTTAACGCGTTCATTAGCTCCACAAATTTGTAATGAATCCGTAAATGTGTTACAAACAAACTTTGAATTGTCATCGGTCCATGATAAGTGCAGTTTCAAATTAATCCGATGTTTTGAAGGGTGTGCAAATCTTGTTCAAAGATTCCATTACACACATACGTACCAAGCTAATAAAAGCGTAACTTTCTTTCAAGTCAAAAAAAAATAAATTGTAAGCAACGCCAAAAAATATAATAGGAATACTTTAGTAAACCACACAAAACGTCTGCCCTAACATGAACTAAGACACGGTGAGTCGATCCATGCCGTGTCATTGCAGTCCAAAATTAGCTTCAGACGTGAATACCCTCAACAAAAAGAGTAAACTGCAGATTCTGAGTTTTCGTTACGTGTATAGTTTGAGCAGTGACCTGTTTTTATTTTCTCTTACTTTGACTGCAGGAAAAAAAAAAAATCGTTGTTCTAGTGGTCTTAACGGCGAGGTCCAGCGATTACTGTTGGGTTTTTCTAATTTGAAATGCTCGGTGCAACTGTGATAAAACTTTGAACAAGACTCAGAAGTGCACTGTGGGGTTTAGTATTGTTAGTAAACTAGGAAAATAGGAACAAGCCCAATAGGAACAGTTAGTAATAATTACTCCTTTTAGTTTCCTTAGTAATTGCTATCAGATGTCCCATTTTAAATTATCACTCACGTCCACCAAGTCGACAGAGGCCTGTCGACTCCTCATTAGACCTTAACTAAGAAAGGATAAGCTGCAATTTGATAACCTAGAGAAATGTCAACCACAATTCTCCATTGTGGTTGGCGGTGTTAATGTAAATGCTTACGCATTAAAAAACGACTAGATTTAAAAACTGTCGCAACTTTAAAAGACACGAAAATCGATTTAGCAACAGCATTATCATCCGGCACTATCTCAACAGTTCAGTGGGTTGAAGCACTCTTTATCGACTCGATTCACCGATTCTATTCCGCTACGATCTTATCATTTGACCTTACGACACTACCCTGCTTATAATTTCTTCTCACACGTTCAAATGTTTTTGTATCGGTCATGTTATTGTATCCGACAATTTGTGATATTTTGCCCCGAAAGAATGGTACTCATATCGTATAAGGATAATCCTGAATGAATCCTTTGATCTTATTCATATTTCATTGGTTCTGTTTGGGGTTTGAAAAAAATATCCCAATTCCTTCTGTCAGGACAGTGAAATTATGTATGTACCTACTTATATTTTTATTCAAAGTATAACCTTTTCATTGTGATAGACAAATAACAAGTTGAACTCAATTTTATGCTCCAGTAAAGATTGGGACCCAATTTATTTAAATAACTAACGGGGGACGCCCGCAGCTTCGCTCGACATTTACGCATGGAAAGTTTATTGCAAATTTGATATGAATCGGTTGAGATTTAACAAAAAGTCCCTACAAACTTTCATACCGTATACCTAGGGCACTTCAATGTTTGGAAAATAAAGTATCCAAAAACCTGGACCGAAGTAGCAGTAACAACTTTTCCAAGTTAAATCCAAATCCGTCCACGGGTTTTTACGTGATTCTTTGATATACAGACCGATGGGCCGACAATACAGTTCTGATTGAATTGAAATTTTGTAGTAATAATGAAAATGAAAATGAAAAATGAAAAAATGATTTATTAAGTAATAATGAAGTATTCAATATACAAAGAAAGTAATTTCATTCTCAATCAATGCTCAATTCCCAGGCCTGCTGGAAGAGATTTCATTTTGAAATAAGCAGGACCTATGTACTAAATTACTGTTAATTCTGGTATTTTTGTTGTTTTTCGTGTACATGAATATATAAATAAAAATAAATAAATACAGTTCCTCTTCAGTTTTACTATAGTATATGGATGTGGGTAGATAGACAATTTGTTTTAAATTCAGATTCATTATTTATTTGTTATCTTTATTGCTGTCCAATTTTGCTTCCTTTTCATTTACCCTGTGCCCATACTCACGCATGCAGATAATCTAATTCCAAATAATAGTAAAGGACTATTCGAACTCGAAACATATCTAAAAAGGTTCTTCTAATGTTTTTCAATATTTCTTACATTTGGGTAATGTTTATCTTACTTGCAGAAGCAACAAGTGACGTCAAAGCCGCAGCGAATTCCGCTCGCGATGACGCTAGCGAAATGGCTATAGTAATTCGCGGGCCCCATGGGAAGGTTTCGAGAAGAGAAGAGCTGCTCCATGCAAAAGGAGAGGATGATGACGCAGTTTCACTCTACTATAACTCTAAGAGCAATAAGGGTGAGTTGGTATCACAATTTCATGAATTATTCACTAATATTTCCACGAGATACACACAATCCTTACTGGTCTGTACCTGAAGTGATAAGGATGAATCAACGCTACAACAACAACCCAAAAATCACTTCTTGAATAATGTTAAATTAAACACATTACAGCACGTCATAGGTATGACTCGTAATATTATTTAGTCTCGTTCATATTATTTGAAACAAACACCCTTCGAGTACACCTAAAACCTAAAAAGGGCCGATATTCATCCATTTATTTGTAAGTAAATTCACCTTACACTTGCATGCCTGAGAGTTATTTTTAATTTTCTCGAAAACATGTGACGTCAGCATCTATTATGGTGATGATAGACGTTCATATTTAGAATATGTTAGCAGTTCTTATTATTTATGTTTTCTTTTCCTACAGTGTCTTTGGAAAGCTTAAGCGGCGGCCACCTCAAGTCAGTTTCCTGGGGACTGGGGTCTCATCCGAAGGGAACTCTGATCCTGGTTGTCGCGCCAGACAGAGTGAAGCTGTACGTAGCTTGCAGGCCGCTGCATTGGCACGCCATGTCTGGCAGATTTGAGGTGTTGGATCATTTGGCGAATCAGAAATTGAAATTGGTAAGCATTGTTTCTAAGTCCCACCTACTGACACATTATCTGGATATCGATCGACGTATTCGGCCTGAGATTTGGTCATCGAATAGATTATGTCAAACCAAAATATCTAACACTATGCTTTTGATATATCGCAAATATTTACTTAAATAATGCATGAACTAAGTAAGTCTTGTTAAAATGAGTCTGCAGACTCAATAAACTATTTTAACATACTTGTAACGTTAATTTCAGTGTCTTAATAGGTTAGTGAAATTATGTTTTCATTTCTGTTATTACTTACATAGGCGTCTCACTGCTGGGCACGGGTCTCCCCCACAGACACAGCTGCAAGAGGTCTAGAGCATACTCCACCACGCTGCTCCAATGCGGATTGTTGGAGGGGTTAGTGGCAACCCAGTGTCGAATGTTCTTATACCACACGAAGGTCGAACAAAGGCTTACCGACTGTTTCCACCATTGAAAAGAACCGGGACCAACGGCTTAACGTGCACTCCGAAGCACGGTAGCGTCCATGAAATTTTGGCACTAGCGGTTACCCATCCACCAATCTATATATATAAAAGGAGAAGGTGACTGACTGACTGACTGACTGACTGACTGACTGACATATCAACGCAGGGCCTAAACTATAAGAGTTAGAAACATGAAATTTTGCACAGGAGTTCCTTTTATAACGTAGGGGATCACTAAGAAAGGATTTTTGAAAATTCACCCCCTAAGGGGGTAAAACGGGGGTGCAAAGTTAGTATGAAACTTTGCCGTTTTTGAAGTCAAGTGGGCAACCCGAACGCGGGCAGACGCCGTTGATGGGTTTAATTCTACGCGAGCGAAGCTGCGGGCGTCCACTAGTCTATCCATAAACTAATAGAATATATTTTCTTTTTCTTTAGTATCACGAAGAACACGCACCAGTGGAGATTTACGCTTCCGAGAAAGGAGCCTTACATTCCTTAAGCTGCAGCCACACCGAAGACCTCCTGCCTCCATCCCTTGTCACAGTTGATTCAGATGTGGAAGAAGTTAAGGACTTCATGGAAAAAGAAGCTAGGCTGAAACGGGAGGAGGAAATGCAAGGAGATGACTACAGAACGAATTACATCGATCCGAACCAAGTGTTACCCCAGCCTACTACGTCGAGAGGCGATATTCCTTCGTCTGATATCGAATCGTGTGATGGTAAGCATCTAATAACAAGTAACTAAAATACCTACTTATTATAGTTAGAAAATTATCTATATAATAATAATAATAAATAAATAAATATCATGGACATTCTCACACACGGCCATCTGACCCCAAACTAGGCGCGAGCCTGTACTATGGGTGTCAGAGACTGATATACATTCATAGATATTTTTAAATACCTACATACGTAAATTACTAACCATCCAGACGCAGAACAAATACAAGTATTTATCACACGAATATTTGTCCTGAGTGGGATTCGATCCCACGACCCCTGGCGCAACAGGCAGGATCACTACCGATTGCGCCAACGGGCCCGTTAACCAGTATTAGTATTAGATAAACTATAACTTTTTATAAAGGAGTATAATTCCCTATCAATTTATACTGGTATTAATCTGTAACTTCCGGAGCACTAATACCAAATACTTATGTATTACTTACCTATGGAGTTTTTTATTACTTTCCTGTATTCTGTGTTGGAGACTAAGCTTATTAAATTAAATAAAAATATCTACTTCAACTTTTTATTTTAACCATAGAAAAGACTGTAAAAAACATTAAATTGAGGTGTGTCTAACATCAGCTCTGTAAGCCAATACACTTTCATGAATTTTTATCTAGATACGGTTTTCCCCAGATGAAATAATCCGCCAGCTGAAGCTTCTACGTCAGACCATCGACTTACTCCGCCGCGAGATGGCAGACCAGAAGGGCTTGATCGAAGGCCTGCGGAACCAGCTGCGCCTCTGCTGCAGCCGGGTGCCCTCACCGCCGGCCGAGCGATGCACTGGCTCCTCCTGCTATCCTGGTTATTAATTATTATTTCGGTAGTTGTTGTTGTAAGACATGATTAGTAATCTGTGGAACAACTTATTTTGGTTTCTCTTTGTTGCAAAAGAGCCTGCGGGATTGTATAGTCCGCGGAACCATCTGTAACTATAGCGTTGCACTGGCTCCTCCTGCTATCCTGGTTATTAATCATTAGTTCAGTAGTTGTTGTTGTAAGACATGATTAGTTATCTGTGAAACAACATTACATCATCATATTTTGGTTTCTCATTGTTGCAAAAGAGCCTACGGAATTGTATAGTCCGCGGAATCAACTGCATCTATGGTGGAGCGATGTACTGGTTCCTCCTGCTATCCTGGTTATTAATCATTATTTCGGCAGTTTTTTTCATAGGACACGATAAATACTCTGTGGAACAACATTATTCATCAGTTTGGAATCTCTTTCTTGCAAAAGGGCTATAGGTATAGGTTGCGGAACCATCTGCACCTATGGCGGAGCGATACCTTCTCTTCTCATACTATCTTGATAGTATTTCGATTGTTGCTGCTATATAAAATGACATAAACTATAAAATATAAGATGATATATGACTATAAAATGACATTATTAATCAATTTAACTATTCTATAGGTACTGATAGTTGTTGCAAAAATGTGGACTATTATAATTATTTTCAGATTTCCACTGGCCTTTAAATCGGCTTTCCTTTCGTTACTATTATGTTTGTATTGGGCGGGTCTACCTATCTTGGTCCTTAAAGTAGCAGGGGTCTTTTGTACTTTTGAATCCAGCGTAAAAAGCAACAACTTTTTTACATTAAATTGAAATATGTATGAATAATTATATTAAATCTAAGAATTTTCTCTAAACTTGTAAGGTGTAGTATTTAGTATTTCAATAGTATTAATTAAATAATAGTTAGGTACATATTATTTTCTATCCAGGATTTTGAAAGATTTCTCGACTTATGTCAATGCAATATTCGAATATTGTATAAATCGATAATTTAATGTTACCCGAGGAAAATCTTTTTCTAATTTAAATACAGCTAGTGTTGAGTAGCCTGTGCATACGGCGTATTTTTAACGCGCCGACGAAACTCAGATGACGCACGTTAACGTCATACGTAGACAGTAAACCTTTGCATATGTTCAAACATTTTGTGTATCGATATAGACACGATGATCGCTCATCGCTTATTAGGCGCGCTTAAAAGGGTACAAACATTGACTTATTATAACTTTAATAATTGACTTATTATGACTATAACAATTGACTTATTATAACTATAATAATTGACTTATTATAACTATGATAATTGACTTATTATAACTATAATAAGTCTATGGGTACAAACGCTAACATTTGCTTTTTCCTTATCTACAGAGCAATGTTATGCGCTCACGTCGCGATTAAAATACTCTGTGTGCATGGGGCCTTAAAATTTATCAGCTTCACCAACACTTAATGCAGTTAAGTTACAGTAAAGCATAGTTGTAGCTAACCATTGTTAAGTTACAGTGAAGGTAAATCAAGCAAAGTTTGTATGAGAGTGTGGGTTGTAATTAAAGGTTTAGTGAATACAATCGCATTTTATTTAAATCCCTTTACACTTAAGTACAGAGTTTCGGTTGCGCCCACGACGGTTCTCGGAATGTTTGCTTGATTCACCTTGACAGGCCTTATAAGGTAGCTATCAGATCGCCGTTGAATGGGACGATTTCGTTTTGATTTTATATGGCCGGCGGGGTCAGCAGAAACTCTGTTCATAAAAAGTAAGAATAGACTTGAGGACAAACTTAGCGAAAACAGGACGTAAGTTAAAGGTCTCATTTTGATTACGTAAAACAATATGTAACTTTTTTATATAGCTCTGTGGTAAATATTACCATTTTTGTTTGTAAAGGGTAGTAAGCTATGGGTTACAGCCCTCAACCTACTAAATATGTATTGTAAGTCGAAGAACATTACAATCTTTAAAAAGGAAATACATACCTAAATTAAATTAAATTGATAAGTTAAAGATAATCAGTCGTAGGTGCGATAGCCTAGGCTCACCCACGCTACATGCAAATTACTCTAATACATTTTAATGACATACATACCGTCTTACTCAATAGATATTATCACATTACCGCATAATTACTTTACGTACTATGGAAGACGGAGACCGATATACATACATAAGTATTTTACCTTCTACCTACTTATATAGATATTGACATCCAGACACGGACCAAACACAAGTGTTCGTCTCACGAATGTTTGTCCAGAGTCGAACCCATGACCTCTGGCACTGAAGGCTCCGTAACTACTAATTGCGCCAACGGGCCAGTCTAATAATACAGGCCCAATATAAGTTAATCGAACAATTGGGTATAATTGGACCCGTTGGACCTTAAAAATACGACATATTACATTTACTTTTTGCCTTTCGTAACTAATTAAGCTGTCCTCCTCCTCCTGTCGGTGGCTAAGTTTTGTCGACGTTAAAATACGCAACCGTGCTTCGGAGGGCACGTAAAGCCGTCGGTCCCGGTTGTTTTCAATGCTGGAAACAGGATTCCAAGGTAGGAGTCTTGTGCACGGAGTAGGTCAATAGGTTCACCACTTTTTAATCTATTATGTATGAGATCTAAATATAACTGGCAAAGAGCATGCACACCTCGTCCTACCCCTTCAGGGGGGCACACGCGTGATCATATAATATGTTATGCTACCAGGAGTCCAATGCCGCAACACAGCCACCGGCATCGAATGCGGCGCGTGCCCGCGAGCAATGGAGGGCGATGGCCGTAGATGCCGTCCCATACCCTGCAGCAGGCGGCCCTGCTCTCAGAGTAAGTCTATATTTTTATAGATTATAAATAGATAAATAAACAAACATAGGTAGGTACGTAGTTCTGATGGTAAGTGGACACCATCGCCTGTGAATACGGAAAACAATAAAACACTTAATTTGTAAACTATTTAGTAATCTGTGGCTAAACCCTGAAATGGAGCTCTTTATTTACGTATAAATCATTAAAATCATAATTATGTACTCGTATATCCCCTTGACATAGCTCAGAGAAAAAAATCATCGATTTCCCAAGATTTATGCGTTTAAAAAAAAAATCTGCAAAAATAATTCTCATTGATGACGCTGTTAAGTACTGCCAGTGTCCATTAGCGAGGCGAAACACCAAGACTGCCTGTTAGTATTCGTACTAATACAAGTAAAGATAAAATTATATTGCAGCGGAGTACTGCACAGACTCCGAGCAAGGCTTCCGGTGTGAGAGGTGTCCGGGCCGTCAGACCAGCGATGGGCAGACATGCCATTCCGCCTGCAGCGCCAACCCTTGCTTTGGAGGACGTGAGTACTGTCTTAAATACGCCACTACAGTCTTCATTATAATCTCAACCCTTTCTTTGTCAGAATGTGAGGTATTAGGCCTTAGTCCACCACGCTGGCCAAGTGCGGATTGGCAGACTTCACATGCCTTCGAGAACGTTATGAAGAACTCTCAGGCATGCCGGTTTCATTATGATGTGTCCTTCACCGTTACTGCAAGTGTATAATATATAATCATAATAGCATTGTCACGCAATATACATAATTGCATGCAAAATTTCAGCTCAATCGGAAACCGGGAAGTGGGTCAAATTTAACACTGACAACAATTCAATTCACCTGGGACAGGTGAAAATAAATAAAAGCTTCTAAAAATGTTTACTTTTAAAACTAAGCGCATCAGATGTATCGCATAAAATGTTACAATTTGATGATTTGTTAGTCTTTTTAAAAGCTTTTATTTAACTTCACTCGTGTGTGTATCTATGTATGTAAATCTCAGTGGAAGTGGGTGAAATATTGATTGCAAGAAATGTGAAATTATTGAAGTGAAGTGATTGCAAGAAGGGTGAAATGTCATCATATGTGGGTGGTGTCATCGAGCTGAAATTTGGCACACATATTCTGATGACAATGCATGAAAATAAAAAAAAAGTTATAAAAAGCTTCTTTTTTAAAGACTTTTTTTAATAATTCAATTTATTTATTTTAAAACTGCGCTTAAAGTGTTAATGGTCAGTTACTTTAATATTGTTTCGTAAAGGTGTTCAGTGCCAAGACCTACCGAACGGTGGGTACCGCTGCGGCCAGTGCCCAGCCGGGTTCACTGGCAACGGAGAAGAATGCACCAGGATATCTTGTCGGCATACCACCTGCTTCCAAGGTACGACATTGCAAAATTGGAATCTCTAAAGAACTTTATATACCTGTATTACTACTCTGTGTGTAGTTCTGTGTGGAGTTCTGTGTTCGAAATTCAAAAGTTAGGTATTACTTTAGAGAACCTGTCGGCATACCGCCTGCATCCAAGGTACGACTTTGCACAAAAACAAGTTCAGTGTTATCTCTAAAGCATTGAATCTCCCTTTGTTTCGTCTGCTCTGTGGAATTATGTGTTTAAATTTCAAAAGTTATTCGTGAAACATTTTGAACCAAACCAAATCAATTCTAATGAAGTTAATTTCGTCGTCGTCTACCATGCAAAGACCAGTTTAAAAACCTATTTAATCTCAAATCAAAGTTTGCTTATTACCCTGATTGAAGATGTAGGATATACTATGTGGCAAACGCTAGCAAATTTGTTTTTAGATAAGCCAAGCTATGACACGTGTACAGAAAAGAAAAATCGAGTTCATCCGGTTAACCTAGTGTAAATTTATGACTTCACATTTATCAGTGAATTTTTTCTATTGTTAAATAATATTTTGCGTATAAAAAGGCTGAATATTACAATGAATGCAATGTTATACAACATGTTGTATAGGATAATATGTAGAAGTTATGTTCTTTTAAAATTATATGTGTTTCAACATGAACATGTGTTGAGATGTCAAGGTATTTGAAGAAAACAATCTTTAATACATTTCTAAATTGTACTTATAGTAGAAGATCAATGACGATCACTTTTTTGTGTTGTTATCAATCGTAAACAGGCGCGGTAGTACATTCGCAGTTTTGTAGATATACTCAGGATACAAGGATTAGTGACGTCGTAAAGGTCTGTATGACCATACAGCAAAAGTCCATTCGAAAAAAAAAACACCTGGATTACTTTCTAAAGTTTTCTGGTTTCTGAAATTTCGAACGCAGGCTATTTTAGATTTGATTTCAAATATTTCTTCAGGTCCGTTAATAGAGTAGCGTGGTTGCGGAGTTAAGGCTGGTAGATGGATGGCCGTAACACAACGTATAGGAATATCATAAAAATACGACTAGCGGAGTATTTAACTAGTATTCTGTTCATTTTATGCTAGGTTTACTTACTATAACCACAACGGGCGTGACCCAATTAATATGAACATGGAAGAAAGAGGACCAAGTAAAATTTTTAATGAAACCTAACCATGAAATATCGACAAGAAAAATGTAGAGTCCAATAGCAGTCGGTCTTATTAAAGTATTCTTTTGATACTGCGGCGTTCTGAAATGCGAAGCCTGTTCTGCGCAGCAGAGCTAATAATGAAAAATGACGCAAATGCTTGGGAAAGCTCTGGGACTGTAGACCTAAACAGGAAGCATTAAATTGTCTCTATGAAGAATGTTCGAGAAATATCGGGATAATTTATTTAATTTTTTCAGACTAACTATTTGCTCTCAACTCAGACTGTTCTTGCGGTTTTTTAGGTTTTAGCTTTGGCGCATGCCGTAATTTTATGTAGGTATTCATTGTACCTTGCAAAACTATCAGTAGTTAAAATTGTTCAATTTACTCGAATAAAGTTCGTTCGTCAAATAAACATTTTTTTGTTTCGAATAAGGTACCTAACCAATTCGTTGAGAAGTTGCGTAAAAATCTTTTCACCCTTGAGTATTAATCCAACATTCTTGTGAAATTATTTCATAACTTATAGGTCCATGACTTTGGAATTTGGGAAATTTTATTATGTGCCATTTTTTAAGATTAGGGTTTATCCGCTCAGAAATCATTTTCGATATTTTACTGCCGGAGTGAAATAGATATCTATCTATTAGATTAAACCTACGATTTGTGGAATGTAAAAAAATCACATTCCTTTCAGCAGAAGGACAAATCAACAAATATGAGTTAGGTATTCTGAATAATAGACTTTCCCAGTATTAGCACGTATTAGCAAGGATTTTTTGTGACTGAGCTACTATACCACTACTTACTACTACAGGGGTAGAATGCCAAGAAACTGCATCAGGGCCCCGATGCGGCTCGTGCCCCGACGGGTTCACCGGCGACGGCGTGCGTTGCCAACACATCTGCGACGCTCGTAGACCGTGCGGGGACAGGCGCTGTACCCCTGCGCTAACGAGCCCGTTCTATGAATGCGAAGGCTGTCCCCCAGGATATGAATGGAATGGTAAGCACTAAGATTCTTATTCATAACAAATTAATAAACCCTAAAGAGCTATAAAATGATTTGTCAAATTCTGTCAAATTCCTAATTGAGCTTGAGAGAAACTTAATTCAGAATAGCTAAAATAGGTTTAATGAATAAGAGGGGGTAAGAATTCAAGGCTTAACTAATCTGGATATGTTATAATTGGTTGGTAGCGTGCAATACCAACGTATTTTGAAAATTCGTAGACCTTGGACAGGCTCTGTACTTCTGCTTCTTCGAGTTCGTTCAATGAATACGAAGGCTGTCCTCCTAAATCTTATAAATATTATAACCGTTGTTCATCGACGTGAAGTCATTTACATGAAGTGTCGCGTCACTTTGACATTTCAGAACAATATGGCAGAACAACGTTTGCGGGGTCAGCTAGTATCTATTAGTAGTATTATAGTTCCGAGAAATCGTTTTCACTTTCTATTTTTCATAGGTAACGTGCAGCGTTGCCAGCAAGTGTGTGAAATGCGACGACCTTGTGGGGACAGACGCTGCACGCCGATACAAAATAGCCCGTTCTACGAATGTGAGGGTTGTCCTAAAGGCTTCGTATGGAATGGTAAGTCTGTTCTATATCATCACAACCCTTTCTTTGTCCCACTCTTGGGCACGGTACTCCTCTCAGGATGGGAGGGATTAGGCCTTAGTCCACCACGCTGGCCAAGTGCGGATTGGCAGACTACACATGCTTTCCAGTTTCCTCACGATGTGTCCTTCACCGTCAGAGCAAGTGAAATTTAATTTCTTAAACCGCACATAACTTAGAAAAGTCATTGGTGCGTGCCGCTGGGGTTTGAACCCTGAACGCTCGAGTGAGACGCGAGTTCGATAGCCACTGGCCTGTCACCGCTGTGACACATATCTATATACAAGATAGCAAACGAGTATGTTATAGCACCACCCATTCACTGACGCATTTTCATAGTTACAAAACACAAGATAGAACTGAAGCATTTAATCTTCGACCCCAGTGTCACACTTTTCCATAGGCGATTTACCACCAATAATTATCATTATCTTCTTCTGAAATATGAATTATTCTGAATAATCTTAAATTCCTAAATTTCAATCCAGCTATTTGGTTATTACAGGATACTCGTGCGTAGACATGGACGAGTGCGACCTCATCCGCCCTTGCGATGAGCTGGTCTCCTGCAGGAACGTCGACGGCGGCTTCATCTGCGGCGCGTGCCCTCCAGGGTACGAGGGCAGTCAAGGCTGGCGCGGGGCCGGCGACGAGAGGCGCAGTGAGCAGTGCGTGGACATAGACGAGTGTGCTGACGGAAGAGACATGTGCCCTAGAGGACGGCTTTGTGTTAACACGCCTGTGAGTGTATTGTTCCATCCATCTATCCGATATAGCTCGAAGGTAACCGACGTAAGAGTAGGAGTACAGGCCCTTCGATAAGGTGGACAGAGGACCTGAAAAAAAAGGCGGGAAACCGCTGGATTCAGAAGGCACAGGACCGGTTGGAGTTATGTCATTTAGGAGAGGCTTTTGTTCAGCAGTGGACCTCAAAAGGCTGATGGATGGAACTGACGTAGCTCGGAGAGTTAGCGAATTGAAGTGACAATGGATAAGCCAAGTCGCTCGACGGACTGATAACTGATGGCGAAAAACGAAGTATTGGCCACGAGGTGGACTGATGACCTGAAGAAGACAGGGAAACCGGCTGGACAAAGGCCTCTTTCAATTTGCGCCACTCCTCTCGATCGTGTGCTCTCTGAATACTGGTTTCTGTCTTTTTTAGGTCATCGGTCTACGGTCGACTTACTAATTTAATATAATGTGGTACAGATTTCATCATTGCGGATAATATGTTATTTTGATCAAATTCGGGTTCCTTACTACAATCGAGTCGTAAGAAATTGGAGGAAACTCTGTAGAATAGTAAAACTTGTAAATAATTAAAATTTTCCTAATCCAGGGCTCATTCACGTGTGTCCCCTGCGGAGGACACTACTACGTGAACACGTCGCGGCCGTGCACGGACCCCGGCGCGCTGGTCCAGCGCTGCGACCCCGCGCGCTGCCGCCGGTACAACGCCGTGTGCGGGTACGGCCAGGCTTGCGTCTGTGCTGTGAGTAAATCTACAACCCTACTCGGAGGAACTTCATAACTTAATTCCACCAACCTCATTCAACTATCGCACTATAGGCCGATATCTGAATGTGTATAATTCCTCTTCGGCCAATATAAAATGTGTGTTATGTGAGACTGAATCTTGTGTCTAATGGCGGCGATCTGAATATTCTGAATAAAATGCGGTGTTTTCTATTTACACGTTTATTTTCTCTTGATACACTGAAGTTATTTACATAATAGACTGACGGCACTGATTTTAGGACAATTGTTTCTGAATATTTGTTGTTCTGAATTATCTCGTTATACGGATTGATCTGATAAATACTGATTGAGTTTTACTCACTGAAAATACTGAACGGCGACCTTCGCCTCTGAATACCTGATGAGAACAGAACGATACACTGAAGTTTCATCCACACCGAATCGACTCTTGAGTCCTGGCCTACTACCACCGTGCGTTTCTCGTGGTAATTTTACGGCGAACTGGTCTTCTGTGGAATGAGCTTCCGACTGAGATTTTCCCTTCGAGCTACGACATGGAGCGCTTCAAAAAGAATGTTAAACGCTTTCTTCAAGGCAGACAACAGACAACGCACCTGTGATACCCCTGGTGTCGCACGTGTCGGTGTGACTGTGACCACTTACCACCAGGTGGCCCGTATGTCTGTTTGTCCGTCTATATTATAAAAAAAAATCCATAGACGTCCATCTGTTGGGCGCAGAAGCAGAAGAAGAAGAAGCACAGACAGGTGCAGAAGATCAAGAGGTCTAGAGGTTCGAGAGGGTCACGCTGCTCAAATGCGGATTGGTGGGGTTAGTGGCCAACCCGATGTCGAATGTTCTCAAGCCACCCGAAGGTCTTCCACAAGGCTTAAGACTGTTTCCAGCATTAAAAACAACCGGGACCGACGGCTTTACGTGTCCTCCGAAGCACGATGAAATTTTTGCCACTAGCAGTCACCCATCCACAAACCGACCGCGCCCGTCGTTGCTTAACACTTTTGATCACATTGAAACGACGCGAGCCACTGGGCTATGGCGCTTTAAGACCAATTACGAGTTTTTTCTGTGAGTATGTCGAATCACCAAGTTATCCAGTGACCATTCTCTGAATTTGTTTTGTGAAGATTCCGTAACAATTTCAAAATGCGCTAAGTAAATGAATGATACCTTAAATACGAGTACACATACGACCATTTGGCGTTTATGGACTGATTACAGACTGGCTGGGCCGGCAACGGAACAGTATGCGGACCGGACAAAGACTTGGACGGGTATCCGGACCACCAGCTAGCGTGCTCCCAGCCGCGCTGCAAGGCGGACAACTGTCCGGATGTGTCTAACTCCGGACAGGAGGACGCCGATGGCGACGGCGTCGGAGACTCCTGTGATCCGGACGCCGATGGCGATGGCATTGCTAATATACCGGTATGTAATTTAAGCTGAAGTGTCCGGAAGTGACATATTATATATTTATGGTAGAGCAACACATACATAATCGGAGGGGGGGTGTTGTCGCACACGTCCGTAGGTAGCTAACCCAAGGCAACTCTACACGTCCTTCCCGGGTGGTGCTAAGAGCGACAACAACATAGTACAAGAGATGGGCAGCAGCGTCTCTCAGCAGCGTACTTTAACATTTAACTGAGGTCACCAACTCGCACTAGCCAAGCGCGGTGACAATGGCTACAAACCCCTCATGTTAGCACAACCAAAGCCCTGGTCCCTAGTCCCCGGTGGCCCTGCTATTCCTGGCTACGTCGCTGACCGACGAGGTGGACTGAGGACCTGAAGAAGACAGCGGGAAATCGTTGAATTCAGATGGCGTAGGATCTGGAGGAGTGGCGTCTAGTCTGGCGTCTGAGAGTGAAAGTCTAGCTCTGACGTTGCATGCACAGGAGTCGAAATTAAGATATCGACTGGTGCGGACGGGTTGACAGACATAAGCGCTAATTGGTAGCCGAATTATGTCCCCCGCACCTATCCCCATGCGCATCTATCCCCTCCTTTCGATCATTGCTTAACTTTCGTACCACGTCCTGTACCAAAATAGACCTATACAGGTCACCATGGCTTACTAATTCCTTGTTTCAACCATTCCAGGACAACTGCCCTCTCACTCCCAACTCGGACCAACTGGACCGCGACGAGGACCGCAGCGACAAGCGCGGCGACGCGTGCGACAACTGCCCGCGGCGGTACAACCCGGGGCAGGAGGACGCGGACCGGGATGGCCTGGGCGACGTGTGCGATCCCGACATGGACAACGATGGTTAGTCCTATTGCTGTACCCGATAACGGTCTACCTATGGCCTACTTACGGTCTTACTTATAACAAATTAATAAGACTATTATACTTATCAAGTGTTTTTTCACATTCTGTAAAGTTCTGAATTGAGTTTCATTAAAGAAGACAAAACACTATAGCTAAAATAGGTTTATTAATTTGTTATAAATTTTGGTTACCTACTATCCAAATGAAAAAAATGTGCTCGTAAATTATTACTACGCTACGAGTAAGTAGTAGATCTTATTTTCTGCATATGCTGCACTCCCTGTCCCAAAAAGGCATTCACTCAGCATTTTTCTGTGGCAATTATATTTTATGGCAATATATTTTAAATGCGGAACATGCGGGCCCCCCACACCTCACCTCTAAATTGACTTGTGTCAAAATAACTCGCCTTAACCAGGCAGGATGCGTTAATTTGCATTCCCCAGCGAGAAAAAAGAGGCATCGCTAAGTGGTCACATTTTGACGTGATAACGTTTATTAAATCGATGAACGCCAACACATCCGAAAAAGTGTGACGTCATGCGTCGTTACCTGACGTCATGCGTCGTTACGTCGCTCTGACGTTACCTCGCTCTGAGGCGTTCCATGTAAGGCTTGAAGTGCAAGCGAGAGCGCGGAACGAGCGACAAAGACAGGATGTGTGAGACATGAACATTGTTTGTATAAAATAATGATTATGACGTTATCACGTAAATCTATCGTCCGTAAACCGACTTTACAGACAACCATTTTTTTAAGTTACTTTTAACACCTCTTTTATCTGTTCTGTGCTTTTAACGACCTAAAGGCATACCCAACGAGCGAGACAACTGCCCGCGCGCCTTCAACCCGCAGCAAGAGGACATGGACGGTGACTCGGTGGGCGACGCGTGCGACAACTGCCCGCGCGTGCGCAACCCCGCCCAGGACGACGCCGACCGCGACAACGTCGGCGACGCCTGCGACAGCGACGTCGACCGCGACCAGTGAGTTGTGACCTACAGGCATACCCAACGAGCGAGACAACTGCCCGCGCGCCTTCAACCCGCAGCAAGAGGACATGGACGGTGACTCGGTGGGCGACGCGTGCGACAACTGCCCGCGCGTGCGCAACCCCGGCCAGGACGACGCCGACCGCGACAACGTCGGCGATGCCTGCGACAGCGACGTCGACCGCGACCAGTGAGTTGTGACCTACAAGGCATACCCAACGAGCGAGACAACTGCCCGCGCGCCTTCAACCCGCAGCAAGAGGACATGGACGGTGACTCGGTGGGCGACGCGTGCGACAACTGCCCGCGCGTGCGCAACCCGGGCCAGGACGACGCCGACCGCGACAACGTCGGCGACGCCTGCGACAGCGACGTCGACCGCGACCAGTGAGTTGTGATGTTTAATACCAGGGCTACAGTATCGGGCTTCGCGTGGCAAGAGGACATGGACGGTGACTCGGTGGGCGACGCGTGCGACAACTGCCCGCGCGTGCGCAACCCCGGCCAGGACGACGCGGACCGCGACAACGTCGGCGATGCCTGCGACAGCGACGTCGACCGCGACCAGTGAGTTGTGACCTACAGGCATCCCTAACGAGCGAGACAACTGCCCGCGCAACTTCAACCCGCAGCAAGAGGACATGGACGGTGACTCGGTGGGCGACGCGTGCGACAACTGCCCGCGCGTGCGCAACCCCGCCCAGGACGACGCCGACCGCGACAACGTCGGCGACGCCTGCGACAGCGACGTCGACCGCGACCAGTGAGTTGTGACCTACAGGCATCCCCAACGAGCGAGACAACTGCCCGCGCGCCTTCAACCCGCAGCAAGAGGACATGGACGGTGACTCGGTGGGCGACGCGTGCGACAACTGCCCGCGCGTGCGCAACCCCGCCCAGGACGACGCCGACCGCGACAACGTCGGCGATGCCTGCGACAGCGACGTCGACCGCGACCAGTGAGTTGTGATGTTTAATACCAGGGATACAGTATCGGACTTCGGCGAATGTTCGCATTATCGCGGTAAATGTGGCTTATTAGTTCGTCGAATCGCCATGTATTCGGGCGAATACGAATGCTTCGCGAATCAAAGGGTTTTCTTGCGGCATGAGTTGCTATACTTCTACGATGTTTTAATCGCGATAATCATCATCACAACAATTTCTTTGTCGCACTGTTGGACACGGGTCTCCTCTAATAATGGGAGGGATTAGGCCTTAGTCCATCACGCTGGCCAAGTGCGGATTGGCAGACTTCACATACCTTCGAGAACATTATGAAAATCTCTCAAACATGCAAGTTTCCTCATGATGTGTCCTTCACCGTTATAGCAAGTGACATTTAATTTCTTAAATCGCACATAACTTAGACAAGTCATTGGTGCGTGCCGCTGGGGTTTGAACCCAGACCGCTCGAGTGAGAGGCGAGTTCGGTAGCCACTAGGCTGTCACCGCTTTTATCAACAGGTAAAGCATCGTAAACATATAATCGCGCTCCTTCCGTTAATTATCTGTGTAAGCATTTTCAATATAGGGCTAAAATATTTATTCAGCACACGCCTTCATTTGCTTAAAACACTGTCAGGTATAATAATTGTCCCTATTCTGATTATAAGATCTTTCATGAACGCTATTATTCCCAGGGACGGCATTCAAGACGGCATAGACAACTGTCCAAACCTCGCCAACAGCGACCAACAAGACGTCGACGGTGACGGCAAGGGTGATGCATGTGATGACGACATCGATGGCGATGGCATCCCGAACTTAGAGGACAACTGTCCGCTTGTACACAACCCTGACCAGTCCGATATTAACGGTAAATAAATAATCACTATAATTAATAAATAAATAAAATTATTATTATTAATAAATAAATTTTGACGTGACAACGTCTTATAAATTGGTTTGCCGGGTGACACTTCAAGAAACTGCGTTACGCTCCGCTCACGTTATGCGCTCACAATGAGAGCGAGTGAGAGGCACGCGTCCCTTCCACTCGGGCATGGTTAGCCCGCCTAAGAGCGAGAGAGACGATACGATACGAGACGATACTACTATACGAATGAATATTCACATTAAAATTATTTTACCACTCAAAGTCGTTGTCACGTAAAACTTTCGCCCGTATACCGACTTTACAGGAAACCAATTTTTTTATTTTTTATTTTAATCATTTTCACACACTTTTTTAAAATCTAAATATTTTAATGTATCTACAGGTGACGGTATAGGAGATGTCTGTGATAATGACAACGATGGCGACAAAGTGACTAACGATTTGGATAACTGTCCAAACAATTCGAAGATATTTAGAACAGATTTCAGGTAATTTCAGTTTCAATGATTTCATATACAAGGTGTCCCAAAATTCAAAGATAATACTGAACCAGAGGATGGACCTGCTAATGACTACTCCAGGAAAAAAAAGAAAAAAAATATATCTCGATTTTTTTTCAAATTACATAATAAAAAGGAAATTCTTAGAAAATTTACACCCCTCATGATATTTTTAACTACCATGATCACAATTTTTGAGATATTTCTGATATTTTTTTTGTATCCGTGACCTAAGTAGTACTGCTATCTACCACAAATCTTGAAATTCCTATAATGTCTGTAGTTTTCACACAATAAACAATTAAAATCATTGTTTTCCCAAAAAATTTTGATCAAATTTACTTTCAGTCCACTTTCACTCACTGTGGTGTAAAAAAAAAGTATGGACACTACTATGGCAAGTTTTTTTAAAAGTTGACGCAACTAATCAAGATTTCAAAATGGTATAATACTCTTGGAAGTCACAGACAGAAGTCACAAAAAAAAAGTATAATATTTCTAAACAAGAACCATATTTCAAAAATTGTTCTTGTCGATTAGTAATAACTTTTACTTTGTGCCCAAAATAGGTTTTTTGGTGGTGAAAAATGTTTGAGTAGATCCTGTCTTTGAGACAACCCCAATAAGAGAGGTGTTGGGAGTTTAGATCGGGTGAAAGGGGTGATCATAAGATAGGACCAAGTCGCCCGATCCAACGCCCTGGATACTCTTGGTTTAAGTAGTCTCGCACAGGATGGGCATAGTGAGCTTGGCGACCATCATTTTAAAACCACATAATGTTTTGTAAATCACTTAAAGGCACGTCTTCTAATAAGTCTGGCAAGTTATTTTGTAAAAAGTTCAAATAATTATTTCCATCTAAGTTTTCTTGTAACTCAAAGGGTTAAAGTAAAACAGTCCAAAATAATGCAAAGTCAGTTCAATTTGCAGATTACGTCAATTGAATACTTAACGGTGAACAGTAAAGAAAGAAGCAGAGCGTACTGACTGCTGAGAACAGCAACTTCTCTACCTGCCCTATTGTTATTTGATAACGACATCTACATCTACCTCTGACTAACATGTAATCTCTCTCTATCTATCTCTGTCTTCTAAATTTGTTTGACTACGCACATGTCCCATTTAAATCCAAGAAATTTACAACAAAAATCATATTTTGGGCACATGATAACTATCAACAAGTACAATTTATGAAATTTGGTTCTTGTTTAGAAATATTACACTTTTTTTTTGTGACTAGTTTTCCAAGAGTATTATACCATTTTGGAATCTTGATTAGTTGCGTCAACTTTTTAAAAAACTTGCCATAGTGGTGTCCATACTTTTTTTTTACACCACAATGAGTGAAAGTGGACTGAAAGTAAATTTAATCAAAATTTTTTGGGAAAACAATGATTTTAATTGTTTATTGTGTGAAAACTACAGACATTATAGAAATTTTAAGATTTGTGGTAGATAGCAGTACTACTTAGGTCACGGATACAAAAAAAATATCAGAAATATCTCAAAAATTGTGGTCATGGTAGTTAAAAATATCATGAGGGGTGTAAATTTTCTAAGAATTTCCTTTTTATTATGTAATTTGAAAAAAAATCGAGATATATTTTTTTTCTTTTTTTTCTTGGAGTAGTCATTAGCAGGGCCATTCTCTGGTTCAGGATTGAATTTTGGGACACCTTGTATACATATAAATCAATTGGTATTTGTCGAATCGATGGCATGAGACTCGATGGGAAGGTGGGTGGATAATGGTACTATACTTAAAGTTCTCATATTTTTATAAGCATTAATTTTTTTTTGATTAGGATTGCGATTGATTAGGTTAATTAGGAATAAAAAATGCTCCGAATTTATCATTGCGGTGGCTGCCCGCACTATGCTTTTCAGTTCTAGTTATTTTATTTTTGTCCCTGCTTTTCATTCCGGTGTCTTCATTTTAAAAATCTAATTGTTACATTTTATTAGTTCGATTTATCGAACTAAGCGGAACGTTAGTATTAATCGAATTTCAAAAATGACAAATTAATAATTAATTAATTAAATATCATTTTCAGGAACTATATGACGGTACGTTTAGATCCCGAGGGAGAATCACAGCAGGACCCTAACTGGGAGATAGCTAACGAAGGCGCTGAGATTCTACAAACTCTCAACTCGGACCCCGGCCTTGCAGTAGGCTTCGAAAGCTTCGGGGGCGTCGACTTTGAGGGAACCCTGTTTGTTGACTCGCAGATTGACGATGACTACGTTGGATTCATTTTTGGGTAAAATTGAATGAATTCGAATTCCCTCACCATTACATCTTCTATTTTCTGTTCCTTTTTTTTAATTTACTAGTGGACGCCTGCAGCTTCGCTCGCGTAGTATTAGACCCATTAACGACGTCTGCCCGCGTTCGGGTTGCCCACTTGACTTCAAAAACGGGATAGTTTCATTCTAACTTTGTACCCCCGTTTTACCCCCTTAGGGGGTGAATTTTCAAAAATCCTTTCTTAGTGCTCCCCTACGTTATAAAAGGAACCCCTGTGCAAAATTTCAAGTTTCTAACCCTTATAGTTTAGGCCCTGCGTTGATATGTCAGTCAGTCAGTCAGTCAGTCAGTCAGTCAGTCAGTCAGTCAGTCACCTTCTCCTTTTATATATATAGATTTACCTTAAGCCTCGTCAGAGGTTCCTCAAGCGGCCCTAAATTTTCTGATAACTGGTTTGGGCAGCACAGTGAGTAGTGACCCGTACCTTACGGAAAGGTAGGGGGGACTTCGGGCTTTCTCAGTTGTTTGAGAGACCCCTACTAGGCCAGCAATGCTTTACACCTTCTCAATTATGCTCAGAGACTCCTATCATACTGGACCGATAATGGGAGTTCAGCTTTACCAATTTTGATCAGACACCCGTACTTTTCTGGGCTGCTTGTGGGATTTCAGTCTGTCTCCGTTTTGATCAGGCACCCGTTTGCTTAAAACTAGTTGCAGAAGCCAGTCATAATAACGCCATTATATCTTATTTAGATATCAAAACAATAAGCGGTTCTACGTGGTGATGTGGAAGAAGAACACGCAAACGTACTGGCAAACGACGCCATTCCGGGCCGTGGCTGAGCCCGGCATCCAGCTTAAGCTGGTCAACTCTAAGACTGGGCCGGGGAAGACCCTCAGGAACTCCTTGTGGAACACTGAATCTACACCCGATCAGGTAAACATATATTCAGGTAATTCTCCATCAATCAATGCATATAAAACAATGTCCCCCATCGCGTCCGTCTGTCTATATATGCAATCAACTCAAAATCTTTTGAATGGATTTACATGCAATTCTCACCATAGACAGCGTGATTAATGGGGACGGAGGAGGTTAAGGTATTTAATTTGTAAAGGTTTTGTGTAAATTGATTTAAATATGACGATAATTGTTGAACATTTGGAAAAGTCAGGTCACCTGGTACCTATGTATGATTGTTGGATGGATTCTTACTGGTCTAAGAGCCAGTGAACGGATACCTGTATGTATTTGACCAGACTTGGGTTTTTGTACATTGAGACCCCTATACCTACCGTACATGAGATGGGGACTCACTAAGCCCAAAGTGGTGGACGCGGCCAGTGCGCAGGTAAGACAGGTATCGATTTTTGGCTATGTATAAATGCATTTGACCATGTCTGCCGTTTTGATATTTGAAAATATATTATTATTATTAATGGAAAATAACAATGGCAGACCATTAGCACGCGTTTTAACATTGTGGCAGACAATTTTGAAAATGTAAAAAACAAAAATTTTTTTTTAATTAATTGACCAGATCTGCCATCAATATATTTTATTTATTATAGTCTTAAAAACTTATATTGATAACGGCAGACGTATTCATTGCGTATAAACATCAGCAGATAACAAAATCTGAGATACTACCCGGTAAGATGTCTATATATTATGATAGCAGTTTTACATTAATTAACTTAACATTAATTAATTAATTACACTGTATTTAATGAAATTCATATTTTGCATGTAGTCCATATACTACACTTTTAAAGTTAAACGATAAAGAAGGAGATACATTACGAAAAAAATCTTAAATAATAAAGTATACTGCTAAGAACAAAAAATAATTTAAATTTGTATTTTATTTCTTACTTACATTTATATTGAATATAAAATTTAAACGTTAGATAAATAAAAAACAATCATGCATGCATTCAGGTAGTATCTCAGATTTTGTTATCTGCTGATGTTTATACGCAATGAATACGTCTGCCGTTATCAATATAAGTTTTTAAGACTATAATAAATAAAATATATTGATGGCAGATCTGGTCAATTAATTAAAAAAAAATTTTTGTTTTTTACATTTTCAAAATTGTCTGCCACAATGTTAAAACACGTGCTAATGGTCTGCCATTGTTATTTTCCATTAATAATAATAATATATTTTCAAATATCAAAACGGCAGACATGGTCAAATGCATTTATAGATAGCCAAAAATCGATACCTGTCTTACCTGCGCACTGGCCGCGTCCACCACTTTGGGCTTAGTGAGTCCCCATCTCATGTACGGTAGGTATAGGGGTCTCAATGTACAAAAACCCAAGTCTGGTCAAATACATACAGGTATCCGTTCACTGGCTCTTAGACCATACTGCCACGAATGGATAGGTAGACCAGAAACTACGGAATAACCGAGTGCCATAAGCTATTTTTTACGTAGGCGAAGTCATGGGCAGCTAGTTAATTATATTTTGATTTGTCTAATAAAACGATCTCTTACTTCTTGCGACTAAATTAAATTTTTGATTCAGACGCTATGGCGTCGTTTAGGAGAGACCTGGGGTTATAGATGGATGTTAAGATGGTCGTTAAGGTTTCGAGTGATAATAATACTAAATTGTGGTATTGTGCTTTCATTACTGTAAATCACTACAATACTATTCTGCAGTTTAGAATACCATTATATCTCTTCTCTTTAAGTAGTTTGTTTGTTCTAGACTTTCGTTAAGCGTGTATAATCACCTCATGGCGAAATAAATTATTTGACTTTGACTTTGACTTTGACTTTGCAGGTCACTCTTCTCTGGAAGGACCCTCGCAACGTCGGCTGGCGAGAGAAGACTGCGTACCGCTGGCGCCTACTCCACCGCCCCAAGATTGGTCTCATCCGCCTCAAGATATACGAGAATAACCGCCTCGTCGCCGACTCCGGCAATGTTTACGATTTCACCCTCAAGGGCGGAAGACTGGGCGTATTCTGCTTCTCCCAGGAGATGATCATCTGGTCAAATCTCGTGTATAGATGTAACGGTGAGTGAAATAAATTCTTCTAGATGAGATGGTTAAGAGAAGTACCCAGAACCACCCATAGAAGACAGAGCTCAAAGAACAACCTTTAGATGAGTCTGTGACGACAACCGTTTCCTCAGTACCTTGTGGCTAAAGACTACTTACGCGCTTTTCGCATGTAGATCATCATCTTTTTGTCTTCGAGGGAAATCCTTATGTATATTAGATTGTATGTTGAGATTAAACCAGATTATGTCATGACTCAAGGGTCAACTGAGTCAATAAATAGCCTCAGACTAAGTTGACCCCAGGGTGAATGTAGCTTATCGCTAGATAAAAATTGTTAAGACCTTCGTACGCACCCTTCTTCAATTTATTAAGCCCTCTTCAATGTAATAAGTCTCTGTTGGCATGTTTATGACTTTATTCTTAACGATAAATTTATTCCTTTTCAGATAAAATTCCTTCAAATATAGTGTCGGAGTTACCAACGAGGTTTCAGAAGAAACTGGAAGTAGACCATGACTTTATTTACACGTAGTAGTTTAAGTATCAAGCAAGCAGCAGGGTCGCCAACTAATTTATAGAATACTATTAATATTATAATAACTATTTTTAAAATATTATAATATTGTTAATTTTCAGCTGGTACCTAGTCTTTCGAAGGTTTGAAATCCTAAGTACAAATTAACCATTGAAATTATTTTACTTGATTATTAATTTGATATTATGAATCACGAGAAGCTTAGGTCACACGAATAGTAATGTATTTTTTAAATAATGTAAGCTTATTATTAATGTAAATTTTTAAATAAATCAGTTTTTCTAATAAGACTTACTTTTTTATTATCCCTGTTAATCTGAGAGGTCATTGCAAGAAAGCATGGTAAGTACTTTATTCTTTATCTTTTACCTAAGGTAGCAGGTACGAGTAGGTAGGCAGGTTAGTTGAGAGATTGTGAGATTGTGAGAGTGTGAAAATAAAGTACCACACGTAGCCATCATAATTATTATGGTGAGAGTTAATTAACAACGCACGTTGAACCAAAGAAGCGAAAAAATAAAATTTACTATCCTTTAATTACTGATTGATTTTTATATATTCCATTCCAAGAATTCAATAAGTTCCATGTTTTATACTAACAGAATCATATGAATACAAATAAAACAGATTAATATTTAATTAACAGAGCTAATTCATTACACCCAAAATAATACTCGAAGAGCATAACTACCTATTTAAGCAATGAATCTATTAGTTATATTAAATCACATAAATCCATGGAATCCATCGCAACCGCAATGACTGCAGCTTAAATAGGACATGCTCGTGTCAGAGACAGAATCGGTAGATGATGAGCGATCTTTTTTAAGGATTGAGGACTGTGTCCGCCGCTTCTGGCTATGACTCGCTTTTGCCCTCCTTTGTTTCCTAAATATTACCGGTTTTTTCTTGAGTACCACTCGTGCTTTTCTTATTGAGAGTTGGCTGGGTTGGTTGAATTCCTGAGTAAAACCCTTTGTAATTAGATTGTTTATCATTTGCTTCGCCTTGCTTTTCGCCACTCTGCTCAAAATAGGTCTTCGGTCATATCGTCGTTTTACTGTAGCCTTCTTCTTACTTGTATGAGCTTCGTCGGTTCCAATATTTTGTACGGTAGTTAATCCATCCCCACTATTTAAGTCACCTTCATTAATTCGTTCATTAAAAGGAAGTTCATTTACCTTAATTTTATTTATTGGAACTTGATGATTCATGAGTTGATTTTCGTCAGTTTTAGGTTCAATATTATTATGATTTAAATTGACTGGTTCAGGAGCAACAGAATGTATGTCTTCCATCTTCGGATTTATTTATTTTATTAATGAATGTTTTGAATTATTAACGTGTACAAAAACTAAAAATTGTATAAATTGCAAAATTATTTTATAGTGTTCTCAAAAATGTAACACTTTGAAATATCAAAATGGCATTTCTGTAAAATTTCTTTTTGCGGAATTTGTTTATGCTATTTACAGCTTGCCTGATACATCTAATCTTAATTAGAACAAAAAGTAAATTGATACTTATATCAATTTACTTTTTGTTGGTTTGCGTGTAAAATTTATTATTAATCAGTCCAATATTGTTGAAAAAGCATATTTGTATAAAATCACCTGAGCGAGGCTCACTGAACAATAAGAGAGACCCTTCACAGTCTTGTAAATGTCCGTTTGAATGATTATGTAGAAGCCACTTTACATACAATTAAGCTTCTGTTCATAGCATAGTTCGTAGCATAGGTCATAAATGTCCTATTAAATAAATTTTTTGAATATAAACTAAGCTGCAACCCATAGACGTCCCCACAGCTGGGCACAGGTCTCCCACACAGGGGAACTAGAGCATAGATCACCATGCTGCTCGAATTCGGATTGGTGGAGCTGTTAAATATAAGATGTTAGCTAATAAAGAGCAATAATTGCTTCGTCATTAGGTTATAAGACAGAGCAGTTTCTTAAAAATGTTATTGATTTGGTATCCACGGGAAGGGGTTTAACAGATAATTATTATAGCCTCCTCAAGTCGACTGGCAGAGAGTGATTACCGGCATTAAATCTGCCCTATGTGAGATTCTATATTTTTTACTGTATTACATTTACAATAAAGCTGTTAGTAATAATAATAATAACTTTGTTATGACAAAATATACACTATTTATTTGAAATATTCTTATAGAAATTGTGTACTTACTGCATGAAGCATCAACATTTAAATGCTTTTTTTAGCGCTGACTTTAGTAAACACTATAAAACTTTATCACCGTACGTCAAGTATCAAGAAAGTTTAATTAGGGCCACGGTGTAACTAAGAACAATTACCTCTCCTTGAATAAAACTTGTTACGTCTTCAATTAACTTGATAGGATAGTTAACAGAGTTTTTATATGAAACCTACTTGGTTCCATAATAGAGTTTGCCCGGGGTAGTACCACCGCCCGCCACGGTACCTAGTACCATTTTTGCCATGTAATAATTGTTTTTAAAGCAATTATGGTCCTGTTGGAAATGTGTCGTTCCCGGTTACACTTCTTTAGAGGCGACCGTCTTAGTCCTCAAGGGTAGCAACACATCTGTGACTGACTTAGAACGAGACTCCTACTAACAAGTACTAACTGGAATATTACTAACACCAAATAACAGGACTAACTATCACTAACAGTCCCCAGTCCTCATACCTACTAACGAACTGACCAACTAATGTTCTAATTAACTTTCTCAACTAATTAGACTATCCATCCCAGTCCCTCAATGTGTCTTGTTCAAAGTCAGTCACAGTTGTCATGGGCGGCATCGGATGGGTGGTGCTGCAAGCTCATTTGCTATTTTGTATCCATAAAAAAAAAGAGTATGTTGTTACTATCTGTTTCATCCACACAGTATTGACTCCTGGTCATAAACCACTGTCGGTTCTCAGTTCCTCCCGATCCTGCCCTCTGAATCCAACCGTTTCTTCAGGTCGTCAGTCCACCTCATCGGAAGGCGGCATTTACTTCATTTTCTGAAACTTTTCTTACTCAACGGTTATTTAAATCTGTTATTAGGTAAATCTGTTATTTCTATGATACAAAAATAAGTACGTAGTTGTCTTTCCGATTTTCCTAGCTGGATAGCCTGGATCTGCCTCGTCAATCGCGGTCACTGAACCTTCATGCCATGGAGGAGCTAAACGGTACATTAGTGGCGATTAGCACGCTCAAAGAAAGCGCAGCGTTTCTCACTCGACGAAGTTCTTAAGCGGGTCTTGTGGCCATAATTACTCATATTTCTTGCTTTTGGCTCGAGTACACCAATTTGAGAAAGTGTGCTGTGTGAAATAATTACAACTCCATCTATTTTTGCTTAAAATCTGCTAAGATAATTACTTCGGTTACAATCCTAACTAATTTTTGCAGAAGGCTTGGTATGGTTGAGTCTTGTTTTTCTCCGAAGAGGTAGGCCACTTGTCGTAGGTCACTTGTCATCAGTTACATTATGCAGTTTAATAGGCTGGCTGTGTAATTAATTCTTTCCCGAGTAATTTAGTTTCCTCCATTTCAACTTGTTACTCGAAAAATCCAGTGGACCGTTGATCCCTACCAGTAAACCCACTTTGTTGAGGTACGAAAGATCCAATACAACTTGGTCAGACATTAAGAAAAGAAAAAAATGCCTTGAATGAATTTTATTTAGGAGTTTAGGCAAACATTTTCTGTTACAACGGCTTATTTGTGAAAATTTT
The DNA here is from genome assembly GCA_944567765.1 of Carterocephalus palaemon. Classification (NCBI taxonomy): domain Eukaryota; kingdom Metazoa; phylum Arthropoda; class Insecta; order Lepidoptera; family Hesperiidae; genus Carterocephalus; species Carterocephalus palaemon. Next base: position 2,998,273 of record OX155655.1, on the reverse strand, counting down.
CGGGCAGTGTTAATAATTTAGTCCGTTTTATTGCGCTGTACAAGTAACAGGCTTAGGGTTGCCAAAAAGAGAAGTGACGTAACGAAGAATACAGGTTACCAGGTAATATCTATGTAAATACGGGAGAGCAAAGCAAGCAAAAATATAATATATTAAAATATAAGGGAAATGAAATATTATTTGACAGTTAACTAAGTTGTAGTGAGGTGGGGTAAGGCACATTGTATTAACATTGTACAAGACTAACACTTTTATATAGGTATATGTTAAAGTACATATTTCGTTTGTTGGTTACACACAGAACAATGGCGTCAGAAAAGCTACGTAATTGTTTGTTACAAATAAATTATTTATTTCTTTGTTGATTGAAAAAGAAATGTGTAGGTACTTTAAGATATATTTTAATGTGTAAGTCTTGCCCCATGTGTTAGTCATACCCCACTTCACTGTGCCTTCTGAATCCAGCGGTCTCCCGCCGTCTTCTTCAGGTCGTCTGTCCATGTACCTATCTAATGTAATGTCCATTACCTGTCCTGAAGTATGTGTGGCAAGTTGGCAACCCTACTATCGACCGCAATAAAGTGTTTGTTACTTTTTTACTGTTACGGCACCTCCTTACTCTGTTTAGTAAGAAATTCTTTATTCAAACCATCAAACTTCTAGTTAACCATTTTATGTTTGCCTTTACATTTGATAAATGTAAAGTTTTTATGAAAGTCCCGGTTTATGATAAATTCAGGGTATGGAATCTATTGATACATTCAGGTATTGGAGTTATGCGATGTTATCGTATTCTAGAACTGCTACTACATGGTGTATTAGTAGAATAATTTTACGTAGACTTCCAAGCCTTCTGAGGAGTCTTTTCCAAGAATTCTCATATCGGCGTTCAGATGTAAATTTGCGTATTCTAAAATATAATATAATTCTTCATCACTTTGTATAAATTTGCCGCAAGATTCTTAGGCATTTCTAAGACCATAATTCTCTCAACAAAAGCGTGAAAGCCCACTGATGAACTTACGTAACGTTACTTCGTGACAATGGAAATCTTCAAGCGCACGGACAGCCGAAACGTCTTAGGTAATTAGAGAATTATGGAGAACGTAAGATTGAATTAGACCATCAACAAACTGCATTCTAGAAGTCTAGATGAGACCAATTAACGAAAATAAATATTGTATATCGTCGCTCGGTGAATGAATATTGTCCTCTCTACTTTAATGGGGGATGCAGTGATAAAGGGAGGGACGGACCGCGGTTAATGGTGCCTTTTGTGTTTTTGTACTATAATACTCGATGTAGTTGCTGAAATGAAGGGCAGACTGGTCACACCAAAATAACTAGTATTTTTATAATTCTACATTGGATGGTATTCAATTTACGAGCAGTTGTAGGGTTATAAGAAAGATTTAAAATCAAATTAGATATGTATGTATAAAGCCAAATCTTACTATTATCGGAATGGCGTAACAGCTGAAGTACATACTCGCTTATTTTACATTGCTAATAATCTCGCTGGGTAATCGTCGGTTCAACGCACTGCTTCCCCTTCAAAAAGGCAATGCCTACCTTTGAATTTTGTTATATTATTATACATATAGTATCAAGATAAGGATTATTTCAGGGATTTAAAGAAAACGAATAAAAATATCACAAATATGTTTATTTTAAGTACATAATTTATGCTTAAATAACACAGACGAAGTAGAGTTTTATAAACATGATGAATACAAAATAGCGATTAAAGATACCCGAAAGGATGTTCTTGACGATGCTTAGACTTTCGACGATTTTAATAAGGAATTCGTGTCATATAAAAGAGTGAGTAAAAGAGATTTTAAATAATATTATTTTTTGCTTTTGCTCGACTTGGCCGGATCACTGCCGTGTCCCATAATATGATAAAGGATAGCAATAATTTATGAAATATAGATGTATTAATTTAAGTTTGCACGATTACCATGAATGTGGGGTATGATGGACATGCATATTATCTCTCTATGTATTATAACAGAATGTGTTTATAAAATAAATAGGCTGTGTTTTAACAGAATATGCATGTCCACGGAGCAAATAATTTGACACGCGCCTTAAATAATGCATACAGAGACAATGTACGAATAATAACGAGTACATTTAGCATCCAACGCTATATTCGTTGCAATCGTGCAGAAAACACCTGTAAAACCATAGATGTATAAAGCCAGCGAATGAATAATATGTTTGGACTGATTGGTTTGCTTATTTCATTTTTAATAAAGAGGAGCAGTCATTATCATCTCAGAATATTATAAAATTGTGGATTGTATTTGTCATTAAAATTTAGCTAACAAATAAATTCTCAATACTATTAATTTAATTGATTGTAAATTTTTACAAGCACCATTCATAAAATAAGTTTTTAGCAGATATGAATGATTAAGATGCTGCTCAGTTTAGATGCTAACTTCTCATACATTTAAATAATCCATTTGGTATAAAATAGCTCTTTTATTTTAAAATTAAAATACAGTTGAAATAAATTGTCTAACTAGTGAACTAAGATGAAGCAATTCCTCCCGTAAGTATTACCTAAGTAAGTAGTTTATGTACCTACTGAAATAACATGTTCCCATTTGTATTATAATATCTATTAATATGCATGCCATTAGTTATAGATAATGTTTCGGTATTTCAATTAAGTACCTATATAAGTACATATTTTTTAATACAGTTGCTCAAAAAGTGGCGTATTACAGGGACGTATAGCGTTCGGGAAGTGAGCTATTACACACTCGTGCTTTTTCTTTACCTTTTCCGAACTCGTGCGTTCTCTTTCCCAACTGTCAAAATAATGTCTATTAAAAAGAAAAAACCAACCACGAAGTTTTTACAAAAAAAAAATTCATAGAAGTTTTTATGATTCATGCAAATATTTCTAAAAAGAAGCTACTAATTTGTTTAAATATCAGATATAATGATTTGATTTAATGAGTTAGGTTAGGTTTCACTTCATTTCATCTCATTAAATTTCATGTTAATAAAAAAATTCTACTGAAGACTTGGCTGTATGGGCATAGTTCCCTTTGCCTACCCAGAATGGGTGAAGAAAACAAAAAAAAATCTCTGCAACACTCTGTATTCTTTTACGGTTGGCGCCATTTTCCAAATATGTTCTTTGCGAGTTTAGTTTGTGTTTTTATTATTTTATTAAATTGCTTCATTTTTTCGCAACTGTATTAAAAATAGTTGTTCAGTACACGTGCAGAACCGTCATTGCAACTTGTTCCGACTGTCAACCCTCGCCTTCGGCTCGGGTAGACATTTGTCGGAACTCTTTGCAATGACGGGCTTTCCGCACTTGTAGCGAAATATACTATTATTACTGAATGATTCGTGAGTTTATTCATAGTTGAAATTACCGGCTTACTCACGTGTGATTTATGTCGGGAATAGGCTGACAGTGACAGCTCAACGGACAGCGACAGTGATGTCGTCATGACAGAGCGAGCTGCGCGCGCGCTAGCCGCAGTGTACGCCGTGCCCGCCGCGAGCGCGTTCACTCATAAAGATGATCATCGTAATCGATCGAAACTAGTCGGCCTATTTCCGACTTAAATCACAGGGATTAGCCGGTAATTTCAACTATGAATATATAAATATTTTTGATGTTATTCGATCTGAAATTTTGCAAGCTACATACTTAACTTAATCAACAGTTAAGTACGAATACGTAAGTAGATTAAAAAGAGAGAGAGAGAGCAATGGTGGATACTCGAATGGATGATTTATTTTCATTTCCGCAAGTATTATGCAGTCCCCTAGCTGATTACATACAGCAGAATATAATGCTCACAGCATTCGTGACTGATATAACATTTACTCATAATAATATACAGTTTGGTCAACAAAAGCTTAATTTTTCGGTAATAAATTAAATAAAAAAAGGACATGTATTTTAAATTATATTAAAGTCACTAGTTAGTCAGTTAATTAAAAAAAAATTATATATAGGTACTCGCACATATAAAGGCACAACTTCGTAATGCCTCAATATTATTTATTGTTACCTAGTCCGCGTTAATTTGTTTCTTGAAAATAACGTTAAGCGTGATACTGCGTGATGTCGAAGACTTGCTCATTTTGATTTTTTTAAATATGTCTGCCGGTAGGTTTAGGGAACGTACCCATACTACGTGACCCGTTTAGGGGGGGGAGCGGAGTCTTTAAAATACTACGGTCAGTCACAGGAGCGGAGGGGGGGGCTCAGGTCTTTGTCACGTAGTTGATTTTAATGGGAGGAATCTCGTATTTTTTCGACCTATATTCGTTCGTAAATTAAGTTACTGTAAGTTACAGACTGTATAGCAATATTTTTTCACAAATGTTGTTCTTTTTCATAATACATAATTCACTAGTCATTTAAGTATGCATGCAGTCTTATGCAATAAAGACGAGTATGAGCCAAATTTTTTTTTTTTTTTTCAATTTTTGCCTGTGAAATGATTAAAAATCATAATTATGAATTACTACGTGAAAACTCAAGGGGGAGGGGGGGGTCTTGGCATATACTACGAATGGTCACCGAGGGGAGGGAGGGGTCGAAAAAACTTAAAAAATAGGTCACGTAGTATGGGTATGTTCCCTTACAGTAAAAGTCAAAAGTGAAAAAGGAAATGAAATAGAAAATCATCCTTCGAACTGTTACTTCTTTTCTTTAAATTAGGTATTTATTGAACGCTTGTGTACCAACCAAATCAAAGGAATTGGAAATGCTCATAAATTACAACTAAATCTTGCACATATTTAAAAAATATTTACAATTAATTTAAATACGAGTTTATTTAATTAATTCCCAGAATGTTTTCAATTCCATTTTAACAAAACACATATTTTATGCATTTTGAAAATGGTTTCAGAATTCTTTCGATGGTTCGATCATCGAACTTCGATGAAAGGCATTTAAGCGTCAAATTACCATTGAGTTACTTAATTTACTTATGTATATGCATTTTAATAATAATATTCAAAGAAAGAAGAAAATGATGTGGTAAAGTTACATATTCTATTGAACAATTTATTTTCAATATAATTTATAGCACAACAAAACGAATACTGTAATATAATTATGATATTTTTTAACTTCTTTTAGATGAAAATGTTATTATAAAATAGCTATTAATTCAAGGAACAAGCAATAAGTACGTAGGATTTTAAATAAAAATAATAAATCATAACCAAAGTTTTAGCAAATTCAGATTGCTAATAACTAAAATTCATATAATATAGGTAATTAGGCTTAAATTAAACATAAAATTAATATAAATTATTGCATTTGATATAAATCTATTTTATTTCCATCCATCCATCCATCAGCCTTTGGAAGTCCACTGGACATAGGCTTCTACTAACGACGCCACTTCGACCGGTTGTTTCTTCTGAATCCAGCGGTTTCCCGCAGTCTTCTTCAGTTCGGCTGTCCGCCTTGTCGAAGGGCGACCTGTGCTCCTGTTTCCGAGTCGTGGTCTCCATTCAAGAACTTTCTTCCCCAACGTCGCTATCAGTCCTTGGAAAAAAATGACGTGCCCATTGCCACTTCAACTTGCTAACCCTGCTAACTATGTCAGTGAGCTTTGTTCGTCTACGGATTTCATCATTCCTGATTCGGTCTCTTAGCGACATACCGACTATAGTTAGTTCTCCATAATGCGTTGAGGGATTTTGAGCTTTTTTTTTAATAATATATATTGCTGATAATAGCAGTGAGTAAGAATCTAATATATACAAACTCAATTTATGTATTTTAATGTTTAACGAATACCTATATGTATTTTAATGTTTAACGAATACCTATATATTAGTACCACGGTTAGTACATAGGGAATCAATCTGCAATAGAGTGGTAAGGAATGAAAAAAATATTTGGCATAATGAACACATTGTGATGACAATATTTATTAAAGTTACGCCAACTTTTTACTCCATATGAGAAGATCCTTTAACCAACTGACAATGATAACTTTGGGTGTGTCGGTTATTATTTTACGAAGGAACGTACGTCTTTTTATGTAGGTTATATACTTTTGTTATGTGATGATTTTAAAAAAACTGTAGGAGTCCAATAGTATGTGACTTTTAGCATTAAGTCCGCCTTTTGTACCACAAGCTTTTTGGTAAATAATTGAATAAATAATAATACTAATATAGGTAGATTTACATAATGCATGTTTGAAAAACGATTTAAAATTATTTAATTTGTTACGTAATAAGACTTCCGGCAGTAAAAAATCTGGAATATGATCAATATTATATCCTATCGTTCCTTGTGTAAAAAGAAAATTATTGCCACTAAATATATTTATAACAATTTTATAAAATCTGTATCCTTAAATTACCTAATGATTTAAATAACTACATATAAAATTATTTTGGAAATATCTTATAAAACAATATACTTCAGTTATCATACTAAAATTGTACACGGTTTAATAAATGTAATGTCCATTTTAACGGTACAACTTATAAAAAATCATTAAAACTTTTGGTCGAAGAAAAATTACAATATGATTATGTCCAAACAATTGCACTTTATGTATCTTTCATCTGCAGTTAATTTTGATATGTAATGAATTGGCAGCCTCGCGACTGCAGACTATAAATATGATAAATAAATCATAAAAGTATGTAAGGCAACCGCCTTAACATGATTTTACCGTCGTCTATTAATTTTAGAGTTATAAAATAATATTTAAGAGCCTCCTTACAATCTTAACAGTTTGCTTTATTCTCCTTAAAAATATTCCTCTAAATATGTTAAAAAACAATTGCACAATAGGTAAGTATCTCAATCTGCAGTTGATTTGATATGTAATGAATTGGCATCCACCCAATTGCAAAAAAATCAATTATATATGTAGATAATAAAAGTATTGTACTGTAATTGCTTGAAACGATTCAGTAGATATTCATTATAATATCAGTACGTTTAATGGTTGTAAGTACTACGTTTACTTAGTGATGATTTAGGCTGGATTATTTTATAAGATCAGTCGAATCGCAGATATTACTTATTTATTATTTAATTATTTTGAGGATTATCTTATTATCTCTCAATTTTCAGAGAATGATCATCACGTAAATTAAATCGTGAAATAATATGTTTTGCAGATATGTTCATACAGTTTTATGGTTAAATCTCAAGGTACTTATAATTTACTAATATATTATTTACTTTAATATGTGTGCATTATAATTTCAGTTCAGATGAACATATTTCTTTTATTTTTATTTTAGACAAGTACAGCCTGCAGATATTAAACTTTATATTGTAGATATTTGGTGATTATTATTAACAACAATTTTTATTTTATTTTATTCGTTGAAAATAAATGAAACTGATGACAAAACGCCAGTCCGTAATATCTAAAAACGTCCTAGCGGAAATCGATTCTGAATAATAGCCGAGTCAATTGTGAACGATAATAATTCAATTTTAAGCGCGACAGTAAGTGCTCTTGGCATCAGCGATTTTCCCGGGAAAACTGTCATAACTTACAACTTTACGAAAAATGTTACAAAACATTTTTTTGTCAATATGTTACCCATAATGTAGCACCTTATTTAAGAGTGATATATTCTTTGTGATCATACATTTACTAAGTAGGCAATGGTACCTAACAGATTTTATTAATTTGAGCTCCACTTCATTTTACATATTTAGTAAGTTCACACAGGGGGAAAAATCGGAATCTTTTAAAATTAACTCTTTAATCAATTATAATTCTAGATTGATGCATTTGCGTGCCTTCAAATAAATACAGATATGCTAAGAATCAGTGAAACTAAAACGGAAAAGTTAATAATTCAGGTCCACTGCCTCAAAAGTGCCTTTCTGAAGCAGCTTATTGAATTCTGCCTCGGATACCGCCGTTTACTTTAATTTCAAACGGGAACTTTCATCTATTTCAAAAGGAAGGGGCAATGTGATGATTCAAATATATTTTTGGTTAACCGTTTAAGGGTTTGGATATAGAGTTTATTACTTTATTTTTTATTACTTTGTACCAATATTAAAGTAATTAAGTAGATTTATATCTGAATTTTGAAATTTCTGATCGAAGTCATAACAAGGTAAATTGCAATCATTACAATTGTTCATTATGAATTCAGTTTTGAAGTTATTCGATAAAACGTAATTTTATGTGACTCAAATTTAAATGCTTAGAAATGGGACTAAAAAGTACACAAATCTTTGTTCTATTGCTTAGTTTTCCTTCAAATGACTTTAAAATCGAGGATTTTACTAAGATATTGTTATATTATTTTAAATTGGGTTCATCTTCTTTAAGAACGTTCAATCAATAGTAACTGTAGGTACAAACAATTTTAATATGAAAAATATACTTTTAAGAGATTATTAATAAGAATTTTTACATGTGACAGATTTTAATTGATATTTCGTATTTAAGTTATTATTGTCATTGACAGATGTTTATATTTTAATAACATATGTTGTTGATTTTTATTGAAAAAAAAATCTACCGAAAAAAAAAACGAATTAAATTCATTCATTCGCATTAATTTGATAGTTAATTTATTTGTATGTGGCGTAGACTTTATATATTGTCACAATCTTTATAACATCTGTTAAGTGGAATTACAAGGTAAATTGCCTAAAAGCCTTAGGTAGGCAGGCCACTTAAATAATATTCACAAACGTTGACAACATAATCAATACAGTATAAAATTATTATAATGTAGTCACGATAATTTCTGGGGAAAGTTTTCAACGATTCTTTATTAAAATTACTAAGTAAAGATCCAGATTCTTACAAAACTTTACATAAGTACATATTTCGATTCTTAGTTCCTACATTATTTTTTTTTTAAATAAAAATTAAACATCGCCATTTTATAACACTTTACAAGTTATGTACAGCGTTCGTAACGAATGTTTTATTTAAATCTTCTTATACAAAACACTTAACTACATAAATTACTCATATTGCTTCGTACCACAATTCGTGTCCAGTTCACGTCACATTTAAGTTCTTTGGCTGCCGCTCTGCTTGATTCTTATACATACTTGATTCCCATTTCACTTGCTTCAATAGTTTCTTCTTTGGGTTACCTGCAGAGAATAGTAAAAAGTTCATAATAGCAAGAATAGTTAAGTAAATTAGTTAAGATTAGTAAAAAGTAAAGTAATTAATTTAACACAACTCCAATTATCTTGCCGATTCTAAGTTGCTATTATTGTATAGGGTATATTTTTTAAAGCCCCTGTATAATTTATATTAGTAAAATCAACATTTAAAACGTATGTATATATGTTTAGTATATTTAATCTGTTTAATTTATGTGGAAACGCCTCTAGCAATCAAACATAAATTCAACCGTCGAAATCTTTACATACAACATCCTATCAAAACGGTCTATGTCCGTTTTAGATTTATACTATCTGTTAAATATGAACATATTATTGACATGGCTAGCGCAACGCAGGCCGTTTTGCAGGACAAATTAAATTTATATTTTTTATTTCGGTTTCCTGTAGATATCTATACTTTATAGTACTTAATTTTAAAAAAAACTAAAAAACAGCGCTCTTGCAGATAACCGAACTAAAATAAAGTTTTTTTTTAATATTATTGCTTTGACCTTGGTCTTTGATCAAAGTTTCAAATTAATCCGACGTTTTCAAGTGAGCGAAAATCACGTTCAAAGATTCAATTACATACGTGTACATACATGGATACATAACTACATATACCAAGCTAATAAAAGTGTGTTTAAATACTTTTGTAATATTCACTCATACCAAGATTACCAACATAACATTTATGTTCTATTCTGCATAGAACGAGTTACATCCGCATTGCAGATGCAGAAATTACCTATTGCAACATAAATTTAATTTTTTGCAGTTTACTTGAGTACATATTTCGAGGACTCAGTGGCTCGGTGGTGAGTGACCCTGAATGCTGAAACGAGTCCCCGGTTCTATGTGTATTTATGTCGCAGGTAGCAAATGTGTGTCCGCGTACTGTAACACCCGCGGGATACTTATTATATCAAAACAAGTTTTGGTGAAAGTTACTCAAGTATCGAAATAATTATTGAAAATCTTTTTGCGACGCCATTATTTATTCAAATTTCAACATTTACTTGCACGAGAGTAGTAACGAACTGTGTAATTACATTATCCATCAATTTATCCGAACCAAAAACGCGCTATTGAATTATTTTAGGCAAAATCTAGCGAATAAATTCGTATCACGGACGACCGGGCTCAAAGCAAAGAATTCCTGTTTGCGATAGCAGAAAATGCCCGATAATTTCCATCATTTTGAGTCCTTGAGGATTGTATTATGCGTTAGCTCATCGAAAATATCGGGAAAAATGAACATCAAAGTATCAGTGGGGGCCAGGTCACCTCTTATTAAATCTGTTATTGAAATAGATTTTATTATATCGAAGAGTCCAGCACTCTTGTGTCAATGCGTCACTCACTTCTAGCACATAGTCTTGGGGCGTGCGGGTACGGGCGACTGCGGCTGCTACTGTGGGTCTGCGAAGTACTGTCTCGGCAACTGCGACGAGTCCAGCACTCGCATGTTTGTATCAATGCATCACTGCATCAATGCTATTTGTATCAATGCATCACTGCATCAATGCTGTTTGTATCAATGCACCAATGCATCACTGCGGCTGCTGCGGCGGGTCTGCGGACCGCTGTGTCGGCAGCTGCGACGAGTCCAGCACTATCGCATTTTTGTGTCAATGTGTCACTCACTTCTAGCACATAGTCTCGGGGCGCGCGGGTGCGGGCGGCTGCGGCTGCTGCGGCGGGTCTGCGGACCGCTGTCTCGGCAGCTGCGACGAGTCCAGCACTATCGCATTCTTGTGTCAATGCGTCACTCACTTCTAGCACATAGTCTCGGGGCGCGCGGGTGCGGGCGGCTGCGGCTGCTGCGGCGGGTCTGCGGACCGCTGTCTCGGCAGCTGCGACGAGTCCAGCACTATCGCATTCTTGTGTCAATGCGTCACTCACTTCTAGCACATAGTCTCGGGGCGCGCGGGTGCGGGCGGCTGCGGCTGCTGCGGCGGGTCTGCGGACCGCTGTCTCGGCAGCTGCGACGAGTCCAGCACTATCGACGGCCTAGGCGGCAGGTTTTCGCTCACCATGTGCGAGAGGGACAGCTCGCTTGATGCATTCGTTTCGCCTGTAGTTAAAATTGCAGTTAATAATTCGGTTGATTACAAATTGTTGGATTTATTTCGTTATGTCATTTTTTTGAGAACTGATTATTCCTCACACGGGCACGCACATTAAAAATACTGGAGATGTGTTTCTTTCTGGTGTTTCATCAGCGCTACCAACTGGCATTGCATGCAGTAAAAACGGTAACTCTATCTAATTTTTAGGCGAGGCCTTCGTCAAGCAGTGGATAGCGTGAAGATGATGATGGGTGGAACTCACCAGAAGGTTGCCTAGGTACGGGCAGGAGAACTTCTCCACACGTATCTTCCCCCAGAAGCGGTTGCAGCGGGGACGGCAGCTCTCGACTGTCAATAGCCGACGATCTACGTAGCGAATGCCTAGGTAGGAAGTAAAATAAAGATTTAAAAGTGGACGCCCGCAGCTTCGCTCGCGTAGAATTAGACCCATTTACGACGTCTACCCGTCTAACGACTCCAAAAACGGCATAGTTTCATACAAAGTTTGCACCCCCGTTTTACCCCCTTAGGGGGTGAATTTTCAAAAATCCTTTCTTAGTGCTCCCCTACGTTATAAAAGGAACCCCTGTGCAAAATTTCAAGTTTCTAGCCCTTATAGTTTAGGCCCTGCGTTGATATGTCAGTCAGTCAGTCAGTCAGTCAGTCAGTCAGTCACCATCTCCTTTTATATATATATAGATAGATTAACCTAGTAAATAATTCAACTGTCATACTTATATTGTATCCCACAAGTTTTATACTACGATGCCATTGAGTAACGAAAGCAATCAATGATTTTTTATACACTGTTATTCATCACGTAATTGTAAAATGTAGAATGGACTCATATTAAAAGTAATTTGAATATTTATAATTTAATAGAAATTTGAAATAGGTAAGTTGTATTTCAAAACAATTTTATTTATAGAAGGAAAGAGCGTTATGAATATTGTTGAATTGAAATACCTATGTCGAAGGAAATAGGTGCGGGGGAATATGCGGCTAGTTAGTACTAGGTATATAAATAAATAATACGTACACTTTATTTTCAATGTGATAGTAAGTTGAAAGAGATGAATAAATTTAATGTTTTTTGAAACATACCTACAGCGACTCTGTTCAGTCGCGTTTATTTTTTTGTAACAACGCATAACAAAACTAAAAAAACGTGCAACAACGTCATGTCATTTTCAGATGCTACGGATTTTAGAAAATTGGATACGAATTTAAATGCTCTGTATCTCGAAAGTCTGATAGTTTCATAGCGTAGGTTTTGGACGGTACAAGTGTCTAGCTGAAAAATTATTCGTACATTCGTATTACAATTAAAAATGGCGGGTGTTGTAAAATTTATCCAGATGCACTATACTTATCTAATAATTTGTATGAAGGAGCTTCGGTAATCGATTTAGTTTTTCACCTCTCTTGCTTCTTATAAATTTAATAGGGATTCTCGAGTTATTAATTTTGGATCGTTAATCAATTACGACTGTGATCCTGATCACTTACAAACAGCGGCAATGCAGTGTTCAAATTAATATCAATTACCTAATTAAAATATTTAAATTATTAATACATCTATTTAATCTATTTTAAGTTCATACTAATAGAAGATTTTCTTTAGAATGCCCTTAATATAATTAGATAAGTACATCGAAATGAAACAATTTTTGAATTAAGTAAAGAAAATATTTAAAAACTAGCTTTTACCCGCGGCTCCGCCCGCGTGGTCAAAGGGAATTAACAATGAGTTGTTTAACATACATGACACATTTTTGGTGGATGAATAGTGACAGTTCCACAATTAAAGGATACTTAGAGGAACCAGAGGTAATGCTGACCGCAGATAAAGTGTACGTAAACTGAATTACTGGAGCAAATAAAAAAACATCGATATCTTCAAATGGGGATGTTTTACCGAGGTAAAAAGTAGCCTACGTCACTCTCCACCCTCCTCACTATCTCCACACACAAAAACCATACCATTTAATAGCTTCGTTGCGACGTGAAAGCCGGACAAACAAACAAATAAACAAACAAACACACTTTCACATTTATAATATTAGTATGGATGAATGTTATCTAACAAAAATTTTATAAGTATGTTACCTAACCTAATCAGTTCGGATATCTTGCTTCGGTCACTTTGCTTACTTGGCATACCTCTGATGAGGGACCCGCCGGTCGACCGTCAGCAGCGACTGCGACTGCGACGGCTGCTGCTCGTTGGTGTTGACGCACACGCTGATGCTGATGCCGCCCCCCTCCCGCTGCTCGCCCGACCCCTCCTCCTCCTCGTATCTGCCCAGGACAGACTCCATTTCTAGGCTACAGGGTTGGATGCCCAGATTGCTACCATATAGATCGTGTTCACGGTTGTAAAGTGTAAATGTTAGGTTGTGTTAGGTATTTTGCTTACTTGTATGTGATGATAGTTAGTTGAAAACGTTAGTAAGCGCTTATCTTAAATGTTAGTTAATTGGGTTTTCATGTAACGGGAGATCAGAAGTAATAGAAGGATGTTTAAAAGTATTTTAAAGTAAGTAATAATAATCTTAAACTAAAACAAAGAAAAATTAAAAAAAAAAAGTTAAAAACAAAGTTAAAAGTATGTTTGAAATGAATAAGTTTATATTATAATTAATAATAAGGTCCATAATATAAAAATTTTTGAATCTATACCATCACTGTTCCCTTGTAATGTAAATACTGTTATTTGAATTAACTGACACATTAACTTACATAACTTATTTGTCACAAACATTTGTAATGGTCCGCGCTTTGTGTGAGGACTCACATTTTTTTATTTATTAAATCTTTATTGTACCTATTAACATATTTATGTATTAGGGACAAAAAGCGGACTTAATTCTTAAAGCATTCTGTGCCGGTCAACCTTTGGGCAGTCGTAAAACAGCGAAGGCGGTATTCTTATCAAGAAATTAAGGAAATAATACTCATTAATAATAAAATAATTGTAAACAAAAAAGAAAAAGAGAAAAATCAATTAGGTACATACATTATTACAAAAATAATAAGAATAACAAATATATTGACGGGCTCATTGGCGCAATCGGGTGGTTGATGGGTTGGTTAAGCATTGAAGGGTTCTTCCTCGATTGGGGTCATATTATAGATACTACTTACATTGACTATTATTGGAGAAACAAACCGAATTTTACAATGAAAATAGAACGCATAGTACTTTGTTTTTGTTGGAGCCAATGAAAATAATGAATCAGAGTTATACATCGCATGCTCAGTTTGTCTGTATCACTATAAAAATACGTTTAATATCAAAGTTATGTTTTTATCTGTAGAAGTATGCAAAAATATTCTGCGAAGGAATATACAGAGTGAAAGTATAAGCGTTCTTTCTTTCTCTTTCTTTTCCATTGTAAAACCATGATCTCACTATTTTAATGTTCGTTGAACCTAGTCCTTAGAGCGAACGTACTACGTACAGGGACGGCGGCGGACCGAAGCGTACCGGACAAACATCCATCGTTTACCAAGCCTTACTCAAACGCGACTCACCGTCTCTGAATGAGGTTCTCCATTATAATGTAGTCGTCCTCCTCAGCGCCGCGCAGATGCTCCTTCTCCATGAAGAGTGCGAACTCAGGGTTGGACATCTCGCTGGCGTGCCGGCGCCTCGGACAGGGGGAGGCGGCGCGGGCGGGGGACAGCAGGCGAGAGGCAATCGGGGTTCTGGAAGAGAGAGACCATATAAGTACCACCATAAAAAAAAAAATGTTTTATTGCCACACAAGTTACGTAATCACAAAAAGTAGAAGAACAGTAAATAAAACCTAGAGTGGGCAAAAGGAGTGACTCAGCCACTGCGGCCCCGGAGCCCTAATATCTACTTTGTGCCGGAGCCGCACCACGACTCCGTGCAGCGCTGTTTTTCAGGCACTCCCTCTGCCTAAGGTGTAGAGCGGGAGTGGAAGTATGTACCTACCCCGAGTGATGCTATTAAAGATTTATGAAAATAAAAACATTGACAAAAAAACACATAACAGACTAATATAATACTAATTTAAATTTCTTATACATAAACACAACCCTTTCTTTGTCCGACTGTTGGGCACGGGTCTCCTCTCAGAATGGGAGGGATTAGGCCTTAGTCCACTACGCTGGCCAAGTGCAGAATGGCAGACTTCACATGCCTTCGAGAACATTATGAACTCGCAAGCATGCAGGTTTCTTCACGATGTGTCCTTCACCCTTATACATTTAATTTGTCTGATTAGACTATCGGATCCGACTACCGGAGAGTAAAATCGGAAATCTATTCCCAACATTACTCTACAAAAACTAGCCCAAATGAAAATGTATTTTTTACTCCGTGAACCAGCTTATTACTAGTCAACCAAGACAACTGAAAATTAGATGCTGAGTCGAATACCCCGCTGTGGAGTCTAACCTAAGTGTTCGCAAGTCCTGTATCAAAAAAAAAACATGTCATTTTTAAAGATAGTTAATGAAATATCACCTTGGCGTGTGCGGCGGGGAGAACAGTCCATACACGGTCTCCAACTCGTCCGTGATGCTGGTGTACTCGTGCATGGCGAGCAGTAACGACCGCGGCGCCCCGCCCACCCGCGTGCGCCCCGACGGCATACCCGTGGCGCCCCCCGTTACCTCCCAGCCGGATTGTCGACCTGGATGGAAGGATTTTCTCAACAAGGGCAGAAGTACAGCTGTCGGCACGAAAGTTTAGCTCGTAACGAAATTCGGAGGGGATAACTGCGCATGGGGGCGGTCGAAATAATGTAGCTGGCTAACCCACTCGCCCCTCGCCAGACTGTACCTACCTTAATTTCGAATTCTGCGCATTCAAGGTCAGAGCTAGACTTTCATGCCGGTCCGTATAATCATAACCTATTATATTAAACATGAAATTCAATCCAATTCCAAGGGCACATACATAACACAATACTCTCCTAACAGAACACACTTATGAAAATCTCTACAGCCTTTTGTTTATGCGCGTAGCCTGTCTGGCCTGAAAATACTTTAAGAAAAATTTTCAAGAAGTAAATTATTGTAGTATTGATTAAATTTTTCATCAAATTTAATTAAATATATTTATTTTAGTGTGAATTTAGGTAAAGATAAAGCAGGAGAAAACCAATTTTGAGAAGAAAAAGAAAAAAAGAGAAGGGGTAGAGAAGGAAAAGAACAGGCATGTTAATTGTAACACCTAAAGTCAGTACCTACAATATCCTGTTGACAATCATCCCTAGGTATGATTACACGTTACGTCACAACAACAAAAAAAAAACAAATTTTTAAGCTCTGGCTGTGATGTGAACTGAACAAGAGGGAATTTCGATGAGTTTACACATCGTATTCGCTGTGCTCCGAGCACTTAATGGAACCCTCCAATGCATTTGTCTGCGAATTAATTTGCAGCTGAGCCCCTACTTGCTCCACTCATCAAACAGGCATGCTCAATATTCCCATTACACGCAACTGACAGACTGATTGATTAAGCGCTCGATTCACTCAACCGCATTTTATCATCTGTTTTATACTCCAGAAACTTGGAATTTTAATCGTGCTTTAGAATTGATCACTCCACTAATATTTAATTTTTGTCATTCTATTGTGAGGGTGCTAACAAACAAAAAAATACAAATTCAACAGGAAAAAAGGTAGGTTATAATTATAAATTAATAGCTTTACCACGGCTCCAACGACATGAATAATTTCAATCCATCATTTTGTTGAGGAGAAGGACTAAAAGTCGAATTTTTTTTACAGGTTTTTATCCATTTAAGTATCTTTAAGTATCTTTCATTTTACTGTCAAATTGACTTGACTTAGACAAAAGTGACTTGGGAGAAATAACATCGTATCTATACAGGTAAACAACTATTAAATAATTAAATTGTTATATTTTAATGAATTTGCTTTAATTTTCTTTAATCAATTTGCTTCATGTTTTATCCAAATATCTTTATAGTTTCAAACTCCTGTTTCCCCTCGCATTGGGAGACGAAGTCTAGTAGCGCTTAGGTAGGCCCACCACAGAATACTTGGCACCATCAAGATTCAGCATTGCAGTTGACGGAAAATATTTTATTCAGAATTACTATTTCAAAGCCCGAGCACAAAATATTTCAAATACCTATAATATTCGTCACATGTAAGTATGAATTGTAACATATTGCATTTGCCGTGAATTAATTGTCGTCGTGACGTAGCCATCTAGCAATTGATTGATCTCGGTTTAATTTCAAGCCACGTTTAATCAGACTGATTGCTATGCTATATGTATTACTTCTAGTTAAGTACTAAGTTTCTTTATTCTGCACTACTTATTGGATACATAAACTTATTTTACTTGTTTCTATAATTGTTTTTATCGCGAAAATTGATAGTCATAGATTGAACATTGCGGATATCAATAAGGAAATAAAAAACCTAAATCACGGTGTATTCTAGAACATCATGAATTAGGATTTTTACAAGATGTATTACATAAAATTTTGCGATTTAAAAAAAAAAAATTTCGTTATTAAAGTTTTTCAGTAATTATCATATCCAATCAAATTGGAATGATTCAAAGAGAAAAGAAAATCTTATTTAGTATGAACCTAATTGAAGAACTCGTTATAATAATTGGAAAGCCTCGAGCGATATCACCATCGTCTAATTTTCGTGTACCGTCTACCATTGCCAACCGTATTTGATTGATTAATGATGTTCCATTTCGAAGCAATCTATTCAGTTTGCTCCTTCATTGCATTTCCAATTGCAATTTGCTTAAGCTTGATTCAATTAAAGATAAGAATTATGCTATTTTCAGTGTACTAAAATATATTCGTTGGGACGAGGTAGGTAAGGTTTTCGTATTCATTAGGTACCTACCTACCTATGTATGTTACGAATTGATTAATCATGTTAATATTCATAGTATTTCATAGCTATCCTAATGGTTAAATATTCGGTAGGATAGGTATATATGTATATATTACTTTCTGAATTGGTTAAAGAACCTGCATGCAGTTTTTCATAAGGCTATCGAAATCGTGTGATATTTGCCAAAGCTTGCTAATTGCAAGCGTGACAATTCTCTTTTTTTTTTCTTTTTATGGATAAAAGATAGCAAACGAGCTTGCAGCACCATCCATTCGCTGCCGGCCATGACTACTGTGACTGACTTTGAACAAGACTCAATTAGGAACTGGGATGGTTAGTCTTGTTAGCTGAGAGAGTTAATTAGAACATTAGTTGGTCAGTTCGTTATTGGGAATGAGGACTAGGACTGTTAGTGATAGTTAGTCCTGTTAGTTCGTGTTAGTAATTGTCCAGTTAGTACTTGTTAGTAAGAGTATCGTTCCAAGTCAGTCTCAGATGTGTTGCTACTCTTGAGGACTAAGATGGTCGCCTCTAAAGAAGTGTAACCAGAAACCAAACCTTTCCAACTGTTAGCAGTTGAACGTGTTAAATTGATTATGTTTCTAATTTTAAAATAAGTAAACTCGTTCCCCTATTTAACGGAATGCACTGCTGTTTATTAAAACAACAATGCGTATTCGCATTTAAAGTACCAATGTATCTTCATTTTCATATGCACTTTAATCCGGACAACGAGGCATTTGGGATATCGAGGATACAACTGTATGCTTCTCAAATATTCCTCGCTATTTCAATTAAAAAAGTTGTTCCAACTGCAATTTACTCTGCCATAAAACTACCTTTGTTGTTATTTACACGACGTTTGTTTTTATTGTTTTACAGTTATAATTTACTATCCAGTTATCTACGAACAAACTAGTTGGACATAGCAGTTGTACGGCTCCAAATAATAAACTACAAAAATAAGCATTCAGACAGTTGGACCATGGTTAAATAAACTGTAAGTAGGTATATGAGATCCTCCACCAATCCGCATTGGAGCAGCGTGGTGGAGTATGCTCTAGACCTCCGAAGATTTGCCCAGCAGTGTCTACGGGTTGCAGCTATACGTGATACAAACAGTTGAACAAAGCAGTTATACCACGGATCGATACTGTCGGTAACGTTGACTCCACTGTAGGTTAAAAACCTTTCCGTATTCAATAGAAATTATTATACACTACGTAAAAATGTTACCCGTATTCTACTACGTAAATCTATTTTTGTTTTTTAATTTATAAATTCAACTTATTATTCAATAAGTACCTATAAACCTTACAAACTATTGACTTATGTACAATAAAATAAATAGATTGCTATAAGAAACCTTATAAACTATAAACTTAAGTACAATAATATAAATAGTTTCCCATAAAGTAACAGTAACAGGTTAACAACTTACCCGTGGCGGAGTTATGTAGCGAGCTCGCATCAACCGCCGAGTTGTCGGGCTCCGAGTGTGTCTGGCTGTGCTGACGGCGCGGCGCGAGGTGCTGCACCGAGTGGTGCCCGCCCATGCCGCAGTCGTTGCCGCCCTCTGATCGCCTAAGGGACACAGTCGAGGACAAGTCATCTATATGGATGGCCGTACAGCAATAGCTTTTTGATCGGCTATAGAACTCAGTGGAGGAAGTCATCTATCAGAATGGTCTTAGAGCAGTTGTTGCAGCCTTTTGACTGGCTACAGAACACAGTTGAGGACAAGTCATCTATCAGGATGGTCGTAGAACAGTTGTTGCAGCCATTTGACCAGTTACAGAACACAGTCGAGGACAAGTCATCTGGATGCCCATAGAGCAGTTGTTCTAAACAGCACAGTCGAGGACAAGTAATCTGAATGCCCATAGAGCAGTTGTTATAGCTTTTTTTTTTTATGAACACGGCATCTTTCTAGGTTGTGTGATAACAACGAGACAACTTTTTCTAACTTTTTAAATGTGATTATTGTGTGGAATGTGATTATGCAGTTGTTAGCACAACTGCATAATTTGACACTTTTCAATTTTTCATAGGGCTTAGTATCTTCTGAATCCTTTCCTTTGGGGTGTTTATTTTTACATGAGTTTGTTGAACATGGAATAGATTTGGAACATGGATTACTCTGCTTTGTATTGATTCTGATTGTAAATATTATTAAAATGTTGTTAATTTTGTGGTACTTATATTTTATTTTCTAAGTATCTACATTTATCTTGGCTACACAAGATGTACTCCTTTGGTTTAAAGAATGAGGAGTGAACAAATTTCAAATCACTGCAGTGGAACTGATTTTTGAAAAATAATCAATTTATTTTAGATCAATAAACTGTTTCTTACCTTTCAAAAATATATAATCTTCATCAAAAATGGAACTAACTAAGTGGTAAATATAAAAATTTGAAGCACTGAGATACTCATAGAAGAATTTTGATAGAAGATCTACAGTTTAATAGAGGTAATACGTTAATACGAAATAATTTCCAAACAGATATGATTAAGTACAGTTATGATAGCATTAAAATAGAATTTAACATATTAAAATTTTAGATTATGTTTAAAATCAAGGCATATTTAGATTTAAAGTAAAATTTTAGATACTGGATTAAACATATGTAAAAACGTCATTGTACATGTTTTAATACATTGGTTAATATACATAGATGTGTAAATTAGAGAAAGGTCGAAGCATTCATGTTTGCTTGTGTGAGTGATCAAAATTCAGAAGTGCCTGTTGTGCCAGAAGTAGTATGTTAATGTATTAAACTTAAAATCTTACTTAAGTGAGCATTACGTATGTGGAAGCTACTTAAAACACGTGATATTTTGGTACATCGATACAAAGGCGCTAGATCTAACTACGGAGCTATTCACAAGCTAAGCCATTCGCGACACGTCTATTTGACTTACTGTTTCCACAACCGTCTCCTAACAGATGCAAGAAAGTAACAAAAATTAAAATTAAAAACAATGGCGATGACAAATTTTTATTTATCTCTAACGATTTCTCGCCAATTTCGTGTATGATGATAAACGAACTATGAGTGCTTCCACGTCCGTCGACCAAATAAATTAAACAGCTCTCATGCTTAAACTTAAAAGTTATGAATGAATCTTCGTGAATCTAGCTTATGATTTTAAATCTGTTTCTAGTAGGTATAAACTGCACTTAATGTCTAAAGCTCATATTTCTAATCTAAATTTACTATCTATCGTATAACTTATCATCTTGTTCACAACTCAAGTTATTTACAATTTCATGAACAATAGTAGGATTTAAATGTTTAAGAGCTAACTTTCTTCTTGAACGAAATATTTTTCCTTTACAATCAAACCAACCTATATTTACTATTTAAGATTGTATAGTAGGTAATTACACAAAATGTGATGCTGAGTTTATATTAGGTATACATTGCATAACAAATATAATAATTAAATGTATTTTTATGCCTAAATCTTAGGATGATCTAATTTATCTATGTGTAATTGTGTGTTTTTTCTACTTACCGCCTTGTGTTGGCCGTACGCCTAGTTCCTGCAGAAGTGGTGCGCGGGCGCAAACTATGTACATCTGAAGGCACGTCGCGCATTTCAGGTAGGAAAGCATCGTCCGTTGTAGATGGTGCTATTTATGAGCAATATTAAAGTTTTATATTATTAACCAATCATTAAAAGGTATTAAGATTGTAGGTAGTGACATTTTTAAATGCTCCATTACCTTTCTTCTCGTCACTAGGTTCAGTCCTATTGCTGTCTGATGATCTCTGTCTTGCCGGTGTAACTGGCGCTGGTGCCCTGACCACGGTGACGTCGGGCCCCGCCACACTGCCCGCTGAGGAGGTCGATATGCAATCGGCTTCCGGCTCCTTCTCTAATCCTGCTTCGGGGCCTGACTGAGGAAGCTCTTCCTATAGGATTGGCATTAATATGAATGATGAATATATTAAATGAACATTTAAAGAATAAGAAATATTATAAAGTGAAAGCGTGAAGTAATTTTTAGATATCAATTACTTTTAATTTTATTTTATACGCAATAAATTGTTGAGAACATTAAAAAATATAATTAAAGGGAAGATTCAAAAAACATGCTTGTAAGTTATAAGAAAAAAGAAAATGCTGAATGCCTTCTGAAAATGCTGATATTGATGTTTGGCGTCAAAAGTTCAATGCACTACCAACATTTACTACTGTGGAGACAACACAGTCAATTATTTAAAAAAAAAATGCTATAATATGACATAAAAAAAATTACAAAAGCTTTCGTGTGGCATTCAATTAAAACCGACCAACAAGCAGAACTCAACAATACATTCAAATGATGCTGTCTCACGCGACTTCAACAAACCAAGCTTTATTTTCAATATTGTGGTTATCGCATTTAATGTTTTTATTATTAATTAATTTTTAGTTTTACTACTTATTTTTAACAATTTAATTGCCAATCGTGTGATTTTTGTTATTAGTAACCACGCGTCTGACTGCCCAAATCAAATTATTACGATTGAAGTAAGTATATAAAGTTATCGAAACTAAAATGTGAGTTATATTAATATTTGTGCAAATAATTAAGTTATACTTCCTTTCACAGTTGATTATTTGACGGGCCCGTTGGTAGAATGGGTATTGACCCTGCCTGTTACATCAGGGGTCGTGGGTTCGAATCCTACTCAGGACAAACATTCGTGTGACGAATACTTGTGTTTGTGCTGTGTGGGTGTTAATATTATCTATTTAAGTGTATATTAAAAAATATCTGTATATCGGTCCGTGCGTATAGGCTCGCGTCTAGTTTGGGGTCAGGGTGAGTGTCCATTACATTATTTTTATTTGTTTATATTTAAATGATGAAGATGAAAATTTATAAATGAATTCAGTCATTCATAGGAAATTAGTATAGTAAAAGTGCCTGGTACAAATACACTTCCATGCTGTGGTTAATGGGAGATTAATAGTTTTGTAATAACTTAAAGGATGCTTAAAATCTTTTTTACAAGTGAAGTGGGGACGAACTTTGAACATTGCTCAGAGCGAATTGCAGTATTTTGCCTCATGTGCACCATATGTTTATTACATAGTAAAAGTTTATCAGAAGGGATAACTTAATATAAGTAATAATAAAGAAGTATAACTTTTCAAGAATTATAGAAGTTTTTCTAACTTACATATTTACTTCATATTGTTTCTTCATTTAACAAACCATAACAACTTTAAATCATAATCAACAGAAAAATGCAGTGAACGCCATAAAAAACAAAAAAACAAGTCAACATAATCGATAATGAACTTGCTTTACTGTACAATAACGACTAAGAATCATTAGTAAATAGTTAAATGAAGAACCTGTAGATCGGGACAGCTATCCGCGCAGTTAGATCTAACGAGAGTGCTTACGTCGGAGGGCTGAGTGCGTTCGTCCTCCTCCTGAACGGGGCGCACGACGAAACGCGCGGCGCCCGTGTCGCTGTCCGACAGCACCTGTCGCGGCACCACGTTAAGCACGTCCAGAGGCTGCTCGGAGCTTTCGGACGTCATTCGGAGCGTAACGTTTAGGAACGATTTCAACGATTTCGGACATTTAAGTACCTCACGCGGTATGTATATCTCCATCTATGTAGATCAATTGGAAAAATTATTAGTGCCATTTAAGGCAAAAGATAAATATTTTCTTGTTAGAAAGACGATGAAATAAATATTTTTTACTCAGTTGATAAATATTTGGACAACTATGATAAGAATGATTATGAAGCCATAACATACACGATGCAGTTTTAGACAAATCTACACAGCTGTTGCATTAACAAAGAATTGAAGAACGAAGTCTTAGACAGTCTGTAATCTGGATAATTAGTAAAACTTACTTAAGAATAGCTGAATTTTCTGAACATTTAAAATGAGAAGTTAGATATGAAATCTAGGACTTAGTTAGATGTTAGTAGAATTATTATAAATTTCTGTACATTACTGTTAATAAAGATTAGTTTTGCATAAAAACAGTTTTAAGAAAATTCCAATTTCAAAGTTACCTCATCCGAATGACGTCAACACAAATACGCAAAAAGCAAAAACGAAACGACAGAATTTTTATGAAACAATTGATAATTTTAAACATCGAAAAAATGCTGACGATCCGTTTTAACACAACAATGGAGTGAAAACTAAATATAACAATAATCTAAAATAACACATTGAAGTTAACGACATGCTCGATTAGCAAACAAAAATTATGCGGTATTAGTATAGAATATTTTCAGGCAAACAAGTTGAACATGAATTTGAATAAACAATGACGATCAACAAAAACAACATGAATGTCTTGACTTGATATTGTATTTTTATTTCAGTGACGGCTCAGTTCAACTCCGCTCCTTATTTATAGCACATGAATGACCATAATCCCTTATGATCAAGTTTTTAGGTACTACTTTTGTAACAACATTTTTTTACAAAATTTCTTACCTCCGACCTATCACTAGCAGTCCTTAGGCGAGCCCCACCTGCCTGGAAGGTCGGGGGCGGAGGCCCCAGTGTATCGGTGGATCCACGGTTTACCAAGGATGGATGAGTAGCCATGAATCGGTGTATTACTGCAAGATGATTCATAGTCTGTTCTGCTACATCTTCTAACTTTCTTAACCTGAATTCTACACTCTGAAAGATACACACAGTATTAACAACAGTAATTATAAAGAAACGGTGATTTAGTGACCGAACAAATTGTCGATAATTTAATGCGAGAAATTAATTTTCATTGAATTTTTTTTTCACCTGTACAGATTGTATTTGGCAAATAGCTTTCTGATTTAAGTCTTCCATTTTGGTCGTGATATGTTCTACCCTGTCCGTTGTATTTCTCACCCTCTCTTCTATTGAATTCGATAATTTTACTTCCTGAAATGAAATTTTGCGTTAAATTAAACGAACAGAACGGTGTCATTTTATGTCATTTGTTAAAGGCAATGCTTGAAATGGTAACAAGGAAAAACGTTACAACTAAGAGAATGGGGAACAAATTGCTTTGAATTGTTTTAATGTTCAATTTGTGATTTTATATTATTAAAGGTTTTATTTTACATACCAGTTGAGAGATTTAAATTTATCCAAACTTAGGCGAGAAAAATAACACGAGATTTTTTTGAGATATTTTCATAAAACAATACGATCAACACCAACCCACTCTTTGTCCCACTGCACTGTTGGCGCGGGTCTCCTCTTGGAATGGGACTACGACCATAGTCCACCATAGTTTATGAAAAACTCAGGCATGCAGAGTTCCTCACGATGTTTTCCTTTACAGTTACAGCAGATGACATTTAATGTCTTAAATCGCACGTAACTTAAAAAAGTCAATGATGCGTGCCGCTTAGATTAGACCCTCGAGTGATAGGTAAGTTGGATAATCACTGGGCTGACGAAGAAAATTATAAAAAACTAGTGGACGCCCGCAGCTTCTCTCGCGTAGTATTAGACCCATTAACGACGTCTGCGTTCGGGTTGCCCACTTGACTTCAAAAACGGCAAAGTTTCATACTAACTTTGCACCCCCGTTTTACCCCCTTAGGGGGTGAATTTTCAAAAATCCTTTCTTAGTGCTCCCCTACGCTATAAAAGGAACTCCTGTGCAAAATTTCAAGTTTCTAACTCTTAGATATAGTTTAGGCCCTGCGTTGATATGTCAGTCAGTCAGTCAGTCAGTCAGTCAGTCAGTCAGTCAGTCAGTCAGTCAGTCAGTCAGTCAGTCAGTCACCTTCTCCTTTTATATATATAGATATAGTAAACGTCTGTTGTTTCTACCCAGAATCGAGCACTAATCTAGAGCAAGCCTAAATCTTGAACACAAAATTGAAGTTCAACTTACTTGTTCCCTAAAATAACCTTCGACGCATTCCTCTTCAAAATCGTATAGCCTCTCCATGTCTTCCTTTTCCAAGAACAGCTTTAAGCCGTTATCGTATTGGAATCTCTTGTGCGACACATTCCTAGTGACCCATTTACACGTTGCGTATATATGGCAAAATATTATTAACGGCGGCGGCAATACTGGTTTCTGTTCATACTCCATCACGACAGTGAATCTTTGAAACATCCATACCTAAAGGTGTAGGAACTCTTTAGTTGTGACAGGTAACGAATGCTTAACCATCAATAAATTAGTTAGGCTTAGTATTTAATATAAAAAATATTTAATAAATAAAATAAATAAATAAATATCTCGGACATTCTCACACACGGCCATCTGACCCCAAAGTAGGCGCGAGCCTGTGATATGGGTGTCAGAGACTGATATACATACATAGATATTTTTAAATACATACTTAAATAGATAAATTAACATCCAGACACAGAACAAATACAAGTGTTCGTCACACGAATATTTGTCCTGAGTGGGATTCGAACCCACGACCCCTGGCGCAACAGTCAGGGTCACTACCGATTGCGCCAACGGGCCTGTCTAATAAAGGACTTAAAACAATCAAACTTACTTAAAACAACAGATAATATTAAACTAGAGAATTATACAACATTTAAAGCACTAAAATTATAACAGCAAGGCTTTTCAATTAGATTTGTATTAAAAAATATAAACATTTATAACAAGTCTATATCAGTGTTTATCTCACATAAAAACGATCAATAAACGATACTAAGTGACACATCTTAGGTTTAATAATCCGGTTAAAATTATTTGCTACTCAAATCTTACTCAAACATTGATATAGGTAGACATCAAATATCATGCAAAATTACTTTTGAATCTGATCAGATTATTTTTTAATCAAATCAATACAGTGTAGGTACTTTTTTTACTTGAAAGTTTGAATTACGCATTTAACCAAAAAAAAGTACACGTACAACATAATAAACCCAGGGTTATTTATATTTAGGGTATTTAGGTTATATTAATATACTTTTACTGGTTTTATTAACATAAGCAAATGTGCTTAGATTATATCTACTAATAGTTGTTCTGACAGGGATTAATGAACTACATTGTGAGTAATTACTCTTCCAGTGTAAGTAAAACTTGTTAAACTATAATATTGTTTACAAAAGTGTTATGATTTCTTTTTAATTTTTCATCAGATTCAAAAGCAACAAACTGCAAATAATATTGAAAGCCAAAATAAAAAAATAAAAACCTGATGCGAGACTTCATTGACTTCATTAAATATATTATTAAAGACAGCGATGAGGAGGTTTATGAGTAGAATGTTGGCAATTAGAAGGTAAATAGTCATCGCGATAGGAGTGATCCATCTGCCGGTGACGCACTTGGGGTCGTTTATGCCGGTCCCGCAAATGGGGTCAATTTCATTCGCGAACACCTCGCCGTATAACATGAAGTATGGTTGGAAGAATATCTACGGACAATGGGGGATGGAATTATAGATGCAAAATTAAAAACAATAAAACTTATTTGCAAAGAATAAAGAAAAATAAACGCTAGGTGAAAAAACGAGTATTAAGAATAAGACTAATAATAATAAAATAATGGCCATTACATTTAACTTTGTATACATACATAATACAAAAATAGTGACTATAATACAGTTAATAAAATAAACGTATCCTGTCTAGGCCACAATGACTGCTCGTTACAAACAAATAACATTACGTTGCACCTTTGTAAGGGAAAGTTAAACTTGCTATGAAATTTAGGTCAGCCTTTTGATGTGAAAAGGTCTGAGTACTCCATAATAACTTTCCATGAAAGGACGTTTTGCTTTTCTTTCCCTTGGAAAATTATGTTGTGTCACGTTTTTTTATGGTAATGGTTCCATATCTATGAATTACTCTTATAATAAGTAATATTAACTTCAAATGTATCGAAATATAATAATAATAACATTATCAATAAGCTAGGTATCTGAATTAAGTCTAAATGTTAATGCAGCGTAATGGCCTAAGCGGAATTAGCTGAAATTGACAAAACAACTGAAGAAACAAATGGAATTCTCGAATGTATAAATAAAAAGTGCGAAATAAAAATAAATAATTAGAAAACGTATTGCAATCTACGAAAAATAAACGAAATATCGATAAAAGCGTAACAGGTGGGATACCTGATCTAGGATCACAATCCTACGTCGTAGCTACGGTACTCAAACTACTGATTGACAAACCAAATCAAATCTCGCAACAGGCTAAAAAACTGCAACACGACACCGACTAGACAATGCGACTAAAGTCGGCTGGTCGCAAACCTGATGCGACACGCCGTTGACCTCGATGAAAATGTTATTGAAGACGGCGATAAGGAGGTTGACGAGCAAGATGTTCGCTATGAGGAGGTACACGCTCATAACAACGGGTGGGACCCAGTGGCCCACGCGGCACTCCTCGAGCCCCGGTAGCCCACAAGGTGGCGCCATCTGCTCGGCGAACACCTCTCCGTACAACATGAAGTACGGTTGAAAGAATACCTGCAAAAGTTAGTGTATGTAGATGCCGTCAGTTTTAATGGTAGTGTTAGTAGAGAAAATTTTATTAGATTAGATCAGTCAGTTAGTAATGAAACCTATATATTGTTTTAATTGACAGCATGGTTGGCGTCTCCTAGATCTTTTTGGGGAGATTGAGTTAGTATAGTATCCTCCCGGACATGCTCCTGTATGTTTTGATGAGTATGTTATATATAATCTAGTTATGGTATAAAATATAAAATAAATTCATAGAAGGCAGGTAGCCTACACCATGGCACTGTCCCGTGGCACTGTCTAAAGATATTCCCGGTTTAAAAACACGGTTCGTTTTATTTAAGTCATTAAATTTATACTAATTTTAAGACTTTAACAAATACATAACATCTAATTATAATTTGGGTTAGTGTGGACGTGGAGTGATTAATGACGTAATTAGTATGATGATATTCACGATAGCGAAATTTCTGGAATATTCGCGTATGTATAGGTCGCGGTATCTAAAAATTCCACATTATTGTTTTTAACACATTTTTTTTGAAATAGATTTTTGTACTTTGTATTTTCATTATATTATTTTGCTACGGGAGTGGTTTGTTTATAAGTTAAACTTAAAAATATAATGCATAAGATAAAGTTTAGGACTCACTTCTCGTATTAAATACCAACTGGCTTCCTTATCTGGATACAAGATGGCTTGTCGCGCGACCCCAAACGACATTAACACAACCAACAGCAGCACCACAAAGTATATCATATTCTTCACCATCTTCCCCATCATTGTGACTAGAGGACCTGGAAGAAATATTCATTTATTGAAATCTCACAGCCATCTGACCCCAAAGTAGGCGCGAGCCTGTAATTTGAGTGTCAGAGACTGATACACATACATAGATATTTTTAAATATATACCTACTTAAATAGATAATATTATCAATCAGACACAGAACAAATACAAGTGCCACACGAATATTTGTCCTGAGTGGGATTCGAACACACGACCCTTGGCGCAACAGACAGGGTCACTACCGATTACGGCAACGGGCCCGTCAAAATATGACAACAGTTCAAATAATGCCATTACATACATTGAACTTACCTAAATACTTATTAACACCCAATATATTCAGTATCCGCAGATACCAGTAGATAATGTCGACGCAGTATATGACCCTGCCGACGTCCATGGACCCGGCCCGTAGCCGCAGCGTCAGCCCCACGAGGAAGAATATGATGAAGCCCGCATCGTATGTGTTCCACATATTCCATGCCCATACACTGAACTTATGTCTGTGGGCAATAAACTAAGATAATTCTAAGTTTTTGACACTACACTACAGAGTACATTTTAACTTATACTTGATGGCCCAACAGCAGTGTCATCAAATACACCACACAGATACAAATTGTTGATAAAATTAGAACAAAAAAGATATCTAGAAAAATAACAATGTTATAGGTATGAAACAAAGTAAGAAATAAAAATTATACGACGACCGAGACACAAATGGCCGAGACAGGATCACACGGTGGCTTATTTCAGTCAAAAATGTAACTTACTTTCGAACCTATGCATTCTCAAAGTCAAAGACTATGTATACTATTCAATATTAATAGTCTGGTTCAGCGCGCAACAATCTTGGAACTACTTTTTATTGAAATAGTTTAAAACAATAATTAAAAATAAACAGACATTGGTTGAATGACTATTTATTCTGTAATCCTGTCCATTTTGTGTCCCGCTAATACATACGAGCAAAGGCAAGAACAGTTTTTATCCAAAAACAGGGAACATAATATCTGAGGTGAACAAGACACACAACCTCCATTACTCACCTAATAGCAACAGGTTCGGACGTAATGATTTCCCTTAATTTCTCACATAAGAACGTTATTATATAACAAATGGAGTATATCTCCGGCCAAGACGGCGTCAGGTCCATCTTGACTAATACTGTATACGTAAACATAAGTAGGAACAATATGTAGGCGATCTGCAAACGAAAAGCAGATTATTATGAATGTCAATTTGAACTTCAAAATTGGTATTGAAATAATAAAAAAATACTTGGAGACACGTTATTTGTAAAATAAGATCAAAGTTACAAAGATGATTTTGAGCATAATTATAGATCAATATATTAATGAATAAGAAAATTACGAAAATCCTAACATATTTTCAAAGACACGGACAACTATATTAATGGCCTTCGATTAATTACTAAATTTACAAAGGATATATAACCTGTCGGGTTTCATAGAAAACAAGATTGCAGTTTGAACACTTTAGTTAGGTACTACAACGCGGAGAAATATGAAATGTTTTTGATATAATATTTGGTAATTTGGAGAAAAGAAGGGAAAAGCATTCAAATCTAAATATAACCCACAGACAATATTTTTAAATATAGCCCCCAGACAATATTTGGTAAAAGCTTAGTTCAAAACTAAGTAAGTCGCGCTACCGAAAAATTATATTGATTAACGTTTAAGGAACGGAGTCAACGTCACAACGTGTCAGAAGCAGACATTACTTATACCATAACTAGTGGACGCCCGCAGCTTCGCTCGCGTAGAATTAGACCCATTAACGACGTCTACCCGTCTAACGACTTCAAAAACGGCAAGTTTCATACTAACTTTGCACCCCCGTTTTACCCCCTTAGGGGGTGAATTTTCAAAAATCCTTTCTTAGTGCTCCCCTACGTTATAAAAGGAACCCCTGTGCAAAATTTCAAGTTTCTAGCCCTTATAGTTTAGGCCCTGCGTTGATATGTCAGTCAGTCAGTCAGTCAGTCAGTCACCTTCTCCTTTTATATATATAGATGTAGTCCGTGCTTACACTTATATTATCGGTTAAACTAACCATAATTATGGATAACAAAAACATTATTTTATTCACATTGACATACCTATAATGGATTGTAAATGTGACATTTTAATATGTCACATTTGGATGTCCACACAATGGATTGTATTATATGCATTGTTACAGTGATTAGATGTCAATGTGAATAAAACAATGTTTTTGTTGCCGACTTTATTCCATCTGAGCATGATATTTATTTGAATAAGAGCTCAGTTTTTATTATCATTCCCTGTAAGAGTTGAAGGATCTAGTTAGTGGTCTTTGAAAGGCCGATGGATGGATGATGTTGACCTAAATGTTTGCTTTCATTAAAAATCACGAATGGCTATTCAGATACAGTTGCCATGATATTCAGAGGCGACAACAGTCGGTTGAGAAAAAAGATTATTATTAATTTTGCATTAA
Organism: Carterocephalus palaemon; assembly: GCA_944567765.1. Taxonomy (NCBI): domain Eukaryota; kingdom Metazoa; phylum Arthropoda; class Insecta; order Lepidoptera; family Hesperiidae; genus Carterocephalus; species Carterocephalus palaemon. The sequence continues at coordinate 2,966,488 of OX155655.1, read as the reverse complement.
ATAAATAATACATTAGGTAATTCAATTAATTTGCTTTGACGAAATAATGAACACTCAATATAACAAAGAAAATTCTAGTACCTAAAAATCTGATTCTAACAATATTAATAATATATATTGTTCTCGTTGTAGGAAACCTACCAAAAATTATATACTCACTGAATCAGCCCAAAATTTGGTGATAGGCGCTGTGAAGAATTCGTAGATCTTCTTTCGTAACCTCAATGGCCTCATCCTCTTGTCCTCAGGCGCGTGGTACTCCGGCAGCTCTCTGTACGAGGGCTCCCAGCCTATTTTACCAACTTTTCCATTCTGATCGACACGGGTTTCACATTCGGCCCCTGAGCCAATCAACGCCTGCTTGAGTCCAGAGAAAATCGTATAAACGTTATCACAGTTAGAAAAAAGACAATACAGAGAATCGAATAGAAACATTAGCAAGTTTGAGGAAGTTAAGTTCGAAAAATGTAGTACGAAGTTAGTGGAGTTGGATTAACATTTCCGATATATCATCATACATACAATGAAGAGAGTCAGCGGTACGTAGTTTTATAGAATCATAGAATCAAGCTCAATTAACACAAAGCTCGACATTAAAGCCAACGTTAGAAATGATAGTATTTTGATTATAAATGATTAGAATTAATACGGATGATACAAATGATTTATTAGCGCTGTAATTCTAATATTATTATCAATCAAACATATACAATTCACATTTAACGAATTTGTAACTCTGCCATTATATGTAATCAATTGCTGAATAAAATGAACCAAAATAAAAATTTAAGCAAAAGCTAATGATTTTAAATTCGACCCACTTAGTGTAAGAAAATAAATATAAAAAATACAGAAAAGTAAGCTTCAAATTCATAGGCTGGGAAGCAGTTGAAAATGCTAGTAATGTTAAAAAAAAAAGTAGGATGTATTGGTGTGATATAATTTTTACAGAAAGACGTAAGGTATTATGATTCGTCGTCTAGCTTATTAAATAAATAATTCTTCAATAATTAATTATATAAGTAATTAATAAGCTCTTATATTAATTAATAATTTTTATAATTATTATTAATTCCTTGTAAGTAAAGATACAGGGGGAAACTTGCCTGAAAATAAATTAATAATATAAATTTAAGTAAATGTAAAATTAAGTAAAAGTTAAAAAGTATCTTAATAATACTATTTTCAAGTCGATATTCGTCCGTGATTAATACTTTAAAAATATAGCGTGAATGTTACGCTTTGCTTCATCATGCTTTGCGGTATCAGTATAAAATTTACATTATAAAGTCAGTTTAATTAACGACACCCCGCAGCTGCTGTTTCATAACATCATAAATGAGGCTGAAATTCTTTGCATTTCGAATATTATACTTTGGAAATGTTGGTAAAATACATTTTTAATTTTCACAAAATTATAAAGCTTCCCGTCGTCCGAAGTGATTAAGATTGATTTAATGCGCTGTGTATACATATAAATATATGTGGGATAGTAATGTAAAACGGATACAAATAGGTAACTTAATTAAAAAACATAACAAAACCAATATATGACATGACATACGACAAAGTGGCAAAAGTATTTTTGCAAAAAAGCCTCGACGCCACATTAGCATATGCTCTATTGTATGTATATAAGTAATACGAACACAATTATGCAAATATAATATAATTTGTATACATAACGAGAGTTATGTTAGTAGTTATTAGAGAAGAATCTAATATAATATAATAAATAAAAAACCTTATAAGACAAAAGTCATCTAATGAATGTGTGTGTACACGTACTATGGCATACTAACAGTACCAGTACCATTAAACAGTACCAATTTCGAATATATAAAGTAACAGAAAATTACTCAAAATCTAATAGATAGTCTAATACAGATTATTTTTTAAATATTTCACTTTAAAATTGGCCTAGAAAGATATCATTCTTACGACAAAAGATTCATCCTGAACTGTAATGATACAAAACTCGTAAAAGTTTTCCAAGTAGCGGGTTCAAGACTGGATTCTTTTGCAAAACTTCAAGTTTTAATTAGTTTCTTGTTCAAGATTGTAAGTAATAGTATGATGGAATCAATTTAAAAGAATTATGTATGGCCTGAGATTTTAAATTATGAAACAAAATAATTTTATATAATAATATTTAACACATTCATAGATATATTTAATAAATGAACAGTGTGTTATTAGAAAAAGGAATAAATATGTAGTTTTCAAAACTAACCCTAATATATAAAGTAAGTATTAAAATATATTTGAACTTTTGAAGTTAAATATAAAATGAAGTACCAAAAAAAAAGTTGTAGTATGTATAATAGTACAATTTAGATATATTATTATTTTCAATATAATTGAATTTTGTTTTGAATTGAGGTTGAAATGTATAAAATTTTAATTGTAATTTGTCGCCCAAGCATATGGGTGCTTCAAAATAGTGCAAGAAATGTTTCATTGAAAATTCATAATAGCAAAAATGGTGTTAAATAAAAATTTATTTGCATTTACGTAAACGTGCGTACGAATTTTTTACTGTGTGCATTTGTGTTCGTATCACATTAATTTGTCGCAATTTCAGAGCGACTAGCCAGCCGTCTACCTGTGTACGCTTAAGTGGTTGCCCTGGCGGAATGATCTTCTTTATCGATAGCGTGCGCTTCTTCGCTACTCCCACCTATTTTAACAAGTCCATTTAAACTTTTAACACTTTCATCTTTACCAGTCAATTTACTTAAAATGTTATCCCTTGCTTTTTCACTTCAACATCATTTAATTTTTCATTAATATTATTGTCTTAAACAATGGTAGCTTTTAGTCACTGTGTATTTACACGTAAGTATATTTATTATCAAAGGAGTTTCAAAATCATTAGATTTATAAAATGTCAACTTTTAGTAAAAAAGGTACTAAATTAGATTATTTCATGCAGATCAAATGGGAATATTTATTAAAGTAGATTATTCACTACAGTTCGTAAAAAACGTAACAATGTTGATTTAACTTATTTAATCTAATGATTTTGAAATGTGTCTGCGGGTATCGTTTGGAATCTATGATGAGCATAAGCGAGATGGGAAGCAACTAAACATGAAACATTACCTCCGCATCCGACGGATCCTTGGTGCTCCGGTCGTCTTCCATGCTCTCGTTCTCTAGATGCTCTTCCTCCGTCTGCGGCATCAGCTGAAGCTCCTCTTTCGACTTGAACTCCAGTTGTAGAATGTACAGCGGACACAGCAGGCTCAGAATTACCTTTGACATCACGACAAAGCCGATGTGGCAAAGGAAACGCTGCTCGATCGATGCTAACTAACTCACTTTGACTTTAAGCGTTACATGCTACGTTTAACTAATCAAAAGGGGTCGAGACGCCGATTACGCTGTATCTGACACCAATAATATTTTACAAAATTGTTAATGTTATAATGTTTCATTAAAAAACGGGGTATATCAAGTACAAAATGAGTTGCAACATTCGATCGTGGGAATAATCGGCGTCGATTCGGCATCATGCAGATCCGAAGTAACAAATATGAAGCTCATTGACACACAGACATCTATGACTCGTAATTACTCATTACGGTTGATCATGTTAAGAGTTATTCTCTAACAATATCTATGCTACGACGTGCCAATGATAAGTCTGTGCGTTAACAAGGTGAATGAAGAAAGAAATATTTATTAAATATATATTTGTAGAGTTTACCTTTAAATTTGTGTTTTTTCTTGTTCTGAGGCCTCCCATCCACAGATCGGCGAGAATGATTTGGGAGCAGGGATGGGCAAGTAGGGCTCGGTGGTTGGCGGCAACGGCGAGGCTGAGACAGGTTTGGCCGGACCAGTTCTGCAGCTCGCACGTCAGGAGCTGCTGGGCTTGGTCGTCGTCTTGCCGGTAACAGTAGTCTAGCAGCTCCAAGGCTGCAGCAGATCGAGTAAGGAATAGGGAGTTATAGAAATATGTATCTTCTTATGCAATCAAATACTACTTTTTTTTTAAAATTCAAATTCTTTATCTGTTGGTAGTTCGTAGATGGTACAGTGTCAAGTATGCTCCCTAAGACAGAATGTTTGTGTGCATGTTTAGATTAATTAATTTATACGATATATTAAATGCATCAAATTTCAAGGCATTTACAATTTAATTAGCTATCGCCATTAATTTACATTGGGTAAGATACTTATTTGCCTCGATCTAGTAAGAAATCATTCAGTGAATAATATCCTTTTTTATTAGCCAGGATTTTAGTTTATTTTTAAATTGAGGTATCGGTAAGTGCTTTATATTTCCTAGCAGAGCATTGTAATTCAATGTCGTAAGTAAAGGTTTGAATGGAATCTTTCGGCGGCCAGAAATGAAACAGATCTCAATCGACGGAGTAAGTAATTTAAAAAAAAAAAACCAGCGATGAAATGTCGTAAGTAATAAATATATTTTCTTAGATATTTGAGTTTAAAACCGTAGTAAAATAAAGTATAATTAATGAATTATTTTTATTTATTTAATGGATCAAAAATGTTTTAAAGTAATTTACATACTAAATCGATGCTACACCTTCCGTGAATCACATGTATAAAAGTTACGAACGCATCATTGTAAATACGTGTGCCTACTTACGACTTTTCTACAAACGTCATAGGTACATGAAAATGAACAATGAATTTAAATACCCGTTTACTTCACATTTTAAATTTTGTTGTCATTAATTATACCCAGAAGATCCAATATACCTAAGAGAAGACAAAGAAATGTTTTTATTGCCGTTTTTATAGATAGTTGTACGAAAACCTTCGTGCACGAGTCCGACTCGCACTTGGCCGGTTTTTATTCTAATATAATTTTCTAAAGTTAAAAAAGTTTTTATTTATTTCAATACATTAGTGCGGTTACCTCGCACAATTAGGACATGTTTCGTAAAATATGGCTCAAAGAAATAATGCCAATATTTTAAGGCAATTATTTACATGTTTGACATTTATGGCTTGTGATAACTACGGATAATTTAACAAATTTTAATTATTTAGATATTACAGAATGCTTATATATTTGAAACTTTCACAATAATGCGGGGAAAGCAAATAGTCTTACTCAATATTGGCATGTTCTCGTAAGAGCAATATAATATCGTACTTTGATCATTCGACTATTGAGAATTCGGGATCGAGTTCTGTTGGGAAATTCTTGCAGGCACTACCTTTGTTAACATTAATTCTCTCAATATTTAATTCTATTACCTACCACAAACCTTTCTGTATTGGTTTAGAATGGGAGGGTACATAGCTCACGCTGGTTAAGTGCGAATTTGAAAATTTCACATTTTTCAACCCTTTCTTTGTCCCACTGTTTCGGGCAGCAGTGGGACAAAGAAAGGGTTGGGGTGGTGAAAATAATTTTCAAACTATTTGCGATAATTGTAACGCGACAGTTAATTTGGAAACCGACAAGACGTGAAGACATTGGAGTTGTTTCAACTTATTTTGATTCGACCATATTCCAAAACAAAGTCTTTATAATCCTGCAATTCATTTCAAAGTTCAAAAGTGAAGAACCATCCCAAGAAAAAGTAATTTCGACTCACATTACTTTCGTTTTCCCCACACTACATAACAAGTTACTGTACAGTGTACTGTGCAGTGTACAGTTACTGTGCAAATTACTGCAGCAGTGTACTTTATCGATGGGAATAAGCTCACCTTTGGTCTCAAACTCCTTGCCATAGTGCCTCAGCTCCTCGTAGACTTCCGTCTCCATGTCGTCCTCAGCCGCTTCATGCGCCATCGCTTTGTATAACTTGCAGGCCACCAAGGACTTCGCTAGCGCTTCTTCTCCATGAGTCCACATTAGTAAGGCCATCTGGTGTCTTTTCGTTAACACTGCCCACATCTGTGGAGTGAAAATTAAAAATGGTAAAATGTCTCGTGTAGATTTCCCCTCGTGACTTAGGTATACTATTAAAAATTACGCAGAACTGAAAAACGTCAGAGTTGATTAAATCGTTTTATTGATTCTAAATTATTAATCCTCTATTTAGTTTAAGATTTATATGAATTTCCTTGATTTCTTATTATTATGTATTTATTTACCTAACGATTAATATTTTTATCGAGGAAACAATAAATTTAAATTAATAAGTAAGTAGTATACAACAGTGGTAATGCAGTGCTATAGAATTTGGCGTATTACTTGATGCAATTAGGCACATCTATTAACCATTCTGAAGCGGTAACAGGCCAGTGGCTAACGAACTCGCCTCTCACTCGAGAGGTCCGGGCTCAAACCCAAGCGGTACGCACCAATGACTTTTCTAAATTATATGCGGTTTAAGAAATTAAATGTCACTTACTATAACGGTGAAGGATACATCGTGAGGAAACCTGCATGCCTGAGAGTTCTTTACAATGTTCTTGAAAGCATGTGAAGTTTGCCAATCCGCACTTGGCCAGCGTGGTGGACTAAGGCCTAATTCTTTCCATTCTGAGAGGAGAACCGTGCCCAACAGTAGGCAAAGAAAGGGTTGTGACGATTAACCATTCTAATATTATATATTACATAATATGACAAGTATACTCACAAGCAGCTCATTAAAAGGATAGTCAAACAACGCCATCTCTGTAGTGACAGGCATGAACCCGGTGATGAGGGAGAGGCCGCCGGCGTTGTGGCGCGTGAACGACGCGCTGTTGCGGTGAACGTTCACACTCTTGTTCATCACCTTAGCGTAGATTGGACGGAACTTGCGGCGAGTGTAGTAGCACCTTTAAATAATTATTTTCTATACATTTGTAGCTCCACAAGTGTATTGTGTGTTACGATGACTTTTTAGTTTACCTGCTAGGTATTAGTTTTGTAGTTTTACACATACAATTGAAACTAAAAATAAAACGTTTCTAGTATAGGAGCTAGTCATATTAAGAATTTTAAGTGCAGTAAGTATCTAAATATGTATTAATATTTGCAGTACTTATTCGCAGTGCGGCCTACGCGTCTCATTAGGAAAGATTTGATGAGACAGAATTAGTATATCAGAATCTATGTCTCTATCTGAATCTATCTAAATCTATCGCATTTATGTAAATACTCGCAAGTCAGTAATCATAATTATAATTTGAACTCAATTAATTTAAATATTACAGTATGTTCTCGACACGTTATATATCCCCAAAATATATCGGCACACGGTATTTCCTAGCATCAGCTGCATTCACTCCCACAAGATTTACAATGCACTTTAAAATATTAAAATGTTTGGTGAGTTTAAAGTAAATTATTGTTATATGTCGCGTATATGTGGTAAAACCTGAGCGGAAAAATGTCGGTCTTCCCTACCAGACATGATGGATGAACACTACGCGTTGATTAAATAAAATCCAATTTAAATTTGCTGTAAAAGAATGTTCAAATTAGTCGCAATAACTGTAACGCGATAACAATTTGGAATTCTACTAGTGGGAGTTCATTGAGTTATTTCAACTAAAATTCAATCGAGAATCTAATTATTTTTCATAATAATCTAAACCAAAATTATTTAAAGATGTCGCGAGCTTTAGTCAAGTAAATATTTATAAGTAACTAGTGGACGCCCGCAGCTTCGCTCGCGTAGAATAGTCTTCCCGCGTTCGGGTTGCCCACTTGACTTCAAAAACGACAAATTTTCCTACTAACTTTGCACCCCCGTTTTACCCCCTTAGGGGATGAATTTTCAAAAATCCTTTCTTAGTGCTCCCCTACGTTATAAAAGGAACCCGTTTGCCAAATTTCAACTTTCTAACCCTTATAGTTTAGGCCCTGCGTTGATATGTCAGTCAGTCAGTCAGTCAGTCAGTCAGGTCAGCTTCTCCTTTCATATATATAGATAAAGAACCTCTGTATCTATGTCAGAGCGTTCAACCCTAAATCGATTTCTATCATTAATTATCAATAGCAGTCACGATAGGAACTACACGCTATTAATCTAACTGATTAAATAATATACAAATGCAACAACGAAAGGGTTCTTGGCCCGAAAAATTCTATTTCTGGATCCATCAATATACTTAAATGTTTTGACCCTATCCATTAATTATCTAATGCGTTCATTGACCAATAAATTTCATTGTGTTGTGTTTTATTGAGAACGTTTACCGCACTCGGTAGCAAAGGAAAGGTGAACCAATCGATCACTGCCAATTTGGGGAATGGACTCATGAAAATGCGATGTATGCTTTGTTGTTTATTACCCTAAAGTAAGTAACTTGATTTTCTATTCTTCTTTAGTAGCCACATGTTAGTACAGTTAGTGGTTCTTAGTTAAACTCGAACGTTGAAGTCATTCAATGGATGATTGGATAATAAACAAACTTTTTAGGTACCCTTATCTACCCTTTGAAAAAGGTACCCAATGCACAGAAGGAGGAATGCGAAATTTAGCATAGTTTATAAGTAGCATAAGCTGCAACCCATAGACGTCCCACTGCTGGGCATGGGTCTCCACAGACACAGCTGCGGGAGTTCTAGAGCATACACCACGTTGCTCCGATGCCGATTGGTGGAGATACATACGAGTATAAGCTCTACGTAATAAGGTTTTTTTAAAATGGTTTTTCATATTCATGTCAAGCCATGGAATTTTACATGCGATAATACGAACAAAAATCACAAGCAAAGAAACAGCGGACCACCCTCGACCCTTGTAGATCTGAATACCTACACTGGGTTATCTCAAAAATTTTTAATTTTTATTTTCAAAGTTATTCTGATATTCATATTATATGATAAAATACACGGTTGACAGTAATTAATGTCTAATGTACATACTGCATAAGTATAAAGTTATTATAAACCAAGGTCTAGATAAGCTACCTCTGACGGTGGAAAATGCCCCTAATACGTCCCAGTCTGTTAACTGATTGCATTGACGTTGGCGACGCACGCCTCGCTTTACCGAGATCTGTCCTATCTGTCTCACTTTGTACTGGAAATGTCCAAGCTCTTAGTGTTGCAAGGTTTCCCCAAGAGATACTAGAATAGCGTTGTTAACTAGATAAATGAGGCGGTGAAGAAAATTGAAAACGAAGGGGTTTATGTCTTTGTCGAGATTTAAAAGTGACCCCAGTTTATGACAAAATTTTCATCTCCTATAGCTATAAGCGGTGACAGTCCAGTGGATATCGAACTCGCCCCTCACTCGAGCGGTCTGGGTTCAAACCCAAGCGGCATGAACCGATGACTTTTCTAAGTTATGTGCGATTTAAGAAATTAAATGTCACTTGCTGTAACGGTAAAGGACAGATCGTGAGGACACATCGTTCATCATTAATGTTCTCGAAGGCACGTGGAGTCTACCAATGCGCACTTGGCCAGCGTGGTGGACTAAGGCCTAATCCCTCCCATTCTGAGAGGAGACCCGTGCTCAGTGGGACAAAGAAAGGGTTGTGATGATGATGATGATAGCTATATCAAGCAGTTGTACGTGGATAAAGATTTCTGACTTGTGATCTGAGTAGTAGCATACTGTAGTCCGTGGTAGTAGTAAGGAAAAATAACAAATGAAAACTGGAACTCACAGCCCCCTTTGCCCCAGCAATAAAGGTAAATTGCAGCCAGTCGCGTCGCCCTCACCATAGCAATGAATAAGCGATCCCCGCGGCGTCTTTAACGACGCTGAGGCCGATACTGGGTTTTTAATCTTTAAGGGATCGGGTATGATGCGAAATTTCCCAGTAGAAATTGTTACAGCAACCACAATTCCACAAGCTACTGTCGATTACATATTTATTTCGTTAACACATATAGAACAATCAAACATTTTACAAAAATAATAATATTCAACTTAATAACTTAGGTGCCTTATTGCTTGCATTGCTACATTGCAAAGATTTACATTAATAACTATAATGTAACTGGTAGGGTGCGCAATTAATTAAATAAATGAATGAAAAAATTACACTTATTAAATACATACATGAAAGTACATCAATATCACTATTTATACAGGTGATGAGATACCGTAATGGAAAGAGCGATAAGAAACAGGAAACAACCGAAGAAGCAATGAAGTTAAGGATGATTTCCAGACATATGAAGGCCATGATCGCTGGCACCAGTGTTACATTATAATCATTTTTTTTTTTTTAACTTTATAATTTATGTACTTTATGATTTCTATCTCATTCTCATTTGTATTTGTGTGTATCTTCAGGTCGTATACTACGTCTATGCTAAAATCACATCTATTCATCGTACCATTGAGGAAAAGAAGGAAAACATCATCAAATCAACAAATACGCATTTGTCAACTCAATTTTCTCAACTAATTGGACTAACCATCCCAGTCCCTAATTGAGTCTTGTTCAAAGTCAGTCACAGTTGTCATGGGCGACAGTGGATGGGTGGTGCTAGAAACTCGTTTGCTATCTTACATCCATTATTACCACTTCAATTTTTTTTTGGGACTTTCTCATACACGGCCATCTTACCCCAGAATAGGCGCGAGCCTGCGATATGGGTGTCAGAGACTGATATACATACATAGATAATTTTAAATACATACTTATATAGATAATATTAACATCCAGACACAGAACAACGTGTACAAGTGTGCATCACATGAATATTTGTCCTGAGTGGGATACGAACCCACGACCCTGGCGCAACAGACATGGTCACTACCGATTGCGCCATCGGGCCTGTCTGTAAAAATGTATATGAATAGGGTAACGATACCTGTAGGCGCCTCCCATAAGCTTGTTGATGACCAGACCGATATCGTGGAGCGTGTACACGTATCCTCGAGGCAGGTGCGGTCGGACATCCCTAAGGATGTATCGCAAAGTGTTACTGGGCCCACTCTTCGTGTTGTACAGTTCCTCTAGCCGGGGAATGGTAAGGAACTTCCTCATGGACACGCCATTCTCCAGGAGCAGCTTGACGAAGTCGATCCGGTCGTGCTCCAGAGCCTGCATCATTGCCTCGTCTAGCGCTCCTGTGAATAAGATAAAAATTAATAGTCTGTGGGAGACCCGTGCCCAGCAGTAGGACGTCTATGGGTCGCAGCGAATAACATCACACTATTAAAATTAAAAAGGAGCAAGTTTGTGAGTTAGTTAGTGAATGAGTGTTTGTAGGTTTGTTACTTCTTCACGCTCAAACGGCTAGACCGATTTGATTAAAGTTTGGTTTGATGTCACCTGGCACCCTGGATTAACATACCTACAACTGGAACAAAGCTCATACTTTTTATCTCGATAATGTGCTTTGTTCCTTTAGAATTAAAAATCAATTTCATATTTTTTCCGTAGGTACATACTATTAATTTCACGTGGGCAAACCCGCGTGTAGCAGTTACTTAGGGTCTAAGGCTAGTAAGCGTCTGCATTGGAGCAGTGGAGTAACCATATTTTAAAACTCCCGCAACTGTATCTGTGGAGGAGACCCGTGTCCAACAGTGCGACGTCAATGGGTTGTAGCTACGTTAACTATACATGCGATCTAATACTAATATTTGCGAAATAATACCTGCCCCGGCCGAAATTCGAACCAGGAACCCGCGATTCGACAGTCAGGTTCACTCACCACCACGCCACGGATTAGCCCGGGACTAATCGCTTTGATTAAATATAATAATATCACAGAGCAGACTTGCATCGTAGACGTTCTTTAACTATTTTTCATTTTTTCGTCTACTTTCTTCATGTGCAAAACATTTTGTCTATTTAAATTTCTTGTGAGCTGATCATCCCGAATAGAGTGAAGAAAACACTTGGCAGTCAGACAGACATTTATTATTATTCAATGGACCCTAGTATGTTGAGCTAGCGTCTAGTCGAGATCTTATTTAAAGCGGGAGCTCAAAGTAAGAAAGGAAATCTAGAAAGTTTGAAATAGTACCTGCTGAAATGGTTGAGTGTTTACAAATTTATTGTTCCACAAACACTATCCCGGGGATTCGGGGCATTAATATCACGCAACAGTGATTTATCAAAGATGGTGCTTTGACTACTACACATATTCTACCACCTACCCACTTTCAACTGTTGCCCACGTGTCTCCCTCTCAGACACAGCTGCGAGAGGTCTAGAGCATACTCCACCACGTTGCTCCAATTTGGATTGGTGGGTTAGTGCCAACACAGAGTCGAATGTTCTTAAGCCACCCGAAGTTCTTCGTCAAGGATTAACGATTGTTCTTACCATTGAAAACAACTGGGACAGACGGCTTAACATGCTCTGCAAATCACGATAGCGCTCATGAAATGTTGCATCTAGCGTTCACCCATCCACAATCCGACCGCGCCTGTCGTTGCCTAACTTGGTCGATTACATACGACGCGAGCCATTGGGCCATGGTCGCAACTATTATTATTATATCACGCTACTATTATTATACATATCATATGATTTTTGAAGTGAAAACTTCTTTAGCGGCGTTGAGCACTTTTTCTGTAATGGGTATAAAATCTTAAACTCGCGTCAGGACACGTGACCTGATCGAAAAAGCGTAAGACGGATGGAGAGTAGACAGCTATCCCCTCTCTACGGCGCGGCGAAAATGTATGCCTGGGCCTACTGTTTCGTTTAGGCAGGAAAAAGTCGTTGAAATTATGGATGAAAGTTGATTTTTCGGAGAGATAAACTTTTTAATGTAAAATAATTGCAATAGTTTTAAAGTGTTAAAATTTTTAATGTAATATAAATTGTCATGTTTGTGTACGATAGCGCAATAAATGAATATTGTATTCTACCACATAAATGATAGTACTTTTATACTGATAAAGCAATTGGTGCAAAATTATTCCCTAACCATTCCAAAATATCAAACATGCTCAACGTTAATTTTTAATTATTTTCTGCCGTGTGACGAAGTGACACGAACACGAGCCTCAGTGGCTAATCTTGACTTCTGGCAAAGTATTCTGTGCTTCTGGTCACAAATTTTTAGGTACATTATTTTGAAAGTGCGTTAAGTTTATTGTTTTATATTTGTTGTCTGTCCGCCTGTTCGTTATAACTGTGTCCGTCTGTAATTTCGTCTGTGGATAACTTCGTCCGTTTATCAGTCTGTCCTACATCGTTACCAGAAAGATTAAAACAAATAATGATGCGAGGTCTGAAAATACGAGCCTCAGAATAATATTGGTGCGAAAATGAAAATAAATTGTTCTTTGTTCTCAAACTCGGGTCAAACGGAACAATAGAACAATCTGGTGCTGGGTTTTGTCCTAACTGCCATCTTGCCTTAGTGTTGCAATTCTTTTTTAATTAATGTAGGTACCTAGACGAAGCAGTTTCGTGCACAACTTTGGCATTAACTTGCAAAGTTGTTGGTACTTAGCAGTATCGTAACTTGGTAGCGAAGTTTGGATGAAATATCCTGTCCGGCTGAAATTTAATTCCATGCTGTCGGGAAATTATATTTCAAAGAATTTTTGTCCTGGTTTACATTCAAATTAACTGTAATACTAAGTATATTTACCAATCTCAGTTCAGTTGGAATTCTGTTGTCCAAGGACGTAACGACGAATACAAGTCGCATATCCAACTTAATTGATTTATTAGGACTATCGATGGCCGATTTTTAAGTTGGCAATATTAATATACTATTAATATTGGTTCACAGTCAAGATATTAGGTATGTCTTATGGACAATAGGAATCCGTTACTTGCGACTGAACTAATTACCTAACTTGGTACCAGTGCTACTTTTCCGTGTCGATTTTTAAAGTTAGACACCTAGTTGACATGCATTTACGCCGCAAACTAGCGTAGGGAATCCAGTAATAATTTATCCAATACTTTCAAACCAATAAATTACTTCGACGAAGTCCTGCCATCAACTTACATTTAGCTTGCTTTATTAGTGTATATTATTGCACTTAGTTTAGTCATGGCAGTATAATATAATAGCCAAATTATGATATCTCAAGCTGCTCTCAAGTGTTGAGTACTTGCATAATTATTATGTTTGCCGCGACTAACTTAATTATAGACCAACAATTCGGATCTAAATGTTATACGAGTACCTATATTATCTGCATTATAATTAAATTGTATTATTGTACATAATTGTACCTATATTACTCTCGTCTTATAATTGCATTGACTATAAATTTCGCGTTGACAGTCCAGCTGCAACCCATTGACTCCCACTGCTGGCCACGGGTCCCTCCCACAGACAAACCTGCGGGAGGTCTAGAGCATACTCCACCACGCTGCTACAATGCGATTTGGTGGTGGGGGCCAGTGTCGAATGTTCTCAACTTTCTCAAGCCACCCGTAGATCATGTAAACAACCTATTGCATGATACTTGCTCACAAGATGGTCACAAGCGAACGACAAACGCTTTGCAATACTTGATAGTTAAAGTTTAATCACTATCAAAATACCCCGGCTAACTAGCCATGCGCTACTCGGCCTTTTCATATAACGATGACACGTTTAAGGCCAGCGCACACTAATGAATATATTTTTGAACCGCTCGGCGCTCTCGCGTGACTTAATCACTCGACTGCGTAAAAATCTCACATACCGCGGCTTATCTACCCCCTGAGGCTGTGTATCTTTTGAAGATTTCCCCCCCGACACCAATTAAAATCCCTTGACCTGCCACCGGTGTACGCAGGTCTTTATGGTCGCTAGGAAATTTTAAGCTATCTCTGCGTTATAACTCAACTTGCACGCTGCAGCAGCGCCGTAAAAGCTGGATGCTCTATTTATGGGAGATAAAATACCGTGTTCACGACTTGATGTGTGGCACTTAACACAAAGGGGATAGTTATTGAGTATAATAGCATAAACTGCTAAATAAGTGCTGACGTCATTTTAAGGAATTATACCGTAAAAAAAATTTTTATTCAAAAAAAAGCTTTTTATAACTTTATTTTTATATTCGTGCATTGTCATCGGAACCAAATATGTGTGCCAAATTTTAGCTCGATAGCTTCAGTGGAAGTGGGTGAAATATTGATTGCAAGATTATACATACATACGAGTACATACGAGTGAAGTTAAATAAAAGCTTTTAATAATAAAAAGGAATGACCCGTCCCAGCTTCGCATGGTTGTTGGTGTCTGACGTAGGTAGTGACCACCCTTCCCTGCGAACTCTCTGCGATCTATTGAGTTAATCTGTGATATTTTATAAAAAATGTATTCTTACCTAATAATACTTACTGTAAAGGGTACCTAACATTGATAGATAAATGAGCAAAATATTTAACTTTTTTAATTAGATAAGGATTAACCAAGTATTGCTTAAGGCAGCGTCGTAAATAAGCCATTATTTTTAGTAATAAGTGAAAGATGAAAATGGTTACTGTGGATTATCATTGAGATAGACAGATAAACATTATTTTTAGTACTTATCTATTATTATTTAGTGTTCTTTTTTATGGATACAATATACACTATAACTATACTATAAACGTGCTTGAAACACGACCCCTTTGCTGCCGACAACTTCGATTGACCACAAGAACTTTGAACAAGACTCAATTAGGGACTGAGATTGCTACTCCAGTTAGCTGAGAGAGTTTATAAGAAGGGGACTGTTAGTGATTTTTAGTAATGTTAGTCGGTATTATTAGTAGTCTGTTTAGAAATTGCCGTGGTAATTGTAAGAGCCTCTTTTTAAGTCAGTCACTGTCACAAATGTGTTGCTACCCTTGAGGACTGTAATGGTCGCCTCTAAAGAAGTAGGTATTACCGGAAACCACACCTTTTCAAGTGGACTACAATTGCTTGAAAAACAATTAATACCCGGTAGAAATGATACTAGGTACCGTGGCGGTCGGTGGTTTTGCACCGTGAACTCTATATGGTACAAAATAGGTTTCACGTAAAACCTATCGGTTCCCTATAGGCTCTAACACCTAAAAACCATCTATTAACATGATTTAAGTTTCGATTTGCAGAGGACACGCATCAATCATCACCACATTTAGTACGTGATTGGTTTTTTGATGAATATTTCCGAATTAAGCTTGGGTCTCTCAATTGTGAATGGATCTCAATTTGAATATTACCAGTAGCTCGCCATTTACGCATTGTGTTTAACAGAAAAGGTCGGACGAATACAATGTTGGTAATTCCTATTATTTGAATGGATTTTGTTGGAGTGAAGTTGTTTGTTTATGCCAAACAAAGCAGGTCCTGAATATACTATTATGTACCCAGAATACTGTTCACAAATACTCTCCATGATAGTTTAAAAAGCAATGAGTTTTTGAGACTATGTCGAAAGTAGCCTCCGAACCCTTAGAAAATCTTTCATTTGCAGTATACTAACTTGTTTCAAAAACTGACTTGAAATTGATAAAAAAATTAAATAGGGGAGAGTGTATGAAAGAGCCACGTATTGAATGAATCGATGAAATTATTACTTATTTTCCGATGTTTTGCAATATTATAAATTTTACTCTTTTTTATATATTTGTTTATTAGTAGTAGTTATGAAGGAGCATCGTGGAGAAGCATAGTGCACCGAGTGACCAACACTTCAAGCTATACACGACCTTCAGCAATGAAGACACCGACTAAGAAGAAGATGAAGGAGCATTTTTCATTCAAACTCCCAAACGAAAATGAAACTTTTGGCTGTTTGAATAAAAAAAAAAAACACTAAGGTTTAAGAAATCAAGACAACTTAAACGAGAACAGGCTGACTGGTATGTCCGGTGCTGAAACGATGAGTAAGTAGATAAATGGACTGAATTAAAATAAAAATTTACAGAAAGCATTTCAAGCATGTACTACAGAAGTTCATTAAAGCAATCGGTTTTAATTTGGTCATCCAATTTGTCGTCGACTCGCAAAGTTTATTTATGAATCCACAATTCAGCTCGGGTTTAAATTAGATGAATTTTACTGTGAATATTGCAGAGATGAAAATTATTCAACTGGATTTAATACAGTTTATACTGGATAAAACACACAATGTTCACAAGCAATGAACGGTTAGTTTTAACTAGATTTCATTTAATTTGCGTGTTAGTTATAAGTATAGTTAGTCTGCGAATGAAACTTTGTTTAGACAAATAAATAATCTGCTCACAGTATTGTTATGCTTCAACCTAGTGTGCGTTTACCTGGGAAGCAAGTGGGGCTAACATTTATTTGATATACCATTTAACCCCACATTAAAGTTAATCTAGACCATTATTAGCTGTAGGACAGACCCCTATCGGGAAACAGGGGGTTTCACAAAAAAAAAAAACGGGAAGCCTCCTACGGGAAGCTTATCTTACCTGGTGGCCATTCCTGTCCGTACACGAAGATCTCGGAGCGCGCGATGTCGACACGGTTCCATGTCAGCGCCAAGGACAGCTGCTCGCTCGGGGACAGGTGCTGTGCCCTGAACAGCGCCGTGAGGATCACCTGGTCCAGCTCCTGCACCTCCCCGCCCTCAGCTCGCTCCTGGATTCTGAATACTGTGATCTGGCATAAAAAAAGAAAAAAATTGTAAATATAATTATGCTTGTCTAAAACTATTGATCTCGAAGGCATTTTCAAGACTTCAAGCCGTGTGGAATTGTATAGATAGTCCTGTAGCCGTCATACTGTCGGTAATGGAAATTATCATGAAGAAACCTGCATGTCTAAGAGTTTTCAATAATTATCTAGAAGAAATTTAAAGCTAATCCGCACTTGACCATCCTGATAGAGTATGGTCTAGCTAGCCTTCCTAATTCCTACAAACCCAAGCCCAATGGTGGGACATAGAAAAGTTTGAGGTCAGGGTGGCGGTTATCACGAACTTTCGACACAAATAAACACTATCTATGTAACTTGTTATAGACGAAACTCACATCACACTGTAATTACTCCACCAATCCGCATTGGAGCAGCGTGGTGGAGTATGCTCTAGACCTCCCGCAGCCTTTCTTATCTTTGATAAAGTTTCCAATATTTAAAAGGTAAAACTTAAGGCAAAGTATACAGGATGTTTTAAAATACTTGCTACAAAATGAGCTTGTACAAGCGTGAATATAATTCACTCAATTTATAATATTTTCACTAATGGAGCTAAAGGTCGTGAGGTTAGTAGTCTAAAATGTGTGCGTGAGTATCAGTCATTAGGGCGAAATTAGGGCGATTTCTGTAAATACCTACGAAGTAATGTATGGAGAATATTACTCATAATTTTTGTACTTAATATTACGGATACACAATTAATTTATTTTATAGAGGTACAGATTGAAAAACACTAAGCTATGTAAGAATGTTCAAAGAACCAAATGTTTAAAGAATATTTCATACGGTACATTTGTTCAGATCATCTTTTACTAATATCTCGGTGAAAATATAAAAATGTTAGCCTATAAGGTGACATGAAAATTAAATAAATAAATAAATAAAATAAATAATTTTTTTTAATGAAATTTACATAAACTTTGCTCCGTTATAAGGTTTCTCAAATAAAAAAAGAATCACCAAAATTCATACACAAATACGGTTACGGTGTAATAAACACGAAGAACACATAATTTGCTTGTTATGCATTTTTACTTCTCTTAGGGGTTTAATTAAATTCAATCTTACAATTTATAGAGGTTCTAGTTTGTGGTAAGAATTTCTAAACAATCACTGACGCTACAGGGCATAATTTGCTACACAACTATTACATTGCTACCCTTTATTATGCTTGTTTACTACTCTTAGGGGCTGAATTTTTTCATGAAATTAATATGAGACCACCTTCAATGTACGTTCTACCAAACACAAAAATAATCATCTAATTTGGTTCACTGTACATACATAAAAAATACAAACAGTTGAGAATAGAACCGACTCCTTTTTTTGAAGTCGGTTGAAAAATGAAATAGGGGAAGATGAAAATAATGGAAGTTATTATTTTAAACGTTTTTAAACCTTATCCAAAGGGTAGAGAGAAAGATTTTGCTCCGCGATTTATTCGCCGCAGTGCTATTAATGCTGAAACAGTTTATCGATGGAAAATTTACTGGCTGTTTTGAACGTGTAAATATTATGAAAGCTGGTTTCAGGGCGTAAGATAAAATGGTAGCGGCATGTTGGCTAAATGGCTCAGTTTACATTTTTCATGGTCCTTCTAAGGTGGAAGGCGGAATTTTGTGATATTAAATAACAGACAAGAAAAGAAAATTCCTCAACTGAACGTGACTTTCATTGATGAGGTGACGCCTGTGAGCATTGATATCGTTTTTCTATAGATTCCTCTTAGCTTTTTCCTCCATTCCATTTCAAATTTCGAATCGAAAACTGTAAATGTAACCGTTCGGATGTTTTATCTCACCATATTAGTGTAGTTCTTTGAAATTAATATGGTGAGGAAAATATTATTTTTAAATTAGGTAACTACTTTAAAACCATCAAATCTCCTCCAATCATCATCAATCTCAAAGCTTTTTATTTTTTATTCTTCTTCTACATGTCTGAGTCAATTGTTTTAGGTGTAAAAATATTTAAAGGTTTATAAATTTATGTAAAACAGAGCCAATTTAAAATTGCAAATTTTCCCAAACACGATCCTGTGTACACACAATATATCAAGTGACGTCATTTCCGATCCGATCGGAATTGAGTGCTATATTTCTTCAAAGTATTCCATCCGTCGTTCCCTTTGATACCGCTGGACGAAAGCGGCATATTGGATATTGTTTTTCCATTTTCCGATACCACATTGCATATCAGCATCTCAAATGTGGATATTTGGACTCAAACGAATTGTTCGAGTCGACGTATCTGCAGGTGCCAGACAGTTGAAAGAGTTGAAAAATATTGAAAGCAAATTAAAAAGTAATTTACTTACATCATTTACTTATATAATTTAACTTTTTTTTGTTTAACGAGTGGGAAACCTTGAAATAGTGTATTATTATATTCTGTTGTAGTCAATGGTGCATGATCGTTTCTATTGTCTTAATTTTAAAAGTTTGTAACGTCCTTAAACTTGGTCGATAGCTATAAGAACGTTATTGGATATAGAGGTTGTTAAATAGTTTTGGCTCATGAATTTAAAACCAAACTAAATCGGTTATATTATTATGAGGTTTGTACGAAGTAGGTAATATGTTGATTACACAAATGTCAGTGATTAATAGTCGGTTACAGCTGCACATCGGCAATTTTAATTAAATCTTATACGGTGTCTAATGGTACCTATTCTTCTAGATAATTAATTAACAAAGTGCGATGCTTAATTTTTTTTTTAATTTATTTGAAATTGAATTTGAGCCGCCGTCAAGAATTAGTTTCTTCAAGGCAGAAACAAATTATGTCCCATGCTTTATGAGCGCCCTATCATCAGTCTTTTACAGAAGGGTTCACAGTTGTTTACTAGACGAGCTTTCTTTGAGTGATGTCGAATAATATATTTTAATTTAAATGAACATTTTTATATATCAGTAAAATATAAATCATTAATAGCCCTATAGTTTATGACCTAAGACAACAAAAGCGACCAGTTATGACAAAATATCATGGACGAGGGCGCTCCGTCCCAGTAAAATAATCGTTAAGCCTTGTTAGAATTTCAAGTGACTTGAGAACATTCGACACTAAGTTGACTACTAACCCCTCTAACAATTCACATTGGAGCAGCGTGGTTTTAAATTTAAACTTCCATGGGATGCTTAAAGCACAGAGGAATGATACAGGTATGTATATTTATTTTGTGCTTAAAGGTTGTAGCTAAACAGTAAAATCCATTTATACAAAATTTGAAACGGAATACAGTGCTCCCATTTCCCGGTAGGGTATTGCAAATCCTCTCTGGGACTTCAAATAATAATAAACTTCGTAGTATATTTCAGCAGTTTAGACAGTTAACGACAGGGAGAAGTCCTAAGCTTTGAGAAGCTTAGCATTGAGGAACCTAGATCTTCTTGTCACAATTCTCGGTAAGCCGGGTTCTTATCAGTCTAAACTTTGATATTTAATGCTGTTTCGAGAAGATTTTATTCACTTTTAGTACAAGTGACAATGCAATACTCATTTCTGATAAAAAAGGCTTTCAGACAAGCCTCAATCCTACTCGAATTAAACGTGCATTGAGGCATGAACTTAATAATATTACATCACGATTGATTTCCAAGTATGTAGGTCTCATGTAATAGGTGGTGAGCCTAAATACTTTGCCCGACTCAAACCCAGGGATTCCATGCACAGAGACGACTTTTAGATCAATAAGACTGACTTTTTTATAAGGGTTTTGTTGCTCTCAATAGCTCAGTTTCCGATCACTTGGAAATGGTTAATCTTGCTTTCATCCAAAGATTTAGCAGGACTTGGCAACGTTTTCTGTCCAATCAATTCAATGACTGCGAACATTTCTTTAGTTATGCCCGTCTAACCCATCTAAAGGAATTTTAACAATCCTGATTCCTGATGATATTATACTATATATTGCGCGATGAAAATTATTTTAGCGAACTGTTTGCGGCGGGCGACCGATTTTATTGCGAAAAGTTTTATTGAATGATCGACATGTGCACCTGGATTTGTGCACAACTAACAATCGCACAAACTAATTTCAACGCTGGAAGTTAAAAAAAAAAAACTTACTTGCTTTAAAAAGGTACCAAAACTTCATAAAACCGGATTCCGCAGCGGTTGTTTGACCGGAGCTCTTTGTCCGGCGCACGCCGGTCCGGGCGTTGAATCCGGCAAGTTTTCCGGTTTGCACTAATGAGTTTCCCGAGAAATCGGAACTACCGCTATCGGAACTAATTTTCAATAGCAAATTCCTGCAATAGCGGTTTCTCACCTGAGGTTCAAGTCGGAAAATAGAGCTCGGGCTATCGTGCACATTAGTGAAATTATTTATTTATTTTATTCATTTATTTATTCATGTACACGACAAATAAAAAAAAGTAACAGAATTCATAGCAATTAAGTACATAGATCTGGGAACGGAGCAATTATTTAAAAGAAAATTAGCGTGCACCAAACTATTATAATAATTTAACAGTCTTTATGAGATTATTGTTTTCTAGATGTGAAAATGTAAATTATTGCCTCATTGCCAAATTTTTTTACTGAGAGGGCATTATACAATACAATACAATACAATATCATTTATTGCACCAGAAAAAGAATACAGGAGAACACAGTAAAGAAAAGAAGTTTTGCAAAAGGCTGTCTTATTGCTTTGAGCAATTTCTTCCAGACAGCCTGGCAAACAAGAGAGGATACAAGTATAAAATAAAACGGTAGGGTGCACAAACAAAGACAGGTAAACAAATAACAATAATTACAAACATCAACATAATACTAAAGGAACAAAAATTTGACATATAAAATATAGAGCAATATATATAGAACATGACATATATAACAACAACAGGAACCACTGAATACAAAGACTAAAATTACTACTAGACATGAGAAAAATTTAAAGTGACATATAATATAATTTTATTTGGCTTTTAAAGGAATGCAGGGACGGGGCACTTCTGATGGATAGAGGCAAGGAATTCCAAAGTTTCATAGAAAGGACAGAGAAGGATTTCTGGTAGAAGGAAGTTGAGTGGGCAGGACAACTAAGGGCAAGGCTGTTTTTGGACCGAAGGGGGCGATCATGAGAAGACCCCAGATATTCAAAACGCTCTTTCAAATAGGAGGGACTAGAGGGATTGAACAAGATACAGTAGAGAGCAGAAAGAATATGGGTATTCCTGCGAAGTCGGATTGGGAGCCACTTGAGTTTACGGCGAAATTCGGAGACATGGTCATATTTTCGAAGTCCAAATATGAACCTTATACAGAGATTTTGAAGTCTCTCAAGTTTATTTAGTTGCTCCTCAGTTAAGTCGGGGTAACATATGTCAGCATAATCAAGGATGGGGTGCATTAAAGATTGTGCCAGCGCAATTTTAGTGGCAATGGGTAGGAAGTTTCTCAACCGTCGTAAAGCTTGACATGTCCCATACATCTTACGGCATACAGAATTAATTTGCGGGGTCCAAGAAAGACTCGAATCTATTGTTATTCCTAAATTTTTAACCGTGTCACTATATGGGATTTTGGTGCCGTTAAAGATTACGGGATTCAATTGAGCTTTATTTAATTTTGATATCAATTTGGAACTTCCAATAACTATAGCTTGGCATTTAACAGGGTTAACAGTTAAGCCATAAAATCGACTCCAGTCATTAATACGATTGAGATCTTTGTTAATCATATCTATACCTTTAGGAAGATCCTCCAAGCTGGTTTGTGTGTATATTTGGAGATCATCTGCATATAAGTGAAAGAGAGAAGATATATAAGGAGTAATAGTGTTGATGAAAATTGAAAATAGAAGAGGAGATAGCACGCCACCTTGTGGGACACCAACCTTAGTATCAAGCCACGATGAAACTTTGTCTTGAAGCTTAATACGCTGCCGGCGATCACACAAGTAACTACGAAACCAAGCAATTGAGGTAGGAGATATGTTAAGGGAACGAAGTACGCCTATGAGTATATCATAATCTACAGTATTAAAAGCATTGCTGAAATCCAGCAATACTAGAATAGTAACTCTCCGATTATCCATGCCAGCGCGAATATCATCCGTTATTTTTAGCAATGCCGTAGTCGTACTATGAGCTGGCCTAAAACCGGATTGTAAGGGGTTTAGGATGTTATGGAAGGAGAAAAATGAGTATATTTGCTGGTGGACAAGTCGCTCAAGGATTTTGGAGAGAAAAGGAAGGATGGAAATAGGTCGGTACTCAGAGAAATACTTAGGATTAATTTTTTTGGGTACTGGGATGATCTGAGCGTCTTTCCATTGCGAAGGAAAGGCATTTGTAAAAATAGAAAAATTCAAAATATGGGTAATAATTGGCAATAAAAGATCTAGAAGAGGGATTATCATTTTACGGCTCACTTCGTCACTTCCAACAGCGTTTGATTTGATGGACAGTATAATTCTCCTAACATCACTATCCGCAAAATGCTTAAAAGAAAAAGCTGGAAAGTCAGGAGTGGGTAATAACGAAAGTTGATTGAGCGTAGCAGCTAGCTTGGCATTATTATCTATGCAGGATGAAGAGGAGAAGTGTTGATTGAGTGAATTTAAATCTATGTTGCTTGGAATATTATTTGTGCTAGTTTTACCAACCCCTAAAGACTTTAAGAATTTCCAAACTCGTTTTGGATCTTCATTTTCAACTGATTTGTGAATATGGCGACGCTGTAAATCCCTACACATCTTGTTGCAGTGATTCCGTTGCATTCTGTACTTTTCCCTGATTTTGCTATCGTCTGGGTTTGCCTTGAACTTGGATTTCGCCTTATTTTTCTTAGCTAATTTATTTTTTAATTCCTCTGTAAGCCAAGGAGCAGGTAGATGTCGTAAACGTGTAGGGCGAACAGGGGCATGAACATCATACAGCTGTATCAGTAAAGAATTAAAGAGAGCTACTTTATCGTCTACGTTATTGGAGTTAACTACAACATTCCAATCAATTTTTGTCGCATCATCTCGAAGTCTTTCCACGTCCATGCCAGCAAAATTGCGCTGCAGAAGTACCTTTGATTTGGCTTTAGGAGGTTTTATTTTATAAGAAAGAAAGATTAAGTCATGGTAAGAGAAGGCATCAGCAGCACATTGACCATGTTTTTCAACATGGTCAAGAGAGGAGACAATAGCCAGGTCAAGGAGAGAAGGAGTACAATTGGGAAAGAAATGAGTTTCAGAGAGTGGAAGAATGTTTAAGTTTGCCGCTTCTATTATCGATTTAAGCCGGCGAGAACGAGCATCATCTTTCAATAAGCATGTGTTAAAATCGCCCAACAATATTGTGTGAGTGTATAAGGGAGTAAGCTCTTCCAAAAGTGTATCTAATGTGGAAAAATAGTCTACTGTCAGAGACGGGCTATAGAATACACCAAGAAGTAATTTGGAGTGCGACAGAAGCACCTCAATAAATAAATATTCAGCTTCGTTCCCGGTCTCAGAATAAGAAGAGCGGACAATTGAGTACGGGATGTGAGAGCGTAGGTACACCGCAGTTCCCCCACCTCCCTTGATAGTCCTATCATTACGAATTAGATGGAATCCAGGAATAGATAACCTTAGCATCAAATCAATAAGGATACTTTTTGCTCGCGTCAAGTTGTAGAATTGTGCAAGTTTTGACCTTGTGTTGCCATGTAAGCTTGTTTTGATAAAACGACGTGCCGCCACCTGGTGAGCAGAAAAAGGGGCTTGTAACCGCGTGGAGGCGATTGATGGCTTTTGCTTCTTGGCTGGCGCGTGGCCCTGATATTCTGTTCGTAGCAATAATACAGCGGTACAGACAGTGGTACCTTGGTTGTGTGGAAACGCTGCTCGAGACCAAAGTTAAGTACATAGATAATTAGTTAACTAAATGTTTTATTATTAAAATAATATATTGTCAATGTGATCATTCCTAAAAACTGGTAACATGGTGTAATGTGTGTTACTGACGTGATATTATATATTGTATGATTTTATTTGAAAAAGATGTGCGGGGGAGTTTCTTTTGCAGTTTCTTCTCCTCCACAAAAAGAGCACCTTTTGAAACTGTGGTAGAATCAAACATCGATAATAAATGAATAAAGCATTATTAATTTTGATATTGTTTTTATAATTTCCACCCACTTCCAATTTGACGTTTCATACAAATACATTCTAGCTTATATTAACAACTTTTATAATTACTATTATACATATACCTATAATTTTTAAAATCTAACATCATATTATTATACTAATAATAATAATAATAAATATCTTGGACATTCTCACACACGGCCATCTGACCCCAAAGTAGGCGCGAGCCTGTGTTATGGGTGTCAGAGACTGATATACATACATAGATATTTTTAAATACATACATAAATAGATAATATTAACATCCAGACACAGAACAAAATACAAGTGTTCGTCACACGAATATTTGAGTTAAATTGTTTTATTTTTATATAGATAAGATAGTAAACGAACATGCACCACCCATTCGCTGCCGCCCGGCTGCCGCTACACAGTTTATTTACAGTCCTACATCTTTTTTTCAGTTCAGACTACGGATTCTATTTGTACCTTCCCATTCTGACGATGAGTTAAGTAACAACAAGGATAACTTCTTCCATTAATAATGCTAGTAGTAAATTGTGGGTATTTTTATAAAATCTTGAAACCAAGTATTTTTATCACTCTCCATGCCTAATTTTTGCTCTCAAAGTAAATCTATCGACAAAGCGGAACCAAGCAAAACTAGGACATTAAACTTGTCGATTCAGGACACGTGTGTTTGACGAATCGGAAGTTTAAGTACTTCTCTGAGACTCCAGTGCATTGAAGTTGTAAAGAGGTCGCTCTACAAAGGTTGCGTTGCGTACCTATTTAATGACGTCACACACACGTGCCCATAGTGTAACATTTACTTTGTGAACAGTTTAAAAATTCTGAAACATTCCTCGTATGGTACCTGGATACCTTTGTAGATTTGCCAGTGAGTATAAAAGTCCAATTAGTAAGTGTTACTAATAATTACTAATTGGACTATTACTTAAACCAACTAACAAAAACATTCATAAACAATACATACCATTTGAGTCTTCATTAAAACGTGAGGTATTGCTACTTAGCACATTTCACTGCTACACTAGAAGCATAACAGTCGACACGATTAGATATAATAATCGCTTACCTATTAACTTAATAATATATTTACAAGTGGCTGTCTCAGTATAAAATGTTTTATCTAAACACAGGAATTCGTTTCAAGTCTAACCTAGTGAAGTGAGAAGCAAGTCTTTACGTTACCACGACAATTAATATTGTACAAATACCTGAACCCTTTCAAGTTGCCTTTGATATGGGATGATACTATAATATCATAATATCACGGGCATTATTCCTCTACAATAATAATAACGAGGGCTATAACAAAATTGAACCGCTCAGTTTCACTTTCATTATTAATTCTGACATTGTTGTTTCCATATTGTTAGTAGATTCCCTACCTACACTTGCTATAAGGGTGAAGGA
Organism: Carterocephalus palaemon; assembly: GCA_944567765.1. Lineage (NCBI taxonomy): Eukaryota > Metazoa > Arthropoda > Insecta > Lepidoptera > Hesperiidae > Carterocephalus > Carterocephalus palaemon. The sequence continues at coordinate 2,939,525 of OX155655.1, read as the reverse complement.
CACATCGTGAGGAAACCTGCATGCCTGAGAGATTATCATAATGTTCTCGAAGGCATGTGGAGTCTGCCAATCCGCACTTGGTCAGTGTGGTGGACTAAGACCTAATCCCTCCCATTCTGAGACCCGTGCCCGTAACAGTGGGACAAACAAAGGGCTGTGATGTGATGTACCTACTCGTATATCGTCTTATAAGACCTGTTCTTAGTTAAATGTTTGAGCTTCTAAACACTTCTGAGCGTATGTAAACTCTTACTGTTCACAAACTCAAATTTGATTAGCCAGCATGGTTCGAAACTCGCGGTCGAGAGTATTATTACCCAATCATCCCATCCACCAACTGAAGCTGTTACGGTACTACCACTAGAATAGAATAGAATAGAATAAATCTTTATTTGCCATCAACACAATTACAAGAGAACAAAATAATAATAACTTAATATGCACTTACTTAACTAACAACTCTCTCTTTACTTAACTAACTTTTTTACTTAACTAACAACACTAAGAAGTACCTTTTAAAGGAATTAATTAATATTATTACATGTTCTTAAATATAAAATAATATCACTCCTGTATTTTCCTGAACGGGTTAGCACATGTGTGAATATACCCACTCTTCACCAATTATGTTTTAGGTTGAAACAACACAAATCCAGACTCCTAGCTGCTACCGGGCATTTCATGTTAGAAAATCCCAACAGTTGTTGCCCTACCTAGGCATCGAACCCAGGACCTTTAGTTTAGCTTTAGACGTAGTCTAATAGGTATTGCTTATAATTTTGTACTAGTTAGAAAAGTGTAGGTTCCTAGAGATTCTAGAGGATCTTAGTCCTCAAGGTAACTACGCAACTGTAACCAACTTTGAACGAGACTCTTGTTACATTTTAGTGGGCAGCAGTGGAGGGTTGGTACTGCATGCTCGTTTACTATCTTAAATCTATTAATTACATTCATATCTATGTCATTAATTGATTTAAGATAGTAAACGTTTGCAAGTAAAAAGTAATATATTTGCAAGTAACATACCTATGTTACTTGCAAACATATTATTAACACTATCAAAGCTTTTGGTCGCCCATATGGAAACACTCAGTGGTTCAAATGTTGAGTATTTTTTAGTCTCTAATTGATTTCGTCCCCGCGGTAACAAGAGCTAGGGAAACTTTGTTCGAAAGATTAATTGGACTCTTACTTTCATTGGACTTTATTGTCCTTACTTCAGCAATTTGTAGACCACTTTGAAAACCACTGGGTTCTTTCTAACACACTTTAATTAAGTTTAAGCGGACAGTCATATGATTTAGTGGAGTGGTCAAGAGTCATCAGATTCAGAATTTAAATACCGGGCATAAAATGCTCGATAACTTGACTTAAGTTAAATGATTACTTACCCGTATACAAAGTAGATACAACCACTAAGTTCGCAAAGTCGTGTAAAGTTAAAGATCTTTCCTAGTCGGTATGATAATGAAGAAATATTACTTACTAGCTTTTACCCGCGGCTCCGCCCGCGTGGTCAAAGGGAATTAACAATGAGTTGTTTGACATACATGACACATTTGTGGTGGATGAATAGTGACAGTTCCACAATTAAAAGATACATAAAGGAACCTGAGGTAATGCTGACCGCAGATAAAGTGTACGTAAACAGACTTGGACAGACTGGAGCAAATAAAAAACATCGATATCTTCAAATGGGGATGTTTTACCGCGGTAAAAAGTAGCCTACGTCACTCTCCACCCTCCTCACTATCTCCACACACAAAAACCATACCATTTAATAGCTTCGTTGCGACGTGAAAGCCGGACAAACAAACAAATAAACAAACAAACACACTTTCACATTTATAATATTATAGTATAGTATAGTATATAGTATATAGTATACTAGTGGACGCCCGCAGCTTCGCTCGCGTAGAATTAGACCCATTAACGACGTCTACCCGTCTAACGACTTCAAAAACGGCAAAGTTACATACTAACTTTGCACCCCCGTTTTACCCCCTTAGAGGGTGAATTTTCAAAAATCCTTTCTTAGTGCTCCCTTACGTTGTAAAAGGAACCCCTGTGCAAAATTTCAAGTTTCTAGCCCTTATAGTTTAGGCCCTGCGTTGATATGTCAGTCAGTCAGTCAGTCAGTCAGTCAGTCAGTCAGTCAGTCACCTTCTCCTTTTATATATATAGATATATAGTATATAGTATGGATTTTGAGAATATCTCAAAATAATAATTATATTAAAACGGCTGAAAACTCCACTGCATGCCTGAGAGTTCTTCATAATGTACTCGAAGGCATGTGAATTCTGCCAATCCGCATTTGGCCAGCGTGGTGGACTGAGGCCTAATCCCTCCCATTCTGAGAGGAGACCCGTGTCCAAGTGGGACAATGAAAGGGTTGAGGTGCATACTAATCCTGGAATTGAACACAAACTGTACTCACCAAGTTCTTCTTACGAGTGCACTGCAGCAGCTCGCCGTAAAGACACTCCGCTTGCTGGACGCCTACTTCAAACGTTTTCTGGATTGTGTTGATCAGATAGTCCCGCATGGACTCCAGAACTGACTGCTCTCCGGTCTCCGAGGCATATCTGGTGAAAACAAGTATCGTTAACTTCTATGAAACGATCTAATGCAAAGCATTAGGTAGGTAGGTACATAGAATACAGAAAAAACTGTACCTAAATCGCAGACGAAAAGTGATGTCGTCAAGTACCTAAATAGTTTGATATGTCGACGCTTCGTTGTACGCAGAATGCCAAGCGTAATAATGAAAAAAAAAAAAAGATTACCCACTTCATTTTCACGTAGAGCAACATGTTACCACGCCGATCTAGCAACTTTTGCGGTTTAGTTTCGAAGATTGGCGGCACCGTGCAGGGTCAAGTGTTATTGTTTTGGACATTTGCATAGTGAAAATTAGCGTAAATTAATATAGCATAGATTAACATAACGTATTCTTAGCTTTAACAATGTTGAAATTGAGAAATGATACAATTGTATAACATTTTGAGTTAGCGTTTGCTATCATTTGCTTCTTAAGCTCATATTTATAAATTAAACTTAACTTTGAGGACTTGAGTTAACAGTTAAGCCACGTACTGATCTTAATTTGATTTATTAATACGATTTTTTAATACGAGCCAATCTATTGCTATTTATTGCTGCAGTTTCATAATCAATCATGTCTATACAAAGTGATCATCACTTTCAAAAATCGAACTCGAGCCCTCTAGTTTAGCAATCGTACTTACAGCCACTAGACGAGACCGTTAATGAAATACCAAAAATAAATAGGTGCTTTGTTTTAATCCAATCTAGTAAATTTTATGATTTTGCGCGGTTATTATATCCTAAATCGTTGTAAAAAAATAGGAAAATCCATTTACTTTGTTTTTGTCACGAAAAGTGTATACGGACGCAATACTTATTCGCTCCTGAAGAGTTGTAATTATATAGCATTTTTCACTTTCTACTTGAAATGGTCGTGTCGAGAAAAAATTGTGTTTTTAATACCCCGGAGCAGGTTACTTAGTCGTGAAGACTTTATCGAGTCTAGACCGGATAGGACTCGCCTTGATACCAGACAGATTATATTAATGCCTCAATTAATACCAGCTTTTCAAGGTTTTGGTACTATAATGACTGCTGTAAATTCAGGCAATGGTTAATTGCACAATTTACAAGCGGCCATTAATAACAGCATGTCTGTGCGGACTTACAACGAGCTTGAAATATACTAGGCGATGACCGTGGTATATGATATGTAACAAAAAGTATCGTAAATACCTCCAGGATTAGCTGCGACCCATAGACGTCCCACTGCTGGGCACAGATATAGCTGCGGGAGGTCTAGAGAATACTCCACCACTCTGCTCCAATGCGGATTGGTGGGAGGAGAGTGGCCAACCCAGTGTCGAATGTTCACAAGCCACCCGAAGGTCTTCGACAAGGCTTAGCGACTGTTTCCATCATTGAAAACAACCGAGACCAACGGCTTTACATCCTCCTAAGCACGGTAGCGTCCATGAAATTTTGCCACTAGCGGTCACCCGTCCACAAACCGACCGCGCCCGTCGTTGCTTAACTCTTTCAATCAAATTAAATCGATGCTAGCCTTTGGGCTATGGAAGCTACGATACCTCCAGGATGGCATACGGTAAATATGAGGTTAGAAAAAAATTGTGGAGATATATGGAGCCCAGTGGTCAAAATTTGGCCTGTGACACGAGAATTTCCGTGTTCAAATCCCAGCGGCATGCTCCAATAACATTTGAAGATGAGAGTTCGTTTTAGGAAATTCAAATTAATTTGCTGAAATGGTGATGGAAAACGTCATGAGGTATCCCGCGTGCCTACGAGTTTTCCACAATGTTCGAAGGGGTGAGAAAAAAAACTCTATTCTATTCTATTCTATTCTAAACCATCGCGATATTTCCTTATAGCTGGTGACATTTAATTTTTTTAAACTAACATGATGTGACATACAATTATTACGTGCCACTTGGATTTGGAGCCAGACTCTCTCGACTTACAGCTGAATTTCAGCAACTGGTCTCTCACTTGTTTTTAACTAAGCTAAGTAAATACGTGACTATTTCCACTCAAACTTTCCTCATGTTCGCAATGATAATGTTTGCAATTATCTCAAAACTCAAAACAACTGTCGACCGAGAATGTTAACAAAGTATAAAGCAGAAATACCTACAACTGAACTCTTTGCAAATGTAATAAAGGTTAAAATGGAGTTTTGTAAAGAAGAAATGTAAAACTAAAACGGAAATAATGAAGGCATTGCTGTACTGAGCTGGGAGTTATTGCAGTTTTTTTCCTTATTGGAGCCCCGCGGAGAAATAGACTAGGGATGTAAAAAGCATGTAGTGCGGACTGATATAAGTATTTTATTATTTCTCTTTATATATCTTATTCATTATATATTGTGTATGTATGTATAATAAACTTTATATATGTTATAAATAATGTTTGCCTATTTCCATTACCCTGTACACCTATTCCCTATTCCTTTATTTAACTTACTATCTTCTCTACCCAAAGGTTGTCTGGAAGAAATCTCTACTGTAGCGATAAGGCCGCCTTTTGGCCACCACTGGTCATCGTTTGTTTTTATTGTATATATTTTATTGTTTTATTGTAGTGTACAATAAAGAGTATTTGTATTGTATTTGTATTTGTAGTGTGGTGGAAAAATCTTTATAGTTACGTGTAAAGTTTTTTAACAGAACCTCTTAAACGTGTTTCAGGCTAGGTATAGATAATTTGAACATGTAGTACGCATAGAGCTATTGTAGACGTGAAATTCTTGTGACAAATTGTTTGAATTTGACATATATATACCATGCCCACTCGAAAAAATATTGAATGTATGAGAACCATGCCCACTCTAAAAATATTGAATTTAAAAGTTTCTTCTTAATAGTCATAACTCAAGTCATTGTCATTTGTGTTACTCACCACTATTCTTAATATAAATAAATGTCATTAATTCTTTTTAAATGGTTATATGTAATCACAAAATGAGCACGACCGCTATCACCAGAAAGCGTTGTTGGCAATATTACACCATTAGACTAAAACTTATAAAATAGCGGGGACAGCAGAGTGTCTATCGATCTCGACTTTCACTCAAGCGGTCAGGATTCAAAAAGCGGCACGCACCAATGACTTTTCTAAGTTATGTGCAATTTAAATAATTAATGTCACTTGCTATACCGATGAAGGCCAAATCGTGAGGAAACCTGCATGCCTGCTTCTTTATAATGTTCTCAAAGCCATGTGAAGCCCAAAATGCACTTGGCCAGCGTGGTGGACTAAAGCCTAATCCCTCCCATTCTGAAAGGAGACCTGTGCCCAACAGTGGGACAAAGAAAGGGTTGTGATGAGACTAAAACTTTAGTACATTTAATAATTTAAATTTTAGGTAACGTATTCATGGATCTGATAATAGCAGTGATATTATAGAGGTGAACACGAGGCAGAATCGCGGTCACTGCACATCCAGCCACCGCAAACGTGATTTGAAACTCTGTAACGTCGAATATGTACGAGTATTCGTATATATACCTACATAGGTACGAGTATTATACGCGTTTGTTAATGTCTCGAGTATTACAATGTTATGTATGAGAGTAAAGTCCCAAGAGAATGTTCCTTATTAATATTTCAAATGATCATACACGCAGGAACTGGTCAAAAACTTTATAAGTATTCCCTAATTAAAATAAGGCAGATTGACACGATTTAATTTATGATTAATTGTAACGGCAGGCTGATTTAGATATATATCTCCTTTAGATGCATTGATGGCTTGACAACCAGCATCCATTAACTATCACTAAGTAAACGGTGAACTGAGGTGCCCAATATACAACAAGACCTTCTCTGTCTGACCTTCTTCTCTTCTGATTGGGTATGCCAGTCACCAACGACCGTCAGCGAGCTGAACAGCCTAGATACTTTAGTAAAAAATTGCCACAAAAGAATCATAGAAGCCGAAATCGGCAAGAAGGGTCATCATCATGAGTCAAAGTCCCAAATTAATTTGCTTTACAAGACAACCACTGTATGTATTATTTGACAGATCTGCAGGCAGATTCACAATTATTAATTATCTCAAAATTTAATTAAAATCTAGTGGACGTCCGAAGCTTCGCTCGCGTTGATGTAGAAATTGCGGAATTTTCATTTATTAGTTGCTATCTTCATCATGGACATATTATAATATTTGTACTTATTTTTATGTATAGAACGATGAAAAATGTTTTTATCAGCTAAGATAACATGAACTTAGCCTATCCTATCCTAATGATTCAATACGAAAAACGTGTGATATTTCTGGAGCTTAATATTTATTTTAAGATGCTATTTGTTAAATGAGCATCTTCTTCTTCTTTGTCGTATCGCTCTTGTCAGAGCGGTCGTGGTCGTCACGTAGTATCATCATTATTGCGGGCATGTTATGCGCCTCACGATCAATCGCATCAGTCGCAAATGAGCATCATCAAATTTTAAAAAAAATTGTAACAATAAAACCTGTGCACGGTAATGACAGCTTCATTATATAATTAACACACGGCGGGCCTACGGGATTATAGGACGGACACTGAGCTTCTGCGGACGTGATTTGAAACACACTGTATTAAATACATTTTAAAACAGTTACCAACAAGTTTATACACAAAGTTATGAATGTGTTCTATATAATAACAGAATATAGAGATTTTCGCTGAATGAGCCTATATGGTCAGGAACCACTAAGCTCTCATTTCTTTGCTTGCATTTAAATGCATATAATGGGATTACGAGTATCAGAGGCCATCCTCCAATAACTAATCGTATAACGATATCAAGCAAATATTCGTCACATACTTTTACTTCAGCAGTGTTCACACGGTGCTAGAGCCGCCCTCTATCACCAGACCCACCATCAGCTACGACAATGATTATCAGTAGCGCCACCTGTTGTCAGTCAATACTAACTTGTGCACGAAGGCGATGAGGTCAGCCGCGCGGCCGCTGCCGTCGCACACGACGACTGGCACTGGCGGCGTGTCCGTCATGTGCTCCAGCACCGCTCGCACGGTGTTAGTATCGCCCTTTATCACTAGACCCACCATCAGCTACGACAATGATTATCAGTAGAGCCACCTGTTGTCAGTCAATACTAACTTGTGCACGAAGGCGATGAGGTCAGCCGCGCGGCCGCTGCCGTCGCACACGACGACTGGCACTGGCGGCGTGTCCGTCACGTACTCCAGCACCGCTCGCACGGTGTTAGTACCACCCTCTATCACCAGACACACCACCGGCGTTGATGAGTGCGTGTCTGTGGACAATTAAGTTAATCAGTTAGATTAATGTCTATCATTCGTATGCAATAGGATAAATGAGAATACATTAAGAGGGGAGCTTTGCTAATGGTCATGGACGCGGAGGTTCATGCTTCGTTGCGGTCAACATATTTTTAAGTCATAACTTATGACTTAAAAATCCACATGACATTACATAATTACCAGTACTATGTAGGTATATGTCGCTCTAAAACAAATAAATACAAATAAAGAACGCGAGAAAGGATATAAAAGAAACACATGCGATAATTGTTTTCAGTAAATCACTTATATTTCTAAAACAAGATAATATTTAACTAGGGTAGTAAAATTTACAACTTCTTATATCTATTACGGCGGCCATAATGTTAAGAAGGATAATGCTATCTCAGGTCTACTCGCAATATCATTTTACATAATAATGCATTGCATTTATTTTCCTGATACTATTTCCAAGAGAAGGTGGGTAATTGTGCCAGAAAAATAATTGCAGGTCTACCCGAAGATCGTGTAAGTACATTCTTGTTTACGTAAGTCTACAAAGCAAAATATTTGGACCTGAAATTATGAGCCACCGTTTATAACTTTTTAAGTTACAGTAAGGATAAGATAATATAGAGAAACTAGCTGACCCCGCAAATGTTGTTCTGCCATATTAAATGTCAAAGTGACGCGACACTTCATGTAAATGACTTCACGTCCATGAGCGACGGTTAAAATATTTGGATATTGTTCATACAAAAATACTAAAATCGTGTTTAATAAACATTTTCCAGTGGAGCAAATTGTGAATCTAAACCATTCTTGAACACACATAGTAAATTTCATCAACATCTTTCCAGCCGTATAGGAGGAGTTCAGAGACATACACACATACACAAGAAATATATATATATAAAGATATAAACAAGCGCCACCTGACGCTGTCTCATTCACTTTTCATTTATTCATGCATGCCATGAGACTCAGACAGCAGACTCAACAGAGAAACTTAATAAAAAGTAAGGACAATGAATGGTCGCTGCAAGACCAGCAAACAAACAAAGAACTAAGGTGCTCCTGAGACATTATTAGGGCATGATAAATATAAAACTGCAGATGAACGTTGTTCTTATTATACAATCAACGTTAGAATAGCAGAACATCCGTTGTTGGCTATATTCAAGAGCCGGGGAAAAGTCGACGACAAATCTACAAATACCAGAGACTTTTTAATAGCATATTCACGTAAAGGAAACCAAACGATACCACCTTGCATTTGAATTAATCACAAGTTGAGCTTACAAAGAAACTGTAATGTTTTAAAACTAATGAATGTGTCTCACAAGATTGACGCTGTAACAAAATTAATGTAACATTTTAACTATTTCGCGGATAACAGCAGTCTATCTACTGTGTCCGATGCTCAGTCCCCAAACGTGCTAACACAGTAATCATTTCCTGAAACGGTTCTTTACCGTGGTCCAATATGAATTGGCTGACATAATAATAAATAATAATAAATATCATGGACATTCTCACACACGGCCACCTGACCCCAAATTACACCCCTTTCACACGGCAGTCGAGTTTTGCAGGACCGGCTTTTTACTGTATCCTGCAAAACTGGACTCTGTGTTCACACAGTTCAGTTTTTTAAGGATTCAGTAAAAAGCAGTAAACTGGACTGCCGTTGAACACGGTTGCATCTTGTTTTTTGACTATTCCTACGCCGGTTATCAGGTGAAATGGACATGAATACTTTCCTAAAATTCTATTGGTATTATCGGCGTATGTAGCTCGGGACCAGAATAGTGCTACGGTAGCCCCTGCCTGTCGTAAAAGGCGACTAAAAGGGGGCTTCTGGGGTCGCGGGCGGTGAGAGTGGGAGCTCGAATCGTCCAACATGTGACCCCGGGAAAGACGACGCTGTTTGTGGCTGTACAGCGTTGTGTAAACCGGGAAGAGCCCGTCTTGGGCGCAGCGCCGGAGGGGACCGGCGCGTTCTACGAGAGATCCCGGAACCCTCCTGTAGCGCCGGAGTAGGCCACCGAGCGGGTTTTAGTGGGTGAAAGTCCCACATAACCCGGCGTCGCTCCCACGACGTACGGGTACCTTTTCAAGGTTTCCCGCTCGTTAAACAAAAAAAAAAAACAGGCGGCGAAATAATAGAAGATTCTGGGTTCATCCTATTCTGACACAACGCTCGAATTTGGGAGTTTTTCTGAATCTTATGAGCGATTTGAGAAGAGATGAGTCAAAATTTTTCAATGATTTTAGGTTGAGTTGAGTTGAACACATTTGACGACCTTTTAAAAAGGGTGAATGAACATTTAAAAAAACGTGATACAAATATGAGAAAAAGCATCACACCTGAAGAAAAGTTAGCAATATGTTTAAGGTAAGAATGAAACACATATGTAAAGTTTAATATTTATTACCAAACACATTGAGTTACGTATGTATGATATTATAACAATATCGTTAATATTAATTTAAAATTAGTGAAATCCGGAAAATCAGAGCACTGCGATTCAACTGATTATGTAGAACTATGATCTGGCGACTGAACGCTGTAGGGCGGTGTGAAATAAGCTGATGATTGATAAGAGTAGTTAGAAGTAGATGGTTATTGAGAGGACCGTTTGTTAAAATTGCGGCTTTTTATATTTTGCAACAAACTTATAACACCTGCTTGAAATTGTAATATTTGATCATCGTTGAGTGAAGCTAGTGTAGGAAGTAAACTTTTAAAAAATGACAAGTTACGATCTTCATTCTGCGTATTCGGCTGACTTTTCATATACTGATCAATAAAAGTCGCCATTTTTTGATACATTACAGAAAGCCTCTGCCTTGGTACACTTCTCTTAAGTCGTTTAGCACCACCTGCGGGATTTTCTTGTCCTGGACTTTCATGTAGTACGATAGTAGGTTTATATTCACTTTCTTCATTTTGCATAGGATTTTCCGTATCAACCTCTTCAATATTACCGCCACTGACTTGTGTTACAGCCGGAACCATATTTTTTTTTAAAAACAACAACTGGTCGTGATAACAGTACTTTTTTTTTTTAACTGCAGCAGATCCAGATTTATTCATTTTCTCATTTAAACTCCTCTTCCAGCTGTCTCTTATTTGATTCCACTTTATAACGACTATTTTAGCTGAAAAAATAACAGAATACCTCTGCTGGAAATTTAGTTGTACGTACATACTTAAAAAAAATTAAATTGTGTGGTTTTATGAAACCACGGTAAAAGTGAAACTTTTTTTCACATTATAGACATTTAACTAAAAATTTTTGAAGTAATATTCCATTATGGGTATAAAAATCGCTTAATCAATCTTAATTTTATACTTGGAAAATTGGAATGATACTGGGAAATAAAATAACAAGCGTCACTTGTCACTATTAGCCGTTCAAAATATATGTATCTAAATTTCAACAAATTCTATTAAGTACGCTTGGTCGAACGGTTGGATGAAGACAACCTTCTACGCCGAGAGTTCCCGGTTCGCTACCCAGTGTCTCAACAAAAAATAAAAATTTAGTAGATTCAATTTTAAAATGTAATGCGACATGCGTAATGCGACATACAAACCAAAATTTTCAGAACGATTCACTTTAAAAAATGTTTTCAATTTGCAGGTACTTGGCATCTGGGTGTTCATTCATGGATTTACACTACACATACCGAGTGGGAGTCTCAACAATCAACTCAATAATAATAGAAGTAACAAATGTCATATGGAATAATTTGCATCAAGAGTTTATGAAATTGCCCGATACAAAATATGAGTGGGAACAAATTTCTGACGCATTTTTCACTAAAGCTAATTTTCCTCACTGCATTGGTGCAGTTAATGGGAGACTGAAGAAACCAAGTCACAGCGGTTCTATGTACATGAATTACAAGATATTTTTTTCCATTGTATTGCTAGCGGTAGTGGATTCGAATTATAAATTCACCTATATCAGCGTAGGCTCTTATGGCAAAGAATGTGACTCCTCTATATTCAAAGAACTAGTGGACGCCCGCAGCTTGGCTCGCGTGGAATTAGACATTCACTAACTTCAAAAACGGCAAAGTTTCATACTAACTTTGCACCCCCGTTTTACCCCCTAGGGGGTGAATTTTCAAAAATCCTTTCTTAGTGCTCCCCTACGTTATAAAAGGAACCCCTGTGCAAAATTTCAAGTTTCTAACCCTTATAGTTTAGGCCCTGCGTTGATATGTCAGTCAGTCAGTCAGTCAGTCAGTCAGTCAGCTTCTCCTTTTATATATATAGATGTACTTTCTGGAAAAGATTAAATGATGGCAGTTTAGATTTACCAGAAGCTCGTCCTCTCTCTACAGGTTTGGAATCACGTGTTCCATTTGTGATAGTGGGTGATGAAGGATTTGGTTTGCATTGTAATCTATTGAGACCCTATGGAGGAACTCATTTAGATAAAAATAAAAGGGTATTTAACTATCGATTAACAAGAGCCAGACGTTATGTGGAGTGCGCGTTTGGAATATTGGCGAATAAATGGCGAATATTTCATCGTCCATTGGACGAAAGCACCAGTACAGCTATCTCGATAGTTAAAACTTGCGCAGTGCTTCATAGCTGTATCATGCACAATGAAAGTTTATATGCGAACATCGACAGCGACGATTCAACGATATCTTTGGAAAACGTACGTAATGAGCCAAATACACGAGGTGGACGCTGTGCTAACACAATACGAACAGAGTTCACAAATTACTTTGTTTCTGAAGTGGGAGCTGTACCGTGGCAAGAAGAAGCAATACAAGGATAATCGAAATAAATAAAAAATTGTGAGCCGTCACGGGACGCCTGGCAGATGTGAAACATCGAAATTATTTTGTACAAGTAATATACACAAAAGTACAGATTATGACAGGAACTAAAACATATAAGAAGAAAAAACAAAAAAAAAAAAAAACAAAAATTTTATTATTATATTTTATTAATAAAATAATTATTAAACCGTCATTTGTCGGAACTGTATAGTATATATATTCCATATTCGCCACGCTCGCCATGCCAAAAATTTGGTTTGCCCTCCGCCTAAAGATGTTTCACATCAAAAACATACCATAGCTTTGTCTTTCTTTTTCCTCGAGTTCTTGAAAGTCTTCTCTCAAAACAATGCAAACATCGCGCCATGCTGCAGTTCGCATGTTGGTATCTTTATAATTTTCCAGCGTTTTATCCCATATTATAGGTCTACTTTCAATTAGTGTAATAAGAAGTTCGGGATCAATATTTGTTTGCGACATTTTTCGACAAAACACAACCTTCTCGGCGCTGCGCAAATGGCAAAAGAGCAATGAATGCGCTAGCGCTACACACGCGCTGGGTGGCGTCGCGGGCGCGGGGCGGGGGCTGCCACCACTCCACTATCCCGCAAAAAACAGTGTCCAGCAAAAAACCGCACGCAGGAAGCCGTGTGAACACTGCTATTGAAATACATGTGTGATTAAACGGGATCCCGCTTTTTACTGTAGTCCAGTAGATCCAGTTTCTAGTGACAAAACCGAATGGCACAATTCGACCGGATCGCTTTTTGCAGGATCCCGCATGCGGGATGCTTGTGTGAACGCTAGCATATATAGCATACATTCGCCATCAAACGGGTTCCTGCAGAAAACGGGTTCCTGCAAAAAACTGGTCTGCCGTGTGAAAGGGGCGATGGCGCGAGCATGTACGATGGGAGACTAATATGCATACATAAATATTTTTAAATGCATAAAAATTTTAACATCCAGATACAGAATAAACACAAGTGTCACGCGAATGTTTGTCCTGAGTGGGATTCGAACCCACGATCCCTGGCGTAATAGGCAGGGTCACTACCGATTGCGCCAACGGGCCCGTCAAGAATTTAGACCATAATATCTGCGATGCTCGTTAAATTATGAATACACTGTACTTATAAATAATTAATTTAGGGTTTGAAACGATGAGCTCTCGAGTAAGAAGCCCAGAGTGTTTACCTGATTCCAGGCGATCATCTCAGACAAGTAGTAATTAATTAAGAACACCTAAACATAAGTCGTGAAGTACCTAATAATAGAAGTAGTAGGTAAGTATAATAATTGTAATTATAAGTTTGTTTTTTTTTAAAGCCTTTTATCCGTTTTTTTTTATTTTCGTGCATTGTCATCGGAACCAAATATGTGTGCCAAATTGCAGCTCGATAGCTTCAGTGGAAGTGGGTGAAATATTGATTGCAAGATTCCAGGATATACATACATACATAGATAGATACGAGTGAAGTTAGTTTTGTAGGTGGTAGAGCCTATAGGGAACCAAGTAGGTTTTATATGAAAGCTAATTGGTTCCATATAGAGTTCACCCGGGGCAGTACCACCGCCCGTCACGGTACCTAGTACCATTTCTGCCGTGTAATAATTGTTTTTAAAGCAATTGTGGTCCGGTGGGAAAGGTGTGGATTCCGGTTACACTTCTTTAGAGGCGACCATCTTAGTCCTCAAGGGTAGCAACACATCTGTGACTGACTTAGAACGAGACTCCTACTAACAAGTACTAACTGGACTATTACTAACACCAACTAACAGGACTAACTATCACTAACAGTCCCTAGTCCTCATACCTACTAACGAACTGACCAACTAATGTTCTAATTAACTTTCTCAACTAATTGGACTAACCATCCCAGTCCCTAATTGAGTCTTGTTCAAAGTCAGTCACAGTTGTCATGGGCGGCAGCGGATGGGTGGTGCTGCAAGCTCGTTTGCTATCCTGTATCCATAAAAAAAAAAAGTTAAATAAAAGCTTTTAATTTTAAAAGTATGTAACATTTATAAAACTTGATCTTTAGAACGATCTTTATCTGTAACATTTGAATAAACTTTCTTTTGATCCACTGGAATGAAATACTTTTCAAACTTTGAGAATGTTCAATTATTTCCAAATTAAATAATTAAATATTAATAAAATATTATAATGGAAATGTTATATTCAATCTTAAAAAGTTAATTAATATTTCGCTGTTTGATTCATAGAAAATTAATTTGAAAAGTTAATTAAGTCGCCCGTTAATACCGCTATACTTATTGAAACATATGAAACTTTACGTACTTATACCAAGTGCGTGTTAAAGTACGTAGAAAATATTTATGTATAGTTTACATGACATAGGATAGTTTATAGGGTGATTGGGGTTCTCCGTCTTGTTTAGTTAGTTTTTTGTTTAGTTAATTTAGTCTTGATAGTTTAGTGATTTCATGAGATACATAATGTAGCTTAATTAATATTAAATATTTGTACACTGGTTTAACCAGTAACGTACCTAATATGTACACATGCTTGAACAAATAAATGCATTCATTCATTCATAACTAAATAGGTACAAAACGAACGAACAAACGTGTGATTTTTTTCTCGAATGGACAATTACATTTGGCCCTAATTACCTTTACAGCGTTACTTTAGCTTTAGAGGGCAGCGAGCGTGAACAACTAGAAGACTCAAGACAAGGAGGTGCGGTAAAACCTCTCCCTGTGTTCCGTGGGTAAAACCACGACCTGTCCATACACAATTTTGAATTGCGAGAATCCTTATTCTCTTGCGATTCTCTTGCAGGTAGATTAAGTGGTGGAATTACTTGCAAAATGGGGTTTAAAGTTCATTTTCTCTTCACGTATTAGAATAAGAAGAAGATTTTCTGATAATAGAAATAAAAAACCTTTCAGCGATTGCAATCATCTCAATTTCGGGTGTCGTCGTAAAAGAGTTGTAAAACACTATTTTTATGGCGTGAACTTCTTCGTACGCTTAGATGACAAGACAGGTGGTAAAAACACCTTTGGAAGTTTTATTACGGTTATAAATTGCCAGTCATAAATACTCCGTATCTTTGCAACGATACGTATAGACCTAAATCATATTTTATACTGCTTTGATTTACGTCTGATATTTAAAGTAGGTGATAATGAAGAAAAACATCGTAAAGTAAACTTATAATGAGGTAGATACGTGACAATGTAAGGTAAATGTAAGATGTCAGGCCGCTAGAGGTCGCATTCATCACCAAAACAATAGCGTCAACTACCTTTCTTTCAACAACCATTTCTGCACTTTACTTAATTATAAAATTCAACTATGCCAAGCGAATGCCAAGTATCACATATTTCCTCTTTCGCTCACTAATTCAAAAGTAATGATTATAATGTAAAAATTTGAAAATTTCACCTATATTGATCGTGTCATATTCATTGGCATTTGCCAATTTTCCAGTACAATAGAGGGGTCGCACTAAACCTCATTTTATGACTATTAAGATGGGATGACACGTATTCACATAGAAATTCCACAGAGCAGGCAATACAGGGCCAGATGTGCTATCTTAAAAAGGAGCGATAATAAAGTCCGGTATGTCGAATGTTAAGTCGATATTTTGATCGCAGAATTCCGACTGACCGTTCTACGTGGGTACCGTGGGGCATACTGAAAATCGTAGGTCGTGGATACCTTTCTGTGTTCACGACTATGGACATACTAATTATTTTCGTCAAGAACTGCGTATACGTGAGCTTGAATATTACTAATACTTTGATATAGTTAACAATGTTGTTTTTGGCGAAATAAAATGTTTTCAAATTCTGAGATTGTCAAATAAGGCGATAAAACACTTTTCGAAACCATTATATTCTCATCAATGGGTAGGATTTAGTAATGGAAGAAGACAATCAGATGCGTTGCTGTCCTTGAAGGCTGAGGTCACACAGGAACTTGGTGGTATTGCCCCGGCGGGTGGACTATCAATGTACACATAACCTCATACTTATTGAGTAGGTTCCATGTAGTGCCTTCATATAAACATCGTTTAAGTTTAACTGGTAGTTTCAATCAGTTTGTCCGGGAGCGTACAGCATCTAACCACTTTTACTACACAGTCAAAATCACAGAACAGTTCTGTGGTCAAAATAATGAAATAAAAAATAAATTATATAATAAGTATAGAAATGTTATTAAAATGTTGGGTTGTAAGTACCCATAGAGGGTTTACATATTTGTATAGAAACATGTAAATAATGTAATATATAGGTAGGTAGGTACTATTACTCGTTTCCTGGATGCGTAACATAGCTCGCGATAAAAAGAAAACAGACGATAAAGTTTTATTAACAATTAGGTTGGCTCGCAAATCTGAACAAATCCCCCACTGATGTATGAAGCACTGTTATAAAGATCCGAATGAGCAATTTAGTAGCTCTTAATAACATTTTATTTATAGAGATAAGGTATCATAAACGCGACTTGCTTATTGAAATCGAGACATCTTTACGCAGAGTGACTTTAATAGGCTCATCTCGTATTCTCGAGCATCTAAGTCATATCTATTCAAATTTGGTGAGCGGTGAGCGAAATATCAAAATATGATTCTCTAGAGGAATTCGCATGATTGGTATTGAAACAGGAATCTTGTTGTGAAATTGGAATCGAAATTGGACAATGTCCTGCTAGAGTAATAGGTTTGTAGGCAGTCTCTGAAAATATGATCGACGAAAATCTAGTATATCTAATAGTAACAGAACACCTTTAGAATAAACACCGCATATTAGGTTTTATTAAGTAGATATTAAGTATCACTCAGTACTTCTTTCATTAATTGTTGACTGACGGTAAATAATAAAATAACTGAAATAAAATCGAACAACTTTCTAAACAATAATATCTCCCCTCCATTTGGGAATAACTCTATAAAGAAAGAAATATTCTTAGTTTAATTTGCTAATTTTTAGTCTTAAGTCTTAATCTGAGTTGTTTTTTTTACAACTTTAACTTTAACTTTAATTTGAATTCTAACCAGTCGATAGTTAGAATTCAAATTCAAAAATACGAGTATAATAATACTCTTTATTCTTCCCGTGTTATTACAAAGCTATTTAGTGACCCATGGATTATAAGATCATCGAGCATAGCTTCGAGCGTGTTCGGCCTTTAAGTAAAATTGAGATGGCACGACTTAAAAGTTGACGAACAAGGGGACGGTACGGGTGTAACCCCGCGCTGACTTACACCGAACACGCGAGTGCCCAGAACTATTGTTGCGCGAGTCAGTGACCGCCTGTAGATACGACGAAGACTACACTACAGGGAGCCAGAGGGGCGCGGGGCCGGGGGAGGGCGTCCGCGAGCCACATCGAGCGCCGCGACCCAACAACCAACAAGCGATTCAGTGACCGACGCGCAGCGCGCCGCGCCGCTCGATGAACGGGAGCAGAACCGCAATGGCTGACATGGCCGTATTCCCGCGCGCGCTGCTAAAAAAGTTCATCAGCCTGTACAAGGATTTGCCGTGCCTGTGGGACCGCAACTGCCCTGCATACAAGATGAAACTAAAGCGACACGAGGCCATCTCGAAGTTAACTGAGTTACTTCAACAACACTTTCCTCGAGCGACCCGGGTTCACGTGTTGAGGAAAATCGAGAGTTTGCGGGCATGCGTACGCAGGGAGTACAAGAGAGTTATCAGTAGCCGGGAGAAGGCGACGAGTCCTGATGACGCTTACACCCCCCAGTTGTGGTATTACGAGATGTGTTCGTTTGTGTTCGGCGAGGACGGAAGCAATTACCAGGGGCGGCGCGCCAGCGGCGATCGCGGTGCGGTAAGTGTGATTTGAATTGCGGTTTTAGAGTCGAGCACATGACGGCAGTGTAACGAGCCAAGTTCCAAACATACTGTTTTATTCATGAAAAATATTTTTGTAATATTAAAGAAATAATAAAGTAGACAGTTAATAGCTAAAATAGTTTTATTTTTATATTAAAAACACAACAAAAGTGTGTATGTTACTTGAAGTTACTTGATTGTTTACATCTTAAATATGATTAAACAGATCGAGCTCTAGGTCGCAGAATCGATTCCCGGGACAGGTTGGACATTTATTTGGCGGTCTATCTAATTGTTACCTATTCAATTATTAAGTAATTAAATTTAAGTAAAAATAATCATCCTTGTGATCATCCGTTGAATTGATAAAATAAATTTCTAGAATTACTTACAAGGATGCAGTTTCTGTGCGGCGATGTACTTCTCCAGTTTCCTTCTAAGTACTATTTCGGCGCCATACCGTCCCACTGACCCGTTGTCCACTAACAGAAAATACGCGTGTCGATTGTTCAGAACTGCTAGTTTTGATCTGTAACAAAACATAATCATCATTATTAAAGAACATGGGGTTCTTCAGATGCAAAAGAGCTCTCCTTCAAAGCAGGCAAAGCATTGGTGACTCTGGTGTTTCGTATTCATTGCTAACGGTGACCCCTTACCATCAGGTTGCCCGACAGCTTGTTCTTTAGACTATAGTTAAAAAAAATTGTGTGTACTTATGTACACGCGTTAGAAGTAATACTTCTTTGTATAACCTGCACTGTCGATGTCTTATTTCAATCACCATGACATTGACGTTGTCACAAGAAGAACAACTGAAAATAAATAATTTTCGAGGTGGAAACTAGACGATACGTATAAGGTATTTAATACATTAAAAGTTTTATTATAACGCATTATCTAGTTAAATAAAGTTTATTTAAATATCACAAAAAATCACCGGAATGAGCCCGCAGACTTTGGCAATTGAAAGTGTACACTGTCAAACCATTTTTTGACAATGTTCACTATAGCTAACTTCATCCTTTTGGATTTTCGTTTCGGTGTGCGCGCGCATCGTAAAAATTTACTCTCATTATTGCGAGTAGATACAATTTACCATTTATGTACGAAATAAATATCTGTTCCGGCCAGGATTCAAATCCGAGACCCGCGGTTCCGCAACCAAGCTCACTCACTATACCACTGAGTTACACGAGGCATAGGATAGAGTGGTCATAATTTGGAGGGTTGTCATTGTATTTGTATATATGTATTTTCTTTCTATGTATTTTCTTAAGCTGATATTAAGTGTCCTTGATATAATATGGTACCAAACATAAAAACCCGATATGTATTGTTGTTCAAATTCCAATACATTGATGGCTAAGACTTTTGGCCTAGAACTGTCCTGCCCTAAATAAGGATCTACAATATCGCGCAAATACAATGGCGAAGAAAGAAATACTAATAAAAGTTTTCAAGAGAGCACTTTTCTTTCGTGATATACCTATTATTTAGTAGCGACCTAAAATCGCTCAAAAGTTAGCGTTCGATTTAGGTAAAATTCCATCAATTTTTGATGGAATTTTACCTAAATCTCGAAGACTCGACTGCTGGTGGAATTTTTTCTTCTTATTATTATACAAAATCAAGTTTCGTTTCTAAACTTATCCTGTTATAAATGTTTATCTAGCAGCTGTCGAATTTGACCATACCTTTTCGCTTCATGTTTAAACTAAGTTAAAAAGGAATTATACTCTAAAAAATTATTGTTTTTAAAAAGCTTTTATAACTTTTTTTTTATTTTCATGCATTGTCATCGGAACCTAATATTTGTGCCAAATTTCAGCTCGATAGCTTCAATGGAAGTGGGTGGAATATTGATTGCAAGATTCCAGGACATACATACTTACATGAATGAATGAATACATACGAGTGAAGATAAATAAAAGCTTTTAAAATGGAAAGCAAAAGCCCGCATTTTGTTTTTCCATTAATACTAACGATAGCTCGTATCCAGGCGTGCGTTCAAAAAGTGCTAGTTTTCCATTTTCCTATGCAAGCTCGTGTAGTCTGGTTATCTTTGAATTATGTGGTTAGCTTTCCACCTGTTTGCATTGCATTTTCCGCGCATTATGTAGGGGAGAGGGGGGTAGCTTTGAACAGGGGCAGCTTAGAACAAATGAATTTAAAAATCACAATTTTAGGCTACACTAGTAGAAATCGTAATTTATATTGGTAGCACTGATGCGCATATCTGTCACATCTCATTTTAAATATTTAACAGGAGTGTAACCGTTAAAACTGTTTTTTTGTTTTCGATAGCCAGTTGTAAACTTTTTTTATTTTAGTTCTAAGGTTTTCGTGGACGTAATTTTAGTAAACGGTGAGTATTTTTTTCTCTATTTGGAAGGGTATATAGTTTCAATGAAGATTTGATAAGAGATTACAACATAGAAGTGTGTTCCGTTATTAAATTTATGTTATTTCTGGAAAGATTCCCATTGGGGCAGCTTTGAACGAAGTAGTTGGGGCACATTTGAAATTATATTTGCTCTGTATATTTATATATATATATATTTTATTATTTTATTTCGTTTAGTTATTAAGTACATGTTTATTTTGTTTTGTCTAGGTCATTATGGTTAGAAATTATAAAAAGAAAAGAGAACGTGAAGTAAATGAAGATGATATGGAAAACGCTAATATTCAAATAATAAGAGGGCACATTCAATTAAGACAAGCTGCTGATAATTATAATGTAAAAGCAATTACACATAAGACACAATAACAAAAAATGCAGATTATACAACAAAATATACAGTTGCACAAGTATTTACTAATAAAGAAGAAAATTTACTAAAGGGATAACCCAATAGTAAATTTTATTTATTTATTTGATCTCAAATGACACAGTTCATTAAATTTTTTTTTTTATAATTTATTTAACAAATACATGTTGATAAATATTCAGTTTTATTTAATTTAAAATACTGATTCAAAACTGCCCCAGGTGTGTTCAAGGCTGCCCCGTAGTCGGGGCAGCTTTGAACATTTACTAGCCTGTACAAAAATTAAAATATCTAATTATGAGGTCATGAACAATTAAGAAAGACCTGATTATTTCGTTGTCTGATAACCATGGCCGCTATTTAGGAAGAAAAAACTTAATAAATCAGACAAATTTAGAAATTATAAAATAAAGCATGAAAACTGTTCAAAGCTACCCCCCTCTCCTACTCATGAAAGTATTAAAAAATAATTAAAGTATTAAATGAAAGTATAAAATTAAATTTAATTAATTAATTAAATTAAAAAACTGACTTCAAAACTGAACTGAACTTAGCAACCGGTGGACTTGACTTGTTGACTAATTTTGCTTTAAGAGTTTTGCTCATTAAAACAAAAAAAAAAATTTTCAAAATGGATCAGAAACTGAGGGGTGATTCGAAATAAAAAAAATTACATACAGTATATATCAATACTAATATTATAATGAGGAAAGATTTGTTTGTAATGTTTTCACACAAAAACTACTGGACCGTTTTCAAAACTTCTCTCACCATTAGAAAGCTGCATCTTCACTGAGTGACATAGGCTATATAATATTATTAGGTGTAAACGAAAGTATTTTTATGTCTAATTCCACGCGCGCGAAGCTGCGGGCGTCCACTAGTAGTAAATAGGAGGATGATATTTGCAACGTCGGTTAAAATATCTGTTCTGTGGTTAAAATGCTACCATATTGACATTGGTCCTGCTATGTATGCGGTGTATGGGATTTTCTTTATCAAGTCATATAATCGAACGTGACCAAACACACCTTGAATTCATCATTATTATCTTTGGATATATTTATGTATAGCTTTTCGGACTTATTCATGCAATGGCCACTGTCGTTTTTACTAATTTTGTATTTATAGTCTTGGAATTCCTCCGGAAAAAGTGTTATTTTTTGCGCCATAATCGCTATACTGATGTGCTTTTCAATTTTGTTAGATCACAAAAAAAACAATCTACTAATGTTTGCGATGTCAGCGAACAAACTTCGCGAAATAATAAAGCTAAACAAGCAAATTATATATTGTTGCTTTTCCGATTATTCATGTTTACAAATCGCTTTACGCTGTGATAATTCTCGGATTACGGGGATCATATGGAAATGAGAAACGTGGGCAATATACCAAAACAAATATTGGCTTATCCAAGAAAATAATACTTATTTTTTCCTTCAGTTGATGAGGCGGTGTACATAAAAATTGAAACTATATGTTTTAATATAGCAAACGACTGTATTAAATGGCGGGCAGTATTTAGATACTCAAAATAGATACAATACGATACAATACAAAAATATTTTATTGTACACTAAAAAGAAAGAAACACAGATATAGGAATAAAAAACATCTAGGTGAAGCAATTGGAAGTTGTCTCTTCCAGACAACCAACTATGCTTAACGGATATATTGTAAGAGAAAAAAGAAGCAGCGTACAATTAAATAATGTCACGAAACGAATACAAATCCATACTCCATAGACTCCATACTAATATTATAAATGTGAAAGTGTGTTTGTTTGTTTGTCACGTCGCAACGAAGCTATTATATGGTATGGTTTTGGTGTGTGGAGATAGTGAGGAGGGTGGGGAGTGACGTAGGCTACTTTTTACCGCGGTAAAACATCCCCATGGGAAGATATCGATGTTTTGTTATTTGCTAGATATTTAGTTCCGGATGTTGTTAATAGATGGCGTTAGTAAAATTCATTTGCAAGTTCTGAATTTCGCTAACAAATTATACACTATACAAATGTGTCATGTATGATAAACAACTCATTGTTAATTCCATTTGACCACGCGGGCGGAGCCGCGGGTAAAAGCTAGTACGTCATACGTAGATAGTAATTTTTTTATGTTTCCAGGAATCTGGTGAGGAAGCGTCAGAATATCTTAACGATGAAGACGATGAACCATTTGAACAAGCCCTTCAGAGCAGTCCAGCAGACTACAAGGTGTCCACGAGTGTGGGTGACGTGGACAACGCGTTGCCTGCACACAAGCGGTTCTCATCACACGACGACGATGCTTCGATTAGCAAGCGTCAGTGCACGGAGGTTCAAGACGAATATGATGCTATTGGTGAGTTCAGTTACTCATCATCCATACTAATATTATAAATGCGAAAGTAACTCTGTCTGTCTGTCTCGCTTTCACGCTAAAAGTACTGAACCGATTAAAATAAAATTTGGTACATAGATAGTCTAGAGCCTGGGAAAGGACATAGGCTACTTTTTAATTGGAAAAAAGTGTTGTAAAGGGTTGAAAAGTGGGATGAAAGGTTGTATGAAAGTTTTGTAATTTTCAGAACTACGAGTAGAAGCATAAAATTTACATTTTAGGCGGTTGATTAGATTTAAATAAATATGGCATTCAAAGTTTGTAAAAATGTTATCTTTAAGGGTGTAAAATAAACATAATAACATAACATAATAATAATAACACATTTTCGGATTCATTACAAATTTGTGGAGCTAAAGTTAACGCGTTAAGAAGAATCCATTATTATGTTTAACTAGTGGACGCCCGCAGCTTCGCTCGCGTGGAATTAGACATTCACTAACTTCAAATACGGCAAAGTTTCATACTAACTTTGCACCCCCGTTTTACCCCCCTAGGGGGAGAATTTTCAAAAATCCTTTCTTAGTGCTCCCCTACGTTATAAGAGGAACCCCTGTGCAAAATTTCAAGTTTCTAACCCTTATAGTTTAGGCCCTGCGTTGATATGTCAGTCAGTCAGTCAGTCACCTTCTCCTTTTATATATATAGATTCCACGCGAGCGAAGCTGCGGACGTCCACTAGTAAGGAATAAATCTCAAACACTCCCTTGTAGCGTTTGTGATTTACGACGATCTACGATCACCTAGAGGCAGTGTAAGAAAGGTTAGGCTATGTATGGAGGCTATTGGTGAGCTTTAATGAATCAATTCTAGTTTTTAACGGACTTCGATAAAAGGAGGAGGTTCTATGTTCGGCTGTTCCTATTTTTTTACGTATGTTCGTCGTTCATTAACCGATTTTGATGATTCGTTGACGACTCTGGCAGTATTTTGATTTCTGGAGCATAAATTTCTTTGACTACGTCTGTGGACCTCGGCCACGTCGTTTATGAACTTCACTGTATCTTCTTACCTAATCTACGGCGAGGAATATTTAAAAATCTTTGCACGAACTTATTCGTTGAATAAACAAGCTTGCTCAAATATTCAGGATAAGGTTGTGAATTTGTACGGAGACTGCTCTGTGTTGCCAGGATGGTTTCGTTTATTTTTAATACGCGTAGGAACAAAAAACAAGAGCAAAATTCTTAATAATAACAAAATGCAGTCGTTTCGCTAGTAAAAGCGTCCTTGCATAATCTGCAAATCTGTTAAAACAAAGCAGAGCAGACTATCCATTTTAA
This sequence comes from Carterocephalus palaemon, assembly GCA_944567765.1. Classification (NCBI taxonomy): domain Eukaryota; kingdom Metazoa; phylum Arthropoda; class Insecta; order Lepidoptera; family Hesperiidae; genus Carterocephalus; species Carterocephalus palaemon. The sequence goes on along the minus strand of OX155655.1, from coordinate 2,914,603 downwards.
TTATTTTATTATTAGGTGATTTACAAACATCGGCATTTTCATCTTGTTGCATTGTGGCTCCAGGGAATTTTTGCTGCACGATGTGAAAGTATTTAATTAATTAATTTGCTTTAATGCCTCAAAACTCAATATAGAACCTACATGTCAACGAGTACAAATGATGCGTTTTCATAGTACGAGTGTATGGGCTATGCTGCTTACTCGATACCACGATTCGAACCCACGAACCCTGGCGTAACAGGCAGGGTCACTACCGATTGCGCCAACGGGCCCGTCAACGTGTTAATGGATAGACGCTTTACATCGGGATGTTTAATATCAGGAATAAATGAAGTGAGGCTTTCTTATTTCTTCCCGATACACTTTGAATAAACTCGCTTCGAGTCCAGAAGTTGTTTATGAATGAGATATTTTGCAGTGACATGAAAATGTATTTTGCTCGACATTTTTTTCTAGAACGTTGCTTTCGTGCTACCGCAAAAATGAATTGCGCTAAAAGAGTAGAGATCTTTGGCGCTTATGCACCAGGGAAACTAAAAATCATTTTTAGATACCAGCTTTTATCAATTATTTTTTTATGGATATAAGCTAACAGACGGGCTTGCAGCACCACCCATCCACTGCCGCCCATAACAACTGTCTGACTTTGAACAAGACTCAAATAGGGACTGGGATGGTTAGTTAGCTGAGAGTTAATTAGAACATTAGCTGGTCAGTTCGTTAGTGGGTAATAGTTAATCTTGTTAGTTGGTGTAAGTAATAGTTCAATTAGTAAGTGTGTGTTTGTAGGAGTTTTAATAAGTGTATTTTCCTGCAGCTTCACATTAGGGCTGCTTCCAATCGATAGGATATCATTATTTACGACAGACCTTGTGTATTAATAAGTAAGGATAGGGATGGCACCATTTTAACTTGTTATATCTCTATCTAGATAGATATTATTGGTTTCTTATGCTTATATTATTTTATAGCAAGCGAAATATTTTGCTTCGACATTTAATTTTGTCAGTAATCTTTAGCTGTCCCATAGGAACATAGGAATAGAACGGATCCGGTTAGCGGAAGAAAACCCGTATTATTTGGTAACGTCTCACAGAATATCAAGGTTACATGGTGGCCACCAACACGCTTGGAATGATATCCTCAGTATTTTCCGGATATATATCATTTTATTTTACGATATTGCTGTGATGACTTTTTACCGGCTTAATGAACAAAGCTCCTTAGTTCGTTACGACCTTTTATGTTGTTTTTAAGTTAAGTGAGCACAGGAATGGATGGATGATGTCGATTAGAGAAAATTTAAATATATATTCCCTTAAGTTAAAAAAAATCCAATAATGCCATATTTTATAGAATGATGTGTCCCCTTTGTTAACCTTTAAGCTATGGATACATAAATAATATAATACTTCAGAGATTAAACCCAGCACCTCTTGTTTAGCAGCCGAACTATCGATTACTATACTAATGAGGCAGTTTATAGGCAGAGTAGAGTTGTAATGCACATAAATTACAAAAACTTAATGGGATTTAAATCCGGACCTCTTGAGTATTCGACAATGTTTTAACCACCGGACTATTCTCACAGGTGTGAACGTTGCAGCGAAGCTCCGGAGCCTGCCTCCCAACATGAGGATTCTAGCGGAGAAACTCATCAACGACGTGCTTTTCCAGGCACAGATGAACTGCCTCTCCTCTGCCACCACCATCGCTACCCCAGACCCGTTCAAACAGGACGTGTGATCATGGTATATCTCTTGTAACGGACCTAAATTTTTTGGAGGGAATGTATCGTCAGATTCTTTGGCTCGGTGGTGAGTGACCCTGAATGCTGAACTGCGACGAGTGCGCGTGTGTCATTAGTCTCCCTAGAGTTCTAACTCTGATCCATCCATCAATCCATCAGCCTTTTTGGGTCCACTGCTGGACATAGGCCTCCCTCAATCCACGCCACTCCTCCCGATCCTGCGCCCTCTGAATCCGACGGTTTCCCGTTGTCTTCTTCAGGTCGTCAGTCCAACTCGTCGGGGGGCGGCAAATATTTTGTTTTCCGAACTCTGATTACATTAACGTTGAGCTGGGCAATACAAGACAGCAGAAAGTAGTTAATCAGGAAGGCGTTGCTACCCAAAAACTGGTGAAGTTATTCCTTACCAAGCAACATCTCAAGGGGATTTGGAACTCACGTTGATGCCAAAACTATCTTCGCGCTAAGTAAAATGCCAGATAAATGACGACTCGTGGGAACGTAGCTGTCAGACCGCTAGATTGGTACGTCATAGTAACAGTGACGCTGAGAGCATACGTTATTTCCTTTGGATTTAACGTCAAACTAACAGTGACGTTGAGAGCATACGTTATTTCCTTTGGATATAACCTGCACACGGAACGTATACAAATTGAATTTTAGTTTGACTATAGTCATAAGTCATTAGTATTAAGTAAGTACTGTAAACGTTATCCATGTTTAATTGTTATAAATAAATACGTTAAATTTTAATGTGTTTTTATAATCCACACAACATCATTGCTTCACGTATCCCGCTGTTCCTGTCAATAATAATTTTATTATGAAGCTAGAAATTAAGATTATTATTTTATATAAATTCTATTTCGCATTTGTTTTTGGTTTGTGAACTGTGAACAAAATGTTGAAATAACTAAATAAAGAAAGCATGCGAGAAGCATTTGAGAAGATTACGTATATTATATGGTATCATTCATAACTCATTTCGAAGTCACTATAGCGTAGTAGGACACATCTTTCGAAACGTTGGTACCCTCCACGATGTCCCTCTATTAATAATATAAATGGGAAAGTGTTTGTTGGTTTATTCTTCTTCTCCGTCTCAACCACGCCACGGAGTTGTCAAAATGCTGAGCACTAATACTAATACCTTTGAGAATATTAACTTTACTCTATAACTTTACGCCATAACTTACCTCGGCGAAGCCATAGCGTGGTAAGGCACATCTCTCCCCCTGCCAATAAGCTCGTTGGCCCCCTCCACGATGCCCCACGGCGCGATGCCGATGCTGACAACTCGGCCGGCGCGTTGTGACCGCTCCAGCTGCAAGGCATCTCCAACTTGACGGGTCACGCCTGTAAAAATACTGGATTTTAATATAATTTCAATGTATCAATTCTTCTTCTTCTCAGCCCCAGCTCTTGGCAGAGCGGTCGTGGTGATCATGTAGTGGTGGTGTGGGCAGATGTTATTCGCCTCACGCTATCTCTCTCTGTTGTCTTCACCTTTTTTTTTATACTACACGCTATCTCTCTCTGTTGGCCGTTATCCTGGTACATTCGCTAACGGGGCCACCCAGTGCGTTCTTGATTTGGTCAGTCCATCGCATAGGTGACCGAGCGCGACGTCTTGTACCGTCAACCCTGCCCTGTACAACCATCCGTTCGATGGTTCCCTATGTATATGTATATAGCTAAAAGCTAACGTGTGTTCTGATGTAGTGATCCTCATTAGAGCAGCATAGTGGAGTATGCTCCAGACCGTATTTTCTACTCCAGCGCCTTATTTATTGCTAGTCTGTATCGATTTAGTACGTAGAACTTATGACAATAAGAGAAAACATCTACTGCTTCTGCTACAACCCCTAGACGTCCCACTGCTGGACACAGATCTCTCCCACAGCCGTATCTGCGGGAGGTCTAGAGCATACTCCACCACGCTGCTCCAGTACGGATGGGTGGAGAAAAAACGCATGCATAAGAGGACGATCCCTGATGTGTCCCGGGAGATAATATAGATATTCGAGACTGCGACCTATTCAACGACCTCGCTTCACCTGGAAGCCAGCCAACAGCTGAAACTTGGCTCTGTCCTTATCATGAGTATGACCCGAATTTAACCTTATAGCATTAAGTAAAGACATCGTTAAGTCCGCTAAGACTAAAATTCCAATAACAGCCACAGACAGTTGTCAAGACAAAGATACGTATAACGTTTCGCACAAAAGTTTTTACAAATATCAGTACAATATAATCGGATTAGAACCGTAGAAAAGGAACATAACTGTCTGAACAATTACTTGATTTATCTTTAGTCCTGTAGTTTTCGATGCGCCTTTTTTTAGCTATTGTGAATGAATCACTTCGATAAAATCGTTCACATAATTTCAATCGAACTTCACAGAGTTCGTTTGATTGTTAATTATATTACAAAAACGCTGAATTTGTACCGAAGAGGGTATCTTATCATATCCCTGGTCGCTCATTATGGGAATTTTGGTAGATGTTTGGTAGTGTTTTTCTTAATTTGAAATTATTCCCAATAGTAGCTCGGAGACTGTGTTTTTACCCGATGTATGGTTCACATGGGACCTAAACGTACCGCCTACCCTTTCGCGGAAATACAGATGTTATTTTATATGAAGTTATTAAAACTAACGACGAGATAATTCTATGTAGGCTTTCTAAGTATTGAAAAATTGAATGAGATAAGTACGTACTTGGCAGCGAGCGACAATGAGAGCTCATTGGCAGTAATGAGGGTTTGACCTAAGGGCGGACAGCACTTAAATAACTTTTTTATATCTAGTTTAAGTACATACCGTATAGTTAGTTTAATGTCTTTGAGTCATTTATATCTAGTTTCATTGGACATAGCATACATCACGCGTGTATTTTCCCTAAGGGATAGGCAGAACTGTGTGAGACTACACTGTAGAACAGCCTATTGCCGTATAACAGGCACAAATCGGGTTTAATTTAAAGTTAGGAGAATGAATGAGAATGAGACTTAATAGTGACCACATAACAATAATAATTAACAACATGTTGTTAATAAATAACAGAATTTGTAACATGTGAAAATAAAATTATTTTTGCACCCTGAGTTCAAAAATGTTTTGATTTTGCATGTTGTCTACACCTGTAACTGTGATGGCACTTAGAAGGAGTTATATCTAAGTTAATAATTAAGTGTATCAGTGTACATTTTGTTGGTGTTCAATAAATAAATAAATAAATAAATAAATAAATAAATAAATAAATAAATAAATAAATAAATAAATAAATAAATAAATAAATAAATAAATAAATAAATAAATAAATAAATAAATAAATAAATAAATAAATAAATAAATAAATAAATAAATAAATAAATAAATAAATAAATAAATAAATAAATAAATAAATAAATAAATAAATAAATAAATAAATAAATAAATAAATAAATAAATAAATAAATAAATAAATAAATAAATAAATAAATAAATAAATAAATAAATAAATAAATAAATAAATAAATGAATAAATGAATAAATAAATAAATAAATAAATAAATAAATAAATAAATAAATAAATAAATAAAAATATTTATTTCAAATTTTTATATTACTTCGTTTCGGAGAAAAAAAAAACGAAAAAATGTATTATGACGTTATCGTTAGTTTTACATTTGCTTTTTAATAAAATATTATTATGAGCATGTTAAAAAAATTAAATGTTATTAATAATTGATAAAGATTACTGATGCTCTCTTCTCGATTCTTAGTGTAGTGTAAGTAACAGATATTTATATAGTTGGTAATACTGAAATGATTTTATTAAATTCCCGTATATCTACGTTTCCACGAAGCTCTCCTACTTAAGTGAACCTATTATTATACATGTAGGTAAGTATCTATCATGGAAGTAATTGATCCGCCTTGCGTTCTTTAAATCCATGGTATCTATAAATTCAATTACGTTTGCAATTTACGTTGTCAATAATTTACACCATAGATTTTTTTACACTGTCTTCCTTGATCGAAGGACAAGTCAGCATGGATCTAAAGGATATACGCAAGGCTGTATATGTTACTTCCATGCAATACAGTAAATTCTCCAAAGCCAATTTTACAAGCTGGAAAGGAAGTGATAAAATTACTTTGATGATCTCATTTGGAATGATGTATGTACTTCTTCTGATTGCGGTGACAGCCCAGCGGCTATCGAACTCGCCTCTCACTCGAGCGGTCCGGGTTCAAACCCCAGTGGCACGCACCAATGACTTTTCTAAGTTATGTGCGTTTTAAGAAATTAAATATCACTTGCTATAACGGTGAAGGACACATCGTGAGGAAACCTGCATGCCTGAGAGTTCATCATAACGTTCTCGAAGGTATGTGAAGTCTGCCAATCCGCACTTGGCCAGCGTGGTGGACTAAGGCCTAATCCCTCCCATTCTGAGAGGAGACCCGTGCCCAACAGTGGGACGTCTATGGGTCGAAGCGATGTACTTCTATTGAAATGATCTACTATTAAAATGTTTTGTTAAATCAATCTTTTAACATCTTTCAAATAACCTATTTAATTACCTGTATTGGTCCCTCCAGTAAAGATCCAGGCGCCCGTCGTTTTCGCCGCCTTCAGAAGGCCTTTTCTTAGCACCTTCTTGAGCTTTGGTTGTAGGTCGAAGTTGGCTTTGCCTCCTTGAATGGTGATGAGAAGTTTGGGTCGGTCGAGAGCCCATTCTCTGGTCAGCAGTTGGACTATGAGGTCGGGACGGGTGTCGTGCGACAGTCGGACGTACTGGAACAAAGGAGTCCGGTTTTATATAAAATAAATCTTGTTATAAAATAAAAGGAGAAGCTGACTGCCTAACTGACTGACTGACATATCAACGCAGGGCCTGAACTATAAGTAATGTATTTATACGTATTGTGTGTATTTTGTATTTTTGTGTGTTTTATATACGTATATTCTTTTGTATGTACCTATGCAATATAGTTAATTATAAAACTGTTTTTTTTTCTTAATTTAATTTTTTATATCACCTTTTCGCAAAAAAAATTCCCACCCAACCAGGGTTTGACTGGTACAAAATGCCATAAGGCCGCCCATTGTATATCTCTTTAGAGGTGTCAGTTGCTGCGACCCATAGACGTCCCACTGCTGGGCACGGCTCTCCCCCACAGACACAGCTGCGGGAGGTCTAGAGCATACTCCACCACGCTGCTCCATTGCGGATTGGTGGAGGGGTTAGTGGCCAACCCAGTGTCGAATGTTCTTAAGCCACCCGAAGGTCTTCGACAAGGCTTAACGTCTGTTTCCTCCATTGAAAACAACTGAGACCGACGGCTTTACGTGCCCTCCGAAGAACGGTAGCGTCCATGAAATTTTGCCACAAACCGACCGCGCCCGTCGTTGCTTAACTCTATCGATCACATTGCATCGACGCGAGCCATTGGGCTATGGATATAGTTTGAAGGTAACCGACATAGCTCGGAGAGTTATCGAACTGAAGTAGCAAAGCAATTGATAGGCCACATTGCATTGATAACAGATGGGTAAGGACTTAAGTGGACCACGACTCAGAAAACGAATTATTGGCTATGGAAGCTACCATAAAGAGAGACGCTACCTGGAGGCGCCAGTAGATATCGTCGGTACAAAAGTCAACTAGCCAAAGTGTAATTTTGGCAGTTTTTACATATACATATATATGGACATCAATATCTTGACACAACGAATACTGTGGCAAAATATTGTATCTGTGGCATTTCAAATATAAATATCTATATATAATATACTAATTTAAACTAATTTATGTGACAAAAATAAACTAATTTATGTGAGATTAGTTTACTACTAAAATTACACTTTGGCTAGTTGACTGTTGTACCGACGATATGTATAGATAAATTAAAAAAAAAAAAACTCCAAAATACATATTGTTAATGTGGGCTGTTGCTGATTGCTGATATGGCCAACACCCTTACCTGGGCTTTGGTGGGATGCGGCCCGCCCTGGAACTCAACAGTGCCGTATGCGTCGGTAGGCGCTGGCTGCGTGTGCCGCGCCGGCACCCACGGCTCGCCCGCCGCCGCCACCGACACACTCGACCCATGGGCCGTCTTGCTGATTCCGCACCAACACCTGAAAGTAATATTAATAAAATATAATTAAAAACATTTTATTTTGCTTTTTATTTTTTAAATAAATATTTTTTTTAAATGCATTGTCATCGGAAGCAAATATGTGTGCCAAATTTCAGCTTCGATAGCTTCAGTGGAAGTGGGTGAAATATTTATTGCAAGATTCCAGGACATACATACATCATACATACATACATACATACGAGTGAAGTTAAATAAAAGCTTCTAATAATGTATATAAACTTTTACTTAAGAAATTAAATGTCACTTGCTATAATGGTGAAGGACACATCGTGAGGAAACCTGCATGCCTGAGAGTTCTTCATAAAGTTCTCGAAGGCATGTGAAGTTTGCAATCCGCACTTGGCCAGCGTGGTGGATTAAGGCCTAATCCCTCCCATTCTGAGAGGAGACCCTTGCCCAATAGTGGGTCAAAGAAAAGGTTGTGATGATGATGATGAAACTTTAACTTCACCGCTGCTTATTAGGGTTCCGTAACCAAAGGGTAAAATGGGACCCTATTACAAAGACTCCGCTGTCCGTCTGTCCGTCTGTGACCAGGCTGTATCTCATAAGCCGTGATAGTTGGACAGTTGAAATTTTCACACATGATGTATATTTCTGTTGCCGCTATCACAAAAAATACAAAAAAATTATTAAATAAAAATTTAAGGGGGGCCTCGTTACAACAGACATAATTTTTTTTACCGTTAGATTTTTAATAGATAAAGGTATGGGATCCTTCATGCGCGAGTTTGACTCGCACTTGTCTTGTTATTAATGCTAACGGCCTTTTATTGTGTATTTTAAGTTATGTGAAGAATTGTGAATGATAAAATCATAGACGACTTGTGTGACATGTATGATATGCACGAACAAATTAAATGAAGATGAATCCGAATAGAATAATAATCTTTTGAAGTGTATACAGAATACCTATCAAAATTGGGTCCACAATGGACTAACGACTAACCTAACCTTCTAGGAAAATGTAAGGAAACATACGACCTCGTTTTAAACCAACCAAATTACTTACAAAAACTCAAAATGACATTTGAAAGAAGACAGAAGTAAAACAAAACAATACCTTTCAACAGTTTACGATTTTTTAGGTAAAAAGGGGAATTTTGGAGTTTTATACACATTAATAAAATTTATATTGAAAGTCAAAATTCTCAGTTACATTAAGAAGAAATTTCGAATGGACGAAGACAGGACAAAAGATTATTGGGACTGTCCCACAACCAGTAATAGGACGTTAACGAAAGATGAGCATCACGTATCGGATGAGGAAAATAAACCTTCAACGAGTAAAAAAGCTTTGAAGGGTAGTCATTCTTCTGAATCACAAGATGATAGCAGGGGCGACCAGAAGTCTTATAGCTCCTATACTTCGAAAGCGTATTCTGCGAGGAGTTTGGATATGGATGATGCGGGATTGAATATGCCTAAGTCTGTTAATAAAACTGAAATTGAAAAAGTACTTGTTAATGAGAACCCGAGAATGCCAAAGAGGAAACTTGCGGCTGGGAGAGTTTCAAAACGTAAGAGGCCTCCCGCAAGACGCCAGATGACGCGACGGGCTAAGAGAAAGCCTAAACCAAAACCAGACAAAAGACAGAGAGACGCTTCTCTATCCACTATCTTCACAAGACTGTCATCAGGCTCTAAAACCACTTGCTGCTTATATTGTGGACATAGGTGCTGTAGAAGGTAGATGCAGTCAAAATTGTTTTGTTTAAATTAAAATTGTTTTAAAATGTTAAAGTTGTGTTAAAATTGTTTTGTTGTTGTGTTCATTTTTATTTTGAGAGATTTTATTGAAATTAAATTTTATTATGATCTATTTGGTTGTTTTATTAGAAATAACATAAAATAAGTAATGTGTTGTCAGATACAAACGTCAGGAAAATCGGAGATGTACAAGGAATGGAGACCAAAAATGTAGTAAAAAGGTCATGCCCACAAATGCCAAAACTCCAATCCATGTGACTTCAGGTCTGGATCATATTTAATAATCACAGACAAGAAACGTAGTGTATTCTTTGTTTCATCATCATCATCATCACAACCCTTTCTTTGTCCCACTGTTTGGCACCTCTCAGAATGGAAAAAAAAAACATTCTTTGTTTATGAATGTAGTATTGTTAACTGCGGTCGCTGCGACCCATAGGCGTCCCACTGCTGGGCAAGGGTCTTACCACAGACACTGCTGCGGGAAGTCTAGAGCATGTGGAGTAGAGTATGGGTAGCACGCTGCTCCAATGCGGATTGGTGGAGGGGTTACTGGCCAACCCAGTGTCGAATGTTCTCAAGCCACCCGAAGGTCTTCGACAAGGCTTAACGACTATTTCCACCATTGAAAACAACCGGGACCGACGGCTTTACGTGCCCTCCGAAGCACGGTAGCGTCCATGAAATTTTGCCACTAGCGGTCACCCATCCACAAACCGACCGCGCCCGTCGTTGCTTAACTCTTTCGATCACATTGAATCGACGCGAGCCATTGGGCTATGGACGTTAACTGCGGTGTTAATAGTAAATTCAGTTCTTCATTGTATTATACCTAATGCGGTGATGACAACTTTGATCCTTTCATGATATGATGTAGTCCTTGAAGGTAAACTCATGTGCAATTGATGGACGAAGTTCAATGGATTGGCTGGTAACACAATTCTTACCGAAGCAATGTCCGAATGAATCACTGCTATTGGCTGTTTACTATTTTTATAAATGCTATGCTAAACACCATGGCTGTAATTCTGAGATACCAGAAAATCAAAAAGTTTAGTAGGTATATCAAAAATTTGTAAAACATGGGAGTAAGGCAGTAGTTAGACATTATTCCATAGACCCAGTTCCCAGAGTACTGACCCTGACTTCCAACTAATCAGTCAGTCGTCATTTTTGTGGTCTCTCTTTGTTACTCTGATGGTCTGCTATAAGCTTATAATGTCATTGATTTTGTCATCACTAGTGAAAATCGATACTGGTGTTTTAGTATAAATAGATATGGTAGATACTGTATGAGTGTATTATGTAGGGGCAGAGGCTAACCAAATGGGCTCGCGAGCTCAGATGCTGTCTCCTCTCTTCGTAAAGTCTCACATTCCGTCCGAGAAGCCAGCAGGTGAAAATGAACTCCACTCGGAGGTAAGATTGTGAAGACATTGACGGAAATAGTGGGTAAGATGTAATGGAAGGGAAAAGTGAGTTCAACCCAATAGAGTACCACTGTAAGGTACGGATCTCTTCACACAAGTAACTAATAAGCTAGAAAGAAAGCTAAACTCTAGACGTCACATACTCGTAAACTGCTGAGGGATGTCTAGAGCATACTCCACCATGCTGCGGATTGGTGCGGAAGTTAGTGGCCAACCCAGTGTCCAGAAGACCTTCGACAAGGCTAAACCATTGTGTTTTAGTATTGTAAACAGCCGGGACTGACGGCTTATCACACCTTTCAAAGCATAGTAGTCAATGAAAAACGCATGTCGTTACTTGGTTTATCACATACAATTGACACGAGCCATCGAAGACCTCGGGCATACTCTATCATGCTTCGGTCGATTGTTGAAACTTCTTAGGCCGGCCACAGGCCTGATATGACCAGACAGATATGGCTTTGCGATGTTATCTTATGATAACAATGCTGACGATCCCAGCTTAACGTGCTCCTTGTAACACGGAAGCGTTCAATTAATTTTGCCACAAGCGGACACTAATCCGACTAGACTTGCTTAATCCTATCGATAATAGATGTCGATTGAAAATATCTCGAGCAATGCGAGTGGTCCAAAATCACTCTTAAGTAAATGAGCAAAGTGATTGAGATTTTTCGAAGGCATTTGAAGTTTAATAATCCAATCCACGTCGTAAAACCTCTCGCAATACTGATACGGAGGCCGTGCCCAAAAGTGGGACATTCAAAGTGTTGTGATGATGATGACGTGACATGTATACCTAAATAGGATATTTACAATGATTGTACCTACTGTTTTTAATGCGGTTTGAAAAATATTAAGTTTAAATAAGGACATTTAATGTCAAAAACTTATAGAAAATAGCCACTAATGCTAATTGGTCCGGTTGGAAAGGTGTGGATTCCGGTTACACTTCATTAGAGGCGACCATCTTAGTCCTCAAGGGTAGCAACACATCTGTGACTGACTTAGAATGAGACTCCTACTAACAAGTACTAACTGGACTATTACTAACACCAACTAACAGGACTAACTATCACTAACAGTCCCCAGTTCTCATACCTACTAACGAACTGACCAACTAATGTTCTAATTAACTCTCTCAACTAATTGGACTAACCATCCCAGTCCCTAATTGAGTCTTGTTCAAAGTCAGTCACAGTTGTCATGGGCGGCAGCGGATGGGTGGTGCTGCAAGCTCGTTTGCTATCTTTTATCCATAAAAAAAAAAAAATGAACACGCAAGGTAACTTCTATGTAGAATCTCTCAAGCAGATTCTACATTGATTAAAAAATTAATTAATTGCCTGAATTTTCAGGTTACACCGGAAATGATACATCAGGCTCTAAGAAGGTTGTGTATGTGGCAGCAAGGCGTGAAAACTGAATTAATTCTACACTACATAAAGGTTTGTATCATAATCATTTGTAACAATATTAAAAACAAAGTGAACTAAAAACTACGTAGGGTCACATAATATAATATAGAACAATTATTAAGATCCATAACCCGAGTAAAAATATTTATCCAAGATAATGGCATTTGAACCCGATAACCGTAGTTTGGCAGTCACCTACTACCATGCCATGGAGTCATCGACACACGAATATTTTATATACACAAAATCTACTAAAACACATTTAGTTTCTTTCTTTTTTATTTGAGTAATAGAAACAAAGTGTGAAAAATAGGAAATTAGTGCAAAAAGATCGCAAGGTCTATAGAATATTCCTTTAAAATCCTCCGTGTATGAGGACATTATATTCTCCATTGTCTAAATTTAAACAAGGATTAATGATGACATAAAATATAAAAATATTTATGGTATCACACAACGTAAGGGTTCCGTATAGAATGTTATATACAAAATATGCAAGTTATGTAAGAAAGTACGCAACATTTTTACATTGGCAATTTTCCTTATGTTTTCTCTCGCTTTTCTTTTGATACAATTTCGGGGATTTTACAGTGTATCTGACAATCACCTGTTAGGTAGGTACACAATAAATTTTTTAAACGGCCATCTGACCCCAAATTAAGCGCAAGCCTGTACTATGGGTACTCAGAGACTGATATACATCCATATAAAATTTTAATTATACACTTAAATAGATAATTAACATCCAGACACAGAACAAACACAAGTGTTCGTCACACAAATGTTTGTCCTGAGTGGGATTCGAACCCCCTGGCGTAACAGACAGGTCGCTATCGATTGCGCCAATGGGCCCGTCATCACAAATTATAGGTACTATGTAAATTTAAATCGAACGCAGAGACGTTTTAACAATGAAGTTGAAATAGCATACATATTTTTTTCACATATATTGGAGTTACAGTTATTTAATTGGAGTTCGGCCTCGAACTCTTATTATTATTTGCATTGCAAGCACAGCATGGTTCTATCTTTAGAGAACCCTAGAAAGCGTATGCGCCAATTTTTATTTTAGTAAAAAGAATCCTTTGAGAGTTTATCACAATGGAGCACTCTGGTGTGAATGCGCTCGTATTTTCGTCAACGTTCCCCAAATTTTATGGTAACGTGCATGAAATTCCATTGATATAAACTTTTCTGAAAAGAAAGATGCTCGAAGCTAGCAGAATTTTAGTATTGGAAGATGCCACACTGATTCACAATATCGTCATCGAATACTAAACTCATTTTGATGGTGTTGCCAGTATTTTGATTGTTTAGTGCATTTGTGCAGAACGTTATTGAACTTGGTTCCACAACATCCTGGATCACGATTTGGAATGTTGGATATCTGTCACGTTTTAGACTAGTTATGTCACTTGGACTTCTTAACGATACTATAAGAAAATAAATATAATGAAAAATGAAAGAAGAAAAAAATCCACAACGAGCGAATTTTACTAAGGACTTTTTGTACGTATCCAGACGTATTCGTGGATTTAAATATTTTTTCTGCTGAATTCTACTCTCTGAAGCTCGTGAATATAAATGTTAAGCCCATCAAAGTATCGGGATTGTGGGATTGTCCCTCGTTGTCGCGTCTACCAAACAGGATCTGTTTGCGAGTTGAATTTGCCTGGCTTTATACAAAAAAGATTCCTAAAGGCATCTAGGTTTATAGACATTCAAATATGGCTGACAAAGTTATATTATTTGTAACTATAAATTACAAGAAATAGTACATGTCTGCAATTTAAATAAGCTTTTATTTAACTAGCCCTATCGGTACGTAGTATTGTCGGTTGGTTATGCATATTCGGTTATGCAACAGAATTCTTGTGAGTATAAGCGTATAAGTATTTAGAATTAGGTTCATACATACTCATATTACTTTAATTTACTAAAGTACCTTACGCATTATTGCGATGAGGACGAAGCCATAAACAACAACACAATTTTATAGACAGTACAATAATTGAAGATTTTTTTTGTAGAATGGTTAATAGTTGTTGGTCGTATTGGCCTGCACAGAGAAAACGCGTTATAAAAAAAGCCACACACACACACACTCGCGCGGTAGGTCTAGCCACACACACACTCCCCCGGTTGGCGCACACACATAAAAAAACAGAACTTAACATAAATATCCCTGGCCGGGAATCAAAAATGTATGAAAAGTAAAAAACAAGTAAAGAAATAGTAGCATATTACATGGTGTTATATTCTGAGTAAATTAATCATGTAACGTAACGATATAATGGCAAATGTATTATTGATTTGCAATAACCATTTATCACTAATTATTCATGGAATTCGAAATCTATTGAGATTTACTGACAGTGCTTCAGAATTAATGGTATTATGATACGAGTAAATTTTACCGTTAGAGTCACTATCCTGTGGATCCAGATATCACTGCGTTATCAGAAGATCTGGCGGAAAAGCTAAACGTTGCCGTGCTAGCAGGTACATACTTAGTCGTATACGTATCCTTACATTCTTAGCTATATTATTTTATCACATTACATTATTTGCATAAATTCCCAATATTTTATGTAACTGAATTGACTAAAATGGAATTAATCCAGATAGTGCATGCTCTGTAGAGTCGATAAGAATAGAAGTAATTATGTTTATTTACGAAAGTAAATTACAAATATTTATAATTTTATTGTTGATTTCCTATTACTTTATGTAAAAGGCAGGCTAATTTTTCTAATCAACTCATTCATAGTCAAATCATTTTATAATTACTGTTATTTGTGAATGTAACACTAGACATAAGCGCTTCATTGTAAAACGTCCCTCTTTACAAATTGTTAATTTAAATCTTAGAAACCACATACCTACCAATTAGTAGAGAACGCTTATCACAAAGGAGCTTTCATATCACACTGTGTACACGTACACGTAGGCACATAGAGTTAATAAGTTTGTATATAATATCTAACGTGCTCTCTGTAAACTTACCTATATAAACCAACCTCGATAGGCTTGTAGCACAGTGGTTAATATTTCGATCTTCCCTCGAATGGGCCATTAAGATATTTTTATATACGTGCATATGAATACGATAAAGGACCATAGTATCGTAGATAGCCTAATCTATGGACGCTACTATGAATGGTCCTTTACCGTCCGCCGACATAGTTAGCAAAGTTAGCAAGTTGAATTTGAAGTGGCAATGGGCAGGCCACGTCGTTCGAAGAACTGATAAAAAAAGTCTCGGAAAAAGGAGCACACTTAGACGAGGTGGACAGACGACCTAAAGAAGACGGAGGGAAACCACTGGTTCAGAAGGCACAGGACCGGTCGGAGTGGTGTCGTTTAACAGAGGGCTATGTCCAGCAGTGGACCTCAAAAGGCTGATGGTTGGATGGATGGATGTTATGCTTTAACCCGATAGTGTGCCTTGGTCGGGAT
The DNA here is from genome assembly GCA_944567765.1 of Carterocephalus palaemon. Taxonomy (NCBI): domain Eukaryota; kingdom Metazoa; phylum Arthropoda; class Insecta; order Lepidoptera; family Hesperiidae; genus Carterocephalus; species Carterocephalus palaemon. Next base: position 2,898,681 of record OX155655.1, on the reverse strand, counting down.
GAAGTGGAGTGGAGTAGAGTTTGACTGGTAATGTCTTATAAAAGGATGGCTCGATCTGTCACCGAAGTTTAGGTGTAAACGTAGCTGTTATGTCTAATTTCACGCGAGCAAAGCTGCGTGCGTCTACTAGTTAATAGTATTATTAGATTGCCACTTAGCCTTAATTGTTACTGATGCTTCACTCATTAAAACAAATTAGTAATACCTTCATATTGGAAAAGGAATAAATTAGATATGATTGGACGATTGGAATAATATCCAACGCTCACACAAATGAGACGCAATTCAGACTCGGCCTGGTCGCTCCGATAAATAAAATTACGTGTAATAAAAGTGGAACGGATTAATAATTTTATTCTGCTTCTATAGAGGTTGATGGAGGCTCCTTTCCATAATTCATTTCGCTTTGTCTCCATAACAATAGATTAATACTTACACACGAATATTTTTAATGTGGTTGGTTACCAGGGACGCAGAAATTTTTATTCACCCGACTATGATAAAAAGAAATACCGGCCAAGTGCGAGTCGGACTCGCGCACGAGGGGTTCCGTACCATTTTCTATAAAAATGGCAAAAAATATCATGTCTGTTTTGCCCCTTTAAATTTTTTTGTTTTTGTTTTAGGTTTAGTTTTTATAGCGGCAACAATACATCATCTGTGAAAATTTCAACTGTCTAACTATCATAAGTCTGATATTTGTATTTAACCCGTTTGTGCAGTTGATGAAATCATATGGATCTATAAGAGTTTCGTTGTCTCCAATACTGTTTTAAGCATGAAGAATGGTTGTATCTTGTCAGTGTTATTGTAGGTATTGTGACTAGCTTGCCCAACGACTGCTGGTGCCTCCCGACAGCACTACAGAAGCGGGCGTTGACCAAGACCCACGTAACCCTGTTCTGGAAGGCCTACGTGGACACTATGAAGCCTGTTACTAGAAGAGAAGTGGTAAGCAATAATTACTTTAGACAACTGCTTTAATGTTATTTTTGTTAATCTAATCACGAACTTTACCGGATTTTGTTTCCTTTCAGAATATTCAATTTACTTTACCGTCGAATACAGAAAACGAAGCGATATAAGATTTCTCGATTCGCAATTACTCACTTTATTGTACAAAAAATAAACAGTCAAAAATATATTAATTTAACAACTTACATTTCACTGTTTAACTGTTAGAATGATAATGATATCTAATAGGCGACATTTATATCATTCATATCAATTCATATCGTCGGTTTCTACAGCGCTCGACCCTTAATATATTGCTCGTGCTGTGTGCTCTGTGTCTGCCGAGTGAGTACTGGAGTGTGAGTAGGTACTGTGAGTACTGGCTTTGTTGGCTTAACAGCTGATCAAAGGCTACTCGGTCAGCTTGCCTAGCCAACATTTACCCAACGCACCTGCGTGGTTCTAACGGGGTAACCATGAACATTTTGTCTTAAAATCCGTAAGCAATCCACAATACTAATCGAAACTAGTATGTTTATTTATTTATTTGACATACCTGTAAGGTGTGTAAAATGTTATTACAATCTAGCCTAAGGTAATAAGTAATTGAGTTAGTAAGTAATACTATTAGTATATTATTTTTTTGTGTGGTTGTACTTACAAGTAATTTTATTTTGACAGAAATGTCTACGTAAACTAACCGATAAAATGTAAGGAAACTGGCGCACTTTAAAAACTGACAACCTTGAAACAAAAAATAACTAGACGGAAATTACTTTAAAACTGACTAACTTTAAAACTGACTACTTTCTCACAATCATCCTGGAACTAACGAATCAGCGAAACGAAAGAAAATAAATTATGGAATTAACCAGCGAATCCAGTGATACGAGTACACTAATCAACAACTTTATTGGTGCGGGTCGCTTGGATTTAACTCCTCTCGAACACGGCTTGGGTGAGAGGTGAGTTCGAGAGCCACTGGGTTCAACTGCCATACCTATAATTATTACTCACTGTTACGACAGTTGACTTTTAGATTTAAGTTAGATACTAATATCTAAACCACACTAAAGCGCACTAATCTATATATATAAAAGGAGAAGGTGACTGACTGACTGACTGACTGACTGACTGACTGACTGACATATCAACGCAGGGCCTAAACTATAAGGGTTAGAAACTTGAAATTTTGCACAGGAGTTCCTTTTATAACGTAGGGGAGCACTAAGAAAGGATTTTTGAAAATTCTCCCCCTAAGGGGGTAAAACGGGGGTGCAAAGTTAGTATGAAAATTTGCCGTTTTTGAAGTCATGTGGGCAACCCGAACGCGGGCAGACGTCGTTAATGGGTCTAATTCTACGCTAGCGAAGCTGCGGGCGTCCACTAGTAAAATATAATACACTAGTGGACGCCCGCAGAGTTCGCTCGCGTGGAATTAGACATAACAATAGTTTCGTTTTCACCTAGTAATATTATATAGCCTATGTTACTCAGTGAAGGTGCAGCCTTCTAATGGTGAAAGAATTTTTGAAATCGTTCCAGTAGTTTTTGTGTGAAAACATTACAAAAAAATCTTTCCTCTTTATATTATTAGTATAGATACTCGTATGCCATAACAAACAGTAAGTCACAACACCAAGACTCCTATTTTCGGTAAGTCGTGTAACAGGTTTTAGTCATCTTGGTCAGTCGGTTCAAAGTAACATCGCCAACAAAACTCGCTCCATATTTCTAGCTTTTGTGCCGAGATTGTAATTTCACAATAAATTCTTTGCGGAGTATATGCGTTGCGGTTTATTTCTTTGTTTGAGGGGCTTAACTCGGATAAGCTTGTCTCGGAATTATTTATGGGGTTTCGAGGTGTTCTCAAAGTAAATAAGGCCTACATCTATACTTTACAAAATTCACTTGGGTGCATTATTTATTATTTTGGCTACGTACTGCTGAGATATTTTGTTAATCACGGCTATGATAAATATTATAGCCGCCTGAAATATGAAATGTCTTAGTATCCGAAATAAATACACCTACCCCGGCTAGGATGCGAATACGGATTTCGGGTCAATCACCATTGCACTACGAAGTCGTCAGGATAAATAGTTGGAGCGAAGGGGTGCGGGCCCAAAAGCTCACAAGCCACTGCGAACTAAAAAGATCTATTGCAGCTATAAGATAAGATAAGATAAGATAATTTATTCATCATAAATATGCACAGTGCACAGGAAGCATTTTAAGTTTCTAATTGTATATTTCTCAGTAAGTGAATTATTGTTTTGATTCTATTTGGGAAAATAATAAAGTTTCTTATACCACAAGCATAAAAGTATAAAAGAGGATAAATAGTATAAAAGAGGATAAATAGTTGATGGTATAAATAATTTATTGAAAAAGGGGATGAAAGTTCTGATTAAAGTGAAGAGATGTACCTAATAATTTGTTCAGATATTGCGTCGTTGCACATACACGTTTTTATATACCCCAGTCTAAATACACGCGAGCGAAGCAGCGGGCGTACCCTAGTAGCGAAATAAATGATCGGAATTTGACTTATTCATTCAATCACAGAGCATTCAAAATCAAAATCTGTATGTCAATCATTGATATATATGTTACCACTAGATTAGCAATCACCGCGCTTATGCCTTGCCACATGCCATACGCCAACTGGCGTATGCGTAGCTAACGTCAGTTCAGTGCTCTGTGTGACGCCGGCCGAGTTGAACTGACAGAAAATATTTTCAAAATAGGCAAATGCACAGTGTAAATGTGCGATTCAAGATCACAAAAACTTAATAAGTCCACTAGAATTACTTTCCACACGTAATTTTATTATTTCTGTGTTTACATCAACGTAAAAATGCAATAAAATAAATAAATTGTAAAATTTTGAAATACAGGTTCAGTGTGACCACTAAAAACTTAGTTTTAGATCCCCACAATTCTGGGAGAATTTTAAATTATGGAATAAATGAATATTTTTTTTTAAATAATAACAACGTTGCAGTGTACCTAAAGATGCAGCACGCCGTGATAAGTGGGTGGAAATAATTCGATTATTGAGAAAAGAGACAGACTGGCTACTTACAAAATATTAAAAGAATTTGCGATACACGCGGGAGATCACATATCCTCAATACTAGTTGATCATTCCCTTTTAGTGGTGGCAAACTAGTGGACGCCCGCAGCTTCGCTCGCGTGGAATTAGACAAAACAATAGTTTCGTTTACACCTAGTTGCCACCCTCCGAGATGAAAAGTACCTACATATCCTACATTTTAATTAATTAATTCAACTGTAAACATTTGTTGCTAATATGAAGCAATTCATCAATTCTATTCATCTTTTAAGTAATATATCTAAGACTACGCTGCGCGGCGCCACCCACACCGTATTATTTTATTATTGCATTATTTTCTTTAGATTGACATTTTAAATTCGTTATATCTTTTTATTCGTTATTCGGATTTTAATAATTTAATAAGTATTTAACAGGTATTGAAACGGTCTTTAATATAATAATATTTAATGGTATAAGGATTAATTCAAAGTTATGAATAATAATGGTTTGATTATTGTCGGCACTGTTATCAACTTTTAAAATATAAAAAAGTAGTTATAGTGGAATAACTACAGTAGTTGGACATATGGTATCGCGACTTTTTGTAAATAATGATGTGATCTGCTAAGTCGTAGTACATTATTTTATTCTATCATCAATAGTTTTCGCAGCGCACGCGATGTAAAGAATATTTTAGGTAATTTTCACACCTTGGGTGTGAAAATTATTGCATTTTTATTAAGGATCCCTATTTTTTTTTAAATGTAAAGATGTTACTCAGTGAAGGTGCAGCTTTTTAATGGTGAATGAATTTTCGAAATCGGTCCAGCAGTTTTTGTGTGAAAACATTACAAACACACATTCAAATACACAAATGTATAATATTATTATATAGCCTATGTCAGAACGTAAAGATGCAGCTTTCTAATGGTGAAAGATTTTTTGAAATCAGTCCAGTAGTTTCTGTGTTTTAACATTACAAACAAATGTTTCCTCTTTATAATATTAGTATAGATTCCATAATTTGCAAATATTTTAAAATAAGATTGTATTACGAAAGGAAATTATTTACTCAAACTTACAAAAAAGAGTATATAAGGCAATTGTATACAAAACTTATGTTATAAAGCGGAGTATGATTTCATTAATTTCAGATCATCAAAATTCAATTTACATATGTAATTCAAATATTTTAAAGTTAATTTAATTTAGTATTAAAACTTTTCTATGGCTTAAAAAAATTGGGTAAAACTTCGCGTGGGTAGGCAACCCTGTCGCGCCGATTCCCGTCATTGCATGTTAATATTGCGATCTTTGTCTAATCTACGCGACGGTATTGTTATTGTGACTTGTGTAAGTGAGACATATATATGTTTACATTCAAATGTTTAGTGATTTCAAAGCTACGTCGTCGCGTTTAAAAAGTGGTTACGCTATATTTGAGGCATTCTGATGAGGTTTGCTTCTCTAGTATATTTAACTCAATGATGTCAATAGACATGTACGCATTGATATATATGTTACCACTAGATTAGTAATCACCGCGCCAAAGCGTTGTCACTGGAATTATGGCCACGGTCTTAATCGTAGCTAACGTCAGTTCAGTACTCTGTGTGACGCCGGCCGAGTTGAACTGACAGAAAATATTTTCAAAATGGGCAAATGCACAGTGATAAAGTGCGATTCAAGATCACAAAAACTTAATAAGTCCACTAAAATTACTTTCCACACGTAATTTTATTGTTTCTGTGTTTACATCTACGCAAAAACGCAATAAAATAAATAAATTGTACAATTTTGAAATATAGGTTCAGTGTGACCACTTAAAACTTAGTTTTAGATCCCCACAATTCTGGGAGAATTTTAAATTATGGAATAAGTGAATATATATATTTTTAATAATAACAACGTTGCAGTGTACCTAAAGATGCAGCACGCCGTGATAAGTGGGTGGAAATAATTCGATTATTGAGAAAAGAGACTGGCTACCTACAAAATATTAAAAGAATTTGCGATACACCCGGGAGATCACATATCCTCAATACTAGTTGATCATTCCCTTTTATTAGTAAACTAGTGGAAGCCCGCAGCTTCGCTCGCGTGGAATTAGACATAACAATAGTTTCGTTTACACCTAGTTGCCACCCTCTTCAAAGACACTATCGATCGAATTTTGTCCTTCGAACTTCATTTTTGTGGAAAATCACCGAGATGAAAAGTACCTACATATCCTACATTTTAATTAATTAATTCAACTGTAAACATTTGTTGCTAATATGAAGCAATTCATCAATTCTATTCATCTTTTAAGTAATATATCTAAGAGAACGCTGCGCGGCGCCACCCACACCGTATAATTTTATTATTGCATTATTTTCTTTAGATTGACGTTTTAAATTCGTTATATATTTTTATTCGTTATTCGGATTTTAATAATTTAAGTAGTATTTAACAGGTATTGAAACGGTCTTTAATATAATAATATTTAATGGGATATGGATTAATTCAAAGTTATGAATAATAATGGTTTGATTATTGTCGGCACTGTTATAAACTTTTAAAATGTAAAAAAGTAGTTATAGTGGCATAACTACAGTAGTTGGACATATGGTATCGCGACTTTTTGTAAATAATGATGTGATCTGCAAAGTCGTAGTACCTACATTATTTTATTCTATCATCAATATTTTTCGCAGCGCACGCGATGTAAAGAATATTTTAGGTAATTTTCACACCTTGGGTAATATTATTGCATTTTTATTAAGGATCCCTATTTTAAAAAAAAATGTTATATAGCCTATGTTACTCAGTGAAGGTGCAGCTTTTTAATTGTGAAAGAATTATCGAAATCGGTATAGCAGTTTTTGTGTGAAAACATTACAAACCTACATTCAAAAACACAAATGTATAATATTATTATATAGCCTATGTCAGAACGTGAAGATGCAGCTTTCTAATGGTGAAAGATTTTTTGAAAACAGTCTAGTAGTTTTTGTGTTTTAACATTACAAACAATTGTTTCCTCTTTATAATATTAGTATAGATTCCATAATTTACAAATATTTTAAAATAAGATTGTATTACGAAAGCAAATTATTTACTCAAACTTACAAAAAAGAGTCTAAAAGGCAATTGTATACAAAACTTATGTTATAAAGCGGAGTATGATTTCATTAATTTCAGATCATCAAAATTCTATTTACATATGTAATTCAAATATTTTAAAGTTAATTTAATTTAGTATTAAAACTTTTCTATGGCTTAAAAAAATTGGGTAAAACTTCGCGTGGGTAGGCAACCCTGTCGCGCCGATTCCCGTAATTGCATGTTAATATTGCGATCTTTGTCTAATCTACGCGACGGTAATTGTTATTGTGACTTGTGTAAGTGAGACAGATATATGTTTACATTCAAATGTTTAGTGATTTCAAAGCTACGTCGTCGCGTTTAAAAAGTGGTTACGCTATATTTGAGGCATCCTGATGAAGTTTGCTTCTCTAGTATATTTAACTCAATGCATGTACGTATGTTATTACTGTAAGGAAAATGTATAAATATATGATAATTCCCTCCGATACTATGTAAAGTAGGTACCTACGTACCTACACATTCAACCATCTGTCTTGTTATTTCAGAAGTTATTTGCCTGAGCTTATCTTCCACGAAGACCGCTTCGCAGATTTGGGTTTATAACAAATACACGTTTATCTACGTTTTACACATGCCATAGAAATCTGTACATAACTTGTTTCTTTCTTTTTAATTATTTTATTAAGTTCAAAAATATTTTTCAGCTTACGCAATCAGGTTTTTCGTTTTAGTAGTAAATAGATTTATTTTGATAAAAGATATAGATACATTGATTTTTGCAAGCTATTTACGAAACCTATGCGAAACCCTATATTTTGATACGTCACTCTATAGATTTTAAAAAAAAATTTAAACCTAAAGGTGCCAAAAGTCGGCCATGTTAACTTTCATAAATTTGACTTTGACATTGAATTTGAAATAATTTGACCCACGCAGTAATAGATTTATAGAGTAATGATAAATCTATGCACGCAGTAATTACTTGCTCAGTGATTTGACCCAGTGTCACTTTCACAGTGAAGACCATACATATTTTCAAATACCCATAATAAGTACCTACCACAGAGTACATTTTATAAGTACGAATATACACGGTTGTTTCACAACACTTACATTACAAAGAAAAGATACAGTTCATTTTTTCTTTTCCATTTCTATTCACACTTAAACCAGCTCCAACCGCGTAAATATCTCGGCAAATATTCTTCGTATCTGCAAGTAGGTATTGCCCGTTTCTGATATTATTTTGTATTTCATTTACCTGATCCAACCAACCAACAAACTCTTTAACGTTATGGTGGCTTTACACTCGGCTGGATTGAAAGCAGCGAGCCACAGATTCGCACCTGTTTGTGACGTCAATTCATATTTTTACGGAAAGTAAACGGCCTTTATTTTACGTGCAAAGCTAAGTTGTCTCCTTACTGGTAATGTGGACTTTATTTTTATGATAAGGTGATCCCAAATTATAGGAAGAGCCAAAAATTGGACTCAGTATCATTTCTTGGAAGAGGCCTATGTCTGGACATATCCAGACTATATGTTTATTACAAGTAACATTCTTAGTATTGTTTATAAATGAAGTATCGTATGGAAACAAGATAAATCGATGAATGAATGAAAATGATAAACGTCAAAAAATAAAAACGCGATAAAGTGAAAGTGAATTATTATTCTCACCACCACGTAGGTATTTATTATGCCATAACATAGGAAAGGATCAAGGTAAGTTACTTATATTTGCTAAATATTGTACTTCTAGGCGAGATTCCAATCTTTTCTTCTTTGGACCAATCTATTATACATACTATTGACGTCTATTATTATAGCGTGCTGCTAGGAATCAGCAATAAATTATAGAACACCACATTTTTGTTCATGTGTGTTCGTGTGAATCCGTTGCCGACAATTGTGTGGAGCCACCGTTATACAATGTGATACTATCTGATGCCACATGTAAACATGTCACATTGGGCCGATACGTGCCGATAGGGTATTGGCGGAATGGTCTGGAAAATCAAATTTGTGTAACATGTATATATAACTGCTGTGCTAGAATATTCGTGTAGTTATGTTGACTTTCATATCTATGAAAGTATCTACGATGCTTGTGATGTATGAATCAATATATTTTGAACCGACGTCGAATGTAGAGGGGAGGTTCTATATTCAACTGTTTTATTTATGTTTATGATAACTTCATCGTTAATTAGACGATTTTGATGAGTCTATTTTATTTGGTAGAACGTACATAAAGGTGGTAGCATATTTATTTATTTAAACCTTTTATTGCATGTAACAATATGGCGGACTTAATTTCTAATGGCATTATATACCAGTCATATAAATTTCATGAACCCTAAGAGTAGTAAACAAGCATAATAAGGGTAGTAATAGTTGTGTAAAGTGCCCTGTAGCGTCGGTGTTTGTGTATGGATATTGATGATTCGACTTTTATTTGAAAGGGCTGATTACAGAGTAGGTCCTATATGTATAAATTTAATAAAAAAAAGCATTACAACGATGAGTATGATGTATATGATAAGCAATAGTAATTTTAGTATACAGAGTAATTTTAGTATACAGAGAACTATAGCACGAATACACTCGAGCCTGGGTTCAAACTCAGCGGTATGCGATAACGACTTAGATAGATGGCTTAACGCTCCCTCTGTACACAACACTCGGAAAAGTTTGCCACTTGTCTACCGAAACCGATGTAGCATAACACTGTCGATAGGTTGAAGTAGGACCCCGGGTATATTCTACCAGTAGGTTTTTTTCTCACCTTTTCAAAGGAACGTTAAATTATCTGCTTTGTCATGAAATTACCCGGGCTTATAGTGTTATGAGTTCAGGATATTGTTTGGCAACCATCCAAGAGCGTCCACGTTAGCCAGTTTGACTTCTTGTTGCAGATTGAAAGCTCTGCCGCAGGCAACTGTTACAATAAGAACAAGAACAGTTGCTTCTCTTTTTGTTTTAAGAATATGTCTTGCCCAAATTATTCGAAAGAGGACTTATATTGCTATGCTTTGAGCTATAAACATCGTTTTCTTATTGATATTTCTGGTGTATTTTGATTGTATACAAACAAGGTTAATAGTTTATTTACCTTCCATTGGTTTGCCTTATTTGCCCGAGAGACTGGTAGAAAATGTCAAAGGCATTATACACGTCTGTTTATTGCATCTCTTTTAAAGCGAAATCCTATAATAGTTTTAATCCTAAATAAAATAATTTTAAATAACATCACGCCTATATTTTTCCAAAGGGGTAGACAGATATATGCATACACCCACTTTTCACCAGTTATATACCTCTAGCTTAGTAATCACGATTACGACCACAAGAACACCGAGATGATAAATATGAATTTATTGGTCCTGTCTTCTATAAAGTGATAATGTTTTAGAGTATAATAATGCTTTGTCGTAGTCTGTAGGTATGTCTAGGTTGAAGACCATGTCAAAGTCCTTTGTCAAGCTCAAGTGGCTCCCAATTTGTTTCTGCCGCTCGCTTGCATCCGAACTGCAGCAAAAGCACCTTGTTTGGTGCAGTTTTCATGAAAATATTGAAATAAAATGGCGCCGGTAAGTCACCAATGTTTGTTTTGATCTTAGAGTTTTGATATTGCGTAGTATTTCTATAAACAATCCTTATATTTTTATCATAATAATGAGCCTCGTATCGAATGGTTAGGGCATAGTGTGCCAGACTGGCCATGTGTATATTGGGGACTTCAAACGCCTTGGAGAATCTTAATGGAGAAGATTTTTTGACGATATTTTCTTCAGCAACACCATAGCTGAGCTAAGCTACGATCTATAAAATAGACGTTATGATATTTTTTTTTATATTGTTTTAACTATTGTACTGTTCTCATAATTGCTTTTTAAACTATAAACTGGTCTTTTACTTTATTTTACTAGGGGAAAGATGTAGTAAGTAATATATAAGTCTTTGGGTGACGGTACATTAAATGATAATAAAATAAAATGTATCCACCTACTTGGAGACTAAAGTCAGTCTCGGTCTAGCAAGCGTTGTTTTATTACACAACCTTGGAGCATCCGCTGATGTAATGATTATCAGTGATGATGAGGAGTAATAATGGTTACTGATGATTATTGTATTAGTATTCGTGAGCTCCTTTGTCCGCACTTAGCTCGGCCATATCAAGCCAGCTCAATGGCTAACCTAACGTCCTTAGGGTTGCTTGGCTACGCGTACATACTGACGGTCATAGTAATATTCATGATGTAGTGACCAAGATGATGATCAAAATGTCGTGTATGTATGTTCAAAACACTTACACATGCTCGTCCTTTGCGCTCGGCACGAAGAACTTGCATTCCCGCTTCTGGAATGTACTCTCGATCCAACTGCGTGTGGTTTTCTGTAACAATAAGACGGCTGGTGTCAAAACTAGTAAGTAAAGAAAGAAAGAAAATCTTTATTTTGTCCAATAAAAGAAGAAATAAACAAAAGAAAAATATAAGCCTAAGTTACAATGAGACAAAATTGGACTACTCTCAGCCTGTGCCGTGGTACTGAGTGAACCGCGGCTGCTGGTTTTCAGAGTAGCCCCTAAGTAAAGACTTGAATGAATTCGATAACACTAAAGATACATTTGCCGAATCATCTGTGTAGCTAATCATTCATTAACAACTTATTTCAGCCCTTACACTGTTAAGCGTTCTTCTCTCGGAATAGGAGATTTAATATGCCTGCAAACATATTACGGAAAAAGTAAAGCAAGTTCCTCTTCTTTACCGCGGGTTTTTTTTTTTAATTCAGCTTCCTTAGAAAAGTCGTTGGAGCATAAAGCAGTAACTTAGTAGAACCCAGACTCTTTCGAATGAAAAATCGAATTTAAACCTCTGGGCTTATAACAGTAGCACGGACTGGTCCTTACTCTATGGTAGTAGTATGTTAGGTACACCACGAAAACAACTACGACTTAAGAATTCGTAAGTTACGACTTACGATGAAGTAGGTACCTATGCTCCAGGCCTCTCCATGAAATACTACAGTTATACCACTACGGTTTACGTTACTAGAAAACAGATTGGATGTATATTAGCCTATTAATAAACCTATTTTAACAAATTAATTTTTCAATTGAAAGTGATCAAACACTATACTATCTTTAATAGGTTTAATAATTATTTATAAATAACACAGAAATTTAGTAAATATATTATTCCTCAATTAGAATATAAAATTCTTACAGTAACCTGCAAGCTCAACAATTTCTGAGAATAAAAAATAAGTGTTGCTCACAAAAACCCTAACACACAGGCGGTTCCTACAAATAAGAGACATAAACAGTACATATTGCTAACAAATGTGATTTATATTCGTTACTCGCTGGGAAATTGGCGGGTACGATGCACGGAAACAACGGAGGAGAGCGGAAGTTGGTGTTTTGTCACTAAATAATGGCTGTCACTTGTCAAATTTGTCGCAAAAGACGGCTGTCACATGTCACAAATTCTATTAGCGAACGTAGGGGAAAGATAGCAAGGCTCTTTACATATGTAATGAATTTGTTTTTAAAGTCACATCAGAACATAAAAGGATTGTTATTTGTATATTGAGTCTTTTTATGTTATTTCATTTCAATAGCACGTAATAAAGTCAAAGTCAAATAATTTATTTCGCTATGAGGTGATTAGACACACTTAACGAAAGTCTAGGTAACTACAAACTACTTAAAGAAGAGATACAATTATAATGCTATTCAAAACTGATCATTATAAGGTAAAGAATTAATAGGACCCGCCTACTTATTTAAGAAGAAGAAGATATTTATTTTTCACACAAAACACTATACAATCGACAAATTAACAATGAACTTAAAGCTACTTAAACTATGCACAGTGTCATGCGTGAAAAACTGAATTTACAAACTTGTGCGAATAGAATTGAAGGAATGTGTGAATAGATCTATTGTTTTCGCAAGATAACTGTCCTCTAGACATGTCGGAGGCCTTCGGGTGGCCAAAAACATCCGATTGTCGAATTGGCCAATCTGTACTGCCAATTAGAACTTTTCAGCTGCGAGGCGAAGTTCTGCAGTGTAACGTTAATGAATTCCAGGCAATAATATATTTAGAATTAGAACCGAAAATATGTATGGACTAGTTATATATGATGTGTAGCTAGGATGATTACAAAACAAGAACCAAGCTACAACAGTAGGACGCCAGCTGCTCTCAACTCAGGGATAATAACAGTCTGGCGTAAACTTTCTGTTTGTCAATCTCATGTGCAGCGTTTCGGCAATCGGATGTTTTGAGAATTTGCTATTCTGTTTCAGCAATTAAAATCATTGAAACGTACGTTGGCACCACCGGATACATTCAATAAATTTTCTCGTATTTCGGGGAAAAAAAAAGGAAAGTCTATGGATTGAACGCCGGAAATCATTTGGATCATTGAAGATTGCGCGGGAAAATGAAATAGTGAGAAGTAAATTTACCTACGTGTATTTTATTTTAAAAAAAATAGCAGTATGTAATGTTTTATTTTTTTATAGATGATTGTGTTGAACATAGGAATTAAATGCTCTTTATTACACCTACGTCATAAATCATAATACACAAGAGAAAAAACATTTTGCAATTTAGATTAAAAGATTAGTTGTGATCAAAGAAATTGGAGTTCGCAAACTCAATTTTCTTTTCACGACTCATCGAAAAATACGTCACCTTACTCCATTTTAGGGGTTACATCAAGTATTTGTCAGTGTCAGTAATTATATATTTAGCATTATACAACAAATTAAATAAAACAGCAAGCAAAAGCGCCGCTGTTGTTAAGACATTTATAAATGCTCTCATTAATTCCGCCATTTTGTATTTACGAGCAGTTTTGGTTCCGGCGTTCCCAGCGGAAGTAACGCAGGAAGGAATTCAGAGCTTCGTTCCGGTGTAAAAGTGCTTGTTTATTAATGAAATGAAAACACTCGCATTATGCGGCCAGATCCATACAATCTATGACAAATGAATGTTACATATGCAGAAATATTATGTAGGGTGGAATGGAGGCAATAATTACAGGGCTGGCACAATTACTTTACGACTAAAGCAAAGTAAATACATTAAATGTCTTGCTTAAAATAGGAATAAGTATATATATACAAGGTGTCCCAAAATTCAACGATAATCCTGAACCAGAGGATGGCCCTGCTAATGACTACTCCAGGAAAAAAAAGAAAAAAAATCTCCATACTTTTTTTTTACACCACGATGAGTGAAAGTGGACTGAAAGTAAATTTGATCAAAATTTTTTGGGAAAACAATGATTTTAATTGTTTATTGTGTGAAAACTACAGACATCATAGGAATTTTAAGATTTGTGGTAGATAGCAGTACTACTTAGGTCACGGATACAAAAAAAATAACAGAAATATCTTAAAAATTGTGGTCATGGTAGTTAAAAATATCATGAGGGGTGTCAATTTTCTAAGAATTTCCTTTTTATAATGTAATTTGAAAAAAAATCGAGATATTTTTTTTTTCTTTTTTTTCCTGGAGTAGTCATTAGCAGGGCCATCCTCTGGTTCAGGATTATCGTTGAATTTTGGGACACCTTGTATATATATATTCAAGATTTATTTTATTTGTGGTGCACAGATTCTATGCTATCAGTAGAAAAAATGATCTATTTTTGTAACAGGTATAAAGTTTTATCGAACTTCATAAACATAACAATAGTAGAAAATTTAAAAATCTAACCATATTTTACTAACGCTTACCTAACTTAGCAAATGTTCTGTGTATATAATATTTCAATGAATTTAAATTTTAAATTAATACTAAAAACTAACCGTTTGATAAAATCAAAATACGATCTGTTATTTTAAATAGACGGTAAAATCAAAATACGGTCTATTATTTTAAATAGAACGTATTTTGATTTAGTGCGATTCGTTCTGAAATACTGAGAATCGAACAAAGAAAACGTTTTCTTTATTTGAATTACCACAGATTACTTTAAGATTTAATAACGAGGTGAATTTATATCATTGTTAATTCATGTTTTCTGTGCCAAGGTGCGTGCATCATATCAAAAGCATCTCTAAATAAATATTCATAGGACGTATATGTGGATGTAATAGAGAATGCAAACAATGGGCTTTATTTAGCTTCTGTATGCGTTGCTAATAATTTATCATGGTTACAAATTTATTACTGCGATGATAGCCCACTGGTTGAAATTCGGTTTATTATTCGAAATGGTCCGTGTTCACTTTCGACAACCTGAGAGAAGCTTACCGGTTTCAGAAATTAATTAATTTATAAATTAATTTTAAATTTCAAGTAAGATTAAAGTAATTTACAACTGAGTCTGTTTCAGTCTGTAAAATCCTTAGATGAAATACCTAGTTTCACATTAGTTTCTATTGTAGAATATCATATTTATGATATAGTTTGAATCTCACTAGTATAAGAAAAATGCCAATTCCTCTTCGAATTTAATATTATTAAGGTTGTCTATTTTTGTGAAATTCCCTGGCACGACTTATCTAAAGAATGCTTCTTTCCACTCGAATTCTATATTCACCTAGCGAGAAAACACATGTATGAAATGTCAATTGTAGTGTTTAAGGTACATTCAATTTTTTTGTGTCCTCATGAACTCGATGCGAAATTTTAATTCGTAGCGAAAATGTTTCACATGCCAATATCTCAAGTAATTACAATGTAAATATAAAACAGGGGAATATGTAGGTATAGTTCTTTTTCTTTTATTAACCATCATTAGAAAGTCCCTAAGCGAATCGAAAAATTATCTAGCATTATACAAGAGCTATAACTTACATTATACTTTCAAATTGGAGCAGGTCATTGCCTACGAATTTACCTTAATAGAACGGTTAGCACCCGCATACGAATATGTGCTTGTGTAACTTGCTCCATTTTTACCTATATAAAATCATTGACTACAACTGATAGTTATATTTTATGATAATATTATTCTTACATGAGAAAAGCTTGTTATTTTAAAAGGAAATTTCGTATTTTTATATGAAGGGTTGGGCAGAGATTTACACACCCAATGTTCAGTAGTTATGTATCGGTTCCATGTGGTAGTGGGGAATAACCAAATAACATTTTGCCCAACCCGGATTCGAAACCAGAACCTCTAACATAACATCCACTAGACGAATAATGAAGTGGCTAATTAAAATTAAGATAATTATTGGTATTATACCACTTATTTAGCATTAAAATAATCGAAAATAAATACAAGTACCTATCAATTCAATATAATGATCGAATGAAATGGTGAATTCATCCGGCGCGTGTACGCGTAATACTACACGGAGATTTAGTCAGTTAAGTCTGAGGACCTAAAGCTAGCTGGATACATGTCGGTACGGCAATTAAATGATCAATTATTGGTATTATGAGGTATTCTGGCGGAACCTTTGTCGTTTGCAAGAAAAACCCTTTTGCTTTAGAAATAAAAAAGGATGAGAATTCTTATAAAATTAAGGACAAATATATGTATCTAATGGTGTATACATTCAGGGACAGCTTGTTCGGAGCACATCCTACTTCATAAAGTCTTATGCTTATGACCATTAGACCGAAAATAGCTTGTTTGAAGTGTAGTGTCGGTCGAGTGAGCCTAGCTTCGATATTTCTCGTTAATGAACAATAAAAACATGAATTGGCGGCTTTGATAAACAAATAAACATGTACTAGAGGAAAACGTTTGTGTGGTAAAATCAATACTAAAGCCTGTAGGCTAGAATTCATTTTGCAACAGCTGTAATCAGATTTCCAGTTCCATTGTTTGGACGTGCCCGTCTATCAGCCATATTGTTCGTGCGTATCCAGAGGTTAGTAAGGTTGGTGTTTACCGATGCAACAGTGAATTGTGTTTTGACTATCCAGATATTACTATTACTATACAGAATTTTCTCTGCAGGCACCATGACGCACTTATGAAAGAACAATATCGACTTAAAAAAGTTTCATAACTCATAGTTGAAATTACACGCCGTGCCCGCCGCCGTCTCTTCAAACAGACTGTTGGTAGAAATTGGTCCTAGGTTTGGTACTTCTAAACTTCTATGTACGTACTCCAGACTTATGGAGTACCGAATAAAACTTTAGGAATAAAATTGTCAAGGGCTTGGAAAACAAAACATAAAGCGGCAATATCTATAGCATAGTATGAAATTTTGCGGTGAATTTTTCCAATCAATCTTAAAATTGGAGTATTCCCGTCGTCCATTAAAAATTCCGGTAAAACGAGAACTAAAATTACC
Source organism: Carterocephalus palaemon (assembly GCA_944567765.1). Taxonomy (NCBI): domain Eukaryota; kingdom Metazoa; phylum Arthropoda; class Insecta; order Lepidoptera; family Hesperiidae; genus Carterocephalus; species Carterocephalus palaemon. The sequence goes on along the minus strand of OX155655.1, from coordinate 2,881,285 downwards.
TGAGGGAATCAAAAAAAAAGATTTAAATAGCGTGTCAAAAATATTTTTTATGAAATTCTGTTTCGGTTGGTAAGTTGTTGGTAAGTTGTTTTACTACTGTTTGATTGTGTTTAATAGCTAATTATGTTATATGATTTTATCAATGTAATTATCCTAACTTATTCAAAAAAGGGGTTAAAAAGTTATTTTTACTGCACTATTTAATTTGTATTGTTTTAGTTTAAGCTAAATAAATCGTAGTTTAACTTGCAAGTTAAACTACGCTATTAGACAATGATATTCTCTTACAACCGGAAGAGGACGTACCGAGATTACTGCATAGCTGACGTTTTAAGCACACTTAAAATTAATATTAGCAAACAAAGGAATAGCTCTCCTTAAACATAACGCTTTGGTCACAACGCACAGGCGGGCGGAAAGCGGATAGAAGTCGCTATCATCATATTTTTGATCCCCGTTTCTTGGGGCAATTATCATAATCTTTATCATGATTGGCAGCAACTAGCTAACACTACTAGCTACTAGCTACTTACCTGATTCTAGCTACTACCTCGTTCTCACTTTACTGCCTATCAGATGTTATCAGCGGCTTCGGTCACGATGAAATGGACATTGTGGCTGTATGAAAATACAAATTCATCCACCAAATCAAGGGAATCTTTTACATAATAAGTACCAATTACCTGGAACATAGGTACAAGGTACGTAATTCGGTACGTACGTTGTTAAGTTTGTTTGGATTGACTGCTAGAGAATGCCGACAAGTTCTCTCTTTCAAGACTTAAGTCCGCCCGTTGTAAAAACTTTTTCTGAGTTTGAAATAACTTTATTTATTTATATAAATAAAAATAAAATCCGCTGACCCTATTCAATATGAACACACCTTAACTTAACGACACGACGACGTAATATCGCAGAACCCTTCTGAAATCCTGACAAACTGAGACACAAAACAGTCGGGATTAAGCTTTAACGAGACAAGTTAAAGTAATTCATTTATGTGAGTATCACCTGGAGGCTAATCCGTAAAGTTAGAATGGGTGAGTTTCATTCACACCACCACCTCCACAATCCTTTCATTGTCCTACTGTTGGACTCGGTTCTTATCTCGGACTGAGAGGAGAAAGGGTGTAGTTCACGCTGGCCATTTGCGCCTTGGCAGACTTCGCATCCCTTCGAGAGTATTATGGAGAACTCAATTCTAATCCGTGAGGACTCTTCAACAAAATCCAAATCATCCTATTGAGGTAATTTTTTCATCCATCATCCAAATTAATTTAAACAAATTTGATTAATTCGGAACGTGAATCACGAACGTGATTGAATTGAGTTGCGTGATACGCGACCGGGATTGACCGACCGATCATTATCCAGATTAAATGTGAGAGGCTAATTTTTTAAATAAAATATTACATGAAAATAAAGCATCATCAACGCTTCGCATGAATACGTAGAGTAGACCGTGGACCGGTTTGGTGACTACTGGTGAAAGAATTTCATTGGTGATTCCGTGCCACGGAGGGCACGTCGTCGTTCCCGGTTTTTTAATCGTTAAGACTTGATGAAGGTTCCTCGTTCGAGTGTCTGTAGTGTTTTTTAGTTAATAGGGGGATAACCACAAAAACCGAATCTCAAAATCCTTTCACTTAAAGAAAGTTACAGTATTTCCGGGTGCTATAGGCTACTTTTTACGTGAGTAAATTCCCTGGCATCAGTTGGTAATTATAAACAGAAAAAGACGAGTTATTGTCTGAACGCTCCAAAACTCTTCACAAAGGTCTCAAGTGGGTGTCATTATCAGGGGCATGGGCGAATGTCCAAAAGGCTTCTTATTAAAAGCTTTTTAAGCGTGAGCATTTCAAAGTTTGCTCACCGCCGTGATTTTATTGTGAACGAGCTTTATCCATACTAATATTATAAATGCGAAAGTAACTCTGTCTGTCTGTCTGTGTCGTTTTCACGCCAAAACTACTGAACCGATTTAAATGAAATTTGGTACACAGACAGTCTAGAGCCTGAGGAAGGACATAGGCTACTTTTTAATCTATTATTATCTCTAATTCCACGCGAGCGAAGCTGCGGGCGTCCACTAGTAATCAATATTTTCTCTGGATAGCTGAATAACATTAATAGATTATAACTAATTGGAAGCAACGGCATTATAATTAAAATGAAAGATACAAGGAATAAATAGAAGAACGCGTTTAGAACTAAGTTCAATATTTAGGAAATACAACCCTCCCCATATACAATTATCTGCTTGACTATCGATACTCGAACGCACACTGCACACCACACTCTTCTAAATTGAGACAGAAAGAGAGGCATAACACTTTATCTTACTTTCTTTCTACCAATCAATTTTTACCGCAAGCCGCGTTAAAGAACATGGTTCCAATAGTGATATCAATATATGCATAAAATTACTACACGATAATATCAGCATATAAATTGTTACTAGTTAGGGATGTTGCGGCAAGATACGCTTCGAAATCACAGGCGTTGTCATGCATATAAATTAATGAGATGGGTTTGGGACCATATGTATATGTATATGGGGATGGACCATATGTATATGTATATCTTGTTTCAAAAGACAAATCATCATATTCGTCTGAAATTTTTTTACGTCTATGTATATTGATTAATTAAGTAAAAAAGGTTACCATAGTATTCATTGCTTCCAAATGGCTCATTTCGTTGACATTAATGGGTCCGTTGGTGCAATCGGTAATGACCCTGCCTATTACGCCAGGGGTCGTGGGTTCCAATCCCACTCAGGACAATCATGCGTGTGACGAATACTTGTGTTTGTTTTGTGTTATGGAGAAAGAAAGGGTTGTCATGATGATGATGATGATGATATATCAGTCTCTGACACACATAGCACAGACTCGCGCCTTGTTTGGTGTCAGATGACCGAGTGTGAGAATGTCCATGATATTTATTTATTTACATTATTATTTGTAAGAATACATTACGTACGACACGAAATTAAGCATTCCGTGCACTTCGATCAGTGTGTCATTTTCAGAGCGCATAATATAATGTAATCTACCTTTTATATACTGTATGATGTATTGCAAAGATTAAATGGAAAGCAAATCAGAAAATCAATACTGCTGGGTTATAGAGCCAAGCCAACTAGGAGAGTGGGCAGAGTAGCCTAGCCTGTAACTAAATTGTCGCTACGCCGTAGCAAGCGAGAATTGGCACGGCGCTCCTAGCACGTAATCGTAGACTCGCTACGGCAGCGAGCGTATGCAAGTTTTTATGGGAACAAGTAATGAAATCATGCGGGCACCCAATTTTTGAATCTAAAAGAAAATCCTTTTGATATTCGTACTGAATAAGTTTCGCATGCGAATTTTGTGACGAGTTAATTGTGGGATGGTAATACGAACAGTAAAAAGGTTTTTTTTGACTTTTCCGTAGTATTTAAATATAATACCCCCTATATAATACACCGTATACCTATTAATATACCTACCTAAAATACCTATTAAAATAGGATCCACCAGTGATCAGACATAAATCTCAACATTCATTTTACTTATCATTAAAATTTTACGACCAATTTTAGCTGGCTATTAATGATAAAACATGATATAAGGAACGGGGAACCTTCTGCATTGCTAATCAGCTCAATTCGGGATATAAACTAACAAGTAATCAGGTATTCCCTAATGGAGCGGCACGTTCTATGTTATTATAGTGGAAATTCCAAGTTTCCAAGTAGGTAAGCTCGAAGTTAGTGGGCAAATGTAATGCGTCTTCGTTGACAACTGCCTTAAATCTTATAAGTACAGAATTTACCTAGAGGTTCTCAAACTTATTTTGTCTAGCACTTTTTGAGAATAAATAATTTTCATGAAATTCTATTAAACATTTTGTGTCTATGTTGGACAGCCTAGATGTAAAGGCTATGCTTACCATGAAAATTCAGTGTAATCAGAAAACACCTTTTTATATCAGAAGTGGTGTTAATTCAGCTTGAAAGATTAGGCCTAAACTAAGAGCATTCAATTTAAATATATGATTAGATAAGTTATTCGTGTTTTTTTGCTACAACCCATACACGTCCCACTGTTGGGCACGAGTCCCTCTAAAAATCATAGCTGCTGTCTAGAGCATCTCCACCACGCTGATCCAATGCGGATTGGTGGAGGGGTTACCCAGCTGGGCTGACCCAGTGTTGAATGTTCTCCCAACCCCCCACCCGAAGGTCTTTGATAAGGTTTAATGATTCTTTTTACCATTGAAAACACCCGGGACCGTTGTGTGTATTGTGTATCATCCGTACTGGAGCTACGTGGCGTACGCTACAGGCTTCTCAGTTGTGAAAAGTTTACCTACTTTGTTTCCTACGAGAACATTGTACTCTGTGTTTTATACATATAATGAAAAATCATAGAATTATAATACAATCAGAATAAATCTGAGCTCGATACGTAGTCTTTACTGAATTTAACCAGGTTGTGTCTGGGCTTTGAATAAATCTTTAATAAAACTGTCAGATTTCGGAATCGATCACTTGATCAATACCAATTCCGATAATATATAATTTTAATGTGCCCTTATCATGGAATTATTAAACACTAGCCCTGTTTTTTTTTGTCCACAAAGAATTTTGACAAGAATTTAGTTGCGATTTTACTGATTTAGACTGAGTGTTAATGTAAAAATATTAATACTAATACTTTGCAGTATCGGGAAGTTGACAGCAAATCAACCAGAAACCTCCAGAATCCAAGAAACAGCCGCCATGAAAGTAAATTCTGAGTACTTAACCGGGTGATTTATGTGTAAATAAATCTTCAAGCGATCCAATTACGAAGCTTAGCTACACGTTGAGTAACTCGAATCCTGACGAGTAGAAGGTAGTTAATGTTTCCAATCAATGTTTTCGCGTTAATGTCAAACGGAGTTGTCTCAAGCGGTGAAGCGAGCGTATCAGCAAATTTACGCAGTATTATTAGGTACAACTCAAATAAGAAGATCGTAGTGTCGCAGTTTCCATTAGCCGAAACGAAAGTACATAGTAACTATCGTGACTAATTACACATTGGCAGGTTTCACAAGGTATCTAGAACATAGAGAACTCTCAGACATTCAAGTTTACTTACAATGCTTTCTTCACCATAATATCAGGTTTGTGCGTGCCGTTGGAATTTGAACACGGACCTCTCAAATAGCTCATCCTTTGCTTTATATTAATCAGTTTAGAATAGCATTATATCTCTTCTCTTTAAGTAGTTTGTAGTTACCTAGACTTTCGTTAAGCGTGTGTAATCACCTCATAGCGAAATAAATTATTTGAATTTGAATTTATAGAAAGTTAACAAGATTGATGTTGGGCAACTGATTCGTGACTTTTTGAATCAAAAATTCAATAATGGCGAATGAACTATGAATGAATGGCCGCAAGTGGATTTGAGCATGTTCATTTATTCATTCGTTCTTGTATGTGAGCTAATACCGCCGGCTAATACGGGTCGTTTGCTCGTACTATTATGCTTTTGGATTCAAGTGTTTGCTATAGGTAGGTACTTTGTGTGCAACAAGTTATGAAGCTTGAGCGGCGAAGGCGATCGAGATTAGAAAAACTTGATTCAAATAAAAATCTAATTTAATTCAGACAATAATTACTTATTTATACTAACGACAACCTACTCTGTCCGTTATGGAAGAAAAAGTGTATCCTATCTTCGGTCATGCGGCCTCTTCAAGAAGCAGTTGCTGCGTCAGCTCTTCTTTCATCATGGTGAAAACAATCGTTGAGTCTGGTTGAATACCTTCGGGTGCCTTCAGAACATCAGACACTGAGTTGGCCACTATCTAACAACTAACACCCGTGGAGCAGCGTGGTGGAGTATGCTGTAGACCTCCCGCTGATTTGTCTGTTTGGGAAACCAGTGCCGTGCAATAACTATTTATTAGAAAGTTAGTTATAAGTATACCATTTAATTATTAATGTTAATATTATTGTGTTATTGCAACAAAATAACAATAAAAGTTAAATAAAATAGAAGTACTTACTACATAAGCATATCTGCATCACATACTATGTTATTATGTGATGCAGATATGCTTATCCAGTAAATACTAATGTTTTATTTGATTTATTGCCTTATTCTTATGTGTTCCCAAAGGAAACGTGGATTTAAGAGCACTTCTATATTTTACGACGATACAGTTCAAGCTGACGTGGCACAGGTGGCTGGGTTTGAATGGACAGCGCACAACGCAACTTGACTACAGTACAACATTTTCAATTTGTTTTCACGTACATTCCGAATAAATTTGAAAAATAAATTGTATAGATCAGTGGCGAACATATAATAGTAATATGATGTATTTAAAAAAATTTGCACGTGATTTTAGGATAAGTTCGATATCACGGCTTTCCAATCATTAATACTAGTACTACTAGCTATAACTATTTTTTTATTGATACTTTGTTGTGTGATTATTTTGTTATGTCATTCATGTTGTAGCATTTTTTTTTTCTAGATTATCGTGTTGTGAATTTTCATGTACTAACATCGTTTATGAGTCTTTTGTATACTAACACTTATGGATCACCGTTGTCCGCTTAAATAAATATTTTCATTTAATTTCATTTCATTTAATTAAGGGAGAAAATAAATTATTTCTATTTCTATTAGAATTACAAGGATAGGTCAAATCAAATTGTGGATGAACACTTTTTATAAGCTTTTATTAAGGCCAGTGAACGTAGTTACCGTAAACCAGTGGCCGACTAATAGTCGAAATTCGAAAATAATTCATTATTTAAATTTTAAGTATGAACGTTTTGAAACGATGACGTGTTGGAAAAGTTTCGTTTCACGAAGCTTTTTGTGTCTAATGTGAATAAACGCAAATGAATATAATTAATATTTAATGCGAAGTTACAAAAGTCTTGGTGAAATTATGGATTTGACCTTACCTGATATCCTAAGAAAGAAGTCGACATTTCTGAGCAGGTATACTCCTAGGCATATAAGATATATTTTATGCAGGAATTGTTGTTGTGCATGACGAACAAATTCTCTCGGGAAATACCATTCTCGGACATTCGCCAGAGCGCTGTTCCAACGAGTTCCGTCTTTTGACTTTAAATGAAACAATCCACTATTAGCTTTGGGCCCCAGGGCTTTCCCAAATAACCTGCAAAAGTAGAAAAAATGCCTGTCCTCGGGAAAACATCTGATAGACTCGCTGTCTTTATCATGCCAACGGCACAAGCTAGAAAGCCTTCTGCGGGGCCCAGTTCTTTATTCTTACTTGTACTTAGTATGCGGTGACGGCCCTGTGGCTATCGAACTCGCCTCTATCGAGCAGTCCGGGTTCAAACCCAAGCGGCACGCCCCAATGACTTTTCTAAATTTTTTGCAATTTAAGAAATTAAATGGCACTTGCTGTAACGGTGAAGGACACGTCGTGGGAAAACTTGTATACTGACTGCAAACTGAGAGTTGTTCATAATGTTCTCGAAGGCATGTGAAGTCTGCCAACCCGCACTGTGCAAGCGTGGTGGACTAAGGCCTAATCCTCCCATTCTGAGAGGAGACCCGTGCCCAACGGACAACAACAAAGGAAGGGTTATGTTGTACGTAGTATATTATATTCTCTGTGATTTTACTTAAATGTTACACCCCTTGAGCTGAATCTGGTTCGATCAAAATTCGATTCAAATCAGGGTTAATCGTACTCAGTGGAATGAATTAAGGAACACCTGCAGAATTGATTACCAAAGCAGGCACGGCTTCAGCAATGAATATAAAATGCAGAAAAACAAGTTTAACCTTCAAACGTTCTATATATGCTCTACACGTTGAACTAAGTACTCGTATATACCTTAACCTTTAAAGCAATACAGCTGGCTCTGCTAAAACAGCAACAGTCGATTATCGTTGACGATTAACACAAGAGACGGGACTAAGAACGTTTCGACTTTGAATTCTAACATTTAATTGCACCCCATATCCTACTGAAGCCTATTACGACCGTACATTAACCCTCTATGAGAAGTATTGTTGGGTGTTGTGACCTGGATTCTGAGGACAAATATAGCTCCGGCCGTGGACCCCGGCCTAAGGCAGGAGGCAAATTGCGCAGGTACGTATGTGAGATTGGTAAACATAAATGTTGTTATACGTTATAGGTGGTAGATCCTATAGGGAACCAAATAGGTTTTATATGAAACCTAATTGGTTCCATATAGAGTTCACCGGGGCAGTACCACCACCCGCCACGGTATCTAGTACCATTTCTGTTGTGTAGTAATTGTTTTTAAAGCAATTATGGTCCGGTTGGAAAGGTGTGGTTTCCGGTTACACTTCTTTAGAGGCGACCATCTTAGTCCTCAAGGGTAGCAACACATCTGTGACTGATTTAGAACGAGACTCCTACTAACAAGTACTAACTGGACTATCACTAACACCAACTAACGTGACTAACTATCACTAACAGTCCCCAATCCTCATACCTACTAACGAACTGACCAACTAATGTTCTAATTAACTCTCTCAACTAATAGGACTAATGGGTAGCAACGGATGGGTGGTGCTGCAAGCTCGTTTTCTATCTTGTATCAATAAAAAAAAACGTAGGTTCAGATGGTAGATTTTTAGTACTCAGATTCTTTGTGTAATTAAAGCAATTTCAATGGCCCCAAACCTTTAGATAGAGGCTTCGGATAGAGGAGATGATTTACCAATAATAATATACAATGAAAAGTAAAGTGCTCAGAAGTGTTAGTGAAAATTGTTTATTTCACAAAAGAACTAAACAATACATATACATGTAAGATATCATCTTAGATCAGCTGTATGCAGGCAGCTGTATTGAAAATTAAATATTTACAAATCGCAGACATGCCTGCAGATATACTGACCAATGTGTTATTAACGTAGAGTGAGATGTACTATATAATAAAAAGTAACGTAGCATTTGTATGTAAATGTGTGTAAATGTATGTTAATGTAAAATTTTCAGGTTGAAAGATAAAATTAAATAATGTAGCATCAAACAAAAATTTCCTGGCATGTAATGTTAATTTTTTTTGGATAAATAAATACAAGATATTTTTTTAAGGGCAGGTATTAATATAATAGGAAAATAATGTCTACTTATCTGCTTATCTGTACTCGGCTTGTAACAATGAAACATTATAGAAATAAATTGAAAATATGAAAATCCATCATGTAGTTTTATGTAACAGTTTGTACTTTAACGTGTTCTGTAAAAGTACAAACTGATCGATAACTGATAAAAGCTCGTGAAACTACTATTTGAATCTGTGGTAATAGTTCCCATCCGCTGTCGTTCGAGCTCGGCTTTGAACCTGTGCACAGCTGCAAAATATATCCTCAATGAATATATTTCGAATTTCAATTTAAAGTTCTCTATTTGTTCGCAAAATATTTTTCGCTCCTTTTTAGTGAGTGGAAATGAAAATGGATAACTTGTAAAAATCTATATAAATATAGTATTTTCAAAGTCTTAGCTAGATTATATTAAACTATCTAGAATATAATATTTCTAATTGGCATAAGTGTGGACATTTTTATTTGTTGGCTGTAAATATATCGTAATAAATATGTTTTGCTTTTAATTTCCTTAATTTAAATAATATCAATGAATTTCCAAGGTTTCTGCTTTAATATTTGTTACATCTTGTACTCGTATTTCTAGTTATAACTTGGCTGGTTCAAATGGAATTTAACATTTCTCGTGTCAATTTATCTAAGCCAACGTATTTTGCAGCTGAAATTCTACGTCATATTTTATGTAGAACAGTGCTACGGAATCTCGTAGCCTCTCTACGAAGCCGTGTCACCTCTACGCCATTTCACATGAACAGGGCTACGGCGTTAGTATACGTACCTAGTGATTAAAATTTAAATACTGCGTTACGTCGACTGAGTACTAAGTAAATCTTTAATTAAATGAAATAAAAGCAACGCAAAATACTCTTAATGTATGCATGGAATACTCCGCATTGATTTAGTAATTTTGTTTCATGGTCAATAAAAATTTTAGTATACTAAACCACCGAACTATCGTGTTCTTCTCGGTAGCATCAAATTTGTTAACCAGCGTTAAATAAAAAACGTAATGGCGTTCATTAAGCGAGTTCAAATACCATATAATGAAAAATAAATTGTTTAACAGTAATCTAAATTTGAATATAATAAATTCAAGCCACGATTCCTTTCGTCCCTTGGCGTTTGCTTTTTTACTCTTCAAATTTATTCTGTGGTATCTCATAGCTCATTGGATACTAGCATTTTAGTTAGTAATAACAGAAAACTTCATCTGGTGGTCTGACAACTAGATAAATTTTTATACACTGATGGTCGTATTTTAACAACTCGATAGGCGACAATCATCTCATAAAAATATATATGTTACATATTTAAATAAAATCGCATCCTTATTTCCCCTATAGTGTTAGACATAGGTGTGTGATCCACTCTCACCAGTTTTCTTCGTCTTCATGTTTCCCACGTAATATAGTGGTGAGATAGGGTGGCCAAACATCGGGCACAAATGAAGACTCCGAGCTATCACAAGGAATTGCATGTTTAAAAAACCCAATAATCCTTTGCTCGACTCGCGATCAAACTCAGGACCTCTACTCTAGCAGTCACGCTTGAGTACCACGAGACGTACGAGGAAGTTGGTATAATATATTTTTTAACAATTGATTTACGCATTTACGCACTAGTTGTACATTTAAAATATAAGGATTTTTTTTGGAATTTAAATTAAACATATAAATAAAGTTATTTTCATGCTTTTTTGTTATATACCTTACATTATTTTAATAATGTAGGATCATATTATATGAGTATCCATGAGCAGTGAGACGGCAATAAATGTGTTGATACCGATGACCCCAATTTATCTACCATCCCCCGTACATGGTGAATTCATGGCGTTCCGAATCACTTGACGAACTAACTGTGTGGAAATGGGATATTCCAAGATGTATATTTTTGAATCGTTCGCCTTGTGTCGAATGCTCCATTGAAGCTCATTCTACAGAGTGACTCATTTTCGTTCGTTTGATAGAAACAATACCGCGGCTCTTTTAGTTAAAAAGGACAATTAGCCAGTGATCAGCGGTTCCCGCGAAGACAATGCGCAGTGTCAAAAAAACCGCATCAAAATCGGACTATTCGTTTAGGAGCTACGATGCCACAGACAGACACATCAAACATTTAAGACAAGGGGCTTTTTGCTTCGGGGGTTAAGAAAATACCGATTCTCATAGAATTAAAAACTAACTGCCGAATTGGGTCCCGGATTTGAACCTCATATTTATTTCGCAGATAAATATTAGTACTTAGTGATGGACGTACAATTGTGTTGTTTTCTGTTTAGGTCGCCACTCCCAACACACAGAAGAGTGTTTAATAACAATGATTGCATTCTAGTGACTTAAAAATCGGAATAGCAGACTCGTAATTTTTCGTCCTTCGCACGGCAAGCACTTTACAAAATAGACCTTCGGTGCGTTGGCGTGGATTAATATCGCGCAGGTTGAACCGATATATATTGGATGTTAAATTATTCCCATTTTGGTTCAGCTAGTACTAAATCGATATGAGAAGGGTTTTCTTTGAATGCGCAAATCTTTAGAATTTCCCGGTTAATTCCAAGAAGAAAAAGAAACTGAGCATCCATGAAGACTGATAGACTTTGAACAAGTCTCATAGACAGGTTCTGTCCCGGAAATATTCTTTGAGCATTAGATAGTATAGATTGATAATTATATCTGTATTATATCTATATGTTTATGCATAGTAGATTTTCGCTTTTTGTTCGGTCTGACTCAGATCATTAAATTATTCCCATTTTGGTTCAGCTAGTACTACATCGATATGAGAAGGGTTTTCTTTGAATGCGCAAATCTTTAGAATTTCCCGGTTAATTCCAAGACTTACAAAGAAACTGAGCATCCATGAAGACTGATAGACTTTGAACAAGTCTCATAGACAGGTTCTGTCCCGGAGATATTCTTTGAGCATTAGATAGTATAGATTGATAATTATATCTGTATTATATCTGCATAGTAGATTTTCGCTTTTTGTTCGGTCTGACTCAGATCATATACGAGTAGCTATGTCACATCCACTTAGGAAACAATAATGTTACCTACAATGGCAAAGACTTAAATGTACACTATTCAGCTACTGCACTGCACTGCACTAGTAAGAGCAAATACATTTAAAGAAACATACATGACATAAGCTTTTCACCAGTTATATTTAGGTCCCATGTCATAAGTGGTGGAAAGGAGCCATTATTGACATACTAGCTGCTCCTGCTCCTCTACAAACAAATCTGCGGAACGTCTACACTCTAGAGCATACTCCATCACGCTTCTCCAATGCGGATTGGTAAAGGAGTAGGTGGCCAACCCCTGTGTCGAATGTTCTCAAGCCACCCGAAGGTCTTTGACAAGGCTTAACGATTGTTTTCACAAGAAGTTAGAAGTAAATCTTATTATAACTGATATTACTGATACACGCCGTATCTACACTATATGTGACCTCACAGATAAAACTTGAATTTGCCGTTTCTTCGTGATGTCAGAAAGTTATAGTTTTACGCAACTTCTCACATTACACACCCCATCAATCATGTTTCATTAAACCAAAGTCGGTACTAGCCAGACAGATTATTTCTGTGTAACTTTCACCATTAAAACTTTACTAGCGAAATTCGGTGGACTTCGACGGAAACTCTTCTAAATTGCCCATAAGTTACTAGACAAGTGAAACGAGTCAAGCGAGAAATAAAACAGGCGAGCCTAGAACCACAGTATAATAAGTAAATATCATGTGGTATAAAATTATACTATCTAGAATACTCGTATATTATTTCAAATCGTGTAATGTGTAATTATGTCAGTTACAGTTCAGTTTTAGATAATCTTTCGGTTTCCGTTAACCTTTATAGGGTAGGTAGGTACATAATATTTTCCTCGAAAAGTATGCTCATTCAAGTATCACTACACGCCGAGGTCTGAAGTCTCCACGCTGAATCGACTCCTGGCCTACAACCACCGTGCGCTTCTCGCGGTCTTTTTGACGGCAAACTGGTCTCCTGTGGAATGAGCTTCGATGACTAAGGTTTTTCCTTCTAGCTATAACATGGAGCGCTTCAAAAAGAGTGTGAAACGCTTCCTTCAAGGCAAACAAAGCACCTGTGTGGCACGTGTCCACAGGCGACGGTGACCACTCACTATATGTAGGCCCGTATGTCTGTTTGTCCGTCTATGTTATAAATAAAAGCCTACAATAAAAAGTCTCCAGTGCAGGGTCTGCTTATTGTTATTATCTAAGTAAGCCTCCTACGTAGGCACACCATAGTCAAAGTCAAAGTCAAATAATTTATTTCGCTATGAGGTGATTAGACACGCTTAACGAAAGTCTAGGTACCTAACTAAAAACTACTTAAACTACTAACTGATCTATATAAGGCAAAGGATTAGCTATTGATTATTGAATGAATAGCTAATCCTACACAGGTGTCTAACTTGCCTTAAGATAAATTTACAATAATTACCTACCACTAAGCTAAGCTCTAAGTCACGATAGACTATCTATATGGTCATCGGCTTTAGGAAGAATTTACAATATTCTTATCCTATGCCCTAGTGTAGGCCGAGAGAGAAAAAAGCCGGAGGAAAAAACTCTCGGTACTCTTTTAAAATTCAAATTAATTTTTACAGAAAAATGTACAGTATGACCATGACATGATTAAGTCAGACACGAGACAGCCAATCGTGTATGCCAAGAATCACCCCATATGCCACCTGCTTACAATTTTTAGTATAATTAATACAGAAGCATAGTGATAGCCTGTCAGAGTTTAATTCAGTCCCATGCCTTTATATCATCCAAATACTCCTGAATATTATAATAAGCTTTTCGACATAATGTTTGTTTGATGGTTTTTTTAAACCTTTGTAAAGGCAGAGACTGAACCGCAGCCGGGACTTTATTGAATATTAGAATAGACATTCCTATGAAGGAACGACTTTTCTTACTAAGCCGGCATTTAGGAAACGCTAATTTGTGGCCGTTCCTTAGTGTTACATTGCGTAAGGCATTTAGGTCACTACGACTTACAAACTGATGCCTATTTTTACGAATATACATAATATTCTCATAGATGTACTGCGATGCAAGGGTTAGGATGTTTATTTCCTTAAATTTTTCTCTAAGGGAGTCTCTACTTTTCATTTTGTATATATAACGGATAGCCCTCTTCTGCAAAATAAAAATAATATTAGTATCAGCTGCATTACCCCAGAGTAAAATGCCATAGGAAATTACACTGTGAAAGTAACTAAAATATACCAATCTAGCGGTATCGACGTCCGCCAAACAGCGTATCCTTTTAACCGCGTAAGCTGCAGAACTTAGTCTATCCGCCAGTCGACAGATATGGGGTCCCCACTGCAACTTCGCATCAATGGTGATTCCAAGGAAAACAGTCGAGCTAACTAAGTTCAGTTTTTCACCATTTAGTTCCGGTTGCTTATCTACTTGTTTCACATTAGGTGCTGAAAATTTTATGCAGTTGGTTTTATTGCTATTTAAGAGTAGGTTATTTACGCTAAACCAATGCACTACTTCAGAGAGAGCATTGTTTACATCGTCATAGTTAGTTTGTTGCCTGTTTAATTTGAAAATTAATGAGGTGTCATCTGCAAACAATACAATCTCGTTATTATTCTCTACCATATAAGGTAGATCGTTAATATATATTAAAAACAGGAACGGACCCAGAATCGATCCTTGTGGGACCCCCATCTGTACTAAAGACCCAGACGATCTTGTACCGCTTACTTCGACTTTCTGAGTTCTTTCGCTGAGATAAGAAATCAGAAGATTCAGTGCGGTACTTTTAATGCCATAGTGATTGAGTTTCCTGATTAAGGTTTCATGCTGTACACAATCAAATGCCTTGGACAAATCACAGAATATGCCCAGAGCATCCAATGAATTCTCCCAAGCATTGATAATATCAGTAAATAATTCAACTCCCGCATCAGTTGTTGAACGGCCTTTTGTGAAGCCAAACTGTTTGTTATGTAGGAGTTTATTACTTGTAAAGTAGCTAAGAAGTTGCTGGAGAATTATTTTCTCAAATATCTTACTACAAGCCGGTAAAATGGAAATCGGCCTATAGTTAGTTGTATCTGTGCTATTTCCGGACTTGAATAAAGGTATTACTTTGCTTTGCTTCATTAGGTCAGGAAACTCTCCACTTTTAATACAGTTGTTAAATATTAAAGCTAGGTGGGGTGCTATTACATCTATAATTGTACTTATAAGTTTAACCGATATACCCCAAAGATCTGTGGTGTTCTTAATTTCTAATGATTTAAACATTTTGATAATTTCATTGGCGTCTGTGGGTCGGAAAGAAAAATTACCCTTGCATGCATTTACATTTTTCTTGAGCAACGATTCGGCGACGTCGGGAGAAGACCTCAGTGATTTAGTGGTTAAAACTGGAACGTCAGCAAAGTACTTTTCAAATGCTGATGCTATCTGTTTATCGGTTTTAATATAAGAATTGTCAATGAAAAGCTCACTGACACCATCGCGTTTTCTGACTCTTCCAGTTTCCGCATTAATAATATTCCAAGTCATTTTAATTTTATTACAGCTATTTCTAATCTTGTTTCTTATGTGAATCGACTTGGCCGTGGAACATACTACCTTAAATATTTTAGAGTAATTTCTTACATAATCGCTAAAAGCTTTACTTGTATTATATGACTTCTCATGTAAAAGGTCATATAACTTTTGCCTACTTCTAAAGATTCCCGTAGTCGCCCAATCATTGAACGATTTACAATTCTTTGGAGAGATTTTTTTTTGCAGTAAATACAGATTTATAGGCGTTATTTATATGAAAACATAATAAGCTATATTGCTCATTTACAGTTTCATTCAATGGTATTGTAATCCGGTCCGTAATCATGTTTCTAAACCTCTCCATTCGTTTTTTAGTCACAGGAACGACCACACTGCTCTTACTAACCTGTTTATCCTTATTATACTTAAAAGAAACCAACTGACCACTGTGATCAGAACTGAGTTTATGGATAATACCCGAGTAGACAGGTGTTCCATCTGTGAAAATGTTATCAATACATGTTGCTGTGGTATCTGTTATTCGAGTTGGTTCTAAGAACTGGTTAATAAGATTATTACATTTGAATAAAGATAGAAATTTAACACTTAAAGATGTATTGCCCAAAAAATTAATATTAAAATCTCCACACACTATTATGTCCTTGTCTTTTTTTCCTGATACTTTTAATAATAATTGTTCCAAAACTAATTCAAATTCTTCATAACATGCACTAGGTGGTCTATAGATACTTACTATAATACAATGCGTTAACTCTACACAGGCTATCTCTATAGTTCGTTCAATGGAAAGGCTCACAATATCTTTACGGACCTTAAATGTCAGGTCCTTTTTTAAAATGATTAAAGAGCCACCGTGTATCGCTGTCTTCCTACTGAACGAACTCGCAACTTGGTGCTTGGCAAAATTGAAAACAATTTGGCAATCTTTCAGCCAATGCTCTGTAATGCAAATTACATCCATATTTTTAATGTCATGCAAAATGTAATTAACGTAACAAACATTTAAATTGTGAAGCAATTTAAAGTTCATTTTAGTATGTTTGTAATAATAATTAATGCGCACAACATGGTTTGAGATTTGAATGAGAAAGTGTTAAGACCTCAGAGGAATGACCTTTGTTAGGACTCAAGTCGACTCCGTAGTACGTTATTAGTAAGATACCCTTGCGGTGGGTCCCAAATTCGTATCCGCCAGCGCGTTGAATTAATACACAGTTGGATTTAATTTTGTATTGAGGACATGGATGTTCGTTGACTTGTAAATGTTCTCAACCCGCAATCACAAAATCTGTGCAATATATTATATCTAATAAGAAGCAATATTTTCTGTAGTGAACTATATTTTAATATCCCTTAAGTTTCCTTAGTTAGAAACTTTGAGAAATGTGAAGAGTTAGTAATATTGGCTGGCAGTTCAAGAGCAAGTGCAATAAAAAGTTGGCCCGAAGCCTTTAAGTTCACCAACTTGCCTCTCCTTAAGAGCACGATAAAAGGAAAATTAAAAAATAAAATTAATTAAAAAAAAACACATCTCCAGAAATTGTTTTTGTGTATTAATGATTATAAAACTATATTTGTACCTACTTCAAGAAAATTAACGCTAACCTCGAATTGAAATGTTTGAATAAACGAATGGACATGTTGTAGCGTTTACAGCTGGAATCATTCGTATGCGTAAGCTTAAACGCCGATTAGTTAAGCAACAACGGGCGCGGTCTTCTTGTCGATTAGTGACCGCTAGTGGCAAAATTTAGTGAGCTCTACCGTTATCGTAGGTCACCTTAAGCCGAGGGGCCCGGTTGTTTTCAATTTTTAAAAACAATCTTGAATTTTTTCAAAGTATAATTACTCTGTATTTGACTTCATAGCACTGTAGTGTAAACGTATGATATTAAAATGAATATACATACATATATAGTTGAAATGTTGACCGACCCCATACCTCATTAAAGATATTAAAAATTTATTTGTTTCTAAATACAACAAAGTTTGGATAGTAAACATCTAACTTCTAGCACGAAAAATTAAATGAACCTATTTGCATACAGTTTAACAGAATGAATCCACTAACATTATTAGGACGATGGGTAGGGTAACCACAACATAGGTCGGGCAGGGTCCCATTCAACCCCTTCGGGTACGGAAGTACGGGTAAGTTACAAGCGGTAGCAAGCTGGGTTCAACCTTTTTACGGGTTCGTATACAACTTAAAGTTCAACCAAGTTCAATCTTTTTTAAATTTATTTCTAATCTTTTTCATGTCATGCGCAAATCCGGTTGCTTGCATTTGAAAAATTCTTAAAATTAATATGAATTCTGTATAACACCACGTCATCTAATTTTAGCTAGTCGTAATCTCTTATGAGCCTTGTTATATCTGCTAAACTTTATCAAAGGCATGTAAAAACAAAGAGATCCTAATTTCACGTATTTTGCATACCATTTAATACGCGTCGCTGAATCATATCAACATAATTCAGTCTTGAAGTATCTGCCGAATGAAGTTCATGTGCCGCTTAAAAGTTTTCATAAAGTGCAACGTACACCGTGCGAGTATCAATTTAACGAATAGGTATTAAAATTTAGATACGATCATTATTTGCTCAGATTAAAATTATCAGTGACCCTAATGGCTCGCGTACACCGAATCCGTCATCGGCCGAAGTATGCTCGGACGTCATCGGCCGAACTCGGCCGATCAAATCAAACGTGAGTAAATGAAAGAGAGTGCATACACTGCTACTACCGACGTCGTCCGATGACGCCCGATAATGGACGATCAACTGACGAGTCCGAACGTGTTTGGATTTTTTATCAGTTTTAATAATTCTTCAATCAGATTCGTCTGTACTCTGTAGTTGCACACTATATAGTTCCACCGACAACGGCCGTTATCGTGTGCAGTGTATTCAGTTGAACGTCCGAGACAGTCGTCCGAACAGCTTCGATCCGAAATCGGCCGATGAATCGGTTTTGGTGTACGCGTGGGGATACGATGTTTATGTGAAAGGTATGAAAACCGGAAAATCTTTTATTTCATTCCAATAAACCTTTAAATTTCCTGGAATCTTAGATAAAAACATTATCGATCAAATTAGCTTTCAAACAATAAACAAAAAATGGTTCACCTATTTTGGTGATATTAAGTCACAGTCTCAGATATGTAGTTAAAGGTCAGATTATCACCCCTAATTTTGAGAAAATCATTGTTTACTTTTGCAGTGTGCTACCACCCTAACGCTAATGTAAGCCACAGCAAAAAATGAAGCGCAAACAATACACGCTAAACTAGATACAATATTCAACGATAATTTAAATGCCTTGCTCTTCCGAGAATTTATTATTTTCCCTTCTAAATTCGTCGTTCAGAAAGCAAGGCAAGGTCGAAGTTATTATTTTATCTTGCTAAGGATTTTACTGCTCAGTTCACGCTGCGACTTAATAATACATTTTTAATCCGCAATGTGATTCGTTATAACTATTGTCTTAAATTAATACACATAACTTATTATACATTCACATTAGGCTAGATTACTATTTACAAAGACATGATTCATGACAATTTCAAACACAATTAATGTGTTGGTAAGAATAAATGATTAGTGCAATTCTTAAACCCATTCTACAACCACCACAACACTTTCTTTGTCCCACAGTTAAGCACGGGTCTCCTCTCATAATAAGAGTGGTAGGCCTTTATAAGAGTGGTCTATCCAACTGAGCAAGTACGGATTGTCTGCCAATCCAGCATGCCTTGTGCCTTTACGGATGACTCTCAGGCATACAGGTTTCATCATCATGTTTCCTTAGCACATAACTTATAAAAGTCATTGGTGCATGCTACTTTGATTTGAACCCGGACCGCGCAGGTGAAAAGCTAGTTCGACAGCTAGTGGGCGGTTACCGCTTAAACCCATTATTAAATAAAGAATGTCAATGAGAGAACTTAAAACGTCTACGGGTCCCCCTAGCGGAGGATACCGCACTAATTAAGCAGTGTTTGTAAAGCCCACATTTCTGTTCCATTACCATGGATGTGCGGGTATCCGGGTTTTACGAATTCCCTTTTGGGATTGCAGCTGTATGTTTGTTGAATACAAACAGACATTTGGGCCCTATTTTTATATAAGTTAGTATCATTAGATACGGGTAATGATCATGATTCATGATACAACTTTATTAGATCCCTTTGACTTTTAACGCGGTTCCGAATGCGTTGAGTGAATTAAAATTCCATTTTAAGTATGAATGTTCGTGTCCCGTTTTTTACAAACCAAATTCACTTATAATTTGTAAAACAGAAGAAGTTTATTTAAGACAGAAAAATAGAGAAATCACCTCATTACTAAAAAGTAGCTGCCAATTTTCATTACGCTACGATCCTTGGAAGATGGTTAAATTAACTATCTTAGAATCCCATACATAGCTAATTACATTCAGGTCTTACAGGTCGACTTAATAAAAGCATGTTAAAAACTATGAAACTATGAACTATTTCTTTGTCATGTCAGACATTTCGCTCATTGTAAAAAAAAAACGTAAAATACAAGGAGAAGCTATCAATCTCAAATCTAAATGTTTCAAAATATGTGCTCATTTAAGGGTATTATGACTTGGTGTGTTATACAGGTCTCGAGTGTGGCCTGGGATTTCCTTGAAAATACATGGCGCGTAAAATTTTCACGTAAAATTTATACCCGTTGAGGCCATTCGGAGGTCAACTTTATCATAACGTAATTCGCTGCCACTTTTTCGTATAACATTATTTTTAACTGCGTCGGAAGGGAAAACAGTATAAGTGTAAATCTGCGTAAAATTGTTCGTTTTATTTATTTGGTTTATAAATCCAGGAGTGAAATAATATTTGTTTAGCACATTGCGTGGCTGATGTAAGCCTTATTTGGTTTTTATATGTAAGTTACCTTTACTGCGATGATGGTCTAGTGGTTGTAAGTGCAGCTGCTATATTAGAGGTCCTGGGTTCGATCCCCAAATCTTCGAGGGTCGAGATTTTCGAGGGTAAAATATTATTAGGCTTTTCTAACTTGAAATTAGTAGTATCTCAGAGTTTGGATTTGTGCCCAGTGTAAGGCCTAATCCCTCCCATTCTGAGAGGAGACCCGTGCCCAACAGTGGGACAAAGAAAGGGTTGTGATGATGATGATGATATTATATCTTATTGAGAACAGCACATAATGTGGGTCCATACAGTTTTTAAGTTTAATGAAGACATCAAATTTAAAAAATTCCCTGAGCTACTGAAAAAGTTTTGAATACATTGTTGATTCAGAATGCTAACGATTGTATCCAACCATTAATAACAGCACGGGATGCGGCGCAATACGAAGTTGTCATAAGCCTAGAACTCATGTTGTTCCCACTCGAGTTAATAAACCAGGGATGGAACAGATTGCGAATGTTGATTGCAGGCCATAGTTGAAGGATTTTATCTCGCCAGAGCGCTTTTGAATGCATAGATGGACCAATATTAAGGTGATGAAAGAATAAAACTTTTGAGTATCGGGATGCTTCGCTTTGGATGGATTAAGTATCTAACTACTCTCAAAACATTGCTAATTAATTTCCAATTTTTGTTTGTTATTTTGTTATATTGGGTCAAATTTAAAACGTATCTGAAATGAATATAATGTGAATAGTGTACCTATCACCACTACGTATCTGAAATGAATATAATGTGAATAGTGTATCACCACTACGTATCTGAAATTAATATAATGTGAATAGTGTATTACCACTACGTATCTGAAATGAATATAGTGTGAATAGTGTATCACCACTACGTATCTGAAATGAATATAGTGTGAATATTGTATCACCACTACGTATCTGAAATGAATATAGTGTGAATATACCACTACGTATCTAAAATACATTCGATGGCAATTTCGTACGTGTAGATAGATATACAATGCGATTATTGGAAAGTAACAAAATATTGAATAGTACCCGAAATACGGAATCTAACCTGTATTGCGGTAGGACATACGACAAAATTCCATATTAGAGGTACCTACTATTCCATATTTGCTAACTTTCCTGTATCAATAAAAGCTTGTTTTTAAAAATCATTTAACAAAGTTTATAATTATGTAAATGTTTACATTTACACATAGAAAGACCTAACAAACGCTACTAGGAGATTGAATCAATGTTTAAACTCGCCGTGTTCAAAGTTTTATCTTAATTGAATCAGCTGAGCAGGCGTACAGTTATTAAGCCCCTTCATCAGACTACAAATACGTATTTGAACGCTTTGATTCATTGAGCTTTGATTGAACAATTTCTGTAAGATTTAATTTTTCAAAAGACGAACAATTAAATAGATACTTATTCCTATGAATTCTGGACTCGGTAGATAATATTTTAGCATTTAGTATGCCTTTCGTACTACATAATAATATATTTTTGATAAAGTAAAGAATAAATAAATAAGTTCAATTCCATTTTATTCACAGCCAAGTTTAAAAAAAGAATGCTTTATTTGACAGTTATCGCTGATCACTGGGATTCTATTTTCGGCCAGGGCAGGCTGTAAATCGAAAAATTAAGGTTAATACTCACGTTTTGTGTTTATTGTTACTCTTTTTTAGGAATATTAAAGAAAAAGTCGATTGTTCGAATGAAAACAACTGAGTGTGCTTCTTGCATGGCACTCGTAACTCTGCAAACGATAACTTAATTCTGACTGAAGGTAATGAATGAAATAAATTATCTCTGTTATGCAAACTACCTACTAGTTGTCACACCTCACAAACACGTTCGTTTGTCCCTTGCTGACATCACCTGTGCTCTCAAAGCGATTCCAGGTTAGTAAGCTAAGTGAAAACCTTGTTAGTGTTCCATCTTCATCCGCATAATGACTTCCGAGAACGGGTTCTGATTGAAAATCACTGGCGCCGTCATTAGCGCACACTGGGGCCATGGGACGGAGTTGGATTTTACAAATCGGCGATTTTCTAAACTGTGGCAAGTGGGATTTTTTTAACTGTGGCAAGCGCAATGTCTGTTTACCTACCTGTCAGTAACATACAACTGTGGCAAGTGGGCTATCAAGCGCAATGTCTGTTTACCTACCTGTCAGTAACATTAATATTGACATAACATCACGGCTGTATTTCCTCGAATAGATAGGCAGAGGTATACACCCACTTTTCACTAGTTATGTTTAGGTGGTGAACCTATTGCCATACACAGGGCACAAATCCAGACTCCGAGCTTTTACCGGGCAGTCCAAGTTAGTAACCTAACAGTTGCTGCCCAACCCGGGTTCGAACCCAGGATATCTTAGCAGTCGCAGTTACGACCACGAGACAAACGAGGGTCTCTACAATTCAAACCAGTATCGAAACCCCATACTTTATACATATAAGTATTGTTACTGTCTGTCACAGTTATTCCAACGGGACAACGATTGTTTTACAATTTACAACCGGTACTGACGGTCTAAAGCACGGAATTTCACCACTAGCGGTCACCTATCCTCATGTTGATAACGCCTAACGTTGCTTAACTCGATCACGTACGATTAACTTGTTCCAAAGGGAAATGAACGCCTTCATGGTTCAATAATTCACTTTGAATACACTTCACAACCGTAAATTCAAATTCAAATTCAAATTCAAATTCAAATAATTTATTTCGCTATGAGGTGATTACACACGCTTAACGAAAGTCTAGGTAACTACAAACTACTTAAAGAGATATAATGCTATTCTAAACTGATTAATATAAAGCAAAGGATGAGCTATTTATCCTTGAATGAATAGCTAATCCTACACAGGTGCCTAACCTGCCTTATGGCTAATTTACAATAATTACCTACCACTAAGCTAAGCTCTAAGTCACGATAGACTATAATAAAATAAATAAAATAAAAATAAAATAAAAAAGCCTTTATTATTTCCTGACAGATTATATACATTCGGAAGAAAATAAAATGCGTAGTGAGATTATATATTAATCTGCAGGAACCCCTCCGCAGGTGAAGGCCTCCTCTAAAGATGCCCAGTTTTCTCTGTCTTGAGCTGTTTGCATCCAGCGTGGCCCAGCCGATTTGCTTATTTCATCTTCCCATCTCGTAAGCGGTCTTCCTCTATAGCGTTTACCGCTTGGGCCTCTCCACATTGTCACCCTTTGTGTCCATCGTTCATCTGTCAGCCTCGCTACGTGTCCCGCCCATTTCCATTTTAGTTTTCTAGCATAATTTAGAGCATCAGTAGCTTTTGTGATGTTTCTAATTTTGGTGTGTCGTATTTTCTGGATTTTTCTAATTTTTAACATGCTTCTTTCTAGGCCCCGTTGACATGTGGTAATTTTTTTCTTTATTTTAACTGTATATTTCCAGGTCTGACAAGCATACGTGAGGCACGGTAAAAGGCAGCTGGACATGACTTTTGTTTTGGTTTTTATTGGCATATTGCTTTTAAAAATTTCCTTCAGGCTCCAGTATTTGTTCCAAGTAAGTTGAGTACGTCTCTCAATTTCAGAGTAGTTGTTATCTTTGTCGAAGCTAATTTGTTTACCCAGGTATACGTACTTATTAGTATATTCCAATATTTCACCGTCGACAAATATTGTCTTCTCCGTACTGTTTGTCATAAGCATAGTTTTTGTGAGATTCATCTCTAAGCCTACCTGTTTACCAGAAACATTTAGTGATTGGATCATGAACTGTAATTGTGAGCTTGATTCCGATAAAAGCACCAAGTCGTCAGCAAATCGAAGGTGGCTCAAGTATTTTCCATCTATGTTCAGGCCGCTAGTTTTCCAATCCAGCTTTCTTATTATTGTCTCTAGGATGGCTATGAACAGCTTCGGAGTGATCGGGTCACCTTGTCTCAATCCTCTTTTAATGGGAAAGCTTGAGCCAACTTTTTCCAATTTAACTCTGCCCGTGTTGTTGTTGTAGATACTTTTTATTACCTGTATATATTCTTTCTCTACACCTTGCTCTACCAGCGCTTTCCAAATACTAGAATGTGAAACGGTATCGAAGGCTTTTTTGTAGTCAATATAGGCGATGTATAGAGCTCTCTGTCTTTCTTGATATTTTTCAATCAGTAATTCAAGAGTGTGAATATGATCAATAGTAGAGAAACTCTTCCTGAATCCCGCTTGTTCCATGGGTTGCTCCGCGTCTAGTGTAGGACTTATTCTTGCGTTTATGAGAGAGGAGAACATTTTATATATACATGGCAGTAAACTTATTGGCCTATAATTGGCAACGTCACACGGGTCACCCTTTTTATAGATCAGTATTATATTTGACTCTGACCATTGTATCGGTATTTCATAGGTTTCCAAGATACGGTTGAAAAGGCGAGTAAGCGGTAGAGCCAACAATAAATGGGCCAATTTTAACACTTCGTTGGTGATGCTGTCTGAACCAGGACTTTTATTTGTTTTTAGTTTTATTATTGCTTGGACAACCTCTGTTACGTCGAATGGTGTACACTTCGTTGTAATTTCGTCCTTTCTATGTGTGTTGCCATGATCGATATTTTCAGAGTCTTGAGCGCTATAAAGTGTTTTGTAGAAGTTCGTTGCAATTGCGATAATATCATTACGGCTGTTAAGAGTTTTTTCTTTTTTATTTAAGCCCTCTATCCATGTCTTGTTAGTTCGTAGTTCCTTGAAAGCTTTTTTCGAACTGCCTGACTGGGCTAGGTGTTTCTCGACAGTGTCCAATCTGTATTTAGTATAGTCATAATTTATGCGCTTGCTTACTAGTTTGTATAACGCTGAGAGTTCATTTTTCATGGATCTAGTTTTATTTTTAGTATTTTGCAGTATCTGTCTCCTCTCCATTAGCGCTAGAGTGTTATTTGATAAAATTTTATGTTTTTTATTTGTATTTTTAACAGGTATTCGAGCTTTCTAGAGGCTTTGAGTGATAGTTTTTAATATTTTGTCGTGATAGGTTTGGACTGAAATATTTTCTTGGTGGTCAAGTAGGTCTGGTAAATGAGCTTGTATGCACTCTTGGTATCTCGATATTTCTTCCTTATTTTTTAATGTAGAGTATAGGTTATTTTTATATCCAGCTCGCTTCTTTTTCATTTTTGCTAATGTTAATGTTGCTCTAACTGGTCTATGATCTGAAGAAAAGTTGAGATTCAATACCTCAATGTTTTGGACCATACGAGGACTGTTTGATAAGATGAAATCAATTCGTTTTTATAGTCTCCATTAGGTGAACGCCAAGTCCATCTTTTGTTTTGTTTCTTTCGAAAATACGTATTTAAAATTGCCAATTTATTTTCCAGTGCGAAGTCTATAAGTCTTTGACCTCTTGGATTTCTGTCACCATATCCGTTTGGTTTCATTATCAGGAATTCATCATCTCTTGGTTGGCCTATTTTGGCATTAAAGTCACCCATAATAAGGTACGTATTATGTGCAAGATCCATGGCTCTATACAAATTGGCATAAAAATTGTCGATCTCTTCTTCTCCTGCCGATTCTGTGGGTGCATACACTTGTATAAGCGACAATTTCTTGCCCTGTATATGAAGGTTCAGTAGTGCGACTCTATCAGAGATACCGATGAAGCTTTCTATGTTATTCTTGTGATATGAGTTTATTAGAAAACCGACTCCATACTGACCTTGTGTGAGTCCTATATGACAAAGTATATAATTTGCGTTTTCCTCAATTTTTGTACCCATGCGTCGAATTTCTGATAATCCAATTATATCAAAGTTTATATTTTTTAATGCTTCTGTCAGTTCTAGTAAGCGGCCATAAGATGACAAGGTTCTAACGTTGTATGTTAGTATATAGAGTTTCATTGTTGTTGTGGATGTAGAGTTTAGATTTTTTGTTCTTATTGTGTTCTTTAGAGGGTTTTGGTCATGATCTTCCACGGTGACCAACCGGATTGGAAGATATTTATTGATTCTTGTTTGAAATGGTACTATCTACTGGTAGACTATCTACCGTAAGTTAATTACATACGGCGAATGGACATGAAATGATGGGATCCTACAAACAAGGTTTATATATAGTTCACTTAAGTCTAACAGTCCCCAGTCCTCATACCTACTAACGAACTGACCAACTAATGTTCTAATTAACTCTCTCAACTAATTGGACTAACCATCCCAGTCCCTAATTGAGTCTTGTTCAAAGTCAGTCGCAGTTGTCATGGGCGGCAGCGGATGGGTGGTGCTGCAAGCTCGTTTGCTATCTTGTATCCATAAAATAAAATAAAATCAATGAACCGAACCCGAAAATAAGTATTCGACAAGTTGAACTTGTTAGTTCAATAATTCATTATAGTTGATTTTATCAAGGAGGACACCATGTATACGAATGACATGTCTTCATATTACTTTATTTTTTTCTTTATTTAGAGTGTATAGAGTGATGAGTTTATTTTATTTCTCCATTATTTAACTAAATCCTTAGGTAATATGCCTCTTATGTTACTTTTATATGGCTTACATTGCTTTTTTTTAATTCTGCATGTCTGTTGTGTGTTTTCATGTACCTACCCAATCCATATTGAATACGTTGCATAAATCCGTCTTATGAATGGAAATGGCTACAAAAGAAATTCAGCCCAAAGACCCGAATCAAGATAAATGGACGGGATTCGGGCCCTGGCACCAAGCCTCAAATTAATCAAATTAACAAATCGATTACATGTAAATACAGGCAAGTGCGCTCTGGCGGCAATGAGGATTTAGGTAAGAAGAATATGTCGCCCTTTTTATGTCGATAGATCGCAGGAATAGGATATCAGATACCAATCTATATTATAAAAATGAATCGCAAAATGTGTTGGTAAGCGCATAACTCAACAACGCCTGGACCAATTTGGCCAATTCTTTTTTTAAATGTTCGTTGAAGTTCAAGGATGGTTTTTACGGCGAGAAAAATTTGAAAATTCATCCCCTAAGGGGGTAAAACGGGGGTGCAAAGTTAGTATGAAGCTTTGCCGTTTTTGAAGTTAGTGAATGTGTAACGCGAGCGAAGCTGCGGGCGTCCACTAGTTAATTATAAAATTTGATATTTGGCATGACGAGTTTGTTACTCTTGAACACTTTTGAATGAGACACCAGCGCACTATTGGTTAGCTTCTAGAGATGCTTTGTAATCTTTGTAAAGCTTATCTATTCCTAAGATATGTTAGTTGTTGTGACGCACTTTTTGGGAAAGTTCAATCTGTCGTGGGGGATAAACAGATTGGTGTTGAAGTCGAGCACGACTTTCCCAAGTCTTCTTGACTGTTTTGTAAGGAATAAATTCGTTTTCTATTCTGTTGATAAATGCTCTGGTTTTACTTTAACTTTTCTATAGGTATGCGTAGATAGCTTACCAGTGATACTTGTACTATTAAGTATTCTTTGTCAGAGTGTAATAATTAATTTCTAATCATCTAAATTCCCCATAATATTTATTTACAGCAATGAAAATGAAGCTGTGAAGTCCAGACTGAAATAAATTAAAATACACAGATTATTGAACCTAGCTCATAGAAGTTATGGAAGTGAAACGGAAACGGAAATGGAACGGGCGCAACGAAGAAGAAATAGGTAATTGTGAATAGTACCTACTCGTATCTTATTAAAAATTAATAACTAGCAAAGAACGAATGGAATAAGCTTGATATTGCTTGTTGGTATTGGCTTAAATAAATAAATAAATATCATGGACATTCTCACACACGGCCATCTCGGGCATGGGTCGTGGTCCACCTGATTAGTCCACCTGGGTGGACCACGGGCAAATAAAAGTGCCCGTGGTCCACCTTAGTCCACCTGGGTGTACCACGGGCAAAAAAAAGTGCCCGTGGTCCACCTTTATAATCCGTACTAATATAAATTGTGTGGTTTTATGAAAATGAGAATGAGAATGAAAATGAGAATGAGAATGAAAATGAGAATGAGAATGAAAATGAAAATCGATGAAAATGAGAAAGAGAATGAGAATGAAAATGAAAATCGATGAAAATGAGAATGAAAATAAAATGAAAATGAAAATCGATGAAAATGAAAATGAGAATAAAATGAAAATGAAAATCGATGAAAATGAAAATGAAAACGAATTTTAAAATTTAATGTTACATGCGTACAGACATGCGACAGACAAGCCAAAATTTTGAGAACGATTTAATAAAAGTTTCACTTTAAAAGGGTTGAAAAGGGGATGAAAGATGATGATTATTTATGATGATGATTTACCAATACGATCCAGAAACAAAGCGTCAGTCGATAGACGTTGTCCTGTACACACGTCTTTAATTCGAAAAAATTAATTGTGAATCTAAATCAATCTCGAATCCCCTTGAACACACACAAAAAATTTCATCAACATCGGTCCAGCCGTTTAGGTGGAGTTCAGTGACATACACACGTACAAGAATAGTCTCAATATTTTTTTTCTTTGAGAAGTTTTTAGCGAATAGTGGCGAAATAAATTATTTTACTTTGATTCAAATTTTATTTTAATAGTTTTATTTGGTATATTAATTAGTTTTTCCACTTTCATTTGTTCTTTTAGTAAATTTTAGGTGGACCACGGCCCATATATTTTTTGATTTGTTTAACACTCTTTGTTTAGGTGGACCACGGGCAAAAAAAAGTGCCCGTGGTCCACCCAGGTGGACTTATCAGGTGGACCACGACCCATGCCCGCCATCTCGGGCATGGGTCGTGGTCCACCTGATTAGTCCACCTGGGTGGACCACGGGCAAATAAAAGTGCCCGTGGTCCACCTTAGTCCACCTGGGTGTACCACGGGCAAAAAAAAGTGCCCGTGGTCCACCTTTATAATCCGTACTAATATAAATTGTGTGGTTTTATGAAAATGAGAATGAGAATGAAAATGAGAATGAGAATGAAAATGAGAATGAGAATGAAAATGAAAATCGATGAAAATGAGAAAGAGAATGAGAATGAAAATGAAAATCGATGAAAATGAGAATGAAAATAAAATGAAAATGAAAATCGATGAAAATGAAAATGAGAATAAAATGAAAATGAAAATCGATGAAAATGAAAATGAAAACGAATTTTAAAATTTAATGTTACATGCGTACAGACATGCGACAGACAAGCCAAAATTTTGAGAACGATTTAATAAAAGTTTCACTTTAAAAGGGTTGAAAAGGGGATGAAAGATGATGATTATTTATGATGATGATTTACCAATACGATCCAGAAACAAAGCGTCAGTCGATAGACGTTGTCCTGTACACACGTCTTTAATTCGAAAAAATTAATTGTGAATCTAAATCAATCTCGAATCCCCTTGAACACACACAAAAAATTTCATCAACATCGGTCCAGCCGTTTAGGTGGAGTTCAGTGACATACACACGTACAAGAATAGTCTCAATATTTTTTTTCTTTGAGAAGTTTTTAGCGAATAGTGGCGAAATAAATTATTTTACTTTGATTCAAATTTTATTTTAATAGTTTTATTTGGTATATTAATTAGTTTTTCCACTTTCATTTGTTCTTTTAGTAAATTTTAGGTGGACCACGGCCCATATATTTTTTGATTTGTTTAACACTCTTTGTTTAGGTGGACCACGGGCAAAAAAAAGTGCCCGTGGTCCACCCAGGTGGACTTATCAGGTGGACCACGACCCATGCCCGGGCCATCTGACCCCAAATTAGGCGCGAGCCTGTACTATGGCTGTCAGAGACTGAGACCAGAGCATACATAGATATTTTTAAATTGATAATATTAAAAATTTTATTTATTCCATAGAAATAAGGTTTGATCGTTAATATTCCCAATGCACACAAAATCCCTAATTGCGAGATGTGATTGCTTTCGCCAATTTAAAACGATCGTGTTCCGAATTTCATTTATGGTCATTACCGTTTTATTGTAAATAAAATCATCATCACATCCTAACTAATGTCTATTACTTTGTACGGGTCGCCACTTAAAATTAAACATACGCCTATCTTCTATGCATGATCTTGTTGTGTCAGTTTTTATGATAGAGCGTTTTGAACGAACTATAGCACTATTTCTAACTGTAACAGTTTAAATTTTAACATTATAATTTTGTATAGATGTAGTATAAAGAGTGAATGGACACAATAGTATAATCGTTCGATTTTAAATCGATGATTAACTATCAATCGAGTTTTAATCGATTGATGGCTAACTCGGATGCTAGATTATGATTAGTGGTAATCTTTGGTGTAGCTTGCTGTTGATAAAGGCTAACTTCAATGCAAATTATACTGTAATTTTTTTTTTTAAAAAGCTTTTCTAACTTTTTTTTTCGTGCATTGTCATCGGAACCAAATATGTGTGCCGAATTTTAGCTCGATAGCTTCAGTGGGAGTGGGTGAAATATTGATTGCAAGATTCCAGGAAATACTTACATACATAAATAATGGATACATACGAGTGAAGTTAAATAAAAGCTTTTAAAATTAGGCACGTCGCTCTATAGGCCATATTTTGGACAACCTGACAAACGGCTTTTGTTGTCTATTTATTCCCAAGTATAGGTACCAACGCATTTGGCACTCGAGGTGACCAGTAACCTATTTATCTTAACGGACATTAAACGTTTTTGCCGCGGCATGACAAAACAAAGTACCTAATGGAAATGTAAACCCCAATTAACACACGGTTCCATTAATATATTTGGAGCGTACTTTCAGTTCCGAATTCCGCTGCATAGTGCATTAATTAACGTGTGGTTCTATGGTTCTGAAATTACTTCGCTTATGAATATAATAAGCAAGAAAAAGTGGTGGAAGTGGAGAATTTTTCGCTCGTTTGGACGCCAAAGTAGCAATTAGCTAGGGTTGTTCAACCATGAATGTAATCGAATTCGAAATATTGCTTTTAATTAAATATTATAAAACATTAGAGACCTACGTCTACATGCCTGCGGATATTATGCCGTATAAAAAATGACCAGACGACCTACCTTACAGAAAGAAGATGTAGAGAACCCATCTCGATCTATCTATTACAAAAAGTTAGATTTTCCTTCTAAATAATTATGGTATTACAGAACTCCTTGCATTGTAAAGGAAAGCCAATTATTCGCGTGACGATCTCAATGAAATTTATTCAATTGTCAAGGGCTTAGTAAGGTTTTCTAGAAGTATAAAAGATAAAACCTAGATTTCGTTATCACAGTTCGATTTGAATCATCACTTGAAATTGTTCAGTGCAAAATTTCCAAACGCCATCTTGGTTTCACAACTTACGTTCGTCGTATACTTTCGTCGATTTACTTCGGTCACTTACCTGAAAAATAAACAAGTATGTAATTAGTTATAATTTTAAAAGTAATTTCTATATTCATTTAACATTATTAAAACTAGTGGACGCCCGCAGCTTCAATCGCGTGGAATTAGACATAACAATAGATTCGTTTACACCTAGTAATATTATATAGCCTATGTCACTCAGTGAAGATGCAGCTTTCTAAAAGAATTTTTGAATCAGTAGTTTTTGTGTGAAAACATTACAAACAAATGTTTCCCCCATAATATTAGTATAGATTGGGCCTTTTCAGGTGGAATGGGTTAGGCCATAGTCCATCACGCTGGCCAAGTGCAGATTGGCAGACTTCAAATGCCTTCCAGAACATTATAGAGAACTCTCAGAAATTCAGTTTCATCACGATGTTTTCCTTTACCGTTAAAGCCAGGTGGCATTAATTTTCTTAAATCGCACCTAACTGAGAAAAGTCATAACCACTAATTACATTACAATTAGATTTGTCTGACACTATTTAATACAACAAGTACCAGGGTTGGAAAACCATTCTTACTAAGCCCTTACTTCTTGAATCAGTGTTTCACGTTTTGTTTCTCCTAAAATTCGTTATAGAACCAACAAAGAAGTCCCGTCTACTTATTGGAACGCAAACATTTTGTTGGTTATTTATACCAAAGTATAGTTGTGTCTTTTTACAGCATGAAGTTCCTACTCTTCGTCGGGATCCTATCCATCAGCTGTTTGGTTCAAGCAGAGACCTACACGAGCAAATACGACAATTTGGACATAGACCAAGTGCTACAAAACAAGAGATTGCTTACGGCATACATTAAATGTATGTTAGAGAAGGGCCGGTGCACACCAGAGGGGAGGGAGCTTAAATGTAAGTATCATAAATATCTTGGACATTTTTTTTTTATGGAAACGATAGCAAATGAGCTTGCAGCACCACCCATCCGCTGCCGCCCATGACAACTGTGACTGACTTTGAACAAGACTGAATTAGGGACTGAGATGGTTAGTCCAATTAGTTAGGAAAGTTAATTAGAACATTAGTTGGTCAGTTCGTTAGTAGGTATGAGGACTGGGGACGGGGACTCACACACGGCCATCTGACCCCAAAGTAGGCGCGAGCCTGTGGTATGGGTGTCAGAGACTGATATACATACATAAATATTTTTAAATATATACTTAAATACGTAATATTAACATCCAGACGCAGAACAAATAGAAGTGTTAGTCACACGAATATTTGTCCTGAGTTGGGTTCGAATCCCAAGACGCCTGGCGCCACAAACAGGGTCACTACCGATTGCGCCAACAGGCTTGTATATGTAAATGTATGTCTGTCTATCATAAATTTCCATATGATGGATATCAAACGATGCATGCAGCACTACAATTATAACAGGGTTTCGGTAGGTATTAGTAGGCAATGTATTTATTTTTATAACCTCAGATACTGGACTAACCTTCCCGGTCCCTATTTGAGCCTTGTTCAAAGTCAGTCACAGTTATCATGGCACAGCGGATGGGCGAAGCTCGTTTGCTACCTTATATCCATAAAAAAGGGATGTTACTGAATGCAAATTCTTAACAAATTTTAATGGAGTTTCACTTCACTGCTTTATATTCATTGGTTATTAAACAATAGGAATGAATATACTGTATGTTCTCAAAATGTAAAATTAAATATAGTTTAACTCAACCCCACGCGTGTTCAAAATGTTCAGATCATTAACGAAAGATTCAGTGCAGATGGTCATAAATGCTATAATAAATTGCTAGATTCATGACATAACCCACGTGCCCACACGGGCATAAAAGGAACAAGTTTAATCCAGTATGAACCAGTAAATGAGTTTCCTATTTTATAATACACGTTGTTACGTGAAACGTGAAAGTTTGTGTTTTGTTTTGTATTGTTAAATAACGTTCTTAACACGTGTATAAAATAATATTGTTGTTTGGAAATTACGTATGATAATTAATTAAGTCTGGTCAATGTTATTAGATTTGTTTCATAGTTAATAGACGTAGCTCGCTTATTAAACTGTGCATAATTTTACAAACAGAGGAAAAGCAAATAACATTTCTGTGAAAAGTTAAAATAAAACGTCCTATAACTAAACTGTGGCAGTTTTACTGGTTTGTTATCAAGTGTCTGACAGATAAGGACTTGTTTTTTATAATGATCCATTTAATTATTCCAAGCGTAGACAACCATAGCTCAAATCACTATTCACATTGTGTCCCACGTAGCCTCAATATGAACTCCAAACCACATCCAGTTTCTGTGGATAAAAACTCACCTTTTAACTGGAACTATGGATAAATTGTGAATATTTTAACCATCATTCATTACTAACTATTGTTAAATAGACTTCGTACTTTATTTTTCCAGCACACATAACAGAAGCGCTCCAGTCCGGCTGTGAGAAATGCACGGACAAGCAGCGAAGCAACATAAGGAAGGTTCTTAAACACCTCATTAAGTATGAAAACGAAGCGTGGAAGGAACTGGTCGAGATGTACGACCCGGAGAGAGTATTCTCTGATAAATACGAAAAGGAAATTGAAAAGATTAACTCGTGAATAGGACTAGGCTAGGAAACGCATAAGGAAGTATTTATTTTATTGATCCACTTATAATTTATTAGTCTCGGCATTAAGTCCAATTTATGTATAAAATAAGGGCTTATTTACACGAGGCTAATAGGCAAATTCGCCAAATCGCCTCCCGATACGATGTGAATAGAAATCGTCTCAAATAGATTGAGCAACGCTGGCCCCCGATATAAACATAAAATTAGTGAGGCTGTTCAAGGCAGGCACGGTACATATAAGCAAGGTTAAAACTACGAATTATTCATTACTTTTAGTAGGTCGAATTTGGTGGTTGGATACTTATGGTTATTTATCATGTGTAAATATCTATATTCAGAGAGCGCAGGATTGGGAGGATTGGCGACGATTGAGGGAGGCCCATGTCCAGCAGTGGAACTATAAAGGCTGATGGATGGATGTAACATATCTATCATTGAGTTAACCTATAACATAATTTTTTTTAAAAAGGCATTATTATAAGCTTGAAATTAATATAAAACAAAGCGATCCGCATTTGCAGACAATTGGAAAAGAAGTAGGTACTGTCGCCAATTTAGTTTCAAAATGTTGAGAGAAGGAATTTCATTTGATAGGAGACTTTTTAACTGTTGATACAATTCAAGCAGCTTTTTCTATAAACGTCCAATTAACTTTGATTTGAAAAATACTTTTTTTGTTTTTCACTAAAAATCCTACCTAATAATTAATTTACTATGTAACCGCCGCTTCCGAAAAAGTGTTGCGACAACAAGGTATTTAAATACCACCAAATACCACTACCACATACCACATCCGCCATTGTACGCTTCTGAAAGTTGTGATAAAAAATGTCACATCCCATATACAAAATCCTACCCAACATCCTATCTGATCCTTTCTTAGACTTTTAGTTTCTCATTCTTATCGAATACGAAGGCAAAATCATTCTCTTGGAAAACGGAAATGTTTTCTCACTTTTATCTTTCAACCCTTTTGCCAGACACCCAATTATACTTATCCCGGATAAATGTATTGTTACAATGAAATAATAATTATCTTTATTTGTTTATTTTATCTTTTGACGTTGTGAAATTAGTCGTAGAATTTGCGGTAAATTTTTTTTTTTTAACTGAATATTATAGAAGGTATATATAGAAAATATCTATAAATATATCTGTCTCTACATCACCATACATTACATCTCATTGTTAACCTTATTTCATTCTAACTTCAATGTCTTATAACTATAACTTTCATTGTTTTTGTAATAACTTTCACCCTTCATCTCAATCTTCATTTTCAATATTTTTTCTTCTTTTCCTATCATAAAAACAAATGTCAATATTATGTCTATAGAAGCACAGAGTAGAAGTCATTTTCGTTACATTTTCCCCATTTTCCTTGATCGGATAGAAATTCAATCGTAACAATTTAACCGGCCTTGCAATCTCTTGTGGTTTGAGCTTGGATCAGCATTGTAGAAGAATCAAATGCCAGCAAAATAATTTGAAGCCGTGACAAAGTAGTTTTCATGTACGAGTAGACCGTCTCTTCTATGTACCATATTTCAGTATATAATTTTAACTGTGATAATAAGGTTAAAATTTCGTTTAATTATTTATAGTTTAACTTATCACTGAGATGAATTATTGAAAGTTCTACTGATGATTAAATGTTAGTGTAGTTTAAAAATGTTAAATACATATAATATATGTGGTGTATACTTTCAAGTTAACACGTAAACTTGTTCTTCATTTATTGTTAAGTTTGATTGCTGTTGTTGTAGTTTTATTGCTAGTTGTACATTGCTGTTGTATTTTATTGAATTATATTGCATGATAAAAATAAAAGACATTTTCTTTTCATTTATTTGTCCCAAATAGAAACTCTCTATAACACTTCATTATCTTATTCCTACAAGGTCAGCAACAGCAACGAAATACAGAAATAAAAAAAAACTTTTTTAAATAAATTTGAGTTGATATAATGATGATGATATAAAATCATCATCGAATTAATAAATCAAACAACAAACCTTCCATCCATCCATATAGAAATTTTGTCCCTTAACTCAATCCATTCCATGGTTTAAGAGTATTTGTTGGTTTTGATGTTTGAAGAAAAAAAAAGTTACATGTAAAAATTGCCAATAAAATCTAAATCTAGATTACATAAAGTAATATGGTGATACATGTCAATAATAATTATGTGTATTAAAGTGTATCTACATCACAAAATTGTAAATTCTGTGTTTCGTTTCGCTGACCGATTCGACCCAATTACTTCAATTTAATTTTCAGTATTTCTTGCCTACTTCGCATTGCGGTCGATAGTGTTAGCGGGCTGATATATTTGTAACCTAATTGTAAAATGAAAAATTTAATTTTAATTTTGCCTCATTCGAAAGTTACACGCGATCTCACGTGGCAACGATGTGGGCTGGTCATTATAATGACAAGCTTCCTGTGGTTCCGCTGGTGAAACCATTGTTAATTGTAATGGGTGTAAGTAAGTTGCACAAAGAACTCTGCGAAGCGTCCTGTAGACTTTTCGCCGAGAGTTGATAAAAAGAGAAAGAAATCAGGGTTTCTAAACGCAATTATTTATTTATAATTTTTTTTTCACCATTACAAAAATTCAAGTTACAAAGGGCAAGACTTAATGGATGATGCCTGATGGTATACTATCCCAGTCAACCCTGGGTAGATAAAGAAAAAGTGAGGCAGATGACAAACAACTAGAATTAAAAAGAATTTTCTCTCGGCCTTTTAATTTCATAAAAAGAACCTATTCATATTTAACGTCGCCTCGGCGAGTACCGTGGGATATTCATTAAACTAAATATCCACTTACATATGCAGGTATAACTAATTATATTTTCTTACTTCCGATAGCCAGAATCAGCTATAATAACATTGAAATACACTATACAGTTCCGGCAAATGACGGTCGGAAATTATTTTATTAATAAAATATAATGATTAATTTTTTTTTTGTTTTTTGTTCTTTTAATTTTTTTTTCTTATATGTTTTAGTTCCTGTCATAATCTGTACTTTTGTGCATATTACTTGTACAACATAATTTCGATGTTTCACATCTGCCAGGCGTCCTGTGACGGCTCACAATTTTTTTATCTTAGTGTAAGTAACTTTTTCATGTACGGAACTAAACTCGGTGATGCCAAAACTCGCTTGCGCTATATTTTATTTTTTTATCTTAATTACGCTAACGCGACCCCTGTGTTTGCACGAACTTTATACGGTGTGATTATTGTGGTATTCTTGTGTTTTCAACGGGAAATGTTATAATTGTTCAC
Source organism: Carterocephalus palaemon (assembly GCA_944567765.1). Lineage (NCBI taxonomy): Eukaryota > Metazoa > Arthropoda > Insecta > Lepidoptera > Hesperiidae > Carterocephalus > Carterocephalus palaemon. Next base: position 2,843,454 of record OX155655.1, on the reverse strand, counting down.
AATAAAACAATGTTATTATTGACTGTACTTTGTATATTTCATTTAAGCTATGCACATGGAAACATTTAGGGCTACATAGAAAGTATAAAACAAGAAGTGATTATTGTTATTCGTTTATCTATCATTGTTTGTGTACCTTACCGTACTAAATTATACTTCCTCTCGTTTGCCAGACTGTCTGGAAGAAATTGCTCAATGCAATAAGACAGCTTTTTGCAAAACATTTTTTCTTTGTTGTAACTTCGTCTGTTATTTTTTTTGGTGCAGTAAATTATATTGTATTGTAATGTATAACTAAAGAAAATAAGTAAATACTGTGTTTTTGACCAAATAATCCTACAGAATAAACAAGAAAAGGAAAGCTAAATTAGGACATTATTTTATTCTTTACTTATCCAACAGACCGTTTGAAATATTTAATGGCAACATTTTATTCAGCTCTGCTCATTTGCAAAGGAATTAGGTTTTATTGAATATTAAACAACAGGCTTTACCTTTCTGTCTTTTTATCTTTTACTAACAAATTTTTCTTTCACTTTATTTTATCTTTTTATATAAGTATTCTGCCATTAGAAACATTTGATTATTAAATGTACTGGACAAGTAAATTATTTTTTTCATGCTTCCTTGGTCTAGTGGTCGTAGAGCGGCTGTTAGCTAGCAGTCCTGGGTTCGATCCCCAGATCGGGCAGTATTTTTCGCTGCGACCCATAGACGTCCCACTGCTGGGCACAGACACTTCTGCGGGAGGTCTAGATCATACTCCACCACCCTGCTCCAATGCGGATTGGTGGAGGGGTTAGTGGCCAACCCAGTATCGAATGTTCTCAAGCCACCCGAAGGTCTTCGACAAGGCTTAACGACTGTTTCCAGCATTGAAAACAACCGGGACCGACGGCTTTACGTGCCCTCCGAAGCACGGTAGCGCCCATGAAATTTTTGCCACTAGCGGTCACCCATCCACGAACCGACCGCGCCCGTCGTTGCTTAACACTTTCGATCACATTGAATCGATGCTAGCCACTGGGCTATGGACGCCACCATACGCAGTGTTATTGGGTTTTCTTATTCCCAGTAGTAGCGAAGTCGGGATTTGTGTCCGGTATATGGCTATCTACCTCATGGGACCTAAAAATAACTGGTAAAAAGTGGCTGTTCTACACATCTCTGCCTAACCCTTCGGGGACACAGGCGTGATGTTGTTATGATTTGCCTCTTCGTTATCGTGCTAACAAGCCCGTGGCTCGTGTTGATCGTGCGTGATCAACCGAGTTAAGCGGTCGGCATTCGATATGGATGGGTGACCGCTAGTGGCAATATTTCATGGGCACTTACTTTGGAAGTCACTTTTAGCCGTTTGATTATTTACAACTGTGTGTGTGTTTTAACAGTGGACGCCCGCAGCTTCGCTCGCGTAGAATTAGACCTTTTAACGACGTCTGCCCGCGTTCGGGTTGCCCACTTGACTTAAAAAACTGCAAAGTTTCATACTAACTTTGCACCCCCGTTTTACCCCCTTAGGGGGTGAATTTTCAAAAATCGTTTGTTAGTGCTCCCCTACGCTATAAAAGGAACCTCTGTGCAAAATCTCAAGTTTCTAACTCTTATAGTTTAGGCCCTGCGTTGATATATCAGTCAGTCAGTTAGTCAGTCAGTCACCTTCTCCTTTTATATATATATAGATTGTAAAACAAAATGTTGCTGGTAAAACCTTAGTTTTAATTGTCTGTTTATATCTCACTGACCTGTAATACTGTTTAAAGAAACTCGTAAACGCTCGAAGCTTTCAAGCTTAATCTCTGTTTTCAATTAAATTGATCAAGCCGGTCTAATTGTTACAAGAAAACCAACAATGCCACTCGATTTTCTTTGAAACTAATGCTAATTTACTTAAATTATATTTAACTAGTGGACGCCCGCAGCTTCGCTCGCGTAGAATTAGACCCATTAACGACGTCTGCCCGCGTTCGGGTTGCCCACTTGACTTCAAAAACGGCAAAGTTTCATACTAACTTTGCGCCCCCGTTTTACCCCCTTAGGGGGTGAATTTTCAAAAATCCTTTCTTAGTGCTCCCCTACGTTATAAAAGGAACCCCTGTGCAAAATTTCAAGTTTCTAACCCTTATAGTTTAGGCCCTGCGTTGATATGTCAGTCAGTCAGTCAGTCAGTCAGTCAGTCAGTCACCTTCTCCTTTTATATATATAGATTAAAATGATGATGATATATAATACGACCGTGTATTCTATATTTCTTTCAATTTTCTATGGATATAAGATAGCAAACGAACATGTAGCATCACACTATCTGTCAACTGTCACAAGCTTTGAACAAGGGACTGTGAGTTTGCCCAGTTAGTAAAGAATGTTAACAGTAAGCTGATAGTGCATTAATGGTGTTAGTTATACATCAGTTAGTAGTTATTAGTAAGAGTCCACAGATGCTTTGTTATTTTTAAGGACTAAGGTGGCCTTTGGAAAAGTATAACCGGCACACACAACTTGACTATCGAACTCGCCTCTCACTCGAGCGGTCCGGGTTCAAACCCAAGCGACAAGCACCAATAACTTTTCTTAGTTATGTGCGATTTAAGAAAAAAAGGAAACCTGCATGCCTGATAGTTCATCATAATGTTCTCGATGGCATGTGAAGTCTGCCAACCCTCACTTGGCCAGTGTGGTGGACTAAGGCCTAATCCCTCCCATTCTGAGACCCGTGCCCAAATTGGACAAAATTGGGACAAAGAAAGGGTTGTGATGATGACGACCAACAACTTTTCAACTGTAACACAATTACATTACAAACAATTACGGATCTTATATGCATATATCTTGATAATCAAGATCCAGGATCTTCAAAGTGTAATGTAATAGCATTAGGGTTGTAGCTTACCTATCAAATAAAACTCGTTGGATACGAAGAACCCTTTAAGTACCATTTATGTCTCCGCCCCTCTGAAGTGCGTAACTTTGTCGGGGTCAATTTCCCAGAGGCGGTAATTGGACATACTGCGACAGGGGGATTCATTTGGATTAACACGCCACAACTCCCTGTGTACCTGTTTAATATTAAGGGTCCTTTGTTTCCTTATGATGTAAAACGTAAAGCGATGATACCAGATCTTTACATGAATGGTATGAATGTCAGATTGGACACGGGTCTCCACGATGGATACGGGGATGACAGCTTCAAAGCCTTATAAATGGCGATTGTAAATATTGTAGAGAATAAGCATTATCCCGCTATCCCAAGGTTTATACAAAGACTAAAGTTATTTCAGTTTAAAACAGAATTATAGTAGTTTGGTTTGTATTGACAGGTAATGTCTAAAGTTTACCTAGACTACAGAATTACGATTTTTATATTCGTGAGACTCTCGTTGACACGGCCGAAATTAATAACCTATCTATGGATTTATTTGCCTATCTGAGATAGTTATTTGACATATGCTCCATATAAAATGTGTCAAATGACTATCTCAGTTATGCAAATCAATTCAAAGATAGGTTATTAATTTCGGCCGTTAGTGGACTACCCACTGAGTTAAATGGGACTACCTTATTGGTTGTATCGCAAGCGAGACTGCTAAGCTAGAAGTCCTGGGTTTTATCCCGGATTGAACAAAGTATTAATGGGTATTTCTAACTTAAAATTCATAGTAGTAGCTCGGAGTCTGAATTTGTGCCCGGTAAATGGAAATAGGCTCACCACCTATTACATGGGACCTAAACATGACTGGTGAAATGTCGGTGCAAACACACCTCTGCCAGGGAAACACAGTCGTGTCAATATATTATGTTATGATGAATCTCATTATGTACCTACTCGTAAATCATCACTTCATTGGTGAAGACCAAAAAGCTAAATCCTTTAAATTGCTACAAAGAACGCTTTAAGGTAGATAAAACCACTCGAACGAATCTTTCCGGAGAATAAACAAAGTTTTATCCACTTCAGCCGTTAACACTAAAAGGCTTAGCGACCGTGCCACTTAGCGTGTTTCGCCAAAGGATTACTTTTTATCGTTTGACTGGCATGTTTTTGGAAGTCCTGACGTACTATTTGACAAAGTGTCCTAGATTCTCATCGGTACGTTTAGTCTCGTGTGCTCGTTTTCTATAATAATATTATAAAATATTAAATAAAATTACTTACAATTAGGTACACTCTTCACATCTATCGCAATAGAAGAATGCATTTGTCACAAATTGCAAAGGGAATTCTAATTACTCAACAAATTGGCACAATAACAGGTATAATTACTAAACTAACTATTAGTGATGTTATCATCACTAATATATAGTTCCTGTAGGTACATCTGGCGGGCTCACCTTCGGGTGTACCAATTGACGGTGCAGTCGATCGAGGGTGGTATCCGCCACGTGTGCCATATCGCAACTCATTAAAATGTCTCGAAGCGGCCTCTGTGTTGGACCTGTGTCCCCAATCCCCATGCAAGCCGGGTTCACATCTGGACCCGTGAAATTTAACGAGATACAATAATAATAATAATAACATCACATCACTTATATTAGTATGAATACAGAAGTATAGATACTCGTTAATAGTTATAGGAGTTCAACTTCACAGGACAAGTTCTAAATTATTCCGTTTAATACTATCGACTGTGAATTATCAACTGTCCAATCGGGTTTCAATCTACGGTGAAGTGTAATTCGGCGCTTGATGCTTCTTGATGCTTCGGCTATGATTGCTTTATTGCTTCCAATTAACCTGTCACCGTCTGCGGTGATAGCCGAGGGGTTTTAACTTCAGTTTCACGCACCAGAGGTTCCAGATTCAAATTCCAGACCAATGAGTTATCAAATGCCCAACAGACTGTTTTAAACTATATATCTTTAATAACCTTGTAACCTAATGAAAAATGACAACAGTCAATAAATAATATTAAACTGACTGAAGATATTCAATTAAGTCTCTAAAGGCGCTGTGAAGAAGTCTTATTGTCCAAGACCTATGAATATATCGTTTCAATTATGACACTTTTATATTACAAACCAAGGATTAATCTACTTTGCAACAATCCGCGACGTTTACCATTTAGAGTAAAAATGAGCCATCCATCCATCAGACTCTCGAGGTCCACTGCTGGACGAAAGCCATTCATAAATGACACTACCAACATAAGCATATAATTATCAAACGTTTATCTATTGACCGTCTTTAAAGCACAAACAAAATAAATTCGAGACAACATTATACGTCACGTTTTCAATTATATCACAGCTTTTTCACAGCACTTTACAAAGCTGTCGAAAAAGCATTTAAACTGAAATTTAAACACGAAAAAAGAAAGCTCAGCACTCAGCAGCACTTACAACATGATATCGCTACGGTTTGACGTCATTATATTATAATATAATAAATTTGTTTACCATCGTTGAAAGTGTAAAATGTATCTACAAATGTACAAAGATACAAAGAGTAGATCTAGTAGATCGAGAAACTACTCAGAACAATTGTATCTACTACAAACCAGTAATAGAGATATGATCAGATGATTAAGATCAGATCTGTATAATATTGAAGTTTTCTTTATTGTGTACTAGTGGACGCCCGCAGCTTCGCTCGCGTGGAATTAGACGTAACATAATGTAGGTATATACCTACGAAAAACTTTTATACCTACTAACTTTGCACCCCCCTTTTACCCCCCCTTAAGAGATGATTTTCGAAACTCAATAAAAAACCTTCATAGGTACTGAATTTCATTCGAATAACATCAAAAACGACAAAGTTTCATACTAACTTTGCACCCCCGTTTTACCCCCTTAGGGGGTGAATTTTCAAAAATCCTTTCTTAGTGCTCCCCTACGTTATAAAAGGAACCCCTGTGCTGCTGGAAGTTTCTAGCCCTTATAGTTTAGGCCCTGCGTTGATATGTCAGTCAGTCAGTCAGTCAGTCAGTCAGTCAGTCAGTCAGTCAGTCAGTCACCTTCTCCTTTTATATATATAGATAGATATTGTGTATCTATCTATAGGCTTTTTACTAACATAAATACTGTTTTATTTTTACTGACAAATATATTCATCATGATAACATCACGCCTTCCCCGAAAAGGTAGGCAGAGTTATGCATACACCCACTCGTTCAGGAGCAACGTGGTGGAGTATGCGCTAGACCTCCCGCAGTTGTGTCTGTGATCCGTGCCCAGCAGTGGGACGTCTATGTGTAGAAACATAATTTCACCGTCCGCTAAAGAGTTGATTCCGATTATAACATAACATAACATAACGGCAGTATTTCTGCGATGGGGTGGGCAGAGGTGAGAAAAAATGGGTATACTGGTACACCCACATTTCACCATTTATTTTTAGGTCCCATGTAGGCCTATTGCCATACCGCGGGCACAAATCCAGAATCAGAGCTGCTACCGGGCATTTCAAGTTAGAAAAACCCAATAGTTGTTGCCTATCCTAGGGATCGAACCCAGGACCTCTAGCTTAGCATAGTTACGACCAATAAAGCAACGAGATAAATGGAAAGAATTTAATAAATCCATTCCCAATATCTATCTATCTTTCATCAAATAAAGTTTTTTAGTTTAGTATTTAAGCGACGTACAAGAAATTACATGCTCGAAGTATAACGATCGCGTGTGACGAGATGGCACCTCGAGATTATATTAACGTCGGGATGAGAATTCGCTGCGACAACACGATATGAGAAAAACCCATTTACGGTTTACCTCCACAGAAAAATTAAGTATAATGTCACCGCTAAAAATATCAGAAAGAAATCCAGCCATCACAGCTTTTAAGAGTCCACTGCTGGACAAAAGTCTCCCTCAACCGACGCCACTTCATCAGATCTTGTGCCCTCTAAATACAACGGTTTCCCGCCTTCTTCTGAATTCAAAATATCATGAAGTTATTAGGTATTCTTGGTAGCATCAACTTTACTAACAGACGTTTTTACCCTAAAAAATAATCAGACGGGTAGTAAGTGGTCACCGTTATAGACACGAGCACACTAGAGAGAACGCCAATACGTTGTTGGTCCTGAATCAGGACTCATTTTGCAGTATTTTAAAGAACCCCATATAATAGCTAAACGAGAAAACCTCAGAAGAAAAGAACGACTGAACCGTGTTACAGTGTGCAGAAAGCCAGTGTGGATAAAAGTTTACTTCGCCGAGTAGTTATGCGAGAGATGTAGTAAGGCGAAGTCGACACCTTCGAGTTCCTGTCAGCCCTCACTATACTAAAGCCAGTAGAACACACAGAGGGACCTTATGTTTCTCCGTAAGCTAAAGTTAAGGGCTGTAAGCTATATCTAAGCTACAGTTCATATGCATCCCATAGTTGAGAGCGCTCTAGAGAATACTCCACCCCACTGATTCAATGTGGATTTTTGGAACGGTTTCGCCATCCCAATATCGAATGTTCGCAAGGATTTTCAATAAAACTGTTACCGACTACTTAACGTGCCCTCCGAAGCACGGAACCGCTCATGATATTTTGCTACCAGCGATCACCCGAGATACTCAGTCGATCACGTTATCGACGTAGGGCTAGGATCTCTTCAATTTTGGTTGCCCATTTATCGAGTATTTCAATAAGCATATGTTTAAAAACAGATTTATTAACAAACTAGTGGACGCCCGCAGCTTCGCTCGCGTTACACATTCACTAACTTCAAAAACGGCAAAGCTTCATACTAACTTTGCACCCCCGTTTTACCCCCTTAGGGGATGAATTTTCAAATTTTTCTCGCCGTAAAAACCATCCTTGAACTTCAACGAACATTTAAAAAAAAGAATTGGCCAAATTGGTCCAGGCGTTGTTGAGTTATGCGCTTACCAACACATTTTGCGATTCATTTTTATTATATAGAAGATACTTATTATAACACTACAAACTTGTACGTCAATTTTTAAATAACATGATGATATAGTTTAGGGTCAAATTTCATTGAATCGATGAGTTTCTGGTTTCGTGATTAATCAAGTTCTGATCGTATTTCGAGATATCAAGTTAAATCCTGGCGAATTGTTTTCATGGCGAAATGAAACATTCGTTAATACTACTTTTCCTGTGTAATGAGAGTCCAAGTAATCAATAATAAAGAAATAAGCTTGTCAAACAAGAATCAGCATTATCGCTCTACAGGCATTTAATTCCTGGTAATGTGCTGTAATTTATAATTGCTTTGCTCCGTCTCGAAGCACTTAAATATTTCTCATTAGCATCTTCATTTTAGTTTAGAAGTTTGCAGTAATTTGGTTTTCCAGTTCCTCTTCATTAAGTAAGGTAATTTGTTAAGCAAGTATCGTTAAGGCGCTGGGAACGGTTACCTTGCAACTTTCTTGATTTGTTGAAGATTTTTATATATTAACATACATTGTGCATTCGTTTTAAATAAAAATATTTTTTATAGTTATAAGGTAGCAAACAAGAATGCGTCCATAGCCCAATCGCTCGCGTCAATTCAATGTGATCGAAAGAGTTAAGCAACGACGGGCGCGGTCGGTTTGTGGATGTGTGACCGCTAGTGGCAAAATTTCACGGACTCTACCATGCTTCGGAGGGCACGTAAAGCCGTCGGTCCCGGTTGTTTTCAATTGTGGAAACAGTCGTTAAGCCTTGTCGAAGACCTTCGGGTGGCTTGAGAACATTCGACACTGGGTTGGTCACTAACCCCTCCACCAATCCGCATTGGAGCAGCTTGGAGGAGTATGCTCTAGAACTCCTCTGTGGAGGAGACCCGTGGCCAGCAGTGGGACGTCTATGGGTCGCAGCGAACAAGAATGCAGGATCCATCCGCTGCCATCCAAGACAACTGTAAATGACTGAACTAATTTCGATAAGTCATAACTGGAAACCAAATATTTCGAACGCAACACACTACAACCCGGTAATTCATATTAGAAAAACCCAATAGTAGTTGGCCGAATCGGGGATCGCGCTTAGTTCCGTTAGTTCAAAATAAATGAAAACAGAAAATTGAGGTAAGCCAGAGTTTATCGATAGTATGTAATCATTCCCAAGTGTAGAAAGAGAACATTAATCAAACCTAGACGAGTATTATGCTAATAATTCTGAGATACTTAAGCGAAATTAATACTGCCATGAATATTTATCATATCCGATTAAATCAGTCCTTTTGTGAAATTGCCTCTGATTTATAATGGAACGTATATTTTGGTTCAACGCCCCGTGTCAACGTGTCAATATTAATTGATATAGATAGTTATCGAAATCAAGCTTCATCCGCAGTCTGGTGTATATAGATAGCCGTTTAAAAATCGATCGATGGTTAATTATCGATTAAAAATCGAACGACTATTACAGTATTTTCTATCTTTCTATTTTTTTTTTGGAAACCTTCAAATTTCTCTCCAGGCAAAGGACAATTAACAAACCAACAAGCACACTCTCTTTATTAGTCTGAATTAATTCAACTCTGTTGTAACTTAACATTCTGATGAGTATCTTGTTTATATGAAAATTAATAGTAAGTGAGTGTAGACTATTCGTATAAATTGGTCAAAAAGCTCGCTATTTACCAGCTTAAAATAACAGCGCGAATTACCAAACTAGTCAGTGCAATGCCCAGAACCCAGTATTTTATATAAATTTATTCATTTACATAGGAATGATCGGCAAATAAGTAGCATGAAAATTTTGTACATACAGAGCGCATTCTAAAGCAGCTCTTACCATATTAATTTGGCAACCCTATCTTTCAAAAGAAATATTGTGGAGGCCCAGGACATCATTAATGGAAAACTCAGCGAACGAAGAAGGGCAGGGAAACTGCATTCAGAATTCGAAAGAGAATTCCACTAAAGTTTACTGAATAGAAAAGTTTTCAAACTACTTAGGTCTTTAAACAAGTTCGGTAACTTAGAGAATTTTCGATAGAGAAGTGCACACTGGAAGAGTTACTTGAAAATATTACCTATAATGTTAATGCCCGTTATTGCATATTATTATACAGTACCTTTTTTTGTAAATACAGGTAGCAAACCTGTAGCCGTTTTATTCATAGCTATTCATTCATATTTAGTGATAATATAGACATTTAACTTGTTGAATAGGTACTAGTTTGAAATGTTTATCCATACTAATATTATAAATGCGAAACTAACTCTGTCTGTCTGTCTGTCTGTTTAGCTTTCACGCCAAAACTACTGAACCGATTTAAATGAAATTTGGTACACAGATAGTCTGGAGCATGAGAAAGGACATAGGTTACTTTTTATTTGGAAAAAAGTGTTGTAAGGGGTTGAAAAGGGGGTTGAACGGTTCTATGAAAGTTTTGTCATTTTCAGAACTAGTAGTATAAAAATTATATTATAGGCTGTTGATTAGATATAAATAAATATGGCATTCAAAGTTTCTAATTTAATAGTTGAATTATTCCACTGACTCTCAAAGTTGCTCATCCAACGGATAACTAACTGACCGACATTTTGTCGCTAGCATCATCCATCCAACTACCGTTTTCAGTGCTGTAATTGATAGATGGAGATGGAGTTCGTCCATTCCACGAATACGAATGTCAAATCCTTGGAAAATCTGATATTCTGTCATTGAATCTGTCATTTGAAATTTATTTTTATATCCGTTTCATCGAATGAATTAAAATTTAGTGACAATCTTTCTAGGGATTTTACGTTTGTTTTTATCGATCGATTAAATTCATTCAGACTGCCTCGTTGGTCTAGTGGTTGTTAGCCACTGCTAGGCCAAAGATCCTGCAGATTAAATGTACCGACGCGAACTCTTTAGAGTTTTATTATTTGTATATAGATATAGATTATAGTTAGCGAGTTATCTAATACTAGGTGCTAGCGAGTAATCTTATTGTTCTGCACATAACGGCCCATCTGAAACAGCAGCTTAGGCGGAATGCCAGAACACATAACATCGGATACTACAGAACAGGGCAGATGTCAATATGCTTGAACTGTAGTGTATTAAGAGGATATCACAAGCGAACAAGTCGACACTTTTTCCATACAAACGTAGTCCCCTGTTTCCTCCTAGGATAAAGAAGTTACAGAAGAGAAAAAAATACCATACGATTTATACGTACCTCTGCCATGACTGTACGTTTTGTTTTTTTTCATAATTTGATTAATAGAAGAGAAAAAAAATCATTTAAAATCAAAAAAATCGACTTTTTTTACATACATTTTCAAACATCAAGCAAACTGGTAATTACTAACATATCCCAAAAAAGCAAAACGTATGGGCATAGCTTAGACCCTGTTCTACATTTTAACTGAAAGAAATATTGAAATCGGTCTAGATTTCGAGGAGGAAACAGGGGATTACGAAAGGACGATTTTCTTAATTTTACGTAGGTAAAATCAGTTCGAGACTGCACTTCTCTCTATCGCACGCTAAGGGGCTCAGCGCGACGGCAATATTTTTGGTAAAAACCTATTCTTCAAAAGTGACGGTCGACTGATATCCCCTTAAATAGTAAATAATATTTGTTTCATAAACTACCAAACATTATTACTACTTCTATGTTATCTTCGGTTTTCTTACTTGAAATGCCCGGTAGTAGGTCGGAGTCTGGATTTGTGCCAGGTGCGGTGTATGGCAATAGGCTAAGCAAAATTACATGGGACCTAAACATAGCTGGTGACTAGTGGGTGTACTACACACCTCTGCTTACTGATACATTGCTATAATTATTGACTACTTGAAACAAAATAGGACTATGAGATTATTGCCATATATACTAATATTATAAAGAGGAAACAATTGTTTGTAATGTTTTCACACAAAAACTACTGGACAGATTTCAAAAATTCTTTCACCATTAGAAAGCTGCATTTTCACTGAGTGACATAGACTATATAATATTGCTAGGTGTAAACGAAACTATTGTTAAGTCTAATTCGACGCGAGCGAAGCTGCGGGCGCCCTCTAGTAGGTACCTACTACATGATAAACATAAAGTAAAGGAATGTATTAGTAAGTAATTATTTTCATATATATTTCAAAAGTGAAATATTCTGTAATATATTATAACTTACAAAATGTTGTATTAAAAATATTACGAGTTTGAAAATGTGGCAACCTGAGGTTGAGCTATTTCAAGTACATAATTATTTAAATTGCTATTTTCAACATCATAACGACCAAAGATTAATCAATTAAAATTCGATCAAAAACTTTATCTTCAAGTCCTATCCTCGAGTACTTGGCACTTTGATCGGTTCGAAGTGCAAAGTACTGAGTCTCGAAATTATAGGTTAGCATTTTAAGTTTGCTTTAGCAAAGTTTAGTCTGAAGGGATTTACAGAAGTATTATTGTATGGATTGGCTAACATGTAAGCCAGCATTGGTGAAAACGATTTTTACATAGTCTACAACTCTAATATCTAAAAACTAATAAGTCTTACTACATATTTTATTATTTCGGACAAAGCCCTCGTATAATTATGATAGAACTTCACGTACCTATAAGCATAAGAGATAAGTTCGTTTAAGCATTAATTCTATAGTATTATTCTAAACGTGTAGTGTCCATAGCGCAATGGCTCGTCAATTCAAAGTGATCGACAGAGTTAATAGTATCAGCAAACCTCAAAATCACAAGATTAATTTAACAGGAAAGCGTACATAACCATATATACATATAACCATAACAAAGTTACATTTTGTAAGGTATTCGAATGTCAGCTAAAGGCAGGCATTAAAGATTTCACAGAATCCAACGAACAAAAAAGTTTTTCAATACTTACATTGTTTTTTTTTCATGCCATATTATTGGCGAGCTCTGTAACTTTTAATAGGGTCTCTGTAACATAGAACTGTGTCGGACATACGACGTCGGATAATGACTTTTGTCCCAGAGGACTAAAAAAATACTCGAAAGCTTTCAATTTATGGTATCTCTATTAGGTACGTATGTTATCAACCGAAACAGGGACAGGGAATAGATTCATGCAAGATTTCATGGGGCCTCCATTGCTTTCAACTGTGGAAACAATCTTTACATGTCATAGTCTATTAGACTTTCGGATTGCTTGAGAACATTCGACACTGGATTAGCCGCCAACACCTCCACCAATCCGCACTGGAGCGGAGATGTGATGTGTGCTCTAGACCTCCAGCTCTGGGTGTGGGAGAGACCCGTGCCCAACAATGGGAAGTCTATGGGTTGTAGTTAATTTAATCCGCGAAAGAACCAATTTCGTGTCTAGTATTATCTTTTTATTTGATTTTATGTTTTCACGTATACCTAGTCAGAACTTACCCATCCTAATTTAGATTTGTAATAATGAAAGTAAAGTCAGTTACTTAGCATTGAAATCCTTTATTTGCATGGTTTTCTAACACATGTACAAAATGCGGTGAATGCTATGAGGTTATTTGACGACAAAATGGCCTCTGGATGTCGCTTTTGTAAATCTTTGTTACTGTCATGTCCTTAGTACTCCTTAGTGACCTTCGCAAGGTTGAGACGAATCGTTTAACGCAAGAATCATCAAAATCGCCACGCGTTTGTTCTCTAGAACGCCATGAGTTCGTCGCGCAGTCGGATAAAAAGTAGTTGGCTTACCTGCTTTATGTGAAACAAAGATTAATAAGTTCGGTGTTGCTGAAAGCTTTCCTCATAAAGCTACAGGTGTCATCGTCAATTATGCAAAAATATTCCATGTCGCTATAAAGACAAGTTACAATTTGCAACAGCTGCTTTAAAACATGGGTCGTGAAACGAAAACTTACGTTTGAAATTAAAATAAGGTGACGTAAATCTCCTTCTCAACATAAATATTTTTAATCATAAAAGAATACGAACATTTATAAAGTAACGTACAATGTTTTATGAAAATAAACCGCCGTAGAATTTGGTTTAACTAATGAGAATTTTTAGTTTTCTAGCAGCACGGCTGTCGTGAACGCATAATAAATTTTAATATTCATATGTTTTTGGTATTATTGCAGTTTTCTTATGAAAATGTATGATGTAAAAAGTTAAAATAAAACATTGTTTTATTCGGGTTAACGTTTAACCCGAATGCCTAAATAGGCATACCAGGTAAATGAGAAGCTTAAGAAGAGAAGCGTGAGAAGAGAAGAAGAATGACAAGCTCAACTGGTGCTTTGTCCAATAACGTCAACTGTTTTATGTCGTAATTACCCATTTTCAATTTCAAAAATGAAAAAGTCGCTTGCTACCATTCATAGTTATAATTACTTTCAATAACGTATTGTGTATTTTACTATGGTTTGTAATTAGCATTATGTCCAGATTTATAACCCCTTCATTCAACCACACCTGTGGTAGCTTCTCATAGGCTTAGGTAGATACAACAATAGGAATTATTACATAATCAATCATTTATGACAATGAAGCTAGACGAGGGACTGAGTGACCCTTAAATTTCTTAATAGGCCCAAGCACGCGTTTATTACGCCGTGCCGTGGCCTAGTTTAAATTATTCGATTTTTAAACACTTAACATATTGCGTGAGTGAGTAGCCAGCTCGTGGCGCAGCTTACATAATAATAGCCTTACTTCCGAAGCCCTGACCTCAACTTTTCAGGCTCGATTTGCCTCCCAAGGACACAGTAGGTCATGCATATCTACGTACTACCTACTACTACGTGAAACAGTACCAAATAGACTTACATGAAACTGTGAAAACGCCACTCTTGTGTTGGGGTCAAAACATGCTTAAGGCTATTAAGCAGGTAAAAATAGAGATACTTACGCAAGGGAGAGATATACCTACGTCTGGTATGAGAGTGATGCCCTATTTGCCAGACTGCGCAAACGAGTTGTCGAACGCAGTACATGCATTTGACATACTCGTAGTTTGTGATAGTTATTCCGAAAGTAGTTCCGTAGTTGGTACCTAGACGTTAGTATAAATAACATGGACATTCTCACACACTGCCATCTGACCCCAAAGTAGGCGCTAGCCTGTTATATGGGCGTCAGATATACATAAATACATAGATATTTTTAAATACATATAGGTACATAAATAGATAATATTAACATCCAGACATAGAACAAACACAAGTGTTCATTACACGAATGTTTGTCCTGAGTGCGATTCGAACCCACGACCCCTGGCGTAACAGGCAGGGTCACTATCGATTGCGCCAACGGGCCCGTCACTTACTGAAACAAGATACTTTCACTAATTACGCTAAATATATCATAGATTATTTTTAAATACATAATTATATTGAAGGAATATGTAGCAACTTTTTTAGCTCAGTTATACCCGATCCAGACAAATTTTCTCTCGCAAACTATTTTTGGCAGTAGTCCACAGGTACGTCCTCATATGCAGATAATTTATACGCCTGTTAAAGTGCCTATTACAAAATGTGATCGTAGTGGTGATAAATGGGATACCTATAAAGATCCGAATGGAAAATGTAAGAATAATTACAACAAAGACAATATGGCAATGTTACTCGAACTGTTCAATTATTTTAAGATTTTAGGCAACAAATGTTTGACATGAGACTCATCATGGATACAAATACCAGAAAATGGATTATTTGTTTTGTTCCTTTTTATAATGCATATTGTTTACTTTTATCGTTAGTTTGTGCTAAATTAAATGATTGTGATCGGTATAAGTAGAATTATAATTCAAAGATAAATTAGTACATTGCTAAAAATTAGACCTGTAGTTAGTAGGTACCTACCGTAACGTAATATTCATAACTAGTAGACGCCCGCAGCTTCGCTCGCGTGGAATTAGACATAACAATAGTTTCGTTTACACCTAGTTGCCACCCTCTTCAAATAATAATTATTAGGAACTAATAACCTAAATACAAAATTTCATTGAAATAATGTAGGTAAATACAAAAAAACTTTCATACCTACTAACTTTGCACCCCTCTTTTATCCCCTCAAGGGATGATTTTCGAAACTTTCAATGAAAAACCTGCATAAGTACTGAATTTTATTCGAATAACTTCAAAAACGGCAAAGTTTCATACTAACTTTGCACCCCCGTTTTACCCCCTTAGGGGGTGAATTTTCAAAAATCCTTTCTTAGTGCTCCCCTACGTAATAAAAGGAACCCCTGTGCAAAATTTCAAGTTTCTAGCCCTTATAGTTTTGGCCCTGCGTTGATATGTCAGTCAGTCAGTCAGTCAGTCAGTCAGTCAGTCAGTCAGTCAGTCAGTCACCTTCTCGTTTTATATATATAGATTTTAATTTAAACTTAAGTAGAACTAGAAAATATTTTTTAATGAACTCCCGCTGATTCCAAACTAATAACATAATACCAAGCGTCAGACGGGAGACTGGACCATTATTCAAAACATTAATTACATTTCTATTAAAGTTGACGCTATCTCTGACATCGTCATCTTAAAGGCTTCAGAAATGTATCTTGGCAAAATAGATTTTAATTAATGCTTTATAACATCTCTCGGGCAATTCAATAGCGCTTTCAAATTGAAATCTATATTTCAGTAACTAGTCTCAGATAAATTTAAAATATTCAGACTCATTTTTTATGGATAAAAGATTGCAGATAGGCATTCAAACCCACCCATCCACTGTCACCCATGTTACCCGTGACAGACCATGATCGAGAGTTAAATTTTCCCGAGACCTAAGTGAAAGACTAAATTCCTAAGGGAGCAAAATAACCTTTACATTTTTAGGGTTCAAAGAGTAAAACGGGACCCTATTGCTAAGACTTCGCTGTCCGTCTGTCCGTCCGTCTGTCCGTCTGTCACCAGGCTGTATCCAATGAACCGCGATAGTTAGACAGTTAAAATTTTCACAGATGATGTATTTCTGTTGCTGTTATAATAACAAATACTAAAACATAGAAAAATGTTAAAATTTAAAAGTAAAATAAAAAATAAAATAAAATTTTAATGGAAATTATATCGTTAAATTTTTTTTTTAAAAAAGCTTTTTAAAACTTTTTTTTATTTTCATGCATTGTCATCGGAACCAAATATGTGTGCCAAATTTCAGCTCGATAGCTTCAGTGGAAGTGGGTGAAATATTGATTGCAAGATTCCAGGACATACATACATACGAGTGAAGTTAAATAAAAGCTTTTAAAAAAGAAATTTAATATTTTTCCCATAGAACAGACATGGTTTTTTTGCGGCTTGTGGACTAAGATGCGAGCTCTAGAAATGTCTAGCCTGAAACAACCAACTGAAACTATGGTTTCTTTTTAGTTGGACGTTAAAATGTTTTAAAATTTTTTGGAAAATACTGAAAAAATGGATATAATATAGCAAACAAGCTTGCAGCACTACCCATCCACTGGCGCCCATAACAGGTACGTTTAAACTACTGTTGAAAGTTCTTCATTTACTTATAAATAAAGTATTTTTTTTTGTAGCGTCCATAGCCCAATGGCTTGCCTCGATTCAATGTGATCGAAAGAGTTAAGCAACGACGGGCGCGGTCGGTTTGTGGATGGGTGACCGCTAGTGGCAAAATTTCATGGACGCTACCGTGCTTCGGAGGGCACGTAAAGCCGTCGGTCCCGGTTGTTTTCAATGGTGGAAACAATCGTCAAGCCTTGTCGAAAACCTTCGGGTGGCTTAAGAACATTCGACACTGGGTTGGCCACTAACCCCTCCACCAATCCGCATTGGAGCAGCGTGGTGGAGTATGCTCTAGACCTCCCGTAGAAGTGTCTGTGGGGGAGACCCGTGCCCAGCAGTGGGACATCTATGGGTCGCAGCGAAAGTATTTTTTTAATTTTTAGGACCGTGTTTGTCCGCTACCTTCGCGCCAGTGCAACCAGAGCTTAATACGTGATATTTCAGGCGCAAGGTTGACGCCCATTTACTTAGGCCGTCCGTATTTCAAAGTCATCCTACTGAATTGCGTACAAGATGAATTGTGCTATCAATATCAATCTTTGCCTATCTACCTAAGTACATATTAAGGAAATATCTGCTTAAAATACGCTGATGTAGGTGACATTGTTAAGTTATGACATAAGTTTTTTTCTAAGTAATAATACATTCATTATAACATACATACATTTCATATGTAACGTCCATAGGCCCATAGTCCCAATGGCTCGCTACGATTAAATGTGAACGACAGAGTTAAGCAACGACGGGGGCGGTCGGTTTGTAGATGGGTGACCGCTAGTGGTAACATTTCATTAGCGCTTACGTGCTTCGGAAGGCAGGTTAAGCCGTCGGTCCCGGTTGTTTTTAATGGTCGTTAAGCCTTGTTGGAAACCTTCGGGTGGCTTGAGAACGTTCGTCTTGGGTTGGCCACTAACCACTCCACCAGTACGCATTGGAGCAGCGTGGTGAAGTATGCTCTAGACCTGCCGCAGATTTATCTGTGGGGGAGACCCGTGCCCAGCAGTGGGACGTCTATGGGTCGCAGCGAAAGTATATTTTTAATTTTTAGGACCGTGTTTGTCCGCTACCTTCTCGCCAGTGCAACCAGAGCCTAATACGTGATATTTCAGGCGCAAGGTTGACGCCCATTTACTTGGGCCGTCCGTATTTCAAAGTCATCCTACTGAATTGCGTACAAGATGGATTGTGCTATCAATATCAATCTTTGCCTATCTACCTAAGTACATATTAAGGAAATATCTGCTTAAAATACGTTGATATAGGTGTCATTGTTAAGTTATGACATAAGGTTTTTTTTCTAAGTAATAATACATTCATTGTATTGTAGTTTAGTATGGCGATGCCTCTTAAGGTCCATTTGCAGTACCTCTCCACCTTTTACATGAGACCTAAACATAACTGGTGAAATGTGGGTGTATAACCACTTCTGCATACGCTTCTGGGGAAATACAGGTGTGCACACTGGGTGCTGTGCATAATCTTTATCAAGTTAACTTAAAATTTAGAGCATCTACGAAAGACGTTATTCTATAATACGAAGTCTACGTCATGACATCACTTGCAGCATAGCAAAATTTCATAAAGCAATTTTTGAAATGCTTCTAGCCAGTCCGTGGCGTTGAAATAGAGGGGGTTATCGATTCAGCCTCGCTCGCTTCAACCCGTTGAATATTTCATTGTTTGCACATGTTTTTGTTAATCTGTAGGGCCTTTGAAATGCTTCGAGGCGAATATCATTAGTACAGCCGTAATGAAGAGAATTATGTTTGTATTTAGAATAACTTTATGCTCTGTTCCATATTTGATTTTGCTCGTTTTGTTCGACGGTTTTGTTTGTCTCGAAACTGAGCGGGTATTTTAAAACCGGCGTTTAAAACTCTGGGGAAAAGAGTGAGTGAAATTTTTTATAGTATTTCCGGTTTCTACAAATGAAGTTAATGACGTAGGCACGAAAATAGGGCAAAATCAGATGTAAATAACAACCGTGTTTTATCGATTTTAGAAATCGATTTTAGAATCGGAATCGGTGTCGGTATTTACCACCATTGCCGCTCTCCTGGTATTTATGACATATCATACTAGACGGTTCCACTGTAAGTAACTTAACAAGCGCTTATATAACTTTTGTGCGAAGCGCTTATATAACGGTTTTTTGGGTAGATGTTTAAGTATTAAAGTAGTTACGCCACCAACAGGACTACACGAAACACGGGGTCGCCCTGAAAACCAGCGGTCGTAATATACTCCGGTCAGTGCGGCCCCTTTTCGTGTAGATTTGACTGCTTTTTTTTTTTAAATTTGATTTGAATTCCTTTTATTATTTATTTTTGTAATGCAGATCATACAAAATAAATAAATTTTCTTTATAGTATATAACAATAGTTTCGTTTACACCTAGTAATATTAGATAGCCTATGTCACACAGTGAAGATGCAGCTTTCTAAAAGTGAAAGAATTTTTGAAATCGGTCCAGAAGATTTTGTGTGAAAATATTACTGACAAATCTTTCCTCTTTGTAATATTAGTTATAGCATATAGACATAGAAGTCTTTGATTTATTTTTAATTCTATATTATAATGGCGAGTGTTGAGATTTATATTTAATTTAACAAAAGCTTAATAGGACCATAACTGGTGCTGACGTCAGGTGGGATGACAGAATGCTTCTTGCGCTGATAAATTAATCCCGGTGACTAATTGCACCGGGGCTGGAGGAAGGGATCGGACCGATCAATCACTTAAGGATTCGAGGAAAGGGTTAGCAGGTAATTCTTTAGAACTTGGACTTAGAGACCAAGTTCAGAAAAATTGCCCTCGAGCAAGAAAGTATAATAAAAATTCACTATTAAATAAATAACATTTTGTGTTATATATTTGAAACGTGATAGTCGTCCCACAGATGGGCATGGGTCTGGGCCCACAAACACAACTGTGGGAGGTCTAGAGCATACTTTACCATGCTGCTCCAAATACGGGTTGGTGGAGGAATTAGTGGCTACCCAGTGTCAAAATTAAATATTCTCAAACAATTCTCTATTCAAATATTTTGCCATATGGATGATTTTATTGGTTTTAATAAATATTTTTATGCCCAAGTATGACTATTTGCTCTATGTTCCCATGCAATGAGGAGATACCTTGACGCTTTTCCTATACACTGAAATTGTACCTAATCTGATAGAAAATATTGAAAATAAATAAACAATACAATATAAAATTAGTTGTACCTGAGTGATAGCCTATGCATAGCATAGCATAATCTACTTATACACACTCATGTTGAAATGAGTCAACTCTAGGGCAATAGTGTGAAAGCTAATCTTATCTACGCAATGTTAAAATACAATTTTCCATGAAATTAATAACAGATATAACAATTTCCTATTATTCACATCCTGAAAGTTTTAACCAATTCTATTAATATGACGCAAGTAAAATTATGAAACATTTATTATACATCCTTTTTCAGTATCAATGATTCGCCACATAATAACTAAGATTTGGATTAATACTTATATTTTATAAAAATAAAAAATTTATATTTACATTATTGATTTTTGTATAATAACATAGGTAAATAATAAATAAATATCATGGTCATTCTCACACACGGCCATCTGACCCCAAACTAGGCACGAGCCTGTTCGATGGGTGTCAGATACTAATACTCATATTATATAGATATTTTTAAAATACATACTTAAATAGATAATATTAACAAACACAAGTGTTCGTCACACAAATTTATGTCCTGAGTGGGATTCGAACCCACAAATCTTGAGTATCACTGCGCCAACGGGCCCATCAAAAATCTGTATTGCATAGTATCAATGGTAATATAGTGTTTTAAACATACTACGAAATCTTATCACGTCATCATTATTAGGTAGGTACACTACCTTATGCAATGCAATTTAGGACCTACTCATTAATCTATTAATTACGAGTATCTTTAATGAGAACAAATTCCGATCGATGTACGATTTCTGATGGCTGAAGAGAAATTATCTAATCGTAGGTATTTATTTCGGCCTTAATGTATCTATACCACACCTATTTCTGGCTGGGCTGTAATCAATTAACCGTCTACTGCAGGGCACGGGTATCTTCCTTCCTATCTTGAAAATATCTCGTGCGTACTCCACCAAGATGCTTGAGTGTGGTCAGTCAGGGGTCAGTGGTCTACCTGACTGTCTAAAGTTTTTAGGTCGTTCGATAACCCTTACTTGGCAACTATTGCGATAACAACGTGCTCTCTGAAGCATGGAAGTAAAGAAATGTTGTCATTCTAGCCACAGAACTATGAGCGCTTTTAACGACTTTCAACTAGTCCTAAGATTAACGTATATTAACAGGTTAGTTTGCTTAGCTTAGTTCAATTTACTAACCAGAGCTTCCACAGGGCCAAACTTCGATCATGGAAAATTTGATTATTGTGTGGTCTGAGAATTAATTACCGCACATAATTAAATTACGCCGCGTATGGATCCAACAAATTTAAACAACAGTCAATATTAAAACCCAGTAATCTAATTAATAAGAAACGTGCAGGAATTGCTAAGAACTTCGTTTGTTTCATTATCGGAGAATTAAACGCTCATGCAATTTGGACCCGACAATTTTAATTAAAGTCATGTTATTTTTACTAGCGAGAGTTACAAAGTGACATACTTGTAAAAATAGTTATACTCTTACACATTTATTGTTCTAATAAAAATAAAATGTATTAACTGTAATGGAACTGGTAAGGATTTCATTTAATAAATATTTTTTTTCATTTATTTGAGAAACAAACAATGTTAGATTATCACATAGATGACACAAAAAATTGATTGCATCAATTTCAATTTAGTTTTCTAATCAATTTAGTTAGTATAGTATAATTCTATTATAAAACAATTAGTGCTCCTATAATTAAGTTCGATTTAGATTCAAGAAATATAATAAAAAATAATTCTTATTTACAAAGCTCCTCATAAAATCGAAATTGGTAGGTTAACTAAATGTGGAGAGAGCTAAACCAAAATTTGAATTCAATTACGTATCATTTATTACATTTAAATATCTAATTGAAAAAAAAAAACAGAGCAAATACCGTCAGAAAAGAATGGAATTTTTAAAATTAACTACTTACCTACTACTGGCCAGTTTCTGGCTCAAGGGCAAGCGCTTTTGCTCGGGTTTAGTAACACGCGGGCCCTCGTGAATGAGTACGCCTTACAGTACATTGTAGACTGGTGACACCTGCGTGAACATGCTAAATCAGCCTCGAAATAACTGTCAAAGATTTTTGCTATTGACTTGTAGTTTTGGATGTAGCCTAGCACGCCCCGTTGAAAAATTCACCCTGTATATTTTACGCAAACGTGAAGTGCGCCACTTTAACGTAAATAAATAAACATGTTGCGCCCTGACCCACATAGAGTCACGTTACAAAAACACATTATTCAAACTTACTTTTATCATCACGAAACCTTTTAATTTGACGTGTCATTTCATGTTAATTTAACTTTCATGATACGAGTTAATATGTGTTTGTACTCAGGTATTATTTGCAAGAGTAGGTACAAAGTAGAGTTTTACTTAAATAAAGGACCATTGATATAACCATTAACTATTACTAAAACATTAGGTAACTATTACTTACTAAATACTCTCACATTTTAATGTTTAGTAAACGCTTTTTATCACCATCCTTGCACCTCCGCTTTACCTGCTGTTATTACTTCTTTCTGACTAGTGATGTGACGTTCTAATAACAATTTTCATCGTATAAATATCAACAAGTTGTAGGTATAAATATCATATTTTTTATGTGGGTGCAGCAATTTAAAATAAAAGCAATAATGAATTTATAAATATCATATTTTTTTATGTGGGTACAGCAATTTAAAATGAAAGCAATAATGAATTACATATATTATGTTATGACTTTTTAAAATAATAAGGATCTTTATAAAACTTTTTTATTTTCGCTAGAATTGGATTAATGCATTATAAAAGTCAAAATTAATGACTTAAAATAAATTATTTAAAACGCAACCAAATTTATGGTTGGTTGGGCTTGTAACATCTGTCTACCCCATTATTTAATGAATTTTCTTTAATAAAATACCAAAGAAATATTTAATGCAGTAACTGCACGACTTATCGATATCCAAAATATCGTCTATTACTACATCACTAGCTTAAACGGTGACCTCATTGATACTATATCTGGCCGATAAAAAACGATACGATACAGTTCGCCAGCGATACCGAGTACACGGCGTCGTCGCAGCCGGCCGGCACTCGCGAGGTATAAGCAGTTCGAGACGCACGTGTTGTAAAAATTTTACATTTAACTCTCTAATCACGTGTGGACGTGAACAAAGTGCGAACTGACAGACGAATGTGGTTGTGAACATGTATTTTCTACTCGCATTTTGTTTATGCGTTCTTGCGCGCGCTCAGGACGCGCCTATCGTGAATATTACTCAGGGTGTGGTTAAAGGGAACGTGTTGGATGGATACTATGCATTTTACGGGATCCCTTACGCTGGGAGTGCGTCCGGCGAAAACCGGTTTAAGGTAAGCTAAGTGCAAACAAGTATTCCATCTGTTATTCAATTTTGTACTCTATTCTTGAAGTAATTGTACGCTAATAGACGACTTATGTTCATGATTCACCAAAATGTATACTATCATAACGCCGGTATATTATTAGTTACGTTAGTATATTTGTATAGTATTATGGCTGGCATCGTTATATTAGTTATTTTTGCCAACTACACGTAACTCAGAGGATCGCAGTTCTGCAACGATTCATGCAACAATTTTAATTCTAACTATTATGTGACTGTTCAAACACTGTTGTGCCACGTTACGTTACATCACCCCACAGAGTATAAATACTAGAGGTTCCTTTACACGCTCCATTTGTGTGCGAAATAGAGACGATTGTTTCAATACTGTTTGATTTCTAAAGGTGCTTTCACACTTTCTTTTTAGCACAAAAAGACAATTAAAGGCGTATTATTAGCAATTTGTCGTAGAGTTGTATTGGCAGTGCAGTGGCATCACGACATAGTGATACTGGAATTTATTTTTTGTAAAATCTTATCTCTAATCTCTACTGTACCTAAAGTAGATAATGATTGTTGAAAAGTTGTATTAAAGTTAACCTGTTAATTAATTTCCAAAGAAAGAAAAAATTAAACAAATACATGCGTTGAATATTTTTTAATGCTAATTTTGTCTTATATAAGAAATAAATACACAACATAATGTTCATATACATCTATTACTAAAAAGGCGTTTAATATCTATATCTATAAAAATAATACGTTATAATATCATTAAGATTTCCTAATTTACCTGAAGTAAATTTAGAAAGGAGTAATCTCGCACTATGCATTAACGCAATCAACAATTTTCCCGCAACAAGTGATTCTTTGAAACAAGTGCCATAGAAATAAACACGGCAAGCACGAATTTGATAACAAGTTATCTAAACATATAGTAAAAATCTAACGAGTCCGCGTCTGTACATTGAATTAATCTTGAAAAGCTATCAGGGGCTGATAAGTAATCGATACAGATTACGAAAATATTTTTTTCGAGTATTTTGTCTTTCTGTCTCCCTGTGTGTCTGTCCTTGCGCGATGGAATCAAAAACAACCAGACGGATTTCAATGCAACTTGGTACAAACATGCATTGCATCCCTGAGACGGATCAAATATACTGTTCAAGGTCATCCCAAGAGGTTTTCTCTGGAATGCAGGATAAAAGTTTGTATGGAATTTTTCTCAAACATCAGATAATTCTGATAAATTTGAAATTTGCAGATAATGTTTCTTATCAAATTAATAGAACACTTACAATTTACAGATATAATTAGACTAATTTTCTATTGTTAAGCCTTGTGGAGATTGTTTAGCGTCAAGCGATGACTTGTGATATTGAAATATTTCTTGCCGCCGTCTTCCTGGGGTCACTCCATCAGGATGATTCGAGCTCCCACTCTTGCCGCCTGTAATCCCAGAAATCCCCTTTTAGTCGCCACTTACGACAGGCCACCGTACCAATATTTTTGTCCCGAGGGACAGCATTGTATGAACCTAGTAGACCGCCGCAAAAAGTCATTGAAAAACAGGATGATACAATACTGTAGTACTATTAAAATCATGATTAAAAACTAACTAACTAACCAAAAAATAAAACTAACTGTTAGTAAATATTGCATATCGATTTGTATATTACTACCTTTGTTCAACTGTCTTTCTAATAATGTTTCATTTGATTTCAGGCACCGACACCTGCACCCAATTTCCCAGGAGAGTTCCATGCAATAAACAATGAAGTCATGTGTGCACAGCTTAGCCCACGAGGCATTATTGGAATAGAGGATTGCCTAATTCTTAGCATATACACCAAAAATGTAACGACGCCTAAACCTGTTGTTGTCTTGATCCAAGGAGAAGAGTTTACTACATCAAACTTTCAATTGTATGCCCCTAATAAATTAGTGCAGTCGGATCTTGTGGTGGTAACTCTGAACTATCGATTATCTATATTCGGATTCCTTTGCTTGGGAGTAGCAGAGGCCCCTGGAAATGCCGGTCTAAAAGACGTTGTACAAGGATTGAAATGGATACAAGACAATATTGCTTGGTTCGGAGGCGATCCCAATAGCGTTTTATTACTAGGAAACGGGGCGGGAGCGGCCATAGTCGATCTAGTTACTTTATCACCGCTAGCAACCGGTCTAGTACACAAAGCCATGACATTAAGTGGTTCTGGACTAGCACCCTGGGCAGTAGCTTATGACCCTGTAGGTCACGCAAATGCCGTAGGCGAGAAACTGAGCTATGGTGGCAAAAACAATGAGGAATTAGCCAAGTTACTAGCCACAACTGAAATAAATCTATTGGGCACCGCGCTTGATATCACTGATTTTCCTAATAACACAGTACTATTCGGTCCGTGCATTGAAAATGCTAATTTGAACCCTAATGATACGTTCCTCGCCGATGCACCTATCAATTTGCTGCGTTCTGGTAATTACAATGATATACCTTATATCGCCGGCCATACTAACAGAGAGGGCACGATCAAAGCTCAACAAGCTATGTTTAACAATTGGCTGGGAAGAATGCAAGCAAATTTCACAGAATTTATTCCAGTTGATTTAAGATTTGGTGAAAGTAATCGTACCGCCCTTGTGAACCAGATACGTGAGTTTTACTTCTCCCAGAAGCAAGTTAGCATGGAGACAATAGAGGATTACTTAGATTACCATGGTGATACTACGATTTTAGTACCCACGACAAGATTTGTCAACGAAAGGGCATTGAAGTCGAAGTCGGAAGTTAGATTGTTTGAATTTGCATACAGAGGTACACGCAACTCTGACTGGCCCTTTCATCAGATTCCTGTGAATGGAGTGAGGCACGGAGGCATTCTGAATTACCTATTCGAGTTCGATCTCAAAGAAAGTGATGCAGTCGCAAGGGATTCTCTTATAAAGAGAATCACTGCATTTGCTTACACAAGGTAAATTTATTTTCATAATTTCTTATTCATAAAAATATTCTTGATTGAGGTTTTAAGGCAGAAGCAGTTATAGTTTTCTCGTAAGAATTTAAATTAGAGCAGACAACATAAGCCCAATAAGGCGTCTATTAGTCATATTTAATTGCAAGCATTCTTGCAATGCCGAGATTCGACCGCTATTCTTTAATCTTTATCAATTTCTGTATTTAATATGATTCAAATTTTAACAACATAACGTCATTTATTTAGTATCAATGTTGTTATCTTCTACATATCATCGCTAGTTTCACTTATAAACCGTTTTAATTTTTCATTTTTTGTTCCATTTTCCAGTGACCCAAATCCTAAAAACGGGAACACAACTACTTGGTTGGCAATAGACACTACCAATGTGAATCCCTTACCACACGTCCTGTACATCAGCGGTGAAGAAGTGTCTCCTGGAGTGACCATATACAAAGAAGAGCTCAGGATGAACTTAAACCAGGAAGAAATGAAGTTCTGGAATGAAATGTACTCAAAATACTATTTCGCACCGACGCCTGTATCATCCGGTATAAACTTAGCAGGGTTTGCTATTTTGATTGTTTTTGGCCAGTTACTACTTAAACTGTTTTAGTTCAGTAATTATACTTTTGACTTTCGAAGGAAGTAAAAATTCCTCGATTACGTTATTACCTAATTTTTTTTTAATATCAATAATATTTGGTATTTTGGGTTAAATACCCATAGATAAATAAACGTATTATTTTTTTCTAAGCTGCAAGCTGCAAAATAGGTAAAATATGTATAAGCTGTGAATTGGACATACAGTTAAACGTAGTTATACGTAAAGGTTATGCTATAGTTATGCGTAAAGGTAATTAATTAGTTATACGTAAAAATTTAAGATGAATCGTATCAACAATAGTTTGGTTTTAAGTTTTTGTTATCAACTTGACTTGTTTTAGTGTATTGTAGTGGGAAATAAACTGGAATAGATTAACGGTTTTTTTAACTGCTTCATTGGTCTAGAGGTCGCAAGCGCGGCTGCTAAGCTAGAGGTGAGCGGTCCTGCGTTCAATGCCCGGTAGCAGCTCAGAGTCTGGGTATACACACTTCTGCCTACCCTTTCTGGAAAATACAGGCGTGATTTTATATAAATGTAGATTTAAGGCTGCATTTAATAGAAATAATTTCAAAAACCTGTAATATAATAATTATTATTATTGTCTAGTACTATTTTAAATAATTATTAACTTAACTCGCGCATAGATAAATGTGGTACAGAAATCCGTCCCTTAAAAAATCCGTCGAACTTTGACTTTTAACTGACTTTTTTGTTGCTGTAATCTGCTTATTAGCAGCCTCTATTCCTAGTTGTTCTTTGTATCACGATAGAAGCAAAATGTTATGACACTTTTCTATTTTTCTGATCGGTAAGAATGTAGTTATTGGATCTTAGATAATAATGCAATTAATTCCAAAAACTAATTGCTAAGAAAACCTTTTTTTTAGAAATGTAAGTAGAGTACTTATATGAAGTTGGTACGCTATTTGTTTTAATTTTATTCAGTAATGTAGACAAGACTCGTGGGCAAGCCCAGTGAGTATTATTAGATATAGTAATTATTACAGACTTAATAACTAGAGCTCATGCCATTTCTCCTGAGAAGGATACTCTAATTTCAGAGTGAGTTACGTTTATAATACCTAGTTATTTAGCATCAGTATGGGCTCATTCCGTATTCATTAATCAAGACAATTGTGAGACTTTAAACAAAAATAAAGATGATATTTATAAGTCAATTTTGAATTTTATTTTAAACTAGTGGACGCCCGCAGCTTCGCTCGCGTTACACATTCACTAACTTCAAAAACGGCAAAGCTTCATACTAACTTTGCACCCCCGTTTTACCCCCTTAGGGGATGAATTTTCAAATTTTTCTCGCCGTAAAAACCATCCTTGAACTTCAACGAACATTTAAAAAAAAGAATTGGCCAAATTGGTCCAGGCGTTGTTGAGTTATGCGCTTACCAACACATTTTGCGATTCATTTTTATTATATAGACTAGTGGACGCTTCTACTTGTGTTGTGTTCGACAGTGAAGATGCTGCTTTCTAATGGTGAAAGAATTTTTTGAAAAACTGTTGTCATGTTTGGATTAAAAAACCACGAAGTCAACCCAGTATTACTGCATTTATAAAATGCTTTGATGTAATGAAAAGGTAGATTATCCCTCAAAAATGAACCTTCATCACAAAGCCCGGAAAAAACTTACCCATTTATAAAGACCTTTACATTTTGTAGGCTTTACGATATCTCTCATTAAGCTCGGGTGCTAATTAACAACTTTGGAGATAAAAGGTTAAGTAAAAATGTAAACCGGTGACAGCCCAGTGGATATCAAACTCGCCTTTCACTCTAGCGGTTCGGGTTTAAACCCAAGCGGCACGCACCAATGACTTTTGTAAGATACGTGCGATTTAAGTAGTTAAATGTCACTTGCTGTAACGGTGAAAGGACACATCTTGAGAAAACCTGCATGCGTGAGAGTTCTTCATAACGTTCTCGAACGCATGTGAAGTTTGCCACCCGCACTTGGCCAGCATGGTGGATGGCCTGATGGCTAACCGCTCCCATTTCGAGAAGATCCGAGCTCGTGGGACAAAGAAAGGATTATGGTGGTGGTCGCTATATATGTACCTACTTATTAAAACTTTATGCAGTGCAGACAAAAAGTTTGCAGTGAAAAGTCAGTCGACTTTTTAAACGATCGACTTTTACTGAAACTTAGGGTGGATTGCACCGTAGGCTCTGTTATAATTTTCGTCAAAGTTAACTTTAGCGGTAACAATAACGGCGACAATAGTATTTAACAATTGTGTGTTGCACCGTGAAATTGTTCGTCATTGTCAAAGTTAATGTTAAGTAAATAAGCAGCGGCAGTTTGACACCTGATATCGCTATCAAATTTTCACACAACTCAATAGATTAGTTATTATAATAAGATTGAGTATTAGTAGCTATAATTGCGCTCATGGCCCGGCGGCTTGCGTCGATCCTATGTGATCGACAAAGTTAAGCAACAATGGGCGCGGTTGGTAGTTGGATGGGTGACCGCTAGTGGCAAACATTTCTTGAGCGTTCTCGTCTTGGCCTCGGGTTGGCCACTTACCCCTCCACCAATCCGCACTGGAGCAGCGTGGTGGAGTATGCTCTCGGCCTCCTCGTGAAGAGAGACCCGTGCCCAGTAGTGGGCCATTTATGTGTTGAAGCTAACTATAATAGAAACTTACTTCATGGTCCTACTTTTCAGCAAGGGTCCTAAATGAGCAGCCCTAGCAAAGCCTTTGGAAATCCGAAATCTGTCCAAAAATTCAAGATCATCCCATTTTCGAAATCGATCAATTCGAGGTTGATATATTTTTTTTTTTATGGGTGACCGCTAGTGGCAAAATTTCGTGGACGCTACCGTGCTTCGGGGGGCACGTAAAGCCGTCGGTCCCGGTTGTTTTCAATGTTGGAAACAGTCGTTAAGCCTTGTCGAAGACCTTCGGGTGGCATGAGAACATTCGACACTGGGTTGGCCACTAACCCCTCCACCAATCCGCATTGGAGCAGCGTGGTGGAGTATGCTCTAGACCTTCCGCAGCTGCGTCTGTGGGGGAGACCCGTGCCCAGCAGTGGGACGTCTATGGGTCGCAACGATACTTTTTTCTTTCGCAATTCGGTTATATTGTTATCACTATCGTCATCAGAAGAACTGGATTCCCACAGAATATCATGAATTAAGGCCATAATAAGTTTCAGACTAAAATTTTATATATCTTTTCCAAACAATTTGTAGATTATTGTGAAGTTGACAGTTCATTTGACTTTAACAATAGCAATAACCGGCCAAAATCGAGCAGTTAATGTTAGCGTTAAGTTATGACGTCATTACAACCGTTACTATAATGGTGCAACGCAAATGTTGCTTAACCGGGGATTTGACAGCATGGTTATTGTTATAGTTACTTGGTGCAACACACCCTTAATATGTCAGATGTCATCATAATGTGATCAGTCATACTTAGAATCAGGATTGGCTTTCATTAATCTTACTATGAGTGAACATGGTAGATAAATATTGTTATTTTATACTTACTGCAAAGTCCTTCCATCGAAGATAATGATCGAAATACGCTTACCTGCAAATGACAAATGATAAACATTTAATTTTAAATTTAGTACATCTCTTTACAAATAGAATACAACCAAGAATGTTATTAAAATATATATAACAAGAACAATCTTTCTTGAATTCAACTCGTAATGGGACATGATGTCCCATGCATTATGATTGCAAGATTTCACAAACATCACATTTTTCTTTCAAATTGTTTTTCTGTTATTCACTTGGTTAATGCCTCCATGCTACGCTTATACGACTGAAACTGTTTGGTTTTTTGTGGATATAAGATAGCTAGTAAACGAGCTTGCAGCACCATAATATGTGTGTACAAATCTGTATGACACAGTCCCTTGACAGACAGAATGAATGAATGAGTGTGAAAGGGCCCTTACTATCATAATTCCAGCACATTAGCTCCGTTTAGAGCCAAGCTCTACCTTGTGCTTGGAATAGTTAACGATATCTCGCCAGAACTTGCGTCTTATATCTAATACCTGCTGAAGTCTAGACTTTCTAATGTCCTAGTTTCATATTCTCTTGAATAAACTTAATATTTCGGTGTCATGTATATTAGTGATGGAGTCAGCGAATATAACATTATATAAGTATATTCTTTAAAGATATTTTTAGACATAAATAATTTAGTTTTATATTAAAACATTTTTTTAGTAGGTACGAAATAATCTTAATTTGTCTTGGATCTCAATATGAATATCCGTTTTATATAACAGAACCCTGAAAAATTAATTGAGGCATAAGAAAAAATTAAGTGCTCGTGGCCTCGGGGCTTGGTCAAGCCTGTGAAGATCATTAGTGGCAAAATTTGTGGAATCATTTCGTGCTTTCCGGACTTTCAGGCGACCTTAAAAATTCTGGCATTCAGGTTGGTCACTAACCATTCTGAGAATCAACATTGTCTAGCTGGGTGGAGACTCTTCAGGTCTTCAGTTGTGAAAGACCCATTCCCAACAGTGGACCGATGATGGGTGGTGGTATAGCTTAAAAAATATAAAATTCTTATCTTTGGAGAAGCTCTGAACAAAAGGAAAAATATTTACAAGTAAGTAACATTTCATGTATCATCGACAATGTGAGAGGTAAGTCGTATTTCTTCTCACAATACCCTCCAAATAGATTTTCTTTATTAGGGGCCCAAAGGTCAGGAGGTTGAATGGTCGTCCGGCAGAGTGTAATTGATTTGGAACCTTATTAGGCTGGATCAAAGTTTATTTTCAGGTTTACAATGGCTTCAAAGATTGGATCCCTAGCGATATTATGTCTCCATGTACACCTGAGCCTCACATAATACCAATGTACCAAAGTACCAATTTGCACGGATATGATAGACCAGTGCACGTTGAATTAGATATATTAAGAACTAGCATTTGCCCGCAGCTTTGCCCGCGGAAGTTTATTCAAGTTGAATTAGTGTCAGCGCCATTTGTTGAACGTGTGCCAGACAACTTTCCAATAAACTTGCAAAGCATCCCAAGGGAACATATTTTCGGGATGAAATGTATCCTATGTGCTAACCTAGGTTATCCTCTACTTAAGTGCCAAGTTTCATCCAAATCCGTTTTGTAGTTTTGACTCGATTGAGTACTATCCAAACATACAAACCTAACAAACTGTCACATTCATATTATTTGCAGGATTAGGTACCTACTAACAGAAACCGACATCTTCGTCCGTGTTGCATATAAGAAGAACATGCTAAGATAAATGAAATCATACAGAGGTGAAATGCATCTCCTAGATTTTTTTTAATGATAATGATGAATAAATATTTATTTGCAAAAATGTGGTTATATGTTTAGGATGGTCAGTTACATAGGTGCCTAACAATTGCCATTTCTTATGGCATGCAAAATTAATAAAATTTATTTATTTTAAGCTGCGCTCAGCATCACCGTGCTGCTGCAGCCATGATAACCGACAAACTTTTATCGAACAAGTATCAAACGGTTGAGTAGACCAGCTAGTAAAAGATGAGTTAGTCAGTTAGTTAGTTACTACCTAGTGAAATAACTATTTCAATAAAATTTTAGTCAGTCTGTTAGTCGGTCTGTCTCAAGGCCGTATAATACATACATACCTACCGTACCTACTCTGTGAAAGCGTAGCCGTAGATCATATATTCTACTCCAGTAGACTACGACACTACACTCCCGAGTGGATTCCAACAACACAGTAGTATTCCACTCTGAGCGCCGTAAACCTATCACAGAGTTTAGAATTCTAGAATATTCGCCCGGAAACAGATTACAGATTCCCACAGAGCAAAATAAATGGTGTGTATTACATTCACTGTGCTTTGAAATAGAAAATCGGTGCAATTTAATCGTATCGCAATTTTATCGTAGGTACGTAACAACTGTTCTTTTAGAATTCTTGAAAAGACTGCGTTGTAAAGGAAAATTATAAGAGGTCTATTGTGTTGATAATTCACCGTGACTGCCTCATGGCAGTCACGGCGAATATTCAGTAAGCTCATGCTTAGCCAATTTATGCTGCCAGTGGCTTAATTTATCATTGATTTATTATTCACCAATATAATATTAGATATCGTGTCTAGATACAGCATTGTTATTGGTAATAACATGTTATTATTAAAATCATTAATAGGTAATTAATTAATATTATTAATAATAACTTAATATTAATATTAAGTGTTTTTATAACAAGAAATAAATTTAATTGGATATAGATTTCATAGCTTGTTCCACATTTTCTGCTGCTATGGATGATACTCAAATTTTTAATATACTAAAGCTTTCAGTTCGTTAGCGCATGCTTTTCACAAATAATAAATAAATAAATGATAAAAAATCTCTACACACTGCCTGGAGCTGTGTTAAGGGTGACGGATATATACAGAAAAACAACACAAATTTACATCCATCCGCGTACAAATATTTGATTCGAAACAGATCTGCCCGGACGGCTGGGGTCTCGAGCCCAGGAACCGACGGTTCCCCAGGAGTCTGGTACGGAGTGACTGAATGCGTTTCGGCATTCAGAGTCATCCTTACCACAAGCGGAGTCACGACTCTTCCACAAAACGTTATGGGTGGCAATGGATGGGTGTGTCCTCTGTGGAAAAACATTGTCGTTCGGCGTTTTAGTATGAGATCATATGAGTAACGACTAGAGTAATTTAATCATAAGAATAATAACTGTTGCGCCAGGGCAGATAATAATTGGCCTGGGGTCGTGACCGGTCGTGGGTTCGAATCCCACTCAGGACAAATATTCATGTGACGAACTCTTGTGTTTATTCTGTGCCTAGATATCAATATTATCAATTAAAGAATGTATTTAAAAATATCTATGTATGTATATCAGTCTCTGGCACCCATAGTACAGGTCCGCGCCTAATTTGGGGTCAGATGGCCGTGTTTGAATGGCCATGGTATTAAAAAAAATTAAAAAGATTTTTTAACCAAAATTAGTTTTCAAAACGTCCACTCGACGCGGGCACTCATAGATTTCTACAACCCTTCATCCGATCATAAATCACTGCCGACCGAGGGCATTCGTTCTAGAGCAGTCCAGCAGATAGATGTAAAGGCTCTGTCACACAGAACTTGTTGCTATAGCGAAGCTAGCAGTGTCACGACAGGCGCATTACCTATTCCCTTTGTAAAAATGTGTCTTATACTGTCTGAGTCCAATAAGACTCTTAATGGTAGTAGTAGTAGTAGTAGTAGTAGTAAATGTGTGTAGTTTCGCATAAATGGTACAATACAAATGTCATTAAGGCTATGCTATTTTATTTTCGATAGAAATAGAAATAGATAGTAAAATAATGTTCAAGTAAGGTTCAATAAGTCAAAAATAAGGTAGATAGATACACTTACATTAAAATTCTCAACGTTGGAATCTATGTGACCATTTTTAAAAAGCGTGATTTTTCCTACTTAAATATTAGGTAAAATCGCACTTGCCCTAGCACTGCCTGTAGTGTGGCATAGCTTTATAACTATTGCAATATTTCATTTCTATTTGAAAGAATCAGCATCAGCTATTTATAACCCGTGTTTCCCGGCTTAAATTTTTATTTGCGCAGAGATTAAAAGCAGATTTATTAGAAGATCAGTGTACATAAAAAGGTAATTAATGTTTTCGGTTAAGTATACTTTGTGACCAATGACCAAAATGCTGGATGGGCAAGCAGAAAGTAAATATTATTTTTATTACGACATGCATCACTGCAATATAATCGGAATATAAATTCCGAATTCTCGACTAAAGAACCACAAGTATGCTAAATACCATTCTGTGAAGATGGTATTTAGCATACTTCGTGTTCTATTCAATGAAATCAAGTGACCTTGTATAGGACCTCTCACTAATCTTGGTTCCTTATGAATGTGACGTAAAATTACTACAACTTTGAGCTTGTTGAGAAGACGATGTTCGCATTTCTCCCAATAAAATAACATAAGCTCACCTACAGCTACGGCGGGAGACAAACTTAGACTCAACTATGAGAAAATTCCACCGGAAGCACTTGGAGTTGCCTCGACAACTACTAACTTGGCAAAGTGTTGCAGTGTGTGAATAATGTTTCGCTCGTCCAACATTTGCCTGGTGTACCTTTAAAGCTCTCGTGTGCCGTGATGCGCTTATCAGGTACTCACTATTTGAAGCGCTCATAGCCCTGTGGCGATCAAACGGAGCGGAAATGAAATTTAGTAGAAGAGTGGAATAATGCGTCCTTTAATGCTTCACTTGGTGGATACCACGGCTCGGGAAACGGAGCACAGGCCGCCCTCCATCCAGATGGACTGATGACCTGAAAAAGTCAGCGGGAACTCGATGGATTCAGAAGGCACAGGATCAGGAGGAGTGGCACCGATTAAGGGAGGCCTATGTCCAGCAGTGGACTTTCAAAGGCTGATGGATGGATGGATGGATGGAATGCTTCACTACCGATCTTCCCGGACAACCGAAATATCCAGTTCCTGAATAAGGGACGGTTCTGCAAACTCTAATTCATCGAAAAAGGAAGAGTTTCTATGTTCGACTGTTCGTATGATTGTATGTGTTTTTTGTTGAATTCCCGCTACAGATCTGAGTAGCCACATCACGGGTATTCACATTCCAAACCATCTGCACCAAGGTATTAAGTATATAAATCACATAATTTACATCAATCCAGGCCTTTGATCAAACACGTACCTCCTGATTATGATAATGTTCAGCAAATATCGCTTCTATTTCAGTCATATTTTCGTTGGCGGGCGCATCTTCAGTATCCATACGTTTTTGTTATAAAGAGTCTTAGGTAAACTCCTTCTGAACAGAAGCCATTTTCAAGTATTTCACTGAATTGCCAAGAGATTATCTTGTCGATGTAAACAACTTTGTTGAGATTGTACGTGGAGTTTCAAGTGAGAGAGTTATAAAGGTAAATCGGACTTTGATATTATTAAGATACACCTGTTATAAGTATCGAATCAGAAAGTAACCAAAATGCTTTTAATTTTCAATGTATTTTACACGCTTTTATTAGCTTGGTATGTATGTATGTTTGTAGGTATGTTACGAAATCTTTGAACGTATACATACGCCCACATCAAAACGTCGGATTAATTTGAATCTTTGCACTCTTATCAAGGACCGATGACAAAGCAAAAATAATAAATAAAACATATTTATATTTAAAAATATATATGTATTTAAAAACCATCAAACAAGTATTTTTATCTTAGTTTAGTTCTTCAAAATCGTGATTTTTATTTTTTTTTCAAACGATGTCCTTATTTAAGTCGTCTTTTGTCTTCGTTAAATTATTATTAGTAAGCAAAACACAAACAAACAAAAATTTAAAACACAAATATGACATAAAAAAGGTTACACTTTACTAAAGTGGGCTCTGCTCAGCATAATGCTGGAGTCCGAAGACAACCAACGCTGGTCTTCCGCAGGACCCATATGGTGATGCCACGGAGGTCTATGAGCAGGTACAGTATACGTTCTTTTTTTTTAAAAATACCGTGATAATAACAATAATAAAATAAAAATGATTCTTAAGTAGAAAAAAAGGGGAAATAATAAATTAAGTGTTTTTTTTTAAACAGTAGGTACATGTTAACTCATTTACAATGATCTATTAAATAGCACTTGTGTCGTGTCTAAGCGGTTCTTCCATTTTTTGGTGATTAAGAATAAATTCTTTAAGTTTTACTATAACACACGAAATTAGATTATATTTTAGGTAGTTTTGTCTTGCATTTGTATGTAAATTATTTCTGCACTCGTTTGTCCCAAATATGGTAATTTCTATTGTAATGTCTAAGCTTACTTTACAGCTTAGCCTTGGCACTTCATTATTCGTACATAGTGAAAACATTTTACACTTAGGTCAACAGCAATTTGCTATTGACCTGCCCAAAACTGCGAGCCACTCTATTGAATCAACGCGAATACACGATCAAAGGAACATTCGCCTGCCGAATGAATACCCACTCCCATATATCTAAAAGCTTCTTCAATACGCCCAATGATACCCAATGCGGCTAAGAGCTGCGATCAAACGGTGAAATGCAGAAAGGCAGCAACAATCTGTCTCAGTCAGAGACGTGGTTGGGAGTTTGTAAGGTCTTCGAAGCGCGGGTGATCGTGCAATTATTTTTCTAAAATATAAGGTGGAACACCGATGCCATACCACCACTACACATTTATTTGATGCCTTTTTATTTTAATTTTTTTATTTATTTATCTTTATTGAACCACATACAAAAGTACAGGGTACAAATGGCGAGCTTAATGCATAAAGCATTCTCTACCAGCCAGCCATTGGGCTAACCAGAAAGTCACGAACAGCGGTTTTAATTTTATTATTTTAAGCACGGGGGGGTGTTGCGCACACGTCCGTAGGTAGCTAACCCAAGGCAACCCTACACGTCCCTCCCGGGTGGTGCTAAGAGCGACAACAACAGTACAAGAGATGGGCAGCAGCGTCTCTCAGCAGCGTACTTTCTTTTAATTTAACTGCGGTCACCAACTCGCACTAGCCAAGCGCGGTGACTATGGCTACAACCCCTCATGTTAGCACAACCAAGGCCCCGGCCCCCAGTCCCCGGCGGCCCTGCTATTCCTGGCTACGGTGGCGGCCATGGTAACGGCGGGGCAAGGGGTGCTAAAATCCCCGGCAGACGCCCGGCCACCAATATTATAGCTAAACGACCTTTGGCCCTGGCA
Source organism: Carterocephalus palaemon (assembly GCA_944567765.1). Taxonomy (NCBI): domain Eukaryota; kingdom Metazoa; phylum Arthropoda; class Insecta; order Lepidoptera; family Hesperiidae; genus Carterocephalus; species Carterocephalus palaemon. The sequence goes on along the minus strand of OX155655.1, from coordinate 2,805,226 downwards.
ACATACAACGCCCGGACACTGAGGGCCGATGAGAAGATATATGAGCTGGAAGAGGAATTGAACAAGTTACACTGGAGTATCTTGGGGTTATCCGAAGTCCGAAGACAGGGGGAGGACACGGTAATCCTTGGATCTGGTAACTTGTTCTTCCACCGGGAGGGCGAACAACAGTCCCAAGGTGGTGTCGGGTTTCTCGTCCACAAGTCCCTCGTTAACAACGTAGTGGACATCGGCAGTGTGTCGGAAAGGGTAGCGTACCTTACACTCAGAATATCGAAACGGTATTCGCTGAAGGTCGTACAGGTTTACGCGCCGACATCCACACACCCCGATGAAGAGGTTGAGGTATTGTATGAGGACGTCAGTAGGGCCATACATACCTCAAAGACTCATTTCACAGTTGTGATGGGGGATTTCAATGCAAGGCTAGGTGCGCGAAATGGTAACGAGCAGAAGGTAGGGCCTTTTGGATCTGGACGCCGGAACCACCGAGGCCACATGCTTGCCGACTTCTTGGAGAAGGAGAACCTCTCTATGATGAACTCTTTCTTCAAGAAGAAAGAGCACCGCAAGTGGACTTGGATCAGCCCTGATGGTTCCACTAAAAGCGAGATAGACTTCATTCTGGCAGACAAACGGCACATATTTAAGGATGTCTCCGTGATCAACAGGTTCAAAACCGGTAGTGATCACAGAATGGTCAGAGGCACCTTAAATATCAACGTTAAGCTGGAACGGTCACGCCTGATGAAGTCTATCCTCCGCCCAACACCTGTCCAGATTCAGGGCTCCGATGACTTTCATCTTGAGCTCAAAAACCGTTTCGCGGACCTGGAGAGCTGCGTTTCTGTGGACGAAATGAACAAGAGGTTCGTATCAGTTGTCCAAGAGGTTGGGTCTAGATTTTTCAAGACCCCCTCTAATCGTAAACCTCAAATTCTCTCAAAACATACTCTCGGTCTCATTGGGAAAAGACGAGATCTATGTGCCCAGTCGCCAACCTCCATGGCAGTATGTAGGCAGCTCAACGCAGAGATCTCGAGCAGCATGCGACGTGATTGGCGTTCATACAACACCAAACGCGTCGCTGACACAATCGAGCGGAACAAAGGCTCCAAAGTGTTCGCTCGGGATCAAAGCATTGGGCAAAGCCTGATGACGAGGTTGAAGACCAATACCGGTACCATAGTATCGTCCAAACCCGAAGTTTTGAGAGAAATTGAGGATTACTACCGACAACTATACACCTCCTCGCAAGCCCCAGCTATAGCTGGTGCTCACGATAAGCGAGCCAAGCTAACCCGGCACTACACCGAAGATATCCCGGACGTCAGCCTGTACGAGATTAGGGGGGCTCTCAAACAACTAAAAAACAACAGGGCACCGGGAGATGACGGAATCACAACAGAGCTGCTAAGAGCGGGCGGGAAACCCGTCCTAGTGGCTCTCCAGAAATTGTTCGATTCCGTCATCAGTAGTGGAATCACCCCGGAGGCGTGGCGCAAGAGCGAAGTGGTATTGTTCTTCAAGAAGGGCGATAAAACCCTCTTGAAGAATTACAGGCCTATCGCACTCTTGAGCCACGTCTACAAGTTGTTTTCGAGGGTCCTCACAAATCGCATAGCGCGCAGGCTTGACGACTTCCAGCCTCCCGAACAAGCCGGTTTCCGAAAAGGCTATAGTACCATGGACCACATACAGACACTGCGACAGGTTATACAGAAGACCGAGGAGTATAACCAGCCGTTATGTGTCGCGTTTGTGGACTATGAGAAAGCCTTCGATTCTGTCGAGACCTGGGCGGTGTTGGCGTCTCTGCAGCGGTGCCAGATCGACTATAGGTATATCGAGGTGTTGAAGTGGATATATGATGCCGCCACTATGTCAGTCCGAGTACACGACAGAAGCACGAACCCCATCCAATTGCAGAGAGGTGTCAGGCAAGGGGATGTTATCTCCCCAAAGCTTTTCACCGCTGCATTGGAAGATGTGTTCAAGCTGATGGAGTGGAAAGGTCGCGGCATCAACATCAACGGAGAACGCCTCACACACCTTCGATTTGCCGATGATATAGTGATCTTGGCGGAATCGCTGGACGACCTCAACACCATGCTAGGAGACCTGAACAGCGCCTCGCAACGGGTGGGTTTGAAAATGAACATGGACAAGACTAAGGTCATGTCCAATGTGCATGTCAAACCTATACCGGTTGTTGTTGATGGCGCTGCTCTCGAAGTTGTTGACGAGTATGTTTACCTGGGACAAGTGGTCCAGTTGGGTAAGTCCAACTTCGAGAAAGAGGTCACTCGCAGAATCCAGCTCGGCTGGGCAGCGTTCGGGAAACTACGACATATCTTCTCATCCAAATTACCTCAGTGCCTGAAGACGAAAGTTTTCGAGCAATGTGTGTTGCCAGTGATGACATATGGATCCGAGACGTGGTCCTTTACCGTTGGTCTGATCCGCAAGCTCATAGTCGCTCAGCGAGCTATGGAGAGAGCTATGCTCGGTATTTCTCTACGGGACCGGATTCGTAATGATGAAATCCGTAGACGAACTAAAGTTACCGACATAGCTCGCAGGATCAGCGAACTGAAGTGGCAATGGGCAGGCCACGTCGCTCGACGGACTGATAACCGTTGGGTAGTAAAAGTCCTCGAGTGGAGACCACGTCTCGGAAAACGAAGTATTGGCCGCCCCCCGACGAGGTGGACTGACGACCTGAAGAGGACAGCGGGAAACCGTTGGATTCAGAGGGCGCAGGATCGGGAGGAGTGGCGACGATTGAGGGAGGCCTATGTCCAGCAGTGGACCCAGAAAGGCTGATGGATGGATGGATGGATTTTAAGCACAATTTTTTTTTTATGATAGATTAAAAAAAATCTATCTATCTATCCATCCATCCATCAGCCAATTTTTTATACTCCTTTTTAGGGTTCCGTACCCAAAGGGTAATACGGGACCCTATTACTAAAGCTCCGCTACGCGTCTGTCCGTCTGTGAACAGGCTGTATCTCATGGCCCGTGATAGTTAAACAGTTGAAATTTTCGCAGATGACGTATTTCTGTTGCCGCTATAACAACAAATACTAAAAAACAGAAAAAATTAAAACTTCCCATACAACAGACATGATTTTTTTGGCGTTTTTAAACATAGATAATGGTACTGAACCCTTCGTGCGCGAGTCCGACTCACACTTGTTTATTTACTATCCAGATGAGTTTAGTTACGGAAGTATTGACCTACAAAGTTTACAGACACTGTAATCTGGTTTTCAATCATGACTTTAAAGGAAATACCTATTCTAAAACGTACAAACATTCCCGTTTCACAAGATGAGACGTGAGCTTGAATTCGAGATTAGCTGCATGTACGTAGAGCCTGATGTCGGGCTTATATCAATGAGTGAATCGGTACAGTCAGCATGCACAGTGAAAATTTCTTTTTAGATAGCTGCTATTTTAAAAGCTTTTATTTAACTTCACTCGTATGTATGTATGTATGTATATATGTATGTATGTATGTATGTCCTGGAATCTTGCAATCAACATTTCACCCATTTTCACTGATGCTATCGAGCTGAAATTTGGCACACATATTTGGTTTCGATGACAATGCACGAAAATAAAATAAAAAGTAATAAAAACCTTTTTTTTTATTTTTTAATAATTCATTTTAAGTGATGATGCCTAAAAACTTTTGTTATTTGAAATTTGGAATTTAGAAGCTCAGTTGAGCTCTCAATTGACTTATGTAGATGTAGGTACTCTATTTTGACATTAAATGTGGACGTGGTGCGTAGAGTACACGTGTGCAAGCCATCACGTTGCGTTGTTCCCGTTAAGTCACGTGTACTCTGAGAGTGTGAAGTTGTAGGGGATTGCAGCAGTCAGACGAAGCTTTAGCTTTATAGCTCCGACAATCGTTCACCTTTGATATCTTTTAGACTTTGTTTATTATTTTAATAGAGAAATAAGAAAATGATAGGGCATATACGTACCTACTTAATTTGACGAGGTTGCAATTCGACCATTCACAAACCGACCGCGCCGGTCGTTGCTTAACTCATTGTTTCACATACTATCGACGCGAGCCATTGCTATGGACGCTTAACCTTATTTAGGTACTAGCATGGAAGAATAATTCCTACGAGAAAGCCATAAATCGAGGTCCTAAAACTCTTTCCCTATGCAAGTTTCCTTTGCTGACGGTACCCGGCTACCGATCGCTGTAGCCTGTAGCAGATTTACTGCACCGCAACGTGTAACGGCCGCGCCGCTGGGCTGCCGTTTCCCTGTTATTAATGTCATTCTGCAGGTGCTGGAAGCCTTTGTGTGGCTTTCGGGGCTATAAGGTCAATCTCGCCGTATACCTGTTTTAAGAGTCAATCGGTAATTTCCAGGGTTCAAATCCACAGCAGCATTTTTTATGCATGTCAGGTAGCAAATGTGTGACAGTGACAGTGACAAATAGACTTGTCAGTTGGTGTAAGTTAAGGCTCATTTAGACGGTACCATTTTCTTGCCTGTTGAATACAACAATTGCCAAGAAATAGATGACTTGCATAGTCTGAACAACACGTCACATTCTTGCTAGTAGAGCAAGCAAGAGGCAAGTTTTCCATTCATAACTGTTCTTGGTTTAAACAGCACATAAGTACAATTATTTCAAATTTTCTATTTAGTAATTATTAGTAAGGGTATCGTTTCAAGTAAGACCTTGCTTTTCCGTCATTGATTTCTCATAATACTACAACCAAGAATCCAGTGAATGCGTCTCGCGTCAGTGTGAAATCTGTGCAATCGAACCATAGGGCACGTTGCTTTTGTAGAAACCTGTTAACGGTGCTAGCGTCTGAATAAGCACGCAGGTATATTAGTTCATATTGGTAAACCCTCATCTGGTGGGTGGAGGATTGGTCACTTACTGAATGAAACATCTGGAAGCACTTTACTATATTTATTCTACAATCCACAATTGAGTATACATTTCACTTCACTTCTTGTAGTACTTTACACTTTGCTTGTTCTTGTAATACTGACTATCCCATATAAAAACATTTTTACTTATACAATCTCCGAAAGTTCTCACTAGCGTGATTCACAATTTTAAATTTGGATTTACTAGCGCCATCTAGTACGCCAATATAAAACTAACATACCGCTCACCAAGGACATATGTTGATATGACCTTACTAAAGTTTACAATAAATCAACTAACAATTTTAATTACATCCTACCCTAGCCACAGCAAAACATATTCTCTTAAACCTTTACAATAAATTGAATCACAAAATAAATTTATCTTAACTTAAAAATACATATTTTAAGAAACCATAACTACAAATTACTTCTTTTAAAACATTCACTTAACTAAGTAATAGGTAGAATACACAATTTTGAGGTAGGTCTCTTAATAACTGAAACCTTAGTACGAAGTGTGACTACTCGAGTAAGCCCGTCCTGACTAGGATGTTTCTCAATAATTCTGCCGAGTAGCCATTTAGCTGGAGGTAAGTCGTCCTCCTTAACCAACACTACATCCCCCTCGTTTGGCTCAGAAGTTTGATGCGACCACTTATATCTCTGAAAGAGCGTTGCCAAGTATTCCCTTGACCAGCGACGCCAGAATTGTTGCATCATACGCTGCACTAATTGACACCCTTTTAAACTCGAGATGAAAACTGTTTCAAAATTGTTATTGTCCTAACCTGCCGCCCACCCTCAATATATTTGAATTATCAACAAGCGGAGTCAAACTATGCAACGTGTTTTTCCTTTGAACCGTTTTTGTATTTCTTAAACTTAACAGCCTTTCTTGAAAATATCTTTGTTGGCATTAACTTATGCAGATATATCCAAAACAATTTCAATTCCTTCCAATTCAATTCCAAAGCTAATTTTAATAACTTTCCATCTACCATCCGGATATAAACTACGGCAGCGTATGCCATTTTTGATGCATCGCAAAAACCGTGCAAATCAACTTGTTTGTCGCTACTCTTCACACCCAACCATCGCGGTATCATTATGTGCGACAAATTCAACAATTCGCTTCGGTAAGTACACCACTCGTCGTATATTGTTTGTGGGACTTCTTGATCCCACCCAATCCCAGTCATCCACAGCTTCTGAATACAAATTTTTGCTAAAATCACTACAGGTGCAACCCATCCCAATGGATCGAATAATCTTGCAATGTCAGATATCAATCTTCTTTTAGTTACAGGTTCTTGAAGTGGTGGCAGTTTCACTGAGTACTGGAAGGCGTCATCTCTTCGGCTCCAGGTAAGTCCTAGCGTTTTAAATACTTCATCTTGTTTTATTTTCATTTTTAAACTATCTTCCGCTTCCTTTCCTGCCTTCATCCTTTCCAGTAAATCCTTACTATTGCTCGACCACTTCTGCAGCTCAAATCCCCCTTTAGATAGTAATTCATTCATTTGCTTATATATTTCCATTCCTTCTTCTTCCGTTTCACATCCTGTCATTAAGTCATCAACGTAGAAATCTTTCATTAGAATTTCAGCTGCAAGAGGATATTGTTGTCCTTCGTCTACTGCCAATTGTTGCATGGATCTAACTGCTAAGAATGGCGCCGAAGCTGTTCCAAATGTGACGGTAAGTAACTCGTAATCCTTGAGTTCTGCATCTCGGCTTTCCCTCCACAATATTCGCTGAAATGCAGTATGCTTATCTGCTACTCGAACCTGTCTGTACATCTTGACAACGTCCGAAATAAGACAGATGGGATGCATTCTCCATTGCAGTAGCAGGTGTCTCAGCTCTGACTGCAACCTAGGTCCTATCATAAGATCATCGTTTAATGATTTCCCGTTCTTTCCCTTGCAAGATGCATCAAAGACTACTCGAATCTTGGAAGTATCTTTATCATTTCTGATGACAGCATGATGTGGTAGGTATACTGCGTGAGGATGGTCTCTTTCAGCTGCAGGCACTAATTTCATATGACCAAGCTTGCTGTATTCATTAATAACTTCTCCATATTGCTGTTTAAATTGCTGATTCCTATCCAACTTACTTTCAAGCGCATGAAAACGTTTCAGAGCTACACCCCTAGAATCACCATATTTGCAGCTAGGATCTTCACTTCGAAATGGTAAGTTCACAATATAACGTCCAGTTTCATCCCTAGCTGTTGTAGCTGTGAAGATAGTTTCGCACTTTATCTCTTCCTCTGTAAGTTTGATATTTTTATTAGTTTCCGGTTCTGATTCTATTTCCCAGAATCTTTTAAGAATCTCATCTTCATTTGTGTAAGCATGCATGACAGCAATGCTTTTCCCAGTATTTCCTTCAGAATCAACGGTTCCTGAAAGAATCCATCCCAAAGTGGTACGTTGCGCTATCGTTAAACCACCTGGGCCCGTTTTTATCCCATCTTGCAAAATCCTAGAGTACACATCCGCCCCTAATAACATATCCACTTTATTAGGTGTGTGATATTTAGGATCTGCCAATTCTAAACCATTTATCTCCACCCAATCCAGCACTATGGTTTTCCTTGTAGGTAAGAATGACGTTACAGATTTAATAACGTACGCTTTAACCAATAACTCAACCGCTGGATCAACCCTAGATTGTATTTTTATTTCAACCATCGACCTTGCTTCCAGATTACAATCGCCACCAATTCCAGAAATTATTCCCTTTACAGATTTTTTCTGTAAACCCAAATTCTGTACCATTGCCTTAGTCACAAATGATGCCTGAGAGCCTTGATCCAAGAATACTCTCAACGTATACCTGGACCCATTTTTCGAAACAGCTTTCACCAGAGCCGTTGCTAACAATACTTGATTGTTAGTTTCACCCTTCGAAAAACAAGCAACAACATCACGTTGCTCCTGAGACCCAATAACTGTAACCACCTGATCAGTCGAACGCCGGTCGTTCGACTGCCCTACATCTCGATCATTGCTAACACCCATTTCACCCGTAGAGTGCAATAGATCGTGATGCTTGCGCTTACAAACACGGCATAAAGTTTTTATTTTGCAAAACCGTACAGAGTGATTATTCCCCAAACAATTATAACACAACCTTTCATCCTGGACAAACTTACGCCGAACGGTCACATCTTCCTTAGCAAAGTGAAAACATTTATTTAACTTGTGATCTTTATTACAAAATGGACAGCGTACACTAGCTGTCGTTTGTAAAGTAGTAGCAGCAACATTGTGTTTAACATTAAATCTATTAACATTTGAATTTTCTCCCTTAAAATTAGAATTAGTATCTATAAATTCTAAAGCCCGATATCGATTGACAATAAAATCTTTGAACTGCTCTTATGTAGGCAAAGCATCGGATTCATTCTCACTAGTTACTTTGAATTCCCACTGCCTTTTACTCTCTGGATCTAATTTCAAAGTAATTATGTGAATGATTAAAATATCCCACGACTCTACGCTAATACCTACATTCTCTAAAGCACCCAAGCAATCAGTTGTAGTGTCCATTAACTCTTTCAAAGCATTGGCTGATTCCTGGTTCCCTAAGTTCCTTTGACCCAGAAGTCTACGTAAGATGCAATTTGACAGGTACCTCTTATTGTTATATCTAGATACTAACTGTTCCCAACATCTTTCATAGTTAGCGTCTGATATAGGTATCTGTCTTAGCAGCTGCTCCGCTTCCCCACTGAGGCAACCCTTAAGATAGTGCAACTTTTGGACATTATCCAAGGATTCGTTCTTATGAATCACAGATAGGAACAAATCTCGGAAAGATGGCCACTCCGTGTATTTCCCCGAAAATGTAGGAATCGTTATCCTCGGAAGCTTGACACTGGAGACCACTTTGCCCACGCTATCTGACCTAGGATCCTCAACAGTGGATCTTAAACTATTAATAGAAGTTTTCAAAATCCCCTTTAATTCTATAAATAGCTCCTCCGTTTGGTCAAACAACTCATCCTTGACATATGTTGAATCAGCCAATTCTTTCACACTACACTGTTCTATTATTAAATTATGATTATCATTAAATTTATTCCAATAACTTTCTAATGTCTCTAATCTGGTTTCAATGTATTCTAAAGTTAATCTTTCCTTAGGTGATTTTTTAAAATTAACTTTAGCCTTACTAATCCTCAAGTGCAAGTCATTTTGCACTTTCAATAACCTTTCGACAGACATATTGAAATAAATTTTTTCAAGTTCAAAATTATTCTGTTCCAAAATATTTCCTAAAAAAAAAAGTCTAAAAATTAAAATTTGAATTTGGCTATGTCTAAACACACATCCACAAAATTACAAGTCCCAGAATATACAAATTTGTACTAAGTTAAAATTCTTCCGAAATTTTTCTAAGTCCAAATTCTCGCAGAATATTCTAAGTCCAAATCCAATCCAAATTTTTCTATGTTAAAATTAATGCAAATTTTTCTAAGTTAAAATTGTTCCGAAATTTTCTAAGTTAAATCCACGTCATACTGTTAAACAATGTTACGTCACTCACGGATCACGTCACTTTACTTCCCTTCGGCTGGTCCACTCCTGGTCCTGTACCCTGGCCTCCTCTCCTTGGCACCGATCCTCTCATCAGCTCCACAGGGCTCCACTCCTGAGATCCTGGGTACTCCTGGGGTCCACGACTGCTCACCAGCTCAGCTCACCATGCACTCAAACTTTAGCCACTATCCGGCTCGAAGGACCATGGCAAACCCTCATCTGGTGGGTGGAGGATTGGTCACTTACTAAATGAAACATCTGGAAGCACTTTACTATATTTATTCTACAATCCACAATTGAGTATACATTTCACTTCACTTCTTGTAGTACTTTACACTTTGCTTGTTCTTGTAATACTGACTATCCCATATAAAAACATTTTTACTTATACAATCTCCGAAAGTTCTCACTAGCGTGATTCACAATTTTAAATTTGGATTTACTAGCGCCATCTAGTACGCCAATATAAAACTAACACATATAATATATTAATATGTACTTTATATCGTATAAAATAAGTTAACAGTTATTTATATGTATTGAGCTAAGAATATTATTGCTTGGAACTACTTAATTCTGCATTTGTGTGAATGTTGTACATGCCTGTAATTGATGTTCATACCTATCCTATACCTCTGATATGTTATTTGTAAATGTTATGTATGTAACGTTGTTGGCGTATCTAATAAAAAAAAAAAAAAATCTTTGGGGCCTGTGTTAGGCATGATTAGAATAAAATAAACATTTTGTTAATAATAGACAAAGGCACTGGCTGCTTTCCAACGTTATCAAGTAAAATTATTTTAAGTATGATTCTGGTGTAATTTACAACAGAATTACATTTTGTAATTTACAACAGAATCATACTTAAAATTCGAATGGACTCTTGCTGTATGGCCATACAGACTTTTACGGCATGTTAGTCAACGTATGAATTTTCTAAGCCAAAAGAAGCATTATAGTATTTGTAACCTAGGAAACAAAGCTTACTTAACTCATTGATAGACTTTTGATAGCGCTCGAACCCTCGACCGCGCCCTTCGGTGACATAGTGTCTCGTTTACGATTGACACAATTGCAAAGAGGCTGTGAGTAGGCGCTCTTTCAAAATTGCTATGATTCTCCCAGTTTGAGACAGGACACACTTTAGCTGACCACACTGCATAAATGCGCATTGGCATACTGCACAGTACACACGCCACTAAAACAGAGATAGGTTTTTCCTTTCTTATGCAGTTTTATTACCGATTTTCTTCACCGATACAGTTTACATAGCTTAAAACGCATATTACCCACTAGTGGACGCCCGCAGCTTCGCTCGCGTGGAATTAGACATAACAATAGTTTCGTTTACACCTAGTAATATTATATAACTTATGTCACTCAGTGAAGATGCAGCTTTTTAATGGTGAAAGAATTTTTGAAATCGGTCCAGTAGTTTGTGTGTGAAAACATTACAAACAAATGTTTCTTCTTTATAATATTAGTATAGAAAAAAGTCATCTGTGTGTGTCTAGAATTAAACCTAAACCATTCAAGTACAAGGGCGAATTAACCATCAAGTTATTACCGCTGCAATTAAATCTACCTAAATATAAACCGGCATGTTTATGAGTAATCGAGAGTTCAAAGCCTGTATATTGGGCTAAAATCCATGTTTCGATATCTTTAGCGAGGAAAAATGTAAGTAAATGATTGTGTATACAAAGCTCGGGTGAAACACGTGATCAATTGGGCGCGGTCTGTATGTGGATGGGTGACTAATGGCAAAAATTTCAAGGACACTGCCTTATTTCAGCCATCGGTTCTTCGAAGACCGAGCTTGAGAACATTTAACACTGGGTTGGCTAACGTCTCTATCAATCTGCATTGGAGCAGCGTGGCGGAGAATGCTCTAGATCTCATTCAGCTGTGGCCGTGGGAAAGATCCATACCCAACAGTGGGAATATAGATTGTAGCTTAGCTTTATTTGCTTAGAAGAAAAAGAGAATGTATACTCCCGCGGTCTCTTTCTAAAGTCTTGTTACACTCTACAAGGGTATGTCATGTCCGCAGCGGGTAGTTCAAGCTGCGTAGGTACTTGTTTGCAATCTTTTTCACATAAAAATTGGGTAGAAATTTTTTCGACAGCTTGCACCATTGAGTTACCTAAAAATAGAGTAGATTGCGGTGAAGCAGCAATTGAAGCGTAGTTTTAGTATGCTCTAAACTACTTAATTTATTTTACAAACAGAGTTAATATCGTAACCGGCCGCGGCTGCTGAGGTGAGTTCCGCTAAATATTTACTTTTCGAGTACACGAGCCAGATTTAGATGGGCGACCTTGTACTTGCATTTTATTTCAACTTTTTCAGCGTTCTAATTGATAGGCGATCGTATGCGGCGGAATTGTTAAGCAAAGTGTGTAGTGGTAGCGAATTGATAGACGACAATTCCATATGGCTAACCAAAAAAAATGTGTCAATCAATCAATCAATCAATGACAGCATTTCGATAAACGTCAAAGGCGAAAAAACAGTCGTCAAGGTTTGTCGAAGACCTTCGGGTGGCTTGAGAACATTGGGCTACATTGGGCACATGACACTGGGTTGGGCACTAACCCCTTCACCAATCCGCTTTGGAGCACCGTGGTGGAGTATGCTTATAGACCTCCCGCAGCCTGTTTCTGTGGGGAGAACTGTGCGAGCACTGGGACTTCTATTGGTTGTAGCTACCTCAATTACTCAATACTCACTTAATTAAATTTAAAGCTTATTTTTAAAACTCTAACTGAATAAAAAGTATACCTGTAAAAACGAATTTCGAGTAGGTACAGCGTTTTCTAATCTATCACATTTTCTTGATGAAGACTAAAAAAATCCGTAAAATCTTTTCAATTACGCTACCGCTTCTAGAACTTTGCCCTCGAATCAATTTTACGGCACCCGGGCGCCAACATAACCAGACGCGAGGAGGTTGCAACAGATGATGCCAATAGGTGCTGGGGCCAGCTGCCCCAGTGAACTGGTTCAAGTATTGACATGATTTTTTTTTTTAGCTATACTAATATTATAAAGAGTAAAAATGTGTGACCGATTTCAAAAATTCTTTCACAATTAGAAAGCTGCATCTTCACTGAGTGACATAGGCAATATAATATTACTAGGTTTAAGCGAAACTATTGTTATGTCTTATTCCAAGCGAGCGAAGCTGTAGGCAGTCCACTAATATATTCGATATTTGCAAATTCACAGTAACTCGCAGCATGTCTCATAGTCTCACCACTCATTACATGTTACATAAACATAACTGGTGAAAAAAGGATGTACTACACACCTCTGCCTACCCCAAGAAAAATTCAGGAGTGATATTATGTTATGCTATAAAAATTCGCAGTTGGCTACAGTGGGGGACTTTATCCTATCTCACCTATAACAATGAACATATGAATGAATGGTTTTTGATAAAAGAATTACTAATTCAATTTGTTTACAGTATATGAAAATGAAGAAATACCATAAATTACCATTGTACTCTTCCACGTAAGCAGCCTCATCTATCCATACCTTGAATTACTAACGTTTCTACATAATAATAGTTGAAAGCGAAACAATTAAATTTCATCTTTGTTACCTGCCCCCAAAGTAGTAATTACATCAACACGGTGAGAGCATACTTGGACGTAAACTGAGAAAATCTAAGTAGCACATAGCCAGGTAAATAGGACTTTAGTACTGAACGGTAAAGTATATATTGGGTTGTAGAAAATTATTTTGTTAGTTCGTGTAACCGCAAGTCACCGGTACTGGAAAATTTTACACGATCAATTTAACTGTAATCGTAAAACGGCAATATAAACCAAGCTTACCACACTCCTTCAAGGTTATTAATAAAATGTGTTCATGCCTATAAGGTTTTCGATAAGAACCTGTGTAAATATAACTCAGTATAAGTACCTAGATGGTTTACTTTTTTGGAGATTTGCTATGAATGGGGCATCGTATAGAGAGAATGGCGGTTGATGCACATGCTGTCATAACTCAGTATAGGCACCTAGATGGTTTACTTTTTTGGAGAATTGCCGTGAATGGGGCAATAGTATAGAGAGAATGGGGGGCACAAACTGTCTCTGTATGTTCTTCCGTTGTGTTTTGATTCATGCAGATTTGTGGAGCGGCTAGCTAGTAGGTACCTGCAATACAGGCTTCGTCCTAGTTCGGCTATCAGACAGGTATGACATACCTAAGTTATGTGAATAGTGTCTGTAATTAATATCATGTACAGCTGTTTAAAATACATAATAATATTTATTATTACTACTATTATGGAAGTTACACATCCTCGTAGCGGGAGCGATGTGTTGTTTTCAAATTTGACATGCCAAATTTATCAAATGAAAATCCCGCTCCTCCTCTATACACAACGCTTTTTTTTAATTTAACCAAAGTTCGTTGTTTTTTTCATGTCGGTAAATAATTTTAGAGCAAGAAGCAACAAGAAAACCATGAATTAACTACTTTATCGTAACTATGCACTTGGGAAATGTACACAAGATACCGACCGGACACTTTAGAGGATAAGGTTAGGTCACTTACCGATGACCGCGATACGTTACTTATAAATAGACAACGCTCACTGTTCATCGGAATAAATACGATCATAATATTTGGTGGAACCAATATCCGCTACTGAATTTCTCAGCAATACTTACAATAATTGATCACCTTAACAAGGAGCCTACTCTTAAAACCTTCGAGGATCATTGGTATTGTTGATCGAATTCTAAAACATATAGGCAAACTTCAGCAATAGGCATTAAATTGGTCGCCTACAAAGAGAGAAACAGAAAGAAAGATATCTTGGAGAGAGAAAAACGACTTTAAATCACTATTTGGTTATGGATATTCACGCGTGTATTTTAAGAAACAAAATGTCACCTGCCGCACAGAAGGAAAACATCGTGACGAAACTATGATGACTAAGAGTCCTTTATAGTGTTCTCGAAGGCATGTTAAGTCGGCCGATGCACACATTGCGATGCGCGCATGACATGCTCTAACCCCTCCAAATCGCAGCACAACGTTTTTTCCTTACGTTTCGATTTCTAGCTGTCGACTCCTATGCTTCCTAGACTCGTAAGTGTGCCAGCGTATAATGATGAAGTATTCTTTTGTTGTTCTGTAGCTAAATATTAGTGAAACACATTTAAAAACTAATTAAAAACTAATCAACCCAAATTACAATGTATCAACAGTAAAATTATGCTATATTGAGCTAGTCTTAAATTAATCTACTGACGTCAATGCGTATGAACATCTTTTATCGCATATCGACTTAACTATGATCGCATTGCAAATACTACAGCAGGTTTGCAGCAATACTTTGATTCTTTTGAGAGAGTTGTTTATGACAGTGATAAAAAAGAGAAAATGTCGCGATAGGCTATAAACTACAAATAATGATACAATTACTTTAACGTCGTACAATTTGTCCTGTCTTGAGGGTGTACGAACGCTAAACGACGGATTTGTGCACACGTGTAACTGCTTCAAACAGTTCTTACATTGGCAATGTTTCTCGTTACACATCCTTTACCACAAAAAGGCTATAACCTGTGAAAATACTTCGTTATGCCTTATCGAAGACCCTCGGGTGGCTTCAGAACATTCGACACTGGGTTGGCCACAAACCTATCTGCATTGGAGTAACGTGTAGGAGATGCTCTAGACCTCCCGCAGATTTGTCTGTAGGGGAGACCCGAGCCCAGCAGTGGGACGCCTTTGGTTACAGCTATTAATGATATTAAAATACATAATTTTGCCGAATTTCGTGCAGAACCCCGTTAACATATCCCTTATTCGCTAAAATAAGCATCAACAACTACTACATAGTTACTACGTAAAGTTACACTGTCATGTCATTAAAACGTGAGCCGAAAGAGAGGGCACCACAGTGCAAATCTGTCAAAGGGAAGGTCAAAGGAGTGAAAAATTCGCATCGCTTGGATTTCATGTTACGTAATAAGGGGGCGCTTTTCACTCTGCAAACTTTGTTCTGCTCTGCTGATACCTTTTGCGGATTTAATAGTAACTAGTGGACGCCCGCAGCTTCGCTCGCGTGGAATTAGACATTCACTAACTTAACTTTGCACCCCCGTTTTACCCCCCTAGCGGTAGAATTTCCAAGACAGAAGACCTGGGTACCGATTGCGCCAACGGATCAGTCAATGAATCGTTATAAAATACACGATCACGTGAAGTACCATTAGGTAACGTTCTAGAGGTTCTACAGCCTCCGGCGCGTTGCGGAGCTTCCTAAATTTACGACACTTCAGGGAGTTGCAACTTATCGGTTTGGGAAACATTCAGTGCCAATCTGTTTCAGTTATCTACAGCGCTCGTAGCTAACCGCAGTTCAGTTGGATATTGAAAACTACATACTAAAATGTTACAAAATGTGTTGCAAAATGTACTTTACATTTTGCTTAAAATTAGGCCAAGTCCCAAATGTTAAGATTTTAGGGTTCCGAACCCAAAGGGTAAAACGGGACCCTATTACTAAGGCTTCGCTGTCCGTCTGTCCGTCCGACCGTTTGTCCGTCTGTCACCAGGCTGTATCTCATGAACTATGATAGTTAGACAGTTGAAATTTTCACAGATGATGTATTTCTGTTGCCGTTACAACAACAAATACAAAAAGCAGAAAAAATAAAAATTGAAGGAAGAAGGAAGGGGGCTCCCATACAACAGACATGATTTTTTTGATGGTACGTGTTATGTATGAGCTATAAAGAAGAAAAAGGAATGTCATTGTGATTTGTCAAGTAAAAGAATGTGAACAGATCTGCTTGTTTCCCTTGGGATTTTCCTCATATTTAACAGTGGCGACGATTATCTACGCGTTATTGCCGTAATGTCTGAATCAAAACGTTTTGGAATTTTTAATAGTTTTGATCACAATATACAAAACTGGAAATTTTATAAAAATAGATTGCTACAATGGTTTATAGCAAATGACATTACGGACGTCAGCGACCCGACGGGAAAGAAAAGACGGGCAATCCTGTTGAGCGCACTGACGGAACAAACGTATGGTCTCACATCAGATTTATGTTTACCCAAGGACATAGTGGAAGTTTCGTTCAAGGATATAGTGTCCCTGTTAGATGGACACTTCACACCTAAGCGTTTGGGTTTCACTGACCGCCACAACTTTTACAATTCTTACCAACAACCGGGGGAGTCGCATTCACAATGGGCAGCACGACTTCGTGGATTGACTGCTCACTGCGGTTTTATCAATGTGGAAGAAGCGTTAAGAGATAAGTTTATTTTAGGATTGTCTCCAAGTGCTGAGAAGGAGAAGTTATATGCACAGGAACTTTCAAGTTTGACGTTAGTAAAAGCAGTGGAACTGGCGGAGAACGTGAGATGTGCGCGCGAGGGAGCTGCAGCCAGTGCGGCTTGCGCGAGTATGGAGCTTGGCAATATCAACAAAATTTTAAATGGCAGTAAGAAGACTGATGATTCTGGCAATGCTAAATGTTCTGTGTGTGGATGGACTAATCATACGAGCTCGAAGTGTCGTTATTCTAATTACACTTGCAGAAAATGTAACAAAAAAGGACATCTAGCTAAGATGTGCAAGGGGAACGTCAATGCTATGAACACGGTAGTCGAAAATGATGATCATGATGCAAACGATGACGATGGTGAGGTTTTTCAAATTCGATCGTATAGGGGCGAGCCTATGGTAGAGAGTGTGGTTGTCAATGGAGTACACTTAGAATTTGAAATTGATAGCGGGTCAGCGGTTACAGTCATATCCGAAAAAATTTATGATAAGTTTTTCAACCAGGTTCCGTTGCAGAAGACTAGAAAAAAATTGGTAACGTATACTGGTAGTGCGATTTCTTGTTGTGGTACCGCAAGTCTTACCATTTCGTACGCCGGTTGTGATCATCAGTTGAAAGTGTTTGTTGTCAAGGCTGATGGCCCTTCCTTGCTAGGTAGAGATTTTATGGCTTTATTCAAGCTTCAAATGCTTCCGGTTAAAGTTTGTAAATTCTCTACAACGATAGAGCAAATGCAAGAACGATATAAGTCATTGTTTTCAAATAAATTGGGAGCATTTAATAAGTACAAAATAAAATTATCTTTAAAAGATAATGCTAAACCTGTATTTTTCAAGGCACGCCCTCTAGCTTTTGCATTGCGTGATAAAGTTGGAAATGAAATTGATCGGTTGGTAGATTTAGGTATTTTACAACCTGTTGACTATTCAGAGTACGCTTCACCAATTGTACCTGTATTAAAAAAAAATGGGTCGTTAAGAATTTGTGCAGATTACTCGGTCACGATTAACAAACAATTGCATGTGGAGCAATACCCACTTCCGACGGTGAATGAGTTATTCGCGAAACTGTATGGCGGTCAACATTTTTCGAAATTAGATTTGTCAATGGCTTATAACCAATTTATTTTAGATGACGAGTCACAGATGTTGACCTGCATCAACACGCACCGAGGAATTTTAAAATATACCAGATTAGTTTTCGGATTGGCGAGTGCGCCAGCAATATTCCAACGTGCAATGGAGTGTGTATTGTCGGGTTTAGATGGAGTTTTATGTTTTTTAGACGATGTTTTGATTACAGGCAGAAATGAAAAGGAGCATTTGCAAAGATTGGATGCTGTTTTTCAGAGACTGGAGAGTGCGGGTCTTGTTTTACAAAAAGAAAAGTGTGAGTATTTCAAGGATGAAATTAATTACTTGGGATACACGATCACAAGACATGGCCTGAAAAAGTCACCTGAAAAGGTACGTGCGATACTTAATGCTCCGACGCCATTGAATGTCAACCAATTGCAGTCATTTTTGGGGTTGGTTAACTACTACCGAAAGTTTGTTCCAGGAGCGTCGTCAATTTTAAGTCCTTTATATGAACTTTTAAAAAAGAATGCTAGATGGACTTGGTTGACAGAGCACGCTGAAGCTTTTGAGAAAATTAAGAATATTTTGGCTTCAGATCAAGTTCTCGCACATTTTAATCAAGATGGCAAATTAATTCTGACAGTTGATGCTTCTCCAAGTGGTTTAGGCGCGGTATTATCACAGGTTGGAAGCGATGGTATCGAAAATCCGGTTGCGTTTGCATCACGAACACTTAATGCAGCCGAAAAACGTTATTCACAAATTCAAAAAGAGGCCACTGCAATTATTTTTGGGGTACGTAGGTTCCATCAGTATTTATATGGTAGATCGTGTCCTTTCGTGCTACGCACGGACCACAAACCTTTGTTATCCATTTTTGGACGGCAAAAAGGCATTCCAGAAGTATCCGCCAACCGGTTGCAAAGGTATGCAATATTTTTAAGTGGTTATAATTTTGTGATAGAGTACATACGTAGTACAGATAATATCGCGGATTATCTTTCGAGAGCTAGTCTCCCAGAATTATCATATTCTACAAGTTTGTGTGAATTGGAAAAGGACATTGAAGATGACCGCGCGGCGTACATCTGTTTTGTTGTAGATGGTAGCATGCCGGTTACGGTTGAACAGTTACGGACTGAAACTGAAAAAGATAAAAACTTAAGTAGAGTTAAGGAGTTTATTTTACGGGGCTGGCCATCAAAAGTTACTGATGTTCTCATTAAACCATATCACTTATGTAGATTGCAGTTATCGTGTGAAAATGGTTGCATCATGAGAGGTCACAAGGTAGTAATTCCGTCATCTTTGCGGGAAAGAGTGTTGTCAGAGCTTCATACTTCTCATTTAGGAATAGTAAAAACTAAGGCCGAAGTTAGATCTCGTTTCTGGTTTCCCGGTGTTGATGAAGCCATAGAAAAAATGATAGCGAACTGCGAAGTCTGCATTCAACTACGTCCGACGCCTGCTCGCGCTCCAGTGGCACCATGGGCTTACCCAAGCATTCCATTTGACCGCTTGCATATTGATTTTTTGGGACCTGTTATGGGTCACATATATTTAGTGGTTGTCGATGCTCATACAAAATGGGTGGAAGTGTATGACATGGTAACTGCGTCGACTTCAAAGGCAGTTGTACAGAAACTATGTGATTTTGTGTCTAGGTTTGGATTACCCAGGACAATTGTAAGCGACAATGGTACTGCTTTTTGTTCTTCCGAGTTTAGTCAATTTTGTTTACTGAACAACATTTCGCATTTAACGTCACCTGCGTATCATCCAGCGAGTAATGGTCAAGCTGAAAGCTTAGTTAAGGTGGTAAAAAGGGGTTTAAAGTCATGCTTAGTGTCAGGTAGATCGAGGGATAAAAGTTTGACATTGTTACGATATCTTATGGACTATAGGAATTCCGTACACTCTACCACAGGACTCTCGCCTGCTCAAATGGTTTTTGGTAGGAAGCTTAAAACGCGTTTAGATTACCTCAACCCAACACCGTCACCGCTTGCGTCTCCTCATTCATCTCGTTTGATTGACAAACAGTCTTTACAATGTAAAAATAAAAAGGAAATATCATTTAAAAAGGGTGATTTCGTATTATATAAAAAGTTTACGAGTAAAAACAGTTTTAAATGGTGTAAAGGATTTGTAGAAAAGCGAATTGGAAGAGTGGTTTATTTAATTAAGGATTGTGTTACTTCAATTATTGTAAAAAAACACAAAAACCAGATGGTTTTATTTAAGGGTGATCATGGCGGAAAAGGTGGACATGATTCATTTAGATCGGACGCCTTACCGGATTTGCAACAGCAAACAGATGGTTCAGTGAATGACAACGTTAATATTGTTCCTGAAAACATTGAGAAGGACAAGAATGTCGTCATTTATGAAGGGGAACGGGATGTGTCTAAGGACACAGCGATAGCGGAACCAAATGTATTTGACGACGTTTTCCATGAAGCTGTTTCGGATTCTATGCCTTCAACCTCGAATTCACCACCGAAATGGCTAAGGCGTCCTAGACCGCCTGTTGATTATAAGAAATACTTATAACTTTTGGATTAACTTATAACTTTTGAGTAACTAATTTTATATTTTAATGGTCTATTTATTTTTGTTCTTTTAATTTAGGTTGTGTTAAATTTATTTAGTTAGTTGAAAACTAGGGAGAGGAATTGTTATGTATGAGCTATAAAGAAGAAAAAGGAATGTCATTGTGATTTGTCAAGTAAAAGAATGTGAACAGATCTGCTTGTTTCCCTTGGGATTTTCCTCATATTTAACAGTACGGAACCCTTAGTCCGCGAGTGCGAGTCGGCACTTGGCCGGTAATTTTATTTAGCATTAATTTTATTATTTTAATACATTTTCTATTCTGTCCGAATATTTGAGCTTATCGTGACAGTAATATTTTTACATTCATTGTTTAAGTATTTTCACTTATGTTGCTCTATTTCGAAAGTGACTCGTTAGTATACGGCCGTTGCTGCCGTTCTCAAATACTAATTCTATTTTACTAAATTACTTCTAATAAAGGTGTACCTACATATTTACTGTGAT
Source organism: Carterocephalus palaemon (assembly GCA_944567765.1). Taxonomy (NCBI): domain Eukaryota; kingdom Metazoa; phylum Arthropoda; class Insecta; order Lepidoptera; family Hesperiidae; genus Carterocephalus; species Carterocephalus palaemon. The sequence continues at coordinate 2,784,277 of OX155655.1, read as the reverse complement.
TGTACTTACCTACTGTTTTCATCACATAGATGTATGCCAAAGATTGCCGAGTCCGAACTGCTCGGAATCAAGGGGTAGTACTGAAAACCAGCGGTCGTGGTCTGCCACGGACGACTAATGCTGAGCACGGCCCCTTTTAGTCAAATTCGTACTTATTTAGGTTAATTAGTTTTTTTTAACTGTACGTAATTTGGCAAAAAAAAAAACATTTTCTAATTCTATTCTATTCTATTTCTTTTTTATAAAAAGATCAAAAGCGTTGTATTATCAGAAAAGCCAAGGAAACGGCTACCAGGGACGCTGAATTGAAAAGATATGAGATGGCGTCCATGCAGCCGCGCTATCAATTGAATTTACGGCGTTTCGAGCCCCTGCCTGCAAGTTATCGACTGGCCAAGTGGCCTGCTTAGGTTCTGTTCCCCTTTTCAATGTAAATAAAGTAGCAAATCGGCATAATACACAAATACACACACACACACACGCACACAAACACGCCTTACACGTACACTGAAGGACACAACAAACTCACTCACACATGATGTATGATGATGATGAAAGGAACCGTTCTTATCTATACTAATATTATAAAGAGGAAAGATTTGATTGTTTGTTTGTTTGTTTGTTTGCATCGAATAGGCTTCAAAACTACTGAACCGATTTGAAAAATTCTTTCACTGTTGGAAAGCTACACTATCCCCGGGTGACATAGGCTAAATTTTATTTTGGAAAAAAATAGGGTTCCGTAAGATATTTGGGTTTTTCGGACACAAGGTGTAAAAAATCAACCAGAAAAGTCACTTATTTTGCGTACGCTGCCTAAACTATAAAAGATAGAACCATAAAATGTTCTAATTAATTGTAGATCTTATAAATATCTATAAAAATGTCCGCGACACACTATACCTATCTATGTCGAGTGAGGCACAACAACCATTTTTTTATCTTTAATTTTTTTTGGACTACATTTACAGTTTATGTAGATAATATTTGGTCTTTGAATGATTAAAATTGGACGTTTGGTTTTGAAGTGTCTGTCTGTCTTTCTGTCTGTCTGTCTGTCTGTTTCGCTTTCACGCCAAAACTACTGAACCGATTTAAATGAAATTTGGTACACAGTCTAGAGCCTGACAAAGGACATAGACACTTTTTAATTGGAAAAAAGTGTGGGGTGTTAATGGGTTGAAAAGGGAGATGAAAGGTTGTATGAAAGTATTGTCATTTTCAGAACTAGAAGCATAAAACTTAAATTTTAGGCTGTTGCTAGGGTATAATCCTTACTAATCCTATCCTACTAATATTATAAAGGGGAAAGTTTGTAAGTATGTATGTATGTATGGATGGATGTGTGTTACTTTTTCACGTAAAAAGTACTGAATGGATTTTAATGAAACTTTACAATAATATAGCTTATACATCAGAATAACACACAGGCTAAAATTTATAAAGATATTGTGTGAATTGTCCAAAATATGACGATAAGTGTCAAGTAGGTAAGTAGGAAAAAATCTACCATCTGCGAGCTATTCTGGCGTGCGCTGCCAAAACTACTGGATCGATTTCAAAAATTCTTTCACCATTAGAAAGCTGCATCTTCATTGAGTGACATAGGCTATATAATATTACTAGGCGTAAACGAAACTATTGTTATAATCTATATATGTAAAATAAAGTCGTGTAAAATTTTAATTTTTTTAGTAACCTGACGCAAATAGGGTTTATGTGTGTGTATTATAATTTTGATTTTTATTTAAAATACCCGTGCGAAGCCGGGGCGGACCACTAGTATTAAATAAAATCATTTGTAGTAACTGTGTAATCCATTTTTGTTTTAGTATATCATATATATTGTGTAAACTATTGTGCTTTTATCGCTGTTGGATTGCCTAATAAACTAAATAAATATTATTGTTTCACACCAGCGCGCCACATGAGGTGACGTGTATGGCAATAGGCTCACCACCTAACATGGGGCCTAAACATAACTGGTGAAAAGTGGGTTTAAATACAGGCGTTATATACAAGGAACACTTAACATAACAATATTTTGAATTATCTACTTAATACATCTGCAACATCCACTAAACAATTGGTGTTTACAAAAAACATGACGTGGCATGCCCATTTGAATTATACAATAGAGTGTTGAAAACAATGAAAAAATATTTACTGTTTGGACAGAAAACGCAACGCTATTCGCAATGAAATTTAAGAATAATATTGTTCGTTACATTAAATTCAAAAAGCGAGTAGTCCAGCAATTACCGCCAGATTTTTTTTGTGAGTAATAACAGGCTGAATCTTCGTGAGCAGGTTCGGTTAGACGGGACGAATAGTCGAACAATTTTATAGAGTTATTGAGGATATAAATCATTGTACAACTTTTAATTTTGCAAGCTACCACATTTTACTCTCGCCATGAGTTGCAGAAAATGCCAATAGGCTTATTGTTACACCAAAAAGATGTTTAAATACAGCACATGTAATTTAACTTAAAAAAAAAACATGTTGAAATAGGAATTATTTAATTTTTAGCGTGCTTCGGAGGGCACGTAAAGCCGCCGGTCCCGGTTTTTTTCAATGTTGGAAACATTCGTTAAGCCTTGTCGAAGACTTCGGGTGACTTGAAAACATTCGACACTGGGTTGGCATTGGACATTGCTCCACCGCATTGGAGCAGCGTGTTGGAGTATTCTCTAGACCTCCCGCAGCTATGTCTGTGGGGGAAACCTGTGCCCATCAGTGGGACGTCTATGGGTCGCAGCGAAAAATTTTAAATACTTCCGTCACCATAACCACTCACCCACAGCTGACTATAAGCTTCTTCTATCACACGCCACTCCGCCCCCCGCACCGCGAGCCGAACCCACCGCCTCCCTGCGACAGCCGCGACGGCCACCGACCACCGCGCTGGAGGCCTACCGCTGGACCTTCGGGACCGCTTGCTGCCCCTGACACAACCATCGCGACTTTCCGCGCTGTTCACTTGCCAAAGGTTATCGGTCTCTGGCTGTCGGATATTGGGTAGTCTGTAATGGTAGCGTCCAATAGACACGGGGTCCCTATCTTTGTTTTACAAATTTATGCTACTACCGGTTGTTTAAAACAGACCATATTACTAAAATAATAATCAAATTAGCCTGCTAGAATTATTTCCAATACTACAGGAATATTTGTAAGGAAATAATCCAAGAAATAGATAAAGGCGATTTATTCTATCCCAGTTGTCATTTATCTAGCCTATGGTAAAATAAAAAGAAACCTTCTGACTGTCTAGATTGAAGGGAAATTAAATTATTAAAATGATTTACGTAAGGTTATTAAATTTGATTCCACATACAATTGTAGATCAACGGTGACCCCTCACCATTAAATGGAAATCGTAAGTATGCTGATGATTGAAAACACAATTTCTAGCTGTTACCACAGCTCAAAAGTAATGCCTAGGTAGGTATTATAAATTCTCCAGATTATAAATGCTTAAATTTTTGCTCAAAGTTTTATACAAATTAAAAATCCGTAAAAATGGAAAATAGATTTGAGTATTTGGTAGCAATTTGGGGCCCCGGTTTTGTCTAATGGACGCTTACCCTATGAGAACTGCCATGGAGCGGTCCATGGTCTTTTTGCGACTGATCTTGAGTAAATGACTACAGAGACATTACCATTTCATTAAACAGATAAATATTTAGTAACCTCGAAGATGTAGGCACATGGGCGCGCAACAGACGTATGTGTAAACAAGCTACGTGGGAGAATGTTGACACCGGCAGACTGCTGTGGTAATCTGTGCACAATGCCTCATGCCTGTTTGCGCACTTGTTGAAGGGAAACAAATATTAGCATGGACGTGTCTATCTGAACTATCTGAACTAGAACTAAATACGAAGGTAACCCATATCCGGTCTGATTGAATCACCAGTATACTCATGATTTAGAAATATAACTGCATCCCATAGACGTCCCACTGCTTGGCACGGGTCTCCCCTATAGACAAATCTGCGGTAGGTCTAGAGCATCCTCCACCACACTGCTCCAATGCGGATTGGTGAAGGGGTTAGTGGCCAACCCAGTGACGAGTGTTAAAAAATGTACTATTACCAATGAACACGGCGTGGTGTTCGTTGCCCTGCGCGACTTATCACAGATCTACTTCTTTTCTGCAACTTCTTATACCTATGGCTGTACATCCGCCATGTCATGTAATTTGTGTTATTGTGTACGTAATAAATGACCGAGTTACCGTGACCAAATAAGGCATCCTATCAAAATAGAAGTCCTTACTTGGCCAGCGTGGTGGACTAGGGCCTAATCCATCCCATTCTGAGAGGAGACCCGTGCCCAACAGTAGGAAAAAGAAAGGGTTGCGATGTTGATGGTGATCAAAATAGACGTGAAACTCAACATACCTTCTTCGGCGCTGGTTTCACAGGCTTCTGAGAATATGCGGACGTGTACAGAATGGTGTGTACCGGCGCCTCCGTGGGTATCCCCAGGGACGTCATTCTGGCCTCATGTCAGGTGTCCCGCTCGAGACTGGACGCTTGCAGGACTAGTTCACTCATCAGTTCGATTTGTGCCACCCCTATTGGATAAGGTTTGCTTTTGGCCACTCCTAGTGAATTAAGTACACTATGTACAAATGGTACACCTGACCACTCGATTAGTGCTACCACTACAGGATAAGGTTCGCTTTTTGCCAGTTCCAAAAAGGTTTGATTTGTGTCAACCCTAGTGAATTAAGTATTGTCACTACGTGCAAATGGTACGTCTGCCTGCTGGTTCGATTGGTAATTGGTGCTACCACCAGGTAATACAATGTGCCACCATAAGGTTCGATTTGTGCCAACCCTAGTGAATTAAGTATAGTCACTAACTCACTACGTACAAATAGCACCACTTGTACGCAGTGGCAATAATTAGTGCAATCACTATAGGGTAAGTTTCATTTCTTGCCAGTTCTGAAAAGATTCGATTCTTGCCAACCCTATTGCATAAGGCTCGATTAGTGACACCATTACGCACATACGTGTATGTTACGTACTGGTTAATTTTTGATTCGTACCCCATACTAAGCAAGGTTCAATTTGTGCCAGTGTACTTGAACACTCGGCGACACCACAAGTTTCTTACCACTTAAGCGTGTCACACACTACGCAGATGCGGTAAGATATCTGTATCTGAGCGCATATCTGTCCATATCGGTCTCTATACTAAACTCAAGGAGCAACACACACTACACAGATCACTTATATTTTACCGTCAAGCATCTGTCGGCACCGACATATATCAACAGATGGGCAGATAACATCTGCCGATGCAACAGATTTTATACAGGTTGTTTTGCACTGAGGCTGAAACTGATATGTGTCGACATGTCGGTTCAAGTACCTACTGTACTTTGATATATATATACCTACTGAAATGTCGGTTGCTAGTTGGTTTGGTATTCGTTCAGGAGACATGGAGCGTCTAATTGAAAGCGTTCGTAAATATGAGTGTTTGTGGAAAACACCTAGTAGTTTTCCCTTAAACCCTGTAAAAATATTAATTGCTTACCTGCCTTAAACAAACCAGAAGCCAGTCGTTCTTCGGTAGAAATGCATTCTCGCATTTTAGTATTTTTTTTTTATATCCCCTTTGATCAAGTCATGAATCGCCATAAATGTCGCCCTTGGTTTTCGGAAATAGATGGTAAATTTGTTATCTAATAGATCCTTGAAGAGATTAAATTCACCTCGATCATTTTTAAGTTTTATATGCCTTTCCACCCAAATTTTTCGCCTTTTAGTACATTGTAACGCAATACGGGCATCAAATTCAAAATCATAATCCTCTTCTGAGGAGCTGTCTAATAAATCAAAAAGCAATAGTAGGGGAGCCCAAGAGGGGATTTTGCGGGATACTCAAGCGCGTAAGTTTAATATACAGTGGGATACCTTGTACCCGGTTAAGTACCTCCACCAAATATGAGCCCCATATATAAATGGGGCCGTCAAGGATAAAGGATCAGATTAGTAAAAAAAAAAAATTTGTCATCAGAAATTCTTGAGCGCGTTAGATTAAGGTAGGGTGAGTTAATTACATGCTAAAAAGTGTATATTCCACTAATCTTACAATTTGAGAGTAACGTAAAGAAAGGGGAGGGCTACAACTTTGTAGCCCATATTCCACTAATCTTACAATTTGAGAGTAGTTCCCCTTTCTTTACGTTACTCTCAAATTGTAAGATTAGTGGAATATACACTTTTTAGTATGTAATTAACTCACCCTACCTTAATCTAACGCGCTCAAGAATTTCTGATGACAATTTTTTTTTTATTACTTATCTGATCCTTTATCCTTGACGGCCCCATTTATATATGGGGCTCATATTTGGTGGAGGTACTTAACCGGGTACAAGGTATCCCACTGTATATTAAACTTACGCGCTTGAGTATCCCGCAAAATCCCCTCTTGGGCTCCCCTACTACAATAAACGCGAACACATTGCCATATTAATGGCATTTGTATCAGAATTCATCATACTGTATAATATGATCCGCACCAAAAAATGTGTCATTTCGTATATTATCGTATCTGCGAAGTGTGTGATACTTTCAGATAAGATAAGTTTTTATACGCAGATAAAATATTATCGTATCTGCGTAATGTGTGACACGCTTTATATTTATAACTAGTGGACGCTCGCTTGTAGCTTCGCTCACGTGAAATAAGACATAACAAAAGTTTCGTTTACTCCTAATAATATTATATAGCATAAGTCGTGTAGTGAAGATGTAGCTTTCTAATGGTGAAAGAATTTTTGAAATCGGTCCAGTAGTTTTTGTGTGAAAACATTAGAAACAAATCTTTCCTCTTTATAATATTAGTATAGAAAAGCTTTTTAAATAATTACAATAGAGGTCAGTGGAGTTGTTGCAGATATTTAATTATGTTAAGTATCCCATCGCGGGGTGTGGTGCGAACTTACTCGATTGTAGCTTATTATGAAAAACAACACTGAATAATGAAATATCAAAAGGAATTTTTAATAATATGAATTTAAAATTCGCTGCGACCCATAGACGTCCCACTGCTGGCACACCCCACAGACACTGCTGCGGGAGGTCTAGAGCATACTCCACCACGCTGCTCCAATGCGTATTGGTGGAGGGGTTAGTGGCCAACCCAGTGTCGAATGTTCTTAAGCCACCGGAAGGTCTTCGACAAGCATTCAAAACAATCGGGACCGACGTCTAAACGTGCCGTCCAAAGCACGGTAGCGTCCATGAAATTTTGCCACTAGCGGTCATCCATCCACAAACCGACCGCGCCCGTCGTTGCTTAACTCTTTAGATCACATTGAATCGACGCGAGCCATTGGGCTATGGATGGACGCTACTTGGAATATGGAATTTGGACTATGGAATTTAAAATTAATAATATGAGATTAAATTATTATTCTTTTGCTATAAAGTGATTGCACACACTCAACGAATGTCAAAAGTTTCTATTTAGTCAAGGATGATAAAAAATCCTCTAATTTTTAACTAGCTTAATTCTATCCTATATTACAATGTTTTTTTGTTGTGTCACTTTCGCGACCATGGACACGAGGCAGGCTCTTCAGACATTCGTGTTTATAGTTATATCTAAACATAAGTACATCACGAAACAAGATGATGTGATGTCACTTAAATTAATCATTAACTCTTGTTGATTAATGGCCGGTTTCTGAAGTCTTCAGTTATATTATCAACAGCTATTGATTCAATAAAGTTAAACGTAAGATATATGCGTCGGATAACTGTCACTGGGTTTCTGAACACGCGAAGAGCCTTCCATTAACTATGAATCCGATAACGAGTACCTTAAACTGCCACTAGATGGGTCTCTTCAAAAGATCAAGTTTAAAATAGATATTCATTGTAGTTTGTACCCTAGGAATAGTCTTATTTGTAAGAAATATTTTTTCCATAGTCAATAAGTAGTAACACCTTGTTTTATTTACCAAATATTGTAATTTGGTATTTATTAGCATCTGTGCATCATAGTAAAATGTGAACAATATCTACAATTCTAATGTTTTAGAACCGAAATTGTCAGTCACTTTTGACAAAGTCAAAAGTCAAAGTAAAATAATTTATTTCGATATTTCGATGTCCATAATAGAACTCGTATTGATCTATTGTTATGTCCTACGAATAACTGTAAAATGTTTCACCGGGATATCTAGACTAAAATTCAATACTATTTAACACGTACTTAGGCAATAATACCATAAAAGTTTTTGTAATTTGTCATAAAAACGTCACTAAAAACGTCAAATAAAGTTAACGAACCGGTAAACGGCCATATTTCGTCAGTTAAGTTAATCTAACTATAAACGGAGTTTATCTTACATTGGGTTGTTCAGAAACACAATTTGAAAAGTTATCGAACCGATAGCGCTAATGAATAGATAAACTGCCGTCAAATGGACCTCAGAAACCGGGCATATATCATCAAGTCTGACAGTATGTTAATTGTCATTTCCGATGTGATAGTACGAGCACATCTACTTGCTCTTGCATTGTGATTGCGTGTGGAATTAATGATAAGCTGATATCTAATAGGAAAGGAACCACTGGTTAATTTCCACTGGCGCTTTATCATGTTGGCTATTCCAGGCTCAATTTAAAATAATAATTAAATACATGAGTATTAAATACTCATGTGCATTTTAACGTAGAAATTCGATTTAACAACTAAAATTCTGTTGACTATGGCGGAACGTGTACCGTACAGAAAGGCAATTCTTTTTAGGTAATTAAATTTATAGGCTTACGAGGTTACCGATTTACTAAACGGAGCTCTTAAATGCACTTAATTATTTAAAAAAAAACGTTTTAACTCATTGATGACTAAAGAACAAGATTTTATGTACATGTACACTATGTTCAACCCTAATGTTCAACCCGTATTTCAGCCATTTCAGCTGCAGCCATTCAGTTAACACGCTTTGATTAGCTTGGTATTAAAAAAATATTACTGAAGCGAATCCTCAATCCTTTTCTTATAATTCCTGAGAATTCCTCACAATCTCGAGGCTTCAAATATTACAGGATTTTATTGAAACTTTACGTAGTATTTGTCTATTACTATTAGAAATTAATGTGTTGGCATACCATGCAACTACGTACCTACAAACCAATTAAACTCAAACACATATCTGATTTAGAACTTAAATTAAGTGTCTGTTCACTTTATTAAAACTGGCAAATAATAAACCTCATCCTGGCACAAAAAAATCAAACCTTTCAACCGTACCAACACAACGCACTGAATTCCAAATTCGAATATTTAGTAAGTCGAATTGCGCGAGCGCGTCGAATCTAACTGACTACAGTACAACGTTATTACACCTTGGCGAATGTATCATAATGGAACGCACTAACCTTGTAGAGGAGTTCTGCATAACAAATAAATTTTATTTTGATAAACGGTGACTTATTATTATTATGTTAATTACTAGACGATGCTAGCGACTTTAGCCGCGTAATAACAACGACATAATAGACATATCACAATAGAAAGGGCTCGTTAAAATACAACTGTCCTTCAAGACTGACTAGTCACTGGCAACACTTCTGTCATTGCCCGTTTCGAAGGCAGTTATCCTTGCAATCTGGTGGTCTTATTGTTTGTATCGGGGAAATACAGGCGTTATATTGGAACCTATTATACTGGAACCCTACACTGCGCGGTTCTCAACACGCACCTAATTGGATGTTTCCATCGGATTCGACATTACGTTCTTGAATTATAGGTATCATAGGTAGTCTTGTAGGTATATGATTGTTGTGACGGGACGGAATATTGGGGTCTCGCTCCGGGATACGGGAGGTTATGGGTCCATCCCGGTATTCAGTGCCGCCGGGATGATACAAAAAATATAAGGTCGCCCGTCTAATTAGCGTGAAACTAACGATAAGGATTACTTAGCACATTGTGCTGAAGTTTTATCGAGTTTGGGGTCACAAAATGGGGAGTGTTTTTGCGCATTCATAGATAAGATTAATGACAGTGATAAAAGTGTTTCAGAATTTCTGTATACGTACGAGTATGAGCTGTAGGTAGGAGATATGAGCTTCACGTGTGTAGTCGCGTAGACTTGGCTTTCGCATTATACTACTGGAATTAATTAATATAAGTACATATAATGTAGTATGTATATACAAAGTAGGTAATACTTTGTGCGTAATTTGCTTGGTAATGATCCGCGACTTGCTTGATTAAGATCCGCGACTTTGTCTTAGTATTAAAAATGGACATAAAAATAAGGTTTTCCCTTCGATCGATTGTAAATGTAGAATACTGTAGGAATCGGGACATAAAAACGGACAAAGAATAGTTATCCGGAAATATGTTCACTAGGAATGCTTTTATGTTTATTGTTTATATAATTTTTTTAGTTTAGTTAATCCGCTGATACGATATTCATGAAATTTTCGTACAAAAATAACTTTAAAACCTACTTCACGCTGAGGAAGTATTAAGGCGTAACGAAGTTCGCGGGAAAAGCTATTATTTAATAAAAATAAATTTATTACCGGCCTCCATTCCAAAGCTACATTTGCTACAGTAAACTCAACTTATCGTGCCCGTGTAAATATCAGGATCATATTCAAACAATTTGTGTAATCTTGAGGACGGTAAAGATGCATGCGCACGTAGGCGATGCAAGCTTTATAAAAATATTAATTATCCTGCATTACATAATGTCCTTATTATCCTGGTATACTACCTATTATTTAGTAAGTATACCTAACTGTTCAGATAAAAAAGTTTTTCTTTGTATTTAGTATATTTTGCGTTTGAGAGTTTGTATTCATGTATTAAATTTTACTATACTAATTTTAAGATTTTAAAATTGAAAACTAGTATTTTTTATTAAATTTTTTTTTAATATACGTTTCTTTTTCTTATTATTCCTAAATCCTAGGCCTGATGTGTGTCAATGACGACACGTGTGGACGTTAATATAATATATAATATATAATTTTTGAAGAGCTGAAGATTATTTAATGCAATTATGTATATAAATTACTCTTACTTACACTTAGATAATTGTACCATTTTGAGAAAGTATTAAAGAACGCTGACCACGATCAGACTCGGTATATAACAGGTTACAATCGTTAGGTGTAACATAATGGAATCTTCTTATCTCGAGCTCTCAATTGTCACCGCAAAAAAGTAAAAAAAGATTGAAATACTCTTCGCGATCAAAAAAGACTGGTTCAAGCGCTGGTAGAACAAAGGCGTAAGCCCATTGTTTTCCAACATAATTAAGAAGCGTTGAATGAGATTGTAAGTTCAAGAGGTGAGATTCAGTGACACGTTTCAGGAGTATCTACGTGCTGTTCATACACGTTGAACAACGGTTAGCTCCCCAGTTCACATGGTCTTTTTCCGCAGTAACATAAAGACAGTTTGAAGATTAATAAATTCGATAATTTTAATAAATATAAAAGTTCTGATGATGTTTGCTGATAATGTTTGGTGGTTATACTTTATAATATAAAAGTTCTGATCATGTTGTGCTGAAAATGTTTGGTGGAATGACATACATACATCTTTGGCATATAAAAAGTATATCTCTAAGGGCTGATTCGACCAAACGAGAATAAATTTTATCCTTAGGATAAATCGCTAGTTATCCGAGAGTAAATCCATTTTGCGTTTTACCATCTACTATTCTAAGAATAGCGCGCTTATTCGGGCGTAATTCTTATACCCTCCCTATGGCATGGAATAACAGCTACCTAATCCAAGAATATTTTAATGGCGCCCGCTCGCCATATGATCGCCTACGCGATTTTTTGATTCTGTCATACGTCAGAACATTGATTTGCCGGATAATATATCATTAATCATTAATTCTGCTATTCCCGTTTAGTTATTCCAAGTATAGTTAAACTTCAAATTGCGTCGAAAAACGACTTTCAATTATTCGGAGTATAAAATCATTGAATAAAATTATCCCTGGTATAGTTACGCGCGCGTAAATCTATATTTGGTCGAATCCGCCCTAACTCATACACTTATACAGGATACTCTTTAGTATGGTAGTTCTTTCCTTGAGTTCAACTGGTATATATATTTCTGCACTACTGTACATTTGTGTACATTTACTACACACCTGTCTTGACTTTAAGCAATTACAGAAAACAACCGATATTCGCGAAAAGTGTATCTAGGTATATTTTAAATGAAAAATCCCCACCCTTTTTAATAACACTGAATAACGTATCTTGGATTCGTCAATACTGCTTTAGCTGTAGATATTATTTAAATCACCAAGCGAAAATATAAATTATCTTAATTTATCATTAAGGAATTATTAAATAAACATTTTATAAAGCACTTGCGAACATTTAATGCAATGCAAACATCAAATATTTTCCATTCAGTTTTTGAAACAACACCGCTCGATAGACGCTCATTGCTATCGAACCACTCAACAAAATGAGCAAGTCAATCGCACTCGCTATCTGCAAATGAGAGATGCAACTGAACGTTACGTGGCGTAGTGAATCGAAAACGCGCAATACAGATATGGTTTACGGTATGTGATTTTTTTATGAACAAAATGGCGGCCACTGCATTTAATAAATTATATTTTACTAGTGGAAGCCCGCAGCTTCGCTCGCGTGGAATTAGACATAACAATAGTTAACTTTACACCCCCCCTTTTACCCCGTTAAGGGATGATTTTCGAAATTTTCAATGAAAATCCTTCATACTGAATTTCATTCGATTAACTTCAAAAACGGCAAAGTTTCCTACTAATTTTGCACCCCCGTTTTACCCCCTTAGGGGGTGAATTCTAAAAAAAATCCTTTCTTAGTGCTCCCCTACGTTATAAAAGGATCCCCTGTGCAACATTTCAAGTTTCTAACCCTTATATTTTAGGCCCGTAGCGTCCCTAGCCCAATGGCTCGCGTCGATTCAATGTGATCGAAAGAGTTAAGCAACGACGGGCGCGGCCAGTTTGTGGATGGGTGACCGCTAGTGGCAAAAAATGGACGCTACCGTGCTTCGGAGGGCACGTAAAGCCGTCGGTCCCGGTTGTTTTTAATGCTGGACACAGTCTATGGCCTAACCCCTCCTATTCAGACTGAAAACCCGTGCGCAGGCAGTATGACATAAATCTAAATCTATTATATGTACCGATTATATGTGAAGACTCCCCAGATATATAGGTAGCGATTATGCGGGAGTAAGGTGTCATGCGTGCACACGCTTCTCTTAAGTACACTTCATGTCATATGAGTCTGTTACTGACTGGAAAAGGAGAGCTCCGAAATAAGCGTTTTGTTAAGATGTAGCGTTTTGAATTTATTTTTATTTCTCAATATAAAAACAGAAAGATATAATTAAAAATAATTACTAACAAAGGTTTCGTTTAGAATTTAATTTATTTATCTTAAAAGTGATTTTTTTAAATAGTCTGATTGTATGTGAGACTTTGTCCTCCTACACCTGCTCAGTAGGTAGTTTTAGTGTACAGTTGTACTGAAGAGACATATAATTTTGAAATATGTGTTACCTTTTTATTTCAAAACACCGTGCATAAAGTTATGTGTTTAATAATCTTCTTTTTCTTCTTCTCCTTTGCTCATTCCCACTTTAGAGGGTCGGCTCTCCTAATTAATTTGCGCCACGACATTCTGTCGTGGGTTGTCGGGTCGGGTAGGGCTTTTTCTACGTGTTTAATATGTGATTATAATAATTACTAGATTAGGCAACACGTTTAAAAGCTTAAGGGAATGACATTGGTAAGATAGTAAGATAAGTAAATATATTGTAAAAAGTTTTTTTTTTTCAGTTAGTACAAATTTGCCAGATATTATATTAACTTTAATTAAAAATGAATATATAGTCTGGCAAATGTATACAGCATTAAAAATATAATCGCTTGTTCTATGGCCCAGTACGCGATACCCGTCCCGCACCGCTGTTACTTAGCCGACATTGTAAATATCAAATGCTGACTTAGAAGCTTCCATAACTTTAATTAAACTCAGAGTTTCCGCATTAGTCGCAAGTTTCACGTTTAACTCTCAGATATGGATCTAGTTTTATACTTGTTCCGCAATCCTTATTCCGCCCGCGCCCGCCAACAGCGAGCGATTCTCACGCATACAAAACAATATATATACAATATATATATATATATATATATAGTCTTTTCCATAAAATAAGTTGTTTTGTTTTGGTGTGTACAATAAAAAATTAAAGAATAGCGTCAAAAAATTTAATATTACCAAAAAAATTGTAGTTGACATATAATCCATTTTCATGAAATACTTATGTAGGTACTTACTACGTTTTCGAAGGTGCATTGGAAAAACGCAAGCTGAAAGTCACATGACACCAGGTCAATAAACCTCAATAGGTAAAGTTAAGGCATGTCGGAGACCTTCATGTGGCTTAAAACTTCCGTCCAGAGCTAAATATAATATTATATGTATATAATAAGTGAAATAAATAGAACGCTATAAACGCAACACACTCACACCCCCGCGAGTCACACGACTCTCAAACCACGGTTCTGGGGTTCGAATCCCTGCCGGGGCAGATATTTGTTCGTAAATAAATATCTGCACTCGGTTCAAGCATGAATCTAAAATTGTGTTGTGTCTGACTTAGGTTAAATTCCTAAGAGTAACGGAATATGAAACAAAACAAAATATTTACCCGTATTTTTATCAGTAGGTATACCTGTAAAGTAATTATAGCCATGAACAAAGTCTACAAAAACTAGATAAAACTTGGTCAACGTTTCGTAAACAGACTAATTTAGTTTGTTCATGATATGAATAAATGTGTCATCTTCGCAGATGACGAAATTCATCATGGACACGTGAGATAATCGTTATCAACCCAAAAATTCACCCATACACACTCGTAGAGCCGAGAAACTCGTAGCCCGCCTTAAGCGTAGAATTATAAAATACTAGTGGACACCCGCAGCTTCGCTCGCGTGGAATTAGACATTCACTAACTTCAAAAACGGCAAAGCTTCATACTCACTTTGCACCCCCGTTTTACCCCCCTAGGGGGTGAATTTTCAAAAATCCTTTCTTAGTGCACCCCTACGTTATAAACCTACGTGCAAAATTTCAAGTTTCTAACCCTTATAGTTTAGGCCCTGCGTTGATATGTCAGTCAGTCAGTCAGTCAGTCAGTCAGTCAGTCAGTCAGTCAGTCAGTCAGTCAGTCACCTTCTCCTTTTATATATATAGATTTTGTAACACAGATAAGTTAGTAGAATAGGTCTGAATAGTACTTCTATTAATGAATATAGACTTAATATAAATAAATAAAGGCAATTAATTAATTTATTAAAAGACATTTAATAAAAATAAAGGCATGCATAGTTGCTCATAATATATTATAGCATATAAAGATAAAAAGAAGTGTAACCGGAATCTACAAAATTATTCTTTATTTCATGTCGTGAATTACCGAATCGATTAATAAGGCACTTAAAACATCGATTCAATTAATTCAATTACCTCAGCAACTCGCAAATGCTATTTACTAACAAACAATCATCTAGTATTTCGACGGCGAAGTCAAATTTGCATTCCACAAGCAAATAGTTGAAGGATCCTGATAGTCTGCAATGACGTAATGTCGAATAATTTCCTTGTCGACATTATGTCGGATAAGTGATTATGAATATGGATTTCAAATATGACAATTGTAGCATAGTACTTGTACCTACTATTAATTATTATGTAGCATAGGTACTCCACCAATCCGCATTGGAGCAGCGTGGTGGAGTATGCTCTAGACCTCCGCAGCGGTCGTCTGTGGTCTCCACCCGTGCCCAGCAGTGGGACGTCTATGGGTCGCAGCGATAGGTTATAAGCTATTAATCGAACGTTTAAAATTATTATAATGGATGGTATAGTTCAGTGGCTGTAACTTCACTCTCATTCGAGAAGAGCAAAGTTCAGATAGCAGTGTCAATGACTTTTGCTTACGTGTTCTAAAAAATCCTATAACACATCTTGTTACGGTGAGGAAAATATCTTGAGGAAATCAGCATGCCTGAGAGTTACTTAATGTTCTCGTTGGTATGTGCAGAATACCCAATACTTCAAAAGTAAGCTACGTTTCCGAACGTCTAAGTGGTGAAGAGCTCTGCCTATCCCTTCGGGGAATGCAAGCGTGATGTTATTTAAAATTTAATTTTTTGTCAGTGACTTTTTAGTTGTTTGTCACTTGTCGAAACATTTTTACCACTGTCCTTCTAAACTAAAATACATCCAAAAAATTGTCAATATTACCTTTAACCATTGAATTTGTATTTACCGAGCCGAAATACGTGAGGTAATAACCTGAATAAGTGCACCTTCAGTACTTAATTCCATGACCATTTCTTTTAACAGAACTGTCAAATGAGCAAAAATTTTGCATCGCTCACGGATTGCAAGTTATGCAATAAGGGAGCCATACACTGCAGTGATATACGCTAATAGGTTGCCGCTATACGAGTATAAGTAACTAGGTACCTCCTCAGTTTTCACATGGCAGTGCATTTAATTGACACGCTTCTACAGCAAATCGCGCGGTGTATATTCTTGTAGGCGCCAGATTATGACACCCGTGTTAATATCCTTTAACAGTTGTCTGACAGGTTGCGAGAAGCTAACAGTCACTCAAGCGAAACATTAATAATAGTACCATCAACATATGTAATTATTTAAATTGCATGATTTAACTATATACAAATATGTCGCCAAACCAAAAATATTCGTACAGGTCTTCGTCGTCTTCGAAACCACTTGAACGATTTTAAAACGGTTCACATCGTTAAATAGGTTATAATTAGTTAAAATTTATGAAACCCTATAACTTATATTTACCCATTGGCTAATTTTACTGTGTGCGAAGAACGAGAAAAAGCTAGTTCACAAAAAACTCTCTGAACAGGTAAAAATGTGCGACACTAAAAACTTACTTAAACAATAGCTCTAACTAAATTAACTTACTATTCTCCTCCTCTATACCAAATTTTATCAAAATTGATCCAGCCGTTTGAGCGTGAAGAAGTAAAGATACAAACACACACACACTCACAAACATTCGCCTGTAAAATATTCGTGTGATGTGATTTTTTTCATCCAAAAAGATAAGGCAGCATGATTTAAATAAACACATGATTTCTATTCTTATGACCACGCTCGTAAGAATAGAAATATTTTTTCTCAATAAGATTTTTTTTGTAATTCTGCGTTTTGTGTGAGACATAAGGTTCGCTGGTAAACGAGGCAAATTTAATTCACAAGTCTATCAGGGACGTCTCTGTTGTTTAAAGCATGGGCGGAAAATTCTTAAGCGTCTCAGGTGATGATATGTATCGTTTTTTAAAGATGTTTGATTCATGCTGGAATCAGATCTGGCATAAGTTTAACGAGTTTCCCTTATAGAAATGGACACGGATAAAATCATAAACAACAGCGAGTATTACAAAAGAATTATCAATGCTAAGAGCTTCTGATTCTGTTCACAGTAGCGGAGTAACTCCGGAGTCGTGGAGCAGAAGCGTGGTGATACTGTCTTTAAGAAGGGAATCTTCTAAATCTAAGGGAAGATCTTTAATTCAGCGTTTTTTATTTTCAACCTACAACACAACAAACCAAGTGATAGGCAGAGGTGGGTAATACATCCCATCTTCTCCAGTTATGGTAGGTATTCTAGATTACCTACTTTAAAAGAAGAAATGACTAGAAGAAGGGAAAGAACGAAGTGTATTGACTGAGGAATTTCAGAAACCCTATTCTAGAACTAGTCATAAAGTCATATAAAGAACGCAGCCACACTGGCAAAGATAGCTAAAAGTAGAAGAGAAATGGCAATGATGGTCGCTTACGTCCGTTAGGACATGGCAATTGAAGAAGAAGAATCTATAACTGCCGAAGCAAGTACCGTGCCCAGCTGTGGGACGTCTATGGGTCGCAGCGAAAATCTAGAACGTTCTAAATTTTATTCTACGTACATTAAAATCTCACAATTACTTTATCCACAGCATTATTTGCTACGTTCTGCATTGCGCAAAAGTCTGTTCAGAGCGAAGTTGTAACGCGCAGCAACACCTATATTATTATATATGTTTGGTTATTCAAGTACCTACCTAATATCTTACGGAGTTTTCTCGAGGAAATAATACGTTTCCATTGTTTGTTCAGAAACAATGCCTCCTCGCAAAAGATTCATTAATTCATTTTGTTCTTAAGGTCTGAAGCGGACATTTTATTGCTCCGGCTTCATACAAAATTACTAACCTAATTCGTAGGTTTTGGAATTGAGATCTATGAACGGTTGGTAGGAATATAATGTTGTACCATGAACTTCCTTTTGCTGACTAGCTAATTTAGTAGCGGTAGGTGTGTTACTCGTACATCAGTACGAGTAACACACAGTACGAGTAACAATCAGACACAGAATTTTATTCAGCTCTTAAGTGCTTGGAACGTCCTGCCCATTGTATTGTGATTAGTGGCGGTCTACCACCGGCAGATTTAATGTTGTAGCGTACGCGGACGCAGCCACAGAATATAATAATAGTAGGTACAGACAGGTAGATACAGGCGTAGCTAGTAATAAAACCAGACGCCCCAGTAAGTGGCGTAACCGTTTAAAGTAGATGTCTCTATACTTAGGGGGAAGTTTAAATAAACATCATTTTTTTATTGGTTTCAACTCTATGTAGTTAAAAAGAGGCATTATTTTTTATCTTGCGCACATACACATAACTTCACAACCAAAATGATACACTAAAAAAAAATGCTATACGATATGTTCGCAAGTAAAAAATAAATATAAAAAATTATACAATTTGTAAACCACTGAAATAATTGCAAAAAATGTACCGTATATAATAAGTCTCAGATGAAAAGGTCATTCACAAAAGTTAAGCTTACCTTAACTTTGATGCGATTGATGCGATGATCCTCTTTTCAACGTGTTCTAGAATCCTGCTAGGAGTATTTCAAAGTCATGGACACAATTGTAGAGACACACATGCTAAACAGATTTGATGCCAGCTGGATATATCACATTATATACAGGGGATACATTAAATGATCATAATAATTCATACTGAAAATGATTTTAAATCAAAATGACAATATAATAATAATTATGGTTCTTGACATTTTTAGAACAGGCCTCAATAAATTTATTTTGAGTACTATTTGCATGAAGTATTTTATGTAAATATCAATGTATACCAACTTTTTTAACTTAAAGTAGACTGTATAACACATAAAAGCGTTCACCCTTTAAATTGGTTAGCAAAACCCAAAAAAAATATTATAAAAACCAAACTATCAAAACTGTTACTCCTTAATTAGTTGAAATTTTAGTCCTAACCATTTAAATGATAAGTTGAAATTTATTTGACTATGACTATATTCGACAAAAAACTTCTGTATCGTTTTCTCTCGCAGGAATGCCATAATTTTAATTTTATTTAGAGATAACTTATTTATTTACAAACATACAGGACTTCACATTCAACGGATTCACAATAAAGATAATGCCCATTAGGAACAATCAAACACACGTACTTGTTTCATGTAGCCTTGAGATGACTTTAAAAGTACTCGTAGGTATATGTATGATTTAAAAGATGAGACTTGTATATATGATTTATATGTATAAGACCATCTATAAATTTATATAGTCCCGATGAGAAATCTTGATGCTGAAGTTAAAGATGCTTATTATTTAAAAAAGAAAGAAAAGAAAGAATTAGAGATCTGTGGTAGAGTTGCACAGAGTACTACGCTAGCATGACAAAGAAAACAACTTAAGTAACAAATAAAAATATTTATGTGACCACAATTGCGTACACGCACCACAATCAAATTTACCACAAATCGTCAACATTTTTAAACAGATATAAATTTATAGATGGTCTAACCCCAATGAATCAATGATGTATAATGGACTCGATGAATGATAACAATGAGAATAATAACAACATTAATGATAACCATAACAATGATAATCATGCTCCACTCGAGCTACTGACTTTTTTTTTATCAACGAGGGGTATCGTCAACGACAGCATCGCCAGTCCGATTTTTTGAAGACCACTTTGCACACCCTGTAGAAAAATTGCACGTTAATATAAAACACGGTATACTGAAATAAAACATAAAATAATGCTATGAATGATTACATCACAGCGGTGATAGCTTAGTGAAGAAGGTCGGTTCTAATTCAAGCGGCTCGCGCCAACTTTCTTAAATTACAAGTATGTATGTGCGATTTTAAGAAACTAAATTTTACCTGCTGTAACGTTGTAGGAAAACATCGTGAGGAATTTTGCATGCCTGAGGATATATATAACGTTTTTGATAGCATGTAGTCTGCCAATTCTCACATAGCCAGCATAATGATAGACTGCGACTCGCGCGAGTGCGGTCTCACCCAACGGGCATAAATCGCGTCATGAAAATTACTCGCCATCTTAAGCTATATTTTATAATATTTTCTACGTGTTGCGTCCATATGGGTCGCGTTAAGCAACGACGGGCGCGGTCGTTTTGTGGATGGGTGACCGCTTTTGCCAAAATTTCAAGGACGCTACCGTGCTTCGGAGGGCACGTTAAGCCGTCGGTCCCGGTTGGTTACAATGGTGGAAACAGTCGTTGTCGAAAAACTTCGGGTGGCTTGAGAACATTCGACACGAGTTGGCCAGTAACCCCTTCACCAATCCTCATTGGAGCAGCGTGGTGGAGTATGCTCTAGACCTTCCGCAGCTGTATGTAGTCGCTCAGTGAGTTCCAAGCCAATATCACTGAAATATCTAGGCAATATAGTTTATAACATGCATATCATAGCAACTTGGTTCACATCGCACGAAGGTGAACCGTTCTCGTATGAAGCCGCTTAATTATTCAAAGGGAGGCGCTAATCTGAAGTGGGGTGCGTTTAAAATTAATCCATTTATTATTTAAGCTGGACCGGCTTGCATTTTACTAAAACCAGTAGTTAGTACGTAGTGTAGACCTTAGTAGTGTAGACGTTTTTTCAAAATCTGCAAGGAGTTTTCTATAAATTACATAATATAACATCAAGGCTTTTTCCCGCCTCAAAGGGATAGGCAGAGGCGTGAAACATTCCATTTAATCACGTCAGAGGTCGGTAATTAAAATGTATGGTTTTTCTTCTGAACATTGGAGTTTCAAACTAGACTAACTTTCAAAAGTCAAACAGCTAAAAGGTAAAAGGCATTTAAACTTTTTATTCAAACGCAAAACGCTTATTACTTCACTTTTTATTTGAAAGTTTAAATCTAAATAATAACTAGTTATTTGAATGTCGCTAAAACATTGTAAAACCTCATAGAATTAAAACACCCACTTCTGGTTCACATTTAAACGACAAAACAAGATATGAAAACTTAAATAAATCAATATTATGCATGATTCTGTTTGAAGTTTAAAACAATTAATTAAAAAATCGCTCCCAGTTATGACAACTCGACAGTGACATACTTTGAACGAGACTCTTATGAGTTGCTTTGCTACTCTTCGGGATTAGTGTAACAGCTAAAGACAGCAATCGGCATTAGAAAAGTGTAACTTTCTTCCACACCTTTTCAACCGGACAACAATTGCTCTCTTATAAAAAAAAAAATCTTGATAAAGCCTTATAAGTTCCATAACTAACATATAAAGGTTCTACCACGTACATACGTCTTCCTCTAACGTTCGCGCTTGATGAAACAGCAATCATTGTAGCCGACTTTGTCAGGCATGCGTACTCTAAAGATAGAAAGCTTGTAGGTACGTACCAGCATTATTAATTGCCTTTCAGACACCGACTGGTAACGCGATACTCAGACAGTTTAATTACTTGTTATAATAATATCTGTGCAGTGTAGAGTGCGGTGTTGCACAGAGGCCACCCACGGTATTGTTTATAGAGCGCTATCGGTCGTAATGTAAACAGTTTCAGCACACCTGGAGCCGAATGGCGAGACTTAATGAAATCTACCTACTCTACTATGATCACTTATTACGCTGAAAGCTTCTACCCGACACAACCCTTTTATTATCCCACTATTGGGCTCGGATCTCCTCTCAGAATGGGAGGGGTTAAGCCTTAGTCAACGCTAGCCAAGTACGGATTGGCAGACTTCACATGCCTTTGAGAACATTGTGGAGAACTCTTAGGCATGCAGGTTTCCACGTGATGAAAATAATTAATTAAATAAATATATAATTTACTTTACTTATACGCCTTTATTTTATAAGGTGACTAGTGGACGCCCGCAGCTTCACTCGCGCAGAATTAGACCTATTAACGACGTCTGCCCGCGTTCGGGTTGCCCACTTGACTTAAAAAACGGCAAAGTTTCATACTAACTTTGCACCCCCGTTTTACCCCCTTAGGGGATGAAGACTGATGCAAAAATTAGATAAAAACAATCCAATTTCAGCTCGATCGGTGCAGAACTTTTTGAGTTTTTGAAGCGTACACAAACCAACTAACATTTTTATATATATATAGATTTGAAGTTTAAAGAGTTTATAAATACTTAAGGTAACAAGTATACTAATGTCGCCGAGAAATTGAAATTCATAATATAATATTACGCCCGTATTTCACCGAAAGGGTAGGCAGATAAATGGTTTATGAACTCCCTCTGCTAACTGGACTATAACCAATCCCAGTACTTTCTTGAATCATGTTCAAAGTTCATCAACGTTTATGGATGGTGCTGTATGCACGAGCATCTTACATCCATTAAAAATATGTGTTTTATAAACCCACTCTTAAACAGTAGTAATTTCTTTAGTAGGTAAGCCTATTGAAATGTGTAAACACCATGTTTTTTTTTTATTAATTTATTTCCACTAAAAAAGGTACATACATTGTTATCTTATCAATTTCTGCCAAACTGTAGGCTATTTTGTCGGCAGTGTAGGCCAGCATGTCGGCAGCAGTATTTTTTTTGTATTTTAAAGGACACGAGTGGCAACCCTAACTGCCCGTGTCGTTAGTTTAAAACATGATAAACCGCGCGTGCCTCCCACACCTGTAGAGTCACGAACAGCTTACCGATAAACATTGTTATAGTAAACTAAAATAAGGAAATAAATTACTCTTTTATGTTTTCTTATTACACCTATTGTGTACTATATGAAAACAGTTAAAGGAAGTATTACAAAGACGTCGCTTACCTAGGTATATCGTTATACAAACCAATACATTAAAAGACTAATGTCGCTGTTTTGTCTGACCGTTACTGCTTTAAGATTTTCTAAACCACGCAACAGATTTTTGTACGGTTTTCACAATCATTTGGAATTTTTTTTCCGTATGGTTTATGTATGTAGAAGCCGTGAATTTAAACATTTTTTAAAGATGTCGTAAATGCTGACTAAACCTTTCGAGGTAGATCAAAATAATGTATCATGGAATTGTATATTTATTTATATAATTAATCGTTTATTAGGCAATCCAACAGCGGTAAATATAATAGCGGTAAGTACCTATATTATAAAAAAATATACAAAGTATTAAATTTTTTATTTTTATTTTATTTACATACATTATGTAAAAAGTTTATTATAAAAAGGTCTACAGAAAGGGCAGAGACAGCTCACTGTAAACGGAAAAAATAAATATTTTACTACAAATTCCCATTTAAAATTGTCATATAATAATATATAATTTACTTTCACGTTTTATTTAATTTTTTATTACAAAAAATGCTACATATTTTACTGTAGGTAACAATATCCTATAATTACGATTGTTTAGTATCAATATTGATTGGGCTTTCATAGTGAAGATAAGTTGCATAATGGTTTTTTAATGGCTGTCACCAGCATGCGCCGAGTCACTGCAATATAATGTTAAATATGTGATCGTACGGAAGACAGTCTAATAACGTAATGGAATCTCAGAGCGGGAGGAATCTATGAAATTAAATTTTTGTCGTATAACAACGCTTTGGTCCGTCATGTATAGTGACCACGTTTGGATATAATACAAACATGATCATAATAGAAGAAAAAACGTATTAGGAGAAGGTATAGTACATCTAATGCTAATTTAACTATGTCGGTACCTAATTTTAACTTTTTTTTATAAATTATATTTTAATGAAATCATATCTATTTTAAATCTTAATATATATATTTCTTGTGTACGTGTGTATGACAGTGAACTCCTCCTAAACAGCTGGATAGATGTTGATGAAATTTTTTGTGTGTGCTCAAGTGTCCTCGAGATGGTTTAGATTCACAATTTGGTCCACTGGGAAATGTTTTTTAATTCTATTTAAGTATTTTTATTTTTAACCGTCATTCATTGACATGAAGCGTCGCGTCACTTTGACATTTCAGAACAACGTTTGCGGGGTCAGCTAGTATTACATATGTTATGTTGAGAATTTTCTGCAATTGCGATAGATAAAAAATGTTATATGTAATCTTTTTTAAGATTCACATTCATTCAGATTCAGATTCACGGGGTCACGTAACCTGAATAAAGATTTATTTATTTATTTATTTATTTAATGCACCGGTTTCAATATCTCGACATTCTCGAAAATGTAGAGAGGTTAGGGGTGGATTGGGCAGGGAAGTGTACAAAAATTACGTGTGGTGGGAGAACCGTAGAAATTTAAAACGATTTAAACGGCCATTAATGATTTTATTCGCGGGGGAAACCTATAAGGGTTATGTGGAATTTACATCCATCCCAACATGGAAGATACCGTGCCTAGAAAATTATTTATACTAATTAGGCTGTGTGTAATTTATACTAATAGGGACGGTGTAAGCTATTAAGCTCATCAACATGTCAAAGGATAAAAGACACTGGTTCATTGAAGCATGTGCAAATAGTTATCCACCATTCTGACTTCATGTATTTACAGCGCGTATGCCATTTTACAACACAAGTGGTAATTAAAAGAACGTATTTTCATCACTGATGAATCTATTTCAGTAACAAACTGTAATCTATTTCAGTAACGATAATGGGAGCCATCAATCTATCCGCCAAGCATTGAAAACACCTTAGTTTAACTAATTTGTTATTTCTTGAAAACATTTCACCTAAGTTTTAAGACCGCTTCAGTGTTTTCGAGGGCACGTACATAATCATATAAATGAAGTGGCAATAGCCCAGTAGCTAATTATACAGACTCATACGCCGAAGGTCGGGGTTCCTATCGCAACGCTACGACGTGCGACGCAACTTTTCTTTATTATGTGCATTAATTATAATATAAGTAATATTACAAATATTATTAAGTTTATTATTTGTAATAGCATAACATAGCTCACGCCTGTATTTCCTCGAAGGGGTTGACAGAGATGCATATTATGAAATGTTTATAAATATTATACTTATCTCAATAAAATTTCCTTGTCCGATTTCGAATTAGCCGGTATTTTTATTCAGGGATATTATTATGTAAAAAAATAGATTTCGTAGTTCTTTATTATAAAAATGAAACTGTTACATTTAAATAAAATTGTACATCTTTTGAAATTCAAAGACCATTCCGACAACCTTTGTAGTCCCTGGCGCATTGCAACTTGGCGAAATTGGTTGAGTGAACTCTGTTAATTACTACCTCAGGTCCAAAGGGACTGTGATGTGTACAGTCATCATCTACTATCCGAATATACCTTACTGACTTTACATTGTATGCTAGAGTCCAATCTTCCTCTCCTTGGGTAATTAAAGTTAATGGTTCAAAGCTAGTAAAACATTTTACTAGGATCAGAAAAAGTTACAGAAAAGGAATTGACATTTTATTAGGATCAGGAAAAGTTACAGAAAAGGAATTGACATTTTATTAGGATCAGAAAAAGTTACGGAAAAGGAATTTAGTGCTTTTTAAAAATCAGTTTTACGCCGTATTTTTCTCCGTGAACTTCTTGATGGATAAAAGGTGCAATCACTTACCAGTGCCGAGGGTTGGATCTGGAGACTTCGGGATTCGGGATTATACAATCCCGAATCCCGAAGTCTACCAAAAGTGTTGTAAAATGGCAAGTGTGAGGTAACACTAGTGGATGTTTTGCAGTGTACGCGAGCTTCGAGTGCACTAGTCTACCACCTACTCGCAACAGCCCATGCTCGTCTATGAATGGGTGTAAGCGTTGCAGCCCCGTACTGCATGGTTTGCTTTGAGTGATGAGTTTAATATCACTGCCAAAATAGTTATGTTGAACTAACTTGATTAAGGTTAATAAACTATGTTCTAATTCGTTGCCAGATAGACTGTCTGAAGTTACAGATTTCTTTCTACAATTACTAGCGAAACGTAGACACCATGCTGTGATACGGATAAGATTAGTAAACGAACTGTATTTGGAAATAAAATCCAATGAATTAGTCTCGGTGACTGCTGCGGCGGTAACCTTCTTCTGCTTTCTCACACCGGGCAATGTGTCGTAGGTAAGTTGCTCACAAGGCGCGGGCCAAGTGGATTCGTCTCCCAGTAGCCATTCAGGACCCCACCACAGAGGGTGATGCACGAGCTCCTGAGGCGATATGCCGCGCGACGCACAGTCGGCTGGATTTAATTCCGACGGCACGTATCTCCAAAACTCAGGCGACAACACGTTTTGTATTTCACTGACCCGATGAGACTCGAACACCTTTAGTAAGTGTGGTTCCGTTCGCAACCAACATAACACGATAGATGAGTCACTCCACGCATGTATTTGCCTCAACAGATCGGTATTTAATTTTAAACTGTCAGAAACGCGTTTTAATAACTGAGCCAGTAACAAGGCACCCGACAATTCAAGTTTAGGAATTGTTAGTTTTTGCTTTATTGGCGCGACCCGTGTTTTAGAAAGGAGAAGATGTATGGTCACCCTACCGTCAATATGAACGCATCGTAAATAAACGCAAGCCGCGTAAGCAGCATCAGATGCATCGCTAAACCCATGAAAATCGAAATAAGCTGTGTTATTTGATAAAACATGTCGCGGTATGGACAAGTTTGTAAGGTAATCTATATTTTCACAAAACGATTGCCACTTAGAAACTATAGAATCGGGTGGTATTTCGTCCCACTGTACACCCAATATCCATAATTGTTGCATTAATATTTTTGCATTAATAATGAAAGGAGCTAACCAACCGTTTGGATCGTAAATACCGCTTATTTTAGACAGTATTTGTCGCTTTGTGCATTTGTCACCATTAATGTGAACTTGATAACTAAATTTATCCGAAACGGGATTATATTTAAAACCTAATATTTTTAATGACGTGTCTTTATCCTTTGCGAATTGAATTTCACTAAATTCTGACGGTATGTCTGAAAGCAGTTGAGTCTGATTGCTGGTCCACTTACGCAGTTCTAGACCACCTAGCGCCAGCAAGTCTATGAGCTCGGCCTTTATCTCCTGCGCTTCGGAGAGAGTACTTGCACCCGTCACCACGTCGTCTACAAAAATATCATTTAATAATATTTTAGACGCGCGCGGGTGGCTCTCTCGACCTAACTTGGCAAGCTCGTGTACACATCGCATTGCTAAAAATGCTGAAGAAGAAACCCCGTACGTCAGAGTGTTTAACTGAAATTCGCTTATGTTACTGTCTTTGTCATCCCGCCATAAAATCAATTGATAATTGCGATCATCGGGATGTAATAATATCTGCCGATACATTTGGCGGATGTCTGCAGAAAATACAATCTCATGTAACCTAAAATGGAGAATAATGTCTACTATGTCTTTCTGAAGTTTGGGTCCAGCTAACAAAATATCATTCAAAGAGTTCCCCGTGCTACTCTTCAAGGAAGCATCGAATACACAACGGATCTTATCGGAGCCCTTCTTATAAACTCCGTGATGAGGAATGTATTATTTTGGAGAACGTAGTGCGGTTGAGGGTTCAACCGGCTGCATGTGGCCCAGCAAGTGATATTCTCGCATGAAGTCTTTGTATTTCCGCTCTAATATAGAATCACGAATTTCGTTCGAGTGAATGTAACCTATTCACTGCTAAATTTCTAGTTTCGCCTAAGTTGTGGTTGCCCTGTCTGAAGGGCAAGCGCACGATAAACCTACCATCATGAGTACGCGAGTGCGTCTGCTTAAAATGATTTTCACAATAAATGTCATCTGGGTGTTGAATTCGATTCGAATGTACTTCTTCAATCGCCCAGAAGCGCTTTAAAGTATCATCAATGTTACTAATGCACGTAAATGCATGATAATCTTGCCTATCTAAAATGTTGCAATCAAAATCGCCCATTAAAACCCAACCGAATAATGTCTCAAAGGCTGTAGGTAAGTTATCTCCGAGCACTAATTTATTACCTTTAAAAATACGAGCACACGCGCCTGCACCGAGCAATACATCTATGGGTCCCTTGATATTACAGTGCGGGTCGGCGAGCTCCAAGCCTTTAAAATGTTGTAAAAAGGTACTACTTACCGAAGTTGTTGGTAAGTCACACGTAATACGCGGCAGCACAAACGCGTCAACACACAAAGACGACTCGAAATTATTCGGTTTTAAGTAAAGTTTTAATCGACCTTTCGCACTGAAACTAACTTCACCGCCTATTCCTGTAACACTTATTATTCGTTCTGTGATAACTGGCATTTAGTCTTTGCACACAACTCAACGTGACAAAGTTTGTCATACTCGCTGGATCCAAAAGTGCACGGATTTGTAACGGATGATAATTACCTTCCGAACTAGAAATATTAATGACGGCTGTTGCGAGCAGGGTATGACATTGACGAGATGCGTCGCCGCTCGAGCTCGCGCCGTGCGATACGTACGAGTGCGAAAGAGATGAGTCAATGCCTTGCGGTTCTACGTTTTGTTTTGAATGAGATTCCGCCGGTGTATTGATAATATTCGATGGATTAGGCAAAGAGTTCATATTATTGTCATTCAACTGAACAGTATTCGCAGGTGTCTGTTCACTTGAAGTATGCAACAACGTATTATGCTTACATTTGCAAATTTGACATCGCGACTTAGAAAAACAATTATGCACCCGATGGGGACGTAAACAATTGAAACACAAGCTTTTTCTCATAACGAAATTAAACCGAGATCGTGTGTCCATGTTCATAAACTTCGTACACTTAAATAAATAGTGAGAACTATTGCATAATGGACAGCTGGCATTACTACTTTGATTCGGTTTGCGAGATTCGACGGTGTGATTGTTGTGTGTTGCTGTGGATGCTAGTGAAGCTTTGTGTGAATTACTACACTTGCTATGGGGAGCAGATTAGTTCCCGCTTGTAGTGTATAAACCTGAAGTCTCTAAAGTTTTACACATGTTATCTAGAAAAGTTATTAAATTATCGAATGTAGGTATTTTTTTATCTTGGTGCGCTAGTTCGAATTTTGACCGCAAATCAGTGTCTAGTTTTCTTACAAAGATGTGTAATAATAACAACGACCATTCGCTAACAGGGAAGCCTAAACTAGTGAGACCCCGCGTATTCTCTTGAATATTACTAACAAAGCTGCGCAGTTGTGAAACACTTTTAATTGAAACGTTAGGTAAAGACAACATTGCGCTCAGATGTGAGTCGGCTATCAGTCTTTTGTCATCATACCTACTTTTCAGTATTGAACGCGCCTCTTCATAATTCTCTGGAATATTAGTTAGATGCTTAACTAAGTTTAACGGCTCGTGTGAAAGGCAACTGAGTAAATAATGTTTCTTCTGAACAGGGCTCAGCAATTGATTATTGTGAATTAAGCTATCGAATAGGTTAATAAAATTTGGAAAATCACAATAATTACCTGAGAACGACGGTAAATTGATTCTCGGTAGGCTTACATTGTTATCAGAGTTACAATATGATTGAAAACTAGACTTTGAATCCGAACTATCAGATACAATTGTAACAAGTGACTGATATTTGATCATGATTTCTAAGTATTTTTCTTCGAAATTCACATACTTTTCTTTAATTGTATCTAGTTGTTCAGTGTTATTAGAACTTAGGCTAAGCAAATTTAGATAACAGTCCTCGACAGTTTCTTTTATTTTAACTAAATCGGCACATTTCATTTTGAACTTTTCGGTGTGTAACGGATCTTTCACATTTACAGATGAAATTGAATCGTGGATGTTAGCGACCTTATCAATGTAAAAATCATACTTAATCACCAGCATTTGAGTATTTTTAGACATTGTACTGTAATGACAAACGAACTATGAATTTAAATTTAAATACGTAGACAAAGTTCGAAAGTTACACACGACGACAAGTATGGCGGCCGGTCCGCGTACGTGAATTAACACTTAAATCCCGCAAAGAAGGACCAATTTTGATGGATAAAAGGTGCAATCACTTACCAGTGCCGAGGGTTGGATCTGGAGACTTCGGGATTCGGGATTGTATGATCTTCACTCGTTTTTGTTCTCTTTTTTGAATTTTTACAGAGAGACGCGTGCGCGCGATGTAATTGCAAATTTTTGTAGAGGGGAGAGGGCGCAGAGGGGATTTGACATGGCGGCAACTACACCAACCAATCAAAATGGTCCCGCGGTTCCGTTTCACACAATCTATACTTAACACTTCTTACTAAATAGTATTGGTGGTCATTAAATAAATATTAATATAATTATGTTATAAAGTGAGATGTGAAGATTGTGTGAGTGATTGAAGACTTTATTTGGAAAAAAGGATTAATTATTGAAATAATTAACTAACTGGTTGGTCTAGTCATCGCTAATGAGACTGCTGAGCTAGACGTCCGAGGTTCGTAACTGGATCGGGAAAGTAGGTACCTACTCTACCTACAATTCCTATTAGTAGCTCGATGTTTGGTTTTGTGCCAGGTGTATGGCAATAGGCTGACTACTCTTCACTACCTTAAGGGCGGTTTCCACGGACGCTGATTCGCTTGCACGACGCACGGTGGAAACAGTGAAGTAGTGTCGCATTTGTATGTAAATGCGTAGGCAAGATCGTAGCGGGGCGTTCGTCGGACGAAATCGGCCGTCCGTGATAATTTGCTGAATTGCGGACCGTGGGAAGCTGCTATTACGTGGTACGTAACTATAACTATTAAAAAGAATTATTGAAGTATTATTATTTAATCAGTTATTCATAGCGCAAAAGTCTTGAACAAATTTTATAATACTGAAGCCACCTGATAAATGTAAAATAATTCATTATAATGTCATAAAACAATTTGACCTGTAGTTAGACTAGATAGTTAATTAAAATGCAAATGTTACTAAGGGTCACGCCATTGTAACACGAACATTCACTAAGTAAGTCCGTTGCCCTATTTAGAGTTATTAAATTATGTAAGGTATCTAATTGTAATTCAATGTTATTTAATGAAAGAAGTGAATATTTTACGTTGATTTTTTGTATATAAATTTAATCTGATTTTTATTTCACCTTTTATAACTATAAAATGTTACATTTGGTCAGAATTTTTTTAAATTTTTTATGCTTTTTGGACTTTTTTTTTCTTTTGTATGAGAAGAATATTTATGTCTTTTTTTATTCCAATTTTAAACTTCAACTTACATACATTTCCACTGTGCTTTATCGATACTGTCCCTTTAAAAGGCGCCTACCTACTAGACGGCGCACACTTTGAGAATCAGTGGACCAACAAACTTGAAGCTTGCTTTACTATCTCAATTAATGTGTATGTGATGTATTGGACTAGTGGCTGCAAGCTTGACCACTAAGCTAGTGGTCCTAAGTTCGACCCCCGGGTAAAGCAAACTATAATAAGTTTTTTTAACTTGAATTCCCAGTAGCTCGCCATTGGATTTCTGACCTGTGTAACGCACTAGGCTCATTACCTAACATGAGGCCTACTAGTGAAAAGTGGGTAAATTTCCCCTCTACAAAAACAGGCGTAATATTATTTAGGCACTTATCTTGCTGTTTGTGTGCATTACATAATTACAGGAAACAGCTTGTTTGACTGATAAATCGAATTTGATAACACCACTTCGGTTTAAACCTTTGATGGATGTAGATAATATAAACAAGTCGATAACGTACTCGTAGCTAGTTAATACCTGTTACAGATAAGTCCTAGAGTAAGCTTACGATTATCGGTCAACTTTTAAAGGGATTAAACTAGAAATATTAAGGCTTGTACCTTTATTGAAAAGGGACCCGTACCTTATAGTTGGACGATGGGTTGCTGACTTGGTGCCAGGTATCTAAGTATGAATTTAAAATCAAGTCCGATCACTGATAATTGGACATACTACGCCGAGTTCAGAGGTTCATCCACACCGAATCGACTCATGGCCTACTACCACCGTACGTTTCTCGCGGTCTTTTTTACGGCGAACTGGTCTTATGTGGAATGAGCTTCCTACTGAGGTCTTACCTTCGAGCTACGACATGGAGCGCTTCCAAAAGAGTGTGAAACACTTTCTTTAAGGCAGGCGACGCACCTGTGATACCCCTGGTGTTGCACGTGTCCATAGGCGACGGTGACCACTTACCATCAGGTGGCTCCGTCAATACTATGAAATAAAAAAACACTGCATGCATGTCATCTATAATAATTAGAAACTTAGTTACCCATTTAGAAACATAAATTTTATTTCTGGTATTCATTGAGCGTGTTCAGTCATTTTATAGCGAACTAGTGGACGCCCACAGCTTCGCTTGCGTGTATTAGATATAATGAATGTTTCGTTTATAGTTCGTGTCCTTCTCAAGGAAATATCCTAAATATAGGAAATATTTAAGCCTATTTTGTTCCTCATGAACTTGGCTATCTAGTACAAAAAGGTTTTTTTTTTAATCAGACTGTCACTTCGGAAATTAATGATTTACAGGAAAGCAATGCAGCAGCATTTTGAGGCAGGCTAATACTAACCCAATACCCACAGATAATGCTGGTGATATTAAAAAATACCTCGTCCGTCACTCATTTCGCCGAACCAATCTCTAGTAAACACGCTCTGTTTGCCGATCGGACTGGCTTTCAATATAAAATGTAGGGGGTTCTTAAAGCTTTTTTTTAACCTGTTTCTATTTATGCTGCAATTCAAGATTGTTCCCAGTAGGTTAGGCCTTAGGCCTAAACCTCTCACTTCCAATATAACTTTCCAATATAACATAGAAAATTTTATCAGTTTATTTTTCAAAAGAGATTTATTGCTATCCTTAAGGACTAAGATCCATGGCAATCGTGCAGATTTAAAGTAAAACATCCATAGCATACTCAATAAACATTTCAATTCTTACGCAACAAACTCAATTGAATTGCCATCACACCGTCAAAACACTCAGGTGACGTGAACCACTTATTATTGCCGGTGCGATAGTAGACTCTATCAAACAATAATTCCGTCATAGTATTGATGACGTCATACGCATGCCTCACTTCTGTATCTATATGAATTAGTTAATGGGTGTCACAAAACATGCTTTTTTTATGGATAAAAGATAGCAAACGAGTTTCTAAGTCATTCACATTCGTTCTAAGTCAGCCACAGATGTGTTGCTACCCTCGAGGACCATCTAGGCGACCATCTTCGCCTCTAAAGAAGTGTAACCGGAAACCACACCTTTCCAACCGGACCATAATTGCTTTAAAAACAATTAC
Organism: Carterocephalus palaemon; assembly: GCA_944567765.1. Taxonomy (NCBI): domain Eukaryota; kingdom Metazoa; phylum Arthropoda; class Insecta; order Lepidoptera; family Hesperiidae; genus Carterocephalus; species Carterocephalus palaemon. The sequence goes on along the minus strand of OX155655.1, from coordinate 2,750,656 downwards.
TACACGGCAGAAATGGTACTAGGTACCGTGGCGAGCGGTGGTACTGCCCCGGGCGAACTCTATAAGTCCTCATACCCATTAACGAACTGACCAACAACTGGACTAATCATCCCAGTCCCTATTTGAGTCTTGTTCAAAGTCAGTCACAGTTGTCATCGGCGGCAGTAGATGGGCTTCATATATATATAAAAAATAAGCTGCTGCAGCGCTACAACGATATAGTTAATAAACGATTAACTATATCAAACAATTTCAAAACAATGCGCTAGAAAGTTTCACGGGTATAATTTTCTAGCTACCAAAAACTTCTGCGTAATTACCTACGTGTGAAATGACACTTCTGGATCTTTACTTGTACAATTTGAGTTGTCTTTGCAGTACTTCAGTTATCATTACACGACCAGGCATAATGATGTGGTTCTCTACTTTATGTAGGAAATGAACTTGAGAATACAATTTATTTCAATAACATAATAACGATTCACTCATAAGTACAATATTTTGTACTTATGAGTGTGAGTCTAGTTACTATGTATTTGGTATTAATAGTAATATTAGTTACAAGTTAGTAGGGCATGGCAGTAAAGTTAAAAAAGTAAGTTCAATCAGAACGCATTACTGATAGCTCATTTATTAATAGTCTTGATAATTTGCATTTTAAATTGCTTGCATTCGTTGCATATTGAGTCGATTAAGGTGGTTTTTTCTTGAATAAAGAATAAAAAAGACATATTTTTTTTATTTATAAGTTAGCAAACGTGACAGAACTTGAACTAGACTGAGAGTCTAGTGTAGAAATATTTCAATATTATGTGGTCTTTGAATGTCAAAGGTGAAAAATGCAATAATAATACTTATACCCTTAAGGACTAAAATAATTGCCAGATAAGTGTGGGAAAGCACACCTCTTCATATTATTAAGGGCAAATCGGTAAAGATTATTTTTAACCATTGGACAAGTTTCAGAATTATTTAATTATTTATTAAATTTATTTGACATTATTATATATGACAGGCCCGTTGGCGCAATCGGTAGTGACCCTGTCTGTTGCGCCAAAGGTCGTGGGTTCGAATCCCACTCAGGACAAATATTCGTGTAACGAACACTTGTATTTGTTCTGTGTCTGGATGTTAATATTATCTATATAAGTATGTATTTAAAAATATCTATGTATGTATATCAGTCTCTGACACCCATAACACAGGCTCGCGCCTACTTTGGGGTCAGATGGCCGTGTGTGAGAATGTCCAAGATATTTAAGATATTTATTATTTATTATTATTATTATTATTATTTATTAAGTAGTTAAACAGAACGGCAAACCAATAAAACCAGTAACATTTATGTGTTATCTTTACAGTCTAGTATTTAAATTCTTATAGGTTCTATGACCCATGCAAACGTAGTCTTTATAGTTAAGTATTCTTTGATAGTTACCCGGACCCTCAATTATATCAGCAACAAATCTCAATGGAGGTCGTTTGACCCATTTTGAAAGTTTTTCAATGACAAGAAACTTATTAGATGCAATGTCATATATGAATAATATTTAATTCTATTGCTTAATCCACTGGTGTATGGCTCTGTTTCAATTTAACTAACAATTACTATCTAGACTATTACTAACGACAACTAACCTATTAACGAACTGACCAACTAATGCTCTTATTAACTCTCGTCTAACCGGACTCACTCGAGCGGTCCGAGTCAAACCCAAGCGGCACGCACCAATGACTTTTCTAAGTTATGTGCGATGAAATTAAATGTCACTTGATGTAACGGTGAAGGACACATCGTGAAGAAACCTGCATGCCTGAGAGTTCTTCATAATGCCAATTGCCAATCCGAACTTGGCCATCGTGGTGGCATATTTATCTAACTCGTACTACTACTTACTAGTACACTAATAACTGGCTCGATATAGAGGCAGGTCCGTGGTATCTTGCGTCACTTTTAACATTGAGAAGGTTACAGTCCGCCACACTGGTCAAGTGTTATTTGGCGGACTGTAAAAGTCTTATTAAAGAACTTTCACGCATTAAACTCTCTATTGTATTCTTTGCTATGAAATCTACTCAATTTTACGCATATTTTTTAATTGAATTATACAGAGCCCCAAACATTCCACATAAGTCTACAATAACAGAGTTTATTTTACAAGCAATATAAATAAATGCGTAAATTTATGTAAAGCCTTTTTTAGGTTTGTAATTTATAATTTAAGGTTTAGGTAATTTTTGGTTTAAGGTTCCGTTGAAATCTTTAACGCCGCGACATTAATATATTCTTGTTATTGTTAACATTAAGTTAAAATGTTTTGTTTTCTTAAATTTTCTCGAAAATGGCTCGTGATCTCGAGTCGAGAAAGCTACTTATATAAATCAGGGAAAGATCAACTAGTTTCAGTTAAACAGATAAATTTACCAAGACCAACCTCATTCAAATACGAACTCCTGCTACCTGCTGTATTCTATGCACTTTGCTTATATGATTGAACCGATTGACATAGAATTCGGTAGATCCGTTTAAATGTTCCTTTTTAATCTCAGATACATGTATTTATATAGATATATCGATTACCTACATATCTTGAATATTGAATATCAGTATAAATCCCATAAGAATAAATAAAAGTGCAGAAAATGCCGAAAAAAACTGCTAGAAATATATACTTTATTTTTGTTCTCAAAATCCAAAGGTAATGTTTTGTTGAATGTACACTGAATTATTAACACAATTATCATTAGTCATTACAAAACAAGAACTGTCTTACACAATCGATATTTATTAATAATGCGTCAACTTCAATATAATGTAGAGTAAGATAATAAAATACGGTTTATTCTTGCATCGGTAAAAACGAGAGTCTATCAAAAATAACTCTTAAACACGCATGCTTTGAACATCTGTTTCGACTGAGTAACTCTATGTAGAGTCAATCGGCTGTTCGGAATAAAAACACCGATGAAATGAAATTGTACTACATTAATACAGGTTTTGTTAAAAACGTACGGGTAGTTTTTAACAAAACTTGTATTAATGTAGTAACATTTCATTAATTATTTATTGAGCAATAAATGACAAACGCGAATAACGAATGAGACATCAACAACGTTTCCTCTTACTCGTAACTCTACAATTTAACTGTACACGTTCAACGCAAACAACAATCGCATTATATTGAAATTGTTACACCATTTAGTAATAAATACGGTTACACTTTAATACATCGCCAATATAGTTATAATTAACGTAGAGTTTAACCTCAACGTCAGTGTATTGTTTAAGATAACCTAAAAAGTTAAGTCAAGCGCCCATGGTAAAGTTCACTAACCGTTTTGACTTCGCTGCCCGAGGACTTGGCCGTTGACATTGCCTTTATCATCCTGCTAGAGTTGTCTAGAAGACACTTTTGGATACTCATATCTTCGTTTCACAGTATTACATTATAGAAAACACTTGACACGTCACTGCCACACTCACCCAAACGTAATGTTTGGGGGCACAAATTCACATTTTACTTGCAAACTCGCGTCGTTTTAGGTTATATCCATTGATTTGACGTAAGAAAGTTTTGGTTCAGCGGTTGCCCGTGCACGCGTGCGATCGCGGTGACGGTTGGAACCCGACTGATCCGCTGGTTGCCGACGGCATCCGAGGGGCCCCGACGGACTGCGGACCGGGTGACCGCCGGGTGACGTCCCAGCGAACAAAGAGCCGGGTTAACCCGTGGCCGCACCTCACTGCTATCCCGTATTGTGCGACTGAAAACATAACAGAACATCGGGCCTAGGGTTCCCAACATTTCTAACATTATTTTCTTGTAATATTTTTCGGAATAAGTTGTAATGTGGAAGTGGAACCAAAAAAAATTGTTGCAATCGTTGAAATTTTTTTCTTGGTATGTAAAAAATTCACAAAATAATAATTTCCAGTTGTGACAGTCAAGCAAAAAGTATATTATTAAATTTCCATATTATTTAAATTTCTATTTTTTAACATTTGTTCAAACATTCTTTTTTAGATTTACGACTGAAAAGCCTGAATTGTCCAAATGAAATTTACTAAATCAATAAATACTCTGCTCATTTTATTTTTTCCTAAAGTTATTTCAGCATACTCACATAATACATACTAATTTTAGTTTGTAATGACATAATATTTTATCGTTTAGCAACCCTATTTTTACCACCTTTGTGTTAGAGCCACTTTGGTCATTGAAGACACAACATTTGAGCGGCCTATTCCGGTTTTGTGTATTGAAGCTTTCAGATACACCGGAGCTTCGTTAGATTAATGATGAATTAAATTGCTACTCAACGATTTAAGTACTTTCATAAACTTAAAGAATATAATAATATACATAACTAATCAAAAAATTACTTTTTTTAAATATTTTTAGGCAGTGAGTAGAGTTCTTAAAGAACCTTTATAACTCAGATATATATTTTATGTAACAATGTAAAGTTCGGGCGGGATAGTACAGCCGTCAGCCAAGTTACCATGTACCATTACTGCCGATTAACGGCAAATTTTTTCCGGTTGGTAAGATGCGGTTTCTGGTCACACTTTTCCAGAGAAATCCATAGTCCTCTAGTCTAGCAAGCAGCAGTAGTTAGTAGTAGCAGCAGAAGAGGAAGTTACTGATTTTGTTTCCAAGATTTGACCGAAACACACAAAGAATACAAAGTAACAAATATTGCAAGTTAAGTATTAAAAGTCATTAGAAGTATGTTTATACAGGGTTATTGGTAATTCGACGTATTCCCGTTAGGAGGTGATAGGGGTGACTATTTGTGATAATTTGAACCCCCATATGCATGATGCAAAAGTGAACCATTTTCGAGTTATCAAGCTTTTCAACTTTTTTCAAAATAGGTCAGAAATGCAACATCAAAAATTTATTAAAAAAAAAGTATCAATTAAAATCAATTTTTTTCCTCTGATTTATAAAAACGATTAAACAATGGTTATTTATCAACATTAAAACTACAATTATCGGTCCAACTTTAAAAATGCGAGACGATTAACGATATTACTTCAATATTTTTTGAGATTTTTGTCCACTAAAATGCCTTAAAAACAAAAAAAACTTATATCAAACTTGGCTTGCAGATTATTTTAAAAAAATAACCGTTTTCTTAGCTTTCCAACAAGGCATAACAACTATGAACTTATTTTAAAAAAACTGAGAAAAACCGATCACAAAGGAAGCAGGCGGAAATTTTTATTCGAACTAAACTTATGGTCGTTCTTTAAAATTTCAAAAATATTAATTAAAAACAATGCCCAGTGTAAGTAAAACAAAAAATATAAATTTAAAATTAAATTTAGAACCAGTAAAAGTTTAGTAATAATAACAATTAATAATAAGTAACAATTAAGACATTTTGTAATTTAGCCTAATTATAAAATAGACCTCCTTTCCTGCAAATGTGATTCGGAATAATTTGAATACTACGGTAGTAAAGTTACTCCTCAGAAAAATAATGAGACTTTGCGTACGCGAAGTTCCTTCGAGCAAGAACTTTAATTAGGCTAAATTACAAAATATCTTAATTGTTACTTATTATTACCTAATTATTATTATTACTAAACTTTTAAAGGTTCTAAATTTATTTTTATATTTATATTTTTTGTTTTATTTACATTGGGTATTGTTTTTAATTACTTTTTTGAAATTTTAAAGAACGACCATAAGTTTAGTTCGAATAAAAATTTCCGCCTGCTTCCTTTGTGATCGGTTTTTCTCAGTTTTTTTAAAATAAGTTCATAGTTGTTATGCCTTGTTGGAAAGCTAAGAAAACGGTTATGTTTTTAAAATAATCTGCAAGCCAAGTTTGATATAAGTTTTTTTTGTTTTTAAGGCATTTTAGTGGACAAAAATCTCAAAAAATATTGAAGTAATATCGTTAATCGTCTCGCATTTTTAAAGTTGGACCGATAATTGTAGTTTTAATGTTGATAAATAACCATTGTTTAATCGTTTTTATAAATCAGAGGAAAAAAAATGATTTTAATTGATACTTTTTTTTTAATAAATTTTTGATGTTGCATTTCTGACCTATTTTGAAAAAAGTTGAAAAGCTTGATAACTCGAAAATGGTTCACTTTTGCATCATGCATATGGGGGTTAAAATTATCACAAATAGTCACCCCTATCACCTCCTAACGGGAATACGTCGAATTACCAATAACCCTGTATATATGTATTAGGCAAATATTTAGATGCTTGATAAAAAAAATTCTTCTTCTTTGCCCATTTCCACTTTAGGTAAGGTCGGCTAGTTAAAAGTTAAAATGATCCCAACTTTTTTAATTTCAGAATGTAAAATCAGAATGAGTCACTCACTGAGCATTACGTCTTGTATTACGCAGCGGTCGAAGCCAATTAGGAACGCAATCGATTTTTGATACGCCTATCAATATCGTTTCAATTGTTTTGATCCGAATCAATGAGTTAGGCGTAATACAGACGACCGACTAACTAAATCAATACCTAACCTATTTTTGGATTGATTTGCCTGAGTTAGTTATTTGACATAATAATATGCTCCATATAAAAAATAACTATCTCAGATAGGCAAATCAATCCTAAATTAATCGACCTAAGATCGATCGTATTTTGAAACGTAATTGGTAGAAATCGTCATGTAAGGAGAAGGCGTTATGCGATCTCTTTCTCACTCTTAACTCTTTCTTTTATACAAGCATGTATTGAGATTCAAAAATGCGAGAATTGTGTTAATTGCATAACTTCAAATCTGAATTTCATTCCTGATTAGACGCTACAGGATTTTTCATTGGTTAAGTTTGATTATCAGCCAGCACGACTATAAGTCGGTGGTTGGAATATTTATCTCCACCACAACCTTTTTTTTCCCCATTCTTGGGTTCGGATTCGGGTTCGGAATAGTCCTCCTCGCAGGCCAACTGTGGATTGGCACACTTCTAATGCTTTCGAGAACATTATGGAAAACTCCCAGGCATACAGGTTTGCTGTTACAACAGATGACATTTAATTTCATAAATTGCAAACACTTTAGATAAGTCATTGGTGCAACTTGGATTTGAACTCAAACTCGAATGAGAGGCGAGTTCGATAGCCACTGCGCTGTCTTAGCTGTTACCGCGGGATAGAACCATTTGTTTTTAATGTTTGTAAGGCGTTCACCTGCGCAGGGTCCATGTCAAGCGTCTATACAAACCAACCAATTACTTTCAACTTTTCTTATGGATGATATAAAAAAATATAATAGTAATAAGTGTGTGGAGTTTTTTATTATTTTTATTTGGCTTTTTTATTTCATTTTATGAAACATATTGCTAACAAAGCTGAACATGTTGTGCAGCTTAAAAGCTCTACAATACTCTTAGACAACATGGACTGCTGTTATCCTGATATAATTTTCCAGTTTCCAGAAATAGATTTAAGGTAGAGTATTACTTAGAAGAAGGTTAGAGTATTAGTACAATATATTCTTTAAGAGCTCTTAACGCCCTTTGATTGTCCCACTGTTGGGAAAGAGGTCTATGGGAATGCGAGGGGTCGAAGTAAACCACTCTGGCCAAGTGCGAATTGGCTGATTTCACATGCCTTCGAGAACATTATGAAAAACTCTCGTGATGTTTGCCTTCACCGTTACAGCCGGTTAATTTCTTAATCGCACATAGAAAAGTCATTGGTGCGTAATTTCTTAACAGCACATAACTTAGAAAAGTCATTGGTGCGTGCCGGTCGGATTAGAACCCAGACCCCTCGTGTGAGAGGCGAGTTCGTTCGGCTGTCACCGCTCATGTGAAGCTTGTGACCTTAATTTTCTATCGTATAACCCTGGCTCCGCGTGGACTCGCCGTTACTGCCTACTAATAACTTCCCTGTTAATTGAGAAAACATGTTAGTCCAGTATCGAAGTGTTCAAGTTAATTTTTTTTGTTGACTCCGTGACACGGTGGACGGTGCGATGGTAAGTGACCGTGACTGCCGAATTGCGGGTCCATGTTTCAATTCTCAGCCGGGGGTATTTTTTTACATTAAATTATACATAGGCTATTAAATCGCAATATAACAGTTTTCACCTCTAAGGCAAAGGTAAAGTTAGTTTATACTAATATTATAAAGAGGAAACATTTGTTTGTAATGTTTTAACACAAAAACTACTGGACCAATTTTAAAATTTATTTTACCATTAGAAAGCTGCATCTTCACTGAGTGACATAGGTTATATAATTTTACTAGGTGTAAACGAAACTATTGTTGTATTTTTCCACGCGAGCGAAGTTGCGGGCGTCATTTAGTATTTAATAAGAGGTTAGATTACATAAAAGATAGAGTGAATTTTAAGGGTCAGGTCATAATAAGCTATCGTTATAAGATGGTTGTTGCAGTTGCAGTTTTAGTATAGGCTTATTTCGCATAGAAAAAAAATTGTATTCGGGTCTACCACAACCCTTTCTTTGTCCCACTGTTGGGCACAGTTCTCCTCTCAGAATCGGAGGGATTAGGCCTTAATCCACCACACTGGCCTAGTGCGGATTGGCAGACCTTCACATGCCTTCGAGAACATTATAAGAACTCTGGCATGCAGGTTTCCTCACGATGTGTCCTTAGTAATAATATACAGCATGTGGCATTTAATTGCTTAAGTCGCACATTATGTTTATATAGACTTCGAATCCAAACCATTAAAGTAACTCTTAATTAAATTTAAAATCATTTTACTCCTTATAAAACTTGTGCCAGTCTTTTATGAGTAACCGTTTCAGCTCCTTGCGTTCTAAAAGAGTTTGTTCGTTTGTTTATTTCAATAGACCTCACACGAAGAAGGGAGAAGTATCTGAAATTCAAAGAACAGCGAGCAATGTATTTACGTAGAATCCCCGAAGTGTTTTCATGACTTTATAATAGGTAGGTACGGAGTGTATGGGCCAGGCCTGCAAGGGGGAGAGCCGTCTACTGGTGGTCGGATGACATAGCGCAACTGCGCCGTGCGTGCCTCCAGTCCAGACGTCAGTATGGAAGAGCTCGTAGAAGACGGCGAGTTTCTGCTGAAGCGATAGCCAGGGCTTATGCGGCTTACCGGGATGCTACTGTTACGCTCCAAGCAGCTATAGCCTCTGCGAAAGCACGGTGCTGGAGCGAACTCCTCGAGGGGCTAAATAAGGACCCATGGGGGCGCCCGTACAAAATGATACTGGGCAAACTCAGACCATGGGTCCCTCCTCTTACAGAAACACTGGACCCTGAAACAGTTGGGACAGTAATTGATACTCTCTTCCCAAGGGAGGTGGAAGGCTTTTCATCATCCAACTCACCAATGGATGATATCGACTGGTCCGAAGACCTAGAGGTGTCGGAAATGGAGCTGGAGCACGCAGTGAAGCGGCTGGGAGCCCGCAATACGGCGCCTGGCCCGGATGGTGTCCCGGGCCGAGTCTGGATATTAGCTCTGACGGTCTTGGGGAACAGGACGAGACAGCTTTTTACCGGCTGTTTCCGCGATGGGATTTTTCCATCCAGCTGGAAAAATGCTAGGCTAGTCCTTCTGAGAAAGAAAGGTAGGCCTGCGGATTCCCCTTCTGCGTACCGGCCCATATGCTTGCTGGATGAGGTCGGGAAGCTCTTCGAGCGGATTATTGCTGGCCGTCTGAGCGATCACCTGTCGCGGGTGGGTCCCGACCTGTCGGATAGTCAGTTTGGCTTTCGCCGGGGACGATCAACAGTAGACGCGATACTCCGCGTCCGTTCTCTGTCAGAGCAGGCGGTCAATGGGGGTGGAGTAGTGATGGCGGTGAGTTTAGACATCGTCAACGCCTTCAACTCTCTGCCCTGGAGGACTATTAAGGAGGCACTAATATATCACAATGTGCCTCCCTACCTGCGCAAAACTGTCGGGGCGTACCTATGCGACAGGTCGATCCAATACATGGGTCGAGATGGAATGCATAGAAGGGAGGTCACATGCGGGGTTCCACAGGGGTCGGTGTTGGGGCCACTTCTGTGGAATCTCGCATACGATGCGGTTCTGCGGGTCAGTCTTCCCTTTGGTATCAGCGTTGTCTGCTACGCGGACGATACGATGGTGCTGACCAAAGGGGACACATTTGAGGGGACAGTCGGGCTAGCTGAGCTTGGTGTGGCGCGCGTTATTGCCGAAATCAGCAAGCTGGGCCTCAGGGTGGCCCCTTCAAAAACGGAGGCGTTGTGGTTTCACAAGCTTCCTAGGCGGATGGAACCACCCAGCCTAAAGATCCGTGTTGGTGACGCTGAGATACAGGTTGGCCGATACATTAAATACCTGGGCCTCATACTGGACGGTCGCTGGGGATTTGAGGAGCACTTTGAGCGGCTGGTCCCCCGCATCGACGGGGTGGCAGGGGCAATGCACCGTCTGCTGCCAAATCTGGGGGGACCACAGGAAGGAGTTCGCCGCCTCTATGCGGGAGTCGTGCGATCGATGGCGCTCTACGGCGCACCCGTGTGGTCGCATAGATTGTCGGGCGTCCGGCGCCTTAGAGCCAAACTAAACGGTGTGCAGCGCCGAATGGCCATCCGGGTTGCGCGGGGCTATCGCACGATTTCGTTCGAGGCGGCAACTATACTGGCACGTTTTCCACCTTTAGACATCCTGGCCAACATGGACGCCAAGGTCTATGCCCGAACTCGCGGAATTCGCCAGAGGGGGGGAGACGTGTCGGAAGGAGAATTCGGAGTGCTCAAACGCCAAGCGCAAAGGCAAGCCCTCGTTGAGTGGCGCGTGCGTCTGGAGGAGCAGGGATGCGCGCGTCAGCGGGTCGTCGGAGCGATACTGCCTAACTTTGATTCCTGGCTGGGAAGGAAGGAGGGCAGCGTCACCTTCCGGCTGACACAGGTGCTAACCGGGCATGGCTGTTTCGGAGAGTACCTGTGTCGGATTGGCCGCGAGGCAACAGCAGAGTGTCACCATTGCGGAGGAGAACGGGACGACGCTCAACACACGCTTGTGGAGTGCCCGGCATGGGAGTCCGAGCGGCGCGCTCTCGTCCAGAGGATTGGGAGGGACCTCTCCCCGCCAGCGATAGTGGCGGCTATGCTGACCGGGCGTCGCGCCTGGAAGGCAATGGTTTCCTTTTGTGAAACCGTGATGGTGCACAAAGAGGCTGCAGAACGGGATCGAGAGAGGGCAGACCCCACACGTAGGCGACGGGGCGGTGGTAACCATCAGCCTCGTACGTCTCGTCCATAGTCCCGGGCAATGGGACTAAGCAGTCGCAAATTGATCAGGGTGGGGGCCCTGGTCGTTTGTACGACTGAGAGAAGAGGGCCAAACTGGCCTATCTGCTGTGAAGGGCGGGGAATACTCCCCTGAGAAGAGCCTTTTGGGCGAAGCGCAAGTGAGGCACCGGTGCGTTCCCTAGGAGATCCCGGAGCCTCACTATATGCGCAGGAAGGCTGTCGAGGGGGTTTTAGTGAGTAAGAATCTCACATACCCCGGCCTCCCCCCAGCGGTCGGGTATCTTGCGAAGATTTCCCCCTCGTTAAAAAAAAAAAAAAAAAGGTACGGAGTGTATACGGTAGTCGCCTAAGGGTATATTTTGCATGGTTGTATCTTACAAGCGTTGTTTGTTAGATTTAGTCAAAACAGTTAAAATTAACGTTAATCAGTTATAATTTAACGTTACTCAGTTATAAATTAACGTTATTCAGTTATAATTTAACGTTACTCAGTCATGAAGTAACGTTAATCAGTTATAATATTGACTGCGAAGGACAGGCAAAAGTAGCGATGGCGTGCTAAGAGGATACATTTTCCATACAATCGAGTCCCTTGTTTCCTCATAGGATAATGAAGCTACAACAAAAATAAAATTACCATAAAATACTATCATAATTGTGCGTTTTAATGTTTTTCATTATTTGATTAATAAAAGAAAAAACTCTTTTAAAATCACCAAAATTTACCAATTTTAAAAATGGAATTTCGATAACATATCGAATCGACGGTGGAGTCCAAATTGGTTTTGGTTAAGGACCTAGTGGAAATCACTCTTAAATGGTTTTTGGTGCAGCAGTTAATATGTTGAAACTGTAACATATACCAGTACCTATCATTTACGAGGTTTATTATTTTGTTTCTAACAATACATATTTTATTTGATATTTCGAGGTAAAGGCATCTTCCTGGTCTAAGATTGGCCTTAAACTAAAAAATATATATCTTCCTGGTCTAAGATTGGCCTTATACTAAATATACTAACAAATATATTGTTTAAAACATGGTTTATAAATTAATACTGTTTCCTGTACCTTAGACAACGAAATTATTAAGCTAATGACAAACCGACCTAAATTACCTACGTCCTATTTTTTCGAACAGAAATGCTTTTTCAATCTCAGCTTTCTAGCACAGGAGACTAGAGAAAGGATTAAAATTAACATAAGCGAAGTTTTAACTCTTTCGACACCATTGGTACCTACTCTGAAATCGAAATACAAATAACTCCCCTCGCAAATCCCTTTGAAAGACTCGATGAAGCTTTAAAAGATAAACATAAAATTTGGGATTCTCGAAATTTTCACCGATCCCAATTCACAGAGTATAATTATAGCTCAAAAAGTTTTTTTAAGTCATTAAAATATCAGCGGGAATAAGTTCTCTAATATAAAGTCGGTTGGTACTTATTTATATTTATTCTTTATTCATACTAACTTTGCACCCCCGTTTTACCCCCTTAGGGGATGAAGACTGATGCAAAAATTAGATAAAAACAATCCTTGATGCGGATTATATATCATGCTAAAATTTCAGCTCGATCGGTGCAGAACTTTTTGAGTTTTTGAAGCGTACACAAACCAACATAACATTTTTATATATAGACTAGTGGACGCCCGCAGCTTCGCTCGCGTAGAATTAGACCCATTAACGACGTCTACCCGTCTAACGACTTCAAAAACTGCAGTTTCATACTAACTTTGCACCCCCGTTTTACCCCCTTAGGGGGTGAATTTTCAAATATCCTTTCTTAGTGCTCCCCTACGTTATAAAAGGAACCCCTGTGCAAAATTTCAAGTTTCTAGCCCTTATAGTTTAGGCCCTGCGTTGATATGTCAGTCAGTCAGTCAGTCAGTCAGTCAGTCAGTCAGTCACCTTCTCCTTTTATATATATAGATTTACTCGCTTGTCACTCCAAAGTAACAACTGTATTGCCGTGAAAATACTTATTTAATTTTCGAAGTTCGCATTATAATTTGAACCTTGTACTTTACTCAAGAACATGAAACGCTTAAATCCAAATTATTAACCAGCTAGTAACCCGGACTTACTTTTCACGGTTTTCCCATACATAGTATACACAGGAGTGCAATACAGCTGCAACCTATAAACTTCCCACTGCTGGGCACGGGTTGTTGTTATGTATGCTTTGGACGCTGCTCCAATGCGGATTGGTGGAGAAGTATGTAATGCCAATTGTAACAAAAATTATAAATAATAAAATACATATTGGAATTTGGTTGCTTGTATAAGTTGTTAAGTAAAGAGTGGAGCGACTCTTTACTATGGTGTTACTATGCTCTAGAGCTGCCGCAGTAGTGTCTGTGAGGAAACCCGTGCCCGCCGTGGAACGTCTGTCGCAGCGAGCGAGCGAACTATGAGTGGTTTCTTAACGGTGTATAGTGTGAAATCAAACAAAGAAGGAGAAAGCCACAGTAAATTTTCAATTCCACAGTATATACATACATACTTACTTACTAAGGTATTTTGACAGAGTTGCGCATATGAAACATGAAAGGAGATATCTTCCCACTTATGAGAGGGTAAGTTGCAAGAAGTTAAGTATCGCTTGAAAACGTCCCTATAACGCAGGATTTAACTCCAGATTTGCGCTTTCGAATCCTTAAGTTCCAAATGAAAAAGTGCTTTTGGTAAAGCTGAAATCATAGGTACATAATAAATCAATAAATTAATCAATTTATTTATTTGACCGCACCAGCGCAGCTGACGGTCAATTAACATCGCCTCTATCCAAGGAGGTATATCCATCCTATCTATCTATAGGTACATCTGAAAAGCGTTGGCCGACGACAACATAAACAAACATTTAAAAAAACATTTTACATACATAAAGGTTTATATATACCTAGGTATACACATAAACCTTCCGGTAAAAATCTAAATGAAAGAGTAAACACTATCGAAATCCGTTGCGTGGTCTAGATCATAAACACAACGAGTTTTCTTTAGTTACAAACCTTAGTCAATCACCTCTTCAAAACTTTAACGGATTGGTGTAGTTCATAAGTTTCACCAGTTACCAAAATTAGTAGGTAGGTAGGTAGGTAACTAATTATAATGCCGACTCGTCAGATAAGATTAAAATTCTTCAAGTGTTTAACTTTCCGAACGGCTGCGATTAGATAATCCTTGTTTACCTACAAACAGATATCTGTTTGACTTTGATCGGATTAAAATCTTCCAAAGATTAATAACTTGTCGAGATAAGTAAAACTTTTTAACAAGGCTCTTAATTTATTTTTTGGGTTGTAAAGACTTCTGGAAAAGAAGTTGTAAGGGGCAGAAAACTTATTTCTTGATTGGTCCAATCTGGGGCAAATGATAACAATCAAGTTTAATGTGGATTAGATAGCGAACGACCATGCAGTCACGCATCCATAAAATCCTTACTAATATATAAATCGGAAAGTGTGATTGTTAGTTTGTTGGTTTGTCCAGAAGGAGGAGAATCTCCTCCTCAACGGAATTATGGATTAATGTGATTTTCATATAACTTGTCATACCTATACGGTCTGAAGAGTGACATAATCATTGCACGTTTTCTGAGACTTGGGCGCGACACTGAATTAATCGGTCGTTTTTTATTCGATATTTAACAATCGATCAATTTTTATTATTTTGATCGATATCTCGGATTTTCATTGGCCGTATTGCAGGTGTCTTTGGTGTAGGTTGCCGTTGGTAATTCTGCACGGAAAAAAAATTGACGAGGGCGGAGTCGCAGGGAAAACTAGTCTAGACTAACTTTTTTTTTCTGTCCAGACTAATACGTCACAAGAAGTAACAAAGCATATTATTACTGTACTAGACTGCCAGCTTGTAGGATACAGCGTAGCATTCTGGTAGCTTCGTCCATTAGTAAGGTAAACAGTGTGAGGTTGCGTCAACAGATGTCGCTACAATACCATATTTAGTTCGCCGCACTCCACATAGATGACGCTTCTCATGAATAAACACGTGTGTAAAGATATTTTGTTTGTGAACTCGGTCAATCGGTCATACCTCACATAATAAGCGTGGTTATCAGATGATTCAATGACGCTTCAGTTCCTGCAGAAGTGTAATAGCAGCTTATTGTCTGGCGGTATTATATATTTATAGTAATTTATAAATTTAAAATCTGCCTTCATAAATAAAGTACCTAATCTTATCTAAAAAAATATATTTTCAATTGTAGCGAAAATGAGTCGGCGAACACCAAACCCAGCTAAAGTGCTTATAAGAGAACAAATAAGTGAGAAAATTGCTGCTTTATCTACTGAAGAGAAGAAACGGCAGTCGAATATTGTGTACGATAAAGTAAGTCCTATGTATCTATGTATTTCATACTTTGGTCTTGTCTTACGATTCTTGATACGTCGGTTGTGGCCCGCAAGTGGCCCAGTGTTATGATAACAACATGTCGTATGCTCATACCGTTCACAACTCAAATACCATCGCAAATCGACAATTGAAACGCGATTTTTTATGGAGTTTATTTGTCACTACACCCCATTTCTATGAGCCTAGCATTTATTGCATTCATTCGAAAACTTTTCTGATATTCAATATTGATACTATTCAAGAAAGTAATGCTTTTATTCTATTTAACATGAGCTGAAGCTTCTAAATGAACACGAGATAATTAATTTATCTTCGTGCTCTATGAGTTACATTCTATTCCATTACTTAGCCCTATTGGTGATAAAACCACGCAACAACGGACAGCACATGACCTATAGCATAAACTGCGTGTGTTTTTGATAAAATAAGTTTATAAACAAATCTTTAACGAGGAAACGATCATAATAAATAATAAGATAAGATCCTCTTAAGAGGCAATTAGACTATCATTAGAGGCAATTAGACTATATCAGAAATGTTCTCTTTTTATTGATCACAGTTAATGAAGACACAGTATAACCAACCATAAACAAACTTGCATGGCTTTGTTTCATCCTATTTGGATACATTTCAAAGGTTTATTTCCAGCGATACGAATTCAAGATATGCCTAGATGTAGTCTTAAACTCGCTCAAGCAATAGGATATAATAACAGTCTTAGAATAAGTCAGGCTTACAGTAAGTAAAACTTGAAACGGTTTAAGCTGCCTTATGAGACGATCTCTCGAGTTAAATAAGGAAACGAAAATGAGCTTTTAACAATGGTTATTTGCTAAAGTTGCTGCTGATCTAAGCTGCAACCCATAGATTTTCCACTGCTGGGCACGAGTTTCCTCCACAGGCAAATCAGCGGGAGGTCTAGAGCATACTCCACCACGCTGCTCTAATGTAAATTGGTTGAGGGGTTAGAGGCCAACCCAGTGTCGAATGTTCTCAAGCCACCCGAAGGTCTTCGACAAGGCTTAGCAATTGTTTACACCATTGAAAACAACTGAGACTGACGTTTTAACGTACCCTCCGAAGCACGGTAGCGCCCATGAAATTTGCCACTAGCGGTCACCCACCCACAGACCGACCGCCCGTTTATTTGCTATTCATTGTTATTTCTTCTTCTTCTTCTGTTGCTATGTCCTAACGGACGTCAGCGACCATCTTTTGTATTTCACTTCTGTTTTTAACAATCTTTGCCATTGCGGCTGCGTTCCTTATATTTTTATTTAGAAAGTTGCAAATATTACGTCGAGTCGCATTGGCGACCCCTCAAGTGTTTCCCGAGTAAACAGGCGACTCACGTAACGAGACGGTGAGCTTATGCTCACGAGCTTATGCTCACGAGCTTATGCTCGTCAATACTTTTTAACTCCTTATCAAAAATCGAATGCTGACACATAACGATCTTGTATTATACACTTGAGTTTAATCAACCAATCCGCACTTGTCCAGCGTGGTGGATTAAGGCCTAATCCCTCCCATTCTGAGAGGAGACCCGTGCCCAACAGTGGGACAAAAGCGTTGTGGTGGTGTAGTTTAATCACTTAACAGGAGATCATCCATCCCCTTTACTTGATATCCATTCAACTATATTATTATCTCTAAATAAAATAACGTGTTGCCACCAGATGATAAACCACCCGTTCTACAAAACCGCGCAACGTATCTCCCTCTTCATGAGCACGGACCAGGAGATAGACACGGCTCCCCTGATCGCCCACATCAAGGCCAGAGGAGGTTCGGCCTTCGTGCCGCAGTATGCCGGAGGTGTGATGAAGATGCTCAAGCTGGAAACAGGAGACGAGGATAGCATGCCGCTGACACGACACGGGATAGCGCAGCACTCGAAGGACCAGAAACGAGAGGATGCCTTGGAACAAGGTTCGTATCGTATTCATGCAGATATTGTTGTATCAACGATCAACACTCACTTAAAGTATAGAGCACGTAATAAGGTCGATTTTATTATACAACTAGTGGAATTAGACATTCACTAACTTCAAAAACGGCAAAGTTTCATACTAACTTTGCACCACAGTTTAACCCCCTTAGGGTGTGAATTTTCAAAAATATTTTCTTAGTGCTTCTCTAAGTTATAAAAGGAACCCCTGTGCAAAATTTCAAGTTTCTAACCCTTATAGTTTAGGCCCTGCGTTGATTGACAGTCAGTCAGTCAGCCAGCTTCTCCTTTTATCTATATAGATGTAGGCGTCATACAAAATATATTCCATAAATTGCTTCCTATCGATACTTCGGTTGGAAGTTGAGAGCTTCTCTCATGAGATTTTTTTCCTCAAGATTATTGTATATAGTCGTTTCATTCTTTAAATTACTCTGGAATAGAATTGCATTTCCACTTACTATGCTAGATGCTATCTCCAAATTCATTTAAAGGTACAAAGTTTTGACTAAACAAGATTATTCAGGTAGGTCGAGTCAACGTAAAGGGGTTCCTAAAAAATACCGAGGTATCACTGGGTAGAATTTTTCCATTAATGTTCATGAGGAGAATAGGTAGCAATAATAAACTAAGCCGCCGCAATGTTTAACTCCACGCGAGCGAAGCTGCGAGCGTCCTCTAGTTTATTATAAAGCTACCTAAACGTAATTTTTTTCCAGGTCTCGACCTCATCATAGCCCCAGGAGTAGCATTCAGCCGGACCGGTGGCAGGGTGGGCCACGGTGGCGGCTACTATGACAAGTATATTACTGGTCTACGACAAAACCCTGACACTGCCCCTAAGGTAAAAATGGCACGGAATTGTTGTTTTGTGTGGACGGTGAACCTGCAGAGATCTCTTCTTGTCTGATGTTTTCTTTCACCTTTATTTAAGTTATATGTAGTAAAGCAAAATATCTTAAAAAACCTGTAGGCCTTGGTAATACGTTTATTCTTATATTTTGTCCAGTTGAGTAGTTAACTGTAACTTCATTAGTGAATCAGTTTTTACTATTTGTCCAATTGACTGAACTATTTATTTTACTTTGTTTGCCTCGGAACTTTCAAGTGGTCGAAGTTAAACCTCTCAACTAAAAAACACGCTTTTGTAGATAACCGAAAATCACTAATCCTGAAGATCCTAATCAGGATAGTGGGAAATCACGTTCAAAGGTTCCGTTAAATACATACATACATACTTACATACATTCATGGTACATACATACCAAGCTGAGTGTACCTACTGTGAGTGATCAACTTTCTTTCACATGTTTCTTCCTAATAATTTTATTTTTTTATAATTTTTGCAAGACATACCTATATTGTCTCATATTTTCAGATATTGGCGGTGGCTTTCAAATGTCAAGTTCTGGACGAAGTGCCGATGGATGAACTGGACCAACGAATAGATGGAGTTATATTCGCTGAAGACTGAAGTAATTTTCTCTATTTATATTTTGTACTTTTTTATGTATTTACATGAATTTTAATAATATGTGTTACTAGGTTTTATAAAGTTAAATAAAGATGTTTATGTGATAGCGAAATCAATTAACTACGTACTGAAATAAATTGTAATTTAATAATTAACTAATGTTTTTTTTTTATATTAGAAGGTTTTAGTGTTATTATTGTATTTTGTTTTATGAGATGTATGTCAGGTATGTTCGATCTACCTTACAAACAACAGGCTGCACTGAAAATCAGTGAGTTTGAGCAACTGCAGCTTTGTTAGTGTAGACCTATTTGCTGAGCGGCCACAGCAACAGAACTATTTAAAATGGTGCAGGTAATTACCTACTGTACTTATGATACTTACTGTAGTTTTCTGTGTTGCGTCATATATATAATTCATTCATGACAACCCTTTCTTTGTCCCACTGTTGGCACCCTTTCAGAATGGGAGGGACCCGTTATAATTAACGTTTATTTGCCTCAATAATTTTATTGTATATGTATATATATAAACGTTTCATATTGTTATTCTTATATACAAATTAATTTTTAACTGAAAGGTTTTAATACTTCTCTTTAAACACCTATCCAGCTAGCTTGCTGCTTGTCTTAGACATTGCTAAAATTTATCCAAAAGGCTATATAGTCAACTAGTGGACGCCCGCAGCTTCGCTCGCGTAGAATTAGATCCATTAACGACGTCTGCCCGCGTTCGGGTTGCCCACATGACTTCAAAAACGGCAAAATTTCATACTAACTTTGCAACCCCGTTTTACCCCCTTAGGAGGTGAATTTTCAAAAATCCTTTTTTAGTGCTCCCCTACGTTATAAAAAGAAACCCCTGTGCAAAATTTCAAGTTTCCAACCCTTATAGTTTAGGCCCTGCGTTGATATGTCAGTCAGTCAGTCAGTCAGTCAGTCAGTCAGTCAGCTTCTCCTTTTATATATATAGATATTCAATAACTTAGCCAACCTTTAGGAAATGTAGACAGTTGCGTTTCTCAATCGGGAACCAGATCCTGTTCTATCTTAGAGCTTCAGAAGTACGTGGGAATGATAAAAATGATTAACTTTTAGTTTAATTTTATTTGGCGTATCACCAATTTTACTGTCATTTTGGAAATATTAGAACCCGGCCAAAGTGAAGCAATTTATTTCAAATGCATAGACGGAGACTCCCTCTACGTATAAGTCATCAAGAGTCATACAAAATAACATTTTGATCTTGTGCCCTCTGACAATGTGTTCGTGTTTCTATTAACTCCAATTTATCCGGTTTACAATGCTATATATACAACTGTATGTTTCCCAATGGCAGTAATTAAAAACAATAGCCAGATTTAATAGTTTATTACAAAAAACACGCACTTAGTGCATCACAAATATTTATAGACAAAACACTGCGTTATTGCCAAGTAGGAATGGAAATATAAAAATTACAATACAATACATACTACGAAATTATTTATTCTACCTCAATTTGATTAAATCCAATGGTTTTAATTGGTTTTAATCAAATTAATCATCCTACTCCTAATCATTTTAATATTCTGAAATGTAGTAATATAGTCGGGGATTAATTAAAATAAAATAATAACTGGTATCTACACATATAATATGTAAAAGTACTTATATGTGAGCTATTATATAAAACAAGGAAAATTTAAGGAGATCACTTGTCTTCAGAGCCTTATTTTGCCATTTCTTCCAAATTACGAGTACCATGTACGAAAACATTTGGTGAGATATCCTTTAAATAAGAAACTTGGACGAACTAGAATTCGTTACATTGATACAATAACAGAATATATATGTCGGCGCCTCATTTGATGAGACTGCCAGTATTAAATAAAGCGGTTGTCAATGTCGCATGCAATGTCGTTTTGATGCAAGAAAGATGACACTGTCGCCGCTCTGAAACAACTCCGGACGCTGGTGGGCAGATTGGTTAGCGATACGGCTGATGAAGAACCAAATCTAGGAATCAGGTCGCATCAAGCGGTAGAGTGTTCGGTAGAGTGTCGTTATTAATACCCTTTATAATATTGTGATTGTAACGTTAAGTTATTGATTTTTAATATTCACACCCTCTTTATCCACGCCTACTGGAAAACACATAAGATATGTGTTCTCGGCCAGTGAATGGGGTATCTTATGTTGACCATGCGCTTATATATATAATGCTTTAATTTTTATATAATTATATAATAAAATATTATTTACAATTTATTATTAAATATGGCTGAAACTGACCCAAATAATGTTCTTATATTTAACACAAAAATATCAAAAATTGGTTTAACTTATTTATACTTATAAAGAACATAAAAGAATGTTACGGAAGCAACATTGATGAATGCATTCCACTATCAAAGTAAATTTAATCAAAACATTAAGTAATTTACTAGCCAAAACATTTACATTCTACTGTTACATCTAAACTTAGTAATTCGGATTAAGACTACTCGACTATACAAGCTCTCAAAATATGGTTTAGATAGCATCTGATATAACAATAGCAAGAACATCCCATCATAATTACATTATTAATTATATCACTCGTCGTTAACTGAACTGAACGTTGAGTCAGTAATTTCTGACTCCTCACAAAATGTATTTTTTGTAGTTTTTTAAAAAAAATTTTGTAAAAATATTTTTTAAGTTGCTTTTGTTACATAACATAAAATCGAGCCTGTTCCTTGAGGATGTATTTGAGTTTCTGCTATGGGGTAGACAGAGAGTGTTTTATCCAATATCATAGTGAGCCTGTGTCATACACGGGCACAGTTCCAGATTGCAAGGTTCTAATTATAGGTACTTTTCCCATCCCAATTGAACCTTGGACCTCCAGATCAATATCAGTACATATATTATTATTTAGGAAATATTTCTGATCACCACTCTATTCAATTTATCCTAACAGGTTAATACTAAGGTACATACTATATGACCAGACCCTATCTTAGGTATAAGAGTCTCCACTCGACTCAATAAGTATAGTACCTATTAAGTAACCAGCTAACTCACATGTTTAATGTCGGAAAAAGGCCGACTAGTTTCGGTCAATTACGATCACCATCTTTAGGAGTGTTTGCTAAATCACTCACGAATTTAGCTTGAAGATAATGATATGAATGTACTCGTATTATCATCAAGTGATATAAGGTTAATCCCATAGTGAATAATAAAAAAATTATTCCAGAAGTATTAAAATTAAAAAATCAATAGTTACTTACCTTTCCATACTAGGTACCTACTTAACTAAAAATCACATAGAAAATTTATAACTAATCTTAAATTACACACAATTTACTTAGCAACTTTAATAATTCTTCGATAGTGGAATCCATCTTGTAGGTACTACATTTATTTCTAAATAGAATCATTGTCACTTCATAAAATACAAGTTATTACAATCTTCAATTCAATAAGCACTGCAATCAGTTGACAGTCTACTACAAGATATTAATTAAATATACCTACTCATAAATAACATCAAAAAATCCTCCGATAAATGGATAAGTACGTTCAAACTACATACGAGTACCTATTATTGTTTTAAGAATACAAAATTATCACACAGCTACAAGAGAATGGATCAAGAATACAAAATTTTATGAAATACAACCTATGAGACAAAGTGCGACAAATGATAATTGCTATTTTATAATGCCTATACGAAGTTATATCAGTATCACGTTATTTATTTTTTGATTATTTTCTTTTTTAAACAGACATACCAACAAACAGGCATACG
Source organism: Carterocephalus palaemon (assembly GCA_944567765.1). Taxonomy (NCBI): domain Eukaryota; kingdom Metazoa; phylum Arthropoda; class Insecta; order Lepidoptera; family Hesperiidae; genus Carterocephalus; species Carterocephalus palaemon. The sequence continues at coordinate 2,727,857 of OX155655.1, read as the reverse complement.
CCCGCCAGATGGTATGTGGTCACCGTCGCCTATGTATGGACACTTGGATATCATAGGTGTTACCGGCTGTATTTAGTAGGTTATCATGAAATTTCAGGAAAAAAAAACTATTTGTTTGTCAATATTTCTGATCAACGATGTCTTGCAATTTTATTGCAATGGTCATAATAATATTCTAAATAATAAAAAAATGTTATTGTTAATTAAATAACAATGACTAACAAAATAAAAGTTGAATGTATTTGTCAGTTGATCAAGCTATATCTCCTTTCTAGAATCGGTTTTCTTGCGTCTTGTATAGAGGCGTATTAATAAGTAGTTGAAAAACTTATGTGAACAAATTTTCATTCGTGTGTCATTTTGTCTATTCATCAATTAACGTTTCACGTACCTACTATGCATACGAGTTCCTAACAACTATATAATATTCTTAGTCCGGTCCAAATTACTGGCTACCTTCGATAGATATCGAATTCGTCTGAAGAAATCATCTGAAAATAAAAACATGTATTAGGTAAAATCCGAATGGACTCTGAAACTCAAATTAGAGAACTTACTATAATTTTATTAAATCATATTATCCAGCTATTTTTAAAGATAATTTTTGTTCCAAAATATCTATAATACCCTCATCAAAAGACCAATAACATAACATAAAACCTGTATTTCCACCTGATTACGACCACTAGACAACCGAGGCAGTTTTTTTTTTCGCTAAGATTTCGCCGAAATTTCGTTAAGCAATAATTTTTTCACCACTTCCTTAACATTGAACTTCTTACAGCAGCAGTTATGATGCCCTGCACCGACTTATATACTCACTCGTCGCAATACAGCCTCGAACATCCTTTGCCTGCGCGACAAGAGTACTTTGATTGCACCTACAGCAGCCAGTAGCAGCAACTCGATGATGAATTGATACTCGTCAGCAGTAAATAAAATGACATTCACTTACTTTCCCGAAGTACCTATCTTAATACTCACTCATTGCAACACAGCCCGAATTTCCTTTGCCTGCGCGACAAGAGTACTTTGATTGCACCTACAGCAGCCAGTAGCAGCAACTCGATGATGAATTGATACTCGACAGCGGCAAATAAAATGACATTCACTTACTTTCCCGAAGTATCATCGCAACACAGCCCAGAACATCCTTTGCCTGCACGACATGAGTACTTTGATTGGAACTACAGCAGCCAACAGCAGTAGCCACTTCAGTAGCAAAATAAAATGTACATTCATTTGCATTCCTGTACACTATTAACACTCATTTTACTGCACCTAAGCAGCCTAAGCAGCAGCCCAATAATGCCATAACACCCTTTTGCAGAAAAATAAAATTTACATTCACTTACATTCCCGTACACGTAAAACACTCTATTGACTATACCTACAGCAGCCATAAGCAGCAGCCCGATAATGCCATAACACCCTTTAGCAGCAAAATAAAATTTACATTCACTTACATTCCAGTACACTTAAAACACTCATTTAACTGCACCTACAGCAACCATCAGCAGCAGCCTGATAGTGCCATAACACCCTTTAGCAGCCAAATAAAATTTACATTCACTTACATTCCCGTACACGTAAAACACTCATTTGACTGCACCTACAGCAGCCATAAGCAGCAGCCCGATAATGCCATAACACCCTTTAGCAGCAAAATAAAATTTACATTCACTTACATTCCAGTACACGTAAAACACTCATTTAACTGCACCTACAGCAACCATCAGCAGCAGCCTGATAGTGCCTTAACACTCTTTAGCAGCAAAATAAAATTTACATTCACTTACATTCCCGTACAATATTAACACTCACTCATCGCAACACAGCCCCGAACATTCTTTGGCCGCGGGACATGAGCAGCTCGACCGCTCCCACGGCAGCCAGCAGCAGCAGTAGCCCGATGATGGCCAGTGCTGCCCGGCAGCGGCGGCGGCGGCGCTCCCCGCGAGCCAGCCTCCGTGATAACGCCTCTCCACGAGCCCCATCTAGCGTGAATAGGGCGCTTGCTGCCTGGAAATCGAGAAATAAAAAAAATTAAAGCGAACGCGTATAAACCGCTGATTACTTTAAAAAAACTTAGTAACTGTTCCCTACTAAGCTAAATTACAAGATATGTAGTAACGACGTTATACCAGTATTTATTAATGTCACAATTTAATATTGGAACCTGCGAAAATATCCGTGTCAATTTCTACAAATCGAAAATAGCTTTTATACCTACTGATGTTGGAACCTGTTAAAACCTTTCTCGAGAAATGCGCACTATAGATTTTTTCAGCGCTTCATGTGGCCCCAACAAAAGAAGATATATGCATAATAAGGCTTGACCTGACTCTTCTATCGAAAAGTCCCTAAAGAGTCGTTTACCAAATGTTTACCACTGACGGTCACCCATCCACTTACCAAATATGAAATGTAATTGACGCTCAACAATTTACATTTTTACACATACTTAGCCACTTAATATGTGTCGGTCGATAATGAAATTTATTTATGGATATGAATGTAGTTACACAAAAATTAAAATTCAATTAAGATCAAGAATAGCTCAGTCATAAAAAAAAAACAATTCAAGTGGTTGTTAGTGCACGCCACATACGGGCTGCAAGTTTGGGCAGCGTGTGAACCGTCGCAATTATCAGTATCCTACACTTCATACTTATTTAACAGTACACCATAATTGTTGAACAGTTAGTTGCAAGAAAGTTTCATTAAATTTTGAAGCCAACATTAGACACGTAATGCTCCATTATACTCCATTCTTCATTGCAAAAACATTATGTTAAGACATTTAATTCATTCTATAGCTTATAAGCTGTGATAATTAGATGTAGAAATTTATGGATACATGTTGGTGGCTCACTTACGTGAAAACTAAAGAACGGATTTATATTAATGTAGCTATTGCACGCGACGTGATAATATGTTATATGTTTTGTTATGATACGGACAAAAGCTAGTACTAGTATTTTAAAGCTTATAAATAAAATACTAAATACTATCTTTAGCATTCAATCGTATACAGCAGTGAGTATCGTAAACGGGAAACATGCTGAAAATCGTAATAAAACAGTGTTTTGAAAGACATGGACCCATTAAACCTACTTAGTAGGTATTTCAATAACTTTCGATACTGGAAGCTGTAAATATTCTTGCGTAACTGTAAGACCGACTTCTGATTGAAATATAAAACTTTAATTGCGCCTATTAAAGTTCATTTGTACGTAAAATCGTCGTTATGTTTACAATTACGATTTATTCTCACACTGGCTCAAACGTCGGTCCAGAAAGTGAGAGACTAGTGTAAGACAGAAGTCGATCGTTTGCGATGCTCAGTTTATTTGGGTATACACTGACTATTTTTAAGCGCGAAGGCGTAATACATCTCTATAGACCATCTTAATTTTCAAGGGTGGCAATGACATGTGACTAACTTTGATAAGGACATTCACTAACAATTACTAATACTTTAATAATTCATACTAACAATCTTATTAGTAAATCATAATATTAATACGTGCAGCAAAACCACTTCGAACACTATTTCCTTTTAGTATCCTGTAAAACACTTTCCCTTCCGAAGTATTATTCAAAAATTGTTTTCATGGGCGGCAGCAGATGGGTTGGTATAGCTTCAACATACACTTTTGCTATATTATTACAACAATTCAAATAACAACTCTGTTGCCAACTCTCTGTCAACTGAGTTGGCCACAGAACTCGCCATCAATCTGCACTGCACGAGAGCAAAGCCTATTGTTGAGGATTATTCAAAAAGTAGTTGAGTATTATTCAAAAAGAAGTTGAGTATTATTCAAAAAGTAGTTGAGTATTATTCGTGTTACTCTTCATTTTGAATACCCTGAAGTTGACCACTGAGTCAACCCATATTGACTGACCCGTTGGCGCAATCGGTAGTGACCCTGCCTGTTGCAATAGTCGTGGATTCGATTCCCACTGAGAACAAACATTCGTGTGACGAACACTTGTGTTTGTTCTGTATCTGGATATATTATATATTTAAGTTTGTATTAAAAACTATCTGCGTATGTACATCAGTCTCTGACATCCATAGTACAGTCAGCCAAGTTTAGAATCAGATGGCCGTATGTCAAAATTTCCATTAATACATAAGTAATTACATTCCAATCCGCAAATCATTTTTGAAGGGGAAAAAACCTCAATGTTACCGGATGTACTCGTATAATATACAATGCTTATATAAAGCGTTTTTTTTAGTTCATTTTGTAACAAATTGCAACAAAATGAACGCTTAAAGTTAACCACAGAAAGAATTATATTGGAAAAGTAATATTTAAGTAACCCAAAAGGCCAATGAAGTTTCGTAAACCGCAATAAATTAATTTGGTATAACATGAGTTAATAAATATTTTATCTTAAAAGAGATATTTTAACAACAGCAAATTTAAATTGATACGTTTAAAATGGGCCGTCCTTTTCGATCCGTCGCCACCATATCACTTTCTTTGTCCCACTGTTGGGCTCAGGTGTCCTCTTGGAGAAATTAGGCCATCATTTAATACGCTGGCACACTTCATATAGCGAAACTAAGCTGTAACACATAGTCCCACTGCTGGGCACGGGTCTCCCCCACAGACATTTCTGCGCGAGGTACACCACGCTACCACGCTGCTCCAATGCGGATTGGTGTAGGGGTTAGTCAACCCAGTGTCGAATGTTTTCAAGCCGCCCAATGGTATTCGGCAAGGGTTAACGACTGTATTCACCATTGAAAACAAACGAGATCGACAGCCTAACGAGCCCTCCGAAGCACGATAGCGCCCATCAAATTTACCACTAGCGGTCATTCGTATTCACAAACCGACCGCGCCCGTCGTTGCTTAACTTTGTCAATCACATTGATCACACAATCACATCAATCGACGCTACGCCATTGCCATTGCCATTGGGGTATGGACACTACACTTCATATACCTACCAGAATATTGTGAAAAACTGCCAGGCATTAAAGATTTCCTGACAATGTGATCCTCACCATTAAGTACTGCACGTGATATTCATATTCTTAGCAATTTGTGTCATTCGCTTGTTTGGAATTCAAGTCTCAAACCCTCTCGACTTGACTGATTGACAGCTAATGGACTCTCCAATCCAAGAACTTATTCAAATATTATTTACCAGCAATACTCGTACTTACAAGGACATAGTTTTCAATAAGTACATGATCACCACAACAATGCAACATTCAATTTGAAAATTTAAAATAATCGCAGTTAGTAAAACGCACACAATTTTCTTAGATGTGTCTCGCTCTTGACCCATATTGCATTGTGTTTTATTGCATAACGCGACGCCGCAAAACGCCACAAATAATGATAATGCGTTTGTCAATTACTGCCGTGGACGTCGCATTGTTGAGCTAACGAGTTAGGTTAGGGTTGACAAATATTATGATTACTGGCCGGTTGGTTGCAAACCATTTAGCGTTCCACTGCAGACCCTAGTTTTTTAAAATTTAGAGATAGTTTTCACTACTGAGAATGCCTGGAGAATACGTTGCTCCAATGCGGATTGGTGGAGCAGTTTGTAGCCAACCTGATTGTCTGAATGAGGCTGCTCATAGGACTCAGACAAGCGGTGACAGCCCAGTGGCTATCGAACTCGCATCTCACATGAGCGGTCCGGGTTCAAACCCCAGCGGCACGAACCAATGACTGACAATGATTTTATAAGTTATGTACGATTTAAGAAATTAAATGTCACTTGCTGTAACGTGAGGCATGCCTGAGAGTTCTTCATCATGTTCTCGAAGGCATGCGAAGTCTGCCAATCCGCACTTGGCCATCGTGGTGGTAAGGTCTAATCCCTCCCATTCTGAGAGGAGATCCGTGCCCAACAGTGGGACAAAGAAAGGGTTGTGGCGGTGGATAAGCCTCAGAAATTTACTAACGACTGTCATCTTACGATAAAAACGGGACACAGGTTGGCCTCCGAAGCACAGAAGCGTTTAAGAAATTTAGCGGTCAACCATCCAACTGACGATCCAGACCGGTAGATCGATATACGAACGTTTCCATACTGATCATAGTCGAGTCACTGGAATCGAAAGTGGTCAATGACCATTTGGGCTGAGCTGAGGTTTACTCTCTTTTGTAGTCTACCGAAGTCAGCAACGGGGCCTTACTCTTGCAATATCCAGATGGATATTGAAAAGCGTGGGTGGTGATGGCCATGGACAAAAGGACCAAAGAACCCTGCAGTGTGTTATGAAATTTTTGTTAAATTTTATTATGAGGTGTTCTTTAATTAAAAATAAGCTGGATTGACAGTGCATACCAATTGAAGACATTTAATACCAATATATCGTATAGTTTACAGCTTGTCTGCAGAGCTGCATCCTCGCAAGTCACGATTTCATTACCGTGCCGCGGTCCGCCATCCGTCACCGGTAACTACAGCGACGATCGGAATTACTGTTTGCTTCTTAATTGGGGTTTAGCATACGATGTTGTTGTTGTTGCGAAACACTACCATATTTAACTGGTAAATACACAACAGGTACATATTCATACTACAGCTGAGACCAGTGGCTATCGAACTTTTTTGAAAGCGGAATTTTTTGTTCCCCTTTCTAATTTTAGTAAGTTAGTAAGACTAACGATCAATAGACCACAATATTACAAAAAGAGCAGGTTAATTTTACAAAAAAATCAGGTTTGTACGTAACAGGTAGTCAAGGAATATGGGTAATCTTTGATGAATAAGGGGGAAGGATTTTACCACACGACACAATGTGCGTAGTGGAAACTAGGTCGTAACTGAGACATGTCCTTAAGTACGTCAATTTAACAAATGGGTCCATAGACAAAGGCTGCCTGGGGCAGCATGTTGGCACGGCAATCAGACTCGGAGGCCACACGACAATCACCACCGCCCCACTGTCATCAGCCTAGCGGGTAGATTAATAAAGCGGTGCCTTAGTGATACATTGAGTTGATAAAAGAGGGCTTGTCATATAAAAATTGTACTTCATTTTACGCATGCGCGACAATAAAGCTTTATATAGAATGAGAATTAAAAAAAATATTTGAATAGTGAAGAACAATTTTTTAAGCTTTTTCATCGTCATGGTAGTTTAATCTGCAGGGGATTAATTTTTTTTTTAAATTAGACTGACCAAGGAGATGGCATTGTGTCAAGCCTATAGCGAGTGCCAGGTAAAATCTGTTTTTCTTCTCATTTACAATCAGCCAAAAATCTAGGAAACCACACACATGAATGTGGAAATGTGAAATATTTATTTAACAATTGGTATACACAATAACCATTTAAAGTGATAAATAATTATACAAAAAGAAGTATACAGGCATTTCTTATTTCATTTTGAAGTTTCTTCCAGCCATATTTTTTATTATAACGATATCCTGTAGTAAGAAGAATCTCGTTAAATTAATTAAATTATAATTCGTTGAGACTTTTCAATTACCAACATCGATAATGTAATTGATAGACATGATTAACGAACATGAACAAAATAAATGCAGACATTAATAAAATTAAATCAATACCGGACGCCAGCGGATATCCTATGAGTCATGAGTCATGTGGTTAATGACTACATACGTTTGATTGGACCACATACCTTACGTGAACTGTTTCCGCCAAGTAACAACTGATCAATCAGTGATTAAGCAATTATAAAGAACGCCTGCAAAATATTTTTTAGGGTTCCGTACCCAAAGGGTAAAACGGGGCCCTAGTACTAAGACTTCGCTGTCCGTCTGTCCGTCCGTCCGTCTGTCCGTCTATCAGAATTTCCAAATAAAGAAATAAATAAACAAACAAGGCAAGCTAAATAAAACCGTTTTAAAACAGAAAAACTAAAAATGTAAGGGGGCACAACAGATTTTTTTCCGATTTTACAATAAAAAAGAAAAAATACGTCTTATAAAACCGAGAAATAGTAAGAACGTATCGGTTAGAGTAAACAATGAGGAAAGCAATATCCCATTCATCTTCCTACTTCGCGAATCATGAGAAGCTACTTACTTGGAGTTCCGTGCAATCTTCAATACGACGATACGTTTTTGAACGATTACTACATACTGTTTTTGTAGTAATCGAGAATGTCGACCATCATACTTTGCGATTGTGCTTCGTAGCTGTCTAGCGGCAATTTATTTTTTATAATATAAGTACTGACTGAGATGGGATACATTTTCTTGATCAAATGCATGGTAGAATGGCTTTGCAGTGTGACGCTGTAAAAGCCTGTAGGGCCACTTTTGACTCAATTCAATTTAATTTAGGAAAAGTCACCTGCATATTTAATTATTGTAGCTTATAACTTATAAATATATAAAGTTGAAATGTCCGATTAATAAATCAAGCTGGTATTATACAAATAAAGCGGGTAAATAATCATCGAGATGCAGCTGCACCTTATCCCAAACAAGGGTCAAGTCGCGTGCAGGAATGCGCGTGTGATTAACGAGTGGTTGCGGCAACCACGCCTCGCGTCAAGTTCGCCACTGGTTGCTGTGAAATTCCTTTTTAATCCACGCATCGATATTATTAAGTGTAAAAAAGCAGTACTTATGTTATATTCGCTTTGAAAGTGACACACAAAATTTGTATTTTCTAGGTTAGAGGTTTGAGATATATTTATTCCCCTAAGAATTACATTCAGTTACATGACAACATACCTACTAACAATTGATAATATGTAGTTCACAAAACTGGGAAAATTGCACAAAGTTTTTCAACGCCATAATTACACTTAAACCAAAATCAAATAAATATTAAACAATTTGAAGGTACAAAAAAAGGGTTCATTCCATACTCCATTTTGTGCACCTTTTCCATTTGCGCATCAGTATATCACGTCATCAAACAGATTCTAATGTCAACTTAAAGCGCTATTTGTGAACACAAATCGATGATTCATTTTGATTATTTATTATTTTTCATCAATTTCAATCAGTACCATTCCCAATACTGCTTCAATTAATTGCTATGTTTGGGACGCGGCAATCGCGCTTAGAAAAATTGAGAAATTTTATTCTTTTATTATACAATGTATTTGGCACTAACCCCATCACTATATTCAACTTGTTTGGAATTTTCAACAAGCATTGGAATTTTCATATCTTATACAAAGTTTTAGGTATGTGTGTGTATTTAATTAATGGTTTGTTATTGCTTCAACCATCGCGCCAAGTATGGCTCTGTCTCTGGAATTCCTTTTAGTCCCATCAACATCGATGCCAATACGTTATTTCAACTACTAAAGGAGTTTATAAATAAATATAATTTGAATATCACTATGCCACGACTGTTGGTAATTTTGGAATGTAAAACACTGGCACCGGTGAGATCCCTAGGAGAATCCAGAGATTTTTCACCTTGCAGAAATTCTGCCTATATTATGTGGTTTTAGTTTCTACGAATTTACATATCTCTACTCATTCTCATTTTGCTTGAAGATTCAAAGATCTCGTGTTCTTAGAACATTTCCTTCCCAAAAAAAGATATATGCGACATACGCCTTAATTTGTACGGGTGTACAAATTTTCGCTCATGTTACCTAATTTATGTTGTTAGCATAAAATGTGTCAAAATGCGTAAATTATTGGCACATTGCGCTAACCTGGCTGTGGTAGGGTCGTGTTGCGCCGTGCAATGTTGCAAAAGTCGTTGGCTACACCACTTTTATTAATTAACCTTTTTACTATAAGCCTTCCAGCGACCATTAGCTACCACGGAATTAAGTACGTGGTTTATTGTTCACTTGCCGCTGGGTACCGGAGTTGTTACGTTATTTTAATACAAGATTCTCTCCACCAATCCGCATTGGAGCAGCGTGGTGGAGTATGCTCTAGACCTCCCGCAGAAGTGTTTGTTTGTGGGGGAGACCCGTGCCCAGCAGTGGGACGTCTATGGGTCGTAGCGAAATACAAGATTGTAACATCACGGCTGTATTTCCCCGAAGGACTAGGCAGAGTGATATGTATCGGTTCGACAGAACAGGCCTATTTTTATACATCGGGTACAAATCCAAACACCGAACTACTACGAAAAATGTCAAGTTGAAAACCTCAATAATAGGTACATACTTGATTTATTTACAGGTAACTACCGCTAGTAAATATAAAACTAAAGACGAAAGTAAAATGTTATATTTTGATCCAATCACTATAAAGTAGAATTTAATTTAGTAAAATTTTTACATATTTTTGTGATATTCGACTGGCAGAGTATGCCTACCCGCATTAATTCCACCCTTTGTTTAACCCTATTTTAAGGTTTACATTAACTGTGAATAAATAAATAAAAAATTATCTGGTGTCGCTCAACATTTAAAAACAACCGCAAGATACTGAAACGTATAGATTTTTTTTAAACGCGCTCTTCTTTTGTCGCACATAATTATACTCGTTTTCTATTCTTTAGACATAATTAGAAAAATCGTATAACGTTATTGAATTTTATACACTCGATAAGTAAAATCCTTACATGGGGAAACCTTTGTATTACCAACTGTCCCAAATATTTTCCCATAAAACGCAGTAACGTATTGATATATAACCGGTTGCAACACCACGACCTATCGCAACGGACGATTCTCGCAATATAATCTGAACCTAGGCCAGTGGTTGAATCGTCCTCTTATTTGATAGATGCAAATCATTGTTAATAAATTACTTTTCGGGGTTCCATAGTCAACAAGGAACCCTTTAAGTTTCGTCGTGTCTGTCAGTAATTTTGTGGATTTATATCACTGCAGAACATGTGTCTGCTCACATCTAAGTAACATTGAGCTTGTAAAGGGGAGAACAACTGTAGGCAGCTTTTAGGCCGCCTAAAAAAAATTTCACTTTCATAAGAATATAAGGATAAATAACGATTCAATGATATTAATCAATCAAGAGTGTGAGTAGTATGCATTAATAACAAAACATTTGAATCAACTGACAATCGCCAAATAAATTAACGCCCACATGACAATGGTTAAGGCTGAACTTTTTAATTATTCAATAGATATCATTGTACTCCAAATTTTGCTATTGTGTTCCTTTAGTGACCACAGCTTCACGTACTGCTTACTATGAAATAAATTGATTTTGTGTGTCCTTCTTCTAGTTCTGAGGTAAATAGCGCAAATTTTGACAAATCATTATTTATAAGTAGTTAAAAGTAAACACACTCACCCCCACTGCACATACACACCGAAAACAGTAGGTAGGTACAATTAAAATTCCATGACAAGATTATAAATATGATGTAGGTACAAAAATAATACTCAATTCCTGTAGCCTCTAGCGTTCACAAATAAAAAGAGAGAGCATACAACCCTTATATTGTCCCACCGCTGTCGGGCACAGTTGCACGGGCCCGTCTAGTTGTATTTATGAACAGTAGAAATATCTCTATGACTTTTTCGTTCACTCAGCGAGAATCAGGGTCTGTTACTTTACTCCTTTAAAATCACGTAATTGCGAGATAAACGCCCGGTTTCTGAAAGCTGATCAACAGAAAAATTAACTAATCGGCCGTCAAATCTCCTGTTAAGTAGCATTTGGGTTGCTAGAAGGGTAATCATAGATCAGATTTGATCGGCTTGTCAGTTGACAAGACTGTCAAATCTTGCGCCAGAATCCTATGTCAACCGCAATTTTGAGTTTCGGAAACGCTTGCTACGCGATAAAAGTCAACCGAAATTCAAATCAAATTAATCATAGATTAGTAAATTTTTCTCTGATCAACGTTTCAGAAATCGAAATTAATTTGACAGCGCTGTTAAGTTAACAGAGCTGTTAGTTGATTTGAATTTTGATCAGCCTTTCAGAAACCGGGCGAAAGACTTTCAATGCGAGAAAACCCCGAGCACATCATAGTATACTTTAACTGCAATTACGGCTTGACCACACCGCGTCCCTGTCAAATCAAATGGTATCACTCGGCCACCCACCGACATGACAACAGATACGCCCACGTCGTCTGACTCAGGATTGGCGCCACTGATATTTGGAAGATTTTTTTTTTGGATATAAGATAGCGTCCATAGCCCAATGGTCGGGTTGTTAATGGGTAACCGATAATGGCAAAATTTCATAGCGCTACCGTACTTTGTAGGGCACGCGATTGTTTTCACAATCGCTAAGCTTTTTCGAAGACCTTCATGGCTTGAGAGCATTCGATACTGGGTTGGCTACTAACCTCTCCACCAATCCGCATTGGAGTAGCGAGGAGCTCCACGCTCCTCGGACTCCGTCGGACAAACTCATGATACAGATTTACTATCAAAGATATATTGTATGCTAACAAAATTCCAATACATGATCTGAACGCAGTAAAAAACACTTTTATTCACTCGTACACATCACAAAACATTATAAATTCGGCCTTATTTAACATAATCGTCTGCTTATAGATGACTGCGAATAAAGACTTTATTTCAGCGCTTTATTTTCGGCATGTTTGCGGCGTATTTCTAGTAATATATTTGTTCACGTATTAACAGTAAACTAAACAGTAGCTCTTGTCTGTTTTCTCACATATTAAATTACACTGACAATGGAACATTAATTACTCCAGACGTATGTTACGTGTGTACGTACCGCTAATTTATTCTTTATTTACGTAACAGTACAGCGGTATTATTTAATCTGTGGTTTACATAATTCAATTTCGATACAATTAAACAACTCGCGATAAATGAGGAATTGTCATTCTTAACCGTCTTTAAAAGTAGAGGATGTTAACAATATGGTTGTTTAATATTAATAATAATATTATATAACATATATATCAATGCCTTTATCGCTACAGCAGATGACATTTAATTTCTTAAATCGCTCATAACTTATAAAAGTCATTGTTGGTGCCGCTTGGATTTGAACCCGGACCGCTCGAGCGAGAGGCGGGTTCCATCCACTTGGTTGTCACAGGATACCGTGGCACTATTCTGATCACGAACTGCAGAGCAGGCTAGGACATACCTAAGTGGCTTCAATAAAACTACATTTTGTTTCAACATTCACAATTTTAACGAGACATCAAACAGCAATTACATTTATCTAGACGAACGATATTAAAACGTGAATATTTCGATATAATTGGCCCGATCTCCTCACGTATACTGTCATAAATATTCCTTCACGACTCCGAAGTAATCCGTAACCTAGTTTTAGAATGACATCTTAGCTGTAATGTACAAAATGCAATTAAATAATATACATAATTATTTTGCAGTAGAATCTGCATACGATCGACCTATGTACGAATTAACTGATTAGCAATGCAGTTGTTCGGAGGAGACGTATGCCCAACAGTGGGATTCTCTACATATAAAAAATCTACCTAAGGGCTCTTTGAAAGCACAGATAATAATTAGTAAACGAAACTGGGTATACTGGCCTACAACTCTACAATGTAGTTTTTTCTTATTCAAGGTGATTTGTAGTCAAGCGAGCTATTAAGCAATATTTATTATAATAAAAAGATGTCTATCTCTACAATTATGCAAAATCAACGTTTTAAGAATGATTAATCATATCATAAAATAAATAAATACATTAAGATCGTTGAGATTACAAAACCTTTCGATAAAAATATTGTTTACAAGTACATTAAAATCAAGTTTAGATTTATGACTTCATTGTACGTACAGACAACATTGTTAGTCGAAATGAATGGCCTTGTGTCTATAATGAATTATAACGATTTTAAGTGAAATATATAAATGACTTATCTACTTAAAATACATGTACATAAGTAAAATATTTGCGAGTGACTCTACAGGTACATTCGAGGAAAAAATGCTTAACAAAATGGAAATTTTACTCATTTTAATTCCCAATCCTGTTAATGAATTGGTACTATTTAGATTAATACTTTGTTCTGGTAGTTAATGAAGCATAATACAGCAACATGTTAGCACAGAAAAAAAATTATGTACACGTGTCAGTTTGAGCGCGCTTGCACATAATAAATAATAAGGCCTTTAGTAAAAAAAAATATTTTTTCAATTTTTTAGTATTTGCTGTTATAGCGGCAACAGAAATACATCATCAGTGAAAATATCAACAGTCTAACTATCACGATTCATGAGATACAGCCTGGTGACAGACGGACAGACGGATATTTTACTCTTTGGATACGGAACCCTAAAAAACAACGTAACTCCATCATAAGCGAGCGTAACTGCATCCAGCCGTAGCATAAATATGACTCATCCTCTTTGTTTGAGGATAGTAAAAGTAACTGGGGATGATAGTCCGAAAGGAAACCTAGGCCGTTCACTCCTGAAAATGATCATCGTAATAGATGGAAACTAGTCGGCCTATTTCCGACATAAATCACACGTGATCCCAGGTTCAAATCCAGGCCAGGTTGGATATTTATTTCGCAGATAAATATTTGCACTAGGGTCATGGATGTGATGTTTCCTGCCGCCACCTACAACACAGTCCTAGGCCTACCGTGGGGGAGTGAGTGCGTTTATCGTTTATTCGCAGATGCACTTGTGGTGTCGCCTGTACATGCGGTTAGGCAGCGCAGGCGCAGCGAGGGTGTCGCAACCGCCCGGGGCAAGGCAGCGCGCGGTCGCCGCCGTGAGACGTCACATCGCCGTCGTTAGCAAGGATTCTTTATTTAGACCATCGTTATTTTGTAGCGTCCATAGCCGCGTTGTTTTTATGTGATTGATAGAGTTGAGCAACGACGAGCGCTGTCGGTTCGCTCGGTCTCACTAGTGGCAAAAATTTCATGAGCGGGATATATCGGGCACGGCAAATTCATTATTTCATTCGTACGATTTCGTGGCATACAGCATCTAATTTTGGTTATTTATCTCTTGTAATTAAGTATGTCCTATTATAGGTAGTGGAATATATCAAATACTTTTTAAACCCGCCATATTTGTTATATTAATCTCTCTCTTTTTTGCCCTAAAATCGGTGTTATAATAAATTAAATTCTAAAATTATTTTTTAATATTTCGCCAGTTCTCGAATACGTTTGAACGTTATAAAAGACAAAAAAAAAACACTGGAAGTAAATTTATAAAAACTGCCACTAGAATACCGGAGAGGTTCTAAAAAAAGTGTAACAAAATTAACAGGAGAAGGCCCTATGAAACGCGAATATAAATATACCACTTAGCAAAAGGTCAGTTGTCCGAGTGCATTCAATTTTGTTACTATAAATAAATGAAAGCGAGATTGTTTACCTTCCTTTAATATCAACTGGGTTGATTAGTGGCCGAGAATTTGTGCTTCTTTCTTTGTCGATGTTCACACATCCTCAAGAAACAGGTTGTGCGATCTCTCCCGGGCCCTTGAAATCGTTCATTCATATTTAAAAGTTCGATGATATTTGTAACTAGATTATCATTTCTTTCTCTACTTCTCTTTCGTATTTATAACAACAATAACAACATTGTTTAATTAATTAAACTAAAATGCGCCTAAAAAACTAAATGGCGTGGCGAGCGTGGCGAGCATAGTCATACTACAGTTCCGACAAATGACGGTCGGAAATTATTTTATTAATAAAATATAATTTTTTTTTTTCTTATGTTTTAGTTCCTGTCATAATCTGTACTTTTGTGCATATTACTTGTACAAAATAATTTTCACATCTGCCAGGCGTCCCGTGACGGCTCACAATTTTTTTTAAATTATTGCATTATCATCGGTCCTCGATAGGTGGGCGAAAATCACGTTCAGATTCCGTTACATACATACATAGATACCCACATACCTACATACATACAAATAAAAATAAAATATGCCCTTTTTCTAAATATTTATATTCATACACATTTATTTTCTGGAGGTTTTGAGGTAGATTCATAGGTTGGATTTAGGTTTTTTCTACCAAATATAATTATTTGGTTAATTATAGTGGACGCCCGCCCGCAGCTTCGCTCGCGTGGCGTAACATCTAGTAATTTTATATAGCCTATGTCACTCAGTGAAGATGCAGCTTTCTAATGGTGAAAGAATTTTTGAAATCAGTCTAGTAGTTTTTGTTACAAACACATCTTTCCTCTTTATAATCTTAATAATATATATATTTCTTGTATTTTGTACGTGTGTATGACAGTGAACTCCTTCTAAACCGCTCGATAGATGTTGATGAAATTATTTGTGTTTGTTGTGTTCAAGGGGATTCGAGAATGGCTTAGATTCACAATTTGGTTCACTGGAAAATGTTTTTTCAACATGATTTTAGTATTTTTGTATGAACAATATTTTACATGATGTGTCGCGTCGCGTCACTTTGACCATTCATATGGCATAACAACTTTGCTGGGTCATCTAGTATTAGTATATATTAGATAAACACATATCCATCACAGCCAAGTGAGCTTCAAGGACCATTGCAGCGAAAAAGTTTTTTTCTAGGTTAATTAAAGTGCTCACTTAAGTACTGATTATTAGTAAGTTTATAAACATATCATAACATCGCGCCTATATTTCTGCCAAGGGGTAAGCAGTGGTGTGTACACCCACATTTCACTGGTTATGTTTAGGCCCCTTGTAAAGAGATCAGTCTATTACCGTACACCGGACACAAATCCAGAATCTATCCAAATAGTTGTGCCGGCCCGGGGATTGAACCCAGGACCAATACGCTAGAGGCAGCAGCAGTTACGACCACTGGACCAAGTTTAAAAACGTATTATTTGTATGCACTTTGGCAATTGCCACGCGACAAATTACACCAACCATTTGGCGCCAACACAAGCCTCTCTCTCGTCTGTTAACTTAAACACGAGCAATTAACCTGACGTAACGTGTTTATATTAATGCCGTTATGAAATCGTTTTAACATCGGATTGTAATCGGACACATGGGATTAACAAAACTTGGCGTGTACAACACATTCAAATACGAGTAGGTATAAGTTTTGTGGCGTATGTGTATAGACGCATGGTGTCGTTAGACTTTTTTACATATTGGTATTTCTTGATATTGTGTCACGCTCCCAAATGCATTTAAAAATAGGCAGTACAATTGAAATAACTTTTTTGTGTACTTAACAACTTATGTTAGCCGGTGTTTTTTTTACAGCAACTTTAATGTATGTCCGCCCATTGTATATCTCTTTAGAGGTGTCAATAAAGTTGTATGAATAAGAAATAAAAATGAAAAAACTTTGATAAAAAAACTCGTTGATGTCTTTTCTTCACCGATGACGGGCATGATTTTAAAGCTGTTAGACATGTTAATGTTATAAATATTTTTAATTTTAAAAAGGATTTTAATTTTTTTTAGCGAACAGGCCACTTTTGCTTATATTTTCTTATGTTAAGTTTAATCTTAGATTAGATTAATTTAAAACGCCAATTTTAGTAAATCTTGCGATGGCAACACTAATTTAAATACCTAATAAACATCACGGACATCGCACATACGAGTACGTCCTTCTGACCCAATCTAGGTAGATCCTGTACTATGGGTGTCAGAGACTGATATAATAAGTACATAGTAATAAGTACATAGATATTTTTGAAATACATACATACTTTTATAGATATGTTAATATCCACAGTCCAGACACAGAACAAACACAAGTTGTTCGTTACGTGTTTTTCCTGAGTGGGATTCGAACCCACGACCCCCGGCGCAGAAGGCAGGGTCTCTGCCGATTGTGCCAACGGGCTAGTAAAGTTCTAGTGTTCGACTGATCCCATAGTGGGTGTTGAGATAAGAATTTTAATGGCATTATTTATTGCCCAATTAAAAGTTCCTTCAAGCATTAGTGATAAATAACGCTTTTATAACGCTTTATTAATTCATTAAGGCTTTCTAGATGTTGATAGCAAACTATATGTGAATGTTTTATGTATTGTATTGTTCCTTATTGATCGCCGTCGATTCGTAACCTGTCGAAGTGTTATAATTCTGGCCGTGTTTTGGCTTCGGGCTCCGACTTAAGTATCTATTTGCAATATTGAAATTATACTACTATGTCTTTGACAAATGAATGAAACAAAACTTGAGCCTTGCTAATTAGTGCCTTGAGGTGACTTTGTCAAACTAGAATAATCAATAAATAAATAAATATCATAGACATTCTCACACACGGCCATCCGAACCCAAACTAGGCAGAGCCTATACCTTGGTTGTCTGAGACTGATATAAATACATATTTTTTTCTAAATAAGTACATACTTACATCATCGTCATCATCGTCACAACTAATTCTTTGTCCCACTGTTGGGCACGGGTCTCCTCTCAGAATGGGAGGGATTAGGCCTTAGTCCACCACGCTGGCCAAGTGCGGATTGGCAGAAAACTTACATACTTAAATAGATAATATTATCTATACATCACATTCATCATCACATCATCACAGACAAACAGAGTTACTTTCGCATTTATAATATTATTATGGATTTTAAGCATTCAAAGATTTTAGTTATGCATTGTATGCCAGCCCGAAAATAACAGAAATAAATACTGTATTATGTATATTGACCTACATTGTGGAGTTAGACAAAGGTCGAAACAGTTATTAGGAGCTATTAATTGTCAATCGACGCCTTACAGAGTCTGATTGGTTTTATCTGTTCCGAACAGAAATATTAACAAAACAATTATGTTCAGTAATTAATCAACTTAAAAGCTGTGTGAGACTGAGAGCTTTGAAAGTCCGGGGTCTGATTCTTCTGAATGTTTCTATTAGTACCTATAAATACTGGTTGTCTGTAAAGTCGGTTTACGGACGATAGATTTACGTGATAACGTCATAATCATTATTTTATACAATACAAAAAAGGAGAATTGACGTCTGTAGTCTAAACTTCAAAGTATTCTGCAGTACAGATAACTAATCACACAAGTCTATATATTTATTTTGACAGTTCCCTATTTCGGAGCCATGGAACCGCCAATGTTGTCGTGTGTAAAATTAATTTATTGAAAATAATTTAATTAATTATTATTAAAAAAATTATTAAATAAAAAAATAGCTTTTTTAATATTTCTCTATGAAACAGTATATTTTTCTCTTGTTATGCTGGAATGTACAAAAAAAACACAACTTTTTCATATGCGCTGTCGATGTTCATCAATTTATAAGACGTTATCACGTCAATAATTTATGTTAGTACCTCTTTACTTTAACGTAGGTAGGATCTATATTACAATGACATCGTTTTATATGTATTCTACATAGGTACGTAATCGTGAAATTATGCCGATTATTGTGTAGGTATCCTAGCAACAATTTGGTTATGTAATATCACCATTTATCTGTTAATTGAAGTCTTTGGTTATTTGTTTGTAACTTTCAAATTAGGTACAATTTAATTATACTTTACATTATCTACATAGACAATAACATTGTTTACACTCTGCGCTGTTATAGACAGGTAGTGGAAAAACAATCTCAGTTTTTGTACTTTATACATTTTTAGTTCCCTATTGTGTTTATTGTTATACCTAGTATAATTTTCTTTTTTGCTTTCCCTTATCGAACGAACTAACTCGGGGCCACACTGAAAATCAGCGCCATGATTTCAATTAAATCATGGGAAATGCTGAGTGTGGTTCTATTTTTGCTTTGTTTTATTATGTGTTTTTATCTTATTTCTGTTAACTTTTCTTTATTCAAAGCAAAATAAATATATTCTTATTCTTTTTGATCGAGTAAGTGGTGGTCTGAATTGTGCTTTTTGGCAATTGATTCAAATATATAAGCGCATCTAAGTTTATATGGTTCCAGAAATTCGACCTCCCATTTAAAATTTGAGTTAGTTTTCACTGTTGCCACAGTTTTTACCCGTGACTCTCCCGTCATCTATTCGCCTTTCAAAGAATGATAGACCTTATACTGATTACCTATTTATGTTACCGCTTTAATATAGTCCGTGGTTACCTTTAACTAAAACCTTAACTCAATCTAATCCACTCATAGATGGTAGTAAATGCCATGAAAGATAAGTGGATTTGAGTCTAGATAACTTAATTAAGGTCCAGTGTAGGTATCATAGGTTGGGTCTCGGAAAGTCAGAGATTGTCAAAGTGCTTTAATTTTTGTCGTCTGTGTAGCATTAGGTATTTGTTAATTGTATATCTTTTTAAAAGCTTTTATTTAACTTCACTCGTATGTAAGTATGTCCTGGAATCTTGCAATCAATATTTCACCCACTTCCACCGAAGTTATCGAGCTGTAATTTGGCACACATATTTGGTTCCGATGACAATGCATGAAAATAAACAAAAAGTTTTAAAAAGCTTTTTTTAAAAAACATTTTTTTAACGGTATAATTACAGTTGATATCTCTGAATCACGGAACTTAGATTGATTAATTTTTCCCCTATTAAGTTATGCATGTATGTATTTTATGTTATATATTAGATTACGTGTATATTTATTATGTATATATATTTTATAAAATTAATCGTTTTTTTTTTATTTTTTTATTTATAAACCTGCCTCATCTTCTCATCTTCGCCAAGGCTTAGGATTGACTGGTAAAGAATGCCGTTAGGCATTATGTCCGCCCTTTCTATTCTATTGACTCCATAAAGGTTAAATAAATAGATACATTGGACTCCCGCCGTCGTACCCCCCGTCCCCACTCGTCTACTAGAGTTAAACATCTTAAAATATAAGTAATATCTAACCTGTGACTAGCTAATAAGCAATAATTTTGCTTATTTAGTTATCTACACAACTTACATAGAAATGGATGTACTTACTGTAATATTTTATTTTTTAGGAAAGGTTGACAGGCGCTGGCTTCGTCATCTTAAAATTCCTTCCCAGGAGCTACTAAATGACCGGCTTCCTATCAATCGAGGTTCATAACTCAGAAAATGAGTTTGGCCTGGTTTGTAAGATTGTAATAACTGGTTTATAAGTCGGTAATAAAATATCAAAGGCATCGTAATTAGCGTGACATTTGGATACAATGTTACAGGAATGTATTACTATTACTAAGCAATTCTTAGATATTGTTGATCTCTCTTCTACTGTTGGCAAACGTTAGTGGTAAGATACCAAAGGCAATATTAAATTTTAGAAGCGATTCTATATCATCACCTACGCTGACGTGGATTAGGTGTTGTCAACAAGTTTCCTATAGGCGATATCGCTGCGACCCATAGACGTCCCACTGCTGGGCACGGGTCCCACAGACATAGTTGCGGGAGGTCTAAGCGATATACATACCGCAAAATACTTTAACCCTGAATTTACAGAGTAGGAGCAATTAAAGCAATGCTTTTCGTATGAGAGGTGGCTTCGTATGGCATCAAAACAAGTTGCATATGTAAAAAAAAAACAATAAACGTACTGCAAAACAAATATATATATAAGTATGAAATATAGCGAGTATGGTTGCGTCGCGTTGTCGGGTAGTAACAGTTGAAACTAGATTGCAGATGCGTTGCTACCATAATGACAGAGGTGGTCGCGTCTCGTGCGAATCGCAACCACCTGTTCTTTCTCCAGTCGCCATAACCACATGGACGATTCCGTGGCGCGGTGGTGAGTGACCCTGACTACCCTACCACGGGTCCCGGGTTTTAATCCCAGCGGGGGCTTTTTTTTTTCTTTGATGGATATAAGATAGCAAACGAGCTTGCAGCACACCCATCCGCTGCCGCCCATGACAACTGTGACTTACTTTAAACAAGACTCAATTAGGGACTGGGATGGTTAGTCCAATTAGTTGAGAGTTAATTAGAACATTAGTTGGTCAGTTCGTTAGTAGGTATGAGGACTGGGGAGTGTTAGTGATAGTTAGTCCTGTTAGTTGGTGTTAGTAATAGTCCAGTTAGTACTTGTTAGTAGGATATTTATTCCGCAGATAAAAATGTGCACAAGGCCTATCGGGGGGTGTGAGTGTAGCGTTTCATTATTTATTTATTTTACCTTTCGGCCGAAACAAAACTACTTCCATATAAAAAACATACCCTCAATTGGCCAACTATCGCCAATACGTTTCCATGCAGAATGTAGTTCAAGAGCGGTGTGGTAACAGATTTGCATATCACCCTGCTAAACTACTACTTGGCATCTGTCGTCACGCTTATTTCTAAGACGTTAAGACTCAAATTAGTGTGATTTGAAAGGAGAAAATGAATTGGTGTTATATTTCGCACTCACGTGCTCTCAGTTGTTTTAATTTTGATTTGAGTTTTGAGATTAAGATCGTAAGGTCGCAATTCGGGTGGTACAGACTCTTCTTTCATGCAGAGATAGTACCAGTAGGCAAAGGACGTCAGAACATAAATTCATTATAATGATGTACACTTTTGAAGTTTACGAAAGAGTGCAAAAGAGTGTATTTACTGAACTTTTTTCTATAGTAAACTGCACCTACATTAACCTACTCATTCAAATTAACTGTTAAAATAAAACTCACGTCCGTATACAGCACTGACCGACTTGGAGACATGGTGACGTTACGAATTGAAATTTGTTTGTTGTCTGTGGTCATGGCTGAATTTTATTTTATTTTGGCGCCTGTATCTACCTGAGATACTTC
Source organism: Carterocephalus palaemon (assembly GCA_944567765.1). Taxonomy (NCBI): domain Eukaryota; kingdom Metazoa; phylum Arthropoda; class Insecta; order Lepidoptera; family Hesperiidae; genus Carterocephalus; species Carterocephalus palaemon. The sequence goes on along the minus strand of OX155655.1, from coordinate 2,705,350 downwards.
GAGAAAACAGGGAAGGCTAATAGAAACACGATTGTCTATTGTCGAGCCTCTATATCCTATATATTAGTTAGGCAGCTCAATTTTCTTTGGATGCAACATTTGATAAGTTAATGTTAGATACAGTATAACATAAGACATAACCTGAGGGAGGTTACTGCAAGACTTTCACAATTACTTAAATCTTCAAAATCAAAAGAAAAAAGAACGTAATAGATCTCCGAATACGTGGTAAGTTTGTGATTTAGACTGAAGAATCGTGGATCCCAGTTTGTATAATTTTAATTATGAAGAACTTTAGTTGATGACTTCGTTAGTAGGTATGAGGTCTGCGGTAGACTCTTAGCAAAGTATATTGATAGTTACATACCTACTGATAGTTAGTCTTGTTAGTTTTCAGAGTAAGTACAGCCTAAAGTATTACTATTTAGATATTCGTATTCGTATTAAGTATTGGCAAAAAAGTTAAAGTACTAAATATCTATTTTTGTTAGTTTATAAAGACAAAAGGTGAGTTTGTGATACAATAAACTTGCTTCCTATTCATAATACGAGTATGTATTCCATAACTAGTCTTACCTGCTTTTCATCTTACATCATATTTTAGAAATTCAAATTTCTACATTTTATAACCGCAGACATTATTATAATCTTAAAGTATGATATTGCCCTAACATACCATGTTTACATGCAAATGTGACAGCGTAAATAATACACAACATAACATATTACGTACATAAAATTACAATAATAAAACCTATTAGCTTTTCGTAATTGAGCATTAGAGCATCGTAAATTACGCTGACCATAATGTAATTAGGGCATGAACAAACGCAACGATTATAATAACGCAGCCTTAAAATGCTCACAACCAACCATGCAGTTGCACAGTGCATAGCTTAAAGAGTTTATTGAATTAGCAACGCATATATTTCCCTTTATTTTACAAGTCAATATGGAAGCTGTACAGAAATCAAATTAAGTAAGTACATTTTTTTTTATTTCAAGACAAATTACTGGTATGAATTGTCATATTTTATATACTAATACTTTGATAGCCACCAAATTGATTGCAAGAAAAGAGCCTTGAGAACTATTGTCTGTTTTCCAGCTCCGATCATTGAATCAGACGATTTTTAATTTTTTAATACGTACGTGCAAATCCATTGCTACGTTCTGTGTGCCAGCCAGCAAACAGCCTTATTTGCCGCTGGGCTTTTCAAATTTATCATTATTGAATTCAGCCTCAAATTGATAGATGCTATTTGCTGTAAGTTGAATCAAATGTGTTCAAACAAGCTTGCAAATCTGCGTGTGAAACGACTAACATTCATTGTAATTTGAATCAGTTAAGCTAAATGGCGTTCACTCAGTTTTATTGTCAATGGTATGGACTTTGGATTCAAATTCAAGGTTCGTTGACTTATATTACATATTTATCTCAACGCATGATAAAAAATAATATTTTAAATGCAAAAAATATCTTTATGTTAGAAAGTAGTTAATTTATGTAATGCATTTACTCTGAATCTTTTCTAATTACCCAGTTTGCATCGATTCAGTGAGGTAATTTATATAAACGAGCATATTTAAATTATGTAAGTTTTGAACACATGAGGTTAGTACAACAAAATATGTATAGTAAAATTTGGTCGAATGAGGCACTCTTATTTTCTTACATTCCACCTGCGAAAAACCCGAAAAAATTCCGACCGACTGCTTAAAGTGCCCTCCGAAAGACGGTAGCGCCAATTAAATTTTGTCACTAGCGGTCACCCATCCACAAAACGACCGCGCCCGTCGTTGCTTACCTCTGCCTATCTCATTAAACCGACGCGAGTCATTGGACGCAACTTTAAGCATTAAGTCCGCCTTTTATCCCTATTATGGTTGGTACAAAATTAAGTTTAATTAAATTAATCTTAATTATTCTCCTATCGACAACCGTTCTGTCATTAATGTATGAAAGCATTTATTTTATCATCACAGCAGCCGCTCAATACCTACAAAGCACGCGTCAACTCTTAAAATCAAAAGAGGTATTATAAATTAATGCGTTGTACCACACTTATCTTCAATCAGATTGATGGACAGAAAAGGCACAATAGACACTACAGATCTCTACATCAATTACTCTCAATTGAATGTGCACCACGAAGCATTAAACATACTACAAGTTTATTTAAGTTCTAAAATTATTCTGACATTTAAGCGCCACTTGCAATGTTGGCGTCATAATGCAATATATTAATGTAATGAAACGATTCAAATAATAAAATTCTGATGCGCTAATCGTAATGAGTAGACAGAATCGTGATGCGTCGGTAATTCATAATTCATGTGATATAAAATTTAAAATAATTTTACCAGTAACATAATCATACATTTATTGTGTGTAGCGTTTCATTTATTTTTTTATTTAAAACCTGTAAGGAAGTCGTTCGTCCTTCAGCTAACATTATTTTTCATACACCATATCTCAAAGCAGCATAACCTGAGATTCGAATCTTATGTTACCTCATTACACTAAGATAAAGATCAAAGGTTTCCGCAAATTAACTGGCCTCAACGAAACAGCATCCTAATGTGAACTGTTTCACAATGCAGACGCTATTGTTTATGTTGTTCTAATGTACATAGCCTTTACCCTATTCTATAGATACGGATCTGTACTAAAGATAGGGATCTACCGCTGGAATTACGAACTATAAGATACTGAGTTCATACGCATTGAATGGAAGAGAACTAATTAACACAATTCATTACCAAGTATCTCTGTACATTCAATTATACGTAAAAATAGGTCATCTTTCCTTACTTACTGCCTACTTATAGTAACGTAACAAACAAAACATATATTTTTACTGTCTTTTTAGTAACATTATGTTTTGGATTACGTTGCCAAATTATTAGTAAGTAGTTGTTTTTTAATAATATAGACGGACAAACAGACATACGGGTCACCTGATGGTAAGTGGTCACCGTCGTGCTTCATGTCGTTGCTCGAAAATAGTTACATAAAAAAATAAAATAAAAATTGTTTTTAGTAGCCTGTGTATTTTTTGCTTGTTTTTATTGACTTTTAATAGCGTAGTAGTAAAGTGAGCAATTCGGATAATTGTTGGCACATATTGGTGAGATACTGTTTTCTGCAACACAGTGCAAACTAAAGCAGCAATCAGGGGTTCCAAACCAAAAATGTTCAAACCCAAAATGCAAATAAAATTATATGTAACATAACATTTGAAATTGTTAAGGCTTAGACTATGCTAATAAAGCGCGCTAATATCTAAACCTACCAGCCCAACTAAATAAAGAATATCAGCAAAACTAAAAAATATGTTTGTGTGTGATAGTTAGTCAGTCTTGAGGAAAAGTTATCGCTATTTTACATTAGATATGCTACACCTCATAGCCAGCTTTAAATATTGATTTTTGTTGAGCAAGTCGCAAGTATTTTATTGGATTTCATGACAATAAAAAAAAACATGTTTAATCCGTCCAGAAATTTGTGACATCAACTCTTACATCACCAGAGAAGGATCGACCATATCTTTGGTGGGGCACCGGATATTACGTAATAGGCATACGGATATTACGTAATGACGAAAAGATATACTATTTCATTTTATACTGTAACTGTGAAACTGTATACTTTCCACACACCGAACACTCGAATCATATTGTATTACTTTGTCACAGAATAGATAATTAATTAACAGTGTTATTTTAATTTTAAAATTTTTAGTTGACCTACTCTGTAATCAGAGATTAACACAACCGTTACTAGTATTGCTACCCTTAAAGCTTGTTTACTATTCTTAGGGGTAGATTTATTTTAATTAAATTTATATGGGACCATCTTCGATATATGTGCTATCAAACACAAAAAGAATCATCAAAATCGGTTAGTAAACGACGACGCTGTACATACATAAAAAATACAAACAGAAGAACATAGAACGTCCTCCTTTTTTCGATGTCGGTTAAAATTAATTAAACTTAATAAGAGGGTTGACCACTTGGCTCCTAAATAATGTGTCACTGATGTAAATGACATAATATGCTTTTCATTTCATATTTACAGCTAGACGTTGGTAATATTTTTACGAGATTATAGCGAGTTACTGCCACACTCCTCAGGGAGTAGAATTGACCACACAAATTACATATTTTTAGTTTAATTCCTGAGGGTAAGAAAAGTTCAAGCAATCGCTTACCAATAGAGACATCTCAGTGGTCTTCGGCATCATGGTAACGTCCCCCGGACGCACGCCGGGCCCGCAGTACGGCAGCGAGGGCCCCCTGTTGGGGGGCCGCGGGGGCTCGTGCAGCGCCAGCAGGGCGGCGTGGAGCCGCGCCCGCGCTGCACTGATGCCGCCTGCCCCCCGGACTGCTGCTTCCACCACCTCGCCCACGTCCTTTTCCCATCTAGTGGATAAATTCATGAAAATCGATGGAATTGTTCATATGAAAAAGTTGGAGGCAAATTGCATAGACCAGGTAAAAATGAATAGTCAAACCGTTTTATGAATAAGTTGAATTATTAAAAAATATTTTTTTAAAAAAAGCTTTTTATAATTGGAACCAAATTATGTGTGCCAAATTTCAGCTCGATAGCTGTAGAGCGGAGCGACTCTTTATTCTATGGCTTCAGTGGAAGTGGGTGATTGGAAGATTCCAGGACATACATACTCGTACATACATACAAGTAAAGTTAAATAAAAGCTTTTAAAAACCGCCACAAATCCAGTCGGTGTGAATGAAACTTCGGTCTTCGGTGGGCAGTCATGTGAACAGTGATTTTTGCACTATACAATTTCCAGTACTATGGTGTGTGCTCACGGATGTAAAGCCGTCGAAACACGCAATGAGAGCCTACAAGGGAGTTACTACCAACTGATTACCTTGTGGTCTAACCCGTATGGGTTTCACGAAGTACACACTTCGTGGTGTAGCTTTAACACGAGTATCGTCAGCTAACCTGCAGCCGAGCCCTCGCGGTCACACCTCGCGATGGTGGCGACCTTTAACACAAATCTCACCAACCTGCAGCCGCCCAAGCAGGAGCGGATGTCCTCCTTCAGGCTGCGGGACAGGGTGCAGGCGGGGCTGCCGTCTGAATCGGAGGCGCTGGGGGAGCCCTCGTGCGCGGGCCCCGGCGCCGCGTAGCACGCGTTCTTTGGTAGTATCGGCGACACGCGCCCGTGGCTGCCGCCCCCGCTGCCGTAGCCTGGGGTCATAGTTAAGATAAGATAAGATAAAGATTTTATAAGATAAAGATAAAGATTTTATAAGATGAAGATTTTATTTATTTGCTCTCACAGAAGTCTTGTTTACAGTATAGTTCATATTGATGTCAACACTATTGGCCAACTAGCTAGGGTCATCACGGGTCAGAGTCAACACGTATAATGAGTAACCATTGGTCAATAGGCCTTTCGCATTAGCTCTTCTTATAGCGGCTTCCCACGGTGCGCGATTTTGCGGACGGACGCCGATTCGCACGCACGACTCGAAATATGTCGTATGTAAAAGCGCAGGCTAGTTCATAGTGGTGCGTCCGGCCGTCCGTGATGATCTGCAGAAACGCAATCAGTGGGAAGCCGCCATTAGACTGGCAAAAGTAAGTTACCTAGGTTTGGTGAGTCATATTCGTTATATTCAGTATTCGGTGACGCCGTAATGGTCTTTATGACAACAGAAGTCCATTCGAAAAAAGAAACTAAAGGCTGTATATGAAAGAACAAATTTTACGCAGTATCAAACGCGATTTATCACAAAATAGCTTAATGAGTTTCTCAGAATTATTGTCAATAAAAATTACACGCTTTACTATCAGCAAATAAGCAGTAAATCCAACGTCCTTCAAACAGCGTTGCAAAATTAAGAAAGGATTAAAACTATTAGACAGTCCAAGTTATACTTAAGTATAAGCTTAGTGCTTTACAATCGCCAATGTACCCACCATTATCGTCGATCGTCTGTAATGAACAATAATGGCTTTTGTTTAGAATGTGCAACGCAAAATTGCTTTATAACTGCATGTGTCCCCGATTTGCACGGCGATTTGTAGGCAATTGACGTGACGTATTGATAAATTCCTACAAAATTACAAAATGAACCTTTAATTTCCAACTAGCAGCTAAGTAAGCGAAGCGTCTATAGCCCAATGAATCGCGTCGATCGGATTTTAACGACCGAGTTAAGCAAGCAACGACAGGCGCGATCTATTTGACCGTTTGGCAAAACTTTTTGGGCTCTTCCGTGCTGTGCAGGGTACGTTAAGTCGTCGGACCTAGATATGACCAATTGTAAAATAATCGCTAAGGCTCGTCGAAGACCTTTGGGTGTCATAGAACATTGGAGGGGATTAGCCACTAACCTCCCCACCAATCCTTAATGGAGCAGTTCAGCTAGGAGACCCGTGCTCAACAGTGGGATATCTATGGATTGCGCTTTTAGCTATGTATGTACAAAGACGTAATACGTATACGTATATAAGTAAACTAAAAATAAAATCGGGCCTAAGATAGAACCTTGCGGAACCCCAACATTTACAAAAGACCTAGAGGATTGACACCCGTTTACTTGATCTCGTCGCTCTCTATTTTTTAAATACGATCTAACCGTTGATGCTCGTTCGCTGCCATTATATCCAGAATCAAGCAGACCTGAGGACGTGGAGGGCGCGCGTCGAGGCACCCTCGGCCCGTCGGCACCGTCGCCCTCGGCCGAGTCCTCCAGAGACTCCACTATGATCACTACCTCCTGCTCCTCTTCTTCCGTGTACAGCGGATTGGATCTGGTGGAGAAAGAATTCACTTTTTTTAGAAATATTAAACGTCAAGGGCTTTAAGGGCCTGGAAAATGATGACAACTAAAAGAGCGCTTCGGCGCTTCGGAAGGGCAAAGTACTCAATCTTTAGTTCCAGTTGAGTTGAGTAAGCCGGAAAGTGTGAACACTACAATAGTGTTCATAGTTGAAGTTACCGGCTTACTCACGTGTGATTTAAGTCGGCGTACCGCGAGCGCGTTCACTCCTGAAGATGATCATCGTAATAGATCGAAACTAGTCGGCCTATTTCCAACTTAAATCACACGTGAGTAAACCGGTAACTTCAACTATGAACACTACAATAGAACTAAAGATGGAGTACTTTGATTGATTGATACTTGATGCTATGATATGAAATATGTTGCAGTTAACTTATAAGCACAGTATAATGAGTATCATTCATCCGTGTGTCTTGAACTACGTAGATTTAAGTATTCGTTTACTATCCATAAGTTCGTTATTAGCGAATGCTATATTTTAATTAGCCTTGGTACTGATGATAATTAAATAATATCATGCTGAAAACGTTCACAGTTGAAATGAGAAAGCACGTAACATGTTAATAAAATAAACGTTTAATGACGCATCGTACGAAAAATCAATCGTACAATTTTATATGAACGTATACAGACATTCCGATTCCATAAAAACCCATACACGCCTCTATCACGTACTAAATCTAGACCATTAGACACGCAGTGCGCATGCTAAATTGTTATATTCACTGTCGAGTCATTGACCTTAAAAAACTGGTTCCGATATGCGGTCAGGTTAAAGAAAAATGGTCCTTGGTTATAAGGAAAAACATAAGAAGCCGACTTACTTGTTGCATAGCGGAAAATGTTTGTTTATCGATTAAACATACATTTTCATCGTAATGTCTCCATAAAGTGTAACGTTGCTATCGGAATGGGATAGGGTTATCAATCATGGAAACAAAGACATTTGATATGCATTTATTTTTCAACAAAACATCGAAGTAGTCGTAGACTTATCCAATACGTCTAAACGTCCTAATTAATAATTAATAAATTTTTAAATGTTTTTTAATATATTATAATTTTTAATAAAAAAAAACATCTAAATTATAGTTGTTTATTTATTAATAATAATGATTTTTAAAGGGAAAAAGAAGCAGCAGCAGATTCAGCGTCCCAATTGATGCGTTTTCTGTTTAGTCTGCGTTGCGCAGAGAAACAAGGAAAAAGTCATGTTCAGTTCATGGTGCATGGGTGTTTTTGTGTGGGATTTAAGATGAATGATACATCATTGTGTGTTCTGCAATACAAATTCATTGTTTTCGTATATTCAATCCAAAAAGAGTTAAAAAATGGGCGGAAAGTTCTAACTAAAGGTAAGTCGAGTCATTATTTATTTACATAACATGAAAACCTTTTGACGGATTGTGACTAATTTAATACCTTTATTTTGATAAGTTCGTACCTTTATTTTAATTCGTTCCTCGAAAAAAATTATTGTCCCTTGGGATAAGGAGTGGAGTTTGTTTGAACATTTCTTAAATTTCAATAGAATTGCTTCTTATTTGAAATACATAAATGTTTAAAGTTTAATGAATATAAATATAGGATATATAGGATCTTTTTGTCTCGGTGAATTCTCTTAGAATGAAATTCAAAGTTTAGAATTTGATCTGTCTCTAAGTAAAATCATTTATTTATTAGGTACAGCTTTTTCTGTGTGGGTAATAAGTAATCATAATAATTGTTGTCGTAACAATGTTTCCCGCCATATTTCTTATTTCAGCTACGAGTGCGAGTCGAGCATACCTAATTATAGTTAAACAAAAACAATCTTTCTGTTTCTATGTTTCTTTACTTTTTCAACAAAATATAGTTGCCGCGATTGATATGCACAACTGCATAATTGCATACACTTTGTTCGTGTATTGTACTTATGTGCCTCGAGTGTCTTGTTATGACTGCGTAATTAGACATCTTTGTCGTAAACTACTGATGAATGATGACAGCATTGATTAAAGTTTATGTTATTTCATAAGATTTTAATTCCGCCTATCATGCAAATAAAGATACTCAAAATTACTAAGTATATAACAACGTAGTTTTATTAAATTTAACTCAGGTTTATGAAATTAGCAGTGAGTCAGTCACTTTTATTATTAAAAGCCAAAATCTTTTCTTCGTTGGGCGTCCTCGCGTCGGGGGACGTTAAGTAAATAAAATAATACGAGAATATAACTAATAAGTAAATATTGATAATGATAAAGTAAGGGTCTCCCGACACCGCGACGCTCATCTATCATCTAAATATTAATAGGGAATAATAGGATAATTTTAAAGAAGTTAAAAGGCTGAAAAACAAATTTTTTTTTTTTTTACTTTTGAAAGTTTTAGCCGTCGCGTGTTCCTTAAAATTTTAAATTAATTCGTGAGTTAATGGTCGGAAGTAATTTTAACCGTTTATTATTTTGAACTGTGTCATAATAGCGTCTAGTACCTAAGGAGGTAGGTATGTCATAAAACTATTCCGTTTCTGCTACCACCGCTCTGACATCACAAGCGCTCTCTATTATGCAATGAATGTTTTCTCTACAATTACCGAGATGCAAGAATGTATGCCTTCTACAAATTCTGCAAGTTCCTCACTCCTGCAGGCTTATGTAACAAGTCTAGACTTAGCCAACCTGGGTGCCAGTGTATATATTTACATTGAACGACAGATTTTTTTGTATGAAGAGAATAGACAATGAATGCATTAACACTGCACTGAACCATAACAACACCTGTATTTCTCCAAAGGGGTTGGCAGAAGCTCTATCAAATTTACCATGGTACGTGCTCAGAGGAAATTGACAATGTGATACCATAGTATTAGGAGGGAAGTAAGACTTCTTTATACTATGGTGATACCTCCAACCTCATTACGCTTTCACAATACTCGCCAATCCACTGATTAGAAAGAAAGAAAGAAAGAATGAAAATATATTTAATTAACCACTTCACTACAACAAAATGAACTTAAAATTAATAAATGATTACACAATTATGTTTACTGGTGCAGCAGTGTTGTGACTAAAAGGGTCAGCACTCAGTATATGCTGTTGGCTTCAAAGGAAACCAGAAGCGCATTAGCAGTCTCCTCAGAATAAAAGAGGCTAGGATATAATAGTCAACCATACTGGGCCAGTGGGTGTTGGCAGACTTCCTACAAACGCCTTCAAAAACATCGTGGATAACTTTCAGGCAAAATCCTCTTAATTTATAGAGCAGTTATGCATCGACGCTGTTTGTGGCTGTACAGCGTTGTGTAAACCGGGAAGAGCCCGTCTTGGGCGCAGCGCCGGAGGGGCCCGGCGCGTTCTACAAAAGATCCCGGAGCCCTCCTGTAGCGGCGGAATAGGCCATCGAGCGGGTTTTAGTGGGTGAAAGTCCCACATATCATCGCTCCCACGACGTCCGGGTACCTTTTCAAGGTTTCCCGCTCGTTAAACAAAAAAAAAAGGTAGATCATGCATGCCTTTGTTAGCTGTGTCAATGATAATGAGTTTCGAGATTGACAGGATCTCAGGATCGAATAGGAAAGGGTATACGTCTGAATTTACCCGTTTACAAAGGTCAATAACCTAACCTCGAGCTATTTCCATAGAAGCTCATATTACAATGATTCCCGTAAAGCTGAAGTAGTACAAAAAGTACACCGCAAGTTTTATATTTCACTGCTTCGTAACGTAAGTGGATTATCTGGCGAAGACTTATTTTTACTGGTATACATTTCGTAGTGATGATCTTAAGTGGCATGTTTAGGCCTATTTTACCTACAAACAGAACGATGAAAATAGAAGCGATCAAGGCGTTCTACCAGAAAGTCGAAGTAGAGACCACTTATAGTATACACGGTAGAGTAATACCAAAAGCATAGAATTAATGTTGAGAGGAGCTGCTTATGCATAGGAAAACAGTCAGAATTCACATTTTTCGCAAGTATCAAAGTCAAAGAAAGATTAGGAGCGGCCACATACAGATTTATACTTTACAGAGGCGGAGAGCGGAAGCGCTGCGTGCGGAGCGGGTGGAGATCAACCCCGCGCGTCGGAGTTTTTAGCCGGAGCGAGGAGCGGAATTGAGAGTAGTGGTGATGACGAATTCTTTCGAATTTGATCACCTGAGCACCGGCGGCGGCATGTCATCCAGTGCGCGGAAAGGGTGCGGCGGCAGCGCGGGCGGGCCGGGGAAGGGCGGAGGCGCGGAGGCGGGCGCGGGGGCGGCAGCGGGGAGCGGCGGCGCAGCGGGCGCGGCCGCGGCGTGCGGAGCGGGCGGAGTGCGCCCGCACGCGCAGCCCTCCGCCTCGCTCTCGCGGCGCCCTCCACTCTGAAACAATTTATTTTTTTATAATAATTTGTACCTATTTATTTATTGCAAACCTCATATAGGTACGTACATAGAAAACTTATGAAATAAAATATTGTGTAATTTTTTTTTTGTTGTGTGTAGCCCGTGCTAGCTGCGAGCAAGTTCGGACGTGCGCCGGACGCATTACCTACTCCACCCATGAGTGATCAAATGCGTGTTTTATTTACCCAACGGTCACCACAAACCCTACAGTGTGTGATTGCGACAAATTCCAGGATACAATATTTCGTTTCAGAACCAGAGTTAAAATAAAACCAAGATTAACGTATGTTTAAGTCGTAATCGTAATGCTGGCAAACTCTGCCGCGGAGAACGAACAATTTGCCTATGGAGTAAAAGATCTGGGTTGCTCCTTGTCGGGTCTTGTGCGTGGCTGGAGGGTCTTCGGGTCTATACGATGTAGAGATTATAGTATTATTCTCTCATGCGATGTTGTTTCAATAATTGAAACAATAATGGAGGCTGCGCCGTTGGGCGCACCGTTCGGTGTAAATAAACTGTATGAAGAGCAAAGAGGCGGCAACAATTGGATGAGGCCTTAGGAATAATCAGATATCTGATAATATCAGACTGATATACAGCGGTGAAAGCCCATTAGCTAATACTCAAGACGAAAAAAAAGGTTTCGAATAAAAAGAGAAATATAAAAATATATATTTTTTAACATACGCGCGGGTACTCGCGAGAAACGGACGCAAACTTAGTGTGCTCCCTATTTTGTATTTGTTTTAATTTAATACATTGCATAAGTGTCAAGTTATGTGTGATTAGTAGTTAATTACTCTCCTACTCTCACTTAAGTTATCCTTTCACTTTATTTTGTTATTTTTGATACCTCTTGATCAATTAACATGGATTATCAACTTTCGAAGAATCTGGAAGAGATGCAAATGTTTTTTTTGTCCTCGTATGCAAGAGTTTGAAGATAAATTGTCGAAAATCTCAACTGAATCCAATACTGTGCACCCCGACCTATCTTCACTTTCAAAAGAATTTACTGATTTCAAGACCTTCGTATGGAAAACTTTATCACATTTCAAAAAACAACTTGAGTTATTAACATCTGGACTGGATCGCCACGAAACATTCATGCGCAGGAAGGTGCTGCTACTTCATGGACTTCAAGAAAAACCAAATGAAAAGTTACTTGAAGAAGTTAATATGGTGTTAAAAGATAAGATGAAGTTGACGGACTTGAAAATAGATGCAATTCATGTATGCCATAGGCTCGGCGTGTCCCAGCAGGATAAAACAAGGCCAGTCCTCCTCAGATTCTATGATACAGATACACGTCACACGGTTTGGGACAATAAGACTTCATTAAAGGGTACAGGTATTTCTATTTCTGAATTTCTGACCAAAACAAGGCATCGTGTGTTTGTGGAGGCACGTAAACATTTTGGAATTTCTAATTGTTGGTCTGTAGAAGGAAAAATAGTGGTTATCCTGCCAGACAAAACCCGCAAGAAGATAGAGTCTTGGACAGAACTACAAAACCTTTTTGTCCAATTTCCCTCTACCACACCAAGTGCAGATAAACCAGGGCCATCCGGAAAGATCACTAAGAGCTCATTGGCTAAAACTGATGATGCTCCAAAGAAAACGCGGCGCCGTTAATTAATACATAAGCAGCACCTATATAATATATATTATGCACTTAAATTTAATTGATTAATGCTTTGGTTAGTAGGTCGGCACTGTCCTAATATTCATTGTTTCTCAATAGTATGTGTAGGTAGTTTCATATAGTTTTGTTTCGGAATTGTTGTATCCTACATAGTCGAGTAGTACTGCTGTGGGTACTCAATAATTTTATGACCGATTTCTGAACAATGCGCGCAGGTAGTTCCATATGTACTTTCAATTTTTTAGTTTGTCTTGGTACCCATGCAACATAACTTTTGTTAATAACAATTTATAAAAGTAAAATATGTATGTAATCATGTTTTTGAAAAGCTGGATGCCTATAATAAGCATAAAACTGCCTAAAACCTCATTGTATACCCATGCAATATAACTTTTGTTAATAACAATTTATATATGTACAAATATGTATGTATTCATGTTATTATAAAGCTGGATGCCTATAATAAGCATAAAACTGCCTAAAACCTCATTGTATTGTTGTAATCTGTTTCGTAGTTAAAATACATGAATCGAGTAACGAGATTATTATAAGTTAGATACCTATAAGAAGCATTAAACTGCCTATAACCTCTTTGGATTGTTGTAATCTGTTCTGTAGTTAAAATACATAAATTGAGTTATACTGAGTAAATACTAATTGTGTATAATGATAGGGCATTCTGCAAAATTTCATTCACCTATGTTTGTTTAAAACTTACTAATAGTTTGTATTGAATTTCTTATATAATTTAGATAACTTCTTAGCTTTCTATAGTCATAATTTAATATGTCGGAATATTCCGATCATTTCGATGTAATATTTTATATTTCAAAATTATTTACTTATGTAGCTTATGTTTTTCTTTTGTTTTTGAAATTGTTATTGTTTTGCGCATGCTGCCGATACTCAAACCTATTTTGCGCTCTTTGATATTGCTTTAAATTGTCTTCCTGTAGGTATCAATATTATTGTGAGTAGTAGGTGGGTAATAGTAAATGCAGAGTTTTAGTTATTAAATATATATATATATATATACATCTTATTTATTATATTACTTATACTTATTTATATATACGTATATACTGTTTTATAAGCTCCTTATATAATTACTTACTGATATTAAATGGATAGTGATTATGAATTAACAGATAGCGATGAAAGTTTTTTCTCTTGCACATCTTCATCATGCAGTTTTAAAAGTGTGGACAGCGATTGTTCTGATGGCGTTTCTTTACATGAACAGATCTGCTCAATTTTTGCTAACTATTCTAACTACTTAAATGTTGCACATATTAATATTCAGAGTGTTCCGCAACATTATCCTGATCTTCTGGCATCCATTAGTAGCTCTCCTCTTGACGTCTTGTTGATTTCTGAAACATTCCTTAAACCTTCTATTCCTTCTAGCCAGTATCCTTTACCCGGCTACATCTTGATCCGCAACGACCGTACAGGAAAAGGCTGTGGAGGTGTAGCTTTATACCTTCGCAGCAATATCACATATAAGGTCGTTCGCGCATCTCCTTCTCTTTATTCAGAATCAGCTGAATTTATTTTTCTTGAGTTAACTCTGAATCGAGTTAAAGTATTACTTGGAGTTCTGTACAGCCCTAATCTCCATATTGATTATTTTGAATCCTTAGAAAATGTCCTTGATGACTTCAGTCCTTTATTTGACCACGTAATTCTTATGGTTGATTTCAACACTTGCCTCTTAAGAAATGACTTACGTGCCTCTAAGCTTCTATCCTTGTTATCTTCTTTTAATCTACAGGTCTTACCTCTTTCAGCCACACATCACTTTCCAAATTGTACTCCTTCGTTATTAGACCTAATGATTGTTTCCTCTGTAAGCAGTGTTGCTATTCATGGACAGTTAACAGCCTCCTTTTCGTACCATGATCTTGTGTTCCTATCCTACCGTATCCGGCCTCCAAAGCGAATACCACAGTTTGCACTGTTGCGTAGTTACAAGGGCATTAACTTGGAGGCACTTAGACTAGATGCGGGATCTATCGACTGGTCTCCTCTTGTCGCTAGTTCTTGCATAGATTACAAGGTGCGCTATTTTACAGATTCCATTTTACAATTGTTCGATCGTCATGCACCTATAAAACGTATTAAGTTAAAGCACAAACCAGCACCCTGGATAACCGCAGATATTAAGCGACAAATGGCTATTAGGGATAAAGCTAAACGAAGGTTAAAACGATCTCCTTCAGAACGTAATCTTAAACTTTATAAAATTCTCCGTAATCGATGTAATCGTCTGTGTAGAGATGCTAAAAGAAGTTATTTTCGCGAATCTCTTGCCAATCGTAACTCTTCTGACACTTGGAAGTTTTTAAAGTCTGTTGGCATTGGAAAGTCGTCTGAGACAGCTGGACTAGACATCGATTTGAATACTCTCAATCATCATTTCTCGCGTCTTCCAAATTCTATCGATCCTAGTACCAAATCAAACACATTAAAATTTATATCAGATATTCCTATCCCAACATCTTCTCCTTTCAATTTTTCACCTGTTACTGAGGACGACGTTTCCAAAGCTATTCATTCTATCACTTCCTGCGCTGTCGGTAGTGATGACTTATGTTCTAAGATGTTCATTCCCATCCTACATGTAATTCTTCCAATCATAACTCATTTAATCAACCATTCCATGACTTCATCCTCAGTTCCCCTGATATGGAAAGCAGCTTACATCATACCGTTACCCAAAGTTTCCAACCCTTCCTCACCTTCACATTTTCGACCTATTTCAATCCTGCCCTTCCTGTCAAAAGTGTTGGAGCATACTGTGCATAAGCAGCTGCTATGTTATATTTTAAACAATAAAATACTCACTCCTTTTCAATCAGGTTTTCGATCTGGACATAGTACTGTGACTTCACTTTTGAAAGTTACCGAAGACGTGCGTTGGGCGATTGAAAACAAAATGCTTACCGTCCTTGTTCTTTTAGATTTTAGTAGTGCCTTTAATTCGGTCGACTTTGATATCCTTCTTGCAACTCTTCGCTCCCTAAATATTTCATCTTCCGCTGTATCTTGGTTCAGTTCGTACCTTCGAGGCCGCTCACAATGTATACGCATCAAGGAGAAAACCTCAGATTGGTGTAATCTGGATGCAGGTGTGCCTCAAGGTGGCGTCCTTTCCCCTCTACTCTTTTCACTTTTTATTAACTCAGTTGCTAATGTCATAAACTCGCATTTTCATCTCTACGCAGACGATTTACAAATTTATCGTCATTCACCTGCTTCAGATATTAATCTTGCAATTGAAGCTGTCAACCAAGACTTAATCGGCATTAGCTCATGGGCTAAGTCGTTTGGCTTGTTTCTCAACCCCAACAAATCACAAGCGATTGTAATCGGTAACAAGTTTCAAAGGACAACCATTGACTGGACAAATCTGTTGCCCATCTCCATTGAAGGAGTCAAAATTGCGTTGGCCGATGAGGTGAAAAATCTTGGACTCTTAGTTGACTCTAATTTGAAATGGGATGCTCAACTAAACAACATTAGTCGAAAAGTTAATTTTTCTATTCATTCTCTAAGATGCCTTCAAAACGTTCTGCCTTTGAAAACTAAGATCACCTTAGCTCAGACGATCATTCTTCCTATCCTGGATTACGCCGATGTCTGCTACTTGGATGCCAATGAGGAGCACCTTAATAAACTTGAGCGATTGCAAAACCTTTGTATCCGTTTTATTTTTGGGCTTAGAAAATTTGACCACGTTTCACATTTTCGCAAGAAACTCAAGTGGCTCCCGATCCGTCTTCGCAGGAACACTCGAATATTATGCCTTTTATTTAATATTTTACATAATCCTAAATACCCTCCTTATCTACGTGAACGTTTCCACTATGCTCGGCCATCTTATGCGTCATGCAGATCCCACATCAGATCCCTCCTAGGGTATCCGCGTCATAAAACCAGTTCCTATGCACATTCCTTTACTGTTCACGCGGTTAAACTTTGGAACTCGCTTCCTTTAAGTATACGTACTTCCAAATCAATATCTGTTTTTAAAAATGCTGTGAGAGAATACTATTTCACGCAATGTTAGTAGTTAAATCTATGTAAGTTGTCCTTTATGTTATACATATTCATATTATGTATATATTTATGTTATGTATTTATTTATTTATATATTTATATGTATTATATATTTATTTATGTAGGTATATGTCTATTTTATATTACAAATATTTATAAAATATAATATTGTCTAATTTTAAATTTATTTACTTTATTATAATTTATAGCTATTATTAATTTTGAGTGTATATGCACACTAAGTTTGTTTTTCTTTCTTAAACGCCATTTCTTTTTTTGGGTCTACTGGAAGACATTTCGATAAGAAATAAGTAGATTCCTTGTACACCTTTTTCTATATTGTATTTTACTGTTAATTTTAATGTGTGCAAAATTTTAAAATAAAATAAAATAAAAAATATAATCTCAGTAGCATCTAAGTTACCTACGAATGTTTTAGCAACTAAACATAACATCCAGTAACGGACTTTGTAACTGTTCCATTGCGTCGCATAATTTCATAAACTATTTCACCCTGTATAAAATTATCTTGCGACTGTTATCAATGATAATTTAATACTGTATTGTAAGAAAAAGCAGCTTGTCATGTTCAAGATGCCCCAGTTGCAATTACAGAATCACTGTGACAATCGCGACAGTTATCGAGCTGTTAGGCCTTGTCGCTGTCACACATTACAGCCCGAACACCACTGCATGGGTTAAGTGGTGCTTCCATTGTCGTGTCATTATGTGATATTAAGAACTATTGTTACTTCACTGACCTACATAAGGAGAGTAGGATAGTTTAAACGGATCTATACATGTTTTAAAACAATAAAACGAGCTATCTCAACAACATACAGACTGGTGAAAATAATTAATCTATACTTTAACTGAAAAAATCTTTGTTGGATGTTATCTGCACATCAATGATGTGGTGTGAGTAGCGTCCATATGCCCAATGGCTTGCATGGATTCAATGGATTTCCTAAATAAATAAATAAATGTGATCGACAGAGTTAAGCAACGACGGGCGCGGTAGGTTGGTTGATGGGTGCGCGCTAGTGGCAAATTTCCTTGGCGCTACAGTGCTTCGGAGAACACGTTAAACCGTCGGTCCCGGTTGTTTTCACCATTATTAAGACTTGTCGAAGACCTTCGGATAGCTAGAGAACATTCGACACTTGGTTGGCCACTAACCCCTCCAGCAATCCGCATTGGAGCAGCGTGGTGGAGTATGCTTCAGACCTCCCGCAGATTTGTCTGTGGTGTAGACCCGTGCCCAGCAGTGGGACGTCTATGGGTTGCAGCAGCTTTTAATGATGTGATGTCACCGAATTGACTTCCTCATTTGAACTATGCAAGTACACACATACCAAAGCATCACCTAATTAAATCTTTATATGACATTCCAACACTCCCACGCTCCTAATATTCAAAATCAATATAATAATTGGCTATTTGCATAGTTAATTGAGCTAAATCAATCACAATCATATTTGAGTTGTAGTTCGTTCCTGAGAAGTGTGATATTTTTTCATCATCATTACATATAGTATAAACTATCTATGTATATAGTATAAAACTAACTATGTACTACTAACAAATACTGTGCAGTCATTAAAATCAAAACCCTGAAAATGTTCACTTTACAACGTATTACGTTAAAACCTTGTAATGGTTTGCTTTTCAAAATAATAACGTATCCATTAATAATCCGAATCATTAGAAAAACGCTACACGCGTCATGTTAACATCAGAAATGTAAGAATAAATCGATAGTCGCAATCATGATACGTATGTGAGGTATCTACCGAGTAGATTACAGTTATGAATGCCAGTGAGTTTGTCTGTCATTAAATGCTGAGGATCGTGTTTGAAAATGTAGTTTGTGGTATGCGTTAGCAAATACTGATAGGTAGTAACTATATAGTAATCTACATATTAGGTTGCTATTTTATGTCATAATATGGATAAAAAGCGGAAACACTAAGTACTCTACGACGCAATTATTAAATGGAATAAATAAATAATTAAGAAATCAATAGATGACAATAAGGGGAAGACTAACTGGGATATTAAATAGATATGATCTAGCTGATCTAGATCTAAGATCTGCACGAGACGCAAACAAGGTAAAATGGAATAAATAGTCTAGTACATATCATGATGCTATACGATTACTAACTGGACTGGTACTGACGCAAATTAAGGGGAATAAATTATTACTAACAGTCTTTAATCTGAAGATATCAAACCTACAAACTGACCAACTAATGTTCCTATTATCATAGAAAGATCCTAGTCCTTTTCATGGACAAAAAAACAAATGAATTATTGAACGAATAGATTAAATCAATTAATTGCGTAGAAACTGTGTACATACAAAAATATTGTACAATTTAATATTGATAAAAAAGAGTACCTATAGGTGGTTCTGCATACTCCACTATTTCTGAAGTTAGGCGAACAAAGTCGCGTACAAAATGTAGTCTCTGAATAAAACCAATCAGTCATGCCTTTCATCATATTGACAATATTGGCCGTGTTAGCGGCCGGTTGAATACGATCTCGTGTTACGCAATACCTTTTGGCTAATGCAATTATTGAAATGAGCTGAACGTCAACAGTCTAAAAGGTGTCAGAGTAGTAGTACAAGTTTTTGGGCTAGCACTCCTCAAACTCTGGATTAAACAAACACACTACGCCAATTTCTGGCTTAAAAAACACACTACGCGTCAAATTTTGGCGTAAGCAAACATACTACGCATCAATTCTGGCTTAAACAAACACACTACGCCTCAAATGCTAGCTTAAATAAACACACTACGCCTCAAATTCTGACTTAAACAAATACACTGCTCCACAAAGTATGGCTTAAACAAAAACACTACGCCTCAATATCTGGCTTGAAAAATTCGGGCACACTCAGAAAACAAAACAATTGAACATCCATTGCCAATTTTAGCCCCGGCTGGAACTCGAACCCGGAACCCGCGGTTCGGCAGTCAGGGCCACTAACCACCGTGCCACGGAGTCGTCATGTCGTGTCTTGAATCTCAGCTCTACGGGACAACATCTTGACCAACTGCTACACTTTGGGTCAAGCTTATGATCCTCACTTTCTGTAGCCTATATCAAGTCTTCAACAACATAAAATGGCATGACATTTATTAATATCATCAGACGCCAGCGTTAAGTACTGGAAGCCGTCATTTTACTGAGGAATACCTAAGTGTTTACCGATTAATATGGGTCACATTTCTTAACTCACTGGTTATTCCGCAAAGGTTCTTTCCAACGTGATATCTTTTCGCTTACCAAAAAGTAGATTTGCAGCTTCTGTTTCATTGTTCGTTGTTGTTCGTTAATTCCATAATCGTTATATATCCTATACTATTATATAAAATGATTTTTTTTTAATTGAATTGTTTTGTGTCTAGAACGCCTAGAGAAACTTACATAGACTGATAAACCGTTCTTGGCGTCGCGCAGTCGGTTAAAAAGAAAACAAGAAAAAAAAAAGAACCTGTGAGTAGTTAACAGCTTGTGTGTTTTACGACTTAGTAGTTCCTAAGTCATAAGACACCAAGACATACCTACACACATCAAAAAGTTTGAGATCACTTGCAAAAGCTGATATATTTTTAAAATTTTACTTAATCAAGAGAAATATTTTTTTTATGTGTGTTTAAAGAACCGATTGATAAGTTTTTCTAATAGGTTTTCAAGCAGGTCATTGTCTTCACTAAACTTGTGTGCCCACTTGTCTGGAGGTACATTAAGTGTATAAGAATCGCCCATTGCACAACAGCTTTTAGTGTAATCAAGTCTAATGCAATTATTATGATTCCATTAGCTCGATCGAGATATAAGATTTTTCAATCTTTTAAGATTTATCTTTTTTGTGCCACGGAGTCATATAAAGGATGGGAATAATACTTGGCTTCGTCCGCTACTTTATTTCTCATCGTATAGTTTTCGCAATTTTTTTTCACCATCAAATCTTCCTTCCCACTGCTGGGCACGTTTAGACCTTAGTCCACCATGCTGGCCAAGTACAGATTGGCAGTCTTCACATGCCTTCGAGTATAACTGGCATACAGGTTTCTATCACCGTAATAACATTTGACCTGTACATAATTTAGAAAAGTCTATGGTTCGTACAGCTTGGATTTGAATCCACTATAAAAGACATAATTTTTATACTTTTTAACTAGTTAATATTCTGTAATACTGCTACAATTTCTACTTAAATGCAAGCAAAGCCACAGACTAATGTTGAATTATTACACGAATAAGACCTTAGAAAATTAAGCTACATCGTACTCGTTAGAAAATCTTAACGCAGTAAAAATTTCGTTCTTTTCGCTCAACTAAGATTTAATTTACCACATAATATTATCTATTATTGTTATGTAACCTATCTGTGCCGAAAAAAGGTGCGAACAAAAAAAAATGGAAGACATTAAGTCCGCCCATTGTATATCTCTAGAGGTGTCAATAAAGTTGAATAAATAAAATAAAATAAAATAATACTACTAATATGAATAAATAAATAAATACTTAAATATAATTTATTTATTTATTTTATTTATTCATTATTAGTAGTATTATTTTATTTTATTTTAACAAACACACGGAACATTACCTCGTTTTCATTATAACGTGTGACCGATCGGTCGTGATAAGCCACTCAGTGCGTGACTGCACACGCGCGATACGATCAAACGATCGCTGATCGTTGTGTAACCGACCGATATCGTATTAGGATCGGACCAATCGATTCAGAAAATATCGATTTCTTATGCGAGTAATTTGACGCTTGATCTAGACATCGGGATTTTTATTTAAATTAGATTACGAGACAACATGACGTCCAGTCCACCTTCATTCAAAAATAAATTCCAATTTCAATTTTGAAAATTGTTTCTTTTTTGTTTTTATTTTTTACTGTTTTTATTGGTTGAAATAAATAATCTGCTTCTCAAACAATCTGCTTATAACTTAAGCAAGCAATGATACACAACTTTTACGATGTTATAAAAGCTGTTTATAAAAATATTACTGGCATACTATCGGCTAGGACTTAGGCTTACCCGAAGAGAAGTCCATATACAATAGCAAAAACTAACTCTTACTAACAATAAGATAATAAGCAGTTAACTAACCAAACACTAACAAACAAATACTACATTTGAAATGGAAAATAAGGATAAGGAAATAAATGTTTTTTTTTTTTATTTACATAACCACAGCTATAAATACACCATTATGTAAAGTTCCACACTGGCTGCCAGAACAGTACAGAATTATTATTATTTAAATGTCACACCAATCAATGGCTTTCCCGCGCTCATCATCGTACGTAACAACTCGGCATTAACCTATCGATGCATCAGTTACATCGACACCACAATTTATAGGGCCGCCATTTATCTAACATTAAATCGAGTTCTTTTTTTTTTTTTTTTTTGGTATCGGGGGGGAAATCTTCAAAAGATACCCAGCCTCAGGGGGTAGAGGCTGCGGTATGTGAGATTTTTACTCACTAAAACCCCCTCGTCAGCCATCCTGCGCATCTGGGGAGGCTCCGGGATCTCCTAAGAACGCACCGGTGCCCCCCTGCTATTCGCCCAGAAGTGGGCCCGACCCGTGCAAGTTTAAGTCCCTACTGTGTAAGTCTGACCTTCCTGGAGTCGCGAAAATAGGAACGATTAAGGCCCCCACCTAAATCGTTCCGCGACTCACAGCCCCATCAGGACTATTAGAGGGAGCGGGGCGAATGCCGACTCCCCGACGTCTTCGAGCAGGGTCGGCCCTCTCCCGATCACGCTCCGCAGCCTCTTTCTTTGCCATAACGGCTTCGCAGAAAGAGGCTACCGCCATCCAGGAGCTGCTTTCCGCCAGCATCGCTGCTACAACCGCAGACGGAGAGAGATCTCTGCCGATCCGGTTGACCAAGGCGCGGCGCTCAGGCTCCCAAGCAGGGCACTCCTCAAGCGTGTGCTGTGCGTCGTCTTGGTCCCCTCCACAATGGTGGCATCGTGGTGATGCCTCGCGTCCAATCCGACACAGATATTCACCGAAGCAGCCATGCCCGGTGAGCACCTGTGTCAGCCGATAGGTGACGTTACCCGCCGTCCTTCCCAGCCAGGCTTCGAAGTTCGGCAGTATCGCACCCACCACTCGCTGACGGGCGCGTCTTTCCTCCTCCAGTCGCACGCGCCATTCAACGAGTGCCTGTCGGTGCGCCTGCCGTCTGAGCACCCTCAGGTTGGCATCTGACACGTTTCCGTCCCTTTGGCGCATAGAACGCAATCGAGCGTACACCCTCGCGTCCATGTCCGCCAAGATATCCAAAGGCGGAAATCGTGCCAGAATAGTAGCCGCCTCGTACGATATCGTGCGATATCCCCGCGCTACTCGGATAGCCATCCTGCGCTGTACACCATATAGTTTGTTCCTGCAGCGACGGACACCCGATAGTCTGTGCGACCATACCGGGGCACCATACAGAACTATGGATCGCACGACACCACAATAGAGACGGCGAACTCCCTCCTGAGGTCCCCCTAGATTAGGCAACAGACGGTGCATTACCCCTGCCACCCTCTCTATACGGGGGATTAGCCGCTCGAAGTGCTCTTGGAAGCCCCAGCGACCGTCCAGGGTGATGCCCAGGTACTTAAGGTACTGGCCCACCTGGACATCAACGTCACCCACGCGGATCATCAAACTGGGTGGCTCCATGCGCCTGGGAAGCTTATGGAACCACAACGCCTCCGTTTTCGAAGGCGCTACCCTTAGGCCCAGTTTGCGGATTTCGGCAACCACGCATGCCACTCCAAGCTCGGCTAGCCTAGCCGTCCTCTCAAAAGTATCCCCTTCGGCCAGCACCAACGTGTCATCCGCATAACAAACGACACTGACGCCTAAGGGGAGGCTGGTACGCAGGACCGCGTCGTATGCGACATTCCACAAAAGAGGCCCCAAAACTGAACCCTGTGGAACCCCGCACGTAATCTCCCTCTGATGTATTCCGTCCCGGCCCATATATTGGATAAACCTACCGCGTAGGTATGCCCCGACTGTATTACGCAGGTAGGGAGGCACATTGTGGTGGATTAGTGCCTCCCTAATAGCCCTCCAGGGTAGGGTGTTGAAAGCGTTGACGATGTCTAAGCTCACCGCCATCACCACCCCACCCCTTTGAATAGCCTGCTCTGACAGGGAGCGAACGCGAAGTATCGCATCCACCGTGGACCTTCCCTGCCGGAAACCAAACTGGCTATCAGATAGGTCGGGACCAACACGTGACAGGTGATCGCTAAGTCGAGCAGAAATCACTCGCTCGAATAGCTTGCCAGCTTCGGGTAGCAAACATATGGGCCGATACGCAGAGGGAGAGTTCGCAGCCCTACCCTCCTTCTTCAAGAGGACTAACTTCGCCTCTTTCCAATCGGATGGAAATACTCCCGCACGGAGACAGCTGCTAAATAACTGCCTCATCCTGCACCCCAAGATAGCCAGAGCTAACACCAGCACTCTGCCCGGGACACCATCCGGGCCGGGTGCAGTGTTTCGGGCTCCGAGACGCCTCACAGCTTGCTCCAATTCCTCCTCCGTCACAACCAACTCCTCGGACCATACGGGAAGGTCTATCGACGATGATGAAAGACGATCCTGAACTCTCGGAAAGAGTGTATCGACAACCTTCAGCATTAAATCAGGATCCAGGGTTTCCGTCAATGGTGGAGCCCATGGTCTAAGTTTGCCCAGTACCATTTTGTAAGGGCGCCCCCATGGATCCCTATTGAGTCCCTCTAACAGTTCCTTCCAACATCGCGCTTTCGAGTTCCCTATCTCGATTTGGAGCGCTCTGGTGGCATCCCGGTAAACTATATAGGCTCTGGCTATATTCTCAGCAGTGGCTTGCCGTCTTCTCCGGGCTCTCGTGTATTGGCGTCTAGACCTTAAGCACGCCGTTCGCAATCTTGCTATATCTTCAGACCACCAGTACACGGCCCTCCGCTTAACCGGCCCGGATCGGGGCATTGAGACATCGCACAGCGCTGTCAAGGTGACCCGAAGCCAGGCTGCCTCTTCTTCCGGATTGGGAAAATTGAGGTCCACTTGCCAAGCTGCCACATTGGCAGCGGCGACCAGCAGGTCTCGATCAAGCCGCTTGAGGGACCAACGTCGCATTGGGCTCCTTCTTCTTTGAGCAGTGTGGCCAGGTCGGCGCAGGGCCACAACAAAGATTATGTGACGGTGGTCAGATAGTGTTACTATCTCTTCTGCAACCTTCCAGCCTGACACAAGGCTTGCGGCAGGAGGAGTCGCCCATGTGAGGTCCACGATCGACTCCCCCTGCCACCGAACACAGGTGCTTACAGATCCCCTATTTAAGATCAGAAGGTCTAGTCCTGCTGCCCATTCCTGAAGTGTCTCCCCTCTCTGGTTATTCCGGGTGTCTCCCCAAGTCCTTGAACGCGCATTGAAATCCCCCAGAACTATTATAGGACGTGGCCGGCAACTGCGGATACATACAGCCACCCTGTCCAAGTAAGCTTCGAAGGCCGCTAAGCCGCAGTTGGGAGAGACGTAACAGCCAATAATAGCCAGTGGACCCCACTCTACCGCGACATGCCCTGGTCCCTTTCCTAATGAGGTGCAGGAGGGGTTTTCTTCCCCACCATTCCAATATATAGCGACAGAGTTCCCTGCATCACCGAACCAGCGCGGATGGTCCGGGACGTCGTAGGGCTCAGCTACCACTGCCAAGGCAACCGACCACTCCGCAAGGGACTGCATTAGCAGGGCTTGCGCCCCACGGCAGTGGTTTAGGTTGCCTTGGAGAACCCAAAATTCTGCGATGTTTGGGTTTCCATGGATTCCTCTGTCGACTGAGATGTCGATGGTGCTGGCACCGATGCTCTGTTTTTGTGGGGAGGAGCCTGCACTCCTCCCGTGTTCGTCGTTTTCTTCTTAGGGGGTGAACACTTTTCACCTCCAAGTCGGTGGTCCGCAGGTAGACCCAGATCTGAACACACGGGGCATTTATAGGCTCCAGCTTTGCATTCCCGAGCTTTGTGGCCCGGCTCCCCGCAGCTGTAGCAACATGTGCTCCGGTCAACGGTGCTCCGGCACTGCTGGCGGACGTGTCCCATCTCGAGGCAGCGGTAGCATTGCAGTTTTCGTGCTGCAAGCACCTGCACTCTAGCTCTTATCCATCCCACTCTAATGTGCTTCTCTACAGCAACTTTATGAATTGCTGTCAATGGGCATCGAACCCAGGCTGTCCCTAATCTAGTTGGACTGAGACGGATTTCCCCGACTTTCACGTCATCCGGACTGCATCCGCCCGCTTCAGCTACTGCTTCCGCAACTTCCTCTCTAGTGATGGACTCGTCTAAGTCCATGACCCTCAATTCTCCCGATTTTACAGGGCGCGCAATTTTTACCGACATATCACTGAGGGCTTCTCGAAGGCGCCCGGCAAGATTGTCCGCCTTTTCGGCGTTGTCAGGTCCCGGGACCTCCAAGACAAGGCCCCCAGTAGCAGCTCGTTTTTGCCGGAGTTCGGTTATTCCAAACTCCGCCAATTTCAGACGCTGTCTCGCAGCGGCCATGACCTCACCGTAACCTCTTGTAGAATTTTCCGGCACAGTAATTGTAACAGCAGCAGTTGTAGGTGCTCGCTGTGGCTTTGGTCCTCTTTTATTCCGCCGTGAAGAGCCAGCAGTAGCTGCTGTTACGGAAGCCGATTGCTGGGTTACGAACACCTCATTTGTCTGTGGCAACGCTTTCTTTTTACTTTTCCGGCTTACTGCGGTAGTCCATGGTGTAGGTGCCGGCCATTCGTTCGCCGATTGATGAGCCGAAGTCGGAGCCGTCTTGGAAACTTCACTTGGAACTTCACGCTGCGGCGGTTGTGGCACTTGCTTTGGTTGCTTTGTAGGCGCATCTTTCTTCCGCGCCTGTGATAGCGCAGGATTATTCTTTGCCAGTGGTGGCCTTATGGCTCTATCAGGAAAGATTTCTGCCCGAAATGCATCCATTTTTTGATCCATCATTACTGCAATCTGTTGTAACAATGGATCGTTCTGTCGACCTGTTTCACGGTTCTGTAGCGTCGCTTGGGACGGTT
Organism: Carterocephalus palaemon; assembly: GCA_944567765.1. Taxonomy (NCBI): domain Eukaryota; kingdom Metazoa; phylum Arthropoda; class Insecta; order Lepidoptera; family Hesperiidae; genus Carterocephalus; species Carterocephalus palaemon. The sequence continues at coordinate 2,678,306 of OX155655.1, read as the reverse complement.
CCCGCAGACGTACTACCTCCTCATTTAAGGACGACAGTCTTGTCTCGAGAGTGACAAGCTTAGACCGAAGATCGCTGTTCTCCTTTTCAAGCCTCTCCACGTCTGGCTGAGACAACCGTTGCACTATTTCCGAGGTAGCAGCCTGTACCGTGCGCGCCATGACTCGAAGAGTATGGACAAAGGTCCCCTTCAGGTTACGGGATGTGTCCGCAACTTTCTCTACCGTTGACATACATTCGGAAATTCGTGCATTTAGGTCAGCGGTAGTTTGACACCTCATTTCCTCTTGGAGGGCTCCAATCGTGGGCAAGCTTTTCTTTGCCCGTGTCGCTGCTGGTTCTATCGCCGGATCAAGTACATCATCTTCGTCCATGGTAGCTTTCCTCTTAGCCTGTCCAGTCTTAACAGATGGAGCTCTCCGTTTTTGAGGTCGACCAGCTCCAGAAGCTGTCGATATTGTCGAGATGAGTGAGCAGTCCGATAAATCTGCATCTGTCTCTATCCTCGGAGTTGGGGGACGCGCAAAAACCTGCGTCACCTCAACCCTCCCCTGACTGGTTTCTCCACTGTGCTCTCTGCTAGTCAGAGAGACACGCGGAAGAACCTCCTCGTGCACTTGCATCGAGTTCTATTGTAATCGGCTCTCCTTATGACATACCTAACCAAATCGGGCTTACAATATTCTCATTAGTTACAACGTAAGGTGACAACCCTAAGTCCTCGAATGGAGTCCACGACTCGGAATAAGAATCACGGACCGCTCATTGACACGATAGACTGTCGATCTGAAAAAGTTGTCGGGAACCGTTGGATTCAGGCGCAGGACCGTTTAGAGCCGAGATGGATTGTTGGAAGGAAGGTGACATCCTATAGGATAAGTTGTGTTGGTCGGCACAAAGTGATATAGTTCACTGCCTTTATATTTAGGTCTCATGTATTAGGGTGGTAGTAACAGACACCCTTCACCACATACAACGGGCACACAGCCAGACTTCGAACTAGAAGAAGAAGAAGAAGAAGAACACATTTATTTCAAAAAGTAAAATACGTTACAATTTAGTTTAATGAAAAGGGGCCGCACTCAGCCGTATCTATAACAGACCACGACCGCTGGTTTTCAGTGCGACCCACTTTGACGCGCAGTTCGTGCTAGTAATGGAACGTTTTTGAAAAAGGCTGTTAGAAGGCTTTGAAGTTAAAACAACCCGATAATACTTTGTCCAACCCCGTTTTTGAACCCAGGACCTTTATCTTAGCAGCAGCTCTTGCGACCACTAGACCAACGAAGCAGCCTCACTTGGCAAATCAAACTAACCAACTACGAGATCGTCCTTGCAAATCAAATTCCGGTCAGCACCCGTCGTCACTTAACCTTGGCGTTAACAAACCGCGACTTTACAAGCACTACGTGTCATTGCGTTTAATGCAAAAACCCTTATTCTAAGTACAATGCGATCGAAAAGTCGTGACTTAATATCATAAATAAATAAAATTATGGTCCATTCACGTTACTACAGAAACGAATTCTTTAACAGAAATTACAACAGATGGACGGGATTTGAAACAGACACCAAGGCGACACCTTGACCCAACTTGTATGGACTTTTAAAATGTTTTGTTATAAAAACAATGCAATAATTCGATTAAAGTCACTCAAGGTGGTACATTGTTCGCCAGATATGAAAATAATAGACGATCTGCCTGATCTAATCCCGTATAATTAAAACAATAGTATGTCTGACACTAATCAAAAGTCTACAGACAATTTGATTGTTGCAATGCCTTATTACTTATTAAATATTTGATTCACCATTAATTACATACAGTATAAGTAACAGAAATGCTATTAATTATAGTGTAGTACGTCACCCAGATTCAGATTCATTTATTTATCATCACATGCTATTTGTATACGCATACTGAATGCCATTACATTTTTTATCCACCGCCGGTTCACAAAGTTGATGCTACCTCTCGGTAGCTCGAACACGGCAAGACTCGGTTACTCTTTTCAAAATTTACATTACCTATACTATTCACAAAAATTTTATTTAAACTATTGATTATGGTTTCGTCGTTACATTATGTTTAGCTACGACCCATAGACGTCCCACTGCTGGGCACGGATCTAACATCATGTAGCAACCAGTAAGGCGAATACGATAGCCACTGAGCTATTACTGCTGCAATAACACATACCTACTACATCAGTTAAATAACTTCGCATGCCACTAACTATTCGCGCTATCCTCGTTCTGCAGATTGAATTTAATGTCAGCTTTGAATTTCAAACGATCCCGCTACTATCTCAGTATTTGTACCTTCATTAGCAAACAAAATAAGTACTCGTAATCCCACCAGATCTTAACATAACTCAGATAAGTTGTGGGCAAATAAGATAAATGACCACAATAAATGATTAATTTACATTACATACGACATTTAAGCTCGGTTGAAATAATTTATCAAAACATGGGCATTATAAGCTTTACATAAATACATACTGCACTTGAAGTTCAGAGTAATTCTACAGCGTATTATTTCATACAGATGGCCATCGGACAACGGACACAAGCTGTATCGATTGTAAACCAAAAACAATTCTATAATGTTCTGGAATACAATCAAAATCATCTCAGCTAGGAAGAGGGACACAAGACGTTCTACAGCGGGCTTCTAATCTGATATTTTTAGGATATAGATCAACGTTGCATGTTAGGAAACCGAAAAATGTTTCAATATTGCAACGCTAAGCAATAGCACAATATCGTAGATATAACTTAGATATAAAAATCTGAACAAAATATCATAGATTCTTACGCCAGAGATTAAAGACAGAAGTAAGTTTCTGATTTTAAAATAAACGTCAACTGGTCATAATGACAGAGTATATAATTGAGATCGGAACCTAAGATAGTCAACAATAAGTTATGAATTCAGAAGGTCATGAGATTTAATAAGTACCTACTTAACAATTTTGTTCCAAATTTAAAGCAAATCTAAAGCACGTTTTGTTTAAAGCTGCAGATTACGTCGCACTGTTAAAACATAAGAAGCTCCTTGCTGGAAGTAATCTATATATATAAAAGGAGAAGGTGACTGACTGACTGACTGACTGACTGACTGACTGACTGACTGACATATCAACGCAGAGCCTAAACTATAAGGGTTAGAAACTTGAAATTTTGCACAGGGGTTCCTTTTATAACGTAGGGGAGCACTAAGAAAGGATTTTTGAAAATTCACCCCCTAAGGGGGTAAAACGGGGGTGCAAAGTTTGAAGTCAAGTGGGCAACCCGAACGCGGGCAGACGTCGTTAACGGGTCGAATTCAACGCGAGCGAAGCTGCGGGCGTCCACTAGTTTGTGTATAAAAGAAGATTTTCCTAAACACATATTTCAAGGAATATTTAATCATATTGTAAATAGCTTCACAAAATAATGTACCATATTTAATAGATCAACGTAAAATCTTAAATGTCAAGTTGCACTAAACGTCATTCAATGAGTCTTCATAGACGAAATCTATGAATCTGACGAAACCCATACCCAAATCGCATATTGTTAGATGTCGCCCTAAGCCATAGGCGTTTAGCCCTAACTAACTATTTAGTGTATTGTGTTCTATTGATCAAGATTGAAATAATTATACTGTAAACATTTTTTTTTTTAAAAAGCTTTTATATCTTTTTTTTTATTTTCATGCATTGTCATCGGAACCTAATATATGTGCCAAATTTCAGCTCGATAGCTTCAGTGGAAGTGGGTGAAATATTGATTGCAAGATTCCAGGACATATATATGAATACATACGAGTGAAGTTAAATAAAAGCTTTTAAAATAGGCACATTTTCAAATGTTTGTGTGCTATTAGCAAAGAAATTGCTACTCGTCATTTGAAATGTGTGGTGATTGTGCATCTGTAAGATTTTTTGAACAGAACATTCCGTCTATTTATATGGTTAAATTCACAAAATTTACAGGAAGATAAAATCGCTGTTAGTATAATAACAGTACTCTACATGCCACTTGAGAATTTATTCTGAATAAAACCACTTCCAGAGCCATTGATTATTAAATATAATGAACACGTTAACATATACATTGACCCCGATTTTACCTCTTGTTTACCTCTCCATGTCATCATTCGTAAGCCTTGGTTGAAGGATTTGTTTCAATAATTAAAACATCTCTAATAGCCATATTGTAATATGTTTGCTCATCAAATTTAATTTCAAATAAAAAAATTGTTGAACCGCGAGTCAAGCCCATGTAATCGCTGCTTCGTACATTAGTGTGAGACCTTGCTTTTTTTCCCCGATGTAACATAAATTAATTTATTTGAAGAAACAAAATCTTCTGCATACTTTTGTTTAGGAATCGCTTTGTATTCTGATTTTTTTTCCTTCTGGTAATCATAAAAAACTTTTCTTCGCGATTTTTTTCATCACTGGGAAATGCTTTTATGCATCCTACCTTGCTGTGAAGTCTCAGGTAGGTATGGGACTCGCCACTGTCGGACCATGTCGAAATACCCACTAAAACAAAGCTGCACCATCTTCGTCTTTTGAAACGCCAATCGTCTTTTATAAGCCAGCAAAATATCCCGCCGTATCCATGTTGGTTTGCGTCCCGCTGCCCGATGCAGGTACTCATCGAAGCAGCCATGACTGCCGTTGGCTTTTCGCCCCTGTCTCATCTCGTACTTATGCTTGGAGTTCCCATGGAGAATCAGACGCGATCAGGAGAGTTCAGTTCAGAGAGTCAGAGATCAGACTGCAGTCCAGGACTCTGTTCAGTAACCCCTGGTTACCCTCACCGCTATTATCCTCTGCGGCCTACGCAAAAATGTCTTATTGTAAGAGTCATACAGCCAGTTACCACCCTCCAGTCAGTTACCACCCTCCAGTCCCTGATCTGGCGCGCTCAACACTGGTGGCCGAAGTTATACCACAACTGACAGGAGCGTTGTGATATACCTCCGAACATATATTTTTGGGTGACAAGAATTCGACGAATAGTATTAAACTCTCGACTGGCGTCGGCCCGAGTAAATAGTATATGTTGAGAGATTAGGTTTTATTATTTGTTCTTACTAAATTGTTCATTTTAACTATAGTGAGTCGCAGTTACGCGAGCGATTCAAAATTAGAGCTCCAGGAGCGGAACGCCGTATATGATGCGAGATCTAATTAAACATTATGCAAGGCGGCTTGCTCGCGTTACGTCATAATCTAATCATGCGGCGCCTATTACTGTGGATACCGGTACGAACCAGTTTTTAGTGTTCCGTGTTCAAAATGGTGTTACGGAGTCACGTTATGGATGTATTTTAATAGCAAACGCATGTAGAACCCAGCCACTGCCGCCCGTGACAATAGTTACGAAGTATGAACAAGATTTAAAATGCAGGCAGGAGCAGGGAGATTAGTCCACTCAGTTATTTCACTCTTTACTCTTGATGCAAAGTGTTCGTTTCAAGTTTCAATTTCTAGGGGGGTGAAATAATATCTACTTCAGAAAATAAACTTATTACTTATTTATGAAAATAATATGATGTGTGTTCGCATAAATCATAATTTTATTTGTAAAGTAAAATATTTTACGTAAGTTTAATATAAGAAATAAGGTTAAATTTATTGTACATAGCTCTAAACTAAGTAATGTATCAAAATCAGTTATGGGGAACTGAGTTGGCTACTACAGTAAAATACCTTAAAATATCTATAAAAATGGCAAAATAAATCATGGCTGTTGTATGGGAGCTTCCCCATACATTTTTATTTTTTCTGATTTTTAGTATTTGTTGTTTGTTATAGCGGCAAAAGAAATATATCATCTGTGAAAGTTTCAACTGTCTAACTATCACGGTTCATGACATACAGCCTGGTGACAGACGGATAGCGGAGCCTTAGTATTAGGATCCCGTTTTACCCTTTGTGTACGGAACCCTAAAAAGCCAGACCTATAACCATGTTTTACTACAAAACAACATTTATTTTTGTCCAGCCATATCATTTTGCGCTGACATTTGCGGCAACTCTTATTGTTGCAACTGGATATTAAATAAACATTGTATTAACGTTCTACCTGTTTCTGATATTTCGCAAAGGATTAGAATTTGAATACGGCCTCCGATGTCAGAGGTCACAATTCAACAGTATATGGTTATTGACGATATTCGCTACTGAGGATTACGAAGAGAGGGGTCAGGGTAGATTGCTTTTAACGAAGATTTATGGTTACTTGAGCACTGCTCTTAACTGTTAAGTGAATAGCAAATGAATGAAATAATGAAATAATTTAATATGATAAAACAGTTTAACAAATAAACTAATGCGTTGTTAGGACATCCTTTTAAGTAAGTATATTTATTACCTGTGCCGGGATGTCCCGCTCTTCCTTAGAAAATGTATTTCAAATTAAACTGATTATGTTCTAAATACTTATTAAAATTACTAACAAAATAAAAAGAAAAAAATAATTAGATTAAATTAAATGACGCAGCTTTTGTGAGTGCGTAGCTTCATCCTGCGACATCTTTGACAATAGTACATTAACATTAAACAATAGCAATGTCTCATATTTATTTTTTAATGCGCTCGTAGCGCTGCATCATCAGAGCAGTTCCTACAATTAATATAATAACACTTTTAGAGTGGCAACGTCTCTGTTAACGTATTATGCTATGTCAGCATCTAGTAGGTCAGTGCTCTATCTATAGGCTTGCGGAAAACCCATTGGTTGCCTACCACGCACAGATAACCACGTTAGTTTAATCTGTGCTGGTGCGCAACCATGACTCAGTTACAAGTATCGGGACGAAAGTGAACTACTCTACTCTGAACGAAATTCGGAGGCGCTAGCCGCGCATAGGGTATCAACAACCAAGGGGGGCCATACAACCAAGATTCAATTACCACAAACAGCAATGCATCCGTGACCAGATTATTCAGCGTAAGCGATGTGATGTGACTACCCCCATCCAACTACCACGCAACCGTGACTCACTGCGACCCATAGACGTCCCACTGATGGGCACGGATCTCCCCCACAGACAGCTGCGGGAGGTCTAGAGCATACTCCACCATTAGTTACTACAATAATTTCATTTTCTGCAGAATAACTCACTAACTCACTGTGCTAAATCACTGCTCATGTTGTCAATAGAGGTTGCCGCCACTCAGCCGTGACTCAGCTACCACAGTAACAATGCGTCTGTGACCAGCATACTATATGCTAAGTCAGTTTAGCTCATGTGTGATAATAATATGACCTACTGTAGACGACACAGGTTGTCGGCACGCAACCGTGACTAAACAAAGCTGACGTGTCGAGTCGAGACACGACCGCTAACATAACTTCGCAAACAAAGAGGAGAAAGTGTGTAGTGACCGCACACTGGGACGGGGTTATGCGGCAAACAACCAAACATTATTTATTTTATTTTAATCAACTTTATTGACACCTCTAAAGAGATATACAATAATCATGGGTTTAAATTTATGAATAGTCTAATAAAGATAATAACTATGTAACTGTAATATCAGTAATCATCAGTCGTTGAGTTAGATTGGTGGTTTAATATCTTATTTATTTATTATTATAAATCATAATTCCAAAACGTTCATTCGGGCTAATCCTAAAAACAGATTTCATGAAATTAATGTGATCTATTTTTTTTTAATGAAAAACAGTACCCACGACAACACAGTTGTAACACAACTGGTATGCTTATGAATTAGGCCGACTAACAGGTACAACTGATAGTAAATTTTCACCGTTGCGTCGCGTCGCGAAGCATTCACAATCTTATAAATAAATTATTTTTATAACTACAATCCGAATAAATTAATTATTTTTAAAGCAACCTATCACTACCCAAGGTTATTAAATCAGAACAAAATAAAAAGCGGTTTACTTAGTATATATAATTTCTAGACTTACACCATGACGTTTCCGATTTTATTAACATTATATTACATTGTAATTTTCATATTGCCAACAATTATTCATAGATGTAGGTCAGATTTGTATACGGCATTTTATTATACTGTTGCGTAACAGATTAATTTATCAAAATGTACATATTTTAAAATCTGGCCAAGGTAGCGAATTAGTCTCTATTCTATTATGTAACTTATTTATTTACTGTCATTTTTTTCCATTCATCAACTGTTAAGGTATAAAAAGTATTTGAATTAATTAATGTTGTTAATGTAGTGAATGTAGTGAGTTGGGTGGTATATTCACCAAATCATCTACAACAATGTTTCTCCTCCAGTGACTTGAAGCATCTCGCATAAAGCCGACGCTTTTCTCTCGATTACCGAACATTATACAACCGCCCGACATTGAAACCGACTGACCGCCATACTTATGTGATCCCAAAACCATTAAATTTCGCATGCTGTTTATGGTTACCTGTTGGTACTTGTGAGTATGCGTGTACGCTCGTACATTATATTATCTTCATACTTTTTTGCTGTCGACGTTCACTTCCGTGCTTCGTATTACGGTAATAATTGTTTGGTTTACCCAACTGCGGGTTCGAAACGGAAAAGACAAATGCTTTGTTTGAAATAAAAAATTGAATAGAAAGATTTTTTTATTAGACATTTAAAAATTAATAATATGTCAATACAAAATTGAAATAAAATAATTAAGTATACATTTAAATTTAAAAACAACCCAGATCCCCAGGCCGAGTTCCATAGCCACATTGCTATCACGTTATTATGGTTAAATACAGTAAGTGTCTTTGAATTACCTAAGTTGAGTGCAAAATAAAACTTTCGTTACACCAATGAGCCGTATCTGTATGTGCTAAATCTTGCTAAATCAATAACAGCAGTATAAGGCCTTGACCACAAATTTGTCTCTCAAGCGTCTTGCGTTTTGCGACCGGGCAGCGTCGAACGAAATCTATCCTCTTTCGCGGCGCTGTGGCCACTCCTGAGTGAGGGAATTTGGATTTAAGGATTCCTTTTATCTCGGCAATTGCTCCAGAGGTTCAGGTATGTCACCGCTGTTGAGCGTCGGAACCGGTAATTCATCGCGCAAGCGTACTAGGCGCGCTGAACTGCATCTGAATCCCATCTTGGGTGTCAACACACGAGCATCGCTCGCGCGGCTCGCGTCTGGCGATGCACATGCTCCACCATGGTAGTCATCGTGAGCTGGCGAATCATGTAACATCCCAGGCACCAAACGATCTGTTACCACCGGAGACCGACTGCTCAATGTGCCCTCCGAAGCACTGTAGCACCCATGAAGTCCTCCACTAGCGGTCACCTATCTATAACCTTGTTTTTTTTTGTATAGCGAGTGGGAAACCTTGAAAAGGTACCCGGACGTCGTGGGAGCGACGCCGGGTTATGTGGGACTTTCACCCACTAAAACCCACTCGGTAGCCTGCTCCGGCGCTACAGGAGGGCTCCGGGATCTCTTGTAGAACGCGCCGGTGCCCTCCAGCGCTGCGCCCTAGACGGGCTCTTCCCGGTTTCACAACGCTGTGCAGCCACAAACAGCGTCGTCTTTCCCGGGGTCACAAGATGGACGGTTCGAGATCCCCCTCTCACCGCCCGCAACCCCAGAAGTCCCCTTTTAGTCGCCTTTTACGACAGGCAGGGGCTACCGTAGCACTATTCTGGTCCCGAGCTACAGGGACGACCTATCTACAACCTACTACTTTAAAATTTTAATTTTGTATGCATCTTCGAGGTGATAAGGATGCAAAATGTTCTTATGGTTGTAATTGAAATTATTAATTGAAATTATGTATAATTATATGTATTAAATTGTAATTGCTAATATTTGTATGTCTGAATTGGTTAAGTCACTAATATATAGGTACATTAAGACAAATAAATAATTTGAATGTGAATTTAAGATACCAAAATTTCAAAAGATAATCATTAGTACTTATAGAGCAAGATCCCAGTGCCGCCAGACGTTACTTATTTTCTCACAAACAATTTATATGGGATAAGCTAGTGTTAGTACATACTTTGAGCGTGTGCATACTCGCTAGCTTGGGTAGACGGCCAATTCATTGGTATCAGATGCTGAAAATCGAAAATTTCAGTACCAACTTTTCTTATTTTCTCATGGCTGATTTTCACATATGTTTTAGTTAGTTATGTTACAAATTCATAATAGCTATTGCCAGACACCTTCCGTCGGCCCTTACCCTTGCCAGACGCCTTAAAGATCCAGAAAAAATGATGTAAGTTTACTTATTTTCTCAAGCTTGATTTTTATGCACGACACTTGGGGAACTATTTCAACACTGTTAGTCAGCAGCCAGACCAATTGGATGGGCCAAACGTCCAGCCAGACACATATAAAGTGCCGCTAGGTATAGAGCGTGAGGTCATTATTTGTACGATTGAGAGTGACAAATTAAAGTCTCAGTACTGATTTTCACATATGTTTTAGTTAGTTATGTTACAAATTAATAATAACTATTGCCAGACACCTTCCGTCGGCCCTTACCCTTGCCAGACGCCTTAAAGATCCAGAAAAAATGATGTAAGTTTACTTATTTTCTCAAGCTTGATTTTTATGCACGACACTTGGGGAACTATTTCAACACTGTTAGTCAGCAGCCAGACCAATTGGATGGGCCAAACGTCCAGCCAGACACATATAAAGTGCCGCTAGGTATAGAGCGTGAGGTCATTATTTGTACGATTGAGAGTGACAAATTAAAGTCTCAGTACTGATTTTCACATATGTTTTAGTTAGTTATGTTACAAATTAATAATAACTATTGCCAGACACCTTCCGTCGGCGGTTACCCTTGCCAGACGCTTTAAAGATCCAGAAAAAATGATGTAAGTTTACTTATTTTCTCAAGCTTGATTTTTATGCACGACACTTGGGGAACTATTTCAACACTGTTAGTCAGCAGCCAGACCAATTGGATGGGCCAAACATCCAGCCAGACACACATAAAGTGTCGCTAGTAGTCCGGTCAATTTAGAAAATTGAAATAAAGAAAATTCCGACAGAGCCAAATCTTCGTAGAGACCTTAGGTTTACCACAAGGAATAAAGTGTCAAAAGTCCCAATCAGTCCCGTGCGCTTAGGGACTTATTCGGGGCCCAAGGTCAAAATTTTAGGTATTTTGGATTTTTCTCGAAAATGGTAAGTTTTATCGAAAAAGTACCTTAGAGCAAAGTTGTAGATCTTAAAATTCTCTATAAAAATGGTCTCTATGATTTTTTCTCTAAGACCCACTATTTTCCAGATATTGCGCTTGTAAGAATCATGTTCTACATAGTATGCACACATATGCCACGTATACAAGAGAGGAGAGCAGGGGGCAGTAAATTTCGAATCGGTTCCAAAGTATTATTTATCAATTTCCAACCCCAGTCTTCAGGGTTCAGTTCATTGCCTTGCCATGTCTGAACTTGATAGTATACCTACTCGAAACAAATGTTGAGTAGCAGATGCCGATGTTGGAGGAAGACAAGATAGCTGTACTTGCTTTTTGTTTCGTGTATTTTTTACAAATGTTAAATATCTGTTATTCAAGTAGAGGGGATTCGGTAAGGGACCGGCGGTCATTTTAGAGTAAATTTTCTTAGAATAGTATATAATGTATACATAAAAGAGACACGAGTAGGCATTTTTGCTTGTTTGAGTACCTAAATATGTATATACGTGGCATATGTGTGCATACTATGTAGAACATGATTCTTACAAGCGCAATATCTGGAAAATAGTGGGTCTTAGAAAAAAAATCGTAGATACCATTTTTATAGAGAATTTTAAGATCTACAACTTTGCTCTAAGGTACTTTTTCGATAAAACTTACCGTTTTCGAGAAAAATCCAAAATACCTAAAATTTTGACCTTGGGCCCCGAATAATTCCCTAAGCGCACGGGACTGATTGGGACTTTTGACACTTTATTCCTTGTGGTAAACCTAAGGTCTCTACGAAGATTTGGCTCTGTCGGAATTTTCTTTATTTCAATTTTCTAAATTGACCGGACTACTAGCGACACTTTATGTGTGTCTGGCTGGACGTTTGGCCCATCCAATTGGTCTGGCTGCTGACTAACAGTGTTGAAATAGTTCCCCAAGTGTCGTGCATAAAAATCAAGCTTGAGAAAATAAGTAAACTTACATCATTTTTTCTGGATCTTTAAGGCGTCTGGCAAGGGTAAGGGCCGACGGAAGGTGTCTGGCAATAGTTATTATTAATTTGTAACATAACTAACTAAAACATATGTGAAAATCAGCCATGAGAAAATAAGAAAAGTTGGTACTGAAATTTTCGATTTTCAGCATCTGATACCAATGAATTGGCCGTCTACCCAAGCTAGCGAGTATGCACACGCTCAAAGTATGTACTAACACTAGCTTATCCCATATAAATTGTTTGTGAGAAAATAAGTAACGTCTGGCGGCACTGGGATCTTGGACCATTAGGTAAATGTAATAGGCAAAAATAAAAAAAACTAGACTGTTTAACGAAGTAGCAAAGTCGTTGCAAGTGAACCGCCACTGTAAACTCATCCTAAGGATCACTTGACACGACTAGCTCGGCTGGCAGCTAGACCTCTCTACGCAAATGGGACTGTTACACAACGAAGCACCACTTGTACGAGGCAGTTTGCAAATAGCCTTATCTGTGTATCTGTTTGCTTGATCGTAACAATTTATTGGCACTGTTGAGCACGTGGTTCCTGTAGTGAGAGGGCTTAGGCCGCGGACAAGCCAGGACAAGTGCTGATTGGAAAAAGTCAGCGTGACTTACATTGGAAAAAGTCAGCGTGACTTACTCCGAGAACTTTCAAGGTGTCACGACGTCGCCCGTTATATAGATCGTTATTTATCATCATATTTCAATTACTTTGGTGTAATGCCTAGAACAGGGACGAATTTTTGATCGGATTGCACCGCAGTTACAGTTTTCTTTCAGCTGATATCCAGGCATAATAATATCTCAGTCTTAGTTCAGTTGTTTAATATCCTGTATGTCTCATAGGCTATCAGATCAGCAGCTCATCTCAAGGATCATTTCAGTCTTTACTAGGGCCACAGAAAAAAGAATGTCATCATCATCATCATCATCATCACCAGCCTTTAGTGGCCCACTGCTGGACATATGCCTCTCCTAAACTCCTAACGCCGCTCCGACCGCTCCTGTGCCTTCTGAATCCAGCGGTTTCCCGCTATAAAATAATATAAGTACCTACGTATAACTATGGCCAAATTCCTGTGCAATAACTACGAGTATAATCTTAGCAAATATAATATAATAGCGGTGATAGCCCTGTGGCTATCGAACTCGCCTCTCACTCGAGCGGTCCGGGTTCAAACCCAAGCGGCACGCACCAAAGACTTTTCTAAGTTATGTGCGATTTAAGAAATTAAATGTCACTTGCTATAACGGTGAAGGACACATCGTGAGAAATACTGCCAGCCTGCCTGCATGCCTGAGAGTTCTTCATAATGCTCTCGAAGGCATATGAAGCCTGCCAATCCGCACTTTGCCAGCGTGGTGGACCTTAGTCCACCAGTTAGCCACGTTAGTTAATTAGACCTTAGCCTAATCCCTTTCATTCTGAGAGAAGACCCGTGCCCCACAATGGGACAAAGAAAGGGATGTGACAGGGGCGTAGCTATCCGTATCAGCCGTATCAATGATACGGGGCCCCCGCTACAAAAACTTTGATACTGGCCCCTCCAAGGCACGCTACGCCACTAGGGTGATGATGATGATGATAATCTTAGTACTATAGCTATTATTTCAATAGCATCCATCTTCATCATCCATCCAAATGATGATGACTCACAATAATAACTCTGAGTCGAGCCGTAACTGGAGCAGGTAGGTGTAAAGTGGATGATTATAGATATCGGAGCGAAATGCATAAACAAATTGTGAAATATAATTCGGCCTTGCCACTTTTTCGTGCTGTACAGCTGCCTAGTCCGATCCGATAGCTGTTTGCTGGACTCGAATTAGAGTACATTTTAAATGGTTGTGGTCTTATCGAGTGATTGAGGTATGATTTTCGGGGTCTGCGGTTCAAATTCTGGGCAGGCACCTCTGAATTATGAATTTATCAATCTCGATGTAACCAATATTATGTATAAATTTAAACGTATAAAAATCTCTAAGTTAATTCAATAATATTTAAAAGAGGTTATGTGTTTTTATTATTATGTTACCTCCCGCAGCTATGTCTGAGGGGAGACCCGTGCCTAGCAGTGGGACGTCTATGGGTCGCAGAGATGTGAGTTATTCTTACCAGTCTTACCCAAAGATACCACCTCACTACTTATATGAAATATTATTATTATGTATTTCATTTAAATTTCACCGGGACTCGCATAGAAAACCAGGTAATTTAGGTCCAACACGTAGAGGCCCCTTTGAGACATTTAATGAGTTATAATAAATAAATATCATGGACATCCTCATACACGGCCATCTGACGCCAACCTACTCAGAGCCTGTACATAATTTATAATTGTACATTTTTAAATACATAATTATAAAGATATTAATAATATCTAGACACAGAACAATCACAAGTCAACGTCAAACGTATGTGTCCTGAGTGGTATTAGAACCCACGACCCCTGGCGAAACCTGCAGGCTCACTACATATTACGCCAACCTGCCATTGTGATTATTATTACTTGGTCACCAACCTACAACTACAACTTAAAGCTGCTAATCATACTAAACTATCAACACTTCTCTGATGTCAAAGCACTAACCACGATTTAAAACAGTCGATGAGTCAACTCAAAACAGTTGAGTCTTGTCATGTCTTGGCCTCTTGTTACCAATATATCGCAGCGATCAGATTGTTATGATATTAGATTTCGATACTTAGGTACATACTACATCGGAATACGATCTGTGTAACTGGAATCTGTTTGATATTTGATTTCTGATAGTTTATAAATGTCCAGATCTGAATATTAATTACTGTGTCACTCCTATGCAATAGCGGCAGAATTATCTAGAAAGATTAACAGGTTAGTGGACCTTAGGTGTACCGTATCGTAGTAGATAAGTACGCGCTAAGAAAAGAAAATAGCTCGCGAGTAGCGCTAATATCGAAGCATTAGTAAATTTATATTTTTAGTCGAAGTAGTATCAGATTTTATAATTACTATATTTATTCTATATTTTATTACTGAACGATTCGTGAGTATCTATATTTATAGTTGAAGTTACCGGCTTACTCACGTGTGATTTAAGTCGGAAATAGGCCGACTAGTATCGCGGGTACGGCGTACACTGTACGCAGTGTACGCCGTACCCGCCGCGAGCGCGTTCACTCCAGAAGATGATCATCGTAATAGATCAAAACTAGTCGGCCTATTTCCGACTTAAATCACACGTGAGTAAGCCGGTAACTTTAACTAAGAATCTATATATGTTTATATAATTAAATAAATAAATATAACATACGAAAAAACAAAAATAACGAGTTAGCATAAGTTATGTTGCTTAATAAAAGCAGCACAGATGGTTAGGGGTTTTGGTTTAAATGGCTTGGTTTAAATAGGTTAAGCATGATTTCTATTTACATACATATACATAGCTCTACATAAGGCACATTTTTAGAACTTCCGAGGAGGTGCTGCGGAGTGAGCCGTAGATGTTTGAATCTTTTATGAATTTAATCTGTTCCGAACATTATTTTTTCTAGTTAAGACAATAACAAAATCTCATGAAAAAAAGCGCATTGTATTTTGGCTTGCGCCGTGATGGTACATGCATTGTCATCGGGAGGTAATTATCACGGTCGATATACAGCACTGCACGGGGGAGTCCCCGAAGGCGAGTTAGCAGCTAATGAATGATATCAAAAAGGAGAAAAACCTCCCAGACACGGCATGCGGTGAGACTGCGGGCCCCATTAATAAATCTATGGCGGGCCCTATTAAAATTAAATATTGTACTGTGTTGTATGATGATTAATAAAATGAGCTACGAACTCTCAGCTTAGTTGATTTTAATATGTTCGGTTGCCGATTTTTTTTTAAATCGCAGTTCGTGTATTGTTCCATCACAACTTTGACGGATGGTAGGTTTTTAATCTGTCCTGCTATTTATTTAAACATGCAGAAATGGGGTGCCCTTCTAGGTACTGTAGGCACTGCGAAATACAGAGATAATAACTTTGTATTCGCAAAGTTTAATGCAACGCGGCGTCGACATGATCGATCGTACTGATATAGATCTTATTTCAGATCATTCAGATACCTGGTGAGATCACGATCTGTCACCAACATGGCAATGATGCTCAATCTCTCGAGCGCTCAATCGACCGCTCAGAGATTCGGGTTTGAGTCTAATCTTTGCGCTCTGAAAGATGCACACTAAATCTGATCAAATATGTGCAACTTTTGTTTAGTCTCGTAGCGTAGCGTCAATGAAATTTTGCCACTAGCGGTCACCCATCCACAAACCGACCGCGCCTGTCGTTGCTTAACTCTGTCCACACAATGAATCGACGTGAGCCATTGGGCTATGGACGCGACGCTAGGGTACATACTTGTAGGTATTTATTGCATTAACTATCGATTCTGGTAGGTTAAGGTTGACACAAGTACAAAGCTGGATTATGAAGATCCGCCTATGCAGCTCACACCAGTACGGCAAGTATGGCAAGGTGTCGTTAACACTGGCTTAGTCGTTGCGAAACTGGTGAAGGTCATCGCTGTGATAATTACTTACTAAACTTGGTACAGTTTTGTTATTTAGTTACGTTAATTGGAACTAGTGGACGCCCGCAGCTTCGCTCGCGTGGAATTAGACATAATAATAGACTCTTCTTAACGCGTTAACTTTAGCTCCACAAATTTGTACCTAATGAATCCGTGAATGTGTTATCACCTATGTTTATTTTACACCCATAATTTCATGTATCTCCCATGATCAAGTCAATGGACTTGATAAATCTGTACCAGTTTTGATACGTCATTGTCATCTTATATTCCATACTATCCATACTCCATACTAATAGGGGTTAAAAGGTTCTATGAAAGTTTTGTCATTTTCAGAACTAGAAGCATAAAATTTATATTTTAGGCTGTTGATTAGATATAAATAAGTATGGCATTCAAAGTTTGTAAAAATGTTACCCTTAACCCTTAGCGTCATAATTATTGTGGAAAAAAAAAAACAATATAATCTAGCTTACCATGAGATAGTGACCTAAACTCAGTTCACTGAGGCCACAAAAGACGAGTAGGACAGAAGTTCTGGACTTAAAACAGATCACATTAAAATTTAAATAGACAACTAACCAAAACAAAAATGTACTTTAATGTACATAGGATGAAATGATACATTCAAACGAGGGTACTTATAGAAAAAAGAAACTGACAGATAAGGTCAGATATAAACATTGACTTATTATAACTTAAGTCAATGGTTAAAACAAAAGATACGACAAGTAGGTAGGTGAATAATAGCTACCCTATACAAAAAAAATTGAAGGGTAGGTATTCAAATTAGATACGTATTCACCACCATAACCCTTTCTTTGTCCTTACTGTTGGGCCGTTACAGCAAGTAAGATTTAATGTTTTGAAATGCAAAAACTTAAAAAAGACATTCAGGCGTGCCGCTTGCATTTGAACTCTGACTCCCACGAGTGAAGTGCGTTCGATAGCCACTGGGCTGTCACTACCCAAATACGTATACAAAATGTTATTTATGTAGGTAAACCATTTTATAGTTATAAATAACCTAGATTGTATTTGGCATTGTAGGTACCATCATAAACAATCTAAGCATATTGTGCAAATAAAGTAAATGAGCGCTTTCTTAAAAAACTGTGCTAAAACAGCGTAACTGAGAAAAAGCCTATTGAGGAAATAACATTGTGGATTTTAAATGAAATTCCGTTTAGATTTACATTGATTTATCAGTCTATAGTTTCAATATAGACTCATAACATATTAACTAGTACTAGGTAGCGTAGTCGCAACCTAAATAATTATATTTTTGATTGAAATTGAATATACAGTGTAAACTCTATATTGCGACACTGAAGGGACTGTGCATTTTATGGCGTTATAGAGAGTTGTCGTTAAATGGAGAGAAGAAACATCAGAATTAGATAAAGAAAAAGTTTATTTCCGACAATTGTTAGTAGTTATGTGCATAAAAAAGAATGTTATTTGAACGCTATTGCGTATAGTCTGTTATTTTTGTCTGACGTCTTTTGCTGCACCAGTAATTTTGTTGTATTTTTTTACTTATTTTATTCATATCTAGCAATAGATAGATAGACACTAGCAAATCATGGTCAACAACAGTCTACACGTACAAGCAATCCCAATTTGTAAACAAAAGAACGAATTTCTTAGAAAGTTCGGTATGCATGATAGTAGGGGAGCCCAAGAGGGGATTTTGCGGGATACTCAAGCGCGTAAGTTTAATATACAGTGGGATACCTTGTACCCGGTTAAGTACCTCCACCAAATATGAGCCCCATATATAAATGGGGCCGTCAAGGATAAAGGATCAGATTAGTAAAAAAAAAAAATTTGTCATCAGAAATTCTTGAGCGCGTTAGATTAAGGTAGGGTGAGTTAATTACATGCTAAAAAGTGTATATTCCACTAATCTTACAATTTGAGAGTAACGTAAAGAAAGGGGAACTACTCTCAAATTGTAAGATTAGTGGAATATGGGCTACAAAGTTGTAGCCCTCCCCTTTCTTTACGTTACTCTCAAATTGTAAGATTAGTGGAATATACACTTTTTAGCATGTAATTAACTCACCCTACCTTAATCTAACGCGCTCAAGAATTTCTGATGACAAATTTTTTTTTTTTACTAATCTGATCCTTTATCCTTGACGGCCCCATTTATATATGGGGCTCATATTTGGTGGAGGTACTTAACCGGGTACAAGGTATCCCACTGTATATTAAACTTACGCGCTTGAGTATCCCGCAAAATCCCCTCTTGGGCTCCCCTACTATGATGCCGACAGTCGAGTTTATTGCGGGCTAGGATAATAAAGCGACAATAGATCGTACACAGCTGCGCAGTTTTTACTAATTTTAGCAACTTAAAAGGTATTTTTTATTAGATACTCAACAATTGTTGTCGTTATTGAGAGTGGGTGTAATGCTATGTAGAGGTAAACATTGTATGAAAGACAAGCTAAACCAACCAAAGCCAATTGATTTCGACGCTTAAGGGAGTTTGTCGTTAAATAGAGTGACGTTACATGGAGTTTACACTGTATTTTCATTTTCTTAATGTTCTTTCTATTGCGTTAGTACAAAACAATTGGTGATAACGCTGATAAAAAACAGTTTAAAAATAGTTTTTTTAACTAACATATATATGTAAACATCTTATTACATACATATCAACAAGTTATATGTATGTACTAACAAGAAAAAAAATTATGAACAAATCTTAGCTACTCACTTTTCGACAGATGGTGTCTTGAATAATATTCACTTCACAAAACTCATAAATCGCACTTGTTCACAACAAAAATGCACTGCGTTCTGCACATCGCGTATAAAAAATCGTTAAAATAAAATTCACCAAAATAGATACTGGCACACAGTAATAAAGCTTTTGAAATAGGGAATTAAAAAAATAAAATTGGCGCCAATTTATTTAAATAATTATACTACTTCAGACTTTTTAACGACAATGTTACTTTAACCACAAATAAATGGAACCAGTCGACGCGAAAAATGGCGGTATATTTTGTTATGATGCAACCGGCTTTAAAAGAATTTAGATAAAAGAATGAATTTTAAAAAGTGTGTCATGCATGCGGGCTGTCAAACTGGCGGCGGGCCGAGTTACGTAAGGCGTGTACGCGGAGCCAGCTAGCTGTAGAAACTGAAAGTGGTTCCCGTAACCCCACCCTGATGCTACCACGGTTAGGTAATTACCATTAATCCCATTTTCATAATAGCGTACATCCGATGCCATTGTTGTCGAGTCGATGGTGTTTGTTGACGCCGTCTCGGATTCGATTATGGTTCCGCATGCGAAAGTTGTTACTCAACCGAACGGAACCAATCCAACTAGTGATCCGTTGGATTTAATTTATTTTATAATATTATGCTGCCATAATTTACCTAAGTAATTTGAACCAGCTTTAAGTTAAGTACTTACCAATTAAAACTGTTTTAATAATTTGAATTTGCGTTTGCGAATTTGCGAGCATTTAAAAATCTAACGTAAACTATTTTAGAATCCTACTAGTATAAGTTTGACCTAGGTCAGAGAGAAATAACGAAGTTGCCGCCATTTCTCTCAAGTCTCAACGATGGTAGGTACCTGCACACCGTTTAGTATGATTTGTGACTGATCAAATTTCTCTTCCAATACGTATCTTGCTACGACTATTTGAGGATCAATGAACACAAAATAAGTTTGTGATATAGGTTCGTATACCTACTTAATCGTTGACAGTAGGTGCTGTAGCAGGCCTTAGCGGTGCAGTTCCTTATCTATACCTACTGTACGTCTATTTACAGATTCAAGGACGTCCAGAAATTCGTTCAGACTGAACGAATTTCCGAATGAAACGAGAACCAATGAGAAACTAACCATAGGACTTACTGGTGAAGTAACCTGGAATCCTAAAAAAAACCTAATGAATAAAATATCCTGAACTATATTCCTCACGCCCACAATTTAGTCGCCATTATCTACCCACAGTGGCTGAATCTCGGGATTATTTAAATTCTTCCCATCAATAATTTATTACATACTAGTGGACGCCCGCAGCTTCGCTCGCGTGGAATTAGACATAACAATAGTAAGTAATATTATATAGCCTATGTCACTCTGTGAAGATCCAGCTTTCTAATGGTGAAAGAATTTTTGAAATCGGTCCAGTAGTTTTTGTGTGAAAAAATTACAAACAAATGTTTCCTCTATAAAATATTAGTATAGACTTTGTATCTGCGTATAATTTTGATTGTACGATAGACATTGCTGAGAATCAACCTTCGTGAGACGTTTTGCCACGGTACGGACCGGATGCCTCTTAATAATTTCCTGCGGCGGATTGGCGCATGTAATCTCATTGTTTTTGTAATTCTCTCACAATTATTCGGTGCATTGTAAAACCATGTACCTTTTTTATGGATATATAACAAACGTGCTTGAAGCACCACCCATCCGCTGCCGCCCATGACAACTGACTGACTTTCAACAAAACTCAAATAGGGACTGGGATGGTTAGTACAGTTAGCTGAGAGAGTTAATTAGAATATTAGTTGGAGGTTCGTGGGTATGAGGACTGGGGACTGTTAGTAACAGTCCTGTTAGTTGGTGTTAATAATAGTCCAGTTAGTAATTGTTAGTGAGACTCGTTCAAAGTCAGTCACAAATGTGTTACCCTTGAGGACTAAGATGGTCGCCTCTAAAGAAGTGTAACCGGAAACCACACCTTTCCACCTCCCTACAAACGGGAGATTGGTTGCATTTGTTTTAAAAATAAAATCTTGACAATTCCGGTTTTTCAATGTACCGGCTGTGCTATTTACCTGATTGGTACATAGCACAGCCGATATATCATACTAGTGGACGCCTGCAGCTTCGCTTGCGTGGAATTAGACATTCACTAACTTCAAAAACGGCAAAGTTTCATACTAACTTTGCACCCCCGTTTTACCCTCTTAGGGGGTGAAATTTCAAAAATCCTTTCATAGTGTTCCCCTACGCGATAAAAGGAACCTCTGTGCAAAATTGCAAGATTCTAGCCCTTAAAGTTTAGGCCCTGCGTTGATATGTCAGTCAGTCAGTCAGTCACCTTCTCCTTTTATATATATAGATTCAAACATTGCATGGAAAGGTTATTTAGAGATTTGCAGTTGAACAATTAAGATCTCATAACAACGTCCAGCGTTTAAGAAATTAAATGTCACTTGCTATAACGGTGAAGGACATATCGTGAGGAAACCTGCATGCCTGAGAGTTCTTCATAATGTTCTCGAAGGCATGTGAAGTCTGCCACTCCGCACTTGGCCAGCGTGTTGGACTAAGGCCTAATCCCTCCCATTCTCAGAGGATACCCGTGCCCAACAGTGGGACAAAGAAAGTGTTGTGATGATGATGAACAACGTCCAAAGGAAATATGTAGACGTTGGTATTTTAGTCGGTTTTATCACGGGTTTTATTATCAGTACCAGGGTCTTAACTTTTAGGGTCTGCTGGAGTAAAAAAAACATCATAATAATTTTACTCTTTATTCCAGTTCGAATCGGATAACAACTCACATGTCACCAGCATTGATAGACAATAATAATCGTAGTTTCGAATTTGTAGTAAGTTCCAACAATCATGATTTCAATTCAAGTAACTTACGCGTAAGTATGACGTCATACCCACATGACGTCATACCCACTGAAGAACGTACCCAATGGTATCGCGCCATAACAGTCACCCCTTCGCATTCCAATGCCTACCAACATTAATTACATCACAATTATATTCTCTTTCAGAGACTTTTTCCATATTTACACAAAATAACTTCAAACTTATAGATCCATAACAAACTGCATTATTTTACTTGCACGGATAATTTGAAAATATTCGGATGCTGCAAACGGTTATGCTTGAAAAAGTTCTCTTTTAATTAAGTTTTATGTTGTATTAAGCTTTGGGAAAAGTTATAAAAGTAGCAGCAGGTATCGTAAATCTAGTTTGAGACGTTGTTGTATTCGTGACTTAAAAATAAGCGATAGATAGGAACGTTGATGATATGTTACAAAAAAACATGGTTAAAAACAAATATTGCAAGAATAATGTAATATTAAACTTCAAATGAAATTCTATCATTACTATGTAACTGGCTTAGTTCGAAAATTGTCTTTTACCACAGCAGAGTTTTCAAGTTCATTTTCGTCAACCATTTAGTTTTTGTTTAATGCAACTTATTTTTTTAAAAGCAAGCTTGTAATATTTCTTTGATATTTTGACACGAAAATACACCGAAGTATTGACACAGTACGAGACAAAAGCATTTTTCTAATATTACTTTGTTCAAAAATATCTTGAAATCTATTTACACTTACCATAAACAATTTATCATCCCTGTTGACTTAACGTAATGATTTAACGTTCCGTATCCTTTACTATACAGAAATAAATATTTCTAATTGTACAACAACCAGGTACATTAAATAAGTACACATTTTGATTACAAAAATATTGTTAAATACATAGTATAATATAAAAATAAATGAATTTAAACCACAGATTATACGGATAGCGAAGAATATATTAAACCTGTGAAGTTATTTTAGAATATTGCAGTAAAGAAATAACCTATTTGGTGACGCCGTAAAGATCTGTATGACCATACAGCAAAAGTCATTCTAAAAAAAAAGAAATAATGTTTTTCTACGATAGCTATAACCAAGTGTATGGATCTAAAATAACGATAAGGATAGAATATAGTTTTACTTGTTATGATATGATTCAATTTAGTTTAAACTACATTCATACTACACTTAATTAAATACTAGCCGTGGTCTAAAATCTTTCAAAAATAATTCATGATACAATTGAAATTGAGTTTACCTTTTATTTATATGCAACTAAGAAACTGTAACAGAAACCATGTTCATTTTATACATATTTATAATGTATTATATTAATATAGTAAATACAATACAGACAAATAAATACAATATTGGGTTTTAAGACCTCTATTGCGAAAGTTTTTTATCTACATATTTTTAATCTATTTTCATGCAAAGTGCTGTTAAACGACTAGATGCACTTTTCCACAGAAGCTAGTTTATCCTAAGCATGCATTTGTCAAATAAGACTTGATATAAATCTTCAAAACTAAACAATTAATATAATGTATTATATTTTATATTTGTGTACTAGTAAATTCAATTAGCTAATTAGTTCAGTAATTGAAGGTCTTAAGATGTAAATACAACTATTTAAATAGATACCAAAGGCTGAGTTGCATCATTAAAATTGTCAAGAATTACTCAAAACAATAATAAAATATCGCTGCAAAATTAGTTTCAACTTACAACAATAAATTTATCACATAAAAACGCTTAATCGATACATCGATACATCGATACAACTTCAATATTTATCGATAATAATGACAGTTTGAGCCATTTTTCAATATCAATTACAAACCTTATAAAACAACAATTTGTGTTTTAACTGAATGTTCAATTTAATTGATCTGGCACGAATAATGATTGAAAAGACAATATGAAGACTTAAAAAAATCACATTAAGATAAATACGTCATTTATCTTTGTGTGAAGTCAACATATCGATTTATATGGCATACGAGTCTTATATCAGTCAAATCATTAAACTAAACCGCTTATGCCACGTTTTACGTATAAAAATAAACGAATTATTTTATACAAAAATTACAAATTATGTCAGTAAATATTATAAAATATGTCAATAGATAAACAAATACTCTTTGTTACAAGTAGTTAAATTTATAAAATAGTACTCAAGAAAATCATTTATATGTACATCAAGGAAACCAAATGGAAACTTAAGATATAATTGCAAAATTACGTCTGAACTAATGTTCAAAATCGGTCATTATAAAACTATAATGGTCAACTCCATTTCCACTCTGTGAAGATATCCTACATTTTCTATGTCGTCATACTTGTTTGTGCTCTTCACATAATAAATTAATTAATAATCGTCAGCGGGAGCAAAAATAGAATAAATTGTTTCTATTTTCGTCATTTATATTAGTCCAAATTTATCCTGATTCCGTTAGAACCACATTGGACTGATATTAATCTTTTCCATAGCGATTGGACCTTCAAAACTTATCACCAATTTGACAGAAATCTAACAACTATTATTACTACTAAAATATACATACATCTAATATATTTAATTTTCATTAATATTCAGACATTCTACTAATACGACAAATTTCATCAGGAAAGACCGACCACAGCCATAAGACCGCATACAAAAATATCGTAAGCCTATATTAATGCATCATACTAAGTCCTCTAACGCTTTGTATTATCACAATACTAACAGTCTATTAGAGAACTATGAAACTACTAAAGTAAAGATCCGACATCTAAATCAGTCATCCCACTTCTTATGTGAACCTTATTTCTTTTTCTTTTTCTTATGGTAGTTTATTCACGTATGGGGTCAACCCCATGCATGATTAAGAAGGTATGCAGTACTGTGGGTACTTGTGATGGGCGGTACCTTCTTTTGGCCCGAGCCAGCGCCGTGGCCGCCAGGCAAGTCAGTCGTGGCCTTAAAGCTGAGCGAACGATGGGTTCCGCAGCACCTGAAAAGTCAATTTTATTCACATGGCATAACATCACGCCTGTATCTCACCGAACGGGTAGAGGTCTACATCTATTCACCAGTTTGATTTGCTGCTGCTGTCGCTGCGACCCATAGACGTCCCACTGCTGGGCACGGGTCTCCCCCACAGACACAGCTGCGGGAGGTCTGGAGCATACTCCACCACGCTGCTCCAATACGTATTGGTGGAGGGGTTAGTGGCCAACCCAGTGTCGAATGTTCTCAAGCTACCCGAAGGTCTTCGACAAGGCTTAACGATTGTTTTCTCCATTGAAAACAACCGGGACCAACGACCACGGTAGCGCGCATAAAATGTTGCCACAAGAAGTGAATTATTGTTCTAAGACGATCACAGTTGTCATTGGCGGCAACGGGTGGGTCCTTCATACTCGTTTGATATCTTATATCCATAAAAAAAACGCATTCCACGCGAGTCTCATGTTATTGTACACGAGTTATACTTACCTATCTATATATATAAAAGGAGAAGGTGACTGACTGACTGACTGACTGACTGACTGACATATCAACGCAGGGCCTAAACTATAAGGGTTAGAAACTTGAAATTTTGCACAGGGGTTCCTTTTATAATGTAGGGGAGCACTAAGAAAGGATTTTTGAAAATTCACCCCCTAAGGGGGTAAAACGGGGGTGCAAACTTA
This sequence comes from Carterocephalus palaemon, assembly GCA_944567765.1. Classification (NCBI taxonomy): domain Eukaryota; kingdom Metazoa; phylum Arthropoda; class Insecta; order Lepidoptera; family Hesperiidae; genus Carterocephalus; species Carterocephalus palaemon. The sequence goes on along the minus strand of OX155655.1, from coordinate 2,652,314 downwards.
GTATGAAACTTTGCCGTTTTTGAAGTCAAGTGGGCAACCTGAACGCGGGCAGACGTCGTTGATAGGTCTAATTCTACGCGAGCGAAGCTGCGGGCGTCCACTAGTTAAATATAATATGTACGCATCCATCCATCCATTAGCCTTTTGAGGTCCACTGGTGGACATAGGCCTCTCCTCTCCTAAACAACACCACTCCTACCCGTCCTGTGCCTTCGGAATCCAGCGGTTTCCCGCCGTCTTTTCGGGTCGTCAGTCCACCTTGTCAAATGGCGACCTATAATACTTTTTACTAGTTCAAGTCGAAGTATTTACCCATTCTTATAGACAATTAAATGATGTTATTCATTCATTCAACAGGCCCGTTGGCGCAATCGGTAGTGACCCTGTCTGTTGGGCCAGGGGTCGTGGGTTCGAATCCCACACAGGACAAATATTCGTGTGACGAACACTTGTATTAAAATTTGTTCTGTGTTTGAATGTTAATAATATTATCTATTTAAGTATGTATTTAAAATATATATGTATGTATGTATATCAGTCTGTGACACCCATAACACAGGCTCGCGCCTACCTTAGGGTCAGATGGCCGTGTGTGAGATTGTCCAAGATATTTATTTATTTACTAGTGGACGCCCGCAGCTTCGCTCGCGTGGAATTAGACATAATAATATATGTTTATTTTACATCATTACAAAATTTTTACAAACTTTCAATGCCATATTTATTTATATCTAATCAATAGCGTATAATATAAATTTTATGCTTCTAGTTCTGAAAATGACATAACTTTCATATAACCTTTCAACCCCCTTTTCAACCCCTTACAACACTTTTTTCCAAATAAAAAGTAGTCCTTTCTCAGGCTCTAGACTATATGTGTACCAAATTTCATTTAAATCGGTTCAGTAGTTTTGGCGTGAAAGCGACACAGACAGACAGACAGAGTTACTTTCGCATTTATAATATTAGTATGGATTATTTATTTATTTATTTATTCATTCAGTCATTCCACTCACCTCCTATCGATGCCAGCAGCGGCGTGATGCCTTCGTAGTCTACGGTATCCACGTGGGCCCCTTTAGATATCAGCTCGCAGACCACCGCGCACAGCGCCTCACTCCACTTATCCCTCTCGTTATCTGAAAACATGTACACGATTTTCTAAAACATCTTCATTTGTCAGAAAATCCGGCTTGAAGGACCAAAAAACTGTAGGGGGTACTACAGCTTGGGGATGGGCGAGCCCAAATAAATGAGTACACCCAGTGAGTGCAGTTTTAACACTAATTTATTATAGTAAAAATGCTTATGTGATGTGATGAGTATGTGTGAAGCGTTAGCACACACGCTGAAAAGTCGCCACGCGCTAAAGGTGTTTTCTTACAGCACGTGTACGGTTCATTGCCTCGTACACAAATGTTTAGCTTAGATTTAAAAAAATCACCGCGAGTGGTATAAATAACAACGGGCGTGACCGCTGGTGGCAACATTTCATGGGTGCTACCGTGCTTCGGAGGGCACATTAAGCCATCGGTCCGGCTATGTTCTCGTCGAAGACCTTCGGGTATCTTGGGAACATTCGACACTGGATTGACCACTAACCCCTCCCGCAGCTGTGTATGTGAGCAGAATCCGACAGTGGGACGTCTTTGGGTTGTATTTATTTATTTATTTGCATTGAATACATGTAATTTAACAAGGTGTTATTAGTCTATGGTGTAGTATTCAGCTATATCTTACTAATAGCATGCAAATATTAGTATGGAAGTATGGATAGTATGGATTATATCTAATCATCAGCCTAAAATATAAATTTACTTAATGCTTCTAGTTCTGAAAATTACAATACTTTCATATGACTTTTCATCACCATTTACAACCCATTACAACACGTTTTTCCAATTAAAAAGGTAGCCTATTTCCTTTCTCAGGCTCTAGCTAGACTATCTGTGTATCAAATTTCATTTAAATCGGTTCAGTAGTTTTGACGTGAAGGCACGTAGGGCACGTAAAGGCGTCGGTCCCGGCTGTTTTTCAATGCTGGAAACAGTCGTTAAGCCTTGTCGAAGACCTTCGGGTGGCTTGAGAGCATTCGACACTGGGTTGGCCACTAACCCCTCCGCCAATCCGCATTGGAGCAGCGTGGTGGAGTATGCTCTAGACCTCCCGCAGCAGTGTATGTAGGGGAGACCACTGCCCAGCAGTGGGACGTCTATGGGTCGCAGCTAATTGTAATGTATAATAATTGTAGCTAGTTATTATTTCCAAGTAGCTAGCTATTTCCATTTTTCCCCCCCGCAGTCTGTATATACACAACTAGCTTTTACCCGCGGCTCCGCCCGCGTGGTCAAAGGGAATTAACAATGAGTTGTTTATCATATTTGTGGTGGATAAATAATGACAGTTCCACGATTAAAAGATACTTAGAGGAACCAGAGGTAGTGCTGACCGCAGATAAAGGGTACGTAAGGTACGCCATCTATTAGCAACATCCGGAACTAAATATCTAGCAAATAACAAAACATCGATATCTTCCTATGGGGATGTTTTACCGCGGTAAAAAGTAGCCTACGTCACTCTCCACCCTCCTCACTATCTCCACACACAAAAAACATACCATATAATAGCTTCGTTGCGACGTGAAAGCCGGACAAACAAACACACATTCACATTTATAATATTAGTATGGATAGTACGGACTACGGACTAACCAGTTGGCTCGTCGAACTGGTACGACAGCAGCGCGACCAGCAGCGGCGTGCGCATTATCTCGTCCGTGGCGTCGACGCGCAGCCCGCACTCGAGCAGCAGCCGCACCGTCCTAGTGCATGGGAATCTGACGATTGTATGCGTTGTGAGTGAGAAATTAAAAGGGAAACAGGAAACAAAAGAAATAATTATACTGTAAAAAAAAAATTTTTTTTAAAACGCTTTTATAACTTGACCTTGAAACCTAATCGTGGTCAAAGTTCATTACAAGACTTTACCACAAGTGCAAACACGACTATGATACGATATTCCATCATGAAGTTCCAGTTAATATCTTCCGGCTCCATCATCAGATCAGTTCGACGGTACCATATTATTGCATTGTCATCGGAACCTAATATGTGTGCCAAATTTCAGCTCGATAGCTTCAGTGGAAGTGGGTGAAATATTGATTGCAAGATTCCAGGACATACATACATACATATGAGTGAAGTTAAATAAAAGCTTTTAAAAAGACTTGTTTAAAATTTAAAAAAAAAGTGTGTGCGTGTAACCTTTACGCGCGTTTGAAGTAAAACTTATTATAAGTTATTGTTATTGTTATTATTTATTATGTCCAACCACCTAGATATTCAAAATAAAACAGCAAGCGCACCGTAAATAGGTTCTACCACCTAACTATTTAAAACAAGCAGCAAGCGTACCATAGAATAGATTAACTAATGTATGGGATTGACATTCGCTCACGACTAATTAGTCGTTAGCGACTACTAGCGTTTTTGCCACTTGTCTAGCCCCCCAGGTCTGAACAGGCCTTTTATTATTATTATTTGAGTTGTTGACTCGAGCTTATTCAGCTCCGGGCACTTCGACCATGACTGATCGTTTGTGCCCAAAGCCAGTTAAAGTACACCATCTAGTCCTGCTTCTTTGAGGAAAGCTAGGACTTTGGCGATGGTGATGGATTTGATTTCATCTGGATGCAATTCGTGCGCTCCTAGATGAATGCTCCTCAGGCGCCCGAGAGCACCGCATTGTGTGATGAGGTGCTTCGGACTCTCTAGGTCCTCCAGGCAGTACCTGCAAACTTCAGAGGCACTAAGTCCTAGCAAGGACATATGCCTTCCCAGTTTGCAGTGGCCGAACAGGCCTTTACCGCAGTGTGTACGTGCAAATGCGGGCACTCACTGGCACACGTCGCTGGTGTGGAAGTCGTCGACGGGCGTGCGCCGGTCCACCGCCATGTGCAGCAACGTTTGCCGGCTGCGCGTTTTCACGTTGCGCATGTTGAATATTGCGCGACGGACCGCCGTCGACGATTTCTGAAAAAAAAAAACTGAAAGCTAGCAAGCTGAAGTGGCAATGGGCGGGCCACATCTGCCGGAGGACCGACAATCGTTGGAGTAAACGACTGCTCGAGTGGAGACCGCGAATAGGCAAACGTAGTGTGGGACGACCTCCTGCTAGGTGGCGCGACGATCTGCGCAAGGCGGCGGGGAGCAAGTGGATGAGGAGAGCCGAAGATAGGGCTCAGTGGCGTGCCTTGGGAGAGGCCTATGTCCAACAGTGGACTAATGTGGGCTGAAGAGAGAGAATCTTCATTGGAAATGTTCCCACTATGTTTTGTTGAATCTGTCAGTTGTCATGGAAATATTTTAAAAAAAATTCGACCGCGGGTGACACCATTCGAAATCTTAAATCTTAATATATATATTTCTTGTATACGTGTGTACAACAGTGAACAGTGAACTCCTCCTACACGGCTGAATAGATGTTGATGAAATTTTTTGTGTGTCTTCAAGGGGATTCGAGAATGGTTTAGATTCACAATTTGGTCCACTGGAAAATGTTTTTTAAACATTATTTTAGTATTTTTGTATAAATTTTCATTTACATGAAGTGTCGTGTCACTTTGACATTTCATATAGCAGAACAACGTTTGCGGAGTCAGCTAGTAGACTTATATATATAGTGAAGCCTAGTGCAAGTGATATAGTAGTATATTAGTGGGTGTAGTGACTGTGTAACGTCCATAGCCCAATTGGCTTGCCTCGATTCAATGTGATCGAAAGTGTTAAGCAACGACGGGCGCGGTCGGTTTGTGGATGGGTGACCGCTAGTGGCAAACATTTCATGGGCGCTACCGTGCTTTGGAGGGCACGTAAAGCCGTCGGTCCCGGTTGTTTTCAACGCTGGAAACAGTCGTTAAGCCTTGTCGAAGACCTTCGAGTGGCTTGAGAACATTCGACACTGGGTTGGCCACTAACCCCTCCACCAATCCGCATTGGAGCAGCGTGGTGGAGTATGCTCTAGACCTCCCGCAGAAGTGTCTGTGGGGGAGACCCGTGCCCAGCAGTGGGACGTCTATGGGACAATAATATACTTACATAGTCGGCCTCCTCCCCATCCACCTCCATCAGCTTAGCGGCCACCGTTGCGAGGTAAAGCGCCGTACGCACGTTGCTCTCGTACTCGTCCTGCGTTCAAAAAGTTTCATTAAAGTCCAATTTCTATTCGCTAAAAAGATAGCCGGCTCAGCTATAAATAAATGTATCTAAAATTTTATATTCATTTGTAGAAGAAAAAAAAATTTTGTTTTTAATAGTGTTATTTAATAATTTTATCATTCATGTCTTCTGCTATTTTTTTAATACACAACTTTCTACGTATTTGGAAACGAAACTAGTCAAGCGATTTCAATATTTCTTTTTCGTCTAACCTCAGAACTAAATTTAAAACAATCATGTTATATTTTTTTCATCAAAAATTAGTAAGATAATTCAAAATTCTTACGTCAATTATTATTGTACTAATTAATAGAACATTAACGTATAATTACTTGCAGTTTACAAAGTTTTAAACTACTAGTTTCATATCTAAAAATTTGGATTTTGATTCTAATACAAGCAGCTCAGAGGCTGAAAAAAATTTATTTAAAATGCGTCTACACTGTAGACTAAAAATTTTTTTTTTTTAACTTACAGTGTCTACCTACACGATATAATAATATGTAACCTAGTGTGGACGCGTCATAAAGTAGTAAAGATCGCTACCCACCTGTAAAGTCTCTGGGTCATGTTTAGCTGAGGCATTGGTGTCTACACGATATATGTCACCTAGTGTGGACGCGTCATAAAGTAGTAAAGATCGCTACCCACCTGTAAAGTCTCTGGGTCATGTTTAGCTGAGGCATTGGTGTCTACACGATATATGTCACCTAGTGTGGACGCGTCATGAAGTAGTAAAGATCGCTACCCACCTGTAAAGTCTCTGGGTCATGTTTAGCTGAGACATTGGTGTCTACACGATATATGTCACCCTAGTGTGGACGCGTCATAAAGTAGTAAAGATCGCTACCCACCTGTAAAGTCTCTGGGTAATGTTTAACTGAGGCATTGGTGTCTACACGATATATGTCACCCTAGTGTGGACGCGTCATAAAGTAGTAAAGATCGCTACCCACCTGTAAAGTCTCTGGGTCATGCTTAGCTGAGGCATTGGTGTCTACACGATATATGTCACCTAGTGTGGACGCGTCATAAAGTAGTAAAGATCGCTACCCACCTGTAAAGTCTCTGGGTAATGTTTAACTGAGGCATTGGTGTCTACACGATATATGTCACCCTAGTGTGGACGCGTCATAAAGTAGTAAAGATCGCTACCCACCTGTAAAGTCTCTGGGTCATGCTTAGCTGAGGCATTGGTGTCTACACGATATATGTCACCTAGTGTGGACGCGTCATAAAGTAGTAAAGATCGCTACCCACCTGTAAAGTCTCTGGGTAATGTTTAACTGAGGCATTGGTGTCTACACGATATATGTCACCCTAGTGTGGACGCGTCATAAAGTAGTAAAGATCGCTACCCACCTGTAAAGTCTCTGGGTAATGTTTAACTGAGGCATTGGTGTCTACACGATATATGTCACCCTAGTGTGGACGCGTCATAAAGTAGTAAAGATCGCTACCCACCTGTAAAGTCTCTGGGTCATGTTTAGCTGAGGCATTGGTGTCTACACGATATATGTCACCTAGTGTGGACGCGTCATAAAGTAGTAAAGACCGCTACCCACCTGTAAAGTCTCTGGGTCATGTTTAGCTGAGGCATTGGTGTCTACACGATATATGTCACCCTAGTGTGGACGCGTCATAAAGTAGTAAAGATCGCTACCCACCTGTAAAGTCTCTGGGTCATGTTTAGCTGAGGCATTGGTGTCTACACGATATATGTCACCCTAGTGTGGACGCGTCATAAAGTAGTAAAGATCGCTACCCACCTGTAAAGTCTCTGGGTCATGCTTAGCTGAGGCATTGGTGTCTACACGATATATGTCACCTAGTGTGGACGCGTCATAAAGTAGTAAAGACCGCTACCCACCTGTAAAGTCTCTGGGTCATGTTTAGCTGAGGCATTGGTGTCTACACGATATATGTCACCTAGTGTGGACGCGTCATAAAGTAGTAAAGACCGCTACCCACCTGTAAAGTCTCCGGGTCATGTTTAGCCGAGGCATTGGTTATCCTATGCTCGACTCGAGACAGTTCCTCTGCGCACGATTCAAGCACGAACGCCACCTGAAAAACGTCACACATAAGATTTCACACTCACACCAAACAAATTGGAGAGTAAATAAAAAAAATTTTTTTTGACGTGATAACGTTTATTAAATCGTTACCTCGCATTGTACAACAATTGTACAACATTGTATACAGGGTGTGTGAGACATGAACATTGTATACAGGATGTGTGAGAAATGATATAACTTATATATCCAATATTTGTATAAAATAATGATTATGACGTTATCACGTAAATCTATCGTCCGTAAACCGACTTTACAGACAACCATTTTTTGACAATTTCAATTCAGTAACATCCTCTGATCCTGCTTCATCTTATGGCATCAAGAATTACGAACATGGGAGTGAGTTAAAATTGATTCACTATCCATTTTAATTTTTTTGCCCTGTCACTAGTTTTGATGGGAAACATCTTTAGGCGGAGGGTAAACCAGATTTTTGGCGTGGCGATACGTGGAGACGCTTCGCCACGCTATATTATGATGGAATATAATATTATATACTATACAGTTCCGACAAATGTCTACCCGAGCCGTGGCGCAGCCGAAGGTGAGGGTTGACAGTTGGAAATTATCTATACTAATATTATAAAGAGGAAAGATTTGATTGTTTGTTTGTTTGTTTGCATCGAATAGGCTTCAAAACTACTGAACCGATTTGAAAAATTCTTTCACTGTTGGAAAGCTACACTATCCCCGGGTGATATAGGCTAAATTTTATTTTGGAAAAAAATAGGGTTCCGTAAGATATTTGGGTTTTTCGGACACAAGGTGTAAAAAATCAACCAGAAAAGTTACTTATTTTGCGTACGCTGCCTAAACTATAAAATATAGAACCATAAAATGTTCTAATTAATTGTAGATCTTATAAATATCTATAAAAAAGTCCGCGACACACTATACCTATCTATGTCGAGTGAGGCACAACAACCATTTTTTTATCTTGAATTTTTTTTGGACTACATTTACAGTTTATGTAGATAATATTTGGTCTTTGAATGATTAAAATTGGACGTTTGGTTTTGAAGTGTCTGTCTGTCTGTCTGTCTGTTTCGCTTTCACGCCAAAATTACTGAACCGATTTAAATGAAATTTGGTACACAGTCTAGAGCCTGACAAAGGACATAGACACTTTTTAATTGGAAAAAAGTGGTGTAATGGGTTGAAAACGGAGATGAAAGGTTGTATGAAAGTATTGTCATTTTCAGAACTAGAAGCATAAAACTTAAATTTTAGGCTGTTGATAAGGTATTCGTTGCGACCCATAGACGTCCCACTGTTGGGCACGGGTCTCCTCTCAGAATGGGAGGGATTAGGCATTAGTCCACCACGCTGGCCAAGTGCGGATTGGCAGACTTCACATACCTTCGAGAACGTTATGATGAACTCTCAGGCATGCAGGTTTCCTCACGATGTTTCCTTCACCGTTATAGCAAGTGACATTTAATTTCTTAAATCGCACATAACTTAGAAAAGTCATTGGTGCGTGCCACTGGGGATAATAAGGTATAATCCTTACTAATCCTATCCTACTAATATTATAAAGGGGAAAGTTTGTAAGTATGTATGTACGAGTATGTATGGATGGATGTGTGTTACTTTTTCACGTAAAAAGTACTGAATGGATTTTAATGAAACTTTACAAAAATATAGCTTATACATCAGAATAACACACAGGCTAAAATTTATAAAGATATTGTGTGAATTGTCCAAAATATGACGGTGTCAAGTAGGTAAGTAGGAAAAAATCTACCATCTGCGAGCTATTCTGGCGTGACTACTGGACCGATTTCAAAAATTCTTTCACCATTAGAAAGCTGCATCTTCACTGAGTGACATAGGCTATATAATATTACTAGGCGTAAACGAAACTATTGTTATAATCTATATATGTAAAATAAAGTCGTGTTAAATTTTTATTTTTTTAGTAACCTGACGCAAATAGGGTTTATGTGTGTGTATTATAGTTTTGATTTTTATATAAAATACCCGTGCGAAGCCGGGGCGGACCACTAGTTATTAATAAAATATTTTATAATTATTAATAATAATTATTAAATATTAATAATAATTATTAAATACTAGTGGACGCCCGCAGCTTCGCTCGCGTTACGCTTCATACTAACTTTGCACCCCCGTTTTACCCCCTTAGGCGATGAATTTTCAAATTTTTCTCGCCGTAAAAACCATCCTTGAACTTCAACGAACATTTAAAAAAAAGAATTGGCCAAATTGGTCCAGGCGTTGTTGAGTTATGCGCTTACCAACACATTTTGCGATTCATTTTTATTATATAGATTAATAATAAATATTAAATTAAATATAATTATAATAATAATTATTAATTATTAAAAAAAATGTATTTTTTTGTTTTTTTTTTATCATGCCATATTTAGTTCCTGTCATAATCTGTACTTTTGTGCCTATTACTTGTACAAAATAATTTCGATGTTTCACATCTGCCAGGCGTCGCGTGAAGGCTCACAATTTTTTTGATTATATTGGTTCTAATTACTCGGTAAAATTCGGTGGCAATTTACGCGTCTTTATATGATAAACTTTGAAATTAAACTACTTACCTGTTCTAGTTCAAGTTCGATACCGATGTGAATCATCTGAGAGAATACCTGCGCGAACCTCAGCAAATCCTTCACTATGGTCACCTGCAAATAAAAAAATAAAAAAAATTAAATAAGAATTCCTTTGACCGATTACAAATCAGTGAAAAAATAACTTCACTGCACTTTAACTGCGGGGCTCTTGAATCTCTAAAGTTCTAAATGATTGAATCTGAAAGTGATTTGAATTTGGGCTTCTCTCTGAGGCTCTTAAATTTATTTCGATTTAACCTCGAGCTGTCAAGAAGCAACACAACCAACACAAAAATACTAAAGTTGAGCCTTAAGAACGTAGCGCGCGGCACCCGAGTGAAGTAATTGATGCAGGAAAGAAGCTAAATTAATGTGGTATTGCATCTTCAAAATCAGCTGATAAATGTCGTTGAACATAGGTACTTGATGTATTTGCGCCACCCATGACACTCGTGGCAAACTTCATGCTTTACAAGCGCACCTGGTTGTCGAGGCGCAGCGTGAGCGCGTGCGGCAGGTCTGTACACGCGCGCCCGAGGATGCGCTCGCGCACCGTCAGACCCTCCATGTGTATACAGACAGGCGCACCTGGTTGTCGAGGCGCAGCGTGAGCGCGTGCCGCCACAGCGCGAGGCAGCGGTCGAAGTTGGCCTCGTCGGCGAACAGGGCGCCGCGGAACACGACCGCGTGCGGCAGGTCTGTACACGCGCGCCCGAGGATGCGCTCGCGCACCGTCAGACCCTCCATGTGTATACAGACAGGCGCACCTGGTTGTCGAGGCGCAGCGTGAGCGCGTGCCGCCACAGCGCGAGGCAGCGGTCGAAGTTGGCCTCGTCGGCGAACACGGCGCCGCGGAACACGACCGCGTGCGGCAGGTCTGTACACGCGCGCCCGAGGATGCGCTCGCGCACCGTCAGACCCTCCATGTGTATACAGACAGGCGCACCTGGTTGTCGAGGCGCAGCGTGAGCGCGTGCCGCCACAGCGCGAGGCAGCGGTCGAAGTTGGCCTCGTCGGCGAACACGGCGCCGCGGAACACGACCGCGTGCGGCAGGTCTGTACACGCGCGCCCGAGGATGCGCTCGCGCACCGTCAGACCCTCCATGTGCATTGCGTTCGCGTTGCCGTGTAGCCGCTCTATGTCCTGTTTATACACAATCAAGTTACATATACAGAAGTAATCTATATATATAAAAGGAGGTGACTGACTGACTGACTGACTGACTGACTGACTGACTGACTGACTGACTGACTGACTGACTGACTGACTGACTGACATATCAACGCAGGGCCTAAACTAGGCTAGAAACTTGAAATTTTGCACAGGGGTTCCTTTTATAACGTAGGGGAGCACTAAGAGAGGATTTTTGAAAATTCACCCCCTAAGGGGGTAAAACGGGAGTGCAAAGTTAGTATGAAACTTTGCCGTTTTTTATGTTATTCGAATAAAGTAGAGTAATGAGTAAGTGTTTCACTGAAAGTTTCGAAAATCATCCCTTAAGGGGGTAAAAGGGGGGGTAAAAGTTAACTATAATTATGTCTAATTCCACGCGAGCGAAGCTGCGGGCGTCCACTAGTCGTTGAATATTTTATCTGTAAATCTAAAGAAGGAAAAATATAGATTATAGATACTTCATAAATGTTCAAATGCGATTACGCTCTGCCACTGTTAACGAAACATATGTCAGCCACGTTTGGCATAGAAATTATAGAAGCGGCTTTTTTTTTTATCATACTAAAAATAATTTCATTGTTGTATGTGCATGTTTTCCTATGTGGGAATGCATGAAAGTATACGCTTTGCTCGCGGGTTGTTGCAAAGTATATTAATACATAACTTGAAATAATCAATATATAAAACAGTATACCTATTTATGAAACAAAATTGACCTAGTTATATAATTACAATAACAATATATAGTAAATACTATAAATTAAAATGTCTGTCTCTCTCCTCATCTTGCAATGCCTTAACTAACAAGGTGCACGTGTTGGTTGTATCTAATTGTATGTTACCTACTAAAACATGTGTAAAGAAATAAATCTTAATATTAATAGTAAATAATGACTTTAGGTAGTAAACGCACCTGCAGCGTGGTGCTCTCCCTCCAGTTGCCGTACGCGGGGACGGGGTCCGCCGGCTGCTTCAGGATGAGCCCGTGCCGCGTGTCGTAGCGCATCGCCATCGCCCTGTGGAGGTACTGGTACGCCATCTGTTAGCGATCATATCGTATAAGAGGGTATAATAAATATAATATAAATATCGTGGACATTCTCACACACGGCCATCTGACCCCAAAGTAGGCGCGAGTCTTTAATATGGGTGTCAGAGACTGATATACATACATATATATATATTTATCTATATATATAAAAGGAGAAGCTGACTGACTGACTGACTGACTGACTGACTGACTGACTGACTGACATATCAACGCAGGGCCTAAACTATAAGGGTTATAAACTTGAAATTTTGCACAGGGGTTCCTTTTATAACGTAGGGGAGCACTAAGAAAGGATTTTTGAAAATTCACCCCCTAAGGGGGTAAAACGGGGGTGCAAAGTTAGTATGAAACTTTGCCGTTTTCGAAGTCAAGTGAGCAACCTGAACGCGGGCAGACGTCGTTGATGGGTCTATTTCTACGCGAGCGAAGCTGCGGGCGTCCACTAGTCTATATTATAAAAATGAATCGCAAAATGTGTTGGTACAAGCGCATAACTCAACAACGCCTGGACCAATTTGGCCAATTCTTTTTTTTAAATGTTCGTTGAAGTTCAAGGATGGTTTTTTTTTTAAATTTGAAAATTCATCCCCTAAGGGGGTAAAACGGGGGTGCAAAGTTAATATGAAGCTTTGCCGTTTTTGAAGTTAGTGAATGTGTAACGCGAGCGAAGCTGCGGGCGTCCACTAGTACAATATAAATATCTTGGACATTCTCACGCACGGCCATCTGACCCCAAAGTAGGCGCGAGCCTGTTATATGGGTGTCAGAGACTGATATACATACATTTTTTTCATCCAGACACAGAACAAATACTAGTGTTCGTCACACGAATATTTGTCCTGAGTGGAATTCGAACCCACGACACCTAGCGCAACAGGCAGGGTCACTATCGATTCTGCCAACGGGCCCGCCAAATAATGTTCTTTAAATTCTTTTTTTTTTGCTTTCTCTTTCTAACCCTTATCCCGTTATTCGGGATTAGATCTCATCACAATTTGGCGCCAGGCGCCTCGGTTTTGTTCGATTCCTGCAGCTTGTATTTCATAAGGTCCCTTTGTATATTTCACTATTCTACACTATACTACATTATATTTCGTAAATATATTTGACCCATAGATGTTAAATTTTGATATGAACTCATTATTACGGGTTATTTATGGATATTAATTAATTAATTTAAACCTCTAAGCTGGCCTATTACTGACACTAACCAACAGGACTAACTATCACTTGCAGTCCCCAACCCTCATACCCACTAACGAAGTCATTCACATATGTCATGGGCTGCAGCGAATGGGTGGTGCTACAAGCTTTGCTATCGTATATCCATAAAAAGAATACAGATAAATAAGATATACTGGGTTGACTGGCAGAAAATGCCAATAGGCATTAAGTCCGCCCATTGTAACATCTTTTTTTGGTGTAACAATAAAGTATTAAATAAATAAATAAACTCACCCTGACACAGTAGTATTCTTTATCGTTGGCGAACGTCGCCCCGAGCAGTTCCAGGGCCTCAATGTGTTGCGCGCGAGTAACCTCCGGCCTAGTCGCTAGGATTTCCACCACCGACGCCCGCGCGCGTTCCGCCGCGCATTCCAGCGGGGTCATGCCTGGAATTAAATAAATAAATAAATAAATAAATAAATAAATAAATAAATAAATAAATAAATAAATAAATAAATAAATAAATAAATAAATAAATAAATAAATAAATAAATAAATAAATAAATAAATAAATAAATAAATAAATAAATAAATCCATACTAATATTATAAATGTGAAAGTGTGTTTATTTATTTATTTATTTGTTTGTTTGTTTGTTTGTCCGGCTTTCACGTCGCAACGAAGCTATTATATGGTATGGTTTTTGTGTGTGGAGATAGTGAGGAGGGTGGAGAGTGACGTAGGCTACTTTTTACCGCGGTAAAACATCCTCATGGGAAGATATCGATGTTTTGTTATTTGCTGGATATTTAGTTCCGGATGTTGTTAATAGATGGCGTTTTCATGTATGATAAACAACTCATTGTTAATTCCCTTTGACCACGCGGGCGGAGCCGCGGGTAAAAGCTAGTAAATAAATAAATATCTTGGACATTCTCACACACGGCCATCTGACCCCAAAGTTGGCGCGAGCCTGTGATATGGGTGTCAGAGACTGATATACATACATAGATATTTTTAAATACATACTTAAATAGATAATATTAACATCCAGACACAGAACAAATACAAGTGTTCGTCACACGAATATTTGTCCTGAGTGGGATTCGAACCCACGACCCCTGGCGCAACAGACAGGGTCACTACCGATTGCGCCAACGGGCCTGTCAACTTCAACGTCAATTGGAAACTTCCATGTCAAACCATAACTCCAGACGGACCATTCGTCTTCGCTGCGACCCATAGACGTCCCACACATCACGGGTCTCCCGCACAGACACTGCTGCGGGAGGCCTAGAGCATACTCCACCGCGCTGCTCAAATGCGGATAGGTGGAGGGGTTAGTGGCCAACCCAGTGTCGAATGTTCTCAAGCCACCCGAAGGTCTTCGACAAGGCTTAACGACTGTTTTCAGCATTGAATACAACCGAGACCGACGGCTTTACGTGCCCTCCGAAGCACGGTAGCATTCCCTATCGGTCAACTTTTGGGCAACGATTGATTTGGGTAATGACTTTATGTGTGTTATAAATGGGAAAAAAATATGTTTCCCATTTATAACACATAAAAATGTGCACGCTAATTTATACCGAGCCTTTGGGCTATGTACGCTATATCAAAGCATTTGCCAGCGTTAAGAAAGAAGAAAGCAAGAACAACTTAATTTGTGCAGTATGATTGCAACAAAGATAACACACAGACTCCATAAAATTCTGTTCGTCTATATAAAAACTAGTGGACGCCCGCAGCTTCGCTCGCGTAGTCTGCCCGCGTCCGGGTTGCCCACTTGACTTCAAAAACGGCAAAGTTTCATAGTACCTTTGCACCCCCTTTTTAACCCCTTAGGGGGTGAATTTTCAAACATCCTTTCTTAGTGCTCCCCTACGTTATAAAAGGAACCCCTGTGCAAAATTTCAAGTTTCTAACCCTTATAGTTTAGGCCCTGCGTTGATATGTCAGTCAGTCAGTCAGTCAGTCAGTCAGTCAGTCAGTCAGTCATCACCTTCTCCTTTTATATATATAGATAAAATAAAATTACAGCTTAAAAAGCTTAAAATGGTGTTTCACCGTTTTCGTTGGCCAGGATGCTGGCGTTGTGGTCGATGAGCGCGCACACGACGGCCGCGTGCCCGCACTCCGCCGCGAAGTGCAGCGCGGTCGCGCCGCACAGCGCGCGGTCGTCTACGCGCGCGCCGCATTCCAACAGGTATTGTACCTGGAACAATTATTATATACGGAAATTTTTATATTATTTTATTTTATTTTTATTTATATATTCATGTACACGACAAACAAAAAAAAATACCAGAATTGATTAAGAGTGAAATTAGCGTACACCAAAAAAAAAATAATAATAATAATGATAATCAATATGTATCTATTATATAATAATCTAATATAAATGAACAATATACACCATTACTAAAAACAAAATAATACTACGTACATATAATAATAATACAATAAATAATACATTTTAGGTTAGGTAGCCTACGACTTGAATGGGGAAGTTTATTGCAATACTTGTGATCGAAAATTTAAATCAAAGTTTGATCTAGCGAGCCATATACGGGCTCACGCACGCAAATTATAAAACTGTCGCGTCGCTGTCATCGACACCTATGTGGAGGACTATACATATATATACGTGAAGTAAAAACTTTCGAACCATTTTCACGAAAATAACGTAGACGTAGCTGTATGACGTTTGGCACAGTTTAAAGTTGTATACGGTCAAGAAGTGCAGAAATTTTTGAAGTGAAAACATTACAAACAAATCTTTCCTCTTTATAATATTAGTATAGATAAAAAGACATATCTACGACAGTTTCAACTTCGCATACTGACCGCATTACTTTACTAGTCACACAAAATTGTTCTAACATTATATTCTGTCTTCAGTAATTCAAAACTTCACAATATCGGACCATTTCCCAACCAGCAAGTTCGATAGTACGAGTACATTCTTTAGTGGTGAAGATAAGGCATTTGATGATTTGCATGAACCGTTAAATACTATGTCAAAGATTACATAATTATCATGTCAATGAACAGAATGAAATTACTTACTGGCTTGAATCAATATTCAACTATGGAAATTAACTCAATCAGAAGGGGAAAATAAGATGAAATCTAATGGAATGTTGCTACTCGTAACACCATGTATTACTGCTTATCTACGATATTGAAATAAGAGTTACTACATTATGTAGAAGCTGCAGATAAAGAAAAATTATTTGACCGATGAGTAATTAAAATCTTAGAAATTTAGGTTACACACTTTTAGAGGCGGCAATCTATGTTTAAATTTATAATCGTATTTAGACTTTACTCTTGCTTGAATTACGAAAAGCTTGACTAAGCAACATTCCGATGGTCTGTCGATCCATGGACGCTACCACTTTCTACACAAACACCACTCACCACATCCAAATGCCCCTTGTACGCGGCGATCATCAGACACGTATTGTTGTATTTGTTCGCCTTGTGTATGTCCGCGCCATGCTGCACCAGATACTTGACGATGTCCAGGCGGCCGTCGAAGCAGGCCGCCCGCAGGGGCGTGCTCCGGGTCTTGGTCGCGTGGTTCACGTTCGCGCCGGCGCGGACCAGCCTCTTCACTATGCCGAGGTGGCCGGCCCCAGCGGCGCACCAAAGCGCCGTTGCGCCTGGAAAACCGTAACCTACATCATTTATACCGTTTGTTTTTATCAGTGTATAACCGCTTGTGGTAAAATTTCATGGGCACTACTGTGCTTTGAAGTGCACAATAAGCCGTCGGTCCCGACTATTTCCAACAGTAAAAAGAGAAGTGAAGAGAAGTGACTTGAGATGATTAGACATTGGGTTGCCCTCTAACCCCTCCACCAATACGCATTGGAGCAGCTTAGTAGGGTATGCTCTAGGCATCCCGCAGCAGTGTCTGTGGGGGAGGACGTGGCCAACAGTGGGACGTCTATTGTTAGCTAACACACTCACACCTCCGCGGTAGACCTACGAGTATGTTGCATGTGGCAGACACACACAGAAAACAATTTGACATCCACGACCAGAGCACAAATATTTATCTGGAAAGTAAATATCTAAACCGACCCCGACCGATATTCTAACCCGGGACCCACGGTTCGGCAGTCAGGATGCACGCACCACGGAGTCGTCAAAAGATGATAAAGCGACCAGCATTAGGAGAAACTATGTTCAATAAGGGTTGAGAAATTGAGCTCGACTTATTTCATGCTGTATCGCTTTTGCTGGATTGTAAGAAAACCTGAATTTTTACAGTTTTCTGCAATGTTCTTGAAGGCATGTGAAGACTCAAAATCAGCACTTCAGAAAAACACATTCTTTCACGTCTCACATGAAACGTCGAAAACGTCAGTATCCACTACCAATTCGTGCAACCCACACGCAAAGTCGTCTTTCCCAGGGTCACTGGAAGGACGGTTGGAGCCCCCACTCTTGCCGCCTGCAACCCCAGAAGCCCCCTTTTATTCGCCTCTTACGACAGACATACCGTAGCAACCTAGTAAGTGCATAAAGTAGACCATCGGGCTGGCCATAAAAAAAATGGTGACACTAGTAATCTAGTAGATATAGGTTACCCCAGATGAACTGAATTTATGTTCAACCACTACGCACAGGTACATATAGACAATTTATTGATCTTTTGTAGCTGCTATTTAGATCACTTGAAAACGCATAGCTTAATCACATCTTAAAACACACCAAACACAAATATAAACATACATACACGCCACATTAACGAAAGGTCGCTCATCCAATCACTGACTAAATTCGCAATCTCGAAAACAACTTGACCTATGGAGCTGAAATTTGGCAAGTAGGAAGTTAAGTAGCTAGGACGTGACGCCAACTTATGAGAATTGAGGAGGTCATTTGGCTTAACTTGTCATAAAGAGGGTTAAATTTTAAATTTAAATTACTTTCATTACGATGTCTCTGCAACTTTGAGTTTAAATGCACGATCATCTTTGTACATCTACTTACAGAATTGAGTCATACAACATTAATATGGGATGCAACTTTATGTCTAACGTTAATGTACAACTCGTTACATTCATTTCGTATTACTGTAATGTGTGAAAATTTTCTTGAGAAATATATGTACCGTCTCAGTAAACTAAGCGCAGCATATAATTTCTTGCACGCTAGAACACATCACGTTACACACTTTTGGCTTGCGATGTCGTCACGTCGTAAAACTATGTCAACTAATTAGTATGTTGTACAAAATTCAATGTACAAATGAACATGAGAATTCATGCGGACATTGAAAATAGAAACGCGTAAATTCACTTTCATTTGAGTCGATTCGTTTTTTTTTTATGACAGTATTTCCTCTATCCAATTTTTAAATTGCACTTCAAGAAAAATTTTTTATGTAAACGATATACTTTAAACTATAATCGGTAAATAACTACTTCTTATCTATATCATTACGAGTATTTCCCATTCCTCAGAAATAATTCAGTTAAAAATAAAAACTCAAAAAATAATGAAATTCATTGGACTGCTGATGACGTGAACAAACGTGGAGGTTACAAAAGTGACACCCAAAATTTATATATAACTCAGTCAATAGAAAATCATATAAACTAAACTTGGCTAAGGAAGATCCTAATCGTCTTCTAGGAAGATAAGTCGAGTCGAGACTCGATGAGATTGAAGCCGCGACGAAGAGCGACGACTACAACTGAGATAGCCAGAATGCCAAACGAATTTATAACGTCACATAGTATTATTATTATGATATATCCCACGAGAAAACAAAGAGAGATCTGGAGCTTTGCCAGGGGTAGGAAAGATGCGGCGTGGACGAATCTTCCCGGTTTCTTTGTCTACCGGCATTGCTATAAATATATGGCACGCGCGTGGGGATTGCTGCGCCCAAAGTCAACGTTCTCTACATCGATGGAACCTTTAAGTTGCTGGAAAAACGCCGACACGGAAGTATGACGTGGTGGGTAGTAAGAGATCTTTGGAGGTCCTTCTTAAACTCGACCAACAAAGAAGTCAGTCTATTTTATAGTGATCCATGCAAGCCAATTTGCATCACGGATGTTGCTGGTTAAAATCTTACAGGTTCTCGTGAACAAACGGCACATGCTTAGTTTGGCATCACAAGAGAGTCGGCGTACCAAAAACTTTTATTTCTTAATAGTGGACGCCTGCAGCTTCGCTCGCGTGGAATTAGACATAACAATAGTTTCGTTTACACCTTATAATATTATATAGCCTATGTCACTCAGTGAAGATCCAGTTTTCTAATGGTGAAAGAATTTTTGAAATCGGTCCAGTAGTTTTTGTGTGAAAACATTACAAACACAACTTTCCTCGTTATAATATTACTACAGATTAAAAACCGTTCGTTTGACGTCTTCCAACTTTTTATGATTTGGAAAATGTTTTGATGAATGTGAAAGAATGAATTTTTAAGGGCTAGTGACGCACATGAATTAATCGCTTACCAAAGGGCGTCAGCCTAACCGTAATTTAAATTTCATAAGATGGTGAAATACCTAAATGGTTCTTAAATTGTCCATTTTATTAAGATTTTCCCAGGAGAAAACTTTCGTTCTTCCCCAGTAGAAAGCTGTGGACAAATCTTAATTTATTTGTGAAGACAGACCATAATATAGCAAGAAATTTTTGAATTTGTTTAGTTTGATTGAAACTCTCAATTCACATTTTGTAAGTTGAAAGTGTTTGTTTGCAGTCAACTACATGGAGCGATAGTCAAAGACCAAGCTAACTAAAGCTGAACCCCATTCAGAGCAGATAGATAAATGACAAATAACATCTTTTCAATTATTGTGTGAATTAAGTGTTTCAGTACGTATAAAAGTTTGAATATACATTTAATTTAGGTACCGCCATTCCTGACTTACCATAAAAACGTAAACGAGCTAACGCGGTGAATTTTGTTTCCACGTTAACTTTTCCGCTTTCCCAGAAAGTTGAGAAGAGTAGTTATGTAACAGTATGCCGCAAATGCCGCAATGGAGAATTCGAGAGTATGCTGCGGAGGTCCCGATGCAGACGGGAGGGCTTTATCGGCAAAGTTTCGTTTGCGCCTGTTTAATGCCGGTCACATCGCATCGCTGAAGCTAATGAAATATCCAGCGAAGCTAACTTTTCTGTGCACGTGACTGTACTTAAGGCGTATGTATTCAAGTTGAAAATACATAATCATCTTATATTAATTAAGGTGTGTATTAATCGATTTTTAAAATCGGCTACAAGGGTATTATGACGAATTACAAGTAGTTAGGTACTGAGTTTAAAAATGTTTTCCTTTGTTTAGTTATAAATAGCGGTGACAGCCCAGTGGCTATTGAACTCGCACCTCACTCGAGCGGTCCGGGTTCAAACCCCTGCGGCACACACCAATGACTTTTCTAAGTCACTTGCTGTAACGGTGAAGGACACATCTTCTTCATAATGTACTCGAAAGTCTGCCAATCCGCACTTAGCCAGCGTGGTAGACTAAGGCCTAATCCCTCCGATTCTAAGAGAGGAGAACAGTACCCAACAGTGGGACAAAGAAAGGATTGTTATGATGATGATGATGAGTTATAAATAAGTTATGTGTTGATGCCGCTTTCCAGAAACAGATTTTTGGAAAATGTCCAAATTAATTGGTACTTTGGTTGGAAAAGATTTATAAGAAAAAAACGAATTTGTCAATTGAGAATACAACTTAAAGAGCGATCGTAATAATTTACGATGATAAAACCTAATGGTTTAAAGTAAAACACAAACAAAAAACTGAAAATAAGTGATAATAAAAAAAAAACTACGACAGATTTATGAGAAAAACATTTTTGGCAAGTTTACCAAAATACGGTAATGACCCACGAGTCACGACCAAGGGCTAGCGAATATATGGAATGAGTCAGCAATCAAAATAATATTCCTTCCGGATGGAATGAACACCGTTCTATTTGACCCACTAGCCTGACTACTCTATGATATTCCATCTGATATCTCGCATAATACGCCCCAGTTATTATTCTGGCCTATATGAAATTGCACGGCAACACAGTTAATCCAGTTACGATATATCTATTGTCCTCTTTAAGCCCAGGTTGGTTCGATGCCAAGCAACTTTGACCCTGATACAGTAAACCGACGCTGACATGGTACGCATGCATAAATAATGTGTCACCGTGCAGCTCTGCTTAACAATGCAGATTTTGAGCCTTCTAAGAACAAAAGTTTCTGTTATGAACGAAACGAATAAATTGAATATAGTCATTTACGTACACTTACTTTTCACTCAAGAAGCACTTTTGGGGTAGGTAATAAAGAATTACTTTGGTGGTAACGGAAAAATCCGGAGAAGCCATAGGTCAAGTCTTTGATCTTTAATGATACTTCTTATGTACCTTATTAGGCACCAAAAACACTAAAAATAGAAGCTCTTTTCATAAATTACAAGTACACAACACGTACGAAATTTAAATCACAACGGTCGAAGACTAAGTTGAAGAAAATATAGGGTACAGCTTGAATGGCGACATTAATGATTTTTTTAATACATAGATCTATTTATAGTTATTTCATAGTTCCTGGATTGGTACGATGGTTTCTGGGTGCTGTTTACAATGATCAATCAAACATCAAAGTAGATCAAATAATTTCGGAAGCAAAATGTCGGGTATCTCGGTATCGCCGAAGTCGCGACCATGACAATACCATTTCAAACAATATGTTCCAATTCAATGCTGGCGCGTCCTTCACTTTGGCTTTGAATCTGGTCGCCACGTACATAGCGAATTTCCAAATGCCGGAAACGGGTCAAGGTGCATAATATACAATTATTAAAATTAAAAGTAGCGTCCATAGCCCAATGGCTCGGGTCGATTCAATTTGATCGAAAGAGTTAAGCAACGACGGGCGCGGTCGGTTTGTGGATGGGTGACCGCTAGTGGCAAAAATTCATGGACGCTACCGTGCTTCGGAGGGCACGTAAAGCCGTCGGTCCCGGTTGTTTTCAATGTTGGAAACAGTCGTTAAGCCTTGTCGAAGACCTTCGGGTGGCTTGAGAACATTCGATACTGAGTTGGCCACTAACCCCTCCACCGCATTGGAGCAGCGTGGTGGAGTATGCTCTAGACCTCCCGCAGCTGCGTCTGTGGGGGAGACCCGTGCCCAGCAGTGGGACGTCTATGGGTCGCAGCGAAGCGAAGAGCGAAAATTAAAAGTGTGGGGAAAAAAACAATTTTGAAGAAAGTCTACGTCGTAGAGTCAACTTACCCTTAGGATGCTCCGTGATGCATGCTTTCCTAGGTGGGAAGCATGGTCATACAAAAATGAAAGGATTCCTTTCATGCAGGGTGCTATAACCTTCAAGGTGCTATAAGCACGAAAGTTCACACCAACGTGCGCCTTGCTTGCGGGCTGATGCAAATTACATATATTAAAACTGACTTGAACTTGTGCAACGGTATTGCGTGGAAGTTATTATGGAACTTCACCAGATACCCCTGTGTATGTCTCCCTGACCTAGCCAGTAGCTACACAACAAGCGAGTTTTTAATAAATACGTCCATCACAATTTTTATTTTTATTATTTTTTAAAGCAGGATTTGAATCGCATGGGAATGTTGCACCATATGTTCTGTTACGTCTTCTGCGCACACTTAGCCTCAATACCGCAAGCAACTAACAAAAAGGAAATACATACTGGAAAGTACGAGTACCTATACCGCTGACGACGTTGATCTTTTTGATTATTTGAGTTCAGCTCAACCTACTTGAAGGTTTTTTTGAAATGTCAGTCGGTGAGCAAAAATTTGGAAATTTGTGTGATTTCCACATTTTTCTTCATAAATCTTATCAACAAAATCAAAAATAAGACTATCCGTGGCAATTCCAGCAGCCTCACGTGTTTCTTAATTTCCTACGTTGCATTGCAATACAAAATACTAGGTCAATGTTGCCAAATTGATAATTTAGTAGTATTGCATTACAAACTTACGTGTGATTACTGGTGATGATTCAATTTTTTTAACAACATTAAAAATTTTGGATTGCAGGTATGCGAGTCATTGCTGCGCTGCGCTGTGTCTAGTGGAATGGCGCAGCTTAGACTCACATCACCTTGGTTTAGAGTTTAGTTTTTAGGTTATATGTAAAACTAACATAATCATTACTAACAAGAATGTTGTAATTTATTGGTACTCGAATAAAGAATTATTAAAAAAAGCACAGTTTATCTGCGATACCTCGCCTTCAGTATTTCCTCGACCGTAGCAGGTTCTCTAATGAAAAATTCCATCCATCCATTCATCAGCCTTTCAAAGTCCACTGCTGGACATAGGCCTCCCTTACTCGGTGCCATTCCTACCGTACCTGTGCCTTCTGAGTCCAGCGATTTCCCGCTGACTTTTTCAGGTCATCAGTGCATCTGGTTGGAGGGCGGCCTGTGCCCCGTTTCCCGAGCCGTGGTCTCCACTCGAGGATCTCTCTAACCGATAGGTTAGAAAGATCCTCTGACTAAGAGAGTCATTGCCATTTCAGCTTGCTTACTCGACGAGCTATGACGGTAACCCTCGTTCGTCATGGCCTGTCGTGGCCTGTTTTGAGGTAAGTATGCATTTTCGTTTTTTTTTTTAAGTCCAATAAAGATCCGTGTATGCATTTCAATCGCGTTTTAGCCACGTGTGTACGGTCTCCTAGTTATCTCCGAAACTACCATTTGCAGACGTTGACCGATAACACTGATATGATGGCACGCGAAATTGAGGCATGCAGTAAGAGGCAGAGAGCTAATTTTAGACTCGTTGCATACAAAATTACAGAGCGCATGGCTACAGAAATTTCCGTCACGATGTTCTGTGTTTAGTAAACAAAGAGAGTTTAACTGATATTTTGTGATGTGTAGCGTATTTGATTCTTCGTATCCGTACAATGTCTTTATCACTTCGCACATTGTTTTGTTTTAACTTCATGGAACTATACTATATAACTATCAGTGGTGAAAGCCCAGTGGCTATCGAACTCGCCTCTCGCTCAAAGGAGTGTGGGTTCAAATACAAGTGTCACTAAATAAGTGAATCGAACCTATACACGAAAACACCAAATGAAGGGCAAAATTTCCAATATTTTGAGATTTTCTCACACTAAATGGTATGATTATCTGCAGATTCTTTTGGAAAGTGAGATTGATTTGAGTAGTTTGAGAGTTTATTCCCTATTCGATTTAACTACTAAGTCTAGAATAAGAATAGGTACTTAATATGAAAATATGAATACTTCAAGGACATGACAAAAAATAAATAATTAAATATATAAAACAATATATGACATACCTATTTATTAAACAAAATTGACCTAGGTATATAATTACAATAACAAGATATAGTAAATACTATCAATTAAAATGTCTGCCTCTCTTCTCATCTTGCAATGCCTTAACTAACAAGGTGCACGTGTTGGTTGTATCTAATTTTATGTTACCTACTAAAACATGTATAAAGCAATAAATCTTAAATAAATAAATAAAGAAGATAAGAGAAAGCGCAAAACCAAAAGTAGACCTATTCGCGGGATGTCTGACAAAAATACATTGCATTCCCGATAACTTGTCACCCATCTCCAATTTTATCACCTCGGCGTGTTTAACCGGCACGTCACAAGAGAGACACGAAAATAGGCGGTTCGTCATTATCAAAAAACGCGGGAAAATGATGATGATACCCGAAGAATAATCATGAACAACTAGAGATAAAGTTATTATGTATGTCATAAGGTCAAGTATTAACTTTGGATACTGTTAAAAGCGCAAGTGCTTTCAGTAATTATTAGTTAATAAGTTTCACTACATTAACTACTAGAAGGTACCTACCAACTTCGAAATAATTATAAGTAGTAGGTACCTACTGTGAACTACGTTTTCTTATATATTTTATTAGAATTAATTTTATAATCTGCTTTTACATATATTATATAGGTATATATTTTCAGCTCTTACATGCACTTATAAACGATACAATGAGTTCAGCTAATTTCAGCGGAGTTAGTCAGCCCAATTTATATTGAAACGTCGCTGAATCGAACAGCATTAATTCAGTGCATCTTTCAAGAAAACAAGTGACAGTGCACCCGATAATATTATTAGCCTGCGTTACTCAGAAGTTCAGAACATTTTCTAATCGAAATTCCCAAGTCGATACCAAAATACACCATACAGTGAGTGCTAAAGTCGAAAGTGATTCAAGGTCATATTGTACGACCGTGACCGTGTCTTGGGCAGTAAACCAGGGCGTATAAGTGTTACTGGGTTCAAAACAAACCCTTTGATTACACACACAAACATTGGGTTAAGAATATTTTATCGATATGTTCGCATAGTAGGTTCACTTATACATGATGAAATTTTGTCATATAGGTACATATTTTATCTACCTATACAAACTCAAAAGATTTCCCATTACAACTAAGAAAAATAAAATTTTAAAACTATAGGAAATATGGCTTTTTGGCCACCACTGGTCATCGTTTGTGTTTTATAGAATTTCATTTATTGTTTTACTGTGGTGTACAATAAAGAGTATTTGTATTTGTATGTATTTGTATGTTGTATATGGACATTCAAATCCAAATGTAGAATTGATCTATCGGATAGATCAATCAAGGGATAGATTCTATCCCGTATACCCGGTCGACGCAACGGATGCCCGCTTTTTACAAACGCAACATAAGCTTAACATACATATCAGACACCCTGTATACATACTGCAGAAAACACGTACCCTCAATGACATACTCCTCGAACTTGACAGTTCCTTCGTTCTCCAGTTTGACTGGTGGCCGAAACTTCTCCAGCAATATGCGTACTGCGCCATCTCGCCCGTGCCGCGCCGCCGCTATCAGGGGTGTGCACTTCACACCATCGCTGCAAACATCCTGTATAAATAACAAATCCATATTAGATTTATAGAAAAATTGTACTCCTCGCGGTTACGCCCGTCATTTCGTTTTCCGTGCCTCTTAGAGTTACCTCTCTACCATCGAGGGTTACCTCTCACCAAAATAGCCTTTCTCAATGGCAAGCTACTCCAAAAATTAACCATAATCAAAATCTATCATCACCTGCAGTACCGCCGATCAAAATCCGAGATATCGATCTATAGATTAAAAATCGATAGTTAATTTTTCGATTAAAAATAAAAGGATCAGTGTTGTCCATTTCACGGAAACCATGCAATTTCCCGGTATTAAAAGAAGCCTATGTTACTCTGTAGTACAGCTACATCTGTGTAAAAAATCAAATTGATCCAGCATCTCGTTGAGTGAAGGACAAACCAACAAACACACTTTCTCATTTAATATATATTAGTAAGGATTGTAAAGAAACCATAAAGGGAGAAAGGATAATATCTAGCTGCCAATAGAGATTGTTATTGTGTAGAGCCAAAGAATTAAAGCCAAGCGGTAAATCAGATTTATAATGATAAAATCAATCAAGACATAAGAACAATAACGGTGTGAGTGCCATCTTCATATACAATCTACATTAATAAAACTAAACAGCCCCTACCCCCTACACATTATTATTTGTAGCCCTACACTATAGACTACATCATTATTTAAATAAAAATTCAAAATTAACTTAAAAAAAAAAGTCTTTTAAGTCTTTAAAAAAAAAGTTAACTATGTATAAAAAATATGTAACAAAGAATATGTATGTCAATGAACTCCACAACTTTTCGAGATATAAATACAATACAGAATGTATTAATTTTGTAAACATGTCAGTGGCATTGGTTGCCAGTCTATTTTTAAACAGCTTTTCTTCTCTTTGATGCATCCGTATACTTACATACTAATATGCACATATACTGTGTAGGTCAAAGAATTTACCTAAAACTTTCAGTTAAGGGGCCATATTTTCTAACATGATTTGATTTTATATTTGAGCTGATTCCAGGAGCAATTTGAACCAAAAATAACAACATTTGGTTTATATGCAATATTACATTTATAAATTTCAACAATTTTGTTACAGTCTAGTTTTATCAGGCATAATTTTTATTTCATTTTATTTTTATTATGATCATAACTAATACAAGTCTTTCCTTTTTTGTGATTATATACTTAGATAATATAATGATTATGTTACCAGTGGTGCAGCAAAACAATGGTAAAACTATCAAAAAATTATTGACTTTTGCTACAACTACAATCACTTCTAAGATAGTCATGTTAACAACACTAGAAGTGTTGACACACAAGAAAGAAAAAGTACAAGTCCACCCTGGTAGAACAACCTAGACCTAGGTAGATTGGTAAGTCCGATACATGCACATTGCTTAGTTCAGTGAGGCTGAAATGATTTTCTTGAATTGTGGATTGTTTGTAATATTCTTATTTCTAATATTGGAGTTTTGCTTTAATTGTATTGTGTCCAATAATAATAGCCAACACTAGTAAAACTATGAAAAAAAGCGGGCTGCGCTGAATACCAGCAGCAATAGTTCTCTCTGTACCAGAAGCTGAGCGTAATCTTACTTCGTCATAAATTCTTGTTTATTAATGTGTACTAGAATTTGTGCAATGTAAGAAAATAAATGTCACATGCTATAAAGGTGAAGGACACATTGTGAGGAAACCTACATACATGAGTTCTTCGTAATGTTCTCAAAGGCATGTGAAGTCTGCCAATCCGCACATGACCAGCGTGGTGGACTAAGGCCTAATCCCTTCCATTCTGAGAGGAGACCCGTGCCCAACAGTGGGACAAAGAAAAGGTTGTGATGAAAATATGAATGTATGTTTATCAAAGATTCGTGTCAGATGATGATTATTCATTGGAATGTTTTTTTGCTACCAGCAGCTTTTAGATAAAAAAGATTATATTGACTTGAAATAGTTTATAAATAAACAGAAAAGCTACATATAAAAAAACGAACTTATTTTCAGCAGATCATGCATAAAACTAAAACGACGTAAGAGTATAAAACGTAAAACTTCTAATCTATTTTTATCGATATAAATAGATCGTTCAGTCATATTAATCGACTGATGACATTGCTACATTGAACTTAAAATATTTAGATATTTCCTGCACACGAAAAAATACTTACATCATTTAGAAGAGAGTCGATCTCATCTGTGTCTTTTTCGTACAATAAAGCATATAAAGTCAGTGACATTCCATCCCTTGCAGCAAAATAAACCCTTTCCCTGATGGAAGTAGATTCGATCCGCGATAGTATCTTCTCTTCCATTATTTAATTCACAGAATAACCAGAAATAAAGGTCCAATATTGATACAAAGTTTAAAATCACAGTAAATCACAAATCAAATATTTATCTTTCTTTTCTTTGCACTCATGCTTAATCTTGACCACTTGCAAATCCAAAAAAGTTAATCACAGAAGAGCACAGCTGACATCAAATACAACAGCAGGCAGGAAGGGGACTGGGGAGGGAAAGAGGAGTGGAGTGAAGGGCGCCTAAAGTAGTAGAGATAAGAAAGAGACTGGATAATTCCACAGATAATCAAAAATTGTACTATTGCAGGCGAAGCGTGAGTACAATTGAGTACATTATGGGTTATATATAATTGATTATTTTGAATTATACAAGTCCATTTTAATGCTGTCTTTAATAAAATATTTATTTTTCAATAATCAAAAGATCGTAATTTTTTGATGCATCCACTGCAGTTATGAACTTGACATATAACTGCAACGGAATGCATATGCCACGTTTTGTCCAAGTGGAATCTTTGGACCAATCAGCAACAGTCAATCAAAAGCCAACCAACCCTTTCAAATTGACGTTTTTTGCTATTTGTTTTGTCGTGTTGCTGTCGTCGCTTTCCATTTATTTACATTAAAACTTTTGTAACAATGTCCAGCGGTCAATGGGAAGTAGTTGGAAAAAATAAGAAATCGCAAAATGGGAAGGTAAAAAGCAGTAAAGATGATGATAAAAAACCGGTGAAAAATGGTCCGAAATTGGAAGATATTGGTGAGTAAGCGCTTTCTTGCTTAGCCATAAATCTGCATTTTTATTATAAGATTTTTTAATAACCTTTAATAAACTTTTACACAGTGCCACATTCACAAATAAAATCATACTACGCGGGCATGGAAATTGATGACACTAACAAAGCACCAAAAGATAAAAAAAAGGATGGAGACAAAAAAGGGAAAAAGCAAAAGTCAGCGGAACTTGCTAAACCCAAGCCCCCTAAAACTATAGAGGGTGCTCTAGAATCTGTGAGTAATATAAATAAGATTAACATAAAAGTGTTAAAACTGCAGTTAGGTCAACGAACCCTGCATCTGCAAAATGTGTGATGACTTACTCAACATTCACTTGGGTAACAGGGAGACAAACTGAGCGAAAGTTATAAACATTACAAAATTTACTGTTGAGCAATGTAGCAATACATCTGTTAAGGTGCTGTGCAAATCTACCACAATTTTATATTGTATATTTTATGTAATATAATGTATATTTGGCTTTCTTCCTAAACACTTAATTCCTAATAAACATAAGACTGTAGAAGATGAATAATTGAGAATAAAAAAAACTTTAACAGAAAGTTGTATTGAAAAACAAGTCTGCATTTTGTTTCTTCATTCTCATAGGTAATTATGAAAGTGTAAATAATGTCAACAATGCATGAGTTGGATATTATTCTAAAAGTTCAGTGTATTCAATTAGAAGTAAAAGCATAATCAGAACTATTATCATTATAATTATCAGGTTTTCACCATAATGCTGTATTGAAACTATTAAAAAAACATCCTTTATTTGAAACCTACTTTGGATTTCCAAAATTTTTGTAAGGTTATTTATGATACAAGATACCTAAATATTCTTATCACTGGATACTTTACCATTGTGAATAATAATTAAACTTTTTGTCATATTTACTATCCTTATTGACACAATAATACTGTAATGTTTTATCGAGATTTCTAATAATTATGATAATTATTATGATAATAAAATTTACTGTCCAACAGATTGATTCTGCAGAGTTGGCAACCCTTATAACTACAAACAAATTGAGGTTCTCCAATGCCCCACTTGTATGGCTGAAGGAGGTGGCCAATTTCCTTAATTCAAAGATCCAGATTGAAGTTGAGGATCCCACACTCTCCAATTTCCCCTCCAATTTTCCGACATCTGTTATTCCGGAAGACATAAAGGAGTTGTTGGAGAAAGTACTACAAGAGGCTGGGAAGGCAAATACGCAACTATTCTTTGATGTCACCCTCACAGCCTTAGCAAATGATATGAGCAGAGGTATGCACTTAACAATTCATAAATCTTTTCTAATTTAAGTCTAGTAATCTAGTCTTAACTAACTGCAATCCAGTTAATTGTGTCTGGAATTACTTTGAGGAAATTCATATATTCCAGCTCACCAATTACCCTATCTACTTTAACTTGACTTTACTAGTCTCATGACAATCAGGATAAATTCTCCAAAATTTTTCAATTCCATAAAGCTATCATTGGGGCTATTAGACTTAAGAATCATCGATCCATCCATCCACCCATCAGGCTTTCGAGGTCCACTGCTGGACATAGATCTCTCTTTAAGAAAAGCTACAACACATAGATGTCCCACTGCTGGGCACAGGTCCTCCCCACAGGCACACCTGTGAGAGGTCTAGTGCATACCCCACCACACTGCTCCAATGGGGACAAGAATAATATAAAATAGTTAAACATAATTATTATCTTATTAAACTGGGTCATATGTAAATTTTATGTTTTCTACCCCAGGTCAACATGTAAACGGTCACAGGATACTACTACAAATGCTTGCTCAAACCTACCCTGACTTCTGCATCTCATCTATACCAAAGAGTGCGAGCTTGAGAAACTCATATCAGAACAGGCCTCCTATAGGCCTCTCCCTACTGTGGGCCTTGGGCCAGGGAGGACTAAGAGACTTCGCTGTGGGCATGAAAGGTGAGATGTTTTTGTGTTTAAAAAATTCTTGTCATCATATAAGGCACAATGTTAAGCAAGAAGTGTGAAGAATCTCAAAACAAGAGGGCTTGAGCAATGTGTTTCTGTACTATGTTTTCCCATACTGTTACAATCTCAAATCTGGTCTCTAATCAAGGCAAGTTGATATGAAATGACATCATTTCATACATAGGAGTGCATTGCCAACATCTGCCTTGGAATTTTATTATTGATTGTCAAAAATATGTAGATTCAAATTCATTAGGTACTGATTGACTTTTTTTATTTTAAAAATTGTTTGGTACAACCCTGAACAAATATCAAACAGGTGCAATAATAGCTTCGGCAGTGAATATACATATATGTACATAGACTTAAAATATCTTGTCATAGTAAGATTGTGTTTAAGTATGCTACTGATCGAAGATGCTACTGCAAATTATTGTTTTTTCACAAATGAGTGACCAATACATCACTGAGACACGTCTTATCTGTTATCAATGTGACACCTGTAAGTAAGGCCAAGAGAGATAACCCTGTTGAAGTAAGTCAGTTAAAATTCAGTATTACAAGTTTTTTAGTAATCTGGTGTCTATAGTGGTAGTTTAAAGTATTGTTTGGTTGTTAAAGGTAAGATATTAATGACTTATATAATATGGAGTGATCAGAGTGATCACTAAACAAAAATTATATCTGTTATCCAAATCTTATATTATAAAAATGAATCGCCGTTTTTGAAGTTAGTGAATTTGTAACGCGAGCGAAGCTGCGGGCGTCCACTAGTCTATATTATAAAAATGAATCGCAAAATGTGTTGGTAAGCGCATAACTCAACAACGCCTGGACGAATTTGGCCAATTCTTTTTTTAAATGTTCGTTGAAGTTCAAGGATGGTTTTTACGGCGAGAAAAATTTGAAAATTCATCCCCTAAGGGGGTAAAACGGGGGTGCAAAGTTAGTATGAAGCTTTGCCGTTTTTGAAGTCAGTGAATGTGTAACGCGAGCGAAGCTGCGGGCGTCCACTAGTTATCTATAAATAAAAAGGCTCTTAGCATTAAGTCTGCATTTTGTACCTTATTTAGGTATTTTATAGCATTTATAAATAAATAAAGATTTTGATTTAAATATAAATGAATTTAGTATGTAAAAAGAATTTACTATTTTTACAAAAACAATGTAGCCAATACTATATCTAAGATCTTTTAATTCATATAAAAATATGTTACTTTAAAAAAAACTTTACTTCAATCAATTTCCAACAAACGGTTTTTTTCATTTTCTATTTTTGATACATTGTAAACATACATGCTACATATTTAAAAACTGGTCAAGTGCAAATTCAGCGTAAACTGTAAAGGTGTGTTTGTGATTGTGATAATTTAGATAATTCTTGTTTGGGTTAAATTCGATTTTAACTTTATCTTCTCTTATAATGTATGCATTTAAAATTGACATAAATTTGACTAATGATATATTTTTTTAAATGACTCCCACAGTTTGGCAAGACATATTCTTCCCAATCATTGAGCTGAAGAACTACTCTAAGTACGTTGTATCATACTTCGCAACCGTAATGGACAAGCAACAAGAACTGAAGGCCAGCGTGAGCCAGGACCAATTGCTGGCCATGTTCGATCTTGTCAATACCAAGAGGAACTCACTCACCAAGGAACTCTCTGGAGAACTTGTTGCACAGTTGGTTAAGTATAAGGTCAGAACCATTTTTTTTGTATAACATATAGGTCTGACCGCATAATGACATCAATGATTATTTGAGCATGCAGTTTCAACCATATCTGCTGCGGCTAGACAACTGTCAAACCTTAAACAGGACATCCCCATACTCACTGACATCCCATATACCGTTACCAGCTAGTTGCAGTCGTGGTTGAATTACCAATCACGTCAGAAGCTGAATACGTCCAAATTTGTACCCATTTTTATTATTCTTATTTATTATTTACAAAGACTTAACATTCCTAACAGACTTATCCTATTCGATTGTTAAGTGATTCAAGGTATTTTCCTGAAGCACTGCGTAACACGGCAATAGGTATACAAAATATATCGATATCGCGTTCCCAAGCCACTAAGCCATTGAGCAGAGTCTCAATTAATGGACTCCTTCAGAACAAAACCCAAGGACCTGTATGCCTTCAATGTGTTCACGGAAGTTAATATCTCCCCACATCAGAACGCCAAGGTATTTTTAAATCCCACGTCTCTTTATATCCCACGTTCACTGACTGCAGTTTTCATACTTTGATGCTGCTACGATGGCAACATCAAAGTATGAAAATGCATGACATCCTCTTTGCTGTGGTCCAGGCCTGTCTCCCCAGTAAATATTGTATTGGGGCGGGACAATCCCCGCATCGGAAATATTATACTTTCATTCAACCATGTTCAATTAAAATTAATACATACGATCGTGAAACAAAAATATCAGACGAAAATCTATGTACGGAAGCCGCGAACATTTTGTTAGTTTACTACTACGAGTTTTAACTCAAGTTTGTTTTAATATGTGCTTTTCTACTGTATGCTGTACTCGTTATTTCAATACATATATTATCTATATATATAAAAGGAGAAGGTGACTGACTGACTGACTGACTGACTGACTGACATATCAACGCAGGGCCTAAACTATAAGGGTTAGAAACTTGAAATTTTGCACAGGGGTTCCTTTTATAACGTAGGGGAGCACTAAGAAAGGATTTTTGAAAATTCACCCCCTAGGGGGGTAAAACGGGGTGCAAACTTAGTATGAAACTTTGCCGTTTTTGAAGTTAGTGAATGTCTAATTCCACGCAAGCGAAGCTGCGGGCTTCCACTAGTATAATATATGATTGATTCGAATTTCCTCCGAATTTGTTCATTTTTTCCTTTTGTTTAAAAGCTACATTTTGTCAAACAGGACATCTACTTCCAAAAGAGCGGAAACAAGCTCCAAGTGACCTTTAACCAGCTAATGAAGAAGCTGCCGAACCAGTACCTCAGCGGGCCGTCACTGGAGCCCTACCACAGGGCGCTCGCGCAGGCTCTGGTGGACTGCCTCGCGCGCGACGACTCATGCAACGCCACCTGGCGGCAGCTGTTCCACAAGTGCACCAAGCAGTCGGCTACCCTCATCGAATACATAGGTAAGTGTGACGTCATCAGGGCAGTATAACGGTGACATAACGCCACCTGGCGGCAGCTGTTCCACAAGTGCACCAAGCAGTCGGCTACCCTCATCGAATACATAGGTAAGTGTGACGTCATCAGTGTCGTCACAGTATAACGGTGACACCAGAGGTCTCGCGCAGGCACTGGGAACTATCTGGGTGATCACTAAAAGTGAAAAAGACATTCCACAAGTTTTTGTGACCATAGCAACCCTTTGGTCTCCTCTTGCAATGGGACCCACGCGGGTCACGTGCAAACTTGGCACAGCATCTTCTTAGGCACTAAATAAACAACTGAGGTTGCTGACTCGCATTGGTTTAACAAATTGTTACTGTTGTCAATTATTATGTAAAATATAGAAACCCATGTCTAGCTGTTGACAGTCTTTTGAGCCTGATGGTTGAAAGGCTGAACTCACTGAAACTAGCTGCTTGAATTTCTTTCTCAAACTTTTTCTTAATTATATCTAATATGTATGTGAATTTCTTTGTTGTTTCAGATACAAATTGGACAGAAGTGAGTCCAAGACTGAAACAGAAATCTCTGAAGCAGACCATAGCCCAATACAAGGAAGTCAGTGTGGAAGCTCTTAAGGGCAAGAGAAAAGATGAAACTGTCATCAAGGCTAATAAAATATGCCAGGTAAGATTGATTCTTTTATTGAAATACTTCCATCCCACATAAATATAACATTCACACATAATAGGGTGTTAATATAATAGTTAAGGCCTTTTTTATTACTCACGTGTGATTTAAGTCGGAAATAGGTCGCTAGTTTCATTCGATTACGATGATCATCTTGAGTGAACGCGTTCGCGGCGTACAGTTAAGGCCTTAACTAATAGAGTAACATTACCTATTGTATAAATCCTACAAGAGAAAACTTACGGACTTCTATTGGCAAAGTATTACAACAAGTTTGTACGATACCGTTATCCTATGTTTATTTGGTACACCATGAATGGGTCGCATTACATCATCAATTTTTTAACGGTAACACTTAGATGAGCTTGTCTTCTCTATCATGTCAAAATGACAGTGTCATGTCAGTCAGCAGTAAAGAAAAAACTTTGGTAGACATTTTGCGTTTTGGATTATAAAAATTAATAAAATCGATATTTTTTGTGTTCATTGTTTAATAAGCGCGATAACACCATCTAAAATAAAATTTTAATCCCTGCGGTGAGTTATTAAAACATGTCTTAGCCCTTTTAAATACCAGATTGTTAAACAATTGTTCATAATTACGCATACTTGGGGCGTCCGTTGCACATATCGTAACTTATTCTATTATACAGATTTGTTTGGAATCGCATAGTTTTCTATGCAAATAGATAAAAAACGCGCGCGCGTCCGGTGTAACAGTAAACATTCGTCTACACGATGTGTGTGTTACATACATCCGTTATTCAACAAGAATCACACGAGTCCGACAACTCGGCGGGAGTCGCGTGAATTATTTCGAGAATCGATCTAAGTCTCATACAATACAAGGTGAATTTAATTGAGTGTTTTGTCCTTTTACAAAGTGTGCGTCGGCCAGTTCGTATAAATGTGAAAATTGTGGATTAAATTTAAAAATTCCTTAAATTTTTTTTAAGACTGAACTTTAGTGATAGGATATAATGAGTATGTCAGTCAGTTTCTACATAAAACAAACTTTATTACATCTAACAATGGAGTCATGATTTTATGCATTTTATTTGAAAGATATTGTGTTTGTAATGTTCTGACTACATAATATCAGGCTACCCTTTTCAATTTGACTTTGATTTAATGAAATAAATAAATATTATTATGTTATGTTAAGGTGTTTAACCTACGGTGTGTAATTTCAAGTCATCCAAAGATACAGTACTCAATAATTGCAATAATCTGTTTAAAACATTGATCCTATCAATATACTTCAACTAATAATTTACAGGTATAAGGAAATACATTTCAATTTGAATGGCCTTTATTAACAATTAACTTACTAAATACAAATTTGAAAGTAAAATCAGACATCTGTAATTTAAATGTTTTACTTTTCACTATAGGCCTTCCTTAGCTGTATCTATAGCTGTTGATCCTGTGCTTTTCTTTTCCACATTACTCCTGCTATGTGCTTTATATTGTGTTCCCATTGTCGGGATGGTCTTCCTAATTCTTTTTTCTTTTCGATACCATTCTGTCACGATCTAAGACCATTTTTGCTTACATACATAGTTATAAAGGAAAGACATAGTTATCTTTTATTAACAATAATTGTTCATGTGGGCAATTGTGATTGGCTATTTAATGCTAGGGATTATGATGATATAATGTGGTTTATACATATTAATAATTCAGATAGTTGAGCGTTTCTGAACTGCTATCATCAAAACAATTAAAAAGTTTTAAGTAGTTAATGAAACAGTTTTAATGTTCATCAATCCAGAATAATTCTAACATTTCCAGTTCACTGATTTTTTGAAATATATTGTGTAAGTAATTTTAAAAGTCCTATATCTGGTATATTGTTTAATTGATCAAAAACATGAATCTAAGAGTGGATTGATCACATAAGATCTTCTTAGATTAGATTAACTAATGTTTAATAAGATCTAGGTGATGGCTACAAAGGTTACAGATATATCAAGCTACAATGTTATTAAAATTGATAAGCAAAGATAAACATATAAATTCATACATGTATACATAACATATGGCATTAAAAGGTCAAAGAGCCATGCATCACAGTTTATCATAATCTTGGCTTACCAGTTTGTTGTCTTTAATTTGTATTAATTCTGTTGTTATTAGGATATTCTAGACAGGATGACGAGTACTAGAAGATTCCCTTGGCTGTGGGCGATCTTTTTCCTTTTGGTGGGAATCGCCGGATTAGTCTCATATGACGTGTCCAGGTCTGGTGGTAACTTCCCCAGTAAGTACTGTTTATTTTACTAGTATTCTAGTTTTAAATGAAAATCAGATCCATTTGTATTGAGGACGTTTTGATGATAAGTACACCAAGCTGTAAGATAGCAAACGAGCTTGCACCACCTATCCGCTAATTTGAGAGGCCCCGATCGAACCGTGGGTCTCGGGTTTGAATCCCGGCCGGGGAAACAAAATAATTTAATATAATATAAATATTTTTACCTCGGAAAATGTATTTGTTGGACGTCAGAAAATGTATTAATTTTGTTGTGTTTGATTACAAAATTATAAGGAAAACTGTGTTTATGGTCAATATGGCTGGTATATTTTGACTATAATAAGTAACGTTATGTTACTTATTATAGTCAAAATATACCAGCCATAATAAGTAACGTTATGTTACTTATTACGTTACGTTAAGCTGTCTGCAGGTGCAGTTATAATGACACACAATACACAGCAGGTGTATTGTATAAAAGCAAAATTTAATAGTTTAATTGTGTGCATTATATTGGTGTGCAATAAATGAAATAAAAATAAATCAAGCCTTTATTTTCATTGAAATGAACCCAGAAACTCTAGCTTAGCAGTCAGTATATTGTTCTTAATAATAGTTATGTGATATTAAATTGCATGAGCTCATAAACTTTCTATGGCAGCACTTAAAAAAAGACTGACTAATTAATGGAAAATTACCTCATGTATCTGTACAGATAAAACGCCTTAGTTGTTTATCTATATTGGAGCAAGTTGGTGTTTTTATATAAAAAAATTCAACACCACTGTCACCTGATAAGCTGTATATGACCAAAACAGTAATAAATAACATATTTAGATAACAATTCGAAGGGAAGGGCCACGCGTGATAAACAAGGTGGTAGAGCCCATGTAGCAACCAACCTTGCTCCATTCAGCAGTCTTTAAAGGTCCGCTTGACGTAATCTCCTATCAGCCCCACTCCATCCCTCTGAACCCAACGGTTCCCAATTTCTTCATCAGGCCGTTGGTCGCATCGCTCGCTGCGACCCATAGACGTCCCACTGCTGAGCACGGGTCTCCCCCACAGACACTGCTGCGGGAGGTCTAGAGCATACTCCTCCACGCTGCTCCAATGCGGATTGGTGGAGGGGTTAGTGGTCAACCCAGTGTCGAATGTTCTCAAGCCACCCGAAGGTCTTCGACAAGGCTTAACGACTGTTTCCAGCATTGAAAACAACCGGGACCGACGGCTTTTCGTGCCCTCCGAAGCACGGTAGCGTCCATGAAATTTTGCCACTAGCGGTCACCCATCCACAAACCGACCGCGCCCGTCGTTGCTTAACTCTTTCGATCACATTGAATCGTCGCGAGCCATTGGGCTATGGACGCTACTTGGTCGCATAGATTTCGCCAAAAAGACCAGTATTACTTTTCGCCTGTTGTCTGCTATCAAAGACCCCTTCAATACCCATAGATGATGTCCTTTTGTCTTACTTGGTTCTTAATCCTATGAAAAAATAATTATTCATTGCCCCTTCAGCTTTTATATCATTCGATTGACGTCCCACTGCTGGGCACGGGTCTCCCCCACAAACTAATCTGTGGGAGGTCTAGAGTCCACCAGCATGCAGCGTGGTGGAGTATGCAGATTGGTGGAGGGGTTAGTGGCCAACCCAGTGTCGAATTTTAACACTGCTTAACGTGGTAACCGACGGCTTCACGTGCCCTTTAAAGCACTGTAGTGTCCATGATATTTTGTAACTAACGGTCAACCATCCACTAACCGACCGCGCCCGTCGTTGCTTAACTCTGTCGATCACATTGAATCCACGCGAGCCATTAGGCTACGGACGCTACAGGACGCTATTAAAATAATTAAAATTAATTGCAGTCTCTAGATTTGGCCATTATATTAGACGCGGCGGCAGTAATACTGGTTTTATCAGCCGGTAAAACAAGTTGGCCCTAAAAAGTAATAAATATTGAATTTATTAAACCAGTTATGTTTTTGTTAGAGATCAATCGAAAACAAAAAATAAAACATGATAGTTCAGCCACAGAATACATAATAGTGGTTCAGGTCGAAGATTCATATTATGTTATCAATGTAGTAATAATGAAAACAAGTTGAAGGTCAAGATCCTGATTGGACTGTCCTTGAGAAACATGATTTTTTGTATTGATAATGTGATCAAGGGATTGATAAAGAAGAGCAAATGGTCGGTAAACAATAGCATTCGGAATCATATTTATATTATACTAGTGGACTCCCGCAGCTTCGCTCGCGTGGAATTAGACATAATAACAGATTATTCTTAACGCGTGAACTTTAGCTCCACAAAATTGTAATTGAATCCGTAAATGTGTTATCCCCTATGTTATACATTTTTACAAACTTTGAATGCCATATTTATTTATATCTAATCAACAACCTATAATATAAATTTTATGCTTCTAGTTCTGAAAATGACAATACTTTCATACAACCTATCATCCCCCTTTTCAACTCTTTACAATACTTTTTTCCAATTAAAAAGTAGCCTATGTTCTTTCTCAGGCTCTAGACTAACTGTGTACCAAATTTCTTTTAAATCGGTAGGTACAGTAGTTTTGGCGTGAAAACGAGACAGACAGACAGAGTTACTTTCGCATTTATAATATTAGTATGGATATTATACATGTATGTATATTATTTAATATTATTAATTACATGTTATATATTTCGATCAGCATATTATTATTAAACACATATACAAATTGTTATTTTTCATGTACATCTCTGTATATCATATACATATTCAAAGAAATATATATATTCACCAGTAATGTGAATTGATGATTGTTCTTTAATCCACAGAGAGCACAACGGGACGCCTATTCAAAGACCTAGGCATACTCGAGCAGACTCAGTATGCCTGGCAGAAGACTCTATCCACTTCAGCTAGAGGTTACCTCTGGGTCGAGACCAACACCCCAATATACTACGGACACACCGTCGAGTTCTTCAAACCTTATGCCCAACTGTCCAAGGATGCTTTCACCGTGGCTGTGAAAAGAGCTGGCATTCTCTACGAGAACATTAGGGAGTATGTGGTGGAGAAAACTCCGGTTGTTGTCTCCACTATAGAGCAATATGCTCCGGGCCTGGTGGAGAGTGTGCAAAGGTTTTCAGCGAATGGGGTTGAAACGGTCAAGAAGTATTCAAATGACTACTATCAGTTCACCGCTGAGTACTTGAAGACCAAGGTGTTTGTGTAAGTTTTATTTTTTAAAGTTCTTTAGTCGTTATAGTTCTTTTTTTTTTAAGTTTTTTAAAGTTCTCGAATGAAGATGAGCATTAATGTACACGATTGTCCAACTATGGTCATCTTCATTCGAGAACTTATACTCCGATGAGTGGATTCATTTAGGACATTTTGATCAACTTTGTGAAACGGCGGTAGATAAATAAATGTTATGACGTATTCCATAACATTTTTTTTACCTTTTTTTTTAAAATGCAGTCATAGCACAGTAGCGCCTCAATCGTAGGATTCTTAGGTGATCTGAAAAGTAGGTATTTACCATAAATATTGCTGTCAAGCTGAGCTCCGCTGGTCGGCATTGGCGTGCGATAAGAGAACTGCAACTCGTATTGATTATACCTACGTAATATTGAGGAAAATGACCTTTCCTATAGTCCGTTCAACGAAACGAGATTCCAGACGTAAACAAACCGACTGCAAGGCCATTCGCTAATGCAGGGTTTTGTAACTTTTTTTACTTACTCTAATTTTTAAAATGTAAAATAAATTTATATTTTGATAATTACCTACTACTTAACCACTCAAATGTCCGGGCGTATTTATACGCCTAAAAAAATAAGTGTCAAATGTCCAGGGCGTATTTATACGCCTTTTTTTTCATAGGAATCCTATGCAAACTGTGGGCGTATAAATACGCCCGGACATTTGGTGTTTATTTATATGGAATCTGTATTAAATTTCCTTTCTCTGGGTAGGTAAAACATATAAACCGACGAAACCAATATTTTCTATAAAATGTTTGAAGTGGGTGACGCCATCTTTTCTTAAGTGGTTGTAATCTGATCTTTTCATATGTAAACAAAAGTTTATCTATTATCCCACTGTATTAGTGTTAAATATACTATAACAACTAAAAAATAATAAATAACTACAAAATAAAAAGTCCGTCCAAATGTTTTCAAACTCATCAATAGCCTTCGTTGACCTTCAGCATTATTGCCGTGAGCCGTGCGGAAGATAGAAAACAAACAATATAGAAAGAGATAGAATATATTTTGTTTGTTCCGTCGTCACTACGAGTCAATGCTCGGCGTTGTTTACGTCTGGAATCTCGTTTCGTTGAACGGACTATAGTCCTGTTTCCTCCTCGTAATATGGGACGGATTTCATTATTTCTTTCGTGTTTTTTATATAGAAAGTGCTCGTACTTTTTTGTTTTATGAAATAACCAGTTTGCTGGATTTCTGAATATCAATAATTGGTCAATTTTTGTGATTTTCTCACACACAAGTGATTTTCTCAGTCACAAGACTTTTCTCTTCTATTAATCATATAATGAATGAAATCTAAACGTACAGTCATAACAGAGGTATAAATATATTGCATTGTAATATTATTTTTGGTGTAGCTTCATTATCCTAAGAGCAAACAGGGGACTAACTTTGTATGAAAAGTGCTGCTCGATTTCCTCTAATGAAGTCTAACGACTGCTAGTGGCAACATTTCATGGGTGCTTCCGTACTTCTGAGCGCACAGCCGTCAGATCCGGTTGTTTTCAATTGTAGAACTACCTTTAATCCTTGCCGAAGACCTTAGGATGGTTTGAGAACATTCGAAACTGGGTTGTCCACCAATCCACATTGGGGGAGCGTGGTGAAGTATCCTCTATACCACCCTCATCTGGTGAGCCAACAGTTTTAATTGTAGATGATTTATAGGTCAAAAAAAAATCTAAAGAAAAAGCTTTTTATAACTTCTTTTTTATTTTCGTGCATTGTCATCGGAACCAAACATGTGTGTGAAATATTGATTACAAGATTCCAGGACATACATACATACATACATAGATTATATACGAGTGAAGTTAAATAAAAGCTTTTAATACATTAATTAATTTAATTTGTATCTTGCAGAGGAGACTGGGCCCCGGAGATACTTCAGAACAAGACTGAGACCGCTCTCAACGCCACCAAACTCCAAGTCAGCACCTATTTCCACTGGTTCAGGGACCAGGTGCACCTCTACTCCAAGATACCCTGAAGACCTCAGTGTTCAAGAACTCATAACACAAGTGGGTGTGTTACTTTTATTCTTTGCAACAATTAAGTTAAAGTTTATGCCGATTTCTCGAGGTATAACTCATATCTGCCTCATAATGTTGTTAGTAAATTGTCGCAAAGATTGTTAGTTGCATCACATGTAAATTATTTATGAGATTCTGTAAATTTTTCTTTGTTTTCCAAGCCACTGTTGCAATTCTTCTCATATCTTATGTAGTAAAACATTAACCAGATTAATTTTAACGTACGTTTAAATTAGTACCATACAAATTTCTTATGAACGATGTTTGTTAACTAGGTGATTTTGACTGTTTATTGTAAGTACTGACTTAAACCACATTTTTTTATGAGGTCGTACTTATTCGAAATTATCGTTCTGTCATAAATTGTAATACCAATGTTGTACTAACTCGAGTCTTAACTTTGTTGTACACAAAGCTATCG
This sequence comes from Carterocephalus palaemon, assembly GCA_944567765.1. Taxonomy (NCBI): domain Eukaryota; kingdom Metazoa; phylum Arthropoda; class Insecta; order Lepidoptera; family Hesperiidae; genus Carterocephalus; species Carterocephalus palaemon. The sequence continues at coordinate 2,609,270 of OX155655.1, read as the reverse complement.
AAATCTCAGCCGTCCTTGTGTACGGTAGGCTATGTACAATTCTTTCATGTGTATGTATTTGCTTAAACTTTTTTTTAAATTCTAATACTAGACATTATTTTATCTATAGACAATCAATCACATCAATAAATTAATCTTCTAATGAATTCAATTTATAATGACTTGCCAACATCACATAATTATATGCAATCTTTTTTTTGCTGTTGAATAATTCATAAATTTCTGTGTATGTTCGATTAATGGATTATGTGAAATCTGTTTGAATGAAATGTTATTCCATACTATAAACTTATACATTCTGATTTTGCATTTGTTTTGTAAATATATCTCTGTCATACAATGGTTGTCGCAGTATAATAGTAGTAACAGCACAAATTATACTATGTGATACTGCCTATTTGACTAATTATAATCGATTTTATTTTGGCGCTGTTAGAGTACAAATATTAAAACCATGCTTGTCATAATAGAATATTGCGTACAATGCGGAATTGCAATTTATATAATTTTATTGCATGATCATATCATAATTCAAATTTTACCATGACAAATAATAATAAAAAAATAATTTATCGAAAAACAGTATTTATTTAACATTCCGAATGGTGCATTTAATAATATCTTCATAAAATCAGTCAGTCTTGCAAAACTTGAAATTATTTTTAAAATGGTGAGATCATAGTGATATAAGTTTTGTAGTATTTATTTGTGTTGAAAGATGCGTGTTTATATTTAATACAGAATGGAAATTATAGAAGAATAAATTTAACTTTTGTATTTTATTTTATCTCTTACTTTATACTATTGTTTACTTACAAACCACTAATAATTTCTTTTTTAATATTCAATGGACAGCCGCAGAAGAGTTATTACATGTAAATACTTTATACCCTAAAATTAACTTAGCAGTTGTAAGGGTGGGTGTATTAAAACAAACAAGTTTTATTTCACTGTTAATTATCTAGTATTTTACTTATTATCAGTGAAGCACATTGCACATAAAGTCTCACTTGTTATTAAAAAATAGGTTCATGGTATTGTTATATATTGCGGACGCTAGTTCATCTATATTTTCTTTTCGAATTGCTGCCAGAATCTCTAGCACTTGCCTGAAAATAGCATTCAAATATGAATATATATAATAATATAATTAAATAATAAAATATAATAATTAAATAAAAATAATAATAATAATTAAAAATTACTTTTTTTTAAAAAAGCTTTTTAATTTTTTAAAAATTTTTTTTCATGCATTGTCGTCGGAACCAAATATGTGTACCAAATTTCAGCTCGATAGCTTCAGTGGAAGTGGGTGAAATATTGATTGCAAGATTCCAGGACATACATACATACGTCATACGAGTGAAGTTAATTAAAAGCTTTTAAAAATAATGACACCAATTAAATAATCTTTATAAAATTATACAATTTGAAGTTATAATTTTGTAGTATCAACCAGAATACATGATGTAAATCACAAATCATTATGTAAGTAATTAAAACATTATGGATTTAGTTTTAATTTTAATAAAAAAACTGTTATTTTATTAATAAATTATGTGATGACATGTAATGACATAAATCACAAAATATACTTAAAATAATTTTAGTGAAATTCCAAATTTTTTTTTTTGTAAAATAAATATCCACCCGGACAGAATTTAAGCCCAGGACCTGCAGTTCAACAGTCACTCACCACTGCTCCATATTCATTGCAGTGATCAGTCTATGAATACAAGAGTATACTTACACAATATTGACAGGTTCATTTCTACTCTTGACCTGGCTGTTAGAATCGACAGAGTATTTCTCCTTCTTGGCTGTGGGAAACTTGGTGACCACATGTTTGTAGCCGGGGTGAGTGGGCTTCACTTCGCACCAGGGACAGTCCGTTTCTAACATCAGCCTATCCTGTGGTATTGTCGATGCTACCGCCAGACTCTCTTCAGATCTTAAAGAACTGAAAAATAATTGTTTCATCCCTGTAATTCAGTGAATTGACATATACTTATGTAATAATTATTATAATCTGGGCTATACCAATCTTATTTTATTAGGTCCACCAGGAATTTCATTAAAATTGTATGCCTTTTACCATATTTGTGTTTATTCATACAGCTAGAATGTATGTTGGATGACAGAATAATTTTTCAGAAACTATTTCAGGTAATAAATCTAAGAAGTCTGCCAATCTACACTATGGATGGGCATGGTCTGACGGGCCCGTTGGCGCAATCGGTAGTGACCCTGTATGTTACGCCAGGGGTCGTGGGTTCGAATCCCACTCAGGACAAACATTCGTGTGACTAACACTTGTTTGTTCTGTGTCTTAATACATACGAGTATGTATTAAAAAAAAATTATGTATGTATATATTATTCAGTCTCTGACACCCATAGTACAGGCTCGCGCCTAATTTGGGGTAAGATGGCCGTGTGCGATAATGTCCATGATATTTATTTGATATTTATATGGTCTAACCCTTCTCATTCCGAAAGGAAACCCTTCTCATTCCGAAAGGAAACCCATGCTCAACAGTGGCTCACAAGTACTGGTAAAATTACTAAATTTCTATACACAAAAATAACAATATTGCTATGACAAAGTTGTACCATCCATTGATTCCTATGTACATTCCAAGGTCCAGTATTTTCCTAAGAGCGTCATGCGAGCCATCAAACGAGTGCACCACACCCCCGGCCACCCGGTCCATATTTCTTGCCAGTACCTCTACCAGGTCATCGGCAGCAGCTCGACAGTGTAGGAACAGTGGCAGTTTGAACTCCCCACTCAGTTGCAATTGGTACTCAAAGAATCTGTAAAAAGGGCAAGTTGTAGGAGCCTTTGATGTATTACAAACTGAAAATTATTTTTTATTTGAATGAAATTATTGTTGACTGTTTGGCTTAATACAAATACAATGTGTTACAAAATAAATATAGTATACTGCCCTTTATGGCCCAACTATTCAATAAGTGAATAATAATATAGTTTAATAATATAATATAATAGTGCTGCAAGGTCGTTTGCTATCTAATATCCATTAAAAAAATTGGTAACTTATAAGAAGTTTACATTGATTTTACAAGCTTTCAGTGAAATCATTTTATGTTTGGAATTACTTCTATCCAGGGAACAAATTTAAAAATCTGTGGAACATTATTATTTACAGGACCTGGAGTTCTATTTATCTGTAAGACTTAAATTATGATAGGTGACAACATCTGGGTAGAGAAAGGGATGGCAATTAGAGTGCTAATCACTAATAATAAAATAGTGATGGCTTCGATAATGTTGTTGTCTAGATAGCTTATTTTGACAAGTACTTACCTTAATTGCACTTCCTTGCTACAGAATTGCAATCTGTCATAGTCTAATCCACATTCCCCAATTGCTACAACTTTATCTTGATTCGCTGTTATTAGGCCTTTTAAATCAGCCAAGTATCTATCTGGATTTGATACAAATTCATTGCACCGTGTCGGGTGACATCCTACGGTAGAAAATAAACGAGCTGAAAATTGTAGTACTGTAGTCATTATATTTAAGGTATGAGATTTGATATAAATTAATTGCAGTGTGTAATGTAATCATTATATTTAAGACATGAGATTGGTAAGCTCATCAAGGTAAGTCTGAGTCTACCAATCTGCACTTGGCCAGTGTGGTGGACTATAGCCTAACCCCTTCCATTCTGAGAGGAGACTTAAGCCAGTAGGACAAAGAAAGGGTTGTGGTGGTGAATGTCTGAGATCTTGTTCTAAAATGTGTGTAAAATACAAAACATATTGAATGATACAGATTTTTCTCAGAGAAAATTTTGTAGTCACTAGTGGTATTGACTAGCTTATGGGTTTTGGCTTAACTGGAACAAAATCTTTCACTGTTGTAAGACGGTTGTAAGTGATAACTTACTTACAGTCAGTTTTGCACAGCTCGAGGGCCTGTTTGCTGTCCTCTAAATTCCCTCCGGTGACAATAATCTTATCCATGCCAGCTGCCCAACTGCGGCTGAGGACCTTATCCAGATCGGGGGCGTGCTTCTTGGATCCATGGTATATGCCTTGGTACATGCTGTCGGTGAGGTTGGCTCCGATATCTTTAAAAACCAGTATGAATATGAAATGCTCCGGTAAAAATAAATACAATAAAAGATGTATGTATATCAATGAGATTATAAATGCAAATTCAACTTACTTACCTATATATTTGCGTAACGAAGACATTGTTCTCATTAATTATATTTTTTGAGCTTATTTTTTTAGGATAAATGGACTGATACAGTAATCTAATAATACCTAAATATATACACCATTAAGCACAACACACACAGGTGATTTCTGTATATAACAAAGTACTCTGTTGTGATTTTTTTTGATATTTTGACTTTTGTTTGAGGTTATTTAATTTGAAATATTGACACTTCACTCACTTCACTAGACCGAGACCATAGACTGACCGAGTGACTGACAATGACAACCCGAATCCCGGTAAGTAATATAAAATGTACTCTGTGGGTAAGTAAATACCTAAGAATTTGGATTGGAAGCTCACTTCCTTTTCGGCTAAGAGCAATGAAACCTTTTTAAATAAAGCTCTTCGTTAGCGTTGAAAAAAATAGGGTGAAGTTGAATTAAACGCCACACACAATCCGGTCACAGGGTGTTGCCACATACTGTCCTGCAAATTGGCACTACGTAATATATTAAGATCTTTCGTAGAATTTTCAGTGTCTTGATACGGCACTACTTTATTTAAATACCAAAAAACTGACTCTAAGGAAAAAATACTTTTCGATGACGCTTTTTGTATTTTTAATAAGTACTAAGCGTACTAAGTGGTGGACTAAGGCCTAATCCCTCCCATTCTGAGAGGAGACCCGTGCCCAACAGTGGGACGTCTATGGGTCGCAGCGAACTAAGCGTACAATAAAAATAAATGATTATGATGGTGTAGGTAAATAATTACACTGTTTACATTACATTATAACATATATTTTATAGGCGGGAAAAAAGGCACCGGCATGCTTGCGCATGTAGGTTCTAGTAAACAGGACTGTCTCTTCATTCAAGATTGCGAATGGAAAGCGGCCGCTGGTAGTACGAGAAATGGCGTACTCCGATGACACCTGAAATCGAGTTTAATATGAAAGTTGTTTCATTTATGAAGTGTACAACCTAAAACCATTCTGTTCGATTCACTAACGCAACATTTTTGTAAAAAAAAATTCAACATTGTTATAGGTAGGTATGTGAACATAACCTACGAGTAGATATCTTACTTCTGCATGAACGACAATACTAAAAGATTCAGTACTTCATAGTGCTAAATCTTTTTTTCCTTACGTGATCGAAGCATATTACTTACCTACCTATTTTATGACATCGCTGCGACCCATAGACGTCCCACTGCTGGGCACGGGTCTCCCCCACAGACGCATCTGCGGGAGGTCTAGAGCATACTCCACCACGCTGCTCCAATGTGGATTGGTGGAGGGGTTAGTGGCCAACCCAGTGTCGAATGTTCTCAAGCCACCCGAAGGTCTTCGACAAGGCTTAACGACTGTTTCCAACATTGAAAACAACCGGGACCGACGGCTTTACGTGCCCTCCGAAGCACGGTAGCGTCCATGAAATTTTTGCCACTAGCGGTCACCCATTCAGAAACCGACCGCGACCGTCGTTGCTTAACTCTTTCAATCATATTGAATCGACTCGAGCCATTGGGCTATGGACGCTTCATAGTGCTAATTATGACATAATTAACAAAAATGCATATGACAGAAAAATAATAACAAAAACATCCAAAATAGCATCAAAATCTAAGAAATAAGAAGATAATGTAAGATTAAGAATTTTAATGACAGCATCTTCTTGCGTCGTACCGGATTGAGATGAAAGAAATCCTTTAACAGAGTCCTATGGCTTTGAATTAGTGGGTGTAAGTGCCGGTAAACAAGACTATGTCTTCGTGTAAGATGGCGAACATGAAGGGACGATCCACTTTGAACTGGACGGGTGGTGGCATCACGTAGTTAAATGACGGCGGCACCGCGATGAATCCTGCAACCAACAGGAATCGTGTGATGTTCTGGACATTGGAAATGTTCTGGACTTTGGAAGTGATTTGTGCTGGAATATACGTAATTCGGTTTTTTATGGATATCTGATAGGAAACGAGCATGCAACTCCATCCATCCGCTGACAACTGTGGTAGACTCATAGGAAGACAAGACTGTAGTTTTAATATTTATAAATATGTATGTTAATGTAAATGTCTGAGGTAACTACATATCTACTGGTTGAATAAGAAAGTTGTCATCCGAACCAAGTACGTTCGGATGTTAACTGTATTATTCAATTCTTTCAATGTCACAACACAGTCTTATGCACTGAGCAAGTAATGTAGGGACTGCGCTGATTAGTCCAGTTAGCAGAGGGCGTTAATATTAGCTGGTCAGTGCGTTGTCATCCCGAACATGTCATCAAGACCGAGGGACTATTCCAGACTGTAGTCCTAGTTAGTTAATGTTAGTAAGAGTCTTGTTGCCAGTCGGTCACAGATGCAAACATCAACCTGTGTAATAATACTCCAACTTAGTTGGAATTTTGTTATTCTATGGAGCTGTCGTAAGTTATTTGACTGAACGGTTATAGCATAACACGATGTAGAATATGTACCTAGTCATAATAGGAAACACCTCTTTGTGTTGTATTCGGAGAAAGTAAGATTTCAATTCTTAAAAATTTTTATTAAAGATGGCCGGAAAACTTAAGCAATACGTACCTCCCTCTACCGGAATTAAGCGTAAAGTCAATCAGCAAAAAATGAGAATCATTAAATTAATTTATTGAAGTAAGATTTATTGTCATGACAATGTCAAAGCATTTCTTGAGCTCAAGCAATTAGTGGGTGTAAGTGCCGGTGAACAAGACGATGTCTTCGTGCAAGATGGCGAATAGGAAGGGATGGTCCACTTTGAACTGGAGGTGGGGTGGAGGCATATACGGCAGGGACATGGGCACCGCCACCAAACCTGGAAGAGAAATATAAATATGTAGTTTAAACATCTACATAATAACGCAGAACCATTGCCAACCTAGTAGATTTTCCGTGGTAGGACACAATTCACAGCTACTCTTATTCTACTCACTACTAGCACGGACTACTCTAGGTACTATCACGAGTAATATGATTTTTCCGTGATTCAGTAGGTACTAATATGCATACTAAGGTACATTGTTTGTCCATGTGAACAACCGAATTTAATACGGTTCATTTCGTATCATATACCTACCTAGAGTTGAAGATTGAAACTTACTTGCATAGTTACTTAATAATTGAATGAAATTAATGTTTGTTTAGTGGTAGGTAATCATGGATACCATAAATTAATGTTTGTTTAGTGGTAGGTAATCAAATATCTAAGACTGGATGAATCTTAAAAATCCGTCTTGTAGGAACGCGACTTCTACAAAACAATGTTGTGTGATTTGTCACAATGCGAACTTTGACATGGTGCGTGTTTATTGCTGTGATGATGTGATCCTAATGTAAGATTGTCATGAATACAATGAAAGTGCTATTTTGACTAGGAAATATTTTATTAGTTTTCCATAATCACAGGGGTTTTCTCACATTCTCACAGGGAAGTATTTTTCGATGACAACCATTCGAGTAGCTTGGTTTATTACATAATTCGCTGGTATTAACTCATAACCTAGGCTAGTGGGTATAGGTGCCGGTAAACAAGACTATGTCTTCATGTATGATGGCGAATATGAACGGATGATCCACTTTGAACTGGACTGGAGGCGGGAGTGCGTAACTGCCGGAGATAGGCCTCGCAAGAAACCCTGGAATCGTATGGTTAAACGTGAATGGAATTGCTTGGTCAAACATGAAAATGGGATTTAATACCTTCTTGAAATATTGGTATTTGCGAATGAAAAACGACAGGAACTCGCTTATGATACATACGAGTTTGTCTGGCACTCCCATTTGGTAAAGCTAAAATAATAGGCCACCGTGCCAGACTTTGTCAAACGCCTTAGTCACATCAAAGAAGAGGGTCCTATACATTTAAGGCTCTAGGCTGTCTGTTGCATTGCGTATGCGTCAAAGATCTGACCAAGTACTTAGTATGACTAACATGGATGTCTGTGGGAGTTGGTCAGGCGGACTAACTTCCGCAAAAGCCACCGAACAGCCATAAAAACATTGAGCGAGTAATGCCACAGGCAAAGTCAAATAGCTAAATGCTTAGATTAAACTTAATCTAAGGCTAAATTAAAACGCTGAGTTTTAATAAAATTGTTTTAATTATCATTAAGTTTCAAACTAAAGGCACAAGGTTTATTTCGGCATTTTTGCATCAACATATTATCTATATCTATATCTCTTTTTATTCTAAATTTTAACAAGGCTTTGGTCTATATCTATATCTCTTTTTATTCTAAATTTTAACAAGGCTTTGGTATATCCTGGACAACGATGCCAGCCTCATAGGGAGTGTCTTATGAGCCAGCCTCATCAAGATTAATCAAGAGGAGCTCGCAAGCAGTCCTCAACCTCCTTACAGCATTCACAAGTTGGGACGCACTTATTTTCAATAAGTTTAAAAATTTATTCAGCGCCATGTTCCCAGAACGCAATTTAATAGCCAGACAAAGGGCTTCCCTGGAGAGGCTGGCCATGTCAAACTGACGAGCGGAACATTTATAATAGTGATTCGTCCGAAATCTAATCCTAGCCTCTAGTGGGTGTAAGTGCCGGTGAACAGGACGATGTCTTCGTGCAAGATGGCGAACAGGAAGGGATGGTCCACTTTGAACTGAAGGGGAGGCGGGGGCTCATAGTTTGAAGACATTGGCACCATGATGTAACCTGGAACCAGGTGGAATAAGTACGTTAAAGGGCCCCTAAGTCAATAAATGGGTTAAGGACTTTTTAGTTACCAATGAGGACTAAGGTAAGTAGCTGATTTTGTAAAACTAGGTGCCTATAAGCGGCATCCACATCTAAATAGACCGGACGGCAATTTTTTAAATGCCAACGACAGAGTCGATACACAAATTGCCGTTTGAATGGAAACGTGATAGATAAGTTAATCTTTGTAAAAACTATAGAAATAAGAAACTATTTTCTAAAAGAAATATACAACCACAAGCGTCCCACTGTTGGGCACTGGTCTCTCCCACAGTCACAAAAAGAGAGGTTATGAGCATATTGAATAACGTTTCTACATTCTGAGGTGGTGGAGGGGTTAGTGGCCAACCGATTTTTTTACAATTTAAAGCAACCGGGACCACCGGCTTAACATGCCCTACCTACGATCCGAAGAACGGAAGCGCCCAAGAAATTTTTCCACCAGCGGTCATCCTACATCCACATACTGACCGCGCCCGACGGTGCTTAACTCGGTCTTACGTACGATCGACGCGATCCATTGGGCTATGAACACTTCAATCTTTCAGACCACAACAACGCGACGATTTGGTCAGCGTCTCTACTCTCTACGGGATCTTTTGGGAACTTTTCACTTTCCCCTTGTCAAATCATACTTGGCCTATAGAGATTTTTTTAAGTGATATACTCGTATAAAGTAAAGTTACCAGTGAAGGCCCCAGCGGTTGCTCCTTCCTCGTCGACCTTGACGAAGGCCTCTTGGAAAGCCTTCGACACTTTCACCGCGCTCTCGCGAACCACGCTGGGTGCGCCTTCGGAGAAGATACGCGATACTCCAACCTGTAAGGGATTGGTATTGTTACGAAATTACTACCATACGCACAGTTTAGTAATGGAGAATCCGAATATATATGCATACATCTTATAGGTTAATTTACAAGTTAAAGGCAACATCGGCGAGAGAGTGTATTTCGTCCTTATCTCGCGCTCGCACGCGCTGCCACTGCATAATGCGCATGCCAGGATAGCTTATTGACGTGGTGTCAGCCCAGTGGCTATCGATCTCGTCTTTCACTCGACCAAGGTTCAAATCCAAGCGGCAGGCACCGATGACTTTTTAAGTTACCTATGTGCGATTTAAGAAACCAAATGTTACGTGCTGTAACTGTGAAGGAAACATCGTGAGGAAACTAGCATGCCTGAGAGTTCTTCTTCTCACGAGTTTTCAAAGGCATTTAAAGTTTGCCAATCCGCAATGAAATTACGGATTAACACCCAACCCCTCCCATTCCAGGAGGAGATTCGTGCCCAACAGTGGGAAAATGAAAGGGTTGTGGTGGTAGGCCCGTCTATTGCCGGTATAGCATCAAATATCGTTATCGTTTGTCGGTATCGTTGTCTGACCTTCGGTAAGATTTCATTTAGATCCAAGCTGCTCTTGATTTCGAACTTGGGCATCTCGAAGTCGACTTCCTGGCCGGAGGGGCGCAGCGAGAACACGTCTCCTAGCATCCCACGGTGCTCCAGCTTCTCCAACACTGCTGGGAGACCGTCTTTCTTGTCTGGAAGGACTACGACCATGCGGAAGCCCTTTTCTTTGTACGGGAGCTCGACCAGCTGCAAGAAAATTTGACATTCGAACTTCAGCCAAAAAGAAACAAAAAAAAAAAGAAAAAAATGAAACAACTTGTTCTCAAACAGTATAAATTCTACTACTATTTAATTGACTGTCACTCTTACCCTGGCTTCGATTTCCGGGGCTTCGTGGTAGAACATTGAGTCTGAGAACTTCATCATTGGCTTCTTAACGACCGTAGTCTCGTCAACGAAGAAGTCTTTCTCCTCTGTCTCGCTTGCGTTGAACGGGATGTGCCAGTGACCCTGAAAAAATCATAATGGTTATTTATATACCTGAAAAACTGGCTATAGGTAAATCTCAATACGATTACAAAGGCGAAACAAAATAAGAAGATACCTCTGTAGGTAACTACTTCTAACTCAGTAGTTGAGGGTTATCTCTTTATGTCAATCTTGCTCACACACAGGTTACGTAAGATTAACTGTCCCAGTTGCTTGTTTAGCTCAATCAATAGCTGCTTAATACTCGTATTCTGGACCAGCATAAAAGAGTATGCTTTAGATTGTAAGTAGTATGTTATTCTCTCGTCAGACCTCCACAGCTGTGTCCTACTCTGCAGTGGCCTGATAGGTTATGTCCTCAATAATTACCTGGAAGAATATGACGTTGAAGAGAGCTACAGCCGTGGCCGCGTCAAGCGCATTTTCATCCACTGGAGTCGGTATGTGCCCTTGGGTTTTCTCGTTGGCCTGAAAATGTATCATGTTATATTTATAAGTATCTTGAAAATTGATGTAGGTACGAAGTTTGCTTGTAGAGAGAGGCAAAAAATAATGATAACCTAGAAATTGTACATCTGTGGCCTATTCCATTAATACTGTAATGAAGATAACGCACACCGTTAGCGACAAGTGTGCGTTCACTTGATTGGTTGATCGTTTTAATCATTAAGGTACCTATAATGGTATCACTCACCCATTGGTTAATGGTGTCAGCAGCACTCTTCGGGCTAGTAAAGTCCAACTGCTCCACGTCGCTCTTGTAGGAGCGACTGGCTACGTTGGCGAACTGGTCGTTGAGGGTATACTGGTTGGAGACATATATCTTGTTGGCGAGCACCATGTAGCTTGGATCCATGGAGCTGAACCGCTCCGCTATCTTGCTGTATGACTCCTCCAGCTGGAAACAGAACGTTCGGAAGCCATTGTAATTTTTACTATTAATCAGCATCATCACAAGCCTTTATTGGCCTGCTGTAAAGCTAACCCATAAGCGGCCCACTGTTAGGGACGAGTCTCTCTCACAGCCTCAGCTGACGTAGGTCTAGAACATACCACCACGCTGTTCTAATGCGGATTGGTGGAATGGTTAGTAACCAACCCAGTGACGAATGTTCTCAAGCCACCCGATGGTTTTCAAGGCGCCTTTATCTTTTACGCGCGGATTATCGAATTATGGATAGCGAAATGAAATTTGTTTTTGGGAGAGGCCTATGCCCGTCGTAGTCCCTGGAGTCGGTAAGTACCTTCTGCTGGTCGATTTAAAACTTAAAAACACGAGTCATAAGTTCATAACACAGAATGTAAGTCACCGATTCAAGTTCTCCATTCGAAGACATTTGATCTCTCACCTGCTTATAATCCGAAGCCCCCAGCAGACGCACGATCTCCTCTCGGGTCTCGCCCTCGAGGCCAGCGGAGTACATCGACAGCAGAGTGAGAGCACCCAGGGGAGACGCGATCACGTTCTTGTCTTTGGCGCTTGCGAACGATTCCTGCACACAACCATTCAGGTCTTTATGTCATCAATATCCTTATTAAATATATAAATCGGAATTATAACCAACGGTGTAAATTAAAACAGACAATCGAAATTAGGCATTCGTATCTATTACCGTTAATCGTTCAGCACTGTACTTTATAAAAATTCAATTCACTACTACAGTAGGATAATGGGAAGAGGTCCAAATTAAGCTTGCAAGATTTGACCTAAACCGACTGATAAACACTGCAAGTTAAACAATAAAGTTAAAAAAGTGTTTGCAAATAAATTAATTAGCTTGTTCCGTTGAGGATGTATGTATAAAAATCTGACAAACAGGACAGGGTGGTACTCAACCACCCTCAAATTATTTAAAATCTCATAAAATGTTTTCAACTCTATATACTCTATATCTCTCTCTATAAAACTCTATAGATTTTACTCTAATAAAACCCGTGGTAAACATACCTTTAATAACCTCATGGAAGCCTTGTCCACGGTGTCGCCCATGGGGGTCCTCTGGTACTCGTTAATGTCAGCGAATCCATAGGCGTAGGCCGCTGTCGCTGCGAGGTGCCAAAACAAAAACCCATTAATAATAACTATACTCGATGATATTTTTTATTGTTTTTATCACCTACCTAATACTAGGTACTAAGTTTTCGAGAAATTACAATATTTTTACTATATACTTTATATCCCGAAAAGCAAGGGAGTTCCCATGTGATACACAGTGAAAATTTATATTCAGAGGGCTGCCGAGAAGGTTTTAGTGAATAATAATCTCAAATACCCCGACCTCTCCTCCCACGAGATAGCGCATCTTCCGAAGATTATTATACCTCGTATAAAAAAGGAACTGACTTATATCGAATTTCTTCATATCACTTATTTCAAATCTCCGCTCTCGCCTTGAACTCTACAATCGGTCAGGTTAACGAATGTTAGTTAAGAATTTATAAACATTTAGTGATCAACAATATTGCATCACAATATTGCAGCGCTGCTTTATCCTCTTTCTCGTTTCTTATTCTTAATTTCGTAACAAAAGGGCTCGAATGGACTTACATACCTACTTCTTTACGAAAGATATTTTAATTTTTAAACATACCTACTAAAGAAGTTAAGTTTAATTAACATAGACAAGTTATTGGTGAATTTGAACCCGTACCGTTCGAGTAAGAGGCGAATTGGATAGCAACTAGAGCTCTATTTTTGCCGCCAGACGAGCGGAAAATTACAAGTCATATTTCGATTCACAAGGGGTCAGGATTTTTGTGTCACTGAAATGTAACGACTGGTATCAAACACTCGACTGGCGGGTCATATTAAGATGGGACTAAATAGTGTGGAATTATTTATTTTTATTTAACGAAAACACGTCGCAGTCGACCGGTAAAGTCACACGAGCGATTCAAAAATCGAAGCTATCAGAGTCACCGCTAATAATTATTAATTTAAGAAATGGTGCTACCTGCTGTAACGCTGAAGAAAACCTGCATGCTTGACAATTCTCCGTAATAACTTGTCTAATATTAACTCTGATTCGTTTTTTATAACTAAACTAATGGTTGATCTATGTATGATTTTTAGGATTCATCTTCTCGAAGTTAATAAAATTAGGTACCTATAGCTGGATATGGGTGGGAGTTGTCAATGTTTTTCATTTTATTAATACTTTTAATATTCTATTTTTAATTAAATATGTAAGTAACTACTAACATATTTAATGCTTTGCTAAAATCAGGGAACGCCCAAAATGGCTTTTCTTAAGTTAGGCTAGTATTTCACTAATAAGTTAATGACAGTCGCTGCTCAGAGTTTACGAAGAAACTATTTAGTAATCTATACTAGTTTATAGTCATCATAGTTATATACCTATTAATAACCTTTCCAAATAAATAACTTTCATAATTTAACGACCTCTATAAATCGGTAAAGGGAAACATCGGAAATCTATAAGCCCAAAGAAAGGAAGCAAATCTCGAGCACTTGACCAGCGTGGCGGACTACGCCCTAACTCTTCCTACGGGGTTGTCTGATAATGACGATTGGCAATGACCGCGATAGGTGTCTACCACGTCTTTCACGTTAACCTTACGCAGGGGGACCGCGAGTGCTATTGTAGGTACTTCCTCATCGGATTCTAGTAGTCTTCTAGACTAGGTAATACTTTTTTATGGATACAAGATAGCCAACGAGCTTGCAGCACCACCCATCCGCTGCCGCCCATGACAACTGTGACTGACTCTGAACAAAACTCAAATAGGGACTGGGATGGTTAGTTTATTTAGCTGAGAAAGTTAATTAGAACATTAGTTGGTCAGTTCGTTATTGGGTATGAGGACTGGGGACTGTTAGTGATAGTCGGTCCTGTTAGTAATTGTTAGTAAGATTCTAGTTCCAAGTCAGTCACAGATCTAAACATTCTTAAAAGAAATGTGAAATCTAAGTGATATTTTCATAATGAAGATAGTAGTTCGTAGACACTTATAGTACATGGTAATGTAAGGTAGGATTGCAATAATACTTACCAAAAAGCGACAGTATCAAAAAGTATTGCATCTTAAATCACCGTGGATGACCGCAACTTTACACGACAAGTCCGACCAAAGACAATCAACCGACTAATTTGTTACAAAAATTGCCCCACTATATAAGGTGCTCATAATAGCACAGTTCATTAAGATAAACAAGTGGATAGGTTGTTTAATTATCTCGATAAACTTGATTTTATACGAATAAGAGTCCCTAAGCTGCCAGAAAACCCGAATAGGTCATTGCTCGAACGAGTTTCTCGGCGAAGCGTCCACAGGATTTCAAATTAGACATGCAATACACCTTTTTTGCGCTAAGGTAGTCAAATAAAAACAGATAAACGAGATCTAGATCTTTTTTCTCGGAAACCTCTATTGAAAAAACTTAAAAATAGAAAACCATCTACATTTATTTACTCCGTTGTTGTCTTATTTGGATTAGGCATTAAAACAAAGTGTATCAAAAATTCTAAATTTAAATTTTAGTTATTTTAGTGATAGTTCTTGGACACTCTGTTGTTTGCCCTGTGGGTCTTGAATTTATTAAACAATTATGTATCTTATAAACACAACAGAGGTACGCTCATCGGCAATAGGGATATTCATACAATTTTATCACAAACAAAGCGATAAACATATTTTTAAACTAATTTGTGGGTTCAACTGTGATATAGAATAAAGGCACAGCTCGTTCGAGCTCCCACTTTTGCCGCCTGCTACCACAGCTGCTACGCCAGAACTCCCCTTTTAGTGGCTTTTAGTCGACTCATAATAAATACCTACGTACCTATACCTATGGTATGGTAGGTATGTACCTAAGTAATATACCTACCAACTAGGTACCATGTGTGTGTAACCTATATTATTTTATTTATTTATTTTATTGACGTGATAACGTCTTATAAATTGATGAACAGCGCATATGAAAAAGTACCCCGTTCCGCTTCCGTTGAGTGTTTTTATTAAATTAATTTTACACACGACAACATTGGCGTTTCCATGGCTCCGAAATAGGGAACTGTCAAAATAAATATATAGACTTGTCTGTTATCTTTGTATTTTCAATTCTCCTTTTTTGTATTGTATAAAATAATGATTATGACGTTATCACGTAAATCTATCGTCCGTAAACCGACTTTACAGACAACCATTTATTTAATTAGTACGGGTATACCACATACACTAATTAAAAAAAAATTAAGTCCTTGCAAAGTATCATAATGGCACCATTGAATAATCTAAGTATAGGTACATATTATACGGTAATATATTATTCAGGCATTGATATATGTATATCATGAATGTTTCTAAGTATTTCTCGAACATTCATTAGCTTCTTCTATTTAATCACTTCAAAAATTAATGACTTAAGTATACAATAATAAAACTGAAGAGGAACCAACTTTTTCTGTACATAAAATATCATTTTCAAAATTAGAATTCACGGCCATTATAATAACGAGTTGGAACTCGTGTGTTTCTTTGAAAATATTGTCTGTCTATCTGTCCGGGCACCACGTAAAAACCTCTGGACGGATTTGGATGTACCTAAGTAATGATACTTAAATGATATTTAAACATTTTCAAGACGCGAAACTGGACGACACGTTCATATTATTGTTCTCAAATTGGAAGTGACAGCACCCTAAAATGTGGTCTTATGTAGTCTATACAAATTCAGTGTTTTTATTTTTCAACCTACAAGTGTTAAAAAGGGGATGAAAGTTTTAACTAAAGTGAAGAGAAGATTGACAATGTCGATATTGAAGGTGTAGGTACCGTAGGTACCAAGAAAACAAGGAAGGTTCTCTAGGGTTTCACTGGGTAGAGTTTGTCCAGTAATGTTCATGAGAACATGTAGCGACAATAACTAAGCTGCCGCAATGTTTTACTCCACGCGAGCGAAGCTGCGGCAATCCTCTAGTATCTAATAATAGCCTAACGACATTTAAATGACTATTAAAATACCACCTAATAAATACCACATAAAAGTGAAATTGCGGCTTCAGGTTTAGTCACCAATCACCATTATCATATTTTGAATTAGTGGATAAGTACAACAGACTACTAAGAATAGGTTTTATGTCATTGACGAGGTAAGGTATTTATAATTTCCATACAAAAATATATGTAAAAAAAAAAGACTGGCCCGTTGGCGCAATCGGTAGTGACCCTGCCTGTTACGCCAGGGGTCATGGGTTCAAATCCCACTCAGGACAAAACATTCGTGTGTCGAACACTTGTGTTTGTTCTGTGTCAGGATGTTAATTTAATCCATATAATAGTATATTTTTAAATACACTAGTATGTATTTAAAAATGTCTATAAATGTAATTTAAATTATGTATGTAATTTTTATATATATTTTAGTAATTATCTATCCCTGAGATCCATAGTATAGGCTCTGTATGAAGATGTACATGATATTTATTATTAAAGAAAAGTATTGAAGTATACTTATATACACATAGTAGGTAGGTAATTGACATGCATTAGATCATAGATTTATCATTACTCTATACTAGAGATTAGATACCAAATTACTAGTAACTATTTAGTAATCTGTGATTAGACAGTATAGAGTAATAAATCTATGAATTAGACTTACAAGCGGCCGTCACGCGACATACCAACAGCTCTACTTACCAAATCAGTCCACGTAGTTATAACAAACAGACAAAATAAAACATATGATAGTGGTAGTGAAAACCTGAGGTGAAAAGTTCATTTCATTTTAAACTTACGTAATCCTTACATATAAATGGGTTTGTTTGTATGTCCTCTTTTCAGCAGAATAATGGGTCGATGTGATTTTTTGCACAGATGTAACTAATATCTACTTGAAAGCAACAGAGTAGGTACTTTTTATCCCGGTAATTTGCATTGTTCCCGTGAAATGGACAAAACACTGAAATAATCGTTTGATTTTTAATCGATATTTGACTATCGATCAATTTTTAATCGAACGAATCGGCCGACCTGCGGGTGAAGCTAAATTTTGATTAGTGGTACCAGTCATGGTACCTAATATAAAAAAAGGCTATACACAAGGCACAATGCAAACGAACATGCAGCACCACCCGCTCCAAGTCTGTCACTGAAGACAAGAATAAAAAGACTTGAATATCTGTGTTTAATGCTTTTATTTTCTTTTAAATCTCTGTTTTTTTTGACAATAAATGTTTTTTTTTCTAACATTTATATTAACTAAGTTAAACAATCACATATTACATTAATTAGAGCATTTTAATGGCTACAAATATAATATACCTACCAGCTTCACAGCTTCCTATGAAGATAACAAGTAGGCAGTCTTCGATTAATAATGATTCATCATTAACTCAATTACATTACATTAATCAGTCAGTACTAATAGATATTTAAACATTCTAGCAGTAACTACCTAAATAGTTATTTAACAATTATCTACTTCTTACAATGTCACTATAGAGATTAAATGGATTTAATCTTTCTGTTTGAAAAAGATAGATCCACGCGATTAATAATATCAAAAATTTAATTAGATTAATAGAGATTCTTAATAAAATAATATCGGACATTCTCACACACGGCCACCTGACCCCAAAATAGGCGCGAGCCTGTAATATGGGTATCAGAGACTGATATACATACATAGCTTATTTTTTTAGGCAACGACGGGCGCGGTCAGTTTGTGGATGGGTGACCGCTAGAGGCAAAATTTTATGGACGCTACCGTGCTTCGGAGGGCACGTTAAGACGTCGTTCCCGGTTGTTTTCAAAGTCGGAAACAGTCGTTAAGCCTTGTCGAAGACCTACGGGTGGCTTGGGAACATTCGACACTAGGTTTGCCACTAACCACTAACCCACCATCGCATTGGAGCAGCGTGGTGGAGTATGCTCTAGACCTCCCGCAGCTGCGTCTGTGAGGGAGACCCGTGCCCAGTAGTGGGACGTCTATGGGTTGCAGCTATACATATAATATATAAATGGGAATGTGTGTTTGTTGGTTTATCCTTCTCCTCAATAGAATGATCGATGATATTTTTGCACAGATGTAGTACAGGGATCGGAGAGCATCATAGTATACTTTTTATCCCGGAAATTTGCATGGTTGCCCTGAAATGGACCAAAAAAATCGATATATTTTTAATCGATAAATAACTATCGATATGTACATTTTTGATGACTGCTTCGGGTGAAGCCAGATTTTGATTAGTGGTGATCTTTGGTGTAGTTTTCCGTTGATAGAGGCTGTACTTATTATAATTTAAACCATCCCTTGATGAAAGAGGTAATTCTGCACGGAATCGATTTGACACAGACGGAGCCGCGGGGAAAGGTTGAGTAACAAAAAATTGAATAACAAAAATCACAAACGAAAAAAACATTCTGAAAATCGTTGTAGAATCATTGATTCAAAATAATTCTCGTTGCAGCTCAAACACTTAACTTATAAAAATACTAGCAAGTATTAATATTGGACTTAACCGTGGTACCTCATATAATTAGCCCGATCGCGCAATCGGTAGTGAGTGACCCAGCCTGTTACGCCAGGGGTCTAGGGTTCGAATCCCACTCAAGATAAACATTCGTGTGACTAACTCTTGCTGTGTTTATTCTGTTAATATTATCTATTTAAGTATGTATATAAAAATATATTTGTATGTATATCAGTCTCTGACACCCATAGTACAGGCTACAGCCTAGTTTGGAGTCATATGGCCGTGTGTGAGAATGATATTTATTAATGATATTTATTATAATATGATATTATTGTTTATATTCATTTAATAAAAAAAAGATAAAATTAGTTCGATCATTACAATACTTATCCAATATCAATTTCCATCCATTCGAAATAAGATAGCACGGCCAGCGGCAGGCGCGCCACCTGTGCCACGTGTGCGTCCGTGCGCGCCCGCGGGGTACGTGCGGGTGCGTGCGTGCGGGCGTCAGCCGGCGTGCAGGTGCTCGTACATGTCGGCCACGCGCACCTGGCCGCTCTGCACGGCCTCCAGCACGGCCAGCAGCAGGTGCGCCACCTGTGCCACGTGTGCGTCCGTGCGCGCCCGCGGGGTACGTGCGGGTGCGTGCGTGCGGGCGTCAGCCGGCGTGCAGGTGCTCGTACATGTCGGCCACGCGCACCTGGCCGCTCTGCACGGCCTCCAGCACGGCCAGCAGCAGGTGCGCCACCTGTGCCACGTGTGCGTCCGTGCGCGCCCGCGGGGTACGTGCGGGTGCGTGCGTGCGGGCGTCAGCCGGCGTGCAGGTGCTCGTACATGTCGGCCACGCGCACCTGGCCGCTCTGCACGGCCTCCAGCACGGCCAGCAGCAGGTGCGCCACCTGTGCCACGTGTGCGTCCGTGCGCGCCCGCGGGGTACGTGCGGGTGCGTGCGTGCGGGCGTCAGCCGGCGTGCAGGTGCTCGTACATGTCGGCCACGCGCACCTGGCCGCTCTGCACGGCCTCCAGCACGGCCAGCAGCAGGTGCGCCACCTGTGCCACGTGTGCGTCCGTGCGCGCCCGCGGGGTACGTGCGGGTGCGTGCGTGCGGGCGTCAGCCGGCGTGCAGGTGCTCGTACATGTCGGCCACGCGCACCTGGCCGCTCTGCACGGCCTCCAGCACGGCCAGCAGCAGGTGCGCCACCTGTGCCACGTGTGCGTCCGTGCGCGCCCGCGGGGTACGTGCGGGTGCGTGCGTGCGGGCGTCAGCCGGCGTGCAGGTGCTCGTACATGTCGGCCACGCGCACCTGGCCGCTCTGCACGGCCTCCAGCACGGCCAGCAGCAGGTGCGCCACCTGTGCCACGTGTGCGTCCGTGCGCGCCCGCGGGGTACGTGCGGGTGCGTGCGTGCGGGCGTCAGCCGGCGTGCAGGTGCTCGTACATGTCGGCCACGCGCACCTGGCCGCTCTGCACGGCCTCCAGCACGGCCAGCAGCAGGTGCGCCACCTGTGCCACGTGTGCGTCCGTGCGCGCCCGCGGGGTACGTGCGGGTGCGTGCGTGCGGGCGTCAGCCGGCGTGCAGGTGCTCGTACATGTCGGCCACGCGCACCTGGCCGCTCTGCACGGCCTCCAGCACGGCCAGCAGCAGGTGCGCCACCTGTGCCACGTGTGCGTCCGTGCGCGCCCGCGGGGTACGTGCGGGTGCGTGCGTGCGGGCGTCAGCCGGCGTGCAGGTGCTCGTACATGTCGGCCACGCGCACCTGGCCGCTCTGCACGGCCTCCAGCACGGCCAGCAGCAGGTGCGCCACCTGTGCCACGTGTGCGTCCGTGCGCGCCCGCGGGGTACGTGCGGGTGCGTGCGTGCGGGCGTCAGCCGGCGTGCAGGTGCTCGTACATGTCGGCCACGCGCACCTGGCCGCTCTGCACGGCCTCCAGCACGGCCAGCAGCAGGTGCGCCACCTGTGCCACGTGTGCGTCCGTGCGCGCCCGCGGGGTACGTGCGGGTGCGTGCGTGCGTGCGTCAGCCGGCGTGCAGGTGCTCGTACATGTCGGCCACGCGCACCTGGCCGCTCTGCACGGCCTCCAGCACGGCCAGCAGCAGGTGCGCCACCTTGTGCTTGGCGGCGAACTCCAGCATGGCGATGGCGTTGGCAGCGGTCATGCCGCCCACCAGCTTGCTGACACACTTCTGCTCGAGCTCGGGCATCATGTAGTAAGACGCGAGGAGGAGCACCTGCAAGCGTCAAGCAGCGGTTACTCGAACATCATTAGACACAAAAAAATACATTCAAATACAACATACAAGAATACAGAAGAATTCAGAAACAGAATTCAGGTGTTATTGATTGCTTGTTAGTATTTTGCTTTGGGCTAACTCATAATTTTGAATGCCTCTCCCAGGGAGTTAGCCAAAATCATATTAAGTCCACCATTGCTTAAAGTAAAAATTTATTCAATTAAATTTAAATTAATCCTAGCCAGACAAAGGGCTTCACTAGAGAGGCATTAGTGAGAGGCATTGTCGAACCAAGGAACCCATGGAGGCTCATAGCAAGTCCACCGCCCCCTCAGTCTCTCATCCATCAATACCTGCTCCAGGCCGGTGTCGGGCAGCACGTGCAGATACATGTAGTCTTTTAGGTGCTGCAGCGTGACGCGCGAGGTCCCGGGCACGTCCACCGCCCCCTCAGTCTCTCATCCATCAATACCTGCTCCAGGCCGGTGTCGGGCAGCACGTGCAGATACAAGTAGTCCTTGAGGTGCTGCAGCGTGACGCGCGATGTCCCGGGCACGTCCACCGCCCCCTCAGTCTCTCATCCATCAATACCTGCTCCAGGCCGGTGTCGGGCAGCACGTGCAGATACATGTAGTCTTTTAGGTGCTGCAGCGTGACGCGCGAGGTCCCGGGCACGTCCACCGCCCCCTCAGTCTCTCATCCATCAATACCTGCTCCAGGCCGGTGTCGGGCAGCACGTGCAGATACAAGTAGTCCTTGAGGTGCTGCAGCGTGACGCGCGATGTCCCGGGCACGTCCACCGCCCCCTCAGTCTCTCATCCATCAATACCTGCTCCAGGCCGGTGTCGGGCAGCGCGTGCAGATACAAGTAGTCCTTGAGGTGCTGCAGCGTGACGCGCGAGGTCCCGGGCACGTCCACCGCCCCCTCAGTCTCTCATCCATCCATCAATACCTGCTCCAGGCCGGTGTCGGGCAGCACGTGCAGATACAAGTAGTCCTTGAGGTGCTGCAGCGTGACGCGCGATGTCCCGGGCACGTCCACCGCCCCCTCAGTCTCTCATCCATCAATACCTGCTCCAGGCCGGTGTCGGGCAGCGCGTGCAGATACAAGTAGTCCTTGAGGTGCTGCAGCGTGACGCGCGAGGTCCCGGGCACGTCCACCGCCCCCTCAGTCTCTCATCCATCAATACCTGCTCCAGGCCGGTGTCGGGCAGCACGTGCAGATACAAGTAGTCCTTGAGGTGCTGCAGCGTGACGCGCGAGGTCCCGGGCACGTCCACCGCCCCCTCGGCGGTCTCCCGCCAGGCCCCGCCGAGCATCCTCCTCAGCACCGGGCTGGCCGCGGCCAGCACTGCCTTGTGCACGCGAACCGACCCGTCCTCGCCGCGCAGCTCAAAGTCTACCTGTAAGAAGACATAACATATTTTATATACCGTTAAAATAAAAATAAAAAATTATAGCTTTTTAAACTTTCTTTTTGACGTGACAACGTCTTATAAATTGGTTTGCCGGGTGACACTTCAAGAAACTGCGTTACGCTCCGCTCACGTTATGCGCTCACAATGAGAGCGAGTGAGAGGCACGCGTCCCTTCCACTCGGGCATGGTTAGCCCGCCTAAGAGCGAGAGAGACGATACGATACGAGACGATACTACTATACGAATGAATATTCACATTAAAATTATTTTTTAATACAGTTGCTCAAAAAGTGGCGTATTACAGGGACGTATAGCGTTCGGGAAGTGAGCTATTACACACTCGTGCTTTTTCTTTACCTTTTCCGAACTCGTGCGTTCTCTTTCCCAACTGTCAAAATAATGTCTATTAAAAAGAAAAAACCAACCACGAAGTTTTTACTAAAAAAAATTCATAGAAGTTTTTATGATTCATGCAAATATTTCTAAAAAGAAGCTACTAATTAGTTTCAATATCAGATTTAATAATATGATTCAATGAGTTAGGTTAGGTTTCACTTCATTTCATCTCATTAAATTTCATGTCAATAAAAAAATTCTACTGAAGACTTGGCTGTATGGGCATAGTTCCCTTTGCCTACCCAGAATGGGTGAAGAAAACAAAAAAAAATCTCTGCAATACTCTGTATTATTTTACGGTTGGCGCCATTTTCCAAAAATGTTATAAGCGAGTTTAGTTTGTGTTTTTATTATTTTATTAAATTGCTTCATTTTTTCGCAACTGTATTAAAAATAGTTGTTCAGTACACGTGCGGAACCGTCATTGCAACTTGTTCCGACTGTCAACCCTCGCCTTCGGCTCGGGTAGACATTTGTCGGAACTCTTTGCAATGACAGGCTTTCCGCACTTGTAGCGAAATATACTATTTTAATACAGTTGCTCAAAAAGTGGCGTATTACAGGGACGTTTAGCGTTCGGGAAGTGAGCTATTACACACTCGTGCTTTTTCTTTACCTTTTCCGAACTCGTGCGTTCTCTTTCCCAACTGTCAAAATAATGTCTATTAAAAAGAAAAAACCAACCACGAAGTTTTTACTAAAAAAAAATTCATAGAAGTTTTTATGATTCATGCAAATATTTCTAAAAAGAAGCTACTAATTTGTTTCAATATCAGATTTAATGATTTGATTCAATGAGTTAGGTTAGGTTTCACTTCATTTCATCGCATTAAATTTCATGTCAATAAAAAAATTCTACTGAAGACTTGGCTGTATGGGCATAGTTCCCTTTGCCTACCCAGAATGGGTGAAGAAAACAAAAAAAAATCTCTGCAATACTCTGTATTCTTTTAAGGTTGGCGCCATTTTCCAAAAATGTTCTTTGCGAGTTTAGTTTGTGTTTTTATTATTTTATTAAATTGCTTCATTTTTTCGCAACTGTATTAAAAATAGTTGTTCAGTACACGTGCGGAACCGTCATTGCAACTTGTTCCGACTGTCAACCCTCGCCTTCGGCTCGGGTAGACATTTGTCGGAACTCTTTGCAATGACAGGCTTTCCGCACTTGTAGCGAAATATACTATTACCACTCAAAGTCGTTGTCACGTAAAACTTTCGCCCGTATACCGACTTTACAGGCAACCAATTTTTTATTTTATTTTCGTGCATTGTCATCGGCACCAAATATGTGCGCCAAATTTCAGCTCGATAGCTTTAGTGGAAGTGGGTGAAATATTGATTGCAAGATTCAGATTCAGATTCAGATTCATTTATTTTTTTCATTATAATATGGTATTTTGTATACGCTTAATGAACGTCATAACATTTTTTATCTATATTATAAGATTCCAGGACATACATAAGTACATATAAGTGAATATAAATAAAATCTTTTAAAAAGGTGTACCAACCAGCTCAGTGTCGTCGTGTAACGTAGCAAACGAGCCCGCCGTGGGCGCCGCGTCCATCGTGACCGCCACATCGAACGTGTACTGCTGCCGTTTGTTCTCGTGCACCAGGTGCCAGGTGCCGTCGTCGCTGGTGAACCGCTTGCCGGCCACGCCGAGCTCGTCGCTCGTGAACTGGACGGTGTAGGTGAGCTCGTCGTCATCGCGTCGCCTCACGAAGCGGACGAAGACCAGGTTGTTGTATACGTTCGTATGTCCGTTGTTCACTTGCGCTGCTATTACTCTGACCTGGAGGACATTATACTCATCATTACATTTACGTCAGACCACAACTTAATAAGTATTATTTCATACAGGCCATCGGACACGTCTAGAAAGCAATTGTGCGGGGTTCGCGAGTGAAGGAACTCGTTTGGTATACCTAGTGTTGAGTCATGGACAAATAAATAAATAAATATTTTAGACATTCTCACACACGACCATCTGACCCCAAAGTAGGCCCAAGCCTGTACAGTACTCCCAAATTAATAATGCGCATGCAAATCTTCGCTAATTGTCGTATTCCCGGAAACACCCGAATCATTGAATCGGAGAAAGCCCTCAACAATGCACTTGCATTTTGCACCTTGTTCGAAAGAAAAGTCATATGTCAAATCATGTGAAAAAATTGAAAACAATTCGTTTGGTCGGCGGCTGTCGCCGGTCAGTCAAAGGTCCGTCAGTCGTTTTTATATACTGGTGAATTTTAAAGAGTTGCTATTACACACCCTTCTTGGTTTTGTTTTCAAAGGTGAATTTAATTTCAACTTTAATTATCTTACTCAAATTGAAATAGTTTATTTTGTAAAATAACATACTAACTGTTGGCGATGGAAATAAATAAAACCACCGAATCGTTTTGTTACTTCAGCGTGACAGCCGACGTCTTTATTCTTTTCTCAAAAGTATTAAGCTTTATATTTTTCTAAGGTGCGTCGCCTACACTAACATTTTTACACACGTTAAATACATATTAAGTACCAGAAAAAAACATTTATAAAATCAGATTTAGGCTTATATACATTTTAATAGAAAGATACACATGTATAAAGAAACAAATATATAAAACAATATAGGAATAAATAATATTAGAAAGTATATTAGTACATAATGCAATAATACAAGAAATAAAATATGCCTAATTCTTCCAGAATGGATAAATTTAAACGTGGAAAGCCGCTTAAGTCACAAGCACGGCAAATAGTATTTAATGTGTACCTTTATTTCTTAAATGAAGCCAATGTTTTCGAAAGAGACCATGATGGTTATTTTAAAAAAATTCAGGACCGTGTTACAAAAGCTACAGGAATTTCACGACGAACTTTGAGTAATATCTTAAACGAAAAAAAACAGAATCAATCAATGAAATTTTCCTCACCGAAAAAAGGAAAACCTAAAAGTTTGAAAACCATTTTTATGAAAATGCACTTAACCACTCTATACACATATCGTCTTCCGACGCTCGGGGAATACGACCTTTGCCGAACAGTAACGAAGATTTCTATGCGCATTATTAATTTGGGAGTACTGTAATATGGGTGTCAGAGACTGATACATACATAAATATTTTTAAAAACATACTTAAATAGATAATATTAACATCCACACACAGAACAAATAAAAGTATTCGTCACACGAATGTTTGTCCTGATTCGAACCTCGCCATCGCTCGCTGCGACCCATAGACGTCCCACTGCTGGGCACGGGTGTTACCCACAGACACATATGCGGGAGGTCTAGACCTAGAGCATACTCAACCACGCTGCTCCAATGCGGATTGGTGACGGGGTTAGTGGCCAACCCAGTGTCGAATGTGCTTGAGCCACCAGGTCTTCGACAAGGCTTAACGACTGTTTCCACCATTGAAAAGAAGCGCGACCGACGGCTTTACGTGCCCTCTGAAGCACGGTAGTGTCCATGAAATTTTCGCTACCTCGCTTAATCATAGCTCATCTGTCAAAAACTGTCTTTGATGTGTATACACCACACCACATCACACCCTTTTTTTGTTATACTGTTGGGCATGGGTCTCCTCTCAGAATGGGAGGGATTAGGCCTTAGTCCACCACACTGGCCAAGTGCGGATTGGCAGACTTCACATGGCTTCGAGAATATTATAAAGAACTATCAGGCATGCAGGATTCCTCACGATGTGTCCTTCACCATTACAGCAAGTGACATTTAATTTCTTAAATCGAACATAAGTCAGAAAAGTCATTGGTGCCTCTTGGGTTTGAACCCGGAGCTATCAGGTAGTTCTCATCGTTCTACAACTATTCATTCAGTTATACTAGCGGGTCATATGTCACATTTCAATAATGGATTTTTACCTACAAATAAGATTAAAGTTTTTTGATTTATGATTTGTAAAAAATACCTGAAATATGGCAGCACCACTTATCACATACTCCTTACTTGTCTTGGATTCAAAAGGCGTGTTATAGTTCGTCACACCTAGCTGCACCAACAGAGTATTTCCCTGTTGCACTAAGTTTTTCTCTTCCATCCTGTAAAGAACATTAATTCCATTAATCTCACTTCAAAGCTCTGATAAGAGGCTATGACAGGATGTTATCGGAGGGGTTACTAAAACTCAGCAAACCTAACATCAGAATGATAACTAGAGGCCTAGAGCACTCACAGGACACTGCTGCTAAGAAGGCACGTGTCCTTTCTAAGAGTTAGTACCTCTGTAGGTACTGCATGGGGGCCAAGAGAATCCAGAGCTCTTCATCACACAATGCTGTGCTCTTGGATGCCTGAGGATTATTCATTTAGGAGCACACGAAATGCATCCGGATGAAATCAAATCCATCACCATCTCTAAAGTACTAGCTTTCCTTAAAGCAGGAGCACTAGAAGGTGAACTATAACTGGCTGTAGGCAAAAACAATCAGTTATGTTCGGAGTTCGGAGTGCCTGGACGTGAATAAGCTCGAGCCAATTAATTCAAATAACATTGAGAAACATTACAAGTTTATCTTGGGGGCTTGTAGCTTTCTTAGTCTCATGGTCACAAATGCAGCTGCTACGCTACAGGTCCTAGGTTCCTATTAGGTTTTTCTAACATGAAATTTTTAGTAGTAGCTTAGTCTGGAGTTTTGCCCAGTATATAACAATAGGCTCACTACCTGCTACGAGTGACATGGGACCTAAACTTAATAGGTTAAAGGAGGGACTTCAGACCTTTGAAATCCCCCCCTGGGGAAATAAAGGTATGATGTAGGTACTTGTTACAAAGCTTCCTTCTCATAATTTCTATGGAAAATTGTGTTTGCTTCTCTTAAAGAATAAATTGTAAATGTACATTAACCAAACCTCATATAAATCTTTTTATGAGTTAACTAAATGACTAATAATAACTGATAAAAATGCTTGATGCTGCAGAATATCTCCAGCTCTAAACCACTTCAATAATTATAATGAGCCTGTAGCAAAGTATTGGATTATAAATTTTGATTATTAATTTCTCTCATATCATAGTTATGCTGTAGGTATGCATATAGCTATCATATCAAAATAATTAGACGACATTAGTAATTATAACTTAAAATACTATAACAATTTAAAACAAACATGATATAGGTGTACTTACGGAAAAGTGAAAATTGGATTTTTAAAATGAAACATGTTTTTTGATGTGATATAAGTGTCAGTAACCAAAAAACAGGTTTTTCAAGTTATTGATAGCTTTGGGCTAATGTTTCATTCATGTTTCAGCGTCCAATTATTTACAGAAAAGGTGTATTGTTGACTACAGTTTTTTCTAACAAGCAATTGTTTGGGCAGGTATGGCAAATATTAAATTAATATAGTGATGATCGAATTTCAAGAAGTTCTGTTTGAATATTTTCTATAAATGTACTAAGTAAGTACCTATTTATTCAATCAAAAGTAAACAAAAGAAACGGGGATACAATAGCCATAAACGCATACTAAATCATAGATTAGTATATTAAATTATATCATAATAAATCAACTAAGTGTACTGTGGCGGAAGTTCTTTAGTTCAAATAAAGAACTTCCGCCACAGTACCCGAGCATGTTTTTATTTCCATAGAATGTAGCTATTTTATTTTATTGGTAAGATTGTAACCATACGAAACAAATTGTTAAGCAATAGACAAAATATTAGTTTGTTTATTATAGGTACGAATATGAGATAAAAACATTAAAAGAGAGAATACTTTTTAAATAACTAAAATAAACCTACCTTTGTTAGGCGAAATTTAAAGACAAAGAGTCGATATTAACCCTTAATATTTTATGCAGAGTCAAATGCATTTTTAATTTTTTTGTGTCCAGACAACGAAATCCAGATTACCTGTCAGTGACGAAATCCCCCTTATTAGTTTGTGCCATATAAAATGTACTCTGTGGTTTGTGCCTCCGGGCAAGACCGGACCACAGATTAGTATATGGACCGGACCACAAACTAGCTAGAGATACTACGCTACGTATCAGACAGCCAACCACAAACTAGCTAGAGATACTACGTATCCTGGGAGGCAGGAAGGAAATGCACCGCATGCATAATATCAGTACAACCGGCTGTACAGTGTACGTACTGATTTGATTATGTATGTCCGTACTCCGTACCGCGGTCACTCACATGTGTGCAAACTGTTCATAAAGGACTTCTTTTCAGGGTCCAAAATAGAGGGTTCACCTTGCAATAATTCAATAAATTCCTATATGTTATCGTTATTCCAATCCATTTTCAATACAAGATGATAAGATTAGACACCACGAACTACGATAAATTAGCACCGTCCGTCACATTTGCAATCGTGTGCGCAACTTAACAAAGCCTAGTTAACCAATATTAACTGCTACACATGCGTCAGAGTACTATGAAATAATAGCTTTTCTTTCTTTTTTTCGACTGGTCACACCACGAATGTGTGGGAGACTACGCGAAGGTTCGCGCGCTTTGATTTTGATGTTTGTTTGACAAAAAACCGACACAGCTTGGAAAACCTCAAATGCATCGAAAACTTCGCCTAAGCATTCGCGAAGGTCGTCCTACACATGTGGGTTCGCGTATGTGTGCACATGTGAGTGACCGCCCTTATGAATGTTGGTAGACAATGATTTTAATTTTGGAACTAAATTAAGAAGAAGCGAATTGTTTGAATGATCACTTCCATCCGCCAGATTGCGACAAACCCGCGAATAAATTTGAGTGTAAATGGTATGAATATGGATAGGCCACGGCTAGCGCACAAGCTTGGCGCTCAATGTTGCGAATTATGTGAGAAATTCGACTTGACTTTCGCATGCTTAGGGTGGAAACAGACAAGGACCCTTGTACTCACTGATTTGATGTTAAGTGTGTATTGCCACTATTGCCAGTAAGGACATAGCCTTCTATGTGTATATTGTTTCCAACTAGCCAAGATTGGTAACGCCGCAATTTGGATATGCGTGAATGGAATCAGTTACCTGCGGTACTTGTAGCATTTATTTTAAGGAAACGGGAAATAATCGTACTAAGTAGGTACAAATCAAACTAAATTAATGTTACAAAAACTTTCAAACCGAATCTCTCATTAGAATAAAACAACGATGAAATTACTTATACTTTATTTAAAAAACATTGAAGTCACACACTTAAGCATTATATCATTAAGCTTGCGATAGTTCTAAGAAAAGCTTAGGTATATGTATTGTCAACTATACTTATATACGGGGCTCAGCAGTGCTAATAATCAACTTTGGATTTTTTCAAGAGATATGCCAAACTGTCAAAAACATGGCTTGTTGCAAACAATTGAGTAAGCTTTATGTAGCATGTCGACCTGGATATGAAAGTTTTCTTAGGAGCGAGTTATTTAATGATAAGATAAGACTAAGATAATAATTTAAAAGTTTATTTTAATATAATTTAAAATTACAATGACAAGTACATTAAATATGGAATGCAAGTAATCAAAAACACATATATATATTTAATACATAATTTAAGTAATATGTAGTTCAAGGTTAATTGTTGATACTATTAAGTTCTTTTTAAGTTAATCTACAATGGATACTTCTACTGGTAGGTGGGTCATCGCCTTTGAAGAGTCGTGTAATCGGTGTAACCGTACGCGTACACCAAATCCGTCATCGGCCGAAGTATGCTCGTACGTCAACGCCCGAACTCGGCCGATCAAATCAAACATAAGTAAATGAAAGAGAGTGCATACACTGATACTTCGGACGTCATCGTACGATGTCAACGCCCGAACTCGGCCGATCAAATCAAACATAAGTAAATGAAAGAGAGTGCATACACTGATACTTCGGACGTCATCGTACGATGTCTGTAGTATCAGTGTATGCACTCTCTTTCATTTACTTATGTTTGATTTGATCGGCCGAGTTCGGGCGTTGACGTACGAGCATAGTTCGGCCGATGACGGATTTGGTGTATCTCTACCGTAACGCTGTAATTTCCGCAGGGATGGTACATGTATTAAATTTTACTGTTTATGGTCTGTTCCATAAAATATGTGTTAAGTAAAATGCGTCACTCAAATGTGACAGTCGACCTGCTAGTACCGAATGAGTGTTTAGTAGTTCGGTCCCCCTCCATCGGCCGGAAGAGCTGCGCGTGCTGCCCGGCCACGGCCCGAGTGTCGTATGTAGTCGAGGTCAAGGGCGAGTGCTTTTTTTTGACCTCGACTACAGACGAGAGTGCCAGGCCACGGCCCACGAGTTATGTCTGTAGCCGTGACCGAGGTTAAGTGCTGTGCGCGCGCGCAGCTCGAAGGCGGGCGCGAGCAGCTAGCGTGCTGCCAGGCCACGGCCCGAGTGTTGTCTCTAGTCGAGGTCGAGGTCGAGGTCGAGGTCGAGGTCGAGGTCGCGTGCGGCGCGCGCGCGCACCTCCAAGGTGGGCCGCCGGCAGACGGCCACGGCCCGAGTGTTGTCTCTAGTCGAGGTCGAGGTCGAGGTCGAGGTCGCGTGCGGCGCGCGCGCGCACCTCCAAGGTGGGCCGCCGGCAGACGGCCACGGCCCGAGTGTTGTCTCTAGTCGAGGTCGAGGTCGAGGTCGAGGTCGCGTGCGGCGCGCGCGCGCACCTCCAAGGTGGGCCGCCGGCAGACGGCCACGGCCCGAGTGACTCTAGTCGAGGTCGAGGTCGAGGTCGAGGTCGCGTGCGGCGCGCGCGCGCACCTCCAAGGTGGGCCGCCGGCAGACGGCCGGCTGGCGGAAGAGCTGCGCGTGCTGCCAGGCCACGGCCCGAGTGACTCTAGTCGAGGTCGAGGTCGAGGTCGAGGTCGAGTTCGAGGTCGCGTGCGGCGCGCGCGCGCACCTCCAAGGTGGGCCGCCGGCAGACGGCCGGCTGCCGGAAGAGCTGCGCGTGCTGCCAGGCCACGGCCCGAGTGACTCTAGTCGAGGTCGAGGTCGAGGTCGAGGTCGAGGTCGAGGTCGCGTGCGGCGCGCGCGCGCACCTCCAAGGTGGGCCGCCGGCAGACGGCCGGCTGGCGGAAGAGCTGCGCGTGCTGCCAGGCCACGGCCCGAGTGACTCTAGTCGAGGTCGAGGTCGAGGTCGAGGTCGAGGTCGAGGTCGCGTGCGGCGCGCGCGCGCACCTCCAAGGTGGGCCGCCGGCAGACGGCCGGCTGGCGGAAGAGCTGCGCGTGCTGCCAGGCCACGGCCCGAGTGACTCTAGTCGAGGTCGAGGTCGAGGTCGAGGTCGAGGTCGAGGTCGCGTGCGGCGCGCGCGCGCACCTCCAAGGTGGGCCGCCGGCAGACGGCCGGCTGCCGGAAGAGCTGCGCGTGCTGCCAGGCCACGGCCCGAGTGACTCTAGTCGAGGTCGAGGTCGAGGTCGAGGTCGAGGTCGAGGTCGCGTGCGGCGCGCGCGCGCACCTCCAAGGTGGGCCGCCGGCAGACGGCCGGCTGGCGGAAGAGCTGCGCGTGCTGCCAGGCCACGGCCCGAGTGACTCTAGTCGAGGTCGAGGTCGAGGTCGAGGTCGAGGTCGCGGGCGGCGCGCGCGCGCACCTCCAAGGTGGGCCGCCGGCAGACGGCTGGCTGGCGGAAGAGCTGCGCGTGCTGCCAGGCCACGGCCCGAGTGACTCTAGTCGAGGTCGAGGTCGAGGTCGAGGTCGAGGTCGCGGGCGGCGCGCGCGCGCACCTCCAAGGTGGGCCGCCGGCAGACGGCCGGCTGGCGGAAGAGCTGCGCGTGCTGCCAGGCCACGGCCCGAGTGACTCTAGTCGAGGTCGAGGTCGAGGTCGAGGTCGAGGTCGCGGGCGGCGCGCGCGCGCACCTCCAAGGTGGGCCGCCGGCAGACGGCTGGCTGGCGGAAGAGCTGCGCGTGCTGCCAACACGCGCCCCAGCGCCCGCCGCCCAGCCGCGCCGCGATCACAACACTCTTGAACCGACGGTTGAACTGCGTCGCCGCCTCTGGAAAGTCAAAGGGGCTGTTAGAAACTGAAAAACCTATTAAGTGCGAATCACACGCACGGGTTCCGTATAATTTTTGTGATGTACCTAACTTAGTAATTTTTTTGATTCACATTTATTTTATTTTTTGGCATGTTATTTTTTTAACGTCAGTCATTCAAATCTCAAAGTAAATAGAAATGAAACAAAATAATTTAAATAAATAACTAGTGTTTAAAATATGCTTTAAAATTAAAATTGCTATGGTAAAAATAACTTGTCAACTTTCGCTTACCGACCTATACATAGATATAGTTTGAGTTGACACACCGCTCAATATGACAAGCTTTGATTCATTGTCATGATGAATTCCGTTAATACCACCCATACTACAACTTTTCCCCACTCAACCAGGGTTTGACTGGTAGAAAATGCCATAAGGGATTAAGTCCGCCCATTGTATATCTCTAGAGGTGTCAATAAAGTTGAATAAATAAATAAATAATTCAAATTCAAATAATTTATTTCGCTATGAGGTGATTACACACGCTTAACGAAAGTCTAGGTAACTACAAACTAAACTAAAGAGAAGATATATATATAATGCTATTCTAAACTGATTAATACAAAAGCAAAGAGTACATACCGCCCAATTTGACGATCTTTTTCTCATAATCATCAAACTTGAGTGTCCACTCTATATTGCCCGTCCCATACACACACGCTTAACGAAAGTCTAGGTAACTACAAACTACTAACTAAACTAAAGAGAAGATATATAATGCTATTCTAAACTGATTAATACAAAAGCAAAGAGTACATACCGCCCAATTTGACGATCTTTTTCTCATAATCATCAAACTTGAGTGTCCACTCTATATTGCCCGTCCCATACACACACGCTTAACGAAAGTCTAGGTAACTACAAACTACTAACTAAACTAAAGAGAAGATATATAATGCTAATATATTCTAAACTGATTAATACAAAGCAAAGAGTACATACCGCCCAATTTGACGACCTTTTTCTCATAATCATCAAACTTGAGTGTCCACTCTATATTGCCCGTCCCATACACACACGCTTAACGAAAGTCTAGGTAACTACAAACTACTAAATAAACTAAAGAGAAGATATATACCTAATGCTATTCTAAACTGATTAATACAAAGCAAAGAGTACATACCGCCCAATTTGACGACCTTTTTCTCATAATCATCAAACTTGAGTGTCCACTCTATATTGCCCGTCCCATACACACACGCTTAACGAAAGTCTAGGTAACTACAAACTACTATAACTAAACTAAAGAGAAGATATATACCTAATGCTATTCTAAACTGATTAATACAAAAGCAAAGAGTACATACCGCCCAATTTGACGACCTTTTTCTCATAATCATCAAACTTGAGTGTCCACTCTATATTGCCCGTCCCATACACACACGCTTAACGAAAGTCTAGGTAACTACAAACTACTAACTAAACTAAAGAGAAGATATATAATGCTATTCTAAACTGATTAATACAAAAGCAAAGAGTACATACCGCCCAATTTGACGACCTTTTTCTCATAATCATCAAACTTGAGTGTCCACTCTATATTGCCCGTCCCTTACACACACGCTTAACGAAAGTCTAGGTAACTACAAACTACTAACTAAACTAAAGAGAAGGTATATAATGCTATTCTAAACTGATTAATACAAAAGCAAAGAGTACATACCGCCCAATTTGACGACCTTTTTCTCATAATCATCAAACTTGAGTGTCCACTCTATATTGCCCGTCCCATACACACACGCTTAACGAAAGTCTAGGTAACTACAAACTACTATAACTAAACTAAAGAGAAGATATATACCTAATGCTATTCTAAACTGATGAATACAAAAGCAAAGAGTACATACCGCCCAATTTGACGACCTTTTTCTCATAATCATCAAACTTGAGTGTCCACTCTATATTGCCCGTCCCATACACACACGCTTAACGAAAGTCTAGGTAACTACAAACTACTAACTAAACTAAAGAGAAGATATATAATGCTATTCTAAACTGATTAATACAAAAGCAAAGAGTACATACCGCCCAATTTGACGACCTTTTTCTCATAATCATCAAACTTGAGTGTCCACTCTATATTGCCCGTCCCATACACACACGCTTAACGAAAGTCTAGGTAATTACAAACTACTAACTAAACTAAAGAGAAGATATATACCTAATGCTATTCTTAACTGATTAATACAAAAGCAAAGAGTACATACCGCCCAATTTGACGACCTTTTTCTCATAATCATCAAACTTGAGTGTCCACTCTATATTGCCCGTCCCATACACACACGCTTAACGAAAGTCTAGGTAACTACAAACTACTAACTAAACTAAAGAGAAGATATATACCTAATGCTATTCTAAACTGATTAATACAAAAGCAAAGAGTACATACCGCCCAATTTGACGACCTTTTTCTCATAATCATCAAACTTGAGAGTCCACTCTATATCGCCCGTCCCATACACACACGCTTAACGAAAGTCTAGGTAACTACAAACTACTAACTAAACTAAAGAGAACATATATAATGCTATTCTAAACTGATTAATAGAAAAGCAAAGAGTACATACCGCCCAATTTGACGACCTTTGTCTCATAATCATCAAACTTGAGAGTCCACTCTATATTGCCCGTCCCGTACAGCGCGGTGACGGCGCGAACGGTCAGCGATTGGAACACCATGTCAGGCGCGCACTCAAGTTTCCACGAAACCGTCGCTATCTCCTCACCCACTGCGGAATGGTATTATCTATATATATAAAAGAAGAATCTGACTGACTGACTGACTGACTGACATCAACGCAGGGCCTAAACTATAAGGGTTAGAAACTTTGCACAGGGGTTCCTTTTATAACGTAGGGGAGCACTAAGAAAGGATTTTTGAAAACTCATCCCCTAAGGGGGTGAAACGGGGGTGCAAAGTTAGTATGAAACTGCCGTTTTTGAAGTCAAGTGGGCAACCCGAACGCGGGCAGACGTCGTTAATGGGTCTAATTCTAAGCGAGCGAAGCTGCGGGCGTCCACTAGTCACCATACATAGCCTCGATAATACGAATGATCGACTCATCATTGGGTTATTATGATCATTCAACACTGGGTTAGCCACTAACCCCTCCACCAATCCGCATTGGAGCAGCGTGGAGTATGCTCTACACCTCCCGCAGCTGTGTCTGTGGGGGAGACCTGTTCCCAACAGTGGGACCTCTTTGGGTTGTAGCTAAGCAATCCTTTTATTAGCAATTCATTTATTCATTCTATATACATAATTAGAATAACTAGTGGACGTCCGCAGCTTCGCTCGCGTGGAATTAGACATAACTATAGTTTCGATTACACCTAGTAATATTATATAACCTATGTCACTCAGTGGAGATGCAGCTTTCTAATAGTGAGAGAATTTTTGAAATCGGTCCAGTAGTTTTTGTGTGAAAACATTACAAACAAATCTTTCCTATTTATAATATTTATTATAAAAAAAGGCACCCCGTAACAACGTTCATGCCACATATAGTAGTTTCACATACAAAGTTCTAGTTTACATCTTTGTTATCGTCCGTATTTAGACTGCAATAATTTTAAGTATTTTTCCAAA
Source organism: Carterocephalus palaemon (assembly GCA_944567765.1). NCBI lineage: Eukaryota > Metazoa > Arthropoda > Insecta > Lepidoptera > Hesperiidae > Carterocephalus > Carterocephalus palaemon. Next base: position 2,572,444 of record OX155655.1, on the reverse strand, counting down.
TTTTTTTTACTGTACGTGTGCCGTACGTAAGGAAATTTAACCGATTCTTATGTAAGTGAATAATGTTATTATCATAAGAAATCTTAAATCTTTTTTTTTCTTTTTCCACCTACCGCAACTTTTCCCCACTCAACCAGGGTTTGACTGGTAGAAAATGCCATAGGGGATTAAGGTCCGCCCATTGTATATCTCTCTAGAGGTGTCAATAAAGTTGAATAAATAAATAAATAAATCTGACAAACCTTCTCTCGCTAGGTACGTCATACCCCAATCCGTCTCCACTTTGCGGAATATGTGGCGGCACGCGAAAACCCCTGCCGCCCACCCCATCAGCCGCTTCCCCTTGCCCCCCTTCTCACCCTCTTCTGTCCCCTCCGCGCCCTCTGTTTCCCCCGTTGCTCCCTCCACGCCCTCTGTTCCCCCCGTTGCCTCCTCCACGTTGTTACTCCTTGGCCACCTCCTGTCCAACGATGACTCGTGTACGGCCCCCATTCCCCACTCTTCGTACCCCGTGGCATCGTCGCCCTGAGACACCGTGTAATGGTCCGTGCTACAGTAGTATCTGCAAACAACAGTCAGTAGTTTTTTCATGTGAAACATCTTTAGGCGGAGGGTAAACCAGATTTAATATATTAAGATAGACGCTATATTATGATGGAATATATATATATACTATACAGTTCCGACGACCGGGTTGACAGTCGGAAATTATTATTAATAAAATATAATAATTATTTCATAATTACTAATAATTATTATTAAATTAATATATTTAATTATTAAATTAAATATAATTATAATAATAATAATTATTATTAATTATATATTTTTTTTATCATACCATATTTAGTTCCTGTCATAATCTGTACTTTTGTGCCTATTACTTGTACAATATAATTTCGATGTTTCACATCTGCAAGGCGTCCCGTGACGGCTCACAATTTTTTTTTTAATTGACTTTCTGTTGGCCCTCCTGGCCTTTATAAACAAGAGCTCAACCGCAATAAACGTATATACTACGTACTTGTATGTTTTGGCCCACAGTTCGCACTTGTATACACCATGCTACGACCATACTACGAGTACCATACTACGACACCATATACGACATATCGTGACTTAGAGCTTAGCTTAGTGGTAGGTAATTATTGTAAATTAGCCATAAGGCAGGTTAGGCACCTGTGTAGGATTAGCTATTCATTCAAGGATAAATAGCTCATCCTTTGCTTTATATTAATCAGTTTAGCATTATATCTCTTTAAGTAGTTTGTAGTTACCTAGACTTTCGTTAAGCGTGTGTAATCACCTCATGGCGAAATAAATTATTTGAATTTGAATTTTGAATTTGAATTTGACATACCTAATGACGTGCTCCCCGGGCTCGCTGAACACGAACACGTGCCCCCCGGTGGGCCTGAGCTCCCCGCGCCCGCAGCGCCACGCCAGCGACCCGGACAGACGCCCCTCCGACTGCCATGCTACGACACCATATACGACATACCTGATGACGTGCTCCCCGGGCTCGCTGAACACGAACACGTGCCCACCGGTGGGCCTGAGCTCCCCGCGCCCGCAGCGCCACGCCAGCGACCCGGACAGACGCCCCTCCGACTACCATGCTACGACACCATATACGACATACCTGATGACGTGCTCCCCGGGCTCGCTGAACACGAACACGTGCCCCCCGGTGGGCCTGAGCTCCCCGCGCCCGCAGCGCCACGCCAGCGACCCGGACAGACGCCCCTCCGACTCGTACTATGTATGTATGTATACACCATGCTACGACCATACTACGACACCATATACGACATACCTGATGACGTGCTCCCCGGGCTCGCTGAACACGAACACGTGCCCCCCGGTGGGCCTGAGCTCGCCGCGCCCGCAGCGCCACGCCAGCGACCCGGACAGACGCCCCTCCGACTCGTACTATGTATGTATGTATACACCATGCTACGACCATACTACGACACCATATACGACATACCTGATGACGTGCTCCCCGGGCTCGCTGAACACGAACACGTGCCCCCCGGTGGGCCTGAGCTCCCCGCGCCCGCAGCGCCACGCCAGCGACCCGGACAGACGCCCCTCCGACTCGTAGTCCTCGGGCTTTCTGAAACGAATACAAATACACACCGTATTTGAAATTTTGGACTGGCCTCGTACTATTTCCACCATACTAATATTATAAATGCGAAATTAACTCACTCTGCCAGTTGTTTTCAATGCTGGAAACAGTCGTTAAGCCTTGTCAAAGACCTTCGGGTGGCTTGAGAACATTCGACACTGGGTTGGCCACTAACCCCATTAGAACAGCGTGGTGGAGTATGCTCTAGACCTCCCGCAGCAGTGTTTGTGTGGGAGAACCGTGCCCAGCAGTAGGACGCCTATGGGTCGCAGCAGTAGCAGCGAACGTATGGAGTAGTTTTATACAAAACTAGTGGTACAAAACTAGTGGTAACATAACCTAAATACAAAATTTCATTGAAATAATGTAGGTATATACGAAAAACTTTTATACCTACTAACTTTGCACCCCCTTTTACCCCCCCTTAAGAGATGATTTTCGAAACTCAATAAAAAACCTTCATAGGTACTGAATTTCATTCGAATAACATCAAAAACGGCAAAGTTTCATACTAACTTTGCACCCCCGTTTTACCCCCTTAGGGGGTGAATTTTCAAAAATCCTTTCTTAGTGCTCCCCTACGTTATAAAGGGAACCCCTGTGCAAAATTTCAAGTTTCTAGCCCTTATAGTTTAGGCCCTGCGTTGATGTGTCAGTCAGTCAGTCAGTCAGTCAGTCAGTCACCTTCTCCTTTTATATATATAGATATATACCTCTCCTGCATGAAGAACACCAGCTCCTGCAGCGTGCGCTTGGCGAGGTACCGGCGGCGCGGCGCCGACAGCTGCGCGTGGCGGTGCTCGCGCAGGCGCAGTATCGCGTCCAGCAGGGACGCTTCGGAGCATCGCGATACGAACGAAGTATGAACGAAGTAGTTTTATACAAATGTATACCTCTCCTGCATGAAGAACACCAGCTCCTGCAGCGTGCGCTTGGCGAGGTACCGGCGGCGCGGCGCCGACAGCTGCGCGTGGCGGTGCTCGCGCAGGCGCAGTATCGCGTCCAGCAGGGACGCTTCGGAGCATCGCGATACGAACGAAGTATGAACGGAGTAGTTGTATACAAATGTATACCTCTCCTGCATGAAGAACACCAGCTCCTGCAGCGTGCGCCTGGCGAGGTACCGGCGGCGCGGCGCCGACAGCTGCGCGTGGCGGTGCTCGCGCAGGCGCAGTATCGCGTCCAGCAGGGACGCTTCGGAGCATCGAGTGCGTCGGAGACGCGTCTGTTACGAATAATCATTTGTACATTTTAATTCACGTTCGCACAACTTAACAACAACTTCTTGGCATACACTGGCTGTCTCGTGTCTGACTTAATCATGTCATGGTCATACTGTAAATTTTTCTGTAAAAATTAATTTGAATTTTAAAAGAGTACCGAGAGTTTTTTCCTCCGGCTTTTTTCTCTCTCGGCCTACACTAGGGCATAGGATAAGAATATTGTAAATTCTTCCTAAAGCCGATGACCATATAGATAGTCTATCGTGACTTAGAGCTTAGCTTAGTGGTAGGTAATTATTGTAAATTTATCTTAAGGCAAGTTAGACACCTGTGTAGGATTAGCTATTCATTCAATAATCAATAGCTAATCCTTTGCCTTATATAGATCAGTTAGTAGTTTAAGTAGTTTTTAGTTAGGTACCTAGACTTTCGTTAAGCGTGTCTAATCACCTCATAGCGAAATAAATTATTTGACTTTGACTTGACTTTGACTAACCTTAATATATTCTAACTTAAACAAAGCAATTCATACATATTCTACATGTACCTAAACACACAATACCTTGCATGTAATAAAACTGTACACTTTAAAAAAAACACAATTAAAACACATCAAGGGTTGAAGAGCTGGTACCTGAAATACGGGCTTGATCCTAGTTCGGGTATCAGACAGCTATGATATACCTAAGTTTCAATAATGTATGTAATTAATACCGTGTGCAGCTGTTTAATAAATAAATATTATTATTATTATTATTTGTACTGATTGACCATCATATCCTCCACCAATCCGCATTGCAGCAGCGTGGTGGAGTGTGCTCTAGACCTCCCGCAGCAGTGTCTGTGGGGGAGACCCGTGCCCAGCAGTGGGACGTCTATGGGTCGCAGCGACCATTATATTCTACTCTTCAACGGAATGATGGATCGTTGTGATTTTACATAAATATGTTACTTTAGGCCTGGAGGCCACCCTCCACCAAAATCCAAAATTCACGTTTTATTCCGGAAAAATGCAGTTCCCCGAGCGATTGTTATTGTTAATTACGCATTGAAATAATCGTTGGATGTTTAATCGATTCTTAACTATCGATTAAATTTTAATTCATTGATCGATCAAAATATGAATTTAGATCGGATTCTAATCTACATCCATAACACATTTACGGATTTATTACAAATTTATGGAGCTAAAGTTAACGTGTTAAGAAGAATCTATTATTTTGTCTTATTCCATGCGAGCGAACTGTGGGCGTCCACTAGTCAATAATAAAAAGAAATTAAGTATCTACCTAACTAAGTATATCTATCCAAAACTGACAAAAATGTTAAGGGGTCTAAGAGACAAATATATTTTTGGAGACCTATGAATTCTTGATCAATGATCAATAGCTAATCCTTTGCCTTATATAGATCGGTTAGTAGTTTAAGTAGTTTTTAGTTAGGTACCTAGACTTTCGTTAAGCGTGTCTAATCACCTCATAGCGAAATAAATTATTTGACTTTGACTTTGACTTTGAACGAGATCTGGAGATAGCGGGTCGCACAGGTCCACAGGTCCACAGGTCGCACAGGCACAGAGCCAGCAGCCGGTGCCAGCACTCACCTGCTTATGGTCGCAGGAGTACCGCCAGGTGACGTCCTGCAGGTCGTCGCGCGACACCGCCACCACGTAAGCCAGCTTCTTGCGCCAGCCGTGCTCGTACATGAGCGGAGCGTTCATCTTAGCCTCGCACGGGTCGATGTGGATCCAGCTGTTCATATCGTAGTCGAACACCTACACAAGGGAAAGAGATTAAAAGAGTTTTAATTGTGATCCGGCTAGAGAGATTCGGTTTCAATTATTCATTTAGTCGAGTGTCACATTTTAATGACTCATATTACTAACAAATAGGACAGAATAGGTAAAAATAAAAATGTGACATCCCTGCGAAAATTACAGCATTTTGCAAGACTAGAAAGGTGATATTACAATCTTAAGACAATAGTTACCTCGCACCACACATGGTCGGCTGTATGCTGCGGGTTGTCCGCCCCGGGACAATAGGGTTGGCGCGTTGCGTACACAGGCATCACAGGCGAAATACAGGCATGATCCTATCTCATGTCAAAGTTACCTCGCACCACACAAGGTCGGCTGTATGCTGCGGGTTGTCCGCCCCGAAACAATAGGGTTGGCGCGCTGCGCACACAGGCATCACAGGCGAAATACAGGCATGATCCTATCTCATGTCAAAGTTACCTCGCACCACACAAGGTCGGCTGTATGCTGCGGGTTGTCCGCCCCGAAACAATAGGGTTGGCGCGCTGCGCACACAGGCATCACAGGCGAAATACAGGCATGATCCTATCTCATGTCAAAGTTACCTCGCACCACACATGGTCGGCAGTGTCGCACACATAGCGCGTGTCGTAGCCGAGCGCGCGGCATATGAGCGTGAAACAGTTGGCGAACTCCCCACAGCGGCCGCGGCGCGTGTCGAGCAGGATGCGCGGCGAGTTGTGCCGCGGGAACTGTACGGTGTTACCGCACCGCGTACACAGGCATCACAGGCGAAATACAGGCATGATCCTGTCTCATGTCAAAGTTACCTCGCACCACACATGGTCGGCTGTGTCGCACACATAGCGCGTGTCGTAGCCGAGCGCGCGGCATATGAGCGTGAAACAGTTGGCGAACTCCCCGCAGCGGCCGCGGCGCGTATCTAGCAGAATGCGCGGCGAGTTGTGCCGCGGGAACTGTACGTTGTTACCGCACCGCGTACACGAATACTCCTGTGGGAGTTCGTATGTTCGCTGCGACCCATAGACGTCCCCTCCAGACGCAGCTGCGGGAGGTCATACTCCACCACGCTGCTCCAATGCGGATTGGTAGAGGGGTTGGTGGCCAACCCAGTGTCGAATGTTCTCAAGCCACCCGAAGGTCTTCGACAAGGCTTAACGAGCCTTCCGAAGCACGGTAGCGTCCATGAAATTTTGTCACTAGCGGTCACCCACCCACAAACCAACCGCGCCCGTCGTTGCTTAACTCTTTCGATCACATTGGCCCTATGGACGCTACGCTGGTGTTTATGTTGCAGTATCATAATTCAAAACAAAAATGTTTTATTGCACACACACACACATTTATATATGACTAGTGGACGCCCGCAGCTTTGCTAGCGTGGAATTAGACATAACAATAGTTTCGTTTACACCTAGTAATATTATATAGCCGATGTCACTCGGTGAAGATGCAGCTTTCTAATGGTGAAAGAATTTTTGAAATCGGTCCAGTAGTTTTTGTGTGAAAACATTAAAAACAAATGTTTCCTGTTTATAATCTTTATTCTCCTTATTTCTTGTGTATTACATGTCACTGAACTCCTCCTAAACGGCTGGACGGATGTTGATGAAATTTTTTGTGTGTGTTCAAGGGGATTCGAGAATGGTTTAGATTCATTTGGTCCACTGGAAAATGTTTTTTAAACACGATTTTAGTATTTTTATATGAACAATATTCAAATATTTTAACCGTCGTTCATTGACGTGAAGTGTCGCGTCACTATGACATTTCATATGGCAGAAAAACGTTTGCGGGGTCAGCTAGTATTAGTATAGATTTAAGCTAAGGGCACCTCGTCAAGGTTCGGGCCTGAACTTAGACAGTCGCTGCCGGGGCGAAAGCATAGTGTAATTATAATACTGTAAAATTTTTTTTTTTTAGAAAGCTTTATAACTTTTTATTTTATTTTCATGCATTGTCATCGGAACCTAATATGTGTGCCAAATTTCAGCTCGATAGCTTTAGTGGAAGTGGGTGAAATATTGATTGCAAGATTCCAGGACATACATACATAACATACGAGTGAAGTTAAATAAAAGCTTTTAATATTGAATACCTCAACAAGGCACCGCTCGTTCGCGACGACGGTGTTGTATTTGGTCGTCAGCTGCGTGACGCCCCCGCAGAGGTCGCACGGCGGTCGGTCCACCCACGAGAAGAAATGGTTCTTGAACCAACTCAACACCTCCGCCAGCAGCGCAGTGTCGAATGACATGTCCTCGGCTTTCACTTCGCCTGGGGTAAATATAATAAATAAATATATTTTGGGCGAAACACGTGTTTGGTGTGTGTTGGTGTGGGTATTCATTTATCGCATGTGCTTGTTTTCCTGTGTGGGAGGGAGGGAGGTGCTACGTGCATGAAAGTATATATACATCACCATACAGTTTTGTTCGCAGATTGTTGCAAAGTAGATTAATTCTTGGTTTGTAATAATGGAGTTCCGCAAAGTAACGCCTGATACAATCAAATATATTTTGGACATTCTCACACTCGGCCATCTGACCCCAAAGTAAGCGCGAGCCTGTCATATGGGTGTCAGAGACTGATATACATACATAGATATTTTTAAATACATACTTAAATAGATAATATTAACATCCAGACACAAAACAAGAACAAGGTGTTCGTCACACGAATATTTGTCTTGCGATTTAACAAATTAAATGTCACCTGCTGCAATGGTGCATGAAAACATCTGACAAAATCTGCATGCCTGGGAGTTGTCCATAATGTTCTTGAAGGCATGTAAGGTCTGCCAATCCAATCCACCTTTGGCCTGCATAGTGGAATATGTGCTAATCCCACCCATTCCTTTAGGATAACCGAGCCCAACAATGCAACAAAGAAAAGGTTGCCGTGATGACAGTGTTTATATTAAATCCTCACCCATCTTAATCTTCATCTGATACTCTCTCATCCTACGTAGAGCTTGAATCTTCAGGTTCACGAGGGGGACCTTGCAGCGCGCTATGAATTGAAGATGATCGTCCTCATACTTTAGCATGTCATTGAACATGGTTTGTATGGACAGCAGGAATGGGTCGTTTGTATTCTGTGGACACATTTTCATACCTGTATAAGTGTATACTCATACCAATAACCACAAAGTATGTCTGATTGGTGTAGCGCTATAGCTTTAGCGTCCATAGCCCAATGGCTCGCGTCGATTCAATGTGATCGAAAGAGTTAAGCAACGACGGCCGCGGTCGGTTTGTGGATGGGTGACCGCTAGTGGCAAAATTTCATGGACGCTACCGTGCTTCGGAGGGCACGTAAAGCCGTCGGTCCCGGTTGTTTGCAATGGTGGAAACAGTCGTTAAGCCTTGTCGAAGACCTTCGGGTGGCTTGAGAACATTCGACACTGGGTTGGCCACTAACCCCTCCACCAATCCGCATTGGAGCAGCGTGGTAGAGTATGCTCTAGACCTCCCGCAGCAGTGTCTGTGGGGGAGACCCGTGCCCAGCAGTAGGAAGTCTATAGGTTGCAGCGAAGTTTAGGTTATTTCTGTTTTAATGCAAAATTGGACCGCACTCAGCATTATGTCATAATTACTTAAAAATCATGACACTGATTTTCATTAGTGGTCACAGCCCAGTGACTTCTTTTTATATATATAAGATAGCGAACGAGCTTGCATCACCACCCATCCCCTGCCGCCCATGACAACTATGACTGACTTTGAACAAGACTCAAATAAGAACTGGGATGGTTAATCATGTTAGCTGAGAGTGTTAATTAGAACATTAGTTAGTCAGTTTGTTAGTGGGTATGAGGACTGGGGACTGTTAGTTATAGTTAGTCCTGTTAGTTGGTGTTAGTAATAATCCAGTTAGTAATTGTTAGTAAGTCTCGTTCTAAGTCACTCACAGATGTTGTTACCCTTGAGGACTAAGATGGTCTACAGTAGAAAACACTTAACTACTAATTACATTAACAACTAAGTATCTAACCAGAATATTGCTTTAAAATCAACTTGAATGAAAAATTCATTCTGCAGTGCTATAATAAAAAATTTATGTGATACTAGCTGACCCCGCAAACGTTGTTCTTTCATAAGAATTGTTAAAGTGACGCTACATTTCACGTCAGTGAACAACGGTTACAGTATTTGGATATTGTTCATACAAAAATACTAAAATCGTGTAAAGTTGTTAAAAAAACATTTTCCAATGAACTAAATTGTGAATCTAAACCATTCTCTAATCCCCTTGAACACAGACCCAAAATTTCATCATCATCTATCCAGCCATTTAGGAGGAGTTCACTGTCATACACACGTACACAAGAAATATAATATATTAAGATTCATCAAATACTTACTAATACATTAGCTGGGGTTAAGGTTTGGCATTTGGAAATACGTGTAGATGAATAAATTAGCCTTACTGGACCACCGTAGCACAACTTAATCTTCTTTCTAATGGCCTCCTGTGCCTGAATCAATCTTGAGAGGGGCTGGTTTATAGGGAACACAAATTCGTCTGTTCTCTAAAAAAAATGCAGAAATTATCTGAGACATTAGCAACGAAAGAAGATGTTGTAGTCATTACATAGCATACCACATGTATTTCCCCAAAGAGTTAGGCAGTGTATACACGCCTGCCATCTACCACCACCAGTTGTAGTTTCCAGTGTGTAATAAGTGGTGTGCATATTGTCACACACTGAGCTGCTACCAGCATTTCAAGTTAGAAAAACTCAATGGTTCGAGAATACAAAAATTTGTATGCCTTAAGTATTTAATTTAGGCATATGCAAATATCTAATAGTTATGACCAAACTATTAAATAATGTTATGCATATAATGAATGCTCACAACACAATAAATGATTGGTTTACACATTGCTATGGAGACCCATGCCCAGCAGGGGGACGTCTATGGGTCGCAGCGATTACACATTGCAGAGACCAATAGAAAATTAATTTCAGCGAAGTGCAAAGATATTGTGACCGTGACATTATACACACCTGCCTTAAGCCAATATATTTTAAATAATCACAAAAGTCTTGGGACTTCGATATCGATTTAAGTAAATCGCTCTTCATAACCCGCATGTTGAGGTCCAGAGGGTTCTCCAAGATAAGGTTTATATATTTTAAAAGCTCCCTCAAGAAGTTTTTGAATACAATGCGGTTTTTCACATACCGCTCGATGAGCGCTAACCGTGCAGTATCCTCCATTATAAATAACGTTACTCTTGTATTAGGTCTGTAAACTGTACGCTCAGGTACTTTATAAACTAATTAATTAATGAAAAACCTCTGTTTAAGTTGAAAAAGGAGAATTCTACAGTGTTTATCGATCGTTTCACTTGTCAATTTTTGGTTTGTCATCATGATTAGATTACTGAGTTACTGACAGATTACTGACAGATTCAACCAACATTACCAACAATGACAGTACAATATTCAGTTTGGAAATTGGCATAGATTATTAGGTACTATTTAATGGTCACAGGATAAGGTGAAGGGGAGGGTAACATTCTCGCTCTACGGTTATGCGGTTAAGTAACATCAAATGTAACATTCAAAACTGTTGCTATGGTTAGGTTACTATAAACAAACAAATTTTAATAAAGTCAATATGCTTAGATCCGTAATACATAATAAAACAAGTGAAGGTAGGTAAGAAAAAGAAACAACGCTTTTAAAAATGGACCACGTAGATCTAATTGCAATAACTAAAGAAATTGAAACCAATCTTACCAACAGTGGAAATGGACGGACAGAGATTTTTATTTTACGGCTAACGAAGAAGTGACTAGCAGTTATACTCAGCTTTAATCCCACTTTCCTACTGCAAACTAACGTGTTTGTTTCTCAATTTAATACCTATTCCCATTAAGTCACAAACTGATACTATACTATACGTACCTACTAAGTTCCCAGTTCTCATCAAGGTTTGTGATAGATTTATTGAGCGGCAGCGAATGAATGGACAGTGATGACAATTTCGTTCCTATTCGTTTGTTATACTTTTATTTATTCGCTCAAATGTCCGTGCACGCACAACAGAAAAATCTAATATTAAAATTTCTATCGTCCTTATTATAAGTACATCTATTTCTGTCGAATTCTATCTTTGGTCTGAGCCTATTAAATAGATAATTCAGGTAAAAATACAAGAAAATCATTAGTTTTCCTCTACAGAATTCCATCGTGGCTCACGCAACTGGCTGCTGCATGCCCGCTACGTGAGAGGGGAACATGCCGCCTGTCTTAACTTGGTGGATGAACTTCAAATTGAAACCGATAACACACACATTTATGCTCATTTTATCAAGGTAAAATGATATAAATCTTTATTTTTACACACAAACTCTTCTACGGATGAAATTGCTAGGCATTGCCTATTCCAATTAACGTGGAAGGCCGACTTACAGACAGACTTAGATAGATAGATCGATCGATAGATAGATAGATCGATCGATAGATACATAGATAGACAGACAGTTAAGATAATTTTTTTTATTATTATAAGTACCTGCTTAGTGGCAGTTTGTTGTGCAATTCTTGTTTTAGTTTGATTGTTTAATTGTTATTAAGATAATTTATAACTTGTGTTTTGTATGCTCGAGGATGCATGTAATTTATAATAATATAACATGTTTCTCAATAAATGATTTGGTTAATTCTTTTTGAGAAATAAATAAGATAATATTATTATATCATCAGCAACTTTACACACATATTGCGATTTTTCCGAGGATGCCTTTCATTGTTCTAAATCTACACGTGTAAACTCGGTTAATATACTAGCGCTTTTTATTAACTTTTAACTTAACATTTAGGGATCGGTGCTTGCGGACGCTGGGCGATACCAAGATGCGCTAGAGAAGTTTCACAGCTGCATAAGACTCCAGCCCCAAGATCCTCAGCCTTTGAAACAGGTCGCTAAATGTTTGTAAGTATGATTCCTACTTGCATTTAAGAAACATCACAATTTGCATTCGGCGCGAATAATAACCGCTAGGTAGATAACTATATGATTTCCTTCAAATATTTTTTAAAAATACCTAAGTACCTAAAAAATAAAAAAATATTGATAAAATTAATAATAATAATAACATTACGACTGTACTTCCCCGAAGTGGTAGGCACAGGTGTGTAACTAACTAACTAACTAATTAACCTAACCCAACCACTTCTAACCAGTTATGATTAGGTCCCATGTGGTGGTGGTGCGATCCGCTACCGGGAATTTCATGTAAAAAAAAAACCAATAGTTGTTGCCTGACCCGGGAATCGAAGCCAGGTCCTCTAGCTTAGCAGTCGCGCTTGCGACCACTAGACCAACGATAATGTTACTTTCATTTAATAAATTATTATACCGTTAAAAATTTTTTTTTTTAAAAAGCTGTGTGCCAAATGTCAGCTCGATAGCTTCCGTGGAAGTGGGTGAAATATTGATTGCAAGAATCCAGGACATACATACGAGTGAAGTTAAATAAAAGCTTTTAATAAATCCCAGTTATTTCTTTCTTTTTAGGTTTCTTCAGGGTCGATTCCAATTGGCTCTGGAGGCGTATCTAGAAGCGGACAAATTGACGAAGTATCCTGATGCTGATATTTATTGTTCATTAGGTAAACACGTCACTATTACGCATTGGAGCAGCTTGGTAGTATGCTCTAGACCACCCGCAGCTGTGTTTATAGGGAAGACCAATGCCCAGCTGTGGTCGTCTATAGGTTGTAGCTAGCTAGCTAAAAACGTAACGAAAATGTAACGCAAAACGTATGATTTCATCATAAGGGTATCATTGCTCTGATTCAACTGTCTTTCATAAATATTTAAAAAAAAAATTTCGTGCGTACAGAGATACCAAATGCATTCAATGAACTCAGAATTAAATAATTTTTATAACTAATTTTTCGCACTCCAGTGACACTGTACAGCTACTGATCGTAAACTCGAAATCAAGATTCTCCAAATTTTTGTACTCCAGTTACGCTTCAAGAGCCAGTTCCACCAGTCGCTTCGAAGGACATCGATAATAGAATGTTATAATCTTCTTCAGCAAATTGCGCGTGGCGTCTCGGCGATGTTACCCACGGAGTGGAGTGGGCGCGAGAGGGAGTGCGGGCGGGGGGCGGAGAGCGCGCCGGGGCACTGCTGGCCAGGCTGCTCCAGGCCAGTGGAGACGCGGACGCTGCAATGGATACTTATGACCAAACGCTAGCGTAAGTGTTCAACAATTGAAGCGGTTAAATCGATTTTTTAGATCATATTTTCAAAATTATGTGGAGTCATCAGAATCAGCAATTTATAAGAAACTTCCTCGAGTGGAGATCACGATTTTGAAAACAAAGCACAGGCCGCCCTCCTACCAGGGAACTGATCGCCTGAAGAAATCAGCGGGTATTAGCTGGATTCAAGGAGGAGTGGCCTGGAGTGGTACCTACTGACTATTTAATTAAGCCTTATCGAAGACCTCCGGGTGGCTTACATTCGAAATTGGTTCGCGTTGGAATATGCTTCTGACCGTTGCGTAAAACCCGTGCTCACTAGAGGGACGCCTTCGCTCCCACGACGTTCGCGCTATCTATTTAAGTATGTATTTAAAAATACCAATTTCTCTGACACCCATATCACAGGCTCGCGCCTACTTTGGGGTCGGATGGCCGTGTGTGAGAATGACCAAGATATTAAATTAATAGTTTTAAAAAAACTAGAAAAACACGCTTTTATAAATGCACGTAAAAACTAAAAATAAATTATGGATCGTTCAAGTTGTCTCTATTTCTGGGCTGAATTGTAAACTATGTGCTTTTAATTATATTTGATTGTAAAAGCGTGGGTGAAATATTGATTGCAAGATTCCAGGACATACATAGATACATACGAGTGAAGTTAAATAAAAGCTTTTAAAAAAAGAAGATATTATTAAAAAAACTGTATACTGCTGGTGCAGACAGCATGCATGCGGCGCCGATACTCTCTCAATGGCCGGCGCGCTTCGGCTGAAGGCGGGCGACCCGCGCCGAGCGTTCCAGCTGCTCGCCGCGGCGCTGGCCCAGCAGCCGACGCAGCACGCCGCCGCGCTGGCGCTGGCCGCCATGATGCTGCAGCACCGCGACGCCGACGCGGCGCTGGCGCGGCTCAAGGCGGCCCTGGCCGCGCACCCGACGTGCGTCGCCGCGCACGTCAACCTGGGGCTGGCGCTGTTGAGCAAGAAGAAGGTTATAGCTGTGAGTATCACAGTTCCAGCTGCTCGCCGCGGCGCTGGCCCAGCAGCCGACGCAGCACGCCGCCGCGCTGGCGCTGGCCGCCATGATGCTGCAGCACCGCGACGCCGACGCGGCGCTGGCGCGGCTCAAGGCGGCCCTGGCCGCGCACCCGACGTGCGTCGCCGCGCACGTCAACCTGGGGCTGGCGCTGTTGAGCAAGAAGAAGGTTATAGCTGTGAGTATCACAGTTCCAGCTGCTCGCCGCGGCGCTGGCCCAGCAGCCGACGCAGCACGCCGCCGCGCTGGCGCTGGCCGCCATGATGCTGCAGCACCGCGACGCCGACGCGGCGCTGGCGCGGCTCAAGGCGGCCCTGGCCGCGCACCCGACGTGCGTCGCCGCGCACGTCAACCTGGGGCTGGCGCTGTTGAGCAAGAAGAAGGTTATAGCTGTGAGTATCACAGTTCCAGCTGCTCGCCGCGGCGCTGGCCCAGCAGCCGACGCAGCACGCCGCCGCGCTGGCGCTGGCCGCCATGATGCTGCAGCACCGCGACGCCGACGCGGCGCTGGCGCGGCTCAAGGCGGCCCTGGCCGCGCACCCGACGTGCGTCGCCGCGCACGTCAACCTGGGGCTGGCGCTGTTGAGCAAGAAGAAGGTTATAGCTGTGAGTATCACAGTTCCAGCTGCTCGCCGCGGCGCTGGCCCAGCAGCCGACGCAGCACGCCGCCGCGCTGGCGCTGGCCGCCATGATGCTGCAGCACCGCGACGCCGACGCGGCGCTGGCGCGGCTCAAGGCGGCCCTGGCCGCGCACCCGACGTGCGTCGCCGCGCACGTCAACCTGGGGCTGGCGCTGTTGAGCAAGAAGAAGGTTATAGCTGTGAGTATCACAGTTCCAGCTGCTCGCCGCGGCGCTGGCCCAGCAGCCGACGCAGCACGCCGCCGCGCTGGCGCTGGCCGCCATGATGCTGCAGCACCGCGACGCCGACGCGGCGCTGGCGCGGCTCAAGGCGGCCCTGGCCGCGCACCCGACGTGCGTCGCCGCGCACGTCAACCTGGGGCTGGCGCTGTTGAGCAAGAAGAAGGTTATAGCTGTGAGTATCACAGTTCCAGCTGCTCGCCGCGGCGCTGGCCCAGCAGCCGACGCAGCACGCCGCCGCGCTGGCGCTGGCCGCCATGATGCTGCAGCACCGCGACGCCGACGCGGCGCTGGCGCGGCTCAAGGCGGCCCTGGCCGCGCACCCGACGTGCGTCGCCGCGCACGTCAACCTGGGGCTGGCGCTGTTGAGCAAGAAGAAGGTTATAGCTGTGAGTATCACAGTTCCAGCTGCTCGCCGCGGCGCTGGCCCAGCAGCCGACGCAGCACGCCGCCGCGCTGGCGCTGGCCGCCATGATGCTGCAGCACCGCGACGCCGACGCGGCGCTGGCGCGGCTCAAGGCGGCCCTGGCCGCGCACCCGACGTGCGTCGCCGCGCACGTCAACCTGGGGCTGGCGCTGTTGAGCAAGAAGAAGGTTATAGCTGTGAGTATCACAGTTCCAGCTGCTCGCCGCGGCGCTGGCCCAGCAGCCGACGCAGCACGCCGCGGCGCTGGCGCTGGCCGCCATGATGCTGCAGCACCGCGACGCCGACGCGGCGCTGGCCCGGCTCAAGGCCGCCCTGGCCGCGCACCCGACGTGCGTCGCCGCGCACGTCAACCTGGGGCTGGCGCTGTTGAGCAAGAAGAAGGTTATAGTTGTGAGTATCACAGAGTATGTATCTTAGTATCACAGAGTATGTATCTTAGTATCACAGAGTATGTATACAGAGTATTAGATAGAGATAGAGTATCACAGAGTATGTATACAGAGTATTAGGTAGAGATAGAGTATCACAGAGTAGGTATGTATATTAATTCAGCGTGCGTAGCGTTCCTAGCCTCAAGGATTAGCTATTCATTCAATGATCAATTGCCTTATATTGATCAGTTTAGCCTTTGCCTTATATTGATCAGCTTAGATTATATTTCGTAGTTTGTATTTACCTAGACTTTTGTTAAGCGTGTCCAATCACCTCATAGCGAAATAAATTATTAGAATTTGAGTTTGAAAGGCTCGCTGCGATCGACTTAATTAAACAATGACAGGTGCGGTCGGGTTGTGGATTGGATAGGTGACCGCTAATGGCAAAACTTCATGGCTAACGTGCTTCGGTGGGCAAGATAAGCGATCACGGTTATTTTCCGTTGTGAAAAGCGTCTTTAAACCTTTTCGGAGACGTTCGAAATGACCGCTAACGTGCTTCAGTCAGTGGGCACGATAAGCTGTCGATGACGGTTATTTTCCGTTGTGAAAAGCAACTTTAAACCTTGTCGGAGACCTTCAGGTGGCTTTGTCTAAGACCTTTGGTGAATTGGGGTAGCGTGGTGGAGTATGAGACCCGTACCCGTGAGACGTGTATGAGTTGTAGCAAGCAATTTCATGTGAATAGAATAGAATATAATATATTTATTTGGTTCAGGAATTACAGCAAATTACTTGTAAATATTATTCCTTACCCTTACCTTAAAACTAATTACAATTTTAAGTATACCCTAGCATCTATTTATCTTATTTTCTGCATATTATGCTGCACTCCCAGTCCCAAAAAGGCATTCACTCAGCATTTTGCTGTGGCAATATTGTCACAGCGCTGATTTTCAGTGGTGCCTACGGGGAGGGTACCCAAACGGTTCGCATGTACACCGTACTAGACATACAAATAAAAATACATTTTCCGTGCATGTGCAGAAGTCGCTCGCTGCGACCCATAGACGTCCCACTGTTGGGCACGGGTCTCCTCTCAGAATGGGAGGGATTAGGCCTTATAGTCCACCACGCTGGCCAAGTGCGGATTGGCAGACTTCACATACCTTCGAGAACGTTATGATGAACTCTCAGGCATGCAGGTTTCCTCACGATGTGTCCTTCACCGTTATAGCAAGTGACATTTAATTTCTTAAAACGCACATAACTTAGAAAAGTCATTGGTGCGTGCCACTGGGGTTTGAACCCGGACCGCTCGAGTGAGAGGCGAGTTCGATAGCCGCTGGGCTGTCACCGCTTAGTATTCATTGACAATTGCTTGATTTTCCAGGCGTTGACGTGTTTGCAGCGCGCGGCGTGGGCGGCGCCGCTGAGCGCGCGCGTCAACCACGACCTGGGCCTGGCGCTGCTGGCCGCCCGCCGGCCCGTCTCCGCCTTCTGCCGGCTCGCCTGCGCGACAGCGCTGCAGCCCTCGCAGCCGCACACGGTAAACGCTATGATAGATAACGATAGAACCAAGAAACATGGCTTTAGTCAACTAATACATAGTTATTTAATATTAAAGTATCGACATTGGTGGAATTGACATATTATATGCCATTACTAGTGGACGCCCGCAGCTTCGCTCGCGTAGAATTAGACCCATTAACGACGTCTGCCCGCGTTCGAGTTGCCACTTGACTTCAAAAACGGCAGTTTCATACCAACATTTCACCCCCGTTTTACCCCCTTTGGGGGTGAATTTTCAAAAATCCTTTCTTAGTGCTCCCCTATAGAATTAGACCCATTAACGACGTCTACCCGTCTAACGACTTCAAAAACGGCAAAGTTTCATACTAACTTTGCACCCCCGTTTTACCCCCTTTGGGGGTGAATTTTCAAAAATCCTTTCTTAGTGCTCCCCTACGTTATAAAAGGAACCCCTGTGTAAAATTTCAAGTTTCTAGCCCTTATAGTTTAGGCCCTGCGTTGATATGTCAGTCAGTCAGTCAGTCAGTCAGTCAGTCAGTCAGTCAGTCAGTCACCTTCTCCTTTTATATATATAGATAAAACATAAGCGGATATAAACTTTTTCTGGACTAAGGAGTTTACATCACGCTATTTAAATATAAGCGACTATTGGACACTCGCTGTCTCGCTCGCGTGGAATTAGACATAACAATAGTTTCGTTAAACCTAGTAATGTTATACAGCCAACTCGTATGTTACTCAGTGAAGATGCAGCTATCTAATGGTGAAAGGATTTTTGAAATCGGTCCAGTAGTTTTTGTGTGAAAATATTACAAACAAATCTCCTCTTTATAATATTAGTATAGATAGATCCAAAAAGCTTATATAGTATTGTCGCTGGCACGCAGCGACAATACATATTGCATATTTAGGCCTGTTTGCATATTTAAATCATAGCTAAACAGTTTTCTAAAAAAGGGTCAACTATTTGTCCAAAGTTAAGAAAATGTTTAGGCTTGGCATTTACCTCCATCGCCTTGAAGTCGCCGGCTCGCAGCCAGAAGAATATTACTAGGTGTAAACGAAACTATTGTTATGTCTAATTCCACGCGAGCAAAGCTGCGGGCAGTCCACTAGTTTTTGTATACTTTGGGACTTATTATATGAAATGCAAGTTATGCATACCCTCACATCCAATACCTTTTCTTTTTTTTTTTGTTGTCGAGGGGGAAACCTTCAAAAGGTACCCGGTGCCGTGGGCGCAACACAGGGTTATGTGGGATTTTTACCGCACTAAAACCCCCCCGGTGGCCTTCCTCGGCGCTATGTGGAGGACTCCGGGATCTCCAATGGAACGCAACCGGAATCCTCTTAGCGCGGTGCCCTTCATTTGGGCTCTGCTTGGGAGGTGCTGCCCCATCCCTGATCTGCCCTTATTACGACGGTATGCGGCCACACATACCGTCTTCCTGCTCGGGGCTACTGGGTGGGCGGTTTGAGCTCCCACTCTAGCCGCCCGTAACCCCGAAAGCCCCTTTTAGTCCACACCTTTTGAAAAAATAATGAAAGGCGATGGTTGACCAGCGCAAACATTTCCAGGTGCTTCTAATCGGCGTGGCTCTAGAACGCTTGGGGGACAGCAGGTCTGACTCGGCCTACCTGCGGGCGGCGGCGCTGGCCCCGTCAGACGCGCTCGTCAGGCTCAACCTGGCCGCGAGACACGCGCGCGCGGGCCGGCTGCATCAGGCCTTGGAGGAGGCGGGGGCGACTGCAGAGCTCTTGCAGGAGAAACCAGACCCTCAGGTAGGGAATTCATTTCAAGTTCACTTCTATTGTAGACTAGTGGGCGGCCCGCAGCTTTGATCGCGTGGAATTAGACGACAATAGTTTCGTTTACACCTAGTAATATTATATAGCCTATGTCACTCAGTGAAGATGCAGCTTTCTAATGGTGAAAGAATTTTTGAAATCGGTTCAGTATTTTTTGTGTGAAAAAATTACAAACAAATCTTTCCTCTTTATAATATTAGTACTTACAGTAAAAGCTCCTTATTCGCGCTTCCTTTATTCGCGGATTAAAAAAATGCTACCCAAATCCTATATTCGCGGGTAAAGATTTCTTTATTCGCGGATTTAATTGGTACATCGGTACATACATACATATTAATAAAAAGCATTCGGTATCTTTTGCGTATTCGCGGCAGTTTACGGAACGTATACCCGGCGAATACAGAGCTTTTACTGTATAGACATAGAGTAATGTAGTCCGTCGTATAGATTAAACCACAGTCATCATTCGACAGCTGTCCAGCTCGCTAGCAACGCTACTGGCGTTGCTGCGTGACGCAGGAGTGGGGCTGGCGGCGTTGCCGACGACGGTGCCCGCCGTGGACGCCGTCGTTGACGCAGCCCCGGATACAACGGAGGAACTGGCTACCGATGAAGTTTAACGTAACGTTTTGTTAGGGCTTCAAAGCTTTGTAGGGCCCGTAGGCTATGGGTAGTGACTATAGATTTATTACTCTATACTAGGGATATATCTATTGTAGTGACCGTAGGTAAGCATAGAATAAGAATATTGTAAATTCTTCCTAAAGCCGATGACCAGTCAAATAGTCTAAGTCAGAGCGTAGCTTAGTGGTAGGTAATTATTGTATTAGCCTTAAGGCAGGTTAGGCACCTGTGTAGGATTAGCTATTCATTCAATGATCAATAGCTAATCCTTTACCTTTTATTGATCAGTTTAGAATAGCATTATACTTGTATCTCTTTTGTTAAAGTAGTTTGTAGTTAACTAGACTTTCGTTAAGCGTGTCTAATCACCTCATAGCGAAATAAATTATTTGTCTTTTGACCCTGCCTGTTACACCAGAGGTCATGGTCAATCTACTCAGGGCAAACATTCGTGCGACGAACACTTGTGTTTGTTCTGTGTCTGGATGATTAAAACATATTTGAGGGAGCTGATTCAGCATTTCCAATAATATTTTACCAACAAAAACATCATTTAAACATAACACTAGTCTAAGCATTCTTTTGTCAAAAAAAAACCACAGGGATTAAAGACTCCCGGATAAGAATGCATAGAATTCTATGCGTTTAGAACCGGAGCTGTCAAACACCACTTTACTATGAAAATCAAATGGTCATTGCTCCACCGTAATACGAGATAAAAATTCAATTTCAATTTATGGCATAGGTAGGTGTTGGTTTCACGACGCTAAGAAAGGATGTACCTACATAATGCAAATTTTAATGGACATGCAATGATTCTAAAGTAAGTAGGTGCCTACGTAAAGTAATTCTTGCAATGTATGCAAATCTATATATATAAAAGGAGAAGGTGACTGACTGACTGACTGACTGACTGACATATCAACGCAGAGCCTAAACTATAAGGGCTAGAAACTTGAAATTTTGCACAGGGGTTCCTTTTATAACGTAGGGGAGCACTAAGAAAGGATTTTTGAAAATTCACCCCCTAAGGGGGTAAAACGGGGGTGCAAAGTTAGTATGAAACTTTGCCGTTTTTGAAGTCGTTAGACGGGTAGACGTCGTTAATGGATCTAATTCTACGCGAGCGAAGCTGCGGGCGTCCACTAGTCTAATATAAATGATGTACTTACCTATAATATAATTTTAAGGTTTTTTAGTTTTAGGTTAATTTTAAAGTAATTAATTATTATAATTTTATAAATGATGTATCATATTATTATGCTCAGCGAAGATTAAATAGTTATAACAGAAATATTCCTTTTTCTCTTTCAGGCAGCACCTTCCGCTGTCGCCCAACGTTATAGAGTATAGACGATTGAGAAGCGCAATTTCTGATTTTGTTCAATTAAATTGATCATGTAGTTACAGTATAATAAACGTTTATTTATCATCAGCCTAATAATTCTTGCGGCAAAACCAATTTCGCCGTGATGTCAACTTCTTTCACCTCCCCGTAATCATTTTCACGTAACCCTTGATGATTAGGTATAATATCGACATTGGAAATATCAGTATCCGTAAATAATTCCTCATCTCTTGTCATACTGTGCATATTCCGATTTCGTTGTATTTTCTGTTGGTTCTCACTCGCTTGTGTTTGACTGGCTGTGGTCTCAGTTTCGGGTTCCACGTCAGCATACAAGTCATCGTATCCGAGAATGAGCGGAGGCAGTACGATTAGACTAGCTGTACGTTCTTTTGCGATCTGCAAGTCGGTAAAACAAGTGGTCAATTACGTAAATCACCCGATCTAGTTGACAGTTCACATCACTAGTCTAATAAGTTAAATTCCTAGAAAAACTGTCACTTTCGTAACCAAACGTAAAATCGTTTTTTCTTGGATTGTAGATCATTGATAAAGTAAGTTATGTTCATCAGTGAACGCATAAGGCATGTACTGTCATGTTCGTATTAATGTATTGAAAATTAATTACATAAAACCTGACCTTCACTTTCGGTGGTATATTTAGCGGAGGTCATTTGCAACAAAATGACCCCATATTATCCCAACGTAAATGTCAAACATCGAGTATTTTGACATTTTCTGTAGGGATTTTTGAAGACTACATCACTGTCATATTCGCCCAACTTTGTGGCTCAATGCGTGAATCCCTTGGAGTCAGCGACGAGAAAAACACTTGAGTTCTGTAGAAGAAACCTTACCGCCGCATTGAGACAGGCAAATGCAATGCACAGTAAAAACATTATTTATCAGTTATTCGTAAACTTTACGATTCGTAATACAATCGGAACGCAATAACTTTTATGCGGGATGTAATAAAACAAAACATGTTACTTTCAATTATTTATATTGAAATTATCACCTTCTTAATACCAGCACTGAAGGGTGTCTACGTTTTACGTAAAACACAATTTCAAATTAAATGGACATTGAACTGAGGTGTGAATGATAATACACGCCGGCCGTACAGACTTGCCTGAAGGCACTTTAGGGCAATTATTTACTTGGTTCATTTGGCAAGCCATTTTTAGTAAAAATAGGAATTCCTCTCATTCTCCTTTACCATCCAGTTTTTTTTTAAATCTATTTTTTATCTGTATGCGTGGCAATTGTAATCATTTAGTTTTAAATCATACATAGATGTCGTTTTATTTACAATTCGAAAGCATATAAAAATTAAGTTAAGTTAAATTAATTTGTACTGCACCCTATTCTAAGCTAATTAGTAATATATGTATCGTAAAATAACTCCTTCAATCACGTGGGATAGTCCGGCCGACGGTATTACTGTTATAATTTGTTTGTTTCGTAAATTATTTCTAAAAAAAGATCATCCACTATTAAGCGCAGTCCAGACTGAAGGTATCGAATCACAAATACTGCGTGAAGTTTTGGAGATAGTTCACATTGGATATTTGTATTTTATTTCGTTAGTATCACGATGCTTTTGGTTTGTAGATAACATTTTACTATTTATGAAAATAACATTGCAACAGGTTAGCAGTTAAACTCATATTTTATGTCGGTAAAGTCGACTAGATTCCACCGAACCTAGTCCACTTTACCTTCAGATTAATGAGTTAAGGCTTTTACTCTTTACAAGGGTTGAGATTAAGATTGTGGCTGTATCCCAATAACTGCGAACCTAGCAATTACAAATATCCTTGTGAGACTCTTTACAAAAAATACTTTACTTAATATGGTCTTAATTCATCGCGTAACAAGTGCTGTCTCCATCCTTGAATAAACAGAAAATATATAAATCTGGGGTTAGATTTTTGAATCTCACTCGTGTATGAAAATCGATTATGCGTATTCGAATATCATGATGTTTATAATTTTTCAAATTCACATAGACGACTTATTTAACGAGTGATCCATACAACTTGAATTTTAAAATCATCTGGCGATTGAATGTGTTTAATAAATTACAATTTTAGTGTATAAAGTATATTTTTAATGACCCGCATGCAAAACAATAAAAAGCCTTTACGCATAATTTTCATTGTGGAAAGATATAGATAGTTATTTGGATTGCATGGAAAAAATAATTTCGAATAGTTTACGAACAAAGGAAAAAAGACTTCACGTTAAGAAATTCGCTCTATTCGCAAAAATCTAGTCATCGGTAAAGTTCAAAGTTCTTGACGAAAGAAAGCTTCCTTTTTAATATTAGTTAAGATCTTCTTTGGATGGAGTTTGAGCACTCTATAGCGAATGATTAAGTTAGTACAATTTACTACAAAAGGAAATACTAACATGATTTAAAAATATTAATCAGCTTTAAGAATCAGTATTTTCAATATAAACCGAACAATCCCTTCATTTAGCCATGTAAACAGATTATATGTACTTTATTGCTAAATATTCAGTCTGAACTCTAGTTTCACATATAAATCCAATCTATGACATAGTTTCATTTGCCGCAAGCTTGCACTGAAGAATTGTTTTGAGATTCTAAACTATTAATTATTATTTCCTTATTGCTTTAAACCGGAGACTAATAGTGATTGATATCCAAAACAATTCTTCAATGTCGACGTTGTTAAAACAAAGTTAGCATAACTCCTAGCATTTTACAAATCTTAAACAACGTCTTATTGAATGATATTTGAAGTTGGCCTACAATTTTCAATCTGCTAACAAAATATTCTTTCGCAATATTTACACTAACAACATAAAATGAGAGGTCTATTGTAACTTTATTTCGTGTCAACGATTTTTTATACACCCTATACTTAAATAAGACTTTGTATACTTAGAATTTGAAATTTCAATAACACTATACATTGCGGATATACCAGTGTTTGTTATAACAATATTAACAAGTAGTGTTGTGCGGGTACCATTAAATTGCTTCTAAGTAAAAAACGTTTAAATACCCTTGACACGAAATAAAGAGATTGCATCAGTCTTTCGATGTAATTTCGTCATTGTGGCGGGATAATTATTCAGAAAAATTAATTCTATGTAACAATACATGTTGTGTCATCTGGTGACGTCGTAAAAAAGCCAATGGGACCATCCATTGGAAGAAAATTAATTACGTCAATTTTGTTTATGTTACAATGAAAACTTGAATTTGAATAAGTGTCAATATACCTAGTAGTCAGTAATTAGCAGTAAATCAAATGATATACACAGATTAAATTAGACATTATGAATTTCCTGATAAGTGTCCCGCCACAGCCGACTTATCACAATTGCAGCGATGCTGTAAATCACGCGGCATTGAGTTGATATTGTTTAAATATATTTTATTCTATTAATTTAGGAAAATCGGCACCAGTCGGCCGCGACCCTCACACACCACAAAAAGTACAAAATTCCCTCGTAATGATAGCTTACTCTACCATTCATTCTAGTATCTTGAACACTATCCAATTGTCACACTAACTTTAAATATTAAACATTTTCTATGTTTATAAATGCACTTCTTGTTGAAAATTTATACCTACTCTATGATAGAAGTTGAATACAGACTAATTTTGTGCATAAAGGAAGACATGTGCAATAAAAAAAACATTAACCAAAATAATGACGAACAATATAATGAAAAATTAACAAAAACGCACAAAGAAAGGACAGCTTAACATTTAAAAACTGAACATATACAAGTAATGAATACTCAAGAATACTGAAAGAAAGATGGCGTTGCTTAACTCACACTTTTGGAATTACTTACATATATTTCTTTGGTGTGGTGTCATATTAACGTTTGATTCCACTGCTATTGGACGCTATAAACTGGCGTACAGATTATCTACAAGCGATATGGCGCGCGAACGGAACTGTCACTTTTACGCGCGATCGAAACTGTCACTTTTACGCGCCATTTTTGAATTCGCGCGCGAATCGCCTCCGCTTGAAAAATTAAAATATATCTAATATATTTTTAACGAACTATAATCTAAACTTACACTATATTTACACGGCCTATGTCTATTTACAATGGAATCATTGAGATCATTACAATGTTACCTACTTACATATAAAACGTCTACGATACTATCTAGTTAGTCGTAAGTTAAATAATACTTTAGAATAGACTGGTTTGGTACACGTTAGCATACGTGAGGTAATCGTTACCGACACACCGACCGGTATTTCTAAACACGGTCATACAAAATCCGTCATTTTACATAGTACAAAAATGTATTGGCTCGCTTTCTTACAAACAGTTATCAATAAGTTTTATTTACATGGCTCTCTATTGCACGACGTCAACATTACAATATAACTTTAACAACAAAATGCCTCGTTAATTCCGTGCTGAGGAACTACAGGGCCCCCAAGATGGGCAAACGGTTTGACCTAAACGCTTGGATTTTGGTTTAAAAAACGTTGATCGTAACATTATTGATTTTAAAGGTTTGTCCAAAACACAGAGGTCGAGCATTTACTACTGCATTCGCTGTATATTTAATAGTAGCTGCTTCCCGCGGCTTAGCCGACGTGAAATATTAATTTTTTTATCCCAATGGACCCTCGGATAAAAAATCAATTTTAATCAGGATAGAAAGTATCCTATATGTTAATCCAAAGTGTCAGCTACCTTCATACCATTTATGAAAATTTGTCCAGCCGTTTGAGCGTGAAGAAGTAACAAACATAGAAACACACACTGACACGAAAGGTTTGTGATATTAGTGTGACCATACAACAATAGCAAACATTTTAGTGATTATATAATTATTATCTCCAGATAAAAAATAACTTATCTACACTAATATTATAAAGAGGAAAGATTTGTTTGTAATATTTTCACACATAAACTACTGGACCGATTTCAATAATTCTTTCATCAGCACTGAGAGACATAGGATATATAATATTACTAGATTTTTGAAAATTCATCCCCTAAAGCGGTAAAACGGGGGTGCAAAGTTAGTATGAAACTTTGCCGTTTCTGTGGGCAACCCGAACGCAGACAGACGTCGTTAATAGGTCTAATTCTACGTGAGCGAAGCTGCGGGCGTCCACTAGTAAACTTATAAATGAAGCCGACCTCAATTGCTTAAAACAAACCGTTAGCCAGCCTCGGGGGTTACGCGAGTCTCTCGAAGGCCTCTCGAGGTCGAAGGTCGAAGGCCTCTCGAGGTCGAAGGTCGAAGGCCTCTCGAGGTCGAAGGTCGAAGGTCTCTCTCAGGCGGTGTTCCCGCGGCGTGTTCACCCGAAGCGCTCCTTGACCAGGAACATGAGCTTCTTCTTTCGAGGTCGAAGGTCGAAGGTCTCTCTCAGGCGGTGTTCCCGCGGCGTGTTCACCCGAAGCGCTCCTTGACCAGGAACATGAGCTTCTTCTTTCGAGGTCGAAGGTCGAAGGTCTCTCTCAGGCGGTGTTCCCGCGGCGTGTTCACCCGAAGCGCTCCTTGACCAGGAACATGAGCTTCTTCTTTCGAGGTCGAAGGTCGAAGGTCTCTCGAAGGCGGTGTTTCCGCGGCAGGTTCACCCGAAGCGCTCCTTGACCAGGAACATGAGCTTCTTCTTTCGAGGTCGAAGGTCGAAGGTCTCTCGAAGGCGGTGTTTCCGCGGCAGGTTCACCCGAAGCGCTCCTTGACCAGGAACATGAGCTTCTTCTTTCGAGGTCGAAGGTCGAAGGTCTCTCGAAGGCGGTGTTCCCGCGGCAGGTTCACCCGAAGCGCTCCTTGACGAGGAACATGAGTTTCTTCTTGCCCTTGTACTTGAGCTTGATCTCCTGGAGCAGCGCCGCGAACTGGTGCGGCCCGTCGTGTGCTAGCGCGAACGTGTCGCGCGCCTTGCCTGCAAATTGAGAATGGTTAGAAATTAGAAATAGAAATAAAGTTTGTTTTGACAAATTACATCCACTAACAAAAAACAAAGAGAAAAATACATTGCGCTAAGGATAAAATTTAACCTGTTGAACGAATTTGTCAAAAAGGGGCTATACTCAGCATTAGCCGTGGCAGACCACGACCGCTGGTTTTTAGTACGATCCCTGATTCCCTGCAATTCGGACAGTGGGACCTTCTTCCCCCCGACCATCAGGGGGGAAACAGCGACTAACGGCTGCAGTTCGATGACACACCGTCTCCCACGCTCAACAGCGGGGAGGTCACCGATGGGGTTCACCCCTGGAAAAATTGGCCGTATAAGGACCATCCTTAAATCCGAATTTCCTCACGCAGGAGCGCTCACAGCGCCGCGAAAGAGGAGGAAAGGTTTCGTTCGTGAGTCGCAGCGGTCTCCTCCAAATTGGTAGGGAGACATACTATGTATGGCCGGCTCATACCTAGCAAAAAGTAACCCACTATTAGGTACTTCTTTAGTCGGTTGGCCTGGGGCACTATCCGACCGGAGGGTCTACGGGTTTCTAGGATTAATTTTTTTTCTGGGTCTCTTACCCTTTAGGCCTGCAGCGCCCACAAGGGGGCGTTATCGCCCACTCTGGGAAAGGCTGGCCTATATCGTTCATTATCGGCTCTGGCGAACATTCCCGAACATTGTCGTACCTAGGAAGTCGACGAAGTCCGCGTAGTGCCTGGGCGAGATGTGCGCGAGCCGCGCGTGCGTGGTGGACGCGTACGCGCGCAGCGCCGCCTCCAGCAGCGGGCGCAGCGGCGTGGGCGGGCGCGGGGGCGGCGGCCGCGCGCGCGAGCACCCCGCCGCCGCCACGCAGCACCGCCGGAGGACGTCTGACATAGTATGTATGGCCGGCTCGTAGTGCTCGTACCTAGGAAGTCGACGAAGTCCGCGTAGTGCCTGGGCGAGATGTGCGCGAGCCGCGCGTGCGTGGTGGACGCGTACGCGCGCAGCGCCGCCTCCAGCAGCGGGCGCAGCGGCGTGGGGGGCGCGGGGGCGGGGCTATTATCTCTGGCGAACATTCCGGAACATTCTCGTACCTAGGAAGTCGACGAAGTCCGCGTAGTGCCTGGGCGAGATGTGCGCGAGCCGCGCGTGCGTGGTGGACGCGTACGCGCGCAGCGCCGCCTCCAGCAGCGGGCGCAGCGGCGTGGGGGGGCGCGGGGGCGGGGCTATTATCTCTGGCGAACATTCCGGAACATTCTCGTACCTAGGAAGTCGACGAAGTCCGCGTAGTGCCTGGGCGAGATGTGCGCGAGCCGCGCGTGCGTGGTGGACGCGTACGCGCGCAGCGCCGCCTCCAGCAGCGGGCGCAGCGGCGTGGGGGGGCGCGGGGGCGGGGCTATTATCTCTGGCGAACATTCCGGAACATTGTCGTACCTAGGAAGTCGACGAAGTCCGCGTAGTGCCTGGGCGAGATGTGCGCGAGCCGCGCGTGCGTGGTGGACGCGTACGCGCGCAGCGCCGCCTCCAGCAGCGGGCGCAGCGGCGTGGGCGGGCGCGGGGGCGGCGGCCGCGCGCGCGAGCACCCCGCCGCCGCCACGCAGCACCGCCGGAGGACGTCTGACTGTGAACATTGTTATAGTTAGTTTTTGACGTGACAACGTCTTATAAATTGGTTTGCCGGGTGACACTTCAAGAAACTGCGTTACGCTCCGCTCACGTTATGCGCTCACAATGAGAGCGAGTGAGAGGCACGCGTCCCTTCCACTCGGGCATGGTTAGCCCGCCTAAGAGCGAGAGAGACGATACGATACGAGACGATACTACTATACGAATGAATATTCACATTAAAATTATTTTACCACTCAAAGTCGA
The DNA here is from genome assembly GCA_944567765.1 of Carterocephalus palaemon. NCBI lineage: Eukaryota > Metazoa > Arthropoda > Insecta > Lepidoptera > Hesperiidae > Carterocephalus > Carterocephalus palaemon. Next base: position 2,543,268 of record OX155655.1, on the reverse strand, counting down.
TGTCACGTAAAACTTTCGCCCGTATACGGACTTTACAGGCAACCAATATTTTTTTTTTGACGGGATAACGTCTTATAAATCGACTAGTGGACGCTCGCAGCTTCGCTTGACGTAGAATTAGACCCATTAACGACGTCTACCCGTCTAACGACTTCAAAAACGGCAAAGTTTCATACTAACTTTGCACCCCCGTTTTACCCCCTTAGGGGGTGAATTTTCAAAAATCCTTTCTTAGTGCTCCCCTACGTTATAAAAGGAACCCCTGTGCAAAATTTCAAGTTTCTAGCCTTTATAGTTTAGGCCCTGCGTTGATATGTCAGTCAGTCAGTCAGTCAGTCAGTCAGTCACCTTCTCCTTTTATATATATATGTAAATGAAGCTCTCTTAATCTTCATTTAATCTGAATTTCCACTGTTGATATTATCTGTGGTGGTGTCTTGCCCTATGTTGGATTAAAAAAGCGCTATTGACGGATAGAAGAATTATGTCAATACGTTTCACACGTAAATAATTTTAATATTATAAAAAGACAAACTCCATGAAGCAATAGCTTTTAATGTTGTTTCTTTTTACAGGTTTGTACCTAATTATTAAGAGTGATTTGTATTTTCAAGCTATGTTTATAAAAGTATGTGTGATATGTACCTAATGTAGCTTATATTCTTAAAAATAAAACCTCCGCTTTTTACAGAGCAACAACATATTATGCAGTTGTTTCAATAACATATTACAAAACAACATTATTGATAGCCGTTGTAAACAATGGAAAAGTTAAAATTTGAGTTTGTTGTGAAATCGGGCGAAGATCCGAAGACAAATGTCATATGCTTAACCTCATTAATGGATACCGATAAAAATACTTTTTTAATTCCAGAGAATTTCCAACCGGTGAAATTACATGATGCATTAATGAAATCGCAAACTTTTCAAAAAGTAAAAAATACACTGCTAAGAAGACACGAAAAACGACAAGTATGGATTTCAGTGACACCAGAGTTACGTAATACCTATATGGATGAGGATGGAAATATGCAATTCAAAGGATATATACTGGAAGAAATTACAACAAAAACACAGATTATGACGAGTGAAACTTCAACAGAAGCTCTTTCAAGAATATTAGAAAATTTGGCTGAATTGAAGAAAGAACCTAAACAGTTTAACTTAAAACAATTATCCGAAAATCTCCTAATAGATAAATTCACACAAAAGACGTCTAGTGTCACACAATGGATGGTTATCTTTGAAACTGAATGTACTCGTGCCGGTATAACTGAAGATATTCACAAGATTCAAGTGTTTAGGTTATTTTTGGACGATTCATGTCAAGACTGGTATGGTTCAATGCTTATTAAACACACAATTAATTCTGAATGGTGTACTTGGAAAAAAAGCTTTTGTGAGACATATGTGAACAGAGGTTGGACACCAATAAGGTATGCAATTCAATATAAATATCGGCAAGGTTCATTGTTAGAATATGCTTTAAAGAAAGAAAGGCTTTTATTAGAGATTAACAGATTTATGGATAAACCAACATTAATTGATTTAATTGTAACTGGGCTACCAAACTTTATAGCTGATGAAATTAATAGAAATAATTTAAAAGAAACTGAGGATTTATTTAATAACATTCGGGGCTTAGAACATTTAAATAAAAAGATTTTAGAAAAAAAAGAAGTATATTTGGATAGTAAAATCAAACAAAATAACTTAAAATACCAACCATGCAAAATCTGTGAAAAAGAAAAAAAAGGAAACCGGTATCACCCTGAATCCATTTGCTGGTTCAGAAATAAAGACAGTTCTAAGAAAGATCCGATCAGGAGTGTTAATAATTCCGAATTAGAAATGAGTTTAAATGAAGTAGATCCAAAAAACTAATTATTCCACCATTAATCAAAATAAAATTAATCATAAATGATGCCATAGAAACATTGGGGGTTTATGATTCAGGATCAAATGTAAGTTTAATTAATTCAAGGCTTTTATCCTTAAAAAATTACAAACCCAACAATAATAACAATCAGGCAAATTTAAAAACGATTAATGGTGTAAAAAGACCGATAGGAATTGTAACATTAAAGATTAAAAATTTTCAATTAGAGAGAAAAATAAATGTTTTTGTTGTAGATGAACAAAATTTTAATTATGATTTTTTGATTGGATTAGATTGCATAAAATCTTTTCAACTAACTCAAAATGAAAACCTAGAAATAAAACAAAACTTAAACAACGAGATAAAAGAAAATAATGAAAATATTCCTGGCTTTACAGGTGACAAAATACAAAACATACAATATTCAACTGATGATAATAATGATAAAAAACAAACAGATAAAGATAATTTAATTATAAATGATAAATGTAAAGTTAACTTTAATGAACACATAGAAATTACTAACTTCAACATTTCAGTTGATCAATTAGACATTCAACAACAATCAAAAATAGATGAGTTAATAAAAAAATATAAATCACTATTCGCGAAAGATAAATATGATGTAGGTTTAGTGAAGGGCTATGAAGCACATATAGATTTACTTGTAGATACATATTGTAGCAAAAGACCATACAGATGCAATTTTGAAGATAAAAAAGAAATAGAACAACAAATTTCAAAATTATTAGAAAAAATATTAATTGAAGAATCTTATAGTCCTTTTGCGGCTCCTGTAACACTAGCCTATAAAAAAGAAGACGGGAGAAAATCTAGACTTTGCATAGATTTTCGCGACTTAAATAAAATAGTGGTTCCTCAATCACAACCATTTCCACTAATAGAGGATCTAATGATAAAAACAAGAAACTGTAAATATTTCTCAACATTAGATATAAATTCTGCGTTTTGGGCAATTCCTTTAAAAATAGAGGATAGAAAGAAAACAGCATTTGTTACTCAAGAAAATCATTTTCAATGGACTTGCTTGCCGTTTGGTTTAAAAACATCACCTGCAATTTTTCAAAGAATACTAAGTAGCATTATTAGGAAACATGATTTATCTAATTTTACAGTAAATTTCATAGATGATATATTAATATTTTCCCAGACATTTGATGACCGCATTAAACACTTAACGCGGTTATTGGAAGCGATATCAAAAGAGGGCTTTAGATTAAAATTTTCTAAATGCAAATTTGGTCAGGATTCTGTGAAATACTTAGGCCACATAATAAAAAATAATACAGTTACTCCACTTAAAGATAATTTAATAGCTATAAAAGATTTTCCAATTCCTAAAACAAAAAAAAACATTAGACAGTTTTTAGGTAAAATTAACTTTTATGGCAAATATATACCAAACATATCAATCATATTAGATCCTTTGCACAATTTGTTGAGAAAAGATCAAAAATTTACTTGGTCAGAAAAATGTCAAGAAACTTTTGATAAAATAAAGGAACTACTTTGTGCAAAACCTATTTTAGAGATATTTGATCCGGACTTACCTATACATATTTACACAGACGCTAGCATACAGGGCATAGGGGCTATATTGAAACAACCACAAAAAAATGGAGAAGAGAAGCCATGTGCATACTTTTCGAGAAAATTAAATGACAGCCAAAAACGAAAAAAAGCTGTTTACCTGGAATGTTTAGCTATAAAAGAAGCTATAAAATACTGGCAACATTGGCTCATAGGACAAAAATTTAAAGTGTTCTCAGACCATAAACCTTTAGAAAAACTTAATATTAAGGCAAGAACAGATGAAGAGTTAGGAGATCTCACATATTACTTATCGCAATTTAATTTTGAAGTCATATATTCACCAGGTAAATATAATTTAGAAGCAGATAGTTTAAGTAGAAACCCTGTATTAGAAGCACATGTGAATCAGGAAGAGATTTTAAAAGTCGTGAATTTAATTAAAATAGAAGACATCCGAAATGATCAAGATAAAAATAAAGATATAAAACTAAATAAAAATAAACTAATACTAAAAGATAAAATATACTTCAAAAGAATAGGAAAAAAAGATAAAATTATAGTCACAGAAGAATTTAGTAAAAAGATTATAAAAAACGTACATTGTACATACTGTCATATAGGAGTAAAACAAATGGAAAGTAAAATTAAACCGTTTTATTCAGCAAAAAATTTAATACAAAATATAAAAAACATTTACGATAAGTGTGAAATATGCATAAAAAATAAAACTAGAACTAGATTTAAATACGGATTGATGTCTTATCTGGGTCCCGCTACTTACCCTTTTGAAATAGTCTCTATAGATACTATTGGTGGATTTGGTGGCTCCCGCTCTACAAAAACCTACTTACATCTTTTAGTGGACCATTTCACTAGATATGCCTACATTTTGACATCAAAAACCCAAAACGCAAATGATTTTATAAAACTTGTAAAAAAGGTTACAACTGAAAATAAAATTGGAATGATTTTATCTGACCAATATCCAGGCATAAATTCAAAAGAATTCAAAGGTTTTTAAAAAAAAGAGAACGTACCTATTATCTACACTGCAGTAAATGCACCTTTTTCAAATGGTTTAAATGAACGATTAAATCAAACACTAATTAATAGATAAGATGTAAAATTAATGAAAAGAAAGATAAAATGGCTTGGACCACTATCGCTCATGAATGTACCCAGAAATATAATGAAACAGAACACACTGTAACTGGATTCTCCCCAATATATTTATTGCAAGGAAAAATAATTAATATCTTACCAGATGAATTAAAAAAAGAAAAAACACAAAATGATTTATTACAAGATAGAACTATAGCTTTAGAAAGGAGTATAAGATCACACAATTACAATAAGCAACAATTTGATAAAAATAGAATAAATTATCAGTTAAAAGTAGGTGATTTAGTGTATGTGGAAAATGGCAACCGATTAAATAGAAAAAAACTAGATGAAGTAAAAATTGGACCTTATAAAATTATAGAAAAAATATCTGACTCCATTTATAAGATAGATACAGGTTACAAAAAGTTAGAATCGAATTATTTTCACATTACTAAAATTGTACCAATACCTGGATGATTTTTGCATATTTGGGGGGTGGAGATGTAAATGAAGCTCTCTTAATCTTCATTTAATCTGAATTTCCACTGTTGATATTATCTGTGGTGGTGTCTTGCCCTATGTTGGATTAAAAAAGCGCTATTGACGGATAGAAGAATTATGTCAATACGTTTCACACGTAAATAATTTTAATATTATAAAAAGACAAACTCCATGAAGCAATAGCTTTTAATGTTGTTTCTTTTTACAGGTTTGTACCTAATTATTAAGAGTGATTTGTATTTTCAAGCTATGTTTATAAAAGTATGTGTGATATGTACCAGGGTTGTTGCTGATGTAGTTTTTTTCAATATCAGCTGATGCTGATGCTGATTTTTTAAATTAATATCAGCTGATGCTGATGCTGATGCTGATTTTATTGAAACATGAAATTGAAACTATGAAGTTGTTGGTAAAAGTGATAACTTTATTATGGTAAAGTCACCTAATTCCGCGGAGTTCCAAAAGAGGCACCATATTCCGAGGTATTTACAAAATCCGTGTTTTCGGCCAAATTACAAGTTCATTTTGCTTGCAACTAACATTATTCAATAAATAATTTATCTCTTCATATTTGTATATGCAAAAAATTGCTTTATTATGAGAACATTTTAAAATAAACGATAAGTTTTTCGCAAGCAGCCGACTCGATTGCTTGCTTCATACATTCTGGACCTTACGCACGTGAATTATACGATTTTCTAAATAGTGTTTTACATTGTAGTTTTACACTTTGCGAGTGTTTGTTTTGGTTGAAATATTTGAAGGGATATATTTTGTATTGAAAATACTTATCATTTGAGTATTTTATTTACTAATTGAGGAGAAAATGAGATTTTAAAATACCGCGGCATTAGATTCCAAATATTTTAGGTAGTTCCTAATTACCGAGGCATACCACGGAAAAATGATTTCATAGATGTCACATATTTTTCAAATTTCGAAAGCAGTTTTATGATTACGTTCTTAAGATTTTAGATCTGATCTAATGCAATCAATTTTGAGTTGATTTATTTAATATGAAAAAATGTATTACTTTTTAGTACTCGGAATTAGAAAACTTGATTTAGTACCTAATTAAAAAGCTATTCCAATGTATTTAAGTCGGAATAAAGTTATATGAAACCCTAAGTCCGCGGTATCGGTATACGTTAAATAGAGAGTGTTCAGTATTTTACACAGCTTATTAGGAAACATATTATGTAAGGTTTTAGTAACTTAAATAATCTTATGTGATAATTATTTATTGTTGGTAATTTCTATGTTGATTTTGATATTTTTTATATTACGTTCTTATAAGTTAAGTGATTTTATTTACAATTAAAAACCGTGACCATTTCATTAATTATCACAAATAACAGACTGAAATAAATCGATTTTTATAGATAGATTGACTTTTGAACATCATTCTCACCCACCTTTTCCTTTGTATTTTGTACACTCGGAATTAGGACCCAAATGCCTCGGAATTAGGATTTTTACCTCGGAATTAGGCGCTTCGCACTTTTTCTCGTTTTTATTTAATTTTACATTTTTAATCAACTTTTATTGTGAAACAGTGAACATATTTCAGAAATAAGATAACTAATACTTTGGATAAAACTATTAATTACAACAGAAAGGAAATATAAATGCATAATATTTTATGTTCTTTCTAGTTATCGTGAAAATACCGCGGAATTAGGTGACTTTATCTTAGGCATTTTAAATAAAAGGGAAATTATATTAATACTGTGAAAAAATGCGTTAAAATGAGTCAAATTTGTGTACGTTTACTAACAGTCGAACGAACAAGTGAAGTTCGCTCGAAGAACGACTGACAATTTTACGACCTTTAATTGGTCAAAAACCCACGCCGTCATAGCTAAGCCCCGCCTTCAACGGTCATGTCACGACTGGAATATCAGCAATAAAATCAGCATCGATTAATGCGGATGCTGATGCTGATGTTGAAATCAATGCTGATAATCAGCTGATGCTGATGCTGATGCTGATATTCGCAACAACCCTGATATGTACCTAATGTAGCTTATATTCTTAAAAATAAAACCTCCGCTTTTTACAGAGCAACAACATATTATGCAGTTGTTTCAATAACATATTACATATAGATGAACGCCAGCAACACGAACGAAAAAGTGTGACGTGATGTGTCGTTACCTCGCTCTGACGTCATGAGGCGTTATTGACAACCGTTTCCATGGCTACTAAATAGGGAACAACTTGCTCAGTGTAGGGAACTGTCAAAATAAATATATAGACTTGTCTGTTGTCTGTTAACTTTGTATTTTCAATTTTCCTTTTTTTTTTTGTATTGTATAAAATAATGATTATGACGTTATCACGTAAATCTATCGTCCGTAAACCGACTTTACAGACAACCATTTTTTTTAATACATAGTATAGACGGACAAACAGACATACATACGAAGTGTATCGCCGTATACCAAGTACAATTCCAAAACCAGCGACTCCAAGCTACTACTGCAATACTGGGAAATTTTAGTTAGGAACACCTGACTCTCAGACTCGGGCATCAAACCCAGGTCCTTCAGCTCCGCCGGCCAGTAGATGAGATCGACGGGTGATGGTGATGGTGATAGTTACCAGCACGGGCGGGTGATGGTGATGGTGATGGTGATAGTTACCAGCACGGGCGCGCACTGCACGTTCTTGACGAGCAGCGGCAGCATGGCCTGCAGCTCGGCGCGGCCCAGCGAGTGCGCGAGCGCCACCGCCCAGTGGATGTCCGCGATCGATGGTGATGGTGATAGTAACCAGCACGGGCGGGTGATGGTGGGTGATGATGGTGATGGTGATAGTTACCAGCACGGGCGCGCACTGCACGTTCTTGACGAGCAGCGGCAGCATGGCCTGCAGCTCGGCGCGGCCCAGCGAGTGCGCGAGCGCCACCGCCCAGTGGATGTCCGCGATCGATGGTGATGGTGATAGTAACCAGCACGGGCGGGTGATGGTGGGTGGATGATGGTGACGGTGATAGTTACCAGCACGGGCGCGCACTGCACGTTCTTGACGAGCAGCGGCAGCATGGCCTGCAGCTCGGCGCGGCCCAGCGAGTGCGCGAGCGCCACCGCCCAGTGGATGTCCGCGATCGATGGTGATGGTGATAGTAACCAGCACGGGCGGGTGATGGTGGGTGGATGATGGTGATGGTGATAGTTACCAGCACGGGCGCGCACTGCACGTTCTTGACGAGCAGCGGCAGCATGGCCTGCAGCTCGGCGCGGCCCAGCGAGTGCGCGAGCGCCACCGCCCAGTGGATGTCCGCGATCGATGGTGATGGTGATAGTAACCAGCACGGGCGGGTGATGGTGGGTGATGATGGTGATGGTGATAGTTACCAGCACGGGCGCGCACTGCACGTTCTTGACGAGCAGCGGCAGCATGGCCTGCAGCTCGGCGCGGCCCAGCGAGTGCGCGAGCGCCACCGCCCAGTGGATGTCCGCGATCGATGGTGATGGTGATGGTGATAGTAACCAGCACGGGCGGGTGATGGTGGGTGATGATGGTGATGGTGATAGTTACCAGCACGGGCGCGCACTGCACGTTCTTGACGAGCAGCGGCAGCATGGCCTGCAGCTCGGCGCGGCCCAGCGAGTGCGCGAGCGCCACCGCCCAGTGGATGTCCGCGATCGCCGGGTGGCTGTCCTGAAACCAAAGACATATTGAACAAACGCTCGCTGCGACCCATAGACGTCCCACTGCTGGGCACGGGTCTCCCCCACAGACTGCTGCGGGAGGTTTAGAGCATACTCCACCACGCTGCTCCAATGCGGATTGGTGGAGGGGTTAGTGGCCAACCCAGTGTCGAATGTTCTCAAACCACCCGAAGGTCTTCGACAAGGCTTAGCGACTGTTTCCAACATTGAAAACAACCGGGACCGACGGCTTTACGTGCCCTCCGAAGCACGGTAGCGTCCATGAAATTTTGCCACTAGCGGTCACCCATCCACAAACCGACCGCGCCCGTCGTTGCTTAACTCTTTCGATCACATTGAATCGACGCGAGCCATTGGGCTATGGACGCTACATATTAAAACTATCTCTACCGATCTGCTGTGTTATCTACTAAATCAGCTGATATACTGCTATGTTCGCAGTAGGGTCACAAAGAAATCAAGACAGTTGAACACGAGTTTTACATGTTTTATTACTGAACGATTCGTGAGTGTGAGTGACTGACGTCATGACAGAGCGAGCTGCGCGCGCCAGCCCGCAGTGTACGCCGTGCCGGTCGCGAGCGCGTTCACTCCTGAAGATGATCGTAATCGATCGAAACTAGTCGGCCTATTTCAGAATTACATTAATAATTCACACGTGAGTAAGCCGGTAACTTCAGTTTTACATGTTGCTTATGCAAGTCGGGGTCACCACTTTGTACCACCATCCATCCACCAGCCCTTTGGGGTCCACTGCTGGACATAGGCCTCCCTCAATCGTCGCCACTCCTGATCCTGCGCCCTCTGAATCCAACGGTTTCCCGCTGTCTTCAGGTCGTCAGTCCACCTCGTCGGAGGGCGGCCAATATTTCGTTTTCCGAGACGCGGTCTCCCTTCGAGGACTTTTCTTACCAAACGGTTATCAGTCCGACGAGCGACGTTGCCTGCCTATTGCCACTTCAGTTCACTGATTTTTCGAGCTATATTGGTAACCTTTGTTCGTCTACGGATTTCATCATTGCGAATCCTGTCCCGTAGAGTACCACCACTCGGACGTTACCTGGTGCAACTTCAGTTCACTGATCCTTCGAGCTATGTCGGTAACCTTTGTTCGTCTACGGATTTCATCATTGCGAATCCTGTCCCGTATAGTACCACCACTCGGACGTTACCTGGTGCAACTTCAGTTCACTGATCCTTCGAGCTATGTCGGTAACCTTTGTTCGTCTACGGATTTCATCATTGCGAATCCTGTCCCATATAGTACCACCACTCGGACGTTACCTGGTGCAACTTCAGTTCACTGATCCTTCGAGCTATGTCGGTAACCTTTGTTCGTCTACGGATTTCATCATTGCGAATCCTGTCCCATATAGTACCACCACTCGAACGTTACCTGGTGCAACTTCAGTTCACTGATCCTTCGAGCTATGTCGGTAACCTTTGTTCGTCTACGGATTTCATCATTGCGAATCCTGTCCCATATAGTACCACCACTCGAACGTTACCTGGTGCAACTTCAGTTCACTGATCCTTCGAGCTATGTCGGTAACCTTTGTTCGTCTACGGATTTCATCATTGCGAATCCTGTCCCATATAGTACCACCACTCGGACGTTACCTGGTTGTAGTGCAGGTGCAGGTTGCGCATGGCGAGCGTGGCGAGGCGCATGGCGCGCGCGGGCTGCCCGCGCTGCTCCATGTAGCGCGCCACCGCGAACAGCTGGCTGGAGGCGAGCGCGCCGCGCGCCGCCGCGCCCCCCACCGCCGCGCACGCCGCCTCGAACGTTACCTGGTTGTAGTGCAGGTGCAGGTTGCGCATGGCGAGCGTGGCGAGGCGCATGGCGCGCGCGGGCTGCCCGCGCTGCTCCATGTAGCGCGCCACCGCGAACAGCTGGCTGGAGGCGAGCGCGCCGCGCGCCGCCGCGCCCCCCACCGCCGCGCACGCCGCCTCGAACGTTACCTGGTTGTAGTGCAGGTGCAGGTTGCGCATGGCGAGCGTGGCGAGGCGCATGGCGCGCGCGGGCTGCCCGCGCTGCTCCATGTAGCGCGCCACCGCGAACAGCTGGCTGGAGGCGAGCGCGCCGCGCGCCGCCGCGCCCCCCACCGCCGCGCACGCCGCCTCGAACGTTACCTGGTTGTAGTGCAGGTGCAGGTTGCGCATGGCGAGCGTGGCGAGGCGCATGGCGCGCGCGGGCTGCCCGCGCTGCTCCATGTAGCGCGCCACCGCGAACAGCTGGCTGGAGGCGAGCGCGCCGCGCGCCGCCGCGCCCCCCACCGCCGCGCACGCCGCCTCGAACGTTACCTGGTTGTAGTGCAGGTGCAGGTTGCGCATGGCGAGCGTGGCGAGGCGCATGGCGCGCGCGGGCTGCCCGCGCTGCTCCATGTAGCGCGCCACCGCGAACAGCTGGCTGGAGGCGAGCGCGCCGCGCGCCGCCGCGCCCCCCACCGCCGCGCACGCCGCCTCGAACGTTACCTGGTTGTAGTGCAGGTGCAGGTTGCGCATGGCGAGCGTGGCGAGGCGCATGGCGCGCGCGGGCTGCCCGCGCTGCTCCATGTAGCGCGCCACCGCGAACAGCTGGCTGGAGGCGAGCGCGCCGCGCGCCGCCGCGCCCCCCACCGCCGCGCACGCCGCCTCGAACGTTACCTGGTTGTAGTGCAGGTGCAGGTTGCGCATGGCGAGCGTGGCGAGGCGCATGGCGCGCGCGGGCTGCCCGCGCTGCTCCATGTAGCGCGCCACCGCGAACAGCTGGCTGGAGGCGAGCGCGCCGCGCGCCGCCGCGCCCCCCACCGCCGCGCACGCCGCCTCGAACGTTACCTGGTTGTAGTGCAGGTGCAGGTTGCGCATGGCGAGCGTGGCGAGGCGCATGGCGCGCGCGGGCTGCCCGCGCTGCTCCATGTAGCGCGCCACCGCGAACAGCTGGCTGGAGGCGAGCGCGCCGCGCGCCGCCGCGCCCCCCACCGCCGCGCACGCCGCCTCGAACGCCCCCGCCGAGCCCTCGCACACTGATAGCGCGCTCAGTGCGCACCCTGGCGGATCCTGGAATTTTAAATCCATATTAGTTACGATACATAGTTCATAGTCAAAAATAGGCGCACTGCAGCGCGAGCGTGCGCGCGGTGGCGCCGAGCTTCTCCTGCTGCTCGAAGGACAGCCCGAGCCGCAGCGCCGTGGCGTGCGACATGGCCGCCGCCGCCACCGGGCCCGTCGCCTCCGTCGGCGTGAACAGCTCGTACCTTGGCGGCGCACTGCAGCGCGAGCGTGCGCGCGGTGGCGCCGAGCTTCTCCTGCTGCTCGAAGGACAGCCCGAGCCGCAGCGCCGTGGCGTGCGACATGGCCGCCGCCGCCACCGGGCCCGTCGCCTCCGTCGGCGTGAACAGCTCGTACCTTGGCGGCGCACTGCAGCGCGAGCGTGCGCGCGGTGGCGCCGAGCTTCTCCTGCTGCTCGAAGGACAGCCCGAGCCGCAGCGCCGTGGCGTGCGACATGGCCGCCGCCGCCACCGGGCCCGTCGCCTCCGTCGGCGTGAACAGCTCGTACCTTGGCGGCGCACTGCAGCGCGAGCGTGCGCGCGGTGGCGCCGAGCTTCTCCTGCTGCTCGAAGGACAGCCCGAGCCGCAGCGCCGTGGCGTGCGACATGGCCGCCGCCGCCACCGGGCCCGTCGCCTCCGTCGGCGTGAACAGCTCGTACCTTGGCGGCGCACTGCAGCGCGAGCGTGCGCGCGGTGGCGCCGAGCTTCTCCTGCTGCTCGAAGGACAGCCCGAGCCGCAGCGCCGTGGCGTGCGACATGGCCGCCGCCGCCACCGGGCCCGTCGCCTCCGTCGGCGTGAACAGCTCGTACCTTGGCGGCGCACTGCAGCGCGAGCGTGCGCGCGGTGGCGCCGAGCTTCTCCTGCTGCTCGAAGGACAGCCCGAGCCGCAGCGCCGTGGCGTGCGACATGGCCGCCGCCGCCACCGGGCCCGTCGCCTCCGTCGGCGTGAACAGCTCGTACCTTGGCGGCGCACTGCAGCGCGAGCGTGCGCGCGGTGGCGCCGAGCTTCTCCTGCTGCTCGAAGGACAGCCCGAGCCGCAGCGCCGTGGCGTGCGACATGGCCGCCGCCGCCACCGGGCCCGTCGCCTCCGTCGGCGTGAACAGCTCGTACCTGGAGCATAACGCAACTCATTTATATCGTCGACCGGCAACGTTAAATCCCGGTGATCCTAAGGGACCACAGGGCTACGAACACTACAACCTCCTTCTCTTACATAAATATAAGTCTTCCCTGGGAATACAATACATGTCCGATTTTTCTCTACGATAGTCTGATCAGACAATCAGAAGGCACTCGTGCCATACATTTGTTTGAATACTAAATATACATACGATCCGATAGTCGGATCGGACGTCAATAAAATGTATGGCACGAATGTCTGATCAGACTATCGGATCCGACTATCGGAGAGAAAAATCGGACGTGTATTCCCAGCGTTAGAGCCCCATACACGGTACAATTGATCTGTACGATCCGTCATTTCAGAACGATCGGAAAGACGAATTGATAGTGTACGTCAAGATCGTTAACGATTTACTTTATTTTTTGTATGGCATTTTTGTGACGATCGATCGTTTACGATTTCCGTCAGATCAATCGTACAGATCAATCGTACCGTATATGGGGCGTTAGGGGACGCTGAGAATACACGTCCGATTTTTCTCTCCAATAGTCGGATCCGATAATCCGATCAGACATTCGTGCCATAAATTTTTTTGACGTCCGATCCGACTATCGGATGGAATGGATATTTAGTATTCAAACAAATGTATGGCACGAGTGCCTTCCGATTGTCTGATCAGACTATCGGATCCGACTATCGGAGAGAAAAATCGGACGTGTATTCCCAGCGAAGACTTATATTTATGTAAGAGAAGGAGGTTGTAGCGTCGAATGTTATCAAGCCACCATTGAAAACAACCGTGCTTACGACGTGCCCTCCGAAGCACGGTAGCGCTCATGAAATTTTGGTCCACCACGCTGCTCCAACGCGGATTGGTGGAGGTGGATGTGGATAAGTAAAATTATTTTGTGACAAATATGTGTGGTTGGTGGACTGCTATGGGACTCACCAGTTCTGCATGATGGACAGCAGCGCGTCCAGGCCCAGCTCGGTGGCGCACGTCACCAGCCACCGCACCATCTCCCGCCGCCGCCAGTTCACCGACGACAGCGTCATGCGTAACACCTTCAAACATTACATAACAGTATTAGATACATCTCCACCAATTCACATTGGCGCACGTGCATCGTGGTGGAGTACGCTCTAGACCTCCCGCAGAAGTGTCTGTGGGGGAGACCCGTGCCCAGCAGTGGGACGTCTATGGGTCACAGTGAAGCGATTAGATACATTGCAGTATTACATAATAGTATTAAAATGTTGTATGTAATAATACAGCGGCGATAGTCCAAAGCGGTCCGGGTTCAAAAAAGTTATTGGTGCGTACCGCTTGGGTTTGAACCCGGACTGCTCAAGTGCAAGGCGAGTTCGTCAGCCCTTATAAAGGTATCCGCGCTCATTGGCTTTACACGGCGAGCGCGCCTACTGGCCGCACGCTGTAACAGGCGATTACAAAATATGCGGAAAAACGGGCCTCCCCTCGGATTGGTCAAAAATCAAACAAAGAGTATCGTATGAGAGAGTCAAGAGTAGCGTACGGTTATCGCGTTTGGTATTCGCAACCTACATTTATACAAACTCCTTACACCTTACATTTGTGTTCACATAAATTGTGTGTGTGTGTGTGTGTGTGTGTGTGTATGTGTGTGTGTGTGTGTGTGTGTGTGTGTGTGTGTGTGTGTGTTACCTGCAGGCCCAGCTCGAAGGCGGCTGCCAGCAGGTCGCGGTGGTGGTGCGGCGAGTCCGGCGGCGCGGCCAGCCGCAGCGCGTCCTGCGCCAGCCGGAACAGCTGCGCCGCCGAGCGGACGTGGCGCTGGGCGGCGCCGAGAGCGGCGCGGAGGCGCGAGCTGGTGCCGCGGGCGGCGCCTGCACGATTAATATTAATAAATAAAAATAAAATAAAAAAGCCTTTTATTTGATCCTGCTACATTACTTCTTACTTTACTAAACTTAGACACTATGTTTAATAATTTATTAGCAAGGTCCCCAGATTGGGTAAAGGCCTCCTCCAACGATAACCACTTCTCTCTCTCCTGTGCTATTAGCAACCACTTTGGACCAGCGACTTTTTTTATTTCATCCTCCCAGCGTGTTAAGAGGATATCACAAGCGAACAAGTCGACACTTTTTCCATACAAACGTAGTCCCCTGTTTCCTCCTAGGATAAAGAAGTTACAGAAGAGAAAAAAATACCATACGATTTATACGTACCTCTGCCATGACTGTACGTTTTGTTTTTTTTTCATAATTTGATTAATAGAAGAGAAAAAAAATCTTTTAAAATCAAAAAAATCGACTTTTTTTACATACATTTTCAAACATCAAGCAAACTGGTAATTACTAACATATCCCAAAAAAGCAAAACGTACGGGCATAGCTTAGACCCTGTTCTACATTTTAACTGAAAGAAATATTGAAATCGGTCTAGATTTCGAGGAGGAAACAGGGGATTACGAAAGGACGATTTTCTTAATTTTACGTAGGTAAAATCAGTTCGAGACTGCACTTCTCTCTATCGCACGCTAAGGGGCTCAGCGCGACGGCAATATTTTTGGTAAAAACCTATTCTTCAAAAGTGAAGGTCGACTGATATCCTCTTAAAGGCCTTCCTCTCTTTCTTTTTCCTTGAGGTGGTGCTGTAAGTCCATCTTTTGTCTCTAAGCTAGAGGCTAAGCTATGTGACCCGCCCATTTCCACTTTAACTTTTGTGCGTAGTTTAAGGCATTAGTGGCTTTCGTTATTTCTCTTATCTATACATGTCGATGAATATTAGACGTATTAAATTATTGTTATAGATATACAAATAGTTATAATACTGTAGCGTGTTGTGAATACGTTGAATGAAATAGGCGTTTTTTCGATCATTAAATATATTAACAAGAAAATTAAGCACATACAAAGGCGAATGTGGTTGCGAATAATGGACGATGGAATATAATAATTCTGAAGGCGAAGTTGCGGACGTAGAGGGCCCAGCGTGGCCACGCGATTGGCTGGCGATGACGCGATACTGGGTCTTCATTGGTCGGCGGTTAGCACTAATTATTTCTAAAATGTGCATGCCACTGCCATCTGTTGGCGGGTGGCGTAAACAAATACTTTGATTATGTATAATATAATTCAGACTAATAAGAAAAAAAGAAAAAGAATTTTTTGCTAAAATATAAAAATGATAGCAAATGGGTAAAAAAATAAATAATACTGCATAATTTTTTATTTTGACTTGACTTGACTTGACTATACTACGACCGCTGGTTTTCAGGGCGACCCCGTTATTCGTGTAGTCCTGCTGGTGGCGTAACTACTTTAATACTTTAATTCCTAGCCAAACAACCAAAACCAATTAAATAACCCAAATTTACTTATTAACTTTTTATAAAAAAAAGCATCGATAATTATTACGCTAATTAAGTGTAGTGGAAGATCACCATTCATAAAACGGTGACACCGAGATGAAGGAACTATCAAGTAGAAATAGAAAGAAATAGAAAAAAACTTTATTTCACATTTACATCGCAACAGAGGAGAAGGTACGAACACACAATAAAGTTTAAAATTACTTATACAAGGTTACTCCAGTAGAACAATTTGAAAAACGTAACGCACTCAGCTTTGCTACGGCATTAAAGCCGCACCGCTGGTTTTCAGTGTTTTTTTTAAATAATTTTAAGTACATACCAAGCGTACATAGCCCAATGGCTCGGTTCGATTCAATGTGATCGAAAGAGTTAAGCAACGACGGGCCCGGTCGGTTTGTGGATGGGTGACCGCTAGTGTCAAAAATTTCATGGACGCTACCGTGCTTCGGAGGGCACGCAAAGCCGTCGGTCCCGGTTGTTTTCAATGTTGGAAATAGTCGTTAAGCCTTGTCGAAGACCTTCGGGTGGCTTGAGAACATTCGACACTGGGTTGGCCACTAACCCCTCCACCAATCCGCATTGGAGCAGCGTGGTGGAGTATGCTCTAGACCTCCCGCAGAAGTGTCTGTGGGGGAGACACGTGCCCAGCAGTGGGACGTCTATGGGTCGCAGCGAGCGAGCGAAGTAAGTACATACCAAGCAACGCCGACGCCAGCGCCGCCTGCTGCTGCTCGTGGTGCTGCAGCGTGTGCCACGCGCCCGCGCCCGCCGCGCCCGCGCCCGCCGTGCCTTCTAGCGCGTACGCCTCTTCCACCATTGGCAACCTGCGACGACTTCATGTGTTAACACTCGCCAGACAGTTTACGACTTGTTAAACCCCCTGCACCAATCATCAACATCAATAATCAACAGCCTAAAATATAAGTTTTATGCTTCTAGTTCTGATAATGCCAAAACAATCTTTCATCCCCCTTTTCAACCATTTACAACACTTTTTTCCAATTAAAAAGTAGTCTATGTCCTTTCTCAGGATCTAGACTATCTGTGTACCATTACATTTAAATCGGTTCAGTAGTTATGGCGTGAAAGCGAGACAGACACACAGACAGACAAGAGTTACTTTCGCATTTATAATAATAGTATGGAAGTATGGATTAAACACTCGACATACCTCATCGCTCTCAAGCCGACTCGGTACGCCAGGTCGGGGTCGGCGGGCAGCAGCGCGAGGAACAGGTACCGGGCGAAGGTGTGCGCGGGCGCGGCGCGGGGGTGCACGCGCGCGCCCAGGCACGACGCGGGCCCGCCCGCCAGGAGCGCCTTGGCCACGCGCACGCACACGTTCGCGCACGCCTCGCCCTCCACCCGCTGTAGCTGCGATATTAAACACTCGACATACCTCATCGCTCTCAAGCCGACTCGGTACGCCAGGTCGGGGTCGGCGGGCAGCAGCGCGAGGAACAGGTACCGGGCGAAGGTGTGCGCGGGCGCGGCGCGGGGGTGCACGCGCGCGCCCAGGCACGACGCGGGCCCGCCCGCCAGGAGCGCCTTGGCCACGCGCACGCACACGTTCGCGCACGCCTCGCCCTCCACCCGCTGTAGCTGCGATATTAAACACTCGACATACCTCATCGCTCTCAAGCCGACTCGGTACGCCAGGTCGGGGTCGGCGGGCAGCAGCGCGAGGAACAGGTACCGGGCGAAGGTGTGCGCGGGCGCGGCGCGGGGGTGCACGCGCGCGCCCAGGCACGACGCGGGCCCGCCCGCCAGGAGCGCCTTGGCCACGCGCACGCACACGTTCGCGCACGCCTCGCCCTCCACCCGCTGTAGCTGCGATATTAAACACTCGACATACCTCATCGCTCTCAAGCCGACTCGGTACGCCAGGTCGGGGTCGGCGGGCAGCAGCGCGAGGAACAGGTACCGGGCGAAGGTGTGCGCGGGCGCGGCGCGGGGGTGCACGCGCGCGCCCAGGCACGACGCGGGCCCGCCCGCCAGGAGCGCCTTGGCCACGCGCACGCACACGTTCGCGCACGCCTCGCCCTCCACCCGCTGTAGCTGCGATATTAAACACTCGACATACCTCATCGCTCTCAAGCCGACTCGGTACGCCAGGTCGGGGTCGGCGGGCAGCAGCGCGAGGAACAGGTACCGGGCGAAGGTGTGCGCGGGCGCGGCGCGGGGGTGCACGCGCGCGCCCAGGCACGACGCGGGCCCGCCCGCCAGGAGCGCCTTGGCCACGCGCACGCACACGTTCGCGCACGCCTCGCCCTCCACCCGCTGTAGCTGCGATATTAAACACTCGACATACCTCATCGCTCTCAAGCCGACTCGGTACGCCAGGTCGGGGTCGGCGGGCAGCAGCGCGAGGAACAGGTACCGGGCGAAGGTGTGCGCGGGCGCGGCGCGGGGGTGCACGCGCGCGCCCAGGCACGACGCGGGCCCGCCCGCCAGGAGCGCCTTGGCCACGCGCACGCACACGTTCGCGCACGCCTCGCCCTCCACCCGCTGTAGCTGCGATATTAAACACTCGACATACCTCATCGCTCTCAAGCCGACTCGGTACGCCAGGTCGGGGTCGGCGGGCAGCAGCGCGAGGAACAGGTACCGGGCGAAGGTGTGCGCGGGCGCGGCGCGGGGGTGCACGCGCGCGCCCAGGCACGACGCGGGCCCGCCCGCCAGGAGCGCCTTGGCCACGCGCACGCACACGTTCGCGCACGCCTCGCCCTCCACCCGCTGTAGCTGCGATATTAAACACTCGACATACCTCATCGCTCTCAAGCCGACTCGGTACGCCAGGTCGGGGTCGGCGGGCAGCAGCGCGAGGAACAGGTACCGGGCGAAGGTGTGCGCGGGCGCGGCGCGGGGGTGCACGCGCGCGCCCAGGCACGACGCGGGCCCGCCCGCCAGGAGCGCCTTGGCCACGCGCACGCACACGTTCGCGCACGCCTCGCCCTCCACCCGCTGTAGCTGCGATATTAAACACTCGACATACCTCATCGCTCTCAAGCCGACTCGGTACGCCAGGTCGGGGTCGGCGGGCAGCAGCGCGAGGAACAGGTACCGGGCGAAGGTGTGCGCGGGCGCGGCGCGGGGGTGCACGCGCGCGCCCAGGCACGACGCGGGCCCGCCCGCCAGGAGCGCCTTGGCCACGCGCACGCACACGTTCGCGCACGCCTCGCCCTCCACCCGCTGTAGCTGCGATATTAAACACTCGACATACCTCATCGCTCTCAAGCCGACTCGGTACGCCAGGTCGGGGTCGGCGGGCAGCAGCGCGAGGAACAGGTACCGGGCGAAGGTGTGCGCGGGCGCGGCGCGGGGGTGCACGCGCGCGCCCAGGCACGACGCGGGCCCGCCCGCCAGGAGCGCCTTGGCCACGCGCACGCACACGTTCGCGCACGCCTCGCCCTCCACCCGCTGTAGCTGCGATATTAAACACTCGACATACCTCATCGCTCTCAAGCCGACTCGGTACGCCAGGTCGGGGTCGGCGGGCAGCAGCGCGAGGAACAGGTACCGGGCGAAGGTGTGCGCGGGCGCGGCGCGGGGGTGCACGCGCGCGCCCAGGCACGACGCGGGCCCGCCCGCCAGGAGCGCCTTGGCCACGCGCACGCACACGTTCGCGCACGCCTCGCCCTCCACCCGCTGTAGCTGCGATATTAAACACTCGACATACCTCATCGCTCTCAAGCCGACTCGGTACGCCAGGTCGGGGTCGGCGGGCAGCAGCGCGAGGAACAGGTACCGGGCGAAGGTGTGCGCGGGCGCGGCGCGGGGGTGCACGCGCGCGCCCAGGCACGACGCGGGCCCGCCCGCCAGGAGCGCCTTGGCCACGCGCACGCACACGTTCGCGCACGCCTCGCCCTCCACCCGCTGTAGCTGCGATATTAAACACTCGACATACCTCATCGCTCTCAAGCCGACTCGGTACGCCAGGTCGGGGTCGGCGGGCAGCAGCGCGAGGAACAGGTACCGGGCGAAGGTGTGCGCGGGCGCGGCGCGGGGGTGCACGCGCGCGCCCAGGCACGACGCGGGCCCGCCCGCCAGGAGCGCCTTGGCCACGCGCACGCACACGTTCGCGCACGCCTCGCCCTCCACCCGCTGTAGCTGCGATATTAAACACTCGACATACCTCATCGCTCTCAAGCCGACTCGGTACGCCAGGTCGGGGTCGGCGGGCAGCAGCGCGAGGAACAGGTACCGGGCGAAGGTGTGCGCGGGCGCGGCGCGGGGGTGCACGCGCGCGCCCAGGCACGACGCGGGCCCGCCCGCCAGGAGCGCCTTGGCCACGCGCACGCACACGTTCGCGCACGCCTCGCCCTCCACCCGCTGTAGCTGCGATATTAAACGCTCCTCCTGCACGGACGAGTTTCGTAGCATTAGATGGTGACGGGTATTTAATTTTTGGTCTGGTTATTGTTCCCTATTCTTTTTCGTAAAATCCTTTTTTTGTAATGTATGCGATATTAAACGCTCCTCCTGCACGGACGAGTTTCGTAGCATTAGATGGTGACGGGTATTAAATTTTTGGTCTGGTTAATGTTCCCTATGCTTTTTCGTAAAATCCTTTTTTTGTAATGTATGCGATATTAAACGCTCCTCCTGCACGGACGAGTTTCGTAGCATTAGATGGTGACGGGTATTTAATTTTTGGTCTGGTTAATGTTCCCTATGCTTTTTCGTAAAATCCTTTTTTTGTAATGTATGCGATATTAAACGCTCCTCCTGCACGGACGAGTTTCGTAGCATTAGATGGTGACGGGTATTTAATTTTTGGTCTGGTTAATGTTCCCTATGCTTTTTCGTAAAATGCTTTTTTTGTAATGTATGTATATGTGTTTGTTTGGAATGTAAAATGTTCATGATTTTGAAAAACCAATGCCATTAAAGCCAAAGTTGATTTATAAGCTCAATATATCTTTGATTAGAGAATTGTTTTTGCATTTGATCACTGTTGAAAGATTTTCCACCAACCAATTTCTTTTTTGACGTTTTAATCTGTTTTCCTTTTAACCTTTTCATTTGGTATAGTATGCTGTATGAGCCAAACTTATAGGCAGGTTTGATCTCGAAGGACCATATCGAAGTTAGGGCAAAGTATAATGACATGCAAGTACCAGGAACACAGAAGTGACAAGGCCTACTGCTCACAGCAGGTAGGTCCAGCAGCGCCGCCTGGAGGGCAATGGCCAGGTGTGAAGACATGCGAGTACTAGGAACGTATAAAGTGACAAGGCCTACCTGCTTACAGTATCGCTCCTGCGCGTAGAGCCCGCTGGGCAGCATCCGCTGCACGCCGAGACCCAGCAGCGCCGCCTCGAGGGCTAAGGCAAGGTACGTCTCGTCTGGGTTTTTACTGCCGGCTACCGGGACGTGTTGGTATCTGAAACATCGAAGATTTAGGCTACCGTTAATATGAAGCTATCTATATATATAAAAGGAGAAGGTGACTGACTGACTGACTGACTGACTGACTGACTGACTGACTGACATATCAACGCAGGGCCTAAACTATAAGGGCTAGAAACCTGAAATTTTGCACAGGGGTTCCTTTTATAACGTAGGGGAGCACTAAGAAAGGATTTTTGAAAATTCACCCCCTAAGGGGATATAACGGGGGTGCAAAGTTAGTATGAAACTTTGCCGTTTTTGAAGTCAAGCGGGCAACCCGAACGCGGGCAGACGTCGTTAATGGGTCTAAATCTACGCGAGCGAAGCTGCGGGCGTCCACTAGTTTTATATACATCGACAAACGTGTTATGTACTAGTGGACGCCCGCAGCTTCGCCCGCGTGGAATTAGACATAGCAATAATTTCGTTTACACCTAGTAATACTATATAGCCTATGTCACTAAGTGAAGCTGCAGCTTAGTAATGGTGAAAGAATTTTTGAAATCGGTCCAGTTTTTGTGTGAAAACATTACAAACAAATGTTTCCACTTTATAATATTAGTATAGCTATAGATGTAGAATTACAGAGAATATAAATATGACATGGCTAGAGAAAAAGGGACTTGTGAATAGGCAAGCGTTTCGATACGATTTAGTTTCTAAACTGCTGGAGTTAGTAGAGTTGTTTGAGCTTGTCTCAGCCCTCGGGAGTGCAATGGACACAGTTAAAATCTTTAACAGGAAGTCTCAGAACCGTATTGAATGTGAATTGAATGAATTGTTGGATTATTAATTATTATTTGACGGGCCCGTTGGCGCAATCGGTAGTGACCATGCCTGTTGCGCCAGGGGTCGTGGGTTCGGATTCCACTCAGGACAAATATTCGTATGAGGAACACTTGTATTTGTTCTGTGTCTAGATGTTAATATTATCTATTTAAGTATGTATTTAAAAATATCTATGTATCAGTCTCTGACACCCATATTACAGGCTCGCGCCTACTTTGGGGTAAGACGGCCGTGAGTGAGAATGTCCAAGATATTTATTTATTTATTAGCAGCCTATGTAGAACTAGAGCTCGAAAGCCGTACGTACCTAGGCGGAAGTCCCGTGTTCGGTTCCTCGTCGACGTAGGTGTGCAGCCTCGGTGAAGCGCGCTGGTCCTCCGGCGCCAGGCACGCGTCCGCGAGGCATTCGTACACGCACCATATAGCTTCTAGCGTCCACCCGGTCCAACATCTGCTGTCTGTTGATAGAAAGAGAAAGCTCGAGTTGAATATTTTATAAGCACAATTTAGTCCCGCCCAACAACACAGGGACAGGGGTTGGCTGAAAAACAGCGCTGCGTAGGACCTGCAGGCCTATGTCAGCTGAAGCTGAGCCAACTCCTGTTGCCCACTCAAGATTTTTTTAAATGTATCTTTAATATGTAATTTTTCTATGATTTGTGTGGCAATAAAAACATTTTTATTCTTATTCTTATTATATAATTAAGTTATTTTTTCTTTTTCCACCTACTGCAACTTTTCCCCACTCAACCAGGGTTTGACTGGTAGAAAATGTCATAAGGCATTAAGCCCGCCCATTGTATATCTCTTGGAGGTGTCAATAAAGTTGAATAAATAAATAAAAATAAATAAATCAAATATTGTGAACATCTTGCGGAAACAGTGGCTTAGCTAGGAAAAGGTATTGTACATCTTTGTAAGCGAAATTTATAATACCTTTTATATTTATTTTTATGTATTTCTGAAATTTAGACTTTGAACATAGCTTTTGCATCTACTCTTTAGGGATGTGGGGGCACGCCACTCACCCGCGATTTTCAGCGATAACCCAAGCATAGAATATATATACGTGAAAACTTGTAAGAGGCTTTCTAATTTATAATTTCATTTACTCAATCTGTATTTGTTTAGCTGTAAGTTTTCCGAATAAATAAATTTGGTGGGTAGTGTATGCGCCCGGGCCGCCGGCCGGGCAGTCACGCGCTAGCTGTGAGCAAGTTCGGACGTGCGCCGGACGCATTATCTACTCCACCTATTGAGTGATCAAAAGCGTGTTTTATTGACCCAACGGTCACTAAAAACCCTACAATGGGTATTTAGCAAAGAATTACGCACGCGCGCCGCTTCATACATTCTTTGGTTTGCACTGCACTTGTTACAGCGTGTGGCACCGGACCTCTAGCAGAGGACCTCGGACCTTTAGCAGATTTTAAAGAAAGAAGAAAGAAAGAAAGAAATCTTTATTCACACACACATGGACACAGACATACAGAATTAAAAAAATAAATAAACACAAAATAAAAGCAAAATAAGCATAATAAAGGCGAAAAAAAAATTTACAATAAACAAGCTAAACAAAATAAACAGTTGAAAAGATTCTTATAAATAACATAGTAGTTAATAATAATGTTCTGTGCCGCAGTTGTGTGAAAAGGCCATCAGTCAGCATATGCTTCGATTCATTTTAATGAGTCGAAGCGCTGTCGTCGATTTCCGTCAGACCCACCTCTGCCGATGCACCGCCTGTTCCCGTCAGACCCACCTCTGCCGATGCACCGCCTGTTTCCGTCAGACCCACCTCTGCCGATGCACCGCCTGTCTCCGTCAGACCCACCTCTGCCGATGCACCGCCTGGTGTGCGACAGCGCGCACGTGTCGCCGGGCGGCAGGCACGCGCCGCTGTCCATGTGCGCGGCCACCAGCGACAGCTTGGCGCGCTCGCACTGCCCCGCGCACGCCTCCGCCGCGCACGCCTCGGTGCCCGCGCTGCCGGACGATTCGTTGTAATGAGTCGAAGCGCTGTCGTCGATCTCCGTCAGACCCACCTCTGCCGATGCACCGCCTGTTTCCGTCAGACCCACCTCTGCCGATGCACCGCCTGTTTCCGTCAGACCCACCTCTGCCGATGCACCGCCTGTTCCCGTCAGACCCACCTCTGCCGATGCACCGCCTGTTCCCGTCAGACCCACCTCTGCCGATGCACCGCCTGTTTCCGTCAGACCCACCTCTGCCGATGCACCGCCTGTTCCCGTCAGACCCACCTCTGCCGATGCACCGCCTGTTCCCGTCAGACCCACCTCTGCCGATGCACCGCCTGGTGTGCGACAGCGCGCACGTGTCGCCGGGCGGCAGGCACGCGCCGCTGTCCATGTGCGCGGCCACCAGCGACAGCTTGGCGCGCTCGCACTGCCCCGCGCACGCCTCCGCCGCGCACGCTTCGGCGCCCGCGCTGCCGGACGCTTCGTTGTAATGAGTCGAAGCGCTGTCGTCGATCTCCGTCAGACCCACCTCTGCCGATGCACCGCCTGGTGTGCGACAGCGCGCACGTGTCGCCGGGCGGCAGGCACGCGCCGCTGTCCATGTGCGCGGCCACCAGCGACAGCTTGGCGCGCTCGCACTGCCCCGCGCACGCTTCTGCAGCGCATGCTTCGGTGCCCGCGCTGCCGGACGCTTCGCCCCCGCACGCTTCTTGCCACCGCTGCTGGGCTACTTCCTGCGGTGGAAACATTTAATTCATTAGTAATTTTGTGACGGTGCTTATAATAGAACTAGTGGAAGCCCGCATCTTCGCTCGCGTGGAATTAGACATAACAATAGTTTCGTTTAGTAATAATATATAGCCTTCAGTGAAGATGTAGCTTTCTAATGGTGAAGTTTTCATCATCACCATAACCATCTCAGTCCCTAATTGAGTCTTGTTCAAAGTCAGTCACAGTTGTCATGGGCGGCAGCGGATGGGTGGTGCTGCAAGCTCGTTTGCTATCTTGTATCAATAAAAAAAACAAATGTTTCCCCTTTATAATATTAGTATAGAAGTATAGATAGCGTGAAGCTATATTCGATTCTTCTGCATCTTTTTTTACAGCACTATCTGAACCACGAAATAACGGCAAACAAAATTCATTCGAATAGATAAATCAATTGCAGAGTTCATCAATATGTGACTCTGTAAAGGCCATTCATTTCAACAACCGGCATAAACGCTTGAGCGGCAAAGCCCTTCGTTTCTGATTAAAAATTAAAACGGGTTGCACTCCGGGAGTGCCGGCAGAAGTGAAAACTTGATTATTAACAGTAGGCCCAGGCATACATTTTCGCCGCGCCGTAGAGAGGGGATAGCTGTCTACTCTCCATCCGTCTTATGCTTTTTCGATCAGGTCACGTGTCCTGACGCGAGTTTAAGATTTTATACCCATTACAGAAAAAGTGCTCAACGCCGCTAAAGAAGTTATCACTTCAAAAAAATCAATTATCGACTTTAATTGTTTTTATTAACTTTGGAACTGACCTGCCGGTGTCGCATGGCACGCGCCGCGCTGACGGCGAGCCGCAGGGCCGAGGGCGCCCGCCCGTGCGCCCGCAGCGCCTCTATCCTCGCGCCCACTACTGGGAGGTGCTCTGTGGACAACCGTCATTGTTAAATATAAATAATAAATAAATATCTTGGACATTCTCACACACGGCCATCTGACCCCAAAGTAGGCGCGAGCCTGTGTTATGGGTGTCAGAGACTGATATACATACATAGATATTTTTAAATACATACTTAAATAGATAATATTGACATCCAGACACAGAACAAATACAAGTGTTCGTCACACGAATATTTGTCCTGAGTGGGATTCGAACCCACGACCTTTGGCGCAACAGACAGGGTCACTACCGATTGCGCCAACGGGCCTGTCATATGTAATACGTTCACTTCATAACCACAACCACAATGATAAGTCTTTAATTGGGTAGCGTATAGTATAGTGAGCTAGTCTTGTGATAGATTTTTAGGATGGGCAAAGTATTATTGGTTTTTTCTAACTTGAAATTCCCAGTAGTAGCTCGGAGTTTGGAACAAATATCCAAACTCCCGGTATATGGCAATAGGCTCACCACCTAAAAATTTAACATGGGCTAAAAGCTTAACTGGTGAAAGACGAGTGTACAGGGGTGTATACACTCGTTTTTCACCAGTTAAGCCTAACACTTAGGGCACTTCAGGTACTAGCTTTTCATAAAGCAGTAGGACTAGATGGTGACTTAAAACCTGTGGGCACAAACGACCAGTTATGGTAGAAGTGGCCTGGGCTGAATAAGCTCGAGCAAATTTTTCCAAATAATAGTAATAACTCTTCTTGGAAGTACAAGCGTGATGGTGTGTGTGTTAAGAGATATTGGCCAACCGAGCGTGCCACAGCGGGCGTGATGGTGTGTGTGTTATGATATATTGGCCAACCGATCGTGCCACAGCGGGCGTGGTGTGTGTGTTATGAGATATTGGCCAACCGATCGTGCCACAGCGGGCGTGGTGTGTGTGTTATGAGATATTGGCCAACCGATCGTGCCACAGCGGGCGTGGTGTGTGTGTTATGAGGTTAGCCAACTCACCGTGCCACAGCGGCTGTCCGAGCAGGTTGAACTTGGGGTAGGGCAGCAGCGCGGGCGCGGAGCCCCCCGCCTTGTCCGGCTTCTCCGGGTCGCGGTACTCGTCCGAGCCGAGGATGTTCTTCAGGTGTTCGTTCTCCCACGATATGTCTACGGCGTCCAAGGCTCTGTGGGGGACGGATTTGGGCTATAGAAAAAATCTTGGACATTCTCATACACGGCCATCTGACCCCAAAATAGGCGCGAGCTTGTGATATGCGTGTCAGAGACTGATATACATACATAGATGTTTTTAAATACATACTTAAATAGATAATATTTACCTCCAGACACAGAATAAACAGAAGTGTTCGTCACACGAATATTTGTCCTGAGTGGGATTCGAGCCCACGACCCCTGGCGCAACAGACAGGGTCACTACCGAATGTGCCAATGGGCCAGTCAAGAAAAAAAAAGGAAAGGACTCGAAATGTATCTGGTGGTTACAGCTCTTTTCCTTAATTGCTTGCTGCTTGTCGAGCGCAAAATCTACGAGTCATTTTCGAACGATAGTGACAATCTCGTATTGTTGACTGACTCGATATTGAACACTCATCTGGCGGGGACAAAATTAAATAAAGATTAAAGAATCATAAATCATAAATCATTTATTTGTTTTAGAGTGGTACATTTACAAATAAAGGTAGATATTACAAATAAAGGTAGTCCCTCACTCTAACCACTGGGTGGTATACAAATGTCAATTGATATAATAATTATAATGTCACATTCTAGATATTTAAATTATAAATTATAATGTCACATTATTGCTACTTACTTACTACTTAATATCACTTAAATTATAATGTCAGATTCCAGAAATGAACAGAAGAAAAGCTAGGAATTGTTTCTATCGAAAAAAAATGAGTTGCAGTCGTGCGTTCGATGCGAGGAGAGCGATTCAAAAATAGGGCTATTTTGCTAATTTTTCTTATTTTCCTATAAAATTTTTTTTTTCTATTTTACTGCTTAAGACATTTATTCGAACTACCGAAAAATTGTTCGGTGGTTAACGCCATCTATCCTTTTATAGAACGGTTGCCTTATTGTCCTTATGAAGTATTTCCTACTATGTAGTATGTCCTTATTCTTGACAAATAAATAAACCTGTAGTTATATGGTATTATAATTAGCTATAACTTTTGTTACTTTCTCTCAAATTCTGAATCGAGTTTGAATAAAGAAGACAAAACAATCTATCTATAACTAAAATAGGTTTATTATTTTTTTATGAATGAGGCCTTATTAATTTTCTAAAAATATAATTCTCTTAATCTATATTTCTCTTCATCTCTTGCTATAATTATCCTAACCTCTTTGCTTTTCACCGTCATGTGAATGGGTAAAGAAGAAGGACCCAACGACATACTTAACTCATAAAACTATTTATACAGATGGAACTGACACTGGTAATGGTAATATTTCCATAGTTATATCAATATTTTATGTGTAAGTGATGATAGATGGTATTAATATCGTTATGTTACTTGTGGAACACCGTCCGCGGCGTGAGCTGCGGCGCCGGCCGCTGGTTGTGCAGCCTCAGCCGTTTGCTCGCCCTCCGGTACTCGCGTTCATAGCTGCGAATAAACGCACTCATTCAAGTCTTTGAAAGAACACAACATTTATGTCGCATTTAAACAATCTAGGGATCTCGTCAACATAAATAATAATTATTATAATCATGGTACCTAAACTAGGCGCGGCCTGTACTATGGGTGTCAGAGACTGAGATACATCTATAGACATTTTTAAATAGATAATATTAACATCCAGACACAGCAAATAAAACCCAAGTGTTCGTCACACGTTTGTCCTGAGTGGGATTCGAACTCACGACCCCTTGCTTAACAGACTGGGTCACGACCGATTGTGCCAACGGGCCCGTCATATACCATTGTTGGGCTTGGAATAGATTAGGCCCACAACGCTGTCCAAGTGCTGTTTGGCAGCCTTCGGGAACATTATGGACAATTCTCAGCCATGCAGATTTCCTCACGACGTTCTTCTTCACTATTGCAACCACATTGAATTACTTATTTAAAACGCACGTAATTTAGAAATTCGTTAGTGCGAGCTTCTCGGATTTGAACCCAGACCCGAGTGTGAGTAGATTTCGATAGCCACTGGGCTGCCACCGCTTGTTTTCAGACATATATGAATAAAAGTGAATATTTAAGTTTTGATTTACTTACTTATTAGGTCTAGATTCGTCATCAGAACTTTCTGAATGGGAATGCATTTCTCTCCTCTGCCTCTCTCTATGTCTTTCTCTGAAACAATAAGTAATCTATCGTAAGTTTGAAAAATATCTTAAAATATCATATAATTTAATCAAAACTGGTCGGTCTAGCGTGGCTCGCGCCAAGAAGAAGAAGATATTTATTTTCACACAAAACACTATACAAGTAGACATTATAACATAATAACTACTAGGTACTTAACCTGTGTGAAGTGTAATGCGTGAAAAAAGGGTTACGCTCAGCTTACTGCAATGTGACTCAAGGCTGACTAATTTTCAGCGCAACCCCTTTTTTTCCCGAGCATTTCCTCATAATATGGTGATACTACTAAAATCATAATATTATGGTGATACTTTTCTTTTAATCACGAAGTCTGAAAGCAACTTACCGGTCTCTCTCCTCTCTCTCCCGCAGCCTTTCCCTGTCCCGCTCATCCCGATCTCGGTGTCTCTCTCGATCGCGGTCGCGGTGGTCTCTGTCGCGGTCTCTCTCGTTCCTCTCTCGTTCTCTCGCGTACTGAAAGAGATAGGTACAGTTACAGACAGAAATCCGGACTTTTTGCTACGTATAAGGACAAAGTATGACGCTATCTCTTTTCTGGCCCAAATCTAAAGGAGTTGTTCAATAGCCGGGTCCACACCGGACGATCCATCGCGCTCCGATCGCGCGCGGCAGCAGCGCGATCCAAAGATGCAGGCGGTGTGGACGTGCCGCGCGCGATCCATGCGCACGTATTGGAGCGCGCGCTCCCTACCTCGCGCGATCCGTGTGCGGTCGGTTTTTGTGCCAGCCTCAAAGGTGCCTCAGTTGCGTGATGCGCGCGGTGTGGACGGTTGTGTTGGTTCGCGCGATCCACCTCGCCATGGACATCTCAGAAAGTCGCCGTTTGATATCGCTTTATAAAGAATTTAAATGTTTATGGGATCCCAAAGATTCTAATTACACCAATAGAGGTGTTAGAGATGATGCTTGGTGTCAGATTTCTCGTGAAATGGGGAATAAGTCGATCGAGAACCTAAAGAAAAAAATGCGATCTCTGGCGGGAGGCTACAGAAGGGAGAAACACAGAGAGAAGCAAAGCCGTATAACTGGATCTCCACCCGATCACCGTGACTCCATATCGTACAAGAGTTAGACTGGCTGAATCACGGATCGCCTTAGGATCGCTTGGAGCGCATATTTGGGATCGCGAGTTTCCAAGAGTGGATCGGCATAACACGATCCACGATCCACGCTCCGCGATCCTGGATCGCGGATCGCGGGATCGATGGATCGTCCGGTGTGGACCCGGCTAATTGGTACACATATTTATTCTTTCTTGAGTCGTTCAATAAAATCACCTGTATACCAGATAAAGGTGAAACTGGTGAATATGACATTCAGTCTACACTACAATGTCTTTTAGTTTTGGCACGGACCAAATGTTTTAGTTAATAAAGTCTGTTATTTCGGGTAAATAATTATATTTATTATTCACACCAAGGGATACTAAATTCAGCCATCTTCTGATGGTGTGTTGCATGTCGATCACTGGAAGGACTTAAGCACCTTATTTTTGCTATACACTTTATTGCATTAAGTACACCATCTATTCTGATACTGGGGTACTCACCAGTGGAAAAGAGCGGTAGTCAGGGTCTTCGGTGGGGCACACTTCCACCGCAGACCACTTGTCCAGCAGGTGCCGCCACTGCAACCTCTGGTGGTGTGCGGAGCGCGGGTCCAGCACTATGGACACCCACAGCGCCCCCAGCTGCTCCCACAGCTGCCGGCATTTCTCTGTCATGGGTGTGTTCTGGTTCCGCCAGAGCAGAAGCCGTGGGTCCGAGAGGAATTGCTCTGTCATCAGCATGAGCATTCGGGGGCCGTTGGAGTCTTGCGCGCGGAGCATTTCTCGTACCTGGAGAACAGAAGTAATCGTCGTTTCTTACTGAAGGCATAGATTCAGCAATCAACCTTTGATCAACAATGAATCAACGTACAATAGGATGCAAAAGTTTATAGGGTGAAAGAAGGGTAAAGTTATTTACTCAGCAATAATCCATGGTTATGTAACCATGAAGATCAAAACACATTGTGAATGAATGAATGAAAACAAATTTATTTCGATAAATTAACAAAAGTATCGTAACAATGTGCCTATAATATTTTTTAAGTAAATAGCTATAGGATCTGTCGAAATGGGGCGGCACTCAGTTATGGTCGCAGCGAACCATGACCGCTGGTTTTCAGGGCGACCCAGCGTCACTCTCGCACTTTTGAGCATGAGTCTCTTCACAGAATGAGGAGCGGTAGACCATAATTCACAAACATTGATCTTGTCGAAAACGCGCTATTTGCTTCGCTGATGTGGTTCGAACACAGTCGTTGGTTCTTAATTCGAACCGAAACTGAAACATTCCGCTTCAAAGTAATCAAGTAGAAAAAATGATACTGACCTTAGAAAACAGAGAGTTAAGTTGCTTATTGGCATTATAGTAGGTCCCCTGTAGTAAGTAGGCGCGCACTTGCTCGCACACCTAAAACAAAAAAGCGAAAGTTTCTGAATGGACTCTGGTCATACATTTTTATGTAGAATAGGTTTTGATCCAACTTTTTTAATTTTTATGTATCAACGATCAAAAATATCTTGTAAGCTTCTATGCGGATCAGTGGAGTGGTTAGTGGCCAAGCCAGTGTTGAATGTTCTTACTTCACCCGAACTCCATCGACTTCGATTGTTTTTAAAACTTAAAACTACCCTCTATAAACACGGAAGCGCCCATGAAATTTAATGATGTATCGTTTGGTTAGTATATAAGGTTCATAGACAATGAAACTGTTTATCTGTCCGTATCCTTGGACGCACGCATGCAACATGGCGTGCGGGAAAATAGATCTTGCTGGTCTGTGGAAACCTGATAAACTGTATCAATTGATTACTTAGGCGATATATGGCTTCAGTTCTAAAAGATCACGTGTTTATTAAATACTCATATTTAATAGATAGCATTTTCTTTCTGTTGCAGCGAAAGATTCGTGAGTTACCTACATATATGTGAGGTTATATAAGGAGTGGAGTCAGGGTTGAATTTACGTAATTCAGATGTGAGGAGAAGATATGTATATTGTTATATGAGGAGAACAGGGTAGTCAGATGTGAGAAACCTAAGATAGAAGATAGATTGAGTGTGTAGCGTATGCGGCACAGGACAGTCACGCGCTAGCTGTGAGCAAGTTCGGACGTTCGCCGGACGCATTACCTACTCCCTACTCCACCTATTGAGTGATCAAAGGCGTGTTTTATTTATCCGGGTCCCTACAGAGAGGATGGGAGAAAGATCAAATCGATTAAGCCTATTCAGGTGCTAAGGTTAGTTGGTTGCTCGCATATCCTTTGCTGCACCTAGTCCGCACAGTATGCCCTTCGATCCTCATCGAGGTTTGTCACAGTCATGCCATAGCAACGTGTTAGATCACACCCGTTCGCTACTCACCTGTTGTTCATCCAGGTGCCAGGCATGATGCGCGTCGGGCGGCGGCCCAGCAGTGGGGTCTGGCGCGCCGCATATCCTGTTGATGGCGGAGCGCGCTTGCAACACCTCGTCTGCGAGCCGCTGCGCCGTGGGCAACACTTCTGTGTGGTGCTCTGCTATCAGGTACTGGACGAACTTCTGCAGCTGCTGGCGGTCCATTTGGAGTAATGTTTCTGAATGGATCGAAAGTTCAGGTTAAGTCTTCAAGGGTTCTCATTCTGCAGGACATTTATTTAGACGGAGAGGGTGTGAGTTAAACCCATAAGCCAATGCGACCTATCCTATATTCTATCCGAAAAAGTGATCAAGATACAAAGATGGCTTAAAGTAAAAATAAAACCGCTTACTCGAGATGGTACCTTAAGACTCTCGGTGGCATGTGAAGTCTGTCCAATCCGCACTTACCAGCTAGATAGATAGCCCCTATTTTGCCCCTGCCATTCCGATCATACATGTGCCCAATAGTGAGACATAATAACAAATGAAAAGGCTAAGGATGGTGATCGTTATGAATAGAATAGAATAATTATTTATTTTGCTTTGCACACAAACAAAAATACAAATAAAAAAATACAGTAGGTATTACAAAGCAAAATCGGACTGCACTCATCATTTGCCATGATCCTAATGAATCATGACGCTGATTTTCAGTGCAGCCCTGTTTTGAGTTAGTCTCAAGGGTCGAACCCTGTGTTGACAGTGTGTTAACCAGTCTCAAGACAGTGTGTTAACCAGCATTGTATCCTTATCCCTCTCATCCCAAGGAGATTCGTGCCCAACGTTGGGATATTAGGTTGTGGTGGTGGTGGTGTTACCGGATATGGGAACGCGAAGCCGCACGGAATCCGCGTTCCGGATCCTGTAGAGCGCCAGCGCGACCACATGCTGGCACCAGAAGATGTCGCGCGCTTCGCAGCTGCACGTCACGCCCGTGATTTTGCATCTGTGGACAATGGATATGTCTATCAATCGTGGACAATACAACAATTAACTAAATACGACTAAATTCAACATTGATTTATCAAGTAAAAAATTGATAAATTTATTTTTTATTTTAATAAAAGCTTTTAATAACTTTTTTTTTATTTACGTGCATTGTCATCGGAACCAAATATGTGTGCCGAATTTCAGCTCGATAGCTTCAGTGGAAGTGAGTGAAATATTGATTGCAAGATTCCGCAGGACATACATACATACATACGAGTGACGTTAAATAAAAGCTTTTAAAAATGAAGGTATGTTGCGGTCATAGTATTCAGTGCTGGCAAATGGCACATTTCGTGACATAATCTGTTAGAATACGTCATGTAAGTAACAGCGGATGGGAGGTGCTGCATGCTCGTTTTATATCTTATACGAGTATAACCTCGTAAGCTGTGTTATCAAGTGCCGGTGAAGGTATATTTTAGTATAAGTAAATTACACTAATATATAATATTATAAAGGAGAATGTTTGTGTGTGTTTGTATGTTTGTTACTTCTTCACGCTCAAACGGGTGGACCAATTTTGATAAAATTCGGCATGGAGGTAGCTGACGCCCTGAATTGACATATAGGATACTTTTTTATCGCGATAATGTTTGGGATAAAAAATCAATTTAAATATTTTTCAGTATGTACATATATAAATTTCACGCGGACGAAGCGAGCAGCAGCTAGTAGTATTTGAAACTACAAATAGTAAGAATTAGAACCGTATAATTTTAAGTAGCACAAGAGGACACAATACAACAAAATGCATAAAGCCTAAAAACTACTAAGAAAATCTTTGGTTCCCAGCCTATGCATGTGGTGATTACAGCACCTCTCTCCACAGAGACAAAGACGCTTAAATAACCCACAAAAACCTGGGAGTATTGTTAGGGTCGGGCCGTGGATTTACGGACCCTTTATTTATTATTATCGACGGCTGTCTATTATAGTGCCCTTTGTCACAAGTGCAGTTTTATACCTTTGTCACCTTTCAAGTGAAGAGAAGATAGCTTAGTCCTAGAGCTAAGTCAACATAATGTTCTCATTGGCAAGTGAAGTCTGCCAATCCTGACTCCACCAGCGTGGTGGACTATGGCCTATCCCTCCCATACAGACAAAGTATTTAGTAAGTATCTTAGTCTTAATTTGCACTAATGTTATGTAGTAAACCTACTTATACCCTAGACTTAACTCTAGTCCATAGGTTAGCATATACTAGAAACCTGTGTGGTTTACTGATGATAGCTATCTATCTATATATATAAAAGGAGAAGCTGACTGACTGACTGACTGACATATCAACGCTGGGCCTAAACTATAAGGGTTAGAAACTTGAAATTTTGCACACGGGTTCCTTTTATAACGTAGGGGAGCACTAAGAAAGGATTTTTGAAAATTCACCCCCTAAGGGGGTTAAACGGGGGTGCAAAGTTAGTATGAAACTTTGCCGTTTTTGAAGTTAGTGAATGTCTAATTCCACGCGAGCGAAGCTGCGGGCGTCCACTAGTTTAATATATGTTTGTAAGCTTCTCTGTACCAATAAAATAAATAAATAAAATTAAAAAAATAACGAGAGGAGACCCAAGCAAGCCCAACAGTGGGAGAAATAAAGGTTTGTGTTGGATACCTGTCGAAGGAAACAGTGACCCGGAACAGTCTTTCAGGCTCGGAGCAGGGCGGCGCGGCGGCTGGCGCGCGCACCACGCCGCTCAGGTGGAATCCTGGAAACCAGAAATGATGCATTTTACTACTAAAGCATTCATAGTTCATAGTTCATAGTTCTTTATTCATAAAAATATTTTTACACGTCAAAATGTTATATTTTAGTTGGTACAAGTATACCAAGGATACAAAACCGACTATGAATTTAATAAAAATTTACAAAAATTTAAAAATTAAATTAAAAACAAATATCTGTCAACGTACAAATTATAAAATATAAATTCAGTGTAAAAAATGTCAATATTAAAAATACAATTATAATGTCAATACAAAAATTTAAAATAAATTATATGTTCAAAAACAATTATTGAGTTATTCAACATTTACTTCTCGTCAGTTCCTCAACACTGTAAAATGCCTGCTCGACAAGCCATTTCTTAAGGTTCGACTTAAATATTTGCAGACTGCTGGAATATTGTACATGCAATGGGAGCCTGTTATAAATAGAAGGTCCAAGTGCGTATGTTAGCTTGGCAGATTTAGCCAGCGTGCACCGCACCGCCGCAAGCCTCCCCGAGTTACGCGTGTGGCCCCCACGCGCTTCGCCCAGTCTCCTATAGGACTCGAAATTTTCCCGGACATACATTGCTACTTGCAGAATGACGATCGATGGAAATGTCAAAATTTCGAGTGCCTTGAAGAGCGGCCTCGCTGGAGTGTCAGGCGCGACATGGGATAGTATGCGAACGGCACGTTTCTGCATTCTGAACACACGTTTCCATTCAGCAGAAAGACCCCACAGCTCAGCGCCGTACTGTAGCAGCGAGTGTACGGTCGCGAAGTAACACGTACGCGCTACGTCCGTGGACACTACCCGACACACTCGGCCAAGCGCGTAACAGGCGCTACCCAGTTTACCACAAAGCTTATCCACGTGGCCTGACCAAGTGAGACCGCTATCTATCTGGAATCCCAGGAAGGTTGTTTCCCTTACGCTCTCTATCACGCTGCCGTCGATATACACCTTTAGTGGGGTTACTGACCGACCTGACAAGTTAAAGCGGATGAAGTGAGTTTTGTTTTTGTTTAGTGCAAGTCCGTTTAACGTAAACCACTCGGCAAGATGTGTGGCTGTTTTATTAAGTCTCTCTTTTAACCCGTCTGCATCAGGTGCTGTGATTATGGCGGCTACGTCATCTGCATACATAAGTGTAAGTTCGTGAGCATATATAGCGTCCATAGCCCAATGGCGCGGTCGGATTGAGGATGGGTGACCGCTAGTACCGCTACTACCGCAGTAGTAGCGTCCATAGCCCAATGGCTCGCGTCGTTTCAATGTGGTCGAAAGAGTTAGCAACGACGGACGCGGTCGGTTTGTGGATGGGTGACCGCTAGTGGCAAAATTTCATGGATGCTACCGAGCTTCGGAGGGCACGTTAAGCCGTCGGTCCTGGTTGTTTACAATGGTTAAAACAAACGTTAAACCTTGTCGAAGATCTTCGGTTGGCTTGAGAAAATTCGACACTGGGTTGGGCACTCCCCTCCACCAATCCGCAGCGTGGTGGAGTATGCTCTACCTTCCGCAGATTTGTCTGTGGGGGAGACCCGTGCCCAGCAGTGGGACGGTTATGGGCTGCAGCGTGACGCTGGCAGCGGAAAGGTCGACAAGGAAACATTGCTATGGCATATTATTCAGAGATAATGACCATTAATACCATTGACGAGTTACAATAACTCAATGATTTACAGTCAATTGTCAACCTGGATCTATGGAGCTATGATAATTTGATCGGAGGCCGAATTACGCATTCAGTGATTGCATGAAAAAATCTTTACAATTTTTTTTTACTTTAGAAACCATCACGTTTTTGTCACCAGTAAAAAACTTTCGTTGTACGCAAGGGCGTTTATTGTGTCGATCCTAATTGGCATACAGAGCGCTGAAAGCGTTCTACTTTGTTACAAAACTGTTAACGATCTAAGATATTAGATTTCTTTTATCTCGTCGTTCATGGCAAGCGAAACTTATGAAATACTACGCGTATCATTTGGATTGGTTGAGGACTCGAGATTCTACTTGGGTACATGATAAGTCGAATTGAAAGTATTTATGCTGAATATCAGCCACGTAAAATAATTGGTTTGTGAACACAGAAAAACAACCCACAAATCATGATCCGAATGAAGTTTTATCAATATTGATACGAGTATAATGTATGGCCGGGACTTAGGCTCGGTTTATTTTGTGTTTGAACATAAAACGAAAAAAAAATTATCGAAATAAAAATGCATGTGGGCTATTTATATATGTACTTTATGTTATGTTTTTGTTTGTTTGGTGAACAATGTATTTACTGAATAAGGTATTACAAAGTTGGTTAATATACAAGGACGGCTTATCTTATTCAAACCCAAAATGTAGAAGTATTAAATTGAATTGAAGAAAGACGCTTCGCCCTAACCTTTAGATTTGCTATTTCTAAAGTAAAACGAACTTTATTATTTATTTTTTACTTTATTATTTACCTTACAACAACCGTGATTAAGGCGTATGATGGTGTACACTCTCATGTGCACTTGCATATAGCAACTCGCTCACATACGACATATAAAATATACACCGCTAACACGTGTTTCGTCTCCAAACGGAGCAACCTCAGGGTAATTTATCTAGGTAACTACTACGTCTACACTACTGGTAATTTCTAGTTACCAAAAGCCAAAAACTTTGTTGACAAGAAATATCAAACTAAGGACCTTCTTGCTCAGTAGACCAACTTGCGAATACCATCGAGGCAGGCTAACCCGCTATCACACAGAAATGTTAGTTGTAGTTAGTAGTAAGTTAGTTATCAAAACAACATCGTTAGTAACTACATGATCGCGTTTCAGTTATGTACCGATCGAGTGCACCCCGGACTGCAGCTGAATACTCGATCCAGTTGACAGCAACGGAAATGTCGATACTCGATTTGAATAATCGGCCATTATTGGTCAAGATTCGAAACTCGAACACTTTGTGTTGAAACTCTATTTGTTTTTTCCACTCATCATTTTAAACAAAAAAAGAAGAATATGGTGGAATATATACTTTTGATGTGTTCAGAAATGGTTTCGAATGTTGCTCAATTCGAGAACAGCGAGTTCTTTTTTCAAATCACGTTGCACGTTCTGTGTTGCTCAATTTGTGTCGAGAAAGAGTTCCTTATCAAATCACGTTACCTGGCATACCTCGCTCGACCCTTTTTTATAGCAGTCAATTTAGAGACAGCCTTCGTACGGTTTATTTTCGTAACTCTAAAAATATGCAAAAAGAATTTTAATAAACGCATAGATACTAGACTAGTTGCGTGTCCGTTTTTTCTCGTTCTCGCTGCCAGCCGGTAGATTACTTTTAAAACATTCCGATTATTGTACCATTCAGTGCGAAAAATCGAAACCAATCAATACGAAATCGCACGACTAAATGGAACGCTTCTGTTCGTATTGTTCGGAACAAAAACGAACCGATTTGTAAAGGAGTTGCGGCGTGCAGTGCGGCGGGTGGGCCTTTCTGTTCTGTTGCGCAATTTTTACGTCAAGTTAATAGAGTACAAATTCGCAATATTGTTAAACATTGTTCGCTTTCCTTGCAATTTGGCTACGGGAACGGAAACTTAAGTTTTAGTCTGAGATCTGACGACAATTTTTCAGTACTAAAATTACTAAAGATAGGTACCTATATTATTATGAAAGAAGTGAAAAGTATTATGTTAAGATTTTTATAGCAGAAAAATCATTAAATATCTCAAGTCCAAAAATATTAAAGTACTTACTGATGTTAATTTGATTATTCAAGAATTGTATTTTACTACTGAATGCTTACTGAATGATTCGTGAAACGTAAGTTTTTAGAATCATTATTTCATAGTAGAAGCACGGACTATTTGGTCCTTACTCTATGGTAGTAGTAACCAGCTTACTCAAGAGTCGGTGTCGAGCGCGTTGCTTATAAGATGGTTATCGTAATTGCCCAAAATTAGTCGGCCTGTTTCCGACTACATATCAAGAATTACTAGTTACATTTTATTAATAAACTGACAACTTACCTACATAATCTTCCCAGGTACAATATTCAAACCAGATATTCAATCTGTTAAATTTAAAAAAAAACTTTTATTAAAATAAAGAATTATCATGACAGTAAAATGTAATCACAGGATCCCCGCCTATACTGACACTCGAGAACGAATCCGCACCCTGTTTTTTGAACGGAAAAAAGTGACAAGATGGCGGCGGCGTTAGCACAGCTGCTCGTAAGGCGATTTTTATTACGATCGATTCCTTATCGATAGCCGCGTACCGCAACGCAGCTGATCACACATGCGAACATAAAGTTAGTTAATAGTAGAAAATTGATTTGAAAAATTGAAAAACATCACTCGGATACTCGTACTCGTTGGCAAATAATCCTGTATCTAGGATTGAAGATTCGCACCTAGTTTGTGAATGAACTAATAACGAATAGCTAGCTACCTTTTTGTTGTTTTATGAATTACTAGTGGTCCGCCCCGGCTTTGCACGGGTATTTTATATAAAAATCAAAATTATAATACACACACATAAACCCTATTTGCGTCAGGTTACTAAAAAAATAAAAATTTAACACGACTTTATTTTACATATATAGATTATAACAATAGTTTCGTTTACGCCTAGTAATATTATATAGCTTATGTCACTCAGTGAAGATGCAGCTTTCTAATGGTGAAAGAATTTTTGAAATCGGTCCAGTAGTTTTGGCAGCGCACGCCAGAATAGCTCGCAGATGGTAGATTTTTTCCTACTTACCTACTTGACACTTATCGTCTTATATTGGACAATTCACACAATATCTTTATAAATTTTAGCCTGTGTGTTATTCTGATGTATAAGCTATATTATTGTATTTTCATTAAAATCCATTCAGTACTTTTTACGTGAAAAAGTAACACACATCCAATCCATCCATAAATACATACATACTTACAAACTTTCCCCTTTATAATATTAGTAGGATAGGATTAGTAAGGATTATACCTTATCAACAGCCTAAAATTTAAGTTTAATGCTTCTAGTTCTGAAAATGACAATACTTTCATACAACCTTTCATCTCCCTTTTCAACCCATTACAACACTTTTTTCCAATTAAAAAGTGTCTATGTCCTTTGTCAGGCTCTAGACTGTGTACCAAATTTCATTTAAATCGGTTCAGTAGTTTTGGCGTGAAAGCGAAACAGACAGACAGACAGACACTTAAAAACCAAACGTCCAATTTTAATCATTCAAAGACCAAATATTATCTACATAAACTGTAAATGTAGTCCAAAAAAAATTCAAGATAACAAAATGGTTGTTGTGCCTCACTCGACATAGATAGGTATAGTGTGTCGCGGACTTTTTTATAGATGTTTATAAGATCTACAATTAATTAGAACATTTTATGGTTCTATCTTTTATAGTTTAGGCAGCGTACGCAAAATAAGTAACTTTTCTGGTTGATGTTTTACACCTTGTGTCCGAAAAACCCAAATATCTTACGGAACCCTATTTTTTTCCAAAATAAAATTTAGCCTATGTCACCCGGGGATAGTGTAGCTTTCCAACAGTGAAAGAATTTTTCAAATCGGTTCAGTAGTTTTGAAGCCTATTCGATGCAAACAAACAAACAAACAAACAATCAAATCTTTCCTCTTTATAATATTAGTATAGATTATACTAATAGTTCATTCATCTGTGCTAATACCAGCAACAGTCGGAAAAGGAGAAGGCAGGCGACAAAGAAAACACTAAGCTAAAAAAAGCTCACGACTGTTTTTTCTTTTTCTACAACCGATTATGCAATAAGTTTTTTAACTGAATCGACGACCATTTTATTCATAAATGGATAATTTTATTAATTTA
The DNA here is from genome assembly GCA_944567765.1 of Carterocephalus palaemon. Taxonomy (NCBI): domain Eukaryota; kingdom Metazoa; phylum Arthropoda; class Insecta; order Lepidoptera; family Hesperiidae; genus Carterocephalus; species Carterocephalus palaemon. Next base: position 2,501,909 of record OX155655.1, on the reverse strand, counting down.
TATCCATATCCATACTATACAATTTTGGTAATGTTAGTAACATCCGTTACGTATTATTCCGTACTTGTAGTTACCGAGTGGTGGAAATTCGACCATATATTTTTAAGCTACGTTAACATTGTTTGAACGTTATTAAGGTATCTCTATAAACATAGACTTAATCCAAAGTAATCCAAACCAATGTACATTTTCACTTGAGTGTTTTCCTGATAATTAATTTCCGGTAATATTTACGGAGCTAGTCTGCCCACGCAACAATCTCAGCCAATCGGTGTGTATTGCTACAATTTCTAGATAATAATATTATGTTGGTAGTATCTATTAATAAATTATTTGCAGAAGTTCGCTGGAAACAGATTGACCTTGCAGCAGGTCAGACGGGGTCAAGGCGCCATTGTTGTGACGTAAAGCTAAACCTGATTCGTCATTGAAATGTGTCTAGCGTCACTAGTTTAGTGCGGGGGAAACGGAGTTACCGTCTCATAATCTTTTCTTATTCTTACTTCCTTATATGCCAGTATACATAATATACTTCATAAATGAAAAGTGTTATACATTCTTCATCGACGTGATTTTTCAATAGATACAAAGTATATCACGCTGTGGATCTCTACTACTCGAAAAAAATTCACAGTTCCTGGAAGATGAATCGGTAGTCTTTTTCTCGATAATCGATCAAATTTTTTAATCGATTGATCTATAATTTCTAAATCCATAATATATTCTGTGTTATTTAATTTGTTCACAAAGGTATTTTGTGCGTACGTAGAACTGCATTCTCATTCCTCTATGATCCTCATATATATTTGCTTTCGGCACAGAACACAATAGTACAAGTACTTTAGGGCTAAATTAAAATAATAATAAAAAAAACCTGCATACTTAACTACAATCTCATAAATATATGCTTCCGGGCTAAATTACAGTACCTACACAAGTATTCAAGACCATCTGTTCAAGGATCACACACCGGTTTATAATCTGCGGTTTTATTTGAGTTATTTAAACCAATAGACGGAGCGAAGCATAGAGAGGTTCATGAAATTCTACCCAAATTTCAGTATACGAAACTGCGCACCGGCAGACATAGTTTACATTGACTATCACTTTCGTCTCAATTAGCTATCAAAGCAACATTAACTTCAAGGCTGTTAAATAAATGTTTGAACAATCCCTCAGTTAAGCAAATTTTTTCCATCTAGGAAAGTATTCCGAGATGACTTTAAAGTCATACTATACTATATGATTAGTAAGTCGCTGTCGCTGCGACCCATAGACGTCCCACTGCTGGGCACGGGTTTCCCCCACAGACACTTCTGCGGGAGGGGAGCATACTCCACCGCGCTGCTCCAATGCGGATTGGTGGAGGAGTGGCCAATAGCCCAGTCATATTAGGTAAAAAAAGGGGTCAACCTCGGAATGAAAGATAATAAGCTTCAAATTGGTATGAACCTTTGTTTTGTCATTCTAAATGTTGTCTCAAAAGTCACAATCGTTATCGTGTCCGCGTCTCAAGATATTCAAGGTCAAAGGTCACAAAAATCGGTTTTTCGCGAATATCTGGCTTCCTATCGGTTAAATGAGATTTGCATTTATTATAAAAGTTGTAGGCTATAAAATTCCCTACAACTTTTGTTTTAACTTTTTTTTCATACGACCAACCGTTTTGAAGGTAGAGCGCGAAGTGCACATCGTACAGTCATATACGGCCTAATGCAAGGTCAAGCGTGAGTTATGGTTATCAGTACGTTATAAAGTCAATTATTTACTTGGAAATTATAATTATTAAACAATGCCTATTATTTATGTACTAACTATTAATTATTTATATTTAATTAAAGTAAGTAACTTGATTATTTATATATAATTATTCATATTTAACTATTTAAGTATAAAATATTATTAATTCTGGATTATATATTTTAGTTTTATTTTAAGTTAACACGACATGTACATAAATAATAGGCATTGTTTAATAATTATAATTTCCAAGTAAATAATTGACTTTATAACGTACTGATAACCATAACTCACGATTGACCTTGCATTAGGCCGTATATGACTGTACGATGTGCACTTCGCGCTCTACCTTCAAAACGGTTGGTTGTATGAAAAAAAAGTTTAAACAAAAGTTGTAGGGAATTTTATAGCCTACAACTTTTATAATAAATGCAAATCTCATTTAACCGATAGGAAGCCAGATATTCGCGAAAAACCGATTTTTGTGACCTTTGACCTTGAATATCTTGAGACGCGGACACGATAACGATTGTGACTTTTGAGACAACATTTAGAATGACAAAACAAAGGTTCATACCAATTTGCAGCTTATTATCTTTCATTCCGAGGTGAAAGCCCTAATATGACTGGGCTACAACCCAGTGTCGAATGTTCTCAAGCCACCCGAAAGTCTTCGACAAGACTTAACGACTGTTTCCAGCATTGAAAACAACCGGGACCGACGGCTTAACGTGCCCTCCGCAGCACGGTAGCGTCCATGAAATTTTGCCACTAGCGGTCACCCATCCACAAACCGACCGCTCCCGTCGTCGCTTAACTTTTTCGATCACATTGAATCGTCGCGAGCCATTGGGCTATGGACGCTACAGATTAAGTCATAGCCAGAATAATAAGTTTAGTCATAGATTTTTTTGTAATATTAGCGAAATAGCTTACTTTGTCTATCCATAAGTCACGTCTATCAGCAACATTGTTTAACCCGCAATGAGATCCCGACTTCGAACGTGATGTTAATTTTATAAATTACCGCCAGTAATTTGCAAAGCGATAAGGCGCCTTGGCGTTTTAATTAGGATCACGATTATTGAGAGTGGCAATGGAATAATTTGTTCTATGTTAAAAATAACATTGTACATAATTTCAACTGTAAAAAAATTTTTTTTAAAGCTTTTAACAAAGCTTTTAAAAATACGAAGGGTCACAGATTCAAATATGTTTTATTACTGAACGATTCGTGAGTGTCTATATTTATAGTTGAAGTTACCGGCTTACTACGTGTGATTTAAGTCGGAAATAGGCCAACTAGTTTCGATCTATTACGATGATCATCTTCAGGAGCGCACTTCAAATATGTAGTTGTATTAAATCTCATTGAGTGACGTCGAATTTCAAATGCATATTTCGAAAGCGAATTTTGTAATTGAACTCCTCTGTCACATACTAGTTTGTAAATTCATTAGAGTTAAAATTGCCTTGATACCATCGATATCATAGAGGCAGATCGTTTCATCGCCATCAGTATGTGATGATTTCAGAAAAAAGTTACCAATAGATATGAAACTGTTTGGGTTAACAATTCGTATTATTCTTTTTCACCATAATTATTGTCTTTGGTGCATACGAGTATCCCGCGTAGACCTGAGCGCCATAAACCGGCCGAAACTGGTAATTTTGGGTAAACGCCATAAATTTGCGGGTAATAACAGTAAGCGTGGGTTTGTGGCCTATTCATTTTTATTTACGACTGTACTTGTTTCACATTCACTCCGCTCTAAAGTTCTGAGCGCGAGTGTACAGTTTTTATTTTTTAATTTTATATTTTAATCCTCTATGTTAGGCGGTTTTATTGTTATTTTTATGAAAATCGGTCGTTTGCCCTCGTTCCAAATTGAAGCCATGGTACTTCATAAAAACATTCAAAGCGTGGCGTGCATTCGGTACGCAATACTCATTAGATATGAGTTTTTTGTTATTTAATTTATCTTTTTTTAAATCTAGTATTCTTCATTACAGTATGTTTATATATATGCACTTACATTATACATGCATAAATACATACATCCATCACGCCTGTAGTTTCTAATTTTTGATTACTCCTTTATACAACTGGGCAGATTGGGCAGATTGGGCTGTGTATGTAATGTATTAAAATTGAAAGAAAAAATAAAACAGAAGGTCTTGTGGAGTATTGTGGACTATTTCAATTTACTTAACTAATTTTATCACTGAACTGCTAATACTAAGTTCCTTTTTAACCAATGAGCGTTAAGCGACCAGTCAGCAGGTCATATCCGATCATTTCATTTATTAGCATTATTTCTTCAAAGTTCAAATCAGATGGCCCACTTTTGTAGCAGGCTCAAGACTCGAGTCCGTTCGCTGTGTGAGTGACTAGTTTCAACCGGTTTGTTTACATTAATCACAGCTGTGTCCGTGTGGAGTAGTGTGGACTGGGGCGCGTCGCTGTGTGAGTCACCTTTACGTCACTTTGTTTACATCGGCGCTAGTGTGCGCGTCATTGTACACAGACCGGCTCCAGTTGGCTGTGTGTATGAATACGTCACGTGGGCAGCGCGGCACGTGCGCGTGTGGGTGTGTTCGCGTGCCGGCGCGTGACGTCACGCCTCGTTTCGTCACGAGCGTCTCTGTGTGCGTGCGGTAGTATTACACAGGCGTTGTTGTGTGCGCCGGCTGTCAAGTCAATGTTACATTTTTGTGACCTTAACCGCCAGACATTTCGCATTTCCTGTCCTTTACGTAATTGCTGCTAAGCTGGATAATTACTATTACCGATTTGTATTGTCATGTATGTTTTTGTGATTGCGATGCGATATAATTATGTACCTACATCTAATCTCTGCTGACACTACAATGCCGTGCTACTAACAGTTAGTAATTATCTGAACTGATGACGTTTCTATGTAAGAAATATAATGATTATAAATAATTATATACTTACTCAATTTAATTGAGTTATTATATAACATTATATACATAAATAACATAACATATATTTTAATTTAACATATAGGCCATACTACAATTAACCTGTTAGGAATGTAATAAGCAGATGAGCTTGCAAATAAGTTATATAAATATAGTAATTAGGTAAATTAATTCTTTCACTTTGTATTCCATAAACTAAGTTTGAAAGCAGGACATGAAGGACCGGTAAAATATTTATAAAGAAACAAAATGACCACATTTCATTACGTCGAAAGGTGTGCTGTGAAACAACGTCATAAGAAACTATAACATGCAATAAACACACATTACAAGAACAATAAACATAATGCAAGGCTTTTTAGCTGTGGAGCTGCAGAACAGTCACGCACGTAGAAATATCGATACCTCTGGGCTCAAAGGGCGTAAAGCACATTTTGGGCCAAATGGAGTTAATAATACCATCGTATTCAGTTTTTCATTCTCTATCGATTGGTATATACGAAGTTGCCAAATTCGCACAAAAATGTTCTTTACACCCCATCTATTTTGGGCTGCTAAAACAGAATGAAACAGGAAATCGGGCTGTAAATTACATTACTATGCAAGTTAAAAATGTCCTAGGTTGTATAGGAATCCAATTGGACTCATAATTATGAGTATTATGGCGTAAACCGCATTAATTCTCATTATTGTTCTTTACAACCATTCAACATAACAGGACTTGTACTTTACTACTCAAAATAATTACAAATATTTCCTGAAGTTTAGGGTGTAAAGCACATTATTCTATAGGCTTAAAGTGAAGAAATTTATTGAATCATTACCTGCAGTGCCATCCCATTACAATAGACAAAGAACAAACAGAGTGTATCTACCTCAAGAATTAAAGAACGTGTCTAATTTATATCAGATAAATAAAAAAAGCATAAACAGTGTCCAAGACACTGTTAGTGAAAATATGTTTAGAAACATTTTTAATGAATATAATATTAGTTTCCACATTCCCAAAAAAGACAAATGTGTAACATGCACAAGAGTGGAACATAATATGGATACAATGAGTGAGAAAGATAAAGAGTTTTTTGGCTATCACATAAAATAAAAAAAGCAAGTTATAAAAGGTTTAAAAAACATCAAAATTTGAAGTATTTTGTTAATGGAACTATTACATGTAGTTTTGATTTGCAAAAGGTTTTAGGCACGCCGCACGGTCAAAGTATGTAACTATACTATTCAAGAAAATATGTGGTGTATAATTTTACATTTTACGAAAGCGGCACACAGGAAGTTTACTCCTATACCTGGGGAGACAGCGACGGTAAACGAGGAAGCAATGAAATTGCCTCTTGTCTTTTAAAGTACTTAGAAGAGAAAGATAGAATAGGCACAAAAAACATTATTTTATACCGCTACAGGAGCGGCCAAAATAAAAATAAAACGGTATTGTCCACTATTAAATATTTTCTAAAGTCTGCAATTAATATAGAAGTAAAACAAATAAATAATCTTCTGCCTGGACACACATAAGTATATGCCCGTTGACTCTGTCCATGCCACGATTGAAAGAGAAGTACAACAAATTAATTGTATGGAGTCCATCGCAATGGCCGACATACTTTGAGACCGCTCGGAAAAAACCTAAGCCATACAAAGTCATTGGTATGGACTACACCGATTTTCTGAATTTTGATCAATTAACTGCCAATACTTTCACACCAAGCACATTGAAAAATATAAAACTAAAACAGATTAGAAATGCTACATTTAAAAAGAAATACGAAAACCAAATAAATGTCAAATATTCCATGGCAGAGGAAGCTGAAACTCAAAATATAACGTTAATGGAAAAGCCATCGGTCAAAGGAAAAGGCAAAGGAAAAGGCAAAGGCAAAGGAAAAAGTAAAGCAAAGGACAAGTCAAGCGGAAACAAAAAGCAGGAAGCGGAAGAAGTTAAGCCACTATATATAACTAAATTAAACATAAACAAAAAGAAATACATGGATTTGACACGTCTCTGTGACAACGGAACTATACCTAAGAGATTTCATGACGAATATAGAAAACTTCCATGGAGCTCTTATGTTTGTGATACATTAAATGAAACTAATGAAGAAGATAAAGAAGAAGAAGATAAAGAAGATGAAAATAATACTGAAAAAGAAAATAATTCTAAAGATCAATAACCCAAAAATTGCTTAAATCTTTCTTGTTTGCCCTTTTATTACGTATAGTAAGAACTATTAACAATAACTCTTCAATTAATTAATATTTAAAAAGCTTTTTGGCTAGCTATTGGGATGGGGATTAATGAGAATAATCCATCAGGATGGGATGGGGTACCCCCCACCCCGTTTAACCCTTTTTATTATGAAAGTTGTACAATTTTAAATGCAAACTTTGTGATTTACATCACAATTAATAATAATAATAATAATAATAATCTTTTATTTCAGGCACGAGGCCCATAAAACAAATACCTTATAGACTAACATACATAATTAAAACTTAATTCTAAGTCGCGCCAGCAGGCGCGGGTCCGGTGACACTCGGAGGCCGCCGACGTCCGCGATATTTGCGGAACACGACACCCCTCGGCCACAGCTCTGCGTCCAGGAAGGTCGACAGATGTTCAGTTGGAACGCGGACAACAAACGAATTAAAATCGACTGCTTACCGCGCTTCCAGCTTTTCGACCCTCAGCCGGAACTTCGTCTTCACCTCCAAGTACTCTGCGATGTCGGAGGCCTTCGTGGTGAAGTGGAGCCGTGAGACGTAAATATACGTCACTGGAACTGCAGGACGCACGAGATGGTTGTGTCCTGTCGGTGCAGTGCCAACTTGGTTACGACAAGGAGGCCTCCTCTTCTTCCGCTCCACCTTTGTGAAGCCATCCTTGTCAGTCTGTTGCTTAGGCACTGCACTACGAGGGGGATCGTTGCGGGTTTTCCCGCTACCACTCTCAGTCCTCAATGTAGCCCGCTTTTCGGGTTGCTGGCGTGCGACAGCCGCGGCGTAGTCACGTTGAGGCGTTGACGTCACTACAACAGGCGACACCTCCGAGGGGGGAGGTGTGGGATGGGCAGCGGCTACGTTACCGCTGACTCGCGCGGGGACAGCGATCGGTGTCGAGTCGAGTTTCGCTGACTCAAAACTCGATGGCGATGCGACGTGTGCTCCGCGACGCGTGTTGATGTTGTTGACCTCCGCTGGTGACCTAGTGACGGCCAATGCATTTCGCAACGACGCCACTTCAGCCCGCAGGTCCCCGATGGTTTCTTGGGACGACTCCAACTTCAACACCACATCTGCCAGGCTTGCCTTCAAGGTCGTAATGTCCTTCAGTAGCCTGGTGACATCGACGTGGTCGAACGTGACGGGCGGTAACTTGCTTAAGTCCTTCGCCACGAAACTAGGCACGTCGTCGGGATCAGTCACCTTCAGGAGATCGATGATTTCCTGGATCCCTTTTTCACCCTCCCTCCTGTGGGATGGCATCTGGTCGATCATTCCGAGCGACCGATATAGGAGCGTCTTTGCTGTTAAGACTTCCTCATCCTTGAAGTTGGACTTGACGATCTGCAATATGCTGACCTCGTCCATGACATCGATGGCATGCTGCAGAAACGCCAGCACTTCATTGCTATTCATTAAACATTCATTAAACATTGCTATTGTCATTTACTACATAATATTATACAACTTTTTTACGCTATTGTATTTACTGCCAAAGTTAATAAAGTTAGCTGTTTTTAAATGGGCTTAAAGGACATTTTGTTGTTTTTTTTGGGTAGTAAAGCAAAACTATTTTGGAAACTATTATACTTAGACTTCGTTTAATAGTATTAACTTAAAATATAGGAGAATGTAAGTATTTTTCTCATAGATTGTTTTTTTATAATTATTGAGACAAAAAAGTTATAGCTAATTTTGTTTTTTTTTTTTGTTTTTTGGCTCTCCTGAAAGTAGCTGTTTTGTGCTATACGCCCTTTGAGCCCAGAGGTATCGATATTTTAATCACCTACTTATAACGATTAATTAACACGTATAGGTACACTGTAGTGTCGTAGTGGAGAATGTAGGTGCAAATAAATATATCGTTTCTTCTTTCGCTACACAACTAATTAAATTTTATCTTTTTATAGACTTGTGGATGCGCTCGCGTGGAATTAGACATAACAATAGTTTCGTTTACACCTAGTTATATTATAATAGCCTATGTCTTTCGGTGAAGATGCAGCTTTCTAATGGTGGAAGAATTTTTGAAATCGGTCCAGTAGTTTTTGTGTGAAAACATACGACTAGTTTCGATCGATTACGATGATCATCTTCTATTTCCTATTCCGACTTAAATAACACGTGAGAAAGCCGGTAATTTCAACTATGAATTATAGACATTCACGAATCAGTAATAAACAGTAAATAAATTCAGTAATAAAATAAATAATTATTAATAATAAATGTATTTGTTTTTTTTTCTTTTCAAAACTTTCAATGCCAGATGTGTATATAAAATGTATGTTATATATATATACATATATAGTAGTAAATATGTTAGGTATGTGTATAATACACGTACCTAATATATTTGAAACAACTGTTGATGTAATAATGTGTTTTTATCACAGATACTAAATACATAGTTTATTAAGCTATCATTTCCGCCAAGTACCACGCCAAGCATTATCCGGGCGAGGCGAGGGCTATAACAACTGTGACAAGTGCTCGCCACATCTGCGAGCCTGCGCCGATGTCGCCGTGTGTCGCCGATCGCTCCTGGGGGATCCAGCGTGACAAATTGCTCCTGTTGCCATGGCGACGCGGCGCCGCGTATATCATTATTATTTAATTTTTTTCTCATTTCTCTCTTCCATATTTGCTAGTCTGTTAGTATATTTTTAAATTTATTTTAATATGTATATTTGAGTAGGTAGGTAGGTAGGTACTCGTATATGTATATACATAAATATTTGTTTGCTGTATTGATTAGTTTGATATATTAGGTTACTATAATTATGTATATCATGGTCAACGATTACTTGGTAGGTACTAGGTAACTACCTATGTATAAATAAATTATATAATGACTATACCACAATACACGTAAATTATTTATTACATACTAAATTACTAATCTAATATAGGTATATTAGTTAACAAAAAATATTAACTACTAGACTAGATTGAAGTAAGGAATATATTAACGTATAAATGAAATCATTATATTAATATATTAACTTTAACACAATTCACACATCCAAAATTACATGTATGCCTGTAGATATCCGGGTCAAAGCAGTTAATTTAGACATTTTAGACAGTATTATTATGACATCGGTAATATTTAAATAAGTTATTTTCATTAAAATTAATATTATTTAAATTGACATAACCAAAAATATATATGTATATATTTAAATTATGATAAATTCCTTGAAATCAATTAATTATGATACACACTAACAAAAATCTCAAGTATTATTTGAAGCGTAGTTTTAATAAACATATTCATTTATTCAAAACAATGCGAGTTGGATACTATGTACCCTTAGTAGTAGTAGGTAGATAGCTAGTTATTTTCACAATACATACAATAGTAAACACAAATTATTCCCTAAAATAGGTCTGTGCTCCTTCCCATATCTAGATAGTAGGTATTCGATGAAAAAACATCTCTAATCTCAATAAGCAATATATAATATATCATCAAGGTTGCTAACTGGTAGTACCTACTTCTTGTTTATGATAAAGAACTGGCAATGTTAGAATTAAAAGTTACCTATATCTGTTCATGTGTTCGGATATCATAAAACCAATATCCGATGTAGGCGTGCCAGCGTGCCTGCACGTAACAATCTTGTACTGAATCCCAACCGCACCTGCCCTGGGCACAGGTGCCGGAAATCTATTAACACTTTGGATGTAGGGCGAGAGCCCTTTGTTCTAAAATAAGCGAAGACTCCCTCAGGCGCCATCTTTGGCGCGAATGTTTTTGACGAAATTGGCTTTTCGCGCCAACGCGTTTTTAGACGACACATATTTTTTGATCAAAGTGTGGGTAGGTAAGGTTTATATTTTTCGAGGATCAAAATAGAGTTAGGTTAGCTAGAGTTCTTTTATACTCTCGCTCGGCATATGACAGGATTACCGTGCTATAGTATAGAAATATCATGGACACTTTTATAAAAAAAAATATTTTCTCTCTACTCTCTCAGTTAGTAGTTTCGGCATCTGAAAGTTTTTTTTAATTCAGAAAAAACAAAATTTCATTGAACAGAATATGAGATATCATTTCATCTTTCATTTGTGTAAGTATGTATAAGAACTTATATTATGCATGCATTTATCCTACCGGTGAAGTTCGTAATAGATGACGAAAACATACATCAACGATTCAATTTTCATAAAAATAATAATGGAACACAGCTTTTCACCCGCATGACAGCTGTCACTTTTTTAATCAGACGACAGGTACGTTTAAAATGGCGGCAAAAACGCTACACAGCGTTTGAATTGTAAACGACCCCATATTAGCCGCATGCTAAATAATACCCGGACGCACAAATTTATTGCTTGCAAGTGCCATTCTACAATGGTCAGTAAGGGGAAAGGTAAAAAAAAACCGAGTGCGTTCACATGAACACATACGGGCCAGATGCGGACAGATAATATACTCGCCGCGCGCCCGTTCGGAAACGTGTGTCGGTTGGCCGTTGCTGATTATGTCATTATTTTAGTCTCCTCATTAACATAATAAAAAACGATCGTCGCTTCTGTTCGTTTGATTAATATCCACGTATGCTAAAACGCTGCTAATGAATGTTTAATGACTGCGAGTGAGAAAAACGCTTAAAATAACGTAAAGGATTACCTAGCGATAACTGTCATTAAACCGCCATTTGTACTACCACTCTAATATTTTATTATTTTGTATGTACTTATTGTATGTTGTATGTTGTTTTGGTGTACAATAAAGGAACTTGTCTTTCTGTGTCTGTCATACAAGTACAACCGAATCTGGACAGTGTGTTAACATCTGCGTAAGCGGGAATACCACTCTAGTTTTTTACTACGAACGAGCATGCAGACCCACCCATCCGTGGTCTGTACAAAGTAACCAATATTCATTCGTAGAAATACAAAGGATGTATGTACATCAATCGTCACCCCAATCGGATATGCTTTTTACATTTCCATCCTGCCTCCATACTATATTATTATGACAATACAATAAGAGAACACTGGATACAACACATAGCGGGCTATGGAACTCGCCTCTCACTCGAGCGGTCCGGGTTCAAACCCAAGCTGCCAATGACTTCTGTAAGTTATGTGCGATTTAAGAAATTAAATGTCACTTGCTGTAACGGTGAAGGACACATCGTGAGGAAACCTTCATGCCTGAGAGTTCTTCATAATGTTCTCGAAGGCATGTTAAGTCTGCCAATTCGCACTTGGCCAGCGTGGTGGACTAAGGCCTTATCCCTCAAATTCTGAGAGGAGACCCGTGACCAGTAAAATGTCTTCATGAGCTATTTAAACTGGTCGGTCTGCACACCTAAAATAAATAATTGCATACAAAAGGGCCTCGATTTAATTATGAAAAATAATTCTGCATTTTGTAAATCAGTATCCGATATTTAATTTGCGTATCGATATTGCTTTTCATTTATCGATACTTACTCGTTTTCATTTAATGATATCAGGAGTATAATGCACTCGTAAATATATCTCCAGCAAAAGACTGATAGGCTGATGGATGGATCCTTTTGTTATTAATTAAAGAAAATGAAATCGTATCTAAATGTTAATTGAATTACGGTCGATTTTCAAACCAGTTTGTACCGAAACATGTTTGTATAAGTTATTAATACTCGTACTCGTACATACATGAGATATCTAAAATTAGCAATACTATCGTACGTAGGAGGTAGCCGTAGGTATCTATTACCATAGTATCAATATTTCAATGGAATCGACATGCCGTGCGTAACATATATATCGAGTTATCGAGTATCGTAAGTAGGTACTTAGGTAAGGCGTATTGAGTTCATTGTTTCGAGCGTAAATAGCGTTAAGACGGCTTTATATAGAATAGACCGAGAGATCGTTGAGCTTTTTATAAATCATATTTACTTATTAATACAAATATTTGCGTTGGAGTTGGGAAGTTTTTAAACAAGCTTTTATACTCTTCTCTCTTTTTAACGGACTAAAAAAACCGACCAAGTGCGAGTCGAACTTGCGCACTAAGGGTTCTATACCATTATCTAGACTAGACAAACGGCTAAGAAATCATGTCTGTTGCCCCCCTTAAATTTTTTATTTTTAGTATGTATACATAATTTGTTGTTATAGCGGCAACAACAACATCATCATAACTATCACGGTTCATGAGATGGTGACAGACGGACAGTGAAGTCTTAGTAATAGAATAGGGTCCCGTTTTTATATAGGAGGAGGTTCTATGCTCAACTGGATGTATTGTATCGGTGTTTATGTATGCATTTTGGTGATTCTACTTTAGTTTCTGACAATAAGCTCACCACTAGTTGTGATGTTATATTACCGAATTTATATAAAAAAATCTAAAGTGCAGTGTAGACTGGCCCTAACAACAAGTTGTTTCGAAGTTCGAAGGTTTACACACCCGACGGTTTTTGTGTTCATTGTAGTTGTAGTTGTAATTAAAATTGTAAACCACTAATTTCCGATAGAGCCGATAGTTCACACGAAGTGGGTGTTTGAAGTCCTAATAACAATTTCATGTCCGTATACGTAATTGTTATTAGGTACGTACGTATACGTATACATATCCGTAGTATCCGTATACGGGTTATTACGGGCCAGGCTACTAATATTGTTGATGTTATTTTTTATATGTATTTTTTTATTTATTGTGTGGGGCTTGGTGTGTAACACTTACCGATAATTTATATTATTATTGAAGTAAAACTTCTTTAGGCGCGATTAGGGAGTAACTCAGATTTTTTTCTGACGGAAGTGACGCTTATTTTCTGACGGAAGTAACGCTTACTATGTTTCCGCTATTCAAAAATAATAATTTGGGTTGTAAGTATATGTCATATGTAATAGCTAGGTGGTAGAACCTATATACGGTGCGCTTGCTGTTTTATTGCTATTAAATTAATAGCAATAAAACAGCAAGCGCATTAATAGTATTAATTACTAAATGGTCCATTACTTCTACTATGTATTTGAACACCACGTCCCCACGGCTAGGGCGTGTTGCGGGGGCACACAGAAAACAACACTGTTTAGCAGCCATGACCCGAATACAAGTATTTGTCGACTAAATAAATATCGCCTCGGCCGGGATTCGAACCGGACCCACGATGTTGAATGTTGTAAATCAAATTACGAATTTGTTATTGAAAATACCAAAATATTATTCTATACTTACTATATTTCGGTTAAAAATTTTCTTTAGAACTTTTTCTATCCTCTGTTTTTTGCGTGTTGTATTTTCGTATTAGAGTTCGTCGTTTTCGACTGACAAAGAAACCCGGTTTTGTGAATATTTAGCTAAATCGTAGACATTCCTGGCCTTAATTAAAAAAGTGAGTATCTTATTTGATTGACACGACTGAAATGCCTACTTTTCTGTTATACCAGTTTAGTATCTATGGTCAATCTTTATTCCCGCAGTAGTATGAAGTATGAACCATTTTCTGTGCAGTGTCGATTGCTTCTCGAGGTAGATACATACCTGAAACAAACAAACAAATTTGTTAACTACACTACTTTGGATAGGGAATGTACATAGTGTTGGTAATTTGTGTTTGTACTGTCGGTGCCGGTTGTTTTAAATGCTGGAAACGGTCGTTACGCCTTGTCGAAGACCTTCGGCTTGAGAACATTCGACACTGGGTTGGCCACTAACCGCTCGACGATTCCGCATTGGAGCAGCGTGGTGGAGTATGTTGTAGCTGTGTCTACGGGTGAGACCCGTGCCCGGGTGGGACGTCTATGGGTCGCAGTTATCGGCAATTATAAGGATAAAATTGTTTAGACTTGATTAATTACGTATAGGTAAGATTAATTTTTATTACGTATTTTAAAATTAATTTCTTGCTATGTAGACGGTATTGAAACGACGGATAATGAACGGGCGACGAGACAAAACTCACAAAGCAAGCATTGACTTTGTTCTGTACATTTCGAAACCGTTCTCTCCCATAGTCTGTCTGCACAATATGTTTGTAATACCAAGTGTGGAGAATTTGTTAAACATACAGACACCGCCAATGTTGACTCGCTGATACTGCTCTATCTTCTACTAAAACTGGAAATAAATATTAACTCGTTCCAGTGAAGTTCGTGTCTATATATTCTATGTCGAATTATACATTTACGTATTGATCTAGCTAGAGGGATAGTCTACAGCAAGGATTTATATACATGTGTTTGAGTGAAAATAACTCACTTCACACTTAACATAGGCTATATAACATTACTAGGTGTAAACGAAACTATTGTTATGTCTAATTCCACGCGAGCGTCCACTAGTTATAAATATGGATAGTGTAAGATAGGCAATGGCTATAGATATGTACCTATAGACTTACTGCATACACTTTTTAGTGTTAACGTCGGAAAAAAATATCTATATTTTAACAGAATTTTTCTAGATAGAGATAGAATCCCCGCTCGTATTTGCATCAGTGATAAATAAGTACGTAATGAGTACAATTTTTGCTCAACATTTATTTTCATGCGGGAGATGATCAAATTTAACGTTTACGGTTAACGTCACGTGACGTTGTAAAGCGGAGGCTGCTTGGCGGGATTCCATTATACTTCTGCGATAACAGTAAAATTGAGAAAAGCTCACGATACAGCTCGTTAAACTGAATTATGTTAATGATGTTTTTGGACATGTAGATAGATATTTGGCACAGTTAGTTAGACAGTCATACGAGTTTCTTTCATCATCATCATCACAACCCTTTCTTTGCCCCACTGTTGGGCACGGGTCTCCTCTCAGAGTGGGAAGGATTAGGCCTTATTACATCGTGAGGAAACCTGCATGCCTGAGAATACATCATAATTCTCCTAGGCATGTGAAGTCTACCAATCCGCAAGTTTCTTTATTGTACACCAAAAGGACAAATATACAACATAGTTAGTTAGTGCAACTTATTAGATAATTAATTACATATTATCTATAACAGGAATACCTTATCAACCACATTAAAGCGCGGGGAAACCTTTAAATGGTACAGTCTGCGGCGCGAAAGTCTAGCGCTGAACGAAATCCGGAAATAGCTGCGCTTAAAATGATGTAATATTATTTTGATTCTCACGGGTCCTCCCAATCAATCGGCCAGTCTGCCCAGTCGATCGCGTATCATGTGGTTCCCCGTTATCCGATCGTATTTCTTGGCGCGTCCATCAATGGTAAAACCACAGCCTACCCGACACGCCTTGGAATGGAGCTACTAGGTTCCATAGACAAATTCCCATGACTATTTTTTTAAACTAGCTGTATTATTACATACATCCTATCCTATCCTACTGATATAAATGTAAACGTTTTTAAGTTTGTATGTTTGTTACTCAATCACACAAAACCTACAAAACAGATTTGAATGTAACTTGGCACATAGGTAGACGATAACCTAGATTAGCACAAATAATACTTTTCATCCCAAACATTTGTTCCCTTGGGATGCTTTGCACATTTATTGGAAAGCTGTCTGGCACAACGTCACTAGATGGCGATGACACTAATTCTTAACTTAATTATACTTTTCCGCGGGCGAAACTGAGGGAAAAAGCTAGTAATATTATTATTATTATTTTAAATTATAGCTTATTGAATCCTAACTAAGATATAAATGAAAAAGTGTACACACAGGTGTAGAACAGGGCGTGGAGAGCAACATAGACAGCTTTTTATCCTAAATATGCGATTCCCGTGTAACACTGAATAATCGTTCGATTTTTAATCGATAATTAACTATCGATCAAATTTTAATATATTGATCGATATCTCGGATTTTGATTGGCCGAACTGCAGGTGAAGCTAGATTTTATTAGTCGTTATCATTGCAGTAACTTGCCGTTGAGACAGGCTTTACTTATCATATTTTAGACCATCGCTTGATGGTAGAAGCCCGTTGGTAGGTAATGCTGCAGTGAAAAAGAATTGACGCGGGCAGAGCCGCAGGGATAGCTAGTACATATAAATTTAGAGCTCATTAAATTAATAAAATAATTCAAGGTTCTTCAGCTGAATTTCAGAGAAAACTGTTATTTTTAAGTGTATGGGTTCTGCTATGAAAGGCGATTCACTAAGGTTATCGAATCAGAATGTTTCATCATTTAACAAGTACTACACTTGCTAATGTATAGTCATAGATTTATTACTCTATAGAATCTATTTGTATAGTCAATCCGAATCAAACGATCTCTCAAATTACATCAATGCGAACTCCGTCCGACAGACTCATAGAAACTGCGAGATCTAGTTTATCTACTTACAAAATATTGATCAGACGAACCAAAACATGATACTTTATTTTGTATCATGTAATGTTTAATATAACACATTACAAATTTTATTGAAATGGGTTATTGAAAACCCTCACTTTAAAGTGGGCAGCGTCCCGCAGTGTAACGCTCAGGTTTATTAATCTAATGTTATCTATTATGTACTGATGTAAGTACGTACGCTTTTTACGTAAGTACATACTTACTATGTACGTTTTTTACGTGAGTAAAGCCGTCGGTCCCGGTTGTTTTCAATGCTGGAAAACAGTCGTTAAGCCTTGTCGAAGACCTTCGGGTGGCTTGAGAACATTCGACACTGGGTTGGCCAGTAACCCCTCCACCAATCCGCATTGGAGTAGCGTGGTGGAGCATGCTCTAGACCTCCCGCAGCAGTGTCTGTGGAGGATACCCGTGCCCAGCAGTGGGACGTCTATGGGTCGCAGCGAGTAGTAAGTACTTACGTAAAAAAATATCTTTCAGTTTTTGAGCTACAAGATATTTTTAGACCATAAAAGTTATTATCACAATACGATTCGTATGGCAATAGAATACATAAAAATTCAAATAACTTAATTAAATTATTTTAGGATCTTGTCTCACAACAGCACAGCTTAGTAAACAGGTAAAATTGAAAAACCACAAAGAAGGAAATTAATAGACACTGTGTGACATATTTCTATGAAATTGTTGTTTGAGTCTAGATTAAATTAAACGAGGGTTCAGAATAAAATAACACTTTTGTTTTGATATTTTATGTCTTAACTAGTGCGCATATCAAAATTTTTGTTTACTTTGTAAAATATAAATATACAACATATATTTTTTAAAATAATAAGATCTATAAATGGCATATGAAAAATCTATAGTGCCTCAGAAGGTTGACTGAATAGAAAATCAACTGACTTCAGGTTTTCTCTATTAATCTCCTGCATACAGATCTCCTCAAATTATTTTCGTACATAACATAGAAAGTTCATTATTGCGTGCCGCGTGGAATTGAACCTAAACCACCGGTGGCTATCGAAGTCAACTATGTCCGTCATTTAAAAACTTATATCTTTTTCGACCAAATTAGCATGCAAACTCGTTTTGCAAATTGCATTCGGCGGTTGAAACAATCATTACTGAACGGATATCTCTGTATTTCCATCTTTTCCAGTTTTATTTTTATAGAGTCAAGTTAAGAGAGCATGCCACTCACGACAACTGTGACAAACTATCGAGTTTCTTGCCGTGTTTTTCTCGGTAGTATCAACTTTGTGAACCGGCGGTAGATAAAAAAATGTTGACGTTCATTAAGCGTATACAAAATACCATCTAATGAAAAATAAATGAATCTAAAATCTAATCTAAATCTAAACCTTATACAAAACACAAAAGGATTCTGACAGTTGGTCCAGTTAGTAAAATATAAGCCTTAGCTATTCATTATTAAAGTGTAACTTAGGTCACCACACCCGACCAATTCCCGAAAGACCATAATGTTACATAGTAAGCACGATGTATCAATACTGGAAATCTATTTTTTCGTTACTTTTCCAGTTCCAATCGGAAAAATGTGGTTGTCGTATTGGTCGGTCAGTACACGAGTTAACGCGACAACCAGTTTAACGACAAAAACGCATTTGTAACCAGCCATCTTTGTAGGATGATACCTTAAATAATTAACTACTCGTTCGTTAAGGAAATGAGCGGCCGAATGGATGCTCGTTTACTATTCTTTTCGCGACAGTCTTACCAAATATGAAGTGGAAAGACTTGTTCGGCGGAACCAGTTCAGTCATCACTGGCCTAAAAAACTAAATCACTGTAGCGTCCAATCGATTCTTGTAAGGTAATTTGGGTAAATTAAGAATAGGTAAATAAAATAAAATAAATAAATAAAAATAGCCTTTATTCGCTGACCAAAATTACTTAAATTATACTTATAAAAATTTTTTTTTTTAACGATATTATATTTAACTTAAATGCTAATAATTATGTATGATTTTATCCAGCCACCAGGTCAGGTTGTCCTGTTAATTAAGAATACATACTAGAATCACAAATCTCGCCTTTTTTAATCATATAGGTATTATTAGACTTCACATGCCTTCGAGAACATTATGAAGAACTCTCAGGCATGCAGGTTTCCTCACCTTGTCCTTCACCGTTATAGCAAGTGACATTTAATATCTTAAATCGCTCATAACTTAGAAAAGTCATTTGTGCGTGCCGCTTTGGTTTGAACCCAGACCGCTCGAGTGAGAGGAGAGTTCGATAGCTACTCGATAGTCACCGCTGAAGTAGTCCACGGCATAAGTATCTAACACCTAAACCAATTTTTTTAAACATTTTTTTATAAATTTCTAAAGAAAAGGTTTTGTCCCCATAATGATAATGTGGCCCTGATAGTAGAGTTTTCAAATTAGAGCTTATAATTACTAACTTAGATATTACTTTTTTAATTTTCACCGCATTCGCAATAACCACAGACAAAAAAAAGAGTTCTGTCAAACTTCAGGTCCTATTCAGCTGGCAGCGGCACCCTCGCCTGTCATTTTCACGTGTGCCGAAAAAAAAACATGGCGCCCACATATCGACGTATCGCGGTCCAGCGATTGATCAGGGGTCGGTGACCGCTCTCCCCGCCTAATTTGAATTCGCGGCGTATTATGGCGCGGGAGGCCGTAATTGGATAACAATGGGGCGCCAGCGCTACCCCGTGGCACGGGTTGCTTCCCGTAAGCTATGGGGTTAGGCGATTTAGCAATCTTTGTTTAAAGGGTACCTGATAAACCTAAGATTAACGTACAGAGCCTATTCACATTCGTGTACGATATTCGGTCGGCCATCTTAGTTCTATGGTAGCAAGCACCACATCAGACATACTTGGAACGAGACTTTTCTGTACATATTGAGTGTCTGTCAGGGATTGGATAAATAAAAGATAAAGAATATATTTATTTGCTTTCACAAGAATTCTAGTTCTTCGTTAGAGTAGGTACGAGTAGCATACTCGTTTGCTATCCGCAACGTAATGGGGATTATTATATGCTACGTAATTAATTCGTCAGAAGAGATTGTCTACAAGGAAATTGCAATTCGGCCCTACTCCGAAGTCCAATTTCTTTGATTGTACATGACTTACTAGGTCACCTCGACGGCTGTGAATCCTATAGCGTCCGAGGCGCCGAATTCGGCCAAGCGGCATCTAAACTCTTCCATAGGTAGTAATAGGTACCTACTCGTAATAACCAATTTTGAAATCAAAAATGGAAGCGAGCCATTGGGCTCCTGCTTACGCATAATCCGTGGCGCGGCATAACTAGTTCGAATCCCCGCGATTCAGCCGGGCACGTTCAGGAAACTAATAAGGTTGTTTGCTGAGACAATAGCCGTTGCATTTGAATGCGTTTGTTTTCGTTCTCGCGTTCCTTGCGCGGGCTATCTTATCTTTATGATTACCTGGTACTCTGGTAGTATCTTTAAAATAGTCTTGAGCCTAATAATTCAGTATTCCCAAGTAATTACTGGCGCATTTTGATGACTCCTTTGAAATATGTAGTTGGTAAACGCATAGGTAAGCAAACGTAGCTAGGAACACAGAGTAAATATAATTCTATCTAAAACTGTTCTTATTAGTAATCCTTGACAGGTTTATGTTATCAGGAATTTGAACTGATCATACCAACGTACCACGTGATTATATATCAACGCATCACAACTCATTAAAAACCGTTCTTTATCCACCAGGACTAGATGTTTTTCACACAACGCTAAACAAAACATTTTCGCAAGTACTAATTTTAATGCCAAAATGTATTGTTGACAATCCTATGGGTTATGTTAGTCCATCTAACTATAAGTAAGTCAATATTATATATCTACTGTGGCCTTATTTATCATCGATTTCCTTTTCTTACCATACACGGCTTACACAAACTTGCGCGAGCTTCATATCAGCAAAGATAAATTGTCTAGACACGCAACATCGCGAGATTGCGACCGAACAAGCGCTCAACCCCTGCACTTTAAAATATCAACCCTACACTACACCCGGTTATAATTTAAAGTAAACTGCGCGCATCGAATCGCCCAAAAACTCCCGAACGCTCCGACGCAGATTTCAATGTATTACGAGAGCCATTCTCACGAGAGCCGCCCGCGCCCCGCTGTCGGGGAGACGTGTAAAATGTTTCGGGTCCAAGTATAATGGACACCGACCCCCCCACATTAAGGCGCCCCGTATAAAACGCGTAATAGAATTTCAGCGGTGACGACTGGTGCCTCCCCGCTGCCCATCTAACATTGTTAGCGCGCGCATGCGTGGTGCCATCAGCGCGTGCCACGTCCCTGAACGTCCCATCAAGCGATGTCTCCCCCCAGGAATAAGCACTTATGACAGCGCAAACATAACTATGTACATAGAATATTTCGTGTCGCCAAATGTTTGCGTCATATGGAATAAAATCTAAATTCAGGTTAGTTGTCACAAGCTGTATAACTAGATTCAAACCCCTTTGTATTTTTTTAGATGGAAATAACAAACGACAATATCAGTTTCGCCTCTATCGAAAGTTATG
The DNA here is from genome assembly GCA_944567765.1 of Carterocephalus palaemon. Lineage (NCBI taxonomy): Eukaryota > Metazoa > Arthropoda > Insecta > Lepidoptera > Hesperiidae > Carterocephalus > Carterocephalus palaemon. The sequence goes on along the minus strand of OX155655.1, from coordinate 2,480,145 downwards.
TTTTTAAGGTTACTCTAGTAGGTGGTGTTCGGAATCATGTGTCAGGAAATAAGTCGAATCTCCAATATAAAATATTTACCGCGCATGCGTGGTGCTATCAGCTGAGAGCCAAATCCCTGAAAGTCCTATCAACCGATGTGTCCTCTCCCCCAGGAATAAGCACTTATGACTGCGCAGACATGTAGCTCGCTTTATAGAAAATTCGAATTCAATCGCAATTATTTAGTATTAATCGCCAAATGTTATGGCGAACTGTGACGTGTGGCCACGGGTTGTTCGTGTGAACGTGTTCTCGTCTAAGCATTATACATATGTATATGAGTTTTCTCGTCTAAACATTATACTACATATATGAGTTTTTAAGGGTTGAAAAAAAAACGGGATTGGCGACTTTCATCTCAGACATGACTCTTTTGAAGGACTCTTGAGTAGGTACCTATCTATCCATCAGCCTTTTGTGGTTCACTGCTGGACATAGACCTCTCCTAAACGACACCACTCCGACCTCTCCTGTGCTTTCTGAATCCAGCGGTTTCCCGCCGTCTTCTTCAGGTCGTCTGTCCACCTTGTCCTATAATGAGAAATATATTGAAGAGTAGATACTGGAGATATTTTGCTGGAAAATATCTTTAATACCAGCGCAGGTCTGCACTGGGGTTAGTTTTTTTTGCTAATAACCTGTGTAAACCACGTTAGTTACGATCACTTTGCTCGCAGCTAGCGAGCACACAGAAAATAACACTATTAATATGATGTAAGCTAAAAAATTTAACGTAGACAACGTAGGAAAACGAATACATCTCAACGCGAACTTAAATGGAAAATCCGACGTTATGACAGTTGAATGGTTGTATGTATTATCCAAAACAGTTTAACGTTGATACAACATAAATCTGTGAAAACAACTGTATCCAAAAAAACTGCCATTAAAATATTTCAGGAGAAACAGAGGGGCCGAAAGTATGCAATAAAATGTACTTAGAATTTTACGCCGCGCCCGATGGATAGACTTCAAAGTCGGTTTACAATATCCACTGCTCGCGGGTAGGTAAACATTAATAAACGTTCAACTCGAAATAGCACTGGGACCAGTTAATAATATTGGACTACCTATCGGAGTAGCGCGGCATCATAAGCTATTATTTATTACTGACTGCCTAAGTTTTATTTTTAAAATAAATAAAAATAAAACGAAGTATATCTTCGATATTTTGGCCAGAAGCGTTGGCGACCTCAAGACCCTATCAAAGATTTAACGCAATCTTCTGGCCTAGTCTTGAATTCAATATCAATTCTGATCCTATTCTAAACCTCATTCAATCTAATCAGTACGTCAAATTTAATTCGTAGGTACTCTTGATTAGCATTGAATTTCAATGTAGGGAATGATTGCGTAGTAACAAGTTCCATAGAGTCAGTGACGTTTAGTTACAGAGTGATGAAGTATGAAAACGACAAACTGCGCTGGTCATTTAATAGTTATCAAGAGTAGCAAAATCTTATATACGTCCTAATTCAGATATCAATCGCTTAATATTGTTTTCAAGAGTAGGCCTATATTTTTATTAATTCAATTGTGAACATTTGAAGCAAATACGAAACAATTCGTTTGAAATTTAAGAAATATTCAAATAAACATCTATCGCATATTCCAAGGGATATTATTTATTTAATTATTTTCAGGGAACACCTACAACTCAAAATATAGTATTAAGGCGAGTTACTATTTCTTAGTTACAGAATCAAATAGTATTTGATTTTGACAAATATGACTGACTTTCAAAAAGACTCAATTAGGGACTGGGATGGTCCTAATTGAGTATGTTTGAAATCCTGTTAGTTGGTGTTAGTAATAGTCCAGTTAGTACTTGTTATTATGAGTCTCGTTCTAAGTCAGTCACAGATGTGTTGCTACCCTTGAGGACTAAGATGGTCGCCTCTAAAAGTGTAACCGGAAACCACACCTTTCCAATCGGACCATAATTGCCTTTAAAAACAATTATTACACGGCAGAAATGGTACTAGATACCGTGGCGGACGGTGGTACTGCCCCGGGCGAACTCTATATGGAACCAATTGACTTTCATATAAAACCTATTTGGTTCCCTATAGGCTCTACCACCTACAACTAGGAAAACGGGCGTGATCGAAAAACCTGTCTTCTAAAAAAACCACCACGCCACATTTTACTCGCAGTCTCAACAATGCATCCCATAAACAACGTAACCGGAACATAAATTGGACGCATCTTAGTTCCCAGGGCTTGCGGCGCGGCGCCATGAACGATGGGAGGCGTGAAACCAATTTAGTAAAACACCATCGTCTCTACAGGTACGCATTCCAGAATCGTCGGGACCGGAGAGAGAATTCTAGTAGAAGTAACTAATATAATCATATATTAGTAGTAGTCAATACTAATAATATAAAGAGGAAACATTTGTTTGTAATGTTTTCACACAAAAACTACTGGACCTATTTCAAAAAACTTTCGCCATTAGAAAGCTGCATCTTCACTGGTGTCATAGGCTATATAGTATTAATAGGTGTAAACGAAACTATTGTTATGTCTAATTCCACGCGAGCGAAGCTGCGGGCGCCCGCTAGTAGTGAATATTACTTTATTTGTATGGTTTAGTATTGATCAGATTTATCGAATCAAGCCGCACCGATCGCGGTCGGGAGTAGTAATAAAAGGTTTTGTTTGATTCAGATCAAACTGAAACTATACATAAAATTTAAATTAAAGTGGAAATTATCCGCCGATATCATGTGCGTCTACGAATGGTTAGAGCTGCATACTCGTTTTGGCTTTCGTTACTTTGCATTGGATTAATTAATAAACAAGAATAAGTCAGAAGTATCCTTGAACCGACGAGGTTGTATGAAGACACTGATGAAGCGAAAGTGTGCTACTTATCTGGTACATAGGCACTCGTACTTTGATCCAGACTCAAATAGAGACTGGGGGTGCATCCATTTAGCAGAGGGTATTATTAAAAAAACGTGGAATGAAGTATGGCAGAGCGACACCCCTGAGCCACCTGGATGACCAGCTAATAGTCCCTCCATTACTCTAATCAGGACTTATGGTCCAGGCGCGGCGGCTACCAAAATTACTCTTCGTTAAAACGTAACGTAATGGCCACTCCAATTTGCACTTTTCCACTCTTTTCAGTGTTTTCTCATTTATCTATTGAGATGTCTGCGAACTTAGTCCAGAAACTTCCACCATGTTCTCTAATACATAACACGGATATAAGCAATATACATAGTGCGATATCAACCCTGTATAGAGCACTAGAAATAAGAAGGTTAACGAAATACGTTCTACTATGCTGGTCAAGTACGAGATGTCTTGGCAGCCTCTACTCGTCTATGTCATATGGAACAGAATATTACGGAACTCTCATTCGTTATATATCCACGATCAATTTATTCAAAACTCTCATATTCGTAAGTTAAAAACAAAGTGGCCAGCACTGTACTTCTTGGAGCTCTTGAATAATCGAATTCAGATTCATTTGTTTTTCATTACTTCCTCTATGGTATTACGTATTTGATATTTGTGTAACGTCATTACATTTTAATTACACTGTAACAAAGGCTTACCAGCCTACCACAGAGGAAATAATAATTAGTGAGTACAAATTAGTATTCTTTACATTTTAACCATAACAACCATGGTTTAACGAATTAATGCAACCATAAATGATGACCTTCTCGATTTTGTGGCTTCAACCGTGAAGAGACCATACCTATACCATGTTAATATATATACCTTTCAATTAGTACCAATTTCATTGTAATTTTCAACAAGACTTTGAATCGATGTAAATAAGAAATGAGATTATTTCCCAAGCCATTGTTGCAATGTCTCACGCCCTTCGCACACCATTGACCTACAGAACTCCAAGGTACTATTAGGAAGTGAGCGGCAGACACTCGCCTTAGGAGGTCTATGGTTTCGTTAGTCTGTGGTAAGACTTTTAAAAAAAAATCCTTATAAAACTAGTGGCCTGATAAAATATCGCCGTAAGTTAACTTAGCTGAAATCTTATTTTTGAAATCAGTCCAGTAGTTTTTGTGTGAAAGCATTATAAACAAATCTTTCCTCTTTATAATATTATATATATTAAGTATAAGTATAGATTTATTATGCCATTAGTACTAACACGTACTAGACATCAGTCCCGAAGTACGACCGACCACGTATCTCGCCCAATGCGACTAATTCTTGGTCACAATTACGCAACGCAGTTCGTAATCTGCAAAGCAAACAGGGGTCGGGTCACCCAGCGCGCCCACTTTGAATTTCGAACAGTTGGTTGTGTTCTGTTTATTTTTTGTTTTTTTATACCTATACCAGCTGACCCGGCAAACGTTGTTTTGCCATATAAATAATTTTTGGTTGATCGTAGAGGGTTGAAAATTCAGGGTTGTATGTATTTTCTAATGTTGTATCATAAAAAAATAAAAACAAAAAATTTCGTCAAAAAATTAAAAAAAATATTTTGGGGTGGACTACCCTTTATAGGGATGAAAAATAGATGTTAGCCGATTCTCAGACCTACTGAATACGCATATAAAATTTGGTAAAAATCGGTAAAGCCGTTTCGGAGGAGTACTGCAACAAACATTGTGACACGGAAATTTTATATATTACAAGAAGATAGAACACGATCGATAACGACGTTTTGCTACAGACAGCCTGTTTGCCACTTCAGATTGACTCTTTTAGAAATTACGTGCTTAGGACGTAAACATAAATAAACAATTCAGCTAGATAGTTATAAAATAAATTGCGGCAGTCTGGCAAGCAATTAAGTTTCAAATAAAATAAAGAAAATAAATTTATCCAAGTAAGTCAAGGAAGTCGAGTAATCTGCAAAGCCGGGTCACACCGCGGTCACGTTTGAATTTGGAACCGAGTTGCATTATTTTTTCTTCCTGCGGCCCTGACTCGTAAGCTGTTTTGTGGTCTGTGCCTCTGTGGTTCTGGTAAAGTTTGCACGGAATAAATTGTTCGGAGCCTTTTGTAGCTTCATTTGAAACTCGTAGTTTGCTTTGCTTAGCACACGGTGTAAAATTTAATTCTCTCCTGCAGCTTTTAAAACAGACTTAATGATGCTCTTAGAGTAACGTGGAAGCTGGAATGTAGACTGCGGCAATTATACCCAGCCAAGTCAGTTCACTGATAACCTGTATTACCAATTTATATTCCATCCTCATGCAAATGCAAAATAAATTACTCAATCTACTTGCACACATAGTTGAGTAAAAAATAAAGTACGGCACAACCAGGCACAACACTGGAGCATCCGGTTATCATTATCACGTTTGAAAATAGAACGCACGCGACGCAGCGAGCGAGTAATCGGGCAAAGCTTTTAAATGCGTCCAGTATAAGGAGAGCTCTCGGTTTATATGTCCATTTCCTCCAATGGCCTGTTTTATGGTTACGCGAGGGGGGAGGTGGGTTCAGTTTACGGTGGCATTAGTTTAAAGGCCCCGAGGCATGCTCACATGTGTTCACAGATAAGCGATGGCATCCCTCGAAACTTGTTCATGCCGATAACTTGGTCGATAGAGGTACCCAACCTACGTATTGTTTGAAACGCAAAAACTCTCGTGTTTGTTCGAAATTAAATTTGTTCAAGTAGGTGTCATTTAATAGATCTGCTTAAAGTATAATTTTTATTTCGATTTAAGGTTATTGTTTGTTGTTATTTAATCGAAGGAACGTTACAAATTGAAGACCATACTACAGCTAGGAAAATAACATCGGGCGCCTTTTGATTAAGTTGTCGGATGACTCAAACAAGACAATGGGATGATGACTCAAGACACTGGGTTCTGCGGGAGAACACAGCCGAGCGGATTGGACCGATTAGGGAAGGCTAAAATCTTATAAAACTGATGAAAATCTTAAAAAGCGAATCACTATTAATATTTTTATTCATTCATTCAGAATCAGAATAGATTTTTAGTTCTCATGGTTCACATAGTCCTTGAGTTTGCTATGAATCCATCTCTACATGAGTCGATATATCACTCTGTCCCAAACTTAAATTCATATACATATACTCTACATCCAGTTCTTTTTTAATTTCTGATCTGTCTTTATATACGGCCTTAACATAGTTTATTTAATGATACATGTAATGTTTGGGCCGTAGCTGTTAAATTACGTGTAAATATTGTATTAAATAAATAAATAACAACTCGTTATGTCTGTTTACTATCATTTTTATTAATATTGCAATGTAAAATTGTAAACTTGTGCAAAAAATGTTTACCAAATAAGGCACCTCAAGAAAAATGGGGTATTCCTACCTACATAGTATTTCTCCCGTATCTACCTAATGTAGACCGATTAACAAAGCACCACACCGTCAGCTGTACCAACCACCCAACTGCCAACAGACCCCCTACATAAATTTGGTCTCTAATTCAGAGCCAAAGGACCCGGCGAGGGCTCCAAAGATCGATATCAAGACTGTTGGCGTCAAATACCCCTCCCAATCAACGTGGACCTCTCGTATTTCATACCGTCCCCTTGCGGCCATTAAGAGGCTGTAAAAGAAGAAGGGAGCTCCAGTTATACTGGTGGCCTTTATGGCATTCGTGACGCATCTGTTCCGTCCGATGCGTTCGCTTTGGCAGTGCGCTCGCTTACAATTCGGGTTTTGGACTTGAAAGAGTTAAAATATTGTAGTCTTACTTTATTTGAATGATGAGACATTAAAAATTATTTATGATAGCTGAAATACGATTGTCTGATTTAGGTTAACTATATTTGTATAAGAAACTCATATCAACATATCCTAGTAAAACATCATTCATATGCTCAGAAATGCTAGGTTAAATAAAAAATATATCAGTTTTTATTTTTACAATACAGACAGGAAAAACAATCCTAGAGTGGGCGCAAAATTAAGGCGAGGATAGTAGAATTCGCCTCGTAGGATTAGAAAGAGAAAGCGAATGGGGGAGGACTCTGAAACCAGTCTGTTGTGGTGACAGGCAGCAGCTGGCAAGCCTGTGACGAGTTCTTTGCGACGACATAATATGCAAATTATTTATTTGAACACGTAAAAGTTTCTTAAATTGGTTATAAATTTTTTTGATAGTTATTTAAGACGGACTACCAAGTACATATCGCCAAGTTGTCGTTCATCCCATCTATGTCTCCTACCTACCTAAGTAGATTTTAAGTATCTTTTCATACAAGTCCTACTTTGAATTAAATTTTAGTTCACGAATGAAAGAAAACTCTAACTATACTATTATTTGCTACCTAACCTTGGAGTAACAAGTATCTGAGCATAATTTTTAGTAGCTATGATCCGTTTATTGCCGGTATAGAATTCAATGTCTTAAACTCTGCCATACATGAATGTCACGTGTGTTTAAATATAGATATTTTGAATGCGAACCTGTAACAAAATAAATCAGAAATCAATAACACACATCGTTATTTGTCAAAAATACAAAAAAGGTATTAAATAAAACTGTAGCAAGCATGTTTCATTTCAATATTATCTATTGTAACAAGTGTTAACTGAACTCTAAAATCGAAGCCGAATTCCAAAGCTTTCATAACATTTTATTAATAGGTTACATTACAAAGAGCTTCGGCCTCAAGTGGGCTACTACCTTAAGTTCGAAGACCTTAAGTTTGAAGTCCATAAGTGTGGGAAGAGGGCATCGGATGCTCCCAGGCACTTATCGACTGGCATCATGTGCTATGAACACTTGTATTTCAGGCGCTGGTGTGTGTGAACGATGAGAGTCATTACCAGATTCATGGAAACTCATAACCCTTTCCAATTCACTTTTTGTCCTTATAGTTTACGAAAACGGAAGGGATGTAGCTGTAGCAAGAAATAACAACTAATTCCTGTAAGCGTAAATGTGGCAAAACCACCTAATTTTCAGTATCATCCCACCCGTACCATTCTCATATTAGCTCAATATTAGATAATTCTAACCAAATCAAGAATGCCTTTTTTCCTGGTTCTTCCATCCACGGAAGATGGTTTTAAGTTCTTCTGCCTGTCATCTGTTCTTTCTTACACGCCATGCTTATATGGTTTATAATCAATTCATAACACACAAGTCATTTGTTTAATCTCAGCGAAATTTACATAGGCCGTTTATCATCGCATTAACAAACATTGAGTCCGTCCCATAAACAAACGCCCACAGTTGTCTATTTGCTTTTTGTTTCAAAACAAACTGAAGATTATCAACGGGCGAGTCACGGGCGATAGCATCGCGATGACGCTCCAGAAAAGGATGGTTGAACCTGATTTCGACTGGAGTAGTATCGCCATCAATCCGAATAAATGTTCTATTATATCCTTCATTTTTGCCGTATCTTTTAAGCAATGGGCATCTATGTCGTCTTCACTATCACATGACTGGGACTAGGTAAGTATCATAAGCACTCTTAACAGAAACGCTTTATTTAGCAAACATAGATGGAGGTTGTGGGATTTCACGTCCTTTAGAACGTAAAGAGGAATGAGAAATTTCTGGAGTTTTCAGTAGTGAGCCAGAGATTGGTAGTAGAAGATGAATAAAAGAATGTAACGTTACTTGGAAAAGTCAGGAACCTCCAACAGGTCGAACATTCCGGTATTACAGTTTTTGTGAGGCTATTCAGTCGACATCGAGGGTTCCGTTTAGGATCAAATCAATTCGTCAACGATACGACTAGTTCACTGAACTATGTACTTCTTTAGCATTTTAAAAGGATACTTCTAGTATTAGTGTGACTATACGGCATTGCCCATGTCACCTGTGACAAGTTTTGAGCAGAATGGTATCACATATCAAAGAAAAAGGTTAATAAATTAAATCTTTAAAAAAATTAAATTGTTCAGTCTCTGGTCTGCTGGAAGAGACTTCTTTTTGGGAATAAACAGGACCTATTTATTTCGTTGTTTTTCATGTACATATAAATAAATAAAAAAGGGAACGTAACTAACAACTAGGCGTAGTTACTAGTGCAGGTTAGGGCGTAACCGGATTCCTAAGCATTTTATTAAAAAAATCTTGGAATTAGTGCACTTAAATAAGGTGAGAATTAGCTTAGAGAAATTCTTGTATATACATATTAAACTAGCCAATGACAAGAAGAGGCAGTATTTCAGGAGGCCGCCGCTTATCACGGAAGATTAAATTCAATAAGACACAATTTAACCTCAACTTTGGTTGATCTAAACCTCACACCCTTGTTATACTATATGGTGTACGTACTAACAGAGTTATCCGAAATTCAATCAAACTCCTCTAGGCGCTCCCGACGTCGGATTAAAACGAATTAGCTCACGTCAACTTCAGTATTTATAACTATTACACGTCTTATTATTTCAACAATAAGGTTCGTTTTACAACGTCACGTTATACTCCCCACTATGAAGGAATATAACCTTAAAACATTGATTACGATTTGAAACCATGTGCTTATGTTCTTGATGTAAGGAATTTCAATATGTTTCGAGGTTTTCAGGTTCGTGTGTGGCGTTCAGTGGAATTAGGACGATCAGTAAGGAGTCAAACTCAGTCAGATATGAAATTAATTTTTCTCAACTACTGCCTACAAGGATACTAACATTTATGCAAACACACATTGAAACACTTTGTTGAGGAGGGGAAGATGGACAAACCAACAAACCATTTATATATTAGTAAGGATTGAGAAATGTATGGATTGAATAATTATTTTATGATTGCCAAGTTCTGTAACCTGAGGCCAAGCACATAAATTACTGCTGACTGATCTGACATCAACTCTCTAAGGAAATGCTTTGATTGCATGATACGTCAAACGGCAATTTAAAAAAAATCTGCACGATTGGTATTCAACCAATTATATGCTTTTCAATAATAATTATAGAGCACTTATCGTTTTTCTCGAATACATATTTAAAATTATACGATATTGCCAATGCTGAATACTTACTGATCGATAGTCGAGCCAATATAAATTCTCTATCTGCTTTATTAGACGTGTCTGTTATTTTAGGCATGAAATAATACAGATAAATAAATAAATCAGACCACCCTGTTACACTTCAATAAAACCAAAAATTACCTCAGTGTCTGAAGACGAAAGTTTTCGAACAGTGTGTGTTGCCAGCGATGACATATGGATCCGAGACGTGGTCCTTTACCGTCGGCCTCATTCGCAAACTCAAAGTCGCTCAGCGTGCTATGGAAAGAGCTATGCTCGGTATTTCGCTACGAGACCGGATTCGAAATGATGAAATCCGTAGACGAACGAGGGTTACCGACATAGCTCGCCGAGTAAGCACGCTGAAATGGCAATGGGCAGGCCACGTCGCTCGTAGGACGGACAACCGATGGGTTAGAAAGGTCCTCGAGTGGAGACCACGGCTCGGGAAACGGAGCACAGGCCGCCCTCCAACCAGATGGACTGATGACCTGAAAAAGTCGGCGGGAAATCGCTGGACTCAGAAGGCACAGGATCGGGAGGAGTGGCACCGATTAAGGGAGGCCTATGTCCAGCAGTGGACTCTGAAAGGCTGATGGATGGATGGATGGATGGATGGATGGAAAACCAAAAATTACATATTTACATACCGCATAAATGTGTAGTTGACAGGTACATCCTCAGAGAAACGCAATGGAGTAACGTAACCGAAGTTAGGAAGAAAGTTAAGAGCTAAGAACCAACCGATATGCCATGTTTCTCAATTATGTGTACCCTAAAAAGGCCCTAAAACCACCTAACACAGTCCGCAGTCCCCTTCTTAACCCAATGTCAGTAGACAATGTATTAATTTAAGCTCATTATAGAGGTACTTTTGGGAAAATATGTAAATAAAAAAAAATAATAAATAAATAAAATAAAAATAAATAAAATATGAAACTGTTTGTACATGAACTCATTAGCTCTAGAATTAGAGTGTATTTTTAAATTGAACGCAAATGGATCAATCGATTTCACGATAAAGTTAGAATGTACTGATCATTCGAGACCAGAAACAATGATTCCTTCAGCACAACAGGCATAACAGGTTCTCTACCCGGATACCAGCGTCCGCAAAAAGTTAATCGATCATTTTATCCTTAGTACCCGTAGTAAATTTACGAGTAGGTAACAGTAATTTTCTCCCATAATATCCATCACTGGTCCGTTAGAGCGTTTTTCCTCAGATAATGGGAATATAGTCCACCACTTGCCGTGAATCTTCTCAGAACATATTTGAGATGTCACGGTCATCGCACGATCGTCTCTTTCTCTTTCTGTATGACTGGAATCCGCTAGTCAGTTAGTTTTTCATTGTAACACAGGTTGCTATAGATAGATAATGGTCGTAACAGGTTCTTACTACTTCTTACCACCCGGATGCCGAACAAAAACGCCAAGTCAAATAATTATTCTTCAAACATAACGTAAAAACTTAATGTTAACTTATACGTATATATTTGGGTTGCAATTATAGGCATTCCCAGATTCCTCTTGGATGTAGGATTGTTTGTTTGAATATTCCTTAAATTTGAATAATTCCGATTATGTATGTCTTTGAGCTGGTTTGCTTCTTTCGCCGATTGCAAGGTGTAAACGAAACTGTTGTTTTGACTAATTCCACGCGAGCGAAGCTGCGGACATCTTCTAGTGAATAAAAAAAGTTTGAAAACAAATCGTGTACCCCTCAAAACCCAACACTGACGACGTCGTTATTAACCGTCATTTCCCAAATCTATAATACATAGTATAGAGTAGATGAAATTAATATCTCATAACAGCTGCCGACATGCAACTTTAGTAGACCTCATATAAAAAGACGCATGCAATCGCATCAGATACTCGTGCTTCTAATTGGCAAGACCCTTTCAACACTAGCTATTCATGTATTTTTCTATGAATGATTGGATACTTGGTATTTTAAGTAAAAACGAAAGTACTTATCATCTGATATGCGAATGCGGCGGATTAAGCAATTAACGTTGGAATGGAAAATTTACACATAACATTAATAAAATTGAGCTTCCAAGAACAACAATTAATAAGTGGCAGCTGGGTCAATTTAATGCAGAATGATTATGTACACGGAATAACACTGACTCACAGACAAACGTTTAAAATTTAATAGGAGTAATTCAAGTAGAAAATTAAAATGTTAATAATTTATACACTCAATAATATTTCTATAATATTTGGTTGTTTTTACATAATACAAGTTATGAGAACATTGAGAACTGAGAAGCACGATTTCAACGCATAAAAATAAAACTTAAAAAGGTATATTTCACAGCTTAGGCCTATTATGCCGAGCGATTCAGATATAATGCTGATATATTTGTAACTTATAGAAACTTACCAATATCTCTAAACAAACATGCAATATTTTACGAATATTCTGTGAACACAGAACTGGCTCGAACTCTGCCATAGATCGTGCAGTCTCCTTACCCTCCACGTGCAGGCTCCAAAGCGGTTTTTGTCGGACGCACCGCAGGTAGGATTGACAAAAAAACCCTTTGAAAACCAGACTGCTTTCTCTCTGAGGGGGTAAAATTTACCCAGGGCCGACCGAAACTCAACTCTATATCAAACATCCTTGAATCCAAAACTCAGAAGTCTTACACTGCAAACTACGCTGGGGTCTAATGACACGCAAGAGTTTTTTATGCGATTATCATTGTGTTACAGTTAATTAGTGTTGAATTGGAGTTTTTTCTGTAAAACATCGATCGCAACGTTGCCGTTAATAAACGAAAATTGAAGCAATTTGACAAGTTCGCACGCGAAACACCGTTGCCTGAAATGCTAAAGTTTGACAGTGTTTGTAAAATTGATGGAAATAAGTCACGAATTCACGCTTAAACAGCACAGATGGTGATGAATTTAGAAACGTATTCTGAGTTGGAGCCAACATTTTCGCTATGGTTTATAGTGTTTAAATCGGGATGCTAGAAATGATAACAATTCCCGTCTTTATTCTGGCACCCTGTTTAAATTTATTTGATAAATAACAACTAATAATACAAAACAACTCGATAGATTGAACGAAACTACGCAATGCTGGTAGTGGTACTGCATAATAAATCAAAGCACAAAGAACTTTTTTGTCAATACACGCACGATCACAAAGACTACAATTTCTTTGCCATAAATCATCGTCCATCTTTGGGTTCGGTCGAATCATTAGGCGTAATTTAGCATCACGCAGATCAAAAAGATAAGTCGACTGAGGTCCCTCGGCATGTCGGCTATTAGGAGTTGCCGCCAGACGCTTCCGACGTGCTGCCAAAGTTAACAACATAAATCCTTAGCAGTAAGGTGTCGAAATACGTAAGGCTGCCAAATCACCCACGGACTGGTCTAACACGTTGGCAGTGGTTCCGCCGGCTCTGCCAAGCCCGCAACCCCAGGTGCTGTGCCAACTACTCTTTCCATCCAACTTTTTGTACCAAAACCAATATTGCAGATATTGTAAAGAATTTCTGTAGCGGGCACCGCAACAAACGTCTGCTCCACGCCCATGTTTATATCGGAAATTGCTTCCACAATATTGCTTGTCCCCGGGCGAAAATCGTTGCGACCTATATCGAACTACATAGTTAAATACCAAATTTTAATATCCTACGTCTTCCAACAAAATAATACTTCGGTGTTCATTAAACACGAATATTCTAAAAGTAACAGTGAACCGTTAAAAGATAAAAATAATAAAGGCCGCATCTTTTATCGCGTCAATCCCTTTTATAGGACGCAATATTCTAATCCGTACAACAAAAACTTTACTTCCACGAACCCTCGACTAGGACGTAAAAAATACCACGTACAGGAATCAGGTGAACCATCAACTAAGTTTTATCTTTAAACCTCCCATTGGGTGGGAAGGAGGCATTAAGTTTAATACATATTAAGCCGCCAAGTTGCGATGGGTGGGGTGTGTCAGGCCCCGTGAGCTGTTTTCCCGATTCTTCCTCGGGCCGTGTTATAAAGTTATCGTCAAATTAATACGGGCGTACTTTGTTGTTTATTGCGGCGGTCGAGATCGCTTTATGGCGTCTGCTAGCGTTCCGTCTATGGGTCGTTTTGCGAATGCGTCGGTATTACATGAGATCATCGGTGCCTTGATGTAGGTACTGGGTTCACATATACACTACGTCTTTGCGAGAACAAAAGAGAAGGGACGCTTTGATTCGAATTAATTAACACATAAGGTTAAACGTTCGTGTAAATACGCGCGATTACTAAACTAATTGGATTTAATATGGCCGCTTTTATATCATCATAGACTAGCCACCATGCCTTAAAAGCCTTGAAACGATCCAAATTCAAAACAGTTATTTTGAAAATGCAATAAAAACAGTTCTTCGAGACATCAAAAAGTGATTAACAGAATTTATAATAGCGAAGGCGTCTAAGGGCAGGTAAGAGCAATTTGTTTTATTATTGATACAAGTTATTGCTCCAAATTACAGATGATTGTGCGGTGCGTTTCGGGTCGGGACGGCCCCGGTCGTGCTTGGGGGTTATTTATAGTTTTGATTGCCATTCTATCTCGGTAAGTGTTTTCCGTTGTTCTATCTTATCTTGCTGTAATAATGGCAAGATGTTTTGTAAAATTACAAAATTAGTAATTAGCATTGTAATTTGTCAATATACCTTAGAATCAATTTTGGATTTATATTGCAATACTTGTTTAGCCAGTTCATCAGAGTTGTTCTGGCCTCAAAATCTTTACTCAAAGAAACTGTTTAAAATCGTTTCGACGTGCTATCTCGAAATCTGGTTTTATCATGCAAGGTTTAAGACAATGGCACCCACCTGGTTATTTGTGGGGTCAGTGGTATCATTAAGAGCCGCGGTGGGTGCGGGATCCAGCGGAAGTGAATTGTTACCATTCTCATTCGGATTTTATTGTTGGACGATGACGGCACTAGAAGTCTTTTTGCTCCTTAGTTCAGTTCCGAGCAATTTCACACATAGTGCTCCTGGCTCACCATTTGGCTGGTACATACATGGGCCCTCCTCGAGTATATAGAAGATAGTTAACAACTGGCTTGTGAATTATGATAAAAACATTGCTGTTTTATAATTTTAATGTTTCTTAATTCAGCGACGTAACATTTGGTATTTTTAAAGCAGGTTTAAGAATTATATGTGACTAAGTGAGATATCTGCGCTGCACTGTCGATATACAGTACATACATATCACTAAGGTTACTCCGGTTTATCAGTTTCAAGTGATTGTCGTTTTAGTGAATTATGAGATAATTTATTTCTATATATTCATAACGCACACGTATACATACATACAGCCCTTATTGATGTTCAAAGTTTAGTTATAAACTTCAATATCAATACATTTTTTTCCGAAAACTATTCCTATTCTGTTTCACATACACAAAATGGTATGTTTATCAAGATTCCATTCCATCAAGCAATAAGTATTTTGGACATATCTTAGCTATCGAGTGAGCTCTGTAAATTTATCAATAGCATTTGACATGGTTACGGCTATCGCTGGGATCTATGCCGTCGGAACTGGGGCACATCGAGCATCGATATCGATAGGCAGTCGATAGCGATTACCCGTCGCGTGGTTTGCGTAAGAGCTGTGCTTCGGTGAACAGTTGATCTGAATTAGGATATACAGTAGAGGTGCCATTACTACTCCCTGAGGAACGAATAATTTAAAATAATTATTAATTTTCGAGTCAAGGATTTTCATAGGAAGCCTGATATTTAGCCAAATACGTTAATAACAGCTAAAAATTTGCGGAAGTTATTACTTTTGCAATTAGAGTTGGTATAGAATAGGTGCTACGATTTATTTTTACTACGTCCTTCAAGAGAAAAAAAAGGTATAATAATATTACGAAAGAAAACCACAAACTTGTAAGTAAGAACGAGTTTTATCCTAAAAAGTATGTATAAAACAGAATTACATTTAGCTAGGATTGAATTCTTGCTGTAAACCATGTATGAAGATTTTACAATAAGGATCAAATAACTCTTGGAAAGATTGCAGCGATTGAGTGAAATGCTGACGATATATCTTCCGCTGTGCACATTCAGATAAACGCCTTGACGTCAGTTGGATCCGGACAACAATGGGACGCAGGTAAGTGAGGTAACAAACCAGATATTTTAAAGCAAACTTAACTCGACTCAAGGTCCGTGTTCTTGTTTAAAAAGCGGATTGTCCTTCTTTTAAAAGTACTTCTTTGCAAACCTCCTGTAAGTACGGTATATGAGTGTAATAGATGTAAGTTTTGTATGTTAGGTTGTCTTCTGTGGTAGTATCGTTACTGTCACACTCGTAGTTTAGGTAGTTTATTGATTTGTTACTTCGTTAGTAATTGCAAATAAACTGGTTTAACTTATTTGAACCGAAATGGAATTTGGAAGACATGGATGAATGAATGGAATTTATAATAATTAAATCGACATCGGTATTATTCAATATTTGTTACTTCATAAGTGATTTTTTATAAACTACAATAAGATTGCATTGAAATTCATTTTTTTAAATATCGTATTGATTTAAGATAGCGAATAAGCATAAAACACCACCCATCTGCTGCGTCTTATGACAATTGTAACAGGACATGAAAAAGACTATAGGAACTGGAATGGTTAGTCCAGTGAGCTGAGGGCGGGGTAATATATGTTGTAGTTCGTTAGTTGAGGTATGAGGATAATAGTGATAGCAACAGTTAGTGACAGTTATTCCTATGATGAAGATCTCGGAAGTGCGAACTGCACTAGTTCTGAATCCAATCGAATACCTACATACTACATACCTTGAATTATTTTTTTTAAGAAAGAATTTCAAAGTACATACATACTGACTCTTACAATTTATTCACTGAACTAGTCCCACAGCTTATTCAGGTCTGATTTTGTAGCGGACAACCGAACTCGATCCGAAACCAGTTCTCGATTGCTTTATTGGTGTTTTATGGGCCTCGGTAGCGGCTGCATGCTGATTTGAGACGCCAATTCTACGGGAAATGATATAATTGTAACTACATTGCATTATTTATCGACTAATTAATTACGTATTATTTTAATTTATAAATTGTTTTGCTATAACATTTTATTATGTTTAAGTGGAACCTCATTGCAAGAAAATAATGGTTAATTTTTACGTGGTTTTGGTAATAAAGTATCTAATAGTCACTATCACTTAACAAACTGGAATTCAGTCAGTGGTCACTGTAGCTACTGTACTGCGTCCTGCAGGGTATATGATATGTATATACATTACCTTTTAAATCTGAGGATATTATGATCAAAGAAAGAAAAAAGCAGGTCACACAACAACGGAACAACTTTCCAACTCAGAGTCTACCTGAACCAAAGACGACTTAACTTAATATAGCCTGAACTCACAAAATTGACAGTTGAAGCATCGCAGCGCATGTGGTATAAATGTAATTCAACAATAGGACCGCTCTCAAACCGGCTCCATCATTATAATTGACAATAACAAATGATTCGAATCTCCATTACAAAACCGCTGTCCACACTGATGGATATTGGACGCCATAGGATGCGTTGTAACTTGTAACATTTCACGTGTTATGGTTAATGGCATATTCCGTGATTGATATGCTATCAACTTGCAGTTCAGATCGTATTATTCCTAGCATTTGGAAATGGGTCGTACTTATCAAATACAATACAACATTAGTATCTCATCTTCTTCAAGACATCACCTATCGACAATCGTCATAGGACATGAACTCAACTGTATTCTGAAGGTTAAAACAGATCACGATTGAATGAATGTAATCGGCGTACGTCAATTTCTAATCAGGAAGTGCTATTCCGCCGTACACCATGTAAAATTGTCTATGTTTTCAACCAATCCACAGAGTAGTGCGGTGGAGTATGCTCCTAGTTAAATCAGATGTAGGTAGTACGATCACCCTTCAGTTATCAGATCTGCATTAGGCTGCGGGTAGACTGCCTTTTCAAATATATCTGGCAATCCGCCGCTCGCAGGCAACCAGGACAGACAAAACGAAGACGCTAAATATCATTTCCGTCATTAGCACTCGCTATGTAAATTCGATTCCACGGGGCTCCGCTAATGTGATTTCCTCGGACTAACCTAGTTAGTAGAACGTAAGAGGATGACTTAATAATACCATCTTTGTGCAGGGTCAGTGTCAAAGCCTGGCGTAACAACTTAATTCATTCTTCCTGTCGTCTGATTGGAGCTAATTGCGAGGACCTCCGACCTCTCACCCTCCGCACCAATAATTGGAGCCCGACCCCCGAGTATTTGACCCTCCAATATTGTATTAAATTTTGCTACTCCGTGCCAGTTTATGCCCACCTATGTAGGCTCTCTCACTAAAGTGGAGTCGGTTCTCTGATCTCTATCCTTTAACTATATCTTATATTTTATATTATTTTGTTTTGTCATGAAATGTTGGTCCACCTAATAAACATAACAATGGTTTTTTTTATGTTTTTTTTTATGGTGTATTTAAACATAACAATGGTTTTTTTTATCAAAAGTATTCTTATCTTTTATCTTTTTATTTATTTATTTAATTTTATTTATCTTTATGATTATACATATTATTATAATATACGAGTATACCTATCTATTTGATTATATTTATGTAAAGAAAGTTTATAATATTGGTTCTAATTGAAGTTTGATTAAGGGTTGATGAAGATTAATATGCGCAATTTGTATTATTAAGGCACCAATGTCACATTTCCAAAAAAAAAAGTATGTTTTATTTTTATGTTTTATTTTAATTTTTTTATGTTTTATTTTAGTTAATTTTCTTTTTATTCATTTAAATCTGTTTTTGTTTTTAATCTTAGTTATTTTATAATGTTAATTAACAACAGGTTCTGTTAGCCAGTTCGAGCTACTTCCACTCAACAGGCTGCACTGAAAATCAGTGTTGCGGTGTTATGTCGCAACTGGGCTGAGTGCAGACCCATTTGCTATAATTTTTTAATATTTTTAGCAAATAAATTTTTTTCATTTTCATTTTCATTTTTCATTTAATATATCTGATCCTTGGACAAAGGTCTTTTTTCCTTCTTCAATTGTTAAAATCGGTTTAATTTGCCTCAGAGCCTCATATTTGGAATAGAGGTATGTATTCTTATCGGTTCATCATACAGAAAGTTTATAAACGAACCTAATTCAAGGCTGCCTTTCAGCAGAAGGCTCAACGGCCCAGTCATCCAAACACTCGCTTACTCACGGACCAAACAAGCAACATTGTCATACGTTCCTCGAAGCACCGTAAAAACGCGAGCCATCTGTCAATACAATCGCGATTCACAGCAACAAAGAAAATACTGAGCGCAGACAAACAGACACGCTGAATGAGTGTCTGTGCAATAACAGAGTTCCATAGTGTCGACACAAGTGTGCTTCTGTACCGCGACCTCGTATGGAAACCAAGGTAACTAGAACCCGCCTAATCTTTGAAAGCCCCCCTTTTACTCGCAGCCAATACGCCGAATGGGGGACGTGGAAGTTCATCGAAACTGGTCGATTTGACAAAGACACGTTGTAAACACCTCAACACTCAAAGCCGGATGGCAAACGTTAATGTGGGCATAGGAATCTTATGGCGCAGTGGCAAGGTATCTTTTGGAATGGAGTAAATTAATTCAACGTTCAATGGATGAAGGCAAGCGAGATTCTAAAGTGTGGAAGTCGTAAGCTCGATTTGATGGCGTAAAATATGAAGGCGAGCTGCCTGAAGAACTGCGGAATTCAGTCCATATTGACTGAGTTGTATCATTTTTTCATCACTGGCTAAACATATTTTTGGAAGTGATATCATATGATTAACCGGTATGAAATAAAATATGATATGAATGTATGTAATGATTAAACACCGGTTTCTGGTTTTTATGATTACATATCTTCGAAGTATTTAGTATCACCGTGTTCCCAGTATTTTGGATTTCATATACATAATTTGTGTAGTGTAGTGCCTATTCAAGATACATTCTGATTTGACTTCATACAATATGCAAAAGTAATGCTATTGAAAGTAAATTGCATGTTGAATTTACTTCCAACCTTGGAGTATTTATGTCACTGCACTGATCACTATACCAGGGCAGTGACATAAATACTCCATAGACATTAATATTATGTTCAAAGCAAACCACAAATATCAATGTAAGATAAGACAAGAATAGTTAGCTTTAATATTTTACAAGTTAAATGAAACCACGATGTTAATTTGGAAGTGTTAATGTTTGAACTTTGCTGAGGAATTACCGTTCAGTTGACGCACCGTTGTAGAATGTGAGACAAATACGTTATTAATATCGATCACAGAACATCTGTGATCTGACATGTTACATTTCATACCTATGTTTGGAATGAATCTGAGTAATTAAGGATCAATAAAATACTACATAAAATACTGCTTGTGACTCTAGTGGGTCTGGCAAAGTATTGAGTTTTACTTGAGCTCGGAGTTTCTAGGTATTCATAAATAGCCTTTTACATGAAATATGAAGTAAGTTTGTACGATTGGAAGTTTGTATGTTTGTTACTCAATCACGCAAAAACTAAAAAACGGATTTGAATGAATCTTGGCACATATAATATGTAGATAATAACCTCGATTAGCACATAGGATACTTTTCATTCCCGAAATATGTGCCCTTGGGATGCTTTGCACGTTTATTGAAAATCTATCTGGCATAACGTCACCAGATGCCGATGAATTCTTACTCTGTTACAACGATTATGATGCAAGATATCGCTTACAGAATCCATTCCATCACTTTTTTACTATCCTTAGATCAGAATGAAAAATTTCTTTCAGAAAGATTATGATTATTTAATTTTTCCGAGGGCGAAGCTGCGGGTTAAAACTACTATCTAATAAATCTGGTAAAAAGTGGGTCTAGGACCACAAGATACAGGCGTGACATTTTGTGTTTGTAAAATTTTCTGCTCTTACGAAGGTAAGAGAACCAGACCTAAAAATGCCGGGCATAAGATAGAAGTATCTTATACCCGGCATTTTAAGGTCTGGTTTATTTAGTTTAGTGCATAATGAATGCTATAAGACAAATGTCTATCTCCTAGTCTAGACTCTATGTTCAAAAGTTTTAATGCGTGTGAATTCATACCCCGTCCGAGTTACAGGGCATGTCGTTAAGAATTCCGGCGACGGTTCTAAGATCAATAGGGCCAACTACAACTGTACATTTCACGTTTCTGTAAACTCAAAAATGTTAATTATCACATAAACATTATAAAATACTAAATGGTCATTCGTGTATAACAGTGCTAAATATGTAGTTTCGTTTAATTGGCGAGCGGTGAGGAAGTGGAAATTGAGACATTAAGGCCTATTAGCGACTTCGTGTTAGGGATGGCCGAGTCAAAGATGATTAAACTATCGAATAAATCGCAAAAAAATTATAATCGAGTCTATAATATAATAATAGTTTATAATTTCATCTCATTCTCATCATCGCCATAAACCACGTACTTTCGACCTACTGTTGAGCAGTTTTCTGCCCACACGCTGGCTGGTGTTGGTCACACGGATTGGCAGTCTTCAAATGCCTTCGCGAGCGTTATGGAGCTTTCGAAGCATGCGTTTCCAATGATGGCAAATCATTCCGCTCCTTGATAAATCATCTTGTCTCGATTGTTCCGAGTCGAGTGACAATACCGTTGCCGCTGTGTTCTTACTCAATTCTAGCCTAGTTTAATCTCAATAGACTCAATCGAAGGCAACGCCTGTTATTATTGTTACTCGGATTAATTCGTAAGGCGTCAAACATCGAGATGTTTCAACAATCGACTTGTCTCGGTCGTCACTACGTTTCAACAATCGACTTAATATCTCGGTCTCGGTCGTCACTACGAATGCTCTTTGTACGTTCGTGTAATTGCGACGACATGCGACATGCTATCGCGGGACATGTGGACGGCGTATTAACATATGGAGGATGTGGGAGTCATGGTCCGTAGCCCAGTCTATACCATACTATCTATTTTGGTGTGACACCTACTCGCATTGAAAATGACTAAAGCGGCATGTTCGTTTGCGATTCACGTAGCAAAAAAATTATAATTTGGTTTTGTAAGGATTTTATTGAGGAAAGGAAAGAAGACCATAACTTCGTCAGATGAATCGTTGCATTGTTCAGCACCGTAACGTAACTTAGTTTAATGGTAGCATACCATCACATCACGCCTTATTTCTCCGAAGAGGTAGGTAGAGGTGTGTATACACCCACTTTTCAACAAACTACTACCGAGAATTTCATGTTTATAACGAAATTATTAAACAATTAAGTTGTAGGCCTCCAGAATACAAACGCTCCGGGGGCTTAACTACTCATCATCATCATCATTACAACCCTTTCTTGGTCCCACTGTTGGGAATGGGAGGGATTAAGCCTTATAGTCCACCACGCTGGCCAAGTGCGGATTAGCAGACTTCACATGCTACACAGGAGCTAACATAGCCTTTCATAGTCCACTGCTAGAAATGTTCCTTCGTTACGGCACTGAGATACCTACCAAAGTGTTAAAATATTCATTTAAAAGCAATCACAAGTTGCAGCTTGAACAGGAATAAAATTACTTAATGACGTGTGATGCGTAATTGCCGCCGTGCCGCGTTTAATGACCTTTTTTTGACACCGCCAAGGTTTTATTTCCTCGTTCGATGTGACCGAGCGTTCTTGGTACTGGCCGGTTATTATAAAACTATCAAGATCTATTACAAGTGGATTTTCCGTTTTTACACTGCTGTGGCAGGAAATCCGTGGAATATTACGGAGGAAGCAACCGCGCGGCTCGCCGGCTGTGGCTGGGTGACTGTCGCGTTGTCGGTTCAAATCCCGGGGAAGCACACCTGTCTACCCCCTTCAGGAGAAGTACAAGCATGAGGTTATGACATTTATTTGGCATGTTTTTTAATAGATATATGATATAAAACGAGCATGCAGCACCACCCGTCCGCAGCCGCCCGTGACAAATTTTGAACAAGGATCAGAAAGAGTCTAAAAGAATTAGGTCAGTTAGTAATTGGTAATAAATAGACATTATTTGTTAGCAGACGTAATAGGTGTTGGGAACTATTAGTTGCAATTGGTTCTGTTAATTAGCGTTAGTTCAGCTCGCTAGAATAGCTATGTCTAGTCTGGCTGAACAGCTGTGTGACCTAAGTTAGATGCCTGCCGGAGGAGCCAGGAGTACTCGTAGATTAGGTATACGAACCGGCATCAAAGTCTATCTCTGACCTTCAGTGCGCAGAAGTCGGGTTGCCAATCGTATTATGTTCCTCGTACTGATCCCAGAGCTAACTTTCGTGCCGAGAAGTGTGTGTGTCTCAAGCGAACATGCACATTGCACCGATCTGAATGTCGGTATGCTTGCGATTATCGCTAAGTGCAGGTGGGCTGTTATTGAAACTGCTTATCGCTCGTGTTCCGGCACGTTTGCTTGGCAATTCAATTCTCAGATTTTTCACTCGTATCTTTGTTTTTCGAAGCTTGGTGAAATAGGCGGGAAAGATTGTGTGGCTTATACAAAGTACAAATCAAGCTAACAAAGTACAAATACAAATTCATTACTGACACAAAAATTTGAAATCTTCATGCCTCTCTATGATGATCTTAAAGCCATATGAAGTTTGTCAATCATTGGCAATCATTGTCAAACCTGGCGAAAATCGTCAACAACGAATTTGAAGAACAAACAAGTATGAGGTCTCTCCCTCGTCTTCATTCTTGTAAATAACAACCAACAACTCAAAAAAGGTTCCTTAAAAAAGCGAAGGTAAAAAAACTTAACAAAATAAATACTTTTCTGAAAATTAATGCGCGAATAAGATGTTCTGGTTAGCAATTCAAATGATTGTTACTCCAATTTCCGATGTCTTGGTCTAAAATATTGGGGCGTTTCCCTCAATTTCCACGGAGAATGGGCATGTTTGGCAAGCGTCCCCTGCCCTGGCGGCGTTCCACTGCCTGCGATGCGGTGCCAAGCTATCAGTGTCCGTTAAGCTGGATCAAATTTTGAATCGCATCGGAAATCTTCCGGTTGGTCGTGAGTTCAAAGCTCATATCGATAAAATTCAAATATTCCAAGTCTCTTAATTTTCCCACTGGTTTCCTCGCAGGTTAGGGGTTTCCTCTCGAAATGGATGGTGGCCAAATGCGGATTGGCAGACTTCACCCACTCCGATACCGTAGGAAACTAAGCACCCACTCCGACACCATAGGAAACTAAGCACCCACTCTGACACCATAGGAAACTAAGCACCCACTCCGATACCATAGGAAACTCTCAGGCTTGTATACTTCCCCACGAAGCTTTCTTTCAACTAAAGAGCAATGCCTTTTTAATTTACGTGAGTTTAAAAAAATTAAATGCCCTGCTTGAAGTACGTTTTTTATGGATAAAAGATAGCAAACGAGCTTGCAGCACCACTCATCCGCTACCGCCCATGACAACTGTGACTGACTTTGAACAAGACTCAATTAGGGACTGGTTAGTCCAAATAGTTGAGAGAGTTATTTAGAACATTAGTTGGTCAGTTCGTTAGTAGGTATGAGGACTGGGGACTGTTAGTGATAGTTAGTTCTGTTAGTTGGTGTTAGTAATAGTCCATTTAGTACTTGTTAGTAGGAGTCTCGTTCTAAGTCAGTCACGTAAATGAATTTATACAATGTAGTATTACGTAATATTCTTGGCTACTATTAATCAACGATTTTATACAGAAAATATATCTGGAAACTCTTTCACGGATAGATTAAACCGTGGGTATAATTTTCTCGCTATACGGGGATAATAGATGATAATACCGTTTTTATCTGCAAAGCGGAATCGACCGAGTCCAATAGCCACTGTTAGCATAACTTTGCTTATATATATTGGAGGTGAATCGTTGGTCGATGGGCAATAAAAAAATATGGGTGTGTGAGTACCGAGCGTGTATCGATCGCTTGATGCTCTGGAGTAACCAGACTGCTGTCTAATGAGCCTGGGATCTGAACCTCCCGATTCGACCATAATGAACAAGCTAAAGTGGTACCACTGGGCTATCACAACTTCAACCAGAAATAAACTCTGGCATCAAGCATTCATTCAATTTTGGGAGAGACTTGAATAAATACCCTTGCTTTTAAGCGCTATGGAAGGTAATCAAGGTTTTTGATCTCAATCTCAATTTATTTTTGGTGTACCAGATTAAGTCTACATTCGGCAGAATCTTGCCGCTTCGTATATGTTGTTAACGATCGAAACGTGACTATGAGGACATTACAAACATTCTATAGGATACTCGCTTTCTTTGACTTCCCATGTCTCCGCGCCATGCTCGTGGTGAGCACCACAACCTTTTCTTAGTCGCACTGTTGGGCATGGGTCTCCTCTCTGAATGGGAGGGCTTAGGCTTTAGTCCACCACGCTGGCCAAGTGCGGATTGGACTTCATATGCCTTCGAGAACATTATGAAGAACTCTCAGGCATGCAGGTTTCCTCACGATGTGCCCTTAACCGTAACAGGTGACATTTAATTTCTTAAATCGCACATAACTTAGAAGTCATTGTTGCGTGCCGCTTGGGTTTGAATCCGGACCGCTCAGATGAGAGGAGAGTTCGATAACCACTGGGCTGTCACCATAAAATAAGGCAGGTACTGTGTAACGTAGGTATATGGAAACAAAACATAGCGAACGTCACGATCACAGTAAGGTTACGAGCAGAACTACTAACCGCAAATCAACCCGAGAATTGCTTCTAATTTTTACTGTTCTGTGCACAAGAAGGGTTTGAAGGCGTAAACAGACAGACGATTTTATTCTGCAATATCATAACAATCATAGGTTTCTAATAGCGTATTCAGCTAAATCCAGCGGGCAGTTTGCAGTAAATAGATCCGATTTAACGATAGACATAGGTATTGTGTGAACTAATTCGTTTCGTCGTCGATAGACAATTAAAGTCAGTCATGAAATGTCATGGTACTTCTCAAAAATCGAATACACTTCCATCCTCAGCTCATTTGTGAGAGAAAATTGGTCATGAAACACCACGTGCTGTTCGTGTACCCAACGAAAAAGGCGAAAAGAAATAGACGTCCTTACGTTTACATAACACGAAACCTTAGGCCGTATGACAAAATGCGGCCGTCTACGCACCGCCTGGTGGTTTGCAGCCGTAAATTGCATCACGCTGCGATGTATAACAGGATAAGATATGCTTGTATGCTCCCATGTCAAAAAAGGCAACTGGGACACTGAACTATGCGAGCTTTTAATTTTTTAGGTATCTGGAAGCATCAGATCGTGGATGAGTACTTTGTGGAATGAGTTTTCAGCTGAGATGTTCTGTTCCAACAGTAAACTCTATACAGTATATTTAGAGGCACCGGTAAATGCATACTTTGACATACATTTTTTTTTCTTATTACATTATTTTCTATATTTGACATTTTAAATTTAAATAATTAAATAAATATTGAAATTGTAAATTAAATATGAGCTAATGATGATGTAGTGATTTTTTGAGATAAAGAATATAGCTTAACTAATATCAAATATTTGTGCACTGGTTATAACCAGTAAAGTATGTAGTTCCAAGCCTTCTTTTATAACACCTTATATGTACACATACATAAACAAATAAATGCATTTCATTTCATTACTGAAACCACAAAACGCAGTACTACATATCTGGTTTGATAGTATGTACGTAACGTACCTACATCATTGTCTGATAATGTAGTTTAAATAAAGCTATTCAGGAAATATTTAACAAGTCGGTTACAGTTCTCAAGCCACCCGAAGGTCTTCGACAAGTCTTGACGATTGTTTTCACCATTGAAAACAACCAGGACCGTTACTAGTTACTACACATGTTATACTACTTGTACTATTATTCTGTGGTTATACTACAAATGTTAATTTAATACCTTGAGAGTCAGTGGCTAATTTTATTTGTGCCTATATATCTATCCACCTATAATACAAACGTTAATAAGTTAAGCAATATACTTAAACGATAAAAACGCTTGGTGCGATGTACCTCCAGCTCTACTTGTTCAATAATAATGTAAGTACCTTGATCAAATTATAAAATTGTAAATTTTGAAAAGAGTAACTACTAGTTTCTTGCCGTGTTCTCCTCGGTAGCATCAACTTTGTGAACCGGTGCGCGGTGGTAGAAAAAAAAATGTTATGACGTTCATTAAGCGTATACAAATACCATATAATGAAAAATAAATGAATCTGAATAATAAGCATATTGATTGACAAAAATTCTCATGAAAATAAGTAATCAACTCTTAAACGTACGAAATCATTGTTCGGCAGTTCTCCGAACGTCGTCTACGAGTTGACCTCTCAAATTGTGAATGATAGACAATCAAGTGGGCACGGAGTTGCGGCGAATGATATAAATTGGTGCTGTCAGGGCGTGATGGTGATTCACGCGGCAGGGGCCAAGGCTATGGACGGCATGACCGATGTAAGCAAGCATATATGTAAAATATTATGTAAGTCTCTATTATGTATTAATTATAAAATCTTTATATGGATACAATAAATACATCGATAAATTATTCGTCAATTTATTGACGTGACAACGTCTTATAAATCGTGCAAGCGAAAGCGCGGAACAAGTGATAGAGAGGCAAGATCGGCCTAAGACGTTCGGTTCGAAATTTTAATTACAAACTGGACTAATAACAGAACTTACTGTCATAGTACCAAATAGTACTACAGGTAAAATCTTTGAATGCTTTCTATGTATTATCTATCAACTCTTAATGCTAAAATGTGGTTTTATACCTCGTAGGTTACCCTGACGACTAAAAATTTAAATACTTAGTTAAATGTTTTATCACATTTTCCAAGTAACTATGTAATGTGCCTTGTCAATTATGAGGAGAAACCGCTGTAGTGGGCCGCTAATAAGTTGCAGGTTGCATCCCACGAATAAGTACGTGCAAGTACGTGTAAGTACGTATAAGTACGAATGCAGCGAGCGACGCGACGACCAAAACACGTCTGCACATTATGAGCTACGAGGAAATTGATTTCATAAAGCTCTTATCACAGCGCCTACTAAGAACTCCGTTTGGGCGGCGCGAGAAGATACAAGGCATGTGTTTCTCAGGGAACCTGTTATGGTGGGCTGCGGCTGCGGCTTGCGGCTTGCGGCTGCGGCGGACGGCGAATGCGATGCAGGCATATGTACTGTTTTCGATAATCTCTGAAGTACTCTGAATAACCTCAAATTTTGGTTTTAATACTAGTCATCGTGTTTGACAATCTCGCACAATTGACAATCTAACACTGTGATTGGCTCGAAGACTAATTATCTTGGACTAATCTTTAACTAAAAGTACCTATTAATTTCATGACTAGATATGACAACTTGACAAACAAGTATCTACTGTTGATATTGGGTTACGAGTGTTTGCTTTGGACAGTTCAAAAGTTGTAATGATAGATTTCAACTAGTTTACTGAGCAAGGATCAATTACTTCCATGTCTACTGTAATAATAAAATTGAAGGAAGCTTACAGCACATAGACTTCAGAAAAAGAGGATCTTAGGTAGAAGGTCACTTGTGGTGAACACAAGTGAGTACACCTTACATGACCATATATGTACATTGCCTCACAGACGCTTTTCATATTCGAAGAATAGATTATACTTCTATACTAATATTAAAAAAAGGAAACATTTGCTTGTAATGTTTTCACACAAAACTACTGGACCGATTTCAAAAATTCTTTCACCATTAGAAAGGTGCATCTTCACTGAGTGACATAGGCTATATAATATTACTAGTTGTAAACGAAACTATTAAGTCTAAGCGAGCGAAGCTGCGGGCAGTCCACTAGTCCCAAATAAGTGCGATTTCAAATGTCGCATGACGCATGACGCAGAGCCGCAGACCCGAAGCAAAATCCATTACGTTCATGGAAGGATATCAAAGATCATCTCAATGAGAACCATGGCCGCGTTTGGGCAATAAAACCGCCGCTAGAGCCTTCCCGGAACAGCCGTCGCGGACGTGACTTCAGTCTGAACTGCACGGCTTAGTCACTCTTAGCCGGGTTTAGGCTCTATATGCATGTGGAGTTACTCACGCCGCCGGATTCAGTTCCTAGAGCAACTACTTGGGTGGACAGTGATGAGAACCATGGCCGCGTTTGGACAATAAAACCGTGGTGGATTAAGGCCTAATCCCTCTCATTCTGACAGGAGACCCGTGCCAAACATTGGGATTAAGAAAGGGTTGTGGTGGTGGTGGATAGAAAACGATAAGGACTTAAGACCCCGACTAAAGATCCTGAGATTTATATTGATTTATAGAACTACATAAAAGAATTGTCAAAAAATATTGTTTCAATTTTGAACAGATTTTTTTTTTCAAGCAAGGTAACCTAATAGCTTTAGTTATTAAATACTTATTGTTTGAATTTGGATTATATGTTCATAGATAAAAAATAATCCCGCCTAAATAAAACCGCCCTATCGATCCAAGCCGGACTCAGCCGGAGTGTGTAGAGGACCTTAGTTTTTCTTATTAATATTTTCAAACCGATGTTAGAGCAATGAAAGAGTACAGTCAACATAAAGCAGACTACACACGTCTTTCTGAAACACGTATAGGTCTATGGTCTATTAAATGTTTTCCTTCGTTATCGTGGTGAAGGTGTCAGGATTGTTGTTAGGATTAGGTACCTTGATGACTGATACCGGTAGGTACTGCGGGTTTGCCGCCCCATCTGTTCTGCCAGATTAGTAAGAAGAGCTCCATAAAGTTATTTCTTCTTAATTTTAAACTGCAAATGTAAAGAGCAATAACCGTTGATAGTCACATATATATTTGGCAGACTACACACGTCTTTCAAAATAAACAGAGGTTTTCCCTCGCCGTAATTCTGAAATATTTTTTAATTCGAATCAGAATTATGTTAAGCTTAGACACGTTATAAAAAAAAGAAATTGAAAAGAATTAACGTATTTAGCGTCAAAAGTAATTAGTATTTGGTCTTGTCATGGGCATGTGCTCCATGACCAGCCAACTAACTTATCTAATCTAGTTATTGTAATCAATAAATATCGATACATACAGATAGTTACTAGTCTAATCAAATGTTAGTTATATTGAGTGTTCTACAAATAACTGAAACAAACTGCTTCAAAGCAGAAATAGGTGACTATTTGTTGCATTGACCTCAACTAACCTCTGATCTATCTACAATCCATAGACGTCCCACTGTTGGGCACGGCCACAGCCACAGCTGCGGGAGGTCTAGAGCATGCTCCACCACGCTACTCTTATGCTCTAATACCAATCAGCTCTTTTGTGTACTTGTATAACATTTATCTAATACATTATAATATGGCATACATAAGCCAAGAATACCTTTAACTAAATATAATACCTCCAGTCTAGCTAGAGGTCGAACAAATAATTTAGTAGACGGGATAGTGCCGCAGTAATAGAATATGAAAAAGCCGCCATTTCATTGGCGACCGAGGAAAATTATTATTTTACGTTTGTATGGAATGGAGGGAAATACTTCATAAACAATACAGAGGGCGTTGAATGATTAACAGAGGACGCCATATTGGAATAGATTGTGGCATACATAAGTGTGGAGGTGGCATTATAAGCATTAAAACTTTTATAAGTTTTCTTATTAGTTTTCTTGTGATAGTGTGTTCTACAAACATAATATGTTCTAAATATTTTATCTGCGAATTAAATATCTGCCCCAAATATTAGTTGCAGTAATTTAAGTAATTTTACTACGTTTCACCATGGTTAGCAAGAGGAAGCTAGCTTATAGTTAGTTATGTTCAGATGGCTGCGGTATTTCATCCACCAATCACACATATAGCAGATAGAAAATAAACCATCTTGGTGTCAACTGAGATCCTCTTCGATCGATGTCAGTTTGTCGATGTTTTGTCGCCAGTCTATTGATACTTCAGCTTGCTTACTCTGCTAGCTGAGAGCTTTGTCGGTAATCTCTGCATATCTACGGATTTTATCATAGCCTAAATACATGGTGAATCTGAACCCTAGTGCATAATTTAGTATGGAAAATTTCTATGCGAGCAAAGCTGCTGGAATCAGCTAGTAATACATAAACAATCCATAGCGTAGTGAATGATTAACAGAGGACGCCATATTGAAATGGATTGTGGCGCGAGTGTGGGGGCATTTAAAAATTTAAAACGTCCATTATGGTACTGCGGACGACGGTTCTATTGAATAATCTATGGCCAATTTCACCATTAAATATTCCACGATCGTTGTATATTTTATTTAGATTTCCCGTATTGATGTTTCGTTCGATCAACACTGCTTTTTCTTTGCTTTTTTTTTCGATTTCGTTAAGTTGTACTGGTTGGACACGATTTTTCATTCTAAATGACCTCGCTGTGACAATTATTTTCAATCAAACAAGTTTACATACATAAACAGACACGACTTTTTGATGTCGCGCGGCCCGATTCAACATCTACCTCACCGTGGTACGAGTATCCCGCGTATTTCCATATTTTCTGTTTTCTGTAAAAATAAAATACCAAGATCAAGCGCACTTGGTCCTAATATTTTATTTTAACAATTTTTAGAAAGTACATATTTAATAGTATTTAGGGCATTGTATGTTAAATTATTAAATTATTACTATTTACTACATTCTGTTACAATATTTTAACGGAAGTAAACGCTTAGTCTACTTATTCATCGTAACTTAACACTTGGCTACTGATCGGAAATATTGGTTCGATAATCGGTTTTCGCATAGCTCGATTCAACAATATGCAATTTTGCATTGCATACTGCACGTTTTTTAGGACTGCCGATTCGGATATTTAATCATTAGCGTGTAAGTAAACCGCTTTCATAGTTTTTGCGAGCAATTGAAAAAAAAGGCATATACTTTTAAACCTCAATAAACGCTCACACACTTGAACAAACCCCCGACTGTGCCCGCGCTAAACCAAAACCTGTGTGGCGTGTGGCGGACAGATAGAGAACAACACAATTAAGCATCCATGACACGAGTACAAATATTCTTCAGCGAAATAAGCGGTGTGAATGGATGGTAATGGCAAAAGCAAATACATATAGCGAGGAAACCTCCATATCTAGTTGTCTACCAAACGTGCAGTTTTAAATCCACACTTGGCCAGTAGACTAATCTGATAGATCTGATAACGGTACTTAATAAAGGACCAATGAAATGGTTGTAACCTTGTAACGTCCAAAAGGAGATTTCAAGACTGATGGATGAAATAAATGTATTTAATTACGAAGCCTGTCCAATTTCATCCATAAGCACAGCGGGTCCGGTCGGAACGGCGGGAACGGCCTACAACTAATTAAATCCCAATCCGAAGAAAGTGGTTATCGATAATTTAATCCTTTTCTCCCGACCGGTCGGCAGTCGGATCATCGTGGGATTCGATCTGACTGATGGATAAAAACTTGCCGCGTTTCGTTTCATATGTTTTTTTGCATGCGTTAGTGTGTGTAATTGATTGTGTGTGAGTACAAGGCAGTGGTACCAATCTTCTAATATTTCAACGATTGCAACGAGCAAGGGGGTGCCAGCGGTCTACAAACTATACGTCACATGGGAGAGTACTATATGGTACTACATGGGAGTGGACTAAATATGAATAGTTTTTAATTTAAGTAGCTTAGATATTTCCTCGTCGTGTAAATACTAATTGATTTTGTGTGATAAAAATGTATGCATAGCGTTTGTAATGCAAGTTAAGAATATGTGGTAAGTAATCTTTTACTTATATCTGAACATTAACCATTGCAGAGCATGGAAATCTTTATAACAATCCACACAGTTCTTTGAGGCACTAAACTAATGGTGTAAGTTAGCCCAGTTTGTATCGTAACAACAGGAATATACCCATATAGTCTTATAATGTATTGGTTTAACATGTTTACTATTTGAATTTTAAGTATTTCATTAACTCAGATTAAAGTACGACCTGAAGTTTGTATTCAAAACACGTCCATAATTTAAAGCTGATTTGATGGAAAAGAAAAAAGTCACGATGGCCGTTCCCGAATGCATTTTACATACAAAACATTACCAAAGAAGTCACGGTGCGTGAATATGATTTTTCGATGCAATCGTATAGGGTTCGAAAATCATTGTTAGTTAGGGATGTCAAAAACTTTCAAGTTACATAGTAATGCCACCTTACTAGACTATATAAAGTTAAATAGATATATGAGATAATGTGTTTGTTGGTTTGTCCTTCTTCAACTCCTCAACGGAATGATGGTTCGATGTAATTTTTTGCACAAAATCAGATGTTGGTTACTATAGGGCCTGTGAAGTGCCAAAGGCTTCTTATTATTCCAGAAAAATTCATCGCTGCGACCCATAGACGTCCCACAGCTGGGCACGGGTCTAACCCACAGACATAGCTGCGGGACGTCTAGAGCATACTCCACCACGCTGCTCCAATGCGGATTGGTGGAGAAAAAAATAAATAAATTAGAAAACACACTGTAATAACCTTGTTGGTGTAGTGGTCACAAAAGCGACTGCTTAGAGTTCCTGGGGTCGATCCCCGGGTGGGGAAACAATTATTGTGATCTATGTGAAATGCCCGGTAGCAGCTCGGAGTCTGGATTTGTGCCCGTTGTACGCCTATTACATGGGACCTTAAAATAACGTGAAAAGGCGTGATATAATGTTATGTTACGTAGTAACTACGCAGTAACGTAGTAACGTAGTATGTTCAATAGTCTTGTGTGTATGTATTGGAATAATTTTTTAAATATAAATAGCTTATATAAAACCAATACATAAATATTAACCAATAAAATTAATAATTTTTATTTTTTCTTATATATATAAAACGCAATAAAGGATTTTAAAAAATGTAATGCACTGCAGTAAAGTTTTATTAATCTCACAAGTGCATTTCTACACAGATAAAGAGATATAAAATAAATCTTACAGCACTTACTTTATTTGTATCAATCGAGTCGACATTGCCGCCATATATGTTTATTGTTATTTTTATTTTTATGACTATACTGGCTATTTTGCAAGGTCATTAAATTGTAAGTATGTGTGGATTGACAA
Source organism: Carterocephalus palaemon (assembly GCA_944567765.1). NCBI lineage: Eukaryota > Metazoa > Arthropoda > Insecta > Lepidoptera > Hesperiidae > Carterocephalus > Carterocephalus palaemon. Next base: position 2,446,008 of record OX155655.1, on the reverse strand, counting down.
TGGGTTTTAAAATAAGTGTACATACTGATATTTTAAAATTTAATATTCTATTTCATTCATGCAGATGTGCTGACTGATTTTGATTTATTTTTCTATACAGCAGAGTAGGCAGGTAAAGTGACATAAGTACGCTGTGTGTGTGTTATTAGTCAGCAGTAAATCTTGTTAGACTCTCTTTATACACGTTAGCCAAATCTACGCTAGATTAAATTCAATTTTAAATCAATTATTTTCATGATAAAATAAAATTTAATTTTCCTTTTCAATGTTGGCAACCCTATGGACCAGAGGGGCAATCACTGTTCTTTTATTCATATTCACGACCGCAGTTCTCGTTCCGAACGGTCCGAACTCGAACCGTCATTTATATTTAGGTTTTAAGTCGGGGTTTGGAATGGGTTATATTAAACCTACACTAATTTGGACGTTCCATATTTATTGGGAACCAGTTTGAGCGCGCTGGTTTCGATTTGGGACACTAATCCGCAACCAAGGCACATAGTCACATGGTACAAGATTATCTACAGTCTAAGATCACTAAAATAGAAGGGTTATAGCACGTTATAGTGCTGATATATAGGTACGAAGAATGCTGTGTATACATCATCATCATCATCACAACCTTTTTTTTGTCCCACTGTTGGGCACGGGTCTCCTCTCAGAATTAGGGGGATTGGGGCTTAGTCCACTGGCCAAGTGCGAATTGGCAGACTTCACATCAGTGTAAATATATAATGCAACTATAATCAAATACAAATTACTATGCCTATTCTTTATTTATTTATTCATGTACACGACAAACATAATAATTTATATGCAAGTACATCACGCACATACACCGGTACAAATTGATGTAGATTACTATATTATGTATTTAAAATAAAGCATTTGTAATGTGTCAAATCTTTTATACTTGACGTCCAATCTCATTGGGGTAGACATTGACTTCTGCAACTCAATCTATAAATATAAAAGGAGAAGGTGACTGACTGACTGACTGACTGACTGACTGACTGACTGACTGACTGACTGACTGACTGACTGACTGACTGACTGACTGACTCACATATCAACGCAGGGCCTAAACTATAAGGGCTAGAAACTTGAAATTTTGCACAAGGGTTCCTTTTATAACGTAGGGGAGCACTAAGAAAGGATTTTTGATAATTCACCCCCTAAGGGGGTAAAACGGGGGTGCAAAGTTAGTATGAAACTGCCGTTTTTGATGTTATTTGAATGAAATTCAGTACTACCTATGAAGGTTTTTTATTGAGTTTTGAAAATCTACTCTTAAGGGGGTAAAAGGGGGGTGCAAAGTTAGTTTTTCGTATATACCTACATTATTTCAATGAAATTTTGTATTTAGGTTATGTTACGTCTAATTCCAGAGTTCCTCTATTATCTAATTCCTAATTCCGCGAGCGAAGCTGCGGGCGTCCACTAGTGAAATATAAAAATGAATGATTAAAAAATTAAAAAAGATAAGAAGCTTTTTATAACTTTTTATTTTATGTTCGAGCATTGTCATCGGAACCAAATATGTGTGCCAAATTTCAGCTCGATAGCTTCAGTGGAAGTGGGTGAAATATTGATTGCAAGATTCCAGGACATAGATAGATACATACGAGTGAAGTTAAATAAGTTAAGTTATAAGTGTTTGTGAACGCCTTGGCCGCTGTAAGTTCGCAGACTTATTTTTGTATTAAATAAATAAATAAATAAAAGCTTTTAAAAAGTAAGAGTACCTACCTAGCTAGCCTATTTTACTCTACGCACTATACACTTCCCTTGTTGGTACAGGTAATTCGGCACGGAAAATAATTTGACACAGGCGGAGCCACGGGAAAGCAAGCAGTATATAACAATTATGTCGTAAGTGAATTTCTTGCCTACGTCTACGTCTCTCTTCTTTGGCCATCTCAAGAACTGGCCGTTTTCCAAGTTAAGTAAGACCTACATGAATCATGCGCTTAACAGAAACCGCAAAGGGTGCGAGCCCAAGTGATGAGAGATTTGCATGCCCAAGGGTTCCTTCACTGTATAAACAGCTTACGTGAAGGCTATTATAAACAGACGGTAGTGAGGTTATAGGGACTTATGTAGACAGGCCTGTTAGCGCAATCGGTAGTGACCCTGTCTGTTGCGCCAAAGGTCGTGAGTTCGAATCCCACTCAGGACAAAATAAATATTCGTGTGACGAACACTTGTATTTGTTCTGTGTCTGGATGTCAATATTATCTATTTAAGTATGTATTTAAAAATATCTATGTATGTATATCAGTCTCGAACACCCATATCACAGGCTCGCGCCTACTTTGGGGTCAGATGGCCGTGTGTGAGAATGTCTAAGATATTTATTTATTTTATTTATTTATGTTAGGGATCAGAAATACCTCGGCTAAGATTTTTGAACATACTAAGGCTGCGTCATCATACAAAAACTAACTATCATGCTAATATCGTACTACGAGTGTCTGGAGGGAACAGTTATTGGTGCGTGTCTGGGATTTCCGATTTCATTAGGTTCTGGAATACGGCCCTCTCGAATAATAGTCTAAATAACAAAGATCAATCGTGAATATCCCTGTAAGGATCTGTGTTTGTGTCTCCAATAGTAAGTAGACCTTTTACTAACTTCCCAATTCCCTTTTTCAGCCTTGTTCAGAGCATGTATCAATTTCTATGGCCGACTGCGGGGGTGCAAGCTAGTTATCTTATACTCGTAGCAAAAAAAAACGCTATCTCCTCACAGTCTATGGTCAGACAAGTCCCTCTAGTAGGCATAAAACTGTCCAAATACGCAATGGGAAGCTGGCCGTCTTCCAGGAGGGAAGTGTTTCCGCCGTGACTCACCTGTCTCTAACATCTACCAATATTTCAAGTTCGGTAAGTAAGTAGGTACGCGGTGACAGCCCAGTGGCTATCGAACTCGCCTCTCACTCGAGCGGTCCGGGTTCAAACCCCAGCGGCACGCACCAAAAGTTATGTGCGATTTAAGAAATTAAATGTCACTTGGTATAACGGTGAAGGACATCGTGAGGAAACCTGCATGCCTGAGAGTTCTTCATAATGTTCTCGAAGGCATGTGAAGTCTGCCAATACGCACTTGGCCAGCGTGGTGGACTAAGGCCTAATCCCTCCCATTCTGAGAGGAGACCAGTGCCCAACAGTGGGACGTCTATGGTTCGCAGCGAAAGTAAGTAGGTACCTACCCCTAATATTGTGTCAAAATGCCTTTGACTGTTATTAACTAGCTCACTATGTTATAAACAAGACGAATAGACACGAGAACCAACGAATATGTACGAATTTAAAAATGTAATCTTTTGGTGATACATACACGAATATTCGTGCACGGATTATTCGTATTAAAACGTGTAATGATTAGACATAATTATGTAACATGATTTAATTGTATTGCATTTTGCAGTGTCTTGTGAATAGGTCAGTTCAATTTTAAAAATATAGTCAAGTAAACGCTGTTCACAGGCTAGAGAGTAAGTAATTAAGTGTTATACCAAATTACCTATTTCTTTTTAAGACTGATATACCCCCTGCCTCAAGCGAGTATTGGAAAAGCCTACACCTATTTGAACAACACTAATATTTGGTGTTGAGCACGTTCTAGATAATAATATGTTCAAAAAAAATTTTGGCATTTAAACAGATGTATGCCGGATGGATTAGTCTCAATCATCTTAAAATACTTCCCCTTCTGACCAATAACTGGAAACCAGCATCTCGCACTTTATTACCTTGAGATATTAATAATCTCTTGGATTGACAAACGCATTATTGTGCATTATTGTTGCTTAACGTCCGTTACTCGCTTAGCATACCTAATATACTGTCGTGTTAACACGGCGCCTCGGCGTGCGCCCAAAAGAATCCGGTTGTGTAATGCCGACACTATGTTCGACATAACGGGACATCCAGTTATGTTAATATCAGCCGAATTTCACAGCGCGATGGAAACGCGAGATCGCGCGCCGATCGCCGATCCCGTGCAGCGATCGATGCGGCTAATGAGTATCGATTAATTACCGGTCGGGCGACGCGCTTCCCGCGGCCGGACCTCGCCTCCGGAGCCCTAATCTCGCCCGACGCATGAATAATTCCCGCGAGAAGCCGCTATCGATCGCACACGTCGACGTTTTTATTTATATAGCGCGGCGGGCGCGGCGAGGCGCGGTGGCGTATTAGTAAACAAGCGCAGGCGCGGCACTCACCGACTTGCAGCACGCTCTCCACGCAGCCCGCCTCCAGCAGCTTGAGGCCGCGGCAGAAGGCGATGCTGCGGTGGTCGTCGGGCGGCGCGCGCGCCAGCGACGAGTACATGCAAATGTCGCGCTCGTCCCGCGGGAACGACCAGTACACGACGCGCCGCTGCACCGGTTCCGGGATGCGCTCGTAGCGCTCCTCGATGCGCTGAAACGGGATCGCCGCCGCCACGATCTTCGCGGTGATGTCGAGCAGCGTCGGCGGGGCGCGCGGCCGGCAGCAGACGCGCGGCGCGCACGCAGACATGGCGCTCGCTCAGCCGCTCGCGGCGGACTGCCGCCCGCTCCGGCCGCGGCCCCCGCCCCGCGCCCCTCCCCCAACGCCGCGCCGCGCCCCGCGGGGATGCGCGCCCCGAATCGACACTACAATAAATTATTCATTTGGCAGCCATAATGTGCGATATATTATTAAAAGTTGGCATTTTCGTATCGTGAAATCAATCGATATAATCGCTGCCGATTACTTCAATTCCGCAGATGTCGTAAATAATCTAGAGTTTGTGTAATAATTAATAGATTTTCCGCTTACCGCGTTATTATTTTGCTATCGTAGCCTAGGTATTGCGGTTATTTACCACAATGAAACAAAATTGCAGCTGTGGCCGTACCCATTTAATGCCTCAGTATTTCATTTCAACATTCGTTAACATTCAACGTTCGTGTCTAAAACGAACATGAACTGGAGTGAGTTCCACGTCGCGGCTCGGCACGGTACTAAAAAATCACACAAAAACGAATAGATGGTAGAATTTGTCTTCCTAATCCATTCGGGCCTCGCCTCCTCGCATTATACAAACGAAGGGGAAAGGCAGGGGGGGCATTAACAGCTGATGGCAGCGCGGGGGGCTTGGCGCGAGCGGGGGGCGACGACGTCAGGTGTCCGCTCAGCTGAGATTCGACGTCAAGCGCTGAAGCCGCTGACTTGCGGTGAACGTACAATGAACGAACCTTTATTTGTTTATTTTTTTAAGCGCCTTTGTTATCTTATCAGTCACTGTTGATCTAGGTAATTAATTATTATAAAACGGTAATGTTTATACTGAATAGTTAACATTCTTGCATTTACGAAAAGAAATCGCTTCTATATAGTTATAGTAATCCAAAGATAAATGAAAATATAAAAATGCCAAAAATCTTGTATGTACTACATTTTTTCTTGGTACCTACCTAATCCAATAGGCCGATAAAATAAAAAGATTATTTTGGCGACATTATTTACTCCAATAGGATAAAAAAGACTGTAAAACAATTTATTTATCAAACAATAGCCTAGGTTTCTATCTATCTCCTTCCAACCTACTGTCACAGGTAAGTTTTGGTTTATCGTCACTTCTTTGACTATGAATCCACAAGTTTCCTCAAAGCTTTGTATTGCACCTAATACCTGTGAAGTGATACCAACTTGGTATGGCTTACGCAGGTAAAGGAACAGAGAAGCAATGTGGACCATAAATTATGTGTTTATCAAATATTCCTATGTAAATATTTCCCTTTTCAAACAGTTCGACTCAGAATGTTCTGTATTCTGAGCAGTTTGAGCATCCCAACAGGCAACAGCTACATTTAAAAGAACCATAAAATTATAAAAGTATGTAGTAAAAGTATTTCAGATTTAAATAATATTAATAGATGGTTAACATAAATATCTAGTACGTAATTGTCCTAAATGATATTAAACATTATTGTAATTTAACATTTTTTAGTGGTTTGTTTTTTTATGGTTTATTCTTGTAAGCTAAATTTGAACTCATCCTTATCCTGCGGAGTTGATCAACTTTTATGTCAAGTTTTTTCAACTCCGATTACCATTATACACCCAGGGTCTAGGCTAGGCGAAGGAACTACTTTTTCCTTATGGATATTAATTGTACTGCTTTTAAGGTTGTACTTATATTCGATTTACCTTGTTTTTAATCTTGTTTATAAAAACGTATCAAACCTTAGTTTTAAACAGAATTGATAATACGTACTACCTCACTAATTTCTTTTTAAAATCTTTATGTCATTTTTCTCGATACCTACTAACGATGACCCGACCCATTAACCTCAGCACACAGCACTGTAAATTAAAGCTTGAAATGCTTAGCAAAATTAACTCTTAATTGAAGGGGAAAGTATTCGAATTCTTGCAGCGCTTAATCCGCTGACGGATCCGAATAGTATCTGTCTCGGACGCGAGGAATTCCCGCCAGGCGTAGTACTATGTATATAATCTGTAGGTATATAGGCGTGTAGCTGTTGTCTCGCTATCTACCTACATAGCTATAATATAATTACGTGTCACTCAGACAGCTGATTCTTGTTTTGTTTTTTATCAGCACGGCTTTGACTTATTTTAATTAAGTATGTTATTGGTATGTTACCTCAGCTTACCTAAATACCTACTAACATGGTTGTGTTGTGTAGTCGCAACTTTAGTTCCTACCTAGATATGAAAGGGCGATTGGGGACATTTGGGTTGAATTAAAGATAGGCTTAAAAGGACTGTGTGTGGCTAAAGAATTCCATCATAATATTTACAATCTTCCATCCATCTTCCATCATGTAAAGAAAGACAATTTTTGAATTTTCTTGAACACAGAATCGGCTTTTGCCTTGAATTTGGCAGACCATATTCTCTCAAAAATAGATCCACCCTAGCGGGGAAAGCATGTTTGCTTATTGTACAGCCTATTAAGGATTATTTCATACATTCGGCCATCGGATACGTCTAAAAGAGGAATGGTTGCGGAACGAACTACTAAACATTCCCTCGGTCGGCACTAGCAGACCGATTGTCACTTTTGAGTGACACATTGTACTAACATAAGGAACAGACAAACTAAAACATACAATTTAAACAATTTGACATCCCTGCGGCATTTTGGAAGACTTCAAAGGCGATAGTCTACTGTATCGTTGCTAGGTAGGTCTATCTATCTATGATTGCACGAACACCCCAATTGAATAGGTTCAACTGTATAATAAAAAATATACAAAATAAATAAAAAACACACCTTAATAATTATACCGTTAAAAATTTTTGTTTTTAAAAAAGCTTTTTAAAACTTTTTTTTAATTTTCATGCATTGTCATCGGAACCAAATATGTGTGCCAAATTTCAGCTCGATAGCTTCAGTGGAAGTGGGTGAAATATTGATTGCAAGATTCCAGGACATACTTACATAAATACATACGAGTGAAGTTAAATAAAAGCTTTTAAAATAGCTACCTTTTTTCCAAGCTACAATGACTTGTTTCAAATTTGCCGAATCTACCCCATCAACTGAGGGTAAATTTTCGATTAACTTCGAAAATACCAAGGCAACGAGGAGCGTGCCCGGGATTGAACCGGTTGAACTACCACCACTGAACTAGTTGATCCCGCCGCTATCACCGCACCCACACTCGCTTCGCGTGATCGCACGGAAGCCAAGGACAATACGTATTTAAAGCCACGTGCGTGAGTCAGTTAACATAAAAATATGAAATAAATAAAATAATACATATTTGAGTTTACACAGCAATGAAAAATATATATATATTCTCCTATAGTAGGTTTATAACGCGAATAAATAAGTAAAATATCCTCCACTCCTAGCATTTCACTGTCTTTGGAATCAGTTCCAGAATCCATCACAAACCTTTTACTAGCTCACTGATGGGCACAGACCACGGAATGGGAGGGTTAAGTCGACTCACTGTGTGTATTATCTATATCACAGTATAGATAATACACATTATAATATGATTTCCCTTAGCAACCATACTGACCAAGTGTGGAGTGGTGAATACATTATGAGGATCGCGGAGTTTCGCAGGTTTGCAACACAAAACAAAAACACAAAGAATGCGTTCACATTCATTACATTATTTATTATCCATCCATCCATCAACCTTTTTGGGTCCACTGCTGGACATAGGCCTCCTTCGAGCTATATCGGTAACCTTCGATCGTCTACGGATTTCATCATTGTGCATCCGGTCCCGTAGATAATTACCGTATCTCCATGGCGCGCTGAGCGACTATGAGCTTTCGGATCAGACCGACGGTAAAGGACCACGTCTCGAACACTTTCGTCTTCAGGCACTGAGATAGTTTTGATGTGAAGATATGTCGTAGCTTCCCGAACGCTGCCCAGCCTAGGTGGATTCTTCGAATGACCTCTTTCTCGATTAATTATTTATAGCACAGATTAAACAACCATAAGCAAGAATTTATATGATGACTCTTTTAAGTGCCTATAGTGTAACAGAATATCTTGGCATTATTCACAACAGCTTGCAAGCGGAGACGTCAGCTGCGCTATCCGCAAACACGGGAAGCTCTTCCGTTTCCATATCTTTTTACTTGGTAGAACCTATATAAAACCTTAAAGATTTGCTATTTCTAATAACCTTACGTAACCAAAAAACTTTATATTACTCGAGTCCTGGGTTCTATTCCTGGGTCCTTGGGTATTTGAACTTCGTTAACGGCAAAAATTCCCGCGTCAGGTCACCCGAAAAATTGGCATTACCTACACAATGGGGCAACACTGTCATTCTAGAAACTAAAATGCTACGAGTATATCACACGGGACTTCATAAGCGAGAACTGTTGTACTCGACGAAAAATATACATTATTAATTAATATTTTTAATCTTTTGTTTTTATGCTTTTTTTACCAAAAATAATTGTTAGCTAGATACATAATTATACTAAAACTAGCTGTACCCTGCTACGCTTCGCTGTGGCACGTTGTGATTGAATGGTTGCGAAATGAGAAACAAAACAAAGAATACTAGTCATATACCTAAGTTTAATTTTGCAATACTTGTGGATATACAATATTTTTCGCGGATATGTGACTGATGCAAAAATTAGATAAAAACAATCCTTGATGCGGATTATATATCATGCTAAAATTTCAGCTCGATAGGTGCAGAACTTTTTGAGTTTTTGAAGCGTACACAAACCAACATTACATTTATATATATATAGATTTAAGATGTCCTTAAAAAAGAAAATCAGACATTCGTGCCTCCACGAAACCGCCCTGGAACAGCGAGGTGGAGATTCAGGTCAGTATTGTCTATTTTCTGGTGCTGGGCTAATGTGTTAAGCTTGAGGATAATAGAAATGGAAGGATCAAATAGAAATAGGAAGGAATAAGAACTTCGCTTGTGGACGGTTCCGTTTTCTCAACAACCGGATTTCCCGGTTCGTTGCTCGTGAAACTTAGTTCTAAAACAGGACCAGTACCGGTTGCCTGTAGCTAATCATCAATGTCATGATATATAAATTTATCACTTGTATTTACCCAATGGGTTAGACAGAGGTGTTAGTAGAACCACAATATAATGATAATAATTTTCCTATCGTTCCTCTGTGGTAGTACAGTTAGTACACCCACTTTTCACAAGATGTTGTATAGTATAGGTCCCGTGTAGGTTAGCCTATTGCAATACATCGGAAAATAATAATAAATACTACTTGCTTTTAATTTTTAGTTCCAACCAGAACCAAATAATAAAGTGCCTGAACCGGGAATTGAACTTAGAAGCTCTCAGTCGCGCTCAAGCTCAAGACCAACGGAGTCTTGGATTCCAAAGTCATCATCATTGACTGTAGGCACAGAATACATGATAGTTCTAGGTGACATGAAATTATTAAGGTAATGTGACATCAGCGAATCTAATTGTTGAATCAATGCATCATTCATTCATTCGTTCTAGCGGGGTGCTGGGACCCCACCCACCCACCGGGAGTTTTTGTATAAATACAGACTGTCCCTTGTACAAACTACTTTTTTAATCAAACAGTCTAAATGCCCAAAGTTCCGATGCAAATATCTGAGAATCGATTTTATATTAGCAGTGTTGAGTGCAAATTGGATATTTCCAGTTCCAAATGTTCCAAATGGCTGCTTATTTTTAATTCGGTTATATTGATTTGTATTAGTGCCTAACTAATAAGAATATCTTGGTTTTAATTTAATGCTTACCTACTTTGAGCACATGTCATTATAACATTTATTATGCAATATGCATCACATCACATACCTACCATCCTATGCATGCACATATTTATTTAGTTTTATCTTGTTCGTAGTACTGGTAGTACCACGGACTACACACTATGTAGTACTAATTCAACTCTGTAGCCAAAAACTTTTTCTCTATTCCTATTGTCTCGTGTACTATTAAAAATCTAGATAAAAGAAAACTTAGAGAAAATAGTTAGGTACCTTAAGGTAGCATAACATTATTTTTAATGTAAGCTAAACTGTAATTTGAGTCAGACAATTTGTATCTAAGAGTAAGAGAATAATAATCTACCTATCTCAGTAAGCTGCCTGTACCATCTGAAGTTATATCCAATCCACCATGTGTTATTAAGATGTTGCAAAAAAAAACCAGACGCAAAAAGTTTTATGTCTTTATCTATGGATCATTGTTGTCCGCAAAAATAAAATTTATCATTTAATTATTTTTTTTTCAAAAAGGCGCCAATATAGCAATAACGTATTTGCGCCTTCTCTGCTTTTGCTCGTGAATTAGGCCCACCAGCCCATGTCCCATTAACGTAAATTAGAAAATTTGAATAGAAAACAGCAAAAATCGCATGTCTACGCTAGTTTTTCCAAAACCGTACTTAATTGCAATCAATTCCTAGAATTAACGAGTAAACGAATACGCCATCATTCATTCATTCGGACGGGTGGGGGCAGGGAGGGGGTGGGAGGGAGTTGTTCACTTTTTGTACGAACGCCGCCCGGTCTAGACCCGTGTGTTTGACTAACTTTTTTTATTAAAACACGGCTAAAGGTGTACCGTTCAATTGAAAATGTACGGATTGATTTTAATTAGCAAACGAAAATCGGTTTCGATATGTATGTACATACGCTGTTATCTTCATTCAAATGAACTTCAAATGTTCGACCTAAATATTGCCACTTATCTTAAATAATAACACTGTAACATATTATACCTACTAGAATATCTATTTTCTTAATTTTTTTTCAAATTAAAATAAATATTGCAATGCAATGACAGTTGTCATGGGCGGCAGCGGGTGGGTGGTGCTGCAAGCTCGTTTGCTATCTGATATCCATAAAAAAGGGCTTTTAATTAAAGTATAGAAATTTTTAAATTGTACTCATAATTAGTTAAATTCTCAGCCTCACAGACGCGGTTACCCCATTTTTTATATCTGTAAAGCTATAAAAAATGAATCACTATCACATCAATTGATTATGATGCGCCATACTGACGACGACGCCATGACGCGACGACGGTGTTAGAAGCATAGAAAATACTTTATCACTAAAGATTAGTAATCGGAAGCATTTGATCAAAACTTCTTGCACCCTGAGACAGAAATAATATGTTTGTAAGAATTTCAACATCACACGACCACCATATTTTGCCGAATTCAAATCGTTTGGAAAAGTACGTATAGATAGCGCGTTCCGAATTTAAACTGTCCCCCACCCCGCCATTTTTGCTGGATCTAATGAACTATTAAACTGCAATTTGGCTGCGCGATGGCTGGTAGATGGCGCTGTGCGCAAGTATTGATCGCGCACCGGGGGCCAAGTTCTGTACGAGTTCTGCCAAGTCACGGAATGTATTGCCAGCTATTGTGGCGAAAAATGAGGGGGGTCGAGATGGGACACTAAACGGCCCCCAGCGCTTTTGAATGCTGCCACTCGGTGCGTTTGCGTTCCAATTTCGAATACAGCCGTTTGACTGCTTACGTACTCCCTTTATAATGGGCTCTTCGCTTGACGGTCGGCACTCAAGTTCACATTAAGTTTTTAATTAAATTTTTCATGTGTTATTCATGGTTACGATCCGTGCGTCGGCTATGATAATTCTTTAAGTATATTCCAAACGTCTGTAATTTGGATAAATTACCATTTATTTTGCATGTCTGACTTATCCAATCATGCAAAGTTTGCATGCATTATTCGAATAATGCTTATACCTGGATCAATAATACGTATACGTTTACAATATTAAACTGGTTGGCAATTAAGCATTTATCTAATACAATACGCTGCAGAAAAAGCAATTATGAGCGAAATAAACAACCAATTTTGTTTTATCTCTCGTTTTATAAACCTGATAATTTTTGTAGGGAGACATTAATATTGTTGCTACTAGCGCCATCTTGAAATTGTCCAACAAAGTCGCCATCTACTTCAAGTACATGATTAGTAAAAGGACAAGCATTCTACTTCAACAGTTTATACATAGATGGCGCGATATTAAAATAAGTTGTTCAACAACCTTTATTTTTAAACGGTTTCATTATGCTTGCCCTGTTTATTTATTTGGGTCAATTAATCTAGTACCTAATTAAAATTTGTTTAATATTATATACAATGACAAAGGTGTACAAAGGAACTGCTGATATCTCATGGAAATATCTTCCAGTATTGCTGCTTATTATCCAGGTCTGCGGTTGGAGAGCCTTTCTAGAAAATAAAGTCACGTGATCCTAATCAGAGTCTGTGATTAGTGTGGATAATGAGTGAAATTTGATACTTCGAATGTATACAGTGTCCATAGCCCTTATGGCTCGCGTCGATTCAATATGAGCAACGACGGGCGCGGTCGGTTTGTGGATGGGCCGCTAGTGGCAAAATTTCATGGCAAAGCAGGGTGCTTTGGAGGGCACGTTAAGCCGTCGGTGGGGACCGACGGGGGTAAAGCCTTGTCGAAGACCTTCGGGGGCTTGGGTATATTCGACACTGGTTTGGCCATTATCACCTCCGCATTGGTAAAGCGTGGTGGAGTATGCTCTTGACTTCCCGCTGATTTATCTGTGGGGAGTCCCGTGCCCAGCAGTGGGACGTCTTTGCGTTGCAGCTACATAGGTCTACAGTAAAGCAAGTGCTTTCAAATTCATAAAAGCCAATTGGATCACAACACTCACAACAAGAATACACAATCAACTCTGCTAAAAGTGGAAAAATTAAAGGCCATTTTTTTAGTTTCAGTTTTCTTTTTTCAATAAACTTACACAGGTTTAAAAATAGAAAGTAAAAATGCAGCTAAATTCATTTGCATAATCATTTGTTTTTCTGTTCTTTTCAATTGAAATTTTCACTTTTAGCGAGTATTTTCACATCAGAATATTCATATTTTTCAAATTATTCTTGATCTTGCAGTAAGTGGTAAGTTGGCAATAGATCAGCGTCCTGGCAACTCATTGTACCGCACCGGGTAGGTGAGTTGGTTCCCTCGATCCCAAGAATATAGTTCCTGTAGCAACAGAAATAGCTGAAATTATTATGGGTATCTACCACTCGCCACTAAGGGTGCGAGTGTGTAAGCGTTTGTACTATCATTGACAGCATAACAATATGGAAACACCCTATAATATATATATATATATATAATATATATACAGGGTGTCCCAGAATGAATGGATAATCCTTGAGCCCCGCACAGAACAGCTCTCCAGCGCTTAGAAAAAAATATCAAAAAAAAAAAAATTCCAAATGATACCCAAAATATGATTTTTTTTAGAAAAACATACGTTATTTTAGCTTTACTTCACATTTATTTACACAACTGCCACAAATTAATGATATTCTTGGCGTTTTTGGTGTCATTTTATTCCTGATAGACTATACTACTAGAAATACATCAAATAATATAAGTATCTGTGATACTTTTTTTTATAAAAAAAATAAGAACTTGAATTTTTAACATGAAATTTGATACCAAAATAATTTTGACATAGTTTGAGAGTGTTTCATGTAAAAAAAAAGTATGAAAATGTAAGTGTCCAGCTATTTTAAAAATATGCGCAGTTAATACAGATTAAAAAATGGTATAATACATCATGTTATCTAATACTACTACGAAGTTATTGCTATTGAAATGCAAAACGAGTAAATACGACTAAAATTAAAAAGTTTATGTCTTAATACATTTTAATAATAATAAAACATTTCAGGTGTCGCTGCGACCCATAGACGTCCCACTGCTGGGCACGGGTCTCCCACACAGACACTGCTGCTGCGGGAGGTCTAGAGCATACTCCACCACGCTGCTCCAATGCGGATTGGTGGAGGGGTTAGTGGCCAACCCAGTGTCGAATGTTCTCAAGCCACCCGAAGGTCTTCGACAAGGCTTAGCGACTGTTTCGTAGGAGGTAATGGAATCCAATTGGTTACAGAATGATGGCTGCCTGCATATTATGGTACAAACGTCCGGGCTTATTTAAACGCCACGTATCCAAGCAAATGGATTGGTCGTTTGGGTCCCATTCTGTGGCCTCCTCGATCTCCAGATTTAAACTGACGGGATGTTTTTTACTGGGGCTGTGTAAAGGAAGAAGTGTACTCAAAAACAATTTCAAATGAGGAATTACGCAGCCGTGTTCAAGAGGCCGCTTCAAAAATAGATGAATGACTCTACGCACGGTTTCTTAGTAGAGCCTATAAAAGAAGATGTCGAGCGTATACTAGAATCGGTGGCAGACAATTTGAACACGACTTGTTGTGAATAAAGATTGATGTTATGTACACCTGAAATGTAGCGTCCATAGCCCAATGGCTCGCGTCGATTCAATGTGACCGAAAGAGTTAAGCGGAGTTAAGAGGATGGGTGAGCGCTAGTGGCAAAATTTCATGGACGCTACCGTGCTTCGGAGGGCACGTAAAGCCGTCGGTCCCGGTTGTTTTCAATGCTGGAAACAGTCGTTAAGCCTTGTCGAAGAACTTCGGGTGGCTTGAGAACATTCGACACTGGGTTGGCCACTAACCCCTCCACCAATCCGCATTGGAGCAGCGTGGTGGAGTATGCTCTAGACCTCCCGCAGCAGCAGTGTCTGTATGGGAGACCCGTGCCCAGCAGTGGGACGTCTATGGGTCGCAGCGACACCTGAAATGTTTTATTATTATTAAAATGTATTAAGACGTTAACTTTTTAATTTTAGTCGTATTTACTCGTTTTGCATCTTAATAGCAATAACTTCGTAGTAGTATTAGATAACATGATGTATTATACCATTATTTAATCTGTATTAACTGCGCATGTTTTTAAAATAGCTGGACACTTACATTTTCATACTTTTTTTTTACATGAAACACTCTCAAACTATGTCAAAATTATTTTGGTATCAAATTTCATGTTAAAAATTCAAGTTCTTATTATTTTTATAAAAAAAGTATCGCAGATACTTATATTATTTGATGTATTTCTAGTAGTATAGTCTATCAGGAATAAAATGACACCAAAAACGCCAAGAATATCATTAATTTGTGGCAGTTGTGTAAATAAATGTGAAGTAAAGCTAAAATAACGTATGTTTTTCTAAAAAAAATCATATTTTGGGTATCACTTGGAATTTTTTTTTTTTGATATTTTTTTCTAAGCGCTGGAGAGCTGTTCTGTGCGGGGCTCAAGGATTATCCATTCATTCTGGGACACCCTGTATAATATATATATATACCCCTTTTAATGATATATTTTAGTAATTTTTTTTTTTTTTTTAGGTTTATTTTTAAGGTTTTTTTTTGGTTTAGTTTAGTTTTCATTAATTATGTCAATTGTTAATATTATTATGATTATTAAATATAACTCGCAAATAAAAATATTAAATCTCTACAATATCGAAATAAATAACCATGGGTCATGCTATTGTTATAAACTGGCGCATCGTGGCCCAGCATGGCTCACCTTGTGCGTGTGGTCGTACCCCAGTTGCGTTGTCTTCCGGAAGGGGTTTGTGAACTGCAGCGCCACCTCGACGGGCCGACTTTGAAACAAGTCTACCGCCGTCGTCACTTTGCTGTCCCGCTCTGTCGCCGACTCCAGAGCATAGAGAACGCCGCAGACGATGAACATTTCGCCCACCTGTGGGATTAATTCTTCATTAGGTATGTGCACCTAATTCAACCCAGTTGTATGATAAAGAATCCAAGTTTGCATACACATTCATAAGGAGGTTTGATATTTGGCTTATTTTTAATCTGGTTTTAGATTTCTTGATTACTGGCCGTCGTAGGTGTATTGTTCTTATTTCTTAGATTGAATTTTAAAATTTTTATGCTCCTCCAAATAAAAGTCGAGCGGTCGATCAGTAGTCAAATGTGTGCGTTAGTTTTCTTGATGATATTCTAAACCAGTCGAAAAAAAAGTGCATTTGGCTCTGGATTAGAGATCCGACCGGCTATGAATCCTTGGCCTTCCTATGATGCCAGGAAACCAAAAGGAATCCAAGGACTTTGCCAGGCATCTCGAATTTGTCGATTCAAGTAAGCGTGGTTGTTTTATTACATTTTCTTCCAAGAAGCTAATGGTTCGGCTAAAGAATCCTGGCAGGACACAGAGTAACACCAGCAGCAAAACAGAGGATAACATTTTGGATAATAAACTCACTTGTTTGTGGTTCAGAGATATATTCCAGATATGATCCACGTTAAGGTCATCTTTGTTTGGGTCGAAACTGAGCTGAAATGGAGGACCTCGTTTAGAATAGGTAAATGTTGTGAGTTTAGAATCTAATTGAGAATACCAAATCAAACATGATGTTGTTAAAATTGACTGATTTACTCGTATCTCTAATAATTACGAACCTTAGCGACCGCGGTATTATTGGACCCTTGGATGGAGTAAATCGCCCATAAACCATTATCATCGGCACTGAAGTCGACCTGAAACATTACATAGAAAGTGCAGGCTTTAGAGTTTGTGGAAACTATTACTCTGTCATATGAAATATATCCCTTTTTTACATTTATTAATTTGTTGGGTTATTCCTAGTCTGTGTTCCTTGTTAGCGAACAGCTGACTACCGTGGCTTCCACTATCTTCTATCTATTCTGTGCTGTATCTATTCTGTGGTTCCAGGTATCATAATTTCCAATCTGATGAGTGCCAATAGTCGAACAAGTGGGTTGGTGTTGATTTGATGATGTTTCCGTGACTTCGTGGTGAGCATGGTGACTAACCTTGACCGCCGGTCGGGCAGGTTAAATTGTGTTGTTTCGGTTTCCTGAGTGTGTCCGCCACACACAACACTGGCTTATTTTATTAATCTAACCTGGTTATGTTGGGAAGTGTACAGTTTCCCACCGGCGTGAGACAGCTGCACAGACTTGATGCGGCTCTGGCTGAGGTCGTACCGGATGATGTCGCCCGGGTGGCCCGACTCGTTGGCCTGGTAGAAGAACGAACCGCTGTACACTATATGACCGTTGCCCTGGAATGCCGAAAATAATTATAGTTTTAGTACATAATTGACTATTCGTTTACGAGTTTAACAAATTTTGCTGTTGATTTGAAGGGTACAGAGGAATAATCTCATGCGCTTATGAGCTTGAGAAATACAATCTCAAGCCAGAAGCTTGTAACAGTTTTCTGGAGTTCCACTTCAATAGACTATCAGTTGTATAGACCTGAGCTAGACAGATGAATACCCAACGCGTATAGACCACATGCAAGACATTTCCTCATATCAAAGACAGTTTAAAAAGCCAAGTCTAGACTCGCAAAGGACTTGACTTCGCAAGGAACTTCATCCGAGAAAATTGCAGAATCAGCACATTTTACACATACAAAACTCAGTGATTTTCGAAGCGTTGCATGTTTAAAGTACTTACATAGAAAGGTTTTTGCAGTTTGTGAAACTCGTCAACATGGTCTGCCTTGAAACTGGCCTTAGATCTGTACTCTCGCAGTCTTTCTACATCGTTCTCTTGTGTCGTCCAAAGCTTTTCTTTCTGTATAAAAATAAATCAGTTGCGTATTCATCAGAATTTATTATATTTTAGTTTTATGAGAACAGTGCGCCATTAGTCTTTAATACCTGATGTTCAGATGCATTTGAATCTCTTAACCATGCACCGAAAAGCTCGTCTTTATAACGATGATACACTGGCTTTCCGATGGCATAAAGTTGGCAATCTGGAAACGAATAACAAAAAACACTTCAATACACTCCTAGAGCAAAATTTTTAGCTAATGAAGATCGCTAGACGTATGAGCTACTGCGTTAATACGAACATGCAAAATTGTTTTCTTATTCAAGTATAATAAATTCTATTGGAACTTTAATGGATCAGGAACATCATAACTTGTTCAAACTGACCATAGCTTGTAAGGTATCCGCACCAGGAAAAATCTTAGTTCCTTCAATCATTACCCAAGAGCTCCTGCAAAGTAAATGCTGGGGGTTGGAAGACAAACTCATCGATGTGCTCCAAGGAGATATTAAGTATCTACATATATGTATAGAGCGGCCTTTTCTTACGAAAACTTTGATTCCAATTTTAGCTCACTAATGTCATAAATGTCAAGCGAAACATCTGACTACACTGAGGTGGGAAACAAGTATTTGAGCATAATTTTTGTTTGCTATGACCAATCTTTCCGTAGTATTAAGCCGCGTATCCACTAGGCAATATTTGTCGCGCGACATGTTGCACAACAGGTTGCCCAAGAGCGCGGAACTTTTGTTGAACAACGTTGTCTTTCTACGCATCTACTACTACGTCATGTTGCGTGCCAGCTGGCAACGTCGCGCGCTGTTGTGCAGCGTTGCTGTACATGTTGAGCGTCACGTGTCGCGCGCCAAATGTTGCCTAGTGCCACACACTAGTGATTTAAAGCCACGTATCCACTAGGCTAGTGGATACGTGGCTTTAAATGCTCACTCACTGGTGTTCCGTCGAGGCTTGTACCCGCTGGTAGCGTTCATGGAGGAGATGAGCAGCAGCGCGCGGTCGCAGCGCGGGCACGTGGGGCAGCGCTGCACCTGGCACAGCTCCTCGTACGAGGTCAGCGCGGGCGGCCGGGAGCCGAACTCCATGGGCTGCTGTACTTGTGTCTGCTGGTTAGGTCCTGGGTCTAGATTGTGTTGATCATAGCGTGCGTACAGTACAAATATTCAAACAATAACTCAGGTTGAAGTGAAAATATTATGAACAAAAATCAATGTGATACAAACAGATAACAAAAAGAGTGGCATTATAAAGACAGACAATACAACTTTCTTCTAAATCACCAATAAGTGAAAATAACTCCACTGTTTGACATAGGCCTCTACCAAATTTTATTCAACTTTGGTCAAGCAATAATGATCACCAGGTGTAGGATGGTCTTCATGACTAAAGTAAATCACGAAGAAACCATCACCGTAATACAGTAATAAGTGGTAGCGTAGGTACTTACTGTACGCCACCACTTCGTAAATTGCTTATTGCACCTCGAAATGGGACCAAGATAAGAATAAAATCATACTTACACATCAACCGAATCCGTCCTTTCACAGTTTGGTTGTTCAGCTCATTCTTGGCGACACAGCTGTACTCTCTCAGGTCGTGGTCTCTGACCCCCGGGATCTCAAGCCTCATGACCCATCTCCAGGGG
This sequence comes from Carterocephalus palaemon, assembly GCA_944567765.1. Lineage (NCBI taxonomy): Eukaryota > Metazoa > Arthropoda > Insecta > Lepidoptera > Hesperiidae > Carterocephalus > Carterocephalus palaemon. The sequence continues at coordinate 2,426,374 of OX155655.1, read as the reverse complement.
TCTCCAGTGGTAGCCACTTCGGTCCTGTACCGGGGGCCTTCGACGGTGACCCCGTCGCACTCCCACGCTAGCACTGGCTCGGGCCACGCTTGAACCTGTAATCATAAATTGACAAAACATTACGCCTGTATTTTACTGAAGGGGTAGACATAATTGTTTAATCTATATATATAAAAGGAGAAGGTGACTGACTGACTGACTGACTGACTGACTGACTGACTGACTGACTGACTGACTGACTGACTGACTGACTGACTGACATATCAACGCAGGGCCTAAACTATAAGGGTTAGAAACTTGAAATTTTGCACAGGGGTTCCTTTTATAACGTAGGGGAGCACTAAGAAAGGATTTTTGAAAATTTACCCCCTAGGGGTAAAAACGGGGGTGCAAATTTAGTATGAAACTTTGCCGTTTTTGATGTTAGTGAATGTCTAATTCCACGCGAGCGAAGCTGCGGGCGTCCACTAGTACACTATATTTTTTACCAGTTATGTTTAGGTCCCATGGGCACAAATCTAGACTCCGAACTACTACTGGGAAATTCAAGTTAGAAAAACCCAACAATTCTTTGGCCGACACAGGAATCGAACCCATGACTAGCTTAACAACACTTACGATCACTGGATCAACGAGTTGTAAATAAAATTATACAGTCGGTTTATTATGATTTTCATTTGATTTAAGGATGGATTTCTCAATAATTTCAAGAATGATTATTAAAGTTACCTCGCATTCAAACTTGGCTGTTTTATTGCTGAACACGAAGACAACGTTGTTTGGTACTCGTATGTACGGACTGACTGGAAAAGTAATGCGACAGGTAAATTTCAAGTATGCAACTTGAGGTTTCACAAAGTAATATTATCGTTTATTGCTCTGTGGCGACAGATGTGTGCTTGGAGTTTTGGATTGACTTGTTTTGGAGCCCACGAAAAAGGGCTGTCGCCGCCGGCTACCCGCCGGCGGCGACAGCTCACAACACAAACCTTGGCTTTAATATAAGACTACAGAACAATAATCGTAGTATGTCTAGGTCACATGTAGCTAGCATAGTATTTATTTATTTATCTTTATTGAACCACATTGCATAGGGTACAAATGGCTAACTTAATGCATAAAGCATGCTCTTCCAGGCAACCATTGGGCTAACCAGATAGTCACTAAAAGCGGTTTAATTTTATTTTTTAAGCAAACATAAAAAATACAATATCATATGGATTACATAACATAATACATAATTACATAATAGTTGTAATATGTAGTAGGATTTGATGAACTCACAATGGCAAATCAAGGATTAATCTACTTTGCAACAATCCGCGAACAAAAATGTATGGTGGTGTACCTTCATGCACGCAGCACCTCCCTCCCTTTCACACAGGAAACATGCAAGGTGTTCAATGAATACATACACCAACACACACACCAACGCGTGTTTCGCCCCAAAACAAGGCATCCTCAGGGTAAGTAGACTCCACGACGATTAATCGCAAAGACGCCGGTTAATCGCAAAGTCTAAGACTTTGCGATTAACACCACCATACATTTTTGTTCGCGAATTGTTGCAAAGTAGATTAATCCTTGGTTTGTAATAATGGAGTTCCACAAAGTAACGCCTGATACAATTAATGAACTCACAATGGACCTCAACGTCAGTAGTCTGGTTGGCGGGCGGCAACATCCCGTTGTTGGCCAGACACACGTACTTGCCGGTGTGCCAGCGCGACACGTTGGGGATGTTGAGGACGTGGCCGCTCACGGAAGCGTCCCTCCAGGAACCCTGGAAAACAATTTGGAAACAATTCCTCAAAAATACTGAATAATTATTTCCATGTGTGACGGAACTGGTTGATAGTTCAGTGTCTGAAATTCGGCCTCGCACTCGAAAGGTTCTAATCCTAGCGGGCCTGAACCCGAACCTGGGCCAGGTTCAAATCCTAGCGGTATACACCGTTGACTAACGAACTGACCAACTAACAAATTGTTGTATGCTCTTATATCCCTCGTCTTTTTTAAAGTCAGTCACAGTTTTCACGGGCGGCAGCGGATGGTTGGTGCTGCAAGCTCGCTTACTATAAATATCCATAAAAAATGTTAAATAAAAACGTTAAATGTTTATTAAGTTGCATAGCCTTCACCTGTATAATCGGCGTACCGTCAGCTCTTCGCCATTCAATCGTAGGTTCTGGAAATCCTTTGGGATTACAATCCATTCTCATGGTGTCTCCTTCGCGGACTATCAGTCTGGGATGGTCCACTGGAATGAAAAATTTAAATTAACTTTATACTTAAGAACTTTATTACTTTATTTATTTATTTTATATTATTTAGTCCAATCTATTATTTTTGTTATTTAAAACCTGTTATATTTTATGCTATACTTTTTTATGTTCTAATTACCTTCCGTTTTATTTTACAGGCTGCACTGAGAATCAGTGTCAAATTGGCGAGCTGTAGCGAGGTTGCTTATATGTGTTGAGTTGTCACTTGCAACATGAAATATCTCTCTGCATATATTTTACCACATTATTTTAACACTTTTAAACAATCAATGAATATTGAATAATTTAAGAGATATTTCAATGTGTTATCCTTGTCCCATGTAGTCTTACCCCACCTCGCTATACACTATACCTTTTCCTCTGATTCTTCTTCTTTAATCCATGGTAGAATCGAATAGAAACTCACGTGCAAAACTCGGGGGTATAAACAGCTGATTCTCCTTGGTATAGTTGTAGATGGAGAGACCTGGTCTGCCGGGCGCGCCGTCCTTCCCATCATTCCCCCGCTGCCCCTTGGGCCCCGTAGGACCCCGGTCTCCCTTCGGGCCACGAATGCCTGGGGGACCTTGCGCTCCTGGTCTGCCTGAAATGGATTTGTGTTGTTCGATTTTATAATGGATAAATGAGAGCAAATGAGCTCGCAGCATTACCCTGCCGTGACATCTGCGACAGACCCAGACCGAGGTATTATAAGACTAGTTCCAAGTGTGCTTGTACGAGAGAATTTGCCATTTTTTTTCAGTGCCAGGTTCAGATTGATCAATTCTAAACATTCGGATTTATTAATGAACAATATAGAATTACTTGATTACCTCGTTTGACAGAGTTGAGAGTCTTCTTTTTCCTCGAAGGAATTTAGACTTTTCTTATAAAATATAGGTTTCTTCCTCCTTCGAAGTAAAATTATTTTTGAACTTCGAATACATTCTAAAACTCACCGTCCTTCCCATCTTTCCCATTTTTCCCAGGACTGCCGTCCTTGCCCGGGATCCCGTCTCGCCCGTCCATGCCCGGAGCGCCGTCGGCTCCATTCCTGCCCGACAACCCATCCAAACCGGGTTCGCCGGGAACGCCATCGCGCCCATCCAGACCCGGGTTCCCAGGGAACCCCCGCTCTCCTACAATCATATTAAATGGTATACGGACCAGCATTGGCAGCAGTCTAGCTTTGACCTTGTTTTGATGACCTTTGAGCGTCCATGGACCAATGGCCGCATCGATTCAACGTGATCGACAGAGTTAGTGGCAAAATTTTCATTGGCGCTACCGTGCTTCGGAAGGCACGTTAAGCGTCGGTCCCGGATGTTTTCTATGGTAAAAACAATCATTAAGTCGAAGGCTTTCGTGTGGCTTGAGAATATTCGACGCTGGGCTGACCACTAACCCCTCCATCAATCTAAGCAGCGTGACCATGCCCAACAGCGGGACGATGGGTTGTTACTATCTAGTTCAAAGTTCCCCAAACTTTTTTGTGTCGTAGACCCCTTGCCATGTTTTTCGGTGTTGGGTAGACCCCCTACTTACCTGATATTGATTTCCTGTAAATTTCTAACTGTAGTGAAGTTTAGTGTTAAAAACTTAAAGTAAAAACACATGTTAATTTATAAATTTATTAATTGAATTTAAATTAAAACTACTCAAAATAAAGCTCTGAGACTGCGACTCTCAGGTTTTTACAAGTTCAAAATGTATTGCGACCACAAAGCGAATACCAACATCCTACAACTTACACAATTTTATAAACATACTAGTGGACGCCCGCAGCTTCGCTCGCGTAGAATTAGACCCATTAACGACGTCTACCCGTATAAAGACTTCAAAAACGGCAAAGTTTCATACTAACTTTGCACCCCCGTTTTACCCCCTTAGGGGGTGAATTTTCAGAAATCCTTTCTTAGTGCTCCCCTACATTATAAAAGGAACCCCTGTGCAAAATTTCAAGTTTCTAGCCCTTATAGTTTAGGCCCTGCGTTGATATGTCAGTCAGTCAGTCAGTCAGTCAGTCAGTCAGTCAGTCACCTTCTCCTTTTATATATATAGATATAATAATTTTTTTACTTCATAGGTACTTTTATAAATAATGTATATGTTTTGATATTATATGATAGTATGATGTAAGTAAATAGGTACTATCAGTGTATGTGTTGAGATCCACTATCGTGGACCCCCATTTTCATTTCATGGACCCCCAAATTTTTTTTCGCTGACGTAGACCCCTTGCAGGTTGTCATAGACCCCTAGGGGTCGATATAGACCACTTTGGGAATCACTGATCTAGTTGTTAGCTATCTATACCTTTAGGGCCGGGGGGTCCTCTCAGGCCAGCATGCCCCGGAGTGCCCGGGGCCCCGCCGTCGCCGCGCTCGCCCTTCGGGCCGGCCACGCCCGGCGGCCCCGTCGGGCCCTGCACTCCGGGCGGACAGTACTTCTGGGTGGCCTTGCAGAAACCTTGCACTACGTTGTACTGGGGACAGGTACAAAATGGTATCCATTGATTTATTGCTTGTTTACTGTTTCAATACAGATTTCTGAGGGTTTCCAGATTTTTGAATCTCTATGCAAGCAATAAAAATTAAAAGGGGCCTCCCCCTTTAAACGAAACTTAAGAGTCGTTAATATCTTCTCGAGAAATATCTGTGTGTGTGTGTGTTTGTGTTTCCGAGAGTTTATAACTTCCTCATGCCTATAGCTCTAGATACATTATGCTACTCACGGGAACCCTAGAATAGCTGGTGAGCCAGACCCACGTGTCTCCCCCTGGCGCCGGTCCCTTCGCCCCGGTCCTGCGCATCTCAGCCGCATCCTTTTCCTCAAGCTCAGCCCGCATTTTAGGGTTGAAGAACTCTACATGCGGCGCCACCGTGTTGTCGTCTTGGACCGGCGCTGACTTCTGCTTGGTGATTGAAAAATTCAAACTTTGAACCCCCTATGATAAAGTTGCGAATTGATTAAGGATAAAATTTTTGAAGATGTGTTATTTCTAACAACAATTTGCTATTGAATCGAAGGTGGCAAGTAAAGTATTAACTAGCACCGCGAAGGCACTTCTAGACGAGTGCAAAATGTGGCTAAAAATAGACCAAAGCTAAATTTTATGCCAAGTGTTGCATAGCTTTTCACAACATTCAATGATCGCCCACACATGAATAATACTTTTTTGGGGTTAACATTTTAGTTTATGTACCGTTTATGTAAACAATTATGTTCCTAATTGACAAGCTCCATTCTCGGTTCTAGATCGTTGAATTCTGTACTTCTGTCCTTATGTCTGTCTGTCACTCACTGTACACAGAAGTACAGAGAACTCGGGATCGAGAGTTTCACACAGATTAATCCAGATTCCCAAATTTAATAGCAATGATTATAATTTTAATGTACACGTAATTACTCTGTAAATTTCCAGGCTAAAGTTCAATGCCCCACGTGTGAACTCAACGTGGGCTTATTCTAGCATATTGCCTAAATTCGTTGTTAGTAACAAGAAATCAGCCCACTTACCAGCATTGCATCCCTCTTCAGCCTTTTCGGCGTAGGTTCAGTGACTTCACTAAGATACGCCTCAATCGTCTCTTCCAAGTGATCTTGCAGCAGATTCTTCATTATCTGTCGCGCCTCTCCATCCAGAACTTCTCTAAGTCTGTTCTTCCCTTCGTAGTTGTATGAATGCAAAAAAAGCGATATCACTGCGCAAGCGCACGCAAACAACGAGAGTCTTCTGCAGCAAGATGCTTCCACTGCCTCCTTTGAGATTTTCCTCTTACCCGACTTCGTTTCCGAAGTCATATTTACATTTTAATCTTTCAGCTCTACTTAATACAGACACAATCACAGTAACTTCAAAACAAGCACTTTCTCCATTATATTTTAGTCTCTAATTTCGATTCATCAGTCAATTCTCCCTCAGCATATCAGTGTGCTAGCTGATGTTGGTAGCAGGTTACTGAGTTATCTGAACATAATCCGGACAATGTGGGTCTTCCGGTACGATACGAGTTGCACAACTCGCGCACGATAACCAATTGTCGGGCTATTAACGCGATGAATTCAATCACATTCGACAGCGGGACGGGTAGCCTCAAGATGTAACTCAGACAGTTTATGTTTGTTGAGGTTCTTATTTAAGGATTCTTAATTTCAAAATTAATTTAAATACTTTCAGAAGATTATCAAATGACTAACTCGATTATCTTTCATTAAAACCCATATTCCTGGCTGATATCAGTTCGAAAACCTGAACGAAACTCGACTACCTAATCTATTTGTACCTATGACCCAGTTCAAGGTCTAGTGGTCGATGGCACGCCCGAGGTCCTGGGTTTGATCCCCGCGTGGGGCAACAACTATTGGGTTTTTCTAACTTTAAATGCCCCATAGCAGCATCTGGATTTGTGCCCGGTGTATTACAATAGGCTCATAGCCTATTACATGGTACCTAAACATAACTGGTGAAAAGTGGGTGATATACACATCTCTGCTTATCCCTTCAGGGAAATACAGGCGGGAAATTATGTAATTTAAATAACATGAAGTCAATTATTACTTGAAGTATAATTATGTTATGAAAGGTTTTGTATCCTTATTGTATAGCCAGGCAAGCTATGCTGTTTGTAACTTTACTGGCGCGTAACAAATAGGTAAGCTCTCAACCAACGTATGATAAAAATCTATGAAATCCAACGGAAGCTAGGAACGGAGCAAGCAAAGTTCCCTCTAGCAAGGTACTTTCGCGCATGCGTGGAAATCTGTGTCAGGGCCGTGGCACGACATGGCGTATCCAAGGTCACAAGTGTTTAGTATCTGCTGTCTGCTGTCATACGCCGTTCCTCCTGGAGGAAACATCCAGAACAGTATCCTGAGCTGTGGCTATGAACTTTGCTCCTCCTCTACTGACATCAAAATGTGAGTTTCAGAGTCCTTAGATTGAGTCTAACTAGTAACAGTATAATTACGTGAGGTTAGAATTTCATAATTTATTAGTTGTTTCATAAAATAGGTTATGTATTCGGTTGCTAAGTGTTTTGTTTTGAAGGGTTTATTAATTGCCATTGGTGGAATTGTAGCTGTTGTCGTGTTGCATGATTTGAGTGTATTGCGTCGCAGGTTCCTTTGTTTGCTTCGTGTTTTGTGTTGTTATTTTGTTGTACTTTAAGGTATATGAAAACGCGTAATCAAATGACTAATTAATAATGGTGCAATTCAATTAAGTTAAACATAGATTCGGTTTGCCTTCGGTTGACTATGGCAATCCAACTGTAGATATACAGAGAGCTCTGTGATTTTAGCATACTTCGAAGGATTTTTCGTTGTAAAACTAGGTATGCTTATGCATCAATAAGCAAAAGAGAAACATAGTACTTAGGCTGGTATTTATTCAGAAGTTCTCTTAAATGCTCATGTAATACAAATACAAATAGAATTAGTAGTAGTAATAGTAATAGTATCTAGTAATATAAGTATCTAATAGTAATATACATATTTCGCTTAATAGCACAGCCCATCATAGATTCTCTAAACAATACCCTTTAGCATTATATAATATAAAACATAAAAAACGAGATTTCGAAAAACATACTTGAAAAAATTCATTTTTGACTGTCCATGTTCCAACGTCGATTTTATTTTTCGCTCATTACAGCATGCAGCGAAGCCCAGCCTCTAGAAGACTACGAGACCCCGCGAGCGCCTTTACGTCGCCAAGTGTCCCTGGACGAGGAGCGGCGCGACGACTGCCAGGGGCACTGGCGCGGGCCCTTCCTGGAAGGAGAGGAGGAGGAGAAGGGAGTCAGACTCTTCCGCGCGCTGCTGCTGCAGCATCTGCGGGCTGAGGACCTGAGGCCTCCGTTATGCATGCTGGCGCCAACGAACCCTGATCCCAGGTATATTCCAATCGTAGGAAGTATCGCGCATTTTTTGTCCTTTGCTGCTGCAGCATCTGCGAGCTGAAGGTCAGCCGTCCACCTAGTCGAAGGGTGGCCTGTAATCCTTTTTCCAAGTTGAGGTCTCCAAAGAACAACGCAGCAAAACACTGCAGTTTTTATTGTCCGTTTCCATATTCTACAGTTCATTAGTGTGCTAATTGTCATTTTGTTTACCAACAACATCATATTGCCACCATATTTTTAGCGTTATTGATCAAGACTGGTTTACCGACTCCACGCGCATTTGACAAAATTAAAACAAAACTTTGCAATTCTCTGAGGATGTTTCCTTATGGAAATGCATTCCCTTCTATCCATCCATCAGCCCTTTAAAGTCTACTGCTGGACATAGGCCTCCCTTTATCGATGCTACTTCTACAGATCCTGTGCCTTCTGAATCCAGCGGTTACCCGCCGACTTCAGGTCATCAGTCCATTTAGTTGAATGGCAGCCTGTTCTCCAATTCCCGAGCCGTGGTCTCCGGATGTTTCTAAAAATATTGCATTTCCAGGGGCTGGTGGATGTACTGGCGCGACTGGCGGTCGCTGGAGCGGGCCGCGAAGAGGTTCAGGGAGACGAAGGCCCGCGCGAGGCTGGCGGACCGGGCCGAGAGCATTCCCTTGCTGTGCCTCGACGAGGTCGCGTTCGAGGATATCATGCAGGAGCTTTGTCAGGTAATAGATACGGTTAGCGTCCATACCCAAATGGCTCGCGTCTATTCTGTGATCGACAGATTGCGCAATCAGTTTGTTGATGTGATGATGATCGTTGATTTGAAATCAGACTCGTCATGTTTTGATAGACGATGTACCATTCCAGGCGTGCAGCCATGTAGAGCATCGTGCGCTGCTGGTGTTAGCGTTCCTGTGCGAAGTGTGCGCGCGCGCAGTGCGCGTGGGCGGCTGGTGCCGCGCCGCTGATTGGGCCGCGAGGCACGTGGCTCAGTGCGCCACGCCCTGGGCCATTCGCCATGGCGGATGGGTGAGTGGCATTGATCACGGAAGATAAATCAGATGCAGAACTTCTTAGATAATGTTCAATTTCGATTACGCGCTGTCGCTGTTGACGTGACATTTATGTCAGTCACTTTTTGCATAGAAATTACAGAAGCAGCTTTGAACTTGAACTACTGATGGTGATGCTATTTGCGCTAACATGCAGTACCTAATTGAGTCTTGTTCAAAGTCAGTCTCAGTTGTCATGGGCGGCAGCAGATGGGTGGTGCTGCAAGCTCGTTTGCTATCTTGTATCCATAAAAAAAAAAATTTTCTTCTGTGATCACGGGTCATTGTTTTAAATTCTTCAGTAGATTAGGTACGGATTATAGCATAGGAATGTCATAAAATTCATGAATCCAAATTCATAATGTGATGCTACATTTAACATTCACAAAAATACTCGTATGTGTACACGCAGATTTTTCCAATTTGGATTGATCCAAAATATACATAACATAATATACGTACTCTCAGTCCTTGCCTATTCGAGGAGGTGTTACACATCTGCTGATGATTTCTGCTATAATGTTATCATTAGCTAAAAATCTTCAAACAATTATTTAATATCTCCAGAGTGCAGTGGTGGAGCGGGCAGGAGCCACGCGGCGGGACGAGTCAACACTACTAGCCGGCGCGGCGTTGGCAGCGCTACTGGCGTTCTTGCTCTTCTGCCGCAAGCGATTGCGCCATGCCCTTCTCTAACTACCCGCAATTTGGAATTTGATATATCCGCGCTGGCAATAAAATTCCATTTGTAAGATTACTGGGAAGACACCTTTTCGTAATGGTTCTAGCCCTTAACATTGTATACCTACAAGTGTGTGCGTTAGTCATCTTAGTATAGATGGAAACAGCCATTATATACATAGGTACCAGTAACACTAACGTATTTAAGTGGCGAGTATTACTAAAAAATACTGAAACCTTTAATGAGTCTGTTGGACGTAAGAGAGAAGAAAGAGATAACGTTTGTTGAATTGTCTAAAGATCTGTTTAAGTATTTTCTAATTGCTATATTAAATCCTCTTTGATATAATAAAATCTCTTCGATAGTTACTTCACCTCTTTTGATAGTAAGATAACTTCCAACCTTTGCAAATTAATAATGTCCCTAGAATATTGTCAATAGGTTATTCCAATATGTTTAGTTTATATGTAGGTATTAGGTATTATATTATAACTTCATATTTTTTTTGTTTTACTTTTTCTATAAAAAACGCTAATTTTATATGTAAGGACCTAATATTTAGTAGGTATATTCTAGCTACAAAACTTAAGGGGTTAATGGGGATAAGTTTTTTGCTGACGAGAAATAAGAAGTATTATTTATTTTTTTAACTTGAGATTTCAAGTGTTAAAAGAAATTAAATAATTACCTAATTGATTGGAAGGATTAATTTTCAAAATCAGTAGGTAAATCTCCCGATACTATACTAGGAGATTTTACTATACTAGAAATTAGGAACGGATGGTGATTTGGAGGAGATCGCATATAAATAGGCGGTCGGAAGATAGGAATGGCCACTTTGTTTTCGATAACTGAACTAAAATGTAATTTTTTTTAATTATTACATTGTCATCGGTCAACAAATATTAGTTTACAAACAAAGCGACTTTAATTTTATGTCTTGTCTCCGTGCCGCTCTTCGCGAAAACGTCGCGTGGTATCATATTTTTTTAACTTTCCATTATCTCCTGTAGGCCCGATTGAGATACTTTAATGAACAATGTTAGTTAAAATTTTGATTTAATTAATTAATATTTAATTTGCATAATAAAATCGCTCGTAAATCACTGTATGAATTTGCATATTTAGGTATACTATCATGGAAATTTATTTATATTGAGTAAAGATCTATATTTTTGTTGAGCATTGTAATAAACTATGACGAAGCAGTAAGACGGTGCACGGGGTTCAAGGATTTTTAGGACCGCTTGCCCTTCCGATTTGCTTAATAAATATTTAGGGCACACTGAGTGAAATATAATACCTACCTACCATACCTAACTTATACATAACTTATTAGCCAAAAGAGCTTGAAGTCAGGATGAGCGTCAGAGTTTTATATATACGTATATCTATATATTGTTGTATTAGTAACACATAATAAAACTATATTAATTGCGAAGAGAATAAGAAATAGTTTATTCGATGAAAGTCAGGGGCGAGGCAAGAAAACATTAGTTGCAGACAAAACTATTTGACAAGATATCTAACATGACGACGAGTAAGCTAGTAATGACGGCATTTTATGTTTTTTGTATATGTATAAATAATTATAACAAAATAGGTACCTACTCAAGAAATAAATGAATGTTTTAATAGTAGACTCAGATTTTTGTCCTTTCTCCTTACCTTCTGGCAGCCGGGGTATGAGATATGTATGTTCATAGTGTAACAATTGTTACAAGCAAGTGTTGTGATTTTATACCAGGCGCAGTGGCTATCTAAAGCCCAGATATGTATCATTTGCCCGATCCGATCACCGTATCCGTATCACCGACGCGTATCATGATCGCATATGTGGACGGGTGATAATACCCGTATCATGATACGCGATCTCGATACGCCGTTATGACATGGCCCGACCCATGTCGTGTCGGTTTTTGTCCGATCATCAAAGGGGATACCGATACGCAATACCAAGATACGATGCATTTATACGGAGTAAACAAAATGCGTCCACAAATAGTACGGAGCTTGATACGGGATACGGCGATACGGATACGGGGATCGAGTAGGTATGGCAAATGATACATATCCCGACTCAACTCGTCTCTAACTCGAGGGATCGGGGTTCTAATCCAAGCGTCACGCACTGATGACTTTTTACGTGCGATTCAAGAAATTAAAGATCACTGCTATAATGGTAAAGAATAAAGTCGTGAAAAGCCTGCTTGTCTGAAAGTTCTTCATAAAGTTCTCGAAGGCATGTGACGTTTGTCAATCCGCAATTGGCCAGCGTGGTGGACTATGGCCTAACCACTCCTATTTCTCGATAGAAATCTCCCATAGGAAACTCGAGCCCAATAGTGGGATCAAAGAAAGGCTTGTCGTGGTGGATCCGATTAAACTTTTCTAAAGACTTAGATCTAGTTCTCAATAGGGTAGCGAGGTAGAAACGCATCTGTGACAGACTTAAACCGACTCTCTTATTTGTCTATTTCGGGTTCTGAAGAAGGGGGTTCGGGTTAAGAAGTGTGGTAGTACAAAAATATAGAGGTTTCTTTTGCATATTCTTAAGTTTAAATAAATACACCACGTAACTCACTATTTTATTATTTTTATTGTAATTTTTCATAATACGGTTGTCTGGCGATACTCGCCTTTGCTCGTTACACGCAAAAATTATTTAATTAACTATATAAAAACCAATGTATTATAAACATTTGCGAGCTATCAATTAAAACTATCACAATATTCAACAATCAATAAAAGCTTTGATAAGGACAACGTTGATACAGAAGTATAGAACAAAGAATATGTACCGCGCCAGAAGTACATTTGGAAGTCAAATAATTTTTAAAACCGGTAATTAGACAGTTCATACATTTTCAAAACCGGTATTTAGACAGTTCATACATTTTTCTATCGCTCCCTGAATCAATCGTTTCATCTCATAATCTAAAGTTACAGATTAAAGTTGATGGATAATTAAAATGTAACATGACTAAAGTTATTATTTTTGGCGGTAAGTATATCGTTAAACATTATAAATTTTTTGTAAGGTAGTTTTAATATTATTATTTTGAGTCAGAAGAGTATCTAAGTATTAACTGATTTAATATTTTGTAGCTATTTTTATTGAATTACATATTTATAATTATCAAAAATCTTAAGTACGAAGTCGTTTTTTATATCCGTGTTACTTTATAAGTACATAAAAATAACTTTATGAACCATTATTTTGTAGGTAAATTAAGTAAGACATGTTATGGCAATGTACTCCTAACGCAGCACATCTGTAAACGCCGATGGAAGGTAAACTTATATTGCTATTTAAAAAGAAATAGTTTTCTACTTTCAACTAAATATTTTGTCTTTGTATACTTTTAAAGTTTTCATAGAAATAGTAGGTACTTTAGTTAATAAACGGGTATACAGCACATATTTATGCGGTTTTATGTTATGCGCACATGAACATTAAAACTTGAGTTTACAGAAGAACATATACCTATATAACACGATAATAATATATATACATACTATATTAAACCAAAAAAGATGGTACAAAAGTCGAACTGAATGCTAACACTTTTAGCATTGAGTTCGACTCCTATCGAGTACTATCTACGAGTCAACCTTTGGGAGGAGTAGATGTCAGGGAAGGTGGTAGAAAATTAATAAAATAACTATTATTAAAAAAATAATCTAAGATTGAATATGCAAATATACCGTATATTTAACAAAGTATATATATATTCAAGCTTACATATTTTGTAAGTTTAAAGACGCAAGCGTTGTTTATCTATTATTGAAATGACATGAATTTGAAATATATTTATGATCTAGTACTTTTTGTACCTAATGGGGCTACTAAAACTATAGTTAATTATATCTACACAAAATAGCATAATCTAAATACACAAAATTCTATTGTTGTACAATAAAATATAAAAATACACTTTCAGCTCTGAAAATACATAATGACTACGGTTATATTATATTAATATTAAATTGATTGTATGTTTCCTGTTCTATTCGTTGAAACTTGTTACATTGTATTTGATATAAGTATCAGTAATTATTGAACTTTTATAAAATAACAAATTTACCTTCCATCGTACGACTGTCATTGAAATCTGAAACCTTCTTAAACGCTGGAGTTCGTTTTTAATTGTTTGTCAAATTATAGGTAGATCTTGGAGCCCTTTTTATATTAATTGTAATGCGACTTGTTAACAATGGGATGTTTTCGTAGTATTAGTAAGGTAAGTTATCCGTAATAAACTAGTCGACGCCCGCAGCTTCGCTCGCGTGGAATAAGACAACAATAGCTTATAGCTTCTCGATAAAAGGACTATCCAATACAAAAAAAATTCAATTCGAACCACTGACTTGTTCCTGAGATTAACGCGTTCAACCAAACAAACAAACTCTTCAGCTTTATAATATAAGTATAGATTATAGCGAAAAGTTATATAGGGTCTATAAAGTTATATAGGGGCTCTTAGGTATTATTTCATTTTCAATTTGACATACGTATGCTGTTGGTACGCGATTTTATCCAGTTTCAGATTTCACGAGAATTCAGAAAACATCAGAAACAATTCCACACAATCCACTTAGAACTTATAATACTGTTGGAAATCTCCAAAATTACACCAACGTATCTCGTTTTAACACAATCCGTTCGAGCTTTCCCAATCGATATCTTTACAACATTTTGAAAATTACTAAAACTTAGCTACTTTGTTAAAATTAATAACATTTTATAATTTTACTTAATTAATAGTATCACTATTAACAATCTACGCTGGCATCTCGAGTTCGACAGCTTTGTTTTTATACTTTATATTGTAATCGTACAGAGTATAAATTGTATTTATGGAAAAATTAAAAACAAGATTTCATGACATCAAATTACCTTTGCTGCCTGGGACACATTAATTTCATTGACTTTAAAATTGTACGTATATGTACTTAATAATATTAAACAATTAATTGTTAAACAGTATTATATTAAAAATTTTGAACGTAAGATTTCCAAATTTTTAACATCTTCTATGAGGTCATTCATTAAAAAAAATTAATTCTGAAAATATAAATATATAATAAAATTACCGTAGTTTTTGGCGTAAGGATTAATTTGAATTGGAAGATTTTACACAGTAGGTACTTCTATATTATTTGTGTAAAAATTCGTCGTCTCTCGAAGTCGAGATGTTTCAGCTACAAATAAAATGGATCACTAAAGACACCCCACTTTCTTCGACATGAGACCTTACAAAATCTAAAAGAAGAGAGAGTAGCTTAACTGGATTATAATTATGGTGTTCGTATCAAGTACACATGGCCAAGAAAGTGATGCGAAATATATTTTTTTTATTTTCTTTAATAAGTAGTTTTCCCTTTCATATTTTATATAAAAACCATCGCTCTAGTAACAACGCTACCTGGATATCATATTTCAATTTTGGTATGTAATTAACATTTTAATTTTCATTACGATAGGTTAAGCCTAGTCTTACTTACTCTACGAAGAATTTATAAAGGTTATTTATGTGTTAAAAGGTATCAAATTGTAGCGACATCGCGAGTAATATCGTTTCAACTCTTACAGTTTCTAGTATTAATAACAAAGTTTGAAATATAATGAAGACTAGATCGGCTTGTGCTATTTGGTACTGAACAAATGCAGTTATTGATGCAACTACGCGCGAGCCGCGACTCCGCGCCGTGATATGAATGAATTAACCCACAACAACCCGTTATCACTTCAAATCCCTATTTGTAAATACAGTAACTAGAAACAAATATGGAAGGATGAGTATTATAGATTCTACTTAAGTAAATATTATTGAAGAGATAGATAGAAGACATTAGTGTATAATTAATATATATTGTATATATAATTTTGAATCGGGTTAGATTTGGGCTATCCGATACACGCGTACTTTGTGCTCTTCGGTAAGACTTACGAGAGATAGATTTACGAAATACAGACTCTACGTCACTCTAGTTAATATATCATATCAGTGTATCAACAACCCTTAAATAAAGTTTAATTGAGACAGAGAAAAAATCGTTCGAATCTTACAATAATCGTAGGTATAGAGTGGCCACGTAAAGATCTCACAGTTTCATTGACTTGACTTGGTCTTTATGAGATAAATAGTTTTAAAGCAAGATAAAGATGGAATAGAAGAATTTGTTTGGAAATTTTAAAGATAGGAAAATCTGTGGTTGAAACTGCTCGACCAGAAGTGGCACGCTAAGCGATCTACAGAATGCTAGTATCAAATCCAATCTTAGAGTATTATATACACGCATCATGCGATTCGAACAGAGATGTGGCTCTTTAAACGATTTAAGAATACATCATAAGCTTGCTCTTATCACAGTATATCTAATCGATTTCTCAGATACTATCGATATGTCACTTTTTGTCCCTTTTGCTGTTCTCTTATCATAATTTTGAAAGATTACGCAACTTTAAGTATCACTTTGATATTTGACTTGAATAATTTAGCTTCGATCAAGCAAACCTCTACATACTTGTGCGCATTTATATAAAACGATTATGTTTGTTGATAAACTTTGTATCGTTTGAGCGTCACAATGGTTTGAGTTGTTAAAGCTTAACAATATAAATATTTAACTATCTATTCTAGTCTATTTATTGCTATGTCAAATAGGCGGGTTATCAATATAAAACTTTGTGGGATTTCAACAATTGAGTTTACAAAAATTTTATTAAAAATGTTTGTCGGTGGCAATGCTACCATTGAATGACGGGGGAAGACGGTGAGAGCCAGCGGATAACTCGACCTACGGACGGCTTTAGACATTCGTCTTTAGTTCCTTAAATAAGTAAGTTTAGACGAAATTTACCGTGCCATTATAAACCGCGTCTGGAAGCGCCAATGCCAATAACAAGTTGAAGATTGAGTACTCGAAGCTCAACTGTAGGAATCGGAGGAATACGATGGAAACGAAGAAATTGTACACAAGTATGAGCTTTAGGGATAGTGTAAATCTAATTACAATAAGAAAGAGCGGGGCATATGTGGTTACCTTGCTACATTTCTATTAATAGATGGAAGTGTAAAACTTCGTAGGGTTACTTTAAAAATGTCGAAGCTAACAATGTCTGAACTCGTATGAGCTCTTAGGCACATTTTATGGAATGACGTTAATTATTAATTAATTAAATACCTAGCATCATTTGCCCCGCTCTGGCGCCTTTTTCATTATCTACTGTGTATTTACACCGTTTTAACTAGCTTTTTGTGCAACGACAACCATTTTGCATCAGTATTGTATTTCTTCTTCACGCGTTCCCTTTGTATTATTATTATTTAATATTCATCGAGATTATTTTAAAATTTAAAGATTATGGAAATATTATGAATCTCCTTTACGTTAAAGTCAACTTTAGCGGTCCTGGTTATTGTATTTATAGTATTATGATTTCGTTCAGAAGAAATAAAATATTGATGCTCTTCATTTCACTATACATTTAAAATCAAAGTTATCAACACATGGACTGAGTCAATGACCCATTAAATAATTACAATACGAAGATAAATTGGACACTAATCTGTATGCGCTATATTTACAAAACAAGGTTCATCTGTAACGAACTAATTCACACACAACATTTTAGTTTTTTTTATATTTGACAGTAAAATTTATGTATACGAAAACTTTACCAAAAGCGCCATCAGGTTATTAACTACTAACATTAATATAAATGACTACAGTCTCTATTGATGGCTAAATATATATTTTATTTTAATATTATACTTATACAAAAGTCTGACTTCACCAAACATTTCTTTCGAGGTAAAGATATTTCCATTCACAGCATATTATTGCATTCATAATTCATTTAAAACAGCTTTGTATTAATCCATCTAATGCGTCTATTTTGGGCTGTATATATCTAAAATTATAACAACACACAAAAACAACAAATAGAGACAACATTAAACAAATTCATGTGCGATTGAGCATAACGTTTTAAAATTATGAACACCAAACAATCACTTAAAACGTCATCATCCCTAACAATTAAAAACGTTTGAGTCATCACATGATTTTAACTAGCACTGTTTAACTTTAAACAGAGTTACCGATTAATAAGGCGTAGATAAGACATAACAATAATGTTGGTAAAACGATGTCAGCTTATAATTGAAAATAGTCGATGCTTCCCCGAATTTGGCTCTGAACCAAACGATGATCTTTCTTAAACGGTTTACCTTGACTTTGCTACCTTTACACCATGCATATAGAATTTAACGAAATACTGATTGTAAATAATCATCTGATTCGGCTACTGTTTAAAACATTATTAATTTCATGTTTAATTTTATCTACAATAATTTATTGTATAAGTTTGATTTATTTTGTAACCTTATCGTCTTATCTAGCTTGATTAAGTTCCGCTATATGATCATTAGTCCCGATAATTTCTTAAGAAACTACATTGCATGCGGCTTCGCATATCATTGTTGTTAGTTTCTCGTCGTCTCTAAACTCCAAAAATTTCAAATTTCCGACCCTAAGTATATTGTTACCCGTATTATTGACATCATCAAACCATTGCGTTACTACCCATTGATCGAAGATTACTCGCTTGGACAGTGGAGGTAGCCGTATTCGAGGCCTAAGCTGACTGCGACGAAGACGAAGTAGAGAAGGAACATGGTAAAGCCGAGTCCCCTGTTCATCTTCCACCTGAAGCAGGCTATGCTGAGGATGACGAAGAGCAGCATGGCGAACAGCAGCACAATGCTGCAGACCATGCCTTTGGAGTTGACCTGCACTGGCTCGCCGTAGATCAGTCCGTACAACAGCCAGGGGAGTGGAAGTCTGGAATTAGAGAAAACGAACATGTTATATAATTGCGAAATGAAAATTAACAGAATCTATCAAGATAAAACGCTAAGACGCTACAACCCACAGGCGATCCATTATCGGGAATTGTCACCTATAGCCAAAGCTGAGGGCCTAAAGTACTCGTAGGTATAGTCCACCAAACTGTTCCAAATGCGGATGTATTTATGATTTTTAAAATTTTTTTTTTTTATTTATGATTTTTTTTTATATTTTTTTTTATGATTTATTTATTTTTATGGTTAGTGGCCACAGGCCAATCCAGTGTGGAATATTCTCAAGCCGTAGAAAGATCTTCGACAAGGCAAAGCATTTGATTTTCCTAACAAATTTTAAGCTATTTATAACAATTCGGATTGAAATTCAGTATCAGCAATATTAATTTTATGTATTTATTTTACTATACACATAACAGTAATGGAAAAAAAATTACAAACATTTGCACCAGGCCACAACTATAGCTGTAGGTTTATCTGACCTGTGAAAATCAATAAATAATCTAAGAACGATCTGAAGGTTATGATTTTATTCAATTCTAAAAATCTTGGACAAGATTTGTGAAAAGTTGACTACGAAATATGCATAAAAATATATCAACAGCATTCTTTCCACTCGCGTATGCGATGTCAGATCGACCTTTGCTACAAACTGACCTACTTTTTAAGCTATCTTCGTATTTTTAGACACACCTTTGGATTTTTTGACATTTTTGTTATTCGTAACACCTGTTTACATATATTTCGCACTCTACAAGCTACGTTATGTCACTGTGAATTTGGGTATGTTGGTTCACATATTGTGTGGCAGAAGCCTTTGAAGTAAATTAGACAATTTTTAGTTTCATGTCACGATTTTTATTGAGTACGAACGTTTTGAACTGAATGAGAGCTTTTTAATAAAGACAGAACAGTATTGTTAGCGGTAAGTTCTTATAAATAAATAAATAAATTAATTAATTAATTAAAAAAATATACATATTAGATTGAGTTGCCAGGTAGTAACTTAAAAGCCTTGACGGAGTCATTCGAATGAGTTACAACCTTTAACTGGCCTTAGAACCAACCACTATCGCCCGTCACCGTGCCTAGTACCATTTCAACCGTGAAATTATTGTTTTTAATGAAATGGTGGTACGGTTGGAAAGATGTCGTTTCCGGTCACTTCTACAAAGACGACCATCTTAGTTTTCAAGAGTCGGAATGCGTTTGTGACTGACTTTGAACGAGACTCTAACCAACAATTCCTAACACCAACTAACAGGACTAACTATTACTAACCGTCCATGCCTCAGTCCTCGTGCCCACTATCGAACTGACCAACTAATTAAAAGCTTTTATTTATCTTCACTCGCATGTATCCATGTATGTATGTCCTGGATTCTTGCAATCAATAATTCACCCACTTCCACTGATGCTATCGAGCTGAATTTCGGCAGACATAATTGGTTCCGATGACAATGCACGAAAATAAAAATAAAGTTATAAAAGGTTATTTAGAAAAAAAAAATTAACAGTATCATTTTGAATAATGTAATGATATGATAATACATGGATCATCATCCAGGAATAAACCCACTTCCTTCAGGGATCTATAATAATAATATGTTTGTTTGAAACTTCTAACCAGTCGAGAAGTTCACTGGAGAAGAACGCATTACGTAATTCTGGATATGCATGAGGTTATCTCTATCCGTGTGCATATACAATGCTGCTGTTTCTGACAACGCGAACGCCACTGTTTCAGAATGAATGCGGCTCACGCGGGTCGTTTTTTATATTCAATTCTTTAACTTCATTAGAAGCAGTTAGTGCAATAGGACAATGATAAAATAGTAGCTTTAACAACGACGACGCCTGTATTAACGCGAAGGGTTAGGCAGACGTGAGTACACAGGTACAACTACTTTTGGAAAAAGTTAAGTCGCTTGTATTTCTTCAAAAATGCTGCTCTCAAAAAGGGATGGACTTAATCCATCCCTTTTTGAGATAGACAAAGACATAGATAGAAGATAGATATATAGATACCTACTCGTTTATCAAAACTATGTATATCCGAGTTTAACGCAGGCGAAGTCACCGCCAACATTTTATAATAATTTTACATAAGTATTTAAATATGTTAACATCGCTCAAAATCGATTGTATGTATATAAAATATTTTAGGTAACAAAGTTTTATTTGAATAATATTTGAGAATTGCATTGTTCCTGGTTGCGCTGTTATTTTGAATCTGGAACATTAACATATTGGATGGAGATGCACGGAAAAATCAACCAGTGTGAACCTAAGGTGCGCAAACAGAATCATTTCTGAGTCACTTGAAAACGATACCTACACTTTAGTCGCCCTGCAGACTAAAGTGTAGGTATCGTTTTCAAGTCTCTAATAACCTTGAACAGCAAGCCAAACGTAAATTAAAACGCGATTCGTGTTAGCTGCATGAATGATTTTAAAATCAGCTTCAATAAGTAATTATTTCGAGCTTCGACCGCATAAAATGCTTGTTAGCTTAGCCCTTTGAGAGGCATATTTTCGTTTGTGACCATTTTATGTAAAATCCAGTACAATATTTGATTTTTTGGAATTTCTGCTTTCGAGCCGGAGATAAATTACTGAGTCAAAGAAAGCCGTTTTCACTATTAAATTTAAAGCTATTGAATCGATCTACATATTCTGGAATGTATCTGTAGTTTTATATGCGTACCTAAATGTCTATGGTTGTATGTAGGTTCATAAGTTTGTAATGTACCTACCTAATGTTAGGATTGAACATAAATAATTGGAAACTTAGACTTAACTAGAAACTTGATTTTTTGACATTTTAAATTGATTTTTTATTTTCTTAACAGAAGTTGCTTAATAAGTTCACCGTAGGTGGGTAGGCAAACGACAGCAATACCATAAATACAAATGCAAGTGTTTTGTACAAAACAAACAAGAAAAACATTTGGCAAGTAATTTTAAGTTAATCATTGTCACCCAAAGAGCACAAGAGAGTTGTTTGAACTTTAGACGTGTAAATTATTTCATCTTTCAGATAATACGAGTGCTTTCACAGGAATTGTAAACATTTGGCTCTCTGCTTGAAAGTATCATCAATCAGTAAACTTCCAAGATTTTTTCATTCGAGAACACAAAATAGTTGTTAGAAAGCGCTATTACCGGCATTACGGTAACCTCGCGCGGGATTATTCGTCATTACTCCGGCCTCGAGCGGGAATTCGTCATTACGCTAAACGCACCGATTTGGCCAAATGTGGAAAGTTAGGTGCGCAAGAACTTTACTAGTGATGCGCACTGAATAATATATAATACAGCCACAGCCACAGCATGCTCCAACACGCTGCTCCAATACGAATTGGTAGAGTGGAGTCTGAATACGCACTAGTCTCGCATCGATTCAACGATCAACGAACGATCAACGAAAAGAAAACGCAAGACGCATTCCATTATTCGACCCAATATTTGGGCCAAGGCTTCACAATTGCCAGATATACAGGGTTATTGGTAATTCGACGTATTCCCGTTAGGAGGTGATAGGGGTGACTATTTGTGATAATTTTAACCCCCATATGCATTATGCAAAAGTGAACCATTTTCGAGTTATCAAGCTTTTCAGCTTTTTTCAAAATAAGTCAGAAATGCAACATCAAAAATTTATTAAAAAAAAAGTATCAATTAAACTCTATTTTTTTCTTCTGATTTATAAAAACGATTAAACAATGCTTATTTATCAACATTAAAACTACAATTATAGGTCCAACTTTAAAAATGCGAGACGATTAACGATATTAATTCAATATTTTTTGAGATTTTTGTCCACTAAAATGCCTTAAAAACAAAAAAAACTTATACCAAACTTGGCTTGCAGATTATTTTAAAAACATAACCGTTTTCTTAGCTTTCCAAAAAGGCATAACAACTATGAACTTATTTTAAAAAAACTGAGAAAAACCGATCACAAAGGAAGCAGGCGGAAATTTGTATTCAAACTAAACTTGTGGTCGTTCTTTAAAATTTCAAAAAAAAATAATTAAAAACAATGCCCAATGTAAATAAAACAAAAAATATAAATTAAAAATTAAATTTAGAACCAGTAAAAGTTTAGTAATAATAACAATTAATAATAAGTAACAATTAAGACATTTTGTAATTTAGCCTAATTAGAGTTCTTGCTCGAAGGGACTTCCCCTATTGCGTACGCAAAGTCTCATTCTTTTTCTGAGGTGTAACTTAACTGCTGAAGTGGTCAAATTATTTCGAATCACATTAGCTGCGTTTATAATTTTTGTTTTGAGTTCTAACGCGGATGACACAGGCGAGACGTCGTAAACTAAGGATTTCATGTGAACGCATAGACATAGAAATCAACACACAGACATAGAAATCAACCGGCGTTAAGACCGGACTCCTCGTAGGCCATGGAATGGGTCCTCTCCCTATCCAACGATTAGGAAAATGGCTATCAAGTCATCGCCTAATTGACACCAAAATGTGTGACATCCGTCTTGCTAGTATATCATGTTTTGCCTTATAGCCAAAGGCAAGTTTTCAAGCATTTCATTTGTTAAAAAAAATTCGTAAGCGAGCAAAATTGGTTCATCGATAAATTCTTGCACATATCTTTGTAATTAATAACTAAAAACGGACTGGTGGTTTTCCGGCATTAACCAGGACCAATTCCGTGGCCTACGAGGAGTCCGGTCTTAACGCCGGTTGATTTCTATTTCTCGTATTGTCTCACAATAGTGGAAGTCCGTTCGAGCAAGAACTTTAATTAGGCAAAATTACTAAATGTCTTAATTCTTACTTATTATTAATTATTATTATTACTAAAATTTTACTGGTTATATAAACTTTTTGTTTTATTTACATTGGGCATTGTTTTTAATTAATTTTTTGAAAATTTTAAAGAAAGAACTTAAGTTTAGTTCGAATACAAATTTCCGCCTGCTTCCTATGTGATCGTTATTATTCAGCTTTTTTTAAAATAAGTTCATAGTTGTTATGCCTTGTTGGAAAGCTAAGAAAACGGTTATGTTTTTAAAAAAATCTGCAAGCCAAGTTTGATATAATTTTTTTTTGTTTTTAAGGCATTTTAGAGGACATAAATCTCAAAAAATATTGAAGTAATATCGTTAATCGTCTCGCATTTTTAAAGTTGGACCGATAATTGTAGTTTTAATGTTGATAAATAAGCATTGTTTAATCGTTTTTATAAATCAGAAGAAAAAAATAGATTTTAATTGATACTTTTTTTTTAATAAATTTTTGATGTTGCATTTCTGACTTATTTTGAAAAAAGCTGAAAAGCTTGATAACTCGAAAATGGTTCACTTTTGCATAATGCATATGGGGGTTAAAATTATCACAAATAGTCACCCCTATCACCTCCTAACGGGAATACGTCGAATTACCAATAACCCTGTATATCAAGTGGTTAGTTTTCACGTCGGCGTCGATATCGCGCAGAATCGGTTTATCTTAGGGTAATTGTAATTGACTTCACTGATTGGTCCGCCACCGTATTTTGCCTCTCGCACTAATAGGTACCTTACCAGCTATCCCCTCAGAATTTCGTTCAGAGCTAAACTTTCATGCCGACAGCTGTATTGCGGTTGGATAGGTATGGCTTGCATATGTCCCAGACTCTTAACAAGATCCTACTTCGTCGGTAAGTCGGTAATATTAAAGACTAGTGGACGCCCGCAGCTTCGCTCGCGTAAAATTAGACCCATTTACGACGTCTGCCGTTCGGGTTGCCCACTTGACTTCTAAAACGGAAAAATTTCATACTAACTTTGCACCCCCGTTTTACCCCCTTAGGGGGTGAATATTCAAAAATCCTTTCTTAGTGCTCCCCTACGTTATAAGAGGAACCCCTGTGCAATATTTCAAGTTTCTATGGACGCGCCCGCAGCTTCGCTCACGTGGAATTAGAAATAACATAACCTAAATACAAAATTTCATTGAAATAATGTAGGTAGGTATATACGAAAAACTTTTATACCTACTAACTTTGCACCCCCCTTTTACCCCCTTAAGAGATGATTTTCGAAACTCAATAAAAAACCTTCATAGGTACTGAATTTCATTCGAATAACATCAAAAACGGCAAAGTTTCATACTAACTTTGCACCCCCGCTTTACCCCCTTAGGGGGTGAATTTTCAAAAATCCTTTCTTAGTGCTCCCCTACGTTATAAAAGGAACCCCTGTGCAAAATTTCAAGTTTCTAGCCATTATGGTTTAGGCCCTGCGTTGATATGTCAGTCAGTCAGTCAGTCAGTCAGTCAGTCAGTCAGTCAGTCACCTTCTCCTTTTATATTTAAAGATTCCTGAAGGTAATCAAAAGCATCAACGCGTCTGTGGATGCTTTTGATAACCAAAATGGTCGCCTCATGAAAAGTGTCCGAAAATCACATTAATGGACATGTCTAACAAATGACAGAGCTTGTATATTAAGTCTGGGCTAAGAATACCCCGACGCCACGCCAATTCCTGCTAGTCACACATACAATAGGTCCATTTCCCGTACACTAATGTACTGGAAATGAACCTTCCAGAAAATTATAAGTTACGTTACGAACATCTATGTTATGTTTCGAAGCTTTGTATGTATGTATTGGTATAAGCAGGTATCTATGTTATATGAGAAAAGTTTGAAATTGGATGGATGATGCCGCCTGCTTGTTTGCTATCTTATACACAGTAAAATGTATCACTTATACATAACCGGAAAGGATTGAGGCTTAATGACCTCCGCATCTCAATTAAGCAATCATAGTATACTATGTACGCAAGTATTATGAATGCTCACCGTATTGCAGTCTACACAAGTCGAAACAGAAAAGGCGGCAACTCGAGTTATAAGTACGAGTATCTATGGTTTGTACAGATAAAAATTATTTTGGCGCCGCCGGATACATCTGCTATTTGAAAGTTTATGTTTTGAAATGAGTTTTATCAAAGTTCTTCACAGCTCCACAATTTTCCTGAAAAGCCTCAATGAGTGATAGTTTTTGCGTTATTTTCGCTTGTTTATAAGACCAATACAAAGAAAGAATAATTAAAAAGAAAATTGATTTGGAACAGAAGAATTAATGGTGAACGGAGAAAATTGAAAATTGAAAATTTAATTCTTTACAGAAGAATCTGTGCTTTATATTTAAAGCGAACAATTTTTTGAAGTCAGGGTTATGATATTTTTACAAAATGTTTTTCGTTTCCATGTTTCAAAAACTAATGTAATGATATATTAAACGGTTTTATTTTTATAATAAAGAACAAGGAGAACAACATCATAGCATTACTTAATTATAAGAAGCCGTGTTACCACAGAGTAGGGTAAATTGTATAAATATCACAGATACACATGGACCGGATCTTGCTGCCGTATAGTAACTTTATAGCCTTTGGTTTCACCATACTATTTCAAAATGTATTTAACTAGTTAAAATAGATAGACGACAATGTTTTAGAAATCTAAGAGGTAAATGCAACGTTAACTTTCAGGAATCTTGACGGCATAGTAATTAATTATAAAGAAACATTAAGGAAATTAAAACTAAATTAAAAATACTCAATAAATACTTAAATACCAATTGGTTCAGTGTTAAAATTTACTCGGGGATCTGTGTTTCTACTTAATGCAAATTTATAAGAATTTTTTGTTCCAACATAACTTTAATGTATGACAGAAGCACAGAATACATCGATGGCTCCTAAGTATACTGAGTCAACTAACAAATTTCGACAAATGTACTTTTTTGTATATTAACAATAATTAAAGCATTTTCTATCATTCCGTGTAAAAAAAAAAAATCGTATCCCTATAAATAACAAAAATAAAATGGCGTATACTGGATCAAGTGTACAATATATTTATTTTGTATACAGTATACTGAGTCAAGTGTACCAATACTAGTATACGCGGGACGCGAATGCGGTCATTTTGGTGCAAGTTGAACCTGACTCAGTATACGTCGAAACAATATTTGCGAAGTATTCACTTGACTCATTATACTGATTTCTTCAAACAGATTGTACGATTCATAATTGGTTAAAACATTGTTGTATTTCACGCCCAAACGCCTGCTTCTATTGTACAAGTCCCAAGTTCTGCTGCACATGGAGTACTGCTTCCATCTCTGGGCGGGTGCTTCGGCTTACGAGCTGAATCCACTTGACTCCATACAGCGACGAGCAATCCGAGTTGTTGGCGATCCCAATCTTACCGGTAAATTGGAGGACCTCAGTCTCCGGAGAGACATAGGCTCTCTCTGTGTCATCTACCGTATTTACCATGGTGAGTGCTCGAAAACTTCATAACTTAATTCCACAAACCTCATTCAACTATCGCACTACACGCCGAGGTCAGAAGTTTCATCCACACCGAATCAACTCATGGCCTACTACCACCGTACGTTTCTCACGGTCTTTTTTACGGCAAACTGGTCTTCTGTGGAGTGAGCTTCCGACTGAGGTTTTCCCTTCGAGCTACGACATGGAGCACTTCAAAAAGAGTGTGAAACGCTCCCTTCAAGGCAGCCAACGCACCTGTGATACCCCTCCCCTATTCAAGGCAGTTGATTTTCGTCCATCACCCATTTCGCTAGATCCATTTTGCGTTAACGCCCTTTGTTTTGAAAGTCCGGTCTCTACGCCTGTAACTAATTTTAATGACACAAAATCTCCAGTATTAACTCCAACTTGTTGGAGCCGCAAACGAATTTCAGGAACTACAAAAAAGCAAAGATAGACAAAGAGAACATTGTCTGAAGGACTGGAAGGATTTGGTAAGAAAACGAAACCGAGGGCACGTAAAGCCGACGGTCCCGGTTGTTTTCAATGCTGGAAACAGTCGTTAAGCCTTGTAAGTGACCTTCGGGTGGCTTGAGACCATTGAGACAAGATACCACCACACAGGTTTGGCCACACTAACCCCTCCAACAATCCGCATTAGAGCAGCGTGGTGGAGTATGCTCTAGACCTCCCGCAGCATGGCTTGAGAACATTCGACACTGGGTTGGCCACTTACCCCTCCACCAATCTGTATTAAGACTATTAGGTGGAGTATGCTCTAGACTTCCCGCAGCAGTGTCTGTAGGGGAGACCTGTGCCCAGCAGTGGGACGTCTATGGGTCGCAGCGAAGATGACTGTCCCTAAATTATTGTAATTTGCTATTAATAATGAAAAAAAAAATAATAATAATAATATTATCTCCTATTTTTGAAAGTACAGAAACGTGCAAGTGATACAATAAATATTTTCTATTTTTGTTTTCTAAGACTATCTAAGACCTACCTAAAACTTTGTTATTGATGTCAAGTATTGTTAATTTTTTGAGATCTCTATAATTAGAATTACATTTTAAACAATTAAAGGAGTTTTTAATTATTTTACCTATTTTTAAACACACATGACTCAATATTAGGATAGTTCACTTCTAAAATGATGTCCATGTATAGTGAGTCAACTTATTAATTTATAACGAAATATAAATGCATGACTGAAATTATAATATATAAGAAATCTAATAAGTATTTAAAAATATTTTATACCACATTTACTAAATAATATTACCCCAATACGTAGATTCAATAATCCGACGTATAAAAATATAAGTGGTAGTTGATCCATTTTTAACATAGAAATAATCGATGTATACTAGTGTATCTACATTATCTCATAAATTAATAAAATAATATGAATTTTTTTTTGCACTGGTGATAGGCCTTATTATATTGAATTTACTTTGATTAGTTATTTTTTCGTAAATTTATCAAAATTTTAAATATTACCATTCGCACTTCATAACGCCGTCCTGTAAAGTTTTTAAAAGTACAGTTGACTCAGTATACTTAGGAGCCATCGACATAGTAGTACAAATACAAGTAAATTGATTAAAACCTCCAATCCATAATGACCTTTAACTTGCCAATAATAATAAAAGCCAAATTGGCACGCAACGTAAGTACTGTAAGATAAGTTTTGGCGTAGCTCGCCAAACATTTATTTTCCACAATAAATTGTAAGGAAGCGCTGTTAAAATTACGCCAAGCAAATTTCAACTTTTTAGTTCAGGAATAGGGTAGCAGTAATGCTGAGGTATGTGTATAGTGAGCATACGTCTCGCATTGGGCGGGATTGTCCTGCTTTCGGACTGTCTGTCCCGTCTGAGGACCAGCGAGACCAAACATGTCCCGCTTTTGCAAACAAACCTTTATATACTTACTGACCTATGTATATCAAATTAATTACATCGAATCATGCGAAACACGACAGTGATTTGAACTGAATCAGTTGAAGTTTCAAAAAATCCATACATACTTTCATATCGTAAAAATCATCTATGTCGCATAATATAATTAAATAAGTCTTCCACAGATGCGATGCTATTTATAATCGCTCGCTCTCACAAACTTTGCAACCTTTTTTACACCTATTCGTATAAAAATATTCCAAAACAAGCGTTGTAACTTCACAGGGCACTTTGCCCGAATGTGTAGGCCAGTTACGTGGAAATGTAAGTCACCTATCGTGTGCACGCGGCGTAATACATTGCGCTGTCCGGAACGCAAATTGATGCCAAAGGTTTGGCTACGGGGATATTATTTATTTTGCGGGAAAAGGGAGCCTAAACAAATTGGATAGAAACCTTGTAGTGCGGACGTAAAATTTACTATGCGTTTGAATTATTTCAAACGGATTTATATAATTATGTTACCTTGACGTGTAGTAAAATATTTTTTGACTTTAAAATTTCTTGGCGTAGATAAGTGGTATTACGACCAATAGAAGAATGGGGGCACGATTGAAAGATGTAGGCAGTATTTTAAAAGCTTTTACTTAACTTCACTCGTATGTATCTATGTATGTATGTCCTGGAATCTTGCAATCAATATTTCACCCACTTCCACTAAAGCTATCGAGCTGAAATTTGGCACACATATTTGGTTCCGATGACAATGAACGAAAATAAAAAATAAAATTAAAAACCTTTTTTTTTAAAAAAAATTTTTTAATAATTTATTAGTTCTTACGTTACATAAACTTCCAGCAACAGCAACAAACGGATATTGCCATACAACGGGCACAAATCCGATATAATTTCAAGATAGAAAAAAGAAAAAATGCAAAAAATAATTTCCTTGTCCCGAGCATCGATCCCCGAACATTTCGCTTATAAGTCGCCATTCGACCAAAAGACAAGCAAACTTTGAAATAAAACGTTGCTTATTTCGCGTGAAGATAGAGGTGTTGGGGTTGAAGTGAAACATCGCGCAGTGCAAGCGCGCGCGTCGGAAATGTCAAGGAGACTGGGCCGCCGGTTCAGGGCTCTCGTCAACGCCGTCATAATCTTGGCGCTCAGATGTCATGTTCCTTTGAAGTTGGCCAATTATTATTGAATCTTTTTGTGTCAATAGTGACTGATTTTTAGACTAGATATCTCCCGTGGCTCCGGTCGCGTCCGAGACTTAAATATGAAGTTTACAGTTGTACAACTCAAGTTTCTTGGGCCTTATAACCTACTTGGATAACTAAAATCAACTAGAGAGGTTATTAATTTTTTTGTTGCTCATGTTCTAGCGTTCGTATTTCTGAACGTATTTCAATGATTCTTTTCATATTCATACTTAAAGAAAAACTACTCTAATTATGTAGACAAAAATGGAAAATTAGTGTGGCACACTATTTCTACGTGTTGTAGCGTCGGCGTTTGTGTATGGATTGATATTGAATATTTTAATAATTTATACCACAAGGTCTTCAACTAATTGGATATATAAAAAATGATAATAATTCAGTTTGTCTACTCAGGTAAGTAATTAGTCAGGCCGGCAATTGTAAAAGCTTAATTTAATGTCTCAAGCCGCGTGATCACACACGAGAGCTTTACCAACTATTATAATAAAATGCTTCCAACATCTAGCTCCGTTAGCTCCATTAGTTGCATATTCCAACAATACGAGTGAGTTATGTGCTCGCAATTTGCGACTGAATAAAATATAGGAAAATTGCCCAACCTAACCCGCGCCGTAAGTAACTTAACAATACAATAAAACACACTTAAAGCTCCGTCAAATATAAATATAGTGATTTATTAAGAGCCCGAAAGAGTAAAAAGCTTATAAAAAGAATGCTATTATGAATTGTCTACGGAAGGTTGAAGTTTAGAATACAAAAGAAGGAATTTTACAACACAGGGCAAAAAAAAAAAACAACATGGTAAAGTTAAAAAGTATGAACTATGGAGTTCCGTTGTACTCGTAATATGTAGTTGGTAAATAGGGCAGTGTCATATAATGGTGTAAGTT
The DNA here is from genome assembly GCA_944567765.1 of Carterocephalus palaemon. Lineage (NCBI taxonomy): Eukaryota > Metazoa > Arthropoda > Insecta > Lepidoptera > Hesperiidae > Carterocephalus > Carterocephalus palaemon. Next base: position 2,395,289 of record OX155655.1, on the reverse strand, counting down.
CTTCAGTCCAATTGAGGCATGACCCTGCAACCATGATTTTCAGGTATATTGTGTAACTGTGTGTGTGTGTGTGTGTTTAAAATAAATTAAAATAGTATTCATAGACATTTTGATTTATAAATAAAATCAACGTTGAACCGTTTACTGCCAAGAAGAAAGTTACATGATACGGTAAACAATAACACAAGTATTTTTGGAAGGAAATTGTTTCATAATCTTTTATTACAGATTCCTTTGAGGAATTTATAATAACGTTGTATGTAATTCAAATTTATTTAAATTATCCCAACATTATGCATGTAAATCGCTTTCCGCTTGCCGCTTAACATTCCTCGTTTATTTACGCGTAGCTTTTCCAGTTCAATATTCCTTGAGTCATGGCATACCCGATACTTCCCGGCAGCTGACTAGCAACATACTAACAGCCTGTTAGTTATTAATGTATATTAGAATCGCTTGCTTATGCAGAGCACATAAGTTAGGTATAAGGCATCCAACACATGATAGAATTTTCGTAGTTGAAAAAATTAGATCGATATCCTAGCAGTCTTTCTAACGGGCGCTTAATACATTGCCTGACCCAGGGTTCGAACCCAAGACCATTAACTTAGCAGTCACGCTTGCGAACACTAAACCAACGAGAGAATTTAATTTAAACTAATATTAAAAAGAGGAATGTTTTGTTTGTAATGTTTTCACACAAATACTATCGGACCAATTTCAAAAACTCTTTCACCATTAGAAAGCTGCATCATCACTGAGTGACATAGGCTATATAATATTACTAGGTGTAAACGAAAATATTGTCGTCTAATTCCACGCGAGCGAAGCTGCGCGTCCACTAGTTATATATAAGATCTAAATAATAATGTAAGTAGATTCAAAGAAAGTCGCGGGACCGCGTGAGCATTTCGAAATAAGAATTTCGAAAACACGAATACACGTTAGCACGTTAACCCAATAAAAGCGTGTTAAAATGGGGGCAAGTTCGGCACAAAAGGCTTGGAGCGATTAAATGGGGCCGACAAAATATAAATGGAAGCCAAATTATTAGAGCTACTGTGTACCAATCACGTACCAATTTACCTCTAGGAACATATTAATGTCCCAGTGTTGGCCACGGGTATCCCAGTGCAGAAAACAGACTTCACATGATTTCGAGAACACTATGGAGAGTTCTCCATGCCTGGGAGTTCCCAGGCATGCAAGATTCCTTACTATCGAATACCATCTTACAATATTAGGATGCGTAATTGCACATACCAGCGTTAAAATAAGTTTCAACTCAATTATGTTCCTACACCTTTGCATCATGGTACATTAAATTTAATAAAACGTACATGATTTTTAAGTCATACTCGCTTGGACAAACCCGGACGCTCTCGAATAACCAATAACAAAATATAACGCCTGTATTTCCCTGAAGGTGGAAACAAAAATAAGAAAAAAAAAATCAAAAGAAAAGCATATCCATAAAAATGGCATACTAGTGTCTAAGCCGTTTAAGTTCCTCTCGACCTTCGTTCAGTTTCGTCAGTAAACTCACAATTTTAATGACACTACAGCGTATACTATAATCGGCTCATTTGTCTTGAGAGTTCTTCAAATAATGCAATAAAGGGGACTGGGTCGCTGGCAGCTGGCCAAGAGGCGGTAGGTTACGTCTCTCTAGAATCTCTTCGCTGCGTTATGTGGCTCTAGTAATTCCGCGCCTTGAGTTAGTCAACCGTGGATTGGTCAGCGGTGTCAGCCCAGTCAGTCGGGCTGTCGAATCGAACTTGCCTCTGAGGAGAAGTAGTTGCAAATCCAAACTTGATTTTAACAAATCAATGAGTTTTCCATGTTTTATGCCATGAAATTTAATTTCTTCTGCTGTTACACACACACACTGTTGTGAGAGCTCTCTGTAATGTTCTCGAAGGCATATGAAGATTGTCAATACGCTCTTGGCAAGCGTATCTTCTAACCTCTGCCATTTCGAAAGGAGATTCGGGCCCAACTCGGCGACAAAGAAAGGGTTAAATTTTGTTCAGCGCTTCCGTACTTTGAGGGCAAGTTTATCCGTCGCGCGTTGGTACTGGTTTTTAATGTAGAAGCAGTCGTGAGTGCCTCGTTGGTCAGGTGGTTGCTAGCGCGACTGCTAAGCTAAAGGTACCGGGTTCAATGCCTGAGTCGAGCAAAGTATTATTGGGATTTTTCTATCTTGAATTTCTTAGTAGTACCTCGAAGTCTGCGTTTGTGCTCGGTGGCAATAGACTCCCACCTCACATGGGGCATAAACATAAAATAATATAACAAAACGCCTGTTATTCCCCGAAAGGGTAGGCTGAATAGTGAAAGTGGGTGTACTACAACTAAACCGTGCCCAATGTTGGGACGAACCATTTTGGTTGCCGCAATCATTGAGAATTTTTGTCGCAGGTATCATTGGCGTATGTACAGCTTTATGTTCTTTTGTTATTTAATTTGTAAAAATAGATGCAATATAACATTTAAATTTTTATGTCACTGTTATTTTTATCACGTTAAAAATAAATGAGATCCCAATTTTTCCTTAAGGCTGTTGCGCAAACCGTACTTAAGCTGTTCACGTTGACCTACTGTTCCAGTTTCACGAAATTCCCTTCGCGTACGTAGGTACCTATACTTTCCAAGTATTGCCTATTCTCTGGCTGTGGCTGTGTCTCTGGCTGGGCATCACTGCTCGATAAGTTGCGACAGGAAACAGAGATTTAGAAAAGAAATAAATATTTGTTTCGCTGCGACCCATAGACGTTCTACTGCTGGCCATGGGTCTCTCCTACAGACATAGCTGCGGGAGGTCTAGAGCATACTCCACAACGCTGCTGCGGAATGCAGATTGGTGGAGGGGCTAGTGGCCAACCCAGTGTCGAATGTTCTTAAGCCACCCGAAGGTCTTCAACAAGGCTTAACGACTGTTTCCAGCATTGAAAACAACCGGGACCGACGGCTTTACGTGCCCTCCGAAGCACGGTAGCGTCCATGAAATTTTGCCACTAGCGGTCACCCATTCACAAACCGACCGCGCCCGTCGTTGCTTAACTCTTTCGATGACATTGTATCGACGCCAGCCATTGGGCTATGGACGCTACATAGCTAGTACCTTTTTTTTTCTCTGGTAAATGCTTTCACGCATCCTGCACGTGACCTTGGCAGGTATGTGGGACTCACTGGCAATGACTTGCCACAATACCCACTAAAACCCAGCGGTGCCTTCAGCGACGGTGTGAGTGAGACGCCACGGGATCGCTTGGCATTACTACCGCGACATAGCTAGTCGTTGCGACCCATAGACGTCCCACTGTTGGGCACGGGTCTCCTCTCAGAATGGAAGGGATTAGGCCTTGGTCCACCACGTTGGCCAAGTGCGTATTGGCAGACTTCACATGCCTTCGAGAACATTATGAAGAACTCTCAGGCATGCAGGTTTCCTCACGATGTGTCCTTCACCGTTATGGCAAGTGACATTTAATTTCTTAAATCGCACATAACTTAGAAAGTCATTGGTGCGTGCCGCTGGGGTTTGAACCTGGACCGCTCGAGTGAGAGGCGAGTTCGATTGCCACTGGGCTGTCACCGCTGTCGACATAGCTAGTACCTAATAAATACAGGGTTATTGGTAATTCGACGTATTCCCGTAAGGTGGTGATAGGGGTGACTATTTGTGATAATTTTAGCCCCCATATGCATTATGCAAAAGTGAACCATTTTCGAGTTATCAAGCTTTTCAGCTTTTAAGTAATATCGTTAATCGTCTCGCATTTTTAAAGTTGGACCTATAGTTGTAGTTTTAATGTTGATAAATAACCATTGTTTAATCGTTTTTATAAATCAGAAGAAAAAAATTGATTATAATTGATACTTTTTATTAAATAAATTTTTGATGTTGCATTTCTGACTTATTTTGAAAAAAGCTGAAAAGCTTGATATCTCGAAAATGGTTCACTTTTGCATAATGCATATGGGGGTTAAAATTATCACAAATAGTCACCCCTATCACCTTCTAACGGGAATACGTCGAATTACCAATAACCCTGTATGTAGTAAAATTTTAATGTTTGCACTCACCCAACAGTGACATCGAAGATATTGCTGCCGACGGAGCTGGACACAGCCATGTCGCCGAAACCCTTCCTCGCCACGATCACCGAGGTGATCAGGTCCGGCACCGAGGTCCCCGCCGCCAGCAGCGTCAGCCCCATCACCTCGGGCGGCACGTTGGCCGTCTCCCCCGCCACGTTGGCCCACCACACCATCAGGTACGAGAAGAACGCTATCCACACTATTGACCCTATGAACGTCACTGGGAACAGGTTTTTCCCTGCAAGAGATAGGGGCGCGTTAGTTAGTTAGTAGTTCAAGGATTCATCTCATCATATGAGCCTTCCGCTATCCATTCTAATATAATAAATGCGAAAGTAACTCTGTCTGTCTCGCTTTCATGCCAAAACTACTGAACCGATTTAAATGAAATTTGGTATATAGTCTAGAGCCTGAAAGAGGACATAGGCTACTTTTTAATTGGAAAAAGGTGTTGTAAAGGGTTGAAAAGGAGGATGTAAGATTGTATGAAAGTATTGTAATTTTCAGAACTAGAAGCATACAATTTATATTTTAGACTGTTGATTATAAATATGGCATTCAATGTTTGTAAAAATGTTACCCTTAAGGATGTAAAATAAACATAGGGGATAAGGCTGCCTTTCCACCAGAGCTGTGCTATGCAGCTATGCTGCGAATATGTGAAATCTATCCGTTTCCACCAGTGCTAAGCTATGTGCACCAACGAATATGATTGGTGGATATCAAACGCATCCGTAGCAACGTAGCATAGCACATCTCTGGTGGATAAGCACCCTAACACATTTACGGATTCATTACAAATTTGTGGAGATAAAGTTAACGCGTTAAGAAGAATTTATTATTATACCTAATTCCACGCGAGCGAAGGGTAACATTTATACAAACTTTGAATGCCTTATTTATTTATATCTAATCAACAGCCTAAAATATAAATTTTATGCTTCTAGTTCTGAAAATGACAATACTTTCATACAACCTTTCATCTCCCTTTTCAACCCATTACAACACTTTTTTCCAATTAAAAAGTGTCTATGTCCTTTGTCAGGCTCTAGACTGTGTACCAAATTTCATTTAAATCGGTTCAGTAGTTTTGGCGTGAAAGCGAGACAGACAGACAGAGGTACTTTCGCATTTATAATATTAAGTACGGGATTTGCTCACCTTTCGGCGTCCTCGTGTCGGGCAGCGTCATCCAGAGCGGGAAGACGATGGGCGCGACCAGCAGGTACGTGACCCGCTTGCGGAAGCCGGACGGCCACGACATGTCCAGCGGGGTCGTGTCGTCCTCCAGGTCTCCTATCTACAACATCCACCAGTCCATGGTTCAGAAACGGTCAAATGTGGATAGGATTAAATCACTATTAGTAGCGTCCGTCTCCACCAATCCGCATTGGAGCAGCGTGGTGGAGTATGCTCTAGACCTCCCGCGGATGCGTTTGTGTGGGAGACCCGTGCCCAGCAGTGGGACGTCTATGGGTCGCAGCGTGCGAAATCACTATTACAAATAACAAGGATCGACGCAACACAACCCTGTCTTTGTCCCACTTGGGTATGGGTGTCCGTCCTCTCAGAATGGGAGGGATTAGGCGTTGGTCCACCACGCTGGCCAAGTGCGGATTGGCAGACTTCACATGCCTTCGAGAACATTATTAAGAACTCTCAGGCATGCAGGATTCACGATGTGTCTAATTACTTAAATAGCACGTAACTTAGAAAAGTCATTGGTGCGTGCCGCTGGGGTTTGAACCCGGACCGCTCGAGAGACAGGCGAGTTCGATAGCCACTGGGCTGTCACTGCTGAGGATCGACGACAGCTTACATAGTAATTATTGCTACAGTTATATTCGTAAGAGATTTTTGTATATGTGTTTTGCTTACTCCTACTAAAGTTTGAATTTCATTAATGTTCAACAAGCAAGTAGTACAAGTAAACCAATTCACACCGAATACGTTCAACGTTCAAAAGTTTACCCAATGCTCTTTAACTACCTTTCAGTCGCGACTTTGAAGAAAAATCGATTGCACAAACCCCCGCAGCGTGCGATGCCGGATAATCTATTTAGTTCACCCCGAGGCACCTAAAGAGTGATGCTCGCAAGCCCTAATCATTCCTTTCCGCCCTTATAAGCCCTTTACCGCAAAGCAGAGGTATTTTCTATTAAAATATACCTTTGCATTTAAACGGGTTGGGAAATACTCGATTACGTAATGCAATATTCCGTCGACGATTGGTAGATATAAGGTAGCAAACGAGCCTATACGTTGTAACTGTGACAATTTTGAATAAGACTCGGGGACTGGAAGAGTTGATCCAGTTAGTAAAGGGTGTTTATAAGGAACATGTTTTGTCGTCCCTGTCGTTAACAGGTACGAGCTTCGATAAAGGAATTTTAATATTTTTTTAATTCGCGTTTTTTATATATTATAGTGCTGAAATATCAAACTACTCTATTTAAGTCTAGTATTTGTGTCTTTTGTGGTCTCACTTTCAGGCGCACATGCGATTTTTGGTTTTTTCTGTATTCAACGTACCAACACCATACAATTTTGCCAGTCAAAAGACGCTGTTATTGTAATATCTATACTGTTGTTGTTGTTACTTCGGCTGCGATGATGCTGATGAAAATACAACAAAGAGTTCGGTGATGCGAATGACTCTTGTTGAATGAGGTTATAACAAACGCGCGGTGGTTCGAGCTGTGAGAGAGAATAGCAATGGAAAAATGTAAGCGATGCCGACTCTTTTAACTAGCTTACAATCGTTCTTGATAAGCCCAGGGCCGTACTTGGGAGGTTTCTTTTACTCTTTATTTATCATTTAACCGATATCGAAAAAAAGGAGGAGATTCTATGTTCGACTGTTTGTATTTTTTTTATTATTAGGTGAAGAGAAATATTTCTTTAAAAATGTGTGGATGGAGGTTTCTGAAATTTGGCATATTTAAAGTGCTCTAAAAAAGGAACGTCGCACCATAATGCAACGGTGAATTTTTCAGTTGTTTGACATTTTTTAATTAAAAACGCAGCTGCTATGGCAAAGGAAAGGTGTCATACCTTTGCTTTGCCACAAGATGAAATCATTATAAGCAAATATTTTAAGTATGCTTCCAATAATGCCTATAATTATCTTAATATATATGTATATTTCTTGTGTAGGTACGTGTGTGACAGAGAACTCCTCCTATACGGCTGGATAGATGTTGATGAATTTTTTTGTATGTGCTCAAGGGGATTCGAGAATGGTTTACCTAGATTCACAATTTGCTCCACTGGAAAATGTTTTTTAAACACGATTTTAGTATTTTTTAAAATAAACAAAAAACCCGTCGTTCATTGACGTGAAGCGTCGCGTCACTTTGACATTTCATATAGCAGAACAACGTTTGCGAGGTCAGCTAGTTACAATATATAATTACATTATATGTTTACAATGTAAGAACAAGACATATAAATCCGCATTAAGTGTAGCCCAGCCTTAATTATCGCTATACATATATTTTTCTCTATTTAGATATGACCAATACAATTTACGTTAAAACAAATCTAGTAACCCACAGTGCGGACCTGGCCTAACAGAAAAGCGGATAGCTGTGGCAGCGGAACGATTGCGGAATGGGCTCAGCGCTTTTCGCTTATATTCAAAGTTCCTCGGTAAGCTGGATCTAATATTCACACTTGCCGCTGCCAAATCTTTTGCCTCTTAATGCTGTAGATATTGAGCCGAAGCGTGCCAAATGCTTGGATTTACTGGCGGGAAAACTTTCCGATGATTACCGAGTGGTTATGTATGAAAAATAAATTAGCACCAACAATTATTGGTCAAACGAGAGTTGACTATAAAAATATTGTATTATTGTTGATCAATTCAGAATTATGTCAGCAATAATCATAAGGATTTTATGTCAGCAATATTTCTTGATGTCTTAAGAAGTCTATAAGTAATTTCTGCGTATTTCTAAAAATCTGACACAATCGCTCACCTCTTCTATAGCATCTAACTGGACGTCAGCCAGCCCACCGTTGGGCAGGTCGAGGGGCGTCTCCTTGGCCTGCGCCGCCGCGTGCCGCGCCGCGGTGGCCCCGGCGCCGCCCGCGGTAGGCCTCGTGGCCTCCAATAGCACCTTGAGCGACGCGATCGCGTGCAACTGCGTCGCCTTCTCGTCTACTTTACCTGGAAGAAGGGGCTTATTACAGTAAGTCGGTTGATAGCGTAGGTATTGGACTAAATGATTGTTATCTCTGGACACAAGCTACGCTTAACAGAATAAGCGATAGGTTGTTTTTCGACAGAAGAACCCGAGGCATAATGGTATGCAACATGACTGGATACTGCCTACGCAACAAATTCTATCGGTAGTTCTTTGAGGAAGGTGGCAACAAGGTGTAATCGAAACCATTGTTATGTTATCCACGCGAGCGAAGCTGCGGGCGAGCACTAGTTAAGTTAAGTATGACCGACAGCTCCCTGTATCGTGCTTGCCAGTCAGCTGATGAAACAGATTATATTTCTGGAATGCGTGTGCAGCTGCACAACGATCTGAAAACCTGGACATGCCATGGTCTTTCCGCGAAGCCTGTGGAAACACGAGGAAGACCCTTCGTATCTAGAAAACTTTTTTTTTTGTTTAACGAGTGGGAAACATTGAAAAGGTACCCGGACATCGTGAGAGTGACGCCGGGTTATGTGGCACTTTCACCCACTAAAACCCGCTCGGTGGCCTACTCCGGCGCTACAGGAGGGCTCAGGGATCTCTCGTAGAACGCGCCGATCCCCTCCGGGCTCTTCCCGGTTTACACAACGCTGTGCAGCCACAAACAGCGTCGTCTTTCCCGGGGTCACATGATGGACGATTCGAGCTCCCACTCTCACCGCCCGCGACCCCAGAAGCCCCCTTTTAGTCGCCTTTTACGACAGGCAGGGGACCGTAGCACTATTCTGGTCCCGAGCTACAGGGACTCGTATCTAGACACCTAGCTGGCACACATCTTAGCGCAATGACACGATATGCACGGGCTGGGTGCAGAAAAGGGAATCCATCATCAAGAACAAAAGTGTATATATTATTGCAATGGTCTCGACAAAACATTTTGTACAGACGTCCACTCTCTTACGTGGCTCTCACATTACTGGTGCGCGACAGGGTGGACGAGAGTCTATAGACAACTACAACTACCTTTATTATTGTTAAACTAACTCAAGTAGCTACGATAGTAATTGATATTTATAGGATTTTTAACAGTAATTTGATTAGTTAAACGACGGGTGAGCCTTGTAAGTCCCATGGGAGGAACCATGTTTCAAGCATTATCTACCAGTGTATGTTCTATCGATCGATTCAATAATAACAAAAACAATTACTCTCTACCGCTTCAGGGGAACGTTACTAAACCATTAGATAGACGATCGCTTAAATTATAAAAAGATTCATGAAAACACGTACATACTCGTATAAGTATACTAGTGGTGGTGAATTTTCAAAAATCCTTTCTTAGTGCTCCCCTACGTTATAAAAGGAACCCCTGTGCAAAATTTCAAGTTTCTAACCCTTATAGTTTAGGCCCTGCGTTGATATGTCAGTCAGTCAGTTAGTCAGTCAGTCAGCTTCTCCTTTTATATATACAGACAAGTAGACGCGTGCCACCGGATCTTGTGCGACCTACGTCGGGAAACCCTGGATTATTTGAAAATCCCAGCAAAGGATGAAAAGGATACCTACTAAAGAATTGAATTTGTCTTCTACCGTGCACTCGACTCAACAATCGTGGCGTCCGTTTTCCCACGACCTTCGCACACCACTTGAGGCGTTTGAAGCATTCTCCATATTCTGCAGAATACTTCGATCATTTCTCTCAATGATGCCAAACGTATCAATTTAGCCCCACTGTGTTTGACACAAAGTTGATTTTCATTTAGATTGTTACAGGGTCAATGTGAAATGTCACGCCAATTGAGTTTACATGGGGTTGGAATTTTACAAAATAATGATTTTACAATACGTTCTTTTGTAACTGTGACGTCTTTTGTGGTTAATTTATAAATACTTTGCATATTGAATGATTTGGCAATAAAATCTAATTATTAAGAAAAACTTCGTTGTCGTATCATTAATCGTTCATCGAAAATGCAAAGTCAATGTGTTATAAGAACACAATCATTAAATAAATCATAAGGCCAAATTCCTCCCATTCTGAGAGGAGACCCGTGCCCAACAGTGGGACAAAGAAAGGGTTGTCATGATGATGATGATAAATCATTAAATCTTAACTCCACATTTAGTTTAGTAATGCCCCATCAAATAAGATTCTCTTTGTGTATCAACAAAGTGAAATTTTTACGACTCTTATGGCTGAATCTATTAATTATATTGCAGTAGGTACCCAGTTGTTTGTACCAGTTAGTAATAAATAAGTACTTAAGGAAATTTTCATAGGTAGGTACCTACCTATCTACTTGATACACAATTTGTTTTCTGGTTTCCAACCAGGTGGCATCGGATGGTGTGCATGCATGCTTTCTTATTTAAATCCAAAAAAAGCTGAAGAATCGGTTATTTCAATAACGGTCGGTTGTTTTAGAATGATAACTACTAACTTACATCCATAAAAAAATTCAGTGGTTTCAAGTTCGGTTAGTTTAATATTTGTACGAGTAAGTAAGTCGGTTGTAAGATGAATCTTCTTAAGCTGGGAAACAAAAACATAAGATTTCCCAAGAACAACCATCTTCTAGTAGTTACTCGCTAACCTTCATCAGATAACTAAGTTGCGCTACTAACTCCTTATCTCGGATTAAAACTTTAAGTAAACGGGTTTAATCTACATCCAAGGCATATCCGAAGTTCAATAGTTCGCTTAGTTGCGTTCAGTCGATAAGTTATTGCGAGTCTTGCTTTTACCTGCACTTTTCCATTATTCACATCCACAACCGTCTCTTTATCCCACTTCTGGGCTCATGTGTCCTTTTGGAATGGCAGGGGTTAGACCTTAGTCCACCACGCTGGTCAAGTGCGGATTAGCAGACTTCACATGCCTTCGAGAACATTATGACCTCTTAGATATTAAGATTTCCTCACGATGTTAATTTCAATATTATAGCAGGTGACATTCGATTCCTTAAATCGCACTTAACTTTCAAAGTCATTGGTGCGTGCCGCTTGGACAGCCACTTTCATTGAGACTTCACATTTTTTTATAAACTCCTGCTGCTGCGACCCATATACGTCCCACTGCTGGGCACGGGTTTCCCCAACAAACACAGCTGCGGGAGGTCTAGAGCTTACTCCACCACGCTGCTTCAATGCGGATTGGTGGAGGGGTTAGTGGCCAACCCAGTCTCGAATGTTCTCAAGCCACCCGAAGGTCTTCGACAAGGTTAAGCGATTGTTTCCACCATTGAAAACAACCGGGAGCGACGGCTTCACGTGCCCTCCTAAGCACGGTAGCGTCCATGAGATTTTACCACTAGCGGTCACCCATCCACAAACCGACCGCGCCCGTCGTTGCTTAACTCTTTCGATCACATTGAATCGACGCGAGCCATTGGGCTATGGACGCTAGACTTCACATTTTTATAAACACCTAATTTCAAGGAATTCTAGAAACGTTTTAACAGAATATTTCTACTTGACTCAGACTGTGCCTTCTTACAGGTTGTCGCAGATGAGGTGACATAAGGATTGAAATAGCTTAAAAACCTAAAAATAATGGACAAACATTTCTGTTAATACCTCGGAAAAAATTGTGATCAAAAGCCAGGTTCTGTTGACGCCAAGCGTAGTGTGCATTAGTGGAATGAGTGTCTTTATCGCCAAGGTCACGCGCGAGCAGTGAGATCTACTCTTAAATTGAATTTTATCGGAATTTTTACTTCACAAAACGACCTATTTTAAAAAGTAAACGCTACATTAATAACTATGTGCTCACACACACAGGAAACAAAACAATTTAACATCCATGATCGAAAATGTACTGAAAAAAAAAAATGCTCCGCCGGGATTCGAACCTGGTTCGGTAGGACCAGTCACTGCCACGGCACGGAATGGACGAAGCGTAGACAAATTAAGTGAGTGACGGGGTGTATGGTTTCAGCTCACACTCATATCTACGGCGACCTGAAAAGATCAATTACTTGTAGTACCTTAGTGGTACCATAGAGTAAGGACCAAACTAGTGGAGAATAAAGTCTTTGTTTATTTGTTCACTAGCTGTTGCCTGAAGCTTTACCGACGTAGGTATAATATAGCCTATAGCACTCGGGTATAATGCAGCTTTATATTAGTGAAACATTTTTTTCAACATTTGTTTATAGTATAATTTTGTCACACGTGTTAATTTTAGGAAATTGGTAAATTCTCATCCAAAGCAACGTGTATTGTACAGTTCGAGAAAGTAGGTAGGTAAGGGTGCGTTCGCCTAAAGGGATTACTCTGTTTATCGCGCCACGAATCTGTGGCTTTCCCGTCAACACATAGGAAAGCCCCGAAATAAAAAATAAGAAACGGTAGATGGGACGCGTTATTCGTTCTTTATCCCCGCGTGTTACCCACTGGGAAACACCACATTTAATATAATGCAAGTGTTTTGGATTCATTATTTTACGAGAAATTTGCTAACCCTCAATCAATGGGTTTTCCTTTTCTTCCTAACTAATTTGTCCGCAATCCAATTTGACTGTAATTCTATAAACATAATATCATAAGCATCCATCTTGATGTTTATAATACCTATAATAATATTCTTGTATTTTTTCCTGTGAAAAATACGTGAACGGCCGTGGATTTTCACTACTTTTAACGAAATACTCATAGATGGCGCCAAACGTTTTGATTTCATTTAGATATATTTTTTTCATACAATGATTACTACTTAATTGAAGGTTTATGCAATTCACTTGCAACTAACCAAGTGCTTAGTTTGAAATCCATCCTACCACGCGTTATAAAAAAAGTACCAAGTTTTCTATTCACGTACCTATAGATGTCTTTATATCGCTTCAACTCTGGTAAAGTAATAATTCTGTATCATGCAATAATACTCCAAGCCTGGTTGAAATAATAAGCTGTAGATTAATAATACTACTTGCCAAATGCTCTGCCATGTTCGAACTAGAAATGGCTTACTCAAGAGATTTTAGTCAAAGCTACGTATTTTTCCTTGTGTTTTCGCTGCTTTGTCGGTGTTTCTCTGTTGTCTGAAACCTACTATTAAGTGATTAGAATGCGCATAAATACTGCCTACATTTGGTTTTAAACAAAAAATCTGGTCAAGTGTGTGTCGGGTCACGCGAAGTAAAGGGATCCGTAGTTGGCCATTAGATTAGCTGACTCAGAAGGGGATTTTGGGCAAAATATATCGATACATACACCTACAAATTATATTTCGGTGTTGTGTTTTTTGTACAAAATTTTTCAGCACATTTTATTATTCCGACTTAACGTGTGTATTTTAATTTTGCTGGCCCTCTCATGTTATGAGCTCTAAAATAAATATTCCTACAAATAAATAATCTTAAGTAGAATTTATTCTAGACTTTTCCAAGATCTCATCGGCTTCTTACACAGTGTGAAACAGCCGAAAACATAACACCAATTTTCCCCAATAAAAAGAAATGTACAACTGCAGAAAGTTGGTAAGCGCCCGTCGTCCAATAGGGATTACATCCCGCCCCAGTCGGCTGTTTATCTCGTCTCAAATCTCACAATACCGGGACAACCGCAGGACCTCACATTTACTGTGTGAGTTGTATTTTATTTTTATGGTTTTATGATAGCAAACAAGAATGAGAAGAACACTAATATTATAAAGGCGATTGTTTGTGATTTGTTATTTAATCACTCTCAAACGGCTGGACCATTTTTGATAAAATTTGGTATGGAGGTAGCTGACACCCTAGATTAACATATAAGATACTTTTTATCTTTTTTTTTATAAGATATTTTACTATCTTAATTCCTTTCTTTAAAAAAAAAGACAAAAAAAAAGAAAAAAATACATACTAAGTAAACGAAAATCTTTCACGCGCGGAGAGTAACTAGTCCGCTCGCGTGACCTTGTGGACAAAGACACTCATTCCACTAATGTACGCTACAGTTGTCATCAATGTCTGCTAGGCTTCGTTTTGGTGATGATTTTTATTATATTTATTCATATTTGATAAATAAAACTTATAATAAATAAGTAAAATAAATAAGTTTAAAAATACACGGTTAACAGTAATGTACATATTGCATATTATTGTAGGATTAACTATTCATCCAATGAAATAGCTAATCCTGTATAAGATTTCACGTAAGACAATTTACATTATTGTTGCTTTATATTATTCAGTTTAGAATAGTATTATCTCCTTTTCTTTTAGTAGTTACCTAGACTTTCGTTAAGCGTGTGACTTTGAGACAATCTTCAGAAGTAACTTTGAATTGTTTGACGATATCTATTCTCATTACTCATACAATTATTCCATGGAGAAGGAAAGGAGAGATTTATCCACACGATGCGAGTCATTCACAAGACTTCGGGTGGTCCAGAAAGTTCTGACAATCGGGTTGGCAAAATTCATTAGAATAATTAATTCTAGTCAGCATACCTCATTCAGTCACGCCTTTCGAAATCATAGCTTTAAAAAAGCGAACATCAAAAATTGCACTTCTCGAACATTGCCAGACATTCAGGGCAAATGTTCAGACAAGCGAGTGGAGAGCAATATTGTATGTAATAGGCAGAAGGTGATAAGCTTGCGTGCAAACACAGGAGGCATTTACATAGCAAGCACTAGACAGTAGTTAATTTACACGACACGCAATCAGTCTTACAATTATGTACGTGTGAAATGTATTCTTAGTATTTTCAACACTGCACACAATACGATACAAAAAGTACATAAGGATATGGTAGGATTAAAAAAAGGAGGCTCCCTTATCGCTATAAAAAACAGGCAGCCTTTAGGTGGGAATTTAGTTATTATTAGTAATTTTATTCAAGCGTTATACTGACTAATGTAGATTAACTAGCATAAACACATGACCTTGCATCGTCATTGGTGTAACTCACAATACAGGATGCATTGCGATATTCGAAAGTTTGGAGAGGTCACACTCAGGTAAAGACATGGGGAGTTACTCACTGATGTTCAGTATGACCCGTAGAGTCGTTCGGCCCATTGTGGATGCATTTTTGTTGAAAGTGATAAAGAATAAATTTATTTATTTACTTTCAAAACCATAAAGTTATAAAGGTATTAATTATGTTTGAAATATTATATTATATGTGTATATATATTAGAAAAACGAATTGAATAGAACAAAAAAGTGATTTAGTTAAAAAAGAATATGGAAATAATTAACGCTTTAATTTATTTAATTTAAGGCGAAAGAATTGCAAATTTATTATTGTCTTTTTTATTTTTTAAATAAAATAACAAACTACATAGAGTCTCGTGTCGACGATAGCAAATATGTATAAGTAAATGCACATGTAAGTGAAGCGACAGGGCACAGGCAAGCAGGCTGTAGGTACGTACAGATCATAAAAGTTGGTTCACAAAGGAGGAAAAAGACATTTTAAAGCTTGTAAAAATACAGTGATAATATTAAAACATTTATTAACGAGCTTATAAACAAAGGAGTATTAAATGTATCCCATAAAATTAATGAAATTGTTAAGGTGTGAAAATTAAAATGCTCTATTTACTAAGCTTTTTATACCTCTTTGTTCATTAACTCTATTGAGACGGTTAGTCTAATGACGGGAAAGTTATGCGGAAAGATCATCTGCCTATCTTCGCGAGGTAAACGAAAAAAATACCTTTATCTTGAATTTATTTCCCAACCGCAGAAGATTGCCTGATACTAGCTAATATCTTACCTTTCTTAAGGTTAGTAACAAATGACATAATTTTCATGTTTTATAAAATGCCCAAAGCACAGAAGCATTTTATTTTGCATGCCGAGTTGCATGATAGTTTGTAATTTTCGTATCATGAAAAAATTGACGTTATTCTTGACAAAAATAGCTTTAGCATAACTTCCCGGACGTATTGAGATATAGAAGGGTGCGTTCACACAACGTTTTACTATACAATACAATACAATACAAAATACTTTATTTCATACAAAATAACGGAGACATAGATACAGTAATAAGTTGAAAATTTAAGAGAAACAATTCGCAGTCTTGTTAAGACTGCGAATTGTTTTTATCTCTTGTTTTTATCTCTCTTGGAGAGATCTCTTCCAGACAACCGATACATTACGGAAAAATTAATCGAATACCAAACTTAAGGGCAGTGCTGTATATATATATTAAGGTACTTAAGTATTAATGCAATGTACACTGTAAGTGTGTACGCACCATAATGTGTACTACATTGTGTGAACGCACCATAATTATAATATAAGAAATAAGAAAAGCGAAGCGGTGCATACCTAACTCACCGTCGTGCATCGGGTCGATAGTGTGTATCATGAGTTGGAGGAGGCCGTGGCGGAACTTGGCGGCGGGCGGCGCCTTGCTGGGCCCAGCCGTGGCCGTGGCCGTGGCCGTGCCCGTGCCCACGGAGGTTTCGCTCGACGTCGTCGCGTTGCCGTGCTGTGGAACGATATGGACGTTAGATGTTGCTGGGTTAGCTACGAGACTGAATATCTGAATCTCGCTCGAATGTGTGAATCTAATTTTTATTTATTTATTTACCACTTTATTGCACACATAGAAACAACAAGCAATTTAATACATAAATGTGTATATTTTTAAAATATTTTTTAAAATTAGTACGTATATATAAGTATGTCTCATATAGATATTATGTATAGGTAGTTATGTACACCTACTTTACCATCACGTAACAACTCTCCAACCGCAGGACTGCTGGAAGATATTTACATGTGAAATAAGTAGTTCCTTTGTACACCTGTTTCTTTCTTTTGTTTTGTTCATTTCTATTTCATGTAATTGTGTACATAAATATTAAAATAAATAAAATAAATGAAAAACAATTATACAGAAATAATATTATTAATCTCAGTATCTACGGTGCAATGGGCGGCCTATAAGCATCTATTCGCTTTTTAAAAAAGTTTGCCGAAGACTCGTTGGTTGACTACTAGTCGTACTAGATTCCTGGGTCTGACAAAGTTTTTTTTTTTTCAGTTTGAAATTCCCAATAGCAGCTTGCAGACTGGATTTGTAATGTCTAAGCATATCTGGCGAAATGTGGGTGTTCTACACACCTCTGCCTATCCCCTCTGGGGAAATACAGGCATGATTTTAAATTTGCGTATTACTCATGAAAAGTAGTACATAGTAGAAGTAGAAGTTACAGATACGAGAGAAATAAAGACGAGAGTATCTCATAAAGCATAATAATGTTATGTATTAAATCCATACTCGTACAAGTAACATAACGGTTGAATTATTAGCATTCCTAGTTCTATGGTTAAAACTGTCACAAACTTACGAATGCTGCTGCAACCCATAGACGTTCCACTGCTGGGCACGGGTCTGCCCCACTCGTGTGGGGGAGACTTGTTCCCAGCAGTGGGACGTCTATGGCTCGCAGCAGCAATGTTAAATAAGATGACAAACGATGAACCTTGAATAACAAAAGAGATTCGGTATGATCACATCAATTTTTTAGGTCGCCGGACAAAAAGGGTGCGCGAATGCTGTGGCCCCGAGACCGTTCAGGCGGGAACGCTAATCTGATTGTGACACAGACATATGGCAGTTTCTTACATACTACTATACTACAGTATACTACTGTATGTAGGCCGGCGATAAATGTGTTATCTCGGACCATTTTCTGCGATCTACGTGCTGTCGTGGGACACTATTTTTCTAGGCGGGTTTCATCGCAAATCATTTTCAATCGAGTTCCGAAATGTTCTCTATCTTAATATATATATTTCTTGTGTACGTGTGTATAACAGTGAACTCCTCCTAAACAGCTGGATAGGTTGATGAAATTTTTTGTGTGTTCAAGGGTTCAAGGGTGTTCTTGAACTAGTTTTTGTGTGAAAACGTTACAAACAAATCTTTTCTCTTTATAATATTAGTATAGTTAACCCCTAGAATAACAGAAAAAAAGTGTCAAGTGCGAAGTTCGTAAATTTGCGTTAGTTTTTTGTATGGGAGAGCTCACATTGGAATAAAATTAATGACTTTTTTATTATTTGTCATGACGGAGGCTTTATTGACACGTACTTTGTAAAAGAGTCTACCTGACAACGATTTCTAACTTGTGTCCTATGGGATAGATGCCACACTACCACAAATTCCTTTAAAAATTTCAGAAATGTGTGGAATACCTACCCACTTTCATCAGTCATTTCATAATTCCCATGTAACAGGTGAGCCCTATTTCCATTGCATTGTTGAAGTGTACGTATGCGATATAAGCGAGCAAAAATTATATTTTTTAAGTTCACAGTCATTCATAAGTTGCGTGACGTCTCATTCACTCGTAGCTTCGTAGCGTTCGTAGGCATTCGTAGAACAATCGTAGCGCCTCGCGTAGCAACAAAATAGAGTAGTAACAGTACAGGCGGCTAAATTGGGATTGAATATTTTATAGTAACCTTCTATTGAATGTCTTGGCCTTGATTTACAGTTCAATTGATCAGTTAAAAACGTTTTTACGGTTAAAGGATATCAAACGAACATGTATCACACTTTCGCTGTTTCCAATGACAATTTCCGAGCAAGACTCAAATATCAGTTCATCAAAATCAGTTCGGTAGTTTTTGAGTCCATCCCGCACATACAGACAAACAAACAGACGATAAAAATAAAAAATATGTTATTAAAATAAATTTTAATCTTGAACACTTTGGACTCGTTTTATTTTGGAGTATATGATTGGTGGTCGAGTGGTCGTAACCGCGACTGCTAAGATAGAGGTCCTGGGTTCGATCTCCGAGTCTGGCAACAACTAATGGGTTTTAACTTGAAATACCCGGTAACAGCTCGGAGTCTGGATTTGTGCCAATTAGCTCACCCTTCGGGGAAACATTTTTTTTTTAAATAATTTGATAATATGTATAGAACTGTGGTTTAGGAGAGGCCTATGTCCAGCAGTGGACCTCAAAAGACTGAGGGATGGATGGATAGATGTTTAGATTTCATGAATAAATCCACGAAAATCCCTTTGCGAGCTTTGCAATGGGAACAATAACAAAGGTATTTATAATATCTTAAAAAGACTAGTAGTAAAGTAGATTTCGAGCTCCACCTCAAACTTAAGTGAATATTTAATATGTAAATATGTCCACAATCAACACCACAGGTAACACGTTGCTTGCGTGTTATTTAAGACACAAAGTCAACATTGTGCCTCTGTGTGATTACATCAAACATCCATAAAATAACTATTACGTAACTTGCAATCCTTAAGTAAAATTTTTGATCATTTTACCATACGGTAGAAGCGACTATAACCCAATGGCTTGCATCGATCGTATGTGATCGATCGGGTTGTGCAACGACCGGCGCAGTCGTTTTGTAGATGGGTAACTTCTAGATGTACTGATCTGAAAAAGTCAGCGAGTAACCGCTGGATTCAGAAGGCACAGGATTGGGCGGAGCGGTACCGATTAAGGGAGGCCTATGTCCAGCAGTGGACTTTAAAAGGCTGATTATAGGAAGGACAGGTAGAGGGTTTTTATGGCGCTTCCGTGCTTCGGAGGGCACATTAAGCCGTCGGTCCCGGTCCACTCCGCATTGTAGCACCGTGGTGGAGTATGCTATAGACTCTCGCAGCTGTGGCTGTGGGGATATCCGTGCCCAGCAGTGGGACGTCTATGGGTTGTAGCCAAGGTAAGATAAGGTTAATTAAGGTGCACTCTCATTCGCATGTAACACGAAAAAGGAGAGCTCTATCGACTCGCGTTTTGGTGCCACTGAAACTTTATACTTAAAAGACATATCAATGCAGATCACCGCTCCAATGTGGATTGGAGGAGTATTTCATTCTATTTAACGTAAGTTTAATTTATAACGTTGACTTCGTACCATCAATTAGGATTTAAAAAAAATATACATGTTCTCGAAAGCATGTGACGTCTGCCTATTCCCCAATCTGGGCCAGGGTGGTCTATGGCCTGACTCCACTCATCACGGGAGTACCCAACAGTTTGACAATGGAAAGTTTGTGGTGATGACTACCTCACATGATTATGTATGTATGCAAGGCTTTAAAATTTGTATGTAGCTTCATCTCTCACAGCGGTGACAGTCCAGTGGCTATCGAACTCGCCTCTCACTCGAGCGGACCGGGTTTAAACCCAAGCGGCACGCACCAATGACTTTTCTAAGTTATGTGCGAGTTAAGAAATTAAATGTAACTTGCTGTAACGGTTAAGGATACATCGTGAGGAAACCTATATGCCTTTGAGTTCTACTAATGTTCTCGAAGGCATGTGAAGTCTACCAATCCGCACTTGGCTAGCATGGTGAACTAAGGCCTAATCCCTCCCGTTCTGAGAGGAGACCCGTGCCCAACAGTGGAACAAAGAAAGGGTTGTGATGATGATGATGAGCTTCATCTCCGTTTGGTCGCAGTGGTAGATAGGGTCTGAAACCACACCCCTTCCTTTAAATAATAATAATGTGCATGTATGCAACGCGGTACCTATTTCCACTATAGAACTCCCTCAGGCGAACCAAATACATATTCTCTACTTGACAAAGAGAATATTATGAATGTTTTCTTCCCGCTGTCACGGATATATTCCATTGTATGTTTGCACAAAACGTGACAAATATTTCCCGAGCCAACGTTAGCGTCAGGCTTCTGCACCCGACTCACTTTTTGTAGATGAATCAGACCTATATTGTTGCCGACTGACTGACTAGTGGACGCCCGCAGCTTCGCTTGCATGGGTTAGATATAACGAAAGTTTTGTTTAGAGTTCCTGTCCTTTTCAAGGCAATATACGAAGAAACTACCTATTGAAGTTCAAATAGAAGAGGTATTAACGGGATAAAAGTCCATCTATCTGTCTTTCTCATCCAAGCTCATTATACAAACATGAATTAACTACAAAAAAAAACTCTGTCAACTCAATCAAATACGATGGTAAAATGGTCTACACTCAGCATTATCAGCATTATCAGCTGTTGGCTCTGAAAAAGAAACCAACAGCGCTGATTTTCAGTGCAGCCTACGTTGGGAGAGAATAGTTTAGCCAAACGAAACGCCTATACCTACATAACATTAGTTGTAAAGTGATACTTATAAATACATTTAATAACTACCTACATAATATGTATGTAATATCTATAAATTTGTATTTAAAAAAAAAAAAAATAATAATATAACTAACGTTTTAAATATGACTATTTTTGTTTTAAACTTATCTAAAATATTAAGGCATCTAAGCAGTACAGACATTCAACACATTAGATACAAATATAAGTAACTGTAAAAAAAAAACATATCAAGTTTTAGATCTAAGTAATGTGAAGTTTATATGTTTCTGTATATAAATAGGCAGTTAAATGAAAATTGATTAAATCAATAATGTTAATCAATAATTATTAGGTACAACAATATAGTATTGCTGCGAGATCGTTTTGTCGCCGCGTTAGGTCGATAATAAATCAGAATTCATTCGGCTTTCGTCCATCCAATTAATAGCCTCCCATAAAAGCAATATTGCCATCAACGAAATGGGAATCCAATAATATCTGTAACGCGCGATATAATTTTGGAAGTGTTGCAAGCAAACTGGGAAACATGGATGGTATGTTACACGCACACACGCCAGGCACACGTGGGCACGCCCAGTATCGGGGAGACATTTTTACACCTACTCTGCCTATCGTGTTAGGGAGAAGGGTATGTCTGAAAAACAGCACTGTATGGGTCCTAAGCCCTAATCAGATAATGCTGAGACACCTTTTGCCCAAAAAGTTGCTGAAACTATATATTTTAAGGATATTTTTTTTAATTCTTGTATAAATTTGCAATTTAATGTTTGTATTTGTAGGTATATTTTTGTGGCAATAAATGAATTTGAATTTGTATTATTAGGAGTTGTGAGGTTGCAGTTGCAAGTATTGATATGCTACTATCGGGTGCAATTTGATTGTGTGAAAAGGCCGTTATAGTTCATAGTTATTTACTTGTAAAATATTTTTACACGTCAAATGTTATATTTTACTTGTTACAAGTATACCAAGGATACAAACTAATAAAAAAATAATAAAATTTAGAAAAAAAAGTTTTAAAAATTGAATTAAAAATATGTCAACGTACAAATCAGAAAATGTCAATGTAAAAATGTCAATATATAGCAATGCAAAAATGTCAATATATAGCAAAATAAAGCATTTACCTACTTACATTAAATCTTTGGCTCGCCCCAAATCCAAGCCTCTCTGACACCGATCCTTTCAGCTTGATTTAACGTGTCTGGTCGACTGCATAGTAACGTTTATAAATAGGCCCTGTCAGATTCAATATTTCATAGAATTTTCTCGTCGAATACGATTTTTATGGGCTTAAGTTTTACCTACCGGCAACCTCATAACCCGGTTTCGCTTCGGTAAGTTTTCTAGAGGTGATTAATCTAAGTGTTCAAGAGTCCCAACTTTGGCCTACTTAGAACGAGACTGTTATCAGTCTTGTTCGAGGACTATCACAATAATCATGAGCGGCAGCGGATGGGTTGCGAGTAGTATTAATAAAAAAAAATAAAAAACAAGAAACCGACTGCATAAACATTATTTATTAAGTTAAATTAAAAAAAAATCTGTTTGCAGTCTGTTTAGATTTTTACATAGATACATACATACCTTACATAACAGGTATATAACAGGTATGTAACACATAACATAACATAAGGTGTCTAAATATTAATACTTTCTTTAAACCTATAAAACTTATGGCCGACTTTGAACAAGACCGATATAGAGAGGGATGGTAAGTTCAGTTTGCAGTGGGTGTTAATATGAAGATTCGTTAGTTCGTCGTTAGTAGGTATAAGAAATCCGGGGGCAGGGACTGCTAGTTACTGCTGTTAGTTGGTGTTAGCCGTAGTCCAGTAGAATATAGTCTTTTAAAAATTTGTCTCGCTATACAGCGGGGCAATGCTGCCAGGGTTCTGGGTACAATGTCGCAAGCTCTGTTTTTGGATGACATATTTATTTTGTGATTCATTCTTTTTAAATATTTCTTTGTTTAGTTCTAGTTTAATTTACAATACAAAATATTACAATAATTTACAGACATATTTGACGCCCGTTGGCGCAATCGGTAGTGACACTGTCTGTTGCGCCAAAGGTCGTGGGTTCGAATCCCACTCAGGACAAATATTCGTGTGTCGAACACTTGTATTTGTTCTGTGTCTGGATGTCAATATTATCTATTTAAGTATGTATTTAAAAATATCTATGTATGTATATCAGTCTTTGACACCCATATCACAGGCTCGCGCCTACTTTGGGGTCAGATGGCCATGTGTGAGAATGTCCAAGATATTTATTTATTTATTTATTTTGTCTTTTTAGAGTTTTATTGAAATTGTTTTACACACACGGATAAACCGGCATACGAGCCACCTGACGGTTATTGGTCAAGCCGTTATTGACCTTAATAATAATGGACAGTGTTACATCTTCAGTTTACTGGGATCTGAATTGTATTAATTGAGCGATGTAATTCAATTAATGAATAATTAAACATTGGAGAACCGATACGACGCATCCATGCATTATTCATAGGTTGCTGAAAGAGCAATTCAATTCGACTCCACTTTAAGTGCCATCTTCGATCATTAATTAATCAAAACTCGACACTGATTTGGCCACTAACCCGCATTGGAGCAGCGTGGTGGAGCATGCTCTAGACCTGTCTTAGCTGTAGCTGTGGGAGAAACCATTGCCGTAGTAGGTAAGTCATAGGCGTCATTCTGGTGTGACACCTGTGAGTTGTAGCTTAGATTTAGCACTAGTAACCACGCTGACGAATTTCAGTCTGCTAGCCAATGCGGAGTAACTTCACACGCTTTCGACGATCTCGTTTAGAGGATTGGATTCTCAAAGGCAGGTTTCCTCAAGACCTTTAGTCTAACAACAGGTGATATAAAATTTCATGCTTTTGATGCTTACCAATTGCAATGGATATAAAGTATAATAAATCTCTTCGCTAGGACCCATAGACGTCCCTTTGCTGGGCACGGGTCTGCCCCAAAGACACTGCTGCATGAGGTCTAGCTAAATCATACTCCACGACGCTGCTCCAATGCGGATTGGTGGAGGGGTTAGTGGCCAACCCAGTGTAGAATGTTCTTAAGCCACCCGAAGGTCTTCGAAAAGGCTTAACGACTGTTTACATCATTTTGTTCAATTAAATTGATCATGTCGCTGCGACCCATAGACGTCCCACAGCTGGGCACGGGTCTCCCCCACAGACACTTCTGCGGGAGGTCTAGAGCATACTCCACCACGCTGCTCCAATGCGGATTGGTGGAGGGGTTAGTGGCCAACCCAGTGTCGAATGTTCTCAAGCCACACGAAGGTCTTCGACAAGGCTTAACGATTGTTTCCAGTATTGAAAACAACCGGGACCGGCGGCTTTACATGCCCTCCGAAGCATAGTCCATGAAATTTTGCCACTAGCGGTCACCCACAAACCGACCGCGCCCGTTGTTGTTTAACTCTTTCGATCACATTGAATCGACGCGAGCCATTGGGCTATGGACGCTATTAATAAATCACTTACTCCTGAAGTAAAACAATCAGTTCACATTATGTACGGAATCCTAGAAATAGGAAAACAATGAATTTCTTATCTGAAAACATGATTTGATGAACATTCTCGTCTACAAAAACTCATTCAAGACTATTCTATTATATTAATACGAATAAGGCTGCTCGCCCGCACTTTTCTAAGGTTTTCTAATAATCTAGATATTATATTAAGACTAGACTTATGTTTCTAGACCATGCTTTATAATATCAATCATCTAATGATACGGTTTCACAAAGTACTTATGAATAACTGAAAAATAAATAAGTTAATCGTTACTCATAGTGTGATGTAACGTACCTTGGCACCTTTTTATAAATATCCACACAGAACGAACACAACAATTACCGGCCAAGTGCGTGTCGGTCCACACGCAATATACATAGGGTGTTTGAACCCGGCCAGGGTTTGAACCCGGACCGCTCGAGTGAGAGGCGAGTTCGGTGCCACTGGGCTGTCACCGCTTTTACCACCACAGACTGTGAGTGCGATATGGTCTCAAACCTAAAAGCCGTTTAAAAATTACTTCCGCCATCTCTCTGTCTAACTACTTGCTACAAAGAAAACTTAAGAAGTCTGAGCAAAGCCAGTAAAGTCTGAAGTCACCTTATCTTGGTTTGCAGGACCACAGACTACAAGTTGAGAAATACGCTCTCAAACTTAGTAGGCGTTTAAGACCGAATAAAGTTCAGCGTCGCTTCACGTTGTACCAGGAACTGCGGCCGGAAGACGAAAGTTATAAGCAGTGAAAGCCATCGAAGAACTAGAGAACGTGGTATGGTCTTACAGAGCTTCAGACGGTAATCATCCAACCCTTTGTCCCACTATTGGGCACGGGTCTTCTCTCAGAATGGGAGGGATTAGGCCTAAGTCCACCACGCTGCCCAAGTGCGTATTGGCAGACTTCGCATACCTTCGAGAACATTATCATGAACTGCCAGGCATGCAGGTTTCCTCAAGATGTGTCCTTCACCGTTATAGCGAGTGACATTGACTTTTCTAAGTTATATGCGATTTAAGAAATTAATTCTTAAATCGCACATAACTTAGAAAAGTCATTGGTGCGTGCCGCTTGGGTTTGAACCCGGACCGCTCGAGTGAGAGGCGAGTTCGATAGCTGTCACCACTGATAGACGGTAAAAACTTAAGTAATATTAATTGTTTTAATTGTGAACGAGCTTGTGTTCGAATTTTTTAAATTAATTGTAATCATTGAAGTTATAAAGCCATAATATTTTCTAGTGGTCTCAAACGCGACTGCTAAGATAGAGGTCTTAGGTTCAATCCCCGGGTTGCCTATAGTATTAATGGGTTTTTCTAACATGAACATTCTGGAAGTATTTGAAATAGCTCGCATTTTGTTTTTTGTCCGGTGCAATACCCCGAGCACAAATCCACCACCTATTTGTTACATGCTACCTGATAATTGGTGAAAAGTGGGTATATACAATCTTCTATCTACCCTTTGGGGAAATACAGGCGTGAAATTATGTTATTTTCTTCAGCAGAAAGGAACCTCTGAAAACACTTCGTAGCATTTACACGTAGGTACATTTACATGTTTGTATTCGAGAGGCGGACACCACTCAGCATACGCCCGGATTCCACTACAAATGCCTTTTCTACGAATATACAAGAACGATTATATCTCGCAGACAGCATTATGCTTAGGTACTCGTATAGTAGTGAAATATGATTGCATTTCTATATAAACAAGAAGATTTTCAAAATAAGTACATCAGTTGATAACAGGTAGAGATTGTTTACTTTGAATACTTTTGGTTCATATTATTGATTATTGATACTTCACTTTTTTAATAGGATCAAGCATACCTAAATTTCTAGAGAATCACTCTTAATGTTATGTAGGTACGATGGTACAATTCACGAAAAAGATATTATGTAGGTATAGTTATTATCTAATATATAAAATTTCCATGTCACAATGTTTGTTGCAGTACTCCTCTGAAACGGCTTTACCGATTTTTACCAAATTTTATATGCGTATTCAGTAGGTCTGAGAATCGGCTAACATCTATTTTTCATCCCCCTAAATGTTAAGGGTAGTCCACCCCTAATTTTTATTTTTTTAATTTTTAGATAAATTTTTATTTTTTTATTTTTTTATGATACAGCATTAGAAAATACATACAACCCTAAATTTTCAACCCTCTACGATCAACTCCTATTTTTCCATCGCGATTTTTATTTTAAATAATTTCCTTCAATTATGATTGGCAAAACAACGTTTGCTGGGTCAGGTAGTATCTATATATATTAAAGGAGAAAGAAGCTGACTGACTGACTGACTGACTGACTGACTGACATATCAACGCAGGGCCTAAACTATAAGGGCTAGAAACTTGAAATTTTGCACAGGGGTTCCTTTTATAACGTAGGGGAGCACTAAGAAAGGATTTTTGAAAATTAACCCCTAAGGGGGTAAAATGGTGTTGCAAAGTTGGTATGAAACTTTGCCGTTTTTGTAGTAAGTGAATGTCTAATTCCACGCGAGCGAAGCTGCGGGCGTCCACTAGTACGTATAAATAAGGTTTAATGTGAACATAAGCATAATACCATCAGTTAATTAGACGAGTATATAGAAATCAGGGTAAATTCACACTGATAATAACACTCTTTTCGATTACATCATAAAAGTCCAGTCTCAAGATAAGAAAAAGAGAAAAGAACTTGAGAGATGCAAGTGACAGACGAATCTTATTATCGTGAGAGTGCTTCAGTTACGTTCTGCAATAAAACGAGGGCTGGGATCGTCACATTGTAATTGAAAAGAAAAGCAATTTGTCGAGATTGTATGTATTGGTGCTTATTCCGGCGAATGTATAAAAACTTTTAGCTTTCGACCACAAATGTTTGTCATTGTTCACGTACCGAAAATTAAAAATAACTCAATAAGATGTATCCTAAAGAAAGTCGCGTTCAATTTCGATTTAAATTATATAAACGTTTTTACATTAAAGACAATATTATATATCGGACAGTAAAATATAAGAAAGGAAACACGAATCTTATGATCTTGAACAAGTCAGTTTCGTTTTGCAATTAGACGCGCGGTAAATTGGCGATCGTTACATTGTCATTGAAAAGCAATTCGTGCAACTTTTGTAGTATACTGTTTATATCAGTGAACAAATAAAATGTTTTAAAGGTGCTGACAACGATAAAGTGATATAGTTTGCCGAAGAACTGATAAATGAAATGATCTAGTTTGCCAAAGACAATATCTTAGACAAATAACATTTCCGCTTTACTATCGCGTTAACATTGACGCGTCACGCGTTTATTTTAAAGACGGGTTTATACCGAGAAGATATAGGAAAGACGATGCAAGTGACAGACGATTCCTATTATCGTGAGTGCGACATACATTCTGTAATAAAACGACGGCTGGGATCGTCACATTGTAATTGAAAAGAAAAGCAATTTGTCGAGATGTGTCTCGTTTCGGGATGACAAATTGGGGTTTTATTCAACGAACTAATAAACAAATGAAAATGTTTAAATCTCTTGACGATAATTCTTTATTGAGAACTAGTGGACGCCCGCAGCTTCGCTCGCGTGGAATTAGACGTAACATAACCTAAATACAAAATTTCATTGAAATAATGTAGGTATATACGAAAAACTTTTATACCTACTAACTTTGCACCCCCTTTTACCCCCTTAAGAGATGATTTTCGAAACTCAATAAAAAACCTTCATAGGTACTGAATTTCATTCGAATAACATCAAAAACGGCAAAGTTTCATACTAACTTTGCACCCCCGTTTTACTCCCTTAGGGGGTGAATTTTCAAAAATCCTTTCTTAGTGCTACCCTACGTTATAAAAGGAACCCCTGTGCAAAATTTCAAGTTTCTAGCCCTTATAGTTTAGGCCCTGCGTTGATATGTCAGTCAGTCAGTCAGTCAGTCAGTCAGTCAGTCAGTCAGTCAGTCAGTCAGTCAGTCAGTCAGTCAGTCAGTCAGTCAGTCAGTCAGTCAGTCACCTTCTCCTTTTATATACAGGGTTATTGGTAATTCGACGTATTCCCGTTAGGAGGTGATAGGGGTGACTATTTGTGATAATTTTAACCCCCATATGCATAATGCAAAAGTGAACCATTTTCGAGTTATCAAGCTTTTCAGCTTTTTTCAAAATAGGTCAGAAATGCAACATCAAAAATTTATTTAAAAAAAAGTATGAATTAAAATTTATTTTTTTCTTCTGATTTATAAAAACGATTAAACAATGGTTATTTATCAACATTGAAACTACAATTATCGGTCCAACTTTAAAAATGCGAGACGATTAACGATATTACTTCAATATTTTTTTAGATTTTTGTCCACTAAAATGCCTTAAAAACAAAAAAAAATTATATCAAACTTGGCTTGCAGATTATTTTAAAAACATAACCGTTTTCTTAGCTTTCCAACAAGGCATAACAACTATGAACTTATATTAAAAAAAAACTGAGAAAAACCGATCACAAAGGAAGCAAGCGGAAATTTGTATTCGACCTAAACTTAAGGTCGTTCTTTAAAATTTAAAAAAAAGTAATTAAAAACAATGCCCAGTGTAAATAAAACAAAAAATATAAATATAAAATTAAATTTAGAACCAGTAAAAGTTTAGTAATAATAACAATTAATAATAAGTAACAATTTTTACAATACATTTTGTAGTTTAGCCTAATTAAAGTTCATGCTCGAAGGGTCTTCCCCGATTGCGTACGCAAAGTCTCATTATTTTTCTGAGGTGTAACTTAACTACCGAAGTAGTCAAATTATTCTGCATTATGTGCAATAAGCGGTGACAGCCCAGTGGCTATCGAACTCGCCTCTCACTCGAGCGGTCCGGGTTCAAACCCCAGTGGCACGCACCAATGACTTTTCTAAGTTATGTGCGTTTTAAGAAATTAAATGTCACTTGCTATAACGGTGAAGGACACATCGTGAGGAAACCTGCATGCCTGAGAGTTCATCATAACGTTCTCGAAGGTATGTGAAGTCTGCCAATCCGCACTTGGCCAGCGTGGTGGACTAAGGCCTAATCCCTCCCATTCTGAGAGGAGACCCGTGCCCAACAGTGGGACGTCTATGGGTCGCAGCGATGTGCAATATGTGCAAGAATTTATCGATGAACCAATTTTGGTCGCTTACGATTTTTTTTAACAAATGAAATGCTTGAAGACTATGGCTATAAGGCAAAACATGATATACTAGCAAGACGGATGTCATCCAAATGTGATTCGGAATAATTTGAACACTTCGGTAGTTAAGTTACACCTCCTAAAAAGAATGAGACTGCGTACGCAATAGGGGAAGTCCCTTCGAGCAAGAACTTTAATTAGGCTAAATTACAAAATGTCTTAATTGTTACTTATTATTAATTGTTATTATTACTAAACTTTTACTGGTTCTAAATTTAATTTTATATTTATATTTTTTGTTTTATTTACATTGGGCATTGTTTAAATTACTTTTTTTGAAATTTTAAAGAACGACCTTAAGTTTAGTTCGAATACAAATTTCCGCCTGCTTCCTTTGTGATCGGTTTTTCTCAGTTTTTTTTTAATATATGTTCATAGTTGTTATGCCTTGTTGGAAAGCTAAGAAAACGGTTATGTTTTTAAAATAATCTGCAAGCCAAGTTTGATATAATTTTTTTTTGTTTTTAAGGCATTTTAGTGGACAAAAATCTCAAAAAATATTGAAGTAATATCGTTAATCGTCTCGCATTTTTAAAGTTAGACCGATAATTGTAGTTTTAATGTTGATAAATAACCATTGTTTAATCATTTTTATAAATCAGAAGAAAAAAATAGATATTAATTGATACTTTTTTTTTAATAAATTTTTGATGTTGCATTTCTGACCTATTTTGAAAAAAGCTGAAAAGCTTGATAACTCGAAAATGGTTCACTTTTGCATAATGCATATGGGGGTTAAAATTATCACAAATAGTCACCCCTATCACCTCCTAACGGGAATACGTCGAATTACCAATAACCCTGTATATAGATTACGCGGAAACAACCAGAGGCAATATTTTTTTTTAGAAATAGTCACAAATGTGTTGCTACCCTTGAGGACTAAGATGGTCGTCTCTAAAGAAGTGTAACCGGCCACACACCTTTTTAACCGGACTACAATTGTTTTAAAGACAATTATTACACGATTGAAATGGTACTAGGTACCGTGGCGGGCGGTGGTACTTCCCCGGAGAAACTCTATATGGAACAAAATAGCGGGACACAGCGGAAACAGCGGGGTGTAGTTAGTACGTCTTTCAATGGAATGTAGCAATCAGGAGGCAACTTTGCGCCCAAGAACTCTAGTTTTGTATTTACTCCTGTTACACGCATTCTGTCTCATCCGGTATTCGAATCCGCTATAAACAGCTCAATTTAACACGTAAATGTTTTATATTAACGCGCCACCGAGCCTATACAAGGCACATTAAATAAATCATTACAGTATATGTTCTTATACGGTAAACAAAAGCTTATAAGGCTTTGCAGCAAAGAAATCCACTGCAGTATAACATAAGGTCCTTATAGCCCCACTCCAATGCAGGGGCCGAAATCTGCGGCGTTAAGCAGATAGGGAATTGGATCTTGAGTTCAAAGCGGTAAGATCGTATTTGCATTGCACATCGCCTGGGATTGGAATGAGCTGAATTCGGGACGCTGGGAAACTTTGCTACGAGTAAAATGGAACACTGTTCGTGCCTGTGGGCGTGGCTTCGAGTAACTTTTTCGTGTAACTCGTAGTAGAGCCAATGTTGGTTACCACATAAGAAGTTATAGGTCAGTATTTTTTTATGTAATCTTAAACTAGAAACAAGAAAACTTTACAGAACATTTGACTAGCCTTATGCTTAATGCATTCGAACTGGGTGCAGTGGAGAGTGAACTTGAATAAGAACTTAACTGGGTTCGATTCCAAGCAGGGGATGATAATAACCTTACTCAGTCAAATAATTTCAAAAAGCCGCTAGCCTAGAGCGGTTGCGAGCTACACATACCTTCGAAAATATTATTAAGAACTTTCAGGCACGCAGGAATTCGATGTTTCTTTCACCTTTATAGCGAGTGATATTTATATTTCTTATATCGCACAACTTAAAAAGTCATTGGTGCCGCTAGGATTTGAACCCGGGCCGCGCGAGCAGGCGATTTCTATAACCACTAAGCTTTTACGTTGCTCTGAAAGTGGCACACTAAATCTCTACTTTTTATGCACTTTTAGTATTTACGTCATATATTGACGTATAGGCACGGAAATGATAGATCTTCGATAGTCTTTAGATCCATGCGTATATTTTCAACAAAAACGTGCCATTTGCATTGTATACTATGAAGTTAAGGTATCTATCTATCTATTTCTTTTTCACTTGATAAATTAATGTACCTATGTAATTTATGAAAGGCATTGTGAGTTAAGGTCTTAACGAAGAAAATTTCGACACTAACTCTGCCAGACAAGTTGGCGCTTTTGGCATCCCTATCGAATCGTTCGGCTTGCACATAGGGTTGCCTCGCTTGAATTTGAGAATTATTATTATTATATTATTTTAAAGATATAAGATGCAAATGAGCTTGCAACACCACCCATCCACTACTACCCATGATAACTGTGACTGACTTTGAACAAGACTCAAATAGGGACTGGCATGGTTAGTCCAGTTAGCTGAGAGAGTTTAATAGAACATTTAATTGATCAGTATTAGTGATAGTTACTACTGCACTTTTACTAAAACAACTAACAGAGTTGTTTTTAGTAAAAGTGCAGAGTTAGTAATTGTTACTTAGAGTCTCGTTCCACGTCAGTCTCTTGAGGATTAAGTTGGTCGCCTTTGAAGATGTGTAACTGTAAACAGCACCTTTCCAACCGAACAACAGTTGCTTTAAAAACAATTACTACCAAATAAGTTACATATACTTAATATCTATTTGGTAAGAACAGCAATTGCAACAACAATTACAAAAAGTACGTTATTATGTGCAAATAAAATATGAATATTAGTAACAATTTCCTCCCTGTTTACGGATAGGTTAACCCAGAATATGATTGGTGACTGACCCGATGACCAGGTAGATAGTCTATCGTGACTTAGAGCTTAGCTTAGTGGTAGGTAATTATTGTAAATTAGCCATAAGGCAGGTTAGGCACCTGTGTAGGATTAGCTATTCATTCAAGGATAAATAGCTCATCCTTTGCTTTATATTAATCAGTTTAGAATAGCATTATATCTCTTTAAGTAGTTTGTAGTTACCTAGACTTTCGTTAAGCGTGTGTAATCACCTCATAGCGAAATAAATTATTTGAATTTTGAATTTTTGAATTTTGATTTTAGAGTTTGCTCAAACCAATTAACTCATTTCAGATACAGAAATACCATTACTGTCAATAATTATTTGACGTAAAAAAATACGCTGAACTACGAGCATATGAAAACATAGCTGGCAACCCTAACAGAAACGGAAGTGTTGGAATAATTGGGCGCAGCGACTATGCCGGGTATTCCAGTTGGGTATTAAGTTGCTAGTGTTTCATGTTATAATCATTTAAATTGTGAAGGAAGTCAAGACTGACTCGTTGATCTAAAAAGGCGACTGCTAAGCTAGAACTCGAGTGTTATTTGGTTTTAAACCGATTTCAAAAAAAGGAGTTGGTTTTATGTTAGACTGTGTAGTACAACGCTGTTAACTACTAAACGGACCCAATTATGAAGTGCCTGTCATGAACACATTGCCACAGAATACTTAATAGTACAAGTAATTGCTAAGGTCGGTGCGTTCTAACAGATATACATACCTTTAGAAGGTTTCTCATTTGTAAAAATATAATTCCGATATTCATATTTTTTATCTTTTCCGTCACGGCATCATCGGGTTTAATATTATTCCAAAATGTCCAAAGAATACCAACAGCGGGGAAAACGGTAATATTTTGGCATTCCTGTACTCGAAAACTTTCAATGCCAACCACCCTACAGTTCATATTCAAACCTCCTGAAATTTCCGCAAAAATACAATCCAATATAATTTCGTACAAAAATACGTACCGGCTACGACCAGTATGAAATCGAGCGAAATGATTCTTTGATTCATTGGTAATAATGTGGTTGGTTTGATCGTGACGTTTTGTAATTACGCCTACGGTAAGATTCGATAATTAATCAACAAGCCAATTATCGATGTAAGGCAATGTTGAAGTAGGTAAGTTTATTTATTGCTTGTCCAGTTATGAAAAATGTTCGGTTCGTGGACGTTGAATTAGGTTAAATTGTGATTTGAATTGTTTTTAATGTGACTCACTGCTACCCATAGACGTCCCACTGCTGGGCACGGGTCTCCCCCATAGACACTGTTGCGGAAGATCTAGAGCATACTCCACCACGCTGCTCCAATGCGGATTGGTGGAGGGGTTAGTGGCCAACCGAGTGTCGAATGTTCTTAAGCCACCCGAAGGTCTTCGACAATTTTCTACCATTGAAAACAACAGGGACCGACGGCTTTACGTGCCCTCCGAAGCACGGTAGCGTCCATGAAATTATGCCACTAGCAACCCATCCACAAACCGACCGTGCCCGTCGTTGCTTAACTCTTTCGATCACATTGAATCGATTCGAGCCATTGGGTTATGGACGCTACTTTAATGTGACTACTGTCCGCAAAACAAAAAGAAGAAGATATTTTTACTCTTTCTCACACAAAAATATCAAGTGAGAGCAATGGTTAATGTTTAATGGTTAGGTAATGGTAGCTCAAATCAAAACGTTTGCCTCGCTGGTCTTGTGGCCGTAAGTGGTGCTAAGTTATATTAGAGATCCTGGTTTCGATCCCCGGGTCGAGCAAACTCGTATTATTGGGTTTTTCTAATTGAAAATCCCAGTATCTATATATCTAAAAGGAGAAGCTGACTGACTGACTGCCTGATTGACTGACATATCAACCGCAGGGCCTAAACTTGAAATTTTGCATAGGGGTGCCTTTTATAACGTAGGGGAGCACTAAGAAAGGATTTTTGAAAATTCATCCCCTAAGGGGGTAAAACGGGGGTGCAAAATTAGTATGAAGCTTTGCCGTTTTTGAAGTTAGTTAATATCTCATTCCACGCGAGCGAAGCTGCGGGCGTCCACTAGTCTATTACATGGGACCTAATCATAACTGGAGAAAATGGAAGTATACGCACCTCTGCTTACCTCATCAGAGAAATACAGGGCGTGATGGTATGTTATATTTATGTGGTAGCTCAAATAATAACAGGTACTCTTAGCCAGTTCGAGCTACTTTCACTTAACAGGCTGTACTGAAAATCAGTGTTGCGGTGTTATGTCGCAACTGGGCTGAGTGCAGACCCATTTGCTATCATTTTTATATTTTAGCAAATAAATTCTTTCTTTCTTCTTTCTTTCAAATTGGCTACAATAAAGGGTCCACTGTTGGGCACGGGTCTCTTGTCACAACGGAGAAGGCCCAGAGCGTACTCCACAACGCTGCTGATTGGCGGAGGGGTTCTGTCACGATTGTCATGGGGCGGCAGTGGATGTGTGGTGCCGTATGCTGCATCAATAAAAAAAGACGCCTGAATCCTATTACAGATCCGATTCTGGTTCAACCTGTCCAATTAAATTTACCGGATTGTGTGTTATCATCCTGTATTCAACCCTACGACTGCATTGTTTCCGGTAAACCGTTGTGTCGGTCAGGCCGGCACGGGGGGTGTGACGTCATCTATTATTCACAAAAAGCGCCGCTCGGGACTATAGGGGCATAACAAGCATTTCTTGTTACAAACTGTAATTATTAGTATGCGTTTGTGCTGTGGATTGATTTTGTTTAATTTTAATGGTTTTAGCTTGTTATTAATGTTAGTATCAGCGCATCAGATGCTCACGACGATAAGGTAACGGAATTAATGTATAATATGCTTACGTAAAATCAATATTTGTCTACCAGTATCTATGATGATATTCAATTGATTATGAACAAGGTGTGAAGGCGTAAGAAAGAAGCGAATTACTTATTAATTTAATTATTTTCTTATCGTATGTAATTGTATAATCTGAATTCTCTTAGCAATAACAGTTATAAATAAAATAAATAAAATAGCCATTTTATTACTAACCGATACGTGAGTGCCTATATTCATAGTTAGTGAGTAAGCCGGTAACTTCAACTATGAAAATAGCCATTTATTCCTCAAAAGCACACATTGCATTTAGACTAGTTGACAGACATAAATATAGTCACAGACAGCACCTGAATTAGAAGAAATTTATCGAATGAGCGTCTGATTGAATTCAATAACAGTCATACTATTTAATAATAGTGTGTGTGTGTGAGTGTTCCGTGTGTGAGGATGTCCGTGATATTAAATTTATTATTTAGAGTTTATATTTAAGATTATGTAAACAAATTCAATATAATTGCGATGCAATTCTCTTGGCAATTTCCCGGCACCGCAGGCGACAGGTGACACGGATACCCGGATCGCGGATACCGTGACGGAAATCGGATACGCTACCATAGGGTTAAGTAATTGCAATATTGCGATAGATGCAATACTAGTAATGTCGATAATTATACTGGTAATAATGGCGTGCACGAATTACTACGAATGTGAAATTAAAAATATGAATTCACTAGCTTTCCCTACGGCTCCGCGTCATATCTTTTTACGTGCAGAATTAACTCTACCATGCAGGGACATTTTAAAATATAATAAGTATAGCCTTTATCAACGACAAGCAACGCAGATTTGGTTCACCTACAGTTCGGCCGATTATAACCCGAGATAGCTCGATATATAAAAAATCGATCGACAGTTTATTAGTTTAAATATCGATTAAAAGTCGTTGGACAGTTTATTAGTTTAAATATTGATTAAAAAATCGTTGGACATTGGTCAATTGTCCAAAAATATTTTATTCAATTTTTTTGTATAACTTACGTTACGTACCTACGTAACATTGTTGCTAACGTTACTTGTTTGTTCACACAGTGTAAAATTCGCAAAATATCTTTAACATTGAGGAAATCCAAATTCCTGGTGAACCAACACTTCGGTCAGCCACTTCGGTCAGCTAGACCGAAGTGGCTTCTCCTACTATTACTGTGTAATAGATTTCAAAAAGACATAGATAGGCCATACCCATACATACCTACATATAAAGACAAATACCATAAACCAAAGAAAATGGAGTAGGCAAAAATTACCTATATGTCACTCTTTGGATTAACTAAGTTGTTCCCTATGACTTGTCTATGCCGTAACACGTGAGTTTCCTTTTCCCTTGATTCCCAAAATACTTAATTTTACAAAACGTTAATCCTTATTACACTTTACAGAGCAAAAGCGAAATACTTAGGGCTAATGTCCATATAAATTACATCCGGGAAACCTACCCAGTATAATTACATGCACTTCAAGATTTAAGCCCCTGTAGTGCATGCAGCGCTATGGCACTATTTAGTAATGTAACTAACTAAGGTTCGCTCGAGAGCTTACTAGAGTAAACTATTACGACTTTACGACCCATTAGGGTATGGAGTTGACTGCATTTATTTTTTCTAACATACTCACATTAATATTAAAGTACACTTGTTTTTCCATTTTTCAAAAATCTTTTTCGCATAACTTTTCAGGTTTAAAAATTTATTACATTCTAAAAAGTCTTAAATGTCGAATTATGTCATTGGTACGGCCACGGACTACATACGATCCTTACTCTATGGTGCGGCTGTAACCTCTTTGGTTGTCACTTACTTTTCAAATACCTAATAATATTGTGTTCGTAGAGTGACGTTTGTGTCAGTTGACTTTTTAATCACTGATAGTCTGGATGAATTCGCTACTGAAGCGATAAGGAGTTTTATTATTCATTCATGTTTTTTTTTGTCGTATACAATAAAGTGTATTTAAATTGTATTGTATTGTAACGCCTGATACTGCTAACATTTTTATTTCAACAGTGGTTCTACAGTGGCAATATTTCTCGATTGTATTGCAACATCCAAATTGGAAATAGTGGCGTAGAGCACTTTAGTAGGAAAATTGAACTAAAGCCCAACAGGACCTTTCACTGGTAAATAAATAGGCTCGCGGTTGTCGGGGGAGCCGGGGCTCCGCTAGAATTGGGACAGAGCTCCTAAATAGGGCATAATGGTTTGCGGCGCCGATACATTAACATAGATATGAAACTAGACCGAACCGACTTGGTAGAAAACTTTTGGATTTAACACTATTATGTAGGTAACCTTAAACTGTAAGTGGTTACATGTTTTTTCTATCCGTGTAGTTATGTTTGTGAGACATCGTTTTATGCTGGATTTCAATAACCTATCTACGGATTGATTTGGCTATCGGAGATAGAAATGTGACACAGTTTATATGGAACTTATGTCAAATTTCTATCTCCGATAGCCAATTCTATCCGTAGATAGGTTATTGAAATCCAGCATTAATGTTTACAAATTTGACTTAATTGATTTACTACAGCGATAATCTTCTTACCTACATTTAAGAGGTTGTTAAAATTGTACAGAGTCGTTTTTGCTGTTACATAAAAAGGTCTATCGATCAGAATAACTACAAAATAATTCAACAAGTAAATCAATTCCAACTCGCAACGCTTTATGTATTTTATGAAATAAATATTATAAAAATATTTTTATTAAAATTTAAGTGTCATCCTTGTTTAACCCAGAGTTATCATCAGCAGGTGTATTTAAATCTTGACATATTTGTAATTGTGTCCTTTTTAAATACAGACATTTAAAAAGGATTTGAAATACAGACATTTAAAATGGATTTAACTGCGGTAAAGCAGAATCTCCGCGAAACACGAGGGACCGTGACGGACAGCGACGCGGGCGACACCGGAGAGAATTTTTCATTGTGAACGATAAAGTGTCGGGGGACGTTGGGGTTGCGACCGAAAATGGAACATCTGATTTCAGGCAATAAATGGTCCTCTAGAAAAATATCCTCAACTAGTGGACGTCCGCAGCTTCGCTCGCTTAGAATTAGACCCATTGACGATGTCTGCCCGCGTTCGGTTTGCCCACTTGACTTCAAAAACGGCAAAGTTTCATACTAACTTTGCACCCCCGTTTTACCCCCTTAGGGGATGAATTTTCATAAAACCTTTCTGAGTGCTCCCCTACGTTATAAAAGGAACCCCTGTGCAAAATTTCAAGTTTACCCTAATCGTTTAGGCCCTGCGTTGATATGTCAGTCAGTCAGTCAGTCAGTCAGTCAGTCAGTCAGTCAGTCAGTCAGTCAGTCAGTAAGTCAGTCAATCAGTCAGCTTCTCTTTTTATATACATATATAGATATGTAAATACGTTAATGCAGAAATTTCGGCACGATTTCTTTCCCTTATATAAGAAGAATGCCTGTGACGACCCAGTGGCTATCGAATTTGCCTCTCACTCCGGATTCAAATCAAAGCGGCACCGATGACTTTTCTTAGTTATGTGCGATGAAATTTGATGTCACCTGCTGTAACGGTAAGAAAACTCCGAGAGGAAACCTGCATGCCTGAGTTCTCCAAATCTTTCTCGAAGGCGTGTGTATTCTACCAATACCCCTTCCATTCCGACAAAGTGAAGTCTGCCAATCCGCACTTGACCAGCGTGGTGGATTAAGGCCTAATCCCTCCCATTCTGAGAGGAGACCGAGAGGAGAGGTATTGTCTAATATTATTCATACATTTATATCAGTATCAACTTTTCAATCCTTTTGCTGCAGACGGTGTAGTGTGGTGTAAAATTTTAAAACATAAAGAGAAAATTGGTTCAGTGACTAGCGAGTTATGGACGCGGGAACGGAGAGAAATGCGGTATTAAACTCATTCGGAGCTCGAAAATGGAGCACAAAATAAGCCCCTGTTTTAACTGTTTCTCTTTGTTTATAGATTAACTAGTTTATTATGAAAATAGAAAATATAAACTGGAAAATATTGAATAGTAACATTAGTAGTATTAGATCGGTGATAGCGCTTGGCTGAGACATTGCTAACTAGAGCATAG
The DNA here is from genome assembly GCA_944567765.1 of Carterocephalus palaemon. NCBI lineage: Eukaryota > Metazoa > Arthropoda > Insecta > Lepidoptera > Hesperiidae > Carterocephalus > Carterocephalus palaemon. The sequence goes on along the minus strand of OX155655.1, from coordinate 2,355,394 downwards.
CTGCAAGACGCTACAACCCTAGTGTTGGGCACTGGTCTCCCCAGACACAGCTGCTGGAGGTCTAAAGCATACTCCACCACGCTGCTCCAATGCAGATTGGTGGAGGGGTAAGCTGTCAATCCAGTGTCGAATGTTCTTTGACAAGGTTTAACGACTGATTTTATCATTAAAAACAACAGGGACCGACGGCTTGACATCCCCTCAGAAGCACGGTAGAGCCCATGAATTTCTCCTAACTGTCACCCATCCACAAACTCACAAACCGACCGCACCCGTCGTTGCTGAACTCGATCAATCACATACGATGTAAGAGGAATATATACAACACTAGTGGTCCGCCCCGGCTTCGCACGGGTATTTTATATAAAAATCAAAATTATAATACACACACATAAACCCTATTTGCGTCAGGTTACTAAAAAAATAAAAATTTAACATACATAGATTATAACAATAGTTTCGTTTACGCCTAGTAATATTATATAGCCTATGTCACTCAGTGAAGATGCAGCTTTCTAATGGTGAAAGAATTTTTGAAATCGGTCCAGTAGTTTTGGCAGCGCACGCCAGAATAGCTCGCAGATGGTAGATTTTTTCCTACTTACCTACTTGACACTTATCGTCATAATTTGGACAGTTCACACAATATCTTTATAAATTTTAGCCTGTGTGTTATTCTGATGTATAAGCTATATTATTGTAAAGTTTCATTTAAATCCATTCAGTACTTTTTACGTGAAAAAGTAACACACATCCATCCATACATACATACATACTTACAAACTTTCCCCTTTATAATATTAGTAGGATAGGATTAGTAAGGATTATACCTTATCAACAGCCTAAAATTTAAGTTTTATTCTTCTAGTTCTGAAAATGACAATACTTTCATAGTTACAACCTTTCATCTCCCTTTTCAACCCATTACAACACTTTTTTCCAATTAAAAAGTGTCTATGTCCTTTGTCAGGCTCTAGACTGTGTACCAAATTTCATTTAAATCGGTTCAGTAGTTTTGGCGTGAAAGCGAAACAGACAGACAGACAGACAGACAGGCAGACAGACAGACAGATACTTCAAAACCAAACGTCCAATTTTAATCATTCAAAGACCAAATATTATCTACATAAACTGTAAATGTAGTCCAAAAAAATTCAAGATAAAAAAATGGTTGTTGTGCCTCACTCGACATAGATAGGTATAGTGTGTCGCGGACTTTTTTATAGATATTGATAAGATCTACAATTAATTAGAACATTTTATGGTTCTATCTTTTATAGTTTAGGCAGCGTACGCAAAATAAGTAACTTTTCTGGTTGATTTTTTACACCTTGTGTCCGAAAAACCCAAATATCTTACGGAACCCTATTTTTTTCCAAAATAAAATTTAGCCTATGTCACCCGGGGATAGTGTAGCTTTCCAACAGTGAAAGAATTTTTCAAATCGGTTCAGTAGTTTTGAAGCCTATTCGATGCAAACAAACAAACAAACAATCAAATCTTTCCTCTTTATAATATTATATATAATACAACATAAGTAATACTTCCATTCAATGTTACCTCCACGTTTAATGCTTATTTTGGATAGCCAATAATTTAACCTATATAGGCTTTACCACCTAAAAATAACTACTACATCAATCACATTTTCATTTGAACAAAGAATAAAACACGTGATTTATCATCGAGAACCCATATACCTCTGGAGAGCATGAAAGCCATAAAAAGCGCTTAGAACATGCCGGGATTTCCTGTCGTTTGTCACAAAGAAAACCCTATCGTATTCTCTATAATACTTTACCGATCCAATATGCACCTTAACACTCGCACTTAGAACCCAGAATGGTTTGCATCTGCAAATATTTTACAATAGCAGCGAGAATCAAAGGAAAAGTCACTTAAACAAGACGGAATAGGGTGAATTTTCTTTTTAATTCAACCTTACTTAGGTGATAAGCTAATTAAGCTGCACTAGCTTGGCAATCAATTGTGAAAAATAAATGAATCTATTGTCAGCGTTTAAAGTCCCTTTCAAGTTTTAGAATGATAAACTAACTACCACGTCCATCCATACACCACACTGTATTTTAGACAAAATTTTTAACATAACATAATATCACGCCTGAATTTCCCCAAAGGGGTAGGCAGAGGTGTTTAGTACATCTACTTTTCACCAGTTATGTACCATATTATAGATATACTAGTGGACGCCCGCAGCTTCGCTCGCGTGGAATTAGACATTCACTAACTTTAAAAACCTCAAAGTTTCATACTAACTATGCACCCCCGATTTACCCCTTAGGGGATGAATTTTCAAAAATCCTTTCTTAGTGCTTCCCTACGTTATAAAAGGAACCCCTGTGCAAAATTTCAAGTTACTAACACTTATAGTTTAGGCCCTGCGTTGATATGTCAGTCAGTCAGTCAATCAGCTTCTCCTTTTATATAATATAGAATAGCTCGCGTAGAATTAGACCCATTAACGACGTCTACCCGTCTAACGACTTCAAAAACGGCATAGTTTCATACTAACTTTGCACCCCCGTTTTACCCCCTTAGGGGGTGAATTTTCAAAAATCCTTTCTTAGTGCTCCCCTACGTTATAAAAGGAACCCCTGTGCAAAATTTCAAGTTTCTAACCCTTATAGTTTAGGCCCTGCGTTGATATGTCAGTCAGTCAGTCAGTCACCTTCTCCTTTTATATATATAGATTGTGATAATAATAATATTATTATGCTCTCATTACTTGCACAGGCAGCAGCAGGTACCTATACAACAGGTACCAGTTCTGCCGTATAATTTTTTTTAATGCAATTGCGTTCCGGTTATAAATTCTGGTTTCCGGTTTTAGGTTAGGTTCAGGTTTGTGGCAACTGTCATGGGCGTCAGCAGCGGACTTCCAAAAATGTGTTTTATAAGTGGACTGTATAAATGTATGTGAGGCAGTAGGCAGCAATCCAGTACCACAATCAGTATGAAAAGATTCCAACCAACCTTAACATCCAATGTCGCCGGATTGTTCTGCACACAACTGCCTCTTGTTGGGCTCACGGCACGGCCGGAGCAGCACCATAAACGTTATGGCCTGCAGGGAAACTCCACGAACGTCGTGAATTCACAATATATTTTTTCGGGAGTTGACGCAAGTCTCCTTAATTTTCTTGTGACAATGAATGTCAATTTTGGAAGGCGTTTTACTTTTCTTTTCACACCGACCAGTGATAAAGGATTGAACAATCTCAGTTACGAAACGTCGTTAGTAATCTTATAATTGGTAATGTGGAATTTCTTGGTTTTAAGTTCTCTGATAAAACACATTTTTGGAAGTCCGCTGCTGACGCCCATGACAGTTGCCACAAACCTGAACCTAACCTAAAACCGGAAACCAGAATTTATAACCGGAACGCAATTGCATTAAAAAAAATTATACGGCAGAACTGGTACCTGTTGTATAGGTACCTGCTGCTGCCTGTGCAAGTAATGAGAGCATAATAATATTATTATTATCACAATCTATATATATAAAAGGAGAAGGTGACTGACTGACTGACTGACACATCAACGCAGGGCCTAAACTATAAGGGTTAGAAACTTGAAATTTTGCACAGGGGTTCCTTTTATAACGTAGGGGAGCACTAAGAAAGGATTTTTGAAAATTCACCCCCTAAGGGGGTAAAACGGGGGTGCAAAGTTAGTATGAAAATATGCCGTTTTTGAAGTCAAGTGGGCAACCCGAACGCGGGCAGACGTCGTTAATGGGTCTATTTCTACACAAGCGAAGCTGCGGGCGTCCACAAGTCATTTTATAAGGCCACTTACAAACACTTCTAGCCCACTACATTGGACAAATGACAACAATTGCAATAAAGCACGGTTGTAACTGTCCTATTGTGATAAATAATAATTATGGTTATTATTAAACTTTATTGCTTCAATCCCCTCACCAATGGATCTCACTCCTGACGAAATAGGACGTAGAACTTATGTTAGGAGGATTGTTTTGAAATATATACCTGCACCACAACCCTTTCTTTGTTCTTCCCACTGTTGCGCACGGGTCTGTGAATGGGAGGGATTCGGCCTAAGTCCACCACGCTGGCCAAGTGCGGATTGCAAATGCCTTCGAGAACAGTATGAAGTACTCTCAGGCATGCAGGTTTCCGGATGTGTCCATCACCGTTACAGCAGATGTCATTTAAATTCTTAAATCGCACATTACTTAGAAAAGTCAGTGGTGCGTGCCGCTTGGGTTTGAACCCGGGCCGCTCGAGTGAGAGGCGAGTTCGATAGCCACTGGGCTGTCACCGCTTATATATATATAACCTCCAATTGGGGTAAAATAGGAGCGAAAAGGGGAGGAACTAATTAGAAGAATTGATCTTCAATGAGAACCTTCGAACATGTCAATTCAATACGAGAAGTCCCCAAATTAACCGCTTTTATCGTCACGGAATTCGACCAGTTAATTGGTCACTCTCCCGATGACGTAATTAAATACTTGTACGATTATCAGCTGAGCCCAGCGGTGTCGAATTCGGCATCTTATTTTAGATACCTAGAGATTGTTTTTGTTTGTCACGGATTTTGTAGCGAACCATCCAGTTACGTAGTCCTTAATTCCATGGATGTCACATTGAAACCATAGATCGGAACTTTTTTTTAATAATATAGACGGACAAATAAAATAAAAAAACTAAAATCGAAACCATCTGAAACTACAAATCCTATTGGCAGTTTTATGAAATATCATTTACCACAGAGTACATTTTATGTCATTTACTGAAGGCGAAGGCACCTTTTAACCTTTTTACCATACTGAAAGAGGTGGTTGAGACCATGTTGAGACTGTCAAAATCGTCCAAAATTGTCAAAACCTTTTAAATTCGCAATCTTCACGATTTGTACGATCATTTTTAAAAAGATTTGAATAAAACAGGCATAATTATTTCCATCAACTATTTCTTGGATGGACCCAGGTAAAATTGTACATAAGTTATTTTCATTTTAGTTTAAAGTTAATAATTGAGTTATGAAATATTTTATGAGACTGCTTATGACTCTCTTATGTGACTATTGCTATGAGGCTTATGAGACTCGACTAGCCCAGAGTACGGATAAACAAAACAACATTCGATTTCTTGTTATATACATTTTTTTAAACTATGAAATTATTTTTAGAAAATTAAATTTATTTATTCGTGTCCTCAATTTTATTCCAGTATCATATCCGGCACCTCAAATAGCGGGAATTAATTTAGATAATTACGTTCCCACTAAATGGTGTTACAATTCAGTTTTATACATCCACAAAAAGTTTCTTCCGCAGAATAAGGAAAAGCCTCAAAAGAATCATGAAGTTCCCAGAGTCAAAAGAACGTGGGATAAGTGCCAACAATTTGATAGCGGAAACTTAATTACAGATGCTTACAAAGTTAGAGAAACCAACAAAAACAATGAGGTTAAAGACCCAGTTTTGGAACAAACAATTCGGTTTGCAAAAAACATTATTCCTCTAACGATACCTCCCAGTAATGACGTTTCTCCACATCCAGAGTACATAATCAAGTCTATAAAAAAGTCTAAAAAGAAAACACATTATGTTGGTAATATTAAAAGTGATTCAGGCAAAGATGCTACATACGAAAGAGAAAGATCTAAAAGCATATTCGAGCATTATAGGCGTGACAAGCTAAAGAGAAATAGAGACAGTGCAAGTGCGAGAGAAACAATAAGCTCATCTCAAAACAATACCCTAGATGATATAAATGAAAACCGAACCTTATCCTGCACTTTGTCTGAAATATCTGAAGAAAAACATCAAAAGGAGGATCGGCATTGTAAGAGAAATAAGCGAAATGAAATGCAAAAAGTTGCGGTCTCGGAATCTTTTGAAGCTGTAGCGACTGAATTCATGAATACATCCGGCGATACTAAAATTAAGATTCATTTAATGAATGAGAGGGATAAAAACTTATTCTGTGAAAATATTCAGACGCCAGTTATTGAGTCCGTAAAAGAATGCATAATGGAATTGAAAAATGAAAACCTTAAAGCACTGCAGTGCATGCAGACATCTATTGAAAATCAGACGAAGATTATGGAAATGATGTTGGACAAATTGACAAGTTTGGAAGAGAAATTTAATTTGTACACAACAGATAGTACAACTAACATGACGAAAACAACAAAACCGTCTAAGCTTGAAGAGTTAAGTGCTGATATCCTTCATGTGAAAGGTGTCACCAGTTCAGATGAAGAGGAGTTGGGTGATATAGATCTTATGAGCAAAAAGGCAAAAATTAAGAGTATGGATGATATAAAAGGTGAGATTTTCTTAAATAGAAAGAAAAATATTGACACTTTGGGCTGTGGTGAGAAAGTGCCAATGCAAGTGACTTCACACCTGGATGTTAAGACTGATAGAGCCAATAAGGGGCCTGCAAGATTCTGTTGGACAGACACTGAAAGAAAGAAATAGTTATTCAATGTACTGAATATTTGTTTACAAGTTAAAAATATTTTAGTGATTAATAGTGATGAGTCGTATTTTTAGTAGCAGAAGTATTGTTGTATAATAAAGTATTTTAGTATTGGTTAAAATCGATTTTATTCAAACTTCTTTATCCTCTAGTTATGTAGTTATCTACTAACTGAATCTTAATTAACAATCTTATCGGAATAATAAGTTCACTATGGGCTATATCATATTGTGATAAGTTGTGATGATAATATTCTAACCACAGACCAACCCTATTCTAATAGAGAATGAATAAATACTAATATTATAAAGAGGAAACATTTGTTTGTAATGTTTTCACACAAAAACTACTGGACCGATTTCAAAAATTCTTTCATCATTAAAGCTGCATCTTCACTGAGTGACATAGGCTATATAATATTACTAGGTGTAAACGAAACTATTGCTATGACCACGCGAGCGAAGCTGCGGGCGTCCCTAGTCGTCACATAAATTTAGCACATTGAACGGTGTAATTCAACTTTTAAATTCTAGAAAAATCCATGAACATTTTTCAGGATTAATAAATCGACTCTACAAGAAAATAGACGCGCATTTTCTTATCTGTGAAATAAAGGAAGCAGAATGCAGTGGAGAACGTGTGTTGTGGATGCTGTATGCATTATCTCAGCGAGTAAATAGCGAACAGAGCTAAATACAAATATGTCTTTTTTTGTGACAACGGATAGTTATTGCGCTACTTACTATAGTCTTTAGTTACTTTAGTTAAGTAAGAGTTAGTTGGAAAAGTGAACGCAAAATTTCTTATCAGTTCTATGATTCGGAGGGTATGGAAAACCGTTTTTCCGGATTAGCACGGACTGCATTAACTGCAAACATTAGTCTATACTAATATTATAAAGAGGAAAGATTTGATTGTTTGTTTGTTTGTTTGTTTGTTTGCATCGAATAGGCTTCAAAACTACTGAACCGATTTGAAAAATTCTTTCACTGTTGGAAAGCTACACTATCCCCGGGTGACATAGGCTAAATTTTATTTTGGAAAAAAATAGGGTTCGGTAAGATATTTGGGTTTTTCGGACACAAGGTGTAAAAAATCAACCAGAAAAGTTACTTATTTGGCGTACGCTGCCTAAACTATAAAAGATAGAACCATAAAATGTTCTAATTAATTGTAGATCTTATAAATATCTATAAAAAAGTCCGCGACACACTAGGTATACCTATCTATGTCGAGTGAGGCACAACAACCATTTTCTAATCTTGAATTTTTTTTGGACTACATTTACAGTTTATGTAGATAATATTTGGTCTTTGAATGATTAAAATTGGACGTTTGGTTTTGAAATGTCTGTCTGTCTGTCTGTTTCGCTTTCACGCCAAAACTACTGAACCGATTTAAATGAAATTTGGTACACAGTCTAGAGCCTGACAAAGGAAATAGACACTTTTTAATTGGAAAAAAGTGTTGTAATGGGTTGAAAAGGGAGATGAAAGGTTGCAACAATGTCAAAAATAAAATTTACGCATAAAACTTAAATTTTAGGCTGTTGATAAGGTATAATCCTTACTAATCCTATCCTACTAATATTATAAAGGGGAAAGTTTGTAAGTATGTATGTATGTATGGATGGATGTGTGTTACTTTTTCACGTAAAAGTACTGAATGGATTTTAATGAAACTTTACAATAATATAGCTTATACATCAGAATAACACACAGGCTAAAATTTATAAAGATATTGTGTGAATTGTCCAAAATATGACGATAAGTGTCAAGTAGGTAAGTAGGAAAAAATCTACCACTTGCGAGCTATTCTGGCGTGCGCTGCCAAAACTACTGGACCGATTTCAAAAATATTACTAGGCGTAAACGAAACTATTGTTATAATCTATATATGTAAAACTAGTGGACGCCCGCAGCTTCGCTCGCGTAGAATTAGACCCATTAACGACGTCTACCCGTCTAACGACTTCAAAAACGGCAAATTTTCATACTAACTTTGCACCCCCGTTTTACCCCCTTAGGGGTTGAATTTTCAAAAATCCTTTCTTAGTGCTCCCCTACGTTATAAAAGGAACCCCTGTGCGAAATTTCAAGTTTCTAGCCCTTATAGTTTAGGCCCTGCGTTGATATGTCAGTCAGTCAGTCAGTCAGTCAGTCAGTCAGTCAGTCAGTCACCTTCTCCTTTTATATATATAGATAAAGTCGTGTTTAATTTTAATTTTTTTAGTAACCTGACGCAAATAGGGTTTATGTGTGTGTATTATAATTTTGATTTTTATATAAAATACCCGTGCGAAGCCGGGGCGGACCACTAGTATAATATAAAAGGAGAAGGTGACTGACTGACTGACTGACTGACTGACTGACTGACATATCACCGCAGGGCCTAAACTATAAGAGTTAGAAACTTGAAATTTTGCACAGGGGTTCCTTTTATAGCGTAGGGGAGCACTAAGAAAGGATTTTTGAAAATTCACCCCCTAAGGGAGTAAAACGGGGATGCAAAGTTAGTATGAAACTTTGCCGTTTTTTAAGTCAAGTGGGCAACCCGAACGCGGGCAGACGTCGAATTCTGCGCGAGCGAAGTTGCGGGCGTCCACTAGTATTAGTATAATCTACTTTGCAACAACAACAAAAGGCGTTTGATGGTATAGGTCTGAGGATGTAGGTATACTCTCATGCATGTACATCTCTCTCCCTCCCACATAAGAAAGCATGCACATACAACTATAAAAATATACACCAACACACGCACCGCCACCAACACGTGTTTCGCCCCAAAAGGAGCATCCTAAGGGTCGACTCACACTGGCGCAGAGTCGAAGCGACGCGACGCGTCATGTTTTTCCGCCTACAGCATATTCAGCTCTATTGCTCTATTATTAAAGCACAGCTCGATTCCAGCCCGCTCGACACCATATTTAGATAGCAGAAATTTGTACTTAAATAATAGAGCAATAGAGCTGAATATGCTGTAGGCGGAAAATCATGACGCGTCGCGTCGCTTCGACTCTGCGCCAGTGTGAGTCGACCCAGGGTAAGTTGACTCTACGACGATCAGTGGCAAAGTTGTTCACGGGTTGTTGCAAAGTATATTAAACTTTATAGATATTTTATACTATACAAATTCGGTGTGCCTTTAAAATTCATACGTTCATAATCTCTCAGCGCATCTCAACTAATCGACTAACTATGTAAGTTGCCAGCCGAAGACGGAAGTTCCTAACTTGCTAGTCGAAGGTGGAAGTTGGATGGGCCCTCGCTTGTGGCATATTAGCATAATCTTTCCCTTAGGACATATTAAACCATCAGTCTAAGGCTTATTAGTTGATCAACTGTTATTTAACATAAGGATTAGGTATAGGGCGAGAGTTAAGCATCTACTTCTCCAATAAAATACCCGAAAATATTATACTCAGATAAATTTAAATCGTAGACAACAATAAACGAAACCTCAATTAGAAAGCTTTCTATAAAATAACTAGTGGACGCCCGCAGCTTCGCTCGCGTAGAATTAGACCCATTAACGACGTCTACCCGTCTAACGACTTCAAAAACGGCAAAGTTTCATACTAACTTTGCACCCCCGTTTTACCCCCTTAGGGGGTGAATTTTCAAAAATCCTTTCTTAGTGCTCCCCTACGTTATAAAAGGAATCCCTGTGCAAAATTTCAAGTTTCTAGCCCTTATAGTTTAGGCCCTGCGTTGATATGTCAGTCAGTCAGTCAGTCAGTCAGTCAGTCAGTCAGTCAGTCACCTTCTCCTTTTATATATATAGATAGATTATACCGTTAAAACATATTTTTTTTATACCTAAGTTTTTAAAACTTTTTTGTGCTAAATTTCAGCTCGATAGCTTTAGTGGAAGTGGGAGAAATATTGATTGCAAGATTCCAGGACATACATACTTACATGAATGAATGAATACATACGAGTGAAGTTAAATAAAATCTTTTAAATAAATAATATGAAATAAATGACTACTTAAACCACGACTTAAACGATAAAAACGCCTGGTGCTAAGTATCTAAGTTCAATAATAATGTAGGAACTTACCTGTATCGAATTATAATTAATAATAATAAATTAATAATTAATAATTAATTCCCGCAGCTGTGTCTGTGGGGGAGACTCGTGCCCAGCAGTGGGACGTCTATGGGTCGCAGCGAAATATTGAAAAGAGTTACGGAAGTAGTTTTTAAGTTTCTTGCCGTATTCTGGGTAGCAACAACCATATATACAATGAAATAAATGAATTCAACCTATATACGCTGTTAAAATCACACCTCTGACTACCCTTATGAGGAAATACAGGTATGATGTTATGTAATGTTCTTGATCTCGGCTCTCATTGTAACGGTGATAGGGAAGAATCTTACTAGGTATTAAATACCTAAATAGATAGAACCACATTACTCATTTACTCTACGTTGGATAATTTATTTGCGCATCGTCTTTTCTTAAGGGTACGCTACATCCCGAGCACTAAAACATTTTCCCCGAAGGAACCAACACAAAAGAGATCATTAATAAACATTCCCACACGTATCTAGTCTTTACTTACAGGAACAAAATGAGATCGCTCGGCCTACTAGATTTTAAACATTAACTAAAGCTTTTGTTTTAAAATGTGTAAAATTATATTTACAATTTCTTTATATTAGACTAGTGGTCCGCCCCGGCTTCGCACGGGTATTTTATATAAAAATCAAAATTATAATACACGCACATAAACCCTATTTGCGTCAGGTTACTAAAAAAATAAAAATTTAACACGACTTTATTTTACATATTATATAGATTATAACAATAGTTTCGTTTACGCCTAGTAATATTATATAGCCTATGTCACTCAGTGAAGATGCAGCTTTCTAATGGTGAAAGAATTTTTGAAATCGGTCCAGTAGTTTTGGCAGCGCACGCCAGAATAGCTCGCAGATGGTAGATTTTTTCCTACTTACCTACTTGACACTTATCGTCATATTTTGGACAATTCACACAATATCTTTATAAATTTTAGCCTGTGTGTTATTCTGATGTATAAGCTATATTATTGTAAAGTTTCATTAAAATCCATTCAGTACTTTTTACGTGAAAAAGTAACACACATCCATCCATACATACATACATACTTACAAACTTTCCTCTTTATAATATTAGTAGGATAGGATTAGTAAGGATTATACCTTATCAACAGCCTAAAATTTAAGTTTTATGCTTCTAGTTCTGAAAATGACAATACTTTCATAAAACCTTTCATCTCCCTTTTCAACCCATTACAACACTTTTTTCCAATTAAAAAGTGTCTATGTCCTTTGTCAGGCTCTAGACTGTGTACCAAATTTCATTTAAATCGGTTCAGTAGTTTTGGCGTGAAAGCGAAACAGACAGACAGACAGACAGATAGACACTTCAAAACCAAATGTCCAATTTTAATCATTCAAAGACCAAATATTATCTACATAAACTGTAAATGTAGTCCAAAAAAAATTCAAGATAAAAAAATGGTTGTTGTGCCTCACTCGACATAGATAGGTATAGTGTGTCGCGGACTTTTTTATAGATATTTATAAGATCTACAATTAATTAGAACATTTTATGGTTCTATCTTTTATAGTTTAGGCAGCGTACGCAAAATAAGTAACTTTTCTGGTTGATTTTTTACACCTTGTGACCGAAAAACCCAAATATCTTACGGAACCCTATTTTTTTCCAAAATAAAATTTAGCCTATGTCACTCAGGGATAGTGTAGCTTTCCAACAGTGAAAGAATTTTTCAAATCGGTTCAGTAGTTTTGAAGCCTATTCGATGCAAACAATCAAACAAACAAACAAACAATCAAATCTTTCTCTTTATAATATTAGTATAGACTAGTGGATGCCCGCAGCTTCGCTCGCGTGGAATTAGACATAACAATAGTTTCGTTTGCACCTAGTAATATTATATAGCCCATGTCACTAAGTGAACATGCAGCTTTCTAATGGTGAAAGAATTTTTGAAATCGGTCCAGTAGTTTTTGTGTGAAAACCTTACAAACAAATCTTTCCTCTTTATAATATTAATTAGTATAGAATATCCATGAAACGATAATGGTATGGGTACACAGGATTCGCGATAGTGAAATCCGTAGAGAAACAATGTTTACCGGCAGAGCTTGTCGAATTCGCAAGAATGGTAATGGAACAAGCAAGGAACGTTGATCGTAGGACTGACAATTGATGGGTAAGAAAGGTGCTCGAGTGGAGACCACGACTTAGGTAACGGTTTAGAGGTGTCTATAAAGTTATAGGTATAAATAAATAAATAAATATACATTACATTCTCAGCAGTTAGTTAATATAGTAACGTAGTATACTTTATAATAGTATTACAAAGTATTGAGGTTTTCCCATTTTCTTTATTTGTATGTGATGAAAACAATACAATACTTCAGACCCATCAGACGTCATCATCCATCAACCCATACATGATCGTAACCTGATTCTGATTATATTATAATAATATTATATTAAAAGCGCCATCCCCAATGTTATGGCTTCTCATCGCACAAAGCAAAAGCAAATAACAATAGCAGATCATTAATAAACATAAACACAACGTTTTCTAGTCTTTTGCAAGAAAAAATGGAAATTTTCTCCGCTCTAGGTCTACCTCTCGTAAGATTAAATGCGAAACAAGCTTTTGTTTGAAATATTTTATAGAGATTACTAAGTTTTGCTCGGTAACTTGCGTCGTTTAGAAATTCCTGTGTTACTTATATAAAGAGAGATAAAGCAGGAGAGGTATATTACAATGTGGTTAAAGTTTATACCTACTAGGTAGTCGATGCGATATTTTATCTATACTAATATTATAAAGAGGAATCCTGAGAATCGTTAAGCCACTTACCGAATCAGATTAAACGTACAGCATAATTGATCCTGGCCTTTATTAATAATGCGTACCGTTTGGCGCCCTTACGCCGCGCCATTCCGCCATTCCGCTGGTTCGCGCCAACTGCACGACTCCACAGATTATAAATAGATGTTAACGTCAATGCGTTAAGTAATAATAATCCGCCATAATTTACTAACATACTTAACTCTATTGATTGCCCGTATTAAAAATGTCTCCCTCAGTTATTGATCAAATAAATTTCAATCTCAGATTAATGAATGAAAGTGCAATTATCCTTGAAAGAAAATTAAGGTGTGTAGTTTAATGCATCTACGACTTACACTTGGGCACGGTTCTCCTCTCAGAATGGGAGGGGTTAGACCTTAGTCCATCACGCTGGCCAAGCGTGAATTGGCAGAATTCACATGCCTTCCAGAACATTGTGCAGAACTTTCGGGCATGCAGGTTTCCTAACGATGTTTCCTTCACTTTCACGGTAACATTTAATTTCTTGAAGCGCACTTTACTGAGAAGTCATTTTTGGGTGCCACTTGGATTTAAACCCGGACCGCTCGAGTGAGAGACGAGTTCGTAAGCCACGGCTCCTCTATCTCCCTCCACCCTCGCACATATCTAAACGGTGCCTTCAGAAAAATGTAACCTCAAACAAATCCTTTCAATTCGGACAACAATTGCTTTCAAAAACAATAATAACTGTCTTGGGAGGCGGTGGTACTGCCGAGCGAACTCTATATTGCCAGCGCTATATATTATTTTATTAAGGCAAATAGAATTGATGATAACTAAGATATTATTCGCCTGGTGTTATACGAATTCACAAGTCATCCCCGACCGAGGGATGAAGCCGTAATTCGGAGCTCCACTGAGGTGCCGTGATTGATATTGTTAATGACACAGCCTAATGATTGTGACCTTCAAGAAAATGCGAGGGATATTCAAAAAGCCTTTGTGAGGCATAGAGCAGCGCCTGATATACTTACCTCATAATAACTAACTATTAGTAGCGATGACATGACTCGCGTGTAGCGTCCATAGCCCAATGGCTCGCGTCGATTCAATGTGATCGAAAGAGTTGAGCAACGACGGGCGCGGTGGGTTTGTGGATGGGTGACCGCTGGCAAAATTTCTTGCACCGTGCTTCGGAGGGCACGTAAAACCGTCGATTCCGGTTGTTTTCAATGATGGAAACAGTTGAAGTTAAGCCTTGTTGAAGACCTCCAGTTTGCTTGAGAACATTCGACACTGGGTTGGCCACTAACCCCTCTACCCCTCTACCTAACCAATCCGCATTGGAACAGCGTGGTGAAGTATGCTCTAGACCTCCCGCAGCTATGTCTGTAGGGAAGACCCGTGCCCAGCAGTGGGACGTCTATGGGTCGCAGCGTACTAACTATTAAGTTCTTGTTGCAAATGCTTCGTTAGTTAGATTCCGTTTTTTGTTCAAGTTTATTTTATTTATTTATTTGTTGTTGTCACTAACGGGCCGTATAGACTCGCTACGCGTTGGAATCATTGTATACGCATCAGCGTATGCTCAGTGCAATGATAGCCGTACCACCTTAAGCTACTTGCCTACAAAAGGTTTACCACGTCCGTCCCACAACTGCTTTCCTATGTAGAAACGGACCCCTCAATATATTTGGTGCACTTCCATGTTTGGTTACTTATTTCCAATTATAAGGACTCAGTGATCAGTATCAGTGACAAGCAATATAAATCTCTCCGGTTGTTGTATCTAATCTTAACACGAAAACCTAAAATCTACCGTACCTTGTACTTACACAAGGAAATCAAGATAAAATATATCTCCTTGTTCGGATCTTAACATTGCATATTTGGAACGAGCCAAGTCAGGCCTGTAATAACGTAAAATATGATCACGATGCCGAAACATAATTATGTATGCAAGAATTAAATACAAACCCTGTTCCTAACACAACAAGGTTTACTTTATCAAAGCGTCGTTTTAATTTACGGCCATTCGAAAAGCCAAACAAAATCCAAAAGCGCCTGTAATTGTTAGTAATGTTCAGTCAATTATTATTTTGTTACTGTTTGTAGTAATTTATAAATAAATTATTCATTAGCAGTGTTAGAGCGTTGGTTATTAGATAAGAGTGTGGTGGAGCGTAGTGCACATTTCATACATTCAAAAAATAAGATTTTCTACATGCTAAATAGGTATAAATAATTAAGTGTATTTACAGTGTATGAGAACAGAAAAATACATTACGCTCCGGTGTAATAAGTGTACTGTTTAAGCCTTACTGCACCAAGAGAAGCTGCGAGAAGAGTGAAAGAATATAAAGCAATAGATAAGATAAGAAAAGATAGAAAAATAATATGCTAATTAGAGGGCTCACCAAAGTAGACTCACCAAAGTCTGAGCAGCTGTCTGGTGCTGTAAAAACAGGCCTTGATCAGTTAAGCCGATAAGATAAGGAAGAAATACAGCATAGTTTAGTTTAGTTCTGCTTAAGACTGCGCCGTGCGCCGGCAAATGTGGGTATACTTACTGCAATTCGCTAGGTGTATGCGTTATAGTTTGTATGCATGTGTAAACGCGCATTTCTATAGAACTTGTACTATTGGAATTTTTGAAATTAGAGCGCAATTTATGTTGTTTTCAGCGAAGGTTTGACCTACGGAGGAGCTTTGCCTAAAGAGCCGATCGAGACATTTCTGACGCTGTTAAAAATAAAGTCTTTTTCTTCTTCACTAAATGGAGAGTGAAACCGTTGGGTTAAAAGAATACGAGAATAATAATGAGAATATTGTAATATTTGATCTGACCCTTTACTGAACTTCCGAGAGCGACAAAATAGTTACTCTGTTTTACTGAATTACTAAGAGCACGTAGTTATAACGCGTTCGGGTATTTTAAGGTTAATTAACAAAATTAAACATAACATCTTTTTGTTATCGTTTCTACTAATGTTGCTATGTAAAACGTAATCACATACGAGTATCATGTGTTACATTATATAATAATTGATTCAATAATATAATAATATGATTTAATTTAATATGCTTACTATATCGAAGTTATAGTTCTGAACAATATCGCCCGGCGCAGTCTTAACAAGAAACGAAAATGTTTGCTTAGGAAGAATAACAAACAGCAAACTTAAGTTCAACAAAATTTTCTTTGCAATAATTAAGATAACGTCAATATCACTGTAAGTGTTTTCATCATCATCACCATCACAACCCTTTCTTTGTCGCACTGTTGGGCACGGGTCTCCTCTCAGAATGGGAGGGATTACGCCTTAGTCCACCACGCTGGCCAAGAGCGGATTGGCAGACTTCATATGCCTTCGAGAACTTTATGAAGAGCTCTCAGGCATGCAGGTTTCCTCACTTCACCGTTATAGCAAGTTACATTTAATTTCTTTCATCGCACATAACTTGGAAAAGTCATTGGTGCGTGCCGCTGGGGTTCGAACCCGGACCGCTTGAGAGGCGAGTTCGATAGCCACTGGGCTTTCACCGCTTGAAGAAAGTGTTTTAATAAATCCTAAATTTAGTTTGTGTTAAAATGTAAATATTACCATAAAATCATTATAATATGGCCTTATCATGTTATTACTGTAAACCTTTGTTGTGCTGTTTTATACATTTGTAGAACTGTAAAATTACCAAATATTATGAAGGTATTAAGTTATTTTTAAATAACAAATTAAATCGTAGAAATGCTTTTCCGAAATTCTTCTGTCTTCTCTGGATCTTATAAAAATTGTTACATATGAAACAAAGTATAGTACATAAATCAACATCAAAATAAATTATAAATAATGTTTTATACGTTTGATGGTGTATTATTTCCTACTATGTAAAGAAGTATGATAGTCTCAACTTTACTGCATATTAAACCCAGTGGTGTACCTAATATCACTGGGTTTAATATGGAATACTTTTTGATTACATCGCGCACATAGGGACAGAAAGTCAGACATAAAAAATTAAAATAATATTTTCGGAATCTATATCAATTACTTATTATCACCTGATAGATTTTTTCAAGAGTTATTCATTATCAGACGCGAACTCGCTAGTTTCGTTATATGTATAGATTTGGTATAATCACAGAGAAAATAATATACTACGGTATAATTTATGTACCTACTCGTAAAAGCAGAGTTTCAGGTTAAGAGGTAACTCAAGTTTAATATTTGTTAAGAGAAGTGCTTGAGCAGAAACTATGTAAAGGCCTCATTGAATATTCAATAGAAGAATGCATTACAAAATGGACCTGCTTTGCAATTCTTGAATGGAAATAAGGAAACACTAAGTTTTATTCTGAGAAGTAACACATATATATTCCGTCATCTAAACTGACCAACTTATGTTGTGTGCACGAATCCGTGCTTTCGTGTTCGCTCGGTGCCCTCGGGTAGACGCGTTCGTTCGGTGCCCTCGGGTAGACAGTTCTACAGCGCCGCCTCGACTGCTACTTTGTGAATCTATTAGATTTTGATGTTTGTGGTGTGAACGTCACATAAGGCGGTTAACGAAAGTTGACGCGTACGAATGATCAGGCAATTTTTATTCTGCTGACATCTAATGAGCCACTGTAATGGTGGTATGCCATTGAAGTCACCAAATAAAACGTTGATTTACATATCATAAATTTCATGTATTATGTCAGGTACTAACATAACTTCACGCCTGTATTTCCCCGAAGAGGTAGGCTAAGCTGTGCATATTATTTAGTGTAAAATCTTTACAGAATATTAACGAAAAAACTTACACCACACCGAATACAATTTTTAAATTGGCCAGTATGGGGAAATCTTAAATCATAAAATATACAGAGAATGTCTTAGGAAATAATACCCTTTTTTTAGGAAACTAAATTCAGCATTACATGTTACTAAAAATTAATCAATATGCTAAAATTTTTTGATGTCGATCTACTTAGTTTTATTTCATCAACGGAAGAAAAAAATCGTGAAAGCATATAAGTGTTTTTTCTTTACTACAATAGTGTGAGCAAATCCGCCACCCTAGAATTAACAAATATTATGCTGTTTAAGAAAAAATTAAGATTTTATTTTATGAAAAACAAATTGACATTATGAAAATTGGGCTATGGACGCTACATAAATAGTGTGTAACAATAATAAATTCCAAGGTGGAATTTAAAGCACAAATAATACTGTAACAGTTCCGTTTGGCTTACTGAAGTGTCTTGTAAGAGGCGGTGTCAAGGGCGGACCGTGTTAAGTGTACACTAAACTTGGCCGGGTTATACAAGTATTGAACTCGACGTGTTATATTAGACGACACTTTGTATTTAAATTTGTCAACTTTTGAAACTGAAAATAAAATTCTATACCTTCTGGTTTAAAGGTTTATACATACTGATATTAAGATTTATTATGTTTTTAATATTTTTTTGTCTATAACAAGCATAATACATTAACATTATACCCTGTACAACTTAGCTTGATCTTTTTGACAGACAGGCTAGTGATGGGAAACATAATCGTATTTGTATTATGTATTTGTAATCGATATTTGTAACAGTTACTGCCTGTTATTCGTGTCCCATCCGTTAGACCGATGTAACATTGTACAAACGGCTATTATTTTCAGTGTTCCTATTTAAATTTTACTTTGAAGCAATAAAAAGTCTTAAAATTTTCGGATAACGCCTAAATCTTTAGGGACTTTTGTGTTAAATGTATTTTTTTCATATTTATACAATTTTTAAAATCACTAAATTAAGAAAATAATATGTTCGTCATTGCAAAGTTATGTCGATCAGAAAAATTTACAACTGTCAAAAAGATCAAGCTATCTTGTACAGGGTATAATTAAGTATGTTATGAATACCGCGGTTAATGCATGGTATTAATATGTCGCCTACAAGGTTAGATGTTTATACACTTTATTATTTTGATAATGAAGGGATCCATTTCTCATGTTTTTTTATTAAATATGTAAAATTCCTGCTCTTATGTAAAGCTTTTCTGTCCGTCTGTATTTTACTGCCATTGATATAAAAGATATTGATGGCAGTAACAGTATATATTTATTTAGATACTATACAAAGTATTTTACAAGTACTTAGCACATAATTAAACGAACACTAAACAAAGAAATATTTTAAAATAACAGTAGTTATTTTATTTTATTATAATTTTAACTAAAGTATATATTATTATATATTTTATACATATAATTTTATATATTTTTTTAATTCTTTGTTTAGTTAAAAAAAGTGGTAGAACCGTGACAATATCCATACAAAATGCTGCTTAATTTAATGACAATAGTGCCCTGCCAAAACCACCATCCGTATGTCACAATGTGCCAATATGCAACTGTTTGGGTTTAGAAATTATTTGTTTGCTATGTATGGCCTGTCTATGCTGTATACTGAGGCTGCATAATAACTTTAAATTATTTGGTTTCTGCAAATTAGAACCTGACAGAGAACCTAGAAACTGAACAAGGAGAAATGTCCATGCACAAGCTGGTAGAAGGAAATGCAACACTCAAAAGGTACATTTTACATTGAAATATAATACGATTGAAACAGTATTCTAGAATTTCCTTCGAATTCCAAAAAATAATACTTAATCTACTACTTTCATAATATGTAGGCTATGCAGGCTTCCATGGTCCTGTATTTTGCTATAGATAGACGATTAATAAAACCTGAATCATTCAACATAATCTATACTTTAATAAAACTGTAGAAGAACTTTTTCTGTACATTGTATATTTTTTCAAAATTTCAATTATTTAAAAAATATACAAGTTTAGTATGTGATTACTAAAAAAAAATAGATATGCTAGAACATTCTGCACTTGTCCAACCATCGATACTTGAAGTACCTATTAAAAAGTAGGGTTATATGCGCGTTAAAAGTGGCACATTACATCTGATCAAATTTAATCACTTTGTTCATTATTGATCGAAGACTTTTTCCTTTGTTCCTAGTCAGTACGTAACATATTCTTATATTACGTCAGCGAAATGTGTCATCTGCGAGCACTGAAGCTATGAATTTTTTTATAATGCGTCCAACCATTCAAAATATGTTGTTTTAAAGTCGTAGCAGATAAAAATCTAAGTCATTTTACCGTGTTCGCTTTTAGAGGCTTCTCGGCTATACATTGCAGCGCTGCCTTTTTGACCTAATTGTAGTGAGTGTACCGTCTGCTTGTTCGTTTGTCGTAACTAGAGCTTGCAGCATCGGTCCGGTTTCTAAAACTTTTATTCTCGGCGCTGGACTCAGATCGTTACCGGTATTCCAGTTTTATGTTTAAAACCTTCCATCCATATGATTTTTCTGGGATTTTATTTATTTAAAAGTATCTCAAATACTTTGAAAATAGTGAAATTTTAGTAACATACTATGTAATTATAATGGATAAGCCTAGGTTATCTGAATTTGAGAGCGTATGAAATTATAGTTCGTCTAATGAGACTACGCAAGAACAGTAATAATAGATACCATCAATCTACATGCCCGTTTATAGCTAGTCGATATTGTCTGGGTAAAAGATATCGGAAATTCCCGGTAATTTCGGAACCGGTATTCCAGAAGCAAGCCCTGGCGCAACCTCTTTTAGATATGAGAGCTTGAAAATAATTAGCGAGCGGTAGCAACGAGTGTTTGTTGCGCGGTGAAGTGGGAAATAGTTGTTTTTGGGTTTTGCTGACAGTAAAAGTTTGTTAGTTTATTTTAAGAAGCTGCGAATAAAAAAAAAATGACGTAAACTTACATGTTGAATAATGTGTGAATTAATCAAATGCAATGATATTTCATTAGCATACGTTGTGCGTGTGTATGTAGCTGTTTGTCAGTATTTCAGATCTGTTACATTTAGCATGTGCAATAACCCTGAAACGATGAGACATAAATTATAAGAAAGAAAATCTATAGGTACTTAATTTTCCGTCGTACGCATGGTTAATAGTAACCAATTTTATACTTGGAAAATTGGAATGATAATGGGAAATAAAATAACAATCGTCACTACACTATTAGCCGTTCGAAATATATGTATCTAAATTTCAACAAATCCTATTAAGTACGCTTGGTCGAACGGTTGAACGGTTGGTAAAAACTCAACCTTCTACGCCGAGAGTGCCGGTTCGCTACCCAGTGTCTCAACAAAATAAAATTTTAGATTTAATTTTAAAATGTAATGCGACATGTAACTAATGCGACATGCGACAGACATAACAAAATTTTCAGAACGATGTAATAAAAGTTTCACTTTAATAATGTGTACACAGATACCTACCTACCGATAGTAATCGAGTGGTTCTATACTGTGGATTTATCTCAAATACCTACCACTAATCGAGTATTGTGGGCAATAACAACATGATTTATCACATTACCCGTTAGTAGAATCGAGGCTATAATTTTCACATTAGCGGTTGTATTCGACGGCTTTTAAATAGGACGCGTGTGGCAAAATTGGCATAAAATTTTCATTCGAGCTGCGTTATAGAAACTGCAGATTACTGTCGTGACACTTTGGCTGGCTTCCAGCAGGCCGAATGAAGCAGACTTCCAATGCTTTGGGAGATGACGCTGAGAATTTAAGTTTTTGTACGATATTGCTAGGCTAGGTTAAATGAACTGACTTCAGACTCTCTTCTACTTAACTTTACTTAAAGTTACAGTAGAAATGGGAAGGCTCGTATTAAGGAGTGACAACATGTGGGGTGAAATATTGCCACTAGCGGTGACCCATCCACAAACCGACCGCGTCCGCCGTTGCTTAACCCTACTACGCGTAACTACAGTTTCAATATAGTCAAGAAGTGCATAACGCATTGCCCATCTCATGTCTATCTAAAATTAATTCATCGGATGAAAATGAGGCAACTATGGGCGCGGTCACGAAATAGAAAATAATTAAAAGATTTTTTTTTTAAAAGCTTTTTATAACTTTTTTTAATTTTATTTTCGTGCATTGTCATCGGAACCTAATATGTGTGCCAAATTTCAGCTCTATAGCTTCAGTGGAAGTGGGTGAAATATTGATTGCAAGCTTTCAGGACATACATACATAGATACATACGAGTGAAGTTAAATAAAAGCTTTTAAAAATGAGCCAGAAGAAGAAGTCTTTTGATTGATAAAAGGTTCATAATGTTCGCAGACTCTTTCTCTGTTACTCGAACATTATAAATTGTGAACTGATCGTTACTGCAAAGTGGTATTGAAATGCACTGAAACGCTCCAAGGACGTGGTATTGTGGGGACGGTTTCTAACGACCCTCTGCTTCAGTCACGAGGAAATGATAAGTAAATGGCCTAGCCATAGTGTTCATATTATGTTCTAACCCCTACTAGTGACGCGAGCAAATCTGCAAGCCTAAAATAAAACTGGTCTATCACTAATGATGTACCTTTTGTCTAGTGATGGGTAGGTCTGTCACTAATGCTGTTTATTTTGTCTAGTGGTGGGTAGGTTAGTCACTAATGCTGTTTATTTTGTCTAGTGGTGGGTAGGTCTGTCACTTATGCTATTTCTTTTGTCTAGTGGTGGGTAGGTCTGTCACTTATGCTATTTCTTTTGTCTAGTGGTGGGTAGGTATATCACTAATGCTGTCTCTTTTGTCTAGTGGTGGGTGGTAGTGGTATTATGTTATACTGCCTCGTTGGTCTAGTGGTCTAAGCGTCTAAGTTAGAAGTGCTGGGCCGCGAAAACTAGGTATTAACTATTAAGCTTTTCTACCACGAAATTCCCAGTAGCAGCTCGGACTCTGGATTTGAGCTCGGTATGGCAATAGTCTCATCGCCTACATGGCGTTCAAACATAACTGTTTAAAAATGGGTACCTATAGTACACATCTATGCCCTACGCTTTCAGGGAAATGCAGTCGTGATGTTATGTTAATTTTATTACTAATACTGACTAACAGGACTAAGTTTCACATAAAGTTTATATTTTCATAGTCACTGTTCATGTTCATTTTTATATTGGAAAATTTAGATAATATTCAAATTTTATTCATTCGTACTTTGTTTACTTCAAATGTTGTAACCATCGTCTTTGAAAGTAAGTTCTGGCAAATAAACGCTTCTGATTATCCTGCGGTACTGATAAAATAATCCTTAATTCCTCGGGCAATGATTCAGTTTGTATAGTTAGTTTAGCAAAATACAAGTAACATCATAACAGTGAAACTAAATGTAGTCACTCTCTTAATTTTAAATGTGTGTATATTTTTTTTAAAGAATATAGTATATGTATTATATAATCAATATTAAATGTTTTTCCTGAATCACAATAAAAAATATTTACTACTATAAAATTGAACATGAAAAGCTTTAGCGCTATTAACCATGAAAAATCTCGTCGAATATAATAACACACTTGAATAGCGAAATTGTTTTAAATTACGAGACTTATAGTTCGCCCAAACAATGCATCATTTTTAACAGTCGACAAAGCTTCGACGTGAGCTCTACGGCTACTGCTACGCCGTAGCCTCGTAGCCTCGTAGCGCTCGTAGCTTTAGTATCGTAGGTAATTGCAGCAAGCAATCTTATCTTTTATTACTGTAGTAACAGTTTATAGAAAATCGTATAGGCGAATGGTTTCAGTTATGTACTTCACAACACTAAAATGGCCAGGAATTGCATAGTTAAATACCTAATCTCCTAATCTTTATTAACATACTCTTTATTATATAAATACGAGATATAATATAAGTAAGGACGGGCCCGTTGGCGCAATCGGTAGTGACTCCTGTTGCGCCAGGGGTCTTGGGTTCGAGTCCCACATAGGACAAATATTCGTGTGACGAACACTGTTTGTTCTGTGTCTGGTTGTCAATAATCTATTTAAGTATGTATTAATAAATGTCTATGTATCTCTTGTATCTATTGAGATAACTTCCAATGATGTTCGAAATTTGATTAGATTTCAGTTAGATATCAGTCAAACGTTACATATTATAAGTAGTAGGTAGCCAAAGTTCTTATAATATGTAACGTTTGACTGATATCTAACTGAAATCTAATCAAATTTCGAACATCATTGGAAGTTATCTCAATAGTTTCAGTTAGATATCAGTCAAACGTTACATATTATAAGTAGTAGGTAGCCAAAGTTCGTCCCTGTAGCTCGGGACCAGAATAGTGCTACGGTAGCCCCTGCCTGTCGTAAAAGGCGACTAAAAGGGGACTTCTGGGGTTGCGGGCGGTGAGAGGGGGAGCTCGAACCGTCCATCGATGTGACCCCGGGAAAGACGACGCTGTTTGTGGCTGCACAGCGTTGTGAAACCGGGAAGAGCCCGTCTTGGGCGCAGCGCTGGAGGGCACCGGCGCGTTCTACAAGAGATCCCGGAGCCCTCCTGTAGCGCCGGAGTAGGCCACCGAGTGGGTTTTAGTGGGTGAAAGTCCCACATAACCCGGCGTCGCTCCCACGACGTTCGGGTACCTTTTCAAGGTTTCCCACTCGTTAAACAAAAAAAAAAAAAAAAAAAAGGTAGCCAAAGTTCACAATAGACAGACCGAAGCAATTTTAACTCTACAAGCATGTTTTAAAACTCGTAATTCAACTTTCTTTCATAACTGAGACTGATTTTAAGACAACTTCAGTGTACCAAACGTTGAACTACTGCTATACACACCTCTGCCTACCCTTTCAGGGAATAAAAGGCGTGATATTATGTAAACATAATTATGTTACTATTTATCTAACCGTTGGTTAACTTAACATGTAGAACAACTGTTGTTCCCACGTCCTAATAAACAGTACACATTTTTTGCTCCTTAGTTGGTTTAGTAGCGAAACCGGGCTTTGAAAATTAAACACTTTGTTTTTACCAGCGCTTTGTTTCGCTCGTCTTTTGAATATATTGTGGCTATTGTATTTTTAAAGCCGTAGTTTTCGTTGCCATTTGAGCGCATGCTATTTAAATATCGAATTCTGTTGCGAACGTTAATTAATTTAAATATCGGGTGTTATAAACGATGTTTTTCTTAAATATATAGAGAAAGGTATTACGAACAATTTTAAATTTAAATACGGATTCTATTGCTATTCTTATACTGCTATACATATATATTTTGCTGTTATATCTTAAGATTATTCCGTTGCATGACAGGATAAAAGTAATTTGATAATTATCTATGTTAACTATTCTTTTTTAATTAAATCTTATAGAATATAAGAATATAGATAAAAGAAGACATTACAAGAATACACAAAGCTTTAACCTAAACCGTAACCGGTATGTTATCATCCATAATGGGTTTCTATTATAATGTTTTCCCACTGGAGTATACAGTTAATAATTTTATCGCTGCTGTCACAGAATACATAATAGTACTGACAAGCTATTGTTTATTGTCAGTAAATAAGGTAACCTACCACCACATTCCTTTCCACGAGCATAGGGTTTAGCCTTAGTCCACTATGCTGGCCAAGTGTGGATTGAAAGAATTCAGATTTCTTCGAGTACATTACAATGTAACTCAATGTGGGGAGAACCTTTCCCAGCAGTGGGACGACTATGGGTAGCAGCTACTATGATTTAACTGTCTTAACAGTGGTAAAAAAATGAGTAAAATATCCACATTTAAGCTGCAATTTTTTTTATATCAATCGAGAACGCCGAATCACCCGCTGCTGGAACAAGACTCATATAGGGACTGGAATGGTAGTGCAGTTAACAGTTACCTAATATAAACATTATTCGTTCAGTTCGTTAATGTGAATGAGGACTGGGGTGTGTGTGTGTGTGTTTGGAGGAATGTGTATGTGCATGGGACTGTTAGTGGCAGTTAGTAAGTGTTTATAGTTCAGTTATTAATTTTAGGTGAGAATTTCGTCTGAATTCGGTCATAGAAGCGTAGTACCATTGATGCAGAAGGGTCGCCTCTAAATAGTGTAACTATAGCAAGTTTCAACAGACTATAAATTAAGCGATTGGTTTTATGCCTAACAAGTTGCATGCCTAGTTTCACGTCAAGTAAGTGTGACTTTATATTTGTTAATTAAACGCGAATAATGATTATGCTTACGTAGCTTGACTACCGCTTATCATGTTCACGCTAAGCTGTTCTAGTTAAACGGGAGGTAATTGTAACTGAACAAGGTTAAAGCAACCGTAGATATCATCGCACGAAGTAAGGAACGAACGGAGGCCCAGCGGGTGGCAGACGCCACCCACCCGATCGTTACAACCATAAAAACTTAACCCAATTCTTACAGCTCTCCCGAGCAAACTTTGTTACTAATCGTTCACATAATTCACCACGATCGGCCGAAACGAGCCAAATCACACGTGATGCGAACACGCCAACGTTACATAAGCAACGCAGGGCGAGACCGTGCAGTCGCCATAACAACGCACCTCAAACAACCGAGATACGTAGGCGAGACTGGTATAAACAAGTGTTACGACGGTCAACGGTCATGTTTATCACATGAACATTCCTTAAGTTCAACGTATATCGTACGTCGCAACGTACGCGGCACAACCCTACGCTATAAGTGGTATTCCAAATTCAAATCGCGGAACGATCGACTCGATGTCACGTCAAATAGAATTCCATATTCAAACAAAATAGCTTGGATCTGAGATGCCAAATACGTTATTCGAATCGATGTTCATATTCAATCCTTTCGCCCAGATTGTGTTTGTTTAGTTTAGTCCGTAGGTCGGTTTACGTTTGGGAGTTGAATATAAAAATACAATGAAATATTACAGCATACTCGATTACGACATCACATAACAATATTGTTTTAACTACAAACTGGCTACACTATCGAACTAAACATTACCTAAGGTGGTGCGTGGATTTGGTAAATTAAATAAGCAAATAATTTTGACAAATTTGTACGTTGATTGTAGTTAACAATGTTCGTGTAGTAAGCCGAAAGGAAGCCAAATCCACGCGCGGCATGCAAGGGTTGTGCGGGCGAGCTCACCGTGGGCATCAGCTGGTCGGTACTCCGGACCCTGGTCACCTTGTTCTTGTATATCAGCTTCTTCAGCGCCCTCTCCACCGGCTGGTTCCATCGCATGAACAACACGTACGCGCCGTACAGCGAGAACAGCACCAGAGCCTCCTGCCAGTATATCACGTTATCACGGAAGCAGTATATCAACACCAGGAGGCTGATGGAGTAGAAGGTACAGTCACGGAACAGCGGCCACCAGGTGAGCGAGAGCGTCGTCCGCGAGAACAGAGCGCACGCACCGATCACGAAGAGAATGTTGAAGACGGCGGAGCCGACGATCGTCCCTATGCCCACGTCGTCGAACGACACGAACACCCCGATGATGGACGTGAACAGCTCCGGGGCCGACCCGCCCGCGGCCATGAACGTGGCGCCGGCCACGTCGTCTCTGATCGCCAGCCGCTCTATGATCACGTCTAGTGAAGGCACGAAGAACTCGTCGCAGACTATCGCCAGCGCGACGAACATGTACCCCATTCCCATCACGTGGAGGAAGACGGCCCCCGAGCGTCGCTGCTCCGCCGTGAACAGGTCGGTGGGGAAGAGCGGGGCCTTCTCCACGTCGGGCGGCGTGGAGCCGAGGTCGGTGGCGAAGTCTGTGGGGTACTCCGTGTAGAAGTCGGTGGCGTTGGGGTCGCCGGCCCGCGCCGCCGCCAGCAGCGCCAGCAGCAGCGCGCCACCCATCCCGCGCTCCCGGGGGCTGAGAGCACACTGGCCCGCGGACGCGGTGCACCGAGCCGACGGCGCACGATGCGTGCCGATCGCTATCGGAATGGTACCCGCGGCGCGATTCGATCAGCGACGAGTAACGCGGCGCAAATCAGTATCGAATCGAAACGAGTTCGTTTTTATTTCGTTTTTCTGGATAAAAAAATAATACTCCCATTCAAAATTCTTCAAAATTGTTTGGGATAGGAATAGTAGATACACGCGATATATTTGAATAGGCAAGCAAGTAAAAAGAACTTTTAAATCAGAAATTTATAAACTAAACTTACGCGCGAAAAGTTCAAAGCAATTCTCAATTTAAATTGATTATTAAAACTGTTTCCAAATAATCAAATCGTCCGTTCGGCAACCTTTTTTCTTAAAATATTGAATCAACAATAAAATCACGCAACATTTCTCTTATTTTTTTTATCGATTCCCCGCGACTCGGCATCGCGAATCGATACGGCAGGGGCGCGTCTATGCGGCCCCCCGCGCCGTCCGCTCGATAGCACCGCACTGCGCCGCGGCGCCGCCGCCCGCACCGCCGCAGATCGCCTACTGGACAGAAGAATCGCAACGTACTAAACTGCCGGCATTCAAGTGACAGTGACATTTGCAACAAGAATGTGGGGTCCGGAAGTTTGAAGTCAGAATAGTACGTTAGCATCTGCCTGTAGGAGGAAGCAACTAAAAGGAGACTTCTGGGACAGAATTAAATGCACAAGGCAACAGGTTTGCTCTAGCTCAGATCCCGCAGCCCTCATGCGCTGTGGTAAGCCACCAAGGGGGTCTAAAGTCTCTCATATCCGAGTCACAACTGTCATCTACGAGTAGGTACAGCAAAGATTCAGATTCATTTATTTTTCAATATACGGTATTTGTATATTTTTATCTACCGCCGGTTCCCAAAGTTGATTGCAAACAAGCAATACGGTACAAACACCTGCCTTGTCTATATAATATAGAATAAATAACTAGCAGCATGAACAATCCCAACAAACTCAATATATTAAATATCATGGACATTCTCACACACGGCGATCTGACCCCAACCTGGGTGCGAGCCTGCTATGGAGTCAAACTATGAAATACATAGATATTTTTAAATACATACTTAAATAGATAATACTAACATCCAGACAGTACACAAGTGTTCGTAACACGAATGTTTGTCCTGAGTGGGACTCGAACTCACGAACCCTAGAGTAACAGGCAGTATCACTAACGGGCCCGTCAATATATTTATATACAGGTTAGAATGTCATATTTACTGATCTCTGACCTGTTTTCATTTTATACTGTTAGTTTCTTCCGGTAGTCGTTATCATAATAGCATTGACACTATGTTAGCAACTAATTGCTTCACATCCTGGCAAAGCTTAATTAAACGACAAAATTTAACTGATCATTTTAAATTATATTTTATATAAATTGCTTCATATTATTAGATTGTTAGTTCCGGTCGCTGATTAGTATCACGGACTTTTTGTGTTTTGTGAGTAACTAGTGGACGCCCGCAGCTTCGCTCGCGTAGAATTAGACCCATTAACGACATCTGCCCGCGTTTGGGTTGCCCACTTGACTTCAAAAACGGCAAAGTTTCATACTAACTTTGCACCCCCGTTTTACCCCCTTAAGGGGTGAATTTTCAAAAATCCTTTCTTAGTGCTCCCCTGACGTCAGTCAGTCAGTCAGACAGTCAGCTTCTCCTTTTATATATATATAGTAGACTGTATGTTATTACAACACAGGCCCGTTGGCGCAATCGGTCGATACCCTGCCTTCTACGCCAGGGGTCGTGGGTTCGAATGCCACTCAGGGCAAGCTATACTCCTCTCATCAATATCGCTGTTCTTTAATATCGAATCGATTCCTACTGCTCTAAGATCCGTCTGGATGGTGACTGTATAAGAGTCGAAAGACCACCTAGCTAGACCAGTGTTTCCCAACGTGGGGCCCACGCCAGGGGCAATTTGATAATCAATGGACTCGACACGACTTTAACCCTTTCGCTTTGGCTTATTTAAATGCAATGCTAGATAACGCTGTAAATAATTATTAGGTATAATTTCGTTTGACGTTACCAAAATATCAACTGGATAATTAGATACGTCGAGTAAACTTCGTCGGAGATTCACGAATAAAATTTATGTATGGGGGGCATAAATATTTTAGAAATGTTGTGGTGTGGGTCATATGTCGGTGGGGCATGGCCTAAAAAAGTTTGGGATACACTGGCCAGAGCATCACGTAAATGTCCAGTTGAACTACTGTTCCGTCTTATTACACGTGGCGTGGCTTGCACCGCCGACGAATACGTGTATTCGCGCCGCCCGACACGACAAAATTATTGTTTTGCTTGAAGCCGCTGTAAATGAACGTATGCTTACCCTTCCAGGCGTTGACAGGTTGACATGCGCTTTATACTAGCCACACACGCTCCGGTTTACCTGCGCAGGTCGTCTGTACAGACTGATCTATGCTCGCGGTTGGAGCGAAGATACTAGTGGTTCCGTATTTGGAACCACCTTAAGTTGGTATTCATTAAAACTGGAAGAACATAATCTCCGACGGATTTGAATAAAAAACCGGCCAAGTGCGAGTCGGACTCGCGCACTAAATGTTCCGTACCATTGTCTATACAAACGGGAAAAAAACAAGTCTGGGCATTTTTCAATTTTTTTATTGTTTGTTGTTATAGCGGCAACAGAAATACATCATCTGTGAAAATTTCAATTGTCTTACTACCACGGTTCATGAGATACAGCCTGGTGACAGACAGACGGACAGAGAAGTCTTACTAATAGGGTCCCGTTTTACACTTTGGATACGGAACCCTAAAAAAGTAATTTTATGAAAAAAAACAGTCAAACGACGATGTCAAAGAAACAGTTCAAGGTAGAGTCAACGTGGAGCAGATAATCTAACAATTAGGTGTATAATGTAGGTTGTAGAGCCTATATGGAACCAAATAGGTTTTATATGAAACCCAATTGGTTCCATATAGAGTTCGACCGGGGCAGTACCACCGCCCTCCACGGTACCTAGTACCATTTCTGCCGTGTAATAATTGTTTTTAAAGCAATTGTGGTCCGGTTGGAAAGGTGTGATTTCCGGTTACACTTCTTTAGAGGCAACCATCTTAGTCCTCAAGGGTAGCAACACATCTGTGACTTACTTAGAACGAGACTCCTACTAACAAGTACTAATTGGACTAACCATCCCAGTCCCTAATTGAGTCTTGTTCAAAGTCAGTCACAGTTGTCATGGGCGGCAGCGGATGGGTGGTGCTGCAAGCTCGTTTGCTACCTTGTATCCATAAAAAATACCCGGGAATTTGAAGCCCAAACTCCGATGCCAAAGTTCAGTAGTCTGTACCACTAAGCTGTAACCGCGTTTCCGCAGCAACTTGGACGAAAACTCCTTAATTTTAAAGTCTGCCTTGTAGAGTTTATAAAACTTTGTAGTTTGGAAGATGCCATGACTTTCTGGCGCGTTTTTAAGTGCTCTAAAAGATTTATGAGTTCCATGCGGAATCGTCACCTAGGCAAATATATTTTTATGGATATAAGACAGTCAAGAGGGCAACCCGGACGCGGGCAGACGTCGTTAATGGGTCTGATTCTACGCGAGCGAAGCTGCGGGCGTCCACTAGTAAATATATATATTTTTTTAATGTCATTGCTTATTGTGTTATGTTCATTTAATATGTTATGTTAGTCATTTAAGTTATTTTTATATACCGCAAATAGGTCTGCTCGAAAAAATAAAGGGGCTACTCTGAAAACCAGCAGCCGCGATTCTCTCAGTACCACGGCACAAGCTGATAGTAGTCCTATATTGTCTCTTTGTAACTAAGGCTTATATTTTTCTTTTGTTTATTTATTTCTTTTATTGTACCTTTGGGACAAAATAAAGATTTTCTTTCATTCTTTCTCTCTTTCATATATTCCAGACTCATTTCCGTCTCAGGTGACCGGAGGGCTGGCAGCTTTTTCGTCCAAAAAATTAGCCTCGCCATACAGCGGGGCAACGCTGCCAGCCGTTCTGGGTACAATTTCACAAGCTCTGTTTTTGGATGACATATTTATTTTGCGATTAATTATTTTTAAATATTTCATTGTTTATTTTTATTTATTTATTTTATTTATTAAACGCTTTATTATACCTAAATATGGTACAAAAGGCGGACTTAATGCTAAGAGCATTTTCTGCCAGTCTACCTGATTATAGATGATGGATGTAAACAATATTTATTTATATATTACCGATATTAATATAATTAAGAGTGAAAATATAACATGTTTAAGTAAGTGTTTAGTGTTTAGTTTAAATAATAATTTGTGCTAAGTATTTAAATTGTTTTCTTTAATCTATAGTTTAATCTATCAATAAAGTATAAAGAAAAATAATTACTCACTGAAGTAAGTAAATGCCCAAATGACTCGTACTAATCAGATGTTCGACATTTATAAATTACCCAACTTACATTGACTCTTACGTAGTTTCGTGATCCATTTAACTTGACAGGCTGATGGGCGGCTGCGAGAAGATACAACTACAGTGATCAGGTTGAGAGCTTTTAGGAATCTTCCTTTGGCTTTATGTCCAATCGAAGTGCTTACGGTATGGTAATCCTTACTAATATCACAAAATAGAAATAATAATTACTTTAATTTGTGCTAATATATAAATTGGAAGGTGTGTTTGTTGATTCACCATGAATGATCGAAATAATCGATATATATAAAGAAAGAAAGAAAGAAAATCTTTATTTTGTCTCAAACAAAATAAAATAACAAAACAAAAATATGCCAAAAATAAATTAATAGTTTAAAAAAACTAAAAAAACACGCTTTTATAAAAAATCCAACCAAAAAGAAGTCATGAGACCTTGAAACCTAATCGTGGTCAAAGTTCATTACAAGACTTTACCACAAGTGCAAACACGACTATGATACGATATTCCATCATGGAATGCCAGTGCCTATCTTCCGGCTTCATCATCAGACCTTGAAACCTAATCGTGGTCAAAGTTCATTACAAGACCTTACCACAAGTGCAAACACGACTATGATACTATATTCCATCATGAAGTTCCAGTTAATATCTTCCGGCTCCATCATCAGATCAGTTCGACAGTACCATATTATTGTATGTGTTTCAGAAGTACATACAGCTGCCAATTTTCATTACGCTACGATCCTTGGAAAATGGTTAAATTAACTATCTTAGATTCCCTTACATTGTGAGTTACATACAAGTGGACCTAATTTAAGCATGTTAAAAAGGAGAGATTCATTTTCATTATATTATGGTATTTTTTGTATACGCTTATTGAACGTCATAACATTTTTTATCTACCGCGAGAGACAAAATAGGACTACTCTCGGCCTGTGCCGTGGTACTGAGAGAGAACCACGGCTGCTGGTTTTCAGCGTAGCTCTTTTATTCCGAGCAGTCGTATTTGCGGTATAAAAAATATAACAACAAAGCAACTTAACATATAACACGAACATAAAACAATAAAGCAATGACAATAGAAATAAAAATAAATTATATAAAAATTATACCGTTAAAAAATTATTTTTTTAAAAAGCTTTTTAAAACTTTTTTTTTATTTTCATGCATTGTCATCGGAACCAAATATGTGTGCCAAATTTCAGCTCGATAGCTTCAGTGGAAGTGGGTGAAATATTGATTGCAAGATTCCAGGACATACGAGTACATACTCATACTTACATGAATGAATACATACGAGTGAAGTTAAATAAAAGCTTTTAAAAACAAAAATAAAATAATCAAAGTAGTAGAACACCAATTAAATAGGTAATAAGATTAAAGTATCTTCTCACGATCTCGTTTTATTCCTATTGATTTTCCTGATGGGTCATATAGGAATAATCCAAAAATTTCCCTTCAAACAAAAAGACATGAATCCCATCTTTTCACTGCGTTACATAAAGTTGCCTTGATCGCATGAACTAGACATTAGAAGAGCCCTCCACACGAAACTGGGTCGCGCGGCCGCGCCGTTTCTTTCTTCATCTCGGATGTTTTTCGTTCTATCTCAATCCGGTCGTTTCTCATCTTTAGAGCTATTTAAGGCCACCGCACAATTGGTGCGCGCCGGATCGTTGCAAATTTTACTGACCTGCAAAACTTATTGGATTGCAAAAATATAAAAAATATGATGTAGGCAAAAAGATTATATTAACTATTATTAAAATAATAATAAGAATAATTTGAGTTAATACTGCAAGATTCAAATAAAAAAAAGCGATTACACATTGACATCTATAAAAGGCAGACTGACTGACTGACATATCAACGCAGGGCCTAAACTATAAGAGTTAGAAACTTCAAATTTTGCACAGGGGTTCCTTTTATAACGTAGGGGAGCACTAAGAAAGGATTTTTGAAAATTCACCCCCTAAGGGGGTAAAACGGGGGTGCAAAGTTAGTATGAAACTTTGCCGTTTTTGTAGTCAAGTGGGCAACCCGAACGCGTGCAGACGTCGTTATTGGGTTTAATTCTACGCGAGCGAAGCTGCGGGCGTCCACTAGTAATATGTAAAAATACAGAACACTACAATTTAAAAAAAAAACTTCAAATAATTTTATCTCTTGTCAGATGTTTATCTGGCTAAGATTAGGAAATGTGAGCAATCTTGAGGCGCGTCCACATATGCCGTCGAGGAGTTACGAAGAATAAAATTTTCTTCGCAACTGTGTATCATGTTTTTTGTGTGAAGCAAGCCAGCGAACATGCAAACGCATTCAGTGCTGTTCAATAGATCATTTCAACTACAACTTTTTACTGTGCCACAGTTGCGTTCCTCTCCTTTTGGATTAGGAGGGGATACTGGAATATTTTAGTAGCGTCCATAGCCCAATGGCTCGCGTCGATTCAATGTGATCGAAAGAGTTAAGCAACGAAGGGCTCGGTCGGTTTGTGGATGGGTGACCGCTAGAGGCAAAATTTCATGGACGCTACCGTGCTTCGGAGGGCACGTAAAGCCTTCGGTCCCGGTTGTTTTCAACATTGGAAACAGTCGTTAAGCCTCGTCGAAGACCCTCGGGTGGCTTGAGAACATTCGCACTGGGTTGGCCACTAACCCCTCCACCAATCCGCATTAGAGCAGTCTGGTGGAGTATGCTCTAGAGTCTAGACCTTCCGCAGCACTGTCTGTGGGGGAGACCCTAGCCCAGCAGTGGGACGTCTATGGGTCGCAGTGACTGGAATATTTGCCATATCGATTTACCTACGGACTATCTATCCAACATCGAACCGTACAAATGGGTGATACAGCTCTTGTAACAGATCCATCCCGCGATCCCATTTCTCGCAATTCAAAGCTCGTTTCACAATGATTAAGATCGTGCGTGATTGAGAACACATTTTATGTTTTTTTATAGATACAAGTTAGCAAACGAGCTTGCAGCACCACCCATCCACTGCCACCCATGACAACTGTGACTGACTTTGAACAAGACTCAATTGAGGTAGATGGTTATTCCTGTTAGCTGAGAAAGATAATTAGAACATTAGTTGGTCAGTTCGTTAGTGGGTATGAGGACTGGGGACTGTTAGTGATAGTTAGTCCTGTTAGTTGGTGTTAGTAATAGTCCAGTTAGTAATTATTTTTAAGAGTCTCGTTCCAAGTCAGTCACAGATGTGTTGCTAACCTTGAGGACTCAGATGGTCACCTCTAAAGAAGTGACTTTTCAACCGGACCAAACAATTAAGTATTACACGCCAGAAATGGTACTTAGCACCACTCATTGAGTACCTACTTGAACAAGACCAATAACAGACTTCAATCAATGTCGGTTACGGATGGATTGCTATCTTTGGGTGATGGAAGATCACTTAAAAGGTCTGTTTTTAGTGACTTTTTGTCGCAATTTGTATGTAAAAGTAATATTGACACGATAAGAATAATATTTGTATACCTACCTACAAATAGTAATTTTACACAAAAATAATAATTTAACTTAAAAAAATACATATTTAATTACTTATTCGTTTTAAGTACAAGTAGTGCCAAAATTAGCAAGATTGTTTACCAAATGCCTAAAACAATTCAAGAAAAAGAAACAAAAAATCCGACTGCGTAAAATGAAACAATATTTTCAAACTTACTTAATTACTCTAGCCCACTCGATATGCTTTATAAAAATATTTGAACACATAATATGGCGCTAAAAAATCGGCCAACTTTCATATTTTTTAAATACCCAGTGTGGCGAATATAACGACACATATAAAGCTAAAATTCACTAGGTCGTTTATGCTTTAGGCATAGTATAAAGACTACCCGAAGACTCTTTATTAAACTATGGTTTAGGCTACAGAACGTGCCAAATAAATAAACATACATTTATGCTGGGTATATCGTTATTCGTCTGTTAACTTGTTTTAAGATATCAAGTTTTTATCAATTTGATATTAATTTCCAAGACAAAGCCATTTCCAAATAATTACGAATAAACCAAAGACTGTAACACAGTGGTAACACCACAGATACACACACTATATTAGTTGGGTAACACATAACATCATAACAAGTAACCTAGCTTGACGCCTGAATTTCGTTGTCGGCCAACGAGGCTTAGCTATTGTTCTAAAACATATTTTAATTTTTTGATAGGTACAAGGAATTTCTGATGTCTGGCAAGTATCTATATATTGATTGGCCCATAATAGCGAGACCACTATATAGTGGTCTCACATATTATTATGTGAGTCCTTGAAAGCAGTATTTAGTTTAACTTTGAGGCTTTCAGTTTAAATTATTGTAGGTACTCTGTGCTTTAGGCTCAAGGGCTCAAGAAAAAGGAATATTAAACGAGGCCGCAACATTACGCCAACGCGCCATACTTAAATTCACTTAGAAACTAAGGAATAAAATAAATAAAACACCAAAATAAAAGTTATTTGATTCCGAATTGAATATTTTATAATGAAGTAGTAAAATCTACTTTAGTATCTCTATTCAATTTGTGTAACAGTATCTTTGCCACAAATCGATTTAAAAATGAATAATTTTGACAATGACGTTGACACTGATTATCAAGTCAAGCAAGTCTCAAAAAAGTGTTAGTGTTTGTACAACATTAATTTATTTGCAAAAATGTTTTAGCTTTGTACAAACAAATATTTTTTATTTGTCAAATATTCAAGGGAGCGAGAGCGAGCGAGTGAATCTTTTCAATTTTAAAGCCTATCTTTGCTTTTATGTTTTGTATTTATGTACAATGGAGTGGACTCATGAGTTGGTATTGGAATTTATTGAAATTTTACAAGGAGAACCAGTACTTTGGAACACTAAACATATAAATCATAAAAATAGAAACTTGGTCATTGATGCTTGGATTCGCGTTAAAAATGCTATATCAGTACCATTTTCCATTGGAGAAATGAAGAAAAAGAAGAATTCTCTGCTGACACAGTTCAGGAAATATAAAAGGAATGTAAAGGATTCCTCAAAATCAAATGAATCCTATCAACCTTCATGGTTTGCATTTGATTTGATGAATAGCTTCCTGGGAGAATTGTATGATGATAAATCTCCAACAGATACTGATGTAAGTAATACCTCAGAGTAAATAAATAATAATTGAGTTGTCGACAACCAATCTACATATCTGTCATACCCAGTACTTACTTTTATATTTTCGTACAGTATTAATAAGTTTATCTGGATCAAGATCAGCCACCTTGATACCAGGATTCAGGAATAAGTATGAATGATATTACATATATATATTCTGTGACTTACGAATCCGTGGCGCGGTTGTGAGTGAACTGGCTGCCGAACCGCGGGTCCCAAGTTTGAATCCCGGTCGGGGCAGATATTTGATTCGCAAATAAATATTTGTACTCGGGTCATGGAGTGATGTTAATGTTAAATCGTGTTTTTTTTTTGTGTTTATTTTGTTTTTCATGACTTTATTTGTTTCATTAATAATAACCTCTTACAAAATGACTAGGTAACATCAATTATTTGTTACAGGAACTCAAATTCGAAAATTATTCATGTGAGTCGACTACAGATAATGAAAGTCATTTATTCATTGATGAAAATACAGACAGACATAAGCTAAGACATTCAGACTCAAGTAACGACTCTGATTCAAATACCTTAGGAGTTCGAAATCGTCGGCGCAAAATGTTAGATTCATCAATAACAAAGCAACAAATAGATGGATCTTATGTATTTATTACAGAAAGGCCTGCCAAAAAGAAGAATAACATAGAAATTGATGAATGTGATATGTATGTTCAGCTCTTGGCACAGAAATTAAAGAAACTAGATGAAGAAGACCGATTGAGTCTAATGAATGACATAGATAACTTGGCATTTAAATATTTGATACAAGCAAAATCAAGGAACCGCCCACAGTCTACATCATCTAGCACACATGACAAGATTTCTACCAATAACTAAGTGTTAAGTAGACAAACTTTTTCCACATACCTACATATTTTATTAAAGCTGCCTTACTAGTCTAGTCGGAGTCTGGATTTGTGCTAGGTGTATGGCAATATGTTTACGTTTATTTACATGGGACCTAAACATAACTGGTGAAAACTGGGTGTATACACCTCTGCCTTATCCCTTTGGGGTAAATACAGGTGTGATGTTAATGTTAATTAGTAAGCAGGCAGGCAGCAAGGACGTGTAGAAATTAATTGTGTGTAAGATATGGCACTAATTGTATTTAGTTAGTGTTATGGAAGCTTGTTGAAATAATATTTGAATTTTAATTCATCCTGTTTCCGAAAAGGATATTCTGCTATTAAATTAAAATGTACACTTTATCTTTGCCTGTTAGGAGATGTTACTTAAGTATATTAATTTATCTGTCTATTATATTATAATTATTGTAAGTACTGATTTTACCTACAAATTATTTGATGTTTGATTAAGTTATATTAAATACAACAAATTCTATCCCAGTGAGGGGTTAGCCTGTTTGTGCTGTTGATTAATAAAATCAGAATAATTATCCATTTTCATTGCTTTTCTTTGACTTTCACAGCAACAACACATTATGCATGCACCAGTTTTCAACTCTACAATACAAACATTAATTTGATATATTTGTTATCAAACTTGTAAAAGTGTAAAAAAGTAAGCAAGTACTAGTGCATCGAGAATTAAACATCTTTGGCATAGAATATATAATTAAAACAAAATCTGTTATATAATGAGCCTTAAATCTTTTGCAAAGAACTCTCCGCGCATTGTGTGGTAGATATTGTGCTTGTTCTATTTCAATGGGTATCTCATGGCCCGGATTTGTAAACTAAACTATAGTTTGACTTGAGACTTGTACCTACGTGGACTTCACGCATGATCTTTGTTTCACGTAGTATCTCTGCCGAGTCTGTGGTTTCACGTTCGTTCCCGCTGTCAAATTGACACAAACAGAAATTGAATACGTAGTATCTCTAGCTAGTTTGTGACCGAGTTTTTTCTGTGATTCTGTCTTCCGTTCCGTTCTCTATTAATAGTGTTCTGTGGTTAGGGAATAGTTAGTCCACAGACAGATTTGTTATATACTGAAATAGTTAGTCCACAGAGTACTTTTGAGTTAGTCCATTCTGTCATCTGTGGTCTGTCTGTGCTGCTGTGATCACGAATATCACGATCCTTCACGTAGGGTTTCGTTTTAATCGGATAGTGTTATGTTTAATTGATTTTTGTGTAAATTACATTACGTTAGAGCCTATTAGTTTGCAAGATGTGGCTAGATCAAGCAGATGGTTTTGCTGAGATATTTAAGGGTTATTTACCATATTACTTGTTGGTAGTTTTCCCGATTTTTATTATAATCTCTCCCGTGAACCCTGTCGCCGCGTCTCATGAGTTCTCTGTATATAGAATGCACCAATACGATCTGCACACCGTCCCTCATGGTAAGTGAAATTGATTATCCTTGCTCCCATTTATGAATATGAAAAAATCGATGGTTCTTAGAGGTTATGTTCACGGTTCATTGAAGGCTACTTTTTGCGTTCTTTGAAGACGGGATCTGCTTCAAATTTAATTCATACAATCACTTGAATACAATCAAGTTGTAATGTATTTTAATTTTTTTAATATAAAACATTATTCTTGTAGGGGCTTCAAATTAGAATATATTTAGGCAATAATTGAAGCTGTACCTCGCTGCGACCCATAGACGTCCCACTGCTGGGCACGGGTCTCCCCCACAGACACAGCTGCGGGAGGTCTAGAGCATACTCCACCACGCTGCTCCAATGCGGATTGGTGGAGGGGTTAGTGGCCAACCCAGTGTCGAATGTTCTCAAGCCACCCGAAGGTCTTCGACAAGGCTTAACGACTGTTTCCAACATTGAAAACAACCGGGACCGACTGTTTTACGTGCCCTCCGAAGCACGGTAGCGTCCATGAAATTTTGCCACTAGCGGTCACCCATCCACAAACCGACCGCGGCCGTCGTTGCTTAACTCTTTCGATCACATTGAATCGACCCGAGCCATTGGGCTATGGACGCTACTGCTGTACCTACTGTGTTTCATCAAGTCCATTAATATTTTTTTTTTGATAATTAATATTACTGTTCTAAGTATTTTTGAAAGTTTGATTAACATACCAAGTATAAATACCTTTTTTTTAACACCTAAATTGAACTACTCGTGCACAATGTCTTTGTGTTTTGCTATCCTTCCTAATATATAAATGGGAATATGTGTTTGTTGCTTTGTCCTTCCTCTCCACCTCAACAGAATAGATCAACGTGATTTTTTTGCATAGTTGTAGTGTAGAGGCTGGAGAGTGACATGAAAATTGCATGTTTCTCATGGAAACTGACAAAAATCTATCTTAAACATCAATTTTTAACCAACTTTTTGGTTTGTCCTCCTCTTAAACAGAATTATGGATTGATGTAATTGCATGGATATTGTATACAGCCTACAAAAAGAAATATGCTAATTTAATTGATAATCAACTATCGATGACTTTGATGGCTAATGTTCGAACCGATGGGCAGATTGGCCGATCATAATCCAAGATGTGAAGTGATCTGTGATGTATTGGAAATGGAACTACTACGCCTTATTAGTAAATAAGGCGATGTTAGTTAAAAAGTAGGTAGTTAGATATTGTTTGTTTTTTGATTGTTTGTATAATGTAGGTAGATGGACATACTTCACTTGCGATGGCTACCTAGCTCGTAATAAACTCCTTAACCTAATTTCGTGGTTTTAATGAACACATTATGATCATAATTGGGTTATGATTGGCTGGACTGTGGGTGAAGCTACATAATGGTAGCTGGCCGTTGTTGATAAAGGCTTTACATATTATATTTTAAACAATCCCTTGACGGTAGAGGTAATTCTGCACAGAAAATGATTTAACACGAGCAGAGCTGCAGGGAAAACTAGTGACAAAATAAATCAAAATCTCTTTTTTCAGGGTGCCGTGCAGCCAGTTTCAACCTTGAAGGCCGTTCTCTCACCTCCTGGAGCTCATCTCGCCACTGCGTGGTGGCAAGGATAAATGACATCTCCATTGAACAATTTATGGAAATTCGGAGCAAGGCAGGGGCCTTGGTTCTGGTCCTTCCCAAGAATGATACCATGATGGATCCTGAGGAAGTTGAGGTAAGTTTACTCTTGAATTTTTGTGGATTTTAGCTAGAATATTAAGTCCAGGATCTTGCAGGTAAAAAGTGCCTGTCACCAGTGTGCAAAAACTATGCCCAGTGCTTGAACGGAAGAGATAACAATAAAGAAAGAAAGTTTAGCAAAAGGCTGTTAATGCTTTGAGCAATTTCTTCTAAACAACCTGGCAAACTATAGAGGATACAATAGTAATATAATACAACAACAAACAACCAATGACAGATAAAAGAATAACAATAATTACAAACAACAACATAATAAAATTTATTAACAATTATATTGACAGCTCTAAAGAGATATACAATTAGTAAGTTGTCTGCGGAAATGGTATTCAGTTATCCGAATTTAAGATTATCGAAATAGCCTAACAACCACTAAAATTTGTCCGGATAATCGAGTATCTACTGTACTGAGCAATTGTACGTTCCCAAGGGAATAAAGAAATAAGTATGTATGTAAAACGAACTGTTACTTTGTCAGTTTCAAAAAGTAAAGTACACATACTTATCATGTAAAGTGGCATGTAAACATTATTATCTGTCTCTGTTTTATGATGATGATATGACAATAGTTATTAAAGTGTTGAACACCCTTTTAGACACTCTTTAGGAAAATTAACAAAATTTTCTAAACTCTTAAAAAATTTGTTAAATTTAATAGACTGCTAAAATGATTTATTTATTCAACTTTATTGACACTTCTAAAGAGAAATACAATGGGCGGACTTAATGCCTTACGGCATTTTCTACCAGTCAAACCCTGGTTGAATAGGGGAAATTTTGCAGTAGATGACAAAAAAATTAACTTAATTGCAAACATACAAACAAATATACATACATACATACAATACGTATAATATATATAATACATATAACCATTGTTGTAAATGTAACATACAACCTTTTGCAAGGATTATGACTATATTTACATTCCACCACCTCTTTTTCCTGTAATCAAAACTGTTTCATTCTATAAACATTATGTATGTATATTATACTCAGGAATGTTTTTAATTTTGCCATTATTTTGAGCTAGTTACTTGGCTCCATGAGAATGTATATTTTGCGCGATGATATTAGTTTAATATCTTTTGTTTCATTATTTCCTCAGCACCTGCAACTGCTAGAAATGGCAATGGCCCAGCAGGAGTCCAACATCCCCGTTTACTTTGCCCAGTGGATCCCCGAGTTTGAGGACATTCTCAAAGATCTGCAGCACAGCTTCATCACCGATGAAAAGTCCGCTACTGCCTTGCAGGCAATGATGAACACTGTGTCTTCTAATGGATATCAGATTTGTGAGTATCAATAAGAGCAATTACTGCTACAAAACGTGTCGCACTGAAAACCAGCGGCTGTGGTTATACTACTCCGTGGCCAGTGCTGACTGCTATCCATTTTCGTCAAGTATTACTTTGACCTAGTCCTAACGAACTGACCAACTAATGTTCTAATTTACTCACTCAGCTAACTGGAATAACCATCCAGTTCTTATTTGAGTCTTGTTCAAAGTCAGTCACAGTTGTCATGGGCAGCGGATGGGTGGTGCTGCAAGCTCGTTTGCTATCTTATATCCATCCAAAAAAAAAAACTCGACATTTTACTTCCAGCGGTATCGGCTTCAAGCCCACAGAAGATGGAGTCAAAGCCAGTGACTCTTCACGGGAAGCTGATTGGGCGTTTCGGCACAGCCCAGACAATAGTGGTGGCAGCACATTACGACGCGTTTTCCGTTATTCCTGTGAGTTGATTCCATTCCATAGATCTTTTATTTTTATTTTTGGTACAAGTTTCAAATGTTAAGGTTTTGAATCAAACTCGTTAATATGGGTTTGAGTCCAATTTAATTGTTTAAGCAAGTGAAACGGCAATAACAAGATTAATTAAACTTTAACTAACAAAACCTGAATATAATTATTATCCAATATTCCAGTTTAAATATAAATAAATTAAAAAAATCTTTCTGCCAAGTAACTAATCTGTAAAATGAAATAATCTAAAAAATCTGGCCAATATATACCTATATTGGTCAGATTTCAGTCAGTGGTTCAGAATTTTGTCAGTCGAACCAATAGGGTGTAATCTTAGTTTTTATTGTAAGCATGACCGCTACACGGTCCTGATGTCGATCCCCGGATTGGGCAAAGGTTTTTCTATCTTGAAATTCCTAGTAGTAGTAGTCTAGATTTGTTTTTAGTGAATTTCAATAACCACCTAGTAAATGGGAGATGAACAACAAAAGTTGGTGTACTACATTCACCACCACATAACCACTACCCTTTCTTTGTCCCACTTTTGGGCACAGGTCTCCTCAGAATGGGAGGGATTAGGCCTTAGTCCACCACGCTGGCCAAGTGCGGATTGGCAGCTTCACATGCCTGCGAGAACATTATGAAGAACTCCACGCATGCAGGTTTCCTGAGATGTGTC
Organism: Carterocephalus palaemon; assembly: GCA_944567765.1. NCBI lineage: Eukaryota > Metazoa > Arthropoda > Insecta > Lepidoptera > Hesperiidae > Carterocephalus > Carterocephalus palaemon. The sequence continues at coordinate 2,311,250 of OX155655.1, read as the reverse complement.
CTTCACCGTTACAGCAAGGTGACATTTAATTTCTTAAATCACGTTGGTGCGTGCCGCTTGGGTTTGAACCCGGACCGCTCGAGTGAGAGGCGAGTTCGATAGCCACTGGGCTGTCACCGCACAAGCACGCTACATACCTCTGTCTAACCCTTCAGGTAAATATGGGTGTTATGTTTTGTTTGTTTACCTTAAAATTTGATTGGCCAACAGAACTTGGCTAACGGAGCTGATTCAAACGCATCAGGCGCAGTCGCCGTGCTAGAGCTGGCGAGGATATTCTCCCGTCTCTATTCAACGGCCGCCGTGCGAGGGGGACCGACCATAGTGTTCGTGCTGACATCTACCGGTCACTCGCTCAACTACTTCTCTATCAAGAAGTGGCTGGAAGAGCAACTGGACTCGTCTGAATCTTCATTGTTACAAGTAAGTTCGTTGTGAATATTAAAAACATCTCGTAGAACAAACAGTCGCAGAAATTAATCCTTAAACGTAACTAAGTAATTATTGTCATCATTGTTATTTCCATTAAACTCCTTTTTATATTGTCAAATTCGTGATCCTAAACGACGGGCTCGTTGACACAATCGGTAGTGACCCTGCCTGTTGCGCCATGGGTCGTGGGTTCGAATCCCACTCAGGACAAACATTCGTGTGGCGAACACTTGTATTTGTTCTGTGTCTGGATGTTAATATTATCTACATAAGTATGTATTTTAAAATATCTATGTATGTATATCAGTCTCTGACCACCCATATTGCGCCGGTCAGTTGGCCGTGTGTGAGAATGTCCTTAATATCTTGGACAAAAAAAGGATATTTAAAAAAAATTAAACGTATCATGGTTACAAACATACTCGTAGCTCGCAGGATCAGCGAACTGAAGTGGCAATGGGCAGGCCACGTCGCTCAACGGACTGATAACCGTTGGGTAAGAAAAGTCCTCGAGTGGAGACCGCGTCTCGGGAAACGAAGTATTGGCCGTCGACGAGGTGGACTGACGACCTGAAGAAGACAGCGGGAAACCGTTGGATTCAGAGGGTGCAGGATCGGGAGGAGTGGCAACGATTGAGGGAGGCCTATGTCCAGCAGTGGGCCCAAATAGGCTTTTTTTTTTTTTTCGCTGGGAAATGCATTGACGCATTCTGCCTGGTTTTATGAGAACACAAGCAGGTATGTGGGACTCGCTGAAGACCAGAATACCCACTAAAACCCAGCGGCACCGTCAGCGCTTAAGATGAAGCGTCACGGGATCGCTTGCGCATTGCTACCGTGACAAAGGGCCCAAATAGGCTGATGGATGGATGGATGGATGAAAACATATAATTCCACACCCAGGACGTGTCATTCGCGATGTGCCTGGACTCGATCTCGTCGCCGTCGCTGACGATGCACGTGTCCAAGCCGCCCAGGCCGGGCACCGCGGCGCACTCGCTGCGCGCCCGGCTGCGCGCGCCCGTCGCGCACAAGAAGATCAACCTGGCGGACGAGGTGCTGGCCTGGCAGCACGAGAGGTTCAGCATACGCAGGATGACGGCGTTCACGAAAATAATCGTCGCGACACCACACTGTTCTATGCGAAATGGAAAGACGAAACGAAAATAACTGGCTTGCTTTCTATGAGAGAGAGAGAGACAGAGAGGAGAGAGACAGAGACAGACAGAGAAACACGCGCACGCCGCACGGCTTACAACTATAGCAAAAAGTGTCGTTACAACTTTTGGTCTTAATTTTTCCCGTCCAGCCCCCTTTCGCAACGCGCGATAAGGAACTTCGTTCCAGAAAATTAAACGTATAATTCCACACCCAGGACGTGTCGTTCGCGATGTGCCTGGACTCGATCTCGTCGCCCTCGCTGACGATGCACGTGTCCAAGCCGCCCAAGCCGGGCACCGCGGCGCACTCGCTGCGCGCCCGGCTGCGCGCGCCCGTCGCGCACAAGAAGATCAACCTGGCGGACGAGGTGCTGGCCTGGCAGCACGAGAGGTTCAGCATACGCAGGATGACGGCGTTCACAAAGAGAGAGAGAGAGACAGACAGAGAAACACGCGCACGCCGCACGGCTTACAACTATAGCAAAAAGTGTCGTTACAACTTTCGGTCTTAATTTTTTCCGTCTAGCCCCTTTCGCAACGCGCGATAAGGAACTTCGTTCCAGAAAATTAAACGTATAATTCCACACCCAGGACGTGTCGTTCGCGATGTGCCTGGACTCGATCTCGGCGCCGTCGCTGACGATGCACGTGTCCAAGCCGCCCAAGCCGGGCACCGCGGCGCACTCGCTGCGCGCCCGGCTGCGCGCGCCCGTCGCGCACAAGAAGATCAACCTGGCGGACGAGGTGCTGGCCTGGCAGCACGAGAGGTTCAGCATACGGAGGATGACGGCGTTCACGATCAGCTCCTTGCAGGTATTGTAGCAAACTTGAACGCAACATAGTTATATTATTATCTATATCTTGTCAAACTGTAAATGACAAGCGCTCGCCCTTGCTCTCGGTGGAACTGTCATTCATAATTGCATAACTAACGATAGCGGTAATTGTAAGGGTCGACTCACACTGGCGCAGAGTCGAAGCGACGCGACGCGTCATGTTTTTCCGCCTACAGCATATTCAGCTCTATTGTCTTCTTACTATGTCAATATTTTGTACCGTTTGTTAGTTTTTCAATATCGTCATAATCGTGTTTTAAAAGAAAATTATTTAATGTTTTTTCTAAGCGATCGCTGCGACCCATAGACGTCCCACTGCTGGGCACGGGTCTCCCCCACAGGCACTGTTGCGGGAGGTCTAGAGCATACTCCACCACGCTGCTCCAATGCGGGATGGTAGAGGGTTTAGTAGCCAACCCAATGTCGAATGTTTCTCTAGCCACCCGAAGGTCTTTGACAAGGCTTAACGACTGTTTCCAGCATTGAAATCAACCGGGACCGACAGCTTTACGTGCCCTCCAAAGCACGGTAGCGTCCATGAAATTTTGCCCCTAGCGGTCACCCATCCACAAACCGACCGCGCCCGTCGTTGCTTAACTCATTCGATCACATTGAATCGACCTGAGCCATTGGGCTATGGACGCTACTACGCTTGCAGGTATACATTGTAGCAAACTTGAACGCAACATAATTATATTATTATCTATATCTTGTCAACTGTCAATGACAAGCGCTCGCCCTTGCTCTCGGTGGAACTGTCATTCATAATTGCATAACTAAAAGAAGACTAAAAATCCTATCCGTGGATATCTTCAGTAAGAATAGTGAAATTGTAAAATCAATAAAGAAGCGTTTCCTCCACGCAACAATTTGTTTGTTTGGCCCTGCATTTATTACATGGCGCAGTCGGTAGGATTCGAACCTACGCTCCCACAGGGAAACTGATTTCCACCCAGTTTGGGAATCCCTGTCTTACCATGTCAATATTTAGTACCGTTAATTAGTTTATCAGTATCGTCATAATCGTGCTTTAAAAGAAAATTATTTAATTTAAATTTTTAGAATATGGGTAACATTTCTATTTTTTATTTATTTTATAAATTTAAAAATTTATTACTAGTCCGAACTGCATGACAAAACGGATCGCACTGAAAACCAGCGGCTGTGGTTATACTACTCCGTGGCCAGTGTTGAGTGCTATCCATTTTCGTCAAGTACTTTTTTTCTTTCTAATGTTTTTTCTAAGCGATGCTTATTTTTAATTACGTTTATTAGTTTTTCAGTATCGTCATAATCGTGTCTTAAAAGAAAATTATTTAATGTTTTTCCTAAGCGATGCTTATTTTTAATTTTTTTAATAAACATCACGAGCAGCTGTCTGACTACTAGTCAGCCTTGCTAATACTATACTTTGTAAGAACCATATTATTATGTTTTTTGTCAATGCCAAATAATCTAAGATAGATAACATTCAAATGAAAATAAATTGTATTAAAAATCTTTGTCACCAGAGTCATAAGGAGACCTCAAGGAGCACAATACTGGACGTGCCCTCCGAGGCCTCCCTCAAGGGTCTGGTGGGCAATATTCGGAGCATCGCGCGCGCGCTCGCCTCGCACATCTACAACCTCACGGACGAGGTCAACGATGAAGACTCGATGTTTTACGACGACGCTTTGGTAAGATACTGTTTGATATTTACGTCTAAATCACACCAACTGTACGCTTTTAAACGTGAGATTTATAAAAATAAGCAAAATTTGTTTCGTTCACAACTGACGTTGGGTCACTACAGACCTATAGCGTGTACGCAAATGGTCTCGCCTATCTATCTCGCTCTCTCATATGAGTATCTATGTTCTTTCCCTTTCGCATTGCCAATCTATCTAGTTAAATCTATGGTTTGATTGCAACTCACTAGGGCGCAGATTCCTGCTACAGTATATATTGGAGAAGAGGTTTGGATAACCCGAGTGTCAGATGTTTTAAAGCTATCCGAAGGCCCCTACTTTACGACTGATCTTACTTAAACAACATATACAATTGAACCTAGCGGTTTAACGTAACCTTCGAAGCTTTATTTGTAAGCAATTCCCTGACAAATTTTGGAAAATTTAGAAAAAAGTTTGAGTTAACTAATAAAACATTCATTTAATCCATTTGACGGTATGCTAATTTGGATTATGTATTTTAATCATAATATATGTATTTCTTGTGTACGTGTGTATGTTACTGAACTCCTCCTAAACGGCTGGATAGGATGTTGATGAAATTTTTTGTGTGTGTTTAAGGGGATTCGAGGATGGTTTAGATTCACAATTTGGTCCACTGGAAAATGTTTTTTAAACACTATTTTAGTATTATTATTTTTAACCGTCGTTCATTGACGTGAAGCGTCGCGTCACTTTGACATTTCATATGGCAGGAAAACGTTTGCGGGGTCAGCTAGTATACATTTATATTCCTTGAGCAAGCCAGGGTTGTCGACTTGGGCGGAATGTTCCGACTCTGGCTGTCGAGTATACACGTATACGAGTATATATGTATGAATGAATGAATGTATGTATGAATGAATGAATGATATTTTATTTGCAAGATATTTTGATGAAATAATTTCCAGGGCGTAGATGAAGCGTCAGTGAAGCACTGGTACTATTACCTGTCGTCGCAGTCCCGAGCGCCGCAGGTCATCACAACATCAGCACCCAACTCCGGTGAGTGCATTTAACACTTGAAACATAGAAGAAAAAATATACATGCCCTACTTCATATTTCATTAATGTTTAATGGCTTTCGATACCGAAAGATTTATAGTCGAAATTGAAAATAGACCTGCAATCTGGGATATATCGTCGTACATAAGTCAACTAGCCAAAGTGTAATTTTGGCAGTTTTTACATGACATCAATATCTTGACACAACGCACACTGTGGCAAAATATTGTATATATAAAAGGAGAAGCTGACTGACTGACTGACTGACTGACTGACTGACTGACTGACTGACTGACTGACTGACTGACTGACTGACATATCAACGCAGGGCCTAAACTATAAGGGTTAGAAACTTGAAAATTTGCACAGGGGTTCCTTTTATAACGTAGGGGAGCACTAAGAAAGGATTTTTGAAAATTCATCCCCTAAGGGGGTAAAACGGGGGTGCAAAGTTAGTATGAAACTTTGCCGTTTTTGAAGTCAAGTGGGCAACCCGAACGCGGGCAGACGTCGTTAATGGGTCTAATTCTACGCGAGCGAAGCTGCGGGCGTCCACTAGTATTGTATATGTGGTATTTCAAATATAAATGTTATTATTACAAATCGTTTTTCTGCATAACTGAAAAAAGTATAAATTCTACCTAGGTAAACTAATCTATGTGAGATTAGTTTAGTTAGTTTACTGCCAAAATGACACTTTGGCTTGTTGACTTTTGTACCGACGAATTATCGTCTTTTATATAACTATGGCGGCAAGTTTTGACGTCTCATGGACGCCAAGGGTAGCCACGGATGCACTGCTGGCGTCGCTACCATGGCAGCCATAAGAGATATGGTCCTAAATGCGATTTCGCTCTGTCGCTGTTGACGTGACATACATACGAGTGGCAGACACGTTCGGCATAGATATTATAGAAGCGGCTTTAACTTGAACTAGCGATCGCCGAGTAGTTGAAATTCGAATGGTTATTCTATGAGCAACTTAGATTAGCGAAAAATGATTGCTCTTATTGAATTGAGTATTTGTTGGGGCTTTGCACACACTTCTTAAGGACCGGCGACAGTGCATTAATTAAAAAAAAAAGAAAAAAATCTTTAAGTTCGGTTATCTACAAAACCTCCTTTTTTTAAGTTTTTTAGTCGATGTTGTTATTATCTGATTTATAATGCATGTAGGTATTGATGCATCAATAGTACCCTGAAATCTGGACATTTCAGGGGAAATGTAAACTGTCGCCACCGTTATGCGTTTATTGTTATCCCACACACCACAACCCTTTCGTCCCACTGCTGGGTATGGGTCTCCTCTCAGAATGGGAGGGGAGGGATTAGGCCTTAGTCCACCTCGCTGGCCAAGTGCCGATTGGCAGACTTCACATGCCTTCGAGAACATTATGAAGAACTCTCAGACATGCAGGTTTCCTCACGATACAGCAGGTGACATTTAATTTCTTCAATCGCACATAACTTAGAAAAGTCATCGGTTCGTGCCGCTTGGGTTTGAACCCGGACCGCTCGAGTGAGAGGCGAGTTCGATAGCCACTGGACTGTCACCGCTACATATAATGTTATTCAAATTCAAATTCAAATAATTTATTTCGCTATGAGGTGATTAGACACGCTTAACGAAAGTCTAGGTACCTAACTAAAAACTACTTAAACTGATCTATATAAGGCAAATGATTAGCTATTGATTATTGAATGAATCCTACACAGGTGCCTAACTTGCCTTAGGATTAGATTACAATAAAAACTTACCACTAAGCTAAGCTCTAAGTCACGATAGACTATCTATATGGTCATCGGCTTTAGGAAGAATTTACAATATTCTTATCCTATGCCCTAGTGTAGGCCGAGAGAGAAAAAAGCCGGAGGAAAAAACTCTCGGTACTCTTTTAAAACTCTTTTTATCCACTCGGTTGTTATCGTCCAGGTGTAACGGCGGCCCTCGAGCGCGCCCTCTCGCGGTACACGGAGACTACGAGCAGTGCCCACGCGGTGGACAAGCGGGAGCCCGAGTTCACCCTGTACTCGCCCACCAAGGCCACGCTCAACATATACAGGTGACTTTATTATAATACTAGTGGACCCACGCAGCTTTGCTCGCGTGGAATTTGACATTACAATAGTTTCGTTGCACTAATATTATAATTATAGTCTACTAGTGGACGCCCGCAGCTTCGCTCGCGTAGAATTAGACCCATTAACGACGTCTACCCGTCTAACGACTTCAAAAACGGCAAATTTTCATACTAACTTTGCACCCCCGTTTTACCCCCTTAGGGGGTGAATTTTCAAAAATCCTTTCTTAGTGCTCCCCTACGTTATAAAAGGAACCCCTGTGCAAAATTTCAAGTTTCTAGCCCTTATGGTTTAGGCCCTGCGTTGATATGTCAGTCAGTCAGTCAGTCAGTCAGTCAGTCAGTCAGTCACCTTCTCCTTTTATATATATAGATATTAGTATTGATGTCACTCAGTGACGATGCAGCTTTCTAATGGTGAAAGAATTATTTGAAATCGGTTCAGTAGTTTTTGTGTGAAAACATTACAAACAAATCTTTCCTCTTTATAATATTAGTATAGACGTATAGATAGCACAACATGGCGATTGTATTCTTACAATTTGAATAAATCGATTATTATTATTTAATCAATCGGCCGATGTAGCCCAGAATGTATGTAACAATTTTCCGGACCAAGTTCGTAGATAAATTTTTATAGTATTTTGATGATACAATTCAATTTTTTAAATAAACAATGAGCCAATATCAATATAATTACATTGTATGTCAAATATATAATACATATAAAGATATTTATATATTCTAGGGACTTTACATTTGCTTTTATCGAATGGATGAAGTCCATCTATGACCAATAAGCAACTGAACACCTGGATGGTTACGTCCACTGAAAGCCCGTTTACGTAAAATATCAATACATACATGGATTTTAATTTATCTGTATGTGTTTTCAGCGTTAAACCAGCAATATTCGAGTTGGTTCTCACCGCGGCCATAGTGGCGTATCTCACGCTAGTGTACGGCGCGCTGCAACTGTTCCCCTCCTTCTACCGTCGATACGCTAATTTCGTCGCCGCTAACCACAAGGACCACTAGTCGGATGGCATGCATGGAGGAGCCTGCTAGTTAAGGTTAGACGTTATTATATGTTGACTAGTCTCGGTCAGACACAAAATGATATGTTGACTAGTCTCGGTCAGACACAAAATGCTACTAGCAGCGGTAAAGCTAGCAGAAAACTAAAAACTAGCTCCCAATGTATCTTACATTGGGAGCCTGCTAGTTAAGGTTAGAAATTATTGTAAGTTAACTAGTCTCGATCAGACAGAATAATGCTACTAGCAGCGGTAAAGCAAGATACATTGGGAGCCTGCTAGTTACGATTAGACATTATTGTAAGTTAACTAGTCTCGATCAGACAGAATAATGCTACTAGCAGCGGTAAAGCAAGATACATTGGGAGCCTGCTAGTTACGGTTAGACATTATTATATGTTGACTAGTCTCAGTCAGACACAAAATGCTACTAGCAGAGGTAAAGCTAGCAGAAAACTAAAAACTAGCTCCCAATGTATCTTACATTGGGAGCCTGCTAGTTACGGTTAGACATTATTGTATGTTAACTAGTCTCGATCAGACAGAATAATGCTACTAGCAGCGGTAAAGTAAGATACATTGGGAGCCTGCTAGTTACGGTTAGACATTATTATATGTTGACTAGTCTCGGTCAGATACAATAATGCTACTAGCAGCGGTAAGGCAATATGCATTGAGAGCCTGCTAGTTACGGTTAGACATTATTATAAGTTGACTAGTCTCGATCAGACAGAACAATGCTACTAGCTGCGGTAAGGAAATATGCATTACGAGCCTGCTAGTTACGGTTAGACATTATTATAAGTTGATTAGTCTCGGTCAGACAGAATAATGCTACTAGCAGCGGTAAGACAATATGCATTGGGAGCCTGCTAGTTACGGTTAGACATTATTATAAGTTGACTAGTCTCGGTCAGACACAATAATGCTACTAGTAGCAGTAAGGCAACATGCATTGGGAGCCTGCTAGTTACCGTTAGATATTATTATATGTTGACTAGTCTCGATCAGACAGAATAATGCAGTCTACTACTACTACTACTGCAGTCATTTTTTTACAACGAGTGAACTAGTCTCGGTTAGATATCTAGTCTAGATCAGACACTATTTCATTTCAGTAACAAACAATTTATGACTGCATACATAATGACTGGTCCGCTAATGATGCTAAATTCTGCACTTAACACATTTATGGCCGATTCGAATGGATATTATTCAGCTCTATTGGAGTAGAATTATGTTCTTAAGCAAGTTATATACTGGCAAAATGTTTATATAATAACCGGTAAGCGGCTTAACTAGCGTGTATCATGTTGGTAAAGCCGACTAGTTTCGGTTAGTTACTATCATTGTTAGGAGCCTTATGGCAGTATTTAAAAAAAAAATCGAGCAGATAAATATTTATAACTGCAGTCAGTTTAGAGAAATTTCATGTAATGTAGAAATTTTGATCATTTTATAAAATTACTGTTCAAATCATTAAATTAACTATAATTATATCGATTGAATTTGTCAATAATTATCAGGTAATTATATGATCCAAATTTGATTTTTATGTTTGACTGAGTTATTTACTTGGTAAATTATACGTATAGTGGTAATTCTTACCAAAAGGATTGTTACGTTAAGACCCATTTAGATGGGGAAAGTTTATCGCGCGTTTTGTGGCCAAAAAGACGTACGCTATTACCGTAAGCATTTCTCCATAAGGTTATCGTATGTTTACGTTCAAGCAAGAATTTAAATTTCGCCTACGATTTGCAAGTAACTTATCGCCTACTGCCTGTACACAGAAAAATATATATCAAGTGACTGGTATAAACACGATTTTCATTTAGATTGAACCGTTTTGAGTCCGAATTGCCATTCGAGTACAATTTTACAATTCTATTTATTCGGATATGTTCTATATTCAATGGACTGTTGCCCACGTGGAAAGTCTCAAATGTTTACATAAGGAACATTTTTGTGTTATTTCGATTGAGACGAAAAACTTTTTCTGTATACATGGGCCTTTATTGATATATATGGATTACGTAGCAATATTTAATTATTTATATGGTTACCTTAAAATCGGTAATTGTACAGAATCCATGAGTCACAAATTAGAATTCAACTTTTTGATTTATTATTAGTAAAATAGATTCCATTTCTTTATGCTAAATAAACTAAAAGATATAAACCTCTAGAAGATATAAATCTTTAGTAGATTTAGTAAGGGTCGGATTGATTACTAGTGATAATGGGTTAATTGACAAATCCAATTAACTTTTCCAATTGGATAATAAAATGAGTAGATAAAGAAGAGCAATAAATTTTATAAATTTTCTAACTTGTAGGTATTCCTAGATTTTAACTACTCTGGAAGCTATAATTAAATTTTGTATGAAAATAATGTCTTAGAGTTTGATGTACTTGTGGTAGTGTTCAAAATAATAGTGGGTTTAATATAAATGAGGTTACTTTACAGTACATTCAAGTAGGTAAATCTCTATTATGGGCCTTGTATCTAGAAGCTATAGAATAATGTAAATTATTGCTGCTTCATTTACAAAATTATATTGCAGCTGACAGTTAAATTTTAACTCTCCTTGCGTTCAACAATTACAATCAAATATCATAACAAAATAGTAAACCTATCATGGCTGTCAAGTGTTATCTCACTTTTTGTCAAATTCTAAATTGAGTTTGACTTTATTCAAAAGACTTTAAGGATAGCAAAAAAGGTTGGTATTTTTTGGGTCTCAACTTGGCAATTATTGGTTAATTACTAACCTAAGATATATATTTACCTACTATCCATATAAGTGCTTACAGTGATCCATTTTTGCGTGTTATTCAATCAACACGGAATTAAATTTGTTTGTTAAAAATACGCAATTAAATTAATTAGTTGTGCATAGTAAAGTTTCGAACCCCTAATAACCACTAGAGACACTGGCTGGTGTTTGAAACGCTACAAATATTCCTGTCACAGTTGTTATTCATGTCGATTTCACTTGTTAATACTTCATCCTGTAGGTAATGATGTTCTTTAAGTTATATATTTATTATTCATTATTTTATTAATAACATGGATTTATAATAATATGTGTCTCCCTGATCTCTAAGGCCAAATAAAGTCTGTGTGTCAAGAAAGACAAAATCGAATTGATGTTAATTTGTAGAAAATGAAAGCATTTAAATAACATATTATATCCATTACCTTGTAGGTATTGAAACCAAAAGTAGCATTTCTTGTTTTAAATAATTTAATTATACGTATCAATATTGGATTGTTTCAAAATAATTTGTATTATATAATATACGTTGCTGTTAGTTGCTTTATATATTCTTGCTTGTTAAAATGTGTTAAATTTTATAATTTAATTTTATGGAGTCACTTTTTCATATTTCTGTAGTAAAATTTCATTTACAATATATAGAAATATATAAATATATATGGTGGTAGGCTTTCCTGGATTAGTACTAGTGGTATGTTGTACGGTTTAGGTACATTATGTTTCATTCTTAGTTATCAGATATCAGTTACGAAAAAAAAGAAAACCTTTGGTTTTAAATGTTCGATGTTACCGTACCTATATCAATAAAAAAGTGACCTTTTTATAAGTACTCTGTTGTTGTAATTTTTTGTATTAAGTAGTATGCTATATTTTAATAATATGCATCCAGGATAAGACATTGTATGCGTTTATGAGTATATTGATATCACATAAAAAAAAGCTGCAAGCAATAGGCGTCCCACTGCAGGGCACTGGTCTACTGGCATACTCCACCACGCTGCTCCAATGCGGATTGGTGAAGATATCACATACGTGTATGTTATTTTCGCCATCCATTCTTTATTACACATAATATTTATGTTTCTATCACCATTAATACGAAAATTAAAATAGTAACTATAAGCAGTGAAAACACCCTGTGTATTAATGTGGTCTCATTTGCCCTGTCCATAGAGAAATATATTTAATTATCTAAGAGAGGTTTGTTGGATATTATTCATATATTATTTTGTTGAATTGTTTGCCGAAATAGTATTACATGCATTGCATGCAAAAGTCCCAATTGACTAATTCGAGTTCACTTATAACATACCTGCTTCTTTTTTCCCTATATAAAATCATTGATTTCATGTAATAGAAATAATATTCGTAATACTATTAATATTATCTATTCAATGTCGGAACAAATACTGCATGGATTCGTTAAGTGGAAGGAATGAAATATGGTCGAAAAGTACATTAAAAATTTTTTTACGCTGTATATTAAATATGCGGGTATAGTGTCACACAGTTAATATATTTGCATACATTATTAATGTATAGTATTTAAGTTCTTGAATAATATAAAAGTTGCATAATTTTATTTGAAGTTTGCTCATGTAGGTACATGTATCAATATCATTACACAAAGCATGATGTACAGAAGAGGGATAGATTAACATTTACGTTTCTCAAATAGGAAAAATAGTTTTGTAAAGGAGCTCTTATTTTTCAATGTTATTTTGTAAAAAACATTCGGGTTAGGATACATTCTATCTTATCCACGTTTTTTATATTTCATAATAATGTGTTATAGCATATTAGAAGCGATAGTATTTTAGAAATGTGTTTGATTTTCCCCTGAACAAAATGCTGTTTGTTTTAAGCGAAAATGTTGTCTGCATGGGTTTGGAAAGAAAATAAACTTAAAATTTTACTGGTATTTTTATTTTAGATACAACCCACAGCTGAATAAAACCACTTACTCTTGAAAAATAATATTTTATTGACTCATACATGGTTGAATTACAGCTAATTATAGAATGCATCTGTATATAAAATACGTAAATAATTTAAAAATATAACAAACTAGATGAAATAACTTGTTTTGAATTTTATAATATAACGTGAACAATTTACAAGTGTTAAATTCTTGTGTTTCTATTATTGCACGGACTACGTCATTCCGCTATGGTTTAGGTAATTCTTACGGATTTTTATTTACTCACACTTATAATTTAATTATTAATTAATTATTTATCTACCTAATTATATTTTCTTACCTATGACTTATACAAAAATAGACCTTATGAATAGTTAGGTACAATACACATTTATGATCTTATAAAATGACCAAATATTAATTGAAAATGCCAAATGCGTAATATGATTCAAAGCTAGGGGTTCTCGTCTGCTTAAAGAGCACAGAAAAACACTGAACCCTGCACAGCAGGGTTTCGTTGACATCTATTGGTAGTCAAGTTATTCATAAGTGTTTATTAGTTAAAATTAAAAGTGGTTTTAACCAGTTAATTGACTGGTTAAAACAGGTTATTTAAATGTGGAAGAGTTGAGACATATATCGCTTAGAAACGAAATTCTATATCATTACGCAGTAGTAGGTATCATACATTTATTTATTACATTTTATAACTATCGTTTAACCTTCCAATACTTCCACAGAGGCCGCTCCATTGATGTCCTTTAGTTCAGCTGACTTAAACGTTGCTACAAAGTTGATTTTGCCCAATTTCTGCAAAAATAAATAATTACTGAATCAATCTCAACATTCTCAACCATTAAACTGACGAGTAACCGAGTATTTGCCATGTCTATTGACGACGGTGAACAATAACCACCGGATCCTTATACTGTTCCCAAGGTATAATTTAAGTCTATTATAGGGTATACACAGACCTACCAGACGTGACCCGGTATTGGGGCCCGCGTTCGGGTCCTCTATGTTAAGTATGTGTTCGGATCGGGTCCTCTGTGTTAATTATGTGTTCGGATCGGGTCCTTTAAGTTAAGTATGTGTCCGGATCGGGTCCTCTATGTTAAGTATGTGTTATTGTAGGGATTACTTTGGGTAGTTTGGTTTTTAGTTACATTGGCCACACAGTGCGGGCCCTTGTCGGGTGTGTATAGAGTGGACATGGTATGCCGGGCGTCGTGATGCGTAACCACAGAATACACAATAGATGCTACAAGTACAGAAGATTCACTCCCCAAAATCAATCAAAGAAATAGGGATTCTTGCTACGTTTGAATAAAGTGCAGTTCAGATCGCACAGCGCTTAATAACTTACTGCTGTATTAACCTACAAATGCGTCTCTTTCTATCGCGTAACGCTTACCTTTTCTGACGACTTCTCTAGCCGAGCCGGCTCGGCCGCCGCATGTACTTGCGTATTCGATACCTACACGCGGAGTTTAACCGGCCTGGCGTAACTCGCACCCATAAAACAGTGTCCTGAGAGACCATACCTTTATCTACAGTTCAGTTGGCTTGGTTACGTTGGGTTGTCATTGGTTACTTACGTTGGGTTGCACCGGCAGCTCAGCGGTGACCAGCTCACGGGGGCCCGCGTCAGGGGCCGTTATGCGTAATGTCCGCCCCGCTATGCCAGACGACGTGACGCGTAACTCGCACCCATAAAACAGTGTCCTGAGAGACCATACTATCTACAGTTCAGTTGTCATTGGTTACTTACGTTGGGTTGCACCGGCAGCTCAGCGGTGACCAGCTCACGGGGGCCCGCGTCGGGGGCCGTTATGCGTAACGTCCGGCCCGCTATGCCAGACGACGTGACGCGTAACTCGCACCCATAAAACAGTGTCCTGAGAGACCATACTATCTACAGTTCAGTTGTCATTGGTTACTTACGTTGGGTTGCACCGGCAGCTCAGCGGTGACCAGCTCACGGGGGCCCGCGTCGGGGGCCGTTATGCGTAACGTCCGGCCCGCTATGCCAGACGACGTGACGCGTAACTCGCACCCATAAAACAGTGTCCTGAGAGACCATACTATCTACAGTTCAGTTGTCATTGGTTACTTACGTTGGGTTGCACCGGCAGCTCAGCGGTGACCAGCTCACGGGGGCCCGCGTCGGGGGCCGTTATGCGTAACGTCCGGCCCGCTATGCCAGACGACGTGACGCGTAACTCGCACCCATAAAACAGTGTCCTGAGAGACCATACTATCTACAGTTCAGTTGTCATTGGTTACTTACGTTGGGTTGCACCGGCAGCTCAGCGGTGACCAGCTCACGGGGGCCCGCGTCAGGGGCCGTTATGCGTAACGTCCGCCCCGCTATGCCAGACGACGTGACGCGGAATTCACAGCCCGTCAGAGGGCGCTCCAGCGGGTTCAGGAAAGTCAGTACTGCTGTTACAGGTGTGTCTAGGATAAGGTCTTCGTTGAACTGTAATTTCAATCAGTGAATAAGTCATTGTATTATATATATACATATATTCTAATCGAGTCTAAGCTCTAAAGTCACGATGACTTTAGAGCTTAGCTTAGTTGTAGGTAATTATAGTAAACTAGTGGACGCCCGCAGCTTCGCTCGCGTAGAATTACGTCTGCCCGCGTTCGGGTTGCCCACTTGACTTCAAAAACGCACCGCCGTTTTACCCCCTTAGGGGTGAATTTTCAAAAAACCTTTCTTAGTGCTCCCCTACTTTAAGGAACCCCTGTGCAAAATTTCAAGTTTCTAACCCTTATAATTTAGGCCCTGCGTTTATATGTCAGTCAGTCAGTCAGCTTCTACTTTTATATATATAGATTAGCCATAAGGCAGGTTAGGCACCTGTGTAGGATTAGTTATTCATTCAATGATCAATAGCTAATCCTTTGCCATTGCCGTATGCTGCTTCTAATACCGAATGACAGGCGTCCTAATTCCTAGTTCCTACTCTCATATCACTCAGCAGTACCACGCTCTATGCTAATTTTGACTTTGTACTGAATAATTTTGATGATATAATAATATTGGGCTTATTATTTAGATTTTTGAATATCATCCATTATCGTACTGAATTACCTTAATGTTGATGTTGGGCTTGAGTATCTGAAAGTCGTCGTCATCGGCCCACGACTGCTTGGTTTCGTCCACGATGGCCATGGCCGAGATCTTCATGTTGCAGTACTCCACCAGCTTGGGTAGGTACTCCTCCGGCCGCACCAGGATGCTGACTTGTTCCGCTGGAATAGTGAGTGTTGGAAGTGAGAGCATTTTGTAGAGTTGTTCATGAATAATTTTACTGAGGTAGGAACATCTAAGGATGATTTATAAGAATTCTTTTGACTCCTAGATTACCAGTTATGACACAATAGGAGTTTGTCTCGCGTGGATTCTTGCTCCAAATACCTATTTCAACTAATGAATGCATTAGACGGGCCCGCTGGCGCTATCGGTAGTGAGTGACCCTATCTGTTGCGCTAGGGGTCGTGGGTTCGAATCCCACTCAGGACGAATATTCGTGTGATAAACACCAGGCGCGGTCCGAAGGGGGGGGTCACAGGGGACATGACCCCCCCAAAATCTAAGGTCAAATTGAAAAATCTCAAAAATTTGCCAAATAATAAAAGGAAATTTCTAGCTATCCGACTACCGTCCGGCCGAGATTTTATGAACTACGTACGATGGCCAAAATAACTTGGAAATGACATCTAGTTTAGAAACAAGGAACCGAACCGAACTACGTAGTTTTGGTGACCGCCTCCAAAATTTCAGGCTGCGACCGCGCCTGATAAACACTTGTGTTTGGTCTGTGTCTGGATGTTAATATTATCTATTTAAAAATATCTATGTATGTATATCAGTCTCAGGCAGGCACCCTTTAATACTGGGGTCAGATGGCCGTGTGTGAGAATGTCCAAAAAATTATTATTATTACTTACTCTTCTTCGGTCCCACCGCAAGCTTTCCCTCAATTTTCTTCACTATATCGGCTCTCACACCGTTGTAGAATACGCTCGTCGCTGTTAACGCTGCTTTGATATTACGCACCTGTTGACAAAATCATTTGTAGGCGCACGGTTCAAGACATTATCGACGACAAAGTACACAGACGACCTGAAGAAGATCGTCGACTGAGAGGAAGAGAGAAAGAAAATATGTGCTCGCACCTCTCTCTCTTGCCCCTACAGTAATATACGAAACGTATATTACTCTTTCTATCTTCACTAACATCTTCTAAACTTCCATTCCCCTCGCCCGATCACACTTTTCGTAACGCTCTCGTCACGCATTCACCAGCTTACTCTCCAAGTCAAGCGTGCGTGGCGTGAAGTACATAGTTATCTGCTTATTTGTTCAGCCCTCACATCATCAGAATTGTTGACAATGTTGACATTGACGCGGAACTCCTTGCCGATCTGGACGGTGTCGATGTCGGCCAGCTCGAAGCTTATGTCGTTGGTCAGCGAGCTCGCCACTGCGTAGTACCTGATGACAAACATATTTAAATAGGTACCTACTGTAATACCTACCTTGCATAAACAAACATGCGGAGCAAAGAAAAGATAAAAAATTAAGGGGGGCTCTCATACAGACATGAATTTTAATTAAAATTTAGTTAATGGTACGGAATCGTTGGTGTGCGAGTCCGACTCGCTCTTGGCCGGTTTTTTGATGTTTTAATCGTTATCTAAATTAATATTCTATAGAGGAATAATTTGTTTGTAATGTTTTCACGCAAAAACTACTGGACCGTTTTCATAAATTCTTTCACCATTAGAAAGCTGCATCTTCACTGAGTGACATAGGCTATATAATATTACTAGGTGTAAACGAAACTATTGTTATGTCTAATTCCACGCGAGCGAAGCTACCGGCGTCCACTAGTTTTATCATAATCCTAGTTTGGTGTTACATACCTCTTGGCCCTCTCGGAGAATCGAACCCCGTTCATGAGCGCGAGCCGCTCGGAGGCGGTGCCCTCGCGGTGCTTGTACTCCGCCGTCACGTCCTGCCGGTCCTCGTCTCCCAGCGGGTCGAACACGTACGGCTTCTTGGTCAGGATCATGCG
This sequence comes from Carterocephalus palaemon, assembly GCA_944567765.1. NCBI lineage: Eukaryota > Metazoa > Arthropoda > Insecta > Lepidoptera > Hesperiidae > Carterocephalus > Carterocephalus palaemon. The sequence goes on along the minus strand of OX155655.1, from coordinate 2,293,193 downwards.
CCCAATGCTGGGGAAAAATGTCGGGTTACTCTGCCATCTAGCAAACTGCAACCCATAGACTTACTCACACTATTGGGCACGGGTTTCGCCCACATACACAGTTGTCTAGAGCATACTCCACCACGCTGCCCTAATGCGAATTGGTGGAGGGTGACCAACCCGAAGGCCTTCAATAACTTAACGATTGTAGTGCCCATATTTGCCACTAGAAGTCACCCATTCACAAACTGACCGCCGGACCTGACTGACTCGCTCGATCACATACAATTGACGCGAGCCATTGAGCTTTGGACCTTACCATAGACGGACTCAAAGATTTTTGGGTTTTGCTTTTTTATATCACAGCGGTCACGCTGAGCTATAAAAACCTTTAAGAATAAGAAAGAGCATTAGCACTTCGAGTTAGAAATAGAAACAGAAAATATTTATTTGGTACAGAAGATAATAATATAACATGTAACATTTGAAGAAAACTTCTAAACTAATAATTATTAAGTTGCACATCCGGTCCCAAAAAGGCGTAGGTACTACACTCAGCATATGCTACGGCAGTAACCGTAGCGCTGGTTTTCAGTGCAGCCTTGGAGACAGTATTCGGAGGATGAGATGGACTAGGTTAACATAAAAGAACAAGTAACAAAATAATGAACTAACTTAGCATCTGTTCTGTGAACTTAGCTAACATAGTTTCAGTAACGTGACCACGTTATGAATTGTCTTGGTATTGTTGGGTGAATGTACTCACTGGTAGTTGTTAGTGTCGACCATGGAGTACCCGGTGTCGACGTCGGGGTCCACTCGCCAGCGCATCAGGTCTGCGTTCACGGAGGCCAGCATGAACTCTACGTCGTACCTAGAATAACATAATAACACCTGTATTTTCCCGAAAGGGTCGGCAGGTGTATGTTGTAGTACACCCACTTTTCGCCCATTTTTTTAATTTTTTTTTTTAATTTTACGAGTGGGAAACCTTTTAAAGGTACCCGGACATCGTGGGAGCAACGCCGGGTTATGTGGGATTTCCACTAAAACCCCCTCGGTTTAATGTTGTTGTAGTTATTGTTGTAGTTGCTTTTCGTTAAGTTGAACATTTTTGCTGTATTTTAGTAACCGGTTTGTGTCAAGAAAAATGGGAATTCGGATTCCTGTAGACCAAGCTATAAAAAGGGATTATGCAGCAACTGGGGTATCAAAAAGAACACTGATGAATTTTAAAAACGAATCCAAGAAAGCACCACAAACTGTTTCGCTACTTATTGTATAGGTACTTATTATATGTTAAACCATCCCTTAATGGTAGAGGTACCTCTCCGCGGAGAACGATAACTACGGGCGGAGCAGCGGTAGCTAGTATGTATGCCTTGGTCTTACCCTAGACCGATGACGCCCTGCTTAATGGCCTCGAGCGACGCTGGCCCGCACTGGTACATGCCGGCTGACTTCTCCTGCGGCGTCGCGTCCACCGCCTGCCAGCCGCCGTAGCCTGGAAAACATTATTAATTAATAAAATATAGGTCACAGTTAGGATGCATCCTAATGCTGAAAAACTATTGAATATCTGAAAGCCTAATCTTATGGCGTACTTATATGAATTTAAAGGCCGTAAAGCCCACAAGCCACTGCGACGGGTCTACTGTAGCTATCCGCAGTGAATCTGATCCCGAAGGCCAATCACTTGGATGAATCCTAGTATGCCTTTGGGGTCTGTTATGAGCAACTGCAGGGCAGTCGCAGAGGATATGGATGGATGATTATGGTACTTATATAAAAGCAAGAATTGTAAAATCTTAATATCCAAATTTTGTTCAGTCGTGGTTCTAAGAAAAATAAATTAACCGTGCGAAATTGATTTCTATCAAGTCAACTCATATTACTGGAGCACAGTTTTATAATAATACCGTTACAAGAGCATCCCACAGTAAAGAAGAAACACACCCGTTTTGGGTCTGTTTCCAGAAAAAAAAATAGTATTCCCAGGCAATTGCGTATTGACCATAACATTCATTCCATAACATTCATTCATAACAATCTTTCAGAACATTGAGAAGTAGATATCTATATAAGTAGATACCTACTGCTGAAGCGCTTAGTTCCTATTTTTGTACATAGTCTCATTTTACAGACAATATACCCTTTACTTTACAACAATGGTCTTTCACTACATTTTCTAAGCATTAAAAGACACGTAAAATATTTAATTACCGGGCGGCAGATCAGGCCGTGCCATCCAAACGTCATTCCACACGTGATAGTTCCATATAGAGTCTGCGCCCTCAGGGTTGTTCGGGTCGAAGTTCAGTTCCTCCATGGTTTCCGTGTAGTACTTGTCCACTGTGAGGGAGCTGTTGGCGTCGTGGGCTGATACCAGGTTGGAGACTACCCTCGAGGGAATGCCAAGGGCTCTGCAGACTGAAATAAAATAAAAGCTGTTAATCTCAAAGTAGGGCTCAAAGTGGTGGAGTATGCTCTAGACCTCCCGCAGCAGTTTCTGTGGGGGAGACCCGTGCCCAGCAGTGGGACGTCTATCGCTCGCAGCGAGCGAGGGCTCGTGATCGCGTGACTCGAGTGATATCGGTCGATACCGATCGCATGGTTTCAATCAGCAGATGGATGGGACCGTTATTGGGTAAAATTACTGAGCACTTCCGTTTCGGAGTGAATAACCTGCTGGGCCCGTTTTGTTGTTGGGTCTGTTTTCTTTAAATGTAGGAAGAACAGCTCCTTGGCTTTAGGCTGTAAATCGTCAAGCAGGGAAATTACGAAATCTAATGACATAGTACCTACGATTTAATAGCGACTAAAGCTCCATAAAGGGAAGGATTCAGTATTGGAAGACATTGGAAGCATCGATATAATATGAAGTTTGTGAAATACGAAACTTATTACGCGAATTTCTTTTTGAATCCTGGATATCCACAAGACCTTGATAATAGAATTTACCAACTCTCAACATTGACTCAATGACTCTCAAGATAATTCTATATTGTAAGGTTATTATCTTCTTTATTACATTCATAATTGAGAGTATCATGACTTCACTGATCGTTGACTTGACATGTTATCGATGAATTCTATAAAACCATTATAGATAACCTACGACACCGTGTTCTTACTGGGAATTTTATACACAAAATATATAGTGCCAATGACACCAACATTCATACCTACACATCTTCTAAACTTCGAAAGAAATTAAACTTTCAGCTTCGATCAATACAGGCAATACTGACCACGTTAGCTGACACCCAGCACCCCATATAGCGTGTCTCTCTCATGTGATACATCTGGCTTCCAGTACAAATTTGGTGACAATTCCTTCTATATCCATCTAAAAAATTGTTTGAAGACATGCTCTACTTTGCGAAGCACCCACCTGTGGTGACCACGCCAGCGAACACCCAGCACTGTCCATAAGGCACCTCTTGCTGAGTCTCCAAGTACTGAGCCAGGATGTCGACGGAGCCGGTCCACTCGGAAGGCGCAGTGCCGTCCTCATACTGGCCGTCCCAGCGCCCAATCAGCACTCCAGCGTCATCGTTCGAGTTCACGATTCGGGAGATCGCACGCGTCATCTTTACAGGGTCACCACGTCTGGGGAGTAAGCCGATTATAAATATAGACATGAGATAGCAAAAAAGCGTGCAGCACACCCAAGCAAGTCACCCATCCGCTGCAGTCCATGAAAATTGTGACAAACTTGACTTGACTTGTACAAGACTTGACTATTGACTGGTTTGATTAGTCTGGTTAGCGGAGGATGTATATGTACATTAGTAGGTCAGTTCGGTAGGTTATGAAGACTATAGAGGCAGGGACTATTAGTATCGGTTAGTTCTGTAAGCTGGTGTTAGTAATAGTCCAGTTCGTATTTAGTCTGTCACATATACGTGACTAAGGACTTGCGTGTTAAGGACTAAGTTTATTATTTGAAGAAAGAAGAAGAAGATCTTCAGTTAGAAGGCCTATTGTAGGTAACCCCTAAACCCCTAAGATTAAGATGGTTGCCTTTAGAATTACTAAGTAAATGCTTATTGCGGCTCTTTGATAAAGCACTATCATGAACACTCACTGATGGAATGGCATCTCAGCCCGGTCCAACATAAACATGCAGGCGGGCAGGACAACCGCGTCGAATTGCCCGTAGGCCCAGGGCTTCCCACGCGTGGTCTTGATGGGCCCCACCCACACCTTGCCCACGTCGTTCAGTACGTACTCCTGGAGTAGGTTGCAGTCTTCCATGTAGGTCTGGTCATCTGAAAAGGTTAGGAACATCGTCACAACCTAAAACATCACAACTTTAATTAACTTAACATAAACTTCTTTTAACTTTCACGGTGAATTTGAATCAAGTAACAAAAGATACTGTATGTTTGTTTGTTCGTATGCTAAAATAGATCACTTAGTTAGAAGAAGTCCAAGAAAACTTAGAAGATATTTACCAGGGTTCCAAGGGTTGAACAGGATGTAGAGATCCTGGTCGAAGTCGTACACCTCCCGGGCCGTGGAACTCTTCAGCCTGGTGACCACGCGTAGAGCCCAGCATCCCACTGGCACCGTGACTGGAGTGGACACCTGAGAATTGTCACAGTTCTCCATTAACGACCAAGACTTTAAGAAATACTCATCTACGAATATCATGACTTACCTATCTAAGATTTTTAGGTATACTTTCAAAATGCGGCATCAATTTTTTTTAAACTTTTCATACACAAATTAGTACAAAGAGCGTACCAGATCAATTTGTTTAGTTGTAAATCTCGCGACAAGTTTTAATATCATATAAATTGTGTTATGACGTTAATGTTGATAGTAAAAGTTTTAAGTTAAATGTTTATTTTATTCTTTTTAGCCAATTTAAATGAAATATTGTTTAAAAAAAAGTTTATTTATTTATTTTCCAAGTTTTTCTGTGTGATCCACATAAATACTAACTGTATGTAAGTAACCAATGATGTCTGTCTATGATGCACGTAATTTATAAACCATTACTTAATTTAAAATTGTTGTCTCATTAGTTACAATACCATCTTTAGTATTCTGATAGTATCTTTTGATTTTCCCAAGCAGATTCATGAATAGTAAATATAATATTATGCTAATTAAACACGACATGAGGTTGTTTGCTAGAGATTCCTGTTTTAGGTAAGTATCTATGCTTTAAGCAACAACATTTTTAAACATGCGGAATTTACAAAGTAGGATCCGCAAGGAAGAATATTATAAAGATAAATAAGCAGACAATAATTGGGGTCATTGAACTACGTTATTTTTAAAATCGTCATTAAAAATTCAAATTAACTATGTAATATTTTAGAAATTATTATTTTAACTATGTATAAAAAACATTTTTAATAAATTTTCCCACCACGGATCGAAGCAACCACCTTAAGGCGCCACTAGTAAAAGTAGTAGACAAGGAAGAGCTTTCAAATCTTTTAAGAGGAAAATTAGCAACAACTCAGCAGGCCCTGATAACTCCTTAGAAGGGATGTCCAGCAAGATTGTAGGAGTCACGTAAATCAGTTAACAGGGCAGATGTCAGATAAAGACGTGAACTAAATGATGCTGGATTTATTGGCATGGTGCCAACACGTCCGCTCTTGCGGGAAACAGTTTGTTTCGATCATGAAATTAAAATGTATGCAGCTCTCATGGTCGGTAGCATATAACAAATAGGTAACGACAATAAGGTTTCGACAATTTTCATAAGCTCTACTGTTTATTTTGTTATATTCGGTTATGTTTTTCTATGTTAAAAATCAAAGTTAAAACTAAGTCTAGTCGACCCTGCTGGATCAGCAAAGGTATATCGCAACAATAGAACAACAAATAGATTTCTAACTCTAAATCTAAGTAAATTGAAGTACTATCAAAGAATCCGTGACCCTTTTCGCTGACAATTCGTTTAAATTTTCGGAAGTAGATTGGTTTGTTAACTTGCTGTTTGCACTTTTTGCCGCAACATAATCCTAAATATTATATAGTCTACACAAATTTACAACCTACAAAGTAACACAAATTATTTGAGTATGAAATAAACATGCACCTTAGGATGCAGGACGAGATTTTATGTGAAGGTCGTCTCTAGCAAAAACTCAGACGAATCTAATATAATGCGGTTGTACCGCACACACACGCACATTTTTTGCGGTTCAATCAATAAATCGGAATAAATTCTAGGTTTTTACCATAACGCATAGCATTACAAGACTGATTATTAATACCAAAAATATTGGAATAAACCAATTTGCGATTTATAAATTTAAATAATCTGCTGCAACGGCGAAGGAAACATCGTGAACCAGCATGCCTGAGAGTTCTCCATAATGTTCTCGAAGGGATGTGAAGTCTGCTAACTGGGCCACATCCTCATCTAAGGGGGATAGCGCCGCTACATGCACGCCCTCCTGAAGGCCGACCGCTCCCTAGAGAGCTGTTGGACCTTCTTCCCCCCGACCATCAGGGGGGAAACAGCGACTAACGGCTGCAGATCCGCGCGCGAGGTACGCGTGCGCGATGACACCCCGTCTCCCACGCTCAACAGCGGGGAGGTCACCGATGGGGTTCACCCCTGGAGCAATTGCCCGGATAGAAGGATCATCCTTAAATCCGAATTCCCTCACGCAGGAGCGCTCACAGCGCCGCGAAAGAGGAGGAAAGGTTTCGTTCGTCTGCTAATCCACACTTGTCAAGCGTGGTGGACAAAGCCTAACCCATCTCATTCTGACCGTATCTACCAGTGGAACGATGAAAGCGTTGTGGTGGTGGTAGTACTTTTGGGAATGTTTTTATGAGCAATGCTGTAGCCTTAACTGCACTAGCCGACGCGGTTATATTTAGCTGGGTAATATAGTACAGACTAGGGAACCCACCTCAAAGGACAATGTGTCTCCCTGGACATCCAGCAACTTGGCACTCCAGGTGTGCTTGTCCGTGATGACGTCACGTCGGAGGAACATCGATCCCTGGGTGTCCATAGCGGGTTTGTCCCCTACAGGATCAAATATACCATATTAATAAGGATCTTTATGGCTGGTGTTTGATCTATGGTAGCTATGTAGTCTAAGTACATAAGTGTACCTTTCCTAGATGGAGCTGCTTAAACAATATCTAGGTATTATCCATAGGTGTCCCAATGTTGACTTTGCTCTTAGCATTAAGTCCGCCTTTTGTACCATATTTAGGTATAATAAAGCGTAAAATAAATAAAAAAAAATAAAAAAAAATTGTTAAAGGCAAGGGTCTCTCCCAAAGCTACAGCCGAGGAAGTTCATAGGAGCATAATCTACGACGCACCAACGCCGTAGATACACTATCTGTATAGGTAGAGAACACTATCTGGGTGAATAAAGACTTACCAAGGGAAAATACAAGCTGCACCATATCCTCACTCTCATCGAAGGGTCTGGTGAATCGTACCACACCATTAAAGGGCTGACCTCTTCTCACGATGGCGGTAGTCGGATTCTCGTCGTTAACCGCCTCGAATCTGTAAGGTTGGAGGGATTAGCCTGTAGTTTGTTGGGATTGTAGAGTTGGGATTAGCCTGTAGTTTGATCTGTTTATCTGAAGAGACCATAGTTGATTAGTTGGCTATCTGCGCTTGACAGATCAAGTGACTCGTGTTAGCTGGTTTAGACCTTTATGCCACAAGTTTATAGCTGGATGTCGTAGCGACATGTTTCCAAAGGGTGGTTGGCGGGTTTAGTTCGAAATATCAGATACCCCGGTGTATTTAAAAGTTTTCATTCAAGATTAGCTTATGACGATAGGCGAGAGTAATTTTAAAATAAATTTCATGAAGACTTCAATACAGAGAGACTTGTTTTAGGTACATGCCCATTAGATATTGACTTTGTCTCTAAACTGATAACATGCTGATAACTGTAACGCGTATGTCCATCCATCCATCCATCAGCCTTCTAGAACCCACTGCTGGATATATCGGTGCCGCGTGAATCCAGGTGAAGAAGACGACGTGAGTCTTCATCGGGTCATCAGGTAATTAAATTGGGACTTACTTGACAGTATTGTGTGTCTGTGCATTCTCTCGGGGGTAGAAGTGGACGACGTCTACCAACAGTGGCTCCATATTTCAGCAAATTCTGGAAAAAATAATTGAATAGATTAAAAGTAAAAGTCTACACAGAGGAGTCTAGTTTAGAGTTTTTTTACGTCCTTATTATTGTCTTAAATAAATGCTTTCTCGGTAATTAATTTTTAAATTATGTAATGTAAATGAAAAGCACATTATTCCATATACTTTAACAAACAGTATATAGTACGCCGACTCTAAATATAGTACAATACTATGTATTATAGTACGGTTGACAACCCTAACCTTACCATGACACGCATCGGTGGCCCGGACGAAATAGAGGCAATAAATTACCCCGAAAAAGTGTTGGCAGAGATTTTAAAATAAATTTTACGTAAATCTACTTCCTGACGATGCATTGAAGATGCTGAACTTTTTAACTACAAAATACGGGGAAGATAATGAACGATTTCAAAGCTTGATTATATCAAACCTTAAATTTAAAAAAAACAACGGTCTAGTGCGTGTCGGACTCACCACCGAGCGATGTTTAAAAGTTACTTGTGTGGAAGTTTTTTAATTATTTTCTTTTGTATTTTAGCCACATTTTAAATTTAGATTATTGATGTACTATTTGACGTTTGCTACAGTACAGAGGCATATGTAAAGCATCAACTTTTACTTTGTTCTTGAAAATAAAATTGTGATTAAGATTAGTTTTTCACCATTTGCAGTGATAGTGGCCACCGCAACATGCATTCTGTGAAAATTTCAGATGTCTACCTATTTCTGTTCAAGAGAGTGCCCTGTCTAATAACCTGCCTATTATTATTGCTAAGCCCTCACTATTAATATAGATATTTAAAAAAAAATGTAGAGAAAACCCTATAGCAAATCAATAACCCTTGTAATTCAAAATTTATGATTTATCTTCAAACTACATATTAGTAATTAGTCGTAAAACGATGCGTAAGCGCACATGGATTTATCGGGTGAATTGGCACGGTCTCCCGTGTTGCCGCTGCAGTTTCTCGTCTTCATGTCTTCTGAGAAATCCCGCCGAACCCAGCCAATGGTCATGCAAATCTAATAGGTAGGTACTCATGTGAATCGACTACAAATATTATTCATTACTATGTACTAATTTAAGACTATGTCAATGACATGACCACGTCCGTGAACAAAACCATGAAATTATTATGAACTGCGTACACCTATTAATCTAGGGAGGTCTAGAGGATACTCCAATCTGCATCAATGCGGATTGGTGGTTTTTAAATACCTACTTACTATTAATTTTTCCCAGGTTTGGCTTGGATACTAATAAATACGTATTTTCGATTAATTTGACTGAAACTTCGGACGCTAATTCCAAAGTAGCTACATTTAAATAAGTCTTCACTTTTACATGTACTAGTAGTTCAAGAAATTACAATTATTCAAATTACTCAAGTTCAATAACGCTAATAATAATAACAATTACAAGTGTAATATTTTTATCCTATCCTGAAATGCTTTTAGTTCAATTTTGTAAGGTTGTTCGTGATGATAACAACTATTTTCAGAAAATTAGACTTAGGAACCTGATAGCTTAATTTAATGTTCGGAACTGAAGCACGTTTAATAGAGTAAGGGGTCATTGGTAATAAATAATTACATAAAGAACAAACTATTACTGATTAGTATAATAACTACATATATTATAATTTTTATAAACGTGAACAATTCCAATGCATAATAGGCAGGTAGATGAATGAATTTTTTAATTTAACAAAACATTCTGTTTGTTTTAGCTGCTTAGTTTAAGTACCTACTTAGTTCTAGAAAAAATATTGTTGAAATAACTAAGCTACTAATTGTTCCTGTATGTCTTGGTGTACAATAAAGAGTTAATAATAATAAGCTACGAGTATTTACTTGCCTAGAGGGTTTTACGATTCGACTATATTATTATCGGTACTATATTTTAAAATCTCTTTAATAAGTATGTAAAAACCTAGTATCACCAAAAAAATATAGAACTCTAACTAACTAAATCAAATAAGCAAACTAATTCTGAGCTCCATCGAATAAAAAAATAATTTAAAACAAGAATAATAAATTACCTGTTTTCCGTCACAAAAGTATCACCGCACTATTAATTATTTCACTCACGCACCCGCGAGATTTAGCTACTGTTTTATTTTTCGAATTTATTTTTAATCTGTGCGTATTCGGACGCTGTGTCGCGCGCGCAATCGTCCCGCGAAATGACGACAAGATGTTACGCGTCTGGATATATCTCCGGACGAAACTCTGGGTATGCGCTAGCGCCCAAGTTACTCTGTATTTTGTTTTCTAGTCTGTATCAGTCTAGTCTGTCGGCAGGTATTTTTAAAATTATTGCTTGATAAACAAGCTTATATAGTAGCGTCCATAGCCCAATGGCTCTCGTCGATTCAATGTGATCCAGAGAGTTAGTAACAACGGGCGCGGTCGACTTGTGGATGGGTGACCGCTAGTGGCAAAATTTCACGGCCGCTTTGTGCGTGGGGGAGACCCGAGCCCAGCAGTGGGACGGTGGGTTGCAGCAGCAAATGAGCTTACCATCTGATAATGAATGGTAAGTGGTGACAATCGCAAATGGATATGAGCAACATCAGAGAATGCTCCAATGTATTGCTAGTCCTCTAAGAATCATTTTACGATTTTAGCTTTTAGGATAAGTGTAGTTTGTCTATGATAACATTAATTCATGACAACCCTTTCTCTGTAACTGTTGTGTATCTCTGTGTACCTACTGGGTTTCCTCAATTAGAAAGGGAAGGTAAGGTCACAATCTACCTCTTTAGCTTTGGTTGGCAGACTTCACATCATGTCTTCGAGTAAATCATGGAGAACACACAATTCCTTTTGATGCTTTCTTTCATCGTTACAAGGTTATACATGTGCTATACCGCACTTCCTGTGTCGCGGGAAGCGAACACACGGAAAATAGCACTATTGAACATTCATGACCCGCGTAAAAATTATTCTCTGCAAAATAAATATCTTCTTCGGTATGGATTCGAAACCGAGACTACGGGTCTCGGGTCACTCATTATAAACGCCATAAACCACATACCATGCCCCCCAATGTCAGCATTAAGTCCAAACGTTGAATCGATTTGTTAGCAAAAAGTCTAAATAAATTTAGAAATAAAATAATGTTCCATTCCAATTTAAACGTTAACGCGGTCATACTTCAGCCACAGGCCACAGTGACGTAGTCATCGCCAAAATTCGTCTATAAATAAACAGTTTCAAAAGTAGGTATTTGATAACCGAACTGCAGACAGTTTTTCCCAAAGGTCGGCATTTAGTGACACGTCACCAATGTTTCAAATAAAGTACGTGAATTTCCTCAGCAATGAGTAGTAAATACCTATGATGTGAGGCGTGTGCGTGACGTCACAACTGTAAATATGAGTGGTCGTGATTCGGAGGACACGTAAAGTCTGCAGCAAAACAGCCGATAAGCCATGTTGGCCTTCGGGCTGCCAAAAACTTCCGACAGCCGGGTTGCTCGGCGGGTAGCATCACGATAATGCTGTGCAAAAATCTGCATTTTATTAGCTGGTTTATGTTATAAGCTGCTTCGATAGGTACTTCTTTTCTTCGAGGTCTAGAAAATGTTATCGATACGAAGTAATATGTTCTTCAATGGTTGGTTGGTTTTGTCGGTACCATAGGGGCGAGCAAATGAATTCGACACTTACGAGTAGATTGCCGACTAATCCTTTCACCAGTACCAAATATTATGGCTACACGGTGTTTGTCGTTTAAAAATGCCTTCATTTTTATGCTATTTCCTCTAGGAAGTCAGATTATTTCCATACAAAAATGGTTCAGCCTTTCAGACTTCCTTAAATTTTATTGGTCTTTCTATAGGTTTCCATACCTCAGAGTTTCAGTACTACTGCTGCTGCTGCTACTTATAATTCCACGGGCAATATTGGTGGCATTTAATTCCTCCACTATTACCATTATTTGGTCACGTATAAATAAGGAAAAGTGGCAAAACTTGATTTAAATGGGTCATTGACCATTTGGATATGAAATTAGAGGCGTCTTATCAGAGGAAGATATTTCGTAAGAAGTAGAATCGACCATAATAATAATTGATGCGAATTAAACACTGTTACAGGGTAAAATTAATTTATTAATTAATCTTTATTTATTACAAGAGCGTGCATTCTTACAATGAAACTAAACGCAAAGAGAGAGATAGATTAAACATGCATAACCTATAGATAAAAAATATAATGAATATTTTAATAGACTATAAATAAATAAAGATAGTAATTTTTAATATTTAACAGGTACCTAACTGGTATTCGGTTACATTACGTAGGTTCTTACCTACTAAATACTAACAATAATAATTTTAAAAGTCTAGGCCGAATCAATTCTTGGCAGTCGTTCCAGTACTCAATAAAAAATTTATGATCTTTGTTGGAGGAAGATATTAGTCAGAAAATAAAACACCAGACTGCTAATCTAACCGCTCAACTGTTGCTGTGGTGGAATCAGGTGTTCTTGACGAGAAGCATTCCCATATATACTATTAATACCTATGCCAAGTGTGGGGCAGTGACGCAGTGCGTCTGGTACCGGACTTTGAAGAGCTTCTAATTCTTTTTCTATGCCTTAATAATATGTTTTTGCCTGATAGATCGGTGTAGAAAACACTACGTAACAGCTAAAGGCATTAATAAACCACTGCACTCTCCAGGGCACGGGTCTCTCCCTATCAAGAAGGCCTGGAGCATATTGGACCACGCTGCTGCAGTGCGGATTGGTGTGATTTATAGGTTGCCCGAAGGTTTCGGATAGCCTGGCGAAAGTTATTTTCAACGGGATTAAGATAACCGGAACCAACTTAGGCTTAACGTGCCTTCGAAGCACGGATGCGCAAGAGTAATTCTGCCACTAGCGGTCAGTGCCTCTGCCAAGCTCAACAATAAAAATTAACAGATTAATAATATCGAAACGTTGATCGGTACAATCAACAGGTTTCATGTAGTTTTAATTACAAATTTAATAAAAACTTGCGATTTATGACTTACAGCTAACTAACGCTCAGACAATTGAGTGTTATTAATTTCAAATAAACTGATATTTTATTGTTTCCGTACGTCACTTTTGCGTAGATCCATATTTAATAGTTGGTTAAATGAATACGATTAAATGTTATTTTTCAGATGTCACTTTGAACATTTGATTTTATCTACGATTACAGAGATGTAGAGTGTGATTATAGGTATTGTCATTAACAATGAAACCATAATAATGTTCTAACTAAAAATTTGTAAGTAATATTTTAACTATGACATAACTAAATCTCTGCTAGCTTTGTAATGTCCTTATCCACACTAACAACACACCTTTGGCGAAAGAAAATTTGCAAAAACCGAATGCAAATTTGTGAAGAATTCCTGCATAGTCAAATATGGTAATGTATTCGAGTAGCTTCCAGACACGCTGCTATGCTTCTAAATAGGCAATTATTGGACATAACCCATGATAATTACGACAGGCATATACGTTTATCTAAAAATAATGTTATAGGCCAGCATTGCTGAGCAGTGAATAACCAAGAGAAGGTTAGGTCTATCCTGTAGCTCAGTACCAGAATAGTGGTACGGTATCCCTGTATCCGGTATGTCTGCCGTAAGAGGCGACTAAAAGGGGGCTTCTGGGGTTGCGGGCGGGAAGAGTGGGAGCTCGAACCGTCCATCCAGTGACCCCTGGAAAGACGACGTTGTGTGTGGATGCACAATTTTGTAAATAGATGCTGTGGATGCTGACTATTTCGATGTGTCGTCTGTTATGATACTGACATGGGCACAGAGCTAGGGCACCACGCTGCAAACGCTGAGGAAGGCCATCGAGGGGGTTTTAGTGAGTGGAAATCCCACATAACCCGGCGTCGCTCCCACCTTTAAGTTTTCCACTTGAAAAACAAAATAAAAGTATCATGTGAACCAATCCGCCTTGGAGTAGCGTGGTGGAGTATGCTATAGACCTCCCGCAGATTTGTTAGTTGGGGAGACCCGTGCCCAGCAGTGGGACGTCTATGGTTTGCTATAACTAAGATAAGCTACTATGGTAGTTGAAAAGCACCTGGTTACTTATGAATAAATTAACATTAATTAGTAGTAATATCAACGATTTATAGAAATAAGAAATACCAACCAAAGTTCCTTAGAAACGTGACATGAGATGCATTGAGTAGATAACAAAAACTTTGTCCGAAGCGCATCCTGCACGGAACATCGGTACGGCTCGATGAGTCAGTATTTCAGTATCAAATCTGATACTCAACTACTGATCGTCTACCACCTGATCTTGTGACGTAACCCAGTGATGGGAGATGAGTATAGCTGCTGTATATTAGCAAATGTACAGCAGCATGCCCAATTCACAAAAACACCGGCCAAGTGCGAGTCGGACTCGCGCACAAAGTGTTCCGTATCATTTATCTATAAAAACAGAAAAAATCATGTATGTGTATGGGAGCCCCCTTAAATTTTAATTTTTCTGTTTTTTAGTAAGTATTTGTTGTTGTAGCGGCAACAGAAATACATCATCTGTGAAAATTTCAACTGTCTAACTATCACGGTTCATGAGATACAGCTTGGTGACAGACAGACAGACGGACAGCGGAGCCTTAGTAATAGGGTCCCGTTTTACCCTTTGGGTACGGAACCCTAAAAAAACAAAATATATAACCGACCGAGTGCCATAAGCTATTAATGCGGGCGAAGTCGCCGACAACAGCCTGTAAAATATATGAGTACAATGCCATTTGTACTACCACTCTAATATTTTATTATTTTTGTATGTACTTGGTGTATGTCGTATCTTCATCCAAAATGATAATTTTGGTGTACAATAAAGGAACTTGTCTGTCTGTCTGTCTATCTGTCAATGCGTAACTAAAACTACTAACATTTGTTACATTACAAGTCGCGTTAATTTATTTGCAACTCAGCAAGGGCGACCTACACTAAAGTCTTACTAAGATCTGAGATAAAAATTCAATGAATCGAGTGACAGAGGAAAAAGCTCCACAAAGCCCGTTGTCAGTCATTCCCCGAAAAACATGTGCCTCTTTCCTCCTCGTAATGTGTTGCAATTCGTCTGGCAAGTTGCGTGTTACGTAAGATGTAAAATAAATGGTTGATTTGGAATGAAATATTGTAATTCAGTATTTTATTCCCCATAGTTCAATTATTCATACATCAGTTTAAAAAGGTTTTCGATGCTTTGTATTAATTGTATCTATTATGAATGAGAATGAGAGATAATTTATTACGGTTTATTGAATTTACTGAACAACAAGTTACCGACATGGAGTAAACTTGATTTGGAAGGTGGATGATTACGTGAATGTTCTCATGTGTAAAACGCGTTAAAATTCTTGTATATGGCATTATTGGCATACCTGAGGCAGCCTTTTGAGGTTGTTGGCCATTCTCGTAGATATAATCTGATACTGCTTCGATCGATCCTGTGTCCGAACGTATTGTTCAAGTTAGTCCAACTTGTCAAAGGGCGGCCTGTGCTCCTTTTTCCGAGTAATTGTATCCAACGAATTTTCTTCCTTCGTCATGCTATGAATAAAGTAATTATATTATAAGATATCTACGCAAGTTATTAATACTCGTACACGTCGGGTTATTTTTATGCATAAGCATTGCTATAAAAAACGAATTGGTTAGCAATTAAAATACAACTGGTTTTGTATCGTGTATCAAAAATGGACGCGAGGATTGCAATTTTGGCCATTGCTATCCACTGTACGCTAAATACCTGTCTTTGCATAATTTGTGGTTGTCGCGAGGGTTGTTCCCGTTTCGTACGCCCTCTCTTCAGCCCACATTAATGCATATGTCTAGACATAGACCTCTCTTAAGGCACTCTACTGAGGCCTGTCTTCGGCCCTTCTCATCTAGGTAGGTACTTGCTCCCCGCTGCCTTGCGCAGATCGTTGCGCCACCTAGCAGGAGGTCGTCCCACACTAAGTTTTCTTATTCGCGATCTCCACTCTAGCAGCCGTTTACTCCGACGGTGGACTGGTGGCCAAACCAGCCGATTGCCCCCACTACCACTATCGATAATTTATCGAAGTAAGAAATCTGGATAATGCATAAAAATGATTTCTTCATCGATCTATTTTCATAATATTTGAACTTTTTTAACTGACTTATCGTTAATCTATTTGAATTTAATTGGAAAATGTATTGATAGATCGCATCTTCAGGATAAGAGTCCATTATTGTTCACAACATTTACATTCACTCCTGAAGATGATGGTGATGATGGATCACTGCTAAACACGGGTGTTCTCGGAACGAGAGTCGTAAGGCCGTCATTCTGATACTTCATCAAAATTGACCAAAACAAAATGTTCCGAAACAAAATTTACCCATATCGTGAGGTCGTAAGTCGACTTTCGATCCACGCCGTATCGATACAAGTTTTTGCCAGCATGTTACGTGTGAGTTTACTTCGGTGACAGCTTTATTTATAAATCGTATAACCAGCTTCGATTAAGTCAAGTACACCGGCAAATGCGACGCAACAACTCCATATCTCCATAAATCGTTTCAATTATGATTTGATTGGTTACGAAACAAATTTTCTTTTTTTTGGACAAACCAGTCTAGTGTCGTAGTGAATAGTCCAGTGTTTTAGCCAAGCTAGAAAATATAATGAATATTTTTTGATCACAGGGATTCCAGTTTATTTATAATACTAGTGGAAGCCCGCAGCTTCGCTCGCGTGGAATTAGACATAACAATAGTTTCGTTTACACCTATAATATTATAGATATAGCCTATGTCAATCAGTGAAGATGCAGCTTTCTAATGGTGAAAGAATTTTTGAAATCGGTCCAGTAGTTTTTGTGTGAAAACATTACAAACAAATCTTTCCTCTTGGGCGGGATGCGTAATTGCATTTCTCAGCGATAAAAAAAAAGGCATAACGTTCTGGTTAACATGAAGGAATACCTAGAAAATAGGTTTTCACTCAGAAAAGTTTTTGCAGTAGGTACTAGATTTAAGTATAGATTTAATTTAATAAAATTTTTACTATTAATAATTATACTTAGTCACATTATAAAAATTTATTAATCCGCATGCTTTATCGATTCTTCATAGAAATATAATAATAATCTTTGCATCTTGTGCGCTTACGCACGATAATTATTGTCTATAAGGCTTTTTCTTTTATGGCTTTCGCAAAGGGTCTTCCAAACCATGATTAATACCGTATGATGACCACACGCGGATGTCACGACGGCGTCCAACGAGAGTGTGGAGGTGACTAATGCATTTTATTCATTAAACTGGTGATTAATAATTGGATACGATATAATTATTGAATTATAGAACAGTGTACGCTTTTTGTCGTATGCTCGTTTGCTACCTATCCGCTGCTATGAGAACTATCCATCCATCCATCAACCCATCAGCCTTTTTGGGTCCACTGCTGGACATAGGCCTCCCTCAATCGTCGCCACTCCTCGCGATCCTGCGCCCTCTGAAACCAACGGTTTCCCGCTGTCTATGAGAACTCTGATAGACCCTAAGCAAGACCTTTTCAACTGGAACAGAATTAGCCACCACCACCAAACCACTATTACATGATACAAATGGTACATGGTACCTTGGGTAGGTGACCCTGGGCTGTTTTATGTTAGGAGACATCAAACTCCGATGGTTTAGGTGGTGCATGCTTGAGGAGAAATGTCATCCACAGCACCACAATCTTTTCTTTGTGGTGTTAGGCACGGTTCTCCTCTTGGAATGGGAGTGGTTAGGCCATAGCCCTCCACGCTGGTCAAGTGGGGTGGCAAGGTACGTGGCGCGTGCCGCTTGAATTTGACCCGAGTGAGACGCCAGTTCGATAGCCACTAGGGCCTAGTGGCTATCGAACTAGGCTGTTACCGCTTCATATTCACTACTAGTGGACGCCCGCAGCATAGCTCGCGTGGAATTCGACATAGATAAGATTATTATATAGCCTATGTCACTCGGTGAAGATGCAGCCTTCTAATGGTGAAAGAATTTTTGAAATCGGTCCTGTAGTTTTTGTGTGACACACACACATTACAAACACATGTTTCCTCTTTTTATTATTAGTATAGATACGTCATTGTATGCGTAATTAGTGGGTAGAGCAACTACTTTATGGTTAGTATTAGAAATTATTATGTCATTACTCTATGTACGTACTTCTGGCGCCTGAATTACGAAGTGCTATTTAGTAATCTGTGGCCTGGGTTCGATTCCTGGTAGTCATTTACATGAGTAATGTACTCCTATTGTGATCGTCACTTGTTCAATGAATTACGTAGCAGATTATTCAACGCCCCTTCGACGTATGAATTTATTTGTAGTAACTGATAATTGTAGCGTGCTCAGAATAGTGATTGAATGATCTAATTATAAACCCACGTCTAGACATAAATACGATTACAATTAAAAGTAGGTATCTAGACGTGTTGTAGCGTCCATAGCCCAATGGCTCGCGTCGATTCAATGGGATCGAAAGAGTTAAGCAACGACGGGCGCGGTCTGTTTGTGGATGGGTGACCGCTAGTGGCAAAATTTCATGGACCTTACCGTGCAATGAGATTACACAGTACAGACATGGACTACATTTTTGTCCTTACTCTATGGTACAGGTTAACAATGAGGATTATAAATTATAGGGATGTAATAAATAAGGAAGTAATATAACATTTACCAAATTATATATTATATAAATATATTAACTAAATAAAATAAAATTAAAGTTACTAGTACCAATGTTATTTTTGTATATGTATCAGTGGAAAATTGATAAAATGATAAATGAAATGCTTTCGAATTAATGACAAAGTTTATTTTTCTTCCCCATTTGATTTAACTTTGAAACTCACAACAATAGAGAGAAGATTCCTACAAATGTAATTGTACATAAATAATGAAATTAAGTTTGAATCCAACTGCAAAACTAAGCTTCGATATTCTCAGAATCGTGACAACTGATTCATTTCGTTCGCCTGTTCTGTTATCCCTTTTTAGTGGGTCAAGGTGACGTATGGGCGTGTTAAGGAGAAGAAATTGAGTCAGTAACCCAAGGTCGTAGTGTTGTGTGTTATGTGATTTAAGTTGGAAAAAAAAGTAAATTACACGAACAGCGAGACTTAAAATGACACATACAATAATACTGTTAATTAAGTGGATTCTCCACGGAATAATCAAAAAGTATATTTATAAAGATCAAGGACTAAGGCGTTGTGTGTCACATACTCGTACTGTAGCGTCTTTTTTTAAACGGTTTTATTTAGCTTGCCCTGTTTGTTTATATATTTTTATGTTTTAAGTTAGGTACTTTTAATGTTTTTAAATTCTATAAATATTTTCCCTCTAATACCGAGTTAAAAAAAATGATTGAATTGTACCACGAATTGTGATCCCATATCACTTTTATAGTAAAGAGTTGGTGTTATATAAGTGTGTATAGTTAAAATAATTTAATACGAAGACAATCATAAGTCGCTACTGCGTAACCCTTAAAAGCGACGCGACATGTAGGGTCAGTCAGCATAATCGGCCCGCATCAGGTTGCCGTTGGGGCTGGCACGAACCCGTCGTACAAGTGACGCTGCTAGCATTCCCTGTATGGCCCAGACGAAAGGTACAGTCTATGCAGTCTTCGGTCGAAAATCTTCCAACAAATACATAAGTCCAAGGCATCATTGCAGTTCGCTGCGACCCATAGACGTCCCACTGCTGGGCACGGGTCTCCCCCACAGACGCAGGAGGTGTAGAGCATACTCCACCACGCTGCTCCAATGCAGATTGGTGGAGGTGGATCATTGCAGTACAACATGCCAATTCTTCAAGCTATGTTGACTCATGTAAGTTTTGTAATAAATTCGACTCGTGCCGTTTTTTCCTCGGCAAATAAATGACTGCGGTGGCCCCGTTTCGTAACGAATCATGGTTTTCCTTATGAGGGAATCGGTGTTAATTATTCAATTTATCACAAATCATACTATGTATCACATACAAACATTAAGGACTAACTTGCAGAAGGGATAACTCTCGTTAGCCACGTTAATGAATATTCTATATTAATTGGAACAGCGCTAAAAATTTTACAATTGGTTTTATATGGTATTTTATATAATAAACAGGAAAAAAAAGATAATTGACGGGTAAATTAACGTAATAATTACTAATTAATTTACGCTCAACTGCTGCAACCCGCGGTTTCGCCCGTGTGAAATTTAAATTACAAATACACACACAGAAAGGATAAAAGAAAAGGAAACACAGTACCTATCGGGATAAAAATATCCTACATGCTAATCTAGGGTGTCAGCTTCCTCCATGTCAAATTTTATCAAAATTGGTCCAGCCGTTTGAGCGTGAAGAAGTAACAAACATCCAAATATACACTCACAAACTTTGGCCTTTATAATGTTAGTGTGATGTACTGTTTAACAGTCAGACATACTAAACTTAACGATAGGTAGTTACGTAAGGTACCAATATAGTATTTGTATTGCTGTGCCCCCGGGGTGTCAATTGCATAGTAGGTAATACAAATGCATTTACAAAATGATCATTGCAGTCGCGTCACGACGCGCTACGTGCAATCACCATTACATTGTCTCAATGTTAATGTAATTTTGTTAATAACTACAATTTTTTGAAATTTATTGCCATTTATACTCGGGTCTACCTTCAATATTTACTCAAAGTCAAAATTACATTGTTGGTCTCAAACTGAGGTGTGAGGTTCGATTCAATCGAATCACTGTTTATTGTTTAATATGATGTGTTTATTTATGATCATGATGATACTAGTAATTTTTCGCTCGACACGCGACGGTCGAATCAAAAGTAGAGCTCCTAATTTGTAAATATTTGAGTGGCAATAAGTATAATGTTACTTACAGTAATGACATGTTAACTGCTCGACATGACAGCGCCATGCTTAAAGGAGACACGCCATCCTGCGCCCAAACAGAATATTCAAGCAAGGTACAGAGAGGCATAAAAGTGTTTACAACAAACTACAAACACTCTTCGAATTTATATGCAAAGCTAGAGCTCAGCTATTAAGGATTCGCTGCCACCCATAGACGTCCCATACGAAAGTACACTGATCAGTACAACACATTTTTGAAAGGCAGTTTTATTAATAGCTAAGTGAATAAGAGTATAACACTGGTACTACGACTACTCAGTCACTTGAAGCCGCGACTGTACTTCCTTACTTAAAAAAACATTTTTCCTTTTTTTCATTCGTCGAAATCATTGAAGTATACATAAGTAGATGAAAATAAGCCTACGAATGTTAATGTTTGTGTTGTCAAACAAATAATACATTTCTGCAGGAACTAATGGAAAGTCAACAGTAATGGATGTTAAAACATTTATTGCAATGCTAATGATAGCTTACTGCACAGGATGTGCTGTTAATAACGATAATCTAGATATGATTGTATCGTTCGTTGTATTTCAAGAGAAACCCAGTGCTGTATTGACACCTAATTTGTGTTGGAATAAACGTAAGTTTAGTATTTACATATTTCAATTATTGTTATTCAGCCTACGATGACTTTTACCAATAAATTATTGCATCCAACGATCTATAACCACAGCAGTTATTACATGGTAGAATGTCGCATTGCATAGCCCTGATATTCTCCCAATATTCCTAAAATATGGAACCCATTTAATAATAATAAATAATTAAAAATGTATATTATTAATATTAATAATAATTTCCTTATTCATTTTTTCTTATGAAAAAATGAGTGCATCACGAACATTGGTCAAAATGAAACAAAGACGATGAGCAACTTTTAAAGTTTTGTAAATTTTCAGCAAATTAATATCATTCATAATAATATTCCTAAAATATGGAACCCATTTAATAATATTAAATAATTAAAAATGCATATTATTTTAAATTTAAATATTAAAGGAAATTAATATTAATATTAATTAAGTAATATTAATAATAATTTCCTTATTCATTTTTTCTTATGAAAAAATGAGTGCATCATGAACATTGTAATGAAACAAAGACGATGAACAACTTTTAAAGTTTTGAACATTTTCAGCAAATTATTATCATTCATAATGTTCTCGAATGTTCTTCATAATGTTACTCGAAGGCACGTGAAGTCTGCTAATCCGCACTTGGCCAGCTCGGTACTAAGGTCTAATCCCTCCCATTCTGAGAGGAGCCTGCCCAACAGTGCGATGAAGAAAGAGTTGTGGTGGTATATGACCCATTCATGCTTTCTTTAATCAGATGAGGCTCTATCCCTGGCGAAGAAATTAAACGCTATCGGTGTTCCCGTTTCTCCGTCCCTGCAACCGAATGCTTCGGAATACTTCCTTCATCATACCGTGGCTGTGGTGGACCTTGCCTGCCCTGAGACCGACAGATTCCTCTCAACGGTACGGTGGAAGTACGAGTTATATAACGAGTATTGTCCAGAGTATTGTAAAAGAAAACGATACGGGTCACATGCGACCGACTTAGTGATAGATTTTTTTTAATGACTCAATAACGCCCTAAATGGGTAGGCTGAGTTATGTAGTATACCCGACTTGACGGACCAAGTAAAGGAAATATTAGGTATTTTATCAACAATTTAATATTTAAAATTATATGTTTTATTTTAGAAGTTCACGGTTACCATTAAAAGCCAATCCCGCGAAAACTAAACTCAGTTAAAAGGTAGATACAGATAGGACTTGTGCGGAGACCCTAAAAGTAGCTGGTTTAGAGTTTAATAAAATTTCTGTCATGTAATTAATAATTATTGTTTTTTAAGCAATTTTATGTTGTGTGTTGTTGTTGTGGCTAATTAAAATCTAAACTACAAACTAAAGCATAAAGAAAAGAAAAAACTTTTAGATGTAACTTAATTAAAACCCAATAACATTTTGCCACCAGACCAACGGACAGTATCTAATTATTGATTATGAGATAATGACATGCTTGTATTGATGTATTGAGGTGTGCAGGTATTTATAATTTATCGGTACATATATGATTTGCATGCGACGTGCATCTCTGTAGGTGATCTAAGCGTTCGACCCGCAAATAAAAGAATGACTGTTTGTTCGTCGTGTTCGCGACGCAACTTATTGTAACCGACTTAAAAAGGAGGAGGTTAATAATTCTCTGAACTTTATTATTATTAATAAAATTATTTCGAGCATATTTTGCATATTTAATAAGAAAACATTTATCTCTTATCATACGTTGGATCAATTCTGAATGGTCCGGTTGGCTTATACAACGCGAGCATCTTAAGGTTGGCAGCAACTGGTGTCTGTGACAAGCATTCAACAGAAAAATACTAAATTGAATTGAATTGAATTGCGGATTGGCGGAGGTTAGTGGTCAACCCAGTGTAGAATGTTCTCAAGCCACTCGAATGTGTTCAACAAGGCTCAACGATTGCTTTTACAATTTTACATTTTATTTACATTTATATTTCACAAAACAACTAGGACCGAAGGCTCAACCTGCCGAAGCACCGAAGCGCCCATAAAATTATGCCACTAGAAGTCACCTATCCACAAACCGTCCGCACCCATAGATGATCTCACATACTATCGGCGCGAGCAATTGGGCTATGGACACTTCATTGACTTACCCTTATTTAATCCACTAGGTAAGTGAACAGGGCTACTTCAGATCTCCATTCAGATGGCTACTTATTGAAGAACCTGGTGAAGACAGCATGGCAGTTTTGAAAGCCCTTGCAATGCTTGTGGACAGCGATGTCGTCATTGCTAAGAGACAAAGTGACGAGGAGATCGTACTAACTGAAGGTATGACGTAGGTGAAGAAGACAGTGGGAAATCGCTGGATTCAAGGAGGTCTATGTATAATAGGGGAATACGTAAATATGGGTGGACCAAGGAGTACCAAGTCATCTAGGGTTGCCACGAAATTTTACTTATAGCATAGGTACTGAAGACATTTCAGCTACTGAACCCAAAGAGTAATTAGAGAGGGTTCGGATGAAAATTCCACAGCGGCCTACAGACGTAAACGGCACGATTCTCCTTGGTCGAGCGTTTCCGTCGGAATCATGATTTTTTTAATTTAATTTAATTTACCTTACTCACAGCAAATAATACAACTACTTATGGTGTTATGGACGGAGAGCTGGCACCAATTTTTCGGTAGGTATTTGAGGCAAGCTGAAAACTTGTCATATACCTCTCCTATTATACCCCAACACGGAAATGCAGACCTGGCTGGTGAGTAGCGGGGCTAAATCAACCCCTGATTACATTTTTACTGATTATATTTTTTTCAAAATATTTTTGGACGTATCTGGCAATATTAAAACCCCAACTAAATCGTCTGGCTTATTTTTTTTTACATTCTGTAAACATTGGACTACAACTTATAAAAATTACATATTGCCTCAAATACCTTTTTGGAAATAAATTTTTTAAATTTTTTAAAATTCAGGGGTTGATTTAGCCCCGCTACTCACCAGCCAGGTCTGCATTTCCGTGTTGGGGTATAATAGGAGAGGTATATGACAAATTTTCAGCTTGCCTCAAATACCTACCGCAAAATTGGTGCCAGCTCTTGGACCATTAAAGCGTTTAACAAGATTAGAAGAGCCCCTTCTTGCGCATTTCTTTATACTCCTTCTCGGCATCATACGTCCTGTAGAGTTCAGCGTACTTCCTCTTCCTCTCATTAGCGACGGTCTGCTTGAAGGCAATGCCGCTGATGGCAGCCATAGTCAGAGAAATAATCAGGTTTCTCTTGATGTTGGAGTTGAGAAGTCCAGAGGGAATCAAGGTGCACTAATCTCTTTAAATATCAACGGCGATAGAGAGTCCTAGTATTCAAATTATTTCGCGAGTTCAAATTCTTTTAAGTAAGTAGGTAAAAATTAAATGTAACCTGTAATGAAACGTTCTCAACGTTCTCGAAGGCATGTGAAGAGCATTGCAAGAGGAGGTCCGTGCCCAGCAGTGGGACTACAAAAATGGTTGCAATTTTTTTTTCGAATGATCCTACTGATAGATGATGATGCAACGATCATGAGTTGAACATTGTTTCAGTGTACAGAATCTCTGAAAACTCCGATCTGATTTACATGACGCGAGGAATATGGCGTGCTCAGCCCTCATCCAAGAAATGTGATATCGCTAGTAGCACTATTCAAGCTGACCTTCAAAACGAAATTATAATATTGCCGGAGAAGAGACAGAGGCAAGGGAAGGTATCTTGTTCTCTTCACTCAAACGTCAAAGTGTAGCATGTAAAATATTTCATACAAAATATACGTAAAATATTTCATACAAAATATTTTATTAAAAGGCATACCTACGTTTTTAAATAGATTCTAATGAGTATATTGTATTTTAAGGGTTTGATCGAGAATAAGTTCGGTGTGATTGAAGATTTGAGAAGCACCAGGGTAATATCTGCGAGACGGCATAACCTGAGAAGGCATACCCTCACAATGGTTAATGTTATCACCGATAGCAACGAGACGAGACATCATATGGACGACAGATTGTAAATATTTTGTTTTTACTTACATTTTATTTGGTATAAGATAGCGGATAAATATGAAGGACTCATCCGCTGCGGCCAGTACCTAACTACTATAATAAACTTTGAACAAGACTCGAAAGAGTTAAACCATTTTGTAAAAAAAAATATTTTGTCATAGGTATTATACAAAGGAAGTAAAATGGAGATTTATATATAATTCATTATTACATTGTCAAATTTAAACTTACTGGGCATAATTACGTTCAAAGATTCCATATCTATATTATAAAAATGAATCGCAAAATGTGTTGGTAAGCGCATAACTCAACAACGCCTGGACCAATTTGGCCAATTCTTTTTTTTAAATGTTCGTTGAAGTCAAGGATGGTTTTTACGGCGGGAAAAATTTGAAAATTCATCCCCTAAGGGGGTAAAACGGGGGTGCAAAGTTAGTATGAAGCTTTGCCGTTTTTGAAGTTAGTGAATGTGTAACGCGAGCGAAGCTGCGGGCGTCCACTAGTATACTAATATTATAAAGAGGAAACATTTGTTTGTAATGTTATCACACAAAAACTACTGGACCGATTTCAAAATCGATTCTTTCACCATTAGAAAGCTGCATCTTCACTGAGTGACATAGGCTATTACTAGGTGTAAACGAAACTATTGATATGTCTAATTCCACGCGAGCGAAGATGCGGGCGTCCACTAGTAGTAGGTACGTTCATACATAATATCTACCAAGCTATTAAAAGACTTTTTTAATACAGTTGCTCAAAAAGTGGCGTATTACAGGGACGTTTAGCGTTCGGGAAGTGAGCTATTACACACTCGTGCTTTTTCTTTACCTTTTCCGAACTCGTGCGTTCTCTTTCCCAACTGTCAAAATAATGTCTATTAAAAAGAAAAAACCAACCACGAAGTTTTTACTAAAAAAAAATTCATAGAAGTTTTTATGATTCATGCAAATATTTCTAAAAAGAAGCTACTAATTTGTTTCAATATCAGATTTAATGATTTGATTCAATGAGTTAGGTTAGGTTTCACTTCATTTCATCGCATTAAATTTCATGTCAATAAAAAAATTCTACTGAAGACTTGGCTGTATGGGCATAATTCCCTTTGCCTACCCAGAATGGGTGAAGAAAACAAAAAAAAATCTCTGCAATACTCTGTATTCTTTTAAGGTTGGCGCCATTTTCCAAAAATGTTCTTTGCGAGTTTAGTTTGTGTTTTTATTATTTTATTAAATTGCTTCATTTTTTCGCAACTGTATTAAAAATAGTTGTTCAGTACACGTGCGGAACCGTCATTGCAACTTGTTCCGACTGTCAACCCTCGCCTTCGGCTCGGGTAGACATTTGTCGGAACTCTTTGCAATGACAGGCTTTCCGCACTTGTAGCGAAATATACTATTAAGACGCAAATCTTAACCGAAGATAATATTACTATTAAAATTACTCGTAAAGTAGATTTTATTGATAGGATAACTGGTCAAACTAGTTTTATCAAGATTTCGAATTGGTAGTTATTTGCATGTAAATAAGCAACCTTTTGTTTATGCCTTATCTAAGGTCTAAGATATGAAAGATAATAATGAATAAATCATTTCATTTTGCAATAAAAAACAGACATAGGCACAATATAATACTCATTAAAAAGCTCAGCTGTCACTGCTACCCACAGATGATGATGACGACTGCTGGACACAAGGCAAATCTGCGGGAGGTCTAGAGCATACTCCACCACCCTGCTCCAATGCGTATTGGTGGAGGTGTTAGTGGCCAACACAGTGTCGAATGTTCTCAAGCCATTCGAAAGTCTTCCAATTGTTTTCTGCACTGAAAACAACTGGAACCGACGGTTTAACGTGCCCTCTGAAGCACTTGCGCCCATGAAATTTTACCACGAGCTGTCCCCTATCCACAAACCGACCACGCCCGTTGTTACTTAACTGTGTCGATCACATTACAATACCTTAAAACAAATCAGTTAACACATCGTATCATCCTATCCCTAATTTGAAATAACATCAAATACTTATTTTAATTTTCCGTTCATAAGTACTGCATTCCTCTGTGCAAGACACCCACGTAACCGGTACGCTGTGGCAATGAAACTGATCTTCAGTGGTTCCTTTCAACATTCGAACATGTGTACATTCAAAATTAACCCATTATCGTCCGCGGGAGTTTTACACCCTGACATGCTTGCAAGAAATCAGCATATTTTTCACTATTCAAAGGAATCTCCACCAAGACTCCATAACGAAAATGTCATACATGGTGGTAAAGCTCTGCTTCGAGATGCTGAATGCGACGGAGAAACTCATCTTTACCCACACGTGGGGCTACCGGGACAAGAATGGCAACTGGCAGGGCGTCGTCGACCATCTGTTGAAGAAGGAGGCTGATTTGGGTAAAATTACCATAATGCTTAAGAGGTAGAAGTCATTGTATCATTAGTTCACCATCATCGTCTTCAGCCATTAGTGGTCCACTGCCGGACATAGGCCTCTCCTAAACGACGCCTAAGGCACAGGACCGGTCGGAGTGGCGTCGTATCACCAGTTAGGATATTATTTAAGATTTATGAGAACAAGCGTGCTGTAAGCTGTAAGCTGTAGATAAAATTGCTGCCAAATACTTCTACAATCTGACTAAAGGCACAAATTAATTGTGATAGCCTATATGCTTGCTAGACCTCTTCGCATCACTATCACTAAGTATATCATCCTAGAATGAAGGAAATTTAGGCTATATTTCATAAAACACTACCTACAGTATATTAGATGAAACACTTGACTGGGTGCAAATTCGCAGATTGCACACGCTTTTGAGGTCGTTATGGAACAATCTGAGGTAAGATCCTCAAATATAGGAAACTAGCTTGCAGCACCACCCATCCGCTGCCGCCCATGACACTTGTGACTGACTCTGAACAAGACTCGACTATTGGTTAGTCCAGTTAGCAGAGATAGTTAATTAGAACATTAGTTTGTCAGTTCGTTAGTGGGCACGAGGACTGGTGCAGGGACTTAGTGATAGTTAGTCCATTTAGTTGGTGTTAGTAATAGTTTAGTAATTTGTGGTTATAATCCAGTTAGTAATTGTTAGTTAGAGTCTCGTTCCAAGTCAGCCACAGACCACACATAGGTTACTCTTGAGCACTGAAACGGTCGCCTCTAAAAAAGTTTTACCAAACCTCACCTCTCCAATCGGTCCGGTTACTTTAATAACAATTATTACATCTCGAAGCTACTTGGTACCGTGACGGGTGATGGTACTGTCCCATGCGCACTCTATATGTAACATTGTTAATCCAGGAACCCTGACAATATTCACCCAAGAGCGCATGATGGTGATAGACTACATCGCGATGGTTGGTTCCACGGCAGTGCGGTTCGTGTTCCGCGAGCCACCGCTGGCACTCCTATCCAATATCTTCACGCTGCCTTTCTCCGGAGCTGTGTGGCTGGCCGTGTGCGTCTGCGTGCTTGCGTGCGCGCTCTTCCTATACATCGCCTCCAAGTGGGAGGCTTCCATGGGAACGGTAAGGCAACATAGCAGAAGTTATGTTGTTGTTTAGCAAGTCACAACTGGTGCAGCCAATAGTCTGTTTCTAGCCTAGTTTTCGCTGTGTGTTGTAGCTCACGTGTACGCTCTTCTTAAATTGCCTCCAGTAGGGAGGCTTCCATGAGAACGGTTTGTGAACATGACAGGAGTTCTGTTTGTCTCCTACCATTGGCACTGCAGGTGAACATCCTGCGCTGCGGACAAACAAACAGATTTTCGAAATGCAATTGCCATTAGGACAGAACAGGGTCATGCTGTGAGCAGCGTACCAAGCTGGCTTTTACACGACATGCGATATGAGAGTATAAGGTTAGCTAGTAAGAAAAAAAGTTTGGTAGTAGTCTGGTCACCCGTTGAACAGCCCGCTGAGATTGGTCAGACTCCTATTGCCTGGAGATTTTTTTTAAATTCTTATTTCTTATATATGTATTCTATTCTATTCTTTATATTCTTATTATTTCTTATTCTTATTTTAAAAATTTGAATTTCTTTGCTAACGGATAGTAGTATTCCACTTGACTTTCAAACGCATAGATACGTTATAATACAAGCAAAACTAAGCTACAGTTGTAAAGTCTAGATGCCATTTAAATTCCTGGTATGAATAGTAAGGTCCAATTCAAACTAACGAGTTACCTTGCGCAGTCCGTGCCTTGAGCATCCTTAACAACTGTTTATTCAATCAATGAACTGAACATGCCACAACAGTGAGTGTATTTGCATGTCTATTCTTGGATCTCAATTAGACCCAGATATTTTATATCCACTGACTAAATCGGAGATCTGAAGCCGCTCACTGAGCTTGCGTTGAGGATATTGTATTGAGAAATATACGTTAGACATACGTCGATAGAGTCTTATAGCTAAGACAAACTTCGATCAAAATCTTGGAGGAATACAAGTACAACCCCTACAAATGTGCAGTACTGAGTAGATGCCTATCATCAGTAGCTGAATGGTAGGCTTTCATGCTCGTTAGCTGTTCTAGCGCTTGAAAATTGGCAAGTTCATACATTGAATCACGAGCAACGAATGTGTTATACCCTCGATCTATTTAGCAAATTTAAATTTCTTATTCAACACATCATGGTCATAGAATAAAGAGTCGCTCCGCTCTATCATGGTTTTTCTGATCCGGTATTTCGCTGATAATGATTAAAGCTAAACAAGAGCTTTTTGAATCATATTAAAAAACGAGTATTTTCGAACGACACAGCCGATACAGCAATTTTCATTTTTTGAATAGTTTGATCGCAGCAAGTGGTTTCAAGCATATTGTCTGCGAAATTGATTCATAAAAACGATAATGCCTCGCGACGGAGCGATCAACGCGTAGTGAGCTATGTCACTTTAGAGGGGCGCGGTGGTGAGTGACCCTGACTGCCGAACCGCGGGTCCCGGATTCAAATCCCGGCCAAGGCAGATGTTTATTCCATAGATAAATATTTGGAATCGGGTCATGGATATTAAGTTGTTTTTTTTTCTGTGTGTGTTAAACCACACCAGCCGGGTTTGAGTGTGTGAGCTCTAAAGCTCTGTGGTGTGTAAACGCCTAACCGAATCTTATGATTGCAGAATCCGACGCAACTGAACGGCTCGTGGGCAGACGTGCTCATACTCATAATAGGCGCAGTTTTACAGCAGGGGTCCACTCTGGAGCCGAGATATGCTGCAGGTTGGTTTGTTGTTCAAGCATAGAATGAATCAAAAGGTCAAGAGTCTAAAAGATCATTTTAAAATATTTTTATAACACATTTGCTCGTAAAGGGTCTCTTATTACACCAATTTCAATATCGTAATGTATCTCATTACCGCACTTGTGCGGTAATGTAAAGTAAAACGCACTTGTGCGGTAAGTAATGATTTCTTTTTAAAAAGTTCACGGTTTATCAAGCAAGATGCTTCGTCTAAAACGAACGATACTTTTTCAATCTTAGCAAAGAGTTTTTATGTCAGAAAAGTGGTCAACATCTTATGAATAAAATTAAATTTGGGAGATAAAATATAAAAAATAAACAATTAATTCTTTAATTTAATTAATTTTGACAATAAATTACAATAATTTATCTGTATCAAAAACAAAAAAATATTAATTTACTTTATTAGTAATACTGGCTGTTTTTGTGTCTTTGCCTTAAAAAAAAAGTGCTGATGCGCGCGCATCGTTTTGTGAACAAGTAAAAATTAATCCGCGCGCTTTTTCTTTTCGTTGCATTGTTTTTATTTGAAAATGTCATCAAGTAATGATGAATTTATTAATTTATTTCCTCGCAAATATGTTATAAAACGTCGTATGACACACGTGCGCTTTGATAATTACAGCCTCTGCTTTCTTGTAGCCCTCGCCTACGGCTCGGGCTAGCAATATCGCCTCGGCTGTAATTTTCAACTTACCGCACTTGTATCATAATGTACTATTATGTACTTAAGAGACAACTTCGACACAATCAGTCTAGCAAGACTGAAGACTTCTTTCATGATGGTAAAATTTGATCAAATCTTTCGTTCCAATATTACACTTCAATATTACAAAATTGCTAGGTTTCATGCTATGTTAGGTCTATCATCTTCTGAAATAACATGAAAACCTAAGAGCAAGCCCGCTAAGATGTACCCCTATGGTACTGAAGCGAGACGAACCAAAAACCCAGCTCTATTCCTTCAGGAAGTTGCAGTATAGAAATCTACCTTGTGACTTCACACATCCCTGACTGCAGATGCAATGTTCCTTCTATTCGTCACCAACCACCTCCATGCCAGGGAGGTGTGTCATGCTGCTCCTCTTCGTGGCCCTCACGATCCTATACGCAGCGTACTCCGCTAACATCGTGGTGCTGCTGCGCGCGCCCTCTTCCTCCGTGAGGTCTTTGCCGGACCTCCTCAACTCCCCTCTCAAGCTCGGCGCCAGCGACTTTGAGTATAACCGGTACTTCTTCAAGGTTTGTCTTGCTTCATATGTTTTTTATTGACTAGAAATAATATTAATGTAGCGTCTTTCAATGGCTTGCGCCGATGATATGCGATCGATAGAGCTAAACGACGACGGAGTTGTGGATGGGACTACTAATGGCAAAATTTCATGGGCGTTATCGTTCTTTGGAGGTCATGTTAAGCCGTTGGTCCCGGTTGTTTTCAATGGTAAAAACTATCGTTCAGCCTTGTCGAAGACCTTCGTGTGGCTTGAGAACATTTGACACTGGGTTGCCCACTAACCCCTCCTATCTGCACAAGAGAAGCGTGGTGGAGACGAAAAGTGGGATGTCTAATCTCTACAAATAATTGAAACCACAGACTACATACTATAGTTAAAACTAAAACGAATGCAGTGATAAAATAAATATGCCATCAAAGCGATCCCCTGTAGCATGGTGCCCAGAACGCTGGCAGTGTTAACTCGCTGTACAGTTAAGCTTATTTTCTGAGCAAAAGAACTACACCTCACCTGGCGCAAGGATGAATTTAGCTGACATGTCCTTCATATGTGTTATACTAGTATGGATCCAATGTTTCGTTATAAGCCAAAAAGAGGACTGCCTTGCATCATTCCTATCTTTTTTAATTTCAATCTCAATCTCTGATAACTGAGAAATCTTGGTTTCATAGAATTTTATTTTTTAGAAACTGAATGAGCCAATACGAAAAGCTATTTACGACAAGAAAATCGCTCCCAAAGGAAAGAAACCAAACTTCTACAGCATGAAGGAAGGAGTGGAGAGAATTCGGAAAGTGAGTAATAGATTTTGTATTTTACTTCTCAAAAATGCAAAATAATGGACGCCTTTATAATTAAAGCCATAACCATTACCACTACAGGTGTAGCATAGTATACCAACCATGGACCCCTTTCCTCCTCCATGATACCAACACTGGTAAGCAAATGTTACCAATATTCATCAAAACATTATAGGATCCTTTTTTCACTTTTACTGTGCCTAAACCTCAGACTGTCTGAGCCCGAATATTCATTTCCAGGGTTTATTTGCATTCCACATGGAATCAAATCCCGGGTATCGCCTCATCCAAGAGACCTACCAAGAAGATGAAAAATGCGATCTGGTTGAAATTGACTACATCAACGAAATAGATCCCTGGGTGCCCGGCCAGAAACGCTCTCCGTTCAAAGACTTATTCAAGATCAAGTAAAGTATACATATAAATATCTTAAGTGTAATTTTACTACATTTAATTTGACACTTTATGACTATTATTCTATGACTTTATGAAGAAACTGCTGACCGAACCGGTACCCTCCATCTATATATATAAAAGGAGAAGGTGACTGACTGACTGACTGACTGACTGACTGACTGACTGACTGACTGACTGACTGACTGACTGACATATCAACGCAGGGCCTAAACTATAAGGGTTAGAAACTTGAAATTTTGCACAGGGATTCCTTTTATAACGTAGGGGAGCACTAAGAAAGGATTTTTGAAAATTCACCCCCTAAGGGGGTAAAACGGGGGTGCAAAATGAGTATGAAACTGCCGTTTTTGAAGTTAGTGAATGTCTAATTCCACGCGAGCGAAGCTGCGGGCGGGCGTCCACTAGTTGCTTACATTTTTGTACCATGTATTTTCTAAAGAGAATCACCTTAGAGAAGAAGCTCTAAGCTCTCACTGCTACAACTACAAACATTTTCAATTTTTGCTGTTTCCTACAACAACAAACTGTCCTGTCTGCCGCTGGCTGTTGAAATTCAGCAAACAGTTTGACCAGCTGTATGTTTTGACCTTTATATGCTTTGCTGTATTGGATTTGCTTTGACTTCTGTTCAGCCCCTTACAATCGACTTGCTGTTCGTGGAATAATTTTCAGCCATTTATCCAACCATTCACCACCACCATCTATGGAGAGTGTGGGGGAGGCCCGTGCCCTATAGTGGAACGTCTATGGGTTGTAGCTACCACACCGTCGCGTCGACTTGGCCTGCTCATTGCTACTTCTGTTCGTTATGCTATGTTACACTAAACCAATTCTATCACCAGCTTCATCAAGATCCGCGAGTCGGGCGTGCAGTGGTGCAACCACCGGCGGCTGCACGTGCCGCGGCCGCGCTGCTCTGGCGCCATCTCCACCTTCAGCAGCGTCGGCATCACCGACATGTACCCCGCCATCATGGCCACGCTGTATGGCATGCTGCTGTCCCCAGCTGTTCTGCTGCTGGAGATTATGTATCGACGGCTGTGAGTATCCTCCGGCGCCGCGTCCACCTTCAGCAGCGTCGGCATCACTGACATGTACCCCGCCATCATGGCCATGCTGTATGGCATGCTGCTGTCCCCAGCTGTTCTGCTGCTGGAGATTATGTATCGACGGCTGTGAGTATCCTCCGGCGCCGCGTCCACCTTCAGCAGCGTCGGCATCACTGACATGTACCCCGCCATCATGGCCATGCTGTATGGCATGCTGCTGTCCCCAGCTGTTCTGCTGCTGGAGATTATGTATCGACGGCTGTGAGTATCCTCCGGCGTCGCGACCACCTTCAGCAGCGTCGGCATCACCGACATGTACCCCGCCATCATGGCCACGCTGTATGGCATGCTGCTGCCCCATATATTAGGGGTTTTCTGTGTGCTAACGAAGCTCCAAGATTTAGTCGTTCTTCTTACTGTCGATTCACACCCCTACCGGTTCGGCAGTCAGGGTCACTCCACCGCGCCACGGAGTCATTAACTCGGGTCACAAAACTGATGTCATTAAACTATTCTATTTTCTTACAGGGTGCGGTTGCGACAAAACAAAAAGATGGAAAGGGGAAACTACTTTTTAGAACATTGATTTCATAATTAAAGTCTACTAGTACATATGTACGCGATGTAACAGAAGTACATACTTATATGATGCACAAGCACCATGCATTTATTTTCACGCGGTAATAACTGCGGCAGTTTTTTAGGGTTCCGTACCCAAAGGGAGAAAAACGGAACCCTATTACTCTGCCTCACGTGTTCGTCTGACTGTTTTAGAGCTCTATCTCTTGAACGGAAGTAGGTACCTGATTTATTTTTTAATTAACCGGAAAAGCCTGAAAGGAGCATGGCCGCCGCCGATACCACTTAACTTGGCCCAAGAATTAGTAAGCAATAATAGTGGTATTTCGGGTTAAAAATTCGGGTCAAAAATAGTCAGAATTACTTGTAAAAGTGACATGCCTGGTAATCTGGAGCCGATATGCCCTTTGTTATAATAAGTAATTGTAATTTAGTTGGCTTTTTATTGTATCCACAGACTACATTACTATGTTACTTTTGTTTTACTGATTACGTAAGTAATAGTAATAGTTTCTATAGTAACAGTTAATTTAGATTATTAAAATAATAAGTTAGGTATTCGTGTTTTATTCGTTAAACCAAGAACTAAAGCTTACCCATGGTAATTAGAAGTGATAAAGGGGAAACGTATGATTTGGTAGAATTAATTATGAAAATGACATGCAACGAAATGCAAGTTAACGTAGAAAGTAGTACATCTTGAATACTGAATAAATAATATGGAACGAAACAACATGTGTCTCATGACTATTGCTCTGGATTTTGATAACTAATTCTACATATTAGGTAATGTATATATAATAAATTCATCCTAGATTAAAGGTAGTCTAATCTTTCAACCTACTCTCTATATAGATATCAAAACCTCTTGCGGCTTATGATATGTCATTAGATAGGTATATTACACACACCTATTCTATGTGGTGGAGTATGCTCTAGACCTCCCGCATCAGGGTCTGTGGGGGAGACCCGTGCCCAGCAGTGGGACGTCTATGGGTCGCAGCGAATGTAAAATAAGCACATATTAAATATCAAAAATGTCTTCAATACACAGACAAAAAGGCATTTAAGAAATCATTGGATCCTTATAAGCAAGCGGTGTATTTAAGCGACCGTCCGTTAATTCATAGATATTAGTTCTCGCTCGTTTGAAACGTTAATTAAAACTATGAAGGGGCTCGTATTAATCGGCTGTTTTGTTTTGTTGTGGAGCTTTGGAGTCAACCAGACTTTTGCGACTACATTCGGTCTTGTAACGAGTTTCGTGAAAAATGAACAAAAGCCGACGGTTTTAATTACAATGAGCTTGTGTTGGGACAAACGTACGTAGAATTTTTGGTTTGTTTGTTTGATATGCGAAAAATTGCATAAGAACATGGTAGACCGATGGTTTTTCATGAGCAAATGTTAATATGTAGTTTTTAAAGCAATTTTGATCCGGTTGGAAAGGTGTGGATCCCGCTTAGTACACCGGTGTGGTGGCACTTAGGCGACCATCTTAGTTCTCAAGGGTATCAACCCATCTGTGACTAACTTGGAACGAGAATTTTATTTACTGGATTATTACCAACAACTAGTTGTTATACAGGTTTAACTATAGCATAGAGTATAGTGTGTAGTCCGTGACTATAGTCTCTGCCCCAGTCCCCGTGCCCACTAACGAACTGACCAACTACTGTTTTTTAGTTATTAATTATTAGTCATTAGAGTCTTGTTCAAAGTCAGTCACAGTTGTCATGGGCGGCAGCGGCAGGATGGGTGGTGCTGCAAGCTCGGTTGCTCTCTTACATCCATAAAAAAAGACTTCTATTCTTCAGTTATGGATTACATGATAGAAAAGGAGCGAAGAGAGAAGATTAGTTTACTTAGCAGACTGAGGGTGTTACTAAGAATGTTAGGTAGTTGGTCAGTTTGTTTTAGTTATGAGAACTGAGTGTCAGTTAATCCTATATTTGTGTAACTTTTTAGCTTGTACCATACAAGCTAAAAAGTTAGAGTGTTCTTAGTTCGATTTAATTAGCTTATATCAAGTTGTTGGGTCCGAAAATTAATGTTTCAATAGTTATTGAACAAAGTGTGTTTGCCACAGATATGCAAATTGCGCTGCAGAAAAAAATGTTAAAGACTAATACGAGATTTTCAACGCAGTTCACAGACAAAAATCCTTACTGCTACCACAATTTGCTTTTCCTAGCTGATCTCGATTGCCCTGGTGCGATGGAAATCCTGAGAGTGAGTATTTAATAGACTTTTGAATGAAGGATAATACGCACTTCAGAAATCAGGCACTGCAGAAAGTCACTAACAGAAACCAACATAAGAGGACTTCCAAATATTTCTATAAATGGCTTTGAGAACATTATGGCATTCGCACAACACTTAGGCCTTCAGATTTCCTCACCTTAGCCGTTGTAGCAGGTAAAACATTGCATAACTTAAAAAATCCATTAGTTCAGGTCACTCGGATTCGAACCAAGACACTAATAAATATAAAACACGTCTGTATTTACACGAAGAGTTAGGTAGCGGTGTGATGTGGTACACCCACATTTCACCAGTTATGTTTAGGTCCCATGTAATAGGACTAGGCACAAATCGCACAAATCTTCGAGCTGCTACCGGTAACATTCAAGTTAGAAAAATCCAATTGTTGCCTTAATTTTGGTTAATTTTCACCAATTACCCAGTCGACTTACCTCCGATCTCCGTATCGCTGGCTGGTGTTGAGTCAGCCTAACGCTAGCCAGAAACGAATGCTGGAAGAGCTGCCCATATTGCATGACGCCGATTTCGTATTGGCAGAGAGAAGTGGGCCTACGGTGTACACATTGACTGAACGTAAGTATCTAATTGTTTTGTACAAGATATAACAATTCAATCCATGCATAAGCATTTCAGAATCAACAGCTGGAAGCGTAAGCTTTAAATTATATAAATTTGCTATAAATATTATGAAATTATTTGTTATTTAGATTAGATTCTACAATTTATCCGATCTTGGAGTAAGCACAGATTACTTATTAGTTACTACAACGCCATGAGCCTCATTTGGGACAATGTTATAGGTACATAATTACATATTCTGAGATTT
Source organism: Carterocephalus palaemon (assembly GCA_944567765.1). NCBI lineage: Eukaryota > Metazoa > Arthropoda > Insecta > Lepidoptera > Hesperiidae > Carterocephalus > Carterocephalus palaemon. The sequence continues at coordinate 2,255,123 of OX155655.1, read as the reverse complement.
CAGTATACAAGTCAACTCCGAATGGTTCTTTGATATACACCCCCAGAGGTTACTTCAATGGCACTTTAGTGGACACCAGACGTCATACAGAATTCTACCGGAGAAGGAAAAATGTATACGGCCATCCCTTGACCATGTCTAACGTGATACAGGACAGTAACACGACGATGTACCATTTGCCTAGAGAAGACAGGTTGTAAGTTGTCTCTCATATCTATTTGATAATCAAAAGTGATTGCCAGAAGTTTGGTATTGGTCCTTGCTACAAGACGACAGGATTTCTATTTTATTTTTTAAATTTCGTTATTAATATTATCATGCCCTTTAATTTTTAAGAGATTATTGAATTAATTGATGATATGATGAATTTAAACGGCTGTCTAAATCAACGAACCAGTTACCTGTCCACCACTCCATCATTGTTTGGATAAAAAATGTCTAATCTTCACTTTTAATCGAAATTCTTGTGTTCTACAGGGCCCGTAATTCTGAATTGTATTAACTAATATGGATATGAATCCAGTAGGACCATTAAATATTATTAGGTACCACCTTCTTTTCTTCACTAAAATCCTGAGTCTAGTCTAGTCTTCTCTAAATTCCTAAAAAATAAAAAATGTTAACGCTTTGTTAACCACAAATTAAGCATCGGTGGCATGTCTGTTTTTTGAGAAGTGTCATATTTTGTAAACAATCTCAAAGTGTATCTTTGTCGTAATTTGTGAATAAAAATAAGATACACACAAAATTAAAAGTATTAACAACTTAGAATAAAATAATTTAATGCTAAAACTAAATTCTGTGTTGGTATTATTTATTAATATTTTAAATTAATATTTCAATAAAAAAGCCGTAGTATGTAGTGCCAAGATGGTTTACCAAATAAAACAACTCAAGCAAAATGGAGTTCAGGCATACGAATAGGTTCATCCTACGAATAGGTTCACCCTACGAATAGGTTCAGCCTACGAATAGATTCACCCTACGAATAGGTTCACCCTACGAATAGGTTCACCCTACGAATAGGTTCACCCTACGAATAGGTTCACCGCTTCTTCCCAGGGAGCCTCAATTCGACGTGATGACAAAGATAGCGTGGAGCAACGTTCGACTGGGCTTCGAGATGCTGAACGCGACGCCACGGTACATCTTCTCCCATCGCTACGGCTACAAGCAGAACGGGACGTGGTCCGGCATGATCGACGATATTTACAGCGGGAGAGCGGAACTAGGTACTGTATCCCAACTTACCCATGGCTGTGTAGAATGCTAAGCAAGTAGTGAGAAGATATAAAAAATTAGAATCCTCCAAGTGTTCTCTCGGTGAGATCTGACAAGGCAACGTTATTTTAAAAAAATATGCCCATAAGGGTGTAAAATAAACATAGGGTAACACATACGGATTCATTACAATTTGTGGAGCTAAAGTTAACGCGTTAAGAAGAATCTTTTATTATGTCTAATGCCAAATTAAAAAAATAAAATTATCTCTATTGCAGGCACCGACTGCGTAGCCAACACAGAGCGTTTACCCGTCGTGGTATACACTGACACCATCGCTCCTTACGGCGTCAAGTTCATATTCCGGCAGCCCCCGTTGCCATACGTTGCCAATATCTTCTCTCTTCCCTTCTCTGCTTCTGTCTGGATAGCGTTGGCCGTTTGTACCATTCTGTCAACGTTCACCTTCTACTTGGCCAGTCGATGGGAGGTTCGCTATGGAAAGGTAAGCATAAGAAGTCATAAGTGGCTACTTAGGTAGGCACTTGCAAGCGACCACGCGGGAAAATGAAGAAACCTATTTATTTAGGTCTCTTCAGATATCATCTCTTTACAAGTAAACAGTTATTGTGAAACCGGATTTTGTGATAGGTACGAGTATTTCCAGCTATTAAAACAAAGCAAATTAGATCCGCTTCCACTACCACAACTCTTTCTATGTGCAAGTTTCTCCACTTGGAGTGGGAGAGGTTAGTGTTTAGTCCATCTCGGTAGCCAAGTGCATATTGGCAGACTTCACATGCCAAGCACGGCGTTGCTTAACTCGGTGGATCACATAATCGACGCGAGCCTTAGGCTATGCACGCTAATAAATGTTTGCAGAGTACAACGCAACTCGACGGAACCTTCGGGGATGCCCTGCTCTTGACCATGAGTGCTCTCAGTCAGCAAGGATGTACTATGGAACCTAGGAGGATCTCAGGTAAACTAATCTTATAATAGAGCCTTCATGTTTCTTGATCAAGCAAACGACTGTAGCTCAAGATTTTATCACATACCTGTTTTATTTATTAAACTAAAAGCAAGGAGATATTTATACACCAAACACTTTTAAACTAGGTTTCTCTTAATCGCTCATCACAAATTATCACTATTCACTATACTATATTATATTCACATCATTGATTGAGTCTTAAAATGAGAAGCGTCAGCAATTTTAGCATGGACTATGCTAAACGGTGGCCGGTATCCAGATTGGCTGACTTCACACGCCATCGAAAACACTTTTATGAACTCTGAGGCTTTCAGGTTTCCTTTTAATGTTTGTATTCACGCCGTAGGTGTAATTTAAACAATCACCCTTAATTACTACGCTTTCTCCACTCCTAACAAAAACTACGCTCACAAAATTAACATGAGTGCGGCGTGCTTGTCCACTAGGAAACGGCCGCTTGTACAGTGTACAACATAAGGTTATAGGGTCGTGAGGTGAATGGAGCCCACAGAATACTTAATAGTACAAACGAGTAACATATTGTTACGAAGGCACAGGGAAGCTAGCGCCATCTAGCGCCGCTGGTGGAACCACTCAGTGAACGCATAGACAACGTGATATCCCGACTCGATACTAGATGGCGTTAGTGGGCCTGTATTCTCGCGTGTTCGGGAACACGCGGTATCTTTCCAGAATCGTCTAGTACTCGCGACGGCACGTATAAATAGTCGCGGGGAGCGCCGCGAGTTCAGTTCAGTTCGAGCTTTCGAGGCGACTTCGAAGTGAAAACTAGTGATACCGGAGTGAAACAAGTGAAACCTACGACTTGGCTTACGACCTAGGACATCGTTAGTGCTTTGTGTTTGGACCTAGTGCATTGTGTTGGACCTAGTGTTTAGTGTTTGACCTAGTGCTTTGTGTTAGTGCTAGTGAATAAAGTCTTCATTGAGTCAGCAGGTCTTTCTCTCCAAATCCTTCGAACCCTAACACGTAACAACTGGTGTCGGAAGTGAGATTTGGAGATGCCATTGACTCCGAGAGAGGACTTACAGGAGGGCGTCAGGACAAGGGCACAACGAGCTGCGGAGGCCACAACTGGGGACCAAGCTCCGCCCACTGTGGGCCAAGCCCCGCCCACTGGCCCCGCCCACCTTGCCACGCCTACCCAACAGGCCACGCCCACCAGTGACACCGAAGCTTCTACAGCCCCTCTTCAATTAGGAAGTTTGTTTGTATTAATTCGGGAAATGAAGGAATCACAAGATCGCAAGCTCGGTGCTTTACAAGAGTCACAAGAACGCAAGCTCGGTGCTTTGCAAGAGTCACAAGAACGCAAGCTCGGTGCTTTGCAAGAGTTTCAAAAGGCTGAAATCAGAGCGATTCGAGAATCACAAGAGCAACAAAAAGACCTCCAAGAAAAAGCGCTTCGGGCTATAAATGATGTTAGTGACACGGTGATTAAGCTTCGAAAAGATGTCGACATGGTGGAAGAACGAGTTACCGGGTTGGGATTGGATGTGGAAAACATGAAAACCGGCCTCACTGAATTACAGAAGAAAGTAGTGCGCCTTGAAACCACGGGAGTTGCGATGTCTAGTGGAACTACCGTAGTGGCGCAAGGACCAAGAGTGAAAGTGCCACCATACGACGGCACTACTTCTTGGAACGCCTATCGTCAGCAATTCCAGACTGTTGCTGCTGCCAACGGATGGACGGAAGAACAATGCCTGACCGCTCTCACTGTTGCGCTCAGAGGGCAAGCTTTGTCGGTCCTGGAAGCACATACAGGAAATGGGTTCCAAGACCTGATGGAGGCACTTGAATCCAGATACGGGGAGCGACACCTGGAGCACGTGTTCCGTGCCCAACTGCGTGACAGAGTCCAACGCTCAGGAGAAGGACTACAACAATGGGCGTTGGAAATTGAAAAACTTGTCAGGAAGGCACACCCAGGAGCCGACACCAAGATGGTGGACACGAATATTGTGCAAGCATTTGTCGACGGAATAAAAGACCTGGAGGTCAGAGCTGCAGTGAGGCTTCGTCACCATACCTCGCTAAAGGAAGCATTGGCGCATGCCTTGGAGGTCGAGGCGGTTCGCCATGATATACGGCACACCCATAAGATCCGCGAGGTCTCTGAGGAAGTCAAGGAGGTTAAGGCTCCTACGAAGAAAGCTTTTGGAGCCATGTGCTACAAGTGCGGCGAGAGGGGCCATCTTCAGCTCAACTGCCCGCAGAAGGAGACCCAGATGGCAAGGATGAAAAGGCTCGAGGAACAAATAGAGGAGCTGAAGAAACAAGGGGCTTCGTCCCCTGCCCGGGATCAGGGAAACGAATAAAAGCCAGGACTAAGGGGCGAGTGCTGGCTGACGCGGAGGAAGCCCCGATAACTGTTATCTCCCAGGCATGCAGCGGGAATAGTCTTGTGATTCAGGGGACTATTAACGGGACGGATTGCAAAATGACTCTAGACACAGGAGCCTCTAGAACAATAGTGAACCCAAATCTGGTAAAAGCCGCAAGGGGACACAAGAGGAGAATTAACTATCGGCTTCTTACTGCCTCCGGTCAGCCAATATCCGTCCTGGGAGAAATGTCAGTTACGATGTATGTAGGGGGGTCCTCATACTCTCATAACGTGATCGTGGCTGAGATTATGGATGATTGCATCTTGGGTTTGGATTTCATGAAGAAACACAACTGCAGAATTAATGTCGCTGAGGGAGTTTTCAAGTGCGGTGAAGAAGAAATCTTCATTCTTGGAGGCACCTGCGGGAAGGTCGCATGTGTAAAGAAAATCACTATACCTGGACGAGCGGAAGCTCGGGTGCTGGTGAAACTGCCGCCAGCTGGAAAGAAAAAGTCAAACAGATGCGTGTTGATCGAAGACGCACCTACCAAGACATCAGCGCAAAAACTGATGACGGCGAGAACCCTTGTTAGTGGAAGCAGTAAGGCTGTGGTCAAGGTTTTGAACCTTAGTGATCGCGAGATCTGCTTGAACGAAGGTGACGTCATTGGAAAGTGTGAGGAAGTTGTCTGGATGAAAAAGTGTAGTTCGATGACAGGCACGGACTCAGCAAACAGCAACAACTACGGAATAGTGACAGAGCTACTCGATGACTGCAAGAGTAATCTGACTTATTCGCAGAAAATGAAAGCTAAGAAGTTTTTACAGCGCTACGCGAATATCTTCTCCAGTCAAGAAGGGGACCTTGGAAGAACGTCGATGGTTCAGCACAGGATAGATACCGGAAGCGAGAGACCAATTCGTCAACGAGCAAGACGGATACCAATTGCAAAGGAAAAAGAAGTTGAAGGCCTTTTGGAGGACATGAGAAAGAATAAGATTATTGAACCGTCTGCAAGTCCGTGGTGCTCACCTGTTGTATTAGTGAAGAAGAAAGATGGTAGCACGAGATTCTGTGTGGACTATAGGCGTCTCAATGATGTCACTAAGAAGGACAGTTACCCGTTACCTCGAATCGACGACACTTTGGATACCTTGAGTGGCATGAAATGGTTCTCGACCCTAGACCTGAAATCTGGATACTGGCAGGTGGAAATTCATCCAAAGGACAAGGAGAAGACAGCTTTCTCGACCGGAAAAGGTTTATGGCAATTTAACGTCATGCCCTTCGGATTGTGCAACGCACCTGCCACATTTGAGCGACTCATGGAGTGTGTACTGGCAGGCTTAGTTGGAGAGGCTTGCTTAGTCTACTTAGATGACGTCATCATTGTCGGCCGTGACTTCGAGGACCATTTGCGAAACTTGGAGCGAGTTTTCGCAAAAATAGAGGGAGCCAAATTAAAGTTGAACCCGAAAAAGTGTCGTTTATTCAGGAGTAAGGTCAATTATCTCGGCCATGTTATCTCCAGTGATGGAATCCAGACAGACCCGGAGAAACTGGAAGCAGTTCAAAAATGGCCTACCCCTAAGGACAAAACCGAAGTGCGGGCATTCCTCGGCCTATGCTCATACTACAGGCGTTTTGTTCAGGGATTCTCAGAGATAGCCAAGCCATTACATCGGCTGACAGAAGATAAACGACAATTTAGTTGGGATGAGACTTGTGAAGATTCTTTTCAGAAACTGAAGAAACATCTGTGTGAAACACCAATCCTGGGGTATCCACAACCTGAAGGTCGGTTTATAGTCGACACGGATGCAAGCAACACGGCCATTGGAGGGGTGTTATCTCAAAAACAGGGCGAAAGAGAAGTTGTTATTGCATATTTCAGCAAATCTTTATCCAGACCAGAGAGAAACTACTGTGTGACAAGAAGAGAACTCTTGGCTGTTGTAAAGACGCTACAACATTTCAACAAATATCTCATCGGCAGACCGTTTCTACTGCGAACTGATCATGCAGCCTTGAAATGGCTACTGCAATTCAAGAACCCAGAAGGTCAAGTAGCTCGATGGATTGAACAGCTCCAGGAGTATGACTTCGAGACGGAACACCGCAGCGGAAAAACACATGGGAATGCCGATGCACTCTCACGAAGGCCGTGTTCGGAAGACTGCAAACATTGTGTTAAGCAGGAATCTAACGAAATAACATTAAAATTAACGAGAACAAGTCCTTTGGGTCTCTGGGAGAATGATGCTATGAGGGAGGCTCAAGAAAGAGATGACGACCTTCGGCACATCATCACATGGAAGAAACGGGGTGACGTAAAACCAATCTGGAGCGAGGTTGCACCCACTGGCGCTGTCACTAAGGCGTACTGGGCGCAATGGGACAGTCTGATACTGCAAAACGGAATACTCTACCGGAAATGGGAGAAGACTAACGGCAGAGAGTTTCATCTTCAGATCATTGTCCCAAGAACGAGAGTACCAGATGTGCTCCGTGAAATACATGATGGCGTATCAGGAGGTCATCTAGGTGTCAAGAGGACGTTAACAAAAGTGCGAGAACGATTCTACTGGTTGCATTGTCGAGATGATGTACAGGATTGGTGCCGCAAATGTACTACCTGCGCTGCTGTAAAAGGACCACAGACCAGGAGCCGTGGGAACCTGCGGTTGTATAACGTCGGTGCACCGTGGGAACGAATAGCAGTTGACGTAGCTGGGCCATTTCCTGTAACGGAATCGGGTAACAAGTATTTTATGGTCGTCATGGACTACTTCACCAAATGGCCCGAAGTGTTCGCCATACCAAACCAAGAAGCTACAACAGTCGCTTCTAAGTTAGTCGAAGAAGTGATATGTCGCTTTGGTGTGCCTCTAGAAATCCATTCTGATCAGGGCAGGAACTTCGAATCGCAAGTATTCCAGGAAGTGTGCAAAATTTTGGGCATGCATAAGACGAGGACCACCGCGTACCATCCACAGTCTGATGGAATGGTTGAGAGGTTTAACCAGACTCTGGAGAGGCATTTGGCGAAAGTGGTAGACGACAAACAAAAGGATTGGGACAAGTATATACCACTCTTCCTTCTGTCGTACCGAACCGCCGAGCATGAGAGCATAAAAGCTACCCCGGCGTATGTCAATTACGGTAGAGAACTACGAATACCAGTAGATCTATTGACAGGAGGGTCACCGGAGGGACCAGAGACCGTACAAGACTATGTTTGCAATTTAAGGGAAAAAATGCGCTATATACACGCCTTGGTACGGGAAAATGGGTTACAGTCAAGTGAGGGCATGAAAACCAGATACGACCGGAAATCGAACACGAGCGGCTTCGAGGAAGGGTCACTGGTGTGGCTGCATAACCCAACTCGCCGGAAAGGAAAATCTCCAAAGTTGCAGACCAAGTGGGACGGTCCATACAAAGTGGTTACCCGACTGAATGATGTGACTTATAGGATTCAAAAGCAACCAAGAGGAGCATTCAAAGTGGTACACATAGACCGTCTGGCGCGTTACCATGGCAGTAACAACGATGCTCGGGACGAGCATCGCTAAGAGGGGAGTGGTGTTACGAAGGCACAGGGAAGCTAGCGCCATCTAGCGCCGCTGGTGGAACCACTCAGTGAACGCATAGACAACGTGATATCCCGACTCGATACTAGATGGCGTTAGTGGGCCTGTATTCTCGCGTGTTCGGGAACACGCGGTATCTTTCCAGAATCGTCTAGTACTCGCGACGGCACGTATAAATAGTCGCGGGGAGCGCCGCGAGTTCAGTTCAGTTCGAGCTTTCGAGGCGACTTCGAAGTGAAAACTAGTGATACCGGAGTGAAACAAGTGAAACCTACGACTTGGCTTACGACCTAGGACATCGTTAGTGCTTTGTGTTTGGACCTAGTGCATTGTGTTGGACCTAGTGTTTAGTGTTTGACCTAGTGCTTTGTGTTAGTGCTAGTGAATAAAGTCTTCATTGAGTCAGCAGGTCTTTCTCTCCAAATCCTTCGAACCCTAACACGTAACAATATTATTATCTTTGTCGCTAGCTATACAAACAAGGGCGAACGCTGGGAGTTGTGACGCGGGCGGGGTCTCAAAATCCACGCGATTGTGCACAAGATAGACTTACTTAATTTTTTGTGACAGAATAACTTTAAGAAGATGGTCTCTACCTACCCCGTTGGGAACAAGGCGTGATTATATTATGTATGTATGTATAACTTCTCCACGCAGGTCGTATCATGGTCCTAGTGGTGTTTACCGCTCTAATGGCTCTTTACGCGGCCTACTCTGCCAACATTGTGGTGCTGCTGCAGGCTCCATCAAACGCCATACAGACATTGGAGCAGCTGGCTAACTCCAAGATCACCATCGCTGCCTACGACGCCGATTACAATCACTTTGTCTTTCGAGTAAGAGCATCGATTTATCTAGACTAGCTAGCTAGACTAGAGCATCGATATTTCGTGCTTAACATCCACACGAGCGATTCCACGATACAAAGGACTTTGCTATGCTAAGCTTAGCTTTTAGCCTGCCCATAGTGCCCATGTCACGCACATCTGCAGATTGTGAAACACTAAATAGTATTCATACTAACCGGTACCTCATATCAAAAAGTTATTCTTAAACACAGGCGGGACAAGTGAAGAGTAGGTACCTACCTAGTTCGTATGTATATACCACGTATATACTTAATGTTTTCTTTCATTGGCTACTAATACGACAACTCCATGGCGCGGTGGTGACAGACCTGAACTGCGCTCCCGGGTTCGAATCCCGGCCGGGGCAGATCAGATTAATAATATTTGTAGTACTCGAGTAATTAATCTAAAATAAGTCAACCTAGGACAGTCCACTATTATTTTTCATCCACTTGCTTACGACATCAACACAGTAATATAAAAACATACTTAAAAAGTACAAAATAAACTGGGGAAAATTATTTCAGATGCACAAGGATCGTGTAAGAGTCCTAATCCATAAGAGGCTGGAGCCAGAAAAAGGAAAAGCACAATTTTATAACTTCAACGAAGGCGTTGAAAGAATAAGAAAGGTTATAATATAGATCAATAAAATTGATATGCACATGTTCTGGCACTCCTATTACATCTATTCGGTCGTAGCAATTGTGTGTGACTTAAAATATGATGTAGGAAACCCACATAAATACTGCCACAACATTCACTACCTACGCTATGTAATTTCAATCCTGCAACCAACAGCAAAAATTCTATTTCTTGGAAGTTTTAAGTTTGGCACAAATTGTGGAGTGAGCTTCCATATAAGACTTTCTCGGTAGTCCACCATGTATTGAGATCTTCAAAACTGCAAAAAGAGCTCTCATTCGGGGCCAGATATGCATTGGCTACTGTCGGCTACTGTTGTTTCCCATGCCTGTGAACATGGTAATTGATCACCAAATTTCTACCCACTGAACAGACATTGCAGCAGTGATATCGAACTAGCCTCTCAAACGAGAGTACCGGGTCCAAATCCAAACGGCATCAATGAATTCTGGCTATATGCCATATGAGAAATTAAATGTCATCTTCCGTAACGGTGAAGGAAACCCATCGTGAGGAAGGAAGCCTGTATGCCTGAGAGTTGTCCATAATGTACCCGAAGGCATGCGATGTCTGTCTACCAATTCCAAGCACTTGGGGAGCGTGGTGTACTATGGCCAACAGTAGAACATAGAAAGGATGGTGTTGGAAAAGACTTTTGTAATTTATCTATATTATGTGAATGCAATAAATGCTACATTTTATTCCAGGGTCTATTCGCATTTCACTCCATGGTAGAACCTGTGTATCGTCGGGTTCAACAAACTTTCCTTCAACACGAAAAGTGTGATCTGACAGAGGTGGACTTTCTCAAGGGTTTTCAACCACTAGTGCCTGTTAAGAAAGATTCGCCTTATCTAGAACTGCTGAGAGTTGTGTTAGTATACAGACAGAGTCATTTATCGTACCAATGTTTTGTGTTACTCCCTTATTTCATACAGTGAATTCAGATTGAGATTTACTAATTTTCATTATTAGTATTTGTACCTACACGCATAATGAACATAATAACATTTTTTATCTACCGCCGGTTTACAAAGTTGATACTACCGAGAAGTTCGGTGGAGGAACAAAGTTTCGGCAGTTGGTCGCGGTAGGAAAAAACTACATAGATATAAATAAAAATGTAATTATGTCGTTGTGCTACCGCATGCTCTTTTGTTATATTTGTTAAACTCATAATGTTATCAAGTTTCAAGCAACTGCACGAGTTCGGCATCCAATCGGCTCTGTACGAGCGCCTGCAGGTGCCAAAGCCGCGCTGCGCTGAGAAGATGTCCTCCTTTAGCAGCGTCGGACTCAACGATCTACGCCCGGTCGTCTTCTTCATGCTCTATGGCTTTTTAGTATCTGTGGTCATCATGTTTTTGGAGATCGCTTATTTCATACTGTGAGCCTCAATGTTACTAATTTGTTTAATAAAGGTTTAATCGTGATAATTAATCCAAGGAAAGTTTACAGTAGGTACCTTTGAAGTACCTAACTAATAGCTTTAAATTAACAACTAGCTGATGTCCGCCACTTTATCTGCTTAGAAAGTAGCCTATAGCATCAGGGAATAATTATGCTTTCTATTATTGAGAGAATTAACAGAATCTGTCCAACTACTGTTTTTAGTAAGACAGCAATATGATTGACTGTATCAATTAATGATAACTTAGGCAGTAACCTAGAAGTACCTAACCTAGGCTTACCTCTTATTAAAAACTAGTGGACGCCCGCAGCTTCGCTCGCGTAGAATTAGACCCATTAACGACGGCTACCCGCGTTCGGGTTGCCCACTTGACTTCAAAAACGGCAATGTTTCATACTAACTATGCACCCCCGTTTTACCCCCTTAGGGGTTGAATTTTCAAAAATCCTTTCTTAGTGCTCCCCTACGTTATAAAAGGAACCCCTGTGCAAAATTTCAAGTTTCTAGCCCTTATAGTTTAGGCCCTGCGTTGATATGTCAGTCAGTCAGTCAGTCAGTCAGTCAGTCAGTCAGTCAGTCAGTCAGTCACCTTCTCCTTTTATATATATAGATTAAAAAAGCTTCCTTTTTTCAGGAATCAACGTTACGAATATCGCAATACAGATTCGAAAGGAAAAAAATTTATAAAGAGAAAAATCGTAAAAATTTAAACTTTTAAACACTGGTTTTTTTTTTGACAAGCCCTTGGTAGGTAGCTTAAGTGCCTAGACCTATAGTAGTAACTCCAGCTATTTACCTCTAGAATAAAACTTATGGATGGAAGTTTTTTTTATTTTAATAGCCCCTTTAATATAACACAAATCTATGATGCTATTAGCCTTAAGTGGTCCACTGCTGGCCTGCCTTAATCGGTACCCCTCCTTAATCGGTTTCCCGCGAAATTATCCACCCGGTTGGAAAGATGGAGGTAGGCCTGTTATCCGTTTTCCAAGTCGTGGTCACGGTTGACAGTCCTACGAGCTAGGTAACATGGCCATTACTAGTTCAGCTTGCTAAAAGGACGAGATTTGTCGGTAACAGATTTCATTGTTCCAAACAATCTGACAATCTGATCAACCTAGCAATCTGAACATATATTTCTCTTTGAGCTTGCTAATGTCGACGATATAGAACCACGTCTTGAATCATTGCAATTTAATACAATAATGCTACCTACTCAAAACCATGCACTGCTGCAATAAATACCTCAGATAATTAATAAGATACCGCACGAACTGTGAAAGTGCGCCATTATATACCATTTTAAACGTGTCGTGCGACGTAGAAAATAGTGGTTACCTATCTATTTGCTGAAATATTATTTTTTGATTCCTGAGAGTAGGTATATTGCACAGACTAACCGCGTAAGAAAAGACAAAGGGAAAAATACGACGTTTTCTTTTTAGAGACTTATTTAATTTTATCTAGTGTAATCCTGATTTCTGAGGTAGGTTTTTTTTAATTTTCGACGTTTATCAGTTTCTTCTCTTTGGTTATGTGACTACGAAGACTAGTCGATTTACGTGGGACATGGTCGGCTTTTTTTTGTCTTACAAAGTGTTTTCCAGTACCCTGAGGACTCGAAGGCCTAACTAACTTAATCCTGTGAGGCGCTTCTTTACTTGGCTTTATTCCATATTTTTGAGTTTGAAAACTTTTAGCGGTTATCTTTGAAGGGAACGGCTGTACAGCGTTTTTTCTCTTAACCTTTTTTGGTTCTTCAAAATGATATCTTGCGTCATATTGTATAGCCGCGGAGTTTACAGATCGTTTAAACGAATCTATATTTATGTCAGGAGTCATCATTGTTCCCGCAGATAAGTTCGCAACCATCACCCTTAGCTCTGAAAGAGTATGCCCGTGGTAATTGACGTCCTCTTGCAGTTTGTCCAGCTTTTTCTCAAAATGTTTAAACGATGACATGATTTTTTGCAAAGTGTCTAAAGGCCGTGTTCTTTGTGCAGACATTTTGTCGAAAATCTCAATTACATACGTGGATTACACTAGAATTTTTTTCTAATTAAAATACAATTTATTCTGACGCGTTCATCACTTTTGTTTGATGAGTGATGTGATATTGATTGATAGGAAATTCACAGATATCATCTCCAAATATCTACAGATCTAAAGAATTGTTATTAAGCACGTTCACGTCACGGAAAACGGACTACAGGCCGCCGTCAACCAGGTGAACACATTAGCTGAAGAAATCAGCGGGAAAACGCTGGATTCAAAGGACACAGGACCGGGAGGTGTAGCATCAATTAAGGAAGGCCCATGTCTAGCAGTGGACTTCGTAAGACTGACAGATGGATGGATGAATGGTTCTTCATTATGGAAAAATAAAAAATAAAAACAGTTTTAAGCGCCTTGCACCTGTCACCGCATGTATGAAATAAGGACAACAGTTGCACAGGCAACAAGAGTGTGGAATCGTTGAAAGACTTGTTGTTGTCGGCGTCGGCGTAGATATCAACAAAAATTCATTGTGTAATGAGGGCGATTGCATTCAAAAACATGTTCAGAATTTTGGTTTTTGTCCGCTAGAGGGTATTACTTTTATGTTATAACATCTATTGAACACTCTGTGGGATGTTTCGAAACGTCATACGACATACGGTCGTGTCAGTTGTCCTAATTGTCAACGTTTACACACGACATCATGGGAGATACGGCGACCGAAGGAGTTCAAAATCTAAATATAAACGAAAAGGCAGGATTTTGAGATATTTATTTAATTACAAATAGAGAGTTAATAAGTTTACTAAACACGAGTGATGCTGAACTTTGTCAGCTTTCGTAGACTCTGCGTGGTGCGCGTCAAAGGCTTTGCCACATGGGTAGGATTGTGTAGTCTTGAAACAAAATGATCTTATTAAAAGTACTTGGTTGGATTACAACCCAATTTTATTTGCGTTATTGTTTATTTTAAATCTAGAATCCATGTTTGTGTCGAATTTAATTGCTGTAGTTACAGCTGTATTTTAAGTATTCAAGATCAATGATGCAAGCTCCACACATAAAGTGCAATATTGGATATATTTCTGATTCACCACAATAATTATTATGATAATTAAAATTTTTCGTTACTTTGTATAATGTTTTGTTCATTTGGTACAATATTTAAGAGATTTTATAGTTTACTTTCAGAATACTCATGCTTTTGTTTCTTGTAGTTAAGGAAGCCATTAAGAGACGATAGTTAAATAAAATGAGACATGGTCCATCTTGAATTGTTTATAAAAGATGTAATAATTTTTTAGCCAATTTCAGTTAAAATAAAATAGTTACTTTTTTCTTTACAGTCAAAATCCAAAGCAATGAAGGAAAAAAAGAAGAAAGAAGATTCCGGTACCATATCTGAGTTAAATCCCTGGCCAGAATACATCCAGAAGAGAATAGATCTCTGGGATAAATACAAGGCCCAATATGCAGCAGAACTGGCCGCTAAGCCAGAAATGAGTATAGTTGTTACTCTGCCGGATGGTAAGACCGTGGAGGCTAAGTCATGGCAGACAACCCCTTACGATGTGGCTAAGGGCATCAGGTATGTATTTTGTGCCATCTAGGGTTGATGTTGTAAAATCAATTTGATTCCATACTAGCCAGAGTCAGAGGATTAATCTGAGCTAGATATATATATTTATTTTGTGAGGAACTGTGTTCGCTTCTACAATAAAACACCTGAAAATATTACTTGTCTCTTAGACAATAAATTAAAATCTTACATAAAGCTTTCTATAAAATAAGTGACTACATATACTATAAAAACACTTGGTGCAAAGTATCTCCAGCTCCACTTTAAGTTCAACTAGTGCATGCCCACAGCTCATATGGAATTAGACAGCACTAGTTTTGTTTACATCTAGTTGCCTGCCTCCTCAAACAATTGCTGAAAATTTCAAATTTATCAGATAATGTTTGAGAATAATTCCATCTTTCATCCTGTATTCCAGGAGAACCTCTTTACTTTTCGGGATGAACAGTATATTTGATCTGTATCAGGGCTTCATTGCATGTTTTCACCAAGATTAATTTTTTTAAAGTCGTTTTTGATTCAATCTAGCACATAGGAGCAGACAAGACAATAAATTTAATAGATTTATTCAATGTACAGACCTGGACTCGTTAGAGTTTTATTATATCTATAGATAATATAATAGAATAGAATATAGAATGATTTTGATATTATGAATCATAAAATTAAATATTTTAATAAATCAATATTGTAAGCAAGCTATTTTGTTATTTTTAATTTTGCTAAGTATTTAAATCAAATTTTGATACTCAAATTGATTTTACAAACCAACTCATTGTATTTAGTTTAACATGCTTATAGCATTCCTATATTGTTAAGCAATCACTTCATCTGCTAATTTATTGTTCACCTTGAAATTTACTGTATATAAAAGACACCTGTGTGGACAACAAATAGGTTAACATGCTTTATTCAAGTCGATAAGTACCAATTTTCTGTTCAATGTTAAACATTTCATTGATAATTTATTTTTAGTTGATTTTACAACTTTATTTGTTTCTCGATTATTTTGATTGATTGGCTATGATATTTTTAACATTAATAACATAAGTAGATACTTTTGTTTATTTGGAATTGAAACTTTATTTTTAACTGCCATAGTAACCTGGTACTGCTCCTAACTCATAATAAATACTCTTAAATTGCACATTTGCCGTCTATCATACAATAGCAACACTGCATGCCATTACTGCGTTATTTGCCACTCACAACGACAGCTAAAGCCCTACTGCTAAACAAGCACTTGCCCTTTTTATGATTAGTAACTGGAATTCCTTATTTATTTGCTCGCAAGCGAGTTTTGGAGTCAATTGTAAGTATTAATTACTTTGTTTAAGATCTAAGTAATGTATTCTTCTAAATTTGTGTCGTTATGTGGTAAACTGAAATGAATTGTGTATAACAGTATTGTTGCTAACTAAAGCAGTATGGACAGCAGGGTGATAAAATGCACTGATATTCTTTAATATTATATTATGATGGAGGGAAAGTTTGTATAAAGAAAAATAACATCCTTCCCACTGAAATTAGCTTAAACAACAAAAATACCTTCATTTCACCCCTGAACTAACTAAATCTAATATGAATATGTTGTCATTAAAATGCTCATGGCTTTAAAATGATTACCATTCGATTAAGACTGAGTATTTAAACAGCTTATTGGTGTATTCTGTACTCGCCACAAATATCCGTTCTTTTTGTGGTTTTGTTGGTGTGCAAATAATTCAGTCAGTATCTAATTATCATCATAACCCTTTCTTAGTCAGTGGGACAAAGAAGAAGTTGCATGGTTGCATGGCACAGGCATGGGAGGTATTAGTCCACCACACTAGCCATGTGCTGATTGACAGATTTCATGTACCTTCGAGAACATTATGATAAACTCTTAGGCATGCAGGTTTCTTCAAGATGTGTCCTTCACTGTTACAGCAAGTGAGATTTAATTTCTTAACGGGCAAATAACTTAGAAAAGTCACTGGTGCGTGCCTCTTGGTTTTGAACCCGGACCACTCGAGTGAGAGGCGAGTTCGATAGCTACTGGGCTGTCACCGCTTGGAGTATATAAACTGAGCAATAGTTATAAGAGTAAGTGCTGGCTTGAAGGTTACTAAACCAAATTCTATATTCCTTGTTGGCAGCCAAGGCCTAGCGGACTCGACGATTGTGGCGCGCGTGAACGGAGTCCTTTGGGACCTGGACAGGCCCCTGGAGGGTGACTGCAAGCTGGAGCTGCTGCGCTGGGACAATACTGATGCTCAAGCGGTCTTCTGGCACTCCTCCGCGCACATGCTGGGCGAGGCCATGGAGAGGGTGAGTGCTGCTGGAAGTTCCAGAAGCATGCAGCTGGAGAAGCCCCTGGTGGCTACAATGTTAGTTGTACTAGTGGAATTTTTATGACATATTTTGTTCCAGGTATATGGTGGATGTCTCTGCTACGGTCCTCCAATAGAAGAGGGATTCTACTACGATATGTTTTATCCGGAGAAAGGAGTAAGTACTTAGATTAACACACGTATTCATGCCCTGTTTATATTGAAAAGTGTTATGTGTATTGAGTATTTTATCAGTATCAATGTGAATATTCATATTGATGCTGATAAAATTACCGGCTTACTCACGTGTGATAATCACACGTGAGCCTATTTCCGACTTAAATCACACTGTGATTTAAGTCGGAAACAGGCCGACTAGTTTCGATCGATTACGACGACCATCTTCAGAGATGAACGTGCTCGCGGCGGGCACGGCGTAAGTACGCCCGTAATTTCAACTATGATTATAGACCTCACGAATCGCGACTGCTGCCAAAGGTCCTGAATTCGATTCCCAGGCTGGCCATAGTATAATTGGCGTTCTAACTTGAAATTTCTTTTGGTACCTAGGAGTCTGGGAATAGCTTCACAACTTTTTTATATGGAACCTATACATTGGAAAATGGGTATAGGCACTACACGCGGTCTCTTCGGATAAATACAGACTTTAGGGTTAGTTTATTCATGTTCTTAATTGTCTGTCCAACAGATCTCATCATCAGACTTCAATGTCCTCGAAGGCCTCATAAAGAAGATAGCAAAAGAGAAGCAGCCGTTCGAACGGCTCGAGCTGACCAAGGAGCAGTTGATGGAAATGTTTGACTACAATCCGTTCAAAGTGCGCATTCTGAACGAGAAGGTGACTACTGCTACGACGACGGCGTACCGCTGCGGCCCGCTGATTGACCTCTGTCGCGGCCCGCACGTACGCCACACGGGGAAGGTCAAAGCGGTCAAGGTTGTCAAGGTGAGAATGTTGTGTAGAATATTCTGGATGGTAAAGTATTCTTGCCTGGAAATATAGGGCGGGCGTACGTGCGCCACACGGGGAAGGTCAAAGCGGTCAAGGTTGTCAAGGTGAGAATGTTGTGTAGAATGTTCTGGATGCTAATGTATTCTTCAAGCGGCGTACTCACCGGGAGTTGTAGATTCAAGCTGAAGAATGAGCTAGAAGCCTTGAAATATAGGGTGGGCGTACGTGCGCCACACGGGGAAGGTCAAAGCGGTTAAGGTTGTCTAGGTAAGACTGTTGTGTAGTGTAGAACATTCTGGATGCTAAGGTATTCTAGAAGCGGGGTACTCACCAGGAGCACTCGATTAAAGTTGAAGGATGAGCTAGAAGCTTTGAAATATAGGGCGGGCGTACGTGCGCCACACGGGGAAGGTCAAAGCGGTCAAGGTTGTCAAGGTGAGACTGTTGTGTAGAATGTTCTGGATGCCAAGGTATTCTTGAAGCGGCGTACTCACCGGGAGTTGTCGATTCAAGTTGAAGGATGAGCTAGAATCCTTGAAATATAGGGTGGGCGTACGTGCGCCACACGGGGAAGGTCAAAGCGGTTAAGGTTGTCTAGGTAAGACTGTTGTGTAGTGTAGAACATTCTGGATGCTAAGGTATTCTAGAAGCGGGGTACTCACCAGGAGCACTCGATTAAAGTTGAAGGATGAGCTAGAAGCCTTGAAATATAGGGCGGGCGTACGTGCGCCACACGGGGAAGGTCAAAGTGGTTAAGGTTTTCAAAGAAGAATCCACTTAAAATAACCTCTGAGATCTTCTTTCCGAATGTTGTTGGCCTAGAAAAATGAATGTTCTACATGCAGCAAAGTTGC
The DNA here is from genome assembly GCA_944567765.1 of Carterocephalus palaemon. NCBI lineage: Eukaryota > Metazoa > Arthropoda > Insecta > Lepidoptera > Hesperiidae > Carterocephalus > Carterocephalus palaemon. The sequence continues at coordinate 2,236,341 of OX155655.1, read as the reverse complement.
TGATCCTGAATGCGTAAGTCGAAATGGAAGTACAGTCGGGCGCGCGGCGAGCGTTTTGTCAGTCATGAGCGCTGATTGGTTCGCCAGCTACTGATGTCGCCCGCACTGATAGCGCCAGACTTTTGCGCCGCGAGTTGTACCTCGAGATGGTCTGATTGGTTTTAGTAAGACCATTTTGATTGTTAACAGGACGTCGTTGATAATTATAACTAACTAGCTTTAACCCGCGGCTTCGCCCGCGCGGTCTAAGGGAATTAACAATGAGTTATCATATATGACACATTTGTGGTGGTTATCTAGCAAATAACAAAACATCGATATCTTCCCATGAGGATGTTTTACCGCGGTAAAAAGATGCCTACGTTACTCTCCACCCTCCTCACATCTCCACACACAAAAACCATACTATATAATAGCTTCGTTGCGACGTGAAAGCCGGACAAACAAACAAACACACTTTCACATTTATAATATTTGTATGTATTTCTAATCTGTCTTGCAGAACTCATCTGCATACTGGGAAGGTAAAGCCGATGCAGAGTCGCTGCAGCGAGTGTACGGTGTGTCCTTCCCAGAGCCCAAACAGCTGAAGGAGTGGGAGATCATCCAAGAGGAGGCTGCCAAGCGGGACCATAGGAAGATTGGCAGGGTGAGGTCCAAACTCATCATATTTACTTTACCCCATCATTGAGCTAGGGTCACCAGTTTCACGAGTGGGAAACCTTTTAAACGTACCCGACATCGTGGGAACGACGTCGGATTATGTGGGATTTCCACCCACTAAAACCCCCTCGTTGGCCTTCCTGGGCGTTTGTGGAGGGCTCCGGGATCTCTGATAGAACGCACCGGTGCCCTCCAGCGCTGTGCCCATGACAGGCTCGTCTCGGTCGAAACATCCAAAGACGTCGAAACCCATCTACAACGTTGTGCAGCCACACACAACGTTGTCTTTCCAGGGCTCACTGGATGGACGGTTCGAGCTCCCACACTTGCCGCCTGTGAGCCCAGTAGCCCCCTTTTAGTCGCCTCTTACGACAGGCAGGGGATACCGTAGCACTATTCTGGTCCCCAGCTACAGGGACATGAACAAGGCCAGTGCAGAATTGCATGCCTTACGCGCCATCGAGAATTTCATGCAGAACTCTCTGGAGGTTATCTCACTCTGTTAGGCTTAATGGAAACAGTGAGAGATAGATTTATCAAGTAAATAATAGATGTATATGTTACCTCCATGGAGGAAGAAAAGAGAGAGGAAATGCACTACAAACTACACATTTTGCATACAAAACTAGTGTCGCCGATTTGTGGGGTTGAAGAGATCGGGGTGCACTAATTAAATCCGCCTACTTCCTGAATCGACCTAGTGGTTCGAACAAAGAACTAACTAGTAATCGATAGTGGTAACAATTGGTCAATTTCTTCAGGAACAAGAGCTGTTCTTCTTCCACGAGATGTCTCCAGGGTCCTGCTTCTTCCAGCCTCGCGGCACGCACATATACAACACGCTGGTCAACTTCATCAGGGAACAGTACAGGTAATGGTCCTCCCTATCCATCCATCCGTCGAGCGGTGATAGCCCAGAGGTGTTTCCCCTTTTACTTGAGGTTTTCAAATTCCAGAAGCATTAAATACATAACTGCGTTTAAAAAAAAAATGGTATTTGTGTAGGTACATGAATTTGAATAACGAAAAGGTTTTTAATATAATTAATTTATTGCTAAATTCTCGTACACTTAAACCAACGACGACATTCCTGGTCGAGAGCTGACACAATACTGTTGCCAGTTTGATACGCGATCATGAAGGTATGATATGATGCATTGATACGCAGCAACCTATAATGATACATGTCTTGACCCAGCTTAAAGTAAGTTGTGGTCGGCAAGTGATTTGAATTATTGTCTAATGACTTGTTAAAAATGTCTGATTGCAGACAGCGAGGCTTCCAAGAGGTGGTTACCCCGAACATGTACAACGCCAAGCTGTGGCAGACGTCCGGCCACTGGGCCCACTACGCCGAGAACATGTTCTCCTTCGACGTGGAGAAGGAGACGTTCGCGCTCAAGCCTATGAATTGCCCCGGACACTGGTGAGTTTGACTTTGTTCGGTTTTGGCACTGGTGAGTTTGACTTTGTTCGGTTTTGGCACTGGTGAGTTTGCCTTTGTTAGGTTTTGGCACTGGTTAGTTTGCCTGTTTGAAATTTAAGTCTTACATCAAACAAAACCACCTTAATAAAGCTTTCTATAAAATCTTTGACTACTTGAACGATAGAAATTCTTGGTGCGATGTATCTCCAGCTCCACTTGTTCAATAATAATGTAATGTGATCAAATTATAAAAATTGTAAATTTTGAAAAGAGTAACTACCGATTTTCTTGCCGTGTTGTTCTCGGTAGCATCAACTTTGTGAACCGGCGGTAGATAAAAAATGTTATGAAGTTAATTAAGGGTATACAAAATACCATATAATGAAAAATAAATGAATCTGAATCTGAATTTTGGCACTGGTGAGTTTGCCTTTGTTCGGTTTTGGCACTGGTGAGTTTGCCTTAGTTCTGTTTTGGCACTGGTGAGTTTGCCTTAGTTCTGTTTTGGCACTGGTTAGTTTGCCTTTGTTCGGTTTTAGCAGTGGTGAGTATGCCTTTGTTCGGTTTTGGCACTGGTTAGTTTGCCTTTGTTCGGTTTTGGCCATGGTGAGATTGCCTTTGTTCGGTTTTGGCAGTGGTGAGTTTGCCTTTGTTCGGTTTTGGCACTGGTGAGTTTGCCTTTGTTCGGTTTTGGCACTGGTGAGTTTGCCTTTGTTTGGTTTTGGCACTGGTGAGTTTAGCAGCAGCTACTGTCTGGTTTTTTAGTGATTAATAACAGACTGAATATTCGTGACTAGGTTCGGTTCGACAAGACTCCCAAGTTTTTCCTCTGAAAATTCTAGTGGTAGCTACTGTAGTGCGCAGCTATAAAAAGTGTCGATTTATTGGAATGTCGCCATTGTCTGTGTACGTGTTGTATTTGAATCGTTTCGCTGCGACCCTTAGACGTCCCACTGCTGGGCACATGTCTCCCCCGCAGACTATGCTGCGGGAGGTCTAGAGCATACTCCACCACGCTGCTCCAATGCGGATTGGTGGAGTATGCTCTAGAATCCCTGAATCGTTTACATATAGATAAATATTTGATCTCGGTTCATGTTTTCTGTGTACCCGCAACGTATTATTTTTATTATTATTATTTATATAATGCACTAGCAGCTCCTAGAGCTGATACGTGCATATCACTGCATTTGTGTTAAATTTCACAGTTTTTATGCTTATTTAATGTTCTTAAAATGTTCATCAAGTTTGTTTTTAAAAATCCTGTATTCTTTCCGAAAAATGTATAATTTTACGCTGTCACTTCCAGCCTGATGTTCGACAACCGCACCCGGTCGTGGCGCGAGCTGCCCCTGCGTATGGCCGACTTCGGCGTGCTGCACCGTAACGAGCTGAGCGGCGCGCTCACGGGCCTGACGCGCGTGCGCCGCTTCCAGCAGGACGACGCGCACATATTCTGCGCGCCGCAACACATCGAGCGGGAGATGGTGAGGCTGGCCGGTCTGATCCTTCGTCTACATTCAGCTCCTGGCGCTGTCTGCCACCAGCAGGATCGGCTTCGGCGTGCTGCACCGGAACGAGCTGAGCGGCGCGCTCACGGGCCTGACGCGCGTGCGCCGCTTCCAGCAGGACGACGCGCACATATTCTGCGCGCCGCAACACATCGAGCGGGAGATGGTGAGGCTGGCTGGTCTGATCCTTCGTCTACATTCAGCTCCTGGCGCTGTCTGCCACCAGCAGGATCGGCTTCGGCGTGCTGCACCGGAACGAGCTGAGCGGCGCGCTCACGGGCCTGACGCGCGTGCGCCGCTTCCAGCAGGACGACGCGCACATATTCTGCGCGCCGCAACACATCGAGCGGGAGATGGTGAGGCTGGCTGGTCTGATCCTTCGTCTACATTCAGCTCCTGGCGCTGTCTGCCACCAGCAGGATCGGCTTCGGCGTGCTGCACCGGAACGAGCTGAGCGGCGCGCTCACGGGCCTGACGCGCGTGCGCCGCTTCCAGCAGGACGACGCGCACATATTCTGCGCGCCGCAACACATCGAGCGGGAGATGGTGAGGCTGGCTGGTCTGATCCTTCGTCTACATTCAGCTCCTGGCGCTGTCTGCCACCAGCAGGATCGGCTTCGGCGTGCTGCACCGGAACGAGCTGAGCGGCGCGCTCACGGGCCTGACGCGCGTGCGCCGCTTCCAGCAGGACGACGCGCACATATTCTGCGCGCCGCAACACATCGAGCGGGAGATGGTGAGGCTGGCTGGTCTGATCCTTCGTCTACATTCAGCTCCTGGCGCTGTCTGCCACCAGCAGGATCGGCTTCGGCGTGCTGCACCGGAACGAGCTGAGCGGCGCGCTCACGGGCCTGACGCGCGTGCGCCGCTTCCAGCAGGACGACGCGCACATATTCTGCGCGCCGCAACACATCGAGCGGGAGATGGTGAGTCTGGCTGGTCTGATCCTTCGTCTACATTCAGCTCCTGGCGCTGTCTGCCACCAGCAGGATCGGCTTCGGCGTGCTGCACCGGAACGAGCTGAGCGGCGCGCTCACGGGCCTGACGCGCGTGCGCCGCTTCCAGCAGGACGACGCGCACATATTCTGCGCGCCGCAACACATCGAGCGGGAGATGGTGAGGCTGGCTGGTCTGATCCTTCGTCTACATTCAGCTCCTGGCGCTGTCTGCCACCAGCAGGATCGGCTTCGGCGTGCTGCACCGGAACGAGCTGAGCGGCGCGCTCACGGGCCTGACGCGCGTGCGCCGCTTCCAGCAGGACGACGCGCACATATTCTGCGCGCCGCAACACATCGAGCGGGAGATGGTGAGGCTGGCTGGTCTGATCCTTCGTCTACATTCAGCTCCTGGCGCTGTCTGCCACCAGCAGGATCGGCTTCGGCGTGCTGCACCGGAACGAGCTGAGCGGCGCGCTCACGGGCCTGACGCGCGTGCGCCGCTTCCAGCAGGACGACGCGCACATATTCTGCGCGCCGCAACACATCGAGCGGGAGATGGTGAGGCTGGCTGGTCTGATCCTTCGTCTACATTCAGCTCCTGGCGCTGTCTGCCACCAGCAGGATCGGCTTCGGCGTGCTGCACCGGAACGAGCTGAGCGGCGCGCTCACGGGCCTGACGCGCGTGCGCCGCTTCCAGCAGGACGACGCGCACATATTCTGCGCGCCGCAACACATTGAGCGGGAGATGGTGAGGCTGGCTGGTCTGATCCTTCGTCTACATTCAGCTCCTGGCGCTGTCTGCCACCAGCAGGATCGGCTTCGGCGTGCTGCACCGGAACGAGCTGAGCGGCGCGCTCACGGGCCTGACGCGCGTGCGCCGCTTCCAGCAGGACGACGCGCACATATTCTGCGCGCCGCAACACATCGAGCGGGAGATGGTGAGTCTGGCTGGTCTGATCCTTCGTCTACATTCAGCTCCTGGCGCTGTCTGCCACCAGCAGGATCGGCTTCGGCGTGCTGCACCGGAACGAGCTGAGCGGCGCGCTCACGGGCCTGACGCGCGTGCGCCGCTTCCAGCAGGACGACGCGCACATATTCTGCGCGCCGCAACACATCGAGCGGGAGATGGTGAGGCTGGCTGGTCTGATCCTTCGTCTACGTTCAGCTCCTGGCGCTGTCTGCCACCAGCAGGATCGGCTTCGGCGTGCTGCACCGGAACGAGCTGAGCGGCGCGCTCACGGGCCTGACGCGCGTGCGCCGCTTCCAGCAGGACGACGCGCACATATTCTGCGCGCCGCAACACATCGAGCGGGAGATGGTGAGTCTGGCTGGTCTGATCCTTCATCTACATTCAACTCCTGGCGCTGTCTGCCACCAGCAGGATCGGCTTCGGCGTGCTGCACCGGAACGAGCTGAGCGGCGCGCTCACGGGCCTGACGCGCGTGCGCCGCTTCCAGCAGGACGACGCGCACATATTCTGCGCGCCGCAACACATCGAGCGGGAGATGGTGAGTCTGGCTGGTCTGATCCTTCGTCTACATTCAGCTCCTGGCGCTGTCTGCCACCAGCAGGATCGGCTTCGGCGTGCTGCACCGGAACGAGCTGAGCGGCGCGCTCACGGGCCTGACGCGCGTGCGCCGCTTCCAGCAGGACGACGCGCACATATTCTGCGCGCCGCAACACATCGAGCGGGAGATGGTGAGTCTGGCTGGTCTGATCCTTCGTCTACATTCAGCTCCTGGCGCTGTCTGCCACCAGCAGGATCGGCTTCGGCGTGCTGCACCGTAACGAGCTGAGCGGCGCGCTCACGGGCCTGACGCGCGTGCGCCGCTTCCAGCAGGACGACGCGCACATATTCTGCGCGCCGCAACACATCGAGCGGGAGATGGTGAGGCTGGCTGGTCTGATCCTTCGTCTACATTCAGCTCCTGGCGCTGTCTGCCACCAGCAGGATCGGCTTCGGCGTGCTGCACCGGAACGAGCTGAGCGGCGCGCTCACGGGCCTGACGCGCGTGCGCCGCTTCCAGCAGGACGACGCGCACATATTCTGCGCGCCGCAACACATCGAGCGGGAGATGGTGAGTCTGGCTGGTCTGATCCTTCGTCTACATTCAGCTCCTGGCGCTGTCTGCCACCAGCAGGATCGGCTTCGGCGTGCTGCACCGTAACGAGCTGAGCGGCGCGCTCACGGGCCTGACGCGCGTGCGCCGCTTCCAGCAGGACGACGCGCACATATTCTGCGCGCCGCAACACATCGAGCGGGAGATGGTGAGTCTGGCTGGTCTGTTCCTTCGTCTGCATTCAGCTCCTGGCGCTGTCTGCCACCAGCAGGATCGAGAGGAGTGTGTGCCATGTATGCAATACTGTCCTTAACGCGCGTGCGCCGCTTCCAGCAGGACGACGCGCACATATTCTGCGCGCCGCAACACATCGAGCGGGAGATGGTGAGGCTGGCTGGTCTGATCCTTCGTCTACATTCAGCTCCTGGCGCTGTCTGCCACCAGCAGGATCGGCTTCGGCGTGCTGCACCGGAACGAGCTGAGCGGCGCGCTCACGGGCCTGACGCGCGTGCGCCGCTTCCAGCAGGACGACGCGCACATATTCTGCGCGCCGCAACACATCGAGCGGGAGATGGTGAGGCTGGCTGGTCTGTGCCTGTAGACAAGTGGCAAAACGCTAGTAGAATAGAAATAGAATAGACTAGCTTTTACCCGCGGCTCCACCCGCGTGGTCAAAGGGAATTAACAATGAGTTGTTTATCATACATGACACATTTGTATAGTGTATAATTTGTTAGCGAAATTCAGAACTTGCAAATGAATTTTACTAACGCCATCTATTAACAAAATCCGGAACTAAATATCTAGCAAATAACAAAACATCGATATCTTCCCATGGGGATGTTTTACCGCGGTAAAAAGTAGCCTACGTCACTCTCCACCCTCCTCACTATCTCCACACACAAAAACCATACCATAGATGTCAATATTATCTATTTAAGTATGTATTTAAAAATATCTATGTATGTATATCAGTCTCTGACACCCATAGCACAGGCTCGCGCCTACTTTGGGGTCAGATGGCCGTGTGTGAGAATGTCCAACATATTTATTTATTTATATAATAGCTTCGTTGCGACGTGAAAGCCGGACAAACAAATAAACACACTTTCACATTTATAATATTAGTATGGAAGTATGGATTAACAAACGTATGGGATTGACATTCGCTTACGACTAATTAGTCGTTCTTCTTCTTCTTTTGCTATGTCCTAACGGACGTCAGCGACCATCTTTTGTGTTTCGCTTCTGTTTTTCGCCATCTTAGCCAGTGCGGCTGCGTTCCTTATGCCAGTCCACGTCTTTATGTTGTCAAGCCAGGTGATCCTCCTTCTTCCCCTTCCCCTTTTCCCATTTATTTTCCCCTCTATTATATGTTTTAAGAAATTATATTTGTCATTTCTATATAAGTGACCATAATACGATATTTTCCGTCTTTTTACTGATAACAAAACTTCTAAATTCTTTTTCATTCTATTTAGTACTTCTACGTTTGTAACTTTGTCAGTCCATGGTATTTTTAACATACGTCTATATAGCCACATTTCAAATGCTTCGATTTTCTTTTCCATTGCTTTGTTTAGGGTCCAAGTTTCGCTGCCATATAGGAGCACAGATAGAACGTAGCACTTGACTAGTCTCCAGCGTAGTTTAAGGTTTATATCTTTATTAGTATAAAGGGATTTCATTTTAATAAAGGAGCTGCGCGCTATTTCTATCCTAGTTCTTATTTCTTGCTCTGCATCCCATGTTTCGTTCAACCAGGAACCCAAATATCTATAATTTTTCACCCTTTCTATCGGTGTATTTTCTATATATAAGTTATCTGTTATTGTATTATATTTACTAACTACCATAAATTTTGTTTTATTAATGTTTATTTTCAATTTGTATTTCTTTATTTTGGAGTTTAAAAGGTTTAATAGTTGTTGTAATTCTTCAATGTTATTTGCTATTAGGACTGTGTCGTCAGCATATCTTAAATTATTTATATATTTACCATTACATTGGATGCCAAGATCAACTCCTTCAAAGGCTTCAGCAAAGATGCATTCGGAATATATATTGAAAAGGCTTGGAGATAATATGCAGCCTTGACGGACTCCCTTTAGTATTTCCAAATTTTGGGAGGTGTTTTGACCTACTTTGATGTGGGCGGTTTGGTTCCAATACAAGTTTCGAATTATTCTTGCATCTCTGCTGTCAATGTCTGTTTGTTTAATAATTTCCATTAGTTGTTGGTGATTGACGTTGTCGAAAGCCTTTTCAAAGTCTATGTAGCATAGAAAAACGTCCTTCTGATGCTCTAAGCAGTTCTGTATCAAAACTTGAATTGCCAGCAAGGCTTCTCTTGTTCCCATACTATTTCTAAATCCAAATTGAGTTTCATTTATGCAATTATCTATTTTTCTGTATATTCTGTAATGGATAACTTTTAAAAAGAGTTTTAAAACATGACTCATCACGCTGATCAGCCTATACTCATTGCATCTTCTTGCACTAATCTTCTTGGGGATTGGTAAGAAGGACGATACTAGCCAGTCATTTGGTAATTTTCCCGTTTCATATATTCTATTAAACAATCTTGTCAGAAATGTTATTCCAAATTCATCTAAATATTTAAGTATTTCTCCATGCAAATTATCAGGACCTACAGCTTTTCCGCTCTTCAAGGATTTAATGGCTCTTACGACTTCTTCTTTTACAATTGGGGGACCTTCATAAGTGTCTAGATTATTTATTACTTTAGGTCTGTTGTCATTGAAAAGGGTTTTAATATAATTTTCCCACTCTATTCTTTGTTCATCGATGTCAATTAGCAGTTTATTTTCATTATTTATAAGTTTACCTGTAACTTGCTTGCGTCCCATATTAGTAAAATCTTTAACTTTTTTGTGGAGATTGAAACAATCGTGTTTATGATCTAATTCTTCAATTTCTGAACACTTTGATTCTAGCCACTTATCCCTTTCACATCTGATTAATGTTCTAATTTGGTTATCAATACTTTTGTATTTGGTTTTATCAACTTCTTTAAAAAGTCTTCTTTCTTCTATTAATGTTAGTATTTCTTTTGTTATCCAAGGACAATTTACTTCTTTCTTCCAATATCCCAATATTTCTTTGCTTACTATGTTTGTGATGTCTTTAAATGTTTCCCAAGTTTGTTCGATATTTAAATTTTTTTCATTCAGATTTATGCCCGCACAACATTTGTTTATTTCTTTATTATAGGTGTCCACGATTTTGGCCTTTATTTCCCTGTCTCTCAGTTTTTCAATAGCAATTTTTCAAGCAATTAGTCGTTAGCGAATGTCAATCCCATACATTTGTTAATCTATTCTACTAGCGTTTTTGCTATTTGTCTACGGCCACAGATCTTTCATCTACATTCAGCCCCTGGCGCTGCTCCTGGCGCTGTCTGCCACTAGCAGGATCGAGAGGAGTGTGTGTCCTACCATGTATGGCATACTGTCGTACCACTCACATCGCTGTCGACTTTCGGCAATGACAGACGTCACTGTAATTACGGTGTCCGCGCTGTGTTTTCTTCTCATCTCAATACGCAATTATATTCAATCCAAAAATAAAAATATAAAAATTCGGCGTCGTAGAAGGTGGTGGATTATAATATAAGTATGGATGAAACCTGTAGTGCACGGCAATATACTTATAGAATCGCTGCGACCCATAGACGTCCCACTGCTGGGCACGGGTCTCCCCCAGACACTTCTGCGGAAGGTCTAGAGCATACTCCACCACGCTGCTCCAATGCGGATTGGTGGAGGGGTTAGAGGCCAACCCTGTGTCGAATGTTCTCAAGCCACCCGAAGGTCTTCAACAAGGCTTAACGATTGTTTCCAGCATTGAAAACAACTGGGACCGACGGCTTTACGTGCCCTCCGAAGCACGGTAGCGTCAATGAAATTTTGCCACTAGCGGTCACCCATCCACAAACCAACCGCGCCCATCGTTGCTTAACTTTTTCGATCACATTGAGTCGAAGCGAGCCATTGGGCTATGGACGCTATAGAATATAAGAGAGGAATAGAAGAGAGGTCCCTAAGCAATAGGGTAGTTCGTATATGTCAATTTTATGTAAATAAATATGTGTGTCTGTCCATTTCCAGGTGTCGTGCCTGCAGTTCCTGGAGTGCGTGTACACCACGTTCGGGTTCACGTTCCAGCTGAAGCTGTCCACGAGGCCGGAGAAGTACCTCGGCGACCTCGCCACCTGGGACCAGGCTGAGAAGGTACTCATACATTGTGTTGTCTGATCACTAAAAAGCGATCTGTTCCAGACAAACATTGAAATATTTTTTTTATGGATGCAAGATAGCAAACGAGCTTGCAGCACCACCCATCCGCTGCCGCCCATGACGACTGTGACTGACTTTGAACAAGACTCAATTGGGGACTGGGATGGTTAGTCCAATTAGTTGAGAAAGTTAATTAGAACATTAGTTGGTCAGTTCGTTAGTAGGTATGAGGACTGGGGACTGTTAGTTGGTGTTAGTAAGAGTCCAGTTAGTACTTGTTAGTAGGAGTCTCGTTCTAAGTCAGTCACAGATGTGTTGCTACTCTTGAGGACTAAGATGGTCGCCTCTAAAGAAGTGTAACCGGAAACCACACCTTTCCAACCGGACCACAATTGCTTTAAAAACTGTATTACACGGCAGAAATGGTACTAGGTACCGTGGCGGGCGGTGGTACTACCCCGGGCGAACTCTATATGGAACCAATTAGCTTTCATGTGCATGTATTCTTATGTGGGAGGATCTTAGGAGGGAAGGTAATATTAGAGTGGTCCAAACAACGTATAGTCCACCACGCTGGCCAAGTGCGGATTGGCAGACTTCACATACCTTTGAGAATATTATGTTGAACCTCTCTCTTGGCATGCTTTGCACGTTTATTGGAAAGTTGTCTGGCATATCGTCAATAGATGGCGCTGACACTAATTGTATAAAAAACTAGTGGACGCCCGCAGCTTCGCTCGCGTTACACATTCACTAACTTCAAAAACGGCAAAGCTTCATACTAACTGCACCCCCGTTGTACCCCCTTAGGGGATGAATTTTCAAATTTTTCTCGCCGTAAAAACCATCCTTGAACTTCAACGAACATTTAAAAAAAAGAATTGGCCAAATCGGTCCAGGCCTTGTTGAGTTATGCGCTTACCAACAAATTTTGCGATTCATTTTTATAATATAGATTATATTATAAAAATGGTATACAAATTCCAGGCATTAGAAGATTCTCTAAACAAATTCGGCAAACCCTGGCAACTGAACCCCGGGGACGGCGCGTTCTACGGGCCTAAGATCGATATAACTATCCAGGACGCCCTGCGCCGCTCGCACCAGTGTGCCACCATACAGCTGGACTTCCAGCTGCCAGAGAGGTTCAACCTTACCTATGTCAGGTGAGAGAATACTTCAAGCATCACAGGAAAAATTCAAAATTCAAATAATTTATTTCGCTATGAGGTGATTAGACACGCTTAACGAAAGTCTAGGTACCTAACTAAAAACTACTTAAACTACTAACTGATCTATGTAAGGCAAAGGATTAGCTATTGATTATTGAATGAATATTATATATTGAAAATTAGGTTTAAGAACATTATCAATACTAATATTATAAAGAGGAAACATTTGTTTGTAATGTTTTCACACAAAAACTACTGGACCGATTTCAACTGCATTTTAATAATAATAAATAAATAATAAATATCTTGGACATTCTCACATACGGCCATCTGACCTCAAAGTAGGCGCGAGCCTGTGATATGGGTGTCAGAGACTGATATACATACATAGAACTTTTTAAATGCATACTTAAATAGATAATAAATACAAGTGTTCGTCACACGAATATTTTGTTCTGAGTGGGATTCGAACCCACGACCCTTGGCACAACAGACAGGGCTACCGATTCCGCCAACGGGCCTGTTTAAGAACATTATTTCTCATAAAGACAAAAAACGTCACTTACATGAGAACCTACATTTTCATCTATACTAATATTATAAAGAGGAAACATTTGTTTTTAATGTTATCACACAAAAACTAGTGGACCGATTTCAAAAATTCTTTCACCGTTAGAAAGCTGAATCTTTCTCTATGTCAAATTCCACGCAAGCGAAGCTGCGGGCGTCCACTATCTCACATATATCCCGACCGTCGGAATCTTCGGATCTTCTGGAGATTTCTTCCCAATACCTAAAAAGGTGACGTTTGAATCACGGCCACACGAAATGTAAATGTATTGACACTTTAAAATTATATTTTAAAAAATTTATGTCAGAAACCATTTTTAATTTTATTATTGTTGTTTTAGTATTGTTGGTTTTTATATTAGTAAAGATAAGGGCCAATATCACCCTTATAAGCAGGGTGTCGTCAAGTGTATCAGTGTTCAAACAGAGATAGGGGTCCAATATCACATACGGTTTTTTACTTTTAATCATAACTAAATTCATTGAATTCAATATGAGAAATTGTACCTAAATGAAAAAAAGTTTGAATACAATAATTTTATAATTTCCAGCGAAACCGGCGACAAGAAGCGTCCGGTTATCATCCACCGCGCGATCCTGGGCTCGGTGGAGCGCATGATAGCCATACTGAGCGAGTCTTACGCGGGCAAGTGGCCCTTCTGGCTCAGCCCGCGCCAGGCCTGCCTCGTGCCCGTCGGCCCGCAGTTTGACGAGTACGCCATGCAGGTGTTTGCCCCTTTTTTATACTCTCTCCCCTCATTCAGTTCTCAGTTACCCCCTTTCCACTCCCCATAAATATGCCGTGGCCCTTCTGGCTGAGCCCGCGCCAGGCCTGCCTCGTGCCCGTCGGCCCGCAGTTTGACGAGTACGCCATGCAGGTGTTTGCCCCTTTTTTATACTCTCTCCCCTCATTCAGTTCTCAGTTACCCCCTTTCCACTCCCCATAAATATGCCGTGGCCCTTCTGGCTGAGCCCGCGCCAGGCCTGCCTCGTGCCCGTCGGCCCGCAGTTTGACGAGTACGCCATGCAGGTGTTTGCCCCTTTTTTATACTCTCTCCCCTCATTCAGTTCTCAGTTACCCCCTTTCCACTCCCCATAAATATGCCGTGGCCCTTCTGGCTGAGCCCGCGCCAGGCCTGCCTCGTGCCCGTCGGCCCGCAGTTTGACGAGTACGCCATGCAGGTGTTTGCCCCTTTTTTATACTCTCTCCCCTCATTCAGTTCTCAGTTACCCCCTTTCCACTCCCCATAAATATGCCGTGGCCCTTCTGGCTGAGCCCGCGCCAGGCCTGCCTCGTGCCCGTCGGCCCGCAGTTTGACGAGTACGCCATGCAGGTGTTTGCCCCTTTTTTATACTCTCTCCCCTCATTCAGTTCTCAGTTACCCCCTTTCCACTCCCCATAAATATGCCGTGGCCCTTCTGGCTGAGCCCGCGCCAGGCCTGCCTCGTGCCCGTCGGCCCGCAGTTTGACGAGTACGCCATGCAGGTGTTTGCCCCTTTTTTATACTCTCTCCCCTCATTCAGTTCTCAGTTACCCCCTTTCCACTCCCCATAAATATGCCGTGGCCCTTCTGGCTGTGCCCGCGCCAGGCCTGCCTCGTGCCCGTCGGCCCGCAGTTTGACGAGTACGCCATGCAGGTGTTTGCCCCTTTTTTATACTCTCTCCCCTCATTCAGTTCTCAGTTACCCCCTTTCCACTCCCCATAAATATGCCGTGGCCCTTCTGGCTCAGCCCGCGCCAGGCCTGCCTCGTGCCCGTCGGCCCGCAGTTCGACGAGTACGCCATGCAGGTGTTTGCCCCTTTTTTATACTCTATCCCCCCTTTCAATTCTCAGTTACCCCCTTTCCATTCTCCATAAACATGCCGTGCCTCCATCATGGTGCTCTGCGGCTCAGCCCCCGCCAGGCCTGCCTCGTGCCCGTCGGCCCGCAGTTTGACGAGTACGCCATGCAGGTGTTTGCCCTTTGTTTATACTCTATCCCCCCTTTCAATTCTCAGTCACCCCCTTTCCATTCCCCAAAAATATGCGGTGCCCCCATCATTTGGCTCAGCCCGCGCCAAGCCTGCCTTGTGCCCGTCGGCCCGCAGTTTGTATGCCATGCAGGTATTTGCCTTTTTTTCTTATACTCTTCCCCCTTTTCCATTCTCAGTTACCCCTTTTCAATTCTCAGTTACCCTCTTTCCATTCCGTGCGTCCATATGCGGTGCACCCATCATATTATAATATCTCCCTTCACGTTCTCGCCCTCCCACCTAAATTTTGTTAGCATCCATGCCATTTTCAGTAAGCCCATTTTTTGGTTCGCCTTTCCTGATTCTCCTGTCTATTCTTACACCCTTCGAATGCGAATGATGGTGGCTCAATGTCATGTTTTTGGCCAGCATGTTAGAATTTGGTGAATTTGGTAAAAAGTGATGATTGTTAGAATTTAGCGGACCCTTGTCATGAATGGTGATAAAAGTGTTGTTTTCGTGGTCCAGGTGAACAAGCAGTTGTTCGCGGCCGGCTTCATGTCCGAGGTGGACACGGACGCGGGCGACACGCTCAACAAGAAAGTTAGGAACGCGCAGCTTGCGCAGTTCAACTATATCCTTGGTGAGTGAAAAGACAACATACAGACAAACAAGATACAGGTTTAACTATATCCTTGGTGAGTGAAGCAGTTAACATGATACAGGTTTTGGTAGCACCATTTTGATATGGAATCGAAGTTTCGATCACATATCCTTGGTGAGTTAACATGATACAGGTTTTGCTAGCACCATTTTGATATGGAATCGAAGTTTCGATCACATAAACTGGTGTGTGGTCTGTGCAAAGGTTTCGCTGCGTCTCATAGACGTCCCACTGCTGGGCACGGGTCTCCCCCACAGAAGCTGCGGGAGGTCTAGAGCATACTCCACCACGCTGCTCCAATGCGGATTGTTGGTCAGGGGTCAGTGGCCAACCAAGTGTCGAATGTTCTGAAGCCACCCGAAGGTCTTCGACAAGGCTTAACGACTGTTTCCACCATTGAAAACAACCGGGACCGACGGTGTATGGCAATAGGCTCACCGCTTATTACATGGTAGTACAACCTAACTAGAACTGGTGAAAAGTTACCACGTATTACACGCTACGCTGCGACCCATAGACGTCCCACTGCTGGGCACGGGTCTCCCCCACAGACACTTCTGCGGGAGGTCTAGAGCATACTCCTGCTGCACCAATGCGGATTGTTGGAGGGGTCAGTGGCCAACCCAGTGTCGAATGTTCTGAAGCCACCCGAAGGTCTTCGACAAAGCTTAACGACTGTTTCCACATTGAAACCAACCGGGACCGACGGCTTTACGTGCCCTCCGAAGCACGGTAGCGTCCATGAAATTTTGCCACTAGCGGTCACCCATCCACAAACCGACCGCGCCCGTCGTTGCTTAACTCTTTCGATCACATTGAATCGAAGCGAGCCATTGGGCTATGGACGCTACATTAACACGTATTACACACCTCTGCCTAATCCCTTTGGATAAATAAAAACGGTATAGTAAACTGCCTACCTATTTTTACATCTTTTCACCAACGCCCATGGTTGACTGGTAGATAATGCCATTAGGCATTAAGTCCGCCATATTGTATTACACAATAAAAGGTTAAATAAATAAATAAATAAAATCCATACTAATATTATAAATGCGAAAGTGTGTTTGTTTGTTTGTTTGTTTGTCCGGCTTTCACGTCGCAACGAAGCTATTATATGGTATGGTTTTTGTGTGTGGAGATAGTGAGGAGGGTGGAGAGTGACGTAGGCTACTTTTTACCGCGGTAAAACATCCCCATGGGAAGATATCGATGTTTTGTTATTTGCTAGACATTTAGTTCCGGATGTTGTTAATAGATGGCGTTAGTAAAATTTATTTTCAAGTTCTTATCTATGTATGATAAACAACTCATTGTTATTCCCTTTGACCACGCGGGCGGAGCCGCGGGTAAAAGCTAGTAAATAAATAAAGGCGTGATGTTTGATACACCAACTCGTTTCTCCAGTGGTGGGCGAACGCGAGAGGAGCTCGGGGACGGTGAACGTGCGTACGAGAGACAACAAGGTGCACGGGGAGATGTCCATAGCGGGCCTTATAGGGCACTTTAACGCGCTGGTCAGGGATAAGACGCTGGCTGAGGACAGCGAGCTGATCAAGTGATGGGGCAGTGTGGGCATGGTGGGGCTTGAGCCAGGCGGGCAACAACAACAACAATAACAACATCAACAATAACAACAACAACATCAACAACAACAACAATATGAACAACAACAACAAAATACTCTTTATTTGTACACCGAAAAAGAATATGTTACAAGTACAAATTAAAATTAGGGTACACAAAAAGGCGGCCTTATCGCTTATAAGCGATCTCTTCCAGGCAACCTTTGGGTGTTAAGGCAACCAGTCAACCAGGCAATGGAAACTTAGCCGAAATAAGTGGCAAACTTTTCGAATCGCTTTCTATTTGTTCCAGCAAGCCCCACCTAAAGTTACAACATAGATAATTTTTAATAACATGAATGTAAATTTTATATATGGAAAGCATTGCTATGCCATTCGGGTTTTCTTTACTTTAAAAAGTGATCTAAAATAGTGCACTAATTGCCTTGCAACCGCGTACTTACTGTGCGGTACTAAGTTAACACTTTAAAGGCAGTACTGTTTATCTTTTAGAAAAAGCTAAAATATTACTAATTCTCCAGAGTAAGTATGTAATTTATAAAATTCGGAAACAGTGTCACTGTATTTTTCTTTTCGGTAGTAATTTATTACAGATGTAGTTTCAAATTCACGCATTTAAACAATAATTCCATGTTGGTATTTATTTTAAGAATAATTGGTTATTCATATCCAGAAATGGTGAATGAGAAATAAAAAATTTTGATATTCAAATATTTCTTTTATTTATATAAACACCACACCTATAAAAACTATATAGGGCAAGTAATCTTACCCTGAATTAATTTGACACTAAATATTATTGATAAGACCACAGATATTTTCAGCAAACTTTTACTTAGCATAATCATTAATAAATACAGTAAGTATAGTTTTTTAATTAGTCTAAGACTTGTGTGCGTGGAACCAAGCAAGATCATTTTTAAAGTTACGGTAGCAGATAGTTAAATGTATGAATGGTATTTAAATAATTTTAGATAGGTACAATGAAAGTTAGTTTTACTAACTGAGAATAGACCTTATGCCTTGGTCATAAGTGCGTAGTGTTATATCATAGATACTACATTTATGTACCAACCTAACTATATTAAAACAGGAATCATCAACATCTTTTGCTTCAAAATAAATAGTTAAACAGTAATGGGTTGTTTCATGTCTCGGAAGCGCGCACAAAATGTGCTTGCTAGAAATTCCACAGTTCTGAAGCAGCTGATTGGTCTTTCTACTGCGTGGAAGCACGTGATTGGTCTTCCTACGGCGCGGAGGCACGTGATTGGTCGTTTTGATACCCAGGAACATGTAATTGGTTTTTCTTCTATGCAGACTTAATTACATAATTTATTGTTACTTTATCACTAACGAATGCACGTGAATTTCTGGATACCGTGCAACCTGATATGTACTATCTTAAACTAAAATACTTTTGCATTTTTGGTGAAATGAAATTATGATTTAATTAAATTTACTAACAATTATTAAAGCTACAAAAATACAAAATATATCCTTAGCTACCCTACATAGTCAAATTAGTCAAATAATAAATAGCGCATAAAATTCGGTACATAATACACATACATATATCTCAACTAATACTTTAAATTTATCTATATAACTATATATAGTTATATGTTTTACATGCAATACATGAGAAATATCACGGTGTACATTTGGTTATGTATTACCTGCTAGAGTGGATTGGCTGTCTGTGTGTTCAGATTTCAGTTTCGTTGGTGTCGTTGCTGTGTTCTGTTCACTTAGTTCGCATATGCACTCAAAATTTTGGCATTTTCTGAAAATCTGCAATAAAATAAAACAAGATCCAGTGTTTATACAAGATTTTTAGGTTAATATTAAATATAAAAAATAATATTAGTATAGATTTCCGTTGGTGCAGCAAGGGCAGTCTATACTGATATTATAAAAATGTAGTATAAAGAGGGTATTAAAGTAAGTTTAAGAAATAAAATTTTTATTGATTGCCAACTAAATATAACTTTGCAACCCCTGAGTGGACGACCGAAAGCTTAACGACTTATACCATAGCGTTTTGAACGAATTACAGCATGTATTGTCACTATTGTGATCCAATTCGGATTGGTGGAGGAGTTAGTTTCCAACCCAGTGTTGAATGTTCTCAAGCCACCCGATTGTCTTCGCGAAGGCTTAACGACTCTTTTTTTTAAATTGAAAACAACGACCGACAGCTAACGTGCCCTCCGAAGCACAGTAGCACCCATGAAATTTTGCCACTAGTTGCCGTTTAATCGCTACGACCCATAGACGTCCCACTGCTGGACACGGGTCTCCCCCACAGATACAGCTGCGGGAGGTCTAGAGCATACTCCACCACGCTGCTCCAATGCGGATTCGTGGAGAGTTGCCGATCAATCACGAACCAATTAGAATCGACGAACCATCCTGCTATGTCTTTTACTTGGGAACCGCTACGCGACACCCGCAGCGGTTCTCGGATCTCGCGATGCAGTCAGAACACTATGTAAGTATAATAAGGTCCCATCGAATTGTCCGTACGTAATTAATCCACACAGAATCGACTCTTTTCGTCTTTTCGACTGAGATTTTCCCATCGAGCTACGACATGGAGCGCTTCAAAAAGAGTGAAACGCTTCCTTCAAGGCAGGCAACGCACCTGTGATACCCCTGGTGTCCACGTGTCCATAGACGACGGTGACCACTTACCATCAGGTGGCCAGTATGTCTGTTTGTCCGTCTATATTTAAAAAAAAAATGGTTGACTGTAAAGTCGGTTTACAGACGATAGATTTACGTGATAACGTCATAATCATTATTTTATACAAAAAAAAAAAAGGAGAATTGAAAATACACAGTTAACAGACAACAGACAAGTCTATATATCTATTTTGACAGTTCCCTACACTGAGCAAGTTGTTCCCTATTTAGTAGCCATGGAAACGGTTGTCAATAACGCCTCATGACGTCAGAGCGAGGTAACGACAAATCACGTCACACTTTCTCGTTCGTGTTGCTGATTTATAAGACGTTATCCCGTCAAAACTCACTGTATAAAGCAGTATTGGCACGGCGAGGGCAGCGCCGGCCAGCACGTCCCACCAGTGGTGGCGGCGGTCGCTGAGCCGCGACAGCGCGCATGCTAGTGCCGCCGCCCCGCTACCGAGCTGGACCAGCGTGGCGCCGCGCCCCCCGCACGACATGCGCCGCCGGAGATAGTACTGGGGATTTTTTTTTATCGATACAATATAGCAAATAGCGTAGCGTCCATAGCCCAATTGCTCGCATCAACCAATGTGATCGAGATGTTAAGCAACGACTGGCGCGGTCGGTTTGTGGATGGGTGACCGCTAGTGGCAAAATTTCATGGACCCTACCGTGCTTCGAAGGGCACGTAAAGCCGTCGGTCCCGGTTGTTTTCAATGCTGGAAACAGTCGTTAAGCCTTGTCGAAGACCTTCGGGTGGCTTGAGAACATTCGACACTGGGTTGGTCACTAACCACGCTGCTCCAATGCGGATTGGTGGAGTATGCTCTAGACCTCCCGCAGAAGTGTCTGTGGGGGAGACCCGTGCCCAGCAGTGGGACGTCTATGGGTCGCAGCGATAGCAAATAAACTTGCAGCACCACCCATCCACTGCCGCCCATGACAACTGTGACTGACTTTGAACAAAACTCAATTGGGGACTGGGATGGTTAGTCCAATTAGTTGAGAGAGTTAATTAGAACATTAGTTGGTCAGTTCGTTAGTAGGTCTGAGGACCGTTGGAGGACCGTTAGTGATAGTTAGTCCTTTTAGTTGGTGTTAGTAATAGTCCAGTTAGTACTTGGTAGTAGGAGTCTCGTTCCACGTCAGTCACAAATGTGTTTCTACCCTTGAAGACTAAGATGGTCGTCTCTAAAGAAGTGTAACCTAAACATATTAACAATACATCCTACTAATATTATAAAGGGGAATGTTTGTAAGTATGTATGGATGGATGGATGTGTGTTACTCTTTCACGTAGAAAGTACTGAATGTATTTTAATGAAACTTTACAATAATATAGCTTATACATCAGAATAACACATAGGCTACAATTTATAAAGATATTGTGTGAATTGTCCAAAATATGACCAAAACTACTGGACCGATTTCAAAAATTCTTTCACCATTAGAAAGCTGCATCTTCACTGAGTGACATAGGCTATATAATATTACTAGGCATAAACGAAACTTTTGTTATGTCTAATTCCACGCGAGCGAAGCTGCAGGCGTCCACTAGTAATAATATTTTATAATGTATGTATTTTCAGTGTTTTATTTGATTTTATTTGGAAAGCATACAGTTACATATCAAGCTTTACACCATTTAATTGCATCCGCATATTATATGTCCAGCTCAAATGCATTGATAGCTTACACAAATAATTAAAAAGAAAATAAAATAATATATATTTTTTTAATAATAATACTTGTATGTACACTTAGATGAAAATTCATTTGTTTGTTATTAAGGGTTAAGGTTCTACGTTAAGGGTTAAGGTTCTACCTTAAGGGTCAAGGGTTTTACATCAGAAAGTTCAGTAACTCACCGCCACAAACAGCCCGGCGTGAAGAGCCAACGACGTGTGTCCTGAAGGAAAACTCCTGTCTGACTGGCTCAGCCAGTACGCCTTAGTGCATGTGTATGAAGACACCCACTCTGACCTAAAATAACCGTTATACTATTCATTAGCATAAATGTATGTAGTAATTTTTTGGATTTGAGACAGAAAACAAGCAACGAGTGGTGGACCCATAGACGTCCCACTGCTGGGCACGGGTCTCCCCCACAGACACTGCTGCGGGAGGTCTAGAGCATACTCCGCCACGCTGCTCCAATTCGGATTAGTCGCCAACCCAGTGTCGAATGTTCTCAAGCCACCCGAAGGTCTTCGACAAGGCTTAACGACTGTTTCCAGCATTGAAAACAACCGGGACCGACGGCTTTACGTGCCCTCCGAAGCACGGTAGCGTCCACGAAATTTTGCCACTAGCGGTCACCCAACCACAAACCGACCGCGCCCTTCGTTGCTTAACTCTTTCGATCACATTGAATCGACGCGAGCCATTGGGCTATGGACACTACACGCTGATCAGTGGTGCTACCAACATCGTTTTTCATTGAGGCTCTTAATGTCGAAATGAGTCTCGAAATCTATCACAGATGCGTTGCTTCCACGTTCAACAGCGGGGAAGTCACCGACGGGGTTTTACCTCTGGAACAATTGCCCGGAAAGGTCTGTCTGTCAGATGCGTGGCTAAGGTTGAGTACTAAGATACTCCCCTTTAAAAAAAGTTAACGGGGAAAAAACACCTGACTGGAACACAATTACAATTTCTTTAAAATCAATTGTTTCATAGCAGAAATGCATAGCATAGCATAGTAGCATTGATATCCCAATAACTCGTGTCGATTTAGTAGTAATGACAGGCGCAGTTGGTTTGTGGATGAGTGACTGCTAGTGGCAAAATTTCATAAGCGCTGCCGTGCTTCGGAGGGGACGTTAAGCGGTCCCAGTTGTTTTCGGTGATAAAGACAATCGTTAGGCCTTATCGAAGACCGTCGGGTAGCTTTAGAACATTCGGCACTGGGTTGGCTACTAAACCCTCCACCAATCTGCATTGGAGAAGCATGGTTGTGTATGATCTACACCTCCCGCAGCTGTTACTGTGGAGGAAACCCTTGCCTAACATTGCAGTGGGACCTCTATGGGTTCGTCTAGCTTCAATTTTAGAATTAGATAAGGCCTGCCTAAGGTCATCCTATAAGACCTACCCTTGACAAGTAAGGGCCTCCTTGGGTTGACAGGTGTCAAAGAAGTGTGGCCTCGGCGAGCCCACCGCAAGCTTGAGGGCCTGGACCACAGTCAAGTTAAGTAGGGCTCCGAAGAAATACTCCTTGTACCACACCAATGCTTGCCGTCGACTCTGCTCACTTTTGTCTTGCAATCTCTCTACAAGCAACATCTGTAGCAGTACATAAATAAGGATTTAAAAAAAAAATTATTGAATCAGTATGCAGTGACAGCCCAGTGGCTATCGAACTTGCCTCGCACTCGAGCAGTCCAGGTTCAAACCCAAGCGGCATGCACCAATGACTTTTATATGTTATATACAATTTAAGAAATTAAATGTCACTAGCTGTAATGGTGAAGGACACATTGTGAGGAATCCTGTATGCTTGAGAGTCCTTCATAATGTTCTCGAAGGCATGTGAAGTCTGCCAATCAGCACTTGGCCAGTGTAGTGGACTAAAGGGCCTAATCCCTCCCATTCTGAGGGGGTGCCACTTTCACATGAACCCAGACTTACTCGAGTGAAAGCAGAGTTTAAAAGCAACTGTAACTGATGAGTTATAACCAAGTTGTCTACAAACAACATATCTTTATGGTTGGGAATTTGAAAAGGCTATTAATTTTCTTTAAAGAAAACCTTACCACAACTAATGGCAGCAGAACGCTGACTCCTATGAGCCACTTCCAGCTGATCGTGTCTCCGGTGAAGGGATGGGACAGGGCAGGGTCATTGCACTGGAATCCCAACTGGCCTCCAGGCAATAAACGCAGCTCCACAATCAGGAATACAAAGATAACTGAGAAAACAATTTCTTATTATGCAGACTGGCATGAAAGTCTAGCTCTTGTCTAGCTTAAGCTTTGAGGGTATTACATCTTTATTATATCGCTTAGCTTTAAAGATTACTTGATAGTCAAATAACCCATCAATATCAACTCAATTGATCCACTAGTCACTAGATATAAATGGACCATTTCAATTGTCTTTTCTCATTCTATAAAAAAACATTTCTGATAAACATCTCACTTCAAGCAATATTATAAGTATAATACTATGTAGAAATTTACCAGGCATAACCTGTAGATATTTTTTCTAATATATGTTTTGCTTTGGAGAGTTACATACCTCGATGCCAACGATTGGTCATATTCCAGAAATAATGAATCTTATTCCAGAATTTATTCAACATTTTTAAATATCACAACTTCCCCTTTGGAATTTAAGCCACCAGCACAAAACGAACACTAACTTTATTACACAGTAGCAATAACACTGAAGTGAAGGTGAAGGGGAAAACTTATTGGAGTAACTCAGAATAACAGCTAAATTACTATGAATGTGTACATTATTTAGACATAGATTAGAAATCTTGGTTTATAGAACCGTGTATCTTTTGGGTTTAGTTAAATTAATGTAAGCAGTAATCTTAATCCGTAAAAGTAGATTCTAGGACAAACAATTTCAAACAAAGTGATTTTAATTAATTAGAAGAAATGTCAAATTCTAATCATCAACAAATGCCGGTGACTGACCGGTTAGTTTTGACTTTGATAGTTTGATAAATCTGTGGATATATTGATTGAGAGAGCCTTTTATTTTCGAATGAATTCTAGCTGCTGGCCAAACTGGCCTTTACAGGGTCACCCGTGGTAATACGAATGCAAATGAGATGAATGCTCGTTACGTTACAGTTCCATAAACTCAAAAAAAGGCCGAATAGGCCAAAAAATATGCAACCTGAGTATACCATTATTACTTATTACATGCAGGGTTGTGAGTTGTGACCTCAGCTGTTTCTACCTATTATTTTATAAAATATACATAAGCCCGTTTTGAGCTCCTCATTCAAACACCACCACTTCGACCAATCAATTCACACTGAGAAGGAAGTAGAAGTTCTATTTAATCTCTTATAACCCTGTAGTGTATCCCTAATGTATTTCATTGTTGCAAACATGGCATTTGCGGCATAAACCAATGATTGCATACATTAATCAAATTGTCTGGTAATTTCAAGCCAAGCGAACATTACAAAACTAATTTCCGACATTACAGCTTATGCAGGTTGGTATGGAAGGTAACAATCTACTGCTGTAAATGTCAGCCTGCTCATTATCTACTAGGTACTCTATAAGTTTGCCTGTCTGTTCGTAATAAAGCCAATATTTTTAGGTGCAGAAAAATATTAGGTACCTACCTAATCTAAGTAAAATTCTAATGTACCTAGTGATTCAGCTTAGCCTGTTTTCGCTTTCGCTGCGACCTAAAGATATAGACGTCCCACTGCTGGGCGCGGGTCTCCCCCACATACACTGCTGCGGGAGGCTTAGAGCATACTCCACCACGCTGCTCCAATGCGGATTACCTAGTGGCTAATCCAGTGTCGAATGTTCTCAAGCCACCCGAAGGTCTTCGACAAGGCTTAACGACTGTTTCCACCATTGTAAACAACCGGGACCGACGGCTTTACGTGCCCTCCGAAGCACGGTAGCCTCCATGAAATTTTGCCACTAGCGGTCACCTATGCACAAACCGACCGCGCCCGTCGTTGCTTAACTCTTTCGATCACATTGAATCGACGCGAGCCATTGGGCTATGAACGCTACGTAGTAGTCTGTCTATACGCCTAAAACGTGCAGGTTTCTAAGCACCTATGACTTTTATAACTTACGTTTTTGCCAAAGATTTCATATTAAGACTTTAACATAGTCATCTCCATAGAATTCAGTGCTAAATATGGAATTATTTTTTTATTTTCGTGCATTGTCATCGGAACCAAATAAATGTAATACGATAACTTCAGTGGAAGTGGGTGAAATATTGATTGCAAGATTCCAGGACATAGGTACATACTACATACATATAGATACATACGAGTGAAGTTAAATAAAAGCTTTTAAAATGGGTCTTACCTCATTGGCTCTATAGTTAAATTATAATTTTGTTATATTATTGGAGGTCTAAGTATAACATCTGACAAAATCTACAATCGTTCTACTCTCATTATTTGCAATGATGATTTTTTCGTGTTATTAGATATTTGAATACACATTTTCGTAGTGCCTCAAGTAGATAGTCATCATAATGCATTCATTCAGATTCAGATTCATTTGTTTTCATTAGATGGTATTTGTATACGCTTATTGAACGTAATTACATTTTATATCTACAGCCGGTTCACAAAGATGATGCTACCGAGAAGAACACGGCAAGAAACTCGACTGTTACTCTTTTCAAAATTCACAATTTAATAATGTAATAGATTAATTAAACTAAAGTGGAGCTGGAGATTCTTCGCACCAAGTGTTTTTATCGTTTATGTAGATAGTCATTTATTTTATAGAACATTACATTGGAATATTTTATTTTATGATCACAAAAAACTGTTTGGTTAGAACGAATTGTTTACGAAGGCCATTTAAATTGAGTAGGTAACAAAACTATTTAACAGCCTATTTTTCACAGTTACAAAAAACGTGAACCTCTCAACGGCCCTTTAAGTACCCCTGTAAAGTTTTTTACTGTTTAACATACATGATGTGAGGCGGACAAATTAGGGACACAGAGGATAGAATATTGAGCCGTTTATAAACAAGGCTGCACAAGGCGGGCGTCAGCAGCTTTTATAGATCCGCAGAAGAAAAACCTTATAAGTTAATATTAACCAAGGACTACAATAATCAAGTATAAACATATAAAAAACATTAAATACTTTTAATTAAAAAAAGTAGTACTGATATCTACTTAAATTCTCTTTTCGATTTTGCCGTAGCGTTTCCTAATTTAATTTTAATCAAAATTAATTTAAACTAAAAAACTGTTTTATTGAGTTGTTTGCGTCATAAAGTAACGATCGTAGTAACTAACTATAACTACTTAACTCAACAGTAATTAATATGTCCGAGACCGAGTAATATGACCGAGGAATATATGAAACTTAGAATAATTACAGTAAAATATATAAAATACAGGTGGAAAAATTAAAAAGTTAATTCAATATCTGACCTGTTTATCATGTCAGTATGTTACTGAACGGGCAAATGTCTTTAATGATTTTGAAATGAAATATTAGTAGGACAGAAGGTACCTTAAAATGCCCTAGATTTATCGTTAATATACTAAATATTTCAGATTGCAAGAACAATATGTACGGAACAACAAATCCATGTTAACACGGCCGCTCCTAATTTCCCATCATCGTGTGTGGTCGGCACCACAGACTAGCTAGAAATACTACGTATGTCGGCACTGGAAGGACCACAGCTGAGATGTTGGCCAAAGAATCCTAATCACAGATAATTTACAGCGGCACAGACAAAATATTTTATCATTGGATTAGTTTAGTGGCTTAGTACATAGCTTCTACCTATTTAACTTTCCACGATAGGTTTGGGTATCTACCCAAACCTATCGTGGAAGTCGAGTATCTACTCGGGGAGTTTTATGTAGACTGATAGTTTTTAAAGAGTTTATAATAAGAAAAGAATTTGTAAGTTGCAAGATCTTAATTCTACCAAGTAGGTACATATCTTATCGAACTGGCCGTACTTCTCCACGCTGCTCCCGTTCGGATTACCAGAGGGGTTACTGGCCGTCCGAATGTCGGAAGTTTTTTGGGCCGCCTGAAGGCTTTCGACGTGGTTTAACGATTGTTATCTTACAATAAGTGCATAATATGTAGTAAGTATAAAATAATTATATTAATACGGAAAATCTCACGGGGGATTTCATGCAATTAAATTCCGAATTTAGATTTAAATAGGTACATACTCGTAGGTACTTATAGTTTTTATAAAGCATGCATTAAGTTCTTATTAATTACTTATTCTTAGTTCTCACGTTCACGTTCTCAATTCTCAAGTCTGAATTTGGAGTGTGGTATGGTGGGCATGGCCATAGTGTGGCTTATTAACTGGTGAACCTACTTATTAAAATGTTTGAATTATGTTGTGTTATGCATGTGATAATGTTATGATAATATTTGTGTTGTTAAATGTAACTACATTGCAGCCAATGTATCTGTAGTCTACGATATAAATTATATTATGTTAATAGATTGATACCTTATATCAAGTTTTATCGTATGTGGATGGAATGTTGTGAAATTGAAAGGTTTTAGATAGGTGATGTACAGTCGATGCAAGAAGGTATCATTTAGTTTAATCATAGAGGAAGGACAAAGAAGAGTGACAATGCTCATCCAAAGGTCGAAAATCTCCGTTATATCCAGATGGCGCTGTTCCGCGAGGCAGTTATATTAGTAACAAATAATTCCGCAAGCGCCGCCGTCGATTAGTAATGTATGTCCGTGGTTTTATTAACAACAAGCACATAGGAATTGTGATCATTACGAAACTTGATAGACTAACTAATGCAACTTGGATAGCGTAGCGGATATAACTAAAGTGAAAAGATACATATATAACTGAAAGAACATGGAAAAACAACGACATAAACCACAGAACTCACAATAGCCTAAGGCAGAAACAACTTATTCATTAGAAATTAATGAAACACATTTAAGGGCGTAGTGATAATTGAAAATAACAACTGTCAACTACTGCCAACCATAGAGTCTCGATTTAGACTGTGCATTACACTGTACTTTGCTTCAGAATACAGTAAAATAAAATATGCGCTTACCAATTATTTTCATTTATAAAGCTTTTCCATCTTGAGTGTACCGGCACAATCAAGCTGTGCGTAAATGGCCGAAAAGATTTGTCTCAACAGTCAGAATGATGATAGCGTCGGTAATAGAATACTAATATTCTATTCGGGAACGGTTCTCAACCTATTACTGTTTGTTACGTCATATAAGTACACTTCTATGGAATCATTTTGCATGTCTAAAAAAAATTTTGTTTAAAAGTTTTATAGTCATTTAGTAGGTAACGAATTTCCTAGGTAGTAGAGATTTGTTACCTACTAAATAAAAATTAATCGATAAAATACAAACCTATATCACACCCACGACACATACGCCATTAGCCTAGTAGGACCACGGTCCCATACTGGTATTCCGTGGTCCTACCAGGACAATCGGTGGGACCACGACCTCTTAACATTAATTATTATAACGAAGGTTAAGTAAAAAAAATTTAAAGGACTTGTACACACGACCAATGACACATACGAGTACTACTTTCTTATAACATGAAAATTTATAAAATTTGTCGGGTGTTTAAATTTCTTCTCTTCAATTTTTTTTCAATTTAGTTTATCTTTATGCCACAATTGGCGCTACATCTCTCAAGAAGGTGCCACTAGGCATTCTTGCACTTGTTTTACTTCATTTATGGTTTTAGTATCTTTTGACACTAAGATAAATTCAACCGAGTAAAAACTCACCCAGCAAGATTGACAAAAGATTGAGAAACCTTGGAGTTTAGTCAGTACTTAACTTAGGGTGCGATATTTAAATTATTATGATAATCGGCCAGTAATTGTAATAAATAGACAATTCTTGACATCTTACACGAGCCGGATGCAATTGCAAACGGCACTGCTGTTGAGAAACGACTGAGTGATGTGTAAATGATACACGGAACCGTTAGACGAACTGTTCTCTGTAATATAGGGGTCTTATACTAAGTAGATACTTAGGTCTGGAGCAATTCACCACACTGATCTAGTGTGGATAAGTCGCCCTAAGGCTTCCGTCTTACTATTACTACTATTACACTACTATTATTGAATCGCTCGCTCAAAAATACCTTTTCTAGATCGACAGCGACAATTTTTGGAGTTACTTGAAAGAAAAAATACTGGAATTAGACACTCGACTGGTCTAACAGTTTCGTACTCTTTGTTTAACTATATCTTTAGTAATGTAGTAGTAATGTAGTCAATACATCTATCTATACTAATATTATAAAGAGGAAACATTTGTTTGTAATGTTTTCACACAAAAACTACTGGACCGATTTCAAAAATTCTTTTACCATTAGAAAGCTGCATCTTCACTGAGTGACACAGGCTATATAATATTACTAGGTGTAAACGAAACTATTGTTATGTCTAATTCCACGCGAGCGAAGCTGCTGGTATATTTAATAAACTTATTTTATGAAACGAAAATGAGCGCTGACGAGTGCTCGACACGCGGCGTGCGATTCGTAAATACAGCTCTAGGTATAACGACGCTCTCACGATAACAACTGGCATAAAAGGCATAACTGAAAACACTGAATAATACAACATCATGATCCATAACACAGAAACAGTCTTTATTGATACTTAAAACTACAACAATCAATCATAGGAAACGTTAAACTAGAATACTTCGACCACGCGGTGCTAGACGGCAAGTCTGTGAAGGTCCTGAATTCGATTCCAGCTGGAGCTAGTTTAATTTAGAATAGTATTAAGCTATTAAGTAGGTGCTACCGTGCTTCGCAGGGCACATAAAGCCGTCGGTCCCGGTTGTTTTCAATGCTGAAAACAGTCGTTAAGCCTTGTCGAAAGCCTTCGGGTGGCTTGAGAACATTCGACACTGGGTTGGCCACTAACCCCTCCACCAATCCGCATTGGAGCAGCGTGGTGGAGTATGCTCTAAGCCTCCCGCAGCATTGTGTGTGGGGGAGACCCGTGCCCAGCAGTGGGACGTCTTGAGAACCAAGCCACCCGAAGGTCTTCGTTCCGTTCGGTTAGCGTCCATGAAATTTTGCCACTAGCGGTCAAACTTCGACCGCGCCCGTCGTTGCTTAACTCTTTCGATCACATTGAATCGACGCGAGCCATCGGGCTATGGACGCTGCAATGTTATGTTTGAATCATCAAAAAATATAGTTTAAATAGTTCAAATATAAATCGTGGCTAATTAATGTTATAACATAGCATCGAACTTATCCTTATCAAACATTGTTTAATGGGGAGAGATCGTAGATAATAAAGCAGGATAGGTACTTAATTTTAAATAGCTACTATCTGCCGCCTGCCAACGGGAAAGATATCTGTCGTATCAATCCTTAAGGACTTAAGACCACCATTAACCATGTCTCGAATTCCCCAAAATTAAGGGTAATGACTCTACCATGTAAAAGTATAATTCCCATTGTTTTTATCGCTCCATTGTAGTTCTTTGACTCTTATGGTGACCATAAAGTTAAATTGATTGAGATTTTGGTATACAATACACTTCATTAATTTATCCATAAACCTTTTGAATTCTACTGCTGGATATAGGCCTCTTCTAAACCGGTCCTTTCTGAATTTTTCAGAATCCAGCGCTATCTCGCTGTCTCTTTGAGTTATAATCAGAATATCTAAAATTTAAGATTATTTCCAATGGGCACCATCCATAGACCCTCTGAGTCATGTGTGCACTTTAATCAATTTATTTGCTTATGTATCCGTTCCGTATATGTTGAGTATTGATCGCATCCCTACAGGAGAACCTCTTACTAGCGGAACATAAACCATTTCTATTAAAACAGGACGAATTTTTACTTATTGTTTCATTTCCGATGACATTTTTATAGTAAGCAGTAAGCATGATTTGATTTAGGTCTTTCACTTGTATACTTGTGTAGACAAATGTTTTTGATTTTCGAGTGGGAAACCTTTTAAAGGTACTGGGACATCACGAGAGCGACGCTTATGAGGGATTTCCCTCGGTGGCCTTACCCAGCGCTTGTGGAGGGCTCCGGGATCTCTGTCAGAACGCACTGATACCCCATGTGCCCATGACAGGCTGATCTCTGACGAGACGAGAGTTTTGCAGCCGCACACAACGTCGTCTTTCCCTGGACGGTTCGAGTTCCCACTCTCACCGCCCGCAACCCCAGAAGCCCTTTTAGTCGCCTCTTACGACAGGCAGGCGATACCATAGCACTATTCTGGTCCCGAGTTACAGGGACACCATTACAAAGATTCCTTGTCACCCCACTCTCGTGCACACAGTATTTATGAACTAAAGAGTGACTTGATAAACCCCACGTGATATTTTACAAATGGAAGATAAACAAATAGAGGTTTCGTTGGACTCTGTTAGTCGTCTGAGAAGTAATGTTTCTGTTATCGTTTCGATTAATTTAAGATGCATTTGTAATTATTCAGCGACGTAGGCCGGTTATGTATTATAATTTGTTGTTTTAAGATTAGTTCAAGTTACTCAATCTTGTTTGTAGATTGGAAGGGTAGCTAACGCGTAGGCAACTTACCTTACTATGTTATTGAAGAAAACTTTCTTACTTAAATGTTTTTGACGTGATAACGTCTTATAAATTGATGAACATCGACAGCGCATATGAAAAAGTTTCCCGTTCTCCGTTCCGACTTTTGTACATTCCAGCATAAAAAGAGAAAAATATACTGATTCACAGAAAAATATTTAAAAAAATATTAAATGAGCGGTTCTCTGCAGAGAAATTATTTTCAAAAAATTAATTTTACACACGACAACAGACAATTACAACCGACTTTACAGACAACCATTATTTTTATTTATTTGGGAAACAAATAAAATTTATTAAATACAAAAATATTAAAAAAAAAAACAATCTTTTACACACAGATAACACACACTTACATAACTTACAATAACACATGAATCAATTAAGTTCCTGGGTTTCCGCTTATAAACACGTGGAATACGTGAAACGTATTACATTTTCTTACTCACTATGTTCTAATGGTGAAAGAATTTTGGAAATCGGTCCAGTAGTTTTTGTGTTAAAACATTAGGTACAAACAAATCTTTCCTCTTTATAATATTAGTTTATAAAAAACAAACTTACTTAGATAGATAATAAAAATCAATAAATAAACGCTAAACACTCACACCCCCGCGGTAGGCCTAGTTTAACATCCGTGACCCGAGTACAAATATTTATCTGCCCCGGTCGGGATTCGAACCCAGGATCCGCAGTTCGGCGGTCAGGCTCTCACCACGGCGCCACTGAGTCTTCACATATAATAATAATAATAAGTTGCTGTTACTTGCTAAAATTTCCAAGTTCCAAGCTAGTTAGTGTTAGTATATTCTATGTTCACAAAAAGTACCTACCTCGTACGCGCCAATTACTGTGGCCGTTGACCGTAATGCAGTTTCTGAGAACGTTTGAACAACATCATTAATTTTTTTACCACCACCCAGCTTTCTAAGAATGATCTAGATAAGAAGAAAAGAAAATAATTTCAGCAAAAATCCTATTCACTTATCGCGTACTTACTAAAACATTCTGTGTGTGAATAAAATTAATGGAACTGGTGGGTGATATTTGCACTCACATATTAAGGATTCCGTATTCTCTACCGTTTAGAATAAGATCTGCGAAAGTTACCTAAAAAATTTGTTATTCTCTGCCTAGTAACCTTAGGCCGACGGAACCCTAACACTTTTCATCATCCGATACTAAGCAGGTTTCGTAATCGGTAATAATTGCATTTACCGTATCCACATTTTCCATTGTTTGTGTAATGTTTAGAGTACGATTCCGCCGTTTTAAATTAGCGCTTTTTACAGCAGCTTTCTTTGAACAAACAGACTGGATAAAGGTTTATAATCTGTTCAATGACCGATGGAATGTCTGTACTATTTTATACAAGATTGTAGTCCGCTCATCATTGCGTAACTCGATTGGACACATTTGACAGATGAAACAGTCTCAAAACCAAAGAAATTGGAGCTGCCCAATTTCTTCGTTCAAAATAATGTCCTTCGGAAGACTTTTTTTTTAAATTTCATCAAGAAAAGGGCTAGAAAATAATACTTTCAGTTGATTTCGATATTTATTTAAAAAACATGTGCAACTTATGGAAAATGGCACATACGTGTAGGTTTTGTAATAATACGTGAGTTCGCCTGGTGCGGAAATCCTGCCCAAGGTATATAATAATTATTACAAATTTTATTGCTATTTATGGCACCTAATAGATTGCTTTTTAAACATTTCAATTAAACAATTTCTCTCCGGTAATACTTTACCGGAGAGAAATTGTTTCAAATTTCACGAAAAATTGAAACAATTTCTAAAATTCAATTTCTAAAAACGAAAAATTGAAAATGTCACGAATACTTTCGTGACATAGCGTCCATAGCCCAATCACTATGTCACTGGTCACTGGTAACCTGAATAAAGATTTTATTTATTTAATGGGTAGCGTCCATAGCCCAATGGCTCGCTTCGATTCAATGTGATCGAAAGAGTTAAGCAACGACGGGCGCGGTCGGTTTGTGGATGGGTGACCGCTAGTGGCAAAATTTCATGGACGCTACCGTGCTTCGGAGGGCACGTAAAGCCGTCGGTCCCGGTTGTTTTCAATCCTGGAAACAGTCGTTAAGCCTTGTCGAAGACCTTCGGGTGGCTTGAGAACATTCGACACTGGGTTGGCCACTAACCCCTCCACCAATCCGCATTGGAGCAGCGTGGTGGAGTATGCTCTAGACCTCCCGCAGAAGTGTCTATGGGGGAGACCCGTGCCCAACAGTGGGACGTCTATGGGTCGCAGCGTAATACTTTCGTAGAGGCGACCACCTTGCCTCTAGGTGGAACAAGCTGCCTTGGGCGACAGCGGGTCGTTCTTAGATCGCTCATATTTTGGTATTTTAAATCGATTTAAAAAAATACAAGTAGGTACATACTTAATCCAAGTCATGGAATATTAATAATACAAGAATGTGACTATTTATAAGACTCATGTTCAATACATATTGACGGGCCCGTTTACGCAATCGGTAGTGACCCTGCCTGTTGCACCAGGTGTCGTGGGTTCGAATCCCACTCAGGACAAATAAATATTCGCGTGACGATGTATTTTTTCTGTGTCTGGATGTTAATATTATCTATATAAGTATGTATTTAAAAATATCTATGTATGTAAATCTGTCTCTGACACCCATATTACAGGCTCGCGCCTACTTTGGGGTCAGATGGCCATGTGTGAAAATGTCCAAGATATTTATTATTACAATCATTGACTTATTATTTATAATACATTTCCCGAGTAGGTATATACCATAGAGTAGCCGGTTAGTTTCATGCGAATAAATACTATTACTGGAAGAATCTCATTATAGTTTGCAACTAGCATACTGCAGCCATAATTTTGTGAAAGATAGTATCTTTATGGGTGTTATTTGTCACCTTTACGGCACAATGGATGTATACCGTTGCTGGATATTGCAAACAGTATTGTTTATTTATAAGCAACGCACTACGAGCTGTATTAACCCTGGCTAGATATTTGATCTTTAAATTTGAAAACGAGTACGAAATTGTAGAGCTATCTAAGTATGTGAAAAAATTCCAAATGTAGGTATTATTTCTAACTTTATATCGGTGTATTCTGAGACGGGCTAAGGAGACGTAGTTTAAAATAATTTTTTAGATTTTAGTCCGTTTCTTGTCGTCGTGTTCTCCAATCCCGGACCCAGTCGCCGCGTTGCCAACTCCAGTTTAACGCCCAGGAGAATCTGTATACATATTCTACCACCTGTAACCCTTTTAAAGATGTCCTATTTTACAGGCGTGTCAATTGAAAGCACTACCACAGTACAGCCTTGAAGTGGAGATCTATCCCAATGCCGTGCGGTTAGCGCTCACTGGACCGACACTCGAGTAGGCTCGACTCGACGGCTCGACACTCGACACGTCCAGCGGTTGGCTCGATGTGACACTTGCGGTTGCATACGTGGCACGTCCTTTCTAAGACAATGGACACGTCACCGCGATGTAATCAATCACGGGTTAGAAGGTAGACTGGATCGTTTTCGTAAATTCGTTCGGCGGCGCGGATATTGGGGAGTGGCTGAAATTCGAGAGGTTTCGGTTTCAAATCCCAGCAGCATGTACTGATGACTTATGTCGTGTTAGTTATGTTAGTTAGTCATATCTAAGATCTGTCAACGAATAAATTAGATTTTTTCATAACAGATCCTCAGGTTCATGAAACCGCCTACAAATTGATTTAAATAGTACTTAATGTTTGGCTAAACATTTTCTAATTTCCGATTCGAGGGATATACTATTTCCCACACTCGCTTCTATTTTTTTTGAATGGACTTTAGATGTTGGTCTGGTCATACAGACCTTAACGGCGTCACCGAATAGGAAAGAATGCTTCTATTGGATTTATGTTCTAGTAAGTTTATATATTTTGTCAATGGTAATCTATATATATAAAAGGAGAAGGACTGACTGACTGACTGACTAGCTGACTGACTGACTGACTGACCGACTGACATATCAACGCAGGGCCTAAACTATAAGGGTTAGAAACTTGAAATTTTGCACAGGGGTTCCTTTTATAACGTAGGGGAGCATTAAGAAAGGATTTTTGAAAATTCACCCCCTAAGGGGGTAAAACGGGGGTTCAAAGTAAGTATGAAACTTTGCCGTTTTTGAAGTTAGTGAATGTCTAATTCCACGCGAGCGAAGCGTCCACTAGTAGTCTATAAATTCAAATCACCAGCTATCTAATGATTTCCATATCTGTAGGAGGTTTGTAAGACGTACAACAACGGAATATTGAAAATGGTTCAGACACAAATGAACACCAGCCAACCATAAGGCCATAATAATCTATTTTCTAGATTGAAAATCATGACGCCATGGAAACTCGTTGTGATGTAGCCAATAGATAACATTTTATTGTGACAATTTTCCTGCTGCGAACAATGTGAGTTTGATGGTGAACAGTGTAGTGAGAGATAAGAGCGTTAGCGTTGAGCGAATTGTTTTGGGCTAAGAATAACTTACCTACTTAATATTGGTTAAATATTTATTTGGAGTTCTACTCAAATGCTGCATATCGTATACATACACATCTAGACATTTCTGAAAGTTTGAGCGGCTCTGTACAAAATTGTCCATTGCATTGATTACATGGCACGGTTGTTTTAAATGTACTTATTATAAATAAATAAAAAAATCTGTTCGTTTGTTCTTGCTTCTGCGAAAGTTCTTGGACCAAAAATATGTGTTCTCTTCGGAAGACTCATATCTCTCGATATCATAGCATTGAAATTGATTTATACATACTGAAAAAATATTGAAATTTATTTTTTGTTCCAACAAAACACAGATCGGGATAAAAATACCCTATGTTAATCCAGGGTGTCTGCTACCTCTATTTTGCCAAATTTTATCAAAATTGATCCAGTCTTTTGATCGTGAAGAAGTAGTAATTATAACATACAAACATCCATTCACAAATCTCGCCTTTATTATAGTTATCTATAAGATTTGATTTTTGCGTACTCTTCGACGAGGGTAATAAAACGAGGTAACGAAGGGAAGTTATTGTGTGGGCTTGGAATGGCTTGGATCCGCTACGCTCATGGCTTTGTCCGCGGCATCAGCAGCCCACGCGTGGCCCGGTGGTCAGCTGAGGAGCGAGACGAGGGAAAGTGTGATAACAAGCGACACGGACGGCATAACTCCACTTTATCTCCCCAGGGAAATAGATGGTATCGCAAATCGGAACAATATAATTGAATAAAATAAGATATTTGTGAGGGAGGCTAACAAATAGCGCACCGAAGAGAATTTGTCCATGGTTTTTTCTTATGAAGTTTAAATAGCAAAAGACATACTTACTACGATTACAAAAACATTAAAAAAAAGACATGAATTTCACTGTAAGGTTCTGAATTTAAAAATGTTGCAGGTACGTTAAAAGGTCTGCATTTTGCATATGTACTCGTACCTAGCGTCATTAAAAAATGTTTTTCAAAATGCTCTCAATCCTCATTACTGATAACATAACTCATGTTACGCATGTGGGTCGTTTGCCTTAATGAATGGCATTAGACCACCTGTTAAATGCACTGATTATTTTATCAACAGCTAACGGCTTTGCGTTTCTATTTTTTAAATAATTCAAACGATAACAAACGATCTTTTTATCAACGTGTAGTAAAATTCCATCCATAAGCCTGTATGTAACCTATGCGTTGAGTACCTACTAAGCGTTTCTCCACTCATAAGTGGACCCCAGACTCAGAAAAGGGAGCCATTACCATGGGGCTTGGACCCCTGAGAATTGCTCGATAGCCACGGACTCCTGAACCTCGAATTCCTTCGCGCATAGGCTGGAGCTGCAGCGTTGTATGATTTTGTAGGTAGATAATATATCATTACAGAATCGCTCGCTGCGACCCATAGACGTCCCACCTCTGGGCACAGGTCTCCCTCACAGACATTGCTGCGGGAGGTCTAGAGCATACTCCACGCTGCTCCAATGCGTTAGGTGGAGGGGTTAGTAACCAACCCAGTGTCGAATGTTCTCAAGCCACCCGAAGGCCTTCGACAAGGCTTAACGACTGTTTCCAGCATTGAAAACAACCGGGACCGACGGCTTTTACGTGCTCTCCGAAGCACGGTAGCGTCCATGAAATTTTGCCACTAGCGGTCACCCATCCACAAACCGACCAATCATTTACAGAATACTATATTAAAAATAATTTTAATATAGTATTCTGTAAAATTAAACATGTTGGGTATGTATTTAGGCATGGTGAATATTAACTGAATGCTCGTTTTTAGAAAATGATCAGGAAAACTAACACAAATTAATTAAAAATTCATCTATATTTCACATTGTCAGGGACACAAAAGCACACTTACAATTGAAAAATATTTACATTGTCTACTGACTATCTAAATGCAAGGAATGTTGCAGAATATAGAGACGCATCCTCATCTGTTTAATTGATTTCTAACAAACTGATCGCGTCATATACGCAATAATTATACCTATTATTATTATTAGGTTATTGCAAAGATGACAAGAGATATCAATGATAAAAGAGTAGGTATCACCTAAAAGTATAATAAAAGGGTAGGCTAATAGAATAACCCCGAACATGTAATGAAAAACTATAAATATAGTTCAAAATGTACCTACTTAAGTTTATCCTTTTCAGGATTAATAAACTTTAGGCTTTGTTGTCAGAAATATAAAAGTATGTCAGATAGTACAAATTTTAATAAGTATCTGATATTTATATCTTAATTAAATATTTTAATTTTAACTATCCTCATCGTAATAATTGGTTTTGAATTCTACTTTACTCAGCCATGATATACAAGTTAAGAACACTTAAACATAGGTAATTATTTAAATTTATTATAACTTTAAGGTGGGCTTTTTACTACTGCGTCAAAATAATCTTAATCCTACGTTAATTATTTAAAACTTAAGACTAGACAGGTACTGTACAGTAAATACTATCGGTTTTGATAAATAATTTAATAAAATATACATACGTATTAGTAAAATAAAATAAGACGATGCTATTCTGTAAGGTAGGATGATTTTAAGCCCTTTTAACTTTCGTTTATTTGCAATTAAATGTAATAAATAAATTACAGAATAGCACCAAAGTATGGACATGGACCTAATAGATAGAATAAATTATGTTAAGTAGATCTCTATAAATATATCTATTGTATACAATAAGTTGTCTTCTATGGAATAGAACACACATCCAATTACACCTAACGATTGCATTGATGGCTACATTCAAAATAGGCAGACAGGTAGGTAGGTACTAATACTAATTTCTTACAAGCTTATCTTTTTCTATTGACTCCAATCATGATACAGAGAGATTAATTATGAAGGTACTTAAGTTCTATATCAAATTACGAGATAGGAAGGTACCTGGTTTCCTAAATACTATTTTACAGAAAACAAAAAAATACCTATTCTTTTCAAGTTCACTTAAGTTTCCTAGTATGTATTTATATACTTACTTGAAAACAGAGATTAAAATGTGCTAAGCAATAGCAAAGCTAGACTTAAAAAAAACTATCACTGGGTTTTCGATTATTATTATAAAATCTCAAAAGTTTGTTATTCTAATCTAAGTATATCGGTTTTGGGTGACTATGGTATTAAGGTATGGTATGTAAGGTACTTATGTTAATTTTAAAATCTCTGTAAAGTTTAATATTAAACTATGACGAGCAAACAAATTTGTATTTAATTTTAATTTATGTAGTTAATTTTTAACAATTTTTCAACCTATTTGAAATTCGCGCTCTTTCAAAAATCTACCACCACAACGTCAGGAACAGATCATACAATTTTAATTTTGAAAATGTCACTTGCTGTTAGCCGATACAGCCAACAGCTTATTTAAAGAAAATATATTTTCCTCCTTGAAACTAAAGAAATTGGAGGCGTCTACTAATAGAAACCCGACAATATTACATTAAAAAACAAAGTTTTTTTAAAATTAATAGTCTTTCGAATCACACTATCATACTGCCACGCACACAGTCAATATCGTCCTCTTGCTGTTACAAGGCCGCGTCGTTTAGTCACTCAGTCACTTGCAGCGCTGCAGCGCTTAGCTTTGGTGATTGCGTCGCCAGCCGCGCAGCAGCTGCAGCGCTTGCAACGTCGCGCCGTTTAGTCACTCAGTCACTTGCAGCGCTGCAGCGCTTAGCTTTGGTGATTGCGTCGCCAGCCTCGCAGCAGCTGCAGCGCTTGCAACGTCGCGCCGTTTAGTCACATAAGTAGCCGCAGCGCTGCAGCGCTTAGCTTTGGTGATTGCGTCGCCAGCCTCGCAGCAGCTGCAGCGCTTGCAACGTCGCGCCGTTTAGTCACTCAGTCACTTGCAGCGCTGCAGCGCTTAGCTTTGGTGATTGCGTCGCCAGCCTCGCAGCAGCTGCAGCGCTTGCAACGTAGCGCCGTTTAGTCACACAAGTAGCCGCAGCGCTGCAGCGCTTAGCTTTGGTGATTGCGTCGCCAGCCGCGCAGCAGCTGCAGCGCTTGCAACGTCGCGCCGTGTAGTCACTCAGTCACTTGCAGCGCTGCAGCGCTTAGCTTTGGTGATTGCGTCGCCAGCCGCGCAGCAGCTGCAGCGCTTGCAACGTCGCGCCGTTTAGTCACTCAGTCACTTGCAGCGCTGCAGCGCTTAGCTTTGGTGATTGCGTCGCCAGCCTCGCAGCAGCTGCAGCGCTTGCAACGTCGCGCCGTTTAGTCACATAAGTAGCCGCAGCGCTGCAGCGCTTAGCTTTGGTGATTGCGTCGCCAGCCTCGCAGCAGCTGCAGCGCTTGCAACGTCGCGCCGTTTAGTCACTCAGTCACTTGCAGCGCTGCAGCGCTTAGCTTTGGTGATTGCGTCGCCAGCCTCGCAGCAGCTGCAGCGCTTGCAACGTAGCGCCGTTTAGTCACACAAGTAGCCGCAGCGCTGCAGCGCTTAGCTTTGGTGATTGCGTCGCCAGCCGCGCAGCAGCTGCAGCGCTTGCAACGTCGCGCCGTTTAGTCACATAAGTAGCCGCAGCGCTGCAGCGCTCACACCGCCGCGGGCTAGGAGACGACGACGCGCGCCTCGCTGGCCAGCAGCCGGCGGACCGCCGTGTGGTTATTGCCGTCGCTGCTCGATATGTCGCTGGTGCTCACCACCGCTGGCTCGGAGAAGTTCTTGCATAAGACTAGCACCTGTAGAGATGTGAATCATTAATTACTTTAAATTGTTCTACAATGAAAGTTCACTTTAATGCCTGGTAGACAGAGGTTAAGACATCATTGTTGTACCTATGTAGTATAATTATTATCGCAGATATGACACAAAGTTCTCTCTGAGGTCTTTGTAAACCACAGCGGTGTTCACCCACAGAGGTAGCGAAAACGCTTTGGTATTAACGGTTATACTGCGTACCCACTCGGTTTTCTCTGCTGCAAGCGGTAGCAAATACCGCTTAAGTCACAATAGCCTCTTATTTTGTGTCACCGGTGGTACTGACCGTGTACAGCAGACTGGCGAGCCCCATGGCGGCGCCGGCGGCCACGTCCCACCAGTGGTGGCGGTGGTCCGTGAGCCGCGTGAGGGGGCACACGGCCGCGTACACCACGCACAGCAGCTGGAGCAGGGGGACCGCCAGCACGGAGCGGTTGTGCCAGCTGAACGCGCGCCGCTGGAGGTACCACTGGAAGGTGATGCAACAATTAATTATAAACTAAAACAACTAGCTAGGTATGTAGTATGTAACTACATAATTACTAAGAAGTTCTTAGTAAGAACTCATTGTAGAACTTCAAAAATGAACATTGAGGTTTTTAATAGTAGGTAGGTAATAAATTTATTTTTAAGAACATACTGTTTGGCATGTTAAGAAACAGTGTTAGGTTAGGTTAGATCATAATAATAATAATACAATACAATATAATTTATTGCACCAGAAAAAGAACAAAAAAAAAAACAATACAGAAAAAGAGGTGTGATGATTTTGTAAAAAAGACTTTAATTTGTGTTATCTACTACTATTTGTATCTTTAATGGAAAAACTCAAATAACAGAAGTACATTATACATTTCATAGAAAATGAAAAGACAATCCCTCGTCCAGTTCCATCCATACATCCAGGACTTCTCACATTTATAATCTGCATAAAGTTATACTCTACATCAAGTGTTCAGGTGCAATCAACGTCAGGTAGGCTTACCGCTAGGAACAGGCCGCAGTACACCGACAGGGAGGTGTGGGCAGACGGGAAGCTTCTGATGGAGTCTATCTGCAGGTAGCGGGAGTACTTGGTTGAGGTGCACCGGTAACTGCTCACGAACTCCGACCTGAGGAAACAAGGCCGTTAGTAGCGACCCATATACGTCACACGGCACGGGTCTCCCCCACAGACAGCTGCGGGAGGTCTAGAGTCTAGAGCATACTTCACCACGCTGCTCCAATGCGGATTGATGGAGGGGTTAGTGGCCAACCCAGTGTCGAATGTTCTCAAGCCACCCGAAGGTCTTCGACAAGGCTTAACGACTGTTTCCACCATTGAAAACAACCGGGAACGACGGCTTTACGTGTCCTCCGAAGCACGGTAGCGTCCATGAAATTTTGCCACTATCGGTCACCCATCCGCAAACCGACCGCGCCCGTCGTTGCTTAACTCGTTCGATATACAGTTTCTAATTACTAAATTCAAATGCGTATTAGTTCAGAACTAACCCGTTGCACGTCCTAGCCTTGTCAGGCTCGCAGAGATCGAAAAACGTGGGTCTGGGGGACCCGACCACGCACTTGACCACCTCAAGCACGGTCAGGTTGACCACGGCGCCGTAGATGTAGTCCCGGTATATGAAGCCGGCGGTCCGGGCGCTGGCGAGGAGTTTGCTCTTCTTTATGGAGTACTCATCATCCCTGTATAAGAGTGCTTCGATGCACCACACCTAGGGAGAGAAAGTACATTTTATTCCATCGCCAAATTTCATAATCATTAGTTACAACCTTAGATCAACTTCTGCTCAGTTCAGATCAGATCTTAGTTAAGGAAAACTTGCATGTCGGAGAGTTCTCCGTAACGTTCTCAAAGGTAATGTGAATTCTGTCAATCCGCATTTGGCGAGCATGGTGGACTGGCCTATACACCTATGGCCTTTATAACCTCTCGAAACTTAGCAAGCTAGGTAGGTAGGTACTTACAATAATA
Source organism: Carterocephalus palaemon (assembly GCA_944567765.1). Taxonomy (NCBI): domain Eukaryota; kingdom Metazoa; phylum Arthropoda; class Insecta; order Lepidoptera; family Hesperiidae; genus Carterocephalus; species Carterocephalus palaemon. Next base: position 2,193,337 of record OX155655.1, on the reverse strand, counting down.
TATGGTACGAAGATGGTTATTAGAGCCACGAGGGAGATGGAGACACTGTCCCCAGTATGAGGGTAGGACAGGGCAGGATCGTTGCAATGGAAGCCGCTGCGGCGACTCGGCAAGGCACCTACTTCTAGCAGGATGCACAGGGCTGCCACTGGAACAAAATTAATTAATTATACTATGCGTAGGGTTGACACCGTTAAGTCTTACTCCTTTGATAGTTCAAAAACACTAAATATTCGCGACCGGATGCGAGACAATGGGGGTCCCCTGGTGAAATAACTTACTGTCTAAAAGGTTCTTGGTGAAGTTGCTGATTGAGATGATTAGATTACCTGTGTATTGTTATTATCAGAAGATTTTAATGCCTCTTACTAACAATTACTATAAACACCATCTAGCAGGACTAGCTATCACTAACAGTCCCTGCAACTTACGAACTGGTCAAATAATGTTCTTATTAACTCTGTCTGCTAACTGAACTAGCCATCCTAGTCACTATTAGTCTTGTTTGGAGTCAGTCACAGTTGTCATGGGCGGCAGCGAATAGGGGGTGCTGCAAGCTCGTTTGCTATTTTACATGCATAACAAACATCTAACTTACTTATAGATTTTTATTCTAAGATTTTAAGGATCGCGAACTCAAGAAATGTTGCAACGAGCAGTCACCCATCCACTTGCGACTTAACACTATCGATCTTATATAGGTTCTACCACCTCCGTAATACGAGTTCTCGGATTATGCAAACACCGTTACGCATTTCTGTAAGCATCGAGACGAGGAATTGTTATCCAATGTGGAAAAATTGCCAGTATTGTTGAACCAATACATTGCGAACAATGGCGCTGTTGACTGACAGCATTGGCAGTTCAGTTCAAACTTCGAACATAATTAGCGCGATTGAAAAGAGTTTGATGTTTGATGTTTACGCCGACAATTTTTGAGTAGCGTCCATTTGGGAGTTGCATTGTAATGGATGTTCAATTCTGTAGTTTTTCAAATGCTGACTTCAATTCAAGTTGTCTGGTTTTTTCTTGAAACAAAACAAAGATATAGATATTTATTTCATTAGATTGTCATAAATAACAAAAAACTAATGTAGGTAATATAAAAATATGCAACAGCACACTTAATAAATGTCTCCTATCATCACCTGCTATAAAATTTCAGGAATATCGGGAATGGTAATGCCAATAGTCCTGACTCCAAAAGGAGAAATTGTGTTAAATAGATACTAGTTCACAACATCGATGGCAGTGCCATCTACAACTTTTGAATACAATACAACATAGATAATGTTTCAAACGGTTTTAGTAGTTCGAAAAACAGCCCAGCCATAAACAATTCAATAGCAATAGGACATTGAAATGCGTGCGTAGCCAAATCTACGTACAAATATAAGTAATTATGATAATCAAGCAAGCATTGCACCATTAACAGAATATAGAAGTGCTAACGTACAATGACCCCATAATTCTCATTTGTTAATTGCATAAACGTCGAGCACGTACAATTTGTTTTGCGTATCACGAAATGGTAGAACAACGCTATTCCTTAGGGAATAAGAATGGTTATGATGTTTGGCGCGCGATTTAGGCGCCACAAAACGGGGTCAGTATTGCAACACGCTAATTTAATAAAATTCTACCGGCTGGTGCGTACCTGGGTTTGTTTTTCACACATATTGGGATCACCAGAATCTATTTTGGATGGTTTTATTTTCCGTAAACGAAAGACAAAGTCCCGATTTTGTCAATCTTACTGACAGTCTATCTATGACAGCCCAGTGGCTATCGAACTCGCCTCTCACTCGAGCGGTCCGGGTTCAGCGGCACGCACCAATGACGCCATGTTAGTCGTTAGTATGCCACTTGCTAAAACGGTGAAGGACACATCGCGAGGAAACCTGCATGCCTAAGAGTTCTTCATAATGTTCTCGAAGACATGTGAAGTCTGCCAATCCGCAATTGGCCAGCGTGGTGGACTAAGGCCTAATCCCTCCCATCTGAGAGGAGACCCGTGCCCAACAGTGGGACAAAGAAAGGGTTGTGATGATGATGACTGACGGTATATATATACAAACGAGGGATCCAAATCGAGAGGTTTGGTATAGGGTTCAAACTTGTTTTGTAATTTTAATCCCGTTTCCTTCCTTCTTGCCTTTTCATCCAGCGATTTTTATTCACATTAATAACACATTGCAGGGTATGTATGTGTACTATACTACTATCTCCACCAATCCGCATTGGAGCAGCGTGGTGGAGTATGCTCTAGACCTCCCCCAGCTGTCTGTCTGTGCGGGAGACCCGTGCTCAGCAGTGGGACGTCTGTGGGTCGCAGCGATGTGTACTATACTATTGTGCAGTATAACAGAAGTGCTAATTTGTCTATATTGGTGGCAGGCCTCCTACTGTCGAAAGATTCTTGGCCATTCTATGTAAGTGTAATATTAAACGTTAGACTTCAAAGCAGGTAAGCACATAGAAGCAATAATTTCTAACGACCTTTTAACTGCCGACCGAAGCCCGTGCGGTCTAACTTTGTCAATATTTCACATTGGACGTCTGACTATGTGGACTTCTCTGTGCAAGAGTTATTAAATTCAAATCCTTGGATAGCAGGAAACACCATTCCGAGCAAAACAACGGTTATGGCTTAACTGCCACCAATATACTCAATAATAAAACAAATTCTATAATGTTTACGTTTCCCATTTTATTATTTTAAACAGCGAAACTCTATCCTGTTGTAAACATATTAAATTGTCGACTTCACCATTACGGTCCTTAGGTTTATGGGAATAAAGTTCGAAATTCAATTCCCATTCAAATGCCACAGAGCTAGAGGTACGAAACAGTTGGATTGCCTACGCTGCGGTTTTGAGTAACATTATACTTAGGACATTGCCCGCACCTTCTAGGTCAGTGGTTCTTAACCTTTTTAGGTCTGTTACCCTTATGATCTAACTGGGGTCACTGATTTTACCCCTCCTCCCAACGTTGAAGTCAAACAATACGTGTAGCTACTATATACTGTAAGTAGTAGCAAACGGTACCAACATTTTTAAAGCTCTGTCTGCTATGATAGGATATTCAGCACCTACTTTCTTCCAAAATGTACTTTGTACATAGGTCAGCTAGGCTCATTGTCACCCCTCCGAAATACAAGTTTTACCCCCGCGGGGGTAATTACCCCCAGGTTAGGAATCCAGGTTCTAGGTTAATGAGTAAAATATAATTACTTAGTGTTTTTGAATAAGGTAGTTGCTAGTTTAGTTAGTATCGTCCACAGCACAATGGCTCGTGTCGATTGTATGTGATCGGCTGATAAGCAACAACGGGCGCAGTCGGCTAGTGGCAAAAATTTCATGGACGCTACCGTGCTTCGGAGGGCACGTTAAGCCGTCGGTCCCGGTTGTTTTCAATGGTAAAAACAATCGTTAAGAACTTGAGAACATTCGACACTGAGTTGGCCATCAACCCTTCCACTAATTTGCATTGGAGCAGCGTGGCGGAGTATGCTCTAGACCTCCCGTAGCTGTGTCTGTGGGGGAGACCCGTTTTTTGACGGACCGGGGATTGAACTCTTAGCCTAACATTCGCGCTTACGAATACTAACAAACGAGGTTCTAAATTAAATTAAGAAAAGAAAAAAAAAGCCGAAGGTAACAATTATCTATCTTATAAAAATAGTACTAAAAATAAAAGTGTAAATATGAACCTACCCAGTAACACGATGGGCAAGTCTATGAGCAAGTGCCACAGGAGGTTCCGTCGCGCCTGCATCTCCTTCGAAGCCTGCGGCCTCTGTTCCGACACGGTCTGTAACAAACAAACGGACAAACGTTAATACATCTAGGTATGGTCTCGCATAAAATTTTGGTATCTTCTGGAGTAGGACTTCTGGGTTAAGCGCCGATTGGTGCGCCAACTGTATTATGTCTCCCACACTAATACCCGCAATACACCCTTTGGATTCCGTTTAGAGCTGAACTTTCGTGCCGCGAGCTGTACAGGACTCCACGACTGCATGAATTGTGTGTAATAAAATGTCAATAATAATTTTTATCGTTTTATTTTTCGTTTGCCTATAATTATACCTCAATACGAAATTTGCGATGCATGATTTGCGTGAGAAAGTGCTTCGAATACGATATCTAAAGTCAGTTCATACAAAAAAGTCCTATACATTTCAGTCAGTCATTTCAGTCTCGGTTACGAATCTCGGTGTCTCTAACTAAAGCTACGCATGTTTTCAAGATTACAGCTATAACATTTTCGTCGATGTACTTTAACGTGTTAACGTGTCCTTCCTAATTGTTACTGCACGTCATAAATTGTTACCACAGTAATTACATGTCAGTTCAAGAGAATTCATCTGGATTAAACTGTCTGAGCATTAATATGACCTGTGTATACTAACTAAATGCATGGCTGCCATGAGTTTTGAATATCATTGGATCGTCCGCTCCGTCATTATTAAATGCTATCCGGGTGAGGCGCTGTGTTATTGTTTGACTAAATATACTTCTACGTATGCATTATTTTTAACATCTGTGACATGTGAAAAAAGATAAATAGTATCTCCTACGTATTTATTAATTCTTTTAAACCGTTTTCTTGAAATTCATAGGTCTGCGGGTTTAAAAAAAAATTTGCGCGAAAATCTTAAAAATCTTTTGTTTCGTGCAATTTTATATAATATTTATAATTTTCTCTTTATAGAGCGTGATATTTACAATATCTTACTAATATTTAGTTAGTATATCCCAATAGAACTTGACACTCTAAGATTACTACTTTATTACTACTACCTACTTACTACTACTACTACTACTTATTACTGTATTACTACTTACTATTACTAAGTACTTGCACTATCCATCCATTATTGAAAAAATTTAATTGGCTTTATGTTTTCATATAATTTCGTTTTTGTTGTAAGATTATATTAAATAAATAAATAAAATAGCATCTAAAGCTCAATAGCTCGCGTCCATTCAATGTCATCGAATGAGTTAAGCAACGCCGGGATCGGCCAATTCGCATTGGATCAGCGTGGTGGACCTTACCTACATCGTACAAAAAAAGATTTATTGTGAACACTGTCCAAGTAATTATAAAAATCCATTAACAATATTTTCCGATTTAAGTAGTTACACTGAATGTGTGATTTGTAAAGCCAAAGCTAAGATCAGGAGACCGCCTTGTGTGGCCACCCTGCCGTGTTTACACAGTGGGCGAGACGCATCGGAACACGTTATACTGCACTTTAACTGCGCCGAGCGTTAGCGGTTCCTGCATTGCGTACAACTAATACGTAAGCCCATAATACTTGTAATGCAACCCAAATTTTGTACTAAACGCAGAACTTGCTGTGTTTAATCTTAAAACCAGCTCGACGTACGCACAACGGATATCGACAGTCGGGTTAGGAAGTTACAAATAATAAATATTTGTATCCAATTTATTACATACTAGTGGTCCGCCCCGGCTTTGCACGGGTATTTTATATAAAAATCAAAATTATAATACACACATAAACCCTATTTGCGTCAGGTTACTAAAAAAATAAAAATTTAACACGACTTTATTTTACATAGATTATAACAATAGTTTCGTTTACGCCTAGTAATATTATATAGCCTATGTCACCCGGTGAAGATGCAGCTTTCTAATGGTGAAAGAATTTTTAAATCGGTCCAGTAGTTTTGGCAGCGCACGCCAGAATAGCTCGCAGATGGTAGATTTTTTCCTACTTACCTACTTGACACTTATCGTCATATTTTGGACAATTCACACAATATCTTTATAAATTTTAGCCTGTGTGTTATTCTGATGTATAAGCTATATTATTGTAAAGTTTCATTAAAATCCATTCAGTACTTTTTACGTGAAAAAGTAACACACATCCATCCATACATACATACATACTTACAAACTTTCTTCTTTATAATATTAGTAGGATAGGATTAGTAAGGATTATACCTTATCAACAGCCTAAAATTTAAGTTTTATGCTTCTAGTTCTGAAAATGACAATACTTTCATACAACCTTTCATCTCCCTTTTCAACCCATTACAACACTTTTTTCCAATTAAAAAGTGTCTATGTCCTTTGTCAGGCTCTAGACTGTGTACCAAATTTCATTTAAATCGGTTCAGTAGTTTTGGCGTGAAAGCGAAACAGACAGACAGACAGACAAACACTTCAAAACCAAACGTCCAATTTTTAATCATTCAAAGACCAAATATTATCTACATAAACTGTAAATGTAGTCCAAAAAAAATCAAGATAAAAAAATGGTTGTTGTGCCTCACTCGACATAGATAGGTATAGTGTGTCGCGGACTTATTTATAGATATTTATAAGATCTACAATTAATTAGAACATTTTATGGTTCTATCTTTTATAGTTTAGGCAGCGTACGCAAAATAAATAACTTTTCTGGTTGATTTTTTACACCTTGTGTCCGAAAAACCCAAATATCTTACGGAACCCTATTTTTTTCCAAAATAAAATTTAGCCTATGTCACCCGGGGATAGTGTAGCTTTCCAACAGTGAAAGAATTTTTCAAATCGGTTCAGTAGTTTTGAAGCCTATTCGATGCAAACAAACAAACAAACAAACAATCAAATCTTTCCTCTTTATAATATTAGTATAGATTAAACTCGAATAGAGGCGCAGTTAATTTTCCTCTCAGACAGGGGTTTATATACGGCCACGCTGGTCAAGTGAGGATTGGAAGACTTTATACACCTTCACATAGTACCTAGCTACGGAGAATGCTAGTGTTCCGTTTTCACGGTTTCACCGGCGGCAGTTACAACTGCTCAATACTAATTTCTCAGCAATTTATTATGTTTTGCATCATGTGGGCTCCAGATAATTGCATTACTTTCCAATTTGCTTCAAACGAAGCATTTGTAGTGTCTTAATGGCGGCAACATTTTCCAAGTCTCTGGCTTGTCGGCCAAATTCGAACCCTGACGTAGACTGAACCGCGTTCGTTTTTGTTGTGTGGCAAAATATGTACATACATTCTCAATATTTTTCCTTTATAATCCTAATACAGAGTGTGTACCTTGTTACTCAGATAATTTCCCTGATACGGATCTTGACGCGAGCCATACATAATTCAGGAGGATTGCAATCAGCTCAGTCACAAGACAATCCCTTTGAAACGCCCTCGAGTACTGGTTACTTTCACTATTCACCCTCGAAGCATTCTCCGGTAAATTGATAATTTAATTCACTTATATCTCGCTCAATCTTAGTCACAGTAGCTGACTAGATAATTGAAGGTTACACATACGTCACAGTTCAATTAAGGACATTTTCAATTCACGCTCCCGTAAATCCTTCTCTTGATATACGTGATAATCGACCAAGGTACGTGAAAAACTCTAGTATATAAAAATAGAATAGAATAGCTTTTATTTTCATCAGTGACCAGCAATACAAAAAAATAAAATTGAATTTAAATCTAAAATTAAAATAAAAAAAACATGATAATAAAAATACGAAGAGAAAAAAAAATAACAATAATATAAAAAGAACTTTAATTATAAAAAGATATAAAAAAAAAAACAAAGATACATGATTTTGGAGCGCATTCAGCTTATGCTTTGGCATAAAACCTCAGCTTGTGAACACAAATCCCCATTGCTCCGTGATCACAACGTTTGCGACTGAACGCTACGGTATGTGGGTCATAGGAGACGCCTTAGCACTGTGGAATAGACTTTCGATGCATCCAGCCACTTACATAGACACGTTCGTCGTCCTTGCCGCATATTGGGCCGACATTTGAATTGCGTTTTGTGCACCGTTGCATCGAATCTATTTTTAGATTCATTTAAATAACTCTTATAAACAGAAACTTTCATTGCTGGGTGACAAAATGATTTTACATGAAATATTAAAAGCATAACGTTAAGTGATACGTAAATGCGTCTGACCAAATCCGCACTTCTCGCCTTCGTTGTTGTTCCACCTAAGATTGGCTGGTTAAATATGATTAACACGCTTTTTTTAGAATTAGATCCGCATTCAGTACCTACACATTTTTGTAGTGGTGCATACAGACTGATTTTAAAAACAGGATTCTGTTGTGTAGGGTTACATCTAAGTTAAGTTACTTTTTCATACTCTAAATATTGTTTACAAAGGCATTCATTACGGAGTAGTCTGAAATGAGATGTCGATTGATTTGATTATATTCCGGTAACAAATTATAATAATATAATTGAATATACCCAAATGTTTGTCCAACACGCCAACAACAGTTTTCATTACTAACGACAGGCCGCCGTCTTAGATTAGCTCAATCATTGTCCGCTTCGGTCGGCCTACTACTACTAGCCCGTTTCTATCCAATAATCTGAGCTGATTGTAGATACTCGAGTTTCTTGCAAATGAGATTCTGTATCTACTTGTGCAAATTATTTGAGTTAACTATGCCGATAAGCTGAGATTAAGTTACTCGTTGTAAACTCGCGGTTAAAATTAGGTTAGTTCTGAAAAGTACTTTGTGTACCTCGTTGATGTTTGTAAGTAATTTAATAGATATTGCGAATAATCGCCTACGCGGGTTGAACTAGTGAGACAAGTTGTTTACTTACAATTAGTTCAAGTGTTCAAAAACGTACGTAAATTACGTGAAGTAGTTTTCGATTTTCTAAATATTTTTAGTTTCACCTTGAATTATCTATACTAAAATAAAGAGGAAAAATTTTGTTTGCAATGTTTTCACAAAAAAACTACTGGCCCGATTTGAAAAATTCTTTCACCATTAGAAAGCGTCCACTCTTGTATCACATGATTGGTGATTTGGGCTCTTTGACAACAAAACCAATTATTAATTAAACAATATGATTAGGTTAGGGCTAAGCTTTTTAGTGCAGAGCTGTGAGCCTGTGAGTCCTTAGTTCGCTGGCGATGTATACTCGTATTTGACAAAAAGTATTGGTGCTCAGGTACTTACTTGGCGTTAAAATTAGGTTAAGTTGGTACTACCGTAAATACCGTATGTAATGAAACTTATGACAGCTAATGAAAGCCGTAAGTCACACGGTATACACAGAACACTGTATTTGTGATAATAAATCAGTGTAGAGCAGTCAGTTTCGATTTCTTACGGTTGTCGATCGAACACATGACCAGGAAAACCACTTGTTTCGTTAGCCTATTTCATACCAGTAAGCCTACCGGCAGAAATTGTATTGACTTCATTAAATCCATTCAAACAGCCCACTTCAAATGCTTTAATTGCAAATAATCTTTGCTTTCAATATATATTATTAAGTGAGCATAGATTCGCTATTGGAACAAGTTTTTTTTCGATTGGCAAACCTTTTAAAGATACCCGTATATCGTGGGAGCGACGTTGGGTTATGTGGGACTTCCACTATAAAGAATAATATTAAATAGAATATACAAAATATTTTGACTAGGTATCCAATCTTCCCTTTTAAAAAGTTAGTAGGTACTTAGGATACTTCCTAGGTACTCTTAGTAGGTAACATTTGAGAACCGAAACTATCGGCAATAGATTTCCTACACTTATTTATTCCTTTATTAATAAATAGGTTTTATAACGGTCGTTGGCTATTCGGCAACAGATGGCGCTGTTAATATTTTGAATCACGGTATCGTATTTTTGATTATATCACTGGTTGTTGATACTCATTACAGTATTTCAATTCCCTAACGTAAGAACGATAAATATTATAATTGCGATAAATTTGGAGGAAACAAAGTTGTATCATGCAAATTTATCGCTAAAGGGTACCGTAGGGGTAGACAGTGGTAGTAGAAACCTATATTTATCGGGTTTACTATATTAGTAGAGCAGATAATTACCCCGCAAACGTTGTTCTGCCGTATCAAAATGTCAAAGTGTCGCGACACTTGATGTAAATGATAATTTATACAAAAATACTAAAATAATGTTTAAAAACATTTTCCAGTGGACCAAATTGTGAATCTAAACCATTCTCGAATCCCCTTGAACACACACAAAAAATTTCATCAACATCTATCCAGCCGTTTAGGAGGAGTTCAATATCATACACACGTACACAAGAAATTAAGATAGTAGCACCGCTAGTACAGTATCTTATCAGTACCACGACCGAATTTACTACGGTATCGTGTTATGTCAATTTCAATGCGACGATTCGTATTCCATTCGCAGCCGCCACGCACTTGGAATTGCAATAACTTGCGACTCTTCGTGCTGTTGCCATGTTTGGCACGCCGCGTGGCTGGCTGGCAGGCTGGGCGATGGCTGTCATGCCATTTAGGTCCCTCGTCAACTGTCAGCGTGCAGGTGATTTCAATTGCGTCGCGTGCGCATGTCGGGTTGCATGCCATGGACTTTTGGTTATAAACATCGGCAAGTGGAGCTCCGACCTTGAATGCGCAGGAGTCAAAATTTAAGCTTTCGTCTTGCGTGGGACCAGCAGGTTGTCAATCGTCGCTGATTGGTTCGCCAGCCGTCTTCGCTGCGACCCATAGACGTCCCACTGCTGGGCACGGGTCTCCTCCACAGACACTGCTGCGGGAGGTCTAGAGCATACTACTACGCTGTTCTAATGCGGATTGGTGGAGTTTTGCCAGCCGTATTATATCCCCCGAATTGCATACTGCATGCGCAGCTATCAACTCCGTATTGCCTTCAGAGCTACACTCGTGCCGATGTTTGTACAGTTCGTTAACCATTCGTTGGCCCACTGTTGGGCACGGGTCTTCTCTCAGAATGAGAAGGTCGACGCTAGACGTTCGAGAACATACGAGTGGAGAATTCTCAGGCACGATGAATTCTTCACGATGGATACCGTGATCAAATGCCATCAATCAAATACACATGATATCCATGCTTACCGCTAGATTTGAAACCGGACCTTCTCGAGTCGTTTATGGGACAGTTTATTAAGTGCCACTGGGACAGATATGGCCAAATGATCAAAAATCAATAGATTTAATTTAAAGCTTATCTAATTTTTGTAATAGGTGGCTAAGAAGAAATCTGGCCTGTAAAATGTCCATCAAATAATTTTTATCTCTCTCACTTTCGGTAACATTTCCCCAACCAGGGTTTGACTGGTATTTTATTTGTATGTGTACAACTTTTTTAACAGAGATATTAAAAAACTGTTAAAAAAGTTGTACACATAAATATACAAATAAAATAGAAAAGATCCATCATACATCCATCCATCCATACATCCATTCATAAATTCATAAGAAACTCAAGTTGCGCTAATAAGTTAGATGATTGCACATTCCACTGTTATCTATTCAATATGATAAACATGCAATTAATAAGCCAGCCTCAGTCCACATCTTGTTATCGAGTTCTGATTAAAAAATAATTTCACATCTTATATAACGTTATTGAGGCTTTGGCTTCTTTGTACCATAACATAGCATGATGCCTGTCTCCCCGATGTGGTAGGCAGAGGGGTTTAATACCCTCAGTGCACTGTTCACCAGTTATCTAATAGGTGGAGAGGTGGAGATATTTTAAGAAAGATACTTGCGTCACGTTCATACTGCACGCACAAAATAATCATTCCGCGACACATACTTACATATATATTTAACACATTTGTATATCTACACACACTCTATAAGTGCGACAGGAAATACACAAAGCGTAAGAGTGAAAGAGAGAGCTATTTGTAATCTACAGTTAGCGCGCGCGCTCACAATGACAGGTCACAGCTCGACTGACTGCAATGGTCACAATTGACACCAATTCACGGCACGCGTTTGGTGCGTTGGTGGCGTATCTACCTCTTGTAATGTATATAATATCATTGGTGGAGAGCCTATTTTTTTTAAAACCACTTACACTTTTGCGATTGGCTAGGTAGACCTGTGCCCAACAGTGGGACAAAGTAAGTGTTGTGGGGTGGTGTGGTGGTAGCGTGGTTTATTAAGTAGGTGCGTTTTAAGTGTCGCTGCTTACGTTTTTCAGATTCATTTGTTTTCATTACATAGTATTTGTATACGCTACCGAGAAGAATACGGTTGGGTAATATGTAGTCGTCGCAAACGCGACTGCTAAGCGACTGCTAGTCCTGGGTTCGATCCCCGCCTAACCCTTTTGGGAAAATACAGGCGTGATGCTATGCTATGTTCTACATAATCTTCTATATATAAAAGGAGAAGCTGACTGACTGACATATCAACGCAGGGCCTAAACTATAAGGGTTAGAAACTTGAAATTTTGCACAGGGGTTCCTTTTATAACGTTGGAGAGCACTTAGAAAGGATTTTTGAAAATTCATCCCCTAAGGGGGTAAAACGGGGGTGCAAAGTTAGTATGAATCTTTTGAAGTCGAGTGGGCAACCCGAACGCGGGCAGACGTCGTCAATGGGTAGAATGATGAATGAAGAATGGGGTAGAATTAGTCTACGCGAGCGAAGCTGCGGGCGTCCACTAGTTGTTCATAAAAATGCAACACAAGCCTCTTTCACTGTCCTTAGCTTTTAATCGTGTAATCTATCCAATAAATCTAAAGGCAGTGTTACACAATCGACTAATAATGATTGGAAAACAAGAAGAAAAATGACCTTCCGGTTGGAAAGTGTGACGGACGCACAACCACGAAACAAGTTACGTACGGCTATGATAAATGTAATTACAATCGTAGAAATAACTTGGGATTTCTCTTTCATTACTTATACACGACATTTAATTTTGATGAACGGCGAATGAAATGTGTAAAATAATTATATGATAAACCTGATATTACGAGTATTTATCTGATGTATCCACATTATATACATTTCAAATTATTGAAAGTTTTAATAATTTTAAGTTTTTATAGTGAGAAATGTTGCATAGTGATTTTTTTTTAATTTTTCCTTTTTTAATAATGCATGCTACTAACTAATACCACTATAGAAGTCGTAGACAATTATTACATAGAAATTAAAACGTAAAAAATTCAAGAGCTCTCTGAACAAACCTAAAATGGTTATCTTATAATTGACTATTACTTAATCCACGGTCGTAACAGCAGGGATGATGGAGAAACTATCGGATATACCTATCCGAAATAATAATCGAATTCATACGAAATTTTTAAATAATTTCGGATATTGACAGAATCAAAAATTTTGTATTTTATTGTATGTCTAAGTAATTGTATTGTATACATATTTACCTTTTACCAGGCAGATTAATGTTGTTTTTCTGTAATTATTGTTCCATGGTTGTACCATGTAATCTAGAAATTAAGTCTTACTACTAGCTATACTGTTTTTTTTTTTATTTCTAGAAGAAGAGAAGAAGAAGAGAGAAGAAGAAGAGAAGAAACTATCTGATCCGAAATAATGTTAAATTCCTATCAGTAACCATAAATGAATCTGGATATCATAATGCATATATCCGTATCCGTATCCAAATTTTCTCATCCAAACATCCCTGCTAAGCAGCATGTTCGAAAGGAACATTCAAATGCAGCTCATATCTTAATTGCGTGGCAATAAAAAGCGCTACTTTACGCAACGTAATTGGACAATAATGTGTAATAGACAGCACTGGTCGTTAGTATCACTGCTAACATAGCATCAAAGGGATGTTATCGCTCCATAAATAACGCCGGGGTTAGAGGTGATTGCGGTTAGGGTTGTCACAATACTTTCTTTAAGATTTAAGTACATATTTATTTTCTTGGAATCTGGCCAGTAACAAATAGGTACCTAAGAAATTGGAACGCAGCTGAGAATGATAGAAGCGCTATGTTAAGTCTAGAATGTGGTAAATACCTAAGTTAAATAGCTCTAATGGCTGCATCAAGCTGAATGTAAGCGAAGAAACAATTTATCCACATATAAATGTTTGCTCATCTCATATTAGTCATAATACAAAGATTTATTTTTACATACCCTAATTCAAATTCAAATTCAAATTTAGGTTACTAGTAAAGACTGACTAGGTAAAGAAACAAATGAAATTTAATATTAGAAACACAAAATAATAATAATTTTATCTTGTATATAGCACTGCAAAAACCTAGGCTGTTTTTTTTAAATAGGCTAATAAGTAACATAATTTTAACATAAACTGTGACGTATTGATAAACATTAATGTCTACGTCCACTGACGCAACACACACATTGTTCTTCTGTTCGTTAATAATAATAATGCATGCATTTTTTATTGCTAAGCAGTCGGCAGCCCTACTCTTGCAGTAATGAGGTAAGATGTAAAAGATTTTTCGCTTTTTACTCTAACAAGGTCGATGATCCTGTTCATTATATCCAGAACGAGGATTACCTTTATTGTTAAGGATTAGGTACTTCTATTGTTCGTTCTTTCTGTGTGATGCTAATTAACTTTTTTACTTTCTTCATCATCGAAGAAAACCTGTAGGTTTAATTAGCTACCTATTAATTAGCTAAAATACCCGTTCAGAATAAATTTATCTGGCTTAATAAGCTAAAAATTCTATTATTTTAATAGGAATGGTTTTGTTTTTATTACACAGGCATAATAATGTTTTTAAGTTTAAGAACCACGTTTCAATCCGCATTTTGTAATAACTAGCACCTACTTACCATGTACTACATCAAAAACCACGGACGCAAATGCATTTGTTTGCCCGGTAAAAACAAACAAACATCACGCCTGTATTTCCTCAAAGGGGTTGCCATACACCGGACACATATCACACCCTGAGCGACTACTGGTAATATCAAATTATAAAAACCTAGATATAATACTTTGCCTGACCCGGGAATTGTACCAATTACCTTAGCTGCTTAGTCGCTGTTACGACAAGACCAACATGAAAACAAAGTCCAATAAATTGTAATATGATGCACTATGATAATAAAACCAGAAAGATCAGTGTCGGTTAGTTCATCGTATGCATTTGAAACAGATCACCCGCTTAAAGTGCTTTGTGATTTGAAACACAGATCACACGTCTAAATTTTTAAGTTCTTCACCAAGATTTAAGAAGAGAAGAGAAGAGAAGCCAGTTGTGAATTTGGCACTTAGTTAATTCTAAGACAAATTCATATCTTTATAATGTGTAACTGTTTAACGCACATGTAATTAATTATCCATCAGGAATCCTTGTGGAGAGTAAATTTAAAGACTTTGTTCTGGGAAATATTAGAATAATAACTAGGTATACTGTAAAAAAAAATTTTTTTTAAAAAGCTTTTATAACTTGACCTTGAAATCTAATCGTGGTCAAAGTTCATTACAAGACTCTACCACAAGTCCAAACACGACTATGATACGATATTCCATCATGAAGTTCCAGTTAATATCTTCCGGCTCCATCATCAGATCAGTTTGACAGTACCATATTATTGCATTGTCATCGGAACCTAATATGTGTGCCAAATGTCAGCTCGATAGCTTCAGTGGAAGTGGGTGAAATATTGATTGCAAGATTCCAGGACATACATGAATGAATGAATACATACGAGTGAAGTTAAGTAAAAGCTTTTAAAATACATAATATAATATGTATATAAATAATAAATAAAACTGGGAAAGAGCCAGGAAGAAGAAGATATAAATGAATTATAATATAATATGTCCCAGAACCAAACATACATTATGAGTTTCTATGACTTTCAACTCGGACGAAACCCTTCAAGAAGCAGGTCACATGGCGTTTACCCGTAAAATAAGGGTGATTTAAGATATAATTCGATAGGGCAAAGGCGTCCACCCAAACTGTACGTCTAAGGATTCTCCGGTAATCTAGGTATCGTATTTTAAGCACCTGTCTTGTCTCTGCTAATGGAAAAACGTTCATCAGACAAATTCCTAAAAATAAAAATACTAAAATCGTGTTTATAAAACATTTTCCAGCGGAGCAAATTGTGAATCTAAACCATTCTCGAATCCCCTTGAACACACACAAAAAATTTAATCAACATCTATCCAGCCGTTTAGGAGGAGATCACCGTCAGACACACGTACAAAAGAAATTGTATATATATTAAAAGATATGTTAAAAAAATAGACGAAGAGTGAGAAATATGGGATCCAATTTGCAACTTACATTGCACGATTTATTCTAAGAATAAAAAAAAAAGTTTATTTTATGTCTCGACCCAAACAGTTTAATGGTATGATCAAAGCAGGTGAATGCAAATAATGTTAAATGTCCACACTGGCTGAAGATAACCGCTGAACACGGAAATATTACGCCCGCTGCAACCAAATTTTATATCTGCAAATGTCAACATTATGTTGAAACGTTGATTTATTGTCTGTCGTGGCGCGGTGCGCGAACGATATCTCTTGTCTTGTGCTTAATGTGAATTAGAATTAGACCCATGATAGAGAGCGGACAGTTTTCCCGCGCGGAAGAAGTTCTGCCCTTTCGTGTCTTGAAATAAATACCAACACGGAAATGATGTTTGGAAACTAAAGTTAAATAAACATCACCGCAGTATTTGCACCGAAATGATATGAAATTATTCATGGTAATTGTTTTATGCTGGACGAAGGTACATTTTTCTTACCAACATAATTATTTTAATTTACACTGTTTAAGAAAAGTGACACTGTCCTTTGCCTTGCAATAAAATGTTTTGCAGAAACCTCGAATCCTTCGTCAGACATTTTTACTTCGGTAACTATTTATCTTAAATTACATCATAACTACATAGAAATGACAAACATCATCAGAAACGGAGATATTCGTGACTATCTGGTTAGCCCAACGGTTGGCTGGTAGAGAATGCTTTATGCATTAAGCTCACCATTTGTACCCTGTACTGTATGTGGTTTAATAAAGATAAATAAATAAATAAATAAATATTCTGTGGAGCATTCACAACTTCTAGTTAATTCCCCTGCAAAAGTAGGAGTAAACAACACAACACAAATATAATAAGTAATTTATTGTAGAATTTAAGTATCCAAAGATGTCCTTACATAAATCTTTTATCTATCTTTATCTTATGTTTAATCAATGTTAAAGCAATGTTAGAGCTCCGATTCCAACAAAATTGCAATTCATACAGACCTACGGATAAGCTAGGACCACAGATACGAGTATCTACAGCAAATTATCTCCAAAATCCAAACCGCTTCGTCGTAACATTCATAAGCAAATAACCTTGACAGAATTGCATTATTATTCAAGAGGTGGGCGTTTACCTACTTACTCAAATTAATTTTCCAGAAGCTATTAGCAATAAAACCAAAGATCTCGCCTTGCCTTTGCCCGTTGCACCAGATAACTAGGATTTTGACAAATGGCGTTGTATTAAATGCCGCTTGTGCCACGGTGTTTCTGTCTTTCCCACACAGTCACGGTGATTTATTAGCCGTTATTGAGCAAGAAATATTGTCTTTTGTATATAGATAGCCCTGAGGCTTTGAGTACGAAGTACAGTGCCTACTTCTTTTCTTTAATAATTAGTTAAATACTTAGTTCACGGTTAAGTTAGGGCGACATAAATAATTGAAAACAGTTGATTCGTTAGTGGTAATTATTCATTTTTGCTAACCGACTTCGAAAAAAGGAGTAGGTTCTATGTTAGACTGTTTGTATTTTTTTCTGTGTGTACAGAGATAACTTTGTCGCTTATAAACCGATTTTGATGATTCTTTTTGTGTTTGGTATATACCTTATACATACATCGATACATAAATTGGAGGTGGTCCCATATAAATTTCATGAAAAAATTCTACCCAAGAGTATAAATATGCTTAATAAGGGCAACAATAAATTTTTCATGTTCATTGCCCTGTAGCGTCAGTGATTGTCTATGGATTATCATGTTTCTTCTTTTATTTGAAAGGTCTCATAACATACTAAGTTCTCTAAAAATTTCAAGATAAAATTTTACCCCTAAGAGTAGTAAAAATGCATAACAAGTTTAGCAAACTATGTGTTCTTCATTTTTATTACGTTTCGTATTTGTGTATAAATTTTTTATATAAATTTAATTGAAAAAATTACCCTTAAAGTTCAAAAAACTACTTTTAAGGTAATTTTTTTAAATTATATTTATACAGAATCTACTCTGTAGTGGCAAATAAAAAAGAACAACTCTGACTGTGGGAGAGACCTGTGACAAACGAATTACTATTATTTCTGAGTTTTTAGTTTTGAAGTCGGTTTTTTTATATTTTAATATCGATATTTTAATAACAGAGCTGTGTAGCGTCTATAGGCCAACGGCTCGCGTCAATTCTATGTGATCGATTAAGTTAAGCAACGTTGGGCGCGGTCGGTTTGTGGATGGGTGACCACTAGTGGCATAATTTCAATCGCGTTTCAATCGTATCTATTTTTTTTTTCGTACAAATGTCGACAGTTATAAACTGTTCGTAATGTAAAAGCCGATTGTAAGTCAATTTAAGGCACTCTAGCCGATAGTATCTTTAACGCTCTATGGTTGTTGCATTTTGCAACCTTATCACTTCATGTTATGGTAGAGTATGTAATTGATTATCAGACCTGATTGTGTCAGCAGTACCTAATCGAAAATTATAAGTGATATTTCACGCAATATCCGCTAACTGCAATTTTCATACAGATTTTGACTTCTAAGATAAGTTATTAATATGTAGATATAACTCTGTCTCTCTGTCGAAGTCTCTGTTGTAGAACTTTTCTAGTTTTCTTCCAATGAAATAATTATTAAACAATGGTATTTATAACAAAATACAACTTTAAAATTCTATAATTTTTATCTTTTTTTGTGCAAATCTATATCTAAATCTATATCTATATCTATAAAGATTTGTTTGTAATGTTTTAACACAAAAACTACTGGACCGATTTCAAAAATTATTTCACCGTAAGAAAGCTGCATCTTCACTGAGTGACATAGGCTATATAATATTACTAGGTGTAAACGAAACTATTGTTATGTCTAATTTCACGCGAGCGAAGCTGCGGACGTCCACTAGTAGGCAATAAATTCGTGCTTTCTAAGTGACATTATTGAGAGGAGTTCGGAGTCTTGATTTGTGGTGTTTGGCAATAGGCTCAATATTACGGGACCTAAACATAACTGGTGAAAAGTGGGTGCATATACATGCCTGTGCCCACCCCTTCGGAGAAATACAAGCGAGATGTTATCATGTTAAATTTCCAAGTAATTTTTTTTATTGATATAAGATATCAAACAAGCATTCGACGTAACCAATCGCTGTCTCTCGTCATCATGCCTCTCCCAGTTTCTGGTAGCAGTTGCCCACAACGTAAGGGTTCATTTTGCTGCATGCTCGTTCGCTGTTTCAAATCCAAAAAAATACTTATTAAATTAAAAAAAATTTTTCAGAATTAAAAAAAAACACAAACGTATAAATTAGTAGAACCCGCCCAGGCATGAAACTCCGTTAAAATTAACTACGCAACAAATTTCTATCTTACTATCCAACATCAACTTTATCTAGCGAGCTAATCGGAGTTCAAATCATTACAATTACAATGTCAATTAACTTATCACGATGGAGTCTGCCCAGCTATTTATGGACGCTGGTGGTCTTAATTTGGCATTTCCTTTGGTTGGCGCCGGCGCATGTATGGCATGAGAATGCGTAACTGGTAATATAATATAAAAATGTATATCTATATATATAAAAGGAGAAGCTGACTGATTGACTGACTGACTGACTGGCATATCAACGCAGGGTCTAAACTACAAGGGTTAGAAACTTGAAATTTAGCACAGAGGTTCCTTTTATAACGTAGGGGAGCACTAAGAAAGGATTTTTGAAAATTCATCCCCTAAGGGGGTAAAACGGGGGTGCAAAGTTAGTATGAAACTTTGTCGTTTTTGACGTCAAGTGGGCAACCCGAACGCGGGCAGACGTCGTTAATGGGTCTAATTCTACGCGAGTGAAGCTGCGACCATCTGACTCCAAAGTAGGCGAGCTTGCAATATGGGTGTCAGAGATTGATATAGTACATACATAGATATTTTTAAATACATACTTAAATAGATAATATTGACATCCAGACACAGAACAAATACAAGTGTTCGTCACACGAATATTTGTGAGTTGAACCCACGACCCCTGGCGCAATCGATTTCACCAACGGGCCCGTCTAACATAACACATTGGTTCGTATTTCAAAAACCCGAAGAATTCCCACCGTTCGACCGACCGCGCCCGACGTTGCTTAAAACTCAGTAGAACGTGTACGATCGCGAGTCGTAGAGCTATAAGCACTTAGTTACTGGAAATACTAAAATAGCTCATATCCCGGCAGTGCCAACCAGTGTTCCGTGACGTATCAATTTCACGTGTTAGTTACGCGTCTTCAAGTGATAGTCGACGTATTCATCGCGGCACGAAAATTTAGCTTGAACGAAATCAGTAGAGGATTGCTGCGGGATAGTACGGGGAATGATAATACGGCTGGGGAACCAATCAGCCCTTACTATTACGACATCGCCCCGCGCATAGATTTCCCGCGCCATTCGATACCTTATTTGATTTATAGTGACAGGCCCGTTGGCGAAATCGGTAGTGACCCTGTCTGTTACGCCAGGGGTCGTGGGTTCGAATCCCACTCAGGACAAATATTTGTGTGACGAACACTTGTATTTGTTCTGTGTCTGGATGTTAATATTATCTATTTAAGTATGTATTTAAAAATATCTATGTATCAGTCTCTGACACCCATATTACCATAGATTTAAATCTATGCATATTACAGGCTCGCGCCTACTTTGGGGTCAGGTGGCCGTATGTGAGAATTCCCAAGATATTTATTATTATTTTTGACATCTGCGCATTCGAGCTAGATTTTGATGCCGGACGGTATACCTTAGTTCGGTATGGTAGTAAAGTAAACATCAGTTGCATACCGCGCCCATGTGAACTGTGAATGAACTTCCTTTAATTGGTCGAGTATTAATTGGGGTTTTAAAAAACTAGATCGCTTTTAAACTAAATTAAACCGCGTTTCGTGATTTCCTGGCTAACCCAATGGTTGGAATGGAATTTCTACCCTGTATGTGGATCAATACAGATAAATAAATAAGTAAATAGAAAAATCAGACGGAATTGAAAATGAAAAAAAAAAAAAATTTTTTAATTAATTTTTATTTAAAATTCAGACGGTAATGGATTTTCGGTGATGCTCGTTTGCTACCTTGTATGCATAAATGACTTAGGTACTACCGTCGAACAGTCTACCAGGCAATAAAGACGCGCCACGACAGTAACAATTCAACCTACAACTCCCGCAGCCGAACTACACAATCTGTTTGCACACGCGAGCGGCAAGAGGACTTATAAAAGCATTACCGTTGAATAAACCATGAACTAACTGTCGTTTGGTCCTCTGCTTTGTGTGCTTATTGGTGCGTTGACATCGCTGTATGGAGTTCTATAGCCCTTCCGTTGAAGCCCTTGATAGAAGAGCGCACTAAAATGTTTATCTATGGATATTTTTTATCGAACAGACCACCATTGAGAATTTAAGGACTTGTTCAGGTTCTGTTCAGGCGGAGGAGTTAGTGGCCAACCTAGTTTCGAATGTTCTCAAGCCATCCGAATGTATTCGACAAGGCTTAGCGATTGCTTTCATCAGCATTTGCCAGCTTTAAAAAAAAAAGGGTCTATTCCGGTGACACCCGCAACAGACAGGCGGTCTTCATATAAAAAATGTTATTGATTGATTGAATTAAAAAAATATCTTGATCATATTTAAATTCATCTTGAACAACGAACGTACAGAAAGAATTAAATTTATGTACAGAAAGATCCGCTTACTTAGCACAAAAAAAAATCTTACAGACGGCGCTAATATGATCTTAGTACCGCTATCCATCAATAGATGGACAACGCAGTAGTTGTATTAAGTTTTATGTTGTTTAATTTCATCATTTTTTTATTTTTGTAATAGTAATTTAATTACTATTTGTAGGTCATTTAAAGCATCATAATATCCATTCCGGCAATCTCAATATGTCAATCAATGAATTACTTTAAGACAATTTTGAGTATTTTAACGTTGATTTTTTTCTTTGATTTGGATCATAACATAGCATCAGTTTAGGTCCCATATAATAAGTGTCTATTGCCATACACTGGGCACATATCCAGACTCAGAGCATTTTAAGCCATTTTAAGCCACATTTTAAACGACTAAACTAAAGCATGTATAATAAAAATCATGCGTATTTGATAGCGAACTGTATTTTATTGTAATTAAGTAGGGATACAGCAACACACTTTTACTCATTTTCGTTCTAGACAGGAAGAGAAAAAAATCACAATTCCAGGCATTTGTTAGAAAAAACCCACAAGAAACCAAAATTTTAAAGCACCAAGAATCTATGTTCTAATAATTTTATTATAATAAATTATTATATAAATTAAATATTATGTAATTAAATAATTATCAATGTAAAACGTATATATTTATAAGGTCGAATCCGATTAGAAACTTGCTTAACAAGGTACTTGAGACTTGGTTTGTACATCCAAAGTAAAATGTTATTGCGCTCTCTCCTCTTTATTACCTCCGTGGTATACAGGTACAGCAATCGTGACGTCAGGAGCAACTGTTAAGTGATTGCAACATTTATTGCGAGCTTTCAGATCCAATCGTGGTCGATAGAGCTGTCGGCAGTGTTGTCGGGTATAGATTGAGGAGACTGCACACTGCGTGTATTGCTGGAATTATTTAATACATCTTAGGGTCGACTCACATTGGCGCAGAGTCGAAGCGACGCGTCATGTTTTTCCGCCTACAGCATATTCAGCTCTATTGCTCTATTATTTAAGTACAAATTTCTGCTATGTATATATGGTGGCGCGCGTCGACGCGCGGCTGGTGTCGAGCGGGCTGGAATCGAGCTGTTCTTTAATAATAATACAACAGCAATAGAGCTGAATATGCTATAGGCGGAAAAACATGACGCGTCGCGTCGCTTCAACTCTGCGCCAATGTGAGTCGACCCTTAATATGTATATATATTTCTTGTGTATGTGTGTATGACAGTGAACTCCTCATAAACAGCTGGATAGATGCTGATGAAATTTTTTGTGTGTGTTCAAGGGGATTTGAGAATCGTTTAGATTCACAATTTGGTCTACTGAAAAATGGTTTTTAAACATTATTTTAGTAATTCTATTTTTAACCGTCGTTCATTGACGTGAAGCGTCGCGTCACTTTGACATTTCATATGGCAGAACAACGTTTGCGGGGTCAGCTAGTATAATAAATATACTCTGAAGAATATGAAGCGTCCATGGCCCAATGGTTTGCGTCGATTCAATGTGATCGTCAGTATTAAACAACGACGGGCGCGGTCGCATTGTGGGCACGGGTCTCCCCCACAGACACTGCTGCGGGAGGTCTAGAGCATACTCCACCACGCTGCTCCAATGCGGATTGGTGGAGGGGCTTAGTGGCCAACCCAGTGTCGAATGTTCTTAAGTCACCCGAAGGTCCCTCGACAAGGCTTTTGCGATTGTTTTCACCATTGAAACCAACCGGGACCGACGGCTTTACGTGCCCTGCGAAGCACGGTAGAGTCCATGAAATTTTGCCACTAGCGGTCACCACCACACCCACATCCACAAACCGACCGCGCCCGTCGTTGCTTAACTCTTTCGATCACATTGATTCGACGTGAGCCCAATATACTTAAGTGAAATTGTATAAAACATGTTTTATAACGACTTTAATGTATGTATAAGTTTCAGTAATTTAATTTTATGGTCTGCGTATAAGGGCCTTTAGATAATTTATTTATTTATTTACGTTGTTTCATCACGGAGTACGCGTATAAGTATTTGTGGAGATCTTAGAGCATTATCTTATCACACACACAACAAACAAATCATTAATAAAAAGCAGTAGGTAGGTGTCCTAATTTTACATAATTCCCTCTAAGCATTTTCCCTGTTCATAAATCATAATGAACTAAAAAGGATTCCCCAAGTGCCACTACAGACAGTTAATTTAAGTACTAACAGAATCTGTGAAAGTAAGTCGAGTTGACTGATGCTAAATATACCACGTCTGTGATCCAAGTGAGCTAGACGCACCTAGGCACTAAGTAACAGTAAACGACAGCATCAAGCAAGGATATTGGATGTCAGCGCTAATTAACAGACGGACGGACAGACGGACGTGCGCTGAACGCTCGTAAACATTTCACGCTATGGCGTCTATGACTCGCTCGCTAGATGGCGCTACGGCTCGGAAGTGAAACAGTGACACACTGAGTTTCTTTGCTGCGCCCGCGCAGGGTATACATTTGGGATCTATGTATGCAATGCATATAATCTATATATTTAACATTTACACTATTTTATTTAACTACTCATTTTAACTAGGTACTTATTTTAACTACTGTTCTAAATATATTTTTTGGTTGCAACACACTTACGAGTCTCGTTCAAGTTCAGTCAAGTGTACCATGGGCAGTACATGAGTGGGGGTTCTACCACCTAATTTACGAGTGAACTAATTACGTTAATCTAGTGCACTAGTCCCGTTAGAGTTCACGAGACCTTTATTACGAGCCATTAAATTGTTTAGCGTTTACTATTGTTTCGATCTCAATAAACTGTTTTTGGTTATAGGCTTTGTTCACGTCACTCGTAAAACAAAAGTACGAAGATAATGATACCAAATAGAACTTGCATGGCTAACACCCATTCTACCGACTGTGTCTGACACGGAAACACACAACCGAATTGCCCTGGACGCTAGCGACATCTAAAGTTGACTACACACGAAGTTTTCTGTTTGAAAAGATTAGGTAATTTATTCGAAAAAATACTAAAATCCTTAATTATCTGACCATTTTTCTTGTCTTGTCTTATTTAGTAAACAGTCTTGGCATAACTTTTATTGAAATATTTTGTTTAGAAAAATTTAACAGTAAACAGAAATTTGTCTTTGAATAAAATGGATATTTATTCTGTAATCTTTTGAATTTTGTGTCTATCTTATTCTTAAATCACAAATTAGGTAGGAAAATTGACACTGAAAGATTGTTTACTAAATTGTACAAGTCTGAAGAAACTGAGATAATTACATACCTAATCAGAATACTTCTTCGGAATTACATTTCTTATAGTACGGTTCACGTCAAAGACATTGCAGATTACCTACTAATAGAAGCACGATTACACATTGTCAATTGTCGGGCTTCTATTAGTAGGAAGCTCCAATTTCTTTGCCGTGAACCGTGAATGCGCTACTTTAAGAAACGTAATTCTGAAGAAGTACATACAGTAAAACTTGATGACAATGTACCTACTGTAAAAGGAAGTGAGCCCAAGTACAAATTAGTTAATCGACAGTAAACATTGTACGTTTGTACGTGTGTAGCCAACTTAACGACATCAGTTGGGCAGGTATCTGATGTGAGAACAAAACCAGATTAAGTATATGCAAGACAAACCTTGGGAAATTAGTCTTACCTAGTTCTGTTGCAGCACTTATCGTTACACTAGTTTTCTTTATCAACTTACTTGATTACTAAGTAACACTAACTGGACTAAATTGATAAGGTCTACTAATGCACTAATTGTTTCAAATGTTTTTGGGAAGATGAAATGTCTTTGTCACCATTAATTTTAATGGCATTTTAAATTTTATTGTGTCGGCTTTTGGACTTTGGGACGATTAAAGTTTTCCTTGGTTACAAATTAATTTTTCTATGTATCACAGATTGCTATTATTTGATCATAATGTACCTACAACATTTATGTAAATACTACGCAAGGGAACCCTGAACTCTGCCTGAAACAAGGTATTTTTACGCGTATTGCAAATTTATTTCTTTTAGTAAAGATTCTACCAACACTACGATTATGCTCCATATAACATAATACAATTACATACAATCTTTTTATTTACGTTTTATCTCTTTAAGGGCTTGTTATAGTATCAAATAGTTCCAATTACGAATTATAAATTAAGTCATGTTCCACGTATATGGTATTGTCCACGAACTATATCGACCTCATAAGTCGTAGCACTTACTTCTTTACTACTCACTGCATAATAAAAAGAATGAATAAAACGGGTACAATAGGTACGGAATAACTTATAGGTCGGTCCTTACACCCACGCCTGTTACCGTAATATTTATGGGGCGGCATTAAAAGAACCTTCAATGTTTATCCACAACAAAGAGATTTATGGTACACAAGCTTTTGCCCGCAGCTTCGTCCGCGGAAAAATTTAACAAATAAACAATAATTGACGCCTATTCTAACATTTAAGAGATGGTATAATATCAAATCAATAGTAGTAAGCACAGTCCATTTAACGAAAGTACGACATAAAGTAGTTTTACCACCAAGTTTCAGAATTCGTGTCAGCGCCATCTTTTGACACTACCAAACAACTTTCCAATAAACGTGCAATGCATCACAAGAGAACATATATCCGGGACGCAATGTATCCTATGTGCTAATGCAGGTAATCATCTACCTAGGTGCCAATTTTCATCCAAATATGTTTAGTAGTTTATGCGTGATTGAGTAACAAACATCCAAACACCCAAAAATTGAACACATCGGAACAACCAAACATCAAAACATACGCTTAAAACGCAGTCAAGATTGCTTTATATCTGCCCTGTGTCTATAAAAGTATAGAATGATGTTACTGGTACATTGGTTTTAAAGAAGAAATAAACCAAAATTTACTAACGCTTCAATATTAATTAAGTTTTGAGGCGGTTTCAAAAATCAGGAAGTCTTGAAAAGTTAGAATGCAAAAAAAAAAATTTTTTTATTTATTTATTCTTAGGGTAAATCAAAATTGGTACAATATTCATTCCTGCCAAACTGCAGAACAGTTTGTCGGTTATCCTACCTACTTTTGTACCTACGCGATCATTGGTTCCTATCAGAATAAGTTACCTGTCGTGTCGACGGTACGTATAAGTACTAGAGCTAACATAACTTTCCTTACGTCTGTCTGCCTACGCGTTTCTACTGTACAATTTATGGGGAGGCATTAAAAGAACCTCCACTCCAGTGTTTACTCAGTAGCGACCTGGCCATTGCTACGTCGCCATGGAAACGTAACGTAAACTTTATGAGGCTTGTTGTTACTAATTAGACCAGTGCTTCTCAAAGATAGCTCCCTCTTGTATCCGCTGGAGGAATTCCAGCGAAGTAGAAAAATATCCAGACAATGTTTTTGAGTGTTAATAAATAAAATTGTAGTAATACTTTAGTATTAGTAGTAGTACCTAATTCAGTTTTGCGAGACTTGGACTTACAAATATTATTAATGATTGTTACGTAACATAAAGGGATAGGCAGAGGTGTATTAGAATGATGACAATTGGCCTTTTAGAATAATTTTAATAGATTCTAACATTTTTCGATCGAAGGGTCAAAAGTCTACATTAATTAAATCACACACAATGATAATTAATCAAGAAATAAATGTTAATAAATATGGTAAGCATTAAAATGTCACATTAAATTAAATCTATATATATAAAAGGAGAAGGTGACTGACTGACTGACTGACTGACTGACTGACTGACTGACTGACTGACTGACTGACTGACTAACTGACTGACATATCAACGCAGGGCCTAAACTGTAAGGGCTAGAAACTTGAAATTTTGCACAGGGGTTCCTTTTATAATGTAGGGGAGCACTAAGAAAGGATTTTTGAAAATTCACCCCCTAAGGGTGTAAAACGGGGGTGCAAAGTTAGTATGAAACTTTGCCGTTTTTGAAGTTAGTGAATGTCTAAACCCACGCGAGCGAAGCTGCGAGCGTCCACTAGTTTCATTATAATTATACAACATCAAAATAATAGTATAGGCAGTATAGTCATAGATTATTGATTTTCAAAGTAAGCGTTAGCACAGAAAAAATTATACAGTAGCATTTGCCCACAGTAGCCTATACAGTATATTTGCCCGCGGTTTTCCAGTGTTTTAATCAAGTTAAGAATTGGTTTCACCGCCATCTGTTGACGGTATGCCAGACAACATACCAATAAACGTGCAAAGCATCCCAAGAAACATGTTTTTGGGATGAAAAGTATAGAAACATGTTTTTGGGATGAAAAGTATGTTATCGTTTACCTATGTGCCAAGTTTCATCTAAATCCGTTTTGTAGTTTTTTCGTGATTGAGTAACAAACATCCAAGCATCCAAACATACAATCTTTCACATTTAATTTTATAACATTAGTAGGATTGATGTTTTATTTTATGACAGCAGAATTGCCATGAATTGGATTGAATGCTCAAAACAACTATACCTGCACGGTAGAGAAATAAGTAATCAAAACATACAATCTTTCACATTTATAACATTAGTAGGATTGATGTTTTATTTTAAGACAACAGAATTGCCATGAATTGGATTGAATGCTCAAAACAACTATACCTGCACGGTAGAGAAATAAGTAATCAAAACATACAATCTTTCACATTTATAACATTAGTAGGATTGATGTTTTATTTTAAGACAACAGAATTGCCATGAATTGGATTGGATGTTCAAAACAACTATACCTATACAATAGAGAAATAAGTTTGAGAACCTCTGAATTGGCTAACCAATAAACGATGCAGTCCATTGCACAAGCGAACATCGACATACGACGCGGACAATACGGTGTAAATTGCTTTGCTTGCGAGCTGGTGCATTGATAACGTGTTCTGCAGAATTAAGCGATAATGGACTTTATTACAGAAGCCTTGAAGACGCAAATACTTGAAGTGGTTTAACACTGCCACCGAATTGTTGAGTTGTTTAGTTACCAAATAATTGCATATAAACTCTGTGATGACTTTATTGAGCTTGTTTCCTACGCCCCCGTGGTGGTGGTGGCCCACCATATGAGATGATACAGTGACTAATGTTTGGTATCTCAATCAGAAGGGTCCGGGTTCAAATCCATCCACATCCAGAAACCGACCGCGCCCGTCATTGCTTAACTCTTTCGATCACATTGAATTTACGTGAGCCATTGGGCTATGGACGCTACGCTTAAAACACCTAATTAATACCAATCCCACAAGACATAACAAAAAATTAGAAGCTAAGTTTAACGAAGTGGATAGGGTAAAAGATCGAAAAAAGCTTACAGCTAACACCCCAAGTAAACAAACAAATATAAAACACGGCATAAGTATAGGAAACGTTAAAAGTAAGTTAAACAAACGCTCGCTTGCCGTGCCCTGAACGTGTGGCATGACGAGCGGAATACGGCAAGCGTGAGTACTATATGCACACGGTTCCGTACAACGATATTAATACAGAGGAATTATACAGAAGAGGTCTTGTGTTCTTCGCAGTCGAACTTGTGACCACTAGGCAGTGATGAAGAAAATGGAACTAACGATTAGGTTAAATATCGATCACTAGATGAATAACAATTAAATTATATCTTCAGCCATATTTAGGTACATATCATAGTATATTATATATATATTTTCTGGTCATAATCTGAAATTAATTATTCTAATTTTTTTGGTATAGAATCACTGGTATCGACAGTTAAATTGTACCACGTAAACCATGTTAATAAACTATGGAGAACTTTCAAGCATACAGATTCACGACTTTCCCATGTATATTTCCTTTATAAGGCTTGTATAATTGTGTGTGCATACATAATGAAAATATAAAAAATCCTTTTTCAAGCAAGATTTCAGTACATATTTACATCTACCTACGTTATTGAGCCTACCTAGATACTCATTGACTGACGTAAAATTGTAACTTACAGAGTTAAAATTTTAGTAAGTTCGGTAAATACTTAGTGTCAATCACTATATCAGACAATATTCCTGGTTATATTTACGAAACCCTAAATTCTACTTACTTCTGGTGCTAAACATGTTCAACTTCGAACGTGTTGGATAGCTTCTGTGCGACGCAAAGTTAGAAGGTTAGAAATAGTTGCCAAATAGCTGTATCATCTGAAGAATAGACGAGACGTAACTTTATTTATGAATTCAGCTAATGCGGTAGAATATCATGGTTAGTATAACATTACCTTTTAAGTCTGTGGGTTAACGTCTAAAATATCCTGTTATATACTCCTGTGGGTTAGTTTTGAAGTCGGTGTTTGATTATTGTATTACTAGTGGACGCCCTTAGCTTCGCTCGCGTGGAATTAGACATAACAATAGTTTCGTTTACACTTAGTAATATTATATAGCCTATGTGACTCAGTGAAGATGCAGCTTTATAATGGTGAAAGAATTTTTGAAATGGGTCCAGTAGTTTTTGTGTGAAAACATTACAAACAAATCTTCCCTCTATAAAATATTAGTATAGAACATATAAATAATCAAAGGTATAGAAGTATAGATGGGAGGCGTAAGGTCCCAGTGCGCCAGAGTTTTCTTAACCATCGATATAAGTCCTGCGAGCGACGTGGCCTGTCCATTGCCACTTCCGCACGCTAACTCTTCGTGAAGCCATAATTTTACTTAAAAGTCAGACATCATTCGACTCGCGTCTACGATACGATTACACAGCTGTATAAACTATCAGTAGGCAAAGTCACTTCTAGTTTACGTATCGCTTTCCCGGTCTGTTTGAGGGCTACTTAAAATTTCCAAGTCAATACAAACGATGCATGATACGATCTCTCTGTTTACCTAAACGAAAAGCAAAATCAGTCTATTCATCTCTCATCGGGTCTCATTCGCTGCGACCCATAGACGTCCCACTGCTGGGCACGGGTCTCCCACACATACACTTCTGCGGGAGGTCTAAAGCATACACTACCACGCTGCTCCAATACGGATTGGTGGAGGGGTTAGTGGCCAACCCAGTGTCGAATGTTCTCAAACCACCCGAAGGTCTTCGACAAGGCATAACGACTGTTTCCAGCATTGAAAACAACCAGGTCTCATTCGTAGATGGTAATTTGAGTGCGATTTTTGATCTCTAGGGTATCTATGCAGATTGCAGGTACAATTGAGACAAACGTTAGTAATGCGTTAGCGATCCTGTCTCGTCTCTTATCATCGCTGAGGGTGCCGCTGGGTTTTAGTGGGTATTCTGATATCAGCGAGTCCCACATACCCACCTGACCGACAAGGTTATGGGTGGGATGCGTAATTGCATTTCCCACCGATAAAAACGGTATAATTTAGATAAAAAAAATCCACAATCGATCAGATACAAGATTCAACAATAAACCACACACATATCAAATCAAAAATAACGTAATAATTAATGCAGTTAGTTAATCTTTGGTTCCACTGAACATGTTGTAAAATGACATGGGTATTTCATCTCACTTTATGGCTGGTGTTAGAAAAAATATAAATTATTAATGAAGTTTTATTGTTTATTCTTTCGTAGATTATGCGAGGCCTTGGAAAGTGTTACCTTCATTAGTACACGTGCTTATAGCCGTTAGATGACATATATACCTACATAGAAACTTGTTAAAAAACTAAACGGCCCATTGTTATTATGGTGCAATTAAAGCCGGCACTGACATCGATTATCGTATCGATGTCATGTCAGATATGAGTAAAATTATTTTTGTTAACTTGTCGAAATAAATCTATATTCTATTCTATTCTATTATATTCTATTCTAAAAGCATACCCAAGAAGGGCTAACGTCAGGGGTGTACCTACTTCCGAAAAGCGCATACCGCCGATCGATCTGAAATTTGGTATAATAACGTATTTTGACCACCTAATCACGATTATCATAACGAAAATGGACGCAAACGCCATTTTGAATCGTCACCTTTTCCTGAATTGAGCTGCTATAGCGGAAATAGCTACAAATTCAAAATGGCGTTTGCGCCAAATTTCGGCCTATGCGCTTTTCGGAAGTTTTGTACAACGTCTGAGTGAGATCATTTTTGTGCAAACTGCTGTTACCGTGTTTAAATAATATATACCTAATACATTATAGTTTTTTGTTTTATTTGTATTCCATAGGCTTAAGTACCTACTAGTTTCTGTGTTTCTTTAAAAGTCTTATATGCTGTTTAACTATACG
Organism: Carterocephalus palaemon; assembly: GCA_944567765.1. Taxonomy (NCBI): domain Eukaryota; kingdom Metazoa; phylum Arthropoda; class Insecta; order Lepidoptera; family Hesperiidae; genus Carterocephalus; species Carterocephalus palaemon. The sequence goes on along the minus strand of OX155655.1, from coordinate 2,161,388 downwards.
ATCTTATGTATCTTTGTGCTGTTGTGATTTGTATGAATAAATAATTCATTCAGTCATTCACTCATAATTCAGTTCTCCTACGATTAAGCCAACCCGCAAATAACTTACCGGGACAGAAGCTTTCTTCGGTTAAAATAAACTCTAACCTATACGTGCCTACACACAATTTAAAATCCATGACCCGAGTCAAATATATTTTATGTATCTACAAAACAAAATGTCTGCCCCTTCCCGAACGGCCCCTCTGTTGCTACAGGGTTACCAACGTACGCAGTGTCGATAAATAATTAAAAATGATTATCTACAGACGTACCAATTGTCCTAACATCATCACTTGTCAGATTGTAATGATAACGCTCCTGCATTTTATTCCGCCTGCATGCTTGCTTACACGGGACCTATATAGGAAAGTAGCCCGAATTAAGGACTCGGTACCAAGGGGCCGCCGGCCGATAGCGTGGGCAAGGGGTCACGTCACGGACTTCCGGATTGAAGACGATTGTAACAGATGGTTGCCGTTTAACGTTAACGGTGGTATTATTTTATTTTAAGACGTTTTTTTTTTGCTTTTTTTTCGCTAATGATTTTGTGATTATCATTTCATTGTAATTTAGTTACTCTTTTGACTTTTAGGTACATTTTTACATTTTGTGACTATCATTTCAATAGGTATAATTTAATTACTCTTACTTTTAGGTACATTATTACATTTTGTAACTTTCATTTCATTATAATTTAATTACTCTTTTTAATTTAAGGTACATTATTACATTACGTAACATTTATTTCATTATAATTTAATTACTCTTTTTACTTTAGAGTAAGTACATAATTACTGCCCTACCTATAAAATTGATCTTAAGCAAGCGCCCAAGCCCTCATAATAAATAGCCCAGGCTCAGCGACCACAAAAACGATGAACTTAAATCAATTAGCGCCACTTGAGCTCGCTCTGTGTTGCTTTATGTCCCACTCTGAACCAACCAACAGTTAACTTTGAATGCTTCCCGATTCCCGCCCACAAAGCACACGTTTTCTAATACCTAGTTCACATTCACACTGATATTGAAAACATTCTTGAAATCAAAAACAAACAAAAACAAGGAAGTTAATCCTACAATTGGTTGTTGACTTTGTGAAGCCGAAAAGGTTGCGTATAAAACTTGACTTTGCTAAAAATTTATACGACTTGCATCGAAACATCAATTATTATTAGCAATGTTTTGTTTCGCAGATAGGTTGACACGTGAAATGTTTGAGTTTTGCATCAAATTTTTGTGAGACAGTGTGAACGTTACCCAAAACAATAGCTACCTAGACTATAATGTATATCAAACACTGTAATTAGAAGCCATGTTGTTTCTTGAGAAAGTTTCGGCAATGAATTTAGCATTGGACGTAAACTTTACGCAATTTATGATAGGTTGAATGCTTATTATGAAAATTTATTAAATATCATTTATCCATAGTGGGATGGCTAAAAACACAAAAAGCAGCCTATTTTCATCAAATATCAACTTCTAAATCTACAAACCGCATTCAGGAAGTCGACATATAATAAATACTTAAACAAAACGTCCATGAACGGAAAACAAACATTTATCTGTTACATAAAACGACCGCCGAAAATAGGGCTTCATAACAAATACCTTTACGAACAGACTTTTATTGAAAATAACACCTTTTTCATTTTATATTATGACACTATAAAATTAAACCATGGCTTAAACTTTAACTGCCGCTGATAACCGTAAAATCAAGAAGATAGTGTTCTAAGCAAAGACATCTTTAACGTCTTAATAGTTCTTAGAATCTAGTCCAGTTTAATAATGGATTAAGACTTTAACACGACAGGCAAAGCTATTCAGTATAAAATAATTAAACCGCATAAAAGTGCCATCTGGGAATAAGGAATTTTAACAGACTAGTAGGTACTTTGATTTGAGTGTGTGGGAAATATGAATATTTGTAATCACTCGTGATGCATTCAACAGAAGTTTTGACCTGAGTGGTAGGCGACTTTAACTAGGTTCCTACTTATTATAACAAACAAGTCTATTCTAATGCCTAGCTACAACCCATAGGCCTCCCACTGTTGGGCAAAGATCTCCACAGCCACATGTGCGGGAGGTCTAGAGAATGCGTATTGGTAGAGGGGTTAATGTTGGCCAGTGTTGAATGTTCTCTAGCGATCTGAAGGTTTTAGACAAGGTTTAACGATTGTTTTACGGCTTAACGTGCCCTACGAAACACGGAAGCGCTCATGAAATTTTGTTACCAGCGATTACACAAACCGACCGCCCGACTCGATCGTTGACCGACGCGGGCCATTGGACTATGTGCTTTATTTCCTTCTAATAAATCATATAATCAAAAATCATTTATTTGCCTTAAAGTGGTACATTTTGATGGTACAATTACGAGTAAAGGTAGTCCCTCACTCTAACCACTGGGTGTATGCAAATGTCAATATAGGTGGATTAGTATGTGTAACAAAAGGGAATGAAAAATATTGGCAACACCATCGTCTAATATCAATTAACCATTTATATAGAATATATATATAAGATTAGAATTAATAGTTATATGAATTATGTAATAAAATTTCCCAATCCAATCAGACTACAGGTAGTGACATCTATTGGCAAGAGTTTGCAAACGTTAACTATATACAGTGACTTGTGTGCGAAGCAATTAGCGTATGCATCCTATAAGTCTGCATAAGCCTGCCAAAGCCTAGGCACTAATGCTTTTAAAGGCAGCAGTCAGTCTTGATTTATGTCATTCTTTATACCTGCGTGCATAAATCGTAGATTTTGCAACCAACTTTAAACCACTATCATCAACGGATCTCTTCTCAGAATAAGAAAAGTTTTAAGATAATATCTTTATACCTGCTTATATATAGCTTTAGCTCGCATGGTTGTGGTTATGGATTAGTAAGATTTTCTTATTTGAATTGAAATTTTCTTATTTATATTTTGCAAAGACAATTAAATAACGAAGTCCTGCGATACTCCAATGCAATCAGTTTCATGTGGGAATTATTGTTTTACACGTAAAATTGATAAAGTTTGACTGGTAATCAATTGAAGCCAATTAAATTATATATTGTATGTTATTTACCATGTTTACTATGTTATTTCTCTCAAATTCCTGCATAAGTCTGAATTTATGAAGGGTTGATGTAGTCAATGTAAACTAAATTGGCCTTATTATTAAAATTAACCATTGCATTTCAGTGCTTAATACCACTAAATTTCAAACACGTATTTAACGGAATTTCGTACAGTAGGTACCCCTTTAAATCAAAATATGTAAATACAAAATATTACTGCTCAAACCGTTTACGCAATACGTTTACCGTATTAATTGAAACTCCCAGAGGGATAAAGTGAGGCCTACATAATTCATTATTATACGGCTTGCACGTGCATATTCTCATTCCTCCTAACCAAAATACAGTATAATGCATATTATTATATAGTAGATAAGCCACGAATGTACCATGTGCAGCATAATCCACCACCTGAGACATATTATCCTCCTTAAAACCTCTCAGCGCTCGCAGGTTAAAAAGATGAATGCGTTTAAAAACCGCACCGCTCGGGCCCTTCGAGGCATCTTTGATGTGACGCACAATGCGCTTCCGGCGGCAGCGGAGGGCTCGAGGGTTATGGGGAACGCGGAAGACGGGTTTAGTGATGTGGTAATTGGTGGTGGTAATAAGCTCTATAGCCCGCCTACGCAGCTGCTTCCTAAGGCCTCTTGTACACACGTTTTAGTGACGTTTTAACACGGAGTGCGCGGCCGTTCCTTTTTTAAATACTATTCAGTGTTACCAATCCAATGCGGCCCATGACAAATTTGAAAGAATTTGATCGAAACTTATAAGAGTCTAGTTCCTGATCTGCCACAGATGTGACTCTAAAAAAATGTTAAGGGAAAAAATGTAGACCGTTTGTGCCGGAAAACAATTGCTTTCAAACAATGATTACACGACAGAAATGGTACTTTCTAAGTACCATTTCTGTCGTTGGGCCTTGGGTGGTAGAGGTATGAGAGTACAGAGCCCGGAAGAACTCTTAATAGAACCAGTTCCATAGTACAACCGGGGACTACCTTTTGGTCCTTACTACTCTATGGCAAAACCTACCGACGAAACTAAAAAATCTTAATATTACATACGAACACTTTGGACGGCGGAGAAAATAAAGTTCCTCATCTCATTCCCTATAATTTTTACTCTCTTAGTTTCTATTATTTTTTAAGCTATCATCATGAACCTTTTCACTAAAAGCAAATAGAAAACTGTACATTGTTTATTCAAAGCAAATATATTATCAAGATGATATCAGTTAATTGACGATGTGATAGACACCATTAGTACAATTAACATTACTTATGTAACATTAACATACAAGTAACACGTGAGCAGTAAATGTATGGTAGTAGAGTTAATTAAAGCATGAGTTTTTATCAACACGAGTGCTGATGTGTCAAGAAAATTAATTATCTCTTGACGGGATGCAAAGAGCGCTCCAATTAGTAAGTCAAATATAGCGCCAGTTTTTTCAAGCGCTCGCCACAAAGTTGTAGCTCATAAATCACGCTATTGAAATTTTTAGATAAGGAATTCTTTAAACATCGATTTTCTATTTTATTTTAATTTACATGGTATCTCGCTGACCCCGCAAACGTTGTTCTGCCATATGAAATGTCAAAGTGGCGCGACGCTTCACGTCAATGAACGACGGTTAAATAAAAAATACTAAAATCCTGTTTAATAAACATTTTCCAGTGGAGCAAATTATGAATCTAAACCATTCTCGAATCCCCTTGAACACACAAGAAATTTCATCAACATCTATCCAGCTGTTTAGGAGTTTTGGAGGAGTTCAAGAAATATATTATAATAAGATAGTACGGTTACCATCATAATAATATTCTTCCCGTAAATTGTCACGGGCAATCTATAGAGAAATGAGATTTTAATTTCTCTATAGCAATCTATTGAAATTACTCTAAAGACTAACAGATGGCGCCAGGCGTTTAAATATGTACTTAAACCTTCTGCCAAAATTAATTCCAAACTGTGTAAAGTACAAGGTTTCACGATGGAAAGCTACCATGGGAGAATACTCTACCACGCTGCTCCAGGGGAGTTTTGGGGAGGGGTCAGTATTGATAATATTGCCCCATTGTCGGCAATACCTACTACCAACAATGTACTCTACAATAAGAAATTAGAATAAGAAATAAACAAAACTAAAAAAATAAAAATATATAAGTAACTAAAATAATAATCTCGGAAATAACCAACACCTACTGTTACTTAATAATATTCTGTACCATACTGTGTTTAAAGCAAAATAAATTATTCTTTTACTAATATCTTATTCTTCTTTAAATAAAGGCTAATTGTATCTATTGGATTGCAAAAAAATACACCTCTTGTAGGTATACTATACTCAATGAACTGACATTTACAGTGGTCCATCATTACCGGGTTTCACTTTTCCCTTTAGTCCATTATTTATTAGACTTGGAAACTGTGAGGCGACCTTTACTCTTTGAGCCCTAACTTACATAGTCTGTGCGTGTTTATTACTTAGTTATCGCAATAATATCGTGGAACAGTTCGCACATTGCACCAAAACATGTATGACTACACAGTCATACGTACGAGGGTTCCTGGTTGTGAAAACAGCGTGACTGCTATCTGACATCTGGGAATTCGCTGATATAAATTGCAATGCAAATTACTATACGCAAGTGGGCATAGTTTACCAGTAGCGACGAACACTTGTATTTGTTCTGTGTCTGGATGTTAATATTATCTATTTAAGTATGTATTTTAAATATTTATGTATGTATATCAGTCTCTTACCCAGTGTACAGGCTCGCGTCTACTTTGGGGACACATGGCCGTGTGTGAGAATGTCCAAGATATTTATTTATTTATTTTATTTTAATGTTCTAATTAAACTTATAATTTAATTGTTATAATTTCGACCGGCCCGTTGGCGCAAACGGTGACCATGCCTGTTACGCCAGAGGTCGGTGGTTCGAATCCCTCTCCGAATAAATATTCGTGTGACGAACACTTATGATTGTTCTGTCTGTATGTTAATATTATCTATATAATTATGTATATAAAAATATCTATTTATGTATATCATGTCTCTGATAACCATAGTACTACAGGCTCTGCCTAGTTTGGGGTCAGGTGGCCGTGTGTGAGAATGCGCATGTTATTTATTATTATTATTTATAGCCTTCTATCATGTTTTGGTGGAAGCGTAGCTAAATTCAGTCTCGGAATTAGAAATTGTCATCTGATATCCTAATTCAAATTCCAGCAATACGCCCCAATGACAGATATGTTATGCGTATTTAAAAAATGAGGAAATACATCGTAAGGAAACCTACATGCCGATTTTTAAAATGTTCGCCTTGTTTTTTTTACCGGTGCAGAGAACATTCAGTAACCTACAATGCACAAGTCTTTGAACCTACACCTCGAGTAAACGCACACATTCTTCACCCACGAGCTATCACTGCTTTGATCAAACATTAGCATGACGTTAACGTCAGAGACGAGGAATCTCGGCAACTAACGCAGTAGGCGTTAACGCGACGCTTTGTGTGCACATAGCCCACATAGCGTACGACGCGGGATTAGCATATGGGTACACGAATTAACTGTGCTTTGATTTATCACTAAACAGCCGAGATTTAGGCAAAGTTTATACCTTCAGAGAGGAGCGAGCGTTGGGGAGAAACATTTACTAAATCGCTCGCTGCGACTCATAGACGTCCCACTGCTCGGCACGGGTCTCCCCCACAGACACGGCTGCGGCAGGTCTAGAGCATACTCCACCACGCTGCTCCAATTCGTATTGGTGGAGGGGTTAGTGGCCTACCCAGTGTCGAATGTTCTCAAGCCACCCGAAGGTCTTCGACAAGGCTTAACGACTGTTTCCAGCATTGAAAACAACTGAGACCGACCATGAAATCCATGAAATTTTGCCACTAGCGGTCACCCATCCACAAACCGACCGCGGCCGTCGTTGCTTAACTCTTTCAATGTTAAGTTCGCAATGTTAAGTTATATGCATGTAGTGTTAAATAAACAACAATGTTATTTAGTTATTTACCGTTCACGGTAGAGCCAGGTCATTAGACATTGCGAATTCTCAGTCACAATCGCAACTGAATATTGATGATGAGTTTAGCATAGCATCGCATGTATCGACAATATCGATGTGCCAAGATGTCGCTGAAAGTGGCAGGTGTTTTCACCTCACTAGCTTGCTAGGGTTGTCAATATTGTGAACATTTTATTTAAAATTTTAATACAGCTAAAGATTTTGATTTGACAACTCTTAGTTAGAAGTATATTATTTTCTCTGTGTCACAGTGCCAAGCTATTTCTGCAATAAATATTATTAAATGCTTCTCTATTACACCAAAATTAAATAGTGTGAATACACTCACTCCAAATAGTGTGAATGCACACACACCAAAATAAGTACCGGATTTGCAGCAAAATTATAATAGCATTTATGAGTGAATTGTTATGAAGTATTTCCTACTAAGATATCTTTAATAAGCATATTGTACAGTCTACAATTTTTGTATACCTACTAGAAACCTAATGAGGTTCTTGCCCATTTCTTCTTAAGAGGATATCACAAGCGAACAAGTCGACACTTTTTCCATACAAACGTAGTCCCCTGTTTCCTCCTAGGATAAAGAAGTTATAGAAGAGAAAAAAATACCATACGATTTATACGTACCTCTGCCATGACTGTACGTTTTTTTTTTTTTTTCATAATTTGATTAATAGAAGAGAAAAAAAATCTTTTAAAATCAAAAAAATCGACTTTTTTTACATACATTTTCAAACATTAAGCAAACTGGTAATTACTAACATATCGCAAAAAAGCAACGTACGGGCATAGCTTAGACCCTGTTCTACATTTTAACTGAAAGAAATATTGAAATCGGTCTAGATTTCGAGGAGGAAACAGGGGATTACGAAAGGACGATTTTCTTAATTTTACGTAGGTAAAATCAGTTTGAGACTGCACTTCTCTCTATCGCACGCTAAGGGGCTTAGCGCGACGACAATATTTTTGGTAAAAACCTATTCTTCAAAAGTGACGGTCGACTGATATCCCCTTAAGGATACTTATAATATATGAACCAACTAGCTTTTACCCGCGGCTCCGCCTGCGTGGTCAAAGGGAATTAACAATGAGTTGTTTATCATACATGACACATTTTTGGTGGATGAATAGTGACAGTTCCACAATTAAAAGATACTTAGAAGAACCTGAGGTAATGCTGACCGCAGATAAAGTGTACGTAAACTGACTTACTGGAGCAAATAAAAAAACATAGATATCTTCAAATGGGGATATTTTACTGAGGTAAAAAGTAGCCTACGTCACTCTTCACCCTCCTCACTATCACCACACACAAAAACCATACCATTTAATAGCTTCGTTGCGACGTGAAAGCCGGACAAACAAACAAATAAACAAACAAACACACTTTCACATTTATAATATTAGTATGGATATGGATGGTACATTAATTACCTATTCAATATTATGCTAAGAACCTTTAAAGGAAATAATCTGTTAGCAGTATAGAAAGCTCTAACAATTTATTTTTATTAAATCATGATGCTACGAAAGTAATTTCATTATAGACGATTTACACGTCGCCTCTAATGTACCGTATAAGCGAATTATATACATCACCAGGATACCGTAATGGACGGTGATAAACTATAATTATACCATACAATATCAGACTTCCTGAAATGACCAGCAACCGAAGCCAGACGCGCGTGTTACGGGAAACCATTCCCTTTAAAGAAACAGATAAAAATGTCGTCAAACTATTAGATAACTTTGATTTTGAGAACACATAACATATTGCTTCAGTATAAAAACAGTAGGAAACGGGCGATAAATGTTTTGAATTCGGCGATAGAATGAAATGTTTGTAAAAATTTAACTAGTTATGTACTTCATCTCAACCCTTTCTTTGTCCCACTGTTGGGCTCGGGTCTCCTCTCAGAATGGGAGGGATTAGGCCTTAGTCCACCACGCTGGCTAAGTATTGGCAGACTTCGCATACCTTCGAGAACGTTATGATGAACTCTCAGGCATGCAGGTTTCCTCACGATGTGTCCTTCACCGTTATAGCAAGTGACATTTAATTTCTTATATCGCACCTAACTTAGAAAAGTCATTGGTGCGTGCCACTGGGGTTTGAACCTGGACCGCTCGAGTGAGAGGCGAGTTCGATAGCCACTAGGCCGTCACCGCTTAGTTAAGTTAATACTTAGCAGAAATTAATATTTACTTATCCTTTTTTAATGCGATTTTAACAGCTATAGAATGATTATTCTGCTGTTCTATTAAAAGTCATTTAATAACTTCGCTTAAATACATAATATTTAATTTAAAATGTTTAAAAATTTTTCATTCTTACTATTAACGTTCTGAACTCAAACAATTTTGGCGGTATAACTACTTAATGTTTCTTTTAACGCCATCTATGTTTCTTTCAAGTACAGTTTAATGCAAATCACAAGTAAAGGTCTTCAGAGCTCGTCTGAGATTAAATTATTGTACAGTTATAAGTTTCTACCGGAACCATGACGGGTTTGCTCTTGCATACAAATGATCTGAATCGGGAACCAAACCCAGGGTGGGGATGAGTCATTGCGATGTTAATGGGCTATTAAGCGGACAAATAGGTTCATAATCGATTTTTAAGTCGTTAGGATTACTATTATTTTAGACGCACAAAAATTTCTAGAGAAAAAAATAACACCAAATATTCTAAACATAGCACCGATTATTCAAAGAAAGATTAAAGAAATTAGTTTTATGGTCACGGAAATAAATACTGTTGTAAGAAACTTGAGTTATTCGGGGTTGAAGATCTAATTCAGCAGCAGTAACCTGAAATTACCTGAATAGGACTTATTTCTGAATAGGCCAGCCCTTAAAAGTACTCGTTATACACCTGTTTTCAAGAAACCAAACCACCGAGAAGACCAAAAAAGGGAAATAAAAAAAAGAAAATTTTAAATTCAATTCCAAACTCCAATGTATTTTTGGTCTCAATGATCCTTAAATCAGTGTGATTGAACGAGGCTTTGCTATGAATTGTATGGCGATATTTGAAAGCACTAAGTAATTTCCTTGCTTTCAGCGCAACAGACGGGCAGCTGTTTTATAAACAAGCGTGGCTTCACTGGAGCCATTGAATGGAGGTCGCAAGATACTAAGTCGGAAGAGTCGCATGGTAAACTACTTGTACTGGGAATAAGCACTACCTTACTTATCGTTATAAGATAGTACCTAAACGAACATGCAGTGCCACCCATTCCGCACTCGAAGTGACAGACCCTGATCAAATCATAAGCCTCGTTTATTGCTACCTTTAAGAAATAAGATGGTGGCTTATTGTGTTTTCGGAAACAAACAACATAAGTGCGGCAGCTTGCGGCAGAAGTCACAAATGTTATTTCTGGATACCAATATACAAATGGTCTAGGATCGGCTAGGTAGACCTTTGACACCACACCACAAAAGCCTTAGACGACCACCAGGCTATGAGCGATCTCACATGCATGCACACACTTCTGTTCGATAGAAAGAAATAGGGAAATAAAGGCTTGGAGGGGCATAACGCTTATTCCTTACGTGACGATTTTACCTGTCAACTATTAGCACGTTAAAGAACTTCATTCCAAAATCCATGACGTAGCAAGTCATCTCGGTCACACGCATGCAAGAGATGCACAAGCATGCCCTCCCGCTCCCAGAGATAATTGTTTATAGATTGTCCGAGTTCACACGCCCGCGCCGTAATTACAAGCGTGGTAGTCGTTTTAGTTTAAGGCTCAATTCACACTAGAAATTCTAAGCCATCACGATTCTATGTTGAACAATCCCTTACAACAGCATAAAAATCACACTCATTTCACTGCTCTTTCATTTCTAAGTGGAAGGAGTAATTTATTGCTTTGCTTGCGAATGATCGTAAGTATATCTTTACTAATATTATAAAGAGGAAACATTTGTTTGTAATGATTTCACACAAAAACTACTGGACCAATTTCAAAAACTCTTTCAACATTAGAAATCTGCATGTTCATTGAGTGACATAGGCTATATAAGATTACTAGATGTAAACGAAACTATTGTCATGTCTAATTGAGAGCGAAGCTGCGGGCGTCCGCTAGTAAGATAAATGTATTTTGAAGATTTGTGACTTTATTACTAGGTGGGGTTACAATTAGGTCGAACTGAAAACTGTTTTAAAACTTGTTCTTTATTACACAAATATATAAATATATATTCACGCGGACAGCATTTACCTTATATTTTTTACGTATTCCGTTATCAATTGGTACTGTCGATCGAAGTTCTTAACAGAAAAAAGCAAGGCAGTGGTTATGAGGGACTAGTCTGAACCTACCCTAAGAAGCATAGATTATCTTTTAACTCTCCGCATCGAATATAGATTGTTGCGTTATCTACTCGTAACAGACAAAGGCTGAGCCTCGTAACTGTTTAATTCGAGGCAGGTTAGCAGGCTACACACGTCGAGAAATATTCTATATGTATATATATTGAATATAATATATAATATATAGAATATAAGAGTGCTGAGTGTTACAAAGTTAGCTTCTCAAAAACTTTGTCAATACTGCGGAATTCGTATTGATTAAAATAAACGTGGTTTCCTTTAAGTACATACAAGATCCCACGATATAATTGGTACGCCCATCTGATTTTAAATTAAAATGCAATTTTAATTGATAATTGTCTGTAATAAATTTAAGTGTCGACCGTAATATTACATTTTAACTATTATTAAACTAGTGGACGCTCGCAGCTTCGCTCGCGTAAAATTAGACCCATTAACGACGTCTGCCCGCGTTCGGGTTGCCCACTTGACTTCAAAAACGGCAAAGTTTCATACTAACTTTGCACCCCCGTTTTACCCTCTTAGGGGGTGAAGAATTTTCAAAAATCCTTTCTTAGTGCTCCCCTACGTTATAAAAGGAACCCCTATGCAAAATTTCAAGTTTCTAACCCTTATAGTTTAGGCCCTGCGTTGATATGTCAGTCAGTCAGTCAGTCAGCTTCTCCTTTTATATATATAAAAAGATTAATCAAATTATTATTAAGTGAAAAGAAAATTTGAAAATTTTACAGCCGAGTTATTGATATTGCCTATAATAGATATAATTTCAACACGTCTCTTTCCGAGTTGGCTTTAGGAATTGCAATTGAAAACTGAAATTACGTGTAAGATCCAAATAATAGGTCACTGACTTTATTTTTAGTATTTATTTATGTTAAGTTGAAGTCACCCTTTATAATAATATGTTTTTGTCGTGTAGTATTATTCAGAGAATACAAAATAATTTTCTAGATTGCTTGTAAAAATATTTACATCTATGGCCGTCCGGAGTTACACACAGATAAAAATAATGCTCAGATTTTTTTTTATGGATACAAGATAGCGACGACTTTCAACAGCACTTAGATTAAGGAAGTAAGGACATTTATAATGGGTAACCGCTCTTATACCTACTCGTACTAGTTCTTCGCTTACGGCTTTGCTCGACCAGCGGTAGGTCTTCAAAAGATGGACGGATGGATGGATGGATGGGGCTCCAGCAGTATCTAAAGGTCGCCGCGTGGGGTCACAGGCCTGCATGGACTGCCGTAACTTGCGAACAGCCAGTATTTATGACGGAGCTGTTATCGGCAGCGTGTCATTCCGTGTTAACAGAGGTCAGGGGACCACGATAAGGTAAAACGTTACTTGGAGTCATGGCTTGTTTTACTTTTATGTTAATGGACGGTGAAAAGCAGTGACAGTCAAGTGGCTATCGAACTCTCACTCAAAGGGTCCGGGTTCAAAGCCAAGCACCGCATTGGTGTGCCAATGACTGTCCTGTTAATGTAACCCGCTGTAACAACGGTGAGGAAAACGTTGTGAGGAAACCTGCATGTTATAATAATGTTGTATATGTGTAGTGTATGTATGAGCATTATAGTATTCACATGAATACTGCCAGTGACTTAACCCTTCAGAGAGGAGAATCGAGCCCAACAGTGGTTTAAATAAAAGCTTGGTGGTGATGGTAGTAGATTTGTTTTCTTGTAGAGTTGTTACAATTTGCGTACTATATGTCTATGTATTTATTAGAATTTACTTATAAAATATGCCCATATAAACATACATTCGAATTTAGAACCTCCTCCATTTTATCGAACTCGGTTAGAAATAAGCTTTGACTTATTACACTGGGATTTGAAGAAATCCGGACGCACGTAGATTCAGATTCAGATTCATTTATTTTTCATTATATGGTATTTTGTATACGCTTAATGAACGTCATAACATTTTTTATCTACCGCCGGTTCACAAAGTTGATGCTACCAAGAAGAACACTACTACCGAGTAGTGAAGCCTATCACGTAGAAATAGGATTGTCCAGTCTCAGCGGTCATTACAGTACAAGATCCAAAAATATAATATATAGTCTGTCCACATCAGACAACAGAAATCAACAGAAAATTAATTCATAACACTTGAATGACTAATGAACTCGACTCATCATATTTTATGGCGCCCCCGGTTAGTTATTGTTGCGTGAATTATTATAAAGTGTCTATTAATCACTACAAAGTTAATTAATAATACGGAGTAGGTGTAAGCTTTGACCCACAGGGCTATTTGTAGTAAATTCTATATTCTCTCTCCTTGGAGTAGGTAGGTACTTGGATCGTAAAAGTGACAAAAGATTCTCTGATGAAATTCGTACTTTAACTTGTTGAATACTTGTGGCTTGGCATATACGAGTACATATTTACATATAGATAGAATATAATGTGTGATAATAGCCATAGGTGTGGTCACTACACGCAAGAAAAGGTATATTTTATGGTCATTTCTTCCGGCATTTGAAACTTATGAAACCCACACAATAAGACATCTTTCCAACGGAAACATTGATAGGAATTCTTTATAGAACTTACTGTAAATTTATTGAGATATTGGGAACAGAGAAACTCACAATAGGTTACTTTTTTGGTATTATATCGCCCGACAGATACAGAGCAGCGAACAGAAGGAAGGCATGAATGTTCGTCTTTTAAAAATATCTATACAACGTTTGAAAATAGAACATAATTAAGTATTTAAATAACACCTTTAACTAAGAACGTATTTTGGTGCACATATTTGCAGTAGGTAGGTAAGTAGACAACGATAATTAAGTGTTAAAAAAAACAACGCATTTTTACACATCTAAGATATTATAGATCTTTTCTCTGTGTTCATGATATCCCACAATATTATAAATGTTGTATGTTTGGATGTTTGTTACTCGATCACGCATAAACTACAAAATTGATTTGGATGAACCTAGGGAGATTAGCACATATCTATACTTTTCATCCCGAAAACATATTACCTTGGGATGCTTTGCACGTTTATTGGAAAGTTGTCTGGCACAGTCAACAGATGGCGCTGAGACTAATTCTTAACTTGATTACACATTTCGCGGGCAAAAAAGCCAGTTCATTCATATACGTAATGTATTCATTTTTGCAGACGCGTCCAAATACGTGCGTTCCGTTTCTGTATAATAATTTATTTATCAGTCTCAGTTGCTCTGACATATAATATGTATAATATTTGCTATATAATAGTTATTATACGCTCTTACGTAAGTGAATTCGGGTTAAAGATACAACTTCTTATCGCCATCAGTACATCTTCTGGCATGTTTTAATTAATAAGTACAAGCATACACATTGCGAATATCACTCATGATAATTTAAAGTTGTTATCATGAAGCCGTTTTGGCAAACGAGCTAAATGATATCTAGCCCAATTCAATGTGGTGTAACTCGAGCATTATAGTATCTTCAGTGTGTGGACAGCTATGATACTATGTTTCGTAATTATGTCGCATACCTATGCAATAATATAATATTATGGATCGCAGTATGCAAACATACAAAGTGCCTCACAGTCAAACGCCGTATTTTTAGGTTTCCGTACCCAAAGCAAAGGTTAAAACGGGACCCTATTACTAAGACTTCGCTGTCCGTCTGTCCGTCCGTCTGTCCGTCCATCCGTCTGTCAGACAGTTGACATTTTCACAGATGATGTATTTCTGATGCCGCTACTTATACTTAAAAATAGAAAACAACAAATACTTAAAAAAATAAAAATTTAAGGAGTAAAAAACCATCCATCTGCTGTCCATGAAAACTGACAGATCCTGGACAAGACTAGTGAAAGTCTCGCGCAAAGATTGTCACAGATGCGTTGCTATCTAAGGCGTAAGATGGTATCCTCCCGAAAAGCGTAACCTTAAACCTCTATGACAGATTTAATTATAAAAGTCTGCTTCCCCCCAGCAATATTCTAACCAACTCTCCAGGTAAGCTATGGTAAGCTATGTGTAATAGTATATAGTATAGTGTCTACTAGGTAATCTACGTAACAAATTAACATAAATTACATTGTAATTAAAATTCGATTATGAAAATCGATTACACTCAATATATCATTGCTGATTAAAGGCCCATATTATTGTATTCTCGATTTATACGTGACTGACTCGATTTATTCGTTACACCCCTAACACTAGTTACTTTAAATTATACTTCCCCTAAGGTTAGTAAGGGGTCAAGCCTTCATAATAGACGAATCAATGATTATCGGATCCCGTCCTACGATTATCCACTTTATAGTGTAGGTGTAGTTATGCGCAGTTGATCACATAATGTTTTATATAAAAGATTTTTAAGTTGTTTGATAGTTGGATAAGTGGTCAATCTTATCTCGGTGCGATGTTAGTAAACGTTAGTTACGTACCGACGATAAATATACTTCTAAAGTATGGACAACGGTGACCTTTACGGGAGAAAAACTAAATACAGTATTTCATACTTTAGCTGTTGACGTGAGGATGCTATCCCACTCTCCTCTCACTAGAGTATTTTTAAATACATACATACTTAAATAGATAATATTGACATCCAAACACAGAACAAACACAAGTGTTCGTCACACGAATATTTGTCCTGAGTGGAATTCGAACCCACGACCCCTGGCGCAACAGGTAGGGTCACTACCGATTGCGCCAGCGCGCAACGGTCAAATGATTTTTATATCTGAATAAAAAATATTTTATATTTTAGCGAAAAAGTCAGGTTTTTGTATAATTGTAAATGTGTAAAAATTAAAAAACACGTACCTACTATACCTTAGTTCATTTGCTTTTGATTATAATAATAATAATAGTATTATTATGAGTACCTAGATATATAAAAAAAATTTAATTTTGTCAAATAAGACATACCTAATGGTAAGTTTGTGAGCATGTGTGGCATATGTTTTCGCTTCATAATATACTTATGTAATAAATTTTAAGGTAAGAAGATTAGTTAATGACATAAAGGAATTCTAATTGGAAACGACATTACTGCAATCGTGACAACAGTCGCTACAATATTTGAATTTTGCGTATCTGCGTCGATTGAATATTTGAATTTATTCATGGTTTTGAATTACTTTGCTTAGTTTACCTGGATAATATAATTATTTGCATGATTAAATAAAATACTACTATTATAGAGCTCCAGGTCTGATTAATAAATAAATTGAGTTTAATTATTCATCAATATTTGAAATATATGAAAACCACCACAACCCGCTCTGAATAGTGTTTAGATTAGACCATAGTTCACCACGCTGCCCAAGTACGGGTTGGCAGAATTCACGTGTCTTCGAGGACATTATGGTGAACACAAGCATGCAGGGTTCCTTACTAGGTTTTCATTGACCGTTACAGCAAGTGAAATTTAATTTCTTAAATTGCACGTAACTTCAAATCATTAGTACATAGGAAATACAAGTGGCACACTTGTATTTGAACCCACGCCCCCTTAAGGTAGAGAGGTGAGAGGTAGATAGCCACTGGGCCGCATTAAACGGCTTAAAACGCATAGGTTAGAAAAGTCTGAAAAAGCTGAGAATTGAATCCTCTCGAATCTCGCCAGAGATCTTTCACCAATTTCTAAAAAAAACTAACCGTTACTAAATATAATATTAAATTTATTATTGTTGTAGGTCAAGATTAATGTCATGTTTCAAGTTGAAAATTAATATTTACCAGCTACATCTATTCAGGTCATTGACCCACTCATTATTTTACCGTAGTCAAACACTTAACAATGTATTTGTAATGTTTGTATGAATTATATCGATAAAGATTACAGTATGTATATAAACGCTTATGTTTTCTTTATGGTTTTGTAATTTTGAATGTAGAACGCTTTAGTCACGTGAATCACGTGAATCACGTGATATTCATAATTTTTATTATTCTTTTATTGAAGTCCAGCACGCATGAAATAGCAAAGCGGTAGTGTTAAACGCATGAAGGAGCATGAAAGAAAATGTGACCGTTTTCGCTATAACGTCCTGTGTCGATTTGCATTGTGAACAAATTTAAAAAAAAATATATCAAAAAGGAACTATTGAACTTAAAATAAAATTTAATTTAGGAATTTGATCGTTATTTATGTACTATGTAACGTATAACAGTTATCTATTATAAGTTACATGCTTAGATAACTTTTACAAATTTGTAATTTATTATGTAAATTGTAATATAGTACAAAATATAAAATTGAAATAAAAATAAATTTTAATAGTTTAGACTATTTAACGTCTACTAATAAAATTTATTTTACTATTAAAAACTATTTAACTTTACCATAGAATTTAAACATTATGTAGGTTGTTCTTACCTGTACCCCGAGTGAGTACAGGTTGTACCAACAACCTGAAGAAGTCGGCGGGAAAACTCTGGATTCAGAAGGCACAGGACCGATCGGAGTGGTGTCGTTTAGGAGAAGCCTATGTCCAGCAGTGGACCTCAAAAGGCTGATGGATGGATGGATGGAAGTAGGTACATACAGTTTTAGGGCAGTCAAGAAATAAGTAAAAAGTATTTAAGTAAATTATAACTTACTAAGTAACTTTGATTACAGCCGCTCTACAGCTGAATTTGTCGCGTTCATTCTCCAACAACTTTTTTATTATTTAATTGATTCAAAATAACAAAAAAGATGAATCCCACTGCACTTTACACACACGTCGAAAAAATAAACATTCGTTGAAAATGTAAAAACGTTCCTCATTCGAAATTAAACAGATAATGTTATTGAAAAGTAAAACAGATTCGAAAATTAAAACAGCAATGTTTAGAGTAACTTGATGTGTTTAAAAACAAAAAAGTTTTACATATTCGTATTTCGAACTCGCGATCGTAGTGTTGCGTTCACGAATAAAGTTATTCGAGTCACAACTGCTTCTACCGCGGTTCGTATGAACACTGAACTGAACTCGCCGCACTCAACTCGACAATTCGTCCGCCCACCGTTTTCAACGGATGTGTAGGTACGTAATGTAATGCAATTTGTAATCTCCGTGGACTGGAATCTTCTCGGATAACGTGTCGATTAAGGAATCGCTGAAAGTATAGGGAATCAAGCTAGACCATAGGCGATATCGTAGGATGGGTACAAATTATGAAACTGGTCGAAAAATATTGCTTATAATTGCACTTAACTCCGGATGCACCGAAAGTCTTTTAGTGGTTACAGTGTTACATTTGTTACATTATGGTAACAGTGTTACATTTATAGGAGTTGCTAGTAATATTAGGTAAATGTCAGCGAATAATTGAGAGTTTATTTAGGTAGAGCCAATTTTATTTAACGATCATCCCATCACACGATCCTGACCTAATTAATTTCGATTTTTGGACCATTTTCCGTCAATGCCCTGAAAACTGAATTCTTCATTCTACCTTACTTTAACTCTAAAAATATCTATGTTACCCCATCATGAGTCTGTGGAGATACCTTTCCGTAATATGTTACGAGTACAACTGGACAACAGATGAATCTTAATGTACATACCTACCAGATAGGTAAATTTTATCTGACAATGATCTTCAGCACGAGCTCTTAAAAATAATAACTTAAAAATGTAAACTTAAAATATAATATCACGATCTGTAGAGGTACTAAGGTAATAAAGATCCAAGTCAAAGATAAAACATTTTTTTCTACGTTAAAAAGTCGTGATTTTAAATGAAAGCGTTGAAGTAGGTAAATAAAAAAAAAAAAACTTAATACTTGCAATGAATGCGTTCCTTCCTTATCCAATTTCTAAATTATTTTACCACAGATTTAAAATTTAACTGTTAGTTAGGCCTAAGAAAATTTGGCTAGAACAAAATAACTAACATAACATCATTATTTCCCCGAAGGGGTAGGTAGAAGCGTGTTTGTAGTACACCGACTTATCACCAGTTATGTTTCGTTCCCAATAAAGATTTTTATTCATTTATTTTTCAGGTGGTGATAATAACTCTAACTTATTTTTGTGCTACTCGCTCCTAGATGGCGCTGTGCGCCGCAGTCTCCTCGTGAACGCACCGCACCATCTTTATCACTTAAACCAAATGAATAATGGCAAAAACAAATCTAGATAATAATATTATAAACAATCCTTGAAAAAGTGTATTGCTTTAAGTTGCAAAAGTAACTACCTCAATTTATTTCTAATAATATCTAATAAATTAAAAGTATTTAATTATTTTTTTAGTAAATTTAAATATAACACAAACTTCTCGTGTAGCAAGCTAAAGATATAAGAGCTGTATATACCTATAATGACGAAACACACTGAACTTAATATTGTACAACATTTTATTCTGGTGTATCTTAAATAAATAAATATGTATGTATGGACTTCAAAATTCAAAACATGAAACTAAAATAAGAACGTCGACAATACGGCTGTTACTAACAGGTTCATTTTTTGGGTTAAAGTTTACACTTCGTCATTTCTTCGAAGGATCATGTGACCTTATTCGAGCTCTTTTATAAAAAGTTTTGTTTACAATGCAACAATGGGGCTTAATTTTTTATCTGTCGATCTGACTCGAACCTATTAACATTTTTGAGTTAAGTTATACTCCGCGTAAGATAAGTCTGCTCGTGGTGGGTGAGAATATTTTAAGGGTTCCGTACCCAAAAGGTGACAGACGGAATCCTATTTTTATTCGCTGTCTGTTTGAGTGTAAGAGAGCTATACTTCTTGAACGGAAATAGACATTGGAAATTTTCTCAGAATGGTATTACGCACTATGTCAATAGATAATAATACCTACTATTAGGCAAATAATAAGAAAAATAAAAAGTTAGATCACAAAGGAAAGACAACTTTCCCTTCAACCTTAAAAGTTGCTCAGTCGTACGGAACTACATGTGTGAGTTCGACTCGCACTTGACCGTTTTTTTTTTTGAGTTCGCTTGGCCGGCGACATAAGCTTTGACTGCACATAAATACGAACGATTAATTTACAGATTTTCATTCATTGTTCGAGTATAAATAATTGGCAAATTTTTCTATGGATTCAGCTTTTGAAGAAATGTTTTTCGCAATCCGACACTTCTGTCATTGTGGCGGCGTGGTACCTACAGCCTACAGTAACTTGAGCGCGGGCAATGCTGACGGCACGATGACGACGAAAAGCGAGAACCAAGCTATCAACAAAAATATCTGTCTTCTAAGTTGGGTGTCCACAAGTTGGTAAAATTGAGTCTCCACCAAATAAAATTCGTCAAGTAACGTGAAGGTAATTCTATTTTCCATAATTAAATATTTGAGTTAAAATGTTCTAAAGCGGAGCATCAACCTTTGAAATATTTTCATATTATCAATAGACTAGACGCCTGCAGCTTCGCTCGCGTGGAATTAGACATAACAATAGTTTCGTTTACGCCTAGTAATATTTTAAAGCCTATGTCACTCAGTGAAGATGCAGCTTTCTACTGGTGAAAGAATTTTTGAAATCGGTTCAGTAGTTTTGGCAGTGCACGCCAGAATAGCTCGCAGATGGTAGATATTTTCCTACTTACTTGACACTTATCGTCATATTTTGGACAATTCACAATATATCTTTATAAATTGTAGCCTATGTGTTATTCTGATGTATAAGCTATATTATTGTAAAGTTTCATTAAAATCCATTCAGTACTTTTTACGTGAAAGAGTAACACACATCCATCCATCCATACATACTTACAAACTTTCCCCTTTATAATATTAGTAGGATACTATTGCACTACACATATGACACATAATAATGTGCCATACTTCCTGAACAATGCCTGGGGTTTCGTGGTCAACTTAACTCACACGCGGTCACTGTGCACAATTGTTGTGGTCAACTTAACCCAGTATTCAACTTGTCAAATGAGTGGTAAAACGTAGCCACTGAGCTACGCTTTTACGCTTTTATATCCAAGATTTGTGTTCAACAGCTAAAATCCATTTTACTAAAAAAGCATTATAACATCAACAGTGATTTTGGTTTGGCGTTGATGTCTTTTAGTACATACAACATTGTAGTACAAGAAAAAAAAAAAAACGTGCGTGCGTACAAAATACACATGTCAGAAGTGAAACTTCTTTGGTGAAATATTCAAATATACACAAAAAAAGAATAAATATAAATGTTCATTTGAAAGTCTTGTTGTTTTTTACAAATGTTCGCTCTATCTCACTTTCTCTGTATCGCCCATCCTCTTCTTCGTCACGAACGTTGCATGCTGCGTGACGCATTTCCGTTTCATCCGTAAAAATTTTTACCCTCATGTGCCTAAAGAAGTTTCACTTCAAAATGACCCGGGTTTCGGGATGTTTTAAAAGTACAATCTTCTTTTCCGTAAAAAAATTAAACCAAATAATTCTATTAATTTTTATCCGACAGATATTGATCGCCTTACCTGTCGCACTTGTGTTAGGTCAATGTTTTTTTCCTTGCACCCAATAACAAGTTATGGGATTGCCATAAAATAACAAAGAAGACTACCTGTTTCATAGAAAAACTAACACTGTACATATTTTTCACGGGTAACGAATTAATTCATATTTTTTACAATGGTAGGGATGAATGGTTAATAATAAATTTAATACGATGTCAGGTGTAAGGATAAACGTTTGTCAACCACCGATTCCAATTTAAAAAAAACTATTATGTTCCCCCGAAGGTATAGTAATTACTAGAAATAGATAATGTTGTAAAGGGTTCGAGAAAATTATGGAGAACCATCAGACATGCCGGTTTCCTCAGGATCACAGGAAATATTTCACTTCTTAAATTCGTTATTAGGCACTTGAAAATGTCATTGGTGCCTGCTTGGATTTGAAACCGGACCAATAAAGTGAGAGACGAGTTCACTATCCACTGGGTTGTAAACCCTGTGCTATTGTCCTACACCAGACACAGATTTAAACTCCGTGCTGTAAACTAGAAAGTGTTGTTTCGAGCTGAAAGTTTAAAATAAAAACCTAATATTACTGACCGATTCGGGTATACGCAGATAACACGCTTGCAACGACAAACAAGGCAAAAAAAAACCGAGTTAACTTGAATCTCAATGTGGAGGAGCTAGCCAATCGTATACGCATGGCTCTGACGGAGATCTGCGATTCGGCAATGCCAAGAGTGCGTCGACGACAATGCCGCCGCCAGGTATTCTGGTGGTCGTTGCAAATTGCCAACCTGAGATCGGCCTGTAATAGAGCACGAAGGGCCTACGTTAGAAGTCGTAGGCGAAACGGCTTTGACCCATTGCTGGAAGATCAACTGCTTGAAAGATATCGACATGCGAAAAAAGATCTGCAGCAGGAGATAAGGCGAGCGAAAGCAGTTGCCCGCGAGGAAATGCTTGCAGCATTGGATAGGGATCCTTGGGGACGGCCCTACCTTTCGGCGCGAAACAAGCTCAAAGATCACTGCGTCCCTATTACGGAGGCCTTGCCGACGGAAGTTCTGGATAGAGTGATCGGGAAACTCTTTCCGGAACCCCCTATCACTGAGGCAGAGTTGGAGTTGGCCTTGGACCGGCTGCGAAAAAAGAAGACAGCTCCAGGCCCTGACGGAGTTCCAGGTCGTGTTTTAGTTATTGCGTCGGAATACCTTGGGGAGCAGCTTCGAGAAATGTTTAACCTGTGCCTCCACATGGGACAATTCCCCAGGTCATGGAAAAGTGGGAAGTTGTGCCTGCTGCCGAAACCTGGTCGTCCTCTTGACTCACCATCAGCATACAGGCCAATTGTGTTACTGAGCGAGACTGGTAAACTGTTGGAAAAAATTCTTGCCGCTCGTCTTACAAGGCACCTCGAGGAAGACGGTCCTGGCCTATCAGAGAGGCAATACGGGTTTAGGTCAGGCCGCTCTACGATAGACGCTTTGGCTGACCTCAAGAATATGACCATGGAGGCTTTGGATAAAGGCGAAGTCGTGCTAGCAGTCTCACTCGACGTCGAGAATGCGTTTAACAGTCTCCCCTTAGAGACACTGAGGGAAGCTATTCGGTACCACAGAGTCCCACAATACCTCCGGGAGCTGTTGGACGCGTTCCTCTTCGATAGGGAAATTCTGTGGGAGGGGGGCGACGGGAGATTATCTCGCCGTCACGTTAAGTGTGGTGTTCCACAGGGATCGGTTCTGGGCCCGGTGCTGTGGAACATCGGATTCGACTGGGTTCTGCGGGGTCCACTTCTCCCCAAGTCGAAGGTAATTTGCTACGCAGACGACACCTTAGCCGTAGTACGTGGACAGAGTTATGAGGAGGCGGCTCGCCGGGCCACAGTGGTATCATCACTTTTGATCGATAGAATAGAAATGCTGGGTCTGAGGGTTTCTATCCCAAAAACGGAAGCACTTCTTTTTCACGGTAGCCGCAGGGGCCCTCCTCGTTATGCGTCTATTTTTATTCGAGGGGAAGCTATAGCCGTGAAGAAAGAGATGAAGTACCTCGGTCTAACGCTCGACGGGAAATGGAATTTTAGAGCCCACTTCTCACAACTAGCACCAAAGCTAGTAAATGCCGCTGCTGCGCTTGCTAGACTTCTACCTAACCTTGGGGGTCCTGGATCATCTTGTAGGCGACTGTATGGAGGAATCATACGAAGTATGGCACTGTATGGAGCTCCTATCTGGGTAGATGCCCTCACTCCTTACAATAAGACGCTTCTTCGAAGACCTCAAAGAATCATAGCGGTGAGGGCAATTAGGGGCTACCGAACAGTTTCCTGGACTGCAGCAACGCTCCTTGCAGGAGACCCTCCATGGGAGCTTCAAGCAGAAGTGCTCGCCGACATGTATCGGTTCAGGCAAAATATCAGGGATGGTGGAGAGAGGCCTACAGCAGAGGATATGCGCAGGATTCGAGCAAATGCCGACGAATCCCTAATCCGTAAGTGGAGTCAGGACCTAGAGTCTCCTGTCGCCGGTCGTGGGACGGTAGAAGCCATCCGCCCGCACCTTAATCGCTGGATAAGCAGACGGCACGGGACACTGACGTTTAGATTGGTGCAGGTACTCACCGGGCATGGGTGCTTCGGTGAGTACTTGCATAGGGTAGCGAGACGCGAACGAACACCAATGTGTCACGAGTGCGGCGCACCCGAGGATACGTCGGGGCACACGCTGGCTGATTGTGCCGCCTGGGGCCCTCAGCGACACACGCTAGCAGCAATTGTGGGTACGGATCTTTCGCTGTCGAGTGTAGTCCGGGCTATGCTCGAGAGTGAAGGTTGCTGGCACGCAACGGCTTCCTTCTGCGAGCAAGTCATTGCAATAAAAGAGGCTGCAGAACGTGAACGAGAAAATGACGCACTCGCGGACTCAGTTCGCAGAAGGAGACCGGGGGGTAGGAGAAGGCGCTTTGCGCACCTTCTTCCTTCCTAGGAGTGGCGCGTAAATAAACGTCGAGACGTCACGGTCGAATGCATTAGCGATCCCGTGGCGCCTCAATAGACGTCGGAGGTGGTGCTGGGTTTTAGTGGGTATTCCAACTTGTTTGGTGAGTCCCACATACCCGCCTGCGGGCGGGATGCGTAAATGCATTTCCCAGCAATAAAAAAAAAAAAAAAAAAGATAAGAAAATCTAGAATGCTTGTACGAGATTAAACTGTCTAAAGAAAATGTGAGAAAAGTTAACATTGTCTACTTTCATCTGATAGTTGAGCTGAGTGCTCTAGCTTTCTAGCGAGGTAGGACGGAGTTTAAAGAAGACCATCTAGCCACTTTGTATTCTAAGGAGGGGTAACCCCTTATTCGAAACAAATTTTTAGACCTCATAGCTGTCACTTTTATTCTACTTCTGAATTGAGTTTAAATTTAGAAAACAAAACATTCTACATTACAAATAGCTGAAATTTGTTATAAAATCGTAAGCGCTCTGTTAACAGATTATTTTAACATTATATAAATAATTACATTATTGCAACTATACGGAACAAATAATTAAGCAAAAAAAGTAATCTTGACGCAAGTTTCTAAAACTAAGTTTTTAAGAAAAACTAAGTATTGTAATGGGTAACAGATTTTAGAGATATTCAGTAATGTGATGGTAAAATAAAAATAATCATCCATTCATCAGCCTTTTGAGGTCCACTGCTGAACATAGGCCTCTCTTCAACGAGGCCAAAAAAAGTTAATAATTACGGAATAAATAGGCAATTTATTCGATACTCCTTTATTACAGAAAGTTATTCATATTCAATGTATACCGCCACTAATAAAGCACGACATGCTAGAATGCTATTTATGCAATACCAGCGTATGCACTGGAGGCCTACCACCAAAACTGTACGTAAACGAAATCGTAACGAGTGATCCGTTCCATCCATGCATTTGTACATTTTAACCATGAAACTTAGAGCAGTCTGGTTTGATGCTCTAAGCCACGAAACATAACTTAACATCCGTTATAAATTTCAGATGGTCGGACGAAGTAGGTATGTACGGATTCGACAGCTCTTATTTCTCTTACCCCCCTTGCTGCATTTTCTAACTGTAACTGTATGATTGCTGATGATTGCGATTGTGAAAAATGCATGTGTCAAACAAAATTATTCATGAAATTGAGTTGTCAAACGGTTCCGACCAGATTTAATAATTGCCCACCTTAATTTGTACTATTTATTTTTTGTAGAATGTGACTTTTTTTCGCTCGAGCGAATCGTTCGTTATTCGTAATCGTAACATTTTCATAGTAGCCCTCGATTAAGTCACGCGACGGGTCGCGTGCATCGCCACTGCCGTTGTGAGGTGAGCCTTCGTTTTTACTCGAAAGCTTAAAACTACCTATCGATTAATGTTGACTACCTACATACCTTTTTTTATTTAATGAATTTAGCCAAGAAAATGCAATGCTATAGTATGTACAAGTTCAAAAATAACGTAAGTATTAAAAGTTGAGAACAAAAAAAAATATTTTATTTCGCTCGCGTTGAATTAGACTTTGTTCCGCCTTAGAGGAAATAAATGAAAAAAAAAATTTGATTTTTTTTAGTATCACCACCTTCCGTGGACCTTATGGAACATACAAAAAAATAAATTAGCCGAATTAGTCCAGCCATTCTTGAGTTATGCGCTTACCAACATTCATTTTTATTTATATAAATTTCCCACCACGGATCGTAGCAAACACCTTAAATAGTTCAACCCAAAATTTCTGGAGAGAATGCAAAATCCAAGAATTTCTGACGTAAGATAAGCTGTAAGACTCCAGGAATGCCTCAAAGAGGGGCATGGTATGCATCACGCTCAATGGAATTCCCCGCACAGTCATCCTAGGTATTTCCTACTAAGCCTTCGACGCAATCTTCAGGTACAGTTGGAACAATCGATTTTAAGCCTAACTACCATAATAATAATGGGTTACATAGTTCATGCGAAATTGCTACAACAAAGAAAATGCCACTGATATTCTGTGCTTCCGTTTTATCGCGTAGTTCGGGCGTTGTATAAATTGCGGTCACATACATACCGACCGCGTCTGACGTTGCTTAACTCGGTAGATACAGCTGCTCGTACTCGTTAATCTGTATTAAACCTTAATTTATATACCTACATGGTAGTCTCGTGCACGGTTCTGCGTTTCCTGTACAGTACAAAAACGACAATGGTCGTCTCGCATCGATTCACAGATCACTCGGGTTTACGTTTTTATAAAGCCACATACGCTATACCGCTTTCTCATATTAATATAATATATTTTAATTTATTGGAAACTTGTAAATCCATCTATTTTGTTCCATATAGAGTTATCTCAGTACCACCGCCCGCAACGGTACCTTGTACCATTTCTGCCGTGCAATAATTGTTTTTAAAACAATTGTGGTCCGGTTGGAGAGGGGTGGATTCCGGTTACACTTCTTTAGAGGAGACCATCTTAGTCCTCATGGGTAGCAACACATCTGTGACTGACTTGGAACGACTACTAACAATTACTAGCTGGACTATTACTAATACCAACTAACAGAACTAACCATCACTAACAGTCCCCAGTTCTCATACCCAATAACGAACTAACCAACTAATGTTCTAATTAACTCTCAGCTAATTGGACTAATACCATCCCAGTCCTTAATTGAGTCTTGTTCAGAGTCAGTCACAGATGTCATAGGCGGCAGCGGATGGGTGGTGCTGCAAGCTCGTTTGTCATCTAAAATCTAACCTCACATTCAAATCTGCGGGAGGTCTGGAGCATACTCCACCACGCTGCTCGAATGCGGATTGACGGAGATGTTAGTGGCCAACCCAGTGTCGAATGTTCTCAAGGACTTCGATAAGGTTTAACGATTGTTTTTATAACCTAAAACAACCGGGAAAGACGGTTGCGTGGCTTTCGTAGCGTGGAAGCTCGCATGGTATTTTTGACTAGCAACAAACCGACCGCGCCCGTCGTTGCTTAAGTCAGTTAATCACATTGAATCGACGCGAGCCATTGGGCTATGGACGCTACACGCTATAAATAAAGCAATACCGTAATATATTCCCAGAAGTAGATAGGTAGACAATTTACACACTTAATAAAATATATTATTAATTGTTCATTTACGAGGACGTCAGAGGCATCCAAGCGATATGAAGACCTAGAGGCTGAGTTATTTTTAGTTTGGAGTAAACAGTCTATTTTTGAGCTATTATCTAGAATTCTAATGGTTCAATCTTAAGAGTGGGTTAGTAAAAATGAGAACAGTCCGGGTTCAAATCCAAGTTGCATTCCAAGACACCAACTTATAATTATTTATTTTATTTAAACAACTTTTTTGACACCTCTAAAGAGATATACAATGGGCGGACATAATGCCTTATGGAATTTTTTATCAGTCAAACCCTGGTTGAGTGGGGAAAAGTTGCGGTAGGTGGAAAAAGAAGAAAAAAAAAACTTTTCTAAGCCATAATATCACACAATACATAATATATGTGCGTTTTATCAAATTGATTATCACCTGTTAGAGCGGTGAGGAGAATATCAGAAAAAAACAGCGGGAATGATAGGATTATTTACATAATCACACATAATAATAATACGAGTACATAATACTCGTATAATAATATACGAGTACATATACTCGTATATTAATTATTATGTGTGATTGTGTATATAATATTCAGAAAAGTTCGGACGTATGAATGTAGACTACGTTGAAACATCCGTCTATGCAATTTACTTATAACCTTGGCTTGTGCCCCAACCAGTTCCAGAAACAAGTTTCGTGTGCAATCACTAAACCGTTCAGGTTAATGTGTTTGTACTTCATTAATTCAATGATGAAGTACAAACACATCAGAGTTGACTTTACGATTAGACTACCTGGCTAATTCATTGAAGCAATGAAGAACAGACATCGAATTAACATTTGAATCTTCGTTAAATACTTCAATAAGTTCTTGAAACCGATAAGGCAGATATTATTTTTAATTACACTTAGTTACATAAATCTATATATATATAAAAGGAGAAGGTGACTGACTGACTGACTGACTGACTGACTGACTGACTGACTGACTGACATATCAACGCAGGGCCTAAACTATAAGGGCTAGAAACTTGAAATTTTTCACAGGGGTTCCTTTTATAATGTAGGGGAGCACTAAGAAAGGATTTCTGAAAATTCACCCCCTAAGGGGGTAAAACGGGGGTGCAAAGTTAGTATGAAACTTTGCCGTTTTTGAAGTCTTTAGACGGGTAGTCGTCGTTAATGGGTCTAATTCTACGCGAGCGAAGCTGCGGGCGTCCACTAGTTACGAATAAAAGATAGGTACAGTAATAAAATATGTATCTATATCTATACTAATATTATAAAGAGGAAAGATTTTGTTTGTAATGTTTTCACACAAAAATTCTTTCACCATTAGAAAGCTTATTCACTGGTGACATAGGCTATATAATATTACTAGGTGTAAACGAAACTATTGTTGTGTCTAATTCCACGCGAGCGTAGCTGTCTACTAGTGGTAAATAAATAGATAAATACTTCATTAAGTTCTTGAAACCGATAAGGCAGATTTTATTTTTTAATTACACATAACAAATAAAAGTTACGTAATTGATACAGTGATATGTAGGTAACGTAAAAGCTGTTGTGAAACAGACCCTTCCTCCTGCTCTTGTGCTCAGTGGTTGAGGGAATTCGGAATTAGGAGTAAGGCCGTTAGTAATAAAAGATTGGATGGTTTTTCACTAAATAACTCTCCCAAAACTACATCAGGAGTCCTATTATTGCACCACCACAACCCTTTTTTTGTCCCACTGTTGGGTACGGGTCTCCTCTCAGAATGGGAGGGATTAGGCGTTAGTCCACCGCGCTGGCCAAGTGCGGATTGGCAGACTTCACATGCCTTCGAGAACATTATGAAGAACTCTCAGGCATGCAGGTTTCCTCCGATGTGTCCATCACCGTTACGGCCAGTGACATTTAATTTATTAAATTAGTGATTCAAGATGACTGATGACACCAATCAAAGGAGTACTAGGAGTACCTAGCTAATGTTTCGCCGACCCTAAACGAAAACATGTACCTTTTTTACTATTGGCAACTCCCAACTAACGATGAACTCGTTCATTAATAGTTGCGAATACTAACAATAGGACAATACATGGGTGAATGGATAACTAAGTTACGTAGAAATACAAATTAAAAAGAAAAATTGGTACAACTAACTTACAGCTATGTCCAAGGTAGAAGTAGAAGACAGGTCTATAGTGAACACCCCTTCGCCAGAGGGCGCTGGAACCACTTTCGACCTTTTCGGCATTCTGAAACAGCTGACCACCTTGTAAGTCCTAACCATTCTCACGTCACTGCAAACTCACAATTTCACAACACTTCAGGGTGCTCACACACGCAATTAACGTTCAAATAACTACACTTTATTCAAAACACTTGCAAAACTTCGTCACCCAATCATAACACTTCACTTGAGCAAGCAAAACTCGGATTTCGTACACATTATTGGATTCCTGGTATTCGATATTCAAACAGTATGTTGAGTTCAGCGATCCATTCGAAAATCGATTTTATGACGTCTGTTTATTTTATCTGTCAAAGGATTTTCGTATTTATCGATAAAGTATTTGAAAAACTAACGTAGGACGTGCGCGCGCAGTAGTAAAGTGTGCTCGAATGACAGGTTTCGGTCATTATTATGGCGGCTGGCGGCAAAACGGCGGTGAGTCACCCCAGGTAGACGTGTAAATAAATAACTGGGCGCCTCGAGAAAATACAGATAAAGCCTTCGTGCCAACTTTGCGTTTTTCTAGGAATTTGTCTGCCAGTTAACTAAAAAAAGGACCGGCACAGATGGAATGAATTGTTTTGGTTTTTTAAACAGCGAATATCTTTGTTGTTCTTACGTTAAGTTAAAGTCAGACTAACGACTAATTATATTGCGCCGAGAATGTAATCCTATTTATTGTTAATACCTATTACCTAATTCCTAAACTATTAGTGTAAATCTGCCTCAATGTCAATGTTATATCTTAGCGTCAGGCGACCTTCGGTACAGTTAACTGCGTTTAAGTCTGTGGCAAATATTTTTAACACGCATTTATTAGCTTGGTATTACTATGTAATATATTTATCTTCTTTCAGAATCTTTGGACGTGATTTTAACCCCCTTCAAAACGTCGGATTAAGTTTAAACTTTGCACACTATCAAGGACCGATGACAATGCAATAATTTTTAAAATAAACTAAAATATATTATCTACATTTTAAAGGGTACAATTTACCATATACGGTACAATTTTCGTCGTTTCAGACCGATCGGAAAGACGAATTGATATATGTGTCAATCGTAAACGATTTACTTATTTATTTTTCTGACGATCGATCGTCACTAAAATAAATAGGAGTAAGAAATCTGAGGTTGAGATGCACGACTGCAGTCATACATTCATGATAGAACTTGGCTTGGCACTACCGTGCCCGCAAATTCCTCATGTCCGTATAAACTAAACATTACCCGGAATCAGGTTTCACTGACCACTGCTACTGTGGTTTTATTAAATGGTGGTCTAACGATAATTTATGTAATACAATATCACGTAACACGAGTAAACAGCTACCCACAACAGATTATAAAACGTAAATTGGCTTACGATTTTCGAATTAGACCATAGTCCACCATGCTGGCCAATTGCAGATTTGCAGACTTCACATGCCATCGAGAAAATTATGGGGAATGCTCAGGCATGCAAATTTCCTCATGACGTTGCCGTCACCGCTGCAGGTGACGATTGTCGGTCCTCCGGCAGATGTGGCCCGCCCATTGCCACTTCCATCTGGTCGGTCCATTCAAAATTATGTATTACTTTGTGGATTTAGCCAAAGGAGCATTCAAAACAGCCTCTTATAGAAATTGTTTCATGAGCGATTCTCTCTCATTACGTCTCTTTAACCGTCATTGAACTATCAGATCATGATTTGACTGGAAGTGAAAGTATATTGGAGTCACGCGATGATCTGTCTTGTCTAAGCTCACTTAATGTTTAATTCGTTTCTAGTCACAAGTGTGACGACAGCTAAATTATTAATAAGCAATTTGGCAATCGTTACAGATGCATTATTTATGGATTAACAGGCTCACAAACAAGCAGACCGGAGAGGATGAGGTTGCACTGACCGCGTTATATACTTGATGACTCCGTTGCGCGGTGAGACCCTTGCCGATAATCAACCTAAGCAAACAAATCATGGCGTTGCAGTTTAGGCGAAAAACGCAACACACTCAGAATGTGCTGCAGCGGTAAAGATGCAGCGCAGATTTTCAGTGTGCTCGTTTTCTCGCATAGTTCGGACGATGATGAAATGCGAACAAATACATACAATGAGGCACAAGGCAATAATAAGGTAGGCTAATAACAGATACAAAATAACAATAGTAAAGTCCTTCGTAAGCGCTTTAATTTGTTGATATCCTATTAAAAAAATTAAGTTGATATCCTATAGAACAAAACAACTGTTCTATAGGATATCAACTGATTGGAAAGACGTAGTCTTCTATTCAAACCAAGCCACAATAAATTGAATTATTAAAAAAAAGAAAAAAAAAGCTTTTTACGCCTTTTTTTAATGATCGTAACCAAATATGTGTGCCAAACTTCAGCTAGATAGCTTCAGTGGAAGTGGGTGAAATATTGATTGCAATATTCCAGGACATAGGTACATACCTACATAGCTACATAGATACATACGAGTGAAGTTAAATAAAAGCTTTTAAAATACCGTTGTCCTTCCCAGGGTCGTGTGGACGCTCCTATTCTTCCCTACGCTCTCAAAAGCCACCTTATAATTGCTTCTTACGCCAGGCAAAAGATGTCGTTTTCGCAAATTGATATTATTGTCACATATGAGATTAGCATTCCAAATGCCAGAGAAAGCGGTTCGGTTACAAAGCATCGCTCGGTTGAGGACTGTTGCATGACGTATGAACTCTTTGCGGTAATTCGAACTCGAACGATGCTTGAATACTCTTATATTTATATATCTATGATTGATCTGACTATTGATCTTTGTGAGTAATCTAAATACTTGCCCACAACGCTAAAGTTCAGATTACAATAGATATCTTAATATATATATTTCTTGTGTACGTGTGTATGATAGTGAACTCCTCCTAAACAGCTGGATAGATGTTCATGAAATTTTTTGTGTGTGTTCAAGGGGATTCGAGGATGGTTTAGATTCACAATTTCGTCCACTGGAAAATGTTTTTTAAACACTTTTTTAGTATTTTCATGTTTAACCGTCGTTCATTGACGTGAAATGTCACTATGACATTTCATATGGCAGAACAACGTTTGCGGGGTCAGCTAGTCTAATATTATAATCATAGATATCTATAAATTTTCAATCATGACCCGACAACCGGTTGACCATTTCACTATTTGCATTGCACGTATATTTGAAAGCACAACGTCAACAGATGGCGCTAATACTAATTCTTACCTACATTATCCTGTACCAAATGAAAGGATTATGATGCAACTTGGCGCTTACGAAATTCTTTCAGACATTTATTTAATTTGTTCGCGGGCAAAGCTAGTAGATAGCTACCTAATCTATAAATAAATTAACCATTTTTATTAAGTACTTAAATAAATCCTATATAAACGACTTTTGTAATGACAGTTCCGCTATCCAGTTAATCTGGTTTTCTTGGAACATCCAATTAAGATGCGATCGTTCTCCGCACGACTTCTTTGCACGAATCCAAAATATATTGCCCATGTTTAAATTATACACGGGTAAGCTAATTATAAGTCTCAAGGATGTCTTTATCGTGCAGTAGATCGAATTCCGTGGATCGCTCTTGTATGGTACCTACCTATTAATTTTTTATTGTTTTTCGTTTTTGGGATGTGGAATAAATGCTCTAGGAGACTATCAAGTGTTATTTTAAGTGAAAGTACTGCCCCAAAGAATAGAACATAATACTTAATTCTGCTCCAAAGTTTTGATAAAATAACAATACTAAAATATCTTATTTCTGACCTCAAAACTAAATAGTCAGAAATTAGTTTGTTGGCGCAGGTTTGTCTCTCATCTCAAATCATCTCAAAATGCGAGGGGTTAGGCCTTAGTCCTGCGTTAGGAGACTCTCAGACAAGCAGGTTTCCTCACGATGTTTCCTTCACCGTTACAGCAGGTGACATTAATTTTTTTAAATCGCACATAACTTTGGAAGTCATTGGTGTGCCGCTTGGATTTGAACCCGGACCGCTTTAGAGACAGACGATTTCGATAGCCACTGGGCTGTCACCGCTGCTGCTTTTATTACTTACACCCAAAGTAAACAACAACTTGATCAGCTTGCTGTACTAGAGCGATATTCCCTCCTACCATTCCGTGAGTAGAATCGTACCATGTACCCAAGAGTGGGACAAAGTTAGTGGTGGTCACCACTCATTCCACAACAATTTTTCTCACAGGTACGCGTTAGAAGAATTATCGCGTGACTAGAAACATTTCTGATTGATAGAACACCTGCCCAACTGTTCTGATTCACATTTTACAGACAAGGAAGTACATGTATAGTCAGGTCGCATTTATCTTGACCATTAAAAGATTGTGGAAAATCCGAAAAATGTATTCATCTATCTTAATTCTCGGAACGGGTCTCCCTCACAGACAGCTGCGGAAAGTCTAGAGCCTACTCCACCACGCTGCTCCAATGCGGATTGGTAGAGGGGTTAGTGGCCAACCCAGTGTCGAATGTTCTCAAGCCACCCGAAGGTCTTCGACAAGGCATAACAACTGTTTCCAGCATTGAAAACAATCGGGACCGACGGCTTTACGTGCCCTCTCAAGCACGGTAGCGTCCATGAAATTTGCCACTAGCGTTCACCCATCCACAAACCGACCGCGCCCGTCGTTGCTTAACTCTTTCGATCACATTGAATCCACAGAGTACATTTTATATAACTGAAAATTGAATCAACGCGAGCCTTTGGGCTATATGGACGCTAAGAATAGGTTTTTAAAAATACTTAGGTTTTTAAAAATAGGTAGCGCAAATTAACCTGTATAAAGCTTCGTATATTAATAAAATAAGGAAATTATTTGTCTATGTATCTGAGTTGGCAATCTTACTCTATCGGGTTTTTTATGATAATAGCTTGTCAGGGAAAATCTTTTTTCCTGTTCTGGCTGAATCATACGAGTACATACATAATACATACGAGTGAAGTTAAATAAAAGCTTTTGTAAAGAGGAACAACAATGTAATTCAAAAAATCCGGATCTTTTCAATCCTCTGGAAGAACTTGAGCTTCATCTTCAACATAGCTAAAATCTGGTCTGCAGTCAGGATGACATATCTGATGTCCTGCTGGCTGTATTGTCCTTCCACGGTGTAGGTAATCTGGAAAAAATCAGTATAAGCCATGGTCTTGGTTGAAATGGTAGGTTCAGTCAGTTTCAGTCATTGGGCTATCAATACAGTTCCATCCATCAGCCTTTTGAGGTCCACTGCTGGACATAGGCCTCTCCTAAATGGCACCACTCCGATCGGTCCTGTGCCTTCTGAATCCAGCGGCTTCACGCTTTCTTCTTCAGGTCGTATGTCCACCTGGTCATTTTTCCGAGGCGTGGTCTCGGAAAAAGGAGTACAGGTCATGGTCTCCTTAGATTACAATTAGTGTATAGACACTAATTGTAATTTTATCAGGGCGGTCTAAAACCGTCCACCCGCAGTTATTTAAGTAGGGAAGATAAATGTTAGGGTTGAAAGTGGGAAAAGTTTGGTTTTGAAATGAAGGTTTGGGAGGCGTTTTTTAAGTCTTTAGTAAATCCCAATTTATCAATAAAAAAAAAATTAAAACGTTGTCTTCTTACTAAAGGCACGACTTTCACACTGGGCGCTTCGGTATATTTCGTCTCTACTCTGAAGAAAACAGAAACCGTCGCTTGAGGTATCGGGTACGCATTGGTAGGCTGGCTAAAGATTGCCTGTGAACAAGACAAAATGTTCCATCCATCCATACAGTTATCAAAAGGCAATTTTTCCTCATGCTCATGGAGTGTATAGACGTCTATACTATAGACTAAAACCTTACTTCAAAATACAAGTGCTGTGAACACTCGTCCTGCGACGCGCCCATGTACTTCAGCATGTAGTGGAACGTGTCGGTGAGCTGCCAGCGCTTCTCGATGACCTCGGCGATGAGCCGCTGGCTGCTCGCCACCAGCGGCTGCTTCAGCCCCGACAGCGACACCTTCGCTGGCGGCGCCAGGGAGTCGCGCGTGTCTGGGGGAGAGGAATCTTCGTCACAGCTGCACTATAGGACATGAGCCTCAGATTAGGTCATAGTCCCAACTCGCTAAATGCCTAACCTTTGACAACATTATGGAGACTTCTGGAGACAGACGATGTTTACTCCAATCAGTACCATATTCGTTGGAAGAGCGAGGGAATTGTGAGTATGTTACAGAATAATCATCATCATTCGAAATTTCACCCACACCACTAGTAGCGGACATTTATTTTTATTTTATTTTTATTTATTTATTTACAAAGACATAATAATCCTAACAGACTTGTCCAATTCGATTGTTAAGTGATTCTAGATACTTACCTGCTGCCCTGCGAAACACGGCAATGGGTGAATAGAATATATCAATATCACGGTCCCAAGCCGTTGAGCAAGGTCAGGGCCTTAATGAATGGACTCTCCTGCACTCTGGCCAGGTGACACACTGGAACCGTGAACAATTTGTGACGTCGAGGCCAGACATATTGTCGGGGACATTCAGTGTATTCAGCTCTAGTACCTACTGATGAATTACACATTTTACCTCTAAGCAGTTGCACAAAGCCTTCCATCAATGCCAGGTTACGACGCAGTTCTAATGTATTATATCCATTATACATACATTATAGAAACAAGATAAGAATAAAGATACAAGATAAAGTACCCAGCTGGCCTTACGATCACCTAAGTCTACTGCGTACTTGTTATTCGTGTGTCAGTTCTTTGGGTTGTTATAAACAGTTTGTGAATTAACGTGTCGAATGTCGATCACAACGGGTCGGTCGAGCTAAAAAGGGCCTATATTACTCCGCTTTTGGTATAAGCGGTCCGACGCAAATGCTGCTTCAATCCAGAATTGGCGATGACAACGACATAGATGAAAAGGCGTGTGTACCTATTATAGTTCGAGCCGACTGGTTGACCATTCTGACAAAACAAGTATTTTTTATGTTATTCCGTTCACCTAATCTGGTCAGGAATACGAACAAGATACACCAGCCGATAAAGAGTTAAGTGCGGCTCTGCTAGGTTATCTTCCTAAAATAAATCAATGGACTCCTAGAACATCATATTAAGGAGAATTTTCACGATGTGTCAGCTAGTATGCATGGTTCAAAGATTTCGAGAATCATGCTGGTTATCACAATCAATTTTTTGCATCGACTCTGGGTAACATCCGTTTGTTTTTCTGAAAATTTTCGTGTGCAAAATTTAAACTAATAAATATCTTACTTCAACACGTTTCGCAAGAAAAATGCCTTAGTTTAGATCTGCCTAGAGCAAATAAACAGATTACTGAAGAAACTAAATTTAGGATTCGTGTGAACTTTTGAACTTGAATCATTCGATAATAAATCAGACTCACGCTAACTAATACACAAGTTACTCATAGAACAGATTTGATTTACATTATTATAAATAAATTTTCATTTCATTCATTTCATTTCATTATTGCAGTGTTTGAAAGGATTGAAAATGAACTGTACTGTACGGATGTATGGTTTTGAATATTTACGCAGTTGTAAAATAAGGCATTGTCATTATTTCTGCTTTGGTTCAATATAACAAAAGAAATACATCGTTGAATACTGAGACTTACCAACTGGACAAGACTTCCAAGCCTAAAAAGGACTGTGAGAATAAGTCCAGTAAGTATAGGAACATAAATTGAGTTGGTTTCTTGTGGATATTAGATAACAAGCATGGCATTCGGCACCACCCATTCACTGCCGTACATAACAACTGTCACCGACTGAACAAAACTCAAAAGGGACTGTGATAGTTAATCAATTTAGCCGAGAGAGTGTATACGAAGAAAATTAATCAGTTTGTTAGTAGGTTTGACTACTGGGTTCAGGAAAAGTATTAGGAAAGTCGCTCCCTTGATTTTATATTGAGGTGATAGCCGGATGTGAGGTGAACCTGCTCAAATATGAGTTAGAGTTGCTACTGCCGCATGCCGTCACTGCCGTACAGACAGACAGACCTTTCCTCCTCATCCGCGGCGCTGTTGGCGCTCTTGCGTAAGAGAATTCGGAGTTAGGGGTCCACCATGAGATGCAAAAAGTTGTACTCACTAGCCAGCTGTCTCAGAGTCTGGCGGTCTCCAAGCGACTCCTTCGCGCCGTTGATGACTGACGTCACGATATCTATCGCTTGCTCCTCGTACGAACTGAGCTCCGGGTAGTTCATGCCAGGGAATGTTCTGGAACCAAAGGATTATTCTAGAAATCTCTTCTTAAAACTCCAAAAACTATACGCTAGGACAAGGATTTGTCACCAATTCTAATAGTTTAAGTTTAAGGGCATACAACATACCATGACTTATCCCTGGCTGCCGAGAAAGACTGTGAGCCCTGGGTTCGAATGGCATGGGAAGATATTTATAGTTTACTGATACAATTAATACCTAAGTACTAGAAATCTTAGTACCTACAGGTTGTGCTATAGGTAGGTGTTCAAGATTCTAATGTATATCAGAAACGATTTTAAACAAATACTTTTCATCTTATTCTACTATCAGTCGTTGGTATATTATCTAGCTAAAAAGCTTCGTAAACTTAGTGATACTAAATCAGATT
The DNA here is from genome assembly GCA_944567765.1 of Carterocephalus palaemon. Classification (NCBI taxonomy): domain Eukaryota; kingdom Metazoa; phylum Arthropoda; class Insecta; order Lepidoptera; family Hesperiidae; genus Carterocephalus; species Carterocephalus palaemon. The sequence goes on along the minus strand of OX155655.1, from coordinate 2,122,531 downwards.
ATTTGACAGAAGCTGTGGACTAAGGTCTTAACTTTGCTATGAAATTCCAAAAGAAGTAAAATGAAAATTATAACTATTTCGCCTTTACGGTTCGCGGTGAAGTACATTAAAATTTAAACCCTTAATACCTGAATCCTTCCCATTAAAAGGATACTGCTTCTATTGTTGGTTAGCAAATGAAGCTACCTACCTACTTCTCAAAAGACTCGCGTTCTAATACTAATCCACTTGATACAGAATAAGATAACTTACCAAATAACCGTAATTATATAATCAACAAATTAGAAACAGTGCGTGTGTACAAAAACGTCCAAGCAAATGTCATTAGTACACAGATAACGAATGTGTTTAATGTTGTTTTGTTAAACAAACCTATTTAGACTAATCTTTTTGTTTTGGGTAGGAAAAAAAGGTTGATTTCACCGATTTTATTGAACCAATCTATCTATCTTTACTTTAATAAAAGTGAAGAGGAAGGTTTAAAGAAAATTAATTTTTTTTTTTAAATTTCAATTCAGGGGGCAGGTCATCATAATATCGAGTTTGAACTGAAAAATATGTTTTTCAAAAATATTGTCTGTCTCTCTGTCCGCACGCATCACGTGAAAATCCGAGGACGGATTTAGTTGAAACTTGGTAAAGTTATTACTCATACTCCGGATTAACATTTAGGTTACTTCAATTCCCGGAAAACAAAGAGGTTCCCTTTGGGTATGAGTTTGTATGTTTTCATAAACGACTGTGATCTTACGAAAAACAGGACTGAAGTCCAAAGCACGGAAGCGCTCAAGACATTTTCGAGACTGGGGCAATAGGGTTCCCACTTTCTGTAATCATATTAATGATACTTTATATTGATTAAAAAAAATAAAGTCCTGTTCCTTTATTTTTATTTTGGAAGCAACTTTTACAATATAAAACGGCATGTTTATCATAAAATAATTAGCGTGCGTGGTTCAAGCTTGTCACTTCGGAAGAGGACTGACTTCGCTTCAGGGTTGCTCCCCTTTGAACATACCTTAAATGACATTCAGAAATCGCGTGCAATTCACACACCCTATCGTACATAGTACCTTAAAACACGAAGTGTTATGCAAAACGGAACCAGACGCCGCTTGCTATCAAATGCGTCATGTTACTTTCGCAAATAAGAGTACTCGATACTGCGGTGACTCACACCTAGATCGTACACCGGCTGCATACGGATGTGTCAACTTGCGTATAAAATATACACGTTGTGCAGTCACAACACACTGTATATTTTATACTTTGATAGAAGATTATATTTTTACACGAGTGTTTTTGTTAGTTGCATTTTCTACGGTTGTGGAATTATTCTACGGAAGAAACTTCTCTGAAGCCTTTACTACCAACTCTCTCTCATAAGAAGTAGCAACGGAATAAACTGCATTACTAATTTATATTGTACTTATTTCTGACTAGGCTTTAGCAGCGCCGTTGTATCCAAAGAGCAACAATTGAATTTCCCTCGAATGCGAAAATTCGCAATGCCTCAGAATTTTGTGTCGTCTGATTTTTTTGAAATTCTCTCTCTCGAATTGTAATTTTTGAAATTCTCTCGAATTGTAATTTTTAAAGTCACTCGGATTCTCTCTCTCGAGTTCAAACTTCGCCCAACTAACCTGTGTGTACCTAATAGCACGAACTACGTTACAAAAGTTCTTTTGTCCTTCCTTTTTGCTTATACATACATTTCATTCGCAGTGTTTAAGTTTCATTTTATTCTTGTATGCTACAGCTGACTCGGTGCTTTCGCATGCGACTATATTTCGTATGAAAATCTAAAGTCGTATGAAATCGGTGCAATTCCAAAATCGGGGTCCTGATGATTTAAATCTTTGTTACAGACTCACACAACGTATACAAAATATGCAAGATGGCCGAACATAAACTGGTTCCACAGGAAGGTCCCGCATTGTAATTCGCCAAGTCACCATTACCCATAAGGTGTTCACGACACGACGCCATAACGAATTGAAGTGAACGCCCGATGTTTACAGAAATAGACTACTTAAACTGATATTGTTGAGAAACAATAGTTTTTTTTAAATACAAGTCATTTTTATAAGTTAAAACTAAAACATTTAAAATAATCTTCAGCTGCAGTAGCATGCGTACGATAAGACTAATCACAATAACTCGGCCCGCAGTCTAAGCAGACCCCGACCTACAAATCGTGGACTGAGCTCGCGTGTGATTCATAAGAGATCAGTGACACAGACTTACGCGATATAGAAGGGCTAGCTCTGCTGATAAGATAAGATTCTGTAGATAAATTAATTCATAGAGATCACCATCGCTAAAGTTCTAGCTTTCCTCAAAGAAGCAGGACTAGATGGTGAACTTTAACTGGCTGTGGGCACAAACGATCAGGTATGGTCGAATATAATAATATGCTAAACATTGTAAACGGCTCGGTCGACCTTAGCAGCTAGCAGTTATTCCGTATTCAGTACACGGTACATGATTACAAATTTTGCTTACACAAAAACAAAATGTTATATCGCGAGAAATAAGCTACTACACAGTCGACTGATAAGATAAGCTAATTTGCAGGTTCTCTTCAAATAAAACAGGTGCTGATAACGTTCGGTCGCACTCGTTAGTATGTATTGTTTTAAACCTCAGCCGCTAAATAGGCTTTCGAAGAGTGAAGGATGATTGATTAAGTAATGGATAGAATTGGTTTGTGTTTAAATCCTTACAAACATTTGGTTACTAACAATTGGTTTGTTGATTAGTCCTTCTCCTTCTCAATGAAATGATGGATCGAAATGATTTCATTGATTGCATAGATGTAGTTTACGGCTTAGAGAGTGATTAAGGCTACTCTTTATCCCGGAAAATTATAATTTGGTCAGTTTGTTAGTATATTATGAGGGCAATATTAATACGCACTGTTAGTTACAATTTAATTATTTTTTATCTACGAGTAGGTACTTACATTCTACTGGCATAATCACAATATATTTTCATACATTTTAATAACAAACTTGCAGCATTAAAAATTAATTAAAACTTAAACACATCACAATTTCATTAAAAAGTATTCAAAACACTTTTTTTGCCATAATTTACTTTGTCATTTGATGCTGGTTAAATAAATGAAATAATTCCTATTTAATATTTCCTTCAAATGCATAGCGAAATAAGTATAAGTTTAGTAGTTTCAAAATACAATAGTCACTTCTAGTAGCGCTGTTATCTTGAGTTACCGTGCTGCGCACACGCAACTCGTCTGTCAGCGCAACTCAGTTGTTCGACAATATCATAAGTAGACACACTTGAATATCGAACTTGCGAACTTGTGAAATAACTTACGATACAAGCATCGTATCTTAGCAGTAGATTCTTGCTGTTTATTAAGTGATAAATTATTGTGTTCAGAAATCGTGTTTTTCCAACTTAGAATCAGTTTCACATAATTACTTAGTCAATAAAATCGTGATTAAATACGAGTTATGGGTGCGTTGGATTGTGTTAGTAATAAGTTGACTACGACGGACAGTACTGAGGTTTTCACAGTGAAGATGAACTCCGAGACATCTTTGAATGAAACTGTAAGTGAAAAATGTGTTACAACTATTTTATAGTATTTACTCGTACGTCTACAGTAAGTAATTTATTTATTACAAACCAAAAATTAATCATTTTTGCAACAATCCGCGAACAAAACTGTATGGTGATGTATGTATTCCTTCATGCATGACTTTGCGATTAACCGTCGTAGAGGCTATTTACCCTGAGGATGCCTTGTTTTGAGGCGAAACACGTGTTGGTGTGTGTGTTCATTGATCGCATGTGCATGTTTTCCTGTGTGAGTGGGAGGGAGGTGCTGTGTGCATGAAGGAATACATACATCACCATACAGTTTTGTTCGCGGATTGTGCAAAATAGATTAATTTTTGGTTTGTAATAATGAAGTTCCGCAAAGTAACGCCTGATACAATTAATTAATTTATTTATTTTAGTTGGTCAAATAGAAATGAGTAACTAATACTAGATAATCGATATACTCTTATTCCGCCTTGTGGATGGTCAATGGCCTTGTTTTGTCCAATGACTTGTGGGTTTATTGGTGTTTTAGTGGATAATGGGCGCACACTGAGAGTTTTTCATAATGTTCTCGAAGGCATGTGAAGTGCCAAGTGCACTTGGCCAGCGTGGTGGACTAAGGCCGAATCTCTCCCATTCTGAGAGGAGACCCGTGCCCAACAATGGGACAAAGAAAGGGTTACAATGATGATGAGGTATTTAGCTCTGCAACGGTACTCCCAATGTTAGGAACATTTTCTAACAATTAGCTAAGAGTATAAGAAGACCCCTTTTATCTGTGCTGTGGGTGAAAATCACGTTGAAAGATTTCGTTACATACTCGTAGCTATCTAACATACCAACCATACCAAGCTAATAAAAGCGTGATAAAAAAAACTATAAACTGGATTGCAAAACAAAAACAATGTATGTTCAAGTATATCTAAGTAGAAAAGTTAGCGATAACGAGTTGTTTAAACTTTAAATCGTCATATTTTCGAAATTGTTATTTAAAATGAAAAATGATTAAATAAACCTAAAGTAATTTTTAAATACCTATTCAACGATAGTCGGTAATTTTTGTTTATTTTAATTTTGACAATATGGCGTCTGGTTGATGCTGTGGTGAACCTTGGTTACTGTCAGTATGTGTTTAGCGACACGAAATGCCTCAGGCGTTTGTTCTCTATCTAGAGAACATGTATAACCAATAAAGACTACGTTATTTTTCTTTTTTTACAATACAAATGTAAATGTGTTTTCACCAAGGTGATTTCCATAAAACCTTCTGCTTCAGTAGTAATTAAATTATAAGCTATTGATATTTTAAATAAAGTACACGAGAGGCTTGATTTATCATGCAAATTGAGTGAGTTCGAAAAAGTGACATTACATATAGTAAATATGCTACGAGTATTAAAAACATCTTGTTTCTTATTATGAAATATGATGTGCGTTATTTATTTTTTAAATAGGTGTTGGTAATTAGTAGTTAGATATAAGTATATTATTATAGTGAATTGTGTATTTTAAACGTGTCGATTATGGTAAGTGCCCTCCCTGTCGAATAGAATTTTTCTGAAAGGACAGTGTGGGGAGAAAATACAAATAAATAAATAAATAAATTATAGTTACGAGTATCTTGACCGGATTACACGGTAGACTGTTATGCAGGTAAGATTTTCTGCGAATGAACTGACAGACTTTCACCAAATCGGTTCGCAACATATCCGCTGAAGTTTTCCTGTTCATTTACTTGGCCGGTAGTCTGAGCGAATGAAGGCTTCCATACTCTGTCCATGCTTCGATGATCCCCTCCTGCTCTTAACTTCTCAAGCGACTCAATCATCGCAGGAGTCTGTATGGTACTATGGTATCTGTATGGTAGTGTGGGACTCTTAGTATATTCATAATCTGTGTAAAAAATTAAAATCATGAATTCCTGCTGACCAATTAACGAATAAATCTATATGTTATTTGAGGGCGTTGTGCATGAACATTTTTACAACGTGCTTGTTAAGTGTTGATATTTTAAATGATTCATATTTAAAGGGCGTAAAATTAAAATTAACGCAACCCTTGTGTCACAAGTGGCGGTCATATAGAAAACAACGAGTGCAAATGTTATATCTGCATAAAATATGTACCACGTAGTCGACATCGAATCTAGTTTATTTCAGGAATGCGGCCACGGAGCGCCTCAAATATCGATAAAAAATCGACTTTTATTAATAACGAAATGGATGAAATTCGGCGAATCACTCGACTGGTTCTTTTAAGCAATCAAATTAAAGGTCACCTACCTAATTAGTAGACATTTAATAGTAAATTTAGTAGACATTTAAATTTTCCTAGATCTTTATAATGCTCTTGAGGTTCCGTGAAGTCACATTCCGCAAATATCCTGCGTGGTTGACTTGAAGTGGCAATGGGCGAGCCACGTTCCAAGGAGGCTTCGATTCGATGACTCGAAAAAAAGGCAAATACAAAAATGTTATGACGTTCATTATGCGTATACAAAATACCATATAATGAAAAATAAATGAATCTGAATCTGGCCGCCCTTCGACAAAACTGTGGTTAGTCCACAGTTAAATTAGTTCAAGAAGAGATCACCAAGAACCAGAAGGCACTGGACAGATTGGAGTGAAGAGGATCATTTAGAAAGAAAGAAAGAAAGAAAGAAAGAAAGAAAGAAAGAAAGAAAGAAAGAAAGAAAGAAAGAAAGAAAGAAAGAAAGAAAGAAAGAAAGAAAGAAAGAAAGAAAGAAAGCAAGAAAGAAAGAAAGAAAGAAAGAAAGAAAGAAAGAAAGAAAGAAAGAAAGAAAGAAAGAAAGAAAGAAAGAAAGAAAGAAAGAAAGAAAGAAAGAACGAAAGAAAGAAAGAAAGAAAGAAAATTTACTTATTTCGTATAAACTGCATTACAAAAATAAATGAAAAAGGAATTCAAATAAAATAAAATAGAAAAAAAAAAGAAAAAATGCAGTCAAATCTATACGAAAATTTAGGAAAGACCCACAAGCGGTGGACTTCAAAAGGCTAATTAATGTAGGTATTGACGGTGAACTAATATAAGGTATTAGCCATCCCTATCTCTTCATCATCATTCATTCAAGAGCCATGGCAACCAAACAGCGAAACAAGTGGAATCAATCATGATTGATCAAGGAATAGTCGTAGTTGTAGTATACTAGATCAACTCGATCAAACCAACGATGCTAATTGCGAGGAAGTACAATTAGCAACAAGGTCGAAAGATAAGAGGAAGAGCTCATTGGCTAATGACTCTTCAGTTGGTACAGTTGGTACGCCGTGGATTATTCGCAACGGTAGTAAGTTATTAGGATGTAGGATGCACGTAACGGTTTGTATGTCAGGTATCTCCATAAATCATAAGGGTGTAGTTAACGCATAAAGTATTTATGTACCTAATCACTGCGACGTGTTTTAACACTCTGATAACGACATTCGTGGTTGTCTGACATTCATTCTAAATAATTATTAATACGAACTAACATACTCGTAAATAAACGCAAGATTAGATAAGGCATCAATTAGTTATCTATTAATATTATAAAGAGGAAACATTTCTTTGTAATGTTTTCACACAAAAACAACTGGATCGATTTCAAAAATTCTTTCACCATTAGAAAGCTGCATCTTCACTGAGTGACATCGGCTATATTATATTACTATACTATACTATAGTGTAAACGAAACTATTGTTATGTCTAATTCCACGCGAGCGAAGCTGCGGGCGTCCACTAGTAAGTTTATATTCACTTACAGCATAGCACGTGAAGAAGTAAATAATGCAATTCCCCTGTATTTATTATTGCCTGCACTCGAAGGCCAGTCATTTTACTACGATCGTAAATTCTATTTATATTAACAGCTCAGGTCTCACTTTATAACCTCTGGACTCTAAGCTAATAATAAATGAACTAACAGAAACATCGTTCCAATACATTTCTAATAGATAGATAGTTAATATAATGAACTTGTTTACTTCTAAAACATTTAGCTTTGATTGATGCGTGTAACCTGAATAAGTAACCAACTAGATTAAAGGGCAGTGTTTGTAGAAACGGTGACAGCCCAGTGGCTATCGAACTTGCCTCTCTCTCGGTCCGGGTTCAAACCCAAGCAGCACGCACCAATGAGATTTCTAAGAAAAGTAAGATTTAAGAAATTAAATGTTACGGTAACGGTGAAGGACACATCGTGAGGAAACCTGCACACCTGAGAGTTCTCGAAGGCATGTGAAGTCTGCCAATCCGCACTTGGCCAGCGTGGTGGACTAAGGCCTGATTCCTCCCATTCTGAGAGGAGACCCGTGACCAACAGTGGGACATAGAATGGGTGGTGTCGTTAAGGAGAGGCCTATGTCCAACAGTGGACTTCAAAAGGCTGTTGGATGGATAAATACCTCATAAGACCTTGTTACATTATTCATGAAACAACGAAAAAGCCTAAAAGACTTGTAAAGGCCACACGTGTCCGCCTGCATAGCTTAACGACTTGGTTAGATATCAAATTACCTCAATTGTTATCTCGGGGAAGTTTCAATGATAGGGGCATGAAAATATTTTTAAAGCAATGCCAGCTTCGCCCCATTGATGTCTCTTGACGACTCAGTGGCGCGGTGGGACCCTGACTGCCGAATCGTGGGTCCCGGGCTTGAATTCCGGCTGGGGCAGATATTTATTTGAATGTATAGTGTTCATTTGACACAGGCGTGTATGTGTAGCGTTTATTTTTTACTATACTTAACATCTATAGGTACCTACAGAATATAACTTATTTATGAATACATAGCAACTACTGATTAACTCCCTCCCATAAAACGTATGTAATTTTTTTTAAATCGTCGACCAATTCACTGAACCGACGAGACATCACGACACGACTCTGACGCAAGTGACGCATCCCAGCGATATCGTGACGAATCATTTGCATCCGACGGCGCCGAGATTATCCCAGTCACCGAGTAGTTAATTTGAGTGTGATATACTGAGATTGTGACTAATAATAAGAGTTAATTCTACGGTTAATTGTATCAGGCGTTACTTTGCGGTTTTGTTTTAACTTTCCATTGTTATAAAGTTAGTTTGCAAGTGTGTAGCGTCCATAGACCAATGGCTCGCGTCGATTCATTGTGGTCGAAAGAGTTATGAAACGACGCGACGGGCGCGGTCGGTTTGTGAATGAGTGACCGCGATTGGCAATATTTTGTAGACACTACCGTGCATAAGACGGCACGTAAAGTCGTCGGTCCCGGTTATTTTCAATGATGGAAACAGTCGCTAAGCCTTACCTTCGGGTGGTTTAAGAACATTCGATACTGGTTGGGTTTAAATTTAAAAATTTTTAAATGTGCAAAATGCTATAAATCTTTTTTTTTCACCTTATCCTTTTCTCTTGTGATGAATTTGGATTACTTACTTGAAAATGTGATGCGCTAATGAACCTATTAGTTAACATACATCGGTCACTATTCCACACTTCAAAGGTACGGCTGAAAACAAATTAGGTAAGATAGAAACACACTACTTTGCCCGTACTAGAAATCGAACCTAAGACCTCCAGCCCAGTAGTTGCACTTACGATCACTACACCAACGAGTTACTGAAAGGTGCGAGGGAGTACAGAGTAAAATAATTGGGTTACCTCCTCTACAACCGTCGGCATGGACCTACCGCAAAAACTACGTCACTGACACTGATTTAGTGCGTCATAGACGTCAGATTCTCTGTACTATATAACTATTTGTAACCACAAACAGAAGTCACTCCAATTTCTAAAGAAATGTTGGAGCTACTAGGCCATGGGATTTTTGGTTGTCCTTTTCATTATTAACAGGTAACTCGGTGGCTTTCCACACAAATCTTAGCTAGATTGAGCAATTTTGACAGTCCGTATTATCCTTGCTGATAGATGACAAAGTGTGTTTGTTTGTTGGTTTATTATTTATTAATATTTATTGAACCACATACAAAAGGTACAGGGTACAAATGGCGAGCTTAATGCATAAACATTATCTACCAGCCAACCATTGGGCGAACCAGATAGTCACGAACAGCGGCTTTTAAGTAATTTTATTATTTTAAACCAACTAAAACAAATTGATGAACTATTAAAATACATACAAAATCATACAGAATAATAAATAATTCACTCTCCAGGAATTGTTCTACTTCTGTGTAAAAATCACCATCCGCTGAGGAGGATACAAACCAGAAATAGGTAATAATATTAAATTAAAAAAAAATTGCTTTTTATGACTTTTTATTTTATTTTCGTGCACTGTCATCGGAACCAAATATGTGTGCCAAATTTCAGCTCAATAGCTTCAGTGGAAGTGGGTGAAATATTGATTGCAAGATTCCAGGACATAGGTACTACATACATAGATACTCGTACATAGATACATACGAGTGAAGTTAAATATAAGCTTTTGAAACATAGACAAACCAGATACATCTACGAATTTCATCATACCTGATGTGGTCGCTTAGCGAAATACCGAGCATAGCTCTCGTTGAGTGACTTTGAGCTAGTGATTTGACCTTAAAAGTTAAACAATACAAACCTCTATTAACCACAACAGTTAAGTAGAAAGCTCATATTGCAGTAGATAATTTATTTGATCCGTTGTCCAATAAATTAAGCTGTATATTGCAACTGATACGTGTTTGTAATTAATTAAAGATAATGTCCACGCGATATGACATACTGTTTATTAATTAAATGCTGTACTGGCTCCATCAGTACGTTGGTGTACTTAACTGTTTGGTAAATTACTCACCGATAGATGGCGTTATAGTTTATCATGTACTGTTCACAACCCATCAATATTTTACGATAGAGCAAATCCATATACATATTGGGGAATCTTAATATGAATTGCTTACATTATCTTGAGATTCAACGGATAAAATCTTAACTTCAAAGGTTGAAGTACTTGACCAGCGTTTTATAGTAGTTAAAAGTCTTGTAATTTAGGTACATACAATTAAACTTAAATAAATATTTTAATACAAAGTACCAAGTAGTAGTAAGATGTGTAATCTTAAATAAAAAAATTAATATGTTATTTGTGCAAAAAATCAACTTTATATTTAAATTAATTACTTCCAGACTGAAATATCTATGGATGTAGAAATAATATTTGAAAAAATCATTGCGTGCATTTAACGTATTCTGATAGTTTTTTCTACACTTTTTGAAATAGGTAACAATATTTGCGAATTCTACAACGTAACATAATATTATATGATAGCATGTCCGTTCGTCCTTATAACTTACCATGAAGGCTTAAGTAATGCGTTCGTAGTCTTACTCAAAGGCACAAATGCTTTTATTAAAGTTTTTAATTTTAACCCTTTATTCTCGCCTGCGCCCATTGAACTTAAGACAAAGCGATCTTTCTCGCCGATCTTTTATTAATGGCTACATTGCGCTGCGATTATCCAACGCACATCAATAGTTATTTGCCGCGCTGCCTTCGTACCGTCGATTTATGCAAGAGAGAACTAAGTATATTTTATCAACACTATTTTTCGAGATAATTACCTACTTTAATCACAAATATTGTAACTCCAACAAATATAGTATAAGAATAGTATTCATATTTTTTGTATTATTGTCCTCACACTAAACTTTGTTGTGGAAGAATGTAGATATATACAACATAACAAGATTAAACCTCGTGTTGATATTTTTAATGTTGAAATAGAAAACCAAATTACTAAATTACTTATTATTTACTTGTTTATTGACAATTACATTTACCTACATTTATTGATTTATTCCCAATATTTTTAATAGGATAGAGAAATTATATTATTCATTGTACCCATTGTATCCGTTCATAAATGTAACGACGGGTTGCATTTATGAATGGATACAAAAATATTGATGTCAATGGAGCTTCAATTACATGTGATTTTATTTTGATCCCCAGTTTCTTCTATGTAAGCTTAATTTATGTATAATGAACGTTATTTTTTCACTTGTATTTGATCACTTTAAAATAGCAGAGCCAAAAACGGCTTGCAGTCTCAAAATTATCTTTTATGTGTAAGTGTTTGTTCTGTACCGAATAAAGCGGTCCGCATACAGATAATATTGATAACCCCTGGCTCCGAGCGGCTTGCAGCCAACGAGTAAATGTATTGGAACCAATTCAAAGGTGGCGCTGCGTTTATTCTTTAGGGAGTTGAGATATAACGCTATTTGTCCACAACATGGAGAAGCTTGGATTTTATATACATACTAGCTGACCCCGCAAACGTTGTTCTGCCATATGAAATGTCAAAGTGACGCGACACTTCACGTCAACGAACGACGGTTAAAAATAAAAATACTAAAATAGTGTGTAAAAACATTTTTCAGAGGCCCAAATTGTGGATTTCGAATCCCCTTGAACACACACAAAAAATTGTTTACAACTTCGATCATAGAAAAAACTTATGAAATAAGTTCATAGGTTAGAAACTTGAAATTTTGCACAGGGGTTCCTTTTATAACGTAGGGGAGCACTAAGAGAGGATTTTTGGAAATTCATCCCCTAAGGGGGTAAAACGGGGGTGCAAATTTAGTATGAAACTTTGCCGTTTTTGAAGTCAAGTGGGCAACCCGAACGCGGGCAGACGTCGTTAATGGGTCTAATTCTACGCGAGCGAAGCTGCGGGCGTCCACTATACGTAATATGCCCCGTTCCCAGCACATTTACGAGTACATGCTAAAGTCACGTAGCACCAGGCGAACTTTACCACTAAGTCATAATCACTACACGCCAATAAGATACTTCGCACTACCATTATAAGACCTGATTTAGTGTAAGCATAGTCTACCGACTAATGTGGTTCACCGTATTTTCCTGTCCTAGTCATCATAAGCTGATAATTACTTATATGGCATTGTTTTAAATTAATATTAATATTTAAAGCCCACGCTCATTTGCCTGCAAACTATTGCTCATGTTATGTTGTTTTGCAAGTTTACGTTAACGTATTTATTAAATATTTTATCAGGAGTGTAAAGGATTTATTAATGACATATATTTGATTCTTAAAATCTTTTTAAATAAACAACGGCTCTACGTATTTTGGCAGACAAGCAGTGATTAAGAAAGTGATTTTGTGTTACCTTTGACGTGACGTGACATTGTGTTTTTGTGTTTGTGATAGTTTTTGTGATAAATTGTTTACGAAAACTCTGTCATGCGAAGCAGTTTGGAATCAGCATTCAAGAGAATGACACTCACCCAAATAACTCGGGTAATTAAGTTTATTAATAATTATTATAATTCTATTTGTCTAATAAATGAACGCTGACACTCTCACTCCCTCATGGCAGGCCTAGGCCTGTGTTGCTTGTGGCGGGTAGGCAGAAAACAACACTATGGAACATCCATAACGCCATACAAATAATGCCCCGGGATTCGAACCCGCAGTCAGCAGAAAGGTTCACTCACCACCGCGGCACGGTGTAACCATGCCTTATGTTAATAACTCATAACTCTGACAATACAAAAAAGGATTTTTATCAAATTTATCGGGCAATTAGGTACATGACATATATATCAATGGGTACATGTCACAATCATATGTGTACCATCAGATTTGTCTGTGAGGGAGTGAGATTTGTCTGTGTTTTCCCTTCGGGAAAATACACGCGTGATGTTATTGTTATGTATAAAATAAAAATTGAATCTATTAGTCAGATTCAAATTGTAACACAAAATCATTAGAAGCCTTTATAATATAATATTTCCTGCCGGGATTTTGCAAAGACCTGCTGAATAAGTCCTCCATGACTCATCGAAAGACATTGGCAGAACTTGAGAATGCGCTGAATATTTGCTTAAGAACTGAACCTATCCTAAATCGTAAAAGATAAGATAACCATATCGTATTTGTCACCACATTTGTAATATAAGTAGACTCAATTGATTGTATTACACAGTTCAATAATCGGTTTGCACCTATAACAAGTAATTTTTATTTGTTCTTGTGAATTCCGTTTATGTGATTTTTTATAAGGACTCAACAATTATGCAGCATTACGGATCTATGCAGGTGAATATTAACATATATTATGTATACTGTTACCTTTATCTAACTGTGAGTAAAATATTCACAGGCCACTGCATACCAGTAAGGAATATTTCCCTACTAGGGAATAGTACCTCTGAAGTTTGCAGATACTGCATGGAGGGCTTAGAGAGTCCAGAGCACCTCTACACAATGCGGTGCTCTTGGACGCCTGTGCATTCATCTAGGAGCGTACGAATTGAATCTGGATGAAAATAAATCCATCGCCATCGCTAAAGTCCTAGCTTTTCTCAAAGCAGCAGAACTAGATAGTGAACTTTAACTGGCTGGCACAAACGATCACTTCTGGTCGAAGTGCCCAGGACTGAATCAAAGAGCTTAATCGTTACAGGGTAACTTCATTAGTCACTTCAGGTATGGCCCTGACAAGGGATTTTTTTAGTTCCAGTAAGTAGGTTAGTATTAGGATGATTAGCAGGCAAGGAAAAATAGTTGATCCATCATATTTTTAGTCTACTTATGAGAATTCAGCTCTGCTGAAATGAGGACTTTCCAAATCGGTCTACTCCACCCGGTACTGTGGCTTTTGAATCCAGCGGATTTCCCGTCTTCTCAACTGGTCGGAGGCCAGTAGGTATACAATTTTGAACCTGGAAGTTCCAAAGCGGTATGGAACTGGTCCGGTGAAACTGGCAGGACGACTGCCAAACATTTTTCTCGATTCCTTGTTTAACAATTGATCTTTGATAAAAAATTATGTCTTTGCCGATATCTGCTTGGCTATGGACGGTTGGTAGAAATCGCTTTTAGCATTAAGTCCGCCTTTTTGTGCTACAAGTTTTAACTGGTATCCCACTCCACCGCCACCACAACCCATTCTTTGTCCCACTGTTGGGCTGTTCCTCTCAGAATTGGGAATAATTAACTGGTATAATAAAGAAAATAATAATGAATTAATTAAACACGAGTAGGTACCTAAGTGTAATAGCTCCAAGTAATGTTGCCATGTTACTTAAACTTAACATTACTCGCGTTAATTTCCTTAGTAATTTACCGCTAGAATCACGTCATTTACTCATTACATTACGTTACTGCTTGTCGTAAATCGTGAGGTACCTAATACCCCGTAAAATTATAACACGAGGTAATTGAAGGCATTTACTCTAACGTGTTTATCGTAAACTAGATCTATGCTGTAATTGCGATGAAAGAAACTTAGTTGCCTGGATGTGACTAGCATTGCTAGACTGCTACCAAAGCCACGTCACAAATTCACTGAAAATGAAATGTTTTATTTCGCTTTCAGGTTTTTACATGCTCAACGAATGTCAAATAACAATTCGTTTAAACAATAAATCTACTCGTATCTAAATCTATCAATGAAAACATACTTTTGTACATAGCCGAACTAAACTCAAGAAATTTCTTTTAAAATTCTATAGTCATCGGTCTTTGAAAAGTGTGCAGTTTCAAATTAATCCGACGTTTTGAAGTGGGCGAAAATCCCGTTTACATTCCGTTACTACAACATTATATACCATTATATACCAACATGCCTGCATACATACATACCAAGCTAAACAAAGCGTGATAAAAATATTCAAGTCTGTAATAAAATTCCTTTCCTTCCTAGTAAGAGATGGTACCTACACTTACCGAAAGTACCATACCGCAACAACTGGGTTTTTCTAACTTGAAATCCCCGGTACCAGCTTGCAATCTGGATTTGGTGTATGGTAGGCTCACCACCTATACATGCAAAAATGCGTAAGCCCATTCCAGTCTTCATAATGTTCTTTCATGGAAAGGTCAACGGTCCTTGAGATTGCTAGAGGTCGATGTGAAGGACCAACTTTCAAGGTGAGGCCGCCCTTTGTAAGGCTGACCTTGGCAGTCTCTCGGTCGATAAAGTAATTTATTCACATCGTCGGCCAGAGGAATAGACTTGCTTTTTAATATAACTGGATTTAACTGGAATTGTAATCGAAAAAGTTTCTTCATACTTCATTTTATTATAAAAGCTAAAAATTACATCTTAGTGAGCAGTGGTTGTCTGAACAACAAATAATGTCTTGATTTCGACTCCTGACTTTTCAATACATTACTAGTATTTTTATAAGGGATCCTACTACCTTACTAATTAGCAATTAAATTTGAGTATTTTTATACAAAATACCTTAACATATTAATAAAAACAAGTTGCTTTTAAATTTAAATATACATCGTAATTTACGTCGTAACTTTAAGTTACCTACTTCCTACGTTAATTTAGGTACTTTATAATTAATTTACGTAAATCGTAATTTAATGACTGAAAATTCTTTGTAATTAACTGAGTATGTACTTATAAATTAAATAGGTATAAAAGGATGCATTGTATTATATTGTAATTGTTGTAATAATTAGGAATCGGTCATGGTTGTTTTCTGGTAAAAACGTGTGGTACCTCCCACAGCTGTACCCGTGGGGAAGACCCGTGCCCAGCAGTGGGACAAATAGTGTTGTGGAGTTCTTAAACAGTAATATGTACTTCCAGAGACGAGACGTGGAGAACCAGCTGCTGAAGCCAGGCTCCAGCTGCGAGACCAGCCGGCTATGGTGGAGGCTCACCATCGACCTTCCACTCCTCATATTAGGTATGTTAATAACATAGTACTAACATAATTATTAATTCCGGCTGAGGTTTTCCCTTCGAGCTACGACATGGAGCGCTTCAAAAAGAGTGTGAAACGCTTCCTTCTAGGCAGCCAACGCACCTGTGATACCTCTGGTGTCGCACGTGTCCATAGACGACGGTGACCACTTACCATCAGGTGGCCCGTACGTCTGTTTGTCCGTCTATATTAAAAAAAAATTAATAATAATATGCATTTGGAGTGAGAAGGGATAATCTGTTTGTTACCGACAAACAGGCCTGAAGTTTGGGAACATAAGAAGTGAATTGAATGTATAATCTTTTTCAGCCCGTCGCCTCATACGGCAGGGATACCGTACTACCTTGTTCCCGCCATTCTACAAAGCCAAATAAAATTATTAATTCAGTGCAGAGATATCCGTCTATGATGGTTAACTATGGCTGCCATAAAACAGCCGTAATGAACATCCCGTTTTAATTATAGGCAATTAAATACAACGTGAGCAATATTAGATACTATAAAACTCAGCTGGAAAATTACTTAGTATATGAACAAAAATTTTCATTTAATTTTTACAAGTAATTTTGCCGTTTACTTTGTACTAAGAAATAAAAATATAACAGATGCACGTTTCAATAAGAACGTTAACAATTTTATTGCAAAAAGTATGACATTTTAAGTTCTTTATCGTGTCGAAGAAATCTGAGAATTATGTGACAGTATGTAATTTTAAAAAATGCAGAATCCCCATGGGAGGGCGTGAATTAGGCCACGTCCATACACAAGTAATGTTTGTATGGGCTTACTAGTATAAACGATGTAGTTGATCAACTAACGGTGACCAAAGGGCTGGCAGTTTCCTGACCCAGCCACCGATACAGCGATGTAAAGCTGCTAGCGTATTGTGCACCATACCTGTAGTGTATGTGGTCTGGGCATCGGCCGGACAGTCACGCGCTAGCTGTGAGCAAGTTCGGACGTGCGCCGGACGCATTACCTACTCCACCTATTGAGTGATCAAAGGCGTGTTTTATTGACCCAACGGTCACCACAAACCCTACAATACCCTTAACATTTTCTATCCATTTTAATTAGGTATTTATTATTTTGTCCTGAAAAAGTTTCTATCGCAGGAGGGATTCGAAGTAATACAAACCCACGACCTGCCCATGGGAATTATTAGATTTTTTTTTTAAATTAAAAACAAGCGCAACAAAAACGCGTCATGCGACCGTGGCCTAAGAAAAAAAGTAATTAAAAATAGATTACCGCTTACCGTTTTGGAGACAGATTATAAAAAGTTGTGTACTTTATGCGCTGCACGTGGCAGACCCCTCGCATGCACCGCACCGTGCACGAACCATGACATGTGGCGGTGAGAAACCGGGGCAGATAGAAATAAAAAAAAGATACGTGCTAACGAACTTTTGTGATTATTATGTTTGCAGTTTTGTAGGTAGAGAGCCCCTTTAAAACCAATTATAGGTTACTAGTGGACGCCCGTAGCTTCGCTCGTGGAATTAGACATACCTAAAAATAGTTTCGTTTTCACCTAGTAATATTATATAGCCTATGTGATGCAGCTTTCTAATGGTGAAAGAATTTTTGAAATCGGTCCAGTAGTTTTTGTGTGAAAACATTACAAAAATTTTTTTCTGTTATAATATTAATATAGATATATTGAAAATGGAATATAGAATCCTTAGTTGTAAGAATTTAGAGTCCAGCGGTGAAAGCCCAGTGGCTGTTGAACTGGCCTTTCACGAGCGGTCCGGGTTCAAATCCAAGCGCCAATCGAAGGCCACGCACAAATGACTTTTCTAAGTTACTAGCCACTTCGCACGGGTGCAATACTGATACTAAATAGACTACAGAATGTCTTTATGTACAAGGATCACAGCTTTACTACTTTTGAAAGAGCGACATATTAGAGACTTAGAGCTTAGCTTAGTGGTAGGTAATTATTGTAAATTTGCCCTAAGGCAGGTTAGGCACCTGTGTAGGATTAGCTATTCATTCAATGATCAATAGCTAATCCTTTGCCTTCTATACATAGATCAGTTAGAATAGCCTTATACTTGTATCTTTATGTAGTTTTTAGTTACTAGACTTTCGTTATGCGTGTCTAATCACCTCTTAGCGAAATAAATTATTTGACTTTGACTTTGATATAATTGGCCATGTGAAAAATGCTCAACGCTCAAATCTAAGCCTGCAATCTAAGCCTGTAACGTTGAAAGTTTGACCCTGTTATTTATTAATGGCAACCCTGCATTTTAAATCTGTAATACCTTCGAAAATATTCATATAATTCAAGTAGATATTACAGATTTTGTCATGTTTTCAACTTCGTACGTGATTGTCATTAAAAAAGCCGTACGTACGTACGAGTAACATGATACACGAGTAATTAAAAATTAACGTTCAAAATTAACAACTACCAAGTGTCAAATATAAAGTGAAATAGCTGGTTATCGTAGAAAAATGCCGACTATTATGTAATATTAATGTGAAACTATGAAAACAAATGGTCGATATTGGTAACGTATTAATGACTTTTGTAATGTCCATACTCACACACTTTCTTCTTATTTACATAAACTAGTCATGTAATTATGAAACGACAAATTATTCACTTGAATACGATAACACTTAAGCGATAATAATATCCAAAGCTAGAAATATTTACAGACTAGTGGACGCCCGCAGCTTCGCTCGCGTAGAATTAGACATAAAATTAATTTCGTTTACACCTAGTAATATTATGTCACTCAGTGAAGATGCAGCTTTCTAATGGTGAAATAATTTTTGAAATCGGTCCAGTAGTTTTTGTGTGAAAACATTACAAACAACTTTCCTCTTTATAATATTTGTAGGTACCTATAGAAGTATAGATTTACCCTCTTATTGAAAACAAATTATTGTAAATAAAGTGTATTGTCACTTTCTGAATTGAGTTTGAATAAACAAGACATAACACTAGCTAAAATTGGTTTATTAATTTGTTATGAGGACCGTTCAATAAGGGCTGGAGGCATGTTGGAGGCTTCCGTGCCTCGGCGGGCACATTTTAAGCCGTCAGCCCCGGTTTTTATCGTTGCAAGATATTTGTTAGGCCATATAGAATTTAGCGCGGACATAAACTTTCCGACAGTCGGGTTGCTACGTAGCAGCGTGATGTGGGAACTGTAGTGTATGCGCCGGCGTCAGTCACGCGCTAGCGGTGAGCCAGTACGGACGTGGGCCGGACGCATTACCTACTTCACCTATTGAGTGATCAAAGGCGTGTATTATTTACTATAATTGACACCCAAACACTACAGGAACTACTCGCTAATCGCTTCCCGTAGGTAATGAATGCAGTACCTTATTTACTCGGAAATCTATTACGACAGCCACTAGTAGAAACGTACTTTTATCGTTTTATTCTTTAATGACTTTACTAATTAAAAAATAATTGGTTGCTATCGATTTACAACCGAAAGCAACTAGGAGTAAGTATGAATCTATGACAAGAAATAGGAATAAACTTTAATCAAAATTTTATTTAAATTTTTAATTCTCTTCCAACATCTGAGTGGAATACCCATACATACTGGCGTAATTAGAATAGGCATATTTGTATAAATACTTAGTACATATAGGCATATTAGTTTTGATATATGTATATTTTTAATAGCTCTATATTATATTATTATGTTTTTTACGTTCTCTACGTTCATAAGTAACTCGTAATTAAAAAGCCTTTAAAAGCAATATGCTGAAGAACTTTGTTATATCTGATTGGACATTATTTTAGAATATAAAGTTAAAATAACGTTTGTTAATCTGGAACTATAAAATTAAAAAAAAAACTTTCTTATACGCGTCAGACTTGCACTCGTATGGTTCCATAACACCGATTATACAAGACATATTTGACAGACAGACAGCGGAAGCATATTCATAAGGTTCCGGTTGTCACCCTTCGGGTACGGAACCCTTGAACCCTTTACCCTTGAACATCACCAGCGCAATTAAAAAAAAAAAAAAAGTTTGTTAAAATTTGTCTATTTGTCTAACGAACTGTCTTATCCATCTACGCCGTAGATGGATTAGACAGACGGACCGTAGATTCTACGGTCTTATTGTCCGTTCATCATTATACAGAGTGAAAGAATAAAAAAACAAGTTAAAATGAAAAGATGTTAAGGTGAAATTTAATATTATACCCATCGATAGTGATGGACTGGTGTCATGTGACAGTGATTAGTGGCAACATGTCTTGAACGCATCCGTGCTTTGGAGGGCACATTATCTGATCTAAATATTTAAAAAACCAAGTTTCAAATTTTCATCTCTTGCATACCGACAGCGCCATCTATTACAAAGTAGCGGAACTAAAACACTAAATGTATTAAATTATCAAATTTGTATTTACTAATTATTTTCTCTGTGATTAAACTAAATAACTAAATAATACGTCGATTTCAAAATGGTAATTAATTTTAACTTCGCAAATATTTAATTTAAAAACGTATGTAAAAAAATTATTTTATTCATTGTAACTGATCAAATTACCTATAGCAATTAATTTCAGTTAAATTTCACCTTTTCAAACTCCATGTTTTTTGCAATATTTCAGTCTATTGCGCCATAGCAAGGTTATATGACCTATTTCTACCGGCGAGCCGGTGCATCCTATCATTTGTCCAACGCTGATTGTGCAACGGGACGCCACGTGTGGGGCAACGTGGTCCACAGATTATACGTATATTAGCTATTACGTCACATCTCCCGCTTGCTCCATAATACATAACTAGGCAACTATTTAGGACTGACAGGAATAAATGAGTTGGTTGATATATTATTACTAGATCAATGGTACAACAGGTACATGGTACATACAGGTAACAATAGTCTATATATATAAAAGGAGAAGGTGACTGACTGACTGACTGACTGACTGACTGACTGACATATCAACGCAGGGCCTAAACTATATCGGCTAGAAATTGAAATTTTGCACAGGGGTTCCTTTTATAACGTAGGGGAGCACTAAGAAAGGATTTTTGAAAATTCACCCCCCAAGGAGTGCAAAGTTAGTATGAAACTTTGCCATTTTTGAAGTCAACCTGAACGCGGGCAGACGTAGTTAATGGGTCTAATTCTACGCGAGCGAAGCCTTTTGGCCTCCACTTTTATATGTAACTAACATATAAAAGTGGTGGCCAAAAGGCGGTCTTATCGCAAAAATATGTTGTTCCAACTATGCTCATACTTATAAAGATTGTCGTCTAACGCATAATTGGAATGCACACATCACAATTATCATCATTCGCCTCACACGTCACAACTCAACCCTATTCACCGTACGTCACGTACTTGCGTCACAACTCTTACCCTCTTTGTCAGGTTGCGAATCTCCGGATCTTGCCATTATCACAAAATTGTGCCTTACGCAAGTTAATTATTTCCCCCTTCTCAAAATAAATCTTTATTACGTAAAGACGTCAGCGAGGCGTCACTTTAAGTATCCTGTTTTAACGTTTTAAAACCCGTAAGGATATTTGTCACGTTATTGGTTCAGTCTCCCCCTTTAGGACATGCGTAAGCAAGAAGCGTCACAACCTTATAACAAGAATGGTGTATTAAGTAGGCGAAGTACCTCTGTATAATCTGACTGTTATCTTGATGATAATCTTGTATGATATCACTTCCAGATAAAAATAACGCACGCGTGAATTGTAATGAGGTTACCTATTTAATTATTTGTTTATACAACATTATTGAAACCTCTAAAGAGATAGGTATGCAATGGGCGGACTTAAAGCCTTAAGGCATTTTGTACCAGTCACACCCTGGTTGAGCGCGGGAAAACGAAAAAAAAACTCGTCATTAAGCCCGCTCATTGTAGATAATGCAATAATGGTTAAGTAAAAAAAATTTGCAAACGAAAAAAAAAATACATATGTATACATACAATACGTATAAATATTATATTTTCTATGCTAGCTTTAGCACCATTCTTAGGTTATAATCCGTTCTCATATACTTATAATTCGAAGGAACGAAAAGTTATCTACACTCGGAAATGTTGACGTTAAAATGACGTCACAACTAAGCAACGTCGCTCAGTGAGTCGTCCTAATCTCGAGGTTTCTCTGAACCGCAGCGCTCACTCTCTCACTCCTCAGTCATCGCACCCACCAATTTTCCTTTTAACGAAATTCGGCGGTCGTCTGTTACAATTACGCAATTGTCTCGACATTGACTTTGAACTCGACTGCGGATGGAGGGTCCTGCCTGCCGAACACTTAGTTCCTGCGTGTTATATGGTAAACATAACAAACTAGTGGACGCCCGCAGCTTCGCTCGCGTAGAATTAGACCCGTTAACGACGTCTGCCCGCGTTCGGTTTGTGTCAATGTTTTAAGTCGTCGACTTAACGACTGTTTCTACCATTAAATTCAACTGGGACCCACGGCTTAACGTGCCCTCCGAAGCGCGGTAGGGTCTATGAAATTTTGCCACTAGCGGTCACCCATCCACAAATCGACCGCGCTCTTCCTTGCTTATAACCCTTTCGATCACAATGAATCGACGCGAGCCATTAGGCTATGGAGTTAGTTCTAACCGTTACTTCTAAATGTGATCAAATTATAAATTATAAAAATTGTAAATTTTGAAAAGAGTAACTATCGAGTTTCTTGCCGTTCTTCTCGGTAGCAGCAAATTTGTGAACCGGCGGTAGATAAAAAAATGTTATGACGTTCATTAAGCGTATACAAAATACCATATAATGAATAACAATTATTAAAAATATTTTTATAAAAAAAGCTTTTTATCACTTTTATTTTATTTTCAAGCATTGTCATCGGAACCAAATATGTGTGCCAAATTTCAGGTCGATAGCTTCAGTGGAAGTGGGTGAAATATTGATTGCAAGATTCCAGGACATACATAGATACATACGAGTGAAGTTAAATAAAAGCTTTTAATAAAAATAAATGAATCTGAATCTGAATCTGAACCGCGTGTTTTTTTTCCAGTGTTGGCGGTCGTGGGTCTGTTCGAGTTCGGCGTGATCCCGCAGCACAGGAGCGGCTTCTTCTGCAACGACCCCGGCCTGTCGTTCCCGTACACCGGCGACACCGTCTCCTTCGAGCTCATCGTCAGTTCTGTGCTCCTATTCCCCATTATGATTGTGAGTATCACAAAAAAAATATATTGACGTTGATGACTGACATTTTTTTGAGATTGAATTGACATTTTTATTATGATTATATGACATTGATAGAATTTATTAATCAAGTAAGGATTTGATTGACATGTTTTGTAATTGAACTATTTTGTAGACATTGAAATTTACTACATTGACATTTAATACATTTTGACATCGAGACAGATTTATGGTATTGACTTTTTATGATTTTTCATTAATTTTGATTTTCTCTTTATCTTCTGACATTTATTTACAGTTAATTTTAATAGTTTTTTTTATAATTGTGTTCAATGTATGACTGCACTAACAAATTAGGGAAGCCTGTAATGTTGTGTTAAACTTGGAAATAAATAAATCATACCTACTAGAAACTCATCACAACCCTTTCATTGTCCTGTTGGGCACGGGTCTCCTCAGAATGAGAGGGATTAGGCCTTTGTCCACCACGCTGGCCAAGTGCGGATTGGCAACATTATGAAGAACTCTCAGGGATGCAGGTTTCCTCACGATGTGTCCTTCACCGTTACAGCAAGTCACATTTTTAATTAACATTAAACATTTTGATGCGTGCGGCTTGGGCTTGAACCCGGACCGCTTGAGTGAGAGGCGAGCTCGACAGCCACTGGGCTCTCACCGCTTGATAATACTAGAAACTATCGATACCTTTTTCTAGTGACGCTATAAAATTTTTCTCTATAAACTCTATTAGCATCGTCGCAATTTCGTTCGCGTATAAATGGTTCAAGATCCCAGTGCCGCCAGACGTTACTTATTTTCTCACAAACAATTTATATGCGATAAGCTAGTGTTAGTACATACTTTGAGCGTGTGCATACTCGCTAGCTTGGGTAGACGGCCAATTCATTGGTATCAGATGCTGAAAATCGAAAATTTCAGTACCAACTTTTCTTATTTTCTCATGGCTGATTTTCACATATGTTTTAGTTAGTTATGTTACAAATTAATAATAACTATTGCCAGACACCTTCCGTCGGCCCTTACCCTTGCCAGACGCCTTAGAAAAAATGATGTAAGTTTACTTATTTTCTCAAGCTTGATTTTTATGCACGACACTTGGGGAACTATTTCAACACTGTTAGTCAGCAGCCAGACCAATCGGATGGGCCAAACGTCCAGCCAGACACATATAAAGTGTCGCTAGTAGTCCGGTCAATTTAGACAATTGAAATAAAGAAAATTCTGACAGAGCCAAATCTTCGTAGAGACCTTAGGTTTACCACAAGGAATAAAGTGTCAAAAGTCCCAATCAGTCCCGTGCGCTTAGGGACTTATTCGGGGCCCAAGGTCAAAATTTTAGGTATTTTGGATTTTTCTCGAAAACGGTAAGTTTTATCGAAAAAGTACCTTAGAGCAAAGTTGTAGATCTTAAAATTCTCTATAAAAATGGTCTCTATAATTTTTTCTCTAAGACCCGCTTTTTCCCAGATATTGCGCTTGTAAGAATCATGTTCTACATAGTATGCACACAATATGCCACGTATATAAATATTTAGGTACTCAAGCAAACAAAAATGCCTACTTCGGCCCCGAATATATAATTTTTTCTCTAAGAGCCGCTTTTTCCCAGATATTGCGCTTGTAAGAATCATGTTCTACATAGTATGCACACAATATGCCACGTATATACATATTTAGGTACTCAAGCAAACAAAAATGCCTACTTCGGCCCCGAATATATAATTTTTTCTCTAAGAGCCGCTTTTTCCCAGATATTGCGCTTGTAAGAATCATGTTCTACATAGTATGCACACAATATGCCACGTATATACATATTTAGGTACTCAAGCAAACAAAAATGCCTACTTCGGCCCCGAATAAGTCCCTAAGCGCACGGGACTGATTGGGACTTTTGACACTTTATTCCTTGTGGTAAACCTAAGGTCTCTACGAAGATTTGGCTCTGTCGGAATTTTCTTTATTTCAATTGTCTAAATTGACCGGACTACTAGCGACACTTTATATGTGTCTGGCTGGATGTTTGGCCCATCCAATTGGTCTGGCTGCTGACTAACAGTGTTGAAATAGTTCCCCAAGTGTCATGCATAAAAATCAAGCCTGAGAAAATAAGTAAACTTACATCATTTTTTCTGGATCTTTAAGGCGTCTGGCAAGGGTAAGGGCCGGCGGAAGGTGTCTGGCAATAGTTATTATTAATTTGTAATATAACTAACTAAAACATATGTTAAAATCAGTACTGAGACTTTAATTTGTCACTTCAATCGTACAAATAATGACCTCACGCTCTATACCTAGCGGCACTTTATATGTGTCTGGCTGGACGTTTGGCCCATCCGATTGGTCTGGCTGCTGACTAACAGTGTTGAAATAGTTCCCCAAGTGTCGTGCATAAAAATCAAGCTTGAGAAAATAAGTAAACTTACATCATTTTTTCTGGATCTTTAAGGCGTCTGGCAAGGGTAAGGGCCGACGGAAGGTGTCTGGCAATAGTTATTATTAATTTGTAACATAACAAACTAAAACATATGTGAAAATCAGCCATGAGAAAATAAGAAAAGTTGGTACTGAAATTTTCGATTTTCAGCATCTGATACCAATGAATTGGCCGTCTACCCAAGCTAGCGAGTATGCACACGCTCAAAGTATGTACTAACACTAGCTTATCGCATATAAATTGTTTGTGAGAAAATAAGTAACGTCTGGCGGCACTGGGATCTTGCTCTAAAATATTCAATTAAAGAATTAAATTTTTACGTCTTCTTCTTCTTTGTTTCAAAACACATAACAGTAGAAAAACATATTTGTAGATACATAAAGTTATCCGTCTGATCTATACTAATATTATAAAGAGGAAACATTTGTTTGTAATGTTTTCACACAAAAACTACTGGACCGATTTCAAAAATTCTTTCACCATTAGAAAGATGCATCTTCACAGAGTGACATAGGCTATATAATATTACTAGGTGTAAACGAAACTATTGTTAAGTTTAATTCCACGCGAGTGAAGGTGCGGGCGTCTACTAGTTACTATTATTTAATACCATAACGATATAAAATTGTGGAGGAAGCTAATAGGATAATAATAATACATTTAGTTCCTGTTTGTTACAGATCTACACAACCGAATTCATATTCATAGACCCATCCCATCCAATCACTACTCGCCTCGACCAGGCCTTCCGGAAGACCTTCTGGCTGTACAGAATATATTTCTACGGCTTGTTCTTCAACTTCGGCCTCATTGAAGTGATGAAGGGCGTCTCTGGTAGCCCTAGACCAACCTTCTTTGATATCTGCGAGCCTGATACAGCCAAAACATGCAATGGGTAAGGAATAAAATATATTTATTGACTAGCTTTTACCCGCGGCTCCGCCCGCGTGGTCAAAGGGAATTAACAATGAGTTGTTTATCATACATGACACATTTGTGGTGGAAGAATAGTGACAGTTCCACAATTAAAAGATACTTAGAGGAACCTGAGGTAATGCTGACCGCAGATAAAGTGTACGTAAACTGACTTACTGGAGCAAATAAAAAAACATAGATATCTTCAAATGGGGATGTTTTACCGAGGTAAAAACGTACGTCACTCTCCACCCTCCTCACTATCACCACACACAAAAACCATACCATTTAATAGCTTCGTTGCGACGTGAAAGCCGGACAAACAAACAAATAAACAAACAAACACACTTTCACATTTATGATATTAGTATGGAAGTATGGATTGATTTATTAACTAGCTTTACCCGCAGCTCAAGCAGTGACAGCCCAGTGGCTATCGAACTCGCCTCTCGCTCGAGCGGTCCGGGTTCAAACCCAAGCGGCACGCACTAGTGACTTTTCTAAGTTATATGCGATTTGAGAAATTAAATGGCACTTGCTATAACGGTGAAGGACACATCGTGAGGAAACCTGGATGCCTGAGAGTTCTTTTTGAAGCTTTTGTAGATAACCGAACTAAAAAATAAATAAATAAATAAATAGGTAACTAAACTCAAACAGTGGGACAAAGAAAGGGTTGTGATGATGATAAGTGTCCAAACTTTCTAATAAATCTGACGTTTTCAAAGGGTTGAAAATCACGTTCAAAGTTTCCGTTACAAAAGCGTGTTAAATAACATACGGTTGAAATCGCGTTCATCAGCTATTGATGGTATGAGCGAGAGGTGTGTATTGCTTCACTCCTTTCATCGAGCTCCGTGCAGTGGATGGGTATTATTCACTCCAGTATTGCGCAATGCACGTAATAGCACAATTGGTATCCTGTGCCGGCGACCGACAATAGCAAGAGGGACTCTAGTACAGGGTTACCAGCTAGAAGTCCCTAGTCATGTCCAGTCAGTCACAGTTGTCATGGGCGGCAGCGGATGGGTGGTGCTGCAAGCTCGTTTGCTATCTTATATCCATAAAAATTGCCTAGTCATAATTTAAACACGTGAAGCAAAAACTTTATACATAAGTACTCCTTTTTACGAAAATTACTGAGGTGTTCGAAATTTGGCACGGTTAAATATCTATCTTCTATCTATATATATAAAAGGAGAAGGTGACTGACTGACTGACTGACTGACTGACTGACTGACTGACATATCAACGCAGGGCCCAAACTATAAGGGCTAGAAACTTGAAATTTTGCACAGGGGTTCCTTTTATAACGTAGGGGAGCACTAAGAAAGGATTTTTGAAAATTCACCCCCTAAGGGGGTAAAACGGGGGTGCAAAGTTAGTATGAAACTTTGCTGTTTTTGAAGTCGTTAGACGGGTAGACCTAAGAAAGGATTTTTGAAAATTCACCCCCTAAGGGGGTAAAACGGGGGTGCAAAGTTAGTATGAAACTTTGCTGTTTTTGAAGTCGTTAGACGGGTAGACGTCGTTAATGGGTCTAATTCTACGCGAGCGAAATTGCGGACGTCCACTAGTTATTCATAAATTAAACAAGTACATATACAAATGTCATAGGGAGATTCCTATTGCATTTCTATATTATTCATTATATCTTCATAGTATCTTTACACGAACCATTTCGAGCTACTTTTGATACGTTTAATTAAAGAGTAGCGTTTCGTTCATAGCCCAATAGCTTGCTTCGATTCAATGTGATCATAACAGTTAAGCAAAGACGGGCGCGGTCGGTCTGTGGACGGGTGACCGCTAGTGGCAAAATTTCATGGACGCTACCGTGTTTGGAGGGCACGTTAAACCGTCGATCCCGGTTGTTTTCAATGTTTGAAACAGTAGTTAAGCCCTGTCGAAGACCTTCGGGTGGCTTGAGAAAATTCGACATTGGGTTGGCCACTAACCACCAGCTTTGTCTGTGGGGGAGAGCCATGCCCAGCAGTGGGACGTCTATGGCTTGCAGCTTAGCAGTTGCTAGAATATATTTGGTTCTATAGGTTTTACCACCAAAAACCAAAGAACTGAGGAAAATCCTGGGGTATAGTGCTAACCCTACGCTTATAGCATTCAGCAAAGATCTAGATGAAGAAATTATCTCGACGCTCGTGTAAGGACACGTGCGTAGAGCCGTCGTCTCGTCTCAGAGCAATCACTTTATTCTTGTCCTGATTCCTTTAGGTTAGGTTGACATCTACTATACAATACAATATTCTTCATTGTGCACGCCAAAAGCAATGACCTTTGGTAAATAGAACACATAGAGATGGATATACACATAGAGGTGCATACTCGATTACCATCTTGTGTTTTATAATGGATAAGATAGTAAATGAGCGTGCACCATCACCATGATAAATCAATGACCAACAAGACTCGTTCAGGGACTGGGATTCTTAGTCCAGAGCTAATAAACATTAGGTTAAATATTTCGTTGGGAATAGTTGGGCTCGCGGCACGAAAGTTAATATCTGAACGAAATCCGTAGGGGATAGTTGCGCGGGGTATCAGTGCGGGCGGACATAATGCGGCTGGCGAATCAATCAGCGCTTACGTACAAGTGACAACCCGCTCGCCCCGCGCCAGACGATACCTTAATTTCGACTTTAGCTATACTTTCATGCCGTGTCGTATAAGTTACGCTACTACTTATAGTAGGGCAGAGCGGGGTCTGTTGAGCCACAGGGTCTAGTGAGCCACCTATAGTATCACGGACACGCTGCGTGATATATACCAGCGGGATGCATTAGACGTAGCGTGGGGTTGAGGATAGAGAGCCACGGTTGCTTTAGTCTCCATCCGGCGTTCGTTCTAGGTGTGAGTGCGTAATGTTACAAATTTGGGGCTAAAAGTTAAAAACATCGCCTCACTGAAATTTGGCTTCAAAATTACGAATGTCATCATACAGCCATTAAGTAAGTGTATTTTGATTTTAACATGATTACTGCTCATGGCTTAAGTTTCAAAAATAAACTAAGTTCAAATGAATTTTAGTTATTTAACATATTAACACTAATTCTGGGAAGGGGTCATTTGAGTCAAAATAATCGGGGTCGAGTGAGCCATGTTCAAGTGACCCCAAATTTTTATTATGATGTTTGCAGGTTACACTGTTTATGTTATATTGTAATGTTGTTAAATACTGTTTTGTCATCACCCGTTACTGCCTCTAAAGCCTGACTCTAAAGCCACCAAATGATAAAGAAAATGAAGAACTAAATGTTGAAATGCCATCTACATCTAGGGACTATATTCCATTTTCACCATAGTTTCTGAGACCATTCCTGAAAGCAGGGCCCAGAAAGCAACAAACACGAGGGAAAAAGAGAAGTGGTGCTGTTTTGACAGAAACTCTCGAGAAATATGCAAGCTACTCGTAGCAAGTAGATAGACAAGTCCAAGATAAAAAGCAGTGAAGAAATCAATTTTTAAAATTTCTTCACCGCCTTATGAAGATAATAACTCTGATATGAATAATATCAATCAGAAGAAAACTTTAAAGAAAACAATTTCCGTCAGACACTGAATGATTATTTTTGACTAGATTTTTTTTTTTTGACCCGCAGCTTCACGCGTGGAATTAGACATAACAATAGTTTCGTTTACACCTAGTAATATTATATAGCCTATGTAACTCAGTGAAGATGCAGCTTTCTAATGGTGAAAGAATTTTTGAAATCGGTCCAGTAGTTTTTGGGTGAAAACATTACAAACAAATCTTTTTCGCTTTATAATATTATTTCAGGCAGTCTCCCAGGAGAAGAGTTGGTACAGTGCTCTAGTTGCCGAGAATGGGCTCACATTAAGTGCAATTCAGGTGTCAATGCAGTTTATTCTATTCAATTCAATTCAATTTATGTTTGCATGAACTGTGACAGTGACTAAATTTATTAAGTTACTTTTTATTAACATGAGTTAAATTTTATTTTTGGAAAAGTTTGGAGAAGTTTAGAAGTTTGTTTTTGTTTTTATGAGGAATCTCAGAAAGGTTGTTATGGTTTTATTTCTATATTTCAAATGTTTAAATATGCAAAGTTTTGTATAATCTATTGGCTTAAGTGACCCCTTTGGGTGGTTCAATAGACCCCGCCTGTGGGGTCTAATGAGCCATTTGCCTTTTTTCATTATAAAGCGATTTTAGTATAGTAAACAACGGATTTTCCATGGTTTTTTGATCCTAATATGTAGCCATATAAACAAACTACTGATTTAAGAATAACTCTTTTCTATTTTTTCATTTGAATGGACCCTACACTGATTTGAACAAAATCCTGATCAAGTGACCCCGCTCTGCCCTACCTTTATTTTTATTTTATTTTATTTTTTAAGACACGCCAACAACGTTTCATAGATAATCAAAGGCATAGGATAGGTGTGAACATCGATTACAGGCATGTACAACATTCACACAAGTGAAGAATTACAGTACCAAGCTGTAATATTCTTAGCTCATTACTAATATTACTTCTACCAACATAACACAATATTTTAATTTATTTTATATACTTAATTTAATTAATACAATCAAAGCTAGGTAAGAATTATAAATAAAAAAATTAAAAATAAAACATCAGAACTTCTTGTTAAGGAATGTACCTTTGAAGGCCTTGTACTATTGGTGACCTATAAAAAACTGATTTGTTTGCTCCAGGTCAGAATACGTGAGCACGTTCGTGTGCACCTCCGCGCGGTTCTCCCGGTGGTTCCAGAGCGACTCGTACCACAGCTTCCCCTCGGGACACGCCTCTCTCTCGGTGTACTGCGGACTCTTCATGGCGGTGAGTTCCCATCAATGATCATTACAATCAGAGCTCTTTTGATTTGGCAATACCAATGCTTTTGTACATTGGCGACTCCTCTCTTGTTGCTTGTTCATTCGGCTAAAATCTATAAAAAAATACTAAACCTTCTTCCACATTAGTAAA
The DNA here is from genome assembly GCA_944567765.1 of Carterocephalus palaemon. Classification (NCBI taxonomy): domain Eukaryota; kingdom Metazoa; phylum Arthropoda; class Insecta; order Lepidoptera; family Hesperiidae; genus Carterocephalus; species Carterocephalus palaemon. The sequence continues at coordinate 2,090,772 of OX155655.1, read as the reverse complement.
AGCACATAGGTTCTACCTCATACATACAAAATGCTTCTCTATGTATTTACAAAAATAGTGAAACTATACCTTTATAAAAAAATGCGAAATTAAGTTCAAATTAATTATTAAAAATTAAAAAAAAAAGCTTTTTATATTTTTTATTTTATTTTCCTGCATTGTCATCGGAACCAAATATGTGTGCAAAATTTCGATAGCTTCAGTGGAAGTGGGTGAAATATTGATTGCAAGATTCCAGGACATACATAGATACATACGAGTAAAGTTAAATAAAAGCTTTTAATAAAAAATGTGAAATTAAGGTCAACAAAAATAAAATACTGTAGTGTATTAAAATTATATAAATTAAAAAAAAAAACATTATTCACAGTGGTACCTCCAACGCCGCGCCTTCGACTGGCGTCACCGCACCGTCTTCACGGTGCCAGTGCTGCAAATGCTCTGTCTCACTTACTCGGCGGTGTGCTCGCTCACTCGCGTCACGGACCGCCGGCACCACTGGTGGGACGTGCTCGCCGGAGCCGCCATTGGGGTCTCCTGCACTCTGTACGCGGTGAGTGATGATCGAAAAGTATAACAAGCGGCACGAATGTTTAGTTTCGAAGGGGATAGCATGGGGTATAGGTCCGGGGGACGTAATACGTTTGGCGAACCAATAAGCGCTTGGCTAAGCGATCGCTCGTAAGGGGAAGCTTACTGCTGACAACATATTTTGTCTATAACAATCCCTGCCCATATAAAAGTCATAATGCTGACGAATCCTACTGACCAGCAATCAATCAGTGACTAGCTAGAGTATATATGTATAGATGGTATCCTTTATCCTTTCTAAGTCGAATTCGATGTTTGTCACAGAACTGCCTGCATGACCAGTTACTATATTGTGGCCGCAAGCCATTAGTGCACTGCAGGGTACGGTTCTCTTACAACACAGAATACCTGGAGCGTTGCTTCAGTTCAGAACCTTTTAACATTTCGTGACTCGAGATCATTCAATCAACATGATTTTTTCTTACAGGTACTCCTTTGCAAGAACTTCACGCCAAAACCAGCCGTCGTCGATATGGACAAGGGGATGACTGAAAGCCAGCAGTCAGTGAGGACTTTGATCTGCGAGGGCCCACAGAGTGTAACAATATCGTAGTTACTGTTCGTTCCGCGAAGTGATTTATTCAGAATTCATTGGTGTGTGGAAAGACTTGATGATTAGTTAGAATAATTGCCTCTCTGGTCGCAAAGAGTCCTGGATTTTTCAGACTGTAAAAACACAGAATACCTATCTAGGTAGATACCTATACTTGTAACTTCATACAGCGATGAAAAACAATGAATTTGTTACAATAATTGATAAAGTAACATTGATTCAATTTGCAATTCTAAAATATCAGTATTGTGACAATGTATGACGATATTGACGATGGCAATTAAAAATTATATAATAAGCTCTCAATTGATGCTTAATACAAACTTATTCAGTTAATTCATTAACCGTTTCTGGATTTCCTGTAGTAAAATATCAATTGTTTATTGACGTGATAACGAGTTATAAATCGATGAACGCCGGCTGCACGCACGAAAAAGCGTGACTCATTCTCTCGTTCCGCCTGAGCCGAGCGTGCAAGCGAGACCGCGGAACAAGCGATAGAGAGGCACGATTGGCTGATGCGTCCGAGTAGAATAGACAGAAGCAGCACACAAACTACACGTGAACTGTATTGTTCATAAAGTGAAGTGAAAAGATGTTTTCTTATGACGTTATCACGTAAAATTATTGTCCGACTTTACAACCAATATATTTTTAACTACATACTTACTACAGTATGAGAAGATCAAAACCTATAGATGATACAGAGAAATTGTCAATTAATTTAAAAAAAATCTATTATCACCATATCACATACTGTCCCAAACAAAAATACATACATATATCAATGCATTAAATAGTAAACTATCGATAAGTTTATGTCCGTCTAGTTAAACTGATGCTGAAATAGACTTCCTACGGAGAAGAAAAAAGCTTCTGTAAATATTAATTATCTTATATTATAATACTTAGCTATATTGTATATTTATAATATGTGATGTTCGTTATTGTAGCTTTCTAATAAGTTTAGATATAGGTATTGTTAAATTCATTACTTAGTACTACTTTTATTTATTTATTTCTTTGTCATAATATGATGTTACGTAGGGTATAAAAATATTTGCGAAATTTTCTTGACTGACATGCGACTGACATATAGAATAGTTAAATAAATTAAGTGTATAATAAAAAATATTAGCTCAAATAATTTTTAATACAATATTTAAGTATGTGTATGTCCTCCAACTCCACCAATCCGCATTGGAGCAGCGTGGAGTATGCTCTAGACTTCCCGCAACGGTGGCTGTGTGGGAGACCCTTGCCCAACAGTGGGACGTCTATGGGTTATAATCACCAACACATTAAATGTCACTTACAATCCTGAATATCAACTATAGTATTTAATAAAACTAACTTCTTTACGTTTCATTGGTACTATTGAGTGATGGTAACTAAACTTGTAAAAATATTAATTAATTTATATCTTACTTACATACTTAGTAAGTTTCAAGACAGTATTATTACCACCACGTATAGGAAATCTCGAGATTAACTAATAATTTAATTTGGTTTAGTTAGTATGTACATTATGTAGCTAGTTAAGAATAACTACGTGTAAATATAGTATAGTACGTTAAAAATGTCTACGTTATGTATTTTTGTAAATATAATATATAATTATTAATATGTATTTTTTTACTGTGCCTTCTGAATCCAGCGGTTTCCCGCCGTCTTCTTCAGGTCGTCTGACCACCTTGTCGAAGGGCGTACTCGAGCGGTAGGAGTGGTGTTTATAGGGGAAGCCCATGTCCAGCAGTGGGCCTCAAAAAGCTGATGGATGGGGGGGAGACCGAAGCCCAACAGTGGGTGGTAGCTAGCTACACAAATATTTATCCGCGAAACAAATATATGCTTCGGCCGGAATTCAAACCCGGGCCCCGGGTTCGGCAGTGAGGGTCACTCACCAACGCGCTTCTCAGTATATGAACTTAGATCGTGATCGAATGATATCAATTTATCTAATAGAGTCCTGTCCTACATCAGTAGGGCAGGAAGGCAGGACCCTACTGTGTGGTAACCGTTGGATATCTCAATGGGATACCATTACGCGAATGAGGATGTTCGGGCTTCAGAACATATTGATGCAATTGAGATTATTGTGACACCTTTCTACGGTCTCCACCTCTCTAACTACGAGTATGTGTTAGGTGGTAGAACCTTTTGCCTGGGCCGTGCCGTGTAAGCGTAATCATTGTTTAAATTAAATTCTTCCTCGTTGGTATAGTGGTCGTCTACCAAGCTAGAGATCCTGGGTTCGTTCCTCGGTCGGGCAAAGTATTATTGGGTTTTTCTAACTTGAAATTTGAATGTAGAGTCAAAAGCTCTAAAGCCACCCGAAGGTCTTCAACAAATCTTCAACATCATCATCACAACCCTTTCTTTGTCCCACTGTTGGGCACGGTACTCCTCTCAGAACGGGAGGGATTAGGCCTTAGTCCACTACGCTGGCCAAGTGAGGATTGGCAGACTTCACATGCCTTAGAGAACATAATGAAGAACTCTAAGGCATGCAGGTTTTCTCACAATGTGTCCTTCACCGTTACAGCAAGTGACATTTAATTTCTTAAATCGCACTTAACTCAGAAAAGTCGGGGTTTGAACCCGGACCGCTCGAGTGAGAGGCGAGTTCGCCACTGGGCTGTCACTGCGCTCAACCGCTAATATAGGTCAACAAGGCTGATGCTATTGACGTAGTAATGCTTGTAGGATAGCAAGTGATAATTAAACGCGATTTGCGTAAAAGACAATTCCCAGAACTGGATAAGAGGGTGGCATAACCTTTGGCAGAGATCAGAGATCGCAGCGCCATACAAAACGATACGCGAGACAGCGTTGCAAGTAGTTTCAATAACCAACTTTGCTAATTAGCAATTAGTATGAGTGGCGTATCTATATATATAAAAGGAGAAGCTGACTGACTGACTGACTGACTGACTGACTGACTGACTGACTGACTGACTGACATATCAATGCAGGGCCTAAACTATAAGGGTTAGAAACTTGAAATTTTGCACAGGGGTTCTTTTTATAATGTAGGGGAGCACAAGAAAGAATTTTTGAAAATTCACCCCCTAAGGGGATAAAACGGGGGTGCAAAGTTAGTATAAATTTTGCCGTTTTTAAAAATAGTGAATGTCTAATTAATCGCGAGCGAAGCTGCGGGCGTCCACTAGTCTATACTAATATTATAAAGAGGAAAGATTTGATTGTTTGTTTGTTTGTTTGTTTGTTTGCATCGAATAGGCTTCAAAACTACTGAACCGATTTGAAAAATTCTTTCACTGTTGGAAAGCTACACTATCCCCGGGTGACATAGGCAAAATTTTATTGGAAAAAATAGGGTTCCGTAAGATATTTGGGTTTTTCGGACACAAGGTGTAAAAAATCAACCAGAAAAGTTACTTATTTTGCGTACGCTGCCTAAACTATAAAAGATAGAACCATAAAATGCTCTAATTAATTGTAGGTCTTATAAATATCTATAAAAAAGTCCGCGACACACTATACCTATCTATGTCGAGTGAGGCACAACAACCATTTTTTCATCTTGAATTTTTTTTGGACTACATTTACAGTTTAAGTAGATAATATTTGGTCTTTGAATGATTAAAATTGGACGTTTGGTTTTGAAGTGTCTGTCTGTCTGTCTGTTTCGCTTTCACGCCAAAACTACAGAACCGATTTAAATGAAATTTGGTACACAGTCTAGAGCCTGACAAAGGACATAGACACTTTTTAATTGGAAAAAAGTGTTGTAATGGGTTGTAAAGGGAGATGAAAGGTTGTATGAAAGTATTGTCATTTTCAGAACTAGAAGCATAAAACTTAAATTTTAGGCTGTTGATAAGGTATAATCCTTACTAATCCTATCCTACTAATATTATAAAGGGGAAAGTTTGTAAGTATGTACCTATGTATGTATGGATGGATGTGTGTTACTTTTTCACGTAAAAAGTACTGAATGGATTTTAATGAAACTTTACAATAATATAGCTTATTATAGCGCATTAGGGTTATACATCAGAATAACACACAGGCGAAAATTTATAAAGATATTGTGTGAATTGTCCAAAATATGACGATAAGTGTCAAGTATCTAGGAAAAAATTTACCATCTGCGAGCTATTCTGGCGTGCGCTGCCAAAACTACTGGACCGATTTCAAAAATTCTTTCACCATTAGAAAGCTGCATCTTCACTGAGTGACATAGGCTATATAATATTACTAGGCGTAAACGAAACTATTGTTATAATCTATATATGTAAAATAAAGTCGTGTTAAATTTTTATTTTTTTAGTAACCTGACGCAAATAGGGTTAATGTGTGTGTATTATAATTTTGATTTTTATATAAAATACCCGTGCGAAGCCGGGGCGGACCACTAGTGTGATTATATATGTATAAGTATACTAACATCAGATTAGCAACGCTACGCTAGTGTTTATGCGCCACCGATATTATCAAGTGAAGAGCTAGTGTAGGGGACGGCCCAGTGGCTATCGAACTCGCCACTCACCCGAGGGAGTGTGGGTTCAAATCAAAGCGACACTCACCAATAACATTTCAGCTATGTGCGATTTAAAAATTAAATGTCACATTGTAACGGTAAAGGAAAACATTGTGGTTTGTGAGGAAACCTGCGTGCCCGAGAGTTCTCCTAATGTTCTCGTAGGCATGTGAAGTCTGCCAATCAGCACTTCAATTTTTTGGTTCGGATTGTACCTACGTGCAAACCAGCACATCTAAATCGGAATTTTTATTACAGACGGCTATTAAACCATTTAAAATGTGTTCAGGACATGTAAAAAACCCTGGAAAACCCTATGACTGAACCGGCTTGTCACGCGACAGAATATGCTTGTTATTATTTTCCGATATGCGAATGTGTTTCAAAGCACGAGCTCTATTGGGGTGGTAGAGTTATACTGCTCCTCCGGGTCAGTAGTAGGTAGATACTTAATAAATAAAAAATATATTTTTTTAAAAGCTTCTTATAACTTTTTATATTTATTTTAATTTCGTGCATTGTCATCGGAACCTAATAAGTGTGCCAAATTTCAGCTCGATAGCTTCAGTGGAAGTGGGTGATACGAGTGAGGTTAAATAAAAGCTTTTAAAAAGGTCCTACGGATTTGACATCAAAATCTTCTGCTATACCTATGTACTGATAACATCATGAATCACCAACGAATCTTCACCGCTAGATACAGACAGTGGCATATTTTAATTACTTTAAAAGCTCTTAGAAATCATCGGTTTTTGCCGCAGGGATTCGAACGCGGATCCTCTCGATCAGACGTTCAAATCCTGCTATCAAGGCTATAGAAATCTCTAGTGATAGGTAAGTAAGTATGCAATTACCTATACTGTGATATTACGAAGACCATTGGGCTGTCACCGCACAAAGAAATATTTGAATACTCTAAGGTTGAGATTGTTGAGATTTATCATTGTAAACAGCTTAGTATTACAAGCATAATAATGCATCTGATTACATTGTGCTAGAAGCCTAATTTGTCGTAATCACGAGTTGCTTGTTTTAGCCATAAGGCTTGAGTCAATTGCGGTTGATGACCTTATTAGGTCAGTTTTTAAGGTGTTACGCTTTGGATACGAATAGCAAAAGGGAATCCTATTAAATTGTCTTCGCTGTCTATCACAGGACTATGTGTCTGTGTGTACACCAGAAATTTTCACAGAATGCTTATTTACCACTAATACAACAAATAAAAATGTCAAAGGAAGTAAAAATAATCTACAAAAATCGCTTGACTGTACTGAACCCTGTGTGTGCAAGCGACTTGCAGTTCACCGGTTTTATCAATATTACATAGTAAATTTAAAATTACCTATATAAATTCTTATATTTCAAAAATTGCTAGTAAGCTTGCGATTGATGTACCTAGGTAGGTATCTACTCCACGCTAACGATCTTATTTTATGAATACTATTTTTGTTCGTAGATACTAACCAACCAGATCTAATACAACACAACACACATAACAATTTTTTGTTTAACATTAAATGACACAATTAGCGATGATGTACCGTTATTAAAAACTAGGTAGACCGATGACCTGACTGTTTGTGTAATAGATTATACTCACAAACTCGCCTATTGTAGCGGGTACTCGTATGTATGTTAGGAAGTTTATAGTTACACACTTACTTGTAGGTAAATAGAGGTATTAGAAACTAAACTACAATTTAGACGAACATTCATTTGTATACTTCGTGAGCAGAAAATGTTGTGTGAAAATACTTTTTAAAAAATAATGCAAAAAATAATTAGTATTTAACGGCCGTAAGAGGTAGGCTAATTTTAAATACCATTTGATTTTGCTAGTGAAATAAAAATGAAATGGAATTGAAAATCCTCCAATTTCTTTTTTTTAAATAGTTGTTGAAAATAATTACAGTACACAAATTACTTATTATTTCACTGAAAATATAAAAAGAAACCATTTTAGTTTTTATTAAAATGGAATTAGATCCGGCTTGCCTATTTGTTTAGGTGTTGGCTTTTGGCTAAAATAGATTATAGTGACAAAAAAAACTAACACGGTGTTGAGTTTTGACAGTTTGACACGGTGACAGAAAAATAGTGGCAGGTAGGAGATGCCCGAGATGGGCTTGGGATTTAGGGTTCCGCTCTTTAAGACCCTGACAAGTCACACTATAAAATACAATAAAGTGATATAATTAATTTCAAATTCACGTTTTCAAGTACCTACGTTATTATTATTAATAACAGCTATTGAAATCGCCCCTCACTCGATCTGAGTTCAAATAGTTTATATAAATATTTAGATAAACATATTGTATAATGTTACATTAATCATTATTACCTATTATTACTATAAGTTTACAATATAGTATAATAATAGTGTCCTAAATTATACCTAACTACCTGTACCTATATAAATATTCTTATGATCCTAACAAGTCCTTTTCATTTCGTAAAGTTCTACTTCGGGTACGGAACCCTTGATTGTGCGTAGTGCAACCCACGTCACGTGTTTTGTAGCTGGCCATTAATGAATCGTTACCACGGTAAATTAATTACTGCCGTATCTTTATACCAACCTGCTTTCGAAGGGGTTACGACCCCTGAGGAGCAGCCTGTCCCAAGTCAGGATAAATGGGGAGGGCAAGGATACATAACCAAGCTCGGCTCAGGCGGGGTCTGATTATGTATCCTTAACTACACTACACAAACACACACACACACACACACACACACATACACATACACGCACACAAACACACACACAAACACACACACATACACACACACACACACACATATACACACACATACATACATACACACACACGCTTACACACACATACACACGCAACAGTAAACACTTCACAATATACCGCCCCAGTTAAGGGAAGAGGCTTCACCAGGGACCTTGTAGCTACGCAGCTGCAAAAAGACTGGTAGGTTCAGACCAGTGGGCGCGTCGAACCGGCCATTCCGTAATGGAGTGTGCATGAGCCCTCCTACGTTCTTGTGCCGTGCGTAGTCGAGCGTTGTAGGGGGGGATGAAGGAGTCCTGGGGGGCTGAGCCTACCTCAGGTCGGCGGTTGTACCTGGGGCGGCAACACGCCCTCTTTGGTCCTGATTTCACCCTAAACAACAGCCTTGGGGAATAGCCAACCTAAGGTAATCGGCAAGGGTGCCCCATAAGGGCACCTGGCGAGGGCTACAGGATCATGAGGTGCGCAGCCGGCGAAGCGCGGAGCCTATGGTGAGTACGGGCCAAAATCTCGGTCCGACAGCTGTAGACCTCCTCGCATCGTGCAGGCTCGCTGCATCGCGGATCCTGGACCCTATACTCTCCGCGGTAGGTCCTGGTGCTCAAACGAGCATCCCCACGTGCGGGCTCCCCGGAGGGTGGGACGCCGTGGAGAATGAAGCATTTACTCTAAATCAACATGGATACTACGAGTAATAACAAAAACCCAACAAACCAACAACAGGTTGAAGCTCCTTCGGATGCGCCCTGCCAAAACTATGCACTTGCTGATACTCCCGGCCCCTCTGGGACCGAAGGGTACCAATGGCAGGTGCAAAAAAGAAACAAACCGAAGCTATTGCGGAGGTTTAAAAAACGCGCGGAAGACCGCGCAACACAACGCGCTCAGGCTGATCTGGGAAGGAAGCAGCCCTCCGCCGCAAGACGGATGGCTGCTGAAAGGTCCGAAACAGGCCCCGCAGCCTCAGTAAGTGCGAAGCCCGCGGACTGCCCCGACGAAAGCCGGAGCGGACCCGGGCAACGCACCGAAAAGGTAGCCCAGTCTGACCAGGCCGGTCTGGGTAGGAAGCCGCCCTCTACCGCAAGGCAGAAGGCAGCTGAAAGGTCCACACCGGACCCCGTCGCCTCAGTAAGTGCGCAGCCTGTGAACTGCCCCGGCGAAAGCTGGAGCGGATCCGGGCAGCGCGCCGAAAAGGTAGCCCAGCCTGACCAGGACACTCGGGGAAGGAAGCAGCCCTCTGCCGCAAGGCGGAAGGCAGCTAAAGCGTCTGAATCGGACCCCGCCACCTTAGTAGGTGCGAAACCTGCGAACTGCCCCGGCGAAAGCCAAAGCGGATCCGGGCAACGCGCCGAAAAGGCAGCCCAGCTAAGCCAGGCTGCGAAAGGGCAACCTGACGCGCCACGCAAAGCGAAACCAACGCGTCGCGGCGGTAAGATCAAGAAAAAAAAGGGTAAATCTGCAGCCAAAGCCCAAGGTGGTGGGAGTGATGGCCAGGCTAAGGGACCCAAACGACACCGCCCTGACGACACACAGTCGCCAATAAACAGCGCTGCAAAGCGCATAAAGGCATCCACTGGCAAGGTCAGCGCCGCGATCACATACGCGGAATCTGTGGTCCTAAACGACCTATTTGTCGCGGTGATGGCGGAGCCATTCACCGACCTCAGTGCTGACCAGGTGGAGCGCATACAAGGATTGCTGGAATCCAGCATCGAAAACCTAGCTGAGATCCCAGTATCCAGCAACCAACCCACGTACTGGCCCTCCTTCCGTGGAAAACCTTTCTACAGCGAAGGAGTGCTAAAGCTACAGTGCGAGGATAAGAAGGACGTGGAATGGCTAAGGGACACCATAGCCACTTTCGCGTCACCAATTCCCGACACCCGGCTGGTGGTAAGGCGACAAACGGACATCCCCAGACGGGTGAAGTCCGCTGTCCTGCTACCACACTGCTCTGACGAACCCAACAGGATCAGACAGATCCTGATGGGCCAGAACAGGTGGTACCAGGTTAGCAAGTGGTCGCTTTACAATATTGAGCGCCACGAAGGAGACACCCCTGGTACCTTCCTGGTGCTTGGTATTCCGGCCGAGGACATTCCCGGGATCATAGCGAGGGGGCGTAGGCTATGCTACAAGCTAGGGAACGCCTATATCCGCTTCTTCAGCAGCACGGGAAGGTTGGAGGAAACTCCTCCCGACCCTGCTGAGACTGCGATAGTCCCCGAGGCCAACGCAGACTCCTCTGCTGAAAAGCAGGGTGAGCGCACGGCCCAGGGGACGGTCGCGTCTACGTCCGTGGTGAGACCTGACTCTGCAGCAATGCTGGGTAAGGTCGAGGAACCAGTGGTCACATCGGATCGCCCGCTGGCTACCTCCGACATGGAAACCGAGTACGGTGACCTGGAGGAGGATGTCGAGCGGCTGATGGACCAGGACGTACTGTTGGAGACGGATGAGGAGTTGAGCAGTCCCGATGGCTCCTCCTCACCTCACTAACATCGTGCAAGCCAACCTCCAGCACAAACAAGCCGCAGCGGCTACCCTGCGAAGAATGCTGGAGGTAAACAACAAGACCGTCGCCCTAATCCAGGAGCCGTGGATTAGGAAGGACAGGATATGCGGTCTAAGCAACATCGGAGGTAAGTTACTTCTCGATACCACCGTAACCAATCCACGCACATGTATATATGCACCAAAATCTATAAACGCAGTTTTAATGAATGAGTTCTGTTCCAGAGACCTGACTACGGTCAGACTCCAAACTAACTGCCCTAGCATACCGGAGGTTATTGTAGCGTCGGCCTACCTGCCGGGCGATGCGGACATCCCAACGGTTGAGCTGGCAAACCTCATCAGACACTGCGAGTCAAAGAAGCTTGAGCTGATCATCTCGGCGGATGCAAACGCGCACCACACACTGTGGGGCAGCGAATCTCCAAACAAACGAGGTGAGGAATTAGTTGAATTTTTATTCTCCACTAATCTCAGGCTTATCAACAGGGGGTCAGAACCGACGTTCGTCACCTCCAGATATCAAACAATAATCGACATCACACTGTCTACGGAAAGAGTGTCGGGAGAGATCGTTGACTGGCATGTGTCCCGGGATCTTTCGTGCTCTGACCATAGATGGATAAGATACAAACTAAACGTAGACTCTAAAAAGCCGGAACTTTGGCGAAACCCAAGACGAACAGACCGCGCAAAGTTCAGCGAGCTAATGTCCGCGAACCCGGACCTCAGAACAATCCCAACGAGGTACAGTGATTCAACGGATATAGAGAACCACGTAAATAAACTAACGGAGACGTTAATAAACTCATATATGAAAAGCTGTCCATTAACATCGCCTTCGACTGGACCCAATAACCACAAAGGATGGTGGGGGCCGGAACTCGAGAATATGCGACGCAAACTACGCAAGCTGTTTAACAGAGCGAGCAACACGCGGAGGGATACAGACTGGGATGCCTATAAACAGTCCCAGGTCCAGTACAAGAAACGTATCCGCGAAAGGAAACGTGAACGCTGGCGAAACTTCTGCACTAACATTCAATCAACCAACCATGCGGCCAGGGTCAAGACCATCCTCGCAAGCGAACCGAGGAGGGACCTGGGCTCACTAAGGAAACAGGACAACACCTACACAACCACGGATAAGGAGACGTGTGAGTTGTTGCTCGACACACACTTTCCTGGATGCAACATCACGGAAAGTACTAACTGGGGAGAACCGGATCACACTGAGTTTGAACCACCAACCCTTGAATCAGTCAACACTGCCCAGAGAATCGTGACCTTAGAAAAGGTACAATGGGCAATCAACAGCTTCTCACCATTTAAGGCGGCAGGCCTAGACGGCATCTTCCCAGGACTACTACAATGGTGCAAACACACCGTGGCACCACATCTGGTACAAATATTCAGGGGATGCCTATGGCACCGCTACGTTCCTAAGCAATGGAGAGAGGTTAAAGTGGTATTTATACCCAAACCAGGTAAGAGAGACTATACGCAACCCAAGTCATACAGGCCGATAAGCCTCACCTCGTTCTTACTAAAGACCTTAGAACGCCTCTGCGATAGTTATTTAAGAGAGGAGGCGGTTGCATATAATCCTCTACACCACCAACAGCATGCCTACTGCTCAGGCAAATCAACAGAATCAGCTTTACACAGTGTCATCTTACCTATAGAAGAAGCACTATCAACTCAATCATCTGCTCTTGCGGTCTTCCTAGATATAGAAGGAGCCTTCGACAAGACGCAATTCAACAGCATAAGCCAAGCCCTTACTGAGCATGGAGCCGATCCAACCGTTACAGGATGGATCGACTCTATGCTAAGACAAAGGGCTGTACAGGTAACGGTGAACGGCACTACAAGAGCAATTGTGTCGAGAGGCTGCCCACAGGGTGGGGTTATATCGCCACTCCTGTGGAACCTTGTGGTGGACGACTTAATTCGTTCACTGAACACGGCAGGCTTCTACACCGTAGGCTATGCAGACGATATAACAATCCTCGTAAGAGGAAGGATTGAGTCAGTCCTATGCGAACTAATGCAAAGGGCTCTAAGTATCGTCGAACGATGGTGTACGGACCATGGACTGTCTATAAATCCATCAAAAACAGAACTGGTATTGTTCACAAAGAAGCGAACCTTACCCAATCTTCGCTTACCAAAACTTCTAGGAACAACTTTAACCCTGACCAAAGAGGTCAAATATCTGGGAGTTATCCTAGATGATAAACTACTATGGAACAAACACATAGAAAACAAAATAGAAAAGGCCTGTGCCATATTCTGGCAATGCAAAAGGCTACTTGGCAAAACCTGGGGAATCCACCCTAGAATTGTCAAGTGGCTATACACTGCAGTCATAAGGCCAATTATCAGCTATGGTGCGGTGGTATGGTGGCCCAGAACCAGACTAACCACAGCCAAAACAAAACTGCAACAATTCCAGAGGCTATCATGTGTAGCCATAACGGGTTGCATGAAAACTACGCCTACAGCTGCGCTTGAGGTGCTGCTGGGTCTCACGCCCCTTGACCTCTTCATACAACAAGAAGCGGCGTCAGCAGCCACTAGACTAAAGGCGCTCAACCTCTGGGGCGTAACAAACGGAATTCATGCCAAGATTTTAGAGGAAGCCATCAACTATCAACCACTGATGGCAGCTCCCAATGACAGGATTCCGAAAAAACACATCTTCAAGAAGAACTACAGAGTTCGGCTGATTGAAGAACCAAAGGACCAATCCGGTATCCATGAGCTTCGAATCTATACCGATGGATCAAAAACCAAAACGGGAACGGGTGCAGGAGTGTACTCACCCGAAATAAACATAAAAATATCAAGAGCCTTAGGTGAACACAGCTCCATATTCCAATGTGAGTGTGTCGCCATAACAATGGCAGCCAACGCAGTCGCCAAGCGAGGCATTAAAGGTCAAAACATTCGAATTGTTTCGGACAGCGCTGCAGTACTACAAGCTCTGGACAGTAAGACCTTTCAGTCTGGACTTATACTAGAGTGCCACTTGGCCTTGGAAGGGATTGGCTCGGACAACAGAGTAACCTTGCAATGGATCAGAGGGCACAGTGGCTCCCTAGGTAACGACGAAGCAGACCAGCTGGCCAGGAGGGGATCCGACTCCTTCGCGATCGGCCCAACCCCAACGATACCCTTAGCGTTCAACCAGCTCAGGAACTGGCTACGTCAACGAACCTCAAAGCAACACTCAGATCAATGGGCGAAAGTCAATACGTGCCGACAATCACGGGAAGCGGTGCCCTGCCCCGACGCACGTCTGACTAGGCGATTGTTGTCTCTCGACAGGAGAGCCCTACGAATAATCGTAGGCAACATCACTGGACACTGCCCACTTAACAAACATTTATATGTTCTAGGTACAACCGACAGCCCTCTGTGCAGAGCATGCCTGTCGGTAGAAGAAACAGCTGCCCACGTAATCCTGGAATGCGAAGGCGTGGCTAAACAACGGGCTGAAATCCTCGGAACACCGAGGTCGCTCCGCGAGGCCTGTGGAGACACCAGGAGGATCCTGCGCTTCTGGGCGGAGCTAGGCTGGCTAGACAACTAGCCGGCATTGAACGCAAAATGGCGCTTTATAAAGCGCTAGTTGCGGAAACCGGAGCCCACCACCATAACCATATATATAACCATATCTTTATACCACGTATAAGTTTTTTTAGCTTTTGTAATATAAAAAAGACATATCCAACATCATTGGTGTTTCGTAATCGAATAAAGAAAAAAAACTATGTTTTTTCAAATTTATTTTATTCGATATTGTATTGGATTTGAATTACAAGGCATGGTATACAAAAACTTTTGAATTAAATTACATAACATAACATAACATCACGTCCTTATTTCCCCGAAGGGGTAGGCACAGGTATGTACACACTCACTTTTCACCAGTTACCTTTAGGTCCCATGTAATAGGTGGTGAGCCTACTGCCATAGTACCATGTTCTAGACCAGGGGTCTGCAATCTGCGGCTCGCGAGCCACACGCGGCTCTTTGGATGTGAAGCTGCGGCTCTTTATTTCTATACGCTAGTATTATTTATTTTATAAAAAAAATCATTTAAAAATCGAATCTGAATCGATTAACGAGGATTGCACCATTTCTATCTCTCTTCGCTCCCCCGTGACACGCATCGTCACTGTCGTCCGACGAACGGTTTTTACTTCAATAATAAGTATTCCTTAAAGATAATTTAATTAATATTATGATTTTTTCTTATGAAAAAATAGATTGGTTTTTTATCAAAAAACTTTATTTATGCATACTATTTATTGTAAGCAAGAAAAATTTTGTGGCTCTCTAAAAACTGAAATTTTGTAAATTGTATATTATAACTCTTTCAACTCAAAAGGTTGCCGACCTATGTTCTAGACCATACATTTCAGCTGTGTCTGTAGGAGAGAGTCGTGCCCAACACTGGGATGCCAAAAACTAATTAGATTTACCTATAATAACTACGTACTTACATAAAAGAAGAAATTCATATTTATAGAGGTGTACAAAAATAGACGCTGGTAATCTGCGCACGAGTCCCTATCTTTAGAAGCTTTTAACTTTATTTTATTTTATAAACACGTCACCATTTTTAATGCAGGACTGTTTATCTTCAAAGGATGTCTAGTTTGGGTCGGCAAGGCGTGCATTTGGTCTTTTGTTAGTCATTTCACCGTCAAGATAATCCTGTCGTTTGTACAAACAACGTTAGTCGGAAAGGAATGGAGTGATTTCAACGAGTTATCTTATTAGACTTCTGTTGGAAGTTCCTGTGACAGAACCTTTTTGAGGTTTTATAAGAATTAATTAAGTCTCTTGGAAAAGTAAGGTATCTTGAAATCTGTGTTCTTATATACCTACTCGAAGATATAATATAGGATATTTCGTTGCCTATATCATAATGTATCCTAATATTATATAGAGGAAACATTTGTTTGTAATGTTTTCACACAAAACTACTGGACCGATTTCAAAAATTATTTCACCATTAGAAAGCTGCATCTTCACAGAGTCACATAGGCTATATAATAATACTAGTGGACGCCCGCAGCTTCGCTCGCGTGGAATTAGAAATAATAATAGATTAAAAAGTAGGCTTCCTCAGGCTCTAGACTAGACTATCTGTGTACCAAATTTCATTTAAATCTTTCAGTAGTTATGGCGTTAAAGCGATTCAGACAGAGTTACTTTTGCATTTATAATATTAGTATAGACTAGGTGTGAACGAAACTATTGTTATGTCTAATTTCACGCGAGCAAAGCTGCGGGCGTCCACTAGTCCTTCAATATTTTAAAAAGCTTTAGTTCCAATCTTAGCTGACGATGTCATTCTGATATCAAACTAGACTGAGGGTCTTCGTAAGTAGAGCTAAGACGATTATAATTATGTTAAAGAATTTGTTCGCAGAAGCATGCGTAATCGGCTTATTTTGTAATACATTATCTTATTCGTCTTTGTCAGTGCTGTGACCGATTACGTGTCTTGCCTAGGCATAGACAAGACATAGGTACAGACAGATAAGCCTTTTTTTTGTTTTTGTTTTACGAGTGGGAAACCTTGAAAAGGTACCCGGACGTCGTGAGAGCGACGCCGGGTTATGTGGGACTTTCACCCACTAAAACCCACTCGGTGGCCTACTCCGGCGCTACAGGAGGGCTCCGGGATCTCTTGTAGAACGCGCCGGTGCCCTCCAGCGCTGCGCCCAAGACGGGCTCTTCCCGGTTTACACAACGCTGTGCAGCCACAAACAGCGTCGTCTTTCCCGGGGTCACAAGATGGACGGTTCGAGCTCCCCCTCTCACCGCCCGCAACCCCAGAAGTCCCCTTTTAGTCGCCTTTTACGACAGGCAGGGGCTACCGTAACACTATTCTGGTCCCGAGCTACAGGGACGACAGACAGATAAGCCTGCTGTTAGAATTGTGATAATTTATTTTGTATGAAATATTTAGCTACCTTCAGCCGTCTTTCAGAGGCAGTTTCATTTCTCACCGCCCGCAACCCCAGAAGTCCCCTTTTAGCCTTCTAATACAGGCAGGGGCTATTCTGGCACTATTCTGGTCCCGAGCAACATACACGCTGGTATCTACGCGAGAGTGTTTTTTTATCCACCAAAGAAATGTCACTTGCTGCATTTGTGAACGGAAACATCAAGAAGGTGAATATTGTCGAACACAAACTGATGTGCGCGAAGTAAGTGACCGTTTTATTGGAAAAAAGTGCAGGAATTTAGAAAAAATTCAAATTCGAATAACGATCCCTGGTTTTTTCTATTCACTCGCTCTATGTAGCGTGGGCCGTCCGACGCAAACAAACTGACATGCTGACGTACCATTCATGTAGGTAGTAGGTACATTGTTCCTGTAGATGTAAGGTAAGTACAAGTACCGCGGAACATAGCCTATGTTATAAATTTATCTATATTTTTAATTTTTATATAGATTGTCAAAACATAAAGACCCTTTTAAAACATTTATAATTAAATATGTAAAGAGTAAACTATTTATCCCTTTTTTAAATAATGTGCGGAAGGACGAAGGAAAAAGGAATACAATTCAACAAAAAAATCCAAAAAAATTAGCCTAAGCATAATATTATTATCGATATGAACAATAAAGATTCTTCTTAAGAATAATTTATACAAAAACTATTGCTTAAGGGGCATCACTGAAAATCAGCGCTGCAGCTGTCTTTACAGCATAATGCTGAGTTGTTGCCTCTTTGTGACAGGCGGTGCAGCAGTGTATATTTTACTTGTTTATAATTTAATTAGGCATAATGTTTGTTTGTGTGTAAGTCATATTAAATTAAATGTAGCTTGTTTGTTACAAACAGATTATTTCTTTCTTTCTTAAAACTAGTAGCAGAGAAAGCACTTTCGAGTGTGATTTTCATAAGCCGGAGATGCGATTAGGACCCATTGAATAAAGGACTATTGACACGGCACACATTTCGAGTTCAATCGACATTCAATTTCAAACTTTATCATATTCAGAATATAGACTAGTTAAGACTTAGAGACTAATAGAAAGGCACTGAAGCTGGGCTAAAGCCATTGTTTTTGTAGCGTTGCAAGTTGCGATTGGGTCGGGCTTGTTGGTAGCTTGTGAGCGGTTGAGTTGTGAAGGATGCTCAACTTATGCTCAACTTGCTGAATACAGTGGTGTCTTGTTTCCACTAGCACGTAAGGCGGCCCAGTTTCGCTGTTCCCCTTAAAACGTCATTTTAAAAATTAATCCGCTAGTGACAACACGAAAACCAGTCGTTTCGTGTCACTGAACTAGGTATATTTAGCGACGACTTTATTATATTTTATAACTAATAGAAACGTAGTTAATTGTAAGCATTTAAAATTTGCAGTTCATTCGAAATAAATATGTCATTTTCTTTCTTTCTTTTTTCTTTCCAATAGGGAAATTACTTACTAACGAATTTCGTAACATATGTATTCAGATAAATTAAGAGTTATGAATATTTTCTTACAATCCTACCTCCATCTGCCACAGATGATTTGCGTCAAATTCCGTTAACAAAGCCAGTATCTGCAATCTTTTTTTATTAGTCAGGGCGACATCTGCCGTTGAGTAGTGGAATGAATGAAAGGTTAATTTTATTGAACAAAGTACAAAACTAAATACTGGCCAGTATGTATTGCACAGACTAGTATTGCCGTTATTTTTGTATTGGTTATATGTAATTTGAACATACAGTTTGATCGTGACTTCGTGAGCTATGGAAAAAACGATAATGCGCCTGGCATATGATACTGAGCAATCTGCAATATTGCACGTCAGCTTACAATGTTAGTTGGAAGATCTATTTGGTATTTTATGCAGGTTACTACAGTAATTACTAAACTCGACCCTGGTTTAGTTAATAAAAGTAGATACACGGCTTTTTATCTTCAAATGTATTGATTATAAATTTTCATGTTACAAAGTTCGTTTCGTTTTGACGGATTCTTACCATGAAGTGCGAACCAGTAGACCTTCAAACATTGATGAAAATGTTAAGGTAGCAAATGAGAGACGCTGTAAATGACTCGTCAGTCTGTCTCAGATGCGTTGCTACTCGCTACTCTTGAAGACATAGATGGTCGCCTGATAAAACTGTAGCCAGAAACAACAACCAACCTTGCTTAAACGTCAAGGTATCGGATGATTGAGTGAATACAATGGGAACAGTGCCGATAGAAAGTTGAAGGAGTACCAACCGACGATGACAACTACTTACGACGCAGACATCTCGAGAGCCTTTGAAAACGTCTAAATTGCTGTTTTGTTTATATATTACACATAGGTAATTATTTATTATGGTGAAAGTTATAGAAAACGCTCATGCACTTTTAATCTGTGATGATGAAACTTAGACATCTCAACGGTGACTTGGCCTTTAAATAATACAGCACTTGCCCACTTTCTGTTCGGTAGCATTATAGGTCCGTATGTAGGTACCTATCAGGTATTTTAAGTACAAGAAAAATAAATAAATAAATCATCACAGTTTGATCGTCCTACCACGTCCTTACTCTATGGTCCTACTAATGATACTGCACCTAGAACTAGATGTACCTAACTAAAACCAAACAAATTGAAATCTTAGCTATCCATAAAAAAGATTTAGTAGTTGGATGATGAAATGTAAAGGTGTCAAACATTACGTGTCCCTATGACATCACAATCCTAGCGTTGAATCGAACGATAGACACGACCTTGAACTTGACTTCAAGTTCGAGGTCACGCCGAAACCCGAGGGGCTCCAGAATTGACTAATCGTCCAATTGCTTGTCTCTCTTCCTCCATTCCTGGTGTCACTTGAATCGAATGATATACGGTCCTTTCATTACCTACTGACGACAAAGCGTGAGATCTATAGCCATGTTTTCCTGTGATTGTCCATCGAAATTGCTTGTAAATTGTCCAATCAAATCTTCTTGTCAAGTTGTTTTTCTATGTGCTTTTCGTTCGCAAATTGAGACGAATGACCGAGACTGTCTATAAGATGCTCGCATTGATTTATCAAGTACCTAGTACCTAAAAAGTGGTACATCTATTACGTTGTCTTCGTGATATAAGGTGGCAAATGGCTAACATTGGAGCATAATAGGGGTATTATCAAATTTTTTCTGGTATTTGTTCGTTTGATTTTTATATGATTATAGTTTAATAAAGCCACAAAATGGAAAAAAACATGTATGCCCGAGAAAGTTTTATTAATTCTCTTGGAAGTGTCTTGGAAGATCTTTTGAAGCTTTGTTAAATCGAAGATATAATAATTTATTAATTTTTATAAAATTCCATTGTATCTTCTACTTTGGAATCTTCTTCTTCTTCTCAATCGGTGTCTTCATTGCTGAAGGTCGTGTCTAGTCTGAAGTGTTGGTCATGGTTACTCGGTGCACTATTCCTCTCCACGATGTTCTGTCCTCGGCGGTCTTTAGTGCTTGGGTTATCGGCAGGCCTGTGAGGTTCTTTACTAGGTCGGACCACCGGGTAGGTGAGCGGCCGCGTGGTCTTTTCCCGTCGACCTTGCCAACAACCATCAGCTTTTCTAAACTGTCAGGGTCCCTTCGAGCGATGTGTCCAAAATACTTGAGAATCCTCTGTGAGCAAATAGCGGACAGTCTTGTGGTTATCTTGAGCTCCTTTAGAATATTCATTCCAATTTTTTGTGTTACTTGCAATAATACAACTAAAATAATTTTGTAAAACAGAGAGTTAATAAATAATTATAATGGATATTCTCACACACGGCCATCTGACCTCAAACTAGGCGTGAGCCTGCAATAAGGGTGTCTGATATACATTTTTAAATACATACTTAATTAAAAAACATCTCAACACAAATGTTGGTCACACGAATGTTTTTCATGAGTGGGATTCGAACCCCTGGCTTAACAGCCAAGGTCACTACCGATTGCGCAAACGGGCCTGTCTAAAGAATGTTAAGGATATCTCAATTGATCTAATGTCACTTTGCCACTACCACTTGTTTTAGGCTGGCTGGCCTGTGTATATCCTATCCTGGCTATAATCCTATCCTGGCTGTTAAATACTTTGGGCATGGAAGTAATGTATGATATCGCGTCCTCTAACTGTATAATTCATGGTGTAGAAGTTTGTGCTTGTGTGTCTATGGTGTGACCGTTGACCGGTTGAGTTGACGTCTGTCATTAATTTCAATTTTCTGTTTTGATTTTGAAATTGTTGGAACTTTGTATTGATAGATTTCTGCGTCTAATAGGTTTAAATCACAGAATTATTTAATAATTATCCTAATGTTTTTGTGAGAAATGGCTACACTAAACAGTATAAGTGATAATGAATTCACAGCATTTCTACAAAGTTTAGGTGTGGAAACTTTCAATAAGTCTTTTGAATGGATGTTATCTGATACTGAATTCGGCGAGGTTTTGCGATGGATTTACAGTTACTGTGACCAAAGAAATGCATTAAGTGCTAGAGAGGAGTGCAGGTATCTATATAATAACATTAAACATGTGTATTATTTGTTACGAACGTAGTACTAACTTACTATTTACAAGTATGTACTCCGTGTTTTCTTAGTTGTCCAATATAATAAACAATCTTACAGATTACGGTATATTTTGTCATTATTTGTAATTTTAAAATGAAATCGATTAATAAAAAGTATTCAAATAAGCCATATGGCTTACTTCAAGTAAAGTTCCTTTAACACAAATATTGCTATTACAAGAAAAACATATCTAAGTTTTATTTTGTAAGAAGTAATTTTGAATGTAATGCAGATATCTGGAGTCCACCATGATGCAAGGCATATATTCATGTTAGAATGATATTTTTAAGGTGGTTATATATCAAGCAATATGGATACTTTGTGAGATTTCTGCATGCTTACCTTATCCTCTTCCTGTAAAGCATGTTAGATTATGAAATATTGGATTTAAGGCGTGCTATGTTGTTGCGTGTTTTAATCAATTATTATTAGTGATTATTATATATTATAACTAGTGGACGCCCGCAGCTTCGCTCGCGTAAATTTAGACCCATTAACGATGTCTGCCCGCATTCGGGTTGCCCACTTGACTTCAAAAACGACAAAGTTTCATACTAACTTTGCACCCTTGTTTTACCCCCTTAGAGGGTGAATTTTCAAAAATCCTTTCTTAGTGCTCCCCTACGTTATAAAAGGAACCCCTGTGCAAAATTTCAAGTTTCTAACCCTTTTAGTTTAGGCCCTGCGTTGATATGTCAGTCAGTCAGTCAGTCACCTTCTCCTTTTATATATATAGATTGATTATTTTAATCAATTAATTTGGGGGAATACTTCCAAACCTTCATCAATTGAAGCTTATCCTGTTGCACATTCCTCCCAAACATGTACACGTTTGCCGGCATAGAGTCACTTCTGGTACAAGCCTTGACCTTGCTCAATCTTGTTCTGGTTGTCACCAGCTGTATTTCGCAATGTGAGTATTATGTCATTTATAAACCAAAAACCACATTTGATATTTTCAGGTATGCACAAATACTAAAACAAGGTGATATCCTCTCAAATGAAGAATTAGATATAGCATTATCGTCCATTCAGAAAAAATATAGTGGAATCTGCTTACCGGGAGACTCTGAGTCCACTGCATATGTCACGAGAGAAATATCGGCAATGAATGAGAGAGCTGCTGTGTTGGAAAGGCAGGAGAGGATATTAAAAGATCTTACCCGGGAAAATGAGTAGGTAGCCTTATTCTTAACATAAAGTCACACCTGTTTTTTTTAAAAGCTTTTATTTAACTTCACTTGTATGTATGTCCTGGAATCTTGCAATCAATATTTCACCCACTTCCACTGAAGCTATCGAGCTGAAATTTGGCACACATATTAGGTTCCGATGACAATGCATGAAAATAAAAAAAAGTTATTAAAGCTTATTAAAAAAAATTTTTTTACACTTATTTTTTTTAAAGTTTGGCAGATGTGTGCAGTTAGTTTTAGGTTAATGTAATGAGTCTGTTGCCATAGGATAGTGTTACACAAATTATTGACCTTGGCTACAAGCTATTATTTATTTATTTATTTTATAGATATAAGATAGCAAACAAGCTTGCAGCACCACCCATCTGCTGCCACCCATGACAACTGTGTCTGACTTTGAACAAGACTCAAACAGGGACTGGGTTGGTTAGTCCAGTTAGCTGAGAAAGTTAATTATAACATTAGTTGGTCAGTTTGTTGTTAATATTGAACAAAAATTACTGGGAATTTCAATATAATAATATAATATCAGAGAAATCAAAGATTTTTATATAATGTATGTCTTTGCATTTGTCTGTGTCTCTGCCCACTTCAAAATAGCCCGGAACAAACCTGAATTGGAGCTTCCCTCACCTCCTGTATTGTAATGCATTTTTTTTTTAAATTAGACAGGTAGTAGTTATCTCTGTTAAACGGTGACAGCCCAGCGGCTATCGAACTCGCCTCTCACTCGAGCGGTCCGGGTTCAAACCCCAGTGGCACGCACCAATGAGTTTTCTAAGTTATGTGCGTTTTAAGAAATTAAATGTCACTTGCTATAACGGTGAAGGACACATCGTGAGGAAACCTGCATGCCTGAGAGTTCATCATAACGTTCTCGAAGGTATGTGAAGTCTGCCAATCCGCACTTGGCCAGCGTGGTGGACTAAGGCCTAATCCCTCCCATTCTGAGAGGAGACCCGTGCCCAACAGTGGGACGTCTATGGGTCGCAGCGAGTTATCTCTTAAGTATAGACAAAATGTAACATAACATAACAAGGTGTAAAGAATACACACTTTTCTCCAGTTATGTTCAGGTCCCATGTAATACGCCTATTGCCATACACAAGCACATAACCAGACTGAGTCACTTCAAAGTAATTTAAAATCGGAAAACCCCGGTAATACTTTGCCCAACCCAGATATTGAACCCAGGATACCTTTAGGAGACAAAATAGAATTATAGGAAATTCTATTGAACTGAAAATGTAACGGTTTTAAATAATTTTTTTGCAGGATACGAAAGCAAGAGCTGGATATAGAGGTAGTTAAACTGAATGTAGCGCAGCACCACGCACAAGAGGATGATTCAACGTTGGCCCGAAAGTGTCTGCAGTTGGCCGACAAAGTGGAGACTTCCACCAACAATTTACTGGACTCTGTGGCTGATACACTGCATGTGTATGCCACTTGCTATGACGATAAGGTATATTACCTTCAGCCCTTGTTAATCCACTTATAGCTCGGAGATCAGTACAGTGCTCCGGTAGACCTTGTCTGTCTTAGGTAGATTTTTTTTTTATGGATACAAGATAGCAAACGAGCTTGCAGCACCACCCAGTCGCTGCCGCCCATGACAACGGTGACTAACTTTGAACTAGACTCAATTAAGGACTGGGATGGTTAGTCCAATTAGTTGAGATAGTTAATTAGAATATTAGTTGGGCAGCTCGTTAGTCGGTATGAGGAATGGGGACTGTTAGTGATAGTTAGTCCTGTTAGTTGGTGTTAGTAATAGTCCAACTAATAGCTTGAACTCCCTTATGAAATTTCAGGCAGCAGCGAAGATTTTTCTATGGTCCGGTCCGATAGAGTCGTACCGCCAGCTGCAAGGGTTGTTCGGCTCACATCTAGACATGTTCGCTGCCAGGAGATTCAACAGGACGGGTGATGATGAAGAGGCCTTGCAAGAGGTACTGGCTGAGGCGAGGGACTTGGAAGGAAGGTAAGGTTAATGATTTTTTATGGATATAAGATAATATTATAAAGAGGAAAGATGTGTTTGTAATGTTCTTACACAAAAACTACTAGACCGATTTCAAAAATTCTTTCACCATTAGAAAGCTGCATTTTCACCGAGTGACATAGGCTATATAGTATTACTAGTTGTAAACAAAAAAAAAAAAAAAAATAAATAAATAAACGAAACTATTGTTATGTCTAATTCCACGCGAGCGAAGCTGCGGGCGTCTACTAGTGTGGATATAAGATGGCGATCATAGAATGCATGAAATAGTGCGCTACAGAGGGGCAGCCTTTTTGATGTCCAAAGTCTAGGAATTGGAGTAAGGCTAGAAAAGTGCATATTGACATACTTCATATTCCTTTGAAATAGAAGAATAGAGGCTAATAGAATAAACAAATACTTGAATCCTGGAAAGTCCTAAAAACACAGCATAATATTTACAAGAAGCAAAATGCCATTGATCACCGCATTGGAGCAGCGTGGTGGAGTATGCTCTAGACCTCCTGCAGCTGTGTCTGTGGGGGTAGACCCGTGCCCAGCAGTGGGATGTCTATGGGTTGCACCTATGCCTACATACTCTGATTAAATCGGAGACATTTTAAATCAAATCAGGTTTAACAGAAGAAGAAGTTCTTACATCTGAAGGTTCATATTACATCACCCGTAATACAAATGTAGCGTCCATAGCCCAGTGGCTCGCTTCGATTCAATGTGATCGAAAGTGTTAAGCAACGACGGGCGCGGTCGGTTTGTGGATGGGTGACCGCTAGTGGCAAAATTTCATGGGCGCTACCGTGCTTCGGAGGGCACGTAAAAGCCGTCGGTCCCGGTTGTTTTCAATGCTGGAAACAGTCGTTAAGCCTTGTCGAAGACCTTCGGGTGGCTTGAGAACATTCGACACTGGGTTGGCCACTAACCCCTCCACCAATCCGCATTGGAGCAGCGTGGTGGAGTATGCTCTAGACCTCCCGCAGAAGTGTCTGTGGGAGAGACCCGTGCCCAGCAGTGGGACGTCTATGGGTCGCAGCGAATACAGACGTGACTTTTTGTTATGGTCAGTCGAAATACGTTTTCCCTGCCTACCCCAGTGGGATACAGGCGTGACCTTATGTCTGTATGATTGCAGGATACTGAACTCAGTAAATGCGTACATAGAATCGATGACGGAGCTGAGGCAGGAAGAAGCTAAGATCGCTGTGATTAACAACTACAGACAGGTCCCTCTCAGCCAGGTTAGGTGAGTATTCATAATTGTAATTATGATATATGATAATTATTTAGCGCTCAATAGCCCAATGGCTCAGGTCGATTCAATGTGATTGAAGGAGTTAAGCAACGACGGGCGCGGTCGGTTTGTGGATGGGTGACCGCTAATGGCAAAATTTCATGGACGCTACCGTGCTTCGGAGGGCACGTATAGCCGTCGGTCCCGGTTGTTTTCAATGTTAGAAACAGTCGTTAAGCCTTGTCGAAGACCTTCGGGTGGCTTGAGAACATTCGACACTGGGTTGGCCACTAACCCCTCCATCAATCCGCATTGGAGCAGCGTGGTGGAGTATGCTCTAGACCTCCCGCAGCAGTGTCTGTGGAGGAGACCCTTGCCCAGCAGTGGAACGTTTGTGGGTCGCAGCGAATTATGGCCGCGGTGGAAAGTTGAGCGCTGAATGAAATCCGAAAAGGATTTTTGATATTTGGAAATGTTGGCTCGACCTTATTTAAATCCTGGCACTTCGACCATACCTGATCGTTTGTGCCCACAGCCAGTTAAAGTTCACCATCTAGTCCTGCTTCTTTGAGGAAAGCTAGAACTTTAGAGATGGTGATGGATTTGATTCCATCCGGATGCAATTCGTGCGCTCCTAAACGAATACTCCTCAGGCGTCCAATAGCACAGCATTGTGTGATGAGGTGCTCTTGACTCTCTAGGCCCTGGGTTCCTAACCTGGGGGTAATTACCCCCGCGGGGGTAAAACTTGTATTTGGGAGGGGTGAAAATGAGCCTAGCTGACCTATGTAAAAAGTACATTTTGGAAAAAAGTAGGTGCTATCCTATCATGGCAGACAGAGCTTTAAAAATGTTGGTACCGTTTGCTACTACTTACACTACTTACAGTATATAGTAGCTACACGTATTGTTTGACTTCAACGTTGGGAGGAGGGGTAAAATCAGTTATCCTAGTTAGATCATAAGGGTAACAGACCAAAAAAGGGTAAGAACCACTGCTCTAGGCCCTCCACGCAGTACCTGCAAACTTCAGAGGTACTAAGCCCTAGCAAGGACATATGCCTTCCCAGTTTGCAGTGGCCTGTGAGTGCCCTAGTTTGCCAGCTAAGCAGTTGCCATAAGACTGCTTAGCTTAGCTTAAAATTGGTTATTTTGTAAACATGCTTGATAACTTGTTTTTTTCCAGCTCATGTCTATTGGAAATTCAAATTGCAACGGAAATCATGGAGAGAGAGAAATCAATCCTGCAGTTGGAGTTGGCCACTGCATCCCAAGAGCTGGTGGCAAGGCGCACTACGCTTGCCATCAACGCCGCTAACAGTTCCTCTCGGATGCTCAGAGAGTAAGTTCCCTTCTTCCTTTGTTCATATATAATATACTAGTGGACGCCCGCAGCTTCGCTCGCGTAGTATAAGACCCATTAAAACGACGTCTGCCCGCGTTCTGGTTGCCCACTTGACTTCAAAAACGGCAAAATTTCATACTAACTTTGCACCCCCGTTTTACCCCCTTAGGGGGTGAATTTTCAAAAATCCTTTCTTAGTGCTCCGTTATAAAAGGAACCCCTGTGCAAAATTTCAAGTTTCTAGCCCTTATAGTTTAGGCCCTGCGTTGATATGTCAGTCAGTCAGTCAGTCAGTCAGTCAATCAGTCAGTCAGTCACCTTCTCCTTTTATATATGTATATAGATTTTACTTATCGTCGTTATCTATTTGTTTTTTAAGTTCCATAGGGGTACTGAAATTTACCTAATGTTCGGTTTAAAGATTCTTTATTTCCCATAAACACAATGTCACTTACAATGAGAAACTTAATTATATAGGTAGGTATTTTCAATTTAGTTTGATACAAGAATTTAATCAGACAAAAATTTTATAGAATGTGTGCATGTAAGTATCAGTTTGTGTGTGTGTGTGTTTGTTTGTGTGTGTATGGTGCTTGTGTGTGTTAAACTTTGTATCATTTTTAGACATAACTAGCTGTACCCTGCCACGCTTCGCTGTGGCACATTGTGATTGAATGGTTGCGAAATGAGAAACAAAACAAAGAATACATGTCATATAAGTTTAATTTTGCAATACTTGTGGATATACAATATTTTTCGCTGATATGTGACTGATGCAAAAATTTGATAAAAACAATCCTTGATGCGGATTATATTATCATGCTAAAATTTCAGCTCGATCGGTGCAGAACTTTTTGAGTTTTTGAAGCGTACACAAACCAACATAACATTTTTATATCGCTGCGACCCATAGACGTCCCACTGCTGGGCACGGGTCTCTCCCACAGACACTTCTGCGGGAGGTCTAGAGCATACTCCACCACGCTGCTCCAATGCGGATTGGTGGAGGGGTTAGTGGCCAACCCAGTGTCGAATGTTCTCAAAACACCCGAAGGTCTTCGACAAGGCTTAACGACTGTTTCCAGCATTGAAAACAACCGGGACCGACGGCTTTACATGCCCTCCGAAGCACGGTAGCGCCCATGAAATTCTTGCCACTAGCGGTCACCCATCCACAAACCGACCGCGCCCGTCGTTGCTTAACACTTTCGATCACATTGAATCGAAGCGAGCCACTGGGCTATGGACGCTACTTTATTTACGCATTTTTCTATATTTAGACTATAATAATAAACTTTTCAGAAAAATCCTGGAGGACCTCGCGCTGCTGACTATGGCGGCGCGGCGCGCGATCTCCGGCGAGCGGCTGGCGTACGGCGCGCTGCGGCGGGAGGAGCGCGGCGTGAGGGACCTGCTGCACCTGGCGGGGGAGCTGCGGCGGCGCGCGGCGGGGGACCGCGCGGCGGCGGCCCGGAGGCTGGTGAGTGACCTCGGGGCCGCGGGGGACCGTTCATTATATCCTGGAGGACCTCGCGTTGCTGACTATGGCGGCGCGGCGCGCGATCTCCGGCGAGCGGCTGGCGTACGGCGCGCTGCGGCGGGAGGAGCGCGGCGTGAGGGACCTGCTGCACCTGGCGGGGGAGCTGCGGCGGCGCGCGGCGGGGGACCGCGCGGCGGCGGCCCGGAGGCTGGTGAGTGACCTCGGGGCCGCGGGGGACCGTTCATTATATCCTGGAGGACCTCGCGTTGCTGACTATGGCGGCGCGGCGCGCGATCTCCGGCGAGCGGCTGGCGTACGGCGCGCTGCGGCGGGAGGAGCGCGGCGTGAGGGACCTGCTGCACCTGGCGGGGGAGCTGCGGCGGCGCGCGGCGGGGGACCGCGCGGCGGCGGCCCGGAGGCTGGTGAGTGACCTCGGGGCCGCGGGGGACCGTTCATTATATCCTGGAGGACCTCGCGTTGCTGACTATGGCGGCGCGGCGCGCGATCTCCGGCGAGCGGCTGGCGTACGGCGCGCTGCGGCGGGAGGAGCGCGGCGTGAGGGACCTGCTGCACCTGGCGGGGGAGCTGCGGCGGCGCGCGGCGGGGGACCGCGCGGCGGCGGCCCGGAGGCTGGTGAGTGACCTCGGGGCCGCGGGGGACCGTTCATTATATCCTGGAGGACCTCGCGTTGCTGACTATGGCGGCGCGGCGCGCGATCTCCGGCGAGCGGCTGGCGTACGGCGCGCTGCGGCGGGAGGAGCGCGGCGTGAGGGACCTGCTGCACCTGGCGGGGGAGCTGCGGCGGCGCGCGGCGGGGGACCGCGCGGCGGCGGCCCGGAGGCTGGTGAGTGACCTCGGGGCCGCGGGGGACCGTTCATTATATCCTGGAGGACCTCGCGTTGCTGACTATGGCGGCGCGGCGCGCGATCTCCGGCGAGCGGCTGGCGTACGGCGCGCTGCGGCGGGAGGAGCGCGGCGTGAGGGACCTGCTGCACCTGGCGGGGGAGCTGCGGCGGCGCGCGGCGGGGGACCGCGCGGCGGCGGCCCGGAGGCTGGTGAGTGACCTCGGGGCCGCGGGGGACCGTTCATTATATCCTGGAGGACCTCGCGTTGCTGACTATGGCGGCGCGGCGCGCGATCTCCGGCGAGCGGCTGGCGTACGGCGCGCTGCGGCGGGAGGAGCGCGGCGTGAGGGACCTGCTGCACCTGGCGGGGGAGCTGCGGCGGCGCGCGGCGGGGGACCGCGCGGCGGCGGCCCGGAGGCTGGTGAGTGACCTCGGGGCCGCGGGGGACCGTTCATTATATCCTGGAGGACCTCGCGTTGCTGACTATGGCGGCGCGGCGCGCGATCTCCGGCGAGCGGCTGGCGTACGGCGCGCTGCGGCGGGAGGAGCGCGGCGTGAGGGACCTGCTGCACCTGGCGGGGGAGCTGCGGCGGCGCGCGGCGGGGGACCGCGCGGCGGCGGCCCGGAGGCTGGTGAGTGACCTCGGGGCCGCGGGGGACCGTTCATTATATCCTGGAGGACCTCGCGTTGCTGACTATGGCGGCGCGGCGCGCGATCTCCGGCGAGCGGCTGGCGTACGGCGCGCTGCGGCGGGAGGAGCGCGGCGTGAGGGACCTGCTGCACCTGGCGGGGGAGCTGCGGCGGCGCGCGGCGGGGGACCGCGCGGCGGCGGCCCGGAGGCTGGTGAGTGCCCTCGGGGCCGCGGGGACCGTTCATTATATCCTGGAGGACCTCGCGTTGCTGACTATGGCGGCGCGCCGCGCGATCTCCGGCGAGCGGCTGGCGTACGGCGCGCTGCGGCGGGAGGAGCGCGGCGTGAGGGACCTGCTGCACCTGGCGGGGGAGCTGCGGCGGCGCGCGGCGGGGGACCGCGCGGCGGCGGCCCGGAGGCTGGTGAGTGCCCTCGGGGCCGCGGGGACCGTTCATTATATCCTGGAGGACCTCGCGTTGCTGACTATGGCGGCGCGCCGCGCGATCTCCGGCGAGCGGCTGGCGTACGGCGCGCTGCGGCGGGAGGAGCGCGGCGTGAGGGACCTGCTGCACCTGGCGGGGGAGCTGCGGCGGCGCGCGGCGGGGGACCGCGCGGCGGCGGCCCGGAGGCTGGTGAGTGCCCTCGGGGCCGCGGGGACCGTTCATTATATCCTGGAGGACCTCGCGTTGCTGACTATGGCGGCGCGCCGCGCGATCTCCGGCGAGCGGCTGGCGTACGGCGCGCTGCGGCGGGAGGAGCGCGGCGTGAGGGACCTGCTGCACCTGGCGGGGGAGCTGCGGCGGCGCGCGGCGGGGGACCGCGCGGCGGCGGCCCGGAGGCTGGTGAGTGCCCTCGGGGCCGCGGGGACCGTTCATTATATCCTGGAGGACCTCGCGTTGCTGACTATGGCGGCGCGCCGCGCGATCTCCGGCGAGCGGCTGGCGTACGGCGCGCTGCGGCGGGAGGAGCGCGGCGTGAGGGACCTGCTGCACCTGGCGGGGGAGCTGCGGCGGCGCGCGGCGGGGGACCGCGCGGCGGCGGCCCGGAGGCTGGTGAGTGCCCTCGGGGCCGCGGGGACCGTTCATTATATCCTGGAGGACCTCGCGTTGCTGACTATGGCGGCGCGCCGCGCGATCTCCGGCGAGCGGCTGGCGTACGGCGCGCTGCGGCGGGAGGAGCGCGGCGTGAGGGACCTGCTGCACCTGGCGGGGGAGCTGCGGCGGCGCGCGGCGGGGGACCGCGCGGCGGCGGCCCGGAGGCTGGTGAGTGCCCTCGGGGCCGCGGGGACCGTTCATTATATCCTGGAGGACCTCGCGTTGCTGACTATGGCGGCGCGCCGCGCGATCTCCGGCGAGCGGCTGGCGTACGGCGCGCTGCGGCGGGAGGAGCGCGGCGTGAGGGACCTGCTGCACCTGGCGGGGGAGCTGCGGCGGCGCGCGGCGGGGGACCGCGCGGCGGCGGCCCGGAGGCTGGTGAGTGCCCTCGGGGCCGCGGGGACCGTTCATTATATCCTGGAGGACCTCGCGTTGCTGACTATGGCGGCGCGCCGCGCGATCTCCGGCGAGCGGCTGGCGTACGGCGCGCTGCGGCGGGAGGAGCGCGGCGTGAGGGACCTGCTGCACCTGGCGGGGGAGCTGCGGCGGCGCGCGGCGGGGGACCGCGCGGCGGCGGCCCGGAGGCTGGTGAGTGCCCTCGGGGCCGCGGGGACCGTTCATTATATCCTGGAGGACCTCGCGTTGCTGACTATGGCGGCGCGCCGCGCGATCTCCGGCGAGCGGCTGGCGTACGGCGCGCTGCGGCGGGAGGAGCGCGGCGTGAGGGACCTGCTGCACCTGGCGGGGGAGCTGCGGCGGCGCGCGGCGGGGGACCGCGCGGCGGCGGCCCGGAGGCTGGTGAGTGCCCTCGGGGCCGCGGGGACCGTTCATTATATCCTGGAGGACCTCGCGTTGCTGACTATGGCGGCGCGCCGCGCGATCTCCGGCGAGCGGCTGGCGTACGGCGCGCTGCGGCGGGAGGAGCGCGGCGTGAGGGACCTGCTGCACCTGGCGGGGGAGCTGCGGCGGCGCGCGGCGGGGGACCGCGCGGCGGCGGCCCGGAGGCTGGTGAGTGACCCCGGGGCCGCGGGGGACCGTTCATAAAGTTCATATATGTTCGAGTCGCCCATATACCCGCTGCGATCCATAGACGTCCCACTGCTGGGCACGGTTCTCAGCGCTGCGGGAGATCTAGAGCATACTCCACCACGCTGCTCCAATGCGGATTGGTGGAGGGGTTAGTGGCCCTACTGTATCGAATGTTCTCAAGCCATCCGAAGGTCTTCGACAAGGCTTAGCGACTGTTTCCACCATTGAAAACAACCGAGAGCGACGGCCTTACGTGCCCTCCGAAGCACGGTAGCGTCCATGAAATTTTGCCACGAGCAGTTACCCATCTACAGACCGACCGCGCCCGTCGTTGCTTAACTCTTTCGGTCACATTGAATCGACGCGAGCCATTGGGGTATAGTCGCCCATATACCATTCTTATCTGTTTTAAAAGTATACGCTGATGTTTTCCCCAGCAATCGATGAAGGAGATCGTGTCGGAGCAAGAGTCGATTTCGCCTAAATCGGTCGCGTGCGAGGAGTTGGCGGGCGTGCTGTGCGCGCTGACGTGCGAGGGAGCGCGCTATATTGGCGCGCTGATGTGCGAGGGAGCGCGCGATATTGGCGCGCTGATGTGCGAGGGAGCGCGCGATATTGGCGCTCTGACGGCGCGGCGCGCGCGCATGCGGCGCGAGCTTGGTGTGCTGAGGGGGGAGGTGGGGGAGGCGAGGGGGAGACGGGAGGCGGTGCTGGAGGAACAGTAAGATTATACTATAATCCATACTAATATTATAAATGCGAAAGTAACTGTCTGTCTCGCTTTCACGCCAAAACTACTGAACCGATTTAAATGAAATTTGGTACACAGATAGTCTAGAGCCTGAGAAAGGACTTAGGCTACTTTTTAATTGGAAAAAAAAAAGTGTTGTAAAGGGTTGAAAAGGGGGATGGAAGGTTGTATGAAAGTATTGTCATTTTAAGAACTAGAAGCGTAAAATTTATTTTTTAGGCTGTTGATTACAAATAAATAAATATGGCATTCAAAGTTTGTAAAGATGTTACCTTAAATTTAGTGTTTGTTACTCAATCACACAAAAACTACAAAACGGATTTGGATGAAACTTGGTACATTGGTAGACGGTAACCTAGATTAGCACATAGGATACTTTTCATCACGAAAATATGTTCCCTTGCGATGCTTTGCACGTTTGCACGTTTATTGGGAAGCCGTCTGGTATACCGTCACCAGATGGCGCTGACACTAATTCTTAACTTGATTACACTATTTCCGCGGGCGAAGCAATCCGAATTCTTTAATTCACATCCATATCCATATCCATACTAATATTATAAATGTGAAAGTGTGTTTGTTTGTTTATTTATTTATTTGTTTGTTTGTCCGGCTTTCACGTCGCAACGCAGCTATTATATGGTATGGTTTTTGTGTGTGGAGATAGTGAGGAGGGTAGAGAGTGACGTAGGCTACTTTTTACCCCGGTAAAACATTCCCATGGGAAGATATCGATGTTTTGTTCCCTTTGACCACGCGGGCGGAGCCGCGGGTACAAGCTAGTCTTAAAATATGTGTAAATAATTTTGTTTCAGTAAAAGATCAATAATGAAGGATCTAGTAGCCCACGTGTGGGACGGCAGCAGTGGGCAGCCGCGGCGCTGCGGGCGCGCGCTGGCGGCGTCCGCGCACGCGCTGCGGGCGGCCGCCGCGCGCGCAGACGACATGGTGCAGAGGACAGGAGACCGCTTGCAAACCGCCAAGGTACTGTACTGATACCAGAATAGTACTACGGTATACCTTGTCACAAGGTTAACAATGCATCTAGCCCACGTGTGGGACGGCAGCAGTGGGCAGCCGCGGCGCTGCGGGCGCGCGCTGGCGGGCTCCGCGCACGCGCTGCGGGCGGCCGCCGCGCGCGCAGACGACATGGTGCAGAGGACAGGAGACCGCTTGCAAACCGCCAAGGTACTGTACTGGTACCAGAATAGTACTACGGTATACCTTGTCACAAGGTTAACAAAGCATCTAGCCCACGTGTGGGACGGCAGCAGTGGGCAGCCGCGGCGCTGCGGGCGCGCGCTGGCGGCGTCCGCGCACGCGCTGCGGGCGGCCGCCGCGCGCGCAGACGACATGGTGCAGAGGACAGGAGACCGCTTGCAAACCGCCAAGGTACTGTACTGGTACCAGAATAGTACTACGGTATACCTTGTCACAAGGTTAACAAAGCATCTAGCCCACGTGTGGGACGGCAGCAGTGGGCAGCCGCGGCGCTGCGGGCGCGCGCTGGCGGCGTCCGCGCACGCGCTGCGGGCGGCCGCCGCGCGCGCAGACGACATGGTGCAGAGGACAGGAGACCGCTTGCAAACCGCCAAGGTACTGTACTGATACCAGAATAGTACTACGGTATACCTTGTCACAAGGTTAACAAAGCATCTAGCCCATGCGTGGGACTGCAGCAGCACAATGCACCCCCTTGTCACAAGGTTAACAATGCATCTAGCCCATGCGTGGGACTGCAGCAGCACAATGCACCCCCTTGTCACAAGGTTAACAATGCATCTAGCCCATGCGTGGGACTGCAGCAGCACAATGCACCCCCTTGTCACAAGGTTAACAATGCATCTAGCCCATGCGTGGGACTGCACCAGCACAATGCACCCCCTTGTCACAAGGTTAACAATGCATTTAGCCCATGCGTGGGACTGCAGCAGCACAATGCACCTGTTGCTCAGACAGAAACAATACTGACTACTTACATAGTCAAATCAAATCATATCAAAGTCAAAGTCAAATAATTTATTTCGCTATGAGGTGATTAGACACGCTTAACGAAAGTCTAGGTAACTAACTAAAAACTACTTACACTACTAACTGATCTATATAAGGCAAAGGATTAGCTATTGATTATTGAATGAATAGCTAATCCTACACAGGTGCCTAACTTGCCTTAGGATAAATTTACAATAATTACCTACCACTAAGCTAAGCTCTAAGTCACGATAGACTATCTATATGGTCATCGGCTTTAGGAAGAATTTACAATATTCTTATCCTATGCCCTAGTGTAGGCCGAGAGAGAAAAAAGCCGGAGGAAAAAACGTCGGTACTCTTTTAAAATTCAAATTAATTTTTACAGAAAAATGTACAGTATGACCATGACATGATTAGGACAAACACGAGACAGCCAATCGTGTATGCCAAGAATCACCCCATATGCCACTGGTATCCTTTGTCACAAGGTTAACAAAGCATCTAGCCCATTAGTCCATGCGTGGGACTGCAGCAGCACAACGCACCTGTTGCTCAGACCTCGAGCTCAATTTTTTAATCGCTCGCCTGCGACTCAAATTCGTTAAATATAAACAATACTGACTACTTACATAGTCAAATCAAATCATATCAAATAATCTTACGTCGAGAAAACCAAATGAAACGCTAGTTAAGAAAAAATAAAAACATACCGACATAGCCAAGTTCCTTATTTATATTATCCTGTGAAAATTTTCAAAATCCTTTCAGTTATCGTGGTGGGAACAGTATAATACTGAACGTCAATTTTGTGTAGGTATTATCTCTTAAATGTTCTCTTAAGGGTCGCAATACATCTATGACAGACTTGGAGCGTTTATGTTCGTTCTCTTTTATAAGTTGACTAGCTTTTACCCGCGGCTCCGCCCGCGTGGTCAAAGGGAATTAACAATGAGTTGTTTATCATACATGACACATTTGTATAGTGTATAATTTGTTAGCGAAATTCAGAACTTGCAAATGAATTTTACTAACGCCATCTATTAACAACATCCGGAACTAATTATCTAGCAAATAACAAAACATCGATATCTTCCCATGAGGATGTTTTACCGCGGTAAAAAGTAGCCTACGTCACTCTCAACCCTCCTCACTATCTCCACACACAAAAACCATACCATATAATAGCTTCGTTGCGACGTGAAAGCCGGACAAACAAACACACTTTCACATTTATAATATTAGTATGGATTAATTTTGATGCTGTTTGTTTTATTAATATTATAACCGAAATGTGATATTTGTTCCTCAGAGCGCAGAAAGCACACCTCGCAAGCTGTGGCAGTGGTTCCTGACGGACCCGGCGAGGCTGCACGCTGCCCTCAAGCACTAGCGCCACTAGGACCACTAGTGCCACTAGCACCACGCCACTAGGACCACTAGTGCCACTAGCACCACGCCACTAGGACCACTAGTGCCACTAGCACCACGCCACTAGTGCCACTAGCACCACGCCACTAGGACCACTAGTGCCACTCACTAGCACTCCGCCACTAGGACCACTAGTGCCACTAGCACTACGCCACTAGGATCACTAGTGCCACTAGCACTACGCCACTAGGACCACTAGTGTCACTAGCATATCGCCACTAGGACCACTGGCGCCACTAGGACCACTTACCATATAATGTTAAGTATTATGAAAATAGTACTGTTTAGTTTTATTCTTATGTACTAAATAGTATAAGGAATATCAGGGCACAAGTATGAATTTACTTAAAAGGTTGCCCCTGTGTAACAGTGTAACAATAGTGTAAGGATATAATAATATGTAAAAATATTTTTGTTAAGAAATATTTTCTAAGTTACGACCCATAAGCGTCCGACTGTTGGTCACGGGTTTCTCCGCACAGCCGCAGCTGAGGTCTAGAGCATACTTCACCACGCTGCTCCAATGCGGATTGGTGGAATGGTTAGTGGCCAACCCAGTGTCGGATAACGTTTTTGAAGATTGTCTTACAATTGATGTAATGCCCTCGTTAGCACGGACTCACCCATGAAATGTACATACCGACCGCGCCCGACGTTGCTTAATTCGGTCTATCACGTAAGATCGACGCGGGCCATAGTGCTGTAAGTTGCTGACAGTACGTAACGAAATTTAAGAATCAATTTGTAATTCTTGTATAAAGCTTAGAAAAGGGTTTAATAAATTTCGTGTTAATTTTAACATATTTGTTTTATTTAAAAATCCTTACATAAAAAGAGTACAAAATAGGTCTTAAACTATAATAAATAATAATAATGATCACAAAATTCATACTGCCATTGAGTAACACTGGTAAAATAATGACAAATGATTAAAAAATCTATGGTATAGAGATTTAAAAAAAAACTTTGTGATAGTGGAATTCCATCCATTTCATATTTCAATAAATTTTATTTACAACACATTGTTAGTACTAAACTTAGCTGGCAGTCTGTATTCACAACCTTGTAGCACCATTTACGATAATCTCGCTATCTAATATTAAAAATCAGTGTTTTTTTTTGTTTGCGTAGTTGGCACGCTAGTATACCGTTCATCCGAATACAATGAATCTTGTGGTGCAATGCATTAAGTCCCTGAGACGTTCAAAGGATATTTTTATCCTAAATTAAGGAGGTTCCCTTGGGATACCAGATGACAGTTTGAAATATTGGTGCCGTGCGAGTAAAGTATACAGTCTGTTACTCTTTAGTGTCGTAAAATAAGGAGGTTCCCTTGGGATACCGAATGACAGTTTGAAATATTAGTGCCGCAATGTCCACGCGAGTGAACTATACAGTCTGTTACTCTTTAGTGTCGTAAAATAGGGAGGTTCCCTTGGGATACCGGATGACAATTTGAAATATTGGTGATGTAATGTCCACGCGAGTGAACTATACAGTCTGTAACTCTTTAGTGTCGTAAAATAAGGAGGTTCCCTTCTATCTTCTATCTTCCTCTAATTCTATCTACCTGCCCTATCTATGATGTAAATCATTAATAGATACTCTTTCATTTAGGTTATATCCCTGTTTTTGATCCATCAGTTTTCCTCTCTATTTCTATAGGCTGGTATTCTCCTGCTTTTCTCCATATCTCTGACTGGTCGTTTGTATCTTTCTCCATCTCTCTCAGTCTCTGCTGCAGGTCCCGTCAGTCCCACGTGGGCCTGGGTATCTTCCGCAGCAGCGTGTCTTCGGGCGATATGTGTATAGGGTTGTTAAAGTCCAATTCGATGTGTTCCGGGATCGAATCCAGGTAAATGATGTGGTCATGTCCATTTTTGTCTGGAATAAATAAATAATACAGTGGACTAACAACAATTTACAATTATACAGTGGACTAACATTGCTACAATTTAGCAAGCGTTTCCTCTAGTATTGGGAGGGGTTAGACTTCACCCCTTAGGTTATAGATCACCTTGAAAATTTTGAAAAGAGTAACCATCGAGTTTCTAGCCGTGTTCTTCTCGGTAGCATGAACTTTGTGAATCGGCGGTAGATACAAAAATGTTATGATGTTCATTAAGCGTACATACAAAATACTATATTAATTAAAAAATAAATGAATTTGAATTTGTATAATTACGACCGAAATACAATTTAAGAAATTAAATGTCACTTGCTGTATCGGTGAAGGACACATCGTGAGGAAACCTGCAACCTGAGAGTTCATCATATTGTTCTCGAAGGCATGTCATGGTCATCATCATCACAACCCTTTTTCTTTGTCCCACTGTTGGGCACGGGTCTCCTCTCGAAGGCATGTGAAGTCTGCCAATCAGCACTTGGCCGGCGTGGTGCACTAAGGCCTAATCCCTCCCATTCTGAGAGCAGACCCGTGCCCAACAGTACAAAGATAGGGTTGTGATGATGATGATGACCGAAATACGGTAGCCGACGCGTTCCTACTAACCCGTGAAGTTCAGCTCCGCAATGATCTGCTCCAGACGGCTCGTGTCCAGCGCCGCGTGGACGGTGGCGGGCGCGCGCAGCACGCTGCGGCGGTAGCGCGACGAGCGCGACGAGCGGGAGATGGTCACCGACTCGTTGCTACTAACCAGTGAAGTTCAGCTCCGCAATGATCTGCTCCAGACGGCTCGTGTCCAGCGCCGCGTGGACGGTGGCGGGCGCGCGCAGCACGCTGCGGCGGTAGCGCGACGAGCGCGACGAGCGGGAGACGGTCACCGACTCGTTGCTACTAACCAGTGAAGTTCAGCTCCGCAATGATCTGCTCCAGACGGCTCGTGTCCAGCGCCGCGTGGACGGTGGCGGGCGCGCGCAGCACGCTGCGGCGGTAGCGCGACGAGCGCGACGAGCGGGAGACGGTCACCGACTCGTTGCTACTAACCAGTGAAGTTCAGCTCCGCAATGATCTGCTCCAGACGGCTCGTGTCCAGCGCCGCGTGGACGGTGGCGGGCGCGCGCAGCACGCTGCGGCGGTAGCGCGACGAGCGCGACGAGCGGGAGACGGTCACCGACTCGTTGCTACTAACCAGTGAAGTTCAGCTCCGCAATGATCTGCTCCAGACGGCTCGTGTCCAGCGCCGCGTGGACGGTGGCGGGCGCGCGCAGCACGCTGCGGCGGTAGCGCGACGAGCGCGACGAGCGGGAGACGGTCACCGACTCGTTGCGGGTCAGCAGGGGCAGCGTGAACGTGCTCTCCGATAGCGGCGTGTTGTCTGGACCGAACTCCTGTTGAGGGTTAAGTCAGTTTAGTGCAGGATGGATGGAGGTAGAGGAATCGTATGCGACTGTGTCTTGTCGCCTTAACTGAGTCTTGAATCAGGCCGATGTCTGATTGAATCATATTACGTCAATGAACGAAATCATAACATGAGTGAATACGTGAAACAAAAACATTTGATCCCGTCTTACGAAAATCACGCTTGGATATTATATTATTTTATGCTTCTAGTTCTGAAAATGACAATACTTTCATCCCCCTTTTCAACTCTTTACAACACTTTTTTCCAATTAAAAAGTAGCCTATATCAGGGTCTAGACTATATGTGTACCTACCAAATTTCATTTAAATCGGTTCAATAGTTTTGGCTTGAAAGCGAGACAGACAGACAGAGTTACTTTCGCATTTATAATTTAGTATGGATTTTACTGGATAGGAATTGCTCGTTTCCCCCTGAAAGTGAGGTGAAAGTATCTCACCAGGCACTTGCCGCTGACGCAGTAGGAGGCGTTGCGCTTGCCGCACGCGGTGCCCAGCGGGAACCAGCCCTCGTGGCCGTTCACCAGGTAGAAGCGGTGCGCCACGCGCTCGTCCTGGCACGCCACGCGGCACGACCGGTCCGGGTCCTCTGCGGAGAAGGAGATAAGTATGACATGTGTATTTTAGAGAGGATACTGGCCAACTGGGCCAGTGAAAGGGTTTTTGGAGAAAATAGAACGAAATAGAAATAGATTTATTAAGGAGATAATGACATCTTTTCGAGAGGAGACCCGTGTACAACTGGGCCAGTGAAAGAGTTTTTGAAGAAAATAGAAAGAAATAGAAATAGATTTATTAAGGAGATATGACATCTTTTCGAGAGGAGACCCGTGACTGGGCCAGTGAAAGGGTTTTTGAAGAAAATAGAAAGAAATAGATTTATTTACACCAGCGAGCACAGCATTACAAAAATATAAAGAAGAAAAAAACAATAGTACAAAAAAAGAAAAAAGGTCTTAAAAATAATAGGACTTAAATTATAACAGAGATACAAGTTTTTTTGTTTGAAGCGTAAAGTAGAAATTGTACGGCGACCGTTAACACGGCCCCGGCAGTCTAAGAAATTCTACCGCGAAAAATTGGTAGCTCGGAGATCATGTTGCAACTGAGCGCCAAAATATCTACTACTCTATTTAAGAGTAGTATTAGTGGCTTCTAGGAAGCGGTGACAGCCCAGTAGCCCAGTTCTTTACCATTACCAAAGGGGAGATTTAATTTCTTAAAGCGTAATTGGTGCGTGTTGCTTGGATTTAAACCCGGATCGCTCGGGCCAGAGGCGAGATCGATAACTTCTATTCGAGGGCTGTCAATACTTAGAAATATGCATATAACCTATGCATATAACATACCCTATATACCCCCATAGATATAGATACCATAGATTAGGAGGACCGACCCAAAAAGAAATAGGAAATAGGCGTAGAACAAGAAGAAGATGCTTATAACATACCCAACGCTGGCGATATCTGCATGCCGAGGCCGGAGAGGCGCGCCACACGCTCCTTGTACTTGGAGCACACCATCGTCGCGTACTGGTACGGGGACTTGCGGACGGCGCAGCCCTGGAATAGAATAAAATAGAATAGAATAGATCAGAAATTGTGAGAGAGGGTGAGAATGGTATATAACAGGCATCAGAGGCGTTCTGGCGAGAGGTGGTCGGAGTTTAATTGAAGAAGAAATAAACAACACTGCGAGAAGGGAT
Source organism: Carterocephalus palaemon (assembly GCA_944567765.1). Taxonomy (NCBI): domain Eukaryota; kingdom Metazoa; phylum Arthropoda; class Insecta; order Lepidoptera; family Hesperiidae; genus Carterocephalus; species Carterocephalus palaemon. The sequence goes on along the minus strand of OX155655.1, from coordinate 2,049,241 downwards.
GCTGTAGGTATGACGAGTACCTAACCAACTTTAGATCCACGATCCGTTAAGAGAGGGCTTCTATGTTACCTGCTTAAACGCCTTGGCAGGTAGTATACATGCTGTAATATGTCTAAGACCTTGTCGTGTTGATGACGCAATAAAGATTATGATTTTGATTAAAGTCTGGCTTGTAGGAAAAAGGTCACCTTTGAGGCTCTGCTGCAATACTTATCTACCAAATGATGGCCACAAAACCATCATCGTGATATTTGTGAAGTGAATAACTGAAGACAGACTTTTTCTCTTTCTCAATATTCTCTGGTTGAATATTTGGCTTGCTAGACTTAGAACTGGTTACTTACTGGTCTGTTATTTGATGTGTCAGCGTATTAGAGTAGGGTCTAGAACTTCTCATTCGCGAAGAGATACCCGAACAGTGTACAGATAATTTATTGCAGCCAAGAGTTGCTCGAGGCCACGTCGCTCGACGGACTGATAACCGTTGGGTAGTAAAAGTCCTCGAGTGGAGACCGCGTCTCGGAAAACGAAGTATTGGCCGCCCCCCGACGAGGTGGACTGACGACCTGAAGAAGACAGCGGGAAACCGTTGGATTCAGAGGGCGCAGGATCGGGAGGAGTGGCGACGATTGAGGGAGGCCTATGTCCAGCAGTGGACCCTAAAAGGCTGATGGATGGATGGATGGAAGAGTTGCTCACCAGGTCCGGCCTGGTGGCGTCGGGCCGGCACAGCTGTATGGAGGCGCTGGGGCGGGTGACGCCGCGCACGAGCCGCACGCCCGCGCCCGGCGTGATGCAGTGGTAGTGGCAGCCGCTGGCCGGCCGCCACTGCGCGCCCGCAGCGCGCCGCCACGTGCCCGAGCTCTTCGGCCTGAGGACAGACCGTATACGACATCAAATATATCTATATATATAAAAGGAGAAGGTGACTGACTGACTGACTGACTGACTGACTGACTGACTGACTGACTGACATATCAACGCAGGGCCTAAACTATAAGGGTTAGAAACTTGAAATTTTGCACAGGGGTTCATTTTATAACGTAGGGAGCACTAAGAAAGGATTTTTGAAAATTCATCCCCTAAGGGGGTAAAACGGGGGTGCAAAGTTAGTATGAAACTGCCGTTTTTGAAGTGAAGTGGGCAACGCGAACGCGGGCAGACGTCGTTAATGAGTCTAATTTTACGCGAGCGAAGCTGTGGGCGTCCACTAGTTATAAATACTATCGTACTACACGCCGAGGTCTGAAGTTTCATCCACACCGAATCGACTCATGGCCTACTACTACCGTGGGTTTCTCGCGGTCTTTTTACGGCGAACTGGTCTTCTGTGGAATGAGCTTTCGACTGAGGTTTTCCCTTCAAGCTACGACATGGAGCGCTTCAAAAAGAGTGTAACGCTTCCTTCAAGGCAAGCAACGCACCTGTGATACCCCTGGTATCGCACGTGTCCATAGACGACGGTGACCACTTACCATTAGGTGGCCCGAATGTCTGTTTGTCCGTCTATGCTATAAAAAAAATCATGGCCATTTTCAATTTAGTGAATAAGAATCGCAAATAGAGAGACAGAGAGATCTTTGGAAGATACTGGTGTTAGCATATCCGATATCGGCCAGTCAGACATCCCTGTAAAGAAGACGAGTAGTTACCCTTACAGTAGGATGCGGAATTGCGTTTTCCAGCGTTCAAAAAGTTTCTGTTCCTCCTGCACTTTTAATCCAATGTAAGGAAGTTTTCTATTGTCGCAAAATGCATCCGCACAGTTTATAACAATAAAATTTATAAATATAACATTACTTATGGAATGATTCACGGTAAGCGCTGCTTCAACGCCACTTGACGATGCAATCACATCGTACGAAATGGCGCGGCCTACACCTCATGCCAAAAACATAACTTCTAGGACGTCTTGTCCTCAGCGCTCAACAACCGTGCATTCGTTATGCTGGTAAGTATGGTAAGTCAAAGGTATCTCACGTGGAGCGCGGCGTGGCGGGCTGCCAGGCGCCCCACTCGCAGTCGTCGGGCCGCAGCGAGAACTCCGCCTCTGCGGTGCTCTTGCACGTGAATTTCTGGAACCAATGATTGATCAAGTGGAAAAGAGGAATATCAGTTGTTCGCAAATGGCACGTTTCGTTGACATTATAATCTGGTAGAATACGTCACTTACTGACGCGAAATAAGCAAAGGGATGCCCTTTGGTTTTTTTCACGTTATTAAGATTTATTGTGCTATTTGTATATGTATCTCATATTATATCTACGCTTTTTACACTTCATTTATATCTATGAGATGAAGAATCGGTATCACAAATAATCTATTATCTCTAAAAAAAATCTCTATATTTTTATTATTTTCATTTCTTTTCCACCACCTGGTTGCCTAACTGTTTATAATAATAGTATAGCGCTGTTTGGCGTTGAAGATGCCGGAATTATGCATAATGCTTTTGTATGAAAATCCCACATAATTTGACATCGCTACCACATGTGAAAGAAGAATAAAGCCCAAGCTCATTTACCTGACAGACTCCGGAGATGCAGAACATGGGCGAGGCCCTGGAGCAGGCTGTCCCGTCGGGCAGCGTCCAGCCGCGCGACTTGTACCCGCCGCCGCGCGTGTCGCACCACACTGCGCATGCGCTGCTCACGTCTGGAAACCAACATCTGCGCATTTGCAAGGTCTTTTTTTTTAACTAGGGGGAAATCTTCGCAAGATACCCGACCGCTGGGGAGGCCGAGGTATGAGAAATTTTTACTAACTAAAACCCTCTCGGGTTATGGATTTTAAATTGTATTCTGGTGTGTCTGCACCCGCAACATATGCATTAAACATGCATTAAGGCTGCCATGCATGGTCAATGCGAGCACCCATAGACAGGAGGCGCAAGGTATGCGTCGAGGCGTCACGGTAGCAATGCGCAAGCGATTCCATAGCGTCTTACTTACCCTGAGGATGCCTTGTTTGTATTCATTAATCGCGTGTGCATGTTTCCTGTGTAGGAGGGAGGTGCTGCGTGCATACACCACCTTACATTTTGTTGCAAAGTAGATTAATCTTTGGTTTGTAATAATGGAGTTCCGCCTGATACAATTAATTATATGTTCAGATATTTGCAGTATCTGCTCTTCTAGTATCTAGAAGTGGCTGAAGAATTCCATCCTACCAGTAATCACAGTGTCTCGTACCTTCAGCGTCGACCCGCTGCAGGCCGGAGCCGATGAGGTCCGGGTCCACCTCCCGCGCTCGCGAGCAGATTTGGTCGGCGAACTCTCTAACTGTCATCCGCGGGACGTTGCTGCACTGTCATACAAATGTTCCAAAAATCATCACAAACATGTCTCTTTAATTAGGTTGCTATACACACGGCCGTATATACCGGCCGTAAGTACGGCCGTGTGCGGGTTGCCAGACCATCCATTTTCAAGTACCACTATTTTACATCGAAATGGGACGAGAGGCCATCGTCCGCCAGTTCCACCACGCTGGCCAAGTGCGGATCGATAAACTTGAAAGTTTTAGGGAGTATTAAGGAAAACTCTTAGGCATGCAGGATTTCACATAAGGTGATATTTAATTTAAAATAACTTACAGTAAAGTTAACATAGAAAAGTTGGGTGCGTTAAAATGGGATTTCAACCCGAAAACTTTAGTAAGATCTCGAGATTCAGCCCTTCGGCTAGCACCGCTTATATTGGTCAACAGGTATTTCCACTGATTACAATATCATTAGTATCATAAAACAGACACCTACTGAGCTGGAATACGTTATTTCAGAACTATATTTCTGAATGGACTAAAAGCAAAAAAGCCTAGAAGAGCAGGATTACACTTAAGGCTTTTTACAGTGTTCATTACCTGGTGTGCGTGGCAGGACTGGTATTTTTTGTCGTATCCGATGCAGTGACTGTTGTCGTGTCTGGAAAGTAAGAAGAGGGTTTAATTACCAATCAGTGGATTACTTCTTTCGAACTCCTGTTGTCGAAATAGAATAGGCTAGGCCCATTGGTTGCACCCTTATCAATTTATCATTCGGCGAATTTTCGGAGCATGTTTGTCTATATTGCTCTATATCGTATAATGCAGAACAATATAATCGGGGTAAACAGTTGCCCTTCTATGAAGCAATTTATTCGGTATTCGGGCAATTAATGCTAATATTTTATGAGGCAGCTAACTTGGACGACTTACAAGGCGTGAAGGCGTGTTTAAATCAACACCTGAAAGAGTACTGGGTAATACGCGACCAGCGGCTGGTTCGCTGGACGATTAATAGGGTAATAATATAACGATTAATACATTCAACCCAGCTCAGCTTATTACACAGTAAATGCCATATGAGCTAAGCTGGACGATTACTAGGGTCAGCGTACATTCAACCCAGCTCAGCTTATTCCACAGTAAATTTTGCCAATACTGCAGGTGCTGGGTTCCTCATTCAGTGGCTTGGTGCTCGGCAGAACTGGCGCCTGCACTATGGGTGCTCGTGTCTGCATCAAGTCTGCACCTCAGCCTCTTGCACAGTGGACCCCGTACTATTTCGAGTCTGCGAGGAGATACCCAGAGGAGGAACCCATATTTACCTAAGTGCACGGTGGATTTCGTGTTTGTTTTGCGAGTGCTATCTGCACCCATATCTTTCAGAGGCAGTACTGTGTTTCCTATGGTCTGAGGGTAATTAACCAACCTCGGCCTATTGCAGCGCCGCGTGGCGACGGCGACTCCGGCCGCGGCGGGCGCGAGCGCGTCGTCCAAAAGGCAGGCGGACGCGCACTCCGACCAGTGAGACCAGCGGCCCCACGAACCGCGCTGGATGGTAGACCCCGCGCGCTCCACACACTCGCCTCCACGACAGTACTGAAGACAGATATTGAACATAATATATCATAACTACGAGTCTAATAGTGTACAGTAAAACGGGGTGAATAGGGTACCAGGGGTGAATAGGGTAGGAACAGAGATTTTTGTTACAGAGAGAAAAAATTGGGACAATTTCGTGCAGACATCCTAATCTCTAACTCCAGAATAACGTCCTTACCATATCGTCACCGCATCTCGTGCCTTCCAAAGCCGGATGAGAGGTCCAAGTGTACCTTTCCCGCTGGCAGTGCAGATCTCTGCAGATGTCTTCTAAGTTCTGAGCCCCGGAATGCCGACTGCCTCGACCGTACTTTAACATACCTGAAATTTATAAGTGAATCTTTGACATTATCAATCAAACTACTGATTGTTGCAGTTTCCAAAACGTTGAGACTGAAGATAGCATGTACTCTTGGTTTTGAGTTACGTTCAAGTAGTTCTTTATTAAGTGGTATTTCTGGTAGTCTCAATAGCCCAATGGCTCGCGTCGATTCAATGTGATCGATAGAGTTAAGCAACACCGGGCGCGGTCGGTTTGTGGATGGGTGACCACTAATGGAGAAATTTCATGGGCCCTACCGTGCTTCGGAAGGCACTTTAAGCCGTCGGTACCGGTTGCTTCCAATTTTAAAAACAACCGTCAAGCCTTGTCGAAGACTTATGGCATAAGCACATTCGACACTCCACGATTACGCATTGGAGTATGCTCTATACCTGACTGTGGGAGAGATCCACCCCAGTGGTCTTTGAATTACTTCAATACACGTCATGCATAATTATGTAGGTACCTAGTTCTTTACTATATGCAAGTATTCGGCACAAGTTACAATAACTTGTGCAAAGTTAGTTGTGCCAACTCCAACTATAGTTCCACAAAGCTTAGTCTTCACGACGCTTCTACATATTACTCACAGTTGCTACTCACATTGCTGATCTGCGTCAAATCGCTCTCCCGGCAGAATCCCTTCAGCACTGTGATCGAGCTGACCCGCAGAGTTACCATGATCCAGGAGACATCGGGATTGAGCAGTACTGTAACAGAGAAAAGACGTGTAAAGAATAATGTCGTGAGGCCACTTTTATGCTCTAGCATTTTCTATATATTGAAGAGGACTCACTCTAGAAACTTCTGCAAGTAGTTTCTGCTGCAGTCGGACCAGGTGATCTTGCCGCTGCCGAGGGTCGGGCTCATGATGTACGCGCTGGGGTCGCAGCCGTTGTCAGCCAGTGGGCCATCGTGGCGCATGCCTAGGCTGTGAAAAGCAGAGATTTGTACTTGTACTGTTGCCCTTGGTACACGGTTAGTGTAAATCAAGTTTGGTACAAAATTTGTGTTCAACCGTCCAGAGTTAAATATTCAGTGCCAGGCATAAAAATGATAGCGCAATATTAACAAGATATTGCATGAACGAGTGATCGTAACCATTAGCGTCCCACAGGGCACAGGTCCCACAGGCGTCACAGGTGTCCCACAGGGCACAGGTCACGTGTCTTCTCATAACTAAGAAGTCCTCCAGGACTTCTTAGTTAGAAGCACTGGTGGGGTATCCATACCCCACCAGTGCTTGTACGATCAAATTCAACTATAAGCACTTTCTGTTTCCTAACTTCATCAATCCACCAGCCTTTTGAGGTCCAATGCTGGAACACCACGCTGGCCAAGTGCGGATCGGCAGACTTCACATGCCATCGAGAACATTATGAAGAACTCTCAGGCATGCAGGTTTCCTCACGATGTGTCCTTCACCGTTATAGCAAGTCATTGGTGCGTGCCGCTGGGGTTTGAACCCGGACCGCTCGAGTGAGAGGCGAGTTCGATGGCTACTGGACTGTCACGCTTCTCAACTTACTTGTGCCCAATCTCGTGTGCGACGACGTAAACGCTCTCGAAGTGTCTCCCCTCATTGACAGTGCAGCTGCTCGTCACTGTGCACATTCCCGCAACTGGCGCGAGCCCTGTAAGCCATGTGAATAGAACTCTTAGAATTAATTTGTTTCATTTGATCACAACATTATGGGGCTAAAAACTACCCGCGTTTAAGACTTGTACTATTATGTATTCTGTGGCCATAGTGCGACCTCGCGCTAATGGTCGGGTAACAAAACATTCTTTATCTAAAATAGGTTTATTATTATTTTTTAATAACGCCAGTAGGTCAGTAGGTCAGGCTATTATAATATTACTTTACTAGTGGTCACCCGCAGCTTCGTTTGCGTGGAATTAGACATAACAATGGTTTCGTTTACACCTAGTAATATTATATAGCCTATGGCACTGCGTGAAGATGCAGCTTTCTAATGGTGATGTGATCGACAGAGTTAAGCAACGACCAGCGCGGTCGGTTTGTGGATGGATGACCGCTAGTGGCAAAATTTCATTAGTGCTTCGGAGGGCACGTTAGGCCGTCGTTTCTGGTTGTTATCGTGAAAACAATCGGTAAGCCATGTAGAAGACATTCGAGTGGCTTGAGAACATTCGACACTGGGTTGGCCACTAACCCCTCCACCAATGGAGCAGCGTGGTGGAGTATGCTATAGAACTCCCACAGATTTGTCTGGTAGGGAGGCTCGTGCCCAGTAGTGGGCGTCTATGGGTTGCAGCTTAGCTTTTTTTAATTTTTACTTACCTACAACTTGGCTACTGACTTTTCCATTCTTGTTGACTACATACAAGTCCAATCCAGTTAAAATCACTGCATGGTCCCAATGTAGAGGATCATTGTCACCCGGTGGATTTTCCAGTCTTTGCCAAGTGCAGAAATTGCTTAAAAACCTATCAATGTCATGAGGTCTCTTCAAATTTACCGGATCTTCATGTAAAATTTCAAGTCTTTTCAAAATAAAATTGACTGGTCTCCCCAGACTAGGATCATGATATATTAGTTGTACTGCATTAATCATCGCTAAAACAAATCTCACTAATTCTCTTTCAGTGTCTTTAGGAAAATTAACAGTCATATGTTTGTACAAATCCCTGTCTACGAACACAGCTGTTTCTACAAATATTGCAGACAGTATGGCTCTTTTTTTTCTTGTCTCTCCTGCAACCATATGCTTAACTAATCCGCCTATTGTTTTGTTAATATTAGCTAGTGATTCTTTTAATACATTAAGGTTGATATCTTCTAGTTCATTTACAACAATATCTCGTTTTCTCCTATGCTTTGTCCATACCCGTGAAGGTTTTGGCGTTACATCTTCAAGCTTTGTTTTTTCTATACATATACTATCATCGTTAATAGTATCATCTATTTGTCTTTTGACAACTACGTGTGGTTTGAAATCATCACTGTGAAATCTTTCCGGTAACGGGTGTATAAAATAGTAACTGTCATTTGACTTGACTAATCCTCTCTGAAATATAAAAAAATGGTATATCAGCACTTAATCACTAAAAGATTATTGCAAAACTAGCATGATTGGCGTCTGAATATACACTGGTATATGTTTATTAGATGGTATTTTTTCTACGTTAATTTGGATTATGTTATTTTTACAATGCAAAATAAAAAGTTCCCATAATAATATTGTCACGTCAAGAACAATGGTTTACATACAAATCTTTACTAACCACATCATTACATGCGTATAGTGCTGCATTATCGCTTTTGTAGTAACAACTATCTAACTCCTCGTCTGTGTGTGCATCTAACACAGCTTCAGTGCCATTAGACCATCTTCTCATCAGTAGGAACTTGGGGTCTAAAAATGTGTTTCTAGGACTCAATTTTATATCTAAGTGTTTTTTTAGTGCTATCAAGTCTTCGCTCTCGTAAAACAGAGATCGCTTTCGACGCTTCGGCTGCTTTAGATGCGCTACATCAAATTGTGCTTCTGAAAAAAAAAACTTACATCTATTACATTTAAGTCTTGCTTAAATGATGTTAATATCATTGACTAAATTTCAGGAGTAAAATTGCATAAATTTTGATCAAAATTAAATCACTCAATAAAATCAGGGTAGTTTTAGATTACGATTGAGGTAGGAGTTTAAAATATTTTTTAATTACGTATCTTTAATTGTTGTGCTCAGTTGTTATGCCTACTTACTGTTAGGATTCGCACCAAACAGGAATACTTTTTCTGATTCCGTTAGATGGTCCAGCAGGTGTTTCGTGTGTTCCTGTAACAAATAATGTTTTCTTTTAGTACCTCAAATCAAATTGTTCTCCAGTCAGATTAGGTACAGCCTCGACATAAAAATTTTGACAATAGCTACTATTCACACGGACGCTGGGCTTAATCGATGTTTATGTGTGGCTTAAGTTATGAGAGCGAGAAGTGTATATTGTTTAAATAGTAGTCAACGGCTTTGTTTCCTTGGAAATAATGGTTCAACGCTTGAAGATTGTAACTTAGACCATTCAGACCAACAGTATTCTTTGTGTTTACATTCATATTGTTTCTGTAAACATTGTTGGGGGTATAAATTATATTGTTCTTTCTCTTGCAATCTCTGGCTCCCGCTGTTTTTATAGCCGTCAATAGATCGTTGATAGATTAATTGTTTAACACTTTTTCTAATTTATCTTCGAAGTGGTAATGGGTTGTATTAAAGGTGATTGCGACTAAAATTTGGCTTCTGATGTTTGCGGTCGGCAAGGAGCTCGAACCGTCCATCCAGTGACCCCGGGAAAGACGAAGTTGTGTATGGGTGGGTGAGATGTTGACTTTTTTTGTCGTCTCGTCTGAGATGAGCCCGTTATACACAACGCCGGTGCTTTCTCGCAGAGATCCCGGAGCCCTCCACCCGCGCTGAGGAAGGCCACCGAGGGGGTTTTAGTGTGTAGTAGTGAATCCAACATTACCTGGCTTCGCTCCCATGATGTCCATACCTTATAATGGTTTCTGGAGTAAGGTATAGTTAAAATGAGAAATTATATCTTACGCAACTATGAGTGTCAGAACCACAGAACAAATAAGAGAGGTTCTGTTCTGTGGTCAGAACCGCAATATCATTTCGTGTAATAACAGCATGAACATAATAAAACAAAGTAATAATTCATTTGTTTAATTAACTAGATGTTATTCTTTTTTAATGTCTCTGTGGCTGCCTCATAAGAAATGCAATTTTGAGCTGAGACTTTCTACCTAAAATTACCAGATTTCTTTTGTTTCTGCCAGTTTGGCGTTAGAAGTGAAAGTTGATAATTTGTAAGATCGTATCTTTTGTTGTAAATCAACTTAATTTCATGTCGTCAAGCATGAGGACTTTCAATGAACATTGCCTTAAACTACTTCGCGTCGTTGCACAATCCGGAGATAGGGGTCAGAAGAATGCAGCGCTTACTTGACGCCTGTCAGACTGGCTGTATAGCTGGAGGATTGCCGTCAACACTGGAAATGGCTTAGTGAAGGCAGAACCTTTGTAGTTATGCTGTGCTGTACTGTTGGGTTATGCGCGATGAATACATGCATTGTACATTTCCTTAGCAAATCTTGGAGTGCTGAATCCTACCGAAATGTTTTTTTAAAGTAAGAATCTCACACACAAGTCTCGAAGTTCTGAAGCTACTTTTACACACTTTTTACACTTTTTCGCAATGTGTCCTCCGCAAAGGTAGGAAACGAGCCTTAAGTGCGACGGGGGGCGTGCGTGCGTAACATTGTTAGATGCATCTTGAGATCATTCTTATGAGATTAGCCTTATTGTTATTATGACCTTATTAGGTCTGTATAGGCTAGACAATCATTAGTTTTAGATAAGGCCATCTTCCAAATTATTTAATAACATCTCTATCTTCTATTATGAATATTATTACTGTGTGTATGAAACGTTCATACCGTCGACTGAGTAAAGCAGAGTCGGGCGCTTATAAATCAAGTCTTATAGCCATAAGTAGCTTTTAGTGAACCTTAAAACCATTCAGGCAATTAATTACAACGTAATTAATTCATCAATTAAACCAATTGCAAAACATCGCTTAAACTATCTGTGCACCAAAAGCATGATAATCAAATACTAAATTAACTCTGTCATAAATTTTAATAATGACCTGTATCCGAAAGTAATTAGTGTCGCCAAATATTATAACCAGCCGACCGTACTGAACCACGCACTGACAAATGACATATTAAATAATTCTGGTTTGCGTTGTGGTATGCCTTGGTAGTCTCAATAAGTACCTCTATTCAAACAATTGATAGGCAATTCGTAACGTAGTTTGCTTAACATTTTTTATGGTTATAAGATAGTAAAAGAGCTTGCAGCACCACCCATCCACTGCCGCCCATGACAACTGACTGACAAGACTCAAATAGGGACTGGGATGGTTAGTACTGAGTTTCTGTTATATAAATACATAATAATAATACATTATAATTTTCTTATACCTTTGTACACCTCTTTCTTTTTAATTGCTTTTTGTACTATTCTCCTGTATGTACATGAAAAATAAAATAAAAAAGACGTGTGGCACTCGGAGACTGCCGCGGTAAAGCTATTGCATAGCATTTTTTATCAACTTATGCAATTATAATTATTTATTGATTTTATTTATGCAGTATTTTTTGTCCTTTGTTTTTTTTTCTTTGATATTAATTCATGTTACACTTTTTGAGCGTGGTGACCGATAGGAAAACAATTTTTTTTCTTTTATTAAATAAATGAGAAGTTAATATTACATCAATGCCACCTAGAGGCGAGCTAAACGAAAAGTCATTGAAAGTTCTGCTATTCATCGATAGATGGCAAAACTAAAAAGTATCACCGCTGTGCCGGTCGGAGTGGGGGGTGTTAGGTTATTTTCGTTACGGAATTTCTGGATTCGGTCTCCACGCTCAAGGCCCGCGATAGAAGCTATGCAATAGCTTAATAAATAAATAATAAAATAAGCTGTCAAATCCTATGCCCTTGCTCACAGCCACTCCAATTGGTACACGGGGCAAACAATCAGAGCACAAACTTTACATTAACATTTACACAACGCTGTAATTGACGTAGCAAACGGTTACGCGTCTTACGCTAGGCTTATGTAATTAGCGCTGAGCAATTAACTAGCACTGTCGCCTATGAGAATTAACATGCACTAAGACATACCTGGCTGCAATGAGATTGGATTAGCGTAAGACTATAAAATGTGGTCATTGCTGCGACCCATAGACGTCCCACGACTGGGCACGGGTCTCCCCCACTGAGACTGCTGCGGGAGGTCTAGAGCATACTCCACCACGCTGCTCCAATGCGGATTGGTGTAGGCGTTAGTGGCCAACCCAGTGTAGAATGTTCTCAAGTCACCCGACGCAGTATGCTCTATGCTTCCCGCAGCTGTGTCTTCTCGCAGCCGTGTCTGTCCCGCAGTAGGACTTCAATGATGTAAATTTAAGTGTTATAGCTGATTTTGTTCAGTTTACAATTACCATTCCTTAACTACTTAGAATTCGAATACTGATTAGCTAATTAGAATTATAATATTTATTGGGGTTTAATGCTCATCACTTTTATCATGGTAGGTACTAACGCAACTGGCAAAATTAATGCATAACAGTAGCTTATTAATTGTCATAACATTTTGTAATCATTTGTACTAGGAACTACATTCGGACTTTGATTGATTTTTTGAACTCTCCATTTTGGTATATTTCTAACCATGTCTGTATTTTTAAAAGTATTAAAGAAAACCACTGGTTTCCAGTTCAAGGCACCTAACTTTTAAAATAAATTAAAACAACAGACAGCTTATTAGCAAATTATAGTCACAAAAAATTAGGGCATCTAAAACAAGCAGGCTGTTAACAAGATAAATAAATGGTCTAATTTTGGTCGGTGCTTTAATATCTCTTATGAATTGAACACGTGTCCAAATAATGGATACTGTGTCCATTTTAGTCAAACACATAGATCCGTTTTGGGTCGCAGAGCTCTCCAATATAAGGTACCAGTGCGTTTGTATTATATATTATTACTTACGAGGAAACCGGCTAACTGTTGGGAAAAGATTATACGGCAGGGCAATAGTTAAATGTAAAGTAAGTTTGGTTGGTCCAATCGAAGATCGTAAGCGAGATTTGATGATAATCTATATAAATAAAATGTTGGAAAGCGAATAACTCAAGAATGGCTGGACCAATTCGGCTAATTTATTTTTTATGTTCCTTATGTTCCACGGAAGGTTTTAATACTAAAAAAAAAATTAAAAAAAAAAATCCAAAATCTGCTCATTTATTTCCTCTAAGGCGGAACAAAGTCTCAAAAAATCAAACAGGCGTGTACCTAAGTCCACTATTCACGCATGCATCCATTCAACTTTCACACAGAGAATCCCGGAAAATCATAGTGGGAAAAACTTATGATGACCACGAACCTCAGCCATAGGAAACGACGTAGAAGTGAAATCGATACTGCATAATTACTTTGCTACCCACTTTTTTGAAAAATTGTGAATATGAACAATCTTAAATCGCTCTTAACTTGGACCACAATATGTGCCTCGAGAAATTCTACGTCGACCGCACCCAGCATAAACATAACTAATTGAACTCTGTATAGTTAGTTACATTGAACCGAATCGTAGCGAGTCAATGTTATGATTTATTGTGATCGATTCGATTGTGCTACTGTTTTTTGGCTTACGAGTTTATGATTAAATACTTTAGTTTTGACGCTGTACGTTCTCTGTTTTAATGTTCTTGTCAACTGTCATTATTCGTGACTATGAGAAATCGATTTCTTTATTTCTTTCTTCCTACAACAAGCATAATCCCAATGCTGGGATGTAATGATATTAACAACAGGGTTTTTTTTTAATTTCTTTATTTATTAGTTCAATGTCTCTAGTCGAACTTGAAGTTACAAGCTTACAAGCCTTGTTCTTTATTCTAAGCCTTTTGTTGAGTGGAATAATACGCTTCTTAGAAGCTAGTGAACGCCCGCGTCTTCGCTCGCGTGTTGAGACATTGGTACATACTAACTTGTAGTGTGGCTGCGTCGTTTATAGTTGCTAAGTAATACTTACCAATTGACATTACTTTGCTAACTCCGTAAACCCGTTGAACTCAAATGAACTCTATTTCTACATGTTATTTCGATTAAAATAACCCACAACCGTTGGGATTTAACCTTCCTATATTTTTGGCGGATTATTGCAAGGAATGTTTAAGCATAAAACGTTTTTCTAATAACCGGCCAAGTGCGAGTCAGACTCGTGCACGAAGGGTTCCGACCCATTATCTATAAAAACGGTAAAATATAATGTCTTTTGTATGGTCCCGTTTTACCTTTGGGTACTGAACCCTAAAAACCGTAGAAAGCGCGCTAATTTGTTTCTTTTCTCGAGTTATTTTGCACTAGTTCGACGTACATGTGTGTATCTCTAAATGCTTAAGCTAGCTATTTCTTTGTTATGTGATCAATAAAATTTGAACACATTACGAAGTCATGCTCAGAATGACGGAAACGTCATTAGCATTTAGTATAAATTATTTTTGCGTGCACCATTATGTGTTTTTGCTTAAAGATAATGTTTCAGGTACACTTGCCTGCAATGCATCGCTGTTATTTTATTTTACTCTAATGTTAGCATTTAATAGAACTATCCAGAGTAGCATAGAGGTATAAATCAGCACTGTTGTTTCTGGAGTGTTTTCTGGAGGCTGCAGCACTATGTTTTTCCGTAATTAATCATTGTTTTTCTTTTTATTTTCTGTAAATTTAACTAGTTAAATAAGATTTGTAGTTGATTTAGTGCTGTAGACCTCATTTTCAAAAATAAATATCTTCGTTTATTCATGTCTATATCGATGAATATCGATTAAATAATTGTTTAAGATCGATTCCATATTATATAAACACGGCTGCATTTCCCGAAGGGGTAGCTAGAGCAGTATTATGTCACCAGTTATTTTTATGGCCCACATAGGCGGTTAGTCTATTACCTATTAGTCTATTACTGTTGGGCACGGGTCTTCTCTCAGTATGGAAGGGATTAGGCCTTAGTCCACCACGCTGGCCAAGTGTGGATATATATAGTGAGCCACTGGACTGTCACCGCTTTATTTTTTCACGTAGTATGTTTTGTGCCAACATTGGGCACAAATCCATACTCCGAGGTATTATAAAACCTCAATAATGCTTAGCCCAACCGGGAGATCGAACGCAGGACAGGAGACACGCTTGCGACCACTAGGATGAACCACGAACACAAAAATTGTCTTGAATAGTATTAATTTATTAAGTAAGACTTTCTTGAACCCGAAGGTTATAGTCGTGCACACAACATTAGATCGATTAGGAAAGTGTACACGCGTCTTTACAGCATATTTGGAAGTGACCGTGATAAGTGAAGGTTACTGCCATAACAATGATTGATGTACACGAAATGTGTAACAGCTTGAGACAGGGGCGACCACGAGGCTGCCGTTGAAATGTATTACACCTGTTCAACGATTCGTAAAATTCTGATATATTAGATAGTAATAATTTGAATTTTAAGAGTCTATATTAAACTTATTATTATGATCTTATCCCAGTCCCTAATTGAGTCTTATTCAAAGTCAGTCACAGTTGTCATGGGCGGCAGCGGATGGGTGGTGCTGCAAGGTCGTTTGCTATCCTGTATCCATAAAAAAAAATGATAAAACTTAGAGGGGTTTATGCTTGTAGATCTCAGAGCAATGAGAATGAGACATTTATGTAGATTGAATAAATCTTAAAACAATTAAGAAAGTTTATTTTGCAGTTTATTTTTAGTTTAGTTTGAGTTTTTCTATTATTTTCGAACATTGGTAGAAAAGTGTTCCTAATTCCCTCACTTACATTTACAAACCAAGCGTTATTTGGAGTAGGTACCGACCTATAAAAATTTTAGTAAAACTGAAGTAGGTACTTATTGTCTAGGTTTCACGTAAAACACTATGTCGGATTTTGATGTTATTTTATACGCATTAACATTTGAATACCCGAAAAATTAAAAGGTTCGTTTAGGAGTCTCTAAGTAGAGTTTGTCCAGTAATGTCCATGAGGAAGGAGGATAGCAACTAAGTAAATATAAACGGAACAGCTGCAATGTTTTTTTCCACGCAAGCGAAGCTGTGGGCCTCCAGTCAACAACAATCATTAGAAAATTGTATCCAATACGATTACCAAACAAGTTCAATTTCAAAATCAATAAATTACCAATTGAAATATCAATTTGTACCAGCAATTTAAAATTGATTCTCATTTCTGTGCCACGAGGAATTTAAATATGCGTGTCGTAGGAGGTAATTACGAGTAAAAGGGTGCAAGTGTAGGCTTCCAGCTTCTATGGACAGTTGATGGGAACTGAGTATTGTAATATTTGGAAGTTTATAAAAACCTGCAATTTCATTCTTGGAAGTTGTCGGCATTCAAACTTCTTGAGCGAATTTCTCAATTAATTAAACAGGTGTCTAACGATAATCATTAGTGTTGGACTCCTACTCGTATCACATTCCAAGCAGTGTTGCTACCATGTTGATACCGAATACCTTTCGAGTAAATATGGTATATCTGAATTATTTAAAAGATTTTCTTTACATATTCGAAAATATGAGTTTATAATAGAACCCTTATTTAGTCGTTTATTCTTACAATATTGTCTATTACGTCTAAGGAATGTGTAAGTGGGTTTGTGTGTGTGTGCCTAGAGGAGTTAATCTTAAAAAAACTTTTTTGTAACTATATTTAATGAATAAATAAATATGAATTTGAAAACGAACAACCCTTCTATTTTGCTCATTAAGTAAATTCCCGTAAGAACTTTTTGTGCTTATAAGTAAATACTATCAGTGCAATGCCTCGGAGTGCCATAAACTGGTCTGAATGAAGAAAGTGAAGCCACTTTCCTCGGTCAGTTCTGGGGCGAACGGCCTATTAGATCGGTATGTATAGGATATCTTATCTATACTGGGTTCTAAATTGCTGTGCGAGATCTCGATGTTTGCATCTATATTGATCTTGCATTGATCTCAAGGAGATGCTGAGTTGGTAATAATTTGTTGGTACGAGTATCTGGCTTATCTATGAGTTTTAATATCGGAAAATCGATTAGGTTTTGGTGTTTTACAATTGCCATCAGCAAAAGTACTTATTTACATAAAATTTGCAAGCAGTTACATTGTAAGAAACCACATCATCACAACCCCCTACTTTCTTTGTCCCACTGTTGGCACGGGTCTCCTTTTAGAACGGGAGGGATTAGGCCTTAGTCCACCACGCTGGCCAAGTGCGGACTGGCAGACTTCACATGCCTTCGAGAACATTAGAAGAACTCACAGGCGTGCAGGTTTCCTCACGATGTGTCCTTCACCGTTACAGCAAGTGACTTTTAATTTCTTAAATCGCACATAATTCAGAAAAGTTATTGGTGCGTGCCGCCGGGGATTGAACCCGGACCGCTCGAGTGAGAGGCGAGTTCGATAGCCACTGGGCTGTCAGCGCTGTACTTACATAACATTAACAAAGTCATATCCATATTTCTTAATAAGAGAATGCGTTCAAAACTCAGAACTTTCTTTGGTTCGTGATCAGATATGTCATCTCTGCTTCGATGTTATTCTGGTAGCTAGGCCATAGATGTCCCACTGCTGGGCACGGGTCTTCCCCACAGACAAATCTGCGGGAGATCTAGAGCATACCTACTCCACCACTTAGAACCATGCATTACCTACCTACTAGTGTATATACCCCATGGGGAAAATACAAGCGTATTGATATGTCATGTCCATAAAGGTGATTTTCTCAATTCAGCTGACTGCTATCGTTTGTGATATTTTAAGATCGATTTTCGATAAGAATTCGTCTGTCGTCTCTAGTCCAATTCAAATTAATTTCAAGTAATTACTTACAGTTGCTTATAGTTTGCAATGCTGCATAATTATTGTGGCGGCTTAGGTATGTGAGCAGAATATTAGACTTACCTTGCAAAGACAGGTAAGTACTAGATCTAATTGGGAACCATTTTCGGTCCCTTCACTAAACCGGTAAGTAGCGAATTTAAGTGGTGCAGATTTTAGTTGTTTACGAGAAGGTAATATAGGCCTTTCGGTGGTATTTAAATTGTATCGGTTGCGAAGTGGCGTGCCTAAACCCCTTTAATTGAGACGGCAAATAAACTAGTCTTAACTAGTTATTTGTAATATTACTTTAGTACCTATTTGAAAACATATGTACTTTAGTATTTGAAATTTATTTTTTATTTATTAAAGATTAATTACATTATCTATAATGAGAGATTATCATAGAAGAGGAAAAAAAAAATTGAGGCAGACGTGAACTTCAAAAGAGAGAAAAAAAAAGTGGAAAAACTTATACACAAAATGCACACATACATACATACCCATTATAGTTTTAGGTGGTCCTAAAACTGTATATGTTGAAACACGTGGAACAAATATAAACGCAGCATTAGAGCAGATTATATATCCATACTAATATTATTATAAAGAGGAAAGATTTGTTTGTAATGTCTTCACACAAAAACTACTGGACCGATTTCAAAAACTCTTTCACCATTAGAAAGCTGCATCTGCACTGAGTGACATATGCTATATAATATTACTCGGTGTCAACGAAACTATTGTTATGTCTAATTCGACGCGAGCTGCGTGGGCATCCATTAATAATTATAAGGAAGTAGAGTCGTACAATTATTGAAATTATGAAGCAAGTTTCACATTCAGGATTATTTGTTTTTATTATGTGGTATTTGTACCTATAGGCTTAATGAACGTCGTTAATTTTTTTATCTACCCACCGCCCGTACACAAAGTTGACGCTACCGAGAACAATACGGCAAGAGTTCCTAGCAAGTTCCTAGCAATATATGTGTTGACAAACATCATGTACTCTAAATCTCTCCCTCTACAGTTGCGAAGTGATTCAATTTCGCACCATAACAATGTAAGAGGCAACAATGCTCAGCTCCCACTTATCGATTGACCAAATCGAGTGCGCTTGTTTGTGACTCGATTCTGATAATTCGGCGTGTCGAATCCG
Organism: Carterocephalus palaemon; assembly: GCA_944567765.1. Classification (NCBI taxonomy): domain Eukaryota; kingdom Metazoa; phylum Arthropoda; class Insecta; order Lepidoptera; family Hesperiidae; genus Carterocephalus; species Carterocephalus palaemon. The sequence continues at coordinate 2,030,424 of OX155655.1, read as the reverse complement.
TCTGCGGTATGGTTTCGACAATGTGTATTGTAGGTGTACCCAGTTTCGTCACATTTGTCGTTTCAGAGTTATTCTTTTGTTTTATAGACTAGCAACCCCACTGGCTTGACTCGAGTAGATTTTTTATTATTTTTTTGACGTGATGACGTCTTATAAATCGATAAAGCTGGCTGCACGCATGAAAAAGCGTGACTTATGCTCATGTTCCGCGGAAACGAGAGCGCGGAGCAAGCGATAGAGAGGCACGATCAACCTAAGCGTTCGGCTTGTGACGCACTAACAAACTAACCAACGAATGTTCTATTAACTATCTCAGCTAACTGGACTAACTCCTGTCCCTATTAGAGTCTTGTTCAAAGTCAGTCACAGTGGTCATGGGCGGCAACTGTTTCGAAATACTATTTTATCTAATTGCTCAAGTACTGAGGATCCGCGACTATTTTTGTCGAAATTCTCGCGCTTGCACGAATACTGGCCAAGGCCCGTAGTTCCTCAGATAGATATCTATATGCATGCTTAAATGTGTGTAATATAATAAGTATGCATAAAGGAAAGTTAAGTAATCAGGCCATGTCCTGTGTATGAACAAATCTTAACGAATAAACAGACGCGCCACGGGAAGGTATCTCTAGTCTAGGAATACGAGCAACACCAGGCTCTCTATTTTTAAAACCGCTCGCGTGACTTAATCGATCGCTACTCAATCTCGAGCAACTTGGGAAAAATCCGTATTTTTAAATCACTATAATGTGACAAGTGGTATTGAACACTCGATTGGCGGGCCAAGAGATAGACTAAGTAGTACGTTATTGTTTATATTTAACGAATATGAGTCGCTGTCGAGCGATTGAGTCACGCGAGCGATTAAAAAATCGCGTGACTTAATGGGTCGATTACTAATTGTTTTCATATAATAGAAACAATTCCTTACTAGTCTATCTCTCTTTCTCTCTCTTCAGCCCACATAAGTCCACGGTCATCACATAGGCCTCTCCCAAGGCACGCCACTGAGCCTGATCATCAGCTATCCTCATCCACTTGCTCCCCGCTGCCTTGCGCAGATCGTCGCGCCACCTAGCAGGACAACTACTAGTCTATGTAGCATAGTATATACTAGTATATAGCATGCCATCGATGTCATGGACGAGGTCAGCATATTGCAGATCGTCAAGTCCAACTTCAAGGATGAGGAAGTCTTAACAGCAAAGACGCTCCTGTACCGGTCGCTCGGAAGGATCGACCAGATGCCATCCCGCAGGAGGGAGGGTGAAAAAGGGATCCAGGACATCATCGATCTCCTGAAGGTGACTGATCCCGACGACGTGCCTAGTTTCGTGGCGAAGGACTTGAGTAAGTTACCGCCCGTCACGTTCGACCACGTCGATGTCACCAGGCTACTGAAGGACATTACGACCCTGAAGGCAAGCCTGGCAGATGTGGTGTTGAAGTTGGAGTCGTCCCAAGATACCATCGGGGACCTGCGGGCTGAAGTGGCGTCGTTGCGGAATGCATTGGCCGTCACTAGGTCAGAAGCGGAGGTCAACAACATCAACACGCGTCGCGGAGCACACGTCGCATCGCCATCGAGTTTCGAGTCAGCGAAACTCGACTCGACACCGATCGCTGTCCCCGCGCGAGTCAGCGGTAACGTAGCCGCCGCCCGTCCCACACCTCCCCCCTCGGAGGTGTCGCCTGTTGTAGTGACGTCAACGCCTCAACGTGACTACGCCGCGGCTGTCGCACGCCAGCAACCCGAAAAGCGGGCTACATTGAGGACTGAGAGTGGTAGCGGGAAAACCCGCAACGATCCCCCTCGTAGTGCAGTGCCTAAGCAACAGACTGACAAGGATGGTTTCACAAAAGTGGAGCGGAAGAAGAGAAGGCCTCCTTGTCGTAACCAAGTTGGCACTGCACCGACAGGACACAACCATCTCGTGCGTCCTGCAGTCCCAGTGACGTATATTTACGTCTCACGGCTCCACTTCACCACGAAGGCCTCCGACATCGCAGAGTACTTGGAGGTGAAGACGAAGTTCCGGCTGAGTGTCGAAAAGCTGGAAGCGCGGAAAGCAGTCGATTTTAACTCGTTTGTTGTCCGCGTTCCAACTAAACATCTGTCGACCCTCCTGGACGCAGAGCTGTGGCCGAGGGGTGTCGTGTTCCGCAAATATCGCGGACGTCGGCGGCCTCCGAGTGTCACCGGACCCGCGCCTGCTGGCGCGACTTAGAATTAAGTTATAATTATGTATGTTAGTCTATAAGGTATTTGTTTTATGGGCCTCGTGCCTGAAATAAAAGATTATTATTATTATTATTATTATTTATGTAATCCATCTTTTGGACCACCATTCAAGTATTTTATATCACTCTTTGCATTCTAGTCACTCATGAATACGGGATTGCTCCTGTCGATCGAGATATGAATCGTAAAATTTCGCTCTTCTAGCGGCGAGCGATTCAAAAATACATACCCAGGAAAGTTTAAGTGAGATGTGTAAAGACACAGAGACAAACTACAAATCCAGTCCCTGTGGACAACTTTTTCATTCTCAAAACGCATGATAACACATAAGATAATATGCGCACAAGCTTGTTACAGGACTCAAATATTTAAAATTTTAGTCTTTCCATGTCATGTATGCAAGTATTGTAGTTACGTAGGACAGCTGATCCTGAAGATATCAATTGCAACAATGATGCATCTTACCATTGTGTGCGAGACCGTTGTTACCTAATTACAGAAAGCTGCATTATCCAGTGCCCCAGGGTGAGGCAATGAACCTAAGGTTGTGTGACTGTGCTTTCTGCCACACAGATAAAATGAGTAGTTAAGAGATTAAATCTCAAGCAGAAATATGAGCTAAGATGGCTGCTGATTTGATAAAAATCCGGTTAAGTGCGAATCGTATTCGCACTGACCGGTTCTGTATCACCGAGCTAAATTTTAAGTCAAAGTCAAAGTCAAATAATTTATTTCGCTATGAGGTGATTAGACACACTTAACGAAAGTCTAGGTAACTAAAAACTACTTAAACTACTAACTGATCTATATAAGGCATTATTAATTAGGCAAGGATTAGCTATTGATCATTGAATGAAGAGCTAATCCTAAATATATAATCCTGATAATTAAGGTTAGGTAAGTACCTGAGCCATTAGCCATTATTTGTAGGACGGCATAAGCCACTGCGACCTGAAGAGATCTAATGTAACATTAAAAAAAAAATTGCCATACAAATGTATGAAGAATTTAAATGTTGTATCAATCAAAATACCTTTGGATTTTAATTGTTACCTTTTTATTATTTGCGATCACAATAACACGCATTTTGTTAAAATTTCAGGAGTCTAGTTATTTCCGGTCAAGAGATAGAGCCCTGTGGCAGACAGACAACGGAGGCATATTAATAGGGTACCGTCTGTCAACCTTTGGGTACGGAACCCTAAAAAACGGAAACTGTATGGCTAGGATTTGACGTGTTGTAAGTACTGTTTATTAAGCAATATTTATCCTAAAGAAATGGTGTGTTGCAGTGCGGCTATCATACTGTTGACATAATTCTCTAATCAAAAGCATTCTGATCAGATTAAGCCTAGACTCAGGTTGCAGCTGTTGGTGTAGTAAAAATATATAATTATATACTCGATAGTTCAATACTAATGTTTTCAAAAATAAATAATGCATTGAAAATATGGATGTTATCGGTTTTGAATTGAACCATGAATTCCGAGATAAACAATGCGTTCACGCGATCGTATTACTTACCTCACCTCAACATGGTAGAATATGATTGGATAAAAAGTGATAAAGACAGCTTCGTAGAACGCATTGGTCTTATTTTTGATGTTAGATAGCCATCGAGCTTGCACCACCAGCCGCTGCCACCCATGACACCTGACTTTCAGAGTCAGACAGGTGTCACGACTCTAAAAGAGATTGGGATGGGGTTCCAGTCAGCAGAGTTACATTCGTTGGTCATTTCGTTAGTCGTTAGTGATAGTTAGTCTTGTCAGTTGGTGTTAGTAATAGTCCAGTTAGTAATTGTCTATACCTACTAATATTATAAAAAGGAAACATTTGTTTGTAATGTTTTCACACAAAAACTATTGGACCGATTTCAAGAATTCTTTCACCATTTGAAAGCCGCATCTTCACTGAGTGACATAGGCTATATACTATTACTAGGTGTAAACGAAACTATTGTTGTCTAATTCCACGCAAACGAAGCTGCGTGTCCACTAGTAGGAAATAAATGCCAGTTTAACACGCGGCTTAAGTTCACACTTGTGGCATTAAATGTAGAAGTAAATGAAGATGATAGTAACATAGATAGACAAATATAAATAAAATAGTACCTAATATTAACAGTGAATATAAAGAAATATAGTACTGGAATACCTTCACTCTATTTCTATGCACATTTCGACAGTTCGAGTAGGAAAGGTTTCGTAATAGCATCGTACTCGGCGCGATGTGCCGTGAAACTAGTTTCAGCAATGATTGTTATGCAAAACACCAACCTTTATTACAAACGTTACCGGTTGTTGTGACTGCTAGAGCTTTTGTCAGTGATTGAGAGAAGAAACTAATACATACATGCCATACCTCAGTTAATAGAAAGCCGGCTTTATTTTAAGGTTTTTTTACGAAATATCAATTGTTTTTTGTAACACTGTTACATATTTACAAATCGTAGCTACCGGTAAATGATTTGTTGCGTTGTGATACACGTGCCAAGCCGTTGAGTGCGGTAAGTAAATTAATCTAAATATAACAACAAATTGTTCCATTGAGAGTTTCTCAAGCTATTGTGTACGAGTACGTGCGAAATGGTTGGAGACGATATGATGGGATTGTTCTAGCTTAAGGTCAAATATTGGGCAACTTTTGCAAGCTTGACATTAGATAAAGCTAGGACAATACATATTGGAACTCAACTGTGTATTGAACTGTGAGCTGAAGCGAAAGAGTGTTAACACAACCATTTCTGCAGTGTAAAATAATATGTATTATATTAGTTGAGTTATACTTAGGTACTGAGACTCAAATTAGAGTAATCAAGTTGTACGTCTAAAATAAAAGAATCGAATCGATTTTGTGAATTACGGCCCGTATTTCACAAAATCGATTCGATGTTAGAAATGATTTCTTCAAGAAAGAAATCGTTTAAAACATTGATTAGCCGTTTAGATGGTGTCAACATAATGATGTTAGCGGTAAACGCAACAATAAGGACAAAAACGTTTGCGCAAGTTAAATAGTTAATCGATACAGTTTCTTGCGCGTAATAGATAGACTTAATAGCAGCATCCACAGAACAGATGCAGCATCGTCGCGTGAGAGGAAGAGCGGGAAAACGTGACATCTGCATTCCCGCGCGCGATGTCGCTTAGGGTTTGTTCACAATCCGTTGTTTGTATACCATTTCTATATTATTAAGGTAATCTGACTAACTATTTTAATAACATGTCAGTCTGGTATTCCAAAAAGTACGATCCGTCAAAAGCTTCTAAAACAGTGCAGAGAGGAAGCTCTTGAATCATGGGTTAAAGAGCCCGGCCAATCTCACTCCAAAGCTCTGATAAGAGGCTATGACAGGAAATTATCTGATGAGCTACTAAAACTCAGCAGACCCAATATTAGAATTATAACTAGGGCACTCACAGGCCACTGCAAACTGGGAAGGCATATGCCCTTGCTAGGACTTAGTGCCTCTGAAGTTTGCAGGTACTGCCTGGAGGACCTAGAGAGTCCAAAGCACCTCATCACACAATGCGGTGCTCTTGGGCGCCTGAGGAGCATTCATCTAGGAGCGCACGAATTGCATCCAGATGAAATCAAATACATCACCATCGCCAAAGTCCTAGCTTTCCTCAAAGAAGCAGGAATAGATAGTGAACTTTAACTGGCTTTGGGCACAAACGATCAGTCATGGTCGAAGTGCCCGGAGCTGAATAAGCTCGAGCCAACAATTCCAAATAATAATAATAATAATAACATGTCAGTCAACCTGTTAATCTTTTACTCATACTTCATTCTTCAATCTCATTCATAAAATAAAAAATAAAAAAACGAATCCATTTTAGCTAAATAGTGTTTTGTCATGTTTATTCAAACTAAATTTAGAATTCGAAAGAAAGCGACAAAAAGCTTTATAGCTATAAAAGGTTAATTAATTTGCTATTAATAAGGTATTCTGAATGTTTTGTGTAGAAAGTTAATAGTACCTACCGTAAAGGTAATAAAAAAGGAAAAAAGTACGCAATTACTTTTATGTACCAGACTCACAGGCCCCTGGAAGACTATCACTGGTAAAACAAAAAAGGAGACAATTCCGAGAGAAAACCCAAGCCCAACAGTGGAACAAAGAAAGGGTTGTAATGGTATATAATAAATAATATATATTTGTATAATTAATGTATGTGAACGCGGCCTAACTTCCTCGCACCGGCGCGGGCGCATCCGCGGTGTCGCTGACCGCCGCGCGAGCCACTCGCGCGTTCTTACGTCACTCTGTTTACTTTAGTTTTTGCACGCTTCCCTTGACGCTGGATATAAAATATGTTCCGTTCAATAAGGGTTCAATTTCATAGTTGAAGTTACCGGCTTACTCACGTGTGATTTAAGTCGAAAATAGTCCGACTAGTTTCGATCTAGCGTGAACGCCGTGCCCGCCGCGAGCACATTCACTCCTGAAGATGATCATCGTAATAGATCGAAACTAGTCGGACTATTTTCGACTTAAATCACACGTGAGTAAGCCGGTAACTTCAACTATGAATACAGACACTCACGAATCGTTCAGTAATAAAAAAGGGTTCAATTTGTTATATTATATGTATATGTACTTATGTACCTATTATAAAATACTAGTGGAAGCCCGCAGCTTCGCTCGCGTGGAATTAGACTTTATTCCGCCTTAGAGGAAATAAATGAGCAGATTTTTTTTTGTTTAGTATTTAAACCTTCCGTGGACCTTATGGAACATACAAAAATAAATTAGCCGAATTGGTCCAGCCATTCTTGAGTTATGCACATACCAACATTCATTTTTATTTATGTATATAGATTACATATGTATCAGTGGATAATAATAATAACTCCAAGTATCTATATGATCAAACGAACTTCTAAAGTGAAGTTAAATCGATACAATACAGAGGTAAGTATTACACTAAAATTTTCATGTCTTTCACCAGTTTTGTTTAGGTTCCAGATCATACTTGCGTTCTAAATCAGCGAGGCACTTATTTTATCCATACTAATATTATAAATGTGAAAGTGTGTTTGTTTGTTTGTCCGGCTTTCACGTCGCAACGAAGCTATTATATGGTATTGTGGTGACGTAGGCTACTTTTTACCGCGGTAAAACATCCCCATGGGAAGATATCGATGTTTTGTTATTTGCTAGAAAACCACCACAAATTTGTCATGTATGATAAATAAGTCATTGTTAATTCCCTTAGACCGCGCGGGCGAAGCCGCAGGTAAAAGCTAGTATTTTTATAAATTGATATTAAAAAGTAAAAATACTAAAGCAAGCATTTTGGTGAAGTCTTTTTCACCCGTTTGACTCAGAGGAGAGAGTTCCAAGTTGGATTGAATCATCCAATCATCCTCAAAATGTTGTCAGCTACATAGATTTGAAGTAAAGGCTTTGACTTACGCACTAAACCTACGTATCTGTTGTTGCGCTAATCTTAAACAAGTCCATCGTAGTGAACACTGATTAGTGTGGTAATTCCTAACCGCACAGTTTCATCATATTATTGTGATGGCTCCTTTGATTAGGGTGCCCAGTCAATCACGCTCAGCCATGGATATTCATCGTGATCGCACGCCAATCAGTTGCGCAACTGATTATTTGACGTTGGGATGCTGGGTAAGATTTTGTGGGATGCATCATTGCAGATGGAAATTTCGAAACGTTCTATATTGTTATCTTATGACTCACGTAACAATATCTATATATATAAAAGGAGAAGGTGACTGACTGACTGACTGACTGACTGACTGACTGACTGACATATCAACGCAGGGCCTAAACTATAAGGGCTAGAAACTTGAAATTTTGCACAGGGGTTCCTTTTATAACGTAGGGGAGCACTAAGAAAGCATTTTTGAAAATTCACCCCCTAAGGGGTTAAAATGGGGGTGCAAAGTTAGTATGAAACTTTGCCGTTTTTGAAGTCGTTAGACGGGTAGACGTCGTTAATGGGTCTAATTCTACGCGAGCGAAGCTGCGGGCGTCCACTAGTTAACAATATTATAAGTCCATTTCATTACAACTATTCATTAATCAGTGTTAAAATATTACATAAATAAATCGCTGCGAAACATAGACGTCCCACAGTCTCCCCCACAGACACTGCTGCTCCAATGCGGATTGGTGGAGGGATTAGTGGCTAACCCAGTGTCGAATGTTCAAAAGCCACTCGAAGGCTTTCGACAAGAACCCATAATTGATCAAGTTTTGCTGGATTCTATTGAAGTGGATGGATGGATAACTATCAATAATTAATAAGATTTTTCTTTCGTATTATTTTCGATGTACAAGTCCAACCTTGTTTTTTTATTGGACAAACAAAATGAAATTATGAAATTAATACAGATAATGCATATACAAACTTGTAAAGATTCGTGAGATCATAAGAATAGTTTAGCATCGACAGAGTCACGAAGTCACCCACCTTGATACGGTAATGGTTCGAGGTGTTTGTCTGCCTTTTCAGTTCTATTCGATTTTTACTTTGTCATTGCATGTTTTTTTTTTTGTGATTAAAGACAACCTGTCACTCAAAAGGTCTGAGTTGAAATCCCAGGCAAGGTGATTTTAAAGAGCGACTTATGCTACTAAAAGTCACCTTTTTCAATTTCACCGACATTACCTAGATATTTAAGGTGTTATCAGCAGAAAAACTGAGTAGAAAAATCTAAATAATACGATTAAATTGGTAAAAATATTGATTAGCTACATTATAGCTGTGACAGGCCAGTGGCTATCGAACTCTCCTCTCTTATGACTTTCCTATGTAACTTGCGATTAAATAAATGAATGACATCTGCTGTAACCGTACAGGAAACATCGTGAGTTAACCTGCATGCCTGAGAGTTATCCATAAGGTTCTCGAAGGCATGTGAAGTCTGCCAATGTGCACTTGGCCAGCGCGGCGAGAGGAGACCCGTGCCCAACAGTGGGAGAAAAAAAGGTTATAATTCAAACGCACTAGCCATTTTGGTATATTGAAGGAGTTCTACTTTCTTATTACGTACGTTACGTACTATCTTCTCAAATAATCATTTGCATGTGTGAGCCTGAGAGTTCTCATTATGTTCTCAGTTGTCTGAGGTTAGTCAATCAGCTCTTTACTGAGACTTTACTGACTTTTGACTAATGTATATGCTGTTTTTTGAGTACGCTATCTAAACGCGACAAACTTACCCTTGCTACAATTGACATAATATCTGTCAAAGCTAGTCTAATTTCAGTAGTAGTAGTATTAGTAAATAGTATCTAGTCTAGTAATTAAGCACTAGTGAAAGTTAGTTCAGACAATTTTAATTATAACAATGCATTCTGGCGTACTGTATAGGCGGTCAGCTGAGCGATACGGTCAAGCGAGCGTTGAACAAAAAACGTTTCTCTCTCAAAAACTATTACAACAACGTCGATGGTAATCGGAGTGTCAGTTACCGGTGGTTTAGAATCACCTATTTTTAGATCTAACCGTAGTTATGTAAGACCTTTTGATTAAACGAATAGTATCATCAAGATGACAGATAGTTTAGTTTGATGTCGATAGTAAAATGAGGAAGTATCAAGTTTATTTGGGTCAATTTTTGTGAAGGGGTCATGCGACAAATTATGGCTTAAATCGTGTATTTTGAAAAGGAAAAAGTTTATGTAATTATCTTCTTCTCATGATCGAATCCTTGGTTCATCCTGAGGTATAATCGTTGTAGAACAATATTGTTATTATGTGTATATGCATTTGCTAATTCAATATGAATTTTGCTTTGTGCTGGAACGGCCTATAGATTTTTCTAATATTATTTTCGCTGTGCATTATGGTAGGTTACTAGTTAATAGCAAACAAGACTAGCTATACGATGTGCTACCGTGCTTCGGACGGCACATTACGCCATTAGTCCCGGTTGTTTTCAATGGTGAAAACAATCATTAAGCCTTGTCGAAGACCTTCGAGTGGCACAAGAACATTCGACACTGGGTTTATGTCTAACCCTTCCACCAAACCGCATTGGAGCAGCGCAGTGTATGCAGCTGAGTCTGTGGGAGAAACCCGTGTCCAGCAGTGGGACGTCTATTTGTTGTAGCTTAGCATGCTATTCACGCCTGTAATTGGCATGCACACTAGACTATAGACCGCGCCCGTCGGTGCTTAACAGGTCAATCGTATAGTCAGTGCATGTTAAAATTAGATTTAGTCAATTTTAATTTAATTTTCTTAAAAGTAAATGAATTAAATCTATTTATATACTTCATCGATCCATCTATCAGCCTTTTAAGGTTCACTGCTGGACATAGGCCTCTCCTAAACGACACCACTCCAACCGGTTGAGCCTTCTGAATCCAGTGGTATTCCATTTATACACTTATCTTACTGTATCTGCATTCACTGCTGCAGCAATATCTAGGTGTATGTATGTATGTATGTATTCATATTGCTTTCTATCCATCGTTGCACTGCAGGAGGAAGCAAATGCAAATTATCACGCGTCTCATCTCCGAACAACCGTTGCGTATCGAGTCGTTGCAATTTCTTTTTTCACTGGTCGATACACTTTTCTTGATAGCGTAGACTCGCAGCTGGTCGCAGTATGCTTGTTTTTTTGTAAACTCATTTAAGAGGGCTGTAACAAAATCGAAGCTCTCAGTTTTAAGATTACCTATCTGCTAACACAATATGGAAACAATAATGTCAGTAATAAATGGTTTATTATTATTATTATTTATAATCGATAAAGGATAGACTAAAGATTGTACGTCGACGGGGACAAAATGCTGGATCGATGTGATTTTTTTGCACAGATGTAGAACACATAGGCTACTTTTTATCCTAGTAATAATAAGTAAATAAAAATAAATAATAAATAAATCATAAATAAATATCTTGGATATTCTCACACACGGTCATCTGACCCCAAAGTAGGCGCAGGCGGTAGGTAGGCTATTTTTAATCGATAACTAATCATAGATCTACTTAAAACCATTGATCGGTTGAACTGTGGGTGAAGCTAGATTTTGATAAGGTAATCTTTATTATACGCCGCTGATAAAGGTAATACTTATTATATTTTAAAACACCACTAGGTAGTACATATAATTCTGCACGGAAAACGATTTCACGCGAGCAGAATGCGTGAAAGCTACTCTATACTAATATTATAAAGAGGACAGATTTGTTTGTTGTTGTTGTTTTCACATAAAAACTAGTGGGCTTATTTCAAAAATTATTTTACCATTAGGAAGCTGCATCTTGACTGAGTGACATAGGCTACCTATATAATTGTACTAGATGTAAACGAAACTATTGTTAAGTCGCGAGCGAAGCTACGGGCGTCCACTAGTACAAAATAATTGTCACGCAGCAATTATTACAGCTAGGAAAACTTAGATCGTAGACGCCCGCGAATCTTATTCGTTCCATAAATATTAAATAAGTTAAATTGGAGCCTCTCTGTTTTCATCTAGTCTATGCAACTGCCAACGTTCGTTTATGACCATTTAGTCATAGAGTAATAAATCTATGATTTAGTCAGTTGGCGTCATACAAAATGTCGTAAAGTACTAAAGAATTTCGCGTCTGGAAATTGGATGAACGCAATGAGTTAATAAGAGACCAATTAATTACATTATTGCGTTGTTAATTTGTACACTCAATACCTTAAGACTATAAAATTATATGCTCATTATCTGTATTTTTTAATAACGTGACATTTTATGGATGCTGTTTGAATTTATGGCATTTGACGGCTAATTATAAATTAAATATATAATATATTATATTAATGCTGTTTTAATTTATGACATTTGACTGCTAATTTGTTAAATTAAATTTAAATATTATATTTGCATTCTATGGAATACAGCTGTATACAGTTCTATTAATAATATATTGTAACACCTTGTATTAATGTACTCAACGCAAATATTACAATAAATACAATAAATTGAATTGAATTTCAAAATTTAACCCTCTTGATGATGGTCTTAAGAGAATAAGTAGTATTCTTATAAAAATAATGTTTTTTAATACATTGAAATGACTAATCGATACATTAACGAATTAAGATAAAAAGGTATCGACATAATCTCTTAACGCTACAATCACGATTCTATTGCCGCAGAAAGTCGACGACGTAATAATTACGTAAGAAAGCTTCAACATAAAGATAATAAAGAACTACACTTTTCATTACGTTACTTACAATGTACCGTATAAGGTTTGTCTATTTTTGACAACGTTACACCTGCATCGTGCTCAATCTTATGGCGTTGAAATAAGGTTGTATTTGTTGAATTTAGATGTAAACAACAGCTTGCTCTAAGCATTAGGAACACGACTCGTATGACTTTATTTATTGAAGCCTATTAAAGCCATGACCGTCTTTAGTCACCAATTATGTTAATGTTTGCTTTGTTTACAACCCTAATAATATGAAAAAAGAAAAGTACCTATTCATTGTGTGACAGTATTTTTAGTGACAGATACATAATTCGTGTTTGCTTTTCTCAGATATATCATCATCATCACAACCCTTTTTTCGTCACACTGTTGAGCACAGGTCTACTCTCAGAATGGAAGGGATTAGGCCTTAGTCCACCACACTTCACATGCCTTCGAGAACATTATGAAGAACTCTCAGGCGCGCAGGTTACCTTACGATGTGTCCTTCACCGTTATAACAAGTGACATTTAATTTCTTAAATCGCACATAGCTTAGAAAAGTCATTGGTGCGTGCCGCTTGGGTTTGAACCCGGACCGCTCGAGTGAGAGGCGAGTTCGATAGCCACTGGGCTGTCACCGCTGTCACAACTTCTTATATACATTGATATTATGTTCGTGGAGATTTTGAGGTGAAGACGAAGTTCCGGTTGAGGGTTGAAAGTCCGGAAGCGCGTAACAAAATCAATTTCGGTACAAATCCGGACTCCAAGCTACTACTTGGTGCTGCAAGCTCGTTTGCTATCTTTTTTCCATAAAAAAAAAAAATACTAACGAGAATTTCATATTAGAAAACCTCAATACTTTGGACAACCCGAGGATTGAACCTAGAACTAGACCATCGGCAGTTAAATCAATGTTAAAAACACACGACCGAAGTCGCGGCCTAACTAATTAGCTACTCGTAACTACAGATTCTCAATTCAATATGGCGGTCTGTAAACAGATTATACAAAGTAATACCTATTAGATAATGTTTGAATATCTCAATTATGCAACGAACGATCGCCGCGGCGCATCGAAGGTCGGGTCAGTCAGGCCGTTATGTTATGGTCAAACTATCTAAATCATAACGGAACTTACTTTTTCTATACTAATAGGTACTAGTGGACGCCCGCAGCTTCGCTCGCGTAGAATTAGACCCATTAACGACGTCTGCCCGCGTTCAGTTTGGCCTACTTGACTTCAAAAACGGCAAAGTTTCATACTAACTTTGCACCCTCGTTTTACCCCCTCAGGGGGTAATTTTCAAAAATCCTTTCTTAGTGCTCCCCTACGTTATAAAAGGAACCCCTGTGCAAAATTTCAAGTTTCTAACCCTTATAGTTTAGGCCCTGCGTTGATATGTCAGTCAGTCAGTCAGTCAGTCAGTCAGTCAGTCAGTCAGTCAGTCAGTCAGTCAGTCAGTCAGTCAGTCAGTCAGCTTCTCCTTTTATATATATAGATATAGAAGAAGATAAAGAGGAAATATTCGTTATGTCTACTACAAAACTATTGTTATGTCTAATTCCATCCGGGCGTCCACTAGTTAAACGGTTTTATTTAGCTTGCCCTGTTTATTTTATTTATATAGACACTAGCTGACCCCGTAAACGTTGTTCTGCCATATGAAATGTCAGTGATGATCTAAACAATTCTCGAATCCCCTTGAACATACACAAAAAATTTCATCAACATCTATCCAGCTGTTTAGAAGGAGTTCACTGTCATACACACGTGCACAAGAAATACGTTAAGATTTGCATACCACGCAAGTGGTTAGAGGGTGACTAAAAGGTTCAGCCAAATGCTCATAATTATATTCACAGTTTGTTGAAATTCAATGCTCTGTTTCTCATTGCGGTTCGAAAATTCAGGGCGCCTTGAAGTGCAACCGCCAAGTTGACAAATTATACTCAATTGTTCGCGTCTAGTTTTGAACAATCATTATTTCGGGGTAATTTTATCACGCATTAAGAATTCGTGAAGCAGAAATGACGTCAAACTTTAACGATGGAAAAGTAAAAAACCGGTAGATCGTGGTTTAGGTTTCCGGTTTCAATTTTTTAGAGGCGTTTTTGAGGGTAGCAATAAATCTTTGACCGATTTGGAATGAGACGCTCACTAACGATCATTAACTGGACTATTATTATTACCACTAACTACTAACTGTCCCTTTATCTAGAGTCCTATCATACCTACTAACAAACTGACAACTTAATTTATATATAGTTCCTAACAATATTATCACCCTCGGCTAACTGGACTAACCATCCCAGTTAATGAGTTCAACGTATGTCACAGAGCGTCGGCACCGAGTGGGAGTTGCTGCAGCCTCTTTGCAATCTTATATCTTTAAAAAAAAATAAGAAAAAAGGTTAGGATGAAATTATACTTCTTGCTAGATATAACCTTCATTAACTCCTTACGTTTTTTGACAATAATTTGATATTTTGTACATGGGTCATGGATGATAATCGTATGTGAATCCACCGATTTACCTATCTACGGTAGTGATGTGAGTCTGTAAGTTTTTTTTTAAGGGATAGCAAACGAGCTTGCATCACCACCCTTCCGCTGCCGTCCGTGACAACTGTGACCAAGGACGTTGAAATAGTAGCCGGACAGATCGCCATTGACTGACATTTGAAGCCGGCAGCGACAGAAGTGTGAGTGAATGTAGTGTTGCCATGTTACCAAATTTTCCCAACTGAGTGTGTATTTATTATGTTAAGGGAAATGAAAGTATTTAGAAAATAATAAAAAAAAATGTAATACGAAATAAATTTATCAAAATCCTTTTCTTGCGAGTTCGGTTTAATTTCAATCAACTGTACTAAAACATTATGTTAGCGTGGCTGGAACATGTAATACGCGGAGACGCGCCGTTTAGGAGAAAAAAAATTTCCATACCAATTCGTAAACAGACACGATTATTTATTTCTTTTTTCGAGTGGCCTTTTACTGTGTGGTCACGCCGACCTTTACAGCGTCACTGAACACTCCGAACAGAAAAAGCTCAAGCAGAAAAGGTAGGGATACTATGAATAACTTATGATAAAAATTTAGTTTTAGTTTTAAATTTAGTTCAAAAATGTCGGGTTTAATTATGCTACTTAAATTTATTTGTATCTTGTTTGAAAAATGACGATATGAAGTTCTGCCTACATACATCCATTTATCCTCAATTTAATCTAAATAAATAATTTTTAATCTTGTTAGCTAGTAAGCGGGGGGCAGGGGGCCCGTAGGCCCCCCGGTAAAAAAGGGGGGCAAATTTTGTTAGCTTAGGTTCAGGTTTCTATGTTTATTTACGCAAAAAAGGAACCCCGCTTGCGGGGTTCCGTCAACATTTGTGACAGAGTCCGACTTGTCTGACGAATTACGTTAGATTAGGTTAGGTTCAGGTTGAGCTTTTTATAATTTTTACAAAAAAAGGAACCCTTCCCAGTGGGGTTCTGTCGACATCTGTGACAGGCTTCTGATAATAATGTTTATATGAAAAAAAAAATGGAAATACTATAAATTAGTTAATCGAAATTAAAATATGAAATCTGAAGTTATTGTTATTGAGTTATTGAAGGATGTCAATATTATCTATTTAAGTATGTATTTAAAAATATCTATGTATGTATATCAGTCTCTGACACCCATAACACAGGCTCGCGCCTACTTTGGGGTCAGATGGCCGTGTGTGAGAATGTCCAGGATATTTATTATTATTATTATTATTTTATTTATTCGTAGTATCCCTACCTAGTCTGCTTGAGCTTTTCTGTTCGGAGTGTTCAGTGACGCTGTAAAGGTCGGCGTGACCACACAGTAAAAGGCCACTCGAAAAAAGAAATCAACTACTGTGGATGTTTGTTAGTGCTCCTTGGTGTATATCTATTCTGTGAATTAGTGTCATGGCATTTATTAATCGTGTTTGTTTACGAATTTGTATGGAAACTTTGATATTTTTTTTCTCACGAACCGCGCGCCTCCGCGCTGCGAAATTTTGTGAGTGGACGTCTTTTAACGAGTTCTAGCTGTGAAAGAAGTACATAGCCGATCTGTGGTGTTGCATATTCTAAAGTTCTTCCTTAACGACTCTAAGACGACCAGTCTTAGTGAAATATAAATCATTGGCATCAAAATGAATGATGCATTCGACACTAGATTTAGTTGGTGTCCAATTAGCTTCACCTCTACACTCTCTTATAACATCTATCCAGTCTTTTTCCATGGTTGATTAGCAGAAGGAAATCTATGAAAACAGTACCTACTTTTATAACACTAAACAATTTAAACATAAAACCCAACTCCATAATATAATAAGTAACACCATATTATTGAAATCGTTATGAGTAGATCAAATAAACAAAATTTTACTTTTAATAAAAGACTGTAAAATCAAATCAATTTTGGGTAAATTTCCCTACAATTTTATGACAACACCAACTATTTTCTAGCCTGTTGAAGTTGAGGTTTTGAGTTCCAAGCGATAAATTTATTTTATTTAAAAATGACATTTTTATTTCAAAATACTCGAAAAATTGTTGATTTTACCTGTGAAAGGTTATTCCTTGATTTTTTTTATGTGTGGTTGTATTAATCTTAAACCATTTTACAACACAAGAAGGCATATTTTACTCAATTCTGTAATTACAAAACACGTAACGTCACTTTGGCGGCAAATAGCGTAATGGCGGAGCGATCGGCTTATTAAATTGCGAGTGTATGTGTGACATGTGTATCTATGATGGGACTGGCTTATCATGGTGGCTTCATTTGTTTTTTAATGGCGCTCTGTCCGGCTACTATTTCAACGTCCTTGACTGTGACTTACTAATTTTGATAATAGGACGCTTGATTAATTCTGAATCCAAATGCAGTTAAGTTATCTAATTACAAGATCTTTTATGTCTACGTTTGGGGTTATGATAATTTTGAGTAATTTTGTGGTACTGAATCGGCAGTCGTGACAAATTTAACGGGTTTGAACGTACAAATTGCCGTGAACGTCGAGCACGAGTTTTGACGTAATGTTATAAGAAGTGCACAAATTGTGTTGGGGTGTATAAAACATTATTATTTAATTTTTGTTCAGGTTTTTTTTACGGATTTCCATAGAACTTGAAGAATGAAGATAAATATTATTGATTAAATTAATAAACCCGACTTCGTAAAATGACAAAATATTTTCAAACTTACTTAATAAATGAACTGAAAAGATAGAAACAAGTTAAAAATAAAACATTTTATTTTTATTTGATCTTTTCTAATGATCATGGTGTTCACAAACGCAGTCGTAGGCATAAAATTCATTAACTAAGATTATTATTTTGTTATCGAAAGATGCCTCCGAGTGTGTCAGTCGGTTTTTTTTTCAATCATATTTTAATTTCAATTTGTTTAGTTTTCGTAGTATACCTACTTAAATAAATTAATATTTTTTGCCATCTCTTCATGAAACCCTTTATTTTGAAATCCCACTCGTTAGGTTTAAAAAAAATGTTTTTGAGGACATAATAATTGCACTAAAAATCGGCCACGTTAACTTTTATAATTTTGACATACCCAGTCAATTGAGGCGAATCTAACGACACATCTAAAGCTAGAACACTAGAATCCATCAAGCCATTAAGGCTAAAGAGTATGCCAAATAAATATACATACATATGTATATATTTATTTGGCATACGCTCGAAATACATATCCCTCCTTTTGGCGCAGTAAAAACATCAACTAAATCAATAATGTGTGTGAATTGATAATGATTCAAGAAAAATATAAATCGTTTTATTTAATTTTGTAAACATTGATACACATTAAGACCAAATGCACAGCAAAATATCCGGTCCGAATCATATCTATGTTCAAAATAATTTTGGCGTGAAACCAGTATTTGAGATCAACAAAAGCCTACAGAATTCCCAGCTACTTCTTGTAGAGCCCGCCTACGAGTGGAATTTATTTTGCAATCTGCTTTAAGTTCGAAACAATCTCTCGGATATAATATTATATTCAAGTTTTTGGTAAACTATCTAACTAAAGTCTTAAAATTATATCTATAGTCTAGTAAAGGGTTTTGCCATTTTGTATGTATTGATAAATGTTCAATATTTGGAGGTTTTCTCGACGAATACACAATATCCCTTATTTGTACTTTTACTTAATTATTGTTATGAGGTTATTTATAAAGATTTTATAACAATTGTTTTCCTTCATTTTGAATTTTGCTAAGATTCAAAATATTATGATATAAATAATCAAGATATCTTCGAAAAACGGTCATAAAACGACCTAAGATGATCAGAATACTTATTATTATAAAGAGGAAACTGCATGCAATGTGGCGGACAATTCGTTATATATTGTTGGAAATTGCATGTCAAGGAGGTCGTGATTATGGCCTCCGACCCTGATTATTTTATTTGGTATCATAAATAGGTATTATCTAAACACGTTCATTTGTGTGCAGGTAAGCTTTTGAATACTATGTTATGTTCACATAACAATATATCTCATATTCATGTTGTTGTTTTGAGGAAATGTATTGAAATATAGTGAATTGTGAATTGAAATAAAATGAATTATCAACGCATGCATTGATTTGCTTTAAATATTTAGTATGTCGCTATCTATAAATATTTAGTATCCGTTATGTTACGTTGATTTTTTAATTTTTAACATGAATTCGCTTCGTGTGAAATATTGTTATATCATATTATTTGTTAATGTAATCTAAGCTAAAACCTATACACGTAACGTCCCACTGTTGGGCACGGGTATCCGTATCAGCAATAGAACGAGGTCTAGAGCATATTCCACTATGATGTCCCAATGTGTATTGTTGGAAAATTCCATTTAATCTTATCAAAATTAATGAAAACGGGGTTTTTGGGTTACTAATTAGCTTTTCATTCTTAAAGAAATATAGCAACACTTACTCGAACACTTGCGAAATGTTTAATGAACCACGTTTTAGATCCAGCTGACTACTTCGCTAGTTCGCTAGCCAGAAAAACACGAATAGCTGTTGATAATTGTTGGTTTTTTCGACTCTGTGGTACTCTGTGGTACTGTGGTGAGTAACCTTGACTGCTAAACGCGGGGTTAAATCCCGTTCGTACATATTTCGCTGACAAATAGTACCTACTCCAGATAAAATTATGGCGTTTTTCGTGTGTGGCGGCACCCACACTGTGTTGTGGGTACCGCCCACCCAGTGTGGGTGTGAGTGTTTAAATTTTATTTTATTATCTATAGTAGAAGACCGCAGCTTCGCTCGCGTGGAATTAGGCAACAATAGTTTCGTTTACACCTATAATATTATATAGCCTATGTCACTCAGTGAAGATGCAGCTTTCTAATGGTTAAGAGGATATCACAAGCGGACAAGTCGACACTTTTTCCATACAAACGTAGTCCCCTGTTTCCTCGTAGGATAAAGAAGTAACAGAAGAAAAAAAAAATACCATACGATTTATACGTACCTCTGCCATGACTGTACGTTTTGTTTTTTTTCATAATTTGATTAATAGAAGAGAAAAAAAATCATTTAAAATCAAAAAAATCGACTTTTTTTACATACATTTTCAAACATCAAGCAAACTGTTAATTACTAATATATCCCAAAAAAGCAAAACGTACGGGCATAGCTTAGACCCTGTTCTACATTTTAACTGAAAGAAATATTGAAATCGGTCTAGATTTCGAGGAGGAAACAGGGGATTACGAAAGGACGATTTTCTTAATTTTACGTAGGTAAAATCAGTTCGAGACTGCACTTCTCTCTATCGCACGCTAAGGGGTAAGGTTGGGCTCAGCGCGACAGCAATATTTTTGGTAAAAACCTATTCTTCAAAAGTGACGGTCGACTGGAGTCCTCTTAAAGAATTTTTGAAATCGGTCCAGTAGTTTTTGTGTAAAAACATTACAAGCAAATGTTTCCTCTTTATAATATTAGTAAAGACTAAAAGATCGGGGCAGAAATAGGTGATTGGCGGTTTTTAAAAAGCGCTACTTATATAAATATTTAAAAAAAATTAACGTTAATGCAGTCGTGTAGATATTAACTCGAAGAAGCAACGGGTAAAACGTACTGACGTACCGTACAGTTACAGTGCTTAACCAAGTTCAGTGTCAAGTGCAGTGGCACTCACAATTAAATGGCAAAGCCATAGCGGTACAAAACCACAGAGAAAATACATGTCATTAAGTACTCTGTGGCTAAACGGTCCATTTTTCTATTATATAACCGTATTCTAACTGGCCAAGCCATAAGCTCACCACTCGGTGGGGAGCTAAAGTTCTCTAGGTTGATGATGGTGGCATGCACTTTGGATATCTATATATATAAAAGGAGGAGCTGACTGACTGATTGACTGACTGACTGACATATCAACGCAGGCTCTAAACTATAAGGGTTAGAAACTTGAAATTTTGCACATGGGTTCCTTTTATAACGTAGGGGAGCGCTAAGAAAGGATTTTTGAAAATTCACCCCCTAAGGGGGTAAAACGGGGGTGCAAAGTTAGTATGAAACTTCTACGCGAGCGAAGCTGCGGGCGTCCACTAGTCTAATATTCTCGTGTCGCGGTGTTTGCGGTTAAACTCCTCCGAAACGGCTTGACCGATTCTTATGAATTTTTGTGTGTATATTCAGTAGATCTGAGAATAGGTCGTAAAGTATTTTTCACCCTCCTACCCACATCCATTATTTTTTAATTTTTTGCAAATTTTGTATGAACAATATCCTATTATTTTTACCGTCGTTAATTGACGTGAAGTCATTTACATGAAGTGTCGCGTTACTTTGACATTTCATATGGCAGAACAACGTTTGCCGGGTCAGCTAGTTATGACTATAAATAAAACCGTTTAAAATATATAAATACACATATAATCTACTCGGTTCTCCTTCCAAATGTCCACAGGCGACCTTGAACCATTATACAATAAACCACATGAGCAAGTATAAATCATGCGCAAAAAATCAAATTGAACCGGATTGTGGCAACATTATTCAAAAGGATCGCATCATGTTCAAGTCATGTTTATATTTTGGGGACTATGTGACAAAACAGATATACGAGTAAACGTACTGATGGGAAGGATATCGCAAGGGCATAATCAATTTATGTGTTTACGATAAGTGTGGGATGGGATAACTTCTTAAAATAGAAGCATTAGGCAGACTCATCCTTTTAGCATTTATTTATTCACTGAAGTAGGTACTAATACGAAAACCTTACCAAAATACATTTTGTTTGGTTGTTTGTGTATGAATGAATGGAGACCACGACTCGGAAGCAAAAAAAGAGCACAGGTCGCCCTTCGACAAGGTGGACAGACGACCTGAAGAAGACTGCGGGAAACCGCTGGTTTCAGAAGGCACAGGACCGGTCGGAGTGGTGTCGTTTAGGAGTGGCCTAGATCCTGCAGTGGACCTCAACCATGACTGACTGACTAACGTATCAACGCAGGGCCTAAACTATAAGGGTTAGAAAGTTGAAATTTTGCACAGGGGTTCCTTTTATAACGTAGGGGAGCACTAAGAAAGGATTTTTGAAAATTCATTCTACAAGGGGGTAAAACGGGGGGCAACCCGAACGCGGGCAGACGTCGTTAATGGGTCTAATTCTACGCGAGCGAAGCTGCGGGCGTCCACTAGTCTACCATAAAACACCACCCATGGCAACTGTGACATAACTTTGCTGCCTGTATTGTCCACGTACCTACTACATTTCAACTGTACATTAACTGTAACAGATCTACATCTTACTGTTTATTATTAAGATACATATTCCCACCGTGTGTGCTAGGATTACGAAATCTTGATATTCGCACACAAATAGATAAAAATCTGTTTTTATAGCGTATTATAAGTTGAACCAGTTGGAACATTATATAGCGCATTACATATTAAACGACTAATAACTTTTCAAGATCACTCTTAATGTATTGTGTAAAAAATATTAAGATTTGAAGTTGGTCGTAGTTTAGATGCTCGAGGATTTTCAAATTACTAATTTCTTTATTTCCATCTTACAGCTTACTTTACAGGTCAATAGCCTATTGCGTCAGAGTATGTAAACACAAACAGTATTGCTTTAGACAAACACATCATTCTAGAACAACATAATACACACAGAAAGTAACACAATCTTACATCAAAACCCGAGTACAAGTACTTGTCAAATCAGTATCTGCCGCGGCCGGGTTTCGAACCCAAGGCCCACGGTTCGGCAGTCAGGGTCACTCACCAGCGCGGCACTGAGTCGTCACACACAAGAGAATACACAGAACATTTTTTTTCTATGTATTCTCTTGCCGAACTGCGAAATACAGCCATGAGCGTAAAGAAGATTAAAATTAGAATTTTTTCGGGAGATTTGGTAGACTTTGACAGTGTCTGTAATTTATCCACTCATTCGTAAGGTCCATCCATCCATCCATCCATCAGCATTTTGAGGTTCACTACTGGGCATAGGCCTCTCCTAAACGACACCACTCCGACCGGTCCTGTGCCTTCAGGCACCAGCGGTTTCCTGCCGTCTTCTTCAGGTCGTCTGTCCACCTTGTCGAGGTCCAGTATCCAGCAATTCATGTGTATAAATTAACGATATCAAATATAAGAAAAACAACATATTCTTACTTTTAACACACTTTAAACACCAAATATTTTAATAATCCTTTATCGGAGCACTGAATACATTTTCAGAACTAGAAGCATAAAATTTATATTTTAGGCTGTTGATTAGATATAAATAAATATGGCATTCAAAGTTTGTAAAAAGCGGTGTAAAATAAACATAGGGGATAACACATTTACGGATTCATTACAAATTTGTAGAGCTAAGGTTAACGTGATGTATTATTATATCTAATTCCACGCGAGCGAAGCTGCGGGCTTCCACTAGTTTATAATAATAACTAGCGACCCGCCCCGGCTCTGCACGGGTGCGAAGCTGATACTAAGTACTATATTATGCATGTTATATACATATAAACCTTCCTCTTCAATCACTCTATCTATTAAAAAAAAACGCATTAAAATCCGTTGCGTAGTTTTATAGATTTAAGCATACTTACATAGGGACAGAGAAAGCGACTTTGTTTTATAATAAGTAGTGATATGTTCTCAAGTGAGAACTACAGTACCAAATTACTAAAACCAGCACGTACATTGGCAACGTTGAAAAAGCTTCTTACGTCGGCAACTAGTAGGGTGTATTTCGAAATTATGTTATCTGTGTGTAGATCACGTTCCTTACACAACTTACTTACTTACACGAATACTTTTACTCTTACTGTTGAATAATGAAAGCCTAAACACACTCCTGTAGACTGTTTATTGTCCAGAAACCTGGATTAAAGGTTTAAAGTTTAAACCTGGTAGAAAGTTCAAATTTTTATTTCTTCAAGACTCGCAGTGGCCAACCCAGTGTCGAATGTTCTCAAGCCACCAGATGGTCTTCGACAAGGCTTAACGATTGCTTCCAGCATTGAAAACTCCGAAGCACGGTAGCGTCCATGAAATTTTGCCACTAGCGGTCACCCATCCACAAACCGACCGCGCCCGTCGTTGCTTAACTCTTTCGATCACATTGAATCGACGCGAGCCATTGGGCTATGAACGCTACGATCTATACTAATAATTAAATCTATACTAATATTATAAAGAGGAAAGATTTGTTTGTAATGTTTTCACACAAAAACCACTGGAACGATTTCAAAAATTCTTTCACCATTAGAAAGCTGCATCTTCACTGAGTGACATAGGCTATATAATATTATAGGTGTAAACGAAACTATTGTTATGTCTAATTCCACGCGAGGGAAGCTGCGGACGTCCACTTATCAACTTAAATATGTCTATTATCTGTTTCATCATTGCACCAGACACGAAATATGGACTGTCATAAAACCATAAGTCTGGTATAATTATCACGTAGGCGGAATCCTAGGCGAGAGTTAATAAACCTATTACCTGACCGCGCGATTTCTGCACGGTTCAAGGTCCCTAGACATAGCTTAGATTCCGGTGTGACCTAACGAATTCCTTTCATAGTGTACACCAGTAGATCTTGACCTTCCAGCTCTGAACTGAACTCAATAATACTGCAGAATCATACTACAGCTGAGCTAGAATAGGCTAGAAAACTACATCGCATCATACTAACTGGATGGCTGCATGCAGGCAGTAAATTCATGGTACGTGTCTGTTATTGAAATTGTAAAAGCCTGAAACGCACTCCGCAACGCTGCTCCAGTGTGGATTGACGGAGTAACTAGTAGCCAACCCGACTGTCGGACATCACTATTATACTAACACACAACCCGACGATCGGTTAACACTATTGATCGGTTGATCAAGTGGGTGGATATCTGATATGTATTATAGATACCTATTTTTGATCTCACCAAGTAATTATCTGTATATCATTGATAACACGAACAATCAAAAGACCTTGAACTCTGGCCACTGCCCACCTTGGTCTCAGGCTCATCAGGATCGATGGTTCCGTATAAAATGACTCATAGGATACGGGATGCCCACACCATCCTCCACACACTCAATCCACTACGGCTAGCTAGTGACGAGAATTGTTGCTACGCGGAATACACCTAGAGTTCTATAATATTAACAGCCCACTCCAGAGCACTGCGTGACACTACGTTAAATAATTTCATTTATAAGATAGCTAATGGACATGCAGCACCGCTGTTGTTCATGACAACGTACTTTAACGTACATTCTGCTGGTGTTTTACAGGAAGTTGGTTAAAGGTTCTATAGGCAGACTATAACAGACTTCTTCAACTTAAATATTTCCACGGGGCCTTGAAAGAAGTGTTGATCAATGGCACGAATCCATCTTGGAACACAGAATAAGGGATATATCTTATTTAAAGACGACGCACATGAATTAGACACTGATTCTATGGGAAATACGCGTAGGGTAATCATCACAACTCTACGATGCACAAAAATTGTGAGCAATTTAAGATGGAAAATTCAAGATTAACTTTTAGGCTCCACTGAGAACTCATCATCATGCTGAGTGGAGGCCTTTTTGAGGCAAACAACTGTCTGTCTTGCGTGTTGACTGACTGTGTATGTAAATAAATTTTGTCGTATTTGCTTTTTTGTTAATTTTAGTTTTATGTTAAGAATAAATGAATAAATGACTATTATTTCTATCTTTTTAGTTTTGAAGTCTTTTTAGTTTGAAATTATCATTAATAGCACAGCTTAATTAAAGCGAAAATGTTATTGGAATCTTGTGTTATCGTTTTTTGATCGCACTTGCCTGAAGTTCCGTTTTGTATCATATGACACCCAATATTTTCCTTGTTTATCAACGCAAGACCGACTTATTAATAATTTTTTTTTCTTATGTAATTATAATTTGAGACCGCGTGTCCCAGCTTCCAATTTAGCCGGCCAGGCCGATATTTATTTCCCAGATAAATATTTGTGCTCGGGTCATGGAAGTTAAATGATGTTGTTTACAGGCTTAGGCCAACCGCGGGGGTGTGAGAGTAGCGTTTTATTTTATTAGGAAGTATTAATGAAAATTAGAAAAATTAACTCACATTATTTCCAAATTCCTGCCCATCGACCTCAAAGATGGACGACACAGCTGCAACCAGGATAACTCTTCTCCAACACATTCTTGATGTTATTTAAGTACAAAAATCACTTAATCAACCATTTAGACTTACTTAATAAATATAACCACATATTTATTATTTAGTTTTAACTAACAATTACTGTTAAAATCAAATCAAGTTGCTAAGTTTTCATTGCATTCCTTTTATTAATTTTACCCGCGCTTTCGCAATGGACGTCAGTTTTTTTTTTTAATTATTGAATAATCTGATCATGTCATTGTAAGGTAGGTGTGGTTTTTTTTTTAAATTAATATGTAATGCTTTCTGATTTGTTTTTATTGTTTTGTTTATTTGTTTACTTGTTTATTAGAAACGGCCCGCGGCAATCCTCTATGTTTCGCGGATCGCGACTGCAACTCGCAATGTTACTGTGCCGGCACCGCACGCGGCGACTAGGTAGGGTTAGAATTGTATCAGGTAAGCTGCTTTGCTATGTCACAAACGTTGAGTTGGAGAAAATTATTAGATGACAGTAATATGATGCTGGTATGCGCTTGATTACAGTGAAGAAATTCTGTTGCGCCCGGCAAGGATTCGCAATTAAATTACAGTAATCCACGTGAAGAAAACGTTTCACAGAGTAGGTTAAGGTCAGAGAAGATTCCAAGGTGCTTAATACAGGAGCTTCCGCGTATGTGAACTCTTAACATTAATTTGTCTTATCAATACGTTTCGAGTATTGCGAGAATTTTAATTGAATTAATTAGTAGATCAGTATTTTCACTGAAAATTTGCATTCTTGATTTTTGTTGTTTTTGTCTCGCTCCTCGCAAAATAGGAAATGCTAGCGCGGGATGTGACTGTGTAAACGTTTAATAATTTTATTTTAATTTATGCATTTATTCATCCTTAAATTACACGGTTCACAATCAGATAATCAGATCAACATTATATTTCGTGTGATAATTGGTTTATGTAAGACTAATGCTATGCTGGGAAATTTTGCTTCTGTATTTGGTGCTGTAGATATACAATACTTTTCTTCTAAAACGTAAACCTACTGTAGATGAGTCAGACATAGTCGAGCCAAATTCAAATCAGCTTCAATAATTAGCTATTCTGTTCTCAAGATCGGAAGCCGGCAAAATTCTTATCTTAAGTATTTTCCTTGAGTTTGGGTTATTAATACGAGCGATTAACAGTATAGACAATATCGTTCTAAAACCTATAGTAGAAGAGTCCCGTCATATTAATAACTAGTGGACGCCCGCAGCTTCGCTCGCGTAGAATTAGACCCATTAACGACGTCTGCCTGCGTTCAGGTTGCCCACTTGACTTCAAAAACGGCAGTTTCATACAAACTTTGCACCCCCGTTTTACCCCGTTTTAAGGGATGAATTTTCAAAAATCCTTTCTTAGTGCTCCCCTACGTTATAAAAGGAACCCCTGTGCAAAATTTCAAGTTTCTAACCCTTATAGTTTAGGCCCTGCGTTGATATGTCAGTCAGTCAGTCAGTCAGTCAGTCAGTCACCCACCTTCTCCTTTTATATACATATATAGATAATATCTTGGACATTCTCACACACGGCCATCTGACCCCAAAGTAGGCGCGAGCCTGTAATATGGGTGTAATACATAGATATTTTTAAATACATACTTAAATAGATAATAATAACATCCAGACACAGAATAAATACAAGTGTTCGTCACACGAATATTTCGTGTGACGAACACTTGTATTATTTGGGATTCGAACCCACGACCCCTGGCGCAACAGACAGGGTCACTACCGATTGCGCCTACGGGCCCATCTAAATATTATAATCTAGTACTATAAATTACATACCTACACTTATACTGTGTCAGCAGGCGGTTTCTACCCGCAAACATTCACATGTGTAGAGATATAAATTATTTACTAAGGCCCGTATTAATAAACCGAACTCGAATCAGGATCAATAATAATTAGCTAATCTGTCCTCAAGATTATACGGGGGCCGGCAAAATTCTCATTTCAAGTTATTAACACGAGTCACCAGAACAGTGATAATAATCAGAAAAAGTTCACTTTGCAATATCAATGTGCATTAATTGTGAAATAGAGAAAATCAGTTCTAAACAGGAGTTCCAGTCTACCAAATACATATGGAGCAATTCGGAATAGAAAAACTGTAGAGCTGTAGAATTAATAATATCGTTGTTGATTTGTTTTTACTTTTTAATCTAACTAGTTAAAATAGTAGAAATAGTTTTACTTCGGAGTAGTTCGGAGTTCATCTAGATGATTGATATAATCAGTTATTAGCTTCCAGATGTTTAAATATTCCTAACCACGAAAGAGGTTATAGATTTTGGAGTGAATTTCTAATAGCAAGTTTATATAATAGTTTAGTTATTGGCATTATGATCTTTTTGATAGCTTAGATCACCATCGATAGGTAGAGGATATTATATTACCTATCGATGATAAAATGTTTGAGTTAGTTGTTTTGCTAATCAGCTTAGCAAGTGTTATTTATTCAATAATATTTTTTAATTCCAAAAGGTCATTAATCAAAAAATTAATAACATTAATTAAAACTACCTACCTACTGCTACCGTGCTTCGGAAGGCAAGTAAAGCCGTCGTTCCCGGTTGTTTTCAATGGTAGAAACATTCTTTAAACCTTGAGAACATTCGACACTGGGTTGGCCACTAACCCCTCCACCAATCCGCATTGGAGCAGGGTGGCAGAGTATGCTTTTGACGTCCCACAAATTTGTCTGTGGGGGACACCCGTGCCCAGCAGTGGGACGTCTATGAGTCGCAGCTGATGTAATAAGACAAAGTAAGGCCATAGAACCCTTTGTATAAAAAGCTGCGAGATGTTTTTAATTTAATGAGATTGTTTTGATATTTAAAATACAATGGGTTCATTAGCTTCTTAATTGTATTTATACAATTAAAGGTATGTTAATAAGCATGTTTTGTGTAGGATGTGCAGCTTTTTAAATTCATTAATATGACTTTGTTACGAATCTTCCTTGTTAATAAAATCTGTTGTTAAGTTGAACTGGTTTCGACTGGCAGATAGATGGTTAACCGAAAGTACCAAAATTATTGTGAGTGCTTCCGTGCCTGGGAGTGCACGATAATCTGTTCGACATTTTGTCGTAACAAAACAGAATACCTACTCCGGGTGGCCTAAAAACTTAAAACTTCCAACACTTCCGCAATTGTGAGAAGAAACCCATGCGACGCTAATGGTTTACAGCCAAGAATATTTTAGTAAAACGATTCTTAGGTTAGTGTAGAGTCCATAGCCCAATGGCTCGCGTCAATCGTATGTGATCGTACGCATTAAGCAACGACAGGGTCGTTTGTGGATAGGTGGTAAAATAAACAGACGTTATTGTTGATGAACAAACGATAAACCTTATTTAAGGCGCCTAGTGGTGCAAAATGACCTTGAGAATCGGTGCACACATTCTCACAAACGACAACAGCGCCTCTAACGGAAAACCTCAGAACTACCTTACAGAGCATACAATGACATGTCATGAGGTACTGTATTAATCGCCTGTATAACCCGCGCAGATAGAGAATAGATCTGAAAATGGCACTTAAAATACAAGCACAACACACAACACAAGCAAGGGTACTTAAAACACTGGATTGTAAAATTTGCCTTTATTAATTGTGACATTTCAGAATCAGATTATAAAAATAAAGAACAATAGGATGGGAATGGTATCAAAGGTTTTATAAACCGCTTGGTCCAGCAGTGTCCTGGTCATCTGTACCCATTACTGGTTCAATTCCCTCCACGAATTGGTTAAAATCTTCCATGGACTGGTCAATTGTAAAATTTGCCTTTATTAATTGTGACATTTCAGAATCAGATTATAAAAATAAAGAACAATAGGATGGGAATGGTATCAAAGGTTTTATAAACCGCTTGGTCCAGCAGTGTCCTGGTCATCTGTACCCATTACTGGTTCAATTCCCTCCATGAATTGGTTAAAATCTTCCATGGACTGGTCACTTTCACAGTCCTGGTCTTCAGAGTCGTCACTTTCATCTTCGGTGTTGCTGTTCAATTACATCACAAAATGTCAACGTTCGTAACAAAAACTTAACGAAAATAAATAACAATCAAATGTAACGCAAACAAAAACAACAATATCAACGAAAACAACAATTACTCGGAGTGCGTCAAGTAGCTTAGAAAGCGAATCCCGACTGATTATTTGTTTGCAGCTCGTACTTCACTGTGTGAGTATAGACAGCGATAGAGAGTGAGCGAGAACGCATGCGAGAGGACGCCATTTTCAAATCTATTCTCTATCTGCGCGGCTTATACGGGGAAGTGTTTCAGTAGATGGCGTTTATTTTAAGTAATAATTGACCTAACAAAAAATTTATAGGAAGGTACGACAACGTAATGAAATTAGATTTATGCAATTTTTTTAGTTACTTAAAATAATAACAAAAAAAAGTCATAAAAAAATAAAGAAAAAATTGAAAAAGAAAGGAAGTGTAACTGGAATTTGAACCCGAGTCTCTAGAGCGAGATTCTTACTCACTGCTAATGTGTATAATTTCCCCGTTATTGATATTATCTTTGGATTCTCTTTTCCTGTAATAAATACATATTATGACATATATAAATATTATTAGCTTTTTATTTCATTTGCATAAAATAATAACAAAAAAAAAGTCATAAAAAATAAAGAAAAAATTGAAAAAGATAGGAAGTGTAACTGGGATTTGAACCCGAGTCTCTGGAGCGAGATTCTTACTCGCCGCAAACTCCAATTACGCCATTTACAGCTATACGATTAGGGTTGAAAAACTGTGTACGTATCTATCTTTTTGTACTCTGCAGGATTGCAGAGAACAATGAAAATTAATAAATGTTTGACAAAATTTAAATCTTTACGTCATTCATGTGTGTGACGTTTGCTTTATATGAACACTTTTGATTTATTTCCCATGTTTATTTACAAAATAGGAGTCCGTTTACGCCCTTCTAACTTAAAAAAATACTTATAACGTTAAATTATTTATATAAATTAACCTAATGTAATAACCAATCAATAAAAGTAATGAAATAACGTTGGAATCTTGCAGAAATTTTGCGGCAGAAAGCGCGACACGCCCGTCTAGCAAGAGGCCTCAGCCGCGACTGTCGGTACACGGCGTTTACACACACATGCTCGCGAGTTATGTGATAAAACACTGCGCAAATGAGAACAAGGGTTTTTTGGAAATTCTACAAAATGGATTTAAAAAGTGGTATAACTGATATATTGTATTTATTGTGATGAAAAATATATGTTAAATTGAAAAAAAAAACACGTATTTTAGAAGGGATTTGATTGTTTAGAAGATTATTTTAGAGGTATCTTCGTGATTTTTTTCTATCGAGTCAACATTAATGTATTATGTTTTGAAGGCCGTAGCAATCTAACATATATCCCCAAGAATACCATATATTTTTTTTATTTGATTCTCTGCAATGGTTCGTGTGATATCTTGTTTATAAAACTCGCGTTTAGCCTCTGTAGTCCTCTTAAGACTTTCGGGTGGCTTAAGAACATTCGACACTGCGTTGGCCACTAACTCCTCCACCAATCCGCATTGGAGCAGCGTGTTTATGACCCATGCCCAATAGTAGGACGTCTACCTATGGGTTGTAGCTAGTCTATACTAATATTTTAACGAGTAAACTTTTGTTTGTAATGTTATCACACAAAAACTACTGGAACGATTTTAAAAATTCTTTCACCATTAGAAAGCACTTCACTGAGTGACATAGGCTATATAATATTACTAGGTGTAAACGAAACTATTGTTATGTCTAATTCCACGCGAGCAAAGTTGCGGGCGTCCACTAGGTAGTCTTAGGATAAGATTATTTTATTTTATTTTACAAAGGCGTCTCCATCTCCTTCTCAGTTCTGATATATGGATAAGTGTTAAGTTGGTTAAGTGACAATGCTTTGTTAGCCTTTCTCTGCGGTTTTATTGTTCGTCCGATCTCGGAAACGGAACGAGAAAGCTCTTTTGCGACATGTGTCTATTCAGCTATTCAGTGAAGATTCAAGATTGATTTAAAGCTATTTGAATGTAAAATTGAATTGACTTGAAGTATTTGAATGTACTCATAAAATTGAATTGACTCCAAGTAATTTATTAAATGTATAGCCCAGTTGGCTCGCTTCAATACAATGTGATCGAAAGAGTTAAGCGACGACGGGCGCGGTCGGTTTGTGGATGGGTGACTGCTAGTGGCAAAATTTCATGGGTGCTACCGTGCTTCGGAGGACGTTAAGAGCCGTCGGTTCCGGTTATTTTCAATTGTGGAAGCAGTCGTTAAGCCTGGTCGAAGACCTTCGGGTGGCTCGAGAGAATTCGACACTTAATGACTGCTTCCACAATTGAAAACAACCGGGACCGACGACTTACCATACCCTCCTTTAAATATCCATTTAAATATACAATCTTCTATATATATAAAAGGAGAAGGTGACTGACTGACTGACTGACTGACTGACTGACTGACTGACTGACTGACTGACATATCAACGCAGGGCCTAAACTATAAGGGCTAGAAACTTGAAATTTTGCACAGGGGTTCCTTTTATAACGTAGGGTAGCACTAAGAAAGGATTTTTGAAAATTCACCCCCTAAGGGGGTAAAACGGGGGTGCAAAGTTAGTATGAAACTTTTCCATTTTTGAAGTCGTTAGACGGGTAGAAGTCGTTAATGGGTCTAATTCTACGCGAGCGAAGCTGCGGGCGTCCACTAGTATAACATAAATTTGTGTACTTGATCAATATGAGTGATATTATTGTTATATTGAGTTATTTATTTGTATATATTCGGTAATTTGATAGGATGGGAAATATAGGTAGCGAGCGATCGTAGCATTCTTAGTACCATCACACAATACTTAATAGTTGGTACCATGTGCAAGTTCCATTACGCAGGTCGTTTCTGTGTCGCAACCAAGTCGTGACCGACCTCAACCGTGCATCTCCGGTGGAGAAGAATGTACCGTGCACGTATCGACACACTAATGGGCTGAGGAGAACATTTGATTGCGTCAGGGGTGAATGTGTTAACGTAACTTCATCGGGAGGTATGACTATAGAAATAGTAATAGATTTAATTTCACCAGCGAGCACAGAAAACACAATAAAAAAACAAACATTAATACAAAAACATAAAGAAAAAAAGGTTTTAAAATAAAAAAATAATAAAAAATAGGACTTAATAAAACAGAGATACAGGTTTTTATGGATTTTTTTTTAACAGCTGTTGCCCCCAGTGCAAAGTTGGAGCTACTACTCTTACTACATGAGATAGGGTTCAGTAGCTAGTTTAGGGCACAGAGGTAGGTAGTCCGTGCTTAAGCGCTTATTACACAACCCAAATCGATGTTAGAACAGTTAGATTCCGACTTAGTAGTATTCTAAAGGTTATTTTATCGAATGAACGATACTTTTGTTACGGTTCCGTACCCAAAGTGCCCAAAGGGTAAATGAGACCCTGTTACTAAGGCTCGCTGTCCGTCTGTCCGTCTGTGACCAGGCTGTATCTCATGAACCGTGATAGTTAGTTGAAATTTTCACAGATGATTTATTTCTGTTGGAAGCGCAAACCGAAATAAATCATCTGTGAAAATTTAAAAATATGCTTCGAATCTTTTGTGCTTCCTATCCTCTGCCATTCGATTAAGTTATATTGTTTTCTTTTCCTTAGAATGTTCAATCTCGACAAGTGATCTCCAGTTGAGGCAGTAGCCAGAGTATGGTCAGCTTAAACTATCACCCAGTTTTGACAATATTCTAATTATTTATTTACTAGTGGACGCCCGCAGCTTCGCTCGCGTGGAATTAGACATAATAATATATGTTTATTTTACACCCTTACAAAATTTTTACAAACTTTGAATGCCATATTTATTTATGTCTAATCAACAGCCTATAATATAAATTTTATGCTTCTTGTTCTGAAAATTACTAAACTTTCATAAAACCTTTCAACCCCCTTTTCAACCCCTTACAATACTTTTTTCCAAATAAAAAGTAGCCTATGTCCTTTCTCAGGCTCTAGACTATCTGTGTACCAAATTTCATTTAAATCGGTTCAGTAGTTTTGGCGTGAAAGCGACACAGACAGACAGACAGAGTTACTTTCGCATTTATAATATTAAAGTATGGATTTATTTATTTAATTCAACTTTGAGACATTATACCCTTAAAAATAAGGTTCCAAACCCTCAAAGTACCATGTTTGGCCTGTCTGCTGTGACCGTGACCGTTTACCGTTGCGCTTTGTCTTTCATTGTCAGCTCCATTGTTATTATGAAAGTGTTAAGTGTACCGAGTTTGCGTTACTTCAACTTCAGCTACTTTATGCTATAAACAACTTTATTACCTTCTAATAAAGATACATTTACCTCGAATCTAATATTACTCTAAATTTCTGGCCGTCAATATGAATTGGGCCTTATTTAAAATAATTTTAAAGTCGGCAATTGTGTAACGCTTAAATGTCAATTCACTAACCAGAGTACATACACAGATTATAACGGCACTTGTTGTTATTTTGACTGTGGGTCACTGGATTTGTTTTTATAGGTCAAGGGTTAGTCATTGTAATTAAAACAATGAAAGAAATTTAAAACAGGTAGTGCAGTTATTGATTGTCGTAGGAAAGGTATATATTTATTCTGTGGTTGCACCTTAAAGTTTTTTTTTGTACTTAAATGTTTCTGGATTTAGTAAAAAACCTATTCGTTCTTGTGAAAAATATATTATGTAAATAATAAAAAAAAATTCTTAATGTTACATTAAGATAATTAATTTAATATCCATATCCGTAGGACCTTGAAGCCAGGGCCTCTATTTTTGAACCGCTCGTGTGCCTTAATCGCTTGACTGCGACTCATATCTCGATCGACTGAGGAAATTCCGTATTTTGAAATCACTACAATTTATCTAATGGTATTAAACACTCGGCGGGACAAGATATAGAGTAAGTAGTTTCTTATTGTTTCTCTTTAACGAATATGAGTCGCAGTCGGGCGATAGTCAGGTGAGCGGTTCAAAAATAGACCCCAGAAGTGCTACGGTATCCCTTGCTAACTAACGTGCTAACGGTGATTAAGAGGAAACTTATGGGGTACTATGGTAAGCAAAATAGTGAGCTCGAGTGTAAGATTTTCCATTTTATTTGCATTATATTGAATAAAGCGGTGACCCAGTGGGTATCGAACTCGCCTCTCACCCGAGCGGTCCGGGTTCAAACCCAAGCGACACGCACCAATGACTTTACTATGTTACGTGCGATAAGAAATGTGAAAAAACCTGCATGCCTGAGAGTTTTTCTCGAAGTTGTCGAAGGCATGTGAAGTCTGCTTCTCCGCACTTGGCTAGCTCTGTGGACTAAGGTCTAATCCCTTCCATTATGAGAGGAGACCCGTGCCCAACAGTGGGACAAAGAAAGAATTGTGGTGGTGGATATTTGAAATCATTCAATTTGTTTGTATTAGCACAGGGTCTCTGTGTCGTGCTTATGCCATTTCCAGACGTATATTTTATTTCAATAGATTTCTTAACATTACTTACTAATCTACTGTCTCTTGTATCCGTCTGTCCGTCATTAAATCAGCACTACTTTCAGCTTAATAATGACTTTTACTGGCATTTATTAACTTTCGCTGTTACAGGCTACTTTCGTTTTTTACAACGGAACATTATTAACATTACTATAGAGTAAAATGTTAGAATAGGCTTTCAATTTTTTCATACTCGTATATATAACGTAGTAAATGAGCATGCAGAACCCATGCAACATCTGATGCTGCCCATAAAAACTGTGACAACTTATAATAAGTCAGATGGACTGGGATTAAGAATATTAGTTGATTGTTTCGTTAGTTGAGTAGATGAGGACTCCAGGGGATGGATTCTTACGGATAGACAGTCTTGTTAAATTCAAATTATTCAAATTCAAATTGTTTATTTGTCTTACGTACATATGAGTGACGTTAACACAGCAAGTAGGTAATGTAAAAGTTTCGTTTCAAGACGAGCACAGATGTTGCTACACTTAGGGTCGCTGCAGAAAACTGTAACTTATATTATACTAGTGGACGCCCGCAGCTACGCTCGCGTGGAATTAGACATTATAATAGATAAAACTGTAACTTAAATTATACTAGTGGACGCCCGCAGCTTCGCTCGCGTGGAAAAAAAAATCCTTTTTATTCGTTTTTTTTTATGAGATTGAAAAAGTACGGTCGACTCAACCAGTCAGCCCAGGGTGATAAGCGGATAAAGGTTGGTGGTAGACGGCAAAGTTATAGGGGAAATTTTTTTTTTCTAAAATGTTAAATATTATATATTATACATATGTATTAAGCTAAGCACGGTTACACATACGTACATATAACATACACACAAGCGTCCTAACATGTAAGGTACTTAGTGTGGGTACCTACATCACAGCAAACAAATGCTTTATAGCAATTTGCTCGCAATAATATAAACTTTCTCTGGAAAACGGACTTTCAGTTTTGTATTACCGGCGAATACTAACGAGTTCGAGATGGACGGGCGTGCCCTGAATTTTAATCATACTGTTATAATTCCATTGTAGTATTTAAACAATACTAAAAGCGAGTTTTCTGAAAGAGAAAGGTGTACTCAATACTCAATATATCTATCTATATACAGGGTGTCCCAGAATGAATGGATAATCCTTGAGCCCCGCACAGAACAGCTCTCCAGCGCTTAGAAAAAAATATCAAAAAAAAAAAATTCCAAGTGATACCCAAAATATGATTTTTTTTAGAAAAACATACGTTATTTTAGCTTCACTTCACATTAATTTACACAACTGCCACAAATTAATGATATTCTTGGCGTTTTTGGTGTCATTTTATTCCTGATAGACTATACTACTAGAAATACATCAAATAATATAAGTATCTGTGATACTTTTTTTATTAAAAAAATAAGAACTTGAATTTTTAACATGAAATTTGATACCAAAATAATTTTGACATAGTTTGAGAGTGTTTCATGTAAAAAAAAAGTATGAAAACGTAAGTGTCCAGCTATTTTAAAAACATGCGCAGTTAATACAGATTAAATAATGGTATAATACATCATTTTATCTAATACTACTACGAAGTTATTGCTATTGAGATGCAAAACGAGTAAATACGACTAAAATTAAAAAGTTAATGTCTTAATACATTTTAATAATAATAAAACATTTCAGGTGTCGCTGCGACCCATAGACGTCCCACTGCTGGGCACGGGTCTCCCCCACAGACACTGCTGCTGCGGGAGGTCCAGAGCATACTCCACCACGCTGCTCCAATGCGGATTGGTGGAGGGGTTAGTGGCCAACCCAGTGTCGAATGTTCTCAAGCCACCCGAAGGTTTTCGACAAGGCTTAACGACTGTTTCGTAGGAGGTAATGGAATCCCATTGGTTACAGAATGATGGCTGCCCTGCATATTATGGTACAAACGTCCGGGCTTATTTAAATGCCACGTATCCAAACAAATGGATTGGTCGTTTGGGTCCTATTCTGTGGCCTCCTCGATCTCCAGATTTAAACTGTCGGGATGTTTTTTACTGGGGCTGTCTAAAGGAAGAAGTGTACTCGAAAACAATTTCAAATGAGGAATTACGCAGCCGTGTTCAAGAGGCCGCTTCAAAAATAAATGAATGACTCTACGCACGGTTTCTTAGTAAAGCCTATAAAAGAAGATGTCGAGCGTGTATTAGAATCGGTGGCAGACAATTTGAACACCTGTTGTGAATAAAGATTGATGTAATGTACACCTGAAATGTAGCGTCCATAGCCCAATGGCTCGCGACGATTCAATGTGACCGAAAGAGTTAAGCAACGACGGGCGCGGTCGGTTTGTGGATAGGTGAGCGCTAGTGGCAAAATTTCACGGACGCTACCGTGCTTCGGAGGGCACGTAAAGCCGTCGGTCCCGGTTGTTTTCAATGCTGGAAACAGTCGTTAAGCCTTGTCAAAGACCTTCGGGTGGCTTGAGAACATTCGACACTGGGTTGGCCACTAACCCCTCCACCAATCCGCATTGGAGCAGCGTGATGGAGTATGCTCTGGACCTCCCGCAGCAGCAGTGTCTGTGGGGGAGACCCGTGCCCAGCAGTGGGACGTCTATGGGTCGCAGCGACACCTGAAATGTTTTATTATTATTAAAATGTATTAAGACATTAACTTTTTAATTTTAGTCGTATTTACTCGTTTTGCATCTCAATAGCAATAACTTCGAAGTAGTATTAGATAAAATGATGTATTATACCATTATTTAATCTGTATTAACTGCGCATGTTTTTAAAATAGCTGGACACTTACGCTTTCATACTTTTTTTTTACATGAAACACTCTCAAACTATGTCAAAATTATTTTGGTATCAAATTTCATGTTAAAAATTCAAGTTCTTATTTTTTTTATAAAAAAAGTATCACAGATACTTATATTATTTGATGTATTTCTAGTAGTATAGTCTATCAGGAAGAAAATGACACCAAAAACGCCAAGAATATCATTAATTTGTGGCAGTTGTGTAAATTAATGTGAAGTGAAGCTAAAATAACGTATGTTTTTCTAAAAAAAATCATATTTTGGGTATCACTTGGAATTTTTTTTTTTTGATTTTTTTTTTTGATTTTTTTTTCTAAGCGCTGGAGAGCTGTTCTGTGCGGGGCTCAAGGATTATCCATTCATTCTGGGACACCCTGTATATATAAAAGTAGAAGGTGACTGACTGACTGACTGACTGACTGACTGACTGACATATCAACGCAGGGCCTAAACTATTAAGGGTTAGAAACTTGAAATTTTGCACAGGGGTTCCTTTTATAACGTAGGGGAGCACTAAGAAAGGATTTTTGAAAATTCACCCCCTAAGGGGGTAAAACGGGGGTGCAAATTTAGTATGAAACTTTGCCGTTTTTGAAGTCAAGTGGGCAACCAGAACGCGGGCAGACGTCGTTGATGGGTCTAATTCTACCTACGCGAGCGAAGCTGCGGGCGTCCACTAGTACTCAATATAGTGTCTTCAAAAATAGATTTATTACTATAGAGCAATAAATCTAAGTCTTCAAAATTGTAAAAGAACACTGGAGTAAAATTTAGTACAGTAGGTATGGATGTAATGTTTGTCCCTGTAGCTCGGGAACAGAATAGTGCTACGGTAGCCCCTGCCTGTCGTAAAAGGATACTAAAGGGGGACTTCTGGGGTTGCGGGCGGTGAGAGGGGGAGCTCGAACCGTCCATCATGTGACCCCGGAAAAGACGACGCTGTTTGTGGCTGCACAGCGTTGTGTAAACCGGGAAGAGCCCGTCTTAGGCGCAGCGCTGGAGGGCACCGGCGCGTTCTACAAGAAATCCCGGTGCCCTCCTGT
This sequence comes from Carterocephalus palaemon, assembly GCA_944567765.1. Classification (NCBI taxonomy): domain Eukaryota; kingdom Metazoa; phylum Arthropoda; class Insecta; order Lepidoptera; family Hesperiidae; genus Carterocephalus; species Carterocephalus palaemon. The sequence continues at coordinate 1,990,915 of OX155655.1, read as the reverse complement.
AGCGCCGGAGTAGCCCACCGAGCGGGTTTTAGTGGGTGAAAGTCCCACATAATCCGGCGTCGCTCCCACGACGTCCGGGTACCTTTTCAAGTTTGTTTGTATACTTTTTGAATACCGTGTACCTACTTGTCACTTCCGTTGATTCGGTCACAAAAAGGTTGTAGCCTTAAAATATACAAGAGAGCGCCTGAAAGTTTCTAAAAGTCAAAGCATTTAGAAACCAGTCACTCTGACAAAAGTGTAGGCGCTTCGAAAGATGCCTTTGTAGCCTCAGATCAGGGAAAGTCCCCTGATTTTATCTCTATGTACATCTCTATCTATATATTGTATATATGTATATATATATATATTACACTAGACCTTTTCAATTCGACAATTTTAATTTTAGTTCTATGGTTACATTACCTAACACACATCATTTTCCAAAGAAATCGTAGTACATACATATAAGATGATATATACGTCAATGCAGTTTTACCTTTGATCTTGTAGATCAGAGGAATTCATGTTTAATTTAGCCGAGTAACCTTTATTAAATGTACATAGAAGTCCATGAACATTTTTACTATAAATCGTTTCAGACTTAGTTTCTTTTACAAAAGTGTAGATGCTTTGAAATAAAACTAATGCAATTTTTCGTTGACTTACATAGCTCGATGGAATTATCTTTTTAATAAATTATCAACAATAGTAATTATAATTATCAATTTAAATGTGTACAACTAGTCATAGTAATAAAAAGAAATCTTCTAGGGTTTCATACAATCTATAAATTATTTGATTAGGTGTTTTGAGGTATGTTCTTAATATCAATACTAATATCACAAATATTTTGTAATGTAATACTTAATTAAATGCAATGGATATCAATATTTATTTGACGAAGATGAAGAATTTATTCTTCTAGTGTCCTGTTCTTGTACATCGTGATTTGCCGCTTCTGAAAAAGAAGGAAAAAAATTATTTTTCCACTACCATTTGCCCGACGCGGAATTATTAAACAAACGGTCATACAGATAATCCATAATTATATAAAATAATTAGCACCCGCTGAATTTTTGTTGAGCACGACCTATAGTCGCCACCGCGTTTCAGAATCAGTGTCAGCGCCATCTATTATCGCTAAACCAAACTACTTTCCGATAAACGTTTCGGGATGAAAAGTATCCTTTGTGCTAATCTAGCTTATTATCTACCTATATTGAACATTTGCTGTAAAAACAATTGTTATACTTCTGAAGACTGGATGGATGGAAATACATGATGGCTGGATACTCTGGATAGTGACTTACTGCAGGTATCGCTTGAGAGCAAATCGGCTGCACTGCGACCAGGCTTTAGGTTGGTCGTGGATGCTGTACTGGGGACTCATGATGTAGTTGCCGCCGCAACGATTCAGCGGTGGCCCGTCGTGGTTGATGTTCATGCTGCAAGGTAAAAGTTTAGTTAGCTACTGGGCGCTACTGCGATACTTTCATGTTTGCCTGGTACCTTCATTAGCAAAACAGTAGATGTCACTACGGTGTTTGTATTGTACGTATTGATGTGAAACATCTTTAGGCGGAGGGCAAACCAAATTTTTGGCGTGGCGAGCGTGGCGAGCGTGGCGAATATGGAATATATTATTATATACTATACAGTTCCGACATGACGGTCGGAAATTATTTTATTAATAAAATATAATAATCTTTTTTTTTTGTTTTTTGTTTTTTCTTATATGTTTTAGTTCCTGTCATCGATGTTTCACATCTGCCAGGCGTCCCGTGACGTATGTATATAATGGAATCTTTGAACGTGATTTTCGTCCACTTATAAACGTCGGATTAATTTGAACAATTGCACAATTATCAATTATATGCAATATATTATAATTAGAAAAATTAAATTTAAAAAAATGCTTGCAATAAATTTTAATTCTATGTCTCTACTAAAGCGTGTTTTTCAGATTTATTAACTGTACTGAGATAATTTACTCGTATCCTTTTAAGCATCGATCTTTAATCGAAAAACTAAAAAAAAAAACAAATAAAAAAATAAAAAAATATATAAAATATTTGAAAATAGCTAGTCTTGATAGACGCACCTGCCCGTGACGTACAATGACGTACATATTTTGTTAGTGGGAAATTTGACAATTCATTTTTATACAGATAGCAAAAAAACGTTAAAATCAATGTATTGTAACAAATTAAGATCAAGTTAATGGAACAGTAAAAAATAGCCTAATAAAAAACTGACAAAAGCAACAACAAGCCCAAGAATAGGGGACACCCGGGTTTGAACCGGGGACCTCTCGATCTGCAGTCGAATGCTCTACCACTGAGCTATATCCCCACACAATAAACATAATAGAATTCATAGTCAGCTAATAATATTCATGTCAATCGGACTAAACGTTTTGACTACGCGATATAAAGGGTATTTTGTCTGCAAGTTTTTTTTTTAAATATTTTATTTCCTCTATGGCCCATAGAGACCCAACCCGATTTTGATGATTTTTACGTCAAACGATTCGACCCATGCGAGTGTCACCCAAGACATGACAGTAACCAAGATTCACCACAGCGACTTGAGTTGTTGTTTTGTTTGTAAGTATCATACTTTCAAAAAAAACGTTTTGTATACAAAACGATTTAAAGTTGGGTAACAACCATTCTCGCTAATTTTCCTACATAAATAATTTGTTTTGCAGTCGAGTATACCTATATAAATTTATTTTTAATTAATTTTGCATCTTGTTAAATTATAATTGTGTGAAATTAAAAAACGAGTGTAGGTATACCTGTAGCGTCCAGAGCCCAGTGGCTCGGGTCGATTCAATGTGATCCAAAGAGTTAAGCAACGAAGGGCGCGGTCGGTTTGTGGATGGGTGACCGCTAGTGGCAAAATTTCATGGACGCTACCGTGCTTCGGAGGGCACGTAAAGCCGTCGGTTCCGGTTGTTTTCAATGTTGGAAACAGTCGTTAAGCCTTGTCGAAGACCTTCGGGTGGCTTGAGAACATTCGACACTGGGTTGGCCACTAACCCCTCCACCAATCCGCATTGGAGCAGCGTGGTGGAGTATGCTCTAGACCACAGAACAGATAAATCTTATATCTAATAAATATATCTTATAAATTTATCTGTTCTGTGCTCTAGACCTCCTGCAGCTGCGTCTGTGGGGGAGACCCGTGCCCAGCAGTGGGACGTCTATGGGTCGCAGCGAGGTATACCATAAGATCCTATGATTGCAGCCTGAAAGAAACTTACTGACCTATTTTGAAAGGAGACGAAGAAAGTGTTGTGTTTAATGATATTGGAAAAGTGGTATTGGAAAGAGATGTGAAATATTTTTATTTTACCTGTGAGCGATTTCATGGGCCAATAAGAATCCCGTGCTGTTTGGGTGCCATTCTATCAACGTGCAGCTTTTCATCAAACTGCACATTCCTCCCATATAACCGCGACCTGGGAAGGAAATGAATGATGTTAGTTTAAGGTAAATGACTTTTTAAACGATACATTTTAAATAAGACAATGATAGTAAAATTATATTTACATAATAACGTGTAAAACTAGCTTCTGTATTGTATGCCTTTATGGCAGGTCATAGAGAGAGTTTTACAATGTAACACCATATCAACCCTATGGTCCACAATAAATAAATTTGAATTTGAATTTTGAATTTCAAATCTACACCTCACAGAGCGAAGTATTTTCAACCGCGCATAAATACTTTTGTGTGTTCGATACCAATATACATAATGGTTTCGCGAAAGTATAAAAACAAGTAGATTAGAATTACAACAAGTAGATTAGTATTACAACAAGTAGATTAGTATACTTACAAGTAGATTAGTATTATTCTATTTGTAAGGCTGTTGATGTCTACTACTTGTAAGTTTAATCTACCTACTTGTAAGTTTAGTACAACCCAGGGCAACATTTTTAATGGTTTTTCTATGATAAAAACCTAAATAAATTGTTTCCCATAAAAAAAAATGGGCATTATTAAAATAAGGATTTCAAAGAATACCTATATTAACTCTGTTTTTAGACTTTTTCTTGTGAAATATATTTAATGTGCACAGACATAAATACAGGGCTACAGTAGGCAAGTAAATAAATTGGAATACTTACATAAAGGCACAAAGGAATGAAATGCACAATGGTAAGTACGTATATACTATACTGTGGCTTTCGGATAGTGTATAATTACTTATAACATTTATTATTTATACGTGAAACAAAAATTTCGATCAATTTTTACAAAAGTTACGTGGATGGAGGTGTATGATGTTTGGTACAGTTAAAGTTTATAGGAGCGGAAGTGCAGAAAGATAATTAATTATGCAAAAAATTTATAAGAGAATACTTTAAACACTCTCCATTGGTTCGAGTTAAGTTTGAATTGAACATTGGTTTAGATTAAGTCTATGATTATAGAGATACCTAAATAACTTTTAAAAACTTAAATCTTAATAAAGTCGGCCAAGTGCGACTCGGACTCGCGCACCAAGGGTTCCGTACCATTATCTATACAAACAGCAAAAAAATCTTGTCTGTGTCTGAAAAAATTGCAACTGTCTAACTATCATGGTTCATGAGATACAGCCTGGTGGCAGACGGACAGACGGACGGATGGACAGACAGACAGCGAAGTATTACTAATAGGGTCCCATTTTACACTTTGGGTACGGAACCCTGTAGCAGTGACAGCCCAGTGGCTGTCAAACTCGCCTCTCACTCGAGCGGCCCGGGTTCAAACCCAAGCGGCACGCACCAATGACTACTAGGTTAGGTATATGCGATTTAAGAAATAAAATGTCACTTGCTATAACGTTGAAGGACACATCGTGAGGAAACCTGCATGCTTGAGAGTTTATCATAATGTTCTCGAAGGCATGTGAAGTCTGCCAATTCGCACTTGGCCAGCGTGGTGGACTTAGGCCTTATCCCTCCCATTCTGAGAGGAGACCCGTGCCCAACAGTGGGACAAAGAAAGGGTTGTGATGACGATGATGATGATGTACGGAACCCTAAAAACTAATTATCACTCAGCTACTAGTTTGATAAAGAGATGATTATAACAACACTAACCGGTACTCCTCCTGATATCCTCGCCTCGTGTGTTCACGTAGAACAAGTCCAGGCCAGTCAACAGCACAGAGTAGTACCACCTCCGCTGCAGAGCTTTCTTCCCGCTCTGCCAGTCACAGTAGCTCTTCAGGTAATTGCTCGCGTTCTCGTCCATAGATACAACGTTGCCTCTGTTCTTTAAGAATCTTGTGTCCATTAATGTGAACCTGGAATTGTTTAAGCAACTCATCATAACGTGGCATCTCAAAAACTTTCTTACTCAGATAAGATATCATAATTTCACGCCTGAATATCTTCGTAGGGGTAGGCGGTGTGTAATGTACCCACTTAACTAACACCAATCACCAGAAAGTATTATTGCTGTTCCCGACCACTCGACCAACTTAGCAGGGTCAGTTAATTAGACAAGAGATTAGAATATGTCATAATTCAACTAAATTTATATTTTGTAAATCAGTTTATTGGTACAAGTTAGATATTTAGTTTATTTCTTTATATTACAAACAATTATAGAGATGACAGCAGTGGCTATCGAACTCGCCTGAAATGATTTTCAAAGTTATGTGCGATTTAAAAAATCAAATGTCACTTGCTGTAACGGTGAAGTCTGCCAATCCGCACTTGGCCAGCGTGGTGGACTAAAGCCTTATCCCTCCCATTCTGAGAGGAGACTAGTGTCCAACAGTAGAACAAAGAAAGGGATGTGGTGAATTAGGTATCTATAGACATAATTATTTAGGAGTGAAGCCATTAATTGTTAAGAAAAGTTACTGTCCTAAAAGGGATAACGGCGCATTTTGTATTGCTATGTTTCTTATAGCAATTGAACAACGCTTGTTGGAACGGTGGGTAAAGGAAAATGTCGGAAAGAAACTTCAAAGTCTGATATATTTAAAAGTTGTCGATCTCATTTAAAGTCTGTAAATCAGCGCAGCGGGAAGATTCGTTCTTATCAGTGACTACTGGACGCCCGCAGATTCGCTCGCAATATTAGACATAACAATAGTTTCGTTTACACCTAGTAATATTATATAGCCTCACTCAGTGAAGATGCAGCTTTCTAATGGTGAAGGAATATTTGAAATCGGTCCAGTAGTTTTTGTGTGAAAACATTACAAACAAAATTAAATGTTTCCTCTATTATATTATAAATATTAGTACTATAGATAAAGGTGATTAACAAAACCGTGCTCATCAGTAATGATGCTATGAGTGATTAACTCTGTATTGATTACCTACTGGTCTGGTCGTTCGACTCACCAAGTTTACGTTTCATTAATTTAATTTAATTAAATAAGCGTACAAGACAGACATACGTAGGTACATACGAGTTTAGCGTTATGCTTTCGTTATTATTTATATGAAACCTAGTTTCTAACTTGAAAAGAATCTCCGTTTTGTTTGACACATTTAAAAACCGACCAAGTGAGAGTCGGACTCGCGCACAAAGGGTACCGTACCGTTATTTTATAAAAACGGCAAAACAAATCGGAATTATCTATAAAAATCATATAAATTTCCTTAGATTTTAATTTTTTCACATCAAGCATTATCATATGTGATAATTTCAACTGTCTATCACGGTTTATGAGAAAAAGCCTGGTGACAAATGGACAGACAGACAGCGGATCCTTAGTAATAGGGTCCCGTTTTACCCTTTGGCAACGGAACCCTAAAAACGAAGTGTTCTCAACACTACTATTTCTAGTCTCGCGTTTTTCACCTCTAGAGTTTTTAAGTAAAAACTCGGTCAGTTTACGTTCCATTTTAGAGACGTAGTTCTTTTGAAGCATTCATGTACGTCAGGTTCAAGACATTATTTAAAGATAGATGCTGGATGGAGCCTTTACTGGCATAAATAGTACCTACACCGCTTCCGTGCTTCAGAGGGCACCGGTCAGTACCAGTTTTTATCACAAGAAAACTACAACGATAAGCTGATAAAGCATGTAGTGCGTGTCCGACTCTCACTTGACCGGTTTAAATTTTTATTTTATTAATATTATTACCTTATAGTTTGATTCAAGCTTCGATGCCGGAAGATATTCTCGACCTCCTTCAATAGACGATGTGAGATTTCCTTAAATTTTTTCCTATTCTTCGATCCGAATTGCTTCCCCAAACTCACGGTGAGGAAGGGATCCATATGCACCATTACGGGAATGTTGATGGTGGACCTAGTAAGATACTCCACTGACATATCTCTTGGTTTCGATAAAGGCTGAAAAAATAATAAGGCTTATTGAAACGACAGTGAAATGACAGACAACCAATTGATTGGTCTGGCTTGAGAACGTTCGATACATAGTTGGCCCCTAATGGTCCAAGAGCTGGCACCAATTTTTCCGTAGGTATTTGAGGAAAGCTGAAAACTTGTCCTATACCTCTCCTATTATACCCCAACACGGAACTGCAGACCTGGCTAATGAGTAGCGTTTCTAAATCAACCACTAAATAAATTTTAAAAAAATATATATTTCCAAAAACATATTTGAGGCAATATGTAATTTTTATAAGTTGTAGTCCAATGTTCACAGAATATAAAAAAAAATAAGCCAGACGATTTAGTTGGGGTTTTAGCTACAGCTCTCCTACTATAACCCCTTCATTTGTTTGCATTGGTGCAAAGTGAAGTATGCTCTAGACCAGTGTTTCCCACCCACGCCCCACAGGGGGGCAATTTGATAGTTAAGGGGGGCAATTTAAAAATGGACTCGACACGACTTTAACCCTTTCGCTTTGGCTTATTTAAATGCAATGCTAGATATCGGTGACAAATTTAACAAAAAATGCAAATTCTTAAAAAAATGCTATAAATAATTAATAGGTATAATTTCGTTTGACGTTACCAAAATGTCAACTTGAAGTTAGAGTCTTCAAGTAAACTAATAAACGTCGGGGATTCACGAGGTTAAAAATAATGTATGGGAGTGTAAAAAATTTTGAATTTAGGTCATGGCCTAAAATGGTTGGGAAACACCGCTCTAGACCCTTAGCTATTGCTGTGGGAGAGACCAAGTCGATATCTCATTCGAGAGGTCCGGGCTTCAAATTCCAGAACGCACGAATTGCTTTTCTAAGTAACGTGCGTTTTAGCAATGTCATGCTATAACGGTGTATGATAATAATAATGCCTTCTATAGATTTCAACAAAAGGAAATTGTTTATGTACAATGTAAATACATACTTATTTGGTATAATTAGCCGCTGTATTTTTACCGATAGCGGTGTTTTATTTTTTCATTTCTATGAAACAAATTTTACCGTTTTAATAACAATTTAAGGCCTGAAAGTATAAATATCAAGCTAAGGAGTGTATCTGAGATATTCCAGTAATTTTTAATGTCATTGACTTTTAGGTTTCTTGAAATATATTTTTTTTTGTTTGTTTATTTTTTTACAAATTTTTTTTTAGTTTTCCACTATCTATTGATCTATGAGGAAAAAAAGGAACATGTCAGCTTCATAGTAGTTATTTTTGTATTCTCCAGTGCTAGCAAAATGGCACGTTTCGTTAACATTAGAATCATTAAGATTACGTCACTAACTGATGCTACATAGACAAAAGGTGCACAGGTTTGATCAGTTTAATTTACTTTTAGTGTAATACTTTCTTAATTACATATTAAGTATTTTGAGTAAATTTCATACATGAGAATTATTAATTATTCGATATATAGTTCAAGTCTTAATATTCTCTGATTCAGGGGTTCATTGACCTGTGTTTTCAAAATACGATCTTCGTCTGCCATCAACTTAACTAGCTCTGCGTGTGTTTGGGATATTTTTAGATTACGCCGGGTAGTAATTTCATTCTACATCATGAAAAGATGAAAGCCAAGTTTACATTAAATGTTGTAGTTCGTTATTTGAATAGTTCTATATATTTACACTTTCTACAAATATAAATAAATACCCTGTGTGTAAGCCTGAATATTTGAGTTTTAAATAATATTCGTGTAGGTAATAATATTTAATATATAATATTTTTAATGATTACGGTTAACTATTCATACTATATACTACTCATACAAACTAACGAACCAGCCAAATTATATATTTTTTAAAAGCTTTCTAAAACATTGAATTTTAAATTTTGATTCAACTTTAATGCATTACAAGATAATGAAAACAATTAGGTAATATATAATAATGAAAACAATTAGGTAATATACATTTGTTACTTACAATACATACGTTTACGTTAATTACTTATTTACAAATATTTACATTATTACTTACACGCTTGGTGCTCCCGAAATCCAGACAAACCAGCACAAATAAAATGAAGCAAGATTTCATGGTTTCAATAAACGTTTTTTTTCCAAATTTGAATTTTAAAATTTTTCTTTTTTTTTTAGCAACAGTTTTATTTATTTTATATTTGACGGCACAGTTTATCTTATCTTTTTTGCATTAACACGGGACCACACACAACCCACGCTTACTTAGTTCAGCTCCACGCATGGGTTTAAGCTCGGCCTATCAGCGGGCATGTAGACCGAGTAACTGTATGAGTAATTGCACATTTTAGGCTTCGCTACGTTATCAGGTTTTACTCGCAATTTCTAGAAGTATCTATTTACATTTTTGGGAGTGTTGTTTGAGTTTGCATTCTTGTATATGTGAGCCTAAAATCTGGCTAACCATTTAACATAATTATGTTTTAATGCAAGTTTTACTCCATTTGTTACAATGTTTAAATATTGGTTAAAGATTATAACCACGACAATAGGTGGCATTTGCAGAAACGAATTATAAATACGATACAATCTATTTATTGTATGAGCTAATAAATAAAATATATAAAATAATAAATAATTGTAAAATAATAATTAAGATTTAAATTACACCGTAAAAAATTTTTTTTTTTTTAAAAAGCTTTTAAAACTTTTTTTTTTATTTTCATACATGGTCATCGGAACCAAATATGTGTGCCAAATTTCAGCTCGAAAGCATCAGTGGAAGTGGGTGTAATATTGATTGCAAGATTCCAGGACATACTTACATACGAGTGAAGTTAAATAAAAGCTTTTTCAAGTATCCATTTCAAGTTTAGTAAAATAAATCGCAATGTTTATTAAAGTTAGTAAGTTAGTACGTTCGTGGAGACTATATTAGGGAAAAAGAGACGCGTGATTAGACTCGTCGCTCGTAGGGGAAAATACAATTTATAAACAAAGTTATTTTGTAATATTGTTTACGTCACTAAATTAATTGTTGTCATGTAATATTGTGAATGGGAATGCCGGTGTTAATCTGGTTATAAATAGTATACGTGGGACATACATACTTAAAGTTCCTCGCACCGGGCACTTACAGGTACGTAGGTACACTTTTAGGGCATACCAATATAATTATGAAAAGTGACAGGGCCGATTTTTGGCGCCTAAAAACCTGTCAAGTGGGGTAGGTATCAAAATAAAAGGATTTCGTCAAAAGATTGCAAACATTATAATCTTATATACTACGAAAACGAAAGAATGTTAAATATAAATATTATTGAAAAAAAAACCCGACTGCGTAAATTGAAAATATATTTTCAAACTTACACATACACTAGCTCACCATATTACATGGGACCTAACCTAAACATAACTGGTGAAAATTAGTTGTACTACAATACACCTTTGTCTAAGCTCCTGCCCCTTCGAGCAAATACAGCGTGATTATGTTAAAAACCGACAGAAAAATAACAGTTTACACCTTAGGATGAACAAAATATCTTTTAGCTTTTCGACTAAACAGAAGTTTGATGACAAGGTACTAACATATTGTTGACCTCTATGCAAAGTGGTTTGATGTCCCTTGGCCTTTTAATCCTAACTCATGACGTTACCTATGTGTTTGTTTTATGACGTAATTGATACAGTCGTGTCACGTCGCCTAATGTTTTCTACAAAAGCTTAAAGTATTAAATTTTTGATCTTTTGATAGATTGATTGTGTAAGCTACCCATAGACATTCCACTGTTAGGCACGGGTCTCTCACAGTCAGGCTGTGGGAAGACTGGGAGTTCTACAGAGGTCTGCACCACGATGCTCCAGTGCGAATTAGTGGTGGGATTATTGCCTAATCTAGTGTAGAATGCTCTCAAGCCACCCGAAGGACTTAGACGAGGCTTAACGATTGAATTTATAACTTACTAGTGGATGCCCGCAGCTTCGCTCGCATAGAATTAGACATAATAATAGTTTCGTTTACGCCTATTTATATAGCCTATGTGACTCAGTGAAGATGCAGTTTTCTAATGGTGATTTTTTTTTAAAATAAGTTCAGTAGCTTTTGTGTGATAACATTACAAATATATCTTTCCTCTTTATAATATTAGTATAGAAAACAACCGGACAGACGGATTAGCGTGCCTTCCGAAAAATGGAAGCTCATGACATTTATGACGAGCGGTCACCCACAAACCGACCGCGCCCGTCGTTGCTTAACTCTGTCGATCATTGAATCGACGCGAGCCATTGGGCTATGGACGCTACGATGACCCATTGGTTATAATGGTACGAATAATTTGGATGACATCAACATTGATCGCACGACGCCGCGGGTGTACACTCAATTACAAATTATATAGCAGACAGTCAATTTTATTGTTCCGCGAAACCACCGTCCATTACCATAACTGCATTATCAACGCTGTACATTGATGAATCAAGAACAATCAGAACAATCAGATCTGAATAACTTTTTAAAATCTCAATAAAGCAATGATAGGTAATTATCACATCTGAACAACTTTTTAAAATCTTAAGAAAGCGATGATAGATAATTATCAGATCAGAACAACTTTTTAAAAGATGAAGAAAGCAATGATAGGTAATTATCACATCTGAACAACTTTTTAAAATCTTAAGAAAGCGGTGATAGGTAATTATCAGATCTGAACAACTTTTTAAAAGATCAAGAAAGCAATGATAGGTAATTATCTTAAGAAAGCGATGATAGATAATTATCAGATCAGAACAACTTTTTAAAAGATCAAGAAAGCAATGATAGGTAATTATCACATCTGAACAACTTTTTAAAATCTTAAGAAAGCGGTGATAGGTAATTATCAGATCTGAACAACTTTTTAAAAGATCAAGATCACATCTGAACAACTTTTAAAAGCTTAAGAAAGCAATGATAGCATCTCCGCTGACAGCGGTGGTGAACTCACACAGGAAACAACGCAATATAAGCTTCCACCACCCAAATACAAATATTTATCCGTGAAATAAACACCTGTCTCAGCCTGTATTCGAACTCGAGACCCGCGGTTCGGCAGTCGGGGTCACTTCGTACCTATTTATTCTTCTGTGGTCGGATATTAATCCTATGTACCTAGGTACTAAGTTTTCCCAACAAAACTATACCAAGAAGAGTAGATGTCAAGATCTAGCTTATATTCAAAAATACATATTTAAATACGGGCAGAAAGTACATACGCTAAATTAAAAAAAAAATGCATCTGTTTTTGTACATAAGTTTTATTTTGGGCTTATCTCATGTTTTATCAACTTGCACCTTTTGACCCAGACGGTAAGACTGACTTTTAACCAATCATCTTTATTATCGTTTTATTCAAAACGTATTTTATCACATACAGGCATAAACTAAACTAAAATGATTACTTGTATAGGCTTAAGGAAGCAAATGAGGATTTTGTATTTTGGCTTGTATTTGTAGACAGATATAAAATATTTATTTTAATTTTGTTATTAATAAATCTCTCATCATTGTTTAATCTATTTATACAAATGTTTTTCATTTGCTACCATCATAGTTAATGATTTTCTGATGTCTCGTATCTGCATAAATTACTAAAAAGTAAAAAATATTTTTTAGTCATTCAAATTTGAGTCAATCAACGCTAAACTCAAATCTACAGAAACTTCTTTCACCTTGGTTTTCGCTTTTATATACATTCCCGTTCTTTTATAGGTATGTATCTGTCTGGTTAAATTATAATTAAAATAAAATTTCACTTTATACATTTAGGGTTAAGCTTTTCCCAAAGCCACGCCTCCGATAGACTATCAGAGGCGTGGCTTCTTCTCTATTCAACTATATTATTCTATCATTCATATCCCTACTTACTATCATCATGCAATTTATCAGTTAGCAAATTACTGCTAAAATACTGCGTTTCACGAGGAAGCGATAACATTCTCCGAATCTGCTCTTCGGCGAATTTCGTTTAACTATCATATTTTGTTCAACTGAATTCATGCTGGATTCGATTAATTTTTTTTCTAGATAGAGATACATTTTTTAAACTTTTTTTTTCTTATAACGTACCTATCATATCGATTAGCTTAGTTAGCTTGTGTTACACTGGCCCTATATCAAACCAATCTGTCCTGGTACCCTTTCTAATTTAACGGTCTGTAGCGTACAAAAAAACCGGTCAAGTTCGAATGGGATTTGCGCACTAACGGTTCCGTACCATTATCTAAAAAAACGGCAAAAAATGATTTTTGTTGTATAGGAGCCCCTACAGAGCTAAATTAAAACTAGATACCTAAGTGAAACCGACCATTGCAGCAGTTAATAAAGACACAATTAATATAATGAAACCATAATTAATAATCATTACTTAGGTACTCATTAATTTCATGAAAATAACCATTTTAGTAGGTAAACTATGATATCACTACTGACCAATACAATCGTGACAAAATGTTTAATGGATGCTATTGAATAATTTCTAACATTTTATTATTGACTGTATTGTCGATCTGGTTGCAAGTGGCAGCAGACCTACGTCCTGGGTTTGATTCCCAAGCAAAGTATTATTGGGTTTTTGTAACATGAAATTTCCCGTTAATAGCTCGGAGTAATAGAATACAGTTCGATCCCATGTAGAAGAAAGCTAGACAGAACTGGATGTTCTTATTAAGCATATCTACTCCTTTGGGAAAACACTTTATTTTATGGTATTTTATGATGGTACTTTACTATGGTACTTCATGACTAACAGTTGTATGATAACAGGTACAGGTACATAGATTAAAAGTGATACAATGATTTCATGTCAAGTATCAGTCATAAATTAGTATTAAAGATTTGAATGACATCATGTATAAATAGAACGGCTATTGCAAATGTTTGATTTTATCAAATTAGCAGGAACACGCGTAGACGCGAGCGCTCGAGATAACGGATATTAGCTACAACCCATAGGTGTCCCACTGCTGGGCACGGTTTTATCCCACAGACACAGGCTGCGAGAGGTCTAGAGCATACTCCACCACGCTGCTCCATAATGCGGATTGGTGGAGAGGTTAGTGGCCAACCTAGTGTCGAATGTTCTCAAGCCACCCGAAGGTCTTCGACAAGGCCTAACGATTGTTTCCACCATTGAAATAATTTTATATATTTTATTAGAATCCATACTGCCTCCTACACTTCCTAATTTTTGGGCAAATTGCATTAAAAAATCTTTTTATGCTTAGAATAATTATATATTATACATATATTAGCTGCATAATTCTCTGAGTTCGCGTGGCTTCAATTATTTGTAGTTGTTAGTACCTCCTTTTTAATACCATCAGACGTCTGCCAATAAGTCATTACGGGGTACTTTACGAAATTCCGTTAAATACGTGTTTTTAAATTCATTAGTACGTAGCGTTAAATTGCTTATTTTTAATATAAGGGCTCTATAGGTTTTTTAAATCCTTAAATAAGGTCAGTTGTGCTGAAATAAAAAAAAATAACATAGCTAACATAATAAATAATTATACAATATTAAATATATAATTTACTGGTTTCCTAAAATTGATTTCCTTGATTGATGATTGATTCAATTTTTCATATTGATGGTGAAAACACTAGACTCATACTTTAAAACAAGGGATCAATAAAATATCAAAAAAATTAAATAATATTTACAATTTTATTAAAAAAATATAAAATTAAACTAATTGAACACTTATTGGCCATTGTATAGTCGACTACACATAGAATAAGTTTACTTAGAAACTAACAAATAGGCAAGCAAAATTAATGCGTTCGTTAATGTGTAGACGACTATACAATTAAATTTCATTGTATCTATTAACTATACAATGAATTTTCTAGTAGCCTTCGTCGGCGTCGTAACTGCTTTTCTGGCTGTCGTATGAACCTGAAAAGATACAAACAATCAAATCAGTATTGAAGACCGTGACAGTATTTTACAATCATGATTGCATGTATTAAAGCTATAGGATCGTCTTCAGCATGCATAACACATGAGTGGTATTTCATGAACCACTTGCTTAGGTAATCTGTAAATGCAAGCTTGTAGCAAACAGGCGCTGAGGATAAATAAAGTAGGTAAGTCTAGATTTCGTCAGTAATTTTAGGTTGTTTCTGCTTTGCTCGTAACAAAATCTTTCCGTCGAGTGTGTCTACTATCGTGCAAATTCTACGTTAGTGTGAGTTAAGCTGACTTTCAGCAGCCGTCTACTGCAAGTTCTTTATTAAAAGACTCGGGTACTGAGACTGGCATCAAAGTCTAGCTAGATCTAATCTTGAATGCGCAGAAGTCAAAATTAAAGTGTCTGGTGCGGGGGTGGTCTGTCGTAAGCGCTGACTGGTTCACCAGCGGTTATGTCACTAATGATATCCTAGTTGCACTAGAGTTCCGCGCCACTAACTGTAGTCCTCGGTCTGATAGCTATCTTTTGAATACCGGATACTCCGAAGGTGCTCGTAGGATTGAAAAGGACCTACTTTCAGCAGCAGACTGCTGCAAGGTCTTCAGTATGGCCTCTGGGATAGGTGGTGCCGTGGGCAGGTGGTCCCCGGAGGCCTGGTAGCCGTTCTCGCCCGCGGTGTACGTCACGGAGTACGTCTGCCCGTCGTCGCCGATGTAGGAGTATGAGCCTGACACCTGCAGGGAACCTTCTTCTGGCTTCTCCCCAGGGATGATTCGACCTGGGAAAACAATATGAACCATTGAATTGATGACCCCGTTGCTCACTCACCACGAGTGACCCTGACTGCTGAACTTCAGGTCCTGGGTTCGAATCCCAGCCAGGCATGATTAATGAAATGTGTCAAAGCTTATTTCAAAGAATTTTAAATTAAATTACATGCATAGCGACATTAGGCGGTTTGTGTGGCATAAACGAACCTTATTTAACGGAATACATAACGCCTGTTGAAAACACTGAAGCAATGACTCGGAACTGTGTGTTTTGCTGCAATTTACTTCAAGGAGAATTATTAACGTGTAAACGTAAAGGAAGGAACTGAGGGGGTTTTATGGGGAGAGAGTATACAAGGCTCTCATTATACTCGATCGTACCTTAAAAATCTACCCGTGAAAATATAGTAAATTAAATGTATGCTTTTATTTCGTCGTGTTCATTCCATTTTTTTCTTTCTTTCCATGTTGAAAAGTCTCCCGTCATCACTCGTGGAATCTGATTCATATTTATAGTACTACACTACTTAAAATACTTATAATCTGCGTTTATGAGTTGGATTGTGTATTTCAAAGATATACTAGTAGTTCTTATACGTACACGTGTACGTATAAGAACTACTTGACGAGTATCATAACGCCTGTTGAAAACGCTTGAGCAATGACGCGGAACAGTGGTTCTTGGCTGCGTTTTTCTTCAAGGAGAATTAATCAACGCAACCGACCGTGTAAACGTCTTTCGTTTCGAAGCATGAACTTACGTGTACTTAGATAATAAACGTATGAGTTTGCTAGCCTCATCATAAATTTTATTACATTCAAAATGAAACTAAGCCTTAGTTAACATGTGACAGAGTTCATCGTGCTGGCCAATTATAGATTGAGTACAAATGTCTATCAGAATCAACTAAAAAGAAATTAGGTTTGCCCTTCACGGTAAACTTTGTAAGTCCCTATTTATTTTTGATTACATTAGTAATTTTATATTCGAACATTTATAATTAAAAAAAAATTACTTAAAAACACTACAATTTCAAATGACATTAGACAGGTTTACAGGAAGAGTAAAAATGGTTTATAGAAAATCATGAGGATTTCAATTCCTCTTCAAATTACTCCCCAGAAGAAGTTATAGAATCACGCATGATTTAATGAAAATAATGATTAATTGGGAATGGTACAACCAACCCAACTGTACGACTGAATGGTCCAATAGATGTTATGTTTGAGCTTCCGTGTAATAACTGCCCGTGTTTCGCAATGCGTTATAATAAGCCTGCTTAACATCGCTAGCTAACCATTAGGTAAACGGTTTTTGTCTTCAGTGAATTATTTTAGTTGAATAACGTTGATTGATTACTGGTAATAATTGTTTACTGTTGAGTATTTTGGTGAAGTATACCCGATTGTCTTACACTAAAGCGTATTATTTCGGTGTATATAACAGTAGATGAAGATGCGGTATGCTATTGATATAATATTCATCAGGAGTTCATGTAAAAACCTTTACGTTCCTGCGTTCATATATTAGGAAATCAGTATTTTTGTATGAAAACTCGGATGATAGTAGTAATCGGATAGAGTGGTTCCACAAAATAAAGAACAGATTAAATATGTAAGTAATCTTATTTTTATGTAAATTGGTATTATTTTGGTTTGTTCATCTTTTCCTCATCAACGGAATGATGAATTATTTGATCCCGAAAAATTGCCTGGTTCTCGTGAAATTGACAAACACTGAATCGTTCGATATTGAATCGTTGATTAACTGTCGATCAATTTAATTAATTAATTGATAGTTATCTCGGATTATGATCGATCGAGCTGTTAATGCCGATTACATTATGGTCTGCACTGAAAATCAGTGCTGTTGGTTCGGTACCATTCCAACAGCTTATAGCTGAGTGCAGACGATTTTTAGTGTGACACTGCAACATATATATATATCTAAGTATAGTATAACTTTATTGTGTGCCTACTTTTAAGTGTCTATTGTTTGTTTGTGTATGTTGTAGTGTGATTTCTGCATTAAACGTTATTCTTCTTCTTCTTCTTCTAATGAAGCTAGATTTGGTAATGGTAATCTTTCTTGCCATTGATAAAAGCTACATTATATTTTAAACCAACCTTTGAGATAATTCTAAACGGAAAACGATTTGGGAAATCTAGTGTAACATAAGTACTGACCTTCCTGTTCAGCCTTGGTCCCGTCGCTGGTCTCGTACGCATAGCGATACCCCTGCTCGTTCATGTCATGTTCGAACTTGAGGATCTCGGCGTGTTCCTTCTTCTCCTTCTCGGGTTCCGTGGCCGCGTAGACCTGGTCGCTCCTCCGCTGGTACGGCGCCTGCAGGCCGGCGGTGGCCCCGCCCGAGGTCGCGGAGTGTGACGGCAGGTGGACGTTGTCGAGCCGAGCTGCGGAGGCTACCGACGCCGCTGCTAGGAGGATTATCTGGAAAACATCATAATTAAATTAAAGAATCAGATTCAGATTCAGATTCAGATTCATTTATTTTTCATTATATGGTATTTTGTATACGCTTAATGAACGTCATAACATTTTTTATCTACCGCCGGTTCACAAAGTTGATGCTACCGAGAAGAACACGGCAAGAAACTCGATAGTTACTCTTTTCAAAATTTTTAATTTTTATAATTTGATCGCATTACATTATTATTGAACAAGTGGAGCTGGAGATACATCGCACCAAGCGTTTCTATCGTTCAAGTAGTCATTAATTTTATAGTAAGCTTTATTAAGGAGGTTTTGTTTAATGTAAGATTTAAATTTACTATCTGAGAGACAAGTAATATTTCCGGGTATTATATTGTAGAAGCGAACACAGTTCCCCATAAAAGATTTTGATACTTTACTTAGTCTAGAGCTAGGTACAATAAATAAAGCTATTCTAAAATATCATTGAGTTAATGATGCCGGGGCAATATAATCGGGATTTGGCGGATAAATGTTACTTGGTACCTTGGTGGGCGGTAGTTTTGGTATTACCCGGACGACCTCTAAAAATAACCTATAATAGGTATAGGTTCACTCCTGAAGATGATCATCGTAATAGATCGAAACTAGTCGGACTATTTTCGACTTAAATCACACGTGAGTTAGCCGGTAACTTCAACTATCTATAAAAGTTACTCTTGCCCACCTAAATCTTTCCTGATAGTCTGACATTTAACATGATCAGTTGAATTAAATTTTCAGATGCCTTCTGCAATAGAGGGCAATACATTCTATCAAATTTACGGTTCTAGATGGATCCAGCGCCAAAGATAATGTGACCTTTGAATGACACCGACTTGCGAATGAATTTGATGCTAGAACCAAAACTACTGGTACGAGTATATACCTACTAAGAAATATACGTAATTAGTTATTTTGTCATATGATTTACTTATTGTTTAGAAGATAGTAAGTTATTATGATGTTAAGTAAATCCTAGGAAACATACAAAAACAAAAACTAGTAGATCTGTTTATTACGTTCGGGTTACGTCGGTGTTAATTACGTTAAAATACTAAATTTTGACGTTAACACTCGTAATTCAAAACCATCCATAGCAAAACAGTTAAAGGAGACGATCAATTTTGGGCCAAACGATGTACCGAGGTACAAAGTATTGGTAAAAATTCCTTACAATATACTAAAACTAATGGTCGATCAATTATTTTTAGAATCCTCATAGTTAGCTTGTAATAAAATAATAAAAAATACAACATTTCGTACCACAAAACTTCACATAGTAGTAACCACAAACTAATAAGGGATAATACGTGGTAACTACTCTGCACTGTTTATGTCATTTGCCAACTTCAGTTTTAGTGACAGACGTCAGTCACACATTATAGGTCTATTAACCTGTATTCAATTTACAAATTATTACTAGTTTAAAAACGATTTCAAGAAAAAATTAGCCTTTAATGGTAATTAATAGAATATTTAAATCAATATAGGATACTATGATTCTGTTTCCTAGGGTCATTGAGTTAAATATACCTAGGGTAGTTTATTAATACAATGCGCTTATTGTATATTTTATAAATGGGTATAGAGTAATTACAGATTTAGTAACAACCGAAACGCAATGTTATGATAGATTGAATTAGATTGCCATAACTTGCAGTGTTGCAATACATAAATTTATCTTTTAAAGTTAATTTTAGGTGGTACAAATGCAGTAAAAAATCTGATTTATTTTTTTAATAAAATAACGCATTTTTTTCTCCAAAAATCAATTTTTATTCCCGAGGTACATCTCATGGCCCAAGTTGTATGGAAAGATAAACGTGTCCTTTTCAATGTCATGATGCTTAAAAATTTCACGACTTTATAATGAAATTGAACTTAAACACTCACGATCACTTAATTGCTCTATCATATCTATGCTTGATATTGGAAAAATAAATTCATGGCTCAATGTCGATAGTTAGAGTCTTCGATTGAATTCCATTACAATAAATATTATTTAAATCTGTTAACAGTCCAATTAGCAAAAAGATAATATTAAGATTTATTGATGTCATGTTTAGAGTAGGTACTTGACCTTTATAAAATTAAGCTGCTAGGTATGTACCTCAAACCTCTAGGCCCTAGACTAGAGTCTAGGGGGTCGCAATTACTGTGGAACAATTTATACTTAATGTAATATTTGATTGATTCAGCACTGTTATTAACTCGATTTTACCACCCTAATTCAATATTTGGATGTCTAAGAATGAATTGCACCATAACCTCTGCTTATTCCTTCGGAGAAATACCGGCGTGATTTTATATTCATGTTATAAGATTATAACTTAAACCAAGAGATTTAACCCGCAATAAACTGTGACACGAGGTGACTCTCTCGGGAATCAAATCTAATGCTTAACTTTAGGATTAGTGCTACCCCACTTAAACACTGTCACTTTGTAGCAACCTTTTACTTTACACGCATGTCCATTGACTGATGACCACTTAACATTAAGACGGATGCGTGAACCACTCAATACGACATGGATTGCAAGAAAAGTGTCGTCACAAAACGTTATGGCGAGTTTGCAACTGTCATCTACGAATATGTCAATAGCGTAAAATTGCGCTTGCGCAGCTATTGCCAACTGATAACTGAAAGCCACTTCACGATAACACCATCGAAACATCTAGTCACTTGATTGCACAAAATAAACAAACTTTACTAACGAATCTCATGGTGGAAGCCGGTCTGCCTTCTTCAGAAGTTGGGAGGGAAATGTGCCTTCGCGGTACACCACCCGCGTTTTATACCCCCGTCTTATGACTTGGATAAGGAATTCGACGTTCAAATTCGCGTGAACGCATCCCCTCGTGAGTTTATACCGTTTGGATTCTTCCCGCGCGATTTTAAAGTTGAAATTAGAACGTCAGTAGAACGCTGTAGTTTTGATGTTTCTATCGCAGTAATTGAAACGCGTTCACACTGTTCGGCCAAATAGTGTATCAATTTCCACATTCATGTTGCCCGTCCGAAACAATTGGAAACATTTTATTATTTCTCCTTTAGCATCTAACACTAATAACTAATAAACACTGATCAACTTCCTAACATGTCATAGTCTGGACGGACTAACAGTGCCTCCTCCTGAATTCAAGAGATTTTGTAATCGTTAGTCTTAGTGGTATTAGGATTATTACTCGTACTAACACGAGTAATAATTCTAGGTAATTAATAATTGATGTGATTAATAATCCTAGGTAAGTATTGTTTCTTCAGACAGCTTTGTTATAAGCAATGATAGCTCCAGCTCAACACAACCCTTTCACTGTCCCACTGCTGGGCATGGGTCTCCGAGACCCGCGGGAAGGCCTTAGTCCACCACTTTAAGAATGTCACGGAGAACTCTCCAACTTCCAAATCAAATCTATAATAATATATATTTTTGTATATATAGATTTGATTTGGAGAAGCTGACTGACTGACTGACTGACTGACTTACTGACTGACTAACTGACTGACTGACTGACTGACTGACTGACTGACTGACATATCAACGCAGGGCCTGAACTATCAGGGTTAGAAACTTTAAATTTTGCACAGGGGTTCCTTTTATAATGTAGGGGAGCACTAAGAAAGGATTTTTGAAAATTCATCCCCTAAGGGGGTAAAACGGGGGTGCAAAGAAATATGAAACTTTGCCGTTTTTGAAGTCAAGTGGGCAACCCGAACGCGGCCAGACGTCGTTAATGGGTCTTACTCTACGCGAGCGAAGCTGCGAGCGTCCACTAGTTCAAAATAAGTAGCTACGAGTAGGTACTACTTACTTAAAACTAACTGTCACTTTGCCCGAACCGGGAATCGAACCCAGGACCTTGCGACCACTAGATCCAATGAGGCTTTACTACAAAATGTAAATCTTGTTTCATTGTGACATCACCTAAGTATATAAAATACGTCATTGTAGCAACTGGTTCGCAGTCATCATCCGTTTAATTAAGCTAACTCACGTGCGACGTTATGACAAAGCTCGTGACATTGGTTGCATTATTACTCACTTGATTGGACTTTATTTCATAATAGGGGAAAGGAACCAAATATGGAATAGTACCCCAAATATGGAATCTAACCTTTATTACGGTAGGGTTCTTTTTTTTATACGATGTTGGCAATGGTGATCGAACTTAATTTTTTTTTAATGTCTTATTATACAAAAATTGATATATCAAAGAGATGAACGTTAAAAACAATTGATTTTTAAGAAAGTAAAATTTGTAATAAGAACAGAACAATAAATAGTTGATTAATAGATTTGCTTTTTTTTTCATTCTTGCTTAGGTGATCCCCATTCCAACATCTCCCCTACTATTCCATATTTGGTTACTTTCCTCTACATGTAAGTAAACTGATCCATGCAGCTTTGTACTTCATACATAGGTATTATTATATACATAGGTATAAGCGGTGAAAGCCCAGTGGCTATCGAACTCGCCTCTCACTCGAATGGTCCGGCTTCAAACCCAAGCGGCACAGAAGAATGACTTTTCTAAGTTATGTGCGAAATGTAATTAAATATCACTTGCTGTAACGGTTAAGGACACATCGTGAGGAAACTTGTATGCCTGAGAGTTCTTCATAATGTTCTCGAAGGTACGTGAAGTCTGCCAATCCGCACTTCCCAAAAAACTGAAATACACGATTTTGTAGATAACCGAACTAAAATGTAGATTAAAAAAAAAAAAATTACGTTGTCATCGGTCCTCTATAAGTGTGCAAAGTTTCACATTAATCCGACGTTTTGAAGTGGGCATACATACATAAATAGATTACCTACACACCAAGCTAATAAAAGTTTGTTAAAAAAGTTAGATCCCAAAGGGAGGATACAAATAACCTTAAAAAGGTAAAATAACTTTACAAAATAATTCAGGCTAGATTAGGCAGGCAAGATTAAGTTTTCGCGAACAAAGACACGAATAGGAGCCTGTCTTTCCACATAGTACATCAGTACATAATAATATACCAAGTCATGTGACGGAGAATCATTTAGCTGAAATAAGGCAAGGACCTTCTAAAGAGCTAGCTATAATTTAGGATCGATATTGTTTGCGTGAGCTGTGATATCATCTGTTGGTCTTTTGAAAGTTCATTTTAATTCCGTTATAAGGTAATTATGAAAGGATTACGTATATAAGTCAGATATTATTTCTATCGACCTGCCTTCTCTGGGATATACTACACGTCCTCTCGAGTCTCAAAAGGTGATTTAACTAAGTTGGGTTATTGTATTTTCTAGTCGGTTCAGTTCACAGCTAATATGAGTGACCATTGGTCGAAAAAAAATCTTACAAATATCCGCATTAAACTAGCAAATAATGTTAGCAAATGACATTTTTTCTTTAGATTTTTTTTAGATAAAGAAGTTATTTATTGTGCAAAATGTATGGCTATAGGCTCACCACCAATTACATGGGACCTAAACATAACTGGTGAAAAGTTGATGTACACACCCCTTACCCTCTACCCCATCTTCGAAATACAGGCGTGATGTTGTTATGTTATGATTATTATATAAAAGAATCTGACTGACTGACTGACTGACTGACAGACTGACTGACTGACTGACTGACTGACTGACTGACTGACTGACTGACATATCAACGCAGGGCCTAAACTATAAGGGTAAGAAACTTGAAATTTTGCACAGGGGTTCCTTTTATAACGTAGGGGAGCACTAAGAAAGGATTTTTGAAAATTCACCCCCTATGGGGGTAAAACGTGGGTGCAAAGTTAGTATGAAACTTTGCCGTTTTTGAAGTTAGTGAATGTCTAATTCCCCGCGAGCGAAGCTGCGGGCGTCCACTAGTTATGTATAAAAAGAACTATTTAAAAAAATTTAATTGCCATTCACAACGACTTATACTTGCAAAGGCTCTCATGCTAATTTACCCTATAAACTGCATTAAACGTCCATCTTTATCACTCATTTTACCCAAACCGTGCCCATTCAGTTCTGTGATATAATCCATCTTCCATTGGATTCCTGTAAATGTCAAGCAAGTCACACATACTTCACAGTTTCAGTACCTACATCGGAACCGAAGATCGGAACATAGCGGAAAAGGTCTCCAATAAAAGGTTTTAAACAATGATTACTTAAAACATTGTTGGTTTTGTTTGAACATCTGTTGAATCCAGAAAGGGTTTAGTTAGATTAAGTAGTTATTGGTGTGAAACATCTTTAGGCGGAGGGCAAACCAAATTTTTGGCGTGGCGAGCGTGGCGAGCGTGGCGAGCGAATATGGAATATACATATATACTATACAGTTCCGACAATTGACGGTCGGAAATTATTTTATTAATAAAATATAATAATTAATTTTTTTTTTTGTTTTTTTTTGTTTTGTTTTTTTTTTTTTTTTCTTATATTTTTTAGTTCCTATCATAATCTGTACTTTTGTGCATATTACTTGTACAAAATAATTTCGATGTTTCACATCTACCAGGCGTCCCGTGACGGCTCACATTTTTTATTCCTAATAATTTGTTATTAATTATCAATCTAATTATGCATTAATGAAGAAACTTAAGAAGAACAACATGCTTATTTCATACAAACGTTTTCTTTAAAACGTATACTTGACGAAAAAGTGGTTGATGGTTGGAAAAAAGCCATTGGGTGTCAATGCAACTGAAATAAAATGTTTGCTGCAATCCATAGACGTCCCACTGCTGGGCACGGGTCTCTCCCAGAGACAGCTGCGGGAGGGCTAAAGCATACTCCACCATGCTGCTCCAATGCGGATTGGTACCTACATATTATGTTTAGGACAAACTGAAAAGTTAAGCCTAATTTCCGATTTCCCTAAACTATTCCGTCTGAATGTAGCCATCAAGTGCTTTTTTTTTAATTCGGACCGGTACCTCCAGAGATAAAAAACTTTTTTACGCGCTAAAAAAGCAGTAACTCATTTCTCCTGGTAATAAGTTTAAAAACTTGTGTTAGCATAGTCCCCTCCTCTCTAGTGTCAAACACTATCGGCGTGTAGTACTACTACTGTCATATATTAACACCTGTATTTCTCCGAAGGGGTAGGCTGAGTTGATTATACACACACTTTTCACCAATTATTAACTTTTCAACAATTATTATTATCACCTACTATTAAACACTTCATTGTAGGCTTGTACCACGGGCAATACATGCTAATTAAAACTGTTCTCTCAATTTCCTAGGTCAATACCACTAATAATTACACAAATCAGCCTAATTGAGTTCATACATAGCAGCGAGTATGTCAACATGGCACACTTGATCTATCATCGTAACATCTTTCATATCATGTTTGCCTGTTAGTAAGTGGTATTCTAAACGATTGACACAATGAAAAGGTGCGAAAAATGCGGGTCAAGGTATGACAGTGTCATTTTAGTTTAGTGAATTAAAAAAGAATCTCAAATAAAAAAAATAATGGGCCAGCTAGCTGAGAGGGTTAGTTAGAACATTTGTTCGTCAGTTCGTTAGTGGGTATGAGGACTGGGGACTGTAAGTGATAGTGTCTTGTTAGAGTTAGTAATATCGAATAACGTGCCCTACAAAGTATGGAAGCGCCAATGAAAAATTTCAAAATGTTGATAGCTAGGGGAATATTATATTATATTATTATTATTCACGGAAAAATGATGTAAGGAATATATTTTATACTCTATTTAGGTGTAAAATATGTGGAATTTGTGGCTTCACATTCCGGCGCGTTTGCGTTTTCTTTTTTATTTATTTATTCTGTTTTACACACGTATAACTGATCGTTTAGTTGTAAAATGGAGATGAAAGAGATTTTATCGCTTTTTCGCAAATCGTCAAGCCGTATGAAATAAGAAGGCATAAATAAAGGCTAATCAGCTATGAATCTCCTATCAAAAGACAGAATCTACTGATAAGAGATTCCTAGCTGTTTATTGCCTTAAGTTTACTGCATCTAGAACAATCTATGCAGATGGTATAAACTACTTGGTGCCACGGTTCCGCCTACGAACAGGCATAGAATAACCAAAGCTATAGCTTTCTTCTTATGGATAGTTGGTACCTACCTATAGTTGTACACAAAAGAGGAAGCTTTGCGCGTACAGTACACTATTCTTTAAAAATCTTTCTGTCCTCATCTTGCGTTCCAAATTCAAATGTGTGTTATTTCGAATTCCCAGTAGTGATAGCCAACCAAGGTACTGTCGGAGCGACTCTTTATACTATGGTACTGTATACCATTTCTGCTGTGTTACAAGTGTTATTGAAACAATATATCAAACATTATGGTGCTGTAAACGGTAGAAGCATGAGGTTGATTTATATAAAAATCATCCGTTTATCATCATTGCTCAAAGGTGATGAAGGTTATGTAAATCGTATGGAAAGAAGGCGAAGCAGCAAACATAGACTAGTCTTAAGTTACATAATAAATGAGTAACTTTTAACATTCAACCTTTCAGAGAATCATTCGCGGAATGTCAACGATTGTGGAGTCACATCCCGTCGATTGTTTTGCTGTTTATAGAAATGAAGAAGGAATCCGGTATTTCATAATAGTAATGAACATAAATTACGATTATGAAATACCGGATTAATTAAATAAATCATCACACATCAGTATTTATGAGATGAGGAGGAATAAGTCACTTATTTATAAGAAAAGGTCGTTTTAATCTTGTTTCTTTCTTATTATAATTTTTTTCCACTATTTATAATAACTACAACATGAAAAACGCACGTATATACGTCCCACAGTTGGGCACGGGACCACAGCTGCGGCCACGCTGGTCCAATGCGGGTTGATTTATAGAAAAGTAGAGCATTTATGTTTGTACATAAATTCGCCGAAAAATTGGGCTGTAAATATATAAATATAAATTCTCCAAGGAATTTGGGAAAACTCAAGTTTCAAGTTAAAACGCTTAACCATCGCAAGATTCGATGAATCAATATTATCATCAATCTATCTATTTGCACAGAAGTGTTGGTGACGTTAAGTTTAGTTAGATTTATAGAGTTTCTTGCCGTGTTCTTCTCGGTAGCACCAACTTTGTGGACCGGCGGTAGTTAAAAAAAAATGTTATGAAGTTCATTAAAAGCGTATACAAAATACCATATAATGAAAAATAAATGAATCTAAATAAAAATTTCATGGAAAAAAATAACGTCGTCTAGAGATCTTCGAGTGGCCTAAAAACGTCACCCTATGACGGGGTCAGTGGATTGCACTGCCAATATAACAACTACAGTATACTTCACAGTGCAGGCGTGACCGACACACACAAAATTCTACACAAGACTCATGTTGCGGAGTATTTCAAAGTTCATCTTTAAACATTTGTGCGACAAAAGCTTTACGATTCGCTCACGTTTCTAGTGTCGAACAATTCTAAATCCAAATCAACAGTCTTTTGTAGTGTTATATGCATATTTATTGAATTTAGTATCTTATTAAAAAGAAATAAAACTCAAATTAATTTGCGGCGTGAATCTGTGGATATTATTTTGTACAATTGAAAAAAGACCATCCATACTAATATTATAAATGTGAAAGTGTGTTTGTTTATTTATTTATTTGTTTGTTTGTTTGTTTGTCCGGCTTTCACGTCGCAACGAAGCTATTATATGGTATGGTTTTTGTGTGTGGAGATAGTGAGGAGGGTGGAGAGTGACGTAGGCTACTTTTTACCGCGGTAAAACATCCCCATGGGAAGATATCGATGTTTTGTTATTTGCTAGATATTTAGTTCCGGATATTGTTAATAGATGGCGTTAGAACAATTTAGAAGTAGTTAGTATAGTGGTTAATTAGTTAGTATCTTTTAATCGTGGAACTGTCCCTATTCATCCACCACAAATATGTCATGTATGATAAACAACTCATTGTTAATTCCCTTTGACCACGCGGGCGGAGCCGCGGGCAAAAGCTAGTATGTATGTAAACAAAGAGTACAAATTCTTGTCACTCTATGATTTTGATCTAACGATATGAAATAGACACTGTATTGGACTCAGACCGGAACTTAGGTCACAGAATGCCTAGAATTTAGCATGCAGTAAACCACAGCACTCTATGAGTAAACTTAATTATTCATCTGGACTTATTTCACCTAGGTGTAGGCGAGTCGCACATACCCGCAGTGGGAATAAAAGGCTTGTGGTGGTGGTACAGAAAACTGGTGCACTTTTCGAGCCCCGTGTTTAGACAGACTGACAGCAAACTGATCAGACTAGGGGAATTCCGTATTTTTGAGTTACTAGAATTCAACGGATGTGGTTGGCTAATCCGTGGATGACCGTAGGGTTAGGCTATATACTTGTGAAATACAACTCTATATGGTCTTTCATCAAAGGGCCGTTAATTACTTTACTTAAGCGCCACCAACCAGTTTGATTAAGAAGCATCGTTGCTCAGACTTACAAGTGAGCCTTGAAATGGGCTTGGTACAAGTTAGTGATTGAGCGATTTAAAAATACATATATATCTTCATTTCAGGCAATTTATCCTATACAATGTTATTAAGTGCAGTTGAAAGTCCGAGAGAGATTATATTACAGCTTACAGCGGTGACAGCCCATTGGCTATCGAACTCGCCTCTCATTCTAGCGGTCCGGATTCAAACCCCAGCAGCACGCACCAATGACTTTTCTAAGTTATGTGCGATGTCTCTTGCAATAACGGTGAAGGACACATCGCGAGGAATCTTGCACGCCTGAGAGTTCATCATAATGTTCTCGAAGGCATGTGAAGTCTACCACGTACTTGGTCAACGTGGTGGACTTAGGCCTAATCCCTCCTATTCTGAGAGGAGACCCGTGCCTAACAGTGGGACAAAGAAAGGGTTGTGATGATATACAGCTTAATCTATTGCACACATATATACAGCTTAATCTATTGCACACAGCACATGCATATTTATCGGGAAAGCTATATAAATAATTCATAGAACTATTACATTTACAAAAATCAAAAATACAACTCGTAGAGCCAGTTAGGCAGCAGTGTAGGGGCAGCTGCGTACAATTAAAACCAGCAGTAATTTTCCTCATGAAATATTTATTTATTTTTATTTTACGCTTTATTGTAGTCTACAATGGGCGGACTTAATGCCTGAAGGCATTGTCTACCAGTCAACCCTTGAGATGGTGAGGGGTAGCGGTAGGCGTTTATGAAAATAAAACAAAAAATCAAATATCTAACTATCTATCGCCAAATCTTCTAGATTGGACCTCAATTTATCTCAACGCCATCTAATTGAATGCTGTCGCTCTATTCTGTTAAAACTATTTATTTTTCTAACGCCTTTTACTTCAATTTATGTATGAATGTTGTTAAATAATTAACTTGTGAGGCAAAAATTAACATGACTGTATAAACGAATTTAAGTTAATTGTATTATGCTAAACTAGCTTTTACCCGCGGCTCCGCCCGCGTGGTCAAATGGAATTAACAATGAGTTGTTTAACATGCATGACACATTTGTGGTGGATGAATGAGTGGTGACAGTTCCACAATTAAAAGATACTTAGAGGAACCTGAGGTAAAGCTGACCGCAAATAAAGTGTACGTAAACTGACTTACTGGAGCAAATAAAAAAACATCGATATCTTCCCATGGGGATGTTTTACCGCGGTAAAAAGTAGCCTACGTCACTCTCCACCCTCCTCACTATCACCACACACAAAAACCATATCATTTAATAGCTTCGTTGCGACGTGAAAGCCGGACAAACAAACAAACAAACACACTTGCACATTTATAATATTAGTATGGATGTTGTTAAATAATTAATTTGTGAGACAAAATTAACATGCCACTGTATAACGAATTTAAGTTAATTGTATTATGCTAAATATGTTCAACAAATCTTATTGGAATAAATCAAATTCTGCCCAACTTTGAATGTGCATTTAATTAAACTGCATGGCCTAATATGAACAAGACAATAAAAGAATTTTTATTTTATTTAGGTTGTAAACTCATACAATTTGTTTTAATAGTGTTTCCAAACAAAATTATTGCATTGACATCTGATTTGGTTTTCGATTAAAAAATAATTAAAAATCTGACCTTTAACAATATTGTTATTTAGACAACTTATATTACATTTAACAATATTGTTATGAATATTAATAAAGAAAGAAAATAATTTGTGCACAACTACTCGTGATTTAAAATTTAAAAAAATATGTACAGCCTATTTTCACAGCCATTTCGTACAGCCATTAATTAGTCTTTGGTATACCAAAGTGCCAAAGACTAATCAATCGTTTCGCCGATCAGATGAAGCCGATCAAGAGGATGTTTTTAACGATTAATCTATACTTAAAATATACCGTATACTATTCACATGTACAAAAAGTCACTTCGATCCATAATAAAGTTGAGGAGCGGAAGAAGAACAAACAAACAACAAATAGGTGGTAGAGCCTATAGGGAACCAAATAGGTTTTATATGAAAGCTAATTGGTTCCATACAGAGTTCGCCCGGGGCAGTACCACCGCCCGCCACGGTACCTAGTACCATTTTTGCCGTGTAATCATTGTTTTTAAAGCAATTGTGGTCCGGTTGGAAAGGTGTGGATTCCGGTTACACTTCTTTAGAGGCGACCATCTTAGTCCTCAAGGGTAGCAACACATCTGTGACTGACTTAGAACGAGACTCCTACTAACAAGTACTAACTGGACTATTACTAACACCAACTAACAGGACTAACTATCACTAACAGTCCCCAGTCCTCATACCTACTAACGAACTGACCAACTAATGTTCTAATTAACTTTCTCAACTAATTGGACTAACCATCCCAGTCCCTAATTGAGTCTTGTTCAAAGTCAGTCACAGTTGTCATGGGCGGCAGCGGATGGGTGGTGCTGCAAGCTCGTTTGCTATCCTGTATCCATAAAAAAAAAACAACCAGCCATACTTTCCAATTTAAGTATTAGCACAGAATACTTAAATATTAGTCAGGATTACTAAGGATGCCATGATATTTGTATGCCAAAACATCGGTGGTTCTATTAAATGTAGATGACGCGGGGATCTTGAACTATATGCAGTGAATGAGATAATTCCATAATGAGGCATTCGCTCGGAAGGTAAGGTCGTTTTGTTAAGCGCCCTATGCAATGTACCTAAATCTTTGAGATAGTTTGCATTAGTAAGCAGCCCTCTGTGTGGTAGATATTTTAGTAAACAGTTTGTATTAGAAAGCAAGTAAGATATTGTTACGTGTTAGAGTTCGACTGATTTGGAGAGAAAGACCTGCTGACTCAATGAAGACTTTATTCACTAGCACAAAGCACTAGGTCCAAACACTAAACACTAGGTCCAACACAAAGCACTAGGTCCAAACACTAAGCACTAACGATGTCCTAGGTCGTAGCCAAGTCGTAGGTTTCACTGTATTAGTAGGGAGCTTCATGTTGTCTTTGCGTTCTCTGAGTGGTTCCACCGGTCGACGCTAGATGGCGCCAGCTTCCCTGTGCCCCGCGTATTCGTAACAATATAGATACTACTTGCCACCGTGATTTTCTTGAGGGTATGGGGTTTTCTTACTTGAAATGCCCGGTGACATAGGCTATATAATATTACTAGGTGTAAACGAAACTATTGTTTATGTCTAATTCCACGCGAGAGAAACTGCGGGCGTCCACTAGTGAATGTATAAATTGAGACTACTATTCATCCGGCTTGATAAAAATACTGGTTGTCTGTAAAGTCGGTTTACGGACGATAGATTTACGTGATAACGTCATAATCATTATTTTATACAATACAAAAAAGGAGAATTGACGTCTGTAGTCTAAACTTCAAAGTATTCTAACGTACAGATAACTAATCACAGACAACAGACAAGTCTATATATTTATTTTGACAGTTCCCTATTTCGGAGCCATGGAACCGCCAATGTTGTCGTGTGTAAAATTAATTTATTGAAAATAATTTCTCTGCAGAGAACCGCTCATTTAATATTTTTTTTAATATTTTTCTGTGAATCAGTATTTTTTTTTCTTTTTATGCTGGAATGTACAAAAAAAACACAACTTTTTCATATGCGATATCGATGTTCATCAATTTATAAGACGTTATCACGTCAAAACCTTAATAATGTTGCAAGCAAAACTCGCACTCGTTTTGCTACGTTTCTGACAAGTGCATAGAGACCTTTAGTTATTTACGATACGTGTTTGTCACTAGCACTAGGTCCAAACACTAAACACTAGGTCCAACACAAAGCACTAGGTCCAAACACTAAGCACTAACGATGTCCTAGGTCGTAGCCAAGTCGTAGGTTTCACTGTATTAGTAGGGAGCTTCATGTTGTCTTTGCGTTCTCTGAGTGGTTCCACCGGTCGACGCTAGATGGCGCCAGCTTCCCTGTGCCCCGCGTATTCGTAACAATATAGATACTACTTGCCACCGTGATTTTCTTGAGGGTATGGGGTTTTCTTACTTGAAATGCCCGGTGACATAGGCTATATAATATTACTAGGTGTAAACGAAACTATTGTTTATGTCTAATTCCACGCGAGAGAAACTGCGGGCGTCCACTAGTGAATGTATAAATTGAGACTACTATTCATCCGGCTTGATAAAAATACTGGTTGTCTGTAAAGTCGGTTTACGGACGATAGATTTACGTGATAACGTCATAATCATTATTTTATACAATACAAAAAAGGAGAATTGACGTCTGTAGTCTAAACTTCAAAGTATTCTAACGTACAGATAACTAATCACAGACAACAGACAAGTCTATATATTTATTTTGACAGTTCCCTATTTCGGAGCCATGGAACCGCCAATGTTGTCGTGTGTAAAATTAATTTATTGAAAATAATTTCTCTGCAGAGAACCGCTCATTTAATATTTTTTTTAATATTTTTCTGTGAATCAGTATTTTTTTTTCTTTTTATGCTGGAATGTACAAAAAAAACACAACTTTTTCATATGCGATATCGATGTTCATCAATTTATAAGACGTTATCACGTCAAAACCTTAATAATGTTGCAAGCAAAACTCGCACTCGTTTTGCTACGTTTCTGACAAGTGCATAGAGACCTTTAGTTATTTACGATACGTGTTTGCGCAGACAAAATAGCGAATGTAGTTTATAACAACAACCTGATGTTAAAATAATTCCTAAACTATTAATAAACGTTCCATATTTGAATCGACTTTTTAAACTGGTATATGGAAAATAAAAAACAGTATTGAAGGAAAAGTATTGACTAACTGGGATATTACTAGCGCTTACTGACTGTACCTACTGATTTTTTATTTTGTTTTATGGATATAAGATAGCAAACGAGCTTGCAACACCACCCATCCGCTGCCGCCCATGACAACTGTGACTGACTCTGAACAAGACTCAATTAGGGACTGGGATGGTTAGTCCAGTTAGCTGAGAGAGTTAATTAGAACATTAGTTGGTCAGTTCGTTAGTGGGTATGCGGACTGGGTACTGTTAGATTGTCCTGTTAGTTGGTGTTAATAATAGTCCAGTTAGGTCTAAACAGGACGTAACGTTAATAACTATGGTTTGCCCTCCGCCTAAAGATGTTTCACATCAATAACAAAAAAAAAAGTTTATTGATACTCCCGTATTTGTAAACAGCCTGTAATCGCAATTAATTATTGTACAGATTGTACTACGTGCACATTCGCGGTATTGCGCGCCCAGATCCGCGCGAACAACATTCACTTGCCTTTTGTGCCATCGCATCGCGCCGTCCCGAATGCGCACGCGCCGCTTTACTGACGACATTCATTTTGTCATTGCTTTTGTCTCATTTTTGTTTACTTAATATAATGATATATTACTTTTTATTAGTTTTTGTTTTTTATTTATTTATTTTCTATTTTATTTTATTTTTATCGTGTTGTGTATTTTCATGTACTAACATAGTTTATAAGTATTTTGTATGTTGTTGTGTTTGTATACTTATGGATCACTGTTGTCCGCTAAATAAATAAATTTCGTCCGATAAATAAATTTTCATTTCATTTCATTTTCATTAACTTTTTTATAGGCAGTGACAGCCCAGTGGTTATCGAACTCGCCTCTCACTCGAGCGGTCCGGGTTCAAACCCCAGCGGCACGCACCAATGACTTTTCTAAGTAAAATAAAAATACCATGACAACTGTGGGATTCATTTAGCAGAGGGTCGTTATTTGATCAGTTAGTTGGTGGGTATCAGGGCTGGGGAAGGGACTTTTATTGACAGTTAGTCATGTTAGTTACGACAGTATAGCAGGAAACGAGCATGCAACTGCCGTTTTGGTCTAGTGGTCGCAAACGTGACTGCTGAGCTAGAGGTCCTGGGTTAGGTAAAGTTTTTGAAATTTACATTTCCTAGTGGTATCCTGCATTTGGCATTATAATAATATAGACGGACAAACAGACATACGGACCACCTGATGGTAAGTGGTTACCGTCGCCTATGGACACGCGCGACACCAGGGGTATCACAGGTGCGTTGCCTGCCTTGAAGGAAACGTTTCACACTCTTTTTGAAGCGCTCTATGTCGAAGGGAAAACCTCAGTCGGGATTTGGATTTGTGCCAGGCGTATGACAATAGATAAGAAATAAATAAATAATTCAAAATAAATACAGGCGTGATATTAATAAGCGATATTAGATGAACAACGAACATTTCTCTTTAATCAATTATTTGTGAGCGACTATTAGACGTAATAATAATAGGAAGTAACAAGGAACGGTTAAACAGCTAAATTAATTAGATGTTAATACAACAAATTGTTACAGAACAACCATAACAGCTACCAATTATCGGTTGAAACTAAACGCAACTCTTTTTAGGTGTGGCTGTAACTGGGGGCTTATTCTGAGCACACGTGTCTTACAAATATTTTTTTAGTTTTAGTATTATGGAATTAGTTCAAAAGGTCTTTTTGTCCTAATCACTTTTGCGGCTTTGTATTAGTGCTCCCCTACGTTATAAAAGGAACCCCTGTGCAAAATTTCAAGTTTCTAACCATTATAGTTTAGGCCCTGCGTTGATATGTCAGTCAGTCAGCTTCTCCTTTTATATATTATACAGATATTAAAGACAGACGTTACACTACGAACCTTATTTTTATTGTAAATATTACAGAGATTAATTAAGTAGAGAGTAAGTACCTACTTCTTATGGAGCGCTAATTACTTAATTCTGATTTTATTTTCCTTTGCAGCATAAAATGGTATTCATTTTATGCTCCTACTGAACAATTTTTTTACATAAAAGATTATAATGCACACAAATATATCAACATTTACAACATTAATCTATATAATAAAAATGAAACGCAAAATGTGTTGGTAAGCGCATAACTCAACAACGCCTGGACCAATTTGGCCAATTCTTTTTTTTAAATGTTCGTTGAAGTTCAAGGATGGTTTTTACGGCGAGAAAAATTTGAAAATTCATCCCCTAAGGGGGTAAAACGGGGGTGCAAAGTTAGTATGAAGCTTTGCCGTTTTTGAAGTTAGTGAATGTGTAACGCGAGCGAAGCTGCGGGCGTCCACTAGTTAATAATAAAGGTATCCGCTTGCCAATTATTTTCATTTAATTGGAAAACCAATATAGTCGCATTGGTGATAGATATAATAGCGTATAGTAAGAGAATAGTCCCCCGGACGCAAACAATTAACATGCATTATTATCATCGCAATCTTTAACAGTGATGCGCTGTAAATTAATAATGAAATTACGGTAGTTTTGAGCATGGAAGTAGAAACCTTTTATGGTTCTATTTGATTCACTGAAACGGTCCTTAATTTGAAGCAACTTTTATGCTACATATATATTAAATAATATTCCTATTTGATATTTCTAACTTGAAATGCCCGGAGTTATGTTATATTTCATGTATTAGAAACTAATAGATTCATCACAACCCTTTATTTGTCCCACTGTTGGGCACGGGTTCCCTCTCTCTCAATCCGCCAAGTGCGGATTGGCGGACTTCACATGCCTTCGAGAACATTATGAAGAACTCTCAGGCATGCAGGTTGTCACGATGTGTCTTTATAACCAAGTGACATTAATTGTGAAGATACAGCTTTCTAATGGTGAAAGAATTTTTGAAATAGGTCCAGTAGTTTTTGTGTGAAAACATTACGAACAAATCTTTCCTCTATAGAATATTAGTATAGATAATTATGATATTATGACATAACATTGCACAACATCACGCCTGGAATCCCCCGAAGGAGTGTGCAACTGTGAACTTACTAACTCACCCAGGTGGTGACCCTATTACACACCGGCCCACGCCCAACAGCGGGGAAGTCACCGACGGGGTTTACCCCTGGAGCAATTGCCCGGATAGAGGGGATCTCCCCTACTCCGAATTCCCTCAGCGCAGGAGCATCTACAGCGCTGCGCAGGAGGAGGGTCTGTCTGTCTGTGGACAAATCCGGACTCCAAGCTACTAAAAGGAATTTCAAATTAGTAACACCCAATACTTTGCCCGATCCTGGCATCGAACTCAGTACCTCTAGCGGCCACTATACCAACGAGGTAGGTAGTTACACAAATTAAGGTTGCACTCTTCTCTAAGGCCACAAGTTCCTTAGTGAACAGGTTCACGGAATATTGCATTGTGATCGAAACAAACAGACGGAAATGTATCACTCATTACGTATGCGTTTAGGAACAATTATAATGTCAGGATATAAGCGGATTAGAGTAATATTTTTAAACAAACGATAAATGCTAATTACGTTTGCTGCGGCCGGAGGGTCCAGGAAAACCAATAATTACTTGAAAATTAATTTAGTTAAAATAAATTACAATTTAAACTTAATAATTAACCTAAGCGATTCCTATCGATGTTGGATTAAGAATACCTTCCTACTCGAATAGTAGTGTATATCTATATATATAAAAGGAGAAGGTGACTGACTGACTGAGTGACATATCACCGCAGGGCCTAAGCTATAAGGGTTAGAAACTTGAAATTTTGCACAGGGGTTCCTTTTATAACGTAGGAGAGCACTAAGAAGGAATTTTTGAAAATTCACTCCCTAAGGGGGTAAAACGAGGGTGCAAAGTTAGTATGAAAATTTGCCGTTTTTGTAGTTAGTGAATGTCTAATACCACGCCAGCGAAGCGGGCGTCCACTAGTCTATATATAAAAGGAGAAGCTGACTGACTGACTGACTGACTGACTGACATATTCCTTATTTTGAAGTTATTGAATGTCTAATTCCACGCGAGAATCGCGTCTAATTTCTTTTAAAATAGAAATGTTTTTGGATAATATCGATAAAACGACATACCTACCTTGTACATTTTATTCCACATCGCTATGTGGCCTTTATTCAAATTGATCCTAAAATGGCCGCAAATGGGACGGTAATCGTACAATAATTACTGACAGTAAATTATTATTATTTTGGTTGGCTATAGAGTATTCCGGTTGTTTAAAGGTTATTTAAATATGGCCTAAGTATTCTGAAGACGCTTTAGGGTCAGAACTTAGTAGACAATTTTGACAAAATTGTTCTTGAGAATAGATAGGTTATTCTAAGGTAAGCTATAATTATCATGATCAAAAAAGGTAAACATAAACGGAAAAGCACATTTTTATGGGTTCTTTTGATATTTCTCTAAACGTCCATTCCTATAATTTGAAAAAACTTATTTTTAAAAATATTAAAATTAATTTTATTATATAAACTGTCTTGAAGTCGTCTTCTTCTTAGAAAATTAGAATGATTGTTTTGAATTTGATTGTTTGATTGTTTGAAGTTTGGATGTTTGGATGTT
This sequence comes from Carterocephalus palaemon, assembly GCA_944567765.1. Classification (NCBI taxonomy): domain Eukaryota; kingdom Metazoa; phylum Arthropoda; class Insecta; order Lepidoptera; family Hesperiidae; genus Carterocephalus; species Carterocephalus palaemon. The sequence continues at coordinate 1,952,653 of OX155655.1, read as the reverse complement.
TGTTTCACAAACATAATATGTTTTTCGTTATTGAGTATCAAACTCAATAACGAAAAACCTACTTAGTATTGTACATGGATTAGCACATAGGATACTATTTATTTCAAAAATATGTTCCCTTGCGATGCTTTGCACTTGAAATGTTGTCTGAGATACGGACAATAGATGGCGCTGACACGAATTGTTAACTTGATTACACTTTTTCCGCGGACAAAAGCTATAGTAAATATTTAGAGTATTTATAAAAACTAGTGGACGCCCGCAGCTTCGCTCGCGTAGAAAACGACGTCTGCCCGCGTTCGGGTTGCCCACTTGACTTCAAAAACGGCAAAGTTTCATACTAACTTTGCACCCCCGTTTTAACCCCTTAGGGGATGAATTTTCAAAAATCCTTTCTTAGTGCTCCCCTACGTTATAAAAGGAACCCCTGTGCAAAATTTCAACTTTCTAACCCTTATAGTTTAGGCCCTGCCTTGATATGTCAGTCAGTCAGTCAGTCAGTCAGTCAGTCAGTCAGTCAGTCAGTCAGTCACCTTCTCCTTTTATATATATAGATTTATTGCTTGATGTTGTATTTTTGTTAAATTATAATGAAATACCATTGGGCCCAACTGCTGCAGGCATCGTAATAATGATTAATAATGTTTAATTATAAATAGTTCGACATCATTTTTCAATTATATTTTTCTATACATTATTTGCCTTTGTGTCATACAGATTAGCATGTAACATTAAATAAAATAAGTTAAATAAATTTGTATTTAAATTTTTACCATAGTGCGATTGACTGTAAGTAAAACAGTAGGAAAAAACAACCTTATCATGGAATCGAAACACCTTAAGATTTTAATTCTAATCATTCGTTTAAAATTCTACACCAATCCGCTTTTCCACCGCTCCGCATTGGAGCAGCGTGGTGAAGTATGCTCTAGTCATCAGCTGATGCTGCGTGAGAGACACGTGCCCAACAGTGGGACGTCAATTGATTGTATAGCTTCACTATAAATACTCGGTACATTTCTTTAAATAACAATTCAGGTTATTATTAATCTTTCATTGTATTGAATGTTTCAACACGATGATCCTATATCAAATTCAACAAAAATTTTAATCATACACCATTTCATTTCATTCAAAACATAACTGACTGTACTAAGATATGAATAAAGTTTAGATTTTATTGTACTGTGACATTTATGCTTAGTAGAATATTTATGTCTAGCGGTAGCTGTGTTTGCTCTTGAACTTCTGCAGAGTTGCTACAAGTCCTGATTATTTTTTGGGTTCCGTATGATCTGGGTTCTAATCTGGATTAGAGCTTCGTTTCATGTTGAATAAACGTGCTGAATGCAGACTGATTTGCGTCTGAAGACGAAAGTTTTCAAGCAATGTGTGTTGCTAGTGATGACATATGGATCCGAGACGTGGTCCTTTAACGTTGGTCTGATCCGCAAGCTCATAGTCGCTCAGCGAGCTATGGAGAGAGCTATGCTCGGTATATATTCGCAACGACGAAATCCGTAGAAGAACGAAGGTTACTGACATAGCTCGTAGGATCAGCGAACTGAAGTGGCAATGGGCAGGCCACGTCGCTCGACGGACTGATAACCGTTGGGTAATAAAAGTTCTCGAGTGGAGACCGCGTCTCGGAAAACATTTAATTTCTTAAATCGCACATAACAAAAAAGTCATTGGTCCATGCCGCTTGGGCTTGAACCCGGACCGTTCGAGTGAGAGGCGAGTTCGATAGCCACTGGGCTGTCAGCGCTTGTACCACCTATCACATGGGAACTAAACGTAATAACATGTAAAACAATACTTACTGCATACATCTGCATACCCTTCCGGTAAATACAGGCGTGAGTTTTGTTGTTTTATTTTTGGAACCTTGTCATCCTAAATTCATAAACAAATGCCATTTGCTATGCTAATAAGGATATTTTTATGTGCAATTGGTTTTATATTACGTTTATTATGAGACGGTTATCAATTGTAAAAATTTGCCTCTTCTAAAGGCCAAAGGTGTAGCATTTTTAGCTTATAAACAAGGCATCTCAATACCGCCTACGTCTGAAAGTTGAGCTTAAAGGTTGGTTATCCTATAAATAACTGTTGTCCGCGACTTTGCCAGCGTTAAAAATAGCTTATGGCACTCGGTTAATATGAAGCAGTTGTGTACCTATCTATTCTTGGTAGTTACAATCCATCTATCAATCAGACATTGTTATTAAAAGCTTTTATTTAACTTCACTCCTATGTATGTATCTATGTAGGTATGTCCTGGAATCTTGCAATCAATATTTCACCCACTTCCACTGAAGCTATCGAGCTGAAATTCGGCACACATATTTGGTTCCGAGGACAATGCATGAAAATAAATAAAACTTAAAAAAAATAATATAAAAATAAAAAGCTTTTTTTTTTAAATTATTTTTAATAGTTTTAAAATTAATATTGAAAAAATTGTGTGCGTATTATTGTGAATGAATTGTGAGAGAGCTGCAATAAAGATTTTTATCATTATTATTATTAACAGTTTATATATGTATATTTGAACTTTCCACATAAATCACTCTATTGGTGAAAACCGCAAAATATCCTTCAGAGGTTTTTAGTTAATCACGTACAGATAAAATACAAATGCGGCGTGGGACTTGATGTCCTCATACATAGGTTATGCAGGTCCATATAGCTTATTAGATCCTTTCTGTGGCTTGTCTGTAAACTAATATGTTTACAACATCGATAAATATTACATGTATTAGGTACATGTAACGTCTTCTCGCAATCGACTGGCCCAGTATTATCACATTAAGTTAGACTTGTTTCGTTATGGAATATAAACATACAAGGAAATACAATTCAAAATGACATTTATAAAATATAGTATTATTAAATATTATATTTTTTACTAAGCTTTTGTGCGTGTGAAATGATTTCTGATGTTGCGGAATAAGAATTCTTCTCTATCAGGAGCTCTTGTTTTAAATCGCTTTTTGTAGATTAAATTTTTATGAGTCACATTGATATTAAAAATTTGTATTTCAAGAGTTGCAGAAAATTTATGCATATTATTTAAATCTGAAATATATTCAAATTGGTTCTTGTTTGTTGTGTGCATAAAAATAAAATCTGGGATAAAAATATTTATTTGACATTTGAAACTGCGTGCTAAGTCTTGTTTTATTATATTCTAAGCTGCATGTACTCACGACTCACACTTACCACAGAGTAGACATATGTCTACTTTGTGCACTTACGCAGCTTCTCCATAAATTATACCAAGGCGTCAACCGAAGGCAGTTGTCAGACCACTCTTCTTCGACCAAATTACGTGAGGCAATCCCATTCACTAAAAAAGGATTTTACAACTTCATGTATTGAATTTTGCATGTTGCAAATATAAGGCGAGCCTTGTATACTGTGTCAAATAAAGATGTGACGAGAAGCTACGTTAGAATAGGAACGAGAGTAAGAACTCTTTGAGTAAGTTAGTGATGAGTAACTTAGTGATTACTAATGAGATATTAAGTAGTAATATTCCAGTAAATATTAGTAAGTAGGTATGGGTATTGTTTGCCCTAGTTCTATACTAATATTATAAAAAATAAATATTGGTTATTATAGTATAGTATTATAGTGGTTATTTTTGCACAAAAACTACTGGACCGATTTCAAAAATTCTTTTACCATTAGAAAGCTGCATTTTCACTGAGTGACATAGGCTGTATAATATTACTAGGCTATGCTCATTTGCTATGATTTTCACAAAACAAATTAAATTAAATTAATTTATTTCATGAATGCAGATTTTATTACACTAGCAAAACAAATGGAGTGCAATTTAAGTCACATAAGATATTTTTACTTAATTAACATTTGACAATAAAATAGTACAATCAATTAAATGATGCATATTTTTACTACATTAATAGCTGCGACCCATAGACGTCCCACTGCTGGGAACGGGTTTTCTATCACGGTATACCCTGGTAGCGTCGTGAAACAGATATTAAGTTTCAAATAATAATAAAAAATACATATTGTATGTTCTACCGTGGCGGTCTATTTACTATGTAATCATTGTAGTTCGGGCAGCAACGTAATGCATGGGTTCGAGACAGAAATTATGTTTGCATTAGGAGCGGGCGCGGTAGCGTTAGCGGGCGCGGCAGTAATCGGGGTAACCTCGTACTGGGTGCCGAATGGATTGATTATCATCATACTGTTCCATATTCTCAAAATTTTAACTTATCACATTTAACATAGATATAAATTTTTTTAAATAAAATATTGGCAGCCAGAGTGGTATCTTATAAGCGGTGACAGCCCAGTGGTTATCGAATTCACCATGCGGAACGCACCGAAGACTTTTCTGTGTGTGTTTTAAGAAATCAATGTCACGTGCTGTAATGGTGAAGGAAACATCGAACCTGAATGTCTGAGAGTTCTCCTCGAAAGCATGTGAAGTCTGCCAATTCGCACTTGGTCAGAATGGTGGACTAAGGCCCACCCGTCCTATTCTGAAAGGAGACCCATGCCCAGCAGTGGGATATAGAAAGGGTTGCGGTGGTGGTCAGAGTGGGGACGGATGAACAGTTGAATCAGACTTTTTCTTATTGATTTGATTTCTTGAGTCGGTAACCAATTCAGTCTTGTATGGGAAGCCCAGCCTTACGCTTTGTAATATTTGCTATACGCGCTGTAGATTGGTACTAAAGAGCAAAGGTGTAACATTTAATTAGATATTTAGGTGTTGTTTTTTGTGTGTTTTGAAATTTTGTATGTATTGCAAAATTCTCGTAAAATAATGCTTTAGCGAAAAAACTACTTATACTTACTTAGTATGTTGTTAATTCCTCGAAGGTACTAATGTACGTATAAGTATGCATCTCAAAGGATGAAGAAAATTCTATGGTTTTTGAGTATTAATGCATATTGCTCGTACATTTCCGCGCCCGCTATCGCGTCTCTCGTCAATGTGTGTGCGCTTTAATGTGATGTGAGAATGAAGTGAGAATTATGTGTGATGGACGGCTGAAATTAAATGTAAATAAAACAAAACAATTACAATAATTAAATCTAATTTATTTGCTGCGTGAAAACGATTAAAAAACGTGATTCAGTTCACGCTCTCTGATTGTTGTATAATGCATAATATTATGGAATTCGTCGGCTTATTAAATTAAATTTCTATTGTTATGAATATATTATACTATTCTATTATTATGAAATGTTAGTTGCTGAGACGATTTTTTTTAGTTTTGACACCTGTGAGATTACTTGAACAAGACTCATATAGGGAGTGGGATAGTCCAATAAGCAGAGGGTGTTAATATGAACGTTAGATGGTCAGGTTGGTAATGTGTTAGTAATAGTCCAGTTAGTAATTGTTGTGAGAGGTCGTTCCAAGTCACAGATGCGTTGATACCCTTGGGAACTAAGATGGTCGTTTCTAAAGCAGTGTAACCGGAAACCTCACTTTTCTTCAAATCTTTAGATAATTTTAATTTGTTTATTCCTGTTTTCAAGAGGCGTCCCTGGGTAGACCATGGGTGTTTTTGTCCTGGATTTAGGATGAATAATACATGGATGTGTGTTCTCCAATACAAATTCAGTGTTTTTGTATATTAAATCCATAAATGTTGAAAAAATGGGAGGAAAGTTCTAACTAAAGTGAAGTCAAATACCCAATTATTGTTTAGTCTTAACATGAAAACCTGTTGGCGCATTTTGGCCAACTTCATACTATATTTTGTGTCATCATTCTAGGCGTTCAAAGTCAACATTATAGGCGTTTCTAGGCGAGAAAATGTGGGTCCTTTGGGAAAGCATACATTTCTATTTTAAATTTTTCTTAAATTTCAATAGAATCGCTTCAAATTTTCAACAAATGATTACAGTTGAATTAGGTAATAATGATATAAAATATGTGGTGTAAACGAAACATATCGGTATACCGGTGTTGTCTTTCAGGAGTATGGTAACTTGGTGTAACGAAACGAATGTTACAGACGTGATATTATTTTATGTTACTCGGAACTCACCTTCTATTTGCTCTATGTATATTTTGCGTGGATTATTATTTAGTGACGCGTGTGACACTGATTGACGCGGCAACAATGGCGTCGGAATGAGCTAATAAATCTAGCTTCCACTTTGATTGAATATATGCAACTATTTTAGGAGACCTAAGGTTGGCTTTCGAGGTAATTTATTAGAAGCGTGCGGCTCACGTGTGGGTTTGTAATAAAATTGATACTACTAATTTTATAATTTAATAATGGTATGGACACAAAGTACAGCGTTGATGGCGTATAGTTCGTTCAAAACGCTGTGGCATAAAAGGTCGTTAACCTTTCGTTCGTCCGATCAGGGGTTGCAAACCTTCATCTGAGATGTTATTTTTAGTTGGCATTTAATAAAATTATTTGCTTTTTTTTCTTTGAGCTTGTGCAAGATGCCGACGGTATAGGACCACGTCGGATCCGTATGTCATCACTGGCAACACACATTACTCGGAAACTTTCGACTGCAAGGACGTAACTAGTATAAAGTGGATATTGTATACACCTTTGCCTTAAGATTGCAGTAAATTTTCAAAGACAGATGGATGCATGGATATCAGATGGATGGAAAAGAAAATGGAATGTTGCATCATGTTATGTTCCCATGTAGCAGAACAATAGCTGCAAATGATGACGTTGAATCACCGTATCGGAATTCGGTTATTATTAATCTTTGCATCTCCGATTCGATTTTACGTGTTTATAGATAATCTTAAGGTTTATCTGATCTATAGGGTTGTACAACCTCTAACAATCTTAGATCATTATTTATTATTCATTAATCTTTTTAAAATTCTTGTCTGACAAGGTTACGAAGAAAGTATGTTGTTATAAGCATACCAAAGGATTTAGTTATTTAGTTAACAAAATTCTACACTTGGTGTTACCAATGTGAATGTTTTTTCACTTTATATTGTGTTTCGGTTGTGTATGAGTATTATCTCTCATCTGAAACTAATAAACTTAAACAGATAATTATAAACTATTTAAAACTGAATTTTTAAGCTGAATAAGTGTGTACATAAATTATTAAATAAATAATGCTTTTTGCTATAGGTAAAATATTTATTGGTCAGGATACGCAAAAAAGTACATAATATTATTGCCTGTGCCTATAATGTAAGAGGTGTGTTTTTTTACTCATTTATCATTAGCATTTAAGTCCATGTTATACCGAGCTACTACTGAGAATTTCAAATTAGAATAACTCAAAAATACTTTATCTGAAAACCAAACCCAGAATTTCCAGCTCAGTAGTTGTAATTGCGACCACAGGACCAACTATGCAGTTTTAATAAAGCTCTCAAATTACATACAATTGTACTAAAAATCTCTATTTCTCACAGCCAGGCAGCCCTTTGAAGGTCGAATACCCGATGTATCGTTTGATTTTCCTATGCGCATCAAAGCTTGTATGGCACCTGGATGGCACAGTGGGCTTTGATTATGATTTGGCAAGGTGTTATGACATAATGAAATGTCTTTCAAAGTTGTAAACCTTTTAGGCAGCCTTTCCCAAAGTGGGCGATAACGCCCCCTTGTGGGCGCTGTAGGCCTAAAGGGGGGCGGTAAGAGACCCAAAAAAAATATGGAGGCGTCCTACTTACGAATACTATAACTCGCAAGAGTTATAGTAAGTAGGACGATATTTACTGCCCAAAACAAACAGTTGTTAAAATTCAGTCACAGGACTAACTTTGAAATATACTATAATAGGAATTGGAATTAACAGCCCAATTAAAGGGGGATGATAAGAACACTAGTTGGTCAATTCGTTCGAAAAGTGCAATCCTAAAAGTTATACCTAATGAGTTTTTTTACGAAAACTTTACTAATATCATGATGACCTACAATGTTTGTTATCTATCTCTCTAATAATTTCACGCATCACTTGAAAATCCATTGACGGATTTAGATATAACATGACAAAACTGCTACGCACAATCTGGACTAACTATTCCGCAGTATTTGCGATAAGGATTAAATAATTAAAGTATTTATTTCAGGTCAAGTACCCATATAGCAATCAACCTAGATTTCAATGACGCTATCAGTGCAGTAATCCAGTGTAGCGTCCATAGCCCAATGGCTCGTTTCGATTCAATGTGGTCGAAAGAGTTAAGCAACGACGGGTGCGGTCGGTTTGTGGATGGGTGACCGCTAGTGGGAAAAATTTCATGAGCGCTACCGTGCTTCGGAGGGCATGTAAAGCCGTCGGTCCCGGTTGTTTTCAATGGGTTGAGAACATTCGACACTGGGTTGGCCACTAACCCCTCCACCAATCCGCATTGGAGCAGCGTGGTGGCGTATGCTCTAGACCTCCCGCAGAAGTGTCTGTGGGGGAGACCCGTGCCCAGCAGTGGGACGTCAATGGGTCGCAGCGATTATTTATTTATTTCAGATCAGGTACTATCCATATAGCAATCAACATAGATTTCAATGACGCTATCAGTGCTTCACTGCGTTCAAACATCCATGATGAGAGATCATGACGTACAAATGACTTAATATCAATTGCGATGTATTATCCACGGTTATTGTTTCGGGGTTTCGCAAACCAAATTATTGACCTATAGCTGATCTGTAGGCTTGGCTGAGTTGAATACTGACACGGCTCGGTCATACAATTTGATCTTAAGACGAACGAGTGCACTTTTAGAATAGAATAGTCTACAGTGCACTTTTGAAGGCATTTGTCTCGTTGGTCTAGTGGTCGCAAACCCGATAAGCTGGAGTACCTAGGTTCGATTCCCGGGTCGATAAAGTATTATTGGGTTTTTATAACTCTTATATAATATTACTAGGTGTAAACGAAACTATTGTTATTGTCTAATTCCACGCGAGCGAAACTGCGTGCGTCCACTAGTATACAATACAAAGCTTACTCGGACAGTAATAACAAGATTAGCAAATTCGCAATTAAATGGGAAATCAATGTATGGCAGTCTGCCAATAGCCCAATACTATAATTGGCGATGTAGATATTAAGATTTATAGGTTTGCTTACCTTCTGAGCAATGGTAAACGTAAAAAATATAGACCGTTGTTATTTCAAGGCCGTGGGATTTATATGATCTTGTTAGTGTAGCGTTTTTATTGGTTCTATACGGATGTTTTACCAAATTGATCGACCATAAGCGATGCAATGACACCGTTTGATAGCCCAACGGTTACGATTTCGCTTTCTCGACCCGTGCCCAGCTGTGGGCCGCAGCGATATGTTTATTTTATAATATTAATAATTTGCATTTTTAATAATTTGCATTTCGAGTTTATTATATTATTATATTTGAAATCATTGAAGGAAAGCCTGCAGTGTTAGATAGCTTCAGTGGAAGTGGGTGAAATATTGATTGCAAGATTCCAGGACATAGGTACATACATACATACATACGAGTGAAGTTAAATAAAAGCTTATAAAAAATATTGGTTAACAAGAAAATTGTAATGTATTAGAATCTAATACCATGGTTTTAAAAAACCAACAAAAACCAAAAACCAAGATCATTGCAAACAAGTGAAGTTTTACTTGTGGTTTCCGATCCACTCGCGCCACTAAACCATACAAATACGCAATTCAATTATTTTATCGCTCCTTAATATTCGTAAGCGGATAATAGAGTAATGAATTATTCATACATCTTATGATAGCGATTTGTCTGTATGTCTTATTAGACTATTACTGAATAACATCACCTAGCACAATACATAGGAATTTAAGTGCATCGTTCAATTGTTACGGCACTAGTGGTGTTATGTGACTTCACCCGGCAATTTTAAGCCTTTGAAAAAATTCGCCGCAGTTGGGATTCGAACTCACGACTTTTGAGATGACGATGACTGATCGGATCTTCAAGGTTCTTCAAAAATACTGGTAGTGTTTAAAATATAATCAAAATCTGCAATTCTATTTAATCTGTCAAATATGAAATTTATAGCGGTTCTTATTTACTCGTAATGTCTGCTTATATCCGTATCCTTTTTAACCTAGTCCTAGACTCATCTAGTCCTTCAATATCATTCGATATTTGTCGAATTTTTTATTCGGCCCCTATGTAATTATAACATAACTTGCAATGTGGCCATGCGAAATTTTTGCTCTTTTGATAATCCTGACAAAAGAAACGGTCATGGAATTAGTACAACTGGAAGGTGCACTATAAGAATCATTCTGTTTCGTCTCGCGTTTTTAGTGCAGTGCACCATCCAGTACCTACATAATTCCATTTTATGGACTGCGCGAGAATCGCTGATCGCTCGCTTACTTTCTTAACCTAATTTCACGTAATAGATCCGCCGGAATTATTTTTAATGGGTCTAAATTAATAATAATAATAAAATCCTCGGTAATAAGTCTTAAACATTTAGTGTCTGTTTTCTTATACGATGAAACCTAATATTTCATTATTAATAATTACTACAGATATTATGCGTTTGTAATGAAGCGTTTCATAGTTACATTAAGAGGTAATATATTTAATGCCAGTCATAGGAAAACCATTACTGCGATCCTTATCCAATAAATGGTTTCAGCATATCAACGAGGCACTATAGTGCCTTGTATCTTCATTAGGTTGTCTTTACCTGCAAGTTCATCACAACCCTTTCTTTGGCCCACTGTTGGGCCCGGGTCTCCTCTCAGATTGGGAGGGATTAGGCCTTAGTCCACCACGCTGGCCTAGTGCTGACTTCACATGCCTTCGAGAAAATTATAATGAACTCTCAGGCATGCAGGTATACTCACGATGTGTCCTTCACCGATACAGCAAGTGTCATTTAATTTCTTCAATCGCAAATAACTTAAAAAAGTCATTGGTGCGTGCCGCTTGGGTTTGCCGGACCGCTCGAGTAAGAGGCGAGTTCGATAGCCACCGGGCTGTCACCTGCAAGTTATATACATAATAATAGATTGAATTAACATTCACATTTTAATTAGTTTATATTTAATTTCTAATATGTAGTAAGAATGTTGTGATCCCCTGATCGTACTGTTCGCTGCTGGTCCATTTCTGTGCCAGCAGCATTATGCTGAGTGCAGAACCTTTGGTACGTAACGCTGCAATGAAGATAACATACCGAAACATATCGACAGATATACAATGCTGTGTGGATTGTTCTTAACTAATATAAGAGATAATAAGGCTTTATGTATTCACTAGTGGACGCCCTTAGCTTCGCTCGCGTCAAAAAGACATAACTATTAACGTCGAATCAGATATTATGTATGTCGAAGCGGAACAATACATTTTATTTTGTAACGCTGTTTAAGGTACATTACATAATCAAATTAATTATACAGTAGTTTAAACTACTATTCAAAAATTTGTTTAATATTATCCTCTATCCTATCCTAAATCTGTGGTGAAAATTGTTGTTTAAGGCAATATAAGTATATTTAACTCAGTGATATAAATGCTATTAATGCTATTCATACTTTAACAAAGTCCCCGGTACAGATCATAGCGTGATTCAGTAAATGGTACAGCGCCATCTATCGATGGGTTTACAGCATTATTGCCTCTCATACACAGCAGTTGAGCGTAGCTGCGGGCATTCACCAGTCTATATATATAAAAGGAGAAGCTGACTGACTGACTGACTGACATAACAACGCAGGGCCGATACTATTAAAGCGTGTCACACATTACGCAGATACGATAATATTTTATCTGCGTATAAAAATTTATCTTATCTGAAAGTATCACACACTTCGCAGATACGATAATATACGAAATGACACATTCACGCGGAATACTTCAAACTGGGTACACTTTTTTTTGGTGCGGATCATATTATACAGTATGATGAATTCTGATACAAATGCCATTAATATGGCAATGAGTTCGCGTTTATCGCTTTTTGATTTATTAGACAGCTCCTCAGAAGAGGATTATGATTTTGAATTTGATGCCCGTGTTGCGTTACAATGTACTAAAAGGCGAAAAATTTGGGTGGAAAGGCATATAAAACTTAAAAATTATCGAGGTGAGTTTAATCAATCAATTAGACGCTCCATGTCTCCTGAACGAATACCAAACCAACTAGCAACCGACATTTCAATAGGTATATATCAAAGTACAGTAGGTACTTCGACCGACATGTCGACACATGTCAGTTTCCCCCCGTCCGCCTCACGGCATACCGCGCCGCCTCAGTGCAAAACAACCTGTATAAAATCTGTTGCATCGGCAGATGTTATCTGCCCATCTGTTGATATATATCGGTGCCGACAGATGCTTGACGGTAAAATATAAGTGATCTGCGTAGTGTGTGTTGCTCCTTGAGTTTAGTATAGAGACCGATATGGACAGATATGCGCTCAGATACAGATATCTTACCGCATCTGCGTAGTGTGTGACACGCTTAAGGGTTAGAAACTTGAAATTTTGCACAGGGGTTCCGTTTATAACGTACGTTTCACCCCCTAGGGGGGTAAAAAGGGGGTGCAAATTTAGTATGAAACTTTGCCGTTTTTGAAGTCAAGTGGGCAACCCGAACGCGGGCAGACGTTGTTAATGGGTCTAATTCTACGCGAGCGAAGCTGCGGGCGTCCACTAGTATTACTATAAATGTGTTGTAGTGTGTCGCAATGAAGAAATAACTATCTACGAGTATCTATCCTTTTGCCGCCATACAGAAGTCCCATGTCGGTTGACGGAGTAATCGCGGTGTTCGGCGCACGCGCATCCCGCTCGCCGCCAGGTGGTACTTATGCAAATTGCCGAACGAGACGTGATAGAACTGTCATTCGTTATGTTTTGTAACAAGTCGTGTTATGTACCTACTACTGGCTGTTTGATTAGGACTTTACTCTCATCGGAAATAGCCATCGGCAATAATAGTGAAAAACTGTCTTGTTGGTCTGTCTGTCTGACTTTCGAATGCGTGGCTTCAATACAAGGTTAGATTTCGAGTTGGGCAAAGTATTTTGTATTTTGAAATTCCTAGAAGTATCTCGGAGTTTCTAATTGTCACCGGATGACGAACTAATGTCCTAATTAACTCTCTCAGCTAACTGGACTAACCACCCCAGTCCCTATTTGAGTCTTATTCAAAGTCAGTCATAGTCATGGGCGGCAGTAGATGGGTGGTAATGCAAGCTCGTTTGCTATCTAATATCCATATTATAAAGAGCTAGTTATTGCATAAATTTGAGGCCGCTTTAAAAATACGGGACATAAGAAAACCAATAAATAATGCATTATTATAAGATTAAATAGCTGTGCAGTTTTATACGCACCTCCTCCTAAGCTTCCTAAATGATTCACACTATCCTTGACATGGCCCACGCGTGGGCGAAACAATGCCATACTGACACATAGCTCAGTTATCTCCGATGTATAGATAAGTATAGAGTATTATTACAAGAGAAAAATATAATCGACCTTAGCATGTGAAATAAGTAATATTTATAATAACACATTGTTAATCCAATCTATGCTATGATAATAAATATATTAGAGAGAATTAAATAGTTAAAGACAGTCGAAATGTTAAGCAGGAATGGCCCTTAGTGATTTAAAACCCCCCGGCTTTTAAACTTTAAGTTTTTATGGTGGCAAAGAAAATGATTCCATACGACATAACATCACGTATGTATATACCCGATTGGGTAGGCAGGGGTGTGTTTACAATAAATGATAGTTCATAGTGCATAGCTCATAGTTTTATTGGTAACGATAGTTACATGTCATTTTTTTGATACAATTATAATAATATGTTGTATACATATTTAGATTTACAATTACAAAAAATAAAAAAATAAAATAAATTACATACATACATGCTCATTCGCTTTCTTGTATCCATTAAACAAAAATATACACTTTTTTTTTCTTTAGTCAAAAAAGAAAACTTACTACCAATTTAGGAATACCCAATCATTACATTGTAGGTAACTTTAAACTAAGATTTTAATACTACTTACTATACTGTAGTACTTGCTATTTTTTAAAAGCTATTCTAATATTTAATTGAAGTTAAAAATAAAATCTTATAGTTAAGAGCTTACTCTAATGTACAAAAACCAGACGTCCATTAATTTGCTTCTAAATTCTAACTTCATTCATTTGCAGTTCTTTTGCAATAAGCACGAATGTAGATCTTATAAGATTGAAGTTGCTAAAAGCAGTAAACAAAATATTAGTAGCTAATATGCTGCTATGACCCCACGGTTTAAACTGCAAAAAATATTGGACATAGATAGGACACATCCATACAAAAAGTTGCTCTAATTAACAATGTGTCTAACCAAAGACGCCATCTATATGTCATGTCGGTTTTTTTTTCCTCCAGCTTTTTTCTCTCTCGGCCTACACTAGGGCATAGGATAAGAATATTGTAAATTATTCTTCCTAAAGCCGATGACCAGATAGTTAGTCTATCGTGACTTTAGAGTATAGCTTAGTGGTAGGTAATTATTGTAAATAGCCCCGTTATTAGGATTAGCTATTCATTCAATGATCAATAGCTAATCATTTGCCTTATATTGATCAGTTTAGTATAGCATTATATACTATCTTTCCTTTATGTAGTTTGTAGTTATCTAGACTTTCGTTAAGCGTGTCCAATCACCTCATTGCGAAATAAATTATTTGACTTTGACTTTGACTTTGGTCACAGAATAATAGTGGTAAAAAATGCACAAATATGACGCAATATGTAGCTGTTTGGGTTTAAAAAGTATTCGTTTGCAATGCCTCGTTAGTCTAGTGGTAGAAAACGCAACTGCTAAGCTAGAGGTAATGGGTTCGATTCCCAGGTCGAGTCGAACACTATTGGTGTTTCTAACTTGAAATGTCCGGTCGCAGCTCGGAGTCTGTTGACCCTGGTGTATGGAAATAGCCGCTGCAAACCCATACAGGTTAAGAGCATACTCCACCACGCAGCTCCAATGCGGATTGGTGGAGGGGTTAGTGGCCAACAGTGTCGAATCTTCTCAAGCCATCCGAAGGTCTTCGACAAAGCGTAACGATTGTTTGTACCATTGAAAACAACGGGGACCGACGGCTTTACGTGCCCTTTGAAGCACGGTGCGCCCATGAAATGTTGTTACTAGTGGTTGGTTTGTATCCACAAATCTCGCCAGTCGTTGCTTAATTCTGTCGATCACATTGAATCGACGCTATTGGGCTATGGACGCTACTATGGCAATAGACTCACCAACTATGATATGGGACCTAAACACACACTACAGGCTGCACTGAAAATCAGTGTTGCAGTTTGAGCAACTGCAGCTATGCTGAGTGTACTTAGACCTATTTGCTGAGTGGTCACTGCAACATAGAACTTAATTTTTTTTTAAATAATTTTGTAGGTTAAACACATGTACTTGATATAGTTTTCTGTCTTGCATGAAAGATTGCAGCAAATAAAAGATTCTTTCTTTCTTCTTTCTTTCTTTCTTAAACATAACTGGGGAATAGGCGGAGTACTACACACCTCTGCTTACCCCATCGGGGAAATAAAGGTGTGACGTTATTTTATGTTATGTTACGTTACGTTACGTTAAAGATATAAGTGTGTTTAAGTCTTCAATAAACGAGTATCAGCCTTACCTAGGTTCATTTTGATTCGAAGAGGACTGATTGAGCAATTAATATCAGAGTATATTGCAAAAGTTCTACTTGTGATCAAATGGTAACAAACTTCAGTTTTAATATACAGGAAGCGAGACCTTTCAACTCTGTCCGCCTCAGAGCAATCCGATATTAATTGGCAGAAATAAATATCATTACGCCTAACGTTAACCTCTTTGAGTAGCCGCGTAAAAATGCAAGTCTGTACAGTGCACCACCCACTATGTAAGCCAAGAGTTGATTACGCAGACGAATCTCACCCTTATTGGGGTGCAATGCGTGCGGAAATCCTATGCTGGCTCTACCAGTTAAGGTACAACCGGTGTGTATCGGTAAATATGATCTCTATTGCAGAGATCCTACAAGTGTCCTTGGCAATGGTCTTCCATCGCACGAACCTTCTATATAAGCTGATGGGGCTCCCGATGAAGACATTCGACTATTAGTACTCGAAGAGATAGCAACATGAAATCGGTACGTCAGGTAAACCACATCACTAGGGAGCTTTCGCAGTTTTTACTGAAAATTTTCTGGAAATCATTTGGATTTTCCTTGCGTAAATTAATCAGATTCACAGAATATTTAACTCTAAAGTATGTAATAATTAACTCCAATTTTAAAGTTATCAAAAGTTTAACATTTCGTATATCTTCGTAGAAGTTTTTCAGTAGTTTCGTATTTTTATCAGTTTATATTCATAGAAATTTCTTCAAACCATAATGAAAATTTCAAAGTATCTTTCTGTATTTCCGTGTTATAATTATTAGCATAAGCATCTTGAAATGTAATTTATTCGATAAATATTGATGACTTCGTGCTGCGCTGGTGAGTGACCGTGGGTCCCAGGTTCAATTCCCGAATATTTATTTCACAGATAAATATATTTTCTTCTGGGGTTACGGATGTTAAATTGTGTTAGGCCTTCCACGGGGGCGTTAGTGTGCGATAGTTTCTATATTAATTTAATAATACCTTTGTTTGTTAAATGGGTGTTAAATTATAAAGCGATGCTTAACATCCTGGAATTTAAATGTGTGCGCAGACTTTACGGGACGATGTGGTCGCCCAGCGACAAAGTCCTTCGTTCTCTTAAATAAAAAATAAAATAAAAACCTAGAATTTTCGGACATCGCGTTTTGATTACATTCCAAAAGCATCCTGGAATTCCAACTCTACGAGTATCCTATTCCAGATCATCCTCGCCACGTTCATCGGATACTGCGCCGCGGGCGCTCTGCCCAACTACATAGCGCCCCAGGTCAGGACCTACTATGGACAGGAGCGCCCCCGCGCGGCGCTGGAGAGGAACGCGGCTATCCTTAGATCCGTTTCCGATGCCAACGAACAGGGATACCACTTCGCTTATGACACGGAGAACGGTGAGTTTTAGTTGTTTAGTTTAGTTGTTTTTGTAAGAAATTCATGCATGTCACGATGCACTGTCCCTGGGGCGTAGAGTATACCTTATAACTTGGGTAGAGCAGTTTTTTCTAGGAGTTTGAGTAGATGCTTCAATAAGTGTAAAACGCGTCAAGCCCGGTTATGCATCTGTGACGGTGTTGCACGTGTCTATAGTAGACGGTAAATTTTTTTTTCTAATAAAGATGGACAAACAGACATACAGGGCATACAGGGCCACCTGATGGTAAGTGGTCACCGTCGTCTATGGACACGTGCGACACCAGGGGTATCACAGGTGCGTTGTCTGCCTCGAAGGAAGCGTTTCACACTCTTTTTGAAGCGCTCCATGTCGTAGCTCGAAGTAGCAAATAAATCTTGGGATTTGCTGTTTTTAGTCTTTGCTAGCTTTAGTCCTTCACCTAATAAAAATATAGCATACTCCATCACGCTGCTCCAATGCGGATTGGTGGAGGGGTTAGTTGCCAACCCAGTTGGTTCTTGGTTCAATGTTCTCAAGCCACCCGAAGGTCTTCGACAAAGCTTAACGACTGTTTCCAGCATTGAAAACAACCGGGACCGATGGCTTTACTAGTCCTCCGAAGCACGGTAGCGTCCATTAAATTTTGCAAATAGCGGTCACACATCCACGTTACGATTTAAATACTTCTAATTAATAAAAATCACAATTTGTATCGATTACTGCCTACTGGGTGAAGATGATCTAGTGTATCGAAGTAGTAATTTGCAATAGTATGTTCTGACATGGTAATCAATTTGTAATATTACCTGTTTCTGTAATAAAGACACGCCTTATCTTGAATTTTCACATAACTGACCAACAGTATGTCGAAACGTACCTACATTATAATATAATGATCTATCCGATATGTTAGGTACGTTGTTACCCGGAATAATAATGAAACTTGCGTATTTCACATTCAAATAGTGTGCTGTAGGTATATTTTCATTATTGCACGTGCATTTTTTTTCTATGTGAGAGGGAGGAGTAGAGAGTAGCCTTTTTCGCGTATTGTTACACATTATTTATTGTAAAATTATTTTGAAATAGGTACATACCAGTAAAGTGTGAAAATCCTAAGACAATCTAGCCTGAAGACTATTACTTAAGTAATTTTATTTTGACCTAAACTTCTGCGTAAATTGCGCGAGAGACACTTCCAAAGTGGTAAAATATGTCTGTCCCTGTAACTTATAAAATAAGAGAATGATAAAACTAAAAAAATATATGATGTACACGTACATTACCATACAAACTTCCACGGAAAATTGGTTTGAACGAGATCTAGTAAGTAGTTTTTTTATAATACGCCAAAAATTGTGGACCGCAATTTACCTTTCATTCAATCAACTTAAATATAAAAAAAAAACAACTAACTACAAGATCTTTTATATTATACTAGTGGACGCCCGCAGCTTCGCTCGCGTGGAATTAGACATTCACTAACTTCAAAAACGGCAAAGTTTCATACTAACTTTGCACCCCCGTTTTACCCCCCTAGGGGGTGAATTTTCAAAAATCCTTTCTTAGTGCTCCCCTACGTTATAAAAGGAATCCCTGTGCAAAATTTCAAGTTTCTATATCTATCCCTTACAGTTTAGGCCCTGCGTTAATATGTCAGTCAGTCAGTCAGTCAGTCAGTCACCTTCTCCTTTTATATATATAGATTACTTGCTGCTACGGAACCCTTCGTTGGCGGGTCTGATTCGCACTTGGCCGCTTTTTTTTTTAAATCTCTCAACGCAGTCTCTATTAATGGCTGTGAAAAAAAACAAAAGAACGTAGCTTCTTCTTCTTTTATATTAACGCGCCATAAGTTTCATTTCAGCCAGTATTGCTATCAAAATACCAGGTTGGCTATTTTCGAGACCACCCTATTACTACGCACCTTCGAGTAAATACAGGGGAGATGCTATGTTATTCATGCCTAACGTTTACAATCAGGACTCAAGCCACAAGGCTCAGTGTGTTTTAAATCATAATACAGCATAGGAATGTGGGTTTGTTCGATCCAGTGAACTTATCACTCATTACCCAACACGACACGCCCGAAAAAAAAGCATTTGAATGCGCATCGAGTAACTATTTTAAAACATAATACTATTTATATTATACATCTGCCACACTTAAAGTCAAGGTCGCCACGATCAGACCACGAAATTCGACCGATTCACAATGGAACAACAGTTCATGAATATTTCATAGTAAGTGTGCATTGGATTTTGATTTGCAAGGTCAACATACAATTGTTTTAAGTTGATTAAGTTGGAAGTAAACAGACCGATTTAAAAAAATATTTCACCATTAGAAAGCTGCATCTTCACTGAGTGACATAGGCTAGGTGTAAACGAAACTATTGTTATGTATAATTCCACGCGAGCGAAGCTGCGGGCGTCCACTAGAATGACATAATTTTTTTCAATCCAATTTATGCTTCAATAAAAGCTATCCTTAATTCCCAGGAATCCAAGCCGAGGAGACAGGCCGAGAAGCCAACGGCATCCAAGCCCAAGGCGGGTACTCGTACACGGGAGACGACGGGCAGGTGTACAGCGTACGGTACACCGCCGACGTGAACGGTTTCCAGGCGCAAGGCGCGCACATCCCCACCCCGCCGCCCGTCCCGGAGGCCATCGCCCGGGCCCTGCAGGAGAACGCGAGGGACGAGGCCAGCGGGATCTTTGATGATGGTGAGCGCAATAGAATAGCAAACGAGCTACAGCTGTAGTACAAGGCAGTTAGGCACTCGTAAGCGAGACGACGGGAGTACAGCGTACACTACCGACGTAACCAACTTCCGGTTAATTTTGTGTTGTATTGAACGTGGTTATAGAATCGCCTGTTTCTTGAGATCTAAACCTATTTATCGAATCAATTCCAATTAATTATAATCAGTATTAGTAGTAGTCATGTCCGTTTTTAACACGCTTTTATTAGCTTGGTATGTAGGTATGTATGTATGTATGTAACGGAATCTTTGAACGTGATTTTCACCCACTTCAAAACGTCTGATTAATTTCAAACATTGCACACGTATCAAGGACCGATGACAATGCAATAATTAAAAAAAAAATACAACCTAGACGATGTTGTTATTCACAACGTTCTTTAAAGCGTGTAGAAAATGACCATCCACATTTGGCCATCAAAAAAGAAATTTTTTAATTTTAATATATTTTTTACAAAAATTCATTTAATCAATTATTTTTACATAATACCTCCTCCATATAAGGCGTAAAGTTGTAAATTAGTGCGACTAGTATTAATCTAAGTGAACGTCAGTTGCTAGGCGACGGATGAAGTAAGCTAATTATAATTACAATTGTAGTAATTGCATCTCGTCGCATCCTGACAAGTGATTTATGGCTTGTTGGTAAACATAGTGGGTTGCGGGTTGTCAGGTTGTCAGGTGGTCGGGTTAACACTAATGGGTAATTTATAACGGATTAAATTGATGCTTTAAATGTTAATGGGCTCGCAGGATTTGTCCGCTAACACAGGCTCATCTCAAATATGAAATACAGCAGTTAGAAATTAATTTATTACAATCAATCCTTTATAATCTTAATTTACTGGTAAAACTTAGACACGATTCTGTAGAAAATACAGAATAGTAACAAAATATTCACATATTGACTGGCCTTTGCGCAATTGGTAACCTGCCTTCTGCGTCAGGGGTCGTGGGTTCGAATCCCACTTAGGACAAACATAAGAATGTTTGTCCACTTAGGACAAAAATAAGTGGGATGGTGTGGCAAATGACACTTGTGTTTGTTTTATGTCTGAAGGATTATTTATAGGAAGGGGTGTGGGCAATGATGCCCATGCCACTGCAACCTAAAGAAATCTATTGTAGCTAAGGGTAAATGTCTGAAGGAATCTATCCTTCAGACATTTACCTATCTATTTAAGTATGTATGAGTATCAGTCTCAGACTCTCAAAGTACAGGCTCTGCCTAGTTTGGGGTCAGATGGCCGTGTGTGAGATGCGTGTGTCATGATATTTATTTTAATTATTTACAATTCATTTCAATATTCAAATTTAATAATTCCAAGAAGACACTAACAAAATATAAGCCAACAAATTGCATAATTAATTGCATAATTAATTGCCCCCTGGCAAAAATACCCACGTAGATATTACACATTACTCATACACTTATTAGTAATAAAATCAAGGTGTATCAGTAGGAGGTTTTATAGAGGATGTCCCTGTTTTGATCTATCATTACATTGATTACACAGACGGCCTCTATTCTGTTACTTATTTGGTATAATTACTTTAAATTGAAGGGTGTACATTTCAATGGCCATCTCATTAACGATGTTATTGGATTAAATCAAAGAATTAAATGTCAGTTCTTTCATAACTTGCACTAGCTTTGTCATTCAACGTGATAATAATAATAATATAATATTCTTTATTTAATACACCGAATAGATACAATTATGAAATTTCGAATTGTTATAGATATTATAGATTGTGTACAAAAAGGTATTAGTTATCTTAAAAAAAAAGCCAAAAAAAAGACAACCTTTTGGGTGTTTCAGTAATAATTGTATAAGGCGAGGCGCGGTGTTTAAGTCATAATTGTATACAAAAGAAAGAAATCACATAAAAAATATATGTTAGGTAGGTATAAATAAATGATATATAAATTATTCTACCATTGAACCACCGATGCTCGTATAATAGCGGTGACAGCCCAGTGGCTATCGAACTCGCCACTCACTCGAGCGGTCCGGGTTCAAACCCAAACGGCATGCATTAATAACTTTTCTAAGTTATGCGCGAATTAAGATGTTAAATTTCATCTGTTGTAACGGTGAAAGAAATATCGTGAGGAAACCTGCATGCCTGAGAGTTCATCATAATGTTCTCGAAGGCATGTGAAGTCTACAAATCCGCACTTGGCCAGCGTGGTGGACTAAGGCCTAATCCCACCCAGTCTGAGAGGATCCGTGCCCAACCGTCCCCAACAGTGAGACAAAGAAAGGGTTGTGATGATGAATAATATAGATTAATAAATTTATCTTTTTTCCAACCACAAGAAAGGGTTGTGATGATGAATAAGATAGATTAATAAAGTTATCTTTTTTCCAACCACAAGAAAGGGTTGTGATGATGAATAAGATAGATTAATAAAGTTATCTTTTTTCCGACCACCAGGTAGCTACCACGCGGGCAAATACAGCGACTCCGGAGTGGTAGCGGCGCGCACATACACCCCCCAGCGACCCTTCGCGCCGGTGTACCGCCCCTACCACATCTGAACGAAACGTGCCATATATGATTTAGCGTAAGACTGTACAGACGTATTATACCTATATGTTTTATTCAATAAATTTGATTATGAACTTTACTTATCTTATCTTTTTTTTTAAATTATTAAACTTTTGTTGCATTGTCTACAATGAGCGGACTTAATGCCAAAAGGCATTTTCTCCCAGTCAACTCTTGGTGACAAAAGTTAACGCAAGCGTAACGCAGGCGTAATGATAAGTGGATTTTAAATATATTTACCATCTCGCTGCGACCCATAGACGTCCCACTGCTGGGCACGGGTCTCCCCCACAGACGCAGCTGCAGGAGGTCTAGAGCATACTCCACCACGCTGCTCCAATGCGGATTGGTGGAGGGGTTAGTGGCCAACCCAGTGTCAAATGTTCTCAAGCCACCCGAAGGTCTTCGACAAGGTTTAACGACTGTTTCCAACATTGAAAACAACTGGGACCGACGGTTTACGTGCCCTCCGAAGCACGGTAGCGTCCATGAAATTTTGCCACTAGCGGTCACCCATCCACAAACCGACCGCGCCCGTCGTTGCTTAACTCTTTGGATCACATTGAATCGACCCGAGCCATTGATTCATAGTAGGAAGGAATAGTACCTACTATTCCATATTTGGTTGCTTTCCTTTAATACACATTACAAAGCAGGTCAGTGATCCAACTTAGACACATTTTCAACATTCACAACACACTCGTAAAATGCGACCTTCGCGTAGCCAAGAAGCCGTAAAATAGCAATTAAACAAAATGAAGAGTAAGCAATTACATTAGCCCTTTACAAAACTTTAGCAGCTGTGTTTTAAGTTTTATTTGATCCGTTTTTCAAGGAAAATCAAACGAGCATACAGTCGAAGCGGTAGCGTCCATAGCCCAATGGCTCGCGTCGATTCAATGACGAAAGAGTTAAGCAACGACGGGCGCTAGTGGCAAAATTTCATGGACGCTACCGTTCTTCGGCGGGTGCAGCAGCAGTGGGACGTCTATGGCAGTGATATAGTCGAAGAGTTAACGGTGATGAACATCGTGAGGAAACCGGCATGTCTCAGAGTTCTCTAAAAAGTTCTCAAAGGCATGCGTAGTACAGACCCGAGCCCAAAAGTGGGAAATTGACCAGCGTGGTGTTGCGAAAAAACTAACCTGTTCGTATCAGCCCACTATTGTTCCATCAAAAAAGATAAAGCCATTGTTCGAATACAATAGACACACACCTGTAATTTCAATTTCAGAGACAATGTACAAACAACTTAATCCAACACGACATTATAATCAGAAATTACCTGTTGGCTTAGTGGTTCGTGACACTGAAAGCCACACTGTGAAAGATCTTGGTTCAAATCCGACTGCCCTACCGAAATACAACCTATAATAGGATCTGTAATTTCTCGTATTTTCTATAGAATGCTGTCATCATAGTCACATGCATTATTTTTTATCGATCTAAGATAACTAACGAACATCCACAATAAATAACTAGACTAATATTAACTACTACTAACTAATACTAACAAACTTATCTAAGTGTTTGGTGTTACTAACAATCTCTGCCCCTAAAACTCTCATACTTCATTTTATCCATACTAATTTTATAAATGCGAAAGTAACTCTGTCTGTCTGTCTGTGTTAAAACTACTGAACCGATTTAAATGAAATTTGGTACACAGATATTCTAGAGCCTGAAGAAGGACATGGGCTACTTTTTAATCTATTATTATGTCTAATTCCACGCGAGCGAAGCTGCGGGCGTTCACTAGTTTGATATAAGATAACTAATGAGCATCCACAATTAATAACTCGTCTATAACTAACTAATACCATAGAGTTTATGTGTAGTCCGTGCTAATATTAACAAACATAACTACTACTACTACTAACTAACTGTCACTAACAATATCTGCCCCTAGAGCTCTCATACGTACAACAAGCTGACCAACTATCTATACTAATTACTATAAAGAGGGAAGATTTGTTTGTAATGTTTTCACACAAAAACTACTAGACCGATTTCAAAAATTATTTCACCATTAGAAAACTGCATCTTCACTGAGTGACATAGGCTATAATATTACTAGGTGTAAACGAAACTATTGTTGTCTAATTACACGCGAGCGAAGCTGCGGGCGTCCACTAGTTTCCTTAAGATCCTGCTAACTGGGCATATCATTGCAACCCCGTATGAGATTTGTTCAAAGTGTGTCGGCAACGAATGGGTGGTGTCGCAAGCTCGTTTGCTATCTTATATCCATAAAAAGAGGTTTAGTTAGTTAGTAGGTGTTATATAAGTGTAACAGAAGACAAACGGAACCGGATTCATTTTCTGTTATCGTTTGACCTTTGCCGATTGACCAAGTATCGACATGGGGTTAGGTTCCGTTCACACAAGACAATGTTACGTATGCATAAATATATGTACATACATCGAAAAAATATAATATGTATTATATAAAAAAACACAAATGTGAAAAATAGGAAGCTAAGTTGAAAGAATTCAGTAGGCTCTCAGCTGATTATCCACAAAAAGATATAAGATCGAAAACCACAAACTGTGAGTTATTACGTATTTGTTTTTATTGTCTGTTATTTTATTTGTGTAGTGTGGACATATTTTATTAGGGTGACATAATCATTCGTGATTAAGCCCACATATAGATGTTTATTAAAGAAATAAACGGATACCAAGATCCAGAGCTAGCAGCATTTATAAATAAGTTGACGCACCATTAGCGTAGCACCAATAGTATAGAGTAATAAATCTATGGTAGCACCAGTGTAGCGAGCGTCTAAGTGACGAGCTACAAAAAGTGCGTTCGATCTTATTACAGTACCGCCAATATCGAGCCTCGTATTATTATGAAAGTGTAAGTGTTATAGAGCTTAATAGTGGTAGACATGGCATTATAATATTAATTTTAATTTCAATTTCAATATGGATGGGACCGATTGTGGCCAAAATTTTAAGGTTGTTCTAAATTGTAAAACAGTCGATAAACCTTGTCGAAGACCTACGGGTAAGTTGACAAGATTCGACGGATGACGAAGATGGATTGATTGACTAATTCAATGAGAAGCGGTGAATACTTTTGTATAATTTAGATCATCTTTGTGATAAATTGTATTGTTTATAATGTGTGATGATGATGACGACGAATTGAAAAGTGAGTCGTGAGCAACTTTAATTTATTGGAATTACATACTATAATTAAATTTAGGATTAATTAATTAATTTGTGTGTTAATTTAATCAAGCGTTTACCTCATGCCATTTCTAAAAGATAAATGCTTCTGTCCCAAAACTCGCTCCACTTGCTCAGTCAGTGGGTGCATCTCGTTACCTAAGATTACTTAACTTTACTCTCGATACTACACGTGTGTCCACTCAAACTATGGACTTCAACTCAAAGTAAAAAGAAATAAAAAAAATCATAAAGAAGAACTCGTCAAGTAAATTAAATTTGATCTTTTTTGTGTCAATTGCTAAATAGAAATTTAATACAGTTTCATTATGGGACTTGATTAAAATTCAATGCTCAAATAAGATGTTAAATATCTGCTCAGTTCTCATTCAGTACAGATCTGTAGTCCGTGTAAGTCTTATTTAAAAAAACACAGTAAACACAGGTAAACCCTTGTTGCAAATCTGAAGCAATTCTATTATAATATATAACGAATATTGAAACACTTCCATCCCTAAGGAACCTCTTTATTTTCCGGGAATGTATATAATGTTAAGCCAAAATATACTTTTAAGTTAATATCAAAATCAGTCAACAGGTTCTCACGTTACATCTGAACAATAATTACTGACTTGTCTTCACTTAAGTTAAACTAGATTTAAAATATGATAACACTGAATTGTATTGGAGTAAAAATGTTGATGTATCATTAATTCTAAATCCATAACTAAAATAATAATAATAGTAATAAATATCATGGACATATCACACATTGCCATCTGACCCCAAACTAAGCAAAGCCGGTACCTACTATAGGTGTCAGAGACTGATATACATATCTAGATATTTTTAAATATTTATTTATATAGCTAATAAAATCAGATACAGAACAGACACAAGTGTTTGTCACGCGAATGTTTGAACTGAGTGGGGTTCGAACCCACGACCCCTGGCGCAACAGACAGGGTTACTATTGGTTTCCCAGAGGGAATCAAAATACTAATGGTTCACCCAGGAACTTGGCTGGATAAATTAAAATTGACGACAGATTATTTTATTTACCCTACAAAATACAGACAAACGGACAAACATTTATTCAATTAATTTAAATAGACCACAAATGCTGCATATTTCAAATGATTAATTACAGTTTTATTATATGTAAAGATTAATAAATAAACCAATTCTTTACAATTTAGGTATCTAGGTACCTATCGTATCTATTGTATGTACTGTACAGTATTTTTGCTTTGACTTACTAACTGCTCTTTTTCTATTATTATGGCTATTTAAACTCATAACTGGCCTGAATTATATACTATAAAGTAAATACAATATCCTTAGTTCACTGTTTAAGTAGTTTAATTTCTTTAAAGCCCAGTAGGTGTGAATTTGTATGAGCAAAGAACATACCGGTATAAAAACGTGCGAAAAAATATTTAATGCATTCGTTGATTGGTACCCCTACGAGCTATATGTGTGTGAAACCAAAATGAAACTGGTACGTACAAAACAAGTGCAGTGTAATACTGAAACTTAATTAATATTTAAACTTAAATTTACAACAAGTAACATTTACTTAGGTATTAAGGAAAACCTAAGGCCTAATTCCTCCCATTCTGTGAGGAGACCCGTGCCCAGTGGGACAAAGGGTTGTGATGATGATGAGGATCGTGGAAAACTAGGAGAGATTGCTTTAGCGTTTAGCCTTTGTACGCCAAATTTTACATCAATAACAATCATGTACGGTGTATAAGAAGATAGAATAAAATAGAGACCCCTTTTTTTGCTAATTTCCCCACTGAGATATTCCCAACCCCTTATATGTTTTAGAATTTTAACTGGTATGAACTGCTTGTTTAAAAATACCAAAACAAAAAGCAAAATCACTTTGTTAAGTAAGTAAGCCGGAAAAACTTCAGTTCAGGGACTCTTACGTTCCAATACGCTTTCGGATTTTAATGATTTGATTATTTGATTTACTTATTTAAATTATGAACAAAATAACATAAAAAATATACTTTCCAGGCAATAATCTCAGTCGCTATACTAGCTGTAGCATCGGCAGGACAGATCTACTATCAGCAGAGCCAAGAACAGAACTACCCACACGCAGCTGAAAACTACCAATCGGCGGCCGAGTACGAACAGGGCGCTTACGTCGACCAATCACACGGCTACGTCGCGCAGCACAGCGGCCGGCCATTGGGCGAGAAAACGGCTAGGATCTTGACCTACCAATCAGAGAGCGACGGGCATAACTACCAGTATGGATATGAAACGGAAAACGGTAAGCGCTTTGGTTTGGGATAAAGTTTTTTGACGTGATAACGTCTTATAAATCGATGAACGCCTACACGCACCTAGCTTCAATAAATTTTAGTCTGTAACGCATAGCAATAGAGCAAATAATCGGTTGCACTAATTATAGTACATGGAAATGACACCGGTGTTATTGTTCAACGTAATGAAAATGGCTGCGTTACGATTTGCAAATATTGACAATGCTTCTGTTTTGAAGCTAAATTCTGTGTAGTATTTTGTTGTTCATTCTCGCAATACTCCTAATTAATATGTATATAGATAGTGAGAAACTTTGGAAAATGAGTGTAAGTAAATGTAGCGTGCCTACTTGTGACTCCAAAGAGGATAGTGGCGTCTTTCTTCATTGTTTTCCGACCACCTACTCTATCAGCCGATGGGTCCGATTTATAAAGTGAAGTGAAAAGATGTTTTCTTATGACGTTATCACGTAAAATTAACGTCCGTATACCGACTAAACATTCATATATTTTTTTTACATTAAATACGTTTTCATGAATTGAATATCCAGCTGAACTGGCTGGTTTATTTAAGCCCGTACTTTTTTTAATGTTAATTAACAAAACTATAGCCTACTGTTACTTTTTTTTAAATATCTTTTTATGACTTTTTTTTATTTTCGTGCATTGTCATCAGAATCAAATATGTGAGCCGAATTTCAGCTCGATAGCTTCAGTGGAAGTGGGTGAAATATTGATTGCAAAATTCCAGGACATACATAGTGAAGATAAAAGCTTTTAAAATGTGCACGCAATAGGTCTTAACCTGATTCATCCATCGTCTTCCAGGCATCAAGGCTCAAGAGTCCGGCCAGGTGCACGGAGGCACCACCGCGCACGGCGGCTTCTCTTACACCGGCGACGACGGCCACACTTACACCGTGACGTACACCGCCGACGAGCACGGCTTCAGGGCGCAGGGCGCGCACCTCCCCACCCCTCCCCCCATCCCGGAGGCTATCCTCAAGTCCCTGGAGCAGAACGCTAAGGATGAGGCCAGCGGCATCTATGATGATGGTAATTAACTATTTCAACTAATTTCCCTGCCGGGATATATATATTATATTATATACATTACAAGAGGTAGATACGCCACCAACGCACCAAACGCGCGCCGTGAATTGGTGTCAATTGTAACCATTGCAGTCAGTCGATCTGTGACCTGTCATTGTGAGCGCGCGCGCTAGCTGAACTGATAACAAATAGCTGTCTCTTTCACTCGTACGCTTGGTGTATTTCCTGTCGCACTTATAGCGTGTGTGTAGATACACAATGTTATTAAATATGTATGTTTTTATGTGTCGCGGAACAATTATGTTGTGCGTGCAGTATGAACGTGACGTATTTTTCTTAAAGTATAATTGCTTGATTTACGCAACCCCCGCGTGAAAGTTTTCATGAGATAGACTTACGATTGGCATTGTCAAAGTGACAGACTTTGTATTGGTCTGACGCGTATCTGACATAATACTGACATTAGTATCATCGTCCATTTCATGAAAGCGTTTTCTGAATCGCTCGTTGCGCGTCGAACGTACAGAAGCAGTCATAAAATAATTGATACTGAAAATTCTGAATTTTCGACTAACTCGAACGCATCGTGTGGTATTTAAACACATGGAATTACACATAACAATAGTTTCGTTTACACCTAGTATTATTATACATATTATACATGTAGCCTATATCACTTAGTGAAGAAACGTAGCTTTCTAATGTCTAGTGAAAGAATTTTTGAAATCGGTCCAGTAGTTTTTGTGTGAAAACATTACAAACACATGTTTCCTCTTTATAATATTAGTATAGATTCCCGAGAATATCATAAGGCGACCAACCACAGAAGAGGTTCTGTGGTTATTTATTCGTATCATGTGGGTCTATACGAAAGCATAATATTTGTATAATTAACAAGCTGAGCTCCAAATTTTGACAGGCCCGTTGGCGCAATCGGTAGTGACCCTGTCTGTTGCGCCAAAGGTCGTGGGTTCGAATCCCACTCAGGACAAATATTCGTGTGACGAACACTTGTATTTGTTCTGTGTCTGGATGTCAATATTATCTATTTAAGTATGTATTTAAAAATATCTATGTATGTATATCAGTCTCTGACACCCATAACACAGGCTCGCGCCTACTTTGGGGTCAGATGGCCGTGTGTAAAAACAAAAAAAAAAAAATCAATAACACGCGAGGTGACCATGGCTATCCATTTTCCATCAGGCGTTACGTCTTTGCTTACTAAGTAATAGCGTTACTGTAAAAGACATAAACGCGTTATAAATTAAAGTTGTCTAACGCTGGATTTCAATAACCTATCTACGGATAGATTTGACTACCGGAGATAGAAATTTGACATAAGTTCCATATAAAATGTATCGAATTTGTAACTACGATAGTCAAATCTGTTCTTAGATAGGTTATAGAAATAGTCAAATCTATCCTTAGATAGGTAATTGAGATCCAGCGTAAGCAGTGAAGAAGTAGAGAGAACTGATGATTCACGAATAGAGGGTCAAGGCGAAAATTACAGAATAACTTAATGAGATTGATTTTTGAACTTGATTGATTCACCCAAATAACTTTTTTTTATGGATATACGTTAGCAAACGAGCTTGGAGCACCACCCACCGCTGCCGCCCATGACAACTGTGACTGACTTTGACCAAAACTCATACAGGGACTGGGATGGTTAGTCCAGTTAGCTGAGCGAGTACATAGTAAGCATCAATTCCACGGAAATGTCTGCGCGATAATCTCTGATCACTCTAATTAATTATTTTAGCGAATAGACCGGCTTTTTCTTATTCCAGGTCATTACAACGACCAGCATCAGATTCACCAGCACCCAGCCAGCAACGAAGGCCACCAACAGGCGTACCAGCCTGAAGGCTACGCCGCAGAGGTCACTGCCCCCGCTGAAGGCTACCACTCTCATTAAGAGTCCTTATAATTGTTAATGCATAATGGCGACTGGCCATTTTGCTACGGTGTCAGTCGACATTAAAATACTTCATATCTAGCTGCTGCAGCCAATGTAGGACGGGCTCTTCTTAAAACTGGGAAAGCTTAAAGAGTACTTCACCATGCTCCAGTTCAGGTTGGGTAAGTGGCCAACCCGTTTGTCGGAAGTTTATAGGCATCTGAAGGCCGCTGATATGGGTTAAAAACGCTTAGTAAATTGCTCAAGGAATTTTACCACCAGCAGTCTAAGTGTCAGTAGCAGTAGGTAGGTGATGCTGTAGGCATTTTAAGTCATTAGAGTAACGTTGGTCCTGTAGACCAACTTAACTGTGTTACCATAATAAGTGGTTTAATATGTTAGTAGTAAGTGTTTAATAGTGATTAAGCACAAGTATCCTCTCAGAATGTGAAATGAGAGGCATTTGAAAACATCCCATACAACTAACTACCAGGCGTTTAGGTTTTCTCACGATGTTGTCTTTTAATTATACAGCAGGTAAAATTTTAATGCTTTTATCACATTTGAAAAGAAAAGTCATTGGTCCCGAAATTTAAAATTAGAACTTGAACTTCTGTTGAATCGCTTACCATGCTGGTAAAATTAATTTATGAATTGTGAGATTTTATTAATTAAAACTATAAAATTTAGTTTTACATATATTAAATAAATAAATGAAAGGCAGTATTTTAAAATTTGCTTGTATTTTCAGAGACAAATATCAGAACAGTATTTGTTTCAACATAAAGTAATAACCATAAATAAAAATGCTAAAACTCGTATGTTTAAGTTACAATTAGTAATATTATGTATAATTATTTACAAGATATATATTTAGCGCATAGCTCAGCAGACTCAAACCAAAGTAAACATTTCATTGGAAGAGCCACTTCCCATTCGTTTATTATCCATCCTGATTTATACTTCGTAACGATTTATGAGAATATTCGAGTACGTTCATAGAACTGATGCAAGTTGTTACCAAATTTTCATTGTTATTTCTCTTGTTACCTGATGTTATCTTTTTTTAATGTTGTGTTGAATAAATGATAAATGTAATTATAAATTATTGTTTGTTCTTTTAAAATTATCCGTGAATTTCTTGGCATTTTTTGATGTTGAACAAATATGTTAGTAATTTAGATGATGTCGATAAAACTGTATCGGTGTAATCTCGATTTGAAAGGAAGCACCGGTTGTATAGTAACTCAATTATGTTTCAGTCAAATCTTGTCGCTTCAATGATTTAACAGTGAAAGTATTTCTGTGCAAAATGTACGGAACCTACATACCTACTATCGTACCGTGATCAAAAATATCTTTTGTTGGATTTTCATCCACAAAATTATTTACTGTAGAGGTTTTCAGGATCTCCAGAATCATGATCCTAAGTAAAATTATAATTTAACCTCCCGCCAGGACGGAATGGTAATAACTCAACCTCTACAAGTGCCTATGAAGTCAATTGCTTAATATTTTTAAGTAGTTAATTTGTACGAGTATAAGATAGCTTCCTATTACCTTAGCTTGAGCTTTTACGGAGCCTTGTAAGATAGCAAACCTGAGCTTGAGTTTTT
This sequence comes from Carterocephalus palaemon, assembly GCA_944567765.1. Lineage (NCBI taxonomy): Eukaryota > Metazoa > Arthropoda > Insecta > Lepidoptera > Hesperiidae > Carterocephalus > Carterocephalus palaemon. Next base: position 1,920,269 of record OX155655.1, on the reverse strand, counting down.
ACGGGCCCTTATGAGAAAGTATCTATCATTTAACATACAAAAGAGCAGGTGAAACGATGCCGAATTTATACAGATTTATGAAGATGCCACCAATTAAAGGAGTCCTATGCCCAGTAGCATCCAAACTGGACTCAGAAAGCTTTTTATACTCTACTTTTAATGCCATCTAATATTTGCCGCTATATGCTTTCCTTTCTTTAGATATATCTTTCGAAAATATAGCTATTCAAAATATAGCATTCAAATTAACATAAATCAATCGTTCATCATTCTATACAAATGTGATTGTATCGAGTATCGAGGTAGTATGGAAATAAACAAAAATAAAGCAGTCCACTGACAGACAAAAAGTGTGTCAATGTCAAAATTATTTTTCTGGGAATCCTGAGTGTGGAGCCTGCGTGACAAGAGAATAGCGGGAGCGACTTCCTGTCTCTCTCTATACTGTGGTGGGGTCTGCATATCCGTAAAATGATAGTTGTAATCTCAGAGTTGCGATAATATTAATAGTAAAGGCTTTACAACGTAGGCCTGTGTTTCGTGTGGCGGACACACACAGAAAACACCAAAATTTAACATCTATGAATCGCGTACAAATATTTATCTGCGAAATAAATGTCTGCCCCGACAAGGATTTGACCTATCTTTAAAATAATTTTGAGGTCCATTGATGGTCGATATAAATATAGTATATTGATTTATTGATTGATGTTACCTTGTTAATACTACGTCAGCTTAAGCCAGTTCGAATATGCCACTTCATTAATTACAAAATAATAGAAATGAACAAAACAAAAGATAGAATTTTACTGTAATTTTTTTTTAAAAAAAGCTTTTATTACTTTTTATTTTATTTTCATGCATTGTCATCGAAACCTAATATGCGTGCCAATTTTCAGCTCGATAGCTTCAGTGGAAGTGGGTGAAATATTGATTACAAGATTCCAGGACATACATACGAGTGAAGTTAAATAAAAGCTTTAATAAAAAAAGTAGTAAATACGATACTCGGTTTTGGTTTCTGGGTTTGTGTGTGTGTGTGTGTGTGTGTTCTAGTGTATGTGTGTATGTGTGTGATGAATGCCATATGGTCAGATAAGCCATTTAAGGTAGGATTATATGTAGCTGCTTAAAATATAATTGGTGGTAAATAATTGTACCACCACTAGTATTTGATAATCACAGAATGTGTATTATTAATTTCCCGCTTTCCGCTTAAGACATGGACTATGAATTTACATGTTCAGACAAGTCACGCTTGTCATCTTCTCAGCCGCCGACGCTATTGTGCTGTTGTTGTCGCGATCAATACATTCCGACACGCACTTTTTAAATGCACTTTGACATTAGTCGGCAGATCGACGAATTTGAGCTTGTATTATAGCACCCGGTTGTTTTAAATGGCGAAAACAATCGTTAAGCCTTGTCGAAGATCTTCGTGTGGCCTGAGAACATTCATAGACATAGACACTGGATTGGCCACTAACCCCTCCACCAATCCGCATAGGAACACTGTTAGAGTAGAGCTGGAGATACTTCGCACCAAGGGTTTATATCGTTTAAGTAGTCATTTATTTTATAGAATGCTTTATTATGTAAGTTTTGTTTTTTTTTTTACTTACATTTATTTTCTGTGAGACAAGTAATATTTTCAGGTATTTTATTGTAGAAGTCCCCATAAATGATTTTTATATATTACTTAGTCTAGAGCTAGGCACAATAAATTATTATTTGTCTTTATTTCTTGTATTAAAGTATGTTGAGCAGCACATTGCACTACCGTTCTCAGGTTTGCCGTGTATTTTTTTTGCTTGGGCAATTCACCCATACATAGATATGTTTAAATACATACATAAATAGATAATATTAACATCCAGACACAGAACAAATACAAGTGTTTGTCACACGAATATTTGTCCTGAGTGGGGTTCGAACCCACGACCCCTGGCGCAACAGACAGGGTCACTACCGATTGCGCCACCGGGCCTGTCAAAATATGTAATATGTAATGAATGTTTGAACCCTTGAAACCATTCTGGGGTCATTGACCATCGCAAAATAGAATCTTTTCCACACATTGTTATTTTCTAGCATTCATAACACGGCTAGCAAAAATGTTTTTAAATGAAAAGTATGTTAGATGGTAAGCTCGGATCGGTTTGACCCACTGACATTACGGTACCCCTAGGGGGTCAGACCCGGTCGGGCACTGAAGAGTTATGTGTTTTGAAATAGGATAAAAATGATCCAAGTGTTACAGCACCAAAGGTTACCGATGTATGCAATGCCTTGCGAATACTTTTAATTGACTCTTGTACCGTTTATTAGATTCGAAGCTTTTGTGATAAGATTACGTAAGACTGAACTCTACAGCCGTTTTCTCGGCGAAGTTGTCGCCTTGGTTGATAGTATGTATGGTGGTGAGTATCTAACATTTGCTAAGCCTTGTCGAAGACTTTCGGGTGGCTTGAGAACATTCGACACTGGGTTGGTCACTAACTTCACCCCTCAGCTTTGGAGCAGCAGGAGTATGCTCTAGACCAGCAGCTGTGGTTGTGGGGGAACCCGTACGTACGACTACGATACTAGACGTACGAGTATATGGCTTTGGTTTAATAATTCGACGGTATGGTTTAATAATTTGACGGGCCCGTTGGTGCAATCGGTATTGACCCTGCCTATTACACCAGGGGTCGTGGATTCGAATCCCACTCAGGACAAACATTCGTGTGACCAACACTTGTGTTTGTTCTGTGTCTGGATGTTAATATTATCTATTTAAGTATGTATTTAAAAATATATATGTATGTATATCAGTCTCTGACACCCATAGTACGGGCTCGCGCCTAGTTTGGGGTCAGATGGCCGTGTGTGGCACGTTTGTCTAAAAATCAATGCTTCCAATGATTCTAGGAGCTTTGAGGTCCTGACATTAGTCTCCAACAGAATCATTTTAATCACAAAATTACGTCTGACATGAATAGCTATAAAACACAGAGTTAGGTATGTCATGAATTATGTCATTAACATTGCTGAGGATCGATTCTATTAGCTCGCAATGGAATAAAGCGATTACAGCCAAGGACTGAGATTACTTGCCTGGAGTAGGTATACAATGTGCATATTTCATATTTTGTTTAAGTAATACGTTCCATTAAGAGCTATGAAAGATCAGCGATGAAAAAGAGAAAAAAAAATTTTTTCTTCATAATAATATCAAAATATTTCATATCGAAGTAAAAGCCTTCGACATCGAAATATACGAAAATTACGTGGACGGAGGCTTATGAACCTTGGCACAGTTAAAGTTTATTGTGCTGCGACCCATAGACGTCCCACTGCTGGGCACGGGTCTCCCCCACAGACTATGTTGCGGGAGGTCTAGAGCATACTTCACCACGCTGCTCCAATGCGGATTGGTTTATTTATTTTATTTTTAGCAATAAAGTTTATAATATTCAAGCAATGCTGAAAGCTAAATTTATTTATAATATGCATTAATTATACATTAAATTATTAAAAGAAAACATTGTAATGTTTTTTGTATGTGTAATACACGATTCGTTTTTTTTTTTTTTTAGGAAGGACTTTATCGCTGAACGACTACAAATTGTCCCGTAAAGTCCTCAAATATCACACACAAAAAAATAATAACACCTATCTACTTAAAGCTAAATCTTCTTATGTTTATAGCTTCATCCGAAATGGCTTCTGCTAAAACGCTATTGGCAAAGGCGACCGTTAAAAGTTGGTTAAGTGGATACGATGGCATTTTGTTTTCCCCATGTCACTCTGAGCATTGGTTTGGTTTAAGTCTATGATTGTAGAGATAAAGGCCTGCTCGAATTTATATTTGAATTGAATTGCATCGCTAATCGCTACTAATTAGCAGTAAAAAATGCACCTTAGATTGGAAGAGGATGTCTAGTGTACGCCTAATTGAATTCCAACGCCCATTCACAATTAGTCACTTAATTACATTAGGTTTTTTATTCAGCAAGATGTTACTATTCATGTCTCCTTTTGGCTACAGCTGATTAAAATACAGAAGCTCATTTCATTCGACACCTGTGATTATGAATGTTTGATTATGATATTACTATTGTAATAATGTTTTTTGTTTTGTTTGTGGATAATGCGTCATGTATTATTATGATTAAGTAAATGTCAAAATTATTAACATATCTATCGATAGATTTATATGTTAGTAATTTAACATACCTACTTATTTATATTTAAAAGATTTTATTTAACTTCACTCGTATGTATCCATTATTAATGTATGTAAGTATGTATGTCCTGGAATCTTGCAATCATTATTTCACACACTTCCACTGAAGCTATCGAGCTGAAATTTGGCACAAATATTTGGCTCCGATGACAATGCATGAAAATAAAAAAAAAGTTTTAAAAAGCTTTTTGAAAAATAAAAAAAATTTAACGGTATAATTATTAATGAATAATTTTGTGATATTATGTAATTTTATATTAGGTAATTAATTTTATTGTAAATTGTAACTGTAATTTTATCTTTTAATATTTTAAGTTTATTTTATTGTATTATTGTTTTAACTAGGAGTAGGTATTGCTTAATTATTAATATGTTGCTTGACGTGTTCACCTGTAATGTTTATATTTAATTTTAAAAATGTTATGTGTATCCTGTGTTAGTGGACCTTAATCAAATAAATAAATAGATAGATTTAACTACATCGTAGCGTAACAATACGCATGTATTTCAACCAAGGGGTAGGGAGAAATGTGTCTACTTTTCATCAGAGTTATTCTTAGGTCCCATGTAACAGCTGGTGAGCCTATATGGCTTCATCCTAATTTCCTTGGGTTCAGTATAGATTTTAACGTTCAGTAAAATGGCATGTTAAAATTGTTATTGGAAACCACAACCGTTTAATGCTTCGACAATACCAGTAGGCAATAACCATTGTCTTTATTGACAGTGTTGTAAATGCAGTGAAAGTCTGTGGTTGAATGATGATAATCTAGGATTAGGATTAGGAGTAGTATCCATAGCCCAATGGCTCGGGTCGATTCAATGTGATCGAAAGAGTTAAGCAACGACAGGTGCGGTCGGTTTGTGGATGGGTGACTGCTAGTGGCAAACATTTCATGGACGCTACCGTGCTTCGGAGGGCACGTAAAGCCGTCGGTCCCGGTTGTTTTCAATGCTGGAAACAGTCGTTAAGCCTTGTTGAAGACCTTCGGATGGCTTGAGAACATTCGACACTGGGTTGGCCACTAACCCCTCCACCAATCCGCATTGGAGCAGCGTGGTGGAGTATGCTCTAGACCTCCCGCAGCAGTGTCTGTGGGGGAGACCCGTGCCCAGTAGTGGGACGTCTGGGTCGCAGCGTAATCTAGGATTTGGTAATATCTAGGTAGTCAAATCTTAGTAACTGCGTTGTGTGGATGGCAATAAAGAGGATGTAAGAAGTGTAGGTGGGTAGTGAAATTCGGCCATTCAAGGTTCGAATCCTACATGACTATAGTTCGATCAAAACGCTATGGCATAAGTCGTTAACCTTTCTGTCGTGCGATCAGGGGTTGCAAACTTTTTCTAAGAAGTACCTACTATTTAGTTGGCCTTTAATAAAATTGTTATTTGTTTAACAGTAAAAAGTAAAGCTGGGTTTTTAAACTTAACTTTTTACTGTAAACACAAAAACAAAAATTTGCATCAATTTATGTGTGTGAATTTATTTATTTTATAGTAATAACTTACTAGTTATTACTAGTTAGTAATAACTTACTAGAATTTACTAATTCACCTGGGAAATACACTCTGATTTAAAAAAAGAACGCTTAATGGTACCTCCCCTTGCAGTAGGATTCCCTACATCGCGGTTGGTCACACACCCAATGACCAATTAAATATTATAATTAACATACAAACACACACATGAGGTCAATGCTAGGTTATTCGGATTAAGAATAAACCTATGTCATTCAGTCTATACTACAGTAGTACATACTGAATAATTACAATAACAAAGGTTTATTCTTAATCTGGCAGCAGGACTGTATCTATAGAGGTTCTACCACCAAATTTATGAAATGTCTTTCAGTATGGTTGAACGCAGCAGTGACAGCCCAGTGGCTATAGAACTCGCCCCTCACTCGAGCAGTCCGGGTTCAAACCCCAGCGGCAGGCACCAACGACTTTTCTAAGTTATGTGCGATTTAAGAAATTAAATGTCACTTGCTGTAACGGTGAAGGACACATCGTGGGGAAACCTGCATGCCTTCTTCATTCTTCATAATGTTCTCGAAGGCATGTGAAGTCAGCCAATCCGCACTTGGCCAGCGTGATGGACCAAGGCCTAATCCCTCCCATTCTGAGAGGAGACCCGTGCCCAACAGTGGGACAAAGAAAGGTTTGTGATGATGATGATGATCGATTGTTGCAAAATGCATTCTTCTCATTCTTATACGTGCTCTACATTGTGTGATCAATATAAATGATGTTCTAACTTTAATTACTATGAGAAGCATAGATAATTTCTCGTTAATATTCGATTTCCCGGATATTATGGGACAAATAGATGGACGACATTAGATGTGACCAGACCTTGGGCCCTTCACGAGATCCACTTTTAGGCCAGTGGTGTTCAAACCAATAACTTGATAAAATTACAAATGATTTATTTTTCCAAAATGTGTATGTAAGCTATTCTTGTACTTCTTCGCCAGTACGTTTTTTCTCTATGTTAAATTAACTGTCTTAAAAATTATATAGGAAACTAGCTGACCCCGCAAACGTTGTTCTGCCATATGAAATGTCAAAGTGACACGACACTTCACGTCAATGAACGACGGTTAAAAATAAAAATACTAAAATAGTGCTTAAAAAACATGTTTCAGTGGATCAAATTGTGAATCTAAATGGTTTAGATTCCTCCATCCTCGAATCCCCTTGAACACACATAAAAAATTTCATCAACATCTATCCGCCTTTTCAACCTTTTCTATTATTTTCATAGAAATTCTCGGCACATGTACATTATTGTACATACGCCCTTTCCCAACGGCATTACCGGTAGTGCAGCTAGTACACCGGTAGTACATTCAGTTTGATTTATAGTTTTAGTAGTAAAGTTAGTAGTTAATGTGCAAAGTCGCGGGAACAAGGTACGATACTTTTTAAATAGGTACTTTACCACACTACTGGTCAATAGTGCAGAAGGGAAAAAATATAATTTTAAATTATTAATACATATATTATTATATATTTTGGTTATGTTATCATATAAATAACATACAACACTACAATATTATATTGTGTCATTTTAAATTAACTCTTTTGTACAAAATTATTTTTTGAACTCACACACGAAATAAAGTTTGAACACCAGGGCTTTAAAGGATTCTTTGTCTCAACATCGACACGAGGAGGTTAATGGAGTAACGAACTTGACATATTGAACTCGTAACAATTATGTACAGTTTAGGTGTTCAGTAAAGCCCCTACAATACCACTATTATCTCAACCATCCTTTTTGGGTTCACTGCCGGATAATCCACTAATATCTACTACCTACTAGTAAAACTATTACATTTAAGAAAATAATCATACATCTGAACAAGAAGAAATAAAAAAATTAATGGAAAAATCTCCATATCTAAAAGAAGTCAATCTGCTATTTCTAAAGAAAAATCATTCCGTTCTGCTCGATTGAGTAAACTAAGCCACAATGGTCATGAAGACGTCAAGCTAAGCGACAATTGACTTAATATATCCGATCGCGCCCTGTGTTGCTTAGAACTTTACGATTGATTCACGGCAGATTAACATTTTCCGTGCCGTAACCAAACGCCAATCCAGCAAGATTATTGATTCCCATATTATTGTCCTATAGCGTAAATGTTAATGGCGTCAGGTGTGTATTAGCGTGTGAATTATGTTAACTTTTCAAAGATATGTACAACAAAACAACTACCTATCACACTTTGATCAAATGATCTTATGGATAACATTTCATCACGCTTGTATTTTCCTGTAGGTGTAGGCAGAGTGGTGTACTACACCCACTACACATACACATTATATTAGAAATTGACATTTTATTTATTACATATTAACATTGTGACATTTTTTACTAAATATTGACTTTCTTTTTCTTTTTATCTGACATTTACCGGTTTTGACATTTTAATTTATAGTTAATTTGTTGTCATATTAAAGGTGTTAATATTATAGGCATTTATTGTATGGGCGATTTGAGTTCCCACTCTTGTCGCTCGCAACCCCAAGTCTCCTAATAATAACCTTCACTAATACATACCAACATTTGATAGAATAAATAAGAACTATAAGAAGTTTTTTTCTTCCTTGATTTGAAACATCTATCTTTTACTTAGTGAAGTAGAAGATGGATTATACATGGTGCTACAAGCTAATCAATGACTATACATGTCAGATTGACATAATACAATGACATGGGATTCTTCACTAAATGCGTAAAAAAAGCTCACCTTCAGGGCTGGCGATGCATTGATGGTCAAATCATAGGCAATAATCTTCTAAGTATGGCTTCTAGACGTAGACGGATTCTCCATCTACGCTTTTGAAGGAAATCGCAACAGAATTCAGTGTATAAATAGCCGGGTAAATGGAACCAGTAAAACCAAAATGAAATTCAATCTTGTGACATGCCAAGAAAGAGAAATTATCTGTCATTTTTGTCAATCCCACGATTTATTATAATGCCGTAAGATAAAACAGGATAAAGGGTAGTTACTAAATTGAAATTAAACAAAAAAAGATTTAAGTCCACTTTACTACTCCAATTTATTTACAGTAAACTTCCGAAGTTGACGGATAAAAGATAAAGTAAGGATATTAGATCAAACGACATTGACAGTAGGTACTCCTTGACAATGCAGACTATCACATGGAAGCGTCGGATGAGGAATGTAACCTTTGTAAGCACTATCTCTTGCTAGTCATTGTCTATGATTTTTGCTCCGTTAAGATAATGATATTTATGAACACCCAATAGATATTTATGATCAGCCTACATAGCAAATCATCAGTTAATCTTTACAATAGTAATACACGTTTTATGGTTATAAGCTAGCAAACGAGCATGCACCGCCCGGCTGGCGTTAATGGAAACTGTGATAGACCGAACAGTCTCGTCAGATAAATCTTAATGTACCTGTGCAAGCTACTGATCGAACAATAATATTAATGATTATTTATTTTACAGATTTAATTATTATAATAGCCTTCCAACATTGTTTTATCGTTTTCATAAATGGCAGCATGATTTTATAAAATTTGTAGTGTGTTAGTCCATCAAATTATTGAGACAGACAGAATGCATTAATGACTTAATGCTAATGGAAATTCTTCTTGCCTCATTTATCCCCCACGTTCAAACCTAAACATATTTAAATAATCATGAGGCCCATTAAATCTTGTGTGACTTTGAGACGAAATAATTTTATTTGTTTTCTATTACATCATTGCAAAATCATGAAATTCACGAAAATAATTAAACAAAGGACAAAGGATATAAGATTTAAAGTCAAAAGTTTTCATATTGGTTAAGTAAAAATGATTACGTACATTGAATTTGATAAAAGGACATAGTTTTTGTTCATGAAATTAATTTTACCTTGGTTGGTTACATTGGCTTGTTATTTTGGAGGAGAAGAATAATTTAAATAATATATTTCACCTTGACGCAATAGTTAAAAGCTGTCTAAATATTTTACAACCACAAAATTATTGTTATAAAAGCTTGATTATTTAAATATGGTTGAGTTTACCAATAGAAAAAATATTGGAAACAATTTTTTTTTCCACAATGTTATAGTGGTCACTCGCGCCGTTCGTGACACAATGTGGCACATTCTGGCACACTGTGAATGCATGATTTTTTCCCTTAAAAAAACCCACACCAACGGTAATAAACAACACAGTTTACTGCGGGCCCGGCCGGGTCTCAAACCCGGGAACCTTCAGGGTCATTTACTACAACTATCTACACCTAAGTTTTATTTATTTATTTATTAACGTATTATTGAAAAATCCGGAAGAATTAACAAAATGCGGACTTCGAATTTCGATCGAGTGATTTATTAATATTCTTTGCTGTAGCTTGCCGTCGGAAAGGGCTGTACTTTTTATATTTTAAACTTCGATCAATAATATTTTAAAGCATCCATTAACGATACTTAAAAAATACGGTTATATTGTGGTACCACTTATACTGTGGAAACAGTTTAATTCCGCAAGGAAAACGAGTTATGGCGGGAGGAACCGAGCGTAAGGATTGTATTTTATAAAAAAATTTGGTATAAGCCTACAATTTTGCTATATCTCTTCGACCAATACCAATTGTTAATCGAAGCTATATCTAAAAAAATATATACCAACGTCATCTATACATATTATAAAGAGGAAAGATGTGTTTGTAATGTTTCCACACAAAAACTACTGGACCTATTTCAAACATTTTTTCACCATTATAAAGCTGCATCATAGTATAAAGAGTCTTCGCTCCGCTCTACATTATACTATGGCTGCATCTTCACTGGGTGACATAGGCTATTCTAATATTACTAGGTGTAAAAAAGTTTTCGACAAATTCATACTCTAGTTAAGTAGTTTTTTAAGGTCAATGCATGAAATTTGTCGAAATAAACTATTCTTATTCTAATATTGTTATGTCTAATTCCACGCGAGCGAAGCTGCGGGCGTCCACTAGTTGAAGGATAAAAAGCAGATGGTGCACTTTAAACTTAAGAGTAACTAATACTAATTTGAAGTAACTAACTTGACCAAAGGCTTTCACTGTAAATTAAAGTTAGTCAAACAAAACTGTTGGCCAACGCGATCGGTGTCGGTCGCGGCGATCGGGTGGCGGTAACGCGAGCTGAAGGTCGCGGGTTCATTCCCGTGCTACGCTTGCGATATATGCGAGCGGGTTGCGAAATGCGATCTTCTTCTCAGTTTTATCGGTGAAGCAACGGTTGATAAGATGTTTTTATTTGTAATAAAATAGTTGGAATTATTAATTGTGTTTACTTGATTGTACGTTGATTGGGGAGATTAAGGTTCGTTTTAAAATCTATATATATAAAAGGAGAAGGTGACTGACTGACTGACATATCAACGCAGGGCCTAAACTATAAGGGATAGAAACTTGAAATGTTGCACAGGGGTTCCTCTTATAACGTAGGGGAGCACTAAGAAAGGATTTTTGAAAATTCACCCCCTAAGGGTGTAAAACGGGGTGCAAATTTAGTATGAAACTTTGCCGTTTTTGAAGTCAAGTGGTGTAACCGGAACGCGGGCAGACGTCGTTGATGGGTCTAATTCTACGCGAGCGAAGCTGCGGCTAGTTAAAGGATAAAGCTAAGATAATAGGCTTGTAACAGCTTCCCACGTATGCAAACCGACGATTCAGGAGCTATGCCCAATATTAGTATAGAATAGAATAGAATAAAATTTATTTTGCTTAAAACACAGTCATATGGTACAGAATATAATTTAACAATCAGTACGTGTAGGTTATTGCCCACAGACAAATGCGGAAGGTCATACTCCACCACGCTGCTCCAATGTGGATTATTGGAGGGGTTAGTGGCCAACCCAGTGTCGAATGTTCTCAAGCCACCCGAAGGTCTTCGACAAGGCTTAGCGATTGTTTTCACCATTGAAAAAGTCGTAGGCTGCACTGAAAATCAGCGCTGTTGTTTTCTTTGCTGTTTGTAGACCATTTTGTTGCACTCAATGCAACAGGGATAACATTTAGATAATATAAGCTGTAATTTTTTTTTTAAATATAGACGAACAGAATTGTATGGAGTCTGCGTTTTATCTTTGTTGCAATCATGTTGCACAAAAGTTTTTCTTTCCTTCTTTCTTTCTTAATAAACCTGGTAGGACGATTTAACGTGTTCTCCGAAGCACGGTAGCGGTCACCCATGGCTTATGTGATTAATCAATGGCCTTCTGGGTCACAAAACAATAAGAGTCCATACTCCACCACTCTTATTTATTTATTTATTACAAGTTCTCGGGTATGCAGGAGTTATGAGCATGTTTTCTTTAACGTTACAGGAAGTGGCATCATAATACGTGAAGCAAAAACTGACGACCTTTTTTGACTGGCCCGTTGGCGCAATCGGTAGTGACCCTGCATTCTGCGCCAGGGGACGTGGGTTCGAGTCCCACTCAGGACAAACATTCCTGTAACGAGCACTTGTGTTTGTTCTGTGTCTGGATGGTAATATCTATTTGAGTTATGTATTTAAATATACCTATGTATGTGTATCAGTTTTTTTTTAACCCATAGTACAGGCTCTGCCTAGTTTGGGGTCAGATGGCCGTGTGTGATGTCCATGATATTTATTTATTATTATGAGTATCTCATAAACTGGAAGGCTTGCATGACATAGGTCCAACACGTAGAAGCCCTTTTGAGAAATTTTCATGAGATGTAATATGGCTTATATTATATTATTATGATGAAAATACGTGAACGGAGTTGTATTCAATATGAAAGAAGTGTAGAAAGCTAAAATTTATTTTTCTAATTGTGCATACACCCAAGCTAGTTTAGATCTTAGCATCATAAATTAATAAATTAAAGAAATAAATTAGTAGTATTTGGGTCTAAGTACGTGCCAAATGCACGTAACAAATACAAAAATCCTAGCCTACGGATGTTCCCGCATTCCTCAGCGAGAATCGCAATGTTGAATTTGTAATGTTCTCTGAAAGCTTTCACAAACCTCGACAGTGCGAACGGCAAAAGGAATTTCCAAAGTCACATTATTATTTAAACCCTATCTATTGACACACAAAATAACATCTGAATTCTTAAAATATAGATATGTATAACACTTGCTTAATATCAACACATCACGCCTATTTTTCTCCAAAGGGTTAGGTAGTGGTGTATAGTACTTACAGCCATTGTATTATATGTATATGTACACCGAAAACAAATCTACGGTATTTTTTTTACTAAAAGAACAATATTTAGATATATCATAAACTCTTTGTAATATTTATTCATTATTTATTTAATATTCATTATTAAGTATTATTATAGTCTTGACCTGAGTACGTATAAATATTACAAACCATGAATAAGTTTATATATTTTTTCTATACTAATATTATAAAGAGGAAACATTTCCTTGTAATGTTTTCACACAAAAACTACTGGACCGATTTCAAAAATTCTTTCACCACTAGAAAGCTGCGTCTTCACTGAGAGACATAGGCTATATAATATTACTAGGTGTAAACGAAACTATTGTTATGTCTAATTCCACTACTATAATAATAAAACTCCATAAGTCTATGAAAGAAAATGTTTTAAACGTTAAGTGAAAATTGTATTAACATTGTACGGAGATCCGTCCAACTGACTCGGTAAATAATTACGTTTATAATTGACATCTCCACACTCCTCGAATCAAGTCATTCAATCATAATTCTAACGACAAATTTCCTGATGATTCCTTAAAATTAATGATCGAATCATTACGCAAAAAAAGCGCCTAAAGTTCAGTTATTTATTGGGAAAAGAGGTTACATTATAATCTAGAATGAATTTTGAAACCGAGCATTCGCGTATATATAGAGGGAAGGACTGCGTGATGCATCACTTGTAAGCTACACTCCGACCTACAACCATGCAGCTGGTGAGTGGGCATAACGTTTTCATATCGACTTCATATCGTCTTAATATCGGCTTTATATCGACTTAATATCGGTTTCATATCGCACCAGCCAGTGATTGTCAAGTTGCGGTTCGTTAAGTGATGGCGCGTTTGTCAGGGATCCTGACTTACGGGTTCCCGGGTTCGAATCCCGTGACATCATTATCGGGTCTTGGCTGTTAAATTGTGTTGTTTCTAGTTTGTGTAACCCGCGATAGTTCGAAATATAGTGTGAGGTTGTGAATGCTTAAACTTAACATTTGACTTTTAGTTATTTTAGTTTCAAGTACCTAGTTAGTTTATTTAGTTGATTATTTTCAAAACAATTTTGAATATCGATAACATCAGTTGAAACATTTAAAGAATACTTAATTAATTTTCTTTTCATTACATTTTAATTACGGCTTGTATGTATAATTGTATTATATTTATTTTACAGTATTATTATTTAATATATGATAAATATGAACTAACAAGTTTCTCAATAGAAAGTTTCACCCAAATAAAATACGAGGATGTATCGACGGAATTGTCACGGGTAAACATGAACTTGCATTCGTCATCTTGCTATATACTAGTATCGATATTGCACGCCCAGTGATGTTTACTCTTTGATAACTTACCGAGACTAGATTTGTCATGGATTTGCTTATAACATTAAATTTAAATTATCTAAATCATTTTAGTTAATTATTTTAAATCATAAAATAAAATCGTGTGATTTAACACACGCCAAACATTACTTATAAATTGTTTTACTGTATATATAAATACCTTGTAGAGTAAGTTGAAATGAAATGATTGATTTAAAAAAAAAACATCTTATTGATAAGTACAAAGTAATTACATTTAACATCGGCGCAATATTTTTGTATAAAACTTTCTTCTCATTTATTTCCAATGACTGATTGAATGATTAATATTTTTAATTACAATCTATTTAAATTTTTGTTCATTTTGGAATAACTAAGATTTCAAACATCTCCCTAAGTTAACTTCGCAGCTCACTAATTTTTACAGCTCACTAAAACATTTAACAGTTATAAAAATCAATGACAAATGCAATCCAACGAAATCTCAAATATAAACAAAACGATTAGTATAGAATAAGGTTAAGTTAAATACTCAATCAAAGTTATTACTGTCATAAAATATCTGACATTTATCATCTTAATTGCATTGCATCTTAATTTGCCAATTTTTTCTTATAACCCACAACCTATGCGTCAACGCAGTTACATCGATTTCATGCGAGCGTCGCAATCATAGAACGCATAATAATACATCATTGACATAATCTAACAATAGTTAAGTAGGAGTTGCTTCATCTTTCAGAATTCATCCTACAATTAACTGCAAAATTTTGATTCTGTATGATAACATGCGAGACATTCTGATACTTATCGCCCTGTCAATAAAAGCGATTATGTCATGTTGTCAAGAGTTGTCTAGCCTTGTCTGATGCTTCGTACATAATGAGAAAACAATAGTACCTACCAGAGAATCACAGATGATTAATTTTAGAGATAATTATCGACAATGTTGGCGAAATAACTTTTGGTTTTGAAGACTTCGCTAAGCATTGAGAAACATGTTAAACTTTCTTACGCAATCAGCACTAACTTGATTGGACATGTAGTTAGTTAGTTAGCTTAGTCAATCTCTGGACAGTATTAATAGTTTCACTGGCAGTGCTACATTCTTAGCGACAATAGAAAATTCAATTGTGTTTCGCGTCATAAATCGATAGCCTTTTGCGATCAACAGTTAGATGTATGACCGCTAGTGGTTATATTTCTGAGCGCTTCTGTACTTCCGTAGTTGACGCTGCTTGATTGTAACAGTCGATACTAGGTCTTCGGGCGGCCTAAAAACTTCCGACAACCCTTCCTATACAAATACAGTGTAAGCTCCATTCCTTATAAGATGTGAGAGGAGACTCGTGCCATGCAGTGGGATTCGAATAGGTTACAGCCAATAATATTATATAAATTACAAGAGGTAGATACGCGACCAACGCACCAAACGCGTGCCGTGAATTGGTGTCAATTGTGACCAATTCAGTCAGACGAGCCTGTCATTGTGAGCGCGCGCACTAACTGTACTGATTAACAATAGCTGTCTATTTCACTCTTACGCTTAGTATATTTCCTGTCGCACTTATAGCGTGTGTAGATATACAATGTTATTAAATATGTATGTACTCGTATGTGTCACAGAACAATTATTTGCGTGCAGTATGAACGTGACATATATTTCTTAATTCTTAAAAGAATATCAATATATTATTATGTTTTTTGAATTTGAAAGGTTCTCATCTCCGCCCTCTTCGGCATCGCCGCTTCGGCCTACTCCCCCAACTACCAGGAACAGTCCAACCGTCCCCAGGCCTCCGCAGAGAGGAACGCACGGATTATAAGCCTGGACTCCGATGTAAACGAGGACTCCTTCAGATACAACTTCGAGACTGAAAATGGCATTAAGGCTGAGGAGCAGGGCCGTGAGGTAAGCTTTTTTTAACTTTAAATGAATATAAGATAGCAAACGAGCTTGCAGCAGCACTTGCTAAGACTCTTAACAAGACTTAGGGATCCCGTTCAAAGTCAGTCGTAATACGTAAACTGAATAAACGGCACAATTTCATAAAAATCAATTTACATAAATGTTATTTGGTACCTTTATAAAATGTTCTACAATTCCCCACATACCCGTCAAAGATTGTCTTTGCGGGCTCTACCATTATAAACTCTTACCTGTGGTATATTTTTTTGATTATTGATTGTAAATTAATGTTAATGAACTGATCTGGTAGCGAAAATATCTTATTCCGACATTGAATGCACATTTCTTCGAGAAGATCGCACATGGGTTTAAATCGTCTAAAGGCCCCATACACGGTACGATGGATCTGTCCGATCGATCTGACGGAAATCGTAAACGATCGATCGTCACAAAAATGCCATACAAAAAATAAGTAAATCGTTAACGATCTTGCCATACACATACAATTCGTCTGTCCGATCGGTCTAAAACGACGGATCGTACAGATAAATTGTATCGTGTATGGGGCCCATTAGCAGGTGTGAGTGGCCATAACCTTTTAGAGACGACCTTCAGACGCTTTGCCATAAATAAACATACGTTATATTTAATATTACGAGTAAAGGCTTCTAATCTGAGACTAATCTAAATGTAATCATTGTTTAGTTAAAAATCACATTAAAAAATTATTATCATTAAAAAAAGTTCTGATTCTTATAGTATTATAATAAATGCATTAGATAAAGATTACAATGTTTTATGTTAGTTATTTAAACCTGCAATCTTGACGTTAACTTTTATTTGCCCATTGTAACTTTTTAGATTAGACTTAAAAATAGTTTCGTTTAAACCTAGTAATATTATATAGCCTATGTCACTCAGTTAAGATGCAGTTTTGTAATGGTGAAAGAATTTTTGAAATCGGTCCAGTAGTTTTTGGTTGAAAACATTACAAACAAATCTTTCCTCTTTATAATATTAGTATAGATAGATAAACGAAGGCACTTAAAAAATGTAGTACCCACTTAACCCACTCATAGCTACTGAGGTTATGTCGACCTCCAAATCATGGAAACCAGATAACCCAACTAAGTACCCACCATACACATTGCTTAACCCTCTGCTAGCCCACCATGCACGCCAGTTACGGAGGTACCTAGTAATTTAATGTGAGTCAAAGTTCAAATTACAAAAGTTTGTGAAACACACTTCGCCCACTAAAATGCTAAATAGGCTGGGAAATATCAACACATTAGAGATACAGTCGACGTGAGACGATTGCGAGTCAATGATGAACCAGTGTAAGTTACACTTCTTTAGAGGCGACCATCTTAGTCCTCAAGGGTAGCAACACATCTGTGACTGACTTAGAACGAGACTCCTACTAACAAGTACTAACTGGACTATTACTAACACCAACTAACAGGACTAACTATCACTAACAGTAACAAGTCAGTCACAGTTGTCATGGGCGGCAGCGGATGGGTGGTGCTGCAAGCTCGTTTGCTATCCTGTATCCATAAAAAAAAGTGGCAACTACGACTCTGTGCTTGTAATAATTTGGTTGTTAAATCAACACATACGTTTAGTACCTTGTTAAATTCAATAGATTGGCGATTCGATATTAAATTCACGTAATTATTCCGATTTCGAAAATGTATAATTTATTCAACCAAATGAACCGAAATAAATATTCGATTGAATTAATTTTACATAGATGATTTGGCCCATAGCTTAGTCGCGTCAATTCAATGTAATGGACAGAGTTAAGCAACGGCGGGCGCGGTCGATTTGTAGATGGGTGACTGCTAGTGGCAAAATTTCGTGGGTGCTACCGTGCTTCGGAGGGCACGTTAAACCGTCGGTCCCGGTTGTTTTCAATGGTGAAAACCATCGTTAAGCCTTGTCGAAGACCTTCGGGTGGCTTGAGAGCATTCGACACTGGGTTTGACACTAACCCCTCCAATCCGCAATGGAGTAGCGTGTTGGAGTATGTTCTAGACCTCCCGCAGATTTGTCTGTGGGGGAGACCCGAGCCTAGCAGAGGGACGTCTATGAATCGCAGTAGCATCAGCAGATGATTTGGTATTATTATGATAAATAATATTTCTAAAAATAAATTGATTTATCAAGACTAAGTGAAAATAGATACCTATATGTAGAGTTCTTCATAATATTCATTTTGCAAATGGTACATTAAAATCTGTAACAATACATCACATAATGCCACGAAACTTAACAAAAGGCGCAAGATATATCAGATTTTGTGTGCCTCTGTTACTTTTTTTTGGAGTTCTTCAACATAATATTTTCAGCCTACAGCATTGTGTCTAAATTGTTTAAAACATATAATAATAATTATAAATAATACCTAAACGTGCCAAAATTATTCATGTTTGAATATACAATACATATCAGTTTAGCACCAGGAATAAGAGACAAGTGCATACATCCAAGTGCATTGTTCTCAATCTGTTCACCTCTTATGTTCTTATGTTAGACCGATCCCATAGCGCTAATCAAAAGGGCAGTGTCCAACCGTCCCACATAGAAAGGTCAGAGCTATTATGTAAAGTTCGCGTGAGATTTATGGATGATTCAGCAGGTGTGACAGAAGGCTTATTTACGTTGCTCAACTGCGTTCAACTTGTTTCCAATATCGCTCTAGGCTAGGATATACATGGTGGCCAATATTGGTCGCAGTCGCGAGTAGGTTTTATAAAGCATTTGGCATAATATTTCTAACTGAATTCTAAGTACCTAGTTTAAATTTTATGAAGTATCTGCCAGTATCATGCGAACACAGTTGTGTTAATTATTTCCAAGTTATTACAATGAAATATTGTTGACTTATATTGATATCATGACTTTATATTGTATTTTTATCTAGAAATAGAAATAGAAATAGAAATAGAAATAGAAAATAATTTATTTTCTTTCATCATGCTACAACATTACAAAATGTATAAGAAAATAAAAAAAAGAGAAATAAAAGGAACAACATTTAAAATTAATATTAAAAAAAAATTAAAAAAATATCTGGTTTGGAATGCATGCATTTATGCGTCTAATGGTGTGCAGATCTGGACGTAACCGGAAATGCGAAGCGGGACCGCGCGGCCGCCTTAATTGTTACGTGAATTGTTTTTAAAATATTCATTTCTATTGACTTTAATACTTCATAAATTTAAGTCATAAGTTTTGACTAATTTTAATTCCTGGTTTTAGTCCGCCCATTGGAACGTCTTTT
The DNA here is from genome assembly GCA_944567765.1 of Carterocephalus palaemon. Lineage (NCBI taxonomy): Eukaryota > Metazoa > Arthropoda > Insecta > Lepidoptera > Hesperiidae > Carterocephalus > Carterocephalus palaemon. The sequence continues at coordinate 1,900,774 of OX155655.1, read as the reverse complement.
TTTTTGGTGTAACAATAAATTGCTTAAATAAATCTAGTCCAGATTTTAAAATTATTTCTACCTATAAAGCAACTGCAAAAATCTTATTCTGGGCAATCTTGCTCTGGGCAAATTCAAATCCTAAATAAATATTGTTTATCCACATCAGCCTATTTTAAATAACTAATGAATAAAACAACAATGCATTAATATTTCACATGTAGTTGCGAAATCAGCAATCATAATTATTGAAAGTCATCATTAATATTAATAGCTGTCACAAAAGGTTATTGGACGATAAAAAAATATTACCACAAGTTTCTTGACAATAATCATTTTGGATTTGTATTCCATATTTACATACATTTATGGGCTTAGTATCAGCATTAAACAGTAATTAATGGGCATCAAGCATAATTATTACACTACAAATTGTGTATTACCATGTTTTTACGATAAAACATGTTTATGCTGCTGTCACACTAGCAGCCGAAGAGCGATTTTGTTTCGTCTGTGTTGAACGACTCAGAATTAAATTAATGTACAAAACTGTTAACGGGAGATAACATTGTAATTTAATGCAATTTTGTTATTAGTAGAATTAAAAGATTGACCCTTGGGTTTGTAAGTGAATAATAAGTATCTACGATGTTGTAAAATTATTTTAAAAGATAAAATTGTTTTCAAATGGTTCTAAGTTTTAAATTAGGTGCTTGAAAAAAAATTTATAATGTTTTAAATAACTCCAATTATATTCTTCTAAGACGACAAAAATATTTTAAATATTTAGAGCTAATGCAGAAAAACCTAATACTAACATAGTTATTTCTAGAGCCGAAAAATTCGCTGAATCTCGCTAGTGTAGCAACAGCGTAAGGCTATTTTTAAGCTATATTGGAATAATTAAATGCAACACGATTTACGAGGATGGGCGAGTAACAGCGTGACAGCCTTAAATTAATCGACCTTTGTCTCGGCGAAGTCAAAACGGAATTTAATTACGATTTTAATTGATATACGAGTAAATTTAATATTTAATTATTTTTTTCTACATCTCGGTAATTGAATTAAATGTTGGTTCTTAAATCAATTATACTTATATCAATCTGTCGATAAACTGATTTGTAAAATTACTTAAAAAAACTTCAATGTGGTCGAAAGTGATTAATTAATAATTATACCGTTAAATTTTTTTTTTTAAAAAGCTTTTAAAAAGTTTTTTTTATTTTCATGCATTGTCATCGGAACCAAATATGTGTGCCAAATTTCAGCTCGATAGCTTCAGTGGAAGTGGGTGAAATGTTGATTGCAAGATTACAGGACATACTTACAAACATTAATAATGGATACATACGAGTGAAGTTAAATAAAAGCATTTAAAAAGCTTTTAAAAAACAAATTAAATAGCTGCATCTACACTGAGTGACAAAGGCTATATAATATTACTAGGTGTAAACGAAACTATTGTTACGGGCGTCTACTAGTTGTTTAATTATTTCATACATCACAGTATTGTATGATATTAATGTTTAGATAACGTTAGGTTCTATTAAGTACACGAGAAACCATGCTTTGTTTGATGTGAACTTGAGGAGTGAACGTCGTTATTCGTATGAATGGTTCGTGTCGAAACAATACGTTTTGCTTCATAAGGCTGTCATTACAACGCATCCGGTGACCTAAGAAACGTTGTTTAGTAGTTTGAGGTTAGATGATATTTTCTAGAAAGAACTTCAGAACTTAAGAACAAACAGCGATGAAGGGTTTTGTCACCAGTCTGTATCTCATCAACCGTGATAAGAAAGTTGAATTTTTCACAGATGATGTATTTCTGTTGCCTCTATAACAATAAAAAATTCTAAAAAACAGAAAAAAAAAAATTGAAGGGCTGCTGCTTTCTTGTGGATGTGTATATGACAGTGAACTCCTTCTAAACTGCTGGATAGATGTTGATGAAATTTTTTATCATGGTTCAAAGGGATTCGAGAATGGTTTAGATTCACAATTTGGTCCAATGGAAAATGTTTTTTTAACACTATTTTTCGAAGACTGTTTTAGTATTTTTATTTTTAACCGTCGTTCATTGAGGTGAAACGTCGCGGCACATTGACATTTCATATGGCAGAACAACGTTTGCGGGGTCAGCTAGTTGTTATAAAAAAATAACGTAATAATTTTCAGGCTGACGGCATCCAAGCCCAGGGTGGGTACCAGTACACCGGCGACGACGGCCAGCTCTACGCCGTCAGCTACACCGCCGGCGAGGGCGGCTTCGTGCCCCAGGGCGCGCACCTGCCCGTCGCCCCCCCCATCCCCGAGGAGATCCTGAAGGCCCTGGCGCAGAACGCTGCTGATGAGGCTGCTGGCATCGTTGATGATGGTGAGTCTCAGAGCACTCTTAGGCTGAAGCCGCAAAGCTACCGCGAGAGTGTGTTGCGTTTTTATATAGACGGGCAGACAGACATACGGGCCACCTGATGGTATGTGGTCACCGTTGTCTATGGACACGTGCGACACCAGGTATCACAGGTGCGTTGCCTGCCTTGAAGGAAGCGTTTCACACTCTTTTTGAAGCGCTCCATGTCGTAGCTCGAAGGGAAAACCTCAGTTGGAAGCTCATTCCACAGAAAAACTTAACTTTTAGGTAAAGGTTCGATCACGTTTTCTATCTTTTATCTTTTTTTTGATAAAATATAGCAAACGAGCATGCAGCACACGTAATCACTGCCAGGACAACATTGAGTCAACAAGGCTCTTAAGAGTCTCGCTCAAAGTCTGGCATGGATGTGTTGCTGCACTTGAGCCCCATCCATCCATCCATCAGCCTTTTGCGGTCCACCGCTGGACATAGGCCTCTCCTAAACGACACCCCTCCGACCGCTCCTGTGCCTTCTGAAACCAGCGGTTTACCGCCGTCTTCTTCAGGTCGTCTGTCCACCTTGTCGAAGGGCGACCTGTGCTCCTTTTTCCGAGTCGTGGTGTCTTGGGCTATACTTGAGCACTAATGGATAACCCCTAAAAAGGCTACTTCATCCGGAATCCACCTTTGTAACAGACCAGTACCGTGGTAAATATTTTTACAATATTGCAAAATATCACGCTCGTTATATCAAACTAACGGGTTGTTCAAACAAGTTTTGCTGCAAAACAGTGAAACACAATAGATTAGGCCCATTATCTCTCTCTCGGCGTTTGTAACAACACATTGTTTCAATGTGATTTCGTTTACATTAGCAACGATTTGTGGGTCGTTGTGACCCAAGGTCCAACCTCACACGAATCGTGTTAACATCTCGAGCAAATTTTATCGTTTCGTTTTGTCTCTGTCCTTCTCTGTATGTGTGAAAGGGTAAGGTGTCTGAAAAAATATTTTTCCTTATGAGAATCTCTCATAAAACCATTAAGATTGTTACGGTATTGGAATCAGAAGCCTAGCAGTTTTTGTTTTTTTATTTACCAATAGGCTTGAACTCCGGGATATCCTATTTTTCCAATGATTTTAATAAATTTAAATAGTTTTCGTAACATTTTTCAGTAGGTATGCAATACTAAAATTGACGAGTTTCTGCACTATAAATTAAGCTTTTTATAACATAAACAGTCATACACTAATAATATAGGGAATAACAATAACAAATTAATGATAACTGCCCATTTAATGGATATATTTAGTCATCATCGTCTCAAGGGATACGACGTCAATATTTAAAATAATATTGCAGGACGGATGGATATTTATATATCTATTCAGTAGACGACACTGAAGATATTCATCAATAATACAGATAAAGGATCTATGCATTTCCTCCATAGCGTCCACTAAATCTATTGTAGTAAGTCACTTGAGATTAAAATCTGTCATTTTGCGTAGGCTCAGCTAGACTCTGCCTTTAGAGTCCGCCAGATAAGATCGACAGACTTCATGTTTTATAATCTGTCTGTCCGTAGAGCTTTGCAAATATCCTTTATTATAAAATGTATTCGGAACGCTTACAAACGACCACCCACGGTTAAACCGTTAAATGTTTATTTAGAGAATAATTGTGTCTTGAGGTGATGTCTTGAGAGTTCGATTGTAATCTCACCTTATTTTTTCCATTCATTTATTGATTTATAATGTAAAAGTGAGGTTTAGAGTATATAGCATACGTTAATATTACATTTTAATCACATTATAATGTGTTAGAATAATATGTTACGTATGACGAAAACGTGAGCAAAAAGTGACAAATTTAATCTGATTTATTTTGCTATTCTTAAACAATATAAGAACTTCTTTATAAGTAAAAACTAAAGCTGTTTCGTAATATAAATGTGTGGTTTAAATCGTGTTCATGATTGCCATTAATGACCCGTCATCTGATGCGTATCTATAACATGATAAAGTATTAATTATAACTTCTGCTATTAGTAGCTGTTACATAAAAAAAATTGCGTTCGGTGTCATTAGATTTCGTGGCGCGTTGGAGAGCGACCCTAATACCCGTAACGCGGGTCGTACGTTCGAATCCCGGCTGGGCTGATTTCTTTTTGTATATAAATACTAGTGGACGCCCGCAGCTTCGCTCGCGTAGAATTAGACCCATTAACGACGTCTGCCCGCGTTCGGGTTGCCCACTTGACTTCAAAAACGGCAAAGTTTCATACTAACTTTGCACCCCCGTTTTACTCCCATAGGGGGTGAATTTTCAAAAATCCTTTCTTAGTGCTCCCCTACGCTATAAAAGGAACCCCTGTGCAAAATTTCATGTTTCTAACTCTTATAGTTTAGGCCCTGCGTTGATATGTCAGTCAGTCAGTCAGTCAGTCACCTTCTCCTTTTATATATATAGATTTGAATTCGGGTCATGGAGGATAAATTGTGTTGTTTTCTGTGTGAGTTCGCCACCCGCAATACACGCCCTGCCGCGCTTGTATGGCATTTATTTAAAAAATAAATAATAAACACATCGATCGAGTTATAGATCCAAGTTTTTAAACATACAAATATACAAATACACTTTATTGTACACCACAAAAAGAAACATTAATACTAAAACACAGGTAAAACATATAAAAGTGGTGGCCAAAAGGACATTATTATGTGTATGAATATTGTAACAGTATATAATCTTATGACACTTATTTGGTGTATTTACGAACGAAGTCGTTGTTAATTCTTTTTGAAAATATTTCTATTACTTATATGCCTAGCATGACGCTCAATAAACTAACAAACTTTATATTCAAAACTGATACTATTAGCCGGTTATTTTAATGGATTCTATGATTAATCTCACGTTGATTAGCAAGTCGCAAAAACTTGATTAGATGTTAAAATTAGATATTACATAATATTTAAAGTCAGGTTAGATCTTGAATCTGAGGATATGTTTAATATTCAAAAAATATAGGTTTATGAATGTATTGACCACCGTAAACTATAGCTGTATACATATACCATATACTGGAACCGCAAAAGTTTTAAGTTTCATGAGTTGCATAAATTCTGAATGTGTCTGTATCACCCACCACATTTATAGGGAAATGTATATATAGATTGAGTTTGATAATATCGTATGAGATACCCATATTTGTGCATAAAATTTTTAATTAAATTTCATGGACATTTAATTTTAAATTATTCTCATATTCTAGGTCAATACAACCCGGGCAAGTACGATGGCGCCTCCTCTGGGTCTGCACAACAGAACTATGCGCAAGCGCAGGCCAGCACCTTCCGAAGACCCTACAAGTTCTAAATAAGACAATATAAGCTAAGTTACATAGATACAGTGGTAACAACATCTCTCTATATGTCCTAACCTTTTCTCCCACTCCGATTCCTAAGATTTTATGTTTGTAATAAACTGATTATATATTTTTTTATCCTGATAAAATAATTTTGTTCCTATACTCCTTACCTAACAATCCCTCTCCTTACAAGTCACAGTTACTTTCCACTTGCCCATCCCTCACTGTCTCGATGTAAGCGGCCCTAGTATTAGCCCGCAGTTAGCAAGTAATTGGAAACCGAATGAATGTGTTTATACCTTGTATTCGAAATTCAAATTTTAACGAAATTTGAATTTCGAACTTGTATTCTGTAACGCTATGTTAGAGTCACTGAGCAATGGAGGCGTCATGCATTATGATAATTTATTCTATGAATAAAAAACTATAAAAATATAATGTTTTTTTATTACAACTGTCAATTATTATTTAATGTTTTTGTCTCTTAATCACACAGTGCCAATGGATTATTAAAAAAGAACATTCTTAGTCATTAATGGATAAATAAATAACTAAAGCAGGACTGCTGGAATATATTTTCGTGAGAAATAAGTGGTTCCTTTGTACACTTTTTATCTTCTTTATCTTTTCTTTTGTTCATTTCATGTAATTGTGTACATAAATAATAAAATAAAATAAATAAACTAATATTTATCCTTAATATTACAAATTCGTTCAGTTACATATTTCTGCTTAAATAAAGGGTAACACATGTAATTAATAGCTATTCAATATATGTATTTCTAAACATTATTAAAAAGTAAATTGTTAATACCTACATAAATATTACTAAAGTCTTGAGCTTCGATAAAATGTGACCTGATCTAGCGCTATCATCTTTTTTTCCTTTCCTTTACAAAAGTTCGTTATTAATTATTTTGTTTATGGATAGAAAAGTGATTAGATAAAATTTTTTGATAGAGAAATATTCGGCTCTTAGAAAAAATGTGGGTGAAGGGAAAGTCATTTAATTTATTCAAGATTTTTATTACATTTCGACTTTAGAACATTAAAATTTCTATTACACATTGGTCCTCTCGCAAGATTGGTCTGTTCTCAGTACCTATAACCAGAGTTTGTATTATAATTGCTGTGGTGGTTAGCCGAACCGCTGCTCTGCCCAGCCCCGGGTCTACCAGCCCCGGGTCTACCAGCCTGTGGTCTGCCGCCTTCCGCCTCAGGGTGGTAAAGTCCTAAGAAAACAATAGAAAAAAAATTTTAGAAATAAAGAAATCAAGTCCAACCTGAACCTAACCCAGCCTATTTGATATGAGGTCAGACTTTCTCTTACAATTTCGATTTCTTCAATTTCAAAATGCACGCAGATGAAGTCGCAAAAGCTAGTGTTCTTACAAAATTTACAAATACTAATTAATACAAGCTCTGTTTTTAACACGCTTTTCTTTGCTTGGTATGTATGTATGTAACGGAATCGTTGAACGTGATTTACGTCGGATAAATTTAAATCATTGCACACTTAACAAGGACTGATAATATTGCAATAAATTTAAAAATAAAACAAAATAATCATCATTTTAGTTAGGTTATGAACAAAAGCGTGTTTTTAAGTTCCTTGCGTTAGTTACGCGACAATGTGGTCCCAGCATTAGATAGAGTCAATCTTTTTTTGTTGTTTAACGAGTGGGAAACCTTTAAAAGGTACGAACGTAGTGGGAGCGACACCGGGTTATGTGGGACTTTCATCCACTACAACCCACTCGGTGGCTTACTCCAGCACTACAGGAGGGCTCCGGGATCTCTTGTAGAACGCGCCGGTGCCGTCCGGCGCTGCGCCCAAGACGGGCTCTTCCCGGTTTACACAACGCTGTATAACCTAACCACAAACAGCGTCGTCTTTCCCAGGGTCACATGATGAACGATTCGAGCTCACTCTCACCGCCCGCAACCCCAGAAGTCCCCTTTTAGTCGTCTTTTACGACAGGCAGGGGCTACCGTAGCACTATTCTGGTGCCGAGCTACAGGGACGAGATAGAGTCAACCTACCGTCATCGAAGATGCCAGCAGCCTCGTCCCTCGCGTTCTGCTCCAGCGCCAACAGGATCTCTTGCGGGGTGGGGGGCGGGACGGGCAGGTGGTCCCCCCGGGGTTGGAAGCCCCCCTCTCCAGCAGTGAAGGCGATGGAGTAAGTGACGCCGTCATCACCCTTGTACGCAAACCCGCCTTGGGTCTGAACGTTATTGCCGCCCTCTTCGGCGCGGATGCCGTTTGACGTCTCGTAGCTGTATCGGAAACCTAGAAAGGTTTAGTAAAATTTTAACAATGATTTCATACTCCTACGTATAGTACCTCCGTAGAATTCAATGCTAAATGTGCTTATAAACAAATTAACATCGCTTTTTACTCGTTACCCTGCGTGACGCGGCGGCGCAGAGAACAGAAGACATCACAATTTGGGACTTTTGACATATCAGATCTACTTCCTCCTTACAGTTCTTAAATCTGTGAATTTTAAAATAAGTATAACTGACTAAAAAGCGGTTAGAGGGTATTGGCCAACCCAGTATTGTATGTTCTCAAGCCTCCCGAAGGGTTCGAAGGCTTAACGATTAATTTCACCATTGAAAAAAACCGGGACCGACGGCTTAACATGACCTCAGAAGCACGGAAACGTCCATGAAATTTTACCACTAACAGTCGCCCATCGACAAACCGACCGCGCCCGGCGTTGCTTAACACTGTCGAACATATTGAATTTACGATCCATTGGGCTATGGACGCCACACGTATAAATACGATCAAAGTAATGTTGTAATGTGTGTAATGTTCACCTTCTTCCCCAACTTCCTGATCCAACCTCAAGATCTCAGCGTTCCTCTCCACAGCTTGCTGTGCCCTAGTGTTCCCGTTTCCAGCGCCGCCAGCATTACTGGAACCTCCATAACTACCGGACCCATAGCTACCTGCCTGGTTCGGAGGCAAGTAGTTCTTGGACGGCAGTTGGGCGGCAGAAGACAGAGCCAGAAGGGTCATAAGGATAATCTGGAAGAACATAGATATTTAGTTAGTAAGATAAAGAGGTTTAGTTGTGGTGTGGTGGTGGTTGGATGTATCCAAATGTCAGCACACATACAAACATATACCGGCTTGCAAACGCAATCCGAAAAAAAGTAATCTTTAAAAAAAATTATAATAAACACACATAATAAGTAAGTAAACTAAAAAAACCGGCCTAGTGCGAGTCGAACTCGCGCACTAAGTGTTCCATACCATTATCTTGAAAAACGGAAAAAAACATCTATGTTGGATGGGAGCCCCCATAAATTTTTATTTTCTCTGTTTTTGTTATAGCGGCAACTGAAGAATCTACATTATAATGTGAAAATGTAAACTGTCTAACTATCAGGGTTCATGAAGTGCATGAGAAGAAGGACCTTCTAGGTAAGGTATCTTCTCCACCACGATACTCCAATGCGGATTATGGGGCTGATAATGATTACTGCATGGTAATTTATAAAAAAGTTAATTAAACATCTATTCAATTATATTCATATTTCTACTAAATGTTTAATTTCATCTTACCGTATTCATTTTGCTCTGGGTTTATTGTAACAAGTTCACAAGGTAAACACTGGTAATTGAACTGATTTTGTCAAAAATTATCTCGGCTTATATATGCAGTGTAATCGGAATAAGGCGATTAAACGCACATTTCAGAGGATGACATCGCACCAGCCTTGGATATATGATAGGGCTACTTTCTACAAAACATCCGAATTTTGACAATCCGGTTTTCGAGATGAAGCGAATGAAAATATTTTGAATCCTAGGTCTAATATGATGCTTATTAATCAGACTAGCTAACGAACAGGCTTCTGACCTGGCAGGCTTAGGCAGCTCCCGTGGTAACCCATCATCACTACCCTTTCTTTGTCCCACTGTTGGGCACAGGTCTCCTATCAGAACCGGAGGGATTAGGCCTTAGTGCGGATTGGCAGACTTCACATGCCTTCGAGAACATTATGAAAAACTCTCAGGCAGGTTTCCTCACGATGTGTCCTTCACCGTTACAGCAAGTGTCATTTAATTTCTTAAATCGCACATAACTTAGAAAAGTCATTGGTGCATTGCCGCTGAGGTTTGAACCCGGACCGCTCGAGTGAGAGGCGAGTTCGATAGCCACTGCTAGCTGTCACCGCTAGAAATGTGATAATAATGATTAATATATAAATGGGAAAAAGTATTTGTTGGTTTGTCTTAATCTCCTCCTTAACGGAATGATGGACTTTTTATCCCGGAATATTGCATGGTTCCCGCAAAATTAACAAAAAACTGTCATTGTTTAAATCGATTCCTTAGTATCGATCAATTTTGAATCGATTCGATTTATCGAAAAAATCTACATCTTGATCGCATTCTGATCGGTAGAACTCTGGGTGAAGCCAGATTCGAACTAATGGTATTTGATGATGATGATTGATTGAATGATGGTAATCATTGGTGTAGTTTTCTGTCGAAAAAGGCTATTATTTGATATAGCAACCTAATATAGATTTCAGTGTTAATGGAATCTATTAACAGTCTAAGAATAAAATAATTATATTCATGAAAACGACTTTTATTTTCTTCACTTAACGACAAGACACCTATTGTCAGTCTATGTCTATGTTTTACTTTTTATTGTTAAAGAGTTTCTATTTCTATCAATTCCAACATTATTTATTATACATTTTAAACCATCCCTTATTGGTAGATTTAGTACCTAATACATCCTTCCTCTATTGTTGTAGTAAAGCTCAGCAAGGAAAACGATTTATAACTGGCGGAGCAGTGGGTGATGTTAGTGTAATATACTAATTTAACATTCGGCAGAAGTGTGTAGCACTGTTACTACTCTGGGTGTACCGTGTGTAGTCTACCTTCTCTCTCTCTCTTCAGCCCAAATTAGTCCACTGTTGGACATAGGCCTCTCCCACGGCACGCCACTGAGCCCGATCTTAGGCTCTCCTCATCCACTTGCTCAAACAAAGTTCAAACTTTAGTACTTTGAGCCTTATGATATTCGACGAGCAATATCTTTGATGAAACACTTTGCTTCTTAAATTATTTGGTACAATCTCGAATTATTGTCTCAAGTAAGAGTGTAAAATTAGTAAGTGACTCATACTCACTATTCGCCTAAGCCGAGCGTGCAAGCGAGAGCGCGGAACACGCGATAGAGAGGCACTATTGGCCTAGGCGTCGGCTTGTGACGTATCCATCTCTCTTCCACTCCATCGGCCGATGCGTCCGAGTAGAATAGAGACAGCGGCAGCACACAACCTACACGTGAACTGTTTTCTAAACTGATTAAACAGTGAAGTGAAAAGATGTTTTCTTATGACGTTATCACGTAAAATTATCGTCCGTAAACCTATTTTACAGACAACCAATATTATTATGGACTAGACAGTTGCTGATGGCCCAATTGGTCTTTACAGAGACTTCACCGAAGAGGACTGCGAGCTAGAACCTTGGAAGTAAAAGGCGCAACGTAAACAGACGTAAGATTAAATTAAGTAAATCAACAGGCGCTTATATAAACTAACTAGCGTTTGCCCGCGGCTCCGCCCGCGTGGTAAAAGGGAATTAACAATGAGTTGTTTATCATACATGACACATTTGTGGTGTATGAATAGTGACAGTTCCACGATTAAAAGATACTAACTACTTAACCACTATACTAACTACTTAACTAAATTGTACTTACGCCATCTATTAACAATATCCGGAACTAAATATCTAGGAAATAACAAAACATCGATATCTTCCCATGGGGATGTTTTACCGCGGTAAAAAGTAGCCTACGTCACTCTCCACCCTCCTCACTATCTCCACACACCATACCATTTAATAGCTTCGTTGCGACGTGAAAGCCGGACAAACAAACAAACAAACACACTTTCCCATTTATAATATTAGTATGGATTGTGTTTATTTTATATATGTATGTATGATGTCAGCCTAGTGGTTATTGAACTCGCCTCTCACTCGAGCGGTCCGGGTTCAAACCCCAGCGGCACGCACCGATAACTTTTCTAAGTTATGTGCGATTTAAGAAATTAAATGTCACTTGGTGAAGGACACATCGTGAAACTTGCATGCCTGAGAGTTCTCCCAAGAGCTGCACCTCGAAGCCATGTGAAGTCTGCCAATCCGTAGTGGGCCAGCGTGGCTAAGGCCAAACTTGATTAAGAGAGGAGACCCGTGCCTAAAAGTGCGTCAAAAATGTTGTTTTGTTGCAGTCTGGAACGAAATAGCGATTGGCGTGCCGAATTATAACGATAATCAAGAATCATAAAGTTTATGGCTGATCGAATGTAACCCTCATTGAATTGCCTTGTTTGTTGGACTAGTGGATGCATGTGCGTATTTATAACATAAACATATTTTGGCGAACTGACTTAGAGAATCGGTATCACCACTCCTAGCGCAGTAGTACACATTCCCTTCATGGAGGAACTAGCACAGAGTCGCCGCGGTAGTAATACCTAACGATTGGAAAAAGTGCTGTAAAGGGTTAAAAAGGGAGATGAAAGGTTGTATGAACGATATAAATACTTAGTGCGATGTATCTCCAGCTCTACTTGTTCAATAATAATGTAATGTGATCAAATTATAAAAATTGTAAATTTTGAAAAGAGTAACTACCGGGTTTCTTGCCGTGTTCTTCTCGGTAGCATCAACTTTGTGAACCGGCGGTAGATACAAAAATGTTATGACGTTCATTAAGCGTATACAAAATAACACATAGTGAAAAATAAATGAATCTGAATCTATTGTCTAAGTATTGTCATTTTCAGAACTAGAAGCATACAATTTTTTTATTTTAGGCTGTTGATTAGATATAAATAAATATGGCATCAAAAGTTTGTAAAATTGTTATGTACCCTCAAGGGTGTAAAATTAACATAAGGGATAACACATTTACGGATTCATTACAAATTTGTGGAGCTAAAGTTAACGCGTTAAGAAGAATCTATTATTATGTCTAATTCCACGCGAGCGAAGCTGCGGGCGTCCACTAGTATTATATATCCCATGGATCTTTATCTGCTGACGGAGTAGCCCTATAATTTCATGCTTCGATAAATTATAGTTAGCATAATTTCAGTCTTGTCACATTTTGCTACACAAATTATCAATAATGAATTCCTTTCTGAATACCTCAGCGGTTAGCTCACAAACACATCATTATTCCTGAACAAGATGTCATCGTGCATTTTGAATACGATGTGGTGCTTGCTTGTGTACGGTCTTACTGATATCTGCTCAAATTAATCTTATTAGTCTCTCATAGAATAAAAGCGTCTCGTGTAGAGCGTTTAACATCCATAGCACAATGGCTCGCGTCGATTCAGTGTGATTGTATTGTCAGAATAAGCAACGACAGCTTGTAGAGTAAGAGCACTAGAATATGTTTTCAAGACAGCTTTTTGTTGATAAGTATATTTATCTATATTGAACCCCAGTATCCCAGTTGTATACAAAAATGTCGAGCCTAATTACTAAATAGATTTTTGTAATAAACACTTGGTTTTCGTAGAAAAATACCTAAATAACCGACTTTGATGAAAATACTACCTTTCCATATTTGAAGAAGAAGAAGAAGAAGAAGAAGATATTTATTTCTCACACAAAACACTATACAATCGACAAATAAAAATGAACTAAAAGCTACTTAAACTATGTACAGTGTCATGCGTGAAAAAAAGGGTTACGCTCAGCATACTGCCCTGTGTCACAGGGCTGCTGATTTTCAGCGCAACCCTATTTTTCGAGCAGTTTCATATGTGGCGACACTACTAATAAAAATAATAATAATGAACACAAAATTTGTTAAAATGATACAAACACAAGAATTAAAATAACTAGGAAAGCAAAACAAAATTTCTAAAAGCTTGATGCGAGTAAAATACAGCAAAATACAAAAACAGAGGAAAATAGTACAACGATAACACAGTTAAAATAAAACCAACATAAAAATTACAAACAACTTTAAAAGCAAAACAAAAACCAAAAAATGATTGATGTTAGTTATAATGGGTATAAGATACTACAAATAACAGTGTACAATATAAATGAAATACATATAAACATATACAATGTCCAGCAGTGAACAATAAAAGGCTGATGGATGGATAACACACATGCGATGCTGCTCACCTCAGAGAATGTACGACATTTAAGGCCATTGTGCTGCCACAAAGGTTGGAAAGTAAGTAAGTAAGGTTGTGTGTGCTGTGTGTGTATGTGTGTGTGTATGTATGGATGTGTGTGTGTGTGTGTTGGTGTGCGTGTTGGTGTGTGTGTTGGCGTGTGTGTTGGTGTGTGTGTGTGTGTGATGGTGTGTGTGTGAGTGTAAGAGAGAAAATGAGTGTGTGGTGTGATAAAATCTGCATGTGACTATTAATGCGCTTGTATTTAGGGTGTGCTTGGTATTATTACAGATTTTTGTGAATTAATTAGATGAAGTTTATATTTGTCTTTGAAACTATTTATTGTTTTTAGGTCGTGAAAAGGTGGAGGAATATTGTTCCAACACTTTGTGGCACAATATCTGTAACTTCCCCTAAACGCAGGTGTACAATTCGTAGGATGTATGAGTCGAGAATTCCTAGTCATTAAAGTTCTTGGCCATTGCAATTTATCAAACAGATAAGGTGGGCACTTGTGTTTTACAATTCCAAATAGTAGCGTAGCAAAATGGAGATGTCTGCGAAGATTCATTTTCAGAATATTGGCCGAATTCAAGAATGGTGTGACATGTGTACGAGGGGGAATATTAAAACAAAATCTCTATTCTTTCTAAATTTCTAATGTGGATTATACGAGTAGATGTTTTAAAAAAATCTTTTGAATCAAAATTTGAAACAATCTTCGGTGATAAGAATATCGATTCAACATAGGGTTATTGAATATGCTTAATAAATAAAATCTCAAATACTGTCACATAATTACTTTATTCGAACACATTGATTGTAAATTAATAATATCACATGAACGAGAACGGGGTACGTGGTACGGTACATGGTACATTCCTCTGCTAGTAAATATAGCCGGTCTTCTCATCGAAGGGCTGTTGGGGGGAGCTGGCCTTCGGGGCCAGGTACTGGCGACTGGCTCCCACCTGCTCGTCCTGCTGGGCCGTGAAGCTTGGCTGGGACCCGAAGCTGGGCTGAGGGACCCCGTAGTTGGTGCTGGGCGCCGAGACACCCTGAGAGCCGAACTGGGGTCGTTGGGAACCGAAAGACCCGCATGTTGAGCAGGCTGCTGTTAAAATAAAAATAAAAATATTATAAATCTATACTAATATTAAAAAGAGGAAAGATGTATTTGTAATGTTTTCACACAAAAACTACTGGACCGATTTCTAAAATTCTTTCACCATTAGAATGCTGCATCTTCACTGAGTGACATAGGCTATATAATATTAGTAGGTGTAAACGAAACTATTGTTATGTCTAATTCCACGCGAGCGAAGCTGCGGGCGTCCACTAGTAGTTAATATTACAGTTTCATGCACATAGTATCTTCGGTACATCATAAAAATTATTTCATCATTATCACAACCCTTTCTTTATTCCCCCTCTCAGAATGGGAGGGATTACGCCTTAATCCACCACGCTGGCAAAGTGCGGATTGGCAGACTTCACATTCCTTCGAGAACATTATGATGAACTCTCAGGCATGCAGGTTTCCTCGCGATGTGTCCTTCACCGTTATACCAAGTGACATTTAATTTCTTATATCGCACATAACTTAGAAAAGTCATTGGTGCGGACCGCTTGGGTTTGAACCCTGACCGCTCGAGTGAGGCGAGTTCGATAGGCACTGGGCTGTCATCGCTTGCATCAAAAATTGCGTATCGTTTTTCAACCGTTTCGCTCTGATCATTGTAGAGGACCGTTAAAAGAGGGGTAAAAATACCATAGTCGACATTTAGCTACATACACACCCTAATCTTAACTAAAAATGCTTAGTGGTTTAGTGGTCTACTTGACTGTAAGAAATGCTTAGGCTGCCTAAAGGCCTTACACATTTAACACTAATAATCGGGATCCACAGCCTAACGTGCGACTAACATTTGAACCGAGGATCCCAACTAAAATTTTAACTTCTCTTTCTGTCTGATTGATTAATCAATAAATGAATCAACCATTGAAGTTTTGTGAATATTCCTAATCAGTTAAGATACCCCATGTACCTATTGGTTGAATGGGGCTGATATTATTCACTACACAAGGAATAACATTGAATCGATGTTAATTCAATTACTTACGCCTAATGGAAGATCCAATGCTGTTGCTGTTGCCGTTGAATCCAGAAGATCCATAGTTAGGGGGGAGATACTGGTTGGAGGTAGCTGCTGAGCCACCGTTCCTTCCAGAAGCACCGTTAGCACCGTAGTTGGATCCTTGACCGTTAGTGCCAAATCCATTTGATCCTTGACCGTTAGCGCCGAATCCATTTGATCCGTGACCGTTAGCACCGAATCCATTTGATCCGTGACCGTTAGCACCG
Organism: Carterocephalus palaemon; assembly: GCA_944567765.1. Taxonomy (NCBI): domain Eukaryota; kingdom Metazoa; phylum Arthropoda; class Insecta; order Lepidoptera; family Hesperiidae; genus Carterocephalus; species Carterocephalus palaemon. The sequence goes on along the minus strand of OX155655.1, from coordinate 1,884,502 downwards.
AATCCATGTGATCCGTGACTGTTAGTGCCGAGCCCGTTGGATCCAATGCCATTGCCGTTTGATCCACGACCGCCATTGGCACCAAATCCATTTGAGCCAGAGCCGAAGCCGTTGGAGCCACGACCGTTATCGTTGTATTGACCACTGTTTCCGAAGCCATTGGAGCCATGGCTGTCATCGTTGTATTGGCCACTGGTACCGAAGGTGCCATGGGCGGCTGCGGTGGGGAACCCGTTGCTACCGGAATTCGCTCCGTAGTTTCCTTGGGAAGGGGGAAGGTAGCCCCTCTCCAAATGTTCCAAGCGTGCGGCAGTGGCCACGGAGATTAAGGCAACGATAATGAACTAGAAACAAAACAAGTTAATTAAATGGTTTAAATTTTTAAGTTTAATGAAATACTAATGGTTAATACAGGAAATTATTAACACTGAAACAATATCAAACTGTCCACTTTTGAATATTTCATATATCCCAGCCGAAGTAACGTCAAGATCATATCAAGAAATAAAGGCATCTATCCCATATTAGAACCTGTTAATGCTATAGCTTTTCGGTATTTCTATTGGTTTGTAAAGGGTTATTTATCTAAAGACAGAAAATTTATGGTTCGCTAACTTTAACTAAAATAAAGGAGAATGATCAAGAAAGTATGAGAAGCGGTCTAGTGGTTGCGGCAATTCCAAATGACTTTTTGGATATTATTTAATGTACAAATTATTAATTCCAACCGATTTTTTTTTCAGAAACACAGTTATTTCAGTTCCAAATCATAACATAATAGGTTGATAGCTAGTCTTATGAGAAATAAGACGCAATGAGTGCTATGACAATTATGACATTTGCTCTTCGTAGTTCGTCACGTGACACGTCACACACGGCTGTTATACCGAAATGTTGCCAGCTATTAATAGTCGCATATCGATTAATTTTGCCTGACGCGTTTAACTTTTTGTCATTTTAAGTGTTTGACTTTTTGCGTTTTTGACCTTAAGACCTTAATCCATGTTATTTATCTATAATTCTATATTTATATATTTGTAATATCATCGGTAATTCTGATATCCATAGCTATTTACTTCGGAGTAAGATTAATGTTTGTGATTTTATACGATATAAAAAAATTGGTACCTAATCAGGACTGGTGGCGCCCTCATTTACCTATTTTTTCTTTTTAGTCACACTGTGCTTCTAAAAAAGTTCCATATAACGATTTCTCGGCTGCAATGAGAAATTAATTGTTGTAAAAAAACCAAATGTTTTTAAAGAGTAAATGAGTATTTGAGAGAAAACTGGTTTTTTTACTTTTTCATTTCGTTTTTTGTGCAGCCAAGATTTTCAAGTTTTTTACTACAGTTTCTATTGTAAATCGATAAAAAATCGATATCAATCGTTATATCTAATTCATGGCTAATGACTATGGCAACACTTTTAACACTGTTGAAAATCCGGAAATGAATTGTGAACAGTTTATTGTCATAATAATTTTGAAAAAGAATCTCCTATGCAAAACAGCCGCTCCAAAGGCTGTATCGCTCCGAAATTAAAAAGAAAATTTTCTATATAATTTTGACCTTGACGCTTGAGACAATCGTATACGAAAATTGATCATTCTCCTTTAGGTACCTATTATTGCAACCATAGTCTTTTTAAACATACCCTCTAAATAATGGAATTGATCTCAAAATTTTGCAACAGCCAATCACCACTAGTCCTGCCTAAGATTGCCTAATTTCAGATCGCATGAGATTGACAGACCCCACGACTGAAGCATATTCAATTAAATACAATGTTTTATTAATGGAACCGCTTTTAACACATGGCTTCTGCCAATCAAATCAGAAGTGATTGACTTCTCTTCTCTGTGATTGATTTTTGACAGAAGCCAGGAATAATTAAAATAGTTTTAGTTAGTGTAGTGTTAGTCGGATACATACTAACTGAGCTATGATCGCCTAATATTCTAACTCAATAAATGCTAAATGCTATAAAGATACACTCACATCGTCGTAGGCATATTATGTTGTACGCGTATGTGCAGAAAACACAATTTTACATCCATGTAAATAATTATACACGAAATAAAAATTTGCGTCGGCAGGAATTCGAACCCGGGAGCCGCGTTTCGGGTCAGGGTAACACACCACCGTGCTAAGGACTCATTCACGTATGACTACGATGATAAAATGATAAAGTCGCAAAAAGTTAAGTCAAATCACATGGTCTCATCGCTTCAATGTCACACGTACTTAATTGCTTTTTGTTTTGTATATCGTCTGTGTTTTTGTTTAGTAGGTCATCAAACAATGATTTTTATTAAGAGGCTTTACTAATTTGATAAAGGATATAGTTTTTTTGAGTTACACTGTCGTTTTAGTATCTGTTTTCTGTACACTCTTCCTTGAATTGAGGCAGTAATAAGTCAACAATTATACACCCAACATTCGTTGTTTCCTTGCTTTGGATGGTAGGTCCTGCGTACACTATGTCGTTGGTTCCAATTGTTATCGTAAGATAATACTTAACCTAAATCGTAAAGCCATGATAGGTACCTCTTTTGTGAACCTCTTTAAATAATCTGGTTAATATACATCAATTTCATTTTGTATACTAATAAAAACTCTTCTATCGCAGTAAATTTAGTGTGAATTTGTGATGGTAAATTTTGAAGTGTCGACTGAAAGATTTTTATTTATTAAATTAGAATTTACTTTCGCTTCAAATTTAATCCTTAATTATTAAATAAGGATTATGTAATAGAGATACGAGATTTATGAAAAGTATTCAGACAATTTTCACGCTGCGACGATAAACATTTATGTAAAAACATAACGGTCACAGCTACAGAAAAAACTATGCACTTTAACTCATTTGTTTGAACACAACATTTGAAGTCTAAACTGGGGCGAAATATCATTTTCTTATTTACATTTCTTTAAAATATGAAGATAATTAAAAACGATGTTTATCTATTGTGTTTTTAAACATTTACTGTTAGATATTATTTAAACCTATTTTCCAAACTTAATTTTTAATTAAAATAAATATGTACTACAATATAATAAATGTATAGTAATGCCGTTTAGTTAGTCTTTGACTGCTAAAAACTAAAAACCTTTTTTAAACTTTCCCCAAATAAAATTTAATAAACTGAATTTAATTGAATTAATTTTTAATTTTTAAAAATAAATAAAATACATAAAATGAAAACTAAAAATTAGTAAATGAATTTAAAAATATAATCTTTGTTCGAATATATTATTATTATGAACAACAAATCGTTACCAGCTTCATGTTGTCTTGTCTTGTACTGTCTACTGGCTTAGGTATCACTAAATTGGAGGCAGTCTCAAAACTGTGCAGAACTCCTCTCGCGATCCCATTTTATACGGAACGGCTGGTGCCCGATCCTGATCATCTCACGCGCCATTTGACGTAACGTTGTATTCTTAATGAACCACAGATATCATATACCACGTAATTAGTTACTAGCTTGTCACAAACGCGGCGCGCGGCGATAGGCGATAGGCAAGCGATGTCGCTATTCAACTAAGATGTGCTTGCCTTTGTCGACGCCTGCACAACCAGTCTTGCTTAGGTAAATTGTAATAAAATTGTGTTTCAATTGGAAATTTTTGGTTTCCGCTTGCACTTTTATGTAGGCGGACATTTTACTCAAGGCCTACGCTTGTAACCGACTTTGAATCTAATGACTATTGTTCAAGGTCTGTCACAGTTGTCACGACTCCAGATGTTTGTTGCTGCAGACTCATTTGCTATGTTGTACATAAAAATAATTGATTGTGATTATTCTATTAAAGTATTCTGATAATATACAGTTTTCTAAGTCTACTTGAAATTTCACTAAGTTTTGTTAAGTTTTATCTTTAAATCTTTTATTTATAAATTCACGAGCTTTTTAACCTAATAGACGACACTCCTGGTCTCGCGCCTTCAGAATCAGTCTTATTAGGTCATCAATCCACTTGACGGCAAGTGCTCCATTTTCAGTCGTGATTTTTAAACTAAAACCTTCCTTACTAACCTAAAACCTAAACTAAAGTATTGGTTGTCTGATATAGAAACGACGTGGCCAGCCCATTGCCCCTGAGCTGGCTAAGCCTGTAAGCTATGTACGTAAGTAAATTTTTTTTTAAAGAATTTTACGGTAATGTATTCGAAAAAAAAAACCGAGTATACACACTTAGCAGCTATAGCTTACGAATGAGAATACAACTTAGTTAATATAATTCCCGCTAATCTCTCCTCGCCAGCAATGTAAAAGCCCCCTAACTTTTTTAAGCTTCCGTGACCTCGTGTGTCATATCACAAGGGTATAAGCTTAATTAATTTTAGGCTCTAAAATCGATTTCATTATGAAAGCTGTCTTCGTTCTGTCTTATATATGAGAGCTATTGTTCGAGAATTTGAGTCGTGTACGTAATTGTCAAAACGTGAATGGGTAACCATTAGCGATGTTTAAACTAAACTTCGGTTTCGCTGTAGTTGTGCATTACTCATATTTGGAGGAATGATAGCCCATCAGTCCCAGTGGGTCGTCATTTAAAACTTTAGCTCGTATAACTCGAGGTTTGAAATACAAATCCTATTTACCTCCGCAACCCATTTGCTGTTGGTATCCTCTCGGTGTGGGAGAGCAAAAGCCTTAATCCATCGCTGATCAAGTGCAGATTGGCAAACGGGCATATTGCATATGACTAAAAGAACATCATCAAAAAAATTGTATGTGTAGTATCTATGTACCTACCGATTATCATTATAAATGTGTGTGTTCATCACACACATGTGAAAAAAAATTCATGTCATATTTAAGGGAAGTCGTTGTTGCGTTATATTTAATTAAATACCTCTACAAATAGTTTCAAAATAATTAATACTTAGGGAAGACAAAATAAGACTTTTTCCGATTAAAAATTAATTAATTGTCGGCCTAAATAATAATTAAAGTTCATCTATAATAAAAGGGATTGTGTTGTGAAAGGATGAGGATGTTTTTATGCGAGCTTTATTTAATTAAAATACAAGGCTGAAGGCGTATTGGTATGTTGTCAGTGACCCTTACTAACAATATCCATCCATCCATCCATTCATCAGCCCTTATTGTGAAGTTCACTGCTGCACATAGGCCTCACATAATCGGTCCCAATCCTGCAGGTCCTGTGCCTTTTGAATCCAACAGTTATCCGCTGACTTCTTCAGGTCGTCTTTCCGCTTTCAACTACTGTGAAGTCAGCCAATCCGCACTTGCCCAGCGTGGTGGACTAAGGCCTCATCCCTATCCCATTCTGAGAGGAGACCCGTGTACAACAGTGGGACAAAGAAAGGGTTGTGATTCAACTACTAACAATTTGCAAATCTCAAAGTCATTTCTGATCTATGAAAGAAAATTCTGGTCATCAGTACAGCGGTGACAGCTATCGAACTCGACTCTCACTCGATCTAAACCCAAGCGGCACGCACCATTGACTTTTCAAAGTTATGTGCGATTGCGAATGAATGTCGCACTTCGTCGCTGTAAGGGTTAAAAAAAACATCGCGTGGAAACCTGCATGCCTGAGATTTCTCCATAATGTTTATTTATTAATTTTATTTATATAACTACTAAAGAGATATACAATGGGCGGACTTAATGCTTTATGGCATTTTCTACCAGTCAAACTCTGGGGTGGTGAAAAGTTGCGGTAGCTGAGAAAAAAAATTTAAATGTTCTCGAAGTAATGTGAAATCTACTGACTCTCATTTGACCCGCATTTGACCAGCGTGATTATGGCCTAATAAGGGATAGAGGTGGAAAGCCGTCGAGTTAAGATGTCTAAAGATGTTACCATGTAATTAAACAACATTTGATGGCGTCGTTATAATGAAGTGTAAAAAAGGATATTTTATGTGCTGTCAAATCTGCACACTATTGAGCATTGGAGAAGTGACGTTATCCGCAACAGTATGGGGACATATTATGTATTTTATTGTAAGCTGTTTTTGGCCAGTAAAATTAGTTCTGAAAATGACAATATTTTCATACAACCTTTCATCCCCCTTTTCAACCCTTTACAACACTTTTTTCCAATTAAAAAGTAGCAAATGTCCTTTCTCAGGCTCCTACACTACCTGGGTACCAAATTTCATTTAAATCGGTTCAGTAATATTGGCGTGAAAGCGACACAGACAAACAGATAGAGTTATTTTTGCATTTACATTATTAGTATAGATTTGTGCACCTTTTGCTTGCTTACGCGTCACTTCATGGCGTATTCTAAAAAACTTTAATATCAAAGAAATGTGCCGTTTGCAAACAATGGAATACTGTGTTTGCTCTAGATGTGGATTAGGTGGATAGTTGGACATACTTATTGCAGAGCACACGAGGCTTTTGCCCAGCAGTGGACTTAAATAGGCTGATAAATGGAATTTTATAATTCAATCCTAAGCAATCTAACCTCGAGAACAGTGATTTAACTGCCACCAAATACATCATCAATTAATATCAGTTGCTATGCAGAGTTATTCGTGTGTCTCAGCAAGTAAGTACGAGTACATACTATAGGTTTGACTAGTATACATTACTAAACTGTTTTTGGTGTTAACAAAAAACTGTAGAGCACTTAAGGGCTATTTATGAAATCCGCATACCTACAAGTAATTAACACGTTGTAATTAAGGGCCAAAAAAGTTAAGTATTATAATATCATATCATAACATTACGCTTGTAGTTCCTCGAAGCAGTAGGCAGGGGTGTGTATACACCAACTTTTCAACAAGTATGTTTGATGAAGAGTATGCCATACACCGGGCACAAATCCAGACTCCAAGAAGATAAAATGTATGTTCAATTTCAAACTACTAGCACAGTTAATTGTTTTACAATTTTACCAGTAACAACGCTTGTAAAATAAATATAAAAAAAATCATGCAGGTTATAAAAACCGCAGATATTGGAGGTGTAGGACCAATTATAAATTGATTTATAATTTTTTATACAATCCCTCAAGTCGATGACGACAGGTAGGTACGTAATAAAGCATTTAAGTTAGGTTATATATGGCGAGTGTAAGCGTGATCTGTCATTAATTATATAGAGGTCTCAATTTACTGGCGAGTGAGTATTCAACCAGTACCAACCCTAATTCGAGAGGTCAAGCGTTCAAATACCTAAAAAAGCTAAGCTATAATCCATAGGCGTGACCGTTGGTCCCAATTCCACCCCATCCCATCCATCAGCCTTTTGAGGTCCACTGCTGGACATAGGCCTCTCCTAAACGACACCACTCCGACCGGTCCTGTGCCTTCTGATACCAGCGGTTTCCCGCCGTCTTCTTCAGGTCGTCTGTTCACCTAGTCGAAGGGCGACCTGTGCTCCTTTTTCCGAGTCGTAGTCTCCATTGAATTCCACCCACACCTGGTGAAATGTGCATGAATGCTTGTACTCCGAAGCTTACCCCTTCGGAAAAATACAGGCGTGATAATACAGGCGTGTTACAATAGGTTCTAGAAGCAACCACCGTAGACCTCAGGAGCATGAATGTACAATTGTACAGACTTAACGAGATTTTTGTGAGGATTGTTCAGGATTTGTCATGAGCGGTAGCGAATGCAGGGTATATCCAGGCCTCCAGGGCCTTACAAATGAAGGGTTCCATGGTGTTGGGTTGGGTGGTGTTGCTAAAGAAACTTTAAAAAAAATCAAGACCTACTCGGTAAAATAAATTTGTAAAGGAATTTAATAATATTAATAACTTGTGGAAGCCCGCAGCTTCGCTCGCGTCGTATTAGATAAAACAATAGTTTCGTTTACACCTAGTAATATTATAAAGCTTATGTCACTCAGTGAAAATGCAGCTTTTTAATGGTGAAATAATTTTTGAAATCGGTCCAGTAGTTTTTGTGTGAAATCATTACAAACAAATATTTCCTCTTTATAATATTATTAGTATAGATATAGATATATTTGAGATATTATTGATAACTCTCTGAAGGGGGATTTTATGACTACACCTGCCAATGGGATAAAATATTGCCAATTATGGATTGGTCATTATAATTTACAACTTAATCTTGCAAACAGTTTTGTTATACCTACCCATCATAACAAATTTTTTCATGGTGGTAGAATCTGAGTGTGAGGATGGTACCTTTGAGTATTTATGTAAGTCAGATAATTCATTTATCGAATAATTGAAGCGGTGACAGCCCATTGGCTACCGAACTCGCCTCAAACCCCAGTGGCAAGAACCAATGACTTTTCTAAGTTATGTGCGATTTAAGAAGTTAAATATCACTTGCTATAACGGTGAAGGACACATCGTGAGGAAACCTGCATGCCTGAGAGTTCTTCAAAATGTTCTCGAAGGCATATGAAGTTTGCCAATCTGCTGGCCAGCGTTGTGGACTAAGGCCTAATCCCTCTCATTCTGAGAGGAGACCCGTGCCCAACAGTAGGGCAAAGGAAGGGTTGTAGTCGATGTGAACAAAGACGCGGGCATCAGTTAGTACCTAAGTGTAGTAACGGATTAAGATTTACTTACTCGATATTCAATTAAACAAAAAGTAACGAAGTTCGTGGTTAAATAAATTAAGTCGGAGCGCTATATCCAATTATGCTTTGCTTAATAATTATTTTACACTAGTGGACGCGCAGCTTCGCTCGCGTGGAATTAGGCATAACAATAGATTCGTTTACACCTAGTAATATTATATAGCCTATTTCACTCAGAGACGATGCAGCTTTCTAATGGTGAAAGAATTTTTGATTTTTTTCGTGAAAACATTACAAACACATCTTTCCTCTTTATAATATTAGTATAGAAGTAAAGACGTACATGTTCAGGGTATAGATAGGGATAGACCTAATATGCTAAAGAGATAACTGTTGACAAAATAAAAGCTTTCAAATCATTTCTTCGTCTGACTTGCCGAATTCTGTAACGGTTTTATTCAGGGTAACAAAATTGTACAATAAGCATCGATATGAAAGACACAGAAAGCTGAGTCTTTGATAAGTAATAAGTAAATCATTCGAACGCTATATTCGATAACGTTTCGTAGTAGGCCCCAGTTTTTTGGTACAGCTTCTATTCGCAGTGAATTAACCTTAAAATGAATTGATCTTTACCTGTGATCTTTGCCACTAACGTCCGTCACGTTAGTCCGACAGAGGTAAAATCAGACCATAAACTGAACAATCAGCGGCCATCTTCATGAGCCGACGGTGTCCTGGATACGGGTCTCACTGTAAGCGCTAAGAGATGCGCGATGCGATCAGCGATATATCATGAAACTAGAATTTAAAACAGGCACGCAGTTTTATCGCTACTGCGTTACATCCGAGACTGACTACGAGAGTGTACGTTCCCTTTTAAATAAAATTACGCAGACGGAGGTGTATGAAATTTGGCACAGTTAAAATTTATATGTTGAAAAAGTGCAGAAAGCTGATGTTTTTTTAAAATATGTATTAGAAATACATTAAATTAATAAAATAAAACATTACACACAGTACTTACCATTGGTTTAACATACATTATACAAAATAATATTGATAACCTTTACCTAATAAAGATGATATGCTATTTGTCATAGCTATGTCACTATGGTAATTTTGTTTGAATTAAGACTGTTTTTATAGAGATACCTGAACAAAGTTAAAACCTAAAATAAAAAAAAATACAATCGAGTTTCCACCACTTAGCGACCACTAGTACCTATTAATTAAAATATCACGTATAGGATCATCCCTTGTTTAGTCTTCGATCACGTTACAAAAAATATGGATACTGCATGTTGAAAATCATTCATCAAAGTATCTACTGCATCTATATATGTATTGTTATTGTCTTCTGTGATCAAGGGTTTAGTATAAAAGACGAATAAACTGGATGCATATTTTTCTAACAGTTCTGCCATATAATTTAAAATTAAATAGGTATTGTAGCGTATGCGGCACCGGACAGTCACGCGTTAGCTGTGAGCAAGTTCGGACGTGCGCTGGACGCATTACCGACTTCACCTATTAAGTGATCAAAGGCGTGTTTTATTTACCCAGTGGACACCACAAACACTACAGGTATCCATAACTGACATTAAATCTGATAATCCAGAATCACAATAACTTCTTCTTCAGTAAAGTCTTATATTTCATACTCTTTTAACGTAAATGGTGAAACCACACCTTAAACAAAGGGTTCAAATTGAGTAACCGCACTATTTATGGCAATGTCATCATCTACAAACAAAACCCATTTACCTAACTTTGAGCTACAAACTTAGTTCAAAGCCTCAATACTGTAATTTGAACTCTACCTGCCAATTTTACGGTTAAATTTTGATTACATATGCAATTTCTAAGTGATTTATTATAGGATCTAGAACGAATTTGTATATCACGGAGGGCGTATTCAGAACTTAAAATTCATTACAAGTTAGGTACAAGAAAGCTGACATTTCAGCTTTAAGTGGTAGGTATATAATTAATATGAATGACTAAACTTTAGTGATGTAATTAGTCCGTTTGAATGGATGTCTCTTAACATCATAGAAATTTAATTCCGGAAAAGACTATGGTCTATTCCACCTCCACACATACACTGCGCTCTGGTCTACTGGTGCAATGTTTTGGATCAGAAATGGAGGAGGTTAGGCAATAACACCACGCTGGCCAAGAGCAGATTGGCAGACTTCACATGCCTTCGAGAACATTATGAACACTAAGGTATTCAGGTTTCCTCATGTCGGTCTCACCACTATTGCAGGTTGCATTTGCGATGCATAGACTTATTATCTCTTTGATCTGCGACGCGCGACTGCTGGATTTGATTCCCAGTTACAATAGTTACTTATTTTGAATTTATTTAGATCGAACACGCAGCGCCAACGCATTTTGTAAGAAACTCTATTAGCGTAGAGAATCAGTAAGCTAGCGTTGAACGTAAGTCCACGCGCATTCGCTAGATGGTGCTAATACCTGGTATATAAGCTAATTTAATTGGTATATAAACGAACACTTGTATTTGTTCTGTGTCTGGATGTTAATATTATCCATATAAGTATATATTTAAAAATATCTATGTATGTATATTAGTCTATGACACCCATATCACAGGCTCGCGCCTACATTGGGGTCAGATAGCCGTGTGTGAGAATGTCCAAATTATTTATAAGATACTAGTGGACGCCTTGGGTTTAGTCATTCACTAACTTCAAAAACGGTAAAGTTTCATACTAACTTTGCACCCCGTTTTACCCCCTTAGGAGGTGAATTTTCAAAAATCCTTTCTCAGTGCTCCCCTACGTTATAAAAGGAACACCTGTGCAAAATTTCAAGTTTCTAACCCTTATAGTTTAGGCCCTGCGTTGATATGTCAGTCAGTCAGTCAGTCAGTCAGTCAGTCAGCTTCTCCTTTTATATATATAAATTTATTTATTTGAACCTCTTGGATCAATCGTAAAAGGCGACTATACAGGGACTTCTGGGGTTGCGGGCGGTGAGAGTGGGAGCTCGAACCGTCCATCTTGTGACCCCGGGAAAGACGACGCTGTTTGTGGCTGTAAAGCGTTGTGTAAACCGGGAAGAGCCCGTCTTGGGCGCAGCGCCGGAGGGTACCGGCGCGTTCTACAAGAGATCCCGGAGCCCTCCTGTAGCGCCGGAGTAGGCCACCGAGCGCTCGCACGACGTTCGGGTACCTACCTTGTCAAGGTTTCCCACTCCATAAATAGTAGTTAAAAAAAAGTAGTAGTTGTAGGCTAGGGTTGCCAAATTTTTTTCGATTCAATATAATACATGTATTGTATTGTATGTATTGACGGTAAGCGGTGACAGCCCAGTGACTATCGAACTCGCCTCTCGCTCCCACTCCGGGTTCAAACCCAAGCGGCACGCACCAGTGAGTAAGTTATGTGCGATTTAAAAAAAAACAAATTTTTGTTAGCTACTTATATGACCTACTAGTCTAGACTTAATGAATACAATTCATTCACTTTGTTTAAAATGCTAGGATCCAACTCATCACGCATTTTCCCAACTTGGATATCAAAGCAAAAAGTCGTGTAAGCCCTTTTGCAGACGAGATGAGCCTAATGACTATTTATGATCTAGAGGTTTGATTCTCGGATGGATGCCGTAGGTACCTACCTACGTGTCTGGTGACTTGCGTAATGATTAGCACTTTAGACGTATATCTTAATCGCTAAGATTAAACCGTCTTGGAAATTAATTTGCTACGAAATATAGCTAGGTGAATATCTAGATTTGTGTGTACAACATTGTAGCGTCCATAGCCCAATGGCTCGAGTCGATTCAATGTGATCGAAAGAGTTAAGCAACAACGGGCACGGTCGGTTTGTGGATGGGTGACCGCTAGTGGCAAAATTTCATGGACGCTACCGTGCATCGGAGGGCACGTAAAGCCGTCGGTCCCGGTTGTTTTCTATGGTGGAAACAGTCGTTAAGCCTTGTCGAAGACCCTCGGGTGGCATGAGAACATTCGACACTGGGTTGGCCACTAACCCCTCCACCAATCCGCATTGGAGCAGCGTGGTGGAGTATGCTCTAGACCTCCCGCAGCTATAACTATGGGGGAGACCCGTGCCCAGCAGTGGGACGTCTATGGGTCGCAGCGATGATCCCTAATCTATATTCAAAAATTTTCGAATCTATCAATGTATGTCTGGATAATTTGCTTATTTATACAAAAGTCAGACATAACTGCACTCCTGCCCATACATTAAAATATGTAAGTTGAGTTTCCCAACTTGTCAAGACTGAAATAGTTATCATAGCGGTGAATTCATCGTTATAACTTGGTTTGCCTTACGAGAGAGACCGGTGCAATCTGCTCGGATGAATAAATTCATTGAATAAGATATCAGCCATTCCATGTATGCTAGATATCTTGGTTCGATTCTGTTAAAGATTGAACCGTGCTATTCGAATAGTAGCGTCCATAGCCCAATGGCTCGGGTCGATTCAATGTGATCGAAAGCGATGTGATTAAGCACCGACGGGCGCGGTCGGTTTGTGGATGGGTGACCGCTAGTGGCAAAATTACATGGACGCTACCGTGCTTCGGAGGGCACGTAAAGCCGTCGGTCCCGGTTGTTTTCAATGTTGGAAACAGTCGTTAAGCCTTGTGGAAGACCTTCGGGTGGCTTGAGAACATTCGACACTGGGTTGGCCACTAACCCCTCCACCAATCCGCATTGGAGCAGCGTGGTGGAGTATGCTCTAGACCTCCCGCAGCTATAACTATGGGGGAGACCCGTGCCCAGCAGTGGGACGTCTATGGGTCGCAGCGATAGATATTGTAGAAAAGGTCTGTCAATTTTGATGAGCCCATTCAATGGCATGTACTTATCCGGAGTACGATAACGTTACAAATGCAAAATATACAGTGCGGAACCCTAAAACATTATCATTGCCATCAATGCTCTACTATCATATTTGATTAATAAATAGATATTTGTAACAGCTGTTTTTACAAGATGTTTTCTGTTTTTATCTTCGTACCCCGAAGTTATTTGTAAAACAATGAATTCAATCGTAACTGAAATAAAATCTTTTCGTGTACTGATGTCGTGATTAGAAGTGCAAAATAAAAATAATTCAAATTGAATCACTTCGTGAGAATAAAGAAGATACAATCAATTACTTCTAGATGATAATCATCAGAAATTTAGCATACGTAATAAATATCTTGTTATCTTTAATTAAGCGGTGACAGCCCAGTGGCTATCGAACTCGCCTCTCACTCGAGCGGGTTCAAACCTGAGCGGCACGCACCAATGACTTTTCTAAGTTATGTGCAATTTATATGAAATTAAATGTCACTTGCTGTAACGTTAAAGGGCACATCGTGAGGAAAAATGCATGCCTGAGAATTCTTCAAAATTTTCTCAAACGGTCTCAACTCATGTGGTCCTTCGACTGTTACACCGAATTAATTTTATTGTATACTTAAATAACTTAAAAAAAATTCATTACTTACTGCATAGCGTTATTATTCTATAGCTAGAGTATCACCACTAGTAAAACCCAGTTTTTTTTCAGCTGAGGTTTACAACCTTGGTTGATATGTGTCATGACAAAATGCCTATACCATAAATGTAGTGCATAAATAAAGTGGAGCTTCATTATCCAACTATGTGTAGACAACTCATAAATCATTTAATTATTAACCAATTAATTGTTAATTATCATGCCTTGAATCTCACACGAATAGTCCTCGCTGTAATTATATGCTAAGCTTTTACGAGCTAGGAGTTCTTGTTGCTAATTTTGAATTCTTTGGATTATCTACAACTTACTACTCTGTTGATAGATAGGCTGACATTTAAAGTCCACTGCTAGACATAGGCCTCCTTCAAGTACTCCAGATCATCTGCATTTATGCTGCAACTCTTTTGAATGTAATGGTTTCCCGCTTTTTTTTTATTTTTATTTTTTATGGATACAAGATAGCAAACGAGCTTGCAGCACCACCCATCCGCTGCAGCCCATGACAACTGTGACTGACTTTGAACAAGACTCAATTAGGGACTGGGATGGTTAGTCCAGTTAGCTGAGAGAGTTAACTAGAACATTAGTTTGTCAGTTCGTTAGTAGGTATGAGGACTGGGGACTGTTAGTGATAGTTAGTCCTGTTAGTTGGTGTTAGTAATAGTCCAGTTAGTACATGTTAGTAGGAGTCTCGTTCTAAGTCAGTCACAGACGTGTTGCTACCCTTGCGGACTAAGATGGTCGCCTCTAAAGAAGTGTAACCGGAAACCACAGTTTTCCAACCGGACCATAATTGCTTTAAAAACAATTATTACACGGCAGAAATGGTACTAGGTCGGGCGGTGGTACTGCCCCGGGCGAACTCTATATGGAACCAATTAGGTTTCATATAAAATCTTTTTGGTTCCCTAAAGGGCGGCCAATACTCCGTTTTCCTTCAGTCAAGGACTTGCCTAACCCATCGGTTATCACTCCATCCAGCGACTAGGCCCATTGCCAATTCAGTACGATAACTCTTCGAGCTATGTAGATTACTTCAGTCGTCTACACCGTAGATTCTACACATTTCATCATTACGAATCCGGAATACCACTCGTAGCGAAACCTCTCTCCATAGCGCGCTAAGCGACTTTGAGCTTACGAATGAGACCAACGGTTACTCTCAATCAGTTGTGCAGTCCGTGGTTTAGGTATATGTAGACTTTTGTCACGGTAGTAATCTTTTTTGCGGCACAGTACACTGCATCTACGTATCCCACAGATAACTTTCCAATTGATTCAGCACACAACACATTGTGTGGAAAAAATTCCAGGATATCAAACTTCAAAAAAGATGGCATAATATTTCACCGGTAGGTAAATAGTATTGTATTATTTACTTTTCTAATTTTGTAATTAGGAGTTCAACTTATACAGGTTGGTTAATGACGCGCGTTGATGTCTTTTTTTCTGCGTACGGTGTAGCTAGGGCATTCCTTTTGACTTCCACCGCTTGAAGTCAAAAAGTAAAAGTAAAGTTTGCAAGTATGCAAAAATTACATTATTTTTATTTTTATTATTATTAAACCCCTTGATGTTTATTTTTCAAGGACCGTAATTAAATTATATATTCTTCTATCAAATTCTTTTATTCTCTTCTTTATATTCTTATCAAAAATTAAAGTAAATATTGAAATTTATTTTGATATGTTATAAAGTAGTAAGTAGTAAGTATTTCTTTTCTTGACAACAATGCTAACGCTTTAAGTGTATCCTGTAGATAATTATTGTTGTGTATATTTTTGTAATACTGTTCTGTGCTTTAGTGTCGAATAATAACATATTTTGTGTTGTTTTGATACAAGTGATTGTTCGCAAAGTTTATCTTTAAAAATGAAAGAATGGAGTAACATTGCTTTACAGTTTATTTGTTATATTTCATATTTACAATCTTTATAAACTATAATCGTTGTACATCGCTTATTACATCATTGCCGTCTTACATTCTATTACTGTCCATTTGATCGCCGCGTAAAAACTTACAATAGGTACCTTTGGAATAAGCATACGAATGACCATAATCGGCAACGGACGATCTTAAAGATTTAAATGAAAAAAGAAAAAGATTAAAATTTGAATTACCGTCAAAATGGCGGGACATTCGTATTCTTATTTCAAATGAGCATTACATAACCTTAAACTAAATATTTATTTAAACAGATAAAAGACAGAGAGACTGTACTGTTACTTTGAGATCATTAATGAAGAAACGGAAAATGATGAAGAGATTTCAATAAAAAGTAATGAGTATTTATATACGGTTTTCTCGACAGTGTACTTAAACGTAGATACACCTCCGAGCAAGCGAGAATCAGTACGAGCATAGCGTATATCGTTGGCTTACAGAAGTCTATAAATAAATGAGGATTCGTGACAATGAAAGAAATCAATGATACAAAAAAATCACAGATACAGCTTGGTCAGCTAGCCAATAGGCGCCTTCGAATTTCGAACACAACTATTCAAATTTTAAAAGACTCAATTAATTTCTTTCTTTTATCATTTCTAGTATCGGTAGCCAGATTGCGCGTTGAAGTTCCCGCTTCCTGAGCCACGGGGGCCGGCGTTGGGGGCGAGGTACTGTCGGGAGGCGCCGTTGCCGCTGCCGCCGAAGCCGCGGTTGCCAGCACCGCCAGCCCCGCCGTAACCACCGGCTCCAGCGCCGCTGTAACCGCCAGCCCCAGCGCCGCCGTAACCACCGGCGCCAGCCCCAGCGCCACCGTAACCGCCAGCGCCCGCGCCTGCGCCCTCACCCTTGTAGGTTCCTGGAAACAAAGAATATTATGATGATGTGGTTCACCGACTCTGTGAAGAAGACCAGTAGGGTAGACTGAGTACTTCACGAGCCCGTTGGTGCAATCGTTAGTGACCCTGCCTGTTGCGCCAGGGGTCGTGGTTTCGAATCCCACTCAGGACAAATATTCGTGTGACGAACACTTGTATTTGTTCTGTGTCTGGATGTTAATATTATCTATTTAAATATGTATTTAAAAAATATCTATGTATGTATATCAGTCTCTGAAACCCATGTTACAGGCTCGCGACTACTTTGGGGTCAGATGGCCATGTGTGAGAATGTCCAAGATATTTATTTATTTATTATTCAATTTACTCTCGACTATTTATCCACTAAAACCGAAGTATAATATTTCTGTCAGTTTCAGTCTCTCAAGTTATCACGGGAAATCCTAAGAATGATGTGATTTTTCATCTTTACAGAAGTATAATCAGGCAAAAATGTATGTGGAAAATAACCATGAACTCTTCAAACTAATGATCATATTGTAGATAAGTAATATGATGATTTACTGAGCTCAGCAGCTCACTTCTTTGAAGTACGATTGACCTATCCGCCTACGGTTGAGACATTAACACCTGATTTTAAAATGGAAGATCCTAGAACGAGTCCTTTCCGACGAGACGATTTAGCGCTAAACCTTTTACGGTTTAACTAAATCTAAAGGTCTAGTTTTAAATGTCAAGCCTCAGTATTACTTTCAAATAGATATCATGCTCTGTATTCTAGAGTGTTTCTACAAAGCGTTCATAGTATGCATAGGGTAGCTAGTTAAAAAAAGCTTGGTGCGACCAGGAAATGAATCGACGCTAGTGTCAATATCTATATTCTAAGGCATATATTAGTTGTTTTAATCGATGATTGGTAAATCTATATATATAAAAGGAGAAGCTGACTGACTGACTAACTGACTGACTGACATATCAACGCAGGGCCTAAACTATAAGGGTTAGAAACTTGAAATTTTGCACAGGGGTTCCTTTGGAAAGGATTTTTTAAAATTCATCCCCTTAGGGGGTAAAACGGGGGTGCAAAGTTAGTATAGAACTTTGCCGTTTTTGAAGTCAAGTGGCGTCAATGGGTCTAATTCTACGCGAGCGAAGCTGCTGGCGTCCACAGGTTATCTATACATCAGAACATCTGACTAATAATGGAGATGACTGTGAAAATTGGCAATTTTTTAATAGCGACGTATGAAGCGCAATGAGCAGCAAAATCCATTTGTAATAAGCCATTTCATAGCTTATTGTAAGCTGACCTTTGGCTTGAATTATAGTAACTAGTGGGGCGGTAATAAGATTTTCAATTACGATTACCAAATAATTTGTGGTCGTGACGCCATCCGGGCACGCACATCTGCATTGTTGAGGTTCAATAAATGAGGCCACGAAATCAGCGACGTCCTATGTAAATATAACGACATTTAAACTAATTATATTGCGAATTTTTGATCATCATATATCTATGATCTACCATTGAAGTTTTAAAGGCATAAAGAGATGAAAGATTTAAGAATTTAATGTTACCGTTTCTTTAAAGGGATAAGGTGCTTCAATAACGGAATTTTACCAACGCAATTCCCGCTAATATTAAGATATCAGGCAAGATTTTAGTCATGTAATAGAACAACTGGGACAAGGCGACATTTACTGGTCCATTACATAAAATCATATTCTTTTAGAGACTACTTTGTTTTTTCTTTGACTTTAAACTCTGTCGGAAAATATTATAAAATTGTATCGTATTTTAAGTGATTATTTTTGTTAATCTTTTGGGAAATTACAATAATTTAAACCGTAAACCATATATTAAAAGTTTTTTAATCCACATCTACTCGTACCAAGGGTATTGTTAAAGTTTTATTACTTGTATAATTTATTTTTATATCTTAGGTAACCAAATTTCGTAGGTTGTATAAATACGTCGTATAAACACACATTTTACTAATAAACAACTATGAATACTAAAGTAATACCTACTGCACGTGCGTCGAAATATTTTTCAACCTGCTTGTTTCGTGGCCACACCCTAACCGTACCATCCGAAAGCACCAAGGCCGCTCGGTCTAACCGACACCTGACCTTTAGCTTTTTGCTCCACATAACGACCACTGCACGCTGATTACGCAGTTCATTACTTAGACCACATTAGTGGGTCCATCAGACCTCACAAGTACATACCTACTCAGAACCTTTGGTAGTAACGCATTAGCGGGTTAATTATTTTATGGAGAGCAAAGGAACATGCAGCGAACATTCACTGCTCGTAACGACTGTAACAGACCCTGAACAAGTCTCAAACTTTCGTCCTCAAACCAACCTAACCTCAACTCCTCTCAGAATGGGAGGGATTAGCTGGTTTGGCCACGCTGGCCAAGTGCAGATTGGCAGACTTCACGTGCCTTCAAGAACATTATGAAGAACTCTCAGGCATGCAGGTCTCCTCACAATATGTCTTTCACCATTACAGCAGGTGACATTTAATTTCTTAAATCGCACATAACTTAGAAAAATCATTGGTGCGTGCCGCTTGGGTTTGAACCCGGAGAGGCGAGTTCGATAATCACTGGGCTGCCACAGTGACCATCATTGCAATAGAGTTCCGAAACCAATCCTTGCAATCACATACATGATTGACTCATCAGCATGGAATCGTGTCAAAACGCCTGTCAGTTTACTAACATAACATTACACAGAACAAATCTCATTACATGCATTTCAATGTTACATGCAGTATCTATAAATAATAGAATTGTCTAGATATTACGCCTACATAACTCGAATGTATAAGTTATAGCGTAGTGAGTTATTAAAGACACGAGAAGAGAGAGAGAAATACCGACATACCATCATGTATATCCCCGAAGGGGGTAGAGGTATCTCATTCCAGACTCTACTGGGAATTAGAAGTTAGGAAACACTGAGACAATAATTTAAATTATTAAGGCTAGTGACACACGGTGGGTAAAAAGGTTGTTCGTACAGCCTCCAATACTCCAATTTCTTTGGTACAGTTCTCTGATTAAAATCAAGACACATCTATCTACTTCTTTGGTCTATGATCTTGAAACACGATGTAACATAAAAAAAGGTCTTGTCTGAAATATTATATAAACTAGATTTGCTTGTTGATATTGCCAGTCATCGACAACATAGAAAACTTAATTATGAAAGACGATTTATCCTTAGCATTTATACTAATTTTTTGTCAGATACTGTACTGTTAAAAATGTAATTCTTGTCTTCATGTCTTTGTAATTTAATCGATAAACATATTCGGTTTTAGGATATTTTGGATGAAAACTGTTGAATAACTTTTAACTTTGTTGACTGTGGATTATATAATTATTTACTTATCTAACAAAGTGGGTCAGGCTGTAATGTTAGATTTAAGTTTGTGTGTATTAAATAAATCAAATAAAAAAACTAAATCAGCTTGTTTCAAGCCGAGACATGACAACATATCAAGTCATTCTATAGTTCTATAATTTTGAACTAAAGTTTGTCAAACTCAAAGATCTTTTAAAATAATTGCGTTTAGAAACAATAATTATCGTTAGGTAGCTACAGAACAAAATGGTTGTCCAACGACAATTTACAGCATTAACTTCAAACAATAAAAGTAACATATTACGTCACATTCTTTTAATCATTGCCCGCCTAATTATACAATTTGTTTTCGCGTGACAAAATCAGTTCCCATACATATGGGAAACTTGAGAAACGAGAAACAAAGGCGGGGCATTATGGGGCGAGATAGTAGATAAATTATTATCTGCATCACCTATTTACATATTTCTCTATGGGTTACAACCATGGAGGTTAAAGAGAAAGGGAGCGATCACTGTAGAAAATTGTGTCCAAAAATATGGACAAAATAAGTTGTGCGCTAATATAAAATCCATACTAATATTATAAATGCGAAAGTAACTCTGTCTGTCTGTCTCGCTTTCACGCGAAAACTACTGAACCGATTTAAATGAAATTTGGTATACAGATAGTCTAGAGCCTGAGAAAGGACATAGGCTACTGTTTAATTGGTAAAAAGTGTTGTTAAGGCTTGAAAAGGGGGATGAAAGGTTGAATGAAAGTATTGTCATTTTCAGAACTAGAAGCATAAAATTTATATTTTAGGCTGTTGATTAGATATAAATAAATATGGCATTCCAAGTTTGTAAAAATGTTACCCTTAAGGGTGTAAAATAAACATAGAGGAACACATTTACGTTTACATTTAAGTTAACGCGTTAAGAAGAATCTATTATTATGTTTAATTCCATGCGAGCGAAGCTGCGGGCGTCCACTATTTTTAGGGACAGGCAATGCTTTCGTATGCTATTGTTTTGTTTATGCACGTCGTTCGTTCTCGTGGTTCCATGGTTACAACAAACGCTTAAAGTGACACAGTGACACTTAAAGAAACTGTCAGAGTAAGGACCGTATGCCTGGTTGTTTTGTAAAATTACAAGCTACTTTGAAATCTAATGAAAATTGGAATTTATGAACATCACCAATACGGTAGTAATTAAAACGTCTCATATATCAAATTAGATTATAGCTTTCCGTATAGACCAACAGAATGGTAACCGCTGTAATCCACCAGCTACGACCAGTGAGTCTTAGCACAATGCCAATAATACAATAGCCCAACAGTACTGTTGGGCACGGGTCTCCTCCACAGCTATAGCTGCCACCAAGCTGCCCCAATACAAATTGGTTAAACGCTCCAGACATAAAAATCCTTTTATTAACTGAAGTCACTACCTACCAATTCCTAATTTTGGGGAGAAAAGACTGCTTTAAAAATCACAAATTTAGGCATTTAACATAAATTCCTAAGCAATACTTAGTTAATCGTAGCAAGTATTGCTGAGCTGAAGGGCCTGGAGTTCGATTCCCAGGTAGGACAAAGTGTAATTGGGTTTCTGTAACTAGAAATTCCTAATTACTACTACTAATTACTATTAGGAATTTCTTACTATTATGCTCAAAGTTAAAAATTGTGCCTGATGTATGGCAAAATGCTGATCACGCATTGGACCGTAACTGGACCGAAATTAGACCGAAACTGATGAAAAGTGGGTGTATTACACGCTTCTGCCAACCCCTTAGGGTAAACACAGGCGTTAGAATGTTATACGCTGCGATAACATACGATACAAAATAAAATAATAAGAATATAGTAAATTCAGTTTTAAGTGGTTACTATCTTATCTTGAGACGTCATTTAACTTGTGTAATTGTGAGGAATTTTCGCGTGTAATACGAGCGGATATATCAGCGGTTCATTCAATAATATTATCATTGTATTATTATAATAATAATATTATTATAATAAAATCATATATGGCAGGCAATTTTGGCCCATAATAATACTCGTACAGTCTCATAAACTAAGTTAGTGTGCATTTTCATTTTTAGGTTATGTCACAATATGACTAATATTAATTGCTGATTATTTGAATACTACATCACACAGGCTTACATTATTCATGCCTGCTGCACGAAATAAGCCTTATGCAAATAAGTCTGTGGGCTATAATTTGAAAGTGAAGTGAGCGCATCTATCTAGGTACTAGAATTGGGTTATGGACAGAGAGACGAACATACCGCATGTATTTTTGGTGTGGTCTAACATTATATTTTTGTGCAAGTTCTACGACTGTACGCTTGTACACTGTGACAACTGTACCCACGCTTAAAGTCAACATTTTTGCAATGGTACAAAAATAGTTGTTAAAAATGTTGTGATTAGCTTAGGTTATCTACATAGGCCTATAGCTCGCGTTGATTCATGTGATCGATAGAGTTAAGCTACGACGGGCGCGGTCGATTTGGGGTGATCGCAGTGGCAAAATTTTCATCGGCGCTAATGCACGTTAAGCCGTCGGTCCCGGTTGTTTTCAATGGTAAAAACGATGGCTAAGCGAAGACCTTCGAGTGACTAGAGAACATTAGACACTGGGTTGGCCACTAACCTCTCCACCAATCCGCATTAGAGCAGTGTGGCGGAGCATGCTCTAGAACTCCCGTAGCTGTGTCTGTGAGACCCTACCTTTAGCGGCCCAATGAAAAACGTTTGAAAACACATACGGTGAATTTAAAAAACCTATGGCTTCATTATTTGAATTTCGACTTTTCAAGGATTCTAACCAATTTGATTCTAACTAACTTCATATACTAACAGATGTATATCGTAGACGTATGCTGTTGGGAAAGCTATATATACTTTTCACATAAAAACAATAAACTGACTCAATCTAACTTCAAGAGAGCAATCTCTGCGCAAAATTTACTGTAAATTTACCAAAAGCTTCACAAGAGATTAGCCTAACAATTAGTTACGACACGGGTCGCTCACCCCACCCCGAGCGAAGCCGCGGGTGGCCGCTATAGTTTCATAATTTCCCTTTAAATGTTAGTCCATAGCACTTTCGCTTCCCTAAGGCCGGAATGGTATTACGAAGCTAAGCGCAGTGCACACCGTTATGAGCCCGTGCATAAACTTCATTGCATGCTATACAGATTGCGCAGCAAAGTTCTAATTTATTTGATTTTTTGCTTTGTTTATAACTCTTAGAATAGAATCGAATACCTTCGAATACCTTCGGGTGGCTTGAGAACATTCGACATTGGGTTGGCCACTAACCTCTCCACCAATCCGCATTAAAGCTGCATGGTGGAGTATTCTCTAGACCTCACGCAGATTTGTCTTGCCCAGCAGTGGGTTTGTGGGCAGCAGCACGTGCTTCAGCGCTTCGTGGTTAGTTTTAAAAAACATTGAAACTCTAACATTTCTTAATTTGTATTCGCGCCTCAGTTAAAGCTTAAGTCACCATTTCTCACGCCATTTGTCCAATCTCACCATCCGACGACAGTTTCTAGTCGTGTAAGGGAACGTGTTCCTCCCAACAACCGTTCAAATCAGGATTCTTAACCTTTTATGAAGGATGTGAGCGAATCGTGTACGCCACGCCTTAAGCAGAGCGCGCTGGTCACGACTTAGCCTATATAGTGATATGCCATAGTTAGGTAATATTTGACGTCCTTTTCCGAATGGAATGCTTTTTAAAAGCTTTTATTTAACTTCACACGTATGTATCTTGTAACTCGTATGTCCTGGAATCTTGCAATCAATATTTCACCCACTTCCACTGAAGCTATCGAGCTGAAATTTGGCACACATATTTGGTTCCGATGACAATGCATGAAAATAAAATAAAAAGTTTTAAAAAGCTTTTATAAAAAAAAAATTATATTCGCAACCCATAGACGTCCCACTGCTGGGCACGGGTCTCCCCCGCAGACACGGCTGCGGGATGTCTAGAGCATACTCCACCACGCTGTTCCAATGCGGATTGGAGGAGAATTTAGGGGCAGGTCCTCTGAGGGAAACCAGTTGCAAGTCTATAGGTTGTACAAAATTGTAACAAAAAATATTTGTTGCCTAGTTTGCAAATTTGTACCAGAATTTTTATGAAATAGAACAAGAACTGAATCTTTGAAATTGTGATAAAAATACAACCTAGGTACAATTTAATTTAGTTATTTTAGATTTACACGCTAAAGCGAATAAACAGTTCTGTCCTACATTTAAAGTCGGCCATGAAAATTACATGTTTTTCTCAAGCCAACTCTAAAAGTTATAGATTCATTTTTTTAAATATTTTTAGCGGCAAATTTTTACTTTAATTATTGGGACTGTTGTTTAATACACATTATTTGTGTTAATTATGTTTTGCTTAACTCCAAGTTACACTACAATCTGCACCTCTATTTAGCTATATCCAACATTAATGCAAGAACTGGATTACTTGCGGCAGTAAAACGGTTAGACAATTAAACTATGACCTATGCGCTTCCAGCGGCGTGCAATAGTTTGTCGGAGCGAGGGAACAATGTAACAAGAATGTCGGAGTTACTCACTGTTACACTGTTACACTGTTACAGTAACTGGAAATGTATGTAAATGTAGCTTCGAGTATTTGCATATGTAATCACGTGAAGGAAATAGTGTTTTGAATGAGTTACTGCCGTGTTACGAAGCCGTGGCGTAGTAGTGATACCGGTGACCCTGATTGCTGATCCACGGGTCTAGGTTCGGACCCCGGCTGAGGTAAATACTTCTAGAAAAAAATCGCATGTCCAGTTGTGTTATTTCCTGTGTGTAGGTTCGAATACCGGCTAAGGCAAATATTTCTAGCAAAATTTCGCGTGTTAAATTGTGTTCTTTCCTGTGTGTGTTCGCCACTTGTCAGGCCTACGGAAGGGTGTGTGTGAATTTATCCACAATCAATAATTTTACGCGTTCACAAATAAATGAAGAATTTAATTATTTTAATGATGATCTACAGGACTTTTACTTCGAGTTTAAATAATGAACTAAAACACATTTTTAATTTATATTAGTGCCAGTTCCACCAATGAATCCCCACAGACGAATTTATAAATTTCCCAAACACATATGACAAGAAATATCAACATTTCGACACATTCGAGTAACAGAATGAGCTGTAAGAGTTTACGAGAATATAATCTGCCGCCCTCAACCTAGAGTGTACTCACAAGTTCTAGATACTGTGGTATGTAGCATAATTATCGATGCTACTGGCGAGTGCGAGCTCTAATGCAAGAGAGCGCATCTCGTCATGACAGGCCCGTTGGCGCAATCGGCAGTGACCCTGTTTGTTGCGCCAGGGATCGTGGGTTCGAATCCCGCTCAGGACAAATATTCGTGTGACGAACACTTGTATTTGTTCTGTGTCTGGATGTTAATATTATTTAAGTATGTATTTAAAAATATCTATGTGTATATATAAGTCTCTGACACCCATATTACAGGCTCGCGTCTACTTTGCGGTCAGATGGCCGTGTGTGAGAATGTCCAAGATATTTATTTATTTATTATTATTTATTATCTAAGTCATATATAGACAGGCTCATCTGGTAGGGTTAGATAGTCATTTATTATAAGGAATTGAAGGAAAACCCTGGAACTTTGCCAGCCTTGTTGGATTATATCGTGAAACTTTTTAGGGGTCAGCTGTGTAAGCTTGAGCTGATTTCGCTGAACGTTTTGGATATGCTCTTGACTGGTATTTTTAGTTTTAAAAGAGTATGTAAGTTTGACAATCCAAATTCAAATTCCGATATTTTGGATTGAATTTGCGAGTCCATTTTTACATTACTTATTTCTTCGGTAAAATAAACACACGACTACATCATGAACTCCAAAACACCAATCTCAGGTTCGATTTCCATTGTAGCGACATTAACTTATCGTTCAATCATTAACATTTGTTTCGTCTTGATAACAGGAATAACATAGCACATCTCTTCATATGCAAGCCTGTATTATTCATCGTGGTGAAAGATGACCTAGATCCTACTGTGTTACCTGGGCATAACTCACCCCAAAAGCGAACCACATTCAAAGGATGACCATTTCAGATTTATTCAAATGTATGCATGGTTAATACCCATATACTCGTATCATTTCTCAAATAGTAATAATGGAGCCTAATGTATTGATGATGCCAGACTAAGTTAATCGACCGCTCATTATCTAGACTTCGTGCTAATTCCTATTGCAAAAACTAAAGTGATGGTAGCTCCACATTTTGCAATGTATGTGCAAGAGGACATTTCAGTTTTTATAAACATATTTTAACCGATTTACGTATACATGATTGTACCCAGCTCTAGGCTATGTAAAGTATCAAATTATTTTATGGGTAACTGTGTTCGCTTCTATAATGAAAAATTTAAATTTAAAAACCATCCATGAACATATTTTCCAGATAAAATGTATGTCATGTGGATAACATTTGCTTGTATGTTTTCCACCTATCAATGTTTACAATGTTATCAAGTAAAGGCCCTGAAACAATAAACATGCAAACATCCAGGGAACATATTTCTAGGATGAAAAGTTTTTTAAACACGTGTAGCAAGATTCATTTAAATCCGTTCAATTGTTTGCGCGACTGATCAAAATTAAGTTTACCCCCTTATTTTAACCACTTAGGGGTGGAATACAATAAAATCATTTTATCTAACATAAAATTCCCGGCAGCAGTTTAGTGTATTATTAATATTATCAATGCAGTGAGCATACATTTCTGATAACAATTCCTTATGAATGACCCGTTGGCGCAATCGGTAGTGCCTTCAGTTCTGCGTCGGGGGTTTTGGGGTCGAATCCCACTCAGGATTTCTCGATAAAATATCAAATATCCAAGTCCATGAACCTCGTTCTATAATGATCATACGCCTGCCACAATCATTACAAGAATTAGTTGCAGCTCATTTTCGATTATTCACGTCAATTTTTACGTCAATTTAAAACGATCTGAATATGTCTGTTTAAGCTGTAATTTTGATGTGTTTGTTAAATTCCAATAAATTACCTATCTACTACTATATGAAATGTGCAATACCATCAAATTAGGTTTGTTTTTTGTTTGAGTAATAACTTGCATGATCTGAGATCTACACGTGTTCATGGGTGTTACTCTTGGTGTGACTAAGCTCGAAAATAATGACTGAATGACTCACCATCGTCAATGATGCCAGCAGCCTCGTCCCTCGCGTTTTGCTCCAGAGACTTCAGGATCTCCTCCGGGATGGGGGGAGGCGTGGGCAGGTGGGCACCACGGGGCTGGAAGCCGTTCTCATCAGCCGTGTACTGGATGCTGTAGTCCTGGCCATCATCGCCCTTGTACGAGAAGCTGCCTTGGGACTGGACACCGTTGGTCGCAACCCCGGAAGCGTCGGCCTTGATACCGTTGGACGTCTCGAAGTCGTAAGAGAATCCTTCGGCGGTGACTTCAGAGTTCAGTTTCAGGATTTGAGCGTTGGCGTCGGCAGAGTTGCTGCGTCCAGCGCCGCCAGCGTTGTAGCCGCCGCCGCCGCCACGACCGAAGCCCCCGGCACCCCCGGCGCCGCCACCGAAGCCCCCAGCCGCGGGGCCCCCGAAACCTCCGGCAGCGGGGCCCCCGAAGCCAGGGCCGGAGCCGGCGCCGTAGCCAGCGCCCGCACCGCCTCTAGGAGGTAGGTACGCGTTGTCCAAGCGGGCTGCAGAGCAGACACCGATCACAGCGGCTACGATAAACTGAAACAAGCAGATTATTTTATTGTTAGCTAAGTTGTTGAATGCGGAATGTGAAATGCGGAGTGTGAATTAAATCGAAAAATTAAGAAAGTAAGGGCCAAACATGTGGAACGATGACATAAAGATGGCAGCGGAAAATCTTCGTACAGCAGTGGGCTTTTGAATGACTGATGGAAGAGATAGATGGATGGAATTACCAGTTGACCAGTTGTATGGTGTTTTCGTACGGATTAGAGAAGACTCCTTGGGTTTCATAGAGTCCATTACAGTTTATTGCTAGCAAAATCTAATTGGGTAATCTTTCAGGATACTTTAATCATAACTGTTTAGTATTCGTAGTTTCAGAGCTACCATGTGATCCTACATATCTGTCTTGATTAATTCAGTTAGATTTTAGGTCACGAGTTTCATATTTTAACGATTTTTCCAGCATGTTCAATTTATATCGTGCAGTGATTTAATACAGAGATCTCAGTAGGTACTCCCAAGCGTGACTTCTATGAGTAATCTGTTCAAGATAGATGACCTGATATAAAAATTATTACACCTGATCTAAGTATGGCAGGCTAATTGGCTGTCCGTTGTTTAATCGGTTGCTTCGAAAATGATTATTTGAAAAGTGATTGATTGACTGTGTGCTCGGATCATTGGTCTACTGCAAATAGTCGGGTCATTTGTGCTAAGAGCCATTAATTATTGTACGTTAATTAAAGATTATACAGTTGGGATATGTAATTGAGCTTACGAGAATTTGAGTATGCAATCGCATCCTTACCGATATTAATCGATAAAATTGACAAAAGAAAATTGCAAAACACAATTAAGATATTTCAGTTGACTTTTCAGTTTAGTTTTTAAAAATAATGTTTGTTTTACGGTAGATGATATAGAAAGGAATTGCTTGCAGTAACATGTTTTTTTCACTGGATAATTGTGTGAATTTAATGAACGACTATTGAAGGAGGTCCTTTGGAATGTAGACAAATCTGAATTTATCGAGGATATGGTTATCATCCTACATGAAATGGTTGAAGCTAGAAGGTTGAAGTTAAAATAATCTGCCCTTAATGTACTCGTATGCATTTTATGTATTGTAGACTAGTACTTTGGAATGATTATTTGTATAGGAAAGATTAAGAAAATTATTCTTCCTTGGTTCAATGTTTGGACATTTTCGCCACGGGTTTAGCCCTTAGAATTTAACATTAAAACTGTCTTTCTAATAATCATTTAGTATTTGGAAATATAACGCGACTATGTATACATAAAACATTGATATTTCATTTATAGTCCTTTTGAGTTAAAATTAATGTTTCTTACTTTAATATTACTGTGAAATACCAATAATAATTAAGCTATTTATCTACATTTTGAAATGGCTCGATTTATTTTTAAATAAAAACAGTCAACCGATCCGACAAACCGTCTTACCTACTCCTAGAGTTATAACTAATAGTAAAACCACTTACCAGTTTCATGTTTCGGTATTTTAAGGTTTTAAATCTAGTATCTAGCTAGTGATGCGCTGTACGCTCGCTGTGAACTGTGCTGGGTCGAGGCACACTGATGGTTATATAGCTCCCATCACTGCGCTGAAAAAGGTATCACGGTCGCGGACACACATTTCAATCCACTGTCTCAGAGGGCCTATCTATCGAAAGGTGATTCCTTGTGACGTATTAATAACGTATGGCATAATTGTATGAACTCATTTCCTTTTCAATTAGCTTTTTAGTTTATCTATTTATATATATAAAAGGAGAAGGTGACTGACTGACTAACTGACTGACATATCAAGGCAGGGCCTAAGCTATAAGGGTTAGAAACTTGAAATTTTGCGCAGGGGTTCCTTTTATAACGTAGGGGAGCACTAAGAAAGGATTTTATAAAATTCATCCCCTAAGGGGGTAAAACGGGGGTGCAAAGTTAGTATGAAACTTTGCCGTTTTTGAAGTCAAGTGGGCAACCCGAACGCGGGCAGACGTCGAATTCTACGCGAGCGAAGCTGCAGGCGTCCACTAGTATTCATAATAATATATTATGTTGAGTTGAAGTTGTGTCATAGGAAACAGATTGAACTAACTTTCATGGAACAGGTGTTTATTGAAATATTTTTACAATAATTACAAATTCATTGTAGCGTCCATAGCGTCGATTCAATGTGATCTAAAGAGTTAAGCAACGACGGGTGCGGTCGGTTTTGTGGATAGGTGACCGCTATGAGATCATGTAAAGCCGTCGGTCCCAATTGTTTCCAATGGTGGAAACAGTCGTTAAGCCTTATCGTAGGCCTTCGGGTGGCTTAAGAACATTCGAAACTGGGTTGGCCACTAACCCGTCCACCAATCCGCATTGGAGCAGCGTGGTGTAGTATGCTCTAGACGTCCCGCAACTGTGTCTGTGGGGGAGACCCGTGCCCAGCAGTGGTACGTCTAAACGTGGTACGTCTTCTAAACTTCTGAATCCAGCTGTTTAGCGTCATCTTCAGGTCGTCTGTCCACCTTGTCGAATGGCGGCCTGTGCACCTTTTCGTGGTCTCGACAACAATACTTATACATATTAGCGCACATAATACGAGTGAATAAAGCGCTTAAAGACTGCGCTGATTAGTAATGACTAACCGTATCCGATACTATGATATCAGCAGGTGACTGACCGCTAGCTAGCCATAGACACAGACACAGCTGCGGGAGGTCTAGAGCATACTCCACAACGCTGCTCCAATGCGGATTGGTGGATGGATTACCAGAGGGCCAATACAGTGTCGAATTTTCTCAAGCTACCAGAAGGTATTCGACAAGGCCTCTCGATTTGAACAATTGAAACAACCGGGACCGACGGCTTAGCGCTCTCCGAAGCACAGAAGCGCCCATGAAATTTTGCCACTAGCGGTGACCCGTCCAGAAACCGACCGCGCCCGTCGTTGTTTAACTCAGTCGATCTTAATATAGTATCGATAAACTAAATTTTTCACAGATCACTCACAAATGACTTTGACAGGCCCGTTGGCGTAATCGGTAGTGACCCTGCCTGTTGCGCCAGGGGTCGTGGGTTCGAATCCCGCTCAAGACAAATATTCGTGTAACGAACACTTGTATTTGTTCTGTATCTGGATGCTAATAGTATCTATTTATGTATGTATTTAAAAATATCTATGTATGTATATCAGTCTCTGACATCCATAGTACAGGCTCGCGCCTACTTTGGGTTCAGATGGCCGTGTGTGAGAATGTCCAAGATATTATTATTTATAATTATTTACATAGTGATTGACATGTAGGAATACTATGCTTATAGTTCATAATATAACATCACGCCTCTATTTCCCCGAAGGGTAGGCAGAGGTGTGCATGCACCCGCGTATCACCAAAAATATCCCATGTAGAAGGTGATGAGCCTATTGCCATACACTGGGCTGAGATCCAGCCTCCGAGATGCATGTTTCCGAGTTTCATGTTAGGAATACCTATTAGTTTTTGCCTGACTCGGGGATTGAACCCAGGACAGAGGTCCTGGGTTCAGAGGCTAGGCTAGAGAGCCTAGCAGTCGTGGTCACAACCACTACTGAACCCAGGACCTAGCAGTCACGATCGCAACCACTACAGCTATTTAGTTATAGTTAGTAGTACTTAGTTATACCAGCGACGAGCACTTCATGGAATTGAACATAGAGGGTTGTTTAAGTAAGTTATTACTGTTCTCTATTTAGAGACTATACTATTTACTAGATATATAGACTTGCAACAGATCAACGAAACTTTATTTACACATGCAACATAAAATTAAATATTAATATTGTGTAACTTTCATTACCAGTAAAAGATTAAATAATTAATTTTATGATAATTCGTTTTAACTAGCTGGAAAAAAGCAGAGGATTATCAATTACAATATTATGTATGTTATTAGGGTTCTTTTTAGGATTAACTAAATAATATTTGATTAAACATTACGTAAGGGCCTTAAATAGAGACAAAGGATGAATAAGAATTACTTCGAAAGCCCTTACATACAATATGCGTAACTGAAAAATAAGTTATTGATTTTAATAACTGTAATACCCGCTATTGTAAGCTCATGAAGAAAGGCGCGGGATTGGGAGATCATTTTGCCGTTTTTATAGAAAACTAGCTGACCCCGCAAACGTTGTTCTGCCATATGAAATGTCAAAGTGACACGACACATCATGTAAAATATTGTTCATACAAAAATACTAAAATCGTATTTAAACAACATTTTCCAGTGGAGCAAATTGTAAATCTAAACCATTCTCGAATCATGAATGACACACATAAATAAATTCATCAATATCTATCCAGCCGTTTATGAGGAGTTCACTGTCATACACACGTACACAAGAAATATATATATATCAAGATGGTACAGAACCCTTCGTATGTGAGTCCGACTCGCACTTGGCCAGTAATTTTACCAAACCATTTAAGATCGTCGTCCAAAGTCCGTGGCAAGTAGACTAGTTATTTTAATAAAGGTCTCATTGGCATCTTTAATTCTGGGTACTTTACCTTTCAAATTTTATTGGATAAGGTCATAGGCCTATCCGAAGCAAGGCTGATCTTCTTACGAGCAAATATATCGCAAGGCTTTTACGTGTCGGTACACTTCTATTTTTATACCTTAGAGTAAAAGGCCGTTTAGATTTGATGCACTCCTCAATATGAGGTATTAGTGAACGCCCGCAGCTTCGCTTATGGCGTGGAATTAGACATAACAATAGTTTCGTTTACACCTAGTAATATTGAATAGCCTATGTTACTCAGTGAAGATGCAGCTTTCTAATGATGAGAGAATTTTTGAAATCGGTCCAGTAGTTTTAGTGTGAAAACATTACAAACAAATCCTTCCTCTCTAAAATATAAGTATAGAAGTATAGATAAGAGTAACTTTGGTATTAAATTTAATGATTGTCTTTGGATTAATGTGGTAATACGGGTTCAAACCCCAGCGGCACGCACCAATAACATTTCTAAGTTATGTGCGATTTTAGAAATTAAACGTCACTTGCTATAACGGTAAAGGACACATCTTGAGGAAACCTGCATGCCTGAGAGTTCATAATAATGTTCTCGAAGGCATGTGAAGTCTGCCAATCTGCACTTGGCCAGCGTGGTGGACTACGGCCTAATCCCTCTATTCTGAGAGGATACCCGAGCACAACAGTGGGACAAAGAAATGGTTGTGATGATGATGATGATGTCTCGACAGGTGGTAGAGCCTATATAGAACCTTTAAACCTTATAATTGGAATCTAGTGTAGTGGGTGTAGTTTCCGGTTACATCTTTCTAGGGCCTACTATCTTAGTCTTCAAGGTTATCTACGCATCTGTTACATTTACTAAGTTGACTTTTACTAACACCACGGACTAAATACACCTTACTCTATGCTAACACTAACTAATGAAATTAGGTATTGGTCCAGCACATGGAGTACATGCTAAGTACAGTTGACATATTTTTATAATTTCGTCATATTTTTATAATGTCGTTAAATTTATTAAATTTAACTGACGCGCAAATTATTTTTCGCACTAATAAAATAAAAATATTCGAAATTAAAACAAATGAATGATTCGTGAGTGTCTTAATTCATAGTTGAAATTTCCGGATTACTTACGTGTGATTTTAGTCGGAAATAGGCCGACTAGTTTCGGTCTATTACGATGACCATTTTCTGGAGTGAACGCGCTCGCGTTGGGCACGGCGTACACTGATTAATTATTTATCTTATTGTTAAAAAAAAATTGCTACCTATGTTTTATTTTCTAGGTATGATAAATATTCTAAATAATTTTCAAATGAATCCATAATAATATTATAAATGCGAAAGTAAATTTGTCTATCTCGCTTTCACGCCAAAACTACAGAACCGATTGAAATGAAATTTTGTACACAAATAGTCTAGAGCCTGAGGAAGGACATAGACTTCTTTTTAATCTATTATTATAATCTAATCTATCTATCTATCTAATCTATTATATTTCCATGCGAGCGAAGCTTTTTATATTCTTTTCCTAACCTACATAAGTTGCTTTTCGGATACCAGCCAACCATTAAATACAATTATATTTGGTAATCTGTGGTCACGGCATCTTAATATTATTAACAGATTACTTTCGAAGGTAATTCGACGTTCCCACATTGTTTCGCGTCTTTGACCTGAGCCCTGGGATATCTCTATAAATACACAATGGAGATTTGATTTGTTACCTTATGAATTTCAGCATCGAACATCAGAATCTCTAGTGAACTAGTTCGATAAGATGCAGACATGTAAATGAAAACAATCTTACCTTTTATAAAAAACCATAATCTAGATATATAAAAGGAGAAGCTGACTGACTGACTGACTGACTGACTGACTGACTGACTGACTGACTAACTGACTGACATATCAACGCAGGGCCTAAACTATAAGGGTTAGAAACTTGAAATTTTGCACAGGGGTTCCTTTTATAACGTAGGGGAGCACTAAGAAAGGATTTTTGAAAATACACCCCCTAAGGGGGTAAAACGGGGATGCAAAGTTAGTATGAAACGTTTTTGAAGTTAGTGAATGTCTAATTCCACGCGAGCGAAGCTGCGGGCGTCCACTATATACGCCCGCAGCTTCGCGCTATAATACACTTCTAAACTGGTCTGTGTATCAATTCATAAGCATTTAGGCCCATTTTCATGACCATTGCATAACTTTGTGCATTTTGTGTAAGTTGTAATAACCATTTTAACGGTCTTATTCATACTAACATATAAGAAGCTTTAATGGAGTGTTATAAGCAACTTTACCAACGACATTATTCATTATGCGTTCAATACTGCTAACTCGCTCTATATGTATTGCATAACGGAACCAAAACTTATAGTATGCTGACCCCTATTATTATAAGACCCTTTTAAAAAACAAGATGGCCGACTTAGGTCGACAGCTGATTGATTAAAAAATTATTAAGATATCAAAAACACAAAGCACAAAAGCATAAAAATATCACTACGGGTCGCCGGGTCATGTGGGACTTTCACCCACTAAAACCCGCTCGGTGGCCTACTCCGGCGCTACAGGAGGGCTCCGGGATCTCTTGTAGAACGCGCCGGTGCCCTTCAGCGCTGCGCCCAAGACGGGCTCTTCCCTGTTTACACAACGCTGTGCAGCCATAAACAGCGTCGTCTTTCCCGGGGTCACATGATGGACGATTTGAGCTCCCACTCAGCGCCCGCAACCCCAGAAATCCCCTTTTAGTCGCCTTTTACGGGGGCTACCGAGTAGGTAGGTAGGTATTTGAAGATTTATTGGTTATGCACAACTCCGAACTCCGATCGAAGATCGTCCTATTGGCTTCCCACAGCCATTTATTTGCTGATGTCGTGTTTCAAATAATGTAAATTAGTTTATTTGTTCTGTTTTTACTTAATGTAATGTACATGGCGTTAAAGGAATGTATGTCTGTAGGAATATCTAACTAATGCTTTCGTAAAATACCTATCATAATCAAATATTCCAAGCGTGACTAAACTTAAGAGTGTACTCATAACATTAATAAGCCACAAAGTATTGCTAAATGATTCGATTCATAAAGTTCCTGCAGATTTAAATACCAACTACCAACGCCTTTCACTAGAAAAGTTTAAAGTATTAATTCTAGGTATTCAATTACTAAATTGGCTTGAAATGTGACCTCATCAGCTCTAGCATAAACTTCAGAGTTCGGTATTCGATGAGGTAAAATCATAGAAATATTTATGAATATTACTTACTATCAATAAAGAACTCATGTATGGAACTCAAGCAATTCAAATTGTGAAGATGTATTAAATACCTAAGTCATTCTAAGTTGCGCTAACAAACATGCAGCTTCCTTGACGTCTCTGATAAACGTAGAACAAGACGTTGAAACGGATTCAGTAGTAAACTTATTGAGAATTAGTCTCGTTAATTAAGTAGTTAGTACCTAACTCTAGATAGAAAGATGAAGAAGAAATAGGCAGGCCACGTCGTTCGAAGGACTGATAACTGTTCGGAAAGAAAAGTCCTCAAATGGAGACCACGACCCGGAAAAGGGAGTATAATAGGTTGCCCTTCGACAAGGTTCGAGGATCCGAAGAAGACGGCGAGAAACCGCTGGTTTTAAAATGGAATGGTCGGAGTGGTGTAGTTTAGGAGAGGCTTTGTTCCAGCAGTAGACCTCATAAGGCTGGTGGATGGATGGATAGAGTCTCGTTGGTCAGAAGTCGGAAACACTTCCGTTCTTCAGATAGCACGTGTTGCTATCGTAAGATAACGAAACGTAATTTGTGAAACCATCTCGGTCTTTGGGCGACTATACTACTAAAAATAAGTTTGGCCACCAACCCCTCCGCCAGTGTGCAATGGGGCAGTATGGTAGATTATGCTCTAGGTATTCTCACTTCTGGGATTGACTCATAAGTCAATTACACATACGCTACTTACGTCCTTACATCCTTTTTGTCCTTACTTACGTCCTTACATACGCTAATGAGTCTCATCGCAGCAAGTTTCGTTACTAAAGTAATAACATAATAGAAAAATTCCTAGGAAAGTTCGTTCATCAATCGAACATTCAACAAGCCGATTACATTGTATTTCAAAGTACAACATTTCACAATAAACCTAGAAGATCTCAGTGCAAATTACATGATCATCATATCCTTTACAACACCTTCCCTTGTTTGCGGCAGTAAGGTTTCAAGCATATCATTGTGTGCATTATTTTCATACTTCTACAATATCATCATTTAGTAATAATGCCTGCACATTAGGCCGTCGAGTACGTGAGAGATTATTAGAAAGGAACACGAGCGGATTTATTTATTATTGTCGTTGTAATAATGCTCAAGATTGCTTAGAATGTTAACCTTGCTATGATTTGTCTAGAAAATCTTAATTCTGCACCACGGAAACTTAAGGAGAAGTCAGGGAATCAATCACTTACGAGTATATTATAACCACCTTACCTACCCCGCGGCTTTGCCCGAGCCAAATCAATTTACGTGCAGAATATCCTCTACCATCAAGAGATTATTAAAATAAATAAGAAGTAGCTTTATCAAAGGCAAGCTACACCAAAGATTACCACTTAACAAAATCTAGTAAGGCTTCAAATACTAAAATAGGTTATTGATTAGTTTAAGGGATCTTAAATGGTTCGCATTCTCTAGTACAGAGTATTATATCTATGGTTCGCATCAAAGCCTCGTTCACTTATTAATTAAGCTATTTTATTTTAATTTATTTTTCTCTTTACGAAGTCTTTTTTGACGCTGGCAAATCATTTTACGCATCTCACTCGATCATGTGAGGGTCAGATTAGTATGTGGTTTTATGTGTGGCGAAGGAAATCACCCATTAATATCCTCTGCGACTTCCCTACGTAAACTGGGCGGAACCCACCTTGCACTATCAAAGAAATTTGACCCTTACGGCATCCTACGGTTTATCCGAGTAATGGGTCTTTGGGATCAGGTCTGAATATTGAGGGGCTATCGTTGCAGTGGCTTATGGGCTTAACCCACACCTCCTCCCTTCAAATAATAATAATGTGGGACTCGCCAATATCGGAATATCTACTATAACCCAGCAAATCCCTCAACGATGACGTGAGACGCCACGGGATCGCTAGCGCATTACTAATGTCACTGGCAAAAAAACCTGCCCATTCACCACTCAACTCACGACGTCACTGAAAACAACGTTGTCTACATTGTGACATCATTGTTCGAACTTTGAAATTCCGATATTGAACGATAAAAAAATCACATCAACGCTCATAATGACTGGTCGAAAATGTAAACAAAAAAAAAAAAACAAACGAAAACTCAAAGGTCGTCTACCTCAGGGCAGGCAGGTTTGTACAGCCGAAAAAACTATCTGCATCAATGTTTATAATAG
Source organism: Carterocephalus palaemon (assembly GCA_944567765.1). NCBI lineage: Eukaryota > Metazoa > Arthropoda > Insecta > Lepidoptera > Hesperiidae > Carterocephalus > Carterocephalus palaemon. The sequence goes on along the minus strand of OX155655.1, from coordinate 1,846,627 downwards.
ACTAGTGGTCCGCCCCGGCTTCGCACGGGTATTTTATATAAAAATCAAAATTATAATACACGCACATAAACCCTATTTGCGTCAGGTTACTAAAAAAATAAAAAATTTAACACGACTTTTCCATACTATATACTATTACTATATTACTATTTACTTTTACTATAATATTATAAATGGGAAAGTGTGTTTGTTTGTTTGTCCGGCTTTCACGTCGCAACGAAGCTATTATATGATATGGTTTTTATGTGTGGAGATAGTGAGGAGGGTGGAGTGACGTAGGCTACTTTTTACCGCGGTAAAACATCCCCATGGGTAGATATCGATGTTTTGTTATTTGCTAGATATTTAGTTCCGGATGTTGTTAATAGATGGCGTACCTTACGTACCCTTTATCTGCGGTCAGCATTACCTCTGGTTCCTCTAAGTATCTTTTAATCGTGGAACTGTCATTATTTATCCACCACAAATATGATAAACAACTCATTGTTAATTCCCTTTGACCACGCGGGCGGAGCCGCGTGTAAAAGCTAGTTTTACATATATAGATTATAACAATAGTTTCGTTTACGCCTAGTAATATTATATAGCCTATGTCACTCAGTGAAGATGCAGCTTTCTACTGGTGAAAGAATTTTTGAAATCGGTCCAGTAGTTTTGGCAGCGCTCGCCAGAATAGCTCGCAGATGGTAGATTTTTTCCTACTTACCTACTTGACACTTATCGTCATATTTTGGACAATTCACACAATATCTTTATAAATTTTGCCTGTGTGTTATTCTGATGTATAAGCTATATTATTGTAAAGTTTCATTAAAATCCATTCAGTACTTTTTACGTGAAAAAGTAACACACATCCATCCATACATACATACATATTTAAAAACTTTCCTCTTTATAATATTAGTAGGATAGGATTAGTAAGGATTATACCTTATCAACAGCCTAAAATTTAAGTTTTATGCTTCTAGTTCTGAAAATGACAATACTTTCATACAACATTTCATCTCCCTTTTCAACCCATTACAACACTTTTTTCCAATTAAAAAGTGTCTATGTCTGTAGGGTCCTTTGCTAACCTCTACACCTTTTCGATTGCTCTTGATATTGACTTGATATTGATTTAAATTATACTCGAGTGGTTTCAATTAAGGTTATTTATTGCATGATTGACGATTAAATGATTGATGCTATGATATGATATGAGGTGAGCACGCGCGGACACCTTGCTAGTTCCGAACGCATACTAACTATAAAATCCACGCGGCTCGCGGAAACCGCTGACGCAGCGGAATGTACGGCTTGCACCGTACAATGTCCTTTGTCAGGCTCTAGACTGTGTACCAAATTTCATTTAAATCGGTTCATTAGTTTTGGCGTGAAAGCGAAACAGACAGACAGATAGACACTTCAAAACCAAACGTCCAATTTTAATCATTCAAAGACCAAATATTATCTACATAAACTGTAAATGTAGTCCAAAAAAAATTCAAGATAAAAAAATGGTTGTTGTGCCTCACTCGACATAGATAGGTATAGTGTGTCGCGGACTTTTTTATAGATATTTATAAGATCTACAATTAATTAGAACATTTTATGGTTCTATCTTTTATAGTTTAGGCAGCGTACGCAAAATAAGTAACTTTTCTGGTTGATTTTTTACACCTTGTGTCCGAAAAACCCAAATATCTTACGGAACCCTATTTTTTTCCAAAATAAAATTTAGCCTATGTCACTCGGGGATAGTGTAGCTTTCCAACAGTGAAAGAATTTTTCAAATCGGTTCAGTAGTTTTGAAGCCTATTCGATGCAAACAAACAAACAAACAAACAATCAAATCTTTCCTCTTTATAATATTAGTATAGATATTATCCTGCCTAGTTTGGATAAGAGGGATTCCTCAGTTCGTTCTACTACTGTTGCTAACGTATCATATTCTCAACATGTATCAATGTTCTGTAGCCCTACAGTTACTAAGCGGAAATATTACTTCGAAATGCAAATTAAAGGAATAAATAGTTACGTGTACAATATAGTATTATGCAGTCACTGTAACAGTATGCAAATCCCGTTGTCTCATCTAGTATTAAACAAACACTATCGCTCTGTCGTGAGAGCGTTTTGTAACTCAGCTGATGTGTTGAGAAGATGCATTGTAATATTTGTAACGTAGAGCATGGTTACACCTAGGTGTGAATAAGATTTCCGCCTACTAAGGTTTAAGCTATAGTCGATTCAATTGTCGTCTCAAGTCGCCCGAAGTTCTTCAGTATAAGAAATACAGGTTAACTCTCAGGTACTCTCCGAAGCTCGGAATGCGCCAATGAAATTTTGGCACTAGCAGATTCCTATCAGATACCGACCGTGCCCGATGTTGCTTAACGCGGCCATTTATGTTCATACGTGATCGGCAATACCGGTGGAGCTTCATCCATCCATCAGCCTTTTTTGGTCCACTGCTGGACATAGGCATCCCTCAATCGTCGCCACTCCTCCCGATCCTGCACCCTCTGAATCCAACGGTTTCCCGCTGTCTCAGGTCGTCAGTCCACCTCGTCGGGGGCGGCCAACCGGTGGAGCTTAATAGACTCGATTGGCTTAGGTACAATATCTCAAGCCACGCGACAAGCGCTTGACTATTACCCCTTCATAATAATATTACCACCTGTTTATCTCCCATTCGACTATCAACAGTGAGATCGTGGTCATCCATTATTTCAGTCCACTGATCGATCGGAAGATGAGATTGTACAACAATGTTCAACGTACAGCGGTGTGAGTACAAGCTCTTATCTCACTCGAGATGAATTGCTCGCAAAAATGTGCAAAGTGCTTTCGAGCGAGTGTGCAACTGGAGCTGGAGAACTATTATTAAAACACTCGCTGCGTGTCGAACGAAAAATTAAGCTTAAGTCACACAATGTAGTTTTATCGCTGCGGATGCAATCGCGGCGAGTAAATTCGCTTGGCTTGACAAGTTACTTGCAGCGATTGAAAGTTACTCGCCGCGAGTAAAATCGCTGCGGATGGAATTGTGTATGTTAAATTATTATCGCGGCGAGCAGAGCGCTCGCAGCGAGTCGTGTGACAGGGCATTCATATTTTGCTGCGAATTCATATTTTGGCGACAATTTCTAAACAACCAACACACCGAATATTTAACAATCAACAACAACAACAAGTCCGTACTTGTGACAGGAGTGTCGATTCGCAATAGATCGCTGCAAACAAACTCGCTACGTGTGACATAAGCTTTAGTCGCATGTCAAGCTAATCGCTGCGATTAAAAGTTACTCGCCGCGAGTAAAATCGACATTTTTTAAACACCGACAACTACTTGTGACCACAGAACAGATAAATCGTTACGCGGACTTAAGCTTAACGAGTAAAATTGTCGATCGACAGCGATTATTCCGTATTATTGAGTAACTCGAATGCAACGAGTGATTTATACACTCATCTGCCGGAGCCAGCATTACGGAATTGTTTCTTTCAAAAATGAGTATGGTCGAATGTTCGACGATAGACGAACGATTTAAAAATAGAGCTCCTCTTGATTGACTTTATCTGTACGTGATTCAATTCAACACAAATAATATCTGCAAGATTAAAAAGTTAGGTACAAGAATCAATACGTAAACATGGTTCACAGTAGGTGGTCTTGTATCGTGATTCGTGAGGCAATCATTTTAGCAATTTTTGGTTGCAAATAAACTTGTACAAGCGAGGACTACATTACCGGTATTTATATTTGTATACGAAGAGAATATCAAGCGAAAATGCCTCGCATTATTTGTCATGAATCCTAATTAACAATCCACCAACCAACAATCCTTTATAAATTATCTTTTTTTATTTATTTTCACGTCAATTTCACTAAAATATGATTTTTATCATATTTCAAGGAGTCATAGTAGTAAATTGAAATGTGTTTAATATTTTCTAAAACTACAAAAGCGATCTAAAACAAGTGTATTTTTGAAGTGACTGAAAGTAGGATTCAGAGAATTTAATTTATACTACTGCTAATTAAGTGTCTATAATTATGGAAGGAAATGGGTAGCAAAAGATCATTCTAATTCTGTTGTAAATTTAAAAAAACCTACTGTTCTGTACCAGATTCTGTAACCATTATAGCTTTGTGAACCACTAACTGTCTTCATAAAGGCATATCATAATAATATCATCCTGAGATGTGTAATAATAATAATGTTCCGAAATTGATGCAGAATCGACCGCCCTACCTTCATTGCATATCGACTAAATGTCAACGTTTAAAACTGTACAATTTCAGTATAGCTACCTATACAGCCCTACGATATTTGTCTGTCCATAGCACATCCATAGACGAACGAAGGTAAGCGAACTAGCTCGAAGAATCAGTGAACTCAGTGAGCATGGGCAGGCCACGTTGCTCGATGGACTGATAACTATTGGTTGAGGAAAGTCCTCGAGTGGAGACCTCGATTAGGACCTCGAACGGAGTATTAGCCCTCCGACGAGGTGGACTGACGACCTGAAGCGGAAACTGTTGGAAAAGACGCAGGATCAGGAGGAGTGGCATCGATTGAGGGAGGCCTGTGTCCAGCAATGAACCCTAAAACGCTGGATAGAAGGATGGAAAATATTATCAATCTGAAACTAAACAAATTGTTTGGCAACCCTATGACATTTTCAGTTTATGAGACAATTATTATTACGAGACTTTTATTTACCATTAAGTATCATTGAGTACCAGTGAGTAGGACGTATTTAATTTATGGACATCTTAACGAACTGTGTTTGAAGATTCCTAATTTATGGACCCTTAAGTTTTATGGATTCGGATCTTGCAATGAGATGCTGAATTCCATACTTAATAGAGGTGTGAATGGCAAGGTTATATATTTGCAACGATATCGAAAGATGCGTTAGAAAGGAGAAATAAATGAAAACAGCAATAAGAACTCTCAGGCATGCAGTTTTTCCATTACCGTTACATTAGTTAACACTAAACTTAAACATATGCACTTATGGAGTGTTTAAAAAAGTCATTGTCATTGGTGCACGTCACTGAGATTTTAACTTAGACCTAAAAGTCATTGGTGGGTATAATCTAGACCCTTTCGAATGAGTCTGAATTTTTGTCACTGGACTGTTACTGGTACTTACGTTAACGTAAAGTTAACTTTGATTTAACTTTTACTTTAAGGCAAAATTGATCATTTGAAACTAAGTATGTACCTATTACTATTAATACTTTGAATAATAAAACTATTGGCAAAAAAAACGACTTTGATGATTTCAAGCGACACCTAGAATAATATAGGCCTTATTAAAACGGATCCGTCCAGCTTATTGCACGAACTTAAGTCAGTAGGAAGGTGTGAACAATAAGTTGGTTTCGTGATAACGCGGAGAGTTGGTGCAATTGGAGTTGTTCCCACGATTCCCATTAAAGATCCGCGTCTAAAAGGTGTTTGTAAATTAAATGAATGTAATTTGTCATCATCAACAGCAACGAAATACCGATGACATAGAATATCATATATAATACTAGCTGACCCCGCAAACGTTGTTCTGCCATATGAAATGTTAAAGTGACGCGACACTTCATGTAAATGATAATTTAAACAAAAATACTTAATGTTTAAAAAAACATTTTCCAGTGGACCAAATTGTGAATCTAAACCATTCTCGAATCCCCTTGAACACACACAAAAAATTTCATCAACATCTATCCAGCCGTTTAGGAGGTGTCATAAACAAGTACACAAGAAATATATATATTGAGATAGATTGAGATGCAGAAGCTTACTCGCCCCTTTTGTGGCTAGATCAGATCCCTGCATTTCATGCAAATAAAAGAGGGACATTTCTAGCCCAGTGGCTATCGAAATCGCCTCTCACTCAAACGGTCCGGGTTCGAATTCAAGCGGCACGTACCAATTAATTTTCTAAGTTATATGCGATTTAGGAAATTAAATGTAAGCTGCTGTAACGGTGAAGGGAACATCGTAAAGTTAATGGCCAACCCAGTGTCGAATGTTCTCAAGCCACCCGAAGGTTTTCGACAAGGCTTAACGACCGTTCTACCATTGAAAACAACTGGGACCGACGGCTTTACGTACCCTCCAAAGAACGGTAGCGTCTATGAAATTTTGCCACTAGCGGTCACCCAAAATAGTATGTTTACTTGATATTTATATGATCTTAACGTTTCCTGCAAGAAATCTGCGAATCACAAAGGTCGAGGAACTAGAAATGCAATGATTAGTTATGGCTATTCTGCGTCAGACAGAGCACGGCTTAAAGTAACGCTTAACATTACTCAGTAATAGTATTTCATATTTTGGTAAGCATTTAATATTACCTACTTTACATACATAATAATATATTGATGTTTAATTTAGATTAGCATAATATTAATTCATACTAATATTCTTGGCCAGCGTGGTGGACTAAGGCCTAATCCCGCCTACTTCTGAGAGGAGACCCCGTGCCCAATAGTGGGACGTCTATGGGTCGCAGCGAATATTATAAATGAGAAAGTAACTCTGTCTGTCTGGATCACCAACACGATGCAGGATATTAGAAGATATTCGTTACCTAAAAATTCAGCGAAATTGTATTGTTGTTACAGTAATTAATTATTGGTGCGTTCGGAAGTACCTACGTACAATACGTATAAGTCACAAATGTAAATTATTAGGATTCTTGCTGTCATCCTCTCGTGAGATATCATGACGCGGCTTCTGAGTAAATAATTTATAAATAAATACATTACGCATTGTGATTTCAATACAATGGCTCGTAAGTAAATCTATTCACCATAAAATACCGAGAAATGCCTCACAGTAAACTAACTCCGTGTGTTGACTATATACTGTACTGATAGGGATGTCACAGTTTACACACTACAATTACTACAAGTTTACACTGTAGGTAGTTATTTTTCTAATAAATTAAATTTAGTTTTACATCTTTGATTTACACTTAAATAATGTTGATCTACGACGTAGCAATTTCTCTGTACCTACAGCAACATAAGTGGCTATCGAACTCGCCTCCAACCGCCAATGACTTTTCTAAGGTTATGTGCAATTTAAGTAATTAAATGTCACTTGCTGTAACGGTGAAGGACGCATCGGTGGAAACCGAGAGTTCTTCATAATGTTCTCGAAGGCATGTGAAGTCTGCCAATCCGCACTTGGTCAGCGTGGTGGACTAATGTCTAATCCCTCCCAATCTGAGAGGAGACCCGTGCCCAAGAGTGGGACAAAGAAACGGTTGTGGCTTAAAGACACTTAACTTTATTCACTTTTGAACATCCTTTCTGTAAACAAAGCTTAGCAAGTTAATCAAATAATGACAATTTATATTATGATGAAACTATTAAGTATTTTATATCATAATTAGAATGATGTTCATGTCCGCAGAGAATCCGGTCGGAAAATGTAAGGTCAATCGTGAGGCGGATCCGACCGCAGCCACTATAGTTCCGGCTATGAGGAATCAAAACATATAGGATCAAAGACTCCAAAGTATATATACAATACTAGCTAGAACCCGCAAACGTTGTTCTGCCATATGAAATGTCAAATTGACGGGACACTTCATGTAAAATATTGTTCATACAAAAATACTAAAATCGTGTTTAAAAACATTTTCCAGTGGACCAAATTGTGATGTGAAAATTTCATCAACATCTATCCAGCCATTTAAGAGGAGTTCAGTGACATACACACGTACACTAGAAATATATATGTTAAGATATACTTTGAAGTCTTTGATTGATATTATACGGCTTATTTGTAGACAGGCCATGCCAAATAAATACTAAGTTAACCCAAACTGTCAAATGAGTAAGCAAAATGTCAAACATAAGCACTTCGTAAATTAATAAACTTAAATTAGACGTCAGTCCAGATTGTTATCGCATGATAAGATTCGTTATTCAGGCTGGTCTTGTCAGTCTCTATTAATTAAAAATTTAAAAAAAAAAAAAACTGTTACAATTTTTTTTTATTTTAATTTTCGTTCATTGTCATCGGAACCAAATATGTGTGCAAAATTTCAGCTCGATAGCTTCAGTGGAAGTGGGTGAAATATTGATTGCAAGTTTCCAGGACATACATACATACATAGATACATACGAGTGAAGTTAAATAAAAGCTTTAAAAAAAAGCCCTATTATACATTAAAAAGAAAATTTCGTGCAAAAAGTTTTGAATTAAATGTTCAGGAGAAAATATGACGGTTGTTTGAATTAAATTCGTGTATAGTATACTTCTACCGAAATAAATTAAAGTGGTAGTTAGTATTAACCATAAAAGATCATCGGATTAAACGGTAATTGATTCAATTATTAGGCTAACAACATAATGACGTGTTTGGAGGTGAGCTTTAAGGCAGCGCGCACAGTCAGAAGATATTTTATCAATTGTAACAAAACATCACCTCTCTATTCTTTTGACATTTTATATTATTTCTGTATGTTGCAATTTTTTGTATTAATTATTTATCTTTGATACAAACTAAATTCTACACATTATGATGTAAACTAAAGGTAAATCGACATGTGTAACAAAATACTTTGACTATGACTATAACGAAAAAATTGGGTGTCGCAATAGATATTTGTATGAGTACGTGTTCGCACCATCATGTGGGTTTGTTTCAGGTTTGTTGTACGCGCAACGACAGTGTCTGTATGCGCGTATCCTTATAGTTTTAAAAGCCCGACGCACCAAAAATTTACAAAAATATATGAATAGCTTTCAGATTTTACGGTGTTTACTAAAACATTTCAACCTTCGTAAAATACGACTTTCTATTGTGGAAGTTATTAAATTAAATTGTATTATTAAAAGCTTTTATTTAACTTCACTCGTATGTATTCATTCATTCATTCATGTAAGTATGTATGTCCTGGAATCTTGCAATCAATATTTCACCCACTTCCACAGAAGCTATCGAGATGAAATTTGGCACACATATTAGGTTCCGATGACAATGCATGAAAATAAAATAAAAAGTTATAAAGGCTTTTTAAAAAAAATAATTTATCAGAGTATAATTTTTAATAACAATTTACCGATAGTTTGTTATATTTTCCTCAATTGTTTTATAGATCGTATGTCTAATTTTTTCGTAAGTATTATTATGTTAGTACTTCATGTAAAATCCCACATTAACACAATATCTGCTTAGATTTTCAAGTGTTAGTTGACATTCAGTTCCGTGACGCTGCAGTGCTGCCGACTTCGATCAAGGAACAAAAAATATGGATAAGTCTCAATGTTCGTAGTTGAATTTAAAAAATCATATAATTGTTCGCTAGTCTGAGTTGTTACTAGAATAACAGCTAAATCGCATCACGTTAATGAAGAGAAACGTATAAATTGTGAGGGCATATACTTTGAAAAACAATTAATATATCATATCATGAGTCTAATAAATAATATATAATAACTAGTGGACGCCCGCAGCTTCGCTCGCGTAGAATTAGACCCATTAACGACGTCTACCCGTCTAAAGACTTCAAAAACGGCAAAGTTTCATACTAACTTTGCACCCCCGTTTTACCCCCTTAGGGGGTGAATTTTCAGAAATCCTTTCTTAGTGCTCCCCTACATTATAAAAGGAACCCCTGTGCAAAATTTCAAGTTTCTAGCCCTTATAGTTTAGGCCCTGCGTTGATATGTCAGTCAGTCAGTCAGTCAGTCAGTCAGTCAGTCAGTCAGTCACCTTCTCCTTTTATATATATAGATAATATCTGGTCTATTATTATATTATCTATTAGTCTATTATCTATTATTATTATCAGAATCCAGAAACATTTAGTATGGTCTAAGACTCTTATGTACTCGACAAGAGTTCAAAAATATTAAAAAGTAATTACCATCAAGTATCTTTTTATTTATATCATAGAGTTTAACAATCGTAAACCTAGCCTTATAACATGATATCATCATCATTTTAACACGAATTGCAGAGCGAAGCTTACCGATCAAGAGGCTTGTTCAACTTGTTCAATGATTGAAGGAATTTAGATTACCCACACTTATTACCGTTTCAAACTAATCGCTTCGGGCCATCTGCCATAGGTCACAGATGAACTATCAGATCATGATCGTAAAAAAGTGATTGAAGCGTTGTATAGTAATTAGTGCAAATTGAAACCGGCGGCAATACTCGTCCTTGGGCAATACCGGCTAAGGCTTGGTTCACATTGAAATGTAACGTCATTTAAGTTTAATTTATGTTCGTATTAAACTGTAGTCGTGAGCCTTCGTGTATGCAGAGCAAATCTCAGAATTGACAACATCTCATTTTAACATACTCATATTATTATTTAATTCAAAAGCAAATTAAAACTAAGGTAAAAACACCACCCAATTTTTCGGCATTGAAAATTTCAAAATTACTTATCAGGTTGAATTTTGAACAATTGGCGATCACTATTAATTTTTATTCGTAACTTGCTGTGTCGATCTATATATGTATACTCTGCGTTTTGAACGGAAATCAGTAACTGTAGAACAAACAGTGTATTTTAGGACAAAAAAAAACAAAACCTTTTTTTTTAATGAAATTAAATAAGACATCAAAATGATACTATTTATTTTATTAATTTTCATAGAATATTTCACAAAATCAAATTAATTATAATTGGCATATGGATAAAAACACTGTAGGTAAGTAAATGCCCAACAGTGGGGAGAGTGTTGAGGTGGTGGTGGTTAAGGTAAGTTTATCTTCAGTTAATCACCTCCAAGTCTGATCGTAGGTAATATAATATTGTGTATAATAAAATAACTCAACAATTTAATTAAGAATGGTAATCGTTAATTAATTGTTACTAAGACTATTAAATCATCTTTTGCGCATAATTGAAATGCATTGCATTATGTCATTTCACATCCTGTCCTGTGTGTGCGCATAGCTTCTAGGCACTTATTGAATAGTTTAGCCTACTCGCTGAAATACTACCTAAACTGTTGTGTATATCATACCTGATACACGATAACTAACTAACCCTACGTAAAAATAATAGATTCGATTTGAACGTCTATTTGGCAAACACCTATTACATGTTTATCATACTGGGCCTACCGTCCTTTCTACCTCTCTTTATGGATCCACTAATCCAGCGTTGTGGTTTATAAATAAATAAATAAATAAATAAATATCTTGGACATTCTCAGACACGGCCAATCTGACCCCAAAGTAGGCGCGAGCCTGTGATATGGGTGTCAGAGACTGATATATGTACATACATAGATATTTTTAAATACATACTTAAATAGATAATATTAACATCCAGACATAGAACAAATACAAGTATTCGTCACACGAATATTTGTCCTGAGTGGGATTCGAACCCACGACCCCTGGCGCAACAGACAGGGTCACTACCGATAGGGCCAACGGGCCGCTGCGGCGCAGGGAGCAGACGAATAATTTGTCTTTTCTATCATCATGTTACGTCACGTTTTCATTATTAGTTAGATAATTTTTGGTAGAGTATGTTCTAGATCTCTCGCACCTCTGGCTGTGGGCCAGAAGCGTGCCCAGCAGTGGGACGTCTTTAAAATCAATACCCAAACTTAACTTTCCTCGCAGGGTTGCTAACAGGGTGCCTAAAAATCCAGGACAGGATTCGCAGATTGAGAAACTGTGTCACCGCTTTCGCGTTATAACTACTAAGTCACACTAAGTCATGGCAATATCTCAGCCCTTCAACAACGTTGTATGAATGCGATGGGATGGGAGTAGCCATGGCGTACAGTTAATTGAATACAACATTGTTGGTTTAGTGCAATCTGTCAGCCGTGACCAGATAATATACTCTGGACTTACTTATAGGCACTTAAAACGACAATATTTGTTTGGGTCAGCAGTCAATGAAAATAAGCATTGAAGTTTCATTGAATGTAGATTGAATCTGCTTGAATTGATTGAATTTAATTGCTCCTAAGCTACAACCCTTAGATTAGACGTCCCACTGCTGGGCTCGGGTCTCCCTCACAGACAAATCTGCGGGAGGTCTAGTGCACACTCTACCACGCTGCTCCAATGCGGATCGGTGAAGGGGTTAGTCAACCAACCAGTCGGCCAACCCAGTGTCGAATATTCTCAAGCCACCCGGTCTTCGACAAGGCTTAACGATTGTTTGTTTTCACCACTGAACAACCGGGACCGACGGCTTAACGTGCCCTTCGAAATATAATAGCGCCCATGAAATTTTACCACTAGCGGTCACCCATCCAACCATGCTGGTCGTTGCTCATATCTTATTTTGAAATCGGAAGAATTTTGAAATCGGTCCAGTAGTTTTTGTGTGAAAACATTACAAACAAATGTTTCCTCTTTATAATATTAGTAAGTATAGAAGTATAGATGATACTCTGACATCCTAAATAAGTCGCATACAACTTTTATATGCAGATTATATTTATGAATCTATTCAATAATCTCGAATTCACATGATTATCTTATAGTAGGTATTTGAATTTATGATGGTAAAATTGTTTAGAAATGAACTGTTGTTTTACTGCATCGAAATATTGGTCAGACTTTAGCAACATAGTGCCACAGTGTAGAAACATAGTACTTACCTACTGTGGTACTGTAATTTAAGCTTGACGATTACGATCATCTTACGCACTACATGGTATCTTATTATTGGTAGAGGTCTCGCTGCGGCTCGAGATTTATTTTAATGCTGCAAGTGAATTTTAACGTGTCAAAGGCATCGGCAATTACACGAGCTTTGCGATTGACAAGATCATTTTCTGAAGCAAAATATAGGTATATCACGCCAAAACTACTTATAGCTGATTTAAATGAAATTTGGTGTACACAGGTAGTCTAGAGTCTGAAAAAGGACAAAAGCTACTTTTTAATTGGAAAAAAGTAAATGGTTGAAAAGGGGGATGAATGGTTGTATGAAAGTATTGACATTTTTAGAACTAGAAGCATATAATTTATATTTTAGGCTGTTGATTAGATATAAATAAATATGGCATTCAAAGTTTGTAAAAATGTTACCCATAAGGGTGTAAAAAAAATATTAACACATTTACGGATTCATTACGTTAACGCGTTAAGAAGAATCTATTACTTATTAAGTATGTTTAATTCCACGCGAGCGAAATATATTAACTAATATATTTATTTATATATATTTGAACAGTATGAATATTTTGAAGTCCAACTATTTTAATATGGATTTAACATAGTAAATGAGTACGCAGAACGAATGATAATGTGACAAAGTATGAAAAATGAGAAAGGGAGTCTCAATAAGTCTCATTTCTAATCAGTCACCAAATGCGTCGGTACGTTTAAAACATCTAAAAAACCGTCAGACGACAGACAGACAACAGACAACAGTGTAAAACAGTTCTAGAACTAAAATTAATTCCTAGTAAACAAACATTTTCATCTCGTACTAAAACTTTCCAGTTATATTGCGGACCGCGTATGTTTTGCATTCATTACGGTAGCTTTTGAAACACCGCACCAACCTTAAATTACGGTCGACAAAACGTTCAGACTCATTTAGCAAGGACGGTGCGAAACGATTATAGTGCTAAATTTCTACATAATTGATTCAAAAACTGGCGTATTTACGACACATTTTATAAAACGCTTGCTACGAGTAGAAAAGTGCGTGGACCCAATTGCGCTTCACACGAATATTTGGGATATTAAGGCGCGATCTCAGTTTCCGGTTACACTTCTTTAGAGGCAACCATCTTAGTCCTCATGGGTAGCAACACATTTGTGACTGGCTTGGAACGAGACTTACTAACATACTACTAACTGGAATATTACTAATACCAACGAACAGGACTAACTTGCCGACAAACTGGCCTACAGTTTGGCAAATTTTAGATATTATTAATTTTGTAACTCTCTCTTTGAATTAATAAATTAAAAAAAAAAAAACTATTACTAACAGTCCCCAGTCCTCATACCCACTAACGATCGAATTAACTCACTCACCTACTGGACAAACCATATTGAGTCTAGTTCAAAGTCACAGTTGTCATGGGCGGCAGCGGATGGGTGGTGCTGCAAGCTCGTTTGCTATCTTATATCGATAAAATATAAAAAAATAGTATTGATTATTGCTGGCGGTGAAATCTTGTTCCGTCTGGCCTATTCCGTAGGGCTTACGTGTAAAATAAATTAATATTTAAAAAAAAACTAAAAAAACACGCTTTTATAAAAAATCCAACTAAAAAAGAAGTCATCAGACCTTGAAACCTAATGGTGGTCAAAGTTCATTACAAGACTTTACCACAAGTGCAAACACGACTATGATACGATATTCCATCATGGAATGCCAGTGCCCATCTTCCGGCTTCATCATCAGACCTTGAAACCTAATCGTGGTCAAAGATCATTACAAGACCTTACCACAAGTGCAAACACGACTATGATACGATATTCCATCATGAAGTTCCAGTTAATATCTTCCAGCTCAATCATCAGATCAGTTCGACTGTACCATATTATTGTATTGTCATCAGAACTACATACAGCTGCCAATTTTCATTACGCTAAGATCCTTGGAAGATGGTTAAATTAACTATCTTAGATTCCCTTACATTGTAAGTTACATACAAGTCGACCTAATAAAAGCATGTCAATAAAAAATCAGACAGTTGTAATTTTGAATACTTAAACGGTAAATTATGTAATTGTTACATTACCTACCGTAACCTTTTCAACTCACCTAATTAATTATCATGTATCGTCATTCTTTCCATATACAAACCACCTGATGAGCACATTTGAATAAGACTACCATCCTATCGCTCTATATCAGCAATGCACAAAAATCGATGCAAATCCTCTGAAGCCATTTATCGATATGCCCACAATTAGATGACTTGACAGCTATCTGTCCTTTGCCAAGAGACGAAGGATCTATGCGATGAGTCGACCTACATTTCGCTCTCAATTCTACGTTGCTTGTACTTACAACACTTAGTAACTTGCGTGTACTTACAACACACAAGGTAAGATTAGAATATAAAAATCAGCCCAGTATGAAACTTCGTAGCGTCCATGGCCCAATGGCTCGCGCCGATTCAATGTGATCAAAAGATTTAAGCGACGACGGGCGCGGTCGGTTTGTGGATGCTAGTGGCAAAATTTCATGGACGCTACCGTGCTTCGGAGGGCACGTAAAGCCGTCGGTCCCGGTTGTTTTCAATGCTGGAAACAAGCATAAGCCTTGTCGAAGTACTTCGGGTGGCTTGAGAACATTCGACACTGGGTTGGCCACTAACCCCTCCAACCAACTTATAACCAACCCGCATTGGAGCAGCGTGGTGGAGTATGCTCTAGACCTCCTGCAGCAGTGTCTGTAGGGGAGACCCGTGCCCAGCAGTGGGACGTCTATGGGTCGCAGCGAACAAAACTGAAGTAAATAAAATTTAGAATTACAGTTAGTTTTCACCTTGACCATTGACACTCGAAGCTTGTGTTAAAATGATGGCGAAAGAATTTGCGGTTTGCGTGTCCGTGATACATATAAGTTCGCAATGTAACCGCATTTCAACTCGTCATCATCATTTGCCCACAATTGGGCTCCGATTCTCAATATGCTAGGATTAGGCCACCACCTTGTCCAACTGGTAGATATCTCACGGTACTGAAAATTTTGAATTTTACCAGTCTTCAGAATCCAGCGGGTTTATACAATCTTCGCCATTAGTCCACCAGGTAAGAGGCGTTTAAATAATATTATGTCATAGTCTCGTCCTGCGAATCACGCATTGCCACTTCAACCTATGGTAACCCTTGACCGTATCTAGCCAGACATACTTATTTGCTACTTTGATAAAAAAGTGATTCCTACCTTAGTTATTCGGAATGCATTCAATATCAGAGCATCAGATACACATGGCACAAATTGTAATTGTAATTATATTGACTCAACCGAAGGGTCAAGCAGTAGTGTGGATTCACACTGAACTTAGATTATTTAATACTGTTCTAAGACACTGAGTCGAACTTAATATTTTTAAAGCTTGCTATTTGTTGTTTGTCTTCGATAACTAATGATGTGACCTAACTAGCATATCACTGATGTCAGAAGTAGGACATCATCATCATCAACAGCCTTTATTGGCCCACTGCTGGACATAGGCATCTCCTAAACGACGCCACTCCGATAGGTATAGTAATAAATATATAAGTAGGACATACTAAACACAAATCATGTCTTACTTCTTCCCCTTACCTACTGTATCTTTCAGTTACATTATAGAACAGAATTATATTATACTAGTGGACGCCCGCAGCTTCGCTGGCGACGTTTGCCCGCGTTCGGGTTGCCCACTTGACTTCAAAAACGGCAAAATTTCATACTAACTTTGCACCCCGTTTTAACCCCTTAGGGGATGAATTTTCAAAAATCCTTTCTTAGTGCTCCCCTACGTTATAAAAGGAACCCCTGTGCAAAATTTCAAGTTTCTAACCCTTATAGTTTAGGCCCTGCGTTGATATGTCAGTCAGTCAGTCAGTCACCTTCTTCTTTTATATATAGACTAGTGGACGCCCGCAGCTTCGCTCGCGTAGAATTAGACCCATAATCATTAACGACGTCTACCCGTCTAACGACTTCAAAAACGACAAAGTTTCATACTAACTTTGCACCCCCGTTTTACCCCCTTAGGGGGTGAATTTTCAAAAATCCTTTCTTAGTGCTCCCCTACGTTATAAAAGGAACCCCTGTGCAAAATTTAAAGTTTCTAGCCCTTATAGTTTAGGCCCTGCGTTGACATGTCAGTCAGTCAGTCAGTCAGTCAGTCAGTCAGTCAGTCACCTTCTCCTTTTATATATATAGATAGATATAGATTTTTTAATTTATAAATGTTATTATAAGGTAAATGACTTTTTAAACGATACATTTTAAATAATACAATGATAGTAAAATTATATTGTTCTTAATAACGTGTCTATTGTGAACAGTATGTAAAACTAGCTTCTGTATTGTATGCCTTTATGGCAGGTCATAGAGAGACTTTTACTATGTAACACCTTATCAACCCTATGGTCCACAATAAATAAATTTGAAATTTGAAATTGAAAAAAAAAGATTCCCAATAGAACACATAGTATGTATCTACGTCAAAGCTACACTCGCCATACTTGCCGGCCCGATCTAGGATGAGTGTTGCGTCAGGCGGTCAATGAAGGAACATAAACCGTTTTTGCTGCGATTGCGAAGTAGAATTATTAGATGCGATGTGTAGACACTGACAAAACGGTATTACAGTATTCACGTGGATCATTTTCTACAGACAAAGACTTCCTTTGAATGCAGATAAATAAAAGTTATCTGTGCTAATAATATTAGTAATTCTGTTACAATTTAAGTACACAGTTACACCCTTATACTTTTATTTTCATCTAGTACGTTGGATCGTTGCAACTGAATTATTATTAGCTACTAGTGGACTTCGCCGCGTTATCTTTAGTTCCACAAAAGTTCTCCTAAGTTTATTTTACATCCTTTAAGGGTAACATTTTTACAAACTTTGAATGCCATATTTATTTATATCTAATCAACAGCCTAAAATATAAATTTTATGCTTCTAGTTCTGAAATTGACAATACTTTAATACAACCCTTCATCCCCCTTTTCAACCCTTTACAACACTTATTTCCAATGCCAATATCCTATCTCAGGACTATCAGTATTTTATTTAAATCAGTTCAGTAGTTTTGGCGTGAAAGCGAGACAGACAGACAGAATTACTTGCACATTTATAATATTAGGATGGATTCACAGAGAAAAGTAATTCACAGGCATCAAAGACTTGGTTGAATAAAATGCAGTGTCAATACATATCTACAATTAATTACAGCACTAGAAACAAGAGTATGCAAAGGTTAACATGTGCCTTCGTTACTTTATGGGGAATTCATTTGAAGACACCGCGCCATTTCTGCTGTATGGTAAGCCTTACCCAATTAACAGTAGACTAATTAGAATAGTCTGCGCGGAGAACATTCTTTGTATGATTAATCTTGATCGATTATACGTCTATAATTGTAGAAATTTAAATGACGTCTGCCCGCGTTCGGGTTGTCCACTTGACTTCAAAAACGACAAAGTTTCATACTTTTTTTGCACCCTCGTTTTACCCCCTTAGGGGGTGAATTTTCAAAATGCTTTCTTAGTGCTCCCTTACGTTATAAATGGAACCCCTGTGCAAAATTTCAAGTTTCTAACCTTTATAGTTTAGGTCCTGCCTTGATATATTAGTCAGTTAAATGTCAGTTGCTGTAACGGTCAAGGACACTTCGTGAGGAAACCTGCATACCTGAGAGTTAATAGAGATAATGTTCTCGAAGCGTGAAGGGATTAGGGTTTTTCACCAGCGTGGTGAAAAACCCTAATCCCTCCCATTCTGAGGAGACCCATGCCTAACAGTTGGACAAAGAAAGGGTTGTGGTGGCATATTGAATGAAATCTGTCTCAAAAATTAACAGTGTAAAGTAATTAAAATGTATCTATGTTAAACAGCCACACACAAAATTCAGTTAATACAAACTATAAACAAAATATCAAGCTCAACACAAGATGTTTAATTTCAATAGGATTTCTAAATAAACCATTGCAAATTACCAACCTTTAGCGGTGTAACGAACATGTAAATAATTTGTTCGCATTTAACTCATCAATCATATAGGTACATTTACCCAGGTACATTCATCGATTGAATTGATTACCTATGAGTAACAACCGTGTAATACGCCCCAGTTGACTCAGACACCTGATTAGAGTTATTTGTTTAATCATGGTTTAATCTGGCAATTCGCTGTGCACTCGATAACATTTGAATTTTTCACTGTCGTGCCGTATGTGCCATTTAATCTGCGAATTTTTTTTTTTTTAAAGATTAACTCAACATTACAGGCTTCCCTAATTTGTTAGTGCAGCTAAACATTGAATATAATTTTAAAAAAGAAACTCCTAAAATTTAACTTTAAGCAAATTTAGCAACTTTAAATTAAAATGTCAGAAAAATAAAGTGAACGACAACAATAAAAGTCAATATCTAATAAAAATGGCACAATGTAAATATGAAATGTCACAATGTAATAAATGTCAACGTTGTAAAATGTAAATGTTAAAAAAAAATTGGTCAATTACAAAACATGTCAATCTAATCCATACTTAATTAATAAACTCTATTAATTGTTTTCACAACTGAAAACAACCGGGACCGACGTCTTAACGTGCCCTCCGAAGCACGGTAGCGCCCATGAAATTTTTGCCACTAGCGCCATCCACAAACCGACCGCGGCCGTCGTTGCTTAACTCTCACGATCACATTGAATCTACAGAACGGACGCAACAGAATTTAATATTGCACTATCAATGACATTGACATTGTAATATTACTATCAATGACATTGACATTGTAATATTACTATCAATGACATTATTTAAACACATTGGTAAATAAATAATGTTTCATGCCCATTTTCTATCTTATTTAATGGACCAGCGTGGTAGATGAGTCCACAGAATAATTCAGACAAGACTCTCTCTTTGATGAGCGACGTACCTACTAAGGTCCAATAAGACAAAGCCGCTCGAATATGGAGTTGAAGTTAATGTAATTAAATTAACATCATTAAAGTATGTACAACATATGGACACTTGAATTAATGATGTACCAAATGATCCTTACCATATACGATTTATAACAGAGCAATGAGAATGCGGTGGAATTAAAATAAGATAGGTATAGATCATCAGGTTCATTCTCTTTACAGGAGAATGAACCTGATGATCTATATTGTGTCGTAATGCGCTATATTGAGCGTTCGGTATTCTGAATGCGGATAAAGTAGACTTGCGATTTTACGACTTTATTTGGAAATATTTTTCATGCTAGGCTAGGTATATCTGATACCATACAATAAATTTTCGTTGCATTTAATTTAAACAATTTAATACACGTAATTAATACCTAAGACTCATTTCGGTAACTTTAAACATGTACCATAAAGATAAACGGAACATCCGTCCAATATGGAACTTCGTTCCAAAAGTAAAAAGTACTCGTTTGATTAAAATAAATTAATAGTTTATTAAGCGTCAGAAAATAAGCGTCACATCCGTCAGAAAATAAACGTCAGAACTTCCGTCAGAATCAAAAATCAGAGTTACTCCCTAGTCGCGCCTAAATAAATTTTACTTTTAAAAAAAAATTAATAAACATTCATTTAATATCAACTTAAACTGCGCATCCCACTATAACGTTTTCATTTCAATTTAGTAAAATCACTAATGTGATCAGTGATTCATTTATCTTACAAAACTAGTTACGTTTTAAAATTCCACTTAGGTACGAATTGGTAACTGCACGTTATTTCTACCTTAAAATATGTAAATTTACTTATTGACTTGAGTTATCGACACGAGACACAAAAATTTCAATCAATTATCAAATACATCTCCTTTACCTGTTCTACCTTTCGTTTCAAAATTAGCTACTACTTATATACTAATAAATGCATAGCTACTACTACTTTAACAACTTCTTTCTTCGTACTTTAACATTTTTGTTCAGGTCATCCATATCAAAATGTTGTTACCATCCCCTATAGTAATCTGCAGGGTTTTGTGCTATAATTAAACTAGGGGACGCCCGCAGTTTCATTCGCGTGGATTTATACTGTGGTAGTTTCGTTTATAGTTGCTACCTTTTTAATCCTGAACATTACCGAATATAGTTCATATTGACCATAATGTTAACCGGAATAAAATGACATATCTTATCTTGTAAAAAAAAACAATTTATTGCATCCCTTCACTTTGGTCAGAACTTTCATCCCCTTATTCATTACTTTATAGATCGAAAATCCAAAATCGTTGAATTCGTATTGGTGGAGATCATATATTTTCGTGTTTAAATATTTTAATTCCAAGTCAAAAAGACACTACCTTCATCTAGGGGCATGCCTTAAAAGAGCTAAAATGTTAATCCAGATAGTGAAAATTTACATTACTTTTATCTGAATCCGTCTGCGAGTTTTTACTTGATGCGTGAACAGACAGATAGACAGACAGAAAGACAGACAGACAGACAGACAGGCAGATAGACAGACGGACAATATTTTCTAAAAATACATTTTTGATTTCAAACTTGTTATTATAATCCCAATGAATTGAAATTCTGAAAAAATATTCAATGCACAGGAAAAAAATCCTCTTCACTTTTATTATAGTATAGATAATTAAGTGAAAATTTGAATAATATATTTATTCAGTTTTATATAGCTTAATATACATGCGACAAAGTCTTAAAAAGCCGTAGAAAAGTCGCACCTAAGTCGCAAGTGTGTCGCACACCCGATGTAGCGCACGCGTCACCGCGAGCGACGCGCAGCTTCTCGACCTATAACGAAGCTGTAATAACTGCATTACAGCCATCAAACTAAACACCATAACGCCATCAAATGAGTTTGGCTATTATGAGTTATCGTGAGTTTGATCGAGATGTTATCTTGGAGTAGTTGATCGTTGTATGTATCCTGGGGCAGTCGCCACACCCTGAGGTGGTGAAATAGGTTTTCATGCAATTTGTCGTTGCCAATCTCACTTATGGTTTGCCATGGGGTAAACAGAGAGATTGGGCATCCGTCTCTGTCTTGGTTCATGTCCTAAGTCATGATGAATCCCCGTAAAAAGTGTCTCATAAGTTTGAATTGTGTATTATGTGATGTTGCGTCCATAGCCCCTCGCGTCGATTCATTTTGATCGCAAGAGTTAAGCAACGAAGGGCGCGGTCGGTATGGGTGACCACTAGTGGCAACATTTCATGGAAACTACCGTGCTTCGGAGGGCACTTAAAGCCGTAGATCCCGGTTGTTTTCAATGCTGGAAACAGTCGTTAAGCCTTGTCGAAGACCTTCGGGTGGCTTGAGAATATTCGACACTGGGTTGGCCACGTACTACAAGTACTATATTTTTTTATATATTTAAATAGCTTATGTTGAAAAATACTATATTTAGTCGAAAAAATGTTGGCAACCCTAAGGTACACACCTTTGTCTACCCCTTCGGGGAAATACACGCGTGATATTATGTTCTAAAATAATTTTACTGTACAAAAATCAGCTTGTGACGAAATCTATAAGCACTCATATTATTTCAAGGGGAATTAGAACTACCAGAGACACTAATTATATGCACTCAATTTTATCTTCAAACTAGCTTTGATAACGATGATGGGCATTCACCTTTATAACTTTTAACATAAGATACTTCAAATAATGACATGATAATATGCATCTAGTACATCAAGACTCCATCTAAAGGCCCCATTGTCTTGAAATGCACTCCATTGTATGTTGCTGGCAATAATGTCGATTTTTCTTACAGATCTTGACCAGACGACCTATCTGAATGAGGCGTGTCATTGAATATTACAGTGCTATTGCGAGTGAGATGTTAAATGACAGCGCTGAGTGGTTGAAACAATGACTCAATGAAACGAAGAAAAATCCATTTGAGACTGGCAGAAATTCGACCTACATTGAAATCAAATCTACCTTCTATAACGATGATAGGAAACTTGCATGCCTGAGTTTGATTATTAATTATTATTATTTTCGTTCATACGTTTAATAATTTATGAACACGCGTTTATTAGAGTGGTATGTATGTATGTAACAGCTAATCCCAGGATATTCAGGATTAGGGATTTAGACGCTTAGTTTATCTACAAAAGAGTGCTATTAGTTTTTTTTTTTAATTAATAAAAACTATATTTTTTGTACTTCTTAAATTAGAATGGTAATCTTAAGTCGCGTTCATAAAATAAATAGAAATGGAGGATTTATTCGATCTAATTGAAATATAGTATTTTTGTGTGCAATATACCTATTTCTTCAACAGAATAGAGTACGCATATCCGAAACATAAGTACATCTGTACTTTTTACACACTTTACCTACTCTGAATCAAATCCGTGTTGCAAAATTAAAGGTTCAATGTTTGGTACAAAAACATTAAATTAAAATATTAGTGTCATGTATAAAAAGGTACAAGGTAGCCGTCCTTGACCCGAGAACTCATACCCTGCTCAAGGTCAATATCCGGATCCGCAAGAACCCTACTGACCCGGATAAAGGCTCCATTCAGACATGGCGTTATAATTAGTTGTTAGACTCATAATGACCAACGTACTGACCAACAAATATTCTTAATAACAGTCACTGCTAACAGTCCCTATTAGAATCCTGTGGAGCTGCAGGCTCGTTTGCTCTGTTAGTATCATAAAAAATAAATTTTAAATTTATTTATTTGATTTGTAACTTTTAATACAATATCAAATTTTGGCAAATTTTAGATATAAATAATTCTGTTACTGTTTTTTGGATTAATACATTTAAAAAAAGACTTGGATACACGATAGTATAACTTATTATTTTTTACCGGAATATCCATCATCATCCCCTTTCACGTCCACTGCTGGACATAGACCTCAATCAATTAACCTGAACCGTTTTACCTAATTCTCAATCACTTGGCAACTGCACATAACTGGTGAAAAGTACATGTATACACATCACTGCCTACCCCTTCTATGAAATACTGGCGTGAGATTATGTTGTGATGTTAGACATACATTTTACCTGCCGTTACTTTGAAGGAAACCTGCAAGCTTGAACAATGATTTCACCAATTTCTACCAGTATCTAAAATACCTACCTTTAACTTCTGCTCTGCAAAGGCTCTCCCATTAAGCTTTTAACACGTTCAATTTGAACATATCTTTATGATGCCACAAAAAATATAGCAGACGGTCAAAATGATCATAGCACTTATATAAGTAAGCGGTGAGATGATAATTTGACTTTTTACTAGGCAGTAAATTAGCAATGCTTGTGTTTCTCATGTTTTTGTATTATTAGTTCTGTTAGTTATTACTCATCATCTGGGTTATCATTTGAAGACGCAGCTTAAAAAAGTTAAATAAATATACTAGTAAACAATATAAAAACCTACTAACAAAATTTTCTAATCTCGCCCAGATAAGATTTATTTATTTTTAAATGATGTGCTATAAATAAAGTTTATGAAAGCCGTACAAAACTATTATAAAATTAATAAAAGCGGTAATACATCGATGTTTGAGGAATTGAGTGCCAAAGATATATTGTGGCCAAAGCTTTGTTTTTATGTAATTTGTTGTTACAAATTGCATCAACACTCAACCTTATCGACGCCATCTATCGAGCGCTTAGCCAACCCGATCAATGATAACAAAGGAAGGCCATCGATCGAGCGAGATCCATCTTTATCGCGATATTTGATAGTTTCAATTCGTTTGTATAGATGGCACTGATACGAGAACTAATGCCAAAAGCTTAAGGAGAGAGCCTTTAAAGAATCTTTACGACTTTTGAAGACTCCGTGACGTCGTGGTGTGACCCTGACTGAACCGCTGGTCCCTTGTTCGAGTCCCAGTCGTGGCAATTAAGTATGCAGATAAATAATTGTACCTACTTGAGTCATTAATGTTAAATTGTGATGTTTTCTGTGTGTGCAAAACAGCGCGGGGGTTTGAGGTTAATGTGTAACCGTTGTTGGTGGTAGGGCCTATAGGGAACCAAATAGGTTTCCATATAGAGTTCGCCCGGGGCAGTACCACCGCCCGCCACGGTACCTAGTACAATTTCTGCCGTGTAATAATTGTTTTTAAAGCAATTATGGTCCGGTTGGAAAGGTGTGGTTTCCGGTTACACTTCTTTAGAGGCGATCTTAGTCCTCAAGGGTAGCAACACATCTGTGACTGACATAAACCGAGACTCCTACTAACAAGTACCTACTAACCGGACTATTACTAACCAACTAACAGGACTAACTATCACTAACAGTCCCCAGTTCTCATACCTACTAACGAACTGACCAACTAAAGTTCTAATTAACTCTCTCAACTAATTGGATTAACCATCCCAGTCCCTAATTGAGTCTTGTTCAAAGTCAGTCACAGTTGTCATGGGCGGCAGCGGATGGGTGGTGCTGCAAGCTCGTTTGCTATTTTGCTTTCTTTAGGTATCATGATTTCATTGAAATCATGGCAAATGCTGAGTGTGGTCCTATTTTTGCTTTGTTTTATTATTATATTTTATTATGTATGTTTTTATTTTATTTCTGCAAAGTTTAATTTGTTCAAAGCAAAATAAATATATTCTTATTCTTATCTTATCCATAAAAATAATTTATTTTCCATTAAAAAAGTTGAATGCTCAAAGAGTTTGTGATGTTTCTGATTCATTTCAGTTGCGACACAGAATACATAGTCCAGGATTACGGTGGCTGCAGAAGTACAGATAGGTACCAAACTGCCGTACATTTGACGTTGATCGCTGCGACCCATAGACGTCCCACTGCTGGGCACGGGTCTCCCCCACAGACACTTGTGCGGGAGGTCTGGAGCATACTCCACCACGCTGCTCCAATGCGGATTGGTGGAGGGGTTAGTGGCCAACCCAGTGTCGTATTGCTCACAGATATCATGGGGCGGATTGAGAAGTGCACAGAATGCTCGTTTGTTATCTACAGAAATAATTAGTGGTGACATACCAGTCGAACTAGCCTCTCATTCGACGGGGTCTAAATATCTCACACAGTAAATAAGAACTGCAGAGGTGAAGAAAAACATCGAGAGGTAACCTGCATGCCTGGCAGTTCATCATAATGTTTCGGAAGGCATGTTAAGTCTGCCATTCTGTATTTGAAGCGTCACCTAAGCGTCACATTCTGAGAGGAGACTCGTATCCAACAAAGGAAAAGTTAAGTTTAAGCGGTCGAAAAACTAACCTTATGCAATAGGTAAATAACTTTTTTTATGCCTTAATTATTATATGTTTCTCAGGGTTTCGTGGCTTCGACCTTGGAAACATATCTATTGTGTCCACATATTTAATGCACAACAACTAAATTATTTATTATAAGTATTATAAAACGTGCGTTTTTATATTCTGCACGGAGCGTTTTTATCGTGGATGTCCAGGTAATTAGCGTCTAATGCCACATTATCGTGCGAATATTCACGTGGTCGTTATAAAAACATCGTAGAAGCATAGAGTAAGGACCGATGTTTAGTATCTAGTCCATGGTAGAAGTATAAACTATTCATGTTACAATTATACAGTTACAATCTACACTAATATTATAAAGAGGAAATATTTGTTTATAATGTTTTCACACAAAAACTACTGGACCGATTTCAAAAATTCTTTCACCATTAGAAATCTGCATGACATAGGCTATATAATATTCACCTTTAAGTTAAAGCAGAGTATATTAAAGCACCGGTTAAAGTGACGGTAAAATGTGCCGTTTCTAGGAAAAATATTAAATCGCCCATTATACTTGTGATAGTCTCGAAGGTTAAAATATTATTAAAAAAACATCGATAAAGCTCAACAAGTCATTTTATTTATTTTTAATTTTTTCTCTTATTATAAGTCTTAATAAACATGTTAGTAGTAGTATCCATGCTCTGGGTCAAATCTCTCTATTTGTTTCGGTCCACTAAAATCTTCACCTATCACCTTCTCCGTTGATGATTGAGTAACAGAATCAATAGGTCTTGAAACTCTTGAATTATCTGGCGAACTCTGCGATCTGGTATTAGCTGCTCCGAATCTTGGCTTTAGTTCATCGGATAAGCCTGTTCGTATAACTGGAATCTTTGGTCTACCACGATAACCAGGCATATTTATCCTATAATCAGGGGCACCGGTCGTAATCGGCGTTGAAATATTACCATCTACGGATCCCAATTTGGTATTAGTTCCTTTATTGATAGGTTGACGGGAAGACATACCAATAGTAATATCCGAAGTATCTGACGGTTGTAATGTTGTTGAAAACCTAGGGGTTGAACTCTTAGGTGTTGAAGAATAATCGATGGAATTTGTCGATGAAGTTATTCGTGAAGAAATATTTGAAGGTAGAGCCGAAGTTGACGTAAAATAATTATCCTGGTCTCTTTCGTTTTCAATTAAAGTAGAAGTAAAAGGTGCATCATAGTATGTAGAATCCGTTGATTTATAATTAGTTACTGGACCATTGACTGCTCTATCTGTGTCTTCTTCATCCTCATCATCGATTTTATCAATTCCTTTATTGCCATTTTGGTTTCTTAATTCACTACTTACTGGCGTTTTGCCAAGTTGATCAAAGTTTTGTGAATTTAATCTAGAATCATTAGTTTTGAAGTTGAATTTCACGTTTGGAGTTATAAATGGTTTTGGGGTAACTTTGTCTGATTTTGATTTACTTTCACCATCTTCTGGAATATCGCTAGAGAAACGAGATTGTAATTTATTGTTGTCATTAAATTGATTCATAGGATGCAAATACTCATAACCGGCATGCAAAAATTGATCTTTGTCTCTTGAAAAGTTATCTGGACTAACAGTTCCTGACTTCTCGATGTCATCGGTAGGTGCGTTTACTAACATTGCTTTTATATTTCCTTCTTCATTTTCATAAGAGTTCAGTAAACTGTCCTCGTTTTTGACATTTCCATCATTTCGTAATCCTTTTCCAATCACTAAATCTTCTGTTATTATATCACCAGTGCGTTTGTCAGTATCTGCTGTTAAATCATGTCTTTCAAATGATAATCTTACACCACTTGGTGAATCTTGTGTATTTGGAGTCTGTTTCTCGAAGACATTACTTAAAATATCTTGTTTGAAATTCCCCAACAAACCTTGGTATCTGTCATGACCGTATTTCTTATCATCATATGAACCTGAAAATTTTTAATATTAAATTAAAAATTGAGTAATGGTAAACATAGAACCTGATGTTCATACATCAGTAAATACAGAATCTGAGTTTGAAACTTAATATGCCTTACCATCATCGTAAATTCCAAGCTTTTCATTGATTTTAGCTTGTTCTATCACCTTTAGAATAGCATCAGGGATAGCCGGTGCTGTAGGTAAATGATCTCCATATGGTAAAAATCCGTTTTCATCTGCAGTATACACGACGCTATAAACTTTCCCATCATCTCCGGTATAGGAATATGATCCATGAGCCTTAACTCCATTAACCGCTGTTCCACTTTCATCTGCATGGATTCCATTTGATGTGTCAAAACTATATGCAAATCCTTCCGGTGTCAGTCTATTTTCATAATTAATAATTGCAGCTTTTCTGTCAGCTTCTGCTCTGAACCTTTCCGGCTGTTGGCTGGCGACTGATGTGTATATTGAGGTTGAACTTTCTACACTTGGTATTGTTTTAGATCCAGATATTCCGACCGTATTTTGACTCGATACTGATTTAGGAGAACCAGAATATGAAGGATCAGAGGAATATTGAAAGAAGCGTGAAGCATCATTTGATACAGAAGATTGTGGATATTGTAGGTTTTCTCTGCCTTGAGAATCATTGTTGATCTCTGAAGGTAAAGTGGACTGATTATCATTATTACTTTCATAATAAGATCTGGTTAAATTTGTTGGAAAAGATTCGCCATTTGATACGTAACCGCCAAATACGGGGATACTAACTCCTTTTGGTATTTGAACACGGCCTGTTACTAAGCCTGGAGAGACATTCTGAGGCAAATCTCCATCGTCTCTATCTTGGGAAAGTGAATCAAATGTGAATTGAGGATTTTGCGGATTGATTAATTGCTGAGTTATGTATTGATCATAGCTTATTTCAGGAGTAGGATTGAAAGGAGAAATCGTAGAAGAAAAGCCTTGATTAATAAATCCTTGTCCTACTGCTGCATTAATTGATTCTACAGGAGATAAAGTAGTGGTTTGCGTAAAAGCATAAGAAGTAGTTGTAACTGGGACGTTATAAGTGTTACTTGGGAATGGATATATAGGGTCGCCTGAAATAGTCTGTAATGGTCCTTTTCTATCAATACCAATTGCTACATTTGGATAATCGACGTTAATCGAGGCATTGTCTATTAATGTGTTTCTACCAGGTTCCAAAGGGTAATTCGGTTGCTGATTTTCTAAAGGTAGATTAAGATCCCCAGGTTGACCACCAGATGTGATATATCCAGGTGGGGGAAGATAGGTTCGGTCCAGCTTATCACACGCTGCAAGGGCTATGCCCCATAAAATCTGTAAAGTAATATAATTTTATTAAATAAAACGAAGTTGTTATCATATGACTCATAGAAGCCCCGCTCGGGTCTCTCCTACAGAGAGGAGGTCTAGAGCATACTCCACCACGCTGCTCTAATGCGGATTAGCCATAGGCGGATATCTCAAGCGAACCGAAGGTCTTCAACTAGGCTTAGCGATTGTTTTCACCATTGAAAACAAACGGGACCGACGGCTTGACGTGCCCTCCGAAGTACGGTAGCGCCCATGAAATGCCACTAGCGGTCACCCATCCACATCGTCGCGCCCATCGTTGCTTAACACTGTTGATCACATTGAATCGACGCGAGCCATTAGGCTATGGACGCTACTTATTATGACAATACTGAATATGAAATACTCCATGAACTAACCAGTAAAGTATTCATTTCAGACGATATATCCGAAAGAAGATACGATGAGATGTGTGCTGTCTGTCATCCTCAACAGTGATTTTATACCATCTTAAAATTCAACGTGATACCAGCTATTAAAATCGTGTGGCATGTGGACGTGACGTACGAACAACAGCGTGACAAAACCCTAATTGTAGCTGTCGAGAGGTGTTAGAAGGACTGATTTTAAAGTTTCATCACTTATTGTCGATGAGCAATCATAAATCGGACATTATCACACCTTGACATTAGTATGTCGGGCTTGTAATTGATAGGAGCAATGCAGCCAAGGAAGCGTCCGTGGTCACATGACCACTTTATTCAATCAACTGGTTAAGTGGAGACATCCGATCAACCAGTTGAATGAATAAAGCGCCTACCTCGTCCGGTGGGGGATGAAAGAAAGAAGAACTTTATATATATACACAAGCTTCAAAGCTCACCTTACATCCATCCATCCATCAGCCTTTCTGGGTCCACTGCTGGACATAGGCCTCCCTCAATCGTCGCCACTCCTCCCGATCCTGCGCCCTCTGAATCCAACGGTTTCCCGCTGTCAGAGGGCAGCTTACTTCGCTTACCGAGACGCGGTCTCCGCTCGAGGACTTTTCTTACCCAACGGTTATCAGTCCGTCGAGCGACGTGGCCTACCCATTGCCACTTCAGTTCACTGAGCTATGTCGGTAACCTTCGTTCGTCGGATTTTATCATTGCGAATACGGTCCCGTAGAGAAATACCGAGCATAGCTCTCCCCATAGCGTACTAAGCGACTATGAGCTTGCGGATGAGACCGACGGTAAAGACACATGTATTAATGTAGGTTTCCTCACGATGTTTGCCTTCACCGTTACAGATACAATTAGAAAAGTCATGGCTGAAATTTGTCCAAATTCACTCATCTATTACCGCTAACCGGTGACCCTTAACTAAGACTGTTTGTAGTGTTATAAAAAACATATCAGCCACACTGACCTAAATATTACACTAGCCGCAATTAGCATGAGGTCAGTTGGGACACGAAACGCACCACGGTCTGTATTGTCTCTGAAAATTACTTCGCGATCCGTGACCTCTGATCTTGGATCGAGAATAGTTCACTTAATATTTAGGGTTCCGTACCCAAAGGGTAAAACGGGACCCAGTCCGTCTGTCCGTCTGTCACCAGGATTTATCAACTTTTCCAAATTTTCACACATTACGTATTTCTGTTACCGCTATAACAACAATTACTAAAAAACAGAAACAACAAAAAAACAATTATAATTTAAATTTTATAATATTTATAAAAAAAAAATTATAATAAATTTTTATTGTTTTTTGAATTCAATAGACGAAATTTTCGCGCACGAGTCTGACTACTAAACTAACGTTAAACTAGCTATGGTGACCACATTAAGTGGTCCCTGTTTGAGTCTTGTTCAAAGTCGGTCACAGATGTCACGGGCGGCAGCGGATGGGTGGTGATACGTGCTCGTTTGCTACCTCATAACCACAAAATATCCGAATTTTCTAAAATTACTCATTCCAACTATCGAATCATACCTATATAGGTTCTGCCAATGACGTTACAGATTATCTACTAATTTCTGCTAACAAGCCAAATAATATCACTATCTCAATACCTATGAGCCATATTCAATACAAAATATTGAAATATGTATTGAAAAGATCCTATAATTTTATGAATGAGACCATTTACTAAACTTGAAATGCTGAACTGACTGTATCATTAATGCACGATCTTGGCCATTGTAAAATATTCGCCGTATCTAATGATCGTAATTAATGATATTCCTAAAGATAATTTTTATTGAGTATCTATGATATTAATATTTAACCTATGTAACTTAATATTTCACAACCTAAGATGTTAATCATGAAGACTTGATTTATGATATCTGGTTTTCTATGAGTTGATGAGACTTAATTTTAAGACTTTACTTAAAATACTCTCTGATGAGGTTATTGACCCTTACTCTTATAGGTCGATCTTTAGCCGGTAAAATTTGGCCAGTAATTGTTTGTACGGGTCTTGGACATAATTGTTTGTCTGTGTGTCTGCTGTTGCAACTGAACTCATTGTTTGAATTTGTTTGGGGTTGTTTGTGCCAAAACGTCCCTCTATTGGGCATTCGTCGTTGGGAGGTTTTTTGGGGAGGTCTTTTGGGGAGGTCTTTTGGGTTGGAAGATGATCTTTCGCACGTTAAGTTTATATGACTAATACAGCCTGTGAAGTTAAATAACTTATAGCTAACGTACAACTGCCAACATGTTAGTTAACTCGTAGTTAACTAATATGACGACACTTTAGTCCCGGACAGTCAAAATGGCTGAAGTAAACCGCGAGTTTCCGACCATTTCGTTACGATCTTTCTTCCAACCTCACGTTCCTCAAAGCATAATTAACCAAGGTGATTCCAATTGGTGGAAGGGTTAGTGGCCAACTCAGAGTTTTAAAATTGTAAACAACCGGGACCAACAGCTTAACGTGCCCACTAAAACACGAAAACACCCGTGAAATTCGGATGGAATAAGATCGGTTGATCACACAGTTACGATCGACGATCGATACATCAAGTGTTCTGGTAAAAGGCCGAATCTTAGCTAGAGGACCAACCTATAGTAACTATCTAACAATATACTTTACTATCATCGCGGTGACAGCCCAGTCGCTATCGAACTCGCCTCTCACTCGAGCGGCCCGGGTTCTGTTCCATACAGTACGCACTATGTTATGTGCGATTTAAGATGAAGAAATGTCATTGGGGCTAATCCCTCCCATTTTCCAAGAGTTCCGTGCCCAGCAGTGGGATATAGTGGGTTGTGGACGAGTTTACCATCGAAATTATAACCGCGCTTAATTAGCACAGTACAATTTAAAATAACGTTAAGTAATTTTTGATATTCAGATAACAGATTGAGTTATGTAACCTGGGGTTGCCTTTTGCAAAAATATATCGATATCTAGAGCATCAGATTCTGTTCATCTGTTTGTATAAGATGCCGTAAGTGATAATAAATTTATTGTTGGCTTCTTACAACATTCCTATCGGTAATACTTTCAAAAAAAAGTTATTAGAATCTGAGAATTAAATTCTATGTACTTTATTGAAACGATTTAATCATACTGTGTAATCTAATCAAGATGTGCAACTTACAAATATATTTATTAAATTGTACTTTTACAACATTTAACTTAACAAATAATTGTAAGTTTAGTTATTAGGTCTGGTTTATCTTCAACAGTTTCATAACAACCTAAACGCTTATTTTGGATCTGATTCGTCTAGTTGCAAGCGAGAATAAGTAAGCTAGAGGTCCTTGGTTCAATGCCCGGGTTAGGAAAAGTAATATTGGATATACCTAACATAATTTTCAAGTTTTAGCTTGTAGTCAGGATACAATACAATACAATATAATTTATTGCACCAGAAAAATAACAGAGGAGAACACAGTAATGAAAAGAAGTTTTGCAAAAGGCTGTCTTATTGCTTTGAGCAATTTCTTCCAGACAGCTTGGCAAACAAGGATACAAGTATGTGTGCATGTATGTTTAAGTGAGAACTACCTGACATGGAACCTGCTGCTGCTGCAATCTATAGACGTCCCACTGCTGGGCAAAGTCAAATCCCCACAGGTAAATCTGCGGGAGATCTAGAGCTTTGGTGCTCCAATGCGGAGACGACTTGGGACAAATATGGTGTAGTCTACAAATCTCTAGCTAGCCTTTCGGGTAAATACAGTCGTGATGTTTA
This sequence comes from Carterocephalus palaemon, assembly GCA_944567765.1. NCBI lineage: Eukaryota > Metazoa > Arthropoda > Insecta > Lepidoptera > Hesperiidae > Carterocephalus > Carterocephalus palaemon. Next base: position 1,813,310 of record OX155655.1, on the reverse strand, counting down.
TGAAAAGATATTATAATGAAACGTTTGGATTTTCTCAATATTTTATATTTCAGTATTTACAATTAAATCAGTTCTTATGTTATAATAACTAATATTGGTACCCACTCCTGGCGTTGAACCCGGGTCGTCCACCGAAGAGGTTCCTTCCAAAACCTCTCACAGGGGGCAGGTAAGTCTTCAATCCAGCGCCATTTTGGGATCTGCCTACACCAGAATCGAAGGCCGAGTTGGTAACGATAGCGTCATCGTTGAAACTGTTGCCGTTGTAGTTATTCCCGTAGTTGCCGTTACCGTACTGGTTTGAACTGCCACCGTATTTGGCTTCGTTGTAGGAGCCTGGAACGAATTTTATTTGTTAAACTATTAGAGGCGACCTCCACATCATCACAAATTTTCTACGGCTGGACATAAGCCTTCTCTCGGAATAGGACATGTAAGGAGTCTGCCACGCTATCTCTGCTTCATAAACATTATTATTAGCTGCAACCCATGGATGTCTAACTGGTGGGCACGGGTCATCCCCACAGATAGCTGTGGGAGGTTTAGAGCTACTCCACCACGAGACTCCAATGCAGATTGGTGGAACATTATTGATTAATATTAATGACATAAAATAGTTATTGCACAAATATTTATTCCTTTCAACTTTAAGGGCATGTGCGAAAAAAGTGCCAAATCTCGATCTATCGATGACTTTGATCTGATTTTTAGAAGGTTTATGTTATTTTTACGAGTGTATTTTATCTACATGAGTATTAGGTATGAACATAATCCATAATTAATATAAAGTTTGTAAGAGTACATACATAAGTTTGTAAGATTTTGGAAGAGTAGTACTCTTACAAACTTTTTTATGTAGCATCCAAAGCCCAATAGCTCGCGTCTATTCAATGTGATCGACGTTCGATCGTTTTCATTAGTGAACACTACCGCTAAGCCTCATCAAAGACCTTCGGGTGGCTTGAGAACATTCGACACTGGGTAGGCCACAAACCCCTCCACCAATCCACATTGGAGCAGCGTAGTGGAGTATGCTCTAGACCTCCCGCAGATATATCTGTGGGGGATTCCAGTGGGATGGTATGGGTTGCAGCTTAGCTTTTCAAGAGTAGTATTGATAAATATTGCTTTAATAATTCTAAGACTAGTCATAAAACTACTCTTAAGGTGTACAGTTAGACAACTACTGTCTATAAAAGTTAACTGTAAAAGGAATTACCATCGTCGTAAATTCCGGCCGCTTCGTCGCGAGCGTTCTGCTCCAGGGCCTTAAGAATTTCTTCAGGGATGGGGGGAGGCGTAGGCAAATGGTCACCCTGGGGCACGAAGCCGTTTTGGTCAGCCGTGTATCTGTAATGAGAGATTTTAGTGTTGAAATTAAAATTAGGTATACATTCGGGTCAGTCATTAACTCCTGCTCCTTGGGGTGGTCAAAAATATTAATGATTGGATAAAACTTTCCAATCATCTTCATAGCTTATACTTCTTCATACACACACATACACAGCTTCATACACTTCCCTGAGTTTGGAAATTTATTTTTTGCAGTTCTCGTTTATAGAGGATTTGTTGACTCAATCAATGCACTATTTTTATGGATATAATACAATAACAACCGTGACAGACCCTGAATAAGACTTAACAGTCTCATTCTAAGTCTATCACAGATGTGTTGCTACTCTTGGGAACTATGCAGCTCACAACAAGAAAAGTGTTACTAGAAACCACTCTATCTAGCCAAAACATAATTAAACATTAATAATTATACGACCAAAATGGAAACAAAAAGCTGTTTAGATGTATAGAACATAGCAAACGAGCTCGCAGTACCGTCCGACTACTGCTCATGGCCACTGTTACAATTGCTCAGAATAGAGTATTGATAGAACTGGCGTAATGCTAATCTTGTTAGATTATTATCTAGTACCTACAGTACCTACAGTGGCTACCGTAGTACTCGCCCGGTACTCGAGCGGTCCGGGTTCAAACTCCAGCGGTATGCACCTAATGACTTTTCACTTTCAACAGTAGGACAAAGAAAGGGTTGAAACAATTAAGGTAGGGCATCACCTTAATTGTTTCTATTAGTTCTTGTTCTTACCTGACGGTATAAGTTTGTCCATCATCGCCAGTGTACGAATAACTGCCCTGCGCTTCTACACCGTTGCCTGCTATTCCCTTTTCTTCAGCATAGATTCCGTTTTCAGTTTCAAAAGCATATTCAAAGTTGTCCCCGTTGTTCTGGTTGTACTGACGAACGATAGCAGCACCCCTTTCCAAAGCAGCGCGTGGCCTTTCCGCATAGTTTTGAACATTCTGGCCATAGCTCTGAGAGTATTCTTCGTTTAGTGGGAATCCGTTGTTTCCGAAGTAGTTCTGGGTTAGGCGTGTGGAAGGGCCGCTGAATCCAGGGGCTAGGGATCCCGATAGGGGAGTTTCTAGGAAGCTCCCAGATCCACCGGAGGTTTGGGCGTTAGGAGGGAGGTAGGTCTTGTCCAGTTTGGCGGCGGAAGCCAAGGATGCAGCTGCTAAGACGATCAACTGGAAAATTGAAAAAACAATATGTTAAAACTTTAGATAATTTTAATTTAGGTAAATAATTTCGCCGTAGAACGAACGACCTGAAGAAGACGGTGGAAACCGCTGCTTTCAGAAGGCACAGGACTGGTCGGAGTGGTGTCGTTTAGGAGAGTCCTATGTCCAGCAGTAGACCTTAAAAGGCTAATGGATGGATGGATGGATGAAATAATTTCTTAACAAGTTCAAAATTCTAGTCCATCCAGCGCTTTCCACTACTCATTCCTCAAAAGTACCATTGTCCAATTTTAAGTATTACTAAGTAATAAGATCCTGTTGTACTATATAATGTCCTTATTGAGGAATCTCCAAGGGTGTCCCTTAGGACCGCTAAGTTTTTAAAGTAACAAACGTTTAAATTTTTAACGATACTGCTCTTTTACAGAACTATCTTTTTGTCTCAAATTTAAAGCTCAAATATTTATTTACCAATCTCATTGTGGCTGTTTGTTCACTTGCTGCTGCAGATGTTCAAGATGGAATGAGTGATATAATCAAAACCGCGATCTATATTTATAGTAATACGTGCACATCGATCGATCTAGTTTAATGTAGAAGATTCACTTCACTCGCGCCGCATTGTTGCCTAATCGCACTCTGAAGTTGGAGGTGGGCTTTGGATGAGTTTATGCGGTAAGCATAACGGACTTTTGGAAAAAAGTTGTAGAGCTTTTTGGGATTATGTATTTGGAAATGTTTGGCAGACGTTATCTCCTCCTGGAATTGTTTGAAAATTATTTGAAATCTAGGGAGATTGCTATGATTTTGTGTACTGATACTTTAGTACGACCTGTATTTGTATTTGATATCTTGCAGGTATTTTAATATATTAGATTGTACTATCTGAAATGTTATGTAGAAAATTGTGGCACCATATTGTTTACTATATAAATTGTGTACTGTTAAATAATAAAGATAATGCTGACTTGTACTTCTTCCTCAAATATATACTCAAGTGAAATATTATGTCTGATGATCTTCTCTACTAATGTGTTGACAGTATAAAGTTGACAGCAGCGCTATAAAGTAGCAAGATTCCACTTTTTTGATTTATTTATTTAATATATAATATACGATTTATTGTAGCTTAGGTTAAGGTTAAGGTTTACAATAAAGAGTTACAATAACTCCAGATTAAACTTTGGCTCGCAAAATATCATCATATCGTCATCATACAGGCATCGAACCTGTTTACTCTCGTAATTTTAAATAAAATTAGTTATCTTGCATAAACTCATCCATCGACATACAAATCCTACTTGAGCACATTACATGGACAATCAGTACAACGAGATCGACCTTGCCATAAAGACTCCCAATCATCCACATATCGACCTCAGGCTATTAAGCTTAAAGTTAATTAGTTGATTACACTGAGAATCCTCGTGATATCGTAGAGGCCAGAAATAAATAAAATACACTTTTAATTACATACTGTAATCTTTTTATTTCATTCATTTACGACTCTTGGTATGATACTCGGAATTTCCTTTCGAATAATGCAATAATTCCTTTAAATAGATATGAATCTATATTTGATTTCAGTTTATTGTTTGTCTTCGATGTAGATAGCTGAGGAATGATTCTGAAAGAGCTCAAAGAGCATGTTTTGAAACGTCTTCATTGTTGTTTTTAACTTTCGACTAAATTGGCGACTGTTGAAAGTTTAGTTTCTATTTTTCAGTTTGTCGGTATTTATGGTGACAATTGGACGTACCGAGCGGGTGTTTAGTTATCAGCAATAAGTGAGCGATCAGAGAATTTCCGCGCAAATAACGCGCATTGTGTTAAAAACTGTCATATTAACTATTTTATTTACTACGTAGATAGGTGTACTGTCAATATTAGTATTCAAAGGTAGCACATCTGTGACTGAATTGGAACGAGACTCTTACTAACATTTAATAACTGAACTATTACTAACATTATCTAAGAGGACTATCTATGACGGTCCCATTGGCGCAATCGGTAGTTACCCTGCCTGTTGCGCCACTCAGGACACATATTCGTGTGACGAACACTTGTATTTGTTCTGTGTCTGGATGTTAATAATAATAGTATCTATTTAGGTATGTATTTAAAATTATCTGTATTTATAATTATGTATATCAGTCTCTGACACCCATATTACAGGCTCGCGCCTACTTTGGGGTTAGATGGCCGCGTGTGAGAATGTTTAAAATATTTATTTATTTATCTCTAACAATTCCTCATACTTGCTACTACTAACGAACTGATCAACTAATTTTCTTCTTAACAGTCCCTATTTTTCTGAACTATAAGCATATTTTCACTATAAGTGAAAAACTTTTGTCGGTCAGAACCGCAGGACTAGATTCATACTACAACCCATACACTTCCCACTGTTGGGCACACATCTTCTCCACGGTCACACCTTTTTTATTGTAATTTTAAGGTTTAATCTTCTGCAAATTTTTGATCGTAAAATTTTTCCTTGTTTTCTTATAAATCTTGCATTTAATCTGAATTTCTATTGTATTCTATTCTATTATAATAAACAACGATGAAACAACGATCCTATCTAAAGACGTATTCACACGATCCTTGCTCTTAATGCAGCGTTACGACAGATCAATTTACCACGCTCGTTACAGAATAAAAATATTGACGTGCAAATTATTTTATAGTGGCGTCCTTAAGTAGCGTAGGTACGTATCGCTACTCTTTAAAGCTAGGCAATTCTAGTAAGGAGCTACTTATGTTTTTATCGTGCTTCGTTGGTGTTTGTAAGCGTGACTTCTAAGTTAGAAGTCCAGAGTTCAATCCACGGGCTGGGCAAAGAATCATTCGACTTTTCTAACTGTTGCGGAGTTAGTTAAGTTTTATTAAAAACTAGTGGACGCTCGCAGCTTCGCTTGCGTGGGTTGGATATACATATTCTGTCAAAAGTTTCGTTTACAGTTCCTGTCCTTTATACCTTTTAATATGAAAAAAGTGTTATAAAATGTTGAAAAGGGGGATGAAAGGTTGTATGAAAGTATTGTCATTTTCAGAACTAGAAGCATAAAATTTATATTTTAGGCTGTTGATTGACAAATTTGTGGAGCTAAAGTTAACGCGTTAAGAAGAATCTATTATTATGTCTAATTCCACGAGAGCGAAGCTGCGGACGTCCACTAGTATTTATACTCCGAGACCATAATGGTTTAACTCGGAATTTATGAGATCCGTGCGACATTAACAGTTGTATTGGTGGAACTTACAAGTTTCCTACGTTATTAAAAATATGTCGCTGTAGATATACTTCGCTGCGACCCATAGACGTCCCACTGCTGGGCACGGGTCTCCCCCACAGACACTGCTGCGGGAGGTCTAGAGCATACTCCACCACGCTGCTCCAATGCGGATTGCTGTAGATACGAATAGCCTCTATCTATACATTCGAGATAAAACTATGTATATACTTACTTCTAGTTGCAAAATTCACTATCACGTCGGCCTCAAAAGTTTTAAATCCGGTTTTATAATCGTTACAATTACAACCCAAGTGATACGATCAGGCATCGTCGATTTATATCCATAAAGCTGACGGGGCGATGCGAATAAACAATGTTTCTAATAAATAAATTCAGAGTTCGTTCATAAGGATTTTATTTAAGGGGGCGCGATTCGTAACCTCCTATATGACAGAGCACCTCTCCAGAACATCTTTTTAAGACGAGGCATAATTGATTTTGGTATACATAATATTTGAGTCAATAGCTATTTGTATAATGTATTTATACGTATTGTATGTATATAAGTACTTGTTTTGTGTGTGCAATGTAGTTAATTGTAAACTGTTTTAATCTTAATTTTAACTATTTTTTTCTCACCTACCGCAATTTTTTCTCAACCAACGAGGTTTTTACCATTCTGATAGAAAATTCCATATAGGAATTAAGTTCGCTTTATTCTTTGAAGATATAAACTTGTATAAATAAATAAAAAATTCTATTGTGTCTGAAATCCCAGCATACAAAGGTTTAAGGTTTTGTAAGTTATATAGGAAGTTGATCCGGTTAGTTGTTATAAGGATGTTTGACCTTACTTTACTCAAGTAGACGGAAAGTCTGCTTTGATAATAAATAAGTCAGATTAGTAAGAATGTACATTTAGGTAAACTATTCGAATTTTATTAAAAAAATCAATACAACAGTAAAATCAGTTTTTAATTCTAATAAACAAACATGAAAGTGAAATCTATGGAACAAAATAATTATCAGCAAACATTATTTTAATAAAGAAAATCAACTTACAGAGTAACCTCCTTCCAACTATCCGTTTAAACACTAATTAAATCTAACACTTAAAGTCCTTGAGCGATGTTACCTCGACGACTGACAACCGACAAATAGGGCGCGACTCAAGCGCGCGCCTGTTTATATACCCTCGTTTTAGGGTGTTCCTTACTCGGCCTCTCCTGACTCTGGGTCGTCCTCGACCACATTCCTCAAAGATCCTCCTGGAGAAGTCTCACTCGCTTGGCCACCTTCCTGACCTTCGTCTTCAAGTAATGGCATAGATGGTCCAGCTATAGCGTTCTGGTCACTGTCACGCTGACTTTCTGATATTAAATTGTCAACATTGCCATCTGAAAGATATTGTTTGCATTAGTTTAGAGTCCCACCTTCAAAGTCGCGGTAATAGAGCAGTAAAAGCGAGACATACACAACAAGAACAATAAATAACAAAAGTAAAGATGTAAGATTGTCGGCGTCCCGACCATTTCACATCTTTACTGCATATTACCATCGTTGGGCGACTAACGCCTTTGAGGGGTGACTGACACCAGTGCGACTAACGCAATTGACGACAAACGTCAGTGGCGAATAACGCCGGTGCGACTAACGCAATTGACGACTAACGTCAGTGGCGACTAACGCCGTTGCGACTAACGCAATTGACGACTAACGTCAGTGGCGACTAACGCCGTTGCGACTAACGCAATTGACGACTAACGTCAGTGGCGACTAACGCCGGCGGTGATCGGTGAGGGTGCAGTACAGAACCCCCATAAAGCAGTAGATCCACGAGATGCCATATGCGTCTCGGTGAGTGACGTCGGGCGTCACTTCTCACTGCTTCTGAAAACAATCACCAGAACAATCGACAAAGTAAGGCAATCAAACAGTTTGAGAACCGTACCATCGAAAAATATGGCACAAGTCTCGGGGCACCATTCGCCCTTCCACGGGACCATGTATTGGGCGGCGGCTTGAGTCGATTTTCCCTTGCTACCGCTAAGTAACTTCAGTACATAGCGCCCGTTCGGTAGGACCTCAGTGACCCGATACGGGCCCCGCATTCCAGGGTCCAGCTTGCCTGTAGATTGTGAATATTTTATGACAAAGGCTAGGTCGTCAACAGCGTAAGTCCGTGGCTGGTGCCTTGATCGGTTTACCAAAGAATCTTGATGCTCTTGATTCTTCCGAAGAAGTTCAGTGGCACGGTTCCTGTTGACTTCTCTCAGGGCTTCCCGATTGTTCATCGGGCTACCTACGGCAACATCTCGTACCAGAGAGCGTATGACTGGAGTGGTGGCTTCGGTACCTATCAATAAGCTGATTGGGGAGGCTTGGGTGGTCTTCTGCTTAGTAATATTCAGGACCAACTGGAGCTTCCAAAGAGTTTCAGACCAGCAGGCATTTCGATGGCCTACTTCGACGCGTAGCATATTAAGGACCGTTCGTACGTACCTTTCCACTTGTCCGTTTGAGTTATGCATTTCTGGGGTAATATAATGCAAATCTGCCCCAAGTTCAGACACCCATTGGACAAAGCTTCTAGCCTCGAACATTCGGCCTCGGTCGGTGACCAGCACCTTCGGAACGCCAAACAGTGAGATAGCCTGTGTCATCACCTTTTGGAGTTCACTGGCGTCTTGATGATACATCGGGTATAGTAGACAGAACTTGGTGAAGGAGTCCACTAATATCAGTACGAATTTGTAGCCGTCAGATGCTGGTAATGGTCCAAGCGCGTCTACGTGTACGGTGTCGAATGGAGTACTGGGCTTTGGCCAGGACGATATGTTTTGAAGTGGGGCCCTTGGTACCCGCTTCTTTGACATGCAGACCAAGCAATGTGAGACGTATTTACTTACGAATTGGCGGAGACTCGGAAACCAAAAATGTTTCAGGATAAGGTGTAAAGTTTTATCAGAACTAATATGTTGGTGCTCGTCGTGAAAGATACGCAATAAGCTTAGACGATGACCCTTCGGAATGTAGCAAAGGAGACGTGGTTCTTCGCCGACCGATTTATATTTATAGTACAGTAGTTCGTTTCGTATGACGTAACGATCCGAATCTAACTGACCTACCGATAGTTTTTGCATCAAGTCTCTAGTTTCGCTATCAGCCGCTTGCGCGATTTGTGCCCAATTACGCGGATTAGATATTTGGTTAATCGTGGCTACCGGGTTTCTGCTAAGGTAGTCAGCATGTTGCAGCATGACTCCTTTTCGATATTCCATGGTGAAATGGAAATCCTGCAGGTATATCCACCAGCGGGCCACACGTGGGAGGAGATCCTTCTTGCTTTGAGTTGATTTGAGGGCATTGCAGTCCGTTATGACCTTAAACTGGATACCTACTAAGTAATGGCGGAAGTGCTGCAAGGCCCTGACTACTGCTAACGTTTCTAACTCGTAGCTGTGGTATTTACTTTCGGCTCCCTGTGTAACCTTACTGAAGTACGCTACTACATGCCTGCCGCCATCAGGATGTGTCTGCATGAGCACAGCCCCATAGCCTATACTGCTCGCGTCGGTATGGACTTCAGTTGGAAGTTCAGGTCTAAAGATAGTGAGAATAGGTGCACTGGTCAAGCATGTTATCAATTCTTGAGGAACTTGTTCCTGTTCGGGACCCCAGTTAAACTGGACCCCCTTTCTAGTTAATAGGGCAATACATGCCGTCTTAGTGGCATAACCAGATATGTACCTACGAAAATAACCCGCAAGCCCAAGAAACTGTCGGACTTGTTTCACGTTTTTAGGTGCAGATGAATTTTTTAAAGCCTCAACCTTTCTGGCGCTCGGTCGTACCTGGCCACCACTTACTAGCCTACCTAAATACTCAACCTCAGTGGTTAAAAAGGAGCACTTCTTAATGTTAATCGAAAAACCAGATTCCGTTAATTTTTTAAGTACCTTTTCGAGCAACATAATGCCATCTTTCACCGTGTTGCTCAGAAGGAGCACGTCATCGATATAAACGAGCACATTGCCGGAATCAATGAACTCACGTAGAGTATCATTGATGATACGCTGGTAAACTATCGGCGAGTTCGTCAAGCCATATGGCATTTTTAGATATTCGTAGTGGCCTTCCGGCGTGACGAACCCTGTGTAGTGAATACAGTCGTCCCTAATCCTTATCTGGTGAAAACCAGTGGCCATGTCCAGGCTGGTGAAGAAAGTATACCGCCCAAGACGATCAATTTGATCGTCAATGAGGGGGAGTGGGTACCTCTCCCTCTCTGTGACACGATTGAGTGCTCTAAAGTCGACGCACATACGGTCAGTGCCGTCTTTTTTTTTCACCAGAATTATGGGACTAGCATACTGGGATCGAGACTCCCTGATGACGCCCTTGTCCAAAAGATCCCCTATTATCTCGCGAACTTTCAGTTTCTCCCCATAAGATAACTTATAGGGGCGGTAGCTTATCGGAGTAGAGCTGGTAAGTTTGATCTCCATCTCGCCTGTAGTGACCGTGGTGGTGGCGGTACCCGATATGAGAAAATTCGAGAAAGGTGTTAACACAAGCATTAGTGATTCGAAATCACTACTCAGTAGCGGGGTTTTTACTGTGGAGCTCTCAATAGCCTGCACTTGATTAACCTGACCAGTGGCACCTGCTACGTGGGTGATATACTGTTGGTCTTTTGTGCGTACATACATAACCCCGTCACGGTTCAGAACGTCAGTCCCTATCACTATTGAGGTGTTCATGCAGGCCGACGGTACTACAACTAGGTCAGCCTCTAGTGAAATATTACTTAGCTCAATGGTAACAGTAACATAAGAAGTAGCAACAATTTCGTGTTCACTAACGCCTTTTAACGTACAACGTGTGTATTTGGGTTGACACGAAAGAAACTTAAGAACGTCGGAAGAAATCAGCGATATGTTGTGAGCGCCACTATCAATAAGTACGTCCATCGGTATGCCTTGGACAACTGCAGGAACTACGTCGATATTAGTAAGAACTTTGGGTGCGCACAAGTTCACATTTCGCTGGTTCCTTGGTTCCGACCTGCTCTTTACAAAACATCGGTCTTCCGTGTGTCCCGTCTTTTTACAAAAAGTACACGATACCGCGGACTTAGCAGTGGGAGCAGTACTCGTATTCGGGATATTATTGGTGTTAGTGTGTTTGTTTTTATTACAGTTTCGTCCCGAATGTCCGCGTTGACCGCAGATATAGCATTTAATTTTCGGTTGCGAAATTATTTGAGCTTTAACGTGAGTGTTGTTAGTCTTAGTACGACTTGGTTTGGTATAAATTGATAGAAACGAGACTAGATCTCCGGCTGCCAAGTTCGCGTTTGCCGCCGCGGCTCTAATTTGAGGGTTTTCGATACCTCGTATGACTATAAGAGTCCTAAGCTCTTCAGATAAACCCTTAACTACCCGCAAACGCAACAATGTACGTCTCGCATACTCAGCGTATGTCGTGTATTTGTCGGATGTCGTGTTCATACATTCAAACAGAATGTTAGCGTAGTCCAACTTCCGAGGGCAGAGAGGCTTAAATTCAACTTTAAAGTTTGACCAAGTGCGGTCACTTGTGACCCATTCATTTAACCATATTTTGGCGTCGCCTTTTAAACACGATGCCACACGCGAAAGACACTCCTGGTCCCCCCAGCCGTTCGCAGCCATAGCGCGATCGACCTCTGAACACCATAAGTCGATGTCATGTATGGATGGATCAAAGGTCGACACATAGTAATCACGCGAGTTGCTTGGCCTTAGAGATTTAATGGCTTCCGCCAGAGCGGTAATAGAAGAAGTTGTCATAGTATCGGAACTGCGAACGGTGGGGTCCCGATTGTGAGCGGATGGCAAGCCCTCGGAATCGTCCACGCACGTCTGGGAAACATCGCTCAAGTTAACTAAGCTATTCGCGCACGACGCGGAGTTGTCATTATTAGTTACGTGATCAATAACTACCGGCACACTTTTTACGATGCTGTTACCCGGTTCGGCAATGTTATCGGGGGTAGGCGTCACGCCATTATTGCTAGACTGTTCGACAGCGTTTAATCTCGTTAATATGCTATTGAGAGTGTCCTGCAGCGTGTCGCTGCCAACCGGACGTGACACGGGTGAGCGTCGAGGGGGCGTTCTATGTGAACTTCTCGACTCATGCCTCGATCTACGATAACGAGTACGAACGTAGTCGTAACGCCCGTGCGCACTACCCTCTGAATCATCCCGGCTACGCGACTCGCGAGCCAGCCGGCTCCGTGATCTATCACGCGACTCGCCACGGGCCCTACGAGACCTAGGTGTCGATCTTTCCCTCGCATGGCGCGACCTACTTCTAATTTTAGATCGATTACGGTTCGTTTCCTTAGGCATGATTGTTAAAAACAAAAAACGAAAAGAAAAATAAATATGCGGTAGTTCAACAAAGTGATATAAAACAATGTAAACAAGGTAATTATTTTGTTCCTGGGCAATCGAATTAATAGAGATCTTTATCCCGCTTCTGAATTTAGGTAAACTAAGGTTTGACCAGGTAAATTTGGACGGGAAAAATGGGGAAATTAATCTGATTATTTTTAAATTTCTAATTATAAAACTTTAATTTGCGAAGATAGAGTGATTGAATGTACTGTTTTAAGTTTTGTTTTGTTTTTTTAGTTTGTATTATTTTACAATAAGAACTGCTTATAATAAATTACATTTAAAAGTTAAAATAAATAGCGGAAATGAATTAAGTGTAAAATTGCGTAAAGAAATACAATTGTAACATTTCATAACATAACATTTTCAACAGTGAATCATTGTGATTTGAAATTAAATGAGAGGAGTTCCAGATTCAATATTGCCGTGAGTTGCTCTCATCACGAGACTCGTCCGTCAAGTCAGTCGGCGTGTCGCGTGTCGTACCCTTAACGAGATGAACTGCTGCGCTTAGGGCTTGCGAAACCGGTGCGATTCATAAGATTTTATTTTCCGGTGCTGGACTCAGCTCAGAATCAGTATTCCCGGTATTCTATGACTACTTGTATATAGAAATAGAAATAGAAAAACTATTAAACTGTAACGTGAAAATGTGTTTTTGTGGTTCTCAGTAACTTAAGTTATACTTTAGTAATTACGTAGTAGGTACCACATTCTGAGACCTTCATCAAACAAAAAAAAAACTAGCTGCTTAAAATGTAATTTTTGAGGGCCAGCGATTCATTGGCGACATTGGCGACCCTACTGGTGACCGCTAAATTAATTTTTTTTAAATTAATAACCAAAGGAATGTCTTAAAAAAATAAAGGACAGTTTGTTCCAGATTACAAATCCATTCAGATTACGATAAGTTAATTGACTGTACCGGCAAATTCCGGTATTATCGGAACCGGGAATACCCCATCCCTATTTGCGATGTCGGTGTGACCCATTTAGTGGGAACGTGCAAACATTCGCTGCCGTTCGCAGTTCGCAGGGTTACGGGTTCAAATCTCGCTTTAGATCGATCGTGCGGACCTGCATCATTGAGTGCATCAGAGATTTAGTTGGACGTTGATATTGAGCAAGTATTCGTGCGACGACGTACATTAAAATTAATGAAGTCATTCATTGATTTTAATATGAAAATATTTAAATCTAACTGAGAACCGAAAATAAACGCTTATCTTTGACATAAGCTGGTAATAATAGTCATAGAATTAAGTGCAGTCAATCCCTATTAGACAGACAAGGCCAATAACAAAATTTTCGTCGTTATTAACTTGGTAGTAAAGTTATCTAACATTGTCTTTGGTTCAAATTTTTTATTATAATTTAGTATCAAGTTCTCTGAACTTAAAATTAACTTAAGTAAATGCTGAAAATATTGCTTTTCAATTGGAAGAAATGTTTAATAAAACACATTATTTTTTTAGTTTAATGCTTCATATATTTTGTTATCTCTATGACACAAAAATTACATAATTACACCGACATTTTTTTATATTATTTTAATCAATATGTACAAAGTATAACCTAGACAAATATTTTTTTTACATTTTTTTCGCTGCGAGCTGCAAGCCTATCCTAAATTGCACCAAATTGTAGAAACAGTTCAGTAGCAACATAAAGCTTTTTACAACTTAACCATATAGTATAGTTTTGTTACAAATCATGGCATAAAATTCGAATTGACTATTCATTTCCATTTTTTCGGTGACTAAATCCCACTTAAGTGCTTCTTAAGGAAGTAAGTCACTGAATCTAAAATTTCACTACTTTGACTCTTAATATTTATAGCCTTCTTGAGAGTTAAAACTGGGTGGTTGACGGGGACCACCGAAGGTATCAGGTCTTCCTGGGTTGGGAGAGACACCAGGTGGAGATCCAAAGCTACCAGGCTGAGATCCGAAGCTGCCAGGTTGAGATCCTGAGCTACCGGGTTGGGCTGAACCTTGACCAAAGGGAGACGAGTTAGAGGTTGATCCGGGATACTGAGAACCTTGTCCAGGTTTGTTTTGGGTATCAAACAATGGCTTCGCACCACCCTGGCTGGGTCCAGTAGATCCAAAAGGTCCTCGCGAACCACTAGGGCCAGAAGCCGCTGGTGAAGACTGACCTGGAAACTGGGATCCAAACTGTCCGGAACCCTGGGGGCGGTTGTACTCGTATCCAGATTGTGTTGCTCCTTGACCCTTCTGACCATTGAATCCTTGCCCTTGGGTGCTACCTTGTCCGAAAGTCTGACCTTTGTTCCCCTGTCCACCAAATCCTTGAGAACCACTACCTTGTCCGAAGGATGGCTGGTCCCTTTGTGCTCCAAAACTTGGACCTTGGTTGGTCCCAGAACCCACAGAAGACTGGTCTCTCTGTCCGTTAAATCCTTGGTTGGATCCAAAACCTTGACCGAAGGGTCCTGGACCCTTGCCTTGAGAACCAGTGTTTTGTCCGAAGGCCTGACCTTGGTTGGATGCGCCATTCTGTCCAGAAGAACCGTATCCCTGATTGGCGTTCTGCCCGTAAGAAGACGGGCCTTGTGGTCCCTTTCCACTTGAAGGTCCAATCCCTTGCGCAGATGGGCCGTACTGTCCTGGTTGGTTATACTGGTTTCCTGTACCAGACTGACCACGGTTGCCACCTTGATTCTGATTCTGGCCATAAGCGTTAGATCCTTGACCTCCTTGGTTGTATCCCTGACCACCAGATCCTTGGGGTGCTCCATATTGTTGGGCTGGGCCCTGGCCTGGTCTGTTGAAGGATCCAGCGCTGTTGTATGATGGAGTGTTGCCTTCGTTTTCATATTCTTCCGGATTGTAAGCACCTGAAACGTAAAATAAAAATTAAATAATTTTTTGATCACTAAAAATTTTACTTATAAAATTGGGGTGGTCTTTGCTACAGGTAAAATAGTAATCATCTACATAAAATGAACATGCAATAATTGCAAATAATAGTTACCTACCTACTCTGAAACCACTGGTGGTATGAGAACAATAAAATAAAACTTTATTTCTCAAATGTTTTAATGTAAAACTACGTAAGTTATTAATTATTATACTATGTCATTTAAAACTTTGAGCTTAGTTTAGCATTAAGGTTTTCGTGCTTTAAATGTAAAAATGAATTAAATGTTTACCTATTTTATATAGGTTGATACATTGATTATTACCAAAAATATGTACTTATTTTACTTATAGTAGAGGATCCCGCTATACAACGACCTTCACCGAGATGTTTATTTAATAAAACGTATTTTATATTCAATTTAATACGTCAATAAATACATTGCATATGGGTTGGCTAACTAATTTCAGTCCAGGATATGATTAATTAATAATTCAAAAAAAATTTTTTTTTAAACATTTCACCGGTTTGATTATTAGACAAATTCTATACCAATCGAAAGTATGAAGCCCACAAATTATGCAAACGTTAGGTTGGCTATTCTTTTCCGGTCACAACTCTCGAGTAGCCAGGTATAAACAGGTTAATCGATCGAAATCGCATTTTGCACCGGTCTGATTATTGAATTAAAATTAAATGAAATTAAAGATTATTCCATTATGAACACGGTGGTATAGGGTTGTTTGCGAAAAATCAGTCCCGAATTCCAGTTGTCGAATTTTGAAAAGTGAGATATTGCTGCGAGTGAATGTGTGCGACTGAGAGGTCCCAACCAACCATCCCATGCGAAAAATCTGTTTGATATTTTTCATTTTTCGAAAATAGCTGATAAGGTTTTACTTTTCCTTTATAATGGGCGGACTTTAAACAGCTGCTATGCTGTGTCCTCTTCTATCGCATGGGATGGTTGGTTGGGACCTCTCAGTCGCACACATTCACTCGCAGCAATATCTCACTTTTCAAAATTCGACAACTGGAATTCGGGACTGATTTTTCGCAAACAACCCTATACCACCGTGTTCATAATGGAATAATCTTTAATTTCATTTAATTTTAATTCAATAATCAGACCGGTGCAAAATGCGATTTCGATCGATTAACCTGTTTATACCTGGCTACTCGAGAGTTGTGACCGGAAAAGAATAGCCAACCTAACGTTTGCATAATCTGTGGGCTTCATACTTTCGATTGGTATAGAATTTGTCTAATAATCAAACCGGTGAAATGTTTAAAAAAAAATTTTTTTTAAATAATTAATTAATCATATCCTGGACTGAAATTAGTTAGCCAACCCATATGCAATATATTAATTGATATATTAAATTGAATATAAAATACGTTTTATTAAATAAACATCTCGGTGAAGGTCGTTGTATAGCGGGATCTTAGACTATTATATTCATTTGACCAATAAGTAACGTATTAATTAATAAATATGTATTGAGAAAAAAAAATACACTCAGAGTAGATAAATTGCTTGTGAAGTGAACTAAAATACACTGAATATTTTTATAATACTTTTCAGAAAATAAGTAATAAATATAATACCTTCCTGGGTCCCAGCTGCAGCTGCCCTGGCGTTTTCTTCAATCGACCTCAGGATCTCCTCAGGAATAGGATGAGGTGTCGGCAGATGTTCCCCCTGAGGTTGATATCCGTTCTCGTCTGCCGTGTAAGTTATCGAGTAATCCTGTCCATCGTCACCAGTGTATCCGAAGCCACCCTGAGCTCTCACACCGTTCGTGGCGGTACCTGACTCCTCAGCGCGAATACCGTTGGTTGTCTCGAAGCTATAGGCGAACGTGTCACCGTCATTCTGGCTGTCGTACTTCAGAATCTGCGCTCCTTGCTCCGCTGCGGCCTGGGCTCTCTGTGGCTGGTTGTAAGCCTGGACGTTGTACGATTGTTGGCTCAATCCACTTTGGGCTGAGGCTGATCCGGGTACGGTTGGTCTGGCGCCAAATCCTGATGGGCCACTGGGTTGTCCGAATCCAGATGATCCAGGTTGGTTGTAAGCTCCGGAACCAGAACCTGGCTGGTCAAATCCAGGCGACCCGGAAGACTGTCCAAATCCAGGCGATCCTGACTGCTGGCCGAATCCTGATGGTTTGTTATATCCAGGCAATCCTGATGGCTGGCCGAGCCCACCAGATCCCGATGGCTGACCGAATCCAGCAGATCCCGATGGCTGACCGAACCCAGCAGATCCTGAAGGTTTATTATATCCAGGCGATCCTGACGACTGGCCAAATCCAGGTGATCCTGACTGCTGGCCAAATCCAGAAGATCCAGAAGGTTGACCATATCCCGTTGAAGGCTTGCCGCCGAAACTTTGACCAGGTTTGTTAAAGCCAGTCGCTCCATTTGTTGATGCTCCCGGCTGGCGTCCGAAGGGTGTGTCTTGGGCTATGGATCCAGGGCGCCCAGGTGCTTGGAGGGAGCCGGGGCTGCCTCCAGCGCTCGCAGCGCTTGCAGGGGGAAGGTAAGCCCTGTCCAGCTTAGCTGCGTAGGCGCACGCCAACAACGGTATGAGCACGAACTGTGGAGAATTTTTTAAGTGCACTTAGAAAGATTTATTTTTTATTTAATGTCATTATTATTTTCATAAACTATTACTGATTAAATATTTAAGTTGCAATAAGAAAAGGAATTAATCAAATTATTAAAATAGATTTTAATCTTTTAGATATTACTATTAATAATCATTTTCAAACTTCTGACTGCTTCAATTTATCAAAATGAAAATTATTAAAATATTAATTTTATAAACGTTATTATGTTAAGTTTTAATTTATATTAATCAGTAAGATATTTTTAATAAAATATCAAATTACCAGCTTCATATCTAAGCTGTAATTCCTTCAATGTTTGCCAACTGAATGTACTGTACGCTGTACCCATCCCATATTTATATCACACTAAAATCGTTCACCACAGCGTTACCTAAAACTGTGCTCACGGTAATAACCTTTGACTGCTTGAAGATTCTGTATGTATGTGTGCTTGGTAGCTTACACAATTTCTCGATGGTTTTGCGATACGCTAATTGTTGTGATCGATTTTATCGTATCGTATCGTATCGTACGCATATTGCACTGTTGGTTTGTCTGTCAATCTGAATAGAATCGCCGTAGGGCTGGTATACATTTGAAAGGTTATTAGACTTTATTGACAATGCTTTGCCTTGAGATTGAAAGCATAGAACATCCTTATTGGAAGGTCAAGTTATTTCAAGAATAATTAAAAGCATTACACGTAATTAAAACTTCGATATAGTATCATAATTATTATTGTAATAAAAAATAATGCGATTATTTAAAACGAGTCTTAAGCTTCTGTTATATTTTTAATGAACTTCAAAAAGTATTTAAAAATATGCAGCAATTTTATTTGCGTTTACGCTCGCTTTGAAGGCATAGAAAATGTCGTGAGGGAATTTTCGTGTCTGGAAATTTTCAGACTCATTCTTCCAAGAATGAGTCTCCTCCTCGCCTTTCCGTTTGTTATCGTTAGATATCAGTTCAAGATATCGTTAGATAAGCAGATTCAGATACTTTAAGCTAAAAAACATTCTGTCCTCTAGCACCGTAATTAATCCGTACTAATTTTAGGATTCTATATCTATAGGTAAGTACTTAATACTTTTCAAATTCAAAAATTTGTCAAATTTTACTCTGAAAGTTGATAGAGAAACCCGGTAAATAACGTCACTGATATATATTAAATTGCTGCGCGCACTTGTCTTTTTTAGAACAGACTTTATGTCTCGGCAGCAAAGAGTCTGGAACGGGCACCGCTTTAGAAAGCTTCTATTATAATCCAACCGGAATCCCCAAAAGGGCTGAAAAAGCCATAGGAGTTTTAGTGGGTGAGAAATACTCCACAACACGGTTTATTGCATGAAAAGTAACAAAGATAAAAAGACTAACTATCACCAATAGTCCCCAGTCCTCATACCTACTAACGAACTGACCAATTAATGTTCTAATTAACTCCCTCAACTAATTGGACTAACCATCCCAGTCCCCAATTGAGTCTTGTTCACAGTCAGTCACACTTGTCATGGGCGGTAGCGGATGGTGGTGCTGCAAGCTCATTTGCTATCTTGTATCCAAAAAAAAATTACAAACAATACATAAAGTACTAAAGACAGTACGTATGTAATATTTTATGTCCTTCTCAATTAAGATCCTTCTCTTAGAACGTCGCTAGTCATGTCAGAAATCTTCAAATCCCTGATGATGTCATCATTGTCATCATGGTGATGACGATGATGTCATCATTGTCATCATGGTGATGACAGAATCGTGCTCAGTTGACCGATGATGATGACATGAAATGTATCGCCATGAAGGGTGTTTAAATAACAAATGAGGAATATTACGTTGCACATTAGGTTTAGATCGTTTAGATAGTTGGCGTATTCGTGTACGTATAAAGCCGCGGGAACACCGGTTCCCTCATAAAGTATTTGATTTTGTTCCTTTGACTATGATACTATTACCCTGTTTTGACACTTCTGCCAAATGAAATGGTCATGGAATTAATTAGAACGGAAGGTGCATTGTAAGCTGCATTATCTTTCGGTTCGAGTATTTCAAAATAGCGAGGTGGACTGACGACCTGAAGACAGTGGGAAACCGTTGGATGGAGGGCACAGGATCGGGAGGAGTGGCGACGTTTGAAGGAGGCCTATGTCCAGAAGTGGACCCAAAAAGAGCACCTGAACCCAAACTAGGCAGAGCTTATGGGTGTCAGAGATATATGTATACACACATACATATATAGATAATTTTAAATACATACTTATTTAAATATCAACATCCAGAACTGAACAACAAATCTCACTAAGTAATGATCTTTTTAACTCTTTCTGCTAACTGGACTAAACAATATCCTAGGCCATATAGAGTTTTGTACCTGATTTGATACCTGAAACACACACACACACACACACACACACACACACACACATATACACGCCCTCCACCGCAGGGTAGAGGTACTTGTACGATTAAGTATTCTGTGGTAAAGGGGCTGTAAAAACCAACTCTACACGGGTCTCTAGCCCCGCAAGCAAAAGCTTAGACAACTCCTTTATACTTATCTAAATATGTTTTACATGACAATAAATGTATTTTACATCTTACATCCATTAAAAAAACTTGTAGGTAGGTGTATTTATTGGCTTCTGCTCGGCGAAAATCTAAACAAGGCCTAATACGAACATACCATCCACATCCGTTATTCGTGATGCCAGTATATTCGCCCTTCCAAGGCGTTCATTCATAATCTATGCAACGGGCAATTTAAAAGATATTTGAAGTACACAAATATATCCCTATGGCAATTGCATCAGTTGTCGTGATTCATATTTTGAATTTGACGAAATTCGAAACACAAATATTTGGTACTAGTGGACGCCCGCAGCTTCGCTCGCGTGGAATTAGACATTATAATAGATTATTCATAACGCGTTAACTTTAGCTCCACGTAATGAATCCTAAATGTGATATCCCCCTATGTTTATTTTACATCCTTAAGTGTAACATTTTTACAAAATTTGAATGCCATATTTATTTATATTACAGCCTAAAATATAAATTTTATGCTTCTAGTTCAGAAAATGACAATACTTTCATACAACCTTTCATCCTCCTTTTTAACCCTTTACAACACCTTTTTCCAATTAAAATGCCTATGTCTTTTCACAGCGTACCAAATTTCAGTTAAATCAGTTCTGTAGTTTTGGCGTGAAAGCTAGACAAACAGACAGACAAAGTTACTTTCGTATTTATAATATTAGTATGGATTAACATTGCCTCATCCGTCACATATTCGCTAGTGGGTTTGATCTACCGGTCAGGCTTACTATTGGGATTTTCTAACTTTTTAAATTTATTAACTAAGAATTAAGGCTTATTGATTGGTGAGCCTATTCCAATACACCGAGCACAAATCCAGACTCTGAGCTGCTACCATACATTTCAAGTTAAATAGACCCAATAATAGGCATGATGACAGTATTAAAAAAATAAAGAATAAATGGTTGTAGCGGAACAAACTAAGTATGTTGAATAATTAATAAACAATGGTCAAGTTTTGATAAAAACATTGAGATTAATAAGATTTTTATTAAAATAAAAGTATAAAATACATCAATCGGCCATGTTAACTGAAACGCCAATCAGAGCGGATGACGTCACGGCTAAAAAAAAATCACATGTCGCTTTGGGCTTCTTCTTATGTTAAAATGCCTGGGCGTGACGTCGAAGCCATGACACCTACGAGCGTTTTCGCGCTAAATTTAAAGTAGGAATAACTGCAATAATTTGCGTTAAAACTCAATTTATTGCTGAAATAATGTTTTTTTTTAGAAATATAGGATGTGTACCTACATTAGACAATTCTTTTCAATTCAATGGCAATTTCAAAATCTGTCATCATGCCTATTGCCTGAGCCGGGGATCAAACCCAGGTTAAACTAGAGGTTAGTTTAGCAGGCGCGGCTACAACCACTAGACTAACGAGACGGAAAATAATTACCTCAACTTAATAACAGATTAATTTAATGAACAGCCACTGATTGACCAAGAAAAAAATCATTAAAGAAATACATATAGCCGCTAGTTTTTTAGCGATGAGAACTTTAATCAACCAATTACATTAAGTATGGGTGTTGCCGTGTTCTTATAAATTGCTTTATTTTAATAGTAATGGCTCTCGCGTGACCCCCTGGTCACATACGATGGTACTCGATGGGAAACTATCGTTAGTAAAGTAGTAACATTAGTATTGTGTAAAGGTATTATCATTAGTTTCGTGTACAATTTATTTTGCGATCATAAGCATCTACTGTGTGACTTCCCGGCTTGTATCGTACACATCGGAACACATTCTACATCAGATCAGATCTCAGGATTTTGAAATTGCCTTTTGTAATGAGTAACACATCCTATATTTCGAATGAATGAGAATGTCCCAGATATTATATATACTTAGATAGATATTATAGATATGGATGATAATGATCCATAGATTTCAGATTTCAGATTCCAAACACTTGTATTTGTTCTGTGTCTGGATGTTAATATCTATTTAAGTATGTATTTAAAAATATCTATGTATGTATATCAGTCTCTGGCACCCATAACACAGGCTCGCGCCTACTTTGGGGTCAGATGGCCGTGTGTGAGAATTTCCAAGATATTTATTATTATTATTATTTATTTATTTTTCATTATATGGTATTTTGTATACGCTTAATGAACGTCATAACATTTTTTATCTACCGCCGGTTCACAAAGTTGATGCTACCGAGAGGAACACGGCAAGAAACTCATATGTATATCTCATACATAGGTATGTGTGTAGAGCGCTGTACACACGTACCGTCTGCCTACCCCTGTGGTGAAATACAAGCGGGATATTCCGTTATGTTTATGGAACAGCTGGACAGCTGGTTAATAAATTTTAGTACACTTACTGTCCGAACTTCTCAATAGAATAGAATAGAATAGAATAGAATAGAATAGAATAGAATATGATTTATTTTGCTTAAAACATTTTAAGGTACAGAATATTATTAAATGACAGTAGATGTAGGTTTTAAAGCAAAAATTGGACCGCACTCAGCATTATGTCATGATTCCTTAAAAAATCATGACGCTGATTTTCAGTGCGGCCCTGTCGAAGTGTTTGATTTGGTCGATAAGCGACACAAGCAAAAAATCAACATAAAACAAATACTAAATCAATATGAAATAATTATACTACTAAACATGGCTATATATAGTGAAAAAATGGAACACAATTGGTAATAACTTACTTAATAACTATCTTAGCATAGCGTATCGAGTAGGTATGTAGTTTTATATAATTGATAGATAGTAGATAAATAAAATTGATAAGAAAACTATTCCATGTATAATACCAAATGTTAAATTTATAATTAAACGTTACATAAATAAGTAAATGAATGACAGTTATTGTTAATCAAATTATGATAATATAAAAAATGTTTTTATAACCACTTTACAATACTGCTAGATAGGTACTTATATGTATGTATTAATGAAGTGTAGCGGATAGAACAACAATAGGTATAATGTAGAAGTAAAACTAAATGTGTATCTAACCATCGGATCTACCTAGATACAATAGCAAACAATACGCTGGGTCGCCCTGAAAACCTGCGGTCGTAGTTCGCTGCGACCATAGCTGAGTGTGGCCCTATTTCGGCAGATTATACTGTTATTTATTTATTTTATAGGCATATTATTGTACAATACTTCTGTAACATTCCTAATTTGGCGAAATAAATTTATATTCATTCATTCATTCATTCACATATATATAGCAGTCAGAATCCAATCATAAAGGGTTTTGTTTTAGTTGAGTAAAAATCAATCAGCCATGTTCGCCCAGCTCAATGGCGTGACGTTAGCGTCAGCGCGGCCGATCACGTCTCCGGCGTCATTGCGTCAGCCGTGACGCCGTGACGCCCGTGACCCGTGCGTTATACATGTTCACGCATTTCACCTGGAATACTGACCGACTAATTAAATCGCCCTATCATCTTTAAGCTTAAATAATAATAATATTTATTTTTAAAAAAACCTGAATAACACGCTTTTATAGATAACCGAACTAAAATGTAGGCGTTTTCTTGTTTTTTTTTAATAATTGCATTTTAAATTACACTTTCGAGATACACAATACACAATATCTCGAAAGTTTAATTACACTTTCGAGATATTGTAAGTACCTAATTAAGTACTTACACTGAGTAGAGGTATGTACGTTAGTACCTCGGGGTCTTTACTTACTTTAGCACTTTATAACAAACTTATGTATGCCCTGGCCTTGTAAGGCATGAAGAGAGGTCCGAATCCTGCAGGTTGATATGGGGTCCAATGACATTAACACAACATGTTCTAGGACCCACTGTTGGGCACGGGTCTCCTCTCAGCCAAGTGCGGATTTTCTGACTTCACCTGCCTCCGAGAACATTATGAATAACTCTTAGGCATGCAGGTTTTCTCACGGTGTGTCCTTCACCGTTACAGCAAGTTATATTTAATAACTTAAATCGTACATAACATAGAAAAGTCATTGGTATGTGCCGTTGGGCTTGAACCCGGACCGCTTGAGTGAGAGGCTAGTTCGATAGCCACCGGGTTGTCACCGCTGTCGTGCATATATGAATCACTCCAATTACATATTATTTTCTTAAGCCCACCATTAAAATAGCAATGGTAAAAATGAAGTATATCCATACTAATATTATAAATGTGAAAGTGTGTTTTTTTGTTTATTTATTTATTTGTTTGTTTGTTTGTCCGGCTTTCACGTCGCAACGAAGCTATTATATGGTATGGTTTTTGTGTGTGGAGATAGTGAGGAGGGTGGAGAGTGACGTAGGCTACTTTTTATCCCGGTAAAACATTCCCATGGGAAGATATCGATGTTTTGTTATTTGCTAGATATTTAGTTCCGAATGTTGTTAATAGATGGCGTTAGTAAAATTCATTTGCAAGTTCTGAATCACGCTGACAAATGATACATGTAAATAAATTAAGTCACAGGCAACTAATAAATTAAATTGAATTTTGAATTCGCGCTGGATAAATAATATGGTAAAGGAATAAGACATACGTTTTGATTTTGGTTTTGGTTCGCTTCTTCGTTCGTTCTTTTAATCGTGGAACTGTCACTATTCATCCACCACAAATGTGTCATGTATGATAAACAACTCATTGTTAATTCCCTTTGACCACGCGGGCGGAGCCGCGGGTAAAAGCTAGTTTCTCAATAAAAAAATGATGACTGCTCTGTACCAGATTATTGTAAAATTAAATATGATAAGCGAATTAACACAAAAGCGTTTATCTTGACATTTTGATAACTCGCTAACAATGAGGGGACAGATAATGTTAAAAGTCAAAATGATACTGAGAATATGTCAGCAGAACTGTGATTTATCGACCAATATGCCATTTGTATTCCGTGAAACGCAGTACATGTGAAGCAGAAACTTAGACCACGCCTTGAAGAGAACAGAGAATAAATTTGATACTGTTTAAAAATCGTTTTTGAAAATATGTTGTCTTAATACTCTAGACTAGACCCAGTTATAGACGGTAGCTTAAAAAGTTTAAAAAAAGTATTAAGTTATAATCCATTTGGCGTCCCACTCTTGGGCATAGGTCTCTCATAGCCAAAGAGATCTAGAGCTTGAATGAAAGGTTAGTTGCCAATCACACTCGATCGACGGGAGCGATAAGGCTATGATCGCTTCATAAGAAAGTAAAGGACAGGAAATCCTGAAGCGGAGATCAAGGCTTGAATTTTTTTTTAAAGCTTAATATAATTTTTTTTTTCTTGCATTGTTATCGGAGCCTAATATGTGTGCCAAATTTCATCTCGATAGCTTCAGTGGAAGTGGGTGAAATATTAATTGCAAGATTACAGGACATACATACATACGAGTGAAGTTAGATAAAAGCTTTTAAAAACGGAGGACTTCCCAGGTTGACTCATGTGATTAATGGCCTACATAAGTCTACGGAAGACATGAATTATGTAAGCAAGGAATATAATAATAGTAGCAGCAATAGAGGCCGTTGTTCAACAGTGGACTTGTGGACTGAGTGGTGTGAAAGGCTGATGAATGGATAAATTAATGTTAGTTAAGTCTGAGTGTCCATTAGCCCTATGGTTCGCGTCGATTCAATATGATCTCTTGCGGTCGGTTTGTTGATGGGTGACCGATAATGGCAAAATTTCATGGACGCTACCATGCTTCGGAGGGCACGTAAAGCCGTCGGTCCCGGTTGTTTTCAATGCTGGAAGCAGTCGTTAAGCCTTGTCGAAGACCTTCGGGTGGCTTGAGAACATTCGACACTGGGTTGGCCATTAACCCCTTCACCAACCCGCATTGGAGCAGCGTGATGGAATATGCTCTAGTGCTCTAGAAGTATCTGTAGGTACCGTGCCCAGCAGTGGGACGTCTATGGGTCGCAGCGAAGACAGTGCAAACAGTTTATTTTTATCAATACAATGTTGTCATTGCATCCGACCGGAACAAAAAAAAACATCAGCTCCTCAGGATAGGCGATAGGGACTCGTTAGTTTTCATGGGCGGCTGCGAATGGGTGGTACTGCATGCTTGTTTTCTCTTTTATCCATAAAAAATATGATTACTAAAAGGTGTTGACTGTGGTGTTTGCCAGTAGCAATGCACGAGTTCATTCGCATTTCAGATTATTTACACCTCACATAATATTTCTTAAGGTGTTGCCATAAATGGTTTTAAAGTCCCTTTTAATTTCCCATTAAATTTTATGCGTCGTTCTCACAGTATAACACGAACAGTTTTTTGTAAAACGATGTCAAGACTCGCGAGGTCTTAATCTTTTTCCATCTTTTTAGTCGAGAGTTGATATTTTTCAAAAGAATTTTACATGGGAAGTAAAATTTCAGTTGCTATAACTACTTAAATAGCACAAAATTATTTGAATATCTTTGAAGGTAAAAGTTATAGTTTTAAAGAATAACTATGCTATATTAATGACACTCTGTTAGTAGTTCTACTGTGGTAGTACGATGTTTTAATTGTAAAGTAATCTTGGCTGTAACACTAACGTGTACGGTGAATTATTAGTAGGAACAGTAGTTTAAGATATTTTGATATCGTAGACCTACAGCAGTCAGCTGTTAGAGATATAAAAATACTCGTTGAGTCCAATTTTATTCATTTGATTGATGTTTGATAATGTTATTACAAAAGTCACGAAGTCAATGAAATTCTTGAAGTTATAATATCAAATTCCTTTAAGATTGTGAAATTAAATAAATATAAATCTATGAATCAACTTTGCTCTAGAACGCCTAGTATTAGGACCAGATTTCGGAGATAACTAGAGTTATTGAATGTGTTTTATTCCAAAACTTTGTATATAAATAAATATCTTGGACATTCTCACACACGGCCATCTGACCCCAAAGTAGGCGCGATTCACAAAAGATATTTACTAAGTACAAAAGCATTTAACCTATTAAGGCATACAAATATGTGATAATGTAGGCTTAAACCTGTATTGTATGTGGCTTACACACAGAAAATAACACAATCAAATTAACATACATGACCCGAATACAAGATTTATCTGCGAAATAAATATCTGGGACCTATCGAACCTCGGACTCGGCATTAAGGGTCGCTCAGCACCGCGCCACGGAATCGTTAAAGCACGAAGCCAAATCACCTTCCCGTATCGTTATTCCCATCACATACGAAACGACCAATGCATACTTAAAATTAACTTATCAACATTAACTTTCGACCTTTACCTTAGTGAATGTTTTAATTTGCCATCCGAAGTCAGTCAGCAAATATGCCAGTCGTTTCGTTCAATATCGAATGCATAGCACTTAACTGACGCGGATATAGCTTACCGTCCCATGTGCACTGTGTGGGGTTAACAGAAAATGTCAGTATAATAGGGTTACCATTTAATTTTATATTTTGAGAATATCCCTTCTTTTAGCTACGTGCTACAACCCTTACAACCACAGAAATTAATCAAGATAGAACTGCGATCACGTATTATTTTGATACAAACGATGCGTGTCACTTTTTTCGTCAGCCCTGCCCAAGTCCCGCCTACTATGTGACGTCACATTATAGTATTTAATGAGTGACACACTCGTTTTAGTTCCGTCACGGAACACAGTTAATCACATTATGTTTGATCGACTCGAGCCATGGGGCTATGAATGAAACCCTGTTCCCTCTATTTATCCATACTAATATTATAAATGCGAAAAAAACTCTGTCTGTCTCTCTCGCTTTCATGCCAAAACTACTGAACCGATTTAAATGAAATTTGGTACTCAGATAGTCTACTAGTATACTTTTTAATTGGAAAAAAGTGTTTGTAAAGGGTTGAAAAAGGGGATGAAGATATAAATAAATATGGCATTCAAAGTTTATAAAAATGTTACCCTTAAGGGTGTAAAATAAACGTAGGGGATAACACATTTACGGATTCATTACAAATTTGTGGAGCTAAAGTTAACGCGTTAAGAAGAATCTATTATTATGTGTTATTACACGCGAGTTATTATTAGGTACTTGAAATAAATTCTTCAACCATGTGCATTTCAATAAGTTTAAAATGCTAAAGAAAATCCGAAAAAAATGTCCCAAAGTTTGGTGATCGTGCATGTTAGTTGTAAGTCGTCTGGTATTTCATACGATTTGGTCCTTGGGTTCCCTTTTCAAATATGGTATACCTGTTTTTAATGATCAATTCAAAGCAGAATGTATATTTTTTTTTAGTTTTATTTTATTACTAGTGGACGCAGCTTCGCTCGCGTAACACATTCACTAACTTCAAAAACGGCAAAGCTTCATACTAACTTTGCACCCCCGTTTTACCCCCTTAAGGGATGAATTTTCAAATTTTTCTCGCCGTAAAAACCATCCTTGAACTTCAACGAACATTTAAAAAAAAGAATTGGCCAAATTGGTCCAGGCGTTGTTGAGTTATGCGCTTACCAACACATTTTGCGATTCATTTTTATAATATAGATTAAAATTGTACCATTGATAGTGTTGAGTGTTCGCTTGCGTGACTGCTGAGCCTGTTGCTCAGTCCTGGGTTCAAGCCTGGTTATGGAAGAGTAATGGGTTTAACATTCTACAACAGACTACATTTAGGTACTTCAAGTACATACTATATACAATTCCCAGTAGTTTAGCTATTCAGTCTAACTCCAAGTTCCGCGATAACGTAGTGACTGTTGTAGTGACGTCAACACCTCAACGTGACTACTCCACGGCTGTCGCCGGCAACCTGAATAGCGGGTTAAATTGAGGGTTGAGAGTGGAAGCGGGGAAACCCCCAACGAACTCACTCTGCAGTGCGAAGCGACCGACCGACAAGGATGGACCTTGGATGATGGAGCGGAAGAAGAGTACTCCTTGTCGTAACCAATGTGGCACAGCACCGATAGGACACAACCATCTTCTGCGTCCCGCTGTCGCAGTGACGTACATCTACGTCTCTTGACTCCACTTCACGAAGACATCCGATCTCGTGGAGTACATGGAGGTGAACGAAGTTCCAGATGAGGGTCTAATAGCTGGAGGCAGTCGATTTCAACTCGTCTGTACGGATCCCAATGGAACATCTGTCGACCTTCCTGGACGAGGAGCTGTAGCCCAAGTTAGTATTTCGTTAATTTTGCGGGCGTCAGCGACCTCCTAGTGTCACAAACTCTCTCCTCCTAGACGTAGTTTTAAGTTATAAATTGATATGTATGTTATAATCTTTAAGGTATTTATGTTATGTGCCGTTGCCTGAAATAAATAATTTATTGTTATTTTTATATATTGTATCCGGAGTATAGCAATAGGCTCACATGGTAGGTAGGAATCGAGTATCCATGGTACGACCTGGTACTATCCATATTAATATATTAATTTTATTAATATCTTTGTTAAATAGTGTTAAATAGACAATATTAACATCCAGACACAGAACAAATACAAGTGTTAGTCACACGAATATTTGTCCTGAGTGGGATTCGAACCCACGACCCCTGGCGCAACAGGAAGGGTCACTACCGATTGCAACAACGGGCCCGTCAAAATATTGAAATTGATATTAATAATTTAAACACATATTATATGCTGTTTAATTACAAATACTAATTGAAGCTATTGTAAATAGAACAACAAGGTATTGATTACAGCAAGTTTATTTTTATGCAAATCGTATTAAAATGAAGGGCCTTTAGAGAATACAACAAAATTAGAACAGAAAAGTACCTATATAAGCAGCAGTATTAAGTAGTATAGTAGTAGCAGTAGCGTAGTAGCAGTAGCGTAAGTAGCGTCCATAGCCCAATGGCTCGGTTCGATTCAATGTGATCGAAAGAGTTAAGCAACGACGGGCTCGGTCGGTTTGTGGATGGGTGACCGCTAGTGGCAAAATTTCATGGACGCTACCGTGCTTCGGAGGGCACGTAAAGCCGTCGGTCCCGGTTGTATTCAATGCTGGAAACAGTCGTTAAGCCTTGTCGAAGACCTTCGGGTGGCTTGAGAACATTCGACACTAGGTTGGCCACTAACCCCTCCACCAAACCGCATTGGAGCAGCGTGGTGGAGTATGCTCTTTACCTCCCGCAGCTGCGTCTGTGGGGGAGACCCGTGCCCAGCAGTGGGATGTCTATGGGTCGCAGCGATTAAGTAGTATGCTGCTGCTGTTACTGCTGTTGCGACTGATTAAACTTGCTTAATAGCGAAATTATTAGACTTTAAACTTTTATTAAGTCAAGGACACTAGGACCCTTTGTTCGCTAACATAAATAGACTGACACCTAAGTCATTGTGTCCGCCCGTCAGTTTAACTAAACATCAATTACTTGGAGGGACTGGGCGTAACGATCTCCATATGAAAGACTTCAACGCGTGTCAGCGCTTTCGAACCTAGACTGAACGAGCGATTATCAGTGACTAGTGGACGCCCGCGGCTTCGCTCGCGTAGAATTAGACCCATTAACGACGTCTACTCGCGTTCGGGTTGCCCACTTGACTTCAAAAACGGCAAAGTTTCATACTAAATTTGCACCCTCGTTTTACCCCCTTAGGGAGTGAATTTTCAAAAATCCTTTCTTAGTACTCCCCTACGTTATAAAAGGAATCCCCTTTGCAAAATTTCAAGTTTCTAACCCTTATAGTTTAGGCCCTGCGTTGATATGTCAGTCAGTCAGTCAGTCAGTCAGTCAGTCCTTCTCCTTTTACATATATAGATTACGCGGTCGTTTAAGCCATCATACTACGGCTCGCGTCACTTGTAATGATCGGCCGAATGTTGTTTTAAAAAAAAAATGTTTTTAAACGAACATTCGACACGGGTTCGCAACTAGCCCCAATCCGCATTGGTAGAGCGTGGTAGAGCCTTGAAAAAATCCACATGAATAGTAAAAATGCAGATTATCTTAAAGTTAAAATCTTAAATTGCTGTTAGATAGATATAAATGTTTTAATTATACTTAGTTTTACGTCGTACAAATGTTTTTCACACCAGTAATTGGCATACGCACCTGCCTTTTCTCCATATGTACAAAACTGTCTGTCAATCAAATGTATGTACTGCTGTTGGTGTGTAATTAAATAAAATAAAAATAAAATTATGGGTAGTTTCTACCTACCTACTTGTTCTTGTGTTCATCACGGATGTTTGTGTATGGATTTTGACGTCCATCCATCCATCAGCTTTTTTGGGTCCACTGCTGGACATAGGCCTTCCTCAATAGTCACTCCTGCCGATCCTTTATTTTCCTTTCCGATATAAATCTACGAGCCATTATTACCAAATCACATCAAAAACTTTGATACTCGTAAGATAGCATGTTGAACTCGTATCTAACATCTAATTTTCAAATCAATTTAAAGCAAGGAATATTTTATGCCTTTCATACGGATAAGAAGAAGCTCTCGACTAAATCTGATTGGTACCATGAATAATTGCTCATATCGGATTATATTAACTACTGGTCGTAAAGTAAAGGGCACTGACTGAGTAAGTATCTAGTGTTACTAATACCGCTATTAAATGGACTGCCTCGTCGGCTCAGTGGCGCAAACGCGACCGCTATGCTACAGGTCCTAGGTTCTGTCTATAGTTGCGTTGTAGCTCGGAGTCTGGAATTGGTTTGTGGATGTGTGACCGCTAGTGGCAAAATTATATGGACGCTACCGTGCTTCGGAGAGCACGTAAAGTCGTCGGTCCCGGTTGTTTTCAATGCTAGAAACAGTCGTTAAGCCTTGTCGAAGACCTTCGGGTGGCTTGAGAACATTTCGACACTGGGTTGGCCACTAACCCCTCCACCAGCCCGCATTGGAGCAGCGTGGTGGAGTATGCTCTAGACCTCCCGCCGTCTATGGGTTGCAGCGAGCGTATGGCAAATGCGCAGGCACACCCTGGTACTTTAACATAACTAGTGAAAAGTGGGTTAATACACACTTCTACCTTCCCCTTTGGCGTAGGCTGAAAATCTATAAATCTTATAATAGGAACCACGGTACTTCGAGAGTACGAGTCGAGTCATGCCAGTAAAATATTCCGTTCAATGTAAACATATTTAACTCTATTATTTCACTGTAACAAAACTTAAACAGACCAGGATTTTATCACGATTGTAAAGGTCACACAAAACAGTTAACAAGGCAATATAAATATTATTAAATGGATTGTTACCGGACATTGAGTGTGTTAAATTGAAATTTACCTCACTTTTTTTTAACTCTTTTCTACATTGGGACGCACAGCTGTGGGTCACATAGCCAAGTTCTATGAATCGTACTTCAAAAATTATTTCACCATTAGAAAGCTGCATCATCACTGAGTGCCATAGGCTATATAATATTACAAGGTGTAAACGAAACTATTGTTATGTCTAATTCCACGCGAACGAAGCTGCGGGCCGTCCACTAGTCAAATAACCTTTATAATAACACCCTCTAGTAACTGGTAATCCCTTAGTGAGCTTTATTCAAAGTCTGCATATTGTTGCGTGCTTGTTTGCTATTTCATCATGAATCGATCGATAAAAAAGCCTGCAACACCCTTTCATATAACCTTTATTGAGAACAGATCTCTCAGATTAGTAGAGGAACTTCTGAAGAACTTTCTGGAAGTATTCCTACATCAGGTAACAATTAAGTAAAGTTTTGCTCGTGGATTGAAGATACTGGATACTGGTTTATCTTCTTACCTTAAATTGTTAAATGTAACAATAGTTAGATATGCGGTGACAGCCCAGTGGCTATCGAACTCGCCTCTCGCTCAAGCAGTCCGGGTTCATCCCCAGCAGCACGCACCAATGAATTTTTTAAGTTATGTGCGATTTAAGGAAATAAATGTCACTTGCTATAACGGTGAAGGACACATCGTGACGAAACCTGCATGCCTGAGAGTTATTCATAATGTTCTCGAAGGCATTTGAAATCTGACAATCCGCACTTGGCCAGCGTGGTGGACTAAGGCCTAATCCCTCCCATTCTGAGAGGAGACCCGATGCCCAACAGTGGGACAAAGAAAGGGTTGTGATGATTACGATGATGATGATGAACAATAGATAGGTATTGTATTGGAAGACCTGTACCACAACTGGACTAACTTTCCCAGTCCCTATCTAAATATATCTATAGTTTACTATCTTATCTATAAAAAACATTGCTCTGATCATGTCATAATGTTAAAAATTAAATAGGTAAATTAATTATGCATAAATAAATAAATTATGCATAGGTTGTAAATTATGCAAAGTTAATCAATAATTCCCAATTATTTTAATTAAACACATTGCATAGAGTACCGCAACGTTTATTGGTATCACCATATTATCAAGATGGATACTGTACTGTTTGATGAGGGCAAAAAATAAATTCCCAATTCTCAATTTCGTTCCGGTCATCGACATAACCGTTCCGCAAAGCATGTGTGACTTGCACAATTCTGCGCATCCAGGTAGGTCATATACGAACTTTTTTACACTTATCTAAGAACAAAATAAGGAGTGATTTAAGTCGGAAATAGGCCGACTAGTATTTTTTATTACTACTTAAAACACACGTGAGTAAGGCGGTAACTTGAACTATGAATATAGACACTAACGAATCGTTCAATAATAAAAAATTAAGGAGTATCATAAATATTTTTATACTCTATAAGTCGAACTAAAATGCTTATTTATTGATGTCTGTTATTTAATAAAAAAATAACAAACTTTAAGTCCATAATCTTTATTAAACTACAAAGTACTGTTGTATTTAATTTGAAATTACAAACTACTTATTATAAGGGGCATCACATAATTGGTATCTATAATAAATTATTCTCAATAAGTAGCACTTTACACATTCCAAAGTCAATGGCACTAGGTTAGTAATGATAACCGTTTTTGTCAAAACTAGGTGGTTTTCTGGGTCCTCCAAAGGCCTCACCTGTACCTGCAAATGATAATATTGCTTCGGCAGGTTTAGTTATCTGAAATTCTTCTTTCCGTTCATCATCTGTTCCACTTTGACCGTCAGTAGTACCCGTTTGTTCATCTGCTTGACTAGATTGAGAACCACCGAGTAATTTACAGCAAGGAGCCTTTACTTTGTTGTCGTATGTTGGAGGAAACCTTGACGCACCTTGAACTGGTTGACGGCTTTGATTTGGCTTAGAAGATGAACCAAATTGACCAGGTCTTGATCCAGTTTGAAGCTCGCTCTGTCCATTAAAGTTCAAGGCTTGATTTCCTTGAGGCACCTGAGAATTGAACTGACCCGGTCTGGGTTCAGATTGAGACTGACTTTGACTATTGAAATTTAATTGGTTTCCTTGAGGTAGCTGAGCATTGAATTCAGATTCAGGCTGGCTTTGCACCTGACTATTAATGTTGAATACTTGATTTTCTGAAGCCTGAGAGCCAAACTGCCCAGGTCTTGATCCAGTTTGAAGCTGGCTTTGAAGCTGGTTAAAACCTTGGCTTCCTTGGGAGGCTAGATTTTGTGATGGCTGTCCAAAATTAGTGGTTTGTGGAGTAATTTTAGAGTCAAGTTGGGAAAAAGGTTTGTAAGCACCAGCATTTTGCGGCTGAGTACTTTGAGTTGCAGGTACAGAGGAATCAAATTGTGGTATTTTTCCGAACTGACCCGATGATGAATCACTTGCTGGAGGGAATATTTGAGGTGGTTTTTTGTATTCATATATTGCACCGTTATATTGCTGCGTCTGCTGGGAATAAGATGGTAAGTTTTGATTTGAAGTTTGCGGAGTGTTTCCATTTGTTTGCTGGTAATTTTCAGGTTTACGAGCTGGCGTTTGAAGTGTCGCTGATGCTTGAGCAAAAGAAGAACCTGGTTTAAGGAATGGCTTAGATCCATCGTTCACTTGATTTGATTCAGTCTTCTGGGGTCTTGTGTTAAATTGATTATTTTGGCTAAGTGAATTACCATTAAAATTAGTCGGTGCTGTTGGCAGAGCAGATGGGAAAGAGGTCGCGGTTGCTTGAGTCACTTTGTTAAACTGTGATTGGAAGTTATTACCATTTTGTTGTGACGGTAATGTTGGGGAGGCAGCCCCTAGACCTTGAGTAGGATATCTGGTTGTACCTGGCTTGTAACTTTGAGACGTAAAACTTTCTGGAACATCAGACAGCTGAGGTCTCGGCTGATCAAAAGTTGAACTAGGAAATCTTGAGGCTTGTGGGGAAGGTGTCGGGACGCTAAAAGGCCTCGATGGCGTATTGTAAATGTAGGAGTCATCCGAACCTTGTTGCTGGTTGTATTGACTGAAACTAGGCTTTTGAGTGCTAGATGCATACTGTCCATCAGGCATTGCATTCGAAATTTGTGGCCGCAAATTATTTTGAAAACCTCCGGGTTTAAATGCATTTGTTTGCCCATTAATTGATGAAGCTGAAGCTTGGGTAGGTGAAAATTGATTAAATTTATTGTTAGTAAAACCTTTTTGTTCCGTATCACTATTAGGTTGTTGTGAGTCAAAAGATACTTTTGATGGATTGGGTGCATCTGGGCCATCAAAAACTGGTACTGGCAGTGAAGCTTTAGATTGGTCAGAAATGGATTCAAGAGGAGTTGTTAATTCAGTTTGTGATTGTATTGTAGGAAATTGTGACCCAAATGTCGATGGTCTCTTTTGAGACTGAGAAATGGGAGATTTATTGTAATCAGGTAGATCTGAGAGGTTTGAACTCGTTTGTTTATCTCCATTAAAAGGTTTATAATTATTATTCTGACTCTGGCTGAACATAAAATTTCCTGTTTTTTCAGGAATTTGTTGATCGTATTGTTGGTTTGATTGAGAATTAAAGGAAGGACGAGATACCGATGCAAAGGCAGAAGTGGATGGCGAGTTAGAGCCGAAACTTTGTTGACTAGATTGTGAATTAGAATTAGGGACTTGGAATCCTTGGCTTCCTTTATTCTGGTTTGGTCTATTGTTTTGACGGCGGGGTGGAAGGTACTCGTTTTTAGAACTGAAAACGCTACCAGAGACAACTTCGAAACTGCCTCCCACCTTCTGTGGGTTTGAGTTTGGTTTTTGACTTTGAGTAAATCTGTTATTAGAGGGTCGGCTTGCGAAAGGATCTTTAATAGATAGAGTTGAATCAATGATAGTTGGTTTCCCAAATATAGGGGAACCTGCTTGGGGCCTTTTTGGTCTCTCATCCTGAAGTTTCTGCTGGGATAGAGGTGTATAAGCTAATATTCCTGAATTTGGGTTGTTGATGCCTAAATTACTGTTTGCTCCCATAGTCGATATTGGGAATCCATTTTGAAGGTTGCCTTGTATACCTTGATAACCACCAATTGGTCTACGATTTTGATTAAATGTTGTACTTGGAGGCAAGTATTCATTTTTATTGACAAAGCCAGAACTAAATTTATTAGTGTTCCTTTCTGCATTACTTGTAACTCCAACATTTCCGTT
This sequence comes from Carterocephalus palaemon, assembly GCA_944567765.1. Lineage (NCBI taxonomy): Eukaryota > Metazoa > Arthropoda > Insecta > Lepidoptera > Hesperiidae > Carterocephalus > Carterocephalus palaemon. The sequence continues at coordinate 1,776,626 of OX155655.1, read as the reverse complement.
TGATCCTTTATTCGAGGGATCAAATGTAGGTTTTGAACCAAATTGATTGAAGCCAAATCCTTGATAGTTCTGACTGACCGAGGTAGGTCTTACAAATCCTTGATTGTTCTGACTTACAAATGAACCACTAGCTTCTGGATCCGATTGAGGTTTGTTACCAAGCTGAATTGGTCGACTGCCATCATATGTTTCACCGTCATTGTCATTTTTTGTGTAATCTTGTCCTGTATTGTACTTCTGAGCGTCGTATGAGCCTGTAAGTAAAAAATGAAAGTTGTAAGTCAATTTGTCAACGCCTAACCCAAACTATTTTAAAGCGGAGATTCATTTATCAAACAATACAATAGCCCAAGCGGTAATCTGTTACGGTTCGGATTTGTGAATGAGTGTTTTACACGGTGTCCACTCAAGACTATTAACCTCTGATATAACTACTTTCAAATCGAACTGTCGCATGATGCAAAGTAATAGGTAAACATGACATCAATGGGTTGCCTTTAGTTAAATCAGAGTACCTTTTTTTTTTGTTTAACGAGTGGGAAACCTTGAAAGGTACCCGGACGTCGTGGGAGCGACGCCGGGTTATGTGGGACTTTCACCCACTAAAACCCACTCGGTGGCCAACTCCGGCGCTACAGGAAGGCTCCGGGATCCGGGATCTCTTATAGAACGCGCCGGTGCCCTCCAGCGCTGCGCCCAAGACGGGCTCTTCCAGGTTTCACAACGCTGTGCAGCCACAAACAGCGTCGTCTTTCCCGGGGTCACAAGATGGACGGTTCGAGCTCCCACTCTCACCGCCCGCAACCCCAGAAGTCCCCTTTTAGTCGCCTTTTACGACAGGCAGGGGCTACCGTAGCACTATTCTGTTCCCGAGCTACCTACTGCATTAATTTTTATGTAGAAATGTAATGTGACAAAATCGTTGCAGTATTTTTCAGTAAAACGAGGTGATTTTATCACCGCTATCACCGCCACAACCCTTTCACTGTCCCACTGTTGGGCACGGGTCTCCTCTCGATGTGGGAGGGGTTAGGCCTTAGTCCATCATGGGTCAAGTGCGGATTTGCAAACTTCAGGTGCCTCTCTATAAGGCATGCAGGTTCTTTTACAATGTTTCCTCCACCATTTAAAACAGGTGTTCACATTGATTATAATAAATCGCACATACTCTTAACATATAGAAGTCATAGGTGCGTGCCGCTTGGATTTGAACCCGGAACGCTCGAGTGTGAGGCAAGTTCGATAGCCACCGGGCTGTCACCGCTGTTCACCGAACATGGTGCAGCAAAATTTAATTTAGTATTTCTATTTAAAACTGTTTATAACTTATATTTAAAAAGAAATCAAGAAAATTTCAAAAATTTTAATTTCACATAATTAATACGTTGTTTTATGCCAATGCACTCGTATTCAACCCAAAATAATCGATATTATGATCTAAATAAGTGACAAGTCAATAAAATTCTATTTTATAAACATATCTAAATACACTTGTACGTTAACGCAATTAATTAAGAATATCTCAAGATCGATCGCCCCGTGAATTAATACCGTGTATCGTATTGACAAAACACTGATCTTATCTCTCGTTTGTAGCACAACGCACTGCGAGGTCAATCACCTCATTTTTGACCGTAAATTGTGGCGCCTTCAAAAGGCTTCATACAATAAAATAATTTTTATTAATGATCGCTGTAACTGTTTGGATGTATATGAATATTGATGGTAATGGCTTAGATGGTTGGTTTTACTATTGCTAGATTATGTTGTTATTAGCTTTATAGATTTTTCATGTCTTACATCAATGTAAATAATGTTATTTAAGTATCGTGATCGAATGTAAATGTATGAAGGCCAATTCTAATGGTATTTACATAAAAACAATAGTCTGAAACGTACTGCACAATGTGGATTTGTGGAATGATATCATTAGTGGCGAAATAAAACATGTAACTCAAGTATGGAAGTACCTAGTCCTATAAAATGTATTGAGATATACTTAAAGATAATCGGGCTGGAATTTCACCGACTAGCAGAAGTACTTCAGACACGCAATACTACCTTAATTTTAGCTACACCTATTTGATACTTATTAAAACTACAACAGTACAAAACTACTAACCATAACAATACTATTAAAGACCCGTTAATAATTTTACTCTGCAATAAACTAGCAATGAACTACCGTTTTTGAAGTAAAAAATAATAAACTGCCACTCAATTACATCCCCGTAGGCTTGTCTACGCAATTACACTATATCTAATCTATACAATTTAACATCCAAAAGTCAAGTAAAAATATTTATCTGCAAAATAAAAAACTGCCCCAGCTGGGATTTGAACCCTGGACCGTCGGTTCGACAGTCAGTCTCTCATCACCGTGCCAAGTAGTCGTCAAGTATCCGTCGTAATTGGCAGAGATACTATCATTCACGACGGCGGAGGAAAACACTCGTTCTTACAATAATAATGAAAAAACTCACCATCATCAACGACTCCCGCAGCTTCATCCTGGGCGTTCTTCTCCAAAGACTTCAGAATCTCCTCCGGTATAGGCGGGGGGGTCGGCAGATGGTCACCACTAGGCCTGTACCCATCCTCATCAGCAGTATACGTCACACTATACACTTGACCGTCATCACCGGTATACGAATATCCACCTTGGGCCTTCACACCGTTGACTTCGATCCCGTTCTCCTCAGCAAAGATCCCGTTGTCAGTCTCGAAGGCATAGTTGTATTTCTCTGGGCTGACGTCACTTTCGTATTTCACTGTGTTCGAAGCGCGATCTCGGGATGCTTGCACCCTTTCGGGTCTCGAGTCTTGACCGAATCCAAACGTTCCTTTATTCAGACCAGCTCCAAAAGTACCGTCAGGGCTCAGGCCAGTCGTGAAACTTGCTCCTTGATTCTGGCCAGGTGTAAAAGCACCAGTGCTAGTCGAATAGCTTCCAGGGTTCCGACTTGGTCCAAAAGCTCCATTGCTTGGACCACTCGCTGCGGTATTTTCGACTTTCCCGGTGATCAGACCCGACTGTGATCCAATTCTGGGGAACGCCGCATCAGCAGTAAACGCTGCATCTCCAACCTTGGAATTGATGGATCCGTAAGCGATCCTTGGACCTCCCAATCCAGTCTCTTCTGACCCAGACGCGCGAGTCCCAGGCGCTACTGCGTCCACCACGACGCCTTCAAAGTCATTGCTGACGCTTCCCTTGGGAAAGCCGCCGAGACCTTGATTGAAGGTTCTGAAGGGGGTCTGCAGGGACCCTGGGCTACCACCGGCAGAATGGGCCGATGCTGGTGGAAGATACGTGCGGTCCAGCTTATCAGCCCCGCATGCGGCTATTAAAGCGGTCACCAAGACCTGCCAACAAAAAAAACTATGTTATGATTGGGGTTGATGATCACTGGTTGAAATTTTTATTTTATTTTTTAAAACTTCAAAATTTGAAAGGACCAATAATATTTCAAAAACAACAGGGAAGTATTGATTAGCCGTAATTTTAGCTAATACATGCAAAGGAGATTAAGTATCGATGTTCGTGACATAACCAAATATCTGACAAAGGACGAAGCTCTGTCGTGGCGTAACTCTATAACTAGTATCCGTATCCGAAAGTTACCAGATTCATCGTATCCGTATGTCGTCTTCCCGGCCGCATGATGGGTCAGATCGCACTGATGGCTTGCGACGCCACTTTTGCTATTTATACCGATTCAAAACTCATCGAAAAAACGTGCTCAAGATCGCAACTAACGATTCGTTTGCAGCCAACCATTGTAAACGCCCAAATTAGGATCCTTATTCCCATACCGTAGAGTGGTGTTTTTGTGTTGAAATGAAATATGTTGCAGTTGAGTTTGTAAAGATGCGCATAGAATTCAAGTTCATGTGTCTTTAAAAGTTTTAATTGATGAGTATGTTCTCTATCGGCAATGGAGACGGTAGCCGTGTTGCCTTACGAGCTTCCATGGGTCTAGAGTTCCGTTACACTGGTCAGTATCGATATCAATACCAAACTTGTAATATTCAAAATGAAAAAGTTGAGTCAAGTGTATGAATATTTTGATAAATTATTCCACATTTTTAACTTTGATTCGTTAACTAAAGCGACTCGTTTGACATCTGATTCCGTACGACTACGGTATTTAACGTCCAACTGTAATTAAGTGGCGATTCTTGAACATAAAATATGGAATATAATTATATCGTTACTTTATTAATATTTAAAAAATATTACTATTTATTTAATAAAAATTAAAAAGGTGACTTAAAAATTAAAGGTTTTCATTAACTTAATTTCATATCATTATGAATCTAGCTTTTAATTACAACATTACCTTATAACCTACAACTAAATAAAGACAAATTTAAAACTAAGTAATCACAAAATAAATTTATATCATCCAGAAATAGAGCTTGTGATATTGTACCCAGAACGCTGGCAGAATTGCCCCGCTGTATAGCGAAGCAAATTTTTTTGACTTACTCGTAAAATATTTTATTCAATTTTTCTTGTCAGTAAATTTTACATAACGTACACAATACGCAAAGCTATACGTTTTTACCCTGTACTTTGCGAACCGCAATAAATAAAGAAAAATAAATAAATAACACTAATATTACCTAATGTACACTACAATACACAATGATATAAACAGATCTTATCTTATTAATAATCTTACGCGCTGTCGCGTTTGTGTATGATCTTTTTAATTTAAAAATTTAAAAACCTTTCGATACTGACGCCCCAGTTCACATTATTCTGTCTTTAAACGAGCCCTTATAATGCCTCTCCGATCCGAGATCGATCAGATATGCCAACAGGTAGAATAACATGGATATTAATTGGCCAATGGCTCGCGTCGATTCAATGTGATCGAAAGAGTTAAGCAACGACGGGCGCGGTCGGTTTGTAGATGGGTGACCGCTAGTGGCAAAATTTCATGGACGCTACCGTGCTTCGGAGGGCAAGTAAAGCCGTCGGTCCCGGTTGTTTTCAGTGGTGGAAACAGTCGTTAAGCCTTGTCGAAGACCTTCGGGTGGCTAGAGAACATTCGACACTGGGTTGGCCACTAACCCCTCCACCAATCTGCATTGGAGCAGCGTGGTGGAGTATGCTCTAGACCTCCCGCAACTGTGTCTGTGACCCGTGCCCAGCAGTGGGACGTCTGTGGGTCGCAGCACACATTACGAGTAATTGACCATTGATTATTTACGAGTAATTGACCAAAATGTGCTACAACACAACACACATCTGCCTACCGCATCGGGAAAGTACAGGCGTTGTTATAGTTGGCAATGTTATATTATTTAAATGATTAAAATTAAAATAATAACTAAAAACGCATACGAAAATTAAAAAATATCTACGAGTAATCGATTCGGTCGGAATTCTGTTTCCGCATATAATGCATTGGGTTCACTATTAAAATAAATGGATTCGACATTCATTTCCGGCAGATACACTGAAGCTTTGCTTGGTGCATGGATATTGAAACATGTAACCATCAGGTGGCATGCCTGTTTGTCTGTTTTTAATATAAATTATTGAATCGTGCATTGTCATCGGAACCATGTGTGCCAAATTTCAGCTCGATAGCTTTAGTGGAAGTGGGTGAAATATTGATTGCAAGATTCCAGGACATACATACATGAATGAATACATACGAGTGAAGTTAAATAAAAGCTTTTAATAAAATGGACGCTCAGAATTGTATAATGTTATTTTTTTTATTTTTTTTTATTTATTTAAAAAACAAGTAGGTACAAATATTCTTATTTAAAGGGTATCCAAAAACCACATACGGTTTGTCTTGGATCCCGAGTCACCGAAAAGCAATCCTATTTAGTTTAATAGTATGATACACACAATCTGAGAAACTATGAGCGTAATAAGTCGACAGCAAAAGTAATTACTGGTGGGTACATCTGAAATATTTGCGTATCTATTATCCGGGTGGCAATAGTAATCGCCACTCCTTTATGTTGAATATAAACTGGTCTCATCATTTGTGCTTCAATATACAGGATGATTGAAGTGTGGATTTGAAGATGGTTTTTATTTTTAATTTTTTTTTTTTTTTTTTTATTCAACATACAAACAACATAATATAATACATATTATTATGTAGGTATAATATATATATAGGTATATAATACATAAATAATTATATTTTAATATATATACTTATATGAAATACATTTTTTTTTTTTTTTGTTTTTTTGTTTTTGTTTATTGTGCTTTGTTAGTTAGTAGTTTTTTTTTTTTTTTTATATGGTTTGTAGTTAATTTGTGTATTAGCAAAAATTGTGCACTATTGTGCACTAATTTCCAGTTTGTTTAGAAATATGCTTTTAAATTTACTCTTATAGTTTGTTTCTTTTATATCTTGTAAAAGCTTATGATTTATACTGTTCATAAGATAAGGTATTATGTATCTATGAGTCCGTTTTCCATAATAGTTCTTTACTCTAGGAATATGTAACCTATTTTGTGTAACTTTTCGTGTTAATTTTGATCCGTGTGATATTTTTTCTTGTATTTGTTTATTTTCAAATTGTTCTATTAATAGTTGCATTTCCACTTTCAAATGAATTGGTAGTATATTACAGTATTTGAATATCCCGACTATATTTTCGTTTTTATAATAACTCTCTTTTATTTTTTTTGGTATGATTAGTTTTAATAGTCTCAGTTGTAAGCTATATATTTTATCTAAGTATGTTTTAAAAGTTCTACCATAGCTGGTAATGCCATACGATATTGTAGATTCCGCTAAGGCCGTGTATTATAATCACATATCGCAATCCATCCATCCATCCATCAGCCTTTTGAGGTCCACTGCTGGACATAGGCCTCTCCTAAACGACACCACTCCGACCGGTCCTGTGCCTTCGCAATATTTGTTCAAAACTACGACAGCCGACCGTGTACGGGTTCTGCCATTCTTAGTGGTTCAGATCCAGATTCTGTATTAACTACCTATTTAAAAGTGAATTTGGTATGTACCTACAGTAACTTATCTACAAATTTCTAATTACCAGTTTTATTTAAAAAAAGAATTATTTTTAACAAAAATATCTCCTAAAAATCTATAGGTATACTGTTATATATTATTTTGCAAGGAATCAGTACGTATTAACATCCACGAGCCATGTCGACCCCTCCGCCAATTCGAACTGGTTTCAGCGTGGTCCACGCTTCAAGTTTTCGCCGTCGTGAAAAATCAACCGTGCCTTCCACCAAGTAAAATTTCCATCCCTTCTTGAAATTGAACCTTGTACCCGCGGATTTCAGTCTAGGCACTGACACCGTAGAATTCGGGTCGTTATTGACGGTCACTGCTCGGACATGAAACGTATTAATGCCGGCGTCCCCCAAGGTTCTGTGTTGTCTCCTACGTTGTTCAATCTTCATATCAATGACATGTTGGAGCAGAGCTCTGACATGCATTGCTATGCGGATGACAGCACTGGTGACGCGCATTACATGGGCCGTGCGGGTACCTCTCAGTCTCTTGTGGAGGAAAGTAGGAATAAACTTGTGTCTGAAGTTGAGAACTCTCTGGAGCGAGTCTCAGAATGGGGACGACTAAATTTAGTCCAATTTAACCCATCGAAGACACAAGTTTGCGCGTTCTCCGCTAAAAAATCTCCATTCGTCGTAGCTCCGCGATTTGAGGGCACAGCACTCACCATCCGGAAATCGATTGGGATTTTGGGCGTCGACATCTCCAGCGATGTGCAGTATCGGGGTCATTTGGAAAAGAAAGCCAAACTTGCTGCAAAGAAGCTCGGTGTGCTAAATAGGGCACGATATTATTTCACGCCTAAACACCGGCTTCTATTGTACAAGTCACAAGTTCGGCCGCACATGGAGTACTGCTTCCACCTCTGGGCGGGTGCTCCGGCTTACCAGCTGAATCCACTTGACTCCATACAGCGACGAGCGATCCGAGTTGTTGGCGATCCCAATCTTACCGGTAAGTTAGAGGACCTCAGTCTCCGGAGAGACATAGGCTCTCTCTGTGTCCTCTACCGTATCTACCATGGTGAGTGCTCGGAGGAACTTCATGACTTAATTCCACCAACCTCATTTAACTATCGCACTACACGCCGAGGTCTGAAGTTTCATCCACACAGAATTGACTCATGGCCTACTACCACCGTGCGTTTCTCGCGGTCATTTTTACGGCGAACTGGTCTTCTGTGGAATGAGCTTCCGACTGAGGCTTTCCCTTCGAGCTACGACATAGAGCGCTTCAAAAAGAGTGTGAAACGTTTCCTTCAAGGCAGGCAACGCACCTGTGATACCCCTGGTGTTGCACGTGTCCATAGACGACGGTGACCACATACCATCAGGTGGCCCGTATGTCTGTTTGTCCGTCTATCTATACTATACTATAAAAAAAAAAAATTATCATTTACATTTTTCTTACATCTACGAATACAGTTCCATTCACCGTGTTTACATCTAATAGAACTCAAAATATAAAATTGATATTTAATTATATACATTATAAACATTTACGCGAGTTCATTGTAGAAACGTGTCTTCAATAACGGTCTAAATGCGCCATGATTTGCTTGCAGCACCACCCATCCGCTGCCGCCCATGGCAACTGTGACTGACTTAGAACAAGACTCGAATAGGGACTGGGATGGTTAGTCCAGTTAGCTGAAATATGCTTACTTATATGGCGCGTGTAGACATAATAATATTTAGACTACAGATTAGGTCTAGTGTTCGTAACCGCATCAAATGCAGTCGCTGTTGCTGGGATGTACCTAACATTATTGTTTTAGACGAGCCCGTTGGCGCAATCGGTACTGACCCTGCCTGTTAATAAAGTGGTCGTGGGTTCGAATCCATTCAGGACAAACATTCGTGTGACGAAAACTTGTGTTCGATATGTGTCTGGATGTTAATATCTAGACACACACTTGAGTATGTATTTAAAAATATATATGTATGTACATATATCAGTCTCTGGCACCCATACTACAGGCTCGCGCCTAGTTTGTGGTCAGATGGCCGTGTGTAATGAATCGTGATTGAATTCATAGTAGAAGCTAACAGGCATGACTACTCACGTGGAAATAATAAAGTTGGTAGAAGACCTATTTCTTTCAATTCTTCTTCAAATATTAATTAATAAAAAAAGATTTAAAAAAAAAGCTTTTTATAACTTTTATTTTTATTTTATTTTCTTGCATTGTCATCGGAACCTAATATGTGTGCCAAATTTTAGCTCGATAGCTTCAGTGGAAGTGGATGAAATATTGATTGCAAGATTCCAGGACATACATACATACATACGAGTGAAGTTAAATAAAATCTTATAACTTATAATAATAAATGGACAAGATAACTTGAAAAATTACCCTTCAACCTACTCACGAACCTACAAAGATTGATAGATCGCTTACAGATGCAAAATAATATAAAACAAACAATACTTGAACACTTAACCAATGTTCTGTAGTGACATTTTATCCATTGAAAGTTACCATACGTGTATTTAACGGAGAAAAAGACAAGGATTGGAAAGGTGATGTGGGATTTCCGTGTAAGCTACATAATAATCTTGGAAATATCATATTCTCCTCGTTTGAGATTGTCACATGACATTCTAAAGTTGAAATCCGCGTACCACGCCCAGTTTACTAGTAAACGGTTTCCAACTGTTTCAAAAGTACAAAGTTCCTTTATTTTTCACAGTTGGGCACCTTTTGGGGTATCCTTTCGGAATTAGAGGTTTAAAAGGCAGTCAAGCATCTAACCCTGGCTGTTCTCGAAACATGGAGAAATCTCAAGCATGCATTTCACCATGTTGCTTCTCCTTCTCTTTATCTTATATATGTATGTATGTATGCAATGGAATCTTTCAACGTAATTTTCACCTCCTGCAAAATGTCGGGTTAATTTGAAACATTGCACATATAAAGGATGGATGACAATGCAATAATTTAAAAAAAAATCTTTATTTTAGTTCGGTTATGTACAAAAGCGTGTTTTTAAATTTTTTTAAAGGATTTTTTATTATGTATATGTATTATACTTTTTTATTATATTTTTTATTTTTCTTTTTTTTTCTTTTTTTTTATTATATTCGAATTAAAAATTATACGAGTCAGTTTACAGCTTCTTATATCTTATGATACGAGTAGTTTTGTTTTGGAGTGATTTTGATTGACAAATGATTTGAAACGCGTCCAATTTGTGTGTGTAAGCAGTTTGCAGATAAAATCGCAAACAGTTTGTAGTTGTTACTCGTTGTAAATTGATAGGATAACAATGATACTGGTATATCGATTGAATCATTTAATGAAGGTTGTTCGAGACTGATGTGAAAGTATATCTTGGTATTTAATCACTTGGAAAACATTTTGAACACTGAGACAATGACTGCGAGAATCAGTCCTGTTAATAATGGATCGCTGCAACCCGTAGACGTCCCACTGCTGGGCACGGGTCTACCCCACAGACGCAGCTGCAGGAGGTCTAGGGCATACTCCACCACGCTGCTCCAATGCGGATTGGTGGAGGGGTTAGTGGCCAACCCAGTGTCGAATGTTCTCAAGCCACGAAGGTCTTCGACAAGGCTTAACGATTGTTTCCACCATTGAAAACAACCGGGACCGACGGCTTTACGTACCCTCCGAAGCACAGTAGCGTCTATGAAATTTTGCCACTAGCGCTCACCCATAATAATTTATTAATATGAAATTAGGTATAGATCTGTTGTTTTGTCAGGTTGTTAGTACCTACAATACGTATGGTTAGGAGCAGGGACTGTTACTGACAGTTCGTATTGTAAGTCAGCGTAGGAATGGTCCAGTTAGTAATGTTGATCATATATTATGACATTTATAATTGATTTGATAGACCCTTGGAAGTCTTAGGCATAACACAATAATTATTATTCTTACATACTGTATGTATTGGCACTTCGTAGGTCATAGCTTTTTAGGGTTAAAGGGTATAACGGGATCCTATTACTAAGGCTCCGCTGTCCGTCTGTCTGTCTGTCACCAGGCTGTATCTCATGAACCGTGATAGTTACTTTTTTGAAATTTTCATTGATAATTTTTGTTGTTTTCTCGGTATTTTCGCTATAACAACAAATACAAAAAAAAAAAAATAAGGGCGTATTTAGATAATGGTACGGAACGCTTAGGGCGCGAGTCCAACTCGCACCTGGCCGGTATTTCATTTAATTACCTACAAATATGACGAAATTAAGATACCTACTTTAATTTTTTTAGCCAACATTGTGGTAAAGTCTAAGAAATCCAATCTTACTTATTGCACTCTTGTTGATATCTAGTTTTAATATAATATAAATAAAGCATTTACACACGTTTTTTACTTTGAATTATATGATATTAATGCCAATGTAAGGAAATAAGAGCTGTTTCAACCGTGCGCGCCAACTCGTCGTTTACCGTTCGCGTGGCGCCCTCTATACTTACTAATGTACCTATCTATAAAAAGTTACACCATTGTTCATACCAAAAAATTTGTATGCTACGAGTAACAAAGTAACTATTTCCAAATAACATAAAGCTCAAAGGCTATCTCAGTCCAGAATTCTTAGCCACTCCTTATACGTAAAGCTTTGCCCTGTCTTAATGCATGACACATCACGCCTAGCAAATTTCATAACGATTCAGTGCATAAAGAGTTTAATAACAATGAAGAATAACTGTTTTACTGCTTTATTATACGATCGCTGATCTGTACAAAGGTGCAAGCGTATATAATCAAAATGTCTTTGGATGCATCGCAGGGGCGTATTTTTAAAATCATTCATTTATCTTGCAATGTTTGTTAGTTTGTATGCTTGGGACAAATCTGATGAGCTAAATTTGAACCAGATCCACATATCCTACAGAAATGAAATCCTTAATATCTCGCTGCGATCCATAGACGTCGCACTGCTCGGCACGGATCTTCCCCACAGACACTGTAACGGGAGGTCTAGAGCATACTCCACCATGCTGCTCTAATGCGGGTTGGTGGAGGGGTTAGTGGCCAACCCAGTGTCGAATGTTCTGAAGCCACCCGAAGGTCTTCGACAACGCTTATCGTGCCCTCCGAAGCACGGTAGCCATGGCACGGCGCCCATGAAATTTGCCACTAGCGGTCACCCATCCACAAACCAACCACGCCACGTGCTTAACTCTGTCGATCACATGAATTGACGCGAGCCATTGGGCTTAGATTTTCATTCTTATCGATCTACTACTACTTGTATATTTGTATTATTTTTTCTCTGTGCTACTACTAAAGGATCTTTTGCCGCCGGCGCCCTCCAGCGCTGTGCCACACCGGCACTCCCGGTTTTCGCCCTTCAATTTCAACCTTTGTTCAACCAAATAGCGTCGTCTTTCCCGGAGTCACTGGATGGGCTGTTCGATCTCCCTCTTTAGCCACCCTCAACCTCAGATTTCTCCTTAATTCACCTCGTTCCGTGTGTTCATTGCTGTAACTATCATCATGTGATCCTAAATATGACAGTGATATCATAGGTTCTCACGTCATACCAGAAAAGGATTAAATAAAACGCACTATCCATCAACCGATTTACTTTAATTGGTTGTTATTGAAAAGGTGATCAACAACAAAAATTTAGGATTGCTTTTTATTAGCAGTTATAAAAGTTTATGAAATAGGTTGTAAGAAATAAGTTGTAAAACAAAATCATTGAAAAGTATAACATGTACCTAATGCTGTGCCCTACAGTGTTCGTATTAAAATATTGTAAAAAAGATTTTAATTAAGTATGATTGCAATAAATAAATGAATAATACAGTAATGATGATGATGATGATTTTTAACAGACTTCCAAAAAAGGAGATGAGAATTCGACTGTTTTTTGTGTTTGAAGAAATTTTATTTTCACAATCTATAAGACATCTACATTAATGTTTGAATTTTCACTGTTAAAAGGTGTGACACTTACATGAAATCAACCAATTTTTATCCGATTTTCAAAACCAGTAGGTTATCAATTTCGCTTTATAATTTTTTATGTGTATTACGTGATTTCTCCGCGAATAATGTGTCTATTAATGATTATTTTGTGTTTCTAATACTTCAAAGGTGGTCCCATAAAATACTAAGATAAATTAATAATAAATTTACTCCTTAAACAAGCTTAATGGTAGAATTCTATGTGTTTGTTATGTTCATTGCTCTGCAGCGTCGGTGTTTGTGTAAGAACTTATGATTATTTTTTAAATTATGAATCCTAACACCGTAGGTCTTCCATAAATTTAAAGCTAGTAATTTTTTATGTAACATTTTTCAAACAACTGTAAAGGCTTATTTTTCATATCAACATGAAAGTCAGTCCGAATTCAAAACATTACGTGAATAATCAACCAATCCATATTATAGCAGGCAGTGTGGGGATTGTGCTCTAGATCTCCGCCAGCTGCGGCTGTGGGAATCTGTGCCCAACCGTGGGACACCTATGGTTGTTTCAGTAGTATAGAACAGAAAAAATAATATATTACAAGTTGTATTGTAGCTAACTGACAGACGAATTTATTATTAACTCTTACTTTTTTTAGTTCTGAAGTCGGTTATTTTTTATTATAAATATTACCTATCGTTTCCTTTTTACCTGTCGTTATTTTTTTATTCGTTTTTATTATAAGCTAAATTCAAATCTACAAATCTCAATCAAAACAAAGACATACCTCTACTCGCTTGACTGCATTCTCTAAAATTAATTAAATGTTATAAAGTGAAACGACTTAATCATGCGACAAGTGTTGCTCCATATTTTTTGCGTTAATTGTCAAAATATTTAAAGAATAATTAATTGTCACAAAAAATGCAAAACCCAAGCTGTATCCTGATATGTTTTAATGATATGGGTATTAATATTTAATATCTTTGAACATGAAGATGTTTTTGATGTGAAACATCTTTAGGCGGAGGGCAAACCAAATTTTTGGCGTGGCGAGCGTGGCGAGCGTGGCGAATATGGAATATAATACATATATACTATACAGTTCCGACAAATGACGGTCGGAAATGATTTTATTTATAAAATATAATACTTAATTTTTTTTTTCTTTTTATTTTATGTTTTAGTTCCTGTCATAATCTGTACTTTTGTGCATATTACTTGTACAAAATAATTTCTATGTTTCACATCTGCCAGGCGTCCCGTGACGGCTCACAATTTTTTCTACATCTACTTACATAATCTACTACTATTAGAATCTGACCTCTTACCTCAAAACAGCCTATGAAGTGGAAACAGGCTATCCTTTTACCTATTGAAAAAAAATCGATCTATGGTCCTCGTGACTAACGTGGCGCATAAGGTTATGTTAGTCACAAAGTAAGCCACTGTTTTCCAAGTTAAAGATAAGCACAAAAAATTAATATCTGTGATTTTTTTTTTGTTTTGACTAAAAACTAATTATTTTACTTATTTTTTGTTCTCAAATAATTTTTTGTGCTGTATAATGAGTATTTGTATTGAATTTTATTGAAAGTACTGAACTATATCATAAACCTTAGGGTCGTCATTGATGTGATGCGAAGGTACTGTGCCAAGTAGAGTTAGTAGATATTTAAAGTTAGTTACCGCAGTTAACGTTATATTATCAAAGAGGAATGATTTGCACACAAGTCATTATACAGTGGTAATAATCAGAAAGAAAACGCTTCAGTGTATACTTTGTTCCAGCCTATCTTCTAGAAATATTCCTTTGTACGCACCTTATACTAGTGAGCACTATCAAGTTTCAGTATAGTAATAAGAAAACCTTGATTGGGGTATTAAACTGAAACAATGATAAGTATAAGGCTTATCAAATTATTTGACCATATTTAAAAAGGCGACCTGTTACAACTTTTTGTACAGATATACAAAATTAAATCGCTTAATTTCGTAACTGTCCATTAAACTTTGAGATTCACTGGCCAAGAAGATCATATCACCCGAATTTTATCTAAGTCGGTTTTGTGTAGATAATATTGTTATTTTTACACGTAAGGTCATCCTAACTGCAAATCTATGCTTGTCATAGGTCATCTTTGAACAGCCGATTTCAAATGGATCCTTTATAACTGTTTATTGTTTTAACGGTGATGTTTGACAGACTATGCATCAATTTAGTGGTACCTACGTTTAACGTCAGTCCTGTCTTAATGAGCTTTTGTTTAGTGGCCATTGTAATTATAATTAAGAGTTAAGGCGCCTAGTGGTGCAAAATGACCTTGAGAATCGGTGCACACATTCTCACAAACGACAACAGCGCCTCTAACGGAAAACCTCAGAACTACCTTACAGAGCATACAATGACATGTCATGAGGTACTGTATTAATCGCCTGTATAACCCGCGCAGATAGAGAATAGATCTGAAAATGGTCCTTAAAATACAAGCACAACACACAACACAAGCAAGGGTACTTAAAACACTGGATTGTAAAATTTGCCTTTATTAATTGTGACATTTCAGAATCAGATTATAAAAATAAAGAACAATAGGATGGGAATGGTATCAAAGGTTTTATAAATCGCTTGGTCCAGCAGTGTCCTGGTCATCTGTACCCATTACTGGTTCAATTCCCTCCATGAATTGGTTAAAATCTTCCATGGACTGGTCACTTTCACAGTCCTGGTCTTCAGAGTCGTCACTTTCATCTTCGGTGTTGCTGTTCAATTACATCACAAAATGTCAACGTTCGTAACAAAAACTTAACGAAAATAAATAACAATCAAATGTAACGCAAACAAAAACAACAATATCAACGAAAACAACAATTACTCGGAGTGCGTCAAGTAGCTTAGAAAGCGAATCCCGACTGATTATTTGTTTGCAGCTCGTACTTCACTGTGTGAGTATAGACAGCGATAGAGAGTGAGCGAGAACGCATGCGAGAGGACGCCATTTTCAAATCTATTCTCTATCTGCGCGGCTTATACGGGGAAGTGTTTCAGTAGATGGCGTTTATTTTAAGTAATAATTGACCTAACAAAAAATTTATAGGAAGGTACGACAACGTAATGAAATTAGATTTATGCAATTTTTTTAGTTACTTAAAATAATAACAAAAAAAAAGTCATAAAAAAATAAAGAAAAAATTGAAAAAGAAAGGAAGTGTAACTGGAATTTGAACCCGAGTCTCTAGAGCGATATTCTTACTCACTGCTAATGTCTATAATTTCCCCGTTATTGATATTATCTTTGGATTCTCTTTTCCTGTAATAAATACATATTATGACATATATAAATATTATTAGCTTTTTATTTCATTTGCATAAAATAATAAAAAAAAAAAAGTCATAAAAAATAAAGAAAAAATTGAAAAAGATAGGAAGTGTAACTGGGATTTGAACCCGAGTCTCTAGAGCGAGATTCTTACTCACCGCCAACTCCCAACTACGCCATTTACAGTTATATGATTAGGGTTGAAAAACTGTGTACGTATCTATCTTTTTGTACTCTGCAAAACTGCAGAGAAAACAATGAAAATTAATAAGTGTTTGACAAAATTAAAATGCTTTTACCTCTTTACGTCATTCATATGTGTGACGTTTGCTTTATATGAATACTTTTGATTTATTTCCCATGTTTATTTACAAAATAGGAGTCCGTTTACGAATTTAAAAAATACATATACCGTTAAATTATTTATATAAATCAAAAAATGTATTATCCAATCAATAAAAGTAATGAAATAACGTTGGAATCTTGCAGAAATTTTGCGGCAGAAAGCGCGACACGCCCGTCTAGCAAGAGGCCTGAGCCGCGACTGTCGGTACACGGCGTTTACTCACACATGCTCGCCATTTCTCGCGAAATATGTCCGAAAATGAGAACAAGGGTTTTTTGGAAATTCTACAAAGTGGATTTAAAAAGTGGTACAACCGAAATATTGTATTTATTGTGATGAAAAATATATGTTAAATTGAAAAAAAAAATACGTATTTTAGAAGGGATTTGATTGTTTAGAAGATTATTTTAGAGGTATCTTCGTGATTTTTTTCTATCGAGTCAAAATTAATGTATTATGTTTTGAAGACCATAGCAATATAACATATATCCCCAAGAATACCATATATTTTTTTTATTTGATTCTCTGCAATGGTTCGTGTGATATCTTGTTTATAAAACTCGCGTTTAGCCTCTGTAGTCCTCTTAATCGACGTTATCAGTTCTGTTTCAGGGTAAGTAGGGTGACTATACTCCATTTTTTCAGTCTTGTCTTCTTTACTAAACAATCTTAGTGTCTTTTCAACTCAATTTCGAATGTTTTCAAGCCACTCGGAGTTAACAATAAAACAAAACAATCGTTTTACAATTGGGTAAAACAATGTTTATGTTTTTTCCATTAAAAAACAACCTACGGCTTAACGCCTCCAGACCTACTAGGCGTTTAGGCTTCGGTAAGCCTAAGCGCATAGGTCGGCATGTAGGTGAGTACCTACATGCCGACCGTGCCCGACGTTGCTCAACTCGGACATCACGTACGATCGACGCAATCAAAAGGGCTAGCAGTTCTTTTAATCACTGAAGTCATTGGGTCACTAGGATTCAATAAGGCCGGCCTCTAGAATGCGGCGACAGCTATTAATCTGGTCTTTCAATCTAGGGGGTAGAGGTCCGGGTTCAAGTCCAAGCAGAACACCAACGACTTTTCCAAGTTACGTGATGTAACGGTAAACGAAAACATCTTGGGAAAGCTGCATGCCTGATGAGTGTGACATGTTCTCCATAATGTTCTCGATGACACGCTAATCCGCATTTGGCCAGAAGTGGACTAAGGCCTACTATGGCCTAACCACCCTCATTCCGAGAGGATTCTCGGGGTCATCTAAGCCTAAGAGTATAAATAAGGTTTAGGGTTGGGGACGCTTTTGAGTGCGAGCCCGAATTTAACCACGCTTTCACAGGTACTATGTACCTACATAGTGGTAGCGGGTAACATCTTAATTTATCGACTACGTCGCTGCGATCCATAGACGTTCCACTGTTGGGCACGGGTCTCCACAGACGCAGCTGCGGGAGGTCTAGAGCATACTCCACCACGCTGCTCCAATACGGATTGGTGGAGGGGTTAATGGCCAACCCAGTGTCGAATGTTCTCAAGCTACCCGAACGTCTTCAACAAGGCTTAACGACTGTTTCCACAATGAAATTTTGCCACTAGCGGTCACCCATCCACAAACCGACCGCGCCCGTAGTTGCTTAACTCTTTCGATCACATTGAATCGACTTGAGCCATTGGGCTATCGACTGTGTCCTATCGCAAATCTATAAGCGAGTTACCGTTGTAACGGACGTGTCTATTTGACAAATGCGAAGCCATGGTGGTCAAACAATTGATTGTGAACTTGAAATAAATTACTAATGAAAGTCGTTAAGAGTTTCTTGTTTATTGTGTACTTTTAATGTTACATTATGGCTACTGTAGTTGTATTTCAAAAATGTAGTCTCCAGTATGATTAAATCACCAATCCTGTACATTAATTAGTGAATTTATTTGTAGTTTGTATGTTTGAAATCTCTTCCAGTGCCGGTGAGTCTGGCAACTGTAGACGTATATAACCAGATTATTATAGTTTGTGTTTTTATTTTCTTAAATATATTATATTGAACATATTTATATATATATTATCATATTTATTTGCTTAGTTCATCACATAATATGATTGAACCTGATGATAGTGATGATTGTTTTTTCTCCTGCTCGTCTTCAGAAAGTAGTTTCGTCAGTATCAACAGTGAATCTTCAGACACCCCAAGCTTACATGATCAGTTATCTTCTATACGCATTGCATACCCGAAAAACTTTAACATTGCACACATAAATATCCAAAGTGTCCCTCGGCACTACCCTGATCTTCTGGCATCTATCAACAGGCAAAGCATTGATGCCCTTCTTATCTCGGAATCTTTTCTTAAACCTTCCCTTCCCTCTACTCAGTTTACATTGCCTGGCTTCGTTCTGATCCGTAACGATCGAACCGGCAAAGCTTGTGGCGGTGTTGCCATCTACTTACGTTCTGAGATTCCTTTTAAAGTCGTCAGCGCTTCTCCATCAGAATTCTCCGAATCCGCAGAGTTTCTGTTCATTGAAATAAATGTCAATCATTGCAAAGTACTTCTCTCGGTTTTCTACAGCCCCAACCTCACTATTAATTACTTCGAACAATTAGATAAAGTTCTCTCAGTCCTATGTCCTATTTATGATCACGTAATTCTTATGGGCGATTTTAATACTTGTGTGATCAAGAATGATGTTCGTACTAAAAAACTTCTCACTATCCTATCTTCATTCAATCTTCATCTTCTGCCTCTTAGTGCCACTCATCATTTTCCTAATTGCTCTCCTTCTCTTCTAGATCTGATGATTGTTTCCTGCCCCCAGAGAGTGGCTGCTCATGGGCAGCACACTACCTCTTATTCCTACCATGATTTGGTCTATTTGTCTTACCGCATACGTCCACCCAAAATTAAACCAAATTACCTCATGCTTCGCAGCTACAAAGGTATTGATTTAGAGGCGTTAAGGCGCGACGCTAACGGTATTGACTGGCATCTTGTGATCGACAGTAGCAACATTGATGAAAAAGTTAATATCTTCACATCGCAAGTATTACAACTTTATGACAAGCATGCTCCAATTCGACGCGTTAAAATTAAACGCAACCCGGCACCGTGGCTCTCGTTGGAAATCAAAGAGCTTATGGATAAGAGAGATAAAGCTAAAAGGCGGTACAAAAAATGCCCAACTGATGAAAACTTGATGAGGTTCAAAGTGTTGCGTAATCGCTGCAATCGGATGTGTCGTGATGCCAAAAGGCGCCATTTCCATAACTGTCTTTTAAACCGATCCCCTGCTCAGACGTGGAATTTCTTAAGATCTGTTGGAATAGGCAAAACTCCTGCTGTCCCTTGCCATAGTGTCTGCCTTAGTGATCTCAATAAACACTTCTCTCTTAACCCAACTTCATTAGATCCCCAGGCAAAGTCTGACATTTTACACGCCTTATCTGTCTTGCCTATACCCTGTTCCCATACTTTTGATTTTGAGTTCGTCATTGAACAATCTGTGGAAAAATCTGTCCTTGCTATTTCCTCTTCATCTACTGGTAATGACAATTTATGCTCAAAAATGATCACCTTAATCCTTCCCTCTGTCCTCCCTGTGTTAACTCACATTTTCAATTTTTCGTTATCCTCTTCTAGTTTTCCTTCTGCCTGGAAGAAGGCTCATATCATTCCCCTTCCAAAAGTTCGTAGCCCCTCTGTCCCGTCTCACTATAGACCTATTTCTATCCTGCCTTTCCTCTCCAAAGTCCTTGAGCATATTGTTCACAAACAGTTCTCTTCTTTTCTCTTAACTAATTGCCTTCTCAGTCCCTTCCAATCAGGTTTTAGGCGTGGCCACAGCACTGTTTCCGCTCTCTTGAAAGTTACGGACGATATTCGTTGGGCCATGGAAAATCGACAGTTGACACTTCTAGTCCTACTTGATTTCAGTAATGCCTTTTCTTCTGTAGATTTTGATGTTCTTTTTTGTATTCTACAAAATAATAATGTGTCTCCTTCTGCTCTGTCCTGGTTTAATTCTTACCTTCGGGGTCGTTCGCAGTTCGTACGCGTCAGTGATAGCCTATCTGACGCATGCACTTTAACTGCCGGCGTTCCTCAGGGTGGCGTCCTTTCTCCTTTGCTCTTTTCACTGTTTATTAATACTTTCACTTCTCTTATCTCATCTAACTTCCATCTCTATGCAGACGATTTGCAGCTTTACCATCACTTCTCACCAGATGATTCCCAGCGTGCTATCTCGTTTATGAATGACAACCTAAGTCGCATTCATACTTTCGTAAAATCAGTCGGGCTTTTGATTAACGCTAGGAAATCTCAAGCAATCATTATTGGCAGTAGATATGTGCGCAGCAAAATTGATATTCCGAATCTACCTCCGATTGTACTGGATGGAACTCCTATTACTTTCTCCGATAGTGTAAAAAATCTAGGAGTAATCATCGATGCTAACTTAAGCTGGAATGCCCATGTATGCGAGGTCAGCAGAAAAGTATATTATTCATTTCATTCTCTAAAGTGTCTTCAAAATTTCCTTCCCTTTAAAACCAAAATTTCCCTTGCACACACTTTGATATTGCCAATCCTTGACTATGCTGACGCCTGCTATCTGGATGCCACAGAGGAGCAACTCAACAAGCTTGAGCGCCTGCAGAACCTTTGCATTCGTTTTATCTTCGGTATCCGTAAGTATGACCATGTCTCACATTTTCGCAGGGATCTCAAGTGGCTCCCAATCCGATTTCGCCGTAACACGAGGATATTATGTATGCTTTACAATATACTCCATAACCCTAGCCATCCGTCTTATCTTCGCGAGCGTTTTTCCCCAGCACGACCTCCTCCTGCGCCTTGTCGTCCCCACTTAAAATCCCTTCTTAAATTCCCATCCCATAGTACTTCCTATTACACCAAATCATTCTCTGTACATGCAGTCACCCTGTGAAATGCATTGCCGCGTCACATTCGGGAGTCTAAAACGTTAACTACTTTCAAAAAACGAGTAAAGGATCACTATTTTTCCTTAACTACGAACAGATAGTTTTCACCAATATCTATGTAAGTATGAACTATTACTATTTTATGTATTTATAGCAGTATTTATAGTATAGTATGTACGTATATAGCATGTATGTATAGATATATATATATATTTATTTTATATGTAGATTGTATGTATTCTATTGTTTGTGTTATTTATAATTGTTTTATTTGTATTGTAATTTGTTCTGTGTACATGCTTCTGCCATCGAGTCGCCAGTCTCCATTCTCAGGGCTGCTGGAAGAAATTTCTGAAGGAAATAAGCAGTACCTTTGTACACCTCTTTCTTTTTAATTGCTCTTGTTCTGTTCTCCTGTATGTACATGAAAAAAAAAAAAAAAAATACTAATACTAACTTTATCAATGTAACGGATGTCTTATTCGTTGAATTGGTCGGTGTTCCCATGATAACAACGGTACGGTATCTTACTATGAATATTGATTTTTCTTGATTATTTACTTGGGTACAATTAGCCTGTGATTCTTTTGTTGAAGCAACCATCTTAGTCGTCTAGGGTAGTAAAGCATTTGGAACCTAGGTAGGAAATTGGAACAGATTTCTGACTAAAAATAACTAACAAAACTGGATTATTACTAGCACCATAGAAGGACAAAGTCTAGTTCGTGCTAATCTATACTAATATTATAAAGAGGAAAGATGTGTTTGTAATGTTTTCACACAAAAACTACTGGACCGATTTCAAAAATTCTTTCACCATTGGAAAGCTGCATCTTTATTAAGTGACATAGGCTACATAATATTACTAGGTGTAAACGAAACTATTTTTATGTCTAATTCCACGCGAGCGAAGCTGCGGGCATCCACTAGTATCTATTAAGAGAAATAACTTTACTAACACCAATAATAGGTACGTACTACCTAACTACTACTGAAAATCCCGAATACTACTAATAAACTAACCAACTAATATTCTTTGTACCGCCCTTTACTAACTTGACTAACTAGTCCAGTAGGTAGGGACTGGGAGAGCTTTCCCAGTCACATTTAGTCTGAGTTTCAAAAACAGCTAACGTAAACCGGGGCGGGGCTTGTGTGACATGCTTTTGCAGGATTTTTCAGATTTCACAAAATCTGAAAACAATTTAGGCTTTTTTCTTCTCAACAGAACTATTAAAGTGATGGCTTTGAGATGGTGCTAAATCAGTAGTCTCAGACTCTCAATTTGTTTTACATATTTTTGTTTTAACCTGTAGTGTGGGGTGGCTACTTTTACGAAGATTTTTTTTACTTTAAGTACTTTACTAACGTTACTCGTTTGCATTTGCAATTTTTTTAAAAAAAAGCTATCCTGGCTTTCTTGGTCGAAAGATGGTTCAGGTTTTATAAGTGTTTAAACGGACCCTAACCTTCAGGACACACACAACTCCTGATCGAGTTTAAGACTACTTAACATTGTCAGTAAGAAACAATAATATTTGTCAGAGCAAGAGATAGCCCGGTGCTTCAATAAAACAAATCAAATAACGCGCCCGCCCACAGATCAACGGCGCACTTATCTTATGATAGCTGTAATAAATCGAGATCGTGATCGATTCGAGCTATCGATATTATCGATTCATATTAGGGTTGCCTCTTTATCAATTATCCTGGATAACTATACTGTTAGGTCTGGAAAAGCTGATAATATTATTAAAAAATAAACTTTTCTTATTTTTATAAGCATTTGTTACTGCGTTTAACCTATTAACTTTCTATCAAAATAACAGTGCTGTCATATAAAGCGAAACATTCTAAAAAATTGTGCGGTGCGGTGTACTGTTTGCCGCCACCTTGCATTGACAAGGATGTACTGGATATTAAATACATATTAATACATAAATTAAAATTATTTTTTATTTTGAGAGCGTTTTGCACATTCATGTTTTTGCACCTTACCTATTTTACTACTCTTACCTACTAACAACTACGTAAGGAATGCCTGTAAGATTCAATATTTTTTTTAATAAGTAGGTACTTGTGGACTTTTCAATACACATTTAGTAAATGTGGTAGGTGTACTATGTCCTATCAGCCCCTCTCGTTATAACCATGTCATGATGATTTCATTTCTATACACTTAAAAAATGAAAAAAAAAATCTATTGGCAACCCTAATCTAACCTTGGCTTGTGTATTCTAGTAGTCAGCAAAGCATCTATGGTCTAAGCAATTATGACACTATTTTTATCAAAACTACTTATTACCAGGTATCTATTACCACGTAGTCCGGTTGGATTTGCTGTGACCTTTACCGAGAAGACCTCCCGAATGAAGGTCTCTTTATTATTCCCCTCCTTTTTTCGAGTATTGGCTGCAACTGCTCCAGTGCGGATACGACGCATAGACGAGGGACTCCGACAAGGTTTAAGGACTTAAGATACCAAAAGCTCTTCCTCACGAATCAATCAACGTTGACGGGCCCGTTGGCGCAATCGGTAGTGACCCTGCCTGTTGCGCCAGGGGTCGTGGGTTCGAATTCCACTCAGAACAAATATTCGTGTAACGAACACTTGTATTTGTTCTGTGTCTGGATTGTAACATTATCTATTTAAGTATGTATTTAAAAATATCTATGTATGTATATCAGTCTCTGACACCCATATTACTGACTCACGCCTACTTTGGGCTCAGCTGGCCGGGTTTGAGAATGTCCAAGATTTTTATTTGCGATTTTCGTAACGGTTTTTTTTAATTTTCTTTTGCTTTTATACCTATCATTTTCTTTTATGTTAAAAGTTAAGCACATACATAATCGCACATGGACATTATCTTCTTTAATTGATCTTGGCGAAAACGCTGCCGTGCCTAAACAGATCCGTCAATGATAAATGTCTGCAACAATCAACACCTGTATTATATTGATTTTGTTGATTACAGTACCTACAATGTTAGCCCGACATGATGGAGTGCCAATTATGATTATGACCATCCGGGTGGGAATTTTTAGGGCTGGTTTGGCATGAGACCAAACCTGCCAGTCTTACGTCTCAATTGTGGCAAAGTTTCCGCAATCAGCTTTGGACTGATTAAATCACTCGTGTAGAGCTTCTGGTGTCTGGTGGTAGGTGATATTTTTGGTGCCAATCTTGGACAGGTTCAGTCAGTAGGTACCTACTATGAGTTTCATCTATATAATATAAAAGGAGAAAGTGACTGACTGACTGACTGACTGACTGACTGACTAACATATCAACGCAGGGCCTAAACTAGGGTTAGAAACTTGAAATTTTGCACAGGGGTTCCTTTTATAACGTAGGGGAGCACTAAGAAAGGATTTTTGAAAATTCACCCGCTAGGGGGATAAAACGGGGGTGCAAAGTTAGTATGAAACTTTGCCGTTTTTGAAGTTAGTGAATGTCTAATTCCATGCGAGCGAAGCTGCGGGCGTCCACTAGTGTATAATAAAGTCCAATCGAATTGTCCGTACGTACCAAAGTTGACAGATTTGATGACAATAGATAGTTGCGAAGTGCACCTAGTATTTAATAAAAATACATGGTTGAGGTTAATATTAAATGGCTAATGTGCATACTGCTTAGTATAAAGTTATTAAGTAACTAGTAACTACTAGTAACTAGTTATTAAGTAATTATAAAGTAATTAAGATCTGAAGGAATTTTCAACAAACATTTATACGGAACCAAGCAGTCATTTAATGATCGTTCCATTGAACATCCAATGACTCAGCCATTCCAAATCGACAATGAACCAGCTAATTACCAGTGTATACGTTTTTGCATTATCGTACAAAACATCCGGAATGGCAACTGGCTGGTAACTACTGGGCCTAGTAGATAAATAGAAATAGTTTCTTTTTTTGATGTGAAACATCTTTAGGCGGAGGGTAAACCAAATTTTAGGCGTGGCGAGCGTGGCGAGCGTGGCGAGTGGAATATATATACTATACAGTTCCGACAAATGACGGTGGGAAATTATTTTATTGATAAAATATATAATACCTACCTAAGTATTAATTATTTTTTTTAAAGTTTTTTTTTTTCATGTTTTAGTTCCTGTCATAATCTGTACTTTTGTACCTATTACTTGTACAAAATAATTTCGATATTTCCCATCTGCCAGGCGTCCCGTGACGGCTCACAATTTTTTTTAATCCAAATGAACTAAGTTAAGAACTTAAAACGAGGCTTAAAACTCAAATAAAACAACGAATACAAAACATGGATCTAACACATCGCTGCAACCCATAGACGTCCCACGACTGGGCACGGGTCTCCCCCACAGACACAGCTGCGTCTTTGGACGCACTCAGCTTCTGACGTGATTGGTAATTCAACTACGAATACTGGTTTTCAGTACGCCCATATAGAGTGTAGTTCGTCCAGTGTGAGTACAACAATTTATTTATTGGCTAGTAAAATATTTACACAAAATTATTATTATCAGGATAGGATTTAAGTGGCAAACATAAATAATTAAAAAACTACGACAGGTTTATTATATTAGCGAATATATTAAACTAGGTATTAGGTAGGTTAGGTGTGTGTGAGTGTGTGTTATGCATATGTCAGTGCATATCCAGATGTTTTTGTTGTTCTAACAAGTTTGACTTATACTTTATTTAAAAAAAAATATAGTAACTAGGTCAAGCAAAGGTGGTGGGAGATTATTCCAACATTTTGTTGCATTATATTTGAAACTTCCCCGAAAAGCCGCTGTGCATCCACTAAGGTGAATTAAGCTGTAGCTAGATGCCCTTGTACGTGGTGTTAATATCTTTGGACCAAGCCAGCTTACCGTACAAATAAGCTTATCATTTAATAATTAATAATCCCAAATTGGAGCACAGCAAAATATAAAATGCTCGTGTACTTCATTTTAGGCATATTTGCACAATTTATGTACGGTCACGGGGGTACTGCTTAGGTCATACAGAAAGTTAAGATTTGTTATGGTAATATTGAATATAAAAATAAGGGATTACAGAATAAGTAGCCCCGTTTGATGCTAAAACTCATTACCAACTCCAGTTCCACCAAAAGTAAGTCAAAGACGCATCTTCTCCCACCATATCTATGTCTGTACAAGGTCGAGTCCAAACGGGGCCATCACCCTTTGTATTCGCAATTTGACTACGCTACATACATTGCTCTAGAACCACGTCTGACTACGCTCAAAGTTTATTACCAGCCTAATGAGATATCATTGCGCTCTTGATATTCGACATGTTTCATTTTGTAACAAGATTAGTACGAGATTACGTGCAGTTACGGTTTTTGTCTCCGAATTAAATGTTTGTCTGTCTGTGCCATTTTTTGCACGCTTTTGAGGGTTAATTGGTTTGCTTGGAGAGGAGTCCTGAGTTCAAATTCTATCTGCAAAGTGAAAAGGTGAGTGAGTGGTGGTACACAGCAGTGACAGCCCTGTGGCTATCGAACTCGCCTCTCACTCGAACGGTCCGGGTTCAAACACCAGCGGTACGCACCAATGACTTTTCTAAGTTATGTGCGATTTAAGAAAATAAATGTCACAGGCTATAACGGTGAAAGACACATCGTGAGGAAACCTGCATGTCTGAGAGTTCATCATAATGTTCTCAAAGGCATGTGAAGTCTACCAATCCGCACTTGGCCAGCGTGGTGGACTAAGGCCTATCCCTCCCATTCTGAGAAGAGACCCGTGTCCATCATTGAGACAAAGAAAGGGTTGTGATGATGATAATGATGATGAGTTGTGGTAGATGGACGGTTTAGATCGAAATAAGAGTATAGTGCATTAGTGCTCTAAACACAAATCATTTATTATATTTAGCTACAACTCATAGACGTCAAAGTTCTCTCTAAAAGTCTCTTCCGCAGCCACAACTTCGGGAGGTCTAGAGTATACTCCACCGCGCTGCTTCAATGCGGATTGGTGGAGGGGTTAGTGGCCAAACCAGTGTCGAATGTTCTCAAGCCACCCGAAGGTCTTGGACAAAGCTTAACAAATTGTGTTAAAAATTGCGGGACCGATTGACGTGTCCTCAGAACCACGGAAGCGCCAATGGAATTTTGCCAAATTTTATGAAATTTTCTAGCTAGTTACCCATCCTTATACCGACCGCGCCCGTCGTTGCTTAACTCGATCGATCACATACATCATATAGGATCGACGAGCCATTCCATTAAGGTTCGCGAAGCTTATTTTATCTTATGCTTAGAGGAATTTAAGGAATACCCTATACCTAAAGTATTTTTATGGATTTAGTAAAAAATCATGCAGCACTCAAAATTTGCTGTCTTCCATGACAACTGCGATAAACCAGGAAAAGATTTATAAGAGTCTCGTTTAAATGCTACCCGATAACATTTCGGGAATTTCATGTTAGAAAACCCCAATGGATTATTGCCCTTTCCACGCATCGAACCCAAAACCTCCAGCTCGCGCAAGTCAGACGAGCAATGCCATGGGCGTTGCTTAGTTCGCATTTAAAATTACAGTTGCCTGGCTCAGTTACAATTTCATGTTATTAGAGATTAGAGATCATCGTGAGCGTCCTTGGCCACGCTGACCCAGCGTTGTAATGCAACTGTCAATCAAATGTAGCGTCGTGTGCTTGTGATGCTGCCTTGTAATGTTTGGACTCAATTTAATGTAATTATTTTTTATGGATATTAAATAGCATGTGAATTTGCCAATACCCATGGCCTTACGGCACGGGACTTGGCCTTACCAGTACCTACAACCACAAACCTTTCTTTGTCCCACTGTTGGGCACGGGACTCCTATCAGAATGGGAGGGATTAAGCCTTAGTCCACCACGCTTTCCAGCGGATTGGCCATCATATGCCTTCTAGAATATTAAGAAGAACACTGCAGGCATGCAGGTTTCCTGACGGAGTGTACTTCACCGTTACAACAAGTGACATTTAATTACTTAAATCGCACATAACTTAGCAAAGTCATTGGTGCCTCTTGGATTTGTATCCGGACCGCTCGAGTGAGAGGCGAGTTCGATAGCCACTGGGCTGTCACCAGTACCTACCACATACATCATATGGATGACCGTGCTCACTAGTGGGACTGAAATGGTTGTACCTAATGATGATAGAATACCAAACGATCATAATATATTAAGCTCCGCGCACCGTAACTGACTCTAAACAAGATTATTAAGAGTCTCGTTCAAAATCGGTCATACGTGTTACAACACTCCCCATGGACTGATGGTTCAGGAAAATTGTAATCTTAGATATCCATAAAACGCAAACATAGTCTCGGAAATTTTTAGTTCAAGGTTGCAACGCATGTAAAAAGACTCAAAATTAGATCGCAGTCCATTTCGCGAACGAACGCAACGCTCGTATTTAAAGGCGCCGTCACACTCGACCTTACCCGCCCACTGCCACTCGAAATGACATCTGAGTTCGTCTGACATCTCCATTATTTGAACGAGCCACGTCCATTTTGATAATGATCTCAATAACACCCACGCTTTTTGAGATCACTTGGTTGCAATAATGCCGTCTCACTGGCCCTACCAGAGCTAGTAGGTACCTTGTTTAGTAGTATTGCGTGGTCATAGGACTTATTTTGGTCGTGGGTAGGTAGATAGGTACAAAACAATAGGTATAGGTACGTACTTACATACCTGTGTGCCTTTAGGTACCCACTAGAAAAACATATTACATTACTGGTGAAGGACAACATTTCGAGGGTATGAAAAACAGTAGGCAGGTACTAGGTACTCATGTCATCCATACCATAGAGACTCTGTCTGTCTGTGTCTGTCATACTTTCACGCCAAATCTACTGAACCAATTAAAATGAAATTTGGTACCTACACATATAGTCTAACTAGAGCCTGAGAAAGGACATTTTTTAATTGGAATGGCAACTTTTTAATTGGAAAAAAGTGTTATAGGTTTGAAAAGGGGGTTCATCCCTTGGGTTTTTGGTTGTATGAAAGTATTGTTATTTTCAGAACTATATTTTAGGCTGTTGATTAAATAGTCTAAATAAATATGACATTCAAACTATGTAAAAATGTTCAGGGTGTAAAATAAATATAGGGGATAACACATTTACGGATTCATTACAAATTTGTGGAGATAAAGTTAACGCGATTATTACCTATGTCTAATGCCACGCGAGCGAAGCTGCGGGCGTCCACTAGTTGATTATAATAAGTATTATAGATCTACCTTCCTTTTAATCGATTCATGACGCAGGTACCTACTCGTGTGAAATAGACATTGTGTTTATAATTTTTTTTATAGTATGTTATGTATGGATGGATTACTGTGTTTAGTAAAAAATAGGTATTAATTTATTTTGTACCTACGTAGAGTATAATTTTCTCTGTGGTAGTTCTTATTAATGATCGAAGGTGATAACTCAGACTGAGGTCAAAACGTACCTAATAATTTACCAACATTATTTTTTTATCTCTTCTTTCCAGATCTGTGTTTCCAGGGGAAATGCTACTAGTTGCCTTTTGACGTTCCAAGTGAAATGTCCAGGCAACCATGGTTGCCCCAAAATTTATACGCCAAATGTCCAGGGCGTATGTATACGCCCAGAGTTTGCAAAGATAATGTAAGATAATGTTTATTTATATGTAATCTGTATTAAATTTCCTTTCTCTGGGTAGGTAAAACATATAAATTGACGAAACCAATATTTTATAAAAAATGTTTGAAGTGGGTGACGTCACGTGTTCTTAAGTGGTTGTAATCTGATATTTTCATATGTAAACAAAAGTTTATCTATTATCCCAATGTTTAAGTGTTGTATATCAAAATAATCGTCAAGCTTTATTCTTTAGAGATACCTACAAATGCTGTGAATGGCAAGCTTTATCGGATATATTTCATAGATTGAAAAAAATTTTTTTTATTAAATCGACCGGAGGATCCATACGATTTAAACAAGTTTTTATCTGTGTCGAATGCCATGGAGTTTGTCGATGGTTCTTTATATCGAATCTGTATTAAATTTCCTTTCTCTGGATAGGTAAAACATCTGTACAGTCGTCAGTCATCATTGTAAAAAAAATTTGTTTATCTTTTCAAGTGGGTGACGTCATGTGTTTTCAAGTGGTTGTAATCTGATCTTATCTTATGTAAACAAAAGTTTATTCATTAACTGATGGTATTAGTGTTATATATGTAAATAATCCTCAAGATTCATTCTTTCAACATATCTACAAATGCTGTGAATGCAAAGTCTGATCGGATATGAAAACATGTGCTAAAGTCGACTTGCACAAACATGAATTTTGCCGGCCATTGCGGCCGGTTTATCGGTAAGTTTTTGTATTAATTACTGTTTATATAAGTAAAACTCTTATAGTTATTAGAAAAGCAGTTCATTATGAACATTTACATATACGTAAATGAAAAGAATATGACTAAAATAGTTATGATTTTACGTTTTAAAATTTTCTCTTTCCCGATTTGTAACGGAGATTTACACGGGAATGGGTACTTTGTTTTGGTTTATTGGGTTACACTCTACATTCCAAGTAATGATTCATTGGTATCAAAAGAAAGGTACATTAATCTAGTTTAATAATTACTAAGTAACATTGAGAAATGTTTTAGAATGATTCGTAAAAGATTCTTATAAGAAAAATTTTACTCAAATTTACCCGCAATGTCAAGGTCAATATTTTTTTTATACCTTTTGGATTAATATTGTACTTTACATTAAATATAGATTGATTCCCTATAGAGTCAGCTTCGTACAGTATTTTTTACTTTACTATAGCAGCAGTAGTTTACTAGAAATTAAATTCTAATAAGAATCGATCAGATCGATCGATGGATTCCGATCGGAATTCGATCGATCGGAGCGCTCGGACGTTTCGCGAACGATCGCTGTCAAACTCGGTACAAGTCAGTGGTTAGTAGTTTGTGGGAAATGCAATGGAAAATTGGAAATGGACTCGCGGCGCGCATCATGTGTTGCCAGTGTCAAGTTTTTATCTTCTTTCATTCAACTTTTCTGGCGCATAGGGTTACCAGAACTTAAATACAGTTTAAAGAGAGCCAGGGGTAATTATTGGGATTTAAAGTCATCATCTCTATTCAATATAATACAAAATGCTTTTAGCAACATTTTAAATAATTTAATGGCTATTAGAAAAGGTGAAACAGATTTTTTTTTGATTCGGGTAAAAACATCGTAGAATATCACAGCAAGCAATTAATGCTGAATATATAAAAGTGACATCTATCTCAAGCTAGGGTAAACTTTTTTAGAAACTTAACATTTTATTATCACCTGTACATATTATCTTCTGTATCATTTTACAATGCCTTAAAAATGCACTGACTTGGTTTTAAAACTTTTATTAATATTCCTTTGTATATATAACTACACATCATTACACCTTTTTTGTGTTCTGGATTTCCGAACGGTGCCTAATTCTGCCATGACATTTAAAAAAAGTGTTCCAGAATCTAACAAATTTTTGACAACTGCGAGTTGTATTGATCTAGCAGGTAAAGAAAATAAATTTGTAATGAGATTTTGTTGCAAATAATAATGGAAAAGGCCATTAAATCAATACAGTCGGTCAAAGATATCGCGGAAAGGGTGGAATATTACATTAGAGACTTAAATGCGTGGGAACACGAGATGAAACAAAAGGAGGCTGCGTTGAACGGCGAGCAAGTTCAGCAGGTTTCTAATTTCGAATATTATCGTATCTTTTGGTGTTTACTGTTTAGTATCTGTACACTTTTTATTTTTACTTCCGGAACCAGCAATCCAGCCTCTCCCTGGATGCCGACAAACCTAATTGTTAATTACTTATTTTTGGTTACATTTTTGTTTTCTTCAAACTGCTGGTTTTTACAGTTTTTATTGATTTTTCGATTTATGCAAAAATTGGATGGCCTCGATTTTTTTTAGTTCGTGTCTGTCTCTGTTGTAATCTGTACCTATATGTTTAGTTGAATGTGACTGGCTCTTCCGTATTTAATTGTTCCCTAGTATTGTGTTGTCAGAAACTGCACTGAATGTCTTTTAGTAAATAAGTTATGATGGCATTTCTCATTCCATATTTACATAGTTATTGATATAAGCCTAATACTACTATTCAGAACTACCCTATTAGTATAGCCATTGCTTAAAAGCAGAGTTTACTTTCTATCGCATGGTTGGTGGTTTATACAACTAGTCCAACCATTATTTGAATAGTATAGTTACTGCATCCTTGGGTTATAAAATGTTAGAATAGCCTAATTTGCTGAAAAATCCCTGATAGCTAAATTTTACTAAGGCTGAAATAACAACAAAATCAAATTGTAGCAAGAATTATTAAGAAGAAATGTAACCTCACTTTTACTTTGATACGTAGTTATTTTGTATCAACAATTTTTGAATGAGCTTATATACATATTAGAAGCTATGTTAATTAAAAACCAATAAGCTGTTAAAATTATCAACCAATAAACTGTTAACTTAGTCAGTTTTCAAGCCTTCTTGGTAGATGGGTGCAAAATTTCTGGAGTTTCCGTGATTTGGGAGGCATGTCAAGCAAAATTTTCACTGAGGCAGCTTGATAGAGCCTTCTCGGTTGCGGTAAAATGTCCTCTGCAGTGAGATGGGTGGGTTGCAGACATATATTATGTCAGGCTTGGAACAATAAAAAAATACAATGATAAAAATCTGATAATGTTTTATTGGTCATTGGTCAATTAAATAATCATAATTAATATCTTGATTCCTTATGAAGGTTCAGGAATTGCCTCCCGTGCGAAGCAGGCAGCGTAGGGAGAAGTTTCAGAAGAATAAGAAGAGGAACAGCAGAAAACGTCCGGCTGTCACCAATTACCAGGCTTGGGATAAATTTGACCCTGTAAGTTTAATTGGTTTAATATTCATTGAACTTTGGCTTTCCTACATATTTACATGGGACTTAACTGATGCAAGGTAGGAGGCTAAACACTCCTACCTACCTCTTCAGATAAATACAGGTGAGATGAAGACACAATGAAGCGTAGTAGTGTTTTTTTTTGGTAGCTGAGTAGTCGTTGACTGTTTGGTGACCCTGAGCTTCCCAGATGAAAGGTCACCTTAATAGTTTTGAATCCCGAACTTAGCTGATATATATTTTGTAGCTACATTGGTTAGTATTGCTTTGCTGCGACCCATAGATGTCCCACTGCTGGGCACGGGTCTCCCCCACAGACACTGCTGCGGGAGGTCCAGAGCATACTCGAACACGCTGCTCCAATGCGGATTGGTGGAGGGGTTAGTGACCAAGCCTGAAATTATTATTAATTAGCTTATTAAATTAAATAGTTTAAAACACTCACACCTCTGTAAAGTCTGTAAAGATTGTGGTTGATGTCCATCCATCCATCCATCAGCCTTTTCAGATCCACTGCTGGACATAGGCCTCTCCTAAACGACACCACTCCGAGCGGTCCTGTGCCTGCTGAAACGGCTGAGCGATTTCCCGCCGTCTTCTTCAGGTCTTCTGGCTACCAGGTCTACCAGGTGTCCAGTGGTTGATGTATATACTGTAAACATCATAATATAACATCCAGGATCCGAATATCAATGCTTATCTATGAATTGGGTGGGCATTAAAACCTGGGAACCGAGATCAGTGCAGTCAGAACCAGGGTCACTACGGAATGGTCAAATTAATGGTCAATGTTTGATACAGGACAAGGCTAATGAAGAGATGGAAGATGTGGGGCCACTGTCCCTGAGCCTGGACCACAAGCAGAGTGAAGTCATCAAGCAGATAAAACTTAAAGAGGAGGCCCATTATCAAAAGGAACGGGTAAGTAACTACCCTGATAGATAATTGACTTCTTAACTAACTAGTGGACGCCCGCAGCTTCGCTCGCGTGGAATTAGACATTTACTAACTTCAAAAACGGCAAAGTTTCATACTAAATTTGCACCCCCGTTTTACCCCACTAGGGAGTGAATTTTCAAAAATCCTTTCTTAGTGCTCCTCTACGTAATAAAAGGAACCCCTGTGCAAAATTTCAAGTTTCTAACCCTTATAGTTTAGGCCCTGCGTTGATATGTCAGTCAGTCAGTCAGTCAGTCAGTCAGTCAGTCAGTCAGTCACCTTCTCCTTTTATATCTTAACTAATTTGACAAATAATCATCATCGTAGCGTCCATAGTCCAATGGCTCGCGTCGTTTCAATGTGATCGAAAGAGTTAAGCAACGACGGGCGCTGTCGGTTTGTGGATGGGTGACCGCTAGTAGCAAAATTTCATGGACGCTACCGTGCTTCAGAAGGCACGTAAAGCCGTCGGTCCCGGTTGTTTTCAATGCTGGAAACAGTCGTTAAGCCTTGTCGAACACCTTCGGGTGGCTTGAGAACATTCGACGCTGGGTAGGCCACTAACCCCTCCACCAATCCGCATTGGAGCATCGTGGTGGAGTATGCTCTAGACCTCCCGCAGCATTGTCAGTGGGGGAGACCCGTGCCCAGCAGTGGAACGTCTATGGGTCGCAGTGATTTAGAATAAGACTTATTTTAGTATAATGAGTATAAAAGTACCATATAAATACATAATTATTTAAAAGGCATAAAAAAACTATTTTTAAAATATAAAATTGAAATGAGTTAGTTATTTACTAGGATTAAAAAATATATATTTTTCGATTCCAGGGCAACAAGTTTGTGAAAGTAGAACGGTGGGACGATGCGATTACGTGCTACAACCGCGCCATCGAGCTGGTTAAAGATGACGCCATCTTTTATGCTAACAGAGGTTTATGTTATCTCAAGAAGGAGAGGTAATCCATACTAATATTATAAATGTGAAAGTGTGTTTTTTTGTTTGTCCGGCTTTCACGTCGCAACGAAGCTGTTATATGGTATGGTTTTTGTGTGTGGAGATAGTGAGGAGGGTGGAGAGTGACGTAGGCTACTTTTTAGCGCGGTAAAACATCCCCATGGGAAGATATCGATGTTTTGTTATTTGCTAGATATTTAGTTCCAGATGTTGTTAACACATGGCATTGTTAATTCCCTTTTCCCACGCGGGCGGAGCCGCGGATAAAAGCTAGTTTATAATATTTTTAAGAGTTACCTGTATGCTGTTTAAACGGGGCAGAGCAACCGCTGCACTTATTACTGTCATGTGAAGCAATTGGTTTTAGAGTTTTAAAGCAGTTGTGACCAGTTCAGTGTTCTGATCAGAAAATCGGTGTGTTTGGAATGAATTGTCTATACATAAGCCAAACATCAGCCCGGTGGCTGATGTCAAACTCGCCTCTCACTCGAGCGGTCCGGGTTCAAACCCCAGTGTCACGCACCAATGACTTTTCTAAGTTATGTGCGATTTAAGAAATTAAATGTCACTTGCTATAACGGTGAAGGACACATCGTGAGGAAGCCTGCATGCCTGAGAGTTCTTCATAATGTAAAGGGATGCCTTGTTTTGGAGCGAAACACGTGTTGGTGTGTGTATTCATTTATCGCATCCGCATGTTTTCCTGTGTGGGAGGGAGGGAGGTGCTACGTGCACGAAAGTATATACATCACCATACATTTTTGTTCGCGGATTGTTGTTGTTCTTAGTAATGGTAGCGTCCATAGCCCAATGGCTCGCATCGATTCAATGTGATCGAAAGAGTGAAGCAACGACGGGCGCGGTCGGTTTGTGAATGGGTGACCGATAGTGGCAAAATTTCATGGACGCTACCGTGCTTCGGGGGGCACGTTAAGCCGTCGGTCCCGGTTGTTTTCAATGGTGGAAACAATCATTAAGCCTTGTCGAAGACCTTCGGGTGGCTTGAGAACATTCGACACTGGGTTGGCCACTAACCCCTCCACTAAACCGCATTGGTGCAGCGTGGTGGAGTATGCTCTAGACCACCCGCAGCTGCGTCTGTGGGGGAGACCTGTGCCCAGCAGTAGGACGTCTACGGGTCGCAGCGTATTTTCAGAGACGGAACTGAACTAAAATACAGCTTAGGTATACAGCAAGGGTTGGAAAATACGTAGCTTTATTAGTTACTAGTAAACGCCTGCAGCTTCCCTCAAGAATTAGACATAACAATAGTTTCGCTTACACCTAGTAATATTATATAGCCTATGTCACTGTGCCCAGCAGTGGGACGTCCATGGGTCGCGGCGAGATCAATTCTTGGTTTGTATTCCTTTCCAGCCTCCACCAGGCCGAGGCGGACTGCACGAAAGCTCTGTCCATCGACCCTAGCTACGTGAAAGCTCTGCAGCGGCGTGCGACCGCCCGCGAGAAGCTCGGCTCGCTGCGCGCGGCCACGCAGGACCTCGCCCAGGTCGTCCGCTTGGAGCCGAACAACGCGGCCGCCAAGCGGCAGCTCGAGTCGATCAAGCAGCGGATGGGGACTAAGGGGGTGAGTGGGGATGAGTTTTGGGACTAATGGGATGGGATTGAGTGGGGTGAAGGGATGAGTTTTGGGACTAGTGGGATGGGATTGAGTGGGTGAAGGGATGAGTTTTGGGACTAATTGGATGGGATTGAGTGGGGTGAAGGGATGAGTCTTGGGACTAATTGGATGGGATTGAGTGGGGTGAAGGGATGAGTTTTGGGAATAATGGGATGGGATTGAGTGGGGTGAAGGGATGAGTTTTGGGACTAATGGGATTGGATTGCGGTTTTATTGCGAGACATGTTGGGACTAAGGGGTCCATCCATCCATCCATCAGCCTATTGGCTGGTGGACATAGGCCTCCCTCATCGGGAGCACTTATGACTGGGTAGTATACGACTTTTGCGCATTCAAGATCTGATCTAGACTTGTATGCCGGCCCGTATAACGCCTTATATAACATTTCTTCCATAATTATGCAAAGAAAAATATATAATATATTTTTTAAATAGAATACAATGGGAACAAAATTTTTAACATCCGCCTTTGCCAATTTTGAATTGTATAAATCAAAGTCAATTTTGAACAAAAAAAATTATCTATTACTATGCTTAGTATGTATTTGGATTACTTTATAAAACTAACTTAAACTTTATTTCATAGCAGCGTATGGATGCAGCCACAGTAAGTAGCTTTGCCCACAAATTACACTTGTGGGGAAAGTTGGGCTAGATATTTAGTAGAGAATGCACCCAAATGAATGAGAATGCACTAAATATATCTATTTCAGTTAATGGCTGTAGAAATTTAATTTGAAAATATTTTATTTTGTCTATAATTTGAAACGCTAACCGCAATCATATGTCTGTGGTCCGCAAAGAGTATAGTGATCTATGGCTATCGGCCATGAACGTGACGTTATAGATTTGTAAACAACTAAAAGTACGTGATAAGTATTTTATGCATTATGATGACAATTATTATGTGTTGCTTTTATTGTTTACAAATTTCGTGACGTCAACGCCTCATAGCAGAGATAATCGATAGACCAAAATGGCCGATAGAGTTTTAGTTTTTTCATAAAAATTCTATTTTAATATGAAGGTTTTGTAGCAGTCTTGGATTAAAAAAAAATCCTTTTTTTTGTCGGTCTAATACAACAATTACGCTGTTATAATTTAGAAATATACCTAGCATGTAAAGTAAAGTTTACATTTATGATTAAGTTAGAGCCTCAGAGAAAAAGTGTATGACCACAAACTAAGATTTTGAAAAGTGTAGCTTATGCCTTTTCCTTAGTACCTTTTTTACTATCCGAATTTTTATTAATTTTGTAAAACACAATATTGCTCTAAAATAAAAATAAAATAATTTTTAATTGCATTTCAAATATGCTATCTCTTTTTTTCAGAGAAAGGCTAAGTCTTCCCCGTTAGCGAGCCCCTCGCAGCCTACCAATCCAACAGGCCCATTATGCAACCCGTTAATCCCATCGCCGAAACCAAAGATAGTAGAGTTGCCCCAATCGCCACCTAGTTTGGGGCAAAACGCTCAAGTTGCGGGGCCAAACGCTCAAATTGCGGGGCCAAACGCTCAAGTTGCGGGGCCAAACGCTCAAGTCGTGGGGCAAAAATCTCCGCGACCCAATGTGGGGCAAAGGGCCCAAGTGCCCCAAGGCAAGCTGTTTGGTGTGCCCCAAGCGTCTCAGTTGCAGCCAAACATTCAACCTACCCCGATAAAGAAAGTGGAGTTGAACAATGATAATAGTTTGGATAATTGGAAGAATGGTGTCGGTGAGAACGTGTTGGTCATCAAGCCGGTGAAGAAACCACCCCACTTGAGGTCTAAGGTACGTCATATTTTACCTATACCAATAAGAGTACTCACTGAAGGTCTTATGTAATTAAGTGGAGTTACCAATTTTGCTTTGCTGCGACCTATAGACGTCCCACTGCTGGGCACGGTTCTCCCCCACAGACACTTCTGCGGGAGGTCTAGAGCATACTCCACCATGCTGCTGTAAAGTGTTGAAAAGGGGGATGAAATGTAAAAATGTTACCCTTAAGGGATTATAACAAACTAGTGGACGCCCGCAGCTTCGCTCGCGTTGATTAAGACCCATTAACGACGTCTGCCCGCGTTCGGGTAGCCATCTTGACTTCAAAAACGGCAAAGTTTCATACTAACTTTGCACCCCCGTTTTACCCCCTTAGGGGATGAATTTTCAAAAATCCTTTCTTAGTGCTCCCCTACGTTATAAAAGGAACCCCTGTGCAAAATTTCAAGTTTCTAGCCCTTATAGTTTAGGCCCTGCGTTGATATGTCAGTCAGTCAGTCAGTCAGTCAGTCATTCAGTCAGTCAGTCATTCAGTCATTCAGTCAGTCAGTCACCTTCTCCTTTTATATATATAGATTTGTGGAGCTAACGCGTTACGTTAAGAAGAATCTATTATTATTGTCTAATTCCACGCGAGCGAAGCTGCGGACGTCCACTAGTATAATATATTTTGTATAAAAACCCCTACATTTCAACACTGTTAACGTTTATTCATAAGCTTACAAATAATTGAACCTTATTATTTCAGCGCGCTCTGAAGACAATTCCTATCAAAGAAATACCACTAGGCAAGGCCAGTGCTGAGACAGAGAAACCGTCTCGCATGAAGATTGTCGAAATCGACACCCAGGACTTCACCAACAACAACAGTGACAACGGTAACAACGAACCAGAAAACAACAACCAACAACAACAACCAGAAAAAGTGGTAGACACTATCAGTAATGAAGTGAAGAATGATTTGATAAATGATAATGTAAAGATTGAGCCAATAATGTCTGGGAAGAAATTTGTACCGCCGAATAACAGTGTACAATTCATGTCGGAATGGCGGAACCTTAAAGGCGATAATGCGGCTAGATACGAGTATTTGAGCGTGAGTATTCGACTATTTTGTTTGTGAAGCATACTTTGTGTATCCATTCTTCCATACTAATATCATAAATGCGAAAGTAACTCTGTTTGTCTGTCTGTCTGTGTCGCTTTCACTCCAAAACTACTGAACCG
This sequence comes from Carterocephalus palaemon, assembly GCA_944567765.1. Classification (NCBI taxonomy): domain Eukaryota; kingdom Metazoa; phylum Arthropoda; class Insecta; order Lepidoptera; family Hesperiidae; genus Carterocephalus; species Carterocephalus palaemon. Next base: position 1,736,642 of record OX155655.1, on the reverse strand, counting down.
ATTTAAATGAAATTTGGTACACAGATAGTCTAGAGCCTGAGAAAGGACATAGGCTACTTTTTATTTGGAAAAAAGTGTTGTAAGGGGTTGAAAAGGGGGTTGAAAGGTTCTATGAAAGTTTTGTCATTTTCAGAACTAGAAGCATAAAATTTATATTATAGGCTGTTGATTACATATAAATAAATATGGCATTCAAAGTTTGTAAAAATTTTGTAAGGGTGTAAAATAAACATATATTATTATGTCTTTATTATGTCTAATTCCACGCGAGCGAAGCTGCGGGCGTCCACTAGTATTAAATATAGTGTAAAACAGCGCCATCTAGTTAACAACTAATTAACAAGATGACTTGCTTACGTATGTAAATAAAAGCTTTTTTAGATGAATGAGTTAGTAAACGAGCGTGAAAATGGAGACATAAGATGCCCGTAACGTTAGTAAGGGATCTTGAACGACATACATTAACAATAACAAATTCGCGGAGACCCTTTTTATGTTATTAAATATAGTGTAAAACAGCGCCATCTAGTAAACAACTAATTAAGAAGGTGGCTTGCTTACGGATCTAAATTGGCAATTGACATTTCGGCGAAATTGTTCACCAAACTGATAATAGATGGCGCTGTTAATGGACAGATCGAATGAACTAATTTTTTCTTTTTGCCTCCCAACGTATCAATGGTCTAGAACTCACGACTATAAAAATATATATATATAAAGCCTAACCGGATTCATATCAAATTTTGAGATTAACAGGTCGTTTTTCCTTGGCACTATGTATGTATATATGATCATTTTCCCGTAATGTAATAGACCAACTCTGAAATCTTGCAGACCAAGTCATAACTAATAGTACACACACATAATTTTAATAAGCTGAATCCAAACGATTTACTGGCTGTTTTGTGTTGCTAACCAAATTTATTACGGCACGTCATTAAATGACTCCTCTTATCAATTTCCAGTTGCTGGAGCCAGCCAAGATCCCCAAGATATTCTCGAACGCGCTCGAGAGCTCCGCGCTGTCCCAGGTGCTGCAAGCGCTGCACGAGCGCCGCCAGTCGCGCCGGCTGCGCGTCGCCGACTACTTGGCCGCGGTGACGCGCGTGCAGCGCTTCTCCACGCTCGCCATGTTCCTCTCCGCCACCGACAAGGACGGTGAGTGTCTCCCTCTCGCTCTCGAGAGCTCCGCGCTGTCCCAGGTGCTGCAAGCGCTGCACGAGCGCCGCCAGTCGCGCCGGCTGCGCGTCGCCGACTACTTGGCCGCGGTGACGCGCGTGCAGCGCTTCTCCACGCTCGCCATGTTCCTCTCCGCCACCGACAAGGACGGTGAGTGTCTCCCTCTCGCTCTCGAGAGCTCCGCGCTGTCCCAGGTGCTGCAAGCGCTGCACGAGCGCCGCCAGTCGCGCCGGCTGCGCGTCGCCGACTACTTGGCCGCGGTGACGCGCGTGCAGCGCTTCTCCACGCTCGCCATGTTCCTCTCCGCCACCGACAAGGACGGTGAGTGTCTCCCTCTCGCTCTCGAGAGCTCCGCGCTGTCCCAGGTGCTGCAAGCGCTGCACGAGCGCCGCCAGTCGCGCCGGCTGCGCGTCGCCGACTACTTGGCCGCGGTGACGCGCGTGCAGCGCTTCTCCACGCTCGCCATGTTCCTCTCCGCCACCGACAAGGACGGTGAGTGTCTCCCTCTCGCTCTCGAGAGCTCCGCGCTGTCCCAGGTGCTGCAAGCGCTGCACGAGCGCCGCCAGTCGCGCCGGCTGCGCGTCGCCGACTACTTGGCCGCGGTGACGCGCGTGCAGCGCTTCTCCACGCTCGCCATGTTCCTCTCCGCCACCGACAAGGACGGTGAGTGTCTCCCTCTCGCTCTCGAGAGCTCCGCGCTGTCCCAGGTGCTGCAAGCGCTGCACGAGCGCCGCCAGTCGCGCCGGCTGCGCGTCGCCGACTACTTGGCCGCGGTGACGCGCGTGCAGCGCTTCTCCACGCTCGCCATGTTCCTCTCCGCCACCGACAAGGACGGTGAGTGTCTCCCTCTCGCTCTCGAGAGCTCCGCGCTGTCCCAGGTGCTGCAAGCGCTGCACGAGCGCCGCCAGTCGCGCCGGCTGCGCGTCGCCGACTACTTGGCCGCGGTGACGCGCGTGCAGCGCTTCTCCACGCTCGCCATGTTCCTCTCCGCCACCGACAAGGACGGTGAGTGTCTCCCTCTCGCTCTCGAGAGCTCCGCGCTGTCCCAGGTGCTGCAAGCGCTGCACGAGCGCCGCCAGTCGCGCCGGCTGCGCGTCGCCGACTACTTGGCCGCGGTGACGCGCGTGCAGCGCTTCTCCACGCTCGCCATGTTCCTCTCCGCCACCGACAAGGACGGTGAGTGTCTCCCTCTCGCTCTCGAGAGCTCCGCGCTGTCCCAGGTGCTGCAAGCGCTGCACGAGCGCCGCCAGTCGCGCCGGCTGCGCGTCGCCGACTACTTGGCCGCGGTGACGCGCGTGCAGCGCTTCTCCACGCTCGCCATGTTCCTCTCCGCCACCGACAAGGACGGTGAGTGTCTCCCTCTCGCTCTCGAGAGCTCCGCGCTGTCCCAGGTGCTGCAAGCGCTGCACGAGCGCCGCCAGTCGCGCCGGCTGCGCGTCGCCGACTACTTGGCCGCGGTGACGCGCGTGCAGCGCTTCTCCACGCTCGCCATGTTCCTCTCCGCCACCGACAAGGACGGTGAGTGTCTCCCTCTCGCTCTCGAGAGCTCCGCGCTGTCCCAGGTGCTGCAAGCGCTGCACGAGCGCCGCCAGTCGCGCCGGCTGCGCGTCGCCGACTACTTGGCCGCGGTGACGCGCGTGCAGCGCTTCTCCACGCTCGCCATGTTCCTCTCCGCCACCGACAAGGACGGTGAGTGTCTCCCTCTCGCTCTCGAGAGCTCCGCGCTGTCCCAGGTGCTGCAAGCGCTGCACGAGCGCCGCCAGTCGCGCCGGCTGCGCGTCGCCGACTACTTGGCCGCGGTGACGCGCGTGCAGCGCTTCTCCACGCTCGCCATGTTCCTCTCCGCCACCGACAAGGACGGTGAGTGTCTCCCTCTCGCTCTCGAGAGCTCCGCGCTGTCCCAGGTGCTGCAAGCGCTGCACGAGCGCCGCCAGTCGCGCCGGCTGCGCGTCGCCGACTACTTGGCCGCGGTGACGCGCGTGCAGCGCTTCTCCACGCTCGCCATGTTCCTCTCCGCCACCGACAAGGACGGTGAGTGTCTCCCTCTCGCTCTCGAGAGCTCCGCGCTGTCCCAGGTGCTGCAAGCGCTGCACGAGCGCCGCCAGTCGCGCCGGCTGCGCGTCGCCGACTACTTGGCCGCGGTGACGCGCGTGCAGCGCTTCTCCACGCTCGCCATGTTCCTCTCCGCCACCGACAAGGACGGTGAGTGTCTCCCTCTCGCTCTCGAGAGCTCCGCGCTGTCCCAGGTGCTGCAAGCGCTGCACGAGCGCCGCCAGTCGCGCCGGCTGCGCGTCGCCGACTACTTGGCCGCGGTGACGCGCGTGCAGCGCTTCTCCACGCTCGCCATGTTCCTCTCCGCCACCGACAAGGACGGTGAGTGTCTCCCTCTCGCTCTCGAGAGCTCCGCGCTGTCCCAGGTGCTGCAAGCGCTGCACGAGCGCCGCCAGTCGCGCCGGCTGCGCGTCGCCGACTACTTGGCCGCGGTGACGCGCGTGCAGCGCTTCTCCACGCTCGCCATGTTCCTCTCCGCCACCGACAAGGACGGTGAGTGTCTCCCTCTCGCTCTCGAGAGCTCCGCGCTGTCCCAGGTGCTGCAAGCGCTGCACGAGCGCCGCCAGTCGCGCCGGCTGCGCGTCGCCGACTACTTGGCCGCGGTGACGCGCGTGCAGCGCTTCTCCACGCTCGCCATGTTCCTCTCCGCCACCGACAAGGACGGTGAGTGTCTCCCTCTCGCTCTCGAGAGCTCCGCGCTGTCCCAGGTGCTGCAAGCGCTGCACGAGCGCCGCCAGTCGCGCCGGCTGCGCGTCGCCGACTACTTGGCCGCGGTGACGCGCGTGCAGCGCTTCTCCACGCTCGCCATGTTCCTCTCCGCCACCGACAAGGACGGTGAGTGTCTCCCTCTCGCTCTCGAGAGCTCCGCGCTGTCCCAGGTGCTGCAAGCGCTGCACGAGCGCCGCCAGTCGCGCCGGCTGCGCGTCGCCGACTACTTGGCCGCGGTGACGCGCGTGCAGCGCTTCTCCACGCTCGCCATGTTCCTCTCCGCCACCGACAAGGACGGTGAGTGTCTCCCTCTCGCTCTCGAGAGCTCCGCGCTGTCCCAGGTGCTGCAAGCGCTGCACGAGCGCCGCCAGTCGCGCCGGCTGCGCGTCGCCGACTACTTGGCCGCGGTGACGCGCGTGCAGCGCTTCTCCACGCTCGCCATGTTCCTCTCCGCCACCGACAAGGACGGTGAGTGTCTCCCTCTCGCTCTCGAGAGCTCCGCGCTGTCCCAGGTGCTGCAAGCGCTGCACGAGCGCCGCCAGTCGCGCCGGCTGCGCGTCGCCGACTACTTGGCCGCGGTGACGCGCGTGCAGCGCTTCTCCACGCTCGCCATGTTCCTCTCCGCCACCGACAAGGACGGTGAGTGTCTCCCTCTCGCTCTCGAGAGCTCCGCGCTGTCCCAGGTGCTGCAAGCGCTGCACGAGCGCCGCCAGTCGCGCCGGCTGCGCGTCGCCGACTACTTGGCCGCGGTGACGCGCGTGCAGCGCTTCTCCACGCTCGCCATGTTCCTCTCCGCCACCGACAAGGACGGTGAGTGTCTCCCTCTCGCTCTCGAGAGCTCCGCGCTGTCCCAGGTGCTGCAAGCGCTGCACGAGCGCCGCCAGTCGCGCCGGCTGCGCGTCGCCGACTACTTGGCCGCGGTGACGCGCGTGCAGCGCTTCTCCACGCTCGCCATGTTCCTCTCCGCCACCGACAAGGACGGTGAGTGTCTCCCTCTCGCTCTCGAGAGCTCCGCGCTGTCCCAGGTGCTGCAAGCGCTGCACGAGCGCCGCCAGTCGCGCCGGCTGCGCGTCGCCGACTACTTGGCCGCGGTGACGCGCGTGCAGCGCTTCTCCACGCTCGCCATGTTCCTCTCCGCCACCGACAAGGACGGTGAGTGTCTCCCTCTCGCTCTCGAGAGCTCCGCGCTGTCCCAGGTGCTGCAAGCGCTGCACGAGCGCCGCCAGTCGCGCCGGCTGCGCGTCGCCGACTACTTGGCCGCGGTGACGCGCGTGCAGCGCTTCTCCACGCTCGCCATGTTCCTCTCCGCCACCGACAAGGACGGTGAGTGTCTCCCTCTCGCTCTCGAGAGCTCCGCGCTGTCCCAGGTGCTGCAAGTGCTGCAAATCTCTGTCTCGTATACATTTTGTCTTATCCTAAGCTCTGTGTGTGTGTACGTAACTTTTTGACGCTATTTGCTTACCGAGATGATTGTCTCAGGGTCAATTCCCAGTGGAGGTGATGTGGCTGATATTATAACACCTCACCTCACTCTCTCTCACCTGCTTTTTATTTATTTATTTTAATATTTATGTACACAACTACATGAAATAGAAATAAACAAAACAAAAGATAGAAACAGGTGTACAAAGGAACTACTTATTTCTCATGAAAATATCTTCCAGCAGTCCTCTTTCCGTGTAACTCTGGCATACACATCGAAATATTTATTATGTTGTCTTGAAGTATAATCCTACTAATATTATAAAGGGGAAAGTTTGTAAGTATGGATGGATGGAAGGATGGATGGATGTGTGTTACTCTTTCACGTAAAATGTACTGAATGGATTTTAATGAAACTTTACAATAATATAGCTTATACATCAGAATAACACATAGGCTACAATTTATAATTTTATTGTTCCAGTTCTCAACAAACTGCTGGTGTTCTGCAAGACCGTAGAGAATTGCTCTGAAGATGAAATATCCGAGCTGAAGAAGAAGTATGAACTCAATTAAATAAGTACAGCCTACTGATACTTTTTATTAACAAAATATTAAATTGTCTGTCTAAATCATTAATCAGGATTATCTCGTAACATGTATTTTTCAGTTCATGTAATGAGAATACATAGTTCTTGGCGTTTGATTTGACTGAAAAGTGATTTAATTATGATGGCAATTTGTATTTTGCACAAAAAAATAAGTGATTTTTGAACTCCTAAATATATAGAAAAGGAGGACTAACAGTAGGAATCGATGGTAGAAATCGCTGTACACTTTGCACTATTGAAGTTTAAATCAATTTTGAAAATAATTTCACTTAGTAGTATAAAATCGATGTTTACTTAGCCATATAAAGTTATTGATGTCAATAAATGTTGTAGATTGAGTGATTAAATTTAAAATTGTATGCATAAAAAAAATCATGAATATTTAGGTATTTTCAACGTAATGTATCAACTCTTTGTATAGTAATCTATGTATTTTGTTTGTAATTTTTTTTTATAATACAGACGTATAAATTCGCCTATAGGTGCTACGAACAATTAACGGTCGATCGATTCGAATGTAAGTCAGCTGGTTTTGCGTTCGTTAAATTATTGATGGTTCACTTTCGATCGATCGTTAAATTATTGATGGTTTACTTTCGATCAGTCGTTAAATTATTGATGGTTCACTTTCGATCGATCTTTAAATGATTGATGGTTCACTTTCGATCGATCGTTAAATGATTAATGGTTCACTTTCGATCGATCGTTAAATGATTGATGGTTCACTTTCGGTCGTTCGTTAAATTATTGATGGTTCACTTTCGATCGTTCGTAAAATTATTGATGGTTCCCTTTCGATCGTTCGTAAAATTATTGATGGTTCACTTTCGATCGATCGTTAAATGATTAATGGTTCACTTTCGATCGATCGTTAAATGATTGATGGTTCACTTTCGATCGATCGTTATATTATTGATGGTTCACTTTCTATTTACAATATAGACGATCGATTTTGATCTATTATATTTAAGACCTATTTAGCCAATGAATCGTTTGTTTTCGGCCATTTAATATTGACGTACAGCAGTCTGCATATTCATTGAATAATTTTTCGAATTAGAAATTAACTATAGTATTTTAGTTGATGTCTAAATAATGATGTACTGTTACCAACTATGTAGGTATCTAAACTCTTCCTAAGTACTTTCTTACATAAACAGATACGAAGATTATTACATTATTATGGTACTATGTATTTTCTAACTATTGTATAAAATTATACTTAGTGAATTTTAAAATAAAAATCTTGTGTCAATATTCTTATCATGATAAATATTATGGACTAGTTAATATGATATACCTTCTCGTTTTTCCTAGTGTGTTATTATCACAATCCAATGAGCTAGGTTTCTTTTTCCCTGCAAGGTTAGTTGTTTTTAGTTTGTATGGAGTTTGGCGAGATTTGTTTTCAGGTTTTTTATTGGTTAGTCAATTGGTGCGATTGAGTTCTATTAAGTTCTGTGATTGTTATAAGTTTAAAATAAATGTATTAGAATTACCTTCTGATTTTGTTTCATTTCATAACTCACGCCTGTATTTAACTGAAGACGCAAAGGTGTAAATAAGGTGTAATAACTTCACTATTTAACAGCGCATTTTTTTTTTCATGCGGAAATAGAATTGCAAACGGGCATGCAGCACCGCCCATGACAACAGAACTGTGACCTACTTTTATCAATACTCAAACTGGGACTGGGATGGTTAGTCCAGTTAACTGAGTGTTAATAAGAATAAAGTTAGTCAATTCGTTAGTAGGTATGTACTTCGGTCCCTGTAGCTCGGGACCAGAATAGGGCTACGGTAGCCCCTGCCTGTCGTAAAAGGCGACTAAAAGGGGACTTCTGGGGTTGCGGGCGGTGAGAGGGGGAGCTCGAACCGTCCATCATGTGACTCCGGGAAAGACGACGCTGTTTGTGGCTGCACAGCGTTGTGTAAACCGGGAAGAGCCCGTCTTGGGCGCAGCGCCGGAGGGCACCGGCGTGTTCTACAAGAGATCCCGGAGCCCTCCTGTAGCGCCGGAGTAGGCCACCGAGTGGGTTTTAGTGGGTGAAAGTCCCACATAACCCGGCGTCGCTCCCACGACGTTTCAAGGTTTCCCACTCGTAAAACAAAAAAAAAAAAAGGTATGTACTTCGTCCAATGTCATGTTATAAAAACCCTAAAAATAATATTTTGCCCGATCTGGAATCGAGAATTTTCCATGTACTACCTATATTACTATATTAATTGAGAATAATGTCATACTCAATTTTTGTATTTATTTTAATTTTTTATTTCAACTTAAAATTCCATAACACTATAAAAACAAATTGTCTGCCAAATCGTCAATTTTTGCTATTTAATTATCTTTTTATTTTTCCGTTTAACTCAAATAAAACGACATTGAATTTGACTCTAGATCTAACTTTGCGTTTTTTTTTTCAATGTTGTGAAATGAACGTAGTGAAGTATCGAGTGAGAAAAGCCCCTAGATCAAATACTTTTAATATTTTTTTCAGTTCTACTATTTAATACACAAGAATAAAACACATTCAATAACGATATACGCTATATCTCGCCTTAATTGGTTTCGCGGTGTTGTAATCAATGAAGGCACTTTGCTCGAATGAGGGCGAGGCGAGTGCTTCGGAAATAGCCACCTTACTTACCTGTTAGGTAATAAATGATAACGTGCCATTAATAAACTGAGTACAAACATAAAAAAAGCGGATAAAATTTCGCGAAAAATTTATAAAACAGTAGACTTGATTTTTCTTAAACACAATTTGGTAACAACATATTATTTATAATATAGACTAGTGGACGCCCGCAGCTTCACTCGCTTGGAATTAGACATAACAATAGTTTCGTTTACACCTAGTAATATTATGTTGCCCAGTGGAGATGCAGCTTTCTAATGGTGAAAGAATTTTTGAAATTTCAGTAGGTTTGCGTGAAAACATTACAAACAAATGATTCCTCTTATTAGTATAGATGAAGTTTTAAAACAAAAACGACTCAACTAAGATTTACGAGTATGTCATGTAAATCATGACACCGAATAACCTCTCCAGCCGAAACACAATTACTGTATAAACAATAATTTTATTGTTACACGGAAGAAATGGTACTTACTAGGTGTCGCGGCGATGGTAGGTACTGCCCCAGGGGAACTCTATAAAAAGCCTTTAGGTGGTAGACCCCATGTATATAGGCTCTTACACCTAAAGAGAGTTACCTATTTTAAATGCCAATCACCACCACCCATTCTATGTCCCACTGTTGGGCACGGGTCTTTTTTCAGAATGCTAGAAGTTAGCCCACAGTCCAACGCTAGCCAAGTAGGGATTGGCAGACTCTACATGCCTTCAAGAACATTATGAAGAACTCTCAGGCATGCAGGTTTCCTCACGGTGTCCTTCACCGTTACAGCAAGTGACATTTAATTTCGTAAATCGCACATAATAACTTAGAAAAGTCATTAGTGTCGCCGGAGTTTGAACCCGGACCGCAGGGCAGTGTGCGTTTATTTTACTTCTCTGTTATTTATCCATTACTCCTCTTATTTGTGGAATATTGTAGCGTCCATAGCCCAATGGCTCGCGTCGATTCAATGTGATCGAAAGAGTTAAGCAACGACGGGCACGGTCGGTTTGTGGATGGAATACGAATACAGGGTTGAATAAAAAGATTACTAAGCCAGAAAGCCCGGGTACATTTTGGCCGAACTGGACTAAAAAAAGCGAAACACTGACAACCCTAGCTCTAGGCTGAAACTACTTGCTAGAAAGAGCTCTTAATCAAACAAACAGCAAAGAAAGATAATATGTTCATTCGTCCGGAAAATGCAAATCGTTGTACGGATTCAACAACTTTGCTAATTAATAATTCGTTATGGGAATGCTAATGACGTTTTAATGAATATTGAATAGGCCGACCGCTCGCAATTGATGATGTTTTGAATTTAGTACTCACTAATTCAATAAGAACGAAGTAAGTGTGCAGGGATGTCAACCATGGATGGATACCAATTCAAATTACCACCATCGTCGACATTGCTGGGCAAATGCAGATTGGTAGACTTCACGAAACATTGCGGACTTCATCGGTAAAGTCCAAAAATATGAATAGGTAACTCATTACCATGTTCAATTAACAATCTTTTCTATCGCTTCACTGCGACCCATAGACGTCCCACTGCTGGGCACGGGTCTCCAACATAGATACTGCTGCGGGAGGTCTAGAGCATACTCCACCACGCTGCTCCTATGCGGATTGGTGGATGGGTTAGTGGCCAACCCAGTGTCGAATGTTCTCAAGCCACCTAAAGGTTAGACAAGGCTTAACGACTGTTAACGTGCCCTCCGAAGCACGGTAGCGTCCATGAAATTTTGCCACTAGCGGTCACGGGTCACGTGAGTTTGTATGTTTATATATTTAATTATTTTTTTCCAACAGAACGTGCACGTTGGTTTGCTATTCAATAAATAAAATTGCAATTAAAAATATTTTTTTTAAAACATAGCTTAGTATTTTTAAATTATTTTTTTTAAATTTTTATTTTTTTTCTCGCATTGTCATCGGAACCAAATACGTGTGCCAAATTTCAGCTCGACAGCTTCAGTGGAAGTGGGTGAAATATTGATTGCAAGATTCCAGGACATACATACATACATAACATACGAGTGAAGTTAAATAAGGTCTATTAAAAACGCGGTAATCCAACGCCCGCCAACTTGGCCGTGTTCGCCACACAATGTCCTTTCAAAGGGCGGCAACAAAAATAACCGCACGACTGTACACAAGGGAAGCTTCCCTTCCCATGTTTGTTCGCTTAATTGCTCGCACGCTACTCCTTTTCAAGCGGAAAATCAATGTAAAGAACCGTTTAGGATAGTAGGTAAGTTGGGCTGTGTCTGGGAGTTCCGTTCAAATTCGGCGGTGGAATCTGTGAGAACCAGCTTTATGTCAATCCACGACAACCCTTTCTTTGTCCCACTGTTGGGCACGGGTATCCTCTCAGAATGGGAGGGATTAGGCCTTAGTCCACCACGCTGGCCAAGTGCGGATTGGTAGATTTCACTTGCAATCAAGAACATTATGAAGAACTCTCAGGCATACAGGTTTCCTCACCATGTCATTCACCGTTACAGCTAGTGATATTTAATTTCTTAAATCGCACGTAACTAAGAAGTCATTGGTGCGTGCCGCTTGGGTTTGAAACCGGATCGCTTGAGTGAGAGGCAAGTTCGACAGCCACTGGGCTGTCACCGCTACAAAGAATTATTTCAATACAATACAATACAATAAAAAATATAAAATGAGTACATATTCTTTGTACCCTGTGTATGTTACCTTAACATAACTGGTAATATTGGATGGAAATTGATTAAATGTTGATATTGGATGGAAATTGATTGATGATTGAATGAAGGATGGAACTAATGCTTCATTTTCTTGTGCTAGTTTTACCTAGACCAAACTTAAAAGTCTAATGAATTTAGGTCAAATTATACAGCCTTGTGCTGAACTAGGACACCTTAACATGCGTAGGATTTACCGATTGTGCCTAGAAAAAACACAGTTTAGCCTGAAATCGCGATCGCTAAAATATCTTTATATCTTATATCTTACGATTTAACTCCTAACCTTACATCAGATCATGAATCGATTATAAGAACTAATTACTGTACTGTACTAAAATAGGTTTGACATATACCAGCAACAATGGTTAACGGAAGCAATTATCCTATCGAGTCTAATAACTTAATGACCAATAAGGAATATTGCAACGATTCATATCAGTAAAATGGTTCTGAAAACACTTAGAGAAAATTGTTTTGTAATTTACGTGGGTAGGTAGGAAACTAGGGGAAATAGGATTAAAACAGATAAAAATATACATTTACCGATAAGTTATTAGCAACAATCTAATATGGATAAAATGTTTATGTTATGGGTATATTCAATGATGGATTACTAAGCTACGGTTTCGTGATATTTATAACCGACTTTAAAAAAAGGAGGAGGTTCGTTTGCATTATTTTTTATGACGTATGTACAGCGATATCTTCGTCGTTTATTAACCGATTTTGATAATTATTTTTTTGTTTGGTAGAATATACGTCGAAAGTCGTCCCATATAATTTTTTTAAAAAACATATACCCCTAATAGTTGTAAACAAGCGCATAAGGGAAGCAATGTATTTAATAGTTGTATTTTCATGATTCTTCTTTTATTTAAAAGGTCACCACATACTGCTGCTGCAACCCATAGACGTCCCACTTCTGGTCACGGGTCTCCCCCACAGACAAATCTGCAGAAGGTCTAGACAGTCTAGAGTTCTAGAGCATTCACCACGCTGCCCCAATGCGGATTGGTGGATCACCACATACTAGGTCCTCTATAAATTTCAAGATAAAATTTGAACCCTACGAGTAGTGAAAATGCAGTTGAAAGAAAGACAGAGTTTATGAGGTGTGCGAGGCGAGAACCCGCTTCTGACTTGCTTATTTGCTCCTTCTTATTATCTGTTATGTTTATCTGTGTGTGTGTGTGTGTGTATTTGTTATATTTGTTATACAAATTGTATCACTGCTGTGCAGCCCTACCCTGTTTCTTTTATAAAATTATGTTATAATTATCTCAATGGTTGAATGGAAAAGATCGCTCTGTAGAGATAAGACCGCCATTTTGTACCCATTCTTTTGTTTCTTTAATATTTTGTATGTAGGTAATTTGTTCTTTTAGTATGTTCAATAAACTTTGATTTGACTTTAAATCGTGGCATTGGAGATACTTTGTATCAGGCATTTTTATCGTTTAAGAAGTCATTTGTATTTTATAGAAAGTTTTTAAAAGCTTTTATTTATGTTTAGTTTTGTAAGATTAAAATTCATTCTATGAGAGACAAGAAACATTTTCTGGTATTTTAGTGTAGAGGCGAACCGTTCCATAAAAAAGGTTTTGATGATGACTAAATGACTTAGACTTGACTTAGATTAGAACTGAGTACAATCAACATATCTTTATTTCGTTTGTTACTGTTGTCACAAGAGGCAGCAGATGATAAAAATTGTACGGTAGTTCTTAAAACATAGTAGGTAGATACTAAAAGGATCTGACATTAATTAAAAGTACCACAATGATAAGGAATATAAATAATATATATATTTATATATGTAATTGTATGTTTCATGTTAATTAATTTTTCCCTTATAAATATGAAGTTATGTTCGTTTTTTTTTTGGGATTTCATGTAATGTAAAATGTTAAATACATACATATATAAAAACACCTGGCACTTTTTCTCACCATCACATTGGGTTGGCTGGTAGGGAATGCCGCCAGGTCCATGCCATTAAGTCTGCACTTTGTTGTTTTTTAAATTAATAATTATAACTGTTATAATTGAAAAAAAAAAACATTATTTTTAGAATAATTATGGGTAATTAACTGAACACAATGTTTTTACTACTAATACTTCCTAAACAGCATTTAAAATGCACGCTAGCCTGTTAATAGTTATTAATTTATTTTACTGTAGTCACGCTCACTTGTGAACGGAAAAACAACTTTTATGAACTACTCGTCTGTCAACTGTACTGTTTAAAACAATTTATCTCTTTAGTTCTAAAAATTGAACTGAAATGGAGCATAAAGATGCATTTCAACCTTACGAAAATCTAAACGCAGTGTTGAGATTATTTTTTCTTAGCTACATATACCGTGATGGAATCAAGCTTCGGGCTTCATGGTCCATCTATAAAATAACTTTCACTATACTATTCATTTCAGTCGCTAATGCTGTTAACGTGTACTTGAAGTTTAGTAACTTTGACATAAAGGAGACCATGAAATTTACTGACTTCATCCAACTCGCATTCTTGATGAGATATTTCGAGTACGTCATTGCCGTTTTCTTCGTCAGCAAATACGGACGAGAAATGTGTCTGGGATACTTCAGGGTATACGACCATATCGACTCAATACTCCACATGGCCTATTACGATGTCCTCAAGGAATGTATTTTTAACTTATTGACGTATTGTGCTATTGCTGGCGTCATCAGTACGGTCTTAGACTTCGCAGCATGGTGCATTGCTACTGGTTGGGCTATAACGACGCTCTTTGCCATCGATTACTGCTACTACTTCCTCAGAATGTTTAGTGTCGTTGATTACGCCGCTCATATAAGCCAAGTTGAATTTAGAATGAAAATGATCGAGAATGTACTTGAAGAGTTCTATTCCTCGAAACTGTCAATACCAGAAGTCATGAAAGCAGTGATAACAAATACGAAATTATTACAATCGAATACAAAATTAAATCGTTTGGATTCGTTAAAGACAATTTCTCTGAATCGTAACTATTCGGTTGTGAAACTAAGCAGGTGCTACTTGCTTTTACTTGAGCAAGTTGATTTTATTAACAATCTGTTCGGGTGTCGGGTGAGATAAATATGGTATGGTAAATCTCTTTTACTTTTCCAAATTTTTCTCAGTTAATTTGTGGCTGGTTTTCAGATGCTGTTGACCTGTTTATTTTTTCTAATCGACACGACGATGCTTCTTAATTTAGTTATGAGGCTTGTGTTCGAGACTCTGGTAGGTTATGTCAACTTTCAATTGAACAACTTTTTTTTATAACGTTTTTTTTTTAATTCACGCATGTAATAACGTTATTAAAAAGTGTACGATTCTCGTGCCTCCATAGACAGACTGCTCGGAACAGTCAGTATCGACAGCTTCAGCGGTCATTAATGGGCAATCTGCAGTTTCTATACAAAATTGAAGTTCGACTGCGCTTTGCCGATTCAACCCCGATCCGGCGGCTGCTTCTATGGCTTTAGTGCAGCTACTAGGTTGCGGTTGACTCCAAATGCAACACGACTTCTCTCCTTTTTTTTTATTCGAGGGGGAAATCTTTGAAAAGGAGGCTCCGGGATCTCCTACGGAATGCACCGGTGCCTCCCTTGCACGACTTCTCTCCTGCAGCTCGTCTCGATCGCTCCAAGCAGTCCGTCTATGAAGGCCCTTACAAGTACTGTATGATATCTTAATTATTTAATGACAGGCCCGTTGGCGCAGTCGGTAGTGACCCTGTCTGTTGCGCGGGTCGTGGGTTCGAATCCCACTTAGGACAAATTCTTTACCGAGACCGACGGCTATATGTGCCCTCCGAAGCACGGTAGCGTCCATGAAATTTTTGCCACTAGCGGTCACCCATCCACAAACCGACCGCGCCCGTCGTTGCTTAACTTTTTCGATCGATATTTGAGATTGTTTTTTATTATTTAAGGGTCCGATGCAAATATCAAAATGGTATATAGTTTTGTCTACTTTTGTACGAATGATTTCCACCGGCTCGATCAGCGTCTGCACAGTGTACAGAGCGGAGCAAAACCATAAAACCTCAAGGCGTATCATAAGATTGCTGGATTTCTCACTTATAAACAAAGACTTAAGTAAGTTCGGCGCTTCGGCAAGGATGCATCACAAGTAAAAAGTTAATTTTACAACAATATTATCGGTAACTTTAACGTTAGTTGCCATATTGATTGCACCACGGTCTTGCGTTTTTGTCGTTAACAGCGTCGCCATAAAACACAATGCGCGTCTGATAGTTATTAACGTAAATTAATAAGTGAATCGGCCGAGATTGGACTGTTATTCTTATTGTAAAATTATGACGTCATTTTGACAATTGTCGGATGGTGCAACCCATTTTATCTCAAGACGGTACTTTTTCTACTGATTTTTTAGTTGGAGCTAAAGTTAAACACTCCTGTGTGGACTGGCAAAATCCTATGCAAGCTTTTTTTTTCTGTAAGTTAAATTGCATATGCTTAGATAAACAATGAGTACATAAAACGAGTAATTTAATAAATGAGTAATATTATCTTTTTTTATCTATTTAAAAGAATTATCAGAGTTCTGACTACTATGAAGAGAAATAATTACTGTCATTTCCGTTTTTATATGTCATTTTATTCGAGGTTACATTAAGATCACCACATCTTGAAAATAAGGACCTAAAATAAGGGAAATTAAGGGGTTAAGTGTCCTTAGGTAGAGTTTGTCCAGTAAAGTCCATAGTAGGCACGCGAACGAAGCTGCGGAGTCCTCTAGTAATAAATAAACTCTCTCAGACTTATACAACATATAATAAAATCAAGTAGTAAGAAATCTTAGCCTACGTTATTAGTAGTATTTAAAAAAATACAAAAATATAACACTAGGCTTATATATTACAATTATGCTTTTGGGCGTGTGTGGTCATCATCATCATCATCATCGCAACCCTTTTTTTTGTCCCACTGTTGGGCACGGGTCTCCTCTCACAATGGGAGGGATAAGGCCTTAGTCCACCACGCTGGCTAAGTGCGGATTGGCAGACTTCACATGCCTTCGAGAACATTATGATGAACTCTCAGGCATGCAGGTTTCCTCACATGTGTCCTTCACCGTTATAGCAAGTGACATTTAATTTCTTAAATCGCACATAACTTAGAAAAGTCATTGGTGCATGCCGCTGGGGTTTGAACCCGGACCGCTCGAGTGAGAGGCGAGTTCGATAGCCACTGGGCTGTCACCGCTGTAGGGTGTGGTCGCCATTCCATTATTTAAAAAAATCTGGAGAAGTAAATAAAATAATTGTTCGATTTAATTATCAAAAATTTGTATATTATTATGAAATGAGCGTTAAAGATTTTCTTTTCAGATAACGAAATACGAGATACATTCAAGGAGCTACGTGACTTGATGACAACTAGGCCTCTTGAGTTCCACGCGGTCCATTTCTTCAAGGTCAACTACCCACTGCTGGTATCGCTAGCATCTGTAATCGTTACATATAGCATAATTTTGTTGCAATATATGAAATAATGAATTATTAAAAAAAGTTTAAAAAAAAGCTTTTTACAACTCTTTTTTTATTTTCGTGCATTGTCATCGGAACCAAATATGTGTGCCAAATTTCAGCTCGATAGCTTCAGTGGAAGTGGGTGAAATATTGATTGCAAGATTCCAAGACATACATACATACATAGATACATACGAGTGAAGTTAAATAAAAGCTTTTAAAAATATGGTTTGAGAAATCATTAACAATCATGAATAAACAATGATAAAATTAAATACGAAATTTTTTGTTGTTTTTTTATTTGGAATGTGAAATTGTACGTCGTTTTAGGTCTTAAATGTTTTTGTATTCATTTGAACTGTGTAATTATCTATCCCACTCAAAAGGTTACACAACATATTAATATAATTAATCCTTAATAAATTCCACAAGACGAATATAATTATTTTAAAAGAATTTAATTTGCTGATTGCATGAACTTAATTTATGTGAAGTTTTGAATTGAATACAAGAGCACGAATTAAAACTGGTTGTGGTATGTGGAGATCAGTAACCCACAACCATGAAAGGTTCAAAATCGATTGTTTCATCTACGCGATGCTCACGAGCACATCGACACTATACTATCAAACCTTTAAATTCAATATTAGGGCTAATTGGCCTCAATTGTATTTTCATAGACGGAACTGAACTAAAATACAGCTTGTATACAGCAAGGGATGTAAAATACGTAGCTTTATTAGTTACTAGTAAACGCCAGCAACTTCCCTCGCGTGGAATTAGACATAACAATAGTTTCGTTTACACCTAGTAATATTATATAGCCTATGTCACTCAGTGAAGATGCAGCTTTCAAATGGTGAAAGAATTTTTGAAATCGGTCCAGTAGTTTTTGTGTGAAGACAAAATTAAATGTTTAAATATAAAAATAACAACTTAATAATTATATTAGTATAGATGTTCACAGTATTCATTTTAGTGTGTTGTGAAATGTTTTAAAATCCTACTATCTGTGTACCAAATTTCATTTAAATCGGTTCAGTAGGTTACACATGAAAGCGAGACAGACAGACAGAGTTACTTTCGCATTTATAATATTAATATAGGAAGTGTTACCTACTTCAAATCAATTTTACTAACTCCGTGTTTGGATTCCGAGTGAGCCATCTTGTTACCACAATTTAATTAGTTGTGCAAACGTATTTTGTAGTGTTTTGAAATATTTTGAAGCCAGAGGCCGACGATTTATCTACATATATAAAAGGAGAAGGTGACTGACTGACTGACTGACTGACTGACTGACTGACATATCAACGCAGGGCCTAAACTATAAGGGCTAGAAACTTGAAATTTTGCACAGGGGTTGCTTTTATAACGTAGGGGAGCACTAAGAAAGGATTTTTGAAAATTCACCCCCTAAGGGGGTAAAACGGGGGTGCAAATTTAGTATGAAACTTTGCCGTTTTTGAAGTCAAGTGGGCAACCCGAATGCGGGCAGACGTCGTTAATGGGTCTAATTCTACGCGAGCGAAGCTGCGGGCGTCCACTAGTGTTGATATAAAATAAGATGCTGGCCGGACGAAATAGAAATTACATGTTTCATTTAGATTTGTAGTGAAAATAACCCGAGTTGCAGCTTATCTTAATTTCTAGGTAGAATTTATTTATTTAATTAATAACAATTTTAATAAAATCTTGGTCATGGTTATTTGTACCTTCTTTATAGATTTACATTTATAACTTAAACCAAAGCGCTCTATAAATGAGTCTGTGTCAGTAGGTCCTCTATTGTTTTCGACTTTGTAGCTTTATTCAAGAAACAAATTAATGTAAAAACCCCAAAAAAAAAAGGTTTTATACTTAAATTATTATATGTGTACGATTTGTCGAAGACAGTTTCTATCTGATTAAAAAGCTGTAATAAATATGAAACATAAACAATTGAAACACTCAATACAATTATTTCCAATTCATTGATGGAATGAAAACATTACAATGTTAAAATAATTATTGAATCTATTTATTAGGTGAGCCAATCAAAAGGAGTGCTGACACAAATATAACCTATCAAACACAATCGGTCCTTCGAACACGCGAGACAGTTTTAAAAATGAAAGTTGACGTAGTACGTAGTTTTGAAAAACACGACGCATTTTATACCCTTGCGCCGTTGTATTGCATATTGAAGTTAATAGGTCTGAATTTAATATATCGAGACGGAAAAGTATTAAAGTACAATTGGTCTCCGGCTAAAGTGACGTCTCTAATAATCCTATTAACAGGAATATATGTATTTAATTTGTACTGTGAATTTGTTATCTGGAAGAGAACCATATCATTATCCTTCAAGGACGCCGTCGAAATTATCTTTTTATTTGGATACTTTCGGTACTTGCTTGACGTATATTTCATATATAAATATGGAAAAGATATCACGTTGCAATATTTCAGTGTATATGATAGAATCGATAAAATCATAGGACTAGCAGACTATGCAGATATAAGGAAGCGAGTAGTTATTCTAATATACTGGCTTGGAGGTGTCGTTGCTATCAACGGGTTTTTTGACCTAACTTCATGGTATCTCAGCTTTGGTGCAGCTACAATTGGTAGTTTTATTATAGACTACATATATATAATTCTGAGAAACTTAAGTTTGGCTGAGATGATAGCACAGGTTGTTCAAATTTTAATTAGACTTAAAGCTATGGGGGATACAATTGAAATTTTTTTTTTAATAAGCGACGCTATACCGAGATTCAAAGATGCTCAAGCTGAAGGGCATACGATAAGAAATACTTTAGATGAAAGCAAATCTATAAGAGCAAGTGGACTGGGCTCCGAGAAAACTGTCGCTCAGTATGAAATTATGCTAATGGAATACAACAGGTGTTATTTGATGATTTTAGAACAATGCGACTACATAAACACCATGTATGGAGTCCGGGTAAATTCAGAATTTTCAAACATACTCGTAGCTCCTATGTTCTAACGAGGGACAAAGTAAACATTAATGTTAATGTTTTTACAGATACTTGGGATATGCTTTGCCATATTCATGGATATGATAATCGTATTGAATATATTCTTAAGGATCATAATGGGCTCATTTGTAAGTAAAATTGAATGTTTGAAAATTCACGAAGAAACAAGAAGAGAAAGAAACAAGAAAGAAGTGCGTTTGGCACGGATATAGCCTAGTTGTCGCATGCAAGCGTTTCTGTTAACGTTTCTAAGTTCGATTCTCAAAGTATGATTGGGTTTTCCTAACATGAAATCTGAATGAAAACATAAATGTGAAATATAAAAAGCCAAGTATAGAAGGAAATTAAGTTTTATCAGCTGATCTGAAATAAAAGATCCCATCGATCCGTCATTTCGCTGAGGAGGCGACAAACCAGCAAACCAATAAACACATTTTCCCATTTATATATTAGTAAGGATAAGGATTAGTGAGGATCACTTTACTTTGTTGTTCACAGACAACTTCGTACGGGTATAAAATCTTCCCGGCAATTTCAAGCGCACTGCGAGTTCTTGCTGGCGCCGCGGTTTTATTTTTCGTGTCGTACCGGTGTGAGCAAGCCTACGGACAGACACAGAGACTCGTCAGCTTAATCGATCATTTACTTGTCAACAAGAAGATCTGTGAGTGCACATTTACCTAGCTAGAACTCATAGACGTCCCAATGCTGGGCACGGGTCACCCCACAGACACAACTGCGGGAGGTCTAGAGTATACTCCACCAACCATGCTGCTTCAATGCGGATTAGTTGACCTAATAATAATAGTATTTTTTTTCAGTATTTTATCTCTTCAAAATTACCCAATGTTCGTATCTTAGAGTATGCTCATTGTTCAGTTTGTCTTTGGGAGAAACCCGTGCGGTGGAACGCCTGATGTAACTTTGCAATCTAATTTTTTTCTACTCCCCAGCCCCAACTACGAGGCAAACCCTGACGTGTTTCCGGTCGCTGGTGACGTCACGCCCGGTCAGGTTCCACGCCGCCGACTTTTACACCATCGACTTCCCTCTGATGCTGACCATAGCCTCCGCGGTGCTGACACACACTGTCATTATGCTGCAGAACCTGGTCTAGCAAATACTAATATACATTAGAGTTTGTAAAACAGGACTACATGCACAATGCCTTTTTAATTTTTCTATGAGCTCTTTTTTTAGAACTGATTTCTATGGAGGTGGCATGTCTATAGTATAGTATAAAATAATTGTCAACACTTATCCAATAAATGTGTTTATAGAGTTCCCAGTTGTAATATTGAAGTCCTGAGAAAATCCTGATATAAATTGTCTAGAAATAAATAGGTACCAAACGTATTAAAAAGACTATTGATTAATATAACACAAAATCACGCCTGTATTTCCGCAAAGGGGTAGGCAGAGGTGAGTTACCCTCACTTTGCACCAGGTATGCTATTTATGCTACATGTAATGTTGTGCTAGGTTACGCTACTACACCCCTTTCTTTGGCCCCCTGTTGAACTCCGGTCTCCTCTTGGAATGGGTGGGATTAGGCCATAGTCAACTACGCTGGCAAAGTGCGTATTGACGGTTTCAGATGCCCTCGAATAACATAAAGGAGAACTTTCAGCCATGCATGTTTATTCGCGATGTTTTCCTTTACCGTTACAGTAGGCGACATTTAATTTCTTAGAATTTCTTAGAATTAGCGCGTGCCGCTCGGATTTTAACCCACAACCCCTCGAGTGGAAGGCAAGTTCGATACCCACTGGGCTGTCACCGTTGTTCTATAAACCGACTGGAAATCCAAACTACGAGTACTAGGAATTCAAGTTATAAAATCCCAGTAACCTACCTAAGTACCTAGTTGTACCTAAGCCCGACCCTGGAATGGAACCTAGAACCTCTAGCCTATCAGTCGCGCTTAACACCACTTGACCAACGAGACTATCTAGACCAACCTGGTATGATAAATAAACTTCTGTCATAGATAGATAGATGGTTATCCTACAAACGATAGGACATGACTATAACCCAACTGTCCAACGATACAACTTATCGAAAGGCTGGATGGATGCATGGAATACAATATATTTAAAAAGAAACCAAAGGGTGAAAAATGGAATCCTATTAATATCCCTATCATTCAACTTTTATTTGAAAGCTCTGATTACAAATTAAGGTTTTATAAAAATTTCAATTCAATCCTGAAGAGTATAAATATGCATAATAGGGGAGGCAATGTATTCTTCGTGTTCATTGCTCTGTAGCGTCAGTGATTGTGTATGGATGCTCATGATTCTTCTTTTATTTGAAAGGTACTAAAGCTACATACTAGGTTCTCCGTTTTTTTAATAAATATGTTTATTACGCAGTAGCAGTATTTTTGTATGGATTAAGATGATTCTTTTTTTATTTTAAAGACCTCACCACAGAGTAGATTTCATACAAATTTTGTGTCAAACTTATTAACTGAGCTCAGCTCAACTGAACAATAAAATTTGACTCCATTCGGGTTCTTCAGTATTGAGTTGTTAAATAATTAAATTGTTCTTTTCAATGATTTTTCGGAATGCAAGGTATTTATTTTCTCCAAACCGGTCACCGATTTGTTCCCAGTTTATCTTCTTCCGCTAAAGATCTAATCAAATGCCTATTCGAATCGGGCAATGGTTGCCAGTATCCTATTGATTCAATTTATAGTTTGGATTTCAAAATATTGGCTTATTCTAGGCTACGCGATTTTATTTTGAGGTTTCAGGTCTGTTATCGAATAGACGAGAATAATTAAAAGACTACCATACCATAGTTAAAATTTTGGGGGACTTGGCTCAGCAAGTTACACAAGACAAGACAAAACTTACTAAATTGAAATAATTAATGTAGAAAACCTAACAAAAAAGCTTTTATAGTACCGTGTACGAGTACGCTTTTATAGTAAGTGAATTTTTTAAAACACAGTTTCTATCTGATTGAAAAGCTGTCAGTTCATCAATATGAAACATATAAACAATTGAAATACTCAATATATTTATTTCCAATTCATTGATGGAATGAAAACATAATACTGTTAAAATAATTAATGAATATATTTATTAGGTGAGCCAATCAAAAGGAGTGCTGACACAATTATAATCTAGCAAACACAGTGGGTCCTTCGAACACGCGAGACAGTTTTAAAAATGAAAGTTGACGTAGTACGTAGTTTTGAAAAACATGACGCATTTTATACCCTTGCGCCGTTGTATTGCATATTGAAATTAACAGGTCTGAATTTCATATATCGAGACGGAAAAGTATTAAAGTACAATTGGTCCCCGGCTAAAGTGACGTGCCTAATAATCCTATTAACAGGGATAAATGTATTTAATTTGTACTATAAATTTGTTCTTTGGCAGAGCACCATATTATTATCCTTCAAAGACGCCATCCAGGTTGTCTTTTTATATGGATACCTTCAGTACTTGCTTGACGTATATTTCTTATATAAATATGGAAAGGATCACACGTTGCACTATTTCAGTGTATATGATAGAATCGATAAAATCATAGGGCTTGCAGACTATGTAGATATAAGGAAGCGAGTAGTTATTCTAATATACTGGCTTGGAGGTGTCGTTGCGATCCACGGGTTTTCTGACCTAACTGCATGGTATCTTAGCTTTGGTGTAACTACAATTGTTAGTTTTATTAAAGACTACACATATTTTCTCCTAAGACACTTAAGTTTGGCTGACATGATAGCACAGGTTGTTCAAATTTTAATTAGGCTTAAAGCTATGGGGGATAAGCTTGAAAATTTTTATTTAATAAGCGACGATATGCCGAGATTCAAAGATACTCAAGCTGAAGGAAATACGATAAGAAATGTATTAGATGGCAGCAAATCTATAAGAGCAAGTAGACTGGGCTCCGAGAAAACTGTTGCTCAGTATGAAATTATGCTAATGGAATACAACAGGTGTTATTTGATGATTTTAGAACAATGTGACTACTTAAACACTATGTATGGAGTCCGGGTAAATTCAGAATTTTCAAACATACTCCTAGTTCCTATGTTCTAGCGAGGGACAAAGTGAACATTAATGTTTATGTTTTCACAGATATTGGGGATATGCTTTGCCATATTCATGGATATGATAATCGGATTGAATGTATTATTAAGGATCATAATGGGCTCATTTGTAAGTAAAATTAAAAGTTTGAAAACCCGCAAAAAAACAAGAACAAACGCACGGATAAAGTGATATAAAGTTTGCGTAGTTGTCGCATGCAAGCGTGTCTGTTAGCGTTTCTGGGTTCGATCCCCGGGTGAAGAAAGTATGATTGGGTTTTCCTAACATGAAAACTGAACAAAAAAAAATAATTGTTAAAAAATAAAACGCCAAGTATAGATAGATGGAAATTAAGTTGTGTCAGCATTGCTTCTCTCTCAAAATCTCATCGACCCATCACTCCGCTGAGGAGAAGAAAAACGACAAACAAAGAAACCAATAAACACATTTTCCCATTTATAATATGGATAAGGATTAGTAAGGACACTTTACTTTGTTGTTCACAGACAACTTTGTACGGGTATAAAGCCTTCCCGGCAATTTCAAGCGCTCTGCGAGTTCTAGTTGGCGCCGCGGTTTTATTTTTCCTGTCGTACCAGTGTGAGCAAGCCTACGGACAGATACAGAGACTCGTCAGCTTAATCGATCATTTACTTGTTAACAAGAAGATCTGTGAGTGTACATTTACCAAGCTAGAAGCCATAGACATCCCACTGCTGAGCATGGGTCACCCCACAGGCACAGCTGCGGGAGGTCTAGAGTATACTCCACCATGCTGCTCCAATGCGGATTACTGGACCTAATAATAATAGTTTTTTTTTTTGCAGTCTCTTCAAAACGTCAATCAATCAATTACGATTGACACTTGCGCACTAGCTTCAACTTTCTTGGCTGTCCAAGGCACTACCGATCTTTATTACCCAATGTTCGTAACTTAGAGTATACTCATTGTTCAGTTGTGTCTTTGAAACCTGAACGCCTGATGTAACTTTGCAATAATCTTGATATTCTAATCTTTTTCTACTCCCCAGCCCAAGCTGAAGGAAATACGATAAGAAATGTATTAGATGGCAGCAAATCTATAAGAGCAAGTAGACTGGGCTCCGAGAAAACTGTTGCTCAGTATGAAATTATGCTAATGGAATACAACAGGTGTTATTTGATGATTTTAGAACAATGTGACTACTTAAACACTATGTATGGAGTCCGGGTAAATTCAGAATTTTCAAACATACTCCTAGTTCCTATGTTCTAGCGAGGGACAAAGTGAACATTAATGTTTATGTTTTCACAGATATTGGGGATATGCTTTGCCATATTCATGGATATGATAATCGGATTGAATGTATTATTAAGGATCATAATGGGCTCATTTGTAAGTAAAATTAAAAGTTTGAAAACCCGCAAAAAAACAAGAACAAACGCACGGATAAAGTGATATAAAGTTTGCGTAGTTGTCGCATGCAAGCGTGTCTGTTAGCGTTTCTGGGTTCGATCCCCGGGTGAAGAAAGTATGATTGGGTTTTCCTAACATGAAAACTGAACAAAAAAAATAATTGTTAAAAAATAAAACGCCAAGTATAGATAGATGGAAATTAAGTTGTGTCAGCATTGCTTCTCTCTCAAAATCTCATCGACCCATCACTCCGCTGAGGAGAAGAAAAACGACAAACAAAGAAACCAATAAACACATTTTCCCATTTATAATATGGATAAGGATTAGTAAGGACACTTTACTTTGTTGTTCACAGACAACTTTGTACGGGTATAAAGCCTTCCCGGCAATTTCAAGCGCTCTGCGAGTTCTAGTTGGCGCCGCGGTTTTATTTTTCCTGTCGTACCAGTGTGAGCAAGCCTACGGACAGATACAGAGACTCGTCAGCTTAATCGATCATTTACTTGTTAACAAGAAGATCTGTGAGTGTACATTTACCAAGCTAGAAGCCATAGACATCCCACTGCTGAGCATGGGTCACCCCACAGGCACAGCTGCGGGAGGTCTAGAGTATACTCCACCATGCTGCTCCAATGCGGATTACTGGACCTAATAATAATAGTATTTTTTTTTGCAGTCTCTTCAAAACGTCAATCAATCAATTACGATTGACACTTGCGCACTAGCTTCAACTTTCTTGGCTGTCCAAGGCACTACCGATCTTTATTACCCAATGTTCGTAACTTAGAGTATACTCATTGTTCAGTTGTGTCTTTGAAACCTGAACGCCTGATGTAACTTTGCAATAATCTTGATATTCTAATCTTTTTCTACTCCCCAGCCCCAATTACGAGGCAAACCCTGACGAGTTTCCGGTCGCTGGTGACGTCACGTCCGGTCAGGTTCCACGCCGCCAACTTCTACACCATCGACTTCCCTCTGATGCTGTCCATAGCCTCCGCGGTGCTGACACACACTGTCATTATGCTGCAGAACATGGTCTAGCAAATACTCATATACATTAGAGGTTGTAAAAAACTCTGCGATGCGCAGGACTACAGGCATTTAGTACTGATTTCTATGGAGGTGGCATGTCTATAGTATAATATAAAATTATTGTAAATACTTATCCAATAAATGTGTTTATAGAGTTACCAGTTGGAATATTGAATTCCTGAGAG
Organism: Carterocephalus palaemon; assembly: GCA_944567765.1. Lineage (NCBI taxonomy): Eukaryota > Metazoa > Arthropoda > Insecta > Lepidoptera > Hesperiidae > Carterocephalus > Carterocephalus palaemon. The sequence continues at coordinate 1,710,172 of OX155655.1, read as the reverse complement.
AAAATACCTGTTATAAATCTAAGTAATCACAAAATAAATATGTTAACCAGAAACAGAGCTTGTGGCATTGTACCCAGAACGCTGGCAGCGTTGCTCCGCTGTATAGCGAGGATAATTTTTTGGGCAAAAAAAGCTGCCAGCCCTCCGGTCACCTGAGACGAAAATGAGTCTGGTGGACAAGACTTCCATGAAAGTCTTTATATCAGCCGACCAATTACCTAAAGTTTCTACTGCAAGCGCCGCAAATTCATAATCTATATATATAAAAGGAGAAGCTGACTGACTGACTGACTGACTGACTGACTGACTGACTGACTGACTGACTGACTGACTGACTGACTGACTGACTGACTGACTGACTGACTGACTGACTGACTGACTGACTGACTGACTGACTGACTGACTGACAGACTGACTGACTGACTGACTGACTGACTGACTGACTGACTGACTGACTGACTGACTGACTGACTGACTGACTGACTGACTGACTGACTGACTGACTGACTGACTGACTGACTGACTGACTGACTGACTGACTGACTGACTGACTGACTGACTGACTGACTGACTGACTGACTGACTGACTGACTGACTGACTGACTGACTGACTGACTGACTGACTGACTGACTGACTGACTGACTGACTGACTGATTGACTGACTGACTGACTGACATATCAATGCAGGGCCTAAACTATAAAGGTTAGAAACTTGAAATTTTGCACAGGGCTTCCTTTTATAACGTAGGGGAGCACTAAGAAAGGATTTTTGAAAATGCATCCCCTAAGGGGGTAAAAAGGGGGTGCAAAGTTAGTATGAAAACCCGAACGCGGGCAGACGTCGTTAGTGGGTCTAATTCTACGCGAGCGAAGCTGCGGGCGTCCACTAGTTATCTACAAGATTACTATATTTGCGATGCTTGAGGAACTGAGCCTGGTCGGCTGCAGCCGCAACCTTTTTAGATGTTTCATGGATGTGGGATGGAGCCAAACTGTCTGCGCATGTAACATCCCACACCAGAGCACGACCCAAAAGCCACGGCACTAGAGACGGTCTCTTTCCATACTCCCTACACATACCACGTAGCTCGAAAGTAGATGGGATAGAGACGGTGGCAAGAGCTCTCCGAAGCAAATTTTTCTTTATTTAGTTTTAGGTTAAGTTGTAATTAATTATGTCTTTTGCTAATAAATTAAAATGGAATGACTAAATAAATAAAATACCAAACGTATTATTTAACACTATTGATTAATGTAACACAAAATCACGCCTGTATTTCCCCAAAAGGGTAGGCAGATGTGTTACCCTCAGCCTCACTTTGCACCAGGTATGCTATATATGCTATACTAGTGGACGCCCGCAGCTTCGCTCGCGTTGAATTCGACCCATTAACGACGTCTGCCCGCGTTCGGGTTGCCCACTTGACTTCAAAAACGGCAAAGTTTCATACTAACTTTGCACCCCCGTTTCAGCCCCTTAGGGGATGAATTTTCAAAAATCCTTTCTTAGTGCTCCCGTACGCTATAAAAGGAACCCCTGTGCAAAATTTCAACTTTCTAACCCTTATAGTTTAGGCCCTGCGTTGATATGTCAGTCAGTCAATCAGTCAGTCAGTCAGTCAGCTTCTCCTTTTATATATTGATTAATATAACACAAAATCACGCCTGTATTTCCCCAAAGGGGTAGGCAGAGGTGAGTTACCCTCACTTTGCACCAGGTATGCTACATATGCTATTATGTAATGCTATGCTAGTTTATAATACTACACCCCTTTCTTTGGCCCCCTGTTGGACTTGGCTCTCGTATTGTTTATTTATTTATTTATTTATTTATTTATTGAATGCACCAACAAGATATACACTAATAATTATAAAATATACAGCACTTAGTTAAAGATACATGTAAAGTGTTACCTCAATTACAGGCACATATAACATTCATAAATAGACAGCGTACATGAATCAAATTAAATAGAAAAGTATATCATTAGATTAGAAAGTACAAAATTGCTATATAAGATTGCTAGTCAAAATAAAATAGGATCTAAGAAGTAGAAAGTTAAAATTAAAATTACCTAATTAAAAAGATTAATAAATTACCTAGTCAAAAGATTAATAAAATTAATAAAATTTATAAAATTAAAAAATTTAAATTAAATTGTAAAATGAATTGTAGCCACTTGGGCGCCATTTAAAAACAGTGTCAAACTTATGAGGTCAGCTCAACAGAACTGTACAATAAAATTTGACTCAATTCGGGTTCTTCAGTATTGCGTTGTTAAATAAATTTATTGTGCTTTTCAATGTTTTTTCGGATTGCAAGCTATTTTCTCCAGACTGGTCACTGATTTGTTCCCATTTATCTTCAGCTAAAGATCTAATCAAATCCCTCTTCGAATCGGTTCGGCAATTGTTGCCAGTATCCTACTGATTAAATGAATGGTTCGGACTTCGTAATATTGGCTTGTTCTAGACAACGCGATTTAATTTTGAGGATTCAGGTCTGTTATCAAATAGGCGAGGAAAAATAATAGACTACCATACTATAGTAATTGAGTGGAATTCGCACAGTACACAAGACAAGACAAAACTTCCCAAATTGGGAATCTTATGAAAGAACTTATGAAAACATGACATAAAATAAATGTGTCGTTCTTTAATATTTTTTTGGCTTGATTAAGATGCATACTTATGCCGAAACACAATGCATCTGCACGCTTAACCGAGGATAGAGGAGCTAAAAGATGGATGAATGGACATGTTCGGTGATACATGTGATACGTGTGACATGGCGGTCAATAAACCGTGGAAAATAATGTTTGAAAACGGAACCCTTGTAAATTCAAAAATTGTAACTATTCTGTAAGCAAACTTCAGAGCAATAATACAATAAATAAAGCAAAGATCAATGAAGTAAACTGACTGAGCTTAACCGTCAGTTAAACTGCTGGCTAAGCTAACCGTCAGTTTACGAAGCACGTATCCATTGACAGGGGAAAATTAAAAGTGCCGGGAGTGTACCAGTCAATCTTGTGGTTGGCCAGCGGATTGCTGTTTGAAAGAATCGAACATTCCCCAAAGGAATGCTGTATTCTGCGGGGTTTGGCACGAAATTCCGCAAAATGACGTGTTTTAAATTCACTAGTACCGCTTAGTATGGTAGGTAATTGTATCATAAAATATCTTGTAATGTTACTTCGATTCATGAAAAAAGACATCTGCTTATGGAATTTGAAAGAATTGATTTAATAAATAAGTAAACTTTGTGCAATGTTAATGGAAACTATAAATTGATTTCATATAAGACCTTAGTAAAAAACATTGATTCTAACATGTACCTAACTGTTTGTATTGATACTGTGCAGTTCAAAGCCTTTTATATTAAACTAGTGGACGCCCGCAGCTTCGCTCGCGTAGAATTAGACCCATTAACGACGTCTACCCGTCTAACGACTTCAAAAACGGCGAAGTTTCATACTAACTTTGCACCCCCATTTTACCCCCTTAGGGGATGAATTTTCAAAAATCCTTTCTTAGTGCTCCCCTACGTTATAAAAGGAACCCCTGTGCAAAATTTCAAGTTTCTAGCCCTTATAGTTTAGGCCCTGCGTTGATATGTCAGTCAGTCAGTCAGTCAGTCAGTCAGTCAGTCAGTCAGTCACCTTCTCCTTTTATATATATAGATTAGAAATACGATGATATTAAGATTTTTTAAATTTTTTATGAGCATTGTTGCAAGGATTACTAAAAAAAATATTTTTAAATTAATTAAATAGGCGTACATTATGAATCATATTATTATATTTAACATTTTGTGTGAATATCTACGTTATTTGCATATCATAAATATAGCATTTACGTGCGTTATAGTAGGATATTTTGTTGTGAGATATGTGTAACCAGAACAAATAGAAATCTGCCACTAGCGGTCACCCACCCACAAACCGACCGCGCCCGTCGATGCTTAACTCTGTTGATCACATTGAATCGCGAGCCATTAGGCTATAGACGCTACACGTACGTACCTACCATGGCGGTAACGTGTCTCTTCAAAAGTGAAAAGAACTGCATTGTCCGTCCATTTGACACTATTCAAATGGTCATGGGAAATTCGGAGGTATGCGAACAGAGAATTTATCCATCTGAGATTTATCTTAACGCCTTCGTCGAAAATAATGTTACGGACACTTTGTTGGGTGTTCTTGTGAAACAATTTCGAGATTCCTCATGTCCACTCGAATCCGAAACCCTCCGGGAAACCTACCACTTTATTAAATCACGGCTATCTTTGCCAAGTGTTTGTAACTAAACGATATTTTGTGAGATTCGATCTCTACAGAGCGACTATGAGCTTGCGGATCAGACCGACGGTAAAGGACCACGTCTCGGATCCACATGTCATCACTGGCAACACACACTGCTCGAACACTTTCGTCTTCAGGCACTGAGCTCATAGTCGCTCAGCGCGCTATGGAGAGAGCAATGCTCGGTATTTCTCTACGGGACAGGATTCGCAATGATGAAATCCGTAGATGAACAAAGGTTACCGACAGAGCTCGAAGGATCAGTGAACTGAAGTGGCAATGGGCAGGCCACGTCGCTGGAAGGACTGATAACCGTTGGGTAAGAAAAGTCCTCGAGTGGAGACCGCGTCTCGGAAAACGAAGTAGTGGCCGCCCTCCGACGAGGTGGACTGACGACCTGAAGAAGACAGCGGGAAACCGTTGGATTCAGAGGGCGCAGGATCGGGAGGAGTGGCGTCGATTGAGGGAGGCCTATGTCCAGCAGTGGACCCCAAAGGGATGATGGATGGATGGATGGATGGATGGATCTCTACAGGCCTTGCTCAAGAATTTAGGATCTCTAACGATCTGTAGGATCTGTGTCTTAACGACAGCGTATTGTAAATGTTTCAATTTACACATTTTTCATACATTTCAAATAATAATGTTACGTTTCTGCTCTTAGGTCCCTTGAAACTGATGCTTTATCACAATTCAACTTTTCCGCTCAGTCCAAAATATACAATGGTTCTTCACTCACATTATTTAGATAGACCGCTAATAGGATCTGCCATCTCTAGCGGAAAAATCACAGGTTCCAAGAATAAAAGCCTACTTTATCTTATTCTATACAATAGTAATCTATCTTGCTGTCAAATCTTATCCGAATCCCCTTAGTGTTGTCACTGAGTAATGAATATCGAACCATCCAGACTTCGCTTATGATAATAATACCCGCGGGCCCCATCCATCTGCCTCGCTGATTATACTTTGACTTGTTGGTAGCGGGCATTGATTTTTTTTATAATTGGTGAGGTGAGACTAGAAAAATCCGCATAGATTAGTATTTGATGAACCCAGTCGTTTCTACGTCCAGTCGTCCCAGTCGTCGTCGTACTACTATATTATGCATGTTATATACATATAAACCTTCCTCTTCAATCACTCTATCTATTAAAAAAAACCGCAAAATCCGTTGCGCAGTTTTAAAGATTTAAGCATACATAGGGACAGAGAAAGCGACTTTGTTTTATACCTACTATGTAGTGATTTTACCATATTTGTTGCAATAAATAAATGATTAAACGCGATTTTACGTTAGATGACTAAGATGTTGGCTCTTCAATAAGATTATCTAACCTTCAGAGGAATTATCTACACTGTGTACACCAGCCATTAAGAAATTAAATGTCACTTGCTGTAACGGTGAAGGACACATCGTGAGCAAATCGCCATGCCTGAGAGTTCTTCATAATGTTCTCGAAGGCATGTGAAGTCTGCCAATCTGCACTTGGTCAGCGTGGTGAACTAAAGCCTAAGCCCTCCCATTCTGAGAGCAGGTCTCCTCTGCCCGTGCCCAACAGTGGGCCAAATAAGGGTTGTGGTGGTGATGTAACCAGAAATCTAAAGTATATTTATGTGTTAAACCAGCTTGGCCTTGCCAATAAATTAATCAATCAATCAATCAATCAATCAATCAATTCATTTATTTGTATGATAAGGTTATATGTACAATAGATGGTAAATATAAAATTAAATTTCGCTTATCATTACCCATTAAGGGTGTACAAATGTCACTTAATAATAACTTAGTTCTGTATTCTGAGATTATTAAATACAATTTACAGTGTCACAAATAAATAATGATATTATCTATATTAAAAAAAAATAAAAAATAAAAAGTATACATACAAATGCAAAGAATTGGATTAATTAAAAAATAAAATTATATAAAATTGTAACTTAAAAACTCGTTTAAACTTAAAAATTCAATCGGTATTTCCATTTCGCTTCCTGAAAAATCCACAACGCGGTGGTGTTGAAGCCATTCCAAATATTCCGGGCAACGAATCGAGAGTTCGCTTTATTTCATCACGGTTTTAGCTCGAAAAAAACGTTGGACAACTGTATTCGAAGCTACTGTGAACTGTGAATGTAATGAATCTAGTTGAAAGGCCGTTCTGCATCAGGAATCCTTTTATGGATACAAGATAGCAAACGAACATTATGCAGTAGGTACCTATCCGCTGCCGCCGATTGTGATGCTTCATCAGAGAGATTATTACTACACATGAGTCCCGTCCCAATTCTTTCCTAAATGCGTTGCTACCCTTGTGGTTTGGTCGTCAGCGCCGTTGTCGTAAGATTTGTAGGAAGTGCTCTGGCATAGCCGTTATGTCTGTTATATTATATCGCGATGAAAACTAGGACCGACAGCTTGACTTGGCCGAAGCATGGCAACACTCAATAAACCGTTCGAGACAGGTGCAGCTTAACATCACAGCTTGACATTGTCACAGCTTGTGTCTCAAGCCATTTAACCACGAATTATATATCTTTTCTTTAAATAGTTTGTACTCACCTAGACTTTCGTTCCTCCTAGAATTTCACCTCAACCAATCCGCATTGGAGCAGCGTGGTGGAGTATGCTCTAAACCTCCCGCAGCTGTGTCTGTGGGGGAGACCCGTACCCAGCAGAGGGACGTCTATGGGTCGCAGCGAGACTTTCGTTAAGCGTGTCCAATCACGTCATGGCGAAATAAATTATTTGACTTTGACACGAGCACTTCAGTGTAAATGCTCCTCGACCGTATGTACAAACAGCGTAAACGTTCCGAAAATTCCGTGACTTTGGAACAGTTCCGAATTTTCCGAGCCCCAAATTGTTCCAACAATGGATTGTTGGAACAACACATATTCGCTAACGTCATTACTGTGGCAAGCATAGCGTCACATTTCGAACTTCTGTTTAGGTTTGGCGTCGTAACGAAGCTATTATCGCTTTGGAGTTTTTAGAGTAACGTACCTGAAACTCACGCAAAACAGCACGCAAACGATCGGCCACTAAAAGTAAAAAACCATTAGTATCCGACCGTACTTGACCAGTTTTTTAATTTTGAAAAGTGAGCGATCTGTTGTGAAGAGTTTACGATGGTTGTTTCTCACTGAAAGCTTGGAATGCAGAAAAATGGCTATTCCTTGGAATAAAAAGGGTACTTTATCCCGTTACCTTTTATAACTTGAACTTCAACAGGTCTCAACAATCTTCCGCTTATTTCTTAAAGGAGAACAGCAACTAAACTAAACTTCTGCTATGTCTAATTCCTTGCAAGTGAAGCTTCGGGCGTTCAGTAGTTATACGTATTAACATTTTAACTTACTTAATGTTTGCTATGTTTTATAATATTAGCGGGTTTTATCGTACACAAAAAGCTCTTCCTACATGCGCAGATGTCTGTGAACTGTTATCTATCTTCTGTTGCATTTTATAACTGATCTATTACTAAGCAAAATATTGTAGTGTAGTAATCATGTTATGTTTAGACTAGTGGACGCCCGCAGCTTCGCTCGCGTAGAATTATTTTATTTTATTTTATTTTTTATTTATTCGGAAAACTTACAGCTAAACAAATACAGATTGAGTAAATGAAAAATAAGTTAGAAAGCCTCTTATAAGTTTTCACGTATAGCACAATAAATAGAAAAAAGAAAATCGGTAGTAAGTAAAACTAAACACAACACAGTATTGATATACTTACATACGTCAGAGAGCTTGTGAAAAAAATTTTTGAGTCAATAGACGCTTTAATTTAGGCACACTTGTATTAAATAGATCAATATTGCTCTCACGATAGGTATTATTATATGACATACAAGCTCTCCTGAAAAAAGAAAGAAGAAAAAAATTAGACCCATAAACGACGTCTACCCGTCTAACGACTTCAAAAACGGCAAAGTTTCATACTAACTTTGCACCCCCGTTTTACCCCCTTAGGGGGTGAATTTTCAAAAATCCTTTCTTAGTGCTCCCCTACGTTATAAAAGGAACCCCTGTGCAAAATTTCAAGTTTCTAGCCCTTATAGTTTAGGCCCTGCGTTGATATGTCAGTCAGTCAGTCAGTCAGTCAGTCACCTTCTCCTTTTATATATATAGATTAAGCCAAAAAGAAAAAGCTGTAAAGAATTGAAAAATTTAATATTGGCATCACTATATAGGCCAGTCATTAAAGCCTCAAACCCCTAAGAAATTAGTAACTCGCTGAAATTTTGAGGATTTGTTAAGGAAGGTAAAATAACTTACCGTGTGATTTTGCAGCGTTCTGGGGTGTACGGAAAGGGGTGAAAAAAGTTTTTTGTTAATAACATTGCCAAAAAAATTAGTAACACGCTGCAAATTTAGAATTATATTGTTCTTACGATTTTGTAACATGTATTAAATTTGCAGCGTTTTGCAACATACGGAACATTGTTAATTATTAAAAAACAATGAAATTTGTTAATAAAAAGGGTAAAAAAATTAGTAATGTTCCGTTTGTCGCAAAACGCTGCAAATTTAGTAGTTGCTATAAAATGCTGTAAACAGGGTATTTACAAATTTACAGCCGGTTACTAATTTTTTTTACCCCCTCATAAAAACAAATTTAATTGTTTTTTAATAATAAAAAATGTTCCGTATGTTGCAAAACGCTGCAAATTTAATAAATGTTATAAAACGGTAAGAACAACCTAATTCCAAATTTGTAGCGTGTTACTAATTTTTTTACCCTTGTTATTAACAAATTTCATTGTTTTTTAATAATAAACAATGTTCCGTATGTTGCAAAACGCTGCAAATTTAATACATGTTACAAAATGGTAAGAACAACATAATTCAAAATTTGCAGCGTGTTACTAATTTTTTTGGCAATGTGATTAACAAAAAAAACTTTTTTCACCCCTTTTCAACCCTTTCCGTACACCCCAGAACGCTGCAAAATCACACGGTAAGTTATTTTACCTCCCTTAACAAACCCTCAAAATTTCAGCGAGTTACTAATTTCTTAGGGGTTTGAGGCTTTAATGACTGGCCTAATACGTACAAGAAGCTTTTCAAATTCAGATTCATTTATTATTCATCATGTGATATTTATATCCGCTTGATGATGAGACGTCATAAATGTTAGTTTCGTTGTGAGTTTCTTAAGAGAAATAAATAATTTAACCGGAAACATAAAGATGACTTTGCTGATAATTATATTTAGACATTATAATAAACTATATAATGCAATAAATAATTATGATTATGATAGCTGACCCGGCAAACGTTGTTTTGCCAATCATTCCTTATTAAAAATAAAAGTCGCGATGGAAAAATAGGGGTTGATCGTAGAGGGTTGAAAATTCAGGGTTGTATGTATTTTTTAATGTTGTATCATAAAAAAATAAAAACAAAAAACTTCGTCAAAAAATTTAAAAAAAAATTTTTGGGGTGGACTACCCCTAACATTTAGGGGGATGAAAAATAGATGTTGGCCGATTCTCATAGATATCGGATAAGCACAAAAAATTTCATCAAAATCGGTCAAGCCGTTTCGGAGGAGTATGGCAACGAAAACTGTGACACGAGAATTTTATATATTAGATAATCTTTGGTTGCGTAGATCTCTGTCATGGTTGTAAAACCCCATCATAATTCACGCTGCCTTGATCACCTCACAGTAAATTCATGATAGATGTGTTCGGACGTATAATGACCAAACAGATGCTGTTTGCCTGCTTACGCATACATAGCGTTAGAGCTTGCAGAAACGGTTTTATCTCCGGTATAATTTCCGGTATTTTTCAAAAACCCACTTATTCGTTCGTTCGTTCAGATTCAACTTGGGAAATAAATAACCTAACATAACATCCCACCTGTATTTTTCGAAGGGGTAGGCAGGTGTGTATACACCCACTTTTACACAGCAATTATGTGAACCTATTGTGCCATACACCAGGCACAAATCCAGGCTCCGAGCTACTACTAGGAATTTAAAGCTAGAAAACCCCAATCCTAATATTTTGTCCGACCCCGAGATCGAACCTAGGAACTCTAGCTGAGCAGTCGCGCTTCAATTAGACCAATTTAATTTATCATAAAGCTAAAGTGGACATTTGTTTTTAACAATGCCAAACAACAAAGATGCAACTACTTCCTAAACGTGTATTTTAGGTTTTTGGAGTTGTTTAGGCAAGAGATGAATTCGTAATCAAATTAGAATAATCTTTTTTTATAAGAAATATGTATTGCATATTTTTCCGAATACTGTTCTTGGTATAAGATATTATGTGCCCAGTTAATTCTAAAAATATTCTTTAAAGGGTTAAACGATATATTCCTATTCTGATTAATAAAACCAAGTGAGAACTTCTTGCCATAACTGGAAATACCGAATTCAATAATCTCGGTTCTGGGAAAAGCTGCATCTCGATAATACCGGTATTTTCCGGTTCATCAGGAAATCCCGGGAGCATAACGACATGGTGTTTTGGACCTTTGTAGTATCATGCTAGTACGGGAGGAACAATTTCCATTTTGCGAACATAAAGGAAACTGGACGTAAATAAGCAACGTTCCAATTTGTGCGCCATTATGAGGTGCAGTTCATAATAGAGTACTGACTACCCATTAGTGGTGGTTTGGGCCACGCGCAGACAAAATATCTGTCTTCACTCATAGGTACAGGAAAGTGACTAAATAATTGAATAGTATCCCTGATATGAAATTTTGTATGTCCTACCGCAATACAGGTTAGATTCCGTAATTTGGGAACTACATATTCCATATTTGGTTACATTCCCCTACTAATAATTAGCATTAAGATCTGGTGAAGATTAAAAAAAAATATTAAATTTATTTTATTTTACGTGGGTTAGTAATCGTGGTGCCTTGTTCCAGTGCAGCGGTGTAGTGGTTACAGGCATGACAGTTAATTCCCAGGTCGGGCAAAATATGATTGTAGTATATAGTAGTACAGTATTCAAAAAAAAAAAAATTCAAATAATTTATTTCGCTATGAGGTGATTACACACGCTTAACGAAAGTCTAGGTAACTACAAACTACTTAAAGAGATATAATGCTATTCTAAACTGATTAATATAAAGCAAAGGATGAGCTATTTATCCTTGAATGAATAGCTAATCCTACACAGGTGCCTAACCTGCCTTATGGCTAATTTACAATAATTACCTACCACTAAGCTAAGCTAATATATATTATAATATATTAACTTGTATGTGTTTGTATCAAATTGAGCAAAATATTTAGTTTTCATATTTTAGAAAATTGTTAAAGATCTTAGTTACTTTAAGATTATGTGCCTACCTACCATTAAATATTTGTACGCTGTATCTATACGTCAGAGTATGCAGGATAACCTTTTGAGTAATATCTACATCTATAAATATGTGCGCATACTAAAAACAAATTAATGATTTCATACATTTATTCATTCATTCATATTAAAAAAACATTCATCTGCGAATTACTATCACTATGGAACATAACTAAATTGCAACTAAACAGCAAAGTGCTGGCTGGAATTTTTATTTAAAAAAAAAACACAACACTGAAACATGAGCAAACCCCTGAGGTACCCGCGCCACAGACATTATTATACTTATCCTTTTATTGCCAGCCCGGGATCGTAAATGAATTAAGAAGACAAAGAAAGATAAACTTGGTTGTGGAGGAAAACATCTTTCATATCGAATGACCCCGTACGGCTTTCGTAGAACAAAAAAGAGATATAGGATGGAATAGCATCAATCCAATTTAAGGAACGGCTCACATTACGCACATTCCCGGGATCCAGAAATTATTGATCGGCGTAAGTGTGGAGCGGACGGCGGTGAGTCCGGGAGCCCTTACTCCTTAGAAATGGTCCGGGCTTCCAGCAGTAGTGTAGTGTTTGGGTGTCCATTATAGTAAATAAAACACGCCTTTGATCACTCAATAGGTGAAGTAGGTAATGCGTCCGGCCCACGTCCGTACTGGCTCACCGCTAGCGCGTGACTGACTCGGCGCATACACTACAAGTAGGTACATATTGACGGATTTTGCGTAGTGTGCGTTTTGAGGAATTAAATTTTAATGTAATCTGTTAATTAGACATATGTGAATGTCATTCGATAAAAGCAACTTTAACTTATAAGATAACGGTACTTAATTGTAAAGTCATTATGGTTAGAAGTACCCATTCAGATTCACTTAATACCTATTTTTCATTTTTGTATTGTATGCTTCGATCAATAATGCACATTGGCAATGTGTACATAGTGTAAGTATAAGTTGATGAAACTATTTTAGTAAAATGACTTCCGCTGATCTTGAATTGCATTGAATTCTATAGGAATTTAAAAAAATACGAATAAACACGCTCTTGTTGGATAGCTTCACTGGAAGTGGGTGAAATATTGATTGCAAGATTCCAGGACATACATACATCTTAGTGAACTTAAATAAAAGCTTTTAAAAAGTAATAACAATCTGAAGTCTAGTCAGTGAATATAATTATTTCAGTCAGTGACAAAGTAACGGAAATTTCACCTGTAATATGCCTCTAAATGTTCATTTACAGATTAAAATTAAATGTAATTTGAAAATAGAGAGGTAACTAAGGTATATTCACCTCTCTAGGCCAATGAAAATTAAGCTTCTAGCTTTATCCAAAACGAAGTTAAAAGGATTCGGAAATAGCCTTCTACAAAGGGTAGCGCGCCCGCCTATTGTTTTTGCTTGACTTGGCGGGAGAACCTAATATTGTTTCCTAGTTTTATGTTCGAAGGATAGTTGCTGCTATTACATTAGACATGCAATAATAACTGGATGAAAAGCCAATTCTCTTGTAGCTTTGACGGGCCCGTTGGCGCAATCGATAGTGACCCTGCCTGTTACGCCAGGGGTCGTGGGTTCGAATCGCATTCAGGCCAAACATTCGTGTGACGATCACTTCTGTTTGTTCTGTGTCTGGATGTTATTATTATCTATTTAAGTCTGTATTTAAAAATTTATCTATATACCTATGTATATCAGCCTCTGACACCCATAGGACAGGCTCGCGCCTAATTTGGGGTCAGGTGGCCGTGAGTGAGAATGTCCATAATATTTTTTTTTTAAATATGTATTATGTAGCTACAACCCTTACACGTCTCACTGTTGGCCACGGGCCTCCCCACAGACAGCTACGGGAGACGAGCATACTCCACCACGCTGCGCAGCTCCAATGCGGATTTTTGGAGGGATTCAATCCAGTATCGAATGTTCTCAAGCCACCCAAAGGTCTTCGACAAGACGTAATTATTTGAATACAATCTGCATCGACGGCTTAACGTACTCTCAGAAGCACGGTAGCGCCCATGAAACTTTGCCACTAGCGGTCACCCATCCACAAACCAACCGCGCCCGTCTTTGCATAACTATTTCGATCACTTTGAACCGACGCGAGCCATTGCGCTATGAACGCTACCTCTTGCAACTTACACCAAACTCGTCTAAAGCCTACGAAATAAAAATGAAAGTTAGGCCAGTAAAAAGTAAGATGACTCGCGATCGTCCTCAGAAGAGTGACGATCTACGACGGGGCTGAGTTGAGACGTAGCTTTAATGCGTCGCCTTAACAACAGCCTTAATACGACATTGTTCTACTGCCAGCGTAGTATCCGAAGCGAAATGTGGTAACTAAATACTTAAATAAATTTCAGCGCAAGAGAACATTGAAAGAGTATGGGTCTTGTACATGGCTCGCTCGCTGCGACCCATAGTCGTTCCACTGCTGGGCACGGGTCTCCCCCACAGACACTGCTGCGTGAGGTCTAGAGCATACTCCACCACGCTGCTCCAATTCGGATTGGTGGAGGGGTTAGTGGCCAACCCAGTGTCGAATGTTCTCAAGCCATGCGAAGGTCTTCGAAAAGGCTTAACGAATGTTTCCAGCATTGAAAACAACCGGGACCGAAGGATTTACGTGCCCTCCGAAGCACGGTAGCGTGCGTATGAAATTTTGCTACTAGCGGTCACCCATCCACACACCGACCGCGCCCGTCGTTGCTTAACTCTTTCGATCACATTGAATCGACGCGAGCCATTGGGCTATGGACGCTACATGGCTAATCATGTTTAATGTTCTCGATGGCATGTCAATTAAGTCAATCCGCACTTGGTTAGCGTGATATAACTAAAATAATTAAAAAAAACGTGGTGTGCCTTACCCCTCGCGTGGACGAGAGAAGACCCGTGGCCGACAGTGGGATATAGAAAGGGTTGTTTTGGACCATAGTATTATGTAAAATTCCTCAAACAGTACCGTAGTAAATAAATAAAAATAAATGATAATAATTAATTGGTACCTTCCTGTCTATATATTATTTACTGTGTACTTACTTAAAGGTTTATTTTTCAATCATATGGTGTATCTAACTACTTTACATGCTATTTGTGTCAGCGTCGGTGTCCGAATACCACTCACTACAGGTACCACTGAAAATCAGCGCTATTACGGGTTATGCGTTGTAGCTTAATGCTGAGTGGTCAGCTTTTTTAGTATCGTTAGTCCGTAGTCACCTTAGCATCGGTTGAGCGTCAACTATATGGCAAGTGCCTAAATTGGGGTGAAATTGAAAATAAGGGTAGTAGTAACAAGTGACTTTTATCGTCCTCATTTAATGGCACAAGCTGTACCCTGATTTGCATTGTTATTTAGTGGCAATAGGAATTATCTTATTCGCTTCCAATAACTATATATTTGGGGGACAGTGGATGGATGGTGCTGCACCTCCTTTATCTGTTCTGTGGTGCTGCATGCCCGACAGCTATTTTATATCCATACATAAAATAAAAATGGTGGACACTATAATGATTCGAAGGTTCAGCTAAATTCGATAGATTTATTGTTCAGCTAAATTCGATTTATTTAAGTATCTAATTTTAATACAAATTATCACCATAGATAAGGCCTAATATTAAAACTACAGAACAGAAATAAAGAAGACATTATTATTCATCATGTATATAGAAATAGAAATAGAAAAACTTTATTTCACATTTACAGCAGAGTACAAACACACAACAATAAGCTATAAAATTATACAATTACATATAAGGTTACTGCAGTAGTAATGTAAAAGACGTAACGCACTCAGCTTTGCTACGGCAATAATGCCGCAACGCTGGTTTTCAGTGCGTCCGTTTTTGTCGCATAGTTCGGATTATAGTGATACATATTAGGTTAAGGGATTGTGGTGTAGGCAGTGATATTTCTAGACTACTAGATCTGAACAAATACACTCATACCGGAATACAACATTGGATAACTAGTAAGAAGCTGAGTCTGAAATTGAATAAAATCCGGGCATTATTTTGTCAAATGCAAGGAGAGGTTTAATATCAGCGCTATTCCGACGCGAAAAGATTTAGTTCGGTAGCGAATCATCTCGCGTTGGACGTACTTAGTAGGGTAGGGCGCAAGGCATGGCCTAAAGCGAGTAGAAGACCATATAAAGACCTCCTGATGTAGATAATCTGATGAAGTTCCACAACGCACTACTCTCGAAACAGTTCGTGAATGGGACAGGTTGAAGCTTAGAATATAAAAGAATATCGCTTATTGCAGAATTACACTACAACATACACAAATATACTATACTAGTGGACGCCCGCAGCTTCGCCTGCGTGGAATTAGACATAGGTACTTAATAATAGTTTTGTTTATGCCAAGTAATATTATATAGCCTATGTCAATCAGTGAAGATGCAGCTTTCTAATGGTGAAAGAATTTTTGAAATCGGTCCAGTAGTTTAAGTGTGAAAACATTACAAATAAATCTTTCCTCTTTATAATATTATTAGTATATTAGTAGATATAGATATACTATACAAACAAACAATAGACACTTTAAATTTTCTATTCTATTCTATTCTAAATAAATCTACATTCAGCATTAAGCTGTTGGAACGGTTCCGAACCAACAGCGATAATTTTCAGTGCAGACTATGTGGAATTGGTACCTACACTAATTCGATCAACCGCAGACTATCACAAATTTTAGAGATAGGTAGGAAAAATTAATAACTGCATTATCTTTTACTTCACAATCCTCAATTATGACGAAGAAAATAACATTTTTAACATTAAAAATAACATTTTTTTAAATTAATAACCTCAAACTTCAAGATTAAATATCTCAGAAACTATTAAAAGTCGCGTACTTAATAAAAATGTATAGGGGAAGTGAAGTAGGCCGAAAAATCATCCCCACTATAAATTTCGGCCGTGGAAGGTAGAACCCATTTTTATCTCAACGTTTCCTCTTATACCTTGTCCCGTCCCATGGTCACGCTGTCGAGTCGCGCTTACGATCACGATCCATTACGCGCGACACGGCTCCGGGCGACCCTGCCAGGACACGGGCACTCCGCATTAGCCTGACTTGCATTCGTCTCTTTAACTTGCCATTAGTCATCTTAAATAACTTTAAAGTTTAATTTAATTTTAAGTAATCCATACTAATATTATAAATGCGAAAGTCTGTCTGTCTCGCTTTCACGCCAAAACTACTGAACCGATTTAAATGAAATATGGTACACAGATACTACTTTATTACAGCTACTTTTTATTTGGAAAAAAAGTGTTGTAAAGGGTTGAAAGGTTGTATGAAAGTATTTTCATTTTCAGAACTAGAAGCATAAAATTTATATTTTAGATTAAGTAGATATAAATTAATATGGCATTCAAAGTTTATAAAAATGTTATCTTTAAGGATGTAAAATAAACATAGGGAGTAACATATTAACGGATTCATTAACGCGTTAAGAAGAATCTATTATTATGTCTAATTCGAGCGATGCTGCGGGCGTCCATACGCCAATAATCACACTGGTAACTCTATAACACATTTATTGAATAAGTATTTACAATAATTTTATATTATACTATAGACATGCCACCTCCATAGAAATCAGTACTAAAAAAAGAGCTCATAGAAAAATTAAGATGATATTGTGCATGTAGTCCTGTTTTACAACCTCTAATGTATATTAGTATTTGCTAGACCATGTTCTGCAGCATAATGACAGTGTGTGTCAGCACTGCGGAGGCTATGGACAGCATCAGTGGGAAGTCGATGGTGTAGAAGTTGGCGGCGTGGAACCTGACCGGGCGTGACGTCACCAGCGACCGGAAACTCGTCAGGGTTTGCCTCGTAATTGGAGCTGGGGAGTAGAAAAAGATTAGATAGCAAAGTTACATCAGGCGTTCCACCGCACGGGTATTTCCCAAAGACACAACTGAGCAACGAGCAAGACTAAGACATGAACTTAAGGCAATAAATATCTAGCATGCGCGAGTAGCTGATCCGACTTATGAAAAAAATATCCACACATTTAATAAAACATTGTACATAGAATAAATCTTGAAACAAACTGTCAGGGGACGATAAGTAATCAATGCAATTCCGAAAATATTTTACTGTCTGTCTGTCTGTCCCTATGTGCGCGATGGAAACTAAAACTACTCAACCGATTATAATGAAACGTGGTACAAACATGCACTGCATCCCTGATATGGATCAAATATACTGTTCATTCAGGGTGAAATTTTGGTATACAGGTTTGTGTGGAATTTTTCTCTAACACTGTCTGATAAACTGGAAATTAGCGTCAAAATAATATATCATTAAAATTAATAGAATACTTATCTCTCAGTTTTACTGTATTTTGTAGGTTAGGGAGAAAAAAGTTAGTAACTGTAGATAATTTTAATGTTTCAACAGGCGTTCCTGTTAAGCCATGGGTATTTTTATCCCGAGTTTAAAACGAATAATCCTAGACCTAGTGTTTGTGGGGAGACCCGTGCCCAGCAGCGGGTCATCTATGGGTTATATCTAGGTAAATGTACACTCACAGATCTTCTTGTTGACAAGTAAATGATCGATTATGCTGACGAGTCTCTGTGTCTGTCCGTAGGCTTGCTCACACCGATAAGACACGAAAAATAAAACCGCGGCGCCAGCAAGAGCTCGCAGTGCGCTTGAAATTGCCGGTAAGGCTTCATACCCGTACCAAGTTGTCTGTGAACAACAAAGTGGAAAATGACAAAAACCTGTAATAGTCATTCGATTTTTAATCGATTTTTTGTTGGTCTGTCAGTTTGTCACTCCTCCTGAACGGAATGCTATAACCAAGTAACTTGCCAATCAGCTCCTAGAACATAACAAAGCATTAAGTCCGCCCATTGTATATATATCTCTTTAGAGGTGTTAGAATTATTCACGCATCAATTGAAGGTTGAATTTGAAGCTGCACATTCTTAAAACCATGATGAGTGGAACGGTTCTGTGCTCGGTATCTGTATGCATCTCACATCTTTTTGAGGCGAAGCATCTGAGAAGACTGAATTTCCTTGTATACTTCGCTTTCTATTTTTTACATTTATGTTTTTGTTCAGATTTCAAGTAAGAACAACCTAATCATACTTTCTTCAGCCGGGATTGAGCCCAAAGAGACACGCTTGCATGCGACGACAAGGCAATTTTTATATCGCTATATCCGTGCGTTAGTTCTTGTTTGTGGGTTTTCAAACTTTCAATTTTACTTACTAAAGAGCCCATTATGATCCTTATGGATACATTCAATTCAATTATCATATCCATGAATATGGCAAAGCATATCCCCAATATCTGTGAAAACATAAACATTAATGTTCACTTTGTCCCTCGCTAGAACATAGGAGCTATCCATCCATATAATATTATAAATGTGAAAGTGTGTTTGTTTATTTATTTGTTTGTTTGTTTGTCCGGCTTTCACGTCGCAACGAAGCTATTATATGGTATGGTTTTTGTGTGTGGAGATAGTGAGGAGGGTGGAGAGTGACGTAGGCTACTTTTTACCGCGGTAAAACATCCACATGGGAAGATATCGATGTTTTGTTATTTGCTAGATATTTAGTTCCGGATGTTGTTAATAGATGGCGTTTATTTAGCGAAAATTTAGTTAAGTAGTTAGTATAGCAGTTAAGTAGTTAGTATCTTTTAATCGTGGAACTGTCACTATTCATCCACCAATAAATGTGTCATGTATGATAAACAACTCATTGTTAATTCCCTTTGACCACGCGGGCGGAGCCGCGGGCAAAAGCTAGTGTTTGATAATTCTGAATTTACCCGTACTCCATACATGGTGTTTATGTAGTCGCATTGTTCTAAAATCATCAAATAACACCTGTTGTATTCCATTAGCATGATTTCATACTGAGCGACAGTTTTCTCGGAGCCCAGTCGACTTGCTCTTATAGATTTGCTACCATCTAAAACATTTCTTATCGTATGCCCTTCATCTAGAGTATCTTTGAATCTCGGTATAGCGTCGCTTATTAAATTAAATTCTTCAAGCGTATCCCCCATAGCTTTAAGCCTAATTAAAATTTGGACAACCTGTGCTATCATGTCAGCCAAACTCAATTTTCTTAGGATAATATATGTGTAGTCTATAATAAAACTAACAATTGCAGGTTCACCATAGCTAAGATACCATGCAGTTAGGTCAGAAAACCCGTTGATAGTAACGACAACTCCAAACCAGTATATTAGAATAACTACTCGCTTCCTTATATCTACATAGTCCGCAAGCCCTATGATTTTATCGATTCTATCATACACACTGAAATATTGCAACGTGTAATCCTTTCCATATTTATATATGAAATATACATCAAGCAAGTACTGAAGGTATCCAAAAAAAAATACAACATCCATGATGTCTATGAAGGATATTGTTATGGTTCTCTTCCAGATAACAATTTCACTGTACATATTTAATACAGTTATCCCTGTTAATAAGATTATTAGAAACGTCACTTTAGCCGGAGACCAATTGCACTTTAATACTTTTCCGTCTCGATATATGAAATTCAAACCTATTAACTTCAATATGCAATACAACGGCGTAAGGGTATAAAATGCGTCGTGTTTTTCAAAACTACGTACTACGTCAACTTTCATTTTTAAAACTGTCTCGCGTGTTGGAAGGACCGACTGCGTTTGCTAGATTATAATTGTGTCAGCACTCCTTTTGATCGGTTCACATAATAAATAGATTCATTAAGTAATTATTATAACAGTGTTATGTTTTCATTCCATAGCATTCCATCAATGAATTGGACATAAATATATTGAGTGTTTCAATTGTTTATATGTTTCATATTGATAAACTGATAGCTTTTCAATCAGATAGAAACTGTGTTCTATAAAATTCACTTACTATAAAAGCATAAGCAATAAAAGCTTTATTTTTGGGTTTTCTACATTAAGTTTTTTTTTCACATGTTTCTTTCACATTTTGTTTATTTAATACGGCAACATTTTAAATTTCACTCTAAGATCTCACTGTGATATGTGATTGTCATGTAAAACGCTAGCCATCTTTTATAACTGGTTTCGTGTAATTATATTTGTGGATTAAATTTTTTTTTAAATTTTTAAATGATATTTTAATTTTCTTCAAATACGAACCAAAGAGATATCCAGTCATCTAAATTACAAAATATATTGTTATGTTGAGGTCCTCATCAGGTCTTAATAGTAACACGCTTCCCCGCAGATTGGTGGGGATAGGATAATAGTTTTATCACCTTGCGAAGACTACGACCGTAGAGTTATATCGGCGTCAGAACACCCAGGGGAACCGTTTCGGCAAATAGGATAAAACTGGGCGAGAAACGACCAAGTTTCCCTTTACATTCCCTGTTAAACTGTCGCTTATTTTTAGGGTTTCGATAAACAAAATAAAAGACATCATTGTATTAATACGTAAAGCAAAAACTTTGGACCTCTTTTACGAAAATTACGTTGACGGAGGTGTAGTAAGTGTCTATGAAAACGAACAGTTAAAGTATATATAAAAAGAAGAGTGCTGAAAACGAAATTTTTTTATAATGTGCATTAGAAACGCATTAAATTAATAAAAGTAAAAATTGGCTTGACACACAACATATTTAATAGATGGTTACCTGGATACGATAGCATGTTATTTATCACATGTCACTTTGAACATTTGTTTGAATATTATGATTATCGAGTTATAGTCTTGACAATAAAACTTTATAACGTGATTTATGGTCGAATTTCGACTACTAGCCGACCACTAGTTACTTCAAATGGTCGAAGAGAAAGTTTGAAACGCTCATAGCCGGCGGGCTAGATCAATCACATAATCGAGTAAAGCAACGTTGGACGCGGTCGGAATGTGGATGGGTGACCGTTACATTAAGCCGTCGCTCGGTCCCGGATGTTTTAATTGTAAAAATCATTAAGTCTAGTCGAAGACCTTCGGGTGGCTCCAGAACATTCGACACTGGGTCCACCACGCTGGTCCAAACCGCATTGGAGCAGCGTGGTGGTAAAGATAAGAGAGGTTACTTTCTAGACCTCCCGCAGCTCTGGTGTGGAAGAGACCCAACCCAACAGTGGGACGTGGGTTGCAGCGAAAACCGTTTTAGAAAAGAAAACCGCTTCGAACCGGTTTCTACGAGTAACAAACATTATTTTAGCTAATAATAATATGTGTGGTTTCATTATGTAGATATTGAAATTTACGAGTACGTAAGCAGACAATGTTCAAAAGCATTGTTATGCTGGATTATCCAAGCTATTAGCGTAATTAATCAATTTTACGCTCGGCGTAGCCTTAAATAATGCGAAGAGATAGTCGGGGTAATGTGGTACGATCTGATTAAAATTTATAATCTATACGGTACTCATCACACACTTTAGAAACATATTCAACTCATAGGTTTAATTATTATCTCGAAAGTTTACAAATACTCACTTATAAAGTAGGTACCTACTAGTGGACGGATAATATAATATTACTGGGTGTAAACGAAACTATTGTTACGTCTAATACCACGCGAGCGAAGCTGCGGGCGTCCACTAGTTACTAATAAGTCTATGATTTCTCAACCATTTCCACTTCATTATACGGAACACAAAGGAAAATAAGCATCAGAATGTATTCGCTAGTCCACCAATTTTTTAAGATTATTATCGGTCGCAAAGGAGTCGACCCGCTCGTATTGTTTTTCGTATGAGGTGTTTTTTTTTATTATTTGAGCTTTGTTCACGGCCCGTCCTTACAGCCTATTATTATTCTATTATTCTATTCTCTGGTAGAGACGTCCTTTGTGTTTCGTTTTGTTCGTCTGTAGACGGGCGGAAGTGTCCTAGCGTTTAATTAAAACAGCCGTATTAATAAGATACGGAGCTGATCTCATTAAGTTTTCAGAATAAATTTATTGCAGTTCTAGCTTCATTACTATACATTATTCTTGTGTGCAACTCCACGTTGTAATCTAAAGAGGAAATTAATTATTTTTTGGAGTATTGTAATGGAGCTAATGATTGTATTAAATTTTTTTGCCAACTGTACTAAATATTTCAATCCCTTTTGGGTCTTGTTAAGTGGTACTCAGATGTTACGTGCCCGGGAAAAGGTGGTTCTGTGTGCTCGTTTACTATCTTTTATACACCAAAAAAGATACCATGGACCGCAAAGGAGTTCAAACTTATCACGTCATCATTATAAAGAATGTAATTTTACTATGCGGGCATTTATTATAAATTTCAGCGTTTTTTAACCGCCGAACTGAGAAACGCGCGAATCGCACGCTCGTGTGTCTTATAGGTTTTTATCTACGGCCCCAGTAGGTTTGTTATAACGAATCCCTTACGCTTATTAGCGCCATTGATTACTATTATAGGCGATATCTTACTATAATGTAATAATTGGCCCGGGATTTTTGAGAAGGGCTGTTGGACCGAGTTAAACAACGTCGCGCGCGGTCGGTTGGTAGATGGGTTGGGTGCCTATGTCATGTCATAGCCTATGTCACTCAGTGAAGATGCAGCTTTCTAACAGTGAAAGAATTTTTGAAATCGGTCCAGTAGTTTTTGTGTGAAAACAACAAACAAATCTATGCTCTTTATAATATTAGTTACATGGAATCGAAGCTTGGACCTCCTCAGTCGTCTCATCTACTACTGCTTGTAGAATTGCATACGTTAACATATTAGATCAACATCAACGTGAAATTTACTAATTGACAGTTAAAATTGCTGCGAAGATAATTACTATTTAAAATAACTGGCCATAAAGAAATTTCGATTAACTGCAAATGTATCGAATTAATAAGATTTTAATCAGATGCAATGCACGCTTACGTAGGCGATGATGTTATTGGTTTTCAATGTTAATGGAAAATAATCGGGTTGAAATAAGGTCACGCCCTCAGAAGCGGTCTTGAACGAAATTCATTGGAGTCTCGTTTCTAGTTTAGCAGATGTGTTGCTGCTCATGAGTAAGATTGTCGCCGGATAAACTTAGGTACTAACTTTCAACGACTCATAACTAACAATTAGTAACTGGATTCTGATAATACAGAATCATTTATTTTTCTAAACATGGGATCTAGTTGAAAAAGCTTAATAAACGTCATTACATTTTTTATCTACCGCCGGTTCACAAAGTTAATGCTACCAATAAAAACATGGCAAGAAACTCGCTAATAACTCTTTTCAAAATGTACAATTTGATATATCAACTTAGTGGAGCTGGTTATATTTCGCACCAAATGTTTTTACTTTATTTTATTTTTTCAAATTATTTTATAGAATTTTATAGAATACAACCACCACTCCTTACTAAGTTATAGTATAAGGTACCTACCTAAGGTTTTTTCAATTTGAGTAAGCTATACTTAATGCTGATTTTGACGCAATCTTTGATGCGTACCTACGGATGAACGGTGTAGGTACGCCAAAATTTAGCTTAACAGCGAAAAACTTAAAGTCGTTTTAATAAAGGAAAGTTAAACAGTAATTGTTAATTACAATATTAACCGAACCGACCAATGTTGAACTTTTAGACCGCTGTATACTTTCAAAGTGAAATTTCTTTGCCTTTATTACATACGACCACGACGCGATACTACAATCTTATCACATTCTCGGCGGACAATTATTGGTAAGTTTAAAGAATTATCTAGCGTCCATAGCCCAATGGCTCGCTTCGATTCAATGTGATCGAAAGAGTTAAGCAACGACGGGCGCGGTCGGTTTGTGGATGGGTGACCGCTAGTGGC
Organism: Carterocephalus palaemon; assembly: GCA_944567765.1. Taxonomy (NCBI): domain Eukaryota; kingdom Metazoa; phylum Arthropoda; class Insecta; order Lepidoptera; family Hesperiidae; genus Carterocephalus; species Carterocephalus palaemon. The sequence continues at coordinate 1,685,738 of OX155655.1, read as the reverse complement.
AAACTTTCATGGATGCTACCGTGCTTCGGAGGGCACCTAAAGCCGTCGGTCACGGTTGGTTGCAATGCTGGAATTATTTCCAGCATTGCAACGTTAAGCCTTGTCGAAGACCTTCGGGTGGCTTCAGAACATTCAACACTGGGTTGGCCACTAACCCCTCCACCAATCCGCATTGGAGCAGCGTGGTGGAGTATGCTCTAGACCTCCCGCAGCGATTAAAGAATTTAGCAATTGTCGTATATGAGTGAGATTCAAAATACGCCGTGATTTTACGGCGTAATAGCATTAAAAATATATGCGACACTCATACGACGTTAAGACTTGCTAACGTCGTAGATGGTATTGAGGATGTCGTGACGTACAAAATTTTGATTAGTTCAAAATCTGCTGATTCGTAGTTGCGTCAAAAAAGTGCAACATTCTGAGCTATATTTAGGTAAATGTTTCAAAAAGTTCTGTAGAAATTTTCAAACGATTTCCCTTGTATTGATAGATCAGGTAATAATGAATAGTTTTCATTATAATATTATTATAACCTGAGTCGTCTAAATGAAACTAATTGTATCGTACAACACAGGGTCGGTGAGCCCCGCGATACAAACTTCAAACCACGGGTATGTACGGCTCTGCTCGATATAAACGAATGTCTGTAACCTACTCACCTGTGCGCTCCGTTAGTATGCCCGGGGGAGTTCACTCGTCAGTTTCTATAGGTCCAGGGATTGGGGGTCCCCCAGGGATTCAGATTAATGTACTTACTCAATGAAAGGGAAATGATATGTAAATATTAATATAAGGGGAACGCTAAGGGGGTAAGTGTGTGTGTCCGTCCCCGTGAACTCCTTGTCCACGCACACAGCGAGTGAAGACAGCACCCAGCAACTAGGTCTTCAACTGGACACGCCCTAATGCAGAGCGCATGCACTATTTCAGCACGACAACAAAGTTACACAATTAATTGTCCCGATTCACGGCATGGACGCCATGCACGAAAATTACTCTTAGGTTTTCACGACCGCTTCGCCCCGTGGCGACGTGATTTTACTATTAATAGGCGCCGGCCACGTTAATAACAACAAAATTCCGACCACTCGCCCCGCGGCGAGGAAATACTTTAAAACAAGACACCGGCGATTTTAACCTCTAGTTCACTTGTCCGTGGCCGGTCCGAATGCCATTTTTATTACAAGCCGACTGACGCAATACCGCGCTGCGCCCCCAAGCTGCCGAACCGAACAATGTAAGCTGCGCGCGGGCACAGATAACTTGGAAATTGCATGCCCGAAACCGTATGCGCAGACCGCGGCCTATTGAAAGTAATAGATAATAAATGTTGTCTGTTCCGAACACTAATAATTTTTATATCATAACGATATGATTTTCAATAGCTACAAAAATAAAGAATATAACACAAAAGTAGCGACCTTACAACCTACAACCGAGTCCGAAGCCTTTACGTGCCCTCCGAAGCACGGTAGCGTCCATGAAATTTTTCCACTAATTTTTCCACAAAATTTTTCCACCCATCCACAAACCGACCGCGCCCGTCGTTGCTTAACTCTTTCGATCACATTGAATCGCGAGCCATTGGGCTATGGACGCTACATACATATAATAAGTACGTATAAATACATTAATTTATGTGTTATTACTAAGAATAAAATGAAAAATCCTTTCCTCGCCACAATCAATGCATTACGCGCCATCGCGCGCGCTTCGCCTTAACTGCTCATCGTGAGGATTTATTTCTTACCTAAATATCGCGTTTGCTAAGGGCACTACACACGAGAAAAAGACTAAACATTTATTTAGACTAGTGGTGGTCAAGTGGTCGACATTCGAGCCAATTTTTGACGTGATAACGTCTTATAAATTGATGAACAGCGCATATGAAAAAGTGTATCCCGTTCCGCTTCCGTTTCCGTTGAGTGTTTTTATTAAATTAATTTTTAATTTTATTAAATTAATTTTACACACGACAACATTGGCGTTTCCATGGCTCCGAAATAGGGAACTGTCAAAATAAATATTTAGACTTGTCTGTTGTCTGTTATCTTTGTATTTTCAATTCTCCTTTTTTGTATTGTATAAAATAATGATTAATATGATGACAACAATTTTTTTTTAATTTTACGTATCAACGTTATTAAGGTTTCTATATAGTCATAGATCTAATCTAAGTACATTATTAATGAACTTAAAGTGGAAATGTGGATACTTCGCACAAAGGGCTTCTATAGTAAGTTGTCATTTATTTTATAGAATGCATTATTATGGAAGTTTTGTTTAATGTTTGACATAAATTTATATTCTGAAAGATAAGTAATTTTTCTGATACTTTATGAAGACAATTATTTTTTTACAATATATAGTATAAGCGAACACAGTTCGCCATAAATGATTTTGATACTTTACTTAGTCTAGAGCTAGATAGATACTATCTTTTATTTAATAGGTACCTGGTTTTAAGTTTGGTAAAGTTTTAGTTCGTTAAGTACTTATAGTGATTTATGTTTAAAATAAAGCTGTCTTTGCCGTTAAAGCAAGTGACATTTAATTACATAACGCTCATGAATTAAAACATACATTAATGCGTGCCTTTTTCTCTGTGGTCCTTCGTGCAAGCTCACGCGCGTGCCGATGGAATTTGCTACCATCTCTGGTTTACTGTCTTCGGAATAAATAACTAATGATTTCGTTAAAATTTTCATGTATGAAATGCAAACTACCTATTATTTTGAATAGGTATTAGTTTGCGTATTTCTCGTATCAACCGCGCTTCTTAACTGCTTCTCGTATGAACCAGCCCTTAATTCGCGCGGGCTTATCAACATTTTCTGCCTTCGCTGGTTCGGGATAATTACTGGATTTCATGAATAATTACATTTCCAGATTTGTTCTAGTCTAAGGATTTCCGGGATGAGTTCATTATTCCTCCGCGAAAAAGAGGGCTTGTGTCGTATTTATCCTACTCGTAACAAAAAAAAAAAGATTTTATTTTGGTATATTGGTCTAGATTTTATCCTCAACCATCTAGCCAGTTTCCTATCAGTAGCCTCAGAGCTTAGTAGCGTCCATTCAATGTGATCTGCAAAATTAAGCAACGACGGGCGCGGTCGGTTTGTGGATAGGTGACTGTTAGTGGCCAAATTTCATGGGCGCTACCGTTCTTCAGAGGGCACGTTAGCATGTGAAGTCTGGCAATCCGCACTTGGCCAGCGTGGTAGACTAAGGCCTAATGCCATTCTGAGAGGAGATCCGTGCCCGTGGGAAAAATAAATGGTTGTGGTGGTAGTGATACATCAGTATATAGTCATTGTAAATAATTTATGTCTATACTAATATTATAAAGAGTAAACATTTGTTTGTAATATTTTCACATAAAAACTACTGGACCAATTTCAAAAATTCTTTCACCGTTAGAAAGCTGCATCTTCACTGTGTGACATAGGCTATATAATATTAGTAGGTAAACAATTGTTATGTCTAATTCCACGCGAGCGACGCTGCGGGCGTCCACTAGTTATTGTTATATAATAATGTGTAGATAGATCACCCTTTTGATGTGTTTGTAATTCCTTACTTCCTCAATTATCGTCAATCACATAACTCCCTGTAATTCAATTAGGTATATTAATTAAATTATGCTACTCGTGTCTCCGTCACGGTAATTTGTCGTGTCAAATAGTAATAGGTATAACAATTTCTCGTGAGAGTAATCATACTAATCGATCAGTAATTAGATCAGTTCGTCAAATAATAAATAATTATCATTCCTAGGTAATACATTTATAGAAGACTAGTGGACGCCCTCAGCTTCGCTCGCGTGGAATTAGACATTCACTAACTACAAAAACGGCAAAGTTTCATACTTACTATGGACTCCCGTTTTACCCCCTGGGGTGAATTTTAAAAAATCCTTTCTTGATGCTCCTCTACGTTATAAAAGGAACCCCTGTGCAAAATTTCAAGTCTCTAACCCTTATAGTTTAGGCCCTGCGTTGATATGTCAGTCAGTCAGTCAGCTTCTCCTTTTATATAGATTGGGAATAGATAAGGTATGACATATCTATATACCTAATATATTAGATGTCACCGCTTGCACTGCCCTATATAATTCCTCATATAAGTAGCTATCTAGTACAAAAATATATTTTTATATCCGACTGCTGCTTTCAAAGATTAGCGCGTTTAAACAAACATAAAAAAATCTCACTCGCTTTATAATATTAGTATACCGTATATCTATCGAACATGCTTTTTCCAATTAAAAATTGAATCAATTATTACTAGTCTCGTCCGCCGCGAGCTGTGAATTGCGTCAATTCGAGTTGGACGCGTGTCGGATCATCTGATGTCGTATAGTCATACGGATATACTATCCGTATACTATCCGGTAGACGGATAATTAACAGGGATCCATGAATTGGCGGAGTGTTTGTGTTCGAATGAAACGAAATGGTTTTATTTGCGACGTGATTAATATTTCAATGCGACCCATAGACGTCCCACTGACCGACGTTAGAAACAATAAAAAAATATTAATATTTGGAATAATGAAATTTAAAACGAGTAGGTTTAAACCCCAGCGGCACGCACCAATGACTTTTCCGAGTTATGTGCGATTTAAGAAATTAAATGTCACTTGCTGTAACGGTGAAGGATACATCGTGAGGAAACCTGCATGCCTGAGATTTAATCATAATATTCCGCACTTGGCCAGCGTGACTAAGGTCTAATCCCTCCCATTCTGAGAGGAGACCCGTGCCCAACAGTGGGACAAAGAAAGGGTTGTGATGATGATGATGATGAGGTAGGTACCTATGACATTTTATTTAGATCACTTATCTAAAAACAAAAAAAATATTTTTGAGCTGAAATTAAAATCTTATATAAAAAGTTATAAGATACTTATCAAATTAATCTCAATAATTAGAAGAAAAACTTTTCCTGCCTAAAGTAAATTTTTAAACTTTATTTGTACGCAAATAGTATATTTCGCTACAAGTGCGGAAAGCCTGTCATTGCAAAGAGTTCCGACAAATGTCTACCCGAGCCGAAGGCGAGGGTTGACAGTCGGAACAAGTTGCAATGACGGTTCCGCACGTGTACTGAACAACTATTTTTAATACAGTTGCGAAAAAATGAAGCAATTTAATAAAATAATAAAATCACAAACTAAACTCGCAAAGAACATTTTTGGAAAATGGCGCCAATCGTAAAAGAATACAGAGTATTGCAGAGATTTTTTTTTGTTTTCTTCACCCATTCTGGGTAGGCAAAGGGAACTATGCCCATACAGCCAAGTCTTCAGTAGAATTTTTTTATTGACATGAAATTTAATGCGATGAAATGAAGTGAAACCTAACCTAACTCATTGAATCAAATCATTAAATCTGATATTGAAACAAATTAGTAGCTACTTTTTAGAAATATTTGCATGAATCATAAAAACTTCTATGAATTTTTTTTTAGTAAAAACTTCGTGGTTGGTTTTTTCTTTTTAATAGACATTATTTTGACAGTTGGGAAAGAGAACGCACGAGTTCGGAAAAGGTAAAGAAAAAGCACGAGTGTGTAATCTCTCACTTCCCGAACGCTAAACGTCCCTGTAATACGCCACTTTTTGAGCAACTGTATTAAAAAGGTAGTTTTACACAATTTCCTCTTTTCTGGGAATTAAAACGTGTGAGTGTGAAAGTATGAACTCCTGAATTAATGTTTTTAAACTAAAATGTTAATTGGAAGCAACTCTACAAACTAACATGGCTGCGAAGTTAAGAGTTGCTTGTTTGATTTAAAGTTAATCATAATTTAAATTATTTCCAGCGCCGGTGACTATGGATCTCGAGGAGCCCTGGGTTCAAATCCCAGGCATGCACCATTGACATAATCTAAACCTAGCGGACCCATTTTGTTCATGTAAAACATTATAAAATAGATGTTTTTTTAGATACTCTATGTGGTGCGAATATTGTGTTGTAGTTATATTAAGAGTAAAATAAACTTTCTTTCTTTCTTTCTATATCTAATTTAAATGTATTTTAAGGAACTAAAGTCACCAGCTGTAAGAAAACTTTGACTAGAAATCTGCATACAGCATCTGGAGGCGTGCGAAGTAAAATTTGCAATTCGACAATATGGTGGACTAGCCTTATCTTCTTCTATAGTCCATATCTTTGATTTAATAATATTATATTATACCACCCTACGCTCGTGTGGAATTAGACATAACAATAGGTTCGTTTACACCTAGTAATATTATATGACCTACGTCACTCAGTGAAGATGCAGCTTCCTAATGGTGAAATAATTTTTGAAATCGGTCCAGCAGTTTTTGTGTGAAAACATTATGTTGGGTATTGGTTTTAACTTTAATTAAACGCCCAACTCGTCGTTATATTAAATTTATTAAAAGTTAGAATCAAAATTTAACAAAGGCCGCGTGAGTCGATGACGAAGTAAAAAGTTATATTTTTTCTCTTGCGCACGCGCAGCGCGTTTTGATCGAACAGCCGGACCGGGGGTCCGCGGCGCTCCAATCCGAGGGGTCGGGCGGCCGCTAGGTGCGTAGACATCACTCCCCGCGTTGATTGAAAGCCCTTTAACGCTTTCAATTAACTAATTGCGCACTAGTCCGCCTGGTCTGGTTCAATCTTTCCTCTTTATAATATTAGTGGAGATAAAGCGCTTTTCGGTGGCTATTTTTCATGGTTCAATGTGTTCAACAAACGTGTTGCTCGGAAATAAACAAAATATCTACCTAATGAAACAAAGTATTATAGACGGAAATAAATTATTCTACTCCATTTTAAAAAAGATATTATTATTTGTCTCTCAACCCTACGCACACTGATTCTATCTTTATTATTCTTTAGTAACGTAAGCGGAAACCAACTGACGGGCTGCTTTAATTACGAATTACGTAAAAATAAAACATTCGACATTGATACCCAGTAAAAGAAAATGAAACCAACATAAGGCTCTACGCCCACACTATACAATATTGGGTAATAAGGAAATATCCTTTGATCACGTGCCGTGATATAAATACCAGCCGATATAAGAATATGACTCCTTAAACTGTGGAGTTGTTTTCTGTCATTACTAAATTCATTCAATATTAAAAATCTATCTATATATATAAAAGGAGAAGGTGACTGACTGACTGACTGACTGACTGACTGACTGACTGACTGACTGACTGACTGACATATCAACGCAGGGCCTAAACTATAAGGGCTAGAAACTTGAAATTTTGCATAGGGGTTCCTTTTATAATGTAGGGGAGCACTAAGAAAGGATTTCTGAAAATTCACCTCCTAAGGGGGTAAAACGGGGATGCAAAGTTAGTATGAAACTTTGCCGTTTTTGAAGTCTTTAGACGGGTAGACGTCGTTAATGGGTCTAATTCTACGCGAGCGAAGCTGCGGGCGTCCACTAGTATGTATAAAAGGAGAAGGTGACTGACTGACTGACTGACTGACTGACTGACTGACTGACTGACTGACATATCAACGCTGGGCCCAAACTATAAGGGCTAGAAACTTGAAATTTTGTACAGGGGTTCTTTTTATAACGTAGGGGAGCACTAAGAAAGGATTTTTGAAAATTCACCCCCTAAGGGGGTAAAACGGGGGTGCAAAGTTAGTATGAAACTTTGCCGTTTTTGATGTTATTCGAATGAAATTCAGTACCTATGAAGGTTTTTTATTGAGTTTCAATTTTCATCTCTTAAGGGTGGTAAAAGGTGGGTGCAAAGTTAGTAGGTATAAAAGTTTTTCGTATATACCTACATTATTTCAATGAAATTTTGTATTTAGGTTATGTTACGTCTAATTCCACGCGAGCGAAGCTGCGGGCGTCCACTAGTTCAGCATATTTTTATGACGTATTTTGACCAAGACTGGTTTTACGTCAAGAGACGCGATAGTAGGTAAGTTAGTGCCTTGACCAGAGTTTAGGGGTCCAACATTGGACCAGATAGATATTCTATCGTTACTTAAAGCTTAGCTTAGTGGTAGGTATAGTTGTAAATTAGCCATAAGGTAAGGCAGGTTAGGCACCTGTGTAGGATTAGCTATTCATTCAATGATCAATAGCTAATCCTTTGCCTTTTATTGATCAGTTTAGAATAGCATTATACTATATCTTTTCTTTAAGTAGTTTGTAGTTACCTAGACTTTCGTTAAGCGTGTCTAATCACCTCATAGCGAAATAAATTATTTGACTTTGACTTTGACTTTGACCTCAAATGTCTAGATTTTTTAAAAAGTAATATAGACGTACAAACAGACTAACGGCGACTTGATGGTAAGTGGTCACCGTCGTCTATGGACACGTGCGACACCAGGGGTATCACAGGTGCGTTGCCTGCCTTGAAGGAAGCGTTTCACACTCTTTTTGAAGCGCTCCATGTCGATGGATGAATGTCAGATGGATAAAACTTTATCGATGGATTAACTAACTTTATTTACATAATAAATAGGTTAAGTAACTATACTACTTAGCCTATTATCAGCTTCAGTCCACGACAAATGGGGTCATAGAGCACGGTTATGACTTTCATGTCAGGAATGTGTTATTGCGTCGTTTCGTTTCGCAAATAATTACAGAAACCCCTTTTATCTCGACTTTTATGCCGCCAAGCATCACTTAGGCTGGCTACAGGATTAAGACATAGCGCATGTGAAGTGTCTATTGAGATGTGGTTGAATGGTATGTATATATTATACTCGTACGTGGGACACACAGAAAGTTTTGGCGAAAAAATGGTTTTTTTGTATAAGGCACTGGCCACTTGTAATTATTTTGAAAAATTTGGTTATTTAAAAGTAAAAATACCACTGTTCGATATTCAAGTTTCCCTCCACATTTTTTCGAGAGCCAAATTAAATTATCGCGTCTCATTTAAAAATGGATCTGCATCGAGAACATTTTAGAAGTCTGCCAATCTGCACTTAGCCAACAACAGCGTGGTTTGGGATCTTATCTCTTCCATTCCCAGTTTTATTCGTTTGTCACAGATGTCACGTCAGAGTTCTTGAAAGGTCATTAATTTAATGATTGTCGTTTAACGATTGTCTCTTATAGATCGATGTCGTAAAATGGTAGACAGCCTTAACTCTGCAAATTGAATAAACCTAATTACGGCGTGTTGGCGTAGGGCTAATCCAGTATTGATTATTTTTATTATGGCTATAGAATATTTATTTCCTTATAATTTTATAACGTCGTCGTTGAAGCGGTGACAGCCCAGTGGCTATCGGACTCCAGGTTCAAACCCAGCGGCACGCACCAATGACTTTTCTAAGTTATTTGCGATTTAAGATATTAAATGTCACTTGCTATAACGGTGAAGGGCACATCGTAAAATCATTAATTTTGCGAAATAAATATCTGCCTCAGCCGAGATTCAAACCCGGGACCCGTGGCTTGCCAATCAGGGTAATTTACCACCACGCTACTGATAAAAAAGAACAACTAGTTAAATATAAGCTTTTAAAATAGACACCGCATGAATTTTGTAGACACGTCGGCAATTTTCGTATACGAGTGAGATACAATAATCGAGTCCCTGGATAATGATGAACGTAACACGTGTGAACCGGCCTTATACGCCCCAATTTGGACAAACTCAACCGTCGCGTCGCAGTGAATCGATTCGATTTGTTGTCGTTTTATGTCGACAATCGCGTTTCCTACCCCTTTAATGGTTCACTTAACGTCCTCCTGAAAATGTCTTTAGCCCTATAAATCCTGGAAGCCATGGACTTCGTGATAATTGGATTAATATTCTACGTAAATGTAAGCGACTTGTGCCTATCCAACCCTATCCAACGCCTTTAGAAGTCGTTTTCTTTAATACCTACTTGCTTAGATTATTAATATGCCTACTTGCGATTAGGATTTTAGCCTAGATCGATTATATAAATAGGTATAATTTCAATGTTTCAATTCACTTAAACAGAGTGTGAATCTTCTTACTCAGTTGTTAAGAGAGCTGACAAGAATGAGTATTCTGCTATCATGAGTTATCCATATATCAAAATGCTCAGTGATCATCTATACGAAAATTATAAAGAGGAAAGATTTGTTTGTAATGTTTTCACACAAAAAATACTTTACCGATGTCAAAAATTCTTTCACCATTAGAAAGCTGCATCTTCACTGAGTGACATAGGCTATATATATTACTAGGTGTAAACGAAACTATTGTTATGCCTAATTCTATGGTTATGACTAACAACTCGCTCGCCACGCACAAAAGGATGCCATAATTAACATGAAATAAAATCACACACATTCACTCACTGCCCAAACTACGTCAACTAGGGCGCACTGAAAACCAGCAGCTAAGATACTGTGCCAAAGCATAAGCTGAGTGCGCTCTGAGACTTTGATGCCAGTCTGTATACGAGAATCCGTTAGTCCAACTGTGAACTTAAAAGATGGATAAATGGATGGTCACTCTGACCTTACTGCTACTATTTTATTCCTAAAGCGGAAAGGGACAATAAAAATTATGTTTTGTCCGATTTTACGGTCAAAATTGAATTTGACTGGGTTCAAGAGTTCTTAATGTAAATTTTTTTGTCTATGTGGCCAGAATTTTGGACATAATGGACAAACGATTTCTCTACAATACCGAAATTACTTAGGTAGGTATGCTTGTAAGCAGACGAGTTGGTACCCTACTATATTTGAGTTCGAAATATAATATTTCAGCAAGAAATATTTTAGTGCTCAATGAATTTCAATAAGGTTTAGTTTGACTAGACTTCTGTTAGCATAATTCATTTGGCCGTAAATAGTTCAAATAGTATCGACCTTAGCGTTAAGGTCGTTGGAATATATCGTGATATTACTCTTTGCAATATTATGTTAAGATATCACGTGTTATATCACGTGTAAAAGCGGTGACAGCCCAGTGGCTATCGAACTCGCCTCTCACTCGAGCGGTCCGGGTTCAAACCCCAGCGGCACGCACCAATGACTTTTCTAAGTTAAATCATCCATCCATCCATCAGCCTTTTGAGGTCCACTGCTGGACATAGGCCTCTCCTAAACGAAACCACTCCGACCGGTCCTGTGCCTTCTGAAATTTTATACGATTTTAGAAGTTAAATGTCACTTGCTATAACGGTGAAGGACACATCGTGAGGAGACCTGCATGCCTGAGAGTTCAACACAACGTTCTCGAAGGTATGCGAAGTCTGCCAATCCGCACTTGGCCAGCCTGGTGGACTAAGGCTTAATCCCTCCCATTCTGAGAGGAGACCCGAGCCCAACAGTGGGACAAAGAAATGGTTGTGATGATCACGTGTTTTCTCTCACTTAAAATTCCATCCAACCATCAATTAGCCTTTCAAGGTCCCCTGCTGGAGACTTAAAATTAGAAGGACTCTTCTTCATACGGTTCATGACATTATCGTTCCATTACATGGCTTTGCTTAGCTACAACCCACAGACATCCCACTGTTGGGCACGGCCCTCTTCCATGGCCAGAGCTGCAGGAGATCTTGATCCACGCTGCTCCTATACGGGTTGGTGGAGGGGTTAGTGGCCAACCCAGTGTCGAATGTACTCAAGCCACCCGAAGATCTTTCTGTTGGAATGTTCTCGAAGGCAAGTGAAGTCTGCCAATCCGCACTTGGCCAGCGTGGTGCACAGAGACGACACCCGAGCCCAAAGACAATGAAAGTGGTACTAATAAGGTAGGTAACTCCCGGGACTTGTTACCGCATGAGCTCCTTAGATAAAACGGTTTCCGCATTCTTTACGGCTATACATCAACCTGAATTCTTGGTCAGAGATTACGAATGGTTCTCTAGGGACTTGAATAGAAGATTATGTAGGTAGAAAACGAATGCTATGAGCGCAAACGCTAATAGTCGTGCGGTGAGATTGTCTTATGGGTAGATAGCAAACGAGTACGCAGCACATACTGTTGTAGCGGACGGGTTGTGCTGCAGCAAGCTTTACAAGAACAATGAGTCTGTCTTTAATGCGTAAAATGTATGATTGACTTGATTTTTGTACACTTATTTAATCTTATGATAAAGGGCTGGCTACTATGTCCTCAACCATGAAATAAATGGTGCGGTGATCCCTGCCCGTGAGGATGAAAACCTACCCTGGGATCGGAAGATGTAGCCTGTGACGGAGAGAGGACCAACCAATAGATATTGTTAATACTTGAGCTCGGGACATGAAATGAATATTGGTACGGTGATCCCTGCCTGTTGAAGATGAAAATGGTACGGTGATCCCTGCCTGACGAAGTTTAAAATGGTACGGTGATCCCTGCCTGTTGAAGATGAAAATGGTACGGTGATCCCTGCCTGTTGAAGATGAAAATGGTACGGTGATCCCTGCCTGTTGAAGATTAAAATAGTACGCTGATCCCTGCCTGTTGAAGATGAAAACCTACCCCGGGATACGTAAGTGTAGCGTGTGACTGAGAGAGGGCTACTCTTTGTTTCTCTACGGGAGAGTAATATCAATACAGTCCTTCCCATGGCAATACAATGTGAAATTTTAACTTTTTTTGATTTTTTTTGATTGGAGTGGTCTGATTTTCGATTAGGTACGATCTATACTAATATTATAAAGAGAAATGATTTGTTTTTTCAGATTCAGATTCAGATTCATTTATTTTTCATTCTATGGTATTTTGTGTACGCTTAATGAACGTCATAAAAAATTTTTATCTACCGCCGGTTCACAAAGTTGATGCTACTGAGAAGAACACGGCAAGAAACTCGATAGTTACTCTTTTCAAAATTCACAATTTTTATAATTTGATCACATTACATTATTATTGAACAAGTGGAGCTGGAGATACATCGCACCAAGCATTTCTATCGTTCAAGTTGTCATTAATTTTATAGAAAGCTTTGTTTGTAATGTTTTTACACAAAAACTACTGGACCGATTTCAAAAATTCTTTCACAATTAGAAAGCTTCATCTTCACTTCACTTTTTGACACAGGCTATACTATAATATTACTAGGTGTAAACGAAACTAGTGGTATGCCTAATTCCACGCGAGCGAAGCTGCGGGCGTCCACTATTTATAATATAAACAAACAATTACGATCGAAGAGAAAGAGGCAACCATCTCAGCTGCCCGCGCTTAATTCAGCTCTACAAATCTAGGTTTTCCCTCTCCAGGCAAATCCTTTACATCTTTCGCTACCGGCGCACACTATTAATAACCCTAGATTTCGGTCTACATAATTCGCCTTCTAGCATTACAATGATTCATAGCGTCAGTCGGTTTGGGTAACTAACGACCTTTTACAATTTATTCTGATGATAGGAGTTAATCTTCAGCGAAGGGTATTGATACTCGTGGATGATTAAACCATGGTAGCGTTCATAGCCCAATGGCTCGCGTCGATTCTATGTGATCGAAAGAGTTAAGCAACGACGGGCGCGGTCGGTTTGTGGATGTGTGACCGCTAGTGGCAAAATTTCATGGACGCTACCGTGCTTCGGAGGACACGTAAAGCCGTCGGTCCCGGTTGTTTTCAATGGTGGAAACAGTCGTTAAGCCTTGTCGAAGACCTTCGGGTTGCTTGAGAACATTCGACACTGGGTTGGCCACTGACCCCTCCACCAATCCGCATTGGAATATGCTCTAGACCTCCCGCAGCAGTGTCTGTGGGGGAGACCCGTGCCCAGCAGTGGGACGTCTATGGGTCGAGCGATTGAATATCAAAGGTCACTCAGTTCTGCCACAACGACCCGTCACGTAGTCCAAGGGTTTAACCTAAACCAATATTTAGGATAAATTTCACACTCAAAGCCCAACCCACAAACAAATTCATATCTGGTAATCTCTGTAAACTTTGGATTATTCGGTAAGCTGAAAATGATTTATTAACAAGCTAAATAAAACCGTTTAGAAAAAACAAAACAACTCACAGTAATTCGCGTATTCATCTTTTCATTACACTAATATTAAAGGTTTCTCAGATACGATAGTAGAATTCAACCTAATTTGCTATTAACAGTTCGGTACACCTTATAATATTAACACATTCATTACCTACACCTCAGATTACAGAAAGGGAAATGGAGTGTTCCTAAAAACGACGGAACCAATACAGATATTATGACACTGGGTTCGACATAAATCCCGCCACCAATCTTCATTGGAGCATCGTGGTGTAGTGTCAAGACCTCACTCAGTGTAACAGTTGGAGAGACGGTGACCGGGTGAACGGTGACAGTGGATTCTAAAGGTGAACAGGAACAGTGAAAAGGAAACCGTACCTTTCCAACCGGACCACAATCGCTTTGAAAATAATTATTACACAGTAGTAATGGTCCTAGGTAGCGGGCGGTGGTACTACCCCGGGCGAACTCTTTAGGGAAGAAAGAGTGTTTTATATAAAACCTGTTTTGTTTCCCACAGGCACTCCCATCTAAAACCTGGTATCAGTAGTACACTGGTGGCAGTACTGTCTTATATAATCTCCATGAAGAGCCTATTAAATAATCTTTTAAGTTATAATTAAAATCTTTTTATGTTATACTTAAAAAGATTATTATATAGGCTCAACCAACCAAGGCTTCTTTAATAACTACTACTGCCCTAGTTAATATCACACTCAAGAGTCCTTTATGTATTTTACAAAGTACTTCTTGCCTCAGCTTCGATATTCGATGCTATAAATAATTTCCAGTCCCGGCGCTATTAAACCGTTTTCAGATAAAATTTCAGTTTTCTTCATAATTAAAAATTTTCGTTCAGTTTTATGGATTCTTTCAAAGCGCTCGTCGACATTCCACTTTTTTTTATTAGCGTGGCCTTATTTTATGCACCTTTGCATTTCCTCACTCAATCTTACAAATACGTGTTTATGATGTCATGAAAATAAAATAGGGGTTGGTTTTGGGTTTGATTCCAGGATAGGGTATAACAATAGGGCTTTCTTTAATCCGTCCAAAAATAAACGTCACTTCCGCCAGAAAAATCTGAGTTAGTCGCGCCTAAAGAAGTTTTACTTCAATAAATTGAAGACTGGAACAACTTACTGTGTTTTGTTGGAATCCCACTGCAAGTTTCAGCCGCCGTCATTTCCATGTATTATAATTAGTGCAATCGATTATTCGCTCTATTGCTATGGGTTACAGACTAAAATTGAATGAATGCACGCTCGGAACGCTTGACGGAACGGGAGGATGAAGTCACACTTTTAAACGTCGTACGTGTAGGCGTTCATCTATATAATAATATAAAAGGAGAAGCTGACTGGCTGACTGACTGATTTTTGAAATTTTGCACAGGGGTTCCTTTTATAACGTAGGGGAGCACTAAGAAAGGATTTTTGAAAATTCACCCCCTAAGGGGGTAAAATGGGGGTGTAAACTTAGTATGAAACTTTGCCGTTTTTGAAGTTAATGAATGTCTAAATCCACGCGAGCGAAGCTGCGGGCGTCCACTTGTCCATTTATAAGAGGTTATCATGTCAAAAACTCGAGAGAGAATGTATATGTGGATCTATACTCAAATAAATAAATAAATAAATATCTTGGACATACTCACACACGGCCATCTGACCCCAAAATAAGCGCGAGCCTGTGATATGGGTGTCAGAGACTGATATACATACATACATAGATATTTTAAAATACATACTTAAATAGATAATATTGACATCCAGACACAGAACAAATACAAGTGTTCGTCACACGAATATTTGTCCTGAGTGGGATTCGAACCCTCGACCTTTGGCGCAACAGACAGGGTCACTACCGATTGCGCCAACGGGCCTGTCAAATATACTATATATACTATAAATAAAAATTATATCCTTGCTAAGAAATACGAGTTGCATTAAAAGTTTACCCGGTGAAATACTTTACGGCATTGATGAAGGAAATTAAGATTGCAGGGAACTGGTAAGGAGATAAACATCTTCTGTGAGTTTAAACAGCAAATTCCGTTCAAGTAAGCAAAAGTGGAACAAAACTATTCGTTTATCCGAGGCAACCAAAGTTTCCTGGGCACTTGGCGTAAGTTACTAGCGCTCTAATGTTGTTTTATAGACATTACACAAACGAGCATACAGAACCCTTTCGCTGTGACAGACTTAGAACACTTGTGGAAAAGTGTAACACAAAACATGATGGATGGATAACACTTCCACTGAAGCTATCGAGCTGAAATTCGGCACACATATTTGGTTCCGATGACAATGCACGAAAATAAAAAAATAATTATAATATTATTAACTGTTCTTTTTACGCTGTCCATTTAAGAATGTTACATGCGCCTTTAACTGAGATAACACTTCGTTTGTGTTACACATGTTATTGCATCTATAAGTGTAAGTACACATTGTTAGTGCATTAAATTAATAAATATATAAGTTAACGAGGTCTCCAGTTCGCTCATCGCTTATGTTTAAATGGAGATTTATTATTCTCCAAAGCGTTTTAAACGGGAAGTTTGTTTGTCGGCCGGCGCAGTAAAGTCTAGGCTTAGCGTTTCATTGAAAACGTTGTATTGGACAAACTATTTTTATGTCTTTAGGGGATCAACCCTAAATGCAGTAGGTACCTCATCAATTAGCCCTAATAATACCTTGATATTCGCAAGGACAAAGCTTGGACAAGCCAACAGTTACTCAGTGACCATTGAAAACGCCTCTCACTCTTTAGGTGTTCAAATCGAAGAGACACGCAACTTCTATGTTTCATAATTAAATGAATTAAATGTAACTTCATCATTTATACTTTATCCATCCATCAGCTTTTTTGGGTCCAATGCTGGACATAGGCCACCCTCAATCATCGTCACCCCTCCCGATCCTCCGTAATTTATACTCACGTGACAGTCGAAGTAGCCAAATATTCGATAAGGATTCGATATAGCCAATACATAGGTTAATAATATTACAGTCACGCAGAAACTTCAGATATCCAGGAAATCTCTCCTCGATTTAAAATTCTTATCAAGTCATATGTAGGAATATCAAATGTTCCTATGCGCCATAGTGTTCGATCATAAGTTATTTCCAATTCCATCTATCTAATCCGTCATTTATATTCTATACTATCTATATTAATATTATAAAGAGGAAACATTTGTTTCTAATGTTTTCACACAAAAACTACTGGACCGATTTCAAAAATTCTTTCATCATTAGAAATCTGCATCTTCTCTGAGTGACATAGGCTATATAATATTATTAGGTGTAAACGAAACTATTGTTATGTTTAATTCCACGCGAGCGAAGCTGCGGGCGTCCACTAGTGTATAATAAAACTGAAGAGTTAACTGTACATGGAATAATTTTTCAAAATTTCAATTCAGGGGCATTTCTAATGAATAGTTAGAACTCAAAATGTTACTTTAGTTTTTTCAACTTTTGTTCCCGAAATATATTGAGGTTCCCTAGGGATACGGATTGAAAGTCTGTATGGATTATTTGTTAAATCTTGTCCGATTCATTTTAAATTTGCAACAAACGCTCAATACAAGGTTTTTTATTTTAATAAAAAATATATAAAAGAAAAAAAGGCAAATGAATTTAGAATTAGCCTTCGTTTAGTTTGTCGTGTAGTTTGAATAAGTTTTAATTTTGAAGTAGTTCAATGAGTGTTCAATTTAAATATGTATATTGTTTTAGATAACATTATTAAAATTAAATGAAAAATTTAAAGGAACAAAAGTCCTATTAAAATTTAGACGAATCATTCCAACCAGTCCGATTCACGCTTAGCCACTTGATTTTAGAACACCGAAACACAAACCGTAAAACAAACGGCATATTCACTTTTTAAATCAAATAAAATATTTTTCTCGCGCCAAACCATTTCGCGATTTTTGTCCATTTTTCTAGACACGCTCCGTCGATTTCGTGGTACTGCGTACTGACACGCGAGATAGCAACTTTTTAGTTTACAGTCAATATATTTGCGGGTTTATTCGTTGAAATATTTTGACTTTAAAATATTTCTAGTTAATTTTATTTACTATGCGGACATCTATTGTTATAAAGTTAGTTTTAATTTACTTTGCAACAACTCGTGATTAAGGCGTAAGATGATGTAAATTCAATTGCATATGCTTCCTCCTACATAAGAATGCATGCACATATAACAATGAAAATATACACCAACACACGCAATATCACCAAAACGTGTTTCGTGCCCAAACGGAACATCCTCACGGTAATTTAACTACCACGGTTTGGGTCTTACCCTGAGGATGAGGATGAAAAGGAGAATAAAACTAACTTTTATTAAAAAATTTGTTATTTGGATTGACAAATTTTACCTTTTAAGTGATGAGAATGACAATTAAATTTTATTTTCAGTAATTTAGTACATCGTTTTACCTCTTAAATGATAGGCCACATCCTAACTCTCATTGCTACCTCCACAAATATTAATCAAGATAGAACGGCAATCACATTATTATTTTGATACATGCGATGCGTGTCACTTTTTTCGTCAGCCCCGCCCAAGTCCCGCCTACTATGTGACGTCACACTAGTAATTAGTGAGGTGACACACTCGTTTTAGTTGTAACCAATTCTATCGATAACGTGACGTATTGATAACGTAACGTACTGTTACAAGTATCGACGCGCACTGACCAAACTTGCGAGATATCTTGCAGTATATTGCAAGATTTCGTCACGGGGTATACGCACAGTTCACCGTTCTATCATGATTTATTTATGTACCTCATACGATTGTCTGCCGCTTGACATTGAAAAGCTGAATTGATTTCTCAAAACTATTTTAGGAAAGTGATTAGACTAAATATTGAACCTCCTTGTCCCCCTTTTACTTTTACTAACTGTTACCTCCTGACTAGACTGTGTAGGTTGAGTAATTACTTACACAACTACAGGTACAGAAAATAGAGAAAAGCCAGTAATGAATTCTGTAATTATTTAGAGGAGACGTCTGGGCACTGCCCTACAGTAACCTTTCACACGTAACATAAAATCACGCCTGTAATTACCCTGTGGGGGTAGGCAGATGTATATGATACCCACGTTTCACCAGTTATGTATAAATCCGATGTTATAGGTGGTGAGCCTATTGCAACACCGGGCCCGAATCCAAACTCCGGGCTACAAGGAATTTCAAGTTATTTAAACCCAATTGTAGTGTTTGTGGTGTCCATTGGGTAAATAAAACACGCCTTTGATCACTCAATAGGTGAAGTAGGCAATGCGTCCGGCGCAAGTCCGAACTTGCTCACAGCTAGCGCGTGACTCCCGGTGCCGCATTTGCTACACCAATGACTCTTTACTCGACCCGGGGGTCGAACCCAGCACCTCTAGCTTGCGACCAGTACACCAACAAGGCAGTCTTCTACCTCACACACATCTATAACTCACCTTTTTTCGACAGCTAAAAATCATTACCAAATTATAGAGATACTATTTATGAATTATCTACCTAACGTACAAAAGAGTACTGAGAAATACGGAGTTAATCTTCTTACACATAACTTTAAGCGTAAGTAAGAATACTTCAATCGCTGTGGAGTCAAATAAGATACCGTTTCCATTTAGTTCCAACGTCAAAGTTAAGACAAAGTGCTTGGAAATTGGAAACAACTTTCCACCCGTACATCTACGATAGCTCCCAGATTTCGGAGTCAAGTTTACAGTTGTAATTACTGGATAATATGGATTTAATATACCTACAGAGACAGGACTTTCTACATTGTTGAGTTCAAATGTAATACTTTGCAAAGTCATTAATAATACGCACAAGAAATTCATTCGTCGGTGACTTTGAACGACAATGTGATCAAACACATTTTAATTAAAAGGTTGCAAAATGAAACTCCGTGGCGCGATGTACAGGACTGACTGCCGAACTGCCGTTCCACGGTTCAAATCCCAACCACGCAGATATTTTTTTCGCAGATCAACATTTCACACACCTAAATCTAAAGGGCGAACTCAAAAATCTCATTCGCTGCGACCTGTAGATGTCCCACTGCTAGGCACGGGTCTCCCCCACTGAGTATGCTGCGGGAGGTCTAGAGCATACTCCACCACGCTGCTCCAATGCGGATTGGTAGAGGGGATAGTGGCCAACCCAGTGTCGAGAAGGTCTTCGACAAGGCTTAACGACTGTTTCCACAATTGAAAACAACCAGGACCAACGGCTTTACATGCCCTCCGTAGCACGGTAGCGTCCATGAAATTTTGCCACTAGCGGTCGGATGGGTGACCGTGACAAACCGACCGCGCCCGTCTTTGCTTAACTATTTCGATCACATTGAATCGACTATTCGATCACAACTATTTCGATCACATTTGGGCTATGGACGCTACACTGTTTTACTACGCTTTTTTTTATCGACTCATGGCTTACTACCACCATGCGTTTCCCACCTTACGCAAGATAAGCTGTTTACAGCGTTCTAGTAGGTACTATCTTACTACAACGCCGCGGCCATAGATAGATACACGGACTTTAATAGACTAAAAACTTTAGCTGAATACCAGTTAATCGCTATCAGCTTAATCTATGCCTCAGCCCTAACGCAGTCAGTCGCCGTTTCCAAACATTTGACGAATAGCCTTTGGGGGCTCGTCTGAACATTTTATCGAAAGAACTTCACGACGCCATATTGAAATTTCTCACGGGAACAACCTTCAAGTACTATTCTTTTGCAAATTGTACGCGCCGTCAACATTTGGAGTTATGCTACAGATGGCAGAATATAATGGATATTTGTATCTCAACTTGTAAATATTTCTCCACCAATCCACCTTGGAGCAGCGTGGTGGAGTATGCTTTGAACCTTGAGTGAGGGAGACCTGTGCCCAGCTGTGGGACGTCTATGGGTTGCAGCTATCTCAAATTGATGAGTCATTTATCACATGTAATCCTTATTTTTTTTCCTTAATCTTCAATCTCAACTGAACAGAAAATTGGCTAGTGTAATAATGTTTGTTTTAAAAGATCTAACTATTAACTCCAAAAAATATTTTTGTAAGAATTTTCGTGGGATTATTGTCACCCACTAAAACCCTAACTTTTATGTATAGAACCGATTTTATCCGACTATGTGAACTAGCAAACAGCCCGAAAGTTCGTAGGCTGCATCAGCCAGTTGCTTGGAATGTACCTTATCGTACCTTATCTTATGTATGTAATGTATTATGCTTTGAACGAATCTAAGTCGCGACAAAAAAAATTCTTCAAAGTAGTATAGTCAACTGACTGGACTAACCATCCCAGTACATTTTTGAGTCTTGTTAGTCAGTCGCATTGACAGGCCCGTTGGCGCAATCGGAAGTGACCCTGTCTGTTGCGCCAAAGGTCGTGGGTTCGAATCCCACTCAGGACAAATATTCGTGTGACGAATACTTGTATTTGTTCTGTGTCTGGATGTCAATATTATCTATTTAAGTATGTATTTAAAAATATCTATGTATGTATATCAGTCTCTGACACCCATAACACAGGCTCGCGCCTACTTTGGGGTCAGATGGCCGTGTGTGAAAATGTCCAAGATATTTATTTATTTTTATTTATTATCTGTCATGGGTGGCAGCGGATGAGTGGTGCTGCAAGCTCGTTTGCTATCTCATATCAATAAAAAAATATAGATTTAAGATATGTCACCTACTGTAACGGTGCAGGAAACTATCGTGAGGAAACCTGCAAGCCTGAGAGTTCTTCACAATGTTCTCGAAGATTGTGGCCTAAGCCTTCCCACGCGTGCCCGGCTGTGCACAGAAAGGGTTGTGGTAGTGGTGGAAGAATCATAAAATCATCGGTTACCTACATAAAATGTGGTGGAAGAATCATAATATCCCTTACCTACCTAAAATATAGCCTACCTCTTATCCGAATTAAAATTCGTTCTTAGTTGATGATAACGAGGTTAGTGGTTTATTTTTATAAACGAGTCTATTTATAATATAAAATATTATAAGCATTAAAATGATTCAACTCCATTCATCAGGCGAAGGCTTTTCGGTAAACCGCGTGACCGCAGGGCGGCGAGCGCCTTTGTTGCGAGGCTCACTGCGAATACTAATAAGCTCTGAACGGAGTGAATCTGTAAAGCTTTTAGTTTAAGCATAGAGAGTAAAGCTTTAGTTTTTGGTAATAAATAAATTTATTAATCGCCAATTTTTATGTGACGAAATTACATTAACGAATCTTTTTGGTTACAATTAGTGTAAATTTGTGTAAATTCTAACATAGCATAACTTCACACCTATTTTCACCCGGAAGGAGTAAGCAGAGGCGTATAATACATCCACTTCCACCGGATCATCCATCCATCCATCCATCAGCCTTTTGGGGTCCACTGCTGGACCTGCGCCCTCTGAATCCAACGGTTTCCCCCTGTCTTCTTCAGGTCGTCAGTCCACCTCATCGGAGGGTGGCCAATACTTCGTTTTCCGAGACGCGATCTCCACTCGAGGACTTATGCTAAGCAATTTTATTCTTTTTTTTACATTTAATTTGAATTTTTCCTTCTTATTTTTTGCTGCCTTATGTCCAATTTACTACGTAGGACTCACTGAAAATCAGTGCTGTTTTTCAGCTTATACGCTGAGTGAGATCCTTTTTGTGCAAACTGCTGCAGCACAAAATGCTGTTACTATGTTATAAATTGCAATAATACATAGATTGTTTTGTTTATTTATTTATTTATTTAACCTTTATTGAGTCAAAAAGACTACAAAGGGCGGACATAATGCCTAACGGCATTCTCTACCAGTCAACCCTTGGCGATGGTGAGAAGATGAGGCAGGTTTATAAATTAAAAGTAAAAAACGGAAAAAAACTATTAATTTTATAAAATATATATACATAATAAATATACACGTAATCTAACATATAACATAAAATACATACATACAAAATATACATAGAATACATAAATAGTATACATATACATATATATACAGGGCCATTGGCAACTCGACGTACTCCCGCTAGGAGGTGATAGGGGCGACTATTTGTGACAATTTTAACCCCCATATGCATCATGCAAAAGCGAACCATTTTCGAGGTTGTTTTGTTCTATTTGTATTCATGGGTTTAAGTAAATTTTGTCTTTTGTATTACTCTATTTCTCTTGTATATACAGAATATAACTGTATGATTTTATGTGACTCATTTTTTTATAATATAGACGGGCATACACATACGGGCCACCTGATGGTAAGAGGTCATCGTGGTCTATAGACGCGTGCGACACCAGGGGTGTCACAGGTACGTTTCTTAATCAGGTACGGTCTTTGTTCTGTTGTGATTTGTATAATAATTCATTAATTCATAAGATTATCCACATCGATCGATTGGTGGGATCTCAAGCCGTACAACCACGAGCCCTTCTAGATATCCATCATTACCAATCAATAACTAATTTGGTACACGCGTACAAAAACCTTTGAACTCTAGCACCCGAAGCCAAGTTTCCTCACTTGATGTACTCGTACTTAGATGGAATACTAATCAGCACTAAACCGACCAATCTGCGAGCCACTTGCTGTTTACGTGAGCTGAAAGTCGAGCTCACCGGCTCGCCGCAGCTGCTCTGAACTCTTTTATTTCATTGAGAACAAACTAATTGTATAATAATATACAGTTGTTAATAAAATTATTTTACAGAAATGGTACAATGACGAAAAGATAAAATTGAAGTTTATTTGTAAATACAACATTCCATACAAGACAGATTAAAAAAATATTTTTTTTTTTTTTAAAACAGCTTTTTAAAACTTTTTTTTATTTTCATGCATTGTCATCGGAACCAAATACGTGTGCCAAATTTCAGCTCGATAGCTTTAGTGGAAGTGGGTGAAATATTGATTGCAAGATTCCAGGACATACTTACATGAATACATACGAGTGAAGTTAAATAAAAGCTTTTAAAAAGGACTTAATGAATAAAATACTGCAGCGACTGCAGTTGAGTCATCAAGCAGAATCTGTTTAAAATTGTATATATCTTTAGAGGTGCCAATAAAGTTAAATAAATTAATAAATAAATAAATAAAAACTAACTTGATTAAATTAAAATACTAAATTACAATTTTGCAATAATAAAATAATAATTCGTTTAGTAATATTAATTTAGTCACTCAGTCAAGATGCAGCTTTATAATGGAGAAAGAATTTTCGAAATCGGTCCAGAAGTTTTTGTGTGAAAACATTACAAACAAATGTTTCCTCTTTATAATATTAGTATATAAAAATGGGTGTACGTTACGTAATATTACTTAAACATTTTCTATCGATTTTATATATACGTAAGGATGCATCTGTTTTCATCTCAACGAAACCAAACTCCCTTTTTTCCCAACGGAATCTCAAAAAGGGTTTGCTTGTAGTGTACTATCGCTTTTTCAGTTGAATGCGGCGATATGAATCAATATTTCACCCACTTCCACTGAAGCTATCGAGCTGAAATTTAGCACACATATTTGGTTCCGATGACAATGCACGAAAATAAATTAAAAAAAAAAGTCATAAAAAGCTTTTTTTTTTAAATCTTTTTTAATAATTCAACTTATTTATACTTCTGCCATTGAATTTATAAGTACCTACGAAAAGAGCTAAGAATTGCACAAAAAACAGCCACTAAGCGTCCCAGCCACTACTTCAAAATTATTTTTGTAACCGATCAAGATTTTAGCTATTATACCCGCCAGTGCTTTGATAGAATGAAGTTTGGAAACCATAGACAACCGCTGAATCTGGCGGGTGAATTAGCGAAACCGGGCGAAGCTCGACTTCAATCGCTATTATAGGTTTTACCGGTTTTTGTGGATTCCGTTCCGACCATTCGTGCCGTGTCTCGCGAACAAAAACGATTTGTTTAAAGAATGCACCCCGTCTTTGTTGTTGATTTAATTGAATTGCATTACTTTAATGGATTCTTGCTACCTATTGATATTGATCAATACTAGGTATTATTGATCCACTAGTGAATATAGTTCTCTTGAAATGAGACGGGTAAGGTACCATGGAAATGAAAACCGTCTGGCCAGGCACAGTGACGGCCCGGAAATATTATCGTACCTGTACTGTGGTGTAGACACGGAAATGTAAAGAACAAGATTAATTTTCTGTAAATTGCCATTATTTGACACCCCCTTGATTTTTTAAAAGATCGTAATTGTTCGACCGAGCTAAGCAACGCCGAGTGCGGTCGGTACCTATGTAGATAAATTGTGACCGTACCTACGAGTATATATACAATGACTAGTGGACGCCCGCAACTTCGCTCGCGTTGAATTAGACATAACAATAGTTTCATTTACACCTAGTAATATTTTATAGCCTATGTCATTCAGTGAAGATGCAGCTTTCTAATGGTGAAAGAATTTTAGAAATCGGTTTAGTCGATCGCCCCTCGAACCCCACTCGATTCACCTGTGTCCGTATTCGATAAACGACTGCAAGGAAGACTACTTATTAGGCTGTGGCACAGCAAAGTCCTCTGTCAACTTTATAGTATTAACAAAACAATGGACGGGTGTAATCAAGAATAAAAAAGTGTTTTACTTCGACAGTCGCGGGGGTGTTAAAGCGCTCGGCTTGCTTCGAACAAAACGCGGAAAACTCTTTGTTCTAAAGTGAAATTCAAAAGACTAGCTCTTTTTGTTTATTATATTACCCATTTGTGTTTGTGTTTCACGAGCGGCGAGCGGCAAGCGGCGATATCTTATCCATCCTATCAGCTGTTTTATTTTATTCAACACCGTTTTTAAATCATTCGTTTCGCAGACGAACAACAACAACCGAGTGCCACTGAATCATGATAGGTTTGACTTTAACTGTTGGGCAAGGGTCTCCTCTCAGAACAGGAGCGACTAGGCCTTAGTCCACCACGCTTGCCAAGTGCGGATTGGCAGACTTCACATGCCTTCGAGAACATTATGATAAAATCTCAGGCATGCAGGTTTCCTCACGATGTGTTCTTCACCGTTACAGCAAGTGACATATAATTTATTAAATCGCACATAACTCAGAAAAGTCATTGGTGCGTGCCGCTGGGGTTTGAACCCAGACCGCTCGAGTGAGAGGCGAGTTCGATAGCCACTGGGCAGTCACCGCTTTATATTTACTATCCACTAACCATAACTTTATCCGCTTTATACGGACCGGCATGAAAGTCTAGCTGAGACATTGAAGGCGCAGAAGTCGAAATTAAGGTATCGTCTTGCGCGGGGAAAGTAGGTTGTCAGTTGTAAGCGCTGATTGGTTTACCAGCCTTATTATGTCCATTATTATGCATTATTTAATCCTCTGGACTATCATTCAAAGCTAAACATTCGTGCCGTGAGCTGTACCTAAGCTGTACTCGCGGCTCCGCCAGTATTAAATCGTTTTCTGTGCGGAACTTAAAACTACCTTTAAGAATTGGCTTGAAATATTAAAAGGGATGCCTTTTTCGAGTGCAAGCTACTCCAATGGTTAGTACCTACTAGTCAAGGGCTATTGTTCTACACGGAAAACGATTTAATGCGGGCGGAGCGATTTAAAGATTTATTTATAATCGCTTATCGCTTATTCTCTTACAGTAGTCAATTCGCGGGGAAGGAATAGTTATAAGGACGGACGCGAAATAATGTAAAAAGTAACGCCCTTTTTAAGCGTCGCTGCGTTGTTATGAAGTTTTAAGAGTCTTCTGTGTCGCATCCCCTTTACTAACCCTTTATATATTTCCAGCACAAAATCATTTACATCATGATTTTGTTTGAAGGACGGGAAAAAATTATACGGTCTTAAGTGTAACAACTTTTTTTAAGTGTTTACTGGTAATGTAGTGTAGTTTTATACACATAACTTGTGTAAAGTTTTTTTTAGAAATGTTCTTGGATTTCCATCGGTACAATCTCATTAATAGAGGAAAGTAACCAAATATGGAATATTACCCCAAATACAGAATCTAACCTGTATTGCGGTAGAACATAATAAATATGACAAAATTCCATATTATGTACTATTTGGTTACTTTTCTGTATTATAAGTAGGAAAACATATGAACCATAATGCATAGAATGCGTTCAAGAATGAAAGCCCATATTAATGAAAATTAAAATGAAAGTTTGTTATGATAGTAATATTGATCGTGTACGATCAACGAAAACAAAATCTTAGTTTCTAATTATAAGTCAGCATAGCATAAGAAATAAATAAATAATTAATTAGCTAAATTTTAATATTAGGTATTATACAATATACAATTAATAAATCAAACTTAACTTTGCACCTATGATTTTGGAAACGGATCAGCCGACCAAAGTTTTGTTTAGCATCTAAAACAGGCCTTAAATATAAATATACGAGTACCTTTAGCAAATTCTTAACTTAAATGAACTCAATGAACTACAAACTCGAAAGCTACTTACTGAAAGTGCGTTCACAGCCTTAAAGTTTTGTTTGTATTTAAATACGACTCCCACATACCGCCTGCTCTCGTGCTGATATCAAATATGAGCCATTCCAACACCATATGACTTTTAACTATCCTTTTTAAGCGTATGCATTTAAATCGGACATTTGTACAAAATCAATATTCATTTAATGAAATTAATTTCGGCAACGATCCGAATGGACACGAACAATAATCGTAAAAGATAATAATCACCGATAACCGCTATAAAATGGCCACGGCAATATGGCGGCGCATTTATTGGCGGAAAATGAGACATGAGGTCTGTTTTGTCTATTGTTTTTTCGGTTTGTGTTGTTTCGGCCATCCAATTTCTTTTTATTATTGTGGATTATTTTACCACAAAGCTTAGATAATTAAGTATGGATTCTATGGATGTACTTTACGGGTAAATCCCGAGTAGCCGGTAACTTGTGGAACTTGTGTTAGGTACTTGTCCCGAGTAACTGAAGATTAACTTGAGAATTGATTGGAAGGACATAGGTACTTAAGGACAGACCTACTGCAGTACAGTAGAATTGATTGAAATGACATACTTAAGGACTGGACCTACTGCAGTACAGTAATATAGGTCTTAACTGCCCAAAGACATACTACTAGTATGTCTTTGGGCAGTTAAGAACCCTTCGAAGTCCCTAGTAACTAGGGACTTCGAAGTTGCATTGGCGCAAGGGAATTTAAATTGTCTATGTAAATATTATGTCTCTTATTCGTCTGTCTGACCGCTTTATTGCCACCCGCCAGATTTACGGCGCGAGACGAGACGAGATGCTATTTTAATACGGCTCTTTGTAATGCACATACGTGTAAGGAAATGGAAAGAAGGTGCTTTATGAGGTAAGTCTGGGGCCGACTATATAAGAACGGTAGGTACCTACCTATTATTAACTGCACAGGGCAGCTGGGTTATAACAAAAATCAATAATTCAGTTATGGAGTACGTAAAAGGACCTGACACAATTTAAAGTTCCAGCGAAACCAGTAATTGGCAATCTTATTTAATCCCCTATTCGCTAGATGGTAAGCATGATTGATTATGATAAAAAGCAGGATTTAAGTTTCCTTTACATTTGAAGGCTGAATACCAACCTTATCAGTCTAGATGGGAATTATCGTGAAACTACGAGTATTTACGCTTTCGCTTTAACTCTACGTTGTAGGCATATTATTTTCTCTGTGACTAAAACTTGTACCATACGTGTAGTATATTATTTTCTCTGCGACTGTTTCTAAAACAATTATGTTTAAACATAGTCTGTCATAGTCGTCATGAACGGCAGCAGATTTGAGGAACTGCATGCTCGTTTTGTAGAAATGTATTGTGACTCTTGTGTTCATTCAATCTAAGCTATGCCTTTCCATAACCTTATGCTCTCCGTGGTCTATATATTCCATAATTGGTTTAGTTCGTCTTCCGGCGCCAGTGCCTCGCAGGAAACTAGATTCAAACGGCTGCAGCTCTGCTTTGAAGTGTGTCGGAAATAATTATGGTTAGTAGTCTTCCTCATCTATTACCAATATTCATTAAGGCTAGGTTGCACCGTCTTTTGTTTAAAACGCAATTTTTGCATTTAAACCTGATACAACGGCGAAATAAAATATCTTGAGGTAAATTGCATATCTGAGAGTTGTCCCAAAGTTGCTCCCGAATGCTAGTGATGTCTGCCAACCCGCACTTGGCCAACGTTGCCTAACCTATCACCATTATGCCAATGAAAATTTGTGTGATTTATTTTTGAAGAATAGATTTCACGTCAATCTCGCAAAGCGAAATCGCATTTAAACATTAAAATGAATATGAAGTACTGTATGTATTTATTCTTCCGTGATCAAAGAATAAATCTGAGTAACAATCTTTATGTACCAAATAAATTCACATCCCGAGATTCGAACTTGGAACCCACAGGTTAGCAATCAAGGTCACTGACCTACGCTACAAGTCTTCATCAAAATTTCCTCCTTTGTCACCAGCATGATACTTGCATCTATTAAGGTTATTATTAGTCCCGGTTGTAATCCAGGAATGTACTACGGATCGCACACGACGCCGCCTGCCATCCGTCTGGATGTCACTGGGAATAAATTTAGCAGCGCGACACATTGACGACGAAAATGACACGCATAATTAATTACCTTTAATATTATAACTGGGTATTTTATTTTGTACTATTAACGTTGCTTACAAGCGGACACAGAAGTGCAGCGGCTCGATCTCGCTCCGTTTTTGTGAGGATCTGGGTTCAAATCAAAGCGGCACGCACAAATAACCATTCCTAATTAAATAACATATTAAGAAACGGCGAAGGAAAAATTCGTGAGGAAACGTTACTTCTCCATAATGTTCCGAACATAGGGTCAAAGAAAGTGTTGTGACGGAAATGTTGCAACAAAAAATCTATTTATCACCGTTGCTACTATCGTAGAGCTACACAGATCATCACAGCAAGAGTAACTTGATTTGTAAATAGCTTCCGTATTACGTGGTCACTCGCAAAAATAAATTCATAGACGGTCTTAACAGTTTCCACATCGGTAATTAAGAAAGCGCCAAAGTTAACATTACCTAGACCCCAATCTGTAGTCGACTATATTCGTCAGCTTGGCCCAACTAGCTGGCCATACCAGCAAGTTGGGCCAATGTGTAAAAGCCAATGCCACTTGCGCTTGCCAAACTCAATGTCCGTGTGTAGCCAGACAATAATAGCTAAGCCCTTGGCGCCGGCTGGTTCATTTTATCCGCAGCATCTAGCGGCGGGATCATGTCTAATTAAGTGCAAAACTATTTCACCTCACTCGAGAATGTAGCCGCTTCGAGGATTTTAATTTAATTAGACTAATTTATGTCACCGAATATTTGTATTGCCGGTCACGGGGTGTTAAATGTTACACATTTTAGTTTTTAGTCCGCATTGGAGCATCGTGGTGGAGTATGCTCTAGATCTCCACAGTTGTGCCCCGTGCCTCTCTTGTACCAATGACTTTTCTGAGTTATTTGGGATTTAAGAAATTAAATGTTACTTGCTAAAGGACACATCGTGATAAAACTTACATGCCTGAGAGTTCATCATAATATTCACAAAGGCTGTCGCTGAAGTCTGCCAATCTGCACTTGGCCAGCTTAGTGGACTAAGGCCTAATCTCTCCCATTCTGAGAAGGCAAGTTATTGCAATAACTGCGGGCGACCCCTACTACCTACTAACTCTCCTAGACATTTTATGTGTCTTGTTCGACGCTTGTCACAGATGTCATGTTACAGGCGGCAGCAGATGAGTGAGTGTTCATCCTGCCAAGCATATAATATTAGGAAATAACTGTAGTTACAAGTACCTAACACTAATAATAATAAGCCTGCAGGGCAGCTTGTGGTGATATAGTTTAAATTTGATTAAATGTTAGTAGCGTTCATTCCATGTGATCAACAGAGTTAAGCCACGACGGGCGCGGTCGGTCTGTGGTTGGGTGTCCGCTAGTGGCAAAAAAAATTATTGGCGCTATCGTCTTTTGGAGGACACGTCAAGACAGCGGTCCCGGTTGTTTTCAAAGGTGAATCGTTAAGCCTTGTTGAAGACCTTCAGGTGACTTGAGAACATTCGATACTGGATTGGCCACTAACCCCTCCACGAATCCGTATTGGATGGTAGAGTATGCTCTTGTCCATTTGTATCCATGTCCATCCAAATAAATAAATATATGGGTAATTATAATAAATAAATAAATATCATGGACATTCTCACACACGGCCGTCTGACCCTATATTAGGTGCGAGCCTGTAATATGGGTGTCAGAGACATTTAAATACATACTTGAATAGATAATATTAACATCCACACACGGAACAAACACAAGTGTTCGTCACACGAATGTTTGTTCTGAGTGGGATTCGAACCACAACAGGCAGGGTCACTACCGATTGCGCCAACGGGCCCGCCATTATAGTTAAATAACAAGTTAATTAGCAACACTGCTACAAATGATCCATGATTCCATGACGTCCTTTTGGAATTCTATAGGGGAACAAATAAATATATCTAGTTCCAGATACCGTGCCATGCACATGACGAGTGTTCGCTACAACCATCAGCTGCAGTAGCAGCGTTGAATAGAAACCGCGGACAATAGACGTGTTGTAATTAATCAATAGTGTTGCTCAAAGTTTTCATGATGATTTATGATGCGTGAAAGATGATTTGTAAAAATGATTTGTAGCTATAAGGTTTAGGTTTAAAGAATTTATTCTCATAAAAAACACAAGTTCCATTTACAATGAGATACAAAGAAAAACATAATAGTTAGTAAGTGTTTGCCTCTAATGCCTTTACATAAAATGTTTACAATGCACTTCTCTAATTTCTTAACATAGTCACTACATGTTGTTTTAATTTCTTATTCTTGTTCTTTTTAAACATAGTTATGCTGTCGCACTTCTTTAAAAGATTAGGTAAATTGTTATAAAGTAGGACTCCATCAAACATTATCGTCTTCTTACCGTAATTAGTTCGTACAGAAGGTATGCAATTAACTATAAATACTTCACAACCCTTTCTTTGTCCCACTACTGGGCACTGGTGTCCTTTCAGAACGGCAGGGATTAGGCCTTAGTCCACGCTGGCCAAGTGCCGATTGACAGACTTCACATGCCTTCGAGAACATTATGAAGAACTCTCAGGCATGCAGGTGTTCCTCACGATATGTCCTTCACCGATAAAGCAAGTAACATTTAATTTCTTAAATCGTGAGCTTTTTTTCGAATGGACTTTTCTTTATGACCATACAGCAATGTATGGTCATAAAGAAATTTTTTCCATATAACAAGATTTTCCATATAATTTTCTACAGACTAATCAAAATGCACATAGTCAGTTTATTATTAATAATCGGTTGAACTAACCAGTCTATTAACGAAGCAGAAAAAGCTTTTTTATTTAAAAAGCTTTTCACCGTCGGAGTCAGATGCGCTGCTAATCTTTAGAACATAATCGAAGTGTACTTTACCGAAACTCTCACCTTTAATAGGTAAATATTGCTTTAAAACTATTATTAAGTAGGTACACGACATAAATGGTACATCAGGTGAGCTCTATATTAGATTCTAGTTGGAGTAGAATTTTTTTTATAAGACAATGAAAACCATGAGCCTCCTATTAATGTTTTCTACTATCATATCCTCACACTGACTCCTACCGGGAAAATCGGGAAATTAAACTAAAAGTATCATAAAATTATAAAACTCTTTGTAGCCAGTAACACCAACAATAATTTAAACATATACTTAACCTAATAAAACTTCGCAATCACACGCAGCGAATGTTGAAAATGAGCTCCGCTGTTTGGGAATTGCTGTCCCCCGTTTCATTAATCTAACGGTCACGAATCGCAAAATAACAGCGTGAAACCGAAATTGTTTCGTGATCCGTACAGCTATTATACCTATGCGAGCTTTATGCTTTAACTAACTACCTACCTACTGCCGTAGGTATAAATTTTTTAAATAATTTGGATTGTTTGGATGCACTTGTACGTAGGCCTGAATAAATTATTAACATTTTACACACATTTACATTTTAAATAATCCACCTAAATTAAACAGGTTGGTATCTAGATATGCAACTGTTACAAAAAATTTACAGTTTTTAATAAATCTTAAAAAAAATTTTACTAAACCATAAAACTGAACTTTTGCGCTTAATTAAATTTTTCATTCCTTAACCGTCTCACTCTTATAAGACTTACCTTCATAAACTTAGACTTACCTTCATGGTAAGTGGTAGAGCCTATAGGGAACCAAATAGGTTTTATATGAAAGCTAATTGGTTCCATATAGAGTTCGCCCGGGGCAGTACCACCGCCCGCCACGGTACCTAGTACCATTTCTGCCGTGTAATAATTGTTTTTAAAGCAATTATGGTCCGGTTGGAAAGGTGTGGTTTCCGGTTACACTTCTTTAGAGGCGACCATCTTAGTCCTCAAGGGTAGCAACACATCTGTGACTGACTTAGAACGAGACTCCTACTAACAAGTACTAACTGGACTATTACTAACACCAACTAACAGGACTAACTATCACTACCAGTCCCTAGTCCTTATACCTACTAACGAACTGACCAAGTAATGTTCTAATTAACTCTCTCAACTAATTGGACTAACCATCCCAGTCCCTAATTGAGTCTTGTTCAAAGTCAGTCACAGTTGTCATGGGCGGCAGCGGATGGGTGGTGCTGCAAGCTCGTTTGCTATCTTTTATCCATAAAAAAAAACTCCTACAAATCTTTGTACGCAAGAGTTGTTACGAAGCGCAGTTTTAGTGTTCTAAGACAGCTCTGTAATGAATGATTATAAATCATAGAACACTTTATTTTCCTAATGAATACTTTACCTTAAATCCAGAAATAAAGCTGAAAACGGAATGTCTCCCGGGAGCCTTACAATGGAGGAATGTAAATCGCTGCTTTATGCGCCTCGTCCGCGATAGCCAATATTTTCAGTTAAACAATAAAATTTTATTTTTTTAAAAAGCTTTTATAACTTTTTTTTTATTTTCGTGCATTGTCATCGGAACCGAATATGTGTGCTGAATTTCAGCTCGATAGCTTCAGTGGAAGTGGGTGAAATATTGATTGCAAGATTTCAGGACATACATACCTACATACATACATACGAGTGAAGTTAAATAAAAGCTTTTAATAACACAACATCGCGCCTGTACCCAAAGAGGTAGGCAGATGTGTGTTGTAGTAAACACAATTTTCACCAATTATCTTTATGTCCCGTGTCCCAACACGGGACTATTTATTTTACCATCAGCACATATGGGTATGTGGTGATGGTAAAATAAATAAGGTTAAACTTATAATAATATGTTAGTAGCGTCCATTCCATGTGATCAACAGAGTTAAGCAACGACGGGCGCGGTCGGTCTGTGGGTAACCGCTAGTTGATTGATTGATTGATTGATTGAGCTACCACCGGGCATTTCAAGTTGGAAAAACCCAACAGTTATGGCCTATCCCGGGGTCGAACCCAGGACCTGTAGCTTAGAAAATACTTTTGCAACCACTACACAAAAAATAACGCTACACACTCCAACCCCCGTTTTAGGCCCAGGCCTACCAGGTGTTACGGGTGGAGGACCCAGTACAAATTATTACATAGACGTCCTACTGCTGGGCATGGGTCTTCCCCACAGACGCAGCTGAGGGAGGTCTAGAGCATACTCCACCACGCTGCTCTAATGCGTGTAGGGGTTAGTGGCCAACCCAGTGTCGAATGTTCTCAAGCCACCCAAAGGTCTTCGACATGGCTTAGCGACTGTTTCCACCGTTGAAAACAACCGGTACCGACGGCTTTACGTGCCCTCCGAAGCACGGTAGCGTTCATGAAATTTTGCCACTCGCGGTCACCCATCCGCAAACCGACCGCGCCCGTTGCTTAACTCTTTCGATCACCTTGAATCGACGTGAGCCATGGGCTATGGAAGCTACAACGAAAATATACCTACTAAACCTGAATTCAGTGGTCTAATGGACGAAGCCATGTATAGATAGAATTTTGCTCTCTCTATACTGTGGCATTTGTCTGTATGTCCGCTTTATTAGTGCACGTCAGATTTACGGCGCTTTGGAAACGAGAAGCTATTTTAAAACAGCATTCGATAGTGCTTCTCGTGTGGTGATGCAGTTTTGTTGTAATAAACTGTTATTTTTGTAATCCGTAAATCTTTTATCTTCATGAAGCCAAGTACCGCGAAGAATTCGTCTTTTTTTTTTAAAAAAACTCACTAACACAGACATTTCATAAGAAATAGGTAGTACCATTGTACCATTTTCTTCCTTTGTATATATTTATGTATTTTATGCAGAAAAGTGTGTATAACAATTATTAAATAAATAAATATTCACATGTGCTTTCCTCTTCGGAAAAATACGGGCGTAATCTATATTCTTCTATACATATAAAAGGAGAAGGTGACTGACTGACTGACTGACTGACTGACTGACTGACTAACTGACATATCAACGCAGGGCCTAAACTGTAAGGGTTAGAAACTTGAAATTTTGCACAGGGGTTCCTTTTCTAACGTAGGGGAGCACTAAGAAAGGATTTTTGAAAATTCACCCCCTAGGGGGGTAAAACGGGGGTGCAAAGTTAGTATGAAACTTTGCCGTTTTTGAAGTTAGTGAATGTCTAATTCCAAGCGAGCGAAGCTGCGGGCGTCCACTAGTCTTCTATATATATAAAAGGAGATGCTGACTGACTGACTGACTGACTGACATATCAACGCAGGGCCTAAACTATAAGGGCTAGAAACTTGAAATTTTGCACAGGGGTTCCTTTTATATCGTAGGGGAGCACTAAGAAAGGATTTTTGAAAATTCACCCCATAAGGGGGTAAAACGGGGTGCAAAGTTAGTCTGAAACTTTGCCGTTTTTGAAGTTAGTGAATGTCTAATTCTACGCGAGCGAAGCTGCGGGCGTCCACTAGTTAATTATGTGTTATAAACTCAAGTGACGTAACAAGTAAAATCAAGGAGTTTAATCTAAATCAAAGTTTCATCAACTACCTGCTAACTAACTGCGCAGCTCAGCTATGTTTGGTAATTGTACAAAACCAACACTTCAAACACAGCCGTTTCTCCTTGACTAAAGCGCGGCATAAATCGCCGATTAAACCCGACCCAAAACAATTACCCGCCAAGCACAAGTTAAAACAGACCTCACGTCACGTTTCGCGCCAAATTTTGGCGGCCATATTGCGGCGGCCATGTTATGTTACACTCCAGTGATTATTGGTGAATAACTAACGGGCACAGCTGTATAATGATTATTGCTTTTGGTGTTTGCACTTAAAGAGTGAATCAGGATTTTCCTGTATTCTATGTTTTTTATAATAGTCTACAATTGGCATGTATAGCTGTACTGTGCATACTTTTATTATGCTATATAATTATTTGTCAGCCGTGTTGGAAACTTTCAGCAGATTAATACTGCGGAATTCTTCGGCAATGGGCCATTATTGGGTAAAAGCTAAAATTTGCTCCATCCATCAGCCTTTAGTAGTCTACTGCAGGATATAGCCGCCCCTTAATCGGTAAAACTTCATCCTTTCCTGTGGCATTTGAATCCAGCGGTTTCAGGCCGACATATCATCAACCAGTAAACCGACTTAACCAAGTGTATCATATTTATTTATTCATTTATATATTTTTTTATTATTATTTATTTATTTTTTCAACTTTATTGACACCTCTAAAGAGATATGCAATGGGCAGACATAATGCCTTATTGCATATCGCACTCAGCTAAACTACTCGTAATAGTTGTAATTTTGTAAGTTTACTTTTAATCTGTGCTTGAGTATTGGGCTTGTCGCCAGCCGTTTTACAGGGTGACCACAGATTATGTAATAAAAGTAATGCTCGGAACGACTCGTATGCATAAAATGTCGTAAACTGCACGAGAATTTTAATAGTCTACGTAAAAGGGCTCTTAAACTATGCTTGGCTAGTGTTGTTTTTGAATTCAAAATATGCCTTTCGCGGTTTAAATTTGGATTAGTAGTTTATTCTGGTTTTACAAGACTACACGATTGGATTAAGACTTAAAAATCTGTAATGTACTGGTTTTGTTTTATCAACCAACGAGCTTTCAAGTTAAACATCCATGTTTGAAAACAAAAATTGAACTAAATAACTAAAACAATGTTTTGAAACAAAAATTGAACTAAATTACTAAAAAATTTAAAAAATATTATTTAATGCCTACCTACTGAACGGAATTCAATGAATTATATTTTTTTATAACGAGTGTATATCTGTAAATTACAAATTAAAATCTTGAAGAAATTCTCCGCAGCTGGGATTTGAACCCACGACCACCGTACTGGGAGCAATCTAACCATTGAGCCACCGCGGTCCAATCCAATCTGTAAAGTCATCTAATACCAAGAATGGGAACCAGGTCTCCAAAATAAACCGTAATTGATTCGGATATCAGACAATAAACAAGAGTTACAAGCCTCGAAATACACCAGCACCGGAGTGTAAGACAAAACCTACTAAACACTGCTACCGTCGTTTGACGTCGTTAAAATAACGTTTGATTAGTGCTGTCCAAGTTAAGAATCGGTTACTAAGTGTATGAGAACTTACGAATCGGTACAAATTGTTTTAATTAAAATTTATTTAATTAGCATTTGCATTT
This sequence comes from Carterocephalus palaemon, assembly GCA_944567765.1. Classification (NCBI taxonomy): domain Eukaryota; kingdom Metazoa; phylum Arthropoda; class Insecta; order Lepidoptera; family Hesperiidae; genus Carterocephalus; species Carterocephalus palaemon. Next base: position 1,648,113 of record OX155655.1, on the reverse strand, counting down.
AAGTTAATTAAGCATTTTTTATAAGTTAAACATAGTAAGTAATGTTTGTGATTATTAAATAACCGAAATGATTTAATTGTTTTGGCTACATATTATTTTTATTATTAAAACAAATTAAACATTAAACAAAATTAAATACTTGTGAATACTAAAAGGACTTTTTTATGAGTAGGTATTTAAGACTTTATTTTTACTTACATTCATGGTCACCATCGTCAATGTTTGTCCAATAAATATTTAGTGCTTATTATTTTGTCGTCATATTTCTATAATGAGACAAAAAATGTTCTGCATATATTATTTGAAATGAGGAAATAAAATATTTTCTAATTTACTGAAATAGTTAGGTAATTTAAATAACGGACGCTGTGTATTAAAATTATTTCATAGCGCGGGACGTACAAATATACACACATAGACAACACTAGAAATACAGAGAACTGTAGAGACAAAGACGATGTAGATTTGTCTTTGCCAAAGGGCCATACATCTGCGCACGCGTCGCTCGACAAGGATTATTTATCACCCACACTTGTCATTCTACGACGTTCCCTTAAATTAGCTTCTTTCCTAGTAAATTCTAAACGTTAAATAGTTTAAAATTATTTGTTTACAAACTAGTGTGAAAAAAGTTTACACAACGGAGAAAACGTTTTGGGTCAACATTTAATTATGTTATGACATATTGATAAATTAATTTTGTATGTAATTATTAAATACTAATATTTCATAAAAACATTTACGTTACGTTTCGCATGAATGAGATGATTTTGAAATTGTAATGGCGGATGACGTATGTAATGTAAAATGTAAGTTTTAAATTACATACGAATCAGTGTATATGTAAAAATCGGCCAAGTGCAAGTCGCATTCGCGCACGAAGGGTTCCGTACAACCATTATCAACAAAAACTGCTTATTAATCATGTCTGTTGTACGGATGCCCCTTAATTTTTTTTTTCTGTCTATACAACAAATAGTAATTATTTGTTGTTATATTGGCAACAGAAATACATCATCTATGAAAATTTCAACTGTCTGACTATCACGGTTCATGAGACACAGCCTGGTGACAGACGGACAAACGGACAGCGGAGCCTTAGTAATAGGATCCCGTTATACCCTTTGGGTACGGAATTCTAAAAATTAACATTGAAATAAAAATTAAAAATAAAATTTACTTAGCAGCGCGAGCAAGTAGATATATAGACACAAAATTAATATTAAAAGAAAGCGTTTCGTTGTGACGACCTCAAAGATAGGCGCGAATTCGTCGCTTTACACATGCCATAGGATGTTTCAATGGGAAGATGACCAGCCGCAATCTTTTCACGATATATCTAAGGTCGATATCACATGAAAAGATGCGTCCAAGCGGCGCAACGGAAATCCGTCTCAAAAGTCATACCCTTATCAGTTTGACGTTAACTGAGCGTTTAAGCCATGTTTAAGCCATGTTTTACTGATCTAAATGGCTCTGCGAGATTTTTTTATTTTATAATTTCCCTTTATATTTTGAACTAGTGGATGCCCGCAGCTTAGCTCGTGTAGAATTAGACCCCTTAACGACGTCTGCCCGCGTTCGGGTTGCCCACTTGACTTCAAAAACGGCAAAGTTTCATACTAACTTTGCACCCCGTTTTACCCCCTTAGGGGAAGAATTTTCAAAAATCCTTTCTTAGTGCTCCCCTACGTTATAATTCAATAAATATTGAAATTATGAATACCTACCTATAACTTATTTACGTTTATACAATTTAATAAAATCTTTTGGCAAATTTCTTAACGCGTTAACTTTAGCACCACAAATTTGTAATGAATCCATAAATGTGTTATCCCCTATGTTTATTTTTGCTTAAGGGTAACATTGTTACAGACTTTGAACGCCATATTTATTTATATATAATCAACATCCATAGTTCTGAAAATGACAATACTTTCATACAACCTTTCATCTCCCTTTTCAACCCTATACAACTCTTTTTTCCAATTAAAAAGTAGCCTATGTCCTTTCTCATGCTCTAGATTATCTGTGTACCAAATTTCATTTAAATCGGTTCAGTAGTTTTGGCGTGCAAGCGAGACAGACAGACCGACAGAGTTACTTTCGCATTTTCTATTTTTATACAAGATAATTTAAAGTTAGAAAAATCTATTTGGATATATTTTACCCGACCCAAGGATCGAACCCAGTATTTACGGCTTAGCTGAATGCTAATTGAATGCTACTTGAATATTAGTGGGATCATTTTATTCATTTCGTTAGTTAGGCAGTTAACCACTGCGAACAGTTAACAATTAATTTCATTCACGGTAAATGGAAATTATTACCAATCTCGATGATAAATTTTATATTAATTAACTGTTTATTGTCGCATATTAATGTTTTCGCTTGAAGTTATTAGTTATTTATTAGGTATTCTATTCGGTTTTATTGGGTGTAACAGGTTCTATGCCGATCATATTTTATTTAATGTTGATAAATAATAATCAAACGAAGAACGAAGGTATGTATATAAAATTATTCATAGCATTTATGATGGAACTAGTGGACGCCCGCAGCTTCGCTCGCGTAGAATTAGACCCAATAGCGACGTCTGCCCGCGTTCGTGTTGCCCGTTCAAAAACGGCAAAGTTTCATACTAACTGTGCACCCCCGTTTTACCCCCATAAGGGATGAATTTTCAAAAAATCTTTTCTTAGTGCTCTCCTACGTTATAAAAGGAACCTTGTACTTTAGGCCCAGCGTTGATATGTCAGTCAGTGAATCAGTCAGTCAGTCAGTCAGTCAGCTTCTCCTTTTATATATATAGATAGATTAATCGTTTTAAAACACATTTTAAGACAAGAAAATCAAGTTAAAACTATAGCTCATAATATATAGTCCCACGACGCGAATAACTTTATTTTTGCTACAGCCGATGTTATCTGTATGTTAATGACGTAGCATCTCGAAAGCTCTTGGAAACTATGCTGCGGTGTTGCTGTTAAGAGCTCGTCGGGTAGAGGACAAACACGATTTTAACATTTTCCCTATGGTAGACTGTCGCAGCTGATTTTTAGGGTTCGGTACCCAAAAGGTAAAATGTCCGTCTGTCCGTCCGTCGGTCCGTCCGTCTGTCACCAGGATATATCTCATAGACCGTGATAGTTAGACAGTAGAAATTATCACAGATGATGCATTTCTATTGCCACTGTAACAACTAATACTAAAAAACAAATTAAATAAAAATTTAAGAGGCGCTCCCATACAAGAGTCCTTGTTTTTTCGTCGTTTTTATACATAATGGTACGTAACCCTTCGTGAGCGAGTCTGACTCGCACTTGGCAGTATTTTATTTATCTGTTTAGTCGTACGAAAACTTAGCAGTAAGGCTAGGTATAGATTTCCGATTTTTCTCTCCGATAACCTAATAAGACTATCGGAAGGCACTCGTGCCATACATACTCGAACGTCCGATCCGACTATCGAATCGTATGTGTATTTAGTATTCAAACAAATGAATGGCACAAGTGCCTTGCGATTGTCTGTTCAGACTATCGGATCCGACTATCGGAGAGAAAAATCGGAAATCTATTCCTAGCCTAAATCGGTCGATTGGGATTCGCACACGTAGGGCTCCGTACTACTGAGCGTACAAAAATAATGACCCTTAACTTGTTACCCTGAAGTAACCAAGTGTCAAATGTTTTCAAGCTAACTGGAGTTTTTTGGCGAGGCTGACGATCCCCCTGAAGAACGGAAGCGTCCGTAAAATAGGTATCTTTCATCCATCCATCTATCATCCTTTTGAAGTCTACTTCTGGCCATAGATCACCCTCAAACGGTAGAAATACGTAGGGGAAAGTCTTAATTTTTCAATGTTTCAAAACTAAAATAATAAAGCAATATGCCCAACACCTTGAAGTCGCTTTATTTTGCCGAAACGAGCTCGTCTGTATGGTAATGACCACAGAGTTAGATACCGCTTTCACTATTACGTTCACTATTACGAAATGACGTTCACAAGAAAAAAAGTGTAGCAATCCAATATTCCGGCTTAAAGGTACCTACACTCTGGTGACTATAAATAAGAGGTCACCAGAGGGTAGCAACGCATCTGTAACTAGTTTCGGTGGAGACTACAACTACCTACAACTAACAAATCAAAATTATCACTATTGACAGTACAAGGAACGTCAAAGTGTTAACATTGCTGCTGCATGTTAGTTTACAAGGTAACTCCAACTACTAACTACTAGTTACATAATATAACCCTAAAATATTGTTTCAATCGCCACACGTAACTAAAATTCAACCCATGACAACTGTGAGAGACTTTGAACAACACTCGTATACCTACTCTGTGGCTTGTTTAAGATATCAAGGCGTATAATTTAATCGTAGATACCTATTATTTGTGAATAAAATAGGTATTATTAAGAAATTATTGAAGTCCCTGCGTTATACTAGAGAAAAACTAGGCTCTTTGTAAAAAGCAGACGACATTCAAGTACGCTTGGAAAGGCCGCTTGCGGTATCTAGCTAATCTAAGTCTGTCTAATGACGAACCGTCTCGAAACACTTGTGAGTTATGGCGCCGCTCAAAGGCGACACTCTACACAGGAATGAAGACCTTTACGTCAATTATACACCAATTTAATTTTCATTTCGCTTAGACACGTCACATTTCACAAAGATAAAGTGTGCGCAAAGATTAAATATTTATTTCGAGATTCAGAGAGGTTCTTTAAATTATTGTTGTAACACACATTGCTAACCGTACTACTAATAACAACGAACAACAGTACTAATTTGTGTTACTAATAGTCCCTCCTAGAGGTTACGGAACCGTCCGTTATTCAGGATCCGGGTATTTCGGTTTTATGGGACGGGATAATAACTTTTTCGACTTCTGCTTATTCAAGGTCAGAGCTAGACTTTGCTTTTGACTTTGATGCAGGTCCGTACACTCCTTAGTCCATAGTAGAAATCAGGGCTTGCGGCAAATTCTGTTATTGTTCAGTGTTTTTCGTAAAACACAACCTGCCAACGACCTCAAAGATCGCCTTTTGAAAGGCCATTTCCAATTTCATACGCGAACGTGTTGAATCACGTCCGAAGCTGACACGGTGTGATGAGGGTCTCGCCACAATCGTGGTTTATTATTAATCGGAGGCCCGTGGCCTTCTGTTAGGACAGAGCATTGGACCACAACTACGAGTGCGTACACTTTGAGGCTGTCGAACTGAAACAAAACATTTGAAGTGAAAGGTCATGATCTTTTTCCAAATTCAGATTCATTTATTTTCATTATAAGGTACTAGTGGACGCCCGCATCTTCGCTCGCGTAGAATTAGACCCATTAACGACGTCTATTACCCGTCTAACGACTTCAAAAACTGCAAAGTTTCATACTAGGTTTGCACCCCCGTTTTACCCCCTTAGGGGATGAATTTTCAAAAATCCTTTCTTAGTGCTCCCCTACGTTATAAAAGGAACCCCTGTGCAAAATTTCAAGTTTCTAACCCTTATAGTTTAGGCCCTGCGTTGATTTGTCAGTCAGTCAGTCAGTCAGTCAGTCAGTCAGTCAGTCAGTCAGTCAGTCAGCTTCTCCTTTTATATACATAGATTAAACCAGCCTTTTTAGTAGTGGAATAATGTCGCAGGCTTCGACAAGGTCGCTTCTAATATATATGCTATTCTATTATATTGTCAGTCAGTCAGTCAGTCAGTCAGTCAGCTTCTCCTTTTATATACATAGATTAAACCAGCCTTTTTAGTAGTGGAATAATGTCGCAGGCTTCGACAAGGTCGCTTCTAATATATATGCTATTCTATTATATTGTAATAAGATAAGATTCAACGCTTTTTAGTCACGCTAGGTCTCCAGGTAAATGGTTTCGGGTGATTAAATAAGTTCATACATCACTGTCAGGAAGTCGGCGGCTTTGATGGATTGTTACGTTAAATGTATTTATTCCGAACAGACTTCTGTGGGCAATCGACCGGGAGTGAACTTAAGTTTTGTTTGACGTGCGTCTGCTAGTTTCTTATTTGGTTGAATGATCTTTGAAGCGATAAGAAATTTAGCTTATTCTACCACTCATTCACATGTCTCCAGTCACAGGTAGGCTGGAAGTTACCTTAGTACACAAATCATTATTTAAAGATTGTGTATCTTGCTCATATTCTCATGTGTGTACATACATTAAACTGCTATCAAGCCCAATTCTCAAGTAATAGATGTTTTGTGTCTATTAAACTAATATTCCAATCTATACTAATATTATAAAAGGAATGATAGGATAGGAAAGATTTGTTTGTAATGTTTTCACACAAAAACTACTGGACCGATTTCAAAAATTCTTTCACCATTAGAAAGTTGAATCTTCACTGAGTCACATAGGCATATAATATTATTAGGTGTAAACGAAACTATTGTTATGTCTAATTCCACGCGAACGAAGCTGCGGCGTCCAGGAGTTATTATTTTAAATTAATCTCCCTTTAGTTTCCTCTCAAAAGGTGAAGAATAAGGTCATAGTCCTCCACGCTGGCCAAGTGCGGATTGGCAGACTTCATGCCTTGGAGAACATTATGAAGAACTCTTAGACATGTAGGTTTCCTCTCGATGTGTCCTTCATCATTTAATACCGTTACATCATTTAATTTCTTAAATAGCACATAACTTAGAAAAGTCATTGGTGCGTGCCGCTTGGGTTTGAACCCGGACCGCTCGAGTGAGAGGCGAGTTCGATAGCCACTGGGCTGTCACCGCTATTACATCAGTATTCGCGCTATCAACATCTATAAAACAAGCCACTGTCAAATTTCCCCTAAAAAATAATAAATAAATAAATGTTTCATATTTCCAAATCACATCTTTACTAAATTCAGTATTAATAAAGTATCTTGTTACTTTAACCAAATAATGTAGGTATCACAACACAATGGTATTTTCCGAGAAATCGTAAACCTAATGATAATTCGGATTTAATCTTGTTTGTTTATCTGCCGTCTGAAATTTTATTACTTTACTGGATATTTGGTAGGATGATTAGATTAAGGAAAATGAAAGTACTTTTCAACGGGGCTCAAAGGTTAATGACCTATAATAAACCTCGCTTGATTAAGTTTTCTTATTATGCATGTTTAAAGCTTCGTGATTATTTTAAGGGCTTTCTATCTGTGCTTAATTAGTGATGGATGATGAAAGCCCATAGGCCTCAGGATATTGACAGTCGTAAAAGAAGTACCGACATTTAGTACTCCTTGGTAAAATATATGCGTGAAGACACCGTTGATACCTGAATGGTAGCAACGCATCACAGCAGTTACAGTTTCGAAGATTCGTATTCGCACGGCTCGAAACATTATCAACCTGTCGAAGTGAAGATGTTAAGCCGCAACGGTATCGGTCGGCAATTGGAGGGGTGCTCACTAATGCTATTTTGACTGAAGTAGCATGCATGCTTTAAGCTTTTACAGAAAAAGGGGTACAAGCTACTACGACGTAGAATATCTATTGTAGCTAACCTAAGATAAATATCTATACAACAGACTACCTTACTCTATACGTATAATAGCTGTATCCCATAGACGTCCCACTGCTGGGCACGGTCTCCCCCACAGATGCAGCTTCGGGAGGTCTAGAGCATACTTCACCGAGCTGCTCCAATGCGGATTGGTGGAGGGGTTAGTGGCCAACCCAATGTCGAATTTTAGAGCCACGCAAAGGTCTTCGACAAGGTTTAACGATTGTTTTCATCATTGAAAACAACCGGGACCGACGGCTCAACGTGCCCTCCGAAGCACCAGCTGGTCACCCAGCCGACCGCGCCAGTTGCTTGCTTAACTCTGTCGATCACATTGAATCGACACGAGCCATTGGGCTATGGACGCTAGTCATCACAACCCTTTCTTTGTCCCACTGTTGGGCACGGGTCTCCTCTCAGGAGACGCAAGTAATGAATACATTATGAAACGTATTAAACCTTGGTGCTCCAGGACACGTAATGAAAGGTTAAACTCAATTCGCAGAACTATACATTGTACAAGTCATATCGATGTTATGATTACAGTACGCGACGAGATATTAGGCACAAGGCAGTAAACTGTGACTGTGTCAATAATTAGGAGACAAGAGATGTCGTTTGATATACGACGCCTGGTTCGATTCACGAGAGCAAGCGATTTTGTACTCTACCGCTTGCCAGAAATTCAGCGATCGAACCCTAGAAATTAGATAATATGGTTACGAGCAGAAAGACTGACAATATGTGATGCTACACAGCGTTGTGTTAATGAGAATCCTATTCGGTGACGCCGTAAATATATACAGGGTGTCCCAGAATGAATGGATAATCCTTGAGCCCCGCACAGAACAGCTCTCCAGCGCTTAGAAAAAAATATCAAAAAAAAAAAATTCCAAGTGATACCCAAAATATGATTTTTTTTAGAAAAACATACGTTATTTTAACTTCACTTCACATTCATTTACACAACTGCCACAAATTAATGATATTCTTGGCGTTTTAGGTGTCATTTTATTCCTGATAGACTATACTACTAGAAATACATCAAATAATATAAGTATCTGTGATACTTTTTTTATAAAAAAAATAAGAACTTGAATTTTTAACATGAAATTTGATACCAAAATAATTTTGACATAGTTTGAGAGTGTTTCATGTAAAAAAAAAGTATGAAAACGTAAGTGTCCAGCTATTTTAAAAACATGCGCAGTTAATACAGATTAAATAATGGTATAATACATCATTTTATCTAATACTACTACGAAGTTATTGCTATTGAGATGCAAAACGAGTAAATACGACTAAAATTAAAAAGTTAATGTCTTAATACATTTTAATAATAATAAAACATTTCAGGTGTCGCTGCGACCCATAGACGTCCCACTGCTGGGCACGGGTCTCCCCCACAGACACTGCTGCTGCGGGAGGTCCAGAGCATACTCCACCACGCTGCTCCAATGCGGATTGGTGGAGGGGTTAGTGGCCAACCCAGTGTCGAATGTTCTCAAGCCACCCGAAGGTCTTCGACAAGGCTTAACGACTGTTTCCAGCAAAATTGTAAGCAGGTGGCATATGGGGTGATTCTTAATCATGTCATGGTCATACTGTGCATTTTTCTGTAAAAATTAATTTGAATTTTAAAAGAGTACCGAGAGTTTTTTCCTCCGGCTTTTTTCTCTCTCGGCCTACACTAGGGCATAGGATAAGAATATTGTAAATTCTTCCTAAAGCCGATGACCATATAGATAGTCTATCGTGACTTAGAGCTTAGCTTAGTGGTAGGTAATTATTGTAAATTTATCTTAAGGCAAGTTAGACACCTGTGTAGGATTATCTATTCATTCAATAATCAATAGCTAATCCTTTGCCTTATATAGATCAGTTAGTAGTTTAAGTAGTTTTTAGTTAGGTACCTAGACTTTCGTTAAGCGTGTCTAATCACCTCATAGCGAAATAAATTATTTGACTTTGACTTTGACTTTGACAGCATTGAAAACAACCGGGACCGACGGCTTTACGTGCCCTCCGAAGCACGGTAGCGTCCGTGAAATTTTGCCACTAGCGCTCACCTATCCACAAACCGACCGCGCCCGTCGTTGCTTAACTCTTTCGGTCACATTGAATCAACGCGAGCCATTGGGCTATGGACGCTACATTTCAGGTGTACATTACATCAATCTTTATTCACAACAGGTGTTCAAATTGTCTGCCACCGATTCTAATACACGCTCGACATCTTCTTTTATAGGCTCTACTAAGAAACCGTGCGTAGAGTCGTTCATTTATTTTTGAAGCGGCCTCTTGAACACGGCTGCGTAATTCCTCATTTGAAATTGTTTTCGAGTACACTTCTTCCTTTAGACAGCCCCAGTAAAAAACATCCCGACAGTTTAAATCTGGAGATCGAGGAGGCCACAGAATAGGACCCAAACGACCAATCCATTTGTTTGGATACGTGGCATTTAAATAAGCCCGGACGTTTGTATCATAATATGCAGGGCAGCCATCATTCTGTAACCAATGGGATTCCATTACCTCCTACGAAACAGTCGTTAAGCCTTGTCGAAGACCTTCGGGTGGCTTGAGAACATTCGACACTGGGTTGGCCACTAACCCCTCCACCAATCCGCATTGGAGCAGCGTGGTGGAGTATGCTCTGGACCTCCCGCAGCAGCAGTGTCTGTGGGGGAGACCCGTGCCCAGCAGTGGGACGTCTATGGGTCGCAGCGACACCTGAAATGTTTTATTATTATTAAAATGTATTAAGACATTAACTTTTTAATTTTAGTCGTATTTACTCGTTTTGCATCTCAATAGCAATAACTTCGTAGTAGTATTAGATAAAATGATGTATTATACCATTATTTAATCTGTATTAACTGCGCATGTTTTTAAAATAGCTGGACACTTACGTTTTCATACTTTTTTTTTACATGAAACACTCTCAAACTATGTCAAAATTATTTTGGTATCAAATTTCATGTTAAAAATTCAAGTTCTTATTTTTTTTATAAAAAAAGTATCACAGATACTTATATTATTTGATGTATTTCTAGTAGTATAGTCTATCAGGAATAAAATGACACCAAAAACGCCAAAAATATCATTAATTTGTGGCAGTTGTGTAAATGAATGTGAAGTGAAGCTAAAATAACGTATGTTTTTCTAAAAAAAATCATATTTTGGGTATCACTTGGATTTTTTTTTTTTTGATATTTTTTTCTAAGCGCTGGAGAGCTGTTCTGTGCGGGGCTCAAGGATTATCCATTCATTCTGGGACACCCTGTATATGACCATACAGCAAAACTTCATTTGAAAAAAATATACGTAGAGAATTTCTCGTCCCGTAGATACGAGTATCGAATGATCAAAAAGTGTCTCTCAGGAAAACATTTTCACTTCCACGTGGGCAACATACACCTTGCCATTGAATATCGAACATTTCAGTTCTGTTTACAAGATAAACAAAATTAAAAAACTTTACTCGAATGGAAAATCTCGTGCTCAAAACGATTCACATCGATTTGATGCTCGTATGAACTTGAAAAACCGAGATCCTGTTTATACAAGTGGAAGACTCGTAAGTAGGGAACACCTTGATAAATACTGTTTTTAGAAGGGATATAGCATCCCACTTTAGTTCCGCTCTCCATTTATGTTTAGTTTTTAGTGGGTGAAAATCACCATAGCAATTACCTCAGTACCATTAAAATGTATATCACTCACACTACCTATACAAAATACAAATACTGAGACAGTTGAAATGTATCCCACTCACACTAAAGAAATACTGAGACAGTTGAAACGGTGAAGGAAAACAGCGTCAGCTAACCTGCCAGAGAGTTTGCAATAATTTATGCTATAAGTTTTAGCTGTCGGTCAATCGTTAATAATAAACTGCAAAACAGTCGTAAAATATGTATATTTTTCGGCATATTTTAGTGACACATAATCAATAGCTAACGAATTAAACTAGTTTAAAATAAGCAAAAAGATACCGCTGACTTTTACGCAAACCCCGAGTATTTTTTATTTTTTAACCTTTATTGAGCCAAAAGACTACAAAGAGCGGACAAACTTCCAAACGGCATTTTACAGTCTACCCGTCGTGATGCCGAGTGGAATTTAAGGTTTATAAAATACAAAGATAATAAAAGTACAAAGTACTCGCTTTTGTACTTTTATTATACATACATTTTAATTATTATTATTAATGTTAATATTATCTATTTAAGTATGTATTTAAAGATATCTATGTAAGTATATCATTCTCTGACACCCATATTACAGGCTCGCGTCTACTTTGGGGTCAGATGGCCGTGTGTGAGAATGCCCAAGATATTTATTTATTTCAAGCAACTCCCGTTTTACCCCCTTAGGGGGTGAATTTTCAAAAATCCTTTCTTAGTGCTCCCCTACGTTATAAAAGGAAGCCCTGTGCAAAATTTCAAGTTTCTAACCCTTATAGTTTAGGCCCTGCGTTGATATGTCAGTCAGTCAGTCAGTCAGTCAGTCAGTCAGTCAGTCAGTCAGCTTCTCCTTTTATATATATAGATTATTATTTATTCTTTGGACCACCGCCTATTACTGATGTGATGACTCCGGGTGGTAATTCGGAGCGTAGATACAAGTAAATTGTGTCGGCGGGAACGTGTAGCACTGATTACGGAACAACGATCACGTTTCACTAAGTATTTAGTGTTGCCGATGGAAAATTGAAATCCAAATACACTGACCTAAATGGATAATCGATTTTGATGCGAATTATAGGTGTCGAGTTAATTACGTAGCGGATCCCTATGAAGAAGCTTGCTCTATTACAAAAAAAATATAAAACAAAATAACACATTTTTAAATCCATACTTCCATATCCATCCATATCCATACTAATATTATAAATGTGAAAGTGTGTTTGTTTGTTTGTTTGTCCGGCTTTCACGTCGCAACGAAGCTATTATATGGTATGGTTTTTGAGTGTGGAGATAGTGAGGAGGGTGGACAGTGACGTAGGCTACTTTTTAACGCGGTAAAACATCCTCATGGGAAGATATCGATGTTTTGTTATTTGCTAGATATTTAGTTCCGGATGTTGTTAATAGATGGCGTTGTCATGTATGATAAACAACTCATTGTTAATTCCTTTTGACCACGTGGGCGGAGCCGCGGGTAAAAGCTAGTTCCTCCATAAAAAAAGGTAGTCGGCACAGAGGTGTAGATTTTTCAAATTTTGGTTTTATCATATTATTCATAAAAAAAGCTATTTAAACTATTGATTGTTTTGTCTTCTTTATTCGAACACAATTTGAAATTCGAAAGAAATTGACAAAACAGTTTATAGTTGTTATAGGTTTCTTAATTTGTTATGAATCAGGGGTTCTCCTACAAGTTTTTCGTGAGTGAAAGTTTATGAAACCCTTATTGAATAAAACGAGGTTTCGATATAACCGTTAAAGGTTATATGCTCGAATATAGCTCTAGGAATGAGAATTTACTTTTTCAGAGGGCAGTAAGTAGGGCGTTTGTTACACCGAACTGAAACCTTCACTATACTTTATAATATTTTTTTTAAAAGTCTGTAATTAATTAATGTAAATCCTAAGGCTTCCGAGAGAGTTGGTCCAGTCAGAAAAAGGAGAATGTTCAAAGGAGGAATCCTTTATGAGTTAATATAGATGAAAATGATGACTATAAGTCTAGAGGCTTTTAGTGACAATACGTCATATTATTGTGATCAATAATCCAATTAGTAATTTGTTAGTAAGTGAGCTATTCTGAGTCTGGCTAAAATAAGGAATCAGAGAGCGATTAGCAATTTGAAAGAGAACGTATCTTACAGTGCACTTACCATATTTATTAATTCCAATCACTTTTTTCATCTTTCCTTTTCTTTTGACAAAACTTTCAAACCATTGAAACAAGTTCGTATTTCAGTTCCTCTCATGCGCTGACGCTACTTAACAGTCCCGGATTGGGAACCAAATCTAGTTTTGCTCAACTCGAAACCTGTTGAGTTTGCCAGAACTGCCTGCAGGTATGTTTCGACTTTATGTTCAAACTAGTGGACGCCCGCAGCTTCGCACGCGTGGAATTAGACATTCACTAACTTCAAAAACGGCAAAGTTTCATACTAACTTTGCACCCCCGTTTAACCCTTAGGGGGTGAATTTTCAAAAATCCTTTCTTAGTGCTCCCCTACGTTATACAGGGTGTCCCAGAATGAATGGATAATCCTTGAGCCCCGCACAGAACAGCTCTCCAGCGCTTAGAAAAAAATATCAAAAAAAAAAAAATTCCAAGTGATACCCAAAATATGATTTTTTTTAGAAAAACATACGTTATTTTAGCTTCACTTCACATTAATTTACACAACTGCCACAAATTAATGATATTCTTGGCGTTTTTGGTGTCATTTTATTCCTGATAGACTATACTACTAGAAATACATCAAATAATATAAGTATCTGTGACACTTTTTTTATAAAAAAAATAAGAACTTGAATTTTTAACATGAATTTTGATACCAAAATAATTTTGACATAGTTTGAGAGTGTTTCATGTAAAAAAAAGTATGAAAACGTAAGTGTCCAGCTATTTTAAAAACATGCGCAGTTAATACAGATTAAATAATGGTATAATACATCATTTTATCTAATACTACTACGAAGTTATTGCTATTGAGATGCAAAACGAGTAAATACGACTAAAATTAAAAAGTTAATGTCTTAATACATTTTAATAATAATAAAACATTTCAGGTGTCGCTGCGACCCATAGACTTCCCACTGCTGGGCACGGGTCTCCCCCACAGATACTGCTGCTGCGGGAGGTCCAGAGCATACTCCACCACGCTGCTCCAATGCGGATTGGTGGAGGGGTTAGTGGCCAACCCAGTGTCGAATGTTCTCAAGCCACCCGAAGGTCTTCGACAAGGCTTAACGACTGTTTCCAGCATTGAAAACAACCGGGACCGACGGCTTTACGTGCCCTCCGAAGCACGGTAGCGTCCGTGAAATTTTGCCACTAGCGCTCACCTATCCACAAACCGACCGCGCCCGTCGTTGCTAAACTCTTTCGGTCACATTGAATCGACGCGAGCCATTGGGCTATGGACGCTACATTTCAGGTGTACATTAGAAGAAAGAAAGAAAGAAAGAAACTTTATTTGTAATGCACAAATTGCAACAAAGATAACAAACACAATATAACTAAACTATAACTAACTTACAAAGATAACTTATACCTAAACCTTATCCTTATTGCAGTGAGTGCAACCAAAATGGCCTACACTCAGCATTATGCTGCTGGCTCTGAAAAAGAAACCAGCAGCGCTGATTTACAGTGCAGCCTACGTTGGGGGAGAATAGTCTGGCCAAACGGAAAGCCTACAAAAGTAATACATAGATACAAGTTTTTTTTTTTTAATTTTGTTTATACGAAGTACATGTATACCAAAAATTGTTGTTCACGTAATTATAAAAATAAAAGCTATGATTACGATATAAATATTATATGTAAATGATTGGAAATAGTGTGATAAATATTAAATAAATTAAATTAAAATAATAATAAAAAATAATAATAATAAATAACATTAAATAGAAGGGAAAATTTTGAATACACCGCTATCCCATTGTTATTACATCAATCTTTATTCACAACAGGTGTTCAAATTGTCTGCCACCGATTCTAATACACGCTCGCATCTTCTTTTATAGGCTCTACTAAGAAACCGTGCGTGGAGTCATTCATTTATTTTTGAAGCGGCCTCTTGAACACGGCTGCGTAATTCCTCATTTGAAATTGTTTTCGAGTAAACTTCTTCCTTTAGACAGCCCCAGTAAAAAACATCCCGACAGTTTAAATCTGGAGATCGAGGAGGCCACAGAATATAGGACCCAAACGACCAATCCATTTGTTTGGATACGTGGCATTTAAATAAGCCCGGACGTTTGTACCATAATATGCAGGGCAGCCATCATTCTGTAACCAATGGGATTCCATTACCTCCTACGAAACAGTCGTTAAGCCTTGTTGAAGACCTTCGGGTGGCTTGAGAACATTCGACACTGGGTTGGCCACTAACCCCTCCACCAATCCGCATTGGAGCAGCGTGGTGGAGTATGCTCTGGACCTCCCGCAGCAGCAGTGTCTGTGGGGAGACCTGTGCCCAGCAGTGGGACGTCTATGGGTCGCAGCGACACCTGAAATGTTTTATTATTATTAAAATGTATTAAGACATTAACTTTTTAATTTTAGTCGTATTTACTAGTTTTGCATCTCAATAGCAATAACTTCGTAGTAGTATTAGATAAAATGATGTATTATACCATTATTTAATCTGTATTAACTGCGCATGTTTTTAAAATAGCTGGACACTTACGTTTTCATACTTTTTTTTTACATGAAACACTCTCAAACTATGTCAAAATTATTTTGGTATCAAAATTCATGTTAAAAATTCAAGTTCTTATTTTTTTTATAAAAAAAGTATCACAGATACTTATATTATTTGATGTATTTCTAGTAGTATAGTCTATCAGGAATAAAATGACACCAAAATCGCCAAGAATATCATTAATTTGTGGCAGTTGTGTAAATTAATGTGAAGTGAAGCTAAAATTACGTATGTTTTTCTAAAAAAAATCATATTTTAGGTATCACTTGGAATTTTTTTTTTTGATATTTTTTTCTAAGCGCTGGAGAGCTGTTCTGTGCGGGGCTCAAGGATTATCCATTCATTCTGGGACACCCTGTATACAGGGGTTCCCCCTGTGCAAAATTTCAAGTTTCTAACCCTTATAGTTTAAGCCCTTTTTTTAAATTTTTTGTGTGTGTTCATGAATGGTTTAGATTCACTGGAAAATGTTTTTTAAACACGATTTTACAATTTTTGTATTTTAACCGTTGACGTGAAGTCATTTGCATGAAGTGTTGCGTCACTTTGACATTTCATATGGCAGAACAACGTTTGCGGAGTCAGCTAGTACTTATATATAGGTATGAGTATTTGCTAGACTAATGACTAATCAACCATGTTCTGCAGCATAATGACAGTGTGTGTCAGCACTGCGGAGGCTATGGACAGCATCAGAGGGAAGTCGATGGTGTAGAAGTTGGTGGCGTGGAACCTGACCGGGCGTGACGTCACCAGCGACCGGAAACTCGTCAGGGTTTGCCTCGTAGTTGGGGCTGAGGAGTAGAAAAAGATTAGATTGCAAAGTTATATCAGGCGGTCTACCGCACGGGTATTTCCCAAAGACACAACTGAGCAATGAGCAAGACTAAGACACGAACTTTGGGCGATAAATATCTAGTATGCGCGTGTGGCTCATCCGACTTATGAAAAAATTATGCATACCTACATAATAAAACTCTAACGAGGCCGCGTCTGTACATTGTATAAATCATGAAACAAACTATCAGGGGACGATAAGTAATCAATACAGTTTTTACTATTTGTCTGTCTGTCCCTATGTGCGCGATGGAAACTAAAACTACTCAACCGATTTTAATGAAACTTAGTAAAAACATGCACACAGCCCCTGCCCCTGAGACGGATCAAATATACTGTTCATTCAGGGTGAGGTTTGTATGGAATTTTTTCTCAAACATTTTCATCACATTTGTATCAAAAGAATAATTAGAAAGATTATTATTTAATTTTATAGAATACTTATGCTCTAGACCTCTCGCAGCTGTGACTGTGGAGAGACCCGTGCCCAACAGTGGGACGGATGTCTATGAGTTCTAGCTAGGTAAATGTGCACTCACAGATCTTCTTGTTGACAAGTAAATGATCGATTAAGCTGACGAGTCTCTGTATCTGTGCGTAGGCTTGCTCACACTGGTACGACAAGAAAAATAAAACCCCGGCGCCAACAAGGACTCGCAGTGTGCTTGAAATTGCCGGAAACGCTTTATACCCGTACACAGTTGCCTGTGAACAACAAAGTGGAAAATGACAAAAACCTGTAATAATCATTCCATATTTAATCGATTTTTTGTTGGTCTGTCGGTTTGTCCCTCTTCTTCTCCTGTGCGGACTGATATATCCAAGTAACTTGCCAAAATAGCTCCTAGAATATAACAAATTAGTCACGCATCAATTGAAAATTACTGCACATTCTTAAAACCACAATGATTGGAACGGCTCTGTACTCGGTATATGTTTCCATCTCACATCTTTTTGACATCACATCTTTTTGACTTTTTCACAGCTGAGAAGTCTGAATTTCCTTCTATACCTACTTCGCTTTCACATTTATTATTATTTGTAGGAAGGGGGTGTGGGCAACAATGTCCACAGGCCACTGCAACCTAAAAAGTTCTATTGTAGCTAACCCCCAGAAGTTCAAACCTGATCCCAAAGGCCAATCACTCGGATAAATCCCAGGATGCCTTTGGGGATCCTTCCTTGATTGTACAAGGTGAGACTATGCTTCCGCCTAGTTTGCGACTTCTGTCATGAGTTACTGCAGAGGATATGGATTGGTGATTCCTCCGCCTCACTACAGAATCTACAGGCGCCAGTGCTGGCTCTTCCTATCGTGTGTAAGTGATTATTTAACCTAGAGTGTCTGGACACTTCACTGGTGAAGAGTCTAATTAAAATCCGCAGTTCGGTGTGGATTAGGCTCAACACTTTCTTAGAATAGTTTAGCAAGAAACCAGATATAAGTGCTTTAGACTGCCTTAGGCCTGGCGCACTGAGCCACAGCTCGGTGCTCTCTCTAGGGCTTGTCTTTTTAGGATGCATCGGGTAGCGGTTTTCGTCAGGCAACTAGGCAATTTTTGTATCGCTATATCCATGCGTTAGCACTTGTTTGTTTGTGGGTTTTCAAACTCTTAATTTTACTTACAAAAGAGCCCATTATGATCCTTAAGGATACATTCAATCCAATTATCATATTCATGAATATGACAAAGTATATCCCCAATATCTGTGAAAACATAAACATTAATGTTCACTTTGTCCCTCGTTAGAACATAGGAGCTATGTTTGAAAATTCTGAATTTACCCGGACTCCATACATGGTGTTTATGTAGTCACATTGTTCTAAAATCATCAAATAACACCTGTTGTATTCCATTATCATTAATTTCATACTGAGCGACAGTTTTCTCGGAGCCCAGTCCACTTGCTCTTATAGATTTGCTGCCAGCTAAAATATTTCTTATCGTATGCCCTTCATCTAGAGTATCTTTGAATCTCGGTATAGCGTCGCTTATTAAATTAAATTCTTCAAGCGTATCCCTATAGCTTTAAGCCTAATTACAAATTGAACAATCTGTGCTATCATGTCAGCCAAACTTAAGTGTCTTAGGATAAAATATATGAAGTCTATAATAGAACTAACGATTGTAGCTGCACCAAAGCTGAGATACCATGCAGTTAGGTCAAAAAACCCGTTGATAGCAACGACACCTCCAAGCCAGTATATTAGAATAACTACTCGCTTCCTACTCGTAGTATACTCGTAGTCTCTAAGCCCTATGATTTTATCGATTTTATCATATACACTGAAATATTGCAACGTGCGGTCCTTTCCATATTTATATAAGAAATATACGTCAAGCAAGTACTGAAGGTATCCAAATAAAAAGACAACCCGGAGGGCGTCTTTGAAGGATAATGATATGGTGCTCTGCCAAAGAACAAATTTATAGTACAAATTAAATACATTTATCCCTGTTAATAGGATTATTAGAGACGTCACTTTAGCCGGAGACCAATTGCACGTTAATACTTTTCCGTCTCGATATATGAAATTCAGACCTATTAATTTCAATATGCAACACAACGGCGCAAGGGTATAAAATGCGTCGTGTTTTTCAAAACTACGTACTACGTCAACTTTCATTTTTCAAACTGTCTCGCGTGTTCGTATCGAAGGACCGACTGTATTTGCTAGATTATATTTGTGTCAACACTCCTTTTGATTGGCTTACCTAATAAATAGATTCAATAATTATTTTAACATTGTAATGTTTTCATTCCATCAATGAAATTGCAAATAAATATATTGAGTGTTTCAATTGTTAATAAGTTTCATATTGATAACAGCTTTTTAATCAGATAGAAACTGTGTTCGACAAATCGTATTGTAACTTATAATAATAAAAGATATAACCTTTTTTGTTGGGGTTTTTACATTAATGTTTCTTGAATAAAGCTACAAAGTTGAAAACAATAGAGGACCTACTAACTGTGACACAGGCTCATTTATAGATAGCTTTATTATGAAATTTTAAGTATGTTATTTACGCTCTAGGTATTAAAACTGTACGCATTACGCTCCGGTGTGACCGAGGCCAATAAGAAACAAAAACCCGACGGGGCAAGTTGGAATCGCCACATCGAAATACTTTCAAACACGGAACGTTGGGGGTGCGCTTACTAAAATTTCTTATTACTACTTAAAAAGTTTTGATGGGATCTGGTCGGTCGGTACTGGCCTGTTAAATTATAAAGAAATAAAACAACATTTTCATACTGGCCAACAACAAATTCTCAATGGCTTACTGATTTTTTTTTCTTTTTTAAAAGAATCGGAAAGGATAGCAACGCGTTTTTGTAACAGACCTTAAATAAGACTCATTTCGTCACAGTTCGTCACAGTTTGTATAGATGGACGAGGGCTGCATGCACATTTGTTTGCTACTATATATCCATAAAAAGCGTCCATAGCCCAATGGCTCGGGTCGATTCAATGTGATCGAAAGAGTTAAGCAACGACGGGCGCGGTCGGTTTGTGGATGGGTGACCGCTAGTGGCAAAATTTCATGGACGCTACCGTGCTTCGGAGGGCACGTAAAGCCGTCGGTCCCGGTTGTTTTCAATGTTGGAAACAGTCGTTAAGCCTTGTAGAAGACGTTCGGGTGGCTTGAGAACATTCGACACTGGGTTGGCCACTAACCCCTCCACCAATCCGCATTGGAGCAGCGTGGTGGAGTGTGCTCTAGACCTCCCGCAGCTGCGTCTATGGGGGAGACCCGTGCCCAGCAGTGGGACGTCTATGGGTCGCAGCGATCCATAAAAAATACCTAGCTATTGGTCATCTGATAGAAGAACCAAATACTGAACTATTTCAGTATTCGAGACACGTCTACGCGCCTGCAATTGCCTGGCTATTGTGCGACAAATGGAGAAATTAATGGTTTTCTATTTACACACGTTGCAGCATGAATGTAAGGTCTTGTATAATCACGCTAAGACGAACAAATTAAAAACCGGTGTTACAAAATACCAGAGGCCTCGTGTGTATCGGTTTTGTCTGGTCTCAGGTAATAGGCATGATAACAGATTTTGAAATTGCCTTGTATAATGTAGGTACACATCCAATATTTCAAAAAAAAACATTATTTCAGCAATAAATTGAGTTTTAACGCTAATTATTGCAGTTTTCCTATCTACTTTAAATTTAGCGCGAAAACGCTCATTGGTGTCATGGCGTCCGCATCGATGTCACGCCTGGATATTATAAAAGAAAATGCCGTGGTATTTATATGAGAAGCCCAAGCGGCAAGTGCATTTTTACTCAACCATGACGTCATCCGCTCTGATTGACGTTTCCAGGTGTTTCAGTTAACATGGCCGATTGCTGTATTTTATACTTTTATTTTAATGCAAATCTTATTAATCTCAATGTTCCGCTATAACCATTAATTCTTTATTTTTTTAATACTGTCATCATGCCTATTACTCGTATGTTGTTCGGGAAATCTTAGAGAGGGTTTTGTTTAGGTAATAAATACATAAAATGTGCAGATTTAATTGTTATGGCGTTTTGCGACGGCAAGTTACACAAAAATATTTCGACGAACCAAAATTCAATCAACAACTATATCGATCAAATTAAAAATCTATTAAAAATAAAACAAGTGATACAGTCATTTGTCTGTATCACTGGAACCATGCAATTTTATGGGATAAAACTATTCTTATATAATGGAAGCTTGGCTGCGTCCCACAGCTGGGCTGAGCCCATCTACCCCACGGAAAAATCTGCGACAGGTCTATCTGCGATTCTTCTCCATCTTCAATGCATCATTTCGTTGAGAAGGCAAAGGAGAGGTAACATAAACTAAGCAAATAAACGTTTCTTCTCCATGAACTCCTTGAAACTCTAAGAACTTGAAACGTTCAGTAGGATTCAATTATTATGAGTTAACTGCATTTCGTACGACAGCTATTCATTCAGCGTATTAGTGTTTACGTGTTGAACGCCCGATAAATTGTTTCTGAAGCTAAAACTAATGAGGTTTCCAACTGAATCAAATCGTGTTTACCGGATTTGTACTACAAACGGTACATTTATTCATAGTGACTAATGATTCATGTTGTAATATATGATAGCCTAGTAGTGAAGATTATAGTCTCTTAGTCGAGAAGTCCATAGAGTCCACGACCCCGTGGTGCAGCTGTCTGGCTGCCAAACCAAGAGTGACGGGATCAAATCCCGGGTAGGGCTGATTTCGCAGATAAACATTTTTACTGGGGTCATAGACTTGTGTTGTTTTCCGTGTGTGTAACCCGCAACACAGAGCTAGATACAGACCTACTGCTGGGATGTGACCGCAACACAGAGTTAGACCTACCGCTGGGGTGTGAGTGTTTAAGAATTTATCTATAGGTATAATAAAACTGAAGAGAAACTTTTTCTGTACATTGAATATTTTTTCAAAATTTCAATTCAGGGACATTATAATAACGAGTTAGAATTCAAAAAGTGTTTTTTTTTTAACTTTTTGTTAAATGTCGGATGATTTGTCTGAGTGCATATGGACCAGTGTGCTTTATCTGTGAAGCAAACGTCACGAGGAAACTAGCATGCCTTTGTTTTCGTTTAGTGAGGCTGTTACAAACAATTTACTAACTAGACTATTTCTAACACCAACTAACAGGATTATTTGTCATTAGCAGTCGTTGCCCCAGACATCTAGCGAACAGGCCAATTAATGCTTGTATTAATATCCTCTACTAATTGGACTAACCATCACAGTCCCTGTTTGACTCTTAGAACTTGTCACAGGTCATAAGCAGGACCTTGGTGATGCTGCATGCCCGTTTCTTATATCAGTTATAAAGTAAATCACCAGCAATTCAATCTTCGTACTTCGTTAGCACCGCCACGAACCGTCGAGACTCGAGTGCAGTCACGTGCTTTGGCACTGAGCAGGTCTGGTTAGCGGTTAGGTGCTCTTGATAACGTCTGAAGGGTCAATTAAACGATTCCAGACATAGAGGTGCCTAGGCAGACTGTCTGCTAAAAGTTTTGTCTTAAAGATTCATAATTTTATTGTCTTTTTCATTTAAATATGATACTAATAGTTGAAGTTACCGGCTTACTCACGTGTGATTTAAGACGGAAATAGGCCGACTAGTTGCGATCTATTACGATGGTCATCTTCAGGAGCACGGCGCCTATGAATATAGCCACTCATGAATCGTACAGTAATAAAATAATATGTTTTGCTATCAAATTCAAATTTTCACCTTGAAAAATTCGCTGCTAGTGGAATGGACTGCGGTGGCTCAGTAGGTCAGACTGCCAGGGTAGCCACGACCATCCTATCCTTCCTTTGAATTTTGAATCCTATCTGCGGTGATTTTATATAAGGAATATATTCTACCACGCTTGCCAAGTAAGGTATGGCAGACTTCATATGCCATCGAGAACATTATTAACCCAGTGGCCAAGCCAGGGTTGAATGTTTTCAAGTCACCCAAAGGTCTTCGAATTGGCTTAGATAATAAGATTAATAGATTGTTTTTAAATTTAAAACAACCTGAACCGACGGCTTAACGTTCCCTCCGAAACACAGATGGGCTTATGGAATTTTGTCACGATAGGCTAGCTAACTTATGCCCGGTTTCTGAGGTCCATTTGACGGCAGTTTATCTATTCATTAGCGCTATCGGTTCGATAACTTTTCAAATTGTGTTTCTGAACAACCCAATGTAAGATAAACTCCGTTTATGGTTAGATTAACTTAACTGACGAAATATGGCCGTTTACCGGTTCGTTAACTTTATTTGACGTTTTAATGACAAATTACAAAAACTTTTAAGGTATTATTGCCTAAGTACGTGTTTAAATAGTATTGAATTTTAGTCTAGAAATCCCGGTGAAACATTTTACAGTTATTCGTAGGACATAACAATAGATCAATACGAGTTCTATTATGGACATCGAAATATCGAAATAAATTATTTTACTTTGACTTTTGACTTTGTCAAAAGTGACTGACAATTTCGGTTTTATACATTAGAATTGTAGATATTGTTCACATTTGACTATGATTCACAGATGCTAATAAATACCAAATTACAATATTTGGTAAATAAAACAAGGTGTTACTACATATTGACTATGGAAAAAATATTTCTTACAAATAAGACTATTCCTAGGGTACAAACTACAATGAATATCTATTTTAAACTTGATCTTTTGAAGAGACCCATCTAGTGGCAGTTTAAGGTACTCGTTATCGGATTCATAGTTAATGGAAGGCTCTTCGCGTGTTCAGAAACCCAGTGACAGTTATCCGACATATATCTTACGTTTAACTTTATTGATTCAATAGCTGTTGATAATATAACTGAAGACTTCAGAAACCGGCCATTAGTCGATCACATACAATTCATGCGAGCGTATTACCTACTTCATGAATTCGTATCGTAATTCCATCCGACTCTCTATTTTGTTAAACATTTTAAATTGATATAAACGAACTTACCTGTACGTGAAGTTCGATCAAAATTGCTCTCAAGTTTCGTCCGAAGATAAATTAGCATCATTACAACTTACCGAACGGCGAGTCCGAATGTGCCTGTTGTAATGCTAATATCGAGAACGGAGCTCGAGAGTAATTAAGTACCTAATCCATCTGCGATATATCTACAGCTAAAGTTTACTTTGATTCAAAAAGCACCAAAAGGGGTACGACCTACATACGTTATTTTTCAGGAAAGTTTCTGAAAGGAGGCCCGAATGTCCAAGTTGGAGGAAAGCTTGGGTGTTTCGAGTTTGTAGGTCGATGTAGGATGTAGGTACCTATATACTTTGGGTACCAGCGTCGAGCAGTGAATAAATACTGTATAAAACCTAGTGTTTACGTTTAGTTTTAGTTTAGTTAGTGGCACGGTAGGCGAAGGTGTTTATTAAAAAATCTGTTGTTTTGTATGGCATAACTGTGCAGGCTGTAGTGCTCCGTGTCACCCTTGTCATAAAGGGTACGTTAATTGGCTCGTTACCACACCAGTGCGCAGTAAGCGTCCGTTCTCGCCCGTGGCTAATACGTGACTGTTTACCTCACTCCCGTGTGCTCGAGACAACGTCATGTTTAACAGATTATATATAGATCACATACACTACATCCCTTCCTTATAATAAATTTATTAATCGAGAACATAGTCCACAATAAGATAGCAAACGAGCCCGCAGCACCACCCATCCATTTGTTAATTAAATTTTTTTTTTTTTTTTCAAAGTTCACTAACATTGCAATTGGAGAATTAAATATTTCAATCTTACTTACATATGAAATGCATACTTCTATGTATTTTCTTTCTAAGATGAGTTACCTTCTGGTACTGTATACGTAACCATAATTATTTGTCTAATTAACACAAATTTTCGCTTTCAAACGTAAGATTTAGAAAAATAAACAAAATTTGTTTCGTTTACAACTGACGTTGCTTATACAGGCTGATATGATATTTTAGTTACTTTCACAGTGTAATGTCCTGTGGCATTTTACTCTGGGGTAATGCAGCTGATGCTAATATTATTTTTATTTTGCAGAAGAGGGCTATCCGTTATATATACAAAATGAAAAGTAGAGACTCCCTTAGAGAAAAATTTAAGGAAATAAACATCCTAACCCTTGCATCGCAGTACATCTATGAGAATATTATGTATATTCGTAAAAATAGGCATCAGTTTGTAAGTCGTAGTGACCTAAATGCCTTACGCAATGTAACACTAAGGAACGGCCACAAATTAGCGTTTCCTAAATGCCGGCTTAGTAAGAAAAGTCGTTCCTTCATAGAAATGTCTATTCTAATATTCAATAAAGTCCCGGCTGCGGTTCAGTCTCTGCCTTTACAAAGGTTTAAAAAAACCATCAAACAAACATTATGTCGAAAAGCTTATTATAATATTCAGGAGTATTTGGATGATATAAAGGCATGGGACTGAATTAAACTCTGACAGGCTATCACTATGCTTCTGTATTAATTATACTAAAAATTGTAAGCAGGTGGCATATGGGGTGATTCTTGGCATACACGATTGGCTGTCTCGTGTCTGACTTAATCATGTCATGGTCATACTGTGCATTTTTCTGTAAAAATTAATTTGAATTTTAAAAGAGTACCGAGAGTTTTTTCCTCCGGCTTTTTTCTCTCTCGGCCTACACTAGGGCATAGCATAAGAATATTGTAAATTCTTCCTAAAGCCGATGACCATATAGATAGTCTATCGTGACTTAGAGCTTAGCTTAGTGGTAGGTAATTATTGTAAATTTATCTTAAGGCAAGTTAGACACCTGTGTAGGATTAGCTATTCATTCAATAATCAATAGCTAATCCTTTGCCTTATATAGATCAGTTAGTAGTTTAAGTAGTTTTTAGTTAGGTACCTAGACTTTCGTTAAGCGTGTCTAATCACCTCATAGCGAAATAAATTATTTGACTTTGACTTTGACTTTGATAGCGTGTACGCAAATGGTCTCGCTTATCTTTTTCGCTCTAACATATGAGTATCTATGTTATTTTTCTTTCGCATTGCCAATCTATTAAGTATTATAAACGTATGAAGGACACCAGTTGATCAGATCGTTAGCAACAGTCCAGCTAGCAACCGTCAGCAAGTCGCTTCATGTCAGACACAAACACGACACGCGTTTGGTGCGTTGATGGCGTATTTACCTCTTGTAATATAATAGGTACTGTTTTTTGGATTACGGATATCATATACTACCTCGTATAGTCGCAATTGCAGTCAGTAGGAAGTACTAGGTTTCTAGTTGTGTTTTCACAAAGCCTAAGATTGTATTCGATCTTGTAAACTGGCATGTTACGCCATCCGGATGTCGATACTATATATCCAAGCATGTTTTTAAAACGTCCATACACGCACACGAGACTCTGACACCCATAGCACAGGTCAGTACCCAGTTTAGGGTCCAAGATTTTTATTTATTTATCATTTAATAAAGTATCGCTCTAAAATCCATATGTAGATCTCGTAGATTTATGAAACAACTAGAAATAAATGAGCTAGGTACCTATCTCACGACAAGTAAGTACATTCCTTACTACTACATCCATCCTTCAAAAAGTGTTGGATACTCGGCGTGCCGTTTTCTATCACCATTACAATGGCCCTATCCCGATACATAAGTCACAAAAAGGTATTGAGTAAAGAAAAATATCAGTATCAAATAGACATTATTAGATACGGACATAGGCCTTTCCCAAAATGCAGGCCTCCAAAGCAATGCTTACGGAATGTGTATTAGAATTTATAATAAGATATCCGAACCTATAAAAAACTTGATGATTTTTATTTTTTTTTATTTTTATTGTGACAGCATAATCTAAGTGACCCATTAATTTACCACATTTACATACCACCCAGTGATAAGAGTGAGGGACTACCTTTAATTGTAGCATCAAATTGTGCTACTTTAAGGCATATAAATGATTTATGATTTATAATCAACGCCTCTCCGACCGATCCCGTGCCTTCTGTATCCAGCGGTGTCCCGCAATATCAATATAATATTTTTAGTAGACATCCCGAAGGGAAGAACAAAGAAAATAAAAACATGTTCACACAAGTACCAGCTTCGGCATCATATACACCAAATAAATTAAAATATGGAACGTACTTACAGCAAAGCAGCGTAGTTACCGACACATAGTATAGGTACCGACAACCTTACCCTTCGACGGCTGAGCAACCATACCCTTCGTTGGCCGCGTTTGGCTTTTTATAGACACGGTCGGGTAGTTGACCGCTTAGTGACGGTAGCAGCTAATACGGTCTCTCCTGATGCGCCGTCCTCGGCTGCACCTTGGACTTCTTCAGGAGCATTGGTTACACCACTTTTCTTTAGTAGGTAGGCATTATCCAATTATTTGTAACCACTGGCTGTTGCAGCTGTCACCGTAGCACCGCGACCGCCTAGCGCACCTGTAACACGACGCATCAAATGCGCCCGTCCGACGATGCATCTTGTGTAGACACGGGTATTCCATTACAAGTGCTATATCCGAGCAGCGCAAGCGTCTCCAGGCCCAGCAAAACCTCGCCCTGCGAGAAATCACGGGAGCGGGGCGCTACGTCCGGAACGCGGTGATAGCGCGCGACAGCAGGCTGGACGTGTTATGTATAACCGCGCCGACAATGGGCCACATCCTCACCTAAGGGGGATAACGCCGCTGCACGCGCGCAACCCTGAAGGCCGACCGCTACCTAGAGAGCTGTTGGACCTTCTTCCCCCCGACCATCTAGGGGGAATTCGCGACATACGGCTAGTCGCGTGCGCGACGTACGACTGGCTCTCACGCTCAACAGCGGGGAAGTCACCGACGGGGTTTACCCCTGGAGCAATTTCCCGGATAGAGGGGATCTCCCCTTATTCCGAATTCCCTCAGCGCAGGAGTGCCTACAGCGCCGCGCAAGAGGAGGAAAGGTGACAGACCTGTCTGGTATTCCCACTACGAATCCTGTGCAAAAGGGAAACAACCTGGTGACCATCATCTTTTCCATTGCTTAAATCTTAAAGCAACTGTAGCGTTGTCTCCTTCGAAATCTAGCTTTTCCGGAGCTGGCAATAAGTTTGTAATTTTCGTGGTAGGTAGATATGGGGCGACCTATACTGAAGTAAATCTTGGTAACCACAAGTTTACAGTATATTATTAATTCATCCCCACATCTACATACAGTCAACAAGTATCATAATGCATTTACTGCCTAATACGCAATCACGTACGATTTACAATTTCATGTAGGTTCGCACTACAACACATGATCACATACGATTTTCAATTTCGTGTAGGTTCGCACTACCTAAACACACGATCACGTACGATTTTCAATTTCATGTAGGTTCGCACTACCTAAACACACGATCACGTACGATTTTCAATTTCATGTAGGTTCGCACTACCTAAACACACGATCACGTACGATTTTCAATTTCATGTAGGTTCGCACTACCTAAACACACGATCACGTACGATTTTCAATTTCATGTAGGTTCGCACTACCTAAACACACGATCACGTATGATTTTCAATTTCATGTAGGTTCGCACTACCTAAACACACGATCACGTACGATTTTCAATTTCATGTAGGTTCGCACTACCTAAACACACGATCACGTACAATTTTCAATTTCATGTAGGTTCGCACTACCTAAAGACACAATCACGTACGATTCACAATTTCATGTAGGTTCGCACTACCTAAACACACGATCACGTACGATTTTCAATTTCATGTAGGTTCGCACTACCTAAACACACGATCACGTACGATTTACAATTCATGTAGGTTCGTACTACCTAACACAAGATCACGCACGATTTACAATTTCATGTAGGTTCGTACTACCAGTTACACACGATCACGCACGATTCACAATTCATGTAGGTTCGTACTACCTAACACACGATCACGCACGATTTACAATTTCATGTAGGTTCGTACTACCAGTTACACACGATCACGCACGATTCACAATTCATGTAGGTTCGTACTACCTAAACACACGATCACGTACGATTTTCAATTTCATGTAGGTTCGCACTACCTAAACACACGATCACGTACGATTTTCAATTTCATGTAGGTTCGCACTACCTAAACACACGATCACGTATGATTTTCAATTTCATGTAGGTTCGCACTACCTAAACACACGATCACGTACGATTTTCAATTTCATGTAGGTTCGCACTACCTAAACACACGATCACGTACAATTTTCAATTTCATGTAGGTTCGCACTACCTAAAGACACAATCACGTACGATTCACAATTTCATGTTGGTTCGCACTACCTAAACACACGATCACGTACGATTTTCAATTTCATGTAGGTTCGCACTACCTAAACACACGATCACGTACGATTTACAATTCATGTAGGTTCGTACTACCTAACACAAGATCACGCACGATTTACAATTTCATGTAGGTTCGTACTACCAGTTACACACGATCACGCACGATTCACAATTCATGTAGGTTCGTACTACCTAACACACGATCACGCACGATTTACAATTTCATGTAGGTTCGTACTACCAGTTACACACGATCACGCACGATTCACAATTCATGTAGGTTCGTACTACCTAACACACGATCACGCACGATTTACAATTTCATGTAGGTTCGTACTACCAGTTACACACGAGGTTCGTACTACCTAACACACGATCACGCACGATTTACAATTTCATGTAGGTTCGTACTACCAGTTACACACGATCACGCACGATTCACAATTAATGTAGGTTCGTACTACCTAACACACGATCACGCACGATTTACAATTTCATGTAGGTTCGTACTACCAGTTACACACGATCACGCACGATTCACAATTAATGTAGGTTCGTACTACCTAACACACGATCACGCACGATTTACAATTTCATGTAGGTTCGTACTACCAGTTACACACGATCACGCACGATTCACAATTCATGTAGGTTCGTACTACCTAACACACGATCACGCACGATTTACAATTTCATGTAGGTTCGTACTACCAGTTACACACGATCACGCACGATTCACAATTCATGTAGGTTCGTACTACCTAACACACGATCACGCACGATTTACAATTTCATGTAGGTTCGTACTACCAGTTACACACGATCACGCACGATTCACAATTCATGTAGGTTCGTACTACCTAACACACGATCACGCACGATTTACAATTTCATGTAGTTTCGTACTACCAGTTACACACGATCACGCACGATTCACAATTAATGTAGGTTCGTACTACCTAACACACGATCACGCACGATTTACAATTTCATGTAGGTTCGTACTACCAGTTACACACGATCACGCACAATTCACAATTAATGTAGGTTCGTACTACCTAACACGCGATCACGCACGATTTACAATTTCATGTAGGTTCGTACTACCCTAATATATTCTTGCTATCTGCGAAAACTATTGATGATAGAATAAAAATTAAATAATGTACTACGACTTTGCAGACACCTCATTATTTACAAAAGTGTCGCGATACCATATATCCAACTACTGTAGTTATGCCACTATAACAACTTTTTTTTACATTTTAAAAGTTGATATAATTTGCTCAAAATAATCAAACCACATTATTCATACCTCTGTATCAGTCCTTATCGCATTAAATGATATTTTATTAAAGACCGTTTCAATACCTGTAAAATACTTCCCAAATTGTTAAAATCGGAAATTCCATTCAAAACATACCAATAACGAATTTAAAATGTCCGTCTAAGGAAAATAACGCATTTATAAAATAAAGCGGTGTGGGTGGCCCCGCGCAGCGTAGTCTCAGATATATTACTTAAAGGATGAATAGAATTGATGAATTGCTTCATATTAGCAACAAATGTTTGCAGTCGAATTAATTTATAGAAACATAGGTTATTAGGTACCCTTCATCTCGATGATCCCCGAAGAGTATCTGTATCCATGTTACATGTCACACATGTCCACAATACAGATTAAAATCTTTTCGTTTTACACCCATATGAGCAATCCTTCAGGTAGGCAATCCATTTCACACAGTACAGATTAAAATCTATACGTTTTATCCCTTTAAGAACAATCCTTCAGGTAGGTGTAAGTACCTGGTTATGAGTTTATGATACAAGAAATCAACCTATCTAGGTCAATACTTAGTACCGTTATGGCTTATTAAATCACCAACTTTAGTTGTAATTCATTAAAATTATTGATTACTAAAGTCATAGCCTCGAATAAATAATAGCATAACTAGTGTTGCCGCTGTTGTTCCGGTATAATATTACTCAAAACTTCGTCAAGCCAATATAAAACCACCACACAGTTTACGGTAAGTAGTTGTAATGTATTGGAAAACAATGGCGGTTACATACATGTTACGTACGGACAATTCGATTGGTCGCGTAGCGGTTTAGTTTATTAATAAGTTAAAATGTAATTTTCTATTGAAGAAAATTAAATAGTTTATAGAACTTAACGTCTCGACCACCTAATTTCACCCTGCCGCCGATATGTAACTTACATACCTACACGATACATAATTCTAAGTGTTCACTGAGTGCGATGCGTTATAGTGATGAGTAGGACGCGAATCATACATGAGTTTGTAAGAGTAGCCTATTTTTTTTTTGTAATGAGCGCGCACAATGTCCCACTTCAAATGAGGCGAAGTGTATATTGTTCGTCGCGATACATTTGAAGTACTGACTAGAACAACTAGGAATTCGAACTCAATTTTATGAATAATAAAAACTGTAATAATTTGTTTACAATAATCTGCCGCGATACCTGCCTACCGCATAGCAATGCCGCGACACGATGATTAGGTAATCGGGATCCTTATGGACAGAGGTATGTATATTTATTTTATGTTGATCCATCAGTAATTTAACAATCAATCATAAAGCAACAAACATCCAATGCATAAAGTTCTTAGACCATCCAATTTTATTTATGTACCTACATACTTATTCAACCTTCCTCTCTCCGTATTTCGAAAAAATATTTTTAATATTTTTAATTTACCACTAACCTTTTATTCTCGTCGCCATATGTAGTGCTCCGTGTCACCCTTGTCATAA
This sequence comes from Carterocephalus palaemon, assembly GCA_944567765.1. Lineage (NCBI taxonomy): Eukaryota > Metazoa > Arthropoda > Insecta > Lepidoptera > Hesperiidae > Carterocephalus > Carterocephalus palaemon. Next base: position 1,615,729 of record OX155655.1, on the reverse strand, counting down.
AGGGTACGTTAATTGGCTCGTTACCACACCAGTGCGCAGTAAACGTCCGTTCTCGCCCGTGGCTAATACGTGACTGTTTACCTCACTCCCGTGTGCTCGAGACAACGTCATGTTTAACAGATTATATATAGATCACATACACTACACAGGCAAATGTACTTTTTTTGATGTGATAACGTCTTATAAATCGATGAACGCTTACACATAAGAAAAAATGTGTGACGCCCGCCATCCCGTATCGCTAAGTGAGTGTTACGCCAAACGTACCGCCAAGTGTTACGCCATCATCATCATCATCACAACCCTTTCTTTGTCCCACTCTTAGCCAAATTCACTAGGGCGTACTGAGATATTTTACACAGTTCAGTTGATAGTGTGATTCAAAAAAAGGCACAGTGCCATCTAGTTTATGTTTTGTTAATCAACGCTACAATTTCCAATAACATTTCATAAGACGTTATCACGTAAAATTATCTTCCATAAACTGACTTTACAGACTCCCATTATTAAGTGGTAGAACCTGTATACGGGTCACTCGACCAAACCATCGTCACACCCGTTTCTGCCGTGTAAAAAATATTTTTAAAACAATTTGTGTTCCGTTCATTTATATCTGTGACGCCGGGTTCCATTATGAACACATAAGGGTAGTCTTATCTAGCCGACATTCATACAAGTTGGTCCTTATTGAATTAGTTCAACCTTCATTCACCCTGCCATCATCCCGCTCGGCAACCCGAATGATAACGCGACCTGAGACCGGTATTTGTTTATTAAATTCTTGAAACCTTAGCAACATTTCATCGAGCCCATAATATTATTATAAGTCTCAGTAAGATTCAGTTGCATCTGAATAAAAGTAGGTTATTTTGATTATTTTAATGAATTATCTGACTTTTGTAAGTTATGTGTGATTTAAGCTATTAAATGTCACTTGCTATAACGGTGAAGGACACATCGTGAGGAAATGCCTGAGAGTTCTTCATAATGTTCTCAAAGGCATGTGAAGTCTGCCAATCCGCACTTGGCCAGCGTGGTGGATTAAGGCCTAATCCCTCCCACTCTGACCGGAGACCAGTGCCCAACAGTGGGACAAAGAAAGGGTTGTGATGATGCTGATGACAAGTGATTTCACGTCTTATTACGCAATTTCGTGCACAACCCTGTTAAAAATTAAATTAATTTCCATAGTTTTTCAGGACTATGTATTGACATAGTCCTGAAATAACCAGATTCCTGACCAAAGTCAGAAATTGAGACCGGCAATGATCATCTAAATTTCGCGCGTGTCCAACATCAATCAATGGTCAGTAACTGCACGGGCAATGGCGGCTGCCCACAAATGAATTGAATTCCGCGCTCTGAATTATACGTAGCCTGCGGTTCACATGCATTAAACAATTATTAGCTTTTGTTACTAATAATTATTGTTGGGAGCGATCATTAACTACCTGTATTATGACGCTGAGTGCGTCGCGACTCACTAGGGTTTACCTACAAAGGTAGTGTTTTTGTAAACGTTATTAGTGGCTTTCTCGAGACATCCGAGTTTTTGTAAACGTATTAAGTGGCTTTTTTGAGACATCCGAGTTTTTGTAAACGTAATTAGTGGCTTTCTCGAGACATCGGAGATTTTGTAAACGTGATAAGTGGCTTTCTCGAGACATCCGAGTTTTTGTAAGCGTAATTAGTGGCTGTCTCGAGACATCCAAGTTTTTGTAAACGTAATTAGTGGCTTTCTCGAGACTTCCGAGTTTATGTAAACGTAATTAGTGGCTTTCTCGAGTAATCCATAAATTGAATAATCTACATGGAAGAGGAAAACAGAATTCATGTTTCATGACCACAACCCTTTCTTTGTTTTGGGTTCGCCTTTTGGAATGACAGGGATATCTTAGTCCACTACGCTGGCCAAGTGCGGATTGGCAGAGGGGTTAGTGTCCAACCCAGTGTCGAACGTTCTCAAGCCACCCGTAGGACTTCGACAAGGCTTAACGACTGTTTAAAACATTGAAAACAACCGGGACCGACTGCTTAACGTGCCTTCCTTCACGGTAGCGTCCATGAAAAGCCACTAGCGGTCACCCATACACAAACCGACCGCACCCGTCGTTTCTTAACTCTTTCGATCACATTGAATCGATGCGAGCATTGGGCTATGTACGCTATGATCCCCTAGACAAGAACATTTTAATTACGTTACTAACACCATAGATTAAGGACCAAAAGCTAACACGAAATAGGAAAATATCAATATGACGTATAAATAGTGAACGGAAATCAAATTAAGAGAATGTTCATGATAATGGTTTAGTATTTCACATGAATAATGCGTATTATAGTGGCTGGATATTTCATAGATACCGCCATTTCATTTGTATTTCGATGTATGACGTGCCAAAAGCCTGAACATTATGACTGGTATGACGTAATTATAATAGGCATATGTTTTAGGTTTCAAAGCGTAATTCGATTCATCCGCCAATCCGCATTGGAGCAGCGTGTAAGAGTATGCTCTAGAATTCCCGCGGCTGTGGGAGTGTCGTGGACACGTGCCCTACCGTGGGACGTAAGCTAAGCGTAAATTCCGATCCATCCGAAAAATCCGGAAGAGGATACCTTATAATGTCGTGTAGGCCGGGTTTTACTTATTTTTAGAGTTCCCCACCCAAAGGGTAAAACGGGACTCTATTACTAAGGCTCCGCTGTCCGTCTGTCTGTCTGTCACCAGGCTGTATCTCATGAACCGTGATAGTAAGACAGTTGAAATTTTCACAGATAATGTATTTCTGTTGCCGCTATAACAGCATATACTAAAATGCAGAAAAAATAAAAAATTTAGTGGGGCTACGTGTGTGAGGGTAGTTTCTGTGTTAGTGAATTGTTTTAAATTAAGAGAAATAAAAAAAACTTAAATCGTAACAACTCACCAACTTCAAGATCTCTCTTGGAAATCTGCAACAATAAAAACTCACGTTAGAATCTAGAGCGTACTACACCACGCTGCTCCAATGCAGTTTAGCAGAGAACTACAAAACTACACAACAACACATCTTAATTGATAAAAAAGCAAATTAAACGAAAGAGACAGAACATAACACACCCCTAAAGCTAATAGCAAACCAATTAGCAGCATAAAATAGTTAAATTAAACATAACTGTGATATTTCGGCTATCAACTTTATTAATTTCTTAATAATAGTCTTCACTAGTCCGAACCAAAAAACCACAGACAAAATATAGCTGCGTTCCGGATACCACAATATCGAAATATACATCAAAATTTTATACGAAAGCTTGATTTGTGTTGAAAGTAAAGAAGGAATTTTACGTAAAATTACGTGACCACAGACGTTGGTAATGCGGGTCAACCAGGTTCAACTAACAAAGAACTGAATGGACCGTATGCAGTTTATATTTTGACAGCAATTGGTTGCTTGAATATAATATTCAAACTGAATACTTATTTATAATGTAAAACCTTTTTCTGTTTGGATAATAAAGATTCATTATATTATCACGTCAGAATTCGGAATAAAATGAATTTAATTTACCAGAAGAAAATTACTTTATTATTTGACGAACAATACAAGAGTAATAAGACAAACTATTACAAATATAATTGTTTCACTCTAGATGACTGCTAGACTAAGCTACACTACTATCACCTCCCACAGCCACACTTAAAGGTCAAGAGCATACTCCACCACGCTGGTAAAATGCGGATTGCTGCGGCTAGTAACGAACCCAATCTATACTAATAGCCCAGTCATATTAGGTAAAAAAAGGGGTCAACCTCGGAATGAAAGATAATAAGCTGCAAATTGGTATGAACCTTTGTTTTGTCATTCTAAATGTTGTCTCAAAAGTCACAATCGTTATCGTGTCCGCGTCTCAAGATATTCAAGGTCAAAGGTCACAAAAATCGGTTTTTCGCGAATATCTGGCTTCCTATCGGTTAAATGAGATTTGAATTTATTATAAAAGTTGTAGGCTATAAAATTCCCTACAACTTTTGTTTAAACTTTTTTTTCATACGACCAACCGTTTTGAAGGTAGAGCGCGAAGTGCACATCGTACAGTCATATACGGCCTAATGCAAGGTCAAGCGTGAGTTATGGTTATCAGTACGTTATAAAGTCAATTATTTACTTGGAAATTATAATTATTAAACAATGCCTATTATTTATGTACTAACTATTAATTACTATCATTTTAACTTAAAATAAAACTAAAATATATAATCCAGAATTAATAATATTTTATACTTAAATAGTTAAATATGAATAATTATATATAAATAATCAAGTTACTTACTTTAATTAAATATAAATAATTAATAGTTAGTACATAAATAATAGGCATTGTTTAATAATTATAATTTCCAATTAAATAATTGACTTTATAACGTACTGATAACCATAACTCACGATTGACCTTGCATTAGGCCGTATATGACTGTACGATGTGCACTTCGCGCTCTACCTTCAAAACGGTTGGTCGTATGAAAAAAAAGTTTAAACAAAAGTTGTAGGGAATTTTATAGCCTACAACTTTTATAATAAATGCAAATCTCATTTAACCGATAGGAAGCCAGATATTCGCGAAAAACCGATTTTTGTGACCTTTGACCTTGAATATCTTGAGACGCGGACACGATAACGATTGTGACTTTTGAGACAACATTTAGAATGACAAAACAAAGGTTCATACCAATTTGCAGCTTATTATCTTTCATTCCGAGGTGAAAGCCCTAATATGACTGGGCTATAATATTATAGGGAGGAAAGATGTGTTTGTAATGTTTTGACACAAAAACTACTGCACCGATTTCAAAAATTCTTTCACCATTAGAAAACTGCATCTTCACCGTTTGACATAGGCTATTAATATTACTAGGTGTAAACGAAATTATTGTTATGTCTAATTCCACGCGAGCGAAGCTGCGGGCGGGCGTCCACTAGTATCGAATATTTTTAAGCCATCTGAAGGTCTTCGACAAGGCTTAGCGATGGTCTTAGAATTGAAAACAACCGGATTAACGTGCCCTCCGAAGCAGAGTTTCCTCTTTATTAAAGTCGTAATAATATTATTGTATCGGAGTATTACGCGCCCGTTGGCACAATCGGTAGTGACCCTGCCTGTTACGCCAGGGGTCGTGGGTTCGAATACCACTCAGGAGAAACATTCGTGTGACGAACATTTGCGTTTGTTCTCTGTCTGAATGTTAATTTTATTTATTTAAGTGTGTATTTGAAAACATCTATGTATGTATATCAGTCTCTGACACCCATACAGGCCAACTAAAACTGCTAATAATCTATACTAATATTATAAAGAGGAAAGATGTGTTTGTAATGTTTTCACACAAAAACTGCTGGACCGATTTCAAAAACTCTTTCACCATTAGAAAGCTGCGTCTTCGCTGTGTGACATAGGCTATATAATATTACTAGGTGTAAACGAAACTATTTTTATGTCTAATTCTACGCGAGCGAAGATGCGGGCGTCCACTAGTATTGTTATAAACCAACTAAAACTGCGAATAATATTATCGAAAATATAATTATAAATCTATTATCTAAGCCAGCAAGGCTTAGATAATAATGATAGAATTTTGGCTCGGTATCGATGCTCGTGCGTTTTATGTAGTATGGTATCATACTGTTATTGTTCGATTTTGATGGAGTTCCAAAAATAATTATGTGGCGGTTTCCTTACTTTGACCTCATTTGGTATGCGTGTGGAAGTGAAGCTGCCAAATGTGGCAGAATTAAGCGAAATGAAATTGATCGAATGACATTCGAAGCGATTGGTCGCGTGGCTTGAAACATTATCTTGATGGCTTGGTGGCCACCATCATCACAACCTTTGTCCCACTGTTGGGCACGGGCCTCCTCTCAGAATGGTAGGGATTAAGCCTTAGTCCACCACGCTGGCCAAGTGCAGATTGACAAACTTCAAGTGCTTTCTAGAACATAATGAAGAACTCTCAGGCTTGCAGGTTTCCTCACGATGTCCTTCACCGTTACAGCAAAAGACATTGAATTTCTTAAATAACACATAAGCCAGAAGTTTTTCTTTCATCTAAGTATTTGTAACATTTACAAAATTATGGGTCATCCAATTAAATTGCAAAATCATGAGGTTTGTCTGCAGGTCGAAGTATGAAAAGAATAAGTTATTCCGCAGGAATTAATCCTTTTAATTTAATATTACAGTCATTGTTAACAAGGCCTGTTTTAATTCGATCACAGTCTACCCTTGAGAACTAAGACATAATTCGCATCCACACTATCATATTACCAACTAAGCAGAATTGGTACACGGTTCCATGCTACAACAAGGAGGCATTGTCAATTATGTTGAAGCTCTTTATAGTCAAGTTTCAAACATAATGTAACATAACATTGCGCCTGTTTTTCCCTGAAGGAGTATACACAGACGTGTATACACCCAAAATTCACCAGTTATGTTTAGGTATATACACCGGCAAATCCTGACTCCAAGCTATAACTAGAAATTTCAAGTTGGAAAGACCTGATAATACTTCTCCCGCATCGAAACCAGGGCGTCTAGCTTAGCCAATCCAAGTACCTACCACTAAACCAACGAGGCAGTCCAATCCAAGTACCACTAAACCAACAAGCCAGTTCAATCGAGGTACCACTAAAACAACGAGGCAGTCCAATCCAAGTACCAATAAACCAACGAGGCAGTCCAATCCAAGTACCAATAACCAAACGAGGCAGTCCAATCCAAATCCAGTCCAATTTAATAATAGTTTTATAATAGTAGTCCAATTTAATAGTTTTAAGAACCACTTAAATTTTAGTAGTCAAGCTGTTTCGTCGATTCATTTGCACCGTGCTGTGTAGGAGGTATTTAATGGCCTGTCATAAAGTTATGACACGGTGTAACGACAATATGTCGCGCCTTTATTACAAAACATAGTGGTTTCATTACGAGCGTTACAAGCTTTGTAAGGATGGACATTGTGTTTGAAGCGCTCATATTACATCGGCTCGCGGCAGTCTTGTGGCAAAAATTCTGGCGCAAGGACTAAGATTCATCATAACCCTTTCTTTGTCCCACTGTTGGGCACGGGTCTCCCCTCAGAATGAGAGGGAGTAGGCCTTAGACGACCACGCTGGCAAAGTGCGGATTGGAAGACTTTACATGCCTTCGAGAATATTATGAAGATCTCAGGCATGCAGGTTTCCTCAAGATGTGTCCTTCACCGTTATAGCAAGTGATATTAAACTATATTAAATCGCACATAGTATTTATGTCATTGGTGCGTGCCGCTTGGGTTTGAACCCGTACCGCTCGAGTGCGAGGCGAGTTCGATAGCCACTGGGCTGTCACCGCTATTACACCGAGGACTAAGATACGATAAAAAACCTGTAGAAAAGCCCTTCCAATTTGAACCAAATTAATTAAAACAATTTTACACGACAGACATGCCAATCAAGGCTTAGAAATTCTGAATAGAACTTATATTTGACCGCTACCACAGAATACCAAGAATAAAGGTCTACTAGACCTCTATTAGACATTCAGCAGAGGGCGGTAGGTTCGCTCATAGAAGTATTTCAAGCGAATGTTATTCAATAACGATAAGTTACTAATGAGATTTTTTTCATGATTAGTTTTAATACAAATACCTAGATTAGATTCTGTATACTTAGTGTAATTTGCAAAAGTCTAACCTAAATCCAATTTGCTAAGCTCTAATCCAGACGTCCCGCTGCTGGGCACGGGTCTCCCCCATGTCTAGAGCATACTCAACCACGCTGCTCCGGATTGGTGGAGGGGTTAGTGGCCATCTCATCGTTATTATATATACCACATAATAATATATTTATATTCATATTAATTTTTAGGGCTCCGTACGCAAAACGTAAAACTGTGTAACGAACACTTGTGTTTGTTCTGTCTGGATGTTAATTATTATCTATTTGAGTATATATTTAAAAATATATATTATGTATGTATATCAGTCTCTGACATCCATAGTACAGACTCGCGCTTAATTTGAGGTCAGATGGCCGTGTGTGAGAATGTCCGTGATATTCATTATTTTATTATTATTTATTATCCTCAATCCATCATATTGAAGCTTTATTCGCTATGATGCTTACTTATGATTACGCTTTTGATTTACGGTGTGAATAGTTAATAATGGTTATCGGTCCCCGCAAATTATTGTGCTTGTCAGATGGCTTCCAAATCAATATTCAATTAATGGAATATATAAGCTACGAACATCGCTACCTAATGGCTTGATGTCTGATAATATCGATTATGCATGTAAGTAACATTGAATTAGGTTAGAGATTTAAGATACTCATTGACTTATCTAGACCAGGTTTGGTTGTATACTAAACCTCTAAGAGTGGTGCGTAAGCGGTGACAGCCCAGTGGCTATCGAACTTGCCTCTCACACGAGCGGTCAGGGTTCAAACTCCAGCGGCACGCACCAATTACTTTTCTAACTTGATGAACTTACAGGGGCAAATCAAGGTGTTCACAAACATCATCATCATCATCATCAGTCTTTATTGGTCCACTGCTGGACACAGGCCTCTCCTAAACGACGCCACTCCGACCGGTCCTGTGCCTTCTGAATCCAGCGGCTTCCCGCTGCCTTCTTCAGGTCGTCCGTCCACTTTATCGAAGGGCGGCCTGTGCTCATTTTTCCAAGTCGAGGTCTTCATTCGAGGCCTTTTCGTCAAATTAGAAATAATAAAAGTTATCTTTAGTATAATGATAAAAAAAAAACAATTTGAGGGAGATAAAAATTCTATTCCAATCTTTACTCTCAACCTCGGTTTACCAAAGCAGCCGATCCCATGTCAACCACCAGAAACCATTAAGTATTCACTACTCGTCCTTCGACCCTCTTCTTAACCATATATTTATTTACAATTCATGGAACAACTCCCCGGCGTTTTCCTTAACAACAAACCGCTTTATGCTGCATGGGTTTCTGCCGCCTACTACTTATATAACATTTAGGAAGTGAATCTATATAAAGCTATCTATTTAAATCCTAATGTTTGGCATGGGACTCTCCTAGACCCCTCGCTCTCGCAGCATACTCGACTAGTCTGCTCCAATGCGGATTGGTGGATGGGTTAGTGGCCTACCCAGTAGAGACAAACACTGTATATTGTTCGACATGACAATGTTATGTCAGGTTGATGCACACTTTACATGACTGACTTTTATATGATTTCTTATATCTCAATTAGAGTCTTGTCTAAAATCAGTCACAGTTGTCATGTGATGTTGTCATGAGTCACAGAGCAGATGGATGGTTCTGCAAGCTCTTTTGCTATCTTATATCCATAAAAAAAGGAGACCCGTCGGCCAAATACTTTGCAACGCGTAAGGATTAAGATTGGTCACCGGTTGTCAAGTTTATTATTTTATAAAACGAAACGGACTAAAGCGCCGTTTACCGTCGAATAAAAAACCACACGCGTCTTACATCGAACAGAATTTTATTGCGACTTACGTCATTTGTTTCATGGACTAAGAAAATTACAAATTCAAAGTTGTAAAAGAAAAATAACATTATAGACAACTAGTAAAGGAAAAATATAAAAATAAAGAATCAAAATTTAAAAATATTATAATGATAGTATTAAAACAAATGCTATTCTTTAGGAATATGTATGCGCTCTCGGATTTTCTCGCCTACATAAACTTATAAAAGCAGAAAGCCGTGAACATTTACATCCGATCACAGAAATTCAAGGCATCTTGCCAACGAATTGAATAAATGAAGCCATGGCCCAGATATACGGGTTTTACTGAATGTTTTATGCGAAAACTCCCTCTCTTTACTCCCCAATAATTCTAGGTTCTGCGATCGTTATATGTCTTTTTTATGTGATTTTATTCACGTCCAAGCAGCAATGACAGATAGCGATATGAATTCTGACGGATACTTGGCTGTTATCGTATCCGAATCGATATATCATCGAGTCATAATCATCAATATTATATTTGTGAATGATCCATTGTGTATTATGATTATCGGCAATATATATAGAGCCATATTGATTTATTTATTAAGGTTTATATTAAGGTTTAACAGAAACTAAATACTATTATTGACTACGTGTTGTCCGTCTGTTTATCAGTGGATAATGTTTAATGGATTTAGATAGCAAACGAGCGCGCGGCAACACCCATACGCTGTAGCCCATGACAACAGTGACATACTTTGAGCACAACTCATAAGAGTAGCTACTCACTTACTAGAAACTCGCAAAAAATAAAATTTAAAGTATAAAAGTTACGTAGTTAAGCAGAGAGACTAGAGAGTTTCTAGCCATCACGTGTCCAACTGCCAGCCTCTACCCTATCTATCTATCTATCCATCCATCCATTAGCCTGGTGGACAGGTCTCTATCACTCCTCCTGGTCCTGTGTCCTTTGAATCCAGCAAATACCCGCTGACTTCTTCAGGTCATCTGTCCACCTTTTTTTTTGTTTAACGAGTGGGAAACCTTGAAAAGCTACCCGGACGTCGTGGGAGCGACGCCGGGTTATGTCGGACTTTCACCCACTAAAACCCGCTCGGTGGCCTACTCCGGCGTTACAGGAGGGCTCCGGGATCTCTTGTAGAACTTGCCGGTGCCCTCTGGCGCTGCGCCCAAGACGGGCTCTTCCCGGTTTACACAACGCTGTGCAGCCACAAACAGCGTCGTCTTTCCCGGGGTCACAAGATGGACGGTTCGAGCTCCCCCTCTCACCGCCCGCAACCCCAGAAGTCCCCTTTTAGTCGGCTTTTACGACAGGCAGGGGCTACCGTAGCACTATTGTGGTCCCGAGCTACAGACACGAAGACAGATCATCAGTCCACCTGGTTTGGATTATCGCTCGTGCTCTGTTTTCCAGGTCGTAGTTTTCACTCATCTTTCATTCGATACCGATCAATTGAATTAAATTGACATGCCCCATCAGCTGGGAAGTAGCCAACATTAAATGTAATATAACAAGGAGGTTACTAGCCAACAAAATACAATATTTCCAGACCATCGTCCATCTCTCGAATAAATCTGCAATTCATCTGATTTACTACATAAGGCTCTATACAATATTGTTATTCATAATCAAATCTGCTTATTGCATTTGGCAACACGCATGAATGAATAATGAATAAATGAATAATGGCCAGACATGAATAGCACCTACAACAAAAGGAGTATGAAATATGGTATGAGTGTTCGCTTCTTCAGACAGATTGAATTATTGGTGATGTCTTTAGCTTTCTTTTTCCTTTAAATTAATTTAATCTTGCTATTAGCTTTGCTCATAGCCCAATGGCTCGCGTCGATTCAATGTGATCGAAAGAGTTAAGCAACGACGGGCGTGGTCGGTTTGTGGATGGGTGACCGCTAGTGGCAAAATTTCATTGACGCTACCGTGCTTCGGAGGGCACGTAAAGCCGTCGGTCCCGGTTGTTTTCAACGATGGAAACAGTCGTTAAACCTTGTCGTAGACCTTCTGGTGGTTTGAGAACATTCGACACTGGTTGGCCACTAACCCCTTAACCAATCCGCAATGGAGCAGCGTGGTGGAGTATGCGCTAGACCTCCCGCAGCTGTGTCTGTGGGGGAGTGGCATGAACATAAAATAATAAATTAATTAAATAAACTCTTCTCTTGGACATTCTCACACACGGCCATGTGACCCCAAAGTAGGCGCTACCCTGTTATATGGGTGTCAGAGATTGATATACATACATAGATATTTTTAGACACAGAACATATATAATTGTTCGTCACATGAATATTTGTCCTGAGTGGGATTCGAACCCACAACCCCTGGCGCAACAGACAGAGACACTATTGATTGCGCCAGCGTGCCCATCAAATTATGATTTATGTATGTATGAAATACCTATAGATTGATTTGATAAGATTCTCGTCACTACTAACGTTTTCCGAAATCATTTATTCCAAACCCAAATCAATCGCATAGATATTCAGTGGGTTCGTGGGACCGTCAGATAAAATCAAAGCACGCAAAAATTCGGACTCAAATAGCCGGATATCGTTTCGAATCGCTTTTCCAGCGGTTGCTTAAAAATTTTGTTATGAAAATAATAAGTAGGTATACCCGCTTTTCACCAGTTATGTCCAGGGCATATTTAGGTAGTCAGCCTATTGCCATACAACAAACACTGGGTACAAATCCAGGCTCCAAAAAATTTGAATTTCAGGTTAGAAAACCTCCCTACTTTGCCCGACTCGAGATCGAATCCAGGACCTCTAAGACAACAGTCGCACTTGCGACCACTAGAACAACGAGGCAGTCATAAGTGGGTGTGAGTATACCTCCTCTTTCGCAACGATGTTTTCGATTTGTGTGAGGGAATTCATGTTTTAGGAAGTCGCACTACCCGAAGTATAAGTGTAACCGGAAAACACACCTTTCCAACCGGACTACAATTGTTTTAAAGACAATTATTTCACGGAAGATATGGTACTAGGTACCTAGGGGGCAGTGGTACTGCCCCGAGCGACCTCTTTATGCTCTAACACCTAATTCATCACTGCCATTTGTTTTTATTTACGGAATGACTGACTTCGATCACTTAACTAAAGGTTTTCCATAGAGAATTATTTGGGATTATTTTTCGAACAGTTTATTAACGTCAATTTTCATCGAGCATTTTTTTTAATTGTGTCAAATTATACACAACGACAAAGGCAAGTTAAAAGCCGTTCATTATTTTCCGATTTTATCATTAATAAACACTTAACAACGGTTTTCTGCCCTTTTTATACGAGCTCGAATAGATATTTCACGTTTAATAATTAGTATCGTTTACATGCCTGCCAATATTGGTTTAATAAGTTTGGAAATTATGCCTCGCTTACTTTTAATTTTAAATTAAAATACATATTTTAATATATTAGGGCTCAGCCGAGGAGCCCGGGTTGAAATCCTGAATGACTTCCTCAAGTTAAAGACTTTCCTTTCTTTGTCCCACTGTTGGGCTCGGCTCTCATTTCGGAATGGGAGGAGTTAGTCAGTAGACTTCACATGCCTTAAGAAACATTGTATACGTTTTATTTTTCTTGCTTTTTTGTTCGTTCTCTTCAATTTTTATTTTTCGTTTTCTCAATTTTTATTTTTCGTTCTAAAACAGAATTTTATCACTAAAAAAAATAAGAAAGGAGTTCCATTTTTAAACCGATGCGACTTAACAATAATGATAATTTGATAAAGTCTCAAGCTGTGCGACAAGAGCGTACATCAAAATATGAATCTCGTACAAATTATATATTCTGTGTACCGCAGATAATAATATAATGTAGCCACTATCTTGATACGGTGCGGAATACAGCTGAATACTCGGTACATCTGAATTTACATTCATATTGTAATTTTATGACGCTATGTGAAAATGATTTATGGCCCTATATCATTGTGCTCTCTATGGATATGTTCTACGAGGGTAGGGGAGATGGCAAATGAAGATTGCAAGTTGTTTGGCGGCCGGTAGAATATGTGTACGGGTCTCTTAAAGTTCCATAAACTGGTTTACATTGTCTGGACCTCTATAACAGATCACACCCAACCCTTTCTTTGTCCCACTGCTGGGCACGGGTCGCCTCTCAGAATGGGAGGGATTAGGCCTTAGTCCACCACACTGGCCAAGTGCGATTATCAGACTTCTTGCCTTCGAGAACATTATGAAGCATGCAGGTTTCCGCACGATGTGTCCCTCACCGTTACAGCAAGTGACATTTTATTTCTTAAATCGCACATAACTTAAAGTCATTGGTGTGTACCGCTAGGATTTGAACCCGAACCGCTCTAGTGAGAAGCGAGTTCGATAGCCACTGGGCTGTCATTGCTTTTTTTGCTCAAATCCATGTAAGCCCAAATTATTAGTAAATACGTATTATCATTGCTTACAATTACTGCAATGTGATCTTTAACTGAAACAATTTTTTGATCCATATAGAGTTCGACTGGACCCTTACTAACACTAACTATTAGGACCAACTATTACTAACAGTCCTCATACCCACTAAGTAACTTACCAACTAATGTTCGAATAAACTCTAAAAGCTAACTGGACTAACTATACCAGTCCCTATTTGAGTCTTGTTCAAAATCAATCTCAAGTTCATGGGCGGTTTGCTATCATATATCCATAAAAAACCGCTCACGCTGGTATAAGCCGAACGATTCGGAATTCGGAAAAGCTTTACAAGCTCGCGTACAAAACACCTTGCAGGATAAGTCTGATTACAAACGAGATTGCCGGTTATGTCGCAAACGCTTCCAAAACGTTCTGTGTGAGGCAAAAGCGTTGAATCAGCGATGCAATAAAATTTGCTGGAATGTAGGCAGTGCGAAATGCAGACTACAGTTCTGTTAACTGTTGTTCTTTGTGGCTTATTCGGGTTAACAACTCGCAAGACGGATTTTAAAGCGCATAGCATCACGACTATGTTTCCCTGAAGGAGTAGACAGAGATGTGTACTTTCACCGCGGCTTATCTATCTATATATATAAAAGGAGACGGTGACTGACTGACTGACTGACTGACTGACTGACTGACTGACTGACATATCAACGCAGGGCCTAAACTATAAGGGTTAGAAACTTGAAATTTTGCACAGGGGTTCCTTTTATAACGTAGGGGAGCACTAAGAAAGGATTTTTGAAAATTCACCCCCTAAGGGGGTAAAACGGGGGTGCAAATTTAGTATGAAACTTTGCCGTTTTTGGAAGTGGGCAACCTGAACGCGGGCAGACGTCGTTGATGGGTCTAATTCTAGGCGAGCGAAGCTGCGGGCGTCCACTAGTCATATTATAAGTGACCAAGCTAAAGAGTATAGGAAATAATATCATGGCCCTCGAAAACCAAAGTGTTTTCTACCCAAAGACATTTTAGAACTGAAGTAGAAGGATGCAACATGTCAGAGTGCACAAGATTGAATGTCATTTTGATGTGTCTTTTGATGGTTTTTAGACATGGACTGACCATCTTACATTGCTCTCAGTTTATTGTTTTAATACCTGGATTCTATGAAAAGTTGGTGTACCTACAGACAAATAGTACAGGCATTATTTTGTGTTATATAATTTTATGTTAATACAACCAGGACCGATAGCTTAACCTCCCCTCCGCAGCACGGTAGCGCCTATTAAATTTTGCCACCAGTAACTCAATCGATCACATACAATCGACGCGAGCCATTGTGCTATATGCTATAAAGCCGGTCTAGCATCCGCAACATAATACACACTGATGTGTTTTTCGAGTATAAATTCTGTCGAGCAAATTGAAAAAGTTTTGCGATTAAAGTTTTAAAGAGAAAAGTGTTGTCCGACCAACAAAAATTACAGACGAAATTGTGTACGCCGTCAGAAAATAAATACATAAATTGGTTTCCTTCGGATATAATCAGCTTATAAGGATTTCTACTAAAAATATTTTCTTATTACGTAAATTCTTATAATATATAAATGGGAAAGTGTGTTCGCTGGTTTGTTCGTCTTCGCCTCAACGGAATGATCGATCGACATTATTTTATGCAGAGACGTAGTGTAGGATCTAGAGAGTGACATAGGCTAGGCTTTTATCCAGGAAAATTGCACGGTTCCCGTGGTAATGGACATAAATCTAATAATTCGATTTTTAATCGATGTTTTGTTGGTCTGTTCATTTATCCTTCTTAAGTTTATCGCGTACAGATATAAAGACATACGTAGCGAGGGACTTTGTTTTATAATATGTAGTGAGGTGATTTCAATGTAGCGTCCATAGCCCAACGGCTCTCGTCGATTCAATGTGATCGAAAGAGTTAAGCAACGACGGGCGCGGTCGGTTTGTGGATGGGTGACCGCTAGTGGCAAAATTTCATGGACGCTACCGTGCTCCGGAGGGCACGAAAAGCCGTCGGTCCCGGTTGTTTTCAATGCTGAAAACAGTCGTTAAGCCTTGTCGAAGACCTTCGGGTGGGTTTCGGTGGGTTCGACACTGGGTTGGCCACTAACCACATTGGAGCAGCATGGTGGAGTATGCTCTATACCTCCCGCAGCAGTGTCTGTGGGGGAGACCCGTGCCCAGCAGTGGCTCGTCTATGGGTCGAAGCGAGCGAGCGATTTCAATTTCTTCGACGCATCACTTAGGTATTTGAAAACCAGGAAGTTACTGCCCGCAAACTTTCAATACAATTACGTCACCGCCATCGTCACGTTGCAGCTGTAAACTTATTCTAAGAGTCTCAAAACTTGTTATAAGAGTCTCAAAACTTGTTATAAGAGTCTCAAAACTTGTTATAAGAGTTCGGAAACTTGTTAATGATTATGGTCCATGTTTTCGCAACAGCGGGCGGCCGGGTATACCCTTGACAATACCCCGATTTAACTCTAAATCACTCTTAACCCTTAATAACCCTTACCCTCATTTACTTTGGTGAAACAAATTAACATGAAAATAGGAATTTTCTTTAACATTTGTGAAAACAATTTGTTCTTCGACGCATCACTTAGACATTTCATCCATTTATGGATCGGTCTATCATACGATGTTAGAGTGCCAGAATTTGGGTCCCACTAAGCATATTACCGCAGCTTAGCAGCGGCGCTGGTTTTCAGTGAGACATCTTGTGACTCACCGGCGACCCGCGGTTTGGTAATTCTAGTGGCAAGTAATATTGAAACATAGTAGACAGTCAGAAAGAAAGATTTCCTCTTTTCAAAAGTTCTCTCTAAAGTTTCGTCGAGCTTAAATTGGTAACCCTTGAAGAAACATAATCACTTATATAATAAACTTATCAGTTTTATTATTATATATATATATATATATATATATATATATACATATTGTTTGTTGATAAAAATAATGGTAAATGGTTCTATTAAATTTTGTTGGTTTTTCATAAGCAAGTAAATGAAAACTACAAAAAAGGTACTTTAGAGCAACTAAATAATGCATTATCGACCTCACAGTTCGTGAATTAACTATACTAATATTATAAAAAGGAAAGATTTGTTTGTAATGTTTTCACACAAAAACTACTGGACCGATATCAAAAATTCTTTCACCATTAGAGAGCTGCATCTTCGCTAAGTGACATAGGCTATTACTCGGTGTAAACGAAACTATTGTTGTATCTAATTCCACGCGAGCGAAGCTGCGGGCGGGCGTCCACTAGTGTATAATAAAAATTAAAAATTTTAACTTAACATTACCTATCTTTGAGCCAATCAGTGTTGAAGTTTCCAATTGTCCCGAATAGCCGGGGACTATTTAATGATCCTTGAAATAGCTCGACCACTTGGGAATCGAGAGATTCAAATTATCCGATCCTTTGTAATGATATTAAGATTTTCAAACATCTACATTGACCTATTTATCCAAAGACGTAAAACTCGTAAATAAAATATTGTACTTATTATAGTGTATAGAACAAGGCGTGTTTGTGCAATTCAAGGCAAAGTCTAAAAAATTAAATTGTTTAAAACTTTAGAGCGATAATAATACACTTTTTTAAAAGGTACCATCTTAGCCTAGGATAGCAACGTACCTGTGAACAAGTTGGAAAAAAACTTACTAACAACGTGGAATAACTGACACAAACAGTTCACACGTCAGTCCTAATACTAACGAACTAACCAACTAATGTTCATCATTAACACCCTCTGCTAACTGGACTAACCATCCAGTCACTTTTTGAGTCTTGTACAGAGTTTGTCACACTTGTCATGGGCGGTAGCGGATGTTCATGCTCGTTTACATCCTTTAATTTCTGCCAACATCAAAATACATCTATACGACAGCACTAACTACAGTATAGTGACACAACACGCTAGGAAAGAGCTCCACCATTGAGCTTTTGAGGACATAGGGTTTGATACACACGGCCTATAAAAATGGACAACAATTTGGATGAACGTAATCAATAAAGATTTCATGTTAAGTCAGTTTAGCAAAGAGTTACATAATATTTAAATGGTTTTATTGTGTAAACTTAGTGAGACTTTTTTACCCAATTTAAAAGGTAAATAATAAACATACTATAGTAGGTAGAGCCTCTAGGGAACCAAATAGGTTTTATATAAAATCTATTTTGTTCCACTTATAGATCACCCGGGGCAGTACCACCAGTCGCCATGGTATCTAGTGTTAATAGAAATGTTTGTTTGTTGAAAACAATTATTACACGGTAGAAACCGTGTAATAATTGTTTTTAAAGTAATTATAATATAAAAGGTGTGGTTTCCGGTTACACTTCTTTAGAGACGACCATAATTATTAATTCTCAAGGGTAGCAACATATCTGTGATTGACTTGGAACAAGACTCTCACTAACTGTACTATTACAAACACTAACTAACAGGACTAACTATCACTAACAGTCCGCAGTCCTCATACCCTTTAACGAACCGACCAACTAATGTTCTAATTAACAATGTCAGCTAACTGGACCAACCATACCAGTGCATATTAGTTCAAAGTCGTAGCAAGCTCGTTTGCTATCTTATATCCATAAAAAATACCTGATTATTGTCTTAATACATTACTTAATACATGGATGGATGGATGGATGGATGGATGGATATAACATTTTTTTTATTTTCGTGCATTGTCATCTGAAGCAAATATGTGTGCCAAATTTCAGCTAGATAGCTTCAGAGGAAATGGGTGAAATATTGATTGCAAGATTCCAGGACATACATACATACATAGATATACAGATTCCCTTCCCGTTTCAGATCTATGGCTGTCTTTGTCCCTCTGAAAGTCTTCCCAATATTATAATTTATGAATCCAACAAACAAAACGTTAACAACGACAATTAGAACTTCTCGAATTGCTGAACAATTTTCAAACCGATTTTCAATTCCACGTTGACTATCCAACCTATTTCTGTGCCCCTAGAAACGTTAGCGACCAAACGCTTGCTTATGTGCCGTGACTCGTATATCTAGGTTACATTTACAGGCACGGTCTATGTAAATGTAAATGAGAGACGACGATAGCGACGCGACAGCGGCTCGTAGGAACTCGGCATGGAGTGTCCTTGTTCCTGATCGATGTAACGTACATAAAGCTTTGGAGAAAGTCTGTTTCTGGGCGCCTGATAGTATCCACGAGAATCTCTAACGTGCTGTGGCTTTTCAATAGGACTTTTCATGCATATTAGTGACTAGTGGACGCCCGCAGCTTCGCTCGCGTAGAATTAGACCCATCAACGACGTCTGCCCGCGTTCTGGTTGCCCTTTTTACTTCAAAAACGGCAAAGTTTCATACTAACTTTGCACCCTCGTTTTACTCCCTTAGGGGGTGAATTTTCAAAAATCCTTTTTTATTGCTCCCCTACGTTATAAAAGGAACCCCTGTGCAAAATTTCAAGTTTCTAACCCTTATAGTTTAGGCCCTGCGTTGATATGTCAGTCAGTCAGTCAGTCAGCTTCTCCTATCTATATATATAAAAGGAGAAGGTGACTGACTGACTGACTGACTGACTGACTGACTGACTGACTGACTGACTGACTGACATATCAACGCAGGGCCTAAACTATAAGGGCTAGAAACTTGAAATTTTGCACAGGGGTTCCTTTTATAACGTAAGGGAGCACTAAGAAAGGATTTTTGAAAATTCACCCCCTAAGGGGGTAAAACGGGGGTGCAAAGTTAGTATGAAAATTTGCCGTTTTTGAAGTCGTTAGACGGGTAGATGTCGTTAATGGGTCTAATTCTACGCGAGCGAAGCTGCGGGCGTCCACTAGTTATAAATACGAGTATAGACTATTGGACGCACGCAGCTTCGCTCGCATGGAATTAGACATAACAATAGTTTCGTTTACACCTAGTAATATTATATAGCCTATGTCACTCAGAAGATATCTTCACTATCTCACTAATTATTATTATGTCTGATTCCAAGCGAGCGAAGCTGCGGGCGTCCACTAGTCATACATAAACATTGAATACGTTTATGTGAGCAAGCGTCATTTAATTATGTTTTAAGAGCCTTCACCTGCAGGCAGTTAAAAGCTGTGACGTCACAGGCAGAGGCACATTACTGCAATCCTGGCGCGGTTAAAGCGGTAAAGTGGATCGTTTCTATCAAATAGTAAGGATGAGAGGAAGACACTGTTTGTCTGAGATACAGACATACTAAAGCACTGGGGATTTGTCGACTAGGTATAATAATGACTGAGTAATGAAATATAGTATGAACCTTTATTTTTATAAAAACTCTCAGGCATGCAGGTTTCTTCGCACATAACATAGAAAAGTTTATTTGTAATATGTTTTCGTTTTAATTAAGTTTTATTGGTGCCGCTTTGGATTGAACCCGAACTAATCGAGTGAGAGGCTAGTTCAATAGCCACTGAGCTGTCACCGCTAATACGAATCCAATAATAATTTTTCCGACGCGGGCATTGAACAACGAGGCAGCGAGTTTTAAAATGAGAAGCTAAAGACGATTATGAACATTCCACGTACGTGCCCAATTAAAAAATCTAATTTATTTATATCCACCTAGCATCCTGACTTTTAATTCCACTTAAAAATTTAAAAAAAAAAACAAGTAGATCCACTTAGAACGTCGCACTCGGTGCCCTCGAGGAGAAATTAAAAGTGGCGGGAAGTGTTCCAGCTTAAGTAAAAAGTGCAACGTTTAGTGTAGAGGCGGCAGGGGACTGATTGCATTTTCTTAGTTTCATTAAGTGCTTAAATTATACGGTAAGTAAGACTGAATACTTCTGTGGCAGTTTAATTGGGTGAAATCAATTTTTGAAGAGAGTTTAAGCTAAAGCGAAGTTACAGGCGTCTTCCACAGAAGCAGCTGAGACAAACCTCTGTACTCCGCCACGCTGCTCCAATGCGAATTGGTGGAGGGGTGAGTATATCATCCAGTGTCAAATTTTCTCAAGCTAACAATTTAATTATATCAAACTAGTGGACGCCCGCAGCTTCGCTCGCGTAGAATTAGACCCATCAACGACGTCTGCCCGCGTTCGGGTTGCCCACTTGATTTTAAAAAACGGCAAAGTTTCATACTTACTTTGCACCTCCGTTTTACCCCCTTAGGGGATGAATTTTCAAAAATCCTTTCATAGTGCTCCCCTACGTTATAAAAGGAACCCCTGTGCAAAATTTCAAGTTTCTAACCCTTATAGTTTAGGCCCTGCATTGATATGTCAGTCAGTCAGTCAGACAGTCAGTCAGCTTCTCCTTTTTAAAAGCTTTTATATACAGGGTGTCCCAGAATGAATGGATAATCCTTGAGCCCCGCACAGAACAGCTCTCCAGCGCTTAGAAAAAAATATCAAAAAAAAAAAAATTCCAAGTGATACCCAAAATATGATTTTTTTTAGAAAAACATACGTTATTTTAGCTTTACTTCACATTAATTTACACAACTGCCACAAATTAATGATATTCTTGGCGTTTTTGGTGTCATTTTATTCCTGATAGACTATACTACTAGAAATACATCAAATAATATAAGTATCTGTGATACTTTTTTTATAAAAAAAATAAGAACTTGAATTTTTAACATGAAATTTGATACCAAAATAATTTTGACATAGTTTGAGAGTGTTTCATGTAAAAAAAAAGTATGAAAACGTAAGTGTCCAGCTATTTTAAAAACATGCGCAGTTAATACAGATTAAATAATGGTACAATACATCATTTTATCTTATACTACTACGAAGTTATTGCTATTGAGATGCAAAACGAGTAAATACGACTAAAATTAAAAAGTTAATGTCTTAATACATTTTAATAATAATAAAACATTTCAGGTGTCGCCGGGGCCCCGTAGACGTCCCACTGCTGGGCACGGGTCTCCCCCACAGACACTGCTGCTGCGGGAGGTCCAGAGCATACTCCACCACGCTGCTCCAATGCGGATTGGTGGAGGGGTTAGTGGCCAACCCAGTGTCGAATGTTCTCAAGCCACCCGAAGGTCTTCGACAAGGCTTAACGACTGTTTCCAGCATTGAAAACAACCGGGACCGACGGCTTTACGTGCCCTCCGAAGCACGGTAGCGTCCGTGAAATTTTGCCACTAGCGCTCACCTATCCACAAACCGACCGCGCCCGTCGTTGCTTAACTCTTTCGGTCACATTGAATCGACGCGAGCCATTGGGCTATGGACGCTACATTTCAGGTGTACATTACATCAATCTTTATTCACAACAGGTGTTCAAATTGTCTGCCACCGATTCTAATACACGCTCGACATCTTCTTTTATAGGCTCTACTAAGAAACCGTGCGTAGATTCATTCATTTATTTTTGAAGCGGCCTCTTGAACACGGCTGCGTAATTCTTCATTTGAAATTGTTTTCGAGTACACTTCTTCCTTTAGACAGCCCCAGTAAAAAACATCCCGACAGTTTAAATCTGGAGATCGAGGAGGCCACAGAATAGGACCCAAACGACCAATCCATTTGTTTGGATACGTGGCATTTAAATAAGCCCGGACGTTTGTACCATAATATGCAGGGCAGCCATCATTCTGTAACCAATGGGATTCCATTACCTCCTACGAAACAGTCGTTAAGCCTTGTCGAAGACCTTCGGGTGGCTTGAGAACATTCGACACTGGGTTGGCCACTAACCCCTCCACCAATCCGCATTGGAGCAGCGTGGTGGAGTATACTCTGGACCTCCCGCAGCAGCAGTGTCTGTGGGGGAGACCCGTGCCCAGCAGTGGGACGTCTATGGGTCGCAGCGACACCTGAAATGTTTTATTATTATTAAAATGTATTAAGATATTAACTTTTTAATTTTAGTCGTATTTACTCGTTTTGCATCTCAATAGCAATAACTTCGTAGTAGTATTAGATAAAATGATGTATTATACCATTATTTAATCTGTATTAACTGCGCATGTTTTTAAAATAGCTGGACACTTACGTTTTCATACTTTTTTTTTACATGAAACACTCTCAAACTATGTCAAAATTATTTTGGTATCAAATTTCATGTTAAAAATTCAAGTTCTTATTTTTTTTATAAAAAAAAGTATCACAGATACTTATATTATTTGATGTATTTCTAGTAGTATAGTCTATCAGGAATAAAATGACACCAAAAACGCTAAAAATATCATTAATTTGTGGCAGTTGTGTAAATGAATGTGAAGTGAAGCTAAAATAACGTATGTTTTTCTAAAAAAAATCATATTTTGGGTATCACTTGGTTTTTTTTTTTTTTGATTTTTTTTTCTAAGCGCTGGAGAGCTGTTCTGTGCGGGGCTCAAGGATTATCCATTCATTCTGGGACACCCTGTATATATAGATGTAGGTACAACCGGGTTGAGGTTCCTAGGTATTCATGCTTATTTTGCGTAATTTATAGAATGGTTTCATTCGAAAAGTGGAAATTAAGAGGAATTCGCAGCTGTACAATGTATGTTGTAAACATTTTAACCGTGGCGCGAGCTCCTCGTGTCGTGGAAAATTTAATTTGCATCGCGGCGAGGGCATTGCGGCGGGGCGTCTCCAATTTGTCAGTCAGAGGCGACGTGGCTGACGACAGTTTTATGTTAACTTTTGTTTAACATAACATTACGTCTGTTTATTCCTAAAGGTATAGGCAGTGTTTAGAGGTAGGTACATTCACTTTTTATATGGGACCTAAGCATAACTTACCGTGTTTCGCAGGGCACGTAAAGCCTTTGGTCCCGGTTGTTTTCAATGCTAGAAACAGTTTTTAAGCCTTGTCGAAGACCTTCGGGTGGCTTGAGAACATTCGACACTGGGTTGGCAACTAACCCCTCCACCAATCCGCATTAGAGAAGCGTGGTGGAGTATGCTGTAGACCTCCCGTGTCTGTGGGGGAGACCCGTGCCCAGCAGTGGGACATCTATGGGTCGCAGCGATATCTATTAAACTATAAAGTTAATGTAACTGTATGATTAGCTATTCATCCAATGATCAATATCTAATTCTGTATTACATTTAACGTTAGAGCGACCGGCAGGCGGAGCGACCTGTACCTATTCCTTTTTTCCGAGTCGTGGTCGCCATTCGAGGACTTTTCTCCCCCACCATTATTAGTGTCCCTTAGCAGACTTTTATGTCCTAATACAACTTTTTCCGCAACTAACAAACCGTTGCAATGCAACGCGTGCCACGCGTCGCATTTGACTGACGAATTGCAGACGCCCCCGCAAGCTGGTCTGGCTGGAAGATTTAATTCACTGCACAACGGACTTGCTCGGCGGGTCAAATGCTTACAAAGCTTTACGTCACACTTAAACTTTTTTTTTCTTTTTCCACCTACGGCAACTTTTCCCCGCTTAAACAGGGTTTGACTGGTAGAAAATGCCATAGGGCATTAAGTCCGCCCATTGTAGGTATATCTCTTTAGAGGTGTCGATAAAGTTAAATAAATAAACTAGACAACTAGTAACGTTGTTTAAAACTAACTAAACCAAATACTAACTAAAAAGAAAACGAAAATAACTGTTTAAATGGTGCGTTCTGCTAGGATTTAACAACCAGCACCATCACCACCCCAACATTTTTTTGTCCCACCGATGGGCTCAATTCTCCTCTCGGAGGTTATGCCATAGTTTTCATTCTGAGGAACTATCAGGCATGCAGGTTTCTTCACTGTTTCCTTACCCGTTACAGCAGGTGACGTTTAATTTTTTAAATCACACGTTACTTAGAAATTTATAAGTGCGTGCCGCTTAGATTCGAACCCACACTCGAGTGAGAAGCGAGTTCAGTAGTCATAGCTCGAATTTCAGCTACAAAGTTAACAACGATATTTCTCCAGTGTTAAAACGGTTACGATCAGTTACGATTGCATCCCGCGCAACTCCAAGCGCTGTATTCCAGCACTTGACAAAGACGAAGTTGTTAATCTCCGGGACCACTGAAATACCCTCCAAGCCCAACAACGTATGAATTAATCTTTTCAGCCGGTAATCCCTGGCAGCTTACCAACAACTTAGATTCGTGAACCAATGAGCTGGGTAGGAGACACGATTTTAACGGTTTGTTAGACAAATGTATTTATAAGTCATATAAATTTGTTCAATCATAATTTGACGACTCAGTGGCGCAGTGGTGAGTGACCCTGACTGTTGAACTGTGGGTCCCGGGTTCGAATCCCGGCCGGAGCATATATTACGCAGATAAATATTTGTGCTCGTAAATGTCGTAAATATTCAATTCTATTTTTGTCTGCGTGTGTTAGATTTTAAAAATATGGTATATGTATAAAAGTAATTATAACAGTTGTTAATATAAGCTAGATTCTTTTATTATCGATGTTTGATTCTACCACAGTTTCAAAAGGTGCTCTATTTGTGGAGGAGAAGAAACTGCAAAAGAAACTCCCCCGCACATCTTTTTCAAATAAAATCATACAATATATAATATCACGTCAGTAACATTAGGTACACCATGTTTCCAATTTTGAAATAAGAATGATCACATTGACAATATACTACTATAATAATAAATCATTTGGTTAACTAATTATCTATGTACTTAACTTTGGTCTCGAGCAGCGTTTCCACACAACCAAGGTACCACTGTCTGTACCACTGTATTATTGCTACCCACGGAATATCAGAGCCACTCGCCAGCCAAGAAGAAGAAAGCAATGAATTGCCTCCACGCGGTTACAAGCCCCTTTTCTGCTCACCAGGTGGCGGCACGTCGTTTTATCAAAACAAGCTTACACTTAAATAAAATGATACTTTTGCTAACAAAGGACATTGGCAATAATAATATTAAATAGAAACATTAATTAACACCTATTATTCGTATAGATAAAGCCTATTCAAATATTTGTGGTATGAAAAAAATGTCAACACGTGTTTATTACGATAACGAAACTATTAACATTAAAATGATATTTTTACTCATAATTACTATACCAATATTAATCTAAAATAAGTACATAAATTAAGACATAATATTCATATTTAAATAGGCTATAATTACTTATATTCAATTATCACACTAGACACCATTTCCGCTTTAACTAAACCAAACAATGATACTTAAATTACGTTCCATTTATGAATTACTTCTCTCACCATCAATAATTTTCCACATTTATCAATCTTTTTATTCAATAATATAATAACCTAACACGGCCAGACTGACAGTACTTCGCTCTCGAAGTACCTCCACAAACTCTATCCCAGTCACAGATCACAGTCATCTTTTTTTTTTTTTTTACTTTCCTTTCCTTCCACGTTTTCCTTTCCTTTTTATCTCATGTTTTTTTTTTTCTTTCCTTTCCTTCCACGTTTTCCTTTCCTTTTTATCTCATGTTTTTTTTTTAACTTTCCTTTCCTTCCACGTTTTCCTTTTCTTATTATCTCATGTTTTTTTTTTTTTTACTTTCCTTTCCTTCAACGTTTTCCTTTTCTTTTTATCTCATGACCACTGAACTTCACATGTTGGCCTTACCCACCTGCTGCACCATGGTTACCAGACCAACACGAGATCAGTGGCCGACCAGCAGTCCCCCCGTCCATGGTACCAACGTGTACCAAGGCGGGAGTTTTAATCCTCCTGCCCAAGGCACGGTCCCGTCTATGGTACCATCGTGTGGCAAGGGCGAGAGTTTTAATTCCCATGACCACTGACCTTCACATGTTAGCCCTACCCACCTGCTGCACCATGGTTACCGGACTAACACCAGATCAGTGACCGACCAGCAGTCCTCCTGCCCAAGGTACGGTCCCGTCTATGGTACCATCGTGTACCAAGGGCGAGAGTTTTAATTCTCGCAGCCCTGCCGTCCATGGTACCAACGTGTACCAAGGCGGCAGTTTTAATAATTTTTTTTTTTTTTCAGTATCAGTTTTTCAGTCTCAGTTTCAGTTTCAGTCTTTCATTATTTCTGGCTTTCGCATACAAATCGGCAATTTTTGTTTAAGTTAATCGTACCAAAGTAAAATAAAAATTGATAGTAACAGAAGCAATAGAAGCTGTGTGTTATTTCATAAGTTGATAGTAAACCGCTTCACTAACAATCTCAATTGTTAAACAATAATTCCAATAGTTAATCAATAAACAAATAAAATAGTCTAACACGGACAACAAAACTAATACACTACTTCAGTTTTTACCGTCTTACTTCATTGTTTCCGTCTAAAAGTCGCTCGGCCAATCTGACTTATTAATATCTGTATACTACACTGCTATCGACCAACTTAGATATATTTATTTACTTATTCACAGAATACTCACAAATGTGTACAAAAGAACTACTAATTTCCAAAGGAAATATTTTCCAGCAGTGAACCTCCAAAAGTTATCTTACAAACAGAATAACAATAAATGTTTTTGTCTTTTAACAAAAATAAAGCTCACTGCAGACTTCTCCAGCTTCTATTAAAGTTCTGCACAAGCAGCTCGCTGTCAACATTGGGGCTGTATGGTGTGCCGAATTCCTTATACTGCGCCTCCGGTACTCAAGTTTTTTCTTTAGTAGATGGATCAAATCTGAAACTTGTACAAAAATGTATTAGTGTGGGCAAAAATGGGTATTGTTGGGCAAAAATGGGTATTGTGTCCCGCTTCTGATGTTAGATTTTAAAAATATGGTATATGTATAAAAGTAATTATAACAGTTGTTAATATAAGCTAGAATGTATTTGTATGAAAATGTCAAATTGGAAGTGGGTGGAAATTATAAAACAATATCAAAAGTAATAATGCTTTATTCATTTATTATCGATGTTTGATTCTACCACAGTTTCAAAAGGTGCTCTATTTGTGGAGGAGAAGAAACTGCAAAAGAAACTCCCCCGCACATCTTTTTCAAATAAAATCATACAATATATAATATCACGTCAGTAACATTAGGTACACCATGTTTCCAATTTTGAAATAAGAATGATCACATTGACAATATACTACTATAATAATAAATCATTTGGTTAACTAATTATCTATGTACTTAACTTTGGTCTCGAGCAGCGTTTCCACACAACCAAGGTACCACTGTCTGTACCACTGTATTATTGCTACCCACGGAATATCAGAGCCACTCGCCAGCCAAGAAGAAGAAAGCAATGAATTGCCTCCACGCGGTTACAAGCCCCTTTTCTGCTCACCGTGGCGGCACGTCGTTTTATCAAAACAAGCTTACACTTAAATAAAATGATACTTTTGCTAACAAAGGACATTGGCAATAATAATATTAAATAGAAACATTAATTAACACCTATTATTCGTATAGATAAAGCCTATTCAAATATTTGTGGTATGAAAAAAATGTCAACACGTGTTTATTACGATAACGAAACTATTAACATTAAAATGATATTTTTGCTCATAATTACTATACCAATATTAATCTAAAATAAGTACATAAATTAAGACATAATATTCATATTTAAATAGGCTATAATTACTTTTATTCAATTATCACACTAGACACCATTTCCGCTTTAACTAAACCAAACAATGATACTTAAATTACGTTCCATTTATGAATTACTTCTCTCACCATCAATAATTTTCCACATTTATCAATCTTTTTATTCAATAATATAATAACCTAACACGTGCGTTTGTAGCGTTTATTTATTTATTTATTATTATTATATTAATAGGTACGCGTAGCAAAAACATTTACTAACGCCTTTTTACGAAAATTACGTGGACGGAAGTGTATAAAAATTTACACCATATTACAATATAAACTGTCGTATTATTGTGTATTGTTCGTAAATGCTGATTTCAGGATGCCTACCTTTAAAACGTCAGGACAAGAAATTAGTTATTTTCAACATGAATGTACTGTGTTAATATGATATTCAAGTTAATAGTCATAATAATAAGTCAATAGTTATGATAAAGATAAAGATTTTATTTATTTGCTCTCACAGAAGTTGTCTTATTTACAGTAGTCTTATTTAAAGGTACAAGTTGTGTATTCACCAGACCTTACTTTGTGTCGTATAACATCGCAGTATCAACACTAAACGGCGCTGTTATGCAAAACAAGTTTTACACAACAATAATTATAATTTGAATTCCGTTGCACGGTCCCAGCTTTGCTTTTCGAGACTAGTTGCAAAGGTATTTACAGTCGGAAGAATCTGTTAAGGTTTATACCGCTGCAGCACGGCGCGCAGTTACTTATAGTCCGCTAAGAGCTAAGTTGAGCTAACTTAGGACTTAGAACAGTGATTATATTTGCAGTGGCTGCGGGTCGAAGTAGACAAATGGACTAACTAAGGATTTGCTATGAAATTTCAACTTAAACATACTACTACACTTAACCGCCGTGGAGTCTACTTACCCTGAGGATGCCTTGTTTTGGGGCGAAACACGTGTTGGTTTGTGTGTTGGTGTATGTTTTCACTAATCCTGTGCGGGAGCGAGGGAGGTGCTGCGTGCATGAAGGTATACACCACCATACATTGTTGTTCGAGGATTGTTGCAAAGTAGATTAATCCTTGGTTTGTAATAGTAATTCCGCAAAGTAACGCCTGATACAATTAGTTATCTTAAAAGATTTGGTTAAACCGAGTGTCTATTTCTAAGTCACAAGTCAACGACAAAGCTTGTCGACTCTATATTCTTCGATAGATATTATATCGACTATAATTAATGATCCTGCACACATTGCATACAATATACTATAAGTCAAGTTAACATGTTATTTCAACCAAACGCAATGGCTTGTGTGCACAAGCTAAAGTTAGGAGTTCTGTGCTAAGTCCTGCGGCGGAGGACTTAGACTACTGATTAGGTTTGCCGTTCTTCCGGAACGCAGCGAGAGCGGTTTCCAACCGATTTGAATAAGATCACCTAATTTAAGGGGACCCCTAAATTTGAGGGAGCCCTCTTAAATAAGAGGAAGTTATAATAAATTACCTATATTTATATATTTGTAAGAAAACTCCTCTGAAACGGCTTGACCGATTCTTATGAAATTTTGTGTGTATATTTTAAAGGTCTGAGAATAGGACGCAAATGTCTTTGTTTACACAAAATTTTAATATGACTAGAAAAGGGACTGAGTTTAGGAAACAATAGTCAGGTTCTGCTAATCACAAAAGCTAAGATCGGCCACATGGAAAGAATGGATGACACCAGAGTTGACGAAACCATTTCCAAGTGGATCCCGCAGGGAGACACAGGAGAAGACCCTGGAAGAGATGACTCGACGTGTTGAGGATGACCTACGGAGAATGGGAAAGAAAACATCCTGTAGGAAGGACAGAGACAGATCGCAACGGAGGCCAAGACAAAGAAAGTGTTAGAGCGGAGGAAGTAAGAAGGAATGAAGAAGGGACTGGGTTTGTTAGTCTAGCTAGCATGTTTTAGTAAAAACATCATTGCACCACATCTCCTAGCCAAATACAATTTAGTTCTCTAATTTCAAACTACCCCACTTAATTCACTGATTATGTCTGCAAGTTTCGGCATTCTAGCTGCAGCGAACGCTAAATATACCCGCTGTTAGGCTCGGTCCGCACCTGACGATTTTTGTCAACGAGTTTGAAAATTGTATTAGGTGTGTAGTAGTATACGGCGCCACAGTCGCACACACCAATTACTTTCCAGTCAATAATTTCAGTCTGTTTCAGGCAAATAAAACGTGACTTGCTCTAACGGTAAAAGATAAACATACTCGTAGTAAGGATCAGCATACCTGTGAATCATCTTTCGGAGGTAAAGCCTTAATGGAGCCTTTAAAGGTTCCTTAGATAATCTAAATAAGTTCTATTTGTTTACCCGTGTCAGTACTATGAATGCTATATAATAATTTTTGTGTTCAAGCAAATTTGTTCCGGTTGTAAAAATGTAGTTTCTAGTCCAATTATATTATATACATTACAAGAGGTAGATACGCCACCAACGGACCAAACGTGTGCTGTGAATTGGTGACACATGTGACCATTGCAGTCAGTCGAGCTGTCATTGTGAGCGGGCGCGCTAACTGTACTGATTACAAATAGCTGTCTCTTGATCGTCTTCGAAAAACTTGATCGTCTAGTCTGAAAGGTGCCTAATGCCTTACGTAGGAACGCCAGAACTTTGTGCTTGGTCAGTATTGTATCGGGTTAACCCTATCGCTGCTATTTTATGACCTCCATGTTTATAATATTCAAATAACTGTTTGACTTTTAATTTATTCCTTTGTGTGAACAAAACTGCAATGTTGGTGTGTATAGTAAATGATATGAAATTCAGGTTTGCCAGTGTACGTATAAAGTATTTATGAATATAATTTATGTTTAAATACTGGTGAGAATTTTCTACAACAATTAATAATAATATTTAATTCATCACACCATTGGGTTGGCCAGTACAAAATATCAACGCATTAAATCTGCCCTAGTAAACCTTGTATGCGGTTAAGCTTGAATCCTTCCCAATAAATGGAAAATTGCACAGTTTCCGTGGAGTGGATAAAATACTGTAATAATAATAGTAGTACGATTTTTAATCGATATTTTTTGTTGGTTTGTACTTCTTGTGCGACTATTATAGGCAACTTTTTAACCCAAAAGTTGCATGGTGAAAAATTGACAAAACACTGTCATGATCGTTTTATTCGATTCCTAATTATTGATCAGTTATGAATCGATTTGATTGTTCGATGAAACCTAAATTTTGATCAGATTCTGAACCTGTAGATTGACATCCTTATTCTTAAAAAAAATTATAAAACTATTTTAGCTATAGAGTGGTTTGTCTTAATATTCAAACTCAATTCAGAATGAGATGTTTGAAAGAAACTTAGAAACTCTATATTACCTAACTATAATAAGGGTTCTTTATTTCTTCTGAATAATACATCCATATTTTAAACGACATTGGAAAAGGCGCATAGTTAAGGAAACCTGGAACTTTCTCCACCACGATGCACCAGCGCTAACTGGTTCAAAAGTTAGTAATCAACCCGATGTTCAAAAGATTCTAGGCCACCGAAGGCCTCTAACAGCATGACCTAACCGTGTAGGAATCCGCACAACATCAAAGTACGAAAAGCAATCTCAAGCAGAATCACGTTTACTAGCTTTGGTAGTTCGTTCAGAAATATTGCAACCACTTGAAAAGTATTAACGTATTTATAGTTTTAATCAAATTTTAGCATTTAAAATTCCATGTTCCTCACCCGTCGGTATTTCATTTTCAGTTCAAGAGTTATAAGCTCTCATGAAATATTTTCACTAAGCACTCATGACCGACATACGGTGCATGATTTACTGTACCAGCTGGGGCGCAAGCGGTAAGTGATTAGCGATGTTAGGAAGCGAGTAAAACTACAAAAAATTAAAGCAGTGAAAAAGATATCTGAAGTACTTTTAGTGTTGGTCATTTTCGCTTTTACCTAGAGTAGAATCTTTATCCTTACTATTAATATAGTTGGAAAAGTGTGTTTGTTGGTTTATCCTTCTTCTCCGTCTAAACGGAGTAATTTCCGTGTGCTGTCGTGATTGCATTAACTAGTATAGGGCCTGGCGCGTAGTACAGGCTATTTTTTATCCCGGAAATGAAATGTGACTGGATCATGTTAAATGGACAAAACACTGAAACAATTAGCAGGTGGTAGAGCCTATAGGGAACCAAATAGGTTTTATATGAAAGCTAATTGGTTCCATATAGAGTTCGCCCGGGGCAGTACCACCGCCCGCCACGGTACCTAGTACCATTTCTGCCGTGTAATAATTGTTTTTAAAGCAATTGTGGTCCGGTTGGAAAGGTGTGGATTCCGGTTACACTTCTTTAGAGGCGACCATCTTAGTCCTCAAGGGTAGCAACACATCTGTGACTGACTTAAAACGAGACTCCTACTAACAAGTACTAACTGGACTATTACTAACACCAACTAACAGGACTAACTATCACTAACAGTCCCCAGTCCTCATACCTACTAACGAACTGACCAACTAATGTTCTAATTAACTCTCTCAACTAATTGGACTAACCATCCCAGTCCCTAATTGAGTCTTGTTCAAAGTCAGTCACAGTTGTCATGGGCGGCAGCGGATGGGTGGTGCTGCAAGCTCGTTTGCTATCTTTTTTCCATAAAAAAAAAAAAAAATCGTTCGATTTTGAATCTATTATTAACTATCTATAGATTGATAGATCTCAGGTAATGATTGGCTGGACGGCGGGTGAAACTATATTTTGATTAGTGGTAATCTTTAGTTATATTTTGAAACTTCCCTCGATGGCAGAGATAATTTTGAACGAAAAACGATTTGACGTGGGTGAAGTCACGGTTAAAGCTTGTACCTAGTTTGGTTATTATTAATTCACATTTAAAAAAACAGGGAGAATTACAAATTCTAGAAAAAACTTTAATTAATCACTTTTCGTAAGCAGATGGCGCCACGCGCTCTACTTTTTATTCATGCTCAGAGTAGTTAAAATATCTTCGAATATCCCCAATAATAACATATGGGTACGGATCTCTTCTCACAACTAAAACGGCTTGCAGCGTACTTCGCCACGCTGCTCCATTGTGCATTAACGAAATATTATAATAGTTCATCGCTCGTGGTGCGCTTAATCCCTAAAGCCGATAAAAGCACCGTAAAGTGAAACTCTACGTCTTAAACTTTATATTAACGATCATGTAGAGTTAGGCTTTTAAAACTTTCTCGGGCTTATTGCACTTTTCTATATTTCCTTATATGTATAACATAAAATATATATTAACATAATATTAACATCTTTTGTTGCTCACTTGAATTTCACAATGTTTTCAATACATATATCAAAAGTGCTTACTGTTAATACTAAAAATTATTTACAGTAAGTAAATTATTATTTATTTTTACTTTAACAGGAAAATTCCTGTGTTTAGAAGTAGTTTCCATTGATTTAGAGTCTAAGACAGTCGCCCAACTTATCATAGACTACAAAACACCTGAATACAGCAGATACCATACTTGAAATAATAAAATAATCAAAGATCATTATTTGGGTGTAAATTTTTATTCGCAAAACAAAATGTCTGTCTCAGAAAGGTTTCAAACCCATCTCCCACAGAAGACAGTGCCTCAGTCACAGAATACTTAACAGTGCAAGCCTGGGTTAATTTCATGACGATTCATTGCATACATGTAAACCACTCTCATAAACTACTTCATATTCCGTATGAGCATTATAATAAGAATAATCAAAATAAAGGCACATAAAATCTCGTATGTGACAATTTTTTTAAAACCGTAATTTTTAGCACGAAATTTTACGAGACAAACAGGTGACACGGGCAGTTTTTATATTTTAACGAGTCTTGTGATTCAAAAATTTAAAGTGTTGGTAAAATGGTCATTAATTTTTCAGTGCATCGCTCTTATAAAATACCCTTTTTGCGTGCTTGCAAAATGTCCTGCATGCTCGGGAATAATGCACGGTGTAGGGTTTCGGGTGAATGCAATTATTTTTTAAATCATCTCGCTAACTTGACACGTGACTTGACATCATGTCACGCCTGTATTTGCTCGAAGGAGAATCCTATCCACTCCTCCCACAAACCTCTGCCTGCCCATACAGAGGTTTGTTGTAGTACCTACACCTACTTTTCACCCAGGCGAGTGCTATGATACAGGTCTTGTTTTCGATTAACAACTTTTAAATTTTTCTAACTTAAACGTAACTTACTATAAACCATGCTCATCCGTTAAATGGAAAATGCAGGCGTGAAGTAATCTGTATTTATTTATTTATTTATTTTCACTCATTATGTTGCTTACAGCTTAAAAGATACCAAACACAAGTGTGAATTTATCTACATATACATTTATATGGTATGGTAACATCTCAGTGTAACATTATACTAAATCATGGTTCCTACTGTCAAACTGAAATACTATGCATGAGGTGCAACTTTACGCAACTGAAAAAATTTTTTTAATACTTCACGATTTTACGTGTCCAGTTGTCCATTGTCCATCCTAGCGCAGTGGCCATGCTAATTTTCTCTGTATAGTTCCAATTATAGTATATGAACTACCGAAGTTAACTCATAAATGCAGTAGAAGACTAACGTTTTAAAACAAAGTTAAATATCATAAGATGCGCCTTGGAACACGCTCTGAAACAAACATAGGCATGAAATACACTCAACTGGATATACTGAGACGTGACGTGTGTACAATTCACCATGAGCCGCTGTAGAATTAAAAAAATAAACGAAAAAAATCATAGTCAAAGTACACCGCTCACTTTACTAGTACGATTGCAAAGTATTCAAAATATTTCCTCATATACGCAGCAATGGAAAACGACTTAGTTTGTGCGTAAGGTATATCGCTGGTCTCGCAAGCGGTGTACAGAGGATAGTGTAGTTATTGCTGCCACAAGCTAAGTGTCGAGTGTTACAGCCCGTGCCTTGAATAACAAACGTCTCCTTTGCTATTTTATATGCTTTTGTTAGCGATATGCCGTTTTTCGTGCTTTGACTCTACATATGGCCTATTTAGATGGATGAAAGACAGTTCTTTGATGGCTGTTCAGTGGGTTGCGAGCTCTTTTGACTGGCGGAATATGTTATGTACCTATGTGATGATTTCTTTTTTTTTTTGGTTTTGATACGTATTCCTTGGGGTATGTTTTCTAACCAAAGTGAAAAAGATTTTTTAGTCTTTACATTGTCATGTTTGTGACTACGTGTTTCACTGGTCAGTGACCTCAGGGTCTTTTAACAATATTTTATTAGCTTGGAATATATGTATGTAAATGGTATTTGCCATGGAATATAATAATAATATATGGAATAACTAGCTTTTACCCGCGGCTCCGCCCGCGGGGTCAAAGGGAATTAACAATGACTTGTTTATCATACATGACACAATTGGGGTGGATGAATAGTATACGTACACTGACATACTGAAGCTTTAAGCTAACTTCAATAGAAGTGTTATGGTGAAGATTGATGCAGGATCCACCAATCCTGCTTACGTGTACAGGCAATACTAACGTAGAGAGCACATATAAGTGTGATTAGTTTTCCAAATGGGTGTGAATTTTTCTTTTGAAGTGTTTCCAGCCATCCACGGCTTGGGACACAGAACAGAGTAGGTACTATTTTAATACGCTACTGTAGACGATATTATATGTCTTTCCATTTGGGGATAGATTGTAAAGATTCTGGGCATTGGACACACGCGAACATGCTACATATAATCCATATACATATAGTCCATGGGAGAAGCACAGTTTTTCTAAGTTCACCCCGGCTAGAATTAATGTTTGCCCTTGCGCTTTATTAATGGTCATAGCTAGGAAATTGCGGCCTTTTGAAGTGGAATGGAACATCTGTGGGAATTATAGGGATTCGTCGGATCATTACATTTTCACCCTTACCTACGCCGGTTAAGATGGTGGTACTAATTAAAAATAAAGCAGTCTAAATATACAAATACAACTCAAAATCCACTTTAAAACTAACTAAAGTACTAACTAAACTATTTAAAGTAAAAAATAGGTAAAGCAAATTCAAATTACACAAAAAATTAAACAAAACTACAATACTTACAAAATGTTTATAAAACTCATAAAACATCTAAAGTACTAACTATTCCTTAAAAATAATTGTTATTTTAAGCCAAACAACAACAGTCGACAAAACCAATTTAAGAAGCGAACCAAAACCAAAATCAAAGCATATGTCTTATTCCTTTACCATATTAATTTTATACCAAAACGACAATTTATCCAGCGCAAAATTCAAAATTCAATTCAATTTATAAGTTGCCTATGACTTAATTAATTTACATGTATCATTTGTTAGCGTGATTGCAAATGAATTTTACTAACGCCATCTATTAACAACATCCGGAACTAAATATCTAGCAAATAACAAAACATCGATCTACCCATGGCATGGAGATGTTTTACCGCGGTAAAAAGTAGCCTACGTCACTCTCCACCCTCCTCACTATCTCCACACACAAAAACCATACCATATAATAGCTTCGTTGCGACGTGAAAGCCGGACAAACAAACAAACACACTTTCACATTTATAATATTAGTATGGATAGTATGGATATGTATGAATGTAACGGAATTTTTTGATTGTGATTGTGATTAATTTGAAGCTTTGCTCACTTATCTAGGACCGATGACGTGGTGTCATTGTTGTGGGCAGATGTTATGGCTCAAATACATTAATTAAAAAAAAAAACTACATTTAATGTTAAATTGTTTACTTTTGTGATAACGGAGATTGTCTCTGTAGACACAAAGTTAACATCGGTTTTTATTATGTAGGTGCGTGTAAACGTAAAGTCTGCAGCTTCGCTTACATATAGTAATATTATATAGCCTTTGTCACTCAGTGAAGATGCAGCTTTATAATGGTGAAAGAATTTTTGAAATCGGTCCAGTAGTTTTTTACAGACACTGCTACGAGAGTTCTAGAGCATACTCCACCACGCTGCTCTAATGCGGATTGGTGGAGGGGGTGAGTGGCCAACCCAGTGTCGAATGTGCTCAAGCCAACCAAAAGTCTTTCCATAGGTGCAATCATCACATACTGCCTGCCAAAATATTGCAG
The DNA here is from genome assembly GCA_944567765.1 of Carterocephalus palaemon. NCBI lineage: Eukaryota > Metazoa > Arthropoda > Insecta > Lepidoptera > Hesperiidae > Carterocephalus > Carterocephalus palaemon. Next base: position 1,578,199 of record OX155655.1, on the reverse strand, counting down.
GAAAATGTAAGTACAAATTGTGCAGAAGTAATTTTATATGACTAGCAAAGCTTAGAAGTGACGTCAAAATTAAAAGTAAACATACATTAAAGTGTAACCGACCTACTTCATGTTTGAAGCCTTCAAGTAACCAATGGAGACACAAGTCTAGAATAAACAACTTCTTTTGACGAGAGTGTGTACACATCGTTATACTTTGTGGATTGAATACTGCTAGGGTTAGGTATACACCTTGCAGCTATCGACATAAAGCATACTTTGCGTAACTGTGTCAATTAAGTTCTTTTTGAACATATGTGGGGCCGCTTTAGGGAATAGGATTGGGTTGTGGTAGGTGTAGCGTCCTCGCGTCGATTCAATGTGATCGAAAGAGTTAAGCAACGACGGGCGCGGCCGGTTTGTGGATTGGTGACCGCTAGTGGCAAAAACATTAAATTAACTATTACTGATTCATATTTCTTTTATCTAGCTTTATATCCGTTTACTAAAAGCAGTACGATTTTCAAGAATTCATGGGGTGATGTGGCGACTGTACAAACTCGACGAAACATTCCGCATCAAACCAAGTCTTGGTCCCGTCTGGTTCGCTGTGAGAGGTGGCCGTGAGGAACCAAAAAAATAAAAGTATTATTGAAAAATAAACAAAAAACTGATCATCATGAAATAATAATATGCACAAATACATATTAATCAACTAGCTCGATAACAAAATAGAAAACATAGTTAATTTTTTTTATTTCAAAATTCAACTTGATTTATGTTTTTAGTACATTTATTAAACAAGTTTGAAAATTTTAACTTCACAATTTTTATGTTTACGCAGTCGGGTTTGTGTTTTTTGTTGCTTGAAATTTGGATGCCGATCGACTCAGTTTCATGTTAGAATCATTTCATTGTATGGGATGAATCAATCGCACAATACATAGAAAAAGTAGACCAACTGATCCACCATCTGATGTAACCATTTATTTTTCTTGTAAAGTTATGGTGAGTACGGTCCTGTTTGTCACTTGTTCGTTACAATGTTGTAATGCAAATAAATGATTCGGAAATAATTTTTACTATGAAAATAATTGAAATGACTATGAAATACATAAACTTTGTTGTTTATGTAATATTATGATAAAAAAAGTATCTTGTACTACAACCGGGACAGTGGCTTGGTAATATCCCAAGCCTGGAAACCACTTCTGTATACTACCGACCACAGTGAACTGGATGTGGAGTGTGACACGGTCAGTGTGGTGTGCACCCAGCCATATGTGTGCGAAGAGGACAGCAACTCAGCGGACAGCGACAGTGATGTCGTCATGACAGAGCGAGCTGCGCGCGCGCTAGCCCGCAGTGTACGCCGTGCCCGCCGCGAGCACGTTCACTCCTGAAGATGATCATCGTAATAGATCGAAACTAGTCGGCCTATTTCCGACTTAAATCACACGTGAGTAAGCCGGTAACTTCAACTATGAAAGTATCTTGTATTCTGTTCCTTAGTGAAAACGAAGCGAGCATGTACTACCCACTCTATCATTTTCTCTTACTAAATGTGTGTTCTGTATGTGTGTCTATGAGGCTTTCAACAAGTGTGTGAAGCCACCATAAGCATTTTGTTTGCCAAAACGGGTGAATTTGCCAATTCCATGCCACACGCATTCACAAAGGCTTCTCAGCCCCCTGTTTACCAGACATTACGACTCGTAAGGCGAAATCTCAACAAGCCCTGTAATCCCGAGCAAAAATTCGGGGAGCAAAATAAACGTGAAGTTCGGAAGCGCCATCTGAGCGTGTGTTGATGTTAGGGCTTAGTTACCTTTGGGTCTTACTAAGGTAACCTTTTTCACCTGCAATAAATATGATCAGACTGACAGACCTTTCCTTCTCTTTCGCGGCGCTGTGGGCGCTCTTGCGCTGAGGGAATTCGGAGTTAGTGGAGATCCCCTCCATCCGGGCTATTGCTCCAGGGGTAAACCCCGTCAGTGACTTCCCTGCTGTTGAGCGTGGGAGAAATATGACCTTTAAGTCTAAGAGGGACTTCCCAGACTGCGAGTTTTGCGGAAGGACTCGCAAAAGGATCACCTCATATTATGAGACCTAAATATAACTGGTGAAAATGGATATATCATACCTCTGCCTACCCCTTCGAAAAATACGCGATTTTGTATCAGTATTGTTGAAACGGATAGCAACATTCTCTTGTTATGTATTATTTCTATTACTAAAAGTATTTTATTAGTTCTATTAATGTGTTATAGCACAGACAGACAAAAAGGCATTCATTAGCATAAGATGTTTCCTCATGCTAGTAATCACCGTCAGCAAAACAAAGAGAAAGCAATTTTAAGTGCGTTGATAGTCAGGATGCGTTATGCAGACCGTACTCAACTTGCTACTGAAGTCACATTAGTTTTAGTGACAACGCATCTTTTTAAACGGTTTTATTTAGCTTGCCCTGTTTGTTTATTTCTTTATTTCTTTTTTTTAAATGGATAGCAAATATAAAAATTCCCTTTCATCCCTGCCGTCCATCACAATGTTACAAGACAAACGAAACAAATACGTTTAATATTAAAACTCTACCACCTATAGATGTGCAACAGACAGACAGACCTTTCCTCCTCTTCCGCGGCGCTTTGAGCACTTTTGAGGGAATTCGGAGTTAGGGAAGATCTCTATCCGGGCAATTACTCCAGGGGTAAACTCCGTCGTTGACTTCCCGCTGTTGAGCGTGGGAGCCAGTCAATCGTCAGTACTGGTAGCCTTTAGTCGCTAATTCTCCCTGATGGTCGGGGGTAAAAGTCCAACAGCTCTCTAGGGAGCGGTCGGCTTTCAGGGCAGCGCGCGTGTAGCGGTGCAATTCCCCTTAGATGAGGATGAGTCCTCCACCAATCCGCATTGGAGCAGCGTGGTGGAGTATGCTCTAGACCTCCCGCAGTTATGTCTGTGGGGGAGACCCGTGCCCAGCAGGTGGACGTCTATGGGTCGCAGCAGCAGCGAGCAGCGAAGATGTGGCCCATTGTCGGCGTTGTTGTACATAACACGCGCCAACCGGACCACAAACTCATCCAGCGACTCCAGCCTGCAGTCGCGCGCTATCACTGCGTTCCGGACGTAGCGCCCCGCTCCTGTGATTTCTCGCAGGGCGAAGTTATAGATGTGCATTGGTACTTGTAGGTTTTATAGTGACCGTTGGGTCAGTAAAACACACTTTTGATCACTCAATAGGAGGAGTATTGACGCTGAAGGTGTCGCTGGGTTTTAGTGGGTATTCCGGCCAAGCCGGCGAGTCTCACATACCTGCTTCGTAGGATGCAGGATGCGTAAATGCATTGCCCAGCGTTAAAAAAAAAACAGGTAATGCGTCCCGTGCACGTCCGAACCTGCTCACAGCTAGCGCGTGACTCTGGCCGAGACCCACATACACTACAGTACCTACTCTTGAAAACTAAGTTTAGTCGCCTCTATAAAAGTTTACTCTCTACTTTTAGCCTCTAGTTAAGTTACCAGCGACCACTAAAATCTCCGACAAACATACCAAATACAAATCGAGAACTCGCAGTAACTCTCAGCAATCCTAACGGTCAATAAGGGAGGCGAACGTGATCGTCTTACGCGCGTATTTGAACGGAGTTCTGCATATGAGTAAATTCGAGAAGTTTCAGGAGTTGGATACCAATTTACATGTTACAGGAACATACTCGTATTTATATTTGCTATAAACATGGAGTGGAACGCATTTTTCAATTTATGATGAAAAAAGAGGGTAGTTATAATTTGATGTATACGTATGAGGGTAGCGTCCATAGCCCAATGGCTCGCGTCGATTCAATGTGATCGACAGAGTTAAGCAACGACGGGCGCGGCCGCTTTGTGGATGGGTGACCTAGTCGCAAATTTCATGCTTCGGAGAGCACGTTAAGCCGTCGGTCCCGCGGTGTTTTAAATGATAAAAATAGTCGTTAAGCCTTGACGAAGACCTTAAAGTGGCTTGAGAACATTCTACACTGGGTTGGCCATTAGTGGGACAGTGAGTTAGAGATCTACTTGGTTTCAAAGCTAAAGTATGTTCAAGTCCTTAAAACTGATAGCTTGGAGTATAACTGTATATCCCACGATGCTCCAGACCGAATTAGTGGACATAAACGGCGGACTCACACGCAGAACAACATAGTATACATCCATGACTGGAGTAAAGTACAAATATTTATCAGTAAAATTTGTACGAGATTTGAACCGAGAGTGTCAACAAAGCCAGTCAATGCTCACGGCGCCTCGTAATCGCCAACAAATGTTTCTTTCAATCTGTTTCTTAAGCAAAGATACAAAACAACATTCAACAATTGTAAATCCTTACAGACAATTAATAATTAATAATTGAGCACCTCCTACAAGAAAGAGCGCCGTTACCGATTGAAGAGTGTAAATATTCGGTTGTATTTTGAACTTTATTGTTTACTGAACAAGGTGTGTTATCACGGTTGGGTGAAATGAATTCCCATTCTGAAATTATTACTTACATTCACTATAGCTTCAGCCTTTGTTTAGTGTCATGTCGAGCACTTATTTATGAAGGATTTGACTTTTGCTATAAAGTCGGTAGAATATTAACATCAAATCTCCTGCTTAGATATTAAAAGACAAAGGCAAAAATCACCCACGCAAAAAGGTAAAACAAGTATTTGGTATTAAGTTGGTTGAATACCTATTTGTATATAGCTGTGAGAACCCACTGGCTACCAAACTCACCTCCCACTCGCGGGGGTTGTGGGTTCAAATCCAAGCGTTACGCAACATTATTAGATCTAGTCATTATTCGTTTTTGATATTAGTCGCCTATAAGTTTTCTAAGTTATGTAAGAAATCGAATGTCACCTGCTGTAGCAGTGAAGGAACGTTGTGAGCAAACCTGCATGCCTTAGTGATCTCCATACTGTTCTCGAAAGCATGTCAAGTCTGCCAATCAGCACTTAAACAGCGTTGTATGGCCTTGGAATGGAATGGCCCGGAAACCTTGAAAAAGTATGCGGACGTCGTGGGAGCGATGGGGGTTATGTGGGACTTTCACCACTAAAACCCGCTCGATGGCCTACTCCAGCGCTACAGGAGGGCTCCGGGATCTCTTGTAGAACGCACCGGTGCCCTCCAGCGCTGCGCCCAAGACGGGCTCTTCCCGGTTTACACAACGCTGTGCACCCACAAACAGCGTCGTCTTTCCCGGGGTCACATGATGGACGATTCAAGCTCCCCCTCTCACCGCCCGCATCCCAGAAGTCCCCTTTTAGTCGCCTTTACGAAAGCAGGGGCTACCGTAGCACTATTCTGGTACCGAGCTACAGGGTTGGTGGTGAATATGAAAAGTATTAAGGTTCCTTTTAAAATGGTAGCAAGTACTGTTATTAAAATTAAAAAAAAAAAAAAAAAAAATTATTTATTATCTTCGCATTCCCTATGATTTAATACAGTTGGAAAGCATATCATCTGTCTAGGATATTTAATTTTCAGTGCTTCTTTTTCCTTTTCTCCCATTTTTCTTTCACCTTAAAACAATGTTTATCGCAGCAGCAGAATAAAACTGGAGCGTGAAATGAAACTCCCCTTAATGGATCATCGTATTAACCCATATTAAGGTGCCATACTGTAGGCGTGTCGCGAATAATGGTGCGAGCCATTACGTATAAGGTAGGCTGTAATTAAAAATAAAAATCACTCTTATTAATAATATTTTTTGCCGTAGTATTTATTTAACAGCGGTGACAGCCCAGTGGCTATCGAACTCGCCTCTCAATAACTTTTCTTAGTTATGTGTGATTTAAGAAATTAATAATATTAAATAGCACCTGCTGTAACGGTGAAGGAAAACATTGACATTATTGATAAAATATTTAAACACAAGATATCAGTTTCGACGTAGGTATGCAACTATTTTTTTTAATGTAAAGATATAATAAATACATAAATATCATGAATATTTTCACAAAGATTCAAGTCAGTAACAGTTCAATGTCAGTCACAGTTGTCATGGGCGGCAGCGGATGGGTGGTGCTGCAAGCTCGTTTGCTATATTTTATCCATAAAAAAAACACACACGACTCTGCCCCAAACTAAGCAGAGCCTGTACTATGGGTATCAGAGAATGATATAAATACATAGATATTTTTAAATACATAGTGGCGTAACAGACAGGGTCACTACCGATTGCGCCAACGGGCCAGTCTATGTAGTATGCAACTATGAAATAGCCCAATGAATCGCGTCGATTCAATGTGATCGAAAGAGTTAAGTAACGACGGGCGCGGTCGGTTTGTGGCACGTAAAGCTGTCGGTCCCGGTTGTTTTCAATGCTGGAAACAGTCGTTAAGCCTTGTCGAAGACCTTCGGGTGGCTTGAGAACATTCGACACTGGGTTGGCCACTAACCCCTCCACCAATCCGCATTGGAGCAGCTTGGTGGAGTATGCTCTAGACCTCCCGCAGCGGTATCTGTGGGGGAGACCCGTGCCCAGCAGTGGGACGTATATGGGTCACAGCGAACTATGAAATAACCGCTTCCCGGCTAGGCGAACATCGCTTCTCGCCTCCCACCTGCAGTAAGACAAGCGCCTCGCACGTATAGTATCCATTGGAGTCGATACACATTGCGCGACCGGATGCAGTTAAACGGATTATCTGATGAATATTCATGTCTGCATTTCGCTTTATTAAGAGTAAGTAAATTACGACACAATTTCTTTACCAATTGACAACATCTCATTTTTTTAACATACTCATAATTATTATTTTATTCAAAATCAAATGAAAAACTAAGGTATATTTTTTCATTTATCCACCATGTTTTCCTTCACAGTAAGTTTATTTTTTTAATTTTCTCTGAACAATCAGAGAAAATTAAAAAAATAAAAAGCTTTTTAATACTATACACAGGTACTATGGGAGACATCGTGACTGCGTCAAGGTATCAATGGAATCAGAAACGGCCATCAAAGGATTTGTCAGACTTTAAAACGAGGCAAAGTCTTTCTAACTTCACCTTGTTTCAGATTGTTTGAAATTTTACGATTCATCAGCAAAGTTAGAGGGATCATAACAATATTATCGTCGAAACTTTATACGTACTACAATCAATTTTCAACAAGAAACAAGCTTGAATGTTTGTCAGCTGTTTTGACTTTTCAGATCAATTTTACTGTCATGTATCAAGGTATATTAGGTGTTATAGTACTTTGTATCCAATCCAGTAAAAACCAGCAAACTCTAGAATCTAGTGTTTGAATTATCTAATAGGCACTAAAAATGAAACATGATCGGTAATTTAACTTGCCTTGAGTTCGGTTTTTCGTAAAATGTTGGCATAGTATAAAGAGTCGCTCCACTCTATGTTGGTAACAGTCGTGAATGTAATTAACTCTTACAGCCAAAGGCGAAAACAACTTATAAAACGTTTATATGTAACTACTAGTGGACGCCCGCAGCTTCGTTCGCGTTTAATTAGACCCATTAACGACGTCTGCCCGCGTTCGGGTTGCCCACTTGACTTCAAAAACAGCAAAGTTTCATACTTACTTTGCACCCCCGTTTTACCCCTAAGGGGGTGAATTTTCAAAAATCCTTTCTTAGTGCTCCCCTACGTTATAAAAGGAACCCCTGTGCAAAATTTCAAGTATCTAACCCTTATAGTTTAGGCCCTGCGTTGATATGTCAGTCGGTCAGTCAGTTAGTCAGCTTCTCCTTTTATAAATATAGATTAGTTATCTACGATATTTGTCACAGATGATACGGGCATCAGCGCTGCGTTCGCTGCATCCCGATTTGCTGTGATTTTAAATATCTATACCCCTAGTTTAGTAGGGGTCGTTTTCCAACAATGATAGGCCTTCTTTCCATGTACAGATACGGCTTACATAATTTAGTTATTCTCACGACCTTCTAGTACACGAAACATTTCACATTACTCCCCCTAATCTCTATCAACAATAACATAAATGTGTCAAAAGTTAGGTTTTTATGATGTTGACAAAGCGAGAAAGTGTTCCGTACATGTCAAGTCGGAAGGATATTCGGGCCTTATCTCTTTGTTTTGTTAAACATTTGTATGCGACCGCCGTGCAAAACATTAATGTGAGGTTTGGGCCATTATATTCGCGATTTTATAATTTTCACGTCTCTACTTATGATCAATGTAAGATAATATAACTTGGAATTTTTTGATCGATCTAAACTAGTGGTTTCCTATGGTTTGCATGTATTTTTTTATTTTTCTTCCGTGATCGAATTTTATTAAGTTAACGGCTATTATTATATGACCTCTCTGTGAGACCGCAAAAACAGGCGGTTTCAAAATTCCACAGCAATTCATTCTTTGTAATTTATCTAAGACTAGTGGACGCGCACCTTCGCTCGCATGGAATTAAATAATAATAGATTCTTCATAACGCGTTAACTTCAGCTTAACAAATTTGTAATGAATCCGTAAATATGTTATGCCCTATATCAATTTTACAACCTTTAAGTGTAACATTTTGACAAACATTGAATGCCATATTTATTTATATCCAATCAACAGCCTAAAATATAAATTTTATGCTTTTAGGTCTGAAAATGATAATATTTTCATACAACTTTTCACCCCCTTTTCAACCCTTTACAACACTTTTTACCAATTAAAACGTATCCTTAGTCCTTTCTCGTTATCATAAGTGTTATTAATTATTGTCAAATTAGCTTACACTTGTACTTATTTACAACTGTTCTCTCTGTGTGATTAATTATGGTCAAAATAGTTTACACTTGTACTTGTTTACTTCTTCAAGGTATTGTACTAATGTGATCAAAAACGCTGTTTTAATGGCTTCAAGATCAGCTCCGCTCACCTCAGCTCCGTTAGAGGGATAATCGCTGATTTATGGTTAATATCACACGTGATTTACAAGAAAGTCTTTTCAAGGATTTTCTTGTACCCAAAGACTTTATTGAAACCTTTGTTACTTTTACTGTACGAATAATTCTTGAAGTGAATGTTATTTTAATTGCGTTGGTGTATATGTAAGTATTTAAAGTTTGAGTTTGAGTTTAAACCTGACGAAGGTAATTTGTATCCAGTGTAAATGTAAGTCAAACTCATTACTTTACTCGTACTTACACTTTAACGCAAAATTGGTTTTGACTAACCGATGTCTTTAATCAAAATCAGTTCTGATCCCACAGCAAAAGGAAACAAATGTGTCTATCTATGTCTGGATGTTCATGTTATCTTGTAAAAATATCTATGTATGTATATCAGTCTCTGACACCCATAGCACAGGCTCGCGCCTAAATTGGGGTTTGATGGCCGTGTGTGAGAATGTCCATGATAATTTATTTAAAAAAAATTAAAATTAAAATAAGCATTTGCTACTGACTAGGACTCCACTTACATGCATTGGTCTATACTCAAGACCTTTCCTCAGTGATGGCTGTCGGGGAGACCTGCACCAACAGTGGGACATATATGGGTTGTAGCTTATTATACCTACTCGTGATGTGTGCTGTGACAGCGGTCACCGGTAGCTCGGTGACGGGTTCAAATCTAAGAGTCACGCACCAATGACTTAAATAACGTTGATGGAAACATCGTAAGAAAACCTAGTGAGTTCATAATGTTCTAGATGACATTTGAAGTGTGCCAATCCGCGTTTCGCCAGCGTGGACTAAGGCCTAACCCCTCCCATTCCGAGAGCAGACCCGTGCCCAGCAGTGGGACTAACGAGGGCTGTGGTGGTGGATGGGTGAAAAGTAATTTAGCAAAAACAATTTTCCTTCCCTTCCGCTCGCGCCCGCCGTGTAACGTGACCCAATTGTATCGTGTTCGGTCGTTAGCTCCCCGTAACAGCTTGGCCCGGCTCCAAGTGGGCAGCACTGCCCAGCGCCCTGGTGACCTCTCCGCCTCTTTGTTTAGCAAACCGCTTGAAACATTAGCCGCGGAAGCTGATGATATCGACTGAGACCTGGCATCCCATCTAGGGGCAGTCTCTTGGACTCGCACCCACACACTTGAAGGATTTAATGCTTTTAGACATAGACATAGACATAAGTTTATTTCGACATAGGTACATACAACATATAAGTCAATACAATTTTTAATTTTAATAAGTAACAATAACGATGCCGAAATAGGACGCCCTCAGCAAATGGCTGTGGCAAGCCAGCATCCGCTGATTTTCAGGACGACCCCGTAGGGATTTTTTTGATTTGAGATCTTTGAAAGCTTACCACTATTCGGTGGAGCCCTAAAGGTATTTAATGACCGTACAGCAAAAGACCATTTGAAAATAAAAGGGTTGTGTGGTGATATCTAGATAAGTTACATGGGCTGTCACAAGTCACCGCTTGTGACAGCCCATGTAAGCCCAGTGGCTATTGAACTCGCCTCTCACTCGAGCGGTTCGGGTTCAAATCCACGCGGCACGCACCAATGACTTTTTTAAGTTATGTGCGATTTAAGAAATTAAATGTCACTTCTTGTAACGGTGAAGGACGCATCGCGAGGGAACCTGCATGCCTGAGAGTTCTTCATAATGTTCTCGACGGCATGTGAAGTCTGCCAATTCGCACTTGGCCAGCGTGGTGGACTACGGCCTAACCCTTCCCACTCCGAGACGATACCCGTGCCCAAAAAAAGGGTTGTGGTGGTGTTTTGTTCAGGACCGGTCTGAACAAATGTTGCATTTCCACCAATCCAGAAGCGGATAAGGAGCTCAGTCTCATAGTAAACGTTGACTTTCCGCAATCGTTTTACCCCGTATCGTAATGGAATCGTGGTGAGACGTCACTCCATCCGCTCATACATCTAGACGTTAATATAAATAAGTATATAGGGTGCAAAATCAACAGTATAGAATAGTAACCAAATATGGAATGGCATAGTACCCCTAATATGGAATTTTGTCGCATGTCCTACTGCAATACAGGTCAGATTCCGTATTTGGGGTACTAATAGCATTATATCTCTTCTCTTTAAGCAGTTTGTAGTTACCTAGACTTTCGTTAAGCGTGTCTAACACTCACCTCATGGCGAAATAAATTATTTGACTTTGACTTTGACTTTGACTATTTCATATTTGGTTACTTTTCTATACATACAGGCAACAGGGAGGCTCTTAGGCAAGTGATAGAATATACCTAATATAAGCGCGTAAAATCTTTTTAACTTTTTAAAAATTATAGGAATGGTGATTATTGTACGTTGATCAATTATCTATACTTCTATACTAATAAAATTAATTAGGTATTGAAAAAAAATAAAAAAATAAGCTTTTTATAACTTTTTTTTTATTTTCATGCATTGTCATCGGAACCAAATATATGTGCCAAATTTCAGCTCGATAGCTTCAGTGGAAGTGGGTGAAATATTGAATGTAAGATTCCAGAACTTACATACATAAATAGATACATACGAGTGAAGTTAAATAAAAGCTTTTAACTTTTAATAATTACAAAGAGGAAAGATTTGTTTGTAATGTTTTCACACAAAAACAAATGGACCGATTTCAAAAACCTTTCACCGTTAGAAAGCTGGATGTTCACTGAGTGACATAGGCTATAATAATATAATATTACTAGGTGTAAACGAAACTATTGTTATGTCTAATTCCACGCGAGCGATGCTGCGGCGTCCACTATATATTATATACACCATTATTTTAATAAGTAACATACATTTTGGGCAACCATTATATTACAGAGTTCAAAAAACTTGAAAACTGAATTGAACTTTATCAGTCGAGCATATAGTTTAAAAGAAGAAAGGGGAATTGTCTAAGACTTGCTCGGCCAGCGATTTAGTGAGAGGAAAATAGTCTTTGCGGCGTAATAAAGGTTGCCGGTGATTTATGTAATGTGATGCACTGAAAGCGGATTTCATACAGATGCTAGAAGAACTAGATGATATTTTACATTAAGTTTTATGTATGAGGAAACTTTTTACATAATGACATAACGAATAGCATGAAACGACAGCTCTCACTCGAGGGGGTGCGGGTTCAAATCCGCGGCGCGTCAATTACTGAAGTTAAGTGCGATTTATGAAATTGAATGTCAACTGTGAGTGTGTAAGTTCTTCATAATGTTCTCAAAAAGAATGTCGACTATGGCCTAACCCCACCCATTCTGAGAGGACTTAAGCCCAACAGTGGGACAAAGAAAGGGTTGTGGTGGAGAAACCTTTTATGTGATTTTATGTACCCGGATGGATGCTGCGTTCCACTACAGAAGGCATTTGGGATAGCACAACTTGCAAGCTGAAGTGGCAATGGACAGGTTTCGTACAAAAATTTAAATGAATATTCTTTAAATAATTGCAGAAATAAAAGGGCATTGTTACCGGACTACGTGAGCTGCATACAGGGTCTACCAGCATCATTTGTCCAAGCAACATCCAGTACAAAGTACGTATCCAGTGGCGGCACGTACTGCAATGAAATGGGTCAGGTTTCGCCGGCTGTAGGTACTATTAATTCGAATCGATATGCCGGAGAATATAAATTTTGCAAGATCTCAATCGGTTGGGGAAAATTATTTTGTACGATAACTCTTTGACATGATAACTTGTAGAATTTTCTGAAGCGGGTATCGCCAACCCGATTATATTGTAGACCGATATGTAAAATATAAATAAAACTACTAATTAACACCCTTTAACTGGACTAACCATCCCAGATTCTATTTGAGTCTTGTTCAAAGTCGGTTACAGTTATCATGGGCGGCGGCGAATGGGTGATTCTGCATGCTCGTTTGCTATCTTTAATTCAGCGACGGGCCCGATGGCGCTTACGGTAGTGACCCTGTCTGTTGCGCCAGGGGTCGTGGGTTCGAATCCTAAGACAAATATTCGTATGACGAACACTTGTGTTTGTTCTGTGTCTGGATGTTAATATTATCTACTAGCTCTTACCCGCGGCTCCGCCCGCGTGGTCAAAGGGAATTAACAATGACTTGTTTATCATACATGACACATTTGTGGTGGATGAATAGTGACAGTTCCACGATTAAAAGATACTTAGTGGAACCAGAGGTAATGCTGACCGCAGATAAAGTGTACGTACAGTGACACACTGGAGCTTTAAGCTAACTTCAATAGAAGTATGCTGGTGAAGATTGATGCAGGATCCACCGATCCTGCTTACGTGTACAGGCAATACTAACGTGGAGAGCACATATATGTGTGATTTGCTTTCCAATTAGGTGTGATTTTTTCATTTGAAGTGTTTCTAGCAGTTGATCTTCACATATATTGTTTTGTAAACCTGGGTAAACACTTGCAATCAGTTCTGAATTACTCTGTACTAAGTTACAAAAAATTCCCGTTAGTGACACACAGCCCTCGGCACCCTCGGCATCAGTTTCCAGAAACGCCCATCTCCAATTTTAGAGTGTTTCAGCATACTTACCAGCATTCCTGTCATTGTACAGATGCACCCTGATATTCGTTGTAAGACTGAATTTTTTCAGCTTGTTCCATAGAGTAGACGACTTATGTTATTATTATTTTAAGCCAAAACAACAACAGTCGACAAAACCAATTCAAGAAGCGAACCAAAACCAAAATCAAAGCGTACCTATGTCCTTTACCATATATTAATTTTAAACCAATACAACAATTTATCCAGCGCGAATTCAAAATTCAATTCAATTTATGAGTTGCCTATGACTTAATTAATTTACATCTATCATTTGTTAGCGTGATTCAGAACTTGCAAATGATTTTTACTAACGCCATCTATTAAAAACATCCGGAACTAAATATCTAGCAAATATCAAAACCTCAATATCTTCCCATGGGGTTGTTTTACCGCGGTAAAAAGTAGCCTACGTCACTCTCCACCCTCCTCACTATCTCCACACACAAAAACCATACCATATAATAGCCTCGTTGCGACGTGAAAGCCAGACAAACAAACAAACAAACAAACACACTTTCACATTTATAATATTAGTATGGAGTATTGATTTAAGTATGTATTTAAAAATATATATGTATGTGTATGTATATGTCTCTGACACCCATAGTACAGGCCCGCGCCTACTTTGGGGTCAGATGGCCGTGCGTGAGAATGTCCAAGATATTTATTTATAAAGAGCTCGACAGTGAACATGCTGTAGTGTCGCGTCGATCGTACGGATCGACCGAGGTAAGCAACGTCGTCTGCGATTTGTATGCGGCAGAACGATGGATATTGGCAAATTTTCATAGGCGCTAGAATCGTGAAGCCTTGTCGAAGACCTTCGGGTGGCCATAGAACATTTGACACTGGAGCCATAGCCAGTTCGCATTGGAGCAGCGTGGTGAAGTATGCTTTTAAACTTCCTCAACTGTCAGAGCGACCCATGCCCAAAAGTGGGCTTATGCCAGTTTAGCTTAAATCTCATTCGTCAATTTCCTTGACATCCAATTTCAACATTGCTCGCTAACAGCTTTAAACCTAACGTCGTTTGGAAATCCTATCTTACAAAGATACCCATTTGCAGTCGCTGTTAACCTGACACAGATTCGCGGGCGTTATTGTTTCAAATTGGCTTCATTTCTGAACGGCATCTTGCATTGTACCTAATATTGCGTCGTCTAGAAATTGTATTTGAAAACAAATGGTTTTATGTCGCTGCGACCCATAGACGTCCCACTGCTGGGCACGGGTCTCCTCCACAGACACTGCTGCATTGGAGCCACGTGGTGGAGTATGCTCTAGACCTCCCGCAGAATTTTCTGTGCGACCCGTGCCCAGCAGTGGGACGTCTACGGGTTGCAGCTTAGCTATTCATCAATAGCAATAGCAGTAACTGCCCAACTGAAAAATCCTTATTACTTACAAAATACATAAACGAGTAAATTCCTACAAAGTACAAAAAAAAAGAGTACACTTACTAATATATAAATGGATAAGTGTGTTTGTTCTTCTTCTCCTCCGCAACGGAATGATGGATCGATATGATTTTTTGCATAGATGTTGTACGGCCTGGAGAGTGACATAGGCTATCTTTATCTTTAGGCTTTTTATTCTGGAAAATTACACGGTTCCCGTGAAATGAACAAAACACTGAAATAATCGTTCGAATTTTAATTGATAATTAACTATCGATGAATGTCTAATTGGCTACACTTATTATATTTTAAACAATCCCTTGAAGGTATTCACATTCTATATAACTCTTATTAAACTTAAATTTACAAGGGCGGAGCCGCTGGGAAAGCTAGTTTAATATAAAGTAATGGAAAATAAAGATGAAAGTCTGAGTCTGAGAAAGAATTGTGTATTTCATGGAATCGGAATTTATCGAAATTTTCCAGAACGATGGCGTGAAATCCGATGGTAATTTATGTTTTACGTGGTAAAGCCTACATCTCGTTTGCTATCTTATATGCGACGATCCTTGATACCATTAACATGTGAATCATAGACTCTTGTCATCATTTCGGAAAATTCCGTCTGACTCTAATTATTCTAAAACGTTAGGCAACACAGATTAAGTAATTCAGATATTCTTCCTTTTTTTCCCATTAAACTTTTACACCAGAAAAGTGTACTTACTTACGAGTACCTCTATCTTTCTTTTGCGGAAATATTGATGAGATTGTTGTTCATTAAATTTCTCGTACAAAATAATTGAAAACAATCTAAAATATTCGTTATAACTCTTAACCTTTTACTTTGTTCACTCCGAAATGTTTAAAGAGTTACGAATTCAGTCATGTACTCGACATGGTCTGCGAACCTTTGCATTTAAATTTATCTCAAAGTCATCGCTTCTAACTTGTTAAGCACAATGTTCATTATATCAAGTTGCCTCACTGTAAAAGTATCTAAGAACATTTTTAATTATTTTGAACATTTCATAGGAGGATTTCACTGGTGGTTCGTATTTATTTTTTTATGACGAATTTTATATGAGGCTTGGTGCGGTACCTTTTTACCATCGAAACTTTAAAATCTCATAATTTTAAAATACTAACAAGTAAATTGATTTGAGTACATACGTA
Organism: Carterocephalus palaemon; assembly: GCA_944567765.1. Lineage (NCBI taxonomy): Eukaryota > Metazoa > Arthropoda > Insecta > Lepidoptera > Hesperiidae > Carterocephalus > Carterocephalus palaemon. Next base: position 1,562,200 of record OX155655.1, on the reverse strand, counting down.
TTAGTAGGTTTGAGAAAGAAAAAAGTGATTGTGCGAAAGATAAAATAATAACAATATTGTTAGAACAAAACTAAGTATAACATACGATTTGTCATCGGACCTTGATAAGTGTGCAATATTTTAAATTAATCCGACGTTTTGTAGTGGGCCAAAATTACGTTCAAAGATTTCGTCGTTATATAAATATTTACAAAACCAGTAATATCGTGTTAAAAAGGTTATTTCCTTCTATTGTATTGCGCACTTCACTGCTAAATTGATTGATGATATTATTATGAAATGTGATTATAATTATTTTGTCCAAAAAATTATTTTTGGCTGTCAAAATAACTGCTCCAATTTAGAACTTAATTTTACTAGGCTTATTACATTTTACCCTGGGTTACACAGAAACATTCCCTTTCTTTCCAAGCGTGAAATCTTCTACCATTTACAAATGTACGTTAGATATTTGAAGTTGGTAAAATTTGTCTAAGTAAGATAATTCCACGTAATTACCGTACTTGTCAGACTTATAGCGAAAAAGCTATAGATGCTGTCACGGTAACAACTCCTTGGCGTCGTAATTGATGTCTGGATAATAAAATAATTGAGAATATTTTAAGAATCTATGATGATCGAATGAATGTTTTGGTAGATAAGGAAGAATGTAACCAAATCATAAAAATACAAATTATTATCCACTTTTTGATATAAAATACGTGTTTTTAAAGTAAAGAAGACAACAAGAAGAAGACAATAAAGGGGTTATCCCCTAAAAATTGGTTGCCTATTTAGTGTTAAAAAAATCGTTACATATACATTTTTATGAATACAACAAAGCAAACACGCTTGCAGCACCATCCATCCAGTGCCTCCCAAGACACTCGTGACAGATCCTTAACGAGACTCATAACAGTCTCACTCCATTTCTTACGTCAGACGAGTGGCTATCGAACTCGACTCTTACTCATGCGGTCCGTATTCAAATCCAAGCGGCACCCACCAATGACTTTTCAACGTTATGTGCGATTTAAGAAATTAAATGTCACTTGCTGTAACGGTGAAGGACACATCGTGAGGAAACCTGTATGCCTGAGAGTTCTTCATAATGTTCACGTAGGCATGTGAAGTCTGCCAATCCGCGCTTGGCCAGCGTCGTGAAGTATGGCCATTCTGGTGACCCCCGCCCAACAGTGGGACAAAGAAAGGGTTGTGGTCGTGGTACATCTACATGTAGGCCGATCGAAAATTCAATTAATTTACAATGCGAATTTTATGGAGGAAATTTTCGCTTACACTGCTTAAAATCGCGTAATTTTCATAATTACCCATCTTTACTGTTCCTAACAGTTTTCTGCAAACTTAATCCCACATTAATTACGGTCTGGGATCGGGAAAGACGGCATTAGCTCCGCAACCAAAGCTAAGCGGTTGATATTAAAAAGGTACTTGTATATACAGGGTTATTGGTAATTCGACGTATTCCCATTAGGAGGTGATAGGGGTGACTATTTGTGATAATTTTAACCCCCATATGCATTATGCAAAAGTGAACCATTTTCGAGTTATCAAGCTTTTCAGATTTTTTCAAAATAGGTCAGAAATGCAACATCAAAAATGTATTTAAAAAAAAGTATTAATTAAAATCTATTTTTTTCTTCTGATTTATAAAAACGATTAAACAATGGTTATTTATCAACATTAAAACTACAATTATCGGTCCAACTTAAAAAATGCGAGACGATTAACGATATTACTTCAATATTTTTTGAGATTTTTGTCCACTAAAATGCCATAAAAACAAAAAAAAATTATATCAAACTTGGCTTGCAGATTATTTTAAAAACATAACCGTTTTCTTAGCTTTCCAACAAGGCATAATAACTATGAACTTATTTTAAAAATACTGAGAAAAACCGATCACAAAGCAAGCAGGCGGAAATTTGTATTCGAACTAAACTTATAGTCTTTCTTTAAAATTTCAAAAAAAGTAATTAAAAACAATGCCCAATGTAAATATAACAAAAAATATAAATTTAAAATTAAATTTAGAACCAGTAAAAGTTTAGTAATAAGAACAATTAATAATAAGTAACAATTACGACATTTTGTAATTTAGTCTAATTAAAGTTCTTGCTCAAAGGGACTTCCCCTATTGCGTACGCAGTCTCATTCTTTTTCTGAGGTGTAACTTAACTACCAAAGTGTTAAAATTATTCCGAATCACATTTGCAGGACATCCGTCTTGCTAGTATATCATGTTTTGCCTTATAGCTAAAGGCACGTCTTCAAGCATTTCATTTATTAAAAAAATTCGTATGCGAGCAAAATTGGTTCATCGATAAATTCTTGCACATATTGCACATATAGATTAATTTGACTACTTCGGTAGTTAACTTACACCTCAGAAAAATAATGAAACTTTGCGTACGCAATAGGGGAAGTCCCTTCGAGCAAGAACTTTAATTAGGCTAAATTACAAAATGTCTTAATTGTTACTTATTATTAATTATTATAATTACTAAACTTTTACTGATTCTAAATTTAATTTTAAATTAATATTTTTTGTTTTATTTACATTGGGCATTGTTTTTAATAAAAAATTTTGAAATTTTAAAGAACGACCTTAAGTTTAGTTTGAATACAAATTTCCGCTTGCTTGCTTTGTGATCGGTTTTTCTTAGTATTTTTAAAATAAGTTCATAGTTATTATGCCTGATTGGAAAGCTAAGAATACGGTTATGTTTTTAAAATAATCTGCAAGCCAAGTTTGATATAAGTTTTTTTTGTTTTTAAGGCATTTTAGTGGACAAAAATCTCAAAAAATATTGAAGTAATATCGTTAATCGTCTCACATTTTTAAAGTTGGACCGATAATTGTAGTTTTAATGTTGATAAATAACCATTGTTTAATCATTTTTATATTTCAGAAGAAAAAAATAGATTTTAATTGATACTTTTTTTTAAATAAATTTTTGATGTAGCATTTCTGACTTATTTTGAAAAAAGCTGAAAAGCTTGAAACTCGAAAATGGTTCACTTTTGCATAATGCATATGGGGGTTAAAATTATCACAAATAGTCACCCCTATCACCTCCTAACGGGAATACGTCGAGTTACCAATAACCCTGTATATTTGTTCTTGGTGAATAGAATAGAATAGAATTTATTTCGACAAATTAACACAAGTCGCTGCGACCCATAGACGTCCCATTGCTGGGCACGGGTCTCCCCCACAGGCGCAGCTGAGGGAGGTCTAGGGCATACTCTACCACGCTGCTCCAATGCGGATTGATGAAGGGGATAATGGCCAACCCAGTGTCGATTGTTCTCAAGCCACCCGAAGGTCTTCGACAAGGCTTAACGCCTGTTTCCACAATTGAAAACAACCGGGACCGACGGCTTCACGTGCCCTCCGAAGCACGGTAGCGTTCATGAAATTTTGCCACTAGCGGTCACCCATCCACAAACCGACCGCGCCCGTCGTTCGATCACATTGAATCGAAGTGACCCATTGGGCTATGGACGCTACAACAAGCTATAACAAACACACGTTTCCACTTATATGTTAGTTGGTGATGGTGGTTGGTTTGACATCATCATCATCATCATCATCATCATCATCATCATCATCATTTACCGGTCTATACTCGTAAAGTCCCGAGCCGCGCAACGAGCGCGCGAATTACCCGCAAAATAACACGTGTAAAGAAAACGCGAGGCATTCCAATAATGCGGCCATTGTTTCCTCTGAATATACAGGGTGCTATCAAAATGTTTACGGCCGCAACAGCTGCCGGAAGGTTTATTATGTGTCGGAGTAGGTTTGGGGATAAAAAGTAAATGTCATACTTCTACACAATGGATGCCAACAAAAAGCCCTTCGAAGTTGAATTGGGGGCGGTACTCTTTCAATATGGTAATTGGTGGTAGAATCGGTGAGAAAGGCACTCGTAGTAGACCACTACTCGTAAAACGGAAGACAGGCCACAGGCCTCGCTGGATTCAAATTGCGCAGGAGCGGGAGAAGTGGCAACGATTAAGAGAGGAATGTTTCCAGTGGACAGCGAAAGGATGATGGATGGTAGAATTGAAATGGAATTTTCATACGGTCCGGTAATCTATAACCCAGTGGTTAAGCATTTGACCTTTCATTTGCAAGGTCCGTGTTCAAAGCTGACTCGTCAAATAGGTACCTACTTTTCCAAGTTTTATGTTATAGGTGGCGAGCTGGAGGGGTATTTAGACAATCCACAAATCTTAGTATTTCGAATCGTTCTTGTCTTTAAACATAAATTAAATCTACTAAATAAATACTTAGGGACTGAGATATGGGTTCTATCGATAACAAGAATACTCCATAAGCGCTGAGGAAGGCCACATAAGATAAGGCGGTTGGAAATCTATAAAAGGAGAAGCTGATTGACTGACTGACTGACTGACATATCAACGCATGGCCTAAACTATAAGGGCTAAAAACTTGAAATTTTGCTCAGGGAAAAGCAAGGAAATTTTCCTTTTATAACGTAGGGGAGCACTAAGAAAATATTTTAAAAAATTCACCCCCTAATGGGGGTAAAACGGGGGTGCAAAGTTAGTATGACGTTTTTGATGTTGAATTAAAGTCGAATGAAATTCAGTATGAAAGTTTTTCATTGAATGTTTCTAAAATCATTTACCTTAAAGTGCAAAGTTAGTAGGTATAAAAAGTCTTTCGTTTTTACCTAGATACATTATTTCAATGAAATTTTGTATTAAGTTTATTAGTCCCTAATAACTATTATATGAAGAGGGTGGCAACTAGGTGTTAACGAAACTATTGTTATGTCTAATTCCACGCGAGCGAAGCTGCGGGCGTCCACTAGTTATACATAAAAAGCTCATTAACCGCACTCCTTACTAATAGTTTAGTTTTATTTGTTTGTCCTACTTCTGAAGGACAAACCAAGAAACCAACAAACACTCTCCCATTTAATTATTAGAAAGGATAAGGGTGTGCTATATGAAAGGTATATAAGGAATATTGCACACCCTTACCCTTTCTAATAATTACTAATTATTATGAATAGGTACAAAATTTAGTTTACCTACGTGTGGGGTTGTCCATTCATATACCTACCTACATATATATTTGCTCAGAATTGATTACCTCTTAAGAATCAGACGGTCCGATACTAGACAGAGCAACTGTAATATCCATTTGTCCTCCGAAATAACGGTACGCACGAAGTAAGAAAACGTGAGGAGCTGCTGTATGCGACTGTATGGCCTATTTCAATAACATTATATCGTTGGATTTGACTACTAGACTTAGTCTTTCTTTGTCGCACATTGGGTTCAGGTCTCCTCTGGAAAGAGAGATGCAGATAGAATTTTGTATGGAGGTAGCTGCCGCTGACTGAAGACGCAGTAGCTAGTTTAGAATATATCCGTAGATAGATAATTGAATCCAGCTGCGACATAAATGATCTCTGACGATAGTCCCTGCATTACGCCTGACACCTGGTGAGGAGTAGTGAAACCTAAATCGAAATTAATTTTTAGTTAGTTATTTTTTTAGACGCTGGGTGGATTAAAAAAAGTTGGTGGAATTTATTAGTTTAACACACTCTCTTAAACCGCGTAAATAGGCGACAGTGCTTGTGTATAAATTAGGAATTTACTTCTTTTTTATGGACTTATGAGAGAAAAAGTGCAAGCAGAACCGCTACCACTACATCTGTTACAGTTGTAATAGGCCTATGACAACTGTGACAGATATTGAACAACACTCAATTAGGGACTGGGTTTGTTGAGTCAAGTTAGCAGAGCGTGTAAATGTGAAAATTAATTAGCCAGTCCACTCCTCTCCCTTCCGTACTTAGTGGGTACGCCTTAGGCTTTCTCTATTATAACACCCACGTGAAATGAGCGAACAATCATTGTCGAAACCTACATTGTTATAAATCAAACAAATTGTATTATCGCTAAAAGGATTACTGCGAGAAAACAATAAGAAAAACGATGAGCCATTCTTCTGATTAAAAATAGAGCATAGATAAACAATAAACTCGAGAGTAAGAACGATGTTTGCAGAAAAAATGCTGATAAAAAGAAAGCGAGATAACATATTATTTACTAGATTTTCCCGCGGCTCCGCTCGCATATAAGTCGGTTTTCAATATTAATATTGCGTTTTGGAGAAACAGCGACGATTGAGGGTGGCCTTTATCCAGCATTAGACCCAAAAAGGCTGATGGATGGATGGTCACAGCTTAGTGGTAAGGCGGATTTATGTATCAGGAAAGGTCTGGGTTCAATTCCCAGACCGTCACAAGTGTTTTTTAATGTGTTTTTTTTAGTTGGATTTACTTAAATTTATTTATAAATATAAATTATAATATTAATATGTATAGCATATATTATCAAAAATTACTTACTGTATTAAGTGTATTATGTAGTGTGCGCGATTCTTTTTTATTATTTTTTAACATCTATTTTGTTTACCTGCCAAAGCATTCTCACCAATACCAGTAGGAAATGACATAATATGGCATTATGTGTGCCCTTTGTAACCTTTAAGGCTTTACAAAAATGTAAATAAATTAGCGGACGCCACACCTTCGCGAGGAATAAGACATAACAATAGTTTCATTTACACCTAGTAATATTATATAGCCTATATCACTCAGTGAAGATGCAGCTACCTAATGGTGAAAGAATTTTTCAAATCGGTCCAGTAGTTTTTGTGTGAAAACATTACAAACAAATGTTTCCTCTTTATAATATTAGTATAGAAGTATAGATAAAAATAATTAAAACTAACTTTAGTTGCAAATATTTAAAGCAGTTTCTTGTATACGTAAACAGGAACCACCACCGGGACATCACGGTCATAACTCAACGTTACAGGACACTTTCATACGAGAGAGACGCTCCAACTTTGTTTTGGTATACAATCATTCCGAACTGTTGTCACTTTATTGTAGTTGAATCGGTGATAGCTCAGTGGCTATCGAGTTCGCCTCTCACTCGGGTCTGGGTTTAGGTCTGAGGTAATAATAATGTATTTATTTATATTTAAGTCAATGTATTTTTTCTTTGATTTTTGTTCGCTACGACCCATAGATGTCCCACTGCTGGGCAAGTGTCTCCCCCACAGACACTGCTGCGGGAGGTCTAGAGCATACTCCACCACGCTGCTCCAATGCGGATTGGTGGAGGGGTTAGTGGCCAACCCAGTGTCGAATGTTCTCAAGCCACCCGAAGGTCTTCGACGAGGCTGAACGACTGTTTCCAGCATTGAAAACAACCGGGACCGACGGCTTTGCGTGCCCTCCAAAGCACGGTGGCGTCCTTGAAATTTTGCCACTAGCGGTAACCACAGACCGAGCGCGCCCGTCGTTGCTTAACTCTTTCGATCACATTGAATCGACGCGTGCCATTGGGCTATGGACGCTACTGGACGTTATTGTATGTAATTTGTCAAAATAAACTGTATTTCTATTTCTAAATTATCAGATTGCCACATGAGAAGTATCGTTCATCTAGGGACACCATTTGTTCTAAAGCGTCAGGTAAATACCAAGGTACGTACAAGAAAACTCAGACGTCGCTAGCACGTGCTAAGCCTGGCTTTTCTCTAACTGTTCATTTCTTAAACGGTAGTAAGTCAGCAAGCGAACTTCATCACAGTAACAAATGAACTTCTTGGGATATTTTTTATGATTCCGTTGGGTAAAACGGGATCCCTATTACTAAGGCTCCGCAGTCCGTCTGTCCTTCTGTCACCATGATAGTTAGACAGATGAAATGTTCACAGATGATGTATTTCTGTGGCCGCTAGTTGTAGTATTTGTTATTAACCAAAATACATGTGTGTAGTGACATTAACGCCCGGTTTCTGAAAGGCTGATCAAGTGTGCTGTAACGGTGAAGGACACATCGTGAACAGGATATCTCACACTATCGCTCAAGCAAATACGACATCTTTATGTTCACACATACTTTCCTGTTCGCCCGACATTGATACATACTCGTACACAATCTCCTTGTCCTTCCTTGATCGCTGGACTCGCCATATGTCATGTTCTATTGTATGTGGGGATTTGTTTTGGTCCGAAAGAAGCTTATAAGCGAACAAACAGACCTTTTAATATTCTTTTATACGAAATACCGACCGTAGTTTCGCTCGCAGGAAGTCAATATTGCGGCGATTTCGTCACGTTAAACTCTAAACACACGTCACCGGATAAACTCTGCCCATTGAACTGAATCAAAATATCATGTATTTAGGTAGTTAATTAATTATTTTCAAGTTTTCTTTTAATTTTAAAAACTATCACATACAGCTATTTTAAAAACGCTATCACACTCCTATAAAAGCCAAGTTAGGCTTAATCATGTGTTGCTATGCGGCACATACAGAAAACAACACAATTTAACATCTATGAACCGAGTACAGATATTTATGTGTAGAATCAATACCAGCTCCAGTCGGAATTCGAACCCAGGACCCGTGGTTTGGCAGGAAGTCTCCCACCACCGAGCCACGGAGCCGCACATTCTCTCTGTTATATCTATACTAACATTATAAAGAGGAATGATTTGTTTGTAATGTTTTCACACAAAAACTACTGGACCGATTTCCCAAATTCTTTCACCATTAGAAAGCTGCTTCACTGTCGGCAGCAATGCTGCGCTTCAAGCTTCAACCACCGACAAGTGGACTGATCAAAAGATTGAGGGAACCTACTGGAATCAGAAGACACGTCATCGGAACATGGAATATGATAGGCACATTTCCAGGCTTGGACTCTAAAAGGTTGGATGGATATGCTCTTACCAACATCGACCATATCCTCGCTGCGACCCAAAAACGTCCCACTGCTGCGCACGGGTCTCCCCACAGGCACTGCTGCGGGAGGTCTAGAGCATACTCCACCACGCTGCTCCAATGCGGATTGGTGTAGGGGTTAGTGACCAACCCAGTGTCAAATGTTCTCAAGCCACCCGAAGGTCTTCGACAAGGCTTAAGACTGTTTCCAGCATTAAAAACAACCGGGACCGACGGCTTTACGTGCCCTCCGAAGCACGGTAGCGTCCATGAAATTGTAGCGGTCCCCATCCACAAACCGAACGCGCCCGTCGTTGCTTAGCTGCTCTTTCGATCACATTGAATCGACGCGAGCCATTGGGCTATGGACGCTAACAATATCCTAAATGATTACAACTTACAACGACTTCAGGAAACTTTTGAGTGTAGCGAAGTTGAGGTGCGGCTGCTTAGTGAATAGCACCCCAGTCTCGAATACATTATCTCAACAGCGCGTCTTTATCACTGAGCCTGAGAGTTATCATTTATCATTCCAGCCCAGACGTGAGCTGGCTCTTTATTTGCAAACACAAAAAACGTATACGTATGTCATTGAGTCGTGTGACGTAATGTAGGTTTTTTCTAAGCAATAACAAACACGTAGGTATATTCCTCTTGTACACAGGTAGGGCTTCGAACCCGGGTCAGTGAGAAACGATCAAACCAGATTTTATTTATTTATTTATTTATTTTGTCTCTCCCCACACTGTCCTTACAGAAATAAAATCCATTTCGACAGGGAGGGCACTTAACATAATCGACACGTTTAATACAATTCACAATAATAATTTAAACTTAAAATAATAATTTAAATCTAAAGACTAATTACCACCACCTACTTAAAAAAAATAAAAAAATAAAAAATAACAATAAAATAAACAATAAAGCACATCATATTTCATATTAACAAACAATTTTTCAGATATATTATACTAGTGGACGCCCGCAGCTTCGCTCGCGTGGAATTAGACATTCACTAACTTCAAAAACGGCAAAGTTTCATACTAACTTTGCACCCCCGTTTTACCCCCTTAGTGGGAGAATTTTCAAAAATTCTTTCTTATTGCTTCTCTACGTTATAAAAGGAACCCCTGTGCAAAATTTCAAGTTTCTAACCTTTATAGTTTAGGCCCTGCGTTGATATGTCAGTCAGTCAGTCAGTCAGTCAGTCAGCTTCTCCTTTTATATATATAGATAGATATAGTCCTCCTCATCGAATTCGATGACGGCGACCCTAACTAATTATAATGCGACAAATTGAAAAAGAAACTGATAACAAACGAACAAAATCTATCTACCACTATTCGATAGACAGCTGAGTTCCTCTTTAAAATCACATGCTATATGACACATGCTATAACGGCGAAGGAATACATTTTGCGGAATTTAGCCAGTAATTACAAGTTTAAAATAAATAACATCACAATTACTCTTTGGCTAGTTGACTTTTGTACCGACGATATCTTTTTGTTTTCTAAAGCCTGACAACACTCTAGTTGTTTCTCTCACTGTTCTACTCATTAGAATACTCTCTACTCATATATTTATTTAACGTAATTGTAATTTTTATATTATATACTCCAAGTATACTCTTGTATTCAGTTAAGCGTCCAATTGTTTTTGAAACACATGTCAAAACAACGGTTACGATTTCATATTCTTTCTTCAAACGAGTAGATAATAATAAATACTTAATTTAATTATTTATTATTATTTTTTTCAGTTTGGTTGAGTACTCAACAATACTCTACTGAAAAAATGTAATAACAGAGCTTGCTGTCGATTTAATAAAGCGTATTCTGCTTACTCTTAAAATACATGGCCGTATATAATTTTATAAAGTACGCGAAATGAAAATGTAAACCGAATTTTGCTACGCCTAATATTGTTATAGGCGCGCCGCCCGCTCGCGCCGCCCGCCCTCAGTCGCTGCCCGGTCCCCGCGGCCGTGTCGCGTGTGTCGCTGTGCCGTGAACCGCTGTGTGTGACTGTGTGTGTTTGTGTCTGTGCTGTGGATTTGGATTGTTTGTGACGTAAGTTTTTTTACCTGTCAATGTCAATGGTGTTTATAATTAACGTAAATTTTTATGGCAATAAATTTTAATATACATTTTGAATAAAAATAAAATGGAAAAGTAGTGAAATTATATCAATATTTTCGAAATTGGTATCATTTCGGTTAGTAAAAATATTAGTTAAGTAATACTTTAAAAAAAAAATTGAATTGAGTAATTTAAACTAATACAATTTATGGATCGTTGCCCAATAAAGTCATTCCTTTTCATTTAATTAAATACAATATTATAAGTTTTATATTTTATATTAAAATATACAAATCTTACTTAAATCAGTAAGCCACAATTTATTTCCCATAATATAGTAAGCTATTTTAAATAATCATTTGCTTAACTCTGCTTGAACCAATTCAATCCAAATATATTATTTGGAAGTTATTACACGCTGCTGAAGTTGATTAATGAAAAAATTAATTAGGTATGATGAAAAATTTCAAAAGACTATTAATTAGGTTTTCAACTTGAAGGGTCCAAAATTATGTTAGCCATTATACCGCCTATTTGTCACAGGCATTTAACTACTTTACGTGGGGAATTATCTGCCTGGAACAGAGGAGTAATTATACAGTGGATGTCAATAATTTGAAATGCGCAGAAATGATTATTTTTGTATTCTAAAAACACTAATGAACGCCCGCAACTTCGCTCGCGTGTATTTACACATAACAATAGTTTATTTTACACCTAGTAATATTATATAGACTATGTCGCTAGTGAAGATGCAGCTTTCTAATGGTGAAAGAATTTTTGAAATCGGTCCAGTAGTTTTTGTGTGAAAACATTACAAACATATGTTTCCTCTTTATAATATTAGTATACTCGTGGATATAAAGCTTTCACAGCCTCTCCTTAAAGACGGTTCAAATATAATTATTGTAACACTATTATGAACCCGACTTCGTAAATTTTTGTCGTTATACTACGAGTATGGCCGCTGAGGACGGCGTGCCTTATAGAACTTGCAAGATCTATGTTATTTTAAAAGACGCCTGACTAATAACATCAGTCACATCACGTATGTACTCGTATTTCTGTGATGGGCTAGGCAAAGGTTTGTATACACCCACATTTCTTATGTTTAGAATTTTATGTGTAGAAATAATTGTTGGCTGACCCAGGGATTGAACTGAGACCCAAGATTTTTAGCACGGATAAGGCCTGAAAAGTGACATAGGCTTTTTATCCTGGAAAATGACACGGTACCCTTGAAATGGCTGTAATAATCGTTCGATTTGTAATCGATAATTAATTATTGATCAATTTTTAATCGATTGATGGCTATCGGGGATTATGATCGGCCGAAATGCGGGTGAATCTAGATATTGATTAGTGAACACCACACCACAAAGTTTATAGATACTTATGGTAGAGGTAATTGTTCACGGGAAACGTTTGGACGCGGGTGAAGTAGCAGGGAAAGCTAGTCCATACTAATATTATAAATGCGAAAGTAACTCTGTCTGTCTGTCTGTCTGTCTGTGTCGCTTTCACGCCAAAACTACTAAACCGATTTAAATGAAATTTGTTACACAGATAGTCTAGAGCCTGAGAAAGGACATAGGATACATTTTATTTGGAAAAAAGTGTTGTAAGGGGTTGAAAAGGGCGTTGAAAGGTTCTATGAAAGTTTTGTCATTTTCAGAACTAGAAGCATAAAATTTATATTATAGGCTGTTGATTAGATATAAATAAATATGGCATTCAAACTTTGTAAAAATTTTGTAAGGGTGTAAAATAAACATATATTATTATGTCTAATTCCACGCGAGCGAAGCTGCGGGCGTCCACTAGTATTTAATAAGGATGTATTTTAAAAAAATACTTCGCGTACGAAGCTCCAGTGTTGATAGGAATGCAATGGGAATAATTTTAAAAATTAAAATTAAACATTTTAAACGTCAGACTAATTTATGTAATTATTGGAAAACTTAACCAGTAGATTATTCAAACGTTTAAACAGGTACAAGTTTTTATCCAATAAAATGTATAAAGCTCTGGGAAATTTGGGTACATGCAATTCAGTTAAATTTACAATTCACAGAAAGACAGCTACATTATATTAGTCAATAGGTAGTAGCGTCCATAGCCCAATGGCTCGCATCGATTCAATGTGATCGAAAAGTGTTATGCAACGACAGGCGCGGTCCGTTTATGGATGGGTGACCGCTAGTGGCAAAATTTCATGGACGCTACCGTGCTTCGGAGGGCACGTAAAGCCGTCGGTCCCGGTTGTTTTCAATGCTGGAAACAGTCGTTAAGCCTTGTCGAAGACCTTCGGGTGGCTTGAAAACATTCGACACTGGGTTGACCACTAACCCCTCCACCAATCCGCATTAGAGCAGCGTGGTGGAGTACGCTCTAGACTAGATCCGTGCCCAGCAGTGGGACGTCTATGGGTCGCAGCGAAATATTATAGCGACTTACAATTTACCGTGTACGACTTCGTAGTATTGGACATACTTAGTGGCGCAGTGGTGATGGTAACCTAATTGTAACCGGTTGTAACTATGTGGTATACACCATGTCTGCCAGGTGTTTTTCCTATTAATTTTCAAAGCCTCTGCACCAGATGTTTTTCCTATTTTTTTCAAAGCCTCTGCAACAGGTGTTTATCCTATTTATTTTCAATGCCTCTGCACCAGGTGTTCATCCTATTTATTTTCAAAGCCTCTGCACCAGGTGTTTATCCTATTTATTTTCAAAGCCTCTGCACCAGTTGTTTATCCTATTTATTTTCAAAGCCTCTGCACCAGGTGTTTATCCTATTTATTTTCAAAGCCTCTGCACCAGATGTTTTTCCTATTTTTTCAAAGCCTCTGCACCAGGTGTTTATCCTATTTATTTTCAAAGCCTCTGCACCAGGTGTTTTTCCTATTTATTTCCAAAGCCTCGTTACAATCGAGAAGGTTATAAATACAGCAAATTGTTTATAGTGCAAAGTCGTTACGAGCTTTTGATGGGCCAATTCGGCTCGGAAAGCTTAATTGGCGGGTGTCGAAACTTTTAATAACTCCACACTTCTTTATTAGAGCTTTATAGCTACTGAGGTTAGTATTCGCTTACTTGAAAAGATAATTGGGTTTTACCTGTTCTGAGTAGAGCCGCTCAGAGAGGGACGTATCTGAAAAAAAGATAATTTTGTTATATAACACAACATTACGCCTTTATTTTCTCAAAGGGGTAGACAGAGGTGTGAGATTACACCCACCTTTCACCAGTTATTTAGCTCACATGTCCAGTGTTCTGTATAAGCTAAAGCTTAGCTAAGCTGCGACCCTTAGACGTCCCACTGCTGGGCACGGGTCTCCCGCACAGACAAATCTGCGGGAGGTCTAGAGCATACTCTACCATGCTGCTCCAATGCGGATTGGTTCGTTATTAACGTAACGTTTTTCAGTCAGGCCGGCAGTTTATTTCACATCAACATGAATGTTCGGTGAAAACACTGAACACCTGATTCAGCGGTCAGACCACACGTGTAGGCCGTGATCTAGTTCAGCAATTCGTGGTACGCGAGTAGGCCACGATCTAGTTTTAAGCTCCTGACTAAGCATCGCCGCATCGTGTTGCCGTCGTAGGTTTCCTCACGGAGATGGAGTCTCCAAATGGAGATCGCAGATCGATCTCCAAATCATCTAGCAACCGCGACGCGCAAATCATTAATCATTTAGCATTTATCATAAGCATTTATCATTTAGCATCTATCATTTAATAGCATTTTATATCAGTGTTTGTTATACTAAGTTTTAGCGTTAATCTGATTCTTAAGAGTCTTATGGATGGGTGTTGAATGCTCGTTTGCTGTTTCACATCAAAAAAAGCTTCACTACTATTAAATAAGAGTTGTTCCATTCAATTATATGCGTAACCACCTTCTCTGTTTTTAAACACGCTCGTTGAAACGAGTGGAGAAATTAATTTTGTACCAGGGAATCACAGGTTGCTAGCGGAATCGTGTTGAGGTTGTGTTAACGAGGCAATTTAACGTTCGCTCATTTGTTACTCCATTTATTCGGTTTGATTAATTCGGTCGTGTTTTGTTGATGGCGAAAGAGGTGGGACGGAAATATTAACTAACGGCTATAGTTGGAAAAACTGTAACACACTCGATTTTATTGTGCCATTATTGTAGCACAATTATTTCAGTAAAATCATAGATATACTAGTGGACGCCCGCAGCTTCGCTCGCGTAGAATTAGACCCATCAACGACGTCTTCCCGCGTTCAGGTTGCCCACTTAACTTCAAAAATGGCAAAGTTTCATACTAAATTTGCACCCCCGTTTTACCCCCTTAGGGGGTGAATTTTTAAAAATCCTTTCTTAGTGCTCCCCTACGTTATCTGTCTGACACCACATTAATGTAAAATACTCTTATTTATTTATTTATTTATTTATTTAAAATACATATTTACACGTAATTTAACAGCTTTGGCCAAAACATTACATGTATAATTAAATAAACTAACTTACTAACTAATAAACATAGGTACTAAATATTATTATGGCTAAGATATACCCTACATAGAGACATAAATAAATTGAGGCAATTGTAAAATATGTCAGCGTCTGGTGTCTGAGCAAGGAACCGGTTTATTAGAGCAGGCGCCGCACAGTGCGGCGCGGCGGCCGTGCGGCGCGTGCGCACCACGGGATGCGCCAAAAGGCGGCCAGGCCTCCGGCCTCCAAACGCCCCTCTCAAGCAATGTATTGGAACCTCCAGATAGCAAGACGCGAGAGCTCGAGGATTGTCTATTTTACTATTGAGCAAAAGGTAAAAGTGTACCATAAGGTACAACTTTCGCCTAAGCTCAAGAGTATCCAGACCAATCATGCCGGAAACAAACAAAGAAGGGTACAAATATGGGTAGTACCCATAGAGACGCTTATATAGGAATCGCGCAAACTTTCTCTGTATTCTTTCCATCATAAGAGAATATTTCTTCTCATGAGGATCGAAAACGGTTGCATTGTATTCGAGTCTACTGCGCACGTACGTCTTGTAGAGTATTAATGCAACCCTACAGTCGGAAAAGTGCGTGGTAGTTCTAATAACAAATCCTAGCGTTTTTGAGGTCTTAATACACAGATTAATTACATGCTCTCTGAAATTAAGCTGAGAATCTAGCAAAAGGCCAAGATCCCCTATTGAGGTGACCCGTTTGAGAGCATTATCATGGAGCCGGTAATCATATAACAACGGTGAATGAGATCTAGTAAATGTTATACACTTGCATTTATCTGAATTTAACAGTAAACGATTATTTATACTCCATTGCAAGACATTATGTACGTCATTTTGCAGAGCTACACAATCGCTTCTATCCTTAATTGGAAGATATAATTTTACGTCATCAGCAAACATAAGGCATCTAGAAGAATTAAGGACGTTCGGCAAGTCATTAATCATGATAAGGAACAGACTTGGACCTAACGTACTACCTTGACTAACTCCAGATCTTGTGTAGTATAACTCTGATTTATGATTTAGCAGTTGAACATATTGCATTCGATTCCCAAGGTAAGATGCAAAGAAACTCAATAATTTTGGTGTAAAGCCTAAATTATTGAGTTTCATCAAAAGGATATCGTTATCAACACGATCAAATGCCTTTTTGAAATCAAAGTATGCCGCGTCAACTTGTCCACCTGCATCCATGTGTGTAGTGACGTCAGTCACAAAATTCATAAGGTTCGTAGTAGTTGAACGTTTCTGCCTAAACCCATGTTGGCTCTCATGAAGATGTGCCCTAATTTGTTCAATAATGCGAATATTTATGATACGTTCGAATAACTTGCCGAACGCCGATAAAACTGCTATTGGTCTATAGTTTGTGATGTCAGTGTTACCTCCGCATTTAGGTATTGGTGTTATGTACTTAGTTGGTATGCCTATATTAAATAAATAAATAAATCTGTGACAGACATGGACCGGGTCTTCTTCAGGGTCTGTCACGGGTTTCGTGAGCATCATAGGTGGCACTGTACGCTCGCTCTAGTTACTTAGGAACTATTTAGTAATCTGTGTCTGTAGTCTCCTATGATAAAAAACACTCTTTTATATCATCTCCCTTTCTTTACACCACTGTTGGGCACGGGTCTCCTATCAGCTGGCCTAGTGCGGATTGGCAGACTTAAAAATATGATATCCCTCAAATCCGGAATAATCCATACTTTACCCAACTTTAAAAACCTGATTTGAAAAGTTCTAACCCCAAATAACTTGAGCATACCTTTGCCCAAGTTTTCCATTTATTCGGTCTTGTTGACCCTAAAATTGAAGTCAATATCAGCGAGCGATACGAACGACGATGAATATGTAGTAGCTCGGAGCGGGCGACGGAGTTACGTTGCTTAGAGCGACATCTGTAATGCTGCCGCCCATCTGTGTAATCCGGTATTCTATTAGTCGACTAGGCAATAGGCGTTCTATTGCGTCTTATAAGTGAAAAATTTTAACGCTGTGTCCTAGCCGCTCGGTTTAAGCATAATGACTGAGAGAGAATAAACTTACTATCGACTGTGAGTTAGTAAGATCGTCAGTCGTCGTTGATCAGTTTGTATAAGAGGACTGGGGACTGTTAGTGATAGTTAGTAAAAGCCTCGTTCCAAGTCACAAAATGTGTTGCTACCCTTGAGGACTAAGATGGCGGCCTTATCTTTACCCCCTTTTTTATTTTTACTGTTTTTACCGGCAACAGAAATACACCATCTGTGAAAATTTCAACTGTATAACTATCACAGTTCATGTGATATAGCCTGGTGATAGACGGACAAACGGACAGTGGAGTTTGTTAGTATAATAAGGTCCCGTTTTACAGTTGTAGATCGGAACACTAAGAAACAATTACAAAAAATTAAACAAAATCATTGTATTCAAAATGGACGTACCTAAGAAGGTACTTCCAGAATTCATTTGTTTAAACCTCTCGGAACTTCATTGTTAATAGATTCAATGAATATGGAACAGTAAATTACATGGGTTTACCTTGTGTGACATAAATGTAAAGTTACCAGCCAACTAGTCACCTCAAATCAGTGTAAACGACATTCTTTTGACTGCCTAGATTTTTATTAAACCTAAACCAAACGACATCTTCACATTCGCGAAATTTCATCGTGATGAATTAAAAATGATTTTTTGCAATACCTAACAACGAATGACATTGTATGGTCCAAGCAATTTTAAATCTAAATTTAAATAATTTCATCGATGCGTTCTGAGCACTTTTCATCAATACATGCATAAATAATAATACCACACATTTTGCATGTTTTGCACTTCATGGATGTTGTTTATTCGCAAAAACAGATACATGGAATGGAGAATAAACATAAAAAGCATAAGCCCACTTCCATCCATCCATCAACGTTTTGAGGTCCACTGTTGGACGTAGGCCTCTCCTACAAGTGACATTTAATTTCTTAAATCGCACATAAATTAGGAAAGTCATTGGTGCGTTCCGCGTGGGTTTGAACCCGGACCGTTCGAGTGAGAGGCGAGTTCGATAGCCACTGGGCATTCACCGCTGTGCAGACTACTAACTACGCTTTAATTAAAACGGTCAAGCCTGCTGACTACATATTAGAAATGTGTAGGATAGCAGAGACTAGATGTGACTTCACGAACTTTTAAAACGAGAAAAAAGTTTTGTGTAAGCAAGTCAAATGGAGGAGCATCGTGAAGCTGGAGAATAGAAGTCTAAATTCAAACCATCCGACATGATTCTCTATTCTAAATTCAAACCATCCGACATGATTCTCTATTCTAAATTTAAACCATCCGACTAGCATCTGCTAGCATCTGCTAGCAACTGCTAGAGGCATCAATGAATATGGAGATGGTTTTGACAAGCCAGGCAACATTGCAATAGAGCGACGCAGATGTCGCCACTAGCCGTGTGAAAAGTCGGACTTTCTTTGTTTCCTAGGTATTCTTTACTTTTATTTATCAAAAAAAAAAATTCGTGTGTACTTATGTACACGCGTTAGAAGTTATACTTCTTTGGCGTAACAAGATAAAAATCTTTTCAAAAATTTTATCTTTCGCCTTATTCTACGTTTGTAGAAAAAACGACACTAACAATAGAAAAAAGTTATTTAATACATTGAAAGTTTTATTATAACGCATTATGGGAAACGGGATGGAAGTTTGTTGTGTTTTCTATAGACTAACTAGGTTATCGTCTACTTATGTGCCAAGTTTCATCCAAATCCGTTTTGTAGCTTTTGCGTGACTGAGTAACAAACATCCAAACATCCAAACACCCAATCATCAAAACTTACAAACACAATAATTTATTCATACATTAATAATATACAATATTAGTAAGATAGTATTATTTATAATAGAAATTCTAATTTCCTTTGTAATTTCCTCACATGAAACATAATAATCGCTTAGTTTAGTTAGGTTTCAGTTAACTAATATCATGTTATGACAGGACTGACAGCATTTGTGTTAAGCCCGTATGTTAATTAGTTTATCTAGTGTTGAGTTAGTTGCATATTAATTCAGAGACCCTTCTCAAAACCTCCCGTCCTAGTTGGGGGTGGATTCAATGTCCAACCCATTACAGTCCACTGCTGGAAAGGTCTCTTGATAGGTGATCGTATGTGATCGACCGAGTTAAGCCTAACCTTTGTAGGTACTTAAGAAAACGTTCTATTCATTGATTTATTTTTCAAAATAATTTTACCAATAGACACAAACAAAATCAAATTCTCAATCACATAGTTTTTTTTAAATCTTTATTTAAGTTAGCAAACAGAACACAGTACATTATATGTGAAATTATAGAAAGACTAGCTTTTACACGCGGCTCCGCTCGCTTGGTCAAAGGGTTATTTATCATACATGACACATTTGTGGTGGATGAATAATGACAGTTCCACGATTAAAAGATACTTATATAAGAACTTGCAAAAGAATTTTACGAACGCCATCTATTAACAACACCCGGAACTAAATATCTAGCAAATAACAAAACATCGATATCTTCCCATGGGGATGTTTTACCGCGGTAAAAAGTAGCCTACGTAACTCTCCACCCTCCTCACTATCTCCACACACAAAAATCATACCATATAATAGCTTCGTTGCGACGTGAAAGCCGGACAAACAAACAAACAAACAAACACACTTTCACATTTATAATATTAGTATGGATATGGATTGAAAAAAAAATTTTTTTTAAAAAGCTTTTACTACTTTTTATTATATTTTCGTGCATTGTCATCGGAACCAAATATGTGTACCTACCGAATTTCAGCTCGATAGCTTCAGTGGAAGTGGGTGAAATATTGATTGCAAGATTCCAGGACATACATACAAGATAGGTACATACGAGTGAAGTTAAATAATTTTTTTTTTAAATAATTCTAAACGTATTTTCACACCGCGAACCAACACCATTAACCACATAATTAAACATGTTACAATAGTTTCACTCTCGTACTCATGTACCAGGTGAACACGCACGAACCGCCTGAGAGAAGGTGCGGGTAATCAATTACCGGGGCGTTCAATTAGAGGCGGGGATGCTGGGGACACGCGGCTGCTTGTGATTGTTTCGGACAATGACCCCGCTGCTTCCGCTGCGTGATTGATTGCTTGAGCATTTGGAAGGTACGCGTCTTCAGAATGTGGCGTTGACTGCCCAGTGGCTCACACTTGAGAGATCAGAGTTCAAATACAAGGCAGGTATGACGATGAGTTTTTGTAATGTGTTACATGTTAACATGGACCCTTTCCAACCAATTCGGATGGTCAAATGACGACATAATGTAGGTATTTTTAACAATTTCACGTTAAGTTTACGTTTGTAAACGTTTAAACAATAAAAGTTTTAGTCGTTCACTGTCCACGAAATTGTAAAATAAAAATGTACTGGACATCATTATAAATAAATAAATAAATAACATGGACACGGCCATCTAACCCCAAAATCATCAGATCCTTTGCTATGGGTGTCTGAGACTGATATACGTATACATACATAAATATACACTTAAATAGATAATAATACTAATAATAATAATAATAAGTATTAATATCCCGATATACAAACGAACAAAAACTACGCATCGCTTACGAATTGTAAGTTACAGGTTGAGAATCCACAAAATGAACTATATTGCTTTCAATTTGGTCTCACACAAGCTGAACGCTACAGAACCTTCGTATTTCCTTGTAATTACCAAGAATACAGCTCAGTCAGCGCTCACATTGCTTCGCTCTACAACCGCTTAATAAGCGTTTCCCTTAACCCAGCAACAGCGGGGGCTATAAATTATGACGAACGCAGTTTATTATGGACTGCTGATACGCTGGCCGGTGCTCCTAATCTTTCCCTCGGCTACATCCCACGCTTTATAGGCTATGACGTGTTATCTGGCACATAAAACATGTTTATCAGGCGGAGGCTGGTGTGTAGGGATAGCTTTATCTCGCTTAAGTCTTGACATCACTCATGCATTTCTAAATTTATTGAGGTTTGTTGTAAGTAATAGCCATCATTTTAAAAGCTTATAAATAACTTCACTCTATATATCTATATTTCACCCACTTCCAATGAAGCTATCGAGCTGAAATTTGGCACACATATTTGGTTCCGATGACAATGCATGAAAATAAATAGAATATTTAAAAAAGAATTAAATTTAAAAATAAAATACTTACTTAAAATAATTTATTTATCTATACTAAATTTATTTATATATACAGCTGTCAAACATATGGATAGATCAGCCCTTTCATTGGACACTGTTGGGCAAGGTTCTTCTCTCGGAATGGGAGTGGTTAGCCCTTAGTCCACCACGCTGGCCAAGTGCGGATTGGCAGACTTCACATGCAAGTTTGCAAGTTTCCTCACAATTTTTTCCTCACTGTAACAGCAGGTGATATTTCTTAAATCGCACATAACTATTAGTAGTCATTAGTGCGTGCGCTTGGATTTGAACCCGGACCGCTCGAGTGAAAGACGCGTTCGATAACCACTGAGCTGTCACTCTAGCAATCCATCAGTAAGGTTTAAAATTCCAACCGTGCCAGACATATTTTGTTTCTAAGCGAAATGTTTAAATTGAGAACATTTATATTGAGTGTTAAATTGTCTTATTTTCTTTATTGCCTGTGATTATGGACTCGGTGAAAAAAGCGCGTGTGCGAAAGTGGGTTGGCCGAATACTAAAACAAAATATCTAAAATTGGAACAGCAAATATGGAGTTTTAGAAGATCTCAAAATAGTTGCTTAAAGTAAGTAGTCTTTGATAATATTTTTTTCTAGCGGAATAGACTTAAGAAAATTAACGATGAAGACGCCCCGGAAACCACTTATCTTATCTTTTTCAATAATCGCTGAAAAGGATAAGATAATTTAGCTAATGATCTTGCCTCCGTACACTTTACCTTTATATCTCTTGTTTCCTCCATCAATTTGCCAGTAACAAATTCGAAAGACGCCTAAGTTAGAACTCGCGGTGTCCTCGGAATTTAGATGGTTGGGAATTCCAAAAATTCCCAACTCAGTTCATTGCAAGGACTTAGAATGACTTTGTACTTTCTTGTTCACAATCTCAGAGTTCTGAGATTAGAAGTTCACTTGAAGACTAATAAAGATGACTTGCGGAAACCCCGAAACGATATGAAGAACCGAGTATGAAGAAAGACATCATTAAGAACCGTTTAAGATATGTAAGGATGATAATGCCCAATTATTTCAATAGATGTGAGGGATTCAATGGAAATTGTACCTAAGTATCTACGATTCATTATCATTGATGACCAGAAAAAATAATTCGCAAGGTATCTTTTTAACGGACCTCATTTCAAGCCGATAGCTTGCATGTAACTTCGCTGCGACCCATAGACGTCCCACTGCTGGGCAGGGGTCTCCCCCACAGACACTGCTGCGGAAGGTCTAGTCTAGAGCATACTCCACCACGCTGCTCCAATGCGGATTGTTGTAACTTACAACTAACCAAATACTTTACTTTTACTATTATTACAATTTAAATTATTTAAACAGCTAAGGAAATTTCATAAAACTTCGAGAACTTAGAAGAACTTTTATAAATGTGTCAGTCTAAAACTACCATGCGCAGTATACGAGATACGAGTATATTTCCGTCCAGTAAGGTTACATTGGACGAGCATAAGCAAAAAATAGAATAATATAATATAATTGGATCAAAATAATTTAATTAATTAATTTATTATTCTCATGTAAGTGATGTTTGTATCTTAATGAGAAATAAAGATCTTTAAACCGAAAAACTTTACCGCAGTCGTATAAAAACTAAACTAGATACCAGAGCAAGTTGGAAAGCATCGAGTCTACCATCGATCGGCCTGTAATGGTGTCCACTTAATGAACTGCGCAGCCACTTCGGTAATGAGCCCTCGGATGTGGTCGTTATTGCCTGCATCTGCTGTATGTGCGCCTGGTATCACAGCCTGGCTGATTTAATTTGAATAATTCTTTTTTTAAAAGCTTTTATTTAACTTCACTCGTATGTATCAATGTATGTATGTATGTCCTGGAATCTTGCAATCAATATTTCACCCACTTCCACTGAAGCTATCGAGCTGAAATTCGGCACACGTTTTAATTATTATAAGCTTTTATTTAACTTCACTCGTATGTATGTATGTGTGTCCTGGAATCTTGCAATCAATATTTCACCCACTTCCAGTGAAGCTATCGAGCTGAAATTCGGCACACATATTTGGTTCCGATGACAATTAACGAAAATAAAAAGAAAGTTATAAAAGCTTTTTTTTTTTTCAAATATTTTTTTTTCTTTTTTATTTGCCACCTTGTGTCCAAATTACTCCTTAGAACTCACTGAAAATCAGTGCTGTTTTTCAGCTTATATGCTGAGTGAGCTCCTTTTTGTGCAAACTGCTGCAGCACAAAATGCTGATACTGTGTTTTTAAATAATATTCATAGTATATATAATTTGTATGTCTTATAATATATATTCTGTATAATTTAATGTTACTCTTTGTGCTGATGTTTTTTATATAAATAAATCATTCATTCATTCATTCATTCATTTATTTAACCCTTCTATGTTGCGCATTGGTCCGTTAGACCGACGAATTACATTATTATTATAGCGTCCATAGCCTGGCTCGCATCGATTCAATGTGATCGAAAGAGTTAAGCAACGACGGGTGTTGTCGATTTGCCGATAGGTGACCGTTAGTGGCAAAATTTCATGGACGCTACCGTGCTTCGGAGGGCACGTTCGGCCGTCGGTCCCAATTGTTTTTGATGGTGGAAACAGTCGTTAAGCCTTGTCAAAGACCTTATGTTGGCTTGAGAACATTCGACACTGGTTTAGCAGCTAACTCCTCCACCAATCCGTCTTGCAGAAGCGTGATGGAGTATTCTTAAGACTTCCCGCACCTGTCTATGAGAGAGACCCGTGCCCAGCAGTGGGACGTCTATGGGTTGCAGCTTAAATGTTTTCAGATCTACAGGTAGTCAAATGGATAAGAAATTGACGGCTGATTTAAGTGTTTGGTAATGTTAGCTGCCCTCTTAGGGGGCTTCCCACGGTGCGTGATAGTGAACGCGAAGTTGGGTAAATAACGTATATTTACCTCTTATAAACTGATTTATGATCAGATACATTCAGATTAGACCTTATAATTTGATCCAGTCTTACATAGATTGTATCAAATAGTCTAATATGTCTACATCAAACTTCTAATAATAATATGAACTAGAAATACAAATTTCTTTATAAAACTACTTTGAAAACTACTACCATACTTTGTCGCAGTAGTATGAATCGAAATCGGAACTTACGATCAATTTTCTAATTAACAACAATTAGAAACCAAATGATTATTCCACCAAACCTAAAGAATAATTACGACGCACGCAATTAACATGACAAGAAACTAATTAATCAAAAAGAGTCTTGGGCGAAATTCGCGCCATGCAATGAAAGCATCAGTCTGTCATTAGTTCTGTGTAATAGTTTGACTAATTTCTTGATGACAGCGCGTTAATTCTTGACAGCGTCATAATTACTGCCAAGTCCCTCTTGACTGGGGAGATGTTGTTCTCGGCTCTTGAACGTCGATTTAAATATTTATAAGTAACAGGCAACTTCTAGTTTCAGGTTTAAACCGATTTTTAGGTCTCATCGCATTCTATCATGTTAAAATAAACAATGGAATTCTTGTATGGTAGATGTGAAATTAAATCTCAACTGCGCGCTGTAACGGTCTGCAAATCCGCACTTGGCCAGCATGGTGGACAACGGTTTAAGCCCTCCTATTCTGAGAAGCGGCCCGTGCCCTATATATAAGGATATAAAAGGGTTGTCGATGGTATCATCAAAATACAGAGCATATGGTCAAGCTAGAAGTTATCGGTCACCGGAATCTTGCCCCCCCTACCTTTTTTAAATAAATAAATAAATAAATACCATGGACATTTACACATGGTCATCTGATCCTAAGTTAAGCGCGTACCTGTACTATGGGTGCCAGAGACTGATATACATACATAGGTACATACATAAATAGATAATATTGACATCCAGACACAGAACAAACACAAGTTTTCGTCACACGAATATTTGTCCTGATTGGGATTCGAACCCACGACCTCTGGCGCAACAGGTAGGGTCACTACCAATTGCGCCAACGGGCCCATCAAAGGCGACCATATTAGTCCTAACGGGTAGCAATGCATCGATCGATTTGGAATAGTATTTCTCACTAATATCTTATTAAATTCTCACAATTTACAAACACAAACTAATTAACGTACCTCAAAAGTCACAGTTGTCGTCGGTTAAAACGGATGCGTGGTACTGCACGCTCGTTTGCTCTCACATCGTTAATTAAACACTCCCGGAGTACAATCGCCGCCTTTCACAATCAAATCATTATCGAATTCCTTATTTGTAGGGATAGACAATGAATACAAAGGATGTCAAATAAAGGTTACAAGCACCCTTCGGTATATACATATATGTATATAAGCTCGCTCTACGCTTACCAGTATGTATCTATTACCTATGTATACGCTTCACATCTTTCGAAACAGGAAACTGACAGATCGACGGAACAAAGCCGTAAGGAAGAAATGATTCCTTTTGTGGGAAAGTCATTCCTTTGTATTTATAAGCGATCTGACCGTAACTTAAGCTCCAACTCACAGAAGTGTTAACCCGCTGTACACGTGTCTCCCACAGGGAAGAAGGGCTACAGCACCACCAGGATACTCCGATGCAATGATTAATTTAAGAAAGATACGTCACGTTCATAATGTGTTTAAGAATGAATTGACTAAGATATATTAAGATATAGGTAATTCACCTTTCACACCTGTAATTGGCATGCACAATCCATCCATTCAACAGCCTTATACGGGCCACTGCAGGACATAGGCCTCTCCTAAGCCACTCCACTCCGACCGGCCCTGTGCCTTCTGAATCCAGCGGTTTCCCGCCGTCTTTTTCAGGTCTGTCCACCTTGTCGAAGGGCGACCTGTAGTCCTTTTTCCGAGGCGTGGTCTCCGTTTTAGAACTTTTGTTCCCCACCAGGTTATCAGTCCTTTGAACGACGTGGCCAGTCCATTGCCACTTCAAATTACTAACTCTGCGAACTACGTCGGTGAGCTTTGTTCGTCTACGGATTTCATCATTCCTGATCCGGTCTCGTAGCGAAATACCGAGCATAGCTCTCTCCATAGCGTGTTGAGTGACTTTGAGCTTAGCTTGTACACCGAGATTATACAGGAACAATTACATCATTACAATAAATTAAAATAAGTACAATAGGTGGCTTTATTAGTATACGAGAATAATTGTACTGTGTGTTTGCTGTTAGTGTGTAAATATCATAAAATAAAAATGTACATTCGTGAAGTTATGTTATATAATATTATTCAGAATCATAGCCAAATGTCATCCTATCGGGTTACCGTACTATTTGTATGAACCAAAAACAAATTTGATGGGACAAAAAAAAAAGATTTCACCCAAATATTTGTTACGGACAAAAACGAAATATTTGATTTGACAACACATAGTGAGTTACTAACCGTGAAATACGATGCAGTGAAACAAAATATTTTAAATTAAATTCCAAATTGAACTCTGAAGCTTTGCCGATATAGACTAGCGTTTAAAATGAAATTTCTGCGTAGCTTATTTCCATTCCAATTCTAGAAGTGAATGTTAACACTAAACATCCTGACATTTATTATTTATTTTATTTATTTATTTTTAATGTACATACAGGAGAATAGAACAAGAGCAATTAAAAAGAAAGAGGTGTACAAAGGTACTGCTTATTATCATTTTTTTAATAATTCAAATTCAAGGGATAACATTTTCTTCGTTAAAGAATGACCTAAATCGCTTCACAAACGGAAATGACACACACATACTGATAAACACACGAGCACGAAACCAAAATAAACTAATATTAATTATTAATTTCCACTTTAAATTTTAAAAAAAAATCTGCAAAATCTTACACACTAGCGGTCACCCATCCATACCCCGCTGGTCGTTGCTTAATTCTGTCTATCACATTGTATCGACGCGAGCCCTTTTATTTTATTTTATGGATATAAGATAGCAAACGAGCTTGCAGCACCACCCATCCGTTGCCGCCCATGACAACTGTGACTAACTTTGAACAAGACTCAAATAGAGACTGGGATGGTTAGTCCAGTTAGGTGAGAGTTAATTGAACATTAATTGATCAGTTCGTTGGTGGGTATGAGGACTACGGACTGTTAGTGATAGTTGGTCCTGTTAGTTGGTGTTAGTAATAGTCCAGTTAGTAAGAGTCCCGTTCTGATGTGTTGCTACCATTGAGGACTAAGATGGTCGCCTCTTAGGAAGTGTAACGGTCCATTGGGCTATGGACGCTACAATCAAAGGCTAGTTGAAATGAATACCTAAGATCTTACACAAAGAGGTTTAAATTAAGTAACCACTGCGGCTCGGAGATTCAATTAGTAGCACTGATTAAAGTTTAATGGTGCACTTAACGGCAGAATGCCACGCTTACTAAATTCTACAGGAGTATTGCAGGCGTTTGTTCAACTTTGTGCAATAAAACTGGAGATGTAATTAATTATGTTTTACTGATTTTACAACAAATAATCATTGATTGCCAGCTCACAACCCATAGACGTGCCACTGTTGGGCACGGGTCTCTCCCATAGCCAGAGCTCCATCCTCCACCACGCTGCTCCAATGCGGATTGGTGAAGGGGTGACTGGCCCCCCGAGATATAAAATCAATTTCCATATTTTTTTTATATATTTCCACTATAACATATATATAACACACATATATATATATATATATATATAGATATATATAAAATCATTCAAAGATATTGCCCCAGCCGAACGCTGTACAGCTTCTACCACCTAACATCTAACCTAATGATTACATTTAGTTCTAACACCATCCTTCTGTCGTTCTATTAGTCCAAACACTAACAAACTAATATTCTACGTAGAACATTATATAAACCGTGTATTTGCCCAAGCGACATTTAAATTAGCCACATGATTTGTAATCCGGTTTACCGGCCCGGTTATAAAACAGTGCCGGTTAATCTACGTGTCGCGATGGGAAATTTATGCGGGCTTAAGTCATACATTATAGGAATATAATTACGTTCAGCCGATCGGCGGTTGTGGGCTGCGATGTTTTTAAAAGCTTTTATTTAACTTCACTCGTATGTAAGTATGTAAGTTCTGGAATCTTGCATCAATCAATATTTCACCCACTTCCAATGAAGCTATCGAGCTGAAATTTGGCACACATATTTGGTTCCGATGACAATGCATGAAAATAACAAAAAAGTTTTAAAAAGTTTTTATTTTTTATTTTTAACGGTATAATTTTAAATATTATATTATGGATCAGCGCCATCTGGAACATCCGATAACAATTCACAATCCGACGGGTCCGTTGGCAATCGGTAGTGATCCTATCTGTTGCGCCAGGGGTCGTGGGTTCGAATCCCACTCAGGACAAATATTCGTCTGACGAACACTTGTATTTAATTAGTGTTGTTAAAACCTGTATCCAGATTTATACTATTAATCACCATCTCATTAGACTATTTCAATTTTATATTCATTGAATTTTTGTTTACTTAGTCACATTGCCACGTTCCATAAAGGGAGGATAATGTCATAGTCTACGTTTTTCAAGTGCGGATTAGGCTTTACAAGTCTGCGAGATTTTTGTTACGAACTCTCGTGTATGTATATTCATCACTAAGTTTGTTTTACATAGTAAGATTGATGCACACGTAATGATTTTGTTAAATGTGAATGGTTTTTCATTGTGTGAGTTTCATCAATAAACTGCCAGTCAGTGTATAACGATGTTATGACCCACTTTCATCTACACATTTGCCTCAAAGGCTTGCGAGAGGTTTTTAGAACATCCTTTATAATTATACCACATGACTGCTCTGCTAGGTTATTCCGTGTACTTGCTTTATAGAGAGTGCTCCTAATTATCTTCAAACATAAAAAGTGTTTACACAGTATGTGGGAATCAGGGTTATCAATATCATATTTTTTAAATATTATGTAAAACATGATTTAAGGAAATAGTGATGATATATGAAGTATTTCTCGAGATAAAGCAACTTGTTTGTTTGTTGTATGATTTGTGTTGTTAATTGTAAGTAACTGCGGCCTTGTGACTGACTTTGAACAAGACTCTAATAGGGACTAGGATTGTTAGTCCAGTTAGCAGTGTAAATAAGAACGTCAGTTAGTCAGGTCGTTAGTGAGTATGTGAACTGGGGCAGGGACTGTAAGCGATAGTCCTAGGCGCAATCGGTAGTGAACCCCCCCGCCATGACCCCTGCGCGCAGGGGTCGTGGGTTCGAATCCCACTCAGAACAAACATTCGTGTGACGAACACTCTTGTATTTGTTCTGTGTCTGGATTTTAATTTATCTATTTAAGTATGTATTTAAAATATCTATGTATGTATATCAGTCTACAGGCTCGCGCCTACTTTGGGGTCAGATGGCGGTGTGTGAGAATGTCCTAAAAAAGTAACAGCATTATACTACATCGAATTATTGGTTAATGTATATCATTTTATACTATAGTAACATTAATCAATACCTATACCAGTTTTATCCAGTTTACGAGCGCAAGACGGCTGGCGTCTGTGCGGCGAACCCAAGAGCACTTGCCCCGACTTTCCCTTAGCTAAGTGCTGACAGCTTAAGGTATTTATCGCACTTAATGTAGGTTAAGTGTCTCCTTGGCCGAGTGGCTCCTCCTTGGAGTATTCGCGATTTAAAAAAGACTAATAGGTGCATGATTGCGCGGCTCGAGACAATAGAAATCGATCAGAGCGATAAGCGATTCATGCGCAGACAACGTGCGTGGTTTCAATAAAATGTCATAAATGTCATACTTTTAAGAAGCTTATCCCCTCAGAATGGGAGGGATTAGGCCTTAGTTCACCACGCTGGCCAAATGCGGATTGGAAGTTTTTTTGGTTTTTAAGGCATTTTAGTGGACGAAAATCTCAAAAAATATTGAAATTATATCGTTTGTCGTCTGGCATTTTTAAAGTTGGACCGATAACTGTTGTTTTAATATTGATATATAAGCATTGTTTAATCGTTTTTATTAATCAAAAGAAAAATTTAGATTTAATTCATACTTTTTTTTAATAAATTTTTTATGTTGCATTTTCGACTTATTTTGAAAAAAGCTAAAAACCATGATAACTCAAAAATGGTTCACTTTTGCTTAATGCATATGGGGGTTAAAATTATCACAAATAGTCACCCCTATCACCTCCTAATGGGAATACGTCGAATTACCAATAACCCTGTATATAGATAATTGAGCTTTGCCCTTCAAATACCTACAATGTCAAAGTAAGTTACTTTTACCACATTTTATATGTAGGTAAACTAGCTATCTAGCAAACTTCGACACACATATTCGGCTTCGCGAAGCATTTCTCTGATGTCAGCGAGCTAACCGAACTACTGACATGTAGATATCACCCGCCATTGGGCACAGATCCAAGTATTTTAGGTTCGAACCGGTTATTTAGATAACTGGGAGACTGATGAAACGTCTCCAGTCCACGTATAGGGTTGGGCGCAGACGACCGATTTTAGTCGCAACAATCGACGGGAATTAATTCAATAATAATAATAATATAATAATAATTTTTTTTTTCTTCACAAGGTATTTTAACATAAATAATGATGCAAAGTCTTTCGCATTGGGCAAAGGTATTCCACTTTTCTAAGGCAAGCAACAAAATGTATACCTACAAAGCAAGTTACGATCGTCATCTAAGCATAGTTAAAACCTTAGTTCAGCTTTCAGTTAAAAAATGAAGTCATTAATTTGCATGGATTATTTTGTAATCACTAATTAAATTCTTCCCCTTTATTCATAAAATATATATTTGCATGAATTAATAAATAACCACTTCATGACGTGGTGGTGAGTGACACTACAGCAGAAACTGTGTCTTGGGTTCAAATCTCGATCCGAGGAATATATTTATTTCGCATTTAAATAATTGACTCGGATGATGGAACATGAAACATATATCGTTAAATATATTTTATACTAGTGGACGCCCGTAGCTTCGCTCGCGTGGAATTAGACATAACAATAGTTTCGTTTACACCTAGTAATATTATATAGCCTATGTTACTCAGTGAAGATGCAGCTATCTAATAGTGAAAGAGTTGTTGAAATCGGCCCAGTAGATTTTGTGTGAAAACATTTCAAACAAATTTTTCCTCTTTCTTATATTAGTACAGGTAGATCTTCGATCAATAATGCACAGGTAGATAGACTAATATATATTTTATACTCATGTCCATGTGTCCGCCTAAAGCAACACAGGCCTACTGTGGTGGTGAGTGTGTAAGCGTTTAATTACAGTATCCTTTAAGGATTTCTAAATATTACCATAAACGTAACATTTTACAATCTTAATCTACAATTATCATATAATTTTTGCAATCCTATCTCAGTCACCAGGCTCTCAAAAAGTATGGTTTGAATACACAACTTTAAATAAGACTATTGCAAAGAAGGCTTCTGTGAGAACAAACAAATAATTTTTTTTATCTTTATCTTTATATCTGAATTTCTGCATACTATATTTTTAACGCGTTTCTGCTACGGTTGTCTGAGTAACGCCTCACGAAAGATTCCAAGGAGACACAAATAACCTGTGGGCCAAGGTCTCGAACACTTTTGTTCTTTTCCCGTCTCATAACAATGAAGACCAAAGATAGTAAGTGATATATTGTTTTGTATCTTTTTCAGTGTTTCCCACTAAAAGAACAACCGTTGTGAATTATGTGACAGAATATTAAGGGGACTAGATGGGTCAAGTGACCTTGAGAATCGAGTGCACACATTCACACAAACGACAACAATGCTTTATATGAACACTTTTTAGTCCTTCTGGGCACTTTTGATTTATTTCCTATGTTTATTTACAAAATAGGAGTCCGTTTACGAAATTTACGAACTTTAAAAAATATTTATACCGTTAAATTATTTATATAAATCAAACTAACCAATCAATAAAATAAATAAATAAATAAATATCTTGGACATTCTCACACACGGCCATCTGACCCCAAAGTAGGCGTGAGCCTGTGTTATGGGTGTCAGAGACTGATATACATACATAGATATTTTTAAATACATACTTAAATAGATAATATTGACATCCAGACACAGAACAAATACAAGTGTTCGTCACGAATATTTGTCCTGAGTGGGATTCGAACCCACGACCTTTGGCGCAACAGACAGGGTCACTACCGATTGCGCCAACGGGCCTGTCAAAAAGTAATGAAATAACGTTGGAAACTTGCAAATTTTGCGGCAGAAACTGCTACACACCCTCTGTAGTCGTTGCGTAACTAGCGCCACAGAATCAACGCAAGACATAATACGAAACGTCGATTGAAGGACAGATGTATTAGACTTCAGACCAGTCACTACGTTTAACAATAGGGTATAGCGTGATTGCCCTGACCGTGTTCAGATTCTGATACAAATTGCTATGCCTGCTAGATGCATTCATTCACCGATAGTACCGTTCCATACGTGAATAGATCTAATCCTCATAACAAAGCGATATTGGCAAACATTTTCAAAGATAACACAGTCACAACTGTAATGATTGCAAGATTCGAGGACATACATACATACGAGTGAAGTTAAATAAAAGCTTTTAAAATTAACAAAGTCAATGCAATAATAATGAAAGACGAACCACATCACATTGACTGCTATTTATGAAACGAAACATTTTTCAAAGACACGAATCCATCAGTAGGCCAAGGGTATCGTGGGGTTGGCTCGACGTGTTCGGTTGTCATCGTCTAATGGAGAGGGCTACCGTATAACATACACATAGATATGATTTATTCCCGGACTAGTGGACGCCCGCAGCTTCGCTCGCGTAGAATTAGACCCATCAACGACGTCTGCCCGCGTTCAGGTTGCCCACTTGACTTCAAAAACGGCAAAGTTTCATACTAAATTTGCACCCCCGTTTTACCCCTTTAGGGGGTGAATTTTCAAAAATACTTTCTTATGGCTCCCCTACGTTATAAAAGGAACCCCTGTGCAAAATTTCAAGTTTCTAACCCTTATAGTTTAGGCCCTGCGTTGATATGTCAGTCAGTCAGTCACCTTCTCCTTTTATATCTATAGATTTGTTATTTTGATTAAATCTATAGCGGTGACAGCCCAGTGGCTATCGGACTCGCCTTTCACACGATCGGTCCGGGTTCAAACAACAGCACGCACCAATGACTATTTGCGATAAAGAAATTTAATTTCACTTGCTGTCACGGTGAAGGACACATCATGTTCTCGAAGGCTCAAGTCTGCCAGTCGGGTAAATAATAATTTACCCGACGTGGATCGAACCCTGGACTTCTAGCTTAGCAGCCGTCTACCTGGGTCGCCCTGAAAACCAGCGATCGTAGTAGCGGCCAGTGCTGAGTGCGGCCCGTTTCATATAAATTTGACTTTATTTTATTTTATTTATTATTGTTATGATTTGCAGTTAATAAATAAATAAAACTCTCCTCTAGCAGCAATCGATCGGGATTTACAACTGGATCCACGGTTCCTCAGCCAGGTATACTGATTACCGCACTACGATGTCGTCCATCCAAGTCTAACCACCGACCATCCAGTGACCATCGTATGACTGGGTCCGACTGAGTTCAAAGCCAGAGCCTTAAAGGAAAATCAACAATATTAATATTAATGATACTTATGTAAGTATCTATTTAATAATTATAAACAGTTATTTTTTGAGTCGGTTCCAGCCAAAGAAAGATAACCTTAATAGATTGCCTACACTCATGCATATCACCGCGCTATAATCCTAAACCTAATTTATAAAAAAAAATGTATACCGTTTTAGAAGTTGGATGGTCAATGTTAGAAAAAACTGGTTTTTACCCAAAATACAATTTGTAGGTAATCGAAGAGGTAATCCAATTTGGAACTACACTTGCTTTTGTTATAACAAAATACACGAAACTCTGCGTTGTGTAAAGAGCCTCAACAAATTCCGATATTGTAATGGATCATCACGCCCGTAATTTATCGTGAAGGTAAACTTTAGATCCACTGACTCCCAGGACTGTAATCAACGAAAAATTGGATCCCCAAACAGGCTCTCTCATAAAGTTGCCGTTAAATCTGAACGATAAATTTTCAGACGCACTTCCGTTTCTTAATAAAAATGATTTATCTCCGGAAAGTTTACCGCTAAACTCGTTTGGGGCTTCACTGGACAAATTCCCGCTTGGAAATCATTATTTTATGAAGTACAGTGGTTTTTCATCGGTTTATCGTGTTCCTTCGCGAGTCCCAAATTTTTAATGATGTAATCTGAGTCATTTTTAATTTTCAAGTAACTTTGAACGGAAACATTTTTCTATTTGGGTATTCCACTTTGTTTTTCCGTCATTGTTTCAGATTCTAAATTGTAAGTTTTTGTAAATACCAAATGAATTTTTAATCTGAGTTTTAATCTATTCCCTGCTATTTGGTTGGGAAACAAAATGAGGAATCATGAACAATATAATCTTAAATGTTTTAATGCTTAGGTTTTGTATTTCACATTGAACCAGCGCATCAGCGTGGAGGTATAGCTTGGTTTTTTATTCTTAGATATACCTATGTGTGATCATTAATAGACGGGTTAAAATGGATGAATGAATGAAAGAACATTTAATTATTTTGAACTAATCGCAACAACAAATCTTACAACTAACATAACTAATAGAAAATAACTGCGATAACTTATAGATAAAAGAAACTCGTGTCAAGAAATTAAAATTAATAATAATAATTCACTTTACAGAAAGCTGGAATACTTAACACCTGCCGACTAGTTAGAAAATTTCTTCAAACCGATAGCCAAAACGAATACACAGCAACAAATACACAGACTCCAGCTTTAACCACACAAACATTGTAACATTAAATCATTAGATTACGTTAAACTTATATAAATATTAATACCAGTTGAATATTAACCTAAATTTCACTTGGCTTAGGCCCGTGTACATTGGAATACCGGTGAAAACCGAGAATAATAGAGAAAATAATAAATAACAATAATAATAGTAATATTAAAATTAATACCAATACAAAATTTAAGTTAAATTATACTGTTATGTATTACCTATAATATTTAACTGTAATAAAATACTTTTGTTGAAAAAAAAAATTACATGATGCCTAGATTTCCCTAAAAAGATAACAGAGGTGTGTTGTAATCATCCATTTTTCATGTTTATGTCCCACTACGAGCTACCGGGCATTTCAAGATAGAAAAAACCCAATAATTGTTGACGAGGATACAATATTTATCAATGTTGCGAATTAGACAAAATGGTTTTAATTATTTTTTAATCTATTCAGCATCACTGCCTACAGATAATTTTGTATTCAGGTACACATTCCACAGATGTACTAAACATTTTATTGACCCACATCGTGAACGAGTGCATGGTAATGTGCTCGTTCGTACGATCGCGTGACGAAAATAACTAATATAGCAAAAAGCCTGAAGCCCAATTTCCAACGCGTTCAGCAAACAGAATAATGAAACAAAGCGCTTTCTTGCTGCAACAAAATTGCTTGGAGGTTTTTTAAAATAAAGAGCGGGTAGTCGGAGAAATATTAAATTTTAGCACGTTCCCACCGCTGTTTAGTGAGCGAAACACGCTCTTGTTATATCTTGAAGGCGTGTGTGATGCTGCTCTTGACTAACGTTCTCTTTGAAGCGATTCGGTTTCCGGTTTTCTCGTATCCATATGGTATTTTCCGCACTATTTGTGTCGTAGTTTAGTATCAGATTATGTTTTGATTTATCACCGGAAGCGGTGACAGCCCAGTGGCTATCGGACTCGCCTCTCACTCAAGCGGTCCGGGTTCAAACCCCAGCGGCCCGCACCGACGACTTTTCTAATTTATGTGCGATTTAAGAACCTAAATTTCACTTGCTATAACAGTGAAGTGAGAGTTGTTCATAATGTTCTCGAAGGCATGTGAAGTCTGCCAATCCGCACTTAGCTAGCGAGGTGGACTAAGGACTTATCCCTTCCATCCTGAGAGGAGACCCGTACCAAACAGTGGGACAAAGAAAACTACTGGACCGATTTCAAAAATTATTTCACCATTAGAAAGCTGCATCTTCACTGAGTGACATAGGGTATATAATACTAGGTGTAAACGAAACTATTGTTATGTCTAATCCCACGCGAGCGAAGCTGCGGGCGTCCACTAGTTTATAATTTCTCATGTGTGATTCTCAGTGAGAATAAAGTTTCTATAACCATAATTTTTCATTTCCCTGTCAACGAATATAGTCAATAAGATAATTTAGAGGTTGGTGTTTATTTTTATTCAGACAACATATATCCGAGATTTTATGAGAAATCCATTAAGTCCGTAAATTTATGGCCATGTTACCTTAAACTTGGTGACCATAAACACAGAGACGGGGTTCGCGATCTCTCGGTTTACGACGGAGCGGGAGATTGCTATAGTGTTATTTCGGACATAAAAAGTATAATATGTATAGCTGTCATTATGTATCAGCTTGTTTTCGGTTTTCCCTGGATATATTATAATTTTTTTTATGGATACAAGATAGCAAACGAGCTTGCAGCACCACCCAGCCGCTGCCGCCCATGACAACTGTGACTGACTTTGAACAAAACTCAATTAGGGACTGGGATGGTTAGTTCAATTAGTTGAGAGAGTTAATTAGAACATTAATTGGTCAGTTCGTTAGTAAGTATGAGGACTGGGGACTGACTGTGTTAGTTGGTGTTAGTACACAGATGTGCGACCCTTGAGGAGTAAGATGGTCGCCTCTAAAGAAGTGTAACCGGAAACCACACCTTTCCAGCCGAACCATAATTGCTTTAAAAACAATTATTACTCGGCAGAAATGGTACTAGGTACTGTGGCGGGCGATGGTACTGTCCCGGGCTAACTAACTCTATATGGAACCAATTAGGTTTAATATAAAACCTATTGGGTTTTTCTAACTGGAAATGCTCGATAGCAGCTAAAATTCCTATCTATTACATGGGACCCAACATAACTGGTGAAAAATGGATAGGTATAATACACACCTCTGCCGACCCCATTAAGCATGCTCATTTGCTACCTTTGTGATGAAAATCCCTTACCTGCAATATATCACCAACGCTACTATTTCAAGCTTTAATATTCGGGACAGTTCCGACCACGAGAACTGAACCCATTCCTTCAGAAGTTCTCAAATAAATTTCATTCAACTTAGAAACGACCCCGGGCAATGTAAATGTAATAATATATTTGCCGAATTGGTGGCAATATAGAAGGGGAACCCGGTGCCAAAAAACTATGAGTTGACGAAGTAAGGGGAGGCCGGGGTGGAGCCAGAATGTCTGTTAGATCGAATTGTACAGATCCATTTCACCCTCAATCACCCTTTATTTGACTACGACGGTACACCATGTCTCTCAGATAATGTTGTACGTTGTACTTATATTGGCATGAGTATAGGAGGAAAATTCTCGGAAGATTTTACGATTTCTACGGTACGCCTAGAAAAGACACAAATAATAAAATCTTCACCAACTTTTTGACAATATCTATAAGTATATTGTATTGTAGCGTCCATAGCCCAGTGGCTCGCTTCGATTCAATGTGATCGAAAGTGTTAAGCAACGACGGGCGCGGTCGGTTTGTGGATGGGTGACCGCTAGTGGCAAAAATTTCATGGGCGCTACCGTGCTTCGGAGGGCACGTAAAGCCGTCGGTCCCGGTTGTTTTCAATGCTGGAAACAGTCGTTAAGCCTTGTCGAAGACCTTCGGGTAGCTTGAGAACATTCGACACTGGGTTGGCCACTAACCCCTCCACAGAACAGATAAAGGAGATTGGAGCAGCGTGGTGGAGTATGCTCTAGACCTCCCGCAGCTGTGTCTGTGGGAGAGACCCGTGCCCAGCAGTGGGACGTTTATGGGTCGCAGCAATATTGTATTCTACAGTTTCTGGAAATTATGTTGATTTTGAAAAATAAATGTATATCGGTTTTCGGACGATAATTTTACATGATAAGAACTAAGAGTATTGCGAGAATGAACACCAAAACACTACACAGAATTTAGCTTCAGATCAGAAGCATTGCTAATATGTATTTGCAAATCGTAACGCAGCTGATTTCATTTCGTAGAACAATAGCGCGCGGTGTCATTTCCATGTAATATAATTAGTGCAACCGATTTTTCGCTCTATTGCTATAGGGTACAGACTAAAATTGAGTGAAGCTAAATAATGTCCACTGATTTTGTATTGTCGATACCATAGCGTGCATTCGGCAGATGGAGTGGAAGAGAGATGGATGCGTGCTTGTTCAGCGTTCTCGCTTGCACACTCAGCATGTGTCACGCTTTTTCGTGCGTGTAGCGTTCATCGATTTATATGACGTTATCACGTCAATATTCATCGTACAGAAAAAGTTCCTCTTAAGTTCTATTAAATTATATATAATATAATATAGATTATTATTTTTGAACAGCTTAGCCTAGAGTTTTATTATATTCAAGCGTCGAATACACACACAAACTTGTTTAGCTTGTCACTACATTTCTTTCCAGAGAAACCTTACTGTCTCCGACATCGCCAAACAATATATTAACGAGGTATATTGTACTCCTTGCGGTATTTTACCATCAATAGACCGAAGCTGTCTGGCCTCGCCTGGTATTGACGATACAATTTCAGGTGAAAATAAAATGTTTACTTCATTTATAATAGATCATGAGATCTGATAATTTGCTACTTATGACATAATAGTGGACGCCCGCAGCTTCGCTCGCGTGGAATTAGACATTCAATAATTTCAAAAACGGCAAAGTTTCATACTCACTTTGCACCCCCGTTTTACCCCCTTAGGGGGTGAATTTTCAAAAATCCTTTCTTGGTGCTCCCCTACGTTATAAAAGGAACCTCTGTGCGAAATTTCAAGTTTCTAACCCATAGTTTAGGTCCTGCGTTGATATGTCAGTCAGTGAATCAGCTTCTCCTTTTATATATATAGATAGATGGTTAAAACCCTCTTGTAATGTATATAATATCATTGGTTAAAACGTTAAAAACTATGAAGTACGGAATAAGAGTGGA
Organism: Carterocephalus palaemon; assembly: GCA_944567765.1. NCBI lineage: Eukaryota > Metazoa > Arthropoda > Insecta > Lepidoptera > Hesperiidae > Carterocephalus > Carterocephalus palaemon. Next base: position 1,522,543 of record OX155655.1, on the reverse strand, counting down.
AAGGCATATAGTATTTACTGCTTTAATTTTGAGGATGAGAGCAAAGCATCAACGCTTGACTCTGATTAAAATCTACAACTACAAGCTTATTTATTTATTTATTACATGAACCACCAACAAAAATATATGTGAATATGGTATACCTAACTATGATTTTGCTACTTACTATTTATTTGATTGTACATATACGTTATAATAAATTCTAAATTTAAATTTGTAAACATAGATAAGTTATTCAGATTAGATTATTGTAAAAATATTGTCATTTTTTATGATGACAACAACTGAGCAGCTACGTGCTACTATAGTTGTATAAGATATAAGAGTGTTGGTATAAAGACTTACTTATTCTATGCGAAATTATTAAACGAAATGAAATATTTCTCAAAGTTTTATTGGTTCACACATTGACGCCACATGTGCTAATTTAATTAACCTACACCAATAGGAAACAGTACTAGTACTAGTTTAGTAGTAGTAATAGGAAACAATAGTAATAATCGTTCAGTAGTAATAGTACTAGTTTGAGTTAAAGTTTATAATTCGATCTATCGGCTTTTTAAATAGACGGCGTGCCTGTCTCATTCCTTTTTTACATTGCTGTAGTACAACATAAAGAGAGGCGCGAAGAAAGGTAACGAGAATATCTTGTACTCGAAAGCTGTAATAAACTAGCTGTCACAAACATTCTCTACTCCTTTAGTCCTCATTCTTACTAACAAACTGACCATTCTGATAATCATATTAACAAGCTCTGCAAATTTCACTAAGCCTATATGAATCCTTTTTAAAGTTTATCACAGACTGTTCTACTAATACTCTATCACGCAAAAACTGCATAACTGATTTGGATAAAACTTGGCATTGGTAGATGTAAAACTAGATTGGCACATATGATACTTTTCATCCCGGAAATATGTTCCCTTGGGATGCTTCGCACGTTTATTGGAAAACTTTCTGGTATACCGTCAACAGATGGCACTGACACTAATTCTAAACTGGACACAGTTACAAAATCCTTTCCAATACTTTTTTACCGTAGATTAGACATCAGATCAGATTTCTGAAGAACATTTTCTTTCAGAAAAATTATGATCGCTTGTTTAATTTTTCCGCATGCAAAGCTATGTGCAAAAGCTAGTCTATAATATAAATAAAAAATATACGAAACTTTTCACTCAACAACACGAGTCATTTCCAAGAAATGTCAGATCCATTTTCCATTGAATAAAACCGGAGAAGTGGCCCGAAATCTCATAATGAATCAAATTGTCCGTGCGGGCAATCGCCTCGGAACTCGACTGTAAAAGATGGTGGGATGATACGAAAAAGTACCTATTGGTTTGTTTCTTTTGAGTATCACGAGTCAGGACGGATCAGTTTGAAAGGTTGACAAGTATACCATTTCTGCAGCATTTCATCTTGTTAACATACTAAGTTAGTATGAAATTTTGCCGTTTTTGAAGTTATTCAAATGAAATTCAGAACCTATGGAGGTTTTTCATTGAAAGTTTAAAAAATCATCCTTTAAGGGGGTAAAATGGGGGTTCAAAGTTAGTAGGAATAAAAGTTTTTCGTATTTACCTACATTAAAAAAGGTGTTAACGAAACTATTGTTGTGTGAATGTTTAATTCCACGCGAGCGAAGCTGCGGGCGTCCACTAGTTTTATAATAAAGGAAACCTAGGGTGACCATTATTTATAGATGAACATTATAAATGTTCCGATGTAACATTTTAATGAAAATGTTCATTTAGATATTTTGTAAAACATAAAACAACTTAAGTGATGACCTGATGAATGCGGTCATTGGTATGGTTTTAATTATTTAATTATAACGTTTTTCCTAACTTTATCTAAGCAAACTAAGTTGATATACGCATTAATTTACGTGTTATCTAAAAGATTCTGCTAATATTATATAGAAATAACATGAACACTATGAATATGAATGTTTGGTTGGATTATTCTTCCGATTAAACCCGGAAATGAATCGTAATTCCGCAACGAGGCGAATTATCGGTGATTGTCGATTGGCGACTGGCTACCAATAGAGATATTACAACCTTCACGCCGAAGACAAAAAATATTTCTCAAAAATGAAAAAAAAAAAATTGCTTGTTGAAAGCATTTTGTGATTTTGCTATCTTGAAAACATATTTTCAGTTAAGATCACCAGTTCACCTAAAACGTATCTTATTTTTACAGTCTTGTAGAGTTGGATTTTTCTTCCAATAAAACCCGGAAAACGGACCGTGATTCCGTAATGAAGCGAAATTTCAGTGACAGTCGATTGGCGACGGGATGCCATGATACGGCTGGATTTTTCGCTCCTTACTTCTGAGAAAGAAGAGAGAAGGAGAGAAGAAAGCAATATGGACCTTCGACATTATAAAGTCCTATTATTAATGTCGTTAGTCCTATTACTGACCCAGAAGAGGGTCGATTATTTAAACTAATTGGGAGAGGTGTTTGGAAAATCCAGTTTTTCGGATAATCGAATTGTTTTTATAGTTTTCCAATATAAACGACCCCCACTACTTTTCTGACGACTCGTTTACGATATATAATGTATTCATTCTTAATGTATTGTATTCTATTAACAAGGTACACGTAGTAAACAGCATAATTAAGCGTTGTTTAGTGGTTGGTTACCAAACCCTCCATCAAACTGCCTAGGAGCAGCGTGATGGAGAATGCAACAGACCTCCCGCAGCTGTGCAGCTTAGCACCCACACACCGAGCACAACACCACAATTTCTCAAGAAAAATTCCTAACAAGTGACAGTGAAGTAAATCATAAATCATACCTGGCCGATCAAACAGGATCTTACGACTTAGCAAACCTATTTGCAATATTACGAAGCGGACCCAAATATTTCCACCGCGACCCGCGAGCATCACACGCTCGGTGGATTGCCGGGAGCGATATGGAAAAATCGAATCAAATTATCCCAACGACAGTACGAATATCATAAATATATCGTGGTACGGCCCGCAGACATTTTTCACGGAACGAAGATTTCTATCTGCGAAAGTGCGGTCAAATGACGTAATACGTTTCTTTCGCAGAAGAATTTTTCAGCCAGATCGTGTAGCACTTTTTGTTCGTCCCGTATGGGTTTTGCGACAACAAGCATTGCGTCTATTTGTCAGTGACGAGTTACGTTTTACCATGTGAACGCTTTTTCATTCGTCCAACTCGTTTGATTTCAAGAGGCATCTGGCACCTGAGGTCTAAGTATCTGACAGACATATAAAATCTTTTCTTTCGCATATAGTGCGGTCACATTTCATCATCCACCGCAAACTTTTCTTTGTCCCACTTTTGGGCACGGGTCTCCTCTCAGAATGGGAGGCATTAGGCCTTAGTCCACCACGCTGGCCAAGTGCGGATTGGCAGACTTCACATGTCTTCGAGAACATTATGAAGAACTGTCAGGAATTCAGGTTTCCTTACGATGTGTCCTTTACAGCAAGGGACATTTTATTTCTTAAATCGCACATAGCTTAGAAAGGTCATTGGTGCGTGCCGCTTGGGTTTGAACCCGGACCGCTCGAGTAAGAGGCGAGTTCGATAGCCATTGGGCTGTTACCTTTCTTCATCCATCGACGTCTATGTGACTTGCAGCAACAAACGAATGCATCAGTTGCGTAATAATCACTCTCACCTATTCGTACATTTTCCACGATCAAAGCGAATCTACTTTCATCTCAGTGAATCTCTCAAAATAACATGAAACTGCTAAATAATGAATACATCAACTGCAAACTGTGTCCGTTGGGTAGACAAAATAAAGTATATTTTAATTCATGAATTCTCTAAAGCGTTTGCAAGCAATTTGTTCCAAGTGGAAACTATGGTTGGACTGTGAGCTAAACGAAAACAGTTAAAGTGAAAAGTCAGAATGCAAAGTTGTGAAAACGTACACCCTGCGTTTGAGTCCGTTGGATATTGTGAAGATAAGCTTAGAACATTCAAAACAGATAAAACGTTAAACATTTTCCCACGTGAATTAACTGTTATTTTGCGTAATTAGATCTCAGCCCGACGCTGCCACAAAGTAGATATTAGGTACAGAGATTAAGCTTCTTAAGAACGTGCAAATCGGTTGCACTCTTACAAGCACGCGGGACATCTATGTGTGGCCACTGGCCGCTTGTCGCGTACGCGGCGAGACTGGAAAAAACCGGTTGACGCTGTCACATCAAGTTGAAAATCGCAGGGTAATCGCTACGCACATTGTTGGTTTTGTTAGTTGCAAGTTTGAATATCTAATATAAAAACGTGGTATTAATAATAATGGTTGTATATTGTAATGTGTGTATGAATAATGCTAGAAAAAATAAAAATATATCATACTTTAACTATCCCAAGGAGTGCAATAGGTAAGTAAATATTTGATTATTACTTTTTCAAGTAAGTACCTTTATTTTACGGAATTATCCTTTTTTTAATAAGAAATGTGTACTACACGGTGTGTTTTTACCTTTTTATTATTATTACAAGCTTTTACTAAACATTTGTAGGTATGTGGGTGGGTTGGTACGTACTATGTGTTTTAAATTTAAGTATTGCAAGTGAGATTTGAACCACATCCAGATGTCTTATTGAACTGAAATTTTTCCTGCGTAACTTCGGTGACAGTACAATAATATGATAGATTATAACCTGACGCTGCAACTAGGATTTGATATGCCATGTGAGTGTTTCCTGATACATTACTGGAAAAAACTATATATTAGATTTAGAATTTTCCATACCATAAAAATAAATAATAAAATATTAAAAAATAAAAATTATAAAAATAAAATTATTAGAGTAAGAAATTTGTTAAGTATGTTATTTTCTATTTTCTATTCTGTATTGGTTCTTATTGTAGTATTCTTTTTATATTCTGAATAATAAAACTATTTAACAAATGATTTCTTTAATTTCTCTTAACCTGTTGTGACAACCCTACCAAAATAGGTAACAATTTTGCATGTTCTTATGAAGCTTAGCCTCTGTACCTAATATCTACTTTGTGACGCTGCGTCTTCGTATGGTATACGCGCGGTTGGAACAACATTTCTTGAGAGCTCCTGTGCTTCACAGGGCACGTTAGCATTCTGGTGTTGTCATAATTTATGGCAGAAGACTCTGGTTTCCCTTCAAAACGTATAAATAGAATAGACTAGACTAGACTTCGGGTGTCCTAAGCTCGCTGCATTTGGGTTGGCTACTCCAGCAGCGTGGGGGACTACGCTTCAGACCTTCTCAACTATGGGACTCGTGCCACTGGGCTATAGGATAGGGTTGTCGACATAGACTACCTTTAGAGAACTTGTCTGTTCCAAACAAGACACAATACGAAATTGTTTTGACATTTTGACAACACTATAAAGATACAACAAATATTATTTTTTTGGGTTCCGCACCCAAAGCATTAAACGGGACCTAAGGCTCCGCTGTCCATCTGTCCGTCTGTCACCAGGCTGTATCTCATGAACCGTGATAGTTAGACACTTGAAAATTTCACAGTTGCCGCTTTAACAACAAATACTAAGAAAACCGAAAAAATATAAATTTATGTTGGGCTCCCACACAATAGACATTTTTTTTTGTCGTTTTTATACTTAGATAATGGTACGGAACCAAACTTCGCCGGTTTAAATCGATAGCCCATTCTGGTCGGTGTAGTAAACTGAACACAGAAAACATAAATAAGAATGATGTGGAATTTTCACGTAAATTACAAAAGTGTATGATTTCGCTTTACAATTGATACATTTTCTATAGAACAACCGGTTTGATTGCTAAGCAAATAGTTTCCAACCAAAAAATATACGAAATGTAAAAAATACTTGAGTGCACTTTATTTATTATTAATTACTATGGTCGAATTTATTTATTAATCTTTATTGAACCACATACAAAAGGTACAGAGTACAAATAGCGAGCTTAATGCATAAAGCATTCTCTACCATAAATAGTCAGAAATAACTGTAATTTCGTTTGTGCACAGGTCTCTCCTGCAGTCTCAGTTGAAGAAGATCGAGAGCATACTCCACCACACTGCAAGGTAAAAAATAATGTGACTATATCACAGAATACTTAATAGTACAAGTACAGAAGATTCACTCCCCAAAATCAATCAAAGAAATAGGGACTCTTGCTACGTTAGAATAAAGTGCAGTTCAGATCGCACAGCGCTTAATAACCTACTGCTACATTCACCTACAAATGCGTCTACTTCTATCGCGTAACGCTTACCTTTTCTGACGATGGCTTTTCTGACGACCTCTATGGACTAGTCGAGCCGGCTCGGCCGCCGCATGTACTTGCGTTTTCGATACCTACACCCGGAGTGAAACCGGCCTGACGGGCCTGACCACGGCCTGACTATATGTTTTAACTACTGTAAAACAACAAAAAAAAAATTTATTCAAATTTTCCGCTACGGATTGGCATTGGTATTTGGTTTAGATTCACAATTTGGTCCTCTAGAAAATGTTTTATAGACACGATTTTAGTATTTCGAATGAACAATACCAAAATATTTTAACCGTCGTTCATTGACATGAAGTCCTTTTTTACGTTGCGTCACTTTGACATTTCAAATGGCAGAACGTTTGCTGGATCTGCTAGTCTAATTCATCGGGTACCACTGTCGACATCTATCCTGGTGATATTTGTTAACTGTATCCTAATGTCACTTGTGCGACTGCTGTGACGTGAGCGACCAAATTTTAGTCACTATGCTTTAAATAAAGGTTCATTATCCCAGTAGTTTCGTAGAGTCAAGTTTTCTATACAAAACCTTTATTTATAGTCATGTGATACTTGATGACATACTGAACAGAGAGTCGAAACCTGAATTGCTCTTCATAATGGACAATAGTTGTAATGAAGTATCATTCAAATCTACTAAAACGAGAACGTAATAAAAAAAATGAATTTCCAAACAACATTCACAATTAATTTCAATTCGAATGAAACAACAAATTTATTTAGAATTTATAATGGATTCTACTGGACATTCGCGAATACAAGTGGATTGATTGTAAAACAATACAGAAGAATTATGTACATTTGGAACAAAATAATAATTATATGACTGTTTGCTTTACATGTGCAGGGCTAATCCAGTATAAGTGAAGTGCGGCTTTGATTGTTAAAATAACAAAAAAATATGCTTTATTAATGCTTTTGCATTTCAAGGCAATTTCAATAACATTTTTTGATGATTCTATACAAAATCATTTTAAATAGAAATTCAATCGCTGCGACCCATAGACGTCCACTGCTGGGCACGGGTCTCCCCCACAGACGCAGCTGCGGGAGGTCTAGAGCATACTCCACCACGCTGCTCCAATGCGGATTGGTGGAGGGGTTAGTGGCCAACCCAGTGTCGAATGTTCTCAAGCCACCCGAAGGTCTTCGACAAGGCTTAACGACTGTTTCCAGCATTGAAAACAACCGGGACCGACGGCTTTACGTGCCCTCCGAAGCACGGTAGCGTCCATGAAATTTTGCCACTAGCGGTCACCCATCCACAAACCGACCGCGCCCGTTGTTGCTTAACTCTTTGGATCACATCAGAATGGATGCCATCAGAGAAATTGAATAAGATCACTCAAATGTGACACTCTATCTGCTAGTACCGAAAGAGTGTTTGGTAGTTCGGGACGGCTACCCCGTGGCCTCAACCGAGAGATCTCGAACCGTGACTGCGAACTTTTAAATATTCGTGTAGTGGACAATAACACTGACTAATACGCGGGCAACGCGATGTGAATTATTGAAGAAACTACACCATTTGGTACAAACAAAGCTCAGGGGACTGTATGAGGATACTTCTTGTTAGGGTTGTCACCGATAAAGTATCAAATTGTGTGGACAAAAATTAAATACCACAACAAAAAGTATAGATAAATATGGGAGCCAATGACTTTACAGATTCTCAATTAACCTTATTATTATTATAACCCATCATTGGTATAGCGAATTCACACACAAATCTTTCATACATCAGTTTCGAATTTCGACGCCGTCGTTGCGTCACATAATGTTTCAACGGCTCTGCGAGATATCGTCGCGAGCAATTAAAAATTAAAATGTTAACAGTAAAGGTTTTTAGTAAGGAAATATTATATTTATTCTGCCATAAATAATCTTGTCATAAAATAAGGAATCAGTGTTGGGCACTGATTCCCAACATATATACATATATGTATACATTTATTGTTTACTACCTTTTACCCGCGACTCCGCCCGCGTGGTCAAAGGGAATTAACAATGAGTTGTTTATTATACATGACACATTTGTGGTGGATGAATTGACAGTTCCACGATTAAAAGATACTTAGAGGAACCAGAGGTGATTCTGACCAGATAAAGTTTACGTACTTACGGCAATACTAACGTGGAGAGCACATATGGGTTAATTGCCCAAATAAAAAAAAATACACGGCAAACGACGATTTTTAATTTTATATATTTTTTCTCACCGGCGTAAGTACTTCTCTACCTTGACAAAAAAAGTCATTGATTTCTACCATTATAATATACGAAAAATATTTACAAAGTGTTATTCTATCATCACAGTGGCCTGTCCTGAACACAATTCCGCTCATAAAATACCTTCCCCTGCAAATACATAATAAAAATAATTTAACAAATAATAAAAAAAAATTAAAAAGTTTTAATTTAATCTAATGACTAACATGCCTGTCCCAGCATACAAAAAGACTTATCCACATAATATACTTTTTATCCCGAAAATAATTATTTCCGCTAGGGATATTATAATGTTTAATGTTTTCATCTTATTTCATATTATCCAGCCAATTTGATAGTAGACAGAGTAGTAGTAGATAGTAGTAGTAGAGGCTTTCTCTTTCACTTTCGAAATATGTTAATCTTACGACAAACTCGCGCGAAAAAGCTAGTCTATTAATATAAGTATCTGACAAAGAGAATATTTACATTACGATAATTATAATATGCAATGGCAAAAACAAAACGGTACAGACTACAATAACAAACGACAAAGACATCTTACATTGTAGTTGCGAACTTCAAAGAAAAGTAATTAGAAACGCTGGTAAAAACTGCAAATGGCGCATGCAATGTTTATTCAACTTCAACAAAGTAAAAAGAGTTGGTTTGTTCCTTTTTTTGAATACCTAGCTATAAATTTGTACCATTGCGTCAACTTTATTTAAATACTATACTTGGAATAATAGTTTGATTTTAGTATAATAAAATTATACTATTAGCTAATGATTAATTTCAGTAATTGATTTTAGGACTAAGTTATAGTCAGAATTAAATATTTAATTTATTATTCAGTCTATGTACAACAGCTGATATTAAGGATGTGATATCAAACAGTTGAAAACAAAACAAAATATCTCTGCACTTTTTCTGCTTTATCAAAAACAAAAATAAATTAAGATAATCCATTTGCAATGAATTTTTCAGATACATAATGGATTTTAGACAATGTACGTCGAAAACCCCTTATTTTATAATCTATTACAGGTACGCAAAATTTGCAAAAATAAAAATTTATTACGATAAAATAATACGTGATAACCGAATCCGGCCCTGTCGAAAGCAAAACCGAAAACTCCATTAGTGGCAGCCCTGTGCCAGTCGTAGCGTGGTAAACTTTTCTAATAATGCACGTTTGAAATTGAACCAATATTTCTTTTGTAACACAAAGAGAAAATATCCCAAAGTAAATTGGGTGCTGTAATATTTATAAGGGCGACGTGCTGCTTATGCTGCCACAATTCAGCGCTTTTGTTGAGCCAGGGTATCACAATAATCACTATTAGACCTTAACCTTGTGCTAAAGAGTCAGTCAGGCATCCATCCATCTGTCTATAGAGTCCACTGCTGGACATAGCCTCTCCTAATCAGCGACATTCCACCATGCTCCATGTGCGTCCATGCTGGATTCAGCAGTTTCAAACCGTCTACACCAATTCAGTGCAACTGGTCCGACAGCAAGGAACATTTCTTATAAGATTCAGATTCATTTATTTTTCTTAAAATGATATTTTGTATACGCTTAATGAACTTCATAACATTTTTTTTATCTACCGCCAGTTCACAAAGTTGATGCTACCGAGAAAAACACGGCAAGAAACTCGGTAATTAGGTAGTCTTTTCAAAATTTACAATTTTTATAATTTGATCAAGGCAACATTATTAATGAACAAGTGGAGCTGGAGATACATCGCATCATGCGTTTCTATCGTTCGAGTAGTCATTTATTTTTAAGAAAGCTTTATTATGGAAGTTTTGTTTAAATCTCTGAGAGACAAGTTATATTTCCGGTACCTATCGGTTGCCCCTACTATGCATGACGTGGCCTAATTTGTTTGACTATTTAATTCATCGTTACGAATCAGGTCGCGTGGCTAAATACCATGTATATCTCTATCTCTATCTATATCTATCTATCTATGCTCTTCATAGTACGCTGACAAACATTGAACTTGCAAATGAGGCATCTTAAGTTAGATGTACGCAAACAAGCAACAATGGATTCTCCTGTTTAAACGAGCATACTACTGTACTCTCGCATAAACAGGAGAAATTAGAGTCCTGCTGTGTCGACTGATTCGTTATAGCCAAACCAACGTTATATTTAAAAGCCTGTTTGAAAGTTCTACATAATTATAACAATCAATCCAGATTATCGATAAAATTTATTTTAAAATCGCGTTACATAAATGGTTATTACTGTTATGGTGGTATTAAGGATAGCCGACTAAAACTCGATGAAACCACTTTGTTTTTGGGCATAAATCTAGACTAAGCTTCAATGGGGACCCACACATAAATGCGCTAGCTTAGAGGCTGAACTTTGCGGCATATGCTGTGAAAAATATTCATCTCACAGACATGGACAGCCAGAATGGTTTATTTCAGTTATTTCCACAGCGCTATGTCCTACGGCATATTGCCGTGGGGATGGGATATGCTGCAGACTTAAATACAGTATTCATGCTGCAGAAGAGCAGTTCACGCCATTTACAACATGGGTGGTTGAATCTCTCGGAAATAAAATTTAAAATCATAGGTATTGTAATACCACAGTAGGTGTCAATATATTTATGCAAACCTCATTTATCTACATAAAAATATTGGTAAATTAAAAAAAGCGACTAACACGATTTTAATACTCCTAGTATTAAAATAGTAGAAATCGGCATTCTATTCTTCCCTTCTTTAAGGCTCCATAAGGTAAGCAAATCTTTTAAAAGGGCAATGTGTACGTTTTTACAACAAAATCGCTGGAGAATAACAAATCCTGTCGATAAATCAATTTAAAACGTTTCATTAATAAGGAATTGTGATAATCTACATAAATTTATTTATTTATTTATTAAATGTTTATTGTACCTTTAACATATTAGGGACAAAAGGCGGACTTAATGCTTGGGCAGTCATAAAACAGTCAACAATCATAAAATCCATCCCTGGCAAAATCTAAAACCACTATTTTCAATTCATTGCAATGCACAGACTCTTCAACCAATCCGCATTGGAGCACCGTGGCGGAGTATTCTCCAGAACTCCTGCAGCTGTGTCTGTGGGGGAGACCTGTGCCCAACAGTGAGACTATGGTCAAACAAGCCTCATTATCATGCATAAACATTATCATACATAAATTAACGTCAAATAAGTGTCTTAGATGGAACTGAAACATTATTTTACTCGACATCGCCTTAAACTTTCCCGACCAAATTCATGATCTTCTTGACTTTAAATATTCACTTCAAGAGCACTGCCCTGTCGCCATCCTGGCAAATGAATTAACTTGTGTTTAAAAAAATGCGAGTTTTCTTTGCAAAGCCTTAATTAATGTCCGTCTCATATATTTTACTTCATATTTAATATATTATAGTTTTGTAGCTAATTGGTGGCACAATTCTGATAGTGCCCGTACCCAACAAAACAGTAGGACAAAAAATGGGTTGTGATGATGATGATGAAGACTTTTGGTTTGGCCGAATCACTATTACTTTTCAATCACAATTAGGTTATAGGAGTGAGGGTCTTGAGAAAGAATTGTATACTCGTGGATAACCCATGTATTGTCACGCGCTTACACTGTAACGCTGTAACTCTCGGGATTAAACTGACATCATCTTATCTTTATTTCAAAACTACAGAATTGCCATGAATACGAGTATGACTGTTGGAAGGACATGCACATTATCTTGGGTGGGATTTGAACCTGCGACCAAATAGTTCGAATACCACTAGCTTAAGGTGCATTTGTCATATCGCAAGACTGTGTTTTAGCTTCAATAACTGATTTCGCCCTGAGCCGCCGACTAACTTTGCAAATGAACTCGTATATTTTTAAAATACCCGCATTTCCTTGAGGAAACTTAATTTATGTCTTTCTCGTAAAAGTCTTTACAAAGGATTCTAGTCTTGTTCGGTGTGCAGAATTCGCTAATGAGGTCAAGAAGAAATCATATTTCTAGAAATATCATAATAATTTCTAGTATTATATAAAATTATGTTCTTACCTGTTAGTCATTAGGTCACATGTCGTTGTTGTGCCAAACATTATTTCCTATATTTCTAGGTATGTTTAAGAGACCTGAAGTATGACGTACCATCCTTGTTCTTTTGCTTACACACAAAGATACAGCTTACGACATACTACGGTTAAAATAACGTACGATGTAACATCGAGATCCAGGAGCAGGGAACACAGATCCGGAGCATTTTGATGACGCGCTTCTGGAGCGTTGTCAACAGTCGAAGGACCGGGGAATTATTCCGGGGAACAACCACTGCCAGCCTCGTTACAAAGTACCATTTCTATTTATTTATGTTTTTATTTATTTAAGGCTTTATTGAAAAATCCTAAGAAAAGATTTTACAAAAGGCGGACTTAATGCCCCAAGGCATTTTCTACCAGTCAACCTAGTGTGATTGTTAGAGCTGGTGGTAGGTGTCAAAAAAAAAACAAAGAAAAATTAATAGAAATTTTGCTAAAAAAGAAATAATTCAGAGAATAAATAAATTCAAAATCAGGAATAAAACTAAGTAATATGTAAAAAATATCAATAAAATGCAATTATAGGTAATTATATGATAAATTTATCACTAATATCAATAATCACCTACATATAATATATACACAATAAATAAATAATATATAATTAAATAATATATATACATATATATATATATATATATATATATATATATATAAATATATATATAGTATACATAACAAAATAAATATTTATAAAATAAAACTTGTGATCAATTTTCAAATTTCTACCGTGTTATAAAGATATTGTAGTTCGGCTGGAATGGTTTGGTTACACTTTATTCCAGTTACACTTTTTTGCAAGGCGACCAAATTATTATGATTAGATTGAGACTCTGAAACTGATTTATATTATTATTTATTATACTTATTTATCTTATATCCATAAAAAAATCTACTACAAGTTTGTACCTATATTTTTAAATAATTGGCGATTCAATTAGTTTGTATCATGTCATTGTATAAAAAAAATATGCAGAAATTGACTTTAAAACAAAACTTATAAAACTGAACTAATTATAATGAAAGGTTTTTTTTTGTTTATTTATTCAAGTTATATAATTTAATCTTACTAACTAAATGTAATGGTAGGTGTATCATTACGTAAGCTCAACTTTTATTTCGGTCAAATCAACATGAAAGTTGATCAACAGTTTCGAAATCGGTTTTCTCATATTTCACAACATTATATATGTTCACAACAGTATATTGCTTTACAATTTTTTTAAATAGAAGATATTGACATATTTTATTACTGAATGATTCGTGAGGGTCTATCATATGTCATAGTTGAAGTTACTGGCGTGTGATTTAAGTCGGAAATAATCGACTAGTTTCGATCGATTACGATAATCATCTTCAGAGTCTTCAGTATCTTCAACTATAGATATTGACATACTTTTTTGTTTCAAATTAAATATCAGAACAATAAACATCACTACTTTTATCAATATCAATGAAATTTCCGTTTTATAAACGATTTTGAAACTGTAAATACGAGACTGGAATTATAAATACGAAAGCGGGCTAAGTATTCTCGCTCGTCTACTAAATGCTTAAATTCGTCGGCGAAAATTTAGAGCAAAGTCGAGTGTGCTTGGTGTAAATTTACCAGTACTTTAAACTGTCGAAAATATACCTATTAGGGTAAAAACTAGAATAATTTGCATAAACTTTATGTCAGTAATTAGGTGGATACTCAATTATTATTGGATAGAAAGAGAACTTCTTCTATTTCGTGCCAAAATTAATTGACTTATGTTTCCTCCATGTTTCTCTTTCGTTTATTATTTCGTGCCAGTATCGAGATTAAAGCAGGCTTAATACTACGTACTGATTTGTTATTCAATTAAGTTTTATATATTTGACGATAATCACAGTGACATATAATTTCAATGTCTCAAAATATTCGTTTCTGAACGCGGATATCCTCTTTCGGTTTAATGATTCTTTATTTCTCGTAAGACATACTCTTACACATGTTATTATCACTAACGATGAGAAACTTTATTACCTACTTATTTAACTTAACTACTTTCCCATGTTAATTCTACAATTCTTTCGATCTTTGATGAACCTATTATAAAACTTATCGTCTTTAGTTCAACCTAATTGAGGCTAAGAAGAACTAAGTCAGAAGTGTTGTGAACTTCCACTGGATTAAATAGACATGACAAATAATAATAGGTACCATTGACCAAATTGGCCATAGACAAGTCCTTGGCTTTCCTGAAATAGGCTCGTGCAAAGGAAATGGTGTCTCAAATCACTGCCGACCATCCTGTTAGAGCTCCGTTATAGTCGATAAATGATGGTTCCTTCATTACTTTTTTCACCCCACAAAGCGTAATAGGAGGCCGCCGGGCTAAAATATTTCCCATGTAATTTGGGAAAGGCCGTTCTGATTGGGATCGCCTTGCTTGCAATTTGTTTGCTATCAATATTTGTCGTAAACAAGCCATAGATAAAGTTGGGGAATTATTGAGTTTGTTCCGACGTTCTCACTCAATAAGAAAAACTATTTACGGGGTCGTATTATGTAATGTAAATAAGCAAATTATATAGGCGTATGTTTTGACTAATAAATCGAACATCTGTCTCTAGGTGGTTGAGTAGAAGTAAACATAACATTAGTTTCGTTTACACCACATATTGTTGTATATTATCACGTCAAAAACTATAGTGCGTATCTGTTAGTATGGCTTTTATTATACACTCACTCTTTATCAGAGTATACCAATTAAATCAAAACTGTGTAACTATACAACGAAACAATTTAACGCGATGTTATGCAATCAACAAATGGATCTTTAATGAGCTACCGTTATGAAGTGAGAGTGAAATAGGCTACTTATTGTACAAATAACAAAAAGCCTAGTCTCAAATAAATCATGTCTAAAATGAAGATTTAAAAATAATTACGTAGAAATCGTATCTACTTGAAATAAAATTTGTATCCGTAATAATTCGAACGTGCCGATGGCGACGTCATTTCGACTTTTTGCTTTGCAATGCAGCATTTTATCAATAACTTAAGGGCTTACTAATAAGCGGAGCTCTTCGGCTGTTCAAGTACGCTGCAATCATAATGGGTAATATCATTTTTCAATGGATAAATTTATATTTTAGGCTGTTAATTAGATATAAATAAATATGGCATTCAAAGTTTGTAAAAATGTAAAATATATAACACACTAGCTGACCCAGCAAACGTTGTTTTGCCATATAGATAATTTTTAGTGAATATTTTGGGAGAACTTAATGTAAGCGTGTGGACTACTACTACCCCTACCCCTACCCCTTCCACTACCATTACCACTACCACTACCACTACCATTACTTATAATCGAAAGCGTTCAATAAAAGTAGGAAATTATTAAAAATAAAAATCGCGATTGAAAAATAGGGGTTGATCGTAGAGGGTTGAAAATTTAGGGTTGTATGTATAATTTTCTTTGCTATAAACCTCACGGAGCCCGAGACCTTTCCAACGAATGCAAAACCGTGGAAATCGGTTCGTGCGTTCTGGAGTTATAGCGTCAGGAAGGAAAACCCGACTTATTTTTATATAGTACATTTACGGATTCATTACAAATTTATGGAGTTAAAGTTAAGAGTTAAGAAGAATCAATTATTATGTCTAATTCCACGCGAGCGAAGCTGCGGGCGTCCACTAGTATCTATTAAAATTCAGATGACAAATTCTGATACTCAGAATGGCTTGAAACTTTTAAACTTGGCTCCAATGGCAATGTAGCCATTTAGAACTAGGAATTTATTTGGGTAGGTGTTGTAGGGTGTTGCCAATACCTACTTCAAGGTTTGGAAAACGTCTCAGAGTTGAATTAAACTCAAGCTATGCATTTCCACCTACTTTTTGTTACCAAACTTTGATATAAGAGACTATTTCTAGCGACATTTTTAACAATAAATGCTTTTTTCCTGGAACGGAACTGAAATAGACTGTTCAAGACAGGAAATTTCATAGTAATTCCACTGTAATACCTGGCGAGCGATTTTGATGTGAAACACTATTATAAATTGGTCATTGCAGCATTGTGCTATTTTTCTTAGAAGAAGAAAATGTAATGGCTTTTATTATTGAATAAGTATTGCTTTTCTTAACAACTTGCTTTACGTAATCTTTTACGAAAATTTTTAAAGTGTAATTTAAGTGCAAAATTATCAAATTAGAAAACTTGGTAGTGATCCATACTGATTAAATAAAAGGAAAAATCTATTTTAAATATTATACTGTTAAATTTTTATTTTTTTTAAAACTTTATTTTTTATTTTCGTGCATTGTCATCGGAACCAAATACGTATGCCGATGCTCGATAGCTTCAGTGGAAGTGGGGGAAATATTGATTGCAAGATTCCATACATACAAACATACATACATACGAGTGAAGTTAAATAAAATATTTTAAAAGAGTTTAATTTAATTATTGTAACTGATTAATCTGTAGTGTTGTGGTGCCCAGGACTGTGACCTGCGGGTATATAAATATTTGAACAGAGGTGTATGATCAATATTTTTAATTGTAAAATAATCGTTAAGCCTTGTCGAAGGCCATTGGGAGCTTGAGAAACTTGGTTTGGCTTCTATTCCTTAAATATTTCCGCATAGGACTATTAAAATTGGAAATATTACAGACTATCTTTTTTTAACGTGAGTATCGCGTGTCATGCGTGTGGAAACCAATAACAACTGAAACACACAATACAATGCAATACAATGACAAAATATTTGATATTGCCTTTCCTTATCCCGACTTCTGAGATCTAAGCCAACATTAATAATTCAGACAAAATCAATTGTGTTTGTTTCAGATTGGCGTCATTAATGGTTTAGGGACGTCCAAACAAAGTCGAGTTCTATCGAGGTCTATCGACCCGGAAACTTCTGAAGGTCTGTATTGATTGATAACCTAATTTGATTTGAATTCGTCGGTAAAACGGAGCGGTAAAGACGCTCTTTTAAGTAAAATAAATGACAGTCGTCGACACAGCCGTTACTTTGTGCGGTCGACACAAGCCTTCAACTATAATTGATTCGATGTTCACGCGAATTGAGCCATAGCGTCCATGGCCCAATGGCTCGCGGCGATTCAATATGATCGACAGAGTTAAGCAACGACGGGCGCGGTCGGTTTGTAGACGGGTTTTTTTTTGCCACCAGCGGTCGATGGCAAAATTTCATGGACGCGACGGCTTAAAGTGCCCTAAAACGAAGTATAGAAGCGCCCATGAAATTTTGCCACTAGCGTTCACCGGTCACCCAACAACAAACTGACCGCGCCTGTCATTGTTTAACACTGTCAATCACGTACGCTTCACCAGGCTGGTGTTATATTATGGAGTAATCGAATACGATAACAGTGTATGCGGGATGTTTGTCCAAAATCTGCATTTTACGTCTCGTTAATAATGCTAGCATTAAATAATGTAGTAGATATTAAATTTGTTTTACAAATTTATTTTGATGTTTTGCAACTATATGTAGTGTATGCGCCGGCGTCAGTTACGCGCTAGCGGTGAGCCAGTACGGACGTGGGCCGGACGCATTACCTACTTCACCTATTGAGTGATCAAAGGCGTGTTTTATTTACTTTAATGGACACCCAAACACTACACTATAAATAAGTAACGCATCAAGCTGGCAGTAAATCATGATGGGTTAGATTTTTTTTTAATTTTTAAAAGAAATTATACTGTTAATTTTTTTTACATTTTAAAAATCGTGACAACTGTGTGAGACCCCGTACGAGACTACTTCCATAAAATATCCTCTATCTCACGGAAACCTACATCCATATTTTACATGATAAAGAGTATTCTAGAACCATCTCAGTGATTATGCATTATTTGACAGTTTTCAAATACATCTCATAGGTAGATACAGACAGACAGACTGAAAAATATGGCATAGGTATACGATTTATCATACCCAGTTAGTTATTTTAACGTATGAACAGACAACCCCGTTGCGTGTCTATTATATGTATAGATTCATAGCATTTCAATCTGCTTTTATGTCCAAATGTACCACCGTCAATAAAAAAGGGCCGATATCGAATTTCCTTACACAAATATTACACTAAATAGGTCAAATTGTTTTACGTAACAACATTCTTTGAAGACCGACCTTCTGACCAGCGCGAATAGGTAAATACTGATAATATCGGAGAAAAGAAACTCTGTAATAGTTCATAATAACAAGTGTATTGTATTGTAGTGTCGTACAAGCGAGGGATTTTTTAAGGTTACTCATTCGTGGTCCCCTTTGAGATCTAACGGAACTCTATTAATATGCCTTCGCTCTTTGTCTGTTTGTCACAGGCTCTATCTATTAAATGGAAATAGGTAGACACCTGAATTTTTCACAGAATACATATTATTGTGGCAGCTATCACAACTAAATAAAACTGGTCAATGTATAAATAGACAATTTCACCATACATAACAAGCTTATAAGCCTCCTTCGAGGTAAACTAACCGGATCTTAAATTCTTCTTATCCGTTTACCCCCGCAGTAAGCTAAGCTGCAACCCATAGACGTCCCACTGCTGGGAACCGGTCTCCCTCACAGACAAATCTGCGGGAGGTCACCACCACGCTGCTCCAATGCTGATTGGTGAAGGGGTTAGTGACCAACCCAGTGTCGAATGTTCTCAAGCCACACGAAGGTCATCGACAAGGCTTAACGACTGTTTTCACCATTGAAAACAAACCGAGGCCGACGCGACGGCTTAAGGTGCTCTCTTGCACTTTTGTTTGCCACTAGCGGTCACCCATTCACAAACCGAGCGTGCCCGTCGTTGCTTAACTTTATCAATCACATTGAAACGAAACAGCCATTGGGCTATCCCCCGCAGCCTTGCGCATAATATCGTCACGCCACCTAGTGATCACGGGATTTCACTAACACTGCTTAAGTGGAATGATACAGTATACTGACTGAACTACAGATCTCCAAGTCATGAACTAACCAATATAATTATGTTCTTCTTGAATTGAACAACTTAACAATGATAATAATGTTCCTCTTAGTCAGGCGTGTTGTGAGCCGGTGACAGCCCAGTGGCTATCGAACTCGCCTCTCACTCGAGCGGTCCGGGTTCAAAACCAATGCACTTGGCCAGTGTAGTGGACTAAGGCCTTATCCCTCCTATTCTGAGAGGAGACTTGTGCCCAACAGTGGGTGGAACTGCTTCGGCGCCCTTTTTGAGTACACGTTGTCTCCTTCAATTAGCGTTAGAATGTTCCGATCCTATGATTGCTAAAGTCATTCAAAATGATTTTTAAAATCCGAAGATTGCAGGTTCGAGTCCTGTCACGGTCGCCAAAATTTGTCTAATACTTAAACAAACCATAAATGTATTTCAACATTATTTAAAACACAAATTTTTGTGGAACAAAAAATCAATTAAAAGTTACAAGAAGACAGATGCCAGAGAAACCTTTTTAAAAATCTGACACATCTTACTAAAAGAGTTCGTAGGCGCGTACAGTGGGACAAAGAATGGGTTGTGGTGGTACCATAGGTGGTGTTGCATGCTTGCATAAGATGCAGCATCCTCAAAAAATCATTATTCTTGATTACATAAAGACTGCATACATTGTTATTTCTTACAACTGGAGCAATATACCAACCTCAGTTTTGGAAA
Organism: Carterocephalus palaemon; assembly: GCA_944567765.1. Taxonomy (NCBI): domain Eukaryota; kingdom Metazoa; phylum Arthropoda; class Insecta; order Lepidoptera; family Hesperiidae; genus Carterocephalus; species Carterocephalus palaemon. The sequence goes on along the minus strand of OX155655.1, from coordinate 1,502,295 downwards.
CAGACATACAGCACAGCAAACTGTTGTTTATATGATATTACTTCCCGTACAAGTTAAATTAAACTACGTAGTTAATTTCAATATGCAAATGACGGCAGTCTGTAAGTATTTACATAACAATAAGCGTATTATTTCGGTCGAGAGTTGAGATTACGTTAAGGTATAAAAAATGATGAATTCTTATCTAATCGCAAGCCACGCGACAATGAACCGATCGAAAGAGTAAAGCTGGACTAACTTTGGCCAGCAAGTGGATGGGATGGATGGGATGACCACAACCCTTTTTTTCCCACTGTTGGGCACTTTAGGCCAGAGTCCACCACGTTGGGCAGTATCGTAGTATAAGTATCGTCTAAACTTTACAAGAATCATAGATGATTCTAATCTGTGACCTCAAATGTTTGCGAGTATTGAACCTAGTACCTACTATCGCCAGCCCAGTGCGTTTTTGTGACTTTCTTCTTAGAGCACAGTTACTTTTTTTAAGGATATAAGATTGCAAACGAACTTGCAGCACCACCCATCTGCTACCCATTACTTTATTCATAACAGTTTACAGTCTATAAAAAATATTATTAATTGCTTGTGTAATCTACAGTAATTTAAAAGGGTGTTTAATCTTGGACTTTCACAATGTTTTGGTGTTGAAAACCCCCCTTAACAATAATCGTGATAACAAAGGGCGGTGCCGCTAAATCATTGTTAACGATTCGAATCGTAAACCGTAGTTTTGCGAATAAACGTCAGAGGCACGCCAACGATAGCCCTCGCGGTAAAACCGGTAATCGGAGATAAAATGATGGATGGCATAAACCGGTACTGCTTGGCGGTTTACGGTTTTTACGAGTAGCTCAGATCAAAATTCAATTGATTTATTACAGCTAAAGTTCAATGAAACCTCAAATTCATGGGAATTCTTATTATGAGGCTTCTGCGTTTAAATTTTAAGGCGCCGCTCGTCCATACTGGTTCCGATTTCACTATTAAGTTAAGTCGATAAGCCTTGTTGGATGACTCCGTGCTGCTTACACTGAACGTCGTTGTTGGTAACAGTTCATATCTCAGTTAGACAATTTTATTTACATTCGACAAACCTTGTCGTTCGATAAATCTACTCATCATCTAGCAATCAACAGCACTGCAACATTGGACTAGATATTTGTTACTAAAAGCTGAAGTAGCTGTAGCCCTCATAGCTCTCGTCGCTTCGTGGTGTCAATGAGTCAACCACGGTTCATGAGATACAGTCTGGTGACAGACGGACATACGGACATACGGACATACGGAGGGATGTACAGACGGACAGCGAAGTCTTAGTAATAGGGTCCAGTTTTACCCTTTGGGAACGGAACCCTAAAAACAGTATAGAATCCTTTGTGTGCGAGTTCGAATCGCACTTGGCCGGTTTTTAGTATTTCTTGTTATAGCAGTGAGATAAATACATTATCTGAGAACATTTCAACCGTCTTACTGTCACGTTTTATGAGATACAACCTGGTGACAGACGGACAGACGGACAGACGGACAGCGGAGCGACGACGAGGAGCGGACCCTAAAAATAAAGGTCCTGGAATATAATTTAATGTTAAGTAATCTAGGAAATTGTCAATCACGCAAAAACTACAAAACGGATTTGGATTAAACTTGGCACAGAGGTATGGTGGCAGAGGGAAAGGTTAGTTGAAAAGGTGTTACTAGGAACATTTTCACGAATATTCGCCATCATAAAAACGAAAAAACACGAAGCAATCCCCAAATTGAAAACCTCGTATCAATATTTACACTGCTCTCTGTATTCAATGCTGGAAATACAACGAATGACTTTTCAAACACGGGCATGCTTACCTGTAAACGATATCCAACTGTCAATTATCCTACTGGAAAGGTTGGAATGGAGTTTCTTCTTCAAAAGGAGTCAGCTTCAGCCGTGGGAAGTCTAGACTAGTCTAGAGTATACTCCATGACGGGTCTCCTCTCATAATTGGAGGGGTTAGGTCTTAGTCCACCATGCTGGCCAAGTGTGGATTGGCAGACATCACATGCCTTCACGAATATTATGGAAAACATGAGAGAGAAAAAGTTCGACAGATGTGGCATGCAGGTTTCCTCAGGTTCTTAAATCCTTACTCCTTAATGTAATTATCCATAACTTAACATCTTTACTAATATATAAATGGGAAAAAAATGGTAATATATCTTGTTTTATATTTTGTTGTGTAGTTTAGAAATTTTGAATGTGAATGTGTGCATTTATGTGTAGGATATAATAAAGAAGGACTATAGACCGTATATTCACACGTATAACCTTGACTCCTGCATATCTCAAGAAAGCTAAGCAAGAATATTTCTCCGTTAATAGCATGAGTCGTTCGATTATACGCCTTGTTGCATTCAGATTAAGGGCAGTGGGGCAGACAATTTGATTAGCATTGTGGTGACAAACGACATTTTGCGAATATTGTCGGGCGAATATTATCATTAATCATTAATTCTGCTATTCCCGTTTAGTTATTCCAAGTATAGTTAAACTTCAAATTGCGTCGAAAAACGACTTTCAGTTATTCGGAGTATAAAATCATTAATTAAAATTATCCCTGGTATAGTTACGCGCGCGTAAATCTATATTTGGTCGAATCCGCCCTAAGAACTGTATCGATAATGACAATCTGGATCTGAAAAATAAAAATTAATATTACGTGTATTATTTCCGTCTTGTATCGGAAAATAATACATAATGACACATACACATTGTGTAATACCTATGTGCGTTACCTAATGAATAAAAAGAAATCTTCTAAACGACACGACTCCGGCCGCTCCTGTGCCTTCTGAATCCAGCAGTTTCCCACTGTCTTCTTCAGTTCGTCCGTCTAATTTTTCAGCGGCCTGTGCCCCTTTTTCCAAGTAGTCTCCATTTCCTAGTGGACATTCCTTCCCCACCCGTTATCAGTCCTCCAAACGACGTGGCCAGCCCATTGCCACTTCAACTCACTAACTCTGGAAAGTACGAGTTGGTGAGCTTTGTTCTTTTATTTTCATTCTATTGTATTCTATTTCATTTCTAATAAGGTCGCAAAATACCGATCGAAATAAAGTAGTCAGGCCAGCACTAAATTCCAACCCTCAATTTCAACCCTCGCCTTCTCAAGAGGTCAAATAAGTATGTCAATAATTAGCTTGTTGTTTGCATTATTCATTAAGTAACTAGAATTCGAATGGAACCTAATGAAGGTCGAATGAGAACAAACCCGAAACGAACGAATCTCAAGGGAATATTGAGTTATCTTTCCATTTAGTTGAGTCGGCGAACTTAACACTCAATTTACACTTGGCCCGATTCTACTAACTGCGTTAGTCACTTTGACACTCTCTGGTAGGAGTTAATTGTTGATAAGGTTGGAAGACTGTCGGTAAGCTGATAAGAAATACATTCAGAATCTAGAAGTTGGTTTTTGCTAGTGTTTGTCTCAAGAAAACCATTCTAGATTCTACTTGTTGACGTATTTGTGACCTGACCCTGACTTCCGACCCGGTCCCGGGTTTGATTTTCGGCAGGGGTATATATTTATTTCCCAGTATTAGGGTAATGGATTATTAGGGTATTAAAATTTTAAAACTGTAGGTTTTCAGTTTTTCTTGCCTTACCATAATCATTTTACTATCCCACTTTTGGGCACGGGTATATTTTCGGAATAGGAGGGGTTAGGCCTTAGTCCACCACGCTGGCCAAGTGCGGATTGACAGACTTCACATGCCTCAAAGAACTTAATGGAGAACCATCAGCCATTCAGGTCTCCTCACGATGTTTCCTACACCGTTACAGCAGGTGACATTCCATTTCAAGTCGCATATTCATTGCTGCGTGCCGCTTGGATTTGAACCCGGACCGCTCGAGTGAGAGACGAGTTCGATAGCCACGGGGCTGTCACCGCTCTTGTTTCTTGCCTTACAAAAATATAAAATATAATTGTATACACCCAATACCATATAAATCATGTTTTGGGCATTTCGAATTTCATAAAATATTTTCCGATTAACATTTACTACTGCATTACAATGTCCCTTTATGTTCCAGAGCTCTCTCTCGACAAATCGATCGGGAAATTCTATGAAACAGGCACGAGGTTCCGCCAAGCGAGTCTTTTCAAGAGTTTCGCTTATAAAACAACAAACGCATCTAAAAATCAATGAAAAACGGCGAACTCGGAGTAAATAAATGAGCAGAGAACAATGGATAACTGTTGTAGATGCAGAAAATAATTACGAAGGATACAATGAAATTGCTCTTCACTTTGTAATTGACATTAAACAATTGAAATAGAATCGAATACCATTCAGCGAATTCTTACTTTAATATATAAATGAGAAAGTGTTATTGTTGGTTTGTCCTTCTTCTCCTACTGAACGAATTACTGGATCGATGTGATTTTTTACATAGATGTAGTAGACGTACGTGCAAAAAGAAGCCGGGGTTTGCTTATATTATTATGTTCGAGAGGATATCTCGTGTCGCCATCTCCACAGTCTAGAAGGGACGTTTAGCTCATTGGTGAACGTGGACCGTGGTGGTGGCTCCGGTATCGCCGATGTCACTCTTCAGGTCGTATACTTATTAAATCTGTGCCAAAAAATCACATCCATCTATCATCCCGTTGAGGAGAAAAAGAACAAACCAAGTAATCAACAAACACCTTTCTATATTAGTAAGGATTATGTTCGCTGTGACCCACAGACGTCCCACTGCTAGGCACGGGTCTCCCCTACAGACATAGCTGCGGGAGGTCTAGAGCATACTCCACCACGGTGCTCCTATGCGGATTGACGGAGGGGTTAGTGGCCAACCCAGTGTCGAATGTTCTCAAGTCAAGGATTATATTAAAAAAGTTAAAAAAAGGAGTGATTCCCACAGATCTATCCCTATTGGCCCCAAGGCATTCGATCTGACGCAAGCCTAATAGGACCGATTAAACCTTCGTAAGGTCCACCGTCCCATGAAATGGAAGGTTTGTTTTTCAATTTCGCCAAAGGTTTTGCTGTAATTACAGACGGGAAAGGACTCATAAGGAAATTTGTGCAGATTTCCTTACCCTGGAAGGATAAGGAAATCTGCGCGTGACGTGATTTCTTTGAATAAATGGCGTTATATTTACAATTTTTACGTAATTTTGTATGTACAAAGTATTACAACTAAGGGCCGATTTCCCCAACGTCGTATAAATCTTATTCCCGGAATAAGTTGTTAATTATTCGCGAGTTAGCCCATTATACGTTTCACCAACATTTAACCTAGGGATAAAATGTCTATTACCACCACCACAACCCTTTCTTTGTCCCACTGTTGGTCTCGGCTCTCCTCTCAGAATGGGAGGGAAAATGTCTATACTAGAGTACAATCATACACCGCCGATTTCGGCCGAGTAAGCTGCTATTCGTAGATTAGTAGTGACTCTACATCAATGCGCGCATGGGATCACTGCCATCTCAACTGTCAAGTTAACGTATTATCCGAACAAATAAAATAATACACAGCGCTGTTGTGCAAGTATAAGTCAAACTGTCTATTTTACTTGGGTACATTACGTATACATTCAATTCATTCGTTCAACGTCACAGAGTAACTATGCGAGAGTAAGATATCTATAAAATAACGTGGTGAAACGAAATTGATGTTAACCATCGAATAAATCGACAGAGTAAAGTTATACTGGGAGAGCTACTCTAGTGTAAGTGTGTAAGTTCAGTGTTGGTGAAATCGGGTTAAGATTGGCAAATACAAACGTGGAAAGGAAAGGTTTATAATTATGTTAAAAATAATAAATATGTGCTCTGAAAGTGGCACACGAAATTTTTATCAAATGTGTTAAGATACCTTAAAATTAGCTTCGCGTCAACACATGACGTATTTTTAAAGATTTGAATGCCAACGAAATGTGCCATTCGTATTTCCCCGCAGAATACGGAACACTAAAACCCCAACAATACTTTGAATCGACCTTAGCATTCGCGCTTGCACTTACTAGACTAACTCAACGAGGCAATCTTTCTTAACCAGATTAACCCTAATATTTTTAACAGCCCTTTCATTGTCCCACTATCGTGGGACCCCATGGGTAGCTTCACAGAATGTAAGAAAATGACCATTGTTCACCACGTTGGCCAATCACGGATTGGCAAACTTGAAAAGTGTCTTATGCACGCAGGTTTCACCAGGTTTTCAGGTTCACCGTTACAACAAGTGACATTTCTGCAAAATTTTCGTGCCGCAAGAATTTGAATTCAGACCCTCTTCAGCGGCCCAATTTTAGTGACTGACTACCATCACTGTTATAAAACTGCAGGCGTAGAAAAGGTGTAGAAAATTTATAAATCACCATCACTATTTTAGTGTACAAACTCGCAGTTTCACCAGGTTTTGTACACCGTTACACCAAGTGACATTTTTGGGAAATGTAGAAATGCAGCAAGAATTTGAATTCAGACCCTCTTCAGGGGCCCAATTTTAGCTACTGACTCCCATCACTTGCTATAAAACTGCAGGCGTAGAAAAGGTGCAGAAAGTCTATAAATCACCATCACTGTTAGTGAACAAACAGTGAATTAAGGCCGGACCGGTCGGCCGATAGTGACACGGAAGACAATTCGCCGAGATATTTATCGGCACCCTTTTAACACCCAATTCGAATCGCTTGCTCGATTTCATTTTATTTTCCCGTCTGCAGTCTTTCCCGCGAATTGCTCTATGGTTTATTCTGCGGGGAGCAAAAATGTTTCAGTTCATGCTATTTTATTTACCAAACCATTGTATTTGTAGGCGGAATCGTACACGGAGTGTAAGCAATAAACCCACTACTGAATATTTTTTTACAGTTGTAAGATAGCGAGCTTGCAGCACCACCCATCCGCTGATACTCATGACAACTTCGACTGACTTTGAACAAGACTCAAATAGGGACTGGGATAGTTAGTCCAGTTAGCTGAGAGAGTTAATTAGAACATTCGTTGGTCAGTTCGTTAGTGGGTATGAGGACTAGAGACTGTTGGTGATATTTAGTCCAGTTAGTAAGAGTCTCGTTCCAAGTTTGTCACAATGTGTTGCTACCCTTGAGGACTAAGATGGTCGCCTCTAAACAAGTGTGACCGGGAACCACACTTTTCCAACCGGACCACAATTGTTTTAAGACAATTATTACACGTTAGAAATGGTACTAGGTACCATGTCGTACTGCCCCGGGCGAACTCTATTATGTAAGAAAAAAGGTTTCATATAAAACCTATTTGGTTCCTTATAAGCTCTACCAACTGTAATCTACAAATAACCGGAGAAAAGTAGAAGTATTTTATACACACTCTTCAAGGAAACACTTGTGTGACTTCGTCTTATGTGGTGAAGAAAATCTAGGTTATGTTAGAAGGCATTGGTAACAACATTGCCGACTCAGATCTTGTCTGAGCCACCTAATTAGGGTTCAAGTTTTGCAAGTTCCTACAACTCATCGCTCACGTTACTAAAACAAGCTTCTAGTTTAACAGATCTGATCTTGAGAATGAGGATAAAGGTGCCTGTACATAAAACGTGTGATATTTCCTCCAAAAATTTTCAGCTTTTTTTTTTTCGACATTCTCACACACGGCCATCCGACCCCAAAGTAGGCGCGAGCCTTATGGGTGTCATAGACTAATATACATACATAGATATTTTTAAATACATACATAAATAGATAATATTAACGTCCAGACACAGAACAAATACAAGTGTTCGTCACACGAATATTTGTCCTGAGTGGGATTCGAACCCACGACCCCTGGCGCAGCAGACAGGGTCACTACCGATTGCGCCAACGGGCCCATCCAAATATAAATATATCCGTCAGCTATAAATGATCGATTTATATTTAAGCTAATGGGAACCCAGATAGAGATATAAAAAAATCTAGCAAAGTACATAAATTAGAAAAAGAATATAGTAAAGTCGAACATGCCTAGTACTTTGTAAATGAAACTAAAGAATATAACGTAGGTATATCGTTTTACATCTCCACTAATCCGCATTGGAGCAGCGTGGTGGAGTATGCTCTAGACCCCCCGCACATTTGCCTGTGGGGGAGACTCGTGCCCAGCAGTGGGACGTCTATGGATTGTAGGTAATATACTATCGACGTATTATCTAAATCGTGTCGTGTGTAAGGAACCTTTAGTATCAAGGTTCCAATTTCAGAATTAACGAGAAACTCCTAATAAGATTGCTGGCCGACATATCGCCTTGTAAACGAGACTTCTTCTTGAACTGACGAGATAATTTCGTTATCTACTAAAGTCTAATGTAGATTAGTACCTGATGTAATAATGGGTTACTGCGAGGGCAACTTTTATTTTTATTTTCGCAAAAGGTGATGTTGTTTTAAAGTTATGTACTCGTAAGTCGAAAAACAAGTACGCAATGTCACTTATCCGCTGACACAGCCGTGAGAGCCCTTGAGAACATTATGAAGAACTCTCAGACATGCAGGGAAAATGTGTCCTTCACCATTACAGCAAGTGACATTTAATTTCTTAAATCGCACATAACTTAGAAAAGTCATTGGTACGCGCCGCTTGGGTTTGAACCCGGACCGCTCGAGTGAGAGGCGTGTCCCACTAGTAGGCGAGTAGTCACCGCTTGTTGTATGACCACAGCCGCTGATTTTTAGTGCGACCCGTATTGTCATGCAGTTCGGACGAGTGGAGTAGGTACTCAAACATACTGGAAAATATACTCTATCCATACTAATATTATAAATGTGAAAGTGTGTTTGTTTATTTATTTGTTTGTTTGTCCGGCTTTCACGTCGCAACGAAGCTATTATATGGTATGGTTTTTGTGTGTGGAGATAGTGAGGAGGGTGGAGAGTGACGTAGGCTACTTTTTACCGCGGTAAAACATCCCCATGGGAAGATATCGATGTTTTGTTATTTGCTAGATATTTAGTTCCGGATGTTGTTAATAGATGGCGTTTATTTAGCGAAAATTTAGTTAAGTAGTTAGTATAGCAGTTAAGTAGTTAGTATCTTTTAATCGTGGAACTGTCACTATTCATCCACCAATAAAGTCATGTATGATAAACAACTCATTGTTAATTCCCTTTGACCACGCGGGCGGAGCCGCGGGCAAAAGCTAGTAAATAAAATAAAAAAATGAAAGATTTAAAGAAGACAATTTTACATTGTATGTATAACTTTATCCAAGTTTTAGCCTGCCTAAGAATGTTAAGACTGTGTCGATTTCTGAATGTAAAGGACATAATCCTTATAAGCAGTCTTAAAGCTTCCAGTAGACTTCGTATAGGCGGGGGAAGTTTATTCCAGCATTTAGTTGCACTATATTTATAGCTCCCTCTAAATGAGGAGTAAAAGCAGCAGCATATGCCCATAGATATGCAGGATGCTAGATCTAAATTGCTAGCTAATTGATCATTAGTTGGCCGATACATTGGTATAGAATCAGTTAAGTCAATTAATTTGAATGCCAATTAAAACACGAACATTCCAACGATCGAAAGAATAATTAAATGTTTTAGATTAATCTTTCCTAGTAGATATTTTATTCGTTCATCTTCTCATCCAGTCTCAGTGGAACACCACAAATCCTGCCAATAAGACGTCTGCTCTCCTAAACTTTCCTTTCATTTGCGTCAACGGCTGCGCCTATCGAACTGCCATAAACCGTGGAATGGGGTCTTTAAGCCGGACCAATTTGATTAGCATTTAGTTGCACTATATTTATAGCTCCCTCTAAATGAGGAGTAAAAGCAGCAGCATATGCCCATAGATATGCAGGATGCTAGATCTAAATTGCTAGCTAATTGATCATTAGTTGGCCGATACATTGGTATAGAATCAGTTAAGTCAATTAATTTGAATGCCAATTAAAACACGAACATTCCAACGATCGAAAGAATAATTAAATGTTTTAGATTAATCTTTCCTAGTAGATATTTTATTCGTTCATCTTCTCATCCAGTCTCAGTGGAACACCACAAATCCTGCCAATAAGACGTCTGCTCTCCTAAACTTTCCTTTCATTTGCGTCAACGGCTGCGCCTATCGAACTGCCATAAACCGTGGAATGGGGTCTTTAAGCCGGACCAATTTGATAGAAACAAAAAACCAGCGTTCCATATAGCTGCGAATATGGGTGCCATCAATTTTATGTCGATATTTTTACCAGCGGTTTTATTGACTGTTTGATAGTTTCTTCCGTGGGGGATAGTTTTATTGGAAGCGATTTCGATAGCGTAAATCATTATCGTTCGACGGAATATTCCTTTTAATTTAGTGGTGTGATAATACACTTCTCATCAGAAAAATCGAAACACTTCTCTTTTCATGGTTTCTGTCCTAATTTAACACAAAAGAGTTTTCATTCCATGAAAAAAATCACATGATTGTATAGCTGGCAGTTTGGCCATTACAGTGATTAGCGAAAATTCTAAATTCAAAATTAGAATTTCATTTGTTTATCTTATAAATGAAATGATTCAGTTTTGAGACAAGCGTGTGTTTAGAGTTGGAGTGCATTTAACAACTAAAAATTAGCACTTATCTTAAAAATTTTTGTTCTGTGTTCTGTATACTGTGTGTGTACTTGACTTTGGGACGTCTGAAAAGTTTTTGTTCTAAAACATATGGATACTTCGCCCGCAGAAGCCGCCCAAGTGGTGGCATTGCTGGATTCTGGACTTAGCCAGCGTGTTGTGGCTGAAAGATTGCATCTAAGCCTGTCGTCTGTTCATAGAGTCTACAAACGCTATCGGGAGACTGGTTTGTTCACACGCCGTTCAGGATCTGGCAGGAATCGGGTCACTTCTGAGCGAGATGATCGATTTATTGTAACAACTTCTTTACGAAATCGACGCCTTAATGCTTTTCAACTGCAGCAGCATCTTCATGTTGTACGTAGGGTGGCTGTAAGAGACTCTACAATTAGAAGAAGGTTAAAGGAACGTGGACTGGTACCGCATAAGCCAGCAAATGGGCCGAAATTAACTGCAGACCATCGAAGAGCGCGCCTTAACTTTGCACGTGAGCACCTAAATTGGTCATATCTCCAGTGGAACAAAGTCCTCTTTTCTGATGAGTGTAAAATTATGCTGTATGGTAACGACGGAAGGAACAAGGTCTACAGAAGAGATGGAGAACGCTTTGCACAATGCTGCATTGAAGAGAAGGTCAGCTATGGTGGCGGTTCGTGGACGGTTTGGGGAGGAATCAGCGCCGACGGTAAGACAGAGCTTGTCTTTGTGTCTGGGCCACGTCTGCCTGCACTAAACAGTCATCGGTACATCGAACAGTGTCTTGAGCCTCACGTGATGCCCTATGCACATTTTATTGGCAACGGTTTCATATTCATGCACGACAATGCTAGGGCTCACACCGCGAGCATCGTACGAGATTTTGCTACCAAAGTCGGTATTTCCATTATGGAATGGCCAGCAAGAAGCCCGGACATGAATCCGATTGAACATCTGTGGGATGAATTAAAGAGACGAATTCGTGCAAGAGATCCTGCCCCAGAAACACTTAGCCAGCTGCAAGATGCAATCCAAGAGGAATGGAATGGAATGCCACAACATTTGATTGTGACTCTCATCCGATCGATGAAGAACCGTATGGAAGCAGTAATAAGAGCTCGGGGAGGGAATACACGTTATTAAATAAACGTTTCTTAGCTTTTTTTTCATTTACGTGTGTTGTTTTATCAATTTCCTTCATACTCCATACAGGGTAAAAATTACTTGTTAAACAAAATATGAAACCTATGAAAATTTAATTTGAATTTAGAACATTAACATTAGGATTTGAAAATCTCATAACATGCACTATTAAACGACATTTGACATATATTCCAAAATACACACATTTTTCTGATAATCCTTACAAAACATAAACTTGCAAGGTGTTTCGATTTTTCTGATGAGAAGTGTATTAACACTTTCGCGATAAATCATTTTTTAATATTAAAAGTATTATTGCGTCGGCACGTAAAGCCGTCGGTCCCGGTTGTTTTCAATGCTGGAAACAGTCGTTAAGCCTTGTCGAAGACCTTCGGGTGGCTTGAGAACATTTGACACTGGGTTGGCCACTAACCCCTCCACTAATCCGCATTAGAGCAGCGTGGTGGCGTATGCTCTAGACCTCCCGCTATGGGTCGCAGCGAAGCGAAAAAAACAAATAATTCTTTGCCCTGCCTGGGAATCGAATCCAAGACTCCACTTTAGCGGTCTCGCTTATGCCTACTAGACAAAATCAGTCATAAACAAATTTATTGAATTTACTTTACTAACAACACCTATCACATTTATACTTAACGGCTTTGTTAAATCGAAATTCATTGTAAGTAAAAAAAGTATTTCGGATCAGAGCCACTGCTGACGCTCTGTCAATAGAAGCATAAACATTCAAAGAAAGGGAATCGCTGCGTTCCAATAAAGTTATTTGGCGAATCCTATCAGATTTGGGACAGTGTAAGGAAATTGTCTCTCTGACGATATAGTAACGTAAAAATCTGGTGACGGATTGAACAAAGTAACTTTGCAACTTTGATCAAAGAAAGAACACATTTAACGTGACAACTGTCATATCGCTGGGTATTTAATGTATCTGTTTCTAAAAATTATAGTATTTTTGTGAATATTGTATTCTTGAGCAGTTAGTTAGTACTCGTACTGTAAATAACTTTTTAACTATAACTTGGACATTCTCACACACGGCTTTTGAGATCTATCGGTAGTTATGTTTTGTTAGTATAATAGTTCCTCAGTTCTTCTACTTGCTAAAGTTCTTTTACTTGCATTTTATTACTCGTGCCCATTAAACGTTTTTATGCTGCACCTACTTACCTATTATATTACCAACAATTGTATCGCTGTGCTGAATTATTTATTATTATTATTTAATGATATATGAGAAAAAAAATCAAAATTTACAAGATTTTATTATAATAATTTCTCAGCGTGATTATTATATATATCCATGCCATTTTTTTCTAGTTCATAGGGTCTCTGAGCTAAACCGCGGACAAACATGGCGAAATTACAAGGTTTCCTTGTTGACTACATAACCCTAAACATAGTACGGTGTATAAAGAGTAATTTAAAAGAAAATATATATTCCGTCCTACGAGAGGTTGTATATAGTTACAATGTTGTTATAATAATACGAAATTATAGCAGGAAATACCAGTCCATATCGCCTTAACGGATAAGGATGTCATATACCCAAAGCAGCCTTGATTCCTGGTAAGCACGGCGCTTTAATCCGTTTACGCTGGGCAAATTCCCAAGTCCGTTACCAAATCTGTTCAGATTCAATGCAGACTTAAGCCCAATAAACTGGCATAATCGCATTCAACCTTTATTATAGCTGAGGTATCATTGAAAACTTGAACAATAGCCCCCCAAGTTGGGTAATTGTTAAAAACGACGGAAATAACTCATCCCAATTGTCGTACTGGTCTCAGTGCTATCCGAAGGCTTCGCACTTCGATGAAATGTTTGTTGTTCGAGTTCCCTCATTATTTATATCACGAAAGCCTCATTCAAGTTTCAGTGTCTGTATCGGGTTAGAATCTTGGTTGGATTATATCGAAGTTACCATTCGAATATTTATTATTATGATAGATCTAACCTATTTCGGTAGGTTCTTTTTGAGGAAGAAATATATTGTTTTTACGTCTCACATAAATCTCTAGTGTATTTCTTTGTGATTGGTTGGTTATAAGATTTTTGTAGTAACATCATAATTTTGCGAGGAACTAGCGATTTACTTTTGTGAGGATAAACATGGTACATTTTTATGCGTGATAATTGAACATAGCCCTAGTTAACTGAACATATCTTAACATAACGCCTCTGTTTTCCTGAAGGGATAGGCAAAAGTGTGTAGTGTACATAAGTTTGGTTTGGTAGCGTCCATAGCCCAATGGCTCGTATCGATTCAATGTGATCGAAAGAGTTAAGCAACGACGGGCGCGGTCGGTTTGTGGATGGGTGACCGCTAGTGGCAAAAATTTAATGGACGCTACCGTGCTTCAGAGGGCACGTAAAGAACAAAAAAAAAAAACATTCGTCACTGGGTTGGCCACTAACCCCTCCACCAATCCGCATTGGAGCAGCGTGGTGGAGTATGCTCTAGACCTCCCGCTGCTGACCAGTAGACCAACGAGGCGGCTTTAGTTAACTGTTAATGAATTAAGTTTAATTATGTTTCCCGGTCCGGGTTCAAACCCCAGCGGCACGCACCAATGACTTTTCTGAGTTATGTGCGATTTAAGAAATTAAATGTCACTTGCTGTAACTGTGAAGGACAGATCGTGAGGAAACCTGCATGCCCAAGAGTTTATCATAATGTTCTCGAAGTGAAGTCCATCCATGTGAAGTCTGCCAATCCGCACTTAGCTAGCGTGGTGGACTAAGGCCTAATCCCTCCCGTTCTGAGAGGAGACCCGTGCCCAACAGTGGGACAAAGAAAGGGTTGTTATGATGATGTTTCGCGTTGTACGTTTCATTGAAGGTCTAGAGGCTAAGCCAAACTTCGGCTAGATAAAAGCGCACAGTTATCGCTGGCTCGGCCACGTCGAAGGAAAGAGAGGATCGATTAATCATTTCGTTGAGAAGAAGAAGGACAACCAGCAAACTAACAAGCACACATTCACATTTATATATTAGTAAGGAGGATTCAGGCATTTATGAACTGAAAAGAAGAACTACAAAATAACATATCTGAACACACCTGACAACACATTTATTTTCTCAACAAACTGTGATTCAATTCAAGTACTTAACCCGTATTACCGAGGCGACCTCTGTTTCAGCGTAAATCTGAAGATTTACGAAACTAGCCATTTAGATAACATATTTAACCTTTACAGGGCTGACCAACGTAGCGACAATATTGGCAGTTTTCTTTTATGGCAAGAAATTAGGAAATTTAGGTGGTAGAGCCTGTTTGGGAACCATTGGGTTTTAATTTGAGTTCGTCCAGGTCAAATCCCCCCCCCCCCCCATTTAATAATAATAATCCCATTTAATAGTATTAATTGTTAAAGAAATCGCTCCGCTTGGAAAACTATAATTTCCAGCTACACTTCTCTATCGACCATCTTATTCCTCAAGGGTCTATGAGTGAGTTGGACCGATACAACTAACAATTACCAACTGGACTATTACTAACGCGTTATAACAGAACTAACTGTTATTAACAGTCCCCTGACCCAGTCCTCATATCTACAAATGAACTAACTAACTAATGTACTTATTATAGTACTAGTGGACGCCCGCAGCTTCGCTCGCGTAGAATTAGACCCATTAACGACGTCTACCCGTCTAACGACTTCAAAAACGGCAAAGTTTCATACTAACTTTGCACCCCCGTTTTACCCCCTTAGGGGGTGAATTTTCAAAAATCCTTTCTTAGTGCTCCCCTACGTTATAAAAGGAACCCCTTTGCAAAATTTCAAGTTTCTAGCCCTTATAGTTTAGGCCCTGCGTTGATATGTCAGTCAGTCAGTCAGTCAGTCAGTCAGTCAGTCAGTCAGTCAGTCAGTCAGTCACCTTCTCCTTTTATATATATAGATAGATATTACCTGCTAACTGCATTAAGGTAACTGAATGTATAAGTTAAGAAAATAAGGTAACTGAATGTTTAAGTTAAGTAAGATTTAAAGTCTAAAAATTGTAGCGTCCATAGCCCAATCGTTCGCGTCGATTATATGTGATCGACTAAGTTAAGGCTAAGACAGGCGCGATCAGTTTCTGGATGGGTGACTGCTAGTGGCAAAATTGTATGGGTGCTTCCGTGCTTTGAAGGGCACGCGAAGCCGAAGACCTTCGGGTGGCTTGAGAACATTCGCCACTGGATTGACCACTAACAACTCCACCGATCTGCATTGGAGCAGCGTGGTTCAATGCTAATTGGTGGCGCTCTAGAACTCCCGTAGCTTTGACTGTGGGAGAGACCCATCCCCAACTACAGTGGGACGCTATGGGTCGTAGTTTAAACCAAATTATAACTGAGTCACACGAGTAGGTAGTGGGATTATGGGGTACTGAGAATGCATGGTTCTTCTAAGCTAGTTACATAAATACTCGCTGTGATCCCTATGGGTCGTCTATACGTCCCACTGCTGGACACGGGTCTACCCCAAGGACACTGCTGTACGCGCTTACGAACTCTTTTTAGTGAGATGTGTCAGATTTAAAAAAAGGTTTTTCTTCTCATGGCATCTGTCTTCTTGTAATTTTCAATTGATTTCTTTTTGTACAAAAATTTGTGTTTTTTAAATAATAAATAATAATGTTGAAATACATTAATGATTTGTCCAAGTATTAGACAAATTTTGGCGACCGTGAAAAATGGAAAATTTCGTGAAAATTGGAAGAACAAATTTTGGCGACCGTGTTGAGAAGATCTGCAAGGATTCGATTGCATAGGAGTCACGGAACAACAATGCGGAACAATAATGAAATGAACGAATAAAATTCGACGCAATACGTCGGAATTGGGTGCTCTGGGGCCTGAAGAAGCTAATGTGTGGAAGTTATCTGCAGGTCTAGCCCAAGGAAGTAGCCCTATCCTTATTCTATTGTTCCTAAGCCCAAATAAATATAGTTCCTTCTATTCTCCGTTTCCGATACGTGTGAACGGTTTTGTTACTGCCTAAACGTCAGTATTATGTTATTTTGAATTACTTATATTATTAAAATATTGTAATTTTGTTGCATTGCGTATTGCCGAACATTTTCAATGTCAAAATAGGATAATTCAGTGTCAAGCAAATTGGACTAAGCTGCATCGAGCTGAGGCTTGCTGTGCTGTGCTTCGCCGAGCAGCTGCTGAGCAGCAATAGCTTCTGGTAACGTGCAATTGCTACTACAGCTAAACCATTAACTAGTGATAAACAATTTAATTTGTTTCTTGACAAACAATTAGAATTTTTCCTATTTCATTGTTCCAATTTAGTGAATTAGGTGATTCTTAATTAACTATGGCCAGTAAAGATAAGGGTGTATCAGTTGATGCTTCGGGGGATGATAAGAGTGAGTTATCCAGTTTAATTAAACAACGGGGAGTTATTAAGGGCCTGTTGACAAAATATTCATCCTATATTGCTGAAATTGATATAAATAAGTTAACTAGTAGTACACACAAACAATTAAGTTTAAAGGTGGATAAAATACAAAATATGCTGTCTAATTTTTATGAAATTCAAGGTAAGATAGATTTATTACATAAAAACATTGAAGAGCAGGTCACCGAAAGGGAATCGATTGAAAACCGATTTTTAGAAATCATTGCTGAGGGTCAGGATAAATTGGAGTCATTTTTAAGTGCTACAAATAAATTGAGTCAAGTTGATAATATGTCATTGCACAGCTGTCATTCGAATCATTATGATGCAATGAGGCTCCCTACAATAAGTTTACCCGTCTTTGATGGAGACTACCTGCAGTGGTTGGAGTATCGGGACACTTTTGAATCTATGATATGTAATAATGAAAAGATGCCAGATATTAATAAATTTCATTATTTACGTGCTTCTTTGTCAGGTAATGCATCGGTTATCATTAAGTCTCTTGAATTTAGTTCTAAGAATTTTAAAACAGCTTGGCAACTTCTGTGCCAACGGTATGACAACAAAAATGTGCTTATCAACAATCATTTGAAATCTCTCCTTAGTATTGAACAATTAAAGAAAGACTCATTTAAGGCTTTACGGTTTATAGTAGACCATATTTCTAAGCACTTGCGGGCACTTGACAATCTAGACCTGCCCACAGACAAGTGGGATGCTCTTATTATTTATATAATTTCGTCGAAATTGGATAATGTCACAAGTGAAAAATGGGAGGAGCATAGAATGGTAATTAATAATCTGCCCACATTAGAGGATTTCTTTGGTTTTCTACGCAATCGAGCTGAAGTATTAGAGACTGCCTATAACCGTACTGACAGGAATGAGCATAAATTTGTTCCGAAGGATAACAAACCCAAGTTTATTAATAATCAGCCTAAAAGTTTTGTTGTGTCATCTGATAAAAAATCCAAGGCCTGTATTGTTTGCAGTGAGAGTCATCGTTTATATGAGTGTTCCAAGTTCAAAGAAATGAGTGAAAATGATAGGTTTAATATAGTACATGAACACAAATTGTGCAAAAATTGTTTGGGGAGTGGTCATAACTCTTATGTATGTAAGCTCAAAGGGTGTTGTCGGTTGTGTAGAGGTAAACACAATACATTATTGCACCGAGAGCTGCAAAGCTGTAATACTGATACAGCTGTTGCTTCAACATCATCTTCGCTCCCAGTATCACTAACTTCAGTGACTAAAGGTCTTGTGTTCTTGTGTACAGCTCTAGTTGAGGTTATAGTAGACAGAAATGCTTATACTGTACGCGCTCTTTTGGATACAGGTAGTCAGTCATCATTTATTACAGACAGCTTGAAAAAACGGTTACAACTTAATAGTAATATAAATCCAATAAATATCTCTGGCATAAATAATGTATCTTGCAATATTAGTGAGGTTTGCCAGTTACTAGTAAAGTCTAAAGTAAATTCATTCAATTTTAGTACAAATTTCTTAATTGTTCCTCGAATTACTGGCCTACTTCCAAACTCTATGGTTAATATTGATCAGTTACAATTACCTGATAATCTCAGGCTTGCTGATCCTAAGTTTAACACGCCTGCTGATGTAGATATGTTGTTGGGAGCAGATGTTTATTGGAATTTAATTGAGTCAAGGACAATAAAGTTAGGTATCAATCAACCAATTTTACAAAGTTCAAAATTAGGGTGGTTGGTTGCAGGACCTATGACAGTAACCTGTTCGTCTAGTAACCATGTGTATTGCAATTTCACTCAAGAACTTAACGAATCTATGGAAAAATTTTGGAAAATTGATGAATTGCCCGCTACCAAAACCTATTCATTAGAGGAAAGACTTTGTGAGTCTCATTTTATAGATACTGTTTCACGTTTACCTAATGGTCGTTTCAGCGTTCAAATGCCTATGAAAGAGGTACCTGATGAGGCACTTTGTGATAATTTTTATGTGGCAAGAAAATGTCTTGATAATTTGTATAGAAAGTTTGATAAAAATCCTGTTTTAAAACAAGAATATACTGCGTTCATTGATGAGTATGCTAAGCTAGGCCACCTAAGTCGAATTGAACGACCTATTTTTGGCTATTACATGCCTCATCACGCCGTTATCAAAGAAAAAAGTGAGACAACAAAATTGAGGACTGTTTTTAATGCTTCATTCAAAACAGCATCTGGAAAGTCATTAAATGACATTCAGATGGTGGGTCCAGTGGTACAAAGTGATCTCATTGGCATTTTGTTGAAATTTCGTCAGCACAAATATGTACTGATTGGGGATATCGAAAAAATGTACCGTCAAATCGAAATAGATAGGTCTCAACGTCATTTACAGCTTATTTTGTGGCGGGAGGAAAGGGATAAACCCTTACAAGTCCTGCAGTTGAATACTATCACCTATGGAACTGCTTCGGCGCCTTTTTTGAGTACACGTTGTCTCCTTCAATTAGCGTTAGAATGTTCCGATCCTATGATTGCTAAAGTCATTCAAAATGATTTTTATATGGATGACTTAATTACAGGGCATGACACCATTCAGGGGTTGAATCATATTGCTAATGGTGTTATCCAAGTCTTAAATACTGCATGTTTGCCTTTGCGAAAATTTCGTAGTAATTGTTGTGAAATATTTAATGATAAATTCAAGATTTCTGAATCGGTAGATTTATATAAAGAAGCCAGTGTGTTAGGCCTCAATTATTCTCCAAAGTCAGACACACTACAATTTTCAACAAATTTGGAACCTAACCCTAAAATAACTAAGAGGGCTGTTATTTCCACTACTAGTAAGATATTTGATCCATTAGGATTGTTGTGTCCATGTATTATTGTTGCAAAAATATTACTGCAGGATTTATTTGTTTCTAAGCTTCAATGGGACGATGAAGTTCCTGAAGCCTTTACTAAAAGGTGGTCTAAACTGGTTAAGGATTTCTCAACATTGTTTAATATACGTATCCCAAGACATGTCCTATGTGAATGTCCAAACAATGTTCAGTTACACTGCTTCGTTGATGCGTCTCAGCAAGCGTATGCTGCATGTGTTTATTTACGGTCCGAAAGTAATGATAATGATGTAGTTGTGAAATTGTTGTGTGCTAAAGCACGAGTGTCTCCGATAAAACCTTTAACTATTCCTCGTTTAGAACTATGTGGTGCTCTGCTGGGTGCACGTCTTTCCACAAAGGTTCTACAAGAATTAAAATGCAGTATTTCTGAGAAATTTATTTGGACAGACTCCACAGTTGTATTAGGGTGGTTAAAGGCTCATCCGAGGGAATTAAAAACGTTTGTATGTAACCGAGTGATTGAAATACATGACTTGACCGCAGATTTTAATTTTAAACATGTACCAACTAAGGAAAATCCAGCTGATATGGCCTCCAGAGGTATAGATCCTAATCTTTTACAGTCATCATGTCTTTGGTGGGAGGGACCGCCCTATCTTAAACGTTCTCCTTGTGAGTGGCCAATACAAACCTTTACTCGACAACCATATGACTTGCCGGAGTTAAAATGTAACAAATCTAACCCAATAAGTTGCAATATTCTTCTAATAAATAATTTAATAAATTTTGATAACTATTCCAATTTAAACACACTAAAAAGAATATTCGCATACGTTCTGAGATTTATCAATAACTGTAAAGTTAAAAATAATAAACTATATGGAACTCTTAATCTCGACGAACTAAATGATTCATTCGTTATGTTAGTTAAGGCAAGTCAATCACACTCATTTTATCTCGATGTAGAAGCGCTAACTAACGATGGTTCCTTGTCTCCTAAGTCTAAACTGCTCTCTCTTTCTCCTTTTTTGGATGCCAAAGGGATCTTACGAGTGGGAGGTCGAATAGAAAACTCATTGTTTGATTATGACAAAAAACATCCCATAATTTTAGATTCGAAACATAATTTAACTAAATTAATTATGTCTGCTGAGCACTTTAAGTTGTTTCACGCAGGCCCGCAATTACTTCTAGCGGCTATAAGAGAGCAATACTGGCCGATAGGGGGCAGGCATTTGGCGCGCAGCACAGTGAATAAATGTGTAATTTGTACCCGCTTTCGAGGTAAAACTATACAACCTATAATGGGTCAATTGCCTTCGGCACGGATTACTGCTACATTCCCTTTTCACTCTTGTGGAGTGGATATGGCTGGCCCATTCATGATATCAAGTCGTAAGGGTAAAGGCAATCGCATTTCAAAATGTTATTTATGCTTAATAGTTTGCTTATTCTCAAAGGCTCTACATCTTGAAGTTGTAAGTGACTTAAGTACCGATGCATTTATCTTGGCACTAAGAAGGTTTATATCAAGGAGGGGTAAACCAGCTGTCATTTATTGCGATAATGGCTCGAATTTCAAAGGGGCTAATAATGAAATAGGAAAACTTCTCAGGTCTAGCCGTCAGTCCACAATCGAATTTTCAAACGAGCAAGGCATTAAATTCATGTTCAGCCCCGCTTATTCTCCTCATTTTGGGGGAATATGGGAGGCAGGTGTTAAATCCGCGAAACACCATCTAAAACGTGTTGCCGGCAACGCTTCACTGACGTTTGAGGAATTGACAACTTTGTTCACGCAAATCGAAGCTATCCTAAATTCGCGACCCCTCACTCCTCTTTCGTCGGACCCTACTGATCCACGTCCATTGACTCCAGGGCACTTCTTGATTGGGCGACCTCTGATGTCCTTACCATCCCCACCTGTCACTGCTAAGCACCCCAATCGTTACCAGCTCATAGAAAAACTACGGCAACACTTCTGGGACCGATGGCGTCGGGAGTTTGTGGCAGAGCTTCAGCTAAAAACTAAGTGGCGTACAAGACAACAGGAGCTAAAGGTCGGAGACTTAATTATTCTCAAAGAGGACAACTTACCACCGCTTCAGTGGCGGTTGGCGCGTGTCAGTCGCCTGTACCCCGGACCAGATGGAGTCAGTAGAGTTGCTGATGTCCTTACGGATAAAGGAATACTAAGACGGGCAATAAATAAAATGTGTATGTTGCCGGCTAATGACGACAACCCGGAAACAGCTTCACCTAAGTAAGATGAGGAATAATGATAGATGTTGAAATCAGTGATTTCAACGCCCCGGAGGATGTACGCGCTTACGAACTCTTTTTAGTGAGATGTGTCAGATTTAAAAAAAGGTTTTTCTTCTCATGGCATCTGTCTTCTTGTAATTTTCAATTGATTTCTTTTTGTACAAAAATTTGTGTTTTTTAAATAATAAATAATAATGTTGAAATACATTAATGATTTGTCCAAGTATTAGACACTGCTGCGGGAGGTCTAGAGCATACTCCACCACGCTGCTCCAATGCGGATTAGTAGAGGGGTTAGTGGCCAACCCAGTGTCGAATGTACTCAAGCCACCCGAAGACCCCTTCGACAAGGCTTAACGACTGTTTCCAGCATTGAAAACCACCGGGACCGACGGCTTTACGTGCCCTCCGAAGCACGGTAGCGTCCATGAAATTTTGCCACTAGCGGTCACCCATCCACAAACCGACCGCGTCCGTCGTGGTCTTTCGATCACATTGAATCGACGCAAGCTATTGGGCTATGGACGCTACATAAATACTACCTTGTAAAAAGCATCTAAAAAAGGATGAGCACAAGACCGTACTCGTATTTACAAGATCCCTTTCCGTTCGGTAACTCCAATCAAACTTTCGTAAATTACTTCGAAATTTTTTCGCTGCGGCATTACAGGGTTAGGATCTGCTTGTTCCGGGGACTTGAACGTTAATAGGGTTAAGGGTGGTTGTTTGTTCTTAGAGTTAAGGGTTGATTTCGTGATCATACGATTGGAGGACGAAATGGAATATTTTTGGTGTAATCGAATTTTATCGAATCACGTTGCTTGTTACGGTACCTTAATTTTTTCAACAATTTTATAAGTAAAAGACGACGTTTTCCATTATACACTGGTATAATAATTGTTTTGTCTATGAGATCAAACGAGCATACGATACCACAGTCTATGACAACCAGGCTTGGAAGAGACTTGTAAGTGAAAGATAGTCCAGTAAGTAAGGATGATAGAAACATAATAGTCGGTCAGTTCGTTAGCAGGTAATATGTTAATGTTAAAGTTCAAAACATACTTCTGCATTGATAAAGGTTTTCAGTAAAATACTTACCAAAACTCACAGACAGAATTATAATTAAGGTCAACGCAACTGAAAGCAAATGTTCAGAAAGAAATAATTAGGACATCTCTCAAAAACTTTCAAGTTTCAAGCTGTAAGTAGGAAAATTTTCGGCCTGTCGTTCTAACAGAATTTATTAGGTATAGGTAGGTGAAAATGTTAAGAATTTACTACATAGCGCTGTACCTTTTTCTACATACATATTGCTCCTTGGTTTTTACAGCGAGTAGCATTATTTTTTTACGATCGCGCTTGTATTATCACAAGGAATTGTAAGGTATTGCAGAAACGGGTAATGTTTTCGTTTCGGTGAATTTTTAGGGATGCAGATTTCTTTCTTCCTCGTCAATTCTTGTAGATATGTTGTGTTACCTAAAATCATTGATATGTCATCTACGTAAGTCATCTACATATAATAACCGACCATAATAATGCAAGAATAATGTATACCTATATGTTTTAAAATATTGAAAAATCGTTTTGTGACTTAGGAAGAAATGGCTTTTTTATTTTATTTTAATTTATGGTTGCTTTTAATTGAACAAGCAATAGCCTTATCGAAGACATGCAAAGGCTCGATAACATTATAAACTGGTTTGGACACAAACCCCTCCACCAATCTGAATTGGAGCAGCTTGTGGAGTATTCTTCAGACCACCCTCAACTGTACAAAATTATTGAATAAATAAATAAAAAAAATTAAAAAAACCAAAAAATTTAAAAACCTGGCTTTTGGAGGACCCGTGCCTAATAGGGACGCCTATGGGTTGAATTGCTTTATGTCTGAATTAAGCTGACATACTTTTCATCCTAACAGATTAGCACCTCTCACGAGTCAGCCTGAATTGTAGGAAAAATATTTCTGAAGAAAGTTTCGTTTTTCCATCTTATTCTCGAGTAGGTTTCCCGTCAAGCGTCCCGTGATATGCAGAAAGGAGCCACTAAAGCGTACTCTGAGTTGTTAGGGTTTTCAGATGTTACTTGCAAAATGTTTTTCGAGGACAGAAATAGAAACAGGAAATACGGAAATAGCTGTTTACTTGAAAATAGATTTTCCTATAAATAACTATTATTATTAAAAATACTATCTGTCATCCTAATTGTACGAATTTTGATACAATCGATGCGTGTCACTTTTTTCGCCTCTATCCTAGCCCTGCCCAAGTCTCGCCTACTATGTGAGGTCACACTATAGTAATTAGTGAGGTGAAACACTCGTTTTAGTTGTAATCAAATCTATCGATAACGTAACGTGTTGATAACGTAGCGTACCGTAACAAGTATCGACGCGCACAGACCGAACTTGCGAGATATCTTGCAGTTTATTGCAAGATTGCGGCACGGGGTATACGCCCAGTTCACCGTTCTATTTTGATTAAATTCTGTGGGTAACACTATAAAGACCAGAGGGGCCAATAGGAAGAATCCATTCGAAAAAAAGCGGCATCTTGGTTCTTTTTATCGGCCATGTTGAAATATGAGACGCAAAGCTTTATTCTTTAAGTACTATTTACCTATTTCTCTAGGGCTACTTGTATTAAACAGATTGTTTTAAAAATTTGCATTCACGTAGCCAATATTCCAGATTAACACACACAGGATATTGTATATGACGTGAATAATAATGGTATCTAAGGACATATTGGATGTTTGATTTTAAAATGTTACTACATTATTCCCTTGAGTCGGGATATTGACTGAAAGATTGTATTAAATGTTCACAAGCAAATATTGTGCAAAGTTAGTTAGTTAATATTACCTACATCGACTTTTCAAGAAAGAATATATGAGCAACCCTAAAAAATATTGAAAGGTAGCATATATGTACAAATTTTGCTCACGAGAAGTACTGATTCATTGCATGAACTGAATTACATTCAATCAACTGTTCACTTATCGATTAAACGATGAATTATAGAATTCCATTTTAATTTAAAATCATTACATCATCTCGTAAAGCTCAATTACTTTTGGTGACACACTACTGTACTATAGCCAATTAACACTGTATTCGGGATACCAGGGAAGTGGATCAAATGAAGATTTATCCCGCAATAACTCGGTTTAATGGAAATAAATTTACATTTACTATCTTCTTGAACAATACGCGCCGTGACGGAATACCCTCTAATTTGCTGAGAGTAGGTAGGTACTATTGCCATCCCACATTTACGACGTCTCGAGCTATTAACATGGCCGCATAACTCTGCAAGTAAAACAGAAACGGCTTAGGCTGTATTGCGTCTTTTCGTTCCCCATTTGAAGCTAAGACACATTAAGAACATGAAAATGTACACAAAACATATACAACATGACTATGTTTTGAATTACTACGGATTTCCCTCCAATGATGGCAAGGACTGACAACTGTAGACGAAATAAAAATCAACAAATTGCTCCATTTTTTCTGCTGATCGTGTTCAATAAAGTAAAGGTGACCACTCAAGGCACCGTGACATTTGCGACGCCATTACGTGATCCCGCACTTCAAAATGGCGGACTCATCAATGTGCTTACAAAGCGAGGCGAGCGAGGTAAATTAAAATTGAAGATAATACACGGCACACGCTTTTTGTTCTGGCTATGACTTTCATGTTTTGGGATGCTTGATACATTTTAGCGTGTTCATGTGAAATATGGAGGGGAATTTATTGTTACATTGTCGTCTCGGAGTGAAAGTGGGTAATGTAAAATTATTATCATAAATACTATTGTGAGAGTTTCGTGTAGCTGTTGAATTTACGCGAATCAAAGTGAGTGAACATTGTTTTCATCTTTGAAGGAATGTTGCGGGTGATCTTGTTACAATTACATGAGTGTTTAAAAGCATTTATCGGTTATCAAGCGAGTAAGTGCACGCATTCACTCGTAACCTACCTCTTACCCGGTTACCAGAGAGCCTAAAACAGAGTTACTTTCGCATTTACAATATTAGTATGGATTGGAAATACGCTCACCACCATGGGATGTGGTCATGGAATCTAAACATAAATGTGTACAGAAATTACACCCTTATGCCTACGCCTACCAGGGCATATAGGTGTGATTATAAAATATTTATGATAGTAATCATACGGAAAGATAGCATTGAATTTGTATCAAGTTGAATCTAAACTTACAAACTATTGTTTATAAGGATTTTTTTTATTCTATTAAAAATCCAAAAAAGGGTATTTTTTATAGGGGCTTTTTATAATAGTTATATTTTAAATATAACTATTATAAAAATAAATTAAAACTTCTAGGTCTATTAATTAATTTGGACAGCTTTTTTGCCAGATCTGAAATCGGATCTGCAAAAATTAAATTGCATTGCCCAACAGACTTTAAATGATCTGCGTTCTGAGCACATGCCATCAAAACATGCAAGAGGTCGTCAGTACACTACACGATGAGCAGTTCGGAGACGTTGTTTTCTGCATCAAATATGCGAACTTATTGCATGGAATATGCCCAGATCGAAACCGCATAAGGATTTACATATACAGGGTGTCCCAGAATGAATGGATAATCCTTGAGCTCCGCACAGAACAGCTCTCCAGCGCTTAGAAAAAAATATCAAAAAAAATAAATTCCAAGTGATACCCAAAATATGATTTTTTTTAGAAAAACATACGTTATTTTAGCTTCACTTCACATTAATTTACACAACTGCCACAAATTAATGATATTCTTGGCGTTTTTGGTGTCATTTTATTCCTGATGGACTATACTACTAGAAATACATCAAATAATATAAGTATCTGTGATACTTTTTTTATAAAAAAAATAAGAACTTGAATTTTTAACATGAAATTTGATACCAAAATAATTTTGACATAGTTTGAGAGTGTTTCATGTAAAAAAAAAGTATGAAAACGTAAGTGTCCAGCTATTTTAAAAACATGCGCAGTTAATACAGATTAAATAATGGTATAATACATCATTTTATCTAATACTACTACGAAGTTATTGCTATTGAGATGCAAAACGAGTAAATACGACTAAAATTAAAAAGTTAATGTCTTAATACATTTTAATAATAATAAAACATTTCAGGTGTCGCTGCGACCCATAGACGTCCCACTGCTGGGCACGGGTCTCCCCCACAGACACTGCTGCTGCGGGAGGTCCAGAGCATACTCCACCACGCTGCTCCAATGCGGATTGGTGGAGGGGTTAGTGGCCAACCCAGTGTCGAATGTTCTCAAGCCACCCGAAGGTCTTCGACAAGGCTCAACGACTGTTTCCAGCATTGAAAACAACCGGGACCGACGGCTTTACGTGCCCTCCGAAGCACGGTAGCGTCCGTGAAATTTTGCCACTAGCGCTCACCTATCCACAAACCGACCGCGCCCGTCGTTGCTTAACTCTTTCGGTCACATTGAATCGACGCGAGCCATTGGGCTATGGACGCTACATTTCAGGTGTACATTACATCAATCTTTATTCACAACAGGTGTTCAAATTGTCTGCCACCGATTCTAATACACGCTCGACATCTTCTTTTATAGGCTCTACTAAGAAACCGTGCGTAGATTCATTCATTTATTTTTGAAGCGGCCTCTTGAACACGGCTGCGTAATTCTTCATTTGAAATTGTTTTCGAGTACACTTCTTCCTTTAGACAGCCCCAGTAAAAAACATCCCGACAGTTTAAATCTGGAGATCGAGGAGGCCACAGAATAGGACCCAAACGACCAATCCATTTGTTTGGATACGTGGCATTTAAATAAGCCCGGACGTTTGTACCATAATATGCAGGGCAGCCATCATTCTGTAACCAATGGGATTCCATTACCTCCTACGAAACAGTCGTTAAGCCTTGTCGAAGACCTTCGGGTGGCTTGAGAACATTCGACACTGGGTTGGCCACTAACCCCTCCACCAATCCGCATTGGAGCAGCGTGGTGGAGTATACTCTGGACCTCCCGCAGCAGCAGTGTCTGTGGGGGAGACCCGTGCCCAGCAGTGGGACGTCTATGGGTCGCAGCGACACCTGAAATGTTTTATTATTATTAAAATGTATTAAGACATTAACTTTTTAATTTTAGTCGTATTTACTCGTTTTGCATCTCAATAGCAATAACTTCGTAGTAGTATTAGATAAAATGATGTATTATACCATTATTTAATCTGTATTAACTGCGCATGTTTTTAAAATAGCTGGACACTTACGTTTTCATACTTTTTTTTTACATGAAACACTCTCAAACTATGTCAAAATTATTTTGGTATCAAATTTCATGTTAAAAATTCAAGTTCTTTTTTTTTTTATAAAAAAAGTATCACAGATACTTATATTATTTGATGTATTTCTAGTAGTATAGTCCATCAGGAATAAAATGACACCAAAAACGCCAGGAATATCATTAATTTGTGGCAGTTGTGTAAATTAATGTGAAGTGAAGCTAAAATAACGTATGTTTTTCTAAAAAAAATCATATTTTGGGTATCACTTGGAATTTTTTTTTTTTTTATTTTTTTTTCTAAGCGCTGGAGAGCTGTTCTGTGCGGGGCTCAAGGATTATCCATTCATTCTGGGACACCCTGTATAATTTTCCCAATGATTCATGACAAGGAACAGATATCTCGGGATGTCATTATGGAGACTTGCTACATTCGGTCGGGCTAATGGGCCGCGCCACCAACATCTCTAACAAAACCCCACTTGCTTTAATGCTCCATTTCAAACCCAGACAACCTTGAGGTAAAAATCTTCAAGTGCCGCGAAGTCTGCATTGTCTTTAATGGACTCAATGTGTCTTTGTATTGTAATGGAACAGTTTATCCTTGAAAATGAACAATAGTCCCGGTGTACGAGTTACGAGGACGTCACTGAAACTAGGTCTGAAGCAGGGATGTAATGGTATACGTAAACGAAACTATCGGATCGATAGTCGAAATAAAATATATCCGAAACCGAGACTAAATTAGTTGTAAACTTTTCGAATAATATCAGATAAACTAGAATGGAGGTCGATGTTTAAGTTATTCCCAGACCTTGTAATGATTGTAATAATATATTTGTTTTTATTGCTGTTATAATCTCTGAACCTAAAATTCACAGTTGAATTCACCAGCACAACAACATCAATCTATAAATTAGCTTTCAAACTGTACAGCTTCGCTTAACCGAGGCAATAAAGCTATGAAATAATACCAAACAATTGCTTATAATTATGTAGAATACGTTACAAAAACAAGTTAATATTCTATATTTGTATGCGTATCCGTATCCAAAACCAAAAGTACTTCGTATACATAATATGTACATCCCTCGTCAACAGCCTTATTAATTCAACGCGTGAAATAGGTCTATTCCAACACATGGCGCGTACGAGTTGTCACAAAAAGAAATTAGTATAATTTTATAAACAGTACATACCAGTGATAACACAGCATAACGCATGTATTTCTCAAAATGGGTAGGCAGAGGTGAGTTATTACACACCAACTTTCCCCTGTTAATTTACCTACCATCTTTATACTTATAATGTAGGGTAGCACTAAGAAAGGATTTTTAAAAATTCACCCCCTAAGGGGGTAAAACGGGGGTGCAAAGTTAGTATGAAACTTTGCCGTTTTTGAAGTCAAGTGGGCAACCCGAACGCGGGCAGACGTCGTTAATGGGTCTAATTCTACGCGAGCGAAGCTGCGGGCATCCACTAGTATTCAATAACAAGTTTGATACGACAAATAATTAACGATCCCGCCTGAATTAACCTTATCGTTTACGCCATTATAAGGCTTCTAACATTAAGATGTTCTTTCAACCTTTCCAAGCCTGCGTTAGTAACGCCACTCCCCGTTTCTTAGTGGGTCGACGTAAACAAATTGGCTCTATTTATAACGAAAGAAAGCCTTCTTGAAGTGCTAAATAAGGTGAATTTTCATGTCTAAGAAAAGCGTTTGAGTAAGCTTTTTACGACTCGTAGGTATAAGTATAATCGCCCCCGGTGTCGCACGCGTCTATAGGCGACGGTGACCACTTACCGTCAGGCCCGTATGTCTGTTTGTCTGTTTATATTATAAAAAAATATATATAATATAGTGGACGCGCAGCTTCGCGCGCGTTGAATTAGACATTATAATAGATTCTTCATAACGTGTTAACTTTAGCTCCACAAATTTGTAATGAATTCTTAAATTCCCCTATGTTTATTTTACACCCTTAAGGGATTTACTTGTACAAACTTTGAATGGCATATTTATTTATATCTAATCAACAGCCTAATATATAAATTTTATGCTTCTAGTTCTGAAAACGACAATACTTTCATACAACCTTTCATCCCACTTTTCAGCCCTTTACAACACTTTTTTGTGCTGTAAAATGTCACCTGCTGTAAAAGTCACCTGCTGTAAAATGTCACCTGTTGTAAAATGTCACCTGATGTAAAATGTCACCTGCTGTAAAATATTGTGAGGAAACCTGCATACCTGAGGGTTCTTCATATCATTCCCAAAGGAACAAGTAGTCGATCCGAACTTGGCCAGCGTGGTCGACTATGACAGAGTAGACCCGAGCCCAACTTTCCTCCCATGTTTTAACCCTTCGTGGATTGAACACACAAAAGCTGAATTTGTGTTGAAGAACACACATTGATTTATCATTCGTCTAATCTAAACAAAGCACAAAAACACCCATGGTTTAACCCTGGAAAGTCTCTTGAAATTATACTCTAAAAAAATTTTTTTTAAAACAGCTTTTATAACTTTTTTTTTTAACTTCATGCATTGTCATCGGAACCTAATATGTGTGCCAAATTTCAGCTCTATAGCTTTAGTGGAAGTGGGTGAAATATTGATTGCAAGATTCCAGGACATACATACAAGATACATACGAGTGAAGTTAAATAAAAGCTTTCAAAATGGGGCTTTGTGAAAAAAAAAAAAATTATAAAAATTATACGCGCCATTAAGTGGCGCGAATATAGCATTCAATTTACTAACTGGCAATCACAAAGTCGTATTAATGAATGTCATTTAAACTATTTATAAGTAGCAGATCAAACTGTTCAAAAACATGCGTATAACAGGGAATTAATAGCACATAATATACGGTATGAATCCATACATTTATTTGAAAATCGGAAATGGATGCGCGATTTATTTAATGTTTTAGATTAATGATATCTGTCGGTCAAAGGCAGATGTTACTTAAATTGCAAATTCATTAATCAACAAAATTTGTACGGTAATCGTTCTACTGTTTCGACCAGTCAGTGTTCCGTGATTTATGAACTATTGAATAATAATTAGTTGTTTGAATTTTATTGTTCAACAAAACCTGCAGATAATTTACATTTTCAGTTAACTATTGAATGTATTTGAAAGGTGCACAATTCTTTCATCGTTTTTGAAGCGGTTTCAAAGGTGTGGTATCCGGATACACTTTTTTAGAGAGGACCATCTTAGACCTCAATGGTAGCAACGCCTCTACGACTGAATTGTAACGAGAGTTTTGCAAAAAATACTAACTGGACTAACTATTACTTGCAGAACTTGTCCCAGCCCTTCATACCAACTGAGGCCAACTAATGTTTTTATTTACAATGTGAAATGTCTTTTAATTGACTTGGTACTAAATGGTTAACCATGCTACGCATTAGGTATAGTCCCTATTTAAGTCGTGTTGAAATCTATCACAGTTGTCATGGGCGTCAGCGGATAGGAGGTGCTGCAAGCTCGTTCGCTCTCTTATAAGTAAAGTAGTTTCTGGTTACACTTCTTTAGAGCCCACCATCTTAGTCCTCAAGGGTAGCAACACATTTGTGATTAACTTGGAACGAGACTCATACTAATAATTAGTAACTGGACTTTTACTAACACCAATTAACAGGACTAACTATCGCTAACAATCCCCAGTCCTCATACCCACTAACGAACTGACCAACTAATGTTCCAATTAATTCTCTCAGCAAACTGGACTAACCATCCCAGTCCCTATTTGAGTCTTGTTCAAAGTCAGTCACAGTTGTCATGTGCGGCATCGGATGGGTGGTGCTGCAAGCTCATTCGCTATCTTATAAGTAAAGTATGAGTCCAAATCGAACTTCGATTGTAAGAAACGAATATTTGGGACTAAAATAGATAACAAATCGTCCAACCACATCAAACCCCTTGAGAAGTAAACGATTTTGGTGAAGAATCCAACCCGAGCCATCAGATCTTTGAAGTCTAGACTGAGCAATTACTGAAAGTTTCGAGGATGGTTGATGGCCGCTTCTTATTAAACTTCGAAAGAGTTTGGGCAAGAAGTTTTTTGATGGATGAACTTGAGGCAGTTATGTGGGCCTTAATTATTAGTCTGAAGGATAGCGGTTGGGATTTATTACGTAGGTATCTCCTTAAAATATCTAGATTACAATATTTGATTCAAATGAAATGCAAAATTGAACAAGAATAATACAATCAATACAAGAATAATTTATTAATTATGAAATGAAAATTAAAAAAGAAACGCTTTCGTTAAACAATTAAATTTAAGGTATCAACTAATCGTGGGTTCGAATCCCACACAGGACAAATATTCGTGTGGCGAACACTTGTATTTGTTCTGTCTGGAAGTTAAAAATATTATCGATTTAAGTATGTATTTAAAAATATATATGTATGTATATCAGTCTCTGACACCCATATCACAGGCTCGCGCCTACTTTGGGGTCAGAAGGCTGTGAGTGAGAATGTCCAAGATATTTATTTATAACTAAACTATGCACACGTATGAACTGAAATCCTATTTTTTTTTTCTGTCACAAAAAAGCAAATCAGATACGATGATACCGATTTGACGTAGAAACAGAATTTTATAACAACGTTAGGGCGATATACCTCGCCTTAACATTGTTTTCGTAATATAATCTATACGATAGGTCATTGATCGATGCTTACTCGTATACACACAGAAATGGGATCCCTCTTAAATGGATCGCAGGTGCGCTTCGACTGCGGGCTTAGCGAGGGTGTCGCATTTCGAATCGCAATGATTGACAGAATTCCATAAGCTGACTGTTTTACGTGACATAATGGCTATGAAGAGATGTTTCTCTACAAGGATGTGTTTCATATATTTATATTTTATATACAATATTATAAAATATTATAAATGCGAAAGTGACTGTCTGTCTATCTGTCTGTCTGTCTCGCTTTCATGCCAAACCTATTTAAATGAAATTTGGTACACAGATAGTCCAGAGCCTGAGAAAGGACATAGGTTTTTTAATTGGAAAAAAATGTTGTAAAAGGTTGAAAAGGGGGATGAAAGGTTGTATGAAAGTATTGTTACTTTCAGAACTAGAAGCATACAATTTATATTCTAGTCTGTTGATTAGATATAAATAAATAATTATGACATTCAACGTTTGTAAAATAAACATAGGGGATAACACATTTACGGATTTATTACAAATTTATGGAGCTAAAGTTAACGCGATAAGAAGAATCTATTATTATGTCTAATTCCACGCGATCGAAGCTGCTGGGCGTCCACTAGTATATTTTTATATTTACTAGCTTTTCCGCGGATCCGCCCGTATATAAATCGGTTTTCAATAAATAATTAGTATGTAGCATAAAACGCCTTCCATTTAACGAAAGTACGGCATAAAGTCGCCACCGCATTTCAGAATTAGTGTTAGCGCCATCTGTTGACTTTGTGCTAAACAATGAATGCGCGAATCATAGGTAAGTAGACTCCACGACGGTTAAACGCAAAATACTTTTTTGTTCACAAAGCCGTGTTACTAAGCCGCTTGTTCCTGTTACAAGGAAAACAGGACTAATATTTTGTCGTGGAACCGCGGACAATAAAGGTATCGCGGTCAGACGTAGACGGACGGGACAAATGGTTGAGTGATCTCCGTCATTTGTCATTTGGGTAAAAAGTAGCGGGCTTATCTCGGGACGGGGACCATGAGTTTGGGTAGAACGGGACGGTTTTTATAACGACTTCCTTGTTCAAGCTGATAAACATCTCGATTTCCCGTTTCTTAAATTTCATGTTTCTTTATTTAATTAATAGTTGATCGTTTATTTTTTATTAGCGGACGCCCGCAGCTTCGCTCGCGTGGAATTAGACATAACATCGTTTACACCTAGTAATATTATATAACCTATATCACTCAGTGAAGATGCAGCTTTCTAATGGTGAAAGAATTTTTGAAATCGGTCCAGTAGTTTTTGTGTGAAAACATTACAAACAAATCTTTCCTTATAATATTAGTATAGACTAGCTTTCCCAGTGGCTTTAGCTATCCCTAAAAATTATTGTTGTTTAATAGTTCATAGTTCATAGTTCATAGTTCTTTATTCATAAAAATATTTTTACACGTCAAAATGTTATATTTTAGTTGGTACAAGTATACCAAGGATACAAAACCGACTATGAATTTAATAAAAATTTACAAAAATTTAAAAATTAAATTAAAAACAAATATCTGTCAACGTACAAATTAGTAAAATATAAATTCAGTGTAAAAAATGTCAATATTAAAAATACAATTATAATGTCAATACAAAAATTTAAAATAAATTATATGTTCAAAAACAATTATTGAGTTATTCAACATTTACTTGTCGTCAGTTCCTCAACACTGTAAAATGCCTGCTCGACAAGCCATTTCTTAAGGTTCGACTTAAATATTTGCAGACTGCTGGAATATTGTACATGCAATGGGAGCCTGTTGTAAATAGAAGGTCCAAGTGCGTATGTTAGCTTGGCAGATTTAGCCAGCGTGCACCGCACCGCCGCAAGCCTCCCCGAGTTACGCGTGTGGCCCCCACGCGCTTCGCCCAGTCTCCTATAGGACTCGAAATTTTCCCGGACATACATTGCTACTTGCAGAATGACGATCGATGGAAATGTCAAAATTTCGAGTGCCTTGAAGAGCGGCCTCGCTGGAGTGTCAGGCGCGACATGGGATAGTATGCGAACGGCACGTTTCTGCATCCTGAACACACGTTTCCATTCAGCAGAAAGACCCCACAGCTCAGCGCCGTACTGTAGCAGCGAGTGTACGGTCGCGAAGTAACACGTACGCGCTACGTCCGTGGACACTACCCGACACACTCGGCCAAGCGCGTAACAGGCGCTACCCAGTTTACCACAAAGCTTATCCACGTGGCCTGACCAAGTGAGACCGCTATCTATTTGGAATCCCAGGAAGGTTGTTTCCCTTACGCTCTCTATCACGCTGCCGTCGATATACACCTTTAGTGGGGTTACTGACCGACCTGACAAGTTAAAGCGGATGAAGTGAGTTTTGTTTTTGTTTAGTGCAAGTCCGTTTAACGTAAACCACTCGGCAAGATGTGTGGCTGTTTTATTAAGTCTCTCTTTTAACCCGTCTGCATCAGGTGCTGTGATTATGGCGGCTACGTCATCTGCATACATAAGGATGTCTGCTTCTGCGATGGCGTTCGGCAGATCATTTAGTAGGAGAGAGAACAGAATATTGGAAATTGAGGATCCCTGTGCAACACCCGTCGCAGAACCTAGAGCGTTTGATCTTCCTCTTCCATCGCCAGCGTCTACAATCTGCGATCTATCCCGCATCAGGTCTGTCAGTAATCCAAGACCTCTGCCCCCAATCCCATAGTGTCTCAGCTTCTCTGTCACGACAGTGTGGTCTGCCACATCGAACGCTTTGGATAGGTCGCAGCATAGGACTGCAACTTGCATTTTATGTTCTCTCGCGGCCATTACGCGACTGATCAATTCCCGAGTCAGGGACGTCGTGGATCTGCCCGTGCGGTATGCGTATTGGCTGTCGGTTATCGCATGCGTGGATGACAGAAATGCAAGGAGTCTGGAGCAAAGCCCGTGCTCGAATACCTTCGCTATCACTGGTATGATGGAAACTGGTCGATACCCGTCAATGCTGCTCCTTTTACCTTTGCCTTTGAACAAGGGAGACACTTTACTTAATTTTAGGGGTCTCGGATACAGCCCTTCTTTGAGGCACCTATTATACAGTGTGGCGAACACTGGAGCTAGTGGTAAGATTGCCATTCTTATTGTTCCAGTCGATAGGCCGTATATGTCCTTCGACTGTTTAGGGGGTATTCGCGTGGCGACAATACGATAAACTTCGTCTGCTGTGAAGGGCGTAAGTCTAAGTGACCTGTCTGCTGGTTCGCGGACTCTACGCAAGGCGGCTAATGCACCTGAAACATCAGCTTTGGGTGCGCCGCATTCTGCGGCTGCATTTATGAATCTGCAATTCATAGCGTTGGCGGCCTCGCTTGCTGTATTAAATTTGTTGCCACGCTCATCTATTAAAACGTCCACGAGCTTGACCCTAGGCGAGTTGTCCTTACCTCGTTCCTTATTTACGACTAACCACATTCCTTTTATTGAGTTATTGCCATTTATAATTTTTGCGTAGTAGTCAGACTTTTTTTTCTTGATTAACATGTCATATTTCCTATTCCATTCATCTAACATATAATTAAGTTTCGTGTCATGTGGAAATAAATTGTTTAATTTTTTAATATAAAATAATAAAGATTTCCAATTTTGAACATCAGGGGTTAGCCATGATGAGTCTGAGCGTTTTCGGACCGTTCTTTTAAATGGAAAACAAATATCAAATTTATTCTTAATCACGTTGATAATGGATGTAGCTAAAGGCCCCGCCGACGCATGGCGGTCTAGGATTTCGACCCAGTCAACACTATCGATTGATCGTACGAAGTTGCTACAATTGGATTGCGAGAAATCCCTAGTAAGGTAATATTCTAACCTATTTTATTACTGAATGATTCGTGAGTGTATTACTGAATGATTCGTGATTTAAGTCGTAAATAGGCATCTTTCCTACTTAAATCACACGTGAGTAAGCCGGTAACTTCAACTAACCTACTTGAGATCTGAAAATTTTTCTCTGTCCGAAAAATACTTCAAGAAATGGTCACAGCAACACACAATATATTCCAAGGACACGCCTATCAAGAATGTATCTCGACGTGATTTTTCCACGAAGGGTCGGTACCTAGGACGGAACGACCTATCCCAGACGATTTTCTAGAAAATTTATCTTCGCGAATGTGGTTATAAAATACGAATGCTTTCGGGAATAGATTTCTATGGAAAGTGGAATTTCTTGAAGTATTTATCATATCGTATCGTAGCTTAATCTAGCTTAATCTTAATCTAACTAGAATAGGTCTTTAGGTCCCAGTGGCTTATGTGCATCACACCCCCTTCCTGCAAATGATACTATATAAATTAATAACTTAATAAATTAACATCCAGAATTCCAGACACAGAACAAACACAAGTGTTCGTCACACGAATATTTGTCCTGACTGGGATTCGAACTCACGACCCCCGGCACAGATGGCAGGACCACAACCGAATGCGCCAACGAGCCAGTCGACTTTTAACTATACAGAAGTATCTACTATCTCTTCCTAACCAACCCAGGTTGGACAGAACAGTGAGGATAATGAAACTCCAATATATTATGGAATCCCAACTAATTTGGGTTCATTTGATTTGTTTCGGATAGCCTGAATAAGTTGGGATTAGTTTATAGTTTGGAATGATCTTTTGCGGAACTGTTTCCCATGTCCTGTAGCTGTAGGGCTTATCACACTAACGTACTGTAATTGTAATATGTATGTATGTTATATTCGATATTGTAGTTTGACGTAGGACGGTACCTACCGATATGTGTGCGAGATTCCATAGTTGTTAAATTTCATGTGAGGGAGTGCTAATAAACGCCTAAGCAAATGCGGACGTATATTATTTGTCTTCCCTTGTCATCAAGTGCACCACCCGCCTATTAGCACACTAATATTTAATAAAGGCGAAAGTTTGTGAGTGTGTGTGTTTTTTGTTTGTGTGTTGTTACTTCTTCACGCTTAAACGGCTGGACCAATTTTGATAAATTTGGTATGGAGGTAGCTGACACCCTGGAACAAAACTTTTCAGATGCTAGTTGGAAACTCTTTAACTCCGTTGCGCGATGGCGAGTGACCCTAACTGCTGGTCCCGGGTTCGAATATCGGCCAAGGGAGACATTTATTTGTACTCGCATCATGGATGTTAAATTGTGTTAATGTGTGTGTGTATCTACAAATCGCAATACAAACCTAGGACGTGCGAGTGTATCATCATCATCATCACAACCCTTTCTTTGTCCCACTGTTGGGCTCGGGTCTCCTCTCAGAATGGGAGGGATTAGGCCTTAGTCCACCACGCTGGCCAAGTACGGATTGACAGACTTCGCATACCTTCGAGAACGTTATGATGAACTTTCAGGCATGCAGGTTTCCTCACGACGTGTCCTTCACCGTTAGAGTGGCTATCGAACTGCAACTGGGCTGTCACTGCGAGTGTGTATCGTTTAATAACCCTTATCTATCTATATATATAAAAGGAGAAGGTGACTGACTGACTGACTGACTGACTGACTGACTGACTGACTGACTGACTGACTGACTGACTGACTGACTGACATATCAACGCAGGGCCTAAACTATAAGAGCTAGAAACTTGAAATTTTGCACAGGGGTTCCTTTTATAATGTAGGGGAGCACTAAGAAAGGATTTCTGAAAATTCACCCCCTAAGGGGGTAAAACGGGGGTGTAAAGTTAGTATGAAACTTTGCCGTTTTTGAAGTCTTTAGACGGGTAGACGTCGTTAATGGGTCTTATTCTACGTGAGCGAAGCTGCGGGCGTCCACTAGTCTTAACACATAATTACTTTAAGCGATCGATTCTGCGACGCTTTTCTAAGTCTTCAGGTGTCAGGTTACTGAGGGAAACGTTTGCTCCGGCCGCTTTCGTAGACTCGTTGGAGGCAGCATCCGTTTAGTCTTACAATTAAAATTATTATAACCACAAAGGCCAAGGCGGAGAATTGGTGCGTTCAAGGTGTTTTACACCAACTTGTTGTGGTCTTACTATGTGATTAAATTGAGTTTAATTTTGTTGGAAATCCCGTTTACCTTGAAATGTGCCACTGAAAATTTAGATTTAGGATGCATGTAACATGCATCTTAAATATAATACTAAAATTAAATAAAATTTTAGAATAAATAAGGTTATTTTTTTTCCTATACTTGACATAATGTGAGCCAAACACTATTACAATTTGGAGTCAGGACTATAATACTATAAGTAATTTTAATTTGACGTAAATTTTTACCAAAATTATTTACTGTCAAAGAATCAGTCCAGTAACTGTACCTACTTAGTGTCTATCAGGATATAATCACAAAAGTTTTATTTTGTGGCAGATTTTTAGGGTTCCGTATCCAATGGAAGATAAACAGAACCCTTATACAATGCAATATAATACAATATAATTTATTGCACCAGAAAAAGAACAGAAAAAAAAACAATACAGAAAAAGAGGTTTTGCTCTTGAGGCTGTCTTATTGCTTTGAGCAATTTCTTCCAGACAGCCTGGCAAACAAGAGAGGATACAAGTATAAGATAAAATAATTTGACTCTTCTGTCTGTCTCTCACAAAATAAATCTAGACACTAGAAATTTCATACAAGCAGAATACTGTGTCCGCTATTACAAAAAAAAGGTAAAAAAAAGATATCAAAAAATACAATAATTAAAGAATTGCTCGGTGGTACGGAACCCTACGCCTGCGAGTCGTACTCACACTTGAGTGATTTTAACTAAAACGATGTAAGTAGGTAAGCACTTTAATTTCATTTTATTTACCAGCCTGAGAGTTCAATATAATCGCAGTTCATAACTTTCGCAAAACTGCCTTTCCCTCGCAGTCTCCCGTCCACGTTTAATTCAATGCATGCGCATGCATTAAGCCGGGCTAATTACCTGTACAACATATTCCGGTCATGTGCAACCGCGCTCAGCCTTGGCCGTCTAGTGCGCTCGGCATTTCCATACACTCTACATCTTTACGTCCTTTCAGCAAATGCGCTCGTACGGACTGTCATAATGATATGCAAATTCCCTTATAAGTGCATGCATACAGCCTTTGTCCCTGCGCGTAGAGCATGTGAAGGGTACAGAGGCGGCTCTATTAAAACTATAAACTTTAGGCCAGTTTGAAAATGTAAATAAAAATAAATATTTTTTTTTTAAGTTAAACGGGTTTATTGTTAAAAAAAGATTATAAAATGATGTAGACGATGTACTAAAAGCTAAAAAATAATTCGGTAGGTACCAGTCATCACACCACCTCCTCATCAATCTAGGGCATTGATTAAACAAAAAAATAAAATCGTTGGGCGCGTGAAATTTCTATAAAGTCAACCGCTATATCATAGCAAATGCTATTTACCTATTTACGCAGATTACGCGCGCCCAACGGTAGCTAAGACTATGTCCAGCAGTGTACCTAATCTAAAACACGCGTAAAATTAACCAGAATAACAAAATCGTTTAAAAAATCTAAAAAAAAAGCCTTTATAGATAACCAAACTAAAATATATATGTATATATATTTTTCTCTTTTAGGTTTTTATAAAATTATTGCATTGTCATCAGTGTTTGATAAGTGTTCAGTTTCAAATTAATCTGACGTTTTGAGATGGGCGAAAATCACGTACAAAGATTTCATTACATACATACATACATCCATACATCCATACATACGTGTATGTACGTATGGATGTATACCAGGCACGTGTAAAATCAACCGGGAAATAGCGCAGTGAGTGTGATGTCTCGGTTTCGTATTTACTCTGTACCCTCAGCGATGCACAAACAGATGCGAGCGAATTCAAATAGGATTCTAATAATTGAGTCGTGGCTTGTTTTTTCTAAAAGTTTGTGCAGAGCTACAGAATTTTCCAGGCGATATGAGGCAGTGATGAAAGGATTTTCATCCAGGGGGAAAATTTTATGCGCAAATTTTCATTTGTAATTCTGTTTTAATACAAATTGAAGTAGGTAGTCTTTGCGTGTTCTTTGCTGTGACATTAATTACATGGATAGGTGTGGCGGCGTTTCACTCTCTAATGTTGGTAAAAGAATTGTGCGGAGGCATTGAGTTAAATATACTAGAGAAGCAAACCTCATATGAATGCCTCAAATATAGCGTAACCACTTTTTAAACGCGACGACGTAGCTTTGAAATCACTAAACATTTGAATGTAAACATATATATGTCTCACTTACACAAGTCACAATAACAATACCGTCGCGTAGATTAGACAAAGATCGCAATATTAACATGCAATTACGGGAATCGGTGCGACAGGGTTGCCTACCCACGCGAAGTTTTACCCAATTTTTTTAAGCCATAGAAAAGTTTTAATACTAAATTAAATTAACTTTAAAATATTTGAATTACATATGTAAATAGAATTTTGATGATCTGAAATTAATGAAATCATACTCCGCTTTATAACATAAGTTTTGTATACAATTGCCTTTTAGACTCTTTTTTGTAAGTTTGAGTAAATAATTTCCTTTCGTAATACAATCTTATTTTAAAATATTTGCAAATTATGGAATCTATACTATTATTATAAAGAGGAAACATTTGTTTGTAATGTTAAAACACAGAAACTACTGGACTGATTTCAAAAATTTTTTCACCATTAGAAAGCTGCATCTTTACGTTCTGACATAGGCTATATAATAATATTATACATTTGTGTTTTTGAATGTATGTTTGTAATGTTTTCACACAAAAACTGCTGGACCGATTTCGAAAATTCATTCACCATTAAAAAGCTGCACCTTCACTGAGTACCATATATTACATTTAAAAAAAAATAGGGATCCTTAATAAAAATGCAATAATATTACCCAAGATGTGAAAATTACCTAAAATATTCTTTACATCGCGTGAGCTGCGAAAACTATTGATGATAGAATAAAATAATGTACTACGACTTAGCAGATCACATCATTATTTACAAAAAGTCGCGATACTTTTTTACATTTTAAAAGTTGATAACAGTGCCGACAATAATCAAACCATTATTATTCATAACTTTGAATTAATCCTTATCCCATTAAATATTATTATATTAAAGACCGTTTCAATACCTGTTAAATACTTATTAAATTATTAAAATCCGAATAACGAATAAAAAGATATAACGAATTTAAAATGTCAATCTAAAGAAAATAATGCAATAATAAAATAATACGGTGTGGGTGGCGCCGCGCAGCGTAGTCTTAGATATATTACTTAAAAGATGAATAGAATTGATGAATTGCTTCATATTAGCAACAAATGTTTACAGTTGAATTAATTAATTAAAATGTAGGATATTAGGTACTTTTCATCTCGGAGGGTGGCAACTAGGTGTAAACGAAACTATTGTTATGTCTAATTCCACGCGAGCGAAGCTGCGGGCGTCCACTAGTTTGCCACCACTAAAAGGGAATGATCAACTAGTATTGAGGATATGTGATCTCCCGGGTGTATCGCAAATTCTTTTAATATTTTGTAAGTAGCCAGTCTGTCTCTTTTCTCAATAATCGAATTATTTCCACCCACTTATCACGGCGTGCTGCATCTTTAGGTACACTGCAACGTTGTTATTATTAAAAAAAAAAAATATTCACTTAATCCATAATTTAAAATTCTCCCAGAATTGTGGGGATCTAAAACTAAGTTTTTAGTGGTCACACTGAACCTATATTTCAAAATTTTACAATTTATTTATTTTATTGCGTTTTTACGTTGATGTAAACACAGAAATAATAAAATTACGTGTGGAAAGTAATTCTAGTGGACTTATTAAGTTTTTGTGATCTTGAATCGCACATTTACACTGTGCATTTGCCCATTTTGAAAATATTTTCTGTCAGTTCAACTCGGCCGGCGTCACACAGAGCACTGAACTGACGTTAGCTACGCATACGCCAGTTGGCGTATGGCCTGTGGCAAGGCATAAGCGCGGTGATTGCTAATCTAGTGGTAACATATATATCAATGTGCGGAGGTTTATATTTCACTGGATTATCCCGCTACTCCGGCCGTGTTTAACTCGGTTTTCATTTCGTTGTTTTCATCATGGAACTAATAGATACTTACGTACACTGAGTTAAATATCCTACCTTACGTATGTTTTCATACATTTGCCATGACGTTTTTTATATCGTCAACTATTTTTTATATCGGCGGGACCAGGGCCGGCAAAGGGTCGGCTACCAACATCAGAAACGGACCCTGCACTTGGCTACACACAATACCAGGACACTGAGTCCGTAGAAGCGGAAAGGGTTCTTTAATCCCACCACGATACTACATTTTAACGAAGATTAACGAAATTTTCATCATCATCATCACAACCCTTTCGTTGTCCCACTGTGGGCACGGGTCTCCTCTCAAAATGGGAGGGATTAGGCCTTAGCCCATCACGCTGGCCAACTGGCGATTGGTACACTTCACATGCCTTCGAGAACGTTATGACAAACTAACTCTTTCTCGGTTTCCTCACAATGTGTCCTTCACCGTTACAGCAAGTGACATTTAATTTCTTAAATCGCACATAGGTACATGAGTCATTGATACGTGTTGAATGATGGTTTGAACCCGGATTGCTCGAGTTAGAGGCGAATTCGATAGCCACTGGGCTGTCACCGCTTGCCGTTATTTAAAATCACTGTAAATTTTGCAAGGATTCTAAATCCCATGTGTTATATTCCCGCTTTCCGGCTGGATATTGTTTACGTTCCCGCGCCACGCCTCACTCCATTTTTAAATTCGGTCAAGTAGGCAAGGCTTTGCCTTTGAGGGTTGCATTTTTAGATTTCGGAAATTCAGTTGTACTTGTTTGGCTCGAGTGTAGGCGTAGTGCAGACAACCATTTTTAAATAGATATTACCTATAGCTAAGCGGGGTCAAACTAACATGGACCAAGACTATCACTTTAAAGTATATCTTACATATATCATACATTTGTATCACAGTAATTCCAACGGCTTTAAGTACCCTTCGAAGCACGCTAGCGTTCATGAAATTTAACCACTATCGGTCACCCATCCACAAACCGACCGCGCCCATCGTTGCTTAACTCTTTCGATCACATTGAATCGACGCGAGCCATTGGGCTATGGATGCTACTTATGCTTATGCATTAATCTTATAATCTGGTAATAATTAGACTCCTTCAACAATTTTTGCGTCGAAAAAAAAAGGATTGCGTTTTGAATTTCATGCGCGAAATATGCACAAATGTTTCTGAGTTCGACCTTTGGGTTGGATAAATTATTATTGAGTTTTTATTACGTGCAAATCTCGTAGTTTTGATTTGTTTTCGGTGTATTAAAATACGCTATTTGGGAATTCTTTCAACCCGATATTCACCTCTGCTTATCTCTCGAGAAAGTATAATAATGATTGTATTTTTTCTGTTTATAATTAAACCTTAAAAATCATCTGAGCAACGCC
Organism: Carterocephalus palaemon; assembly: GCA_944567765.1. NCBI lineage: Eukaryota > Metazoa > Arthropoda > Insecta > Lepidoptera > Hesperiidae > Carterocephalus > Carterocephalus palaemon. The sequence continues at coordinate 1,457,657 of OX155655.1, read as the reverse complement.
TTACGAGACAAATTCAGTAGCGTGCTTCTATAGATCTCTTATAAGGTATTATAAGGTGCATCCTTCGATCAATAATGTACTGATCGAAGGGTGCATCCCATAAAGTTTCGGTTTAAAGTTGGAAACAATTTTAATATTTGTCGTATTAATTTTTCTCTGTGAAGAGCTGTGATTCGATACAGTTGAATAAGTTATTGGTAAAAGAACATACAGATAATGTGATAAGTATTTACCATTTATTAAAACGTCGGGCTGGAGTACTCACCTAGCTTCTCCATTGCAGGTTGGTGGAGGGGTTAGTGGCAAACCCAGTATCTAAAGCCACTTGAAGGTTTTCGATAAGCCTTAACGATTGAACACCAATAAAAAAAAACTAGACTCACCTGTGACATGGAAGCGCCAGAAATAAATACGCCACTAGCGCCATCCATCCACGTACTGACAGCACCCGACGTTGCTTATCAATGTCGGTCACGTACGATCAACGCGAGCCATAGTAACTGCAAGAATTAAAACAATCAAATTTAAAAAAAAAGTCCTTTTATCAAAATAAATAAACTGTTATAAATTTAATCATTGACGAAATATAATTTTATTTTCCTCTTTTCAGATATGCGACCGTCATAAATAAGGTAGGACAATTTATGAAAAGTTATTTCACAACTGAAAACTGTTGTGTGCACTTCCGCTAGCTTACAACACGCTGGGGATCGTGGGTTCGAATCCCACTCAGGACAAACATTCATGCGACGAACACTTGTATTTGTTCTGTCTGTGTGTTAATATCTATTCAGGTATGTATTTAAAAATATCTATATATGTATATCAGTCTCGTACATCCATACACAGGCTCTGTAGCGCCCATGAATTTTTGCCAGGTCACCCATCCACAAACCAACCGTGCCTGACGTTGCTTAACTCTGTCGCTCACATGGAATCGAAGCGAGTCATTGGGCTATGGACACATGGCTACACCCTTAATTCCTACGTAACATTGCGTACAAACATTTGTCACATCCTCCACCAATCCGCATTGGAGCAGCGTGGTGGAGTATGCTCTAGACCTCCCATAGCTGTGTCTTTGTATGAAACCTGTGCCCAGCAGTGGGACTGCGTCTATGGGTTGGCAGCTATTTGTCACATCAAAGTTAAACATCCTTGTTATTCTTCCTCCTTGATGAAAAATCGCTCCCGTTTGATAGCTCAGTGCTCGTTTCTGCAAGCTAAAACTCACTGTAATTGTATTTACATAGAGTCTATTTTTGCTTAGCATGCGGTGTAATATTATAATACACTGTTTTTATGGGCCGCACGATGGAACGCCGTCCCGTTCGTATCCGCCACGGTATCTAGTAAATCGCAAACATTCTTCAGGATTTGTGTAAGTTTTTTCAATCTAATGTTCTCTTACTAAGTGGATTGAGGAGGCCGCTTTTTGAATGTAGGATGTACGCGAATGTATTATGGTGAAAGGAGATGTGATATATGACATGGGTAATCCTGAGATATGGGGTTGCGTGGTGTTTCACGTGAAGTTTGTACGGTAGGCTTTTTATGTAAATTTATTGGAAATAGTGGACTGCCCGCAGCTTCGCTCGCGTGGAATTAGACATAATAATAGTTTTTAGTAAAGTTAGTTTCCTAGTAATATTATATTATAGCTTATGTCACTCAGTGAAGATGCAGCTTTCTAATGGAGAAAGAATTTTTGAAATCGGTCCAGTAGTTTTTGTGTGAAAACATTACAAACAAATCTTTCCTCTATAATATTAGTACCTATAGATAGACGATACAAGCGGTAAGCATTGCCTACATTTTATGGTTATATTATAGCAAATAAACATGCAGCATCATCCATTCAATGCTGAACACGACATGTGACCGATCCAGAGTGAGACTCATTAGTCTCGTTTCAAGCCTGCTTCACACAAATCTGACTCACCTTATATTCGTTCTGGCTAATTCCACAACCTTCTACGGATTTATACCTATCTTTTTCTTCGGATTCTTCAGTAGGAATAGTGGTTATATATATTTAACGATGCACATAAGTGTGACTAGAAGAGACGTTAGAAGTAGACCTAAGAGAGATAGAGATAGAGAGACTGCTTCAGAAGGAGGGTTATGTATTTTACCAGTAATGTTTAGGTCCCATGATGTAATAAGTACGTGTGGTCCGCACTTTGCCAACGGGGTGGACTAAGGCCTAATCCCTCCCATTCTGAGAGGTGCCCAACAGTGGGACAAAGAATGGGTTGTGATGATTTCCAGCCTAGACCTATGCAGCTTAACATTAGATACTTATCAATTACTTGGTAATCTCAGTCCGTAGTAAACACGCTTCTCCAATTACATCAAAGTATGACACGGTCGAATATTTTCATTTTCATGTTTATTGTTTCTCCCACTCTTATTACGATCGCAACTCCCCTGTTCCCGCTCCGACGCCTATTTTAATATCTTATTTGGCGAGACGTTAATTAAACGTGACGCTTCCCAACATCTGTTCCATTCCATTAGGTTGATGCTTAAGATTATTCCGTGAAGGGCCCGGTATTAAGACTTCGGCCCTTATTATACTCAAGATCTAGGTTCAATGCTGACGCAACGTTTTTTGATGTGATTCGAGCGTAAAACAATATTTATTTTATCGAATGTAAATTTATGAAAATATCAACAAGAAAACAAAAAAGGTAGAAAACGAGCTTGCAGTCCTACCCATCCACCTAGGACAACTGTGACTGACTTTGAACAAGACTAAAATAGGGACTGGGATGGTTAGTCCAGTCAGCTGCAAGAGTTAATTAGAACATTAGTTGGTCAGTTCCTTAGTGGGTGTGAGGACTGGGGACTGTTAGTGATAGTTAATCCTGTTAGTTGTTGTTAGTAAAAGTCCAGTTAGTAAAAAGTAAGAGTCTCGTTTTAAGTCAGTCACAAATGTTGCTACCCTTGAGGACTTACATGGTCGCCTCTAAAGAATTGTAACCGGAAACCACACCATTCCAACCGGACCACAATTGTTTTAAAAACAATTATGCACGGTAGAAATGGTACTAGATACCGTGGCGGATGGTAGTACTGCCCCGGGCGATACTCTATATGGAACCAAATAGGTTTATAGGTATTATTAGGCTCTACCACCTAAAAAATTAATGCACGATTAATTAAAAATAACAAGAGAAAAATAAAATAATCGATCAGATCTTTGCCTATACTCAGATAACACTAGAAATGAGGTGAATATTGTAAAATTTAATCAGGATCGACTTGTTTAAAAAAATACAATCGAACATATAACCTCCTATCTTTCTATATATATAAAAGGAGAAGCTGACTGATTGACTGACTGACTGACATATCAACGCAGGGCCTAAACTATAAGGGTTAGATACTTGAAATTTGCACAGGCGTTCCTTTTATAACGTAGGGGAGCACTAAAAAAGGATTTTTGAAAATTCATCCCCTAAGGGGGTAAAACGGGGCGTTGCACCCCCGTTTTACCCCCTTAGGGGATGAATAGTATGAAACTTTGCCGTTTTTGAAGTCAAGTGGGCAACTCGAACGCGGGCAGACGTCGTTAGTAGGTCTAATTCCACGCGAGCGAAGCTGCGGGCGTCCACTAGTTCATCATATAACATCTTTATTCGAAGTCGGTTAAAAAAATTCCGTGCTTTTTTTCTGACTACATTGTTATATAACTACTTATTGCTAAGGATTTAATTGAATGAACGATTTGTTCATTTGTAGCCATGTCCGAAACAAGCCTTTCAGACCGAAACATGCATACAAAAGGCAATTCTCGCGCGCCGGCAAAAACCCAGTTTCGTTACCAGTTTTCCATTATTTTAAACCCAAATGTGCCCCGAAATTTGAAACAAAAGTGCCTTTCTTAGCCTTTGGGTGAATGTATTTGGCAATGCATTTTAATCCCTATCCCTTCAGCATCAGAGTCCCGATTCACATGTATACCACAATGACGCAAGATTGTTATGTAAATTTTCAGGAGTGCGAAAGCGCTGTTCTGTGTGAATTCGTTTTTACAAATTCATGTTATTGTTTACTGTCTGAATAATGGGCGATATCTGTTTCGTTTGTATTTATGTCTGGTTAACTTATATCTTGTAATACAAATCAAAGTACAAATAACTTAAATCAAGTACAAATATAAACGCTTAGTCTTCTATACTAATATCATAAAGAGGAAACATTTGTTTGTAATGTTTTCACACAAAAACTACTGGACCGATTTCAAAAATTCTTTCACCATTAGAAAGCTGCATCTTCACTGAGTGCCTACGATAGCCTTTTTTTTTTTTTTTTTAACGAGGGGGAAATCTTCGAAAGATGCCCGACCGCTGGGGGGAGGCCGGGGTATGTGAGATTTTTACAAAACCCCCTCGGCAGCCTTCCTGCGCATATAGTGAGGCTCCGGGATCTCCTAGGGAACGCACCGGACGTCTATATAATATCAATAGGTGTAAACCAAACTATTGTTATGTCTAATTCCACGCGAGCGAAGCTGTGGGCGTCTACTAACGCACGAATAATCAGCAATGTTGCTCTACCTTCCGAAATAACTCCATTACTTCTATTGATTACAGAATCTCAGCTTTTACATAATATTATCGCGTCGCTCCCGATTGTGAATAATAGGTTTTAAGCACGTTCACCAAAAATAGCATTAATATTCCTTTAATAGTGCTAAATCGCTCCATAAGTATTCTACAAAGGGAAGAAAACTTATAGTAGGCTTACCCCTACTATAAGACCCAATTAAACCCTAGGATTTCCACCCACTATAACCCCTTCGGTGGCCTTCCTCGGCGCTTGTGGAGGGCTTCAGGATCTCTGTTTAAACACACCGGTGCCCTACAGCGCTGTGCCCATGACAAGCTCGTCTCAGACGAAACATCCAAATACGTCGAAACCCATCTACAACGTTGTGCAGGCACACACAACGTCGTCTTTCCCGGGCTCACTGGATGGACGGTTCGAGCTCCCACTCTTGCCGGCCCATAAGACCCCTTTTAGTCGCCTCTCACGTCAGGCAAGGGATACCGCAGCACTAATCTGCATGTATCCAAATCTTTACTCGACCTAACAATGAACAAAATACCTTAGATTTCATCCAAGACCTCACTCTAAAGGAGGTGACTTCTAAACCACTAAGCCTACCAGTTACGCGTAAGACTTTCAAAAGTCTATCTCACACTGACCCCAAATTTCCATTTCGTATCAGTTAACATAATTTAGTCACATGTGGTTTCAATACGCACCCCCATCCCTCATTCCCCATCCCCCATTCCCTTTTTACCCCTCACAATTACCCTGCAGGGCGGCCTTTGAAGCATTTTTCCACACAAACGTAATTACAGTGGCTTTGTTAATTGTACAGACTTTCTTCGGAACCGTGAGCCGCTCTAATCGGCAGCGGTGTGCGATAAACGATGGAATGAAATTTATTTATTGACTAAAAAACATTGTTCTGATTCGACCTTCAGTTCCACCGCCGTCGATGCCTAATTTTGCTGCGACCCATAGACGTCCCACTTCTAGGCAAGGGTCTCCCCCACAGACACTGCTGCGGTACGTCTAGAGCATACTCCACCACGCTGCTCAAATGCGGATTGGTGGAGGAGTTAGTGGCCGACCCAGTGTCAAATGTTCTCAAGCCACCCGAAGGTCTTCGACAAGGCTTAACGACTGTTTCCTACATTGAAAACAACCGGGACCGACGGCTTTACGTGCCCTCCGAAGCACAGTAGCGTCCATGAAATTTTGCCAGTAGCGGTCACCCATCCACAAACCGACCGTGCCCGTCGTTGCTTAACTCTTTCGATCACATTGAATCGACGCAAGCCATTGGGCTATGGACGCTACATGGATGCCTAATTTGTGATCCTGTAATCTACCAAAGAGAAATCAAAATTTATGTATTACAGAAATATGGCCGCCAGACATTTGACAATAATGCGTGATTTAATTCGTAAATATTTAACCCAAGGGAACACAGTATCGGGATAAAAAGTATCCTATTTGTTAATTCAGGGTATCAGCTACCTTCGTACTAAATTTTATCACAATTGGTTCAGCCGTTTGAGCGTGAAGTAGTAACAAACACACACTAACAAACTTTCGCTTTTATAATATTAGTTATTCATTTAAAACCTACAATGAAGATTAAGTAAGTAGTGACATTCTCTCTATGTTCTCTAGCTTCACAAAGTTGTCTTATCGTCGATTCTACTAACGCACATAACATAGAAAATTCATAGGGGCATCATTTGTACCTAGACCGAGTAGTTCGATAGCCATCTATCTAATATCTACTTTGTGCCCGGGCTATCGAACGATACACATTCCTCGATACAGATTCCTATGTAACATTCAGGGGATGATTAGCTTTACCCGCGACTCAACCCGCGTCAAATTCTTTCCCGTGCAGAGTTACCATCAATTAATAATTATCATCAAAGGATGGTTTAAAATAAAATAATTATCACACCAAAGATCACCACTCATCAAAATCTATAAAGAAATCTATAAAAACTAACACACATTCCCATTTATATTATAGTGGACGACCGCAGCTTCGCTCGCGTGGAATTAGACATTACAATAGTTTCGTTTACACCTAGTAATATTATATAGCCTATGTCACCAAAGAAGATGCAGCTTTCAAATGGTGAAAGAATTTTTGAAATAGGTCTAGTAGTTTTTGTGTGGAAACATTACAAACAAATGTTTCCTCTTTATAATATTAGTATAGATATATTTTATTACTGAACGATTCGTGAGTGTCTATATTCATAGTTGAAATTACTTATATTAAACTATGAGTAAACTATGAGTATAGATATACTCGTAAGTAAGGATTTCACATCACTTCCTTACAATAAATTAGTGTGGGTTTGTAATAAAGTTGTTGTTACGAGTACTACGCTCGCCTCTCGCTTATCTGTGGTTAAGAAACAATAGCGTGCAGCTAAATACTAGACTCAAAGGAAGGTTGTGTGCGGAAATGATACCGTGAAATGAGCTCAGATTAGCTTCCCATATACATATGAGAATGACATATTTTGCATTGTTCTCCAGAATAACGTGGTATTTTTATACGAAGATGAAGAGTTGTTTGAAATACAGGAATTGAAAGTAACATTAAACATGTTTTGTACGTGGTATAAAACGACTGAATTTGAAATTAAAAAAATACGGCTTTCGAATAAAATTTATTGATGTGAAACATCTTTAGGCGGAGGGCAAACCAAATTTTTGGCGTGGCGAGCGTGGCGAGCGTGGCGAGCGTGGTGAATATGGATTATATATACTATACAGTTCCGACAAATGACGGTCGGAAATTATTTTATTAATAAAATATAATAATTAAATTTTTTTAATTAATTAATTTTAATAATATTTTTTTTTTTAATATTTATTTTTTCTTATATGTTTTAGTTCCTGTCATAATCTGTACTTTTGTGCATATTACTTGTACAACATAATTTCGATGTTTCACATGTAACTGACGGCTCACAATTTATTTCAATTTCGAATTGCGCGCCAATCCACAGATAATTAAATCTAAAAATGCTGGTTATAAAATGACCAATTTCATAACGCCTTTAATCTGTGATCAACTTTGAATGGTCTTAATAACATTCACAGTAGGAAGCGAGCATGCATCACTACCAATTAATTGTGCCCATGCAACTGTGTCAAACTTTGCACAACTTTAAGCAAGGAACTAGTAGAGTTAGTCCAGTTTGTAGTAGGAACATTATTTGGTCTGTTCGTTAGTACTAACGAGTTTCTTGCCGGTAGAATCAACTTAGTGAACACCGATTGACAAAGTTGATAAGATAAAATATGTAATGACGTTCATAAATCGTAAACAAATACCGTACATATAATGAAAAGTTAAAAAAAAACACATTCTAAGACGAGCACAGATGCGTTGCTACTAATGAGGAAAATAGTAAGAGTAAAAGTTTAACCTGGAGTCTAACACAACAAATTCCTCTGATATTTCACTCACCTCGTTTTGTCTGTAATGAAATTTGTAATCCGAAAATACGTAACGAACGGAGTTTTTCACGCTTATATTTCCTTAGATAACGAAATAACATGCAAATGAAATTCAACTTAAAGTTGTTAGATGTACAGATTAAATTTTGTTACCGCATAAACTTTTCAACGACAGTCTTTAATTTGATATTTCTGGTGTCAAAGAAAATGGTATGACGAAATTTTAAGTGTCCTCTTTTAAAATTTAAATGTTATGAGTGCAGCGCGAACGTCAGATTTGCATGCACATGTTACCGCTTGAAACAGTCCTTACTTTAGTACGTACATTAGCAATGTTTCTTGTTGTGAATACTACTAAAAAATACTAAAAAGTATGTCAATGGTAGCGTCCATTATATAGCCCAATGGTCGATTCAATGTGATCGAAAGAGTTAAGCAACGACGGGCGCGGCCGGTTTGTGGATGGGTAAGCGCTAGGGGCTATATTTCATGGACACTACCGTGCTTCGGAGGGCACATTAAGCAGTCGGTCCCGGTTGTTTTCAATGGTGGAAATAGTCGCTACTCCACCACGCCGCCAATGCGGATTGGTGGAGAGTGGAGGGGCTAGTGGCCAACCCAGTGTCGAATGTTCTCAAGCCACCCGAAGGTCTGCGACAAGGCTTAGCGACTATTTCCACCATTGAAAACAACCGGGACCGACTGCTTAATGTGCCCTTCGGGTGGCTTGAGAACATTCGACACTGGGTTGGCCACTAGCCCCTCCACTCTCCACCAATCCGCATTGGCGGCGTGGTGGAGTATACTCTAGACCTCCCGCAGCAGTGTCTATGTGGGAGACATGTGGCCAGCAATGGGACGTCTACAGGTTGCAGCTAGCATGTCAATGACTTGCAATTTTAAAGCACAGCATTGCTTTTGATTGATGCCATTACTGTTTACTAAATAAACAGTAATAACTTCTTTGAGAATTGTCTTCAAACACACATAAATAACCTATACTATCACAGGCATGATGTTATTACGTATTTGTCTTGATAAATTAATTTAAAAAACACAAAAATACGATGATCTCTATCACTCGTTTTAAAACTACGATGCTATAGTCAAATGCGTACTTATTTTAGGGTTACTAAATTAAAGAAAATATTAAGTAAACAGACAAACAATGAATTAAAACTTGTTACAATACGGCATAACTTTGAAACAATACGTGTGATTTTTGTCCTAAATAAGCTAGGCAGTGGTAGAAGAAAAAGATCAATTCTCACCAAACTTTCTTTTGACGCCAATCAACCTTCTCTCCTTTAAGATTAAATAACTCCGCCGACCTTTCCGCACTAACCGCCGCCGCGGGAAAACAAAGAAATCCCGATTGCTGAAGCAATTTGCCCTTTGATTAAAATTTATTGTCCCCAACCTTTCCTCGATGGAAATTTTCGAAGTGCTATATTATGTACTAGTTTTCTTCACGGTCCCACCCACGTCACATCGGTTTTTTATCGCTTTTCTAATCGTGTATAAATTTTTGAAATTGTCGAGTAGATTTGGGTGAAAACATTAAAATAGAAATGAAAAGAAAATATATTTATATAACCACTTCACTACAACAAAATGAACTGACAACTAAACAATGTTTACACAATTATGTTTACTGGTGCAGCAGTGTTGTGTATAAAAGGGTCAGCACTCAGCATAATATGCTGTTGGCTCCAAAGGGAACCAGCAGCGCTGATTTTCAGTGCTGCCCGAGTACAAATTATTATTATTTCATTACAAACATTACATATCTCTATTAGTATAGAAGTATAGATACATAGCAAAGATTTTCGTAAGTAAAGCTAGCGCAGTCTAAATACGTTTTATAGATCTCAGACTTACGCCCGGTTTCTGAAAGGCTGATCAACAGAAAAATTAACTAATCGGCTGTCAAATCTCTTGTTAAGTAACATTTGGGTTGCTAGAAGCTTATTCATAGATTTGATTTGATTGGATTGTCAGTTGACAAGACAGTCAAATCATGCGCCAGAATTCTATGTCAACCGCAATTTTGAGTTTCTGAAACGCTTGTTACGCGATAAAAGACAACCGAATGTCAAATCAAATTAATCATAGATTAGTAAATTTTTCTCTGATCAACGTTTCAGAAAACAAAATTAATTTGACAGCGCTGTTAAGTTAACAGAGCTGTTAGTTGATTTGAATTTTGATCAGCCTTTCAGAAACCGGGCATTAGTTTAACGTGTTTGAATTGAAACAGTAGCTATCTACCTATTTTCATAACAGCAATGGTCATTGTAGGTTACATGCCGTTGCGAAGACAAAATCTCGTATGTCGTATACACCTTTAGCATTCGCAACACGTAAGCTGTGTATTGTGTGTCCTATCGGAGCAATATTTCACGGAAAGTTTGTATAAATATTATTTGGAATTTCTCCGGTGAATGTTTGAGCCGAAACGTATTTTTGCTATAAATTCATGCCTAAAATGATCATTTAGTTAAGCTTTAATATAATATGACTAGTGGACGCCCGCAGCTTTGCTCGCGTGGAATTAGACATACCTAACAATAGTTTCGTTTACACCTAGTAATATTATATAGCTTATGTCACTCAGTGAAGATGCAGCTTTCTAACGGTGAAATAATTTTTGAAATCGGTTCAGTAGTTTTTGTGTGAAAACATTACAAACAAATCTTTCCATTATATAATATTAATATAGATTAATTTAATAGCAAAAACTAATTTAACCTTAGTACTCTTACGTTACAAAGTTATTACGCAACGGATCTACTCGAGACTGAAGATTATGTAGGTATACCTAATTAAAACTCTCGAGCACCTCTTTGTTTGCATGAAGTCTTTAAATTAAGTCGATCCTATTGTAACGTTATTCTACCTAGTACTTAAAAGTCACTAGAAAGGAATGAGAATGAAAAACAAATGAACAGTCATGACTAAAACCGGTTAAAACCAGATCAGGTTCTGAACCTCAACTTAAATATCATCACGATGCGAATTGGACAAAACGAATAAACAGTCATGACTACAACCGGTTTAAACCAGATCAGGTTCTGAGCCTCAACTTAAATATCATCACGATGCGAATTGGACAAAACGAATAAGCAGTCATGACTACAACCGGTTTAAACCAGATCAGGTCCTGAACCTAAACTCACGATGTGAATTGGACAAAATTTTGAACCTTAGGTAAAATCTCTAAGGATGGAATTGGTTGCCAACATTGTACGAATTAACCCTCTATCGAGTTTAAGATCATTAAGACGAGCCGAGAATTAGAAAGATGCCGATTCAGTCGTTTCTCGGGAGCGCCACAATCTACATATTCAACATCGTTTAGCCTACGCTGTATCCCCCAGTTTGGGATTCGAATGGTGCTCGTTTACATGAACTTGCGTAATAAAACGGAAATTAAGGAATTCCATTTAGTTAACGTCATTTCGTATTTACTATCATAGATGTTTCAGTCGTAATGATGCGTTTGAATTACCAAATATCCTTAACCAAAACATGGTACTAACATAGATTACATAGAAGCACCAATACGGCAAGGACATCTATTTTCCTTATATACAGATTGAAAGAAATAAAAAACATACCATTTTTATGGATATAAGATAGCAAACGAGCTTGCAGTCCCACCTATCCACTGCCGCCCATGACTACTGTAACTGACTGAACAAGACTCAATCAGGGACTGGTACGGTTAGTCCAGTTAGCTGATGCCCGGTTTCTGAGGTCCTTTTGTCGGCAGTTTATCTATTCATTAGCGCTATCGGTTCGATAACTTTTCAAATTGTGTTTCTGAACAACCCAATGTAAGATAATCTCCGTATAAACTTAGATCAACTTAACTGACGAAAGATGGCCGTTTATCGGTTCGATAACCTTATTTGTCGTTTCCATGACAAATTGCAACAACTTTTAAGGTATTATTGCCTAAGTACGTGTTAAATAGATAGTATTGAATTTTAGTCTAGAAATCCCGTTGAAACATTTTACATTTTACAGTTATTCGTAGGACATAATATTATGAGGATTATAGCTTAATCAATAAGAGTTTTATTATGGACAGACATACACACAGACGCGTCAAACTTATAACACCCCGTCGTTTTTACGTCGGGGGTTAAAAAATAATAAACATTATCAAAATAATGAACAAGATAACAAAAGAAGGGCTCTGTCAACCCTTACGTGTTGGCTTGTCTTTTAAGATTTAAACAGCAACAAACCTAAATTCAAGTAGTGTAGGTACTTCGTTTGTGGCATGAGGTTGGAATTAGGATTACTTGAACAAAGCCTTTAGATGTTTGTCAAAAGCAGAATAGATAATGTTTTTGTTATGATGTCTTATTTGGTACATAATTTAGGCACTACTTTTTATTGAAATACTAGTTTAAAACAATTATAAATTGTAAACAGAAATTGATTTTAGCATTTAATGACTGGCATTAATTAACATTCTCTAATCCTTTTTATTTTGTGCCTGTATTATTTTTAAATTAAAATTCACGATAAAATGTAAGATTCTGTGTAGGTTGCTAAGATTTTTTACATTGGACAAGTCTGAATAAAAGGAATTTACAAAGAATTTACTAGATGTGGAATCCATCCATCCATCCATCAGCCTTTTTGGGTCCACTGCTGGACATAGGCCTCCCTCAATCGTCGCCACTCCTCCCGATCCTGCGCCCTCTGAATCCAACGGTTTCCGTCAGTCCACCTCGTCGGGGGGCGGCCAATACTTCGTTTTCCGAGACGCGGTCTCCACTCGAGGACTTTTTTTACCCAACGGTTATCAGTTCGTCGAGCGACGTGGCCTGCCCATTGCCACTTCAGTTCGTTGAGATGTGGAAACATTAAGTAAAATGAAAATAAAAAATATGATCGTCCGTCCATTCATCACAGTTGGAAATAAGCCATTTGTAATCTACGTACTCGGCACTGTATTCCTCTCGGAATGCAAGGGCTAAGGCCATAGGCCAAACCCAAAAACCAACTAACACACTCTCTCATTTATATATTAGTAAGGATTCAAATTAATATTTTTAAACTTAATATATATTTAGATTAGTAGATTAGATTAGTAGATTCGTATTCGAATTTCGTTCTACCTTCTGCTGCTTACTAATGGTTACTTTCGAGCACAGCCTATCCTGTATTCACAAACATCACGAGCTAAATATTCAAAGGGGACGTTAAGTGGCTCCGTTCAATCCGGCATATTGAGATCACAGATAGGACTCGGTTACACACAATCGGGAGCGACGATATCGAGCGCGATAATATCGTCGGTACAACAGTCAACTAGCCAAAGTGTAATTTTGGCAGTAAACTAATATCACATAAATTAGTTTACTTTTGTAGAATTTTTACTTTTTTCAGTTAAGCAGAAAAACTATTTGTAATAACATTTATATTTGAAATGCCACAGATACAATATTGTGCCACAGTGTGCGTTGTGTCAAGATATTGATGTCCATATACAGGGTGTCCCAGAATGAATGGATAATCCTTGAGCCCCGCATAGAACAGCTCTCCAGCGCTTAGAAAAAAATATCAAAAAAAATAAATTCCAAGTGATACCCAAAATATGATTTTTTTTAGAAAAACATACGTTATTTTAGCTTCACTTCACATTCATTTACACAACTGCCACAAATTAATGATATTTTTGGCGTTTTTGGTGTCATTTTATTCCTGATAGACTATACTACTAGAAATACATCAAATAATATAAGTATCTGTGATACATTTTTTATAAAAAAAATAAGAACTTGAATTTTTAACATGAAATTTGATACCAAAATAATTTTGACATAGTTTGAGAGTGTTTCATGTAAAAAAAAAGTATGAAAACGTAAGTGTCCAGCTATTTTAAAAACATGCGCAGTTAATACAGATTAAATAATGGTATAATACATCATTTTATCTAATACTAATACGAAGTTATTGCTATTGAGATGCAAAACGAGTAAATACGACTAAAATTAAAAAGTTAATGTCTTAATACATTTTAATAATAATAAAACATTTCAGGTGTCGCTGCGACCCATAGACGTCCCACTGCTGGGCACGGGTCTCCCCCACAGACACTGCTGCTGCGGGAGGTCCAGAGCATACTCCACCACGCTGCTCCAATGCGGATTGGTGGAGGGGTTAGTGGCCAACCCAGTGTCGAATGTTCTCAAGCCACCCGAAGGTCTTCGACAAGGCTTAACGACTGTTTCGTAGGAGGTAATGAAATCCCATTGGTTACAGAATGATGGCTGCCCTGCATATTATGGTACAAACGTCCGGGCTTATTTAAATGCCACGTATCCAAACAAATGGATTGGTCGTTTGGGTCCTATTCTGTGGCCTCCTCGATCTCCAGATTTAAACTGTCGGGATGTTTTTTACTGGGGCTGTCTAAAGGAAGAAGTGTACTCGAAAACAATTTCAAATGAGGAATTACGCAGCCGTGTTCAAGAGGCCGCTTCAAAAATAAATGAATGACTCTACGCACGGTTTCTTAGTAGAGCCTATAAAAGAAGATGTCGAGCGTGTATTAGAATCGGTGGCAGACAATTTGAACACCTGTTGTGAATAAAGATTGATGTAATGTACACCTGAAATGTAGCGTCCATAGCCCAATGGCTCGCGTCGATTCAATGTGACCGAAAGAGTTAAGCAACGACGGGCGCGGTCGGTTTGTGGATAGGTGAGCGCTAGTGGCAAAATTTCACGGACGCTACCGTGCTTCGGAGGGCACGTAAAGCCGTCGGTCCCGGTTGTTTTCAATGCTGGAAACAGTCGTTAAGCCTTGTCGAAGACCTTCGGGTGGCTTGAGAACATTCGACACTGGGTTGGCCACTAACCCCTCCACCAATCCGCATTGGAGCAGCGTGGTGGAGTATGCTCTGGACCTCCCGCAGCAGCAGTGTCTGTGGGGGAGACCCGTGCCCAGCAGTGGGACGTCTATGGGTCGCAGCGACACCTGAAATGTTTTATTATTATTAAAATGTATTAAGACATTAACTTTTTAATTTTAGTCGTATTTACTCGTTTTGCATCTCAATAGCAATAACTTCGTAGTAGTATTAGTTAAAATGATGTATTATACCATTATTTAATCTGTATTAACTGCGCATGTTTTTAAAATAGCTGGACACTTACGTTTTCATACTTTTTTTTTTAATGAAACACTCTCAAACTATGTCAAAATTATTTTGGTATCAAATTTCATGTTAAAAATTCAAGTTCTTATTTTTTTTATAAAAAAAGTATCACAGATACTTATATTATTTGATGTATTTCTAGTAGTATAGTCTATCAGGAATAAAATGACACCAAAAACGCCAAGAATATCATTAATTTGTGGCAGTTGTGTAAATGAATGTGAAGTGAAGCTAAAATAACGTATGTTTTTCTAAAAAAAATCATTTTTTGGGTATCACTTGGAATTTATTTTTTTTGATATTTTTTTCTAAGCGCTGGAGAGCTGTTCTGTGCGGGGCTCAAGGATTATCCATTCATTCTGGGACACCCTGTATATGTAAAAACTGCCAAAATTACACTTTGGCTAGTTGACTGTTGTACCGACGATATTATGTAAAAGCTGAGATTCTGTAATCAATAGAAGTAATGGAGTTATTTCGGAAGGTAGAGCAACATTGCTGATTATTCGGTACTATTACGCCCGCAGCTTCTCTCGCTTGGAATTAGACACTAGATAAAAATACAATGTGAAACCGTTGTCGACAAGGCTTATTGATTGTTTTAAAATTGAACCACCAAGACAAAACTAAACGTTCCTACTAGAAGCACCCTGAAATTTTGCCACTAGCGGTCATCCATCTACATACCGATCGCGCCCGACGTTGCTTGACTCTTTCGATCACTAATCATCGACGACGAATGAACGAGCTACCCAAAGAGTATGAACTTAAGCTTCATTTCAACACTAAACTCGAGATAGTTCCGGGTACAGCAAAGGTTTTTAGTCCTGTAATTAGTGTAACTTCCTGTTACTCCCGACATCATAGTTGCGAGGAATTGCTACATTTCATACAAAATTAACCGTTCGTACACTCTGTAATATATTTCCTCATAGCTCTTCTGTCAGTACAACGGCACGTTATCACCAAAACACAGAGGGTTTTACTGAAATGCCATTTTAATTCTCTCTTCTTGTACTCGTAATATCAAACGCTACGGAAATTGCGTCATCAAGTCGGATGTCAAGAAGCGTGTTGCCCACAAAGAGAGTCGCTGTCTATAATGGTTTGAAGATTAAAATGTCTGATTAGTGTTCTTGACTTTTGGATAATCCTTGCTGATCTCAAAAGATGAGTTGTTTTATTATAAACTAGTGGACGCCCGCAGCTTCGCTCGCGTGGATTTAGTAGACATTCACTAACTTCAAAAACGGCAAAGTTTCATACTAACTTTGCACCCCCGTTTTACCCTTAGGGGGTGAATTTACAAAAATCCTTTCTTAGTGCTCCCCTACGTTATAAAAGGAACCCCTGTGCAAAATTTCAAGTTTCTAGCCCTTATAGTTTAGGCCCTGCGTTGATATGTCAGTCAGTCAGTCAGTCAGTCACCTTCTCCTTTTATATATATGTATGTATAGATAGATTAGCTTTAGCCGCGACTCCGTTCACGTGAAATTATTTTCAGTGTAGAAATCGATAGTCAAAAATTTATTTAAAAGCGAACGATTGTTATAACTATGTGGCAATTTCACGGAAACCATGCATTTTTTTGGATATAAAGTTGCCCATGTCACTCTATGTATGCATGAAATCACATCGATCATCATTCCGCTAAGGAGGAAGAGAAGAAGGACAATCCTACAAACTTATATTATTATTAATAAGGATTGTTTTACTATAAACTGTACATTATTACGATAAATGCTTGTGTTTACTTTCCTTTTACATATCTGTAGTGCTCCGTGTCACCCTTGTCATAAAGGGTACGTTAATTGGCTCGTTACCACACCAGTGCGCAGTAAACGTCCGTTCTCGCCCGTGGCTAATACGTGACTGTTTACGTCACTCCCGTGTGCTCGAGACAACGTCATGTTTAACAGATTATATATAGATCGCATACACTACATCCCTTCCTTATTATAAATTTATTAATCGAGAACATTAAGATAGCAAACGAGCCCGCAGCACCACCCATTCATTTGTTAATTTAAATTTTTTTTTTTTTTCAAAGTTCTCAAACATTGCAATTGGAGAATTAAATATTTCAATCTTACTTACATATGAAATGCATACTTCTATATATTTTCTTTCTTATATGAGTTACCTTCTGGTACTGTATACGTAACCATAATTATTTGTCTAATTAACACCCAATGTACGCTTTCAAACGTAAGATTTAGAAAAATAAGCAAAATTTGTTTCGTGTACAACTGACGTTGGGCTTATACAGGCTGATAGCGTGTACGCAAATGGTCTCGCTTATCTTTTTCGCTCTAACATATGACTATCTATGTTATTTTTCTTTCGCATTGCCAATCTATTAAGTATTATACCAGTTGATCAGATCGTCAGTAACAGTCCAGCCAGCAACCGTCAGCAAGTCGCTTCATGTCAGACATAAACACGACACGCGCCGCGTTTGGTGCGTTGGTGGCGTATTTACCTCTTGTAATATAATGAGTACTGTTTTTTGGATTAGTCATCAACGGATATCATATACTACCTCGTATAGTCGCAACTGCAGTCAATAGGAAGTACTAGGTTTCAAGTTGTGTTTTCACAAAGCCTAAGATTGTATTCGATCTTGTAAACTGGCATGTTACACCATCCGGATGTCGATACTATACATTTAAGTATGTTTCCAAAACGTCCATACATGCATATGAGACTCCGACACCCATTGCACAGGTTAGGGTCCATGATTTTTATTTATTTATTATTTAATAAAGTATCGCTCTAAAAATCCATATGTAGATCTCGTAGATTCATGAAACAACTAGAAATAAATGAGCTAGGTACCTATCTGACGACGAGTAAGTACATTCCTTAGTACTACATCCATCCTTCAAAAAGTATTGGATACTCGGCGTGCCGTTTTCTATCACCATTACAATGGCCCTATCCCAATACATAAGTCACAAAAAGGTATTGAGTAAAGAAAAATATCAGTATAAAATAGACATTAATTGATACGGACATAGGCCTTTCCCAAAATGCAGGCCTCCAAAGCAATGCTTACGGAATGTGTATTAGACTTTGTATTGTGACAGCATAATCTAAGTGACCCATTAATTTACCTACTATGACATTTGCATACCACCCAGTGGTAAGAGTGAGGGACTACCTTTAATTGTAGCATCAAATTGTGCTACTTAAAATATGGAACGTACTTACAGCAAAGTAGCGTAGTTACCGACACATAGCATAGGTACCGACAACCTTCGACGGCTGAGCAACCATACCCTTCGTTGGCTGCGTTTGGCTTTTTATAGGCACGGTCGGGTAGTTGACCGCTTAGTGAGGGTAGATCGTGCGCCGTCCTCGGCTGCACCTTGGACTTCTTCAGGAGCATTGGTTACACCACTTTTCTTTAGTAGGTAGGCATTATCCAATCATTTGTAACCACTCGCTGTTGCAGCTGTCACCGTAGCACCGCGACCGCCTAGCGCACCTGTAACACGACGCATCAAATGCGCCCGTCCGACGATGCATCTTGTGCAGACACGGGTATTCCCATTACAAGTGCTATATCCGATCTAGGCTTACGAGTACGTACGCGGTGCCAGCATGGTATGCTCTGGCGGCGCCACGCAGCGCAAGCGTCTCCAGGCCCAGCAAAACCTCGCCCTGCGAGAAATCACAGGAGCGGGGCGCTACGTCCGGAACGCGGTGATAGCGCGCGACAGCAGACTGGACGTGTTATGTATAACCGAACCGACAATGGGCCCCATCCTCACCTAAGGGGGATAGCGCCGCTGCACGCGCGCAACCCTGAAGGCCGACCGCTACCTAGAGAGCTGTTGGACCTTCTTCCCCCCGACCATCTAGGGGGAATTCGCGACATACGGCTAGTCGCGTGCGCGACGATCGACTGGCTCCCACGCTCAACAGCGGGGAAGTCACCGACGGGGTTTACCCCTGGAGCAATTTCCCGGATAGAGGGGATCTCCCCTTATTCCGAATTCCCTCAGCGCAGGAGCGCCTACAGCGCAGCGCAAGAGGAGGAAAGGTGACAGACCTGTCTGGTATTCCCACTACGAATCCTGTGCAAAAGGGAAACAACCTGGTGACCATCATCTTTTCCATTGCTTAAATCTTAAAGCAACTGTAGCGTTGTCTCCTTCGAAATCTAGCTTTTCCGGAGCTGGCAATAAGTTTGTAATTTTCGTGGTAGGTAGATATGGGGCGACTTAGAACTGAAGTAAATCTTGGTAACTACAAGTTTACAGTATATTATTAATTCATCCCCACATCTACATACAGTCAACTAGTATCATAATGCATTTACTTCCTTATACGCAATCACGTACGATTTTCAATTTAATGTAGGTTCGCACTACCTAAACACACGATCACGTACGATTTTCAATTTAATGTAGGTTCGCACTACCTAAACACACGATCACGTACGATTTTCAATTTAATGTAGGTTCGCACTACCTAAACACACGATCACGTACGATTTTCAATTTAATGTAAGTTCGCACTACCTAAACACACGATCACGTACGATTTTCAATTTAATGTAGGTTCGCACTACCTAAACACACGATCACGTACGATTTTCAATTTAATGTAGGTTCGCACTACCTAAACACACGATCACGTACGATTTTCAATTTAGTGTAGGTTCGCACGACCTAAACACACGATCACGTACGATTTTCAATTTAATGTAGGTTCGCACGACCTAAACACACGATCACGTACGATTTTCAATTTAATGTAGGTTCGCACTACCTAAACACACGATCACGTACGATTTTCAATTTAATGTAGGTTCGCACGACCTAAACACACGATCACGTACGATTTTCAATTTAATGTAGGTTCGCACGACCTAAACACACGATCACGTACGATTTTCAATTTAATGTAGGTTCGCACGACCTAAACACACGATCACGTACGATTTTCAATTTAATGTAGGTTCGCACGACCTAAACACACGATCACGTACGATTTTCAATTTAATGTAGGTTCGCACTACCTAAACACACGATCACGTACGATTTTCAATTTAATGTAAGTTCGCACTACCTAAACACACGATCACGTACGATTTTCAATTTAATGTAGGTTCGCACTACCTAAACACACGATCACGTACGATTTTCAATTTAATGTAGGTTCGCACTACCTAAACACACGATCACGTACGATTTTCAATTTAATGTAGGTTCGCACTACCTAAACACACGATCACGTACGATTTTCAATTTAATGTAGGTTCGCACGACCTAAACACACGATCACGTACGATTTTCAATTTAATGTAGGTTCGCACTACCTAAACACACGATCACGTACGATTTTCAATTTAATGTAGGTTCGCACTACCTAAACACACGATCACGTACGATTTTCAATTTAATGTAGGTTCGCACTACCTAAACACACGATCACGTACGATTTTCAATTTAATGTAGGTTCGCACTACCTAAACACACGATCACGTACGATTTTCAATTTAATGTAGGTTCGCACTACCTAATATTAAATCCACAAATAATTTGTCATGTTTTAAAAAACAATTAAAAAATCACATTTTACTTCAGTGCTGAGTCCGTCCCTGGTCATTATTCCGTGCCGCGCTGGCTGACTCACTTATCGCTAGTACGAGTACTGAGTAAATTATATTTTATTTTTCTAACTACCGACCTTAGCTGTTGTTTACTTTTATTAACTAGGCATAAGTATAACATAAATATTAAATTATCAACTCAAAGCTCATCTTTACTTCTTTAAACTTTATGCACACAATATGTGAACGTAATGTTAATTTGTATTCTCATGCAGTGAAATGAAATTTCTTTTGAGAATAAAGTTTCTTTGACCATAATATATTCTTGCCATCTGCGAAAACTATTGATGATAGAATAAAAATTAAATAATGTACTACGACTTTGCAGACACCTCATTATTTACAAAAGTGTCGCGATACCATATTATATCCAACTACTGTAGTTACACCTTCTTACACACGATGTATGATGATGATGAATATCTGTAACCGTTTTTCTAGTATCGTTTTAAATACCTAACAGTGTAATCCATTTTTGGCCCTAGCATATTGTTTATATTGTATAACCTATTGTACTTTTATAACGCTGTTGGATTTCCTAATAAATAAATAAATAAATAAATAAATGCCACTATAACAACTTTTTTTACATTTTAAAAGTTGATATAATTTGCTCACAATAATCAAACCACATTATTCATACCTCTGTATCAGTCCTTATCGCATTAAATGATATTTTATTAAAGACCGTTTCAATACCTGTAAAATACTTCCCAAATTGTTAAATCGGAAATTCCATTCAAAACATACCTATAACGAATTTAAAATGTCCGTCTAAGGAAAATAATGCATTTATAAAATAAAGCGGTGTGGGTGGCCCCGCGAAGCGTAGTCTCAGATATATTACTTAAAAATGAATAGAATTGATGAATTGCTTCATATTAGCAACAAATGTTTGCAGTCGAATTAATTAATAGAAACATAGGATATGTAGGTACCCTTCATCTCGATGATCCCCGAAGAGTATCTGTATCCATGTTACATGTCACACATGTCCACAATAAAGATTAAAATCTTTTCGTTTTACACCCTTATGAGCAATCCTTCAGGTAGGCAATCCATTTCACACAGTACAGATTAAAATCTATACGTTTTATCCCTTTAAGAACAATCCTTCAGGTAGGTGTAAGTACCTGGTTATGAGTTTATGATACAATTTATTTATTTATGATTTTGTTATCACTGAAATAAGAGCCTATATCATCTTGTCTACTTGAAACTTATATAATAATAATGTAACTTAATATAATATGCATGTTCTCTGTGTAAGTTGTGCTTCCTTGTAAGTGATATTTTCACTCTGGCACACAACACCATTTAATGTAATTCGTATAATAATCTGTGAAATGTTGTTAGGATGCCTTAACTCTAATAAATAAATAAATACAAGAAATCAACCTATCTAGGTCAATACTTAGTACCGTTATGGCTTATTAAATTACCAACTTTAGTTGTAATTCATTAAAATTATTGATTACTAAAGTCATAGCCTCGAATAAATAATAGCATAACTAGTGTTGCCGCTGTTGTTCCGGTATAATATTACTCAAAACTTCGTCAAGCCAATATAAAACCACCACACAGTTTACGGTAAGTAGTTGTAATGTATTGGAAAACAATGGCGGTTACATACATGTTACGTACGGACAATTCGATTGGTCGCGTAGCGGTCCCACGAACAAGACATTCCGTGCCTAACATTGGACGGGTCTCTCACCACTCTAGATTTAGTTTAGTAATAAGTTAAAATGTAATTTTCTATTGAAGAAAATTAAATAGTTTATAGAACTTAACGTCTCGACCACCTAATTTCACCCTGCCGCCGATATGTAACTTACATACCTACACGATACATAATTCTAAGTGTTCACTGAGTGCGATGCGTTATAGTGATGAGTAGGACGCGAATCATACATGAGTTTGTAAGAGTAGCCTATTTTTTTTGTAATGAGCGCGCACAATGTCCCACCTCAAATGAGGCGAAGTGTATATTGTTCGTCGCGATATATTTGAAGTACTGACTAGAACAACTAGGAATTCGAACTCAATTTTATGAATAATAAAAACTGTAATAATTTGTTTACAATAATCTGCCGCGATACCTGCCTACCGCATAGCAATGCCGCGACACGATGATTAGGTAATCGGGATCCTTAAGGACAGAGGTATGTATATTTATTTTATGTTGATCCATCAGTAATTTAACAATCAATCATAAAGTAATAAACATCCAATGCATAAAGTTCTTAGACCATCCAATTTTATTTATGTACCTACATACTTATTCAACTTTCCTCTCTCCGTATTTCGAAAAAATATTTTTAATATTTTTAATTTACCACTAACCTTTTATTCTCGTCGCCATATGTAGTGCTCCGTGTCACCCTTGTCATAAAGGGTACGTTAATTGGCTCGTTACCACACCAGTGCGCAGTAAACGTCCGTTCTCGCCCGTGGCTAATACGTGACTGTTTACGTCACTCCCGTGTGCTCGAGACAACGTCATGTTTAACAGATTATATATAGATCGCATACACTACAATATCCATTCCAGAAATTAAATACTCAGCCAATGCACGACGATAATTTTAAAAGCTTTTATTTAACTTCACTCGTATGTATCTTGCAATCAATATTTCACCCACTTCCACTGAAGCTATCGAGCTGAAATTAATTGATACACATATTTGGTTCCGATGACAATGCACGAAAATAAAAAACAAGTTATAACATGCTTTTTTTTTAAATCTTTTTTTAATAATTCAATTTGTCAGGCCATTACGCCGCAGTCAATAAAAGCAGGAATCCCGAACTAAACTCAACAATTTTTGCCTACCTTTTGTGCATTAAGCAACTTTCAGTATCTCATAAGAGAAATCGTTAATCGCGTGTCTACCCTTTTGCGGCGCAAACCGATAAAACATGTCACATTCAGCAAGAAATCGGTTACGTGCAAATTCTAGTTTCACGAGGAAATCGTGTGTCTTCCCACCCTTCTGTGACGTCAGCGAAAATCCCTCCCCTCCCCTCCCCGTCCCGAAATACCTTAAAATAATAAGGAATAGTTTCCTACAACGGCGCTTTTTTGCATTATTCATGGAGTGAGATTACTCCGTGAGAATCTACCGTGTACGCTTTGATTATGAATTTGAAAATGTGATTAGACTTTAACCAGTTTTCGCGTTCAGATTCTGCATAGCGATTCCTGTTCGGTTTTTATGGTAATAATATTGGAAAAGAGTCGTTCAGAGATATCAATGATATTATTATGTTCGCCGACCTTTTTTTTATTACTTTTTTATGGACACAAGAAGCAGCACCACCAATCCACTGCTGCCCATGACAACTGTGACTGACTTTGAACAAGACTCAAATAGAGACTGGGATGGTCAGTCCAGTTAGCTGAGAGAGTTATTTAGATCATTGGTTGGTCAGTTTTTTAGTGGGTGTGAGGACAGGGGACTATTAGTGATAGGTAATCCGGCTTGTTGTTGTTTGTGATAGTCCAGTTAGTAATTATTAGTAAGAGTCTCGTTCCAAGTCAGTCACAGATGTGTTGCTACACTTGAGGACTAAGATGGTCGCCTCTAAACAAATGTAACCGAAAACCACACCCCACCGGACCACAATTGTTTTGGTACAAACGGTTGAAAGTAGGATAGGATAGAATAGTAGGTACTAGGTACCGTGGCGGGCGGTAAGTCCTGCCCAGGTTGAACTCTATATGGAACTAAATAGGTTCAAGTTGATTGCGATGAATAATTACTTGTTCTAATTACATTCAAAGGAGTCCATAATTTATTTGAATTTCAATTAAATTCAAGCGATAGTAACATTTCAGAAGAATTTTTTCATTCAGTTCCATGACTGAAGCAGAGAATTCTACAATATTATTATATATTACTGTCTGTACGTCGGGTTCAAGGGGTGGGTTATTGGAATCGACGAACACGAGTGTAAGTGGTTCAATAACGTGGGCGAATCTTCGTCGAAGGCTTGGTAATAAAAAATATTGACATTTTATTACCGGTTTCAATATGTCAGCAATACAATTAAATTTCAAGCAAAATAATATACAATTTGCGAGGAACGTCGTGAGTTAGGGTAAGGGTCGACTCACACTGGCGCAGAGTCGAAGCGACGCGACGCGTCATGTTTTTCCGCCTACAGCATATTCAGCTCTATTGCTCTATTTTTAAAACACAGCTCGACTCCAGCCCGCTCGACACCAGTCGCGCGTCGACGCGCGCCACCATATTTACACAGCAGAAATTTGTACTTAAATAATAGTAATAAAATATATAATAATAATAAAATAGAGCTGAATATGCTGTAGGCGGAAAAACATGACGCGACGCGTCGCTTTTACTCTGCGCCAATGTGAGTCGACCCTAATTCTTATACATGGAACGATGCCACCTTTAAATATCTCTTAGAGGCTATATTGCGCATCGATTTGCTATGCTATAAAGGCTATATTACAAGTAGAAATCTAGAGATGACGTGGCAACATTAAACACAAGTTACGCTTGAACTATAGGCATAATGTAGCTACACATATATTTCATTGCTAATTAAACTAGTCGTGCACAAGACAAATATTTTTTTACAGGCCCGTTGGCGCAATCGGCAGTGGCCCTTTCTGTTGCACCAGGGGTCGTGGGTTCGTATCCTACTCAGGACAAATACTTGTTTTTTCTGTGTCTGTATGTTAACATTAATAGACTGGGCCGTTTGTCAGAATGTCCATGATATAAAAAAAATCGTCAATTTCGCTGAAAGGTTGACGTAGCCAATGCCATGATTAATCTAATTTTCCCATCGCGTTGATTTGTTTAATCAAAGATTGCTAGCGATATTTGCTATAAAGTACACTATTTATTTTTTAACTAGTGCACTTGCGTGCTTAGCTCGCGTGGAATTAGACAAGTTTAGTTTCCTCCCCAAAAACATCTGCAACAGCAATTCAATTAAAAAATATTTAAAAAAATCAGACTGACAGACACAGGCAATAGGTACATTTGAAAAACTTATTTTCGGAATCTGTATCGATTACTTAACATCCCTTGATGGTTTTTTTTTCATGATTTATTCAATGTACCTACAGACGCGGCAATTATTAGTAAGACGCCGTTCGTGAGAAGTCTCCAGAGTAAACTGGGCAAATTGCTGGGGCCATTATTATCACGCAAATATTAGTGTCACTCTGAACACGTTTTTCTAGTCTTCCAGTTTCCACCGCGACCACGGGACACAATGATAGTTATGAGTATGAGTATGTATGTGTATATGCCTACAAACGCGGCGGAGAATTTACCAGAGCACACGGATTGTGTGAGTGCGATACGAGTATTGTTGACGAGGATAGTATAGAATCTGTTTACATGCTGGGTGATTTTAATGCCAACATTTACGGATTATTTTATTACGAACTCTTAAATTTCTGTACTGAGGAGTCGTGGTCTTGTATTGACGTGGATATATTGAGTGCAGATTCTGGTACTTACACGTATATTAGTGAGGTGTATGGGTCCTGTAGCTAGTTAGATCATTGTGTAGTCACTCAGTCAGCTAAACGTAATTCTTGCGAAGTACAATGACGGAAGTTGTGGTCTGAAACTGAAGCGACAGTGTTGCCACTCATATCGAGACCAGTTCGATGCGCGAACAACTCGTGTTCGCCCGAACATATCGCGTTTCGTCGAACTACTAGTTCACATTTATCGCGATAACGCGAACATTCGCCGAACCCCGATAATGTGGCTCCGGCATAGTGAACACTCAAGGCGACTGATGCAAAGACGTCATAAGTCTCGTCTGGTGCTGATGAACTTTGCCTTTCGTTTAATCAAATCAAGTAATTTCGGTCGGGAGTATTATCTCGTTAGACAATCTACATCGGGATTGCGTTTACTCAAGCCAGCACTTACTTACTCTTTGAGGAAAATCACTGGATGTTTATCAATCAAACAAACCTAGGAAGCGGTCAGTGATCCTGGCTGCCTTGCTGTGGTCCCGAGTTCAAACGCCGGCTTCAAATCACATAATGTTTTTTAAAAGCTTTTATTTAACTTCACTCGTATGTAAGCATGTCCTGGAATCTTGCAATCAATATTTCACCCACTTCCACTGAAGCTATCGAGCTGAAATTTGGCACACATATTTGGTTCCGATGACAATGCATGAAAATAAAAAATCGTTTTAAAAAGCTTTTAAAAAAAAAAAAAATTTAACTGTATATTATTTTATAGTACCTACCTATAGTTAAATTTCTTATCATGGAAGATCATCATCATCACAACCCTATCATTCTCTCACTAATGGGCACGAGTCTCCTCTCAGAATGGGAGGGATCAGGCCTTAGCCCACCACGATGGCCAAGTGCGGATTGGCAGACTTCACATGCCTTCGAAAACATCATGCAGAACTCTTAGGCATTCAGGTTTCCTCACGATGTGTCCTTCGCCGTTATAGCAAGTGACATTGTAATTTCTTAAATCGCACATAACTTAGAAAAGTCATCGGTGCGTGCCGTTGGGGTTTGAACCCGGACCGCTCGAGTGAGAGGCGAGTTCGATAGCTACTGGGCTGTCACCGCATTGGAAGATATTAAGAATCAAACTTTCTATGGAAATAAACCATGTTTTTTAATAAGAAACATAATTTGGATTATAATTGTATAATTTTTGATTAAGCGTAAGTCGTCACTAAACACGCTCCGTCCGTTATTGCGTCTAGCAGTGGGTTGTTACTAAGTACTAACACTACAATACAAAATCAATTATGTAATCCGCATTAGCTGTGAGTTCATAGCTTCCGAAATGGATGCTATCTCAGAGAAAGCTGAGAGCTCTCTTAGTAGAATCAATACTTAATAACTTTCCAAACTAGATCAAATACCTAGGTACATATACCTACTAACCTAAATCTCTATACCTACTAACGAACTGACCAACTAATGTTCTAATTAACTTTCTCAACTAATTGGACTAACCATCCCAGTCCCTAATTGAGTCTTGTTCAAAGTCAGTCACAGTTGTCATGGGCGGCAGCGGATATGTGGTGCTGCAAGCTCTATTGCTATCTCGTATCCAAAAATACTGCATAGATGTTGTATGTTATACATTTCTGAATTAGGTTGCGTTTGAATGATTTAGACAGAATGCTTATACAAATTAAAATTGTTTTTCTATTAGATACACTGGTCCTATGAACGTATGAAAGATGCATACCGCATTTGAATTATGATTGGCGTTATAATCAAAAACAAACGTTTCGTAATAAATCATACTTTGTCTATAATATAAAAGAACAAACACAGGTCAAGTGTGAATCGGTCTAGCAAACTAGGGTTCCCATCGATTATTTGTAACTTTAATTATAAATTAAATAAAAGCTTTTAATGACATGCAAAAAAAATGTGTTGTGATAGCGCTCACAGACACATGTATACTGTTAAAATTTTAGGTTTTCACTTATTTCTTTTCAAGATAGAACCCTGTGACAGACAGATAGATAGCGGAGGCATACTAACAGGGTTCCGTTTGTCACTGTTCGGGTACGAAAACCTTAAAAAGACGGATCAACTATGAATAAAATGATTCAAAATATTGAATCAAAATATCTAAAGAAGAATGTCAAGTAAAATTGAATTAGCTGCATTGATGTTATTTATTTATTACCATTATTAAATACGCTTAAAGTACTACTACGTACGATTTATGAAAATATAATAACATTATGTATTGAATTCAAAATACAAAATCAAAAAGAAATTACTGAGACAAAAAAAATATCTTGGCAAAAATAGCACCTGGGTAATAAACAAAAGTATACAGACCCAAATTACATAACATCAAGAGATAGCCCTACAAAAAGTTCTACGAACACCATTTGCTCTAAAAACGTTCATGAGCACATCGGTTTATGTTCCGAAAAAAACTTATAGCCGAGCAATTACACGTGAAATCATATAGGATCGTCTCTCCCTATATTGTACGTCATTCCGGCAAGAGGTGCGTTTATGGCTAACACCTAAAACGTTCTGAAGGGTACGGTTGAGGCAGTAAAGGAGATATGTACTTGTCTCAGTAAGGGTTGTAATAAATGACGGATCTAACCTTTTAAGGGTTTTTGAGGTCAGCGCAGAACTGTATCTATATATTGTAAGTGACTAATTAAATACGAGCTTAACCCCGAATACATTGTTAGGTAGGAGAAACTTTGTAGCAATTGCGTTGCGTTTGGAAAGTTGTTTTTGCTGATTTTCAACGGTGCCCTTGCTGCAAACCATAGACGTCCCACTACTGGGCACAGGTCTCCCCCACAAACAAATCTGCGGGAGATCTAGAGCATACTCCACCACGCTGCTCCAACGCGGATTGGTTGAGGGGTTAGTGGCCAACCCAGTGTCGAATGTTCTCTGGCCACCCGAATGTATTCGACAAGGATTAAGGCATGTTTTTACCATTGAAAACAACCGGGACCGACGGCTCAACGTGCCCTCCAAAGCACGGGAGAGCCCATGAAATTTTGCCACGAGCGGTCACCTGGTTGTAGTTGCGGATGCGCAAACCGACCGCACCCGTCGTTGCCATACTCCGTCGATCACATTGAATGGACGCTAATCGATGATTTTTTTCAGCCCTCAAGGCTAGTAGTATAAATAGTAAGTACGGGACTCTTACTAACAGTAACTAATTGGACTATACTCTCTTTGTCTTCAATCCACTTTTTCGGAGCCGCGATTTAAAGACATTTTCCCCATCGGTTATTAGTCTTCACATGTCGTGTTCCGCCCATTAGGATCTTTGTCTACAAACTTTGTTCGTCTACTATTTGGCCATTTCTGATGTAGTTGCTTGGCGAAATATGCCATGTCATGTGCATCAAACACTTTGTACACAATGCAAATTTCGTCATTGTCACTTACGAGTATGCTTCGCCAGAAATATTTGTGCTTTCACACGAACAGGACTTATCCATTTGAGGTTTAGGTCTCTCGTTCATCGTCAACATTAGATCGAGGGTCTGGCAATAAAGTTTGAAGTTAATCGCGGGCGAACGGAGGATTGCGAGTCTGTGACCTTCAGACGTTTTAATTTGGCACCCTTGGATGAAAGTACGTGCTTTGCGATTTTATTGTTCTGCTAACTAGATGATTGATGGGTAGAATTTGTATGCGATGTGACCTGTAGTGTATGCGATCTATATATAATCTGTTAAACATGACGTTGTCTCGAGCACACGGGAGTGACGTAAACAGTCACGTACTAGCCACGGGCGAGAACGGACGTTTGCTGACGCACTGGTGTGGTAACGAGCCAATTAACGTACCCTTTATGACAAGGGTGACACGGAGCACTACATATGGCGACGAGAATAAAAGGTTAGTGGTAAATTAAAAATATTAAAAATATTTTTTCGAAGTACGAAGAGAGGAAGGTTGAATAAGTATGTAGGTACATAAATAAAATTGGATGGTCTAAGAACTTTATGCATTGGATGTTTATTACGTTATGATTGATTGTTAAATTACTGATGGATCAACATAAAATAAATATACATACCTCTGTCCATAAGGATCCCGATTACCTAATCATCGTGTCGCGGCATTGCTATGCGGTAGGCAGGTATCGCGGCAGATTATTGTAAACAATTTATTACAGTTTTTATTATTCATAAAATTGAGTTCGAATTCCTAGTTGTTCTAGTCAGTACTTCAAATGTATCGCGACGAACAATATACACTTCGCCTCATTTGAGGTGGGACATTGTGCGCGCTCATTACAAAAAAAAAAAATAGGCTACTCTTACAAACTCATGTATGATTCGCGTCCTACTCTTCACTATAACGCATCGCACTCAGTGAACACTTAGAATTATGTATCGTGTAGGTATGTAAGTTACATATCGGCGGCAGGGTGAAATTAGGTGGTCGAGACGTTAAGTTCTATAAACTATTTAATTTTCTTCAATAGAAAATTACATTTTAACTTATTACTAAACTAAATCTAGAGTGGTGAGAGACCCGT
Organism: Carterocephalus palaemon; assembly: GCA_944567765.1. Lineage (NCBI taxonomy): Eukaryota > Metazoa > Arthropoda > Insecta > Lepidoptera > Hesperiidae > Carterocephalus > Carterocephalus palaemon. The sequence goes on along the minus strand of OX155655.1, from coordinate 1,426,791 downwards.
CCAATGTTAGGCACGGAATGTCTTGTTCGTGGGACCGCTACGCGACCAATCGAATTGTCCGTACGTAACATGTATGTAACCGCCATTGTTTTCCAATACATTACAACTACTTACCGTAAACTGTGTGGTGGTTTTATATTGGCTTGACGAAGTTTTGAGTAATATTATACCGGAACAACAGCGGCAACACTAGTTATGCTATTATTTATTCGAGGCTATGACTTTAGTAATCAATAATTTTAATGAATTACAACTAAAGCTGGTAATTTAATAAGCCATACCTAACGGTACTAAGTATTGACCTAGATAGGTTGATTTCTTGTATTTATTTATTTATTAGAGTTAAGGCATCCCAACAACATTTCAAAGATTATTATACGAATTACATTAAATGGTGTTGTGTGCCAGAGTGAAAATGTCACTTACAAGGAAGCACAACTTACACAGAGAACATGCATATTATATTATAAAAATAAAAAATAAAATAGCCCTTTATTTCCATGAAAAATAATACAAGCACAATAATTACAATTTTCGTTACACAAATTTCACAAATACTTTTAATTTCAAAAATAAAATTTTATTTATATTTACCTAGTTATAATAAAAATTTAAATTTCACAAATACCTATGAATTTCAAAAAGAGTAGGTAGGCTCTTTGTTGTATTACCTGTGTTGTATTTCATTCCAATACATAATAAAAAATACGCTTTATAAATAGATTGAATTTACAGCATTTTTTATGTAAGTTACTACAAAAAACTCGTTGCCTTTGGCCAAGGCATATTATATTAAGTTATATTATTATTATATAAGTTTCAAGTAGACAAGATGATATAGGCTCTTATTTCAGTGATAACAAAATCATAAATAAATAAATTGTATCATAAACTCATAACCAGGTACTTACACCTACCTGAAGGATTGTTCTTAAAGGGATAAAACGTATAGATTTTAATCTGTACTGTGTGAAATGGATTGCCTACCTGAAGAATTGCTCATATGGGTGTAAAACGAAAAGATTTTAATCTGTATTGTGGACATGTGTGACATGTAACATGGATACAGATACTCTTCGGGGATCATCGAGATGAAGGGTACCTACATATCCTATGTTTCTATTAATTAATTCGACTGCAAACATTTGTTGCTAATATGAAGCAATTCATCAATTCTATTCATCCTTTAAGTAATATATCTGAGACTACGCTGCGCGGGGCCACCCACACCGCTTTATTTTATAAATGCATTATTTTCCTTAGACGGACATTTTAAATTCGTTATTGGTATGTTTTGAATGGAATTTCCGATTTTAACTATTTGTATTTTACAGGTATTGAAACGGTCTTTAATAAAATATCATTTAATGCGATAAGGACTGATACAGAGGTATGAATAATGTGGTTTGATTATATTGAGCAAATTATATCAACTTTTAAAATGTAAAAAAGTTGTTATAGTGGCATAACTACAGTAGTTGGATATATGGTATCGCGACACTTTTGTAAATAATGAGGTGTCTGCAAAGTCGTAGTACATTATTTAATTTTTATTCTATCATCAATAGTTTTCGCAGATAGCAAGAATATGTTAGGTAGTACGAACCTATAAATCGTGCGTGATCGTGTGTTAGGTAGTACGAACCTACATGAATTGTGAATCGTGCGTGATCGTGTGTAACTGGTAGTACGAACCTACATGAAATTGTAAATCGTGCGTGATCGTGTGTTAGGTAGTACGAACCTATAAATCGTGCGTGATCGTGTGTAACTGGTAGTACGAACCTACATGAAATTGTGAATCGTGCGTGATCGTGTGTAACTGGTAGTACGAACCTACATGAAATTGTAAATCGTGCGTGATCGTGTGTAACTGGTAGTACGAACCTACATGAAATTGTGAATCGTGCGTGATCGTGTGTAACTGGTAGTACGAACCTACATGAAATTGTAAATCGTGCGTGATCGTGTGTTAGGTAGTACGAACCTATAAATCGTGCGTGATCGTGTGTAACTGGTAGTACGAACCTACATGAAATTGTGAATCGTGCGTGATCGTGTGTAACTGGTAGTACGAACCTACATGAAATTGTGAATCGTGCGTGATCGTATGTAACTGGTAGTACGAACCTACATGAAATTGTAAATCGTGCGTGATCGTGTGTTTAGGTAGTGCGAACCTACATGAAATTGAAAATCGTACGTGATCGTGTGTTTAGGTAGTGCGAACCTACATGAAATTGAAAATCGTACGTGATCGTGTGTTTAGGTAGTGCGAACCTACATGAAATTGAAAATCGTACGTGATCGTGTGTTTAGGTAGTGCGAACCTACATGAAATTGAAAATCGTACGTGATCGTGTGTTTAGGTAGTGCGAACCTACATGAAATTGAAAATCGTACGTGATCGTGTGTTCAGGTAGTGCGAACCTACATGAAATTGTAAATCGTATGTGATCATGTGTTTAGGTAGTGCGAACCTACATGAAATTGTAAATCGTACGTGATTGCGTATCAGGCAGTAAATGCATTATGATACTAGTTGACTGTATGTAGATGTGGGGATGAATTAATAATATACTGTAAACTTGTAGTTACCAAGATTTACTTCAGTTCTAGGTCGCCCCATATCTACCTACCACGAAAATTACAAACTTATTGCCAGCTCCGGAAAAGCTGAATTTCGAAGGAGACAACGCTACAGTTGCTTTAAGATTTAAGCAATGGAAAAGATGATGGTCACCAGGTTATTTCCCTTTTGCACAGGATTCGTAGTGGGAATACCAGACAGGTCTGTCACCTTTCCTCCTCTTGCGCGGCGCTGTAGGCACTCCTGCGCTGAGGGAATTCGGAATAAGGGGAGATCCCCTCTATCCGGGAAATTGCTCCAGGGGTAAACCCCGTTGGTGACTTCCCCGCTGTTGAGCGTGAGAGCCAGTCGTACGTCGCGCACGCGACTAGCCGTATGTCGCGAATTCCCCCTAGATGGTCGGAGGGAAGAAGGTCCAACAGCTCTCTATGTAGCGGTCGGCCTTCAGGGTTGCGCGCGTGCAGCGGCGCTGTCCCTCTTAGGTGAGGATGTGGCCCATTGTCGGCGCGGTTATACATAACACGTCCAGCCTGCTGTCGCGCGCTATCACCGCGTTCCGGACGTAGCGCCCCGCTCCTGTGATTTCTCGCAGGGCGAGGCTGGGCCTGGAGACGCTTGCGCTGCGTGGCGCCGCCAGAGCATACCATGCTGGCGCCGCGTACGTACTCTTAAGCCTAGATCGGATATAGCACTTGTAATGGGAATACCCGTGTCTGCACAAGATGCATCGTCGGACGGGCGCATTTGATGCGTCGTGTTACAGGTGCGCTAGGCGGTCGCGGTGCTACGGTGACAGCTGCAACAGCCAGTGGTTACAAATGATTGGATAATGCCTACCTACTAAAGAAAAGTTACATCCTGAAAAAGTCCAAGGTGCAGCCGAGGACGGTGCACGATCGACCCTCACTAAGCGGTCAACTACCCGACCGTGCCTATAAAAAAAGCCAAACGCGGCCAACGAAGGGTATGGTTGCTCAGCCGTCGAAGGGTAAGGTTGTCGGTACCTATGCTATGTGTCGGAAACTACGCTGCTTTGCTGTAAGTACGTTCCATATTTTAAGTAGCACAATTTGATGCTACAATTAAAGGTAGTCCCTCACTCTTACCACTTTGTGGTATGCAAATGTCATAGTAGGTAAATTAATGGGTAACTTAGATTATGCTGTCAAAAAAAAAAAAAAAAAATCAACAAGTTTTGTATAGGTTCGGATATCTTATTATAAATTCTAATACACATTCCGTAGGCATTGCTTTGGAGGCCTGCATTTTGGGAAAGGCCTATGTCCGTATCAATTAATGTCTATTTTATACTGATATTTTTCTTTACTCAATACCTTTTTGTGACTTATGTATTGGGATAGGGCCATTGTAATGGTGATAGAAAACGGCACGCCGAGTATCCAACACTTTTGAAGGATGGATGTAGTAGTAATGTAAGGAATGTACTTACTCGTCGTGAGATAGGTACCTAGCTCATTTATTTCTAGTTGTTTCATAAATCTACGAGATCTACATATGGATTTTTAGAGCGATACTTTATTAAATAAAAAATAAATAAAAATCATGGACCCTAAACTGGGTACTGACCTGTGCTATGGGTGTCGGAGTCTCATATGCATGTATGGACATTTTAAAAACATGCTTGAATATATAGTATCGACATCCGGATGGTGTAACATGCCAGTTTACAAGATCGAATACAATCTTAGGCTTTGTGAAAACACAACTAGAAACCTAGTACTTCCTACTGACTGCAATTGCGACTATATAGTATATGATATCCGATGACTAATCCAAAAAACAATACTCATTATATTACAAATACGCCACCAACGCATCAAACGCGGCGCGTGTCGTGTTTATGTCTGACATGAAGCGACTTGCTGACGGTTGCTGGCTGGACTGTTACTAACGATCTGATCAACTGGTGTCCTTCATAGGTTTATAATACTTAATAGATTGGCAATGCGAAAGAAAAATAACATAGATACTCATATTATGTTAGAGCGAAAAAGATGGGCGAGACCATTGCGTACACGCTATCAGCCGGTATAAGCCCAACGTCAGTTGTAAACGAAACAAATTTTATTACTGAACGATTCGTGAGTGTCTATATTCATGGTTGAAGTTACCGGCTTACTCACGTGTGGTTTGAGTCGAGAATGGTCCGACTGGTTTCGGTCTCTTGTGATGATCATCTTCAGGAGTGAACGTGCTCGCGGCGGGCACGGCGTTCACAAACAAATTTTGCTTATTTTTCTAAATCTTGCGTTTGAAAGCGTACATTTGGTGTTAATTAGACAAATAATTATGGTTACGTATACAGTACCAGAAGGTAACTCATCTTAGAATGAAAATACATAGAAGTATGCATTTCATATGTAAGTGAGATTGAAATATTTAATTCTCCAATTGCAATGTTGGTGAACTTTGAAAAAAATAAAAAAGTAAAAAAAAAAAAAAAATTAATTTAATTAACAAATGGATGGGTGGTGCTGCGAGCTCGTTTGCTATCTTAATGTGGACTATGTTCTCGATTATTAAATTTATAATAAGGAAGGGATGTAGTGTATGCGATCTATATATAATCTGTTAAACATGACGTTGTCTCGAGCACACGGGAGTGACGTAAACAGTCACGTACTAGCCACGGGCGAGAACGGACGTTTGCTGACGCACTGGTGTGGTAACGAGCCAATTAACGTACCCTTTATGACAAGGGTGACACGGAGCACTACATGACCGAAGATACTATCGTCATTTTATTCTCCTCAAGCGCTTCTATCAAAATTCTTATTCATAAATAAAGCGCTTCTATCTAAATTCGTGAGCAATGTAACAGTTAAATATGTACTGTTATTGATTGTATTCAAATCAAATACCAACTAACTTTAAACTGTACGTTGGAAAACAGTTACGTTAATTCTGGTTCTAATTGTACGAGATTTAAAGGTTTTTTGGAATCCACAGAAACTCTGTTCTAATTTCTCTGGTGCAATCTTTCATTATAACAAGATGGCAATACTGTAATGTGCGTTTGACAGAAACTGACAAGATTTGCATAAGGGAATGATAGAATCTGTCTGTCTTGAGGTGGTGCCCAAGAAGGTGCGCCATCTAGCAGGAAGTCTCCCCACTCGGCGTTTGCCTGTAACGCCGTCAACTTTACAGCCGAATAGTAAGTTCTTTGGACCTATTAGAGGTTAATAGGACATTTTACCACATTCTTTTTTCAAATAATCTTAGTCATAAAAATAAATTTTGAACAAACCGACCGCGCTTGCTTAACTCTTTCGATCACATTGAATCGCGAGCCATTGGGCTATGGACGCTAAACGCGAGCCATTGGGCTATGGATGCTACTAATTTATATACCTCACTAAAACGGCGACCGAGATAAGCCTAAGTGCCGGCCTTTCGCACAGCAATCACGGTTCCCTGGGGCCTGGTTACGTAAGATCAAACTCATCTTTGATGGACATTCCCCCGGCGATCACCGCAAAATTCTTATTCATAAAGTATTCGCAAGCGGGTTGACCGGCTGAATATCCTACGAATTTGGAATGGTATCATCCGATAGTCATATTTTGTTCCACACGGGACTTTTGTTCTTTTGCGGGTAACGTGATGTGCTCGCGTAAATGACAGGATCTCTCGGTAATAAATTCAGGTGTTTATTGAAATTTTTGCATTGAGTAAAACGTTTTATTGTGATGATATTTCGATGCAATTTATCAGTTGAGCCTACTGAGTACTGACTGCTTTACGAATGGATGTAATTCACTTATATTACGTCGGATCTTTTCAAAATGTATTAAATTCTCGGTCCATATTGTGTTATCAATCAATCAGGGTGTATAAATAATTGCTTAAGTCTGTATAATATAAATATTTACCTTTCCATTCTTGGCAATAACAATCCATCGATCAAACACTGCTGTATATATATGTTTTTTAGACACTTTCAACAATTATCGTCATATTTCAAACAATTTACCCAAAACCTAAACAAATTATATCGCTAAACCTTCCTCATAAATCATTCTGTATCTTAGTGAAATCCGAATGAAAATCAATTGAGTAGTTTTTGAGTTGAACGCGTACAGGCAGACAGATAGACATGGTGCACTTTGTTTTATAGCATAATTGATGATACATTCATGTCCAACCAACACCACAACTCAGCCATAGGTCTCCATAGTGCACCATGCTAACCAAGCCCAGACTTCAAAATACTTAGAGTAACATTAAAACTCTCGACCATGCAGATTTACTCACTATTACCTTCATTGTTACAGTAGGGCACTGGAATTGAACCCGGATCCTTTCGCGTGATTGGCCGAATTTAATCCTGAGCTGAGCATTTTGAACCAAAAGAGTTTTAGGGGAGTCAGCAGTGCATTAAACGTTTAAATCCTGCTTCAAATGCCTCGCCTACAGATCCTCAAGGTACGATTTCCGAGAACATTAACTGGAATGGGAGCAATGATCGTGTACTAAACACACGTCCTTAGAGACGATCACACTTAGAGCCTGTGAGAACAATACTGTTTTTCTCTATTTTCAGTGTAATAAAGAAGAAATCCCTCCTATTCTGAGAGGAGACCGAGGGAAGGAAAGGGTTGTAGTGGTACACGAACAATACTCGGGAACTAACATGCACAGTAACGAACACTGTATCACTACACTAACTTCTCACAACAGTACCTACTTATTTACTTACTGCAGCTGAGTGACCCCAAAGTTGATTTAGGCCTCCTTCGGGCGGGCGCTGCAGGTCTTCAAAGTCAAAAGTCGCAACACATGAGTTTTTGATCGTAGATATACATTCAGGCGCAACCCAATCGTTGCAATCCAAAATATAGCATAGAACAGTGATTTTAAAATTCCAAACAAATTTGAGTTTAAATATTGGCTCGCGATGTTTCTAGAAATTTTCACATTTGAATTAAGAACGCAACATTCCACAGATTAGGTTAAGCACGGAGAGATTTCCACAGGTACCTAATTTGGTACCGATGCTTCGCTGATGACACATTCAGGTCGAAGGATTCGACGAATTGTTGCCGAGCCATCTAGCGGAAACTTCAACTTAATTTACTGAGAACACAACTTAAAATTGATGTCTTATTTTAATTTAACAGTGTTCATTTGTCGTACTCCAAAGCATTTCGAATTCATTACACAGAAGGGAGGCAATGTCACGCTATGTCCTTAATATTTGCATAAAATAATAATTAGACAGCACTTCACAACTTCTTTAGTTTCAGTAGGTATTTTCTACTCTATTAAATTTTATTATTTTAAAAGTTTGACCGGATAATCGTACAAATATTTCAGGCATAAAAATTTTTTTTTGTTTGTTTTAGGTACTTACCATGATATTGGTGTAAAGGTCGCAAACGCGACTGCTAAGGAGGTCCTGGGTACGATTATCAGGTCCAGCAAAGTATTATTAAGTAGGTAAGTAGTTTTAAGTCAAAATTCCGAGTAGTAGCTCGGAGTATAGATTTGTGCCCGGTGTATGACAAATGGCTGACCTATTACATGGGCCCTAAACATAACTGATGAAAAGTGGGTGCAGAGGTGTGCTACCACTTTACTATACCGTTCAGGAAAATAAAGGCGTGATGGTATGTTTAGCTATGTTTTATGTGTTGTGTAATAATATGATAAAGTATAATTTATAATATATAATTTATAAATTTTTCGCATAAATAAATTAAGTGATTCAGCTAGTAGATTTACCTACATCCATCCTTTCATCTATCAGCCTTTCAAGATCCACTGCTGGTCTTTCTCTATCGACACCACTGCCTGAGATCCTGTGTTACCTATTATTAATTTATTTATTTCTTTATTGTAAAAAAACTTTAATGTCAGATGCGGCCATTATTATTATTTATAGGACGGGGGTGTGGACAGTTATGCCCACAAGCCACTGCGACCTAAAGAGATCTATTGTAGATGCGTCCATGCGAGAATGTCAATGATATTTATTTTTAAAATAATTTACTGGCATGATTCAAATAATGAGCTCTTAAAAAAAATACAAACAAAATCAACAGACTGCCCTAGATTTACAAAAGTACATTCTGACTTACTTATACACTTGACTATCTTTCTCTCAAGGAAATTATTCAAGCAATCATCTTAGAAATATCAATCAACTTGAACAAATGGAAATCAATACGAGATTGCTTCTAAAAGGCCTTAGGATATCCTTTTTAAGTGATTGCCATTTGAAACACTTTTGGGCGAGAGTACTTTTGAATGGTTTAAGGTTCCGGGGCCGCTTGTGAAATATAGAGAACAAACCGTATTAATCCGATGGTCTGAAACACCTTTGAATGAGTTCTTAATCATAATTTAAAGTTACATTTCTAAAGAGGCGATCATCTTAGTCCTAAATAGTAGCAACGCTTCAGTGACTGACTGGGAACGAGACTTACTAACAATTACTAACTGGATTGTTACTAACACTAACTAACAGGACTAAAACTTAACACTTAGTCCCTGCACTGAGGACTGGGGCTATCGACTAACGAAATGACCAACTAATCTAAACTATTATTATAAAGAGGAAAAATTGTGTTTTTGTATGTATGTAAAAAATTTTCTGAATGTTTTCACACAAAAACTACTGGACCGATTTCAAAAATTCTTTCACCATTAGAAAGCTGCATCTTCACTAAGTGACATAGGCTCTATAAAATTTTCAAAAAAATAAGGATCACTAATGAAAATAGAATAATGTAATGTTCTTATATTATTAACTGTTTCTGCCAACTGGACTAACCAATATCCTAGCCCCTTTTAGTCTAGTTCAAAGTCAGTAACAGTTGTCTTGGGCGGCAGCGGATGGGTGGTGCTGCAAGCTAGTTAGCTATTATACATCCATAAAAAAAATTTGTGAAGCAATTTAGTGAATGCTTGTATTTGGATCAGTGGTGTGTCAATTTGAACAGCGGTGACAGCCCAGAGGATATCGAACTCGCCTCTCACTCGAGCGGTCCGGGTTCAAACCCAAGGGGCACGCACCAATGACTTTTCTAAGTTATGTGCGATTTGAGAAATTTAATGAGAATACTGTAATGGTTGGAGAGAACATCGTGAGGAAACCTGCATGCCTGCGAATTCTCCATAACGTTCTCGAAGACATGTGAAGTCTGCCAATCAATCCGCACTTGGCCAGCGTGGTGGACTAAGGCCTAACCCCTCCCATTACGAGAGGAGACCCGTGCCGAACAGTGGGACAAAGAAAAGGTTGTGGTGTTATTACTCCGGGTAACGGAAGGAAATATACATGGTTGGCAGAACACTTTAGAAATAAAATGTCACCACCTATTCTGTCTGCATTTAAGCACACTGATTTAATAGTTGTAATAATATTTAGATAATAACTAATAGATAATAACTAAATTTGCTAAAATTATCACATGTAACAAGTTTTAATACTGACATAAAACAATATGGCTGACGTGTTTGTGAGAAAACATATAAAGTATACTTAAAGTATACAAAATGTAAAATATTAACATAAAAGGTTCTTGGCGTGATCCATGCATGACTCAAAATAAATAAATAAATGAACGAGATATATTCCCAGTCACGTGGATGCTTGGCTTAGTCCCCCTTATTTCATTTATCTTAATAATAATCTCCTCCGTTATAAATCTTCTAAAGCGATTTCTTTTTTCTCTCTATATTCGCATTGTTCGGAATTCATCGTCGCTCTTTGTCTTATTTGGGAATATTGTACTAGAAAATGGCGTTTCTGAGTTACGACTTGGGTTCTGACGGCAGATCGATCTTTGGCTTTCGATTACAAAGTTTTAAAAAGTTCACATCTATACACACACATAAATGCGAAAGTAACTCTGTCTGTCTGTCTCGCTTTCACGCCAAACCTACTAAATCGATTTCAATGAAATTTAGTACACAGATAGTCTAGAGCCTGAGAAAGGACAAAGGCCTCTTTTTAATTGGAAAAATGTGTTGTAAAGGGTTGAATAGGGGGATGAAAGGTTGTATGAAAGTATGTATTGTCATTGTCAGAAGTATAAATAATAAATTATTTATTTTATTTTATATCTAAATATAAATAAATATGGCATTCAAAGTTTGTAAAAATTTTAACATTAAGGGTGTAAAACAAACATAGGGGATAACACATTTACGGATTAATTACAAATTTGTGGAGCTAAAGTTATCGCGTTAAGAAGAATCTATTATTATCTAATCCAAGCAAGCGAAGCTGCGGGCGTCCACTAATTTATATGTAGGAGGTGTAAACTCGGTATTGTCTGTATGGAGACTGGCAACTAGGTGTAAATCAATCTGATGTAATTTTTAATTCCACCCGAGCGTAGCCGCGGGCGTCCACTAGTCAGCTAATAATTCTCGTTATTGTTCGTTACACCAATTTATAATTTTCAAGCAGTTAAACATTATACGCAAACTTAGCTCCGTTCAGCAAACATTTCTGCCTGTCACCGCCCATTATCAAAATTATTATTGTCCTCATGCCATTATCGAACAAAATTAAAGAGTCAAGATAAAATTTCAACAGAATACTAAATAGCCAATCTTTTGTGCAGAAAATTACGACGTTTTATTTTATTCGGATCGTTTTTAATTTAATTTTTAATATTTAAAGAGAAAAAGCGAGTTTTTTGTTTTTAAAAACAAAGGGTTTCCGGTTATTATAATACGTTGCTTATTTTAGTTATGCCATTGTGATTTTACTGGAATATTGGCTGTAGCGTCCATAGCCCAAGGGCTCGCGTCGATACAATGTTACAGAGTTAATCAACGACGGGCGCGGTCGGTTTGTGGATGGGTGACCGCTAGTGGCAAAATTTCATGGACGCTACCGTACTTCGAAGTTTTAGTCGTCGGTCCCTCCACCAATCCATATTGGAGGAGCGTGGTGGAGTACTCTCTAGACCTCTATAACTGTAGGGGAGACCCGTGCCCCAACAGTGGGACGTCTACAGGTTGTAGCTTCACCATCACAACCCTTTCTTTGTCCCACTGTTGGGCACGCCTCTCCTCTCAGAATGGGAGGGATAAGGCCTTAATCAACCACGCTGGCCTTAGTCCATCACGCTGGCCAAGTGCGGATTGGCGGAATGCACATGCCTTCGAGAACATTTTAAAGAACTCTCAGGCATGCAAGTTTCCTCACGAAATCGCACTTAACTTAGAAAAGTCATTGCCGCTGGGGTTTGAACCCGGACCGCTTGAGTGAGAGTAAAGTTCGGTAGCCACTGGGCTGGGGTTATAGATAACTCATTATAGCTATTAGCTCATTACCAAATCTATATAACGTCACACAGAGAAACTTCTTAATGAAGTGTAACGTCCTATTAATGTACTGCTTTTGACCACTAATCCCTGAAGAAGACATTTCAATGAAAAGAAATAATTATTTCGGAACGTAAGAAATATCGTACATTTGTGTTACTAAATAAATAAGTAAATTTCTAATTAAGTAATGGAAACAATTTTTGTAAAGGAAAAATTATTCCTTGATAGAAACGTTAAATCCGTGTAATTAGATTTTCTTGTAAGACTTTTAATTACCATTTTCCATTCTAAGATATTGTGTGCTTGATCGATGCTATACAAGGATATTGGAGCAAGAAAAGCGGGTCTATGAATGTACCTTGTGCCTTGTGGGATCCCCTAGTTTATATTCAATAAGTACTTGTGTGTCTACTGCGACATATTCCTGTTCCTCATTGATTTCCAGTTGCTTACAAATATAGATCCGAACCTTAGGCGTCCGAATGTTGGGCACATACTCGTAGCCCTGCATTAATGCAGTAAGTAGAAATAGAAATAGAAATAGAAAAAACTTTATTTCACATTTACAGCAGAGTACAAACACACAACAATAAGGTATAAAATTATAAAGTACATGTAAGGTTACTGCAGTAGTAATATGAAATCCGTAACGCACTCAGCTTTGCTACGGCATTAATGCCGCAACGCTGGTTTTCAGTGCGCCCGGTTTTTTTTTTTTTTCGTCGCATTGTTCGGATTATCGTGATACATATTGGGTTAAGGCATTGTGGTGTAGGCGGTTTAAAATAATTGAAAAACCAAAAAATAAAAAAATAAAAAAATAAAATCCTATACTTAAAAGAAAGAAAAACATATTATAATAAAATATATCATCATATATTATCATAAAAATTGAAACTGGTGAAGGAAATGGAAGCAAGATTTACAAATTTGAACGTAATTTAAGGATTTTGACGGCAATGATAAGTAAATGAATGTAGTGTATGTGTGTGCGCGCTTATGTATGTTTGTAGATGTATGTGAATGTGTATGTGTATAAATGTTTGTGTTTATGTTTGTGTGTATATGTATATGTGCTGACGTATTCATGTGAGTGTATGTGTGGGTGTCATGTTCTGTGTGTTTTCGTAGGTTGTTTTTTGTAGTTTTAACATATGTAATTTAAATTGTCGCTTAAATGATTTTACACTATGCAAGTTGCGTATTGGTGGTGGGATATTATTCCAGCACTTGGTCGAGTTATATTTGAAACTGCCTCGGAATGACGAAGAACAATACTTCAGGGCTTGATCGTTTAAAATATATGTAGAAGTCCTGGTATTGCGTGTGATACACTCGTAATCATTATTCAACCACACTAACTTTGAATAAAGATAGGGTGGGCATCTATCTTTAACAATACCAAACAGTAATGAAGCAAAATGAAGCTGCCTACGGTATCTCATTTTCAACATATTCGCATCATTTATAAACGGAGTGACATGTGTCCGCGGCGGTATGTTAAAACAGTACCTAGCGCATGCATTTTGTACCTTTTGTATTAATTCTCGAGAATTCTGTGTATTTTTACGTATCATTTTATCTGTCGTTATTTAGTTAGAGTGGTGGTCTGTACTACCGTCAGATTTCAGATATCCATTCATTTATTTAATTAAATGGCATTTGTATACGCTTAAACAATGTCATTATTTTTTTTTACCTACCTCCGGTTTACGTTGAATGTACCGTGAAAAACACGGCAAGAAATTCGGTAGTTAGGTACTATTTCCAAAATTTATAACTTAGACATTTAATTTTTTTCCGTGGAAAACTGATGACTGAAGTTAATTTATTTTTTATAGTTATATGAGTTAACTATAGGTAACATGGAAATGTTTATGTTAGCTTAAAGTTTAATTTCAGCTTCAGCGACTATTACCACCGAAAGAAATTACGACGAAGATCTAAGCAAGTATTATTATTTTCGCCGTATAATATCTATGTTCAAAAATGTGTGGTTGCCGAAAACGCTTACAAAACAAAATTCAGTCTAGAATAAGAAACACAGTTGAACTGAATATCTGAACTGAAACAGAAATGTGTAAAATCGAAAGCAAAGTTAAACCAAGCGAAGGAAATTCAGTAAACGGATACCAAGTACCAGTTAAAGAATGTGCAAGAATCTTCAATTGATAAGAGACTAATGAGCTAGACTAATAATATTTAATATAGAGTTAATAACTTGTTAATTTTGATGATCTTATAAATTTGAAGATTTTAAAAGTAAAATTTGATTTAAATCTTATTTTAACATGAAGTTATATAATTAATTCTTCTATGAATAATATGTATAATATTTTACAAGGCACGGTTCACTGCATTCCAATACCCGTGGAAGTTTGAAAACGTGATACTTTACAATTAAAGATTTCGATTGATGTCCATTGCAAATCCTGGAGATCGGAAGACAAATTAGATGTTCAACTTTGAGAAGGGTTGCTAGCTTGAGGGGGCTTTTGGAGGCTGTTCGATAACTTGAAGGGTCCGCCGTTTCCTGTTAAGTCGGCAAATATTAACGGAAACTCGAGACATGTCTGAGCCACTGAAGTTGGTTGAAGTGAGAAAGAGGGGTCAATGAAACATTGAGATAGGAGAAAATTGTACATGTTTTATTAATTAATCCCCATACCACAACAAGCCCTCTTTGTCCCACGCTGGCCATGATCAGATTGGCAGACAACACATGTTTTACGGAGAACATTCAGGCATGCAGGTTTTCTTACGATGTTTTTCTTCACCATTACAGCAACAATCGCACATAACTTGTACTGTAAAGTATTCTGTGATATAATTAGAAATTCAAATAGAAGGCGAGTTCGATAGCCAGTGCGCTTTCACCGCTTAGGTACCTACATACCCAGATGTAGTATTATACCTCCGATTGACCTTTCCGTGAAAATAGAAGTAGTTTATTCATAGAGGGTTAATACACGGGGAAGAACCTTGTACTAAAAAATAAAAGGGTTTACAGAAAGACCTGATAGAAACAGAATTAGTTATCTAACCCTGACGCCCGCTGCGGCTATATACTTTGTGCTTTTACCACCTTTTACCAAGGTAATTAAGTAGAATTGGTATTACAATTATCGGCTATTTAACCTTCAAACTAATGATAATACGTGCGACTGTACATTCGTACAGTCACGGTAATACTTATGATAGCTATATTGTGGTACAGTCGCGAGTAATTCGCCCCAAGTTAATCCGTTCGTTGTGTAACAATCAAGATAAAACGAAAAGTCGAACGCGACAAAAAATTGCCCGACAAGTGCTTCAATTACCATTATTGAATGCGGTCATCTTTGTTCCGGGTCGCCGTCAACGCCACTTCTGTCAATAACAGTTTGATAAGGCTTTAACGAGAAACGTCAAACTATGTTCCCGTTTCCTATTCTTCTGTTGGGGTTCCGGACAATGCCGCTAGAATCGCAGTTAAGCAACGTCGGGTGCCGTCGGTATCTGAATAAATGTTGGTATGTGAATTCACCAGTTATGATTAGGTACCATGTAATAATTGGTAATTGCCATGTACTGGACAAATAATACTGTGAATTTTAAATCATCATCATCGTCATCATCAGCCTTTATTGGTCCACTGCTGGACACAGGCCTCTCCTAAACGACGCCACTCCGACCGGAATCCAGCGGTTTCCCGCTGCTATTCAAATCATAAAATCCCAATAATATTTTGCTTAGCCGGAGGATCAAACCCAGTAATTCTAGTTTTGCGGTCATCTGTCTCCAGTTTACCTCTAGTTTAGTAGACCAAAGTGGCATGATTATCTATAACTATACTTACTTAATATTATAAAGAGGAAACATCTGTTTGTAATGTTTTCACACAAAAACTACTGGACCGATTTCAAAAATTCTTTCACCATTAGAAAGCTGCATCTTCACTGAGTGACATAGGCTATATAATATTACCTAAACTATTCCTATGTCTAATTCCACGCGAGCGAAGCTGCGGGCGTTCACTAGTATGTATGTATACATGTAAGAAGGCACGTTATTTCAGTCTACAGGGTTATTACGCGCGTTTCGTTTCACAAAAACATTCTCAATATAGCTTAACCCAGATTTTCAATTGTTTTCACTGAAACAGAAAATAATTAAACCTCGTATGTTAATGAGTAAGCCCAGACGGGGAATGAAAAAAAAAATCTGAACATTATTGTACTGGGAGAAATGAATATTAAAAAATTTTAATGAGCCCTAGAAACAATGTTCTTACAGAACCAGCATTTCCACAAACACACATTTACTTATAACATAACGAAAGGAGTCCGCAGGGTGGAATGGAAATTCTTAAAACACTGTTCCTTAAACTTATTTCGCTTGTGGGACTAATAAGAAAATTTTTATTTCTCTCGTTTCTCTTATTTCCCCGGACGTTTGGATACAGCGCAGACCGATTCTCGTCACTGAAAAGTTTTGATGTGAAACATTTTTAGGCAAACCAAATTTTTTGCGTGGCGAGCGTGGCGAGCGTTATACAGTTCCGACAAATGACGGTCGGAAATTATTTTATTAATAAAATATATTAATACATTTTTTTATTTGTTTTTTTTTTTGTTTTTTTTATTATTAATTTTTTTTTCTTATATGTTTTAGTTCCTGTCATAATCTGTACTTTTGTGCATATTACTTGTACAAAAAAATTTCGATGTTTCACATCTGCCAAGCGTCCCGTGACGGCTCACAATTTTTTTTTTATAACCGACTGGTTACAAATATAAATTTAATAAATACGTCTTGCGGTGAATGTCCTGTCGCTATTGAACTCGCCTGTCACTCGAACGGTCCTTGACCAAATTCAATCGGCACGGCACGGCAGAACAACAATTTTAAATCCACGAGTCATCATCCTCACAACCCTTTCTTTGTCCCACTGTTGGGCACCGGTCTCCTCAAAATAGGAGGGATTAGTCCACCACGCTGTCCAAGTGCGGATTGGCAGACTTCACATGCCTTCGAGAACATTATGAACAACTCTCAGGCATGTAGGTTTCCTCACGATGTGTCCTTCACCGTTATAGCAAGTGAAATTTAATTTCTTAAATCGCACATAACTTACAAAAGTCATTGGTGCGTGCCGCTGGGGTTAGAACCCGGACCGTTCGAGTGAGAGATCAGTTCGATGTCGTCAACACGCGGCGACACGTGTGCGAAACCCCTATGTTTTCGCTTCAACGTTTTACGTCAGGATTTGAATCAAATTAGTTTAGAATCTGGAGATACTCTGACGTTATGACATTGCCACTTTGTCTTTACGACTAAAAGATAAGATAAGCACGGAATTAGATATTTATTCACTCTGTTTCGTTCATTCTTGATGAGAAATGAGTAGATATTCTGAGATATGTATTCAGATTCATCATTTCTTTCGATGTGATTTGAGTCATTCAATCTGATTGAGTATGCATCTTCACACATCTGCTGATACATCGCTGCGACCCATTGACGTCCCACTGCTGGGCACGTGTAGAGACCCGTGCCCAGCAGTGGGAGAGCCCACAGACGCGCTGCGGGAGGTCTAGAGCATACTCCACCACGCTGCTCCAATGCGGATTGGATCTTTTATGCAATAAAAAAAACCACCCACATTTGTAAGCGTCAATTCGGAGAAGTTTACAAATCCTCGACACAATAAAGTATTTATCTGATACCGTTGCTTCTGACTGCTCATGACTGTGACGAATGTGAAAAATAATTTCGAATCTGAATACGTCACCAAGAATTCTAAGGGGTGGAACTTTTCAATCGCGCCGCTTACAGAATATCAATTTTCTCACGTATGAGTTCACTTTGTCGTTTGGTTCGTACTTGATTCATATGCCTTATTGATTTAGTGGCCGCAAGCGTGACAAGTATGCTAGTCCTGGGTTTAGGGATCCGGTCAGGCAATGTATTGTTGAGTTTTTCTTAATTTAAATTACCGGTATGTGTCGTTGTGCCGGTGTAGGCAATAGGCTCCGCCTCTAACATGGGCCCGAAACACATCTGTTGATAAGGGGGTGTATATGCCTATCCCTTCGAGTAAATACAGACATGACATTATCATTACAGCGGTGACAGCCCAGTGGCTATCGAACTCGCCTCTCACTCGAGCGGTCCGGGTTCAAACCCAAGCGGCACGCACCAATGACTTTTCTGAGTTATGTGCGATTTAAGAGATTAAAATGTCACTTGCTCTTACGGTGAAGGAAACATCGTGAGAAAACCTGCATGCCTGAGAGTTGTTCTTATGTTCTCGAAGGCATTTGAAAATCCGCACTTGGCCAGCGTGGTGGACTAAGGCCTAATCCCTCCCGTTCTGAGAGGAGATCCGTGCCCAGCAGTGAGGCAAAGAAAGGGTTGTGATGATGTTGATGATGATTATCATTACAAGTAGTGAGGGATATAATATTAGGTTTAAACTGTCTGTTCTATCTACTGACTTTACAGTGTGTTACAGTTACACATACTAGTCTGGAGTACTTATTTAAATAATCACGGCTTCATCGCCATTCTATATAGGATAATTCGTATCATTCCTGTGTGATTCTACCTTTACATGACTACCCGCTGAAGACTAAGTTTCCATTCACTAGTAGATTTGTCTCGCTTTGATGGCCGCTGACACATTGTCAACTCCTCTGTTGATCCTCGTATTCAAAGGCAACTAGTCGATCTGTTTCTAACGCTATAACATATAATCCAAAACAGACCAATTGCGACCCGGACTCGCTAATGAAGGGCTTCGTACCATCCATACTAATATTATAAATGCGAAAGTAACTCTGTCTGTCTGTCTCGCTTTCACGCTAAAACTACTGAACCGATTTAAATGAAATTTGGTACACATATAGTTTAGAGCCTGAGAAAGGACGTAGGTTACTTTTTAATTGGAAAAAAGTGTTGTAAAGGGTTGAAAAGGGGGATAAAAAAGGTTGTATGAAAGTATTGTCATTTTCAGAACTAGAAGCATAAAATTTATATTTTAGGCTGTTGATTAGAAATTAATAAATATGGCATTCAAAGTTTGTAAAAATGTTAACCTTAAGAGTGTAAAATAAACATATGGGATACAATAACATCATCTTTGAAAATTTCAACTGTCTTAATAGACGTATAGCGGAGCCTTAGTAATAGGGTGAGTTTTACCATTTGGGTTTGGAACCCTAAAAAAGTAATTCAATCGCCTCAAGCTACTCGCTGGCAATCGCGCGAGCGTCGTTAACATAACTTTGATTGAAAAGCAAGTTGTTAACGAATTTGTAACTAAGCTTGCGCTTAATGAACATTCATCGCGACAATGATATCACATCGCGACAGCGCTTCGTAGGCAACAGAATCGATTAAAGAAAATTTTAATGACATCGAAAACTTGAGAGAGAGAGAGAACTTGAGAGAGAGAGATAGAGAGAGAGATCGAAAACTTATTTGATGAATTTCGCTTACTTACAAACTTATTTTCTTGTGAGTTATTATAGTTGTGAAATTATATTTAGTACTGTGATTAATATGTAGCGTCCATAGCCCAATGGCTTGCGTCGATTCAATGTGATCGAGTGACGACGGGCGCGGTCGGTTTGTGGATGGGTGACCGCAAGTGGCAAAATTTCATGGATGCTACCGTGCTTCGGAGGGCACGTAAAGCCGTCGTTCCCGGTTGTTTTCAATTGTGGAAACAGTCGTTAAGCCTTGTCGTTTTTGATTGAGATTGCGGGGCGAAGAGGGAGATTACGCATGTGCAGTAAAGCCGATACAACCAATGCCACCTAGAGGCGAGTTGCTGAACTAAATAGACAAGCGTGACATTTCAAAAAGTCATTAAAAGTTCTGCTATTCATCGGTAGATGGCAAAACTAAAAAGTATCACTGCTGTGCTGGTCGGAGTGGGGGGTGTTAGGTTATTTTCGTTACGGAATTTCTGGATTCGGTCTCCACGCTCAAGGCCCGCGATAGAAGCTATGCAATATATGCTTAAAAATATCACAGGCCGCAACTGCATTCAACTCGTGCGCGTACTAACGTACCTACTGCACTGACTATTTTACGCACGTGTGTGCATAGTTTCCGCATAGTTTACGCACTCTCCGACGGCGAATGATGAGCGGCGATCATGTGGACACCACGCAACCACCAGGCGATTCCCTTTGATGCGTGCACGAAAAACCGACAATTCACGGGTCGCAGACGATCATAGACGATGATCGGCGAGTACAGCCGAATACAGCCGAGTATGCTACACAATCGTGCTCGCGGGTAATCGTATAATCGCCGATAATGAATAGGAGCCTTTACAGACGACAACCGCGTCTCTCCGCAAAATCGCGCACCGTATGAAGCCGTATTACGAGTAAATTAAACTAAAACATGCAATATATCAAAGTGCCTTCAAGAGAGCGCCTCTCCTGATCAATATATGAATGTCGTCGTTTTGGGAAAGAGAGCTTATTCCGTACAAGGCCTTAAGTAATGATAGGTATGTCTTAAATGCGCATAAATTAATGAAACGACTCGTCTTTTCCCTTATTAAGTTAAATAATGGTACATTATGTATTTTAATCCCAGGAGCATTTAAATTAGACGGCATCTCCATCTAGGTAATGTAAATTAATTGCACGGCTTAAGTTGGTAAATAAGTCTTCTAAATTTGGTGATGTTGTTGTAGGTTCAGTCATTGGCTTTTATATAGATTGGGAACCAACATTGATGAAAGAAATATGACAAATATTTATAGTGTATGTATCATTAATATTTCATAGCGTCAATCATAGTATAGAGTAATAAATCTATGGCGTCAATAGCCCAATGGCTCGCGTCTAATAAATACCCATAAAATCAGTTTCTAAATTCAAGAATCAAGACAAGTGGGAACCATGCAGTTGTCAAACTAACCGCTTGTATTACGAGGTCCATGTGTCATATCTACGAGTATACTAATATTATAAAGAGGAAACATTTGTTTGTAATGTTTTCAAACAAAAACTTCTGGACCGATTTCAAAAATTCTTATATTCTTCACCAATAGAAAGCTGCATTTTCACTGAGTGACATAGGCTATATGATATTACTAGGTGTAAACGAAACTATTGTTATGTCTAATTCTACGCGAGCGAAGCTGCTTGCATCCAGTAGGTAGTAGTTCAATATAAATTATATGAAATACTCCCCGTTGACGGGTCAATGTGCCCTAGTGGTCACGTCGGTGTTAAAATGAATAATTCATATGGAATTTAATAAAGCCATTCTGCATGGCACACTGGCCGTCCGCCCATTCTGCGGTTGCGTTTATGATGCGTGTAATAAGAATTATCGGATCGATTTTGTGGATACTGCGAATACTGCGATACCTACCTGAGTTAGTTACCGCAGCCGAGTAAGTTTCCTTTTATACAGCGGACGTCGTACAAGCGGTGAGGGACGGGGGTACCCGTACCGTGCTACCAAACACTCGTTCGGTACTTTAAAACGTACGTTTTACGGTAAAATTTAAAAGTAGTAATTAATAAAGTAAGAGCTGAGTGCAGTCCTATTTCGCTTTGATATAAGTAGTATGTATGTAGTTTTAAAACTGCAGTAATTGTATATTACAAAGTGAAATAAAATTATATTCTATTGTATTCTAATAATAATTAACCTGTATTAAATTATTAAATTGTGTGTTTTGAAAAGAGTAACTTACGAGTTTCTTACAGTGTTCTACTCTGTAGCATCAACTTTGTGAACCGGCGGTAGATAAGAATTGTCATGACGTTCATTAAGCGTATACAATTTAATGCAAAATAAATGAATCTGAATGTAATTTAATACCACTGTACTGATATGTACTGTGCAGGAAGGTAGATGAAATTCCTGAGGGTCGCTTTTCCGGATCACAATAAAACACCGCTAACCGTTACTTGCATATATTTCAGTGAAATAATTTATACAAAGTTTTACCTACCTACGTCGCTGCGACCCATAGACGTCCCACTGCTGGGCACGGGTCTCCCCCACAGACGCGGGAGGTCTAGAGCATACTCCACCACGCTGCTCCAATGCGGATTGGTGGAGGGGTTAGTGGCCAACCCAGTGTCGAATGTTCTCAAGCCACCCGAAGGTCTTCGACAAGGCTTAGCGACTGTTTCCAACATTGAACACAACACAATTGGGACCGACGGCTTTACGTGCCCTCCGAAGCACGGTAGCGTCCATGAAATTTTTGCCACTAGCGGTCACCCATCCACAAACCGACTGCGCCCGTCGTTGTTTAACTCTTTCGATCACATTGAATCGACTCGAGCCATTGGGCTATGGACGCTACAACCTACCTACGTTATTATTTCTATCTACCTACTTATTATAATATAATTATTTGTGTGATATAAATAACGCATTACGTGTGATCTCACCGTAAAGACATCGCTGCTTTGATCGTCGACATTACGTTTCCAAACATAGAATTCTAAATCAAGTACTCGAATATTACCACTCATATTCCTCTGCGAGCTTATATCGTGTTGATAATATGGGTTGGATAAATTCATCACCGTAATGCACATGTTTGATTTAATGACTAGTGGACGCCCCCAGCTTCGCTCGCGTGGAATTAGACATTCACTAACTTCAAAAACGGCAAAGTTTCATACTAACTTTGCACCCCCGTTTTACTCCTACAGGGGATGAATTTTCAAAAATCCTTTCTTAGTGCTCCCCTACGTTATGAAAGGAACCCCTGTGCAAAATTTCAAGTTTCTAACCCTTATAGTTTAGGCCCTGCGTTGATATGTCAGTCAGTCAGTCAGTCAGTCAGTCAGTCAGTCAGTCAGCTTCTCCTTTTATATATATAGATTTGAGCGTACCAAAACTTTTTTATTGAATCCTTACTATAATAAATGACGGGCCCGTTGGCGCAATCGGTAGTGACTCTACCTTTTGTGTCAGGGGTCGTGGGTTCGAATCCTACTCAGGACAATTAATATTCGTGTAAGACACTTGTGTTTGTTCTGTGTCTGGATGTCAATAATATCTATTTATGTATGTATTATTTAAAAATATCTATGTATGTCTTTCAGTCTCTGGCACATATAGAACAGGTTTGCGCCTAATTTGGGGTCAGATGGCCGTGTGTGATCCATGGTATTTATTATTATTATTTAGTATTAATAAATGGGAAAGTGTGTTTGGTGGTTGATCGGTCGTATACTACATCTAGAAATCACATCGACGTATTATTCCGTTGGAGAAAAAATCACAAAAAAATAATCGATCCAACTAAAATAGAAAAAAATATAAATTTATTTCGCCACATTAACACTGTTACACAAGCATCGTACTTAGTATGCGATATAATAGAATAAAAGTGAGTAAGCGAGTAGGCAACTATTTGGTTTTTCTAACTTGAAATGCCCGGTATCAGCTCTAAGTCTGGATATGTGCAATGTATGGCAATCGACAATACCAATTACATGGGACTGAAACATAACTGGTTAAAAGTGTGTGCACAACACATCTCTGACTACCCGTTCGGCGAAATATAGGCGTGATAATGATTATTAATGCCTGTAGATTTGGGGTAGATTTATCTAACCCTTAACTCTTTTCATAATTAAACTGATATCCAGCAATATTAAATACCCATTAAATACTCAACGGCTAATGTTTTGCCGCCGGTTATTATAAAACTGTTTTTATTTGCCCGACAACAAGAACAGAATAACACAGGTTGTATTTAAAATTACATCGTTTATGTTATTACAAAGCTCGTCTAAACATTAAATAGAAATACAATTAACTCTATGCTTAGACAATATTTTAACACGTTCAACGAACCAAAAGAGCAGCTAAACATGTTGGTAATGTGAATACACATAAAGCCTAAAGCCTACTTCCAACGCTCGCCACGGTACGTAGTACAATTTCCACCGTGTAACAATTGTTTTGAGAGCAATTATGGTCAGGATGGAAAAGTGTGGTTTCCTATAACACTTATCGAGATGCGACCATCTTAATCCTCTGTAGCACACATCTATGTCTATCATAGACGTTCTACTGTTAAGCGCGGGTCTACCCACCAGACACAGCTGCGGGAGGACTAGAGCATACTCCACCAAGCTCCAATACGGATTGGTTATGTGGCGGAGGGGTTATAGGCGATCCCAGTGTCGAATACTTTCAAGCCTTCACCAGTCAAAAATCTTAAGTAGATACCGACCTACTAACTTATTTGTCGTGGTCTTTAAATGGTAGATTGAATGATTCAGTGCCGGTACTTACTCGTAAGTGCAACCAGTATTCTCTACACCAACCTATAACCTACCCTACTATAACTCTCAATATTGTTTTCCGAATTACCTCTTCCATATCTTAAATCATAAACACAATACCTTAATGGTATTCGTCATTTCTATTATACCAAAAATAAGTAGATTACTGATGAAATTTCAGTAAATTACGCCTGTATGTATAAGCTTCTTAGACAACGCTCCAAATGTTATTTGAATATGTACGAATAGGTACCACCTATTGTGTGGACTTAATGAATTAAATTTACGAAAGCCGCGAACTCTAAACATAAATATTGCCGTACAGAAACCGTCACAGCGAAAGCGTTAAACGTGTTTTTGTCAATTTCCACGGGAACTCTGCAATTTTACGAATTAAAAAGTAATCCAGGCCTTACTACATTTGTGCAAAAAATCACAAACGATCTATCTTATTGATGAGGTGGAGAAGAAGGACAAACGAACAAATTAACACTTTACCGTTTATATCATAGATTTATTACTCTATACTAATTTATATATTTAGATGGGTGGAGCTGTTGGTTTCAAACAATTTTTTTTTTAGTCTAACTTTTCTACGTGCATCTTAGCAACAAAATTTCATTTACTGTCAGCGGAGAAGCACATAATCATGAGTACTTCCATGCATCAGAAGGCACCATAAGCAGTCAGTTACGGTTTTACTGAAGTAAAACTTCTTTAGGCGCCACTGGGGAGTAACTCAGATTTTTGATTCTGACGGATGTTCCGGTTATTTTCTTATTAATTTATTTTAATCAAACGACTACTTTTTTTTACGGATTTGACGCTTATTTTTAAACTCTTAATTTATTTTTGACACCCATATCACAGGCTCGCGCCTACTTTGGGGTCAGATGGCCGTGTGTGAGAATGTCCAAGATATTTATTTATTTATTTATTTTAATCAAACGAGTACTTTTTACTTATGGAACGAAGTTCCTTATCGCGTGTTGCGAAAGCGGGCTAGACGGAAAAAATTAAGACTACTTAAAAGTTCTGACACTTTTTGGTGGTAGAACCTATTTACGGTGCGCTTGCTGTTTTATTTTGAATATCTAGGTTACATAATAAATAATAAAAATAATAATTACAATAACTTATAATAAGTTTTACTTCAATCGCGCGTAAAGGTTACACGCACACACTTTTTTTTTCCATTGTAAAACAATCGTTAAGCCTTGCCTTCGTGTTGCTTGAGAACATTCGCCACTGGGTTAGCCAGTTCTCCCTCTACCATTCTAGCGTCCTCTAGACCTATCTCAACTGTGGGATTCGATACACGTAGAATGAGTTGTAGATTGGCATTAAGATCATGTGCATCGCTGTACTCGCTGAAGTTTACTCCTCGTTCACTATACAACAAGGGCCTTTCTAAATCTATTCAAGACAAAGGCATACACAGTTAGACTAAACAAATTAACCAACTGGGCCTCATACAAAGGTAAACTTTGAAATTCTATATTAAGAGTTTTGAGAGCAGAATGAATAAATTAGTACTGTACTGTACTGTATGTACTGTTTGTGAAAAGGATAGGAAATTAGATTTGCAACCGATATTTTTTACTAGCAAAATAGGCTCTAAAACTACGAATGCAGTTAAGATAAAGGGAATGAGGTTTATGTGAATAACGCATTAAAGATTTTACATTGACAGAGATCTGTTTATTAATTATTATCTTTTATCTCAATATTTTATATAATACTAGTGGACGCCCGCAGCTTCGCTCGCGTGGAATTAGACATACTCGTAGTAATAGATTCTTCTTAATGCGTTTACTTTATTTATATAAGTATGTTCCACGGCCAAGTCGATTCACATAAGAAACAAGATTAGAAATAGCTGTAATAAAATTAAAATGACTTGGAATATTATTAATGCGGAAACTGGAAGAGTCAGAAAACGCGATGGTGTCAGTGAGCTTTTCATTGACAATTCTTATATTAAAACCGATAAACAGATAGCATCAGCATTTGAAAAGTACTTTGCTGACGTTCCAGTTTTAACCACTAAATCACTGAGGTCTTCTCCCGACGTCGCCGAATCGTTGCTCAAGAAAAATGTAAATGCATGCAAGGGTAATTTTTCTTTCCGACCCACAGACGCCAATGAAATTATCAAAATGTTTAAATCATTAGAAATTAAGAACACCACAGATCTTTGGGGTATATCGGTTAAACTTATAAGTGCAATTTTAGATGTAATAGCACCCCACCTAGCTTTAATATTTAACAACTGTATTAAAAGTGGAGAGTTTCCTGACCTAATGAAGCAAAGCAAAGTAATACCTTTATTCAAGTCCGGAAATAGCACAGATCCAACTAACTATAGGCCGATTTCCATTTTACCGGCTTGTAGTAAGATATTTGAGAAAATAATTCTCCAGCAACTTCTTAGCTACTTTACAAGTAATAAACTCCTACATAACAAACAGTTTGGCTTCACAAAAGGCCGTTCAACAACTGATGCGGGAGTTGAATTATTTACTGATATTATCAATGCTTGGGAGAATTCATTGGATGCTCTGGGCATATTCTGTGATTTGTCCAAGGCATTTGATTGTGTACAGCATGAAACCTTAATCAGGAAACTCAATCACTATGGCATTAAAAATACCGCACTGAAACTTCTGATTTCTTATCTCAGCGAAAGAACTCAGAAAGTCGAAGTAAGCGGTACAAGATCGTCTGGGTCTTTAGTACAGATGGGGGTCCCACAAGGATCGATTCTGGGTCCGTTCCTGTTTTTAATATATATTAACGATCTACCTTATATGGTAGAGAATAATAACGAGATTGTATTGTTTGCGGATGACACCTCATTAATTTTCAAATTAAACAGGCAACAAACTAACTATGACGATGTAAACAATGCTCTCTCTGAAGTAGTGCATTGGTTTAGCGTAAATAACCTACTCTTAAATAGCAATAAAACCAATTGCATAAAATTTTCAGCACCTAATGTGAAACAAGTAGATAAGCAACCGGAACTAAATGGTGAAAAACTGAACTTAGTTAGCTCGACTGTTTTCCTTGGTATCACCATTGATGCGAAGTTGCAGTGGGGACCCCATATCTGTCGACTGGCGGATAGACTAAGTTCTGCAGCTTACGCGGTTAAAAGGATACGCTGTTTGGCGGATGTCGATACCGCTAGATTGGTATATTTTAGTTACTTTCACAGTGTAATGTCCTATGGCATTTTACTCTGGGGTAATGCAGCTGATGCTAATATTATTTTTATTTTGCAGAAGAGGGCTATCCGTTATATATAAAACTATAATACACACACATAAACCCTATTTGCGTCAGGTTACTAAAAAAATAAAAATTTAACACGACTTTATTTTACATATATAGATTATAACAATAGTTTCGTTTACGCCTAGTAATATTATATAGCCTATGTCACTCCGTGAAGATGCAGCTTTCTAATGGTGAAAGAATTTTTGAAATCGGTCCAGTAGTCACGCCAGAATAGCTCGCAGATGGTAGATTTTTTCCTACTTACCTACTTGACACCGTCATATTTTGGACAATTCACACAATATCTTTATAAATTTTAGCCTGTGTGTTATTCTGATGTATAAGCTATATTTTTGTAAAGTTTCATTAAAATCCATTCAGTACTTTTTACGTGAAAAAGTAACACACATCCATCCATACATACTCGTACATACATACTTACAAACTTTCCCCTTTATAATATTAGTTGGATAGGATTAGTAAGGATTATACCTTATTATCCCCAGTGGCACGCACCAATGACTTTTCTAAGTTATGTGCGATTTATGAAATTAAATGTCACTTGCTATAACGGTGAAGGAAACATCGTGAGGAAACCTGCATGCCTGAGAGTTCATCATAACGTTCTCGAAGGTATGTGAAGTCTGCCAATCCGCACTTGGCCAGCGTGGTGGACTAATGCCTAATCCCTCCCATTCTGAGAGGAGACCCGTGCCCAACAGTGGGACGTCTATGGGTCGCAACGAATACCTTATCAACAGCCTAAAATTTAAGTTTTATGCTTCTAGTTCTGAAAATGACAATACTTTCATACAACCTTTCATCTCCCTTTTCAACCCATTACACCACTTTTTTCCAATTAAAAAGTGTCTATGTCCTTTGTCAGGCTCTAGACTGTGTACCAAATTTCATTTAAATCGGTTCAGTAATTTTGGCGTGAAAGCGAAACAGACAGACAGACAGACAGACAGACAGACACTTCAAAACCAAACGTCCAATTTTAATCATTCAAAGACCAAATATTATCTACATAAACTGTAAATGTAGTCCAAAAAAAATTCAAGATAAAAAAATGGTTGTTGTGCCTCACTCGACATAGATAGGTATAGTGTGTCGCGGACTTTTTTATAGATATTTATAAGATCTACAATTAATTAGAACATTTTATGGTTCTATATTTTATAGTTTAGGCAGCGTACGCAAAATAAGTAACTTTTCTGGTTGATTTTTTACACCTTGTGTCCGAAAAACCCAAATATCTTACGGAACCCTATTTTTTTCCAAAATAAAATTTAGCCTATATCACCCGGGGATAGTGTAGCTTCCCAACAGTGAAAGAATTTTTCAAATCGGTTCAGTAGTTTTGAAGCCTATTCGATGCAAACAAACAAACAAACAATCAAATCTTTCCTCTTTATAATATTAGTATAGATGAAAAGTAGAGACTCCCTTAGAGAAAAATTTAAGGAAATAAACATCCTAACCCTTGCATCGCAGTACATCTATGAGAATATTATGTATATTCGTAAAAATAGGCATCAGTTTGTAAGTCGTAGTGACCTAAATGCCTTACGCAATGTAACACTAAGGAACGGCCACAAATTAGCGTTTCCTAAATGCCGGCTTAGTAAGAAAAGTCGTTACTTCATAGGAATGTCTGTTCTAATATTCAATAAAGTCCCGGCTGCGGTTCAGTCTCTGCCTTTACAAAGGTTTAAAAAAACCATCAAACAAACATTATGTCGAAAAGCTTATTATAATATTCAGGAGTATTTGGATGATATAAAGGCATGGGACTGAATTAAACTCTGACAGGCTATCACTATGCTTCTGTATTAATTATACTAAAAATTGTAACCAGGTGGCATATGGGGTGATTCTTGGCATACACGATTGGCTGTCTCGTGTCTGTCCTAATCATGTCATGGTCATACTGTACATTTTTCTGTAAAAATTAATTTGAATTTTAAAAGAGTACCGAGAGTTTTTTCCTCCGGCTTTTTTCTCTCTCGGCCTACACTAGGGCCTACACTAAGGATAAGAATATTGTAAATTCTTCCTAAAGCCGATGACCATATAGATAGTCTATCGTGACTTAGAGCTTAGCTTAGTGGTAGGTAATTATTGTAAACTAGTGGACGCCCGCAGCTTCGCTCGCGTAGAATTAGACCCATTAACGACGTCTACCCGTCTAACGACTTCAAAAACGGCAAAGTATCATACTAACTTTGCACCCCCGTTTTACCCCCTTAAGGGGTGAATTTTCAAAAATCCTTTCTTAGTGCTCCCCTACGTTATAAAAGGAACCCCTGTGCAAAATTTCAAATTTCTAGCTCTTATAGTTTAGGCTCTGCGTTGATATGTCAGTCAGTCAGTCAGTCAGTCAGTCAGTCAGTCAGTCAGTCAGTCACCTTCTCCTTTTATATATATAGATTAATCCTAAGGCAAGTTAGGCACCTGTGTAGGATTAGCTATTCATTCAATAATCAATAGCTAACCCTTTGCCTTATATAGATCAGTTAGTAGTTTAAGTAGTTTTTAGTTAGGTAGGTACCTAGACTTTCGTTAAGCGTGTATAATCACCTCATAGCGAAATAAATCATTTGAATTTGAATTGAATTTGAATTATATCTATTCAACAGCCTAAAATATTTTCATACAATCTTTCATCCCCCTTTTCAACCCTTTACAACACTTTTTTCCAATTAAAAGTAGCCTATGTCTTTTCTCAGGCTCTGGACTATCTGTGTACCAAATTTTATTTAAATCAGTTCTGTAGTTTTGGCGTGAAAGCGAGACAGACAGACAGGCAGACAGACAGAGTTACTTTCGCATTTACAATATGAGTAGTATGGATCACTAGTCATGTAACGAGTATGCAACTAATTTATTTTTTAATTTCTACATATTTAAATACATGCTTCTAGACAGATCCATTAATTCACCACGTATCGTCAAATACCTGGAGCTAAGTGTTTATCTTAATGCTTGGTCATTGGAAACACGCTCCATCCATCCTTCCATCGATTAGCCTTTCGAAGTCCACTGTTGGACGTAGGACTCACCTGAACGACACCGAAACGAACGAAACCCATTTAAATTATAATAGAAACATTTTTTGTAGATACAGATGATAAAAAGACTGAAAAAACATTGGAAGTAGAAATCAAGAACCAAAGAATGGATATTTCGCATAAAAAACTTTAATGCGGAAACCAAGTTTGACCTAGCAGCAGTAATGTGAGTAATAAAATTAACTTTAATTTTCCCTCCTCTGCACTAGACGAGAACAGAAAAGTAATTTAATAAATTTTATTTTATAAAAAAAATCTATGCATTCCCGCGAGAATCCTCGGGTATGACTTAACTTGGTTGACTTAGGCTTTTTCTTATTAGGATCTGGATAATTAAGCTTGGAATTTCAGTTCGAATAGTATTATTCCATAAGTGCGAAGTTTTCTGTCTTTGACTTACACAGAAAACCAAAAAAATTTAGTAAATAACAAAAAAAATATAGAAAAAAAAAATTTATTTGATAAAAACAAATCGGCTATCGGTGGTTGTCGTTTTAAAGTGTTTTCTCTCATTTTGTTTTACGGAATACTAGTGGAGGCCCGCAGCTTCGCTCACGTGGAATTAGACATAACAATAGTTTCGTTTACACCTAGTAATATTATATAGCCTATGTCACTCAGTGAAGATGCAGCTTTATAATGGTGAAAGAATTTTTGAAATTGGTCCAGTAGTTTTTGTGTGAAAACATCACAAACAAATGTTTCCTCTTTTTTCCTCTTTTTCCTCTTTATAATATTAGTATAGATATAAACGAACAATTACTTCCATAGAATACAAGAACACAAAAATTACGACACAAAGCAAGTATCGGCGGAACACCTTGTTTTGTGATTACTAGGTAAATGTTTTTTATGAGTCCAAAAATAATGAACTTTTATAATGGTCAATCAAAATCAGCTTACTGAATTTCACAAGCTGCATTTATATTCCAAAATGAAGATTAAAAAACACGGTCTAAACAGGAAAATTTTAGCTTGATAATCCCCAGAGAGCAAGAGGCGTATCCAATCAAAAAGTCGTTAAGTATAAATGAGAATAAATTTTAAACAGAGGATTGAGCAAATACCGTGTAATACTTTAAAATTAAAGATATCCGTTTACCTATTCTTGTAAAGACACTTCTTTGTTTCGGCAAAGCGTCAAAGTTTTCGTATTAAGAAAGTACGCCACTTTATTTTAAGTAACCGTCCCTTTAAGTGGTAATAGAAGTTTCCAAGTTGTGTAAGATGTTACGGATGATCACGATTATTTGTGTTTAACAGAATTCGTTCAATGTTGTTAAAATATGTTTAATTTTTTTTAAATAAACCAACCACTACTAAATAACCTGCTATAACTATACACCGAGAATGCTTGACGCGTTATGTTTTATCACGCTGTATCTTTATGTTAGAATACAGCTGAGATGAATGATTCAAATGAATGAATGAATGAATGATTCAAAGTCAGACACAGTTGTCATAGGCGGCAGAGGATGGGTGGTGCTGCAAGCTCGTTTGCTATCTTGTATCCATAAAAACAAACCTGTTAGGATTATCCAACTATAAATCTTCTCAACTGAAATATATAGAATCAAAAAATCCTAACTGAACAAGGCAAATAAAGCTTTTTTGACTTACTTTTCCCTCCACGTCCTTTTCCTTCTTAAAGAAATCCTTACAGAATCTTCCTAATAATTTTCCTTAAAGCTCAAGACATGTCAACATCTATTCCACTCAATATTCTGCCCATTAGGCGTTAGGTCCATCCCCCGGTCAGCCTGAAAATCAGAAATATTATGCGTACAGTCCCAAGCAAGGGGTCCTACACTCCATTACGGCCTGATTTATTGCTCTCAGCTAAAAGGGTCTCACAAGGAACGATCCTTGGTCCTATATTATATGTATCACTTACATTAGCCGTATGGAAATTTAGCCTCGAAATATTATTTGCTTTGATCGCGTAAGCATATAATATTGCTTTTTCAGTGTATTGGTTCTACGTAAGGCTAAGGTTCTACTTGAGATCGGACTATTTATTATACTTAAGTGGATTTGTATTCAAATAATGTTTCACATGAATTCAAATATTTTTGTAGCTCCTGGCCTGTGAAATTGATTTCACTTAACGAAAAATTACGGACATGATATAAACTATATGCTAGGTACAACTCATAGACGTACTACTGTTGGGTACCGGTCTCCGGAAACAGCTGAGTGAGGTCTAAAGCATACTCCACCACGCTGTTCCAATGTTGATTGGTGGAGGCCCGGTGTAGATTTAAATAATTATACGGTGGTGGAAGGGTTAATGGAAAACCCAGTGTACAATGTTCTCAAGCCACCTTCGAAGGTCATCGACAAGCTTTAACGATAGTTTTTACAATTTAAAACAACCGGTTCCGTCGGTTTTACGTGCCCTCCGAATCACAGTACCGCCCATGAGGTTTTGCCACTAGCGTTCATGCATCGACAATCCCAACGCGCTCATCGTAGATTAACTCGGTTGAGAACATCTATGGACCTTATGAAACTTTAAAATTTCATTAAACATTTCAATCGAATATAATGAAAGAAAGTTAAAGACGGGTATATAATATTTGTCTATTTGTATATACCTACCTATGACCTTTTTTTTTGCTTAACGAGTGGGAAATCTTGTAAAGGTCTTCCCGGTTTTCACCCACTAAAACCCACTCTGTGGCCTACTCCTGAGCT
This sequence comes from Carterocephalus palaemon, assembly GCA_944567765.1. Classification (NCBI taxonomy): domain Eukaryota; kingdom Metazoa; phylum Arthropoda; class Insecta; order Lepidoptera; family Hesperiidae; genus Carterocephalus; species Carterocephalus palaemon. The sequence goes on along the minus strand of OX155655.1, from coordinate 1,393,561 downwards.
ACAGGAGGGCTCCGGGATCTCTTGTAGAACGCGCCGGTCACGGTCCCCTCCTGCGCTGCACTCAAGATGGGCTCTTCCTGGTTTACACAACGCTGTACAGCCACAAACAGCGTCGTCTTTCCCGGGGTCACGTGATGGAGGATTCGAGCTCCCACTCTCACCGCCCGCGACCCCAGAAGCCCCCTTTTAGTCGCCCTTTACGACAGGCAGGGGCTACCGTAACCTACATATGACCTAAAGTCGCGATTACGATGTCATTCTAGTCTAGACAATGCATTCCAAGTTTTATTGCACGAGTCATACTTTAAAAATATGGTTTTCACACTAAATATGCAAATAATGCACCATTATTTTGAAACGGCTTTTTTAAACCTCACTACATTCGTAATGCGCTATCACATTATACGGAGGCTGCCCGTCTGACTGAATTATGGTATATAATGCGTTTCTCGAGAACTTCACAAAATTACGACCGAAAACTCAATTTGAATATCTCTAAAATACTCTCAACGGAAAATATTCGCCGGAGTCCGAGATAATAAATATTTTTTAAAAGCATACCGTCCGCGCCAATTCTTGAGATTTGCGAAGTTTTCACACTGTCGCCTTTTTAAAATTTCTTATTAAATTTTCTATTTCATAAACTACATTCGTACTGTATTTGCTTTCAACGTTTGTTATCAATTCTCACTTTTCTCACTTCGTAACGTTTGATTGGTGCAGGTTGACCTCGCTCACAGTCCACTTAGTGAGCTTGCTCAGTTTAAAATTTTGCTTAGTTTAAAAAATTCAATTAACTTGTTGTTATTTATTTATTCCTCAACAATATGCTTACATTAAATATTAGTCGCAGTACGTAAAATACATTACAATAGAAGTATGTTTACACGGAGCTACGTCCAACTGTTGGGCACAGGTCTCCTCGATAGACACAGCTGCTGGAGATCTAGAGTATATTCCACCACGCTAACCAGTGCAAATTGGTGGAGGGGTTCAACCTGTGTCGAATTTTCTCAAGCAACCAGAAGTACTTCGACAAGGCTTAACTATTGTTGTACATAACTTCATTGGCCATTGGTGCGTACCGCTTGGATTCGAACTGAGAGGTGAATCAGATAGCCATTGGGCTGCCATCACTTCCTTGTGTTCATATTTAAATTGATGTCTGGCATAAACACAAATTCTCTCACAAGCCGCACCAGAGCGCCATTCAGAAAAAAAAATAACGATGTTATAATAAAAATCTTTTCAGAAAACTAACTAAGCATCCCTTACTGCGTAATTGCTTTCATTTAATTACTCAAGCACCACTGTTTTACCGGAACGTCAATGCGAAACTAGCTAAGAACTCATTAATAGCTAAGTGGTGCTTTGTCCGAACCCTTTTTTTCATCTACTCAGTGGAGATTTCTATTCATAGCAGTTTATTTGGAATATAAATGAGCTGTCACATACAATCCTATGCCACTCTTACTCCACCAATCCGCATTGGAGCAGCGTGGTGGAGTATGCTCTAAACCTCCCGCGGATTTGTCTGTGGGGGAGACCCGTTCCCAGGATGTCTTTGTCCCATAGCATGAGTCTCCTTGTTGAATGGGAGGGATATCTATGCAATTTACGTTTTAAAAAATCTCCTTATTCCGCGACCCTTACAGTCTTTGTAAGTAACGGAATGTTTTACTTGGTTTGGATGTAAACATATTATATTTTGTACAGGTCTGTAAAGATTTCGTAAAAAGTATCCAAAAATATGAAAAATAATACTTAGCACATAATTAAATTAAAACTAAAAAAAGAAATATTTAAAAAGAATTACTATGTAACAAAATAAATATGTTATCCAGAAACAGAGCTTGTGGCATTGTACCCAGAACGCTGGCAGCATTGCCCCGCTGTATAGCGAGGCTTAGTTTTTGGACAAAAAAGCTGCCAGCCCTCCGGTCACCCGAAAATGGAATGTTTGCTATAAAAACAAGAGTGAATTTAACTCATTGTGAAGTCTTACTGTGCAGTGACAGCCCAGTGGTTATCGAACTCGCCTCTCACTCGAGCGGTCCGGGTTCAAACCCCAGCGGCAAGCACCAATGACTTTTCCAAGTTATGTGCGATTTAAGAAATTAAATGTCACTTGCTATAACGGCCTAATCCCTGCCACTCTGAGAGGAGACCCGTGCCCTACAGTGGGACAAAGAAAGAGTTGTGACGACGACGAAGTCTTACTGATATATTCATAACTGTTAAAATTCAACAGTAAGCGCAGAGCGGCATGTAGCACCAATAGAGTCTTACGTGAACAATTTGCTAAATTGAATCGGTCGCTCTTCAGGGTTAGGGTTTGAACGCATTGATGTGTGGCAGAACCCTTGTACAGTACGATGTTATATACATGTTATTCATATATGGTACAGTATATCACTAAATTTATTTTTAAGTTTGACATACAAGTCATGTTAAGTTTGTTAAGTTTTTCTAGCAGATACCATAGAGAGGCGTCACAGTTTCGTAACAACTTCAAACGTCAACCTATTTGACACTCACTACCGACGTCTCCATTTGAAACTGATAGTGCTTAATTTATTCTGATAAGAACATTCAAACATTGTTTTGGCAAAACAGTTATTCCGAAGATTGCTACGTCACAAATTACTTTTTGCAATTCAAATATTTTATTTGATGTATTTATTTTATAACTTGGTGCAATAAATTGTATTGTATTGTATTTTTAATGGTGTAGTGCCATGTAAAATTCGGCCACAACCGTCCCCGCTTCCGCTCCCGCTCCCGCTCCCATTGCCACTATGCTCTCTACACTCGCTCTGCCAAGTGTTGCAATTTGATGCGGCCTCCTCTAGTATTGTGCTTAATGTACGGAGCTACTGTTTCTACTGTTATACCACAGAATAATAGTACAAGTAGTTATACTAGAAATGTTGAAGTAACATTTTTAATGTTATAGCTAGTCAGCCAAGACATCGGTTGCCGATCGTGACATCGGTGACAAACGTCGAACATAAGTTTACAAAACTAGTCTATCTCTATGAATGAGATAACTCTTTCAACTAATTGGACTAACCATCCCAGTCCCTAATTGAGTCTTGTTCAAAGTCAGTCACAGTTGTCATGGGCGGCAGCGGATGGGTGGTTCTACAAGCTCGTTTGCTATCTTGTATCCATAAAAAAAGACTAACAAAATATTGACGAGTATCAACTTAACCTATTAGTGCAGCATAGTGTGTTCATTGCCCGTAGCGTCCATAGCCCAATGGCTCGCATCGATTCAATGTGATCGAAAGAGTTAAGCAACGACGGGCGCGATCGGTTTGTGGATGGGTGACCGCTAGTGGCAAAAATTTCATGGACGCTTCCGTGCTTCGGAGGGCACGTAAAGCCGTCGGTCCCGGTTGTTTTCAATGGTGGAAACAGTCGTCAAGCCTTGTCGAAGACCTTCGGGTGGCTTGAGAACTGGGTTAGCCACTAACCCCTCCACCAATCCGCATTGGAGCAGCGTGGTGGAGTATGCTCTAGCTAGACCTCCCGCAGCAGTGTCTGTGGGGGAGACCCGTGCCCAGCAGTGGGACGTTTATGGGTCGCAGCAGCAGTGTGTTCACTTGTATCTGTTTTGATTCAATCGACAGTTGCTTTTTCCTTGTATTTTCAAACATTTCCCAGTTGCCTGTTTTATGAGCACTTCATAGCGGAACCTGCGGTCGTTTTGTTTGTCGTACACTTCTGTTTCTCAAGCGAGTGAAAGCGTTCAGAGTTAGAAAATTTATATTTCAATATTGATATTTGAAAGCTGATTGCCTTCTAGATCGAGTGCGATTGCTGGGACGGGCCTGGGTTCTGTTCCCAGGTAGAGCAAAAGGTATACATAATAATAAAACTCTTACGAGTCTGCGTCTGTATATTACATAAAAATACAAAATATTAAAATAAATCTGGAAAAAAAAAACAAATTTATCGTGTGTCTATTTGTCTAAACGAACCGATTTTAATGAATCTTAGTACAAACCAGCACTGCACTCTGAGACGGATAAAATATTTAAGAGGACACCAGTCGACCCTCACTTTTGAAGAATAGGTTTTAACCAAAAATATTGCCGTCGCGCTGACCCCCAACCTTACCCCTTAGCGTGCGATAGAGAGAAGTGCAGTCTCGAACAGATTTTACCTACGTAAAATTAAGAAAATCGTCCTTTCGTAATCCCCTGTTTCCTCCTCGAAATCTAGACCGATTTCAATATTTATTTCAGTTAAAATGTAGAACAGGGTCTAAGCTATGCCCGTACGTTTTGCTTTTTTGGGATATGTTAGTAATTACCAGTTTGCTTGAGGTTTGAAAATGTATGTAAAAAAAGTCGATTTTTTTGATTTATAAAGATTTTTTTTCTCTTCTATTGAGCAAATTATGAAAAAAAACAAAACGTACAACCATGGCAGAGGTACGTATAAATCGTATGGTATTTTTTTATATTCTGTAACTTCTTTATCCTAGGAGGAAACAGGGGACTACGTTTGTATGGAAAAAGTGTCGAGTAATGAGGTTCTCCTTAATAGAATACAGGATGAAAGTTTGTATGGAATTCTCAAACTCTCGGGTGTTTTTATCCTGGATTTAAAACGAATGTGAGTTCATTATTAATGTACGTACTCCAATAAAAATCAGCGTTTTTTATATATTCAAGTCACATAGGGTTAAAAATTGGGAAGAAAGTAATTATTTATTTACTTAACATGAAAATCTTTTGACGCACTTTTACCAACTTAATACCTTTATTTAGAGAAAACATTGTAGGCGTTCCCGGAAAATAATGAGGGTCCCATGGGATACGGGATGGGAGTTTCTTTAAATATTTCGTTGGCTCATCTGCTTGTTCTGAAAATATAAAAATGGTTCTACAACATTCACGGTTTCTGTGGATCGATACAGCCTCGTGCCTTCAACATTAAGGCTATAGAAAAGTGGGCTTGTTCATGCGATGCGAACGTAACAAATCTGTTTCGTAAAGTTCCTAAAACAAGTTATATTTTGTTCAAATTTCCTTTGATTACCCGCAAAAGACAGAAAACACGCATGAGTTCGTATTAACCCTCAGGTGCCTACTGGGCCAATTTTAAACCAACGAGTACCTAGTTACTAATCGGGGTCCGTATGGACCCGACATCTTTAGCTTAGAAGGGTTTAAGTTGAGCCAACGCAGAGAATGACTTAAAATGTAAGTAAAAAATTAAGTAACTCTTTCGCTTGTAATGTGTATTGGCTTTGGAAGACATAAATAAGTTTTTATATACAACAGAACTGTCATTACATAATGGTAGGTGTAACCGTTTACGTAGCCCGAATTTTAAGGGAACAGCATTCACCATCAGTTGGAGTATGCTCTAGACCTCCCGCAGCTGCGTCTGTGGGAGAGACCCGTGCCCAGCAGTGGGACAACGACGGGGTTGTGATGATGATGATGAAGTCAATTGGAAAATTGGGGGTCGAAAGTTCAGTTGAAGTTCCTCCGAGCACTCACCGTGGTAAATACGCTAAAGGACACAAAGAGAGCCTATGTCTCTCCGGAGACTGAGGTCCTCCAATAGCACAATTCTTCAGTGTGGTTTGTTTTCTGCTGTCCAAAACTATTGTTTCTTATTTTAAGATCGGGTACTAAGGACCTGCCTTATGTTAGTATAAGGGTTAAACAAATCTAGCTCACGATTCGTTTCAATTTTCCAAGAAAAGTTTCCCAAATTATACCCGGTAGGGTAAAATAAAAAATGAAAATAATATCTTTTTCGGTATATTTGATGAAAGTAAATATGTTTTGAAAACAACAATTGATATTTAGGTATTAATCACTTCTCAGTACGTATCGTGTTGATACAAGTTATTGCCATATATTTATATTAAATTAATATGAAAATCATATTATTTATTACATACCTTGTGACAAATTACCACACAGTCTGTTTGAAAACCAGAGTTAGATCCAGTACAACTTTCATAGAGATCCATGATATCTGCCATAGATAAAAATGTTTTAAAGTGCCAATCAGCTATGCTTCATGCTTCATACGAAGCCTCTGAGATTGAAACCTATGCGAAGAGTTCATACGAACCTTTAACGGGTAAATGGTTATATTATTATGCTGTAGTTTTGTTCAACTGTGAAACAGACTGTCATACGAATTAATAAACCAAACATAGTATCAATAATCAGAGCTTCAATTATTTGTTTAAATTATAACAATCAAGTTAAGATACCTAATAAAAATATATTCGCTCATATCCCTGTGGCTTGTACGTGATCTACCTAGATAAGCAATATCGGGCGTCGGTATACAAACCGACATCAAAGTCTAGCTGACTTTGCATGCGCAGAACTCGTAATTAAGATATCGTCTTGCGCGAGATTGACATTTTTATCAGAGGTTTGTTAAATTCCAAAGAAAAATATTTTTCTACGGATAAAATTACCAATGCTACTGCCATAAATCGTTGATAATACTTTTTTTCCTCTAATATTTCTTCAGGAGTTACACATTTGAGGCGATAGCGACTTTAAAGCCTCAGCAATAAGGGTGATTGTTGCCGGAAGACCTTTCGATTCTTAAGGCAAATAGACCTATAATAATTCAACACGCGTTCCCGATTCCCGCTCGCAGCTTAATAATTCTATCGCTTGTCATCTGACGAGAACTCAAGGCGTTTCTTTTGCGTAATAATATGTACCTTGTGCTTAAAAAAAGTTTATGGAAATCAAGAAGGGCGAAATTTTTTATGTCATTTTATTATAATTTTATTGTCTTATAATAGATTTTAGGTAGATTGGAATATTCGTATAATAGTTACAGATATTTTCAAAAATTGACACGTGGATTTTTTTTCTTAAAAGTTTAGAGTCTGGTGAGTGTAAAATACATTTTACACCGGACACATGCACTGATCCTGTGAAATTTATAAAATCTTTATCACCTTCGTATTTTTTTAATCGTAGGTAGTAGATTAGTAATCAGTTTTAAATTGATTGACCGAGATAATATATCCTTAATGTAATTTTATTTATTTATTTAAGGATCCACTTTCCATTTTTTCACATACTTATTAAGTGCTATGGAAAATAAATAATTATTAATCACTAGTGGACGCCCGCAGCTTCGCTCGCGTTACGCTTCATACTAACTTTGCACCCCCGTTTTACCCCCTTAGGGGATGAATTTTCAAATTTTTCTCGCCGTAAAAACCATCCTTGAACTTCAACGAACATTTAAAAAAAAGAATTGGCCAAATTGGTCCAGGCGTTGTTGAGTTATGCGCTTACCAACACATTTTGCGATTCATTTTTATAATATAAGATGTAGGTAAGTAAGATTGGAATATTCGTATAATAGTTACAGATATTTTCAAAAATTGACACGTGGATTTTTTTTCTTAAAAGTTTAGAGTCTGGTGAGTGTAAAATACATTTTGCACCGGACACATGCACTGATCCTGTGAAATTTATAAAATCTTTATCACCTTCGTATTTTTTTAATCGTAGGTAGTAGATTAGTAGTAGATTAGTAATCAGTTTTAAATTGATTGACCGAGATAATATATCCTTAATGTAATTTTATTTATTTATTTAAGGATCCACTTTCAATTTTTTCACATACTTATTAAGTGCTATGGAAAATAAATAATTATTAATCACTAGTGGACGCCCGCAGCTTCGCTCGCGTTACGCTTCATACTAACTTTGCACCCCCGTTTTACCCCCTTAGGGGGTGAATTTTCAAATTTTTCTCGCCGTAAAAACCATCCTTGAACTTCAACGAACATTTTAAAAAAAGAATTGGCCAAATTGGTCCAGGCCTTGTTGAGTTATGCGCTTACCAACACATTTTGCGATTCATTTTTATTATATAGAAGATGTAGGTAAGTAAGAATCGATTCGATTTATCCGCCGTACCTACTAGCCATAAAGGTTGGATATCAATCCACGACTCGGCACAACAAGATGAGATTATGATGTGTGTATTATATGGTATGGTGTGTTGCATTGTATTGTAAAACATTGCATTCTACATGAACATCATAGCTTCTACACATTAAAAAAGTAAACCTAACAACTTTCAAAAGTATTTACAACTAGAACTCTCATACAGATCGATATCGACCCCGTGTTAACCTTGCAAAAAATTTCACTTCGTTGGTCGACAACCAGCGCATTGACCCTTAATCGGACTCGTTAAGTTTTAGTACGAGCCGCAATTAGTGAAGTATCTGCGCTTGACAAGTCGGGGAGTTCGATATAAGGTGGATCCGCAAAGCCCTGGCACTAACTGCGCCAGATCTAGTTCCCGAGGTAATTACAAAAGTTGGACTGATCTAGTTTAGAGTCTGCCGAAAATGGCAATCAATTTGGATAAATAGCGGAGATTCTATTTGGAAGTTATTTACATGCGCATTTGGCTTAGGTTATAGGTCCCACTGCTGGACACGAAATGGGAGAGTTGCACCATAGTGCACCACGCTAGAACAATGCGGATTGGTAGACTGCACACGCGTTTAAGAACATCAGGCATGCAGGTTATCCACGATGTGCTCCGGGATCTCTGTTAGAACGCACCGGTGCCCTCCGGCGCTGTGCCATGACAGGCTCCAAAGACGTCGACACCCATCTACAACGTAGTGCAGCCACACACAACGTCATCTTTCCCGGGATCACTGGATGGACGGTTCGAGCTCCCACTCTTGCCGCCCGTGAACCCAGAAGTCCCCTTTTAGTCGCCTCTTACTACAGGCAGGGGATATTGTAGTACTATTCTGGTTCCGTGCCGTACCTAGAAAGGCCACCGAGGGGGTTTAAGTGGGTGAAAATCTCACATAACCCAGCGTCGCTCCCTCGATGTCCGGGTACCTTTAAAAGGTTATCCAATCGTAAATTAGATAGATAGAACTAACCATTGAAGATTTGTCTGTGGGGGAGTTCCGTGACCAGCAGTGGAACGTATATGTGATATTTGACACGTTTTCAGTTACGCTTATTTTAATAAATGAGCATAAAAGTAAAACTATATAAATGATAAAAGTAAATAGACTATGTGCTGATATTATTGAATTACCTTAATAGTCTTATTACTTAGCTTCGTAACGTGATACTTGCGCAACTGATGCTCTGAGCAGTTCGTCGCTGACCCGCGCGCTAAAACTATCTTCAAAGTTTGCCGGAAGGAATCTTCATCAATTATATTATGAACCTCTCAGGTAACTCGGATCGAATAATTTGCAAGTTCGATTAAACTTAGCACGAATCAATAGTAGAAATGAGAATCAAAAGCTATTCTCATTTCTATTCAAAGTTGAGACACACATATAAATTATATCAAATATAAAATATCATCTGACCCCAAATTAGGCGCGAGCCTGTACTGTCAGAGACTGATATACATACATATATATTTTTAAATACATTCTTAAATAGATAATATTAACATCCAGACAGAACAAACACAAGTGTTCGTCATACGAATGTTTGTCCTGAGTGGGATTCGAACCCACGACCCCTGGCTCGTGGTTCCTGGTCACTACCGATTGCACCGACAGGCCCGTCGATATATACATACATACATCACGCCTGAATTTCCCGAATGGGGTAGGCAAATGTAACAGCTCGTAGTCTGCATCTGTACCCGGTGTATGGCAATGGGCTTACCAGATATAACATGGGACCTAAACATAACTGATGAAAGGTGAGGAGAGAGCTATGCTTGGTATTTCGCTACGAGACCGAATTAGGAATGATAAAATACGTAGAAGAACAAAGCTCACCGTAGTTCGCAGAGTAAGTAAGTTGAAGTTGCTATGGGCATGCCACGTCGTTCGAAGGACTGATAACCGATGGGGAAGAAAAGTCCTCGAACGGAGACCACGGCTCGGAAAAAGGAGTACAGATCACCCTTCACAAGGTGGACAGACAATCTGAAGAAGACGGCGGGAAAGAACTGAATTCAGAAGGCACAGTACCGGTCGGAGTGCTATCGTTTTGGAGAGGCCTATATCCAGGAGTGGACCTCAAAAGGCTGATGGATGGATGGATAGGTCTACAACACAACAAAATAAATAATTTTAAAGTTTTCATCAACTTTTAGTTCTATCAAATTTGTCGCACACTGCCTAGCCATACGAAATGAGAAGCGCTGTAATTTCGGCCAGTCCATATGACGTGATAGGCAGGCAGATAGATGCGCCATTGTACCCAAATATATTGCGTGCCCAACATTATCCCCGCGCTTCGCATTCCCGGACGAAATACCTCGTGTTCACTGCAATGTGAAGATCGCGTGGTCGTAATATACGCATTCTGGCCGAAACGCCCACGTTATTGCAAGAAGCTACTAAAGATTACAAAAGTTTAACAAAGTGTTAGGATTACAAATAGTGAAAGGTACACCGTGGTAGTTTAGTGCAAGATTAATTTGGTTACGCTTCTACTTCACCTATTCGCTGCCACCCATGACACCTGCGAGAAACTTTGAACAGGTCTCAGAAAGGGAATTGAAGGTCCAGTTAGTATAGGTAGTTAATAGGAATAGTAGTAGGTATAAGAACCATCCTATAGTTCTTATACCTACTTTATGCAAGAACTTTTAGTTATTTTTTGGACTATTAGATATTTTCTGTTTCCCATCAGTAGCCCGTCTGTCAAAGAGATCAAGCTTGAACAACTTGTTGTACAGAACAACTTGTACATGGTACTCGTATAGTGACACTTAATATTGAGTCCCGTTCTTAGTTTATCACAGTTTGTACTATCCCTAAAGAAATTTCGAGTTGCTGCTAGCGCTGGAAAATTTATGGATAGTGAAGGAATCCATTTTATTGATTACTTGCCAAAAGGCCAGACGATAATTGGATCCTACTATGCGAAGTTAATTCCGAAAGTGCGTGTAGCAATTAAAGAAAAACGTCAGGAATATTTCCGTCGGTCTTGTTGTTTCTTCACGATAACGCTCCTACTCGAGGATCCGATGTTATGTTCAACGCAATCCGTTGTGCTACCAGCATATTCTGCGAAATTAGCCCCTAGTGGTTTTAATTATATACCCAAAACTATCACCCGCATCTTCGCTCGCGTGGAATTAGACATAACAACAGTTTCATTTACACATAGTAATATTATATAGCCTATGCGACTCAGTGAACATGCAGCTTTCTAATGGTGAAAGAATTATTGAAATCGGTCCAGTAGCTTTTTTGTGAAAACGTTACAAACAAATGTTTCCTCTTAATAATAATTGTTAATATAAATAGTACCTATAGATTAAAAGTGCATATATGTGGAACTAACTTTCACAGTGATGACGCGGTTATGGCTAAAATAGAGAAGTTTTTTGAGAGTTAAGATAAATATTTCTTTTATCGCAAGGAACAAGAATGTTAGAAACACGTATTCTAAACGAATTACATCAGATTGCTGATTATATCGTTTTTTTATATTGATTTCAAAAATTATAATCTTTCCATCCATCACCTTTTTTGAGTCTACTGCTGGACATAGGCCTCCCTCAATCGTCGCCATCCCTCCCTATCCTGCGCCCTCTGAATTCAACGGTTTCCCGTTGTCTCCTTCAGGTCGTCAGTCCACCTCGTCGGGGGGCGGCCAATGTTTCGTTTTCCGAGACGCAGTCTCCACTCGACGACTTTATGTTTGGTATGGTTATGGTGGTGGGCTCCAGTTTCCGCAACTAGCACTTTATAAAGCACCTTTTTGCATCGAGAACTTTTCTTACCCAACGGTTATCATCGCGCTGAGCGACTTGCGGATCAGACCGACAGTAAGGGACCACGTCTTAGATCCACATGTCATCACTGGCAACGCAAACTGCTCGAACACTTTCGCCTTCATTACAATCATTTACCTTTATTAATTTCATTCTCTTTTCTTACTAATCAGATTCTACATTATATTTGGGTTGAAAACCCCCTGGCATTTAATCAATGACCCGATTTCCCATCGATTGGCCCCACAAATCATTCCTCTGGAATCAGTACCCTGGCTTGCTGCCAGTCCGGCGATAAATACCATTCAATAAGAAGAAGAACTTGTTTTCCAACAATTGTTATGTAGCTCTAGTTCCCATTTAGATGGTAATAAAACGATTCGATAAATTCCCAAGGTTTCAAGGTTCAACCGTGTTTTGAAGGGCACGTAAAGCCGTCAGTCCCGATTGTTTTCAATGATGGAAACAGTCGTGAAGCCTTGTCGAAGTCCTTCGGGTTGCTAAGAACATTCGACACTGGATTGGCCAGTAACCACTCCACCAGTCCGCATTGGAGCAACATGGTGGTGTATGCTCTAGACCTCCCGAAGCTGTGTCTGTGGGGGAGACCCGTGCCCAGCAGTGGGACGTCTATGGGTCGCAGCGAATGCTTAGGTCCCATGTAACAGGTTGTGAGCATGTTGCCACACTGGGCACAGGTCTAGACTCCGAGCTGCTACCGGGCATTTCAAGTAAGAAACACCCAATAGTTGTTGCCCGACCCAGGGATCGAACCCAGGAACTCTAGCAGCAGTCACGTTTAGGACCTCTAGACCATTTTCTCTGGCTAAAATCAAAATTGTAATGGGCGGCGACGGCATTGTTCATATAGATGCATGATCGTTTGTTATCTTAAATCCATATAAAAACTTGGTTAGATATCGAACCTAAACTAGTATCTGGTAACAAGATATTCTCTATACAATACCAGTCTAAGCTTCAGGCATGAAAGGATCAGAATAGGAGCCACCAGTAGAAAATCAATTGAGAATAAATTGAATTCCCTTTAATATTTAATTCCATCGGTTCAGAGAGATCGAGCGTTATTCGAATTGCGACTGCACTTTAACTGGAGATGGATTGAATTAGTACTGTTGAAGAACTAGATATCCACTATATTGTGCACGCGTCGATCGTACGTGTACGACAGAGTTAAGCAACGACGGGCGCGGTCGGTTTGTGGATGGGTGAACGCTAGTGGCAAGTTTCATGGGTATTACCGTGCCGTCGATCCCGGTTGTTTGCAATGTTAATATAATATCTTGGACATTGTCACACACGGCCATCTGACCAAAAAGTAGGCGCGAGCCTGTAATAATGTCAGAGACTGACATACATAAATACATATTATTTTAAATACATAATTAAATAGATAATATTAACATCCAGACACAGAACAAATACAAGTGCTCGTCACACGAATATTTGTCCCGATTTGTATCTGACGGATTCGAACCACGACCCCTGGCGCAACAGACAGGGTCACTACCGATTGCGCCAACGGGCCTGTCGTCCTGTGTTAAGAACAATCGGTATGCCTTGTCGACGACCTTCGGATGGCTTTAAAACATTCTAAGCCCGGCTAAGAAGTGGGATAAAAATAAATTGGGAATTTTCCACCAATTTTATATTTTCGTTAATGAGGTCGTGATATTACATTACATCTAGATAAGTTTTCCATTGAAACTTTCCTGTGTTAGACTATTCTGTGGCATAGTTGCTAGTGACCCTAACTGCCGGTCTCAAGTTTGAATCCCGGCCGGTTTAGATATTTATTTTACAGAATATATTTAGTTTTGTACTCAGCTCGTTGATGATGAATTGTGTTTTTTCCAAATGTAATAATATTTTGTGATAGCATCCATAGTAACAGCATTCAGAGCAATAAAATTGTCAGGTGTCTATTTCCGTTCAAAAGATAGAGCTCACGCACAGACAGACAGACAGACAGTGGAGGCATATTAGATTTCCAAACGGCGCAGTGTACATTAGAATACGGAACTCTAAACCTTCGTACGTTCGAAATCTAAACAAGCTGTGTTCTCTCGCTGCGACCCATAGACGTCCCAATGCTGGGCACGGTTCTCCCTCACAGGCACTGCTCCAGTGCGGATTGGTGGAGGGGTTAGTGGCCAAACTAGTCTCGAATGTTCTCAAGCCACCTTAAGGTCTTAGACAAGACTTAAATACTGTTTCCAGCATTGAAAACAACCGGAACCGACGGCTTTACGTGCCCTCCGAAGCACGGTAGCGTCCATAAAATTTTACCACTAGCGGTCACCCATTAATAAAACGGACCGTGTCCGCCGTTGCTTAACTTAAGATCACATTGAAGATGAGCGAGCTATTGGGCTATGGACGCTACAGACGTGTTCTCTATTCGCCATGAATTTTAAAAGCTTTTATTTAACTTCACTCGTATGTATGTACGAGTATTCATTCATGTATGTCCTGGAATCTTGCAATCAATATTTCACCCACTTCCACTGAAGCTATCGAGCTGAAATTTGGCACACATATTAGGTTCCGATGACAATGCATGAAAATAAAAAAAAAGTTATAAAAGCTTTTTAAAAAAAATTTTTTAGAGTATATTCATTCAGAAGACACAGTAAAAACTCAAGCCGACACGGTTCAGTAGGTCATCCGCTCCTTGATTCATTATGAGGCATTGGAATTCTCGTTGAAATGAACCAGCCAGCTCCTCCGGGAGCCGTGGATCGAACCGGGCGATCGGTGCGGGTCAATAGGTCGTCCTGCGCCGCCTGTTCATGAGGCATTGTGGCGCGAATGAATTGGACAAAGGGTGGGAATGCAACGGGAATACTCGATTTGAGTGGCCGTTTAGTGAAAATGTCTTTCGGTTTGACTTTAGATCAGAAATAGGTCACCGGAAATACCCCCCCCCCAGATATTGATAGCAAATTATAAGCCTATAAAAGCTCTAAAGTGTTTTGTTACTATTAATCAAATTCTGAATTGAGTTTCAATAAAGAAGACAGAATACTGTAGCTTTTATAGACTTATAATTTGTTATCAATATGGACGGGGGGGGGGGGTCCGGTGAGTATTTCTTATCTAAAGTAAAAGCGAAGGGCTAGCTGCAATCCATAGACTTCCCACTGCTGGACACGGGTCTAGAGACACAGCTGCGGGAGTTCTAGAGAACACTCCACCACGCTGCGGATTGCTAATTGGTTGAGGGTTAGTGGCCAACCCAGTGTCGAATGTTCTCAAGCCACCCGAAGGTCTTCGACAAGGCTTGACGACTGTTTCCAACATTGAAAACAACCGGGACCGACGGCTTTACGTGCCCTCCGAAGCACGGTAGCGTGCATGAAATTTTGCCACTAGCGGTCACCCATCCACAAACCGCGCCCGTCGTTGATTAACTTTTTCAATTACATTGAATCGACGTCGAGCCATTGGGCTATGGACGCTATACACACATAATAATATCTAAAACTATACGAGTAGAATAGTTTTATGAATTTGATATTTTATTAATTTGGTCTATAAACTGTATATAGTATGTACTTACCTATATAGTATTAGAAAGAAGAAAAGAAAGGAAGAAGGAAAGAAAGAAAGAAAGTTTATTTTGCTCAACACAATACTCGTACCACTATACCTGCACTACTGAGTTTTAATTTATTTAACAATATTAAAATCATGCGAGACCCCATTTCCAACCGATTAATTCATCGTTCTAGCCCTTTACAAACCTTTAAAAAGACTGGAAACTATATTACCTACATAAAATCACATTGGACTTCCATATCATTATTCAATAGCCCTAAATCAGCCTTTACAGTCTCCCGAATCCGTTGAACCATTACCGGCAACACGATAATGTTACGGCGTAAGTGATCTTACACCCCATTGATAGAGTTCATTTTTGTTCGCAGATGTTCGGGCGGTGTAACGGAGCGTAAAAGTGATATTATGAACGGATACGCGATCTAGCCATGACTATGGCCTTTCTCTTCGGAGCACTGGGTGCTTTTGCTCTCATTAGCCGGACAGGTAAGCACCTATTTGTTAGATTTTATGATGTAGACCGAAACTAATCACTTTTGCCTACAGTAGATACCTAATGTAATGAGCATGTTATGAGTAGTAATATAAAAAAGATAATCTCACTGAATTATGTATCTGTAAGAATTCGTGCAAGTAAACTATGTATGTATGTTTTTTTGTATGTATTTAATTTAATTATCTGTAATCTGTTTCATCTTAATTAAAAAAAATCCATTTCTTTTTCTTTTTCCATCTACGGCAACTTTATATTTTACTGGGAATAATGACTATTTATAAAATGTTTTGTCTTAAGGATACAAGATAGCAAACGAGCTTGCAGTACCACCTATCCGCTGCCGCCCATGTCTTGTCTTATAATCTATTTTGAGACCGATAAAAATTACAATCTGTATTAGTGTAATATAGCTTATAAAAGCCCGATTTTTCTCACCAAATAAAATCAAAATTGAAATAAAAGTTTTAAGCAAACTGAATTATGAATGAAATTAATCCCAATAAGTCAACGAACCGAAACGTCTTTTGTTGTAGACTTCCCAATTTCTACTTATAATATCTTTGTTATGATGATGGATGATCTCTGAAAAACAAATTCGCAAAGTTTGTCTCAATTATAATAATTTAACAATTTTTCTGTGAAAATACTATTCACCGCTGATTACAGCTTCGGGACAATTAATTTGAACACCGAGATTCTCAGTCGTATAATCCTAATTGAATTAAATTTAAATCTAAGACACAATGGAATAAATGGAGATTTAAAAATAACTGAGACTGCCACGAACGAGACCCGTGGAATCCAAAAAGCTAAGGAATTAGCGATCGTATGAAATCATTCGTCTTATCGTCAGCGATTCCAATTCAGCGATAATCTTTTTCGTTACTCATGTTAGTAACGAAAAAGATTATCGCTGAGTAAAGGGGAAAGTGTGTTTGTTCGTTTGTACTTTATCTCCTCCTCAACGGAATGATGGATCGATGTGAGTTTTTCATATATACATACCTTTTGTAATTGTATACAGATTATCTTTAATTGATAATCAACTATCGATTATCTTTAATCGATTGATTGAGATCTCGGATTTTGATCGGCCGAACTGTAGGTGAAGCTAGATTTTGAATAGTGATAATCTTTGGTGCAGCTTGGCGTCGAATAAGGCAATTTTTTATATTTTAAACCATCCCATCATCGTTATCACAATTTTCCATGTATTTGACTCGATTTTTTATGTGTGATTATGGTTTATACAAAGCCCTAAATTAAAAAGATACTATGTGCTTTTGAAAAAGTTTGATTATTTAACTTGGGATTGTTTTAAGTAAATGCATCAATGGACGCGCAGTTTTGAGTATATTTTGTAATGGCTCTCATAATTATGTAAGTTTCTGCACGGTAAAATCTAGTTATGTGATTGTATGACTGATTCTAGTAAAAACAGTTTTCTACTGAATAAAATCACGTCACATGCACATAGTTTAAGAGTGTTCTTTTTACAAATTAAAACATTATGTTTTAGTTTCTAAGCTTGTAGAAAATCATAGAAAGCTAGCCCGAAGAGTTGAATGAAAACCGTTTTACTGGAATAACTGTGTTTATTTTATTTATTTCCTTTACATCTTATCTCTTTATCTTTCGTAGTAGGACCTGTCAAAAAGGCCAACCGTAACATCTTGGATTCAAAGGACTTACGGATATACAGTACGTCTACTTTAATCATGACCTGCTTCTATTTTCTTTACAGTTTTACTGAAAATTTGATTCAATCTCACAGAAACGTTTCGCGAAGACGTTGGAGCCTTATCTGAACAGTTTACTAACTAACATTTCATAGTATTCATCTGAAAAATATCTCTATAGCAATTCTTTGAAAATGATAGTTTTTGGTTACCTATGCACCACAACCCTTTCTTTTTCCACTGTTAGGCACGGGTCTCCTCTCTCAGTCAGTCTGGATTTGTGTCCGGTGTATGGCATATGCTCATCAACAATTACATGGTACCTAAACATAACCGGTGAAAAGTGGGTGCACTACATACCACTGCCTACCCATCCAAGGAAATATAGGTGTAATTTTATATTATGTAACTCCTGTAAATGCAAATTAGTAACAACCCGATCAATCATTGTTAGTAAGAGACTATCCAAATGAATGAAGCCAAAGATTTTCTTTTTTTTTCTTTATTAACCTTTTTTTTTTCTTGTCTTTAAGACTAAGGCGGTTCTCCGTTACACTAACAAGTGTTTGATATTAATCTTGTGGTGTGAGGCACAATCTAGGCTATCGCCGCGTGAAATATTCAGGCTACTGCCCCATAATATATCAGAGGCCATCATTATGCCGCTCCACTCGTGCATACTTAATTCACTATATTGTGGGTCGGTTAATTGAGTGAAACTGCTTTATTAATAAAGGCCTTGCTGCACGGGAGATTTGCGAGCGTTTCCTAGCAGGAGTCTAGGGCGTCTAAAATCAAAGTGGCACGCACCATGAATTTTTGAAGTAGGTTATAAGAATTTTAATGTTGAAAGGGTGGAGGAAAACATTGAGAGGAAACCCGTATGCTAGTTCTTCATTCTCAAAGGAAAGTGAAGTCCAAGTGTCTCTCCACTCTCCACACTTGGGCTGACTGTAAAACCCTCATGTGCCGTTAGGAGGACCGTGCCCATCAATGGGACACAGAACAGCGGTGGTGGCCTTGGCAGACTAAAACTCTATGACAAAACTCATGTTTATGAGTCTTTGGATATCAGGTGGCGGGAGGTACATTCACATCGAAACGTTTATTACTAAGCCCTGAGTAAGGACAGTCAACTCAAGCCGAGAAATGTTATTGACTGGCTAGGATAGATTAGGTATTTCATTAATACCTAAAATCATCATGATTGTTTTAGTAAAAACATAAATTTTACTCGCCATACACTGAACTTCAGTTCACACAACGTGATTTTGAGGCGGTCATAAAATGTTAACTGTGGAAAGAGTCTTTTCATGTTCTATCGGTTGACTTTGTGTGACATTAATCACGCTCCATAGCTCACATTTAGCTATTTAGGAACCGACAACATCTTTAAATTTCAAATAATGGTGAATTGTAATCCTTACTTAGCTGTTATGTAAGAACGAACAGGTTGCTCGTGAATCGCTCGCTAGTCAGTTCGACAAGTCCTTAACAGCTAGGGTCACAAATGGCCTAAGTTACGTCCTAAATTTAAGGTCATTAGTGTGTACCCTACTATAAATTGCAAGTCATAGGGTAATTTGTAATGAAAATGTGGTACCAATAATATGGTGTGTGCCAGTTAAACACATTCATGAAAGTAATTGATCCTAATATAATATAACGACACCACATTGAGTATGATATAGACTACCCTCAACTTTGGTTGTGCAGGAAATCTGAGTCCAGTGGAGCGCCTATAAGTTGTAGCTTTGTGTAGGAAAGAATTTTGAAAGTTTAGCACAACAGTTCGATTGTTCATCACTTAGAAAAGGAATCAAAATGTATCTGAAAATATGTTGTACAAAATTATCAGATATAAAATCTTTTTGGGATTGAATATTTATGTAATTGATTTTGAACAGAAAGTTGTCGCTGTGAATTTTTAAATAACATATTGCTCATAGGATTCAGTATTCTGTTTGCGTTCATCGGTTGCAATTTTTTTTCATTTAATTTGATTATACAATATTCAATTGCACCTCTTTTTTTTCTATTCCGAGAATTGGGACAGTGATGAATTTTGAGTATCGTGGCCATAGATTTATGAAGTTGTAAAAGAGATAGTGGCGATGAGAAGCGTTGACAGTTCTTTGTGGAATTTTGACATCTTCTTATGGCACGTTGACAAATTCCTAACCGCGTTGACAACTCCGTGAGGGGTGTTGACTGCTCTGTTCATCACCACTTATCTCATGTTTTCAGGAAGAAACTTCATGGGAAAACGTGAGGGTTGAGGTATTCGATATTCTTGCCGTGTTCTTCCCGGTAGTATCAACTTTGTGAACCGTATATAACAATGTAATGACGTTCAATGGGCATATATAAATTGTATCTGAATATATTGTACGTCTGTCCCCAGGTTGCACGGACAACATACATGGCGTGGGCCACGGCGGCGTCCCAGAGCTGGACTACACTGACGTGGACCTAGGGCTGACGCAGCGCGGGCCGCGCTTCGACATCGCCTACTCGAGGAACGTCACGGCACTAGTGGGCAAGACGGCCCAGCTCAACTGCAGGGTGCACGACCTTGGGAACAGGACGGTGAGTTATTGTTTTTAAAAGGTTATATTATGGATATATACGGGCCGGCATCAGTCTAGATGTAACCTTGAATACGCAGGAGTCGAAATTAAGGTATCGTTTGGCGCGGGGCGAGCGAGTTGTCATACGTTAGCGCTGATAGGTTCACCAGCCGTTTGTTATATCTCCCGCAATGATACCCCATGCAGAGCGACCCCTCCAGATTTCGTACAGCATTTAACTTTCGTGCCGCGAGGAATACCACAAACTAGCATGTTGCAATACTTCTGCTCCCGCCTATGATAACTATGACTTTGAATAGCTCATATGAACTGGGCTGGATAGTCCAGTAAGCAGACGATGTTGTGAAAGTTAGTTAGTTAGTAGTGTATGAGGATTCAAGGGCAAGAATTATAAGTGACCGTTAGTCTTACTACTACTAGTCTCGTTCCGAGTCAAAGATGCGTTGGTATTTTGATTAACAAGATGATGAGCTTTGATTGTTTCCGGTTTAAAAGCCAAATTAACCATTAAAAAGCCGGATAAAGTAATCGTTTCTTCTAGTTTAACACATGGCAGTTAGAGAGGCTTTTTAAAATAGTTGATTTCAAAATTCGAAGACTATGCAACACTTGCTAACATTCGACGGCTGAATGACCAGTTTAAACGATGCCTAGGCTGAAAAGGAAGAAAAGAAAAATATGCAGAAAAATCTTTGCAGCGCAAACTGCGCTGCGCTCAAAATATTACGACAAATCTGAAATCCCGCTGGTCAAGCCGGAATTTGTGGCGCGGGTCAGATAGATTTAAATTTGGACCGCTGAAAGATTTGCATTTCAGTCGGAATTTGACACGCCTGGGTAGTACGAAATGGGCTCTATCCGTTCGACTCAGTGGTACAAGCATTTCAATCAGTTTTCGTAACTGTCATCCTTTCATCGTTATAAAATAATACTTTTGTTCTGTAGTCGAGTCTTGTTCACTAATGATAGTATATTATTTTCTGTGTTCCAATGATAAGGAACAGTTTTCACAGAAACAGGTGTACTTGTAAAGCAGTTCATGTTATGTAATATTATCTTCTTAAATATTAGGACATCCATAATAGGTCAATACCCCAATGGTTAAAATGATCAGTTAGTTTTAAGATAATAATAAAATTATGATCAACTATAAAGTAAATATTTGCAAACGAATTCGCTCGGAGATAAGTTGGTGGTACTAAATGTTATACTTAAATAATTTTACCATGCTTGTTAGCTTGGTATATACGTACGTATGTATGTATGTATGTATGTAAGTATGTATGTATGTATGTATGTTATATAGCCATTATCCTTACCAGGATCCTCATGATTAGCGATTTTCGGTTATCTACAAAAACGTGATTTTTTTTTTAAATTATTTCAGCGAATAGTTTGGTTACCAGTCCGGTAACCGATCTTAAGAGTCTTGTTCAGGATTGATAGAAGTAAAGTAAAACAGAAAGACTGTAAAGTACTGGCAGTTCGATGAAACGCTTCAAAAATGTAAAATAATTTTTAAATCCGACTAGACTTTCAAATCCAGGATTAGACTGCTGGTCGAGAAATTATCATTCGATTGAGACACTCTTTGGGAATATGTAGTACAGTTCTATTTCAGAATTTTCGCAAAAAAATAATAATTGAATTGTGCCTATTTTTTAATAATACCTAACTTTATTAATGAAACTTTACATAAAATTAGAAATAAAAAATGAGATAAAATTTATTATAAAATTAGAAATGAGTCAGATTGTTGATGAAATTTATTTGTTATTACTTTTTTATATTACTTCTTAGATGTTTGTTGACGATGATTATATTTATGACGAGTCCAGTTTTATATATCTAGACTCAATATAAACTGTATTAAATGACAAAAACAAACAGAGTAGATACTTAAAACAACTTATAAGTAAAAAATTAAATGCTTACATAAAATATCTTCTTTAGTAACGATTTGTATTTAATTCCAACAAATAAAAAGCAAAAATAAATAATAAATTGTATCAAAGAGGCTTTTAGCTTTGTCCTTTTGTAGTTAATCTATCCGACCCACTAGTATTGAGGTCTGATTGGATGAGTTTATTGTTTCATTGGTAATCGGCTTAGGATTTTTGGTTTAAAACACAAAATGGTTATCCCTGTGTCTCTTTATTCAAAATTAATTGTGAATTGATGCAATTTACCAGCATTTTGGGAAGATTGCACCATCGTCGTCTTTTCAAATGTCATGTTTACGTTACCCGATGATAGATGGCGCACATTTTGATAATCATTGGCGCTTATCGTCACCCAATCAGGACCCAGGGTTGTACAAGTGGATGCCCGCAGCTTCGCTCGTGTGGAATTAAACATAACATTAGTTTCGTTTACACCCAGTTGCCTCCTCCTCAGAGACAATAACGATATGTTTCGTTTACTCCACATATTCTTTATTGCTGTTCATCCAACTGTGAATAATTGTTGCAAATATAAAGCAATTCCTTTGAAATGTAAGTAATATTCAAACAAACTTCTATCCCATATCATTATTTTCAGGGAACGCGTACAATGTTAACTCAAAATATAGTATTAAGTTGGTAAAATACGTCAACAGGTTTCCATGTTATGTCTAAACAATAATTACTTGACTTCACTTTAGTTATAACTTTCCGCCCGTGTTTTACCCCTTTGAGCATTGAATATACAAAAACGCTGAATTTTTATTAGAGAACACACATTGATGCATTTCCCCATTTATCCCAGGAACGTCTTTTGAAAAATTAAAATTATCTACAGTATTTTTTTTATTTTTTTACAAAATACAGAAAAACGGATAAATACGTATTAATTCAATTATTAAACCTTGTTTCAAATTTCATTTTTTTAACACGCTTTTATTAGGTCGACCTGTATTTAACTAACTATGTAATTGACCTAACTATGAAATGGAATCTAAGATAGTTAATTTAACCATCTTCCAAGGATCGTGGCGTAATGAAAATTGGCAGCTGTATGTAGTTCTGATGACAATACAATAATATGGTACTGTCGAACTGATCTGATGATGGAGCCGGAAGATATGAACATCATGATGGAACATCGTATCATAGCGATATATGGATTTCTTAGAAAAGTCTTGTAATGAACTTTGACTACAATTAGGTTTGGTTTGCAGATACGTCGACTATGTGGCTAATTCCCGCTAGCGTCGTTATACATGTACATGTGTATGGATTTCGATTTCATTTAACTTAAAAATGAACATGAACATGAATCTAAATGGGCTTCCTCTTCTCAGGTCTCCTGGATAAGGCATCGTGACATACACCTACTGACGTCCGGCAGAATGACGTATACGTCAGACCAGAGGTTCATAAGCGTTCACAATCCTCACACAGAGGACTGGATACTAAAGGTTAGTAGTAGTATTAGTATAACATCTAGTTGTACAGATATATGTCCAACGATACATAAGTTAGTGAATCGTAGCATAAAAGCCACACTGTTGGATACGAATCTCCCCCACAGACAAAGCTGCGGCAGTTTTAGAACACCCTCTATCACGCTGCTCCAATGCGTATTGCAGAAGTTGGTTGTCAACCCAGTGTCGAATATTCTCAAGCTACCCGAAGGTCTTCGACAAGACTTAACAACTGTTACCAGCATTGAAAACAACCGAGACCGACGGCTTTACGTGTCCTCCGCTCCATGAAATTTTGCCACAAACCGACCGCGCCCGTCGTTGCTTAACGCTTTCGATCACATTAAATCGACGCGAGCCATTGGGCTATGGACGTTACGGATAAAGCTATTAAATTACAAGAGATCGTTTTCACGAACACGACACGTAATCCCTCCCTGTTTACCTATATATAGAAAGCCGTTTGCTTACAAATAATATAACCAAAACGACAAAATGCCTTGCTTCTATCCAACAGGACACTCCTAAAATGGATTTACGAGGCTCCATAGAAATTTCATCATGAATAGCGCTCCATACTGCCTTGTATCCTTTGTTGGAAATATGTAATAACTAAATCGCTCTTCTGTTTGCAATAACGAAATTTCTTCGCAAGTTTAATATGTCTCGGAGCTGAAGTTAGTCATTTTGTCTTCATTATTCCCACTTGTTGCTGATGTAACTCGTTCTTAGACTTCACAAGGTACATGATATAAAGGTGCGTTAGGTTAGGTTGGCTTAGTTTAGCATGTGCTGTAGATATTTGTAGCTATGCTTAAAGAAGCATCACTTCACTTCTAGCTACTTCATATATCAATGATTTTGCACTCATAATGCCTATATGTGCCACCGTTTAATAAACGTACATCTTTTCAGATAAGGTTCCCGCAGCGGCGGGACTCCGGCATCTACGAGTGCCAAGTGGGCACGACGCCCCCTATCGGACACCGGATGTTTCTCTCCGTCGTCGGTAATATATTTTATCTACCCCAGCCTCTACTCTACTACTACTACTATACTACTATGCCTACATGGCTTAAAACCGGCTGGTCGGTCTTAAGCAAGTTTGTTGTAATTTTTAATACGGTGAATGATAAATGTTTGCTCCGTGTCATATCCTATACAGTTTTACACATTCACATATACAGGGTGTCCCAGAATGAATGGATAATCCTTGAGCCCCGCACAGAACAGCTCTCCAGCGCTTAGAAAAAAATATCAAAAAAAAAAAAATCCAAGTGATACCCAAAATATGATTTTTTTTAGAAAAACATACGTTATTTTAGCTTCACTTCACATTAATTTACACAACTGCCACAAATTAATGATATTCTTGGCGTTTTTGGTGTCATTTTATTCCTGATAGACTATACTACTAGAAATACATCAAATAATATAAGTATCTGTGATACTTTTTTTATAAAAAAAATAAGAACTTGAATTTTTAACATGAATTTTGATACCAAAATAATTTTGACATAGTTTGAGAGTGTTTCATGTAAAAAAAAAGTATGAAAACGTAAGTGTCCAGCTATTTTAAAAACATGTGCAGTTAATACAGATTAAATAATGGTATAATACATCATTTTATCTAATACTACTACGAAGTTATTGCTATTGAGATGCAAAACGAGTAAATACGACTAAAATTAAAAAGTTAATGTCTTAATACATTTTAATAATAATAAAACATTTCAGGTGTCGCTGCGACCCATAGACGTCCCACTGCTGGGCACGGGTCTCCCCCACAGACACTGCTGCTGCGGGAGGTCCAGAGCATACTCCACCACGCTGCTCCAATGCGGATTGGTGGAGGGGTTAGTGGCCAACCCAGTGTCGAATGTTCTCAAGCCATCCGAAGGTCTTCGACAAGGCTTAACGACTGTTTCCAGCATTGAAAACAACCGGGACCGACGGCTTTACGTGCCCTCCGAAGCACGGTAGCGTCCGTGAAATTTTGCCACTAGCGCTCACCTATCCACAAACCGACCGCGCCCGTCGTTGCTTAACTCTTTCGGTCACATTGAATCGACGCGAGCCATTGGGCTATGGACGCTACATTTCAGGTGTACATTACATCAATTTTATTCACAACAGGTGTTCAAATTGTCTGCCACCGATTCTAATACACGCTCGACATCTTCTTTTATAGGCTCTACTAAGAAACCGTGCGTAGAGTCATTCATTTATTTTTGAAGCGGCCTCTTGAACACGGCTGCGTAATTCCTCATTTGAAATTGTTTTCGAGTACACTTCTTCCTTTAGACAGCCCCAGTAAAAAACATCCCGACAGTTTAAATCTGGAGATCGAGGAGGCCACAGAATAGGACCCAAACGACCAATCCATTTGTTTGGATACGTGGCATTTAAATAAGCCCGGACGTTTGTACCATAATATGCAGGGCAGCCATCATTCTGTAACCAATGGGATTCCATTACCTCCTACGAAACAGTCGTTAAGCCTTGTCGAAGACCTTCGGGTGGCTTGAGAACATTCGACACTGGGTTGGCCACTAACCCCTCCACCAATCCGCATTGGAGCAGCGTGGTGGAGTATGCTCTGGACCTCCCGCAGCAGCAGTGTCTGTGGGGGAGACCCGTGCCCAGCAGTGGGACGTCTATGGGTCGCAGCGACACCTGAATGTTTTATTATTATTAAAATGTATTAAGACATTAACTTTTTAATTTTAGTCGTATTTACTCGGTTTGCATCTCAATAGCAATAACTTCGTAGTAGTATTAGATAAAATGATGTATTATACCATTATTTAATCTGTATTAACTGCGCATGTTTTTAAAATAGCTGGACACTTACGTTTTCATACTTTTTTTTTACATGAAACACTCTCAAACTATGTCAAAATTATTTTGGTATCAAATTTCATGTTAAAAATTCAAGTTCTTATTTTTTTTATAAAAAAAGTATCACAGATACTTATATTATTTGATGTATTTCTAGTAGTATAGTCTATCAGGAATAAAATGACATCAAAAACGCCAAAAATATCATTAATTTGTGGCTGTTGTGTAAATGAATGTAAAGTGAAGCTAAAATAACGTATGTTTTTCTAAAAAAAATCATATTTTGGGTATCACTTGGAATTTTTTTTTTTTGATATTTTTTTCTAAGCGCTGGAGAGCTGTTATGTGCGGGGCTCAAGGATTATCCATTCATTATGGGACACCCTGTATATTATGCGTGTACGTACCTACTACAATATCATGTGTGAAAAAAGGGTGCGTGAAAAATTTGGATGAAACTTGGCACACAGATAGGCACGTAGACTGGCCTGTTGGCGCAATTGGTAGTGACCCTGTTGCGCCAGGAGTCGTGGGTTCGAATTCCACTCAGGACAAATATTCGTGTGACGAACACTTGTATTTGTTCTGTGTCTGGATGTTAATATTATCTATTTAAGTATGCATTTAAAAATATCTATGTAGGTATGTATATCAGTCTCTGACGCCTATATTACTGGCTCGCGCCTACTTTGGGGTCAAATGGCCGTGTGTAAGAATGTCCAAGATATTATAGATATTATATTATAAGATACTTTTCATCCCGGAAATATTTTCTCTTGGGATACTTTGCATGATTATTGGAAAGTTGTTTGGTACAGCGTCAATAAATGGCGCTGACACTAATTCTGAAACTTACTGTTAGGGTAGAATTGTACAATGTACCATTCTACCCAATAATAATATCATAGATCCTTCGGAAGTTATCTACGAGTGTAATTGTGTTTAGTGACTCGACCCGTCGGAATACACGCTTTGCACGCACGAGTGAATTTTGTCAGAGTGGAAAAAGATGGAAAAATGAATTTCTAACAGAATGCGTCAAAAATATTGAGCGACACGTCAGTTAACTAACTGTTAACAGTTAACAGTACCTATCTACACAATTAGTTCAAAAGATGAACAGAGTCTGTTCACCATTTTGCCTGCAAAAAAGTGCAATGTAACAACACCCTTACCCTGCCTTGCGGTTTCACCCTGCCGACAGACTGTAAATATGCCCAGCTCGGTAGTTATGCCTGTACGGAGGCCAAGAAATAAAGGCTAGACATGAACAAGCTTGCTCTACGACGTCGTAAGTAAAGCGGTGCTTTATCTAACGTACGATACCAATTTCGTCCAATCTATCTATAGGTATATATAAAAGGAGAAGGTGACTGACTGACTGACTGACTGACTGACTGACTGACTGACTGACTGACTGACTGACATATCAACGCAGGGCCTAAACTATAAGGGCTAGAAACTTGAAATTTTGCACAGGGGTTCCTTTTATAACGTAGGGGAGCACTAAGAAAGGATTTTTGAAAATTCACCCCCTAAGGGGGTAAAACGGGGGTGCAAATTTAGTATGAAACTTTACCGTTTTTGAAGTCGTTAGACGGGTAGACGTCGTTAATGGGTCTAATTCTACGCGAGCGAAGCTGCGGGCGTCCACTAGTTTCGTCCACCGATTTCGTCCAATCTATATATATATAAAAGGAGAAGGTGACTGACTGACTGACTGACTGACTGACTGACTGACTGACTGACTGACTGACATATTAACGCAGGGCCTAAACTATAAGGGCTAGAAACTTGAAATTTTGCACAGGGGTTCCTTTTATAACGTAGGGGAGCACTAAGAAAGGATTTTTGAAAATTCACCCCCTAAGGGGGTAAAACGGGGGTGCAAAGTTAGTATGAAACTGCCGTTTTTGATGTTATTCGAATGAAATTCCAGTACCTATGAAGGTTTTTTATTGAGTTTCGAAATCATCTCTTAAGGGGGGGTGCAAAGTTAGTAGGTATAAAAGTTTTTCGTATATACCTACATTATTTCAATGAAATTTTGTATTTAGGTTATGTTACGTCTAATTCCACGCGAGCGAAGCTGCGGGCGTCCACTAGTATCCTATAAATAGTCAGAAAATGATCGCATCTACTTTTGTAGCTGCAAGAAGCTGTCTGGAATGAAATTCTCTCTGCATTTTTGTCTTCACTGCAACGAGCTAACTTTATTTGTTGTCTGCATGGTAGCAGCTATTGGTTCTGGGCTCTCATCTTAGCCGTGACATATTTTTTATTTGACTGATAAACCGTTTTGCTTACACGCCCGCCAGTGATATGTAAATGCTATTTATGTTATACCTTTTTTGTTTTGTTTAACAAGTGGGAAACCTTGAAAAGGTACCCGAACGTCGCGGGAGCGACACCGGATTATGTGGGACTTTTAGCCACTAAAACCCGCTCGGTGGCCTACTACGGCGCTACAGGAGGGCTCCGGGATCTCCCAAGGATGCGCCCAAGACGGGCTCTTCCCGGTTTACACAAACAGCGTCATCTTTCCCGGGGTCACATGATGGACGATTCGAGCTCCCAATCTCACCGCCCGCAAAGCCAGAAGTCCCCTTTTAGTCGACTTTTACGACAGGCAGGGGCTACCGTAGAACTATTCTGGTTCCGAGCTACATAGACCAGTCTCGATAGCTTTTAAAACAAAAAAAAATAGTAGTAGAAAATAACCCATTAGAAAAGGAGGAGAGTATTATAAACATTAAAGGAAAAATAAATTCAATTCCCCTTCCCGTTCCCTACGTCAGATCGCCCGGAAATTATTTTTCCTTTAATGTTTATAATACTCTCCTCCTTTTCTAATAGGTTATATTCTACTACTATTTTTTTTCACTTTTTATTATTTTTAAAGGCTTCTGCACTGGTCTAACAGGGACATTTATGTTATACCTGGGTCAGCCAATAATGTATTCAACCTTTTAGCTTTATATAGTAACTTGTAGGGTTTCTAAATTAAAACATGTCTCGTGTAGTAGGAGGTCATGAGCTGCAGCCAATTTTTTAATACACCTACTTTATAGGTAATTAATGATGGAGCTGAAAAGTGACGAAGTAGCTAAAAGAATGACGAAGAAAAACTCGACAGAAAGTAAAGCAATTGCCCTCTTGAAAAACTTAATGACATAATATGGAAAGTTGCCAGTTTTAAAATTAACTAGGTTCCTGATTAGAAAAAGTTACATTAATAATTATTATGTTCTGCCTACAGTTTGAGACCATTATAGTGGATACCTAGGTTTTCTTTAGCTGCGTGCAATATCGCACGCATCGATATAAAAACACTAGTATCTTCTTCTATGCGAAGTAACATGCCTGATTATTAATAACCTAGCGCGAGTCCGACTCGCACTTGGCCGGTTTTTAGTATTTGTTGATATAGGGGCAACAGAAATACATCATCTGTTAAAATTTCAACTGTCTAACTATCAAGGTGCGTGAGATACTTCCTGACAGCGGAACCTTAGCAATAGGGTCCCATTTTACCCTTTGGGTGCGGAACCCTGAAAAGTCATCTGCCTAGTGCCTACCCATTGGGAAAATACAGGCGTGATATATATGTTATTAGTTGTGTTGGACAGCTTCGGTCATCGTCTTGTATAGGCCAAGTCTTCTGACGTCACAAATCCTTTCATTAAAACGGGCCTACGATAGGCAGAAAACATTCAAATATTTATGGATGGCAAAGATATGGATGGATGGAATGACTGAAGACCATGTCAGCCACTCTGCCTACTATAAACTGGTCAAGTGCGAGTCGAACTCCGAATTTAGGATTCCGTATCACAAAGATATTTAAGGGTACTTGTATGGTGACACCTTTGAGAACGTACTTTTTTATTTATTTTAATTTGTTGTGAATGCAGCTATAACGCATATTCTGCAAAAATGTAAGTATAGCTAAGCTAGCTATTTCCGTTCAACAGATAAAAAACCCTGTGACAGACAGACAGGCATAGAGACAGCGGCATATTAATAGGGTTCAGTTTTACACTCTTTGAGTACGAAATCTTAGTATACATGACTCCAAAGTGTTACTAGAGGTGTGAAAAAGAGAAAAGACTGTGTAATCAGTATTATTGATGCCAGAATAACTTGATGTAGGAAACCCGTTTAATAAAAAATATTTAGTTCCCATTAAAATGTTAACATGCCGAACAAATTTTTCCATGATAACATAGTAATAGGCATCGCATACAAAGTCATATCTCCATTTACTTACCTTTTCAATTTTTTATTATATCTAGGCAATATTGTTACAAGGAAGAGTGAATATGACGTCAAAGTAAGTTTAATGAAAAGACTCTTCCCAGCTAACAATGTGGGGTATAAGTAAAATTTTTCTTTGAAACTTCTCACCTGAAAACATTCGCCGAAAACTTTGTAGGTCGTTACGATGGAATATATTACACGCGTACGTTACGCTTTTCAATATTCTCCCGCACATTAATTGTTGTTTCTGAGCTGCTTTTTATAGCCACCCTCCAATATAGGGGTTTCTCAAGATTATTGTGTTCGCAACTCAATTTTATCGGGAGTAGATGGTAGCGTATATCTATGTATATCAAGAATAGGTGTACGGTGTGTTATTAGTTAGATTTTAGGTAAATTTACAGTGACGTTATGATAAAAAGGGTGCCTGTGCTCTTTTTTCCGAGTGGTGGTCTACAATCGAGGATTTTTCTTCCCCACCGGTTATCAGCCCCTTATATGACGTTGCCTTCTCATTACCACTTCAACTTGCTGGCTCTGTGAACTATGGCGGTGAGATTTGTTCGTCCACGGATTACGTCGTTCCTGATTTGATCGCGTGGCGAAATAATCTAGTAGAATTATTCTCTCCATAGCGCACTAGTGACTTGATCTTGTACCTGGTTCTAGACTCAGTAAAGTATCAAAATATTTTATGGGGAAATATGTTTGATTCAAGAATAAAATACCGGAAATGCTACGAGACTCCCAGAACCGAAATTTTAATTTAAATTAAACTTAACTTCATTACAAAGTATTCTATAAAATTATGCGTGGTGCAAAGTATCTCCAGCTCCACTATAAGTTCTATTATCGATGTACCTGTACTAAATTACTAATTTTAAAAAGATTAGCTACGAGTTTCTTGCCATGTTCTTCTCGGTAGCATCAATTTTGTAAACAAAATTAAGCACATACCCAAAAAAATCCAGTAACTAACTGTATTTAGTTGTTGATTTTCCACAGATCCAAGTTGCCGAGTTGTTTGAGTTAACTTAACGAAATAATGAATCTGTGTTTATAAAGCACAGCGTCCCCGAACATAATATATCTCAATAGGTTAATCTTAACACAACTTTTTTGACACAAAACCTAACGACCAACGATTGTGTTCAAGCAGAACCTTTGACGACGATCCTGGGCGGCCCTGAGCTGTTCATCAACATGGGCAGCACCATCAACCTGACGTGCGTGGTGCAGCACTCACCGGAGCCGCCGCCGGCGATACGGTGGACCCACAACGATGAGGTAAGGATGGTGGGATTAATCAGAATCACTGACAATGATCCTGGGGGGTCCGGAGCTGTTCATCAACATGGGCAGCACCATCAACGTGACGTGTGTGGTACAGCAAAATAATGGGAGCACCATGCGCCATTGAGGCAAAAGGTTGGGAAATAATTCCTCTCCCAAACCAAACCGTTACAGTGTGGAGTAATCTCAAGAAGGCTCCTATATAACTCAGTTATAGAGGCGAGCTAGAGGCGGTTCCTTTATGATTGCAACGTTTAAGTTAGGATTGTATATTATTTGGTTGCCGGTCTTATCTAGAGGCAACCAACTTAGTCCTCAAGAAATGTGCTGCAACACATCTGTGACCTTTGAGAACTTATTAAGAATGATTTACAGTAACAAAGCTAATTGTCCATGACCTAGTATGGTCTCTAAATCTACCAATGAACTGAATGTCCATGTAATATCTTATTAACTTTCTAAACTAACTGTCCTTTGAAGGAGAGGTAAAGTGACCCAGCGTATCTCATACCAGTTGATCCAAAACGATTCTGGTTGAAATACCAGTGTTTTCTTACTTAAGTCGCACTGTTTTCTTACTTAAGTCGTCAGTTATACTCTCCTCTTCTTAAAAACGTAGGTATATTCAAGCAGAAAGATAAAGTTGTGACAAAAGTCACTACTGCCATGATTGACATAGATTCCTGGTTTCTACTTCAACAATAATAATATTGATAGGATACAAAGATAATTAATTGTATCAGGCGTTACTTTGCGGAACTCCATTATTACAAAACAAGAATTAATCTACTTTGCAACAATCCGCGAACAAAAACGTATGGTGATGTATGTATACTTTCATGCACGTAGCACCTCCCTCCCTCCCACGCAGGAAAACATGCACATGCGATAAATGAATACCCACACCACCATACACACACCAACACGTGTTTCGCCTCAAAACAAGGCATCCTCAGGGTAAGTAGACGCTACGATGGTTAATTGCGATTAATTGTGATTGGTGGTGTGGGTATTCATTTATCGCATGTGCATGTTTTCCTGCGTGGGAGGGAGGGAGGTGCTACGTGCATGAAAGTATACATACATCACCATACATTTTTGTTCGCGAATTGTTACAAAGTAGATTAATTCTTGTTTTGTAAGGATACAAAGACCTTAAGAATTAGTTGCACTTTACTGGATAGCATTAATCCGGTCAACAAAGCTCCGGACAGGTTTATTCATTGGCAGGCCATCCCGCTGGCACGGCTTCAACTAAGAGTCACGCAAATAAAAGTGGAGAATGTCTTCGTAACAGCGACGAGTCGAGTTCTCTGTGGCTTTGATTGCGTAATTAGATGCTAATAGGCTTGAAGGTAGGGAATACAGAATAGGTCCCTTGTTTTGTTTCTTTGTGCTCCTTTTCATGGCGTTTCCGCGACAGCATCATCAGATTTAGCGACGCGTCAAAACTTTCAAGATAGAGGCGCAAAAGTAATCTTGATTCTTGCCAAATTCGCAATCGGGTTCCAACACGTTTGGTTCAGACGTAGTTTTGGCAGTTTTAGTGTTCTGTGCCAAAATTGGGACGTATAATATTTATTATGTCACTTGGATCAATAAAGTTTTAAAGCCAACTGGCTTACAACCAATGACTTTTAAGTATGATTACAATTTCTGCTTATCGCTCGATTGCACGTGATTGATCGAGTTAAGCAATATCGGCCATGGTCGATATTTGGATGGATGGCTAGCGGTCAGGTTTCAGCCTTCAGCCCAAGTTGTTTTCATTTGTGACATTCTTCAAACATTGTCGAATATCTTTGGGTGGATTGAGAATATCCGAAATATGATTGGCCACTAATATGGGTGGCCACCACCATATGATGGCGTGATGCTTCACTTGTGGATGTGGAAAGACCCGTGCCCAACAGTGGGATGCCTATGAGTTGTGGCTAGCATCCATTACAATCTAAAGAAACCTTACTATATCGCTACATAAATATACCTACAATTTTATCTATCTGAAAATATTCATAACAAATTGTTGAATGCCTTCCTTCGGAAAGCTACTTTACGTTGTGTAATCATTCCACGATACTTTAGTTAAAATCCCAAATAGAACAAGTCACTTATTCTTTAACATAAAAGTTTCTTTCATCCCTTTTCTTAAGCAAATTGTCTCTGGACTGTGCAAATCCTTCAACGTCAAGAGTATGCACACAGTCAGTTCAGCGAAAACGTTTGGAGTGGAGGCTTTCACACAATGTCCGTCCCGCTCGCTCTTAAGAAGTGACGTATAGTGTGTCCTACTCGGCCAGTGTCCTTACCAGACAGTCTCACCTCAGTATGGAGTGGACGTTTAGAGCTAGTGACTTGAATTCCTTTGTGATTGTTTGTTCGGTTACAGAAAGGGGTAAGATTTCTCGTGTTCTTAAGCCTTTGAAGGTTTTGTGTTTTGTTTTCTTATTTGGAGGTACATCTAAGGAATATTCCTCTAAGGGTATATTGAAATTCTTTCAGTTATATTATTAAAGATATGATAAAGATTTTATTTATTTGCTCTCACAAAACTAGTATTATTCGTTCATAGGTATCTAAATATTAGGCATTCCGTTTTCAAGTTGCTTTGTATAGTCCAATACTCGGATCAAATAGACGTAAATATCTTTGATTTTTACGCCTATTTTTACAAGGACAAATAGACGTAAATATCAAACATCAGGTCATTGTTTATGATCAGATTTTGTAAGTTTTCAAATCTTATGAAGTGCTTTGGTACCAAATCGTTGAATGCCTCAAAAAAATCTCCTCACTAATTTTGAAGTAGATTTTAAGTTTCAGGTACGCATCAGCTGCCACCGTAACAAATTTGATACACTTAAGCAACCCGAAGGTCTTCGACAAGGCTTAGCAATTGTTTTCAACATAGCGTAGCGCCCATGAAATTTTGCCTTTTGATTTTCTTCTTTATTCAGGCTTATTAACTTGATATGAATAAGGGAGTAAAGATAATTCTTCTTCCCAGGAGATCAACTACGACTCCCCCCGCGGCGGCGTCTCGGTCATCACCGAGAAGGGAGAGACGACCACCTCGCACCTGCTCGTGCAGAAGGCGCGCTCGACAGACTCTGGCCGGTACACCTGCGCGCCGGCCAACGCCAATCCCAGATCGGTGCTGGTGCATGTGCTGAGCGGTAAGTCAGAGAACCTTTTTGCTTCAGCTTTGTCGGATCCGATACTCTGATCAGACAACCTGAAGACACTAGTGCCATACATTTGTTTGAATATTAAATACACATACGATCCGATAGTCGGATCGGACGTCCGAGTATGTTTGAGAGATAAATCTGAAATCTATTCTCAGCCTTATGCTTATCACTTATCTCCTTATGGGAGGGGTTAGGCCTTAGTTCATCACACTGGCTAGGTACGGATTGGCAGACTTCACTTGCTTAATTGCGCGTGATATTTAATTTTAATTTCTTAAAATAATAATAATAATAAAATCTTTATTATCTCTCGCAATGTGTTACAACTTTTTTTGTAAGTAAGTTTTTGTAAGAAAAATGCATTTAACTTACGAAAGTCTTTGGTGCCTCTTTGATTTGAACTCGTACCGCTCGAGTGAGAGGCGAGTTCGATACCAACTGGACAATCACCGCTGTTTATCTGGACGGAATTTTAGTCAGTAAAATTTAAAACGTGTCCTCTAAAACGCTGATAACTTCATAACTTAATTCCACCAACCTCATTAAACTATCGCACTACACGCCGAGGTCTGAAGTTTCATCCACACCGAATCGACTCATGGCCTACTACCACCGTGCGCTTCTCGCGGTCTTTTTTATGGCGAACTGGTCTCCTGTGGAATGAGCTTCCGACTGAGGTTTTCCCTTCGAGCTACGACATGGAGCGCTTCAAAAAGAG
Organism: Carterocephalus palaemon; assembly: GCA_944567765.1. Classification (NCBI taxonomy): domain Eukaryota; kingdom Metazoa; phylum Arthropoda; class Insecta; order Lepidoptera; family Hesperiidae; genus Carterocephalus; species Carterocephalus palaemon. Next base: position 1,357,756 of record OX155655.1, on the reverse strand, counting down.
TGTGAAACGCTTCCTACAAGGCAGGCAACGCACCTGTGATTCTCCCGGTGTCGCACGTGTCTATAGACGACGGTTACCACTCACCATCACGTATGTCTTTTTGTCCGTCTATATTTAAAAAAAAATAAGAATTTTTTTTCTGCCGATGTTTGTGGACTTAATCTCAACTTTTTTTTTACCAGGAGAGCATCCAGCTGCGATGCAGCACGGGGGCCAGCTGCGCCTCCAGTACCCGCTCTCTGCGGCGTTGCTGAGCGTCATCGTCACTCTCATGGGCTGCTAGTACACACACGACCATCCTTTTATAGGTAGCACGATTGTGCATCGCTAGGTGAACGAGGAATGTTGCTCGCAGACTTGTAATTAGAGATGTTTCAAAGAGATTTCATACACGCACATTAATAGACAGGCCATAGCGAACATAGATTATGCTCACATACACTCCGACCTTGTTACCTTGAGGTAACAAGTCAGTGTTATGATGTTTTCTTTGATATTAAAATGTGTGACATTCGTGAGCTAAAATTAAGATTTCATACTACTTACATTATTAGATAGGCCATAGCGAACGTAGATTCTGCTCCCTTACACACCGACCTTGTTACCTCGAGGTAACAAGTCAGTGTTAAAAGATGTTTTCTTTGATATTAAAATGTATGCCATGCCATTCGTGAGCTAAAATTGAGATCAGTGCTTGTCTGAAAAGGCTGCATTTAAAATATAGAACGCATTTTTATGTACGAAAATATAATATAAACCATATCCAAGCAATTGAATGAATCTATACTTTAGTTGTTACATGCTGAATGGTGCAGTCACTATGACGCGAGCAAAAACAGTGTTCAACCACCGGTTGTAGGATGTATTAATCCGATACCTATTTATTTTGGCAGAACTATCCAAGGAGCCGTAATTTCGCTGTCAAGAGGGCAAGCCTTGTATTTTTTTTTGAAGAATTAAACATATTCTGGGCTTGCAGTTGAAACTGAAGTTGATAGTTATAAAATAATCTAAAAGTTACAACGCTCGGATTAAATTTAATAGATAATAAACGGTGTAAATTGATTGCATTAACGCTAACGAAACTACCTGCGAACTACATTTCCTCATTCCAAAATTACTATATATACATAGTTTTATGTAAATTATAAGTATAAATTTGTTATCCTGTGGTCTTTTAATTCTCGGTCTGTTCAAAGACCTCAGCAGAGGCGGGTCCACATTGTTGTATAGCATTTATTTTAAATTTATTGCAAGGGTGCGTCCTTAGCATCTCAATTTATTTTGAAGTCAAATATCACAATATATTATGCAAAAACACGCACACATATATTTTCATGTAAGAACTCAAAAATATCAATTAAAATTATACGATATAATATCTGATCTTTTTTTATTTTATTATTCATTCTTATATTTAAATAATACAAACGGACTTTACAAATTTAACCTGTACAGTGCTGTAATGTTATAATTAATTTGGTTTGTTAGTGAAAAATTAATTATCTAGACAATGTATAGTAAATAATAAAAATTGTAAATTACATAATTAAATTAATAAAATAGCTAAATGGGACTTAAGATAAGATGTGAATGTTATTGAATTTAGGAAAACGATTATGAGTAACGCACAGGTTTTATAATAATCTTTGCTCCGTTAATCTTGGATTGCGCGATTGCTGATTCTGAGCAACAGTTCCTGGGTTCGACGCCTGGGTCAGGCAGTTGTGTATTTCCAGTAGTAGCCTTGAGTCTGGATTTGGGCCCTTTGTACGGCAATAGACTCAACTATTGCATGAGATGTATAATATAAATGGTGTAAAGTGTACCACACACTTCGAGGAAATATAGAAATGATACTTTGTTATTTTACAACAAAAACAGTGTTAATGCACCTTTACACTTCGAGTTGTATAATCCCGAGAGATTTTAAACAAAAAGTTGTACGGTCCGCAATCGTCGGCTTTGTTCCCGCCGGAGAGCTTTCAAGATAAGTGTTTCATGTGATTCAAGTGTTTTGAAGTGATTCGAGTGTTTCGAGAATGGAACATGTCTCGATGGGTTTGCCAAGGGTAGTGGTTGCATTATGTTTTTGTTGTGTTTGAAAATTCATAGCGCTAATGCAACCTTAATTAAAACTTCGTTTTAAATATAGAATTAACTTTAATGGGTTATTTTATGCTTGATTTTTTTTCATCACTAAATTTTAATGTTTTACATACTGCCAGTAGACCATCTGGTGGAAAGTGCGACTATTTGGGCAAAGTGTTACTATATTTTGTAATTCGCTATACTAGCTCGCAGTCTGGATTTATGCCCGGTATACGGCAATAAGATCACCAAATCTATATATATAAAAGGAGAAGGTGACTGACTGACTGACTGACTGACTGACTGACTGACTGACTGACTGACTGACTGACTGACTGACTGACTGACTGACTGACTGACTGACTGACTGACTGACTGACATATCAACGCAGGGCCTAAACTATAAGGGCTAGAAACTTGAAATTTTGCAAAGGGGTTCCTTTTATAACGTAGGGGAGCACTAAGAAAGGATTTTTGAAAATTCACCCCCTAAGGGATAAAACGGGGGTGCAAAGTTAGTATGAAACTTTGCTGTTTTTGATGTTGAGTTTCGAAAATCATCTCTTAAGGGGGTAAAAGGAGGGTGCACAGTTAGTTGAAGTCAAGTGGGCAACCCGAACGCGGGCAGACGTCGTTAATGTGTCTAACTACACGCGAGCGAAGCTGCGGGCGTCCACTAGTATTACATAGATTTAAACTGTGTTATACACTGGTGGTGTATAACACAGTTCTGTCTAACACTTCAGGGAGATACAGGCGAGATGTTATGTTATATGTTTTACAGAATACAGTCATAATTTATTGAATTTATTTTAATAAACTGTGTAATACTCTGGTGGTGTATAACACATCTGCCTACCACTTCATTGAGATACAGGCGAGATGTTATGTTATATGTTTTACAGAATACAGTCATAATTTATTGACGATATTTATTTTAATAAACTATGTAATACTCTGGTGGTGTATAACACATCTGCCTACCACTTCATTGAGATACAGGCGAGATGTTATGTTATATGTTTTACAGAATACAGTCATAATTTCTTGACGATATTTATTTTAATAAACTGTGTAATACACTGGTGTATTACACAGTTATGTCTACCACTTCAGGGAGATGTTACGAGTATGTTATATGTTTTACAGAATACAGTCATAATTTTTTGACGTCATTTAATATAATATTTGGCTACGAAAGGAATATTACTATATTACTGTCTCTTATCTTACAACCCACATCACTTCATTAAGCAAAAGAGTCCGTTCTCTCATAAAAATGCCATAAACTAAATGTTACAAGGCTCTTACTTCAAGTACTGGAAGTAACTATAAATAATGATTAAGAAGAGTTGTAAAGATAACTGAGTTAGCAGACAGGAAACTCTATGTTAACTCAGCAGAATATACTTTTGAAACAAATATGGTTGACGTTTGCAAAAATAACGGGAAAGTTTAACTAGAGGTAGCGTCCATGGCCCAATGGCTCGCGTCGATTGGATGTGATGGACAGAGTTAACGGCGGGTGCGGTCGATTTGCGGATGGGTGAACGCTTGTGGCACAATTTCACAGGCTCTACCGTGCCTTGGAAGGTACGTTAAGCCGTCGGTAATGCTTTAAATGTTGAAAACAATCGTTATGCCTTGTTGAAGATCTTCGGGTGGCTTGAGAATATTTGACACTGGGCCACTTACCACTCCACCAATCCGCATTGGAGCAGTGTGGTAGAGTAAGCTCTGGATCTACCACAGATTTGTCTATGGAGGAGTCCCTTGCCCAGCAGTGGGACGACTATGGGTTGCAGCTTAGCTTAGCTTAGCTTAATTAGGGGTTAGAGAGATGTCTAATATTTATTTATATTAATTATTTTATTTTTCGTATCACAGTTTCAGTAATTCAAAATTCCAATACTGTCAAGTACCCTTAAAATATTTATATAAATAGGACCTTTCCATGAACATTAAAAGCACTTTTTTCTACACTAAATATGAAATGAACAAATTGCACATATCAAAACAAATAAGCAGAAATTTAAATTGTCGACATAAATTTTGAATTGAAATTTTAATTTTGTCGCTGATTCCTATTCAAATAATTACGAATTCAATGCAATTCAAAAGCTGTTTAATGTTTCAATCCTAATTTTATTAAGAGCAAGCTTCGACTGACACGGTGTCTGTCGTACCTATGTTTAATACATTTATCAAGAAGGCTGATTCTTGCCCAACCTTGGCCTAATTCGAAGGGCTTTTTCCGGTTACAGAACTTTTCAATTAAAATTGAACAAATCTTCATTTAAATATGAACCGTGTACTAAGGTAATAAGCGGCTGGTTTTACTCAACCCTCTGAATTAATTAGAAACGACTCGGTAAATTATTGATAGCAGCAAATATAAATTTATTAAAGTGGAGTAATTGAACGGTTTCTTCATTAAGCCTATTAAGTTTCATATTTTATCCTGCGTTAAAGGTTTTACCCAGCAATTATTTCAAGTAGCTCTTGTTGAGATGATGATGATTATTTAGATAAGCATTTTGAAATACTTTTATATTTAAATTAATTTATCAATTGAAATAGGTTACCTATATAAAGGTACATTAAAACATAAAAGGTATCGCATAAACTTCAGGGGTCTACAGTGAAACTACTTTATAGGGTCATCGCCTTTGAGGTCTCGTAAAATGTTGTCATTTCCACAGGGTTGTCAAATATATTTTTACTTTGTTTGTTCCTCATGTGAAAGTAAAATGCGTCACTCAGACGACATGCTAGTACCAAACGAGTACTTTGTAGTTCGGTACGGCTATCCCCCCTCGCTTCGCGACTCCCACACTATTGCTCTGTCTAGTCTGTTGGGCTATGGACGCTACCTCGTTGTTCTAAGACAGTGAAGTATTATTTGGGGGCACATGGCCATATTGCCCTATCCGTTTCACAACCCAACCTTCTCACACAAACAAATAAGTTTATTTTGTCAACCATTTTTGTACAATAATAAAGATTGTAACATAAGCAACGTTTAAATAATATTTAAATAAATTGTAATTGCAATACAGCGTAACTATGATATAATGTACTAATTGATTTACTTAATTAATTTTTAAGGTAATGTAATTACGAACTAATCTTAAGGAGCCATTTTGTTTTAGTTAGATTTTTGGATTAAAACCAGGTTTTGTATATAGTTAGTTTTTAAGGTGTTATTTAAGAAAAATAAACCTATTGAACGTCAATTGTTTTTTTTTTCTACCCTCCATTAGACTACGTAAACGGAGCATATCGACAACAGAAAACGTATTTTCCTGTATGTTTCAAAATGCAAACTTTTCACCAGAGCCCAAAAACTTTCCTAAAATTATATATTACACAAAACTCAAAAATTTTGATACATGAATTTAATAACGTATTTTTAATTTTATCTTTCTTACTTAATAACTATCAAGATATTTTTCTAAGTCAATTATTACTTCCATTTTTCTGGTTGACAACAAATGCAAAAGCAATAGATTTTTTACAGACCCATAAAACGCTGTAACCAGCAAGGAACTTCTGTGGCAACGAAATATTTCTATTATGTTTAGAAATTTAAGACGTTGTAAGAGACATACTTGCCTTTCTAAGTAAAGCTTAATTGTCATAAGTTACTTGTATAAGTTTTAAGTAACTAGAGGAGGAAAATACCTAAGTAGCCTCTGGCTAAAAATTACGGTAAATACTTTACTTTCCATAATGCCATTTTGGTTGTGTATACGATGGTAGTAAATTAATGGTACACACAGAAATAATGTATTTAACACCCACGTTATAATAACAATATGATCTGACGTGAGTGAAGTCTGTCTTGAGCGCGGCGACATCAACTAGAACACGCTTTTACCCACTCTTTTACCTTATTGAAATCGTCATTGAATTTCAGACCGCACTCATAGTTTACCTAACATTAATATATCCCATTCCTAAAGACATTTATCTTTAATCACCTACATATAATTAAACTCGTGCCTATGAATAAAGAGTTACAATAAAAATACCTTAACTATTATTAAATTAAGTTCAAATCACCTTATATAATTCCAGGAATAAAAAGGTACACAGCCAAGGAAGAATATACACTATTTTTATACCAATACGGTTTATATTACAACGCAGGGTACACGGGATGAATAATAGGCTAAACGTTGCACCTGTCAACCGCTAACTTGTTCGGACAATTTATTGTTCAAACACACGACAGGTTGTTGGAGGTCTAAAATCACCCCTGAGAATGAATTACAGGTCCACAGGTACATGAAGTGTGAATATACAACTTATTTTCACTAGGGATGGCACCAGCGCTAAAACGTTCTTAGTTAAAAACCCTATCACCATTTAATTTTTTACATTTTAACAAAAGTTTCCCCTAACCAATCTGTGATTAACAAACTTGACCAAAACTAACAAACTACTAATTCACTTCAAAGGTTGTTCTGCCATATGAAATGTCAAAGAGACGCGACGCTTCACGTCAAACGACGTTTAAAAATAAAAATACTAAAATAGTGATAAAAAACATTTTCCAGTGGACCAAATTGTGAATTTAAACCATTCTCGAATCCCCTTGAACACACACAAAAATTTCATCAACATCTATCCAGCCTTTTAGGAGGAGTTCACTGTCATACACACGTACACAAGAAATATATAAATTAATATATAGTAGCATTTAGTGTTAGAAAATCTGATACGGATATTATTTAGAGCCTCAAGTCCTTTGATACCACATCGATCAGACTGAGCGACTAGACAGATAGACTGCCAATAAAGCAATCCAATTTTCCTTATTTCCTTTAAATGCACGGAACCCTAAAACAATATTCATTATTAGTAACAATTACATACGGTGTGTTTCGCGTACCTACACTTGAAAGCACAAAAGCGCCGACCCGGCCACCGCTATCCCGACACTGCCTATTGTTTGAAACACGCAACCGGCTGGTGAGGGTTAGAACTAATTCTCAGGTGCTTGGATAAATAAATTACAGTTTAGAGGTATACCCTACCATAATAAGGTAACTTTATAGTAAAAGGTTCGTTTCTCTTGCGATTTGTCAGTGATAAGAACTTTCAATTCTGACTGATGATGAATACTTTTGTCACCCCAGACAAATCTGCAAGAGGTTTAGAGCATGATACACCACGCTTCTCCCGCAGCTGTCTGTGGGGGAGACCCGAGCCCAGCAGTGGGACGTCTATGGATCAGCGACCCACCCAATAGAACCCTAGAAACTACGTCGGAAAAGTTTGTACCGACAACAATCAATCATTCAATTCAATTCAATCGTACGTGCGATTCGCATCGGTGAAGTACAGACCCGTACACTGCAGCGCATAAAGAGTTACACATAGAGACACACACCGTAAACCAGTGTAACAATAGAGCTTGCAGTCGCTCGCGTGGAGCTAATGCGTAACAAGTTTAGTCGAACACGCTACGAAACTAGTTTCCGGTCGCCTAGTCGGACGCTAGTCTACTAAGTTGGGAGCAAACAGCGAGCCCATAAATATTGTTTTCAACCATATACGTGTTTTATTTTGCCGGGTTTATAAGCACAAATTCATTGAAGCGATTTTTGACTTGTAGCTGTTAAATTACATGTAAATATGTATTAAATAAATAAATAAATAAAAAAAATAAAATAAAAAAATTGACAAGGTGATGTGAGAGAGGTGATTTAAGAAATTAAATGTCACCTGCTGCAACGGTAAAGGAAACGCCTGAATGCATGCCTGAGAGTTCTACATAACGTTCTTGAAGGGATGTGAAGTTTGCCATTCTGCACTTGGCCAGCGTTGTGGACTAAGGCCTGACCCCTCCCATCCCTCTCGACAAGAGGAGACCCGTGCCCAACAGTGGGACATAGGATTGTGATTATGGTGATGATGATGAAAAACCATTATTTATAAACTTTTTTATTTAATTCATAGTGTTACGTGTTAGGGTTCGAAGGATTTGGAGAGAAAGACCTGCTGACTCAAAGAAGACTTTATTCACTAGCACTAACAACTAGCACTAGGTCAAGCACTAAACACTAGGTCCAACACAATGCACTAGGTCCAAACACAAAGCACTAACGATGTCCTAGGTCGTAAGCCAAGTCGTAGGTTTCACTTGTTTCACTCCGGTATCACTAGTTTTCACTTCGAAGTCGCCTCGAAAGCTCGAACTGAACTGAACTCGCGGCGCTCCCCGCGACTATTTATACGTGCCGTCGCGAGTACTAGACGATTCTGGAAAGATACCGCGTGTTCCCGAACACGCGAGAATACAGGCCCACTAACGCCATCTAGTATCGAGTCGGGATATCACGTTGTCTATGCGTTCACTGAGTGGTTCCACCAGCGGCGCTAGATGGCGCTAGCTTCCCTGTGCCTTCGTAACAATAGTTTCTTAGCTTATTTACTACTCTGCTGCAGCCTGTCGGAACGGCGGATTATTTTAAAATTGTAAACAACCAAGACCGGCGACTTACCGTGCCCTCGGAATCACGGAAACACCAATGGTGGTCACACATCCACATACTGACCATGTCTGACGTTGCTTAACTCGTATGATCGTCGAAATTCTGCAGCTAATATTTAATAAAGTTTAAACTCATAATAAGCATAACTATGTTTGTAAACATTTTGTTGCAATCATAAGCAAACATTTCCAACAACAAATGCAGGGACGGGGTAAAATGACAATAACATTATGAGTTTTGTAGCGTTCTCGTAGCACCGCTCGTAGACACACGCTACGGCTGCTACGGATGCTACGGATGCTACGGCTGCTACGAGTTAGAATTAGGTTGCATCGACATTGGTACGACAAATCTCAGTGAATTGTTTTGTGATCTGTTTCAACTTTGCTAAGTGAATCATTAAATTTTCTACTGTTATTTTGTAAAGCTGTGGATTGTATAATACCAGTTGGATAGCCTGGGCAAATCTTAGCTACGCTATCGAACTCGCCTCTCATTTAAAGTTCGGCCACGGCAGATAAATTTGAAGTTATTTGTACTCGGATACTGGGTTACCTTATGCAGTATATGTATGTGTGTAATAACTCTTAGAACCTATTTACTTGAAACGTTAAATACAATTCAACAAGCTAGCTACAATCGTCCGTACAAATAAAAACAGACAAAGTACTTACTTTATAAAATCGCGAATGCATCTATTGTCATTAAATCAGAATAAAATGAAAAATATTTAAGGAATGTGTTTCTATGGCTTATTTAAAAATAATAAGTATTAGTTTTAATTATCAAACGTGAGTAATATAATGCCAATATACAAAAATAAAAACAGTTTCAAGCGGTTACACATCCGCGCAGAACAAACTTTAAGGGTTCAAGCAGCACCCTCTTAAATAAAAATGGTTTCCTTCAACAACTGGCATTTCATTAGTACTTCAAAAAATTCGGACCCAAGATCGATCATAACAAATAAACTTTTAAACATGCAGGTGGTAAAATATTAAATACTTGAAGAAATCGCTAGTTAGCGATATGGCCACCTTTTGTACGTACTTTTTAATTATTACTCCATGTAATTGTTCCTGTATTGTATTGGTGTACAATAAAGAGTTAATAATAATAATACTTGCAACTGTACTCACCGCTACTGATGTGATTTATTTGTATTCATAATTACCTGTGGGATAATAAGGGTTCACGTTATAAAACACCTTTTAAATTCTAATAATAACACTGGCCACATAAAACAAAAGTATTCACCCCTTAAATTTTAAACTAAGAACTTCTTTTAAACTAAGAACTTTTTCCATTCCCACGTTCACATCGTACCATTTACTCACAACAACATACAAAAATCCACACGAGTCTTATTTATGCATCCGATTAGACAACAGATGCCAAAATAGACCAACTCTTGCAGAGTTTAATCTGCCTAATGAGTTAATCGCATTAGTTGGTTGGGGAGACATAAACAGGAAAAATGCAGTGAACTGAGAGGAAACGTCGAACTTTGACCTTCAACAACAATAATTGATGTACTGCTACATGAACCAACTGTCTTTGTACGCTGTGGCCTCTTTCTACAATCCAGTAGAGGCCGCATTCTGGAGCAGATCCGATAACAGTGGACCAATAAAATGACTCATCTTTTTTACTAATATTTTAAGATAAAGATTGTTTTGTGGCAATTTTTTTGTTGGTAATATCCTACACCTACCGACAGATGCCTTTCAAAAAATTATATCACTTATTACCAACGAGTGTTATAAGCTATTTTTAACATACTGATATTAGCTCTCCACCAATCCGCATTAGAGCAGAGTGGTGGAGTATGCTCTAGACCTCCCGCAGCAGTGTCTGTGGGTGAGACCCAAGCGCAGCAGTGGGACGTCTATGGGTCGCAGCGAGCGATATTAGCTTGGTATGTATTTATGTAACGAAATCTTTGAACGTGATTTTCACCCCATTCAAAGCGTCGGATTAATTTGAAACTTTGCACACTTATCAACGACCGATGACAATGCAATAATTTAAATAGTTTGTCCCATTAACCTGACCACGATCTTCAGGACTAGCGATTTTCGGTTATCTATAAAAGCGTTTTTATTATTTTTTTTAAATTATAAATCCATACTAATATTATAAATGCGAAAGTACTCATAATTCTGTCTGTCTGTCTGTCTAACATTCACCCCAAAACTACTGAACCGATTTAAATGAAATTTGGTACACACATAGTCTAGACTCTAGAGCCTGAGAAAGGACAAAGGCTACATTTTATTTGGAAAAAGTGTTGTAAAGTGTTGAAAAGGGGGATGAAAGGTTGTATGAATGTATTGTCATTTTCAGAACTAGAAGCATAAAATTTATATTTTAGGCTGTTGATTAGATATTCAGTCGTGCGCCTCAGTCAGTTTGTTATAAAAATGTTACATTATAACTGCATAAAATATAGCCTTTAATAAAACTTGAAACTGCTACTAAGTACTTCCTTATGGACCTATCATCACGCTATGACGGTGAAAGGGCATTATTAATCTATAAATCTCAACGGAGCCGTTTCAAAAAGCATTACGCGGCCTTAATGTCGAGAACGTGGTCGCTCGACCCTCTGCCGTGAGGCAGCATTGGAAGTAAATGCCTCCAATGCCGGTCGTTATTAGGTGTTGATAGAGTTGGATTATTGTTAGACCGTTTAGGATCGATCATGGACACAGAAAACTTTAAATTAAAAAAAAAATTGTACGAAACAGAACACATGTATCTTGTGCCAGGATTAGTCCTGACACAGGTATATCAGTAACTCAAGCAACACCGGATCAATATCTTTTTGTAAAACTTTTGTGTTTGAAAAATAAATATTTAAGAACATTTCAAATGATTAATGTTATATATTAAATACATATTTACCAAAACAAATGCATGGCACATAAATATCTTCATATTAAATCTGTAAACACGCTTTTTATAAGCAAAAATAATAACATTGCGCTCAAACAAAGGGTGTTTGTAGAAAATTCTGTATGATTTAGGAACTCGAATGGTCCCAAAAAATTAAATTGCTGATACTAAATCATGTTCAGGGTTGTGACTGTATTTTTCCGACGATACGGTGGCGCCTGTGACGTCACTGGTGAAGCTTGGTTCTGCCTAGGCCGAAATTCAAACCTCTATAATTACTAATAATATGAAATTAATATTAAAATTACTATTATTATAATATTATAAGACAAACAAACAAACAGGCGTACGGACAATCTGATGGCCATTTGCTTGATAAATAAGTTTTTCTAACTTCACACTATTACCAGTACTACGTGAAGTAACCACACCTTTCCAATCGGATCACAATTGTTTTAAAAACTATTATCACACGGTAGAAATGGTACCGTGTCGGATGGTGGTACTGCCACAGGCGAACTCTAAATGGAACCAAATAGGTTTAATATAAAACCTTGCTGACTCCATGCAGGCTCTACCACCTAATACGACTACTTACCTATACACCTAATACGTACCTCCGAGAAATAAATTCATTCATGGCTCAGCTTCTGAATTTAGAGGGGCCAAATACCAAGAGACCAAAAATGATAATTTCAAATTAATTAAATTTTTCAATATCTTACCTTGAATTTTACTGTTTTTAGAAATATAAACCAGTTGGACTTAGCTATTGAATAGTGGGTTATCTATGAATCCATCCATCAGCCTTCTGAGGTCCACTACTGGACATAGGCCTCTCCCAACTGACACTACTCCGACCGGTCCGTTGCCATCTGAAACCAGCGGATTCTCGCCGTCTTCTTTAGGCCGTTTGACAAGGTCCAAAGGGTGACCTGTGCTCCTTTTTCCGAGTCGTGGTCTCCATCCGTAATAACGATAAGAAATTATATAGATAATAGTATTTTAATATGGGTAATTTTATTTCTCCGTGGTACAAACTTGGAATTAAAAAATTGGACATAGCAGTTGGTCCCAATATTAAACTACAAAATAATAGTATTCAGAAAATTTGAACATGGTTCAATTAGCCCAATGATACAACCATTTATACTAGGTGAACTTTAAAACCTACTCGTATTTAGATTCCATAGAAAGGTTATGTAGTTCCTGCATTAGATTTACATCTCGATTATTTATTTGTATTACAAAATAATGACATTCATTCATCTTCACAAGAAGGTAATAAAAGTTAAAAGGGATAAAAAAAGAATGAAAAGGAATATAGTGGAATTGGATTCGAGAAAAATAATGGTATAACGCTGGAATATGATTTAGGTGCAGCCATTCTGGGTCGTTCGGTGACGCTTGGGCCGTAATCGGCCAATTTTTTTTACAAATACTCTTTGTATGTGTATTTATGGACTGTAGGACTGGGATGGTTAGTCCAGTTAACTGAGACTGTTAATAATCACATTAGTTGGTCTGATCTTTAGTATGTAGGACTGGTGTACCACTGATTTCCGAAGGCACAGGACCGGTCAGAGTGGTGTCGCTTAAGAGAGGCCCATGTCCAGCAGTGGACCTCAAAAAGTTGATGTATGGATGGATGGAAGGATAATTGAGTATGCTCAATGCCTTTCTTTCTTATCAATGCTCATTCCTTCTAAAAAAATCACTCAAGATAAATTTTTTTTATTCACTTTTAAATATTTACGAAAAACTTAAATGGTTTCCCTGCCATGCAAACAGATAACAAGAAACCCCACAACTCAAACCCACACCTAAGAGCTACTAAAAGCTGCCCGCAATCCTAAGGATACTTCACTTTGGTTTAATTAGACCTCGTTTCAATTCCCTCTTACTGTATTTATATAAGTTAATATAAGTACCGTGCGCTATCGAACTCGCCTCTCCCAGGTTCAAACCTAAGCGGCACGACTTTTCTTAGTTATATCCGATTATAGAAATTAAATGTCACTTGCTGCATCGGTGAATGACACATCGTGAGGAAACCTGCATGCCTGAGTGTTCTTCATCATGTTCTCAAAGGCATGGGAAATCTGCCAATCCATACTTGGCCAGCGTGGTTGACTAAGGCCTTATCCCTCCCATTCAGAGAGGAGACTTTGATGTCAATCAATTGCTATCTGTTGTCAAAAAAACTTACCATCCTACAGACTTTGTAGGTCACCCAAAAATTAATATCTTAGATTCTTATTGTGAAGAAAATCGATATAATTTTATGAGCACAGATTTTTGTCCTATATAACTGAAATATCGTGTTGGAAGGGTGGATGGGTGAATCAAAATTTCCTCTTGACCCGCACCGAAGGTGCACCCGCCGGGTTCACGGTAGAAGGGTCGCAACCCTAAGTAAGCTTTTAACCCTTGCCGACCGAAGGCTCTACGTCTCTAAGCCTGTGGCCACAATGGACACTTCATTATTTCAAATTTAAAAGTTAGGTAAATTAAGTAGTTAAATTATTATTTTTTAATAATGTGCGTAATAAGCAGTGACAGCCCAGTAAGCGGTGACAGCTCAGTGGCTATCGAACTCGCCTATCACTCGAGCGGTCCGGGTTCAAACCCCAGCTGCACGCACCAAAGAAAGGGTTGGGATGATGATTTAATGTGCAATTAGTGTCATTGATTAAGCAAAAGACATGTTCGCAAGCTTTGGGTGGTATCCGAGGTTACCTCTCATCCACTGAAGCAAACAATATTTTAATCAATATAAAAACATGCGTCGTTTCAATGTGATCGAAAGAGTTAAGCAACGACGGGCGCGGTCAGTTTGTGGATGGGTGACCGCTGGTGGCAAAAATTTGCTTCGGAGGGCACGTTAAGCCGTCGGTCCCGGTTGTTATAAATAGGTGAAACAGTCGTTAAGCCTTGTCGAAGACCTTCGGGTGGCTTGATAACATCGACACTGGGTTGGTCACTAACAACTCCACCAATACGCATTGGAACAGCGCGATGGAGTATGCTCTAGACCTCCCGCAGCAGTGTCTGTGGGGGAGACCCGTGCCCAGCAGTGGGACGTCTATGGGTCGCAGCGAAATCTAATTGATACAATGACATAAAACTTTATTCGCTTCGGGTGTCAACAGAAGACAATAATATTACAGCAAAATTCATATAGAATATTAATACGAAAGAAGGTTTACTGGGACCGATTTCAATTTAAACTGGGGATTTATCATTATCTTGTACATTAATGAAACGTCTAACCCTATGTAATTGATGTGGTTATACGTCGAGCCATAACCTTTCAACCGTCAACTGCCGACTCAAATTTTAACGCGCCGCTAATATCCTATTACGGATAGCTTTCTACCGCTCTAGCCCTTTACCTTAGGAAACAGGTTAAGCGTTGAGAGGCGAACGGTTAAATGTAGGTATTTATAATTATATGTAGCATAATCTTTACTAATATAGAAATGGGAAAGTGCGTTTGTTTGTTTGTTCTTCTCCTTCACAATGGAATGATGGTTCGATGTGATTTTTCGCAAAGATGAAGTATACGGCCTGGACAGTGACATAGGCTACTTCTAATTCAGGAAAATTGCACGGATCCGGTGAATTGAGTAGACAATAATCTGCTGCTAAATTTTGATTGCGGTAATCTTTGGGGTAGCTTGCCATTGATACAGGCTATAGTTATTACATTTAAAGTCACCTTTGAAGGTTGAGGTAATTCTGCACGGAAAAGTATTTGACACGGGCGGAGCCACAGGAAAACCTAATAGGATATATTTATTTCCTATTGATTGTACTTGATTAAGCAACGTCGGGTGCGGTCGGTGTTACTGGTAATTTTTTTTTAATCATTTTAAAAGCTTTAATTTAACTTCACTCGTATGTATCTATGTATGTACCTATATATGTATGTCCTGGAATCGTGCAATCAGTATTTCACCCACTTCCTCTGAAGATATCGAGCTGAAATTTGGCACACATATTTGGAAACGATGACAATGCACGTCAAATAAAAAAAATAAAATTAAAAAAAAGTTATAAAAAGCTTTTTTTAAAATAAAATAAAAAACATTTTAAATTTTTTCTATTTTTAATAATACAAATCATCCTCAGAATTTTATAACAATCTTTAAGTCTTATGAAGACCTTCGGGTGGCTTGAGAACATGCGATAGGTACTTGGTTGCCCACTAACCCATCACAAATCATGGAGCAGCATGGTCGTGAAAGCTCTTGACCCAAAGCTCTTTAATACTTTGTGTAGTCATTTATGTATCACGGCTGTATATTAACGTTACCATACCTAAAAATAAGACGACCCAAATATGTAGATTAATCGAGTGAAACATCTTTACACCTCATTTGCCTATCGCACGGGTAAACGCGTAATGTCCATACTTTGGGCCGATCGTGTTTGTTGGAGGCCTGAGGAACAGAAATCTATATACATAAAAGGAGAAGGTGACTGACTGACTGACTGACTGACTGACTGACTGACTGACTGACTGACTGACATATCAACGCAGGGCCTAAACTATAAGGGTTAGAAACTTGAAATTTTGCACAGGGGTTCATTTTATAACGTAGGGAGCACTAAGAAAGGATTTTTGAAAATTTACCCCCTAAGGGGGTAAAACGGGGGCGCAAAGTTAGTATGAAACTTTACCGTTTTCGATGTTATTCGAATGAAATTCAGTACCTATGAAGGTTTTTTATTGAGTTTCGAAAATCATCTCTTAAGGGGGTAAAAGGGGGTGCAAAGTTAGTAGGTATAAAAGTTTTTCGTATATACCTACATTATTTCAATGAAATTTTGTATTTAGGTTATGTAACGTCTAATTCCACGCGAGCGAAGCTGCGGGCGTCCACTAGTTCCCTATAATAGTGAGATACCGATACTGCGTAGGTATTTCTTGAACCGCTGACATCGTTCTTTATACAGGTAAGCTCTGGTTTCCAGTTATTCTATGTTAGAGGTCACTGTGCTCAATTGAAGCAACGTATTTGAATGTTTTCAATGGTGGAAACAATGTTAAGCCTTGTCGAAGATCTTCGGGTGGCTTGAGAACATTCGAACCCTCCAATCCGCATTGGAGCAGCGTGGTAAAGTATGCACTAGACCTGTCGCAGCTGCGTCTTTGGGGACCTGTGCCCAGCAGTGGGACGTCTATGGGTCGCAGTGACTGAATTATTTGAGCACGTCTTCACCTTCCGTTTCAAACAAGTATGATGGATCGTTGCGACCAACAGTTCCGTGTGTGCGTGGCATTTTTCTGACGATCGATCGTTTACGATTTCCGTCAGATCGATCGGACAGATCAATCGCACCGTGTATGGGGCCCTTTAATTAGTTAGTAGGTGGGTAGGTTAATATCTGTATTAATAACTGTGTAACTTCACTTCTTATTTTCATGTATAATTGTAAAACCATTTAAGTAATTAATTTTAATACTTAGTGTTAATTTTTTTTTCTTTTATCATTAGTTACAATAAATTAATAAGTTCATTTACTGTCCGAACTTCCCTAATACGCTGGGTCGCCCTGAAAACCAGCGGTCGTGGTTCGCTGCGACCATAGCTGAGTTTCGGCAAATTCTATAGTTTTAGCTTATTTTATTATTTTATATGCATTTTGTTACTATTATTTTTGTTAACTTGTCGAAATCTATATATATAAAAGGAGAAGGTGACTGACTGACTGACTGACTGACATATCAACGCAGGGCCTAAATTATAAGGGCTAGAAACTTGAAATTTTGCACAGGGGTTCCTTTTATAACGTAGGGGAGCAGTATGAAAGGATTTTTGAAAATTCACCCCCTAAGGGGGTAAAACGGGGGTGCAAAGTTAGTATGAAACTTTGCCGTTTTTGAAGTTAGTGAATGTCTAATTCCACGCGAGCGAAGCTGCGGGCGTCCACTAGTAAATCTATATTCTATTCTATTCTATTCTATTCTTATTCTCACCATCACACTGGATTGAGTGAGATGTATTAAATAATAAACAAATTCTATTTATTACGCGAACAGTGGGCGCAGCTATTTTTAGATATTATAATAAAGAAGAATATTGATTGTAGGCACCGAAATAGAACTTACAAAAGGTACGGTATACGAGATAGGTACGATTATGTGTTCCGAAAAAGGCACACGAAATTTGATTAATTTAATAAACTTTATACTTAACTAGTGGACGCCCGCAGCTACGCTCGCGTAGAATTGACCCATTAACGACGTCTACCCGTCTAAAGACTTCAAAAACGGCAAAGTTTCATACTAACTTTGCACCCCCGTTTTACCCCCTTAGGAGGTGAATTTTCAGAAATCCTTTCTTAGTGCTCCCCTACATTATAAAAGGAACCCCTGTGCAAAATGTCAAGTTTCTAGCCCTTATAGTTTAGGCCCTGCGTTGATATGTCAGTCAGTCAGTCAGTCAGTCAGTCACCTTCTCCTTTTATATATATAGATTAACACTGAATAGTATGATACGTAGCGTCCATAGCCCAATGGCTCGCTTCGATTCAATGTGATCGAAAGAGTTAAGCAACGACAGGCGCGGTCGGTTTGTGGATGGGTGACCGCTAGTGGCAAAATTTTATGGACGCTACCGTGCTTCGGAGGGCACGTAAAGCCGTCGGTCCCGGTTGTTTTCAATGCTGGAAACAGTCGTTAAGCCTTGTCGAAGACCTTCGGGTGGCTTGAGAACATTCGACACTGGGTTGGCCACTAACCCCTCCACCAATCCAATTGGAGCAGCATGGTGGAGTATGCTCTAGACCTCCCGCAGAAGTGTCTGTGCGGGAGACCCGTGCCCAGCAGTGGGACGTCTATGGTCGCAGCGTAGCGTACGAATAGTATGAAGGTAACATATTATCTACCTGTTCTTTACTTGACAGATCAATAATTGAAGGTGGTACGAAGTTTGGGTCATCTAGTTTAGTATTTATAAGGCCATTAACTAGGGGTGGAAAATAATTAACAATAAAACGAACTCTGTGAAGTTCGATTGAAATTATGTGAACGATTTAATCGAAGGTATATTTTAAATTAACGAGTAGTGTTATTTCAATTAGTAATTACTATTAATCGAACTCGCCTCTCACTCGAGCGGTCCGGGTTCAAACCCCAGTGGCACGCACCAATGACTTTTCTAAGTTATGTGCGATTTAAGAAATTAAATGTCACTTGCTATAACGGTGAAGGACACATCGTGAGCTAACCTGCATGCCTGAGAGTTCATCATAACGTTCTCGAAGGTATGTGAAGTCTGCCAATCCGCACTTGGCCAGCGTGGTGGACTAAGGCCTAATCCCTCCCATTCTGAGAGGAGACCCGAGTCAACAGTGGGACAAAGAAAGAGTTGTGATGATGATGATGATGATGAGTGGATGCTCGCAACTTCGCTTGCGTGGAATTAGACAATATTAGACTATCCTTAACATGTTAACTTGAGCTCCACAAATGAATCCGTAAATCTGATATCCCCTATTATTTATTTTACACCCCTAAGAGTAACATTTTTAAAAACTTTGAATGCCGTATTTATATACAGGGTGTAATCGTTAAGTGTGCACAGGCGATTATTCCGTAAGTATTACAGATATCAAAAATCTTTAAAATGATTTCGAAAGTACTTAACCTAATGAGTAAAATGACAATAATAACTTATTAAAAATAAAACGAGAAATATCCAAAAATTTTACATTAAACACTCCCATACATTTAGTATGAGATAGTATAAAGGTTTTACTTACCTTATTTTAAGTGGACTACCCTTTTACCCTTACCATTTTACCCTTATAATTTTATAATAATGATATGATATTGATGAATTTCACGATTAATTATTTTACCACTTCAAATTAATAATAAACCTTGTTTCAATATCGTATTGATTTGAACTGACTGAAAAGCAACATAAAAAGAACAAAAAGAAACATACTCTTTGGTGTTCATTCAAAATTCAAATTCTGGTGGTATTCTTGGAGATCGAATCATTGGGCCATATTTTTACAATGGAATCTTAACTGGACAGAGATATTTCACCTTTGTACAAAACGATATGCTAAGTCTTAAGAGTTCTAAGGAACCAATTCCAGACGATGAAAGAAGGTCGATAATTTTTGAACAGAATGAAGCACCTGCACATAATACAAATGTTGTAATGAATTTCTTACGAAATAATTTGAATGGCTTAATAGCCAATAATAGTGCAACCCCTTAGCCTGCCAGATCCCCGGACACCGGATCTCACGCCTTGTGATTTCTTCCTATTGGGGATTTGTCAAATACCACGTGTACGCTGAGAGAGTTCACAGCCTAGAAGAGTTACAGAATCGTGTACGTCGTGCAATTGCTTTAATTACTGCGCAAATTTTAAAGAAAGTTCATTTAGAAACTGTAAATAGATCTCGTCATTGTATTGCACAACGAGGACGTAACTTCGATCATCTGCTTTGAATACAAAATGTTGTCCTTACTAAGAAATAAAATGTATGGGAGTGTTTAATGTAAAATTTTTGGATATTTGTCGTTTTATTTTTAAAAAGTTATTATTGTCATTTTACTCATTAGGTAATGTGCTTTCGGTATCAGTTTAAAGTTTTTTGATATCTTTAATAGTTACGGAATAATCGCCTGTGCACACTTAACGATTACACCCTGTATATCTAAGCAACAGCCTAAAATATAAATATTATGCTTCTAGTTCTGAAAACGACAATACTTTCATACAATCTATCATCCCCTTTTCAACCCTTTACTATATTTTTTTCCAATTAAAAAGTACCATATGTCCTTTCTCAGGCTCTAGACTATCTGTGTACCACATTTCATTTAAATCGGTTTTGGCGTGAAAGCGAGACAGACAGAGTTACTTTCGCATTTATAATATTAGTATGGAAGTATGGATTATTACTTTATGGTACCTACTAAGATTTCTCCCGTTATTTGAATAACCTGTGATTTTGCTGTGGCAGGATATTTTGCCCTGCTCCACAGAATGAGGTCAGTCCCCTGTCCGCGGAGTAAAATTTTTCCCGGTATTTTTGTACGAATAATAAATTCACGAATGACGTGCTGTTGTAACACCGGGCTCAGGCTTTTAGTAAACGGCCCCAAAGCCTTTTCAAAGATGTTTTTCGCGACGACTTACGAATTAAATAAACATGGCTCCAATATTATTGTGAAGTTGCGTTATTTCACACTGGCCAAGTGCGGATTGGCAGAATTCACATGCCTACGAGAACATTATGAAGAACTCTCAGGCATGCAGGTTTCCTCACGATGTGTCCTTCACCGTTGCAGCAGGTGACATTTAATTATCTAAAAAAATTCTAAATAATTAGACGTAATTATCAATAACGATGTGCTATCTCTCACTTCAGGACTTTATTTTCCTTGTTTTTATGTTAAATAAATAATTTTTGAATTTGAACATTGAATTTTATCTTGAATTAATTAAATAGCCCTTTTTATCCCTAAAAACATTATCAACTCACTCATACTAACTTTCCCTAGTTCCCTAAAAACATTATCAACTTACTCATTATCAAAAACGAAGACAACGGGGTAAGAACTAAATTATGAATACAATTGACGTAGTTCGATTGATCGTACCACGCAAAAAATTAGCTCTGATCAATCGAACAACGAGGATTATTGATTCTTCCCAGTTCCATGAATTTAAATTCGCCCTTACCAACAACCTTTGCAAGCTTATCAAAACGATAGTAGGTAGGTCGGATGGGTGAAATAAAATTACTGGTCAACGCTGGTATAATTGTACTTGGACAGGGTAACCCCTTACTCTTCTAGGTTTCACAATGATCCCGGAGCCCTCCACAAGCGCCGCGGAAGGCCACCGAGGGGGTTTTAGTGGGTGGAAATCCCACATAACCCGGCGTCGCTCCCACGATGTCCGGGTACCTTTAAAAGGTTTCCCACTCGAAAAACAAAAAAAAAAGGTTTCGCAATGATCCGCCTGCTCGAAACATGCGCTTTCATCCATCCATCCATCAGCCTTTTGAGGTCCACTGCTGGACATAGGCCTCTCCTAAACGTAAATAAATAAATAAAATGGGAAAATCTGAGTCAATACAAAGTCTCATCAGAAATCATCTAACAATTAAAATCATGATTCACTGCGACCCATAGACGTCCCACTGCTGGGCACGGGTCTCCCCCACAGACGCAGCTGCAGGAGGTCTAGAGCATACTCCACTACGCTGCTCCAATGCGGATTGGTGGAGGAAAATCATGATTAAAAGTCTATAAATAAATAAATGATTAATAATAATGTGTTCATTAACAAACTGTCCATCAAATATTAAATTAATAAAACTAGTGAGTAAAGTAGGTAGATAATGGTAATACATAATGGCAGTGCGTAACACTTAACTCCATAGATTTATCATTACTCTATACTAGAGATATATATCTATGCTTAACTCAATCAACATGACACTTCTAACCAGCGTCAGTTCTCGCCACACCAACCGCGACTAATACTTATTTTATTTGGTGAAAAATTATGTTCGCATTTCACTTGACGATCCATTGATGTTTTTTTATTTTATTAGCAGGTATTTTTCACTTTGAACCACCACTCGGCGCTCTTGAGGACGAGTGGGCATTCCGCTTATAGACCATTGATGTAGACTCGAATGACTGCGTGGGAAAACCACGGGAAAACACGATTAACACGCCGTGTTACGTTTTACGCTAGCGTGTTGTGACAAATAAGTTCGTAAGCGTCTACACGCCACTCATTTTTATTAATTCACTAGTGAACGCCCGCAGCTTCGCTCGCGTGGAATTAGACATTCAGTTACTTCAAAAACGGTAAAGTTTCATACTAACTTTGCACCCCCGTTTTACCCCCTTAGGGGATGAATTTTCAAAAATCCGTTATAAAAGGAACCCCTGTGCAAAATTTCAAGTTTCTAACCCAAACTATAAAGTTTAGACCCTGCGTTGATATGTTAGTCAGTCAGTCACCTTTTCCTTTTATATATATAGATATATCACTATCATTATCTACACTTTGTTTCGATTTCTTAAAAACTAAAAAATCGATATGGTAAGAAAAAGTAGATGATAATTTTTACTCAAATAAAATGGCATTTAAATCAGCTCTTCATCATCCAGTTGATCCCGTTGCAGTAGGAGACATTAACTTTCCTAAAAATTTTAAGAAATTTTCTAGATAATTCGACATAACACCAATAACGATGTGCTATCAATACTAATAATATAAAGAGGAAACATTTGCTTGTAATGTGTTCACACAAAAACTACTGGACCGATTTCAAAAATTCTTTTACCATTAGAAAGCTGCATCTTCACGGAATGACATAGGCTATATAATATTACTAGGTGTAAACGAAACTATTGTTATGTATAATTCAGGCGAGCGAAGCTGCGGGCGTCCACTAGTTGATCAATAACTTCGGTTGTTTTCTGTATAATTCCTCGGACATAGGCCAAACGTGAGAACGTAATTGCGTAAACGTTTATTTAATTGAACCCACACCTCTTGATTCCTAATTCTCAGCCACTGGACTATCACCGCTACTCCTGAAGGATTATTCCGTTCAACTAGACAACAGAGCCTTCTCCGGCCAAGGAGCTATTATTGGATTAGCGGACCCTCATCACGTGACGGGAAACTCAAGTATTATTTTGCATTACAGGCCAATAAAATAACAAATTCTATATAATACAGTCTATAATACAATCTATAATATACAGATAATCTTGAGATTAAGGTTTTATTCATGCTGTGCTAAGTTTCAATGATAATAGCGTCGTCGGATAAATGTGATCGTCGAGTTAAGCAACGACGGGCTCGATCGATTTGTGGATGGTGTAGTGTATCTATGTGGGTCCGGGCAGCGGCCGGACAGTCACGCGCTAGCTGTGAGCAAGTTCGGACGTTGCGCGGGACGTATTACCCTACTCCACCTATTGAGTGATCAAAGGCGTGTTTTATTGACCCAACGGTCACAATAACCCCTGCCACTGTGACCACTGGTGGCAAAATTTCATGGGCGCTACCGTCGAAGGGTACGTTAAGCCGTCGGTCCCGGTGTAAAAACAATCGTTATGCTTTGTCGAAGACCTTCGGGTGGCTTGAGAACATTTGCCACTGGGTTGGACACTTACCCCTCCACCAGTCTGCAGTAGCGTGGTGGAGTATGCTCTAGACCTCCAATAGCTGTTTCTGTGGAAAGGCCTTTGCCCATCAGTGGGACGTCTATGGATTGCAGCTAGGTTTCAATGAACCAGCGCAACTCAAGTTACCGAGTAAAATTAAATTTATACTGTGGAATGATTGTATTCATAATTATTTTGTGTTCTTGTTTTTGGTTTTTATTTGTTTAAACTCGCTAATCTCTGGAAGTACCAGTCTGATTTAAAAAAATCTGTTTATACTAGATAACCACATTTATGAGAAACAGTATAGTCTATCTAAAACTTTTTTTTTGACATACTCACACACGGCCATCTGACCCCAAATTAGGCGCGAGCCTGTGATATGGGTGTCAGAGACTGATATACCTACATAGATTTTTTTAAATACATACTTAAATAGATAATATTAACATCCAGACACAAGTGTTCGTCACACGAATATTTGTCCTGAGTGGGATTCGAACCCACGCCCCCTGGCGCAACAGACAGGGTCAGTACCGATTGCGCCAACGGGCCTGTCATAAGTTACTATGCTTCACTTCTCATCTTGCCCTAAATATTGATATTTTTTAAGCAAGTCGGCAGGGTAAGCGCTCTTTAAAATCCTTAACCATTCTCAAACGTTGACATTTACCTAATAAACCATAGGTTCCGGTCCAATTGATTTACCGTGGGACCCATAAGCTTCGTATCTAAATTCTTATTTAGCCGTGATGGCGAAACAGTGTAGCTGTGTCGGGTCATAAATGTAAATCCGGCTGAATAATATAAGGAAAGGGCGAGTTTGGTTTAGCCTCTCGACAAGTTGAAGGGTTTTGTATGCGGAAATAGCTGTATACATTTTAATTGTTAATTAAACAAGACTTTGGTAATCAAGGTTTTTTTTTGTAACCTTGCAATGTTTGTATGTTGCTCAGGGTGAGTCTTTCAAACTGAAATTTAAATATCTTTGGACAATGAGTTTTGACTCTACATTCGTCATTTAATATCAAAACTTTATTTATCAATTAATAATCTGTATTAATTATAAAGAAAGTCACTACTAATATCCATACTCCATACTAATATTATAAATGTGAAAGTGTGTTTGTTTGTTTGT
The DNA here is from genome assembly GCA_944567765.1 of Carterocephalus palaemon. Classification (NCBI taxonomy): domain Eukaryota; kingdom Metazoa; phylum Arthropoda; class Insecta; order Lepidoptera; family Hesperiidae; genus Carterocephalus; species Carterocephalus palaemon. The sequence goes on along the minus strand of OX155655.1, from coordinate 1,332,951 downwards.
TTGTTTGTTTGTCCGGCTTTGACGTCGCAACGAAGCTATTATATTGTATGGTTTTTGTGTGTAGAGATAGTGAGAAGGGTGGAGAGTGACGTAGGCTACATTTTACCGCGGTAAAACATCCCCATGGGAAGATATCGATGTTTTGTTATTTGCTAGATATTTAGTTCCGGATGTTGTTAATAGATGGCGCTAGCCAAATTCATTTGCAAGTTCTTATCTTAGTATCTTTTAATCGTGGAACTGTCACTATTCATCCATCACAAATGTGTCATGTATGATAAACAACTAATTGTTAATTCCCTTTGACCACGCGGGCGGAGCCGCGGGTAAAAGCTAGTCTTATATATAAAACGAAGTTACGTCACCTATACTAACTCAAGAACGGCTGGACGGATTTTTATGATCAAGTTTTAAGTTGTTATTTCTGTCTTTGTAGAGAAGAAAAATAAAGATTATTTTTATCATCATTATGTTAGCATTAACTTCTTCTAGTTATAACTGTATCCTGCACAGTCAGCTAATTTGCTAGTTTGTCGTACAAGCCACATCAGATGACAGGGTTTCTGACAGCACAAACGTACATTAATATTTTGATGGAAGCACAAAGGTACAATAATATTTTGATGGCAGAACAAATGTACATTAATATTTTGATGGCAGCACAAATTTACATTAATATTTTGATGGCAACTCAAATGTACAATAATATTTTGATGGCAGAACAAAATGTAGGTACATTAATATTTTGATGGCAGCACAAATTTACATTAATATATTGATGGCAGCACAAATTTACATTATTTTTTTGATGGCAGCACAAAATGGACTTTAATGTTTTGATGGCAGCACAAATGTACATTAATATTTTGTGGTACAATTATTTGTACTCGTATAACTTTTAATTTAACCTAAATAACATCAGTAATACTAGCGAGACCAAATAGCGATAGCAAATGCGAATTGCATATCAGATATTCCTATCGCTCTGTCTAGTTTGCGGAACGCTCGTTTCTAGAGTAAATGCGATGCTTGCTGTTTGCGTGGCGGGTAAGAAACGGAAATTGCCTTTTTTAACTGTTTCTTGCATGTTGCTTAACCCTTGAGTTATAAACCGTTAGTGTTTATTGCTCTCTAAATATATTTTTCTAACCGCGACTGATAAGTTCGGCAGGTTACACACCACCACGCCACGAAGTCGTCGCGCGTTTGCTGCGACCCATAGAGGTCCCACTGCTGGGCACGGGTCTCCCCACAAACACAGCTGCGGGAGGTCTAGAACAACAATGCGGATTGGTGGAGGGGTTAGTGGCCTACCCAGTGTCGAATGCTCTCAAGCCACCCGAAGGTCTTCGATAAGGCTTAACGTCTGTTTCCACCATTGAAAACAACCAGGACCAGCTTTACGTGCCCTCCGAAGCACGGTAGCGTCCATGAAATTTTGCCACTAGCGGTCACCCATCTAATCAACGGCACTGGTCGTTGCTTAACTCTTTCGATCACATTGAATCGACGCGAGCCATTGGGCTATGGACGGGTGACATTAATACAACCTCTTCAACTTCTCCCTTAATCTATTCATACGGAACGTTATCAAACAACCATTTCATATATCTCAGGACACACACGTTGTAAATACGGCTAACCGACCCTTTACTTAATGCTTAATTAATGCAGTTCAGATACCTTATTTTAGTGACAAATTATACCTAAGGCAACGATAAAGTCTACATGGTTTCAACCCGAGTTAGTTTCAATCCAAAGTAGAATTTATTAGTACAGCACAAGGTATGTTTCTAAATAACAATATGGGGTATTTATTACAGTTTACGGTTATTCGCTGAATTAGGATGTAGGGTTAAAACCGTCAGGCCTTTGTTAGTGAGATTAAGGGTCGAGTAGACCGACCGCAATCGAATTGAGCTGGTTGTAGCTGTGGTGTCACTCGTCGAGTCCACCATCACCACATTCTTTGTCACACTCTTCTCTAGGAATGGGAAAGGTGGTTTCGAGGTGTAGAGCTTATAGCGTTCACTCGGGGCAGTACCACCGTCCGCCACACTACATAGTACCATTTCTATCGTTAAAATAATTGTGGTCCGGTTTGTAAGGTGTGGTTTCCGGTTATACATCTTTAGAGGCGACCATCTTAGACCTCAAGGGTAGCAACACTTTTATGACTGACTTGGAACGAGACTCTTACTAACAATTACTATCTGGACTATTACTAACACCAACTAACAGGACTAACGATTACTAATAGTCCCCAGTCCTCATATTAAGTAACGAACTGACCAACTAATGCTCTTATTAACTCTCACAGCCAACTGGACTAACCATCCCAGTCCCTATTAAAGTCTAGTTTAGTCAGAGTTGTCATGGGCGGCAGCGGATGGGTGGTGCTGCAAGCACGTTTGCTATCTTATATACATAAAAAAAGGGTAGTCAATAGTCCACCACGATCGCCAATCGCGGAAATTCAACACGGCGCAAGAAAAGATCTGTAAGATCTGTGATATAAGCCTATAACCTTTTTTTTTTGTTTAACGAGTGGGAAACCTTTCGGAGCGGGGGACTTTCACCCACTAAAACCCGCTCGGTGGCCTACTCCGTCGCTACAGGAGGGCTCCGGGATCTTTCGTAGAACGCGCCGGTGCCCTCCAGCGCTGCGCCCAAGACGGGCTCTTCCCGATTTACACAACGCACAGCAACAAACAGCGTCGTCTTTCCCGGGGTCACTGATGGACGGTTCGAGCTCCCCCTCTCACGGCCCGCAGCCCCAGAAGTCCCCTTTTAGTCGCCTTTTACGACAGGTACCGTAACACTATTTTGGTCCCGAGTTACAGGGACATAAGCCTATAACCTGGCTGCGAAATTGCCATACGGGATTCGAACGCGGGTTAATGACCCTAACTGCCATTATTTGGCAGTTTGGGTCACTGACCCTCGCATGTGTCGTCGGGTCTCAATGATTATGCTCGAAGCACTTCGCGGTATTTAGAATCCACACTGGAAACGGCCTTTAGATTTAATCCCGAGGCACTTAATCCCGGAATTAGGACCGCGGAACGATATCCCAATGAGCGTTCCAAGGGCTCCGGAACAGATTATAAGGTAATTAGCAGTATTATAAAATAAAACGATTTAAATTTGGATTATTGTGGTAATCTGATTTAATTATAACCTTACTAGCTTACCCCGTGGCTTCGCGCGCGTCGAGTCCTTTTCCGCGCAGAGTTACCTCTACGACTACCTCTAATCAAGTGATGTTAGAAAATAATAAGTATAGCCTTTATTAAGTCCTATATTTCATTACTTATTAAGTCCGCCAATTGTATATCTCTTAGAGGTGTCAATAAAATTGAATAAAATAAAATAAATAAATCTTCTATATTATAAAAATGAATCGCAAAATGTGTTGGTAAGCGCATAACTCAACAACGCCTGGACCAATTTGGCCAATTCTTTTTTTAAAATGTTCGTTGAAGTTCAAGGATGGTTTTTACGGCGAGAAAAATTTGAAAATTCATCCCCTAAGGGGGTAAAACGGGGGTGCAAAGTTAGTATGAAGCTTTGCCGTTTTTGAAGTTAGTGAATGTGTAACGCGAGCGAAGCTGCGGGCGTCCACTAGTAATAAATAAACATAGAAAAGTCATTGGTTCGTGACAGACGTGTGAGACGTGAACCCGGATCGCTCATAAGTAAGCCAGCACCACTAACAAGATCCTTCACAAACTGAGTTTTTTAACACACTTTTATTAGCTTGGTATGTATGTGTATATGTACCTACATACATATTATGTAACGGAATCTTTGAACGTGTTTCGTCCACTATAAACGTTGGATTAATTTGAAACTTTGAATACTTAGGACCGATGACAATGCAATAATTAAAAAAAGAAACATCTACTTGAACACTAATACCAAGTTTTAAATAACTACTTGCACATAAATCTATATATATAAAAGGAGAAGGTGACTGACTGACTGACTGACTGACTGACTGACTGACTGACTGACTGACTGACTGACTGACTGACTGACTGACTGACATATCAACGCAGGGCCTAAACTATAAGGGCTAGAAACTTGAAATTTTGCACAGGGATTCCTTTTATAACGTAGGGGAGCACTAAGGAAGGGTTTTTGAAAATTCACCTCCTAAGGAGGTAAAATGGGGGGTGCAAAGTTAGTATGAAACTTTGTCGTTTTTGAAGTCAAGTGGGCAACCCGAACGCGGGCAGACGTCGTTTATGGGTCTAATTCTACGCGAGCGAAGCTGCGGTCGTCCACTAGTTATGATTATAATTTTCCACTTCTGCCATAGACATAATTATAGACCACCGCGACACAAACCACAGGAGGTTAAGAGGAGATTTAGACTTCAGTAATATGCGGGCACATTATATTTTAGCTCTCCTTAATTAAGAGCGAGTTTGGATTATGCTTCGTACTAAGTTGGTTTGAGGCATTAGCGATATACGCGGATTTTCACCCTAATCCTATTTAGACATGGATGCTTTTACATTCATGATTATTTAACGGGTTATTTAGGCGACACTTACGTGAATAAGTTTCTGTTAAACATTTTTACTCAAATAATATGGTGATAGACATGGCACATGACATACTGACAATTATAATGTAACATCTGTATTTAAAAACCTTAACCACAATAAAGACTATTGTCTTGTCTAGTCTTGTACCGCATTGCATTGTATTGTATTGCATTTAATTGTATTGTATTTTATTTACGTTCGCATTATTATTAAGATTGTCTGGAAGAAATCACTATTGGAGCGATAAGACCACCATACCATATAAACTAATATTATAAAGAAGAAACATTTGTTTGTAATGTTTTCACACAAAACTACTAGACCGATTTCAAAAATTCTTTCACCATTAGAAAGCTGCATCTCCACTGAGTGACATAGGCTATTTAATATTACTAGATGTAAACGAAACTATTGTTATGTCTAATTCCACGCGAGCGAAGCTGCGGGCGTCCACTAGTCTTAATATATTATATATTTCTTGTGTACGTGTGTATGACAGTGAACTTCTCCTAAACGGCTGGATAGATGTTGATGAAATTTTTTGTGTTATTCAAGGGGATTCGAGGATGGTTAAAATTCACAATTTGGTCCACTGGAAAATGTTTTATAAACACTATTTTAGTATTTTTATTTTTAAACGTCGTTCATTGATGTGAAGCCTCGCGTCACTTTGACATTTCATATGGAAGAACAACGTTTGCGGGGTCAGCTAGTTGTTATAATATATTTTTAATGTTTTTTAATCTTGTGGTGTAACTAAAGAATTTTTGTATTTGTATTTGTATGTTTCCAATTTTCATTGAGCTCTCATAATGGTAATGCCAGTTATTATTGTCATTTTATCTACATACGAGCATTTAGAACGCAGGGGAGAACTGCCCGGGTAGAGAGGCCAGTCCTAGAGTCCCGAATTCCCTCAGCCGAAGGTGACTGAGGAAGTCCTTCTTTCTGTCTGTCTGATTATTTAGAGTCCACTGCTGAACATTCATCACCACCACCAGAAGTCCTGTGACTTCTAAATCCAGCGGTTCCCCGTAGTTCAGGTCAGGCCACCTGGTCGGAAAGTGGTCTGTAGACCATTTTATTATTTCCATAATCACCAATTATCTAAATAGACCGTTAACGGCCGCTGAGCGTTAACACCCGCCTCGAGACCACTTCGGGCGATTCCTAAAGTCAGTAGGTATCAAATTTATAGTTCCCCGACCGCCATTAGCGATCTAATCTACTACGATGGTTTACTGCCGATGGTATTAGAACAATAAATGAATTTCATTACTCTATGTTGGGATGAGTTGGCAAAGGAGTTATTGCTAATAGGTAAATATCAAAGAAATTTAAGAACACTTTTGCTTTATTATTAATATGAACTCTAAGGCATGCAGGTTTCCTCACGATGTGTCCTTCACCGTTATAGCAAGTGACATTCTTAAATCGCACATATCTTAGAAAAGTCATTCGTGTGTGCCGCTTGGGTTTGAACCCGGACCGCTCGAGAGAGAGGCGAGATCGATAGCCACTGGGCTGTCACCGCTAAATAGCCTGCCATCCATCCATCCATACTCCGAGAAATTTCATGTTAGAAAAACCTAATAAAACTATGCCCAACTTGTTATCGATCCCAAGACCTGTCCATCAGTCACGCTTACGTCCACTAGAACAACGATAGTTGTATTAAAAACTAGACTCCCATACCCCACGTGTGGGACATTGCCCACTACTCGGCAATTTATTACTTAACGTCTCAATAAGCGTTAATCAGCATCTCTTAAAACACAAATTAACCGATAAACGTGACGCTAATATATGATGTTGGCAATTAGCGAGATTTATTATCGAGATACGTCAGCGAAGTATTTATTGTCCTCCTAAATAAGACACGATGCACCTTTTTTACCGAATAGCAAACGAGTATACGTGCTCGTGGATCTTTATCGAACACTAATTGATTAAGCTGCACCAGTTTCACTGGACAACTGGACCGATCCAGTTGGCCGAAAAAAAATCTCAAGTATTTTTGTGCTTCGGAGGGCACGTTAAGCGGTCCCGGTGTTTTTCAATGGTAAAAATAATCGTCAAGCCTTGTCGAAGACCTTCGGGTGGCTTGAGATCATTCGACACTGGGTTGGCCACTAACCCTTCCACCAATCCGCATTGGAGCAGAATGGTAGTATGCCTTAGACCTCCCGCAGCTGTGTGAGCGGACCCGTGCCCAGCAGTGGGACATTTATAGGTAGCAGTGAGTGAATTTAAAGTCGCATAGCTAAAATAATGCTAAAATCATAAGCGGACTTCGCACATCCATCGAAACCAGCTTTGAATCTGCAAAGCTTCCGATCGGCTTAGCGCGTCAGAGGTATCAATTTCGCAAGCGACGGCTCGACGGGCTGATGCCCCAGCCGACACGTGTCAAAGGGGCACGTTCAGTGTTGTATTTCAACTTGTTTTTGTTCGGAACACGAGCTGTGTTTAATTAAACTTCTACAACTTACATCTGAGGTACGTAAGAGCGCTTTCACACTGAAAAGGAATATGCAATGAATCAAAGAATTAGTGGGTATAGGGTTAGTGGCCAACCCAGTGTCGAATGTTCTCAAGCCACCCGAAGGTCTTCGACAAGGCTTCCAGCATTGAAAACAATCGGAACGACAGCTTTACGTGCCTCCGAGCGCCCATGAAATTTTGCCATTAGCGGTCACCTATCCTCAAACCGACCGCGCCCTTCGTTGCTTAACTCTTACGATTATTGAATCGACGCGAGCCATTAGGCTATGGGCGTTACAGCTCATATAAAATGGTATGTCATATTAGCAGAGGCTTTTAACAGTAGTTGGTCAGTTCTTTGGTTGGAATGAGAACTGGAGCAGAGGTCGTTACATGCAGTTCCATCTATCAGCATTTTGAGGTTCACTGCTGGACATTGGCCTCCCCTAGACGACACCACTCCAACCGGTTCTGTCTGTATCTAGCGGTTTCTTCGCCGTCTTCTTCAGATCGTCTGTCCACCTTGTTGCCTTCAAGCCACCTGTCGCTGTCGCGATCTGTACTCCTTTTTCTTCATTGGAGGCCTGCCCATTGCCACTTCAGTTAGATTAGCATCTAACTGAATACCTACACATCTAATACAGTTAGTCCTTTGGCAAAAGTCCAACAGTGAGCCATCATCTTTGAAGTCTCCCCAAATTATGTCGTTTCCACCGGGTTGTATTCTATTTTATTCTACTTAATTTGTCTATTTCATGTGTTAGTAAAAGGCGTCAATCGTCATTCGATCTGCGACGATGCAATGAAATGCAGTACGGCTACTTAGACCTCCCTTTAAGATTACTGTAGGTGTGGCCTTCACTAATACGCCGAGAGGCTGTTTAGCCATCCGTGTGAAGATGCTCTTATTCAAAGTCTCAGTCCCGTGATACATAAATGTCAGCCTCACGTTGTAGGATCAAGTTCCCATTCAATTATTTATTGTTTTCTGTATGTCTGCTGTAGATGATGAAGATGGTTTACTTGGGGCATTTCATAAGTGAACCCTAGTTCTTCTACTCATAATAGAGGCGAAAATAAATGGGAAAAGGGGAAGGGGAAGAAGGTGATCACCTGGCTTGACAACACAAATACGAGGACTAACATAAAGAACGTAGCCACACTGGCAAACATAGTTAAAAGTAGAAGCGAAATAGCAGAGATGGTCGCTGACGTCCGTTAGCATATAGCAACAGAAGAAGAAGACGTATGTCTGCTGTGAGTTAAGATGGAGACCAGTTATACATAGACCTCCTGGTGGCGCAACAATCTGCTCAAAGGGACATGAGGGCTGAAGGTCTCAAAAGCTTATTGCAGGAAGGGCCTAGGTTTAAAAATGCATTCATGTGGCGTCAATCAATCATAAGCCATCATCATCACAATCCTTTCTTTGTCCCACTGTTGGGCACGGGACTCCTTAGAATGGGAGGGATTAGGCCTTAGTCCACCACGCTGGCCAAGTGCTGATTGGCAGACTTCACATGCCTTCGAGAACATTATGAAGAAACTCTCAGGCATGCAGGTTTCTCACGATGTGTCCTTCACTTTTATAGCAAGACATTTAATTTCTTAAATCGCACATAACTTAGAAAAGTCATTGTTGCGTGTCGCTGGAGTTTGAACCCGAACCGCTCGAGTGAGAGGCTAGTTCCATCATATATGGTCCATCGAGCTGTCGAGCAAGATCAAGAACCGGCATGCAGTATCTGAGTTGTGTGAGTCAAGTCCCTGCGCAAGAAGAAGATCGCAGTGAGTACGACGAGTAACAGAAAGCGATCGCAATTTTCTATTATCAAATCTTCAATTATCGCCTATTATCGCTGCAATTATATATATCAGCGGTAATAGCAATTGCGACACAAAGGTTTGCAAAAGGTCATTCAAGGGCATTATAGTGCTGACAACGCAATTATACAACGGCAAGACCGAGAGGCAAAATCTTCCATCGCAACACGTCACGTGTTCAACGAACGAGACGTCGCAACGCGACGAAGCGAGAAACATTCATCGTGGCGTCGAGTCGGAGCGGCAACGTCGCACCGCTTCATCGGTCTTCAAGTACAAGCCGGCCGGAGTCAGCCATTTTGTTGTAGTTTTCATTTATGTGTGATGCGCATTCGCATACGCGTCTACAATTGCTATAATTATTACTAATATAATTGCTTACATACATACAGTCCACTTGTTAAAAATTATAACTATTATACATAGTAATCTTAAATTAAGAATAGTAATTTTAGTGTCAGTGTACTTGCAAGTTATTACTAACCATTGATATATATGTATATTTAACTCAATGTTACTAACTATCGGAATGGCAATGGCGGAGACGGACTTAAAAAAGATAATGGCGTCACGGGGATACATTAAAGGTACAATTACCCGATTACATAACTTTTCCATAACAGAAGGCAGCCTAAAGGCATCCTCTACGTCAGAATTAAATGCTAAACGCGAAAGGCTAATAAACGCGTTTGCTGAATATGAGAGCCTATGTAAACAAATTTTATATATTGACGAGCACGACAAGGAGGATATTAGTGAAATAGAAAATAAATTTTATTTATTTATTTATTTATTTATTTATTTATTTATTTAATAGACACAAACTTAAATCTAACATTACAGCCTGAACCAATTCGTTAGATAAGTACATAATTTTTTATAATATCGTCATGATCGTAGAATAATGTCGGTTTTGAAAAAAGTACGAAAATCACTTTTTACCATATTTGGTAAATACAATGTCTAAATATCGACACCTGCAAGGAAGAACATCGTAACTCATTTTTAGCAACTTTACAGGAGAGCGCGTTAAAGTTTAAAAAAATTCTTAGTCAGTTCTGTTATGTCCTAACGCCATTCACACTAGAAATTTGTAGTCAAAAAGGGATGATTTATATTACTGTATGATTAATATGCTATTACTACGTTCATTTTACTACCTTTTATGAGTTACAATGAGTTTGCACGTTATAAACTTTATAAAATGACATTGTAACTCAGATTTACAATTCAAAATTGTACGCCTATGTTTGCTTCATAGAAAAAAAAAATTGTAAGTCTGACATACAATGCGCAACATGTATTTTTTATTTGATTTGAAGTTACCATATAAGTAAAACAAGTGAAATAATTTAATTATTCATTATTAATTCCAAAGTGTTTGCTCGAGATCAATGCATTGGGCAAACGGCAAAGCCAGTTATCAAGGTTGAAGACAGATTCCGGTACCATAGTCTCGTCCAAACCTGAAGTTTTGATAGAAATTGAGAAGTATTACGGACAACTGTACACTTCCTCGCAAGCCCCAGCTCCAGCTGGCGCTCACGATAAGCGAGCTAGATTAACCCGGCACTATACCGAAGATATCCCGGACGTCAGCCTGTACGAGATTAGGGAGGCTCTCAAACAACTGAAAAACAACAAAGCACCGGGTGATGACGGAATCACAGCAGAGCTGCTAAGAGCTGGTGAGAAACCTGTCCTAGTGGCGCTCCAGAAGCTGTTCGATACTGTCATCAATAGCGGAACCACCCCAGAGGCGTGGCGCGCGAGCGAGGTTGTGTTGTTCTTCAAGAAGGGCGACAAAACTCTTCTTAAGAACTACAGGCCCCTTGCGCTCCTGAGCCACGTCTACAAGTTGTTTTCGAGAGTCCTTACTAATCGCATTGCGCGCAGGCTTGACGACTTCCAGCCTCCCGAACAAGCCGGTTTCCGAAAAGGCTACAGCACCATGGACCACATACAGACACTGCGGCAAGTTATACAAAAGACCGAGGAGTATAACCAGCCGTTGTGTGTCGCGTTTGTGGACTATGAGAAAGCCTTCGATTCTATCGAGACCTGGGCAGTGTTGGCGTCTCTGCAGCGGTGCCAGATTGACTATAGGTACATCGAGGTGTTGAAGTGGATATATTAAGCCGCCACAATGACAGTCCGAGTACACGACAGAAGCACGAACCCCATTCAATTGCAGAGAGGTGTTAGGCAAGGGGACGTTATCTAGCCGAAGCTTTTCACTGCTGCATTGGAAGGCGTGTTTAAGCTGATGGAGTGGAAAGGACTAGGCATCAACGTCAATGGCTAACGCCTCACACACCTTCGATTTGCCGATGATATAGTTATCTTGGCAGAATCGCTGGACGACCTCAACACTATGCTAGGGGACCTCACCAGTGCCTCACAATGGGTGGGTTTGAAGATGAACATGGACAAGACTAAGATCATGTCCAATGTGCATGTCAAACCTATACCAGTTGTTGTTGATGGCGCTGCACTCGAAGTTGTTGACGAGTATATTTACCTGGGACAAGTGGTCCAGATGGGTAAGGCCAACTTCGAGAAAGAGGTCACTCGAAGAATCCAACTCGGCTGGGCAGCGTTCGGGAAGCTACGACATATCTTTTCATCGAGATTACCTCAGTGCCTGAAGACGAAAGTTTTCGAACAGTGTGTGTTGCCAGTGATGACATATGGATCCGAGACGTGGTCCTTTACCGTCGGCGTCATTCGCAAGCTCAAAGTCGCTCAGTGTCGCTATGGAAAGAGCTATGCTCGGTATTTCGCTACGAGACCGGATTCGAAACGATGAAATCCGTAGACGAACGAGGGTTACCGACATAGCTCGTCGACTAAGCACGCCGAAATGGCAATGGGCAGGCCACGTCGCTCGTAGGACGGACAACCGATGGGTTAGAAAGGTCTTCGAGTGGAGACCAGGGCTCGGGAAACGGAGCACAGGCCGCCCTCCAACCAGATGGACTGATGACCTGAAAAAGTCAGCGGGAAATCGCTGGATTCAGAAGGCACAGGATCGGGAGGAGTGGCACCTATTAAGGGAGGCCTATGTCCAGCAGTGGACTCTGAAAGGCTGATGGATGGATGGATGGATGGTGCCCATATCATAGATCGTAAAATTATATGTAGCAAGTTTTCTTTTATAATAAAACAGAAATACTTCCGACTGTGGAGTATTCAAGATCTTTTGTAAGTCGAAACAAGCTGCTACAACAGAATCAGAGTGCTTGGCTCGGTGTTTATCGCTATCTTTTAAAATGTTACAATTTTGGAATCGAAAATATTAATCTTCGTTTGAGAATGAAAACATTGTAACTAAGATTGCAATGAAAGATTGTTTAACGTTCACGTTCACGTTCACAACATCTTGCGAAAGACAAGAGGGTATCTCGTATTGCAATTTTTTCTTAGTAATATTATCAATTACTGGCAAATTATCAATAAGTAACTAAATATACATTTTTATCATTTTCTGTAAACGTTGACTTACAATGCTTTAATACTGGCTAAAAACATAATTAGAAATAATTCAGATATGGGAGTGAGTGCAAAAAATAGAGCTTTTTTTTTTAATAAAGAATATGATTGTAACTCAAATTCATCAAAAAGTGAGTTACGATGTTCTTCCTTGCAGGTGTCGATATTATAACTACATTAAAAAAAAAATTCTAAGTAATTTAGTTTTCTAGATAATCAGTCGTAAAATGACGGATTTGACAATGCTCTCATAGTAAAATGACGCTTGTGTATATTCGTCATTATACGACGCGCGGGGGATCTCCCGCCGTCCCTGCCGCCCCCGACGAATCGGCCCAACCGCCTCTATTCGTCGGACTCGCCTCGCGTTGCACCGGATTAGACTTTTCTTAAACAATTACACTAGTTTATCTTTTTTTACCTGTTTTTCAATTATTTTGTGATTAGTTTTTTTACGTACCATGTTAAAAAGTGTGCCACAATGAAATTAGGATGATCAAAGCTTGTGGAAGAAACAAGCAAATATGCAGAAATTACGAATTTTACTCATGAAGAGTACATTGATGAGGAGGACTGCATACCAGGGACTCCAGGTAAGCTATTGAATTATGTTTTATCATTTGATATTTTTTAATTCTTATATTTATACAAAATTTTGCGAAGTGAATAATTAAAGCGTCGGTTCTGACTATCCGTCGGTTTTCTACGGAAAATTATAAATCAATTTAAAATTTAACTAACATAAAAATAATATTTGCTATGTGATATTACAGTTATTCTGTTGAGTTGTGTCACATTTAGCAAGATTAAAATTTTACAGTCATTAGTAACTATACTACATTTTTCTACGGATATGATAGTGACGCGTGATCACACCCGACGATGTTCTGTGGACTATTTTCTTTATCTAACGGTCGTATGTGACCATCCCACGTTGTTCTTAGAACTAAATTCACATCCGCCTTTTTTCTATTGAGAAACAACGATTATTTGTAAATATTTTATATATTTTTCTATAAAAAAATAATGTTAACTGAGTAATAATTTACCGGTATGAATAACATTTAGTAAATACGAGTATTACTATTTTTATACCTACCCATTATTTTTATTGTGAATCGTCTTATGGTTGTTAGTAATTTAGTAAACGTATAATATTCCGATATAACGCTCCGATATTAATAATTTATATATTTTTCACATATTTGTTTGTTTGCTTGCAACCCATAAGAGCCACTGTAGGCTCAGGTCTCCTCTCAGAAAGAGAAGAGTACAGGCCATAGTCTACTACGCTGGCCAGTTGCGGATTGGTGGACTCCACACGCCTTTGAGAACATTAAATAACTCTCAGGCATGCAGGTTTCCTGACGATGTTTATCTTCACTGTTAGAGCGTGATATTGAAATGTTTCAAACGCACGCAAGGCAGTGCGTGTCTCTGGGGTTTGAACCCGCACTCTCCCGAGTAAGAGGCCGAATTCTTTGCCACTGGGCTATCAACGCTCCAATATATCCAGTATTTTTCACATAATAAACAGATATCTTTTCAGAATGCCAATCGCCATACCCCCAGGAGCATGCAACGTGATAGATAAGATGAAAGATATTTATGAGGACGTCTTTTCAGACGACGTACACGGAACAAGAGATATCAACAGATGAAAATGTGAAAGCGAACATACCGTCACCTCCTTGTGCTCACAGAGAAGATCCTTGTATGGCCGTGTATCAAAATGCATCCTCACCATATTTACTCTCGTCAGAAAATCAGCATCGTGTCGAGTTCTTAAATATCAGCTCAGCTTTAAAATACCTTTACCTTGATATCAGATCTTCTATCAGACCTTTCCCTCAACCGATTACACACGATGGTGCAGACTAGAGCAACTGTCCATCAATCAGCACAACTGTGGCGTCATGTCAGTCGTCTCCAGCGCCTCTTATTCGATGTAGAGGTAAAAAACGTGTCCGAAATTATGTTGATTGGGAAGAAGTTAAGAGAAAGCGCTTAATGAATGCAGGACTAGAATACTCCTCCAAAAAGGGCGTTATTGTTCCAACAAAAAGTATACGTAGGCCTTGCACGTGTAGATATAAATGTTACACTTGACTTTTTACCCTCATATTTATCCCAAGCCGTCCGAACTAACCTTCCACTAATCGAATATGTACTTAAAAAAACATGGTTTTACAAACTTACTAGAATACTCCTCGTATTCTAGTCCTGCATTCATTAAGCGCTTTCTCTTAACTTCTTCCCAATCATCATAATTTCAGACACGTTTTTTACCTCTACATCAAATAAGAGGCGCTGGAGACGACTGACATGACGACACAGTTGTGCTGATTGATGGACAGTTTCTATAGTCTGCACCATCGTAAGTGGGACAGATAAAATCGTTACATACTTTACTTAATCGTTACCATGGGTTTTTGCTGGTGATGGCATAGGTTGGTCCGTTGCTGTCAACAGCCGAGGTAATCGGTTGAGGGAAAGGTGACAGATCTGATATCAAGGTAGAGGTATTCAAAGGGGCTGAGCTGATATTTAAGAACTCGACACCATGCTGATTTTCTGACGAGAGTAAATATGGTGAGGATGCATTTTGATACACGGCCATACAAGGATCTTCTCTTCTTAGAGAAGATCCTTGTATGCCTTGCTTGTGTTCTTACACAAGGAGGTGACGGTATGTTCGGGTTCATACTCCAATCTTACACATAGCTTATGTGCGTCCAATTCCAATCAGCAATGATAAATATAAAGATCTTATTAGTCTTTGCGACTCCTCAACAATACCAATTAAATACCATACATTTTTCAGAAGTTTAACTCATGGACGTAATGTTTCTGATAATAACATAGAATCTGACTGAATAATTGTGCAATAAAATTGTTTTATACTTTAAATAAGATTAATTTCTAGTTATACAATACATATTTAATTGTTACTATTTTGATCTCAGAAGTTGCTAATAGAACTTTGCTTATAATAAATGATTAGTGTTTCGGTTTTAGATTAGTAATTTACCAACAAAAAATTAATAAGGTCCAAATAGCTTCAACATTATAGTCTTTTTAGTCTATGTAGTACAAAAATAATGCTGGTGATAATTGCTTGATTTAAGTTTAATGTTTACTATAGTTATTAAAAAAGGATACGAACAAAATTAAATAGTCTGTATTTCATTTAAGATACCCTATCATCTTTTACCCCAACCTACGATATCAACTTTCTTTACTTACCGACCACCTGCCTACCTACTTACTCATGGTCCAAATAGAATACATAATGACAGAAACATATCCGACAAAATATTCCTCAGTAAGTCCATAGAACATGGTCAGAAAGTAACATGCGTCATTTTTTGAACAGTAATTCTCCGAGGAACAATGTCGGATATTACTATGCGACTGTGATGACTCCAAAGTAAAAGGAAGCATGTGATTTTTCTAGAAAACGGTATAATTATAAGTGGTTATTTTTATTCCGTATTAAAAGAAACCCTATTATTCACTTGTATGCCATTTTTCATAATTATAGATGTAGAATTAATAAAGTTATGTCAAAAAAACTAGCATGATTATTTCAAATGGCTGCCCTGTAAAGTTTGATAAATGTTAGATCCGTCACTATTCTACGACTATGACGATATAATCCAATGTCAAAACAGTAATACTAATAATAATTCAATAAATAATTCGTCAATAAATAGTCAATAATAAAATATTCATAAAATTACAAGTACATACATAATTAATTCTATACAATGTCAAATAAAATTAAATGTCATGATTCATTATGTCAAATTACCGGTGATGTCAACAATTAAATTTTCAAAGACGAACACATTGTTCATTAGCTTTATTTAACGATAACAATAAATCACGAGGTACGGATTTATTATTTACAGAAAAGCCACCCGCCACTCCGATAGCTAGAATGAACCTACCAGCTATTAATATCAAGCCATTCGATGGTAAGTTAGCAGAATATTTGCCTTTTATAAATTTATTTAATGCGATAATTGTAAAGGACACTACCTTGGAAAAAATACAAAAATTGTACTACTTAAGGTCATTATTAAAGGATGAACCATTAGATATAATTAAAAACCTACCCCTGTCAAACGAAAACTTTGAGGCTGCCTTGCAGCTATTGAGAGACAGATATGAAAACAAATTCCTCATTATAAATACACATATATCCAGTCTACTTGACATGAAATGTATAACCAGGTCGACAGCAATTAATTTAAGAGAATTTGTGTCTTTTATCAAGCAACAATTAGCAGCCTTGCAACAAATTGAGCCTAAAGTTAGTGAATGGGACCCAATATTATTGTGTATTCTTCCCGTAAATTAGATGCGTACACCTCGAGGGCGTATCAGTTGGAACGGGACCAGCAGCAAGAGCCTACTGTCAAGAGCTTCTTGGAGTATGTAGAAAGGCGTGCATTGGCAATAGAGAATAGTGATGGGACAGCATCCCTTTCTAGGCCAGCCGCGAGGGTAACTGCGCATGCTGCATCTGGTACATCTTCATCGTGCACATACTGTAAGTCAAATCACAAATTATACATTTGCAAAAAGTTTAGCCTGCTCCCAAGTTCAGAACGACATCAGTTTGTTGCAAAAAACAAATTGTGTAACATTTGCTTGGGCTCACATGCTGCTAAATGCAGATTTCACTTCAGGTGCTCGGAGTGTAAGGGAAAACATAACACGCTGCTTCACTCTGATGATGCAGCTGTTACTATAAAATCTTCGCCAGTTGCTCTGCTATCAGTGTCCGACACACAGGTGCTCCTTCCAACAGCAATTATTTTAGTACAAGGAAAGAACGGTTCCGAGAGGCGTGCAAGAGTACTTTTTGACAGTGGTTCTCAAGTTTCATTTGCTACCTGCAAACTTGTGCAGCAATTAGGTTGGCAACCAACCCGCAATGAAACAAATATTGTAGGAATATCTAATGCAATTAATAAAGTTCAGTTTTGTCTTCCTTTAAAAATAAGTTCATTTAACAAACAATATGAATCCGTTATAACGGCCCATGTTATAGATAAAATAACATGCAAGTTGCCTCAAACAACATTCAATAAGTCCAATTTGGACATATCCAATGACATTATACTGGCAGATGATAATTTTAATATCCAAGGTGAGATAGATATGTTATTGGGGGCTGATGTATTTTTCCAGGCGCTGCTACCCGAGCCAGCAACACCTGTAACAGGCAGGGCGCCGCAACTACTGCTTGAGGGCAAGCAGCTTTATTTCATCAGCACCAAATTTGGACATATTATAGGGGGTACACTGCCTCAGGTTTGCTCACTTGCAACCTGCAATAAGGTATGCTTAAATTTAACATGTGAATGCGACAGGGAAGTTAATAATACATTAAGTCGTTTTTGGGAAACTGAAAGCGTTCCAGGAATTTATAAAGAACACTCTTCTGAGCATGAGATGTGTGAAAATATTTTTAAAAATTCTGTACAATTACAAAATAATCGCTTTGAAGTTGCTCTTCCCTTGAAATTGCCTTTAACTGAGATAATTAGCATGTTAGGTGAATCATTTCATCTTGCTTTTAAAAGATACACTAATTTAGAAAAAAGATTGCACAAAAACCCTGAGTTGTTTAAACAATATCAGCGGTTTATTCATGAATATTTAGATTTGAAACATGGGCACTATATAGATATTGATTCTTGTATTTCAAGTGGCAATCCAGTTTATTTTCTCCCACATCATCCTGTAATCAAGGAGCAAAGCAAGACCACTCGACTTAGGTGTGTCTTCGATGGTTCAATGAAAACAAATAAGAAAATTTCACTTAATGATATATTACTGAATGGGCCAGTAGTGCAACAAGAACTCTTTGATATTGTCTTATTATTTCGTATCGGTAGGTACACCTTTACAACAGACATAAAACGCATGTTTAGAAATATAAAGGTCAATTCACAATATACCTCATTACAAAATATTTTATGGAGAGATAATCTCAATGAGAGTATAAGGTGCATTAGGTTGGACACAGTAAGTTACGGTTTAAAGAATTCAAGTTTTCTAGCTACACGCTGTCTAGAGGAATTAACTTTTAGGTATAAAAATTATCCTTTAGCTACATTCATTCTAAAAAATTGTACTTACGTTGATGACATATTATATTCTAGCAATGATTTACACACTGTCCTTGAAGCAAAAACACAATTACGCAATTTATTGGATCTTGGCAGTTTTCAGACCCATAAATGGTCTTCCAATGACCAACGTATTTTGTGTGACATACCAACAAGTGAACAGCAATTTGATAGTAATATGGAATTAACGAAGGATAATCATATCATGAAAGCCCTTGGTTTAGCAATTAATTTTAAAAATGATCAGTTTGTCATATCTTGCCCTGAACCCTTTAACAGTGAGCAAATAACTAAAAGAACTGTGCTAATTTATATAGGTAGGTTATATGACCCAATGGGTTTTGTAGGTCCTATTATCGTACTAGCAAAGTCATTCATGCAAAAGCTTTGGTCAGCACATTTAAATTGGGATTCTCCCATCCCTCCAGAGCTTCAAACGGAGTGGCTGCAATTTACTTACAGCTTGACTGCTATGAAACCAATCTTGATAAATAGGAATATCCCTTTAAGTAAATTCGAGACAATACAGCTTATAGGTTTTTCTGATGCATCTAGTAGCTGTGCTTACGGCTGCTGTGTTTACATACGAGTCACAGACAGAGAAGGTGAGTCAATGCTTTACTTACTTTGCTCAAAGTCGCGAGTCAATCCACTTCGAGGCAGCATGACAGTGCCCCGGCTTGAGCTAAATGCTGCACTACTGCTTTCCAAGTTAATGATGAGAGTATATGACACATTAAAACTTAAGGTAAATATATCTGATGTTTATTTATTTACTGACTCAAAAATAGTGCTGGCATGGCTCAATTCTGTTCCTACAAGGCTACAAGCCTATGTGGCCAATAGAGTCAAAAACATTCAGCACATGACTGCACATTGGCAATGGCTGTATGTAAACACCAAAGAAAATCCAGCTGACTACATCAGTAGGGGTGTCGCGCCGAGCGAATTGTTTGCATGTCATATGTGGTGGCATGGGCCAAAATTCTTGCATGATAGTAAGTATACTTTCTCTTCAAAATTAGATTTGCCTCAGGATATACCAGAATTGAAACCTGCAGCAATGGCCAGTAACGTCGCCTGCGCACCGGCTGATCAATCTAATGATGTCTTTCAATATTTACATAGATTTAGCAACATCACCACAATGGTAAGGGTACTTTCTTACGTTATTCGATTTTGTCGTAATATTGATAAGAATAATAATAAAAGTAGCCAGTTCTTAACGACTAAGGAGTTAGAATATTCTCTAATGCTGATCATTCGTTATGAGCAACAAGGCTATTTTGAAAATGATATTAAATTAATAAAACAGGGCAGTAATTTGAAAGGTTCACTTAGACAGCTGCATCCATTCATAGACGGATTAAGAATTCTTAGGGTAGGTGGTAGGCTAGAAAATGCTGACATTCCATACACACAGAAACACCCAATTATTCTTCCCAAGCGCTCACTCATAACCAATCTTATTATAAGAAGGGAACATCTTAGGCTGCTGCATGCTGGTCCCAAGCTATTGCTTTCTATTTTAAATCAGAAATATTGGATAGTAAATACTCTATTAGAAGTTAAACGGGTAACTCAAAAATGTACAATTTGTTTCAAGGCAAGGCCAGTTGTTGCAAGGCAGTTGATGGGTTCCCTGCCGGCAGACAGGGTAACGGCCACAAGTCGAGCTTTTGTTAAAGTTGGAATAGATTTCTGTGGGCCTGTACAAGTCAAATTGTCCCGGGTTAGACGTTCTTTAATAGGCAAAGGTTATATCTGCGTATTTGTATGTTTTACTACTAAGGCTATACATCTTGAGCTAGCCTCTGACCTTACCACGGATACATTTCTTGCTTGTTTGAGGAGATTTATATCAAGACGAGGCCTGCCCACTGAAATCTACTCTGATAATGCAAGTACATTCAAATCCGCTAGGAACCAGTTAGTTGATCTATACAAGCTACATGCCTCAGAGACCCATCAGACTAAGATAAATAATTTTGCAACTGATAAAGGTATCAGCTTTCATTATATCCCAAGCTACTCACCGACCTGGGGAGGAGTATGGGAGGCCGGGGTTCGTTCTACCAAGTATCATTTGAAAAGAATCCTACATAGGACCTTATTAACTTATGAACAATCCAATACTGTGTTAACAGAGATAGAAGCTGTGTTGAATTCTAGACCTTTATTACCAATGTCCTCACTAGATGTAAATGATTACAGTTACTTAACTCCTGGACACTTTTTGATAGGAGATGCTTTGACTATGTATCCTCAACACGATGTATCTAATATTCCAGATAATAGATTAAAATTTTGGCAATTATGTGATAAATTAAAGCAGTGTTTCTGGAAGGTTTGGCATAAACAGTATCTAAATTTATTACAAAATAGAAATAAATGGCAAAGAAATGTTTGTAACATTAAAGTAGGGACACTAGTTATGTTAAAAGATGATAACTTGCATCCTATGTCGTGGCCAGTGGCCAGAGTTGTAAACGCCTTTCCTGGCCAAGATGGCAAGGTAAGAGCAGTAGAAGTGCAAACTCCAAACCGTAAACGTCATGTTCGTGCTATAAATAAAATTTGTGTTTTACCAATAGATGAGGACTAAATATAGGCATATAGATAATCTTAAATTTAAGTTGCATATAACTGCATAATCATATCTACTTTAAAATTTTGTATTGTTCTTAACTTACAATTTATTATTAAGCATAGGTAATTAAAAATAAAAACTACAATAGTAGAGTTATGTACAATTGTTATGTACTCCTTTATTGCATAAAAGTTATAGTAAATAAGTTGTTACCATTTATTATATCTTTAGCTTAACTAAATTCACATATTTTTTGTTAGACTTCATAAACTTTTTTCTCTTTCTTAAATTTAATAATACATAACTAATACATAGCCGCAGCATGTTGGCTAAATGGCAACATTATGTACGATCGTAGATATTCTACAGTCCACGATCTGTCAATCTCAATTGACATTATATATTCGTTATCTATGTAACGCCCCTTCACCTACGATCGCGGAAGCGATAGCACGCAGTTTGCATATTCACACCATTTATATTATATTTCAACGCTGATTTGTAACGTGCCTACTTCCATTTTCAATAATAAACTGTTACGTACTCAACAACAAGGATTTGATTCGCCTCCACCCGTATACGCGCCAACAGATAGCCACTGGGCTGTTATACAAATATATAAATGGGAAAGCGTGTTTGCTGTTATGTTGTATCGTCCTTATTCCTCAAGAGAATGTTGGATTGAGGAGATGTATAATCGGTATAAAGCTAGGATATGGAATTAATGTTTGATGGCTTCAAATAACGGAAATTTGCAACAGACAAAGCCGTGAGCAAAGTGCAGTAACTCAATATTTACTCTTCGAAACCACCTACCCGTATCATGGTTGCCACTGGGCAAATATAATTTACACACATACAAGTGTTTGTCGATCGATACTGATTGTCAGAGCATATAGGTAATTACGTTTTCCGTAAACATGAAATGATTGAGGATAGGCTGAAGCGTTCGTTGACACATGGCAGGATACGAATTGGTTTCGTAGTAGTGACCCTGACTATCAATAGGCGGGTCTCGGATTCAAATCCCGGGCGTGGCAGATATCTTATTTTTTTATGGATGTAAGATAGCAAACAAGCAACACCAAGCACACCCACCTGCTGCTGCCTATGAGAACTGTAACTGACTTTGAACAAGACTCAAATATGTATTGACTGTACTGACTTTTATTACAATTTACCAATTCAGCGCAATACAAGTGACTTTATATAACGTCATTAGCGGAATTTTGTGCAGGGTTCGGTTTAAAAAAATACTTATCGATGTAGTTTAAAACTTTCATCTGGAAAAAATCGAGAAAAATGAAATAATCGCGCAGCATTTTCCGAACTAAGCAAAGTCATTATGAAACTATAAAAATATCACGGTTCGAGAAATGTTTGGTCCATAATACTTACAGCGTAATACTCTATCGGAGGCAATTTTCAAATCGCTACAAAATTTCATCTCGAAATGAGATTGTATTTTTTACAACTTGAAACTTTATTTTCGAACTGGAACGGGTGAAGTAGGTAATTTTATAATAAGAAAGTTGATTAGTTCGTTAGCCAAGCACGGCTGTGGCTTCGTCTATTTCTATCACGGATAGATAATCTATCTATAACTATAATAAATCTGAAGAGCAACTTTTTCTGTAGGTACATCAAATTTTTTTTAAAATTTCGATTCAGGGGCATTATAATAACGAGTTAGAACTCAAAAATGTGTTTTTTGAAAATATTGTTTATCTGTCTGTTTGTCTTTCCATACACACATTACATGAAAACCCGTGAACAGATTTAGATGAAACTTCTTTAAGTTATTAGTCATTCGGAGAATGACTTCTAACATTTAGGCTTATTAAATTTTCGGAAAATAAAGAGTTAAAAGATATAAGTAGTATTCTTATTTGATTCTATATCATATAGTATTACCATATAGTATATCATATAGTATTACATAACCCGTTCTAGAAATAAAAGAAAATAAATTTTATCCGCAAAATAGTGATGACAGCCCAGTGGCTTAGGAACTCGCCTCTCACCAAGCGTTTCGATTCATTTCACTCACTCATTCGAGTCAAGCTATGTGCCGTCTAAGCTGTGTGCGATTTAAGAAATTAAACCGCACATAACTTAAACAAGTCTGTAACGCTAAAGTGAACATCGTGAGGAAACCTGCATACCCGAGAGTTCTCCATAATGTTCTCAAAGGCATGTGAAGTCTGCCAACCTGCACTTGGCTAACGTGGTGAACTAAAGAACCCTCCCATCCCGACAGGAGACTCGACTCCAACACTCCTTATAATAAATGCAATAACTTGATTGCCTAACCGACATTTAGTTAAGTTGCAACCCATAGACGTCCCACTATTATATAAAGTCAATAACACTTTTTTTATTACTGAACGATTCGTGAGTGTCTATATTCATAGTTGAAGTTACCGGCTTACTCATGTGTGATTTAAGTCGAAAATAGTCCGACTAGTTTCGATCTATTACGATGATCATCTTCAGGAGTGAACGCCGTGCCCGCCGCGAGCTCATTCACTCCTGAACACACGTGACACACGTGAGTAAGCCGGTAACTTCAACTATCAATAACACTTTGCCCTCACCAGAGATCGATCCCAAGCCATTGCGTTGTGTAACTACTGTAACGAGGCAGTCATGACTCACTTTTTTTTTTTTTGTAATGGATACAAGAAAGCAAACGAGCTTGCAGCACCACCCATCCGCTGCCGCCCATGACAACTGTGACTGACTTTGAACAAGACTCAATTAGGGACTGGGATGGTTAGTCAAATTAGTTGAGAGAGTTAATTAGAACATTTAGTTGGTCAGTCTGTTAGTAGGTATGAGGACTGGGGACTGTTAGTGATAGTTAGTTGGTGTTAATAATAGTCCATTTAGTACTTGTTAGTAGGAGTCTCCTTCTAAGTCAGTCACAGATGTGTTGCTACCCTTGAGGACTAAGATGCTCGCCTCTCGCTGCGACCCATAGACGTCCCACTGCTGGGCACGGGTCTGGTCTCCCCCACAGGCACTTCTGCTGCGGGAGGTCTAGAGCATACTCCACCACGCTGCTCCAATGCGGATTGGTGGAGGATGGTCGCCTCTAAAGAAGTGTAAGTCACTTACACCAAGATAAATGAGTAATCAAATCACTTATTGGTGAAAGCGTGTAGCATACCAGAAATGTTTTACGAAACAAAGACTGAATGGGGAACCGGGATTGGAAAGCCGCAAATCGTTGGATTGCCAGCGATTCGATAATTGCCCCCCGACCCTCGCGGGTACACAGGGGCATTGGCGTTAATTGAAATTCTAATTAAAAAGAACCTTTTAATTTGCGTCTTGGATTATTTGCATTTATAGAAAAGACGTCGGGTCGGAACGTACGGAATAATAAATGTACGTTCGATTTATGAATTTAAATATCTTCTGTTTTTATCTGACTGCGCCAGATGGAGGGTTATTTTTTCTAGTGTATGTATGTATCTATTTATGTATGTATATGCGTAGCGTCCATAGCCAAATGGCTCGCGTCTATTCAATGTGATCGAAAGAGTTAAGCAACGACGGGCGCGGTTGGTTAGTGGATGGGTGACCGCTAGTGGCAAAATTTCGTGGACGCTACCGTGCTTCGGAGGGCACGTAAAGCCGTTGGTCCCGGTTGTTTTCAATGCTGAAAATAGTCGTTCAGCCTTGTTGAAGACCTTCGGGTGGCTTGAGAAGATTTGACACTGGGTCGGCCACTAACCCCTCCATCAACCGCATTCGAGCAACGTGGTGGAGTATGCTCTAGACCTCCTGCAGCTTTGTCTGTGGGGGAGACCCGTGCCCAGCAGTGGGACGTCTATGGGTCGCAGCAGCAGCAGCAGCAGGGTAAACTCTATATAGTTTCTACCTCAAGCTTATATCACACCCGCAGTTTCGTAAAAAAACCGTTGATTTGACGCGGGTCGCGGACTTAGGCAGGCGTCCAAAACTTTCTGATTTATAGCACTACCAAACTCACTACTGGCAGGCAGTGAAACGTTAAATGAATACATATTTACATAACCCTTTTCGTTGCTACTGTCGACGTTTGCGTAGTTTTTCCAGCGAAGCAAAAAATATATGAATATCATATCAATCGTTGGATAAAATTAATAGAAATTAGGAGGTGCCGATCTTTACTCCCCGTTTTGAAGCGCTCATGGTAACACGGAACGAGGAATCATCAACGATTGTTAATGTTAAGCCGCCATTACATTATTATCTCGGCCGACATATGAATATGGTTTGGCGATCGTGAGTGCTTTCGTGCTTCTTAAAGCCCATTTGGTTGTTGGTGGAGCGGAAGAAGAGGATGCTTCCATTATGATTTCTCTAGTGGACGCCCGCAGTTTCGCTCGCGTGGAATTAGACATTCACTAACTTCAAAAACGGCAAAGTTTCATACTAACTTTGCACCCCCGTTTTACCCCCCTTGGGGTTGAATTTTCAAAAATCCTTTCTTAGTGCTCCCCTACGTTATAAAAGGAACCCCTGTGCAAAATTTCAAGTTTCTAACCCCTTTAGTTTAGGCCCTGCGTTGATATGTCAGTCAGTCAGTCAGTCAGTCACCTTCTCCTTTTATATACCGGGTGTTTGTTAATTCATAGAAAAAACCTTCGCTCGCTTGCTCTACCCGTTATTCTGAAGACCACCACGAATGTAGTTTATTTTTAAATGCATTAATTCAGGAGAAATTAATAATTTAATGTTTTCCGAAGAAAACTCGAAAAACGAGTTACAACATTTTGCTTGCAGCGCGCGAACTCACTACTACTAATACGGCGCGTGTGGCGAGCGAGCGGCATTTTTCAAAGACCGCTATCGGCTCGACGCTGTTGTAAAGCTTACATCACACTGCACGGAAATTTTGTTCAGCCACAATAACGGATTCTTATGAAATTTTGTGTGTAGTTAGTTTGGATTAGAGCGAACAATAGCACACAAGTGCTACTACTACTATTGTTTCTACTACTATTACTCCATCCATCCATCCAGTCTGAAAATTGTGGTTGCCGGCTACGCTATAAAAGAGGCGACCACCTTAGTCCTCAAGGGTAGCAACGCGTCTGTGACCAATTTCGAACGGTACTTTTACTAACAAGTACTAACTGGACTATCACTAACACTAACTAACAATCGACTCCTACAGTCCACATACTAACGAATACATACCAACTAATATTTTTATTAACATCTTACACTAACTGGACCTGTACTCCCATACCTATTTATTAATTGTACAGTATTGTTCCAAGTTTGTCATAGATGTCATGAGTGACAGCTGATGGGTGGAGCTGCAAGCACGTTTGCTATCTTAAATCCACAAAGAAAATGTTGGTTTGGTCAGTTTCGTAATCAGTTAAGAAAACAGACTTTTTTTATCTTTTTCGTAGCAACTTTCGAACTATGAATATTGAATCCATTTTCATAACTGACTTTCATAACCAGTTGCCAAATAAGAATATTTTTCTAACGCAGAATGATGATAAAAGTCGGCGACGGGATTTCTCAGCGGTAGTGTGAGCGGAGCCTAACCGTTCAGGTTCGTAGGTACTCTTGCGGCGTGCGCGGCGGCGCGGCGTTTCAAAGGCGCCGAAGCGAGCTACTGAGCCAGTTGTAAACTTTTATTAAATGGAATTTTATGTTCGATTCATTCATCAGAACATTTGCGGCTTAGTGCCACAGTGTTGTAAGTTATATTTTCGAGAAAATAAATCGTGTTTTATTTTGTATAGGAAAAAAAAACTTCCTTTTAAAAATAAACTACATTCGTGGTGGGCTTCAGAATTACGGGTAGAGCAAGCCAGCGAAGGTTTTTTCTATGAATTAACGAACACCCTGTATATAGATAATCACTAACTCGGAGATTTCTTTCAAATGCCAGAAGAGCATGACAAGGTCATGCTTTTCAAGGATCAAAGTAGCCTAGGCAAGACCCTTTACAATCTACATGATTACCATATATAGTTCGATACCTATGTAGCAAAAAAATAAATGACTAAATGTCTACAATTTCGCGCATAGTAATGGTGATTTAAGAGCACGTCAAATAATGGAATATCGTGCTGGACCCAGTTAAAAAGTAAGTAAACAGGAAGCGAGGTTAAATAACGAAAAAAACAGCCCATTCATCCACGAAAGCCATAACGCTTTAATTCATCACACTTGACATTCGCCGTAAAGTAATTAGAAAAGAGTCACGAACGGAAGTAATTCGCGGAAAGCTGGGCGGAGGTGCAAACAAAGGATAGGCTGTCTTCGCATCAGGAAGTTGGAACGATTAGGTACAAGGGAACCTAATGAAAAACAGCTTAATACATTATATTTACTAGCGAAATAGGGAGCAGCGCTTGAAGCGTCCATAGCCTTATGGCTCGCGTAGATCGTATGTTATCAAGCAAGTTAACAACGGGGTCGTTTGTGGATGGCCGACCGCTAGTGGTGAAATGTAATGTGCGCTTTCGTGCTCCTGAGGGTGCGTTAAGCCGTTGGTTAACTCTTTCGACCACATTGAATCGACGCGAGCCACTGGGCTATGGACACTACACGACACTTATATCTATCTATTATTAATTTGCAGTCCCGAGCTAGTGTCGTGGTAAATCGCTACCTTGCAATAATAGCTTACATAATAAGGTAAATGTGTTAATAGATAACGTGACCTAAAATTAATAGATAGGTCCGGTGCACAATAAATCAGGGTTGCGACAGCGGATGATGCGGGTAGATAACGCCGATCCGGTTTATTCCAGTGCACAGGGTTGATAAGGGTGATGACGTCACATTGTCCTTGGCGTATCATCGCCCTTACGTTGTCGTTGGAAGTGACTTGACTCAGATCCATAGCCTTGCCTGGTTAAGATTGAACAGATTATGATCTGCTTGGTTCGTCTTGTGGTTATACCTGCGACTACCAGGCTGTCCGCTAGAGGTCGTGATTCAATTCCCGGGTTGGGTAAAATCTATTGGGATTTTCTAACTTCAAATGCATCTCGGAGTCTAGATTTGTGTCCAATCTATGGCAATAGGCTGACTACCTTATTACATGAGTCTAAACACCTCCACTTATATCTACTAGCATGTCAATCTGCTTATTTTAACAACTATAATATTGATTACTAAGACAAGTCGTCAAAATATGTGCGTGCCATGCTTTTGTCTGTGTATAAGAGTGTGTGTGTAAGATTTAGGTTTGTATTATCGATCTTAAATCGCTGTAAAGTTAAAAGGTATGAATTGTGCTTTACTTTAAAACTGGTAATTGTTTGAAGGTTTTGAATAGGAGGAGGAATATTATTCCAGCATTTGGTGGCGCCGTATTTAAAGCTCGATCGATCATCGACTACTATTTTTATAAATACATAGCAAAAGTCTCAGGCGAACCGTATACACATAGGCTCCTTTGAACGAAGCAACGTTGTTATAACTATCTCTTGCTAAGAGGGCGGCAATAAATTCTATTTGCATCAGAAAATGCATATCCCGGTCTCCGCCCGACAATCCATACAAATTGCTTAACGTGCACTTTATTGTACGACAAATAATATATATCGCCCGACTCAGCGCTCCCTCACAGGCGAGTTGGGACAGAATATGTCGGAATTATTGGAATACCTCGTCTAGTTGGGCTCGGGTTTACTAGTACGTCCACAAATCTCCTACTACTGACAGGTTAAAATTCAATTATAGGAATAGTAAAACCACTACCATCACCCTTTCTTTGTTCCACTGGTAGGCTCGGATCTTTTTTTGAATGGGGTTAATGCCATAATCCACCATGCTGGCCAAGTGCGGATTGGCAGACTTCACATGACTTATAAAACATCATGGACAATTCAGGGGCATGCATTACCTCACCACCAAGTGAAATTTTTTATCGGTGCGTAGGTACCACTAATATTTGTAATCATCACAACCCTTTCTTTGTTTGGGTATCCTTTCAGAATCTGAGGGATTAAGCCTCAATCAACCACGCTGGCCAATTGCGGATTGGCAGACTTCACATGCCTTCGGAAACATTATGAATAACTCTCAGGCATGCAGGTTTCCTCAGATGTGTCCTTCACCGTTATAGCAAGTAACATTTAATTTCTTAGGTCGCACATAACTTAAAAAAAAGTCAATGGTGCGTGCCGCTGGGGTTTGAATCCGGACCGCTCGAGTGAGAGGCGAGTTCGATAGCCACTGGGCTGTTACCGCTTTAATATTTGTAAACGTGGCTGGTAAATGTATGATTCTGAGATAAAATATATCGACTCTGTGCATCCTTTTCTAGCGTCGACTTGAGATACAGAAAATGTAGAAACTATTTGAATACCGTCTCGAAGAATTTTGATCAAAGCTTCTAGCTAAGTATACAAGATATTAATATTTTTCTCTCTGTTTATAAAACTGAAAGGCGATAAAAGTTGGAGATATAAAATTCTTCCGTTCTTAAGTTGATCGGCTTCAATGCTCTTTTAGGTTCTCAAATTTTCACAGAAACAACTTTTTCACTCACTTTATTTTAATCAAAGTAAAAACGGCGGACACCTGAGTTGCCTGCATTTAAATGGAAATATTTTTCCCAATGCCACTTCTTTCCGCTTTCAATTCAAAACCTTCTTTACAAGTCGCCGCTAGACAGTACCTTCAGTTCTTTTGATTTACTTAATTCTGCTTAGTAATTATGGAAATGTTTAAGTATGCAGTTGAAACTGACTGAAGCGCTCGTGGTCGCGCCGTCATAATCTTACTGAATGTCAGCATTATTAAAATGGTACTGCCTCGTTTGTCCAGTGGTCCCAAGCGCGACTGCTAAGCTAGAAGTCCTGGGTTCAATCTCCGGGCCGGGAAAGAAGAGTGTAAAACGCTTCCTTCAAGGCAACGCACCTGTGATACCCCTGGTGTCGCACGTGTCCATAGACGACGGTGACCACTTACCATCAGGTGGCCCGTATGTCTGTTTGTCCGTCCTATAATATAAAAAAAAACTATTGGGTTTTCTAACTGGAAATGACCGTTAGCAGCTCGGAGTCTGGATTTGTTCCAGGTTTATGGAAATAGGATCACGACCTATGATACCTAAAAATAACTGGTGAAAAGTGGCTGTATTAACACACTTCTGCCTATACCTTCGGAAAAATACAAGCTTGAAGTTATTATTTAATTTTTTTTTATTATATAAAATTTTTCCTCCAACAACGAAAACCAGGCTTAATACGAGCAAACTTGAAAATTAAATTGCAAAACTTAATCTACTAGCAACCCGATTTAATACCATGCATGCAAAATTATATTTGCCGAGGGAACAGTGTGTAAGCAATCCGTACGAAGGTATCACGAGCGGCGTTGCAGCTAAATAATGTATACTTCTGTACTGTTGCCGCTAGGTGTAGGGTCGTACGCACACGACCGACTTTTCCACCGATTCTCTGGCCGGATCAACGGACCAAATAAGAGATTATTTATATTATAAATAGGTATGTATATTATGTCCATAGCCCAATGACTCGCGCCGATTCAATATGTATTATTTATCATTAATTATACATGGATTTTCGATATTGTATTAATATAAAATAATATACATATTGTATTAATTGTGTACGATTTCCTTCTATATCTCTGTATATTTTATATATATACCAGCTGACCCGGCAAACGTTGTTTTGCCATATAAATAATTTTTGGTTGATCGTAGAGGGTTGAAAATTCAGGGTTGTATGTATTTTCTAATGTTGTATCATAAAAAATACAAAAATAAAAATGTATCTAACAATTTAAAAAAAAAATTTGGGATGGACTACCCTTAACATTTAGGGGGATGAAAAATAGATGTTAGTCGATTCTCAGACCTACTGAATACGCATATAAAATTTGGTAAACATCGGTAAAGCCGTTTCGGAGGAGTACTGCAACAAACATTGTGACACGGAAATTTTATATATTAGATTTAGTATATTATTAATTTATTTTATGTTATTTAATTGATTAAGTGTATATTTATATATAAGTAGTAGTGAGAAGTCGCTTTTAGCCAAGTCAAGGTTTGATTGAAAACATTTTATTAATATATTTTATTAATAAAATAATTTCCGACCGTCATTTGTCGGAACTGTATAGTATATATATTCCATATTCGCTCGCCACGCTCGCCACGCCAAAAATTTGGTTTGCCCTCCGCCTAAAGATGTTTCACATCAAAAAATATTATGGATGACAAATTAATTTAACAATGCTAAGTAAAAGAAACTTACTGTCGATATTCTTCTGTATACTAATTCATGATAAGTAAATAATTATATGAATTCGTGATAAGCAAAACTTCAAAATTATTGAATAAGTTGGCCGTGTATGGAGACCCTTAGTCTGAGCCCGTTAAATTCACTAGCTCAGGCGCTATAGAATCGGTTTAATGAATACAATTATAAATACCACCAAGATTAAAGATTTGAAACTTTGCATCCTAATCACGATTATGATTTTTTTGGACATGCGTAGCCAACGAGCACGCAGAACCTATCTGCTGCAATGAAAACTGTGACCTTACACCTAGTTTCCGACGTTCATAAGAAATGTCTCTTTAATTCAATTAATCGAACTTGACCTCAAACAGGGGTCTGAGTTCAAATCCAAGCAGACTGCACCAATTCTAAGCTCACGTTATAAGAAAATGAAATGACACCTTTTACAACGTAAGGTAAAACATCGTGACAAAACCTACCACCTAATTCCTCGCGATGTCTCTGCTCATCGTTACAGCAGGTATTTCTTAAAACTGACATATTTTAGAAAGTCTTTGATGCGTTCGGCTGCGAACCCAAACCCCCAGAGTGAGATGCGAGTTCCGTGGCCACTGCGGACATATCGTTAGTATTTAATGACGATCGGGTGCACCGCGCCATGCGACAAAGACGTGACTAATAGGAGTGCTGTTACACGTGACAGCTAGACTAACGCGTGTGCTGTTTACGCAATACCCGGTTAGTTAGTACCCGGTTATAGATAAATATTAACAACTTCCCACGGTCGGTCAATCTGCAGATTATCACGAAAGGCTGACGACGGCCGGAGGGACGCATTGCTACGCGCTTTTACAGACGATTTTTAGAAGACCTAATAGATAGCCTAATATAACTTTGAAGCAGTAATAGCTCAACGGCTCAGGTCGATCGTATGTGGTCGACCAAGTTAGCAACGTCGGGAGCGGTCGGTATGTGGTTACCGCTGATCATTTCAGGTGTGCTCCGGAAATCATTTTAAATTAATCCAATTATTTTAATTCTAAGGTTTGACTTGTAATTATTATTTTTAAATGTAATTTTTTCCGCGAACAAAAGTATGGTGGTGTATGTATACCTTCATGCACGCAGCACCTCCCTCCCTCCCACACAGGAAACATGCACACGTTATTAATGAACACATACGGGTCGTGGGTTCGAATCCCACTCAGAACAATATTCGTGTGACGAACACTTGTATTTGTTCTGTGTCTGGATGTTAATATTATCTATGTATGTATGTATTTAAAAATATTTATATATGTATATCAGTCTCTGACACCCATAACACAGGCTCGCGCTTACTTTAGGGTCAGATGGCCGTGTGTGACAATGTCCAAGATATTTATATATTTACTAGCTGAACCGGCAAACGTTGTTTTGCCAATCAAAATTATTAAAAATAAAAATCGCGATGGAAAAATAGGCGTTGATCGTAGAGGGTTGAAAATCCAGGTTTGTATGTATTTTCTAATGTTGTATCATAAAAAAATACAAAAATAAAAATTTGTCTAAAAATTAAAAAAAAAAATTAGGGATGGACTACCCTTAACATTTAGGGGGATGAAAAATAGATGTTAGTTGATTCTCAGACCTACTGAATACGCATATAAAATTTGGTAAAAATCGGTAAAGCCGTTTCGGAGGAGTACTGCAACAAACATTGTGACACGGAAATTTTATATATAAGATACACCAACACACACACCAACACGTGTTTCGCCCCAAAACAAGGCATCCTCAGGGTAAGTAGACTTCACGACGGTAAATCGCATGATCCTCTTGGTTAGCAGTCGAGCTTGCAACGAGGCAATCTGAATTAAGCTTAGCAAAAATGATTAAAACGAATAATTATGCAGATTAAAATGAATTATGACTTGTTTGCATACAAATTAACTATAATGTAATTTAATTTTGTTCATCGTTTCTTACAACAATAAATCAATGTTGTTCAATTACATAATTAATTGAAAATCATGTCAGACATGTTATTTACAAATTAAATTATGTTAAAATAATATAAATGTATTAATACGTAACGAAAAACCTTTTGAACCCTTTTCACGTAAATTATGTGGGCGGTATGAAATTTGATTTTAGGTATGTATAACCACTCCTTTATTTCGCCGAAGTGGTAGACAGAGATATGTAATACATCCTCTTCTCACCAGATATGTTAAGGTTCCATAGGTCTCATAGGTTTCCATTGGTTAGCTTGCCGGGTACCAGGTACCGGGCTCTCTAGTTAGAAATACCTAATAGTTATTGCCCGAGACGGGGGTTGAACAAATTATAAGGCCCTTCTCGGGGCCTTTTGGGCGCGCAACAAAGGCACCGCTGCGTCCCCTAGGACAGGGCAGGGGTCTGCAATCATTTGAGTCGGAAGAGTCAAAAATTACTAGACCACAGGAGACATATTTGTCACAGGAGTTCAATACTTCGCTGGGACCCATAGACGTCCCACTGCTGGGCAAGGGTCTCCCCCACCGACACTGCTGCGGGAGTTCTAGAGCATACTCCACCACGCTGCTCCAATGCGGATTGGTGGCCAACCCAGTGTCGAATGTTCTCAAGCCACCCGAAGGTCTTCGACATGGCTTAACGACTGTTTCCAGCATTGAAAACAACCGGGACCGACGGGTTTACGTGCCCTCCGAAGCGTCCATTAAGTTTTGCCACTAGCGGTTACCCATCCACAAACCGACCGCGCCGGTCGTTGCTTAACTCTTTCGATCACATTGAATCGACGCGAGCCATTGGCTATGGACTCGTTCAGGGTTCATTTATATAACATAAAGTCCACATTTTAAGCTCTGTAACACGCGAAATAAAATAAAGAGAGTTTATTACAACGTTTAGTTTTATTTACCTGATTATATCGCCTTATGTTCAAATATTCCAAAGTACTAAGTTGCCACCATCGCCTTGTTAAACTCAGAAATGGTGCGACTTAAGCAAAGGTGTCACATAAATACACATTTAAATACGGTAATAGCTTCTTCTAAGTGTAATGTTTCAAAAAAACGCGATTGAGCAGTTAACAGTACACGAGTTGCTCAATAAATAAACTTTAAAGGTGTAATAACTGTTCTATGGGTCGTGTTGAGGCGAGCGAGTATTTTTGATGGTGGAGCCAAATTGGTTTTATATGAAACCCGAGTCAGTCACAGTTGCCATGGGCGGTAGCGGGTGGAAAGAAAGAAAGAAAGAAAGAAAGAAAGAAAGAAAGAAAGAAAGAAAGAAAGTCACGGGACGCCTGGCAGATGTGAAACATCGAAACTATTTTGTACAAGTAATATGCACAAAAGTACAGATTATGACAGGAACTAAAACATATAAGAAAAAAAAAGAAAAAAAAACAGTAAAAAAAAACAAAAAAAACCATAAAAGATATTTCCTTGTGAAATAAGTAGTTCCTTTGTACACCTGTTTCTTTCTTTTGTTTTGTTCATTTCTATTTCATGTAATTGTGTACATATATATTAAAAAAAAAACAAAAAAACAAAAAAAAATACAAGCGTTCGCCACACGAATATTGTCCTGAGCGGGATTCAAACCCCTGGCGCACAGACAGGGTCATTACCGATTGCGCCAACGGGCCCGTCTAAATATATATACACTAGTGGACGCCCGCAGCTTCGCTCGCATAGAATTAGACCCATCAACGACGTCTGCCCGCGTTCAGGTTGCCCACTTGACTTCAAAAACGGCAAAGTTTCATACTAAATTTGCACCCCTGTTTTACCCCCTTAGGGGGTGAATTTTCAAAAATCCTTTCTTAGTGCTCCCCTACGTTATAAAAGGAACCCCTGTGCAAAATTTCAAGTTTCTAACCCTTATAGTTTAGGCCCTGCGTTGATATGTCAGTCAGTCAGTCAGTCAGTCAGTCAGTCAGTCAGTCAGTCAGTCAGTCAGTCAGTCAGTCACCTTCTCCTTTTATATATATAGATATATTTAATTATAATAATACACATTTCAGAGAAAAAATAATAAGGGTGGGTGGTGCTGCAAGTTCGATTGCTATCTTATTTTGACTAAAAGCTCTTTGTAGTCTGGAAAGTAAGTTTGAAATATCCACCTGAATGATTGTCACAGTGTTTAGACAGGAGAGAAATGGCAACAGTTTTTCCACGCAGTAACGGTAGTACACTTGGTGCTTTCTGTTCGTTTATCACAGGGAATTTATCGCTTTGAAATCCGATACAGATTCGCGTACAATTCTAAAAGGTAGGCAGTGTGCTAGCTCGTAGATTAGCGGCAGACGGGCAGGGAGCGCTTCGGAAGCTGAGGAATGGTCGCTCGTTGGTAGTTTCATTAGTTTACATGCGAACGTAGCGTCCATAGCCCAATGGCTCGCGTAGATTCAATGTGATCGAAAGAGTTAAGCAACGACGGGCGTGGTCGGTTTTTGGATGGGTGACCGCTAGTGGCAATAATTTCATGGAAGCTACCGTGCTTCGGAGGGCATATAAAGCCGTCGATTCCGGTTATTTTCAATGCTGGAAACATTCGTTAAGCCTTGTCGAAGCCTTCGGGTGGCTTGAGAACATTCGACACTGGGTTGGCCACTAACCCCTCCACCAATCCGTATTGGAGCAGCGTGGTGGATTATGCTCTACACCTCCCGCAGCTGTGTCTGTGGGGGAGACCCGTGCCCAGCAGCGGGACGTCTATGGGTCGCAGCGAGCGAACATGCGAACGGGAAGCCCCACAGGCTTGGGTACAGCGTCGTGTTGAGTTTCCGTGGTAGAGATGTGGTATGAACTGTATATAAAGTAACATAACGCGTGTATTTCGCAGAAGGGGAAGACAGAGGTTTGTGTAGTGTGTAGTACAACCACTTTTCACCATTTTAGGTCCCCATGTTATGTGGTGAGCCTATGAGTACAATAATTATGTCATGTTATAATATTCAGTACAAGCGACGAGCATGGCAAGTGGAAGTCATTTTATTAAAAGCTTTTATTTAACTTCACTCGTATGTATGTATGTATGTATGGATGTATGTCCTGGAATCTTGCAATGAATATTTCACCCACTTCCACTGAAGCTATCGAGCTGAAATTTGGCACACATATTTGGTTCCGATGACAATGCACGAAAATTTTTTTTAATCTTTTAATAATTCATTATTATTGTTAATTAAATAGTCAACGTCAACTATATAATGTATGTCAATAATTTTCACTGCTACCTAAGCTAGACAGTCAAAGTATAAATAAAAGCGGCCAAGTGCGAGTCCGTCTCGCCCATTAAGGGATCCGCGTAGCAGCAAGTAACATAATATAAAAGTTCTTGTAGTTCGTTGTTTTTTTTTTAATATTTGAGTTGATTGAATGAAAGGTGGTCGCTGACGTCCGAAGGACAGCAACAGAAGAAGAAGAAGAAGAATGAAAGGTAAACTGCTAACTAGTTCAAATCAATTTTCAGTGCAAGTTTACATGGTAATACATCATTATTTTTTTTAGTTTTATCATTCTTCAAGTACACATTTTCACACTTTGGAAGTGTCTCTCACACAAACTGTTCAGTTTAGAAAAAAATGATATTGAAAACCTCATTATCATTTTTGAAGACCTATCCATATACGTATGGGTTTGATGAAAAAATTTTTTTTCTATTTTTGTGTGAAAATCGAATACATCTACTTACCAAGTTTCAACAGTTCTTATAGTTTCGGTAAAAGTAGCTGTGACATACGGACGGACACACTGACAGACAGACAGACAGACATGACTAATTCATAAGGGTTGCGTTTTTGCCATTTGGCTATGGAACCCTAAAAACAGAACTTGGATTTCTGCCTGGTTTATTGGCAACAGGCTCATCACCTACATGAGGCCGAGACATGACTGGTAGAGTAGTAACACGAAGTCCTGCCTACCTCTTCAGGGAAATACAGGTATCATGTTATGTAAATCTTCTTTCTGAGCCTCAACAACTCCCTTACACGTGGTTATTTCATAATGTCCTAACGTTTTATTTAAACTTCCTTTACGACGCGGGTCCCTAAGCCCTTACAATGTTGCCCTAAGGGCAGGTTATAATGAGTTTCCATAAAATTGAAAAAAAAAAGATTCCTAAACATATTTCGACATCCATTATAATTACTCGTATCAGCGGCTTATTATTTTTCATTGAATGTATCAAAGTCATGAATTTATGTAGGTACCAGAGAAATATTTTGATTGCGATTATAATAAACTAGTAGACGCCCGCAGATTCGCTCGCGTGGAATTAGACATAACAATAGTTTCGTTTACACCTAGTAATACTATAGCTTACTTCGATCAATAATGTGATAGCTTATGTTACTCAGTGAAGATGCAGCTTTCTAATGGTGAAAGAATTATTGAAATCGGTTCAGTAGTTTTTGTGTGAAAACATTACAAACAAATGTTTCCTCTTCATAATATACCTAAGTATGAATACATTTAATAATTATTATTTATACTTAGTAATATTCACTAACAGTCCCCAGTCCTATACCCACTAACGAATTGGCCAACTAATATTCTTATTAACTCTCTCTGCCAACTGGACCAACCAATATCCTAGTCCCTAATAGGGTGCCTTATTCAAAGTTGTCTTAGGCGGCAGTCGCTGGATAGTGCTGCAAGCTCGTTCGCTATCTTACATCCATAAAAAAAGTTACAATAACAAAAAGAAAAACAACATATCTAGCACCGCACGCGTTGACAGAGACACAATAGCGCTGTGCTCTGTAATAACTATTTTTCTTGTAATTAAGCTACCATATGTCTACTTTGTGATTAAGCCGCCGGCGTATCCACTAGATGTCAGCACAAAAGGGGACGTACAGAACGGCGTGTGAACGCTGATACTGGGTCGGTGAAATTAAACGTTGACGTGACGTGCGAAACAAGCCTAATCTAATCGAATGTAAGGAACGGATCCCTCCAATTGTTACACACCGCGGGAATCTTAATATATATATTTCTTGTGTACGTGTGTATGACAGTGAACTCCACCTAAACGGCTGGATGGATGTTGATGAAATTTTTTGTGTGTGTTCAAGGGTTTATTGGTTTAGATTCACAATTTGGTCCACTGGAAAATGTTTTTTAAACACTATTTTATTATTTTTAAATTTAACCGTCGTTCATTGACGTGAAGCGTCGCGTCACTTACATTTCATATGGCAGAACAACGTTTGCGGGGTCAGCTAGTATTATATATAACTGTAACCAACCATATAAAAATGGAGTGGAATACCGAACCACCATAAATACTATAATAGATACCAGCAATCAGACTACGAGATATCTTTATGTTTCACGGCAGAAATGGTTCTACACACAGCAATGGTGTTTTAAGTTATCTGCGACTTTAGAATTTAAATATTACGAAGGAAACAACATAAGGAAGTCTGCATGCCGGAGAGATTTCCATATTGATCTTGAAGGAATCTGAAGTCTGCCAATCCGCACAGCCAACTAGGCCAGCGTGGTAAAACCTAATCATTCCCATTCCTAGAAAAGGCAACAGCCCAACATTGGGACAAAGAAGACTAGGATAAAGTAATAAAAATATGCTTTAAAAGAAAGTATTTTCTAAAACTACCTTATTTAAAACGGTATATCTTTCCCAGTACGCGCCTGTAAGCTTCAAGTGTCTTATTTGTGTGACATAACACCGTGTGTTAACCCTGTTACTTTATCTTTTCTTAAAACTTAGATGAAATAACTTTGGAAATATTTCTTTTTTACCTACAAGATGGCAAACGAATATGCACCACCTGTAATCTGAGTGCACTGAATCAATTGGGGTCCATGACAATTTTTACATTCAACCAGACCGATCACTGACCAAAACAAGAATAAAATATAGTGTAGGCACACTTATATTACACACACACACACACACACACACACACACACACACACACACACACACACACACAAGGGGACTCCTTTTAATAATATTATGTATTAGTTATTATTTTATATTTTTTAAGGTTTTTTAGTTTTAGGTTAATTTTAAAGTAATTATAGTTAGAAGTTATTATGTTAATAAAAAAGAAAATAACGCTTTTATTATCATTTATTCATATCACTCTCACTGTATCGGCCGGACACAATTCCCAGTAAAATTCAATAAAGTAATCGAGACTGTTAGGAATGTAGTCGTTCGTTAATCTGCACGCAGTTGTCCTAGTTAAATCTATGGCGCATGATGACAGCCCGGCGCGGGGGATTAGTCTTTGCTGAACCGGCAAGTAAGTCCCAAGTAAATCAGCAGTTGGTGTGGCCAACCGATAGACGGGAAATGTTCATTTTATTAATAAACATTGTGAAAATACATAAATAATATTAGGTTATTATTAGTTCTTCCGCTGTGTAATCTGTAGGTAGGTACATATATTATAACTCCAATGAGTAGGACGCATCTGTACATTGGATAAATCTTGAAAAAAACTAAACTATACCCTGTACAAGATAGCTTGATCTTTTTGACAGATGTAAATTTTTGTGATTGACATAACTTTGCAATGACGACCATATTATTTTCTTAATTAAACAATTCTAAAAATTGTAAAAATATTTAAAAAATACATATAACACATAAGTCTCTTTAGATTCAAGCGTTATCCGAAAATTTTAAGACTTTTTATTGCTTCAAAGTAAAATTTAAATAGGAACACTGAAAATAATAGACGTTTGTACAATGTTACATCGGTCGGACGGATGGGACACGAATAACAGGCAATAACCGTTACAAATATCGATTACAAAAAATCATTATTAAAGATCATTGTTAAGTTATTGTTACGAACGGGGGTCCTTTTGGTTGGGGTTTCTTTGGCTAGTGGTTGGGGTCTCTTTAGCTGGTATAACTCTTTTTAGAAAAGTAAGGTAAAAAAAATCGAATGTTAATTTTAATTACGCATTCCATCGTTCCATGGACTGGCCATATAAGCCATTTACACATATGTCTAGTGCAATGACGAATTTCACATATAATACACCCACACCATCTCGTCACAGTTGCAAGTATTTAAAAAACGTTATTTTTTGGACTACTAGATATTTCCTGTTTCCCATCACTAGCCAGTCTGTCAAAAAGATCAAGCTATCTTGTACAGGGTATAGGAAATATTTATTTCAAATTTATTGTTCGTCTGTCTATCCATATACAACGTGATTTCCCGTCAATATTTTTTTAATCAATTCAGGGTGTCAAAGTCAGTGAGCCCTATATTAATTTCAATAACTATGATTTTTATTTTGTTACTAGTGGACGCCCGCAGCTTCGCTCGCGTTGAATTAGACTTAATAATAGATTCTTCTTAACGCGTTAACTTTAGCTCCACAAATTTCTAATGAATCCGTTAATGTGTTATCCACTATGTTTATTTTACACCCAAAGTTTGTAAAAATGTTTCCCATTTTTATAAACTTTGAATGCCATATTTATTTATATCTAATCAACAGCCAAAAACATAAATTTTATGCTTCTAGTTCTGGAAATGACAATACTTTCATACAACCTTTCATCCCACTTTTTTCCAATTAAAAAGTAGCCTATGTCAATTCTCAGACTCTATAGAGTAGGTACCAAATTTCATTTAAATCGGCTCAGTAGTATTGGCGTGAAAACGAGACTGACAGACAGAGTTACTTTCGCATTTATAATATTAGTATGGATTGAATCATACCTCCCACTGTGTATGGTGTTACGATATAACAACCAACCGTTTACTGTTTTATGAACCGAATGAAATGAGGTTACAATTACATTTCCGAGCCTGTAGCGACAGTATCGGTATAAATTTCGAACAGATTATACTGAGCCGCACATGACTGTTGCTTGGCGCGGGGGATTATTGCTTCTGCAGCTGAACTGTACCAGCTTATGAATCCTCAGAACCAATTGTCCCTTAGCTGGGTATTTATATGGGCTGGGATTCTGGGATGAGCTCATTCCGAGAGGGGACTTTTCTATGTTATCTTCGA
Source organism: Carterocephalus palaemon (assembly GCA_944567765.1). Taxonomy (NCBI): domain Eukaryota; kingdom Metazoa; phylum Arthropoda; class Insecta; order Lepidoptera; family Hesperiidae; genus Carterocephalus; species Carterocephalus palaemon. Next base: position 1,291,599 of record OX155655.1, on the reverse strand, counting down.
TTCAAGAAATTAAATGTCACTAGCTATAACGGTGAAGGACACATCGTGAGGAAACCTGCATGACTGAGAGTTCTTCATAATGTTCTCGAAGGCATTTGAAGTCTGCCAATCCGCACTTGGCCAGCGTGGTGGACTAAGGCCTAATCCCTCCCATTCTGAGAGGAGACCCGTGCCCAACAGTGGGATAAAGAAAGGAGGGATGACATTTAGGTCCCATGTAATATGTGGTGAGACTATTGCCATACGCCGGGCACAAATCCAAACTCTGAACTACCACCGGGCATTTCAAGTTAAAAAAAAAACGAGCTGTTGCCCGACCGAGCAATCGAACGCAGGACCTCACCAGTCGCGCTTGCGACCGCTAGAGCAACGAAGCGTCATAAAAATTCCAGTAAAGTTACTCGAGCCGCAATGCAGTATACGTGTTTGACGAAGCATCGATGTAATGAAATCCGCACGCCGCGCCGCTGCACTTCAGATTACGTCACGGCAGCGTCACGGCACCGTCACGGAACAATCACGGGCACGGGACCGACGTGCTGTGTTAGCAGAGCAGAGCAAGTGACTTTTCATCCATAATTTGTCTGGGGCTGTCTGAAAACCAGCGCTACACGGGTCTCTAGCCCCGCAGTAATGGTGGAAACAGTCGTTAAGCCTTGTCGAAGACCTTTGGGTGGCTTGAGAACATTCGACACTGAGTTGGCCACTAACCCCTCCACCAATCCGCATTGGAGCTACGTGGTGGAGTATGCTCTAGACCTACCGCAGCTGCGTCTGTGGGGGAGACCCGTGCCCAGCAGTGGGACGTCAATGGGTCGCAGCGAATCTCTGGTGAAGCTTGCCGTTGATAAAGGCTATTTATATTTTCAACCATCTCTGGATGGTAGAGGTATGCACGTAAAACGATTAGACGCAGACGGAACCGCGGGGAGAGCTAGTGTACATATCAGAACACTGCAACAGATTGCACCACGACGGCCGCAGAACTGTACGTGCTGTGTAACGGGAAGCCAAGCTATCTATCTATATTGCGGTTGAAACGCGTTTGATACTCGTTAGGTCTCCACGCAACGCCGCGGTATCTCTATACTCTTTATAGTACACTGAATATATTCTGAACATCTGAATATTCGGATCCATGTTGTATTGTACTTGTGACATTATTAAAATAACTAAAGCTGGGGACCAGAATAGGTACTACTTATGAATATGTCAATTATACTCAATATTAAGAAACGAATGTTATTTATACTAACAACTAGTGGACGCCCGCAGCTTCGCTCGCGTGGAATTAGACATTCACTAACTTCATAAACGGCAATGTTTCATACTAACTTCGCACCCACGTTTTGCCCCCTTAGGGCTGAATTTTCAAAAATCCTTTCTTAGTGCTACCATACGTTATAAAAGGAACCCGTGTGCAAAATTTCAAGTTTCTAACCCTTATAGTTTAGGCCCTGCGTTGATATGTCAGTCAGTCAGTCAGTCACCTTCTCCTTTTAAATAAGACTAGTGGACGCCCGCAGCTTCGCTCGCGTAGAATTAGACCCATTAACGACGTCTACCCGTCTAACGACTTCAAAAACGGCAAAGTTTCATACTAACTTTGCACCCCCGTTTTACCCCCTTAGGGGGTGAATTATCAAAAATCCTTTCTTAGTGCTCCCCTACGTTATAAAAGGAACCCCTGTGCAAAATTTCAAGTTTCTAGCCCTTATAGTTTAGGCCCTGCGTTGATATGTCAGTCAGTCAGTCAGTCAGTCAGTCAGTCAGTCAGTCAGTCAGTCAGTCAGTCAGTCAGTCAGTCAGTCAGTCAGTCCCCTTCTCCTTTTATATATATAGATTTGATTCTATTAACGCATTAGGCAAACCTGTATCATTATAATGTATGTTAGTATAATAGAAAGATGAATTAATCTTGAATTTACGTGTACAAGTGCGCGCGTGTCCATACACGTTCCGTTGTTCGTAGTTTTAAAATAAAACAATTAAACCTGCTAAAATCTCATAAAATATCTGGGATTTTTATGAAACTTCAATAGAAAATAACTATGAAAATCTTATTTTAATCCCGTATAATTTTTTTCCATGCTGCAGTAAAGCTGGCTTATCTACTTTCCGATTCTGTATCTGGTCGGGACGCAGATGCCTCTTGTTGAAATTTAAATAATATTTATTTTGTATCAACGGATGTCACGTACGGTTGAGTCTGCACTGTTGTTCAGTATGATTTTGAATCTATTCTATATGGTGGCTCTAGTCCTGATTTATCAGTGACTTCGTCCGGTTTCGAAATACTTTTACATAATACTTTTACAGAATACACCCGAAGGTCTTCGACAAGGCTTAACGACTGTTTCCAGCATTGAAAACAACCGGGACCGACGGCTTTACGTGCCCCCCGAAGCACGGTAGCGTCCATGAAACTACCACTAGCGGTCACCCATCCACAAACCGACCACGCCCGTCGTTGCTTGACTCCTTCGATCACATTGAATCGACGCAAGCCATTGGGCTATGGACGCTACAAATTTCCACTTAGTGTGTCCCAAGCCTAAACCCACGCTCGCGGCCGCGCACCCTTACGAATACAGTATAAAATTCTCCACAATTTTATATTTGTCACGTTTATTTGTCACGGAGCTGCGGGACGTCACGTGCACGGGACCGGAAGTGTTTATTTGCCGAGCACGTGACAACTGTATAGTTGGGCTAGATGTTATTGTTATCGTGGAGACATTGGAGTCCATAACGTGTGGCAACGTTTTGGGTACAGCCGATGATTATGTGAAAATAGTGGACGCCCGCAGCTTCGCTCGCGTGGAATTAGACATAATAATAGTTTCGTTTACACCTAGTAATATTATATAGCCTATGTTACTCGGTGAAGATACGGCTATGGTGAAAGAATTTTTGAAATCGGTTCAGTAGTTTTTATGTGAAAACATTGTACTCCGAAGCACGGTAGCGTCCATGAGTTTTTGTGACTAGTGGTCACCTATCCACAAACCGACCGCGCCCGTCGTTGTTTAACTCTTTCGATCACATTGAATCGACGCGAGCCATTGGGCTACGGACGCTACAGAGTTTGAATACAATATATTTATCTATTTTAAAATTTTAAATAATTCAGAGTGCGCCCAATGGTTTATTAACTACTTCATTGCGCTTTACCGCGAGTCGATAAAATTGTTGTATGTGCTTCATATCAAATTGTATGCGCTTCATAGTAAATTACGGTCTAATTCATAAAAACGTTACATTTACACGTTTCAACCGTTCATTACTTTAAATGCGTTAAACGTTTCGTAACTTTCATTAGTTATGTTTCATAATACCGCTCTATACAAAATTAACGCTATGGCTGGTTTCGCCTTACAATGTTGTCGCTCTGAGTAATATACACATTAAGAGGACTACAGAGGCTAAACGCGAGTTTTATAAACAAGATATCACACGAACCATTGCAGAGAATCAAATAAAAAAAATATATGGTATTCTTGGGGATATATGTTAGATTGCTACGGCCTTCAAAACATAATACATTAATGTTGACTCGATAGAAAAAAATCACGAAGATACCTCTAAAATAATCTTCTAAACAATCAAATCCCTTCTAAAATACGTGTTTTTTTTTTCAATTTAACATATATTTTTCATCACAATAAATACAATATATCAGTTATACCACTTTTTAAATCCATTTTGTAGAATTTCCAAAAAACCCTTGTTCTCATTTGCGCAGTGTTTTGGAACATAACTCGCGAGCATGTGTGTGTAAACGCCGTGTACCGACAGTCGCGGCTGAGGCCTCTTGCTAGACGGGCGTGTCGCGCTTTCTGCCGCAAAATTTCTGCAAGATTCCAACGTTATTTCATTACTTTTATTGATTGGTTATTACATTAGGTTAATTTATATAAATAATTTAACGTTATAAGTATTTTTTTAAGTTAGAAGGGCGTAAACGGACTCCTATTTTGTAAATAAACATGGGAAATAAATCAAAAGTGTTCATATAAAGCAAACGTCACACACATGAATGACGTAAAGATTTAAATTTTGTCAAACATTTATTAATTTTCATTGTTCTCTGCAATCCTGCAGAGTACAAAAAGATAGATACGTACACAGTTTTTCAACCCTAATCGTATAGCTGTAAATGGCGTAATTGGAGTTTGCGGCGAGTAAGAATCTCGCTCCAGAGACTCGGGTTCAAATCCCAGTTACACTTCCTATCTTTTTCAATTTTTTCTTTATTTTTTATGACTTTTTTTTTGTTATTATTTTATGCAAATGAAATAAAAAGCTAATAATATTTATATATGTCATAATATGTATTTATTACAGGAAAAGAGAATCCAAAGATAATATCAATAACGGGGAAATTATAGACATTAGCAGTGAGTAAGAATCTCGCTCTAGGGACTCGGGTTCAAATTCCAGTTACACTTCCTTTCTTTTTCAATTTTTTCTTTATTTTTTTATGACTTTTTTTTTGTTATTATTTTAAGTAACTAAAAAAATTGCATAAATCTAATTTCATTACGTTGTCGTACCTTCCTATAAATTTTTTGTTAGGTCAATTATTACTTAAAATAAACGCCATCTACTGAAACACTTCCCCGTATAAGCCGCGCAGATAGAGAATAGATTTGAAAATGGCGTCCTCTCGCATGCGTTCTCGCTCACTCTCTATCGCTGTCTATACTCACACAGTGAAGTACGAGCTGCAAACAAATAATCAGTCGGGATTCGCTTTCTAAGCTACTTGACGCACTCCGAGTAATTGTTGTTTTCGTTGATATTGTTGTTTTTGTTTGCGTTACATTTGATTGTTATTTATTTTCGTTAAGTTTTTGTTACGAACGTTGACATTTTGTGATGTAATTGAACAGCAACACCGAAGATGAAAGTGACGACTCTGAAGACCAGGACTGTGAAAGTGACCAGTCCATGGAAGATTTTAACCAATTCATGGAGGGAATTGAACCAGTAATGGGTACAGATGACCAGGACACTGCTGGACCAAGCGGTTTATAAAACCTTTGATACCATTCCCATCCTATTGTTCTTTATTTTTATAATCTGATTCTGAAATGTCACAATTAATAAAGGCAAATTTTACAATTGACCAGTCCATGGAAGATTTTAACCAATTCATGGAGGGAATTGAACCAGTAATGGGTACAGATGACCAGGACACTGCTGGACCAAGCGGTTTATAAAACCTTTGATACCATTCCCATCCTATTGTTCTTTATTTTTATAATCTGATTCTGAAATGTCACAATTAATAAAGGCAAATTTTACAATCCAGTGTTTTAAGTACCCTTGCTTGTGTTGTGTGTTGTGCTTGTATTTTAAGTGCCATTTTCAGATCTATTCTCTATCTGCGCGGGTTATACAGGCGATTAATACAGTACCTCATGACATGTCATTGTATGCTCTGTAAGGTAGTTCTGAGGTTTTCCGTTAGAGGCGCTGTTGTCGTTTGTGAGAATGTGTGCACCGATTCTCAAGGTCATTTTGCACCACTAGGCGCCTTAAATAGCAAAGGTAAAGTGAAATTCATGTAACATTAAATAATCAATAGGATCACCTGAAAAAAAATGTGTTGATGCGGAAGGAATAGGCCTTAACTAGGTCTTGCGGTTAGTGGAATGTATTTATGTTTATATGGGCTGGTGGTTTGAAGATGGACCGATGGAAAGCCAAGCGCGCTTACCTCAGACATAGGTCGGGGCGCGCGGCGGCGCCGGCGGGGCGCGCGGGAAATCCAATCGCATCCAGCTATGTTTGTCAGGCACACACTTAACCACACTTCACCAGGGGTCCCTGACCCAGATCATGCACTTAAACTAATATATTTTTGAGTTTTGATAACTTATTTATGGTCTATTTAATCGCAACGCTTTGTTATAAGCGACCGGCGCGGGAGATTTTCGCAGACTGTTTTTTCTGACGTCCCTCTCTTATCCCGAGCGCATCGGCTTGAGCGTGCGTGGGAAAGGGACAGAGGATATGGGTCAAAGGTAATCCACAGAACCATTATTATGGCGGGAACACAATGAAAAAAGGAAATAGTACACGGACAGATCTGTCATGTGCTGGCATTTTCAATTAGATACTTATTCTGTAATATTGTTAAAACACAAAAACTACTGGACTGATTTCGAAAATTCTTTCACCATTAGAAAGCTGCATCTTCACGTTGTGACATAGGCTATATAACCTATATTATATAACAATATTATAAATTTGTGTTTTTGTATGAATGTTTGTAATGTATTCACACAAAAACTACTGGACCGATTTCAAAAATTTTTCACCATTAAAAAACTGCATCTTCAGTGAGTAACATAGGCTATATTACGTTTTAAAAAAAATAGGGATCCCTACTAAAAATGCAATAACATAACCCAAGGTGTGAAAATTATTTAAAATATTATTACATAGATATATTTTAAAGAAGATCTTCGACAAGACTTAACGACTGTTAATTGATTGAAAACAACCGACCGACAGCTTAACGTGCCCTCCGAAGCATGGTAGCATCCACCAAATTTTGCCACTAGCGGTCACCCATCCACAAACCGACCGCGCCCGTCGTTGCTTAACTCTTTCGATCACATTGAATTAATGCGAGCCATTGGGCTATGGACGCTCCATATACATTATACATACCTATAAGCTCTTACAAAAGTATTTTATAGTGCTTCGCGAGTGATGCACAGTGAAAGTAAATGAATGGCTATTAATGATAAAGATTTCAAGCAGTCTCCAAGTGTTCGTAACACTGACAAAACAGAGCTCCACCATATCCTTGGCGAGACCATTTGTAGTTCTCCTGGAAGTGGCGGAAGGAGAGATTTATCGAAAGGGGAAGTCCGCTCTTGGGGTGCTACTACCAAAACCGTTCGACAGTTTTGTTTTGACGGATAGACATAAAACGAATTAAGTAACGCACAGAGATTTTCAATGAAATGTCAGTAACATTTCGTGATGCCATCCATCCATCCATCCATCAGCCTTTTTGGAGTGCTGGAAATAGGCCTCCCTCAATCTTCGCCACTCCTCCCGATCCTGCGCTCTCTGAATCCAACCATCCAATCCAACCATCTCTGAATTCAGGTCATCAGTCCACCTCGTCGGGGGGCCGCCAATACTTCGTTTTCCGAGACGAAACGTAGGTAAAATAAAGTATTTTTGTATTTTATTGTATTGTATTGTACAAGATCACAAACACGTACAATTACTAACACCACTGTTTCACTGCAATAATCACCACTATTTAGCTTTTAATTTTCGATTCTTATGATGAAATTATGATATCCATACATTGATCCTGTTGTACATTGATTTTTTAAAGTGACAATGTGGTCTAAGACTAACTTTCACGACTTCAAAAACAGAGAAGGTTTTACTAAGATTAATTTACGCGTTAAACGTTTTTGAATATGGAATAATATATACTATACAGTTCCGACAAATGACGGTCGGAAATTATTTAATTAATAAAATATAATTTTTTTTTTTTTCTTAATAGGTTTAGGTCCTGTCATAATCTGTACTTTTGTGCATATTACTTGTACAAAATAATTTCGATGTTTCCCATCTGCTAGGCGTCCCGTGACGGCTCACAATTTTTTTTATTGTTATTGTTTCTGTTCAGTTTTGAATTCGGTTTTTGGATATTTGTATATCATTATTTTTTACTCCCATACCAAATCTCACAATTTCCATTCGACAGTTCGTAGTAAGGGCCCTGATACGTGATGTATGGTGAGGTGGGATCACTTTCTTTAGCGGGTGGCCGCCAGACCGCGAGCCGTGATGTATTCCACTTGGGGTTGTTAGAGATCGGCGTGGAGCTGGGAATACATATATGTATTACGACTTCTTTTTTATCCATACTTCCATACTAATATTATAAATGCGTAAGTAACTCTGTCTGTCTGTCTCGCTTTCACGCCAAAATTACTGAACCGATTTAAATGAAATTTGGTAGGTACACAGATAGTCTAGAGCCTTAGAAAGGACATTTTAAGGACAAAGGCTACTTTTTAATTGGTAAAAAGTGTTGTAAAGGGTTGAAAAGGGGGATGAAAGTTTGTATGAAAGTATTGTCATTTTCAGAACTAGAAGAATACATTTTAGATTTTAGGCTGTTAATTAGATATAAATAAATATGGCATTCAAAGTTTGTAAATAGATAAAATAAAAACCGTTAAGGGTGTAAAATAAACATAGGGGATAACACATTTACGAATTAATTACAAATTTTGTTGAGCTAAAGTTACAACAGTTATACAACAGGAACAATGGACGGAAATCCTATTTTCATCATAAGAATCGAAAAAAAAAATTGACACATGACAGATCTATCGGTGACACAATTTTCTTTTTTCATTGTGAAAGTTAAACCACTAATATGGATCCGCTGTCCCTTTCCCACGCACGCTCAAGCCAAGAGAGGGACGTCAGAAAAATCAGTCTGCGATAATCTCCCGCGCCGGTCGTTTATAACAAAGCGTTGCGATTAAATAGACCATAAATAAGTTATCAAAACTCAAAAATATATTAGTTTAAATGCAGTATCTGGGTCAGGGATCTCAGGTGTAGTGTGGTTTAGTGTGTGCCTGACAAACATGCGAGCTAGATGCGATTTCCCGGGCGCCGCGCCGGCGCCGCCGCGCGCCCCGACCTGTGTCTCGAGGTAAGCGCGCGTGGCTTTCCATCGGTCCATCTCCAAACCACCAGCCCATATAAACAAAAATACACTCCACTAACCGAAATACTTAGTTAAGGCCTATTCCCTCTGCATCAACACATTGCTTTATAGGTGATCCTATTAATTATTTGATGTAACATGAATGTCAATTTACCTTTGCTATTCAATGTGTATTACTCAGAACTACAACATAATAAGACGAAACCAGCCCTAACGATCATTTAGTATATAATACTTCTCGTATTATAAAAAATTGTAACTAATGAAAGTTATGAAACGATATTTATGATTGTTGTATCTACGAACTGAGCGAACTCAAAACACATGTCTGCTTTTAATATTATAGAATACTAGTGGACGCCCGCAGCTTCGCTAGCGTGGAATTAGACATAACAATAGTTTCGTTTACATCTGGTAATATTATATAGCCTACTCAGTGAAGATGCAGCTTTCTAATGGTGAAAGAATTTTTGAAATCGGTCCAGTAGTTTTTGTGTGAATACATTACAAACAAATCTTTCCTCTTTATATATTAGTATAGAAATAAAGCTTATGTGTCTACAAGCTGTAATCGCTTCACCTACACTCAGCTGACGTCAAATTCGGTCTATCACGAAAAACCAAGATGGCTGCGCTCAGGGGAAATTACCCTTTGATACTACAAGCTGCCATGAAACGCTTCCTACCAATCACCGTCACGAGCGGAGTCTCAACACATTACGGGCGATTACAATTAATTGAACATGGTCTGGATGAGCGGTGACAGCCCAGCGGCTATCGAACTCGCCTCTCATTCGAACGGTCCGGGTTCAAACCCCAGTGGCACGCACCAATGACTGTTCTAAGTTATGTGCGTTTTAAGAAATTAAATGTCACTTGCTATAACGGCGAAGGACACATCGTGAGGAAACCTGCATGCCTGAGAGTTCATCATAACGTTCTCGAAGGTATGTGAAGTCTGCCAATCCGCACTTGGCCAGCGTGGTGGACTAAGGCCTAATCCCTCCCATTCTGAGAGGAGACCCGTGCCCAACAGTGGGACGTCTATGGGTCGCAGCGGTGGGTAGACACAAGTCTAGTAATAGTGTTCTGTGGTAGCCTCCATAGCCCAATGGCTCGCGTCGATTCAATGTGATCGAAAGAGTTCAGCAACAACGGGTGCGCTCGGTTTGTGGATGGGTGACCGCTAGTGGCAAAATTTCATGGACGCTACCGTGCTTCGGAGGGCGCGTAAAGCCGTCGGTCTCGGTTGTTTTCTATGGTGGAAACAGTCGTTAAGCCTTGTCGAAGACCTTCGAGTGGCTTGAGAACATTCGACACTGGGCTGGCCGCTAACCCCTCCACCAATCCGCATTGGAGCAGCGTGACGGGGGAAACCGTGCCCAACAGTGGGACAAAGAAAGGTGCTCGTGGTGGTTAATAGGATGATAGTATCTTCAGCAGCACCAACAAGCGTTGTTACAGTACATGTACATTGTACAGGCTCTACCACCTTCGGAAACCGCTGTTCAGTAGGCAAGTGATGATGAAAAATCCCTTATAATGACGACACGAATCCCATTAAAGAGTTCATTTGCAGGTAGAGGGGCTGTGAGCAAACAGCGTCCGGTGATTTCCCGAGGGACGCCCGTTCGAGTCCCGGCCGTGACTCCGCTTTCAGCTTAATGACTTTCCCATTATTGCCGTGTAACCGGCAACCGTTAATGTATTATGAGTTGGTAGAGATTTTTCAATGGTAGAGATTTGGGGGGGGGGGATAGTAGATTCTGTAGCGTACATAGCCCAATGGCTCGGATCGATTAATGTGATCGAAAGAGTTAAGCAACGACGGGCGCGGTCGGTTTGTGGATGGGTGGCCGCTAGTGGCACATTTTCATGGACGCTACCGTACTTCGGAGGGCACGTTAAGCCGTCGATCCCGGTTGTTTTCAATGTTGGAAACAGTCGTTAAGTCTTGTCGAAGACCTTCGGGTGGCTTGAGAACATTCGACACTGGGTTGGCCACTAACCCCTCCACCAATCCGCATTAGAGCAGCGTGGTGGAGAATGCTCTAAACCTCCCGCGGCTTTGTCTGTGAGGGAGACCCGTGCCGAGCAGTGGTACACTATGGGTTGCAGCTAGATTCTGGAGCGATGTTGAGACATTATCGGAACAAAAGTGTTAGCTACAACCCACTGTCCCACTGTTGGGCACGTATCTTCCCAATAGTCATAGTTGCGGGAGATCAAGAGAATACAGCACCACGCTGCTCCAATGCAGTTTGGTGGCGGTTACTGGCCAACCCAAAGTCGAATGTTTTCACTATTGTACTTAATACTAGTGGATTCCCGCAGCTTCGCTCGCGTGGAATAAGACATAAAAATAGTTTCGTTTATACACCTATATAAAAGGAGAAGCTGACTGACTGACTGACTGAATGACTGACTGACCGACTGACTGACTGACATATCAACGCAGGGCCTAAACTATAAGGTTTAGAAACTTGAAATTTTGCACAGGGGTTCCTTTTATAACGTAGGGGAGCACTAAGAAAGGATTTTTGAAAATTCACCAACGGGGGTGTAAAGTTAGTATGAAACTTTGCCGTTTTTGAAGTAAGTGAATGTCTAATTCCACGCGAGCGAAGCGAATTTTCTATCGAAAACCCAATTCGTCCATGTCTCGACTACCTAATTTCACTGGCCGCCGCCGAAACGTAACCCGTAACTAAACAGTTTACTCGAGGCACGATGCAGCCACCGAGCGCAAGCATACCCGCAGACCCATGATTTCCCTGCGGGCGAAAAGACCATCTCGGGTGACTTAACCGCTTTGACTTAATGACTTTCTGATCACATGTCCACACGTGAATATAAATGCTGTCTCTTTGACGATAAATAGATTTTAGGTAAGAATTAAATTTAAAATCAGAAGAGTTAGTTGGTTTAGCTGTGAAAATAATAAAGGTTTTGAGACTGCAATTAGCCAGTAAGTATATCTATAATTAGGCAGTAAGGTAAGTTGTCTTTGAGTATCACCCATCCGCTGCCTGTACAACTGTATAAACAAAAACAAATCTGGCTCAGAAATGGAATGGGTTAGTCCGGTTAGTAAATAAATATAAATATCGTGAGACATTCTCACGCACGGCCCTCTGACCCCAAACTAGGCAGAGCCTGTTCTATGGGTGTCAGAGTCTGGTACAATACATATTTTTAAATATATCTAGGCACTATTACGCACTGCCATTATATACTACTATTATCTACCTACTTTAATTACTAGTTTTAATTAATTTAATATTTGATTATTTATTTATACATTTATATTCATGATTTTAATTGTTAAATTATTGTAAGATGATTTTTGATGAGTTTGTTTGTACTTACTGAGATTCTCCCAATATAAGCGCATGTTTCGAGCAGGCGGATCATTGTGAAACCTAGACGAGTAAGAGGTTACTCTGCCCAAGTACATATACCAGCGTTGAACAGTTATTTAATTTCACCCATTCATTATAACGTTTTTACACGTTACGTTCGCGTAATAATTAAAATTCGACCTTCAACCCAAAAGCTAATTAGCTAAAGTCCAATTAGCAGAAGCGATTTTACCTCGCTTCAAATAAAAAATTAACGGCACTCGTAATATTTTATGCATCGATTCCTCAGAACTCTTTAGGTAATATCGTTCTAATGAAAATCGATTTTGGATAGCAACCGCACTTAATTATTTTACGGCTTACGAACGAATCGGCTGGGAATCGAATATTCATTCGTATGAATATTAAATGTTCGCACTGCTAGTTCTCTGCGCTCGGGTATAGTTTAAGTCGTGGAAAAATGCGATAAATTTTAATTCAACTCTGCCCTAATTCAATCCTCTGAAAAGTACATACTTAGCTTAGTTATCTTAAAAATTTTAAAAACACCCCGACATGGCATATTTAAAGTCATGGCTACCTTACCATGTTCTTTCAATATCATTGAAGTAATACGGTTCCAAACTTCGAATCGATAGGACATATGGAAGGTAGTCAGATCCCCTCATCAACTAGAAAAGAGCTGATGATCTTCAAACGGCTGAGCAGATTTGCATGAAACCTGTTCAGCCGTTTGAAGCCTATGACACAAAAAAAAATTAAACGAAAGTCGGTTCATCCGTTCGGCAGCTACGATACCACAGACATATACAAAGACAGACCCGTTAAAATTATAACACCCCTCTCTTTTTGCGTATAATCTCATCCACGAGGTAAAAAGTTCATGTCTTGGGCAGTGGAAAAATATTGGTATCCAGGGCGAGGTCGCGTAAGCGCACCGATATGGAATTCCGTGGAATATGCAAAAATCTCGACAATACTCCTTACGCGCTATAATAGCCTTTACTATGAATATCTACGGATATCTCACTGCGACCCACAGACGTCCCACTGCTGGGGACGGGTCTCCCCCACAGACACTGTTGCAGGAGGTCTAGAGCATAGTCCACCACGCTGCTCCAAAATCGGATTGGTGGAGGGGTTAGTGGCCAACCCAGTTTCGAATGTTCTCAAGCACCGAAAGTCTTCGACAAGGCTTAACGACTGTTTCCAGCATTGAAAACAACCGGGACCGACGGCTTTACGTGCCCTCCGAAGCACGGTAGCGTCCATGACTGGGATGGTTAGTCCAATTAGTTGAGAGATTTAATAAGAACATTAGTTGGTCAGTTCGTTAGTAGGTATAGGCGAGACCCTTGCTTAATAGGCCACTAATGTGTTGTAACCAAGCAATAACAGCCCAGTGTTGCCAGCCTGGCCTGGCCACCTTGTCGAAGGGTTGTGGTCTCTCTCGCCACAAGGCCATATTAAATTTTTCCTTCCAACTCTCGCGAAGAACTCAATTTAACAAATGTAAACTTTATGCGATCCCAGAATTGAATCGTTTGGGCTGAGGACTAGCCGTTCTGAATGCGAAAGATACAATTCCAACCTTATGTATATAGAAATAAGGATATATTATGGACTATTCTAAAACATGTATGTATGTTAGAGTTGTTAGTCTTGGAGATTGAAGTATCTTTCATATCCGCTTCTATGTTGTTGTTATAACTCGTTTTAGGGTTCCGTCGATCGATAAGAACTCACATACCAAAATATAATTTCTTCTGGAAACCTGATTTTAAATCAAGTTTTATAGAGAGGTCGTCTTTTGAAACAGTAGAATGTGGTTACATCCACAGCCTTTCAACTCGTTGCTGTTATCTAGTGTATGCTTACTGTTACTCTTATAGCTTCGCTCGCGTAGAATTAGACATAACAATAGTTTCGTTTACACCTAGTAATATTATTATAGCTTATGTCACTCAGTGAAGATGCAGCTTTCTAATGGTGAACGAACTTTTGAAATCGGCCAAGTAGTTTTTCTGTGAAAACATTAGAAACAAATCATTCCTCTTTATAATATTAGTATAGATGTATACCTAAATCCTAGATATTACACATTAACAGCACATTAACAGCTCCAATTCACATTCTAGTAAATATATTATCTTCTAGTAAATATATTATCGAGATATTACAGAAACTTCTGGAGCTCGAACGAAGTTGGTCCTGCCGACTTTACGTGAATTTGTCAGTTTGCTTCAGGGCTTGTTACTGAATTTTACTAGCGAGCTTTCATAACTTGTAAGCTCGTGGAATCGTCTTAGAGTAACAAAGTATGCTAAGAACTTAAATATTTTTAATCATAGAATTCTAGGGGACAATTTTTACGTTATTGCATAGAACATAATAAGAAGATATGTACAAGTATGTATACAAATATAAATCAGCACTATTAAGAAAACAGCTTGATGCGGAAAATTTGAAACATGCGTATTGAAACTGTCTACAACTAAATAATTAATATTTTTTTGTATTTCTTACCACTGTGACAAACCTATACCTAATGACAAATAAAATATTTGAATTAGTTAGTTAAGTACTCAGACTTAGCTGTTCCAGCTGCAACCGTTTAATATCCAGGCCTGCACTAGTGTTAATTCCTACTGACGAACTGACTAACTAATGTTCTTATTGAAATCTGCAAAAACTAGACAAAAAGGTTCAGAATATGTACACTCAACATTTAGATTTTATCGATTTGTTGATGATAAATCGATCGATTGTTAAAAATCGAGAAAAGAATCATATACCAATCTCCTAGCCGTATACTATAATCTATGCAAAATATATATTTGATACATCATTCCGATGATTCGGAGGATGGCAAACCAACAAACCCACAAAAAATCGATTAAAAATCGTATGATTCGAATAAAAATCAATTAAAAATCGTATGATTAATACAGGTTTTTGTCCATTTTCAGAAGAACCATTTAACTTTCCGGGATAAAAAGTAGCCTATGTCACATTCCAGGCGTTACACTACATCTATGCAAAATCTTGTCGAGTTACTGTGTATGGTTAGAAAGAACGCAGTTAACGATGAAAAAAATTGTGTCGTTGGGTTATAAGCATAGTGTTTTCCGCAACGACACGTGCTCTCGTCAATCAACCTCCTGCGAGTCACTGCGAAGGGCGTCAGAAGGGAAAACAGCTGTTTCTTTATAGGGATAAAAGGGAAAACGGAATTCTTTCTAAATACGGTACAATGACTATGCGTATCCACGAAATAATTGATGAGTGGGCTCGAACTTGCTTAGTGGTACAGGGTTCAAATCTTATATTTTTTTTAGTTGACAAGATTTTATTTATTTATTTAAGGCTTTATTGAAAAATCCTGAGAAAAGCTTTAAAAATAAAGAACTATTTCAAGCGGTTACGTAGCGTCCATAGCCCAATGGCTCTCGTCGATTCAATGTGATCGAAAGAGTTATGCAAAGACGGGCGTGGTCGGTTGGTGGATGGGTGACCGCTAGTAACAACATTTCATGGACGCTTCCGTGCTTCGGAGGGCACGTTAAGCCGTCGGTACCGGTGGTTTTAAATGCGGTTACACGTGCGTGCAATCCGACGACGACGAGTTCGCGAAGAGGTTTTGTGATACACTAGTGGACGCCCGCAGCATTGCTCGCGAGGAATTAGACAATAATATAGACATAATATAGCCTATGTCAGTCTAGCCTTAGTAGAGATGCAGCTTTCTAATGGTGAAAGAATTTTTTAAATCGATCGAAATGAAAGTAGTTTTTGTGTGAAAACATTACAAACAAATCTTTCCTCTTTATAACATTAGTATAGATAAACCTATAGAAGTGTGTAGTCAATTATAACTTACAAAGCTGCTTGTTTCACCTTGTAAGTTGTGTGGCAACTTCCATAGCTCCCTTCAGTTAGAAGTCGCTGATTTAACAAAAGTACAACAATTTGTTCAAGTCCAATATTATTCGACGGATATCTTAACATCAAATCAAAGTTTACAAGGAAGCGTATTAAGAGTTAAATTTAGATCAAAGAGTAAAACATATATGTATAATACATACTTTAAATAAACTTATCTTATATATTTTGACGGGCCCGTTGGCGCAATTGGTAGTGCCCTGCCTGTTATGCCAGGGGTCGTGGGCTCGAATCCCACTCAGGACGAACATTTGTGTTTGTTCTGTGTCTGGATGTTAATATGTACATATGTATGTATTTAAAGTTATATACGAGTATGTATGTATATCAGTTTCTGACACCCATAGTACAGGCTCGCGCCTAATTTGGGGTCAGGTGGCCGTGTGTGAGAATGTCCAAGATATTTATTTATTTATTATTTATTTTATAACATCTCTATTTCTCTAAAGGGCTAGGCACAGTTGTGTAGTACTTCTACTCGTCACCAGTAATGTTGTTATCACTTCTGCCCTAGTCCACCACGCTGGCCAAGTCCAGATTGGCAGACTTCACATGCCTTCGAGAACATTATGAAGAACTCTCAGGCATGCAGGTTTCCTCAAGATGTGTCCTTCATCGTTACAGCGATAGACATTCAATCGCACATCACTTTTAAAAGTAATTGATGCGTGCCGCTTGGGTTGGAACCCGGACCGGTTGAGTGAGAGGCGAGTTCGATAGCCACTGGGCTGTCACCGCTTATAGTTATTGCTAATAATGCAATGATATTTTAAGATAATGTATATAATATCAATGTATGTTCTTAGTAGTTAACACCCTCAGTAACCTCAGTTCTTCATAACTTCATAGACGAGGTTAAAATGATCAAGACTAACTGAATTTAACCATTACAATCTCAGCTAGTAACAAAGATAGAAGTGAATATTTTGGTATCTTCCAACCGAAGGCTTTATTAAACTGGGCGGGCAAGATTTATTGGAACACTCGGTGAATCAATTAGGGCGGGCGGGAGTTGAAAGTTTTTCGTGCCTGCAGCTTGCCGGCTGATGTGTTTATTGACGCCAGTCGCCGACTCGTTGGGGATGTTACTCTATTTGTAGGACTTTTGTTGGCTTTAAAATGTAATATGCGTTTTTTCGATTGGTTTTTAAGCTAACGTTTGAATGGATCGCTCTGTTGTCTTTCATACTTAAGCGATTGCTTAGCGATTTTAAATGGACCAACAATTTTTATGGACATAATTCATAATCATCATCATCATCATCACAACCCTTTCTTTGTCCCACTGTTGGGCACGGGTCTCCTCTCAGAATGGTAGGGATCAGGCCTTAGTCCACCACGCTGGCCAAGTGCGGATTGGGAAACTTCACATGCCTTCGAGAACATTATGAAGAACTCTCAGACATGCAGGTTTTCTCGTGATGTGTCCTTCACTTGTACAACGAGGCAGTTACATAGTACTAATATGTTATAATAAGGAAAATGCGGATTAATTATGTAATATTTTAACGGCCAACTTTCGTGTTGATACGAAATAAACTGACGGGCTGACTGAAAAATATAACGTGAATAAACGAAATATTTTGATATCGATATTTTATTTGTAACTTTCGAAAATTATACAAGAACTATTATGTTATGAGACCTTTCAAATAAAAGAAGAATCATGAAAATCCATACACAAACAGCGACGCTACAGGACAATTAACACAACTATTACTAACATTTCTATCCTTATTATGTTTGTTTACTACTCTTAGGGGTAGAAAGTTTTTAACAAATTGCTCATATCAATTTCACTTAGTTGACTCTATAACACACAAAAAGAATCATCTTTTACCATACCATTCTACAGGATGTTTGTAGAAATTTACCGTAATATGTTACCCAGCTGAATTTGAATTTAGCTCTAAAAGATCGAAAATATATTTGGTTTTATCGCGACTCTAACATACGGGGGCTTACTCCGCAGCCGCGCGTGATTTAACGTCTGGTGGGATATGGGGGATCTACAGGCTGGAAGCTGTCTACTGATAGAATATCTCTCACCTTTGGCTTTACGAGACTCTTTACTTAGCTACTGACAAATTCGGTCTAGATTCGGCAGTATATTTTTAACACGCTTTGATTAGCTTGTTTTGTATGTATTTATGTATATACGTATGTATGTATGTATGTAACGTAGTGTCCATAGCCCAGCTTCGTCGATTCAATGTAATCGAAAGAGTTAAGCAACGACCGGTGCGGTCGGTTTGTGGATGGGTGACCGCTAGTGGCAAAATTTCATGGACGCTACCGTTCTTCAGAGGGCATGTAAAGCCGTCGGTCCCGGTTGTTTTCAATGCTGGAAACAGTCGTTAAGCCCTTGTCGAAGACCTTCGGGTGGCTTGATAACATTCGACACTGGGTTGGCCACTTACCCCTCCACCTTACCTGATATTTTTATTTTTTAGTAGGTACATTATCTACGGCATTTATAAACATTATAAATAATAAAGCGCGTCTATCTATCTGTCTGTACGTGATCAACTCCAAAACTACTGAACGGATTTTCATGCGGTTTTCACTAAGATAGAGCGATTCATGAGGAAGATTTAGGTTTATAATTTTGTCATTATATGCAATAAGAAATAAACATTCGATAAAATATTATTCCATCATAGGTATACAGAGCAGAAAAAAAACGAAAAAGACTACAGTGTCTGAGATAGACTACTTAAATGACAAGGTTTTAACCCATTAAAGTCTCACTGCAAGGCACGGATGGGTCTCTTTTCAACTTTTGATTAACGAATGGAAAATGTTAAATTCCCATAGATGAAATTATGCTGAAATTTTTACTACAAAATAAATAATTTATCATCCATATAAAATTGTGTTAAATTTGAAATTATCCTTGACATCAGCGTTAAAATGATGTCTGCAACATCATTAAAACAAAATGGTGAAAAGATAAGTAGGCGTATTTTCAACGCCTCTTTTTAAACTTTCTGAAGTAAAATGCAATTTAAATAAACCCGGAGGCAGCAGTTCAAGTAATGACACTTCATTCGACACTTCAACATCATTTTATGTTTAAAAACGCGCCGGAAAACACGTATTATCTCTCAAAGAGGCTCCACGTCAACGTGAATGGAGTCACAGATCCACAGTTAAACGTAATTTAAATGTAAATGTCTGGTAACTAACTCGCATACCTGCAGCAGAGATTATCTACGTTATAATTATTATAATACTAGCTTTTCCCGCGGCTCTGCCCGTGTATAAGTTAGTTTTGTAATAACGTTCCACACCTATTCTAACATTTAAGTAATGGCTTAGAATCAAATGAGTTGGAGTAAACCATGTCCATTTTGTCCATTTATCGAAAGTACGGCATAAATTAAGTCAAGCAACATTCCAATAAACGTGTGAAGCATCCCAAGGGAACATTTTTCCTGGATGGAAGTATCCTTTATTGTATAGGTTGTAGCAGTGTATTTGTAAATACCTACTACTTTGATTGAAATACAATGAAACGCATGGATTTCCATCATTTTCGTTTATTCTAGTATTTGAATATTATAGTACAATCTATAATAACCTTCAACTCATAGTTTAATACTATATTTGTTTAATTGTTACTTTACGAACATTTGACAATATCGATGGCATTCAAATGGAAACTGCTCAGTAACTACTGAACAGAATTCAGACATAAAGGTATCTTTAAAATCAGCATAAAATCTTCTTTCTGATTATTACATTACATTAGAGATTCGTGATAATCTTATTTTTAATAATTTTGACAACATATCATAACACAGATAACGATCAACATCCATAGCACAGACTAGATTAGTTTTTATTGCGTCTTGATATCATCACATTCTGCCAGACAGTTGTCTATGGTGATACATTCTTTTGTTTATTTCTCCGCAATTAAACATCCGTTTTATAATGTACTCATATATTCGTACATAGTAAATTATTAGGAACATTTCCAGTATAAACGATTAAATAATTTCAATTATCATAAATCTTTATATTGACTGAAGTCTATGGCTGTTAGACGTTTTATAGTCTATGATGAATGAACTATGTATGATTTCCGATTATCGATGAATGCTGTTGAACGAATTCTTAAATTAGTTCGATTCAAACGCTGACGCAGGACACGCGTGTCGTTCTGCGCCGGAGATCGGCTCACCTTTTAGATGGCATAAGGCTTCCGTATGGCCGCCATATTTTAATAAAATGTACAAGTTTATATGAGCTTTTCTTTAGTAGCGAGTACGCTCCTCGCAATGTTTAAAGTTCTTTAACCAAGCTGGGTCGCCACCCATCTTCTTTATGTAACGTAGATTACTTATTTCGTAACTTCTCGCACGGCGTGCCACGAGGCTGCCGGCCGCCATTATAACCTTACAACCGCGTTTCATTCGACCGCATCTCTACGAGGGATATCGGATTCCGTCATCAGCTGAAGTGGATTTCGTCTTCTCAAGATACGGGTGACGCATACGACGAGAGGTCTGATGAATAGTCTTCTCAGAGTGCGCACCACGCTATGCCACGCCACGCCAGCTACGCTTTGCGCATGTCATCCGAAGGGCTAGTCTTCTAGTGCCCGCTGGTCATCTCAACCAGTTGGTGATCCCAAGGATTCGCCGTGTTCTACTGCTGCTGCCTGTCGTCTTCTTGCATGATCACGCCACGTCACGCACCGCACGTTTTCTCACCTGCCTGCCTGCGTTTGCGATCCTGGATGCAGCTGCGACCATTGCCATCGCGTTTCAACTTCTGGATTCGTCATCTAGCGGCGTCACGACGGACAGACAACCGTTCTTCGTTCGTCTACGATACGTGTACGGTGTGATGCGTTCATGGTACCATGTGAGTCAATTTAAATATCTTATTATCTGGCCAGACAGTGTAGAATCAGTGCGCGACGTATTCCACAGGCACCGTTGCCTTATCGTTCTTACGGAAAGCCTAATCTGAACTCTACTAGCGTAACTTCAATTAGTTTAAGTTGCATGCCTAAGCATTGTCATTTGCGGACCGAACCGCCATGTAAGACGCGATTGTGCCAATATAAAATCTTGTTTCAAATTACTATCTTTTATTCCAAATAGAACTCCCACAGGATAAGCCTGCAAGAGGTCCTTGATCCAATAGTTCAATGTATCTACGAGAGCTGAAGGAGTAGATCATTATCATTTTATTCATTTAACTTTACACTCAAACAAATAACTTGTTCGCGTAGAATTCATTCTTTAAACCCCTTTTAATTACATTACACATTCTAATACTTTTTATATACGATAATTCATTTTTTACCCGCGACAATAGTACGCGACTCTACTTTATCGACAATACCTTAAATCTTTTTTTTATACGCGACAATGGCGCCCGAACTTATTTAATTATCCTTTATTCTGTGGATTCTGTTTGGAATAATTTTTTTTGGTAAATCTATTTTTACATTATCGATTGATAATTTTTGGCGAGTTGTTATATTTTTGTACGAGAGAAATTCTTCTCACGTATCGTTTGGTAATTAAACAGTGAATTTTGTTTGCATTCTTTTGAATGTTTCTTTAATGGAACATTACTTTTTTGACAAACTTACATGTTTGTATATTTTTAGCAGTCGCAAACAATAATTATAAATACTTTATTATTGTACTTGCAATTGTTTTTTTTACTGGATATCACAGCCTTTGTCTATATAGTTAGCGAGGTCTTGAATAAACCAGTCCTTTTTTTTTATGCAAACACTGTTTACTTATCAAAACTAAAAGTTGTTTTCACAACTATTTTGTTATAATGGCGACTCCACTTGAAACTTTTCATGATTCGAGCGATAACTTAGCTGTTGATCCAGACTTAAAGGAATCTTTTAGTAATGTGACGCATAGGCATAAACCCATCTCACAGCCACAAACATCAGCTTCTTTGTCTCATGGTTCAGATTGTGATCAACCCATCCAAGGTCAACCAGATAATAGGGTTACTTATGTGATAAGGGATGATAACCTAAAAACGTGGAATTTAAAGTTCATAGGCGATTCAAGTTTAGTGGATTTTTTCTTGCGGATTAACGATTGTATGAGATGTAGGGATATTCCTGAATCAAAAGTTGTCAAATGTTTTTCAGATCTTTTAGGAGGCAAGGCCCTCGACTATTATAGGCAAGTCAGAGATTCCGTAGTTACTTTAGATGACTTACATAATAAATTCAAAACATTCTTTACAGCCTTCGATAGTGACTACGTTTTAGAAAAACAAATTAGGGATCACAAACAAAGCTCAAATCAACCTTTACATATGTACATTTTAGACATGCAAACAATGAATTCAAGGCTGACTTCTCCTCTACCGGAAAGCACCCTTATTGAAATCATTAAACATAATTTGCTACCCATCTATGCACAACTTTTGGCTGTCAATGATATAGACACCATTGACAGATTAATTTCCTTAGGCAAACGTTACGAGGCATATGCTGTCTCACCTTCTTCCAGTTCCAATAACAGGTCTTCTAAAAGTCAAAAGCATATTACCGTTGTCAACACACAACTTCAAAAGAAATTTAATTCTACTATTATATGCCTGAAATGCAAAAAAGCGGGTCATTCATATAAACACTGTAAGACAATACGTGACATTGTTTGTTTTAAGTGTAAGGCAAAAGGTACACTTACATCCTCTTGTCCTAAGTGTAACCCACCCTTAGTTACCCACCCGAATAAGCAGCAACCTTCAAATTCAAAAAATGTAACCATTGTAGGTATATCTAGTTCTGACTTAGAAAAACACCTAGGTACACTTACACCAGGCATTTCATCTACGAATCTTGACAACAGAATTTTTCTTGAATTTTCAATAAATAATTGTACTTACAAAGGACTTTTGGATACCGGTGCTAATCTTTCAGTTATAGGTAACAGCTACCATACCAAACTTTTTGAATTAGGATTCGAGTTACAGTCAACTGACTTAGTTGCTAAATGCGCTAACGGCTCTGAGGTAAAAACAATAGGAATTATCTTAGTACCTATTAATTACAATGGTAAAATTTTTAACATAACATTCATGGTTATACCGGAAATATCGGATAACTTTATTTTAGGCATGGATTTTGTTTATCAATCTGGAATTTTTAAATCATTCAACTGCAACAATGTAGCATCTACTGAGGATATTCATCATGTTCATTACCAACTTTTAAATAAATTTTGTGGTATAATTTCGAAGAGTGAACTTTCTCCATTAGAATCAATTGAGTTAGACAAATTGATTAATAAATTTAGAACTATTGACTCTGAAACCAACGGTTTGGGTAAAACCGATATAATTGAACATAGAATTATAACAACAGGACCACCAATTAAACAAAAATACTATCCTTTATCTCCAGCAAAATTACAAGCATTGAATGCTGAAGTAGATAAAATGCTACAACTAGGTGTGATTGCACCATCAAAGTCACCATGGTCCAGTCCTGTCGTTATGACTTCTAAAAAGGATGGTTCACTCAGATTTTGTCTTGACGCTAGAAGGTTGAATGACGTCACTGTTAAGGACTCTTATCCATTGCCTTATATATCCTCAATATTAGATAACCTCAGAGGCGCACGCTACTTAACTTCAATTGACTTGTCAGCAGCATACTGGCAAATTGCACTTTGTGACTCGGATAATACAGATGGATCTGGTACGTCTTGCCAAAAGACTGCTTTCGTTGTGCCTAATCGTGGTCTCTTCGAATTCCGGAGAATGCCTTTCGGTTTGTGCAATGCTGGTTGTGACATGCAACGCTTAATAGACTCTTTGTTTGAACACAAGTATGGCGAAAAGATTTTCGGATACTGTGATGATCTTTTATTTATTTATTTATTTATTTATTTAATGCTTCATTAACAAAATTACATGCAACAAACTTATATATAACACAGGCCAAAAAAGAATAACATGTAGTTTCAATTAGAAATGAAGACAGCTAACATATAAGAGTACATAAACACACATAAAATATACACGAATATAAAGCGAATAACATAACAAAAAATGAAAAAAACAAAAATTACTTTACAAATTGGAAATTAAACCGAAAAAAAAAAAAAATTAAAAATTAAAAGCTTGTAGATTTGGATTGGGAATGGGGTGCAAGACTCTATGTATTTTTCTTTTAAATGATACAAGTCCATCATGAAAGAGGTCGATGGTAAAATCTTTAGCTAAAAATTCCTTCAGAAGCCTGCATAACCGTGGAAAAATGGAGTGGTGCCCTAAATTAGTTCTATATATATTGTGGGTAAGCAAGGGTCTAGGATGTCGTGATATACTACGCGATGGCACATAGAATTTAATGTAGTTTAGGAGCTCTGTATCATCAACAATATTATTAAGTAATTTGTATAGGAAGGTAATGTCAATTATTTTGCGCCTGTCTGATAGTGTTGAGAGATTAAATATATTAAGTCGATCTTTGTATGGAGCCCATTTATATTGTCCGTGCGTGAAGAACTGAGTAAAACGTCGTTGTATGCTCTCGATGCGATTTTTATGAACTTGATAGTGAGGGTTCCATACTACAGAACAGTACTCCAGCCGACTTCTAACTAGGCATGTGTATAGTAGTTTTATTGTGCTTAATTTTTTGAAAACCTTTGCATTTCTGAATATGAAACCTAACATTTTTCGTGCTGATTTGCAAATGTTATCAACATGTTCGATGAAGGTTAGTTTATTATCAAAAGTTACACCTAAATCTCTTTGTGATTGCACTACATTAAGATTTATGCCGTTTATGTGGTAAGCTACTGTGAAAGTATTATAATTACGAGTGAAATTGACTAAGGAGCATTTTTCAGGGTTTAGGAGCATTCCGTTTTGTTTGCACCATGCGGATAATCTGTCTATGTCGTCTTGTAAAGCCCTAGCATCGTTCATGCACGTTACTGGTTTAGCAATTTTGATGTCATCAGCAAAAATAAAGCATTTAGAATTTTGAATAATACTCGTGACGTCATTTATAAAAATATTAAATAAGAGTGGCCCCAAAATAGAACCCTGGGGCACGCCCGAGGAAGCAATATAAAAGTCAGAAGTGTAGCCCTTGATTACTACACATGAAGGTCTATTATTAAGGTAAGATGACAGCCATAGTAACAAGGATCCGCCTAAGCCAAAACTTGCCAGCTTATTCAAAAGAAGTTGGTGATTTACCTTATCAAACGCTTTGGATAAATCTGCATATACCGTATCTACCTGAATGCGTGCGTCTACTTTACTCGTAAGATAGGTTATAAAGTTAGATAGATTGGTTGCTGTTGACTTAGAACGTACAAACCCATGTTGAGCATCACAGATTCCTTGATAGACATGTCGAGATAAAAGCGGTTGTACAAGGGATTCAAATGTTTTTGCTAATATTGAAATAATGGATATAGGCCGATAGTTAGTAATGTTGTTAAGTCCTCCCTTTTTGTAAATAGGTACTATTCTTGACCGTTTCCAAAAATCAGGAAAGGTACCCGATCTAAGGGACTTATTATAAATTATGCTGATGGGATATGAAAGGGAACTAGCGCATTTAACAAGAAAGATTGCAGGTATATTATCCGGGCCGGCACCTTTACGTAAATCAAGTCTTTTTAGTTTTTTATAGACTTCATAGCGAGTAAAGTGGACTGAGCAAAGGGAGTTACTAGAGACTGTCTGAAGGAAATCGTTACCAGGGAGACTATTTTTAGAGTAAACAGAAGAAAAGTATTCTGCAAAAAGATTACATATACTTGCTCCATCAGATGCCAGTTTGCCATTCAGTGTCATTTTGGATGGATAAGAGTTAGTAGAGTTTTTAATATTTTTAAGGTGGGTCCAAAAGTATTTAGGGTTTTTTGCAATGTTGTGCTCAATAATTTCAATGTAGTTCTTGTAGCATGTTTTTATTAGTCTGTCGCAGCGGTCACGCAGGTATTCAAATTCGAGTCGGTCAAGAGGGTTTTTGTAAATTTTAAATTTAAGCCTGTATTTATTTTTACGCTTCAATAGGGAAATAAGTGTTTTATTAAACCAGATAGGATACTTTTTATTTTTAGGTTTACTTTTCGGAATGTGTTTTTTTATTATTTCATCTAACTTTTTATAGAATGTTGAGAGCATTGCATTGACATCTTCATGAGGTAATAGTACTTGCAACCAATTAACCTTGTTCAAGTCTTGTATAATATTAACATAGTCAGCTTTATAAAAATTAAACCTTTCATTTATCTTCTCCTCTACCACTTCTATTTTTTTAACTGATACCATTATATTTAAAGGGGGATGATGCGGGTCCACTACACTAATAGGATTATGGTTTACAGATACTGAGAGGTCTAAATTATTTGATAAAATTAGATCTAATAACCTCTGATTAGTATTTAATACGTGATTGAACTGTTGCAGAGCATTTTCGTTACTAAAATCAATAAAAGAGGAGTCTAATGTAGAGCTACTGTATGGCTGTAGATACTTCAAACCGGGTACTTCTGACCACTTTATATTGGGTAAATTGAAGTCCCCTGCTAATATAAAATTATAATTTTGATTCTGACTTATAACAGAGCCTGTATTGACCAAGAAACATCCTAATACTTCGCTTTTAACTGGCGGTGGTAAATAGACAGCACAAATAGCTAGGTGTTTGGTCTTGCCTAAGCTTTGAGTCTCAATGGTAACCCATAGGTCTTCACAACTACTTTCCCACTTCGACAATCGGCATGATACCAGACTATTTTTAACAGCAATAATGATACCTCCTCCATTTTTACCTTCTCTATCGCGCCTGTATACATTGTAGCGAGCATCAAAAATTTCACCGTCAAAGACACCTTGACGGAGCCAGCTTTCAGTGAACACAAGTACATCAAAGTTGTTATTTATGATATTAAGTCTCACCTCTTGACATTTACTACGCAGACCTCTTACATTCTGGTAATAAATTTGTAACAAATCCATAAGCTATCCAATTACAATAAATATCAATAAAATTTAAAAATAATGAAGAAATTACAATTAAAGTTAAATACAGGAAAAAGGTTAGCAAAAAAAAAAAAAAAATTTATACAAATATATGTTAAGGAACAGTAAATAGCTATATTACGATAGTGATTCTAACTGGGTAGGTTCACGTATCATAATGTGTTCCGATGTCTCGGTTTTTCTCATAAAGACGCGACCATTTTTTGTCCAGACGAATTTATAGTGAAGTCTTTTGGCTGCTTCTCTGGCAAGAGCGTGTATTTTTTTGGTTTCAGGAGGGAGATGATCGGCGATATAAATCGGTTTTTTCTCCCCGCCAATACCAAGATGGCTTGTGTTTAATTTATCGTCTCGATGTTTTTTATTGTACTGAATCACACTTGCCATGAAGTTATCTCGTACGCGCGGGTTTGAAAATTTTACTATCACTGAGCGCGGGCGTTTGTTCTCAGGGTTTAGTTTTGCTATTCTAGTGCACTTGTGTATGTCCTCTTCTTTCAATTTGTTCCCCGTTACATTCGCAATTTGAGTTACGACATTCACTAAATTTTCGGACTTGTATTCTGGTATGCACTGAATCTCTATATTACTCATACGTGAATGCTGTTCCATTATATTAAGGCGGTTGCTCAGGTCCTTTACAGTCGATTTTAAAGTAACATTTTCTTCGCTCAATACTGTCATTTGACTACACTTTAATTGGAGTTCTTTTTTTAAGTCACTGTATTGCGTATTTAGGTACTTAAAAGAGTTCTTTATGTCACTAAATTCTTTAAAAATATCTCTAGTTTTAATTTCCATCAGTTTTTCAATTTTTTTCTCCATTTTAGTAACAAGACTGTCCATTGACTCCTGTATCAGCTCTTTCACAGTTTCTAGTGATATGTATCCTGGGGTCTCCGACGTCATATTCGTTAAGGGACGGCGGAAGGTTACCTTGGTAGGACTGCTGTCAGAAGTAGTGCCTGAGCCACGCACGGGTGTGTTAGAGTTGTCCCCCTTTGGCTGTTTGGAGCGACATGACGGGCAGGCCCAAGTGGTTTTATATTCCTGGGAAATATCCTTGAATTTTTTGTGTGTAATATTTAAACACTCAAAATGATATTTCAATGCGCAGGTGCTACATTTTAGTTGTTCTAATGATAGTAGTAGGTCCTTGGAACATCCCGCACATTTTTTTGAGTTTTGTGTCTTAGAACTCATTATTATTTGTTGTTATATATTTCCCCGTAAAATATCTGGATTATGTTGAAACACCGGAACACAGCAAAAAGCAATGCTTATAATGCGTTAAGTATACATTGCATGTTAAAGTGCCTACGCACGGTCAAATGTAAAGCGACGTAATGTAGTGATGCTATGATCTCTATGTCAGGCGCTTTTCGCACTCGGTTGACGCGCTTACGTCATGTGACGTAGCGCGATGACGAGCCAGAACTCGGCGCGCGGCGGTAGGCTGGTTTGTGCACTATTATTTCCAATATTAAAATCGTTATTACTCACGAACCACTGCATGGATTTTAACGAACTAAACACCAATTTTAGACTTTTAAAATTTGCCACAGAATTAGTCACAATTTAGAGAATTTTAATCACTTTATACTCGTTGTACAAATAAAAACTTTGGACGTTATTGTAAAGTGTGTTTACGCACGGGCGGCGGTGCGGGTATCTTTTGATTGCAACCAGTACTTTTAGGGAGCATCTAGATATTTTACATGCAGTTTTTGAAAAATTAAGTAACGCAGGTTTGACTATCAATTTTGATAAATGTAATTTTTGCAAAGATGAATTGCGTTATTTGGGTTATATTGTAAGCTCACAGGGTCTACAAACAGATCCAAAGAAATTAGACTGTATTAGACAATTTCCTAGGCCAACTTCAGCAAGACAATTGCGTGCTTTTATTGGTTTATGTTCTTATTATCGTAGGTTTGTTAATAACTTTTCTACAATAATTGCTCCAATGACAGCATTAATCGGTAAGAAAAAGGGAAAAGATGCAATTGCTTGGGGTGATGATGCTGAAAAGTCATTTTTGGCACTCAAAGAAGCTCTCACTCAGGCACCAGTACTTGCCTGCCCTGATTTCTCCATACCTTTTCAAATCCACACTGATGCTTCATCAGTGGGAATTGGTAGTGTTCTTGTACAAGAAATAGATGGTATAGAACATCCTATAGCTTTTCATTCACGTCTGCTGTCAAAAACAGAGAGAAATTATAGTACCACTGAGCGTGAATTATTAGCAGTGGTCGACTCTGTCTTACATTTTAGGCCTTATATAGAGTGTTCTCACTTTATTTTAGTAACTGACCACATGAGTCTTAAATGGTTAAAAACACTAAACAACCCTTCTGGACGTTTAGCTCGTTGGTCCATGCAATTAGCATGTTTTGATTTTGAAATCCGCCATAGAAAAGGTTCATCACATATTGTTCCAGATATTTTATCTAGAATGGAAGTTAGTGCTATCACATTCACCGGAGGTAACTCTTCTAAGGATGATTGGTATAACACGTTGTTTAAAAATGTCCAAATAAATCCTATGTTTCATAAAAACTATCAAATTAAAGATAATATTTTATTTAGATATAGTAAACCGACATCTAAATTGCACGAGGAAAATGCTTGGAAAATCGTTCTTCCTCATGAATTAGTACAGGAGTGTATAAAGCAGAATCATGAAGTAAGCGCTGTACATCCCGGTATATTTAAAACTGTAGCCAAAATAAAAGAAAACTATTTTTGGAAAAACATGTACGCTGATATTAAAAACTACGTATCTAGTTGCGAAAAGTGTAAGGCTTACAAACACACTAACAGTGTACCACACGGTCACATGACAAACCAAAAAAAGGTTGACCGTCCAATGCATACACTCTCTATAGATATTATAGGCCCTCTGGCTAAATCATATTCTGGTCATGTTTACATTCTTTCAGTAGTTGACGTTTTTTCAAAGTTTTGTTGGCTTCATCCTCTTAGGACAGCAACTACTAGAACTGTCACTTCTTTTCTTGAGTCGGAAATCTTATTTAAAGAAGGCACTCCGTGTGTTATTATCTGTGATAATGCTACAATTTTTCAAAGTAAGGATTTCAAAATTTTTTGTTCTAAACACTCAATTCCTAAAATTTTTTATAATGCATATTATGCACCACAGTCTAATACAGTTGAGCGATACAACCAAACAATCCAAACCTGCTTAGCCATTTTAGTTGAAGAGGATCACAGGAAGTGGTCGACATTTCTCCCTCAAATACAACTATATTTAAATACAACAATTAACCTTGCTACTGGTTATACACCATACTTTTTGGCTCGAGGTCGCGAACTCATCGCCGACGGTGCAATGCACATCCTAAGAGGCAGTGCTCCTCATTCGGTTGATGAAGTCGAAACCACACCTAGGAACATAACAGCTCAGTCCTTAAATGACCTCTCAGATATCTTCCAACGTGTAAGCTGTGCACTGACCAAAGCGTACAAACAGAACGCTCACAGATATAACCTGCGACGCCGTGAGCTCAGGCTGCGCATAGGTGACATTGTGTGGAGGCGTAACTTTGTACAGTCAAATGCAGCAAAGTTTTTCTCAGCTAAATTAGCACCGAGGTTTGTCAAATGTAAAATAGTTGACAAACTATCTGATGTTGTTTACCAATTAGAGGAAATTGACACAAAAAATATTGGGAAGTATCATGTAAAGGACATTATAAAGGTGCCACAAGGTGTTTAACATATGCAAGAATTTTTTCTTTTTTTGTGACAAAATTTTGACATTTTGGAAAATTTTTTATTGTCACATTTTAGGACAAAACTTAAAAGTTTTTGTACCTGTGTACTTCAAGGAACTCAGTACTGTTTGTCTGATCAAAATCGGTTCAGTACTTTTCTTTAAACAATTGAAATTAAGTTTTCACTTCTCACTTTTGGGTACTTAAATGTACATTTTTGGCACTATTCATGAAAATGAAAAGTGGCGTGTGGATACACACATTTTTTGCCTTGGACATACACACTTTTGGTCAATTTTGATTTTATATTGTTCCCACAATAATGGAGAACAAGTTTTTTTCTTGAGGAATTTAAAGATTACCTTAATCTCTCATTCCATATCAACAATCTTTTATATGAGTACTCATAACTTCCTGGACTTTGATGATAACCAGCTATTATTCCATAATAAGCTGTGTTACTCTTTCCCAGTTGCCTGATCAGCACTGTGGTTCACTTTATAACTAAGTATACCATACATATATTATGTAAATGTATTATTATACTTACATAGCATTTTTTTAAGAAAACTTAGTATATTTATGCTTGCTTAGTTGTTATTACTTACCATATTTTTTCTGTCAATACATAGTATTGGATTTGAATAAGCCTAGGATAATTATTACCTTAGGGTTACTATAGATAATACTCAATACCAAGTAGATATATGTATACTATGTAGGTATAGCATTATTATTACTCCTAGGATAGCATACCTTAGTTCTTATATCTTTGTAGTTTTAATGAGATATCTCTGCTTATATCTCCATTTATATCTCTGTTTACATTAGACTATCTAATTAGGGATTACTGCTAATTTAAGACATAGCTTAGGTTTCAGTACTTTTTAGACTTTAATATTATTGAGTTTATTTCTCACCGATAGTAAAAACTTTAACTTAGGGTTAAAAGTTTTTTTTTTCGTAGTACCCCGGCTGTGTCGGCTAACCGGCAGTTAGCCTCTTTTGTTCGAAGGAGGGTATTGTAGCAGTGTATTTGTAAATACCTACTACTTTGATTGAAATACAATGAAACGCATGGATTTCCATCATTTTCGTTTATTCTAGTATTTGAATATTATAGTACAATCTATAATAACCTTCAACTCATAGTTTAATACTATATTTGTTTAATTGTTACTTTACGAACATTTGACAATATCGATGGCATTCAAATGGAAACTGCTCAGTAACTACTGAACAGAATTCAGACATAAAGGTATCTTTAAAATCAGCATAAAATCTTCTTTCTGATTATTACATTACATTAGAGATTCGTGATAATCTTATTTTTAATAATTTTGACAACATATCATAACACAGATAACGATCAACATCCATAGCACAGACTAGATTAGTTTTTATTGCGTCTTGATATCATCACATTCTGCCAGACAGTTGTCTATGGTGATACATTCTTTTGTTTATTTCTCCGCAATTAAACATCCGTTTTATAATGTACTCATATATTCGTACATAGTAAATTATTAGGAACATTTCCAGTATAAACGATTAAATAATTTCAATTATCATAAATCTTTATATTGACTGAAGTCTATGGCTGTTAGACGTTTTATAGTCTATGATGAATGAACTATGTATGATTTCCGATTATCGATGAATGCTGTTGAACGAATTGTTAAATTAGTTCGATTCAAACGCTGACGCAGGACACGCGTGTCGTTCTGCGCCGGAGATCGGCTCACCTTTTAGATGGCATAAGGCTTCCGTATGGCCGCCATATTTTAATAAAATGTACAAGTTTATATGAGCTTTTCTTTAGTAGCGAGTACGCTCCTCGCAATGTTTAAAGTTCTTTAACCAAGCTGGGTCGCCACCCATCTTCTTTATGTAACGTAGATTACTTATTTCGTAACTTCTCGCACGGCGTGCCACGAGGCTGCCGGCCGCCATTATAACCTTACAACCGCGTTTCATTCGACCGCATCTCTACGAGGGATATCGGATTCCGTCATCAGCTGAAGTGGATTTCGTCTTCTCAAGATACGGGTGACGCATACGACGAGAGGTCTGATGAATAGTCTTCTCAGAGTGCGCACCACGCTATGCCACGCCACGCCAGCTACGCTTTGCGCATGTCATCCGAAGGGCTAGTCTTCTAGTGCCCGCTGGTCATCTCAACCAGTTGGTGATCCCAAGGATTCGCCGTGTTCTACTGCTGCTGCCTGTCGTCTTCTTGCATGATCACGCCACGTCACGCACCGCACGTTTTCTCACCTGCCTGCCTGCGTTTGCGATCCTGGATGCAGCTGCGACCATTGCCATCGCGTTTCAACTTCTGGATTCGTCATCTAGCGGCGTCACGACGGACAGACAACCGTTCTTCGTTCGTCTACGATACGTGTACGGTGTGATGCGTTCATGGTACCATGTGAGTCAATTTAAATATCTTATTATCTGGCCAGACAGTGTAGAATCAGTGCGCGACGTATTCCACAGGCACCGTTGCCTTATCGTTCTTACGGAAAGCCTAATCTGAACTCTACTAGCGTAACTTCAATTAGTTTAAGTTGCATGCCTAAGCATTGTCATTTGCGGACCGAACCGCCATGTAAGACGCGATTGTGCCAATATAAAATCTTGTTTCAAATTACTATCTTTTATTCCAAATAGAACTCCCACAGGATAAGCCTGCAAGAGGTCCTTGATCCAATAGTTCAATGTATCTACGAGAGCTGAAGGAGTAGATCATTATCATTTTATTCATTTAACTTTACACTCAAACAAATAACTTGTTCGCGTAGAATTCATTCTTTAAACCCCTTTTAATTACATTACACATTCTAATACTTTTTATATACGATAATTCATTTTTTACCCGCGACAATAGTACGCGACTCTACTTTATCGACAATACCTTAAATCTTTTTTTTATACGCGACAAGGTTAATAACTACCTGTGTGGTATATTTCATTCCAATCCATAATGTAGATTTTGCGTGATATATAACGAACATCTAAACATCCGCCTGGCATTCCGTCAAGAGATGGCGCTAACACTAATTCTTGACATACGGCTCTCTCTCTCTCTCGCACTGCGAACCCCGCTCGATTGACGTCTAAAATTATCCTAATAAATGACTGTAGGAAAGTATTAGTCTGTATGCAATTAGTTTGCACCCGGAAACTCGCCAATGCCCGAACTACGCGTCAAAACGAAAGTACAGAATATCAGTGCTGTGGCATTTTCTTTGTTACAGCAAATGCTGAGTGCTTTCCGTTTTTCGCTAGGACTGCAACAACTGTTATACATTATTATTTTGTCCTATTTGATTATATCATTGTAAAATGTTGTAGCTGTTAGCGAAAATAAACAAATTTCATTTCATTTCATTTCATTTCATTTCATAGTTTGTTTATATGTTTATTACGTATCAGAGTGTGCATGTCAGTAAAAACGCGGTCCGAAAGAGATTTTTCTTTCGTTTCCGTATTTATTACCATGATCTTTCTTTTGGCAGAACTGTAAAAATAACTTAAGTTTCGCATCGCCTGCGCACTTCAAGCTAGATGAGGGGTCGGAATCTTACTTATTTCTTGGAATACCCAAGACACCTTGCAGTTCTTGCCACAGAAGTCTCTGAAGTTTGTTTTAATTAGCGCACAGCTCCTGTAGATATTCCTCACGTTTTCCTAGGCGTGTTTGTTTTACCAACCTACGACATCAAAGGGTGGCCCCTACCTGAGAGAAGTTTGCTAGGAGGATCAAGTTAGGTTGTGTGTCCTCACTAACCTCTATATATATCTTCACTAATAGGAAGCTACGTCATACCCGAATGCTATTACATTTTTTACGGGCGAAACAGCGGGCAAATGCAGTATGTAGAAGACGAAAGATTCACTTCTGAAAAGAGTCCTACCGCAGCACCAGGCACAAGAGCAATATTCTCAAACTTTTCTTGATGTTTAATACATTTGGGAGCCGCTGCACTGATATGGCTTGCGTCTGTTCATTTAAATGAAATGCGTTTTCCCGAGGAACGATATTAAATCGAGATTTCCGCGTGCCGATAATATTTATACTTCTATGGCGTGTGTCTGTGTGTGCTGGTCTTTTATGGTTTTATTTAGATGTAGTCACATTGATTACAGAAAAATGTAGCACTGGCGAACCAGGCAGTTTCAACAATCGGTAGTTTGTGAAGATACTGTGTTACAAAACGAGTGATAAAGGAAACTCAAAATGGAAAAAATGCGTGTACTCAAAACGTGTGTAGACAGTGTAGCAAATAAAACGAGACTAACATTATTAAACAAATAACAAAAAATCTTACTTCCAATTTTAAATATTGAACCCCTAAAATATACTTTTTCTCTTTTGCCAGTTCAAATCTGTTGCACGTCGTCAACAATTGCGTTTAAGTTATAAATTAAACTTAAAGAAGACATTGTTTGAAACTAATATTGTAAAAGAAACCGTAAATCTTTAAAAAAAATTTTAGATACTTTTTTATTTTATATTTTTAGAGTTAGTTGGGACTATTGATAGTACAACATACAGTACAAAAAGTGACTCAAACTTGTCGCAAAGTGTGTAGAGAACAGTAGATATAGATAATTATGCGAAAAGTATCGAGGTAAGTTTGTTCCACAAGCACAGCACATCGTAAACTACTCTATGGTTCAACTGCTGTTAGCCACCAAGACCAACTGTTTAGAATACTAATTAATATACCGCAATCATCATCTATAGATGTTAGGCTTAGAACAGACTTGTGGGCGACAAACGCGACGTGAGGCAACTCGAAAATATTAAGTTATCGTTGTACATAGAGTGTCCTACATGGTCATAAAATGATACGAGTTGGTAACTAGCAATAGCAAACAAATAGTTATCCTACCTACTCCACGACGATGCTCCAATGCGGATTGGTCGAGTCTAAAGTACCTATAAGTTAAGTTAATACATACCTACATAGGATAGCCTTTTATGTACCACTAGTGGACGCCCGCAGCTTCGCTCGCGTAGAATTACACCCAGTGGGCTGCCCGCGTTCGGGTTGCCCACTTGACTTCAAAAACGGCAAAGTTTCATACTAACTTTGCACTCCCGTTTTACCCCCTTAGGGTGTGAATTTTCAAAAATCCTTTCTTAGTGCTCCCCTACGTTATAAAAGGAATCCCTGTGCAAATTTTCAAGTTTCTAACCCTTATAGATTAGGCCCTGCGTTGATAAGTCATGAAAACATCCCCATGGGAAGATATCGATGTTTTGTTATTTGCTAGATATTTAGTTCCGGATGTTGTTAATAGATGGCGTTAGTAAAATTCATTTGCAAGTTCTGAATTCCGCTAACAAATGTTACATGAAAATAATTAAGTCATAGGCAACTAATAAATTGAATTAAATTTTGAATTCGCGCTGGATATACTCTTCTCATCAGAAAAATCGAAACACCTTGCAAGTTTATGTTTTGTAAGGATTATCAGAAAAATGTGTGTATTTTGGAATATATGTCAAATGTCGTTTAATAGTGCATGTTATGAGATTTTCAAATCCTAATGTTAATGTTCTAAATTCAAATTAAATTTTCATAGGTTTCATATTTTGTTTAACAAG
Organism: Carterocephalus palaemon; assembly: GCA_944567765.1. Lineage (NCBI taxonomy): Eukaryota > Metazoa > Arthropoda > Insecta > Lepidoptera > Hesperiidae > Carterocephalus > Carterocephalus palaemon. The sequence goes on along the minus strand of OX155655.1, from coordinate 1,255,188 downwards.
TAATTTTTACCCTGTATGGAGTATGAAGGAAATTGATAAAACAACACACGTAAATGAAAAAAAAGCTAAGAAACGTTTATTTAATAACGTGTATTCCCTCCCCGAGCTCTTATTACTGCTTCCATACGGTTCTTCATCGATCGGATGAGAGTCACAATCAAATGTTGTGGCATTCCATTCCATTCCTCTTGGATTGCATCTTGCAGCTGGCTAAGTGTTTCTGGGGCAGGATCTCTTGCACGAATTCGTCTCTTTAATTCATCCCACAGATGTTCAATCGGATTCATGTCCGGGCTTCTTGCTGGCCATTCCATAATGGAGATACCGACTTCGGTAGCAAAATCTCGTACGATGCTCGCGGTGTGAGCCCTAGCATTGTCGTGCATGAATATGAAACCGTTGCCAATAAAATGTGCATAGGGCATCACGTGAGGCTCAAGACACTGTTCGATGTACCGATGACTGTTTAGTGCAGGCAGACGTGGCCCAGACACAAAGACAAGCTCTGTCTTACCGTCGGCGCTGATTCTTCCCCAAACCGTCCACGAACCGCCACCATAGCTGACCTTCTCTTCAATGCAGCATTGTGCAAAGCGTTCTCCATCTCTTCTGTAGACCTTGTTCCTTCCGTCGTTACCATACAGCATAATTTTACACTCATCAGAAAAGAGGACTTTGTTCCACTGGAGATATGACCAATTTAGGTGCTCACGTGCAAAGTTAAGGCGCACTCTTCGATGGTCTGCAGTTAATTTCGGCCCATTTGCTGGCTTATGCGGTACCAGTCCACGTTCCTTTAACCTTCTTCTAATTGTAGAGTCACTTACAGCCACTTTACGTACAACATGAAGATGCTGCTGCAGTTGAAAAGCATTAATGCGTCGATTTCGTAAAGAAGTTGTTACAATAAATCGATCATCTCGCTCAGAAGTGACCCGATTCCTGCCAGATCCTGAACGGCGTGTGAACAAACCAGTCTCCCGATAGCGTTTGTAGACTCTATGAACAGACGACAGGCTTAGATGCAATCTTTCAGCCACAACACGCTGGCTAAGTCCAGAATCCAGCAATGCCACCACTTGGGCGGCTTCTGCGGGCGAAGTATCCATATGTTTTAGAACAAAAACTTTTCAGACGTCCCAAAGTCAAGTACACACACAGTATACAGAACACAGAACAATAATTTTTAAGATAAGTGCTAATTTTTAGTTGTTAAATGCACTCCAACTCTAAACACACGCTTGTCTCAAAACTGAATCATTTCATTTATAAGATAAACAAATGAAATTCTAATTTTGAATTTAGAATTTTCGCTAATCACTGTAATGGCCAAACTGCCAGCTATACAATCATGTGATTTTTTTCATGGAATGAAAACTCTTTTGTGTTAAATTAGGACAGAAACCATAAAAAGAGAAGTGTTTCGATTTTTCTGATGAGAAGTTTTTGTTTTAGTTTAAAATTAATATGGTAAAGGAATAAGACATACGCTTTGATTTTGGCTTTCAAAGCTCCAGTAAGTCAATTTACACTTTATCTGCGGGCAGCATTACCTCTGTTTCCTCTTAGTATCTTTTTATCGCGGAACTGTCACTATTCATCCACCACAAATGTGTCATGTATGGTAAACAACTCATTGTAAATTCCCTTTGACCACGCGGGCGGAGCCGCGGGTAAAAGCTAGTATAGATATAATAACGTTGGAATCAGAGGGCACAGCACAGGGCTTGATGGAGTAGCGGTATCTAAGGGGAGGCCTATGCCATGAAGTATCATCGTACCGAACAAGTTAAGCTACGTCAGGCGCTGTATGTGATTGGGTGACCGATAATAACACAAACCCATGAATAACACTTCGGTGCTTTAGAGGGCACACTAAGCTGATATTTTTACACCGGTGCAGCTAAAACTCACGTGTGACCAAGACCTAACAATGTAAATTTTGTTCGAACATTATTCAGGATTATCCGATTTCGTAATTATTCTATAGGTAAGTAGTGCATTTAGTTTAATAGTCTCTATACGGAGTAATTACTGGGATCAGATAAAGTTCAGTTTGTGGTGTAGTTTGTAATTTAGTTACTAAATCAGGTAGTAACAACAATGGAATTTATAATGAGAACTAGTGGACGCCCGCAGCTTCGCTCGCGTGGAATTAGACATAATAATAGATTCTTCACTCTCGCTCTCTCACTGCGACCCATAGACGTCCCACTGCTGGGCATGGGTCTCCCCCACAGACACTTTAACTCAACAAATTTGAAATGAATCTGTAAATGTGTTGCTGGATCGAACCCAAGACCTCGGGCTTAACAGACGTGCTAACGGCCACTAGACCAGCTGCCATTAGCTGCACCCCATAGACATCCCACTGCTGGGAACGGTCTTCCCCACAGACAAATCTGCGGGAGGTCTAGAGCATACTCCACCACGTGGATTTCTCACATTATTCACATGAAAATGTATCTATGTGTATTTTGTAAACGTATTTTATTCAGCTGTAAGTTTCCCATAAATAAATAAATAAATAAATAAATAAAAATTAAAATATGCATTACTTCTTATCAGGACCGAAAAACTTAATTAGCGTAACGAGCGAAACAGGTGCAGCGTACGTAAAATATAATTCAGCGTTGAGCGTGATTGAAGTGCGGGCGATTAGCGCACTAATTACAGTTAGTCTCGAAAATAATTGCACCGCCATTACTGAAATAATTCACGAAACTAATCCTTTAGACGCATTGCTGTGATACTAATTTTTAATGGGTTTATTTGTTTTGTGTATGCCTAGTTGGTTTAGTGATCGCAAGCGCTAAGCTAAGCTACTGCTAAGCTCGAGTCTAATACCAGGCTCGGGCAAAACTATTGGGCTTTTGCCCCTCGAAAAAGCTTCTAATCGATTCGTGGCTTTCTGTTTTATAAATATGTTCTGATGAGGATCCAAAATAAAATACCTAATAAAAGTATTGTTTAAATGTAGCGTCCTTAACCCAATAGCTCGCGTCGATTCAATGTGATCGACAGAGTTAAGCAACGACCAGCGCGGTCGGTTTGTGAGTGGGTGACCACTAGTGGCTAAATTTCATAATAAAATATTAACGCAAGCCCTATTAAACTTCGTACCAAAAATAAATATGACTTGAAAAAAAAAACTTTTTTTTAAATGGTTAAAATCCATACTAATATTATAAATGTGAAAGTGTGTTTGTTTATTTATTTATTTGTTTGTTTGTTTGTCCGGCTTTCACGTCGCAACGAAGCTATTAAATGGTATGGTTTTTGTGTGTGGAGATAGTGAGGAGGGTGGAGAGTGACGTAGGCTACTTTTTACCCCGGTAAAACATCCTCATGGGAAGATATCGATGTTTTGTTATTTGCTAGATATTTAGTTCCGGTTGTTGTTAATAGATGGCGTTAGTAAAATTCATTTGCAAGTTCTGAATCACGCTAACAAATGATATATGTAAATTAATTAAGTCATAGTCATTTGAATTCGCGCTGGATATATTATTGTTTTGGTTTAAAATTAATATGGTAAAGGACATACGCTTTGATTTTGGTGTTGGTTCGCTTATTGAATTGGTTTTGTCGACTGTTGTTGTTTTGGCTTAAAATAATATTAACATAAGTCGTCTACTCTATGGAACTCTAAGAAAAAAAACAGTCTCACAACAAATATGACAATGATGACATCTGTACAATGACATGAATGCTGGAAATTATGCTGAAACACTCTTGAAAATTGGAGATGGGCGTTTCTGGAAACTGATGCCGAGGGCTGTGTGACACTAATGGAAATTTTTTGTAACTTAGTACAGAGTAATTCAGAACTGATTGCAAGTGTTTACCCAGGTTTACAAAACAATATATATGAAGATCAATATCTATGTCAAAGGGGGATTCTAGCACCTAAAAACGATATTGTAAACAAAATAAATTCACACAATTGAGTGAAGTAGCAGGAGATACGACAGAATATTTATCAATAGACACGGTAATGGACACAAAACAGACTGGTGTACCAAAGATGTGTCATGTATGATAAAAAAGTCATTGGTAATTCCCTTTGACCACGCGGGCGGAGCCGCGGGCAAAAGCTAGTAAAAAATAAAATGACAAACTTTTTTTTTTTTAAACAATTCAACAAACTTTGTTTGTCAAACTTTTTTGAATATTAACCATTTTATACCAGTTTATACGAAACAATAATTTGTATGACTCCTCGCTAGTCTAGTTGGCAAGTGCGACCTATTTGAACTTAAACGCAACTATTTTATTAATGTATGTTTCGTAAGTTCATACTTACCATCAGGTGGTCCGTATGTCTGTTTGTCTGTCTATATTATAATAAAAAAGTTAACTCCTGCACATGATCATCGTAATCGATCAACTAGTCGGCCTATTACCGACATAAATCACACGTGAACAAGCCGGTAATTCAACTATAAACGTAACTATTTATAAGTGGCTGTACTACACACCTATGCTTACCCCTTCGTGTAAGTTTAGGCGTGATGCTACGTTATAGTTTGTATGTTGAGTTTGTTGATTGCGCAAACACTTGAAGTGGGAACCGTATTAGCCTTCCAAGCTTGATAGATTGTCTGTGAGTGTACAAGTAAGTGTGTAGTAATTGTGACCGCTATCTAGTAGGAGACGCAGCTCAGATCGTTGATTCACTGGAAGCGTTATTAAATCCTACTAATATTACAAATGTGTAAGTTTGTATGTTTGGATGTTTGAATGTTTGTTAATCGATCACGCAAAAACTACAACGTGATGGCACATAGGTAGAGATAAGATTAGGAGACAAAAAAAAAGAGACTTTTCATCCCGAAATTATTTATTAATTCATTTATTCATTTATTCAACAGATTAAAAATACAGTAAACATTACAGATTACTCTAAATCGTTTACCAACCAAACTGAACGTATCTATCGGCCGTTCTGCGAAATACAGCAGGTGAAGAAAAAAATAACTCGAGGGTCTGATCCCAAGCCAGGACACCATTGAGTAATGTCAGTGCGCGTACCAGGGGTGACCACTATTACACATTACGTTGCCTTGGGATGCTTTGCACTTTTATTGGAAGTAAGTTTATAAAGTCCAGAGAAAGAAAACGTGAACACAGCTCAATCCATCAGATGCAGCTCAACGCATTCGTGACACAAGTCAAAATATAGTGGAATGTAAAAAAATACTATTATTCAGAGATATTCATAATCATAATCTTTATTGCTTCAAGTAATAACAAGGCAGCAAGACAAAAATATTTTTACGACGTCGCCGCGTCGCTAAAGTTAATCGTTCTATGCGTTTATTGCGTTGCATAAACTGTTCTATGTAATCTTGCGTTCCACATTCAAATGTGGCATCGCTAGTGGATGAACTCGAGAACGTTCGAAATTTTAAAAACATTGTTCTATTCTTTTCTAGAATTTTCTGTCAGTATATAAGCCGATCGGGCGAGGCGGCAGGGTTCAGTGATCCGGAGCGAAGTGTAAGGATGAATGTAAAGTGCAAAATAGTGTAAATAATCTAAGAGTGGTGATTAGTGCAGTGAGAAGTGTCAAGTACAGTTAAATAGTGGTGTACATTATTGTGTTTGTGCCTGTGTATTGATGAAGAAGACAATATTGTGACCTGAGGTAATAACTGGCATTTTATCATGAACCTTAGTGCGACGTAATATTGTAATGTCAATAGAAATTGTCATTAACTGATAACTGACTGAGGTGGTTATTTATTTATTTATTTGTTACATGTACCACCAACAAAATTATAATATATGTGTAGGGTATAACTATTTGCCTTAAGTTTATAAATACACTAGTGGACGCCCGCAGCTTTGCTCGCGTGAAATTAGACATAACAATAGTTTCGTTACTAGTAAATTATATAGCCTATATCACTCAGTGAAGATGCAGCTTTCTAATGGTGAAAGAATTTTTGAAATCGGTCCAGTAGTTTTTGTGTGAAAACATTACAAACAAATCATTCCTCTTTATAATATTAGTACTGAATAGATCACAGTCAAGTAGTCTACTCTTCATATTTGGGTGACGCATTGTAATTAGTTCCGTTGTGCTATTATGGCTGCTCTCCATCTAGCACCTTCTAGTACCTTCTAGAAGCACTATATCTTTAACAGCCGCCTAATATCGGCGACAACGGAGCGATACATCAGCCGGGACAAATAAAGATGGATTGCGTCCGATATTGGCGAGTGCTTGTCTGTTTACTGAAGCCTTGGTACTTTGGCCTTGGTCTGTGTGATTTCTGAGTCGAAGTATTGTTCATTCTCATGGTATCCTGGTACTTTAAAGCCTGATATGTTTTAAGGTTAGAAGGATAGAAAACAGGCATGTGGCAGCTCATTCAAAGTCGGTCACTACCTCGTTGATCTAGTGGTTGGTCTGATTGGCTAGGAGGTCCTAGGATCGACTCTTGTATAAAAGTCGCTGCGACCCATAGACGTCCCACTGCTGGGCACGGGTCTCCCCCACAACACAGCTGCGGGAGGTCTAAAGCATACTCCACCATGCTGCTCCAATGCGGATTGGTGGAGGGGTTAGTGGCCAACCCAGTGTCGAATGTTCTCAAGCCACCCGAAGGTCTTCGACAAGGCTTAATGAATGTTTCCACCATTGAAAACAACCGGAAAGTACGGCTTAACGTGTCCTCCGAAGCACGGTAACGTCCATGAAATTTTGCCACTAGGTCACCCATCCACAAACCGACCGCACCGGTCGTTGCTTAACTCTTTCGATCACATTGAATCGACGCGAGCCATTGGGCATGTATAAAAGTATTATTGGGTAATCCTAAATTTCAATTCCATGCAGTTGATTTGTGCCCCGTGTATGGCAATAGGATTACCACTCAAAATGTTGAAAACTACTACGGTACCTCTGCCTTCTCTTTCCAAGCGTCAAGTAATGATATTTTATGCTTACAAATAGGCCTCTCGAACGATACCACTCCGATCAGCATGCGCCTTCTGAATCCAGCGGTTTCCGGCCGTCTTCTTCAGGTCTTCTGTCCACCTTGTCGAAGGGCGACCTGTCTCCTTTTTCCATGTCCTGGTTTCCTTCCGAGGACCTTCCTTCCCCATCGCCTATCAGTCCTATAAATAACATGGTCTGCCCATTGCCACTTGCTATCCCAAGTTTCACGTTGCAAAATACCGAGCGTAGCTGTCTCCATAGCGTGCTAAGTGACTCCGAGCTTATGTTATGAGGCCAACGATAAAGAACCACGTCTCTGATCCGTATTAACAGAGCACTGGCAAGTTACTTACTTTATTGGCAGTTGAGTTCATTATGTCTAATCCAAGTCATCGATCGGATTATTTAAGTTCATTAATTTGAACTCAACGCATGAATAAGCTCCATTTGCCTCTATTTGTCTGTGGTCTCGGTCCAGCGGCCGCGCCACAGACTGTTAATGAATATCATTTAAATTAATGGTTATTAGGACATTGTTTACCAAAAACCATCGCCTGAATATTATTTGATCGGCTTACTCCGTGTATTATTATCAATTTAATTTTAATTTATGGTTTCGTACGTTGTGGTGTCAGCAAGGGTCAAGCGGATAGTGTGTAATCGTAATATTGTTATGATAAATTGTATATAAATTATTTTTGCACGGAAAATGCCTTCAAGAAGATTATGAAGATCTCTATGACGTGCTAGTTTCTTTCTTTTTATTTTAAACTAGTGGACGCCTGCAGCTTCGCTCGCGTAGAATTAGACCCATTAACGACGTCTGCCCGCGTTCGGGTTGCCCACTTGACTCAAAAACGGCAAAGTTTCATACTAACTTTGCACCCCCGTTTTACCCCCTTAGGGGGTGAATTTACAAAAATCCTTTCTTAGTGCTCCCCTACGTTATAAAAGGAACCCCTGTGCAAAATTTCAAGTTTCCAGCCCTTATAGTTTAGGCCCTGCGTTGAGATGTCAGTCAGTCAGTCAGTCAGTCTGTCAGTCAGACAGTCAGTCAGTCAGTCAGTCACCTTCTCCTTTTATATACAGGGTTATTGGTAATTCGACGTATTCCCGTTAGGAGGTGATAGGGGTGAATATTTGTGATAATTTTAACCCCTATATGCATGATGCAAAAGTGAACCATTTTCGTGAATTATTACTAAACTTATACTAGTTCTAAATTTAATTTTAAATTTATATTTTTTGTTTTATTGTTTTTAATTAATTTTTTTGAAATTTTAAAGAACCACCATAAGTTTAGTTCGAATACAAATTTCCGCCTGCTTCCTTTGTGATCGGTTTTTCTCAGTTTTTTTAAAATAAGTTCATAGTTGTTATGCCTTGTTGGAAAGCTAAGAAAACGGTTATGTTTTTAAAATAATCTGCAAGCCAAGTTTGATATAAGTTTTTTTTGTTTTTAAGACATTTTAGTGGACAAAAATCTCAAAAAATATTGAAGTAATATCGTTAATCGTCTCGCATTTATAAAGTAGGACCGATAATTGTAGTTTTATTGTTGATAAATAACCATTGTTTAATCGTTTTTATAAATCAGAAGAAAAAAATAGATTTTAGGTGATACTTTTTTTTAAATAAATTTTTGATGTTGCATTTCTGACTTATTTTGAAAAAAGCTGAAAAGCTTGATAACTCGAAAATGGTTCACTTTTACATAATGCATATGGGGGTTAAAATAATCAGAAATAGTCACCCCTATCACCTCCTAACGGGAATACGTCGAATTACCAATAACCCTGTATATAGATGTTCCTTCACCGTTATCAGATAAAATATTATTATTGTGTATAAATGTTCTATCAAAATATTGTCTTTAATTTTCACTTAAAATAATAATTGGTGCGTGATCGGATTTGAACTCGAACCGTCCAAAATATGTGGTCGCAGAGGTATTACTATTCACACTATTGGTACATCCAAAGGTGGGCCCCGCTAGATGTACAGAAACGATTATAATTATTTACTATAATTATAAAAATGAATCGCAAAATGGTGTTGGTAAGCGCATAACTCAACAACGCCTGGACCAATTTGGCCAGTTCTTTTTTTTAAATGTTCGTTGAAGTTCAAGGATGGTTTTTACGGCGAGAAAAATTTGAAAATTCATCCCCTAAGGGGGTAAAACGGGGGTGCAAAGTTAGTATGAAGCTTTGCCGTTTTTGAAGTTAGTGAATGTGTAACGCGAGCGAAGCTGCTGGCTATAACTATAACTTTAACTATTTATTATTATTATTATTCTTAAGACTTATTTTAGAGGGCAATAAACCCATGAATACTAAAATGTAATAATATCGCATCAAAAACAATACTTTCGGCAACAAACCCAAAGGACTCTGAACACATCAAGAACTATTCGAAACCCATTCATGCATTTATGCATGAATTTTTCTCAATTGTTACGAGTAAAGCAAACGATTTGCTACCACCCATGCCCCTGTCTCAAACATTTACGGTTCAAAATCCCTTGATTCCATAACCAAGTTAACTTAGTATACCCTAAACGACTTAGAATAACATTTGCAGCTGACGTAGTTCTTAACGCTCTGAAATAGATTTTATTTTACAGAATTAAAGTTGATTTTAGTTGGTTTTTCTTTGTAGGGCTATGAGAGTTTTTACAGTGGATTCCAGCACTGATCATTCCATTGTAAAAGAATGTCCCTCTTATGTTTCAGTTCAAGCCGTGTCACGAGTTTTAATGAGATGTGAGTATTTGAACATTTCATCCCTATTTATCTACGTAATCAATATTTTTATTCAGGGTAAATATATCTCATGAGCGTATAGGTAACTAAATTGGGTTCAACGCGGTAAAAATAAAGGCAAATAGTTATTTTGATGTTGAGCACTGAAAACAACCGGGACCGACGGCTTTACGTGCCCTCCGAAGCACGGTAGCGCCCATGAAATTTTTGCCACTAGCGGCCACCCATCCACAAACCGACCGCGCCCGTCGTTGCTTAACACTTTCGATCACATTGAATCGACGCAAGCCATTGATTGGGCTATGGACGCTACAACGCTACGTTTAAAGCTTAAATTAGCTTTATTCTACGAGTATTTATCAGTTCATATAAAGGTAAATCCTATGACATTTATCACGTAAAATTATCGTCCTTAAACCGACTTTACAGACAACCATTAATTTTTTTTTACGGTAAGGTGGATTGTAACGTGGAACGAAATAAACTACGAGTATGTACTATCTAAATATGGAGAGTTTGCCGATATAGTATATTTCGCTACAAGTGCGGAAAGCCTGTCATTGCAAAGAGTTCCGACAAATGTCTACCCGAGCCAAAGGCGAGGGTTGACAGTCGGAACAAGTTGCAATGACGGTTCCGCACGTGTACTGAACAACTATTTTTAATACAGTTGCGAAAAAATGAAGCAATTTAATAAAATAATAAAAACACAAACTAAACTCGCAAAGAACATTTTTGGAAAATGGCGCCAACCTTAGAAGAATACAGAGTATTGCAGAGATTTTTTTTTTGTTTTCTTCACCCATTCTGGGAAGGCAAAGGGAACTATGCAAATACAGCCAAGTCTTCAGTAGAATTTTTTTATTGACATGAAATTTAATGCGATGAAATGAAATGAAACCTAACCTAACTCATTGAATCAAATCATTAAATCTGATATTGAAACAAATTAGTAGCTTCTTTTTAGAAATATTTGCATGAATCATTAAAACTTCTATGAATTTTTTTTTAGTAAAAACTTCGTGGTTGTTTTTTTCTTTTTAATAGACATTATTTTGACAGTTGGGAAAGAGAACGCACGAGTTCGGAAAAGGTAAAGAAAAAGCACGAGTGTGTAATAGCTCACTTCCCGAACGCTAAACGTCCCTGTAATACGCCACTTTTTGAGCAACTGTATTAAAAAATTTATTCAATAGACATGGCCTTATGAATATTTTAGGTAAAAAAAGCTTTTTTTTTAGAATGTTTTAAACTGCAACATACTCGTAGTTAAAAAGGATTGTGAACAATGTTGTTTTAAAACGTCAAACTTGCTTCCATTCAAACAGAGAGCAAGTTTGTAATGAGATATGTTTAGTGAAGTACAAAGTTCTTCTTACCTACTTATGAAGGTTTCTGAGAAGAAAGCGTTTTGTCAAAAGTTAAGTCTATTAACTAGTTAGAGTTTGCTCAAAACCGAGTTATTGAGAAATGTTTCACAAACGTGGAGTTAGTTTCAGAGCATTTTAAGTCGAGCGCACCAAGGCTAAGTTGGACGAACGCTTGTAACTGCCTAACTAAATTGTTCTATTATAAACTGCTAACTAATTTGAAATATTAACCTATTATGGCTGCCATCTCAATATTCTCCTAAAAGCTAAGGTACAACCCAAAGGTTCTCTCTGTTCGTCCCTGTAGCTCGGGACCAGAATAGTCATACGGTAGACTATGGTAGTCCCTGCCTGTTGTAATCGTCGACTAAAAGGGACTTCTGGGGTAGCGGGCAGCGAGAGTGGGAGCTCGAATCGTCCATCAAGCGCCCAGGGATAGACGACGATGTGTGCTGTGTTGCAGGGTAGACCTCAAAGTCGAAAATTGGGTAGAACATCTATTGGTCACAGCGCTGGAGGATACGGCGCGTTCTAAGCGAGATCCTCGAGCACTGGAGTACCAAGTTTATAGTATTAGCGGGTTTCGCTGCGACCCATAGACGTCCCACTACTGTGCACGGGTCTCCCCCACAGACACTGCTGCGGGAGGTCTAGAGCATACTCCACCACGCTGTCCCAATGCGGATTGGAGGAGGGGTTAGTGGCTAACCCAGTTTAGAATATTCTCAAGCCACCCGAAGTTTGACTGTTTCCACCATTGAAAACAACCGGGACAGATCGGCTTTATACACACACTTGCACACAACGACCGCGGCTGACGTTGCTTTCCGGTAGTTCAAATTAATGGTATTTAGCTATCCTTGCTGTCTTTAACTAAGTATTGGCGTTTCATAACGAATCCTAGATCAAAAATACCTAATAATAACATAAATAAAAATAATACATAACCAAAAGTATAATTGATTCTCGTCAAAGTTATGTGGGCTATAAGGACCAAACTAAGAGTCGGAGTCCCAAGTTCGTTCTGACGCCATTTGTTCACAACTGTTCACAACTGGTCGCGAGCCAAGCGAGCTCGATTTGTGGTCGCATTAGATTGTCGCGTCGCGATTCCGAGAGAAATGCGACGCCGGAGCGAATCGAATTCTATTTTCTATGGGAGGATTTGATTTTGTTCGCGAGTTATTGAGGTCGATTTAAAAAGCTATTTTTAGTGTGTAAATCTTCTTTGTCCTTTGACAGAGCCGTTGTGAGAGTTTGACTTCAGGCGGTTGTTTTGTGTTTATGAGAGAATGGTACCTAGTTCTTGTTATGAATGTGACGTTGACGATCAACTTAACACGAAAACGAAGTATTGGCCGCCCCCCGACGAGGTGGACTGACGACCTGAAGAAGACAGCGGGAAACCGGAGTCATGGAAACGCCAATGTTGTCGTGTGTAATATTAATTTAATAAAATTAAAAATTAATTTAATAAAAACACTCAACGGAAACGGAAGCGGAACGGGATACACTTTTTCATATGCACACGTTCATCAATTTATAAGACGTTATCATGTCAAAAACAAAAAATGGAATTAACCTACCAAGCCTATTAAAAAAGAAGAACAGATTGTACCTTCTAAAATACTTTCGTTCTGAACAATCGCACCAGCTCAAGGAGCAAGAGTAATAAGCGGATACTCGGTATGTATGGGGAGATCAACAATTCATTCGTCGGGCGCTGAGGATTCGTTCTTAAATAATTTATTTATAGGTCACGACTTACGAGCGTGATCGGTTTTATGGTTTCTTTGTTATCTGAAAGTACAGTGGTGTTGAAGGTTCCCCGAACCTGTTGTAGTGCCAGCTAAACATAAGTTTCTGGGTTTGTTTCCCATCCATCAGCCTTCCGCAGTCGACTGCTGGACTAGTGCTTCCTTAATCAACCCTCCTTGTAGCGTCTATAGCCCAATAGCTCGCGTCGATTCAATGTGATCGAAAAAGTTAAGACACCCGAAAATTTTACAATTAAAAACTGAGTTCAACGTACATTCAGCAGCGTGGCCTCTGATGCATGGATAGCGATCACCAATCCACATACCAACCGCGCCCGACGTTGCCTAACTCGGTCGATCATGTACAATCGGCACGAGCAATAAGGCTATGAACACTTCGAACAGACCAGTCAAGTCTCGTTGTATAAATCTTTAGAAGCATTGTGTTGTACAGAAGCTTCGCTTGAGCTACTTATTGGCGACATACTAAAAGACAAGTAAACAGGCACCGAAGCAATTGTCTCTCAGTGTTTATCTTCGACGAGCACCTCGTCTTACCTTTATTGCAGTTTGCAGACGAACTAATACTGAGACGGCATACAAGGACGGGACAGAGCTCAAAGTTAGTGTAGCGCATTGTTTGAACGGGGCTACTTACCTACTTGCAGGATGCTTCTAATCAGAGACAGTACTCTGTCTTTTATATCGAATGAACAGTCCCGCTGGCTTTTGCGGGGGAATTCTTGTAGTTTTTGACGTGATAACGTCTTATAAATCAATGAACGCCGAAAACACGTAAGAACAAGTGTGACGTCATCCTCCCGTTCCGCCATCGCGTACCGCCAAGCGTTACGCCATCGCGACGCTTACGTTGCGGACGCGACCGGTGCGTGCGCACGATCCACGAAAACTGATTTCTTATGAATATTATCAAACCAATCATAATAAACGCTTTAAGTTAAAAACTTCGGTTTTTAATAATAAATTCCTGGATCACCTAAGGCGGTTTCGCACAGTGCTTGATATTGCGTACGGTCGCGATTTCGCCCGCACGACGAACCGTCGGATGTCATCTGTAAAAGCGCATGCTAGTTCGGAGCGGTGCGTCCGCCCGGCCGTCGTCGGCCGTCCGTGATAATCTACAGAATCGCCGTGGGATGCCGCTATAACCTGCTAAATTTAGAATGTAATAAACACATAAACACTTCCAAAGTAATAAATTTTTTAAACGACCTCACGTTTCTAAAACAAATGTTTATAATAACTAACGATCGCGCTTAGGAATTCCACTTCATAAATTAGGCTTAATCCGAAAAGGGCATTCCTAGCGTGTATCTAGCGTGAGCTGGCCGCGTTAGCATTGTTAAAAAATGTTGATTTATTTTTGTGTGTCGAGCCCACAGAAATAAATCAAGATAGAACGGTGAACTGGGCGTATACCCTGTGCCGCAATCTTGCAATATACTGCAAGATATCTCGCAAGTTCGGTCAGTGCGCGTCGACACTTGTGACGGTACGTTACGTTATCGATATGTTACGTTGTCGATACATTTGATAACAACTAAAACGAGTGTGTCGCCTCACTAATTAATATAGTGTGACGTCACATAGTAGGCGGGACTTGGGCAGGGCTGACGAAAAAAGTGACACGCATCGTTCGTATCAAAAGTGATCGCCGTTCTATCTTGATTAATTTCTGTGGTCGAGCCTCATCGATATGACAGACAGTTAAGGTTTTATATGTATATCTCTAAAGGCTTTACTAGAAAAAACAAAATAATGGTACCGGTGTAGAAATATTTCTTTACCAAAATAAATATGTATGTAAAGGAAAATTGAAAATTAGAAATACAAAATATCTGGAATGTTTTTTATAACGTTTGCTCATCCATCCATCAGCCAAGTAGTTCATTGGATTTGCGCCACACACACCAGGTGAGCTAACCTCCATTAAGCTGCGTAAGAAATCAACGGCGAATTATCGTTGTTACAGACCATAGATATTTATTTAATAAATAAGTAAAGGCTCGTTACCGACCGCCGCCATTTTGGCTCGGCTAATGATACGGCCGGTCTCAGCCTGTCATTATAATTTATGCGTGTCTTCTATCATTACCAACTCCTTTATTCGTGACATTAAATTTTATCAAGCAAGCTATTAAGCTTGGGATTATCTACATTCATTTTGCAGTTAAATTGCCTTTAGACACGTTTGAATAGCAGTATTTTTTTTCTAAAATTTCTATTTACATGGCATTATTGAAGCGTAAGAAGAAGTAGATAGTTTAATATTGTTTGTTATTTTGATTCTTTATTATGTTGTAGGTAGAAATATATAAAACACTTGCGATGGCTACCTTTTTTTTTTTTTGTTTAACGAGTGGGAGACGTCGTGGGAGCGACGCTGGGTTATGTGGGACTTTCACCCACTAAAACCCACTCGGTGGCCTACTCCGGCGCTACAGGAGGGCTCCGGGATCTCTTGTACAACGCGCCGGTGCCCTCCAGCGCTGCGCCCAAGACGGGCTCTTCCCGTATTACACAACGCTGTACAGCCACAAACAGCGTCGTCTTTCCCGGGGTCACAAGATGGATGGTTCGAGCTCACCGCCCGCAACCCCAGAAGTCCCCTTTTAGTCGCCTTTTACGACAGGCAGGGGCTACCGTAGCACTATTCTGGTCCCGAGCTACAGGGACTGCGATGGCTACCTAGCTCGCAATAAACGCGTTATACGTAAATTGGTTGTTTTAATGAACACATTATATGTTAATATCAATGAACACAGACTTACCGAATTCGATGCGATGATATCCGCTTATGAGTCAACTGCTTTTAGAACAAGCCAAAATTGTTTATTGCAAAAATGTTTCATTGCAGATACAAACTATCTAGATATGGCAACATCAAGCTATTTACCATTTTTCATCAATAAAGTCACATGCAGAATTCTGTACTTGACGGATCACCCAATTCTCTTGATATATACGCGTTGCCAGCAAATTTATAGCGCCAACGATTATGTTCTCCAGTGTTCGCGCGAGGCGCAAATGTGTTTTTAAAGCTTGGAAGTGACGTATGGGCAGATGAGACACCTGATGATATTGTAAGGGAAAATTACAAGGTGTAGGTAGGGTACGATACTTGAAGCGTCCTTAGCCCAATGTGTCGTGTATGTCGTATGTGATCGACAGAGTAAAGCAACGACGGGTGCGATCTGTTTGTGGATGACTACCAACACAACCCTTTCTTTGTCCCACTGTTGGGCAAGGTTCTCCTATCACAATGGGAGGGATTAGGCCTTAGTCCACAACGATGGCCAAGTACGTATTGGCTACATGCCTTCGAGAACATCATGAAGAACTTTCAGGCATGAAGGTTTCCTGATGTCCTGAATTGTCACTCCTATTTCTTAAATCGCTTATAACTTGTCTTAGAAAAGTCATTGGTGCGTGCCGCTGGGGTTTGAACCCGGCTCACACGAGAGGCGTGTTCGTTAGCCACTGGGCTAACACAGCTTTGTGGATGACTGCTAGTGGCAAAATGTCACCTACGAAGCACGTTAAGTCGTCGGTCCGATTGATTTGAATTGTATGAAACAACCAGTGGACGCCCGCAGCTTCGCTCGCGTGGAATTAGACATTCACTAACTTCAAAAACGGCAAAGTTTCGTTTCGTTCGTCAAACTTTGATATCTAAAATTCAACCAGGCAGCTAATATACCATTCCGTGATCATTACCACGTAATACAAATCTCAAAGCGCAGTTGTGAATGGAATCAGAAAGAAGTTCCCCGGCTTTTGGCTTTGGCGTGTCAGTACGTTGCTCCACTTATTGCCCTCGATCGCTTCCAGTGATTAATATAAACCTTATGCCAACGGAATAAGAGCTTTACCAACTGCACGGATGGGCGATATTTTATCAAAGTGGGACTCTTTTGCGGTGTCAAAATATAGACTTTATGCGAAAGGTTGAAGGTTCGTTTTGTATAGTCAAGGGAATCGTGTCAAGACGCCATTGGAGTAAGCGGGAAGCGTTATTGAAAGGAAACACGCGAAACAAATGTTAACCAAACATGGGCAGTTCTCAGTTTGTTAAGTGTATCGCTGAATCGCTGGGTATCGCTCTTGACATGGAAAACTGTAGGTGGATGACAGGATATGTGGTAGGGTGTATTTTTGTGACAGGCGGTGCAATCTTGTATATTATTTGGTACTAATGCCCGCAGCTTCGCGTAGAATTAGACATAACATAGATGTTGATGAAATTTTTTGTGTGTGTTCAAGGGGATTCGAGAATGGTTTAGATTCACAATTTGGTCCACTGGAAAATGTTTTTTAAACACTAATTTAGTATTTTTTATTTTTAACCGTCGTTCATTGACGTGAAGCGTCGCGTCACTTTGACATTTCATATGGTAGAAAAGCATTTGCGGGGTCAGCTAGTATACATATAAATATATAATACTTAAATTCTGTTTGTCTTCGTCTAGTTAATCTATAATCAAGTCACTACTAGAGTACAGATTAAATATAACACAATCCTAAACTCAAGCGAATAAGGAGTGGAGAGCAAAAAGCAAAAATAACGGTTAACGAGTTTACATTTCTACGCTCGGTTGTTCTGGCAAGCTGCGCCGAATGAATTTCGGCCGGAAATTCAGCTGAAAAATTACTCCCAAAATTATTTTGCACTTTACTTCCGTCGGCCTTTCGCAAGTGTCGCATCGCCGACGATGGACGATAAGAAAAATACTTTACCTATTCTCAGACCTACTAAATGTACACACAAAATTTCGTAAGAATCGGTCAAGCCGTTTCGGAGGAGTTTTATTACAAACACTCTGACATGAAAATTTTATATATTAAACATAATCTTAATATATATCTTAAATATATATATTTATTGTGTACGTGTGTATGACAGTGAACTCCTCCTAAACAGCTGGATAGAATTTTTTTTGTTGTTTTTTAATGAAATTTTTTGTGTCTGTTCAAGGGGATTCGAGGATGGTTTAGATTCACAATTTGGTCCACTGGAAATGTTTTTTAAACATAATTTTAGTATTTTTATTTTTAACCATAGGTAGGTACTTCATTGACGTGAAGCGTCGCGTCGATGAAGTACCTATTCGCGAAAGTTTTAAAGGCTTTTTTTACGGATGTAAGATATTGACTCCACACCGCATTGACTCCTGGTCATGAACCTCGGGGCCCTTTTGACGAACGAGTCACCTGTGGAATGGGATTCCAGCCGAGGTATTTCCATTTAGCAACGACATGTAAGTAAATGAAAAATAAAATGTTCACAAAACTTTGCATACTAACGCCTAGAAATGTAGATTACTTACACTTAGGCCAGTCTTCTTGCATAATCATCATCACAACCCTTTCTTTGTCCCACTGTTGGGCACGGGTCTCCTCTCAGAAAGGGAGGGATTAGGCCTTAGTCCACCACGCATGCCAAGTGCGGATTGGCAGACTTCGCACACCTTCGAGAACGTTATGATGAACTCTAAGCCATGTAGGTTTCCTCACGATGTGTCCTTCACCGTTATAGCAAGTGACATTTAATTTCTTAAATCGCACATAACTTAGAAAAGTCATTGGTGCGTGCTCTTGGGTTTGAACCCGGACCGCTCGAGTGAGAGGCGAGTTCGATAGCCACTAGGCTGTCACCGCAGTTATACCCTTCTTGCATAATCGCCGTGAATTGTTGGAAACAACATAATTTGTAGGACGTTTAATTCACATTCAGGTTGTAACGGTAGGTGGATGGGGAATCAAATTAATTGTTTTAGTTAGAACAAAAATATCGGACAATGAAAAACTATTAGCAGTAAATTGGAAAGCAAATTGAATTTACCTAGCTGTTGTCAGCGACTTGGCCGGCGCGGCGTTAGTCAAAGTCAAAGTCTAAGTCAAATAATTTATTTCGCTATGAGGTGATTAGACACGCTTAACGAAAGTCTAGGTAACTACAAACTACTTAAAGAAAAGAGATAGTATAATGCTATTCTAAACTGATTATTATAAGGCAATGGATTAGCTATTGATCATTGAATGAATAGCTAATCCTACACAGGTGCCTAAATTTACTGAAAATCACACTTGCTGTATGCATTAATTTCCGCGATACCAAGTTATTCCTTATAATATTATTTCAACTAGTGGACGCCGCCCGCAGCTTCGCTCGCATGGAATTAGACTTAACAATAGTTTCGTTTACACCTAGTAATATAATATAGCATATGTCACTCAGTGAAGATGCAGCTTTCTAATGGTGTAAGAATTTTTGAAATCGGTCCAGTAGTTTTTGTGTGAAAACATTACAATCAAATCTTTCCTCTTTATAATATTAGTATAGATGACACAAACATTACCTTGATCAACTGTATTAAAATTTAGCTTCCTTGTATCCTGGTAACATGACCGCGGTTCAAAAGGGTCCAAGTTCGAAATTGATTTAAACTTACATCTAAACTCCTGTTGGGTAACAACGAAGCTTAACTAAGTCGAATAAATATTTAACTCCTATTTTATCCACGACGTAACAGATAAAGTTAAGGTACAAGTTAGGAAAGGTGTTTGTAGATCGAAAAATATTCTTATTTCGCTAGATAAGGATCCGAAAATTAAATTAAGAAATCATGTCTATTCTTTCCACTAATAGTATCGCTTTGGAATGATATACTTGAGATACTGTCGTATCAATAACTGTGTGTGGAATATCACCAACAACGCCTGAATTATCTGTTCCTTAGTTACCTATAATACAATGAAATAAATTGACGATATATGGAAGACTCCATAAACCAGCAGTAGATAACCTTTTTTTTTTCGCTGGGAAATGCTTTTACGCATCCTGCCCGTGACCTGGGCAGGTATGTGGGACTCACTGGCAATGACTTGCCACAATACCCACTAAAACCCAGCGGTGCCTTCAGCGACGATGTGAGACGCCACGGGATCGCTAGAACCTTCTTGCCTAGCGAATAGCCTGCGTGCTGGGTTTGATTCCAACTGGCGCACACATTAATGTTTGTTCCCAGATCTTGGTCATTATTTGTAATTTCTACGATGTGTGTCAGTGCAACCCGCGACATAGAGAATCCTAGTGCAGGTGATGAAACTTCAAGCGTCTATTTATTTAGATCACAGTATATTTTGCAGGTGAATGTCTTTATTGATGATTTAAATTATTAGGCAATTTGTATTTTTTTAAGCAATGTGTCTAATTTTTATTGTTCAACAAACAATTTAATTAAATGCCTTCTTAGAAAAAGGTTTGCAACCCCTGATTGTACAACCGTAAGGTTAACGACCTTTTATGCCATAGCATTTTGAACGAACTACATTTATCATTTGACGTAAAAATAAAACTACATCGGCTACAGAATGACGAACGACATCAGATCTTTTTGCCTAATTGGATATTTTTGCTACACGCGCTCGGATGCAATTGAGCAGATGGGATCAATCAAACGCTATGTACGCCTGACCTGTTTCTATGTAGCTTTTGATTGATTGCATGATTGATTGATTCATATTTTATTTTTATCTTCATGTAATAGGTTTGTTTCTATACTTATCATAAGTACGATTCCAAAGATAAGAACTAAAAGAAACTAAAAGAATCTTCCAAGGACCCAAGGAAATTCAAATATTTTTTTTTATAATACCTATAGATGGACAAACAGAATACAGGCCACCTAATGGTAAGTGGTCATCGTAGTCTATGGACACGTGCGAAATATTTTTTTAAATCAATATTAAATTCGGTGACTCGGTTCAAAATATTGCGTGGAAAAATGAAAATAAATGAAGTTTAGTTTAGTAATCCAAAAGTGGTAAATCCAAAGAATACACCTTTTTAATTTATTTTATCTAAACGGCACAAATATTTAAAAAAGTCGGTTTACGGACGATAGATTTACGTGATAACGTCATAATCATTATTTTATACAATACAAAAAAGGAGAATTGAAAATACAAAGATAACAGAGAACAGACAAGTCTATATATTTATTTTGACAGTTCCCTATTTAGGAGCCACGGAAACGCCAATGTTGTCGTGTGTAAAATTAATTTAATAAAATTAAAAATTAAATTCATAAAAACACTCAACGGAAACGGAAGCGGAACGGGATTCTTTTTCATATGCGCATCATCATTTATAAGTCGTTATCACGTCAAAAATTCAAGGAAAAATACCACTTTTTAGAAAAAAATCATCTTTGGAATGGCTACACTTCCATATAAAAAACTGCCCGACACAATTTTAAATATGGAAGAACATAATTTTAAAATTAACTCAAGGATTTTCTAATAAATAAAGCTTATTACACCATAGCTGACAGTCCGAATGGCTAAACTTATGCATGAATTACAACAATTAGTTATAATACTATGATGATATATGTATATATAATACTGACTAATATGTACATATATAAATTGTACGCCCAGTCTGTCCGACTGTCTTTTGTCTGCAATCAATGAATAATCTGAATCTGAATCTGAATCCAAATCAAATCTGTCTACGTGCCGACCCCGATCAGAAACAGTCGTGACGTATATGTCACCTAATCAATTCCTCGTCTTGCAACGACTTGGCAACTACGAACTACCAAATCTATGCAATTCTGTTGTCCTTTGATGAACGCAGTCCTTTGATGTCAGCCTCATTCATTCAAGAATCAGTCCCGGGAATTGCACGCTATATTTCCGAGTGACCGAATACTTAATGATGTTATCTGATGAAACGGAAATTGCCCTATTTCTCTATATCTTTACCAACCGCATTTAATTATTAATTTCTTGTGCCATAGCCAAGTAATCCTTCCCACAGTTGTTTATCGGACACGTCTATCGTAGCTTGTAGCTTGACCGAACTACACTCGTTCGGTATTAGCTGGTCGAGCGTCATATTAGAATGACGCATTGTGCACACTAAATCATACAGGAGTTCGTTGAAAAATTATTAACTGCTTAACATTTCGTACGTGGCTGTCAAAATGTCAATTTCAGCGCATTCGTGGCACCTCCTAGGTGACTTTCCACAGATATGAGTGTAAATTTTTTATTGCAATGTTGTAAAACTACAATTAATTTTATAATTAAGATAAAATTCTTTAATTTCTTACATCACTTAAACTTGACTTTGAATTGCATTGTAAATGTTCTAGGTGAAAGAATAACTATAGGTCACTTACAAATAAAAAAGAAAAGAAAAAACGTTGGTTCTAAGGCTGTTTTTGGCTTAAAATCAATATGAGTAAATAAAACTAAAGATTACTAACTGTTCCATGGTTATTCCAGTTAAAATAGATGATATGTTAAAGCTTCTGTCAGAGAGTTTTGAATTATGTAAATAGTGAATGTTTGTACGTTTGGATGTTTGTTACTGAATCACACAAAAACTACAAAACGGATTTAGATGAAAATTGTTACGTAGGTAGATGATAACGTAGACTAGCACATAGGAGGATAGCACTTTTCATCCAGCAAACATTAACGTTCCTTTAGGATGCTTTCGTTTATTGAAAAGCTGTCTCACAGATGGCGCTGAAACTAATTCTTAAATTGGTTACAGCGAAGCTGCGGGAAAAATCTATAAATAAATAGTTATGCCCTTTAGCTGCCAAACAAAAGCAACCAATGGCTCAATTCAGAATATACTTCCGCATCGTAAAACAAGCCCCACGGCAAAAATGTATACTTAAGTTTAGAAAAATTCGCGAACGAGGGTAGATAATTAAAGTTTAGTTGCGTTACGTGATTAAATTTTGAAGTTTGCCAGCCATGAAACGGCTCTGTTTGAGGCTGGCGAAGATCGGAGCAACAAGTTCGGTAAGACAGGGGAAACTTGGAAGACTTCGCTGCCGGTTTAATTAATGAGATCTTTATGAAAAAAATTCGGGTGAGACGGCAAATCCACCACGTAGAATTTCGTATGTTTATGTTTTACGAAAACTTTGCAACATCATCATCATCATCATCATCAGCCTTTATTGGTCCACTGCTGGACATAGGCCTCTCCTAAACGACGCCACTCCGACCGGTCCTGCGCCTTCTGAATCCAGCGGTTTCCCGCTGCCTTCTTCAGGTCGTCCGTCCACCTTGTCGAAGGGCGGCCTGTGCTCCTTTTTCCAAGTCGTGGTCTCCATTCGAGGACTTTTCTTCCCCAACGGTTATCAGCCCTGCGAACGACGTGGCCTGCCCATTGCCACTTCAACATACTAACTCTGCGAACTATGTCGGTGAGCTTTGTTCGTCTACGGATATCATCATTTCTGATACGGTCACGCAGCGAAATACCGAGCATAGCTCTCTCCATAGCACGCTGAGTGACTTTGAGCTTGTGAAATAGGCCGACGGTAAAGGACCACGACTCGGATCCGTAAGTCATCACTGGCAACACACATTGCTCGAACACTTTCGACTTCAGGCACTGAGGTAAATTGGATGTCAAGATATGCCTTAGTTTCCTGAACGCTGCCCAGCCGAGTTGGATTCTGCGAGTGACCTCTTTCTCGAAGTTGGATTTACCTATTCGGACAACTTGTCCTAGGTAAATGTACTCGTCGACAACCTCGAGAGCAGTGCCATCAACAACCACCGGTATAGGTGTGACATGTCCATTGAACATGACTTTCGTCTTGTCCATGTTCATTTTCAGACCAATAATATGCAACTTTGCAACGCTTAATGATAATTATTTATTTATATATTTATATAACTAAATTGAGACCTCTAGTGAGTGACCCTACCTGTTGCGCCAGAGGTCGTGGGTTCGAATCCCACTAAGGACAAATATTCGTGTGACGAACACTGTTATTTGTTGTGTGTCTGGATGTTAATATTATCTATTTTAGTATGTATTTAAAAATATGTATGTATGTATATCAGTCTCTGACAGCCATATTACAGTCTCGCGCATACTTTGGGGTCAGATGGCCGTGTGTGAGAATGTCCAAGATATTTATTATTTATTTATTTATTATTATTTTTCTATAGAGATATACAATGGGCGAACTTAAGGCATTTTCTAGCAGTCAAACCCTGGTTAGGTGGGGAAAAGTTATATATAGTAAAAGTATATACCTACATAGAAAAGTTATATTAGACAGTTTTGTCGTTCTTCGGTCCTCTTATACCTCACTAAGAACAAACAACAGTTTTTTTTTAAATTTCGAACGTCCTCGAATTAATGCATCCCATTCACGAAAAAACTATGTTACATTTGACGATGTTACATTTGAAATTAGAACGTAAGATTACATAGAGCAGTGCATAACACAGTGGTTTTGAAAACGAAATATGCAATTTGCAAACATTGAATACTTAACTATAAAGTTTTAGGTATAACCTCTTAGTTATACCTACTCTGTTTTACTAGATAAATCAATACTAATAAGACTACTTTAAGACTAAGTTTATTAGCAAAATAGAGAGTTTTAACAAACAATAAAACTTACCTATTATTTTTCCTTGGATATCCGGAATCTATCTGGAGTCAAGCACTCGTCATTCGTCGGTTCGATTGTGGCGCCCTCTACCTCTCTTGCCGCGCGTTTCCGTTTCCATTTTAATATGATTTGTCTTTGCTGTTATGGGGGAAACGCCTTGGCCAAAATTAACAAATTATTCATCATTATGGAACTCGAGATATACTTACCAGGTAGGAATTACCTAGATTCCGGATATCCAAGGAAAAATAATAGGTAAGTTTTATTGTTTGTTAAAACTCTCTATTATTTGTTCCGTGAGGATATCCGGAATCTATCTTGAGTGATGTGTTTGTTATCTCCTGGTAAATCGACGCTATAATGTGTTGATCACCTATTTAAAAAATAAAACTATTTTAATGTATTAATCAAATGATATATATTAGACACCATTTATGAATTTACATAACAAAGTTAATTTACTGCTTCAAAAAAGCGAGATAAGGAAGATTTGTCTTGTGAGACGTTTTCTTCTGGAACTATTTGTTTTTTATAATAATTAAAAAATGTGTGCTCTTGTTTCCAATTTCCAGTTGCAAGGATTTGATCTATAGGAAAGTTTTCCAACCAGTTTAGAGACGCGACAGCTGAACGTACAGATCCTGGAGAATCCTCTATATTGGCTTCTCTTAACGTTGACTTAATCCAGCCACCGATTACCGTCCTTGAAGCAGGCTTGGGATCTCCTCTAGTAGTAATAAACAATTCCTGCCAGTTACCTTCTGCGCGACGTCTTTGAGACACGCCAATCAAGCAACGCACCCAATAGACACAACAAAGGTTTTTGTCAGGATTCGCTGCTAGCTTCCATCCAGACTGTCGGTGATTAGCGTTATCAGTTTTGGAACCGAAGGCAGGCCATAAAGTTATAACCTTACCATCATCAATAAGACTTTCAGGATCGATTTTCAATAACGTAAGGTCGTGCACCCGTCGTCCCGAAGCTAGTAATAGTAAAATAGCTGTGCGCCTTGACACTTGGTAATGATTGTTCTCATCTAGAGTTTGATTCTTTAGAAATTCTACTAATTTTTTAGGGTTCCAAATCGGAGGCTTAACCTGTCTTCCTTTTGAGACAGAAATGGCTTTTAACACGTGCTTAATGAAAAAATTTGATGATAGATTTACGTTTGATTTTATGTTAGTGAAGGTTGTTACTACTGATTTATGTACTAGTATTGATTTATAAGCCAGGCCTTCTGTATTGTGCAGGAAGGCTAAATAGCGAGCAATTTCTGGTGGAGACGGGGTCTTAAAATTAATAGAATTATTTTGACTCCATACCTTCCATTTTCTCCAGATTGGTTTGTATGTATTCATTGTGGATTTACGCCAACCAGATAACAAGAGCGATTTTTCTGCCTCCGTCCAATCGTCGATCATGTCGGACCACCCGAAATCATCCACGCTTCTAGCTGAATGCCCTGAATTTTCGGGGGACACGTCGCTGTGCTGGTGTCTATCAGTACTTGTCGAAGGTCTTGGATCTGTAATGGCTGTGTCAGTGCCCTGCTCTTGAGATCTGCCTTCCAAAAGACTTTCTGCCACTTGGGTGCTATTAATATGTACCGACCCTGAGAGGAATTCAAATGCTGCAGTACCTGAGGAATGAGGTTCGGAGGTGGGAACAGCCACGCAAGGTCGAACTTCCATGGACGGCTGAATGCATTGTGAAACAGGGCTTGACTGTCCTGTCTGTCTGCCGTTACATAAGCATCCACGACGTGTGCAGTCCGCGAGGCAAACAGGTCTACTTCTGGGACTCCCCACATCTGAAAAATTATGTTCGTAGCTGGACTGAGCAGATGCCACTCTGGATTCGTTTTGTTCCGGGATAGTGCATCTGCTACAAAATTGTATCTGCCCGGGAAGTACTGAGCTGTTAAGCAGATATTGAGTTGGTCGAGAAGGTTTAACAAATGGCGTGTTAGTTTCAGAAGTTTCTTGGACTTCGTGCCCCCTTCTTTGTTGATATAAGACACTACTGTCCGATTGTCGGTTTGCAACAATATGTGGGCATTCCGAAGATGTTGATGCTCCTGCTGAATGGCTGCATAAACTGCGTAAAATTCTTTCAAATTCACATGCCATGCTTCTTGACTCGTCAACCAATGACCGGCTAGCATGATGTCTCCTAGTTGAGCACCCCAACCCGATCCCGATGCATCGGTTGTCAGTATGTGGGTGATTGGTGGTCTGTGGATGGGCAATGAATCGAAAACCGCATCCATCCACCATTTCATATCGTCTAGTACATGTTTTCCCAACTTGAACTGCTTGTATGGGTACTGTTTTGGCAGTTGTCGGCTGTAGTATTGCAGCGTCCGACAATGTAAGCGACCTCGTCGTACCACGAAGGTGGCAAAGTTGAGTCTCCCCAGGAGGGACTGGGCCTGCCTGAGGGACCAACTGCCTCTCGACATCTGGTGCTGAAGTACTTTGCGGAGCGTTAAGCACTTCTGTTCCGACAGGGACTTTGCGTTGCGTTTCGTGTCCCAGGTAATACCTAGATATTCTAGGCACCGTGTCGGAACAAGCACAGATTTGTCGAAATTGATCGTCCAGCCCAGCTGTTGTAATAAATCCACTGCGTACGATGTGTGACGACAAAGCTCGTTGTAGGACTGATTGGCAATTAGAAAATCGTCCAAATAGACAACACACCTTATGTAATGGTTCCGTAGATGTTCGGCAATCCAGTTGGTCAGGCATGCGAACGTCCTCGGTGCTGACGAGAGCCCGAACGGGAGGCAGGTCATTTGAAGCAGTTTGTTCTGGTAGCTGAGACGCAGAAACCTGCGGTGTTCCGGAGCAATGGGGACGTGGAAATACGCCTGACTCAGGTCCAACTTTACCATCCAATCCATTTCCTGCAAGAAACTGGGCACTCGAAAATGGTTGAACAGACGAAACTCCTTGGCGCCCACAAACCTGTTCAATTGTTTTAGATTGAATATTGGTCTCAACTGGTTCTTCTGTTTGGGGACCAGGAAAAATGTTGACAGATAGCTGGGGGATATGTCTGCCTTTTCTAGCACTCGAGACTCCAGCATACTCTTTATTTGAAAACTCATCTGCGAGCTCTCTTGTGTTTTGAAACTTGTCATAACATCTTGCGTTGGGATAATTAGAGGCGGTTTTAGTATAAAAGGAATTCGCAGGCCGCTTAAAATTTTGCATATATGTTGCGGAGCACCCAACCTGGCCCAAATATGACGATATTGCTTCAGACAACCGCCCCGAAATCGTTTTGAGTCATGCGTTGCGGGCTTTATATCTACCAGGGGAACGCTGGCGAGTTCGCTTTCCCTTTGGACCTGGCGCCGATTTAGCGTTTGATCTGCGGTTATTATTTGACTTGTACTTGCCTGGTTGATTTCTTTTTGTTGACGGACCCGGGTTGGGACGAAAAAACCTTTCATTAGACTGCTTACTAGTAGATGGTCTAGGTAAATTCATTCCTCTGTTACCTTGGTTAGAAGAAGTCGGAATAGGCTGGGGCCGGACAGCCGATGCGAGTTTATCTGCCCCCCCCTATTTTCTGTAGGTAAGACTGTAAGGGCTCACTGTCAAATAAATATTCTGAGCTAGGTGGAATACGACTCAAGGCATCACGATGAAATTCGTCTGCAATCTGTTTACATAAAGATTCTCGGCGAAGGTTTATAAAATCGGCCCTCCTACCGCACGTTATTTGCAAAATGTCGTGAGTTATTTTCATATACGGTGATTTTTTATCAAAAAGCTGTCCAATCTTTTCAACTAATGAATTTGGTGACAACAAGGTTTCTGTTTTTCCAACCCAATCAACTAATTCCTGCAACGTTTTACACAGCTGATCTTTTTGAATAAGCATACCATTAGTTATGGCAGCAAATGATCGTTCTAACAATCGCAAACGATAGTCTTCATCCGTCGGAGACTCATATCTTTTCAGTTCACTATTAATATTTAATTCTACGAATCCGGGGGTAGTGTTAAAAATTTTCTGTGCTTCGGAAAAACGAACAGACTTCCAATCATCACATTTAAACCTTTGTAATTCAGATAATCTATTTAAATGAATTTCGTTTGACTTTGGATACACAGGTTCTTTTACCACGGTTGATAAGTCGGATATTTTTAATTCACTTTCGATATTTGTGATACATGGATTTTGCGATTCAGAAACCGATTGAGTAGTATTACCATCTGGCATTTTATTTTGTTGAGAACAGGTTATAAGATTCGTTAAAAATGCCACTTGCTGAGAAAGAAACTCAAATTTCAAATCACTTACATGTTTTTCCCTGCGAGCACGTTTTGACTTACCACCCGAATTTTTTCTTTATTCTGTGTCACTTATTTCCTCTTCGGAGCTCTCCGACGACGAAGAACAAGCTGCCGAACTTTTCCTTCGTTTCCGCGAATTTTCACTATCACTACTCATTTTTTAAAAAGAGAGGTAGATACAATATATTTATACTTTATTACTGATTTTACACTATTTTTCGTAATAATCACTGAATATTAATTTAATAAATATAACTACTACCAAACAGGCGCTTTACTTGTGAACGCGACGAACGCCGACGCTATAATGATGAATAATTTGTTAATTTTGGCCAAGGCGTTTCCCCCATAACAGCAAAGACAAATCATATTAAAATGGAAACGGAAACGCGCGGCAAGGGAGGTAGAGGGCGCCACAATCGAACCGACGAATGACGAGTGCTTGACTCCAGATAGATTCCGGATATCCTCACGGAACAAATAATATCTACTGCTCTAATTTATGAACAGGTAAGTAATAAGTAATTAAGTAAGGATCTAAAAGGAACTGTTTATTCTAGAGTTTCTAGATTATCTTGTGCACAATAAAAAGTGTTCGCAACGACCGTATTACGTACGATGTTACATGTTTGAGTACAACAATACCACTACTTACAGTCTAGCGGAAAAGTCTGGCTAGTTCGTGTAAGCACTAATAAAAACTAAAAGGAAACTCAAGCATTACCGTCGAGCGAGGACGTAATCTCTAGCTTGGTGTTCGCCGCGAAACCGTACGCGGTACGTAGTAAATTGAAAATGTTTATCATGTTTACTAGACTTAAGTATTTAATCGAAAATATCGGTGACCAACAGGCTAGAATCTTCCTCGGCCAGCGTAGGTATATGCTATCAGTATATGCTACGTCTTATGCTACATAGTAACGCGTTAATTAGGACGTTAATGAGGCGTTACGTAGATGCGGCCAGCATTTTAACGTGTTCATCCATACTAGTCCATACTTCCATCCATACTAATATTATAAATGTGAAATTGTGTTTGTTTATTTATTTATTTGTTTGTTTATTTGTTTGTTTGTCCGGCTTTCACGTCGCAACGAAGCTATTATATGGTATGGTTTTTGTGTGTGGAGATAGTGAGGAGGGTGGAGAGTGACGTAGGCTACTTTTTACCGCGGTAAAACATCCCCATGGGAAGATATCGATGTTTTGTTATTTGCTAGATATTTAGTTCCGGATATTGTTAATAGATGGCGTTAGAACAATTTAGAAGTAGTTAGTATAGTGGTTAAGTAGTTAGTATCTTTTAATCGTGGAACTGTCACTATTCATCCACCACAAATATGTCATGTATGATAAACAACTCATTGTTAATTCCCTTTGACCGCGCGGGCGGAGCCGCGGGCATAAGCTAGTACTTCCATACTACTTAAGTGTGAAAGTGTGTTTGTTTTTTTGTCCGGCTTTCACGTCGCAACGAAGCTATTATATGGTATGGTTTTTGTGTGTGGAGATAGTGAGGAGGGTGGAGAGTGACGTAGGCTACTTTTTACCGCGGTAAAACATCCCCATGGGAAGATATCGATGTTTTGTTATTTTCTAGATATTTAGTTCCGGATGTTGTTAATAGATGGCATTGTTAATTCCGTTTTCCCACGCGGGCGGAGCCGCGGGTAAAAGCTAGTAATATTATAAATGTTAAAGTGTGTTTGTTTGTTTGTCCGGCTTTCACGTCGCAACGAAGCTATTATATGGTATGGTTTTTGTGTGTGGAGATAGTGAGGAGGGTGGAGAGTGACGTAGGCTACTTTTTACCCCGGTAAAACATCCCCGTGGGAAGATATTCCTCAAGTATCTTTTAATCGTGGAACTGTCACTATTTATCCACCACAAATGTGCCATGTATGATAAACAACTTATTGTTAATTCCCTTTGACCGCGCGGGCGAAGCCGCGGGTAAAAGCTAGTTTTTTACTCATAACTTAGAAAAGTTATTGGGTTTGAACCCGGACCGCTCGAGCGAGGCGAGTTCGATAGCCACTGGGCCGTCACCGCTATATAAGAAGCCTAAATTAATGTTAATAGTCGTGGCCTAAAAAGCCGAAGTTGTTCCAAGTCACTTAAAAACTTGGAGCGCACTTAAAAATTGGGCATGAAGTACTTAAGAACTGCGCTGGCGAGTTACCTAAGTGGTGAAATAGGGTTTCATCAATTAGATATTCACGGTGGCGGTGAAGCACACGTCGTGAGGAAACCTGCATGCCTGAGGTTTCTTCATCATGTTCTCGAAGGCATGTGAAGTCTGCCAATCCGTACAGGCCTGCGTGGTGGACTAAGGCCTAATCCCTCACGTTCTGATTCTGAGGAGTCCCATGCCTAATGAAAGGGTTGTGGTGTGTGTAATTAGTTGTTTAGGCGGTAGAGCCTGTATGACCCTATCTTGGCTCCATAGGTCTGTGGGGGAGACCTATGCCAAGCAGTGGGACGTCTATGGGTCGCTAAGCTCTTCAATCCGTTATTCCGATGACTGAGTATTATTGAAAGCCGAATCCTATCGTAGTTTCATTATGTTCATAATTTCAATTAATTCTCCATTCACGTGTTAAAGCAGAGAATTTATAAAAAGAAGAAGAAGGTGAAAAGACCGAGCGAAAGTGCTTGAGGATATTTTTCCACACTCACAGTGTTATATACTCACAGTGTATATAACACTGCGAGTGTTAGTTTATCTTCCATTACATTTCCAACTCTGTTAAAGCGGTAACTTGGAAAGCATTGCGAAAATAATTGAAAATACTTTCCCGGCAGTTCCGTGGCTATAACAGTAACATCTCGTGGCAGCGTTAATAGGACGCGGCTATCGCATATAGGACATATAGGACTGAGGTGAAATGGACAAAATTATGAATCTACACTATCTATATATATAAAAGGAGAAGCTGACTGACTGACTGACTGACTGACTGACATATCAACGCAGGGCCTAAACTATTAGGGTAAGAAACTTGAAATTTTGCACAGGGGTTCCTTTTATAACGTAGGGGAGGACTAAGAAAGGATTTTTGAAAATTCACCCCCTAAGGGGGTAAAACGGGGGTGCAAAGTTAGTATGAAACTTTGCCGTTTTTGAAGTCAAGTGGGCAACCCGAACGCGGGCAGACGTCGTTAATGGGTCTAATTCTACGCGAGCGAAGCTGCGGGCGTCCACTAGTTAATATTATAAAGAGGAAAGATTAGTTTGTAATGTTTTCACACAAAAACTACTGGACCGATTTCAAAAATTCTTTCACCATAAGAAAGTTGCATCTTCACTGAGTGATATAGGCTATATAATATTACTAGGTGTAAACGAAACTATTGTTATGTCTAATTCCACGCGAGCTAGTTAGCAAGCTAGTTTTTAATAAAAATATGACACAGTCTTTAGTTTAATCATAGAGTGTGTAGTCCGTGGTTTAATATAACAACCTCATTTGCGAGAGCCTGGTGCCTGAAGTAGGTTCCTGGGGAACCCGTATTACACGTCACCAGTACCCTCACAAAGACTGGTCCCTAGAAAATTAATAAAAAGGGAAAATTTGACTGAGCTAATTTTTTTCAGCCTTTGATAGGATAGGTATCTTAAAACTTAATCATGTATCGATAGGCGGTAGAGCCATATAGAGTTCCGCCACGGTACCTAATACCATTTCTAGCGTGTAATAGTAGTGGTACAGTCGGAATAGTGTACAGTGTTGAAGATGCCTTATATTGGTCAGTTTAGAATAGCATTATATCAGTTTTCTTTAAGTAGTTTGTAGTTACCTAGACTTTCACCTAGTCACTTCACCTCATAGCGAAATAAATTATTTGAAATTGATTTTGAATTTGAATTTGTGGTTTGTTGGAAAAAAAACAACGACTCCATAATATTCAATAACTAAACATCACGCCTGAATTTTCCCAAAGGAGTGCAGGCAGGGGTGTAGTGGGTACATTATTTTCCACCAGTTGCTTCATCAACGGGTTGAGCACGGGTCTCCCCCATAACGTGCCCTCCGAAGCACGTCCATGAAATTTTGCCACTAGCGGTCACCCATCCACAAACCGACCGCGCCGTTGCTTAACTCTGTCGATCACATTAAATCTACGCGACATTGGGCTGTATATTGCCATAACCATGAACAAACACCAAACCAAGCTTCGCGAATATTCCCAGATATAATGAAATTGTAATTTATGATTTTAAACACTTTCAGCAGTGGAACAGTAACAGTTATTTTTTAACTACTATAGCGCACGCCGGTAATGGTCCCAGCCACATAAAAAGCTGTACAGCTTACAAAAGCGACTGGCCGCGCTTTGTAAGATTTCAGAATTTTACACAAAAATACAATACTTCTAAAGCTCATGACACATAATCGTTTTTGACGTGATGACGTCTTATAAATTGATGAACGCCGGCTGCACGCACGAATCAACCTACACGTGAACTGTTTTGTCAAATGTTTGTAAAGTGAAGTGAAAAGATGTTTTCTTATGACGTTATCACGTAAAATTATCGTCCGTAAACCGACATTACAGACAACCATTAATTTTAATCATTAAAAAGGCCCGTCAAAAATTAAAGAAAATTAAACAAATTTTAACATCCGTCACCCGAGTACAAATATTTATCTGCAAAATAAATATATGTTCCGGCCTTGATTCGAACCCGAGAACCCCTCACTTATCACCGCGACAAGTATCAATAATATCCAAGTAAAGCTTAACAGCCGACAACGCGCTACGTATACAAACGGCCTTAGCTCACCGACTTACGGGTAGCAGTGAAATGCATTATTAAAAATTGAACTAACAGATGCTCTCATTTTTGCCTCTCTCCCTTTGTTTTAGTTCCAGGGAGCGTAATCGGCGCAATATTTTGGCAGGGAATTGCTTGGATATCCACACGGAGCGACTGTGTAGAAACTATGGCTTTATTCGCATGGATTAAGGCTGTAAGTAAGCATACGAGTAAAGTTTTCCCCTGTACACTTGTGGCGTTTAAAGATAATCTTTTCATACGGTTTTTTTACTGAAAGACATTTTCTAGGCGGTAGAGCCTATAGGGAACCAAACAGGTTAAACCTATTTTGTTCCATATAGAGTTCTCTCTCACCACTTACCACGTACATAGTACCATTTCTGCTGTGTAGTAATTGTTTTTAAAGCAATTATGGTCTGATTGGAAAGGTGTGGTTTCCGGTTACACTTCTTTAGAGGCGACCATCTTAGCTAAGGTTAGCAACACATCTGTGACTGGACTTGGAACGAGACTCTTACTAACAAGTACTAACTCGTTTGCTATCTTGTATTCATAAAAAAATCCTGACTGAAAGGGGTCTTGACCAGCGTGGTGGACTAAGGCCTAATCCCTCCCATTCTGAGAGGAGACCCGTGCCCACCAGTGGGACAAAGAAACGTGGAGGTGGTGGTGGAACATAGCTAGTGAAAAGTCGGTACTACTCTCTGCCTGCCCCTTCGAGGAAATCATGACGTGATGCTAGTATGTTTACAGCGTCACCAATTCCAAAAGTGAAACGGCGTGTCCTACACAGATGTCGGCTGTGCAACTTTTGAAATTATAAATGTTAAAATAGCTTAATTTGTCATCGCGATGAACGCTTAATGAGTTTCGCAGAACAGACTTTTGAATGAAATAACATTTTATTAAACGGCGCTTTTGTACAACGTGTTGACATTGTTTAACGTGTTTCGAAGCTGTCTTGGACATCTGCTGACTCCCGTACGAGATATAAAATAGAATGTTTCAAAATAAAAAATAAAATTAATGATGTAAAGTCGGTTCAAGAACGATAATTTTACGTGATAACGTCATTAAAAAATAACCTTTATCTGAACTGATATAAATAAAATAAAACTAATTTAACCTTTAAACAATAAATTAAAGACTCGAACAGCTTACTATGTCTTGTTGCAATCCCACTGAAAATTTCAGCCGCCGTATAAAAAGTAGGCTGCGCAAAAATATCGCTAGCGCACCTCTTTTATCTGTTCTGTGGCTAGCGCCATCTATGCACTGCCGGGTGAATCAGTTCCTCAATGTCTTGTTTGTTACTACTGAACTGATTCACTAGATGGTGCTACAAAATTGTATTCTGAAACACGCAATTGAGACTTGTTGTAGAATACGTAAATCTGAATGTTTTTAAGCCAGTGTCATTTTCATGTACTACAATTAGTGCAACTGATTATTCGCTCTATTGCTATGGGTTACAGACTAAAATTGAATGAATGCACACTTGGCGAAACGCGATGGCGGTACGTTAGGTGGTACTCTCTCTGAATCCAACGGTTTCCCGCTGTCTTCTTCAGGTCGACAGTCCCCCTCGGAGGGCGGCTAATACCTCGTTTTTAATCGGACAATAAATACTTAACAAAATACATTTACTCACTACCATATTCAGTTTGTTGAAGTGTGAGATCAATACAGCTCAATTGAAACCCCATCCGGATAATCCGGCGGGCCGGGCAAGTTTTAATGAACCGGGTATTGAAGGGCTAACAGCTAACCGGTTGTGATCGAAACTAAAATAAATTCTGTAACTGAAGTGACGTTATTGATAATGCTAACAGTCACTATAGACTAACTAGTGACCCATGGAGCGTCCATAGCTCAATGGCTCGTGTCGGTTCTATGTGATTGACAGAGTTAAGCAACGACGGGTCTGGTCGGTTTGTGGATGGGTGGGTTTTCAATGGTGGAAACAGTCGTTAAGACTTGTAGAAGACGTTCGGGTGGCTTGAGAACATTCGACACTGGGTTGGCCACTAACCCCTCCACCAATCCTCATTGGAGCATCGTGCTGAAGTATGCTCTAGTTTTGTAAATGTTGTGAGCCTATTCCCATACACCTCCGAAAAATCCAAACTCCTCAATTTAGAGAAACCAAATTAATACTTTGGTCGACCAGGGTATCGAACCCGGGACCGCTAGTTTAACACGTACTTAGGACCTCATGCTTGCGACCATCAGACCAAGCAAACAGATTTGTTTAAAAATTTACTATCGAATTTTTTACGATAGTTACTGCGATACATGGAAACGCTCAAGAAAACTTATACTGTTTTTTGGTCGCCTACTTATTTTCCTGGAATCACCTGTTCCTCGCTCCCAGGACAGACAGGAATACATACTACAAGAATATCCTGACACATAATTTAATTTCCGCTCCATTACCAGCTATAGGTTCCCAGAAAATCACCTGTATCCGGGAACTACTCGTAGCGCAGACCGCATGTCAAAGGGGAACATAACTTACTTACATGAGATCGCATGCCCGAACCAAACTCAAGAACATGCACCGGTAGATATATTTCCTATATATATGTATGTTTATACGTCTTGCTCGGTTTAATAAATGCTTGGCTTAAATTTAACGCTACTGGAATACATATGAGACCTTCAATCCTTCAAAGTAGGGATGAAAAGACCTCAAATGGAGACCACGACTCGATAACACAGACCTTCGACAAGGTGGACTGACCTGAAGAAGACGGTGGAAAACCGCTGGATTCAGAAGGCACAGGACCGGTCGGAGTGGTGTCGTTTAGGAGAGGCCTATGTGCAGCAGTGGACCTCAAAATGCTGGTGGATGGATGGAATAAAAATCTGCCCCGGTTATCGAACTTACATACCTGTAGCTCGAGACCAGAATAGTGCTACGGTAGCCCCTAACTGTCAGGAACGTGTAGAGCCGGTTGGCCACAGCGTAAGACCGGCGCTTTTTATTAGAGATCTTGGAGCCCTCCTTAAGAGCCAAGGTAACTTAACTTAACTGATTGGGTTTTTGTGGGTGAAAGCCCCACGTAACCTAATCTTTCAAAGGATTCCCACGTTAAAAGTTACGGTCGTTTAAAGTTCGCTACGACCCATAGACGTCCCACTGCTGGGCATGGGTCTCCCCCACAGACAAGGCTGCGGGAGGTCTAGCGCATACTCCACCACGCAGCTCCAATGCGGATTGGTGGAGGGGTTAGTGGCCAACCCAGTGTCGAATGTTCTCAAGCCACCTGAAAGTCTTTGACAAGGCTTAACGATTGTATTCACCATTGAAAACAACCGGGACCGACGGCTTTACGTGCCCTCCGAAGCACAGTAGCGTCCATGAAATTTTGCCACTAGTGGTCACCCATCCACAAACCGACCGCGCCCGACGTTGCTTATTTCTTTCGATCACATTGAATCGACGCGAGCCATTGGGCTATGGACGCTACAAGAGAGGACATACCGAAATCTAGAGTGGACATACCGAAATCTATAGACATTACAGTAGGTAAGGGAAGAAAGGGTTGTGATGATGATGATACCAATGTTTCATATTGGTTACTAAACCAGCGGTAACACTGAATATAAAACTAGTTTAGTCCGTACACAGTTTGTCAGTAAGTTTTAATGAGCATTTAATAGTGGTTCGACTCCGTTTACTCGACAGAATTAATATGCTTGATAATAAATTCTGCAGTTTAGTAACTTGAATACGAAACATGATCCATATCAGCTTACCCACCTTTACCGCAACCGTAGCTATGTCTCACTGTTGGGCTCGGGTCCTCTGGAATGGTAAGGGTTAGTCCATGTTCTACCACCTAGTGGTTGGCAGACTTCACATGCCTTTGAGAAATCTCAGAGGGTTCCACACGATGTTTTGCTTCACTGTGACAGCAGGTCGCTTTTATTTATTTATTTTATTTATTTAATGCTTTATTGTTACACCAAAAAAGATGTTACAATGGGCGGACTTAATGCCTATTGGCATTTTCTGCCAGTCAACCCAGGGTGATGGTGAGATAGTGATTTTATTATTATGTATTATCTTGAGTCTTTTCTAAAATTGTGGTAATACTGTAGGAACTTGTCCCTGTTACCCCATAAATGATGTCCACCCCAGTAACACCATGCCATCCCAAACAGGGCACCACCAAGATGAGCTGCATGATCGAAGAACTTCCAACCCAAAACAACTCCTGCAAGGTCTACACTCATTATGACCTTTATAGCTGTTCCAGCTGCAAATGTATACATAGGTAGGAAGATGATGCTCAGTCGCGTATCAGGGTACTGCACACATACGTATGATAGCACCGACATAATTGCTCCAGGCTGATTCAGCATGACTTTGTAGAGAAAGCTAGCAAAGCTGCTAATCACACCAGCACTCATGTACATTGCCACAAACTGTTCCTTGCCAAGAAAAGCTACAGCAGCTGGCATAAAGCTATACAAGACATACATGTTGGCAGCTAAGTGTAGCGCAGAATGATGGCTGAAGGTTGACAGTACCATTGGTAGACATATAGCTTTTCCTGATGGATTGGAACAAAAATACTTCACCATAGTAGGCTGGAAGGCTCTTACTCTCCATGCACCAAAGACTAAAACATTAGCTGCGAGAATAGGGTAGAATACTTTTTCACTTGATCTTAGTGAATTCCACCATTTTTGAATTGAACCTGGTTCTGTTTTAAATTGTGCTGATATTTTTTTTTGCTGAGCACTGATCCAACTCCCGGGTCGTTTCAACAATGAGCTAGCATGAGAGCGGAGACTTTCATATTCCCATATAAAACAACCAACCAGGCTAGCAGTTGACACTATCAGTTTTAATTTTATTTTTTAATTAATATTAATTAATTATTACAGTTTTAATTTTTTAAATCGCAATTCATTGATTGAAGTCATTGATGCGTGACACTTAGATTTGAACCCACATTCCCTCGAGTGAGAACCAAAACTAGAACACAATATTATTGTGCGTTAGTTACTCATTGGTTAATGTATTGTTGATGTACTCTGGTAGATGAAGTGCGGCACTTTCCTTTGTTAAGTTTTAGGTTATTTTTAGATTGTGTTCCATTTTTATATTATCTTGGACTGTTTAAATTTTATAATTATCTTTTTATAGCTATGTAAGCGTAATATTTAGCCGATGACAACGTCTGCTGACAGGCGTTGCTCACCATCATAGACCAGACGCTACCTGCCAAATATCCGTAGAGATTAGAATGTATTGTATTTTGTTTTAGAAATCGTTATTTAGCTCGTACAAAGACAGACATACTCACGAATCGTATCCATACTAATATTATAAATGTGAAAGTGTGTTTGTTTGTTTGTCCGGCTTTCACGTCGCAACGAATCTATTATATGATATGGTTTTTGTGTGTGGAGATAGTGAGGAGGGTGGAGAGTGACGTAGGCTACTTTTTTACCGCTGTAAAACATCCCCATGGGAAGATATCGATGTTTTGTTATTTGCTAGATATTTAGTTCCGGATGTTGTTAATAGATGGCGTTAGTAAAATTCATTTTCAAGTTCTTATCTATGTATGATAAACAACTCATTGTTAATTCCCTTTGACCACGCGGGCGGAGCCGCGGGTAAAAGCTAGTATACTATATATCGGGTTTATTTTCGGACTTGTTACAAATTTTGAAAGCCTGGGAGCAAAGTAATAAGATATTTGGTGAAAGTGAAGTTCGTAATGAGGGTCCGCGGACGATCCGCTTCGATCGGTTCTTGACCTTCCGAACTTAGGTTTTAGCATCATATAAGCTACTAGTGGGCGCCCGCAGCTTCGCTCGCGTGGAATTAGACATTCACTAACTCCAAAAACGGCAAAGTTTCATACTAACTTTGCACCCCCGTTTTACCCTCTTAGGGGGTGAATTTTCAAAAATCCTTTCTTAGTGCTCCCCTGCGTTAGCCTAAGAAAGGATTTTGGAGTTAGTGAATGTCCAATTCCACTCGAGCGAAGCTGCGGGCGTCCACTAGTTCTTAATAATAATTCGATGTTAATAATTTTTTTTGATTTTGTTTTAAGAGACAGTCTTTTTTTCGATTGTAAACGATAAGGTTGATATAGAAGGAGTAGGTATGTATGTAGTATGTAGTCTCTGAGCCACGATCGATGACTCCCCGCTGGGGCGGCCGATTGTTCGACAAATTAAGACAAATCGGCGGCGGTCGGCGTCTCAATCCCCGGGATATTGCAGGCCGCGAGCTATTCCCGGTCGGCTTAGTTTTTAACTAGTTTTATGTGGGACAATCTCGCGAATGTTTCTTTTATGTTTTTTTTTTTTTTTTGTCTAATGTAATAATATAAATCCTAATATAAATGTGCAAGTAACTCTGTCTGTCTAGTAGCGTCCATAGCCCAATGGCTCGCTTCGATTCAATGTGATCGAAAAAGTTAAGCAACGACGGGCGCGGTCGGTCGGTTTGTGGATAGGTGACCGCTAGTGGCAAAATTTCATGGACGCTACCGTGCTTCGGAGGGCACGTAAAGCCGTCCCGGTTGTTTTCAATGCTAGAAACAGTCGCTAAGCCTTGTCGAAGACCTTCGGGTGGCTTGAGAACATTCGACACTGGGTTGGCCACTAACACCTCCACCAATCCGCGTTGGAGCAGAGTGGTGGAGTATGCTCTAGACCTCCCGCAGAAGTGTCTGTGGGGGAGACCCGTGCAGCAGTGGGACGTCTATGGGTCGCAGCGATGTGTATTTTCAATCGTTACATTTGTAAGCCGGAGCGACAAGTCGCAAACAATCAGTAGGTACCCTGTATATAAGGTGGCTGAGCCCGTTATAATTAGTCACTCCTAGTTAATCCTAGGGGCTGACGGGCCTAAGCCAGGCCCTGTTTGAGACAAATAATACTTAATCCTGCTGACGATTTATCATATACGAAGGGATTTTGCCGAATGTTGCGAGTTCCCTGGACTTCGTTTCGCACTAATACATCAATATTACATGAGATAGGAGTGAAACAGCGTACCGTCTATCTTCCATAGTACCTACAAGCTCGAATCTTGTCATTTTTCGGCCATGTCTCGCGCGGCGTGGAGAGCTGTCTGTAGACAAACTTGTAGTGCAGGGCAGAGTGGAGGGAACACGACCGCGTGGTAGGTCACCCATGCGCTGGACCGACCAAATAAAGGCTGCTGTAGATGCTCCCGTCCACGCATGCGCGAGGAAAGCAGCCATCAGGGAGGAGTGGCGGCGTGTTGTGAAGCGTGCCACTACACATGATGACCACGACCGTTCTGCCAAGAACGTATCGATTTAGAAGAAGAATGAAGGGATTTAGTGCTACAGTCACAATCCAAGTCGTCCTTTGACGGGCCCGTTGGCGCAATCGGTAGTGACCCTGCCTGTTACGCCAGGGGTCCTGGGTTCTAATCCCACTCAGGACAAACATTTGTGTGACGAACACTTGTGTTTGGACGCTGTTGGAACGGTACCGAACCAACAGCGCTTATTTTCAGTTTAGTTTTAAGGTCTACCAGTCTTCATTTAACATGAGGTCATTTTGTGAACCGGTCAAGGAGCCGGAAAACCTATTAAACAGCAATGCGAGTCGGTAATAGCGCGCTGCATGGCGGCGGGACAGCTGACTGGGAGCGGAAATTCCCAGACGTATTTCTTTGTGGGGCTTCTGAACGCGTAGCCGGCTTCGGGTGGCGACTTATTGACAAGCGAAAGCGGTTCATTCATCGATGTTTATAGAAATACTAGCTGACCCCGCAAACGTTGTTCTGCCATATGAAATGTCAAAGTGACGCGAGAATTCATGTAAATGATAATTTATACAAAAATACTAAAATAATGTTTAAAAAACATTTTCCAGTGGACCAAATTGTGAATCCAAACCATTCTCGCTCATTTGCTATCTTATATCCATAAAAAAAAAAAACTGCAGCCTCAAATTGCTGTATCAATCCGTTTTTCATGTTTTAAAAATTATAAATTAAAGTTTAATTATTTTTTATTAAAATATCCTTATTCAAAATTAAGATAAAATGTGTTGTTGTGGTGGCTGTCGGTCACACATACCAACGCGCCCAACGTTGCTTAACTTGACGACACGTAATATCGTCGCGACCCAGCTACGAGCGTTTCAACAGCGAATTTATTAATAACTCGCTACCGCCTATGCCAATGACCTAACCCTGCGGGTGGCTACTTGATTCCTATACTGCTCTTCGTAGGAAATCGACTTCGTTACCCACTTCGTATTTTTATAATAAACGCAAACATCCCATATATTTGCGTAGAGGAAATGGAGCAAAGGGTAGATGCGTTGTTATCATCGGGGCGGATATCTGAGACTTACATTGTACCATGGCAAGTCTCAAGATGAAACCCACAGGCATCCCACTGTTGGGCACAGATCTCTCCCACAGCTAAGGGAAGTCTCGAGCTTACTCCATCATGCTGCTCAATTGTTATTGGACAACCCAGTGTCGAATGTTCTCAAGCCATCCGAAAGTGTCTATGGATGATTTAAATTGAAAACGACTTTAATATAATACTAGTGGACGCCCGCAGCTTCGCTCGACATAACAATAGTTTCGTTTACACCTAGTAATATTATATAGCCTATGTCACTCAGAGAAGATGCAGCTTTCTAATGGTGAAAGAATTTTTGAAATCGGTCCAGTAGTTTTTGTGAGAACATTACAAGCAAATGTTTCCTCTTTATAATGATACTAGTGGACGCCCGCAACTTTGCTCGCGGAAAATTAGACCCGATAACGACGTCTGCCCGCATTCGGGTTGCCCACTTGACTTCAAAAACGGCAAAGTTTCATAATAACTTTGCACCCCCGTTTTACCCCCTTAGGGGTTGAATTTTCAAAAATCCTTTCTTAGTCCTCCCCTACCTTATAAAAGGAACCCCTGTGCAAAATTTCAAGTTTCTAAGCCTTATAGTTTAGGCCCTGCGTTGATATGTCAGTCAGTCAGTCAATCAGCTTCTCCTTATATAGATATTTAAAACAAAATTGTACCGAGACAAGATCTGTTAACGAAAGACAACATTACGAGTGGCAATCCATGAATTTCAAATCACCAATTAAGTGTCGAAGGTTTCAAAGGGAATCACTTAGCAATCATGAGCTCTGTAAGTACTCTGAGTAAAATGCATCACTCATTCCAAAGCACTTTACTTTCACAAGACAAAGTATACCTATAGCTGAAACAAGAAACAGTACAAAGTTGAAATAATAATAATAAATAAATATCTTGGACATTCGTGAGAATTCAAAAATTCTTTCACCATTAGAAAGCTGCATCTTCACTGAGTTACACAGGCCATATAATATTACTAGGTGTAAACGAAACTATTGTTATGTCTAATTCCACGCGAGCGAAACTGCTGGGCGTCCACTAGTACCAAATAAATAATAATAATAAATATATTGGACATTCTCACACACGGCCATCTGACCCCAAAGTAGGCGCGAGCCTGTGTTATGGGTGTCAGAGACTGATATACATACATAGATATTTTTAAATACATACTTTAATAGATACAAACTCACCAACTTCACATTAACAAGTAGTTGTACAACTGAATCAGCCTTATGACTTCCCCAGAGGTATTTTAATTTGTCAAATTGCACATTATCTCCATAGAAAAATCAAAGTTCCACATGAATTTGAACCCGCGCCCTCTCGAGTCACCGCCACAAGTTAACAGCGCTGTTAAAATATGCAATTGCTTTTAAATGGAGGAAGCCAAGTATGGAACGGAACTCTTCACAATCAACCGACTGAGAACAGGTTAATGAGAAACCTTTGTCCTGTGTTTAAACGCGGCTTGACCGGGAAAGATTGAAGAGCCACTAATACTCCGGACAGATTTCAATTAACTTACTTTTCCTTCTAAAGCAGCCTTTCCAAAAGTGGGCGATAACGCCCGCTTGTGGGCGCTGCAGGCCTAAAGGCGGGGCGTGGGCGGTAAGATACCCAGAAATAAATTAATTAAATTTTTTTTTTTAAAAAAAGCTTTTTAAAACTTTTTTTTATTTTCGTGCATTGTCATTGGAACCAAATATGTGTGCAAAATTTCAGCTCGATAGCTTCAGTGGAAGTGGGTGAAATATTGATTGCAAGATTCCAGGACATACATACATAGATACATACGAGTGAAGTTAATTAAAAGCTTTTAAAAAAATGAGGGCATCCTACTGCGCTCAGATTTCATGTTAACTCTTGCGAGTTATAGTAAAAGTCTCGTTTAGAATTAATGTTTCTAATCCTAATATAGCTCACAATAATTAATAAGTTTGGGGTTCCCTGTTCTATAGAGTCCATAGCGCAAGGGTTCGCGTCGATCGTTTGTGATGTGATTAAGCAACGACGGGCGCGGTCGGTTTATCGGGCGACCAGTAGTGGAATTTCACTGGCGCTTCCGTGCTTGGGAGGGTACGTTAAGCCCCCGGTTGTTTTCAATGGTAAAAGCAATCGTTAAACCTTGTCGAAGACCGTCAGCTGGTGACTTGAGAACATTTGACGCTTCGGGCTCTCACCCCTCAAATCAATACAATCCATACAACCAATTCGTATAGGAGAAGCGCGGTGGAATATGCTCTAAATATTTATTTAAAATGAATGAATGTCCATGGTATTTACCATGGACATTCACACACGGC
The DNA here is from genome assembly GCA_944567765.1 of Carterocephalus palaemon. Lineage (NCBI taxonomy): Eukaryota > Metazoa > Arthropoda > Insecta > Lepidoptera > Hesperiidae > Carterocephalus > Carterocephalus palaemon. Next base: position 1,211,092 of record OX155655.1, on the reverse strand, counting down.
CATCTGACCCCAAATTAGGCGCGAACCTGTATTATGGGTCTCAGAGACTGATATACATACCTACATAGATATTTTACATACATACTTTAATTGATAATAAATTAATAGTTTTAAAAAACTAAAAAAACACGCTTTTATAAAAAATCCAACTAAAAAAGAAGTCATGAGACCTTGAAACCTAATCGTGGTCAAAGCTCATTACAAGACTTTACCACAAGTGCAAACACGACTATGATATGATATTCCATCATGGAATGCAAGTCCTTCCGGCTTCATCATCAGACCTTGAAACCTAATCGTGGTCAAAGTTCATTACAAGACCTTACCACAAGTGCAAACACGACTATGATACGATATTCCATCATGAAGTTCCATTTAATATCTTCCGGCTCCATCATCAGATCAGTTCGACAGTACCATATTATTGTATTGTTATCAGAACTACATACAGCTGCCAATTTTCATTACGCTACGATCCTTGGAAAATGGTCAAATTAGCTATCTTAGATTCCCTTACATTGTGAGTTACATACAAGTGGACCTAATTAAAGCATGTTAATATTAACATCCAGACACAGAACAAACACAAGTGTTCGTCACACGAATATTTGTCCTGAGTGGGATTCGAACCCACGACCCCTGGCGCAACAGGTAGGGTCACTACCGATTGCGCCACAGGTGCAGAGCAGTGGGATGTCTATGGGTTGTAGCGTACCTTTTGTTTAAATATAAAAAGATATCTACTGTATTTTTTTTTAAAAGCTTTTATTTAACTTCACTCGTATGTATGTATGTATGTATGTCCTGGAATCTTGCAATCAATATTTCACCCACTTCCACTGAAGCTATCGAGCTGAAATTTGGCACACATATTTGGTTCCGATGACAATGCATGAAAATAAATAAAAATTAAAAAAAAATTAAAATAAAAACATTTAAAAAAAAAAAATTGTTACTTTAATTACTACAACTACAATATGAATTCTAAATTAATTTATATTCCTCTTTTCTAATTCTATTTCTACTTCTAAATTATTTATGTTGCGTTCATTTAACTTTAATATTTTTGTGTGTAGATTAAATTAAGGTGGATTACCATTATCCATTACATGAGATATGATTCTTAAGGCTAGCTTAGCTTTTCAGCTGAAGAACTTTTAGACAGAAATAAATTAGTACCTCGAGGTCATTCTTGGTCTTAAATAAGTTTGATAAAAATTGTTTTAAGGGTGGTAATAAGCGGTTTACTCCACAAACTAAAAACTAGAATTAGTTACGCGAGAACTGGAAAATATTTTCACATTACGCAATGCATAATTTACAATGTTCACGTTGGAATACAAAGACATTTCTAGAGAAAAATATAAAATATTTACTAGAAAATGCAACTCTGGGATGGTAAAAGCTGTTTATACTCACTAAAGGAGAAGCTGACTGACTGACATATCAACGCAGGGCCTAAACTAAAAGGGTTAGTACTTCAAATTTTGCACAGGGGTTCCTTAGAGCACTTAGAAAGGATTTTTGAAAAATCACCCCTAAGGGGGTAAAACGGGGGTGCAAAGTTAGTATGAAACTTTGCCGTTTTTGAAGTCAAGTGGGCAACCCGAACGCGGGCAGACGTTGTTAATGGGTCTAATTCTACGCGAGCGAAGCTGCTGGCGTCTACTAGTTTTATCTATAGTAAAACGACATAACATTATGTCAACCAGAGATCTGTAGTAACTGAGAGTTCTCCTCTTAGGCATGCAGATTCCTCACGACGATTCCATCACCGTTACAGCAGCTGAAATTTAATTTCTGAAATCGCACATATCTTTGACTTATCGTGCTGTTTGGATTTGAACCCGGACCGCTCAATTGAGAGGCGAATTCGTTAGGCACCGCCGTATTACGTATTACCCACTTAGATCAAATCTATCGTATCTCAGCTGACTATGAGCCAAGTGGCCAAATCGCAAACAAAAGCTTCTAATTTGTCATTTTCCCTCCATTTTAGCTGTCATCTGCATGACTGGTCAGTCTGCAAATGAAATGTTATCTTATCTTCAAAGTAGCTTTTTGTTCTTTAAGGCGCCTAGTGGTGCAAAATGACCTTGAGAATCGGTGCACACATTCTCACAAACGACAACAGCGCCTCTAACGGAAAACCTCAGAACTACCTTACAGAGCATACAATGACATGTCATGAGGTACTGTATTAATCGCCTGTATAACCCGCGCAGATAGAGAATAGATCTGAAAATGGCACTTAAAATACAAGCACAACACACAACACAAGCAAGGGTACTTAAAACACTGGATTGTAAAATTTGCCTTTATTAATTGTGACATTTCAGAATCAGATTATAAAAATAAAGAACAATAGGATGGGAATGGTATCAAAGGTTTTATAAACCGCTTGGTCCAGCAGTGTCCTGGTCATCTGTACCCATTACTGGTTCAATTCCCTCCATGAATTGGTTAAAATCTTCCATGGACTGGTCAATTGTAAAATTTGCCTTTATTAATTGTGACATTTCAGAATCAGATTATAAAAATAAAGAACAATAGGATGGGAATGGTATCAAAGGTTTTATAAACCGCTTGGTCCAGCAGTGTCCTGGTCATCTGTACCCATTACTGGTTCAATTCCCTCCATGAATTGGTTAAAATCTTCCATGGACTGGTCACTTTCACAGTCCTGGTCTTCAGAGTCGTCACTTTCATCTTCGGTGTTGCTGTTCAATTACATCACAAAATGTCAACGTTCGTAACAAAAACTTAACGAAAATAAATAACAATCAAATGTAACGCAAACAAAAACAACAATATCAACGAAAACAACAATTACTCGGAGTGCGTCAAGTAGCTTAGAAAGCGAATCCCGACTGATTATTTGTTTGCAGCTCGTACTTCACTGTGTGAGTATAGACAGCGATAGAGAGTGAGCGAGAACGCATGCGAGAGGACGCCATTTTCAAATCTATTCTCTATCTGCGCGGCTTATACGGGGAAGTGTTTCAGTAGATGGCGTTTATTTTAAGTAATAATTGACCTAACAAAAAATTTATAGGAAGGTACGACAACGTAATGAAATTAGATTTATGCAATTTTTTTAGTTACTTAAAATAATAACAAAAAAAAAGTCATAAAAAAATAAAGAAAAAATTGAAAAAGAAAGGAAGTGTAACTGGAATTTGAACCCGAGTCCCTAGAGCGAGATTCTTACTCACTGCTAATGTCTATAATTTCCCCGTTATTGATATTATCTTTGGATTCTCTTTTCCTGTAATAAATACATATTATGACATATATAAATATTATTAGCTTTTTATTTCATTTGCATAAAATAATAACAAAAAAAAAGTCATAAAAAATAAAGAAAAAATTGAAAAAGATAGGAAGTGTAACTGGGATTTGAACCCGAGTCTCTGGAGCGAGATTCTTACTCGCCGCAAACTCCAATTACGCCATTTACAGCTATACGATTAGGGTTGAAAAACTGTGTACGTATCTATCTTTTTGTACTCTGCAGGATTGCAGAGAACAATGAAAATTAATAAATGTTTGACAAAATTTAAATCTTTACGTCATTCATGTGTGTGACGTTTGCTTTATATGAACACTTTTGATTTATTTCCCATGTTTATTTACAAAATAGGAGTCCGTTTACGCCCTTCTAACTTAAAAAAATACTTATAACGTTAAATTATTTATATAAATTAACCTAATGTAATAACCAATCAATAAAAGTAATGAAATAACGTTGGAATCTTGCAGAAATTTTGCGGCAGAAAGCGCGACACGCCCGTCTAGCAAGAGGCCTCAGCCGCGACTGTCGGTACACGGCGTTTACACACACATGCTCGCGAGTTATGTTCCAAAACACTGCGCAAATGAGAACAAGGGTTTTTTGGAAATTCTACAAAATGGATTTAAAAAGTGGTATAACTGATATATTGTATTTATTGTGATGAAAAATATATGTTAAATTGAAAAAAAAAACACGTATTTTAGAAGGGATTTGATTGTTTAGAAGATTATTTTAGAGGTATCTTCGTGATTTTTTTCTATCGAGTCAACATTAATGTATTATGTTTTGAAGGCCGTAGCAATCTAACATATATCCCCAAGAATACCATATATTTTTTTTATTTGATTCTCTGCAATGGTTCGTGTGATATCTTGTTTATAAAACTCGCGTTTAGCCTCTGTAGTCCTCTTAAGAAAATAAACTATGAATTTGTGAAAATTGTCATTTATAACATGCTTTTATTATTAGCTTGTTTGTCTCTATGTATGTATGTATGTAACGAAATCTTTGAACGTGATTTTCGCCCATTTCAAAACGTCCAATTGATTTGAAACTTTGCATACATATCAAGGACCGATGACAATGCAATTTTTATTTATATTTTTCAATCAAATTATTTTATTTCGGTGTACAATAGTAGGTAAACTCATCAGCTTTTTTAAAATTTTTCATGTTTACATTTATATATGTTTTATAATAAATAAATGTTGGTGTAAATACATTTTCATTGTTGTAGGTGCAAGTTTTCCTATGTGGGATAGTTATATACTAGGTATATAGGAGTAATATGCTAAATATTGAAATTGAAATTGAAAATTAAACTTCAATTTCCACAAGTAACGCCGGCACAATTAACTATGTTAGCTACAAGCTATTCAATTGTATTTCTATCCTAGATTCATTCGAGACCCAGCTCAGTGTCGCGACTGCATGAACACGTCTGGAAATGATTCGTCATGGAAATTGTGTCATAAAATATAACAGATGTATTCGCTGTGTCGCATCCCGACGTCTCCTATTTAGTGTCGACTGTTGCGACATCGTACCGAGTACAGTACGTGCGCTAGGCTACCCTGGACACGGCATTTTCTATGAGCGATGATAAGTATTGTTTGTAAATATAAATCATAGAAATAAGAACCACACGACTAGAAAAAAACATAAAAAATAATTTATGTAATTTGACCACTGCTTCTATTGAGCAGCATAATATACTGACATTATGTAGTAATACATGTAGTACTACTACACATTCTATGACAAGTTTGGGCGGTACCCAAAGCAATTTAAATTAAAAACCACGACAACAGAGGCATCGGTCTCTCGCGATCATTTATGTAGTAATAGTAATAACAATCACCTGTCGAGCTTAGTATTAAAAGATAAAAATTGTCTAAACTTGGTGCAAGGCTTACTAGGCAAGGAACACGAGTTAGAACTTTTTTTAGGAAATTATAATATTGATGTAATTTGCATTACAGAGCATTGGCTGAAAGATTGCCAAATTGTTTTCAATTTTGATAAGCACCAAGTTGCGAGTTCGTTCAGTAGGAAGAGAGCGATACACGGTGGCTCTTTAATCATTTTAAAAAAAGACCTGACATTTAAGGTCCGTAAAGATATTGTGAGCCTTTCCATTGAACGAACTATAGAGATAGCCTGTGTAGAGCTAACGCATTGTATTATAGTTAGTATCTATAGACCACCTAGTGCATGTTATGAAGAATTTGAATTAGTTTTGGAACAATTATTATTAAAAGTATCAGGAAAAAAAGACAAGGACATAATAGTGTGTGGAGATTTTAATATAAATTTATTGGACAATACATCTTTAAGTGTTAAGTTTTTATCTTTATTTAAATGTAATAATCTTATTAACCAGTTCTTAAAACCAACTCGAATAACAGATACCACAGCAACATGTATTGATAACATTTTCACAGATGGGACACCTGTCTACTCGGGTATTATCCATAAACTCAGTTCTGATCACTGTGGTCAGTTGGTTTCTTTTAAGTATAATAAGGATAAACAGGTTAGTAAGAGCAGTGTGGTCGTTCCTGTGACTGAAAAACGAATGGAGAGGTTTAGGAACATAATGAAAGACCGGATTACAATACCATCTAATGAAACTGTAAATGAGCAATATAGTTTATTATGTTTTCATATAAATAACGCCTATAAATCTGTATTTACTGCCAAAAAAATCTCTCCGAAGAATTGTAAATCGTTCAATGATTGGGCGACTACGGGAATCTTTAGAAGTAGGCAAAAGTTATATGACCTTTTACACGAGAAGTCATATAATACAAGTAAAGCCTTTAGCGACTATGTAAGAAATTACTCTAAAATATTTAAGGTAGTTTGTTCCAGGGCTAAGTCAATGCACATAAGAAACAAGATTAGAAATAGCTGTAATAAAATTAAAATGACTTGGAATATTATTAATGCGGAAACTGGAAGAGTCAGAAAACGCGATGGTGTCAGTGAGCTTTTCATTGAAAATTCTTATATTAGAACCGATAAACAGATAGTATCAGCATTTGAAAAGTACTTTGCTGACGTTCCAGTTTTAACCACTAAATCGCTGGGGTCTTCTCCCGACGTCGCTGAATCGTTGCTTAAGAAAAATGTAAATGCATGCAAAGGTAATTTCTCTTTCCGACCCACAGACGCCAATGAAATTATAAAAATATTTAAATCATTAGAAATTAAGAACACCACAGATCTATGGAGTATATCGGTTAAACTTATAAGTACAATTATAGATGTAATAGCACCCCACCTAGCTTTAATATTTAACAACTGTATTATAAGTGGAGAGTTTCCTGACCTAATGAAGCAAAGCAAAGTGATACCTTTGTTCAAGTCCGGAAATAGTACAGATCCAACCAACTACAGGCCGATTTCAATTTTAACGGCTTGTAGTAAGATATTTGAGAACGTAATTCTTCAGCAACTTCTTAGCTACTTTACAAGTAATAAACGCATAACAAACAGTTTGGCTTTACAAAAGGCCGTTCAACAACTGATGCGGGAGTTGAACTATTTACTGATATTATCAATGCTTGGGAGGATTCACTAGATGCACTGGGCATATTCTGTGATTTATCCAAGGCATTTGATTGTGTACAGCATGAAACCTTAATCAGGAAACTCAATCACTATGGCATTAAAAATACCGCACTGAAACTTCTGATTTCTTATCTCAGCGAAAGAACTCAGAAAGTCGAAGTAAACGGTACAAGATCGTCTGGGTCTTTAGTACAGATGGGGGTCCCACAAGGATCGATTCTGGGTCCATTCCTGTTTTTAATATATATTAACGATCTACCATATATGGTAGAGAATAATAACGAGATTTTATTGTTTGCGGATGACACCTCATTAATTTTCAAATTAAATAGCAACAAACTAACTATGACGATGTGAACAATGCTCTCTCTGAAGTGGTGCATTGGTTTAGCGTTAATAACCTACACTTGAATAGTAATAAAACCAATTGCATAAAATTTTCAGCACCTAATGTGAAACAAGTAGATAAGCAACCAGAACTAAATGGTGATAAACTGAACTTAGTTAGCTCGACTGTTTTCCTTGGAATCACCATTGATTCGAAGTTGCAGTGGGGACCCCATATCTGTCGACTGGCGGATAGACTAAGTTCTGCTTACGCGGTTAAAAGGATACGCTGTTTAGCGGATGTCGATACCGCTAGATTGGTCTATTTCAGTTACTTTCACAGTGTAATGTCCTATGGCATTTTACTCTGGGGTAATGCAGCGGATGCTAATATTATTTTTATTTTGCAGAAAAGGGCTATCCGTTGTATATACAAAATGAGAAGTAGAGACTCCCTAAGAGAAAAATTTAAGGAAATAAACATCCTAACCCTTGCATCGCAGTACATCTATGAGAATCTTATGTATATTCGTAAAAATAGGCATCAGTTTGTAAGTCGTAGTGACCTAAATGCCTTACGCAATGTAACACTAAGGAACGGCCACAAATTAGCGTTTCCTAAATGCCGGCTTAGTAAGAAAAGTCGTTCCTTCATAGGAATGTCTATTCTAATATTCAATAAAGTCCCGGCTGCGGTTCAGTCTCTGCCTTTACACAGGTTTAAAAAAACCATCAAACAAACATTATGTCAAAAAGCTTATTATAATATTCAGGAGTATTTGGATGATAAGAAGGCATGGGACTGAATTAAACTCTGACAGGCTATCACTATGCTTTTGTATTAATTATACTAAATATTGTAAGCAGGTGGCTTATGGGGTGATTCTTGGCATACACGATTGGCTGTCTCGTGTCTGTCCTAATCATATCATGGTCATACTGTACATTTTTCTGTAAAAATTAATTTGAATTTTAAAAGAGTACCGAGAGTTTTTTCCTCCGGCTTTTTTCTCTCTCGGCCTACACTAGGGCATAGGATAAGAATATTGTAAGTTCTTCCTTAAGCCGATGACCAGGTAGATAGTCTATCGTGACTTAGAGCTTAGCTTAGTGGTAGGTAATTATTGTAAATTAGCCATAAGGCAGGTTAGGCACCTGTGTAGGATTAGCTATTCATTCAAGGATAAATAGCTCATCCTTTGCTTTATATTAATCAGTTTAGAATAGCATTATATCTCTTTAAGTAGTTTGTAGTTACCTAGACTTTCGTTAAGCGTGTGTAATCACCTCATAGCGAAATAAATTATTTGAATTTGAATTTGAATTTTGAATTAGAAATACCACCGAAATAACAGTTACCTACTGACACAAATTATCTAACGCCTGAAAAGATTTTTATAGCATAGCTACCTAGCTACTTCTACTAGCTACCTTCTTGAATCACATTGATTTTCAAATAAAATAACTCCAAAAAAAAATTATTTTTATTTTTAAAAAAGCTTTTTATAAAACTTTTATTTTTATTTTCGTGCATTGTCATCGAAACCAAATATGTGTGCCAAATTTCAGCTCGATAGCTTCAGTGGAAGTGGGTGAAATATTGATTGCAAGATTCCAGGACATACATACGTACGAGTGAAGTTAAATAAAAGCTATTAAAAACGCATCAAAATCGGTTACGATGCCACACAAAGACACACGGATAGACACATGAAAAAGCGGTGTAATAACCCCTCTTGATGCATCAGGGGTTAAAAATAGGTTCGACGATGGAACACATATTACTATGCCTTATCCATAATACCCTCAACATCTTCTTCTTGTCAGTCTCCCGGCAACCAATCCCTGTTATAGTCCCCCCTCAACCAATATATACCCTCAACAGCTATCGCGAGACATTTTTGCTTGTTCATTTCTGTGTTACGCGTAAAATGTGATTTTCACTAACACGAGCTTAGAAGAAACTAGTTTAACTTGGTTACTAGTGGACGCCCGCAGCTTCGCGCGCTTTGTATTAGACATAACAATAGTTTCGTTTCGCTCGCTGCGACCCATAGACTGCTGGGCACGAGGCTCCCCCACAGCGGCTGCGGGAGGTCTAGAGCATACTCCACCACGCTGCTCCAATGCGGATTGGTGGAGGGGTTAGTGGCCAACCCAGTATCGAATGTTCTCAAGCCACCCGAAGGTCTTTAACAAGGCCTTTAACGACTGTTTCCAGCATTGAAAACAACCGGGACCGACGGCTTAACGTGCCCTCCGAAGCACGGTAGCGTCCATGAAATTTTGCCTCTAGCGGTCACCCATCCCCAAACCGACCGCGCCCTTCGTTGCTTAACTATTTCGATCACATTGAATCGACGCGAGCCATTGGGCTATGGACGCTACTTACTACTGATCTACTACTAGGTACTACTGGTCTTGGGTTAGATCTCCGAATCAAACAAAATAATTTGATTTTTCTAACTTCTTCAGAGTCTGGATTTGTGCCCGTTTGCACCCAAATAAATTGTACCCTTTAGGAAAATAAGATCTGTATGTAACATGATTTGATGCATGTATTAATTCCTGTTCCCCGAACATTTTGTAACACACAACTAACGTTATATAATATAAGTTTATCCGCTATCATAAGCGAGACGCTAATGGGCCGTGCTTCCTAAGTAAGCGCTACACAACACAAACCAAGATAATTGCATGTGCACTACTGCAGGCAAATTTAATAGCAACAGTTGCATCCGGAGAAAGATTACACAACTGGAAACTGAGTTTCCTTCGCCCGAAACCCGATAAGAATGTTGGATAGACCTCCACTGGTTTTATAACTAGTTTGAATCAAACCCATTTATTGCCCACTGGGCACGCCTTTTATCACTACTGAGGCGTGGACGCGTGAAAGCTTTTTAGGGTTCCGTACCGAAGGGTAAAATGGGACCCTATTAATAAGGCTGTCCCTCTCTCACCAGGCTGTATTTCATGAACCGTGATAGTTATACAGTTGAAATTTTCACAGATGATGAATTTCTATTACCGCTACAATAAAATAAAAACAAATATTTAATATGTGTGCCAAATTTCAGCTCGATGGCTTTTGTGGAAGTGATACGAATACGAGTGAAGTTATATAAAAGCTTTTAAAAATAGAAGAAATAAAAAATTTAAGGGGAAAAAAAAAATTTATGGGAGACCCATACAACAGACACAATTTTTATTGCCGTTTTAATAGTTAATGGTACGAAACACTTGATGCGCGAGTCCGACTCGCACTTGGTCGGTTTTATTAATAGTAAAATAGCACGAGCATGCACCCAGTATAACTTAGACAAACTTTGAACAGTCGAGACTGGTTCGGCGTTGCTAGTTGCTACAGCTCGCGGCGCGAAAGTCTAGCGCTGAATGAAATCCGGAGGGATCGTTGCGCATGGGATACAGTGCGAGGGACATAATACGGCTAACGAACCAATCAGCGCTTAAGACTGACTCGCTCGCCACGCGCCCGATATACCATATTTCGAATACTGCGCATTCAAGGTCACCGCTAGACTTTGATGCCGGTCACTATACGTTTGAGAACAAAAATAGTCCCTTTTCGCAAAATTTAACCACCTAACAACACATTAAATTGGTACGATATTTCACATTTCCACGAGAGCTAGAGGCTATTATTTAACGCGGATAAAGATGCAGGTAGTGTAGATGTAGGTAGTGTTTGTATGTTTGTGAATAAACATTTCCCACGAGTGCTATAGGCTATTGTTTTACGCGGGTAATGCTTCTATATATAACCGAACTGAAATGTAGATTTTTTTAAATATTATTGCATTGTCATCGGTCCTTGATAAGTGTGCAAAGATTCAGAATTAATCCGACGTATTGAAGTGAGCGAAAATCATGTTTAAAGATTCCGTTTTATATTATTATGTATACATACCTACATCGCTGCGACCCATACACTGCTGGGCACCGGTCTCCCCCACAGACACAGCTGCGGGAGGTCTAGAGCATACTCCACCACGCCGCTCCAATGCGGATTGGTGGAGGGGTTAGTAGCCAACCCAGTCGAATGTTCTCAAGCCACCCGTAGGTCTTCGACAAGGCTTTACGATTGTTTCCACTATTGAAAACAACCGGGACCGACGGTTTCACGTGCCCTCCGAAGCAAGGTAGCGTCCATGAAATTTTGCAACTAGCGGTCACCCATCCACAAACCGACCGCGCCCGTCGTTGCTTAACTCTTTCGATCACATTGAATCGCCGCGAGCCATTGGGCTATGGACGCTACATACCTACATAAATACACACATACCAAGCTAATAAAACCGCGTTAAAAATATATTATTTCTGCAACCGCCGTGGCTCTGGCAGTTTTTTTCGATCATAACTCTGTAACGCTATCCCGTCGCAGCTGCTACCGAATACAGGGTTCCGCATCGCGAACCATTACCGTGGATAGGCAATCAAGCCGCATGTAGCATAAATACTACGAAAAACTAACAGAGAAACCGTTCGGGCCACGCATTGGTGTTCCGTATATTTAAAAACTAGTGGACGCCCGCAGCTTCGCTCGCGTGGAATTTCAACCCTTTACAACCCCTTATTCCAATTAAAAAGTAGCCTATGTCCTTTCTCAGGCTCTAGACTATCTGTGTACAAATTAAATTAAAATCCGTTAAGTAGTTTTGGCGTGAAAGCGCGACAGACAGACAGACAGAGTTACTTTCGCATTTATAATATTAGTATTTTGGCGTGAAAGCGAGACAGACAGACAGACAGAGTTACTTTCGCATTTATAATATTAGTATGGATAATGCAGCACCAAATTTCGAGTGATGTAATGGACTATGTAATCACCTATGGCCGAGCGATATACTAATTACAATTAAGGAAATAGCCACAGTTAGTCCTGGCCTATTTGCCATGCCGTTCTGGTGATTACAATGGTTTGGTTCCGCAGTTTACAAATGTGGAGCCCCGAATGCTACCTTAAATAGAAAAGTTTGATATTTGGGGTTTTGGGGTCTTCCTACGCAGAATGTCACGCTATTGTATTTTTATTTTATTTGGAAAGCATACAGCTACGTATGAAGTTAACTTTTACAAATATAATGCTTTACACCAGTGATGGGCAAACTACGGCCCGCGGGCCATCTCCGGCCCGCGAAAGTATTTAATCCGGCCCGCCGAGGGTCCGTCGACATGGATAAGTATATGGCCCGTTATAATTACGTTTTGACGGTCGGGAAGAAAAAGTAGATTCTACTTAGTAGAATAATAGATGCATAACCTATAGGTGAAGCTAAACTAGCCGCGTAGTTCATGTGTTGCGTAATACGGGCAGGGCCGGATTTAGAGGCGTGGAGGCCTCGAGCAACAAAGGAGGAGGCCCCCTGGCCCCAATTTATTTTCCAAATGAGCTGAACAACTTTTTTCAGTCGAGTTTTTCAATCAATAATTTATTGTGAAACCGAATAGATTATTTTAGTATTTAACAAACATATAAAAATATAGATAAATTATTTCAGTAGCCACACAGCTGGAAACAGCTTTCGAAAATATTATGGAAAAACAAAAACAATTCTATATGTCTCACACGCCTAACAAGGCAGAGCCTTCGAATAAAAGTTAAATTGATTATTATTTTTTAGGGTAAAAGGTATTTTGTAATATTTGTGTTTAATGCTGTAATGTTTTATAAAATTATATTAAAAGCTTTAACACAAAATGCATTTTTTCTATAATTCTGGCCCTCCTCTAGAATTTCTAAACGTATGTGGCCCGCCATTAAAAAAGTTTGCCCACCACTGCTTTACACCATTTAATTGACTTTTTCTACTATTGCATTGTCATCGGTTTGGTAAGTATATTATTTTTTTTTTTTTATGATACAGGATAGCAAACGAGCTTGCAGCACCACCCATCCGCTGCCGCCCATGACAACTGTGACTGACTTTGAACAAGACTCAATTAGGGACTGGGATGGTCAGTCCAATTAGTTGAGAAGGTTAATTAGAACATTAGTTGGTCAGTTCGTTAGTAGGTATGAGGACTGGGGACTGTTAGTGATAGTTAGTCCTGTTAGTTGGTGTTAGTAATAGTCCAGTTAGTACTTGTTAGTAGGAGTCTCGTTCTAAGTCAGTCACAGATGTGTTGCTACCCTTGAGGACTAAGATGGTCGCCTCTAAAGAAGTGTAACCGGAATCCACACCTTTCGAACCGGACCACGATTGCTTTAAAAACAATTATTACACGGCAGAAATGGTACTAGGTACCGTGGCGGGCGGTGGTACTGCCCCGGGCGAACTCTATATGGAACCAATTAGCTTTCAAATAAAACCTATTTGGTTCCCTATAGGCTCTACCATTATATAGGCTCTACCAGTATATATATATATATACCATATATATACTATAGGCTCTACCAGTACCGTATATATACTATACCATACCATATATATACTATAGGCTCTACCAGTATATTATCTATGTTGATAAGTGTGCAAAGTTTCAAATTAATCCAACGTGTTGAAGTGGACGAAAATCTCGTTCAAAGATACACAATATACCGTTACATACATACAAGGAAATACATACATATTATATACCAAGCTAATAAAAGCGGGCTAAAAAGATTCGACTGTTGTAGGTTTGAAAATATACTGCGTAGTTCAGATTCAACTGTACGCTCCTCCTTTTTCTGTACCTACTCTCAATGTGGTTCTTAGTCACGTTTCAGTAGAACCCTAAAAATTCATCATACGTGTTATACGAGTTCCGTAAATTTATAACGATTTTCAGTTCGTTTTTTTTTTAGTTATAACTTAAAACATAGATGCTAGCAAGCCAGCTACAATCTATTAGCGGTTTATCTGGTTTAGGGTAGAAAAAAGTAGATAAAAGAAAAAAAAACATTTATTACGTAACTAGCTTTTACCCGCGGCTCCGCCCGCGTGGTCAAAGGGAATTAACAATGAGTTGTTTATCATACATGACACATTTGTGGTGGATGAATAGTGACAGTTCCACGATTAAAAGACACTAAGATAAGAACTTGCAAATGAATTTTACTAACGCCATCTATTAACAACATCCGGAACTAAATATCTAGCAAATAACAAAACATCGATATCTTCCCATGGGGATGTTTTACCGCGGTAAAAAGTAGCCTACGTCACTCTCCACCCTCCTCACTATCTCCACACACAAAAACCATACCATATAATAGCTTCGTTGCGACGTGAAAACCGGACAAACAAACAAACACACTTTCACATTTATAATATTAGTATGGATTTCGACTCACAAATTACAAGATATACTTCGAATTATCGGAGATATCGTGTTCTCGGAGGCATGTGAAGTCTGCCAACCCGCACTTGGCCAGCGTGTAGATTAAGGCCTAACCGCTCCTTTTCTGAGAGGAGACTGCCCAACAGTGGGACATGGAAAGGGTTATGGTAGGATATACAAGTTTTATTTATGTTGTACAGTAAACCGCACATTACACCGACGCGAACAAATTTTAATCATCCGTACCTACACATCGCGGCGTACGCATTGGCGAATCGGATATCGAAACCGGGGCCAGTAAAAGCAATCATCACACCATTACTCAGCGTTTTGTAAGGACTGTTATTTACAGGAATCGTTTACGGCAAACGCTATTCATATTCATAACTAAATAGTCATTTATGTAAAGTGTAGGCCGGAGGCTTTTGATCGAGTGCAACCCATTAGGGGGTGTTGTGGCTCCTTTTGATTGGAGCTTAAAAGAAGTTGAACGAAATTACCGGCCAAGTGCGAGTCGGACTCGCGTGAAGGGTTCCGTGCCATTTTCTATAAAAACGGCAAAAAATCATGTCTGTTTTATTGGAGCACCCCTTACTTATTATTTTTTTTATTTTTTAGTATTTGTTGTTATAGCGGCAACAGAAATACATCATCTGTGGAAATTTCAACTGTATAACTAGCACGGTTCATGAGATACAGGCCCCCTTCAATTTTTATTTTTTCCATTTTTTAATATTTGTTGTTATAGCGGCAACAGAAATACATTATCTGTGAAAATTTCAACTGTCTAACTATCACGGTTCATGCGATACAGCCTGGTGACAGACGGACAGCGAAGTCTTAGTAATAGGGTCCCGTTTTAGTAAGAAACGGGGTTCTTTCGTTTGGGTGCGAAACCCTAAAACGAGAGAGAATTTCATTGCCTACAAAGCAACCATGTTTTTTTAAATATGCGCGAAAGTATAACTGAGGGATCCCGCAATTCATCTTACTTATTTAATACTAATGGACGCCCGCAGCTTCGCTCGCGTGGAATAAGACATAATATAAGTTTAGTTTACCTAGTTGCCTCCTCCTCAAAGACCACATATTCTTTATTTTTGTTCATCCAACTGTGAACATTTGTTGCAAATATAAAGCAAATCTACTGAAATTTAAGAAATATTCAAACAAACTTCTATCCCATATCCCAAGGGATCCTCATTATTTTCCGGGACGCCTGCAATGTAACCACAAAATATAGTATTAAGTTGGTCAAAATACGTCAGCAGGTATATTAAACTATTATGTCTAAACAAGGTTTGTTGTTTAATTTAAATTTAATTAAAATTGTTTGAAAAAAGTTTCGGTTGCTTTTGATTCCATCGCGCACATAGAGACAGAGTTCGATCCCCGATTCGGGCAAAGTATTATTGGGCTTTTTTAATAAAATTTTCAGTAGTAGCTTGGAGTAGTAGCTTGGAATTGTGCTCGGTGTTTGGCAATATGCTAACCATCTACATGGGACCTAAAAACATAACTGAAACTGAATGGTGAAAAGTGGATAAATTTGATACCTCTACTGCCACTCCATGGGGGATATACTAGTACATACAAGCGTGATTGTGTGTTTGTGGTATGTGAGTAACTAGTGGACTCCCGCAGCTTCGCTCGCGTGGAATAAGACATTCACTTACTTCAAAAACGGCAAATTTTCATACTAACTTTGCACCCCCGTTTCACCCCCTTATGGGGTGAATTTTCAAAAATCCTTTCTTTGTGCTCCCCTACGTTATAAAAGGAACCCCTGTGCAAAATTTCAAGTTTCTAACCCTTATAGTTTAGGCCCTGCGTTGATATGTCAGTCAGTCAGTCAGATTCTTCTTTTTTATATATATAGATTTAAAACACTTTATTTTCCGTAATTTCGTGCAGAACCCCATGTGACCCCGATATCCCCAGGTAAAATAGTAGTTCTGGATAAGTACAGCAGAGCTTATGTTATCGTGGACAAGCTTATCTACTGACCTTAAAGACCTGACCCTACCTAAAATCAAAGTTTATTGACATGTACTTAAACGGATATCATGAACACCTTCCACACGGTCCGATTTTTTTACTTCTTAAAAGATTGATGATTGAAATGTCTGTGGTCAGATTTTGCATCCATACGTACGTAACAATAAAAAAGCTAAATTGGTAATCGTTTTTCGAATATATGCCTGTACGGACGTTTAATTTTGTAGGAATATTTTCATTTTATTTTTAATACTACTTGTAAGCATACAACATATAATTAAGACAAGGTTACTTGGTATTAACTACAAATGACGAAATTGGCCAATTAACGTCCACACGAACCGATTTCATCAGATTTGATACTTAAATAATTTCGAAAAAAGGAGGTGGTTCGTTTGGGATTTTTTCTACGTATACGAAGGAGCAGCGTCATCTGTAGGAGAGAGTTGGCCTACAAAATAATTTATAATGATTTTTACTTTTTATAATACTTTTTGGTTTTGAAATTGACTTTTTGATATTTTAATTTCAAACTCAAGTCGAGGGGGTAACCTTGAATTGGGCAATTTGAATATTTTGAATATTTTGCATCCATACAAGACGATTCGAATTCCAATCTAGTCAAATAGCTAGTGAAATCCGACCGTGTGGAAGGTGTATAATGTGTCCATCTTTTCGCAAGCTTATGACCCCGTTAGGAGCGGAAGTGTAGCCGTGTCTGGTGGTAAATGTTAACGGCGTCCGGGTTAAGGGTGATATGCTGTGGAGTCAGCTTTTTAAACATGTCGATTTATAAGGAGTTTATTACCAGATAAATATATATATGTAAAAGGAGAAGCTGACTGACTGACATATCAACGCAGGGCCTAAACTATAAGGGTTGGAAACTTGAAATTTTTCACAGGGCTTCCTTTTATAAGGTAGGGGAGCACTAAAGGATTTTTGAAAATTCACCCCCTAAGGGGATAAAACGGGGGTACAAAGTTAGTATGAAACTGCCGTTTTTGAAGTCAACTGGGCAACCCGAACGCGGGCAGACGTCGTTAATGGGTTTAATTCTACGCGAGCGAAGCTGCGGGCGCCCACTAGTAGTTACCCCCATGTAATATGGCTATTGCAATACACCAGCCACAAATCCAAACTCCAAACAATTTAGAAAAACATAGTACCTAATATTTCGCCCGATTGAAACCTGGACATCTAGATCGCAGCCAGCTCACGACCGCCAACGAGGTAGTAACATAAATTCTTCACTCACGCGTTGTTCTTTGTTCACAACTCTTTGTTTCAGAAATCCTTTGAAACCGTTCTGGATCAATGGAAACTACCAAGTCCGGTCGGAAATGTACTCGTATAATCAACAGTGACGGCTTATAGCGCCCAGATTATAGTCAGTTTTTTAGTCAGGTGAGAAATCACTATTAACACGTGAACGTGATGCTTATGATACGCTTGACGTTGAAATACGATAAATAAAAAATAATGTATGATATGTAAAGAATATTTAAGTCAACATACAGCGGCTATCTTGTCCGCTGTCTCTTCTACCGCTGTCCTTACAGCGTTGGAAGACCAATGACTATTGAACTCGCCTCTCACTTGAAGGGGTTTGGATTCAAATCCACGCGGCATGCACTTATGACTATTCTAAGTTATGTGCAATTTAAAAAATTAAACGTCACCTGCTGCAGCAGTGAAGGAAACATCGTGAGGAAACCTGCATGCCTGCATTCTCCATAACGTTGTCGAGGATGTAAAGTCTGCTAATCCGCACTTGGCCAGCGTGGTGGACTAAGGCCTAACCCCTCCTGTCACTTGCTGAACGGTAAATGAAAAACATCGGGAGAAAACCGGCATGCCTGAGATATCTCCATTATGTTCTCGAAGTGGTTTGCCTGACTTCTCCAGTCTCGAGAGGAGACAGGCGTCCAACAGGAACAGTGAACCATTTTTGAGTTATCATGGTTTTTTAGCTTTTTTGACTCATTGACAAATTTTAAGATTGAAGTTTGGCAGACTTGACATGCATTCGAGAAAATTATAGAGAACTCTCAAGCTCTGAATGTTGCTAACTGTGATAGCAGATACCCTGTAGGCCAATTGCAAACAAAGTTGATTCCCAACAGCGACAGCGGCGACCGCGGCGACCGAATGCAAACTTGTTTTGCCAGCTTTTCCTATAAAACCACTAATTTTGTGACTGTACTGCCGCCTCACACTTCCGCCGAAATATTTTGCCAGGATGCAAATGTGAACAAACATCATTATGGGTAGAGCAGTAATTCAAACTCAAAGTTAAATAATTTATTTCGCTATGAGGTGATTTGTTGTACTTGTCTTAGTTTGTCGAAATAAATTGCTATTCTATTCTATTATATTCTTAACGAAAGCCTAGGTAACTACAAACTACTTAAAGAAAAGAGATATAATGCTATTCTAAATTGATTTATATAAAGTACTAGCTGACCCCGCAAACATTGTTCTGCCATATGAAATGTCAAAGTGACGCGACGCTTCACGTCAATGAACGACTGTTAAAAATTAAAATACTAAAATAGTGTTTAAAAAACATTTTCCAGTAGACCAAATTGTGAATCTAAACCATTCTCGAATCCCCTTGAACACACACACAAAATTTCATCATCATCTATCTAGCCGTTTAGGAGGAGTTCACTGTCATACACACGTAAATAAGAAATATATATATTAAGATGGGCCCGGCCCGCCACTCCCTGACGGGGTGATAATAAAAAACCTAAATACGAAAAGTGTAAGTAACAAAGTCAATATGACTTTGTAACTTATTAAATCTTTGCGATCTTATCACAGACCAAATTTTTTATAAGTATAAGCGTGTAACATTCATGTTACAGTTTTACAATTTGAATACGGAACCCTAATTGTTTTTTACCTTTTATTTCAATTTAATCCAAAAGAACAAAATCAGTCATATAATAATAATAACATGTCCATCCGTACAACATCCGTAGAATGCATTAATATTTATTAAGTAAATTCTTTAACCTATTAAAAGTGATCTGTACGAGAGTGTGTGATAGCCATTATTCGGAAGCGACAAACTTTTAACGAGTGCGGGAGCACCAACGCCGTGGAGCGCACTTACATCACTATAATATGTTCTGTAGCAGCTTTGTGAGGTGGTAGAATCTGTATGCGGTATTCGGGCTAGCTGAGGAACCAGGATGACTTAGGGAGTTCCACACTGGATGAGGGCGGATTGGCAGACTTCAAATGACTTCCATCCATCCATCAGACTTATAGGTCCACAGCTGGGACATAGGTCTCTCCTAAACGACACCACTCCGACCGGTCCTGTGGCTTATAAATCCAGCGGTTTCCCGCGGTCTTCTTCAGGTCAGTCCACCTTGTCAAAGGGCCACCTATACTCCATTCATGTTCAGATTTGCGTAAAAGCATTTCCCAACGAAAAAAAGTCCTTCAAGCCTGACAAACAATAAACGGGAATTATTTGCGAGAAGAAAATTCAAATTTAGTGTCCAACGGGCTTATTTGCTCGTTCACTCGAATCCAAGTTTGCATTTGGTCTGCATCTGGAAGAGTTTGCGCTAGATATCAACTTTGTCGCGCAGATGGTGCTTTAAACATTTTAAAATACTTTAAATGCAGCCATTTTCGTTATTATTGAAATGAAAAAGCTGAGTAACAGGCTGTAACAGGCAGATTGTTAGCAGTTTAGCTTATCATCATCATCATCATCCATCCATCAGCCTTTTAAAGTCCACCGCTAAACATAAATAGGAAATAAAAATAAAATAGCCTTTTTCACTGACCTTTACAAATTACAATCATACTTATAAAAAATCCCTTGAATTACGTTATTTTTAACTTATATTTGCTAATCTATACTAATATTATAAAGTGGAAAGATTTGTTCGATGGGACCTATAGACGTCCCACTGCTGGGCACGGGTCTCCCCCACAGACACTGCTGCGGGAGGTCTAGAGCATACTCCACCACTCTGCTCCAATGCGGATTGGTGGAGGGGTTAGTGGCCTACCCAGTGTCGAATGTTCTCAAGCCACCCGAAGGTCTTCGACAAGGCTTAGCGACTGTTTCCAGCATTGAAAACAACCGGGACCGTCGGCTTTACGTGCCCTCCGAAGCACGGTAGCATCCATGAAATTTTGCCACTAGCGGTCACCCATAAAGAGAGAAAGATTTGTTATTTTCCCCTATATACAGGGTTATTGGTAATTCGGCGTATTCCCGTTAGGAGGTGATAGAGGTGACTATTTGTGATAATTTTAACCCCCATATGCATTATGCAAAAGTGAACCATTATCGAGTTATCAAGCTTTTCAGCTTTTTTCAAAATAGGTCAGAAATGCTACATCAAAAATTTATTTAAAAAAAAGTATCAATTAAAATCTATTTTTTTCTTCTGATTTATAAAAACGATTAAACAATGGTTATTTATCAACATTAGAACTACAATTATCGGTCCAACTTTAAAAATGCGAGACGATTAACGATATTACTTCAATATTTTTTGAGATTTTTGTCCACTAAAATGCCTTAAAAACAAAAAAAAATTATATGAAACTTGCCTTGCAGATTATTTTAAAAACATAACCGTTTTCTTAGCTTTCCAACAAGGCATAACAACCATGAACTTATTTAAAAAAAACTGAGAAAAACCGATCACAAAGGAAGCAGGCGGAAATTTTTATTCGAACAAAACTTATTGTCGTTCTTTAAAATTTCAAAAAAAGTAATTAAAAACAATGCCCAATGTAAATAAAACAAAAAATATAAATATAAAATTAAATTTAGAACCAGTAAAAGTTTAGTAATAATAACAATTAATAATAAGTAACAATTAAGACATTTTGTAATTTAGCCTAATTAAAGTTCTTGCTCGAAGGGTCTTCCCCTATTGCGTACGCAAAGTCTCATTATTTTTCTGAGGTGTAACTTAACTACCGAAGTAGTCAAATTATTCTGCATTATGTGCAATATGAGCAAGAATTTATCTATGAACCAATTTTGCTAGCTTACGAATTTTTTTAACAAATGAAATGCTTTGCCTTGACGTGCCTTTGGCTATAAGGCAAAACATGATATACTAGCAAGACGGATGTCCTGCAAATGTGATTCGGAATAATTTGAGCACTCGGTAGTTAAGTTACACCTCAGAAAAATAATGAGACTTTGCGTACGCAATAGGGGAAGTCCCTTCGAGCAAGAACTTTAATTAGGCTAAATTACAAAATGTCTTAATTGTTACTTATTATTAATTGTTATTATTACTAAACTTTTACTGGTTCTAAATTTAATTTTATATTTATATTTTTTGTTTTATTTACATTGGGCATTGTTTTTAATTACTTTTTTTGAAATTTTAAAGAACGACCATAAGTTTTGTTCGAATAAAAATTTCCGCCTGCTTCCTTTGTGATCGGTTTTTCTCAGTTTTTTTTAAATAAGTTCATAGTTGTTATGCCTTGTTGGAAAGCTAAGAAAACGGTTATGTTTTTAAAATAATCTGCAAGGCAAGTTTGATATAATTTTTTTTTGTTTTTAAGGCATTTTAGTGGACAAAAATCTCAAAAGATATTGAAGTAATATCGTTAATCGTCTCGCATTTTTAAAGTTGGACCGATAATTGTAGTTCTAATGTTGATAAATAACCATTGTTTAATCGTTTTTATAAATCAGAAGAAAAAAATAGATTTTAATTGATACTTTTTTTTAAATAAATTTTTGATGTTGCATTTCTGACCTATTTTGAAAAAAGCTGAAAAGCTTGATAACTCGATAATGGTTCACTTTTGCATAATGCATATGGGGGTTAAAATTATCACAAATAGTCACCTCTATCACCTCCTAACAGGAATACGTCGAATTACCAATAACCCTGTATATTTATAGTTCATGGTGAAAATTACCGGCTTAATCACGTGTGACTCACAAATCATTCTGTAATCTATACTAATAATATTATAAAGAGGAAAGATTTGATTGTTTGTTTGTTTGCATCGAATAGGCTTCAAAACTACTGAACCGATTTGAAAAATTCTTTCACTGTTGGAAAGCTACACTATCCCCGAGTGACATAGGCTAAATTTTAATTTGGAAAAAAATAGAGTTCCGTAAGATATTTGGGTTTTTCGGACACAAGGTGTAAAAAATCAACCAGAAAAGTTACTTATTTTGCGTACGCTGCCTAAACTATAAAAGATAGAACCATAAAATGTTCTAATTAATTGTAGATCTTATAAATATCTATAAAAAAGTCCGCGACACACTATACCTATCTACGAGTATGTCGAGTGAGGCACAACAACCATTTTTTTATCTTGAATTTTTTTTGGACTACATTTACAGTTTATGTAGATAATATTTGGTCTTTGAATGATTAAAATTGGACGTTTGGTTTTGAAGTGTCTATCTGTCTGTCTGTCTGTTTCGCTTTCACGCCAAAACTACTGAACCGATTTAAATGAAATTTGGTACACAGTCTAGAGCCTGACAAAGGACATAGACACTTTTTAATTGGAAAAAAGTGTTGTAATGGGATGAAAAGGGAGATGAAAGGTTGTATGAAAGTATTGTCATTTTCAGAACTAGAAGCATAAAACTTAAATTTTAGGCTGTTGATAAGGTATAATCCTTACTAATCCTATCCTACTAATATTATAAAGAGGAAAGTTTGTAAGTATGTATGTATGGATGGATGTGTGTTACTTTTTCACGTAAAAAGTACTGAATGGATTTTAATGAAACTTTACAATTATATAGCTTATACATCAGAATAACACACAGGCTAAAATTTATAAAGATATTGTGTGAATTGTCTAAAATATGACGATAAGTGTCAAGTAGGTAAGTAGGAAAAAATCTACCATCTGCGAGCTATTCTGGCGTGCGCTGCCAAAACTACTGGACCGATTTCAAAAATTCTTTCACCATTAGAAAGCTGCATCTTCACTGAGTGACATAGGCTATATAATATTACTAGGCGTAATCTATATATGTGAAATAAAGTCGTGTTAAATTTTTATTTTTTTAGTAACCTGACGCAAATAGGGTTTATGTGCGTGTATTATAATTTTGATTTTTATATAAAATACCCGTGCGAAGCCGGGGCGGACCACTAGTAAAATATATCTTTATTTATTTCACCTTGAACGATTTTATTAACCTTTTAATATATATCTACCATGAAAAGGTTAATGGTAACCTTCACCAATAAACACTGCAACACCGTTTATAATGAAATTAAAGCGAAAATGTTTACAAAATTCTTTGTAAACTTACGCCAACTCAGCTGCTGTTCCCCGAATGTTTCCTTCCGAAAAATTAGTGCCGGTATCAACTGCTCGGCACTTGGCAGTTAGTTCTCCCCAACTTGGCAGTTCCATCCCGGCTGGAGCTGGAGAAACTTGCTATGCATTTGTCATTTGTCCCGGGGCAAGATCCGTTGTGAAACAGGGATAAAAGGATAAAGTGGGAAAATCTACTTTTGTTTATTGCGATTACCTCTTATCATAACATCATAACATCACGCATCAGAGGTGTGTTGCACTATTCACCAGCTGTGTAGAAGTTCCATGTATTATTATATTACTTATTTTATTATTATTATAATTTAACACAATGTTATTGAAGTGAAACTTCTTTTGGCGCATGAGGGTAAATTTTTTACGGATGAAGCGGATATGACGCATTATTGTGTCACGGATCTGACGCAATAATGCGTCACGCAGCATGCAGTGAGATAAAGCGAACGTCGCACAGTGCAAGTCAAATCCAAAGCTCCACCACAGACTAAATACGAGTAAAATACAGATACAAAATCCAAAACCAAAGATATACGACAGACTAAATAAGACAAAATACAGATAAAAGATCGCAACGGAATCGACATTTAGAGATACCGTGCGGTGCGAACATAAAACAACCCACTATTCTGACTCCGTATACCTACTCTCTCTATCCACGAAGTACAGTATCTTTGCCCTGCGTCGCTGTCAAAGCAAAACAAAACCGTATGAGTCAAAAATAACAGGTGACATCTGATTGCTATTTTTAATGTGACAGGATATTGTAAGTGTAATTAAATGAAAATTAAATTTAAATTAAAACTTATAAAGACTAACATAACTTAAGTTTTGTAATAAAACAACAAGACTTTCAAATGAAATTTATTCTATTTTTGTGTATATTTGAATATTTAGCCAAAGAAGTTTCACTTCTGACATGTTTTCTTTGTACGCACGCACTTTTTGTTAGTATTTAACATTTTATTATACTCACCTTATTTTAACTCACCTATTTAGTATGTTATGTAAGTTATTTTAGTTGCCTCACATGCCGTCGACAACATTATGATGAAGTCTCAGGCATGTAGGTTTCCTCACGATGTGTCCTTCACCGTTGTAGCAAGTGACATTTAATTTCAAACTTAAAAAGTCATTGGTGCGTGCCGCTTGGGCTTGAACCCGGACCGCTCGAGTGAGAGTCGAGTTCGATAGCCACTGGGCTGTCACCGCTATAATGGAATGGTGGATGGAAAGATGGAATTCGTCTGTGATTTCTAGTTGGTGTCACGGATCTATCATGAGGGATTTACGAGGCAACTATCGTACAAAGTTGATACAAATATCCGACGAAAAGTTCTTCGTACCGAAACTGCGCTTCCCAAACTATTTGAGCAAATAATTGGATTGAAAAAGTTCTACCATCGAAATGGAAGTATCAATGTTAGGCGGCGCTTGTTTGCTGCACTGCCTTGATGTTTACCAAATACAAATACAAATACAAATTCATTTATTGTCACAAAAATACAATACTACAACAAAGGACATAATTGACAAAAACACATTGAAATACCAATTTACACCAAAATAAAAATAAAAATCCATACTAATATTATAAATGGGAAAGTGTGTTTGTTTGTTTGTTTGTCCGGCTTTCACGTCGCAACGAAGCTATTATATGGTATGGTTTTTGTGTGTGGAGATAGTGAGGAGGGTGGAGAGTGACGTAGGCTACTTTTTACCGCGGTAAAACATACCCATGGGAAGATATAGTTGTTTTGTTATTTGCTAGATATTTAGTTCCGGATGTTGTTAATAGATGGCGTTAGTAAAATTCATTTGCAAGTTCTTATCTTAGTATCTTTTAATCGTGGAACTGTCACTATTCATCCACCACAAATGTGTCATGTATGATAAACAACTCATTGTTAATTCCCTTTGACCACGCGGGCGGAGCCGCGGGTAAAAGCTAGTATCCTAATAAAACTGAACTTGTTATTGGGCAAAAGGAGGTGTCTCAGCAATATCTGAATAGGGCATGACCCATACAGTGCTGTTTTTCAGACACACCCTTCTCCCTTAGATGGTAGGTGTAATAAGGTCTCCCTGATACTGTGCGTGCCCACGTGTGCGGTATGTATGTGTGTGTAAGTGTGTGTGTGTGTGTGTGTGTGTGTGTGTGTGTGTGTGTGTGTGTGTGTGTGTGTGTGTGTGTGTGTGTGTGTGTGTGTGTGTTTGTGTTAAAGTTAAAGTTACCAAGTTAAAGTTACTATTGTATTACGGCAGTACCTATATCAGTAGCTTCAACCCATAGACGTCCTACTGTTAGGCACGGGTCTCCCCCACAATAATTTAATACATAAATAAAAGGAGTGGCAAAAGTATCCATCATATAAGATAAAATAAAATAAATAAAATAAAAAGTGAGAGAGTGCGACCTAGCACCATCAATCCGGGGTAAACGAAACCCCCGGGTAAAACGACGCTGTGCCATATAACGTTGTGTGACCTTTAACTGCACACTGCCATATAAAAATGCCAGAGTCTTCCTCATACATCAAAGTTGGCCACCACAAGGGTTTTAGTAGCTAAAAATCCCACATAACAGTCGTATCCACAATACCTGAGTACCTACCTTGAAAATGGTTCCCAAAAAGGCCGTGGCGCTTAAGCCATCAGTTGACCAAGATAGCAGCCTTCACGAAAGAAAAAAACCATTTGCAGTCATTTCACCTCCCAGATTAATCGCGGGAAATGTACCGACTCATCGAATAGAGACATGCACTCTCTTAATAGAGCTCTTACTTTGATGAGGAAACCGCAGCTGCTACCAATTCCGTGCAAAAGACATCCGGATTCGTATCGAAAAACCGGGCAATTGGGCTTTCTGAGTAATGTGGAGAGAAAATGGATTACAGAGGTTTTAGATAGGTACGTGTGGATTCTGTGGTAAACGCTCTTTAAGCTCATGTCTGAGGCATTTTAATTACTTGCTTAAAAAGAAAAAAAAATACGTTTTCACTACTGCGACCCATAGACGTCCCACCGGGCCACACAATCCACAGGCTGACTGCATGCGGATTGGTGGAGGGGTTAGTGGCCAACCCAGTCGACGGTTCTCAAGCCACCCGAAGGTCTTCGACAAGACAAGACTTAACGACTGTTTCTAGCTCTGAAAACAACCGGGACCGACGACTTTACGTGCCCTCCGAAGCACAGTAGCGTCCATGAAATTTTGCCACTATCGGTCACCTATCCACAAACCAACCGCGCCGTTCGTTGCTAACTCTTTCGATCACATTGAATCGACGCGAGCCATTGGGCTATGGACGCTACAGCAGTTCATGTTTCACCACCTTAAATATGTCGTCTATCGTGTAGAATTTCGTGTAGCCCACAACTTTGCGTCAGTCGTAGAACCGAAATCATGCTGGGAAACTATTCGGCCAGCAAACGTTACATAAACGGGCGAAGTAGCGAACGTCCAACTGACAAACAAGTACAATATCAGGCACTTGAGGCCATTTGCGAAACGGTCCGCCCGTGTGTACCGCATACTTGGAAGTATGACCCAGCTAAACACGGTGACTCTTACTCGTATGAGCGTTATTCGCTAGGATCATTACAGGAGTGTATCTGGCGGTGACAGCCCAGTGACTATCGAACTCGCCTCTCACTCACAGCGGCACGTACCAATGACTTTTCTAAGTTATGTGCGATTTAGGGAACTAACGCCCGCAGTCGCTCGCGTGGAATTAGACATAATAAATAATTGATTCTTCTTAACGCGCCACAAATTTGTAATGAATCGGTAAATGTGTTATCCCCTATGTTTATTTTACACCCTTAAGGGTAACATTTTTATAAACTTTGAATCAAACTAGTGGACGCCCGCAGCTTCGCTCGCGTAGAATTAGGCCCATTAACGACGTCTACCCGTCTAACGACTTCAAAAACGGCAAAGTTTCATACTAACTTTGCACCCCCGTTTTACCCCCTTAGGGGGTGAATTTTCAAAAATCCTTTCTTACTGCTCCCCTACGTTATAAAAGGAACCCCTGTGCAAAATTTCAAGTTTCTAGCCCTTATAGTTTAGGCCCTGCGTTGATATGTCAGTCAGTCAGTCAGTCAGTCAGTCAGTCAGTCAGTCAGTCAGTCACCTTTTCCTTTTATATATATAGATTTACAGCTTAAAATATAAATTTTATGCTTCTAGTTCTGAAAATCACAATACTTTCATACAACCTTTCATCCCCCTTTTCAACCCTTTACAACATTTTTTTCCAATTAAAAATGGCCTATGTCCTTTCTCAGGCTCAAGACTATCTGTGTACCAAATTTTATTTAAATCAGTTCAGTAGTTTTGGCGTGAAAGCGAGACAGACAGAGTTACTTTCGCATTTATAATATTAGTATGGATAAATAACCTATGATAAAGCAGTAGGACGGCATACGGGCTTTATTGATTGTCACGATGATCAAGGCCAAGTAGTTACCTTAGTTAACTTTCACTCATTTCCATTAAGCTTTTAAATCACCTACTACGTGTATTTCAAAAACACCTGGTACATTACACTTATAACACAAAGAACCTAGACATTTCTCGCACCATTTCCAGGCCAGACAACCATACCTACGATAAATACATAACACCGAGTCCAGCGACAGATGAATTATCGCATCGCCAAGATATTTACTCTGTGCCGGCTCTATGAATAATCGCCTTGGCTCGTGAGGGATGGAGCGCAAGATGGCGGCCGGAATGGCGCGTAATTGGTGGCGGTGACGTCATACATCCAGTACATCTGTTCGGAACGGAATCTCCCGTGATTTATAGATTTTATTGACCAATACATTCTGATGATGAGTGGCTGAGCAGCATATGGATGGGATAAACAGCTGTTCTCGAGATATTACTGGCATTAACCTCGCAAAAGACAGTTTAACCAAGCTGATCTGGACAGAATAATTTAAGAGTACCTTTATTGCAGTCGGAAGGCACGGGAATCTCACAGCCACAGCTGAGGACTTTTCATAGCATACTCCACTTAATACGATTGGGCTCCACGTTTGTCCTTGTCGATTGTTTAATAGGCGGTAGAGCCTATAGGAAGCCAAAAGGTTTTGTATGAAACCTATTTTGTTAAAATTAAAAGCTTTTATTTAACTTCACTCGTATGTATCTATGTATGTATGTATATCCTGGAATCTTGCAATCAATATTTCCCCACTTCCACTGAAGCTATCGAGCTGAAATTTGGCACACATATTTTGGTTCCGATGACAATGCACGAAAATAAAATTTAAAAAAAAAGTTATGAAAAGCTTTTTTTTAAATATATTTTTAAATTAATTATTTTATTCCTTATAGAGTTCGCCCGGGGCAGTACCATTTCTCTCGTGTAGTCTTGTCTTTAAAGCAATTGTGATCCAATTGGAAAGGTAGAAAGTCTGCTAATCCGCAATTGACCAGCGTAGTGGACGAAGACCTAATCCCTCCTATTCTGAAAAGAGACCCGTACCCAGCAGTGGGACAAAGAAAGGGTTGTGGTAGTGGTAGTGACTCGAGTCATTGATTTAATTGTGATGTTTTCTGTGTCTACCACCCGACTAGGTCTATGGAGGGGCGTTTAAACGTTTATGTATGGTGTTTACTGTCTTTGATATACTTCTCTGGTGTTCTTGAGTTCTGTTATGCTTACATACACGATCTGGTAAAAACACCAAGCGGTGTAACATTGACTAAGCAATTACCGCCGTCTGAGCGGTCGATGCAAATGTCGAGGTGATTGTCTCATCGCGCGCTCTAAGCAGATGATGCCGCGCTAGTTGTATGGTGCAAGTGCTAGCGATAAGCGATTAGCGATTAAATAAAAAATAAAATTGCATGGGCGCTGCCTTGCTTTGGAGTGCACTTTAAGCCGTCGATGCTGGTTGTTTTTTAAATGGCGAGTATTCGATTCTGGGTTGGCCACTAACCCCTGCACCAATCTGCATTAGAGCAGCGTAGTGGAGTATAATCTAGACCTCCCACAGCATTTGCTGTCTGACCCGTGCCCAATAATGGGACGTCTGTGGGTTGAAGCGCATATCTATGTACAGGCACATAAAATAGTTCATTATGAAATAGACTTCTGATATAGCCTAATATATCATAGCTTATATCACATCAATGAATATATCATTGATGAAATTACCGGCTTATTAACGTGTAATTTAAGTCAGAATTAGGCCGACTAGTTTCGGTTACTTATGAGACCATCTTCACTTCACCTCATTCACTCACGAATTCATTCACTCACGAATCATCTATACTAATATTATAAAGAGGAAAGATTTATTTATTTTGATTTTTGATTTCAAACATTCTTTCGCCATTAGAAAGCTGCATCTTCACTGAGTGACATAGGCTATATATTATTACTAGGTGTAAACGAAACTATTGTTATGTCTAATTCCACTAGTTAAGTAATAAAATATGTCATGTATATTTCCGCTAACAGTGTCACCACACTCAAGCTTAGATAATAATCTGAAGCCCGACAGTTGCCAGCAAATTGCATCGTTCCATTTTATGCGCGTCTTCTGAGGGCGCGTTATGGAGGGGGGAGGGCCTCGCATCCGCTCAGAGGTCCCGCAAAATTTTGGGAACCTATCCCTCCCAACCTCTTAATAAAGAGGTGTTAAGACATTATCTCTTTTCGGCTTTGCCTGTGTTGCTTTTGCATGGCATATCAGTTTAATATCATTTTTTTTCATGTCCGACCCGTTTTAAATGAAACTGCCGTTGGGTATGGTAATATTAGTAATTCCAAAAAAAAATTTATAAAAAATTCAGATTCAGATTAAAATGATTGATTTCACTGCGTTGGCATTGCTTACATAAACGTGTAGTGGATAGCGGACACAGAAAAACTTAAAAATGTATAATCCATGACCTGAGTCTGCGAAATAAAAAATAAATAACACATTTACGGATTCATTACAGATTTGTGGGGCTCAGCCACTCCACAAATTTGTAATGAATCCGTAAATATGTTATCCCCTATGTTTATTTTACACCCTTAAAGGTAACATTTTTACAAACTTTGAATGCCATATTTATTTATATCTATTCAACAGCCTAAAATATAAATTTTATGCTTCTAGTTCTGAAAATGACAAAACTTTCATACAACCTTTCATCCCCCTTTTCAACCCTTCACAACACTTTTTTCCAAATAAAAAGTAGCCTATGTCCTTTCTCAGGCTCTAGACTATCTGTGTACCAAATTTCATTTAAATCGGTTTAACAGTTTTGGCGTGAAAGCGAGACAGACAAACAGAGTTACTTTCTCATTTATAATATTAGTATGGATGTATAAGCGTGTAAAAGGCGATGTAACCCTTTTTAACTAATGGCTGTCCTATGTGATGTCCTATCCAATTAAAGAATGAACCAAACTTGAGCAACCACAAAACACATATTCTCTAAGTCCCGGACCACAGGGCAGAGTTCCCGGAACGTACTGCGGACATCTTGGACATACCCTTTGTTTACCGCAGTGATGTATTTCGTTCAATTAAGCTTGCAAGCCATCAGGATATTAGGTGCAAGCGATAACCAAGCTTCCTGGGGCATAATAAGGTTGAATGTTGAAGACGTGGAGAATGAGAGCGTTTGCAGGCAGCGGGATT
The DNA here is from genome assembly GCA_944567765.1 of Carterocephalus palaemon. NCBI lineage: Eukaryota > Metazoa > Arthropoda > Insecta > Lepidoptera > Hesperiidae > Carterocephalus > Carterocephalus palaemon. Next base: position 1,179,627 of record OX155655.1, on the reverse strand, counting down.
CTTGGGAATGTTTGAATACGGAAGGCCCACGAGGTTGTTTCAGTCCTACCCTGTTTCTACCTTCAAATCGGTGTCAAACTATTCTTTAGTACTACATCGAAGACTACCGTGGAGATATAAAAAATATAATACAAGTTACACTTAAGTTTCAAGTTACACTCAAACTACACTCAAGTTACACTAACTGAGCACTCTGTAAGCAACAACAACAAAAAACATTTGGCTTGAGAAAGGGACACTCCGGTGTGTTTGTATACTCGTATACTCGATAGACTGACAGGTTCAGTTCAGTTTCTCCATGCCATGTGCTCCTAGACAGAGTTTTGTACTACTTACCTGAGTTCCATTATACAGTTCTGCTTCAGATTTTAAGAAAATTGCAAACGAGCAAATACTCATCCGCTGCCGCCCATGAGTGCCAACTTCCAAAGTTGGCCACATATGCGTTGCTACCATTGAGGACTAAGATGGTCGCCACAAGAATAGCATTACCATAGAGTAAGATTGTATGTAGTCCGTGGTATTACTGATAACAACAGCTGGAATTAAATTTGCTTACAAATAATTAAAATGTACCTACTTGACTTGACAGATATGGTACTAAGTGCTTTGGATGGCGGGGTATCGCCTATAAAGAAAAAGGTTCTCATAGGCCCGGTCGTGGGTTCGAATCCCACTCAGGACAAACGTTCATGTGTTCTGTCTGAATATTAATTATCTATATAATATAAGTATGTATTTTAAAATATCTATGTATCAGTCTCTGACACCCATAATACAGGTAGGTATGTTTGGGGTCAGATGGCCGTGTGTGAGAATGTCCATGATATTTATTTATATGTTTTATTATTCACAGTAAATCTAGAGAAGCTCACAGAAGCATAATATTTCAGAGAATGGCAACTTCAACATGTATTTATCCCAGAAGCTCCGTCTCTCTATCACAACACAGAACTCATGGAACAGCCTCATACATATTGGTCGACAGAAGCACCCTTGTGCACTTCAAACATTTCATTCAATTAAGTATCTATCTATTGCGGTCCACCAAGGAATCAGACGCAAGCGAAACTCGATCTTATGAGTTTGAGGAAGTGCAATGACAAAATCTACTCCTATTGCGGACCATCGGGAGATACATAAGAGTAATTTTACTTAAAATTCAGTAAATTATCATCGGGAGCACTACCAGGTCTAGGAATATAGGAACTGATTCTAAAAGTTTTAAGAAATACTGCATGACTCAATCAATCTGTTTACTCCCTCTCTCTCTCTCTCCTGTCCCACACTAGTCCATTGATGAACATAGGCATCTCCCAAGGCACGCCACTGAGCCTGATCCTTGGTTCTTCTCATCCATTTGCTCTCCAACGACTACTTGGCTCAATCGGAGACTAACTACTGATTACCTTCTCTCTCTTCAGCCCACACTATTCCACTGCTGAACATAGGCCTCTCCCAAGGCACGCCACTCAGCCCGATCTTCGGCTTTTGGCTTCCAGTATTAGAGCGTCCTATTGGAGTAGCCCTAAACCTCCCGCAGTTCTGAGTCCTTATGCAAACGGTGGGAATATTGGTTGTAGCTTAGCTCAGGCATGCAGGTTTCTTCGATGTTTTTCCTTTACTCTCGAAGACCCCGATGACGAAATCACTATTGCTAACAGCCTACAAGCTGACTCAAACTGACTGACTGACTGAAAGTCATTTCAGATCATTTCAGAGAAGTCATTCATTTTATTTTAAAATACTCAGAATACACAATAATAAACTAATTTAATGTCAGAATGTCATCTTCCATTTCCTTCTAAGTACTGTCGTTCCAAGGATTTCGACAAGTCGACGCGATTTCTCCCAAACCCGATAATTATTCAGACATATCACCATCCCGGTATACAAACCACGCTGGTCTAACTAAGCGCAAATAGTTAATTTCCATCCGCGCTAACAGAATATTAAGCAGCGTGCTCAGCTGGACAACGATACCGTTGGAGGAGGAAATTTTAGCAATTGCGTTTCATAGCACAACTAGATGCAAGGAGGGTGCTTAAACAACAAAATTACAAAGCCGGTTACCATTACAAATTTTTTGTCAAATTCGTACTTAGTTAGGTTAATTAGTTCTTTTTTTAAGGTCCATTTATTTTTAGTTTTATTGTAATTTGGCAAAATGAACAATTTCTATTTCTATTACAATCCATATGCGACACGCAGTCATAGCTGAGAGGTCTAGATTGCAGGTTGGTCGCCCTGCATCAACCGCATTATTAACCCCATTAATTAACCCGTGTTAATGGCCAGTGTTAAAGCGGTGACAGACCAGTGGCTATCGAACTCTCACTCGAGCGGTCCGGGCTCAAACCCCAGCGGCACGCACCAATGACTTTACTTAGTTAAGTGCGAAATGTCACTTGCTATAACGGTTTCTGCAGGCAAAGCTGCGGGCAAAAACTAGTAAACAAATTAAATGATTTCAACACATATTCCAGCCAAATTAAAAATGCATTATTCAAACTAATTCAACCAAAAGCTTATTTGCTACATGGTTTTAATTATGTGTGTTTGTTCAATTGAATTACCATCTTCATTTGCATAATTCAGCGCACTGCCGAGACCGCAGTCTGGCCAATTACCGACCAGCCGGCATTTAACGGGTTAGGTTGATCGAGCGTAGGTTAAGTAAACTGTGACTGTTAACCTGTCTATAATACCTTTCTTTTTGTACAGCGGTGACAGCCCAGTAGCTATCGAACTCGCCACTCTCTACGACCCATAGATACTGCTGCGGGAGGTCTAGAGCATACTCCACCACGCTGCTCCAATGCGGATTGGTGGAACTCGCCACTCACCTGAGTTCAAGCCCAAGCGGCACGCACCAATGACTTTTAAGTTACGTGCGATTTAAGAAATTAAATGTCACTTGCTGTAACGGTGAAGGACACATCTGAGGAAACCTGCATGCCTGAGAGTTCATCATAATGTTCTCGAAGGCATGTGAAGTCTGCCAATCCGCACTTGGCCAGCGTGGTGGACTAAGGCCTAATTTTGAGAGGAGACCCGATGAATACCTTTTTTATGGATAGCAAACTACACACACAACTGTGACTGACTTTGAACAAGACTCAAATAGGTACTGGAATGGTACCTATTTGAGTCTTATACAAACCAACTAACAGGACTAAATATCACTAACAGTCCCTAGTCCTCATACCCACTAACGAACCGACCAACTAATGTTCTAATTAACTCTCTCAGCTAACTGGACTAACCATCCCTGTTTGAGACCTGTTCAAAGTCAGTCACAGTTGTCATGGGTGGCAGCGGATGGGTGGTGCTGCAAGATCGTTTGCTATCTTATACGCTTAAAAAAACACATACCTATGCCTACCACGGGTATGTACCTAAGCATTTCTTTTTTCTTTAATCAAATCAAAATTTATATGAACTATATTGGTTCTCTATAGCTCTGGAATCTCTCTCCCTCAGCATTCTATTTCAGAACGCTGTTAATGAATTCCGTTTAAAATCAATCGCGCGCGTCGTACAATCCATGCGTTGTGAATTTGAAATATGACGTCAAAATACCGCGTAATACGAGCATGTACGTCAGAATGCAGCATTATAACGTACGGTGCGGTGTTAAAGCAGGACGTGGGTCGCATAAGTAGAGCTGGCAAAACCGGTACTGGTCCTAATTTGTTCACACCCAGAGCCAGGCACAGCTGTTAATCCAGTATTTTCGGTATTCAGATCAAAACCAATGACTAATTTGTATACTTAATTTATTTTATTAAAATTATTCTGTTTTAAATTTTATTATGTCGGTACCTTATTTTATCTTTTTGTAAATTATATTGTAATTAAATCCGAGATATCGATACTATCGATCAATTGATTAAAATTTGATCGATATTTAATTATTGATTTCACAGGATTCGTGCAATTTTACGGAATAAAAGGTAGCCTATGTGACTCTCCAGACTGTATTACATCTATGTAAATAATCACATCAATTCATCACTCCGCTGATTAGGAAAAGAAGGACAAAACAACTGCAGAGCACCAATAATAACAGTACCGGGATATTCCGGTTTCCCAGAACCGGTAGTTTCCGGTAAGCCCTCCCACGAGGTTTTGACGCGTCCAACCGAACGCTCCGCGCAACCCGTGCATGCATGGCATGGGGATACATGCATTGCGGCTTCGTCGTGTAATTCACGTCGCCGATTATGCAATGCTAGTGACCAGCGGTTATTTCCTGTACGGCAAATGTTTACTTGTCGGAATACCAACACTTCTGCATACGCTTACAATGTTTGTGTGGAATTGTTTGAGTGCGATAGATGGAAGGTCGACTGCTTTGTTAGTGTAGTAGTCGTATACGCCACTACGGAGCTAGAGGTCCCGTCGCAAAATAATTATTGGGTACTAGTGGGTGCCCGCAGCTTCGCTCGCGTGGAATTAGACATTCACTAACTTCAAAAACGGCAAAGTTTCATAATAACTTTGCACCCCCGTTTTACCCCCTTAGGGGGTGAATTTTAAAAATCCTTTCTTAGCGCTCCCCTACGTTATAAAAGGAACCCCTGTGCAAAATTTCAAGTTTCTAGCCCTTATAGTTTAGGCCCTGCGTTGTTATGTCAGTCAGTCAGTCAGTCAGTCAGACAGTCACCTTCTCCTTTTATATTTATAGATTTCTAACTTCGAATTTCTCTCACTCAGAGCTTCTACTAATTCATCTATGAAATGAAATGAAAAATTAATGAAATAAAATAATTTATTTTGCTGTCGATCACATACGATCGACGCGAGCCTATTGCGCTAGATTGGGCTATGGACGCTACTGAGTACCTACTAGTACTTATTAGCAGAGCTTATCTAGTTGACGCCCGCAGCTTCGCTCGCGTAGAATTAGACCCATTAACGACGTCTACCCGTCTAAAGACTTCAAAAACGGCAAAGTTTCATACTAACTTTGCACCCCCGTTTTACCCCCTTAGGGGATGAATTTTCAGAAATCCTTTCTTAGTGCTCCCTACATTATAAAAGGAACCCCTGTGCAAAACTTCAAGTTTCTAGCCCTTATAGTTTAGGCCCTGCGTTGATATGTCAGTCAGTCAGTCAGTCAGTCAGTCAGTCAGTCAGTCACCTTCTCCTTTTATATATATAGATTTCTAACTTCGAATTTCTCTCACTCAGAGCTTCTACTGATTCATCTATGAAATGAAATGAAAAATTAATGAAATAAAATAATTTATTTTGCTGTCGATCACATACGATCGACGCGAGCCTATTGCGCTAGATTGGGCTATGGACGCTACTGAGTACCTACTAGTACTTATTAGCAGAGCTTATCGGATGCCATTACAGAGAACAACAACAATTACCCGGTAGAGTGTTGCAAATGGAATCGAAAAACAAAGTTGTGCGGCCGGCGGCGCCGCCTTCTGTCCAATTGAGTTTACACCTCTAATTCGTGATCCAATTTACACGTCACGACACGACATCACTCATAACATTGTAATGGCACGCCGAGGTATGCTTCCTTCAAATTAAGTGCACACCTCAAATTATGCCTAGGGCCTATTACTATAAGGGTTATAAACTTGAAATTTTGCACAGGGGTTCCTTTTATAACGTAGGGGAGCACTAAGAAAGGATTTTTCAATATTCACTCCCTAAGGGGGTAAAAACGGGGGTGCAAAGTTAGTATGAATATGAGTATACTTTGCCGTTTTTTAAGGTTATTAATGTCTAATTCCTATTGGCATCCACTAGTCCCTCATAATATTGTAATGGCACGCCGAGATACATCCGTAGTCCAATCGCTCGCGTAGATTTAATGTGATCGAAAGAGTTAAGCAACGACGGGCGCGGTCGGTTTGTGGATGGGTGACCGCTAATGACAAAATTTCATGGACGCTACCGTGCTTCGGAGGGCACGTAAAGCCGTCGGCCCCGGTTGAAAACAGATAATTTATGAATCGCTGCGACCCATAGACTGCGGGAGGTCTAGAGCATACCACCACGCTGCTCCAATGCGGATTGGTGGAGAATTTATGAATGTATGAATATATATGTCACCGGAAGATAACAAGATCCGCAAGTTTATAAATTTCCTAGGAAATTTATAAACCTTCGTAGGATTCTAAACGAGAGATAAATTGTATTATTTTACGCCCACATTTTCGCAAATTTATCAATTTGCGACGTCTCTTGGTAAATTTATAAACTAACGGATATCAATCCGTAAGATTCTAAACGGTTTGACCAATCACAAAAGAGCTTTTAATTTTACGCTTCTTTAAAATAAGGCAAATAACGCACTGCTCTCTGATTGGTCAATGTTGACAGTGGCAATGCTTGTGTTCATAGACTTAGGTACAATCAGACTTGCCAAACTGTAACTTTATCAGTTTCGATTACAAAACAGTAGGTACTTAAATAGTAATGAAAAATTAAATTACTTTTGCTTTGATTGAAGGAATTAAATAAAACAAATTGTATAATAATAATAGGAATTTTATTTCTTGTGAGACAAGTCGGACTCTGTCATAAATGTTGACGGAACCCCGCAAGCGGGGTTCCTTTTTTTGCGTAAATAATCATAGACAAAACCTGAACCTAACCTAACAAAATTTGGAGTTAATTGTGTCGTTTTTTCTTGGCAGGGGGCTTCGCCCCCCGAGCCCCCCTTTTGTTTCCGGGGGGCCTACGGCCCCCCGTTCCCCCCGCTTACTATCTGACAAGATTAGAAATTATTTATTTAAGGAAATTGAAACTTAAAAGTTTATGTAAGTAGTAATTCTTACTATTTTGGTCATCGCCACTATAAAAATTTCGTAGCTCTGTGGTAAATTTCAGTTCGTCAACAAATGTTGCTTATTTATTATTTTACGCGTCAGTTCGGTAAGTTTATCAATATGCGAAAATGTGGGCGTAAAATAATACAATTTATCTCTCGTTTAGAATCCTACGAAGGTTTATAAATTTCCTAAAATTTCCTAGGAAATTTATAAACTTGCGGTTCTTGTTATTTTCCTGTGACATATATAATCCAAATTCAAACAAAAAGTATTTAAAAACTAAGTTTACTATTATACCTTGCTTGAAAAAAAAGTCTATTCAAAATTAAATTAATGCAGTCCTATGTATAAATCAATAGATCTCGGGACGCGCGGTGTCGCTTCAGTCCGTGCCAAGCGCCTACTTGCGTGACTTGCTTTGTATAGCCCTCCCAAGCGTCGTGTCGTGTCGTGTCGCTGTCGTCGAACCTAAACGCCCCTATCTCTAATCGCCGCCCCGTATTTGCAGTTAGATAGCATCATGAATAAATTTATATACTTTTGAGTCATGAAATACCTATTATTCGGTCAATTTAAATTCCAATTCAAACATACGCGATAGCTATATCGACCTGTAAAGTGGAGAGTATCTTCAATTCTTGATGTCTAACTTCTGATAGCATAATATAAAACTTGGACTAGCCAGAACAGAGCTATCTCATCCTCGTAAATAAATTGCCATTTTGTGAAAAAATCCCTTATTAAATGGTACAATTTATTTACGAACTAACCTAATTAGTTAAGTCATATTTAACACGCTTTTAGTACCTAGCTTGGTTATGTGAATAACGAAATCTTTGAACATGACTTTCATCCCTTTAAAACCTCGAATAAAGAAACTGTGTACCTACACTTATCAAAAACCGATGACAATGCAATAATTTAAAAAAAAACACCCTGCTCCAATGCGGATTGATGGAGGAGTTAGTCACCAACCCAGTGACCAATGATCACAAGCAAAAGGTTGACAAAATGCTTGACAATTGCTGTTCTCAGTTTTTACAATTGAAAACAACAGGGAATGACGGTTTAAAGTTAACTCCAAAGCACGTTAGTTGACACGGTTGATCACATACGATCGACGCGAGCCATTGAACTTGGGACGCATCTGCACTTTATTTTGAACAACATTAACTTTAGTAACATTTTTAAGGCAGAATTTGAAATACTGAAAAGGTAAATAACTGTCTTTTGCGATAAATCGAAATCCGCAAAGGCTTTCCTAACTCGTCCGCACCGGCACGACATCCGCATTTTTCTTTTCTCCTCTTTTCTTTCGTCCGCCAGCAATTTAACTTTCATCATTAAAGTTACGTTCCATCGAAATTAACTCGTTTTAATGACTGGAGACAAAGAAACGAGTTACAGGACATTTTTAATTTGTACTAACGACCATTGTATTGTAACGTTCATAGTCCTATAGTCGTTCGATCGTATGATTAGATGTGGCACCAGCCCAGTGTTGAATGTATATACAAAATTACTTTCAAGACAATATTTCAATGGTTGTCCGGAAGAGAATGCTTTTTAGTGATAAGACCGCCATTTGTACTATCACTATAATATTTTATTATTTTTGTATGTACATTATTGTACATGTTGTATGTTGTATCTTTATCCTTTTGGTGTACAATAAAGGAACTTGTCTGTCTGTCTGTCTGTTCTCAAGCTTTCGAGAAGGCTTAGCGAAGGCAGAGCGACCGGGACCGACGGCTTATGGTGCCCTCCGAAGCACGGTAGCGCCCAACAAATTTTGCCAGTAACGGTCACCCATCCACAAACCGACCGCGCCCGTCGTTGCTTAACTCTTTCGATCACATTGAATCGAGCCATTGGGCTATGGACGCTACTGGACTACTAGTACTGCAATATGTAAGGTAGATATATCTATAGCTCACTCAGCCACACTCCTCACAAACGACTGTCCTCCATTAATCATTATTCCAATCATTATTCTTGAAACTTGAAACTAATCGGGATGTAAATTGCCCTCGCTGCATTCAGTAGGATGAGTAAAAAGGAATTGATTTTCTATTAATCAGAATCTGAAATCCGATAAATCATCCGCATTGAGCCGAGTGTAACTGGATGCCGGTGGCTTGAACCGGTTATCGCCGGTTTGCAGTAGGGTTGCCAGTTCTCGCTGAAAAAATATGTTATAAAGAAACTGCCTCGTTTGTCTAGTGGTCCACGCGATTGCTAAGCTAGAGGACCTGGGTTCGATCCCCGGATCGAGCAAAGTATAATGAAATTCCTAGTTGTAGGGTTTAGATTTGTTCACTTCTGCAGTTCAGTAAAATACGGACAAGATGATGTCATGTTAAAAAGATGTAACGGACGGGCTAACTCTCCAATTCCTTTCTGAGCCCTGATTAATATTTATTACAATGTTCAACAACAATGGTGAGTTCTCGAACCGAACTCTTTGCCCTAAAACGCGAGAGGTCAAACACACTCTTATCAGTCCTAACGTTAAGACATATTTGGCCATTGCAGGTTTCATAGGAGTCCTTCAATACGAAAGTAAATATATTGCAAAAAGCGTTGGTCACACATGCGCGACAAAGAAATTATTAAAATTATTATTGTGCGCCCTGCAACCGGACGTTTAAAACCAAGGATTTGCGAGTCATTCTCGCTCACATGCCCGTAATGTTGACGGACACCTCAAGGAGGATCATATTACAATTATCATAGGCTACACCGGTTACGCGATTCTGCATGCTCATTTGCTATCTTTTGTGTATAAAAGATAATTAAGGACTTTTAAAATGTATGTATTATGTATAGCGTTGGCAGCCCTGATTTAAAAGGTCCGGGGCCAAAGGGCTGTAATCGCTGCGAAATGGCGCGCGGCTAGTATTGTTCCGAACCAAATTTATCGCCGCTACCTTTCGTTGGCCAGTCGTTGTTGCGCACCCTTATCTAGTCTCGTAGGTGGTAGAGCCTGTATAGTGAGCAAAGCGCTTGTGGTTGTGCTGCAAGACAATAATAAGGCCTTTCGGCTGGCAGTTGGTGATACGTGGTAGATTGAAAGAGTACCTCGGTGGCTGTAGGTGTAGGTGGTAGGTATGAGTATGCGGAATAATTGTTTTCGTGAGGCATTCGGATAATCAAAAATCGGGTTAACCTATATGAAAATACCGCAGACAACCTACTTATTCGTGAATTACCGGTATCTCCGGTTTTATTGACCTGTGATAAATAATATAAATGATAATCTTAATATACATATATATATTTCTTGTGTACGTGTGTATGACATTGAACTCCTTCTAAACAGCTGGATAGATGTTGAAATTTTTTGTGTGTGTTCAAGGGGATTCGGGAATGGTTTAGATTCACAATCGGGTCCACTAAAAATGTTTTTTAAACACTATTTTAGTATTTTTCTTTTTAACCGTCGCTCATTGACGTGAAGCTTCGCGTCACTTTGACATTTCATATGGCAGAACAATGTTTGCGGGGTCAGCTACTTTATACTATATATAAATTAACATTGGTTGTAGCTTATTTATTATAATAGTACATTTAATGTCGTATAGGCAGTATTATCAATACCATCGTCAGCCATTGTGTGGGCGTACAGCTAGGGTAATCGAGCAAAGAGAAACGGCGTATGCACAATAATCACGTTTTATTACTTCTTGAATAATTTTTACTTTACACAATTATAATCACACCGGGTAAACGAAACGAATAACAGTTCCTAGAGTAGAGGAACCGCTCACTAGGACAGTCAAATGATAAGTGAAGTCCCATCCAGCGCCCCTCCACCGGCTAGGCTCTGTTGTAGCACGAAGTTAGCCGAATATCGACGTCATCGCGACGGTGCTGCCATCTCTCAGAACTCGTGCTGCGTTTCGTTTAACGTCCATACTAATGACCGTCTCCGACACGGCCATCCTGCGCTACACACGACCTCGTGTGTTCATTCTGGAACAAAGATAACATCGCACAGTACACCGTTCGGTCATTCCTGACACTTAGCTTTACTAAATGCTGCTACGACTATGAATTGAAAAAGAAATGAAAGCCATCTTATCATAATAATTTTAGTTTAAATTGACTTAGGTATGTCCTACATCAAATATCGAAACTAAATATTTTGATTAAATTAACGATTTGATCAATTAAAAATGCTTAAGCAACCAAGTACCAATGTTAAGCAATAATTTGTCATCATCATTACAACTTTACAGAATACAAAGCATGAATCTCACTCGTGGCCTGTGGCTTTTCATTAAGCCCCAACTACAAACCTCACGTTTGTCTTATTGCATTCCCCTGAATGCCGAGTCCCACGGACTCTATGGTCTCTACAAGACCCGACCTCCGCCAGAGTCACTCGCGCACCGCGCATCCACGGTCTACTAAAAGCAGATACCGACTTCTAACGGACTACGGCTACGAAATGACTACTGGTACGGTCCGACCAGCCGACTAAGATTCATCACTATTCCTCAACTCAAATTCTTCTACTTGAAGTGGTACTTGGCCCTCAGGCATCCTCGCCTATCATGCGCGTACTTGTAGGTACGTCTAGAATCTAACGCTCTCAATGTGTAACTATCTCCGTTTAACACCTCTACAACTCTGAATCGTCCCTTATATTTCTAAGGGGACGCGCGATTTTACCGACGAGTAATTCAAGCGGACTCGCTCGGGCATTACTTTTCGTTCCTCTGGCGCGCAGCGGTAAGGCCGACTTTGTACAGTTTTATTTTGATCGATTTAGCAAATTCGTCTATACTAATATTATAAAGAGGAAAGATTTGATTGTTTGTTTGTTTGTTTGCATCGAATAGGCTTCAAAACTACTGAACCGATTTGAAAAATTCTTTCACTGTTGGAAAGCTACACTATCCCCGGGTGACATAGGCTAAATTTTATTTTGAAAAAAAATAGGGTTCCGTAAGATATTTGGGTTTTTCGGACACAAGGTGTAAAAAATCAACCAGAAAAGTTACTTATTTTGCGTACGCTGCCTAAACTATAAAAGATAGAACCATAAAATGTTCTAATTAATTGAAGATCTTATAAATATCTATAAAAATGTCCGCGACACACTATACCTATCTATGTCGAGTGAGGCACAACAACCATTTTTTTATCTTGAATTTTTTTTGTACTACATTTACAGTTTATGTAGATAATATTTGGACTTTGAATGATTAAAATTGGAAGTTTGGTTTTGAAGTGTCTGTCTCTCTGTCTGTTTCGCTTTCACGCCAAAACTACTGAACCGATTTAAATGAAATTTGGTACACAGTCTAGAGCCTGACAAAGGACATAGACACTTTTTAATTGGAAAAAAATGTTGTAATGGGTTGAAAAGGGAGATGAAAGGTTGTATGAAAGTATTGTCATTTTCAGAACTAGAAGCATAAAACTTAAATTTTAGGCTGTTGATAAGGTATAATCCTATCCTACTAATATTATAAAGGGGAAAGTTTGTAAGTATGTATGTATGTATGGATGGATGTGTGTTACTTTTTCACGTAAAAAGTACTGAATAGATTTTAATGAAACTTTACAATAATATAGCTTATACATCAGAATAACACACAGGCTAAAATTTATAAAGATATTGTGTGAATTGTCCAAAATATGACGATAAGTGTCAAGTAGGTAAGTAGGAAAAAATCTACCATCTGCGAGCTATTCTGGCGTGCGCTGCCAAAACTACTGGACCGATTTCAAAAATTCTTTCACCATTAGAAAGCTGCATCTTCACTGAGTGTCATAGGCTATTTAATATTACTAGGCATAAACGAAACTATTGTTATAATCTATATATGTAAAATAAAGTCGTGTTAAATTTTTATTTTTTTAGTAACCTGACGCAAATAGGGTTTATGTGTGTGTATTATAATTTTGATTTTTATATAAAATACCCGTGCGAAGCCGGGGCGGACCACTAGTAGTTTATAAGTTTTGAAGCGGGTATTCGGAAAACCAGTAACAAAATATTTTGAAAACTTTTCTAATATACCGACAAGTGATTGTTTACGCTCAGGAGAAATGTCGGTGTATATCTCATCAAAACTTATACCCGACTGGGAACTATTGCAGAGCACAAATTAATAACGTTACTCTTTGTTAGTGTTAATTCTTTCGCGCTTATGTTAAGAACAAAACCGGAAAATAAAATCTCGCGACCTATCATTTATTTACGCAGTGTAAATAATGCAATTTCTTAGCAATACTTTGCAATTACTTAGAAATACTTTCTTTAACTAATGAGCACTCGGCTCCTGAATCAAAGTAAAAATTATAACGACTGACCGTATGTTGTGGTCCTGAAGGGGGCTCGACCAAGCACAGGTCGACTCTACGTTCAGCTCGTGGCACGGTGCTCGGCGAGGCGGCGGCAGCAGGGCTGGCGTTCCCGCAGCGCGAAGCGATGGGGCCTGCCTGTCCACACTGTGACAGCCACGTTGACGCCGTTCCTTTCAAGGCTTTGCTGAGTGCGGCGATTAGTTGGCATCATTCGCCATTGAGAAGTGTCGAGGTTTTTACCACGTATTTTCTCGTTTGCTCGATTCGATCCCACATTCTGATGTCGTATAGGCAGTATTATCAATACCATCGTCAGCCATTGTGTGGGCGTACAGCTAGGGTAATCGAGCAAAGAGAAACGGCGTATGCACAATAATCACGTTTTATTACTTCTTGAATAATTTTTACTTTACACAATTATAATCACACCGGGTAAACGAAACGAATAACAGTTCCTAGAGTAGAGGAACCGCTCACTAGGACAGTCAAATGATAAGTGAAGTCCCATCCAGCGCCCCTCCACCGGCTAGGCTCTGTTGTAGCACGAAGTTAGCCGAATATCGACGTCATCGCGACGGTGCTGCCATCTCTCAGAACTCGTGCTGCGTTTCGTTTAACGTCCATACTAATGACCGTCTCCGACATATATATATTTCTTGTGTACGTGTGTATGACAGTGAACTCCTTCTAAACAGCTGGATAGATGTTGAAATTTTTTGTGTGTGTTCAAGGGGATTCGGGAATGGTTTAGATTCACAATCGGGTCCACTAAAAATGTTTTTTAAACACTATTTTAGTATTTTTATTTTTAACCGTCGCTCATTGACGTGAAGCGTCGCGTCACTTTGACATTTCATATGGCAGAACAATGTTTGCGGGGTCAGCTACTTTATACTATATATAAATTAACATTGGTTGTAGCTTATTTATAATAGTACATTTAAAATTATCGTGCGTTAGTAGGTATGTTATATTTATCTCCTGTAATGTTTTAATTAATTTAACAGGCTAAGGTGTTATCTATGTGAAATCGTGCAAGCTTTTGAATAGGCTTTGCACACGCAACCATGCGGCAATGGTGACCACGGGTTTTTGGCGTTTTGTTCGGAATTAACACTAATATTTCCATCGGAAATTAAATTTGTAATAAATAAAACTACCACACAAACTATACACTGCACTGAAAGTCAGTATTTTAGTTAGGAGCAACTGCAACTGTGCTGAGTGCTGACCTATTTGTTGAGTGGTCATTGCACCTCAAAACTTTTTAAAATTGTGTAATCCCTATAACACTGCTACAACCCATAGACGTCCCAATGTTGGGCACGGAACCCCACAGACACAGCTGCGCGAGGTCTAGATCATACTCCACCACGCTGCTCCAATAAGGATTGGTGGAGTAACACATCATATATAGGTACTTATTGTACTTTTCTGAGATGCATGAACAATTGGTTTTTCCTCTTCAAATATTAACTATTTTTAATAATAATTATATAATTCAGCACCACCCATACGCTACCCTTGACAACTAAAGTTAGACCAAGATCGACTCCGGATTATATGAAATTTTCTCCCATTGAAACCTGCTTGGAGGCTTAACTACGCGAGCCCTACATGAGTACACATAACCTACGAACTACCTACGGTGTCTCCGTGCAAGCCAAGCAAGTTCAGGGTGTAGCAGGAAAATCACTAACAAAAAATATTAGTAAAAGTTGGTTCCCCTAAATCCAATGCAGGTGCAGCAGTGCTCGATATAGGCTATCGCAGTGTTAGATCTCCGCCGCGCTATCAGCGATTACGACGGAAACATACGGCTGGGAATTGTGGACGTTAACGCTGTCGGCTAACTTGAGATGTAATGGGTCCTGTCACGGTCGCCATGTGAGGTTGGCGCTTGAGACTTATTAATAACATCGTCTGCTGTTAGAATTCTGTTTATTATTAATGAATCATCCTTATATATACGACTTACGAGCGTTAATAACGCAATATATCTCAGCCTGGTTGTACTGTTAGATGTAGAAGAAAGAATCAGCATTTATAGGTCGGTTATAGAATGTTGGCATTCGCAGGTGCTAATTCTGGCTACATTGGCTGGCTCGTTGCCCCAATCGGTAGTGACCCTGCCTTCTGCGCCGGGGGTCGTGGGTTTGAATCCCACTCAGGACAAACATTCGTGTGTCGAACACAAATCAAATCAAATCATCTTTATTTGCAATAGGGTGGATCGATTTTTTTATTTTGACAATATTTTTAGGGCGGGGTGCGGAAAAGATGCTCTAGGAGGATACAATTAAAAGTTAATATTACAGTATGCTGATATTTTAAGTGGAAGTACTGCCCCAGGTATGATAAAGTTTTCGAAAATTGACTAAAACTAAGGTTCAGTCTGACATCATTTAAACGATTTTTGTTAATTATTTAACAAGTATTATTTATTTTTTAAAGACTAACAACTTAAACTTTAACTTATAAGTAATAAAAAAAATAATAAACAGCACAAAATTAAAATAAATTAAATTAGTGACCTTCGCGGATTTTAATTATTCGTCGCAGCGCCAGCTCTTTTATAGTTTTTCGTTCGTCAGCCAACATAGCAATCAAAATATTTTCGCAATGCCCAAGAAAACCATTACGTTGAATTATCGGGTCTACTACTTTCTTCAAGTGTTCTGGAAGATAACGAGACAGCACTATTGTCTCGAGCAAGTGTTTTGCCCCGTAAATGCATAACGGTTGCGTTTTTATTTTGAACCACATCGGCGCATAGACTTTAAGTACGAATTCAGTCAATATTTGTAAACCTTCGGATGGGGTACTAGTTGTATAGCAACTAGTACGATCTTAGAATCCGGTTGGCTGTTGTTAGCCATCGTGAATGGCAGATTTTACCTGGATTCCGTTTTGCCAAGTTATCGTTGCAAGTGGCCTTCGCTGATCGCTCGACAAATTTCCAATAAATATAACTGATCTGTGCTGAGATCGTCACGTCTCTTTGATATGTCTGGTAAGTTAAATTCAATAGGAGAAAATTGTACAACAGGAAGTTTTTCACAGTTATTTGCAACACTAATGCCCGTTTTCTGAAAGACTGATCAAAATTCAAATCACTAACAGCTCTGTTAACTTAACAGCGCTGTCAAATCAATTTCGGTTTCTGAAACGTTGATCAGAGAAAAATTTACTAATGTATGATTAATTTGATTTGACATTCGGTTGTCTTTTATCGCGTAACAAGCGTTTCAGAAACTCAAAATTGCGGTTGACATAAGATTCTAGCGCATGATTTGACTGACTTGTCAACTGACTATCCGATCAAATCAAATCTATGAATAAGCTTCTAGCAACCCAAATGATACTAAACAAGAGATTTGACAGCCGATTAGTTAATTTTTCTGTTGATCAGCCTTTCAGAAACCGGGCGTAAATTAGGCTAAATTCTCTCCATATTTACGCGGGAAAAGTGTATGAAATACCTACCTATTTGATATAATTAACTATCTCTAATTAATTAACGTTTTCTTCCTAGACTGAAATATCGCTGCATAAGTTATTATCATTGAAATAAACCTTCTAATTCTAATTTTATTTCATTATCAATATTCTTAGATTTTCAAAACTTTATAGAGTTTGGGGCAGTACTTCTTATTATTATTTTTAAGTAATATTTTAAAGTTATAATAAAAAGGTCTCAGAGCATCTATCCCGCATACCCCAAAAACGAAATTCCAAGAAAAAATTTTTTCCATACAAGAGCGATCCACCCTAATTTGCAAGATAAGGTTATTAGGTAGATACAAAACAAGTTACAATTTGTCCTCTTATCTTCTTAGCCCATAAGGCATGCAAAGTCACACTTGTATATGTTCTGTGTACCACATCCATAAACCGACCGCGCCCGTCGTCACTTAACTTGGTCGATCACATACAATAGATGCAAACCAATGGGCTATGGGCGCTTCATGTATCCATACTTACCTTTCTTCAAATAATGTTGATGGATAGATCAGTATGGACAGATGGATTTCAAAATAAGTATTATGCAGATGAAATAGTTAAGGAAGGCACCTGCATGTAAGGCGTGCACAAGAGCAATTATGATTCCGTATGTTTAAAGTCTCCTTTGACCTAAGTTAGTGCAAGGTTCTTCCGTCCGTTAAGGTAAGCACATACGATACCATCTTTTGTTAAGGCCAAGTTAATATTACACCGGTGAGGTTGGGTCGAAAGCATTTCCAAAATAGGTGCCTTTGATAAAGGCTAATCTCACTGGTTTTGATATTTCTGGCACAGTATAATGACTGGCGTATCTCGTCCACACTGTTCTCGAATCCCTGGTAATTACTAGATTACGAGTGTACCTACCACTATTATTCTGGGATGAGGGAGACCTAGGTCAGTATTGTATTATTTTTAAAAGCTTTTGTTTAACCTCACTCGTATGTATGTATGTATCTATGTATGTATGTAAGTCCTGGAATCTAGCAATCAATATTTCACCCACTTCCACTGAAGCTATCGAGCTGACATTTGGCACATATTTGGTTCCGAGGACAATGCACGAAAATAAAAAAAAAGTTATTAAAATCTGGTTTTAAAAAAAAATTAACGATATAATTTCATTTTATTTAGTAATTGGTTTTGTTTTTAAGGTCCATTTATTTTTATTTTTATTGTAATTGTACGTAATTTGGCAAAACAAACATTTTCTATTTCTATTTCTATTGGGGCATTAATGATTTGAGAAATGTGATTTTTTTTATAATATAGACGGATAAACAGACATACGGGTGGTAAGTGGTCACCGTCGCCTATGGACACGTGCGACACCGGGGGTATCACAGATGCTTTGTCTGCATTGAAGAGAGCTTTTTACAATCTTTTTGAAGCGCTCCATGTCGTAGCTCAGGTAAAACCTCAGTCGGAAGCTCATTGGAAAAGTTATTCCTAATCCTAATCCCTCCCATTCTGAGAGGAGAACCGTGCCCGACAGTGGGACAAAGAAAGGAATCAAGGATGGGGACAGATTTAGTCAAGTCACTTTTGATCTCCAAAGCCTGAGGGTGTATCATACGATATTATATCCCATGACATTACCACGAGCACAGCAATAAGTTGAACGGTCTCAACGGTTCTTGATTTATGTGTTTCCTGTATAATTGAACCGGGAGTGTCGCTGAATCAAACCAGTAGCCGACTTAAGGACATAATGGATTCCCTCGGCTTTGTCGGCCCGACTTATGATAGTAATTAAACTTTGCCTTAGAATATGACAAGGATAGTTCGTGATGACTGAAGGGTATTGGTTTGGAACCATTGTCATCACAACCCGTTCTTTGTCTCACTGTTGGGCGCAGGTCTCCTCTCAGAATGGGAGGGGTTAGGCCTTAGTCCACCACGCTGGTCAAGTGCGGATTGGCAGACTTCACATGCCTTCGAGAACATTATGATGGTTTCCTCACGATGTGTAGTTCACCGTTATAGCAAGTGACATTTAATTTCTTAAATCGCACGTAACTTAGAAGAGTCATTGGTGCGTGACGCTTGGGTTTGAACCCGGACCGCTCGAGTGAGAGGCGAGTTCGATAGCCACTGGGCTGTCACCGCTTGTATTCACCGTTGAAAACAACCGGGACCGACGGCTTAAAGTGTCCATCGAAGCACGGCAGCGCCCATGAAATTTTGCCACTAGCGGTCACCCAACCACAAACCGACCGAAGTTGCATAACTCTGTCGATCATGGAATCGACGCGAGCCATACGCCACAACATTTATTTATTTATTTCACCATACATACTTGTCTGAAATAAAATTAGTTTTAATTAAGTAAATTTTTATTTTAATGAGTAAATTTAAATTTAATATAAGATACGGTATTGAATCGTATGTGAGCTACCACGAAAGTTTTAAGTTACTAAAGTTTTTTTTTAACATAGAGAAGAGAAGCCTGCATATCCAGTTCATTTAATTTTAATTTTAATCAGACTCGCATGCCTTGAGCTTATTCTGAATCGGAAACCGGACACAAAACCGTATAAAGTACGAATCGACCATCAGGCTCGTTCAATTACGTTAGCTGGATAGAAAAAAGGACAATTGGATAGATTTCCAGATGTACAAAGTGCAGTATATATAAGGCGGGGTTCCGTATAGAAAATTAAAAGTAATTATTCCCTGCAGGCTTATAATACATCTAACTCGAAGGGTTCAAATCCAAACGGCACACACCAGTGACTTTTCTAAGATATGTGCTTCTTAGGGTACATTAAGTCGACGATCCCGATTATAATGGACTAGTGGACGTCCGCAGCTTCGCTTGCGTGTAATTAGACATAACAATAGTTTCGTTTACACCTATTTATATTATATAGCCTATGTCACTCAGTGAAGATGCAGATTTCTAATGATGAAAGAATTTTTGAAATCAGTCCAGTAGTTTTTGTGTGAAAACATTACAAAACCCATCTTTCCTCTTTATAATATTAGTATGTAAGTGCTATAGATATAAAATTGTACACTCAGTTAAATATTCAACTGCCTATCTATTAAGGCTTATGAGGTACATCAAATCCGCTGATAAACGGACGGACGGAGCGGAACGATATTATTATACGGACAGCATTTGGGTACGGAACCTTAAAAAAGGTTTTCGCTAAAAAGTATTTCTAGACATAAATAGTTCCACTGGTATCAGATGCTAATACCGCAATCGAGCAGTTGGGCATAAAACCCTGCTTTTTATGGTAATACCACGGACTACTCCTTACTCTATGGTAATACTAGTGGACGCCCGCAGCTTTGCTTGCGTGGAATTAGACATAACAATACTTTCGTTTACACCTAGTATTTAATATTATATAGCCTATGGCACTCAGTGAAGATGCAGCTTTCTAATGATGATAGAATTTTTGAAATCGGTCCAGTATTGTTTGTGTGAAAACATTACTAAACAAATGTTTCCTCTTTATAATATTAGTATAGAAATAGCAAACGAGCATACGGCATACCCATGTGCCACGCGTTACAACTGTGACAGATTTTGACCAAGATTAAAAGTTACGTTCAAATTTGGTCACAGATGCGTTGCTACTCTTGAAGTCTAAGATGGTCCTCTTATGCCCGTTTTCACCAACATCCCCTAAATTTTAAGTAACACTTATCTCAATTTAGATGGCCCTTAAGTGTAAATTCGATTTCACCAACCGTTAAGGGATACCTAAAGACTTATGTGTCACCTAAATTTTAGGGGCCCGAATATTCCTCCCTTAACCAGTCCCTAACTGTGTGACTGATCTACCTATTTGACGTGTTATTTTGTGAAATATTATCAAAATGAACGACGATGAAGATTTAACTGATTTCTTTGAGTATAGCGATGTTGCTGAAACATTGGAACTAATCACTAATCCTCGATTTATGAGTAGACCGCGAATTTATCAAGAGAGGCCAGACTTTTTTTCAAAGTATGATGACAAAGATTTTTGTGCAAAATATAGGTTAAGTAAAGACAGCGTTCTACTATTATTGCAAAAAATTGAAGAATTATTAGAGTTTGCTGATGACAGGTAAGTACCTACTCATTCCTACTTTTATTTTATATATTTTAGGTATATATACATATTTTATACTTCTTTTATACCTTTTTGTCTTCAGGAATAAATCTGTCTCACCCATCATTCAGTTACTGTGTGCTCTAAGATTTTATGCCACCGGAAGTCACTTACAGACAATAGCTGATATAGGAGGGATCAGCATCGCTACATGCAGCCGTATCATAAAAAGGGTTTCGGAAGCTATTGTGACTTTACGTGAAGAATTCATAAAGTTTCCAACCAGCGAGCAAGAACAACGCAATGTGAAGGTTGAATTTTACAAGATTGCTAGTTTCCCCAATGTATTAGGTTGTATAGATTGTACACATATAAGAATCCAATCACCAGGCAAGTACCTACCTCTATATATATAAAAGGAGAAGGTGACTGACTGACTGACTGACTGACTGACTGACTGACTGAATGACTGACTGACTGACATATCAACGCAGGGCCTAAACTATAAGGGTTAGAAACTTGAAATTTTACACAGGGGTTCCTTTTATAACGTAGGGGAGCACTAAGAAAGGATTTTTGAAAATTCACCCCCTAGGGGGGTAAAACGGGGGTGCAAAGTTAGTATGAAACTTTGCCGTTTTTGAAGTTAGTGAATGTCTAATTCCACGCGAGCGAAGCTGCGGGCGTCCACTAGTTATATCATAAAATAAAATATTAAAAATCTATTATTACAGCAATTTTATTGATTTTATGAATAAACTAGAAAATATGTAGTATAGTAACATGCACTTTTTTTTATAGGGGGGCATGATGCTGAACTATTTAGAAATAGAAAAAGTTATATGTCTATTAATATGCAAACAATTAGTTCTCCAAACTTGTTAATAACAGACATAGTCACTCGATGGCCTGGATCAACTCATGACTCTACTATTTATCAAAATAGCAGACGCTATGCAAAATTTGAACAAGGTGATTACAGAGGGTCATATTTATTGGGAGATAGTGGATATCCTTTGAAGGTGAATTAAAATCTTAATTTTTTATTCACATTTATTTACAAAATTTAATTTTTATTTGTATTTGCTGATAATCCACACCAATTCTGTATGTTAACACCACCACCTGGAAGAAAATAAATACTGTTAATTTAATATGATAAATTTTTGAGTTACCAATTATTTTTTTTAGAGCCATTTGCTGACTCCATATTTGAATCCGGCTACAGTGGCCCAAGAACGATATAATATTGCTCATATTAAAACAAGAAATGTTGTAGAAAGGCAATATGGTGTCCTTAAAAGGAGATTTCCTGTCTTGGCTTTAGGTTTAAGGCTCAAATTAGAAAATTCCATAAATGTTATATTAGCCTGTTGTATTTTGCATAACATGTGTATTTTAAGAAATGAGCATCATCCTATAAATGATGGATCAATCCCTAATTTGGAAGAGTTAATTCAAGATGGACAGATTAATGGAGCATCTATAACCATTGAAGATCCTGTTTATGGTTTTCAAAGAAATCTAGTAACTAACTATTTAGAATCACTGATTTTGTAATAAAACCTATAAAAGTTGCGATAAAATTTTTAAACTTAAGTACTTGTAATTTCTGTTAATACAGCTTTCCTAATGGCTATATCCAGGTCTTTAATAATTAAATCCTTCTCAGCAGCTTGAAGCTGCAGCGCGTTTAATTTTTTCTTTCCTTCCAACTCCTCTTGAAGAAGCTTACACTTTAAATCTTCAACATCTTCTTTTTTTTTGTTCATGTCTTTGTAACTGGTACCAATTTTACTCATTGCCTCAGATCTCTCATTTACATGAGATGGGACTGGCCTTCTTCGTGACCATAATGGTGTTTTTTTAATGTTGTCTTCCTGAGATGCATCCTCCTAAAATATAAACCTCAATTTATTCTCTACAAAATTCTTAAAAATCTTAAATTAAAGAAAAAATGTTTCAAAAGTGCAAAACTAAAGATTTATTTTGAAAAGTAAACTTTTGAAAGAAGTAATTAATAATTAAATTTTTCTGGTAAAAAATTACCTTTAGATTTTCAGGAATTAATATATTATCTTGTGTAACAGTCTGGCCATCACCGACACAAATCACTTTTGGCAAACTTTCTTGCGCAGAAACTAATTCTATGGAGTTTGAAGCAGGAGCATCACTGTCACTGACTCCCTCAATGCCAGTACAGCCTCTTCCCATGATGCTGCAGACCTGCTCCATGGTGGGATCAGTTTTGATTATTGAGGGTCCACCACCAGTTTGCACAGCACTTCTGCGAGTGTTGCAGTAATAACTTTTACTTTCGCTTTTGAGCTTCTCCCAACATTTCATTAAAGATTCTTTTGTTCTAAAAGAATAAAAAGAATTAAAAATAGTAACAATTTTATATAGTAGGTACCTACAGTCATTTGATATTTTTACCTGGAAAGTTTTCCGGGAGTATTGAAAATTGGCAATTTTATAGATTTTGACGTGCTCGTACCGAATTTCAACTTTGCCACCTCGTATCATTGCTGCTCGCGCCGCCATATTGGAAAGATGGCGCCCAAAAGCAGTTTTTTTAAACTAACTCCTTTCCGACGCATTTTACAGGAAAAACATATCTATACAAAATAATTGTAGAGAAAATTTCCTTCAATTTATGTCATGACCTTTTTTTTCTAAAATCAATAGTTTCTGCGTACGAGCGCCGTAAAGTGTAGTTAAATACTCATTTCCACACCACCATGAGGTAGAGAAAGCGGCGTTCATGGACGCTACCGTGCTTCGGAGGGCACGTAAAGCAGTCGGTCCCGGATGTTTTCAATGCTGTACTAATAAAATACCAAATGACTGTACTAATAATACATACTTCATATTAAGTATATTATGTGTAATACATACCTGTAAATACACCCAGTAGCATTAAATGATGCTGTTAATTTATTCCAGGCTAATAACTTAGCCTCATTTGTGGTACCATCCGTTCTTTTATTTTATTATGGTATCCTTATGGTCCGATAACAATTTAATGAGTTTATCCTTGTCATCGGACGTAAAATTTTGGCTACGTTTCCTTTTCTCAGCCATCGTATGAAGAATAGACAAATCGAATCGAAAAATTAACAATTTAATAATGATTTAAACTGCAGAAGTGTAATGGAAAAAATAATAGGTAAGTATGTGATATTTAAATTAAAGACATCAGTTGCTAGTTTGACACTGAAGAGCTTCGAAATTTAACCACTTATTAATTTTTTTTGCTTTGGCAGATGGTTTATTGAGTCAAAAATTATTATAAACGGTATGAAAAAAATGTTTAAGTATTCGTACAAGTGTTTTTATTTATTTTATGTATCCTAGAGTAATTAAATTTAAGAAAAAGTCATGAAATATTCAAAAAAACATAATCGGTAAATATACGGCTACGTTAATCCCTAAATTTTAAGTATAACCTAGTAAAGTGTCACTTAGGTTGGTGAAAACGAAAATTAAGTAAGTGTTGTTTTAGGGTATCACCTACACTAAATGGTACTTAGTAAGGGGATGACTTAAGGGTTCCTTAATTTTCATAATAAGTGGTAAAAAAAAATTGTTATTCAACAAATGCGTTTTTAAGCAATAAAAATTTTTTTTAGAGAAACGATTTTTTTTAAAAAAATCATAATTATCATCAAAGATTATGATATCAATCAATATATTACAAAAAAAGAATTTTTTTCAATGTTTAATTAAGCTTTATAATTTTTTCCCTCAGTAAATTGTTAATAACAAAACGAAAATTAACAATTTTTGAATTTTTCCAACGGGAATCTATTCTAAGACCTTTGAAAAATAACTCCACGAAAGGAAAAAAATCTCAGATTAATAGTTTAACAATTATCGCACTTGCAATGTTAATGTTCATACTACAAAAAATTGTTAATTAATTAATGGATAACTTTTTGAAATATCGCGATAAAAATTTTTTGATTACGGATTATTGTTCATTGATCTATCCTACAGGCGCCTGAATTTTTTCAATTTTTAATTTTCATATTTAATAAGTTTAAATAATATTTATTCATTAAAGGTCCGATGGGGCCGTGGCGTACGCAAGCCGGAGTACCCGTTTTCGAGCGTATTTTCAACCCTCTGGGAAAATTATAAACATTAGTCCGACAATTTCGGGAGTAAAAACTTTTTTTAGGAAATTTCTTCCTCTTTTTGAATCTTTTTTCAAATTTAAATTTTCTCAAATAGTTTTTGAGATATTAACGAAATACCAAACCCCCTATTTTTATTTCACTTAATTGTTTATAACTATTGCAATTTTTGCGAGCGGGCTTCGCATTTTCTCAAAAACTATCTACATGCCATTCCGAATCGAATGACACCACAATCATAATTTTCGGAGAAGGCGCAAAAATGTTGACCTAAAAGGCACTTGTTGACTAGACTATCTAGTGTTACCTCATCCAACTTCAAACATCACATTATACTGTGATGTTGTCCTGTTGTCTTAACAACAATTACTAACTGAACTAATACGAACATCAACTAACAGGACAATCCCTCACTAACAGTCTGCCACAGTAATTCACTAACGAGCCGACCCTCTGTTAACTGGACTAATTATCCCTGTTATCTGAGTCTTGTTAAGTCTGAAATTGCTGCTGCAAGCTCCTTTGCTGTCTTACATTCATTGCTAGTGGACGCCCGCAGCTTCGCTCGCGAGGTATTAGACATAATAATAGATTCTTCTTAACGCGTTATTTTTAGCTCCACAAATTTGTAATGAAATAAATTGTTATCCCCTATGTTTATTTTACACCCTTAAAGGGTAACATTTTTACAAACTTTGAATACCATATTTATTTATATCTAATCAACAGCCTAAAATATAAATTTATGCTTCTAGTTCTGAAAATGACAATTCTTTCATACAACATTTCATCCCCCTTTTAAATCCTTTACTTACAACACTTTTTTCCAATTAAAAAGTAGCCTATGTCCTTTCTCAGGCTCTAGACCCTGGATTCCTAACCTGGGGGTAATTACCCCCGCGGGGGTAAAACTTGTATTTCGGAGGGGTGACAATGAGCCTAGCTGACCTATGTACAAAGTATATTTTGGAAAAAAGTAGTTGCTGAATATCCTATCATATCAGACAGAGCTTTAGAAATGTTGGTACCGTTTGCTACTACGTACACTACTTACAGTATATAGTAGCTCCACGTATTGTTTGACTTCAACGTTGGGAGGAGGGGTAAAATCGGTGACCCTAGTAAGATCATAAGGGTAACAGACCTAAAAAGGTTAAGAACCACTGCTCTAGACTATCTGTGTACCAAATTTAATTTAAATCGGTTTAGTAGTTTTGGCGTGTGTTATCTAAGTATTTTATTCTATTATTAAATTAATTAATGTAAGTGGAAAAATAATCCCGCATTAATTAATTAAAAAAATTTATACCGAGCATTTTTGTTGGGTTTAAAATTATAAATAAAATCACCGCGTATATGTGACATACCATCACCCCCGTATTTTCTCGTAGGGGTATGCACAGGTGTGTATACACCGCTGTATCAGAGCATGTTATATTTGAACAAGGACTTGCGTTGCCTGAATGTTTAAATTATAGCCCTTATAAGCTATGGCGCTATATTAAATTCTGGGCTGCCATGCATCATCCTGTAAGCTTTCCAAATATAATGAGGAGCGCTTCGAATCTCTTGTACATCATCAAGAATGTCAACGCTCTAACATGGTTCATACAAAGCCTTCATGTGTAATAAAACAGAAAACTGATGTCAGCTCCGTAGTCCCTAAAACTATACCCAAACACAATGTATTAATGTATAGTGATGAATTAGGTAAAAATATGGGTACAAAATTATATCATCTGACAGGATACCCAATCTGCAACTATTGTATGCCAGGCGCTACTGTAAGAGAAATAATGGATAAGGTACTAAACTGTACATACGACCCTACCACAGTCTTAATATTGCTCTTTGGTAGTAGGGGCAACGTTAAGCAACGCCAGCTGGCATATTATTTAGAAAAATTGCAAGCCCTTAAGGTAAAGCAAATTATCATGTTTACACTACCATATATTAAGGGCGACTACCATGAGAATAGAATAAGACATAAATTAAATTTACTACTTTATAATAATATAGGAAATAACAACGTGACATGTATTAATAATATTGACATTTTATTTAATTTAATTGATATTAATAGTATTTTTAAGAATGACTTTTTTTTGACTAGACATGATAGATTGTATCTATCAAATACTTTTTTTACACAGTTAGCAAAGTTGCTATCTTATTATTTACATTTTGACATAAAAAATAATTTATGTAATATGACCAATGCTTCTATTGAGCAGCATAATATACTGACTTTATGTAGTAATACATGTAGTACTACTACAAATACTATGACAAGTTTGGGCGCTACCCAAAGCAATTTAAATTAAAAAATACGACAACAGAGGCATCGGTCTCTCGCGATCATTTATATAGTAATAGTATAAGTAAAAGTAATAACAACCACCTGTCGAGCTTAGTATTAAAAGATAAAAATTGTTTAAACTTGGTGCATCAAAACATGCAAGGCTTACTAGGCAAAGAACACGAGTTAGAACTTTTTTTAGGAAATTATAATATTGATGTAATCTGCATTACAGAGCATTGGCTGAAAGATTGCCAAATTGTTTTCAATTTTGCTAAGCACCAAGTTGCGAGTTCGTTCAGTAGGAAGACAGCGATACACGGTGGCTCTATAATAATTTTAAAAAAGGACCTGACATTTAAGGTCCGTAATGATATTGTGAGCCTTTCCATTGAACGAACTATAGAGATAGCCTGTGTAGAGTTAACGCATTGTATTGTAGTAAGTATCTATAGACCACCTAGTGCATGTTATGAAGAATTTGAATTAGTTTTGGAACAATTATTATTAAAAGTATCAGGGAAAAAAGACAAGGACATAATAGTGTGCGGAGATTTTAATATAAATCTATTGGACAATACAGCTTTAAGTGTTAAATTTCTATCTTTATTCAAATGTAATAATCTTATTAACCAGTTCTTAGAACCAACTCGAATAACAGATACCACAGCAACATGTATTGATAACATTTTCACAGATGGGACACCTGTCTACTCGGGTATTATCCATAAACTCAGTTCTGATCACTGTGGTCAGTTGGTTTCTTTTAACTATAATAAGGATAAACAGGTTAGTAAGAGCAGTGTGGTCGTTCCTGTGACTAAAAAACGAATGGAGAGGTTTAGAAACATGATTACGGACCGGATTACAATACCATTGAATGAAACTGTAAATGAGCAATATAGTTTATTATGTTTTCATATAAATAACGCCTATAAATCTGTATTTACTGCAAAAAAAATCTCTCCAAAGAATTGTAAATCGTTCAATGATTGGGCGACTACGGGAATCTTTAGAAGTAGGCAAAAGTTATATGACCTTTTACATGAGAAGTCATATAATACAAGTAAAGCCTTTAGCGACTATGTAAGAAATTACTCTAAAATATTTAAGGTAGTATGTTCCACGGCCAAGTCGATTCACATAAGAAACAAGATTAGAAATAGCTGTAATAAAATTAAAATGACTTGGAATATTATTAATGCGGAAACTGGAAGAGTCAGAAAACGCGATGGTGTCAGTGAGCTTTTCATTGACAATTCTTATATTAAAACCGATAAACAGATAGCATCAGCATTTGAAAAGTACTTTGCTGACGTTCCAGTTTTAACCACTAAATCACTGAGGTCTTCTCCCGACGTCGCCGAATCGTTGCTCAAGAAAAATGTAAATGCATGCAAGGGTAATTTTTCTTTCCGACCCACAGACGCCAATGAAATTATCAAAATGTTTAAATCATTAGAAATTAAGAACACCACAGATCTTTGGGGTATATCGGTTAAACTTATAAGTACAATTATAGATGTAATAGCACCCCACCTAGCTTTAATATTTAACAACTGTATTAAAAGTGGAGAGTTTCCTGACCTAATGAAGCAAAGCAAAGTAATACCTTTATTCAAGTCCGGAAATAGCACAGATCCAACTAACTATAGGCCGATTTCGATTTTACCGGCTTGTAGTAAGATATTTGAGAAAATAATTCTCCAGCAACTTCTTAGCTACTTTACAAGTAATAAACTCCTACATAACAAACAGTTTGGCTTCACAAAAGGCCGTTCAACAACTGATGCGGGAGTTGAATTATTTACTGATATTATCAATGCTTGGGAGAATTCATTGGATGCTCTGGGCATATTCTGTGATTTGTCCAAGGCATTTGATTGTGTACAGCATGAAACCTTAATCAGGAAACTCAATCACTATGGCATTAAAAATACCGCGCTGAATCTTCTGATTTCTTATCTCAGCGAAAGAACTCAGAAAGTCGAAGTAAGCGGTACAAGATCGTCTGGGTCTTTAGTACAGATGGGGGTCCCACAAGGATCGATTCTGGGTCCGTTCCTGTTTTTAATATATATTAACGATCTACCTTATATGGTAGAGAATAATAACGAGATTGTATTGTTTGCAGATGACACCTCATTAATTTTCAAATTAAACAGGCAACAAACTAACTATGACGATGTAAACAATGCTCTCTCTGAAGTAGTGCATTGGTTTAGCGTAAATAACCTACTCTTAAATAGCAATAAAACCAATTGCATAAAATTTTCAGCACCTAATGTGAAACAAGTAGATAAGCAACCGGAACTAAATGGTGAAAAACTGAACTTAGTTAACTCGACTGTTTTCCTTGGAATCACCATTGATGCGAAGTTGCAGTGGGGACCCCATATCTGTCGACTGGCGGATAGACTAAGTTCTGCAGCTTACGCGGTTAAAAGGATACGCTGTTTGGCGGATGTCGATACCGCTAGATTGGTATATTTTAGTTACTTTCACAGTGTAATGTCCTATGGCATTTTACTCTGGGGTAATGCAGCTGATGCTAATATTATTTTTATTTTGCAGAAGAGGGCTATCCGTTATATATACAAAATGAAAAGTAGAGACTCCCTTAGAGAAAAATTTAAGGAAATAAACATCCTAACCCTTGCATCGCAGTACATCTATGAGAATATTATGTATATTCGTAAAAATAGGCATCAGTTTGTAAGTCGTAGTGACCTAAATGCCTTACGCAATGTAACACTAAGGAACGGCCACAAATTAGCGTTTCCTAAATGCCGGCTTAGTAAGAAAAGTCGTTCCTTCATAGGAATGTCTATTCTAATATTCAATAAAGTCCCGGCTGCGGTTCAGTCTCTGCCTTTACAAAGGTTTAAAAAAACCATCAAACAAACATTATGTCGAAAAGCTTATTATAATATTCAGGAGTATTTGGATGATATAAAGGCATGGGACTGAATTAAACTCTGACAGGCTATCACTATGCTTCTGTATTAATTATACTAAAAATTGTAAGCAGGTGGCATATGGGGTGATTCTTGGCATACACGATTGGCTGTCTCGTGTCTGACTTGATCATGTCATGGTCATACTGTACATTTTTTCTGTAAAAATTAATTTGAATTTTAAAAGAGTACCGAGAGTTTTTTCCTCCGGCTTTTTTCTCTCTCGGCCTACACTAGGGCATAGGATAAGAATATTGTAAATTCTTCCTAAAGCCGATGACCATATAGATAGTCTATCGTGACTTAGAGCTTAGCTTAGTGGTAGGTAATTATTGTAAATTTATCTTAAGGCAAGTTAGACACCTGTGTAGGATTAGCTATTCATTCAATAATCAATAGCTAATCCTTTGCCTTATATAGATCAGTTAGTAGCTTAAGTAGTTTTTAGTTAGGTACCTAGACTTTCGTTAAGCGTGTCTAATCACCTCATAGCGAAATAAATTATTTGACTTGACTTTGACTAAGCTCGGTCGAATATTGAAACTGAACCCGAGTATTATTTAAGAACCATACTTAAGCTGAGTTTAGTTCTGGGTGCTGTGAGTCTACAGAACCATTGATTATATTGAACAAAACCAAGTCAGCTATTGTCTACGTTCCTCTAGGGGAAGTATATGATGTGCTCGGTATTGTTCTGACATATTTTTGGCTCCTATATTGTAGATAAAAAAAAAATATCTTGGACATTCTCACACACGGCCATCTGACCCCAAAGTAGGCGCGAGCCTGTGTTATGGGTGTCAGAGACTGATATACATACATAGATATTTTTAAATACATACTTAAATAGATAATATTGACATCCAGACACAGAACAAATACAAGTGTTCGTCACACGAATCGTCCTGAGTGGGAAACGTCCTGAGTGGGATTCGAACCCACGACCCCTGGCGCAACAGACAGGGCCACTACCGATTGCGCCAACGGGCCCGTCTAAATACCTGAAACCTGAGGAAACTGTTTTGTATGCGTTCAGTGCGAGTTACATACATATCGTACTTGAGATTCCACACCTGTGATGCATTATACTCCATGTGATGCTGACAACGAACGAAAGTACAATAAAGAATTTTATGTTTTTATGTTTTTAACTGAAGGAAATAATTCGTGTACGACTGCAATCTGTTTGTGGTCCAACCACAGAAATTAATCAAGATAGAACGATATAAGTCCCGCCTATTACGTGACGTCACACTATAGTAATTAGTGAGGTGACACTCGTTTTAGTTGTAATCAAATCTATATCGTATACCGTATCGAACGTTACGTTATCGATAGATTTACGTAACGTACCGTAACAAGTATCGACGCACACTAACCGAACTTGCGAGATATCTTGCAGTATATTGCAAGATTGCGGCACAGGGCATACGCCCAGTTCACCGTTCTATCTTGATCAATTTATGTGGTTCCAACCCTTCGTTTGTCTCAGTGTTGTGCGCGGAGATCCGGGCTGGCCAAGTGCGGATGAGCTGACATCATAAACCTTCGAGAACATTATTTCTCGGGCATGCAGGTTTCCTCGCGATGAATTCCTCCACCGTTACAGCAGGTGACATTAATTTCTTTAAAATGCACACAAACAATTTGGTCCACAAACTGTTCTCAGTTGCTCATGGCCCAATGGCTCGCCGGTTCAATGTGATCGAAAGAGTTAAGCAACAACAGTCCCGGTCGTTTTCAATGGTGGAAACAATCGTTAAGCCTTGTCGAAGTCCTTCGGGTGGCTTGAAAAAATTCGATACTGGGTTGGCCACTAACCCCACCACCAATCCGCATTGGAGCAGCGTGGAGTATGCTCTAGACCTCCCGCAGCAGCGTCTGTGGGGGAGACCTGTGCCTAGCAGTGGGACGTCTATGGCTCGCAGCGGCGATACAGCGAGCACACTAAGAAAAGACATCGATGCTTGCGTGGATTTAAACCCAAGATTCAGCCCGAGTTTCACAGCCACTGAGCTGCCGCAGCTCCTGTAAAAGTTCCTCCTGATGCCTGTTAAATTATGCACTGAATTTGGACCTGAATTCAATATCCAGCGCGCTATAAGCTGCGGTGGCGTATGGTGCACGAATTAATACGGTCCCGTGGCTCATGGGTGAAATTAATTAAACATGACTCAACGAGCAGGTATTGTTGATCGAGGAATAAAAGCTCTTGTTATAAAATGTTGCAGTAAAGCTATCGGTGCGGTTGTTTTCAATGGTAAAAACTATCGCTAAGCCTTGTTGAGCCTGGTGGGAATATTCGGTACTGGGTCGGCCACTAACCTCTCCACCGTATTGGAAAGAAATACATCATCTGTGAAAATGTCAACTGTCTAAGTATCAGTTTCATAATATACAGCCTGGTGCCAAACCGACAGACGGACGGACGGACAGACGGAAGGCGAAGTCTTATTAAGAGGGTTCCATTTTATACTTTGTGTACGGAGCCCTAAAAATTATACTTCAGAAACAATTCTTGCTTTTCCTCTTGACGCTTGTTAAATTATGCGCTGATACGGTCCTGAATTCAATACCCGGCGCGCTATAAGCTTCGGTGACGTCACGAGAAATAATACGGTCTCGTGGCTTGCGTTAGAAATTAATTAAACGCGGTGCAGTGAAGTATAAGCAAATTTTGCTTGAGTTGTATAAGCACGGATGCTGTATCGAGAAACGATAGTATAAATATAACGACTGTATAAATATCTAAACTAATATTATAAAGAGGAAACATATTTTGTTTGTAATATTTTCACACAAAAACTACTGGACTAATTTCAAAAATTCTTTCACCATTAGAAAGCTGCATGTTCACTGAGTGACATAGGCTATATAATATTACTACGTGTAAACGAAACTATTGTTATGTCTAAGTCCACGCGACCGAAGCTGCGGGCGTGCACTAGTATTACCATAAAAAGCAGGGTTTTATGCCCAATTGCACGATTGCGGTATTAGGTATTAGTATCTGATACCAGTTTCCATAATGGAACTATTTATGTCTAGAAATACTTTTTAGCGAAAAACCTTTTTTAAGATTCCGTATCCAAGTGTGCCCTATCGTTCGTTTCGCCTGCTTCAATGGCCTAGTGGTGGTGAACGCGACTGCTAAGATAGAGATCCTGGGTTCTATCCCCAGATCGAGCAAATTATTATTGGAATTATATTAGAAATTCCAGTAGTAGTCTGGATTGGGGACGGTATATGGCAATAGGCTCACCACCTACCTATTACATGGCACCCAAACATAACTTTTTCTTCTCAAGGATGTTATAAAAAGACCTAAGATAATATTTAAAAACTTGATCTAATCTGAATCGCAGTTGGTATATGGTATTGGTAATTGTTAATATATCGCCAGCGCCATCTGTGTATTGCGTAGTGAATCAGTCACTCAATCAATAATATTCTAACATTGGCGTCCTTACTCGCAACTAGTTCATCTACCGTGCACTAGATGGCACTGATTACATTTGTAAGACGCAATCGACAGTTACTCGTAATTTGCTATTTGGAATATACAAGGTATATTGGCGAATATCTATTATCCAGTCGTGTGATTCGATAACCAAGTTAACAGTTATTATGACCTTAAAGATTATTTTGCTGACAATTACACATAAACTATGTTGAAATTTGACACAATGACATTATTATTTTATTTACAGATAAAATAATAAAGCGATATAACGAAGCGAAAAACAACTAAGCGATTATGACATTAAACTTAAATTTTCATATTTGACATGTAAAGTATTGTTAATAATATGTAAGTAATTGAATTTTAACTAAGATTTTAAATAATATGACAGTTAAATTTGAAATTTTGCACGCCTTTTAGGTATATTACAGAGGACAAATAATATTTGTAACAACTATTTACTTACCTGTAATAATGCAATAAATGATTATGATTATAACTCCTCCGAAGTCTCCCTCACCTTACCTCCGGCGTGGAGTTCTTCAGTTTAAGATCTCGTAAATAAGAGCCGTTAAATCTACTGCCCCACAAATTACCGTGAATTTCTTCATCACCATCCCCGCTATCCGCCGCGCTTAGTTCGACGGTCGCCTTCGATTCAATTCGGTGCGGCGTGTGGCGCAGTTCATTTAATTTATGATTATTTCAATTACATTCGAGGAATAGGCAAAAAATGATGTGTTCCTTTTGGGTCCTATATTAACTTAATTAATAATTTAATCCTTGGTTGTTTTCAATGGTGGAAACAGTTGTTAAGCCTTGTCGAAGACCTTCGGGTGGCTTGAGAACATTTGACACTGGGTTGGCCACTAACCCCTCCACCAATCCGCATTGGATCAGCGTGGTAGAGTATGCTCTAGACCTCCCGCAGCTGCGTCTGTGGGGGAGACCCGTGCCCAGCAGTGAGACGTCTATGGGTCGCAGCGAATAATTTAATAAACTAATCAAAAGTAACCTACATAAGATTTTAAGAAATGTAAAACTACTGGAAATAAAAGGCTTTTTTATTTTATTTTATTTAACTAGAACTCGGAGTTTGGATTTGTGCCCCCGTGTTACAATAGGCTCACCAATATTGTTGAAGACGTAAAGTATATTGCCCCTACACATAATAGACGGAATCCCACTCAGGAGAAATATTCGTGTGACTAACACTTGTATTAGTTCTGTGTCCGGATGTTAACATTATCTAATTATTTATGTATGTAGGTATGTATTAAAAAATATATGTGTATGTAGGTATGTCAGTGTGTGACACCCATATTGCAGGCTCGCGCCTACTTTGGGTTCAGATGGCCGTGTGTGAGAATGTCCAAGATATTTATTTTTATTATTATTCCTTATTCCACTGCACTTTCCCCCTTTTTTATCGATTCATTCCTTCTCAACTTATTTTCGCAAACATTTCAATTTAAAATAATTTCTGAACGCCACCGAACTTTATACTTTTGTCACAGAATGTAGCTTAACTAATATTAAATATTTGTACACTGGTATAACTAGTAAAGTATGCAGTTCCAAGCCTTCTTTATAACACCTTAATGTACACATACTTATACAAATAAATGCATTCATTCATTCATTCATTTATTCATTCATTCATTCATTCAGATTGAGAATTTCAAGTGATACGACGCAGCTGTCGCAATAACGCGGTGCAAGGCGGAATGCGCCTCGTTCCGGCCCATCTTTAAATTGGATTCGTTTCTCTGCCTTTGTGATGGGAATTTAGTATTGATAGTAGAT
This sequence comes from Carterocephalus palaemon, assembly GCA_944567765.1. Taxonomy (NCBI): domain Eukaryota; kingdom Metazoa; phylum Arthropoda; class Insecta; order Lepidoptera; family Hesperiidae; genus Carterocephalus; species Carterocephalus palaemon. The sequence goes on along the minus strand of OX155655.1, from coordinate 1,144,283 downwards.
TTCCAAATCGTTAGCCGGATCAGAGGCTAGGCTGCCCCGATACTTATGGCCTTTGAAGACTCTTTAATCCATCTTGGGAGGAAATTTTATATTAAACGCTTTCTGGAGTTCCGCGACGGTTTTTGTGTTTTTGACACATTCCGAAAAATAGAAAGGTTCTCCTGGGATACAGGATGAAAGTTTGTATGGAGTTTTTCTCAAACATTATCTGATAAATTGGAAATTTGCAGCAGAGATTTGTTATTTAAATATTTAAAAAAAAAAAGGTTTTATAACTTTTATTTTTATTTTCGCGCATTGTCATCGGAACCAAATATGTGTGCCAAATTTCAGCTCGATAGCTTCAGTGGATGTGGGTGAAATATTGATTGCAAGATTCCAGGACATACATACAAGATACATACATACATAGATACATACGAGTGAAGTTAAATAAAAGCTTTTAATAATAATAATTAATAGAATTAAGTCTCTTTCCGTTTTTCTGTATTTTGAAGAAATTAAATTTATTAAAAAAATTAAAGTTATTTTTAAATAAGATAAAGAAAAATTAATGAAGATATGTAATTTTAATAGATTGGTTGATTGTCCTGGATTAAGAAGAATGATACATTGATGTGTGTTCTTCAATAAAAATGATGCAAAACGAGAAAAATACCATTGTTGTCTCATTCCTCGCGAGTGAAGCTACGGAACTAGATAAGTTATTGATAATACCTATTGGTAATTTTCCAATTAACTACTAATTAACGGATCAAACATGTTGGTACGCGTTAATTAGAATGACAAGACCGAAGGTATTCACATCCTGGTATTTCAATTTACTTTACTCCAGATGTCGCTCGTAGATTAAAATAAGTAAATAAACACCTCCCTTTTCGAAGTTGTTTTTTTTTTATAATATAGACGGACAAACAAACATACCTGATGGTAAGTGGTCACCGTCGTCTATGGACACGTGCGACACCAGGGGTATCACAGGTGCGTTGCCTGCCTTGAAGGAAACGTTTCACACTCTTTTTGAAGCGCTCCATGTCGTAGCTCGAAGGGAAAACCTCAGTCGGAAGCTCATTCCACAGAAGACCAGTTCGCCGTAACAAAGACCGCGAGAAACGTACGGTGGTAGTAGGACATGAGTTGATTCGGTGTGGATGAAACTTCAGACCTCGGCGTGTAGTGTGATAGTTGAATGAGGTTGGTGGAGTTAAGTAGCAACACATTTCTGACTGACTTAGAACGAGACTTCTACTAACAAGTACTAACTGGACTATTACTAACACCAACTAACAGGACTAACTATCACTAAAAGTCCCCAGTCCTCATACCTACTAACGAACTGACCAACTAATGTTCTAATTAACCCTCTCAACTAATTGGACTAACCATCCCAGTCCCTAATTGAGTCTTGTTTAAAGTCAGTCACAGTTGCCATGGGCGGAAGCGGATAGGTGGTGCTGCAAGCTCGTTTGCTATCTTGGTGAAATTTGAGTGTATTTCACAGCCCTGACTTCCCTGCCCTGTCTTCCCCTCGGGGAAATACACGTTTCACTACATGTGACAACCCTCAACGTGAGATCCCTTCTAGTTTTCCTGTTTTAATTGGATAACTCGTCAGTGGCACGGAAGTGACATCAATCAATGCCAATTGCCAACACCAAGTGCCAACAGAATATCAACCGAGCTGTTTTTATTGATTGCTTCTGCGAAAAATGGGTTGTTACAAGCTTACCACTTAATCTTATAATGGTGACAGACCAGGCCTCTCAACTCGCGCGGTCCGGGTTCAAACCCCAGCGGCACGCACCAATGACTTTTATGAGTTATGTGCGATTTATGAAATTAAATGTCAGTTGCTGTAACGGTGAAGGACACATCGTGGGGAAACCTGCATGCCTGAGAGTTCATCATAATGTTCTCGAAGGCATGTGAAGTCTGCCAATCCGTGCTCAACAGTGGGACAAAGAAAGGGTTGTGATGATGATGATGAATCTTATAATGAATGACGAAATCAGTAGTCGGCCAAAGCTCACTGACGTATACTGAGTTCGCAGGATAACAAGGTGGATGTTTTTTATACATAGATGTCATAAGATCATAACTTGACGGGCCCGTTAGCGCAATCGGTAGTGACCCTGTCTGTTGCGCCAGGGGTCGTGGGTTCGAAATCCACTCTGGACAAATATTCGTGTGACGAACACTTGTATTTGTTCTGTGTCGGGATGTGAATATTATTTATTTATTTATTTATTTATTTATTTATTTATTTATTTATTTAATGCTTTATTGTTACACCAAAAAAGATGTTACAAAAGATGTTATCTATTTAAGTATGTATTTAAAAATATATTTGTATGTCTATCAGTCTCTGACACCCATATCACAGGCTCGCGCCTACTTTGGGTTCAGATGGCCGTGTGTGCGAATGTCCAAGATATTTATTTATTTATTTATAACAAGTTTCAATATTAATCATTGACCAACGAATTATTTCAATGTGCTTGAAAAACCAAACGTTTGTAATATCATCGCCCTCAATATAATCTGTCGGTTGTTAATTTCGGACACAAAAGAGTCTCGATACAACAACGCTACTAAATAACGTTTATAATAACCGATATTTCAAATTCTCCCCGATGTCGAGCGCGGCTTTCTTCTGCCAAACAATTGCATCATTGTGTCCTCAGTAGGGTGGCCGTGGGCCAGGGTTGCTGCGGGAATGCTCCGTTGATTATCAGGGACAGGGTTCTTCAACTCGTTTCCCAGCGAAAAAAAGGTTGTTCTTATCTGGAGATCAACTGCTGGTCTATCAACATGACCAGCTAACAGGTTAAGCTATCAGTTTTTCGTTGCTTTTTCTTTTCTGCAATTTTTGCAAATTCACAAAATTACATTGTAAATTTTACTGGTGATCTTTTTTAAGTGGTGACAGCCCAGTGGCCATCGAAGTCGCCTCTCACTCGAGCGGTTGAAACCCCAGCGGCACGAACCAAAGACTTTTCTAAGTTATGTGTGATTTAAGAAATTAATGTCACTTGCTATAACGGTGAAGGACACATCGTGAGGAATCCTGCAAGCCTGACATGTGAAGTCTGCCAATCCGCACTTGGCCATCGCGGTGGACTAAGGCCTAATCCCTCCCATTCTGATGGTGAAAGAATTTTTGAAATCGGTCCAGTAGTTTTTGTGTGAAAACATTACAAACAAATGTTTCCTCTTTATAATATTAGTGTAGAAGTATAGATAATTGCAACAGCAGGGTTACATTTAACTTCTTATTAATTGGTGTCGCTTGGATTTGAACCCGGACCGCTCAAGGGAGAGGCGAGTACGGTTGACACTCTGGGCTGTGACCGCTATAACCATTCTTTTTATAACGAACTAGTGGACGCCCGCAGCTTCGCTCGCGTGGAATTAGACATTCACTAACTTCAAAAACGGCAAAGTTTCATACTTACTTTGCACCCCAGTTTTACCCCCTTAGGGGATGAATTTTCAAAAATCCTTTCTTAGTGCTCCCCTACGTTATAAAAGAAATCCCTGTACAAAATTTCAAGTTTCTAACCCTTATAGTTTAGGCCCTGCGTTGATATGTCAGTCAGTCAGTCAGTCAGCTTCTCCTTTTATATATATAGATTAAATATTACGTTATCATGCAGTTTCCCAACCCATGGTCACCCCACCGGGAACCAATTTGTTCGCTGCCCACTCCCATTGTGGGCATAATATAAAATCGGTAAACAAATGAACACCAATTACCGGGGCCCGGTCGGTAAGAGGCTTTCATACCGGCCCCGGAAAGGCCACGGAGGTCTCTCGAATGCCGTATCGCGAATAATTTGCTGCTGTTTATTGGCAAACAAGGTCTTGTTGGGGCTTCAAAAGCCATTGTTATATTACTCGGTCTAGCTAGCGCTACTGGGCTGGAATCGAACCCAGGATGGTTTGATTCCCGGGTCGGGGAATTTATTTGTACTATAGTACTAACTTCAAATTCCAATGCTCGTCACGCTCGCATATTGTCGAGCCTATGTAAGCGCTAATTTGATTTTATTTTTAAATTAGAAAGAAAGAAAGAAAGAATTTATTTGCTACAATATAAAAAAAAAAAAAGATTTTTATAACTTTTAATTTATTTTCGTGCAGTGGCATCGGAACCAAATATGTGTGCCAAATTTCAGCTCGATAGCTTCAGTAGAAGCGGGTGAAATATTGATTGCAGGATTCCAGGACATACATACATACGAGTGAAGTTAAATAAAAGCTTTTTAAATAATAGCAAATGGGTCTGCACTCAGCCCAGTTGCGACATAACACCGCAACACTGATTTTCAGTACAGATTTACAAATTAGAGATTCCTTCGAGTGCAACGAGTTTATTACTATATTAATAACTTCTCTCAGAATGGGAGGAATTAGTTCACCACGCAAGTGCAGATTGGCAGACTTCACATGCCTTCTAGAACATTAAGAAGAACTCTCAGGCATGCAGGTTTCCTCACGATGTGTCCCTCACCGTTACAGCAAGTGACATTTAATTTCTTAAATCGCACATAACTTAGTAAAGTAATTGCTGCGTGCCGCTAGGGTTTGAACCCGGACCGCTCGAGTGAGAGGCGAGTTCGATAGTCAGTGGGCTGTCATCGCTTTTATTACCTACTAAAGGTTTAGGTTAGGTGTACGCAACAAGAGACCACGACTCGGAAAAAGGAGCACAGGTCGCCCTTTGACAAGGTGGACAGACGACCTGAAGAAGACGGCGGGAAACCGCTGGATTCAGAAGGCACAGGACCGGTCGTAGTGGTGTCGTTTAGGAGAGGCCTATGTCCAGCAGTGGACCTCAAAAGGCTGATGGATGGATGGATTACGCAACAAGATGTTGTGGATGCTCTTCAAGCTGATATCAGAGTGCCAGCTTCTAAAGGGACATTCAAGAAGCTGCAGTTGCACATCTTGGGACATCGTGCTTAATATTTATAATAATAATAATCGGTTATTTCAAGATTTTACAAAATCTCATCTATATATATAAAAGGAGAAGGTGACTGACTGACTGACTGACTGACTGACATATCAACGCAGGGCCTAAACTATAAGGGTTAGAAACTTGACATTTTGCACAGGGGTTCCTTTTATAACGTAGGGGAGCACTAAGAAAGGATTTTTGAAAATTCATCCCCTAACGGGGTAAAACGGGGGTGCAAATTTAGTATGAAACTTTGCCGTTTTTGAAGTCAAGTGGGCAACCGGAACGCGGGCAGACGTCGTTGATGGGTCTAATTCTACGCGAGCGAAGCTGCGGGCGTCCACTAGTCTCATATAAATTTGTTAGTATTACTTAGCCTTTGTTAGTAGATGTACAGTATCTTTAGATTTAGTATCTTATTTATTTATTTATTCTCATATTCACAGCAAATAAATACAATTTTATGTTACGTAATTAATACTACTATTGCTTAAGCCAGTTCGAATATGCTATTATGAGTATATTACTAGATATTTCTTTAATTACAAAGTAAAAAAGGGTAGTAAAACGGTAATTATGTAAGTGTTTGTATGTATGTTTTGTTTTCCCCTTTGATATTGGAAAGGAAGGGGAAGGCACTCTCCCTCCATAACACAGTGCAAACTAAAATGGAGGGAAGGGATCCAACTCTAAACAATGTATTTTACATTAAGCCAATAAAGATTTTTGTATTTTTGTATTTTGTATATGTGTATTATTGTTTATGATTTTGTAATGTAATCAATATAATATTAGGTAACTTATCTATGCTTAAAAATAAAATTAAACCGATTTTCGTGACGTGATTAGCCCAAAATAAAATATAAAACATAGTTCATGTATTTGATGCCTCCGTCTGTGTTGGTAGGACTGTGAAGCACGATCATTAAAATTAAAAATTAAAAAAAAAATATTCTAAGTTTGAAAATATTTATTTCAGTCTTCGCAGTCGGGTTTTTAAAAGCTTTTAATTAACTTCACTCTTATGTATGTATGTAGGTATGTCCTGGAATCTTGCAATCAATATTTATTTCACCCACTTCCACTGAAGCTATCGAGCTGAAATTTGGCACACATATTTGGTTCCGATGACAATTTTTTCTTTTCTAAATGCACTAAATGCAAATAAAAGTTATAAATAACTTTTATTTTTATTTTAGTTATTTATTACTTTTATTTTTATTTTAGTGCATTTAGAAATTTTGAAATGCAAATGCAAATTGAAAGTTTTAAATGCAAATATTTTTTGCAAATTTAGTGCATTTTATGAAAAGAAAAAAATTTATACATTATAACTTTTATTTTTATTTTAGTTATTTATTACTTTTATTTTTATTTTAGTGCATTTAGAAATTTTTAAATGCAAATGCAAATTGAAAGTTTTAAATGCAAATATTTTTTGCAAATTTAGTGCATTTTATGAAAAGAAAAAAATTTAACAGTATAATTTTGTTTATTTCTATAATTTGTAAATGTTAATAACTAAAATTAACAAAATTGACACCCTATGAATAGCAGAGCGTGGTTTCGATCCACGGACCTCTGGGTTATGGGCCCAGCACGCTTCCACTGCGCCACTCTGCTTATACACTTTAGAATGAAAATTCCTTTCACTCGCATCGATTGTTGTAACCTCGAGCGCGGTATGTATGTGAATGACTGGTAGTAGAAGAAGAAGATTTTTCACACAAAACACTATACAAATCGACATTTTAACAATAAACTTAAAAGTATATTAAATGGGATACGCTGCGACCCATAGACGTCCGACTAATGGGCACGGGTCTCCCCCACGGACACAGCTGCGGGAGGTCTAAAGCATACTCCACCACGCTGCTCCAATGCGGATTGGTGGAGGGGTTAGTGGCCAACCCAGTGTCGAATGTTCTCAAGCCACCCGAAGGACTTCGACAAGGCTTAACGACTGTTTCCAACATTGAAAACAACCGGGACCGACGGCTTTACGTGCCCTCCGAAGCACGGTAGCGTCCATGAAATTTTGCCACTAGCGGTCACCCATCCACAAACCGACCGCGCCCGTCGTTGCTTAACTCTTTCGATCACATGCAATCGACGCGAGCCATTGGGCTATGGACGCTATAAGTTTAATGATATAAAAATACATATATGTATACCTCAAATACCTTTTCAATTATTGTAACTTCGCCCCCAACACTTTAAATCCACAATTTGGGCCGAATGGAGGGCCACGCTAATCCATTAGCGCTTCGAGACAAAGAAGAAAATAATAAATCAAGCCTAATGGCCATGAAGTTAATAAGGTATTACGCCACTGGATCCGCGGTATAAATTATCTTAGTCCATAAGAATGGATCATGGCATCATCATTGTCTTTTCTCCACCTCTTTAAATCGAGAATTTCGAGACTAATATCGCCAGCGGTTAAAAAGGTAAAAAGTAAAAGGTAAAATTAACATTGGCAACATTAGTAGATTGATTATATACTAGCTGATAATAATATACTAATGGATATAATACTAGCTGACCCCACAAACTTTGTTCTGCCATATGAAATGTCAAAGTGACGCGACGCTTCACGTCAATGAACGACGGTTAAAAATAGAAATACTAAAATAGTGTTTATAAAACATTTTCCAGTGGACCAAATTGTGAGTCTAAACCATTCTCGAATCCCCACAAAAAATTACATCAACATCTATCCAGCTGTTTAGGAGGAGTTCACTGTCATACACACGTACACAAGAAATATAATTAAGACTAGGGGACGCCTGCAGCTTCGCTCGCGTGGAATTAGACATAATAATAGTTTCGTTTACAGCTAGTAATATTATATAGCCTATGTCACTCAGTGAAGATGCATCTTTCTAATGGTGAAAGAATTTTTGAAATTGGTCCAGTAGTTTTTGTGTTATTACAAACCAATGTTGCCTCTTTTTAATATTAGTATAGAAATAAGGATAAGAAATAAGGATAAGATAAGGACAACTTTACAACAAAATACCCAAATGTATAAAGAATTTGCACTCATTCAACGCGTTCAAAACTAAATTAGCTGAATATATTTATAAAGAAAATTCACTACCTACTGTGAAACTGAATGTGTTGAATGATTTAAAGAAAGACATTTTTTCTTATTTTTAATACATATACCTATCTATACATAAATCTTTACTAAATCCACTTTTGTATAAGGCGCATGAATTTTATGTTAGCTATTATCTCATAAGTTAATTATTGTTCTCATAGAAGTGACTTATTGTAGTCTTATTTGAGAAATAAAGATCTTTAAACCTATAAATCTATATATATAAAATGAGAAGGTGACTGACTGACTGACTGACTGACTGACTGACTGACTGACTGACTGACTGACATATCAACGCAGGGCCTAAACTATAAGGGCTAGAAACTTGAAATTTTGCACAGGGATTCCTTTTATAACGTAGGGGAGCACTAAGAAAGGATTTTTGAAAATTCACCCCCTAAGGGGGTAAACGGGGGTGCAAAGTTATTATGAAACTTTGCCGTTTCGAATGAAATTCAGTACCCATGAAGGTTTTTTATTGAGTTTCGAAAATCATCTCTTAAGGGGGGGTAAAAGGGGGTGCAAAGTTAGTAGGTATAAAAGTTTTTCGTATATACATTATTTCAACGAAATTTTGTATTTAGGTTATGTTACGTCTAATTCCACGCGAGCGAAGCTGCGGGCGTCCACTAGTGTAACATAAAATAATTCAATTTAACTTCAGTACCTGGGTAAATCCTGGGTAAACAAAACGTACTTTCAACTATAGGTAAACCCCAAATCATGTCAATTTTTTATTTTATTTTGACACGTTTTGATTTTGAATTGAATTTGGTAAAACCATAGAAAATTACAAAAGCGGCTATTTCAACTAAATTCTACGAAGCCAGCAAGTCACGCAATTTGACGACAGATCTTCAAGTTTAGTCAATTTATTGACGCCAAAATTACGAAAGTCGCTGATGCAACTAAAATCTACGAGGCAAGCGTCACGCAATTTGACGACGGATCTATAAGTTAGTCAATTTATTGACGCCCTCGTAACTCACGGGAAACAGGAGGCAGCCCTGCGCTATCTCCCGCGTGCAGGTGGCGGACTCAACTAGCAAAATTTGAGAAACGCCGAACAGTGCGGTGGCGTGAAGTATTAGAGGAGCGGAGCGACTCTTTATACTATGGTTAGAGCGACTTGATCAAACGCAAACAACGCAATGATATTTTAACAAAGATACTTCACGTTCATACTGCACGCACGACATAATCGTTCCGCAGCACATACAACATTGTATATCTACACCACACACGCTATAATCGCGACTGGAAATACACAAAGCGTTAGAGTGAAAGAGACAGGTATTTGTAATCAGTACAGTTAGCGCGCGCGCTCACAATGACAGGTCACAGCTCGACTGACTGCAATTGTTACAAGTGTGACCAATTCACGGCACGCTTTCGGTGCGTTCGTGGCGTACCTAACTCTTGTAATGTATAAAATATCATGGAAGCAACGTGGTAATGTGCTCCACCAATCCGCATTAGAGCAGCGTGGTGGAGTATGCTCTAGACCTCCCGCAGCATAGTCTGTAGTGGAGACCCGTGCCCAGCAGTGGGACGTCTATGGGTCGCAGCGAACGTGGTAATGTGCACGTGAGCTCCACGGGTCTCCCTCACAGATATGCTCTAGACCTCCCGCAGCTACGGGCATGTATCCCCATCTTTTTTTTTGTTTAGACCCTGCGTTGATATTATTATGTCAGTCAGTCAGTCAGCTTCTCCTTTTGTATATATGTATAGATATTCACTCTATATTTCGTTAGTTCCGTACCTCCGCGGCCAAACATACGCTTCCTGGAAGCAAGCCGCAGGCTGTCTCGTGACTGCACTCTCCTGAATACGTACCTCCCCCACCGTCCAGGGAAATACCTGCCTTACTCCCTTCTGTTAAAGGATCAAATTGCGTGAAAATTCAATGTCACACAGACGCAAGTAAGCTTATTGGTGGCAAGTGATTTCTGTTCCTTTGAAAACTTTATGAGCGGCTTTCAATTTGAATGCATTGCGCTGCATTTCAATTTGTTACTCCGATAGGCAAGTCGCCTTTTGAAATGTAGTTGCATAGATTACTAAATAGTAAATAGTTACTTCCTGGTATGCCTTTAGTTTTAATCACTTTTTTTTTTTAATATCATGGACATTCTCACACACTACCACCTGACCCCAAACTAGGCAGAGCCTGTTCTATGGGTGTCAGAGACTGATGCATACATATTAAATACATACTTAAATCTATATAATAAAAATGAATCGCAAAATGTGTTGGTAAGCGCATAACTCAACAACGCCTGGACCAATTTGGCCAATTATTTTTTTTAAATGTTCGTTGAAGTTCAAGGATGGTTTTTACAGCGAGAAAAATTTGAAAATTCATCCCATAAGGGGGTAAAACGGGGGTGCAAAGTTAGTATGAAGCTTTGCCGTTTTTGAAGTTAGTGAATGTATAACGCGAGCGAAGCTGCGGACGTCCACTAGTACATAATATTAAAATCCAGACACAGAACTAACACAAGTGTTCGTCACACGAATGTTTGTCCTGAGTGGGATTCGAACCCACGACCCCTGGCGTAACAGGCAGGGTTACTGCCGATTGCGGCAACGGGCCCGTCGAATGTTCAAAACGTCGGATTAATTTGAAACTGTTAAATATGAGGAAAATCCCAAGGGAAACAAGCAGATCTGTTCACATTCTTTTACTTGACAAATCACAATGACATTCCTTTTTCTTCTTTATAGCTCATACATAACAATTCCTCTCCCTAGTTTTCAACTAACTAAATAAATTTAACACAACCTAAATTAAAAGAACAAAAATAAATAGACCATTAAAATATAAAATTAGTTACTCAAAAGTTATAAGTTAATCCAAAAGTTATAAGTATTTCTTATAATCAACAGGCGGTCTAGGACGCCTTAGCCATTTCGGTGGTGAATTCGAGGTTGAAGGCATAGAATCCGAAACAGCTTCATGGAAAACGTCGTCAAATACATTTGGTTCCGCTATCGCTGTGTCCTCAGACACATCCCGTTCCCCTTCATAAATGACGACATTCTTGTCCTTCTCAATGTTTTCAGGAACAATATTAACGTTGTCATTCACTGAACCAGCTGTTTGCTGTTGCAAATCCGGTAAGGCGTCCGATCTAAATGAAACATGTCCACCTTTTCCGCCATGATCACCCTTAAATAAAACAATCTGGTTTTTGTGTTTTTTTACAATAATTGAAGTAACACAATCCTTAATTAAATAAACCACTCTTCCAATTCGCTTTTCTACAAATCCTTTACACCATTTAAAACTGTTTTTACTCGTAAACTTTTTATATAAAACGAAATCACCCTTTTTAAATGATATTTCCTTTTTATTTTTACATTGTAAAGACTGCTTGTCAATCAAACGAGATGAATGAGGAGACGCAAGCGGTGACGGTGTTGGGTTGAGGTAATCTAAACGCGTTTTAAGCTTCCTACCAAAAACCATTTGAGCAGGCGAGAGTCCTGTGGTAGAGTGTACGGAATTCCTATAGTCCATAAGATATCGTAACAATGTCAAACTTTTATCCCTCGATCTACCTGACACTAAGCATGACTTTAAACCCCTTTTTACCACCTTAACTAAGCTTTCAGCTTGACCATTACTCGCTGGATGATACGCAGGTGACGTTAAATGCGAAATGTTGTTCAGTAAACAAAATTGACTAAACTCGGAAGAACAAAAAGCAGTACCATTGTCGCTTACAATTGTCCTGGGTAATCCAAACCTAGACACAAAATCACATAGTTTCTGTACAACTGCCTTTGAAGTCGACGCAGTTACCATGTCATACACTTCCACCCATTTTGTATGAGCATCGACAACCACTAAATATATGTGGCCCATAACAGGTCCCAAAAAATCAATATGCAAGCGGTCAAACGGAATGCTTGGGTAAGCCCATGGTGCCACTGGAGCGCGAGCAGGCGTCGGACGTAGTTGAATGCAGACTTCGCAGTTCGCTATCATTTTTTCTATGGCTTCATCAACACCGGGAAACCAGAAACGAGATCTAACTTCGGCCTTAGTTTTTACTATTCCTAAATGAGAAGTATGAAGCTCTGACAACACTCTTTCCCGCAAAGATGACGGAATTACTACCTTGTGACCTCTCATGATGCAACCATTTTCACACGATAACTGCAATCTACATAAGTGGTATGGTTTAATGAGAACATCAGTAACTTTTGATGGCCAGCCCCGTAAAATAAACTCCTTAACTCTACTTAAGTTTTTATCTTTTTCAGTTTCAATCCGTAACTGTTCAACCGTAACCGGCATGCTACCATCTACAACAAAACAGATGTACGCCGCGCGGTCATCTTCAATGTCCTTTTCCAATTCACACAAACTTGTAGAATATGATAATTCTGGGAGACTAGCTCTCGAAAGATAATCCGCGATATTATCTGTACTACGTATGTACTCTATCACAAAATTATAACCACTTAAAAATATTGCATACCTTTGCAACCGGTTGGCGGATACTTCTGGAATGCCTTTTTGCGGTCCAAAAATGGATAACAAAGGTTTGTGGTCCGTGCGTAGCACGAAAGGACACGATCTACCATATAAATACTGATGGAACCTACGTACCCCAAAAATAATTGCAGTGGCCTCTTTTTGAATTTGTGAATAACGTTTTTCGGCTGCATTAAGTGTTCGTGATGCAAACGCAACAGGATTTTCGATACCATCGCTTCCAACCTGTGATAATACCGCGCCTAAACCACTTGGAGAAGCATCAACTGTCAGAATTAATTTGGCATCTTGATTAAAATGTGCGAGAACTTGATCTGAAGCCAAAATATTCTTAATTTTCTCAAAAGCTTCAGCGTGCTCTGTCAACCAAATCCATCTAGCATTCTTTTTTAAAAGTTCATATAAAGGACTTAAAATTGACGACGCTCCTGGAACAAACTTTCGGTAGTAGTTAACCAACCCCAAAAATGACTGCAATTGGTTGACATTCAATGGCGTCGGAGCATTAAGTATCGCACGTACCTTTTCAGGTGACTTTTTCAGGCCATGTCTTGTGATCGTGTATCCCAAGTAATTAATTTCATCTTTGAAATACTCACACTTTTCTTTTTGTAAAACAAGACCCGCACTCTCCAGTCTCTGAAAAACAGCATCCAATCTTTGCAAATGCTCCTTTTCATTTCTGCCTGTAATCAAAACATCGTCTAAAAAACATAAAACTCCATCTAAACCCGACAATACACACTCCATTGCACGTTGGAATATTGCTGGCGCACTCGCCAATCCGAAAACTAATCTGGTATATTTTAAAATTCCTCGGTGCGTGTTGATGCAGGTCAACATCTGTGACTCGTCATCTAAAATAAATTGGTTATAAGCCATTGACAAATCTAATTTCGAAAAATGTTGACCGCCATACAGTTTCGCGAATAACTCATTCACCGTCGGAAGTGGGTATTGCTCCACATGCAATTGTTTGTTAATCGTGACCGAGTAATCTGCACAAATTCTTAACGACCCATTTTTTTTTAATACAGGTACAATTGGTGAAGCGTACTCTGAATAGTCAACAGGTTGTAAAATACCTAAATCTACCAACCGATCAATTTCATTTCCAACTTTATCACGCAATGCAAAAGCTAGAGGGCGTGCCTTGAAAAATACAGGTTTAGCATTATCTTTTAAAGATAATTTTATTTTGTACTTATTAAATGCTCCCAATTTATTTGAAAACAATGACTTAAATCGTTCTTGCATTTGCTCTATCGTTGTAGAGAATTTACAAACTTTAACCGGAAGCATTTGAAGCTTGAATAAAGCCATAAAATCTCTACCTAGCAAGGAAGGGCCATCAGCCTTGACAACAAAAACTTTCAACTGATGATCACAACCGGCGTACGAAATGGTAAGACTTGCGGTACCACAACAAGAAATCGCACTACCAGTATACGTTACCAATTTTTTTCTAGTCTTCTGCAACGGAACCTGGTTGAAAAACTTATCATAAATTTTTTCGGATATGACTGTAACAACACTCTCTACCATAGGCTCGCCCCTATACGATCGAATTTGAAAAACCTCACCATCGTCATCGTTTGCATCATGATCATCATTTTCGACTACCGTGTTCTTAGCATTGACGTTCCCCTTGCACATCTTAGCTAGATGTCCTTTTTTGTTACATTTTCTGCAAGTGTAATTAGAATAACGACACTTGGAGCTCGTATGATTAGTCCATCCACACACAGAACATTTAGCATTGCCAGAATCATCAGTCTTCTTACTGCCATTTAAAATTTTGTTGATATTGCCAAGCTCCATACTCGCGCAAGCCGCACTGGCTGCAGCTCCCTCGCGCGCACATCTCACGTTCTCCGCCAGTTCCACTGCTTTTACTAACGTCAAACTTGAAAGTTCCTGTGCATATAACTTCTCCTTCTCAGCACTTGGAGACAATCCTAAAATAAACTTATCTCTTAACGCTTCTTCCACATTGATAAAACCGCAGTGAGCAGTCAATCCACGAAGTCGTGCTGCCCATTGTGAATGCGACTCCCCCGGTTGTTGGTAAGAATTGTAAAAGTTGTGGCGGTCAGTGAAACCCAAACGCTTAGGTGTGAAGTGTCCATCTAACAGGGACACTATATCCTTGAACGAAACTTCCACTATGTCCTTGGGTAAACATAAATCTGATGTGAGACCATACGTTTGTTCCGTCAGTGCGCTCAACAGGATTGCCCGTCTTTTCTTTCCCGTCGGGTCGCTGACGTCCGTAATGTCATTTGCTATAAACCATTGTAGCAATCTATTTTTATAAAATTTCCAGTTTTGTATATTGTGATCAAAACTATTAAAAATTCCAAAACCTTTTGATTCAGACATTACGGCAATAACGCGTAGATAATCGTCGCCACTGTTAAATATGAGGAAAATCCCAAGGGAAACAAGCAGATCTGTTCACATTCTTTTACTTGACAAATCACAATGACATTCCTTTTTCTTCGTTATAGCTCATACATAACAGAAACTTTTTACACTTATCAAAGACCGATGACAATGCAATAATTAAAAAAATATCTATAAGTATATTATCTAAAGGAGGCGGACGCGAACTGAAGAGGACTGAGATTTGTCTCTAGATTCTAGATTAGTCTACTCTGTACGTCTATAAATCTGAATACTGAATACTTACTGTACACCAAACACTAACTAACCAGAACAATAACCAACCAGAACAACCGCCGCGATGCTCGACGCAAAAACTAACAGCCAAAGTACAGTCGACTCGAACTTGGACGCGACTTGCTTACCGTAATTATCACTGCGTCGCGTGTGTGTACAGTCGTTGACAAACTATCCTAACACTTATTTATAAAGCTAATGTCTTTATTTTTTATGAACTTCGAAATCAAACGAGCATGCAGTACCTTTTTCAAATTCCTAATAGATCGGAATCAGGATTTGCAGATGTACGCCAATAGGCTCACTACATAGGTATTATTACATGGGAGCTAAACGACGATACCGTACCATACCGACGTAACCACTTACCATCAGGTGGCCCGTATGTCTGTTTGTCCGTCTATATTATTAAAAAAAAATCTTTTTAACAATATTCACACGCCTCTGCCTATCTCTTTGGAGACTAGACTATAGACTTGTTGTTTAGGTATTTCTAATTTTTGCAATTTTTGTCAAGTTCTGGAACGCGATGCTTATTTCTTTTCATCGCGTCCTCTGTCGGCGTACTTGTTCTTAGTAAACTTATATTTACTACTTCTTTTATAGAGGCAATTGAAATACACAATCTGTGTAAATTTTAACCATCTATTCCAATTTATGAGATTGAGCCTGCTGACGGATAGACAGACAGACGAAGGCTTATAAATAGGTTCTCGTTTCGTACCTTTTGTGTACGGAACACTACCACACTAGTTTGATTACATAAGCCGTCAATCAATAAGCGGTTTTGTGAATGTAATCGTGTAGCTCCAATCAACGCCAGCTCTGCGGTATTTGATAAGGGAATGCGCACGAATACCTGAAACACCTGAAATACAGGCTGAAAACTTGGGGAAGGCGAATGGTGCACAAAAATCTAAACAGAAGCTCTCACTTTCTGAATTTCACTTTCTTTCAGAACTCATTTGGAGTCATAATTTCACACTGACCGTACTTTAATAATATACATATTTATATCTGTGTATTTTAATGATATTAATATTATTATGAATGTATGTATATGTGTTGCTATCTTTAAATATTTATTATTCTTTTAAATAAATATAATCTTTTTTATATTTTAAGACATATATTATTATGTGTATATTCAGATATTTAATTGAACCACTCATTCCACCTGCCACTTATTCTCACCATCACATTGATGGTAGAGAATGCCGCCAGGAATTAAACACGCACATTGTAAAAAGAAATGTTTTTTTACAAAAATTATTTTTCCAAAAAAAGCGTTTATAACAATACGTCAACAATTACGAGCATAGCAGATTGAATGCTTATTCAGACCTAAGCGGTATAAAAGCGGCAGAGAAAACCGAGTTTGAGTTCTCGACTTTAATAATGATAACTAATTTTAAAAAAAATCCACCTATACTGGTAGTATCTGACACTATTTTACATTCTACTGTTACTAAATTACGCTCCCCATGCAAACGTTGTCACAAGATCTTTGTCTCCGACTGTACCTAAAACTTAGCGCGTGAAGTGTGGAACACTAACTAGAATATGAACCGCCCTAACGAAGCTCGCTCGTCCCAACTAAGTGTCGGTTGCTGTGTAACCCGAAGACTTACTGTGGAGTGGAACGCTTCTTATTGTACAATTATTTTCATTCCACGAACACTTCAAGAGTTTAACTTATACCCAACACTCGTTGACTTTATCTTACGTCACAATACAGCAATACAATTATACTTGGCCCCCGGTTCCGCCCGCGGTTTCGCCCGCTTTAAAAAGTTTTTCCGTGGTACCAATATGATTTTCAATGGAGTGTCCATCGGACACATAATGAAGAATCACAAATAAATATCATTGTATTCAATTTTAATCTAAAAGCAGCTTAGGTAGTCAATTATTAGCTACAATTCTTTGAAAAACAACAATTATTTAATATTCAGCGGCAAATGCTACTCGGCGCAAACCTTGGTTGGAGGTTTAGCCCTGTGTATTGATGAGTCATTAAATAATTATAGAGATTGATCTGAGATTGGCTTAGATAAGTGCCTAACCCTCTTCGAAATCAAAGACTAGGCATGAATGAAAAGAGATAATTTAAGACGACCTACGCAGTACGTGAAAAGTAAGTGAAGTGAAAGTTGGACCGGCAATGTTTCACGTATTAATTTTTATGTGATGTCGTTCAACAAAATCCATACTAATATTATAAATGCGAAAGCTGTCAGTCTGTCTGTCTGTCTATCTGTCTTTCTTGCACGCCAAAACTACTGAACCGATTTAAATTAAATTTAGTACACAGATAGTCTAGACTAGAGCCTGAAAAAGGACACTTTTTAATTGGAAAAAAGTCTTGTAAAGGGTTGAAAAGGGGGATGAACGGGATGAAAGTATTGTCATTTTCAGAACTAGAAGCATATTTTAGGCTGTTGATTAGATAAAAATAAATATGGCATTCAAAGTTTTTAAAAATGTTACCCATAAGGGTGTAAAATAAACATAACGCATTAACAGATTCATTACAAATTGGTGGAGCTAAAGTTAACGCGTTATGAAGAATCTATTATTACGTCTAATTCCACGCGAGCGAAGCTGCGGCTTAATACATATAGGACATTTAAATCGATTCGGCGCGCGTTTTTCGAATTTTTGGATATGGTCGTCGAAATTGTAAAATTTTATCTGAGTGTTGCAGCTTTTGTATCGTGATTGGGTTTGTTTAATGCTAAAAATATACCTACTACAGGTACCTATTGGGCGTATTTACGACTATTTTATCGGCCGCGATTTACCCGCTTTCAGGTAGATGTAAAATGCTGTGTATTCGCGATTGAATGGAAATCGTTTCCGGGTTTCCTTCCATGGATGTTTTTTAACATTCGTTTTATTCAGTTGATAGCACACCGGTTTTAAATACATATCTGACTACCTGAATTTATTTCACACGTCGCGTCGCCGTAAAACCGCACGATGATTTTAATTACTTATGGTTATTTATACAAGCATTTGGGTATATTCTGTCAATGTGCATTAATGCACGTTTATCATATTTTTTTTATTATTAACTAGTGGAGCTTCGCTCGCGTAGAATTAGACCCATTAACGACGTCTGCCCGCGTCAATAACGGCAAAGTTTCATACTAACTTTGCACCCCCGTTTTACCCCCTCAGGGGATGAATTTTCAAAAATCCTTTCTTAGTGCTCCCCTACGTTATAAAAGGAACCCCTGTCCAAAATTTCAAGTTTCTAACCCTTATAGTTTAGGCCCTGCGTTGATATGTCAGTCAGTCAGTCAGTCACCTTTTATATATATAGATTTATTAATATGTAAGTAAATTCTAACCAAAACCTCTTGAATATTAGAGATATGATAGTCTTAAATAGTAATAGTCTTTATGGTAAAAGTAATTCAGACATTTGAATCGTATTAGAAATAAACCAGCATGCAATAGCTAATTCCATATTGAGCTATTGCATGCAAAAAGCATGCATGATTGTATTTATTGCATTTACCTAATTTAGAACCGTCAATCCACGACGAAAACCACAGAACAGATAAAAGACAAAAACATTCTACTAGCGACATCTTTTGAAACTTTTTGGGACTTAGTTGCCGAGTGCGGCTTTACTGGACTAAATAGTAGATAAGAAGAAATACAGATGGCTCTGTAAGAAGATTCTGCAAGTTGTAGACAATATAACATCACGCCTATATTTCCCCGAAGAGATATGCAGAGGTGTGTACATAAAACACATAATTTTCACCAGTTATGTTTAGATCCCATCCATACTAATATTATAAGGAGGAAGGATTTGTTTGCAATGTATTCATACAAAAACTACTGGACCGATTTCAAAAATTCTTTCACTATTAGAAAGCTGCATCTTCATTGTGTGACATAGGCTATATAATATTACTAGGTGTAAATGAAACTATTGTTGTCTAATTACACGCGAGCGATGCTGCGGGCGTTCACATGTAGGTACAAAAATAAATTAACATAAGTATTTAAAACGTAGCGTCTAAAGCCAAATGGCTCGTGTCAATTTCAATTCAATGTGATCGAAAGAGTTAAGCAACGACGGGCGCGGTCGGTTTGTGGATGGGTGACCGCTAGTGGCAAAATATCTTGGACGCTACCATGCTTCGGAGGGCACGTAAAGCCGTCGGTCCCGGTTGTTTTCAATGTTGGAAACAGTCGTTAAACCTTGTCGAAGACCTTTGAAGACACCGGGTTGGCCACTAACCCCTCCACCAATCCGCATTGGAGCAGCGTGGTGGAGAATGCTCTAGACCTCCTTCAGCTGCGTCTGTGGGGGAGACCCGTGCCCAGCAGTGTCAGTGTCAGCGACGTCTATGGGTCGCAGCGATTTAAAACATCTAATATAATTTTTTTATCTTGACAAGATAATAGAAAGTTAATTAAATCAGCAAATCACTTAGCTCCTCTTACCTAACATTATCATTTTGTTATTATTAACTCTCTCACTCGGTCAACGTTCGACCTATTAACCCAGCCAGGGCTTCTAAACCAATGGGTTTATGTTTGTAATTTAACAATTTAGATCAATATTAATTTTATATATTCATCGTTGGGTCTCGCATTTTTATTTTTTCTTAGATTTTAAGTAATCATAACCAATCCACATTGGAGCAGCGAGCCCTGAAGGAAAAATCTTAATGAGTTTTTCTATGGCTATCAGTATTTTTATACAAGCCCACTTTTTTTACCGGGATTAAAATGCGTGTATGTAGATTATGGTTTTGAATTAAACGTAGCTAGGTAAGGCTTAGGTTATGAGGTTCATAGGATTTTTATACAAACTTGGAAACATTAATTCAACCCTCCGTTGTAGGAGAAAAGGTACCCGGATATCGTGGGAACGCCGAGTTATGTAGAATTTTCTTCACCCTCTAAAATCCTCAGTGGCCTATCTCAGCGCTACATCAGGAGGGCTCCAGGATTTCTGATGGAACGCGCCAGTGCCATCTAGCACTGCGGCCAACACAAGCTCTACCCTCTGGTTTTCGACCCCTACAAAACGCTGTGCAGACAAACATAACTTTGTATTTTCCGAGGTCACTGGATGGACGGTTCAATCTCCTACCTTTTAGTCAACTCTTCAACAGGCAGGAGCTACCGTAGCACTATTCTTGTCCTGAGTCACGGACCCAGATAGATATTTTATGACTTACAAAAACACACCTAAGTGCTGTCTTTGAAAACATGACAAATTATAATCATTTACTAAAGAATAAATATTCAATGCCAGAAATTAATTTAGCTCCGTTTTGTTGCATGCTGCAGGAAATGCTTCGTACAACGATCGTACATATTCCCGGTGTAGCAACAAGATATTAAGGAGGCCTAAGCATTTCAATTGATGAAAATGAGACGAAATTAATAAAGATTAACAGCCTCGGTCAACAGTTGCCGATCCCTGGAAACAAAATAATCGATCGATAATTCTTGAAGTTGATTAATACTCAATGCATTTGTGAATAATGTGTATTTTAGGGCATTAAAAACTTTTGATTTTGGACATTTAATCAGATTTTTTTGAACTAAGTACAGTTCAAGTTTTACAGTTTTAGCTTTAACTAAATCTGTAAAATTGAAGAACTGTTGCAATTTGAAAGACTTTTTGACCGAACAAAATACTTTTACCACAAAAAAAAATGGGGTCGTCCCAATTGTATCAGGATTACTAGCGACTTGCGATGCGATTTATATGATATTTTTAAGATTTTCAAAAAATGCATTTTAATGCATTCTCAATGTAAATCAATCGACATTAATTTATCGAATAGGTAATATCTATTATATATATACTATACTATCTATCTATTTGGGTCTTACTAAAATTATCGTTACTGCATTTTATTCGTGTCACCGTTCTTAACCGCTATCTCATTGATGTCGATTGATGTCATGTACTTGGTTACATGATGAATCAAGCAAAAAGAAAAAAAAAAAAAAAACAAAGTTGGCAACATCTGCCGCCAACGCGACCTTTGCGCGCGCGACGGTCAGTATTCCCGCCGCGTCGCGCGCTTCCCGCGTTCCAACGCGGTTCGATATTTAATTTAAAATCTATTTATAAAAATTAAAAACAATATTCAATTTTTATGACTTATACAAAGTTCGACTGTGAATAAATTAGAGTTGACTGTGAAATCAAAATGAAATAATGTTTACAAACCTGAATACATGAAGATATAGTTGACAAATTTTAAAAATAGAAAATTATAACTTACAGTACATACGCATTAAATCCTGTGAAGTGTTGAATAAGTTAGTTTTTAGTTGTTTTACGTGTTTATTATTTGTGTTGTGGTCAAAATGTTTTGGTTGATAACATTAGTGTTGGTACCTGTATACGGACATGTTATTGGGCCTCCGCAGAATATTACCGGGTGAGTTATAAGTTCGTTAGGAGTAATAAATAAGTTAATTTAAAAGTCAATTGCAGGCTCAGTAAAATAAATTAATTGTTAGGCTTTTACCCACATTGAAGTACCTACCTATTAGTACTTACGTACCTAACTACCCGCAATATAGGTAGGTTTAGGTACCTACTACCTACGCAAATTGTCTCAAAAACTTCTGCTAGTAGTAGAGTAGGTGGGTACCTGAGTAAAGCAACGACGAGCGCGGTCGGTTAGTGGATGGGTGACCGGTAGTGGTAAAATTTCATGGACCTGGGAATGGAGCAGCGTGGTGAAGTATGCAACCTCTCGTAGATGTGGCTGTGGGAGACCCGTGCCCAATTGTGGACCTTCTATAGGTTGTAGCCAGATCCAACAGTGTATCAAGCGGTGTATAGATGACAGAATTTTGTTTTCGATTCTATAAAATACGCCCCCCTACCTTGTGGGAACGGATGCGACCGATTTTCCCAGAAAGGGACAAAAAACAACAATGGAACCTCCACGGTGTGCGATAACCGTGAAAATAACAGAATGGCATGATTCATTTGAGTATTATGTAGACTGGGAGTCATCATGGCGGCTAGAAGCGTTGATAGCTAGCCTTGGTATATCCACGTATTCAATAGTTTCTACCATACCGCTACTAGGCAAAATTCAAATGCCTTTGAGAATATAGTGTGGTATTAGACATAACAATAGTTTTGTTCACACCTAGTAATATTATATAGCCTATGTCACTCAGTGAAGATGCAGCTTTCTGACGGTGAAAGAATTTTTGAAATCGGTCCAGTAGTTTTTGTGTGAAAACATTACAAACAAATCTTTACTCTTTATTAGTATAGACTTTGCAACAACCCTCGAACAAGGCGTATGATTAGGTATACTTTCATGCATACAGCACTTCCCTTCCACATAAGAAAGCATGCACATACTAAAATGAAAATAGTGGCAAGCTTTGCCACTAACCGTCGTAGAGTCAATTTACCCTTAGGATGCTCCGTTTGGGGGCGAAACACGTGTTGGTGGTGGTTCGTATGTTGGTATATATTTTCATTTAATTCGAAAATTGAACTCTTTGAAAACATGTTACTTTTTTTTTCTTAACCCCTCTCTCCAGGGAAAATGGACTCGCACGTCTTGTGCATTTGCCAGTGCCAAGTTTTTTTGTTACTTTTTAATTTGCGCGACTATAGCTATTGCAAGACTATAACTCTGTCATGCAGGTTTCCTGACGATGATTCCTTCACCGTTACAGAAGGTCACTTTAATCATACAGCTTGGTTGATTGAGCCCGGACCGCTCGAATGAGTAGCGACTTCGATAGCCACTGGGCTGTCAACCCTATTAGGTACCGCAAGGTTGCCACCACAACATGGTAATCTGTAGCACCCGATGTATCAGTTCCAGTCCATGCACCGACCGGAACCACCTCATCATCGCGCCGGGAGTGCTGGCCGCGGGCGGGAGCAGTCGGGCCTGTGTCTCCCGCTTCCACCCCGAGGGTCCGGCGCGGATGCTGATGACCCTCCACACTGAGGACGGAGAGCTGGTCTCTGCTACACGTGACTTGCCACCAGGTAACTACTCTACTCTACTCTACTCTAGACAAGTCCTCGCGATGATGTTTCTTTCTCGAACGTCGTGGGAGCGACGCCGGGTTATGTGGGACTTTCAGCCACTAAAACCCGCTCGGTGGCCTACTCCGG
This sequence comes from Carterocephalus palaemon, assembly GCA_944567765.1. Taxonomy (NCBI): domain Eukaryota; kingdom Metazoa; phylum Arthropoda; class Insecta; order Lepidoptera; family Hesperiidae; genus Carterocephalus; species Carterocephalus palaemon. Next base: position 1,120,870 of record OX155655.1, on the reverse strand, counting down.
CGCTACAGGAGGGCTCCGGGATCTCTTGTAGAACGCGCCGGTGCCCTCCAGTGCTGCGCCCAAGACGGGCTCATTTGAATTTTTGAAATCGGTCCAGTAGTTTTTGTGTAAAAACATTACAAACAAATCTTTCCTCTTTAGAATATTAATATAGATGAAACCTTTAAAATATAAAATTCTCACCAACATCTTTTAAGTCCGTCTTTACGTCTTTATTTATAAGTCCATTAACTATTCCTTACCCATACTAGGCCTTCCACATTAATGGTACATAAGTCTCCAGTTTCTCAGTGTCATCTTCAAGTAATACCACCTATTCACGGAAAGGGCGACCAGTACGCCATTTAACCATTTAACAATTATTTATTTGTCCCTCTTTTGGGCTCGTCTTTCTTGGAATGGAAGAGATTAGACGCTGGCCAATAGGCTGGCTGTGGATTGTCTTCACTTCACATCAAGCCTTCGCCCTCAAGAACATTATGAAGAACTTTCCTAAATCGCTTAGATTTGAACTCAGACCCCTCAAGTGAGCACCGGCATTTAACACGATGTATACGAACCGGCCTTACAGTCAAGCTCTCAGCTTCATTATACGTTAAAAAACAATACAATACAATACAATATCATTTATTGCACCAGAAAGAAAAAAAGAAGAAAATTAAAAAAAGAAGAGAATTAGTTACATTAATTAATTAGAAGAACATTTAGTTAAAAGAAAAGAAAGTTTGAGAGTTTGAAGGCACGTTAAGTTGTTCTTCTCCCAGTAAGATTAACTTCACTTAAATACGCCACAAGCTTCTCTAGAGCGCTAAGTTTGGCGATGTTATTTCAGGAGACGGTGGCTGCCTCGATATAGCTGTTCCTCTCAAGCCGAACACCAAAGTAAACCTGAATGTAAATCTAAGGTAAAGTTTATCGGATTTATGTGTTACTAGATTAACTCGCGGCTCCGCCCGTGTTAAATCGTCTTCCGTGCAGAATTAGACTACTTAACTTACTCGTTCGCTGCGACCGATAGACGTCTCACTGCTGGGCACGCGTCTCCCCCACAGACACTTCTGCGGGAGGTCTAGAGCATACGCCATCACGCTGCTCCGATGCGGATTGGCGGAGGGGTTAGTGGCCAACCCAGTGTCGAATGTTTACGCCACCCGAAGGTCTTCAACAACGACTGTTTCCAGCATTGAAAATAACCGGGACCGACGGCTTTACGTGCCCTCCGAAGCACGGTAGCGTCCATGAAATTTAGCCACTAGCGGTCACCCATCCACAAACCGACCGCGCCCGTCGCGATCACATTGAATCAACGCGAGCCATTGGTCTATGGACGCTACTTACTCTTACTCTTAACTTACTCGTTACCATAGGGGATTAATTAAAAATGAATAATTGAAGGAATTTTGCATGCCTATCTTAATATATATATTTATTGTGTACGTGTGTATGACAGTGAACTCATCCTAAACGTCTGGATAGATGTTGATGAAATTTTTGTGTGTGTTCAAGGGGATTCGAGAATGGTTTAAATTCACAACTTAGACCATTTGAAAATTTTTTAGTATTTTTATTTTTAACCGTCGTTCATTGACGTGAAGCGTCGCGTCACTTTGACATTTCATATGGCAGAACAACCTCTGCGGGGTCAGTTAGTACTGGGTAAAAGGGCGGTTTTCCATTACCCGGCCCGGCACCGGCACCGACGCCGGCGCCGACGCCGTGCCGGTGCCGGGGAAGCAAAAACGTATAGAAATGTATGGCTTGCTTTTACACCTACCGGCACCGGCGCCGGCCCGGTGTTGAGTCCCGCCGGCGCCGTCGCCGTCGCCGGGGCAGCAAGCTTCCCAGTCGTGCCGGCCCGGCAAAACTGCATGTGTGTTGTAGCCGTGTGCGTGTGTGAATGCGCGGGCGGGTAGGGGGACGAGGAGCGAAATTTTTTGGGGTCCATTTTCAACTTTTCAAATAAGGTATAATATGTTCCTTCTAGGTATCTTACTTTTAGTATTGGATGAATCCAAAATTTGACGTCTCTTCGTCGGTGTCGGCGTCGTAGGTGTAAAAGATATAACAAATATAGTCGACGGCTTGACGATACTATTTGTAAAAACAGCCTGGTAAAACGCGTGGTGTACGTGTCGTCGTGCTGAAGTCCATGACAGTACTGTACCACTCACCGGCATCGACAACCGGCGCAATGGAAAAACGAAGCCCCGGTGCCGGTGCCAGTGGACGGCCATGCCGGTGCCGGGCCCGTGCCGGGCCGGGTAATGGAAAACCGCCTAATGTGAGCAACTTTATAAAAACTTACCCACCAATGTAACCGATCCACATTTATGCAAATATATACTTCTACTTGTACTTCTATGCTTTGCTTGAAATAATTCAACAATGAAACGTTTTCCGCAGATACCATGAAGCTAATTGCGTGTGGAGCGGGCGCCTGCCGCTGCGCATCGCCAGCGGCAAGGCGGTGGTGGTGCACGCAGAGCGCGCGCGCTACCGGCCCGGGGACACCGTGCGGGTCAGGGTGGTGGCCCTCAGGGCGGACCTCACTCCAGCCCATGGCTACGTGAGTATGCAAAGGTTTCTCCATCAGCCTTTCAAATTGGAAGCGCTCATATCTAATACTAGTGGACGCCCGCAGTTTCGCTCGTCGAATTAGACATGATAATAGATTCTTCTTAACGCGTTAACTTTAGCTCCACAAATTTGTAATGAATCCGTAAATGTGTTATCTATTACCCTATGTTTATTTTACACCCATAAGGGTAACATTTTTACAAACTTTGAATGCCATATTTATTTATATCTAATCAACAGCCTAAGATATAAATTTTTTGCTTCTAGTTCTGTAAATGACAATACTTTCATACAACCTTTCATCCCCTCTGCAACCTTCAAACTTCCATGCCGCTCTGTATACTTGATCTGAGTTAGCAATATCTGACGCGGACGGTGTTGGTGATCGCTAGTAGCAAAATTTCATGGGTGCTTCGTGCTTCGTAGGGCACGTTAAGCCATCGGTCGCGGTTGATTTTAATTGTAAATCAATCTTTAAGCCTTAAGACCTTCGGGTGGCTTGAGAACATTCGACACTGGCAACAAAGGGACGCCTATTGTAGCTTTTTTATATATGTTTGTGACACGAAAACCGTTATAACCGTTTGAAATATGTATTAACTTAAAATTCCACTTTTAATTTAATCACATTTTAATCTCATCGATTTCTCATTAAATCCGACTAGTCAATAAACATTATTTGCATACGGCCCAGACGCCACCGTCAAATCTGTGTCAGTGTTACGCTGATGGTGCGCGTTTTGTTGCAGACGATTCCGCGAATCGGGCACTATGCCGTTTGCCCGCCTTAACCCAATCTATTGTCACCTTTAGCATCGATTCGTTTCTAGACGTTGTAGTGGATTTTTGTAGTGGGTCGAGATTGTAACTGTTTCTAAGCTAAGCTAAATTTGCATGTTGGTCAAAGATTCTTAACAATATGCGAAGTCATCCTTGCGTGTTTTTTTGTGATATAATTGAGTATAATAATGTGGAAATGTTGTTAGAAAGGATCCGAACGACGATGAATGTTAGTGTAGCGCAAGTATGAGTATTCGAACGAGTTGGCTGAACAGTGATTAACAGATTGTTTGATTTCTTTTTTTTTTTCTGTGCGACGACATTTGCGTGCAAGTCTGGAAGAGTGGTGGCTGAATTTGAAAATAAAGAACATAGAAGATATTCTAGTTTATTTCTGCAATCAAACAATAGTTAATGTAATTATCATACATACTCACATCCCTTCTACCTACAGTTTTGGACTAAGTTACGCGCTGGATAGAAATAAAAACATCAAGTCAGTGATTCCAGTCCAGTCGATAATTTGACATAGGCAGTATTTTCTAGATAATAATATCTAGCAAATACATCTCCTAAGTTTTGCTTTAGTCACTATTGAACTGGGCACCGTGCCGTGTGATTTGTAATTTCAAAAATGTATTTGCTAGTAAAATCCGCACTGGACTAGGTCAGTTACGCTAAGTTTCTCAGCTAGTGGGTTATATCTCAGACAGTTATCGAAAAACCGTAAGGCCAACGCTATCTGCAACAGCGACTACCGGTTCTCAAGTGCTACACCGAGAATAAACAGTTATATCGGCACTTTAGTGACTTTACTTCGCTGGTGACGCGCAGGACCGCGATAAACGCGACCTGATGGATTTCGTTTGAGAGGTCCCGAAATAGCAAGTCATCTCGGTACCGCAAGTTTAGTTTTTTCGAACCACACTCGTTCGAATACTCCTGTTGGCCGTATTGGTCTTTACAGCGTCACCGGGACACGTAGAGGCGGCCCGAGATACCAAAATAATAAATACCATAGACATTCACACACTGCCATCTGACCCCAAATTAGGCGCGAAACTGTACTATGGGTGCCAGAGACTGATATACATACTTACATACATAGATATTTTTTGAGTACATACTTAAATAGATAATATTGTCAGACAGATATCCAGACACATCCAGAACAAACACAAGTGTTCGTCACACGAATATTTGTCCTGAGTGGGACTCGAACCCACAAACCCTGGCGCAACAGACAGGGCCACTACCGATTGCGACAACGGTCCCGTCAAAATGTTAAGAAAATTGCAATTATCAGGATAAGATACCTATCTACTTTTCTTCTACAAATTTGCACGCTGAGCTTAAACAGCATAGTATCCAGTATACATTTTACTAACAAAATACAATAATTTCTTGCACGACTAAATACAAACTATATCACAGTGTTAACACTAAACCTGACTAAACATTCTCACGGGAATGTCATACTCGTCGCTTTGTCGACGAAGCGATTTCCGCGGAACAGAGCGGTTGTATGTAATCGGACGCGTCGTCGAGAGAATCGCGAACGCAATGATACACAAGCCACAGTGTAGCTATAGTGACTATGCGTTTGAACTTGATATCGAGACGCACGGCCGTCATCAAAACTAACATAAGGCGACGACGACGGCACTTGAGCTGTCAACTGTCAAGTTTACATGAATCATAGTTGAGATTTTTTGAAGAAAAAGAAAACATTTAATTTGCAAGAATGGCTAGGTGCAATGGATCTCTTCTGTCTGTATCATCATTGTTACATAATACTTAATGACATAATACCAATCGTCGTCGTTCAATGTGATCGAAAGATTTAAGCAACGACGGGCGCGGTCGGTTTGTGAATGGGTGACCGCTAGTGGCAAAATTTCATGGGCACTACCGTGCTTCGGAGGGCACGTAAAGCCGTCGGTCCCGGTTGTTTTCAATGTTGGAAACAGTCGTTAAGCCTTTTCGAAGACCTTCGGGTGGCTTGAGAACATTCGACACTGGGTTGGCCACTAACCCCTCCACCAATCCGCATTGGAGCAGCGTGGTGGAGTCGCGTGGAATTAGACAACATAGCTTCGTTTACACCTAGTCTGTACTAATATTATAAATAAAAAGGAAACATTTGTTTGTAATGTTGTCGTTGTTTTATTACTTGCCAAAAGTTGACTGGCATAGGATGCTTTAAGCATTAAAGTCCGCCTTTTGTCCCTAATATTTTATAGGTACCTACAATAAATATTTAATAAATAAATTAAATCTTCTGTGTGAATGGACTTTGACAATATTTCACACATTAATGTTTTCGGCACTATCCCGAAGTGATTTAAAGCTTGGTCGCCGCAATCTTGGAACAATGGCTACGATGTCGTAATGGTTTTGTCTGTCTCACCGGTTCCCGATTTAATTGATTGTTGTTTTATTTACACATTAGCTCATTAAATCAGCGGAGTCCGTACATCTACCTATTGATATGTCTAACTAGTGGACGCCCGCAGCTTCGCTCGCGTGGAATTAGACATTCACTAACTTCAAAAATGGCAAAGTTTCATACTAAACTTGCACCCCCGTTTTACCCCCTTAGGGGATGAATTTTCAAAAATCCTTTCTTAGCTCCCTTACGTTATAAAAGGAACCCCTGTGCAAATTTTCAAGTTTCTAACCCTTATAGTTCAGGCCCTGCGCTGATATGTCATTCAGTCAGTCAGTCAGTCAGTCAGTCAGTCAATCAGTCAGTCAGTCAGTCAGTCAGCTTCTCCTTTTATATATATAGATTAGGTCATTAAATCAGCGGAGTCCGTACATCTACCTTCTGTTATGTCTAATTCCACGCGATCGAAGCTGCGGGCGTCCACTAGTGTTAACTATATTACCATGCTAGTGTACTATATACCTAAGTACCTGTATAGACTCTTACATTTGCCATAGCCAAAACGTTAACCATAACAGTACGTTAACCCTCTGCTGCCAGCCGGATGACCCGGCCAGCACATGCGACCTAGAATCACAGAATCCGGATAAAGTGCAAAGTGCGCTTTCGCTGTACCATATAGCGTGTCATTCTGTGTACAGTAACGAACAAAGCAAGCCTTTGCATTCGCGTTTTTTACCGTTGCCTGGTACAGTTAATGAGAAAAGTATTATTAGTTATGACATCACACACGAGACAGATTCTACTTATTATTAAAAGCTTTTATTTAACTTCACTCGTATGTATCTTGTAAGTATGTATGTCCTGGAATCTTGCAATCAATATTTCACCCACTTCCACTGAATCTATCGAGCTGAAATTTGGCACACATATTTGGTTCCGAGGACAATGCATGAAAATAAAAAAAAGTTAAAAAGCTTTTTAAAAAAAAATTTTTTAACGGTATTTATACTTATTTAATATGCTGTTAACTATACTTCTATACAAATACTAGCTGACCCGGCAAACGTTGTTTTGCCATATAAATAATGATCGTAGAGGGTTGAAAATTTAGGGTTGTATGTATGTCCATACTCTTCCTCTGTGGTGCAGTCTTCATTTCTTGTACTATTACTGTCCACGATACGATTATGCAGTGCGTCGTGTGTGGTCACCCTTACGCGTCTCACGTAAGGACGGGGTACACTGTATCCCTCTATGTGGGCAAAATAAGCAAGTGTTCGTTAGCTGTTTCTATGCCACGCCACTCACCCTCGTATGCGGCGCGGCGCGCAGGATAATGGAGTACTCTCAACCCGCATGCACTCTAAGAATTTGTTGTACCCTTTGCGCCTCGACAAAATGTTTCCTGTTGCTGGTTCATCCGGCTCGAAGGACCAACACTGTAGCTGACTACAGAGTATTGGACTGTATCGCTGCGACTGTATAGGGACTGGGATGGTTAGTCCAATTAGTTGAGAGAGTTAATTAGTTATGTTCGAGGTTTTAAATCCTAATCGAAAAAGGACACCGAGGAGATGGATCTTCGTTGGATCTGATTCGCTCGCTGCAACCCATAGACGTCCCACTGCTGGGCACGGGTCTCCCCACAGACACTTCTGCGGGAGGTCTAGAGCATACTCCACCACGCTGCTCCAATGCGGATTGGTGGAGGGGTTAGTGGCCAACCCAGTGTCGAATGTTCTCAAGCCACCCGAAGGTCTTCGACAAGGCTTAACGACTGTTTCCAGCATTGAAAACAACCGGGACCGACGGCTTTACGTGACCTCCGAAGCACGGTAGCGTCCATGAAATTTTTGCCACTAGCGGTCACCCATCCACATACCGACCGCGCCCGTCGTTGCTTAACTCATTCGATCACATTGAATCGAAGCGAGCCATTGGGCTATGGACGCTACTTGGACTGTATGATTACAGTAAAAAGACCTTCATTCGCAGGTAATTCTTCTTTATTGAGCTGGACGAGTTTACAATGTCGCGGTGAGATGTGGTACTGAGATGAGAACTGAGTCAAGAACGTAATCAGATCCAAGCGATCACAAGCGTGTAGCGTCCATAGCCCAATGACTCCCGTCGATTCAATGTAATCGAATGAGTTAAGTTAAGTAACGACGGACGCGGTCGGTTTGTGGATGGGTGAACGCTAACAAAATTTCATGGACTCTACCGTGCTTCGGCCGTCGGTCCCGGTTGTTTTCAATGGTGGAAACAGTCGTTAAGACTTGTCTTCGAACTTCGGGTGGCTTGAGAACATTCGACACTGGGTTGGCCACTAAACTCTCCACCAATCCGCATTGGACCAGCGTGGTGGAGTATGCTCTAGACCTTCCGCAGCTGTGTATGTGGGGGAGACCCGTGCCCAGCAGTGGGACGTCTATGGGTCGCAGCGAGCGAATCAGATCCAACGAAGATCCGCATCTCCTCGGTGGCCTTTGTCGATTAGGATTTTAAACCTCGAACATAACTAATTAACTCTCTCAACTAATTGGACTAACCATCCCAGTCCCTAATTGAGTCTTGTTCAAAGTCAGTCACAGTTGTCATGGGCGGCAGCGGATGGGTGGTGCTGCAAGCTCGTTTGCTATCTTTTATCAATAAAAAAAAAAAGTCCGGTTTATGATCTTTGGTTTGGTAAACGTTTAATTAGTGCGACCAGAGGACTGTTGAGAGTAGGTAGGTGCGGCCGCATAGAATTACATGCAGCCACTCCGACGGGTCGAGAGCGCAACGCAGTGAGTGGGCACTCTACCCTGACATTAGCGGTTATTTTCCAGTGCTAGCTTCTTTGTCGTATCAAAATGTTTGAAACTAGTGGACGCCCGCAGCTTCGCTCGCGTGGAATTAGACATTACAATAGTTTCGTTTGGAGCAGCCTAGCAGTGGCACGCTATGGGTAGAAGTTTAGCTTTTTTTTAATTCCGCATTTGTGGTTGCCTTTTTTGGACAGTAGATATATTACGATTAAGAAATTAAACGTCACGTGCTGTAAAGGTAAAGGAATCATCGCAAGGAAACCTGCATGCCTGAGAGTTCTTCTTAATGTTCTCGAAGGCATGTGAAGTCTGCCGCACTTGACCAGCGTAGTGGACTAAGATTCACCCCTTCAATTCCGAGAGACCTGTGCCCAACAGTGTGACAAAGAAAATATGGCGGTGATGGACATTACGAGTTAACGTAGGTTTGTTAGTAGGTACCTTAGGCTAAGAAAATTATTATGGATTTGAAATAGAAAGAAGAAAGAAAGAATCTTTTATTTGCCACAATCGTTCATGCAACACAGAAAACTATATCAAGTACATGTTATCTTTAACAAAGGTTACCTACAAAATTATTTAAAAAAAAAAGTTTTATGTTGCAGTGACTAACTCAGCAAATAGATCTGTACTCAGCATAGCTGCAGTTGCTCAAACTGCAACACTGACTTTCAGTGCAGCCTGTGGTGTTTTTTTATTTATGGATACAAGATAGCAAACGAGCTTGCAGCACCACCCATCCGCTGCCGCCCATGACAACTGTGACTGACTTTGAACAATACTTAGGGACTGGGATGGTTATTTCAATTAGTTGAGAGAGTTAATTAGAACATTAATTGGTCAGTTCGTTAGTAGGTATGAGGACTGGGGACTGTTGTGATAGTTAGTCCTGTTAGTTGGTTTTAGTAATAGTTCAGTTAGTACTTGTTAGTAGGAGTCTCATTTTAAGTCAGTCACAGATGTGTTGCTACCATTGAAACTAAGATGGTCGCCTCTAAAGAAGTGTAACCGGAAACCACACCTTTCCAACCGGACCATAATTGCTATAAAAACAATTACTGCTGTGTGAAATAAAAGTTATATTATTAAATTCTAATGTTATAAACAATTTCAGGTGGACGAGATCTGGATAGAAGGTCCCCGCGGGATCTGGGACGGGGCGCGGGCGGTGCAGTGGCGGCGCGTGCGCACCAGGCTGGGGCTCGCGCAGGTGCAGCACCAGCTGGACGACCTGGCGCCGCCTGGCAGGTGGTCCGTCAGGGCCCGCTTCGAAGATGGCTCTCAGGTTAGTTGAGGAACTCGTCTGAGTTAAGATTTAGAAGGAGGATATTCCAGGAGTTTGAGATGGGAGATACGGAGTGCAACGGTGGTGCGTCATTAAAAAGCAGCATAATGACCAGGTGCCACGTTGCAAGTGGAATGCTGAACTCAAGAGCAAACTTTTCGTGTTAGTGAAGAATTGACAACTACGACTACAACGACGATGGCACATAGAATTTAATGTAGTTTAAGAGCTCTGTATCATCAACCTTATTATTAAGTATTTTGTATAGGAAGGTAATGTCAATTATTTTGCGCCTGTCTGATAGTGTTGAGAGATTAAATATATTAATGGCCGGTTTCTGAATTCTTCAGTTATATTATCAACAGCTATTGAATCAATAAAGTTAAACGTAAGATATATGTCGGATAACTGTCACTGGGTTTCTGAACACGCGAAGAGCCTTCCAATAACTATGAATCCGATAACGAGTACCTTAAACTGCCACTAGATGGGTCTCTTCAAAAGATCAAGTTTAAAATAGATATTCATTGTAGTTTGTACCCTAGGAATAGTCTTATTTGTAAGAAATATTTTTTCCATACTCAATAAGTAGTAACACCTTGTTTTATTTACCAAATATTGTAATTTGGTATTTATTAGCATCTGTGCATCATAGTCAAATGTGAACAATATCTACAATTATAATGTTTAGAACCGAAATTGTCAGTCACTTTTGACAAAGTCAAAAGTCAAAGTAAAATAATTTATTTCGATATTTCGATGTCCTTAATAGAACTCGTATTGATCTATTGTTATGTCCTACGAATAACTGTAAAATGTTTCACCGGGATTTCTAGACTAAAATTCAATACTATTTAACACGTACTTAGGCAATAATACCTTAAAAGTTTTTGTAATTTGTCATAAAAACGTCAAATAAAGTTAACGAACCGGTAAACGGCCATATTTCGTCAGTTAAGTTAATCTAACTATAAACGGAGTTTATCTTACATTGGGTTGTTCAGAAACACAATTTGAAAAGTTATCGAACCGATAGCGCTAATGAATAGATAAACTGCCGTCAAATGGACCTCAGAAACCGGGCATAAGTCGATCTTTGTATGGAGCCCATTTATATCGTCCGTGCGTGAAGAGCTGAGTAAAACGTCGTTGTATGCTCTCGATGCGATTTTTATGAACTTGATAGTGAGGGTTCCATACTACAGAACAGTACTCCAGCCGACTTCTAACTAGGCATGTGTATAGTAGTTTTATTGTGCTTAATTTTTTGAAAACCTTTGCATTTCTGAATATGAAACCCAACATTTTTCGTGCTGATTTGCAAATGTTATCAATATGTTCGATAAAGGTTAGTTTATTATCAAAAGTTACACCTAAATCTCTTTGTGATTGCACTACATTAAGATTTATGCCGTTTATGTGGTAAGCTACTGTGAAAGTATTGTAATTACGAGTGAAATTGACTAAGGAGCATTTTTCAGGGTTTAGGAGCATTCCGTTTTGTTTGCACCATGCGGATAATCTGTCTATGTCGTCTTGTAAAGCCCTAGCATCGTTCATGCACGTTATTGGTTTAGCAATTTTGATGTCATCAGCAAAGATAAAGCATTTAGAATTTTGAATAATACTCGTGACGTCATTTATAAAAATATTAAATAAGAGTGGCCCCAAAATAGAACCCTGCGGCACGCCCGAGGAAGCAATATAAAAGTCAGAAGTGTAGCCCTTGATTACTACACATGAAGGTCTATTATTAAGGTAAGATGACAGCCATAGTAACAAGGATCCGCCAAAGCCAAAACTTGCCAGCTTATTCAAGAGAAGTTGGTGATTTACCTTATCAAACGCTTTGGATAAATCTGCATATACCGTATCTACCTGAATGCGTGCGTCTACTTTACTCGTAAGATAGGTTATAAAGTTAGATAGATTGGTTGCTGTTGACTTAGAACGTACAAACCCATGTTGAGCATCACAGATTCCTTGATAGACATGTCGAGATAAAAGCGGTTGTACAAGGGATTCAAATGTTTTTGCTAATATTGAAATAATGGATATAGGCCGATAGTTAGTAATGTTATCAAGTCCTCCCTTTTTGTAAATAGGTACTATTCTTGACCGTTTCCAAAAATCAGGAAAGGTACCCGATCTAAGGGACTTATTATAAATTATGCTGATGGGATATGAAAGGGAACTAGCGCATTTAACAAGAAAGATTGCGGGTATATTATCCGGGCCGGCACCTTTACGTAAATCAAGTCTTTTTAGTTTTTTATAGACTTCATAGCGAGTAAAGTGGACTGAGCAAAGGGAGTTACTAGAGACTGTCTGAAGGAAATCATTACCAGGGAGACTATTTTTAGAGTAAACAGAAGAAAAGTATTCTGCAAAAAGATTACATATACTTGCTCCATCAGATGCCAGTTTGCCATTCAGTGTCATTTTGGATGGATAAGAGTTAGTAGAGTTTTTAATATTTTTAAGGTGTGTCCAAAAGTATTTAGGGTTTTTTGCAATGTTGTGCTCAATAATTTCAATGTAGTTCTTGTAGCATGTTTTTATTAGTCTGTCGCAGCGGTCACGCAGGTATTCAAATTCGAGTCGGTCAAGAGGGTTTTTGTAAATTTTAAATTTAAGCCTGTATTTATTTTTACGCTTCAATAGGGAAATAAGTGTTTTATTAAACCAGATAGGATACTTTTTATTTTTAGGTTTACTTTTCGGAATGTGTTTTTTTATTATTTCATCTAACTTTTTATAGAATGTTGAGAGCATTGCATTGACATCTTCATGAGGTAGTAGTACTTGCAACCAAGAAACCTTGTTCAAGTCTTGTATAATATTAACATAGTCAGCTTTATAAAAATTAAACCTTTCATTTATCTTCTCCTCTACCACTTCTATTTTTTTAACTGATACCATTATATTTAAAGGGGGATGATGCGGGTCCACTACACTAATAGGATTATGGTTTACAGATACTGAGAGGTCTAAATTATTTGATAAAATTAGATCTAATAACCTCTGATTAGTATTTAATACGTGATTGAACTGTTGCAGAGCATTTTCGTTGCTAAAATCAATAAAAGAGGAGTCTAATGTAGAGTTACTGTATGGCTGTAGATACTTCAAACCGGGTACTTCTGACCACTTTATATTGGGTAAATTGAAGTCCCCTGCTAATATAAAATTATAATTTTGATTCTGACTTATAACAGAACCTGTATTGACCAAGAAGCATCCTAATACTTCGCTTTTAACTGGCGGTGGTAAATAGACAGCACAAATAGCTAGGTGTTTGATCTTGCCTAAGCTTTGAGTCTCAATGGTAACCCATAGGTCTTCACAACTACTTTCCCACTTCGACAAACGGCATGATACCAGACTATTTTTAACAGCAATAATGATACCTCCTCCATTTTTACCTTCTCTATCGCGCCTGTATACATTGTAGCGAGCATCAAAAATTTCCCCGTCAAAGACACCTTGACGGAGCCAGCTTTCAGTGAACACAAGTACATCAAAGTTGTTATTTATGATATTAAGTCTCACCTCTTGACATTTACTACGCAGACCTCTTACATTCTGGTAATAAATTTGTAATAAATCCATAAGCTACCTATCCAATTACAATGAATACCAATAAAATTTAAAAATAATAAAGAAATTACAATTAAAGTTAAATACAGGAAAATGGTTAGCAAAAAAAAAAAAAAATCTCATACAAATATATGTTATAGAATAGTAGATAGCTATATTACGATAGTGATTCTAACTGAGTAGGTTCACGTATCATAATGTGTTCCGATGTCTCGGTTTTTCTCATAAAGACGCGACCATTTTTTGTCCAGACGAATTTATAGTGAAGTCTTTTGGCTGCTTCTCTGGCAAGAGCGTGTATTTTTTTGGTTTCAGGAGGGAGATGATCGGCGATATAAATCGGTTTTTTCTCCCCGCCAATACCAAGATGGCTTGTGTTTAATTTATCTATCTATGTGTTTAATTTTTCTATCGTTTTAATATCCCAACAGTTATTTAATTGCAGCCATATATTCTATCGTTTTAATATCCCAACAGTTATTTAATTGCAGCCATATATTCCTGCGTTTTAATATCCCAACAGTTACTTAATTGCAGCCATATATTCTATCGTTTTAATATATGAATAATTTTATTTCAGGGAGCAGCTACATTCCTGGTAGGGAACTACGACCTGCCCCCCTTCCAGCTGACGGTGCGGCACGCGCCCAGAGTACTCCGGACCAGCGAGAGGCTTGTTTGGACTGTGTGTGTCAGGTAAATTCTCTCTCCTCGTATGATCTATGATCTATGCTGCCATAGACCAAGACCAGTGTGTAGTAGTAGGCGACTAAAGGATACATACCATCTACAAAATAATACAATGCAATATAATTTATTGCACCAGAAAAAGTACAGAAGACAAAACAATAAAGAAAAAGAAGTTTTGCAAAAGGCTGTCCTATTGCTTTGAGCAATTTCTTCCATACAGCCTGGCAAACAAGAGAGACTCGTCCACTAGGATAGAATATAGAGCAATATACATAGAACATAGACATAATAACAACAATAAGAATAACTAAATATATAGACTAAACTTAATACTAAACATGAAAAAAACACATCTACGTCTTTTTTAAAAGATGGCATATTGAACGAACCGCATTCTGTTATGGTTGAAAGCTAGAGAGGTTCAGGGCCCATTCCCGGGATGAGCCTAAGGGTTCCGTAAGAGATCCCGGAGCCTCCCTACATGTGCTAGAAGCAGTGGCGGATTTACAAATTTTCCGCCAGAATGCTATTCAATTTTTGCCGACCCTACTAACCTCCGAAATTCGATACCCTAGTTTATGTAGTTACATTAATTATTATTGTGTCAATGAAATTGCAACATTTTAATTAATGCTCTAATTATATTTTACAGAGCGTTTCGTAATTTTTTATAATTAGACGTTACAGTTATTATACAAAATATTATTTTTTTGTAAAATTTTCGAGATTCATTTTCTCTATATATGTATGTATCTCTATGTATATTATGTTTTTTTTTTTGACAAAATAATTTGGACCAAATTTGCCGCCCCCTAAAATCTGCCGCCCTAGGCTTCAGCCTACTCAGCTTGCTGGGAAATCCGCCATTGGCTAGAAGGCTGCCACGGGAATTTTAGTGAGTCGGAATCTCACAGGCAGGGGTATCTGCCCCTTCCCGCAGAATCAGATCAGTACTTCCAACAGGTACCCCTGGTCGGAGGCAGTGGAAGGCATGTTGGTTATACGCCTGCGCGGCGCGGGCGGCGCGGCGGGCGGTGGTGTGGGCGGCGCGGGCGGCGCGGGCGGCGTGCGCACGGCGGTGCGGCTGAAGGCGCCGCGCGCGTGCCACCGCCACGCGGCCGCGGCCCGCCGCGTCGGCTTCGGCGGCACCAGCGCGCCGGATGTCGTCGTCGCTGACTTCTCCTTCCAGGTCTGTACTCGCTCGCTCGCTGCGACCCATAGACGTCCCACTGCTGGGCACGGGTCTCCCCCACAGACGCTTCTGCGGGAGTTCTAGAGCATAGTTTAGCTGGCTCAGGTATACACTCTCAACCGTCACGTCACCTAGTACCATTTGTACCGTGTGGTGATTGTTCTTAAAGCAGTGGTGATTGTTCTAAAAAAAGTGGTCCCGTTGGAAAGGTGGAATTCGGCTGGCGGAATTCGTAAAAATCGGTAGTAATTATAAAGAGGAAAGATTTGTTTATAATGTTTTCACATAAATACTACAGGACCGATTTCAAAAATTCTTTCACCATTAGAAGAAGAAGGAGAAGGAGAAGAAGAAATGTATTTGGTTCAGGAATTACAGCAATTTACTTATAAGTTAATTAAACTTACAAATTAGAAAGCTGCATCTTCACTGAGTGACATAGGCTCAGATTAAATATTACTATGTGTAAACGACACTATTCTTATGTCTAATTCCACACGAGCGAAGCTGCGGGCGTCTGCTAGTATTTAATATCCTGAAGCGACCACGGCTCAAGATCTTTTCTATCTCGATTACCATGTGTCCTCACATCGACCCCTGTTCGCAGGAGGACGGCACGCGCGTCTGGCAGAACACGACGGTGGTGTCGCAGGTGGTGGCGGACCCGGTCACCCTGGAGTTCCTCACCAAGTACCGAGCGGTCATATCGCCCGGACTGCCGTATAAATTGAAGGTAAGATACAGATTGGAGCGTCCATAGCCCAATGGCTCGGGTCGATTCAATCTGATCGAAAGAGGGGCGCGGTCGTTTTGAGGATGGGTGACCGCTTGTGGCAAAATTTCATGGACGCTACCGTGCTTCGGAGGGCACGTAAAGCCGTCGGTCCCGGTTGTTTTCAATGTTGGAAACAGTCGTTAAGCCTTGACGAAGACCTTCGGGTGGCTCGAGAACATTCGACACTGGGTTGGCCACTAACCCCTCCACCAATCCGCGTTGGAGCCGCGTGGTGGAGTATGCTCTAGACCTCCCGCAGCTGTGTCTGTGGGGGAGACCCGTGCCCAGCAGTGGGACGTCAATGGGTCGCAGGGATACGCGATAGGTTTAACTAGTATAGCCTAGTCCAAACTAATTTGTCCTAAACCCGATACATAAACCAGTTTAGGCTAGTCCAAACTAATTCTAGTTTAGCTTAGGCAAAACAAGTTTGTCCTGAAATCGGGTTTGGCCGGCAATTCGCAGGTGAAAGCAACACGATGGGACGACAAGCCCGCAGCGCACGAGACTGTACGTGTGTGCAGGACAACCGCATCGGCGCTTGAAGACGTATCCGATACGGTGATGCCTGCTGACGCGACGTGCACGGAGGGGGAGACCGACGCTCGGGGCGTGGCGCGGGTGCTGTTCGACGCTGAGCATACGGCGAGCCCGTTTTATAGATTCGTGGTGAGTTGAGATGGAAGGTAGAAGTTACTGCCAGCAGGGCTTTGGACAGGACACAGGACAGCAACGCAGTAGGACGATACGTCCGCAGCGCACGAGTGCGTACGTGTGAGCAAGATGGCCGTATCGGCGCTTGAAGACGTATCCGATACGGTGGTGCCTGCTGACGCGACGTGCACGGAGGGGGAGACGGACGCTCGGGGCGTGGCGCGGGTGCTGTTCGACGCTGAGCGTACGGCGAGCCCGTTTTATAGATTCGTGGTGAGTTGAGATGGAAGGTAGAAGTTACTGCCAGCAGGGCTTTGGACAGGACACAGGACAGCAACGCAGTAGGACGATACGTCCGCAGCGCACGAGTGCGTACGTGTGAGCAAGATGGCCGTATCGGCGCTTGAAGACGTATCCGATACGGTGGTGCCTGCTGACGCGACGTGCACGGAGGGGGAGACGGACGCTCGGGGCGTGGCGCGGGTGCTGTTCGACGCTGAGCGTACGGCGAGCCCGTTTTATAGATTCGTGGTGAGTTGAGATGGAAGGTAGAAGTTACTGCCAGCAGGGCTTTGGACAGGACACAGGACAGCAACGCAGTAGGACGATACGTCCGCAGCGCACGAGTGCGTACGTGTGAGCAAGATGGCCGTATCGGCGCTTGAAGACGTATCCGATACGGTGGTGCCTGCTGACGCGACGTGCACGGAGGGGGAGACGGACGCTCGGGGCGTGGCGCGGGTGCTGTTCGACGCTGAGCGTACGGCGAGCCCGTTTTATAGATTCGTGGTGAGTTGAGATGGAAGGTAGAAGTTACTGCCAGCAGGGCTTTGGACAGGACACAGGACAGCAACGCAGTAGGACGATACGTCCGCAGCGCACGAGTGCGTACGTGTGAGCAAGATGGCCGTATCGGCGCTTGAAGACGTATCCGATACGGTGGTGCCTGCTGACGCGACGTGCACGGAGGGGGAGACGGACGCTCGGGGCGTGGCGCGGGTGCTGTTCGACGCTGAGCGTACGGCGAGCCCGTTTTATAGATTCGTGGTGAGTTGAGATGGAAGGTAGAAGTTACTGCCAGCAGGGCTTTGGACAGGACACAGGACAGCAACGCAGTAGGACGATACGTCCGCAGCGCACGAGTGCGTACGTGTGAGCAAGATGGCCGTATCGGCGCTTGAAGACGTATCCGATACGGTGGTGCCTGCTGACGCGACGTGCACGGAGGGGGAGACGGACGCTCGGGGCGTGGCGCGGGTGCTGTTCGACGCTGAGCGTACGGCGAGCCCGTTTTATAGATTCGTGGTGAGTTGAGATGGAAGGTAGAAGTTACTGCCAGCAGGGCTTTGGACAGGACACAGGACAGCAACGCAGTAGGACGATACGTCCGCAGCGCACGAGTGCGTACGTGTGAGCAAGATGGCCGTATCGGCGCTTGAAGACGTATCCGATACGGCGGTGCCTGCTGACGCGACGTGCACGGAGGGGGAGACCGACGCTCGGGGCGTGGCGCGGGTGCTGTTCGACGCTGAGCGTACGGCGAGCCCGTTTTATAGATTCGTGGTGAGTTGAGATGGAAGGTAGAAGTTACTGCCAAGTGCCTGCAGGGCTTTGGACAGGACACAGGACAGCAACGCAGTAGGATACGCCCGCAGCGCACGAGAGCGTACGTGTGAGCAGGATGTATCGGCGCTTGAAGATGTACCCGATACGGTGGTGCCCGCTGACGCGACGTGCACGGAGGGGGAGACCGACGCTCGGGGCGTGGCGCGGGTGCTGTTCGACGCTGAGCGTACGGCGAGCCCGTTTTATAGATTCGTGGTGAGTTGAGATGGAAGGTAGAAGTCACTTTCAGCAGGACTTTGTTCGACAGCAACGCAGTAGGACGATACGTCCGCGGCGTACGAGTGCGTACGTGCGAGCAGGATGGCCGTATTGGCGCTTGAAGAAGTATCCGATCCGATCCAGCCATGCCCAAATCTTTTAGTGGTCTCTAAACTAATATTATAAAGTTATATAACTAATATACTTTCCTCTTTATAATATTAGTTTAGAGACCACTAAAACATTTGTCCTGGACCGATTTCAAAAATTCCTTCACCATTAGAAAGCTGCATCTTCACTGGGTGACATAGGCTATATAATATTTCTTGGTGTAAATTAAACTATTAACTAATTCCACACGAGCGAAGTTGCGGGCGCCAACTAGTAACCAATATGTTTGTACCAATATGTTACCATATCTCTCATACTTCTTCTCCTCAACGGAAGGATTGATGTGATTTTTTGCATTGATTTAGTATATGGCTTGGTGTGTGATATAGGCTATATCACTCAAACATAAAAATTAGGTGTGATCTAGATATAAATAACGTGATCAATCGAAAAACGTTACATTTATACAATTTTTACTATTAACTTTTGACAGAACGAAGTCTGTCCTGTCTGTCTAAATAAGTGTTGAAGTTGAACAATACGTTTGGTCGCCAGGCGTCGCTGAACAACGCGACGGCGTGCCTGCGCGTGGCGAGCCGCGCGGCCGCCGGGCTCGCGGCGCTGGGCCCGCTGCGCGCCGACGGCCGCGCGCGCACGCTCGTGCCGCTCTACCTCAACCTGGGGAACGTCACCGCGCCTCTCACCGTTCACTTTGTGGTACGATCGAAGGAATTGAATGAAAGAACAGAAAGATAGAAAGAAAGTTTCTATATATACAAGGTGTCCCAAAATTCAACGATAATCCTGAACCAGAGGATGGCCCTGCTAATGACTACTCCAGGAAAAAAAAGAAAAAAAATATATCTCGATATTTTTTCAAATTACATAATAAAAAGGAAATTCTTAGAAAATTTACACCCCTCATGATATTTTTTACTACCATGACCACAATTTTTGAGATATTTCTGATATTTTTTTTGAATCCGTGACCTAAGTAGTACTGCTATCTACCACAAATCTTAAAATTCCTATAATGTCTGTAGTTTTCACACAATAAACAATTAAAATCATTGTTTTCCCAAAAAATTTTGATCAAATTTACTTTCAGTCCACTTTCACTCACTGTGGTGTAAAAAAAAAGTATGGACACTACTATGGCAAGTTTTTTTAAAAGTTGACGCAACTAATCAAGATTCCAAAATGGTATAATACACGTGGAAAACTAGTCACAAAAAAAAAGTATAATATTTCTAAACAAGAACCATATTTCAAAAATTGTTCTTGTCGATTAGTAATAACTTTTACTTTGTTCCCAAAATACGTTTTTTGGTGGTGAAAAACGTTTGAGTAGATCCTGTCTTTGAGACAACCCCAATAGAAGAAGTGTTGGGGGTTTAGATCGGGTGAAAGGGGTAGTCATAAGATAGGACCAAATCGACCGATCCAACGCCCTGGATACTCTTGGTTTAAGTAGTCTCGCACAGGATGGGCATAGTGAGCTGGGCGACCATCATTTTAAAACCACATGTTTTGTAAATCACTTAAAGGCTCGTCTTCTAATAAGTCTGGCAAGTTATTTTGTAAAAAGTTCAAATAATTATTTCCATCTAAGTTTCCTTGTAACTCAAAGGGCCCAGTTAAAGTTAAACAGTCCAAAATAATGCAAAGTCAGTTCAATTTGCAGATTACTTGATTCACACGTCAATTGAATACTTAACGGTGTACAGTAAAGAAAGAAGCAGAGCGTACTGACTGCTGAGAACAGCAACTTCTCTACCTGCCCTATTGTTATTTGATAACGACATCTACATCTACCTCTGACTAACATGTAATCTCTCTCTATCTATCTCTGTCTTCTAAATTTGTTTGACTACGCACATGTCCCATTTAAATCCAAGAAATTTACAACCAAAATCATATTTTGGGCACATGATAACTATCAACAAATTCAATTTATGAAATTTGGTTCTTGTTTAAAAATATTACACTTTTTTTTTGTGACTAGTTTTCCAAGAGTATTATACCATTTTGGAATCTTGATTAGTTGCGTCAACTTTTAAAAAAACTTGCCATAGTGGTGTCCATACTTTTTTTTTACACCACAGTGAGTGAAAGTGGACTGAAAGTAAATTTGATTATAAATTTTTGGGAAAACAATGATTTTAATTGTTTATTGTGTGAAAACTACAGACATTATAGAAATTTTAAGATTTGTGGTAGATAGCAGTACTACTTAGGTCACGGATACAAAAAAAATATCAGAAATATCTCAAAAATTGTGGTCATGGTAGTTAAAAATATCATGAGGGGTGTCAATTTTCCAAGAATTTCCTTTTTATTATGTAATTTGAAAAAAAAATCGAGATATATTTTTTTTCTTTTTTTTCCTGGAGTAGTCATTAGCAGGGCCATCTTCTGGTTCAGGATTATCGTTGAATTTTGGGACACCTTGTATATATAATATAAGAGAAATTCTATATTATATAAGAGAAAGAAACTATCTGTACTACCTACCTAATTTAAGTTTCTCATTTTAAGTGACTTTTACTGAATATATGTCATATGAGAAATAAATATTCTTTAAACCGAAAGAAAGTTTATTTTGCTCTTAATATAACTACAACACAATAACTTAGATCTAAAAAAAAACATCTATTTGATAATGTTGTAGTAGTTAAATTTGGATTAGTTAGTTAATTAATTAATTAGTTTAAATTAAATTAGTTTAAACTGGAGCTGCCTACTAATAGAAGCACGGTTACACATGCATATAACAGCCTATACAGCATAAATAAGAAGTAGTAAACAAGCAGATCTGCCATAGGCTCTGTAAAAGTGAAGCATCTGAAATGAAATTGTCTATTTGGGATGGACTTTCGCGTATGTACCGCAGCGTAGAAGTAGGTAAAAACATACTAGAAGTCTTCAAACACATCTTTACTTTACTTCAGTTGGAACATGCGAATTATACATCGCAGAAACGTTATATTTTTAAGACTACTCAGCTGAGACACCTTAAAACATAAAATTACTGACAAAATTTTTATATTTCCAACTTTATTTTGCCCCACTCGCCGATGATATCATCAAATTAATTAATGTCTTTTGAGAAACGGTAATCGTGCTGCTTGGGCAAAGCACCTGGTGCCCCACTTGTCTTCTAACTGACCACAATAATATATTTTTTTTGTCACGTTACTATTATCAATGATTAATCAAAACGTTTTTCCAGGTAATAACGCGCGGTGGTATCATCTACCGTTGGGGAGCAACCACTCAATGCCCGCATGGGACTACCACCAACCAGATCCTAACGGCCCCACGCAACTCTACCTGCCAGCCTCTTAACCCAAAAATACCACAGTTCTCTGAAGCCAAGAACTTTAGCGACGTAGACACGCTGCTAGACAAACATTTATTGCGAGTTATGCTGCCAATCAAAGTGTCCAACCAAATGTGTCCTGACTCCCGGGTCGTTGCTTACTTTTACCATCAAGGGGAGCTGGTCAGCGCAAGCAAGCACTTTGAAATGGAGGAGTGCTTTGGGAACAAGGTGGGATTTCTTGATAAATTATCGTAATATCATTCTTTAGAGTCGGATATACTCGTATAGTTGTCAGGCTGTTTAGTGCTGTTCTGTCACATGTACTAAATAGTGGAATCACCGCAAGAATCATATACCTACGTATGAAAATTGTGAAATGTTACGTGCAATATGAAGAACTATTTAGTGAACCATTTAAAAAGATCCAGTACATTTTCTACATCTCCCACAAAATTAAACAATAATAATAAATAATAAAACATACAGATGGCCGCAACTATGTCAGAGTCAAGGATTGATTAAATAAAAATACACTTTGAAATTCTCTAATTTGCTGGTAACCGCCGTGTACGAACTACATATACTCGTAGATCTAACATTAAGAACTGCAAGCGTAAAAGATATTGTTATAAGATAATTTCCTGGCAGATTTATAGTTACGTAACACAACTCTTGCACAGTCCAACACGACTTTGTTTACTTCTCACAGATAACTATTTTGTCCAGGTGGAAGCCAACTGGCTCGTCCGTCAGACACCCCCCGGATCTCTAGCGACCATCCAGCTCAGCACCCCCGGGCCGGCGCTGTGCGCTCTCTCGGTGCTGGACACTGCTGCCAAATGGCTCCAGCCGGGAGAGACCATCAGAGATGTCATCATGCTGGCACTGAGGAGACTCATCGACGCGCATAGGAATCTCACCGAGCATGATGCAGCTGGGGAATGCTTCCTTAGTAAGTTCTTTAATCATCAACACTATTATGTTGTTTTGATTATGTTTTCCTTCTGTCCATCCATCCATCCATCAGCCTTTTGGGCTCTACTGCTAGGTCTCTAGCCCTATAGACCTCTCCTTAACGACACTACTCCGACCGGTCCTGTGCCTTCTGAATCCAGCGTAGTATTTCCTTCTTTAATGGTGCATAATCTATAGTGGAGTGAGAATTATAGCAAAAAGTAGACTTCACAAGCCTTCAAGAATATTTTGAAGACTTAGATAGATAGATATAATTATTCAAATGTTTATCTTAAGGCGATGAACCTTAGGATGAGAAGACGCCTTACTTAGTGGTACTGTTATTGGAG
The DNA here is from genome assembly GCA_944567765.1 of Carterocephalus palaemon. NCBI lineage: Eukaryota > Metazoa > Arthropoda > Insecta > Lepidoptera > Hesperiidae > Carterocephalus > Carterocephalus palaemon. The sequence continues at coordinate 1,097,551 of OX155655.1, read as the reverse complement.
TTGGCAAATCATTGTGTTTTATATCTCGACAGTGTAACTTATATAACGGAAGCTATTCCAGACAAACTGGCTTTTGTAAATATATTTGAATCAATATTTTTAAAAGAAACAATTTATCTTGAATGGATGGACACCATATTATTCCTACCGCGAAATCAAATACCTAAGAAAGTAGAATTGTCTTGATGGTTTATATTCCAGGCTCGGACATGCCAGAAGTGCCGCACAGCAGCATGGAGCTGATGACGAGCTGGCTGGCGGCGGCCGGGGTCCGGGCGTCCGGGGGGCAGGCGCGCTGCGGGCAGCCCCCGGCGATGCTGGTCGCTAACGACGTCTTCACCCCCAGGAGTGACTTCTCTGAGGTGGGTGGTTTTTGGTTTGCTTGTATCCTTTGAAGTATCAATGTGATCAGCTAGCTATAAGTACTTTTCTAGGAAACTAGTGGACGCCCGCAGCTTCGCTCGCGTAGAATTAGACCCATTAACGACGTCTACCCGTCTAAAGACTTCAAAAACGGCTAAGTTTCATACTAACTTTGCACCCCCGTTTTACCCCCTTAGGGGGTGAATTTTCAGAAATCCTTTCTTAGTGCTCCCCTACATTATAAAAGGAACCCCTGTGCAAAATTTCAAGTTTCTAGCCCTTATAGTTTAGGCCCTGCGTTGATATGTCAGTCAGTCAGTCAGTCAGTCAGTCAGTCAGTCAGTCACCTTCTCCTTTTATATATATAGATTGTTGAATGGGCGAGTTAAGCTGATTTTCCACAAATTTTCTCTTATTGCAGGAAAAGGGGTTTGATCAATAACTTCATTTTACGCACTTTACTATCTCTTATAAAACCATATTCAGTCAAGTCAATAGATATCGTTTCGATATGGCAAATCTTCCGCAAAAATTCCTTTGGTCGTCCAAGACATTACAACAATATCGCTCTCGGATCTGTAAAGTTTGTCTTTGGCTTTTCGGTTTGTTGGATTCTCGTATGTTGTGGACTGTATTCTTGATTTGTATTCATGTGAAGTCTCCCAATCCGTACTTGGCCAGCGTGGTAGACTGGACTCACCCCCATATCAAGACCAGACCACAACAGTGAAATAGTGAAAGGATTGTTCGTACGTACCTCACCTACTCCTGAAGTCCGTCCTTGATATTCCCAGGCATGGCTATGGCGACTGGTGGCGGTGGGCGGCAATGGGACAGCGTCGGCCACGGCGCGCACCCCGGACTCCATCACGCGGTTCGAGGCCAGCGCCTACTGCCTTTCCAGAACCGGAATAGGTATCGCACAGCCAGCGGTTTTACAGGTGAGATTTGTCATCGTCTCTACGAAAGCTATTTGATAAGTAAGTACATATAGTTGCACCCTGAAACTCGCCAACGCCCGAACTACGCGACATAACGGAAGCACAGAATATCAGTGCCGTGGCATTTTCTTTGTTGTAGCAAATGCTGTGTGCTTTCATTCATTCATTCAAAGCACCGTTTTCTAGCACATCACTTTATTTATTGGTGGATGAATCCTAGCTTCCCACAAAACTTGTAATCATAATGGGGAAAATAGTGGCTCTGATTTGTATTGTATTTGTTTGTTGATTATTAAATCATTTTAATATCTTTCATATATCCTTTAACATAATACAATACATTTGACCTGAAATAGTCTCAACCACGCATTTTAAGTTAGGAAATAATTAGTCTTCTATTGTGTCTTCTTCTTTATCGTGTCCCCCAAGGATCAATTCTAGGACCCTTATTTTTTCTCATTCATATAAATATCATATGTGAAATTAGATACGCACGGTCGCATTGAGTTGAAGGTAATAAGTAGGTAGATTGAGGGTAGATAACAAAGATGATGTCGTCAGGTGTTCCGCGAGTTCTTCGTGCACGCGGACGGGCCGCGGCGGCTGCGGCGCGGCGACCGCTCCGTCGTGCGGTATCGCATCTTTAACTACTTGTACGAGCCTATAAGCGTGAGTATCATATAGTTTTTCAATATGGATCTAGTTTAATTTCTCTGGAGGCGACCATGTTAATATTATCTATTTGAGTATTTATTTAAAAATATCTATGTATATCTACCCACATTGGGGTCAGACGGCCATCTGACCCCAAAGTAGACGCGAGCCTGTTATATGGGTGTCAGAGACTGATATACATACATCGATATTTTTAAACTAGTGGACGCCCGCAGCTTCGCTCGCGTAGAATTAGACCCATTAATGACGTCTGCCCGCATTCGGGTTGCCCACTCGGTTCGAATAACATCAAAAACGACAAATTTTCATAATAACTTTGCACCCCCGTTTTACCCCTTTAGGGGGAGAATTTTCAAAAATCCTTTCATAGTGCTCTCCTACGTTATAAAAGGAACCCTGTGCAAAATTTCAAGTTTCTAACCCTTATAGTTTAGGCCCTGCGTAGATATGTCAGTCAGTCAATTAGCTTCTCCTTTTATATATATAGATAGATAATATTAACATCCAGACACAGAACAAATACAAATGTTCATCACACGAATATTTGTCCTGAGTGGGATTCGAACCCACGACCCCTGGATGACTACCGATTGCGCCAACGGGCCAGTCAAAGTCAAAGTCAAATAATTTATTTCGCTATGAGGTTATTAGACACGCTTAACGAAAGTCTAGGTAACTAAAAACTACTTAAAACTACTAACGGATCTATATAATATACTACATACAAATATTCGTGTGACGAACACTTGTATTTGTTCTGTGTCTGGATGTTAATATTATATATTTAAGTATGTATTTATAAATATCTATGTATGTATATCAGTCTCTGACACCCATAACACAGGCTCGCGCCTACTTTGGGGTCAGATGGCCGTGTGTGAGAATGTCCAAGATATTTATATTTTATTTATCTAATATATAAAATTTCCGTGTCACAATGTTTGTTGCAGTACTCCTCCGAAACTGCTTTACCGATTTTTACCAAATTTTATATGCGTATTCAGTAGGTCTGAGAATCGACTAACATCTATTTTTCATCCCCCTAAATGTTAAGGGTAGTCCATCCCAAAATTTTTTTTTAATTGTTAGATACATTTTTATTTTTGTATTTTTTTATGATACAACATTAGAAAATACTAAGGGTCGACCGAGACTAATTTTACATTCTCGGCCGAGACCGAGACCGAGACCGAGAATAGTATTAAGTCTCGGCCGAGACCGAGACCGAGACCGAGAATGTATAATTTTATGAAAAATAAAAAAAAAAAGTTAAGTACTTTTTATCATTCAATATTTTAATAATCAAAATTGAACAAGACAATGTTGTAACATAAAAATAATAATTTTTCTGCATTTTCGCCTTTCAGCGAATGCCGCCTTTCATCGTACAATTGACCAGCCCTGCTGAACAGTTGCTCGCTGGCGACGTTGGCGGAGCTGAGAGGAATTTGTTTGCCGCTGGTCTTAGTATTTTGTAAGGCGATGAATGCCAATACTCAAAGATATTAGCGTTTCTTTGCAGTCTTGGCTCTCGAAGGAAGGTATCAACAGCAATTTCTATTACAGAATTTGGGTTGATTTCTTCGCTAGTTGGGGAATCTTCTAGTTCCACAGAATCGTGGGCTGCCCACAAATTGTTATTTCCAGACGTGTCTGAAGGCGGCGATGACAACGACGACTTAGAGGTACTTCTCGTGGCTTGCGAATCTATGCATAAATGTTTATTAATAGTTTCTATTATATTTATCTTTGCCAAATTAATTTCGTTCTCAGTAAGGTATTTAGTTTTAAATCGTGGGTCCAAAAGTGTTGCCGTAATCAATGGTAAACAATTTTTTATAAATGAAAACCGCTGATTAAATGTATTGAGCAGCTTGCTCTTCATAGCCTCTATGTGTGAACAGTTTCCAATGTTATCAGTTTCAGACTCTTCTCCAATGTCACCAGAAGTCTGGGACTGGTTTCCTATTATTGACATTAATTTTCCATTCAACATAGCCACCAATGGTATAACCATTGACACACAAGACGTGTCCGAAGAGATATCCAATGTAGCCTGGTAAAAACATTGCAAAACCTCGACTATGTCCTTCATGATATTCCATTCTTCACTATTAATTTCTTCTATAGCTCCTCTTTCAATACGGTATAGATTGATTGCATTTTTTTGTTCAATCAGCCGATCCATCATCAAGTACGTACTGTTCCACCGTGTGTCTACGTCTTGAAACAGTGTATGTTGGGGCAATTGTAAAGTCTGTTGAAAAGTGCTTAAGTACCTTCGGGCTTGTTCACTTCTGTGGAAATGTCCAACAATTTTTCGGCATTTCTTTTTCAGTGTTTCTGCTTGAGGTACCGAAAAAATGGCATCATTTATCGTCAACTGCAGTGTATGGGCAACACAGCCCAAGGCTGCGTATTCAGCTACTCGAGTAGCTCGTGACATATTTGCAGCGTTATCTCGCACTGCCAGGTGTATTTTGGATTCTATATTGTACTTTGCAGCAATTTCTTTGAGGTTTTCCGCAATATAGTTGCCAGTGTGGTCTCTTTCCAAAACGCGTGCGCCCAGTACCACTTTAAGCCGTTGTTCATTTCGAATAAAATGGGCGGTGAAGCTTAGCAGGGAACAAGTCTTTGTGGGGTTTGACCATATATCGGTTGTAAAGCTGATCCAGTCTGCTTCTGATAACAAAGCCACCACTTTGGCTTCAACTTTCTCATATGTGTTTGGCATTAACTGACTGCGAAAGTATTTTTCCGATTTCAATTTATAACGTTTTGGACCAGAGGGATCAGAAAAATTCAATCGTTGAAATCCTTCTCCTGACACTGTAGTATAAGGTTGCATGTCTACTATAATATAATCCATAATAGCTTTATCTATTCGTCTAGAAATGGGATGATCATCTGGCCATTTCGCTGAAGGCGGATTTGTTATTAATTCTGGAATAGTAGCTTGCTGCTTGGTATCATTTTTTTCAATTTCTAAGCAGAGACGAACAGGTTTTGAAACAGTTTGTTTTAAACTACTTTCTTGGGCAATTTCTGCTAGTTTAATCGCATACTGTTCATTTTGAGTTGAATGATACTTCGATAGGTGAAGTTTTAAGCCTTTAATAGTTTGGTATTTTGGTTGAGGACTGCCCAATGACAGCATTTTATTACATATCTTACAGGTCGCTTTTGACGGGTGTACTATATTTTTTCCAAAATACTCCCAAATAGGATTAACCTTAGGCATTTTAAGTTTTCATCTGTAACAAACATTGAAATAACATAAATATTCTTATTTGTATTTGTTGTGGTTGTTTAATAATAATGAAAAGCACTAGCGAAGATGATGATCAAAATGATGATTGCTTTAACGTATTACTAAGGCACTACTGTCTGTTATATACCGAGGCCGCTATACGCCGTTGCATTTTAATTATTATAAAATATATACCTAATTTTACAGTTTGTTTACCAAATTATAGACTATAAATGTTGAAATAATATACGAAACTTTGTTCCGAACCGCTTAAATTAGATTACAAACGTTCTTGCATTAACAGGAATTACTACCTACATAAATAAAAATATACCTATCCAAGATACCTACTTACTCGTTAAAATGCATCTCGAAGAATGAATATTTGCCCCATATCCACTAATAGTAAAAGTTAATACTAAAATGTAATAAATAAGCTGTAAACAAAGCTTACCCGCAAGATTCACTTCACTATAACAACAAAAGTACCACCGGTAAAAGTAAAACTAAAGTAAAACCGGGTGCTGCACATCGCTCATGTGTGATTCGTCGCTTGTGATTTGATTAGTTAAAAAAACAGTGACGCATCACTTGGCGTCACAGTTTTAACCAATTACAGTCGTCCGACCGTCACAGTGCCGTACTAATGAACCAATCAAGAGGACGCGCGGGTGCAAAATTTGACGTGTAATAGTCTCGGCCATGGCCGAGAGTCTCGGCAGTTTTTAGCCGAGAGCCGAGACCGAGATCTCGGCTCGTTTTTTGGCCGAGAATAGGGTATGCCGAGACCGAGACCGAGATCTCGGTCGACCCTTAGAAAATACATACAACCCTGAATTTTCAACCCTCTACGATCAACCAAAAATTATTTATATGGCAAAACAACGTTTGCCGGGTCAGCTGGTATTATTTATATTATAAGGTAAATTGAACATCCAAATCCAGGTTCAAATCCAAATCCTCACGGACCCGCACATCGAGAGCTCGTCGGCGACGGAGACCGCCTGCCTGGCGGGGCGGAGCTCGGCGGCGCGGCGGCTGGAGGTGCGCGCGCGGCTGGCGGGCGAGGCGCGCCTGGCCGTGCGCGCGCGCGCCGCGGCCGGCGGCTGCGGGAACTACAGCGGGCCGGCGGTCAGGTATACCCGCACATCGAGAGCTCGTCGGCGACGGAGACCGCCTGCCTGGCGGGGCGGAGCTCGGCGGCGCGGCGGCTGGAGGTGCGCGCGCGGCTGGCGGGCGAGGCGCGCCTGGCCGTGCGCGCGCGCGCCGCGGCCGGCGGCTGCGGGAACTACAGCGGGCCGGCGGTCAGGTATACCCGCACATCGAGAGCTCGTCGGCGACGGAGACCGCCTGCCTGGCGGGGCGGAGCTCGGCGGCGCGGCGGCTGGACGTGCGCGCGCGGCTGGCGGGCGAGGCGCGCCTGGCCGTGCGCGCGCGCGCCGCGGGCGGCGGCTGCGGGAACTACAGCGGGCCGGCGGTCAGGTATACCCCGCATACCCTGCCTAGTAGTCTTGTACGAAAACACTAGTTAGTGCTGTACTGTTTATTTATAAGTTAAGTTAGTTATGACGTAAACGACTCGCGCTCGGTTGTCGCGGCTGTCTCGCGCGGTCTTTATTTTAGTACTGCTTTATTTAGTACTAGTGGACGCCCGCAGCTTCGCTCGCGTAGAATTAGACCCATTAACGACGTCTACCCGTCTAAAGACTTCAAAAACGGCAAAGTTTCATACTAACTTTACACCCCCGTTTTACCTTCTTAGGGGGTGAATTTTCAAAAATCCTTTCTTAGTGCTCCCCTACGTTATAAAAGGAACCCCTGTGCAAAGTTTCAAGTTTCTAGCCCTTATAGTTCAGGCCCTGCGTTGATATGTCAGTCAGTCAGTCAGTCAGTCAGTCACCTTCTCCTTTTATATATATAGATGACGTAAACGTCATAACTAACTTAATGATCCGGCTCGAAGGACCATCATGTACAAAAACAAGTTAGTACTGTACTGTTTATTTATAAAACATGGTCACATGATGGACCATTCGTGCTCCCCCTCTCACTGGCCTCAACTCCAGAAGTCCCCTTTTAGTCGCCTTTTACGACAGGCAGGGACTACCGTAGCACTATTCTGGTCCCGATCAATAAAACCTCAATGGACTTTCTCACCTATACAACCCATCATAAGACACTCCTGTGTCCAATTCAGCACCTATAATAAATTCATTCCTGTCGAGACCTAAGGACACAGCTTACAAGCCATCAAACAGACTGACTTCATTCTAAAGCTCCAACGGCTCAAGTTTGCGCTCCTACCACCCATAAACCCTAGTTTTTGTTTTACGCCATACAGAAGATACTCTAGATTTTATCTATTTGTCCTATGGTTCCCAAGGTTGGTGCTCATAGTAGTATTTCCACCATGAACTAAAATTATTTTTCCTATGATTCCCAAGGTTGGTGCTCACAGAAATATTTCCACCATGAACTAAAATAGACAATTGATAAGATGATGAAGATGTTTCCATTCTTGGCTTCTACGTATTGTTACAGCGATGAAGTGATCATCAAGATCCAGATAGACCAGGAGGGCATCCCAGTACGCGAGCACAAGTCTATCATGCTTTGCGCTGCAGGTATGACTTATCAGTCCCCACTACCTCACTGCATCTACCCTAAATATTATTTTTTGGTGAAAGAAAGAAAATGTTTGTTTTCTCTCAAAGCTACAGTAAAATAAATAAACAAAAGAAAATATAAGGCAAACAACCAACAAACCAAGTATTAAATCTACTTTGCAACAATCCGCGAACAAAAATGTATGGTGATGTATACCTTCATGCACGCAGCACCTCCCTCCCTCCCACACAGGAGACATACACACGCGATCAATGAAAACATACACCAACACATCCTCAGGGTAAGTAGACTTCACGACGGTCAATTGCAAAGTCACTAAGTTTTAGTGACTTAGTGACTAATCACTTAGTGACTGCGATTAACCGTCGTGTTTTTATGTGTCCACAACTCACAACACAGGCTTAGGCCTACTGTTGGGGTGTGTGTGTCAGCGTTTGTTTGTGTCCAGGTACGGATTCAGCCGCCCCACCCTCTGTGACCTGGAGTTGGGACCCCGTGAGCGCGGTCCCGGGGACGGAGGCCTTGGCCGTCTGGGCCGCCGGGGACGTGGCGGGACCACTGCTAGCTGTAAGTACCCTTGGTACACCTCTGATAGGCTCAGTCTGACTCAGTTCTGACGCAACTCTGCTAACTGGACTAACCATCCCAGTTCCCATTTGAGTCTTGTTCGATTTTATTTTTATTTTTATGGATACAAGATAGCAAACGAGCTTGCAGCACCACCCATCCGCTGCCGCCCATGACAACTGTGAATGGCTTTGAACAAGACTCAATTAGGGACTGGGACGGTTAGTCCATTTAGTTGAGAGAGTTAATTAGAACATTAGTTAGTCAGTTCGTTATTAGGTATGAGGACTGGGGACTGTTAGTAATAGTTAGCCCTGTTAGTTAGTGTTAGTAATAGTCCAGTTAGTACTTGTTAGTAGGAGTCTCGTTCTAAGTCAGTCACAGATGTGTTGCTACCCTTGAGGACTAAGATGGTCGCCTCTAAAGAAGTGTAACCGGATCTGTGTACAGCCTAGTGAATCAGTCACTCAATCAATAAACTGTCATTGACGTCTTTACATAAAACTGGTTCATCGACTGTGCACTAGATGGCGCTGACCGAATTTGTAAAACGCAAGAGAAACTGGGGGATGGTTTGTTTAGGTAGCAGAGAGTTAGTAAGAACATTAGGTGGTCAGTTCGTTAGTGGGTATGAGGACTGTTGACTGATAGAGATAATTAGTCCTGTAAGTTGGTTTTAGTAGGTTGTGGGGGTGATGACCCCACTCGTGCCGGAGACTGTGGCGAGAGCTGTTGTCATGGATCTGCAGACTATCCTCAGGAGTATCAGGGTTTCTCAAAGAAAAACAAGTATTTTCGTTTTAGGAGCGAAGCAGTCCATCATTTATTGACATCTCTACTGACATTGACAATATTTGACAAGACAGGGTGCGTTCAGTTTATGGCACCTATAATAAAGTGCGAGTTAATAGCAAGGTAATAGACCAGTTGGTAATTGTCACCCGCCTCATAATCCAATCTTTGCAGGACGCGGACGGGCTGGTGACGCTACCACGCGGATGCGGTGAGCAGAACATGGCGCGGCTGGCCACCAACCTGCTGGCGCTGGGCCAGCTTGACCCACGCTCCACCGCGTACGCGGCCGCCAAGGACCACGTCGCTAGAGGTTACTTTGCTTACTCCTCAAATTCATTTGATGCGATATTTTAAACCCATGCATAACCAGGGGCACTCCGACAGGACCAAACATAAAGTAGGTGTGATCGACAGAGTTAAGCAACGATTGTCGCTGCGACCCATATACGTCCCACTGCTGGGCACGGGTCTCCCCCACGGACACTGCTGCGGGAGGTCTAGAGTATACTCCTCCACCACGCTGCTCCAATGCGGTTTGGTGGAGGGGTTAGTGGCTAACCCAGTGTCGAATGTTCTCAAGCCACCCTAAGGCTTAACGACTGTTTCCACCATTGAAAAACAATTGGGACCGACGACTTTACGTGCCCTCCGAAGCAGGGTAGCGTCCATGAAATGTTACCACTAGCGGTCACCCATCCACAAACCGATTGGCTGAATGAGTATGCTCTAAACCTCCCGCAGATTGTCAAACTTTGGGGGACACCCGTGCCCAGCAGTGGGACGTGTATGGGTTGCAGCTAACTAATTATTAATTACTTCCAAACAATTTTTAAGAGTAAGTTATAGATAGGCCGTATTCTTACCACCATGCTATCACTATGCTAGGTACTATACGAGGTCCTACCTCCATCCAAAAAAGCGGTGACAGCCCAGGCTATCGAACTCGCCTCTCACTCGAGCGGTCCGGGCTCAAACCCCAGAGGCACGCACCAATGACTTTTCTATGTTATGTGCTATTTAAGAAATTAAATGTCACTTGCTATAACGGTCAAGGACACATCGTGAGGAAACCTGCATACCTGAGAGCTGCACTTGGCCAGCGTGGTGGACTAAGGCCGAAGCCCTCCCATTCTTATGCCGGGGCCACATTATCGTCATTCGACGAATATCGCTGAATCGCGATAAATTTGGCCTAGTAATTCGTCGAACCGCGATGTATTCGGGCGAACACGAGCTGCAACAAGTGTCTACATACGTACGATGTTATGCGACAACTCGACACGAATATTCTCGCGATAATGTATGTATGTATGTGTAAGTCTGCCAATCCGCACTTGGCCAGCGTGGTGGACTAAGAATAGAATAGAATAGAATAGAATATTTTTATTTCACTTTGTAATATAGGTATAATTATTTATTACAATTTTAAAACTAGGTACTTACTACTTACTTATTACAAAGAGAAACAGGACCGCACTCAGCTTATGCCATAATCCTGGATAGGATATATGGCGCTGGTTTTCAGTACGGCCCTATTGCAAGCTAAGCTAAGGCCTGATCCCTCCCATTCTGAGAGGAGAGCCGTGCCCAACAGTGGGACAAAGGAAGGGTTGTGATGATGAGCATCCTCGCAGGGTTCACCCGGCAGCTGCAGTACGCGCACCGCTCGGGCGGGCTCAGCGCGTTCGGCCCCGCCGACCGCTCGCCCTCCACCTGGCTCACCGCCTTCTGCGTGCGCTACCTGCGGCGAGCCTACCAGGTCAGTCACACGCGAATCTATATATGACTGACTGACTGACTGACTGACTGACTGACTGACTGACATATCAACGCAGGGCCTAAACTATAAGGGTTAGAAGCTTGAAATTTTGCACAGGGGTTCCTTTTATAACGTAGGGGAGCACTAAGAAAGGATTTTTGAAAATTCACCCCTTAAGGGGATAAAATGGGGGTGCAAAGTTAGTATGAAACTTTGCCGTTTTTGAAGTCAAGTGGGCAACCCGAACGCGGGCAGACGTCGAATTCTACGCGAGCGAAGCTGCGGGTGTCCTCTATCTTACATAAGCCTTATATGATACTAGCTTTTACCCGCGGCTCCGCCCGCGTGGTCAAAGGGAATTAACAATGAGTTGTTTATCATACATGACACATTTGTGGTGGATGAATAGTGACAGTTCCACGATTAAAAGATACTAAGATAAGAACTTGCAAATGAATTTTACTAACGCCATCTATTAACAACATCCGGAACTAAATATCTAGCAAATAACAAAACATCGATATCTTCCCATGGGGATGTTTTACCGCGGTAAAAAGTAGCCTACGTCACTCTCCACCCTCCTCACTATCTCCACACACAAAAACCATACCATATAATAGCTTCGTTGCGACGTGAAAGCCGGACAAACAAACAAATAAATAAACAAACAAATAAATATGATATTACTAGTGGACGCCCGTAGCTTCGCTCGCGTTGAATTAGACCCATTAACGACGTCTGCCCGCGTTCGGGTTGCCCACTTGACTTCAAAAACGGCAAAGTTTCATACTAACTTTGCACCCCCGTTTTACCCCCTTAGTGGATGAATTTTCAAAAATCCTTTCTTAGTGCTCTCCTGCGTTATGCAAAATTCAGTCAGTCAGTCAGTCAGTCAGTATATTTATATAGATATAACATATTTTAAATATTGTTTACTGTGGGCGAGCTCGTGCAGTGACATGCTACATTAGAGATGCTTTTATGGCGGTTGTCTGGTCTTTTTCCAACAATATTGCTTAAACTTGTTCAAACTAGCAAAGATGGTCCGATCCGATCTAATAAATGTTTAACAATGAATGTCCCCGGCGTGCTCAAGACCGTGATTACTGAATTTATTTAATGATCTGTTCTGGTTCTCTTCCTTTACCACATGTAACCACTGTTTACCACTGCCACCGGAGCAGACACTTCCTTAAGACGACATGACTGAGTAGAAGAAGATTATTTGTTATTTCATGTTTTAATACAAAGTTTTAACCAAGATCTGAAGGAACAAACCCGTTCCAGGTGATATCACCAGGCATGGAGGCCCCCCCTGCCCTTGAACGCGCCGAGCGCTGGCTGCTGGCGCGCCAGACCGAGAGCGGGTGCTTCCGCGGCGAGGGACAGGTGTTCCACCGCGAGCTGAAGGTGCATCAAAAGCTGATCATCATCATCATCTTCAACGAATCCTTATGTTTCTGCCTCCTGATTCTGATCCTGATGCCCTCCTAAAGTACCTACCTCGGCCCTCAGGCTGGTTTATATTGGCGTTTATACATAACCCGCAGTAACTACCACAATCGCTGCGATCCATAGACGTCCCACTGCTGGGCACGGGTCTCCCCCACAGACAATGCTATGGGAGGTCTAGAGCATACTCCACCACGCTACCCAATGCGGATTGGTGGAGGGGTTAGTGGCTAACATAGTGTCGAATGTTCTCCTGCCACCCGAAGGTTTTCGACAAGGCTTACCGACTGTTTCCACAATTGCGAACAACCGGGACCGACGGCTTTACGTGCCCTCCGAAGCACGGTAGCGTCCATGAAATTTTGCCACTAGCGGTCACCCATCCCCAAACCGACCGCGCCCGTCGTTGCTTAACTCTTTCGATCACATTGAAACGACGCGAGCCACTGAGCTATGGACGCTACAGGCTGGTTTAAGCGGGCGTAAATACATAACCTGCAGTAACTACCACAATATCTGCCTTTGAATGGTTTCCCACCCGTTAAATAAAGGTACCTATACATTAAATATGAGTTGGTAACATTACTCTGTTCTCCCAGGGCGGGCTGAGCGAAGAAGGCGAGATCGCGAGCATCGCGCTCACGGCGTACGTCATAACCTCCCTGACGCAGAGCTCGGCCAGCGTCCCTGCGGGCGTGGTCCGCAGCGCGCTGTCCTGCCTGCGCGCCTTCCCCAGACACGCCAAGGCGCCTGCGAGGGTGTACGCTCACGCGCTGCTGGCTTACGCCTTCGTGACGATCAGGAGGTAACTGACACAGATCTGAAGGCGAGATCGCGAGCATCGCGCTCACGGCGTACGTCATAACCTCCCTGACGCACAGCTCGGCCAGCATCCCTGCGGGCGTGGTCCGCAGCGCGCTGTCCTGCCTGCGCGCCTTCCCCAGACACGCCAAGGCGCCTGCGAGGGTGTACGCTCACGCGCTGCTGGCTTACGCCTTCGTGGCGATCAGGAGGTAACTGACACAGATCTGAAGGCGAGATCGCGAGCATCGCGCTCACGGCGTACGTCATAACCTCCCTGACGCAGAGCTCGGCCAGCGTCCCCGCGGGCGTGGTCCGCAGCGCGCTGTCCTGCCTGCGCGCCTTCCCCAGACACGCCAAGGCGCCTGCGAGGGTGTACGCCCACGCGCTGCTGGCTTACGCCTTCGTGACGATCAGGAGGTAACTGGCACAGATCTGAAGGCGAGATCGCGAGCATCGCGCTCACGGCGTACGTCATAACCTCCCTGACGCAGAGCTCGGCCAGCGTCCCTGCGGGCGTGGTCCGCAGCGCGCTGTCCTGCCTGCGCGCCTTCCCCGGACACGCCAAGGCGCCTGCGAGGGTGTACGCTCACGCGCTGCTGGCTTACGCCTTTGTGACGATCAGGAGGTAACTGACACAGATCTGAAGGCGAGACCGCGAGCATCGCGCTCACGGCGTACGTCATAACCTCCCTGACGCAGAGCTCGGCCAGCGTCCCTGCGGGCGTGGTCCGCAGCGCGCTGTCCTGCCTGCGCGCCTTCCCCAGACACGCCAAGGCGCCTGCGAGGGTGTACGCTCACGCGCTGCTGGCTTACGCCCTTGTGGCGATCAGGAGGTAACTGACACAGATCTGAAGGCGAGACCGCGAGCATCGCGCTCACGGCGTACGTCATAACCTCCCTGACGCAGAGCTCGGCCAGCGTCCCTGCGGGCGTGGTCCGCAGCGCGCTGTCCTGCCTGCGCGCCTTCCCCAGACACGGCAAGGCGCCTGCGAGGGTGTACGCTCACGCGCTGCTGGCTTACGCCTTCGTGACGATCAGGAGGTAACTGGCACAGATCTGAAGGTGAGATCGCGAGTATCGCGCTCACGGCGTACGTCATAGCCTCCCTGACGCAGAGCTCGGCCAGCGTCCCTGCGGGCGTGGTCCGCAGCGCGCTGTCCTGCCTGCGCGCCTTCCCCAGACACGGCAAGGCGCCTGCGAGGGTGTACGCTCACGCGCTGCTGGCTTACGCCTTCGTGACGATCAGGAGGTAACTGGCACAGATCTGAAGGTGAGATCGCGAGTATCGCGCTCACGGCGTACGTCATAGCCTCCCTGACGCAGAGCTCGGCCAGCGTCCCTGCGGGCGTGGTCCGCAGCGCGCTGTCCTGCCTGCGCGCCTTCCCCAGACACGGCAAGGCGCCTGCGAGGGTGTACGCGCACGCGCTGCTGGCTTACGCCTTCGTGACGATCAGGAGGTAACTTATACACAGATCTGAAGGCGAGATCGCGAGCATCGCGCTCACGGCGTACGTCATAACCTCCCTGACGCAGAGCTCGGCCAGCGTCCCTGCGGGCGTGGTCCGCAGCGCGCTGTCCTGCCTGCGCGCCTTCCCCAGACACGCCAAGGCGCCTGCGAGGGTGTACGCGCACGCGCTGCTGGCTTACGCGTTTGTGGCGATCAGGAGGTAACTGACACAGATCTAAAGATGGAACACTGAGTCTTATGCCAACGGGCCACACAGACACAGATTTTGATATCAGATGACACTGAATTTATTTGTTGAACGATGTTAATTTTACTTATTAATAGAAATGGTTATCATCATCATCACAACCCTTTCTTTGTCCCACATGTGCGGCACGGGTCTCCTTTCAGAATGGGAGGGAAAAAAATAATAATTAGAAATTACCAAATCGTATAAATAATTTAGAATGTAAGTAATTTAGATGTATTATGATGTAAACTGATGTAAAATGTAATTAATCAAATCTTGTAATTGAACCTCGCATCTTAATGCTACACCCTTTTAAGGGTAGGTATACATATTAGCTGACTGTATGTAATGTGCATTTCAAAAAACAAATATTTCATCATCTTATTGTAGAAGCATCAACGTCGAATAAAATATATAGGTTAGCTGGAAGAGATCTCTTATAGAGATAAGCTCGCCTTTGTAATTTCTTTTCTCTAAATTAAGTTGTTTTTTGTGTTCAATAAAGAATTAATACAGATGACCCAGTAGGTATCCCTGAAGGTATCATGAACTGTCCCATGTCCGAATCTATCCTATACGGATTTTTCAATACGGTTTTCTGAATCACATCCTTAACTTCGAAGTCCGTTTCAGATACGAGGAAGACTTGAAGAGAACGAACGAAGCCGCGCTGTTTGAGCGGCAAGGACTGGAGGAGAATGAGGAGACGCAGGAGTTGATGCAGCTGATGAAGGTGGCCAAGCGGGGCGGGGACTACGTCTGGTGGGAGGGCGGTGAGTGAAGAGCGTTTCAGATTCCCAGAATGCAATCCATATTTCCATAATCTTCTATATATATAAAAGGAGAAGGTGACTGACTGACATATCAACGCAGGGCCTAAACTATAATGGTTAGAAACTTGAAATTTTGCACAGGGGTTCCTTTTATAACGTAGGGGAGCACTAAGAAAGGATTTTTGAAAATTTACCCCCTAACGGGGTAAAACGGGGGTGCAAAGTTAGTATGAAACTTTTAGGCCAGTTATATGTCAGTCAGTCAGTCAGTCAGTCAGTCAGTCACCTTCTCCTTTTATATATTATTGTAAAGTTTCATTAAAATCCATTCAGTACTTTTTACGTGAAAGAGTAACACACATCCATCCATCCATCCATCCATCCATCCATACATACTTACAAACTTTCCCCTTTATAATATTAGTAGGATTCATTCCTTCATTCACATTGCCTAGCAACCCTAGCGTCGTCTGTCGAGGCGACGGGCTACGCTCTCCTCGCTCTGGCGCGGAGCGGCGCGGGGCTGCGCGCGCACGCCGCCGCGCACGCCGCCGCCGCCGCGCTGTGGCTGCACGCGCACCGCTCGCCCACCGGCGGGTTCGTGGCCACGCAGGTGAGTCACTGCCGCCGGCCCCAGCCACGCTGGTCACATAGTCTAGCAACCCTAGCGTCGTCTGTCGAGGCGACGGGCTACGCTCTCCTCGCTCTGGCGCGGAGCGGCGCGGGGCTGCGCGCGCACGCCGCCGCGCACGCCGCCGCCGCCGCGCTGTGGCTGCACGCGCACCGCTCGCCCACCGGCGGGTTCGTGGCCACGCAGGTGAGTCACTGCGCCGCCGGCCCCAGCCACGCTGGCCCAGTGCATGGTAGGACAACGCGCACGCCGCCGTGCATCTCAGCCGCATAGTGTTCAATGGAAGGTCAAGTGACTTCATCCGCCAACAGGTGCAGTCTGTGACAACAACAGCTTTCCTTTTTTTTTGTTTAACGAGTGGGAAGCCTTGAAAAGGTACCCGAACGTCGTGGGGCGACGCCGGGTTATGTGGGACTTTCACCCACTAAAACCCACTCGGTGGCCTACTCCGGCGCTACAGGCTCCGGGATCTCTTGTAGAACGCGCCGGTGTCCTCCGGTTGCGCCCAAGAGGGGCTCTTCCCGGTTTACACAACGCTGTGCAGCCACAAACAGTGTCTTTCCCGGGGTCACAAGATGGACAGTTCGAGCTCCCCCTCTCAAAGCCCGCAACCCCAGAAGTCCCCTTTTACTCGCCTTTTACTACAGGCAGGGTCTACCGTAGCACTATTCTTGTTCCGAGCTACAGGGACGAACAACAGCTTTCCTACTGTTCCACTATTTCTACTATTTCCACTCTCCGACGGGCACCTCGCCTCCCTTGTTCCCTCGCCGAGGGAACGTTTGACTGCGCGTACTTTGTCTCATCGCGCAATCCCGAAATAGCAGTCAGGAAAATGCAACGTATACTTGACTGTTCGAGTGGCTGGATAAGTGGAGCCTTGACTTATCTAGACAACCACCAATTTTGAAGATCCATATCAACAAACTGTCTCCAGACAGGCTTGCTAACATAAGATGTCCTGATCTCTTACAGGACACGCTGGTAGCCCTGGAAGGTTTAGCGCAGTGGTCATCCCTGCAAGCGCCGGCCTCCAACCTGTCGGTGACGGCGCGGGCGCGGTCCTCCCGCACCGTGACGCTGATGGCGGGCTCCCGGCTGCCTGATGTGATAAGCCTCGAGCCTGCAGACCAGCTCCACGTGGACGTTGAAGGTAGTGCATACTGTGAAGGTAGCTTTGCGTTCATGGTAACCTGGTAGCCAAGCCAAGGTAAAAGACAGGATAGCTTGACAATAGGGATACTATGATTACCCAGCTGTGGGATAAGTGAAGTCATCTGTCTCGAGTCTGCAAAATAGCTCTACGTGAAGGCGATATATAACGCTTTGGGTTCATGAAAGCCTGGTAGCCTTACCAAAGATATCACGATTACAAGGAGTACAAGGATTTAGCTGTTTGCGAACGCCCAGGGCCTAGGCCCAGGCATGGGGTACTGTTTTACCCCTTGTGAGTTGCACTGTGGGTCCATGATGCATTACCATAATTTCTCTGCAGCATCGTAATGGAACAGTCTAGAAGATAACATCATTGGTGTCGATGCTTGCTTGATAGGGTCTGTCTGTAAAATAATAAAGTCTTACCCAATAAATATAGGATTTATTAGATTTAGATTTAACACATTACGTCTTCTGCATCTGCAAGGCTTACTCGAATAATTTCTACAAAATCTGCTCTACATTTAGTCTACTTATATTTCGGGGGTCATCGAGATGAATCAAATGTTCAAATAGATTCTCTGCTTTATGAACAGGTACGGGCTGCGCGCTGGTGCAGGCGACGCGTTCCTACCGCGTGGTCTGTGAGGAGTGCGAGCAGCGCGGCACGCTGAGCGTGCAGGTGTCCGTGCGCACGGAGGGCCGCTTCGACTGCGACCGCAACGACACCCACTGCTCCTGCGCGGCCGTCGTCGAGGTGAGGGATAGATGCCGGTGCAGGCGACGCGTTCCTACCGCGTGGTCTGTGAGGAGTGCGAGCAGCGCGGCACGCTGAGCGTGCAGGTGTCCGTGCGCACGGAGGGCCGCTTCGACTGCGACCGCAACGACACCCACTGCTCCTGCGCGGCCGTCGTCGAGGTGAGGGATAGATGCCGGTGCAGGCGACGCGTTCCTACCGCGTGGTCTGTGAGGAGTGCGAGCAGCGCGGCACGCTGAGCGTGCAGGTGTCCGTGCGCACGGAGGGCCGCTTCGACTGCGACCGCAACGACACACACTGCTCCTGCGCGGCCGTCGTCGAGGTGAGGGATAGATGCCGGTGCAGGCGACGCGTTCCTACCGCGTGGTCTGCGAGGAGTGCGAGCAGCGCGGCACGCTGAGCGTGCAGGTGTCCGTGCGCACGGAGGGCCGCTTCGACTGCGACCGCAACGACACACACTGCTCCTGCGCGGCCGTCGTCGAGGTGAGGGATAGATGCCGGTGCAGGTGACGCGTTCCTACCACGTGTTGTGTAGAGACAAAGAACGAATAATTATTTTCTCAAACAAAATCTGCAAGTGCCACGCGCATCTTTTGATTATTATCATAACATTCCCTCTCTCGCCAATTTTTTTTTACCCCTCTAATTCCTAGAATAAACGGTGACAGCCCAGTGGCTATCGAACTCGCCTCTCTGTCTGAGTTCAAACCCCAGCTGCATGCACCAATGACAAGTTATGTGCGATTTAAGAAATTAAATGTCACTTACTATAACAGTGAGGACACATCGTGTTGAAACCTGTATGCCTGAGAGTTCTTCATAATGTTCTCGAAGACATGTGAAGTCTGCCAATCCGCACTTGGCCAGCGTGGTGGACTAAGGCCTAATCCCTCCCATTCTGAGAGGAGACCCGTGCCCATCAGTGGGACAAAGAACTCTCGTGTATAACGTGTGACATCCTTGTGACTTCGTACACTATGTCGCAGGCGTGCGTGGTGTGGACGGGCGCGCTGCCCGAGATGGCGCTGCTGGAGGTGTCGCTGCCGGGCGGGTACGCGGCCGACGCGCCGCGCCTCTACGCCCAGCTCCGCCGGTCCGACTTGCGTGAGTGTATCACCTACATGTGGCAGGCGTGCGTGGTGTGGACGGGCGCGCTGCCCGAGATGGCGCTGCTGGAGGTGTCGCTGCCGGGCGGGTACGCGGCCGACGCGCCGCGCCTCTACGCCCAGCTCCGCCGGTCCGACTTGCGTGAGTGTATCACCTACATGTGGCAGGCGTGCGCGGTGTGGACGGGCGCGCTGCCCGAGATGGCGCTGCTGGAGGTGTCGCTGCCGGGCGGGTACGCGGCCGACGCGCCGCGCCTCTACGCCCAGCTCCGCCGGTCCGACTTGCGTGAGTGTATCACCTACATGTGGCAGGCGTGCGCGGTGTGGACGGGCGCGCTGCCCGAGATGGCGCTGCTGGAGGTGTCGCTGCCGGGCGGGTACGCGGCCGACGCGCCGCGCCTCTACGCCCAGCTCCGCCGGTCCGACTTGCGTGAGTGTATCACCTACATGTGGCAGGCGTGCGCGGTGTGGACGGGCGCGCTGCCCGAGATGGCGCTGCTGGAGGTGTCGCTGCCGGGCGGGTACGCGGCCGACGCGCCGCGCCTCTACGCCCAGCTCCGCCGGTCCGACTTGCGTGAGTGTATCACCTACATGTGGCAGGCGTGCGCGGTGTGGACGGGCGCGCTGCCCGAGATGGCGCTGCTGGAGGTGTCGCTGCCGGGCGGGTACGCGGCCGACGCGCCGCGCCTCTACGCCCAGCTTCGCCGGTCCGACTTGCGTGAGTCCAAAATATTATTAATCTCAATGTTTTTATTGAAGCTTGACCATTTTTAGGAATTATTCACCAAACTTGTTCCGCTAAAACCATTTATTCTTTACTAGTGGACGTCCGCAGCTTCGCTAGCGTAGAATTAAACCCATTAAGGACGTCTGCCCGCGTTCGGGTTGCCCACTTGACTTCAAAAACGGCAGTTTCATACTAACTTTGCACCCCCGTTTTACCCCCTTAGGGGGTGAATTTTCAAAAATCCTTTCTTAGTGCTCCCCTACGTTATAAAAGGAACCCCTGTGCAAAATTTCAAGTTTCTAGCCCTTGTAGTTTAGGCCCTGCGTTGATATGTCAGTCAGTCAGTCAGTCAGTCAGTCAGTCAGTCACCTTCTTCTTTTATATATGTAGATTTTAATTAAAATCTTATTAACCCCAATGTTTTTATTAAAACTTGACCATTTTTAGGAATTATTCACCAAACTTGTTCCGCTAAAACCATTTATTCTTTCTCTCCGCCCGCGTGATCAAAGGGAATTAACATTGAGTTGTTTATCATACATGACACATTTTTGGTGGATGAATAGTGACAGTTCCACGATCAAAAGATACTAAGGTTAGAACTTGCAAATTAATTTTACTAACGCCATCTATTAGCAACATCCGGAACTAAATATCTAGCAAATAACAAAACATCAATATCTTCCCATGGGGATGTTTTACCGGGGTAAAAAGTAGCCTACGTCACTCTCCACCCTCCTCACTATCACCACATACAAAAACCATACCATATAATAGCTTCGTTGTGACGTGAAAGCCGGACAAACAAACAAACACACTTTCCCATTTATAATATTAAGTATGGATTTTTTTAATACTGTCATCATGCCTATTGCAGTACTCCGACGCATAGAGCTGACGCCGAGCGGCGGCAAGGCCACGCTGTACCTGGCGGGCGGCGCGGGCGGCGCGGGCGGCGGCGCGGGCGGCGACAGCGGCGGCCACCGCTGCTACAGCGTGCACGCGGCCGGCCCGCGCGCGCCCACTGCGCCCGCGCACACCTCCGTGCTCGACTACTATGCGCCGGACAGGGGGCATTCGCAGGTAACTTACAGATGATGGCGTAGACGGGCGGCGGCGCGGGCGGCGGCGCGGGCGGCGGCGCGGGCGGCGACGGCGGCGGCCACCGCTGCTACAGCGTGCACGCGGCCGGCCCGCGCGCGCACACTGCGCCCGCGCACGCCTCCGTGCTCGACTACTATGCGCCGGACAGGGGGCACTCGCAGGTAACTTACAGATGATGGCGTAGACGGGCGGCGGCGCGGGCGGCGGCGCGGGCGGCGGCGCGGGCGGCGACGGCGGCGGCCACCGCTGCTACAGCGTGCACGCGGCCGGCCCGCGCGCGCCCACTGCGCCCGCGCACACCTCCGTGCTCGACTACTATGCGCCGGACAGGGGGCATTCGCAGGTAACTTACAGATGATGGCGTAGACGGGCGGCGGCGCGGGCGGCGGCGCGGGCGGCGGCGCGGGCGGCGACGGCGGCGGCCACCGCTGCTACAGCGTGCACGCGGCCGGCCCGCGCGCGCACACTGCGCCCGCGCACGCCTCCGTGCTCGACTACTATGCGCCGGACAGGGGGCATTCGCAGGTAACTTACAGATGATGACGTAGACGGGCGGCGGCGCGGGCGGCGGCGCGGGCGGCGGCGCGGGCGGCGACGGCGGCGGCCACCGCTGCTACAGCGTGCACGCGGCCGGCCCGCGCGCGCACACTGCGCCCGCGCACGCCTCCGTGCTCGACTACTATGCGCCGGACAGGGGGCACTCGCAGGTAACTTACAGATGATGGCGTAGACGGGCGGCGGCGCGGGCGGCGGCGCGGGCGGCGGCGCGGGCGGCGACGGCGGCGGCCACCGCTGCTACAGCGTGCACGCGGCCGGCCCGCGCGCGCACACTGCGCCCGCGCACGCCTCCGTGCTCGACTACTATGCGCCGGACAGGGGGCACTCGCAGGTAACTTACAGATGATGACGTAGACAGAGTTAAGTAACGACGGGCGCGGTCGGTCTGTGAATGGTTAATAGAATAGTTTATTTATATGGTACTAGTGGACGCCCGCAGCTTCACTCGCGTGGAATTAGACAACAATAGTTTCGCTTACACCTAGTAATATTATACCTATAGCCTATGACACTCAGTGAAGCTTTCTAATGGTGAAAGAAATTTTTGGTATCAGTCCAGTAGTTTTTGTGTAAAAACATTACAAACAAAATGTTTCCTCTTTATAATATTAGTATAGATAAGTTTCTACAACACATACTCGTATAAACATATAACAAAGGTAACCTATACTTATTAACTATTGGTAACATAGCATATTGTTATGTCTAATTCTACGCGAGCTAAGCTGCGGGCGTTCACTAGTGCCATATAAATAATTAATGGGTTCTAAAATAACCCTCATACAACCACGCAAAAGCTAAAAGGCTTTTGAATGAAGTTCAGCGCGCAGTTTTCATTTTCACCGGCCCTGTAATAACAGCCCCAAGCGTGTCAAGGGCGCTCGCGATCTCGCCTGTTCACTGTTATGAAAATGGCTCTTTTACTACACTAGTTACTATACATAGACGTCCCACTGTTGGGCACGGGCCTCCCCACAGACACAGCTGTAGGAAGTCTAGAGCATACTCCACCACGCTGCTTCAATGCGGATTGGTGGAGGTGTTAGTCGCCAACCCAGTTTCGAATGTTCTCAAGCCACCCGAAGTTCTCCACTGTTTCCACCATTGATAATAACCGGGACTTGACTCGAGTAGCTTTGTTATGTTATCAATAACTTTGCCTTTCCGACTAGAAAACAGCTTAAAATGCCAAGGCAAGCAGGGCAGTACGAAATGCCTCAACATATTACTCTATTCATCATCATCATCATCACAACCCTTTCTTGTCCCACTGTTGGGCACGGGTCTCCTCTCTCAGAATGGGAGGGACTAGGCATTAGTCCACCACGCTGGCCAAGTGCGGATTGGCAGACTTCCCATGCCTTCGAGAAAATTAAGAAGAACTTATTGAACGCGGACCGCTCAAGTGAGAGGCGAGTTCGATAGCCACTGGACTGTCACCATTACTCTACTAATTACTATTAACCCTATTTTCCTAATCCTGAAGTACATAGTCCAAATATCATTTAAGTTAACAATGCTAACTAAAATTATTTAACATTTCCAGATGTATGTAATACCCGAAGAATGCCCATCAGCCATTTCTCATGAAACAAGCGACTACCTACCATCAGACAATCTCTACACCAAAGCGAAGTCACTCGACGATGATGGCGAGATTCTCATCACACATGACTTCTCATTCGAGGATATACCAGAAGGAGTGCCGCTGGATGACCCTATGTACGATAACTTGACCCGGAAAGATAAGGATGATGATGAAACCATGATCGATAACAATAAAGAAATCAGTGATGAAAAATCTAATAATAATTTAAAGACAAATATTAAAAATAACTATACAGCTTACACTGAAGATGGTGTTAGCAATCGAAATAAAATACTAGGAGATAAACATGTAAACAATATTCCAAAGATCCTAGATTTAGTTAAAAATAATGCAAATGATTCAGATAATGAAATTCTTAAAGATATAACGTATAATTTGAACAACAAATCAGATACAGTTTTAATTAAGGACCACAGTGAAATAACGAATCTTAAACCAGCTAACAATAAAGAGATCGTACCAAAACCCCATGAAGATATAAAAATTGTTGATACAGAAGCTAAGCATTTAAGAAAAGGAAATGAGGTAAAAGTTACTGTTAAAGCAGAAGAGTTGCGTGAAAAGCTACAAGTGGCGAATCCGATGCTATCAGATTTTCATGTGATAGATTCTGAGAAGGATTTGGACGTGCCCACTGGCGTGGAGGGCCCGTTGCCCACTGTTGTGCTGCCGCCGAAAGACTTCGTGTTCGTCTCTGAAACTGGTGAGTCATATTAACATGTACCGACTATTAAGTCACAGAGAATTTGAATCAATGTCAAAATTAAATAAAATAAATAAATAAAATAGCCATTTATTCTTCAGGACTTATTGCATTTGGACTAGTTCACAGACATAGACAGTCACAGACTGCACCAGAATTAGAAGCAATTT
Organism: Carterocephalus palaemon; assembly: GCA_944567765.1. Taxonomy (NCBI): domain Eukaryota; kingdom Metazoa; phylum Arthropoda; class Insecta; order Lepidoptera; family Hesperiidae; genus Carterocephalus; species Carterocephalus palaemon. The sequence continues at coordinate 1,073,324 of OX155655.1, read as the reverse complement.
ACAATTAATTACAATTTACTATTCACAATTACAATTTACTATTTACAATTACAATGTACGCTGCGACCCATAGACGTCCCACTGCTGGGTATGGGTCTCTCCCACAGACTCTGCTGCGGGAGGTCTAGAGCATACTCCACCACGCTGCTCCAATGCGGATTGGTGGAGTGCCTAATTACAATTTACAATTACAATTTACAATTACAATTCACAATTACAATTTACAATTACAATTCACAATTACAATTTACAATTTATTGAGAACTAAGTATTACACCGAAAATTGCTAAATTCTATAGTTGGAACTCGTTAAACTTTATGCATCGCATCGAATTGCGCGTACATCACCAATTTTATTTTTATTCAGTGCTCGCTGCGACCCATAGTCGTCCCACTGTTGGGCACGGGTCTCCTCTCAGAATGGGAGGGATTAGGCCTTAGTCCAACACGCTGGCCAAGTGCGGATTGGCAGACTTCACATTCACATTCAGTGCTCACTGCCGTTATTTTAACACTGGCCAGTATATTATTGTTTAGGAACAATTCGAATTTTATCAATCAAATCTCCCTAATGGGCTCCTAACTGTTTGGTCGTTCTGTTCAGCATTCAAATTCATAATTTTTTATATCGATTTATAAAACTATTTCATTCATTAGTGTAGTTATTCAGTACTGTTAACTGTTACTGTCAGCATTCACCTTATAAACTACTGGGCTTGTATCTTTCTTTTTGGTTTCATTTAATCTTCATTTTTCACTTATTTTTTTTTAAGAAGTTTTGTTTAATTTTTTAATATTTTTTTTTATTTTATGGTTTTTCATGGCAAAAGAAGTTGGGTTATGATGCACTTTTACTACCTGTAACTGTATGCTCACCTGTAATTGTAAATCGTATACATGACTGCAAGATTTATGTATACCGTTTCGTGTATCATAATAATGTTGGTGTGCCTAATTTAAATAAATAAATAAACTATCTATGATTACCTTCTCAACAGGTATCCATTCGTCTTCACAACCAGAAGTCTCAGAAGTCTCCAGAAGGCAGTTTCCGCGCGTGCCCGCGTATGACGAGAAGTTCTTCCTGCCATATTACAGCCATCAAAGGCACAGACAGGAACAGAAGACATTCTAGCGCATGAAATAATACTTAGTAATAAATTTGATACTTCAGCCGATGTTGAATAACTTGAAGACAGTCCCAAGTAAAACCTGTCTTCTTGTCTTAAATACTGTACGTATATCCTAACTAAAGTGTGTACATAAATTATGAAATAAATTAATTAAAAAAAACAGTTCTTACCAGAGATGAAATGGGAAGTCATAATATTTTTAAGACAAGACTGAACATAAGAAATTCTTATGTATTTTGTGATTGATGATGCTAGGTTTAGGAATATGTATTTATTGCCTTCCTCTGGTTGTAATTGAAAATAAATATAAATTGAAGATTATATTTAATTTAATTAAGGAAAATGTAAATTATTCTATTCTATTCTAAATGTGCATTTATTAAGCAGATGTAAGAAGTCTTCCGTAAATTAATTTATATATGTAGTTTTAATTAAGACGTTGGGTTTCATTTACATCTAATTTGACTCCTCTCTATCATCTCTACAATGACTAACATTTCGATATAATAATTTCGTGTTTTCTAAAAATGTCCGTCAAGCAGTGCACACTTTTAGTACTTTTCGATCAACGATTACAGCCTATTTCGATTCATCTATTCAACCCTTTCTTTGTCCCACTGCTGGGCACGGGTCTCAGTTTTTCACACAAAAACTACTGGACAGATTTCAAAAATTCTTTCACCATTAGAAAGCTGCATCTTCACTGAGTGACAAAGGCTATATTATAATATTAAGTAGGTACTAGGTGTAAACGAAACTATTGTTACCTACGTCTAATTCCACGCGAGCGAAGCTGCGGGGCGTCCATTAGTTTAAAATATTCACATAATTCAGGCAGCCATTGTTACAGCATCACAATAATGAAAAAAGTCTTATCACAACGACTTCCGTTTAGGTGATAAGAATTATCATAGACGTCCCATGTTATAACAACTTAGAGATTAGTGATGGTCGGTTAAAGCAGTTACCCGCTTACTTGTGACGTCTGTGGTAATTTTTTTATGGATGTAAGATAGCAAACGAGCTTGCAGCATCCGCTGCCGCTATTTGACTTGAATTTGAATAAGAGTTTCATAGGATCTGCGATGGTTAGTCCAGTTAGCTGAGAGAGTTAATTAGAACATTAGTTGGTCAGTTCGTTAGTGGGTATGAGTGAGACAGTCCTATTAGTTTTTTTAATAGAATATAGATAATATATAGCCTAACGAACAAGCAGTTGATGTTAGCAATCGGTAGTGACCCTGCCTGTTACGCCGGGGTCGTGGGTTCGAATCCCACTCAGGACAAACATTTGTGTGACGAACACTTGTGTTGTCACAGGGTTGTCACCCATAGGTTGATAAATGGATTTGTACCTAAAAAATAAATTCTTGGCAATAAGATAAATTCCCCGACGCGTCTTCCGATCCGAATGACCTCAACCCAGAGCGTCCTATAAAACAGTCGGTGTCTATGACGAGCAGTTTGCGAGGTAAACACGACACTAGCCTCTTACCCTAGATAACTAGTAGGCCGGCGAGGTACTGTGTGCTTACGAACAGACTGATCTGCATTTTTATTGTACTTAAGTATTTTTATTTATTTTTTTGTATGACTGTTTGAATTATTTTTGTGAACTTTTTTTATGTAGTTAGTCTGAGAAACACAGAGACACGTTCATTATACTGAGGTGTGTGCGTGTACCAACCACAGAATAAATATACTCACAGGGAGGTACCAATGAACGACTGCACAGGCTAAGTATGTAGTCGTTGGCATGTTCATACATCCAGCTAAATGAAAAGATTAAATGAATTTTTGAAATAACATGTATTGTTTGTTTTACTTTTCAGAAGCTCCGCCACAAATTACCTTTAATAATAATAATACCTAACAGTTAACTCTGGTAAATGCTATCAAAATGTTGCCGATTTTCCTGTTTAGGGTCAGCTCACACCGGGACGTGACGCGACGATGCAGAGGCCTTTTTTCGAGCTGTGCGGCGTGATGCTGCGTAATGCATCTCGACGCCGCCGCGAGGTGTAAAGTACAAAGTGACCCTTAGAGATTATTTAGGTACTTACCTATATAGGTATCTGAAATATTCCACCAATCCGCATTGAACTATTTAAGGGTTGTAGCTTAGCTTTTATTACGGGAAAACAGGAACGGTACATACGGTAAAAAGGAAAAAAGTTAGCTAATCAATTAATGTGATGTTCAAAAGAAAATGAAGTGAATGACTCATAAATAGAATTACTACTAGGTAATCACTGACTTGATCAGATAATCCTGCCCTGCCCGTCTGATGTCACTGCTCAATATATTTTATGTACAAACAACGCAAGTGAACAGCAACTCTTTGGCCCCTTAATACTCGATAAAATAGTACTTATAGGCTATTTTCCTATTTTTATTTTATTTTTGTTGTCGATAATTTTCTACATAATAATACGATTTTAAAATATAATGAAGTGACAAGAATATAATACTATGCCACTTCTTATTCAAATTTGATTCAAAAGATGATTAAAAATGGTGTCCATAATTTTTCCATAAGTACCTTTTATTACTAGGTACCAAAAATATGTAGTCAGATGCATTAAAGGACTTATTTTGATGAAATACCTACCTGTCTACTACATAATTAAACTAACTTTATGTACCTAAGCTATCAGCTAGTATACTCGTTAATGCTAAAATATCGCTTCGCTCGCATGGAATTAGACATACCAAAAGTTTCGTTTAGACCTAGTATAGTAGGTACTTTGTTTGTATCATTTTAAATTGACCCAGAGCCTTGTAAGGCCGGAATCTCGGAACGACTCCTGCTAACCTATGCGGCCCTGGTACCTTGTGTGTATCATTTTATTCTACCCCAGAGCCTTGTAACGCCGCCGGAATCTCGGAACGACTTCTGCTAACCTATGCGGCCCTGGTACCTTGTGTGTATCATTTTATTCTACCCCAGAGCCTTGTAACGCCGGAATCTCGGAACGACTTCTGCTAACCTATGCGGCCCTGGTACCTTGTGTGTATCATTTTATTCTACCCCAGAGCCTTGTAACGCCGGAATCTCGGAACGACTTCTGATAACCTATGCGGCCCTGGTACCTTGTGTGTATCATTTTATTCTACCCCAGAGCCTTGTAAAAGCCGGAATCTCGGAACGACTTCTGCTAACCTATGCGGCCCTGGTACTTTGTTGATGTGAAACATCTTTAGGCGGAGGGCAAACCAAATTTTTGGCGTGGCGAGCGTGGCGAGCGAATATGGAATATTATTATACTATACAGTTACGACAAATAACGGTGAAAAATGCGGAAAATTAAATTATTTTATTAATAAATTAAAGTAATTAAATTTTTGTTTTTTTTTTTTGTTTTTTTTATTTTTGTTTTTTTTTCTTATATTATGTTTTAGTTCCTGTCATAATCTGTACTTTTGTGCATGTTACTTGTACAAAATAATTTCGATGTTTCACATCTGCCAGGCGTCACAATTTTTTTTGTATCATTTTATTCTACCCCAGAGCCTTGTAAAAGCCGGAATCTCGGATCGACTTCTGCTAACTTATGCGGCCCTGGTACTCTGTATCATTTTATACTACCCCAGAGCCTTGTAACGCCGGAATCTCGGAACAACTTCTGCTAACCTATGCGGCCCTGGTATTTTGTTTGTATCAATTTATTCTGTAACGCCGGAATCTCGGAACGACTTCTGCTAACCTATGCGGCCCTGGTACTTTGTATCATTTTATTCTACCCCAGAGCCTTGTAACGCCGGAATCTCGGAACAACTTCTGCTAACCTATGCGGCCCTGGTATTTTGTTTGTATCAATTTATTCTACCCCAGAGCCTTGTAACGCCGGAATCTCGGAACGACTTCTGCTAACCTATGCGGCCCTGGTACTTTGTTTGTATCTTTTTATTCTGACCTAAAGCCTTGTAAGGCCGGAATCACGGAACGACTTCTTGTAAGGCCGGAATCACGGAACGACTTCTTCTAGATATGCGGCCCTTGTAATGCTTATAAAAGAATCTTAGCTATTTTCACTGACATTTTTAAATTGCCTAAAATCAATGTTGTGGAAATACCTTTTAATGAATTTGTAATTAATCCGTAAATGTGTTATCCCCTATGTTTATTTTACACCCTCAAGGGTATCATTTTTAAAAACTTTGAATTCCATATTCATTTATATCTAATCAACAGCCTAAAATAGGTATACATTTTATGCTTCTAATTCTGAAAATGGCCATACTTTCAAACAAACAACCTTTCATCCCCCATTTCAAGGGTTGAACCCTTTAAATTTTTTTTCCAATTAAAAAGTAGCCTATGTCCTTTCTCAGGGTCTAGACCAGTGATGGGCAAACTACGGCCCGCGGGCCATCTCCGGCCCGCGAAAGTATTTAATCCGGCCCGCCGAGGGTCCGTCGACATGGATAGTATATGGCCCGTTATAATTACGTTTTGACGGTCGAGAAGAAAAAGTAGTCTACTTAGTAGAATAATAGATGCATAACCTATAGGTGAAGCTAAACTAGCCGCGTAGTTCATGTGTTGCGTAATACGCGCAGGGCCGGATTTAGAGGTGTGGAGGACTCGAGCAACAAAGGAGTGGAGGCCCCCTGGCCCCAATTTATTTTCCAAATGAGCTGAACAACTTTTTTCAGTCGAGTTTTTGTCCACACAGCTGGAAACAGCTTTCGAAAATATTATGGAAAAACAAAAACAATTACATATGTCTCACACGCCTAACAAGGCAGAGCCTTCGAATAAAAGTTAAATTGATTATTATTTTTTAGGGTAAAAGGTATTTTGTAATATTTGTGTTTAATGCTGTAATGTCTTATAAAATTATATTAAAAGCTTTAACACAAAATGCATTTTTTCTATAATTCTGGCCCTCCTCTAGAATTTCTAAGCCTTTGTGGCCCGCCATTAAAAAAGTTTGCCCACCACTGGTCTAGACTATCTGTGTACCAAAAAAATCATTTGAATCGGTTCAGTATTTTTGGCGTGAAAGCAAGACAGACAGAGAGACAGTTACTTTCGCATTTATAATACATATTAGTATGGATAACATGAAATAAAATAAGTTTTAGCAACATTTTAATATATATTTTTATTCAAATGAATTCAATCATACATTACAGAATACTTCAAATAATGTACGTTTATTAAATTATAATAATAATAATTACAAAATTAACCTTAATTCGCGTTAGTGTTACATATAAAAAAGTAATGCTTCCATTTGCACTCTGGATGCCAGTTGCACAGACAAACAATAAGATAATTATCTTCATCGCTTCAGCTACTGCGGATTGAGCAACCACTCACATTAATGTTCATAGACATATTTATTTATTGAAAAATATCGAATATATTGTGCTCTATGCCCATAAACACCGCGTTAAAGCTATGTGGACAATTTGTTAAATTAACTACCATTAAATGCACCATAGAACCTTCCTCCCTCGCAGGCCGTGATGTGCCTCTCTTCCCGTAAGCAAGCCAAGAGCTAATACACAAAGAATACTGAGTCAAAACATAAAAATCAATAGATGGATTTGACAATTAAATTTTACATGTTTTTCCGTAGCAATTTTAATCAACTTGGTTCATCACCTTCCTTCCCAGTTATACAATTCTTAATTGACATGCTGACAGGATTGAATCAAAACAAACAGGATAATCACACAACAAACTGAGATTTAAAAGGTAATTAGTACAGGCACCCCAGCGGCAGTGGAACAGGCTCCGAGGACCCTATAGGACAGTAGGAACTACTCTAACATGGGCCCAGCCTATGTACAATCTTTAATTCTCTATAATCTCAACTACAACAGAACGGGACAGTACCATTGGTGGAGACCTCGTCCAACACACCTCCAGGCATTCTTTAAAGTAGCTACATCCTTCCACAATGTGAGTAACAAAATGCGATAAAATTTAACAGTTACAATAGCGATTTCTCTATACTCATAGATAAATACGCGCCGGGTGCGACCGCCTCGGCGCAGGTAAACATTTGAACAAGATTTACTCTTATGCGAATATGTACAGAGGCGTGGAGCATAATCCACCGCTGCCGCTCACAGCGCAGCGGCGAGACATCATTGGCTCTTGAGTTCCTTGCCGATGGAGTAGGACACGAGGCGGGCCCAGTCGATCTTGCTGCGCGTGACGGGCAGCTGCCGCCGCAGGGCCTTGAAGGTGGTGTCGCTCATCGTCTTGTAGTTGTCCGAGATGGCGGTCTGGTACGAGTTCTCCGCCTCGCACACCACGCGCACGAACTCCTTGGCGGCCGCCGCCTCCCCCGAGGACACCAGCGGCGCCTTCACCTCCTTCGAGCTCACCAGCTGGACATTCCCGTCCTCGTAATAGTGCACTTGCACGCGCAGCATGCCGCGCAGCTCCGCGGCGCCCGCGCCCACCGTGAGCGACCACACTGACCGCCACCTGCCGTTCCAGTAGTTCTTCGGCTGGAACTGATGGTCCTCGATGCACGCGACCAGCGAGACCGCGCCCGAGTCCAGCGAACGCCCCACCACCAAGCTCGCGCCGTGCTTGTAGTGCTCGGCCACGTACGTCGTCAGCTCGACGTCGAGCGCAGCCCGCCAGGGCTCCGCCGCGCGGTCCGGCTCGTACGGCTCGTATTCCGAGGCCTCCTTCCTCAGGTGGTCGTACCTAAAGGATCGCTTCGACCGCGGGTCGAAGAACCGCCCGCCCCCGAGCTCGTTGTGGTCGGTGATGAGCGTGTGCAGCTCCGAGCCCTCGAGACGTACAGGCGTTAGCTGATCCTTGTTGTATTGCGCGAACGCCACGCTCGCACCCTCTTTCAGGAGCGTGTCGTTGTTCAAAAGCACTCGCACATCATTGAACACTTCGTTAAATTCACCAGGAGGCGAATGTAATATGAAATCCGAAGCGATTCTCACTTTTTCCTGATCACTGATCACTTCGTCACCGTCCGCCGCCATTTTTGGTTACTTTTGATTTGACACAAATCACAAATCAACTTTACAGACTTGAAAAAAAAGTTTCGTACCATAAGCAATAATAGTGACGGAGCAATGAATGCATAGGCCATAGAGTTTGTTCTGGATACCAAGGCCAATGAGGCCAACGTATATTAATTATTTGGCTCAATAATGAGCAGTAAACTACGGTGTCTGACTAAATTCAACCGACAAAGACGATGGAAGATTTTATTTAAATATATGCAAATCTAACCTGCTGATTATTCTGTTCTTTCTGTTGTATTTTGCCAGACAAATCAGCCCGTTTAAAGTTTTCAAAAGTAGTGAGCATGTGCTCGATTAGAGAAATAGCGAATTAAATCGCCATATTCAAAAGAAAAATCGTGATTAAAATTGGCTTTGGAAAAAATATATCAGTACAACCAAATTTCTAAACTCTCGGCCTGCTGTTAAAATTCAATTAATTTGTCACTGTCACTGCTGTCAAATGGCAGGTCGAAAAGTTGTGTAACAGTGGGCTAGAAAATCCAATTTTTGCATAAACAATGTTATCCTACAAATACTACGACACGCCTGAAGGTCAGGATGTTTACAAGAAGACCTTCGTGCTATCGAAATACGCGGCCCTCACCGGCGTCGCTGTTGGCACCCTGGATGTGCTGACGTTCTCTCAGCCCAAGGGAATCTTCAACACTGCGTACCGATACGGATGGTACGTCGGCCCACTTGTGGGAATGGCCACTGCGTTCACTGTTACGTCAAATATAGCCCAACAGCAGCGTGGTAAAAATGACGAGTTGAACTATTTCCTTGGGGGCGTTGCGTCTGGGGCGGTATTCGGGGTTTGGGCCCGCTCCGCAGTGGCAGCGGTGCCTATGGCTTTGATCCTGGGCGCGTGCGGCATTATCAAGAAGACTGCTGTCGACGAAGGCTGGACGCTGTTCCCCCAAATCAATTCAATGGCCAAAACGATCACCTCCACCCGAAACGACTGGTCCTTGGTCAAGGATATTGATGAACTGAAGGGCTGGACTAAGGGTAAGTTCAGGCTTTAGTCAATTACTGACAAATGTATAAATTAGGTGGTAGAGCCAAGGTATAGGTTTTGTTCAGAGACTGGCCAACTAATATTCTTATTAACAACATCTGTTTAATGGACAATCATCCCAGTCCCTATTTCAGTCAGTTTTCTTTGGGATTGTAGCTGAATTTCATATAGGTTGTCAGTTATCTGGATTTTTGACTACCATCCAAATGCTTCCCAACAACAAATTAGTTAGTCCTGATAATCGAGTCTCTACTGTTTTAAATTTCCTGTGTGAACTTTCAACGTTATCTTAACTTTACTACTACCTACAATTCTGTATGTTTATTTACTTTAAATTAGTTAATTCACATTGTTTCAGGTAACTAATGGCAATATCCACCGGGAGTAGTGAAATAGTATGTAAATAACATCAGTTGTATGCTTAAGTTAAATAAATACGGTAATTAATATCAACTGTTGTTTACATGTAATCAAAGACCATTCACTATTTTCCTATCTTCCTCCAAGGTATTGGATTTTGCAAATATCACATCCCTATTACAAGAGATTGAGTTGCAATACATTTAAAAATGTTTGCATCTTGCAAGCACAAGCCTTGTAACTCTTATCCAGCAAAATTACTTAAAACATATCGGCTGTCCAAAACCAAAACCTAGTAAGGGACATTTTTATTCAAACACATTTTCTAAAACCAATATTTCCAAAATTTTTTGCTACGTCTATGGCAAAAACAACTGTATTTCTATCATAAACAGAATCAAAGTTATGAACATGCTTAAACCTAGCAAGTGACATTCGTACTCGGAGGTTACAAAATCAAAAAGCTAGTAAGTAACATTTCCAAGTTCAAAATCCTATCAAATACTATACATGCTAGGTTTCTGAATTTGCGAATTGACTTACTAGGCTTTTGAATTTGAAATTGGTCTTATACTAAGTTTTTAATCTTGGAATTGTCCCGTACTAGGTTTTTGATTTAAGAAACTACTGTAGTATAGTACAAGATTATCAAATCGTGTCTATAGCAAAATAATAGTAAGTCAATGTCGGCGCGCATTATAATGCGTATGAGGCGGGGAGGGAGGCACTGCTCCCGCGACACCGCTGCCGGCCGGCTCGACAAGTTTTGACTCGCTCAACTGAAGCCTTCGCGAAGCACCCGAGATTGCTGAGGGCAATCCGCGAATTAGTCCGAAGTATCCTCGGGGACCAAGATGGTAGTACATCTTAGGCTGCTATATTGGAACCCGGGGGGACTCACACCCCACGCCCGTAGCCTTCGGTCACTCGTCCGGGAGCAGAACGGTCACGTTGTGCTGCTGGGCGAGACCAAACTCCGTCCGAACGAGTCTTATCGGCTGCCCGGTTACTTCGTGTACCGCCGCGACGAGATATCTCCCGCGGGCATCGCCTATCGAGGCACAGCGATAGCGGTCCGTCACGATGTGGTGCACGAGGAACTGCCTCTCCCGGACTTCACTTGTCTGCGCTCTATAGGCGCAGCAGTGAGCATGGCCTGTCGAGAACTTAGGTTGTTTGCTGCCTACCGCCCTCCCGGTCCACAATTCTATCCGCGGGACGTCGATCAAATTATGTCGGGTAGGCGTGCGTCTGACGCGACCCTCGTAGCCGCGGACCTCAATGCCAAACATACGGCTTGGGGTTCCCGAGTGGTCACGCCAGTAGGCCGCCGCCTATACGACGACGCGGAGGCCAAGGGGTAAGAGGTGCTTGGGCCCGAAGCACCCACCCACTTGCCATCAAACCCCCGCCATTTTCCCGACGTCCTTTACAATGTTCTGTGCAAGAATATTAACTGCCCGGTTAATTTGGAGGTGCTGTATGACCTCGACACACAGCATCTTCCCATACTTATTACGCTTTGCCTTTGGGTGGAGTGCACGAGCTTCCCCCGCCAGATGCGGGTAACTGACTGGCGAGCTTACCAAGCCGCCTTGACCGACTTCCGGTATAGAGAGCTCACCACGCCGGGAGGAGGAGGAGGAGCACCGCGGGATCGCGTGGGAGACGAGGGTCGACCAGGCCAGCGAGTCTGAAGCGTCGCTCCACCACCTCAACCGAGCACTCGCTCAAGGCCTGCTGTTAGCCCGCTCTATGATTGGGCGGGTGACCAGCACTTTTCAGCACAAGGCCGGGCGGATATACTTGCACAGCACTTGGAAGAGCAATTTGCTCCAAACCCCGTCGGCACCGCTGCAGCGGCTGAACACTGCGAGCGTGTGGAGGCGCGTGTAGCGGACTTCATCAGTGGCCCGACACTGAAGCTTGAGGGATTTGAGTTCATCTCGCACTCGGAGGCTCGGAAGGTCGCTAGGCGTTTACCCATACTAGGCACTAACTATGCTCCCCCAAAGGGCTCTAGTCAGCTTGACTAGGCTCTTCAACGGCATCCTGCGCACGATATGACAGAGAACACAACACCGATTTTTATTGGGCAATATCTCGGACCAATTTTTATTTCAAATAATGCTCCCAATGATAGTATCTTAAAAAATAAACGTATGTTACGTAAATCCTGCGATGGAAAGTGCAAGAGAGAATGTTTACAATTTTCAGATCAGGACAGACTGGCTATTTGGGAAAGACTGGAATTTAATTTCTTTTATTTTTCCTATCATTATGCTACTTACTAGGATGAAATGCGACATTAGGTATAAAAAATAATTAAGAATCTAATTCAGAAACCTAGTAAATGTCTTTACTAGGTCTTTAATGTAAGATCCAAAACATTACGTTTATAGAAACCAATTAAAAAACCTAGGTAGAGATGTTACTAGGTTTTTGCTATTGGTTTAATATCATACATATCTTAAAGTATCCAAAACAGTCATTAGTAGGGCACATAAAAGTTGTCTAAATGCACTTATGTTCAATTTTACTATTCCGCAAAGTAAAACAATTTATTATTATTCATATGAAAACAAGATAAGCATAAAGAAGAAATTCTTTGCTAAATGGCAGAAGAAAATGTTTCAGGTCTTCTCCTGTATAATTAAGTCAGATGTACTTGCTAGGTTTTGGTTTTGGACAGCCGATATTTGTTCTAAGAATTTACAATTTCAAAATTTGACTTACATCTGCTTCCCTCACAAAAAAGAAAATTAAATAAATCTAACTACATTTGTAACCTGTTGCACACTAATTAATATCTAAGACATTTTATTCTCATGTCAACAAAATGTGCCATTTGTGAAAACTGAAATCCCTAGTCTACTTGTTTTTTATGTGACAAATAAATGGTACTGCCTAGTTCTAACTTGAGCCCTGGACTGCTTGTTTATTCATTTCATGGTTTATTAGGATCATTGGAAATAAATTTAAAGGAATTGAGTTAAAACCTTTATTTGTTTCTTATAACTAACAAAAAAATAACATCAATAAGCAATCAATCCATAACAAAATACTACAAAATAACGATACCTATTGACTTCCACTGCTACATATTTTTATAATAATTATTAATTAAAATACAATACTTTTTGCACTCACTAGTTTTACGAAAAGGAATGTGCAAGCGTGATTAAGGCTGGACACACTGAGAGATAGCCCCTGGATTGCCGGAGTGATCCAAGGGAGAGATTTGACTATTGATTTTATACTTTCTTTTATATCTTTTATACTTTCTTTATTCATCTTTCTTTTATATTCATTTGTCTCATATTCCGGCCGTTAAACAAGTATTGTCTGTTACTTGTCTGCTCACTCCCAGTGTGACACAGACTAATGGTACAACACAACTGTTCTTAACCTCCCTTTTCATCAATATATGGAATTAGAAAAATAAATAAAATTGATTAACAAATAAAAAACAAGTAATAAGAAAATAAATATGATTTAAAACTGTATATTTTGTAGGAATAACGAAACCTGGCAAGCACAACGTACAACACATTCAAACATTAGCAATGATGAAATCGGACGAGGTATGTCGCTTTTGAAACGCATATATCGAAATATAAAGCGTGATGTTTTATTAAAACAGCTCAAAGCCATTTTAAATAAAAAATTATCTGAATAACTAGTTTTTTTACAATCAATTCAATTCTGTACAATTCAAATTCCTGTAAGTACTGTGAGCGTGCCAGCTTTTGTTAACTAATCAATACGAGAAACAGAAAGCAGTTGATAGAATGCCGAAGTAAACAAAATGTACTTAAATGCATAATTTTAATAATCTCACGCCGGTGCAAATTAAATAATTTATCCTTAGTTTAAAACACATAAGATGTCCCCATCCTTTCATACATAACAGTCACATCTGTCACCTATTAAAAATACTCGTGTTGCCGCCAGAAACAAAATATCGCCATTACTTGAACATTTCAAATAAAACCTGGGATCATCTACTGGAAATGGACGGTAAGGGCACTTATGTTTTAGTTTAGATGACAAAAACTTTTTAAGCATAGCAACACCAGTGTATGAGACGCAATAAGTGACAGATAACCAACAAGTAACTCACGATCACATTAACAATATGTTGTTAAGTTGCCCCAAAAATGGGAAAAATACTAATGAAAATCCAACCGACATTTCATTGAGACATCACATTACAACTACTAGTATAAATATACATAAATCTAAAGTAAATTGAGAAGATATAGGAAAATTTGGCTAATTAACAGACTCATTAGTAATCTGAAACAAATAGTACCTAACACTCAAGACAATAACTGTATGTGAAGGTCATAGTGAAGAAATGAGAAAGTAATCAGTATATATAGTAGAAATGTCAATAGCATCATAACTATTACACATTTAAGCAGATAGATGGGTTTTAAACAAACTATTATAAATTATGTATGACATAAATAACATATAAATTTAACAGTTAATGTTTTATATTTATTGACAAATAAATAAATAGAAAATGATTTTGACTCTGCAGACTAGGTTCATTTAGAGTCCATATCTATAAATTTTTATAAAACTTATACATATTTGTAGACAATTTCTTTAGGGAAGAAGTTAGGGAAGCTCTAAATAGTCTAAATGATATCGACAATATTTTAACTAAACTCGCACATAATTTGTTACTGTTAAATTTTCATTTGATAAAACTTCCTATTACGAGCTAAGTTACAACAATATAAAGCTAGACATAATAATGTTTGGCACAGAAATAGAATGAACACTGAATACAGTCATATGATATACACAGTTGAATGAGCACTTCAGTTATTTTCAAGTTTAAATTTAATTGAAAAGCGCAAACGACACCTATTTTATACGAAAGTATTATAGTATAGACATAACAAATAGATATATAATAATATGAAATGATGTAAGTATAAATATTAATGAAAATAGTATAGGAAATAAATTAAGTTGATACAGACCATTAAACGTGAGCCCCACGAGAAGGTATTAATGGTTATTTCATCCTACATATCTAGCAATAGAATTGAATAATTTACATTAATTAAATATTGAAAATATTGTTGCGAGCAAATTAATAGAGAAATCCCCTCATAAATGTTGTTACTTATTAGAGATGCTTACAGAAATGGCAAATGGCATGGTGGCATTAAGCTCACAATCTCAAAATACAACTGACGAAGAGTGCCTGTAACACAGGTTATTTACAAAAACAAAACAAAAAAAAATTTTAAATTGATAAATTGAAGTGGCAATGGCCCTCCGACGAGGTGAATTGATGACCTGAAGAAGACAGTGGGAAACCGCTGGATTCAGATGGCACATGATCGGGAGTTGGTGTCGGTTGAGGGAGGCCAGCAGTGGGCCTTGAAAGGCTGATGAATGGATGATTTAGAAAGAAAGAATGAAAAAAAATCTTTATTTTGTCTCAAATGTACACAATAAAATAAACAAAACAAAAATAAGCCAAATATATCTACTCTCTTACTCTCAGCCTGTGCCGTGGTACTGAGAGAACCGCGGCTGCTGGTTTTCAGCGAAGCCCTTTTTTTACAAGCTAAATCACTCTGTAATAATGATACTAATATCTAAAATGTTACTTTGATTTGGCAATTAACTAGAAAGAGAATGAACTGTTAAGTACCTTCTCGTGGCCTGTTCATAACAACTCCAACTATTCACTTCTTGGCGGCTGCCTTCGGCGGCGGTACGTCTTCATCATCTTCTTCTTCTTCCTCCTCCTCTTCTTCTTCCAACTCTATCTCCTCTACTTCTATCTCTTCTTCGATCTCTTCGTCAGATTCTAGCTCTCCTTTCTGGAAGGAAATAGTACAGCATATAAAAAATATGAGCTCAGGTCTATGGTAGCAAATTTTATTAGAATTTTACTTCCACTTAGATTTATCAGGGACTAGTGGACGCCCGCAGCTTCGCTCGCGTGGAATTAGACATAATAATAGATTCTTCTTAACGCGTTAACTTTAGCTCCACAAATTTGTAATGAACCTACCAACTATCCTCACACTCGAGGGGGTTTGGATACAAATCCGAACGGCACACACAATTTATGTGCGATATAGTAAATTAAACGTCCCTGCTTTAACGCTCCTCCTGGAGCGTTAAAGCAGGGATGCAGCTTTCCTCAGCGTTCTCCTGAACGCTGAGGAAAGCTGCATGCCAGATTTCTCCATACTTATCTCGAAGCCATGTGAAGTCTGCCAATGCGCACGTGGCCAGCCACTATGGCCTAACCCCCCGAGAGGAGATCCAATCCCAGCAGTGGGATAGAGGGTTGTGGTGGTGAACATACCTCCGCGGCGGGCTGGGTGACCGCACTTGCAGTGGTAAACTCGTCTAATGTTGACTCTGCAAAATACATAAATAAAATTTAGGTATTTATTATTAAATACTAGTGGACGCCCGCGGCTTCGCTCCCGTGGAATTAGACATAATAATAGATACATAATTCTTAACGCGTTAACTTTAGCTCCACAAATTTGTAATGAATCCGTAAATGTGTTATTTTTTTTAATTAAAGAGTAGTAATATAAATAATAGTCAGGTAATACACAATTTTTAAAATATACCGCCTTAGCTTCTCTCTGCTTAGCCCAAAGGTTGACTGGCAGAAAATGCTCTTAGCATTAAGTCCGCCTTTTGTACCATATTTAGGTATAATAAAGCGTTTAATAAATAAATAAATAAATAATATTAATCACTTATTCTGGTTACTGAAACTTGGTTAACTATTCTAAAACTGAAATCGTAAGTTAGCAATTTTCCTTTAAACCCTCTTATGATGTATGTATGGTGAAGTGTTATATAAACAAATGAACTTTTCTTCCTTTCTTACTGTTATATGGGTGTCAGAGACTGATATACATACATAGATATTTTTAAATACATACATACTTAAATAGATCAGTCACCCGTGAACTGTCACGCAAAACGGTAACGCAGCAGTCGTAATTATACACAAGTACCGACATATTAGAAAATAAAAATAAAAATGTCGAAATGTGATAATTGTGATAAAACAATAACAAAAAAAATTCCGGGATTAGAATGTAATAAGTGCGGCAAGCTCGTCCATGCCAATCAAATCTGCTCAGGACTATCTTCTAAGCAGCTATCAGCATTGCGTAATGCCGAAAATCTGGAGTGGAATTGTGTGGAGTGTCACCGGGAATCACCTCCAAGAAAATCAATTATAATCCCAGACGAAGATGAGGACGACGAGGAAGACACAAGTAGCAGGATGGAGACTGGCTATCCCACAGGTACCCACATCAACAAACTTGTTTCTGAGATAACAAAACAAGTTAAAAAAACACTGAAGTCTGAGCTTGAGATTGTAAATGAATCACTGCGCACCTGTTGTAAAAGGATGGAAGAGATAAACAACACCCTCGAAATCTTGAGTGGCAAAATTAAAGATTTGGAAAAAAAGAATAATCACCTAACAAACCAAAATACCCATTTAAACTTAAAAATAGATGCACTAGAGCAACATATCATGGACATGGAGCAAAAGCAACTGGAGAATGTGGTCGAAGTTGTAGGAATTCCAGAGATGAAAGAGGAGAACCTGGAGACAACGGCTGTCAAGTTAGCCACTACTTTAAACATGGACAGAAAACAGGTAAAAGTTGTAAAGAGAGTTAACGGACGAAATGGGAATGAAGGCATTATTCATATTCATTTAATCCATGAAGAATACACAGGCCAGTGGATCCGGGCCTCAAAAAAATCTACTGTACTCGTGGAGAGTGTATTACCAGACCTCAATTCTGAAATGGCTAAGTCCAAGATAGTGTTTCGACGTGCCCTCACAAAAAGAAATAAAAATCTCTTATGGCAGGCCAAACAAAAGTTGAAGGAAACTTTTAAATACATCTGGTTCCAGAATAATAAAATACTAGTGCGTAAAAATGACAATGATAAGCCGTTGGTTGTAAGAAATATGGAAGATGTCGAAAGGATCGTCACGGACTACAACAAACATCGGTAGAAGTGTGTTTTCAGCAAAAGTTACAATGCAGAATATAAGCGAAATATTTAACTGTCATAGTATTAACGACTTTAGTTTACTCTTGCCAAAACAATCCCGTATGTTAAATATTGTACATATTAATATAAGATCCCTAATCAAAAATTACTGTCAAATTCTACAACTATTAAATTCATCATTGTTAGCTATTGACGTTCTTATATTGTCTGAAGTTGGAATATCCGAGAGTATTAAAAATATGTTTAGCATAAACGGATATAAAATGTGCAGTATGCTTCGAGAAAACAAAAAGGGTGGCGGTATTCTGATTTACATTAAAAATGAGCACGACTTTCTAACAATAAATTTAAAAACAAAACATAGTGAATCACTTATTGGCACGATAACCACATCTAAGCAATACTCAGCAAATATCTGCGCATTCTATAGGCCACCAAACACTAGTAAATATCTATTTATATCGGAACTTAGTAACTTATTAAGCAAAGAAGTTTTTAAGGGTGTCGACGTATACTTACTGGGAGACTTTAATATAGATTTAAAATGTAATGATAGCATTCGTGATTCATACTTAAATAGACTAGCCGAGTATGGTCTAACGAGTGCGATATCCGAATATACGAGGATCGAAACACGTAATAATTGTATCACTCGAAGTTGCATCGATCACATTTTTGCACGGTCGCGCTCCTTAGATCTATACTCGGCAGCGCTTGGAACTGTAATGGCGGATCATAGAATGATTGTGTTGTCGTGTGTCGGCCTCGGTGATGTACATATACAGGATGATGCAAAAGTTATTACAAAAATAAATAATACCAAATTATGTCAACTCATTAACAATACTGACTGGAACCTAGTTAATAAATTAGAATGCCCATATGAGATATACAATTTTATTAAGAATAAATTTGACACTTCTTATCAACAGTCAACTTACACAAAAACTATAAACAAAAAAAGTAAAAGAAATAAAGAAATATGGATAAACGATAAAATAAATAATATGTGTTTTAGAAGGGATCAACTATTCATGCAATGGAAAAGCGATACTAGCAATAAAATACTTAAGATGGAATATAATAAATACAGAAACAAAACACACAAGGTGATAGAAACATGTAGAAACAAATATTATAATAATATGATAAATGATAATAAAGGAAATCCTAAACAACTATGGAACATTTTAAATTTGTTAACGGGTCGTGTGCGTACATCTATTGATGAAGCTATAATAAGCGCTTTTAAGAAAAATAATATTACAGATAAAATATTAGCTAATAATTTTGCTACAGAATTTCGTGATAGTGTCAAAAAGATTATGCCTACATGTGATAGGGCCATTATAAAACAGTCCGAATATACAATTCCAGCCAATAAGTCCATGATGTTCAAAAAGGCTTCAAACTTAGATGTGAAAAAGATCATAAATAGTCTTAATACCTATAAATCTGCAGGTATAGATGGAATAAGATGTATTGATATTAAAAGATGTAGTGAGAAGATAGTAAACGCTATTACTAGACTAATTAATTGTTGTATAAGCACAGGGAAATACCCACAAGAGCTAAAAACAGGCATTGTGCGCCCCATCTATAAAGCTGGCACGCACAGTGTGTATGAAAATTACAGACCAATAACAATACTTCCGATATTAGACAAAATAGTTGAAAAATATGTTGCAAGACAAATCCATGACTACTATAAGAAATACAACATACTCTCAAATAGTCAATTTGGTTTTCAACCAAATAAGTCTACTACAATTTTACTCTCTAAATTTACTGATCAAATTAACCAACACCTAAATGATAAAAAACACGTCATTTTAATATTTATTGATTTCAGCAGGGCGTTTGACACTTTAAAACATGAGACACTCATAAGACAACTACAAAACACAGGAATTCGTGGTCCTTTACTAAAATGGTGTGAAGACTATTTGAGAGACAGAAAATACCGTGTTAAAATAAATAATGAGTACAGCGAAGAAATAAAAGTGACAACAGGAACAGCTCAAGGTTCGGTACTAGGACCATTGCATTATCTGGCATATGTTAATGACATGGAAACGCTCGTCACCGAATGCTCTATTTATCAATATGCTGACGATACGTGCCTAGTAGCAGCAGATAAAGATGCCGAAAAAGCTATTTTGAAAATACAAAACGATTTTTCTAGTGTATGCAAATGGGCTCATGATGTGGGCCTCGTAATAAACATCAATAAAACTAAAGTAATGCATGTACATTCTAACTACTTAGCTAATTATAAAATGCCTATTAAGATACTTGCACATGAGCACGATTGCTTGCACAGAATAAACTCGTCAAATTGTAATTGTAAACACCTAGAACAAGTAACAACTTATAAATATCTTGGATTGTTCGTTGATGATAGATTTAATTGGATCAATCACATAAACTATGTATGTGGTAAACTTAGAGCAATGCTGTCAAAATTTGCAATTATTAAATATAAGATACCATTTAAAATCCTACTTAACCTATACACGGCCTTAGCGGAATCTACAATATCGTATGGCATTACCAGCTATGGTAGAACTTTTAAAACATACTTAGATAAAATATATAGCTTACAACTGAGACTATTAAAACTAATCATACCAAAAAAAATAAAAGAGAGTTATTATAAAAACGAAAATATAGTCGGGATATTCAAATACTGTAATATACTACCAATTCATTTGAAAGTGGAAATGCAACTATTAATAGAACAATTTGAAAATAAACAAATACAAGAAAAAATATCACACGGATCAAAATTAACACGAAAAGTTACACAAAATAGGTTACATATTCCTAGAGTAAAGAACTATTATGGAAAACGGACTCATAGATACATAATACCTTATCTTATGAACAGTATAAATCATAAGCTTTTACAAGATATAAAAGAAACAAACTATAAGAGTAAATTTAAAAGCATATTTCTAAACAAACTGGAAACTAGTGCACAATAGTGCACAATTTTTGCTAATACACAAATTAACTACAAACCATATATAAAAAAAAAAAAAAAAACTACTAACTAACAAAGCACAATAAACAAAAACAAAAAACAAAAAAAAAAAAAAAAATGTATTTCATATAAGTATATATATTAAAATATAATTATTTATGTATTATATACCTATATATATATATATATATATTATACCTACATAATAATATGTATTATATTATGTTGTTTGTATGTTGAATAAAAAAAAAAAAAAAAATTAAAAATAAAAACCATCTTCAAATCCACACTTCAATCATCCTGTATATTGAAGCACAAATGATGAGACCAGTTTATATCTATATACAGGGTGTCCCAGAATGAATGGATAATCCTTGAGCCCCGCACAGAACAGCTCTCCAGCGCTAAGAAAAAAATATCAAAAAAAAAAAAATCCAAGTGATACCCAAAATATGATTTTTTTTAGAAAAACATACGTTATTTTAGCTTCACTTCACATTCATTTACACAACTACCACAAATTAATGATATTATTGGCGTTTTTGGTGTCATTTTATTCCTGATAGACTATACTACTAGAAATACATCAAATAATATAAGTATCTGTGATACTTTTTTTATAAAAAAAATAAGAACTTGAATTTTTAACATGAAATTTGATACCAAAATAATTTTGACATAGTTTGAGAGTGTTTCATGTAAAAAAAAAGTATGAAAACGTAAGTGTCCAGCTATTTTAAAAACATGCGCAGTTAATACAGATTAAATAATGGTATAATACATCATTTTATCTAATACTACTACGAAGTTATTGCTATTGAGATGCAAAACGAGTAAATACGACTAAAATTAAAAAGTTAATGTCTTAATACATTTTAATAATAATAAAACATTTCAGGTGTCGCTGCGACCCATAGACGTCCCACTGCTGGGCACGGGTCTCCCCCACAGACACTGCTGCTGCGGGAGGTCCAGAGCATACTCCACCACGCTGCTCCAATGCGGATTGGTGGAGGGGTTAGTGGCCAACCCAGTGTCGAATGTTCTCAAGCCACCCGAAGGTCTTCGACAAGGCTTAACGACTGTTTCGTAGGAGGTAATGGAATCCCATTGGTAACAGAATGATGGCTGCCCTGCATATTATGGTACAAACGTCCGGGCTTATTTAAATGCCACGTATCCAAACAAATGGATTGGTCGTTTGGGTCCTATTCTGTGGCCTCCTCGATCTCCAGATTTAAACTGTCGGGATGTTTTTTACTGGGGCTGTCTAAAGGAAGAAGTGTACTCGAAAACAATTTCAAATGAGGAATTACGCAGCCGTGTTCAAGAGGCCGCTTCAAAAATAAATGAATGACTCTACGCACGGTTTCTTAGTAGAGCCTATAAAAGAAGATGTCGAGCGTGTATTAGAATCGGTGGCAGACAATTTGAACACCTGTTGTGAATAAAGATTGATGTAATGTACACCTGAAATGTAGCGTCCATAGCCCAATGGCTCGCGTCGATTCAATGTGACCGAAAGAGTTAAGCAACGACGGGCGCGGTCGGTTTGTGGATAGGTGAGCGCTAGTGGCAAAATTTCACGGACGCTACCGTGCTTCGGAGGGCACGTAAAGCCGTCGGTCCCGGTTGTTTTCAATGCTGGAAACAGTCGTTAAGCCTTGTCGAAGACCTTCGGGTGGCTTGAGAACATTCGACACTGGGTTGGCCACTAACCCCTCCACCAATCCGCATTGGAGCAGCGTGGTGGAGTATGCTCTGGACCTCCCGCAGCAGCAGTGTCTGTGGGGGAGACCCGTGCCCAGCAGTGGGACGTCTATGGGTCGCAGCGACACCTGAAATGTTTTATTATTATTAAAATGTATTAAGACATTAACTTTTTAATTTTAGTCGTATTTACTCGTTTTGCATCTCAATAGCAATAACTTCGTAGTAGTATTAGATAAAATGATGTATTATACCATTATTTAATCTGTATTAACTGCGCATGTTTTTAAAATAGCTGGACACTTACGTTTTCATACTTTTTTTTTACATGAAACACTCTCAAACTATGTCAAAATTATTTTGGTATCAAATTTCATGTTAAAAATTCAAGTTCTAATTTTTTTTATAACAAAAGTATCACAGATACTTATATTATTTGATGTATTTCTAGTAGTATAGTCTATCAGGAATAAAATGACACCAAAAACGCCAAGAATATCATTAATTTGTGGCAGTTGTGTAAATTAATGTGAAGTGAAGCTAAAATAACGTATGTTTTTCTAAAAAAATCATATTTTGGGTATCACTTGGAATTATTTTTTTTTGATATTTTTTTCTAAGCGCTGGAGAGCTGTTCTGTGCGGGGCTCAAGGATTATCCATTCATTCTGGGACACCCTGTATATAAAAGAAAGTCGTGTTAGTTACACCACTTATAACTCAAGAACGGCAGAACAGATTTGGCTGAAAATTGGTAGGGAGGTAGCTTAGAGCCAGGAGACGGACATAGGATACTTTTTATCCCGTTCGACAGCGTTCCCGTGTGACTTGACATGAAACGTCAGTCACTATAAAACGTGGTATAACAAAAAAGAATCAGACTCGGAATAACAAAACGCAAATGACAGCTATGTAATTGACGTATAATGACAGCTATGTAATCTACTATATAAAAATAAGTCGGGTTTTCCTTCCTGACGCTATAACTCCAGAACGCACGAACCGATTTCCACGGTTTTGCATTCGTTGGAAAGGTCTCGGGCTCGGTGAGGTTTATAGCAAAGAAAATTCAGGAAAAATTTCAACAGAAAAGCGGGAAAAATCTTTTTTCACATACAGCGCCATCTCTGATACATAGCATGTACTACAAACCAATATTTTAAGTAGATAGCGCCGGTGCGTGATAGGTAGTGGTAGGGGTAGATGTAGGGGTAGTAGTAGTGGTAGGGGTAGTGTTAGTGGTAGGTGTAGTGGTAGGGGTAGTGGTAGTGGTAGGGGTAGTGGTAGGGGTAGTGGTAGTGGTATTGGTAATGGTAGTGGTAGGGGTAGGGGTAGTGGTAGAGGTAGGGGTAGTGGTAGGGGTAGTGGTAGGGGTAGTGGTAGGGGTAGTGGTAGGTGTAGTGTTAGTGGTAGGGGTAGGGGTAGTGGTATTGGTAATGGTAGGGGTAGTGGTAGAGGTAGGGGTAGTGGTAGGAGTAGTGGTAGGGGTAGGGGTAGTGGTAGGGGTAGTGGTAGGGGTAGTGTTAGTGGTAGGGGTAGTGGTAGTAGTAGGTGTAGTGGTATTGGTAGTGGTAGTTGTAGTCCACACACTTACATTAAGTTCTCCCAAAATATTCAGTAAAAATTATTTATATGGCAAAACAACGTTTGCCGGGTCAGCTAGTTCAACATAAAGGAGTGGCGATTACTATTGCCACCCGCATAATAGATACGCAAATATTTCAGATGTACCCACCAGTAATTACTTTTGTTGTCGACTTATTACGCTCATAGTTTCTCAGATTGTGTGTATCATACTATTAAACTAAATAGGATTGCTTTTCGGTGACTCGGGATCCAAGACAAACCGTATGTGGTTTTTGGATACCCTTTAAATAAGAATATTTGTACCTACTTGTTTTTTAAATAAATAAATAAAAAAAAAAAAAAAAGATAATATTAACATCCAGACACAGAACAAATACAAGTGTTCGTCACACGAATGTTTGTCCTGAGTGGGATTCAAACCCACGACCCCTGGTGCAACATGGAGGGTCACTACCGATAGCGGCAACGGGCCCGTCAATAATATAATGTAATATCAATCCCTTTTTCACTACTCTAAAACAGAAATCTTAAGTTAGCAATTTAACTTTATACCCTCATATTTTATGATGTATGTATGGTGAAATGTTGTGCAAACAAATGAACTTTTCTTCCTTTCTTATGTATTGCATTCGTTTTGGACCTAATCCTTTATACAGATTTAGAACTCGATGTTGATCTAATCTGAAAGAAGGATTGATTTTCAGAAGGCACAGGACCAGTCGGAGTGGTGTCGTTTAGGAGAGGCCTGTGTCCAGCAGTGGACCTCAACAGGCTGATGGATGGATGGATGGATGGTCCAGCATGCTAAGGCCTCTCAAAACCTTCACAAGGAATGCTCAAGGCCCTCACCGGGGTCTCTCTCGGGCGTCTCCCGCGGCGCGTCCTGTATCAGCGACAGGGTCATTTTGCCGCTCACTACCAGCTGGAAAGGATAAATAGTTAACTTTACTAACAGGAACAGGTAGCGTCTATAACCCAATGGCTCGCGTCGATTCAATGTGATCGAAAGAGTTAAGCAACGACGTGGATGGGTGACCGCTAGCGGCAAAATTTCTACCGTTCCTCGGAGGGCACATTACACACATTAACCCGAGCCCAACAGTGGGACAGGGAATGGAGTCCCGAGCCCAACTGTGGGACAAGGAAAGGAGTCCCGAGTCCAACAGTGGGATAAGGAAGAGAAACCCGAGCCCAACAGTGGGACAAGGAAAGGAAACCCGAGCCCAATAGTGGGACAAGGAAAGGAGTCCCGAACCCAACAGTGGAACAAGGAAAGGAAACCCGAGCCCAACAGTGGGACAAGGAACGAGTTATGGTGGAGATTTAATTCCAAACGAGCCAGACCCGAGAGCAACTAACCGGCGCGTGGTCGGCGGGGCGGGCGGGGCGGGCGGCGCGGTCCTCCTCAAACTGCGCGACCAGCACGCGCGACTGCTGCGGGATCTCCGTCTGCAGGTAGATCGACTGCACCTCGGCCGCCTCGTGCTGTGACACAACACACAAGCATCTATTATTGTTAATTATTCATTTTAGTTTGTTTATTAATTGATTATTACGAGTTTTTGTTTTACTGGAGAGAACGTAAGCGGCTGATGGATGATGAATGTACAGTAGAATAACTTTTTTGTATACAGTACACTAAAACAGTTAAACAGTGTACAGTACTCCCAAATTAATAATGCGCATAGAAATCTTCGTTACTGTTCGGCAAAGGTCGTATTCCCCGAGCGTCGGAAGACGATATGTGTATAGAGTGGTTAAGTGCATTTTCTTAAAAATGGTTTTCAAACACAGGTTTACATTAAAATCTAATCATTATAATCTCAGTTCAAAAGTATTTACAGCACTGATCATTCCAGAATAATATTAAAATTACAAATAATTAATCAGAATCAAGGAGGATCTCTATTCCTGACATCCTAGATTCATCAGAACTTTCATTATGCTCTTGTTCATTTACACTTTCCCCACTGCTATCACCCGTGTAAATAATCATTTCATCGGAAAAACTATCGATTCTTGGGTCAAATTTTCTATATTCATCTTCGCATTTAACAGCGTGATCACAAACTTTTTTCCATTCTTCTGATCCTATATTATTGATTTTTTCTAATATAGCATTTTTAACTGACTTGACAGTCATTGCAATATTTTTTTTGGCTACGTGATGCTTTATTTGGGACCAAATATTTCAATGGGGTTAAAATCGGGATGATATGGTGGTTTATATATTTGTTTCTTTATGCATGTGTATCTTTCTATTAAAATGTATATAAGCCTAAATCTGATTTTATAAATGTTTTTTTCTGGTAAATAAAAAAAAATGGTCTTAATATGTATTTAACGTGTGTAAAAATGTTAGTGTAGGCGACGCACCTTAGAAAAATATAAAGCTTAATACTTTTGAGAAAAGAATAAAGACGTCAGCTGTCACGCTGAAGTAACAAAACGATTCGGTGGTTTTATTTATTTCCATCGCCAACAGTTAGTATGTTATTTTACAAAATAAACTATTTCAATTTGAGTAAGATAATTAAAGTTGAAATTAAATTCACCTTTGAAAACAAAACCAAGAAGGGTGTGTAATAGCAGCTCTTTAAAATTCACCAGTATATAAAGACGACTGACGGACCTTTGACTGACCGGCGACAGCCGCCGACCAACCGAATTGTTTTCAATTTTTTCACATGATTTGACATATGACTTTGACTCCTGTTTCTTTCGAACAAGGTGCAAAATGCAAGTGCATTGTTGAGGGCTTTCTCCGATTCAATGATTCGGGTGTTTCCGGGAATACGACAATTAGCGAAGATTTGCATGCGCATTATTAATTTGGGAGTACTGTACTGTCTACAAAAAAAGTTCTTTCAGTGTACTGAAATTATTCAGATGATGATGAATGTACAGTAGAATAACTTTTTTTGTAGACAGTACACTGAAAGTTTTACATTCATGTAGAAGTACATTCATCATCCATCGGCCATTTACGTGCACTCCTGGGTCCATCTGGCCCTGTGCCCTCTGAATCCAGCGATATCCGTAAGGAGACACGAACTATTTTAAGAACAACTTTTGTGTCTTCCGAAGATGTGCAGCCAAAAACCGTCTTCCTTCTCGGGTACGCGGGCTGGGGCTCGAGCTCCCACTCTTGCCGTGCTCAGAAGTCCCCAGAAGTCCCCTTTTCGTGGAACCTCAGAAGTCCTCTTTTTGTCGCCCCTTAATACATCAGCTGATAGTGGCGCTGTATTAGTGTCGCGGGCCTATCGGTCTAATTTTATAAAATCCTAACATTAATTAGGAGAATTTCTTACTGTGTCTACAAAAGGACAAGCATTTTATTTGTACAAATGCTTCAGTATCAAATCGCTTTCAAGTCGAATAACTTTTTTTTTCCTTTTTGCTTGCTTTTTTTGCTTTTCGTTTGCTTATAGAACGACTCTCGACTGTCAAAAAAAGTCATTCACAAGAGACCTGCAGATGAAATTTGTATGAAAAAACGAATATTAGGTACAAGGGAAATGGAATAATTAATATTTTTAAACATCTACAATAGTATAATTTCAATATCGTGAAATGGTTAAAGGAAAATTAGTACACAAAGAAGTTAGTACTAAATGAAACTTAAAATAAGAAAATAAAACATTTATTTTTTATAACAGTACCTAACACTTATTGAAAAAATATATACTGAATTGAAAATGATTTAGAAATGATTGGGATTTTAAATAGGTACATCTGATTCACTCTTGGGTAATGAATTGAAACAATAACGTCCATAAATTTATCATGAATCATTTATCATCAATGTAGGGTTAGATTGTGTTAAAATTAGACTGACTCAGGACTAAATTGTTTTACAACGGTATTCACTAACGATGTTCTGTTTATCGCTGTGAATTGCGGCCTTTAAGAGTGTAAAGAGGGAGAAACATCTCACAAACCTCTCCCCTATCCAGACGTAATAAAATGGTCCATCCGTCCATCTCTAACACTAATCAACATTGGAGCAGCATACTCCACATATCCACTTGCTCAGCGGAACCTATGGGTCGTATCTTACCTCTTCTAACGATTTAAAACCCTGGATCCCCTATCCTACCTATAAGCTATCTATATATATAAAAGCTGACTGACTGACTGACGACTGACATGTCAACGCAGGGCCTAAACTATAAGGGTTAGAAATTTGAAATTTTGCACAGGGGTTCCTTTTATAACGTAGGGGAGCACTAAGAAAGGATTTTTGAAAATTCATCCCCTAAGGGGGTAAAACGGCGGTGCAAAGTTAGTATGAAACTTTGCCGTTTTTGAAGTCAAGAGGGCAACCCGAACGCGGGCAGACGTCGTTAATGGGTCTAAATCAATGCGAGCGAAGCTGCGGGCGTCCACTATCTTTCATTATATCCTTTAACATAATACAATACATTTGACCTGAAATAGTCTCAACCACGCATTTTAAGTTTGTAAATAATTAGACTTCTATTGTGTCTTTTTCTTTATCGTGTCCCCCAAGGATCAATTCTAGGGCCCCTATTGTTCCCTATTCATATAAATATTATAAGTGAAATTAGTTACGCACGTTCGCATTGAATTGTCCACGGCGGGCGTCCACTAGTCAGTCGTACAAGGTCTGCACTATGTGCACTGTGAAGCGGGGGGTTACCGGGGTGCGGGGGGGCGGCGACGCGGGCGCGGGGGGCCGCTGGTCGCGCGGCCACGCCCCGCCGTCCGCTGGGTGCGCGGTCGTCTCCATGCCCACCACCTGGGCACATTACACACACTTACCCAGGGCCGGATTTAGAGGTGTGGAGGCCTCGGGCAACAAAGGAGTGGAGGCCCCCTGGCCCCAAATTATTTTCCAAATGAGATGAACAACTTTTTTCAGTCGAGTTTTTCAATTGTGAAACCGGGTAGATTATTTTAGTATTTAACAAACATAATAATAAAAAATATAGATAAATGATTTCTGTTAATATTTAACGACAATATTAGCATGTTTGTACAAAGGTGAATGTAAAGTAGCGAAAAAAAAAAGTTTTTTTTTTTCGCGTTGTTATTCACTAGTGTAGTCGGAGAATGAAACTTTTTTTCCGAAGTCTTTATTGTGGGGGCCCCTCTTTTGTGGATGCCCGTAACTGTAGCCCTCCCCTAAATTCGGCCCTGCACTTGCCGTGTCATTCATAAAAATAAAAAACTATTTTACACACTGTTATAGTAACAGTGTTTCTTCAATACAATACAAAAATACTTTATTGTACACCAAAAAGAAAGGCACACATAGATTCAGAAAAAATTACATCCAGAAACAATTGGCGATCTTATCGCTTAGAGCGATCTCTTCCAGACAATCAATTATCGATTGGTAGGTTTCCTTATTCCTAAAACCCAAATTGATAATCGGGTTCGTGTTTCAAGAGACAGGAGAGGTAACAGGAGGAAGTCAGTGACCTACTAATCCATGAGATCAGCAAATCTTGGTGATATATTTTTTGTTTAAACTTGAATCAAATCGAAATGAAATATAAAGATGCAGAACAAATGACCATTGGTTTTTATGAGCTATCGAAATGAAACCCAACATTGAAATATCGCGAAAACACTAAACATAAATTAGTGACTCCCTATTGGATGAATTGGTGCAATTAAACTACAACATACAAAGATTACGGAAAGGAAACCAATACATGCGTTTTAACACGCAGAATTCTTCGGATCTTACGATATTCAGCTGTGATTCTTCAAATGCCTGCGAATGCTATCATCTGCAGCTGTAGAATTTCTGTATTATTATGAAACTGAAATGTACTGTATGTCTGCACGTTGATAATGTATACAAACTAATACCGCGGGTCTTCATTTAAAATCACAAGTTAAGTTTGGAGAAGCAAAATCATATAACTTTTAATATATTTATCAAGATCTTCCTAGCTAAGTGTCCTTAAGTTGAAAATATTTGATTTAGTTCATGACTAGATTATTTGAATTAATTTTCGGAACTAAATATTGTATATGGATAGTCAGATTGTCAAGGTTTAAAAATAAACTAGTTGTGATGAGAATAATGAAACTCACCTTAACAGCTGCATTTTCAACGTCGTCATCGTCTGTGCCGTCATAAGACTCATCCGGAGTCCGCCTCACTAGTACGAATCGGTCTTCTTTCAAATCTTTATCGTCTACTTTCGATTCTTCCTCTTTTTCCTTACTAATTTCTTCATCCTCAGATACATTATTATCTGTATCTGTAGCTTCAACACTCTCTTTTGGATGTTCTACATTTAGGTCACTTGGTATTTTCTCTGGTTGTATTGTGTCTTCTACGTCTGCTATAGCTTCTTCAAGGTCTAGTAATGTTTGGTTAGTTACCGGCACGTTATCATCAATTTGGGTAGATTTGGGTTCTTCAATGACCTTGGGATCCGGCGTGGATTCTTTGAACTGTGAATTTGGTTCTTTTAATTCCAACGTACCTTTTGTATCTGAACTAAGTTCTATTAGTGAATCTATTTCTGATGAATGTTCTGTGATTTGTGATTCTTCACTACGTTTTACAATTGGTGCATCATCTAAATTATCAACATGTGAGTTATCTAACAAATCTGGTGTTGACTGAATGTCTGTGATATGATCTAAATGTTCGCTTGTAATGAGTGCTTGGTGATCTGAGATTTGCATTTCAGCCTCTGACTCTTTGATTTCGGAGTCTGTAGGATCTTCATTGGGCTTTGATAAATATTGTTCTATGGGTTCAGGAGAGGTTTCCTTGGGTGAAGAAGTTACCGGTGCATCTTGTTTGGGTTCATGAGGGGATTGCTCTGGCTCTAATAAAGTTTCAGGGAAAGGTTCTAAAGAAGTTTCTGTAAGTTCTAATGAAACATCATTTAATTCAAGGGATTGTTCATTAACTTCAGGGGATATTTCTTTTAATTCAGGGGATTGTTCATTATCTTCAGGGGATATTTCTTTTAATTCAGGGAATTGTTCATTAGCTTCAGGGGATATTTCTTTTGATTCAGGGGATTGTTCATTAACTTCAGGGGATATTTCTTTTGATTCAGGGGATTGCTCATTAACTTCAGGGGATATTTCTTTTGATTCAGGGGATTGTTCATTAACTTCAGGGGATATTTCTTTTAATTCAGGGGATTGTTCATTAACTTCAGGGGATATTTCTTTTAATTCAGGGGATAGTTCTTTTGATTCAGGGGATATTTCTTTTAATTCAGGGGATAGTTCTTTTGATTCAGGGGTCGGTTGTATGTCTCCAGGTGATAGTTCCCTATAGTCAGATGTCTGTGTAGTGTCAATGGTTTCTTTTACTACATTAGGCTCTGGCAGAACTTCTGCTTGAGGACCAGATTCTGTTAGGTCTGAAGAAGGGATAGATTCATCTTCTGTGTCATGTTTTAATACGGTGTTACTGAATTGTGGAATAGGTTCAGGGATAGATTGTTCGGGTATCAGGGGCTCAGGCGTGGATTCTTTTGGTTCTAGGACAGATTCTGTACCTTTATGGGTAACAGTAGGTTCAGGGGTAGATGCTTTATCAACCACAGTTTCATATGTGGCTTCCTTTGGTACAATGGTCGGTTCAAGCTCAGGAATAGGTTCTTCAACATTAGGGGAAGACTCTTTTGGACTCACGACGGCTTCTGTGATCATTTCATCCACCTCAGGGCTGGGTTCTTTATATACCTTTGTAGGTTCTGTTTCCTTCGGCTCCGGTGTCGTTTCATTCTCGTTAACGGGCTCTGGCGTCTTTTCATTGGAGGCTTCTTTGAATTCGCTGGCCACAATCTGTACTGGGCCAGTGTTTAAAAGAATTGTACCATTGGTGTACGGGCGAGCGTTATCCTGCGCATCCTGAAATGCATTTTAAAAAACAAATTAATAATCCTGATGAAAATGATCGCTAATATTTATTTTTAAGCTTTTTGTACTATTACTGTTACTGCTTAGAAGGTTACATAATATTAAGATACAATCATCTAGAAGTCGTTAGACGAATTATTTTTTAAAACAACAAAAGCTATCTAGGAACAAGACGTTACCACAAATACTAAACTGTGAGAAAAATGCTTAAAACCATATTCACCTATTCACTTTCTTCTACTACAACTATTATCTACATACTAGTCTGAACTACACAGATGCCGCTACAATGTTAATTAAACTTACATTGATATCGTTTATTCAGCAGCTAATATCTAGGGCATTCGCATTGAGATTACATTCAAAGGAACGTATAAAGTTACATTAAAACTAAAAAAAAACGTGCCAAGCCTAGGCGAGTAAAAAGCAACAAAAACAAACATAGTTTTAGTTTCAGTTTCATTTATGATTTTATCGGGAAATAATTATAATATTGGCTTAGTTAATTATTTTATTAGTATTAGAAAATGTATGACTGGTACAAACACAGACGAAGGCGGCAATTTAATGAAGACAAACAAATTAAAAGTGCAGAAAAGGGACTTCAAACTTAAACAGCAACAAAATATCAAGATTGATATTATGAACCTGGAATGTTAGTTGTATGTGTAATAAAATATGTACAAGACTTGTCCAAGATCATCAAATCGATATGCCAAAAATGTTTAGTGAATTCCGTTTCATTTCAAATAATTGGTTTGCGCCAAATACACCGAGTACTTATTTTGTATTTCAGCATTCAACTGCGCATTTTACAACTTCTCTTCGTGTTTCAAGTATGAATTCAATGTATTATAAATACTAATCAATGTCAATTGGCATCGCAACAAGAACATAAATGTTGGTTTGAAAGTAAAACGCATCAAAAAATTAAAAACTGTCAATAGTACATAATAATTAACAAAACGGACAAAACTATCATTTGCCGAATTGACAAATATAGAAAAGATATTGTTACGAGTAAAATGCCGCAGTATTCGTCAAATAATTTAGCTGATATATATCAAGCATAGATGAAATGAATCTTGAAATGGATAAGTCAACATTCGTCAGCAAAGAATATGAATGGAGAACAAAACGTAAACGAAACAGAAGTAGCAGTAATAAACACAGAAATGTAAACAGGGTAAATCAAAGAAAAAATATACAGGGTGATTTATAAGGGAAGAAAAATAAAAGAGTTCGCGTGTCATGCAGTGACCTGTCGCTGCTGGTTTTGTGCGTAGCTCGCCTCCATCTGTTGTTGGACCTCCGCTACCAGGCCAGAGATGGCCGTGACAACTGCCGTCGATAAGTTCAATATTAATCCAACATTATTGCTATTAAATTAAAACGTTCTCAGTTTATTGACAAGGTTAGGTTTAACACTGGGGTTGGAATTGGCTTTTGTCTATAACTTTGACATTGTTAGTTAGACCTCTGCTACTAAAGCAAAAACTGACGAGTTTATATTATAGAATTGGTTTTTCAACTTTTACGAAGGTGATGTAAACGTATGTTAACGCAACTAAGCGTATTTTGGAAAATGTTGTTGAAGTAATATTTAACACATTTTATTCTAGTTTTTCCACCAATCAGCAGCAGTGTCTGTGGGGGAGACCCGTGCCCAGCAGTGGGACGTTTATGGGTCGCAGCGAAATTCTAGTTTTATTAATTATGTACTAAAATACTGATTATAATAGCAAGTTATAATTTTTACATCATACTCAAATCCTACCCAAATTCATTTTAGTGCCCTCATTTAAAATGCAATAACTAATATTTCTCTATTGTTCGTTCCATATATTTCTATATCAACGAAACACATGTGAAATGTAACGTTCAGTTAAAAATTATAGAAAATTAAAAATGTTTAAAAATAAACAAGCATCAAAACACTTTCGAAGTTCACGTCGAAAATAGCTTCATCATACGTTGTTGCACCCTTGGACCGTTTCCAACTTTCTGTTAGTTAACGCATATTATAATTTATAGTATCGGCATCGTGTTGAAGCGAATCAGTTTATGAGATA
Source organism: Carterocephalus palaemon (assembly GCA_944567765.1). Lineage (NCBI taxonomy): Eukaryota > Metazoa > Arthropoda > Insecta > Lepidoptera > Hesperiidae > Carterocephalus > Carterocephalus palaemon. The sequence continues at coordinate 1,039,536 of OX155655.1, read as the reverse complement.
CATGGCCTATTATTTGTCTAAATATAATAATCACCTGCGCTAATTGTTAGTACTTACTGTGTCAGTAACAATTTTGTCTACAAGTATTGATATATCTACTCGTATCTATTAATACGGCCGGTTATATTTCGCGCTGCATATTTTAACTTCTAACAAAATACTTTAAAACTTTAGTTTGCTGTCTTATTTGGTTTTAATTTAATTTTTTTAGAACGTAATCAGATTTTTTTATGTCCCATTCAGAATTCAACTTTAAAACATTGACGGATTCACAAACATAAAAACCATTATTTTTAACAGTAAAACCGGAATTTTTAACTTTTAAAACGTTAGTTAGGTATATTATATGATATCTCACACTGTAAAGTCAACAACGCAACACAATAAAAACAAATCTAATACTAAAACGATAAATTGCACAACTGTCCAAAGCATTCCTTCTGGCCCCGCGTGCACACTGAACGTCCTGGAACTAAAAGGGCTCAACCGTCACCATGCCACAAGCCGTTTTAATACAACTATGGATTTAACACGCCTTTATATACGAAATATTTTTTAGAAGTAATATTGATCTTAAGTACATCTCTTCTTCTACAACAATTCATTAAAAAAATCATTTTCTGGTCAAAATTAAATCAAATTACTATTTATCAAAATTACCAAAAAACAGCCACAGTTTTTAAATATTTTCTACCACAGTATATTAATGTTGTATAAAAAAAAGTAGAAGAAGAGATGGATCAGTCAGCCAAACCATTTGGAAATCGTTCAATCGCAAATGTAAGTGAACATAAATTTTTAATTATCGTCCAGTCCTTAATTTATATTTAGACTTCATTAGAGCGCTATTTCTATACAGTCTGTTATTGGAATCAGAAATTTCAATAGAAATGGTCCTGGTTATAAAGGACAAAGTACAGACCAATTACACAAACTAATTTCTAACTTAGGAGCTTCGATCAATAGTGCATTATTGATCGAAGTTTAGGAGACATAATGGGAATTCATATTTTAGAGAGTCATTTCATTTCTGAGAGTGAATCTGAACCAATATTACAAATTAGCGCCAAAATTAAATTTATCTAGCAATAACACTCTGAAGTGATGCTTTTGCGACTATAGTACTACCTATTCCAATGGTGGATTTACTTTTTTGATTTTAGCATCCAGTAATTCAATGCTAAAGACTGACGCTGTAAAGGCCAAGGACTACTATTGAAAAATAAGAGAAAATATTTGACTATAGGAAAAAAAGAAAATTAAATTTGGCAATATGTATATACATTTTTTTAATCATAGCATAAAAAAATATGCCATTGGAATTATAGAATAATTTATCCACGTGACGCTATAAAGGCCAGTACGACCATTGCAAAAAAAAAAGAAGTAAAAAGTGAACATTTTCAAACAGAGAACGTTTCCAAACGGCCACAGGCTAATGTACCGCGTCGCGCGCCGCCAGCTGGCCGACGATCCTTTGCATGGCGCGCTCCGTCTCCGCGAGCCGGGCGCGCAGAGCCGCTAGCTCCACGTCCCCTGGACACCACACCCATTATCTACCACCTACCACCTACCACCGTCATGACCATTCGTCACGCAAACATTAGCCTGTTAAATAAACAGCAAGAGGACGGGTAGCCCCAACCCTATATTACGAGAAAAAAAAAAGACCGCGAGACACAGTGCTCCTGAATTCCTAGCAGCATCAAGCATTACGCCTAGGCGTAAGGCGACATTATTGCAACGTCATAGTGCATTAGGGTTGTCACAATCTTATACGAGTTTATATAAACTTTTATAAGTTCTATTTAATGTTGGACCGGGACAGCCGGAGCCACCGCCCGGCACGGTACCCTAGTACCATTACTACCGTGTAATATATGTTTTTAAAAGCTATTGTGTTATTTTATTTTGAAATGAAGGTTTCAATTAAAAATATTTCGCAAGGGGTTCAATAAAAATCTTATCAAATGTTAAAAAATAATTTATAATAAATAGTTTATCGACTGTTTCCGTATAAAATTTAAAGAACGACTAATTAACACGATATCTGACCAGGAACCATTATCCCTTTTCCTCTTACGGATAATACATGATATTTACATAAGGATACGAAGTGATTCTAAATACATTAAATACAGTGTCATTAACACGCTAATATACTCACTCGTATCTGCCTCTTTCTTGCCTGCATGCGGAAAGAGCAAAGTTACGTTAAAATATGCCTCGGCATCTTAAATAAGTCATCTCTTCTTCTCACAGACCTACAGAACCATTATAACTAACGAGTACCTATTTACAAAATAATCACTGTATGATGTAGTAGTATAAATATAAATATATCATCAATTTATCAAATAAATAAACCGTATTTTTATGACTTATAAACAATTACGTGCGCCCAAATACAATGATAATTTTGTATATCTATTGTGCCTAAATACAATGATAATGTTGTATATCTATTGTGCCCATATACAATGATAATGCTGTATATCTATTGTGCCCAAATACAATGATGATTTTGTATATCTATTGTGCCCAAATACAATAATAATAAATAAATACCACACAATAGATATACAGCAATGGTAATGCTGTATATCTATTGTGCCCAAATACAATGATGATGTTGTATATCTATTGTGCCCAAATAAATACAATGATAATTTTGTATATCTATTGTGCCCAAATACAATGATAATACTGTATATCTATTGTGCCCAAATACAATGATGATGTTGTATATCTATTGTGCCCAAATACAATGATAATTTTGTATATCTATTGTGTCCAAATACAATGCAGATAATGCTGTATATGTATTGTACTTTTCTCATTTTGGAAGCTAACGATACTAAATAAAATACACAACATTAAAATTAATTATTCTTTAACAATTTACATGATTGTATGTGCTCTCTGATAGTGAGAGAATTTTTGAAATCGGTCCGGTAGTTTTTGTGTGAAAACATTACAAGCAAATGTTTCCTCTTAATAATATTAGTACTAGCTTTTACAACATCCGGAACTAAATATCTAGCAAATAACAAAACATCGACATCTTCCCATGGGGATATTTTACCGCGGTAAAAAGTAGCCTACGTCACTCTCCACCCTCCTCACTATCACCACACACAAAAACCATACCATATAATAGCTTCGTTGCGACGTGAAAGCCGGACAAACAAACAAACAAACACACTTTCACATTTATAATATTAGTATGGACTAGTATGGATAGATGCAGAGCTAATCATCAGGACGAGTAAGTAAACCTGGTCAATATAGACAGGGGGAAAGCTTGTGCGAACTCACCAAGTTTATCTGGCGACGTCCTCGAGTCGTCCCTGAACACTCGCCTCCTGAACTGAGGGTCGGGAGTCACCGGGTCGTAAGGGGAGGCCGTGCGCCTGAACAGAATCTGGAAAATTATAAGATGCTGGTTTAATATTAAATCCACGCATCTGTGACTGATTTGGAGTGAGAATCTTACGGCTTAAATGTTACCTGTGGTTACTGTGAAGGAAAACATCGTGAGCAAACAGCAATGTGATCGAAAGAGTTAAGCAACGACGGGCGCGGTCGGTTTGTGAATGGGTGACCGCTTGTGGCAAAATTTCATGGACGCTACCGTGCTTCGGAGGGCGCGTAAAGCCGTCGGTCCCAATTGTTTTCAATGCTGGAAACAGTCGTTAAGCCGTGTCGAAGACCTGCGTCTGTGGGGGAGACCCGTGCCCAGCAGTGGGACGTCTATGGGTCACAGCGAAACCTGCATGCCAATGAAAAACATGAGAGTTCATTGCAATTTTCTCGAAGGCATGTGAAGTGTGCCCCCGTTGTTGTACTACGGCTTAACCAGAGAGGAGACACAAGCCCAACAGTGGGACAAGAATGGTTGGTGGAAAAATAGATGAAGCCTTTACCTTACTGAGCGTGTACACGAAGAACACGATGATGCATATGGTGTAAATTGGCATGACGAATCCCATGGAGGAGCGCTGCGCAGGCGCCGGGCCCCCGGGGGAGCCCAGCGGTGGGCGCATGCCCGGGATGGGGGGCGGCTGGGGAACATAATTAACAAATCAATACATTATTTATTTATTTATTCAACTTTATTGAAACCTCTAAAGATATATACAATAGGCGGACTTAGTACCTTTAGGCATTTTCGACAATTTTTTTATCTCTAGGTCAATTATTTATCGATAGATTAAGTTTGTTCTGAAACTTCAGGTGGTCAATGTTCATAGATGAAAAAAATGAAACTAATGTCAAATGTGTAATAAAATTATGTCAGTTTTATAATGTCAATTGTATGATTTCAAGCTTGATGGAAACTTTTACACAACTGATCCTACCTATTTTACCTTGATTCGGAAAATTAATTTTCACAAGTTCGTCGTCGTCGCAAATCGTGTTCGCAAATCGCTGATTTTCAGGGCGACAATCAGCGATTTGCGAACACGATTTGCGATTACTTTAGGTGGTAGAGACTATCAGAAACCAAATCGGTTTTAGGTTTATGAAACCTATTTTGTTCCATATAAAGTTCGTCGGGGCAGTACCATAGTATAATTTCTACCGTGTAATAACTATTTTGAGACAACGATTTTAGTTCGCTACACACGACTGACTTGGAAACGATATTCTTACTAATAGTTACTAACTAGACTATTGCTAACACTAACTAACAGGACTAACTATCAGTAACAGTAGGTACTCAGTCCTCATACATACTGAACTAACCAACTAATGTTCTAATTAACTTCAACTGGACTAACCATCCCAGTCCCTGTTTGAGTCTTGTCAGTCAGTCACAGTTGTCATGGGCGGCAGAGGATGGGTGGTGCTGCAAGCTCGTTTGCTATCCATTAAAAAGTCACCTGTTAAAACATACCGTTTCAGACATGTCCGTTCGTAATATTCAGAAATCTACAGAAATAATATGTCACTAATAATAATAATATGTCACTTATGCAGAACAACTTCTGAACACTTGAGACTCGGAAAATGTTGCCGATTTTGAAAGCTTTTATTTAACGTCACTTGTATGTATTCATTCATGTATGTCCTGGGATCTTGCAATCAATATTTCACCCACTTCCACTGAAGCTATCGAGCTGGAATTTGGCACACATATTTGGTTCCGATGACAATGCATGAAAATAAAATAAAAGTTTTAAAAAGCTTTTTTAAAAAAAATATTTTTTAACGGTATAATTATTTCAATATAATTTTCGAAGCACAAAATCACGGCACAACAACTGAATTAGCTATGTCAGACGCGAGGCAACTGTATGTAAATTATAAATACTGTGCGATTTAACGACACCAGCAGCGGTTGATGGCTTCCTGTGTTCGCTGCGGCACACTGTACACTTGCGACTTGCGACTTGCGACAGATGCGACTAAAGTCCACATATTTGGGTCTCGAAATGTGAAGGGTCAGTCCTTAAGGGCACAGTCCACGACTGGTCAAGTGCGATTTCGCATGCTTTCCATCATTATAGACAACTTTCAGGCATGCAGCTTTAGCTTTGCTCGTGCTGTTTTTCATGACAGCAGGTTACGTATGAATAAAAAACCGTAAAGTAAAAGTACTTGTAATAAAAACATTATCATTTTTTTATTTTATTTAAATCATTCTAAGAACTAAGAAAGAAACTATTCTTATGTCTAATTACGCGAGCGAAGCTGCGGGCGTGTACTAGTCCAGGATATTTGGCGAGGGTCTCTAATATACCTTCTAGCTAGAAGATTCAATTTCAAGGTAGGCAGGCTAACGGCACAGACTTGCGATTTCCTAAGCAGTCGTAGCAATCGTAATAGAAATCGCAAGTCTGACTTACTCTCCTTGCGGTGTGTATTTTTGCGGGTTATGCGTAATTTGAGGAAATTTTTATCCGGACCGAATATTTTTATCGGAAAACGGATGACCGTTCAAGAAAATCCTATTTTTGCGCATCCGTGTACGAAGACATAGATTAACGATGATAATAATGAAAACTGCTTCGAATAACTAGGGTTAATAATACTAAAATACATTCATTGTATTGTAATGTTCGACAGTACACAGAAAAGTTACCAAATTAATATGGAATTTTGTCGTATGCCCTGCCGAAATACAGGTTAGATTCCGTATTTGGGTTACTTTCCCCTACTTCTGCAAATGTTCGTAGTTAACCCACCTGAGCAGGGTGGTGGCTAAGTCTATAACCCTTTCATTGTCCTTCTGTTGGGCACGGGTCTCCTCTCGTAATGGGAGGGACGAGGCCGTAGTCCACGCTGACCAACTGCAGATTGGCAGACTTCACATACCTTCGAGAACATTATGGAGAATTCTCACGCATGCAGGTTTCGTTCCGATGTTTTCTGGTTACATTTAATTTCTTAAATCGCACATAACATAGAAAAGTCATCAGCGCATAAACATAATGCCAGCGTGGCTCTACCCACATAAACTTGAAAAACAACCCTCCTCCTGGCGCAGTCGGGTAAAACAAAAAAAAAAAAACATTAACTCCACCGAAAAGAAACATGGCTGACATCCATGTCATGTCCAACACACACACATAACAACACGTGCGCCTCAAGACCATTGAAGTCCAAAAATAATGAGTATGACATCACGCGCGTAACTGAGGGCGCCATCGCGACGTGCCTCGCGAGAGACTAGCGATTTGTGGACAATTGACTGCGCCATTGACTTATCCATACTATATACTATTATACTATAATATTATAAATGGGAAAGTGTGTTTGTTTGTTTGTCCGGCTTTCACGTCGCAACGAAGCTATTATATGGTATGGTGTGTGGAGATAGTGAGGAGGGTGGAGAGTGACGTAGGCTACTTTTTACCGCGGTAAAACATCCCCATGGGTAGATATCGATGTTTTGTTATTTGCTAGATATTTAGTTCCGGATGTTGTTAATAGATGGCGTACCTTACGTACCCTTTATCTGCGGTCAGCACTACCTCTGGTGCCTCTAAGTATCTTTTAATCGTGGAACTGTCATTATTTATCCACCACAAATATGATAAACAACTCATTGTTAATTCCCTTTGACCACGCGGGCGGAGCCGCGGGTAAAAGCTAGTTTATATATATAAAAGGAGAAGCTGACTGACTGACTGACTGACTGACATATCAACGCATTTAAAAAAAAACAGATGGTGTAAATTATAAGCAATTTTATACCTGTTTACACCTGGCTACCCTAATGTTGCGGCTGACTGAGAGCTGGCAACTATTATTTTTTCAATTCGTGACATCATTTTCTATCAAATGTCCTATTAATCATTAAAAAAACATATAGTTGCAAATTACATCGGCGACGTCATTTTTAAAATATTAATTAAAGGTAATTGCGGCTAATTTTAATCTTAACATTCATTTAAAATTAGTTTCATCAAAAAAACAGATACCTGCAGGATCGAGCGGTGGGATCTTGGGCTATTAGGACAATTTTACTAACGACACAAGACACAAGGCTTTCTTTAAGTTAGTTTTCGTGTATCAAGTCGTGCGGAACACACTTTTTTTTAAACTATTACCTACACGTAGTTGAAATTACCGGCGTGAGTAACGTAACCTTAACGTAACCTTAACGCACCACACGTGATTAGTCACGTGTGGTTTAAGTCGACTAATTTCGGTCGATTACTATGACCATCTTCAGAGGTGCCCGCCTCGAGGCACGGCGTGCACTGCACATGTGAGTAATGCGGTTATTTCAACTATGAATATAGGGACTCACGAATCATTCAGTAATAAAACTAGGTTGAAATGTTAGGTATACGAACCGGAGTCCCTGTAGCTCGGGACCAGAAAAGTGCTACGGTAGCCCCTGCCTGTCGTAAAAGGCGACTAAAAGAGGACTTCTGGGGTTGTGGGCGGTGAGAGGGGGAACTCAAATCGTCCATCACGTGACCCCGGGAAAGACGACGGTGTTTGTGGCTGTACAGCGTCGTCTAAAGCGGGAAGAGCCCGTCTTGGGCGCAGCGCTGGAGGGCACCGGTGCGTTCTGTATCCCGGAGCCCTCCTGTAGCGTTTGAGTAGGCCACCGAGCGGGTTTAAGTGGGTGAAAGTCCCACATAACCCGGCGTCGCTCCCACGACGTACGGGTACCTTTTCAAGGTTTCCCACTCGTTAAAGAAAAAAAAGGTATACGATCCGGCATCAAAGTCAACCGACCTTGAATGCCCAAAAGTCGAAATTAAGGATGACTGGCGCGGGGCAGGCGGGTTGTCAGTTATCAGTCACCAAGCGCCCCGGTGACTTCAAACTAGAACCTGTAAGGATTCTATATCTATTCTATATCTACCACTAGACAATTTTTATCAACGTCCCGACGACGCGACGATCTGATAAGACGGCACATCTGGCGCGCGAATGCGTGGGAGCCGCGTACAGTCTTTAACATAAAAAATATTCAGAAATATGTTGCGAAGTATTTTGTGAAGCGCTCTTGGCCACGTAGCTCAGGATTTAGACAAACAGACAGGCATACGGGCCACCGAATGGTAAATGGTCACAGCCTATGGACACGTGCGTTGCCGACCTTGAAGTATTCGATCAACTTAAAACCCTTCTTGAAGCGTTCCATGTCGTAGCTAGAAGGAAATACCTCGGCTCATTCCACAGGTGACTCGTTCGCCAGAAAAAGGACCGCGAGAAGCGGGCGGTGGTTGATGACCAGGAGTTCATGGGAGTTGGATGACACTTTAAAACTTGGCGAGTAGAGCCACAGCGGAATGAGGTTGGTGGTATTCAATTATGTTGTTCCTCTGAGCACTCCCGTGGTAATATAATTTTATATACATATAGCAGTCATTTATTAAAGCAAAGTGGTAGTATTGTAATATCTGCCTGCATAATACTCACTTGTTAGATGTTAGACAGTGTTAAGAGTCGGCCACAGCGAAGCTGCTACAGATTAAGCTGTTAAATTAGAAACCCCGTGGAGGTCTAAGGTAGAGCCTGTTCGCTCGGATAGATCAGGCATAAAAGTCTAGCCAAATTGTATATTGCAAACCAGCTCTCAATTGATGATGCAAAGTTACTGCTAAAAGAACAGATACTACACTTTGATTTTAGCCAAAAGGCCGAGTGACGCCGTAAAGGTCTGCATGACCATACAGCAAACGTCCAATCGAAAAAAGAAAGTCCGTTTTATAACATTGCTTGTAAGTAAAAACGATGCATCTATATTGGCGACAAAATGTCTTTTTGAGAACATCTTAGATATACGTGACTGATATAGAACAAGTCTAACAGCATACCCTAATAAAGACAAAGCATCACTTGTCTGCCTTTACTAAAAGCACACTTCTGGGACAATTGGGGTATGTAAGATCTGATCAAATCCGAAATAATGCTTACATACTTCTTGACCAGATCTTAACCTTAGTTTGAGCAAGCTTGTCTCAAAAGTGAATCCCCTACTCCAAACTCAGTGAATCCCCTAGCGAAAGTCATGTGTGCGGAATATATTTACCAGTATTCCCCCAACGCCAACCCTGAATGTACCCTCTTTTTCCAAGTCACTAACGAACTGTAGTCCTCACCCTAAATAACTAACCAAACTTTAGTTGCTGTAGATACAACTTTTCTTTTAACAGACTATAAAACTAATGGTAAGCGATACCAGGGGAATATCCAGAGAGAATATATAGAGAAAATGCGTACCGTGCGTTAGTGGACCAACTATACCAGTTCTTTTTGATTCCAGTTCGAAGTTTGTGGAAGAAGTTATGGATTGCATGCTTTGGTATAGATATTATACCCAAAGATAATTTGGTATAGATATTATACCCAAAGATCACCTTAGACCCCCACAAAGTGCACCTACCTGCCACGCAACGCCACGTCACGCCACGTCACACCACACCGCAACTGACCTGCTCGACCTCGTAGTACACCGATAGGGGGGAGCGTACCCGGACGTGGGGGGGCAAGGTGACCGTCCTCGCCGGCGGGGGGGGACCCGGGGGCGCCGGGGGGATCGCGCGCCCCCGCTCGCGCAGCGCCGGGTGGGGGCCCATGCCGCGCATCACTGTCGCGCGTTCCTGCTTCAGAGCTGTAAGGAAATATTGGAGTCAGAAGTCTGAACTGAACGCACACGTATGTATGCATGCTGTAGACTACCCCTGTATAATTGTAATTGATTGTACTTACAATTATACAGGGGGACCGACTAACACGAGTGTGATAGTATAGTTCAATAAATGTTTTGGGGCACTTAATAAGTTGCCGTTCAAATACAACACTTAAACATTCCTTTCTTTTTCAAATTCAAATTCAAATTCGCCAGTGTGACAAACACTTGTTTGTTCTGTGTAAATATTATGTATTTAAGTATGTATTTAAAATATATATTTATGTATGTCAGTCTCTGACACCAGTACATGCCTAGTTTGGGGTCAGATGGCCGTGTGTGAAGTCCATGATATTTATATTTATTTATATGATACCTACATATTTCTATTTATAAACAAGCTTGGCATTGGACGCGATTCCCCAGTAGTCCCACACATTGCACCCATGGGTGACTCATGTGACTCATGCGGCGAATTAAAGCATGATTAACTCGGCTTGATACCAACATTACCCACTGGCTCCGTCCCTGTCGATAATATGGTGATAGACAAAGATGAATGCAGGAATTAACTCACAGTGGACTAAGTAGTAGTTAACTCATACGGAGTACGATGTCTATTTGTAATTGATTCGTTAATTAGATTTATACGGCTGCTCCTGAAGCCAACATTGAATTCGAACACATGATAAATATGTAGAGGAGACTACATGTTCGTAATTGTAGCATTTTTCTATTTAAAGCCGTATTCTCTAGCTAGACTCTGGAAGGCAGACACAGTTGAGGCGCTCTTCGGACCAATCTTCGGACCGACTGGCAGTGTTGATAGTGGGTTGTCTATACTTCTATACCAATATCATTAAGAGAAGAGGAAACATTTGTTTGTAATGTTTTCACACAAAAACTACTGGACCGATTTCAAAAATTCTTTCACTATTGGAAAGCTGCATCTTCACTGAGTGACATAGGCTATATCATATTAATAGGTGTAAACGCAACTATTCCATTAGAGCGAAGCTGCGGGCGTCCACTAGAATTACAATAATTTGAATTTAAGTAGGTACTCACTAGCCTGAAAATGAAAGCCGTAAATACCTTAAACATTCCTTTTACACGCTTTTATTAGCTTGGTACGTATGTATGTAGGTAATGGAATCTTTGAAAGTGATTTTCTCCACCTTCAAAACGTCGGATTAATTTGAAACTGTAGCTAAGAACGAAATTTGGAGGTTATAGCTGCACATCAGTCAGCGCTTACGACTGATAAGCAACTCGACCCGCGCATGACGACGCTTTCGACCTCTGCGTATTCAAGGTCAGAGCTACACTTTCGTGCCGCTAACTATACCTAAAAGTTGTCTTACAACTTCCTTACATACCAAGCGACAGCAAGGCATGACATCTCGCGCTCTGGTTAAGAACATGCTCTCGCATTCAAAGCATCGCTCACCCACCCGCCCCGCTGCCGCCTATGCCTCGGACCGGCGCAGACAGACGACCCAGATCGCCAATTGGCGTATTACCTAATTTGTGTATAAACTATATGGGCAAGGCTGCGCGCAACCGCTAGAGCAAATATTTTGCTCGGACGCACATGTGAAGAGTTAAGGCAATGCGCGCACATGTTGCGCGCGACATCTGAATAAACAGTTAATTAAGTATTTAAAATTTTAACAACGAAAATAATGTCTTTGACCTCAAACTAGCTAGTTTCTTGAGCTATGATAGCTTGATAAGTGGTTAAAATTAAACCAGAAATAGAAATTTATTAATAATATGCAGCATTTCTTTTTTTTTAAACTTTAACTTCACTCGTACGCAAATCTCCTGGAATCTTGCAATCAATATTTCACCCTTCCACTGAAGTTATACCTAGAGTTAAAATTTGGCACAAATAACTATTTGGTTCCGATGACAATGCACGAAAATAAATAAAAAATAAATTTATAAAAAGCTGTTTTAAAAAAATATTTTTTTTAATAATTAATTTTTTTCAAATGGACTTTTGCTGTATGGTCATAGGTACTGACCATCACGACGTCAACGAATAGGGTGGTAAGCTTCAAAGAGCTCAAACCACAGACAGCGGCAAAAGTATGGTTCTTTAAGGAATCGAAATCATTATTTCGCCCTTTATGGTCGCCCTGAAAATCAGCGGCTGCTGGTTTGCTGCCACGGTCATGTGCTGCGTCCATGCTCATCATAGCCATTCCGTCCATTATTTTGTATAATTTAATTTTACTTTTTATCTTATTGTATTTAAGTATATAAAACGCTGTCGAAATATTTTGTTTGTTTATTGTGTCGCGGTGCACCCCCTTACATGCTTGTTAGTTAGGAGCAAACTTAAAACAAATACGATCATTTGAAATCCCCAAGAATCCAGCTACAAGCTCAGCATCGAGGTTCAAAAGGTCTTTGTACGGTATATCTACATGAGAACATACGGCTATAAACCCACATTTTTCACCAAGTTTACACCAGTGGGCTCCGCTCCCGAGGGCGTTACTTCATATCGAAACATCTAGGCAGGATACTGTCTTGGATATTCTCACGTGCACAATGAGTCAGCTGCGTAAAGCTCGCCACATAGAGGCACTGACTGCTGGCAGCAGTATTATTTAAGAGTAGACAGTCGGAACCATAGTTTAATATAATATTACCATACCATATACATATATGTATAATGTAGATAAATTCACTCTTGTGTTTGGTATCTTTTTAAACTGTAAGCAAGATGTTGACTGAGAATAAATAAGTAAATAAACTCGAAATTTTTATCATGCAACTAGCTGACCCGGCAAACGTTGTTTTGCCATATAAGCCGAAATTTTTCCTGAATTTTCTTTGCTATAAACCTCACGGAGCCCGAGACCTTTCCAACGAATGCAAAACCGTGGAAATCGGTTCGTGCGTTCTGGAGTTATAGCGTCAGGAAGGAAAACCCGACTTATTTTTATATAGTAGACAAGGCAATGTAGAAAAGCTTAACAAAGGTGGGTGTTGACACCCAAACACCTTAATATTTTGTATACAGGACATACAGATCCTTTTATCGTACATATATGTATTACATACTGAAGAATACATTACATACTAAATAAATAAATAAATATCTTGGACAATCTCACACACGGCCATCTGACCCCAAAGTAGGCGCGAGCCTGTGATATGGGTGTCAGAGACTGATATACATACATAGATATTTTTAAATACATACTTAAATAGATAATATTGACATCCAGACACAGAACAAATACAAGTGTTCGTCACACAAATATTTGTCCTGAGTGGGATTCGAACCCACGACCTTTGGCGCAACAGACAGGGTCACTACCGATTGCGCCAACGGGCCTGTCTGTACTGAAGAATTAGATTATCTTTCTAAACGAGACTATAGCCATAGTGAAACATTTCCTCGTAGTCCAGCATGTAACTTTGATTTCATTAGAAGCGTATAATTTGGAAAAGTCTTGGTGCGTGAATTTTATTGGGAAGACCCTTCACGGTAAGCGTGGAGGCTCCACAGTAGTGAAGCTTAAGCGATCACGTGACGTCCCGCATCCTACCCAGGTCATCAAAACCAGGCAAGATGCAAAGGCATCGACTTCATGCAAGCATTTGACTTCAAAAACTTTGTTATCAACTCGTACCTCTAGATCTCAGAGTACGATCAAGTCTACCGCTATATCAGTAGTTACCTCACTGATGTATTTATTTATTCGTCAACAATAACGTCGAAAGCTAAAACTAACCCTTTGATAGTACATATTTACTAATGTAATGTCGTCTGTACCAGCCTTTAAGCGGGGCGTCACACTTTCGACATCCGCGGTGACATTTCACTTAGAATATTTAGTTGTCGTTAGCACACGGCCGACTGGTGGGCACGTGAAAAAAATAATAGTGAAGACGTGGAGTGAGTGCTTGCTTGTTCGGCGCGCACTGCCGCGTCCTACATTCGAGGGCCGAGTGATGAGCGGATTGCCTGTTCAACTGAACATGATAACAGCCAATACCTATTGCAGATTTAAGTAGAACTCTCTTTGGGATGTAGAAATATCTCTCACTATTTTGCAGATTTAAGTAGTCATTGGGATGTAGAAATATCTCTCACTATTTTGCAGATTTAAGTAGAACTCCCATTGGGATGTCTTTTTTTTAATAAATCTACGTGGACAGACCTGAAGATGGCATTACCTACAAGAGGCCCGAATAAAGCAGTGAAAGTATGGATGTTATATTGAGATCTAAATAAGAAATAAAGATATACTACTACATGTTTTAAACCTAAGGTTATTCTATGATTGTCCATCCATCCATCAGCCTTTTTAAATCAACTGCTGGACATAGGCCTCTCTTAGTCGGTGCTACTCCTCCCGATCCTGTGCTTTCTGAATATATAGTTGCAGTATTGAATTTCAAATCAATTTTTCTTTCTTTCTTTAAACATGATGGTATTTTTTTTTTATTCGTCGTCGTCTATGACCTATGAACACAGAAAGCAGAGGGAGAGGAGATTCGAAGATACCGGCCGGGTCAGATATTTATTTCTATTCGGGTCAGTCGGGTGGCGGATGTTAAATTGTGCTGTTTGGTTTCTTTAGTAGTAACACTCAGATCTAGGCCTTATCTAGAAACACGGCTAACAAGTGTATAGTAATAGTACTCGTAAAGTAGTATACTCACTAGTATTCTAATGAGTTTTGTAACATTTAGGACACGCAGTAGCCACAAGTCACGAGAGGGAGATTAGATTATACTACAGGCAATAATTGCAATGCAAGCATGTAAATAATTTTTCAAACTGAATACCAGATTAATTTCAACAACAGGAGCATGTTCAAGGACCACTAATCAAATTGCTTATAACGCGATTCAAATGATATGCTTTCAGCTAATCTATACTAATATTATAAAGAGGAAAGATTTGTTTGTAATGTTTTCACACAAATACTACTGGACCGATTTCAAAAATTCTTTCACCGTTAGAAAGCTGCATCTTCACTGGGTGACATAGGCTATATAATATTACTAGTGGACGCCCGCAGCTTCGCTCGCGTAGAATTAGACCCATTAACGACGTCTACCCGTCTAACGACTTCAAAAACGGCAAAGTTTCATACTAACTTTGCACCCCCGTTTTACCCCCTTAGGGGGTGAATTTTCAGAAATCCTTTCTTAGTGCTCCCCTACATTATAAAAGGAACCCCTGTGCAAAATTTCAAGTTTCTAGCCCTTATAGTTTAGGCCCTGCGTTGATATGTCAGTCAGTCAGTCAGTCAGTCAGTCAGTCAGTCAGTCAGTCAGTCAGTCAGTCAGTCAGTCAGTCACCTTCTCCTTTTATATATATAGACTAGGTGTAAATGAAACTATTGTTATGTCTAATTCCACTTATTAAATAAATATAATAATTGACAATGTTATGTCACGTACCTATGCCTGCAAGAAACAAAGGGCTTTTTATTTACTTATTTATTTAATTTACCTATAAATGACAGTGCATATCGATTATATTCTAGACATGCATATACCTAGAATATTATATTTTCTGCTTACCCGCTGCCGCTCAATTATGGCCCACGCTCCCCCAGTGACCTTAGCAAGTGACAATGGCGATAATACCTTTGTTCTTGCGTTACACTTAGTAGAGGCCGGCTAAAACGGGTCTTACTTGAAGTGTGCGTCGCATGAAGTACGGAAGGGAGAGGAGTAGCCAAATTTCATACAAATCGCCTATTTGCGGTGGCGTCTATAGACCGGAGTGTGGTAATTAATTCCGTCTAATTTTCTTAACACACCTAGCATGAAGAAGAAAGAAGTAAAACTAACAAAATAAATGAATAAGAATATTTTTTTTTCCTGCATTGTCATCGGAACCAAATATGTGTGCCAAATTTCAGCTCGATAGCTTCAGTGGAAGTGGGTGAAATATTGATTGCAAGATTCCAGGACATACATACGAGTGAAGTTAAATAAAAGTTTTTAATTAATAAATAAGATAGTACAAATACATATTTATCTATATCTGCCCCGGCCGGGATCGAACGCGGGGCCCGCGGTTCTGCAGTAAAGGTCCCTCACCTCCGTGCGACGGAGTCGTCAACAATTGTCATAATTTGGCCTCCTCACCTGGGCAAGCACCAGGTGTGCCAGGGACTGACGTTAGAGGGCATAGTTTAGGCGACAAGACACACTCGCACAACAACTCCTCTCCACACCTCTACTCCGTGGCAGCGACAAGTCACACTCGCACAACAACTCCTCTCCACACCTCTACTTCGTGGCACATCGCATTCGCTAAGCAACGAACATCGCGATCAGTCTGTCACGTGCGTTTCATATCAACTTGTCCATCTTGGTAATGTATATTGGATGGGTGATATTTAAATCAATGTAACAAGCTAACAATGCTGTTTACCTTGAGTGGACTGCACAGACCAAGACAAGCAAGCTATTAGAAGAATTCGGCCACAGACGCATTACCAGTCCAGAGTCCCTATTTTTGAATTACTATCGTGTACTCGTCATTGAGTCTACGAATCAAATTTACTAACACGACGCAACTCTCTAGTATCGTATCTAAAAGGTCCTCACCGTTCAATTTCTGGCGATAGTTTATGAGTAATAGTTATGTTCATGTCATCTGCTGTATTTAAGTTTGTCTTACTGTTCGTATGCATCCAATTCTCCACCAACCCGCTTTGGAGCAGCGTGGTAGACTATGCTCTAGACTCGCAGCTCTGGCTGTGGGTAGAAGTCTACTTAATAAAGTAAATTTAGCGATATTGAATATCATGCCACATAGATAGATATAGCTATAGATAGATAGACTTAAGATGTATTGTGTATAGTTATTTGAAATCCTCTAAACGCATTGCATGCACCCACATACTTTTAGGCTGACTGTTGCACGTTTCAACACAAGTGATAAATCATCAGCACACCTCACATATTTGAGAGTCAACAGAGACACAGTAACTATTGAGGTTTGGCAAGTACTAAAAGTCGGTGGCGTTGCATCGTTAACTCGTTTTATTGCGACCCCCTAGCCTTGAAGGTCCGAATATTGGTGGTAAATAAGAATGTTTCCATATTTTTTACTAGTGGACGCCCGCAGCTTCGCTCGTGTAGAATTAGACCCATTAACGATGTCTGCCCGCGTTCGGGTTGCCCACTTGACTTCAAAAACGGCAAAGTTTCATACTAACTTTGCACCCCCGTTTTAGCCCCTTAGGAGGTGAATTTTCAAAAATCCTTTCTTAGTGCTTCCTTACGTTATAAAAGGAACCCCTGTGCAAAGTTTCAAGTTTCTAACCCTTATAGTTTAGGCCCTGCGTTGATGTCAGTCAGTCAGTCAGCTTCTCCTTTTATATATTTTTTATTACTTATCAAGTCCGCTGAACTATCATGCATTCTGTGCCTGCAATAACATTTTCGCGAGTGATGACACGTACCTACAACGCATCGGCAGCATATCGAATCCTGGAGTCTTACAAGGCAGACTGATACGTACACTATATAATCATATCTAATCAGATTACACACATTACTAAGTAATCACATTAATAAACCCAAAAAGATGGAGTTTTTTTTTTTTTTAAAACTTGGACATTTTCACACACGGCTATCTGACCCCAAAGTAGGCGCGAGCCTGTGTTATGGGTGTCAGAAACTGATATACATACACAGATATTTTTAAATACATACAATAGATAATATTAACATCCAGACACAGAACAAATACATGTGTTCGTAACACGAATATTTCTATACTCTATTTCTTCGTCACCGTTGCCTGTGAACACCAGCAAAGCCAGGCCAATTAACAGTCTCATTGACAATAAGATAGCTTTTTAATTCAGTTAATTTAGTTTTGGTCTATTCTAATCACCAGACTTAATCAGATTGATGCAGAAAAAGATTACTAAAGAGCAAATTAGCTTGAGTTTATCGCCATTAACCTTTTATGTGTTTAATAAAGTTTGAGCAACGCATTAGTGAATTGAAAAATATGTTTTCGTGGTTCAAACCCAGCTATTTTCTTCTCTTATTTATCCAAATAGATTTAAAATTAGGTATTGCTTTAAAACATGTTGGAATCTTTCTTCGTTACGACCTGACTCTAAAACTACATAATATATATCAAGTTATCAGTAAGCATGGACATAACGAATGTGAGTTTGTCACTTAATAGTAGGCAGTAGTTAATAATTCATGTGAAACTTCGTTACAAAAAGTCCCAATTATTGCTTCCGTTATTTTAATTGAAACATTTATCAGGGAGGTAATAAGCTCGCGACTTATTTCATTTGAACAAACAATGGACGTTTGTGGGACATAATATTGCTATGGGACAATATTTACTTTTTCATTTGAAACAAATTATGGAAACGTAACAAAACATTTTTAAGTATAAGTAGAAGATGATGCTTTTCATCGTTCAATCAAGCGTTTCTGACCTAAATTGGTATCATCAAAATAAGTGCTAGGTAGAAACGTACGTAGCATGCATTCAATATGGATTCTTTCGATAACCTGTATCGCATAGTCAAATACTCGTGAAATATTTGCACAGTCAACTTTGAACAGCCGACGAGCATTGCAATAGACCGAACGGTCTATCATATTTGTACGCTTTCCCAAGCAAGTTTGCTTCCCAAATATAATTACCGACGAAATTCAAGTTCGCTCCGCCCACTTCGACTGCGGCTATATTTAGCGACACCCGCGCCATCACACGCTGCACTATGAATACTGTGATTGACAACATTGGTCGTTACTAGAACGCATTTGCTGGGTACACGACAAGTCTACGCAAAACTAGACTTAGCGTGTCGACGGTCTAAAGCAAACATTACAATTTTCCATTGCAACTTACAATGCTATAGACTTTTAGACAATGCAGTTGTCTCCTCTAACCTCTCTCTCCTCTACTTAACATAGGGTAGGGAGAGCAGTGCAGCGCGGAAAAATGAAGTTTTTATTACCAGCTTCAAACAGATTGTGTACAAAATGGTAAAAAAATAAATAGCAAAAGCATAAATAGAAAAATCAAGAAGCAAAATTTTATTTAACTAGTAACAATGGGCCACATAGCTCTGTAACTCGTTAAAAAGACACGATGAACCGACGAAGGCGTTTGATAAAGAAATTCTAACATTGGATTACAATAACTGACGTTGATTTTGGCAGTATTCCAAAATTCCACATTTTTCGATATCGTAGACCGATACACACGTAACATTGTAAGGCTTGTTTTAGAGAACAATTGGTATTGTATTAAAAAGACAACGCCCCCATTCACAATTCCCCGCAGCTTGTTTAATCAACCGTGTATCTCGGCCCAGCGGCCAACCAACGCATACTCCTTCGCTGCTTGTAATCTCTGATATTACAAAACTAAACACAATTGAATTTAATTGATGAGGTTTCATCTATAGTTTGATTTCACGACTTAAAACTTTGTGAAGAGAAAAATAAGTAAGCAAGGTGATCAGAATGTCGATGTTTTGCCATTTTTTCTTTATTAGCTCTTTATTCGTCCTTATAGATACAGTGACTTGATAGAAATATTGCAGCATAGAAGTCTCATCTACCAGCTATCATAAGACAGACCTGCCAATGGATCCAGCCGGATCAAAAAATAAGTGAGAACAGATTGTGGAACGGCCTTATCAATCAAAAATAAAGAACATCATCAAGGATATGGATCAAAGTTCCAAAGATAAGAAGGAAGCCCACTGTCCCTAAAAGCATAGAAATGAAAGGAAGTAAAAATAGACCAAAGTTATAGTCTTTTCCACCACCAGGCAAATGCCTACCAATGGACCTGACCAGTGACCGTGACGTCCCAGGCTTGATACCCGGCCGGGTCAGATGTATATTTTGTAGATATTTGTCTGTCTCGAGCTTGAATTTACGTTGTTTTTAATGTGTCCGCAACACGGTAAGAAGTTCTTCCAGTGCGGGGGTGTGAGCGTGTAAATTGTGCCAGTTGTGATTTGTCAATGTCAGCATCATCGAACTTTCTATGCCCATGAGATACGCGCGCGCTGATGTCTTTTCTGCTTCCAAGTAATATTTAAATACTACATTATACACCTTGCGTGTACTTGGCGATCCAATCACAAGGCGCGGCCCGCTCCAACTCAAGTCATACCACCAGAAAGTCCCAAAAATTCACATCTGCGCGGGTAGTCCTCAATCCTGAGCGTTCAAAAACCGTACATTCAGTTATACCAACAGTATTATTATATTGTTTGTTAAGTAGGTCATAAATCTCTTAAGATAGACGGTAAATGCAGGAATCCAGTGTTCAGGCCGGAAGGGACAACAGATTCTAATTTACAATCTTACTAAACTGGAAGCTGCGATCTTGGCTACTTATCTCGTAAGCGCGAGTACTTAGAATAAATGTGGCAGCATTCCAGTGATTTCAATTCACATTTACGTCATTTTCAGGTGCTAATCGGCGCAGCATCGCTCTTGTATTGCATCATGTCATGTATGTACATTGTACATACGTTGATGGTGAAACATTTTGACGATATTTAAAAATTGAATTGCGCCTGTGATATTTTAGAGAACATTATAAAATTTTGAAAAGAGAATTTCTGTATTGCGCACCCTCTTTCCACGGTTACAAAGATTAAAAATGTCGTTATATTCATAGTAAATACAATACATATTTCTTTAACATAATTTAGCCTAACTAATCACACCTAGTGGTGAGTTATCACCGTCGCTTACGGACATGAACAAGTTGTTCTTCGTGTCCTCCCATGTTCAGAGGGATGGATCGCCAATGTTCGCTGGCCCTGAAGGAGAGCTTTTTTTTAAAATAGAGCTAAACAAAAATAAGAACTAACTATTTGATATTTCTTTTTCTTTCTATTCCTTTCGAGTGGGAATCTATAGAATAAGTTTTCTAGTATATTTAATGTAATACTATTTAAGTTCCCTTCATCTTTCTAGTTAGCATTTAAGCTGAATCAATGAGAAACTTTTAACCATACATTAAAATATTAATGCATTATTTAATATTTAGTTATTAAAGTTATTAGTTATGTGTTAGTCACAGTAAACATCAACAACTTTCAACAGAAGAATTAGCACATTAAGAACAAGAGTTAGTACATTTCAAAATCCATGCTTATCAACCACAGACTACTAACTGTCTTTAATATCCCATGACTTGGATGCGAGGTGGGGTCCAAGGCTGTATACGGGCACTCCAAAGTGCTCTCTCAAACACGAGCTGTTGCTATTCTGCATTGTTTCAACGAGCGTCTTCGTTGTCTTCCCCACATTCTCGTTGCGTTTCAGAAACACAGCTATGTCCACCCCACATGTGTCGTTAACAGCCTTCCTACATTCCGCTGCAGTTTGTGATAGCGTGCCCACTCCCAGAGCTGAACTGCACACTTCGTTGACAAGCTCCAAGACGGCAACGTCCGAATCGAATATCACTTCACAGCAGCCTATAGAAGACACATTAACACACACAGAACAAGTATAAATAATAATAAACAGTAAAAAAATAATCAGAATATAATTTACAAGTAAAATCACTAGATTCAGATACAGATGATTTTGTTATAAAATCAATTCTTTTTTATAGTAAAATATTTTCATAAAACAGAGGCATTAGCTCCTATAATTTGGTCTTTTCCCCTTTTGGTACTTTTTATGCTGATTGCAGCCTGAGCTTAATATTAACATTAATTTTGCATGAGTAACTATAGCTTACTCAAACTACAAGTTAACTGAAGTTACTATCATTAACTAAATTTCCTAGAATCACTGACAAACCATACCACAATGATATGACAAACAAAAGAAATAAAGGCATTTATATTTAGCAACAAGTACTATGCTTATCAACATGGTTCTGAAACAACTTTTCCTTGTTCGGTTTTAATTGTATTAATTTTTATTTTAACCAAAACATTATCATTTTCAGTGTAACAACATAAAACTGTATAGTGCCGACATACTAAGTATAAGCTCTGTAGAAAATAATTATTAAAATTTGGAATAACAAAGACCTGCATTTTTATGGGACTAGACAAAATGATACTTACAATCTGTATCAAATTCAAAATTTTTAATAAACCAGAAGAATTCTCATTCTCCTTACTAAATGATTGACATGCAGACATAGAATCTTGTTGCATGATAATTCATCATGATTACTTTAGTATATTATACCATACCTGTATAATTTATTCCATATTTAAATGTATTCAGAATAAATTCTAATCCTCATTGTTGGCATTAATACAATTCTTTAAGAGTGCAAATATCAAGACTTATTGATTATTCTGAAGCCTGAGATCTTGTAAACTCTTGACAAATATTAGTTATTAATTTAGGATTTATATTATACTTCTGTTACATTTATACCCTTTCTAGTAGTCAGCTCACACTTTACATAACGTTTATGTAATGTTTCCTTTACAATAAATCCTTATTATTTAAGTAAATTATGAATGTAAAATCTTGCGACCCCAATAAATCATTCTTATCGTTTCTGTTACTTTAACGGTGACAATACCCTTTAGTTTAGTGGACAGTTCACAAGCATTTGTCAATTTATCCTTACTTATGCCTATATGAAGGTCTTTTTGTTGGTAAAAGGCAATATGAGTTTTTTATGAATAAAAAAAATTTTAGCCTTTGTAAAAGGTCAGACATGGTCATATGCCATTGCCTATAGAGTTAGGTACTAGATTTTAGAAGAAGACCAATTTGACTTGGGACTTGAAACACTAATTGTAATAAACCTATAATTGCATCTGATAATAATTTGTCTTTTTACCCTATATAACGACTATTTAAAAAACCGAGTTGAGTTGCATAATGCTGTTAAATCTACATTCAAGATCTAAACTCAGTAGTGAAGCTACTAGCTCTGTAACAAACAGAACACAGAACTGTGAACACACAATGATCTCTGTACTCTGTTCATTTACATTTTACATTAACATCATAAAACATCTACTGTTCACGCTCTCTGCCTCATATTCATAAACATTACTCTTTACTTAAGCACCGACGACATTCCGATTGGATCTTTTGTAAACATAAGCCAGAGTCAACAACTGGACCACGACATATTTGCGTAGAAGTATATTTCAGTGCGGCGAATAGCAAACATTTCTTGCTTAAACCCCAGTAAAAAGCTAAGATTGCATATTTTTAGTGCGATTGCATGAAGAGCGGTATTGATCTAGAAAACATCCTAACAAATCAATACTTTTGAACTCTCGCACAACGTATAATTAGATTTGCTCTAAGATTATGCCGCTCAGTCCAGCGATATTGACATTGAGATAAAAATACCTATTTACCTGCCTCCCGGTCGAACTGGTTCGGCTGGATTTGGTCCCGAGTGGGGCCCAGGACAAGCGGGGACAGAATCCTGGGCCACAGCACGGCGAAACACCCCACAACAATCACTAAAACGAACATCGTCTTTCGCGGCCCTATCACCTCGTCGTTCGCCATTTCTTCGTAATTTTCGTATCAGATCACGCACAGAGCCGGTCGCACTCTACGAGAACATTGTCGTGTGTGTTAAAAATAAAGATTTTCTGCCGCAACTGAGATCGGGACGAGCGAAACGAGAAAGCGCGCGATGACAGCTGTCACGCACCCTCCACCTTCCACCCCGCGAGTTACGGGAGCGATCGGAATAGCGCGAATCTTCGTTACGGGAGCATCCATCTTCTAACTTCTCTCTCTTCTCTCGCTGCGAACGTAGAACGCCAGTGGATTGAGCTGGCTCGATGTGACACAGCCGTATATCTCAGTCAATCAGCTATGCCGACATCTTGCCTTCCCAGCCACCGGCTCGTCTGTAGTCGTGGGTCACTTCAGTTGTTCAAATATTGACAATTTGAATTATCATTTAGTTTGGGCGAGCGTGCGGCGCTCGCGCAGGCCTCGGTACAATATGCCTGGGCGCGGAGGCGGCGCCGGCTATTAACCCTTCCCCACCGCTGCCTGGTCAACACGCGCGCAGATGAATACCAATTAGACATTGTGTGTAGGTATTTGGTGTTAGATGGGGACGTAGCTCGTAAGGTACCTACTCCCAAATTTGATGTAGTTTTCCGTCGAGCTTTCGTGGGCAACGCCTTTCAACAATGGTCTCACGAGACCTTTGACGATTCATGTTCTACGTATTCGATACAATTTAAAATTTTCTGATCTCAATATAGGGTATATTCATGGGAACAAAATAAATACGAGTAGGTTCGGTGTGCTGTTTGGTGGAGCTGAATTTGAACGGCTCGTATTTTATGGTCGTAATTTTTTTTATTTGCGTAATTAATTTCTCGTAGTGATGACCCTAAATCTTGGATGTAGCCCACTAACCGCTTTTTCCTACAGTCCATCGTGTGTAGGTCAGTGTAAATTTATGGTTGGTAACTTTGGTTTGAGACCAAAAACATCAGAAAACAACCCACCACATGTAGGTACTATCACATCATTTAAGTTGGGAAGTTTAAGTTAGGTTAGGTTCTGAATAAAAATAAATATAAATTACCCTGATTTATTATATGCATATTTTATTAATTAACAGTAAAAACGCTGACATCATCATTTCACAGACACACACTCGATTGTATTTTTAAAAGTTATGTAGTTTTTTTTTCGCTGGGAAATGCGCGCATCCTGCCAGACTCTTGAGGCGGCTGGTATGTGGGCCGGGAAGGCATCGGCTTGCCAGAATACCCACTAAAACCCACCGGGGCCTTCAGCGTCGCCACGGGATCGAGCATTACTACCGCGGCGACCTACTCATACCCTAGACTAGACTTAACTCTAATCTATACGTAAGTATGTAGTATGTACTACAAACCTTTGTGGATAACTGATGCCTACTATTAAATATTATGTTTGTAAACTTCTGTACACCCGTAAATGAAATAAATAAAATTTACAATCAAACGAGCTCTGTAAAGTTCGATTGTTTATATGAACGATTTAATCGAAGTGATTATAAAGATAAATGCTTAGCTAAGCTACGAGTACCTAGAATAAATTAACTACCTATATGTAGCTATTTAATTACTCAGGTCTTTAAATTATGGTTAAGTAGATACCTCACCTAAACATTATTCAAACCTATGACTCCTCAGGCCTGTCACTCGGTGGTACCTAGTGTAGCCGTCCTACCTACCTACATCCGTTTAAATCTTACTTAACTCCCAATGTGAGATAACGCTGAGTGTGTAAACAGAGTTATCTTGGAGGCGAAACTCGTTTTTGTTTGCTGTGATGCAATTAGGCACACTACACTTTAGTTATGTCCTTAAAAACCCTCACTGGTTCGCCCTTGGATGTTTAGTTCGCACTTAACTGCCTCGTTGGTGTAGTGGCGCATACGTGACCTATAAGGGAGTAGGTTCGTCCCCGGTAATTTGCTAGTCGGACAAAGTATAACTTGAAATTCAACAAACAAACTGAGTTTGAATTAATACTGAGTTTATGGCAATATGGCAATCTTTGGTCACCTTAACCATCCAAAATATAACTCGCTGCGACCCATACACGTCCCACTGCTGGGCACGGGTCTCCCCCACAGACGCAGCTGTGGGAGGTCTAGAGCATACCTACCCCACCACGCTGCTCCAATGCGGGTTGGTGGAGGGGGCTAGTGGTCAACCTAGTGTCGAATGTTCTGAAGCCACCCAAAGGTCTTCGACAAGGCTTAACAACTGTTTCAACCATTGAAAACAACCGGGACCGACGGCTTTACGTGCCCTCCGAAGCACTGTAGCGTCCATGAAATTTTGCCACTAGCGATCACCCACCCACAAACCGACCGCGCCCGTCGTAGCTTAACTCTTTCGATCACATTAGTTCGACGCGAGCCATTGGGCTATGGACGCTACAAAAACATAACTAGTGAAAAGTAACCTCTAACCCTAAACAGTCGAGAGGCTGATTCTTCTTAACCACATACACATCTTTTATCTGTTCTGTGATTTTAACCACTAAACCTCAATAAGTTTGATGGAATATATATATTTGAGTTTATAGGTATTTATATTATGTATTTATAAATATTGTATCTACCGAACTCGCCTCTCACTCGGGCGGTCCGGGTACAAACCCAAGCGGCACACACCAATGACTTTTTATGTTACGTGCGATTTAGAAAATTAAATGTCACTTGCTGTAACGATGAAGGACACATCGTGAGGAAACCTGCATGTCTGAGAGTTCTTCATAATATTATCGAAGACGTGTGAAGTCTGCCAATCCGCACTTGTCCAGCGTGGTGGACGACTTAGGTGGAAGACTTAGGTAATTCCTCCCATTACCCGCCGAACAGAATGGGTTGTGGTGGTGCTGGTGGAATTTTATTAACAGTACAATTTCAGAGGTCAATATATCCATAGGTACCCAGCCCAGCCCAGTGGGGAGTCGACCCCCATTACTCCCATGGTCAAGGAAAGGGTTGTGGTGCATTTGTTTTGATCGCCAAGTGGATGGGCAACCGCTGGAAAACTTCAGATCTTCCGTTCGATTTCTTCGATTAACCATGTCTGAAGCCTTTGGGTGACCTAAAATCTTCTGACAATCAGGTTGACTAACTCCACCGCCAATCCGTACTGAACCAGCGTGGAACAGTATGATCCAGGCCTTCGGAGAACAGACCCTCGCCATGCTTGGATAATGGACTGTCAGGTTGTAGCTTAGCTATTAAACTATCAGCATGAAGGTATACATACACCATCATACATTTTTGTTCGCGGACTGTTGCAAAGTAGAATAATGCTTGGTTTGTATTAAACTATCTCCATTCAGTATAGCTTATTAGCAGTAAATATTTTTGACGAGTCCCTTCAGCCTTACGAATCATTGGCACTCAGTTCCACCAACTTTCGTACCATTGCTGCCATTGCATTGTATTACAAGTCACCGCACTCGCGGCATCCTTTCTAGCCTTTCTATCACCTACCGCTGACACGGAAGAGGCCAACTTGAATGTAAAACACGTGCTTCCTCGTTCCACCAAAACTGTACAGCGGAAACTGTCCAGGATGTCCTCTGCCTTTATGGTGCCCGTATCGATCGCCCAGACATTACCCGCCGATGAAATATGGCGTCGGCCATTTTGTAGTACATGCGCGTGCGTCGTTTCCTGCGCGTAAAGGAGCGTTCGGTGGCCATTGTTCGTTGGAGGGGATGCGTGTGACCCGAATACATATGCGCTGATCGAGAAAAGGTACAGCCTTTGCTGTGTTCAACTGTTCAAATAGATGGGGCATCCCGCCTCAGTTTTACGAGCGGGGAAGAATGCTGTCCCTACGTTTGGTGGCGTGTGAACCTTATTCATTTGTGGTCGTATAGAAACAGACATTATCGCTTGTAGCAACTACTTGTTGATTGTGGTTACAGAGGACGGAGTCTAACGACTTCGAATCTTACGCGTTTGGTTCCATGGTGTATGTACCTACTAGTACATCGTTAGTATCATCAGCTAAACCATGATGAATTGTAGAGTACAAGTGAGGACTTCAGTGAAGGGAGACGCACGTAATGCGAATAGAGTCAATATCGGCTCTTGATTTTGAATTATCGTATAAGTACTTACTTATATATCACGTACGTTACAAACCGAAATGTATCGCTAACAAACGCCTAAAAGCCTTTGGCATAGCAAATATCAGTTTTGGGCAAACGTATAACTTCTACACACTAAATCAAGTTAAGTAATGTAAGTATAATAAATCTAAATATCTTGGGCATTCTCACCCCAAAGTAGGCGCGAGCCTGTAATATGGGTGTCAGAGACTGATATACATACATAGATATTTTAAATACATACTTATATAGATAATATTGACATCCAGACACAGAACAAATACAAGTGTTCCTCACGAATATTTGTCCTGAGTGGGATTCGAACCCACGAGCCCTGGCGCAACAGACAGGATCACTACCGATCGCGCCAACGGGCCTGTCACGTCAAGTATGTAAAGTAAATAAGTCAGTAGCCGTGGTTCTCTCTGTTCTATGCACAAGCTGAGCGTAGCCATATTTTGTCTGAATTCTAACGTTTATTTATGTGTTAAATTTTCAGAGAAATTGTCAAATATGACTGTATGAGACAGTATATAAGCGGTGACAGCCCAGTGGCTATCGAACTCGCCTCTCACTCCGGGTTCAAACCCCAGCGGCACGCACCAATGACTTTCTAAGTTATGTGCGATTTAAGAAATTAAATGTCACTTGCTATAACGGTGAAGGAAACCTGCATGCCTGAGAGTTCTTCATAATGTTCTCGAAGGCATGTGAAGTCTGCCAATCCGCACTTGGCCAGCGTGGTGGACTAAGGCCTAATCCCTCCAATTCTGAGAGGAGACCCGAGCCCAACAGTGGGACGTCTATGGGTCGCAGCAGAGACAGTATATTGTTGTATTTTTGTTGTATAATCCTAATAGCGTTGTCTAAGCAAGGAGCGTCTACGCGATGCTTTCCCAGTGCAGAGTCATCTGCGCATACGCATCAATGAGTGATGTAACAAATGAGTCACAGCCTAATCACATAATTACGCCCAAACAGCGCCCACTATTATCTTGAATGAGACGTTAAATGTTAAACCTTTGTTTAGTTAAACCTGCATACGTTTTAAACAGATGGACGAGTTCAAGGTACCTTGCATAATTGTTTAATGGATATAAGGTAGTAAACGAACAACTTGTACTGCAAATGACAGCTGTAACATAATTTGAATAAGACTTAGAAAGGGACTGGAATTGATGATGTGATAACTCCTATAAACTTAAAAAAGAAAGTAACTTGTACCTGAATTTGGGATAGGATTCCTTTATAAATGAATTATTTTTATTGGTAATAGATTTATATTCTACTTTTTATAAGGTCATCGCGTGTCTTCTCACTAAGAACAGATATAGGTACTGGAAGATAATGTTTGGGACTTTTGGGATTTACTTTTTTGTATACCTAATTGTCGAATGAATTTAAATTATTAGTAAATGACTTCCAATCCGCACTTGGCCAGCGTGGTGGACTAAGGCCTAATCCCTCCAATTCTGAGAGGAGACCCGTGCCCAACAGTGGGACAAAGAAAAGGGTTGTGATGATGATGCGTTGTCTAAGCAAGATGCCTTATACTAATCAGTTTAGAAAGAATTATATCTCTTCTCTATACAATCTATACATCACCTCATAGCGAAATTATTTGACTTTGACTTTGATGATGATGATGAGTCGTAGACTCAGTCATATATAGGCCTATGCTCAGCGAACATCGACAGCTCAATAAAGCGCTCAAGTGACGGAAGCTACTGTAATAGTATTCAAGTGTATTCAAGCTGCAAGTTATTGTACGGCTGAGTCGTCGCGTGCGCATATTTTCGCGTGCCGAGGTGCCGACGCCATTGTGGGCGCGGACGCGGGCCGCATGCGGAGCCTACGGTGATACGGTCGCCGCGGGGACGCACGGGACGGTATTGAGGGCAGTTCCGATCAGAAGTGTGACTTTGCAGATGAATGGTTCAAAATCTTGTCGGTACGCTTGAAGTACTTGAAGTTTATAGTAGGTACATAGATAGTTTTTTATTGGTAAAATATTTTTTCACGTCAAATGTCTTTTCTTCTCAAAATTTTAAAAATTGAATTGAAAATATTGACATATTAAGCAAAAGATATATAAAACACGGGTTTATGCTAAGATCTTTATCATTAAAAAGTATATGTGTGTATAAAATGTTTTTTTTTCTAAAAAAAGGTCATAAGTTCGATTAGTGTTGATATGCTACAGCTTTGTGGAACTGGAAGTGGAACAATCTCACTCCAAAACTTGGAAATCAAGTAAGCAGCTTACTAGAAGCAGCAAATACAACATTCAATGAAGTATGTACCTGCGTACAATTATAACCGCACGGACTACATTACTTACCGTATCGTTCTAGAGTATGAAACCTTCGACATTCATTAAAACGCTTACATTATAAAAGTACTGTAATAAATATTGTTGTACTGTAATGGATTTGTATATAAATGATGACACCGCGCGTATACTTACACGGCGCGTGGCGATAAATTTGAGAATTTGCACCCGTATATTTCAGTTTCAGGTTTCACTGCTGATAGCCTAAAAAATCTCGATGACAAAAACAGATGTAGAATATTAAATAATCAATAGGTAGGTATCTTATTTGTTACAAGTAAATGCCTATGGGTGACTTCTTCGGACGGCACGTTAAAGCCGTCGGTTGTTCTGATTTCACAAGGCTTTCAATTGTAAAAACAATTGTTAAGCCTTGTAACCTTCGGGTGGCTTTTTTTTTGTTTTACGAGTGGGAAACCTTTTAAAGGTACCCGACATCGTGGGAGCGACACCAGGTTATGTGGGATTTCCAACCACTAAAACCCCCTCGGTGGCCTTCCTCGGCGCTTGTGGAGGACACCGGGAACTCTGTTAGAACGCACCGGTGCCCTCCAGCGCTGTGCCCATGACAGGCTCGTCCAAAGACGTCGAAACCCATCTACAACGTTGTTCAGCCATATACAACGTATTCTTTCCCGGATTCACTGGATGGACGGTTCGAGCTCCCACTCTTGCCGCCCGTGAACCTAGAAGCCCCCTTTTAGTCGCCTCTTACGACAGGCAGGGGATACCGTAGCACTATTCTGGTCCCGAGCTTTACTTAGGTACTTTAATACTTTGGTAGGTTGGCCACTAACCCCTCCGCCAATCCGCATTGGAGCAGCGTGGTGGAGTATGCTTTAGACCCATCGCAGCTGTGGCAGAGGAGACCTGTTTCTATCAGTGGGACGTTTATGAGTTGTAGCCACCTAGACCTAGATGAGCCTCTTACCGTAACACCTCTCCTGTCGGGAGCTACTGGGATGAGATGTATGAAGAAATGCTGATAGCTCATTGAACTCTGTACCCTTTTAATCAGCTCAATTAGGTTTCAAAGTAGGTTACTACGTAACCCGAAACCAAGGTTCTTGCCGCAACCTTGTGGTTGACCATGTCGACAGTGGATTGATCGATTTGATCATTTTAGTGGTGAAGCATATTTTGACTAGTACTAAGCATAGTACCTAGGTACTACTAGCAGTGTACTTACTTAATTTCTCTCATACATAAACAATTTTTTATTATACTCATTTCCTGGCGAGCAAGATACATAGGTAGGTACTACGAGTGTTTCGGTCTTTTGCAGCTTAAATTTTCATTCGCGTGATACTTCTTAATTTGTAATACAGTTTGTAATGTTGCGACGCCATCTTTAGCTAATTTGACGTAATAAACGTGGATACAAATATGTATTATGTACAAATTGAAACGAACTAATTTTAATGTTACATAGTTTCAGGAATTATTGTATGTATATAGATCTACCTACCTATCTAAGTAGTAAGTATTTAGTTTTACAATATTTTTATACGACATTGTCGTAGCAAGACATGATTTTACATAGGTACCAGCAAGAAGGTGGTCAAACCGTGATGATCTAATTTACATTTGTAAAACAGTCACGAAAGCGATTGCTATTTACCTACCTACAATTGACACTCTTTCACAATACGAATTTACCCAAACGATCTACGAACCATCGTATCTGTTCTTAGGCCAAATCTATCTACGAAATCTTTTACGCAATTGACACCCTGGTGGTCAAAATAGTGAATTAGGTACGTGAAATTATTAATGGATGGACTTCATCCTTCATAAAATCGAACAATTTTAGTGAAATAGATACCAATTGATGTAGTGTACCACGACGATATCGAGTAAAGAGTACCTATTAAATTAGCGTTTCCTAAATGCCGGCTTAGTAAGAAAAGTCGTTCCTTCATAGGAATGTCTATTCTAATATTCAATAAAGTCCCGGCTGCGGTTCAGTCTCTGCCTTTACAAAGGTTTAAAAAAACCATCAAACAAACATTATGTCGAAAAGCTTATTATAATATTCAGGAGTATTTGGACGATATAAAGGCATGGGACTGAATTAAACTCTGACAGGCTATCACTATGCTTCTGTATTAATTATACTAAAAATTGTAAGCAGGTGGCATATGGGGTGATTCTTGGCATACACGATTGGCTGTCTCGTGTCTGACTTGATCATGTCATGGTCATACTGTACATTTTTCTGTAAAAATTAATTCGAATTTTAAAAGAGTACCGAGAGTTTTTTCCTCCGGCTTTTTTCTCTCTCGGCCTACACTAGGGCATAGGATAAGAATATTGTAAATTCTTCCTAAAGCCGATGACCATATAGATAGTCTATCGTGACTTAGAGCTTAGCTTAGTGGTAGGTAATTATTGTAAATTTATCTTAAGGCAAGTTAGACACCTGTGTAGGATTAGCTATTCATTCAATAATCAATAGCTAATCCTTTGCCTTATATAGATCAGTTAGTAGTTTAAGTAGTTTTTAGTTAGGTACCTAGACTTTCGTTAAGCGTGTCTAATCACCTCATAGCGAAATAAATTATTTGACTTTGACTTTGACTTTGACCTATAAAATTATTTATGTTTAAGTATTTATTTATTTATTTCAATGTGACTCCAATATAACCTGCAGTCTAAAGATTTTAAAGCAAGTTTGAGAACTTAAGTCCGCGAAAAAAATACTTTCATCGTAACCACTGAACTATAAAGTCATCGCCATTATACGATGTACGACTGCCTATCAAGGTCCACAGTTGGGCAAATGCTTCTCCTAATCGACTCTTTATTAAGTTTATATTATTTCAAATTAACAATTTGTTTTTATGAACTCTCAAATATGGCGTAGTATGCATCATAGTCACCACATAATGCAATTCCAACGTCTATATCGTTTTATAGCAGGAATATTGTAGTCCAAATCTGTCCTCGAAACCATTTATTGTTAGCGACCGCTGGACAATCGACCGACAGCCATATTGAAACCGTCGGTCACCATCACCACGTCGGCCATATTTAAAATCAGTATGCGTAGTGCGTTTCCCGCCAAAGACATTCGTGCCTCACCCAACTCTGAATAGAAAGAATCATGATGAAGGAATTTATGTTCGGTTTGTGTATTGTGATGGGTATGATATATGCGATGAATAAATAATACCGGGTTCTAGGAATTAAATTGATTTAAAATGCGTGCACATGTTATTGCATATCGCTGCTTTAAAAACAAAAAAATATGTAATTTATAATTTAAACAGCGTAACGCAACACGACACCTTGTGAAACTACATTGGGCTCTATGCCTATTTAACTCAATATTAGATAAATAGATAGATACCTACTCGAAGGACCAATACGATATGGATGTGAATCAAACAACTTCTTATGCCTTTTGCTCTAGGCATTTGGAATCGGCGAACTTAATTGAACCGGAGACAAAGTCAATCACTATGTGTGTGTGTTTTTCTTTCTGTCTACTGTCCGCAACACAGGCCAAGACCTACATACCTACTGCGGAAGTGTGGGTGTGTAAGCATTTACTCGGTTTGCATCCCTCTAGGTAACACCCTCAGAAGGCTAAAAGGGCCAGCCTGAGAGGGTACCTAATGGTGGCCGGAGGCTCTAACTCCCCGCCTCCACCTATATCCCTGTTTATATGCTTGCTGGAGCATGTACGCCCCTACACCCTCAGGCACGAGCTGTTAAAGATGCTTCGGGCCGTGTTGCGATATCCCGATTACCTTTGCGCTCGAACCTAAGTATTAACAAATGCTACATCCGATCCAGTACGCCGCGCCAGCATTGAACGCTATGACAGCGGCGCAAGCAACCTTGCACTGCAAAACTACTCATCTGAGTAGCTAGCATTTAGCTACTCATCTGAGTTTGTGGTCCGAACATGTTGCCGCCTTTGCCGTCCAGCGCGTCGGTATGTTTGGGCTGGGTAGGCCATACAGTGAGTGGTGAGTCACCACCTGCCACTTTTTAGATTTACGACGTAAATGACAGGTGTATATACCATACCAGTCCCTCTCCACCACGATAGATCCAATATAGTTTCCATTCCTTTGCAATAGTTCCTGTACATCTGGCGGAGCTCACCTTTGGAAGTACCAATAAATGGTGTAGTAGAACGAGGGTGGTATCCTTCACGCGTGCCATAATTATCAGAACTCAATATAAGTAGTTTTAGCATACAAAGTTTTCTTTCAGAAAGTTAAAAAAATTGTTAGTTTAATTTTATTAAATTCATTCTCAATTGCCATTTATAAAGTTTTGAGTCAGGAATGTTGTGAATTTCTGAACAAATATTTCAAGCTTATTCTCGCTTATCCAATGAGTAAATGAATGACGTAGTATCTCTACCTAGTCTGTGATTGAATGCAGTAAACGTGAAAATTGAAAATATAATTATTTGATTATAAACCATAAAATATGCATTTTTTTTCTGATTCAGAATTTATATTTCCGAACGTCTCATTGAAACGTCAGCCGTCAAGTGTCTCGGGTCAAAGATAAATAAATATGTCATGAATATGTCACAGGTTATTTTTCCTGATAAATTCCAATTTCTTTGGAATAATCACTAGGTTTTTGCATAGATTAAGTTTTTGTCTCCATCTCAACTCGACAATTGATTGTTGTGATACACTATCGAATATCTTTAAAGAAAGAAAGCTATGTTGATATTGTAATGTGCAAATGTTTCAATTCAATTTGGTTTTTATTTGAATTCAATGAAATTGAAGTGAAAGAACTTTTAATATTGATCTGTCTTTAGTATAATAATAATTGGTTTGTTATTCCATGGGTGCTAAATAAACGCAAAATGCGGGACTTCACGAGTGTTTTGAATATTATATTTATCATAAGCGGTGGGGTGTTAACGTTTGTGATTTTGTTCATCTTCGCCAAAAGACAGATTGCGAGGTTCGCCCTTCGCTCGAGGCGAGGCCCTCACGTCCCAATAGGCATCGGAGCTAAAAAAGTAAGTGTAGAATTCATTGTTTTATATCTTATTTAATTGTTTAGTGTATGACAATATCCATACCACCTATTACATGGGACCTAGACCTGGTGAAAAGTGGGTGTACTAGTACTACACAGGTCTGTCTACCACTTCGGGGACATACATGCGTGATGTTATATTATATTGGATATTATAGTGGACGCCCGCAGCTTCGCTCGCGTAGAATTAGACCCATTAACGACGTCTACCCGCCTAACGACTTCAAAAACGGCAAATTTTCATACTAACTTTGCACCCCCGTTTTACGCCCTTAGGGGGTGAATTTTCAAAAATCCTTTCTTAGTGCTCCCCTACGTTATAAAAGGAACCCCTGTGCAAAATTTCAAGTTTCTAGCCCTTATAGTTTAGGCCCTGCGTTGATATGTCAGTCAGTCAGTCAGTCAGTCAGTCAGTCACCTTCTCCTTTTATATATATAGATAAGAGTGTAGAATTGATGGATGTTGTATTTTTCATTTTGACAACATTTATTTGGTCTAGTGGTTGTAACTGACTGCTAAGCTAGAAGTCCTAAGTGCGATCCCTGGGTCGGGCAACAACTAACTAACTTGAAATACTACCTACCTACTAACCTACTAACTCTGCCTTCCACTTTTGGGAAATACATGAATGAATTTTATAGATTCAATATTTGATATGGGAAAATGAACACTGCAGTGGAAAGGATTAGTTCTGTACAGAACTGGATTAATATAATATTAAAAATCAAACCATTATTTAAGTTTCCACTGTGTACTGATTTCAGTGTCTGAAGAAGGAAATAGAACGTAGAATAGAAGCGGTACCAAGAATCACACATGAGCCGAAGCTGCTGAGTGCGGAGCCTTCACACTACATCTTGGAGCCGCAGCAGCCCTACCACTATAGGTTCAGGGCTGTGGATGACGTTAAAACCTTGGGTAAGGTTTCCCATGTTTTATAATATTAATAGCCTATGGTTTGCGTGTGATCGACCAAGTTAAGTAACAACGGGCACAGTTGGTTTGTAGATGGGTGATAGGTAGTGGCAAAATTGCCCAATCATAATCCAAGATTGTTCAATGTTACAATTTTACAGGAAACATGCAATTACCTGAAAAAAACGTAGCACATTTTACACTCCAAACCCTGTACTACATCTGTGCAAAAAATCACATCCATTCATCATTCATTTAAAGAGAAGGACAAACCAACAAACACACATTTCCATTTATATAACAAAAAAATCCTTATACCTCTCCTTACTAATAATATAGTAAGGAAATGTATAAGGATTTTTTATTTTTTTTTGTATAATGGTGAAATAAAATGAATGCAATGTCCATTATTGTCTATACCCAAGGAGCTGTGCTCTTCTCGGTAGCGTCATGACGCCGTTAAGATCTTCATGACCATACAGCAAAAGTCCAAAAAAAAAACTATTAAATTCAAATTCTAATGTTTTATTGTTGTCATTAAAAGATATACAGGAAAAAATAACAAAAAAAAAATTAGAACAAAATGACATAATATATTAAATAAGCATATACAAATACCACATAATGAAAATAAATGAATCTGAATCTGAAGGGTAGTAAAACACTGATTGCAGAGGAGGAAATAGCTCGGCAGGAGCCTGGTCTAAGGCGGCGCGCACGCGAGTCGCTCCGCGCGTTCTTACTGTCGTCCCTGGCGGCGCCGCTGGACGGGCGCGGCCAGAAGCTGGTGCACCAGTTCTGCGACGCGTACGAGTGCGCGCGCCACCATCCCGCCGAGTTCGGGGAGGACGAGTACCGCTCGTACGGCCGGCTCCTGCTGAAGCTGCTGGATGCGTGAGTCTACCCATCCATCCATCCATCCATCGTTCTTACTGTCGTCCCTGGCGGCGCCGCTGGACGGGCGCGGCCAGAAGCTGGTGCACCAGTTCTGCGACGCGTACGAGTGCGCGCGCCACCATCCCGCCGAGTTCGGGGAGGACGAGTACCGCTCGTACGGCCGGCTCCTGCTGAAGCTGCTGGATGCGTGAGTCTACCCATCCATCCATCCATCCATCGTTCTTACTGTCGTCCCTGGCGGCGCCGCTGGACGGGCGCGGCCAGAAGCTGGTGCACCAGTTCTGCGACGCGTACGAGTGCGCGCGCCACCATCCCGCCGAGTTCGGGGAGGACGAGTACCGCTCGTACGGCCGGCTCCTGCTGAAGCTGCTGGATGCGTGAGTCTACCCATCCATCCATCCATCCATCCATCGTTCTTACTGTCGTCCCTGGCGGCGCCGCTGGACGGGCGCGGCCAGAAGCTGGTGCACCAGTTCTGCGACGCGTACGAGTGCGCGCGCCACCATCCCGCCGAGTTCGGGGAGGACGAGTACCGCTCGTACGGCCGGCTCCTGCTGAAGCTGCTGGATGCGTGAGTCTACCCATCCATCCATCCATCCATCCATCGTTCTTACTGTCGTCCCTGGCGGCGCCGCTGGACGGGCGCGGCCAGAAGCTGGTGCACCAGTTCTGCGACGCGTACGAGTGCGCGCGCCACCATCCCGCCGAGTTCGGGGAGGACGAGTACCGCTCGTACGGCCGGCTCCTGCTGAAGCTGCTGGATGCGTGAGTCTACCCATCCATCCATCCATCCATCCATCGTTCTTACTGTCGTCCCTGGCGGCGCCGCTGGACGGGCGCGGCCAGAAGCTGGTGCACCAGTTCTGCGACGCGTACGAGTGCGCGCGCCACCATCCCGCCGAGTTCGGGGAGGACGAGTACCGCTCGTACGGCCGGCTCCTGCTGAAGCTGCTGGATGCGTGAGTCTACCCATCCATCCATCCATCCATCCATCGTTCTTACTGTCGTCCCTGGCGGCGCCGCTGGACGGGCGCGGCCAGAAGCTGGTGCACCAGTTCTGCGACGCGTACGAGTGCGCGCGCCACCATCCCGCCGAGTTCGGGGAGGACGAGTACCGCTCGTACGGCCGGCTCCTGCTGAAGCTGCTGGATGCGTGAGTCTACCCATCCATCCATCCATCCATCCATCGTTCTTACTGTCGTCCCTGGCGGCGCCGCTGGACGGGCGCGGCCAGAAGCTGGTGCACCAGTTCTGCGACGCGTACGAGTGCGCGCGCCACCATCCCGCCGAGTTCGGGGAGGACGAGTACCGCTCGTACGGCCGGCTCCTGCTGAAGCTGCTGGATGCGTGAGTCTACCCATCCATCCATCCATCCATCCATCGTTCTTACTGTCGTCCCTGGCGGCGCCGCTGGACGGGCGCGGCCAGAAGCTGGTGCACCAGTTCTGCGACGCGTACGAGTGCGCGCGCCACCATCCCGCCGAGTTCGGGGAGGACGAGTACCGCTCGTACGGCCGGCTCCTGCTGAAGCTGCTGGATGCGTGAGTCTACCCATCCATCCACCCATCCATCCATCCATCCATCAATCACCTACTATACCAGGTATCCATATATAATAAATAAATATCTTGGACATTCTCACACACGGCCATCTGACCCCAAAGTAAGCGCGAGCTTGTGATATTGGTGTCAGAGACTGATATACATACATATGATATTTTTAAATACATACTTAAACAGATAATATTAACATCCAGACACAGAACAAATACAAGTGTTCGTCACACGAATGTTTGTCCTGAGTGGGATTCGCCACGACCCCTGTAGGAACAGACAGGGTCACTACCGATTGTGCCAACGGGCCTGTCGCACAATGAATAAGAATAAGTTTATTTCGACAAATTTCATACAAACACAACAAAAATAAATATACGTTGACCTTAAAAAGCTACTTAACCTAATAAAGTATGAATTTGTCAAAATGGACGCTAACATATAGAACTAGCTTTTACCCGCGGCTCCGCCCGCGTGGACAAAGGGAATTAACAATGAGTTGTTTATCATACATGACAACGCCATCTATTAACAACATCCGGAACTAAATATCTTTAAAATAACAAAACATCGATATCTTCCCATGAGGATGTTTTACCGCGGTAAAAAGTAGCCTACGTCACTCTCCACCCTCCTCACTATCTCCACACACAAAAACCATACCATATAATAGCTTCGTTGCGACGTGAAAGCCGGACAAACAAACAAACACACTTTCACATTTATAATATTAGTATGGATGGTCCTCAGCGCGCGACTGTTGAAGAGTGTGGGCTGCGCCCGCGGCAGCCCCGTGCGGCGCCCCGCGCGCCCGCCGGAGCCCGCGCGCCTCCGCCCCGCGCTGCCCGCGCTGCCCTCGCTGCCCGCCGCCAACCACTACACCGCGCTCGAGGTCAGCCCACGCCCCTATCGCTGCGACCCACGTCCCACTGCTGGGCACGGGTCTCGCCCACAGACACAACTGCGGAGTCTTTTTTTTTTATGGATAACTAGTGGACGCCCGCAGCTTCGCTCGCGTTACACATTCACTAACTTCAAAAACGGCAAAGCTTCATACTAACTTTGCACCCCCGTTTTACCCCCTTAGGGGATGAATTTTGAATGAATGAATGAATGAATGAATGAATGAATCATTTATTTGCCAAAATCGTTCATGCAACACAGAAAAATACATGGTATGATTAACAAACACCTTAAAATTACCTTAAATAAAAAAAAGAAGAAACAAAGTTCTATGTTGCAGTGACCACTCAGCAAATAGGTCTACACTCAGCATAGCTGCAGTTGCTCAAACTGCAACACTGATTTTCAGTGCAGCCTGTAGTGTGTAAGGTAGCTTGAACATACATGACATACATCTAATCTATGACACTAAAACCTCACGTATTGTTATAGAGAAAAATAAAACAATTATAAAACAAACGTAACAGGGAATGCAAAACAACACTTAACAGTAATAAATAACCAAACAATAAAAAAAATAAAAATAAAAAATATATATATGTGTAGGTGGATGTTACATATTATGTTACATAAAATTATAGTAAATATCATACATAATAATAATAAATAAGAATATAAATAATATGATGAGCTAAAAATTCCTAAAAAAAAATAATAATTGTAAGTCAGATATCCAAATAGTACGCCGTTAAACCTGCATCAATTGAAGTTCCATGAGATGAAGTTTAAATTTAATTTTAAAATTATTTACTGAATTTAGACAACGAAGAGGTGGTGGCAGATTGTTCCAGCACTTGGTGGCGGCGTACTTAAAACTGCCACAAAATGCAGCCGTACCATGAGAGTGGTACATAAGTCTGTCGGGATATCGAATTTTCAAATTTTTCTCGCCTTAAAAACCATCCTTGAACTTCAACGAACATTTAAAAAAAAGAATTGGCCAAATTGGTCCAGGCGTTGTTGAGTTATGCGCTTACCAACACATTTTGCGATTCATTTTTATAATATAGAAAGATAGCAAACGAGCTTGCAGCACCACCTATCCGCTGCCGCCGATGACAACTGTGACTGACTTTGAACAAGACTCAATTAGGGACTGGGATGGTTAGTCCAATTAGTTGAGAGAGTTAATTAGAACATTAGTTGGTCAGTTCGTTAGTAGGTATGAGGACTGGGGACTGTTAGAGATAGTTAGTCCTGTTAGTTGGTATTAGTAATAGTCCAGTTAGTACTTGTTAGTAGGAGTCTCGTTCTAGTCTAGAGCATACTCCACCACGCTGCCAAAATGATGGAGGGGTTAGTGGCCAACCCAGTGTCGAATGTTCTCAAGCCACCCGAAGGTCTTCG
The DNA here is from genome assembly GCA_944567765.1 of Carterocephalus palaemon. Taxonomy (NCBI): domain Eukaryota; kingdom Metazoa; phylum Arthropoda; class Insecta; order Lepidoptera; family Hesperiidae; genus Carterocephalus; species Carterocephalus palaemon. Next base: position 998,796 of record OX155655.1, on the reverse strand, counting down.
ACAAGGCTTACCGACTGTTTCCAGCATTGAAAACAACCGGGACCGACGGCTTTACGTGCCCTCCGAAGCACGGTAGCGTCCATGAAATTTTGCCACTAGCGGTCACCCATCCACAAACCGACCGCGCCCGTCGTTGCTTAACACTTTTGAACCCGCCCGCTGTTTTCGTATTTTAAACTAGATGGCGCTGTTATCTTCCTGAATCACGCTAGCACATGTATCATGTGTCTGGTACTCCTGTATAGCTGATGTTTACGTTCAGCCTACAACTCATAATGGCCCACTGTTAAGTGGTATTTTTGATTAAGCTAATGAGGTAAAATTCATCAGCTTTTGCTTTTATTAAAAAATAAAATGTCTTTCGTTTGTCATTATTTCATGTTAGAGTTAATACGAATTACGAACAGTTGTTTATTTTATTACTTTTACTTTAATTCTCATCAAATATCAACTCAGTTTAATATGTATATATTAATCTTTTCATTTCAATTCAATTCAACTAATAAATAATCAAAATAAAATGTAGTTATTACAGATTATTAAAAAAAATATCTATTTATAACCAGTTGAGTTGAAGTTATTCGTAAGGGATTCATGTAAGAACTTAGACTACTAAAGTCTGGCTGTTATATTCGAGCTGAATCAATGTGTATATTTCAACTCCAGATAAGAGAAAGGGATAAAATAAAAGGGAAAACAGACTGAATCTCGACGTTGGCATTTAACACAAGATGGCGCTGTTAAGCATCTCTGAATCACGCTAACACTTGTTTTGTTCAACTGGTATGAGATAGCTGATGTATGGGAAGTTAATTTATTACAAAGTATACAAATCCAACCCTTTATGTCCCACTTTTGAGTGATATTTTTGACAAAGCCATTGGAGTTATATCCTTTCGCTTGCGTTAATAGTTGCGTTGTTTAGTGTAAGTATTACTTTCTTACTACTAAGTAATTAAGTAACTTTTGATTCATAAAATAAATTCACAATTTCACATTTATGTATGTATGGTATCCTTTAAACTGTTAGCAAGATGTTAATGATAATGATGTTGATTATAATAAATAAAAAATTAATAGTTTTAAAAAACTAAAAAAACACGCTTTTATAAAAAATCCAACTAAAAAACAAAAAATAAAATTTAATAAATTTGGCTTAATAATATTGTGTAAATAAGAATTAAATGTTCATTATTGTGAAAAAGCGTGGGGTGCATATTTTATTTTATTTTCTGTTTTTTAATTGGATTTTTTATAAAAGCGTGTTTTTTTTAGTTTTTTTTAACTATTAATTTATTTTATACTTTTTAGTCTTTTTTTTAGGTCTATATACATTTTATACAGGCACCTATGTCAATATTTACACTATTCAATATTTACACAATTTACACTCAATATTTACAAGTAAATATAAACCTTGAAACCTGATCGTGTTTAATGTCCATTACGTGGCCTTTCTCACAAGTGTAAACACGACTATGATACGATATTCCATCATGGAATGCTAGTGCCTATCTTCGTTGGCATTTAACACAAGATGGCGCTGTTAAGCATCTCTGAATCACGCTAACACTTGTTTGTTCAACTGGTATGAGATAGCTGATGTATGGGAAGTTGAGTTATCATCAGACCTTTTAAGTCCCACTGTTGAGTGGTATTTTTGACAAAGCTATTGGAGTTAAATCCTTTCGCTTGCGTGCGTTGTGTAAAAGTTATTGTTGATTCGTAAACGTAAAATATCTATATATATAAAAGGAGAAGGTGACTGACTGACTGACTGACTGACTGACTGACTGACTGACTGACATATCAACGCAGGGCCTAAACTATAAGGGCTAGAAACTTGAAATTTTGCACAGGGGTTCCTTTTATAACGTAGGGGAGCACTAAGAAAGGATTTTTGAAAATTCACCCCCTAAGGGGGTAAAACGGGGGTGCAAAGTTAGTATGAAACTGCTGTTTTTTAAGCGGGCAGACGTCGTTAATGGGTCTAATTCGACGCGAGCGAAGCTGCGGGCGTCCACTAGTATTCATATAATCCTGTATGTATACTGTTAATTTAATGATGTTGATTGAAAATAAATAAAATAAGAACTATTAATATGTGGTTACTTACGGGCCGGGAGTCTCACCCGAGCTCTAGAGCAGCTAAACTTTAAAGATAACGGAACGCCAAGCCAACCTCTTTATAAAACATCTTATGGAACACCTTATTGAACATTTATTAAAACGCATTATTTTTAACTTAAAGTTTTAATGTTCGGTATTATGTCCGACTGTATGCGTATATCTGGGGTAGCACCCAATATTTACTAGTGGAATATATTAACTAGTGGACGCCCGCAGCTTCGCTCGCGTGGAATTGACATAACAATAGTTTCTTTTACACCTAGTAATATTATATAGCCTATGTCACTCAGTGAAGATGCATCTTTCTAATGGTGAAAGAATTTTTGGAGTCGGTCCAGTAGTTTTTGTGTGAAAACATTACAAACAAATGTTTCCTCTTTATAATATTAGTATAGAAGTATAGATAAGGATTTATTGAACCAAATTGTCTCCAGAACCTTCCGGGTGAAGACAAGATGTGCTCGGAGGTGGTGCGCGTGGCGGTGCCGGAGCCCGCGCCGCCCGACGAGACCGCCGTGTGAGGGCGGAGCGCCCGCCGCGAGGCGCACACCTTGTAGCGGGGCTGCGGCCGGGGAGTGCTGGCTCGCCGGTGGGGGTGTTGGGACTGGTGTGGGGGAGTGTTGAGACTGGTGTGGGGGAGTGTTGAGATTGGTGTGGGGGAGTGGTGAGACTGGTGTGGGGGAGTGTTGAGACTGGTGTGGGGTAGTGTTGAGATTGGTGTTAGGGAGTGTTGAGATTAGTGTGGGGTAGTGTTGAGATTGATGTTGGGGAGTGTTGAGACTGGTGTGGGGTAGTGTTGAGATTAGTGTGGGGGAGTGTTAAGACTAGTTGTAAGCTAAGAACTTACCTTACATCGGACGAAAAGGAGCAGAGGGTTGTTGATGAAGGGTGATGAGGTGACCAAGAGATCCGGCGATGGATATCAGCTGGAGCGAGCTGGCGTCGCGTGGACGCGTTTATGGCGGTAATTAAGGTATTAATAATACAATACAATACAATACAAAAATACTTTATTGTACACCATAGCAAACAAACACATACATAGAGTAAATTACAGCACATTTCGGTGAACAATTGGCGGTCTTATCGCTTAAAGCGATCTCTTCCAGACAACCAACCGTGAATTAAGGACAAAATATATAACAATAAATTTATAATAGGTAGTGGCATACAATTAAAAAAAGCTTATTAAAATAAAATTAATTATTGAGGAGACGTTGTTAAACACTTCCTCCTGCCCCGTTATGGTTGGTTACAACTATGGTGTGAATATATTCAAGTGGCGCTCGTGCGTCTTAGTTAAGTAGTTGACAGTGATAAGCTATAGAAATAAGTTTGTTAATCCTTATTCTACTTGTACATTTATAATATTACTATTGGACGCCCGCAGCTTCGCTCGCGTGGATAATATAGACATACATAACAATAGTTTTGTTTACACTTACAGACAGAGAGACAGCACCTTTCCTCCTCTTTCACGGCGCTGTGGGCGGTTGGTGGTTAGAGCCCACCCATTTTCTTTAATATATATGGTGCGTCGCCTACAATTTATATTTAATTTTGATTTTGAAAATACTGCATAAATAAAATCAATAAATAATTATAATTGCATAAGTTGATAAAAAATGCTATGCAATAGCTTTACCGCGGCAGTCTCCGAGTGCCACCCGTCTTTTTTTTGTATTTTTGTATTTCATGATGATTTGTTATTTATCCATATCCACACACACATTTTTTCGTATGCCAGCAATTAACTCATTGACAAATTATCATTCGAAAATGTGTCCCTTAAGTAATATGAGTGAGATTTAAAAATCGGCTCCCACAGATCATTTATTTATCCCTTTCCACAACTGAGGATGTCTGGCAAGAAACACTCGTCCATGCTGCTCCAGTGTCTATTGAGATTATGTAGCTAAAATTGTGATATTAATTATATTCTTTCATGTTAGTTTTTAACTTAATGTAAATAAATTGATCATTTGTATAAATTATGATTTATTTTATTTAACCTCTTTTCAGTTCTACAAGTTTTATATATAAGTCAGTTAGTAATCATTTATCATAATATAATTGATATACAAAGACTAGTATACAATTTGTACAACTTAAAAATATATGGCTGGGATAGTTGATACACGTTCTACAATATTCACTTAATTAACAATAGATCGTTATAATAATCTACTTGTTTTGCCGAAGATAATATTGCTATAGATAAAATATCATGACATTCTGAATACAACACTATTTTTTATGTTGACAACTGAACACTAGAAGCACTTTATGTCTGAGCAATTACAATAATAATAATTATCAGAAGGGTTTATAAGATACAAGGATGCATTTAATAAATGCATCTCATTAGAAGCTTAGCTGTCTTACAGTGAATTGAGGCATTTGAGTACAGTAAAGTTATGTTTGAAGCGCAATTCATCAATTAGCCTGTAAGGATAGAAATGTTTTAGGATTGATTAAATAAATAAATAAATAAAAATAATTTTGTGGAAAAGAACAAATTTTCCCAAAACATTTTGAACTTAATGTACTTCAGTAGTGTGCTATGTTAAATATGTATTTGAAACATTTTTAGTTTCATACCTAAATTAAAACAATAGAATGTATACACTGCATGTAGCATACTAAATTATAGCTGATATATATTACCAGAAATTGCTGTAGACAGCGCGCAAAAGCCTTGTCGACCTTCGGCCATTCTACACTGGGTTGGCCACTAACACTCGCTGCGGGAGAGATCCGTGCTCACGCGACGCCTGTTTAAGCTGAGCTAAAGTTACATAACTTTAGCTCAGCTTAAACACCAGTCGCTCACAGCCGCATCCAGACGTTGCGCGCGGCGAACTGTTCGGTGTGCCTCAGCGCCAGCAGCGCCCGCTGGCAGCTGAGCGCAGACTCGGCGTCGCCCGCGGCGCTGCGCGTGTGACACAGCCACTCCAACATCTGCCGGGAACCGTCATGTTACATGGCGTCCAAATATCCGGCTCGAAGGACCAGTGCTACGCAAACGCAATAGCCCAATTGCTCATGAATGTGATCGAAAGAGTTAAGCAACAACGGGCGCGATCGGTTTGTGGTAATTTCGTGCTTCGGAGGGCACGTAAAGTCGTCAGTCCCGGTTGTTTTCAATGGTGGAAACGGTCGTTAAGCCTTGTCGAAGACCTTCGGGTGTCTTGAGAACATTCGACACTGGGTTGGCCACTAACCCCTTTCATTCTTTCTTTCATATAATGGTCTAGACGGCATGTGTAGTCTGCTAATTCGCACTTGGCCAGCGTAATGGGACTATCTATTTATGATCTAACCCCTCCCACTCCGTGAGACCTGAGTCCAACAGTGGGCCAAAGATATTTTGGTGATTCAGATTCATTATATGGTATTTTGTATACGCTTAATGAACGTCATAATTTTTTTTTATCTACTTTCACTATATGGTATTTTGTATACGCTTAATGAACCGCTACCGCCGGTTCACAAAGTTGATACTACCGAGAAGAACACGGCAAGAAACTGGATAGTTACTCTTTTCAAAATTTACAATTTTTATAATTTGATCAAGGTACATTGTTACTGAACAAGTGGGGCTGGAGATACATCGCACCAAGTGTTTCTATCGTTCAATGTAGGACTTGGACAGGTGTTGGACTTGCCTGGTGCGTGCAGGGCTCCCAGGCCGCGCGGGCCGCGAGCGCCGCAGCGGCCGCGGGCAGCAGCGCCCGGCGGGCCGCGCGGCTCGGCAACGCGTCGGCGACCGGCTCGAGCGCCCACACGCCGCTGAACACTATCGCGCTCAGCGTGAACACGTCGATCAAGTACAGCTTGGTGGCTTCGTTGTCACTTCTGTAGGATACATACAGTGGGCCAAGGATATGTTGGTGGTGGCCTTGCCTGGTGCGTGCAGGGCTCCCAGGCCGCGCGGGCCGCGAGCGCCGCAGCGGCCGCGGGTAGCAGCGCCCGGCGGGCCGCGCGGCTCGGCAACGCGTCGGCGGCCGGCTCGAGCGCCCACACGCCGCTGAACACGACCGCGCTCAGCGTGAACACGTCGATCAAGTACAGCTTCGTGGCTTCGTTATCACTTCTGTGGGATACATACAGTGGGCCAAGGTTGTTGGTGTTGGCCTTGCCTGGTGCGTGCAGGGCTCCCAGGCCGCGCGGGCCGCGAGCGCCGCAGCGGCCGCGGGTAGCAGCGCCCGGCGGGCCGCGCGGCTCGGCAACGCGTCGGCGGCCGGCTCGAGCGCCCACACGCCGCTGAACACTATCGCGCTCAGTGTGAACACGTCGATCAAGTACAGCTTGGTGGCTTCGTTATCACTTCTGTGGGATACATAGTAAGGCTTTTTTTTTTATGGATACAAGATAGCAAACGAGCTTGCAGCACCACCCATCCGCTGCCGCCCATGACAACTGTGACTGACTTTGAACAAGACTCAATTAGGGACTGGGATGGTTAGCCCAATTAGTTAGGATAGTTAATTAGAACATTAGTTGGTCAGTTCGTTAGTAGGTATGAGGACTGGGGACTGTTAGTGATAGTTAGTCCTGTTAGTTGATGTTAGTAATAGTCCAGTTAGTACTTGTTAGTAGGAGTCTCGTTTTAAGTCAATCACAGATGTGCTGCTTTACTATACTATACGATAAATAGTACTGACGGGCCCGTTGGCGCAATAGGTAGTGACCCTGTCTGTTGCGCCAGGGGTCGTGGGCTCGAATCCCACTCAGGGCAAATATTCGTCTGACGAACACTTGTATTTGTTCTGTGTCTGGACGTTAATATTATCTATTAAAGTATGTATTTAAAAATATCTATGTATGTAAATCAGTCTCTGACACCCATAACACAGGCTCGCGCCTACTTTGGGGTCAGATGGCCGTGTATGAGAATGTCCAAGATATTCAAGATATTTAAGTACGCCCATTGTATGTAGAAATAATGATACACTTAATTTGGACACAAAGTAGGCAGGTGATAGAGCCTATAGGAAACTAAATAGATTTTATAAGCAACACATCTGTGACTGACTCGACTGTCGAAGACCTTCGGGTGGCTTGAGAACATTCGACACTGGGTTGGCCACTAACTCCGCCACCAATCCGCATTGCAAGCAACGTGGTGGAATATGCTCTAGACCTCCCGCAGCAGTGTCTGTGGGGAAGACCCGTGCCCAGCAGTGGGACGTCTATAGGTCGCAGTGATCTTTTCAGTTATTTTTGTATAGATTTGCAGTTCATACGAAATAAATACATTTTCTTTTTTTCTTTCTTTTGCTGCGACCCATAGACGTCCCATTGCTGGGCACGGGTCTCCCTTACAGACACTGCTGCGAGAGGTCCAGAGCACACTCCACCACGCTTTCACTTTCACCTTTTCTTTCTTTCACTATCCGCAAAAACATATCGCTCGCTGCGACCCATAGACGTCCCACTGTTGGGCACGGGCCTCCTCTCAGAATGGGAGGGATTAGGCCTTAGTCTACCACGCTGGCCAAGTGCGGATTGGCAGACTTCACATACCTTCGAGAACGTTATGATGAACTCTCAGGCATGCAGGTTTCCTCACGATGTGTCCTTCACCGTTATAGCAAGTGACATTTAATTTCTTAAAACGCACATAACTTAGAAAAGTCATTGGTGCGTGCCACTGGGGTTTGAACCCGGACCGCTCGAGTTAGAGGTGAGTTCGATAGCCGCTGGGCTGTCACCGCTACTGGAAAAACATATGCGGTGCAAATATTCCCCCCAGCAACACTCACTCGTTGAACGCGACCTGCGAGCGCGCCATCAGCCGCGCGAGCCAGGCGGCCGTGGCGGGCGCGTCGGCCGCGGCGGCGCGCAGCGCGGGCCAGAAGCGGCGCAGGGAGAACTCGCTGGAGACAAGCACAAACATATGCGGTGCAAATATTCCCCCCCGCAACACTCACCCGTTGAACGCGACCTGCGAGCGCGCCATCAGCCGCGCGAGCCAGGCGGCCGTGGCGGGCGCGTCGGGCGCGGCGGCGCGCAGCGCGGGCCAGAAGCGGCGCAGGGAGAACTCGCTGGAGACAAGCACAAACATATGCGGTGCAAATATTCCCCCCCGCAACACTCACCCGTTGAACGCGACCTGCGAGCGCGCCATCAGCCGCGCGAGCCAGGCGGCCGTGGCGGGCGCGTCGGGCGCGGCGGCGCGCAGCGCGGGCCAGAAGCGGCGCAGGGAGAACTCGCTGGAGACAAGCACAAACATATGCGGTGCAAATATTCCCCCCCGCAACACTCACCCGTTGAACGCGACCTGCGAGCGCGCCATCAGCCGCGCGAGCCAGGCGGCCGTGGCGGGCGCGTCGGCCGCGGCGGCGCGCAGCGCGGGCCAGAAGCGGCGCAGGGAGAACTCGCTGGAGACAAGCACAAACATATGCGGTGCAAATATTCCCCCCTGCAACACTCACCCGTTGAACGCGACCTGCGAGCGCGCCATCAGCCGCGCGAGCCAGGCGGCCGCGGCGGGCGCGTCGGCCGCGGCGGCGCGCAGCGCGGGCCAGAAGCGGCGCAGGGAGAACTCGCTGGAGACAAGCACAAACATATGCGGTGCAAATATTCCCCCCTGCAACACTCACCCGTTGAACGCGACCTGCGAGCGCGCCATCAGCCGCGCGAGCCAGGCGGCCGTGGCGGGCGCGTCGGGCGCGGCGGCGCGCAGCGCGGGCCAGAAGCGGCGCAGGGAGAACTGGCTGGAGACAAGCACAAACATATGCGGTGCAAATATTCCCCCCTGCAACACTCACTCGTTGAACGCGACCTGCGAGCGCGCCATCAGCCGCGCGAGCCAGGCGGCCGTGGCGGGCGCGTCGGCCGCGGCGGCGCGCAGCGCGGGCCAGAAGCGGCGCAGGGAGAACTCGCTGGAGACAAGCACAAACATATGCGGTGCAAATATTCCCCCCTGCAACACTCACTCGTTGAACGCGACCTGTGACCGCGCCATCAGCTGCGCGAGCCAGGCGGCCGTGGGCGGCGCGTCGGCCGCGGCGGCGCGCAGCGCGGGCCAGAAGCGGCGCAGGGAGAACTCGCTGGAGACAAGCACAAACATGTCCAAACATGTTACAAACCAAAAATTTATCTACTTTGCAAACGAAACCTTTCCTCCTCTTTCGCGGCGCTGTGAGCGCTCCTGCGTGAGGGAATTCGGATTAAAGGATGGTCCTTCTATTGCTCCCTCCCACCCCTTTTGCGCCCGCGCCACTTGTTAATTTCTCAGTCGCCTCCCGTCACCCGATGGGGCGGTCGACGTTATTTATTTATTCATCCATTACATGTAATTTATAGGATATCCTAAAACACTACATGCACATGTACAATTGATAGCAACTTAAACCTATGATATACAACAATATTAAAGTTAGTTTTAGAAACTGGAAAGGAAAAACAAATAAAAAGAACACAGGTTCAAATAAGTACCAGATTCGGCAACACCCACATCACAAGATGGACATGGAACGTACTTACATCAAAGTAGCGTAGGTACCGACACATATCGCAAGTACCGACAACCTTACCGTTCGACGGCTGAGCAGAGAGAGCTGTTGTTGGCCGCGTTTGGCTTTTTATAGGCACGGTCGAGTAATTGACCGTTTAGTGAGGGTAGCAGCTAACACTTATTGAGGGTAGCAGCTAATATTAGAGTATCGAAAAGTACGCACGTGACGTCACCGTCGGCGGCGTGCGCGTCGATACTCTCGTTGAGCCACACGAGCGCGCCCCCCCCTCCCCCCGCGTCCGCGACGCCCGCCAAGGCTGCGCGCACGCCGGTCGACTTGCGCAGCAAAGCCGCAGTCGCCTCCCGCCACCCGACGGGGACGGTCGTCGCTACAGTATCGAACAGTACGCACGTGACGTCACCGTCGGCGGCGTGCGCGTCGATACTCTCGTTGAGCCACACGAGCGGGCTCCCCCCTCCCTCTTCACCCCCCACGCACGATTGTTAACCTCGCAGTCGTCTCCCGCCACCCGACGGGGACGGTCGTCGCTACAGTATCGACCAGTACGCACGTGACGTCACCGTCGGCGGCGTGCGCGTCGATGCTCTCGTTGAGCCACACGAGCGGGCTCCCCCCTCCCCCCGCGTCCGCGACGCCCGCCAAGGCTGCGCGCACGCCGGTCGACTTGCGCAGCAAAGCCGCAGTCACCTCCCACCAGCCGGAGGGGGAGGTCATGCGCTCCAGGTATTTCGTTGATAACGGCACGCATGTTTGAATGTACGCCGGCCATGCCTGGAATGTGACATTTTGATTAACTACGCGAATCAGAAAACAAAATTATATTTAACTAGCTTTTACCCGCGGCTCCGCCCGCGTGGTCAAAGGGAATTAACAATGAGTTGTTTATCATACATGACACATTTGTGGTGGATGAATAGTGACAGTTCCACGAACTTGCAAATGAATTTTACTGACGCCATCTATTAACAACATCCGGAACTAAATATCTAGCAAATAACAAAACATCGATATCTTCCCATGGGGATGTTTTACCGCGGTAAAAAGTAGCCTACGTCACTCTCCACCCTCCTCACTATCTCCACACACAAAAACCATACCATATAATAGCTTCGTTGCGACGTGAAAGCCGGACAAACAAACACACTTTCACATTTATAATATTAGTATGGATATGGATTGTGGTACATACATGTCAGTTTATACATGTTAAAGTTGGTCTATTAAACTATTGTGTGTTCTCACACACTACTCTACCCTTATAGCTTTCCTATTGTCGCCAACGGTTTAGTTGGAAGACGATGCTGTCTAGCATTGAGCCCGCCTTTTGTACCTTGTTTTATTGAAATTGAATTGAATAATCTATACTAATGTTATAAAGAGGAAAGATTTTGTTTGTAATGTTTTCACACAAAAACTACAGGACCGATTTCAGAAATTCTTTCACCATTAGAAAGCTGCATCTTCACTGAGTGACATAGGCTATATAATATTACTAGATGTAAACGAAACTATTAAAATTATACTTAGTGAAATCTTTGCTCACCACATTGTCATCCGCAATGATAGAGAAGTAGTGCTCGACTATCTGCGACAGCAGGGTCCTGTTCGCATCGTGTATCCTGTCACACTCCAAGCATTCCCTCATCCTGTGCAGCTGGCGGACAAACAGGAGCTCCTCTGGGCTCCCGTGGGACCGGGCCTTGGCGATGGGAGCGAAGGCCGCGGCCAGGGAGGCCTCCAGCGGGGTCCGGAGGGTGTTCGGCGGAACTGTCTGGCATAGGATCGGTAGGTTGTCGAATAGGAGCATTACGTCGAACTCCTGAAAACAATGTGTATAATTCATGTATGTGTATTGTACACTACTGAAATCAAAGTTAAAGTCAAATATTTAATTTCGCTGGTGATTAGACACGCTTAACGAAAGTCTAGGTACTCGTAACTACAAACAACACAAAGAAAAGAGAAATACTTAAGAAAGAACTACTACTTAAGAAATTAAATGTCACTTGCTATAACGGTGAAGGACACATCGTGAGGAAACCTGTATGCCTGAGAGCTCATCATAATGTTCTCGAAGGCATGTGAAGTCTGCCAATCCGCACTTGGCCAGCGTGGTGGACTAAGGCCTAATCCCTCCAATCCTGAGAGGAGACCCGTGCCCAAAGTACAAAGTTTAAGTAACTACAAACTACTTAAACAAAAGAGATATAATGCTATTCTAAACTGATCAATTGATCATTGAATGAATAGCTAATCTTACACGGGTACCTAACCTGCCTTATGGCTAATTTACAATAATTAAATACAACTAAGCTAAGCTCTAGTCACGATATACTATCTCTCTGGTCATCGGCTTTAGGAAGAATTTACAATATTCTTATCCTATGCCCTAGTGTGCGATGACAGCCCAGTGGCTATCTAACTCGCCTCTCACTCGAGCGGTCCGGGTGCGATTTAAGAAATTAAATGTCACTTGCTATAGAAGGCATGTGAAGTCTGCCAATCCGCACTTGGCCGGCGTGGTGGACTAGGGCCTAACCAATTTCCATTCTGAGAGGAGACCTGTGCCCAACAGTGGGACAAAGAAAGGGTGGTGATGATGCCCGGTTGTGATGATGCACTGGTGTAGGCTGAGAGAAAAAGCCGGAGGTAAAGACTCTCGGTAGACCTAGCACATCGATACTGGTTTGTGTACAACCCGACTGATACTCACGTCTCCAGCCCCAGCCGTGACCCCCTGCAGCGCCGTCTCCACCAGCCCCTTGGCCGACGGCGACACCGCCGCCTGGCGCGCCGCCAACCTGAAGCAGGCCGCCCTCCACCGCTCCCCCTGGTGGTAGACGGGGGAGAGGAAGCTCAGGTCGAGGGGGGGGAGCGGCTTCGGTTGCTCGGAGGCCAGGGTCTCGAGCACGGCCAACTGAGCTTCTTCGGGGAACTCGTAGGACGGTGACGTCACCTGGATATGGAAGTTGTAACATTCATAAAATACAATATAAAAAAAAGCTTTTAAAAAGTGTGCGCGTACTTATAAACACGCGTTAGAAGTTATACTTCTTTGGCGTAACAAGATAAAAATCTTTTCAAAAATTTAATCTTTCGCCTTATTCTACGTTTGTAGAAAAAACGACACTAACAATAGAAAAAAGGTATTTAATACACTGAAATTTTTATTATAAGGCATTATCTAGTTAAATAAAGTTTATTTATATATCACAAAAAAATTATTTATACAGTGACAGCACCTGACTAGCAGACTTTGACAATGGAAAGTGTACACTGTCAAACCATTTTTTGACAATGTTGACTATAGCTAACTTCAGGGTGTCGGTTTTTTGTGACGGTGTGCGCGCGCATCGTAAAAATTTACTCTCATCATTTTTCCCTAACGCGAACTTCAAAAAACATTCATTCTCCCCACAACACTAAGATTCATTTATAAGATCTCAAATAGTAGTTAACTATAGCTAATAATTAGTTAGCTGCGACCCATAGACGTCCCACTGCTGGGCACGGGTCTAGTGGCAAACCCAGTGTCGAATGTTCTCAAGCCACCCGACAGTCTTCGACAAGTCTTAAGACTGTTTCTACCATTGAAAATAACTGGGACCGACGGCTTTACGTCCCCTCCGAAGCACGGTAGCGTCTATGAAACTTTGCCACTAGCGGTCACCCATCCGAGTAAAACGGGGGTGCAAAGTTAGTATGAAACTTTGCCGTTTTTGAAGTCAAGTGGGCAACCCGAACGCGGGCAGACGTCGTTAATGGGTCTAATTCTACGCGAGCGAAGCTGCGGGCGTCCACTAGTGGTAGTATAACTATCAGCATCCTCACCTGCCTCCTGAACCCCTCGACGACCCCCCGCACCACGCTGTGCGCGGGCAGGTACCCCAGCGACTGGGGCTCCGCGCGGCCCCCCGTCTCGTACACCCCGCCGCGGTACCCGCCCACCTCGCGCCCGATGAGCGCGCCGACCAACCCCTGGACACCGTCCAGCCAGTTGGTTCGTGGTATGGTAGTATAACCATCAGTATCCTCACCTGCCTCCTGAACCCCTCGACGACCCCCCGCACCACGCTGTGCGCGGGCAGGTACCCCAGCGACTGGGGCTCCGCGCGGCCCCCCGTCTCGTACACCCCGCCGCGGTACCCGCCCACCTCGCGCCCGATGAGCGCGCCCACCAGCGTCCCCACACCGTCCAGCGCCAGCTGGTTCGTGTATTTGAACACCTCTGGCCAAATCTCGCCTGGGCAAAATCATATTTTTTTTAATGGATTTAGGCCTATTTTTTTAAATCTTTTATTTAACTTCACTCGTATGTATTTATTTATAGTGGAATCTTGCAATCAATATTTCACCTACTTCCACTGAAGCTATCGAGCTGAAATTTGGCACACATATTTGGTTCCGATGACAATGCACGAAAATAAAAAAAAGATTAACAGTATAATTTATCGCTGCGCCCCATAGACGTCCCACTGCTGGGCACGGGTCTCCCCCGCAGACAGCTGCGGGAGGTCTAGAGCATACTAGCCACTACGCTGCTCCAATGCGGATTGGTGGAGGGGTTAGTGGCCAACCCAGTGTCGAATGTCACCACCGAAGGTCTTCGACAAGGCTTAACGACTGTTTCCAGCATTGAAAACAACCGGGACCGACGGCTTAACGTGCCATAGAAGCGCGGTAGCGTCCATGAAGTATTGCCACTAGCGGTCAACCATCCACCAACCGATCGCGCCCGTCGTTGCTTAACCCTGTCGATCACATTTCTTTCATTTACTCACACGGTATATAGTCCAGCACATCTTCAGGCCTGCGCATGGCGTCGGCCGGCGTTTTGCAGAAACTCGCCGGAAGCTTTACAGTTTTTCTGTAAATCTGTAACAATACATCAAAGCCTTAAAACGCTGTTAAAGCTAAGGTAATAGAAACATTAAGACGCAATTTTTCATGGCATCATAATCACAACCCTTTCTTTGTCCCACTGTTGGGCCCGGGTCTACTCTTTTGTATACACTACTATTCGAGTAGGGAAGCATTATTAATCCGACATCGATAGGAATCGCTTAGGTTAATTATTAATTTTGAATTGTAATTTATTTTAATTAAATTATTTTTGAAGTAATTTTTTGTTTTCTTGGAACCTCCGGCCGCAGCAAACTTAATTGGCGAAACACGTGTTGGTGTGTGTGTTTGTGTACGTATTTATTTATCGCGTGTGCGTGTGTGGGAGGGAGGGAGGTGTTACGTGCATGAAGATATACACCACCATACATTTTTGTTCGCCAATTGTTGCAAAGTAGGATTAATCCTTGGTTTGTAATGATGTAGTTACGCAAAGTAACGCCTGATACAATTAAGATGCAGGTCTTCCTGTCTTACATCGGGGACATCCTTGAGCGTGTAGTCGGCGAGCTTGTACTGCGCGAGCGCGGCGCCCGCGGCCGCGACGACCGCCGGCGGCCCCTCGGCCAACATCCGCCACAGCCGCCGCGCCGCGTCCGCCAGCAGCCGGCCGTACTCCGGCGTGGCCGCGCGCAGCGCCGCCACCCCGCCCAGCAGCTTGCACAGCCTGACCAACATCTGCTAGGTCTTACATCGGGGACATCCTTGAGCGTGTAGTCGGTGAGCTGGTACTGCGCGAGCGCGGCGCCCGCGGCCGCGACGACCGCCGGCGGCCCCTCCGCCAACATCCGCCACAGCCGCCGCGCCGCGTCCGCCAGCAGCCCGCCGTACTCCGGCGTGGCCGCGCGCAGCGCCGCCACCCCGCCCAGCAGCTTGCACAGCCTGACCAACATCTGCTAGGTCTTACATCGGGGACATCCTTGAGCGTGTAGTCGGTGAGCTGGTACTGCGCGAGCGCGGCGCCCGCGGCCGCGACGACCGCCGGCGGACCTTCCGCCAGCATCCGCCACAGCCGCCGCGCCGCGTCCGCCAGCAGCCTGTCGTACTCCGGCGTGGCCGCGCGCAGCGCCGGCACCTCGCCCAGCAGCTTGCACAGCCTGACCAACAAATGTTTATTAACATTTTTTTAATTTATTTATTTAACAATTCGTGTACACAACAACAATTCAAAGTGATACATAATCTTAATATATAAAAGGAGTAGCTGACTGACTGACTGACTAACTGACTGACTGACTGACTGACATATCAACGCAGGGCCCAAGCGAAGCGAAAGCTGCGGGCGTCCACTAGATAGCCTATCCTTTGCCCTATATTGATACAGTATCATCGTACAGAATAGCATTATATCTTTTTTCATTAAGTAGTCTGTAGTTACCTAGACTTTCGTTAAGCGTGTCCAATCACCTCATAGCGAAATAAATTATTTGACTTTGACTTTGTACGGTAGTGTGGTGCAGTAACACGGCGGGACTCACGTGAGCTGCACGGGCGGGCGCGCGTCCCTGGCCAGGCGGGGCTCGAGCGCGCGCCACGTGCTCGGCGGGGCCACCACGCCGGCGCGCCACAGCGCCCCCAGCGCGGGTGCAGTAACACGGCGGGACTCACGTGAGCTGCACGGGCGGGCGCGCGTCCCTCGCCAGGCGGGGCTCGAGCGCGCGCCACGTGCTCGGCGGGGCCACCACGCCGGCGCGCCACAGCGCCCCCAGCGCGGGTGCAGTAACACGGCGGGACTCACGTGAGCTGCACGGGCGGGCGCGCGTCCCTCGCCAGGCGGGGCTCGAGCGCGCGCCACGTGCTCGGCGGGGCCACCACGCCGGCGCGCCACAGCGCCCCCAGCGCGGGTGCAGTAACACGGCGGGACTCACGTGAGCTGCACGGGCGGGCGCGCGTCCCTCGCCAGGCGGGGCTCGAGCGCGCGCCACGTGCTCGGCGGGGCCACCACGCCGGCGCGCCACAGCGCCCCCAGCGCGGGTGCAGTAACACGGCGGGACTCACGTGAGCTGCACGGGCGGGCGCGCGTCCCTCGCCAGGCGGGGCTCGAGCGCGCGCCACGTGCTCGGCGGGGCCACCACGCCGGCGCGCCACAGCGCCCCCAGCGCGGGTGCAGTAACACGGCGGGACTCACGTGAGCTGCACGGGCGGGCGCGCGTCCCTGGCCAGGCGGGGCTCGAGCGCGCGCCACGTGCCCGGCGGGGCCACCACGCCGGCGCGCCACAGCGCCCCCAGCGCGGGTGCAGTAACACGGCGGGACTCACGTGAGCTGCACGGGCGGGCGCGCGTCCCTGGCCAGGCGGGGCTCGAGCGCGCGCCACGTGCCCGGCGGGGCCACCACGCCGGCGCGCCACAGCGCCCCCAGCGCGGGTGCAGTAACACGGCGGGACTCACGTGAGCTGCACGGGCGGGCGCGCGTCCCTCGCCAGGCGGGGCTCGAGCGCGCGCCACGTGCTCGGCGGGGCCACCACGCCGGCGCGCCACAGCGCCCCCAGCGCGGGTGCAGTAACACGGCGGGACTCACGTGAGCTGCACGGGCGGGCGCGCGTCCCTGGCCAGGCGGGGCTCGAGCGCGCGCCACGTGCCCGGCGGGGCCACCACGCCGGCGCGCCACAGCGCCCCCAGCGCGGGTGCAGTAACACGGCGGGACTCACGTGAGCTGCACGGGCGGGCGCGCGTCCCTCGCCAGGCGGGGCTCGAGCGCGCGCCACGTGCTCGGCGGGGCCACCACGCCGGCGCGCCACAGCGCCCCCAGCGCGGGTGCAG
Organism: Carterocephalus palaemon; assembly: GCA_944567765.1. Classification (NCBI taxonomy): domain Eukaryota; kingdom Metazoa; phylum Arthropoda; class Insecta; order Lepidoptera; family Hesperiidae; genus Carterocephalus; species Carterocephalus palaemon. Next base: position 981,517 of record OX155655.1, on the reverse strand, counting down.
TAACACGGCGGGACTCACGTGAGCTGCACGGGCGGGCGCGCGTCCCTGGCCAGGCGGGGCTCGAGCGCGCGCCACGTGCCCGGCGGGGCCACCACGCCGGCGCGCCACAGCGCCCCCAGCGCGGGTGCAGTAACACGGCGGGACTCACGTGAGCTGCACGGGCGGGCGCGCGTCCCTGGCCAGGCGGGGCTCGAGCGCGCGCCACGTGCCCGGCGGGGCCACCACGCCGGCGCGCCACAGCGCCCCCAGCGCGGGTGCAGTAACACGGCGGGACTCACGTGAGCTGCACGGGCGGGCGCGCGTCCCTCGCCAGGCGGGGCTCGAGCGCGCGCCACGTGCTCGGCGGGGCCACCACGCCGGCGCGCCACAGCGCCCCCAGCGCGGGTGCAGTAACACGGCGGGACTCACGTGAGCTGCACGGGCGGGCGCGCGTCCCTCGCCAGGCGGGGCTCGAGCGCGCGCCACGTGCTCGGCGGGGCCACCACGCCGGCGCGCCACAGCGCCCCCAGCGCGCGCAGCGCCAGGCTGGCGGCCGCCGCGCCGCCGCGGTCCGTGCACTGGTTCAGGATGGACGATATCACCGGCACCAGCTCCGAGCCGTGGGTGGATGCCCTGCGAAGGTCCAGGGTATAGAGACTGATGCGTACATAGATATTTTTAAATACATCGCTGCGACCCATAGACGTCCCACTGCTGGGCACGGGTCTCCCCCACAGACACCGCTGCGGGAGGTCTAGAGCATACTCCACCACGCTGCTCCAATGTGGATTAGTGGAGGGTGTTAGTGGCCAACCCAGTGTCGAATGTTCTCAAGCCACCCGAAGGTCTTCGACAAGGCTTAACGACTGTTTCTAGCATTGAAAACAACCAGGACCGACGGCTTTACGTGCCCTCCGAAGCACGGTAGCGTCCATGAAATTTTTGCCACTAGAGGTCACCCACCCACAAACCGACCGCGCCCGTCGTTGCTTAACTCTTTCGATCACATTGAATCTACGCGAGCCACTGGGCTTTGGACGCTACTTTAAATACATAATTATATAGATTATTAGCGGTGACAGCCCAGTGGCTATCGAACTCGCCTGTCACACGAGCGGTCCGGGTTCGACTCCCGGCGGCCTCACCTCAGCTCGCAGATCCTGTTGACGGCGACCGCCCGCGCCACGTCCGCCTCCCAGCGCAGGTCGTCCTCGCGGCCCGTCGCCACGCTCGCCAGCAGCTCTTGCAGGTAGGGGAAACAACGCACCTGTAATTCAGTTGTACACCTATCATAAGTTAATAAATTATACTGTTAAATTTTTTTTTTTAAATCCCTTTAAAACTTTTATTTTTATTTTTATGCATTGTCATCGGAACCAAATATGTGTGCCAAATTTCAGCTCGATAGCTTCAGTGGAAGTGGGTGAAATATTGATTGCAAGATTCCAGGACATACTTACATACGAGTGAAGTTAAATAAAAGCTTTTAATTACTTTGTAACAATAGGCATGATGACAGATTTTGAAATTGCCATCCGATATTTAAAAAAAAAACATTATTTCAGCAGTAAATTGAGTTTTAACGCTAATTATTGCAGTTTTTCCTATCTACTTTAAATTTAGCGCGAAAACGCTCGTAGGTGTCATGGCGTCCGCATCGACGTCACGCCTAGATATTATAATAGTAGGGGAGCCCAAGAGGGGATTTTGCGGGATACTCAAGCGCGTCAGTTTAATATACAGTGGGATACCTTGTACCCGGTTAAGTACCTCCACCAAATATGAGCCCCATATATAAATGGGGCCGTCAAGGATAAAGGATCAGAATAAGAAAAAAATAAAATTTGTCATCAGAAATTGAGCGCGTTAGATTAAGGTAGGGTGAGTTAATTACATGCTAAAAAGTGTATATTCCACTAATCTTACAATTTGAGAGTAACGTAAAGAAAGGGGAGGGCTACAACTTTGTAGCAACTTTGTAGCCCAAGCGGCAGGTGAATTTTTACTTAACCATGACGTCATCCGCTCTGATTGGCGTTTCAGTCAACATGGCCGATTGCTGTATTTTAAACTTTTATTTTAATGAAAATCTTAATAATCTGAATGTTTTTATTGAAACTTGACCGTTTTTTAGGAATCATTCAACATACTTGTTCCGCTAAAATCATTTATTCTTTATTTTTTTAATACTGTCATCATGCCTATTGTAGGGTAAAACCTAAATTGTTATAAAGAAATAGATGCCCCACTTTTTGAAAGGTCCTCCTAAAAGAACTATTAAGTAACCATGAATCGCTGCGACCCATAGACGTCCCACTGCTGGGCACGGGTCTCCCCCACAGACACAGCCGCGAGAGGTCTAGAGCATACTCCACCACGCAGCTCCAATGCGGATTGATGGAGGGGTTAGTGGCCAACCCAGTGGCGAATGTTCTCAACGAATAGCTTGAAAGGATTCTTACCTGCGTCTCCACCAGGCTAGTATACAGCATGATCAGAAGGGAAGTCGGGACACCCTTGCCGGCCTTCAGCTTGTTCAGCACTGATACTATGGAGGGCACATTTTCCTGAAAGCATTTGAATACTTTTTTTTTAGAAAAATATTCGTTGTATAATTTTAAAGGCAAACATAATAAAAATTTTCTTACTCTATACAAACTTTGAATTAATTAATTGAATTTATAAATTAACTGAATTGAAAAATTAATTGAATTTATTAATTAATTGATTTACGATAAAAAATTACCTAAAACTAAACAACCAAAAATTTAAAAAGAAGTATGTAATCACAAAATAAACATTAATTTTTTTTATAAAAATTACTCTAATTCAACGATTAGCTAAAAATTATAAATAGACAGATTTAAATAGATGCTTTCGAGAATATTAAGAGGAATGTTCCAATATTATTAATATCCCAAGAATATTATGATACTTCGACTTAGAAATACGGTCAAGAAAATGTACAAAAACATTAGCTCAGTATCAATTTTAAAAAATGTTGTTAGGTTGGAGGGGCCGAAAAAAGAAAACGAATTATTTTAGGATTTAAAATATTAAGACGATTCATAAATTTATTTTGTAAATTAACTGGGACGTGAACTCAAGAAAAGAAAAGATAATAATCAAAGAGAGAATAAGCTCGTTACTAAGCGAATAATCTATTTTACTAACCTGAATGAGAAAGTCAAGAGCAAGAGCTAACAAGTAACATAGATTACTACTGTCGATTTTTTTTATAATAAAAAACAAATTATCTAAAAATCTATACCTTAGTGGTTGCCATGATCGGCAACCCCCTCAAACACTCCAGCTTCACCAACGGCCGCTTGTCATTAGCTATTTTGTACACTAACATTGGCAGAACAACCACAGACACTTCCTTCTTCACCGCCACCAATCCGATAATCGTCTTTATCGCCTTACACACAAGGCCCTCATTCCCTTGCCGCGCCATCGCTAACCCGGCGAAAAACGGTAGCAACTGCAACTTCAAGTCATCGGTACTATTGATTAAACCGTCGAACCACCCTTCCAATTTAGCAGGGTTATCTCTCACCCTCTCATAAGTTTCTAGAACTTTCGACACCGTGAATAGATGCGTGTCCGTATATACTAAAGTCTGGTAGATCGGATTGGATCTCAAGTTGACCATGTACAAGCCAAAATCTTCTTTATACTGTTGCTCGTAGATGTCAAGTATCTTTGAGGTGACAGTCAGGGCGGTGGCAGTGAGACAGGACGGCAGATGGAGCCACTGCAGCGAGAGAGCTACGAATGCGTTGAGACATACATCCGTGTGTTGGTACTTGCTCACGATGTTTAGACCTGGAGAAGATGTTATATCTATATATATAAAAGGAGAAGGTGACTGACTGACTAACTGACTGACTGACTGACTGACTGACTGACATATCAACGCAGGGCCTAAACTATAAGGGCTAGAAACTTGAAATTTTGCACAGGGGTTCCTTTTATAACGTAGGGGAGCACTAAGAAAGGATTTTTGAAAATTCACCCCCTAAGGGGGTAAAACGGGGGTGCAAAGTTAGTATGAAACTTTGCCGTTTTTGAAGTCCTTAGACGGGTAGATGTCGTTAATGGGTCTAATTCTACGCGAGCGAAGCTGCGGGCGTCCACTAGTTCATTATGAATCTCACTCGAAAGACTCAAGAGTAACATTCTTACAACTGTCAGTAAATCTGACATCTTGCGTGTTTTTGGTGTGACCCTAGTGTTAGGGCTGTAACAATGAGTCACCCCTGGTACGCGCACTGACATTGCTCAGTGTCCTGGCTTGGGATCAGAACCTGGACAAATTTTTTTCTTCACCCCACTTGGTTGCCCGCTTGACTTCGAAAACGGCAAAGTTTCATACTAACTTTGCACCCCCGTTTTATCTCAGGGGATGAATTTAAAAAAAATCCTTTCTTAGTGCTGCCCTACGTTATAAAAGGAACCTCTGTGCAAAATTTCAAGTTTCTAACCCTTATAGTTTAGGCCCTGCGTTGATATGTCAGTCAGTCAGTCAGTCAGTCAGTCAGTCACCTTTTCCTTTTATATATATAGATATAGACTAGTGGACGCTCGCAGCTTCGCTCGCGTAGAATTAGACCCATTAACGACGTGTACCCGTCTAACGACTTCAAAAACGGCAAAGTTTCATACTAACTTTGCACCCCCGTTTTACCCCCTTAGGGGGTGAATTTTAAAAAATCCTTTCTTAGTGCTCCCCTACGTTATAAAAGGAACCCCTGTGCAAAATTTCAAGTTTCTAGCCCTTATAGTTTAGGCCCTGCGTTGATATGTCAGTCAGTCAGTCAGTCAGTTTCTCCTTTTATATATATAGATTTGTAATGTTTACTGTATTTTAAGCCAATAAATAAATGTATAATGCTCACAGAGATTGCAGAGATGGTGCAGGTGCAGCGCGGAGGCGTGCAGCAGGTTCTGGGAGAGCAGCAGCAGCACCGCGCCGGCCGCGTGGCGCAGCGCGGGCGCGTCCAGGGCGAAGCACCGGCCCACCAGGTCGTAGCAGCGGCGGGGGTCGCGGCTGCACACGACGACGTACGACGTAAGTTAGAATAGAATAGAATAGAAAGAATAGAAAATTCTTTATTTTTCGCCTACGAATACAAAACAATTACAAAACATTTAAAAAAAAAAACTTATAAATAGGTAAAAATGATTAGGCGAAAAATGCGGAATGCACTCAGCATTTGCTGCAACAAGAATGCTACAGCGCTGATTTTCTGTGCATCCGTTTCTGTCGCGTACTACGGGCAATGGCGACTTTGGGTGCAATTAACAATTAAAACTTACAAACTAATGAAACAGTAGGAAAAAAAAAAAAACTAATCTACTTATTTAGTTTTCATCATTATGGACAGAATTTGAAATAAACAAAATAAAAAGAATAAAAAAATAAAAATAAAAAACAAATTAGATTAAAAAAACAAAAACAAAAAATTACTAACTAAATATAAGTAAACAGCACAGCACATAATTAGACATAATCAGCTCAGCAGAAAATTAAGTTTAATATTTAGAGTACTACGTACTAGTCACCTAAGCCCCTGCACCTTTCATCAGCCCTCACAATTTTTCTATAGCAAGAGTCAGGCGAAGCCTGGTGTGTAGCGTCCATAGCCCAATGGCTTGAGTCGATTCAATGTGATCGAAAGAGTTAAGCAACGACGGGCACGGTCGGTTTGTGGATGGGTGACCGCTAGTGGCAAAATTTCATGGACGCTACCGTGCTTCGCAGGGCACGTAAAGCCGTCGGTCCCGGTTGTTTTCAATGGTGGAAACAGTCGTTAAGCCTTGTCGAAGACCTTCGGGTGGCTTGAGAACATTCGACACTGGGTTGGCCACTAACCCCTCCACCAATCCGCATTGGAGCAGCGTGGTGGAATATGCTCTAGACCTCCCGCAGCAGTGTCTGTGGGGGAGACCCGTGCCCAGCAGTGGGACGTATATGGGTCGCAGCGAAGAGTCAGGCACAGGCTTGTTATTTATTATTTCTGGTATTTAACGGTGGTCTGGGAACTGTATAGAAATCGTTCAGACTTCAAAAAGGTTTTTTCCAAACTACAGAAGGACTACTCACCCATGTTTGATGAGCTCGTTGGATACCCTCGCCAAGACGGGCAGGTAGGCCATGACCTGGTCCGCGTCCCGGCGGTACACGGCCGCTTCCACCACCGCCGATAGGGCCAAGAACGCACTGTCCACCAGCTTAGGATTGCAGATCTGGAATATTCAAGAAAACATATCTAAATCATGATGCATAGAATTAATAAATTTATGACTCTAAGAAGATAGCCTTTAAGGTGTCACCTTAATTTAAAATTAAATAAATAAATATGGAGGGCGTACATTGCTGTAGCGTAAATCAGTGTTCGAGAACATTCTGGAGCAAACAGTACCTGTTGATAGATGGCGCAGTCCAGGAGCAGGGCAGACTACAAAAGGCTCTGGCACACTGGCTGGAGTAGATCCTGTTGTTCGAGAACATTCTGGAGCGAGCAGTACCTGTTGACAGACAACGCAGTCGAGGAGCAGGGCAGGCTACAAAAGGCTCTGGCACACTGGCTGGAGTAGATCCTGTTGTTCGAGAACATTCTGGAGCGAGCAGTAAAGCGTTGACAAATGGCGCAGTCCAGGAGCAGGGCAGACTACAAAAGGCTCTGACACACTGGCTGGAGTAGATCCTGTTGTTCGAGAACATTCTGGAACGAGCAGTACCTGTTGACAAATGGCGCAGTCCAGGAGCAGGGCAGACTACAAAAGGCTCTGGCACACTGGCTGGAGTAGATCCTGTTGTTCGAGAACATTCTGGAGCGAGCAGTACCTGTTGACAGACGACGCAGTCGAGGAGCAGCGCAGACTACAAAAGGCTTTGGCACACTGGCTGGAGTAGATCCTGTTGTTCGAGAACATTCTGGAGCGAGCAGTACCTGTTGACAGACGGCGCAGTCCAGGAGCAGGGCAGACTACAAAAGGCTCTGGCACACTGGCTGGAGTAGATCCTGTTGTTCGAGAACATTCTGGAGCGAGCAGTACCTGTTGACAGACGGCGCAGTCCAGGAGCAGGGCAGACTACAAAAGGCTCTGGCACACTGGCTGGAGTAGATCCTGTTGTTCGAGAACATTCTGGAGCGAGCAGTACCTGTTGACAGACAACGCAGTCGAGGAGCAGGGCAGGCTACAAAAGGCTCTGGCACACTGGCTGGAGTAGATCCTGTTGTTCGAGAACATTCTGGAGCGAGCAGTACCTGTTGACAGACGGCGCAGTCCAGGAGCAGGGCAGACTACAAAAGGCTCTGGCACACTGGCTGGAGTAGATCCTGTTGTTCGAGAACATTCTGGAGCGAGCAGTACCTGTTGACAGACAACGCAGTCGAGGAGCAGGGCAGGCTACAAAAGGCTCTGGCACACTGGCTGGAGTAGATCCTGTTGTTCGAGAACATTCTGGAGCGAGCAGTACCTGTTGACAGACAACGCAGTCGAGGAGCAGGGCAGGCTACAAAAGGCTCTGGCACACTGGCTGGAGTAGATCCTGTTGTTCGAGAACATTCTGGAGCGAGCAGTACCTGTTGACAGACGACGCAGTCGAGGAGCAGGGCGCGCTGCGCGGGGCTCTCCGGCAGGCCGAGCAGCAGCTGCCAGAGGCGCGCGCCGGCGGCACGCTGCGGGTTGTACGCCAGCCATTGGAACACTGGCTTGAGAAGCTCCAAGCTGTTTGAGGATATCCTGGATGGGCATGTTATTGGTTGATTTTAGTCTTATTTCAATCCACCTCATTAAAGTATAAGGCTGTTTCCATTGAGGAGAAGATGGACAAACCAACAAATAAACTTTTCCATTTATGTACAGGATAATATCAACAAACCCCTTTACCGATCAGCATTGGAGTATGTAGCGTGAGGGAGTGTGCTCTAGACCTCAGTTCTGGCTGTGAGAGACCAGTGCCCAACAGTGGGACATGGGCTGTAGCAAAGGATATTCTATTCAATCAATAGATTATTCTTACGTATAATCTGGATGAGTACAAAGAGCGTGCATTTGAGCCAGCACATCTTCCTCCATTTCTTTATTCTTCTCCAGCACGCGGACGAATGGGTGCTGCGGGGAACGCAGGGAGAACTGGCACTTGTACACCTCTCCAGGGAACAGGCGGGACTTCAAGTCCAGGACTAGCAGCCCGGCCATGGTTGAGATTATAGCCGAGTAGTTGCTGAAGGTGAAATTGAACTGATATTAGTAGAAAAATTAGTAAAAAAAACTAATGTTTATACGAAGTACCAAAAATTCCATGATTATGATTAGGTACATCTTATACAGTATGAGTAGGCACAAAAGCTGGCTCAGCTTTAGAATATGCATGTTTGTTTACGAATTTGTATGGAAACTTTAATAATTTTTTTCTCATGAACCGCGCGTCTCCGCGCTGCGAAATTTTGTGAGTGGACGTCTTTTAACGAGTTCTAGCTGTGAAAGAAGTACATAGCCGATCTGTGGTGTTGCATATTTTAAAGTGCTTCCCAAAAGCTATTTACCTAATTGTTAAACAAAGATAACTGGACTTACTGAGCAGTAGGGAGCAGTGTTACCACGGTGGACATAGTGTGCGCAATTTCCAATACCCCAAGCTCCACAAGGGCCAACAGGCCCTGGCAAGCCGTCATGCTCACCAGAGCGTTCGACGACGAGCATTTCTCACGTAATATCTTCAATTCTTCATTCTCTAACACGAACCGTGGTCGTTCACCCGGCTTATATTTCGATTTAATTATATTTATCAACTTATCGATAGCATTGATCACTAAGACATTGTTGTTTGTCTTTAATTTGTACTCTATTTCATCCATTACTTAAAAAAGTGTATAAATTTAATAGAATAGGCCTAAAAATCCTCCATCAGCTGTTTCACCTAACCTCAAACCAGAAAAAATGTACTCTGTGCCTCAAACTCAAATCCAAAACTCCGCTGACGACGGAACTGAAACGTTCAGAATTTATTATTATTACATACGGCTTTTATCACAGCACCACAATTCACAGCACATAATATACTCTCTTACGACCCATTATCATTGCAATTTTCCAAGTATAAAATTAAGATTGATAAAGCGATTTTTATACCCGATTATAATATAATGGAATATTATTTCAAAAAATTTTAGTTAAATGTCTATAGTGTGAAAAATAGTTTCACTTTTACGGTGGTTTCATGAAACCACACAATTTAATTTTTTTTAAAACGTTGGCACCTACGATGTGTCTGTTCCCGCCCTAAAACTGCTTAGATACATCTAATGGGATAGAAAACTTCTTTAATTTTTGTCTAATAAAGTGTCTTAATATAGCTTAATGTCGTTTTCCTCATAAGGAAATGTTACTTTTCTCGTGAAAATGTTACTTTTTGAACTGTCTCATGTTACATTTGACTATCTGCCATTGGCAACACTGAATCATTGTCTGTCAGTGATTGTCATTGTTGATTGTGTTGATGATTGTTGTGATTGTGAAATCAGGAATCAATTTTACTGATTTAATAACATCGGAAAATTTGTGATTATATGCGTGGTTATTCATATTTTATAAAAACACCATTTGAAAATGTCGACCCCACCCCGAGAAACAATCCAGAAGCAGATTCAGCAAGACTGGGCTAACCGAGAATACATCGAGGTCATAACCGGGAGTATTAAGAAAATCACCGATTTCCTCAACTCTTTCGGTGAGTAATTTTGGATGTGAAAGTATGTGATTTCTTTATATAATTAGCGTGTAAGTGAGAAACCAGCTAGCGCTCCTCAATTCTGATTATGTTAGCAGTAATTTATGATTGCACACAGGTTCACTACACAGTAACAGCAGTAGATATTTTGGACATTACATCTTAGTGTGGGGTTTCAGGGGGTTCACACCTCAGGCATGCAACTTGTAAGCGCGCTTTAGTAAAGAGTTTCCTCACAAGCCTAACTGTTGTTTTTAAGTAAGACTGCATTTCTGCATGACAACTCCTTGGTGCGGTAGTAAGTGACCAAACATGAATATAGTACAAATACAAAGTTATTTTAGTAAAACTGCATCTCAATCCAACTTTACGATCTAATTTCAGACATGTCCTGCCGCTCCCGACTGGCTACACTTAATGAAAAGCTGACTTCACTCGAAAGGAAAATTGATTACTTAGAGGCTTGTGTAAGTATCATCTAACAAATTCAATAACTACAATTGCTAGTTGACTTTACAACTTTTGAATATAAGTTTTAATTTCTAAATGACTCATTTAAAATCACAATTATTTTGTTGCAATATTTTTGGGTTAAATGTATGCTTCTGGTGATGTTTATGGTTTATTGTAGCGGTAACCAGCTTGCTCACGAAAAAAGGCTAACTAGTTTTAGTCAATTATGATGACCATCTTCAGGAGTGACACTCTTGTGGCTGTGTACGCAGTATCAGCAATGTTGAGGGTTCCCTTACAAGACCAATGTTTTAAATAGTTTTCTCACCAACTCAATAGGCCATATCAAAGCAAACATTATTTTATTGCTATTAATATTTCATTCATATGAAAACATAATTTTAATATTTAATATGCTAAGAAAAAGTATAGTTGGTAAAAGGAACCTACTGCCCTGTCCCCTGTTCCCCTATATAATCTTACACATTGTACAATTTTATAACCCATAAAGCAAGGTTTTCCTTTCATAGTCCTTAAGTTAGTCATATGTGATGACCCTAATGTAATACGATAAAAAAAATCACTTTGTTTCAGGTGACAAAGGGTGAAACATTGACATAATATATGGTGTAACTGAACTGAGTCTGGTTCAGTTAAAAGGACAAGTAAAGTGATAGGCAGTGGTAGTTGGTGTAATATGAGTAATATTATTTTTAGCTTTAGTGTAAGTATGTATGCTAAAAAGGTTATCATTGAATTATTGTAGAATAAATCTGCCTTGAAATGTAAAATCAAATTGAAACTGCCATCAGAACGTCCTGTTTGCAGGCAAAGAGCAGTTTATTGTTATGCAGTTGTAATCTGATGGCAGATGCAGTACTATTTCAGCTGGTCTGTGTAAAAAACCTATTACCTGCAGATCAGCTAATCCGGAATTTAGTTTGTTCAAATATGACTGAATGTTTGATCACTTCTTTTGTAGTTTTGTATTTGTCCATTGTTGTCATATGACCAAATTGTTTTGTAAAATGGCCTAACTTAAGGATTTCTCTTAGTTATTTTCAATGCTATTTGAACAATAGCATTGAAAATAACTAAGATCAACTGTTTTGATCTGGAAAATATGTTTAAAAACATAGTAATATAAAACTGCCAGAGAAATATAGATTTGACAGATTCTTCTGATTGTTACCAGATTTCAGCTGTTGGGTTGTTTGGCTGAGGTTCAATACATGCATTTTAATTACCTGCCACATTCCAGGTTATTTGAGGATTGGTTATTAAATGGTAGCAACCTTAATCCACAGTATTTTAGAATAGAATATTGACTATGTATTTATTTGAAATTGAATTCATATGTATAGATGTTATGTACCTATCTCATAGCTATTCCATATAATAATAAGTCATTGATTATGTCTGCAGTTAATAATCATTGAGTAAATTTGTATTGTAGCCGATACAATTATGATTATGATTTTTTATATTTTAGAAACAAAACAATATCTCTTTAAAATATTAAAATATACTAATAATAAAATATATTCTTCTTTTTACACGTTCTCAAATAAGATGGCTATTCCTTGGCCCCCTCCACAGCTCGAAGCTGCGATGCCCCATTTTAGATTCTGCTGCCTGAAACAAATTTTTTTATTTGAATAGTTGTATAAGCTGTATAGAATATATTCATAGTTGAAATTACCGGCTTACTCACTTGTGATTTATGTCGGTAATTTCAACTAAGAAATAGCAATAGTTCGTAAAGTAGACAATTTTTCGAAGTAAACATATAAGCACAGAAGATTTGGACCTCAATAATCTAGGTCAGGATCAAAGTCAATACAGGAAGGGAACAGAAAAAATACTTAAAGTAGTTGGTCCGGAAGGACATCAAGATGGATAGATAGGAAGCGAACCGCAAGGTATCCTTGGCAGAGCACAAGACAATGTCTCTGAACCACAAAAGCGATCTGTTCTTCAGCGACTACAGTTACTTACTACGGTAAATTTTTCAAAATCTAAAAACATCTGAGGATATTGTATTGATGATACTAGTATGAATCAATATATAGTGGAATAAAGTAATAGAAGGGAAGACACACTTGAGCTGATGAACGAGGTGGGCAGCCATCCGCGCGCCGGTTGCCGAGACAGGGTTGCCAGCCGCGAGCGCGCCCCCGCTAACATTCACTCGTGCGGGGTCCAAGGCGAGCTCCTTTATAGTGACGAGGACTTCGGGTGCGAATGTCTCATTGATCTGTACGTGAATTAACACATAAAAAATCTTAAAATTTTTTTTTTTCATTTAAATCAAAATAAAAATCATTTAAATTAAAAATACAATCTAATTAATAATCTTGACACCTAATCTTATAAGTTCCCGGCCAGTGCAGTAGGCACTCTTAATCTATATTTTTTTATGGATATAAAATAGCAAACTTCCATGCAGCACCACTTACCGCTGTACTGCTGCCCACATCTGAGGCAGACTCTAAACAAGACTCAAATAGGGTTGCGATGGTTAGTTAATTCTGATAAACCATCATCATCAAGACATGAGTGATGATGTGATGATGATGGTTTATCAAATCTTTGCGCGCTTTGCGCTGGCTATTCTAATAAAATAACGAATCTCACAATAACAAAGCGTGGCGATATGTCGGAAAATTCCGATCGACACTGATGGGCGTTCAGAATTTAAGAGATAAACCTAATGGATAATATTTTCTGTGTGTGTCCACCAACACAGGCCTAGGCCTACCGCGGGGGTGTGTGTGTAGCGTTCATATTATATTCAAAAGATAAGATATAAAATCAACGAAAGTCACCTCGTAAAGATCAACATCATCTACTGTCATCTTCAGATCTCGCAGCAGCTTATTCACAGCTCGAGCGGCTCCGAGCCCCGTGTCTGCGGGTGGCACCCCTATGGTGGCCCAGCCCGCTACCCGCGCCATTGGTTGATATCCCATGTCATGGGCAGTGGCTTCGTTGGACAGTATAAGAGCTGATGCGCCGTCTGCCGGTGACTGAGATTCGATCGAATATAAAGGTTAAGGTATTAGTACTACAGGGAGCATCTGGTTGTGAAGGTATAGTATGCACCAAAATTTATGACCGCTCAAATCTCGGGCGCTGCGCCCGCCAGCTAACTTCACCTTTCTATACTATATCGCATGATAAACTATGTTCATAGCGGTCATAAACCCTATACAGCCTAAGATAGGGTTTAGATATAGGTATGTGTTGGTAAATCTACTGACTGTCGTTTAGGAATTGTCTTTCACTTGTTGTAAACACCAAAGGAAGATGTGGCAAGGATTTTATAGTGCTGCAGTTGAACTAATGGTTCGAACTTTCACTAATGCATTCTACCTTTGAACTTACAGCAGAATTTGCAGCAGTAACTACGTTCCCACTTTCAACCAGAGGCGATGCGTCAGACATCTTTTCAGCACTGATGTTGGGCTCAGAAACTTCGTCGTTCTCAACTGTCACCTCCATCTTCTTCAAGGAGACCGTCACTTTGGTCAGTTCGTTTTCGAAAACATTTGATGCGATGGCTGAAATAAGTAATTAGCTCTTAGGTGTTAAGCTTGTATGCCCGTATGTCTGTTTGTCTGTCTGTGTTAAATAAAATCTGTGAAAGTAGAAATATTAGATAATGTTCACCTTTCATCCATTTTGAATAGCTATCTTGAGCAATCTGGTCGGCTGCCTCTCTGCTGATTTTGTACTTTGTAGACAAACTTTCAGCCATCCCAGGTCGAGTCATTCCGCAGTAAGTGTCAGGGTGCACTGTCTTTATGTGATCTTCGAGTTGGTACACGCTTCCCAGGTTTGTGCCAAAGCGGACGTTCCGAACCAATAGTGGTAAGGTCGACATGACTTCTGTACCTCCGGTGAGACATACTTTGGATGTTCCGAATTTTAGGTCCTGATGTATTAAGTGTGAAACGTAAAAAATGTGTAAAAATGTTGGTAATACTACTAGCTACAAGATATCAATACATAAGTTAGTAGGTGTACTTAGATTGACCAGAAATATAAAAAATATATATGAAATAACTTTTAAAAAATTGTAAAATTACCACAACACTATTGATGATTGCCTGTAGCCCAGTACCACAAGCCTTGTTTACTCCCAAAGCTGGTCTTTCTATCGGTACACCTGAGTATATCCCACAATATCGAGGGGTTTTACCACCATCACATTGACTTAACTGTAAAAAAAATGTATTCTTATGTCAACTTTTCATACATTATTTATTTATTCAGGTCAAACTAGTTCCAAGCTGTATTCTATACATACAAAATTAATATTCCCAATTATTGTGCAGTCTATATCGTGCGGATCAACATTGGCAGAACGTAAAGCATCCTTTGCGGCTGCAGCGAAAGCGTACGAAGCTGGCAACTCTCGAAGTGAACCGCCATATTTACAAAATGGTGTCCTTTTCGCGCCAATTACGAACACTCCTGGAATGTTTGGGTATAATATCATAAAATAACACCTTTTATTAATTTTATGTCAAAGATACGATGTATCAAAAGGTAGATAACGTAGGAAATAAGTATTTATCGATTCAATAACAAACCTTTTGAAGTAAACGCCATCACAATCCACAACAGAGTACCTAACAGCTGATAACGATAAAAACCTAAAACCCACCTAGTGGGTATCACACCCGCTACTAAAATGAGATAACTGTTATACTTAGGTATGTTTGCTTATCACGAAAGAAATTATTTATATAGGTACGGATTCCGTTCTTTGTTTGTACATATTAATGTGAGTTGAAATTTTTCAATTTGGCTTTGAAAGAATCTTCTTTCTCTTTCTTCTTCTGTTTTATGTTATATTTCTCATAGACTAACAAAACTAACCTGTGGTTCGTTGCTACATGAACAAAAATTATTTCATATTCGTGCCTTTTTTAACCGACCTTTTAAGCCGCGAAATCAGAACTATACGAACACAGGGTCGCCATGAAAACCAGCGGTTTGCGGACGCGGACTGCACTTCCTATCAATTTTTAGTGTAAGGAAATCTATTTTATATCTATGCCATGCAGATTCTAACGAAAGAAACATTATTTCTTTCTTCTTTATATATTTCATTCTTGCAAATTAAGATTGGGTGCCTAGACCATATTTACCTGCTCCAGGGTTAGGTAAATAAAACACACAAAAACAACAAAACATTGTATTGTATTGTAATATTATGTACCTAATGTAATATAATAAATTTGTACAAAAATAGGCTTTCATGAAATATCAGTCCGGAACAAATGTTAGGTAATTATTTACATTCATCATTATCTATACTAATATTATAAAGAGGAAACATTTGTTTCTAATGTTTTCACACAAAACTTACTGGACAAGTTCAAAAATTATTTCAACATTAGAAAGCTGCATCTTCACGTTATGACAGGCTATATAATATTACTAGGTGTAAACGAAACTATTGTTATGTCAAATTCCACGCGAGCGAAGCTGCGGGCGTCCACTAGTTTTGCTAATAAGTCTAGACAGTTTCCAAGAGCAGTGCGATGCCCTGCCCGCCTCCTATACACGCCGAACCAATACCTCTCTTCAAGCCACGGCGTCTGAAAAGAATAATGGGCCGTTTATTAGTATAAGAAAAAGCATTATAATACTTATACACAATCAGAATAATGGGCCGTTTATTAATGAAAAAAGCATTATAATACACAGAATAATGGGCCGTTTATTAGTGAAAAAAGCATTATAATACACAGAATAATGGGCCGTTTATTAGTGTAAGAAAAAGCATTATAGTACTTATACACAATCAGAATAATGGGCCGTTTATTAGTGAAAAAAGCATTATAATACTTACAGAATAATGGGCCGTTTATTAGTGTAAGAAAAAAGCGTTTTAATACACACAGTCTGTAGATGAACAGCGAATGGTGAGTTTCAGAAGGAGACCGTCCCTGTTTAGCGAGATCACAGACGAGAAACGATAGGATTGTTAAATACATTGAAGGATGACTCTGGGTCGCGGTGGAGTATTTTCCAGTTGTGTCTGTGTGTGGTATTTTCCAGTTTCTTTTTTTTAAAACTGTGTACTGCTGATCATTGTATCAAGTCTTGTAAACATCGTGTCTACTTTAGTGTCTACTTCGCAGTTTCAAATGCCAGACACACTTCTCTATGAAGATCTATCCTCTCTCTCTCTCTCTATCTCTATCCCTCTCTCTCTCTCTCATGTCTTATAGTGTATTTCTGATGGGTAATACATATATTGTGACTATGTATTGTGTATGTAATGACGATATATCGCGGTGGAGTATTTTCCAGTTGTGCCTGTGTGTGGTATTATCCAGTTATTTCTGTTTGAAAACTGTGTACTGCTGATCATGGTATCAAGTCTTGTAAACATCGTGTCTACTTTAAAGTGATTTTCAAATGCCAGACACACTTCTCTATGAAGATCTATCTCCTCTCTCTCTCTCTCTCTGCCTCTCCCTCCCTCTATCTCTCCCTGTATATCTCTCTCTCTCTCATGTATTGTAGTGTAAGGCAAGGTAGAAGGTGTACGACCTCGCGGGCGGTCACCCATGCGCTGGACTGACCAAATAAAATCTGCGGTGGGTGGTCCTGTACATGAGTGTACCAGACTACCAGCCAATAGGGAAAGATGGCGAGACATCGTGAGGCGAGTTACATCAGCCCCAAAAAGACTGACATGATGACCATGACCGTTCTGTCAAGAACGCATCGACTAAGAAGAATAAGTGTTTTATTACTGAACGATTCGTGAGTGTCTATATTCATAGTTGAAGTTACCGGCTTACTCACGTGTGATTTAAGTCGGAAATAGGCCGACTAGTTTCGATCTATTACGATGATCATCTTCAGGAGTGAACGCGCTCGCGGCGGGCACGGCGTACACTCACAGAGTACACGTAATAGACCGAAACTAGTCGGCCTATTTCCGACTTAAATCACACGTGAGTAAGCCGGTAACTTCAACTATGAAGAAGAAGTGTGTTTCTGATGGCTGATAGTGTTCAATGAGGATAACCCAGCGGCTACCTGAGCTCGTGCGCCAGGTGCGCGGTGATCCTGGCCCCGGAGGCGCCGACCGGGTGGCCCAGGGCCACGGCGCCGCCGTTCACGTTCAGCCTGCCCTGGTCCAGGCCCAGCTCGCGCACGCACGCCAGGGTCTGCGCCGCGAATGCTTCGTTGATCTGGTGAAGATAGATTGACGGTCAATTTGTAATCCATACTAATATTATAAATGTGAAAGTGTGTTTGTTTGTTTATTTGTTTGTTTGTCCGGCTTTCACGTCGCACGAAGCTATTAAATGGTATAGTTTTTGTGTGTGGTGATAGTGAGGAGGGTGGAGAGTGACGTAGGCTACTTTTTACCTCGGTAAAACATCCCCATTTGAAGATATCGATGTTTTTTTATTTGCTCCAGTAAGTCAGTTTACGTACACTTTATTTGCGGTCAATTTTTATTGTGGAACTGTAACTATTCATCCACCACAAATGTGTCATGTACGATAAACAACTCATTGTTAATTCCCTTTAACCACGCGGGCGGAGCCGCGGGTAAAAGCTAGTGTTGTTCATATTTTAGATATTCTACTTGATGACGGAATCTCCGGAAGAACCTGAGCCTGGACGTAAGATATAGGAAGAAACCGAAGTAGTACCAGCCACCGCTACATCACACTCTTTTGTGTTTCTTGATAAGTTCACACAGTATAGGATTCAGGTAGCCTTCAATTAATAATGATGATAATATCAATATAAGATCAGCATATGATAAATTGCCAAAATATTTTAAGCTAGAAGCCTTGCAAGTGCAGGTCGCGTGAGGTTTTCTATAAATGATAAGTTAAACAAGCTTATCATCAGCAGTTAGATTATCACGATCTGTCCACAAATACAAATACACTTTATTGTAGGTACACCACAAGAAAAGAATGAAAAAATAAATCATTAATACTAAAACAATGGTAAGAAAGGTACGTGGTACATACAGGTAACAATGATTACATATTATAAAAGTGGTGGATAAAAGGCGGTCTTATTACTCGCGCGATTTTTTCCAGACAACCTTTCACGCCCGACAGTGGGTCAAACAGACCTCAATTCTCGACAGATGCAACTGCGTGTATGCTGCAACGCTAGATGTCCCACTGCTGGGCATAAGTCTCCCCACAGACAAATCTGCGGTCTAGAGCATACCTACTCCACTATGCTGCTCCAATGCGTGCTGGTGGAGGGATTAGCAGCCAACCCATGTGTCGAATGTTCTCAAGCCACCCGAAGCATAGGACTTCGACAAGAGTTGACTTGCGATTGTTTTACAATGGCCTAGACAAGTGGCAAAACGCTAGTAGAATAGAAATAGAATAGATTAACAAATGTATGGGATTGACATTCGCTTACGACTAATTAGTCGATAGCGAATGTCAATCCCATACATTTGTTAATCTATTCTACTAGCGTTTTTGCCACTTGTCTAGGCCCCCAGACCGGCTTAACGTGCCCTCCGAAGCACGGAGGCGCTCATGACATTTTACCACTATGGGTCACTCATCCACAAACCGACTGCGCCCGTTGTTGCTTAACTCAATCACTAGGCTGTGAAGGCTTCATCGTTCATTTCTTTATTACCTCAACCAAATCGATGTCATCAAGTGTCAGTTTGGTCGCAGCGAGCAGGCTGCGGATGGCGGGCACCGGGCCGATGCCCATCACGCTGGGGTCCACGCCCACGCAGGACCAGCCCAGCAGTCGGACCAGTGGCGTGGCGCCGAGCTGCTTCGCGGCCTCTTCTGTAGCCAGTACTAGCGCTCCTGCGCCGTCGTTCACGCCCTAGGGACAATTTTCGTAAAAATATCAAATTTAAAAACCCACCCCGTTCTACCAAAACACAGGTTTACTCCGCGGTAGGCCTATAGCGTCATGGTAGTAACGCGCCCGTGGCGTCTTATACCGACGCTGAAGGTATGGGCTGGGTTTTAGTGGGTATTCTGGTTGATAATATGTGGGACCACACATCTGTCTTTATTATTACACTAGTGAACGTCCGCAGCTTCGCTCGCGTAGATTAGATCCATTAACGACGTCTGCCCGCGTTCTGGTTGCACACTTGACTTCAAAAACGGCAAAGTTTCATACTAACTTTGCACCAACGTTTTACCCCCTTAAGGGATGAATTTTCAAAAATCCTTTCTTAGTGCTCCCCTACGTTATAAAAGGAACCCTGTGCAAAATTTCATGTTTCTAACGCTTATAGTGTTTAGGCCCTGCGTTGATATGTCAGTCAGTCAGTCAGCTTCTCCTTTTATATACATAGTTTACGCATCAGAAAACCGACCGCGTCCGTCGGTACTTTACGCTTTCGATCACATTGAATCGGCTGGAGCCATTGGGCTATGGACGCTACTTAAAAGTGTGCCAGTGAAAATTATGTGACGATATTTTTTGGACTCACGGAAGAGTTCCCAGCAGTGACGACTCCACCCTTTCGGAACAAAACAGGGAGCTTGCTGAGTCCTTCCAGGGTGGTCTGCGGTCGCGGATGCTCGTCAGTGTCTACCACCACCTCCTGTCTCTTCACTTTCACTGTCACCGGGGACATCTCCGCTTTGAACACGCCGGCTTCTTGAGCTAAAATATGATGAATCTAAAGCACAACCTCATAGTCGAAGGGTAAAATTGTAATTGAATTGTTGTCCATTTCAGTTGTAGGCGGTTGGCAGAGTTCTAATGGAAATTAATTGGAATCGTTCAAGAATTGATTAGTCCTACAGCAGCAAATCTCACTAAAAATTTATTAAAAATTTAAAAAAAAAAGGTTTTTATAACTTTTATTTTTATTTTTGTGCATTTGATTGTCATCGGAACCAAATATGTGTGCCAAATTTCAGCTCGATAGCTTCAGTGGAAGTGGGTGAAATATTGATTGCAAGATTCCAGGTCATACATACATACATACATAGATACATACGAGTGAAGTTAAATAAAAGCTTTTAATAAAATACGAGACAGTTCTGGTATTTTAGCAGGCTTACTTTACTTACCAGCCCAAGAAGTAGGTATAGGTAGGTATGAGAGTCTATAGAGTAGCGATGAAGACCAGCCTTACCTCTACTCAATCCAGAGACACTGTTTCAACACAGTAGTGAACGGAAGTGAATAATTGGCTTTTTGATTCAGCATAATCTGTCTTTGGCATCTCAGATAATCCTCAAACATATAATGGTCTAATGGACTGCATTGCATGGGTTGATCAGAAACATTCTAAAATTAAGGCGAAATATAGCCAAGGTCCTGGGAATTGCAGCTATAAGGATCAACAAATCCTGCTAAATTACCAGCAGTCCGACTGTATACTAGAAGATACTAGCCAGCAAAGATTCTCACAAGTCTCTGAAATAACCTAGTCAAAGTTCTTGGAATCGCAACATACCAAGAACAACAAACTCTTTGATATTAGAATACTAGTGGACGCCCGCAGCTTCGCTCGCGTAGACCATTAACGACGTCTGCCCGCGTTCGGGTTGCCTACTCGACTTCAAAAGCGGCAAAGTTTCATACTAATTGCACCCTCGTTTTACCCCCTTAGGGGTTGAATTTTCAAAAATCCTTTCTCAGTGCTCCCCTACGTTATAAAAGGAACCCCTGTGCAAAATTTCAAGTTTCTAACCCGTATAGTTTAGGCCCTGCGTTGATATGTCAGTCAGTCAGTCAGCTTCTCCTTTTATATAATAGACTAGCTTTTACCCGCGGCTCCGCCCGCGTGGTTAAAGGGAATTATCAATGCCATCTATTAACAACATCCGGAACTAAATATCTAGCAAATAACAAAACATCGATATCTTCCCATGGGGATGTTTTACCGCGGTAAAAAGTAGCCTACGTCACTCTCCACCCTCCTCACTATCTCCACACACAAAAACCATACCATGTAATAGCTTCGTTGCGACGTGAAAGCCGGACAAACAAACAAACACACTTTCACATTTATAATATTAGTAAGGAAGTAAGGATTTACTCACCAGCCTTCCACCTCAGATGCGACTGCAGCGCAAACTCGTCGACCTCTCCCCTCCCCAGCTTATACCTCTCGGCCAGGTTCTCGGCCGTCTGTGGCATGGTGAAGTTGCAGTACGAGTCCAGGGAGCCCTTAGTGAGGGAGTCTTCGAATTCGACGCTGACTCCGAGGGGCACTCCGAAGCGCGTGTTGCGGACTACGAAGGGCACGGCCGACATGTTCTCTGTGCCGCCGGCGAGGGACACTTGAGCTGCGCCCGTTATGATGTCCTGATGGGGAAGAGAAGATGCTGGAATAATACCCCTCAACAGGCACAGAGTTCAATACCCTCCATCCATCCATCCATCAGCCTTTCAAAGTCCACTGCTGGACATAGGCCTCCCTTAATCGGTTGCACTCCTCCCGATCCTGTGCCTTCTGAGTCCAGCAAAATTTTTTTAATACCCTATATTTCGATACCTACCCTACCAACATGTATGTATTTAACAATAAATCCATCCATACTAATATTATAAATGCGAAAGTAACTCTGTCTGTCTCGCTTTCACGCCAAAACTACTGAACCGATTTAAATGAAATTTGGTACACAGATAGTCTAGAGCCTGAGATAGGACATAGGCTACTTTTTAATTGGAAAAATGGTTGTAAAGGGTTGAATAGGGGATGTAAGGTTGTATGAAAGTATTGTCATTTTCAGAACTAGAAGCATAATTTTTTTATTTTAGGCTGTTGATTAGATATAAATAAATATGGCATTCAAAGTTTGTAAAAATGTTACGCGGGTGTAAAAAACATAGGGGATGACAAATTTACGGATTAATTACAAATTTGTGGAGCTAAAGTTAACGCGTTAAGAAGAATCTATTATTATGTCTAATTCCACGTGAGCGAAGCTGCGGGCAAAGCGGTGACAGCCCAGTGGCTATCGAACTCGCCCCTCACTCGAGCGGTCCGGGTTCAAACCCAAGCGGCACGCACCAATGACTTTTCTAAGTTATGTGCGATTTAAGAAATTAAATGTCACTTGCTATAACGGTGAAGGACACATCGTGAGGAAACCTGCATGCCTGAGAGTTCATCATAACGTTCTCGAAGGTATGTGAAGTCTGCAAATCCGCATTTGGCCAGCGTGGTGGACTAAGGCCTAATCCCTCCCATTCCGAGAGGAGACCCGAGCCCAACAGTGGGATAATAATAATAGATCACCTGTGCGCTGTTGATGACGGCCTGGAAGCCCGAGCCGCAGAGCCTGTTGACGCCGAGCGCGGGCCGCTCCTGAGGGATGCCCGTCTTCAGCGCGGCGTGCCGGGGGGACAGCCCCCCGTCCGATGTACCGCTTATCTAGAAACAAACATTTATGTACCTACCTTTATTTTCTGTTCTACCCGTATTTTCAAACTTCGATTCGAACTGCATAACTCGCGAGGTAATGAGGGTATGAATATTTAATTTGACTGGCACACCCGGTACACACGCGTAAAAATTAGCGTAACATAAGTAGATTTAATAAAATTAAGAACGAACGAAAATTAATTCCATTAGTTTCTGAGATTAATTCACAAACATACTAACATTATCTACCTCATTATAATAATACTAGGTATTTATAAGTGTAATTTATAAGGTTTTTATAGGTTTATATTTAATAAGTAGACAGTAGATAAATATCACTTGAAAAGGACTTTAAACATTGAAAACGTAAACATTGTCCAGCTACTTTTGGTTTCGGAGCGTGTGTGGAGCATTTTTATTTGAATTACAAGTATTTTATTGAAAACATTTATTATGTGAGATTTATATATAATACCTATAGCTAATGATTTCGGTTAATACCTATTTAAGAACAATATAATCATGTTTGTACAAAGGTAAAGGTGAAGGTAAAACAGCGAAAAAAACACAAAAGAAAAGTTTACTAGTGTCACATAGTGTTTACTAGTCGGAATATAAAACTTTTTTTTCCGAAGTCTGTATTATGGCCCCTCTTTTGTGTAGGTTTGCCCTCCCCTAAATCCGGCCCTGCGTATTCATAGCTAGCTACTTACCGCATACACCTGCCCGATGTTGACAGTGTCGACGGCAGAGGGCGCCACCCCGCCAGCCCGCAGCGCGTCTCTAGCGGCGCCCGCCAGCAGCTCCGAGGGGTGCAGGTCGCGCAGGGCGCCGCCGAACCTGCCAAACGGAGTGCGCTTCGCCGCCACTATGTATACCGCTGGGCACAGTGTGATCAACTTGTCATTATTATTATTACTAGCTACTTACCGCGTACACCTGCCCGATGTTGACAGTGTCGACGGCAGAGGGCGCCACCCCGCCAGCCCTCAGCGCGTCTCTAGCGGCGCCCGCCAGCAGCTCCGAGGGGTGCAGGTCGCGCAGGGCGCCGCCGAACCTGCCAAACGGCGTGCGCTTCGCCGCCACTATGTATACCGCTGGGCACAAAGTGATCAACTATTTTTGAATTCTAGACCGCTTTGTTTCGATTCAATATGATCGCCAGGTCGGATTGCGGTTCGGTGACCGCTAGTGGCAGAAATTGTATGGGCTGGGAGTCGATAAGCCGGTACCGGTTGTTTAAAATGGTAATAACAATCGTTAAGTCTTGTTTCTTGCAAACAATTTGTTTCTTTGTCTGATTTACGAAGAACCTCGTGGCTTGAGAACATACGACACTTTGGCCATTAACCCCTCCACCAATCCGCATAGGAGCAGCGTGGTGTCGTATGCTCTGGACCTTCCGCAGCTATCTGCGGGCCCAACAGTGGGTCGCAGCTAGCTAGTAACTGGAAACCACCCTTTTAGACAGTATAAATTATTATTCACGTTTTTACTTGTTAACCGTTGATGAGGCAACTGATTGAACGATCGAAGACATTTTACTGCGTGCGACAGACAGCAAAAGATAGCAGATTGTAGATAGTAGATTTTTGGAACTTCCTGGCACAGGTAATACCTACTTATATTTACTTGGGTTGTTGGGACATCCTTGTAGGATGTCCCAACAACGGATACATGTTATACTGTTTTTCTGAATAAATATATTACTTAATTACTTAAAGTAGGAGTAAAATATGGTTATTTTATCCCACCCTAGATTCTCTAGAGTAATATTATCTTTAAAAATAAATGCTCGCGGAAATGACTGGAAATCGAACCCGGTAGTCTCATTGGACGCAACCGGCAGATCACTGTCAAGGCCACAACACTGTTGCAGCTGGTACTCCTCTAATAGACTAACGATTACACTACAAACATCTACGCCCAGATAGAAAGCTAGTAAAGATGTCGAAGAAGCCAATTTAAGAGATAAATTTACTTCATCGAGATATTGCAGTTATCCGAATTAATTTTACTTGTGAGTAGAAAACAAATTACCTTTATTGACTGCGACCGCCATGATAATTACCGAGGTCAACGACACGATACGTCCTCCACGCGCCGCGGCCGGTCCACAAACTAACTAGCTAGAGATACTTATGTATGATAACGTAAATACGCTAAATAGGTACGAAAATATTCGAAGTTTCGAACCGCTGTCCCTCGAGGCAAAGTCCATTCGCACATTTTTGTATGCGCAGGCGCAGTTCGCAACGATTCGTTACAAATCGTGACTTTTTATTCGACATTTTGATGAATCTTTCTGATGGATATAGAAATAATATCGATGGAAGCAATAGGTAGTTCATTCAATGTCAAAGAAATTAGTGTTAAAACTGTTCAAGAATAGGTGCTGACCTAAGTCAAGTATCAAGTATATTAAAATATACTTGATACTTAAACGGTGATCTAGGATTCAAATCTAGCAGCATGTAAGGTACCAATGCAGTTTGGGCTAAGTTAAGTTCCTTTTATTCAATTAATATGTCAACTGCTGGTAAGAGGATCTGTCTTCCGCAGAAGAGACCCATGCCATGCCCAATAGTGGGACAAGTAATTTTGGTTGTTCTGCCCGCGCATAGGAAACAGTGTACATTGGCGCAGGTTAGGAATCCAACCCACAATAAGAAAATTAGTATTTTAAAGTAATAATTACAAATATTTTTACTGATTCCATAGGTCTTACAAACAACACATAACAAGGAACTTATGTCGCGAAATTTCGTTTATAACGTAGGATAAATACAGAACCACATAATATCGGTGTTATCAGTTCTCAGACAATATTCATATATCTCTCTGTAAATGATAAGTTTTTATCAGGTTGTAAATATAGTGATAGTGAATAGTTCAAACTTTGAACCTAGATTCACTTAATAAAAGATTGACTTGATCTATGAAAATTAAATTATGTGACTTCATATATCAAGCCTATAGATGACAGAATTAGCAGGTACACTATCACGTGTATCACTATTAGACGCCCGCAGCTTCGCTCGCGTGGAGACATAAGAATAGTTTCGTTTACACCTAGTAATATTATATAGCCTATGTCACTCAGTGAAGATGCAGCTTTCTAATGGTGAAAGAATTTTTGAAGTCGGGCCAGTAGTTTTTGTGTGAAAACATTACAAACAAATGTTTCCTCTTTATAATATTAGTATAGAAGTATAGATACCGCTCCTGTAAGGGGTAGGACGAGGTCAGGGCCGGATTTAGAGGTGTGTGAAACCGAGTAGATTATTTTAGTATTTAACAAACACATAAAAATATAGGTAGATGATTTCTGTTAATATTTAAGAACAATTTAATCATGTTTGTACAAAGGTAAAGGTCAAGGTAACAGCGAAAAAGAAAACAAAAGAAAAGTTGTTTACTAGTGCTGACTCGTACTAGTCGGAGTATGTAACATTTTTTTCCGAAGTCTATTGTGGGGGCCCCTCTTTTGTGGAGGCCCGGGGCTGTAACCCCGGGTGCCCTCCCCTAAATCCGGCCCTGGACGAGGTGTGTAGTGTTCTTGTGTTCTGTGTTCTTTTCACTATTTATGTTTAGGTCCCATGTCAATGCCCGGGTCTTCAAATTCCCCTTCCCTCGTGAAGAAAAATAATTGTTGTGACAGATGCTTTATAATAAATATAATAATAAATATCTTGGACATTCTCACACACGGCCATCTGACCCCAAAGTAGGCGCGAGCCTGTGTTATGGGTGTCAGAGACTGATATACATACATAGATATTTTTAAATACATACATTAAATACATACATAGATAATATTGACATCCAGACACAGAACAAATACAAGTATTCGTCACACGAATATTTGTCCTGAGTGGGATTCGAACCCACGACTGGCGCAACAGGCAGGGTCACTACCGATTGCGCCAACGGGCCCGTCTTTATAATTTCCTATGACTCGCTTCACTGGGCCGAAACGAATAAATTGTACATTAAAAAGAAAACAAATACTTGGTAAAAATAAACTGTTTAATAATATTGTGCTTATAAGGTAATTTACATATAAATAAAACCGTTTAAAAATATTATCATCAAAATGTACGTATTTATAACAATAGAAATATAATTATATAATACCTTCTCGAAAATATGAATTTGCTTAAGCTTATAATTACAATAGTTTTTGTATATCATTCATAATCCCACGATTTGTATCATAAATGGATTTCAGATTAATTTTTGGTGCTTATAATATCTTATTGTACAGTGTATTACTAATAATTTCTGGAATTAGTACATTTCAGGGACTCCCTGGGAATGTAATTATTGCATTCCAGAATCATAGTCATGTGCCTCCGTCGCAGTTCATCAACTAAAAATGATTTTATTTAGCACCTTTTTCATATAATATGTTAATTGTTTTATTGCAGTATTTAACAACTTTGGGCATTCAAAGGCACTGCATAATCTTAACAATACGCCACCATATTAGCCTTCATAAAGTCTTACGTTAATCCATTTCTTGATTGGAACATATTCACACTTCTGCTTATCCTATTTACAATTGTAAGGTCTGCAAAAATATGATATAATTCAGTGATGATTTGTGATGTCGAGTTATGTCTTCTATTTCTTGTCCAAAAACCAAGAACCCAAAAATAAAACCCAATAACAAAACTCTTCAGCTGAACTACACTGGATTTCAATTAACCTCGGAGATAGAAATTTGACACATTTTATATGGAACTTATGTCAAATTTCTATCTCCGATAGCCAAATCTATTATTATTATTTATTTTATTTATTTATTGTTTGTTTTTTATATATGGTTATTGAAATCCAGCGCTAATGAGAAAACTATCGGCTTGACAAAGCCAATTGTGAAGGATTAAATGCCAAAAGTATTCGATCAAATAAAACATTTGCCCTCCAGGACAAGCCAAAGTTTCAGGTGTAGTTCAAGTTTGGGAGCTGTTTGGGATAAACCATGGAGTAGTGACGTAACCTTGTTGGTGGTGGTGATGGTGGTGGTGCTGGTGATGTAGTGGTATCTAGACAGCCTCAATCATGAGCGCGATACCCTGTCCGCCGCCGATGCAAGCGGATCCTATCGCTCGCTTCAGCCCGCGCCGTCTGTGTATCAGAGGAGATATTATCATCAGAGAGATATATTATAAACATTACTTAATTCATTTCATAATTATGGACTGACTAGTGGACGCCCGCAGCTTCGCTCGCGTTACACATTCACTGACTTCAAAAACGGCAAAGCTTCATACTAACTTTGCACCCCCGTTTTATCCCCTTAGGGGATGAATTTTCAAATTTTTCTCTCCATAAAAACCATCCTTGAACTTCAACGAACATTTTAAAAAAAGAATTGGCCAAATTGGTCCAGGCGTTGTTGAGTTATGCGCTTACCAACACATTTTGCGATTCATTTTTATAATATAGATAGACGTTATAAATAAATAAATACCATGGACATTCTCACACACGGCCATCTGGCCCCAAACTAGGCGAACACACGTCGTCACAC
This sequence comes from Carterocephalus palaemon, assembly GCA_944567765.1. NCBI lineage: Eukaryota > Metazoa > Arthropoda > Insecta > Lepidoptera > Hesperiidae > Carterocephalus > Carterocephalus palaemon. The sequence continues at coordinate 953,419 of OX155655.1, read as the reverse complement.
GAATATTAGTCCTGAGTTGGTTTCGAACCCACGACCCCTGGCGCAACAGACAGGGTCACTACCGTTTGCGCCAACGGGCCCGTCAAACTGACTTTGTACAAGACTCAATTAGGGACTGGGATGGTTAGTCCAATTAGTTGAGAGAGTTAATTAGAACATTAGTTGGTCAGTTCGTTAGTAGGTATGAGGACTGGGGACTGTTAGTGATAGTCCTGTTAGTTGGTGTTAGTAACAGTCCAGTTAGTACTTGTTAGTAGGAGTCTCGTTTTAAGTCAGTCACAAATGTGTTGCTACTAGTACCCTTGAGGACTAAGATGGTCGCCTCTAAAGAAGCGTAACCGGAAACCACACCTTTCCAACCGGACCATAATTGCTTAAAAACAATTACTACACGGCAGAAATGGTACTAGGTACCGTGGCGGGCGGTGGTACTGCCCCGGGTGAACTCTATATGGAACCAATTAGATTTCATATAAAACCTATTTGGTTCCATATAGGCTCTACTACCTTTAAAACAGCTTGTCAGGTATATAACACTTTCTTTCTTTCTTCCAGTATCCATATTTTTGACGTGATAACGTTTATTAAATCGATGAACGCCAACACATCCGAAAAAGTGTGACGTCATGGTACTGTTACCTGACGTCATGAGTTGTTACCTGACGTCATGAGTTGTTACCTGACGTCATGTGTGACATGAACATTGTATACAGGGTGTGTGAGACATGAACATTGTATACAGGGTGTGTGGGACATGAACATTGTATACAGGATGTGTGAGACATGAACATTGTATACAGGGTGTGTGAGACATGAAGATTGTATACAGGGTGTGTGGGACATGAACATTGTATACAGGGTGTGTGAGACATTTTAATTTTTTTTTTGTTGTTTTTTTTGTATTGTATTAAATAATGATTATGACGTTATCACGTAAATCTATCGTCCGTAAACCGACTTTACAGACAACCAGTTTTTTCATGTGATCGAAGGTAGGTACCTGAGCTCGTGCACGAGGTGCGCCGTGATGCGGGCCCCGGAGGCCCCCAGCGGGTGGCCCAGCGCCGTGGCGCCGCCGTTCACGTTCAGCTTGCCCGTGTCCAGCTTGAGGGCCTTCGCGCACGACAGGGTCTGGGCGCAGAACGCTTCGTTGATCTGGAGACCAGCGTGTGTGTTACATTGGGGATATTGGGGTTAAGGAATGTTTAAGAGACGTCATCACAACCGTTTCTTTGTCCCACTGATGGGCACGATGGCGCAACAGACAGGGTCAATACCGATTGCGCCAACGGGCCCGTCAATTCTACTACAACAAACACATACACTATAAACTTATAAACGAACTAGCTTTTACCCGCGGCTCCGCCCGCGTGGTCAAAGGGAATTAACAATGACTTGTTTATCATATACATGACGCATTTGTGGTGGATGAATAGTGACAGTTCCATGATTAAAAAGAACTAAATATCTAGCAAATAACAAAACATCAATATCTTCCCATGGGGAAGTTTTACCGCGGTAAAAAGTAGCTTACGTCACTTCCCACCCTCCTCACTATCTCCACACACAAAAACCATACCATATAATAGCTTCGTTGCGACGTGAAAGCCGGACAAACAAACAAATAAACAAACAAACACACTTTCGCATTTATAATATTAGTATGGATGGATACCCCGCAGCTATCTTCTTCCTTATTCAATGCTGGAAACAAGCGTTAAGCCTTGTTGAAGACCTTCGGGTGGCTTAAGAACCTTCGACACTGGGTTGGCTACTAACTCATCCACCAATCCGCATTGGAGCAGCATGATGGAGTATGCTCTAGACCTCCCGCAGCTGCGTCTGTGGGGGAGACCCGTGCCCAGCAGTGGGACGTCTATGGGTCGTTGTGAAGTCTGATGCTGCTGTATAGACCCACCTCAACAAGGTCGACATCGTTGAGCGTCAGGCCGCTCGCCTTGAGCAGGCTCTGTATGGCGGGCACCGGGCCCACGCCCATGATGCTGGGGTCCACGCCCACGCACGCCCAGCCCACCAGCCGGGCGAGCGGCTTCAGGCCCTTCGCGGCCTCCTCGCCGGCCAGGACTAGGGCACCGGCTCCGTCAGAGATACCCTGGGTGGAAGCAGAGGAAAATACTTATTCTATACTAACACTAGTGGACGCCCGCAGCTTTGCTCGCGTGGAATTAGACATACCATAGTTTTTTCCTACTGTTTCATTAGTTTGTAAGTTTTAATTGTTAATTGCACCCAAAGTCGCCATTGCCCGTAGTACGCGACAGTAACGGATGCACAGAAAATCAGCGCTGTAGCATCCTTGTTGCAGCAAATGCTGAGTGCATTCCACATTTTTCGCCTTATTATTTTTACCTATATAAAAGTATGTGTTGTAATTGTCATTGTATTCGTAGGCGAAAAATAAACAATTTTCTATTCTATTCTAGCTTCCCCCGCTGCTCTGTTAAATCGTTTTCCTTATGAATGACCTCCACCATCAAGGGATGGTTTTGAATATAAAAGCCTTTATCGACAGCAACCTACACCAAAGATTACAACTAGTCAAAATCAAAATTTTCAGCAATGGCCTGATTTTTTTAAAAATATTTATTTATTTAACTTTATTGACACCTCTAAAGAGATATACAATGGGCGGACTTAATACCTTATAGCATGTTCTACCAGTCAAACCCTGGTTGAGTGGGGAAAAGTAGCAGTAGGTAGAAAAGAAAAAATCTTAATTAAGATGATGTTGGGTGAAGGGAAAAATAGATAAAAAAAAGTGTGTGTGTGTGCAAGTCACACATGGTAGAAGTGAAACTTCTGAAAAAAAAAAAAAACATAATCTCTGCTGTCCAGTACTGTACGTCTAATTAAATGTGTTCTATCTCTTTCTCTCGCCGGCTGAATCCTATACATTTAAGTGTTTGTGTCTCTATGGACTTATTTTTTCGTTTCATCGAGTTTGAAATCACACCGATTCTAAAGAATTTTCACTTCAAAAAGACAAATACAGATGGCCTTACCGAGGCAGTCCCAGCGGTGACCAGCCCCTCCTTCTTGAAGACCGGCGCTAGCTTCTTCAGACCCTCGATGGTGGTCTGCGGGCGCGGGTGCTCGTCCACCTCCACCGTCACCTGCTTCTTCTTGATGGTCAGCGACACCGGCGCCATCTCGGCCTTGAACACGCCCGCGTCGTTGGCTGAGTGGAGAAAGTTTTGTTTTTTGAAAAAAAAAAAAAAATTCTTTGTGCATAATTTCATGTAATAATGTGTTTGAGTATGTCTTATCGTGTATGTGCATAAATTATATAAACAAATGAATGATAAATAAATAAATATCTTGGACATTCTCACACACGGCCATCCGACCCCAAAGTAGGCGCGAGCCTGTGATATGGGTGTCAGAGACTGATATACATACATAGATATTTTTAAATACATACTTAAATAGATAATATTAACGTCCAGACACAGAACAGATACAAGTGTTCGTCAAACGAATATTTGACCTGAGTGGGATTCGAACCCACGAGCCCTGGCCCAACAGGCAGGGTCACTACCGATTGCGCCAACGGCCCGTCCGTTCGTCCGTTACGTAGCAAACGAACATGCCTATCCTCTGCTGCCAATGACAACTGTGACTTACATTAAACAAGACTCAAACTAAGATGGTTATTCCAGTTAGCGAAATGTTTACAGTATTTCCATAAAACAACATACCTAGTATAGAAGGAAATGTTCGTGAAAATATGGATAAACAAACGTTTTATCGTATCTAATCATAGTTACGCTTAGTTTTATCACATCACTATGCAATATTTGTGTTAAATCATCACAGTAGGTACCTATAGTAAAATATTTGGACTTTGAATATGATCTGTAAATGTCAAGGTGATGTCATCTTAATTTAATATTGTCTCGCTTTCACGCCAAAACTACTGAACCAATTTAAATGAAATTTAGTACACAGATAGTTTAGCGCCTGAGAAAGGACATAGGCTACTTTTTAATTGGAAAAAAGTGTTGTAAAGGGTTGAAAATGGGGATGAAAGGTTGTATGAAAGTATTGTCATTTTCAGAACTAGAAGCACAAAATTATATTTTAGGCTATTGAATATACATATAAATAAATATGGCAATCAAAGTTTGTAAAAATGTTTCCCTTATGGGTGTAAAATAAGGGATACCCTTAAGGGTGTAAAATTAACATAGGGGATAACACATTACAAATTTGTGGAGCTAAAGTTAACGCGTTAAGAAGAATCTATTATTATATCTAATTCCACGCGAGCGGAGCTGCGGGCGTCCACTAGTAAATCTATATACATATATAAAAGGAGAAGGTGACTGACTGACTGACTGACTGACTGACTGACTGACTGACATATCAACGCAGAGCCTAAACTATAAGGGCTAGAAACTTGAAATTTTGCACAGGTGTTCCTTTTATAACGTAGGGGAGCTAAGAAAGGATTTTACTTACTTACTTTTACTTATTTTTGAAAATTCACCCCCTAAGGGGGTAAAACGGGGGTGCAAAGTTAGTACGAAACTTTGCCGTTTTTGAAGTTAGTGAATGTCTAAATCCACGCGAGCGAAGCTGCGGGCGTCCACTAGTAATAAATAAAAAAAGTGTGTGTCACGTCACAAGTCGTGCAAGTCACACACGATAGAAGTGAAACTTCTGAAGAAAAAAAAACATAATCTCTGCTGTCCAGAACTGTACGTCTAATGTGTTCTAATCTCATTCTCTCGCCGGCTGAATCCTATACATTTAAGTGTTTGTGTCTCTATGGACTTATTTTTTCGTTTCATCGAGTTTGACATCACACCGATTCTAAAGAAGTTTCACTTCAATAATCCACTCACATTTCTTCCACAACTGCTGCGACCTCAGCGCGAACTCGTCCACCTCGTCCCTGGTGACGCCGAACTGTCCGCCCAGCTTCTCCGCCGTCATGCCCATGGGCAGGCCGCAGTACGAGTCCGTCAGGCCCGCCCACAGGGTGTCCTCGAACGACTGTTTCCACCATTGAAAACAACTACTAGTCCACTAGTAAAGAATAAATAAATAATCCACTCACATTTCTTCCACAGCTGCTGCGACCTAAGCGCGAACTCGTCCACCTCGTCCCTGGTGACGCCGAACTGTCCGCCCAGCTTCTCCGCCGTCATGCCCATGGGCAGGCCGCAGTACGAGTCCGTCAGGCCCGCCCACAGGGTGTCCTCGAACGACTGTTTCCACCATTGAAAACAACTACTAGTCCACTAGTAAAGAATAAATAAATAATCCACTCACATTTCTTCCACAGCTGCTGCGACCTAAGCGCGAACTCGTCCACCTCGTCCCTGGTGACGCCGAACTGTCCGCCCAGCTTCTCCGCCGTCATGCCCATGGGCAGGCCGCAGTACGAGTCCGTCAGGCCCGCCCACAGGGTGTCCTCGAACGACTGTTTCCACCATTGAAAACAACTACTAGTCCACTAGTAAAGAATAAATAAATAATCCACTCACATTTCTTCCACAGCTGCTGCGACCTAAGCGCGAACTCGTCCACCTCGTCCCTGGTGACGCCGAACTGTCCGCCCAGCTTCTCCGCCGTCATGCCCATGGGCAGGCCGCAGTACGAGTCCGTCAGGCCCGCCCACAGGGTGTCCTCGAACGACTGTTTCCACCATTGAAAACAACTACTAGTCCACTAGTAAAGAATAAATAAATAATCCACTCACATTTCTTCCACAGCTGCTGCGACCTAAGCGCGAACTCGTCCACCTCGTCCCTGGTGACGCCGAACTGTCCGCCCAGCTTCTCCGCCGTCATGCCCATGGGCAGGCCGCAGTACGAGTCCGTCAGGCCTGCCCACAGAGTATCCTCAAAGGCGTAAGAGGAGCCCAGGGCCGTGCCGAAGCGAACCCCGCGGACGGCGAACGGAGCCTGAGACATGTTCTCGACGCCACCGGCGAGACTGATCTTCGCCGCTCCAGTTAGTATGTCCTGGAAGAGTTGGTAGGTCAACCATTTTTTTCCAACCAGGGCGGCATGTTCGCGTATGCGACAAAACCCTTTTTTGTAATTTTTAATAGAATAAAAAAAAAAAAAGGTCAACTATTGTGTAGCCTTGTGGAAATTGTTGGAGAATAAGAGACATTTATATGACAAAATAGTTCATGCAACACAGATAATACAAAAAATGTCTATACTAATATTATAAAGAGGAAAGATTTGTTTGTAATGTTTTTACACAAAAACTACTGAACCGATTTCAAAAATTCTTTCACCATTAGAAAGCTGCATCTTCACTGAGCACATAGGCTATATAATATTACTAGGTGTAAACGAAACTATTGTTCTCTAACTCAACGCAATATGAGACCAGTGCCCAACAGTGGGCCAATAACTGTGCGAGTAATGTTATTATACCTGAGCACTGTTGATAACAGACTGAAAGCCGGAGCCGCAGAGCCTGTTGATGCCGAGCGCGGGCTTCTCCTGAGGGATGCCCGACTTCAGTGCAGCATGTCGGGGGGTGTAGATGCCATCTGTCTGCGATGACTGGGGACAAACAGATTAAGCTTTATCAAGCTGTTTTTATACAAGACTTCAGGGGCTGTAGATCTCAGATGTATATAAGTACATATACAGCCAGGGAAAGATAAAATTAGATAAACAATTAATAACAATAGGCGGTGCTAGAGCCGCAATGCCAGTTTTCAGTGTGTCCGTCAGTGTCACGTAGTTTGGGTTATGGTAAAGCTAAGTATAGTTAATAATTACTTAAGTCTATCATAATACAAAATGAAAGACTGATGAGTGCCTGGGTCACAATCACGGCAGTAAATATATATATAAATCTATAAGGAGAGAAAAAGCCTTAATTAAACATATTTTCAGATTTACAAATATGGTGTATATGTGTCTTTGTGTGTGTGTGTGTGTGTGATGGCACGCGTGTGTTGTGTTTGTGTTAGAGTTAACTTAAAATTCTACTTTCTCACAAATGCACATCCTTTGATAAATCTAACAGTGACCTCACTATTAAGTTCGTTATTAACTTGGTTTCATTATAAGGTTTCACGAGTTGAAACATGGAGCGCTTCAAAAAGAGTGTGAAACGCTTCCTTCAAGGCAGGCAACGCCTGTGATATGCTGTCGCACGCGCCCATAGACGACGTAGACCACTTACCATCAGGTGGCCCGTATGTCTGTTTGTCTGTCCTATACTTACTATAAAAAAAAAAGCCCAACTTACCGACATAACCTGTCCCACCACGACGCTGTCCACTTGGTCCGGAGCCACGCCGGCCTCCTTCAGCGCGGCCACGTTGGCCACGGTCTGCAGCTCCGTCGCCGACGTGGTGCGGAACACCCCGCCGAACGTGCCGAACGGGGTGCGCTTGGCGCCGACGATAAACACACCTACAGAATAATCAGTTTTGTATTGTATAAATGATTTCTTTGGATCAATTCTATGGGAGAAAGGGAATTTCTTGAGGACCTAGCCAATTACTTAAGATGACAATTAAAATCGCTAAATATTTATTAATAAAATTTATTGCTTTGGATGTTTGTGCATTCATAATATTAAGGAAAGTTCATAAAATTCGCTTTAGTGTTATTTCCTGCCTTTGCCATACATATGCATTTTAAATACTTGCAATAAATGTATTTATCGGTTTTGGATTAGTTTAATGATTTTTAAAGTTTTTATGGGCGAGAAAAGTTATTTGGAATTTGACCCCGAGATGAAAGTTTAATTTTGTAGTGGTATTTCATGTTCATGATGTGACATAATTTACATACCTTTTACAGCTACGGACATGTTTTGTGCTTAAATTATGATTTTTTATAGTTACAATTATTTGAAAAATATATAAAATTATTTGCGGCACCCAGCGAGTAGCTTCAAAACTTGATTGATTGATTGATCAGGGTTGCAAAAACGAAAAATTAAAAATCGGTAGATTTGTCACCTGAAAATCGGGAGAAATCGGGAGAATTTTTATTTGGAATAAAAATTAAATTTGTTTAAATTTGTTCCATTAGTTTCACACAAACATTTATTTTCGTTTGATTTAAGTACATATTGTACATTGATTAATCATTTCCGTCTTCATAACAGCTTTTACAAGCTATTTTGTGAACATTTTCTCATCTATATTATCTATATTAAAAAATTAACAACATTGATTATTTTCTCCTATACGTCTTTTTGTGTGTAGAAGACCTATCATTGACTCAGTGGAAAGTTTTCATTAAATGTATGCAACATATTATTTTGAAACTGAACTGAGACGTTTGACAAGTGCATGCAATTATATGAACGGAATATATAATTATTTTGAACGTCTTAGCCTCTTTGTTAAGTTACCTAATTTGGGAAACAACCCTGACAAAGTTATCATTAGGGATTTTCCCTCGTATACTCACCAGACAATAATAAACTCTAGAAAAGAATTGTTAGTAGAATTTGCTTTAACATACCGCAAAGTTGAATGACCGTATTCGACATGGTACGCGGAATTTCGGGAAGTCCCCGTGCCTTTATGTTGTGTTAAAGGTTTCTTTTAGTATAGAGAATATTATTTTCCATTTTTTATATGAAAATTATTTAAATTAGTTGAAATTCAAAAAATCGGGATATGGGACTGCTAAATCGGGACATCGGGAGACAATGACCAAAATCAGTAGATCTCCCGATAAATCGGGAACTTTTGCAACCCTGTGATTGATTTTGATTGACTGACTTGATGACTTGACTCGACTGTCTCTCAGTATATATAGAGGTACTCTGTGACCATTGATAACAGAACTAAAGAGGATAGGCCCTATTTTGCCTATATATTTTTTCATTATAGAAATATCATGCAAATATGAACAACAATAACAAAAATATAACTGTCTCATTCTTACACGTCACAATCTGTACTTGTAGAAAAAGTACAAGAGAGGTCACACATTCAATTCAATTACAGTGTAAACTCTTTATAACGTCGTTCGTTATAACGATAAACTCTTTATAACGTAGAAATTAGTACAATTTGGTTGGTTTACCATAAAACCCATACATTAATTCACTCTCTATAACGCATCAGCCATTCTCTATTACGAATAAATATCTTCATATTTAGACATCAACTACATATTAAAACAAAACAAAACTAATCTTTTGAGGTGCCGCAATTTCTAAGAAAGATACCTGAGGTCAAAAACAGCTATCTAGCTTTTGTTATTGTTAATTGCCTTAACACGTGTGCTATTCATAGATTACATTGGCTGAAGGAAATTTGGTCTCAATTATTAAACGCACCATCGTCACCTATCGTGTATTAGCAGTCGTAAACCAACACGTCAGGCAAAGTTAACAGAATATAAGTGTTTAGAATAATTTATCTATTGTATTGATAGTAATAAAATTAGAAATAATTGTAATTAGTTACATTTGGTATACTTTTTCTCTTCTCTCCCTATAACGAAAACTCTTTATAACGAAAGAAAATGCTCGGTCCCTTGAAATTCGTTATAAAGAGTTTACACTGTAGTAAAATCTTACGTTGTACCACCAAAGGACCGCCTTGAAGCTGGTTTTGGACGCCATTTTAAAAAGACACCGGAAGCCTGGTGTCATCGAGTTGAGTCAAGTTGAGGAAGTTATAACTAGATAGTCGTTTTTTAATTAGTTTTTCCTCCACATATAAGAATACAAAACTTTTTTTTATTTTTTTACTATAATTAAACGTTTAATCGATTTGGACACTATAGACTATAAGAGTCTACTATGAACCAGGGGGCGGTGTTTTAGGCGGTTGATGGATGGAGTTTACGCCATATTGTAGAGACAATCGGCTTCAAATCACGTGACCTTATTTCCCATCCTCTTTAGTTCTGTTATCAAAGTCTCTGACTGTCTCTGTCTCTAACAATCTTCAAGTGACACATGACACATAGATTATTTTATGATAACAGTGACGGCACGGCAGCAGGAGATTGTTTTTTTTTTTTTGGGATTTAATGACCTTATTTACAACCTCAACTCAACAACTCAACCCTTATTTTTCATAGCACATTCATAGACATAATGTTATGCGCTTTTTCTTGTCAGCATCATTATTAAATAAAAGAGAGGACGAGCCTTATATACGAAAAACTCAACATCCAACTCACTTTTTAACTCTGTGTTTCTAATGTAATATACTCTATGTTATTATAAACTAGAAATCAAACGTCAAATTCAAATCAGGCAGGCAGGATGTGTCTGTCAGTCATGTCATGTCAGTTTGCAGGCAGGTTCGCTTGAAAAATTTTCATCCATCACAAATTCCAATCTCATCTTTTAAATAAATCAAATAATGCTTATGCAATGAGCGATGGTCGCCCAGTAAGTGGTCAATTGAAGAAATTCGTTTTTCGTGGTAAATCAACGAACAACGGAGACACGAGAGGTGAATATCTTGAGATAGTCATACCGGAGTTACTCTCAGCGGGGTATTCATTTTACACGTGGCCTTCTGCGCCGTTGCTGGCCTGGTATTTGTGGAGTCAAAGAAGAAATTTACGTGGTATTCGTGTTTTGGAACTGGGTTGCGGCACTGGATTGCCCGGTATTTTGGCTGCAAAGTGTGGTTCTCACGTGACTTTGACCGACAGTGTAGCCCTACCGCAGTCGCTTAGGCACTTGTCAGCGTGCTGTGAAGCCAACGGGCTCGTTCCTGGGAGGGACGTACAGATTCTGGGTCTCGCTTGGGGATTATTCCTGGCCGACGTTCACAACTTGGGACCGATCGATTTGTTACTGGCGTCGGACTGCTTCTACGAGCCCGCGCATTTCGAGGAAGTGTTATCTACTGTAGCTTATCTGTTAGACGGGACTGACGGAAAGTTTTTGTGTGCTTACCAGGAGCGGAGCGCAGACTGGTCGATTGAGGCGCTGCTGAAGAAGTGGGGTCTGAAGGGTACGCTGGTAGACTTGGACTCGCTGAGAGAGAGCTCCGGCGTCGACTACAGAGCCTTAATTGGCGAGCGGTCGTTACATTTGCTCGAAATAGTCTCCGCCTAGGGTATGGCCAGCACAGTCAGAGCAGCGCGCCTGTATGTCGGCAATCTGCCGTGGACCGTCGGCCATCGTCAGCTCAGAGAGTACTTCTCTCAATTCGGGCCAGTCCAGAGTGCTCGAGTAGTTTTCGACCGCTCCACTGGCCTTAGTAAGGGATACGGGTTCATTGAATTTGCTACCCCCGCAGCTGCTACCGATGCCACCAGTAAGCAGGTCCACACCCTAGAAGGTCTGAACTTGGTAGTCCAAACCCAGAATAATTAGTTGTCCAGTAGTTAGTTCACGATGGCTGAGGCACAAGAATACCCAGACTCCGATTTTTCCGATGAAGACCAAACCCCTTTAGACTCTTTGTTTAACAAAGCTTCCAATCACGTCAGGAAGTTAACAGCTACCCTTAATAATGACCAACTTCTAGAGCTTTATGGCTTGTACAAGCAGAGCACAGAAGGAAAGTGTAATATGCCTCGACCAGGGTGGTTCGATGGGCGCGGTAGGAAGAAATGGGATGCCTGGAGTTCCCTTAGCGACATGCCCAGTGAGAAAGCAAAGGAGAAATATGTGGAGCTAGTGCAGAAGTTTGATCCTGAATGGAATGAGTTGACCCAGCAAAAAGGCATTAAAGAGAGTTGGGTAGCCATGTCCGCTTTGAGTCATGAACCTGAACCGGAACTAAATCACCAAGAGTTGACACTCTTAGATGCTGCAAGAGAAAACTTGGCAGGCAGAGTTGCCGAACTGCTGTCAGAGCACCCCATTTTGAAAGATGAAAGGGATGAGAACGGTCTCACTGCTTTACATTGGGCGGCAGATAGAGATGCCTCTGATGCCCTAACTGCTGCTATACGCGGTGGTTGTGACATCAATGCCATTGATAATAGTGACCAAACCCCTTTGCACTATGCAGCTTCTTGTGGTCACATGAACTCCAGCAGGATACTGCTTGAAGCAGGTGCTTTGTTTCTCAAGGACGATGAGGACTGCACTCCATTGGATATTGCAGCTGACGATGAAATAAAATCACTTCTGCAAAGTCACATCAAGACAAAGCATTTACCACCTCAGTCGTAGCGTGTTGTAGGTAGTTTGTATATTTCAAGTGTAGTTTTTGGGAATAAAACATAAGTATAATTTTGGTTTTTACTTACTAAATCTAAAATAATACATACATGCATTGTTGTCTGTAATATGTAATTGAATCTTTTCAAATTCAGTTGGTCATTACTTAAAATCAACTTATTGTAATCCATAAATTAAATTTTAGACATACTACATACTATGAAAGACAAATCGTTACCATGATGTTATCAGCAATGGTGTTGAAGTTGTAATTAGTAACAGTATAATATACTCCGTATTCCTTGAGCGGTCTTATTTGGTAAACAATCTTGGCACTCCTTTTTAGATACCAGTAAAGTGTAAAAGCGAGACGTGAGAGAGAGAGAGATAAATCACACTGTCCCGATTTGTAATGCCAATCCTACTCTAGTGGTTTGTGGGTCAGGTACACAAGAGTGCCTACAATGGCCTGCAAGTCCAATACAATTACATTTTTTCACAGTTGAAATTACCGGCTTACTCACGTGTGATTTAAGTCGGAAATAGGCCGACTAGTTCCGGTCGCGAGTGCGTCCACTACACTCCTGGACCGTGAGTTCACTTGAAACAAATCGACCTAGTTGGGACTTACGTGAGTAAGCTAATAATATCAACTATGAATATAGACACTCGCGAATCATTCAGTAATAATTACGCTTTTATGATGGTCTTGACACAGCCGCGACATTGCAGCGTCGGAGATGTTAGCGGATGCGCGGATAAGGATGATTGCATACGTTGCCGAGGGAAATATATAGCGTATAGATAGTAGAAGTCAATCAAGATGTATTTTGACATGAATGATAATTTTTTTAACGTGACTAATTTAATGAGATGACTTACACCGACATTAATTATCAGATGTCACCTATTTACTACCACAATATGGAAACAACATCAGAAATAAAGGATTTATTATTATTATATTATTTGTTGAAAAATTGTTTTTATTTTTTAATAATTTATTTGCATAATATAGTCTTAATTGTACAGTACACATGTAGATATCATAATTTATGACATAATTCTACTACAAAATATTTTATTCTCTGTAGAGAATTCGAAGAAAATATTGTATAAAGTGGTTAAATTAGACATTTAGAAATAGGTATACATTCCATACATAGGGAATTCACATCTAGAATCAGAAAGAATGAATATTAGCTGTATTCATGTATATTAATTACCATTCATAATTTTGATAAGATCAACACAAACGAAATAATATTAAAAATATTTATGTACAAATCTTTAACATCACAAGTTTCTTTGAGAAGTTGCTACCACATAGTCTTTTGGTCTATCGGTCGGGTCTTTTCACTTCTGAGAACTTTTCTCGCGCCGTATCGGCCTTTTCTTTCTTTCGGACGGCCTAAAAGCTTCCGACGCACGGGTTTCTGACCCTTCGACGAATCTGTCTCAACAAACTACATTAACCTTACTTTCTAACTGATCCTCATTTTGGACTCGACCGAAACAAAAGCACAAAAATATATACACTTAAGCCTAATTTACTCTTTGAAAATGTACTTGACGGATCTGTTCGGTGACACTGTAAGGGCCACAAAAGAGTTCTAAGATTAAATTGACATTGGTACAAAAATCTCTACACAAATCAACAGTTTAAATAACATTGACGATTGCAACAAAGAACAAAGGGAATATCAGATCTTTGAGCGCTAAGTTATTATAGAATAATATATATATAATAGAAATATATATATATATATATATATATAATAGAAATATATATATATATATATATAGTTAGAATATTAAATGCCACTACGCCAAATATAATTGGATTTTGGCCATAACTCTACGGTATAGCGGGAAAGTGGTTTCTGAGCTCATCGGATGCATTTGACAGCTCGAATTGGAATAATTTAAATAGTTTATTACTATCTGACCAGTATCTTCAGGATTAGCGATTTTCGCTTATCTACAAAAGCGTAAACGCTTCTAGTTTTTTTTTTTAAATTATAAATGACACGTCACATATCAATGGTTGTATCTAACTCAGCGCTACGCAGTACAATAAGATCTTTCTAGTTTTTAATTGTACCCTCATGCGTAACTCATAAGATCTTTCTAGTTTTTAATTGTACCCTCATGCGTAACTCATAAGATCTTTCTAGTTTTTAATTGTACCCTCATGCGTAACTCAAATAAGATCTTTCTAGTTTTTAATTGTACCCTCATGCGTAACTCACAAGATCTTTCTAGTTTTTAATTGTACCCTCATGCGTAACTCACAAGATCTTTCTAGTTTTCAATTGTACCCTCATGCGTAACTAAAATAAGATCTTTCGAGTTCTCAATTGTACCCTCATCTCAGTTTTCCTTGGCATCAGGGCCCGCGCCGTCTCCAGAATCCAGCTGCTTCAGCAACCTGAACAGCGCCGCCGCCTCCCTGATGCGGCTGAACTCTACGCAGAACGCTTCCACTTCTATCAGGAGTTCCTGAAAAAAATAAGTTAAATTATTAAAAAATTTTTTTTATAAAAAAAGGTTTTTTTATTTTTATTTTCGTGCATTGTCATCGGAACCAAATATGTGTGCCGTATTTCAGCCCGATAGCTTCAGTGGAAGTGGGTGAAATATTGATTGCAAGATTCCAGGACATACATACATACATAGATACATACGAGTGAAGTTAAATAAAAGCTTTTAATAAAAAACCACATTATTATGTGATAAGAAATTAAATGTCACTTGCTATAACGGTGAAGGACACATCGTGATGAAACCTGTATGCCTGAGAGTTCTTCATAATGTTCTCGAAGGCATGTGAAGTCTGCCAATCCGCACTCGGCCAGCGTGGTGGACTAAGGCCTAATCCCTCCCATTCTGAGAGGAGGCCCGTGCCCAAAAGGGTTGATATGATGATCGAAGTATGCTAGTTTAATTTTAGAAAACGCCAAAGTTGTTGGCTGTATGGCAACATTATGTACGATCGTAGATATTCTACAGTCCACGATCTGTCAATCTCGATTGACTTTATATACTTTGTTGTCTATGTAACGCCCCTTCACCTTCGATCGCGGAAGCGATAGCACTCAATTAACATATTCACACAATTTTTCTTATATTTGTAACGTTGTTTTGTAACGTGCCTAGTTCCAAATCTACAATAAACTGTTACGTGCTCCAACAAAGGCTTTAATTCGCCTCCACCCGAATACACGCGCCAACAAAAGTTTGACTCTCAAACATTGGCTTGGTTAATCTCTCTGCCGGGGATTGAACCCGGAACCCTGGGGGCGTTGCGTTGGCACCTTGACGTTGATGATCTTGTTCCTGATGAGCGACTGCAGGAACACGCATACCTATCTGCCTGGCAGACCCCTCCACAGTACCTTGACGTTGATGATCTTGTTCCTGATGAGCGACTGCAGGAACACGCACACCTGCCTGGCAGACCCCTCCACAGTACCTTGACGTTGATGATCTTGTTCCTGATGAGCGACTGCAGGAACACGCACACGAGCCGCACGAGCCTGTTCTGCATGTACCGGTCGCGGATGGTCTCGCAGGTGGAGATGCAGTTGGATATGTAGAGGTGGACGAACTCTTCCGGCAGGTCCACTGATGTTAATCTCTCTGCCGGGGATTGAACCCGGAACCCTGGGGGCGTTGCGTTGGCACCTTGACGTTGATGATCTTGTTCCTGATGAGCGACTGCAGGAACACGCATACCTACCTGCCTGGCAGACCCCTCCACAGTACCTTGACGTTGATGATCTTGTTCCTGATGAGCGACTGCAGGAACACGCATACCTACCTGCCTGGCAGACCCCTCCACAGTACCTTGACGTTGATGATCTTGTTCCTGATGAGCGACTGCAGGAACACGCATACCTACCTGCCTGGCAGACCCCTCCACAGTACCTTGACGTTGATGATCTTGTTCCTGATGAGCGACTGCAGGAACACGCATACCTACCTGCCTGGCAGACCCCTCCACAGTACCTTGACGTTGATGATCTTGTTCCTGATGAGCGACTGCAGGAACACGCATACCTACCTGCCTGGCAGACCCCTCCACAGTACCTTGACGTTGATGATCTTGTTCCTGATGAGCGACTGCAGGAACACGCATACCTACCTGCCTGGCAGACCCCTCCACAGTACCTTGACGTTGATGATCTTGTTCCTGATGAGCGACTGCAGGAACACGCACACGAGCCGCACGAGCCGGTTCTGCATGTACCGGTCGCGGATGGTCTCGCAGGTGGAGATGCAGTTGGATATGTAGAGGTGGACGAACTCTTCGGGCAGGTCCACTGATGTTAAGCTCTCTGCCGAGGATTGAACCTGGAACCCTGGGGGCGTTGCGTTGGCACCTTGACGTTGATGATCTTGTTCCTGATGAGCGACTGCAGGAACACGCACACGAGCCGCACGAGCCTGTTCTGCATGTACCGGTCGCGGATGGTCTCGCAGGTGGATATGCAGTTGGATATGTAGAGGTGGACGAACTCTTCGGGCAGGTCCACTGATGTTAATCTCTCTGCCGGGGATTGAACCTGGAACCCTGGGGGCGTTGCGTTGGCACCTTGACGTTGATGACCTTGTTCCTGATGAGCGACTGCAGGAACACGCACACGAGCCGCACGAGCCTGTTCTGCATGTACCGGTCGCGGATGGTCTCGCAGGTGGATATGCAGTTGGATATGTAGAGGTGGACGAACTCTTCGGGCAGGTCCACTGATGTTAATCTCTCTGCCGGGGATTGAACCTGGAACCCTGGGGGCGTTGCGTTGTCACCTTGACGTTGATGATCTTGTTCCTGATGAGCGACTGCAGGAACACGCACACGAGCCGCACGAGCCGGTTCTGCATGTACCGGTCGCGGATGGTCTCGCAGGTGGATATGCAGTTGGATATGTAGAGGTGGACGAACTCTTCCGGCAGGTCCACTGATGTTAATCTCTCTGCCGGGGTTGAACCTGGAACCCTGGGGGCGTTGCGTTGTCACCTTGACGTTGATGATCTTGTTCCTGATGAGCGACTGCAGGAACACGCACACCTGCCTGGCAGACCCCTCCACAGTACCTTGACGTTGATGATCTTGTTCCTGATGAGCGACTGCAGGAACACGCACACCTGCCTGGCAGACCCCTCCACAGTACCTTGACGTTGATGATCTTGTTCCTGATGAGCGACTGCAGGAACACGCACACCTGCCTGGCAGACCCCTCCACAGTACCTTGACGTTGATGATCTTGTTCCTGATGAGCGACTGCAGGAACACGCACACCTGCCTGGCAGACCCCTCCACAGTACCTTGACGTTGATGATCTTGTTCCTGATGAGCGACTGCAGGAACACGCACACCTGCCTGGCAGACCCCTCCACAGTACCTTGACGTTGATGATCTTGTTCCTGATGAGCGACTGCAGGAACACGCACACCTGCCTGGCAGACCCCTCCACAGTACCTTGACGTTGATGATCTTGTTCCTGATGAGCGACTGCAGGAACACGCACACCTGCCTGGCAGACCCCTCCACAGTACCTTGACGTTGATGATCTTGTTCCTGATGAGCGACTGCAGGAACACGCACACCTGCCTGGCAGACCCCTCCACAGTACCTTGACGTTGATGATCTTGTTCCTGATGAGCGACTGCAGGAACACGCACACCTGCCTGGCAGACCCCTCCACAGTACCTTGACGTTGATGATCTTGTTCCTGATGAGCGACTGCAGGAACACGCACACCTGCCTGGCAGACCCCTCCACAGTACCTTGACGTTGATGATCTTGTTCCTGATGAGCGACTGCAGGAACACGCACACCTGCCTGGCAGACCCCTCCACAGTACCTTGACGTTGATGATCTTGTTCCTGATGAGCGACTGCAGGAACACGCACACCTGCCTGGCAGACCCCTCCACAGTACCTTGACGTTGATGATCTTGTTCCTGATGAGCGACTGCAGGAACACGCACACCTGCCTGGCAGACCCCTCCACAGTACCTTGACGTTGATGATCTTGTTCCTGATGAGCGACTGCAGGAACACGCACACGAGCCGCACGAGCCTGTTCTGCATGTACCGGTCGCGGATGGTCTCGCAGGTGGATATGCAGTTCGATATGTACAGGTGGACGAACTCTTCAGGCAGGTCCACTGATGTCGTCAGCCTGGAACAACCAGATTATTCATAGAATACATTTATTTTTGTATACAAACACAATGATTTAATTATCTTCTTTTTTGTATGTATACAACAAAAACTACTATAATAATAAATATCCTGGACATTCTCACACGCGGTCATCTGACCCCAAAGTAGGCGCGAGCCTGTACTATGGGTGTCAGAGACTGATATACATACATAGATATTATTAAATAGTTAGGAGTATAGTTATTCCTGTGAATCGCTACTAGCCACTGTTTTAGAACAGTTTTATCTTTTGGAAACATGTGTCCTCCTTTTTTTCCGAACAAAACGGTACCGCACAACATTGCGGCATAGCTACTCGATATGATGATAGTTATTTATAATTAATAAACTTAATGAGATTCAAGATTTAAAACTTTGTTATGGCTCCGAATTTATAGTTGCCTTTGACAACTTGACCTTAGTGAACAGTGGCGCCAACTGGTGAGCAAAGAAACGATAGTCCCCATTAGTTAGTCCCGCTTGGATCTGAACCCACACCCCCACCGCACGCCAGGCTCACCTGTTGACCACCTCCATGGAGTGCAGCGACATCTCCATGTTGACGAGCACGCTGAAGTACTCCGTGATGTGCTGCGAGCTGATCAGCTTCAGCAGCACCGAGATGGCCACCATCGGGTTGTTCTCCACCAGGTCAGGCAGCTTTAAGCAAATTTTCAGATTCAGATTCATTTATTTTTCATTATAATTTGAGCAGCGTGGTGGAGTATGCTCTAGACCTCCCGCAGCTGCGTCTGTGGGGGAGACCCGTGCCCAGCAGTGGGACCGTCTATGGGTCGCAGCGATATGGTATTTTGCATACGCTTATTTGGTGACCGCTAGTGGCTCAATTTCATGGACGCTACCGTGCTTCGGAGGGCACGTAAAGCCGACGGTCCCGGTTGTTTTCAATGATGGAAACAGTCGTTAAGCCTTGTCGAAGACCTTGGGGTGACTTGAGAAGTTTGATAACATTCGACACTGGGTTGGCCACTAACCCCTCCACCAATCCGCACTGGAGCAGCGTGTTGGAGTATGCTCTAGACCTCCCGCAGCTGCGTCTGTGGGGGAGACCCGTGCCCAGCAGTGGGACGTCTATGGGTAGCAGCGATAAACAGAGCCATCTCTCGATAATTGTAGTATGTAAAATTGTAGTAATAAACTACGCAATTAATTTTATAGGTTATATTAACTAATTAATTAATTAGGTTTATAGTATGTAATAGATTTTGATTATCTTTATTATTGTCATTATTTCTTTTTTGGTGCACGCTAATTTCACTCTCAATCATTGCTCCATTCCCAGGCCTGCTGGAAGAGATTTCATTTTGGAATAAGTAGGACCTATGTACAAAATTACTATTAACACTGTTTTTTTTGCTGTTTGTCGTGTACATGAATTTATAAATAAATAAATAAATAAATAAATAAAAATTAGCATGCTGTTGTTACTTAGCTGATGATTTTGTAATCTATTCAATGCAAGTAAATGATTTTGAATTTGAATGATACCCTGGTATATTTAAAACATGATCTCCTGATCTCTCATCTCGCATAGCAGCTGAGTTAAGCACAGCGCCATCTCTCGCGAGACCGATGAACTTGCAACAATGTATTAACAGAGCCATCTCTCGATAGATTGCCGAACTACCTGAAGCTCACCTGGTAGGGCCATCTCTCCCGAGACGAATGAACTCGCCACACTTTATTAACAGAGCCATCTCTCGATAGATTGCTGAACTACCTGAAGCTCACCTGGTAGGGCGTCACGTCGATCTCGTACACGACGCTGGGCTCCTGGTCCAGCAGCGCCAGCAGCCGCTGCTGGTGGGTGACGCTGAGGGCGCTCTTGAGCGCCAGCTGGATGAGCTCCTTCGCCTCGGCCACTGTGCCGCTGGCGTCCTTCTCTTCTGGCTTCTTGTCTTCCACTTTCTCTTTCTTTTCCTCCTGCTGCTGTTTAAATAGCGTCCATAGCCCAATGGCTCGGTTCGATTCAATGTGATCGAAAGAGTTAAGCAACGACGGGCCCGGTCGGTTTGTGGATGGGTGACCGCTAGTGGCAAAATTTCATGGACGCTACCGTGCTTCGGAGGGCACGTAAAGCCGTCGGTCCCGGTTGTTTTCAATGTTGGAAACAGTCGTTAAGCCTTATCGAAGACCTTCGGGTGGCTTGAGAACATTCGACACTGGGTCGGCCACTAACCCCTCCACCAATCCGCATTGGAGCAGCGTGGTGGAGTATGCTCTAGACCTCCCGCAGCTGCGTCTGTGGGGGAGACCCGTGCCCAGCAGTGGGACGTATATGGGTCGCAGCGGCTGTTTAAATTATAAACGCTAATGAACGCTACACACCCCCGTGGTAGGCCTGTGTTATGGGTTGCAGGCACACACAGAAAACATTACAGACAGGCCCGTTGGCGCAATCGGTAGTGACCCTGTCTGTTGCGCCAAGGGTAGTGGGTTCGAATCCCACACAAGACAAATATTCGTGTGACGAACACTTGTATTTGTTCTGTGTCTGGATGTTAATTATTATCTATTTAAGTATGTATTTAAAAAATATCTATGTATGTATATCAGTCTCTGACACCCATGTCACAGGCTCGCGCCTACCTTGGGGTGTGAGAATGTCCAAGATATTTATTTATTAAGTATTTATTATTACAATTACCAGAGTACAAATATTTATCTGCGAAACAAGTAGTCTGCCTAGGCCGGGATTCGAACCAGAGGTGCGGTAGACAGAGTTACCACTACCATTACGCCACAGAGTTGTCAAAGTATTTGCTTATTTCTATAATGAACTAGTAGATGTTCATTTGATTCATTGACTTACTACCTATATGGTCTTCTCAATTGTGAGGAAATCATTGCCCAGCGTTGGGCTTAATACATCAGGGTTCGGTTAAGTATAAGTTTAGTGGTTATAGTAGTTTACACTGAGTGATCTAACTTGTGACACATGCCCAACAGTGGGCTCTTACCGTGGGCTTGGGCTGCGGTGCGCGTCGCTCCACCTTCTCAACCGGCTTCAGGCCGATCAAGCCTTCGTAGTCTGTATCATACAGTGGTAGGTACGAGCCTTTGTTGGCTAAGTTCTTCCACACACCCTGCAACCAAGAAACCATAATTTAAATTTGATTTTTTAAAACAAAAAATTATCTTAGCGCAAAATTCAACAATATACTCGTGAATTGCTTAAAAGAATGCTTGGATATTCGCTCTAGGCTCATGTTAAAAAAATTAAAAGGCCGAAAGATACATTTTATTTAGAGTTACTTTTTAAAAGTTAAAAGCGTTTATTTAACTTCACTCGTATGTATGTATGTATGTATGTCCTGCAATCTTGCAATCAATATTTCACCCACTTCCACTGAAGCTATTGAGCTGAAATTTGGCACACATATTTGGTTCCGATGACAATGCACGAAAATAAAAAAAAAGTTATAAAAAGTTTTTTTTTAAATTTTTTAACCGTATACTACATTTACATTTTAAAGTTTTATTTGTGTTGCGGGTTACTCAAATGTTTAAGAATAAGAATAAGAATTTATTTATTTTGCCACACAACAAGTAAGAAAATTAAGAATTAATAAAATAAAAGTACAGGTAATAAAAAGAAAGTAAATTCGATAACTCGCTGCATGGCAAAAAAGGTCAGTGCTCAGCCAAATTGCTGATTTTCAGCACAGCCCTAAGTTGTCGAGCAGTTTGAGCAAGCGGCGAGTACTAAATCTAGTACTAATAACAATACTAATACTAT
Organism: Carterocephalus palaemon; assembly: GCA_944567765.1. NCBI lineage: Eukaryota > Metazoa > Arthropoda > Insecta > Lepidoptera > Hesperiidae > Carterocephalus > Carterocephalus palaemon. Next base: position 931,341 of record OX155655.1, on the reverse strand, counting down.
ATTATTGGACTAAAATGTATACACGAAAAGTTTGAGCAAGGTAGAGTTTTTGACGGTCACTCACGTCCATAGCGAAGACAATCTCTTCGGGGTTGAGCATGAACGGCGGCGGCGGGACGGGCCCGGCGGCCTTCAGCGTGCGGTGGAGGGGCGTGTACTCGTTCGCCATCAGCGCTTCGAGCAGCTCCTTCATAGCCATGCGGTTCGGGGGACTCCTGCGGACGATTCATGTTCTGTTTTGGAGTGAAACTTCTTTAGGCGCATGAGGGTAAATTTTTTACGGATGAAACGGATGTGACCGAATGTGACGCATTATTGCGTCACGCAGCATGCAACATTCGTGACGAAGAAGAGGATGGGCGATTAAAACCGATTGAGAAAGAGTGAGAAAGGGCGAGCGTAGCATGAAGCAGACTTATAAAGACTAACATAACTTAAGTTTTGTAATAAAACAACAAGACTTTCAAATGAATATTTATATTTATTCTTTTTTTGTGTATATTTGAATATTTCGCCATAGAAGTTTCACTTCTGACATGTGTACTTTGTACGCACGCACTTTTTTAAATTATTTGTTGCCACAAAAATTCTACCATAACTATTTTGTTTTAATTTCTGCCAAACTGTGGGCCAGTTTGACGGCAGTGCGGCAGTTTGTCGGCAATGCGGCAGTTTGACGGCAGTACGGCAGATTGTCGGCAGTGCGGCAGTTTGTCGGCAGTGCGGCAGTTTGTCGGCAGTGCGGCTTTACACAGTTCTCGTGGACCTCAATTCTTATTTATGTCTAATATTTATAATATATTATTATCTATTAACATAATTTGTATACGCGTAATGAAAGTAGTGTAATTTGTTATCTACTTTTAGTTTATAAAACTGATGCTATCAATAAGAACAGGATTTGAAGTTGAAACTTCATAGTTATTCTTTTAATAACACACTTTACACTTTTACACTTTAAAGTTTAAATTTATGTAATTTGATTAAGGTACATTATTGAACTTAAAGTGGATAAACTTAGGTATAATGGGATTATTGGGTTTATTGTGTTGTGAATGGGGTTAATAAATAAATAAATAAATACATATTAAGTCAAGTGGCCTATGCCGCTCACCCGTCGCCGAGCGGTATCAGCGCGGGCACGGTCTGCTGCGCGTGCGCACTCATCTCGGCCGTGCGGTCAGCCAGCAGCGCCTGCAGCGGCGAGTAGTCGAACTCCAGCTCCTTGGGCTGCACCTCACTCAGCATCACTTGCTTCGCTGATTTCTTCAATGTCTGGATTGAGGAACAGTTCACACATTTGCTGATTTTTTTTATTATTTTTAAATTAAATTCTGGGCAAATGGGTTGCGGTGTCTTTCTACTTGAATATGCAGTAAAGTGACTAACTGACATTGCCAAGTGCAAAAATTCAATATTCAAACATTATTTACTATATTCTACATGGTGACAAAATATATTAGGGTAATAAGTTAGGGTGTAGCGTCCATAGTCCCTCGCGTCGATTCAATGTGATCGAAAGAGTTAAGCTACGACGGGCGCGGTCGGTTTGTGGATGGGTGACCGCTTGTCGCAAAATTTCATGGACGCTACTATGTTTCGGAGGGCACGTAAAGCCGTCGGTCCCGGTTGTTTTCAATGCTGGAAACAGTCTTTAAGCCTTGTCGAAGACCTTCGGGTGGCTTGAGAACATTCGACACTGGGTTGGCCACTAACCCCTCCACCAATCTGCATTGGAGCAGCGTGGTGGAGTATGCTCTAGGCTTCCCGCAGCTGTGTCTGTGGGGGAGCCCCGTGCCCAGCAGTGGGACGTCTATGGGTCGCAGCGATGTACATACATCCTTAATGTTGCAGGGCAGGAACCCGTGCAGCTGCCCGATGAACTGCCTCTCCTGCGGCGCGAGCGGCGTCAGGCCCGGCCGGCCCTCCAGCAGGTGCAGGCTGAGCGGGCTGAACGGGTTCTCGCCCTTGTATATGTCGTGGATGAGGGCCAGCGCCACCACCCTCTGTCCCGGGAGCGTCAGGTCCCCGCCGGTGACCAGGGATGCGAGGAGGAGACATACTGGAAGATACAAAATCAAATAATCCTTATTTGAAACTAGTGGACGCCCGCAGCTTCGCTCGCGTGAAAATAGACATAGGACATACATAATGTAGGTAAATACGAAAAACTTTTACACCTACTAACTCTGCACCCCCCTTTTACCCCCTTAAGGGATGATTTTCAAAACTTTCAATGAAAACCTTCATACTGAATTTCATTCGAATTACTTCAAAAACGGTAAAGTTTCATACTAACTTTGCACCCCCGTTTTACCCCTTTAGGGGGTAAATTTTCGAAAATCCTTTCTTAGTGCTCCCCTACGTTATAAAAGGAACCCCTGTGCAAAATTTCAAGTTTCTAACCCTTAGCTTCTCCTTTTATATATAGACTAGTGGACGCCCGCAGCTTCGCTCGCGTAGAATTAGACCCATTAACGACGTCTACCCGTCTAACGACTTCAAAAACGGCAAAGTTTCATACTAACTTTGCACCCCCGTTTTACCCCCTTAGGGGGTGAATTTTCAAAAATCCTTTCTTAGTGCTCCCCTACGTTATAAAAGGAACCCCTGTTCAAAATTTCAAGTTTCTAACCCTTAGCTTCTCCTTTTATATATAGACTAGTGGACGCCCGCAGCTTCGCTCGCGTAGAATTAGACCCATTAACGACGTCTACCCGTCTAACGACTTCAAAAACGGCAAAGTTTCATACTAACTTTGCACCCCCGTTTTACCCCCTTAGGGGGTGAATTTTCAAAAATCCTTTCTTAGTGCTCCCCTACGTTATAAAAGGAACCCCTGTTCAAAATTTCAAGTTTCTAGCCCTTATAGTTTAGGCCCTGCGTTGATATGTCAGTCAGTCAGTCAGTCAGTCAGTCAGTCAGTCAGTCAGTCAGTCAGTCAGTCAGTCAGTCAGTCAGTCAGTCAGTCAGTCAGTCAGTCAGTCAGTCAGTCAGTCAGTCACCTTCTCCTTTTATATATATAGATTTAATACAGTCCTTTTATAATGATGTTTTTTATTTTTCAATAGCAGTTGTTTGTGATAAAATGCAGATTTATTTTACTAGTTACTTTGACTAAACCTGGATTCAAAAGGCACAGGACTGGTCAGAGAGGCGTCGTTTAGGAGAGGCCTATGTCCAGCAGTGCACCACTATGTATGTGTGTGTGATGATGATGATTTACTATTAGTCTCGACACTTAAAAAAAGAGTTCGAATTAATTTCATGTTTCCACATGATACACACTATCAATAACAGCAGTTAAAAAGTTGGTTTGTATTCTAACTTGTACTTACAATTAAAATGTTCGGAGCGTGGAAATCTTTTCTGCACTTGAGCACATATGGACTCCAAGCTCTGCGAGTCCACCGTTTGCTCTGAGAATAAGCTGTGTAAGAAACATATTTTATTACAAAATGAAAAAGAGTAACTATCAAGTTCCTTGAGTACATAAAAAATTGAATAACATTAATTAAGAGTATACAAATACCATATAATGAAAAAAATTAACCTAAATCTGATATAAAGATATAAATTCCAAATAAGTAAACTTATAAGTAACCCTGGATCAGAGACTAATCTGGAATCAACTAACTTAAGAAGTTTGGAAGTTTAAGAAGTTTAAAAGCATTGGATTATTAGTTTAGTTGATTGAAGCAAAAATTGCCCTGGTAATCTGCTGTCGGCTTGCAAGCTCCAGGAGGAGCATCAAGGCGGCCAACATGCATTGGATATACTGATACATGATTTTATATTGTCATTTTTCAAACAAGATACAAATTTAGTTATACAAAAAAAATGAAATTAAACCCGACATTTTTTAACTAAATTTAAAACGAATACAAAAACTTTTTCATACATTTTTCGCATAAAAAAAATATTTTTGGTTAAAAAAAAAGTGAAATGAAAGGCATCGCAGTGACAACCACAGAGTAATCGATCTTATCGATCTATTAAATTAGTGTGATGTAATCGTGTTTGTGTACCAATTTGTATAGAAACTTTAATTTTATTTTTCTCCCCAAAGGGTGCGTCTCCGCGCTGAGATATTTTGTGAATGGACGTCTTTTAGCTGTGAAAGAAGTACATATCCTATCTGTGGTGTTGCATATTCTAAAGCTGAGCCTCCTCTGCAACTGCCCTGCAACTTATAACAAAAGTCGCAAGCTGGGCGGAAGCCTACTCTCACCTTGTCAGTAACTTGTGAACTTGTCAGTAACAAGGAACGTGACCCCAAAGGCATCCTACGATTTATCCAAGCGATTGATCTTTGAGATCAGGTATAAACTTTCGGGGGCTAGCTACAATAGATATTGTTAGACGCAACTGCATAAGATAGAAGTATCCACTCTTACATACGATAAACCAAGATTCAAGAACTTAGATAAATCACAACTAGCTAGCTAGAAAGGCATATAAACAAAGAAATACAATAAATAACATTGAAAACACAAAGTGCCCATAACGTCAGAAATGTTTTAGTTTTATATAAAGTATCGTGACATGTACTTACTCTAATATATATTTACTGTTCTCGTTTATTAATTGTTGTGACATTTTTACTCCGGTTTCAGTACAATTTGATACGAAAAAACAGTGGAAAACCCGTGTTTCATCATAAAAAAAGCTCAGCTCAGCAAATCTGAACGAAAAACAAAATCTTACGTCAAATTGTCGAGTCAAGTGTCAAGTCGAACGATCGATTGAGCACATTTTTGACAATTTTGACAGGGTCATAGCTACGTAAATATCTTTAATCTGTGATCCTCAGTCAAAATAAAATTGTCAAAACAGTAACACTAAATAATCATGCCGTGATGGTCTCAGATTAAGGAAACTCCTTAGTCTGAGTCATATACTATTCTAAGACTATTATACTCTTTGGTCTGAGTAGAGATTGTCAATAAGACAGAGTACATTTTAACGTCAATAACGTCTGGGGGCCCTGGAATCTTGGATTATTTTAATAGGTAGTTAATCGCAAGGCAGCTCCAGCTCCCTTGATTCATGACCAAGTAATTTACTTGTGCACTGCCTATATGACCAGTTTCTAAGTTTCATACAATTTCATCATCTAATCTAATAAAAACATTGGTCTTATCAGAGATTGATAGATAGATACTAGGAAATTTTTTTGCCGGATTTTTTGCACTGCAATGCTACATCAGACCACCAGACATTCAGAATGAGTTTGCTTAATCGATACATAATGGAGAGTTGTTTCTGCAAAAAAACTATTAATAAGATGGCACTGGAAAAGAACAATTTTCACGGCTACCTATGTCACGTAGCCAGGTTGTATTGAAAGTAAGCTAAATGGAAATTCGCTAGGGACTGTACTACCACCCGCAAGGGTACCTAGTACCATGTAGTAATATCTTCTATATAATAAAAATGAATCGCAAAATGTGTTGGTAAGCGCATAGCTCAACAACGCCTAGACCAATTTGGCCAATTCTTTTTTTAAAATGTTCGTTGAAGTTCAAGGATGGTTTTTACGGCGAGAAAAATTTGAAAATTCATCCCCTAAGGGGGTAAAACGGGGGTGCAAAGTTAGTATGAAGCTTTGCCGTTTTTGAAGTTAGTGAATGTGTAACGCGAGCGAAGCTGCGAGCGTCCACTAGTATACTAATATTATAAAGAGGACAAAATTGTTTGTAAGGTTTTCACACAAAAACTACTGGTCCGATTTCAAAAATTCTTTCGCCATTAGAAAGCTGCATCTTCACTGAGTGACATAGGCTATTTATTATTACTAGGTGTAAACGAAAGGCGTAGGTTCTACTTATTTTAGACTTTATATACTCAGTAGGTACGTTGTTATTTAAATATATACATACTCAGTATGTTGAAAAAAAAACATTAATTAAGCCGTCATGCACCTGCTTATATATTTTTATTGAAAACAATTCGGGTGATAGAGACATCCGAACAATAAGTATTTCAATGACTGATACCGTTATCAAGCAAATTAGCGTCAACCGAGCTTATAAACCTACATGACCGGCTCGAAGCGAGTTATCATGGCACTGCTAATTGTGTACGCTCACTTCTTTTATCGCAGCCATTTCTTGCGATAAGATTACAAGTCATATGGCGTATGAGCAGAGCGCCATCTTGCCTGTATTTCGTGGTCAAATTTGTTATTAATTCACAAACTATAAGTTGTTTTAAAGTGTCAAGTAAGTGATGGTGCGTGTATGTGCTGGTGAAGTTTTGTTTCGAAATGCGAGAAATTCGTCCCGTTGCCGTCATGCATAACGTCAGGCCGTTGGATTTGGTCCCGCATAGGACCAGGTCTTCATCCTGGTCTTCGTGGAGAAGGCACAGCGCAATACCGAGACAGGAGCCTCGTAATTCGCTACAGTATCAGGTAGCGGCGTTTGGTATCTTGTTATTGTACTTGAAGAGGATTTTATCTAGGACTAGTGAACGCCCGCATCTTCGCTCGCGTGGAATTAGACATAACAATAGTTTCGTGAAAGTGAAAGAATTTTTGAAATCGGTCCAGTAGATTTTGTGTGAAAATATTACAAACAAATGTTTCCTCTATATAATATTATTAGATTTAAAAAAATTAAGCCACACACACACCTGCGATAGGCTTGTGTTGCGGGTGGCGAACACTCACAGAACAACACAATATAACATCCTATCTACAAGTACCTACAAATATTTATCTGTAAAATAAATATCTGTCTCCTCCGGGATTCAAATCTGGGCCCGCGTGGCTGCCACCACCGTGTCACGGAATCGTCGATTACCTTCGTCATTTTAATGTGGTCACTGAAAAGCAGTCAATGATATTTTGAATATTTTAACAGTACCTACCTACTGATTGCACGACAAAGTGGATGCGTTAAAGATCGCAAGGGAAATAAACACATCGCAGCAGCATTATCTCAGTATGATAATCAAACATCAAACATAGATAAAGTTCAAGCTAAATTTCTCATGACTGTACTGCTGTGAAACTTCCGGTCTACAGATGTAAAATATACTAGCGGATGTAGATCAGGGAGAATTTACTCTCTTATCATTATTAGTTTTTCAAAACTGGGTCACTGTCATTTTCACTTATAAAATTATTCCAACATGAGCCATTAGTAACAGAAAAGCCAGTACTATCACAGCTCTTTTGGTAGATCGGGGACAGATTCATGGTAGACCCAGCAATGTTTTTGTCACAAGCCTATTTAGGGTTTGGATTTTATTTACAAGAACAAAGACTGTCTGAGTGTCAATCCCACTTGAATTACAAGCCCAGAATTTCGCGTCTCCAAAGAAGCATTTTCTGCAATGAGGTAGGTTAAAGTAGTTTTTATAAACATTACTAGCTTACCCCGCTTCTCCGCCCGCGTTAAATCAGGTTTCGTACAGAATTACCTCTTCCATCAATGGATAGCTCCATCTATACTTTTATATATTTTATAGAGGAAACATTTTGTTTGTATTGTTTTCACACAAAAACTACTGGACCGATTTCAAAAATTCTTTCACCATTAGAAAGCTGCATCTTCACTGAGTGACATAGGCTATATATGTAATAATAAAGGTGTAAACGAAACTATTGTTATGTCTAATTACACGCGAGCGAAGCAACGGCAAGCTAAATACTCGTATATATGGACATCCTCACACACGGCCATCTGACCCCAAACTAGGTAGAGCCTGTATTATGGTCAGAGACTGTTATACATACATAGATATATTTACACACAAGTTAAATAAAAGATTATCACTAACCAAAATCTAGCTTCACCCGCAGTTCGGCCAGTCATAATCCGAGATTATATTGATCGAGAGTTAAATTAACGATTGTTTGGTCCTTTTAACGGAAACCATGCTATTTTCCGGGATAAAATGTAGCTTATGTCACTCTCCAGGATTTACGTACTTTGTAAAGCATTATTTCTATAATCATTCTTCTTCCCATACCTGTGGTAATATACGGCTGTATTTGAAATAGCTTATACGGCACCTTTTCGTTGAATCCAGAAAATGTAGGATTCCCCTCTTAGTTGAAGAAAATTATTCAGTGGTTATCTTAAGATTCAATTAAATCTACAGTAGAGCATGAGAGAGCATGCATCTCACAGTTGCGTGACTATCGACGGCTAATTAAAATAATTATTAACGCTTGTGTTGATTAACAATGGAACATAAGAACATACAATAAAATTAAACTAATAACAACAAAATATATAGGTACAAACAATAATGATAATAAAATGTATCTTTACTACAACACATAGACTTTAAATCCATGCTTTACTGTTACTGACAAATGGCATTATATTTTGTTGGTTCCATTACTACTCTTTCATTCTCCCACTGTTGGGCACGGATGACACCGGACCCACAGACCTAACCCCTCGTAACAGCACCTGAAATTTGTTATCGGTTTTTACTACAAAAATCAGTAATATTTTTGTTGATGACTAATCGTATAATGTTGTGCTTCCCTCTATAACTTCAAAAACATTTTGCGTGAAACGGAGAGTTATGCGTAAAAAAGTTTTTTTGACAGTCTGCATTTGTCACCGAACGATGTGTCACTTTTGTCTTTCTGTCACACAGTGCAGTGGCTGGATAGTTTCAGTAATACCTATTTTAGTTTTTTATTTGTGTGTTTCTTCAATTGTAGTGTTTATAACAGTTTTGGTGTGTAGATTTTTAGTTGTACAAACATAGCAGGCAACAATTTCTAATGTGGACTAACTGTTATTTCGGAAACGTAGTGGAATATCGCACAGCAAACGTGTCAATATAAGTTATTCCGACCGATGGACCAAAAAAAGAATCGCCAATTGTTTGTTATTGCGTTTAAATATTAGTGTGATTTCACATGGGTGATGGCTTGGCAGTCGGATTCACGTGTAAGTTGAGTTTGGTGTCGAGTTTTAATAAAATAATAAAAAACAAATAGCGTTCGCCATGTAACGTAAACATGTCCTTGTGATCGATTTGCATTTTAATATTCTAATATTTGAACAAGCATGCGCCGATTTGAATATATTTTGCGTTTCCTTATAGCTAAATCATCGTATGTAATCGTTTGGGTGTGTGGAGATATGGTTGAGAAATTTGCAATAGGCGTCATGTTTTAGGGTCAACCTAGGTACAGCTCTTACTGAATTTATATTAACTTCCTTCCGCATAGGAAAAAAGCCATGTGGGTAACCTGTGCACACATTTATATTGCAAACCAGCAGTAACAATGTAATGAAATTAATCTCTAAGTTGTCTCACAGTTCCGTGTATTTCATTTTTATGATCAGTGAAATACAGCTCCTTGTATCACACCTGTCACTCGCAGCAGAAGTTGCAGACTGAGCAGAAGCCTAGTCTTAACTTGCACAATCAAGGAACTTGACCCCAAAGGCATCCTAGCATTGACCCGAGTGATCGGCTTTTGGGATCAGGAACTTTATGAGGGCTAGCTTCAATAGATATTTTAGGTCGCAGTGCCTTACAAGTTACAGCCACACCCATTTCCTGCAATTAATATAATAGATAATGATCACACACTTGTAACCAGCACAGTATTAAGGTCACTTATAGCCACATGTTGCATACTGCACAGGCAACTACATACCATTGTTAACTCAACTGTGTGTCAGATCAACTAAAAATAAAACAGGTTGCAGTTGGTTGCAGTAGGTTTCAGATGAGATGCCAACTGCATGCAGTTACCTCTGAAATTTGCAATGTGTCAAACTTTAAGTCTATTATATCTATCTAGTGTCTATTTAAGCCCTCAACACGTGAAAGCCCAGTGGTTATCGAACTCGCCTCTCATTCGAGTGATCCGGGTTCAAATCCAAGTAGCACACACCAATTACTTTCGTCACAAAAGTCGTGTGAGGTTTGTGAAATTAAATGTCAATTTCTGTATTGGTGATGGAAAATCTAAGTGAAGTCTACCAATCTGCACTTGGCCAGCGTGGTGGGCTAGGGCCTCCACTCCCATTCTGAGAGGAAGCCTGTGTCCAACAGTGGACAGAGAAAGAATTGAGGTGGTGATGGATATTACTTACTGTCATAAAACAACATATTATGGATGCTGACATATAGTAGATGAGTCATCTTTCAGACCAATATTATGGTATATTAAAGCTAGATCTTACTATTATGGTAGATATAAGTAAGTATAACTGTCTTTAAATCAATTGTGGATTAAGTCTTAGTTTCATTTAAGTATTTGAATGACCAAGACATTTGGGAGTCTTTAAGTAAATAGCAGATAATGCAAGTTACACTGTAAGTGTATGAATCTTAGTTTTACATCTATACAATAAATGGATCTATTTAGATACTGATCATAAATCCTAGAAGTGCACTTTAAAATAATTTCACAACATTATTCATAATTGTACAATCAATCTAATTGCTTAACGGAAATAAATGAATGTACTCCATTTATCTTGAGTTTATTGAATATTAGAATAGACATTCCTATAAAGGAATGACTTTACTTCCTAACCCGGCATTTCTAATTTGTAGCTGTTTCTTAGTGTTACATTGTGATGTGAGGGGTAGGATGTTTTCTTAAATTTTATCTCTTAGGGAGTCTCGACATCCCATTTTGTATATGGAACAGATCGCCTTTTCTGCAAAACAAAAATAATATTAGCATAAGCCACATTACCCTAGCTAGAGTAAAATGCCATAAAACATTACACCGTGAGAGTAAATGAAATAGGCCAATCTTGCCGTATCAACATCCGCTAAACAGCATAATCTACAGAACGTCTACCCACCAGTCGACAGATATGGGGTCTCCACTGTAACTTAAAATCAATGGTGATTACAAGGAAAACTGACGAGCTTAACTAAATTTAGATTTTCACCATTGAGTTTTGGTTGCTTATCAACTTGTTTGACATTAGGTGCATTTTTATGCATTTGGTTTTATTGCTATTCAAGAGTAGGTTATTTATGCTAAACCACGCTGCTCCAATGTGGATTGGTGGAGACACGTGAGTGCCCAATAGTGGCTGAGTAGTAGTTTAACTCTTTTTTTAACTTTCAGACTGATGAGAACAGCTTCCTGCTACGTCTGAAGATAGTGGGAGCTTCCTCATTGGCTAAGAAGGATATCTTCGGTGCGAGGTTAGTTCTTATGTTTATTTTAATCCTAACATTTATGTCTCACTGACACTGTCAATTTTTTTTTTAAATTTAATTGAATGGGTTTTGATATCCATAAGTATATAAGAAGAATAGCTTGTAATAGACAAAAGCTGCAAAGTTATCTCTGCATGTTATGGAGTATGCACTGTCAGTATAATGATGATGGTGATATTAGTAAACATTTTGAGGAAACCTGCTAGCCTGAGAGTTCTTCATAATATTCTCGTAGGCATGTGATGTCTGCCTATCAGCACTTGGCCAGCTGAGGCTGGCTAACCCCTCTCATTCCGAGAGGAGACCCGTGTCCACCAGTGGGACAAAGAGTGACAGAAAGCTTTGTGTGGTTCCAGTGATCCGTATGTTCGTGTGGAGCTCCAAACAGTCGAAGGGGATGTCACTGTGGAGACGTTTCTTACGAAAACCAAGAAGAAGGTATGTCTCTTTTATACACAGACTAGTGGACGCCCGCAGCTTCGCTCGCGTGGAATTAGACATAACAATAGTTTCGTTTACACCTAGTAATATTATATAGCCTATGTCACTGAGCTGCGGGCGTCCACTAGTAATTTATAATTTTGTTAATTTTGTAGGTTTTTGTCATTTTTTTTTTCTAAGGTACGATGATCTACAAAAACAACAACCCCTTTTAAAAAAATAAGATTATGAAAAAAAAAATTCCAAAGAGAAGGTCCACATGACATCAATCCATTAAATTTCGCTGCGACCCATAGACTTCCCACTGCTGGGCACGGGTCTCCCCCACAGTCACTGCTGCGGGAGGTATACCACGCTGCTCCAATGCGGATTAGTGGCCAACCCAGTGTCGAATGTTCTCAAGCCACCCGAAGGTCTTCGACAAGGCTTAACGACTGCCTCCAGCATTGAAAACAACTCTTAACCTGCCCTCCGAAGCACGGTAGCGTCCATGAAATTTAGCCACTAGCGGTCACCCATCCACAAACCGACCGCGCCCGTCGTCGTTTAACTCTTTCGATCACATTGAATCGACGCGAGCCATTGGGCTTTGGGCGCTACCATACCATTAAACTTCTTCTATTGTAATTTCTATTCGAATTTGTAATAGTTTTTGTAAGAAAGCGTAAATATCGCTTCATAAAATAACGTGAATGAGCTTCAAGGTCGAGTCGACACACGGGTGTTATTGGGCGGTGGCCGATTGACTTACGAATTTAAGAGGTCGCGGGTAGGCGTCGAGGACATTTCCTTACCGGTTGTCGATAGTTAATAATACTAGGTGGTAGATACTATATATCGAATGATCGTCATTCCTGTCATTTCGTTTATCTATGAATACTAGTGGACGCCCGCAGCTTCGCTCGCGTGGAATTAGACATAACAATAGTTTCGTTTACACCTAGTAATATTATATAGCCTATGTCACTCAGTGAAGATGCAGCTTTCTAATGGTAAAAGAATTTTTGAAATCGGCCCAGTAGTTTTTGGGTGAAAACATTACAAACAAATCTTTCCTCTGTATAATATTAGTATAGATAAAACAAGGATAAGGTAGTAACCTTATCCTTGTTTTAATAATACTCAGTAGAGTATTATACCTGCAAAATATGACCTCTACGGTTTTGTTATGCTAAATTTAATATTGTTGTTTCAGACTTTGAACCCGGTATGGAATCAGGAGTTTGTATTCAGGGTAAGACTTTCTTTTTACAATAAAATTATTGCTTAATTAATACTTTTGAATTATTTTGATAACTTACATTCTCTCTACTTCTCTACTTCACCGTGAAAAAGCCATGACGCTATGGTCATATTCCTGATTTGTATTTTTATACTGTAGCTAATTTTTATCATAGTATAATATTCAATGTACAAACGTGCGAAGCATGGGTTGGTTACTAGTATCTAATAATTAGGTTTTAATAAATACATTTTTTAAATATAGTATTATAAAATATAGTCGTAGAAGTAATTCATACTTATTATTATATATTTATATGTATTATAAAATACATATAAATATCTATCAAAAAGTCGCATAATTGACCCATATATTTCGCTAACATATGATATACTTAATAAAAATTTTATCTTTGCTGCACTCCTCGATATAAACCAGGTATTGACTTGTAGAAAATGCCATAAGGCATTAAGTCCGCCCATTGTACATATATCTCTTTGAGATGTCAATAAAGTTGAATAAATAAATAAAAAAAAAGCTTTAACTGTACCAAATTTCATTCTAGTCCGTCATCTGTACTTTTCGTAAAAATGGCCACAAAACATTTGACTTGACCAAAACTTCACGTATTAAAATTAAAATGACAACGGTGACAAACGGTGACGTGTGACTTCCTCAGGTGAAGCCCCAAGAGCAGAAGCTCCTGATCCAGGTGTTCGACGAGAACCGCCTGACCAGGGACGACTTCCTCGGCATGGTGGAGATACCCCTGGCCAACACGCCCTCGGAGTCCGCCGCGAGCGCGCGCCCCACCGTCACTAAGTACCCCTTGCGGCCACGCAGGTCCGTGTAAGTAGTGTTGCATGCAGTGGTTTTTTTTCTTTTGGCTGAACGAGGACTGTCCCTGTGCTGCACCCTATCGGTTTGAGTTGTGTTCCGTTTTCGCTAGATGGCGCTTTGTTACAGATTTGTAACGTTTTTTTTTTTCTTCTTTTGGCAATAGCGTTTACTTTTTGCCAATGACGTAAAACGTGAGTATGAATTTGAGTTTGCAATTGTTTTTTTTTGCGATTCGATGGATGTTTTATGTTGTATCTTACGAATCCTGTAGACCAATCATGTTTGTGATTGAACTGTGGTTATTATTGTGAAACTAAAGTTTTAAATAAGATGTGAATTTATAATTAATTCTATACCTACATTTTAAAAGTGAAGTTTCGTTAACCGACCTATAAGAGAATTAGCACGTGATAAGCTTGATTGGCGTTGCAAAAGTGGATGCAAATTATACCGACTCGGTACCCCATTAAACGGTCTCAAGTCATAAAATAATTTGAGCCTTACGTTATAACACATAGAGGTCATAGTTTTTTTTTGTTATAAAGATTATTTAAAGTAATATTAAGCTATCGATTTTAATCCAAATAAAATAATTATTCTCTTTTGAGTAGCGTCGAGTCGTTGTAACATGCAATGCCCAAAGTTGTCTAGATATTTGATTATGCTGGATGTTTTAGTAACTGCACAGTACTTTCTTCTTAAAATTTTGTATTGAGTTTTTTTGACAACGTAGCAGGAGTTATTAAGTTACACTACTGAATTGACTGAATGCAGTACTATATTATGTTAGTACTTATTGTAGCGTCCATAGCCCAATGGCTCGGTTCGATTTAGTGTGATCGAAAGAGTTAAGCAACGACGGGCGCGGTCGGTTTGTGGATGGGTGACCGCTTTTGATGGACGCTACCGTGCTTCGGAGGGCACGTAAAGCCGTCGGTCCCGGTTGTTTTCAATGCTGGAAACAGTCGTTAAGCCTTGTCGAAGACCTTCGGGTGGCTTGAGAACATTCGACACTGGGTTGGCCACTAACCCGCAATCCGCAATCCGCATTGGAGCAGCGTGGTGGAGTATGCTCTAGACCTCCCGCAGCAGTGTCTGTGTGAAGCAGTGGGACGTCTATAGGTCGCAGCGACCCGAGTTCAAATAGTTATCTGCGAAATAAATATCTGCCCCGGCCGGGATTCGAAACCGGGACCCGCGGATCGGCAGTCGGGATCATTCCACCTCACAGGTTGGAGTGTTTGACTAACACAGACTCCTTGCTCGCCTTCCAGCGCCCGTTCGCGCGTCCGCGGCCACATCGTGGTGTACCACGCGCTGGTGGGCCGCGTGGGGGACCCCGGCACGGACGAGGCGGCCGCGCCCCACGCCGACGACTGGGAGCTCGTCGACCCCGCGCCCCAAGTGGGGACTGTGCCGCCGGTGAGTAGCTGTTCAGTAACTGCCGGTAACTGGTTACATCGTGGTGTACCACGCGCTGGTGGGCCGCGTGGGGGACCCCGGCACGGACGAGGCGGCCGCGCCCCACGCCGACGACTGGGAGCTCGTCGACCCCGCGCCCCAAGTGGGGACTGTGCCCCCGGTGAGTAGCTGTTCAGTAACCGCCGATAACTGGTTACATCGTGGTGTACCACGCGCTGGTGGGCCGCGTGGGGGACCCCGGCACGGACGAGGCGGCCGCGCCCCACGCCGACGACTGGGAGCTCGTCGACCCCGCGCCCCAAGTGGGGACTGTGCCGCCGGTGAGTAGCTGTTCAGTAACCGCCGATAACTGGTTACATCGTGGTGTACCACGCGCTGGTGGGCCGCGTGGGGGACCCCGGCACGGACGAGGCGGCCGCGCCCCACGCCGACGACTGGGAGCTAGTCGACCCCGCGCCCCAAGTGGGGACTGTGCCGCCGGTGAGTAGCTGTTCAGTAACCGCCGATAACTGGTTACATCGTGGTGTACCACGCGCTGGTGGGCCGCGTGGGGGACCCCGGCACGGACGAGGCGGCCGCGCCCCACGCCGACGACTGGGAGCTCGTCGACCCCGCGCCCCAAGTGGGGACTGTGCCGCCGGTGAGTAGCTGTTCAGTAACCGCCGATAACTGGTTACATCGTGGTGTACCACGCGCTGGTGGGCCGCGTGGGGGACCCCGGCACGGACGAGGCGGCCGCGCCCCACGCCGACGACTGGGAGCTCGTCGACCCCGCGCCCCAAGTGGGGACTGTGCCGCCGGTGAGTAGCTGTTCAGTAACCGCCGATAACTGGTTACATCGTGGTGTACCACGCGCTGGTGGGCCGCGTGGGGGACCCCGGCACGGACGAGGCGGCCGCGCCCCACGCCGACGACTGGGAGCTCGTCGACCCCGCGCCCCAAGTGGGGACTGTGCCGCCGGTGAGTAGCTGTTCAGTAAATGCCGGTAGCTGGTTACATCGTGGTGTACCACGCGCTGGTGGGCCGCGTGGGGGACCCCGGCACGGACGAGGCGGCCGCGCCCCACGCCGACGACTGGGAGCTCGTCGACCCCGCGCCCCAAGTGGGGACTGTGCCGCCGGTGATTAGCTGTTCAGTAAATGCCGATAACTGGGGGTCTAGACAAGTGGCAAAACGCTTGTAGAATAGAAATAGAATAGATTAACAAATCCGTGAATCCGTGAGTCGTCGTCTATAGTCGTGAGCAAATGTCAATCCCATACATTTGTTAATCTATATATATAAAAGGAAAAGGTGACTGACTGACTGACTGACTGACATATCAACGCAGGGCCTAAACTAGAACTATGGCTAGAAACTTGAAATTTTGCACAGGGGTTCCTTTTATAACGTAGGGGAGCACTAAGAAAGGATTTTTGAAAATTCACCCCCTAAGGGGGTAAAACGGGGGTGCAAAGTTAGTATGAAACCTTGCCGTTTTTGAAGTTAATGAATATCTAATTCCACGCGAGCGAAGCTGCGGGCGTCCACTAGTCTATTCTATTTCTATTCTACAAGCGTTTTGCCACTTGTCTAGGCCCCCTGGTCGTTTTGCATGTCTTCCAGTGTTGCAAACGACTGGAGATGGATAGATATTTTAGTGTGCTGTAAAATTATAAATTTTCATATGAATTGCTTTTTAACATACACCATGAGCGTGTTGTGGTATAATATACCTCATTATCAATAGCATACAGTGCACTTTTGCCCGGCTAGGTGTCAGTGCCGTCGCTTGTGGGTCCCGACGACTGGGAGATGCTCGACGCAACGGAACTTTATCACTCTGTAGGTTATTTTTTTTTAAATAGCCATTGACAAAATATCAATTTTTTAACATACTCATATTGTTATTTTATTAAAAAGAAACTGAAACTATACGTGTTTTTTCATTTTTAAAAAATCGACATTTTCTAATTCCAAATGACGTCATTGGCACGGCTGAATACGCTTATTGCCTATGTAACCATAACTCTTTGGTTGTCACTTACTTGTCGAACTCTTTTCTGATCGTAGAATGACATTTGTGTCATATGACTGTTCACTGATATCAATAAAACATTAAACATGGTGGCAAAGAAAATCTGGCTCGTTCTGCCGTAGCAATGACGTCATCATGCATTTTTTCGAATACTTTTCTTGTCCGGCCAGAGGCTCGCAAATATCTAATGGGTCGTCTAGAGCCCATTGACATATACATCCAATGTCCTTCCATAGCCTTAAAGTAATTTTATCGTTGGTAAATCCATCCATACTAATATTATAAATGGGAAAGTGTGTTTGTTTGTTTATTAAATTGTTTGTCCGGCTTTCACGTCGCAACGAAGCTATTAAATGGTATGGTTTTTGTGTGTGGTGATAGTGAGGAGGGTGGAGAGTGACGTAGGCTACTTTTTACCTCGGTAAAACATCCCCATTTGAAGATATCGATGTCTTTTTAATTGCTCCAGTAAGTCAGTTTACGTACACTTTATCTGCGGTCAGCATTACCTCAGGTGCCGCGGGTAAAAGCTAGTAAATAAATTTAAAAAAAAACTGATAAGTCTCTTATGTTCTATCCTCGTTGTGCTGACCTCGAGTCTTGGTCGTCAGGTGGTGGGCGGGGACTCGCTGCCGGCGGGCTGGGAGGAGCGTCAGGACGCGAATGGCCGCACCTACTACGTGAACCACATCGCGCGCTCCACGCAGTGGGAACGACCCACGCTCATGTGAGTACTGCCCATTGGTCCATTTCAACCATGAAGTTCTTTAACGCGGCGAGGTCGGTGTTGATTGGTAGAAATCGTCACGTAAGGAAAAAGCATGCCCCCTCCATGCGACTTGTCTCTCTCTATTTCTGCCTGTCTCTTTTTATCATACAAGTGTGTGTGACCATTGAAAGTTGTGTGGTTTCCGGTTACACTTCTTTAGAGGCGACCATCTTAGTCCTCAAGGGTAGCAACTCATCTGTGACTGACTTAGAACGAGACTCCTACTAACAAGTACAAACTGGACTATTACTAACACCAACTATCAGGACCAACTATCACTAACAGTCCCCAGTCCTCATACCCACTAACAAACTGACCAAGTAATGTTCTAATTAACTCTCTCAACTAATTGGACTAACCATCCCAGTCCCTAATTGAGTCTTGTTCAAAGTCAGACACAGTTGTCATGGGCGGCAGCGGATGGGTGGTGCTGCAAGCTCGTTTGCTATCCTGTATCCATAAAAATAAAAATAAAGACCCATGCCCAACAGTGGGATAGTGAAAAGATGAAGAATACTTGCTATGTTCTTCTCGTCGTCATCAAGTAAGTCGTTTAGTATTAACCCGTTTGTCTCAAACAGCCGCAACATGAGCACAGAGTCGCAAGCCGAACGAATGGAGACGGCCGTCACGGAGTTCCAGAGGCGGTTCCACATATCCGCCGACGAGGACGCCACCCACGCGAGCCCCTCAGCATCGTCCAACCACCAGGTATGTTAAACCGACCTTAATGCTTCGCCTATAAGGTCTATTTTAATCTGCGGC
Source organism: Carterocephalus palaemon (assembly GCA_944567765.1). Classification (NCBI taxonomy): domain Eukaryota; kingdom Metazoa; phylum Arthropoda; class Insecta; order Lepidoptera; family Hesperiidae; genus Carterocephalus; species Carterocephalus palaemon. The sequence goes on along the minus strand of OX155655.1, from coordinate 912,693 downwards.
CGTTTACGTACTTAAGGCGTTTTCGTTGATTATGTTTTAACAGAGTCAAGATAATCGAGATATTTCGCCGACCTTAATGCTTCGCTCTAAGGTCTATTTTAATCTGCCTCAGCGTACTTTTAAGGCGTTTTCGTTGATTATGTTTTAACATAGACAATAGAATTATTTCGCCTCTTCTCGCCCTTTACTTATGACCTTTTATAATGAATGCATAATCCCTGCACTTATTTTTGTAGTCTATTATTATTCCAAATCTGTGTATCCAGTTGCGGCAAAGCCGACCTTATTACTTGACAACTAAGGTGTTGGTAGTCTCGTACTTAAGACCTTTTGTCGAAGCATACAGTCCCTATAACTTTTTAATTTTGTAGCTAAGCAATTCTATCTCGCATCTAACGGTACTACATAATAATAATAATTTAAAGATAAGATTAGAATAACATAATTTAGGAGGGCCTATGTCCAGCCGTGGACCTCAAAAGGCTGAAAGGAATTATAAATAGTTACATAAAATTCCATACAAACGTTACATAAAAAATATGGGGGAATATGTATTGAAATAATTTAAAAAATAAACGGTTCTGCAAAACCGACCTTGACAATTAATGTCCTTTTTGGTTCTCTTGGCTTTAGGTACTATGTATGTACAATACATAACCATCGGTTAGACCATAATCGATGTAAACGCTTACTTAGGTCCATTTTAATAGTCTAAATAATCATAACCCTGTCTAGATAATCAAAATGGACTTATTTGTCGAATACGCATGACCTATTTTGATACAACAGTCCTTGTAGAAAGTTTTTAGTTGGCTGTTTTAATCTTTATCTAGTTCTCAGAAATGTTTGCTTACATAATATTGTTTTGTATGTGATGTGTTGAGAAGTGTCTCTGCCTACCGTTTATAGTTGTAGGTAGAAAAAAATGTGGTTAGCATATTTTGAATCTTTAACCAAACGCTAACTGCTAATAATTAAGGTAGTTAAGACGCATTGAATCTTTGTTATTTACACATGACGGAATGCATACATTGAAGAACAATGCTATACAAAAAATTAGCGAGATACATTCCTTTGTCTTTTTTTTTTACTTTTGTACTTTCTTTGTTGGATATTCAAACAGGTAATACCTGTGAATTTTTTTAAATAGATTCTAATCTGTTTTCAAATACAATATTTCAATGTTAAAAGTAATTGGATATCAAAAGCTATGCACAAACAAATTTTTGTAAAAAAAAAATATATGCGATAAATAAAATTTGTATTCCGCTAATTTTTTATATTTACTATAATTGAATTGAAAATTTGGAATGTGAATTTAGTTGAAGCTGCATGTGTGTATGTTGTTGTATGTATTTATGTATGTATATGTATATTTTTAAATTTGGATTCACAGTGACGAAGTTCAAGCACTTTCTGAGTATGGTGATACATCACTATCCCCATGAATTATTTAAAATTAATAAAGATTTAAAAAAAAAATATTTAAAATTAAAAATAATCATTAATTGGATGATTAAGTACACATACTAAATTGATTATTGAATTGTTCATATAAATGTAGATTTTCCAAAATATGATGCATACCCTCACTTAAACCCCTTTTATAATGAAATCTTTTAGGAACTAAGGGCTAAAAAAGGATTGAAATTTGGCATAAACATTTTATTAAATTTAGCACTTATTTAAATAAAGTATACCTACATTTAACATTGAGAAGTCCCCATAAATAATAAAAGCTTAACAATTCTATGTTAATATTTAAACTTTCCATATCGTAGGAATCTAAAAAAACAGTATCGTCGTTTCTAAAGTAAATAATATTCGTAAATTATTAAACATATTTAATGCCCTTGAATTTGCTCTTATGTCAATAGAATAGCATTTATTTTCCTTGCAGCATGGCTTTCACTGAACACTGGAGCTAACTTAACATTCGTTCTAATTTCACAAAAACCTTAACAAATTGTGTGCTTGGGAAACTGGTTGTTCTTTATACTCGCGTATTATATTGGAGGAATTTTATTTATCGCGTTAGCACTGATAGGTGCCATTTTGAATCACCACTTACGTAGAATTTGGGCCGTCATGGTTTGATACGCCCAAGAAATAAAAATCGGTCATGTGCGTGTCGGCCCACGCGCAATTTAACATTTGTATGTTATTATCGAAATTGAGTAATAACACTAAATTTATATTTCTTGTATCCCCCCTATTAAATGTTATTTTTAAATTTTTTAACTTATTAGATCAGAAATAAAAATACGCGCTGAAATATTTTATCTGTACCTAAACTATGGCTGTTACGGTTCATCTGACAGACAGACGGACAAAAGAACGGACAGAGAAATAAGGATATGGAACCCTTAAACTTGCATTTACATTATTAACTCCTAAGCACAGTCATCATTATGTTATTTCTCACATACTAATAAAATTGTTGAGATATTTCTTAGAATGTTGAATTTATAAAATTTTCATTTTAAGTCTATCTTATATAACTGTTTTAAACAGTTAGTTAGTTAGTTTATAACAATGTTATAAACTAAATAACTTTGGGACTCTTTACTTACTTGTGCGTTTGGTATGTTTTTTCTTATTAATTAATAATTTCTTTTTATTATATTAGTTATTAAATATGAGTGAATTTCTTTATCTATTTGATATTATTATTTAAAATCTTTCGTCTATCTCGCATCAGTTAAGAAGAATAAAAACATAGATCTCGCAATGTGTATAGTATTTACACTCGAATTCGGTAGCTTCTAGTACTGATTAAGCCTGTGCTAGATAAGGTCGATTTGATAAACTAAATTTTGCTCGCGAACAAAATACGTGTCGCCGGCAAAATTTAGTTTCAAATGTAAATTTCTAACAGGAGGATATGAACGATAGAAGAGAGGATAGCTCAAGTGAACCCACGCCTTTTGCGACGCCCGACCAATCGCCGGTACTAGCCGACGATCACGTTCCTACCACAACTGATACTGCAATTAATTTAAACAATGACTGTGATACTAATGTAAGAGAAAACGGGGAAGAGAGTGACGTAGTGTGCGCTAGTGAAGTGCAAACAGAATTAGAAAGTAATAATACAGAGCAAGTTCAAAGGACGGGTGATAATGAAGAGGATGCCAGTACTAGTCAAGATAATGTTGATGGTGAGACTGGAGAAGCGAGTCTCGCCATAGACGCTAATCAAACCTCCGTAGAAGTGAATGGAGAAACCAATGAAGCTACGAATGGGGATCCAGCGGTCAATGGTAGCGAAAATCACGATGCAACTGAAACCGCAGTGGCCGCGACTGAATCTATGACCGCTCAAATAGAAAACAGCGAAGTGGGTAATGTAAGAGACGGTATATCGATGGTTACAGAGCTAGAAGGAGAGACGGAATCGCTGACTTTCGACGAGAACCACTTTAGTACGCCCACAGGAGGAGCATCTCCGGTTAGACGATCGCCGATCAATCGTCGACGACGCACGGCGACGTCGGATACCGAAACAGAGGTAAGAAATGGTTTGCAGACGTGACGTTTCCGAGGTGTGCGTGTTTGTCGAAACTGTGTGGGTTTTCTAATGTCGATTGGGTTGATACACTATTGTAATTACTAATAGCACTTTCGATAACATGGGGTTTTAATTTACTGTTGATATCATAATGAACGAAAAAAGTTGAGGAGATGTTGATAAAAATAATTAATGATTAAACGAACTTAAGTGTAAGTACGTGAAGTTCTATCATAATTATACGAGGGCTTTGTCCGAAGAGATTAGCTGGTCTAAGAATTGGTTGGTGCAAATATAATAAGCGAATATTTAACGTTATTTCATATTAACATTATATTTCATAACATCACGCCTGCAATTCCCCAAAGGACGAGGCAGAGGTGTGTAGTAGATTTTCTCCAGTTAAGTGACTCCAATATAATTTTATTTAATTATCTGCAGATTTTTATTATTTTATGATATCAATTGTAAATTTCATTCGATTAAATTAAAACCTGTCCTTTAGCGATTTTGTTGAACATATTTTTATATAAAACTTTTTCTGCTAGTAATCGTTTGTTGAAATAAAAATGTATTTCTTCAAAATTATCTTATTTCACTCAATACATGCAGGTTTTTTTAACATTAAAAATATATTGATTTTTATCTTCTTTATGTTTGGTACGATTCAAGAATTGAGTTTTAATACCAAATAGGATCCTGTTTAAATGTAGGTACATAAATCACCCTGTGTATATTATATTTATTCATATTATTATTATAATCATTGCCCTTCACGAGTTCGCTTGGCACTGGCTTGTGCTTTGGGCGATTTCACAAATCATAGATACAGAAAGTTACTAATCATCACACTTTTTTTCATTTTACATCGTTCTTGCTGGTTTGTGATCGTTCATTCGATTTCGAAATTTGAACTTTAATTAGCATGGATCAATTTTGATTGGTGGGTTAGATTTTATGTATTCAAAATCATAAAAAAACTGATGGATTGTTAGTTCGTGTTGAGATTGCTTTAGAACGGAAAATTGCAGTTTTTAAATTAAATTGGTTATAATCATATTGATATTCATCAAATTTCTCAAGTTATAAAAAAAAATACTAGGTATCTCGTAGCGGTATAATGTTAAATTTAACGCTATATTGTGGTGAAGATACGAGTATGTTGTAAACATTAATTAAATTTTAAACTTCTGAATCTACGATACAGAAAAACAAGCAATTGTGACGTCCATACAACGCGCTAAACGCTTTACACTAACATTAAAAATTTTACTGGGCGCGCTATAAGAATATCAGTTTCTTTGTCAAAAAATGTATCAGGACGGTTTCAAATTAATGTTTACATTTTGATCTGAACGAAAATTTATTACTTAGTGGAGTTTAAAAATTAATTTAATTAAATAATTTATTAGCAAAATGGCATAAATAATTATTAATATAATAATTATTCAAAAGTAGATTCAGATGTAATAATCTTGTTTTTGGTTTCCGGCTTTCATTCAGATCAAAATATTTATCATTAATAGTAATGACATTTTGTTATTTGATTGACATTTAGCTTGAATTACTGTATTAGTTCTTCAATTAATTTATATTTGTATGCAGTTTTTCTATATTTACATCTACAGTCTAGTGATACTGTTGCTTTATGCAAAATTTGAATTTATTATGAGTATAATTTCATTTAATTTTCTCAAGAATCAATGTCAAAGGACCACATAAGTCTAGTCTAGTAAATATGTGCGTTCAATGGTGCCAGGAAGATGCAGAAAAATATATTCTTCATATAAACTAAGATGTTATGCTTTAACGGTTGTTATTATAGAATAGATTAACTGAATACGTTGACAGACGTTGCAAAATTATTTTGATTGAACTTTTTTTTAAATATTTTCATGTCATTTTTAGCGACGTTATTCGTAAGTTTTCATTTTGCTTTCTATGCTTGTGACTTTCAATCCAGATAAAAAATCTTTTTCATCATTTTAGTTCTGTGATATAAGATTACTATGATATGATGTATTGGCGGTCTCTGTCACTCCGGAAACCGTCTGTGCCGGTCGATAATATGTATTCCAAGTCCTGTCACAATTGGACACAGGCATAATTAAACAAAAATCAGTTGACTTATTCGAAAAGAAGAAAGGGAACCAGCTGTTTATATCTATCTGGGACCTCTAGAACACAGCGCCATTGACAATTACTTTTTTATTTTGGACAACGCTGGAGTCATTTTAGCCATATTATCTTTAAGTCTGATTTATTTTTTATCATAACGAAACATAAGGCGAGTTTTAGTCTTTTCTTTATGGATATAAAATAGCAAACGAGCTTGCAGCACCACCCATCCGCTGCCGCCCATGACAACTGTGACTGACTTTGAACAAGACTCAAATAGGGACTGGGATGGTTAGTCCAGTTAGCTGAGAGAGTTAATTAGAACATTAGTTGGTTAGCTCGTTAGTGGGTATGAGGACTAGGGACTGTTAGTGATAGCTAGTCCTGTTAGTTGGTGTTAGTAATAGTCCTGTTAGTAATTGTTAGTAAGAGTCGTTCCATGTCAGTCACAGATGTGTTGCTACCCTTGAGGACTAAGATGGTCGTCTCTAAAGAAGTGTAACCGGAAACCACACATTTCCAATCGGACCATAATAGCTTTAAAAACAATTACTACACGGTAGAAATGGTTATAGGTACCGTGGCGGGCGGTGGTACTGTCCCGGGTGAACTCTATATGGAACAAAATAGGCCTCATATAAAACCTATTTGGTTCTCTATATCTCTACCACCTAATAGTCTGGTCAAAAATGTTCATTTTGGGAAGGTATGAAGGAAGCATCTTTATTTATATTAATAAATTATTAGTGGACGCTCTTCACGCAGCTTCGCTCGCGTGGAATTAGACATATATTACATAGCCTATGTTACTCAGTGAAGATGCAGCTTTCTAATGGTGAAAGAATTTTTGAAATCGGTTCAGTAGTTTTTGTGTGAAAACATTATAAACAAATGTTTCCTCTTTATAATATTAGTATAGATCATTTAACATCATATCATTGTAACTATTTTCAGTATACTTTGTTAGTGTTATACTTGTTCGTCCGTTGTTCTGTTATCAAACTCGTTATGTCCTGCGTATGGATCGTGAATTGTCCATTATACCGAATTTATATTGTTATATATATTAAAAATAAATAAAGCATTTGTCCAATTCAATCCTTAGTATGTTTTTATCAATTATACTTCTCTCATACTCTGTGCTCGGTTCTTCTTTTATTTTTTATTTATACTATTTTCCATCACAGCAATGTTTGCTTACGCTCTCGCTTGTTACAGTTGTATGTTTGCTTGTCTGTGTTTTTGTCGCTAACCTGCATGTGTTCGCTTGTATGTAGGTGACAGTAAAATTGGTTATTTATAAGTGAGTACAAGATCGATATTATGAAAATAGTCGAACTTCCTATATCTAGTAGTGTGTAGTGTAGTGAGTAAAATTCGTCACGCCTTGGGACTAATTTTTCACATATCCATGCATTGTGTAATTTAAATTGTGTTTATATTATTATACTTTCATTTATCATTAAAATATTATCTGTAATAGATAAACGCTTGTGATAAATGAAGTAGTTACAGCGCACTGCTGTTCTTAAATTAATTGATTAATTAAACTTTATTGTACCATAATATAAAATATATAGGCACAAATGAAGAGTTAAATGCATAATGCATTCTCTCCCAGCTCATCTCCATCGCATAAACATAAACAATAAATAATTATTTTAAAAATATTTTTATATCGAACCTAAATTCAATAAAAAAAACTGCCAGACCAATAAAGGTTATAATAATATGATAATTATTTAAGGAAAATAAATTAAAAATATTAAATAAAATGTTAAACAAGTTTATTAAATGAAATGTAAATATAACTTAATTATACGTATATGTAGGCGTCAGTTTTATATCACGTTATTCGCGTTATATTTGAGATTTCTTTTTACCCCTTGCTGGCGAAACGTCATTGACTCCGCAAGAGTTTAATTTTGTTGGTCATTCCGTAAAAATTTTCAACTTTTGCGCAATTAACTTAATTTGCTTACGATTTCTTCATAATCTGCCACAATCTGTATACAATGTCATGTCCATAACTATTGATCCATGTCTAGTATTATATGTAAAGTACGCGTCCTCTATCTTTTTGTCAATGGCGCCAAGAAGTAAGCTGTCTGTCGTTAGTGTCTTCCAATACATTTTTTTTTAAATATTTATAACCCTTTGACGGAACAAAAAATATGGAAACTTTATGTTAGCGCAAATTATGTCATCACCAAAAGGACTCTCAATTCAAAAATAACTATCAAGTATTACTAGTCTGAGGTGTTCATAGTAAGCTCATACGCTTAATGAACGTCATAAAATTTTTTATCTACCACCGCATATAATTCCGGCATTTCCGGTAATACCGGTATTTTCGGTAATTCCGGTAAATGGTAGTGTTTGTGGTAGGACGAGACGGACGGGTCGGAGAGTACGCGAAGCAGCGTCGCGAGCAGCGCGCAGAGCCAGCACCTGCCCAACAGCGAAGGTATGTAGTGGCCAGTTTGTTTGGCATGCCCATTCATCGTCACGTATCATCATTACGATTAAGCATGGGTCACGTCAAGCTCACACCAGGCCAACGACCTCTCTTTTTTCTCTTTCACTCTCACGCTAAAGAAGGGGGAAGGAAAGCCTTAGTAGTCTTCTGTAAGAGCACGGCACTCCACCAATACAAATCAGTTGGGCAACTTTTCCACCCTTGCACCCGGGGCACATGTACGACTGGCGTATCATTTGTAAAATTTGACTAATAAATTAATTCATTTTGCACAACTGTGCGATTTTTCCTCGCTAAAGGGAAAGGAGGAAAAATTCCACATTTGAAATGCCTTCGAATACATAATTGAAGACTTTCAAGCATGCATGTATAATATACGAGTATGTTTTCTTTTACCAATACATGGCATTTAATTGATTAAACCGTTCAAAACTTACAAAAGATATTGGTGCGCGCCGCTGGGATTAGAACCCAGATTCTTGAGTGATGCCTGATTTCAGCTACCACCGCTTTAAAATCATCTGAGAATGATACAAAATTCCTTGTGAAACATGTCCAATTTAAAGAAATTATGTAAAGTATGAACTCATGATCTGTGATTGCCTCTTAGAATGGCACATATAAGAGTTTACACTTAAATTTGTTGTTTATAAGTTGTTTGTTTCGCCAGGCCTACCGCCCGGCTGGAGCATGCAGCGGGCCCCGAATGGAAGGGTATTCTTCATAGACCACAACCAGAGAACCACTACATGGATAGATCCGAGGACAGGTGAGATTTTGTATCAGATTAATTATTTTACTTGTCAAATTGTATGACGGCTATTGTATCCTCTTTATCGATTCTTTTACATGTATAAACACATATGTGCTCGTATGTAACTGCGAAACCTTGTGGAAGTTTAATTTTGGAACGTTTTGTGTATTATTTTATATGAAGAATAAAGAAAAGGGGTACTAGAATACTTCCTTGAGGGAGAGCAAAATTCTAAGCACGATGAAAAGAACGTGACTTGTTATGTTATTTTTGTAAAGAAAAAATATCTGAGATGCTGTGGTATACTGCTTACTTATAAAGAGAAAGAATAATAGGGTTATTAGGTTATTGTGTGAAGTAATCAATACAAGTGGTCACATAACATCGTCGGTACAAAAGTCAACAAGCCAAAGTGTCATTTTGGCAGTTTTTACATATATATATATGGACATCAATACAACGCATACTGTGGAAAAATATTCTGTCTATGGCATTTCAAATATAAATGTTATTACAAATCGTTGTTCTGCTTAACTGAAAAAAGTAAAAATTCTACAAAGGTAAACTAATCTATGTAATATTAGTTTACTTAGTTTACTCCCAAAATGACACTGGCTAGTTGACTTTTGTACCGACGATATGTCCTAGTCGGATGTCTAACGTATAAAAGTGGTCCTAGGATACGTCCTAGTGGGATGTCTAACGTATAAAAGCGGTCCTAGGATACATCCTTGTGGGATGTCTAACGTATAAAAGTGGTTCCAGGATACATCCTTGTGTGATGTGTAACGTATAAAAGTGGTTCTATAATACATCCTTGTGGGATGCCCAATATATAAATTGTGCGATTGCAGGGTGCGCGTCGAGCTTACCGAGCGCGGCGGCGGCGAGCGCGGGCGCGGAGGCGGACGAGCTGGGCCCGCTGCCCGAGGGCTGGGAGGAGCGCGTGCACACCGACGGACGCATCTTCTTCATCGACCACAGTGAGTGCTTATGGTCCAAGAGCTGGCACCAATTTTTCGGTAGGTATTTGAGGCAAGCTGAAAACTTGTCCAACGCCTCTCCTATTATACCCCAACACGGAACTGCAGACCTGGCTGGTGAGTAGCGGGACAAAATCAACCCCCATATAAATTTAAAAAATTTTTTTTTTATTTCCAAACATATATTTGAGGCAATATGTAATTTTTATAAGTTGTAGTCCAATGTTTAAAGAATATAAAAAAATTTTGGAAATAATTTTTTTTTTTAAATTTATATAGGTTTTGATTTTGTCCCGCTACTCACCAGCCAGGTCTGCAGTTCCGTGTTGGGGTATAATAGGAGAGGCGTTGGACAAGTTTTCAGCTTGCCTCAAATACCTACCGAAAAATTGATGCCAGCTCTCCGGCTATTATGTGCAAGGCTTTGGGAGAGAAATATGTTTTGGTTGGTAACAGGAGTATATTTTGGTTCTATACTCTTAGGGTCAACTCACACTAGCGCTGAGTCGAAACGACGCGACGCGTCATGTTTTGCACGGCGACGCAACGACGCGCGTCTGCGCGCAACGATGCTCGTAAGCGCGTCCGGATCATAGAGTGCCGGGACTAGTTCAGAGACTTGTGGTCGGCGTTTGACGCGTCACTGCGCCCGAGTACGCGCCTGGTACGCGCGGCGACCCGCGAATCCGCTCGACTCGCGCTTCCAAATTTATATAGCAGAAATTTGTACTTAAATAATAGAACAATAGAGATGAATATGCTGTAGGTGGAAAAACATGTCGCTTCGACTCTGAGCTAGTGTGAGTTGACCTTTAGTAGTTCTATGGTAAATGGTATGGTATGGGGTGAGGGGGTGTTATGGTAGTATGACGATTATACATCTCGAGCGGCTGCTGGTCACGTACTGCCCTGTAATTCGGACAAATTGCGCGTCAAACACCTTACAGTGCAAAACGCACAATCGCTGAGCTATTCGATTCCTCGAACAAGTGCATTGTTTGCTGCACGGATTACGTACTGGAGAAGACTGACAAACCCAAACAAAATTGTGTGAAATCGAAAATAAATCCTCTATGTTATACTAGATGTCCCGGCATGTCTCTCTATGTCCCTAAATCGTCAGATACAGGTCGCTGCGATCCATAGACGTCCCACTGCTGGCCACGGGTCTCCCCCGCAGATACTGCTGCGAGAGGTCTAGAGCATACTCCACCACGCCGCTCCAATGCGGATTGGTGGAGGGGTTACTGGCCAACCCAGTGTCGAATGTTCTCAAGCCACCCGAAGGTCTTCGACAAGGCTTAACGACTGATTCCAGCATTGAAAACAACCGGGACCGACGGCTTTACGTGCCCTCCGAAGCACGGTAGCGTCCATGAATGTTTGCCACTAGCGGTCACCCATCCACAAACCGACCGCGCCCGTCGTTGCTTAACTCTTTCAATCACATTGAATCGAAGCGAGCCATTGGGCTATGGACGCATTGTTTGATTATTATTAGAGAAGACTGACAAACCCAAACAAAATTGTGTGACATCGAAAATAAATCCTCTATGATATACTAGATGTCGCGGCATGTCTCTCTAAGTCCCGAAATCGTCAGATACAGGTCGCTGCGATTGCGACTGCGAGATCTCCCGCAGCAGTGTTTGTGGGGGAGACCGTGTCCAGCAGTGGGACGTGTATGGGTCGCAGCGAGGTCTGCGGTCTGCGCATAACGCCATCTGTTACCAGTCATCAGCAACGCATCCGAATGGTGCCATCTGTGTTTTCATATAGGAGCATTCAATAAACATAGGCATCGTCTTTTTTGTATGTATTTTTATATAATCTGTGTTCAGACACTCGCACGACGCAGTGGGAGGACCCGCGGCTGTCCAACCCGCAGATCGCGGGCCCCGCGGTGCCGTACTCGCGGGACTACAAGCGAAAATACGAGTACCTCAAGAGTCAGCTGCGTAAGCCCGTGAGTGACAATCAATACACAATTATATATATTATTACTAGCTGACCCTGCAAACGTTGTTCTGCCATATGAAATGTCAAAGTGACGCGACACTTCATGTAAAATATTGTTTATACAAAAATACTAAAATCGTGTTTAAAAAACATTTTCCAGTGGACCAAATTGTGAATCTAAATCATTCTCGAATCCCCTTGAACACACACAAAAAATTTCATCAACATCTATCCAGCCTTTTAGGAGGAGTTCACTGTCATACACACGTACACAAGAAATATATATTAAGATTTAATATTATAAAGAGGAAACAACCATTAGAAAGCTGCATCTCCACTGAGTGACATAGGCTATATAATATTACTAGGTGTAAACGAAACTATTGTTATGTCTAATTCCACGCGAGCGAAGCTGCGGGCGTCCACTTGTCTTGTTGTCTTGTCCACTTGTACCACGGGACAATAATTGTCGAAAATGTCAAAAATAATAATAGATTCTTCTTAACGCGTTAACTTTAGCTACACAAATTTGTAATGAATCCGTAAATGTGTTATACCCTATGTTTATTTTACACTCTTAAGGGTAACATTTTTACAAACTTTGAATGCCATATTTATTTATATCTAATCAACAGCCTAAAATATAAATGTTATACTTTAAGTTCTTTACAACACTTTTTTTCAATTAAAAAGTATATGTCTTTTCTCAGGCTCTAGACTATCTGTGTACCAAAATTCATTAAAACCGGTTCAGTAGTTTTGGCGTGAAAGCGAGTCAGACAGACAGACAGTTACTTTCGCATTTATAATATTTGTATCGATTTCAACATTTGTTCTCCAGAGTAACGTCCCCAACAAGTTCGAGATAAAGGTGCGGCGGAGCTCCATCCTCGAGGACTCGTACCGCATCATCAGCTCGGTGAGCCGCCTGGACCTGCTCAAGACCAAGCTGTGGGTGGAGTTCGAATCAGAAGTGGGATTGGGTGAGTCTGAGTGTACCTTGTTTTACTCTATTGACAGGCCCGTTGGCGCAATCGGTAGTGACCCTGTATGTTGCGCCAGGGGTCGTGGTGGGTTCGAATCCCACTCAGGACAAATATTCGTGTGACGAACACTTGTATTTGTTCTGTGTCTGGATGTTAATATTATCTATTTATGTATGTTTTTAAAAATATCTATGTATGTATATCAGTCTCTGACACCCATAACACAGGCTCGCGCCTACTTTGCGGTCAGATGGCCGTGTGTGAGAATGTCCAAGATATTTTTTAAAAAAAAATTTTCAGACTACGGCGGCCTCGCTCGTGAATGGTTCTTCCTGCTATCGAAGGAGATGTTCAACCCATACTACGGTCTGTTCGAATACTCGGCGATGGACAACTACACGCTCCAGATCAACCCCAACAGTGGGGTGTGCAACGAGGAGCACCTGAACTACTTCAAGTTCATCGGCCGCGTCGCCGGCATGGCGGTGTACCATGGCAAGCTGCTCGATGGTGAGTGACAACTACACGCTCCAGATCAAGCCCAACAGTGGGGTGTGCAACGAGGAGCACCTGAACTACTTCAAGTTCATCGGCCGCGTCGCCGGCATGGCGGTGTACCATGGCAAGCTGCTCGATGGTGAGTGACAACTACACGCTCCAGATCAAGCCCAACAGTGGGGTGTGCAACGAGGAGCACCTGAACTACTTCAAGTTCATCGGCCGCGTCGCCGGCATGGCGGTGTACCACGGCAAGCTGCTCGATGGTGAGTGACAACTACACGCTCCAGATCAAGCCCAACAGTGGGGTGTGCAACGAGGAGCACCTGAACTACTTCAAGTTCATCGGCCGCGTCGCCGGCATGGCGGTGTACCACGGCAAGCTGCTCGATGGTGAGTGCTACCCGAGATAAACGTAACGAAATACTAACAAGTACTAACTGGACTATTACTAACACCAACTAACAGGACTAACTATCACTAACAGTCCCCAGTCCTCATACCCACTAACGAACTGACCAACTAATGTTCTAATTAACTTTTTCAACTAATTGGACTAACCATCCCAGTCCCTATTTGAGTCTTGTTCAAAGTCAGTCACAGTTGTCATGGGCGGCAGCGGATGGGTGGTGCTGCAAGCTCGTTTGCTATCTTGTATTCATAAAAAAAAAAACACTTACTAATCTACATATAGTAACTATATACTATCATACACACGCACACACACTCACACGCACACGCACTCACATACGCACGCACTCACATACACACGCACGCACACACACTGACACATGCACACACACCTGTGTCACTTGTCAGGTCATATATATAAATAATTATTTCTTTAAATATATTATTATATGAATATTTTATTTCATTTATTTAGGTTCTTCTATTTAATTTTATCATATTTTTATTTTGTTTCATTTAATTTATTTTCAGCCGCCTTTGCGCTTATCTGCTTGGCACAAAAGTCGACTGGTATATAATGTTTTTTGGTATAATAAAGAATAAATAAATAAATTACTATAAAAATCTATGCAAAAAAAAATCCATCTTTCCGTTGAGGAGGAGAAGAGGGACAAACTAACAAATACAATTTCCCATTTATATGTAAGCATAATAATAAGAATAATCCACCATCTTTATTTCTTGCAGCATTCTTCATCCGTCCATTCTACAAGATGATGCTGGGGAAGACGATAGAACTTCAGGACATGGAGTCAGTCGACCTTGAATACTACAATTCGCTCATGTGGATACGGGTATGTTCTTACTAAAGGGGAGTCGAGACGGTGAAGACGAGTCGATGAAATTCGACCTTCCCACGTAATTAAGTAATTGTCATTAAATTTAAATGAATACTATGTATGTATAATTAATTTTGAATGCCATAAGAAATGGCAAATGTGAGGCACCTATGTTACTGACCATCCTAAATATGTAACCACATTTTTGCAAATAAATATTATCTTATCTTATCTTATAACTAGTGGACGCCCGCAGCTTCGCTCGCGTAGAATTAGACCCATTAACGACGTCTACCCGTCTAACGACTTCAAAAACGGCAAAGTTTCATACTAACTTTGCACCCCCGTTTTACCCCCTTAGGGGGTGAATTTTCAAAAATCCTTTCTTAGTGCTCCCCTACGTTAGAAAAGGAACCCCTGTGCAAAATTTCAAGTTTCTAGCCCTTATAGTTTAGGCCCTGCGTTGATATGTCAGTCAGTCAGTCAGTCAGTCAGTCAGTCACCTTCTCCTTTTATATATATAGATTTTTATATTGTTACAGGAAAACGACCCGTCCGAACTATACCTAACGTTCTCGGTGGACGAGGAGCAGTTGGGTAAGACGATACAGCGCGAGCTGAAGCCGGGCGGCGCGAACACGCCCGTCGACAACGACAACAAGGACGAGTACATCAAGTTAGTTATCCCACTTCTGACTCCGCCATGTTGGGTATGGTTTAAGGGAGAGACGATCCCACTTCTGAGAGAAGCTTTAATTTTTATACTATTATAAGTATATAAGTAGCATGCAGGTTTCCTCACTGTGTCCTTCACCGTTATAGCAAGTGACATTTAATTTCTTAAATCGCACATAACTTAGAAAAGTCATTGGTGCGTGCCGCTTGGGTTCGAACCCGGACCGCTCGAGTGAGAGGCGAGTTTGATAGCCACTGGGCTGTCACCGCTTCGTTTTACCGACTAATAACCTCAGGTTATATTAACTTCAACCCCTCCACCAATCCGCATTGGAGCAGCGTGGTGGATTATGCTCTAGGCCTCCCGCAGAAGTGTCTGTAGTGTCCGTGGCCAGCAGTGGGACGTCTATGGGTCGCAGCAAAATAAAGATTCACTTGATAAACCTTCGAACCAATCCCATTCCCCCAGGCTAGTAATCCAGTGGCGGTTCGTCTCCCGCGTCCAGGAGCAGATGGTCGCGTTCCTGGAGGGCCTCGGCGCCCTGGTGCCGCCGCCCCTGCTGAAGATCTTCGACGAGAACGAGCTGGAGCTGCTGCTGTGCGGCATCCAGCACATCGACGTGCGCGACTGGCGCGCGAACACGCTGTACAAGGGGGACTACCACGCGAACCACCTGGTCGTGCAGTGGTTCTGGAGGGTGAGTGACAACCCTGCTTCGCTGGGTGCCCCGCTAGAGTTGACAGCCCTGTTGGACTCGCCCGCGTGAAACAAGGGGGACTATCATGCGAACCATCTGGTCGTGCAGTGGTTCTGGAGGGTGAGTGACAACCCTGCTTCGCTGGGTGCCCCGCGAGAGTTGACAGCCCTGTTGGACTCGCCCGCGTGAAACAAGGGGGACTACCACGCGAACCACCTGGTCGTGCAGTGGTTCTGGAGGGTGAGTGACAAGCCTGCTTCGCTGGGTGCCCCGCGAGAGTTGACAGCCCTTTGTTTTTTGTTTCAAAAATTCAAAAAAAAATTCAAATAATTTATTTCGCTATGAGGTGATTACACACGCTTAACGAAAGTCTAGGTAACTACAAACTACTTAAAGAGATATAATGCTATTCTAAACTGATTAATATAAAGCAAAGGATGAGCTATTTATCCTTGAATGAATAGCTAATCCTGCACAGGTGCCTAACCTGCCTTATGGCTAATTTACAATAATTACCTACCACTAAGCTAAGCTCTAAGTCTCGATAGACTATCTACCTGGTCATCGGCTTAAGGAAGAACTTACAATATTCTTATCCTATGCCCTAGTGTAGG
The DNA here is from genome assembly GCA_944567765.1 of Carterocephalus palaemon. Classification (NCBI taxonomy): domain Eukaryota; kingdom Metazoa; phylum Arthropoda; class Insecta; order Lepidoptera; family Hesperiidae; genus Carterocephalus; species Carterocephalus palaemon. The sequence continues at coordinate 896,168 of OX155655.1, read as the reverse complement.
CCGAGAGAGAAAAAAGCCGGAGGAAAAAACTCTCGGTACTCTTTTAAAATTCAAATTAATTTTTACAGAAAAATGTACAGTATGACCATGATATGATTAGGACAGACACGAGACAGCCAATCGTGTATGCCAAGAATCACCCCATATGCCATATGTTTTACGAGTGGGAAACCTTGTCAAGGTACCCGAACGTCGTGCAAGCGACGCCGGGTTATGTGGGACTTTCACCCACTAAAACCCACTCGGAGGCCTACTCCGGCGCTACAGGAGGGCTCCGGGATCTCTTGTAGAACGCGCCGGTTCCCCCCGGCGCTGCGCCCAAGACGGGCTCTTCCCGGTTTACACAACGCTGTGCAGCCACAAACAGCGTCGTCTTTCCCGGGGTCACATGATGGACGGTACGAGCTCCCCCTCTCACCGCCCGCAACCCCAGAATGCCCTTTTTAGTCGCCTTTTACGACACGCAGGGGCTACCGCAGCACTATTCTGGTCCCGAGCTACAGGGACAAGAGAGTTGACAGCCCTATTGGACTCTTTTGCTTCGACTTTCTGACTCTGCGAACTATTTATTGTATTTTCGTGGGGGGAAATCTTCGGAAGATGCATTAAGTACCTAAGCTGCACCCCATAGACTTCCCACTGCTGGGCACGGGTCTCCCCCACAGACAGCTGTGAGAGGTCTACTAGAGCAGGGGTTCCTAAACTTTCAATATAACGGTACATCAACCATATACCCTCCCATTTAAAATTATTAGAAAATCAACACTGAAATATATATAACTTTTTTTTAAAGAAATGTGTAATATAATTGAAACACATTATTCTTAACTTAAAGTTTTAATGTTCGGTATTATGTCTGACAATTGTATGTATATCTGGGGTAGCATCCTGTATTTGTTTTTGTATAAACGTAGGCTGAACACCCTGTTTCACAACGATACGTACGGAATAATTTTGGCGGATCCCTGATGACTATTCTACGGAACCCCTGGTCTAGAGCATACTCCACCGCTGCTCCAACGCGGATTGGTGGTGTACCTATTGTCACAAAACTCCAGAAAGATATTTTAGGGCCTTTTAATTTCTCAAGGCCCTAGTTTATTATAAGTTAATTTTGTTTTAATTTGGATCGTTCGTCCCAGGTGGTGCTGTCGTTCTCGAACGAGATGCGCTCGCGCCTCCTTCAGTTCGTGACGGGCACGTCCCGCGTGCCGATGAACGGGTTCAAGGAGCTGTACGGCTCCAACGGGCCCCAGCTGTTCACCATAGAGAAGTGGGGGACGCCGGACAACTACCCGCGCGCGCATACATGGTAAGTACCACCACATCATCACCACTACTACTATAGTTCTACTACTATAGTTCGTGACGGGCACGTCCCGCGTGCCGATGAACGGGTTCAAGGAGCTGTACGGCTCCAACGGGCCCCAGCTGTTCACCATCGAGAAGTGGGGGACGCCGGACAACTACCCGCGCGCGCATACTTGGTAAGTACCACCACATCATCACCACTACTACTATAGTTCTACTACTATAGTTCGTGACGGGCACGTCCCGCGTGCCGATGAACGGGTTCAAGGAGCTGTACGGCTCCAACGGGCCCCAGCTGTTCACCATCGAGAAGTGGGGGACGCCGGATAACTACCCGCGCGCGCATACATGGTAAGTACCATCACATCATCACCACTTTATTTGTCCCACTGTTGGGCACGGGTCTCCTCGGAATGGAAAAAGAAACTAAGCTAAAACCCATAGGAATCCCACTGTTGGGCACATTTTTTCTCTTGTAGGAGGTGGAATGGGAGGGATTAGGCCTCAGTCCACCACGCTGGCCAAGTGCGGATTGACAAACTTCAAATGGATTCGATAATATTATGGAAATCTCTCAGGCATGCAGCTTTTCTCAAGATGTTGCTAAGCTAAAGCTAAAGCTAAGCTAAAACCCATAGGAGTCCCAATCCCTATGGGTTTTACTTTAGTTTATTTTTATCTATGACTACTGGACGCCCGCAGCTTCGCTCGCGTGAAATTAGACATAACAATAGTTTCGTTTACACCTAGTAATATTATATAGCCCATGTCACTCAGTGAAGATGCAGCTTTCTAATGCTGAAAGAATTTTTGAAATCGGTCCAGTAGTTTTTGTGTGAAAACAATACAAACAAATGTTTCCTCTATTTAATATTAGTATAGAGTATATTATGCGTGTATTGTAAATTCTGTGAGACTTATACTTTTGACAGGCCCGTTGGCGCAATCGGTAGAGACCCTGTCTGTTGCACCAGGGGTCGTGGGTTCGAATCCCACTCAGGACAAATATTCGTGTGACGAACACTTGTATTTGTTCTGTGTCTGGATGTTAATATTATCTATTTATGTATGTATATATCTATGTATGTATATCAGTCTCTGACACCCATATCACAGGCTCGCGCCTACTTTGGGGTCTGATGGCCGTGTGTTTGAATGTCCATGATATTTATTTATTTATTTATACTGTGTGTTTCAGTTTCAACCGCATCGACCTGCCGCCGTACGATAGCTACCAGCAACTCCGGGAGAAGCTGGTGAAGGCCATCGAGGGGTCCCAAGGGTTCGCGGGGGTCGACTGAACCCCACCGCAATGTACCCCACCTCTGCGTTATATCAGCCGGTAACAGTAGAAACCGTTCATCACCTTCATAGGGTAGTTAAGGAACAGAGCCTCCGCTATCCCCTACTGTGACTGAGAACATCAAAGAGGTCCTAGGATATGTGGGGTCCACTGGTCCACTTTCCGGCGTGGACCCCATCTACACCCCAGCTGAAAACATCACAGTATCGTCGAAATCATCTATGGTCTAAGCAGTTATTGGGGTCGACTGGACCCCGAAACCCTAAGCTATATATACATACCTAAGCTGTTTAAGCTTACCGCTGTAAACATCCTGGATTTTAACCTAGATCATACAGGGGCCTAAGTGTTCGAAGGGTCGACTGAATCCCCCAAGCCCATTCTAACAACATCGTAGACACTCGGTAGTCTTAGGGTCTGAATGGTTACTGGGATAGATTACGCTCAATGCATAAACTAACATTTCCCTGCAACTTTACTTGGAAATACTACATAACCTCCACCAATCCGCATTGGAGTAGCGTTGTGGAGTATGCTCTAGAACTCCGCAGCAGTGTCTGTGGGGGAGACCCGTGCCCAGCAGTGGGACGTCTATGGGTCGCAGCGACTACGTAACTGCTATCAAAATCCGCAATATACACGCGGTAATATATTAAATAAAAACTTGGTATTTTGACATGCATAAGTGTGACATTAACCCATATGTTTGTTGCACATACCACACAAGAGTAATATTTAAATTTTAAACGCGCGAAGTACCGTCAAAGCTACTATAGCCTCCAATAAGTCGACTCCGAACCTAAGACCTCTAGCTTAGTAGATACTTTTGCGTCCAGTAAACCAACGAGTTATCTTATATCCATAAAAAGTTTAGAACTGTCAAATGCATTCGATGATCTTATACGATTGTATACGATCATCGAATGTTAATGTTATGTGAACGCAATGCGAGAAGCCCTCTCATTGGCTAATCACTCGAGTCTCTTATTGGCTCAAATTTGACATATACTGCGCGCGAGTACAGACAATATACAAAATTGCCTATAATGAAAATCATAGGTTATCTGTTCCGAACACAATAGTTAGCTTGGATAATAATAAATAATATTCTTGTGAATCGAGACCGGACAATACAGATTCGACTCGACATTTAACTGTTAGTATAACTGACAAGTTATGCTTTACCTTATGTAATCGTTTATCTTATGTGAACGAATATTCAATTAGTTTTGACACTTTTGACTGAATAATATTTTGTCGTGTGTTAATTGTTTGGGTTGGCTGGCAGAGAATACCGCTAGGCTAAGTCCGCCCTTTGTAAAAACATTTAGCTTTTTAAAACGAAGTAATTAAATAAATTAATTAATTATTAAAATTCGCTCACACATACAAATCTTTTTAAATGTCTCAAGAGTTAGAAATATCTTGAGAATAACACTATTTTCCCTAGAATATGATGTGGTGGGGTAAAACTAACTGACGCATTATACTAACACATATGGAGTAAACTACGTAAAAAATATAATTAAAAAAATGTGACATCCTTATGAAAATGACAGCATTTCGAGACTTCAAAGGCGATGTTAGTTGTTAGTTGTTTAACCGATAAAGAAAATTAGAACACAAATGTGTACTTTTAGAGATAATTAAAAATGTTAGTCTTGCCCCGGTGCTAGTCTTACCCCACGAATTAAATTAATCGAAGAATAAGATATCTTCAACGTTATTTTCAGTATACGTAGTCGAATGTTAGTATGTGTGAGCTAAAGGAACGTGTCAATTAGTGATTGTAAGTATTCAAAAACTCATGGGAATGTGCGAGTTATACTAATATTATAAAGAGGAAACATTTGTTTGTAATGTTTTCACACAAAAACTACTGAACCGATTTCAAAAATTATTACACCATTAGAAAGCTGCATCTTCACTGAGTGACATACGTAATGACATAGTGAAGCTGCGGGCGTCCACTAGTTAATAAATATTTGGTCAAGATTTTACTTTTAGGTTGAGACAACATACTGAATTTGGTAATGAGTGAAAGCCTTTAAAGAATAGGTTCTGCGGGAGGTTTGTAAAAAGACTATTTTTCATTAATTTGTCTTTTTAAAATACAGTATAACTTGAATTTCGCTGAATTTATTGCAATACCATTTTTTGCTAAATCAAGTATTCTTTGTGCGTGTCGGTTGCCTTGTGGAGAGACCATTGGGGGTTATCTGTGGGTAAATACCATAAAAAGTATAGAACCTTGGTGATGACGACGATATATAGAATATCGACTGACTTGCGAGTTAGCTATATTCTGGTTCAATACACATTTTTTGTACAAATTAGTATAGTATCTCGATATCAGCTGTTTAACTGCATATATGATGAATATGCCTCAACACCTAAGGGCCATATTAATAAACCAAACTCGAATTTGAGAACGAACTTGAGCAAAGAATCGACGGATCGCGTATGAACTTGGGGACGGATCCGACAATTCAGAGTTTCTTTAATTAATACGGTTCACAGTGTTTATGTATGTTTATACAATATGGCAATCTTGTGAACAAGTATCGTCGCTAGATAAGTGACGTGAATATTATAGTGTTGTGTCACGCTAGTGTTGTGATGTACATCAATAAGGGTCACTGTGATTTTGCTGTCAATGTCAGTTTGACAGTTGTCAGACTGTTAATTCTCACGATTGCCAGATTTCAATGGAATAGACTTTAGATATAAAATAATATTAATATTCGTGCAAGCAGGGAATAGCTACAAGAATATAATGTAATTATCTGCCTATAGTGTTCTGATATTAGAATGTAGATTCCACGCTGCGAAAAAGACGAAAGTGTTTCCTTATGGAAGACAGTAGAAACAGCTAGAACTTTACAATATTTTATAATCCTATTTGACATTTGTCACAGATGTCATAGGCGACAGCTACGCATACCTACCCACTCAGGTATATTCTCATTTGCCATGTTTTTAGCATTATAGAGTTAGGTATGGGCTTGGTTGAAGTGACCAATTAAATGAAAGAGATCATGTCAAGTAGAGACGAATTATATGCATAGATTGATAAAGACGAACCATTAATTTATTTCATTCATTTATATTATTAATTTAATCATATTACTTACCTACGAAATGAACTTAACTGTTTTCATAATTGCTCAAAATAATAACTATCCTACTAAAATACGTCCAACTGAAATCGACAGATCTCATTTTTGCTCATAACTTTATCGTAGCCGAATCATCACTCATTCGCTAATCATCATCAATCCGTCATCATCATCACCTTGATCTGCTGGGCATGGATAGAAAGCACGATAAGGGTACACATGAAAAGAGTTTTAAGCTCTACATTCATTTTATCTTTTACCTAATTATTTTATAATTTTAGCGTTATTTTTATTATAATATAAAGTAATAATAATTAAATATTTATTTAGCTGAATGATGTTAAAATGTCAATCTTATTGACAGTTTTTTGATATTACCTTAACGTTCGAAAATTTTGACATTATACAGATATATTTTATGTATATTATTTCATTGCTTGCACGAATAGTTTATAAATATTTCCTTTTTAAACCCGCAATCGAATTACGCTTTTGCTTATGAATGAATATTAAAATATATTTTCATATGAAAGAACAGATTGTATATAACTTTAGTATAAGGTGTAAAAAATTGCTATAACCTGTACAAAGATTAGATCCATGAAATGGAAAAAAAATTAATGGCAAAATTGCTTTATATAACGCATAAGCAATGTTTTACACCCTGTATTTGTCTTGTTTATTTAATAATTGATTAGTTAGTTTATTATTTACGAAATATTACTTAATTATTACATTCAATATTGTTTAAGGCTTCTTGTGATGAATAATGGACTCTTTATATACCTTATAATGTAATAAAAATATTTTAGTTATATTATTTTAAATTAAATATTGTTGGTTCAGGAAAAATAGAATACAATTGATTGATATTACAATTAATTCTTTGTTAAATCAAGAGTATAATATTGATTTTAAAACGAATCACCTCATGGCAATAATTATGTACAACGATCGTCATTATTTTTATATCACATAAATTATATGCGTTACAATTGCAACATGTCAAATATATAATTAATAAATTATATGCGTTACAATTGCAACATGTCAAATATATAATTAATAAATTATATGCGTTACAATTGCAACATGTCAAATATATAATTATTCAATCGAGTGATTTTATTTAAGTAGCGTTAAGTATGTAAGTAGTTTTTGTTTAAAGTAAAACGTTGTGAAAGCGATGTGACGGCGGACATATTGTATTTTATTTATGACACATATTAATTGCTTGCTATTTTTTCTTCGACATTATGAATGTAAAGCTAAACGAATAATAATAAATAAATAAGCATGTAATTTGGCATTCAAATATTTATAGAAAATTTGTGAAATAGAAATAATTTAAGGTTCCTTGAATAATTTATGTATTTTATTATTTAACTTGATGCTTTACTATTATTACTCACTGCGCTATGTTATAGCTACTGTATGCAGTGCTGCGGGCATCGATTTATTTTTGAATATGCTTATTCAAAAATAAATAACATGATATAAAAATAAACAAAAATAAGATAGAAATTTTTTAGTTAAAATATCCATGTTAAAAAATAATTCCATCGTGCTGGTTTTTACATGAGATTGGGCCGTCAAATATTTTGGTACCAAGACTTTAAAGATAGAAAGAAAGAAAATCTTTATTTTGTTTCTAGTGTACATTCAAATAATGATAAATATAAACACATTAATGGATTCATTACAATTTTGTGGAGCTAAAGTTAACGCGTTAAGATGAATCTAAATATGTCTAATTAAGCGCGAGCGAAGCTGCGGGCATCCACTAGTAGAATATAAAACGATAAAAGTTTTGTTAAATTGTCATGGCCATCGCTGAAGCAACGTTTAAAGCATTGTACAATATTTATTGGTAAGCGGCCAGAAGAGCGCAGTTATCGTCGCGATAACTTTGTTCTGTTGGTTCGCGCGTCATGTACATAGTCTAAAAATATTAAAATTATCGAGAAATTCATGCAAATAAAAGGTTATCGATTGTATGGCTATTGTTTTTCTTTTTCACCCTGTTTAGATAAATAATTTAGATAGTAGTGTACGCTACTCAACAAGTTCAATCTAAAACACTCTTTGTGCTTTTGGCTTATTAAATATGAGTCATGAGTATCACGAATTCAAATAATTCTTCAATATGATATTTTTATAATTCCAGTATTATGAGATCAAATGCCATTTTTTTTCAACTTGAAAAGATTTACCACTGGCGGGATTCGTTTCCAATAGAACTGAGAATTATCTGCGGTGATTTTTTTCAATATTTAAAATATTAAAAAAAACACTGGTTTATTGTGCTGGCACCACATTCACGCTGACATGTTGCTGGTAAAATCTAGTATTATAATAAATCTGCATTCAAATTGATTCAATTTCGAATTAATTAACATCTAGAAATGTTTTCTTTCTATTCCAAAAAAATAATAAAATTCTGGCAAGTTTATTAAAAATATATAACATTTAAAAAACACATTATCGCCTATTATTAATATTTACTTACTTACCTATTATTAAACAATGTAAATTAACATAAAATTATATAGTTGGAATATTAATTTATTGGAATAGGCTACAATATAGATTACAATAATTATTATAGACACCAGAAGCGGTCAAGACAACAAAATACTCATTTTCTTATGACCGCTACACTACAATCGTAACTCAAAGACCCTATAATTCGTGCTGCCTTTGTCTTACTCTATGGCGCTACTTATAATATTAAACAGTTACAGACAAAGCGCTCTAAAGCTCTATATGACCATACAGCAAAAGTCCATTCGAAAAAGAAAAAAAAACGCCAAGAAAACGACCAAAATTGGCACGGTTTCCGTTTACTCTGCGTCGCACAGGACGCCGAACACAAAGCTATATTTGTTTGCGAACATTTTTCGTACTGGATTCTATCTATAAAATTTAGAGTATAAAATCATTGACCAAGCATTTTCCCGGTTCTAAGCACGGTTAACTAATTTCTAACCTGAATACTGCTCAAATTCTTTGCGTATAACCAACTTCACAATAATCCCCTATTGACCCAGTCTCGGACGAGTCCGTTTAATCTGGTCCGGAAGAGTTCGCTGGGCTCCATCGCGAAGCTGTCCAGGTCGATCCCATCCTCTAACTTGGGTGCGGCGCTCTCGTCCACCGTCACGAACGGCAGAGTCATCACTCCGACGATTAACCCGTACGGCAAATACTGCAAACGAAAAATACATTGTAGCCACAACCCATAGACGTCCCACTGCTAAGCACGGGTGTCCCCCACAGATATAGCTGCTGGAGGTCTACAGCATACTCTACCACGCCTCTCCAATGCGTCTATTATACACTCAAAAACAACACTAATCACAGTTCAATGGTAAGTATTTTTCCAATTAGGTAGGTACTATTTTATGTCCGTAATCCTATCCTATCCTATATAATATTTTATATCGAGGAAAGATTTGTTTGTAATGTTTTCACACAAAAACTACTGGACCGATTTCAAACATTCTTTCACCGTTAGAATGCTACATCTTCACTGGTGACAAAGGCTATATAATATTACTAGGTGTAAACGAAACTATTGTTAGTTAATTCCACGCGAGCGAAGCTGCGGGCGTCCACTAGTACAGTATATGAGCGTGACCAGGAGTGAGCATTTTCAATTAGGACTATAAAAGTATTAGATATTTCATACTGGACATGATATTATGCATTTTCCTCGTGTAAACTAAACAGAACCGTCATTACGTTCAAGGTTGCTACACAAATAGCAGTCGTTTAACTATTGCTGTTTGCCGAGTTTAAATGCCAAGTGCACCTACTGCTAACCATAACAACTCGCCTAAGGCTTTATCCACACCGACTGGATATCTGGCGGACCACCATCACACGGTTCCGTCGTTCTTGTCAGCCTCACACTTGCAAATCGTGGAATGAGCTTCCTTCAGAACTTTTCATGGTTAGTTCAATTAATCGTACGGGGCATAAACACCATAGTACCTAGTACAATTTCTACCATGTAATAATTGTTTTTAAAGCAATTATGGTCTGGTTGTAAATCTGTGGTTTCCAATTATACTTCTATAGAGACGACCTCGTCCTCTAAGGGCAACAACGCATGTGTGGCTGACTTTTTTTTGAATAATATAGACGGACAAACAGACATACGGGCCACGTGATGTTCAGTTCAGACACCAGGGGTATCACAGGTGCGTTGCCTGCCTTGAAGGAAGCGATCACACTCTTTTTGAAGCGCTCCATGTCGTATGTCGAAGGGAAAACCTCAGTCGGAAGATCATTCCATACAAGACAGTTCGCCGTAAAAAAGACCTATACGAAACAAATACTAACTGGTTCTGGTCCATCCAAATACAAACTAACAGGACTTACAGGAATAATATCAGTCACTGCACCAGTCCTCGTACACACTAACGAACTGACCAACTAATGTAATTATTTTATTTAGGTTTGTTATTCTTATTATTCCTCTCCTAACTGGATCTACTAATAGATATCATAGTCTCTATTAGAGTCTGGTTTAAAGTCACTGTTGTCATGGGCGGCAGCATACATCCATAAAAAAAAGCTCTCTTTTAGAGTTGGAGTGACTGTAACAGGGCTCGTAAAACAAACATTGATCAAGATCAGGTTATACCTACGTAATACATCCTCATGAGCCGGCTCATGGTGCCCTCTCTGGAGCGGTGGTGACCATTCACCAAGTGATATGCTTGTTCGTAATACTTAAATTTATGAAATGGTTATTAACCTGTTTCACATCTTCATCGTACTCCTCCTTCTTGTACACGTCATCAGGATCGATCTCCAGCAGCCGGAGAGTGGAGCAGAGTTCCTCGTAGTACCGCTCGAAGTACTGCTCCAGGTGCTTCTCTCGGAACTCCTCGTCGGAACCAGCCACGAGGAAGTACATCAGATCAGTCAGCGGGTTCCCTTTCTGAAGGACCTGGTAGTCGATAATGGCAACCTCCAAATTGCCTTCCTGAAAGCATTGAGAAGAATGTAAGGGTTGTTCAAATATCAGAAGAACACCATCATAACTTTGGTAAAATGTAGGTTATCATTGTTATGTATCTTACAAGAACCATTTTGAGCCAACCCCTCTAACTCAAGAACTATTAGGCCCCTCGCCCACGGCGACTTTTTGTAGCGATGCTGTCGCGCGTTTCGTAAACGCGCGACAGCATCGCTACTAACGCTAGTAAGTCGCATTTGCAACGCGCTACAGAAGCGATGCCAACGCGCTACTAACGCGCTACAGCATCGCGACTGTATCGATGCAACGCGCGACCGTGTCGGAGGACATCGGGGAGAGAGCGGAGGGAGGGTGGTGCATGAGTGGAGAACCGACCGATATGGGACTCGCGTCTTCCTTAGTTTTCGAATAAGATTGCAAAAAGAAAGGCATGGGAAGAGCTACGCTTCGGCTGCTTACGTAAAAGCAGCACCAAAGACAACGTGACTAATGTTGCCTCAACGGAGTCCATCTTGCAACTGTAGCGATCGCAGATTACCATGTGCCGTTATTGAATCGCGTTTGTATCGCGACTGAATCTGGGCCCGTGGGCGAGGGCACACAGCTAGCGACAGCTTCGCCACTGTATCGATGCGAACGCGCGACAGCATCGCTACTGCATCGCTACAAAAAGTCGCCGTGGGCGAGGGCCCTTAGACTTACAGGTTTTAGATTATTAGAACCATATTGGAATGACTGTAACAGCGCCCGTATAAACCAGACACAGATCAAAATCAAGGTTAAGATCAGGATCAGGTGACCGTGATCCACTCTCATTTTCAACATATTTGAGCCGTCTCAATTCCATAGGTACGCAAGTCCTTTCTGAAACTTGAGTTTGGTTTATAACGCCTTTGATTCCTAATGATCAGTCATTTATCACATCCTGTTGGCACGGTTGTAGCAGATAAACTTATGCTTGCTTTAAAAACGAGATACTTAGCGTCAGCGTATTTTGGATTTACAGTCACAAAAAAGAGTACATACCTTATTTTTTCTGTGAAGAATGTTGCTGGGTCTGAAGTCTCCGTGGTTCACAACAACCTTTCGCGTTGGGTTAAAGTACGACATAAGTGAGCTTTCCGTCATGTTTTCTTGGAGGAACTTCGCAAACCTCGCCTTGTGCTCTTCTTCCGTTGCTTCTATAGAATTTGATATACCTCTCTCCATGAAAATTTTCATATTTTCATCCGCGCCAAACTGGAATGCCATCTTTTGAACTATGCTCGAAAACTGTTCAGGTTCGTCCCTTTCGAAGGCCACAGACAACGCGTGGAGTCTCGCTAGAGCGCCGACGCACGTCGAGGCGTACTCCCAGTCAAAACACTTGAATCTGTCGAAGGGTTGATACCCTTTCACCGAGAGTTCTTCGAGCACGAGGGTTTCCTTCAAGTACTCCGTGCTGCCGCCATAATACTTGGGCAGAAGCATCCGGATATTCTGCGGGAAGTTATAGCGCTCCTCCAAAGCCCTGTACCGTGGAACTACTTCGGTGTAGAACATTATTTCCGTTTCGAATACTTGCAGTGTAGTCATGGCGCGTAGTTTCTCGCCAATTACCGCGACCTTGGCGAATAGCTTGAGATCATCCTGCCCCGGCGCTGACAGCGTGATAAGGAAGAGCTGGGACGTGTAGTTAGCTCCTCCGCTGTAGAATAGCTTCACGTCTGCCTCGTAATCTTCATATTTCTGCTCCGCAGCGATTCTCGCCAGCACTTCGTTCAATAGATTTCCCGCGTCAGTCATCGTCGAAGTGTACACGCGAACTAATGCGTCTATACGATCTATCAAATCTATTAACAACAAGAGATCGTACTTAAGCTATCGCGGAACGATAACGACAGTTATATTGTGTTATCTTCGTAATAAAATTACGTACATATGCTTAACAGGATATCAATTTGTTTTTGTTTATTTTTTACTACTTATTGGATTATCTTTCCGTAAGACTGATCTCTTACATCAATATTGCATTGTTATGCATTATGTATAATTATATTTGTTGTCCATGGTGCCTATCTGTTTTATTATTATTCTGTATTTCATAAGTAGGTAAATCCTGTCTACCGTGGCATGTGTAACAATTTATCTGACTGAAATGGATGGCGGGGAATAAGAAAGTACTTTTTTTTAAATAGATTTTAGCCTAACGAACAAGCGGACGGACCACCTAATGATAAGTAGTCACCTTCGCCTATGAACATAAACAACACCAGAGGAGTAGCCAATGCGTCGCCGGCCCTGAAGGAGAGCTCTTTTTACGCCTTTTTTGAAGAACCCCATGAACCGTGAAGATCTCAGGTTCATTCCACAGTTGAGAGCGGGGAATAAGAAACAACTAGGAATTTTAGACATATTATGTATATTTATATTCCATCCTTGACAAACAGTTTTCTGTCAGTAGTCGCGTGCCCGTATCGCCTGGTGTTAAGTACCGTGTACCGTATCTAATAATAGTCCGCAATGAATGGATGTCGTCACCGGTTGAGCTAGCTTGCCGTGTTGTATTGTAGCAGAATCAAAATAACATTTTGGTTATCAAAAACGGACATCCGCGAATACTGATTACGGACGAATCGAAACAAGCAAAGTATGAATGAACTTATCTATACACTATGTTCTTTTATTACTTGTATCGCCATATTTATTTTTATAACCATTTAACTGCATCCGTGTAGCAGAAGCTGTGGCCGTCCACAGCATCCAGCTAGACCCAGATGCCAGCTGATGGACATTTGCTAATATTATTATTTTATTATCATATAGTGGACGCCCGCAGCTTTGCTCGCGTGGAATTATACATACCAATAGTTTCGTTTACACCATATTATATAGCCTATAGTGAAGATGTAGCTTTCTAATGGAGAAAGAATTTTTGAAATCGGTCCAGTAGTTTTTATGTGAAAACATTACAAACTAATGTTTCGTCTTTATAATATTAGTATAGATAGATCTACCATTTAAAGCTACAACCCATAGATCTCCCACTGTTGGGCAAGGGGTCTGCCGCCCGTACACAGGCTACGAGAGGTCTAGAGCGTACTCCACTACCTACTCTTCTCCAATGCGGATTGCTAGACTTTCTTGTCGGTACACTAGACTAGACTGACGGTTAACTTTGAGTAACAATATTGGTGAGCAACATTATAACAAACACAACTTAATATTAAATTTGTGTGTGATGAGTATGTGTGAATGTGTGTTTGTGAAAAAGGTAAAAATGCACACGCATATTTAATAAATTGATATGAGTGCGTGTGCGTGTGTGAGTATAGTTGTGTGTGCTTAATGTGTGATGAATATTAAACATATACATTATAACATGAAAGGTTAATAGGTAGTAAAGCTATGGGGTTAATAATCAGATAAATGTTGAGTGCCTTGTTTAATTTATTATACATTAGACATAAATATTATTCAATATTTAATCACAACCGCCATTGACTATCAAAAATTTACCTGGTTTTAAACATAGTTAACGTGACTGGAATAGTGCTCAATCTTTGCGTATGACGAACTCGCACTTTACAAGAATCCCCTATTGACCCAGTCTCGGACGAGTCCGTTTAATCTGGTCCGGAAGAGTTCGCTGGGCGCCATCGCAAAGCTCTCCAGGTCGATTCCATCCTCTACCTTGGGCGCGGCGCTCTCGTCCACCGTCACGATCGGCAGAGTCATCACTCCCATAATTAATCCGTAAGGCAAATACTGCAAACGATAAACATATTATTAACCATTGATATGCAGCGTTCATAGCCCAATAGGTCGCGTCAATCCTCTATGATTGAGTGAGTTAAACAACGACTGGTGTGTTCGGGTTGTGGGTGGGTGACAGCTAGTGGAAAAACTCCATGGGCGTCAAAAATACCGTCTTGCGTAATTTTAATGTCTAAAATCGGAAGTGTGGTGCTGCAAGCTCGTTTGCTATCTTACATCTATAAAAAGAGCTCCCTTTTTTGACTTGGAGTGACCGTTACAGGGCATTGATCAAGATAAGGTGATCCATAATCCATATTATTCCATATTCAACGTCATACGTGACCATTTATCACCAAAGTGGTCCGCTTGTTCGTTAGGTTTTTTATAAAAAGGTCATATACCTGTTTCACATCTTCATCGTACTCCTCCTTCTTGTACACGTCATCAGGATCGATCTCCAGCAGCCGGAGAGTGGAGTAGAGTTCCTCGTAGTACCGCTCGAAGTACTGCTCCATGTGCTTCTCTCGGAACTCCTCGTCGGAACCAGTCACGAGGAAGTAAATCAGGTCAGTCAGCGGGTTCCCTTTCTGAAGGACCTGGTAGTCGATAATGGCAACTTCCAAATTGCCGTCCTGAAAGCATACATATTTTAAATGAAGAAGTAAGGACGAGTTATTAAGTAAGCGTTGTCCAACATTCAAAAGAACACCATCATAGCTTTGGTAAAATTTAAATTATCATTGTTATGTGTCCACGATCCATTTTGACTCAAGAACCCACCCCCCCTCTAACGTAAGAACTATTAGACTGACGTATTAGAGTAACTGTAACAAGGCCCGTATAAACGAGATACAGATCAAGATCAGGATCAGGTGATCCGTGATCTACTCTTATTATCATCATACTTGAGCCGTCTCAATTTTATAGGTAAGTGCTTTCTGAAACTTGAGTTTGGTTTATAAGGCCTTTGATTCCTAATGATCAATCATTTATCACGTCCCGTTGTAGCTGCTAGGTTTAAAAACGAGATAGCGTTAGCGTATAATTTTGGTTATAGGTACATTTACATTGAAGAGTTTCTACCTTATTTTTTCTGTGAAGAATGTTGCTGGGTCTGAAGTCTCCATGGTACAAAACAATCTTTCGCGTTGGGTTGGTGAGGAACATAAGTGAGCTTTCCGTCATGTGTTCTTGGAGGAACTTCGCAAACCTCCCCCTGTGCTCTTCATCCGTTGCTTCTATAGAATTTGATATACTTTTCTCCATGAAAATATTTAAATATTCTGCGCCGAACTGGAACTCAATCTTTTGAACTATGCGCGAAAACTGTTCGGGTTCGTCCCTTTCGAAGGCCACAGACAACGCGTGGAGTCTCGCTAGAGCGCCGACGCACGTCGAGGCGTACTCCCAGTCAAAAGACTTGAATCTGTCGAAGGGTTGATACCCTTTCACCGAGAGTTCTTCGAGCACGAGGGTTTCCTTCAAGTACTCCGTGCTGCCGCCATAATACTTGGGCAGAAGCATCCGGATATTCTGCGGGAAGTTATAGCGCTCCTCCAAAGCTCTGTACCGTGTAACTACTTCGGTGTAGAACATTATTTCCGTTTCGAATACTTGCAGTGTACTCATGGTGCGTAGTTTCTCGCTTATTACCGCGACCTTGGCGAATAGCTTGAGATCATCCTGCCCCGGCGCTGACAGCGTGATAAGAAAGAGCTGGGACGTGTAGTTGGCTCCTCCGCTGTAGAATAGCTTCACGTCTGTCTCGTAATCTTCATATTTCTGCTCCGCAGCGATTCTCGATAGAACTTCGTTAGTAGTAGATAATAGTTTTCCGGCGTCGGTCATCGTCGGAGTTCCGTAGAATCTTAATAGTGGACCTGATGGTCCACTCACAACGAGAGATGGTATTATTTGGCTATCGCGGAACGATAACGACAGTTATATTGTGTGTTATCTTCAGATATTATCAACAGTTTATCTGAACGAGGATTAATCTATGCTTATCAGGATATATATTTCTTTTTTTTGTTATTTGATTATCATTCCGTAATATTGTGACTCATCTGTTTTTGACTGTAATTGTCATAAACCCATCTAAGTAATTTGCCCTTAAAATAAAGAAGATTGGCCTATTTAAATTATATTTTGCTTTTTTTTTAAATTATTCCTGGTTTAGGTTAACCTACCAGACCAGATAAAAAAAGGAAAAAGCTTTTTTTTAAATTGCTATACCTAAATACGAAATAGAATACCTTAAATTATATCAACTTTACTTAAGTTAAGTAAATTGATGTCGGAATTTTAGACATAAGTATTTTTATATTCCATCCTTGACAAACAGTTTTCTGTCAGTAGTCGCTTGTCCGCATCGCCTGGTGTAAGCACCGTATGCTGCCGTACCATGATCTTTAAAGAAATACGCTTATTTCAAGAAAGTTTTGTTTCAAGGTTAAAGTAATATTACTCGAATTCATATCATGACCGATAACAAGCAGTATCATCCCTATCTTTAGTTCGCAATGGCGTCAGCCTGAGCTAAATATTTCGGTAATCAAAGGCGTAATCCGCGAAGTATTGATATGGACGCATCAAAACTAGTACACGTATGAACGAACTTATCTATTCACTATCTTTTTTACATTACTTAATTTGCCGTATTTAATTTTTTATCATCATCACAACGAAGGACGCAGAAAGAAAAGTCATTGCCCCCTGTTGGGCACAGGTCTTCTCAGAATGGGAGGGGTTTTAGTCTACATGCTGGCAAAGTGCGGATTGGTAGACTTCACATGCCTTCGAGAACATTATGAAGAACTCGGTCATGCAGGTTTCCTCACGATGTGTCCTTCACCGAAAGGTCATCGGTGCGTGCCGCTTGGGTTTGAACCCGGACCGCTCGAGTGAGAGGCGAGTTCGATAGCCACTGGGCTGTCACCGCTCTGCAAGCTAATCATTGGGTTATAACCAGACAATATCAAAAGACTTAGGTTTTCATTTTATGGATAGCATACATATATAAAAGTTAAATAGGTACTTATATAACTTTTATAATTATATGGCTTAATCTTCATATATTATATTTCTTGTGTACGTGTGTATGACAGTGAACTCCTCCTAAACAGCTGGATAGATGTTGATGAAATTTTTTGTGTGTGTTTCGGTGTGCGGGGTCAGCTAGTATAATATACAAATAAATAAAACCAAAGCGTCATCGATCTATTTATTGTCTCTCCTGCCCCCCAGCACGGCGCGAGTTACGCCCCCTAGTGGCGCCTCCACCAACAGCCACAGCAGGGCGCCGCAGAGGAACGACATGAACACTGTTGCTAGAAGAATGACAGTCTGCAACAGAGAGAAAAAATTCCAAAAAGTCATGTATACATGACTTTCGTAAGTTCGCTGTCTTACCTACTAGTGATAAATGGGTATTCTACACACCCTGAGAGTACTTCATAATGTTTATTTATTTATTTATTAATAGTCAAGATTTTACTTACATACTAAGCCAAACGTAAATGTTAAATAAATTAATTTAAATGGGTAATTATAGTTAGATAACAATGACATGTTCTCGAAGGCGTGTCAAGTCTGCCAATCCGCACTTGGCCAGCGTGGTGGCCTAAGGTCTAAACCGTCCCATTCTGAGTGAAGAGCCGTGTCCAAAAGGGTTGCGGTGTTGTCGGGAGAACTCCTTGGGTGCTGGGTACGATCCTCGTTTGATCCAGAAAAATATTTTGTAGGGCTTGACGTTCGTCCCTGTAGCTCGGGACCAGAATAGTGCTACGGTAGACTAAAAGGGGACTTCTGGGGTTGCGGGCGATGAGAGGGGGAGCTCGAACCGTCCATCTTGTTCCCGGGAAAGACGACGCTGTTTGTGGCTGCACAGCGTTGTGTAAACCGGGAAGAGCCCGTCTTGGGCGCAGCGCCGGAGAGCACCGGCGCGTTTTACAAGAGATCCCGGAGCCCTCCTGTAGCGCCGGAGTAGGCCACCGAGCGGGTTTAAGTGGGTGAAAGTCCCACATAACCCGGCGTCGCTCCCACGATGTTCGGGTACCTTTTCAAGGTTTCCCACTCATTAAACAACAAAAAGGGCTTGTAAACGTTGGTGTATCATTTGTGTTGTCTTCTGAGGTTACTCTCGGTCATGTGAGATATTTATCTGCCCAGCTACGATTTGAACCCGGGACCCACCAGCGAAATCGTCAACTTACAATGTAATAGTCAGTCATGTGCGTGGGCGTGGGCTGCGCGCCCACCAGCCCACGCTGGAACATTGTGTGGCAGAGGAAGGCGCTGTAGGATACTCTGCCGGTCCATGTGAAGCCGCGCCACTCTACTATGCCGCGGTATACACCTGTGAGGGGAAAAATAATTGTAGAGAGAGATAATCTATATATATGTATAAAAGGAGAAGCTGACTGACTGACTGACTGACATATCAACTTAAGGCCTAAACTATTAGGGTTAGAAACTTCCGGTCCTGTGCCCATTGGATCCAGTGGTTACCCGCTGACTCCTTCCACCTGTTATGTATGCTTCCGTGCAAAACACACACATACACACACACACACACACACACACACACACACACACACTTAAGCTCTACCTAATATTATATTTGCACTGTACATTTTTAGTCGAACTATCTGTACTACCTACCTACTTAAGTTTCTCATTTTAAGTGACTTTTACTGTATGTATGTCATATGAGAAATAAATATTCTTTAAACCAAAAAAAAAAACACTAAAAATTGGCAAAAGCAAGGGACAAACGAAGCTCTTACTTTCAACCTTGAATATAACGCTTATAATCAAACAGACGACGAGAGTCTGGAAGACTGGCTTGTAGAGCGTTGCGTACGCGACCCGCAGCGCGGCGGAGGGGGCGCCACCGTCCACGTAGAACAGCCCGCCGGACAGGATCACCAATATGGCCGCGGGAACCAGCGACCACACGCATGCCTTTAATAGCTTGGATTTCTGGAAAATAACAACCAAAGTCCAGGTTCAATTCAATAGTTCGCTGCGACCCATAGACGACCAACTGCTGGGCACGGGTCTCCCCCACAGACAGCTGCGGGAGGTCTAGAGCATACTCCACCACGCTGCTCCAATGCGAATTGGTGGAGGGGTTAGTGGCCAACCCAGTGTCAAATGTTCCCAAGCCACCCGAAGGTCTTCAACAAGGCTTAACGACTGTTTCCACCATTGAAAACAACCGAGACCGACGGCTTTACGTGACTTCCGAAGCACGATAGCGTCCATGAAATTTTGCCACTAGCGATCACCCATCCACAAACCGACCGCGCCCGTTGTTGCTTAACTCTTTCGATCACATTGAATCGACGCGAGCCATTGAGCTGATTGAGCTATGGACGCTAATATTCAATAGTTACTATTGTCTATTATTTTATTATGCTCTCAAGACATAAAACAACAATTTGCCACCAAATTGAACCTTATTGTACGCGATAATGTCGCTACCGCGTTTCAGAAACTTTGACAGCGCCATCTGTTATCGCGACGCCGAACTAATATCATAACCGAACTGAGTTTACGCCTAAACAAGTATCATCAGAAGGATTCATTGACATGCCTTTGGACACAAGTCTTAACAGATTCACATTTAGATTGATTTATTTTTCATTATATGGTACTAGTGGACGCCCGCAGCTTCGCTCGCGTAGAATTAGACCCATTAACGACGTCTACCCGTCTAACGACTTCAAAAACGGCAAAGTTTCATACTAACTTTGCACCCCCGTTTTACCCCCTTAGGGGGTGAATTTTCAAAAATCCTTTCTTAATGCTCCCCTACGTTATAGAAGGAACCCCTGTGCAAAATTTCAAGTTTCTAGCCCTTATAGTTTAGGCCCTGCGTTGATATGTCAGTCAGTCAGTCAGTCAGTCAGTCAGTCAGTCAGTCAGTCAGTCAGTCAGTCAGTCAGTCAGTCAGTCAGTCAGTCAGTCAGTCAGTCAGTCAGTCACCTTCTCCTTTTATATATATAGATTTGTATACGCTTAATGTATGCTTAAAACGCGTAGCGTCCATAGCCCAGTGGCTCGCGTCGATACAATGTGATCGAAAGAGTTATTTAATTTTTGAAATCGGTCTAGTAGTTTTTGTGTGATAACATTGCAAACAAATGTTTCCTCTTTATAATATTAGTATAGATTAATTCTCTGAGAGAGAAATAGCTAATATATTTAAGTATTTTATTGTAGAAGCGAACACAGTTCTAAGTAATTAATTGTATCAGGCGTTACTTTGCGGAACTCTATTATTACAAACCAAGAATTAATCTACTTTGCAACAATCCGCGAACAAAAACGTATGGTGATGTACCAATGTATACTTTCATGCACGTAGCACCTCCCTCCCACGCAGGAAAACATGCACATGCGATAAATTAATACAGTACTAAGTTACCTTAAATCGGGTGAAGTTCTTCTGCTCGGTCTGCCAGTGGAAGGCCAGGAAGCCGCCGCCGAGGCCCAGCACGAAGGTGGACAGGTTGGTGTGGCCTCGGATGTACAGCAGACGGAACGTGTTGTCGTTGGCGTAGAAATTGCGATAAGTCCTGAAAACCAGCAATTGTAGTAGGTCAGTCGAAGTCGCTGCGTTCCGTAGATCCTGGAGCCTTCATACATGTGCTAGAAGGCTGCGGAGGGGTTTTTAGTATTCACTAATCTTTTTCTACTCAGAAATCTCACATACGAGTAGGTATCCCGGCATCTTCCCCCAGAGTGATCGGGGATCTTTCGAAGATTTCCCCCTCGAGAAAAAAAAAGGGTCAGTCGAAGAGTCAAATGCATTCGGGGCATTTCGGGTTCAACAACACGACCATTCTCAAACACTGAATGTCCTAATAATGTTTTATTAGTTAAGAATAGTTAAGAAAGACATCAAAAATAATAAAGTATTATTTTTTATTTCATATGTCGTTATTCAACCTTTGTATTTTTTTTTATATACAAAGGTTGGTGATATTTTAATATGAACTTTATAAAATAAACTATGAATTCCACAAATATATTAATTAAATTGTTATTGCTGCCGAAGCTACCGAAAAAATAAAGGTTACACTCACGTAACACGTTACACTCTAGTAATTACTTTAGGCCCTTTGCACTCACTCTGGCGATTGTATCACGACAGCGTCCAGGTCCTGCAGGTACGTGTGCAGCGCCGGCGCCGCCAGCGCCAGCGCGGCCAGCACCAGCAGCGCGGCCATCTTGGCGCGGCGCGTGCGCGCGATCACGCATACAAGCAGGCCCACGCAGAACAGCTGCGTGTCTGCTGCTAGGTACCTGCGGGTTGAATCGGCAAATCATCATCATCGTCATCCAACCCTTTCTTTGTCCCACTATTGGGCACGGGTCTCCTCTCAGAATGGGAGCGATTAGGCCTGGCCAAGTGCGCATTGGCAGACTTCACATGTCTTCGAGAAGATTATGATGATGTCAGGCATGCAGGTTTCCTCACGATGTAGCAAGCTTCACCGTTACAGCAAGTGACATTTAATTTTTATTTCTTAACTCGCACATAACTTGGAAAAGTCATTAGTGCGTGCCACTGGGGTTTAAACCATCACAAATTATTCATAACTAAACGAAGTTAAAATCAGAACCTGGATTATTTAGTTTATATACGAGTATTATACATGTTTATCATACGTACGAGCGCCTACATACTGATGAAGTTAGTTATGTTTAAATAGCCGCTTACCAAGTCTGTGGTGCACAGAAAGCGTCGTCATACACATAGTTGTTGATGTACAGCACGTGCGCCCACCAGTACTGGCGGCAGGCCGCCGACTCCGCCCCGACCACCAGGGGCCACATGGGCCCGTCGCCGAGGTGACGCATCCACGTGCAGATGGTGGCGAGGATGAGAGCGTAGGTCGGGGTCAGTCTGGTTATAGAGAGAGAGTAAAAGAAAGTGAGAGAAAAAAAAGAGAGAAAGTAGAAGCAGAATTGTTATTTCATCAAAATGTCGATGATTTATTAATATTATGAAGTCTAATATATAAAATTCTCGTGTCACAGTTTTCGTTGCCATACTCCTCCGAAACGGCTTGACCGATTTTGATGAAATTTTTTGTGCTTATCCGGTATCTATGAGAATCGGCCAACATCTATTTTTCATCCCCCTAAATGTTAGGAGTAGTCCACCCCTAAATTTTTTTTTTTAGTTTTTAGACAAAATTTTTAATTTCTATTTTCTTATGATTAGAAAATACATACAACCCTGAATTTTCAACCCTCTACGATCAACCCCTATTTTTCCATCGCGACTTTTATTTTTAATAAGGAATGATTGGCAAAACAACGTTTGCCGGGTCAGCTAGTATGTATATATAAATAACTAGTGGTCCGCCCCGGCTTCGCACGGGTATTTTATGTAAAAATCAAAATTATAATACACACACATAAACCCTATTTGCGTCAGGTTACTAAAAAAATTAAAATTTAACACGACTTTATTTTACATATATAGATTATAACAATAGTTTCGTTTACGCCTAGTAATACATATTATATAGCCTATGTCACTCAGTGAAGATGCAGCTTTCTAATGGTGAAAGAATTTTTGAAATCGGTCCAGTAGTTTTGGCAGCGCACGCCAGAATAGCTCGCAGATGGTAGATTTTTTCCTACTTACCTACTTGACACTTATCGTCATATTTTGGACAATTCACACAATATCTTTATAAATAATAAGCTATATTGTAAAGTTTCATTAAAATCCATTCAGTACTTTTTACGTGAAAAAGTAACACACATCCATCCATACATACATACATACTTACAAACTTTCCCCTTTATAATATTAGTAGGATAGGATTAGTAAGAATTATACCTTATCAACAGCCTAAAATTTAAGTTTTATGCTTCTAGTTCTGAAAATGGCAATACTTTCATACAACCTTTCATCTCCCTTTTCAACCCATTACAACACTTTTTTCCAATTAAAAAGTGTCTATGTCCTTTGTCAGGCTCTAGACTGTGTACCAAATTTCATTTAAATCGGTTCAGTAGTTTTGGCGTGAAAGCGAAACAGACAGACAGACAGACAGACAGACAGACAGACAGACACTTCAAAACCAAACGTCCAATTTTAATCATTCAAAGACCAAATATTATCTACATAAACTGTAAATGTAGTCCAAAAAAAATTCAAGATAAAAAAATGGTTGTTGTGCCTCACTCGACATAGATAGGTATAGTGTGTCGCGGACTTTTTTATAGATATTTATAAGATCTACAATTAATTAGAACATTTTATGGTTCTATCTTTTATAGTTTAGGCAGCGTACGCAAATTAAGTAACTGGTTGATTTTTTTACACCTTGTGTCCGAAAAACCCAAATATCTTACGGAACCCTATTTTTTTTCCAAAATAAAATTTAGCCTATGTCACCCGGGGATAGTGTAGCTTTCCAACAGTGAAAGAATTTTTCAAATCGGTTCAGTAGTTTTGAAGCCTATTCGATGCAAACAAACAAACAATCAAATCCTTCCTCTTTATATTATTAGTATAGATATCTTTTATAGTTTAGGCAGCGTACGCAAAATAAGTAACTTTTCTGGTTGATTTTTTTACACCTTGTGTCCGAAAAACCCAAATATCTTACGGAACCCTATTTTTTTCCAAAATAAAATTTAGCCTATGTCACCCGGGGATAGTGTAGCTTTCCAACAGTGAAAGAATTTTTCAAATCGGTTCAGTAGTTTTGAAGCCTATTCAAAACAAACAAACAATCAAATCTTTCCTCTTTATATTATTAGTATAGATATATAATATCGGGACAAAGGATAAAGGACTGTAGCATCCATAACCCGATGGCTTGCGTCCATTCTATTTGATCATCAGAGTAAAGCAACAACGGGCTCTGTCGGTTTGTGGATGGGTGACTGCTTGTGACAAAATTTGATAGGCGATATCGTTCTTCAGAGGGCAAGTTAGGCCGTCGGTCCCGGTTGTTTTCAATGGTAAAAACAAGCGTTAAGCGTTGCCGAAGACCTTCGGGTGACTTGAGAATGCGACTGGGTTGGCCACTAACCCCTCCACCAATCCGCATTGGAGCAGCGTGGTGGAGTATGTTTTAGACCTCCCGCAGCTGTGTCTGTGGGGAGACCGGAAGAGAACAGTGGGACGTCTATGGGTGGTAGCCAGTAGTACTGCATCAATATAAATACCTAATCCACCTAAGGAGTATTCCCTTCGGGAACTGCACCCAGGTAATGGTATTCTTCTCGGCGTGCAGCTGGAAGTTGTAGGCGAGCAGGAAGCTAGACATCACGAAGAACGTATGGGTGACCAGGCTACCATTGAACAGGATCTGCTTCAGAGGGTCGTCGTACGACTGGAAACAAAATGGAGATAAATAGCTAAGCTATAAGCCATAGATAATTATATAACACTGTATCTTTCACAAACACAGATGAGAGAGTTTAAGACTCTAGCTAGAGCATACATGACCATTTTATTACTGAATGATTCGTGAGTCTCTAATTTCATAGTTGAAGTTAAGACTTAACAGGAAACCATTTTTGTCACGAAAGTTTTTGCAGTTTTTGTCAGAGTTAAGAACTTACCTTTTCAATGTATATAGGGTTGTCAACATACGCATGTGCCATGATGAGCACCGTGTGGGAGAAAATGACGCAGATCATTGTCATCGTTCTGAAACAGTGAACAGGAGCATTGGTCAGAATATAAGAGTAGGAATGAATTTATTGCAAAAACAGATTTCTGTACTAAGTATATACAGAAAAAAAAAAACAAATGACTCTAATTATTCTAAGTATCTGTAGCTCGGGAACAGAATAGAGCTACGGTAGCCCCTGCCTGTCGTAAAAGGCGACTAAAAGGGGACTTCTGGGGTTGCGGGCGGTGAGAGGGGGAGCTCGAACCGTCCACCTTGTGACCCCGGGAAAGACGACGCTGTTTGTGGCTGCACAGCGTTGTGAAACCGAGAAGAGCCCGTCTTGGGCGCAGCGCTGGAGGGCACCGGCGCGTTCTATAAGAGAGGAGCCCTCCTGTAGCGCCGGAGTAGGCCACCGAGTGGGTTTTAGTGGGTGAAAGTCCCACATAACCCGGCGTCGCTCCCACGACGTCCGGGTACCTTTTCAAGGTTTCCCACTCGTTAAACAAAAAAAAAAAAGGTAAGATACTCTTGCTTTAGATACTGCTGATAGGGACGGAGGAACAATTATCATATCTATAGTTAGTAAAATTCAATCCTACAGGAGTAGAAGTAATATTGGCAAAGTATATCTTGACTGATCGTCAGTTTGGATAAACGTAGGAGTCGTTACAGACATTTTTTGTGCGGCCGCCTTCACTTTCGGCTCGACGTTTCAATGCTCACCTCATTCCATGAAATAATTTCAACCGCTCCAATCTCGGTTCTGACCCCACTGTAATGGGAGCCACTAATCTGGACCAGTTGCGCTTTATAGAAAATGCTATTAAATATGGATTTTCTGAAATGGATACAGGACAGTATATTATTTAGTGTAAAGTTTATGTTAGGTGCTTTCAATTTTATGATGACTACATTCTTATACTTCTCAGTTTTATGCTAAGTTTTCAAGAAATTATTAAGATTTACAGTTACAGATTGCTTCGATGGCCTAGTGCTCGCAAGCGTGACTACAAAGCTAGAGTCCTGGATTCAAAGACATCAAACTTTCTATACGGCAGGTTCGGGAAAAGTATTATTGGATTTTTATAACTTGAAAATCCCAGTAGGAAAGGTATATGATTTTACTAAGGTTGTAGTCCCTTCCGACCTAAATATGTGAAATGTATTCCGTACACATCTCTGCGTGCTCTCCTGCCCACCCCTTAGTTATGTTGTTGTTAAGTTATGGAAACTAAGCATCCAAAATTCGATTTATATAATAGACATACCTGATTCACTGTTCTGGCTGAACTTGAGATCATAAACCGTTCCGATAACATTTAGAAGTGCTATAATTAAATATAACACAGCCACAACGTAGTCACTAACTTCATAGCTGATTTTGTCATCATTTCTCTTACAATATTGTACTTTCGCTACTCTAGCCTCGATCTGATATTTATTCCATATCGATTCGTTTAGGCATCTATCAAGGGCGATGTTTTGGTCCAAAGTTCTATTTTGTGCATCTTTTAAGAATCTTTGACATGATCTTTGAAGACATATACCTCTGTGTATCTGTGTGTGATTGAAGTGTTTGACTGTGTATTCGGAGTATCCCTGAAACAAAATATGAAATTAAGTATGTAAGACCAAGAGCAGTGACAGCCCTGAAGTTTTTGAGCTCGCCTCTCATTGGTGGAGTGTGGGTTCAAATCTGAGCAGCAAGCCAATAACCTTATAAGTTATGTGCGTTTTAAGAAATTAAATTTAAATTGCCTGTTACTGTGAATGAAAACATGCGGAAGCCGAGTTCTCCATAATGAATGTTCTTTAAATCATGAGAAGTCAGTTAAACTGTAGTTAGCCAGCGTGAAGGACTAAAATAAGTGAAATAAAGGATGGACTTCTTCGCTCCTAAAACGAAAATTATTGTTTTTCTTTGAGAAGCCCTGATACTCCTGAGAATAGTCTGCAGGTCCGTGTCAACAGCTCTCGCCACAGTCTCCGGTACGAGTGGGGTCATCACCCCCACAACTGCTTACATAATTTAAGCTTAATACCACCCTTTCCAAAAGGAAACTCGTGCCCAACAGTGGGACGAAGAATGTGGTGGAATGCAAGAGCAGACAGCCTCAAACTCAGCACATCCATTTTCAATACGACGGCGACGTATCTAACTGTCATGCATCATTGTATTCGCTTCTTGACAAACACGATTGCCTTGTTAAAGAGCCTTGCTGAGAGATCAAATGGCTCGGCTATTTGATCCACGTCTTTTACGATCGTTACGCGCAAACGAACTTACCGGTCGTAAACTAAAGTCGTAAGTAACTTATCTATTGAACAAAGTGAACCTACCTACACCTGCAAAATTAATATCATGGACATTTTCAGACATTATCATCTGACAAATAGGCGCGAGCCTGTACTATTGGTGTCAGAGACTAATATACATATATATAGATATTTTTAAATATATACATATAAAGATAATATTAACATCCAGACACAACAAACGCAAGTGCTCTCCACGTGTATCGGGCGGTAGTACTGCCCCGGGCGAACTCTATATGGAACAAAATAGGCTTCATATAAAACCTATTTGGTTTCCTATAGGCTCTACCACCTCTAAGATTAGCTCCGATTAGGTCGTTGCTCTATAAGGCCTGCGTGAAAACACAGACTGCGTTGTTTTCCTTAAGTTTTCGCTATTCGAGCGAGGAATTAAAATGACTGCCTTATAAGCGGACGCGTGTCGTCTGGGCAGATGACCACGCCACTTAAAGATTATTTTCATCTTCTTTAAGTGGCGTGATAGCTTAGTGGTTCAGAATTCGAATAGCCCCTAACCCCTAGCCCCTTCCATTCCGAGAGGAAAACCGTGCCCAACAGTCGGACAAAGAAAATATTGTGATGGTGGAATTGTGATGTGACCTCTTTGCACGTACGTACGTAATGTAAGTTGTTTTGGCTCATAAAGGAAAATTTGACCGTTTTTCGCCTAAGTAGCATTCGGTTATGCCACTCACGCCAATCCAGTGATGATGAGGAAGGTGATTTTGCGGCTTTAACTTCTTTGATAAAACTCATTCAACCTTAAGGCTAAAGATGCAGAAACTGTGCGTTATGTTCCATTAAAATTATTAAACAGTCAGTCAGACGGTCATACTACCTTCGAATGATTTTAACACGCTTTTATTAACTTACTTAGTATGCATGTAACGGAATCTTTGAACGTGATTTTCGCCCACTTCAAAACGTCGGATTAATTTGAAACTTTGCACACTTATCAAGGACCGATGACAATTCAATAATTAAAAACTATTACATTTTAGTTCGGTTATCTACAAAAGTGTGTTTTAAAAACATTTTAAACGACTTTGTTATTTAAAAATAGAAGAACGTTAAAATGAAAGTAAACCAGCGCTTCGACTTATTATAATGAATCGAAGCATATGCTGAGTGCCTTTCCACATTAAAAAACTATATTATTGTTAATTTTAAATTTTTTCTTTTCTAATATGCTTAATTTTAATCTTCTATTGTTTTATTTTATTTATCTTTTAATTCTGTATGTCTGTGTCCATGCGTGTGTGAATAAATATTTTTTATTTCTTATTTCTTAAAATGATTGTCCCCAAAGTCGTTTATTAAGAGGACACCAGTCGACCGTCACTTTTGAAGAATAGGTTTTTACCAAAAATATTGCCGTCGCGCTGACCCCCAACCTTACCCCTTAGCGTGCGATAGAGAGAAGTGCAGTCTCAAAGTCAAAGTCAAAGTCAAATAATTTATTTCGCTATGAGGTGATTAGACACGCTTAACGAAAGTCTAGGTACCTAACAAAAAAACTACTTAAACTACTAACTGATCTATATAAGGCAAAGGATAAGCTATTGATTATTGAATGAATAGCTAATCCTACACAGGTGTCTAACTTGCCTTAAGATAAATTTACAATAATTACCTACCACTAAGCTAAGCTCTAAGTCACGATAGACTATCTATATGGTCATCGGCTTTAGGAAGAATTTACAATATTCTTATCCTATGCCCTAGTGTAGGCCGAGAGAGAAAAAAGCCGGAGGAAAAAACTCTCGGTACTCTTTTAAAATTCAAATTAATTTTTACAGAAAAATGCACAGTATGACCATGACATGATTAAGTCAGACACGAGACAGCCA
This sequence comes from Carterocephalus palaemon, assembly GCA_944567765.1. Classification (NCBI taxonomy): domain Eukaryota; kingdom Metazoa; phylum Arthropoda; class Insecta; order Lepidoptera; family Hesperiidae; genus Carterocephalus; species Carterocephalus palaemon. The sequence goes on along the minus strand of OX155655.1, from coordinate 866,883 downwards.
ATCGTGTATGCCAAGAATCACCCCATATGCCACCTGCTTACAATTTTTAGTATAATTAATACAGAAGCATAGTGATAGCCTGTCAGAGTTTAATTCAGTCCCATGCCTTTATATCATCCAAATACTCCTGAATATTATAATAAGCTTTTCGACATAATGTTTGTTTGATGGTTTTTTTAAACCTTTGTAAAGGCAGAGACTGAACCGCAGCCGGGACTTTATTGAATATTAGAATAGACATTCCTATGAAGGAACGACTTTTCTTACTAAGCCGGCATTTAGGAAACGCTAATTTGTGGCCGTTCCTTAGTGTTACATTGCGTAAGGCATTTAGGTCACTACGACTTACAAACTGATGCCTATTTTTACGAATATACATAATATTCTCATAGATGTACTGCGATGCAAGGGTTAGGATGTTTATTTCCTTAAATTTTTCTCTAAGGGAGTCTCTACTTTTCATTTTGTATATATAACGGATAGCCCTCTTCTGCAAAATAAAAATAATATTAGCATCAGCTGCATTACCCCAGAGTAAAATGCCATAGGACATTACACTGTGAAAGTAACTAAAATATACCAATCTAGCGGTATCGACATCCGCCAAACAGCGTATCCTTTTAACCGCGTAAGCTGCAGAACTTAGTCTATCCGCCAGTCGACAGATATGGGGTCCCCACTGCAACTTCGCATCAATGGTGAACTGATTTTACCTACGTAAAATTAAGAAAATCGTCCTTTCGTAATCCCCTGTTTCCTCCTCGAAATCTAGACCGATTTCAATATTTCTTTCAGTTAAAATGTAGAACAGGGTCTAAGCTATGCCCGTACGTTTTGCTTTTTTGGGATATGTTAGTAATTACCAGTTTGCTTGAGGTTTGAAAATGTATGTAAAAAAAGTCGATTTTTTTGATTTTAAAAGATTTTTTTTCTCTTCTATTAAGCAAATTATGAAAAAAAACAAAACGTACAGGTATGGCAGAGGTACGTATAAATCGTATGGTATTTTTTTTTATTCTGTAACTTCTTTATCCTAGGAGGAAACAGGGGACTACGTTTGTATGGAAAAAGTGTCGACTCATATCCTCTTAAAAGTCTATTGTAAATATTTACGCGGTGGTTTGATAAAACGTTTTTGTATTTCACATAGAAAAATAAGTATTTACTACTTACGACAGAACTGTTAGCTAAGTGCAATGATATTGTTATCATTGGCTTAAGTGGTACTCACTTATCATAATTTGTATCTTTACATAACAAATTATATGCCAAAGCGTGCGACGTATTGTCTAATTGACTAATTAATGCAATCATGGTGTACCAGGTGATTTATTATACGTTATTACATTTTAAGTGCTGCTTACACAAGATCTAATTAGACGGTATGTGGACTTTGGGTAAAATCATGTTCACAAAGGCACGCACCAGACTTTTCTGAGTTACGTGCGATTTAAGTAAAATGTCACCTACTGTAATGATGAAGGAAACATCGTGAGGAAACCTGCATGTCTGAGTGTTGTTCATAATGTTCTCGCAGTCATGTGAAGTCTGCCAATGCGCACTTGCCCAGCATGGTGGACTAAGGCATAACACACACACACATCACACACATAATCACATTACGAGAGGAGAGAAAGGATTGTGGTACGATACTTTTTTATACAGAGTGAAACCTAAAAATACATAACAAGGTATTTACTGCAAAAAAGAAACAGAAAAAAACATAAAATTAAAAATGAATAAAAAAGCATGTCTTGGTGCTGCAGCACTATATTTAAGGTGAAAGAAACCCGGAACCCCTGCTAATGGGTCGCAGCTTGCAGTAAACGAAACTGGTGTACCTGTATAAACCGCATGAGACTAGAGTTTCCTCTGGAGGCCAGGTCTGCGTCCACGAGACAGTAAACCCCGTGGTGTTCCGCCAGGCAGCCCTCGTAGTCGTCCAGGGCGTACAGAGGCGGCATCTTCGCATACTCCGTCCCTGGACAAGATAATGATCAATGTCGCTGCGACACATAGACGTCCCACTGCTGGGCACGGGTCTCCCACACAGACTATGCTGCGGGAGGTCTAGAGCATACTCCACCACGCTGCTCCAATGCGGGTTGGTGGAGGGGTTAGTGGCCAACCCAGTGTCCAATGTTCTCAAGCCACCCGAAGATCTTCTTCAAGGCTTAACGACTGTTTCTAGCATTGAAAACAACCGGGACCGACGGCTTTACGTGTCCTCCGAAGCACGGTAGCGTCCATGAAATTTTGCCACTAGTCACCCATCCACAAACCGAGCATGCCATTCGTTGCTTAACTCTTTCGATTACATTGAATCGACGCGAGCCATTGGGCTATGGACGCTACGGTCACATCGTTGCTTCAATGCAAATTGATGGAGCGGCGGCAGCGGATGCTGCATGCTGGTTCCCTATCTTATATCGATGAAAATAAAGCGCTGAAGACCGCTTCATTATAATATTTCATCATCATCATCATGAGCCTCTAGTGGTCCACTGCTGGACATAGGCCTCTCCTAAACGACACCACTCTGACCGGTCCTGTGCCTTCTGAAACCAGCGGTTTCCCGCCGTCTTCTTCAGGTCGTCTGTCCACCTTGTCGAAGGGCGACCTGTGCTCCTTTTTCCGAGTCGTGGTCTCCATTCGAGGACTTTTCTTCTTTTTCTTTTCATAATATTTACTTGCCATTTATTACGGGCATAAAGAGGAGGCATAAAGTCAAGTGTTGGCGACCATAGTTCAAAGGCACGCTTATTGCAGTAGTAAAAATATTTAATTATCTATAATTTTACGGCGGTAATAAAGTTCTGTTCAATTTGCATGTGATCAAGTTGACCGTTGAGATTAACCTTAGTTAGGTACATAGTTTGATATTACCCTTAGTTAGGTACATACTTTTCTACCTTTGAGATTAACCTTAGTTAGGTATGTATTTTTCTACCTAACTTTGGACTTTTTATCGTGAGAGGAACAGACGCGACACTACATTAATACTTTTTTATTACTGAACGATTCGTGAGTGTCTATATTCATAATTGAAGTTACCGGCTTACTCACGTGTGATTTAAGTCGGAAATAGGCCGACTAGTTCCGACTTAAATCACACGTGAGTAAGCTGGTAATTATGAATACATTAGTACTATCTAACTAAAGTAACTAATCAACCATCAAATTAACATAATGTTGCACACACACGACTCATGGCCTACTACCACCGTGCGTTTCTCGCGGTTTTTACGGCGGTCTTCTGTGGAATGAGCTTCGGACTGAGGTTTTCCCTTCGAGCGCGACATGGAGCGCTTTAATAAGAGTGTGAAACGCTTCCTTCAAGGCAGGCAACGCACCTGTGATAGGTACCCCTGGTGTCGCACGTATCCATATTTATTTGGCAGATAAATATTTTTACTCGGCTCAGGGATGTTAAATTGTGTTGTATGTATCCGGCCCCCGCGACACATGCGTGTGTAGCGCTTATTTATATTAGGTATCTGTCTGTATTTAATCTAAAATTATAATCTAAAAAATATAAATAATTAATCTTAATATATATATTTCTTGTGTACGTGTGTATGACAGTGAACTCCTCCTAAACGGCCGGATAGATGTTGATGAAAGTTTTTGAGTGTGTTAAAGGGGATTCGAGGATGGTTTAGATTCACAATTTGGTCCACTGGAAAATGTTTTAAAAACGCTATTTTAGTATTTTTATTTTTAACCGTCGTTCATTGACGTGAAGCGTCGCGTCACTGACATTTCATATGGCAGAACAACGTTTGCGGGGTCAGCTAGTAATATAAATAAAAATTGTGGGTAAGAATGTATTGGGTTTGAAATAAAAGCCGTTATATTCCCATCGGCCAATCCGCGCTTTTTGCGACGTATTCTACCTCGATATATTATTAACTAGTGGACGCCCGCAGCTTCGCTCGCGTAGAATTAGACCCATTAACGACGTCTACCCGTCTAACGACTTCAAAAACGGCAAAGTTTCATACTAACTTTGCACCCCCGTTTTACCCCATTAGGGGGTGAATTTTCAAAAATCCTTTCTTAGTGCTCCCCTACGTTATAAAAGGAACCCCTGTGCAAAATTTCAAGTTTCTAGCCCTTATAGTTTAGGCCCTGCGTTGATATGTCAGTCAGTCAGTCAGTCAGTCAGTCAGTCAGTCAGTCAGTCAGTCAGTCACCTTCTCCTTTTATATATATAGATTTATTTATTCTATGGGGAATTTTTATGTACATAATATATTCTAATCCATAAATAAAATAACTTAGATAATATAATTGCTTAGATCTACCGTCTGTTACAAATTTCCTGTCTCGGGTCTACTGGAAGAAATTTCAGAAGAAATAAGTAGTGCCCTTGTACCATTTTCTACCTGTGTTATACATATATTGTACCAATTTCCTAACTAAAGTGTGTACATAAATTATTAAATAAATAAAATAAATAACTTTGCATGAATGTATTTAGCCCTGCGTAATTGTATGACTGCCAGACTGTCATTCGTAATCTGTATATTAGGATTCTATGCTAACAGCGAGACTAAACGACAATAGGAATAACAATAACATAATATGTTCAAATATAGTGTGGTGAGTGTCGGTTTCCTCAATTCCCGCCCCATTTGATCCGTATATCACGTACGGGGTCAATTCGCGAGCTCTGACAATTCATTGTTAGACGTACTCGTGACTAGTAGACCTTAAAATACTTTTAACTCTTTACTTGCTCCAATCTTTCAAAAAGTACCTGAGCTTCATACAAACTGTAAACTACCCTTAGGGGTAGAATACAAAAATCTTAGATAAATAATTATAGGTACCGTTAAAAAATTTTTTTTTTTTAAATCTTTTTAAATTTATTTTTTTTCATGCATTTTCATCAGAACCAAATATATACGAGTATGTGCCAAATTTCAGCTCGATAGCTTCAGTGGAAGTGGGTGAAATATTGATTGCAAGATTCCAGGACATACTTACATACTCGTACATACATTAATAATGGATACATACGAGTGAAGTTAAATAAAAGCTTTTAAAAAATAAATGAAATTCGTATTCCTTAATTATTAACTTACAACTCAAATATCAATTTTTATGTATATTAACCCCTTTAGGGGTAGAATATTCAAAAAACCTCTCTTACTACGTTCAATATTTAACTATAGCTGTTTTCGCTGGGTGGGATATCCATGGCGTGGAATAATCATTTTTATTTATAAGGCTGACAGTGATAAATTGATAATTAAGTTACTCATTATCATAACAAACATAAAGCAGCAATAAAATTTTATTCTGCTCTTCAAAAATAATATGCGAAACGAACTGGCGTTCAGTAACCCTTCTGAATTCGTAAATAGTTTATCAAAGTCTCCAGTTCACATCATAGCGTAATTCAGCAATGGGTACAGCGCCATCTATCGATAGGTTTACAGCATTTTTGCCTAATATACCCAGCTGTCGAGCGTATTTTCCGCGTTCACCAGTTTAAAATCAATTCTTAGTAACATTAATTGAACAACCAAGTAAAAGTGTTTTTAGGTGTTAGAGCCTATAGGAACCAAATAGGTTTTATTAGATACCGCCACCGCCCGCCATTTTACATGAAATAGCATATACTGTTATATACATAGCAGTATATGTACTGTAAAGAGAATTACGAAATACTACCATTTTTTCATTGAGAGAGAAATCTGAAGATATCACTGGAGTAGAGTGGCAAGTTGTTTCAAATTCTATTTATTTTCGTATGCAGGAAAGATTGGCCTATTCTCACGTAAACCCTATCAATTCCCCTGAATCAATGAACATTTATTTCAAATCAAACAACTGAGATGAACTTTCCAACGAGGATCGTCCTGAAAATCAGCGGCTGCTGGCCTCCACAGACACATCTCAATTTTGTAATTAAGGATTTAATTTTGTATTTAGTTTAAGTGGTATACCCGTACTAATTCAATAATAAATAAATTAAATAAATAAATTGTCTCTACATAGAGTGGGTGCCAGTGGATGTTGCCAATGTACCCCAATATTTATGTGGTGGGGATTGTTGTCCACGAATGTTTGTCCTGAGTGGGATTCGAACACGGCCCCTGGCGCAACAGGCAGGGTCACTACCGACTGCGCCAACGGGCCCGTCAATATGTCCCAAAGACCTATAGTGAAGGGTGACGAACAATCTTACCATTGACAGTAAAAATGACAGCACATGTCGATTTCAGGAAAACAATCAGCACTAAGACCGCAAACATTTTGACAGACTTTGTCGAGTTTCACGGGCTATATCGCGAAGTCGTCGAGCTTTATCGAGCAAGCCGACGTGTATTATCTAACGTGAGCCGTCATGCACTGAGATCTCAGTAGTTATAATATCCTTGTTTTACCTGCAATTATGTTACGCTATAAACGGTAGCGAGGACTTGTTTCCTGAGCTTGTTGTAAATGTAATTACCTGGTCAGTGGTAAAATATATATAAAACATAATATAACATCACGCCTCTACTTCCCCAAAGGGGTAGGTGAACATCTTCACATCATAGGATAGCTAGTGCTTGGTGCTGCATTTTTTTTATGGATACAAGATAGCAAACGAGCTTGGAGCACCACCCATCCGCTGCCGCCCATTACAATTTTGAACAAGACTCAATTAGGGACTGGGATGGTTAGTCCAATTAGTTGAGAGTGTTAATTAGAACATTAGTTGGTCAGTTCGTTAGTAGGTATGAGGACTGGGGACTGTTAGTGATAGTCAGTACTGTTATTACTTGTTAGTAGGAGTCTTGTTCTAAGTCAGTCACAGATGTGTTGCTACCCTTAAAGACTAAGATGGTCGCCTCAAAAGAAGTGTAACCGGAAACCACACCTTTCCAACCGGACCGTTAATTGCTTTAAACACAATTATTACACAGCAGAAATGGTACTGATTAGGTTTCATATAAAACCTATTTGGTTCCCTATAGGCTCTACCACCTTGGTTGCATGCTTATTTGCTATGTCTTGTCTATGTAAAAGTATCTAATAATTGTAAACTTTAGTCTAAAGAGCCCGCATCATGTTTTTTTATATTCTATCCTGCTGTATCGTTAAAAGGTCTTGAGGAAATTTGTATGTCAACACTATACAAACACACACGGTTCTAGACATTTTACTACCTGTGAACTCATTTCTACTACCTTTTGTATGTTTGCACAGATGTCCTGACCGCTACCGGGATGGCTGAGGCTATATGATATTTTTATGCTTCATTTGCAGATAGCAAATCGGTATATCATTAGAAGATTTCTATGTTGGTGAGAACTATCTCGATACGCCTAAGTAATCGAATAGCAATGTTGTACTAACGCGTAATGCATTCAAACAGCCAGGCGCACCTTGGATCTACTTTTAAACAAAATTATTTTGTTTTATTGTAATAGAAGTACTTTGAAATAAGTTTCCAAATAACTTGTTTTGACTTGTAAAATAGGTATTTCGACAACCGATACTTCTAAATGTTTAATCTTCCCTGTAGTTCAGGACTAGTGCTACTTATTTATTTATTTATTTAATTTCATTTAATTAGTACGGAAATACCACTTACACAAATTACAAAATTAAATATATTTAAAATAGAATTGCAAAATATCAAAATGTCATCTTACGTCAGATAGATTAATAAAAGCTATGATACGGTAGCCCCTACCTGTCATAGGGGGTTGTTAAAGATGGTTTCCGGGGTTGCGGACAGCATGAGTGAGAGCTCGACCCGTCCATCCAGTGACCCTGGGAAAGATTGTTGTAAAAGGTATTGACGGTTTAATGTCTCAATCGTGACTGAGGTACCTTAAGAGGACTCCAGTCGACCGTTACTTTTGAAGAATAGGTTTTTATCAAAAATATTGCTGTCGCGCTGAGCCCAACCTTACCCCTTAGCGTGCGATAGAGAGAAGTGCAGTCTCGAACTGATTTTACCTACGTAAAATTAAGAAAATCGTCCTTTCGTAATCCCCTGTTTCCTCCTCGAAATCTAGACCGATTTCAATATTTCTTTCAGTTAAAATGTAGAACAGGGTCTAAGCTATGCCCGTACGTTTTGCTTTTTTGGGATATATTAGTAATTACCAGTTTGCTTGATGTTTGAAAATGTATGTAAAAAAAGTCGATTTTTTTGATTTTAAATGATTTTTTTTCTCTTCCATTAATCAAATTATGAAAAAAAAACAAAACGCACAGTCATGGCAGAGGTACGTATAAATCGTATGGTATTTTTTTTTCTTCTGTTACTTCTTTATCCTACGAGGAAACAGGGGACTACGTTTGTATGGAAAAAGTGTCGACTTGTTCGCTTGTGATATCCTCTTAAAGGTTTTAACAGGGAACGTCCTCAAGCATCGAGGTAGGCCACCGGGATAGGCCCAGCATCGTTTCTATTATGTCCGGAAACCTTTGAAGGGTTTTCCAGTCAGTAAGTAAGTCAAAAAAAATGTAAGAATAGTCCATATGATGTCTGCTGAGATAAGCACCAAAATATGTCTTTCCAAATATCAGTTGTTCGAGGGAATGGTCTGCGAGCTGGAGAGATTCAGAGCTCGGAGGTTAGAAATACAAAAAAACGAAATCGAAACGCGTTATGCGTGCCTCCGGCTCGGAAATAGTACTTGGACTCGCAGACCGGTCGGTTTGGCTGGATCCCTCCACAGGTCGCTGGGCGAACCTGGTTGCGACAAATAACCGAATTTGAAAAGTGGACTGTATTTATGGGCGTCACAGTTATTTGGGCCAATGATCCGACGACGGATGCAAGAAAATGAATTCCACCAACCTCTTATCCCGCTGTGCAGCTCGCCGGGTGGGTGCTCGAACACTACTTCAGCCGGCTTGACTCCTCTTGCTCAATTTGCACTAGTTTGAACAGTGCACGTGCGATGCCATTGGACTGCGGCGCGGCGCGGCGATGCGAAAGCAGCGCGCGTTCAGTTCCGGCCCGTGCCAACTCACGACTCGCGGCGCGGCGCTCGGTCGATTCCCGAGGCGCCCGCGCACACACGCGAAACAATCGGCGGGTAGAAACAAATTCCAGCACCACCGTACGAATCATTGCCCAATTAAAAGACTGAATATTTATGTATTTGCGAACATCAGTTAACCGCATTGTTTGATCATAGAGTTAGGTTGTGCGTTGAGCTTAGATCCACGAGAATTAAAAAGTTGTAAAATTCGAATGATTTAATTTGGTTTATTAACGTGTGTTATATCATTTTTTAATTGATATAATGATTGATTGAAATAAACCTTGTATGGTTTTTTGGCTATCAAATATTAATTTTGCTATGAAATAAATAATTTAAAAAATATGATAGCCCAGAGTTGTACCTACGTAGTGGCTGATCCTTAACTTCGTGGTATAATTTTTTTTGTTTCTCTGTGACGTCGAGTGGGTTGAATAATTATGGACATTTTTAAAGGGAATTTTTAAATAATAATCATAACCATAACAATAAAGAACTTTAATTATAACACCTATAAAGTAATTTAATTATCCTCGTAATATTGTTTTGCCTAAAATACACATACATACTTAGTAATAGTTGACATTACTTGTACTTTAAACAATTATTATGTTATTACTATATTCTTACCTACTTAATTGTAATTAATATTTAATAATTGAATACATGCGTTGCCAGCAGTAGTATAAGTATATTATAAGTATAGCATCAGTTTATGTATATTATATATCGCAGCCATCTGCCAAATAATTTGTACCATTCCATGTACTTTATTGCGTAGGCCGATATTTAATTGAAGTGGAATCTCTCTTAATTTGGGGTATTGAAAGTTAACTTTGATACAGACAGTGTTTTCCGAACAGGTATTTCTTTTATACGATTCATAAAATTAATATTTTCGTGTAAAATTCAAATTATTGAAATCAAATTATACTTTTTTTTTCTTTTTTTTTTTGTTTGGATGTAGATGTATAAAGCCTGTGTAATAGTAGGTATGTTAAAAAAGTTTTTCTTTCTTTCTTTCTCTCTTTCTTTCTAAAATACCAAAAATAAGTCAACATCCCTATTTGATCAGTGAATAACATTCCTAAGGCGACCGACTGTTAAAATTATCTATTCATACAATAAAACAGAATAAGAAAAGTTAGCCTTAAACTGACCAAGATTCAGCCAAGTGATTCTTTAGTTTAGTTTTGTCCCACTGCGGCGCTAGTAGTCACTGTAGTAGTAAATTGATTTTGAAGCTAATTTGACTAGATGACTATACGATGATAAGGGTAACCTTAGTTTCCCCTTACTCCACCAATCCGCATTGGAGCAGCGTGGTGGAGTATGCTCTAGACATCCCGCAGCTGTATCTGTGGGGGAGACCCGTGCCCAGCAGTGGGACGTCTGTGGGTCGCAGCGAAGTTTATTTTTTATTTATTCATTTATTTATTCAACTTTATTGACACCTCCGAAAATATATACAATGGGCGGACTTAATGCCTTATAGCATGTTCTACCAGTCAAACCCTTAATGAACAAAGTTTAATGAACTGCCTAACATTAACCAGATGGCTACGATATGTATTGAACTAGTGGACGCCCGCAGCTTCGCTCGCGTAAAATTAGACCCATTAACGACGTCTGCTCGCGTTCGGGTTGCCCACTTGACTTCAGAAACGGCAAAGTTTCATACTAACTTTGCACCCCCGTTTTACCCCCTTAGGAGGTGAATTTTCAAAAATCCTTTCTTAGCGCTCCCCTACGTTATAAAAGGAATCCCTGTGCAAAATTTCAAGTGTCTAACCGTTATAGTTTAGACCCTGCGTTGATATGTCAGTCAGTCAGTTATCCTTTTATATATATTAAGATAGATTTCCGGTGGATAGAGTAGACAGGGGAGAGTGGGGTCTATATGACCCCCCACCGCACGCAGTCCCGGACGATCCCCCGGAACCGGTCCCGGAAGAGGGTGTTGGGGGTGACCACGAAGGCTGACACGTCGGCGCCGGCCATGTCGGGCGCCGCCGCCTCGTCCACCAGCACGATGGGCAGGAACACCACGCCGACGAACAGCGCGTACGGCAGGCTCTGGAAGATATAAGAGTTGAAAGTATTAATTATAGAGAGAGTCTTCTAAAGAGATATTCTTCTAAACGCGTTAACTTTAGCTCCACAAATTTGTAATGAATCCGTAAATGTGTTATCTATGTTATATAGTTATATTTAACACCCGGAGGTGTATTAAGGGTAACATTTTTACAAACTTTGGATGCCATATTTATTTATATCTAATCAACAGCCTAAAATATATATTTTATGGTTCTAGTTTTGAAAATGACAATACTTTCATACAACCTTTCATCCTCCTTTTCAACCCTTTACAACACTTTTTTCCAATTAAAAAGTAGCCTATGTCCTTTCTCAGGCTCTAGACTATCTGCGTACGAAATTTAATTTAAATCGGTTCAGTAGTTTTGGCGTGATAGCGAGACAGGCAGACAGAGTTACTTTTGCATTTATAATATTTTATTAGTATGGAAGTATGGATTGATAGTATTAATGCTAGCAACAACCCGCGAGCAAGGCGTATGGTGGTATGTACTCTCGAGCATACAGCACCTTCCTCCCACATAAGCATGCACACAGTGCGGTAACTAAGGCGGAACGATGCATATAACCAGAACCATAAACCTGCGCGAGGTCCAGAGCATACTCCACCACGCTGCTCCAATGCGGATTGGTGGAGGGGTTAGTGGCCAACCCGGTGTCGAATGTTCTCAAGCGTTCGATACTCTAAATTTCGACTTCTGCACATTCAAGGTGAGAGCTACACTTTCATGCTAATAGATGTACACGTGACCAGGTTGTGATAGAGAGGTATCATATAGCTACCTTTTTAAAATGGTCATCGAAGGTCTCCCTCGGGTAGGCCTCCACGGGATCCACGTCCAGTCTTCTCAAGGCCTGAGCCAGCTGCTCGTAGTAATGGTCCAAGAGGCGGTCCAGATGCTGCCTCCGGAACTCCTCGTCCGACCCTACGAAGATGAAGTAGACCAGGTCCGACGCTGGGCAGCCGGAATACACCAGCTGGTAGTCTACCGGAATGGCGCGAAGTCTGGTGCCCTGAAGGATAGATAGATAGATTAAGGGTCGACTCACACTGGCGCAGAGTCGTAGCGACGCGACGCGTCATGTTTTTTCGCCTCGGGTGGCATTAGAGCATTCGACACTGGGTTGGCCACTAACCCCTCCACCAATCCGCATTGGAGCAGCATGGAGGAGTATGCTCTAGACCTACCGCAGCTGTGTCTGTGGGGGAGACCCGTGCCCAGCAGTGGGACGTCTATGGGTCGCAGTGAAGGTGGGGCATGGCCTAAAAAAGGTTGGGAAACACTGCTCTAGAGCATGCTCTCAACACATGTGTCCAATAGTGGCTTGTGACAATGGGCTTGCTATGATGATGAATTGATAATAAGTTGATCTCCATAATTTTATCTTTAAACGTATTTGTTGATTGTTAGTTGATCTTACACTAGGTCTGTGTACATTTACTTATGCCATTGCGATAAACGATCTCCAATCCCAAAATAAATAGGCATTCACTATGTGATCTTCATATTGTTTGCTTTAAAATACTAACGCTTAATTTATCTATCTACCCTATACTATAATGTGTTCTGTCTATCTATACTAATATTATAAAGAGGAAAGATTTGTTTGTAATGTTTTCACACAAAAACGACTGGACCGATTTCAAAAATTCTTTCACCATTACAAAGCTGCATCTTCACTAAGTGACATAGGCTATATAATATTGTTAGGTTAGAACACGTAGTAACATATAATTATGTATTCTAATTAAATTAAAATATTCTTTAATAATCATAATAATATTAACAATTAACATAACTAATGAAAACTAAACTAAACTAAAAAAAAAAACCTTAAAAACAAACCTAAAAAAAAAAAAAAAATTTACTAAAATATATCATTAAAAGGAGTCCCTTTAGGCAAGGTTCCGAAGATACTGGCAGCGTTCCCCCTTTGAATAGCTATACTAATTCTCTGTCCTAGGTAGCTGCCAGCTCTTCGGTCTCCTGTGATGTCGACTAACCTTTTTGCTATTTCCTTATAAAGCCTCATAGCGTTAGGACCCCACGGACCAAGGGTCTCGACACCGAATGGGACAAAATCATATTCGGTGCCTAGACCCCTGTATTTGCACGCTTTAGCTTTTTCAGCCGCTTCACAAGCCGCACCAACTCTGTTGTTGGTTCCATGTAGATGGGAAGGGGCCAGTGTGTCTGAACAGGTTGCATCCCATACCAGCACCCGGCCCATCTTCCATTTTGTTAGGTGTAAACGAAACTATTGTTATGGCTAATTCCACGCGATCGTAGCTGCGGGCGTCCACTAGCACGAAATATTTATTGGGATAAATAAAGGGTTTTCTGTTTTTTCCACCAATTTACTGAAGTGGTCGCGTAACCTAGGTTATAGACCCTACTGTTGTACACAGAACTCTCTCAGCTGCTATAAAGGATACTCGAGGTCTAGCTAGAGCATACACCACCACGCTGCTCCAATGCGGATTATATTATAAGGAGGCCTCATAGTCGAGACGTTTTAAGCACCCACGTTTGTTTTTAATATTTTTAAACGACTTTAAAAAAGGAGGACGTTAAAATTCCTCTGTATTATTTAGGTATAGTGAGATGGGGTAAGACTAACATATATTTGCCTTACTAACACTTATAAATATTTACTCCTAAAGTACACATTCAATGTGTTCTTAGGAGTATTTAAAAGTGAGTCTTTCCCCATATGTTATTCTTACCTCACCTCACTATCTACTCTTTTCTTGTGCATGTTCTAATAATTTAGTGATTTATTTTAAATAGTAGGCTGTAGGCAGTAAATACTACTTTGCTTCGTATTCAGTAAAATGTTGTGAATTCCATGATCGTTATGTCAGGAAGCGCAAAAAATGGGATTTAGCAACAAGCTATAAAAATACAATACGCAACAATGCTGACCGATTTTCTATTGCCTTGTTCACTTCAGTATCTCAATGACACTGGTTCAGCCTCGGCCACCGTGGTGTACAAGGGTCGAGGTTGCCGACAAAACAGACAAGCATACAATAGCAGACAACAATAATTTGGATTTGAAGTATGACTACAAACTAACTAGGAAGAGTGACTGACTAGTGACATGTGAGACCATGCTTTGCTCTCAGGGTTTGGTCGTTAGTGATGTTTTCTTTTTCACACAACAATGGAAGAATCTTGGAGGATTTGAAAGGGATATATTATAACGCTACATTATAAAGCTACTGCCATGTTTTAGCTAGATCACTTCCACAGTTTCATAACAGCGGCACAATGTGAAGCTTTCTTTTAAAAAAAAGGATCTAGTTGCAAAGTTTTTCTTGATTTGTCTTATTTGGTAAACAAGCCTGGCATTACTTCTAATTGAAAATGTTAGTTAAAAAAACAATTAAATGACAATTTATTCTGTAATCCTTTTTATTTTTTATCCGTATATTTACCATTATATCCTTTATTTTTGTATCTTAATTTTAAATCACAATACGACAAAAAAAACTGCACTGTTTACTAAATAGGACAATTCTGGAAAAACGGAGTTTATGACTTTTGTAAACCGGTTGAAGATATAAAAACATTGCTAAACGAATATGTGTAAAGAGTGAGTCCCAACCACAGTTGGGATTCTATCGGTCGCTGCGACCCATAGACGTCCCACTGCTGGGCACGGGTCTCCCCCACAGACGCAGCTGCAGGAGGTCCATACTCCACCACGCTGCTCCAATGCGGATTGGTGGAGGATTCTATCTGTACCACGATGTAAAACAGATTCTTTGGAAGTTGTAGGATTATTATTATTATTATTAGGTAGTCTTTTGCTTCGACACTGCGTAGATATCCAATAGCTGGCCAATGAGTGCTGTGCTGACCACCACCTGGTTAACAGTATCTAGATGAGAACACTTCTCAACTTCTCTTCGAACTGACTCACTTCAACACTTGGAGGAGGCCCGGTGTGGTCGGTTTTGGAGATTTTTGACTTCGATTCAGATCAGGGGTCGGCAACCTTTTGTGTCGGAAGAGTCAAAAATTACAATTTACAAAATTTCAAAGTTTTTAAAGAGCCACAAAAAAAATCTTACCAACAATAAATAGTACTTGCATAAATAAAGATTTTTTGATAAAAAAAAACAATCTATTTATTGATAAGAAAAATATGTATTTATACTTGCGAATGGAACTAAAGAGCTGCAGCTTCACATCCAAAGAGCAGGTTGTCGACCCCTGGCTTAGATTGGTCGTGCCAGGTGACGGGCGTCATTGCTTTCGGGCGACCCAAAGAAATTTGCGACCAATCAACACCAAGCCAATAATTGGTTTGAGTTGTCAGTGAGCTACACAGCAGCAACCTAGGAGTATTCTAACGTGTACTGCGGAACTCTATTCATCGCCTCATTTCCGCAGCGGCGGCTGCCGTCATCTGGCCTTAAAATCATTAGAGCACGCGTAATGACGACATCAACACTGACATTGAATTTAAAACGACCGTGTTATGTTGCCCAACAAGGCATCGATTCGCAAATTGAGCTTGATTATCAACAGGTGGTAGAACCCTCTTAGAAGCATCCCTTTTTTTTTGTTTTACGAGTGGGAAACCTTGAAATGATACCCGAACGTCGTGGGAGCGACGCCTAGTTATGTGGGACTTTC
Organism: Carterocephalus palaemon; assembly: GCA_944567765.1. Taxonomy (NCBI): domain Eukaryota; kingdom Metazoa; phylum Arthropoda; class Insecta; order Lepidoptera; family Hesperiidae; genus Carterocephalus; species Carterocephalus palaemon. Next base: position 851,135 of record OX155655.1, on the reverse strand, counting down.
ACCCTAAAACCCACTCGGTGGCCTACTCCGGCGCTACAGGAGGGCTCCGGGATCTCTTTTAAAACGCGCCGGTCCCCTCCGGCGTGGCGCCCAAGACGGGCTCTTCCCGGTTTACACAACGCTGTGCAGCCACAAACAGCGTCGTCTTTCCCGGGGTCACATGATGGACGATTCGAGCTCTCTCTCCGCCCGCAACCCCAGAAGTCCCCTTTTAGTCGCCTTTTACGACAGGCAGGGGCACTATATACCGTAGCACTATTCTGGTCCCGAGCTACAGGCATCCCTACTTTTTAGGGGATAGACAGAGTTAAGCAAAGTCGGGCTCGGTCGGGTTGTAGCAAATTTTGGCTTCGGATGGCACGTTGTGGAGTTGGTCCTGTTAGTTTTCAATACAATCGTTGTCTTGTCGAAGACCTTTGGGTGGCTTAAACTTCACTCGACTTTGACTCAGTGTTGGCCATTAAACCCCCCTCAACGTAGTGGAGTATACTGTATCGACTATAGATTATAACATATATGTTTTACCCTTTAAATATCTGTCGTGCGACATACTGTCCCACCACAACCCTTTCTTTATCCCAGTATTGGGCACGGGTTTCCTCTTAGAATGGGAGGTATTGCGCCTTAGTCCACCACTCTGGCCAAGTGCGGATTGGCAGACTTCATGCCTTCGAGAACATTATGAAGAAATCTCAGGCTTGCAGATTTCCACATGATATGTCCTTCACCGTTACACCAAGTGACATTTAATTTATGAAATCGCACATAACTTCACCGGACCGCTCGAGTGAGAGGCGAGTTTGATAGCCACTGGGTTGTCACCGCACAATTGCATTGATTCCACTTACCTCCCGCCGAAACAGGATATTGCTGAGTCTATAATCCCCGTGACAGAGGACCGGCTTCCCGATAGGCCTGTTGTACTTCCGATTCAAGTCTGGTTGCATCATCTGCTCCCTCACTCTCTCCTTATATTCCTCCTCCAATACGTCCACGGCACGCTGAACCATATCCATCCACACTGCTATCATCTTTTCACTCGGCGGCTCGTCGCTGGCACGAGCTTTATGAACCATTTTATCAGCCAAATCCTTGAACTCCTGAGGTTTATCCTTGTCATAAGCAAAGGACAACGCGTGGAACTTTGCCAGCAGTTCAACGGAAACGGCGGCGTGCTCCCAATCCATGCAATCGAACCTATTATAGGACTCGTACCCCTTCGTAGTCAAGTTCTCCAATACAACTGTCTCCCTCCCCACCGTTTTATCCAGTCCGTAGCATTTCGGAAACACGAACCTGTGTTCCTCCGGTACAGCATGCTTGTCCTGAAGACCACCGTAAACATCGGCCAGGGTTTCGTAAACGAAGCTCTCGGTCTGGTAAATCCCATCGGCGTTCATTTGGTTCCGTATCTCGCCGACTAATATCGCAACCTTCACGAACAGCTCCAATTCTTCATCATCGGTGGTGACAGTAACCATGTAGAGTGCTGTAGTGTAATTCGCGCCTTCCGTTGATATTGGGCTTACTCTGATGTTTTTGTGCCTCAATCGTTTCTCTTGTAATAATCTCTCGACCAAATCACGCACATTTCGCGTCCGCGTCGCCACTACGTCCGTCATCTTGGCGGCGCAATCACTGACTGTAGAGTAGATTGGCAGGGTTGCGAAAACTATAATTTTGCTACGCTTATCAGCTGGTTGTACGAATGTTTATTCTAAATATTAATTGCGCTGTCGTAAAGGCCATTGTGATTAAGCTCTCAACTGTTGAATGATCGTGTCGACGGCTGTAAACGTTTTAAACAAATATAATTTACTATAAAATATATTCTTATACAACAAATATAATTATATAATAACCCTATAATCTGAGTTCAAACTAAAGTGTAAAAAGTCTAATGCTTGTGTAATAGTATGTGAATATTTTTTTCCTTAATTCTGTCAAACAATATCCACTCGTTACTAACCAATTCTCGTATGTATTAACTTGGACCAACAGACCCAGTTAATTTGTTAGCATTTTCTACATTTGTGTTCGATGAAGCCGAATGCTAGTTAGGTAATCTACTTATACAACTTAATTTGTATTAATTAACTCGTTAAAATTATTTACTTAAAGTAAATAAATAGATAAATATAAGGCTTGACTTGAAATATAGGTACCTACTAGATTAGACCGCGAACTTTTCAATTGCCCTCAAGGTCACAGTTTTTTACATCGATTCAAGATTAATTTGGTAGAGATTAGGCTCACCAAAGGGATAGGATATTTACGGATATCCTGATATCTACGGATATCTTGATATCTACGGATATCCTGATATCTACGGATATCCCAACGATGGTTTGCCTCCTTTCGTTATTGGGACGCGGATTGGAGATCGATCCACAGATAGGCAAATATCTGCGATCAATGCCATATTTATTTTTATCTAACCAATTCAATCAATCAGATTGTTAACAATCTATATAATAAAAATGAATCGCAAAATGTGTTGGTAAGCGCATAACTCAACAACGCCTGGACCAATTTGGCCAATTCTTTTTTTAAAATGTTCGTTGAAGTTCAAGGATGGTTTATTTTGAAAAAATTTGAAAATTCACCCCCTAAGGGGGTAAAACGGGGGTGCAAAGTTAGTATGAAGCGTAACGCGAGCGAAGCTGCGGGCGTCCACTAGTCTAAAATATAAATTTTATGCATCTAGTTCTGAAAATGACAAAACTTTCATAAAACCTTTCATCCCCTTTTTCAACCCTTTAGGCTCTAACTCTAGACTATCTGTGTACCAAATTTCATTTGAAATCGAATCAGTAGTTTTGGCGTGAAAGCGAGACAGACAGACAAGAGTTACTTTCGCATTAATAATATTAGTATGGATGAAATTAGGCGGTAGATCGTGTACCCAGCTTCTATCGCAGATCTGTCGCCGTGACCCCGATCTTCTATCGTCGCCGGATTGGGCCATTATGCAATCTCCGCTCTCCGGCGCTCGTACCATCGCGTCGTCGCACCCAATATTTAGCTAGTGGACGCCCGCAGCTTCGCTCGCATGGAATTAGACATTCACTAACTTCAAAAACGGCAGTTTCATACTAACTTTGCGCCCACGTTTTACCCCCTTAGGGGGTGAATTTTCAAAAATTATTTTTTAGTGCTCCCTTACGTTATAAAAGGAACCCCTGTGCAAAATTTCAAGTTTCTAGCCCTTAAAGTTTAGGCCCTGCGTATGTCAGTCAGTCAGTCAGTCAGCTTTATATATATAGATTTATTATATAGATTTAGCGTGACGACTCCGTGGCGCAGTGATGACCTTGACTGAACCGCGGGTCCCGGATTCGATATCCGGCTGGATATCGAATCCGTGCGCCAGCGTTGTTCACTAAGACCTAATCCCTCCCAATCCGAGAGGTGACCCGTGCCCAACAGTGGGACAAAGAAAGGGTTGTGATGATGATTATGTGCAGAAAAAAACCTTTGTACTCGAAATAAATCTATTTGTACTCTAATATTTATATAAATCACGCACACAGAATGATATACCATTTCTTATTTACTTCACTATACATACATACATACAATACAACTTAAGAGACCCTTTTAATTGAATCAAATACAATAGACGAAAGGCAGAATGAAAAGGCATTTTTCTTTCTTGCACTTTTCAGCGTCATCAGACTGGGTTTCAAGAGATCTACAAATCTACTCAATTTTATTCCGTATCGCTTCCCCTTTCGATGGTTCGGTGAACACTTTCTTCGCCAAGGTCCTCATTGGAGCCTCCAGAAGGACGTAGAAGGGTACAGATACCAACAGCGATAAGAACACCACGCCCAAGTGATTTATTATCTGAAATTAAAACGAAGCAACATATTACATGGAATGAAAGCGAAGCGAAGTGCTAACGTTAAGGATTCGTAGACAGGTGTTTTTTGCGTTAACTCAATGCTGTTCTTAGTTCTTGCCATGCCAAAGTCGTCGATGTCAAATTGTATGAATTACATGTAGTTGCAAGCAAGCGCGCCCGAAAATTGATGCCACAAATACTACTCTTAGATAAGTAGAGTATTTTTAAGAGTAAGAGTGCTTTGATATTTCGGCGCTTAGTCGTTATCGTTACGCGGAATGTTACAGAAAATACTTAATAAACATTCCTACATCTTCCTTAGATAGCAACATGAGTTCTCCCGAGCCAGCAATATGTTGTTGTTGGTAGAGTTTCGAATGTCGGCGGTAGCTTTGCGTAGGTTGCGTAGTGATGTAGTAAAAAGTGTCTTTGCGTACATTTACGTAGTTCACTTTCTACTAGTCACGTTTTCTCAATATACATGTAGGTTTAAGCTAAGCCGTTCTACAACCCCATCATATATTATATAAGTTTCATTATATCCCATATTAGTTTATTTAACTAATGTATTTGAGCAATCCTGACTTGAGCAACGGCGTTCCTATTGACGCATGGACGGTTGGTACTTAGATACTTAGGCTTCGAGTGAATTTCAAATATAGAGACAACATGAAATTCGTATACGCATGCCGATTTTCCTATTCAACATCAATACCGCGCCACGGACTCGTCAATCGAAAAAATTCCACAAGAGTCAAGAGTGGCGTGTGGCATCCACCACCAGTTCCTCACCAAATGGTAAAAGTGCACGTGGCCCAGCTGCGTCCTCAAGCCCAGCAGCGCGTGGATGAAGTCGACATGGAGCAGGTAGACGCCGAAGACCAGCCGGCTGGTCACCGTCCAGCCGCGCCACTCGAGGATCCCGCGGACGGCATCTGGACAATACGTAAAAACGTTACACCATCCCTAAGAGAATAGGTATCGTTAATTTATTACTGAAAACCAACTTATAGCTAGTAACCAATCCGTCCCTGTACGTCGGGACCAGAAAAGTGCTACGGTAGCCCCTGCCTGTCGTAAAAGGCGACTAAAAGGGGGCTTCTGGGGTCACAGGCGGTGAGAGCGGAAGCTCGAACCGTCCATCTTGTGACCCCCGGAAACACGACGCTGATTGTGACTGCACAGCGTTGTATAAATTGGGAAGAGCCCGTCTTGGGCGCAGCGCTGGAGGGCACCGGCGCGTTCTAAAATAGATCCCGGAGCCCTCCTGTAGCGCCGGAGTAGGCCACCGAGTGGGTTTTAGTAAGTGAAAGTCCCACATAACCCGGCGTCGCTCCCACGACGTTCGGGTACCTTTTCAAGGTTTCCCACTCGTAAAAAAAAGCTAGTAACCAATAATTTATTTAATCACCCTCAAACTTCATGACAAGGCTCAGCACAAGCAGAGCAACCAAAGCGCCGATTGCTGGACGATGGAGCGCGGCGTATGCCATCCTGATGCCCACGCTTGGGCGCTCCCCGTCCACGTAGAACAGGCTGCCGGTTAGGATCAGCGCGATCACACCCAAAGGCATCAACCAGGTGAGGTATTTTAAGAGCTAGAACCAAGAAATGCGACGCTTCAGTTTTTTGGAACTATTGCAGTTTTTCCTAAGCCCTTTAGGTACATGGTCCCTGTAGCTTGGGAACAGTCCTGCGGTACCTGTCGGAAGAGGCGATTAAAAGAGGACTTCTCAAGTTGCGGGCGTTACATAATAGTGAAAGCTCGAAACGTCCTTCAAATGACCTCATAAAAGATGTCGCTATAATAAAATTATGTGGCCCAGCGTTGACGCTTAACGTCTGAGATCTGGTGGAGACTGTCGCAAAGCTGGAGGGCATCTGCGCGTTTTAAATTTCTAACAGAAATCCTCCGTGACTCGTGTGGCTCCTAAAATATTCGGGTGCCGTTCAATTGGCAAAAAGCCGTTGGCTTCCCACTAATTATACAAAAAATCACAATTATGTGAAGATAGTTGACATTTGAAACATCTAGGTTGGCGATTTAAGAAAGGTGCAAAAAAAATTTTTATATTATAGACGGACAAACAGACATACGGGCCTGATGGTAAGTGGTCACCGTCGTCTATGGACACGTGCGACACCAGGGGTATCACAGGTGCGTTGCCCGCCTTAAAGGAAGCGTTTCACACTCTTTTTGAAGCGCACCATATATTGAAAGATATGGTATAACTCAGTGTTAGCTTAGCTAACCTTGCTATTTCGGTATTCAATGTTGTGTGTGTGGCAGTGGTGGGCGAGGAAGCCGAGGGCGAGGCCGACGGCGTAGCAGGCGAGGTTGTTGTGGCCCAGCACGTGCAGCGAGCGGAACGTCGGGTCGTCGAACTCCAGGTAGAACCTGCAAGGAACCAAGATGTGTTTCACTGAAAGGAAATAACCGAGACATCATACACATTACTTAATAGATTATTTGAACCTTAACTACTAACCGGGGCCTATGCATCACCAGCGCGTCCAAGTCTTGCAACCAGACGTGCAGCGCCGGGGCCAGAACGCCCAGCAGCGCCAGAGTCCCCAGCATGAGGTGTCTCCACCTAACACCTGTGGCCACACACGCTACGAGACCCACGGCGAACAACTGGAGCTCTGCTGCTGTGTGCCTGGAACGGATAACAAAGATAGGATTTTTTACAATGGTGTTTTGACATGCATGGCAAAAATCTTGGCCCTCATTAATGCTGAGCACTATCTAGTAGAGTGTTGGAGAGAATTTGAGTGTGTGTTAGAGAGCAATAGAGTGTAAATGCCTGTGTATGGATGCGTGGTAGGGTATTTTCCGTTAACAATAATCATAATCACAAGTGTTGGAAACAATCCTAAAATGTAAATGTGTTCATCACTAAAAAAATATTTACAGGCAGTCTAAAATCCCCTTACTTAGTACAAGTTTTGAAATCCTATATTCTGGTTTCGGCCCTTGTCGCAAGGCCGAATCTGTCACCTGTGCTGAAAATGTAGGTAAAAATCCGAAGCATTTTAAATGAATAAGCCTATTTGGAACATTTATAGATTCCAATTAATTTATATTTCTGCGTTAATAATTAGTTCATATTAATAATTAATGGTTGTTTTAAATCAATTGTGTGTGTTCGAAAGGTTTGGTTTCCTGTTTCTCTTCTCTAGAGGCAGGTCCCTTTTAGCCTTCAAGGGTAGCAACGCTTCTGTGACTGACTTAGAACGAGACTTTTACAAAAAAAAAATAACAAACTAGTCAGTCCCTGTCCCCATACCACACTGCCTTATACCTACCAGAGCTGACAGTTAGTCGGCTTGAATATGTGAATGTATTCCTATTTTTTTTAGCCCCTATCAACACTGTGATAACTGAACTGACTATTCCCGTCCCTCTTTGAATCTTGTTGGGCGGCAGCGCTTGAGTAGTTCATGCTCGTTGCTATCTTATATCCACAAACGCAACACTTACCAGGTCTGAACAGCACACGCCTTGTTCTCCTGCATATAGTTATTGACTGCAAGGAGGTGCTGCCACCAGTAGCGTTGGCAGTCGTGGGCCACACTGCCCACGCTCAGCTTCCACAGGGGGGCAGATTGCGCGTGCCGGAGCCACGTGCCCGTGAACAGTACCACTACCATGATCGCTGGGGCTAATCTAGGGTGTAACATAGAAGAAGGTTTTATTACAGAGTTAGAGAGAATTGAGAGAAAATTTGAAAAGAGTTGGGTTCATAACTTGGAGTAGCTCTTATAGCCCTGTGGCTCGCTTCGATTGTGAGCGACCGAGTTAAGCAATGTCGGGCGCGCTGTGTGTGGATGGTTGACTGCCAGTAGCAAAATTTTATGAGCGTTTCCGTGTTTTGGAGGGTACGTTCAACTGTCGGTTGTTTTCAATTGTGCACGCACACTTCAGTGAACGCCGTGCCCGCCGCGAGCAAGCTCACTCCTGAAGAAGATCATCGTAATAGATCGAAACTATTCGGACTATTTTCGACTTAAATCACACGTGAGTAAGCCGGTAACTTCAATTATGAATATTGTCTATATTCATAATTGAAGTTACCGGCTTACGAATAGTTCTGTAAACTCGATACTTCCTTTTAGACTTAGGATCCGCTTGCAAATGCAACTCACGCTTGTATATGTGCTATAACTATGAGTACGTTGCTGACGCGTACTACGATACTATGTTCTGTCCTCCCCTTATTTTGTGGTGCAATGATGGCAGAAGTTGACACTTTTTCTTTTAGGAATCACCAGGAACAGCAGCAGAAAATGAATAAAATATATAAAAGCTTCCTTATTCTCATAACTTGATGGTGCTAAGAATTAATTGTACTAAATAAACTTGATTGAATGAAAAGTGTTATTACCTCATCCATCGAAGGAGTAGTATCTTTGGTATAAGTTTCCAGCTAAGGTCTTTGCGCTCAGACTCCAATTGCAGGCTGTAGGACAGGAGACAGCCGGATATCACAAAGAATATCTGGACGATTACCATCCCGCTGAAGATCAGCTGATAGTGCCAGTGACGACTGGCCTGAAGTGGAAAAAAAATTGTGGAATTGTTCCAAGGAGAGTGCAATATAGATAGTGAGTGAGCGCTGTATAGAAGAAAAACGTTATATTTTCTATAGAACGCTCTCTGACTATACCGATATTGCAATCTCCGGATTGATCACACTAAACAAAATTTAACCAAATAAAAAAAAAATATTATAAAGAAAGAAAAAAAAAGAAGAATTTATAAAATATAAAGGTCAATTAAGTAAGTATAGAAAAATAAATAATGAAATTGCCGCTTTTTACTTTGCACCAAGCATTAATTTTGGCGTATAGGAACTTTTAGGAATAGCCTAAAAGTTCGGTGTGAAAATTAAATAAAACTTAGTAACCATTTCAAAATCCCTCGGATTGTCAGTGAACCCAGTGCCCAGAAGCCACATGACATGCGATGAAGCAACGAAGAATGTTATGATGGATCTGTAACTAAGCAAGTTTCTAATTATGGTTAAATACCTAAAAGTAGGTGACAACATCAAGCGAGAAATTCTCATAGCTCTAACATAGATAAGCAACGTCAGTCGGTAAGAAGGGTGATCGCTAATGGCTCAATTTCATGGGTGCTTCCGCAATTGTATTCAATTGTAAAATAATCTTTAAATCTTCCTCATCAGCCCTGTGTCGAAGAATGTTCTTGAGTCACTCGGTTGCCCCTCTGCCACTTCGCATTGGAGCAGCTTGGTGTAGTATGCTCTACCTGAGAGCCCCGTGCCCAACAGTGAGTCACCTATGGGTTGTACCTAGGTACATAACAATATTTAAAGTCATATGAAGAAAGCTTGTAAATTTATTGAACATCACAATGTCTTGTTCCTAGCGAGCAAAACTGTAGCCACTAATATGAATAAAAAATGTAAAAAAAACTGGATTACTCACTTTAATCCATGCAGCCCCCTCAACCGCTCAAACCTTGGGTCTATATCAGTGCAAGACAACTGTTTCCAATTGCGGAATACTGAGAAACTCAACAAATATGGATTACCTGCGAGAATATAATAAAAATTACTAAATTATATAAAACAGATATATATACAGTCAAACCTGGGTAAGTGAGAACTGGATAAGTGAGAAAACTCTATAAGTGAGAGTAATAGCCAGAACCCGTCATTTTAAGCTCCCAAAACCTCTATTAGCGAGAAACAGAAACCTCTGTAAGAGAGAGTCGTTTCCCCCCTCATGGACCTCCATAAGTGAGACTGCTACTTATCTATACCTCTATAAGCGACAGTCGAGCTTTATTTATTTTATTATTTAGGAGGAACAATAGCTACAATATAAATACATACATACATAAAAGATACACACGTACAGTAACAAATTACAAAACAAATTACAAATTTAACATCGGCTATTTTATGACTCATTCTTAACTTTCGTGGAACTTCCTACCATTGTTTTAAGTGTAAATAAGTTCTAAATAAAATAAAATTATATTGTTATTGCTGCGTACCTCTTTAAGAGAGAAACGCTACCCATGTACCTGCATTAGCGAGAAACTCGGGTTAGTGAGAAACCTCTATAAGCGAGAATGAGATTGTGCTCCCTTGAACTCTCGCTTACCCAGGTTTGACTGTATATATATATATATATACTGTACAATAACAAGTCACATTCGCTCAACACCCTGACAGCGAAGTAATTTTTATTACATTTAATTTATTTACTTAATTATTGTTTCACTTTACACTCATTGATTAATTAATTTTACACTCATCTCGTACCTGCTATAAGACATTTTCCTTGAAGGGGTTTTTCATACCAGAGGTCGTATACGCTTCCGATAATATTCATTATTAGTAACGAGAGTAATATCAGAGCTATGATCCAATCCCCAACATAGGTATCTGTCCGATCGCCATGTTTATCGCAAGAGTAAATTTGATTCAGCTTGACTTCCAGCCCGTACTCGCTTTGTATAGATTCATTGATGCATCTCTCAAGGACCACTTCTAGGTCCGCTACTTTACTCAAGTTTTTATTCTGTATAAATTCTTTACACGATAATGTGACACAGACCGCTCTAAGAATCTTAGAGTGGTTGTAGTGTCTCAAATCGTGTTGGGAATATTCCTGGAATAAACGAAATAGTAACTTAAACATAAGCTAAGCTAAGCTACAACCCATAGACATCCCACTGATTGGAAAGGGTCTTTCCCACAGCACAACTGCGGGAGGTCTAGAGCATACTCCACCACGCTGCACCAATGTGGATTGTTAGTGGCCAACCCAGTATCGAATATTCTGAAGCCACCCGAAGGTCTTCGACAAGGCTTAAGCCTCGACTATTTTTTTTAATTGATAGTAACCAGAACCCACGGCTGAATGTGTCCCCCGAAGCTCGAAATTTAGTCACTAGCAGTCACCCATCCACAAACCGACCGCGCCAGTCGTTGCTTAACTCGGTGGATCGCATACGATCAACGCGAGCCATTGGCCTATGTACGCTTTAAAGTTACCACTTGCGTTTTGAGAAGTTAAATAATAGACGAGGAAAGAAGGAAATCATAATTCTATGGAATTTCAACCAAAAGATCTCCGACCTCTAGAAACATGAATAGAATAGGCGTTATCATTAACTTTGCAACAATCCGCGAACAAAAATGTATGGTGGTGTATACCTTCATGCACGCAGCACCTCCCTCTCTACCACACAGGAAGCATGCACACGCGATTAGTGAAAACATACACCAACACACAAACCAACACGTGTTTTGCCCCAAAACAAGGCATCCTCAGGGTAAGTAGACTCCACGGCGGTACTTTGCGGTTATTAGTTTGTGGGCGTCATGATAATGCCTGGATTAAATATGGTTTTACATTGAATCGAATTGGTTCGAATCCCAGCTGAGCTAGAAATTTTTTCAAGATTAAAATTATGACCACGTACTTACTATTTATCATAAAATAAGTAATTCTTAACTCACTCTTATCAAATCCATGAGATCGTTTCCGGGGCCGGCAACCAGGTCAAAGGCAGCGACGCAGTACACGCCCCCTGCTCGCCGCAAGCAGCGCTCGTAGTCGCCCTCCAGCCCAAACAGAGCCGGCATGCGGTCGTATTCTGTCTCTGAAATTATCATCAATGACGACGTGCAACAGATTTTAACTGGCAAAAGAGAAAAAAAAAATTTTAAGGGTTCAATATTTAAAATTAGAAGTATGATTTTTTGTTATTTGTTTTATAATGGAAATCTCGTTTTATTTGTTAAACTATCTACACACGTTTTGATAGATATCGAAGATAGACTAAGATTGTAAAAGCATGAAACTATTCCAAAATTTCACAGGGTAAAAACCGTATTACAGAGACATAAATATAACAGGTAAACAGAGGGTATACCGCACACCTCTGCCTACCCCTTCGTTGGAATAGAGGCGTGATGTTATTATTATTTAATTTTATATACGCGCAACCAAACTAAAACCAGGACCTCTAGCTTAGCTTGCACTTGCGACCACAATAATACGTATGTGAATCTAAAATATGATGCCCAGAACGCCCAGAATTTGAACCACGAAGAACTTTAAGAAATATACTTATTTAAAACAAAAATTGTCAAATGTTGTGCGTCGTAAATTCCTTTTCAATTAAAAGCTTTTATTTAACTTCACTAGTATGTATCTATGTATGTCCTGGATTCTTGCAATCAATATTTCACCCACTTCCACTGAAGCTATCGAGCTGAAATTTGGCACATATATTTGATTCCGATGACAATGCACGAAAATAAAAAAAAAGTTATAAAAACCTTTTTTTTTTTTAAATTTAATAATTAATTATTTTTATTTTAAAATAATTTTCCGTAAAAATAAAATTTATTGCCAAATAATTTACCATTCAAATCATAAATAATGCCTCCACACTTTCGAACTATGAAAAGCAGTATTAACACTTTCAACATCATTTTAAAGTTTTGATAATGATCACAAAAGAAATCACATTAGAAAAAATTAATTCGAATTGGACTCGACGTATGGGTTCGACGCAAAACAAGCACTCAGTAAAAAGTTTTGAACCGCGACTGAACTTCTACTCATACTGTATTATAAAAAATATTTATATAGTATCGGGTGACTTGTACGAAACTTGTTTCGACCAAGAAAACACTAAATCGTTTCTGCACAAAACCCCGGTTTAAGTACGTAGAAAACCTCTCTAATTAACTGTCCTTACTCATATGATATTTTTCACTAGATTAATATCTTAAGAAGACAAGTGTAATGAATGGAAACCTTACTTGGTAACTCAAAATTCAACCTTTCTTTCAAAAGGTTCGGTCAATGGTCTGGCTGCCACATAAAACATAAATTACGGTTGATTCTTAGCAATGATTATACCGAACGATGGTTCAAAATGATCCCTTAAAAAATTAAAAATAAAATGACATCCAAGCTTTCCTCATTCCGCATGTTAATCGAACAAAATATGTTTTGAGGTTGCGTTAAGAATACTTACTAAATAACAGTGTTGACATTTTCTTAAGCATTCGTAGATAGTAATTTTGTAGTTACACGGGTGGTAGACTCTGAGAAACGCCTAAAATTGTGTTAGGGGCGTGTGCCGCTAAACTAAAAAGACACTGGGTTAATAGTGTTACGAAGGCACAGGGAAGCTAGCGCCATCTAGCGCCGCTGGTGGAACCACTCAGTGAACGCATAGACAACGTGATATCCCGACTCGATACTAGATGGCGTTAGTGGGCCTGTATTCTCGCGTGTTCGGGAACACGCGGTATCTTTCCAGAATCGTCTAGTACTCGCGACGGCACGTATAAATAGTCGCGGGGAGGGCCGTGAGTTTAGTTCAGTTCGAGCTTTCGAGGCGACTTCGAAGTGAAAACTAGTGATACCGGAGTGAAACAAGTGAAACCTACGACTTGGCTTACGACCTAGGACATCGTTAGTGCTTTGTGTTTGGACCTAGTGCATTGTGTTGGACCTAGTGTTTAGTGTTTGACTTAGTGCTTTGTGTTAGTGCTAGTGAATAAAGTCTTCTTTGAGTCAGCAGGTCTTTCTCTCCAAATCCTTCGAACCTTAGCACGTAACAACTGGTGTCGGAAGTGAGATTTGGAGATGCCATTGACTCCGAGAGAGGACTTACAGGAGGGCGTCAGGACAAGGGCACAACGAGCTGCGGAGGCCACAACTGGGGACCAAGCTCCGCTCACTGCGGGCCAAGCCCCGCCCAGTGGCCCCGCCTACCAGGCCCCGCCCACTGAACAGGCCACGCCCACCAGTGACACCGAAGCTTCTACAGCCCCTCTTCAATTAGGGAGTTTGTTTGTATTAATTCGGGAAATGAAGGAATCACAAGATCGCAAGCTCGGTGCTTTACAAGAGTCACAAGAACGCAAGCTCGGTGCTTTGCAAGAGGCACAAGAACACAAGCTCGGTGCTTTGCAAGAGTCACAAGAACGCAAGCTCGGTGCTTTGCAGGAGTCACAAGAGCGCAAGCTCGGCGCTTTACAAGAGCAACAAAAAGACCTCCAAGAAAAAGTGCTTGGGGCTATAAATGATGTTAGTGACACGGTGATTAAGCTTCGAAAGGATTTCGACGTAGTGGAGCAACGAGTTACCGGGTTGGGATTGGATGTGGAAAATATGAGAACCGGCCTCACTGAATTACAGAAGAAAGTAGTGCGCCTTGAAACCACGGGAGTTGCGATGTCTAGTGGAACTACTGTAGTGGCGCAAGGACCAAGAGTGAAAGTGCCACCATACGACGGCACTACTTCTTGGAACGCTTATCGTCAGCAATTCCAGACTGTCGCTACTGCCAACGGATGGACGGAAGAACAATGCCTGACCGCTCTCACTGTTGCGCTCAGAGGGCAAGCCCTGTCGGTCCTGGAAGCACATACAGGAAATGGGTTCAAAGACCTGATGGAGGCACTTGAATCCAGATACGGGGAGCGACACCTGGAGCACGTGTTCCGTGCCCAACTGCGTGACAGAGTCCAACGCTCAGGAGAAGGACTACAACAATGGGCGTTGGAAATTGAAAAACTAGTCAGGAAGGCACACCCAGGAGCCGACACCAAGATGGTGGACACGAATATTGTTCAAGCATTTGTCGACGGTATAAAAGACTTGGAGGTCAGAGCTGCAGTCAGGCTTCGTCACCATACCTCGCTAAAGGAAGCATTAGCGCATGCCTTGGAGGTCGAGGCGGTTCGCCATGATATACGGCAGACCCATAAGATCCGCGAGGTCTCTGAGGAGGTCAAGGAGGTTAAGGCTCCTACGAAGAAAGCTTTTGGAGCCATGTGCTACAAGTGCGGCGAGAGGGGCCATCTTCAACTCAACTGCCCGCAGAAGGAGACCCAGATGGCATGGAAGAAAAGGATGGAGGAACAAATAGAGGAGCTGAAGAAGCAAGGGACTTCGTCCCCTGCCCGGGATCAGGGAAACGAATAAAAGCCAGGACTAAGGGGCGAGTGCTGGCTGACGCGGAGGAAGCCCCGATAACTGTTATCTCCCAGGCATGCAGCGGGAATAGTCTTGTGATTCAGGGGGCTATTAACGGGACGGATTGCAAAATGACTCTAGACACAGGAGCCTCTAGAACAATAGTGAACCCAAATCTGGTAAAAGCCGCAAGGGGACACAAGAGGAGAATTAACTGTCGGCTTCTTACTGCCTCCGGTCAGCCAATACCCGTCCTGGGAGAAATGTCAGTTACGATGTATGTAGGGGGGTCCTCGTACTCTCATAACGTTATCGTGGCTGAGATTATGGATGATTGCATCTTGGGTTTGGATTTCATGAAGAAACACAACTGCAGAATTAATGTCGCTGACGGAGTTTTCAAGTGTGGTGAAGAAGAAATCTTCATTCTTGGAGGCGCCTGCGGGAAAGTCACATGTGTAAAGAAGATCATCATACCTGGACGAGCGGAAACTCGGATGCTGGTGAAACTGCCGCCAGCTGGAAAGAAAAAGTCAAACAGATGCGTGTTGATCGAAGACACACCTACCAAGACATCGGCGCAAAAACTGATGACGGCGAGAACCCTTGTTAGTGGAAGCAGTAACGCTGTGGTCAAGGTTTTGAATCTTAGTGATCACGAGATCTGCGTGAACAAAGGTGACGTCATTGGAAAGTGCGAGGAAGTTGTCTGGATGAAAAAGTGTAGTTCGATGACAGGCACGGACTCAGCAAACAGCAACAACTACGGAATAGTGACTGAGCTACTCGATGACTGCAAGAGTAATCTGACTTATTCGCAGAAAATGAAAGCTAAGAAGTTTTTACAGCGCTACGCGAATATCTTCTCCAGTCAAGAAGGGGACCTTGGAAGAACGTCGATGGTTCAGCACAGGATAGATACCGGAAGCGAGAGACCAATTCGTCAACGAGCAAGACGGATACCAATTGCAAAGGAAAAAGAAGTTGAAGGCCTTTTGGAGGACATGAGAAAGAATAAGATTATTGAACCGTCTGCAAGTCCGTGGTGCTCACCTGTTGTATTAGTGAAGAAGAAAGATGGTAGCACGAGATTCTGTGTGGACTATAGGCGTCTCAATGATGTCACTAAGAAGGACAGTTACCCGTTACCTCGAATCGACGACACTTTGGATACCTTGAGTGGCATGAAATGGTTCTCGACCCTAGACCTGAAATCTGGATACTGGCAGGTGGAAATTCATCCAAAGGACAAGGAGAAGACAGCTTTCTCGACCGGAAAAGGTTTATGGCAATTTAACGTCATGCCCTTCGGATTGTGCAACGCACCTGCCACATTTGAGCGACTCATGGAGTGTGTACTGGCAGGCTTAGTTGGAGAGGCTTGCTTAGTCTACTTAGATGACGTCATCATTGTCGGCCGTGACTTCGAGGACCATTTGCGAAACTTGGAGCGAGTTTTCACCAAAATAGAGGGAGCCAAATTAAAGTTGAACCCGAAAAAGTGTCGTTTATTCAGGAGTAAGGTCAATTATCTCGGCCATGTTATCTCCAGTGATGGAATCCAGACAGACCCGGAGAAACTGGAAGCAGTTCAAAGATGGCCTACCCCTAAGGACAAAACCGAAGTGCGGGCATTCCTCGGCCTATGCTCATACTACAGGCGTTTTGTTCAGGGATTTTCAGAGATAGCCAAGCCATTACATCGGCTGACAGAAGATAAACGACAATTTAGTTGGGATGAGACTTGTGAAGATTCTTTTCAGAGACTGAAGAAACATCTATGTGAAACACCAATCCTGGGGTATCCACAAACTGAAGGTCGGTTTATAGTCGACACGGATGCAAGCAACACGGCCATCGGAGGGGTGTTATCTCAAAAACAGGGTGAAAGAGAAGTTGTTATTGCATATTTCAGCAAATCTTTATCCAGGCCAGAGAGAAACTACTGTGTGACAAGAAGAGAACTCTTGGCGGTTGTAAAGACGCTACAACATTTCAACAAATATCTCATCGGCAGACCGTTTCTACTGCGAACTGATCACGCAGCCTTGAAGTGGCTACTGCAATTCAAGAACCCAGAAGGTCAAGTAGCTCGTTGGATTGAACAGCTCCAGGAGTATGACTTCGAGACGGAACACCGCAGCGGAAAGACGCATGGGAATGCCGATGCACTCTCACGAAGGCCGTGTTCGGAAGACTGCAAACATTGTGTTAAGCAGGAATCTCATGAAGTAACATTAAAGCTAACGAGAACAAGTCCTTTGGGTCTCTGGGAGAATGATGCTATGAGGGAGGCTCAAGAAAGAGATGACGACATTCGGCACATCATCACATGGAAGAAACGGGGTGACGTAAAACCAATCTGGAGCGAGGTTGCACCCACTGGCGCTGTCACTAAAGCGTACTGGGCGCAATGGGACAGTCTGATACTGCAAAACGGAATACTCTACCGGAAATGGGAGAAGACTAACGGCAGAGAGTTTCATCTTCAGATCATTGTCCCAAGAACGAGAGTACCAGATGTGCTCCGTGAAATACATGATGGCGTATCAGGAGGTCATCTAGGTGTCAAGAGGACGTTAACAAAAGTGCGAGAACGATTCTACTGGTTGCATTGTCGAGATGATGTACAGGATTGGTGCCGCAAATGTACTACCTGCGCTGCTGTAAAAGGACCACAGACCAGGAGCCGTGGGAACCTGCGGTTGTATAACGTCGGTGCACCGTGGGAACGAATAGCAGTTGACGTAGCTGGGCCATTTCCTGTAACGGAATCGGGAAACAAGTATTTTATGGTCGTCATGGACTACTTCACCAAATGGCCCGAAGTATTCGCCATACCAAACCAAGAAGCTACAACAGTCGCTTCTAAGTTAGTCGAAGAAGTGATATGTCGCTTTGGTGTGCCTCTAGAAATCCATTCTGATCAGGGTAGGAACTTCGAATCGCAAGTATTCCAGGAAGTGTGCAAAATTTTGGGCATGCATAAGACGAGGACCACCGCGTACCATCCACAGTCTGATGGAATGGTTGAGAGGTTTAACCAGACTCTGGAGAGGCATTTGGCGAAATTGGTAGACGACAAACAAAAGGATTGGGACAAGTATATACCACTCTTCCTTCTGTCGTACCGAACCGCCGAGCATGAGAGCATAAAAGCTACCCCGGCGTATGTCAATTACGGTAGAGAACTACGAATACCAGTAGATCTATTGACAGGAGGGTCACCGGAGGGACCAGAGACCGTACAAGACTATGTCTGCAATTTAAGGGAAAAAATGCGCTATATACACGCCTTGGTACGGGAAAATGGGTTACGGTCAAGTGAGGGCATGAAAACCAGATACGACCGGAAATCGAACACGAGCGGCTTCGAGGAAGGGTCACTGGTGTGGCTGCATAACCCAACTCGCCGGAAAGGAAAATCTCCAAAGTTGCAGACCAAGTGGGACGGTCCATACAAAGTGGTTACGCGACTGAATGATGTGACTTATAGGATTCAAAAGCAACCAAGAGGGGCATTCAAAGTGGTACACATAGACCGTCTGGCGCGTTACCATGGCAGTAACAACGATGCTCGGGACGAGCATCGCTAAGAGGGGAGTGGTGTTACGAAGGCACAGGGAAGCTAGCGCCATCTAGCGCCGCTGGTGGAACCACTCAGTGAACGCATAGACAACGTGATATCCCGACTCGATACTAGATGGCGTTAGTGGGCCTGTATTCTCGCGTGTTCGGGAACACGCGGTATCTTTCCAGAATCGTCTAGTACTCGCGACGGCACGTATAAATAGTCGCGGGGAGGGCCGTGAGTTTAGTTCAGTTCGAGCTTTCGAGGCGACTTCGAAGTGAAAACTAGTGATACCGGAGTGAAACAAGTGAAACCTACGACTTGGCTTACGACCTAGGACATCGTTAGTGCTTTGTGTTTGGACCTAGTGCATTGTGTTGGACCTAGTGTTTAGTGTTTGACTTAGTGCTTTGTGTTAGTGCTAGTGAATAAAGTCTTCTTTGAGTCAGCAGGTCTTTCTCTCCAAATCCTTCGAACCTTAGCACGTAACAATAGTAAGATTTGATCTTAGGACTCCTTAGAGATTTTACGTCCCTAGGTCTCTACGCAAGGGATTACTTGCATATCATAATCATAATCATTACCGTTACGTCCTTTAATCTGAAAATTTAGAGGTTTTTTATTTCACAGTGTAAAAAATAAGACTTACGAAATCGTACTTCTCGAGGTTTTTCATTATATACACTACAAATGTAAGTTATCACTATTAATTAGGTAATTATTTTAAAATTTATATTACCACTCTCACCCTAGTTTTACTCTGGAATAATCGCAAACATCACTTAGTAAGTATGAAAATTGACTTTAATGCGAGGTCTTTAAGATTGTCTCCAAAGTGTAATTTAGAATGAAGAACAGAGAAGTGGAAGAAGTGGTTTATTAAATAATAAGCCAGTCTAAAGCAATTTGAAAAAAATAAAATAAAGGGCAAATCTTTTTGATTATTTTAACGAGAATCGGTTCAGATTAAAATATCAGTTTCACAAAAAACTACCTACTCTTTTGAAAGTACGGTTTACAAACTACCTACTTATAACGACAAATTGAAATACAAATGCCATGACAATAATCACATCTAAAATGGTTGTCATATGCCAACTCCAAATTATTTGGCTGTCATACTCAAAATAGACGTTTCCCACAAGTTGGAAGCTTGAACAGATTGGGCCACGGGGCAGCTTGATATGGAGTACAGACAGACGGCGAAATTATCCATTTGTAGGTTTGGTTTCCATCTATCTTGTTATTGATCAAATAATAAGAGTTAATATCGCTAGGTGGTAAGGAACCTCAGCGCAATAAGGAACGCGACTTCTTTTTTTTAAGTTGTTGGAAAAACTTTACGATTAGTACGAGATTTTTAATTTATATTTTATTATTTATATATATATAATATATACAGGGTTATTGGTAATTCGACGTATTCCCGTTAGGAGGTGATAGGGGTGACTATTTGTGATAATTTTAACCCCCATATGCATTATGCAAAAGTGAACCATTTTCGAGTTATCAAGCTTTTCAGCGTTTTTCAAAGTAAGTCAAAAATGCAACATCAAAAATTTATTTAAAAAAAAGTATCAATTGAAATCAAATTTTTTCTTCTGATTTATAAAAAGGATTAAACAATGGTTATTTATCATCATTAAAACTACAATTATCGGGCCAACTTTAAAAATGCGAGACGATTAAAGATATTACTTCAATATTTTTTGAGATTTTTGTCCACTAAAATGCTTTAAAAACAAAAAAAACTTATATGAAACTTGGCTTGCAGATTATTTTAAAAACATAACCGTTTTCTTAGCTTTCCAACAAGGCATAACAACTATGAACTTATTTTAAAAAAACTGAGAAAAAACGATCACAAAGGAAGCAGGCGCAAATTTGTATTCGAACTAAACTTAAGGTCGTTCTTTAAAATTTCCAAAAAAATTATTAATAACAATGCCCATTGTAAATAAAACAAAATATATAAATTTAAAATTAAATTTAGAACCAGTAAAAGTTTAGTAATAATAACAATTAATAATAAGTAACAATTAAGACATTTTGTTACTTAGCCTAATTAAAGTTCTTGCTCGAAGGGACTTCCCCTATTGCGTACGCAGTCTCATTCTTTTTCTGAGGTGTAAATTAACTACCGAAGTGTTCAAATTATTCCGAATCACATTTGCAGGATATCTGTCTTGCTAGTATATCATGTTTACCCTTATAGCCAAAGGCACGCCTTCAAGCATTTCATTTGGTAAAAAAAATTCGTAAGCGAGCAAAATTGGTTCATCGATACATTCTTGCACATATTGCACATATTGCAGAATAATTTGACTACTTCGGTAGTTAATTTACATCTCGGAAAAATAATGAGACTTTGCGTACGCAATAGGGGAAGTCCCTTCGAGCAAGAACTTTAATTAAGCTAAATTACAAAATGTCTTGATTGTTATTTATTATTAATTGTTATTATTACTAAACTTAATTTTATATTTATATTTTTTGTTTTATTTACATTGGGCATTGTTTTTAACTACTTTTTTTGAAATTTTAAAGAACGACCATAAGTTTAGTTCGAATACAAATTTCCGCCTGCTTCCTTTGTGATCGGTTTTTCTCAGTTTTTTAAAAATAAATTCATAGTTGTTATGCCTTGTTGGAAAGCTAAGAAAACGGTTATGTTTCTAAAGTAATCTGCAAACCAAGTTTGATATAAGTTTTTTTTGTTTTTAAGGCATTTTAGTCGACAAAAATCTCAAAAAATATTGAAGTAATATTGTTAAATCGTCTCGCATCTTTAAAGTTGGACCGATAATTGTAGTTTTAATGTTGATAAATAACCATTGTTTAATCGTTTTTATAAATCAGAAGAAAAAAATAGATTTTAATTGATACTTTTTTTTAAATAAATTTTTGATGTTGCATTTCTGACCTATTTTGAAAAAAGCTGAAAAGCTTGATAACTCGAAAATGGTTCACTTTTGCATCATGCATATGGGGGTTAAAATTATCACAAATAGTCACCCCTATCACCTCCTAACGGGAATACGTCGAATTACCAATAACCCTGTATATATATATAATAACCCTACAGGTTATTGCTTTCATAAAAATATCCAAGGTGTTCGAATAAAACTTTATAAAAAAAGTATTACAGACACCTGTGCGATTAATTCATATACATAGTTATCATTAGTATCTAGCTAGATATACCACGCTGCTCCATTGCGGAAGGATTTAATAAAATACTAAATTGGCGTGAAACTTTTATTTATGCGATTGCTGGCTAGATAGGACCATGTCGTTTACTCGTAATGTGTTAGTCTCGAGGACCTTGTGTTGCGGCGGGGAGGAGAGGAAGGTCTTCATGAGGCGAGCGGCCGGCGCCTCCAGCAGAAGGTGGAAGGGGACCGCGGCCGTGAACGATATCGACACCACTCCGAAATAGACTATTATCTGAAAAGGATTTTATTAATCGCACACCTAGGCAGACTTCACATGCCTTCGAAAACATAAAATAAGTAGTTCCTTTGTACACATGTTTCTATCTTTTGTTTTGTTCATTTTTTTTCATGTAATTGTGTACAAAAATATCGCTTAAAAAACTTTCTCCCTATAAAAACAAAACTTATGCTTGTCAATTCATTGATTTTGCCAATTTTCGATTATGGTGATGTGTGCTACCCAGACCTGACCGAAGCATTTCTGAATAAACTAGAGCGTCTTCTAAACAATTGCATCCGTTTTATCTTCGGTCTGCGAAAGTATGATCACATATCTCACTTTCGCCATAAACTTAAATGGCTGACCATTCGCCAAAGACGTAACTCTAGGATCCTCTTGCTCTTATTTTCTGTCATAAATGACCCCCTTTCTCCATCATATCTAAAGGAAAGTTTTCAATTTACAACTAATACTCATGATAGAACGCTTCGGTCGTGCGACAGTCTTAAATTACTTATTCCTCGGCATACTAGCGACTTCTTTCACTACTCCTTTACTGTTCAGGCCGTACTGCTCTGGAACGCCCTGCCCGTTGAAATAAGGAAGGCACAAACAAAGAACACTTTTAAGAAGCTTGTCAGAGAACATTACCTCTCTACATCAACTGTCACCCAATAGTAATAAGAGTCTACATTCATTTTTAGTATTATACATATTAGAATTAGTATGTATTATGTATATATGTATTATATATATTTATTATTTATATATATAATATTAAAGTTTATGTATTTATTGTTGTATTAGTATGTATGTATATTTGTATTAGTATGTATATTTATCTAAACCTATTCATAGTTATTCTTTTTAGTTAGTTTTTACCTGCCACCAGCAAATTTTCTATATCCACCCAGGGTTGGCTGGTAGAAAATGCCATTAGGCATTATGTTTAGCCTTTAAGGTGACATGAAAATTAAATAAATAAATAAATAAATAAAAATATTAAAATAAATAAATAAATAAAACATCATGAAGAACTCACAGGCATTCAGGTTTCCTCGCGATGTGCCCTTCATCGTTACAGCAGGTGAGATTTAATTTCTTAAATCGCATATTACTAAGAAGAGTCATTGGTGTGTGCCGCTGAGGTTTGAACCCGGACCGGTCGAGTACCACGTCAAAATTCTATTATAGCTACATAGCTATGTAGCTGGAGGTAGATATATACATATAATAATATATCCACCTGCAGTAGCCTCCATTAGCGGCCAATTTTTAATCCGGAAGAATTTGATGATTCATTGACAGTGACACGTATAAAGAAGTAACCTCGATGGACCAGGGTTCCCCTCACCATGTAGTAGAAGGAGACTTCCGCCAGAGTCCCCCGAATGGACACCAGTACGTGCAGCAGGTTCAGATGCAGCAGGTAGACGGAATAGGCCAGCCGACCAGACACCGCCCAGCCGCGCCATTCCACCACCGAGCAATACGTTTCTGGAAAGAACATGTGTGATGTGAGAAGGCGTTGGGACACCAGGAGGATTCTGCGCTTCTGGACGGAGTTAAGCTGGCTAGATATGTAGCCGTCAATTACGCAAAATGGCGCTTTATAAAGTGCGGTCTGTTTTTAACACGCTTTTATTATGTCGACCTGTATGTAACTAACTACGTAATGGAATCTACGATTGCTAATTTATCCATATTCCAAGGATCGTAGCGTAGTGAAAATTGGCAGCTGTATGTAGTTCTGATGACAATACAATAATATGGTACTGTCGAACTGATCTGATGATGGAGATGATGGCCTAAATAATTCTGAGAGGAGACCCGTGCCCAATAGTGGGACAAAGAAAGGGTTGTGATGACGATGATGATGAATGGATTTTTAACTGATTGTGTTGAGAAGTTTGTGTGTCCATTCGCAACACAGACCTGTCACGGTGAAAGCGTTTTAAAATACCTTACCGTTGAATCGCATGAAGAGGCTAGATATAGCGAAAGTGACGATCCCGCTCATGAGCAGGCGATGGCCGGCAGCCCAGGCCACGCGGGTTGGCAGGGCGGCGCGCTGCTCGCCGTAGAACACGCGCCCCGCGAGGAACAGACAGAGCATGGCTGGGAGGCAGCACCAGCTCAGGATTTGCAGGAGCTGGGGACGTATTTGACGTAAGTAGTGACAGCCAATTGGCTATCGTACTCGCCTCTCACTCGAGCGGTCCGGGTTCAAACCCAAGCGGTACGCACCAATGACTAATCTAAGTTATGTGAGATTTAAGAAATTAAATGCCACCTGCTGTAACGGCGAAGGAATCATTTTGAAAAGACCTGCATGCTTGAGGTTCTCCTCAATGTTCTTGAAGGCATCTGTAGTCTGCCGATTCGCACTTGGCCGGCGTGAACTCTCAGGCATGCAGGTTTCCACATGATGTGTCCTTCACCGTTATAGCAAGTGACATTTAATTTCTTAAATCGCACATAAATAAGAAAACTGGTTGCATGGTGCGTGCCGTATGGGTTTAAACCCGGACCGCTTGAGTGAGAGGCGAGTTCGATAGGCACTGGGCTGAGCTTTTGCTCTAAAATTGCGTTTGCGTTTGCTTTTTTGCTTTGCTTTTTGAGCTAAAAGCTTTTTATTTTCATGCATTGTTATCGGAACCAAATTACATACGAGTGAATTTAATTAAAAGCTTTTAATAAAGAAGATAAAAACAGATTTAATTTTGTTAGATTGTATCAATATGACTAATTATGTAGCTAATTAATTACAACGTAAATTTAAATAACTACGCGAGTTAATTGTTAAAGGTCAATTTGGGAAATAATACAGTGAGTGGACAGATAAAAGTGTATATGTATGTACCCATTTGGAGTAATTTTATGTGAGTTAGTCATTATATTGTATCCGGCAATTACAGAAATCCCTTTGTCATGACATTTACAACATGTTAATAACACAATTTTTCCTCAATACCCAATCGGACCGGTTCTACAGTCCTGTCGCAACACGGCCATACACATAGCAAACGAACATGAACATCCACTGCCGCTCCTGACACTGACAGCTGCAAAAAGAGCCCTCCTTCTGAGCCAGCGACGCATTGGCGATCCGTCTGGTAGTATTTACCATCGGGTCCATCTGCTTGTTCGTTAGGCTCTTTCTTAACTATTAATAAAAGTCTATTATAGTTGAAAGTCTGTTACAGACAGAATATAGTTACGTGTCGGCGTGGGTCCCGGTTGTTTTTGTTCAATATTAAAGCAATCGTAGCCTTTTCGAAGAAAAGACCTTCGGGTGACTTTTTTTTTTATGGATACAATCCAACAATGTTGTATTGTGTTGTAATATTATGAGCAAATAAATTTCTTTTCTTTCTTTCTTATTTAAAATGAACTTGCAGCACCACCCATCCGCTGCCGCCTATGATAACTGTGACTGACTTTGAACAAGACTCTATTAGGGACTGAGATGGTTATGTAGTCCAATTAGTTGAGAGAGTTAATTATCAGTTTATTATTAGTTGGTCAGTTCGTTAGTAGGTATGAGGACTGGGGACTGTTAGTGATAGTTAGTCCTGTTAGTTGATGTTAGTAATAAAACTAGAGAAAATTCTACTATCGGTTGGCCTTTTCCTCCACCAATCCTCATTGGAATAGAATAGAATAGAATAGAATAGAATATAGATTTATTTCGACAACAATTGGGGCAGCTAGGTGGTATGCTGTCCCGAGCTTTACACAGATATTATGATATACAGCGTACCTTATTCTTTCGCTTGTCCAAGCCGTTGTTTTGCAGACGGTACAGCAGACACGCCGTGGCCATACCGACGGCAGAACAGGCCAGGTAGTTGTGGCCTAGTACATGAACTTCGAAGGTTAGGCTAGTCTTCTTACGGTAGAATCTAGAGCCAAAACTTGACTTTGATTTAATCACACTTCTCAGAAAAGTAAGCTAGATCCAGGTGTAGGTGGTGCGCCAAGAGAAAAGTAAGCTAGATCCAGGTGTAGGTGGTGAGCCAAGAGAAAAGATAGCTAGATCCAGGTGTACTGACTCGGGGTTCATGATGACGACTGCATCCAGGTCTTGCAGCCAGACGTGCAGCGCGGGCGCCGCAAGCCCCAACAGCGCCAGCAGCACCAGCCCCAGCCAGCGGGAACGAAGCCCCAGAAACACCACCAGGCTTACAGCGAATATCTGCATGTCTGCTCCGAGGTACCTAGGGAAGAATACATGAAGCTAATCTACACCCATAGACATCCCACTGTAGAGCAAGGGTTTCTCCCACAGCCAGATTATGATTTTTGTGCACATTTATAATAATATTATAAAGAGGAGAGATTTGTTTGTAATGTTTTCACACAAAAACTACTGGACCGATTTCAAAATTTCTTTCACCATTAGAAACCTGCATCTTCACTGAGTGACATAGGCTATATAATATTACTTGGTGTAAACGAAACTCTTGTTATGTCTAATTCCACGCGAGCGAAGCTGCGGGCGAAGCACCAATCCGCGATGGAGCAGCGTGGTGGAGCATGCTTTAGACCTTCCACAGCTGCGCCTGTGGGGTGCCCGTGCCCAGCAGTGGGACTTCTATGGGTCGCAGCGAAGCTGGGAGCATCCACAAGTACATAATATTTTGCTCACCAAGATTGTATCATGCAGAACCTATCATCAGAGACATAGTTGTTGGCATACAGCAGATGCAGCCACCAGTAGGCGCGGCAGTCCGCCGACACGCAGTCTGCCAACCACAGCCGCCACAGTGGGCCAGCGCCGCAGTGCCGCAGCCAGGTCGCGGTGAACGCGAGCACTGCCGCGTAAGCCGGGGTTAGCCTGGAGAGTGACTATGTATAATTCAACACCATTTATCCTACTAATATTATAAAGGGGAAAGTTTGTAAGTATGGATGGATGGATGGATGGATGTGTGTTACTCTTTCACGTAAAAAGTACTGAATGGATTTTAATGAAACTTTACAATAATATAGCTTATACATCAGAATAACACATAGGCTACAATTTATAAAGATATTGTGTGAATTGTCCAAAATATGACGATAAGTGTCAAGTAAGAAGTAGGAAAATATCTACCATCTGCGAGCTATTCTGGCGTGCGCTACCAAAACTACTGTACCGATTTCAAAAATTCTATCACCAGTAGAAAGCTGCATCTTCACTGAGTGACATAGGCTATATAATATTACTAGCCGTAAACGAAACTATTGTTATGTCTAATTCCACGCGAGCGAAGCTGCGGGCGTCCACTAGTGAAGAATAGGAAAGACATTTCTTTTATTATTTACACAACATTTCTACAACAAATAAATGTTTATGAAAACAAATAAACGTCTCATAATTTCTCGTTATAGAAACCGGAATATTCCAAAGCTAATTATTTTGTTTCATAAATAAGCCTAAGCTTAAAATAGCTTTAATAAAAAATATTATCGTGATTTATACAAGACGACAAAAAAGCAATTCCATAATTTTTTACCTGCATGAGCAATGCAGGCAAAAAAACCAGAGCATTGCTAATTATTGAGCCTAAACAGGTTTCGAAGTGTTGCTTTTATGCTGATCTAATATCTAGGTACTGGGTATACCTATGCATTATGTATTTTATATTTTGATCTTTCAATTCGATGGGCCACCATTTCTTATCCCATTTCCTTTCTACATGACAGCAAAAAAATATGGATTAACTTAAAAGTTCAATGTTTTCAATGGATTTTTTTAAATGACTACATGAACGATAGAAATGCTTGGTGCGATGTATCTCCAGCTCCACTTGTTCAATAATAACGTACCTTGATCAAATTATAAAAAATTGTAAATTTTGAAAAGAGTAACTACCGAGTTTCTTGCCGAGTTCTTTTCGGCAGCATCAACTTTGTGAACTAGCGGTAGATACACAAATGTTATGACATTAAGCGTATACAAAATACCATATAATGAAAAAAAAAAACAGTCTGTGTCGCTTTTTTATTTGGAAGCATACCTCCACCACCTCAGGAACAGTATCTTGGGAATGTCCCTCCACGTGACCGCCCGGCTCTCCGAGCGGAGGAGCAGGTTGTAGGCCATGAGGAAACCGGAGTGGACGAAGAACAGCTGGACTATCATCAACCCGTTGAATAACAGTTGGAAATGAGTGGTTTCGTACACCTGAAAAGTACACATTCTCTTATTCTCAAGCAATTTTTCAATCTGTGGTCGTCAAGTCCATCAGTGGGTCTCCTCTTAGAATGAAAGGGGTAAGGATTCAACCACGCTGGCCAAGTGCGGATTGGCAGACCTCAAGATTCCTTCGGAGAGAGCTCTCACATAAGTAGGCAAGTTTTTCACGATATCTTCCTTCAGCATAATTCAAACGCACATAACTTTTCTATAGATATGGGTTGGTGCTGCATGGATTTGAACCCAGAGCCCTTCAAGTCAGAGGCGAATTCGATGGCCTTATCACTGTGCCTTATCATCGTTGTCGTGACTAAAAAACTTTGAATTATTGCAACTTGATTTCTAATAAAAAGTGCAAAGTATTATACCTTTTCAAAGTCATGGGTGTTTACTGTAAACCCGTTGGAGATGACCCAAATCACGTGAGCCATGATCATCATTATGATGCCAACTGTCCTGAGGAATTAAAAACATTGAATTTTTTCATTGAGTTTTGCGCCTGACACTTCGGTGATGGTTTATCGGAGGTTATAAATAATAGCTAAGCTACAACTTACAGGCGCCTTACTAGTTGGGCACCCATCATAGCCACATTTGAACTAAAGTAAGTATTGAGCGTAACTCTAATGCGGATTTGTGGTGTTCATGTTCTGAACTCACCGAAAGTCATACACATACAGCTTAACCACGCTAAACACTAAATTATCTTAGACAATCGTTATCTTATAACCGTTTCGTTGTTATTTAATTTTCTTGTTGTCTTGTTGTTCATCCGTCACCCACTTTTGCACAGTTATGGTTATGTCCTACATAATGGCTTAACGATTGCTTTAAAATTATAAAAACTGGGGAAGATGGCTTAACCCCCTGAAGCACAGAACTACCCATGAAATTTTGCCATTATCGGTCACCCATTCGAATACTGAACGCATTTCAACATAGCAAATAACCAAACCTTATTGTCGCGTAATAACCTACGTAAGTGAGTTGTACTTGATCATAATACCTAGGTACAAATAAAAATGTGTAAGCATTGTTAGTAATGAAATGTACTTTGCAAACATTTGTTAGTAAAACTTACTTGTAACAATGGAGTCCTTTCAACCTCTCAATCCTTGGATCTGTTGCATTTGATGAAGTCAGCCATCGCCAGTTTTGCAATAACGAAAAACTGAGGAGATACTGGTTGCCTGCTAGGAATATATTTTAAGGCAAGTTAAAAATGACATGTGGATAATCACCTCTATTGATAGGCGCGTCGGAGCGTGCGTAAAGACCTATCAATATTCTAATGATATTACTTGGTAAAATTGTACACACAGACACAAACAGTTCTTGAAATGACAACATTCTGTGTATCTCAAAGCAATGAGCACTTTACTTTCAATCGATATATTAAACAAAAAAAAGATAATAATTAACCTTTATACAGTTTAAAGGGCTCTCCTAAACGACGCCACACCGACCGGTCCTGTGCCTTCTGAATTTAGCGGTTTCAATCCAGTTTAAGACAGGCCTATGTCCATCATCATCATCTATTAGAAGACCACTAATAGATGATGATGATGATGATGAATGTCAATATATTACTAGGAATAGCTCGATGACACAGTAAAACGAATTAAAACTTACAATTTGAATTATTTTCTTTTTTCACTCTGTTCAAAAGTATATCGTAACTGGTTCCAAATACATTTGCAACTACAATAATAATAAATCCTCCTGCAACGATCCAGTCGGAAGCATCCTTTTGATCTACATCCTCGTGTTTGTTACAATAATTCAATTCTTTCACATTCGCTTCCAGCCCATACTCCTTCCATATAGATTCGTTAAGGCATACCTCAAGGGCCATTTTTAGGTCCTCTGAGTTATTTAAATATCCACTGCTTATATACTTCTGACATGTTTCCTGGACACATACTCCTCGTTGTAAATACGTGTGGTTGTAATGTTTAACTGTGTATGCAGAATAGTTCTGAAAGATATTGAATATTAAAATTTGATTTAAGTAAATAGGTAATGGTAGTAACCATAGAACTTAGAGAAAAGGCACTCTGTGCTCCGTGGTAGTACTAATCACTGGAACTAATTTGCTAAGCTGAAAATATGAATATGATCATAAATTCCAATTTCGAAGTGAGCTCAATGGTCTAACTATTTTAAAAGCTTTTATTTATCATCATCCTTCTTATCATAAGTATTTTTTTCAGTTGTTGTGTCCATATAATGACAGAACGGCAGTTGAAAATTAACCTACCTAGTTTCACCGGTGACTTTATGCGCTACTCTTCCACTGTTCAGGCCATACTACTCTGGAACACCCTACCCGAGAATATTCGAAAAGACTCGAGAAAATTCGTGTTCAAGAAACTTTTAAGAGAACACTCTTTCAGTTGCCAATCTGCATCGTGAGCCCATAAGTTATTTAGTAGTTATTAACTAATGCAACTACCTACGCGCTGGAGCAGCGTGGTGGAGTATGCTCCAGACCGTATCAATTGATAGAAGCTCGTGCCATGCAGTGGCTTGGGTGGGCCAAGGGACCTACCTTTATAAGGTTCATGAGCTGACTGTCAGGTGCACCGCGCAGGTCCAGCTCCAGCATGCAGTACAGGCCGCGCTCCGGCCGCAGGCAGGGCTCGTACGCGTCCAGGGTGAACAGAGGCGGCATGCGCTCATACTCGCTGGCTGTGGAGGGTGGTCAAATATATTTAAATTATTTTATTCTTTTGCTACCCTCAATATGATATCTTTATAAACTTTGTAAAAGTATAATTTTGATAATAATAATATATTGCTTATTAATGGACGCCCGCAGCATCGCTCGCGTGGAATTATAGACCTTTCAACCCCCTTTACAACACTTTTTTCCAAATAAAAAGTAGCCTATGTCCTTTCTCAGGCTCTAAACTATCTGTGTACCAAATTTCATTTCATTTCATTCGTCTATGGGCTGCAGCTTATACAAAAAATAATACTTATTCAACAAAAATATTATGTTACAATTATTTTTTTTTCAATAATTATAGACTTACCATTTAAATGATAAATAACAGCATTACTCTTATTTACCAGATACAATAAAATAATACACAGAGAGCCATGAGGCGACAGCAAATGATGGCACAACTTGAAGCGAAGACCGCCGAACATTTTCTTAATTTTTGGTGACATCCCATAATTTATATGAAAATTCGTTGATTAGGGCTAGTTAATTCGCAGTTACTTAAAATATACTGCTTTAGGTAAATAATGTAGTATGACCACATCTACCGAATCAATTGCTCGGACAGCGCCGAGGCGAAAATCAGCGTCATGAATACCATCGAGTCATCACATACCTATGGCTGAGTAGTCTTATTTTGCTCATAAGTAACTGAAACATTTTATTTGATGAGCTCACTTAGATCTCTAACTCGAGAGGTCCGGGTTCAAATCCAAGTCACGGCACCAATGACTTTTCTTGAGGAAAACTTGCATGTCCGAGAGTTCTCAGAGAGATAAGAGACACAAGTAAGTTAAGTAACTAGGTAAGTAGTAAATATAAAAAATATCATATGTTGACCTTGCTTACCCATAAGATCTCATCTCATTATATTTTTTTAACTCAATGTACTTACTAAATTAATGATAAGCATCAATAACAAACATTCTGATAAATAAATTACCTTGTATAAAGTTGTAAGCCTATTTAATATTCAGGTGCTGACGGAATGGCGTAGTTATTAACTTTAGTTAGTTCATAGTTCATAGTTATTTATTGGTAAAATATGTTTTACACGTCAAAAATCATATATTGTACTTAGTTACTCTAATTCAAGTATACCAAAAATGGATAAAACAAGTAAAAAATTAAACATATTTCAGTAATAAACCTACCAAAACAAAGCTTAAAAAATTTGATAAAAATTATAGATATTGATAAACTTTTATAGATTTGATAAACTTTATTCTGTAATACCACGTAATACTAGTTAAATCGAACCATTTGCTTTTGATATTTACAGCTTTCTTGCCTGCCATTTGTATATGAAGTTATAAATAAAGAAGTCTGCGTCCCTACCCATTGACATGGAGCCTACCATGAGCCTACCAAAAAATGGAGGCAAAGAAAAAATAATGTTGTTTTCGGTAAGCCTCATATGAACAGGAATTATTTCATTGTCCGCTAGAGGGCTCTTGTGCTACGCTTTCACTTCTTGGTTCAGTTCTCAGTCAGCGTTATAAGTAGTTCAGCCAGTGTCTACTAGATGGCTCTGTTTTATTTCCGCAGATGGGCACAGTCAACAAGGATAAAAAAACTTTTTTCAAATTATTTATACTACCTCAATTTTAACAATAATCATATAATAATATGTACTGAGTATTATTATTATTTGGAGGGAGTGTGGGTTAAGCCCATAAAATTTATTGTCGCTAAGTATACCTAATTTATGTATACTTAGTATTTAATTGTTCTACTAACTTCTAACTGATGTAATTCGTTGATTTTCATTTTGTATATGAAAAATGAATATTTTAATGTTTATAAAATGAAAAGGAATGTTAAGTTCATTATAGTGTTTTTCAACATGTTTATCAAGTCTTCGGTAGTATAGTGGTCAGTATCCCCGCCTGTCACGCGGGAGACCGGGGTTCGATTCCCCGCCGGAGAGATCCTTTTGTGTTTTTGCACTTTTTTTTATATATTACTTTTATTGCAGGTATCTTTTATATTTATTTACATATCCAAAGCAAATTTTTAAGATGTTTCTCTTTCGCAAATTTTTGTTCCCGCCTGTAGGCAGGTGAGCTATGTTTTTTGGTACAGTAGTTATTATCTAACAACAGCTAAAATAATACTAATAAGAATGAACCTATGCCTAGTTTAAAATGTCAAACATCACGCCCATGAGGCATAGAAGAGGACTTTTTTCCTGAAACTGGTTGCAAATGAAACACAAAGGCATGTAAAATAAAATTTAATCTTAAACGTAACAGATTATCTAAAACCTTATTTTAAACCCTATTGATATGCGCGACTAGTTCGAGCTTGGCTTGACTTGGCTTAGCTTGGCTTGCCTTGGCTTAGCTTGGCTTGGCTTGCTTTACCACGGGGCGGCGTCCGCAGCGGTCACACAACGATAAACCTTATAGTATTCGCAACACACGCTTGGGACAGTGTTTCACCATCTTAACATAACACAACATGACTGACCTGACATGACCTGACATGACCTGTATTTCCCCGATGGGGTACACAGAGGTTACGCACACATACACCTACTTTTCACAAATGTTCATAGATTAGATAGATTCATACACTATATATCCCAAAGTTATGTTTAGGTCCATGTAATAGGTGAGTCTATTGCCTTACACAGGGCACTCCACAAGTCCAGACTCCGATCTCCTACATACATTTCCAGTTATAAAGACTCATTAGTTGATACCTGACCCGGGGATTGAACTTAAGACCTCTAGCTTAGCAGTCGCTTTTAGCTACCACTACACCAACAAGGCATTCACAACCTCGACTAGGTCGAGAATCAAAATTAGCGCCGGCGATTGGGACAACGCGAGAGTTCTGCCATTGCTGCACAATCTTAAACCCTATTCGTATAAGCGACATGGTCTAGCTTGTTCTGCGCGGGCGCAGGGGACTCCTCGGGCGCGGGGGCGCGGCCCGCGGGCTCCGCCACCGCCCGCCACAGCTGGATGGCAGGCAGTTCGACCAGCAGACAGCACGGTACAGACACCATGTAAGTCAGCACCGACGCTATAATCATCAGGGAAATCTGGAACACGAATAATCTCATTTGAAGAGTTTTTATTGCCAAAGAGTATTACTGCAGACAGTAAAATATTCTACATCCCGTCTACTTCGGTGGGCCCGTTAAGCCGTCAGTCCTGTGTTGTCGTAAATTAAAAATCTTTAAGCCATGTTAGAGGCCATCGCTACGACCCATAGACGTCCCACTGCTGGGCACGGGTGTCCCCCAGAGACACTGCTGCGGAAGGTCTAGAGCATACTCGCCACCACGCTGAACTAATGCGGATGTTAGAAGCCATCTGATGGCCTATAATCTTCTAACATTCAAATTGGCCACACAAACCTCTGTTCGCATTGGAGTGATCACACACCGTGATCAAGTACGCTCCAAGAATTCTCTGGTATGAAAAAAGAGCAAACATTCTGACTTCATTGGACTTCTAGCGTGGCTAAGGCTATTGTGACCGCAATACTTCCGACTACACAAACGACGACTGTGTGTAAACAATGCTACGACGGCTGTCCCTGCCAAGGAAGGCCACTATGCCAGGAGCAGTTACCAAGTAACTAACTATGAGTAAGAACACCACCATGGAATAGCCGGAGATGGCCCCACCCCGACGACGAGGTGGACTGATAACCTGAAGAAGACAGCGGGAAATCGTTGGATTCACGGGGCCCAGGATCGGGAGGATTAGCGTCGATTGAGGACGCCTATGTCCAGCAGTGGACCCCAAAGGGCTGATGGATGGCCCCGCGTAAGGCTACTCACCATGGAGAAGGCGGAAGCGTGGCCCAGCTGGGTGTGGCTGGCCACGGCGAAGCGCAGCACGATGAAGTGCACCACATACGCGCAGTACGACAGCCGGCCCAGAGCGTGGAAGCCGCGCCACGACAGCATTGAGCGAAACACCGCTGGAAACATTACACGAAACGTTTTATTGGACAAGCTTTTCAGAGTCAGTCATGAATTTTTTCAAGTAAATTTTAAAGGTTAGGGCCCTTTATGAAGCAGTGTTTATCTCAAACCAGCTTAAAATAGTTAAAGTCACACAAACATAACTTCTTGTACGACTAGTTACTAACCAGTCGTAAAAGAAAGTGGCTAAAAGTCTAATAAAATTTATTCACCTTGTGCTTAGTATCACGTCAGTACACGACATATCCTAACACATAGAACACCATTCTGCATTGCTTGCAAGCAACTCACATTTACAGCGACTGACACAGCCGAGCAGGAAGACGTTGAAGAATGCTGCGACCAGCAGCCGGTCCAGCGCCGCGTAGACCGCGCGCGCCCAGCCCGGCGGCGGCGCGTCCGCCAGGAACACCGCGCCCGCCGCCACCACCAGCCCGCCGAGGGTTAGCGCCGAGTGGAACAGCAGGTTGAACGGCTGGGGACATGATTATCTGGTTAAACATGAATAGTGGATGATAGACCTAGGAGTATATTCTTCGTAACAGGTTCTTAAAATGGCTTTTGGAGGTTTCGGGTGGAATTGAATGCATTTTTTGTAGATGACAACTAATATAGACTTGGTTACACAATAGTATCTACCTACACGAGAACATTCGACACTGGGTTGCCCACTAACCCCTCCACCAATCTGCATTGGAGCAGCGTGGTGGAGGATGCTCATGACCTCCCGCAGCATAGTCTGTGGGGGAGATCCGTGCCCAGCAGTGGAACGTCTATGGGTAGCAGCGAACAGCGAGCGATCTACCTACGAGTGCAAAGATACAAAACTTGTTTACTGCTTACAATCATCGCAACACCTTCCAAGTATCTTTTGATACGCTTTTGCCACTTCTGTCCAATTTTTGAAATAAAACGCTTTATTATTCTTTGATGATACCCCGCACCAAATACAACATATAACACGGGAGATATTTGGAACATAACATAGTCTGTAACATGTATATAAATAAAAAAGGAACATAAAGCAAACAACCTTGCTCTCGTTCAGCTTGACGCCGTTCAGCTGGTTGCGGTGGTGGAGGAAGGCGGTGGCCACGCCGCCCAGGTAGCCCGCCAGGTTCATCCAGCTGGGCAGGTACAGCAGCGGCAGGATGCGCGAGCCCAGGAACATCGTGCGGAGCAGTCTGCAGGCCAGGGGATAGGGCAATTCATTATGACTAAGTCGCCCACTGGTCGAAATTCGACCATAATTCATGTTTTTTAAAAGCTTTTATTTAACTTCAATCGTATGTATCTATGTATGTATGTATGAATGTATGTCCTGGAATCTTGCAATCAATATTTCACCCACTTTCACTGAAGCTATCGAGCTGAAATTCGGCACACATATTTGGGTCCGATGACAATGTACGAAAATAAAATAAAAAGTTGTAAAAGCTTCTTAAAAAACTTTTTTTTACATGATTAATCATAAACTTAATTCAAACCAATATCAAATGTGTGACAAATAACAGATTCAGATTTATTTATTTTTCATTATGGTATTTGTATCATGCCATAGTATCCTCTAACAGTAACTCACATACAGAGTAAATCAGCTCTATCATCATCTCTACATCGACTCTAAAGCAAAAGAAAAAAGTCGTCTAACTCTTATAATCTCTTGAATGAATCAAAAATCTTGAACTAAATATTGAAAATTCTCTATGAAAGATTTTTCGCTCAACACACATGCAGTCAAATCGTTAATATGCAAATATCAAATGCTCTTGCTTTTATTAACTGCCTCCTGTTGACTGATGCTAGAGCTCGATCTCCGGGCAAAGGATTAGGTAATGGATTAGGGGATTAGGTATAGTAGTTCGGAGTCAGGATTTAAGCCCAGTGTTACCTGCCAGGCATTACGTGAGACCTGAACTTAACTAGTAAAAAGTGAGTACTGCACAATACTGTCTTCAATAATTAGTTCTTACTCATCGACCTCATTAAAAACTCACTCGGGCGACTGCGCGGTGATGATAGGCGTGAGGTCGTAGTAGTACACGAGCAGACCGGCGGCGACCGCAGACGCTGCGACCAGGACCGCCAGCGACGGGGCGGTCGCGCGTCTGCGCCGCACCAGCAGGAGCAGGAGAACCATCCCCAGCGCGTGCAGCTGCATATCTGCTGCTAGGTACCTGAGAACCAATCAACATTTTTTAAAGCAATTATGGTCCGGTTGGAAAGGTGTGGTTTCCGGTTACACTTCTTTAGAGGCGACCATCTTAGTCCTCAAGGGTAGCAACACATCTGTGACTGACTTAAAACGAGACTCCTACTAACAAGTACTAACTGGACTATTACGAGTACTAACACCAACTAACAGGACTAACTATCACTAACAGTCCCCAGTCCTCATACCTACTAACGAACTGACCAACTAATGTTCTAATTAACTTTCCTAACTAATTGGACTAACCATCCCAGTCCCGAATTGAGTCTTGTTCAAAGTCAGTCACAGTTGTCATGGGCGGCAGCGGATGGGTGGTGCTGCAAGCTCGTTTGCTATCTTGTATCCATAAAAAAAAACATGAACAGACCTTCGACACCACGCTGGCTCAGTGCGGATTACTGATTACAAATAGCTGTCTCTTTCACTCTTACGCTTTGTGTATTTTGTGAGTAGATATACAATGTTATTTAATATGTATGTATGTACTAGTATGTGTCGCGGAACGATTACGTTGTGCGTGCAGTATGAATGAACGTGACGTATCTTTCTTAAAATATCATTGGGTCATACATGACAGGCCCGTTGGCGCAATTGGTAGTGACCCTGTCTGTTGCGCCAAAGGTCGTGGGTTCGAATCCCACTCAGGACAAATATTCGTGTGACGAACACTTGTATTTGTTCTGTGTCTGGATGTCAATATTATCTATTTAAGTATGTATTTAAAAATATCTATGTATGTATATCAGTCTCTGACACCCATAACACAGGCTCGCGCCTACTTTGGGGTCAGATGGCCGTGTGTGAGAATGTCCAAGATATTTATAAGGTGTCGGTGACCGCTTAGGATGCCCATCGGTTCATTCGCTAGGTCGTTATACAAAAAAACTATATTCAAGACAACTTTAATATCTCACCAAGTGTGTCCCATGCAGAACTTGCCCAGCGGTATGTGGTTGTGCACGTACAGCACGTGGTACCACCAGCGCTCGGAGCAGTCGTGCGCCTCGCGCTGCACCACCCAGCCCCACTGCGGGCCCGAGCCCAGCAGTGGGTACCACGCGATCGTGAACCAGAGCGCCATCACCGCTACGGGAGTTAGTCTGAAAAAAAAAGGGTTGTTTTTCCTTTATTTATTGGAAGCATAGGTTTACTTCCAACATGGAAAGTATGATAAGAAGTCTCTATTTCGTTCCGTCAAATTCGCTGCGAATAGTCGCCCATAGACGTCCCACTGCTGGGCACGGGTCTCCCCCACAGACACAGCTGCGGGAGGTCTAGATATGCTCTAGAACATAACACGCTGCTCCAATGCAGATTGGTGGAGGGGTTAGTGGCCAACCCAGTGTCGAATGTTCTCAAGCCACCCGAAGGTCTTCGACAAGGCTTAACGACTGTTTCCACCATTCCTGGAATCCTGATTGGAGATTACAACAATTAATTACTACAAGAGGACTTTCTTTCGAGGAGTTAAATAAAGAAATGAGCCGTTTTACGCACTATCATGCTTTTTGGGGCAGGGAGTGCAGCAGGTTAATTATTTATATTATTATTATATTATTAATTACAAGTTTTATATGTTTTGTTTATGCTGTAAATACTGTTTAAATAAATTATTTTTCTGTTCATAGAGAAACTGCTTAAATTGACTATTATCTTGTCGGTCTCACCTAACATATCTGTTGACAATGGACATGATACACTGCAGGGGCGTGAGCGCGCGCCGCTCAGAGGTGACGAGCACCGAGTAGGCGGTCAGGAACCCTGACAGGGAGAAGAAGGCCTGCAGCCACAGCGGAGAGTTCAGCACCAGCTTCCACCCAAAATTGTCGTACATCTGGAGGAAAGAGACGAATTATTACGACTGAGGTAACTTATGTTGAAGTCTTCCACCAATCCGATACAGCAGCGTGGAGAATTTAGCGGTAATGGCCCAGTGGCTATCTCACTCACCACTCACTCATGGTCCGGGTTCAAATCCAAGTGGCACAGACCAATGAGTTTATGTTATGTGCGATTAAAGAAATTAAAACATCGTGAGGAAACCTAAATAAATAATACATACTTAAATAGCTAATTATTAATAGCCAGACACAAAACACACAAGTGTCCGTCACACGATTGTTTGTCCTTAGTGGGATTCGAACCCACTACCCCTGGCGTAACAGCCAGGGTCACTACCGATTCCGCCAACGGACCCACCGATATCATACCTTTTCAACATACTGCGGGTTATCTATGTATGAATACGCGTAGATTAATATCACATGCGAAAATATCACGCACTGGATTCCAATGAACCTGAAAAGAATGATTAAGTTAGCCACCTATAAAAATTACTTCATAACTAGGAATCCGGTTTTTACTGATCTTCACGACACGAAGGTCGAGGGCCGGGGTTTGAACATAATTTAAAAATCGAAATAAGTAAAACTTAATTTAAAAAACAAAAATCGAAATAATTATATTAAGTATTTCGATTTTTAAATTATGTCTGTCATTCGCATACACCTACTCAATGGACAATTCTCTACTCTGTGCTACTTTAGTTTTTTGCCAAATTGTTCGTTACGTGGATATAAAGTATCTATCAAAAGGTCTCATTGCTCTGATGTATCAATTGATTCCATGCGTTAAGGTCCACCTCATCAAATCATTGACATGATTTCAACGTGCTTTTGAAGTGACATCAAATCCATACTTTACAAATTTAATTCCACTCTACTCTCTCTACTCTCTACTACTCCACTTTACTCTGTGTTTGAACACAGAGTTGAACGCAGAGAACTACTCTGTGTTTGAACACAGAGTAGAGTAGGTACTTAGTATAATTTGTAGAAAGCCACATATCTAGAGGCACTATATATTTGAACACAGAGTAGAGATACATCGCAGCTCTGTGTTTGAACACAGAGTAGAGTACTTAGTATAATTTGTAGAAAGCCACTTATCTAGAGGCACTATACAGCCACACAGCTAAGCTAAGCGTCTCACCGCACTCCCTCGATGCAAGCGAGGTCTTTCATCCGGTCATCCTTCCTCGGCTTGGATCTGTCGTACGTGAGGATAGTCCAGTTGCGCATCAACGAAAACGCCAGCAGGAACTTGTTGCCTGAAATGTTTTTTAATGTATCAAGATAGAAGTCAATTTACATTCAATTTACAATCATTTAAATCTATTAGCTTAATCTACGAGCTTGTTGGTCAAAAACTGATCATTTAAGAACAGACCGGGTGCCCTTCAACGTTAAGTATCATAAACAAAGATAATAAGTTATTAAAAATGGAATTATATTTTGACACGCGGTCGGTTTGTGTATGGGTGACCGCAAGTGGCAAAATTTCATGGACGTACCGTGCTTTGGAGAGCACGTAAAGCTGTCGGTCCCGGTTTTTTTCAATGGTGGAAACAACGTTAAGCCTTGTCGAAAATCTTCGGGTGGCTTGAGAACATTCGACACTGGGTTGGCCACTAAACCCTACACCAATCCGCATCGGAGCAGCGTGGTGGAGTATGCTCTAGACCTCCCGCACCTGTAGCTGTGGGGGAGACCCGTGCTCAGCAGTGGGACGTCTGTGGGTGGCATTCATCAGAGCCTAAGTGGCATAGCCATTGCGACGTTTTAATAACCCGGCTGTTATTGCCTACGACGATGACAACTAACCAACTGTCAACCTGACTACTTGTTCATCGACCATCATCACACTACTAACATCTGACTCCTTAACCAATGGTCCCGGGTTCGAATTTCAGCCAGGGTCTCTTGCCTCACCGTCTACTCACCATCGGCCTTGGCGCATCGCTCCCCCAGGATGTGCAGGCCGGTAGCCAGGAAGGTGATGACGACCAGGGCGATGCAGACGACGCCGAGGGTCCGTGCGGACGTCGGCGTGGGCTGCGGGTCGGCCGAGGAGCACCAACTGGTTGATAGCACCTCCACCTGTTAGTAGAAGGATCAGTGTTACTAAATAGTTTGGAGAATACCGTTTATTCTACTCCGGCCGCCATGCGATTACAGAAATGCTAATGTAAAGCCGCCAAATGTTGCCTAGTGGATACGCGGCTTTACGCTACTCGCCCCTGGTACGGTTGTACATAAAGTAATCGTTCGCATAAAAAGTGAACATTTTGTAAAGCTCATCATTCCACTAGAGATAATTAGCCTTAGGCATATTAAATTGGGCTAAAAAGGCACAAGACCGGAGTGGCACCGATCAAAGCGGGCCTATGTCCAGCAGTGAACTTTAAAAGGCTGGATGGATGGATATTAAATGTGGAATGAACTTCCTCCTGAGGTTTTACTGGTGGTAAGACATGGGGTTCGTAAAAACTCTGCATTGACGACTACTCTGGTGTTGCTCGTGTCCAGCTACCAGGGTACTACCAGGTAGCACGTCTTTAACTCCCTCACCCCAATAATTATATTACATATTTTGATCAAATAATGATGATATTCTGATGTTTGATTAGAATCTCGTCATCATAATCCAGCCTTTGCATCAGACCTTCGGGCTGCGACTGACCGACCTCATCTAAGTAGCTATACTCCTAACATCCGCTAGGTCTACACAAAAATTAAAACATTTGAAACAGGTAGCATTGTAGTAAATGGCATTTGGAGGTTACCAGTCACTTTGAAAAATATTTCGTAACACAAAGATTTGAAGGCACTCAGTTAACGCGGTCAAGTTCGTA
Source organism: Carterocephalus palaemon (assembly GCA_944567765.1). Lineage (NCBI taxonomy): Eukaryota > Metazoa > Arthropoda > Insecta > Lepidoptera > Hesperiidae > Carterocephalus > Carterocephalus palaemon. Next base: position 809,533 of record OX155655.1, on the reverse strand, counting down.
TGGTCAATGCTTCCGGTTGTGTTGAGACAGAACATTCGAAGATCTTTAATCTAATAATATCGCATAATCTAACTTTATGGTACACTGTACACCTTCCCGTGCTTCAGTTGCTAAGCGAAAAATTCTGAGCATCATGACTCGCAGTTATTCTGAATTAGTTAGGGAGGCAGCGGAGCATCTTTAGGAGATTCCGTTTGATCACTGTCTTTTTCCTGAATTCCCTAAGGTGTTAGGTGTAGTTTACGGTAACACTTTAGAGGCAACCATATTGGTCCTGAGGGTAGCAACTGGCAACCCACCTGTAATTAACATAGGACGAAACTATTACTTACAATTTACGGACTCGTTTATCGTACTCACACAGTATGTGTGTGAGTACGATTGACTGAAGGAGTTTCTATCTTTTTGGTTGAGCTCTTGATTGTTCACCCTGTTCGGTGACAGGTCGGTACACAGCCATTCAAAAAAAGAAGGTCACTCACCTCCAGACCGAACTCCTCGAGGCTCCGGTTAAGACAGGCCTGCGCCGCGCCGCGCCAGTCCCCCGCCGCCCGCCAGTCCCCCGCCCCCACCCGCTGGTCCTCTGGTCCCCCGCAGCGCGTCACGCACACCCCCCGATGGATCAGGGTCCGGTTGTAGTGCTTTAGCGTCTCGCTTGAATACTCCTGGAACAAATATGACTCTGTTTTAAGTGACTCGTTGGTCTACTGGTCGCAAGCCTACTGACTGCTAATCTCGAGGTCCGTAACAAGGGGCCCGCTTATTAGAGAGCTTTTTAATTTGAAAGTCCTAGATGTAGTAGCTTGGAGTCTGGAATTGAGCCTGCTATGGCAATGAGCTATCTTAGAGCTTACCACGAAACATAATTCCAAATATTCAGAGCTTTCGATTCGAGCCCCAAACTTTTGAAGGAGGTTTGCACTTGACTACTATTGAAATGCACACGCTTCGTGTTTTTGCTAATAATATATAGACCGAGTTTTGGCCACCACTTTTATTTGTACCACAATTTAGTATTCATGTATTTTTTTTCCTTAGGTTGTACAATAAAGTGTATTTGTATAGGTTCCGGTCGGAACCTATACAAATACACTTTACTTACTACTACACTTTACGGTAGGTATACCGTCCCTACAATACAACTACACTGATGCTATAAGGTCAAAACCATAACCACGAGCCTATGAATGTAATAAAGTGTCATTCCATCGTATAAAGTTGTTTATTTATCGCTAGCTTGTTGTGTATTTTCCAGGCAGCCTTCGGTCACGCTAAGCATTATTCACCTTTAATAGTCAGCCGGCTCTTGGCAGCGCGTGCGCAGGAGGCTAGATGAGGCGGACCCTTCTTCTCAACCTTTGAGTTCTACGGTAGGTGCGCTACGCACGGGCGCTCAATAAACGCTGCATAAAACATTGAGCGATATTTTAGCGCTTTGTGCTCAGTTAATAATTCAAGCTTGGCGTTAATATAGCGTGAATGATGAAAAATACTCCCACAAATAAGGAAGAGTTTGTTATACTATTTACGATTTTATACATATAAAAAAAAAACATTCAAAATTGTTTTTGCACGAATTTACATACAACTCCCAACATTTTTCACATTAGAAATCTGTATTAGAACAAATTATTACATTTTGGCGTCCTACTTTTCATGCTTTTCAAAGATATTCGGATATTGTTAGTGCAAAACCAGATATTTCCAGCGGAGCTTGAACCCACGTAAACCCAGTGGGTTCTAAATTATACAGGTTTCTCCGTAATTTATTCGTATCCTCATTTAAAAACAGTATGTTCTTGTTCTTCCTCGTGTCTCGATAGTTTTTCACTCATGAGTGGGTGTTGAGTGGGGATTTCACGCCCAAGGTTGAGAACAGCTGCCCTCGTAACCACAAGCATGTTAATTCCATAGCTAATGACAAAAGCAGCGTGAGGTAAGTCTTGCATAAAACAAAACGCGCAAACCGAACCAAATCACAATGCAGGCAGACGAAGAGGTAATGTTGCAATTACATAATGACTTAGATGTTGAGGAACAGTGCCTGGCTTAGAAGCTTACAGTCGTAGCTTACACCCGTATCTAGAGACCATCTTAGTCCTCAAAGGTAGCAACACATCTGTGACCGACTTGGAACGAGACTCTTACCAACAATTACTAACTGGATTACTAATAACAACTAGGACTGAAGTATCACTAACTGATTTGGACAGACCAATCAGACCAATATTACTATTGGTCCGAGAACAGATTTAGATAAACACTACGTCCATTCCGTATCAAATAGCTTACTCGCGATGTAGTAAATCTGAGGCGGTCAACCTTGACATAGTGTGAGGCAAGTCTCAACTACTAGTGAGAACATGTACCTATATGTACCTACATGTACCTACATAATATGTACCTTGCTTCACCTGCATGATATTTTTGAAAATTATCAACGAACTAGTGGACGCCCACAGCTTCGCTCACGTGGAATTAGACATAACAATAGTTTCGTTTACACCTAGTAATATTATATAGCCTATGTCACTCAGTGAAGATGCAGCTTTTTAATGGTGAAAGAATTTTTGAAATCGGTCCAGTAGTTTTTGTGTGAAAATGTTTCCTATGGACGCTACAGGTGTAGGTTATTACAGTTTTAATGCAAAATTGGCCCGCACTCAGCATTATGTCATGATTCCTTAAAAATAATAACGCTGATTTTCAGTGCGGCCCTGTTCACAAGCAATCGAACATATGACTTTTGCCGTCTGCTTTACTATTGCGTGTCAGAATACAGAGCTTGTGAGTAAACAAAAGTGACACAATTGCTATTGTGTCACTTTTGGTGCAACTGGACTGGCTAGGCCTTTCTGCAAGTCCGACTGCAATATTTAAATACTTCGCTTATTTATTTATTGTGTCATATTACCATATTACAGCTATTAACAAATAGCTCCCGAACTTGTTTTGGTTTAAGAGATTACTGCAGGGTTGTCAATAGCTAATAATATATTACCGTTAAAAATTAAAAAAAAAAAGCTTTTATTAGTTTTTTTTTATTTTCGTGCATTGTCATCGGAACCAAATATGTGTGCCGAATTTCAGCTCGATAGCTTTAGTGGAAGTGGGTGAAATATTGATTGCAAGATTCCAGGATATACATACATACATACGAGTGAAGTTAAATAAAAGCTTTTAAAATGTTCAGTTCAATAATAATTAAACCAATTAATGTTACAGAAACGGCTTGTTTTTAGTGCTAATTGATAACTAAACATTAAAATTTCTTGTAAATTGCTAATTATTCGGCAAATTCCAGCACAACATAATTATTATTTATCACGAACTTTAATTGAGTTATAGCAATACAAAAAATGTGGCTCTCTAAAACTTTGAAATTTTGTAAATTGTAAATTTTAAGTCTTCCCATTCAAAAGGTTGCCGATCCCTGGCCGATTCTCTGAGCTAACTCAAGGTGCTGGTAGAATAAAAGGTAGTGACGTGACTCAATGACTCAGTGATTGACTCAATAATCAATGACGTAAGTACAAATATACCGATAGAACGGATTAGTTACACGTACTTAGTGTTTATTAATACAATGCTGATTGGTATATCGTTAAATGTCAGTATGTTTAAGTATCAACTCGTATAGTGCTTGAGAATTTTTCATAAATCAAGTGAGTGGGCAGCCCTAGCGAGTGACCGGTGTTACGTCACCCCACGGCGCCTTGACCCGCGGTGAGCGCTCACTCCCATGCACACACACACAGACAGACACCGGTAGTATATTCAGAATTGTTTTCTTCAAAAAGTCTGGATACGGGCGCAAGTGCAACGCGAACTATACTAATAAGTAGGTCCTGTACTAAACACCGTATACACGATGAATTGGGACAGTGTTTTTTTTTATGGATACATTAGTTAGAGCAAACGAGCTTGCAGCACCACCCATCCGCTGCCGCCCATGACACCTGTGACTGACTTTGAACAAGACTCAATTAGGGACTGGGATGGTTAGTCCAATTAGTGCGGCTATTTTGGATTCTTCACTTCACTCGTATGTATGTATGTATGTATGTCCTGGAATCTTGCAATCAATATTTCACCCACTTCCACTGAAGCTATCGAGCTGAAATTCGGCACACATATTTGGTTCCGATGACAAATATGACAACGCACGAAAATAAAAATAAAAGCTATTAAAAGCTTTTTTCTAAAAAAAAAAAAATTTACTGTATAATAATTGTTAGATAATTTGTTTTACGAATGTGGAACATTTTATTTCCCAGCCGGAATTCGAACTCGGGACCTTTTTGCTTTGTTTTACGAGTGGGAAACCTTTTAAAGGTACCCGGACATCGTGGGAGCGACGCCGGGTTATGTGGGATTTCCACCCACTAAAACCCCCTCGGTGGCCTTCCTCGGCGCTTCGCTACAACGCTGTGCAGCCACACACAACGTTGTTTTCCCCGGGGTCACTGGATGGACGGTTCGAGCTCCCACTCTTGCCGGCCGTGAACCCGGAAGACCCCTTTTAGTCGCCTCTTACGACAGGCAGTGGATACGCTGCGACCCATAGACGTCCCACTGCTGGGCACGGGTCTCCCCCACAGACATAGCTGCGGGAGGTCTAGAGCATACTCCACCACGCTGCTCCAATGCGGATTGGTGGAGGGGTTAGTGGTCAACCCAGTGTCGAATGTTCTCAAGCCACCCGAAGGTCTTCGACAAGGCTTAACGACTGTTTCCAACATTGAAAACAACCGGGACCGACGGCTTTACGTGCCCTCCGAAGCACGGTAGCGTCCATGAAATTTTGCCACTAGCGGTCACCCATCCACAAACCGACCGCGCCCGTCGTTGCTTAACTCTTTCGATCACATTGAATCGACCCGAGCCATTGGGCTATGGACGCTACTACGAGGCAGGGGATACCGTAGCACTATTCTAGTCCCGAGCCACAGGGACAGCTCGGGAACTACCGTTCGGCAATTAGGATCACTCACCTTCCACCACCAAGTGTTCCGAGTAGTTGGAGCCTACCTGGAGCTGGACTTATATAGCCTGTATTTACCTGAAGTAACCTCAGCAGCTTCGAAGCCGGGTCTCCGAGCAGCGCGGCGTCCACCACGCAGTACACGTCGCCAGGCCGCCGGCACGCGGCCCAGTCGTCCAGCCCGTACAGTGGCGGAAGCGTCGCGTATGTGCTCTCTGGAAGAGATACAGACAGCTCATCCTCTTCCATCATCATGTTTCGCTCGCTGCGACTCATAGACGTCCCACTGCCTCACAGACACGGGAGGTCTAGAGAATACACCACCACGCTGCTCCAATGCGGATTGGTGGAGGGGTTAGTGGCCAACCCAGTGTCGAATGTTCTCAAGCCACCCGAAGGTCTTCGACAAGGCTTAACGATTCTTTCCACTATTGAAAACAACCGGGACCGACGGCTTTGCGTGCCCTCCGAAGCACGGTAGCGTCCATGAAATTTTGCCACTAGCGGTCACCCATCCACAAACCAAACACTGTTGGGCACGGGTCTCCTCTCAGAATGGGCGGGATTAGGTCTTAGAAAACCACGCCGGCCAAGTGCGGATTGGCAGAGTTCACATGCCTACGAAAACATTATGAAACTCTCAGCCATGCAGGTTTCCTAACCTTCACAATTACAGCAAGTGACATATAATTTCTTAAATCGCACATAACTTAGAAAAGCCATTAGTGCGTGCCGCTGGGGTTTGAACCCGGACCGCTCGAGTGAGAGGCGAGTTCGATAGCCACAGGGCTGTCACAGGTTACTTTACTTTGACCATAGAGTAGCAAATCTTAGATATTATTATGATTTTGCGTATACGCTCAATACCTTAAGTTTACGTTTAGCATATAATGGAAACTTATGGATCAAAATCTAAGGTGAATTAGAATCATCGATAGTCCAGTATACCTACATCAGAGATTTGGGTTCAAATCCCAGACGCATCAACGGCTTTTCTTTCGTTTTAGGTAATCAAATGTCATTTTCATATCCGTGAAGGAAAATGTCATTTGCATGCCTGATAGTTCACTATAATGACCAGAATGTTTCAAAGGTTTATGCAGTCTGCCAGCCTACCTTACCTAAATAGAATCACGCGGAGACAGAAAAAAAATTATACAAATATACCTTATGATCTCTCTGAAATATGAATCTGAATCTATGTCATTTACGTTATTAGATACACTTTGATTCCGTCCACCGCCATCCTTAAGAAGTTCACTGTTGGAATTATAAAAATCTCCCGCAAACAAACCAGCTTTATCACATTCATCATCATCATCACAACCCTTTCTTTGTCCCACTGTTGGGCTCGGGTCTCCTCTCAGAATAGGAGGGATTAGGCCTTGGTCCACCACGGTGGCCAAGTGCGGATTGGCAGAATCACTTTGGTTTCCACTTAGCGCTCCAGCGTAGGGTAGCATGTGTATGTTATTAGATAATAAAGTTAATAGATATAAAATAATAACTTACCATTCAATGCCAAAGTGCTAATAAACTTGGTGGCACAACTTAATAAACTAAAAACTATAATTATCAGGCTTTGGTTGAGCATGGTCACCATTTTTCAACTTATGGCACTTTGAACGTAAAAATATAAATATTAAATTTAACGTTCCATTTCACTTCACAAACATTTTTAATACTATAATTTCACATTGAAATTATATAAATGATTTCACCTGAAAATTACTTCTTATTATTTTGATTGAGAGGTTAATTACTAATGAAAAGATTTTATTATTAAATAGTTTATTACTATATACATCGTAAACTCTGAAAATATTAGTGTAGCATAAATAGACTGTCTGTCTCTCATAATTATTAACTCGACAAACCTTAAATTATAGAACCCTTTCTTAGTCTGTGTTTTTTGTAATAGTGATAGTTGTTAGTCAAATAATAATGTAGACGATCTATTAAGTGTAAGTTCACGAAGCTGCAGAGGTTAGTAAAAGTAGAACGAAAGATTGCCTTGAGAATGGTAAACAGAAATAGCCGTAATATATAACGTGTCATAATAATTGAGAAATTCACGAGCAATAAGCATACTTAAACCATTTTATAATTAATGTTTACATTAAATTGTCGCTAGATCAATATTGAGTTATGGATAAAAATATTATTAATGCCATTTTTTCCGATTGAAAGTTTTAGCTCTCATAAAACCTGAAAGTATTTAATTCAGCAATTTATAATTTACAATTTTTTTTCATGTTTTATTAGATTACCTGATTAAAATATTTTTATTTATTTATTAAGGTCGTGTGTGTGAATTTTCATGATATTTATTTATTTATTTGTCTATGGATGTTATTATAGCAAGATAAATAAAAACAAATTAAAAAAAAATCTCATCGTCATCAGAATTAACTTATTAGTAGGTTCATCATGAATCAAAAATAATTAAAGGATGTTTTTTCATAGATCCATTTGAAATTTCACAAATACACGATTTTATCTCTCACCCTTACAAGTTATTCGAAAGTTTAATTTTCGTAACTAAGATTTCCCTAGTTTAATTTGAGCTTAATTTGTTAAAGTCTGTTATTGAAATATTGATAAAGTAAAATTGTAAAAAAAATTGCGCTCGACAGTAAAACGTCACAAAATCACTTTTGAACAAAAAACAACGTAGTAACGCGGCCGAAGCGGCACTGCCGGGCCGCGCGGGTCTGTGGTAGCGTGGTGGTGGTACTGGTGGTGACGACACCCACGACAGCCGCTGCAGGGTGGTACCCTTCTCTGCCCCGGTTGCAACACCGCAACACCGCAACACCGCCGAATGTTTCGATAGACCGCCAGCTCACCGCAATCGGTCAAGTTTGTGATCTCGACTTAGCTCGCTTTTGGTTTTGATTTCAACCGGTTCCTACGTAAAGTTCGGTTGCGAATTGTGTTTCCGAAGCTAGGTAACCCGTATGTTCACGAGTTCTAGTTGATTGATAATGAGGTGAATGAGCTAGTAAACAAGCATGCAGGAAAGTTGTACCAATAATTAAATCACTGGGGCTCTTATTCGATATGTTTGCCGATTTTGGGAAGAAAGTTTTTACTTATTTTTTAAGATTTTTCTTATTTAATTTTGATTGACTTTGTTTTATGTTGGCTGACTTATTTTTATTAAATTTTTTCTAAATATTGTTAATATGAAGATTGTATTGTATTGGTTAAATGCCATACTAATTAAAAATAAACAATTAATTTCGCTAATTAAAGTTTGTCTCAGATTGTTTTTTCTGAGTTGTCTATTCGGTAAGATGCAGGTCATCGTTAAATAGTTACTCGTATGATTGTATAAACGTATTCGGGAAACGTTAAAGAAAAAAACACACGCGAGTAATCTTAGGAGTATACATATTCCCAGATCTTATCATCTTCTTTTTTTTTTTTTTTAAAGTTTTAAAAGTTAAAAGTTTTTTTTTCTTTAAGTTTGCATTTGCTTGTGTTTCCTTACTTACAGAGCCAGCAGCGAGGGATTGACGTGGGAGGAATATTTTAAGATAGATACAATAAAACTACTTGGCAGCATAACAATAATTTACATTCCTTACATTAAAAAAACCATACAGCCTACTGCATCTAACCTATAACTATTCAGGTGTTTATAAGAAATGAATAATTTTTTAATAATATAAAATTGTCAAATCAAGGAAAAAAAATTGCTTAGACACGGAAAAGTTACATCTAATCCTCTCAAATACTTAATGTGCTTACGTACTCACTTCATTTTACTATTAATAAGCACTTTTCCGTCAAATCCTATTAGAACTGACATCAGTTCTAATAGGATTATACGCAACGCAAAAAACACTCTTATATCTTTTATTTCTATCTTAATGTGTCAAACAGGACGCTCGCTTCAAATAATCAACATATTTAAGTTAACAAGAGTATTTTCCTGCCTTTATAAAAGTTACATTACAGATTTAGAACACGAGTCACACAAAAAACATCCAATACTGAGTTCTACTTCGAGGATACAAGTATTAGATCAGAACTTTGAGTATCACTATAATACATACAAATAAATAAATCCAAATCTACATCTATCTCTTTTACTTCTATAGTTCTATGAGACAATTTATGATAGCTAAACTACAGTGTTTTCTTCGGTACTTGTTCAGGCTGTCGGTGGGAGAAGATCGTCTTCGCCAGGCGGTAGAAGGGAGCCTCCACGACGAGGTGGAGCGGGACGGCGGCCGCGTACGAGACCACCACCACCAGGAACGTTACCTTGAACTGCGGGATGGTGTGTCAGGATAAAAATTGTTAAGATGTTCGCTGCGACCCACTGCTGGGCACGGGTCTCCCCCACGGACACAGCTGCGGGAGGTCTAGAGCATACTCCATCACGCTGCTCTAATGCGGATTGGTGGAGGGGTTAGTGGCTAACCCAGTGTCGAATGTTCTCAAGCTACCCGAAGGTAAACGACAAGGCTTAAGGACTGTTTCCACGATTGTAAACAATCGGGACCGACGGCTTTACGTGCCCTCCGAAGCACGGTAGCGTCCATGAAATTTTGCCACTAGCGGTCACCCATCCACAAACCGACCGCGCCCATCGTTGCTTAACTCTTTCGATCACATTGAATGGGCTATGAGCGCTACTAAAGAGTAAGCAACCCTAGTAAGTAATCATTCCTACAGTCGCTAAAGGACTATCATGTTGAATGTCACTCAAATAGTGACGCATTTTATTGGTACATATGAAACAGACTAAGTAAAAATATAATTTTAAACAAATGATAGCATTTCGTGAGACTTCAAAGAATGAATCGCCGAAGTGGCTCGAGAAATTATTACCAGATTGTGTTAAGTGTGTCCAGTCCTGGCCGGCCTAGCCTAGCCATCCAACTGCCGGAGCGACTTCACAATATCGATCGATATGAGCCAAGCGACCTCAAACGCGAGCATGTGGGGTTTACGTAGTACGTACCGCGTATGGGAAGGAGACGGGCAGCAGAACGCGACGCATCCCCAGTGAGAGGTGCAGGAACACGATGTGCAGCAGGTACACGCAGTAGCACAGCTTGCCGCACGCCGCCCAGCCGCGCCACGAGAACACCCAGCGAGATATGTCTGCAAGTAACATTAACTTATGACTATACACGCAGGCACGCACGTGGCTTGAGAACATTCGACACTGGGTTGGCCACTAACCCCTCCACCAATCCGCATTAGAGCACCGTGGTGGAGTATGCTCTAGACCTCCCGCAGCTGTGTCTGTGGGGGAGACCCGTGCCTAGCAGTGGAACATCTATGGGTCGCAGCGATATACGCACTAACAGATAAGCTTAAGTGTCTTAGTGATGATTAGAATCGGACCTAAATATTATGGCCTTTAGGATTGCGGTCGACAAGAGTGGGAGGTGAAAACGTCTATTCAGTATCGGAAAGACCATGTTGGGTGTACGCCAATGACAGCTATAAGGTGGAGAAGATTTGACGTCTCACTCTCATACACGGTACATAGAACGCTGGTGTACTCCGATGCGTTCAAACACTTCTAACAGAGAACTAGGAAATCCCCAATCCTTGGGGATGTAGAATTCTCAACTCTCCTTATCTAACTTCCATTCCTAGAAGCTATGGGTACAGTTCGCAAGCGCTGCAATGGCTTACGGCGTACAGCGCGTGCCCCAGTATCCACTCGCGCCCTGCGTAATACCCCACAGTGTCCCACAGTCGAGTGCCACTCACCATTGCTGCGGCACATGACGGCCAGGACCCACGCGGCGGAGAGCAGGCCGAGCGCAGCGCGGTGGCTCGCGGCGTACAGCGCGTGCCCCAGTATCCACTCGCGCCCTGCGGAACACCCCGCAGTGTCCCACAGTCGAGGGCCACTCACCATTGCTGCGGCACATGACGGCCAGAACCCAGGCGGCGGAGAGCAGGCCGAGCGCAGCGCGGTGGCTCGCGGCGTACAGCGCGTGCCCCAGTATCCACTCGCGCCCTGCGGAACACCCCGCAGTGTCCCACAGTCGAGTGCTACTCACCATTGCTGCGGCACATGACGGCCAGGACCCAGGCGGCGGAGAGCAGGCCGAGCGCAGCGCGGTGGCTTGCGGCGTACAGCGCGTGCCCCAGTATCCACTCGCGCCCTGCGGAATACCCCGCAGTGTCCCACAGTCGAGTGCCACTCACCATTGCTGCGGCACATGACGGCCAGGACCCAGGCGGCGGAGAGCAGGCCGAGCGCAGCGCGGTGGCTCGCGGCGTACAGCGCGTGCCCCAGTGTCCACTCGCGCCCCTGACGCGTGTACAGCGCGCGCCCCGAGTATATGATAACCAAGAATAGGGGTATCATCAGCCAGGAGAGGATTCTCAATAGCTGGAAAGGATACATTTTTCAGAACTCTGCTACCTAGTAAAAAATATTTAAAAATTCCACTGTGTAACTTAAAGCGATGAAATTATTCGCGTTTTTAACAGATAAGTACGTGTTTGAAGAGTTAATTCTGTTTCTTCTAACAATTGACTCTTCGAACTATTACAGGCCACGCTGGCGTTTAACCAGAAAACCCAGAGCCCGAAGTCTTTCAAGGGTCTCACAACGGCCAGAAAGTCCCTGAGGGGGATTTAATTGGTAGAAATTGTCGTACATTAAAAATTACACCCCTCGTAAAATAAGAACACACCAAATACTTGCCAAGCCACCAGAACTTCACGTACCGTCTTCCCGGAATGGTTCTTCCTTTTTCCATGCAGGTTGTACCCCAGGTAGCCAGTGGCCATGCCGATGACAAAGCTCGGCAGGTTGATGGCGGCGCGATTGTGCACGTAGTAGAACATGTCTTCACACATAGTGCGCATGAATCTGGCGGAGATCGGGTTTGTTGGGATATTGCTAATGTTAGCACTTAGGCACCTAATATGATAATGAAGTGACACAGAAGCGGACTAGTCATAGCTTAGTACCTAACCATCTGTATTTGAACGGTGTGGCGACCCTGCTTACCCTATTCCCAGAGGATACCTTGGCTCAATTGTGGGATAATGTGTTACTCATTCACAGCGGTGAGCCTAGCGGGTAAAGAACTAACCTCTCACTTGAAGGGTTCGGGTTCAAACAACATCGACTTTTCGCTATGTGAGTTTTAGGAAACTAAACGTCACCTTCTATAACGGTATCTCTCTCAGCCTCACTAGGGGTATAAGAATATTGTAAATTGTTCTTCCTAAAGCCGATGAACAGATAGATAGTCTATCGTGACTTTAGAGCTTAGCTTAGTGGTAGGTAATTAGTGTAAATTTGCCTTAAGGCAGGTTAGGCACCTGTGTAGGATTAGCTATTCATTCAATTATCAATAGCTAATCGTTTGCCTTATATTGATCAGATTGGAATAGCAGTGTATCTCTTTTCTTTAAGTGTCCAATCACCTCATAACGAAATAAATTATTTGACTTCGACTTTGAATGCTGGTGTTAAAACAAAATCGGACAAAGAAAGGGTGTTATACTCACTGCGGCGTCAGCTTGAGGAAGCCGGCGTACCCAGCCAGCACCGAGCCAGCGGCGGCCAGCATGCCCAGAGCCAGCAGCAAGGCCAGCGCGAGCGCGCGGCCGCGGCGCCGCGTGCAAGCATGAGCCACTACTCCCACCACGAACATCTGCATGTCCACTGTCACGTGCCTGTAATGAGGACATTGGAACGATATCCACCCATCAATATTTTATAGTCCATTAAATTGTATCAGGCGTTACTTTGCGGAACTCCATTATTACAAACCAAAAATTAATCTACATGGCAACGATCCGTGAACAAAGATGTATGGTGATGTATGTACACCTTCATGCACGCAGCACCTCCCTCTCTCCCACACAGGAAACACACAAAACAAGGCATTTTGCTTTTAACCGTCGTAGAGGCTATTTACCCTGAGGATGCCTTGTTTTGGGGCCCTCCGGCGCTCTTCCCGGTACACAACGCTGTACAGCCACACACAGCGTCGTCTCACTCACCAAGCCTGGAACATGCACAGCTTGTCGTCCTCGAACATGTTCTTGATGAAGAGCAGGTGCGCCCACCAGCGCCGCCGGCAGTGCGCGGCGGGCCCGAGCGCCACGCCCAGCTGCCACAGCGGCCCCTCGCCCGCGTGGCGCAGCCATGTCGCCATTAGCGCCACCATCGCCGCGTACACTGGGCCCAGCCTGAAACAGGTTACCCAGTACGCTGCGACCTATAGACGACTGCTGGGCACGGGTCTCCCCCACAGACGCAGCGGGAGGTTTAGAGCATACTCCACCACGCTGCTCCAATGCGGATTGGTGGACGGGTTAGTGGCCAACCCAGTGTTGAATGTTCTCAAGCCACCCGAAGGTCTTCGAAAAGGCTTAACGACCGTTTCCAGCATTTAAAACAACCTCGACGGCTTTACGTGCCCTCTGAAGCACGGTAGCGTCCATGAATTTTAGCCACTAGCCACCCACTAGGTCACCCATCAACAAACCGACCGCGCCCGTCACCCAGTTACCACCTGTTACCCAGCACATTGTATCTCATATCTGACTTAGTATCTGGCTAGTTGGTGTAGCTAGTGATTCTGGGTTCGATACCCTAGTATAGAAAATTTTATGGATATAATTTAAATAGTCAAAGAGCATGCTGTTGCAGCGCCTGTTGCGTATCAATAGCACAGTTTCTTACATCACTTCTTATATCATGCATTGCATTCATTCGCATTTTGCGCTCGCCTAAACAAGACACATTAAACCTAGTGAATCAAAATATCGAAATAATTGCCGAAAGACGTGCAGTTAATCCTCCACAGATCAATTTGCCACCCACCAGCTGAAGCACATGACAACTGTGCTGTAAGTGCTGTAACAGACTGAACAATAGGATCTGGGATGATTAGTTATGGTGGCCAGTTAGCAAGTGTTAAAAAATCATTGTTGGCCAGTCTTTTGCAAGGTATGAGGACTGGATCAGGCTGTAAATGACAGTAAGTCCTGTTAGTTGTTGTTAGTAATAGTCTAGTTAATTAATATAAGCAAGAGTCCCGTTCCTAGTCAATCACAGATACGTTTCTACTCTCGAGGACTAAGTTGGTCACCTCTAGAGAAGTATAACCGGACGGCGGTGGTTAGGTATTGCGAGCTGGTTATCATATCTCCAAATTGTTCCTGCCTAACAGTGGACATTACCTCCACCACCTATGCAGGAAGACTGTAGCGGCATCTGGTGGCGGGCCGCGCGCCTCCTGAGCCCGCAGCAGAAACGCCAGCATGAACCCTGACAGGAAGAAGAACACCTGAACCACCATCATCCCGTTGAACAGAATGTGGGCGGCTGGGTTTTCGTTTGCCTGGAATGTTCCAGATATATTAATGAATGACCACACATTGTTGCATTGTAAACAAATTAGAGTGCGTACTGAAGTGGCAATAGGCAGGCCACGTCACTCATGAGACTGACAACCGATGGGCATGGAAAGTCCTTGAGTGGAGACCACGACTCGGAAAACGGGGTATTGGCCGCCCTTCGACGACGTAGACTGATGACAAGAAGACAGCGGGAAACCGCTGAATTCATAGGGCACATAAGGGATCCAAAAGCTTAGATTTACCAATGACTAATCACAAAACTTGGCCCTTTTTAGAACAAACCCGCAAAAAAAGATCAGCCAGGGTAAGCCTCCCAAAGCATCTGTGGTCAGTCGTAATTAATCACTTAATATCTTGAAAATCTTGACCCTCAATTGAGCCTAAGAACTAACTTAATATATCGGACAGCTACGGTTTTACGGTATATTATTGATATGAATTCTACACACAACAAATGCGTTTTGGTGGCCCCAATGCATTCACTCCCACTAAGGGAAGAATTTCCACATAACCCGCTGGTGTTTCTTTGATATGGAAGTTAATGATGCCTTCCTGCACGTAGAAAAAAGTACCTTTTCCAAAGTATGCGGATCATCAGTGAATGAGGCCATCAATAAAAACATGTGCGCGAAGATTGTGATGCTGAGTATCATGCACCTGGAATAAAAGGCCTTTCGATTAAGTGGAAACGTGTTTGCTAGCAGTACAACCAGAGCAAGAAACCAGTCCTTTATTATGTTATTAATGTTCCACGCCATGAATGCTTCCAATAGAGGTAAAAATTACTTCAATAATACCTTCTTCCGTCTGTTTGCTATGTTTTAATATGACCAGCCAAACAAACAAATTTACGTTTACTTCATTATTGTTTATTGAAATGAAATGAAATGAAAATTTATTTATGCGGACAACAATGATCCATATGTGTTAGTATACAAAATACTTATAAACTATGTTAGTACATAAAAATACACAACACGATAAAAAATAAAATAACAAACAAAAACGAATAAAAAAAAAAAAAAAAACTGATATATCATGTACCTGCGAGGCACTCCGTGCGGACGGCAGCGTCTGGCCAAAGAGAGGTCTGCCTCCGTTTCCGTCATCGCCCGCACGAACTGCCTCAGAACAGGTGCATGCGGATCATCTGCCACTATCCTTAGGATGCTGTTGGTACTGTCCCTCAGTCTTCTCATCAGTGATGCTGCTTTTTTGCGCAGGACGGCATGGAAGCCGTCTGTCCTTGACTCTGCAAACATTGCTGAAGCACTGCAGAAGCGGGGAAGGCCCAACAGCATCCTAAAGATATTGTTGTATTGGACACGTAGAGCGCTGAGCGATTTTTTGGTATGCCGTAACCATAGACACTTGCACATAATTACATTTGCACATAATTACAAATAATTACCGCCTTACTCACATGTGAAATCGGAAATGGGCCGACTAGTTTCGGTCACTTACGACGGCCATCTTTAGGAGTGAACGCGCTCGCAGCGGACACGGCGTACACAGCGGGCAAGCGGGCGCGTACACATTCCGTCCGTATGAATATGGATACTCACGAATCATTCAGTAATAAAATTTTATATTTACCTGAAGCCATCCAATTCTCTTAAAGACTGAAATTGAGAATCGTCTCTCTCTCGTGAGAACAGATTCTCCAGGTTTCGAAATATTGAGAAACATAGCAAGTATTTGTTACCTGAAAATATTAAGTATACCTACATAATGATGACGAATCATATATAGTAAGAAAAGACAGGCGAAGAACATTATTACAGGTACAAAAACTGTTTACTAGTTTAAGTAGATACTTAATCCACCGAAAGCTTTTTTGGAATATCAATATAACTTAGTTATTAACTCAGTAATGGAATTAATTAATCCGTCGTACTTAATACTCATGAATAAATTACCGTTGGTTACTTGTTTTGTTTCGTTTATTTTACGAATTTTGTAATCATGATAGCTTCCGACAAGGACGAGAGCAATAAGTACAGCAAATACACCGGCTACCGCCCAGTCCAGTGCATCAATCTCCAGGCGCTGATTCCGTCGATCACAGTTGTAAACTACAGCCACTGAAGAATTGATTTTATATTCTTTCCATATCATTTCATTGATGCATTCCTCAAGGGGCGCCTTTAGGTCCACAGTTTTTTCAAGGTTATTGTGAAGGTATTTTCTACAGGACTTAGTAAGACACACGCCTTTGTCTATGAGTGAATAGTTGTAATGGTTAACAATATCTGCAGAGTGATCCTAAAAATAAAGATTCATAACCTCAAACATCTGTGAGGCAATTAATAAATCATAAATAAATAAATGAATATCATGGACATAGAATGCTTATACCATGGGTGTCAGAGACTGATATACGTATGTATATGTATATACATAGATGTTTTGATGAAATGAGATGAAATAGATACATATACATATTAATTATATAGATATAAGTTCGATATTGGATATGTCTCTTATTACTGTCTTAATTAACGCGTTAGGTCAGGAGTTTAGCGTAGGTGAAATTATGCATGAACACAGGCATTCGAGGCTGTGGTGCAAGTGCAAGCGCAACATTGACCTACTGTTAAACTTCCCCCAAATATAGGTATATAAAACTTCCTTATAACCACAAGCTCTCATCCAGTATATATACAGCGCTGCGGCTTATTACCGCAGCACTGAGTTGAGTGAACGCCCTTCGCCTTCGAATTTTTACTAGGAAGTCGTTAATTTGAGTTTGTTTTCTTATTTACTTATTTTTAAAAAGTGTTATTGTTAAACATGCTGTAATATCTCTGTTCCAATAAAACTTTATTCTTTTCTATTCTATTCAGTATACTAACTAGCGCCCGTGCGAAGTTCTCAAATAAATACAGCAGGTTCAAGAGAATTGCAGAGATTAACAGATGAAATTATTAGAATCAAATGTACAACTAGTAGCTGGGTACCTTGATCAGCTGAATGAGCTCATTGCCAGGCTCTCCAAATAGCTCGAACTGTGCCAAGCAGTAAACTCCGTTTGTGGCTTGCAGACACGAGTCATAGTCATCTAAAGCGAACAGTTGAGGCATTCGTTGATAGTCTGTATCTGAAAATTTACGTTGTGCTGTGGATTTTCCATAAAAACTTTTGCTTCTGAAAAAACGGGATTTTAGCAATAAGTAGAGACGACTCTATCTTCAAGGTGGGAGACGCTGTAGCATTCTATCTGATATCCAGGAGTGCTCCAAGAAGTTGGTGGTGTATCCCTAATAAATCGGCTTGCTCCCATCCAGCTATTCAGATAATTATAATACCTATACACACAATTTCCTGCGTTGCGGATGGTGGAGAGACACAAAACAACAATTTATTCTTAAGTCATGACGCCTATCAGCCCCGACAAGGATTTGAACCCATGGATTAGAAGTGCTTTTACTAGAGAGGTTTCTAGTCCACATGGGCTCCAACTACTTGTAAGTTATCCAATGAGCATTGTAAGTAGGTAATCAATGTATCCTACTATAACGATGTAAAAACCTGGATGTTGAGAGTGCTTCATGAAGTTCACGATGGTGTTCACTCTAATCTGGGCTAACTCTTCTCGTTCTGAGAAGAGAGACATGCCCATGACAGCCAATGCCTCGTGATGATAATGAAGAAATATCCGTCAACCCTCGCAAATTTAATCGCTCCTATTTGCGTAACATTTTCAACCGTCAACCGATCCTCGACCGGCAGTTTGTTTAAGCTAGTGGCTAAATTTATTAAGCGCTTCCGTGTTTTGAAAGGCACGTTAAGCCTTCGGCTGTTCGGCTTTTGGACGACCGCAAATTTCCGACAATCAGGTTAATCACTAACTCCATCAGCCTGCACTGGAGCATCGTGGTGAAGGAAGTGAGACAGACTCCCAAAATTCACTTGAGGTACCTTTCGCACAGACAGCGTTGAAGAAAAGTTGCAGTGTGATTGATAAAGCCAGATAACACTTCATTGTCACTCAAAGGAAACACAACTTGAAATAAAACGAATTACGACTGACATTCAGTTTTATAACGTCGGAGATCATGCACGGAAGTATTTCTGACACTCCGCAGTTTCCAGCCAAGTTTGAGCTAGAGCATACTCCACCACGCTGCTCCAATGCGGATTTGTGGACTGAAACTTATGTTTACTGTAATAGGATTACTTAGATATGTAGCATAGATTAAGTTTTGCAAAATATAAACCATTTTAATATTTTGAACAGAGAGTAAGTACTTTTACCTACAAAACATACATATTATAAAGAGGAAACATTTGTTTATAATGTTTTCACACAAAAACTACTGGACCGATTTCAAAAATTCTTTCACACACAGTGAAGACGCAGCTTTCTAATGAAAGCTGCGTCTTCACTGTGTGCTATATAATATTACTAGGTGTAAACGAAACTATTGTTATGCCAAGCGAGCGAAGCTGCGGGCGTCGAATGAAGGTTTAGAATGTTAGGTTAGTTCCCTACATAGTCGTCTATCCGATTTACACAAATTTTTAGGACACGGGGATCGAGGCGTTTCAGAAAGGACATCTACAAATCCGCCATTTTGAAAAAACCTCGTCTCGGTAGCCAATGATAAAATATGTGTATATTGATAAACTAACTGATAACATTCAAAAAGTATGATTCAGTGATGAAATGTTGTATGTGATATACTTCCTGAGATATTATACATATCAATAATACTAACAGGTACTTACTCTCGCGAATACCAATAAATATAGTAGTTAGTCAGATATTGTCGTAAAAACATCATTACGTACCATTACAGTGAGTACCTACCTAGGTCATAGTTGCACAAAAGGTCGTAAGTAAAGTGTAGGTAGATAGCTTCAGACTATAAACCAAATAGGTCCCTACCAATTTGAAGAAGAGACCCGTCTCTTATTTTATTTCGATTTAGGAGGTCTCAGAGATCTTTATTAGAACGCGCCCCGCTGCCCTCTAGTGCTACGCCCTTTAAAGATTCTAATTCAACCACAAAATTTAATAATTCTGTGAACGCACCAAACGCGTTCCGTGAATTGGTGCTATTGGTGCTACTTGTGACCATTGCAGTCAGTCGAGCTGTGACCTGTCATTGCGAGCGCGCGCGCTAACTGTACTGATTACAAATAGGTGTCTCTTTCACTCTTACGCTTTGTGCATTTCCTATCGCACTTATAGCGTGTGTATAGATATACGATGTTATTAAATATTTGTGTATGTGTAGCGGAACGATTATGTAGTGCATGAATGAACGTGAAATATCTTAAAATATCATTGGATAGCAGTTTTTTTATTTTATTTTATTTTATTTATATTTGGGAAACAAACAATTTTTCTTACAAATAAGTAGTATAGTATATAAGTAACATATGTCAGTGAAGTTTCCACTAATTACTAATACATACCTAAGTGTTTTACAATTTTTTGTAGTATGTATTATAATCGCCATGAAAAGAAAAATAAAAAAGAATGAAAGATAAAAATGGAAGGAATTACTACAGTTAACGTTTTAAATTTTATCTATGTTTAACTGAATGATAACATAAAGGTAAAAAGTGCCAACGATATACAGGTAAGTACGTATTATTATCAATACTAAAATTATAAATGCGAAAATAACTCTGTCTGTCTGTCTCGCTTTCACGCCGAAACTACTGAACCGATTTAAATGAAATTTCGTACACAGATAGTCTACAGCCTGAGAAAGGACATAGGCTACATTTTAATTGAAAAAAAAGTGTTATAAAGGGTTGAAAAGGGGAATGAAAGGTTGTATGAAAGTATTGTCATTTTCAGAACCTAAGGGTGTAAAATAAATATAGGGGATAACACATTTACGGATTCATTACAAATTTGTGGGGCTAAAGTTAACTCGATAAGAAGAATCTATTATTAAGTCTAATAATTCTACGCGAGCGAAGCTGCGGGCGTCCACTAGTTTAAAATATTTGAATTGAGTAATCGGCTTTATTTCGTCAAACCTTGTAAAAATCTCTTGCTGCTATTTGGGTTCCGTGCTCTTGAATTTTACTGAAATAAACTCAATATTGAAATTAACACATTTAATACTGTTAGGTACTTTTACCGAGGACTTTTACTAGCCAACGGTTATCAGTCCGTCGAGCGACGTGGCCTGCCCATTGCCACTTCAGTTCGCTGATCCTACGAGTTATGTCGGTAACCTTCGTTCGTCTACTTATTTCATCGTTGCGAATCCGGTCCCGTAGAGAAAATGATAATACCACAGTATAATAATAATGCCCTTTCTATGATAATACCATGGACTACAATACTAATACCACGGCTAATACCGTATGATAATACTGAGGAATGTTTTCTCGTAATGATTAGGTACTGAACACTTGTGTGGAGTGTATTCAATGAAAAAGAGCTAAGCATATTTTTAATAAAAACACTTAAATCTTTAAATTCATTATTATTTATTATTAATAAATTCATTATCATCAAGGTACATTTATGCGTATCAATATGTTATGACAACTTAATCCGCAATAATTTAAGCTTAAAATATTATTCTTATTTATGTATTCTACTATTTTTATTACCACACTAGTGTAGCGTCCATAGCCCAGTGGCTCGCGTTGGTTCAATGGGATCGACAGAGTTAAGCAACGACGGGCGCGGTCGGTTTGTGGATGGTGACCGCTAGTGACAAAATGGGCGCTACGTGCTTCGGAGGGCACGTTAAGCCGTCGGTCCCGGTTGTTTTCAATGGCAAAAAAATCGTTAAGCCTTGTCGAATACGCGACAGAAGGTCGCTTGTGAACATTCGACACTGAGTTGGCCACTAACCCCTCCACCAATCCGCACTGGAGCAGCGTGGTGGAGTTAGCTCTAGACCTCCCGCAGATTTGTCTGTAGGAGAGACCCGTGCCCAGCAGTGGGACGTCAATGGGTTGCAGCTTAGCTGTGGCCTGTGCCCGCGTGGAATTAGTCAACTTTCTTAGTAAGTTGCCGCCCTCCTCAACGACACTAGATAGACGAACAAGTTTCAAACTTCATCACAAGGTAAATTACCGGGATAAAAAGAACCTCCTAACCTATCCTTTATTTTTATTTTTTTACTTTTCCCCACTTGAGTGGGTTTGACTGGTAGAAAATTCCATAAGGCATTAAGTCCGCCCATTGTATATTTCTTTAGAGGTGTCAATAAATAAATAAATAATTTAACTGATAAACACTTGTTGCAGTAATAAAACAATTCTAATGAAATTTGAAGCATATTCAAACAAATCCATCTTGTATCCCATGGAAACCTCCCAATTTTCAGGGAAATCTTATAATGCTTATGAAGGAATTTGATGTTATTAAATTAAATTGCGTCAACATGTTTTCATGTCAGAATAGGAATTACTTGACTTCACGTAAGTCGTCCTTGCTAACGAACTGACCAAGTAATGTCCGTTCTCTGTGAACTGAACTCACCATCCCAGTCCCTATTTGAATCTTGTTCAGAGTCGGTCACTCACAGTTGTCATGGGTGGCTGCGGTTCGGTGGTTAATCAGTTCAGTGGTGTTTGAGTCAATTGCACACATAAGGACAGACAAACAATAAACTTGAAAAAACATCTTTGGATTGTGTATCGTTAGTTTTATTGTATGTATAGTATAGATAGATATACCTGTCCCTGTTGGTTACAGGATCCCTAAACGCACATAATCTCGAACGAGGCCATTGAACCGGACCGGGAAGAGGTCGCTGACCTCCATACCCAGATTGTCTATATCGATCCCGTCTTCTGGGCGCGGGGCCTTCTCCGGGTCCACCGTGATGATGGGCAGGTAAAAGGCGCCCAGCATCAGCCCAAACGGCAGCATCTAAGGAGAATGGACACTTTCATATAGTTTTTCAAGCCATTGTCAATGATTGTAATGAGCTGTTAATTCTGTAGGTTCTTAGACCACCGCAAACACACCTAAAACACATTCATTTAGCTAAATATTTTTGTTAATTTTTCCTTAGCATTTTTCATTTTATGTGGTAAAAATGTTATAGTGGAAATATAATATTATGTGCACATAACCTGCCTACCTATCTAATTACAAATTACCTGCAGTAATTAACATATGAAGTTAATTCTTTTTATAACTGTTAATTTTCTCGTGTGTGGTAAGTCTAGCATCAATGAATTTTCTAACTTATGTATGTGCGATTTAAGAAATAAAATGTACCTACCTAACTTGCTGTAAAGGTGCCGGGAAACATCGTGAGGAAACCTGCATTCCTAACCACGCGCAATTCTAACCGAGAAATCACATCTAGTCACTTGCCTACCTCTTTGACGTCTGCCTCATAATGTCGCTTCTTATAAACGTCTTCGCAATCAATCCCAAATCTTCCAAGAGCTTTTTCTAACTCATCATAGTAGTGGCTGAAGAATTGATGAAGATGGTTTCTTCTGAACTCCTCGTCGGAGCCAACGATGAGGAAGAAGAGAAGGTCATGCACTGGGTTCCCGCGCTGGACCATCTGGTGGTCTACCAACACCAAGTCAAGCTTGCCCCCCTGCAAGGTACAATGTTTTGGTAGACAAGTTAAGAACAACACAATCATATTTTATGCAGTTTAAACAGGTATGAAATATTGCGTTGAATTAGAGTTGAGTTTTATTGTAGACATAACTGCAACAGAGAAATTATACCCTACTCGTAGTGCAGTATAAAACTAAAAATTTGGTTTTAAACTTACTAGCATTTAAAAGTGATAATTTGTAGGTATGTACCTATGTTTACCTAAGCGTTATCCCAATGTATTCTGTGGTTATCGTCTCACTTCAATCCAAATTCAATCAAATTCAGTAATATAATTTAACCACAGAATTGACTTAGCTTAGATATATCAAAAGCGCTTTTTTTCCGCCCTATAGATTCTTACCCCATATTTCTTCTGCAAGATATTGCTGGGCTTGAAGTCTCCGTGTTGCAAAAGCATAGTTCGCTCCGGTTTATAATACTTCAAGAATTTGTTCCCTACCAACTGGTCTCGTAAAAACTGCTCCACTTTGACTTTGTACTGCTCCTCCGTCGCTTTGACGGCAACGTCTATATAATACGCGTGGAATCCCTTCATCTGTTCTACAGGAAATTCGAACTTTAGGATCTTTGTCATCTGTAAATATTCTTCAGGAGATTCCTTTTCGAATGCAATTGATAAGGCGTGTAGTCTGGCGAGCATAGTAACGCAGGTCGAGGCGTATTGCCAATCGAAGCAACTGAGTCTATCGAATGATCGGTAGCCCACGTGCGTCATGTCTTCGAGAATAAGCATCTCCTTCATATACTCCGTGGTGCCTCCATAATATTTAGCGAGAACCAGCCTTTCCTCTTCAGGAATACCGTGTTTCTCCTCCAGCTCCTTATATTTGGGGAGTATCTGTGTGTAGATTGTCGTCTCAATCTCGAACATGGGGGTTTGAGACATGGAGCGTATTTTCTCGCCCATCATCGCGACTTTGGCGAATAGTCTGAGATCGGCTGTACCCGGCGCGGATACGGTGGCGGCGTAAAGCCGTGAGGTATAGTTGGCGCCCCCAGTGCTCACCGGTTGGATCTCGACGTCATATTTCTCGTATTGGAATTCCGTTGCAATTTTCTCTAACATTTCGCGTAATCGCTGTTCTAAATCCTCCATTGTTGAATCTGAAGTGTAAACTTAATTGGAAAATTAATATTTCTATGTGCGATATTTAATTATTAACTTAATAATATTATGTAAATAAAGTATGTAAAGCATGTATTTAAATGATCGTTTTAATTTGACAAAAACAACAAGCAAAAAAATCTAAACGGTCACCTTTTTTAATGATTTCCCCTCCCCCTTCTCCTTTCGACATAAAATAAATCAAATCAATAAATATTTTAATATATTTAGAACTATGCAAAAAATGACTGAGAAGTAGAAATTACTTATACGTCTGATAGTTAGTTGTTTTTTTGATAAATGAGCATTACTTTGATACTGATTTATTTAAATTAAATCGGAATCAGAAGCTAACACGTCACAAATGTCGACGGAACCCCGCTAAGCAGTATCCCTTTTATTGCGTAAGTAATCATAGATATACCTGAATAGATAACCTAACCACTCAAATGTCCGGGCAGCATCTGCAGCCTAACGATTCTAACAAAACTGAGCGCAATCATTGATGTAAAAATTTAAAATAAAACATACATTTATTTTTAATTGCTCATTTATAATAAATAGATCAATTAGATTTTAGAGGATCAAATAATATTACCTATTCCGTAAATATATAGGTAGATACTCGTAGGTAGTGCCCACATAAAATTGCAGGAAAACAACGAGAAAACCTCTATGTCGGAGTTTTCCATTGTTTTCCATTTTGTGAATTCTGCACATACATACATTACTTGTCTCATTCCATAAGGAGGCCCGTGCCCAGCAATGGGCCTTTGAAAGGGCTATGTCGATGATGCTGAATATATTAAATTAGTTGGTAAAAAATCAACTATAGTTGTTGATGAACCTATGAACTTATCTACTGAATTTATTTTAATTTTACGACAAACTAAAGTGAAAAAATGTTTGTATTGTGCCACCATATATTATGTATTTTTGTTTAATGATACACACTTGTATCGAAGGATAGAACATTCAACTACCTGCATCGCGATATCACTAATGTTGAGACTGCTCCTACTCAACGAACGAGGTTGATTGCGAGGCTAGATAAAGATAATGGTGTAGGTAGATATTTATTTATGTACATGCATATCTAATCATATTTCAAGATATGCCTAAGCGTGTAATCTTAGGATTCCCAGGACAAAGTAGGAAATAAATTAGTAATTAAGTATTACTAAATAAAGATATCTGTTTCGTAGTAAATGCCCCGTGTGAAATGTACCTAATACCTCCATTGATACGTATTAACCATAGAGATAGAGGGGATTCTTCCTTCATGGTATTAACTATCATATACAATCTGGGGGTTGTCGATCTGGACGAAAGTAAATGTGAGATGATACAAGAAATGAGTTGGCTATAGACCTAAAGCTTTTGAATTTGTTTTTGGTGTTAATCAAGGGGTATTCATAAAATGGAACGTTACCTAATACGTTGGCAGCCATCTTGTGATATCTGTCAATTTCGCCATTGTTGAGCCATTCCGTTTCTTGAACTTTTTTTAACAAGTGTTAAAAATTAATTGTTTTATTTTCACATAATCATATTATTTGTATTTTTCTTCCATCTTTCTACTCGTACTATACGCTACAAAGGAGAGGTAGCTCAACAAGCGAAACAAAAAAGGGGCTCGGGAGGCGAAGCCACCCGCCATTAAATGATGACACAATCAACCCCCGAGTTTTGTTGGGTTAGGTTCAGGTTCAGGTTTGATATGTTTATTGACGTAAAAAACCGACGACATTTGACAGTCCGACGTATTAAATTTAGTATTAGGTTCATTTTAGGATTAAAATTTAAATATACACCGAAAATAGGAACCCGCGGGAATAGCGGGATTCGGTCGACATCTCTGACAGTCTTCTTGTATCTGTCTGTAATATTATATAAAAATTATCTATAATGACTGTCGAAATTATTTCCGATAAAAAAGCTATGCGTGTCTAATGTGGGGGTTGGTTATGCAAAGGTACTAGTATTCTTTTATCATTCGCCACAACCCCTAATTATGATAAAATCATTAAAAATTAAGATGTCATAACCTCAAACTTTAAAATTGAATTTGAATGAATGAATGAATTATTTATTTAAACAAATCACAACAGCACAAAGAGTCACATAAAAACATATAAGATATTAAAGTGATGGTTATTTCCGAACATGACTTATCCACCCTACCCTCATCTTAACTTCCTTCCCGTCAAAAAAACAATAATACTTGGGGGTAGGAAGTGACAGCTCTCTTCTGCCAACTACGCGCGTCAAGTCCGGTCGAGCTCCCGTGTTCCCGTCGATCTCGCTGCAGAATAAAGTGCAAAGGAACCAAAACATCATTTGCTTGTCACGTATTAGTGTCCCTGAAGTGATACGTGAAATAGTAGTAGCTTATCAAAAATCATCTTATGGACGATAAGAAAGGTAAATAATTTGGACATTTAAGGTGGCAGTAAAAAATAAAAAGGAAAAATTAACAAATTAAAAGTAAAAAAACTCACTATTTAGTTAACTAGACTACAGACACTAACTATGTATATAGACAAAAAATACCAATGCCAATAAATACTTAACCTCGACGTCAAACATGTCAAGGATGTTTCGAGTAGGTAAGTTGTCGTGTAAAAGATATTGCTTGTATTTTATCTTAGCAACAAATTTCCGGCCGAAAAAAATTGATGGAAGGGGTCCGCGCTAACCCCTAACCACCCCCCAAATCAGGAGCTCTAGATCTATAGGTAGTTTTACCCATGAAATGCAAACCCAGAACTTCGCGACCGACATTGACCAGATTTTAAAATAGATCAAAATTATTTTAGAAGTATGCTCGCACCTACCTTGTCCGGTTTTCCTGACCAACAACGTATCGAACACACGGTTTCCCAATAGTTCCCTTTCCACTCGTCGCGGAGTGCGGTAATGCTTTAAAATGTCAAAACAAAAGCCTTTATTTGGAAACAAGCACAGAAAACAGATAATCAAATAGTTACTTCGTAAACTTGGCGGATGCTTCGCTCCGTGGCGGGAAATTTGAATTAATAAAATACTTTTTTATGTTTTCTACTTGTACATCAGTTAGTTGACACCAGGGACTTCGGAAGTTTAGTTTTGTGGTGAAACCTCAGTGGCTACTACAAATTATTCCAGTTTAGCCGTCTCCAACTCCTCATCTATTCTTGGTACTTTACTTCGTTTCAGTATTAAATAACTACATGAAATGTCTGCAACCCTGAATTATTTTGTAACGTCGTAACTCCGCCAGCGACTGAAATACCTACCCACAATTCTTAGAAAACACATGCCATACATACTTACGTCCTTATTAAGTTTTGAGTGAGCGCTAGACAAATCTACCGCTAACTAGTTCTTTTTGTTACTTGAATTGAAGGTTTCAAACTCATTACTAGCCATTTCAAATGGAAAATAAAACTCAATATTTTGTACAGCATTCTGTTCGTTTTATTATCTCAGGAATTATTTTCATCATATTAATATAATATCATAGTTTCATTACAATGGATATATTCAGCGGGTAATGACGCATGCCCGTACGCTGGTAACCGACCATTACATAAATAACCTACATTTTTACACACAAGTCTTTCCAACCATAACGTTTCAATTGTACCAACATTCACAAGAAGCTTTGTGCATTCAAATTTCGAGTGCACTTACATTCAATACTCCATCTTCACAAATGCGTTCCGAATTTAAATAACTTATTATAGCTGAAAAGCACTCGGCGTGGCAAGTGCGCGAGGCAACATACATCATTTCTAGTTCACAAAATTAAATGTCGCAACATATTTCACGTCAATGTCTGGTAATTAAATACCTCTTTACTGGTGCACCTACAGCCTACCATAAACAGCATCGCGAAGTCACCCAATAGTAAAATAATTGGTCTTATAACGGCAACACTCACGCCAGCTGTCAAAATAATTTGAACTATTTCAAAAAATATTTAACAGGTGGCACGTCGTGACCGCTACGCACTATAAGATATACAACACATATAACGTACATAACAGGTTTTCGATTACAAACATTTATTTTACATTATAGTAATAGTAGGTACCTAGAAGAATTACCTTATTAAAAAGTGATGTGAACAACGTTAAAAAACAATATGTAATACATACTTTAATGATAAAATTGATGTTCAGGAGGGTTCGATAATCGAGAGTACATGCGTTATATATGAACCACTCCCTGGGACAGTCTATATACGTCTATGTAAATATATGAAAAATGTAACAAGTTATACAAACGACAACATGCTTTATGCAAAGGATTTAAATACAACATATAAAATTAGCGCAATATTGTATAGAAACGGAGTAAAATTACTAACACCAATTAATGAACTGGCAACATTATGTAATTTTAAGAGCGACGCTTAAGACCCGTACGGCAAAATGCGTCCTCACGGACACCGAACACGTGGGTATGGTTCTTAAATATATTGTAATCATTTCACTAATTCCGTAGAAAAATTTCAGTGTACAATATTTCAATACGAGTGTAAAAGCATGTTTATATTTTATACCATTTACTATAATACTCTAGCCTCGAAATATTCTACGTCGCTAACCAATCCAAGTAGATAGCACTACAGTCTCTAAATCACAAGAAGATTATTATAATTTAGTTATTGTTTCATAAATCAATATACAGCTTCTCTTCGGAAGCGGCATTTATATGATATGAAAATTATTGTACTATAGATACATATAATATAATGATCAAACCATTATAATATGCTAATTGAAACAACATTTAAAGCTATTAAATAATTTCAATTCAGTGAAACATATTTCAGCAAAAACAAGGCGAAACATGGTTTAGACGAAACTGTCGCAAACATGTCCAACAACAACCCACTCCTTTAAATATAAAATATTCTACACAATACATAGCTACATGTAAATATTTTGCTATGCACTGATGTATGTAAACCTGTATAAATAGTAATTATAATTATACTACATAAAATTGACATTTACCAGACTGTAATTAAATCCAATTATTGACTAGTAAATGTCAATTAATTATAAGTTTTGGCTATGGATATGATTTTTGAATCGAAATGTAATAGAATATATGAAACACTATGATTTTTATTGTATATTTAAGCCTAGTGATTAATGAATATATTTAATTATAATTTGGACATGGCAACAGTCTCGCCTAGAAAAAAGTATATATATCGTTGTATTTACAAACAAGGCTCAAATAAAAGATAGACCAATAGACAGATCAACATAGACTATGCAAGGTATGTAAACATCGATAAATACGCCTAAATTATTTTACAACAACGATGGGATCCGAGATATTATGATATTTAAATATGAACTATGATTTGAGCTACCTACATACTGACGACGCTGTTATATATCCTACACTCTATAGTCGAATATATATTCGATGCTACCTACACACCGATCGATCCCTGCATAATTTTCGATATAGCCGTGTTGTTTAACGCCTAAAGTACTTGTGTAGCTACTCAGAGACGACAAACACTTTTGTGAATAAACTTCATTCATATGGCGCCTGTTATGTTCGGTTTAATATCTTTGTATTTATTATATTACAACTCACTTCATTCGTAATCAACTTCAAAAGCATCTCGTCTTAGCAATGCAATGGCTGAAGCGAAACGATATAACGAGAGTGATAGTCCAAAAAAGCAATAGGTTGAATAGAACAGCCTTATACCTGAGTAGATAAATTTGGAAATTATCCAGTGCAAGCGACATCGCTGGGCTCTTATAAGCCCGAACATTTAGTTACACAAAACGGACCAGTTACATTCAATACAATTCGTATTTCGAATCTTAAATCTATCTCGTGAATAGAACCGGCAACCCTAAGCCGTCTCATAATATACATATAATTCGTCTATCCTATGCATCGGGCGCGCGGTCCGTAATACTGAAGGTTTAGAACAAATACTACGTCCCAATATTTTCACAATTACTAGTAAAAAGCAATTATTATTATGTAATTATGAATAAAGGTAAATTTAAATTTCTTTTTGCAATGGTATTACATATTAATAATTGCCTTTAACTACAGATACAAAGACACAAACACAGTGGTCAAAGGGGTCCGCGCACCGTCACTACCTGCCGGAGCGCCGCGTGTCACACCGCGAGTGGACGTTACTTACACCGATGACTAAACATCATGTCATCTTTACATTTCAGACAAAAATTTGTCTGTCATGTCATGCAAATAATAAATGGGTTTTTAACAAAGATTTTAAAACTGATCACATTTATTGTTTAAGAAATACATCCGACTCGAAGGACCAAAAAATCTACCTTACATTACGGGGATGCGACAGAAAACATACAAAATTATATATCCTTTCCCTTACAAATGAAGATCTTTACCTGTCTTTATTTTTCATGTTCTTTTTCAAATGCAGGTAAAATCTACCGTTCATATTTTTATAATATCTAGTTAGAAAAACGTGGTGCAATTCAGAAAATACTTCCAAAGAGTTCATATCCAGTTCAATGTGACACGAGGTGTCCCAAGCTCCCTTACCTCTAGTTTATCAAATTTATTGTATTTATAGCTTTAAATATACATACACGTCAACTTCGAGAAATAAAATATATTATAATTCCGCTATCACTGAAGTGTTACATTACATTATATACTTGATAACAGACAGATCCTTCGGGACGTACGGACCGAAACATGCTGAAAATAAATGAAGTATGCAAACTTGATTAATTTTCATATTAGATCAGAAATAATTCAAATATCGACCTAATTCTTGAACTTATATGCTTTAAAACATATTATAGTAGCATATAAATGAATTATACTTTAATAAGATGCTACATGAAATGCATGCAATGTCCATCCATCCCGACGAGCCATAAACAACAGCTCCTAAGAAAGAGATAACAACATTAGGATAATACCCATAAACACGCTGATATTAAGTAGTTACAGTTATAGTTTACAATTATATCACTTACCTTCGACTGGGGGCTCGCGACCACCGCCAGAGGGCGCCAGTGCGTACTACAGTAGTTATTGTACCTGCGCGTGCGCAAGCGGTGTTGCCATACTACGCTAATTAACTCAAAGCTAAATCTACCATTTTGGTAAGAAACATTTTTTTTTTCATACAACATTTAATTTAATTTAGTAACATATATTTATATTATTTTAAGCTATATCGACAGCTCACACAACTCGGTTACATAGATGATTCAAATAAATGAGGATTACGTTTTGGGAGACTCGTACCGTTTTTATATACATGGAATAAGGTCTATAACAGATTGGCGAGGGTTGCCATTGAATAGACTCGTTCAAATACATATAGAAGAAAAAAACAAATTAAATGTAAATGGGGAAGCACAGAAAGTATCGGTGTATACAAATGTGTATCCATTATTTAAGACACTTTATACAAAACAGTAATCTAATCCACATTTTAATGGACTTAGTTTTCATACTCAAGTTACGATATGATTTTAGCTTGTGTATGATTGCTGCACATACGAGTATACAATAATTTTTGATATACGGTGGTTTCGTTACAAATAGCATTAAGATTTAAGTTTTTATTAAGGTTTAAATTAACTGTTGCGACATTTATCACATAGACACGTCGAAAACCATTTCATGCGATATATTAATCGTAAGTAAATATTATTAAATTATAGCCCCGCGCGTCATTTATTTATAGTTAAACATTGACGATATATGGAGTTCAAAATTATACTCCAAACATTTGTACCGGTTGAACCGAAAAATTTCTTAGGTGTTGGTAAAAATTAACAACAATATCAATACATAACACGGTTTTATCGCTCAATATACAGCGCTTATGTACATGGGGGGACTATTAAAACTTGTACTGCTAACGAACTTATCCATAATAACAATAATTAAACAATGGAAGGGAGCAGTGCGTACAAGGCAATATCGACCATCAGTGTCTTTAACAAATGCGGAAAAATAAAATCCAACTTAAATTTGTACAATACAAGTATCTTAATTACAACGAAATAAGGTCATAATTGCTTGTACCTGCAGGCCCCTTCGACCGCACTAAATACGCATGGAATATTTTTATACAAAATAATATCTATTATATACAACATAATAATAAAACAACGTACAGTAAAACATAACTGGCAGCAGCACTGAGATACACAGATTTTACGTTTCGTATTAAAAATTAAATATATTTCTGTAAAAGGCGTTTAGTACTATTCATTCGGTTCAATAATATTGACGTCATAAGGAAGTTACAACTACCCACATTATTTTTTAAATTTATTACAATAAAAGTCAACTCCTAATGGGCTTGGAACAAGATATTGGTTCTAAGAAAATATGTCATGGATTATAAAAATCCAGTGGTATTGAGTATAAGTTAAATTCAGAAGTAGCAAAAATAATTTCTTACAAATCAGCAAAGCATTATAACAAATTATGACTTTCGTGAGGTAGATTCACAACTTTAATTTTTTTTAGATTAATAAATTATATTTTATTAGTAGATTCAATAATTATAATAAAACTTTTATGTCAAATCTTGCCTATGTGCTAATAATATTAATTTTAAAATTTAACTATCGCAATATTGGAAATTTATTCAACACAAGAAAAATAGTAAATGTATGATTTTTAAGTACCTATTTATTTAACACGACATTTTATAATACTTTTTTGTTGCCAAAACCTGTGTCTCCCAGTGCAAGATATAATCTACGTAATTACACAGAAATATTTTCAATAAATTAAAACAGCATTCTGCGAGCCACAGAAGACTCTTCCAATATTTACTCCTTGTTTTGATCTGTGATTTTTACACTTTCAACAACCTCATATTTATTTCAAGGATAACAGTAGTATTTGCTAACTCGAAACATTAGTATCTCACAAACGGGAGTAAAACTAACTTTATACATAAATAATTAAATTAAGGAAATATTATTAGGCCTTTCAACCGACGCCACGTGACGTAATAACGCGAATTTGAATCAATATAGACGAATGGAACATGCTGCATTCTAACTACCTAAATACACCTTAATTCGACGCAAGTTGCCCAAAAATCATCCACAAAATTTTCTATATACCCAACCTTGTAAACTTTCATAAGAGTTTTAAAAAACCGCAGCTAAAACATAGCGTAGGAAAACCTCTTTATTTAGTATTTAAAATGACTAGCGAATTAATATAAAATGACTTTTACTCAAAACCAATTCCCACGATGCTTGTAGACATAATTTAGATACAGTATAAAACTGACATTAAAACAAGGTCTGAGGCAAGATTTTTTCAACAAAATCAAGCTAGTCTCCCAAGGACTGGAACCCGTTCAAAAACCTTATGGTAAGACGGACGAAATCGAAATGCAACGTAGAGCGCCTGCCAAGCCGCACTTGGCCAGCGTGGCGGAGTATGGCCGTCAAGGACCAGGAGAAAACCGACTCACTTCTCTTGCCTAGATATCGCGAGTGCGAGCTGCAGCTCAGCGTCCTCCCGCCTCCTTCTATCCTCGGCCTCCGCTTCCAGCCTCTTGGACTCCGCGGCAGCCCACGCCCACTGCTGCTCCTCCGACGGCAGGAACTCCGAACTCCTCGCCGCTTCCGCCTTCTTCTTCTCCTTGCTCTGCCGCGTCCGTCCTATACCGCCTATCGTATGGACTAACGACTTCGCATATTTAACTGGCTTAGGTGACTTCTCCTTCTTGCTGGGCAGCGTGTTTGTCGGCCAGGTCTCGTTTAGATTCTTATTGGCGTCGGTCGGGGCGGAGCCCCAGTCGGCCCAGTTGTCGGTCTTGCTCGCCCAGTTGTCAGTCTTCCAGTCCGTAGTCGTATCCTTGGTCGTATTAGTCGACCACGCGTCGAGAGCTGGCTTCGAGTCATTCGAGTTGGACCACGCGTCGGCTTTGGAGTCCTTCGCGGCCCAAGCGTCGTCTGCCCAGTTGTCGTTGGGCCATGCGGCCCAGCCGTCGTTGTCGTTTCGCTTGGGTTTCGAGAACGGGTCGTAGGCCACGGGCGGGGCGGACACGCGCCCGCTAGCCCGCTCGGGCTTCGAGAAGCTTCCGTTCACCGTCGACGAGAAGAAGTCGTCCGTCTGAAAGCCCGCCGCGGACGTGGAGCGCGCGAACGGATCCCGCCGCGCGTCCGTCACGTCCGCGAACGGATCCTCGATGTTGAACGGATCCTCGTATCTGTAGTCCTTGAACGGATCCTCGGTGAAGTCCAGCGTGTTCCGGTGGGTCTGGCGCAACAAAGTGGTGTGAGTGTGGCTGGCGGGAGGGGGTGGGGTACGGGGTACGGTGGGGTACGACGGGGTACGGTGGGGTACGATGGGGTACGGTGGGGGGTGGGGTACGCACATGTGGCCGCCGCCGCCGTCCGCTTAGCGCTGCAAGTGGGGAGAAGCACACGAGCCGTGGTTAGCATGTTAGTGGAGAGGGTGTCGGCATGAAATGTACGCGCCGCGCCAGGCGCACGGATGGAGTTTTTTTTTAGATTCAAATTCATTATTTTTGATTATGTATATACCTAGTATTTGTATACGCTTATAGAGTCAATAATTTTTTTATCTACCGCCAGTTTACAGTTGATGCTAACGAGAACACGGCAAGAAACTCTGTAATTATTTTAATAACTCTTTAGTAAACCAGCATTGCCTCCTACCCTTGATGATGTAAAGAACATGCGGTGATGACGGTATATTAATAAATTAACATTGATTTCTTAGTTTTTTCATTTGACATAGTTTATTGTTTTTTTTTTTTATGGAAAAAAGATAGCAAACGAGCTTGCAGCACCACCCATCCGCTGCCGCCCATGACAACTGTGACTGACTTTGAACAAGACTCAATTAGGGACTGGGATGGTTAGTCCAATTAGTTGAGAGAGTTAATTAGAACATTAGTTGGTCAGTTCGTTAGTAGGTATGAGGACTGGGGACTGTTAGTGATAGTTAGTCCTGTTAGTTGGTGTTAGTAATAGTCCAGTTAGTACTTGTTAGTAGGAGTCTCGTTCTAAGTCAGTCACAGATGTGTTGCTACCCTTGAGGACTAAGATGGTCGCCTCTAAAGAAGTGTAACCGGAATCCACACCTTTCCAACCGGACCACAATTGCTTTAAAAACAATTATTACACGGCAGAAATGGTACTAGGTACCGTGGCGGGCGGTGGTACTGCCCCGGGCGAACTCTATATGGAACCAATTAGCTTTCATATAAAACCTATTTGGTTCCCTATAGGCTCTACCACCTACTTTTTTGACTATGGATTTTTATTAATATTACTAGTCATAGTGTAATTTACTCATGATGGAAGCTTACAAATATATTAATATCAGTTATTAATTTACTAGTAGGAACTTTTTGAATAATATTTAATCTACTTAAATAGTTTTACCGTGTATCCTGGCGCCACGCTATACATGTATTGATAAAATATGTACATAGAAAGAGTATTAATTAGTTAATATTTTAAAGAACAAAAGTGAAACAGAAATTACATATTGAAAATGATATTGAATGAACCAATATATAAAAAGGGTGGGGTGAGGGGTGCTAAAGATTGAGCATAACATTTTCAAGGACTTCGAACTACAAGCAAGATACTATTAAACAATACAGAACAAGCACTAAATAATGACCATATATGGACATGACTAATGTTGTTATGTTTATATTTAGTCAGTTATTAAAAGACTGCCTCGTTGGTCTTCAGTAGTCGCAAGCGCGACAGCAAGCTAGAAGTCCTGGGTTCGATCCCCGGCTCACGCAACACAACTATTGGCTTTTTCTAACTTGAAATCCAGGTAGCAGCTCGGAGTCTAGATTTGTGCCTGTTGTATGGCTATAGGCTATTGACCATTGACTATTGACATTTTTAAGGCTATTGACCATTGACTATTGACATTTTAGGCTATTGACCATTGACTATTGACATTTTTATTTTTCATTGAGGCACAGACTGAAAATATCAAGTTTATCATCCGAAAAATAAGAAATTTATATTAAAAGCTTGTTGCGTACAGTATAAGTTAGTGAACGATTAACATATTTTACTAAGAAAATGAAGAGGGTAATTTTTTTTTTGAATGAAGTAAATCAATAAGATACAAGCGAACACAATCCAGCTTAGGAAGGCTTTGCAATAAGAAAAAAATGAAACACCAACATGCTAACCAAAAATAAATGTAACCAAACTCGTCTCTCCCAAAAAGCGAGCGCTAAGCGAACTGAAATAGCAAAAAATAATAATAAAAAAACATGTGCGTACTCAAGTACAGTCTACAATCGAGAGTCAGCAACCTGACAAATATATTAAATATATTTTCATAGACAAATAATTAATTATCTCAGGCGTACTATACGGAAATCTCTTGTTAAAGAGTTACCATACATATTGCTATAACATTCTAAATCACAAGTTTGCAACTCAAACCAAGCGTTTGACATTTAAGCTAGACGGATGACATTTCAGCTAGAAATTTGACATTTTGACTAAAAGTTGCTGACTTTCGATAATTCATTAGGAAATCAGTGAAGTCCACTGTGGAAACGATTTCCGAAGTGCAGCATAATATTGACATATTTTCCAGTAAGAAATATAATGTTCTGCAATTTTATGTACCTACCAAATTCAACTGTCAATAAGTCAGCAGTTCGGAAATCAAGTGGCAATCAAATAAAAATTTGCATCAAAGAATATCAGTGGCCCGAAAAATACAAACCTCTACTTATCGTATATAATATGTATATGCATTCATAGTTCGTTAAGAGATTTGTGAATCCTGGCTTTGAGAAGGGTTTCTATTTTTTGGCCTTCATAATATCATCTTGGTGTTGGCTGCCTTGTTTAAAACCACGGTTACAGTGAAGTTGCTTGAGGTTGCTTAAAACCAGTGGGGTTGGTTCAGAAAAACCATATCAATAAAAAAAGGATTGTCGCTGAGGCGATGTCTTAGTATTAAATAATTATTAGTTGATGTAAAATTACTGGCAGTTTTTCAGTTCATAGTAATCAGAATGCTCACTAATATGAGTGTAATATTAACGTCGTAATAACCGTTTTCATCCGCGAGCTACTTCAGTAAGCGTGCACGAGAATGGCATTCACAACATCAGAGAAAGTAAAAAATGTTAAATTCAAATGCACGTCGGTTACAAATTTCAATTAAATCTTACTAAAACAAAAAACATCTGTTCCAAATGCCATTCTCGAAAACTCAAAACGACATAGCAAACCGTGCGACGTGCATTCTACGTTCAAATCGACCCGAACCTAGTCCGTACATTTTTTACTTTCTCTGCAGCACATAAAAACCGAAAAAAAAATCAATTTATTAGCCATTCACAACCTGCGGGCCGCCATGCCGCTACGGGGAGGTTAAACAATGGATGACAAATAATCAGAGAAACAAATCTGAAAACAACTGTTATAGAACACAATATAAATATAGTAGCAGATTCTTATAACATCGTTATTGCTTACAGTTCTTGTGACTTTAAAGTGCTGTGAATTTAAGTTGAAATTGTATTTAATGCGCTAGAAATCTTACAGCACCAACACAATTTAATATTATTATTTATATTAATTTGAAAAAATTATATATTAGTATTATCATTAATATTAAATAATTAAAATTTAAACTTTCATAAAGCTACAAGAACTGCAATAAACTAATTCTCATCAAATCTCTAAAATCATAATTATGAAATAAAATTTAATTAAAAACTATTTTCTGCTACACAAAAAATTACTTAATTTTTTGTATATACTACTTTAGAGTAAGTAGCTTGATGGTAAGCGAACAGTTGTACGACTGTTGGAAAGGCCTTTTGTCCTATAATGTTTTAAAGCTAAATTGTTCAGTTTTTTTTTTTTATGGATACAAGATAGCAAACGAGCTTGCAGCACCACCCATCCGCTGCCGCCCATGACAACTGTGACTGACTTTGAACAAGACTCAATTAGGGAGTGGGACAGTATGCTTGAAGCTTGTCAGATCTTGTTCGGTACCTCCCCAGTGAGGGTAGTTCGAGAATTTAAATTATTGAAACGATGCAAATTAGGTTTATACAATTTGTTTTAATTTAAATATCTGAAAGTTAGAAGTTTCCCAGTGAGGGTAGTTCGATGATTTAAATTGTTGAAATTATGCAAATTAAAGTTGATAAAATTGTTTTAATTTAAATATTTGAAAGTTAGAAGTTTCCCAGTGAGGGTAGTTCGATGATTTAAATTGTTGAAATTATTCAAATTAAAGTTGATAAAATTGTTTTAATTTAAATATCTGAAAGTTAGAAGTTTCCCAGTGAGGGTAGTTCGAGAATTTAAATTGTTGAAATTATGCAAATTAAAGTTGATAAAATTGTTTTAATTTAAATATCTGAAAGTTAGAAGTTTCCCAGTGAGGGTAGTTCGATGATTGAAATTGTTGAAATTATGCAAATTAAAGTTGATAAAATTGTTTTAATTTAAATATCTGAAAGTTAGAAGTTTCCCAGTGAGGGTAGTTCGAGAATTTAAATTATTGACATTATTCAAATTAGGTTTATAAAATTGTTTTAATTCAAATATCCAATCCGCATTGGAGCAGCGTGGTGGAGTATGCTCTAGACCTCCCACAGCAGTGTCTGTGGGGGAGACCCGTGCCCAGCAGTGGGACGTCTATGGGTCGCAGCGAAAATATCTGAAAGTTAAAGTCTGTATGACATTTTATCATGTCAGTAGTGGTCTCACCTTGTGCGGGGGCGCGGGGCGGGGCGGCGCGGGGCGCGGCGGCGGCGTCTTGTGCCGCTTGCCCGCCGGCGCGCTCGCGGCGGCGGACGCGCGCGTCGGCGCGTGCAGCACCGCGAACGGGTCAGATTCCCACGCACCCTGTATAAATATTGTATTTATTTTATATTAATATTTGCTGACAGGCAACATTCATAGTATTGACGACTCCAGCGGTGCTGAGTGACCCTGACGAACAGATTCAGATTCATTTATATTTCATTATATGGTATTTTGTATACACTTAATGAAAGTCATAACTTTTTTTTATCTACCGTCGGTTCACAAAATGCTACCGATAAGAACACGGCAAGAAACTCGGTAGAACTCTTTTCAAAATTTACAATTTTTATAATTTGATCAAGGTACGTATATTATTATTGAACAAGTGGAGCTGGAGATACATCGCACCAAGCGTTTCTATCGTTCAAGTATTCATTTATTTTATAGAAAGCTTTAAAACCAGCTCTTGGGTTTAACCTAGCTTTATGCTGAGTTAAAACTATTTTAGGGAAGACGACTGCAGCTGGTTGTGATGTGTGACTTTTGCATCGTAGCATTAGAATTAGCAACGGACGCCGCACCGTTTAACTTGTTTTGGAAACTGAGTCTCATTACACTACATGTGATTGATAATACCGCTTAAATCAGTTTAAATATTACAATAAGCTCCTTACAAAACCGAATACAATACAATAATTAATTTTATTTGTTTATATAGGTCCTGAATAACCGGTAATGCGTGCTGGAGATAGATAACATAAATGGATAAAAAGTATAAAACATTGTCATAATAAAAATATCAACATTCATTTTAGCAAAAAAGCCAACTTTAAGATATTATCACGATATTATTATATAACAGAAACATATTCTTCAAGCTTATTTCAGCACGATATATTATTTCAATATACTTTAATGTTATACATAACATACGCTAAGCACATTACAACAATGACTGCGACACAACAGAAGCGCACAGATAACCGTCATAGCAAAGCTTCTAATTTGTTAGAATACTGTAAAAAAAACATCAAATCTCGATACCCTCCAACAGTTACTCGATAGATGAACCGAATCAAATGTAGTTTACTAAGTATTATTAAAAGGGGTTGAACTTCATTAAAATCGGTTCAGCAATTGTAAAATACGACAACACTTAACAAATATTCACAGAAACGAACTCATATTAAAAGATATACAGGGTTATTGGTAATTCGACGTATTCCCGTTAGGAGGTGATAGGGGTGACTATTTGTGATAATTTTAACCCCCATATGCATTATGCAAAAGTGAACCATTTTCGAGTTATCAAGCTTTTCAGCTTTTTTCAAAATAGGTCAGAAATGCAACATCAAAAATTTATTTAAAAAAAAGGATCAATTAAAATCTATTTTTTTCTTCTGATTTATAAAAACGATTAAACAATGGTTATTTATCAACATTAAAACTACAATTATCGGTCCAACTTTAAAAATGCGAGACGATTAACGATATTACTTCAATATTTTTTGAGATTTTTGTCCACTAAAATGCCTTAAAAACAAAAATAAATTATATCAAACTTGGCTTGCAGATTATTTTAAAAACATAACCGTTTTCTTAGCTTTCCAACAAGGCATAACAACTATGAACTTATATTAAAAAAAAACTGAGAAAAACCGATCACAAAGGAAGCAAGCGGAAATTTGTATTCGAACTAAACTTAAGGTCGTTCTTTAAAATTTCAAAAAAGTAATTAAAAACAATGCCCAATGTAAATTAAACAAAAAATATAAATATAAAATTAAATTTAGAACCAGTAAAAGTTTAGTAATAATAACAATTAATAATAAGTAACAATTATGACATTTTGTAATTTAGCCTAATTAAAGTTCTTGCTCGAAGGGTCTTCCCCTATTGCGTACGCAAAGTCTCATTATTTTTCTGAGGTGTAACTTAACTACCGAAGTAGTCAAATTATTCTGCATTATGTGCAATATGTGCAAGAATTTATCGATGAACCAATTTTGGTCGCTTACGAATTTTTTTAACAAATGAAATGCTTGAAGACGTGCCTATGGCTATAAGGCAAAACATGATATACTAGCAAGACGGATGTCCTCCAAATGTGATTCGGAATAATTTGAACACTTCGGTAGTTAAGTTACACCTCATAAAAAGAATGAGACTGCGTACGCAATAGGGGAAGTCCCTTCGAGCAAGAACTTTAATTAGGCCAAATTACAAAATGTCTTAATTGTTACTTATTATTAATTGTTATTATTACTAAACTTTTACTGGTTCTAAATTTAATTTTATATTTATATTTTTTGTTTTATTTACATTGGGCATTGTTTTTAATTACTTTTTTTGAAATTTTAAAGAACGACCTTAAGTTTAGTTCGAATACAAATTTCCGCCTGCTTGCTTTGTGATCGGTTTTTCTCAGTTTTTTTTTAATATAAGTTCATAGTTGTTATGCCTTGTTGGAAAGCTAAGAAAACGGTTATGTTTTTAAAATAATCTGCAAGCCAAGTTTGGTATAATTTATTTTTGTTTTTAAGGCATTTTAGTGGACAAAAATCTCAAAAAATATTGAAGTAATATCGTTAATCGTCTCGCATTTTTAAAGTTGGACCGATAATTGTAGTTTTAATGTTGATAAATAACCATTGTTTAATTGTTTTTATAAATCAGAAGAAAAAAATAGATTTTAATTGATACTTTTTTTTA
Source organism: Carterocephalus palaemon (assembly GCA_944567765.1). Lineage (NCBI taxonomy): Eukaryota > Metazoa > Arthropoda > Insecta > Lepidoptera > Hesperiidae > Carterocephalus > Carterocephalus palaemon. Next base: position 767,981 of record OX155655.1, on the reverse strand, counting down.
AATAAATTTTTTATGTTGCATTTCTGACCTATTTTGAAAAAAGCTGAAAAGCTTGATAACTCGAAAATGGTTCACTTTTGCATAATGCATATGGGGGTTAAAATTATCACAAATAGTCACCCCTATCACCTCCTAACGGGAATACGTCGAATTACCAATAACCCTGTATAAAAGTACACAACATATACAAAAAAAAGGTACCCACCAATTAATTATTCGAATAGAGACATCGCAACTTTTAGCTATTCTCATATACGTCACACATTAACTCGCATAATATGTTTTGATTGGCAACAAATCATTTTTTACTCCAGAACCGTAAGAATCTCAGTAACTTAATTTTTTTTAAAACAAAATGTCTCTATTCGACAAGGCTGCAAGTGTAAATATTAAATGAACTACACAATAAGCTATGAATGATAAAGTCAAAAACTCATAAATCGGTCAAAATATTAGCTTAACCAAAAAAATTTACCACGCGAAGCGCGTTTCATTCTACAGCTTTGACAGGGATTTTTTTTATGACTCAAAATTGGTTCAAGACAACATGCAACATTTTTTACAATCAAAAGTTGTTTTGACCGGTTATGAGTTTGACTGTAACATGTATGGATCTCGATCTGCAATAAATTTGTTCTTATTTATACATGCTACAGCTATCGGCACGAAAGTTTAGCTTTGAACTAAATTCGGAAGGGAAGCAGGGGTTACATAATACAGCTGGCGAACCAATCAGTGCTTATAACTGACAACCCGTTCGCCCCGCGATACCTTAATATCGACTTCTGCGCATCCAAGGTCAGAGCTAGATTTTGATGCCGGTACGTATACTACAATACCGTGCGATTAAGCGGTGACAGCCCAGTGGCTATCGAACTCGCCTCTCACTCGAGCGGTCCGGGTTCAAACCCCAGTGGCACGCACCAATGACTTTTCTAAGTTATGTGCGTTTTAAGAAATTAAATGTCACTTGCTATAACGGTGAAGGACACATCGTGAGGAAACCTGCATGCCTGAGAGTTCATCATAACGTTCTCGAAGGCATGTGAAGTCTGCCAATCCGCACTTGGCCAGCGTGGTGGACTAAGGCCTAATCCCTCCCATTCTGAGAGGAGACCCGTGCCCAACAGTGGGACGTCTATGGGTCGCAGCGAACGTATACTAAACGAACTACAAGCGGCGACATCCATAATACGACGGCGAGTGAACGTGCAATGATACTCACGTCGCTGGGCGCAGTGTCGGCGCTCGGTGCGGGCGCGAACGCGTCGCCCGCGAACGGGTCCGCACTCGCGCCGAACGGGTCCGCGCCGAACCCGTCCTACGGAACACGCGCTTACTACCGGGGACTAGCTGGGGGGGGACTAGCTGGGGGGCTAAGGGATGCCCCAATAGGGTCTAGGGGGAACGCAATCGCTACTATATACCCGTGAAAATAACGAAATTGGCGCTTATAACTAACTAGATATTTTATTACTGAACGATTTGTGAGTGGCTATATTCATAGTTGAAGTTACCGGCTTACTCACGTTGTGCGGCGAGCGCGTTCACTCCTGAAGATGATCATCGTAATAGATCGAAACTAGTCGGCCTATTTCCGACTTGAATCACACGTGAGTAAGCCGGTAACTTCAACTATAACTAGATATTATAGTAAACAACATGGACACACGATTAGCTCAAAATGGTAGGAGCTTCGTTATGGATTTAAAATTGCAAATCTGTTTTGATGGCTTATGTTGTTCCAATGCGGAGTCGCTTAGATGCAAGCGCCAATTTCGTTTTGTAATCATCGCATCTCCATGCTACGCGTGGCTTATGTTATTCTTCAATTGGGTATTTGAAAAAAAAAATTAATTGATTTTTTTAATTTATTTTAATACTATATTATTAATAATATTGATATTTAAAGCAAAAAACTTAAAAATGTTTTTTTTCAATTAATTATAAACAATTAAAAATTGATTAAATTTGAATAAAAATCACGTGACTATAAACGCGCCATGATTGGTCACCATATTTGTGACGTCAAAATGTTATATAAAGGAGGATGGCCATTTTGGTACCCCATGTCCAATCAAGATGAATCACGCACCGGTACCAGGTTCCATACATTTTTGTCCATCATCCTTTAAATATTTAACAATGAAAACTAACATTATGACGTCACACGCGCTCGGGTTTGTTCGGGAGTTGTCGGCGTGTCTTCGGTACTGGATTCAAAAATTATTGAATTGAATTTTTATTTTGAAATAACTTTTGAATTATTGCGAGAAAAAAAGAAAAAAAAATTGTTTTGTTATAAAACTTATATATGATCTTTTCATTTATCACATAAAAAAAAAATATTCAAATACCCAATTGCTGGTCAACGATATTTTTGCCCCATCCATCTTTCCCAGCACTTATAGGCCTAAAAACGTCATAAAATAATGGCAAGGCCAATTATGTAGTGGTCACCAGCAATGCGTAGCATGAGGATAAATAACCTGTGACATGTAAATGACATAATCAATTCTTTCAGTAAAGTTAAACAACAATGAAGTCCCCTCGTTCTTGTGTATTTAATATGACAAGTACCCCTAGTCTATGCACACATGCACAAGTAGCCCTTAGCTTAACATAGACTATTTAAACCCACACAGAAACACCTTTAGCAGAAAAACATATTGATGAAATACTAAACAAAAACATAAAACAAAGGTAAATTTCAATGTCTGCTAATAACTTTTCGGAAAATGGCATGTGGCTACTGAGGATTTGAATGAATTCAGCAATTCATCCCGCTATAGCCTAAATAAAGTGTCTGTTACTAATCATAGCAAACGAAAGTAGGCGTTACCCATTTGAATATTAATGAGTAAAGACCTAGTGTGACTTTCAATAAAACCCAACATTTATTGTAATCAAATTCTAGTCTGAAAGACATCCACACAATACAAATAATCCTAAGGGAAGTGAAACCCGTAGACACTGACGCGCCAATGAAATCACACTGGTCTGCTTGGCAGACCATAAGGCATATCACGCAATACAAATGATCCAAAAGGTGTCATAGCTCATAGACATTGGCTCGCCAGTGGCCGTACTGGTCTCAGCTGCTTCTTAGACCCTGTAAAGAAGAAGTTAGAAATCCCTGGCTAGCGCGCTAATAGCCTGCCATTAGCACTGGTAGAACCTGTTTGAAGGTTACCTGTGCAGGGGGCGCCGCGCCGCCGGAGGGCGCGAAGGGGTCGTGCGGGGGCTGCGAGGCGGGGAACGCGTTGTCCTTGAACGGGTCCGAGTCGAAGCCCGCGGAGCCGTTGCGCGTGCTGAAGTCCGCGCTCGGACCGAACGAGTCATCCTCCTGGAAACCCGATGGTACGTACTAAGCTTCGGGTTTTGGGATTCATTCAATTGACTAACGCTGGATTTCAATAACCTATCTACGGATAGAAATTTCACATAAGTTCCATATGTGTGTGTGTGATCAAAATGTGTCAAATTTCTATCTCCGATAGCCAAATCTATCCTTAGATATGTTATTGAAATCCAGCGTAAATGAATATAATGGTACTAGTGATTTCGGTCATTCAATCAAATGCATGACTTGAACATAACATTTCAGAAGAAGAAGAACACATTTATTTCTAAAATAGACAATACATAATAACAAAACACAATCAATGAACAATAAAAATAAAATTGAATTGGCTACTTGATGAAAAGGAGCCGCAATCAGCGTTGGCCGTAGCTGTAGCAGACCACGGCCAATGGTTTTCAGTGAGACCCATTTTGTACATTGATTTCACAAAATCTCGCCTGTATTTCTCCGAAGTGGTAGACAGATGTGTAATATATCCACTGTGTATTTCTATTGGCCTTTAAAGCGTCACTGGATCATCAACGTCCTAGTGTGTTTGACAGGCCCGTTGACGCAATCGGTAGTGACTCTGTCTGTTGCGCCAGGTGTAGAGGGTTCGAATCCCACTCAGGACAAATATTCGTGTGACGAACACTTGTATTTGTTCTGTGTCTGGATGTTAATATTATCTATTTAAGTATGTATTTAAAAATATCTATGTATGTATCAGTCTCTGACACCCATATCACAGGCTCGCGCCTACTTTGGGGTCAGATGGCCGTGTGTGAGGTTGTCCAAGTTTTTTTTTTGTACTAATAATACTTACAAGCGCGTCATTGGGCGTGGAGCCGCGCACGAGCCGGTCGAGGTGGTCGGCCGTGTGCTGCGGCTGCAGCGCGAGCGCCGCCGCCGCGCCCGCGCCGCCCGCCGCGAGCGCCTCCACCGCCGCCTCCAGCGCTTTGTGTTGCTCTTCCAGGTGGCCGATTGTTTACTAATAATACTTACAAGCGCGTCATTGGGCGTGGAGCCGCGCACGAGCCGGTCGAGGTGGTCGGCCGTGTGCTGCGGCTGCAGCGCGAGCGCCGCCGCCGCGCCCGCGCCGCCCGCCGCGAGCGCCTCCACCGCCGCCTCCAGCGCTTTGTGTTGCTCTTCCAGGTGGCCGATTGTTTACTAATAATACTTACAAGCGCGTCATTGGGCGTGGAGCCGCGCACGAGCCGGTCGAGGTGGTCGGCCGTGTGCTGCGGCTGCAGCGCGAGCGCCGCCGCCGCGCCCGCGCCGCCCGCCGCGAGCGCCTCCACCGCCGCCTCCAGCGCTTTGTGTTGCTCTTCCAGGTGGCCGATTGTTTACTAATAATACTTACAAGCGCGTCATTGGGCGTGGAGCCGCGCACGAGCCGGTCGAGGTGGTCGGCCGTGTGCTGCGGCTGCAGCGCGAGCGCCGCCGCCGCGCCCGCGCCGCCCGCCGCGAGCGCCTCCACCGCCGCCTCCAGCGCTTTGTGTTGCTCTTCCAGGTGGCCGATTGTTTACTAATAATACTTACAAGCGCGTCATTGGGCGTGGAGCCGCGCACGAGCCGGTCGAGGTGGTCGGCCGTGTGCTGCGGCTGCAGCGCGAGCGCCGCCGCCGCGCCCGCGCCGCCCGCCGCGAGCGCCTCCACCGCCGCCTCCAGCGCTTTGTGTTGCTCTTCCAGGTGGCCGATTGTTTACTAATAATACTTACAAGCGCGTCATTGGGCGTGGAGCCGCGCACGAGCCGGTCGAGGTGGTCGGCCGTGTGCTGCGGCTGCAGCGCGAGCGCCGCCGCCGCGCCCGCGCCGCCCGCCGCGAGCGCCTCCACCGCCGCCTCCAGCGCTTTGTGTTGCTCTTCCAGGTGGCCGATTGTTTACTAATAATACTTACAAGCGCGTCATTGGGCGTGGAGCCGCGCACGAGCCGGTCGAGGTGGTCGGCCGTGTGCTGCGGCTGCAGCGCGAGCGCCGCCGCCGCGCCCGCGCCGCCCGCCGCGAGCGCCTCCACCGCCGCCTCCAGCGCTTTGTGTTGCTCTTCCAGGTGGCCGATTGTTTACTAATAATACTTACAAGCGCGTCATTGGGCGTGGAGCCGCGCACGAGCCGGTCGAGGTGGTCGGCCGTGTGCTGCGGCTGCAGCGCGAGCGCCGCCGCCGCGCCCGCGCCGCCCGCCGCGAGCGCCTCCACCGCCGCCTCCAGCGCTTTGTGTTGCTCTTCCAGGTGGCCGATTGTTTACTAATAATACTTACAAGCGCGTCATTGGGCGTGGAGCCGCGCACGAGCCGGTCGAGGTGGTCGGCCGTGTGCTGCGGCTGCAGCGCGAGCGCCGCCGCCGCGCCCGCGCCGCCCGCCGCGAGCGCCTCCACCGCCGCCTCCAGCGCTTTGTGTTGCTCTTCCAGGTGGCCGATTGTTTACTAATAATACTTACAAGCGCGTCATTGGGCGTGGAGCCGCGCACGAGCCGGTCGAGGTGGTCGGCCGTGTGCTGCGGCTGCAGCGCGAGCGCCGCCGCCGCGCCCGCGCCGCCCGCCGCGAGCGCCTCCACCGCCGCCTCCAGCGCTTTGTGTTGCTCTTCCAGGTGGCCGATTGTTTACTAATAATACTTACAAGCGCGTCATTGGGCGTGGAGCCGCGCACGAGCCGGTCGAGGTGGTCGGCCGTGTGCTGCGGCTGCAGCGCGAGCGCCGCCGCCGCGCCCGCGCCGCCCGCCGCGAGCGCCTCCACTGCCGCCTCCAGCGCTTTGTGCTGCTCTTCCAGGTGGCCGATTTTGATGTTCGCCTGGAAATTTATGGATTAAGAAACTTTAACAGGACGCGTTATGAAGCGCGTACTGTTAAAGTTTTCGGGGGCTACAAGCGCGCTGATTCACTGGACACAAGCAACCGTATACTCAACGTTCACAACGCAACAACGCAACAACAACAACGCAACAACGCAACTCAACGTTCACAACGCAAGCAACCGTATACTAGTGGACGCCCGCAGCTTCGCTCGCGTGGAATTAGATCTAAGAATAGTTTCGTTTACACCTTCTAATATTATATAGTCTATGTCACTCAGTGAAGATGCAGCTTTTTAATGGTGGAAGAATTTTTGATATCGGTCCAGAAGTTTTCGTGTGAAAACATTACAAACAAATATTTCCTCTTTATAATATATATTAGTATAGAAAGGAATAGAATGCATTATAAATTCTTCTGAAAGAAGAATATTATTTTGAAATCGGTCCAGTAGTTTTTGTGTGAAAACATTACAAACACATCTTTCCTCTTTATAATATTTGTTGTTAATTTGTTAGAATCAAATTTGTGTCAGGATGGCCGTATCCTTATTTACCAAGTCGATGGCGAGTACGGTGCGGGCGCCTCCTCAACCTGCAGCGTATGCTCGCGCTCCTTCATCGTGTCGGGTCGACCTTGTTGTCGACCTTGTTGTGTCCGTCCTGACACAAGGTCGACCCGACACGCTGACGCGTGGCCCACCCACCTGGCTGACGGCGAGCACGGTGCGCCGCAGCTGCGCCGTGAGCGCCTCCGCCTCCGCCTCCGCGGCCGCCAGCTCGTCGTGTAGAACTCTCTCGCGCTCCTTCAGCGTGTCCGCGGCGGCGCGCCGGGCCGCCACCTCGGCCTCCGTCTCCGCCGCCGCCGCCTCTTGGGCGGACACTTGTGACCGGAGCTTTTCTACCTGAGAAGGAAATGATCAGTTTTCAGTTTCAATTGTTTACTAAAATAAAATATTGTGTACCTAATATCAATTCGTTTCAAACTGTCTGTGGCCTTCGAACTATCAGAATAGAATAGAATAAATATTTATTATGCTTGCACACACAAAAATTAATACAAAAAAAATACAGTTCGTATTATAATTTAAGTACAAAAGCAAAATAGGAATGCACTCAGCATTTGCCATAATCCTAATGAATCATGACGCTGATTTTCAGTGAAGCCCTGTTTTGAGTTAGTTTGATCGGTAAGCCTATCCAATTTATTTTTATATACCAAGTACATAAATAATGACAGACACTAGAAATATATCCGGCTCGAAGGACCATATGAAGGTTGCACCGGATGGTTCGTGGCGATTGGTTAGGATTTATATATCCTAAGAGCTACGATAGCGTTTATTGCATCAGATACAAATAGGTACGACACAGCTTAGTTGTGGTTATCAATATAAAAAATATATTTACGACGAGTCGTTTTTTATTAATATAGAAGCAAGATAACATACCTGTGTTTTTAAATCATTTAACCTTTTCTGCGCTTCGCCTTTTTGGTTTTCTAACTGTTTCAATGTCGCCGTCAACGTGTCCAATTCGCTCTGGAATGAGATAATTAAAAATAAAAAATATTGTTATCTTTGTAAGTTATATCTTAGCTTTCTCAGCGGCTCAGTCCGGGTGATGTACGTTTTACGTCGAGAATTACCTCTACCATCAAGGGATGTTTCACAATATAAGTATAGCCTTTATCAACGGGAAGCTACACAATTTTTTTTGTTTTTAAAACCTAGCTTTTGCCGATCATTCAAATTCAAATGTTTTATTTGTCATTAGGTATAGGTTTGTCATAGTGGTAACAACATTAGCTGTCTCAGCTGTTGCTACTGCTAGAGACCCGTGTAGCGCTGGTTTTCAGACAGCCCCTATACCATAGATTTAACTAGATAGATTGGTAATGCGAAAGAGAAAGAACATAGATACTCATATGTGAGAGCGAGATAGATAGGCTAGACCATTTGCGTACACGCTATAGGCCTGTAGTGACTCAACGTCAGTTGTGAACGAAACAAATTTTGCTTATTTTTCTAAATCTCACGTTTAAAAGCGTACATTTGGTGTGATATAGACGTAAATAATTATGGTTACGTGTACAGTACCAGGATGTAACTCATCTAAGAAAGAAAATCCACAGAATTATACATTTCATATGTAAGTACGATTGAATGATTTAATTATCCTATTGCAATGTTTGAGAACCTTGAAAAAGAAATTATTAACAAATGGATGGCTAATAATATAACATTTCAATAAATAAATGCTTTGAATGCATAGGAATTGAATATAAAATATTATCAAATACGTGAATTTCTAGTATTTCTCACCTCAATCCTATAGATATTGACGTAATATTGACAACCGCTTACAGCACACATGCACATTACACGCACACTAGTGTAAGTAAGTTTTGGTCTCGCTTTGATGTTTCTATTGTTAGATTATGTTGGACAGGCCCGTTGGCGCAGTAGTGACCCTGTCTGTTGCGCCAGGGGTCGTGGGTTCGAATCCCACTCAGGACAAATATTCGTGTGACGAACACTTGTATTTGTTCTGTGTCTGGATGTTAATATTATCTATTTAAGTATGTATTTAAAAATATCTATGTATGTATATCAGTCTCTGACACCCACATCACAGGCTCGCGCCTACTTTGGGGTCAGATGGCCGTGTGTGAGAATGTCCAAGATATTTATTTTATTGCCAATCTTTCTCTAGTAATAAATCTATGCCCTATACAATATCATAATCCTATCAGCCACTGACCTGCAGGCTGTCCGCCTCCCCGCCCTTGACGCCCGCCTCCCGCTGCTTGGCCGCCAGCTCGGCCTCAAGCGCGAGCCGCTCCCGCGCCAGCGCGTCCACCTCCCGCGCGATTACCTCCATCTCGGCCGTGGGCTGCGGGCCCAGGCCCACTGGCTCGATATGCTGTTGACAAATGCAATTTATTTTAAACTAGCTTTTACCCGCGGCTCCGCCCGCATGGTCAAAGGGAATTAACAATGAGTTGTTTATCATACATGACGTATAATTTGTTAGCGAAATTCAGAACTTGCAAATGAATTATACTAACGCCATCTATTAACAACATCCGGAACTAAATATCTAGCAAATAACAAAACATCGATATCTTCCTATGGGGATGTTTTACCGCGGTAAAAATTAGCCTACGTCACTCTCCACCCTCGTCACTATCTCCACACACAAAAACCATACCATATAATAGCTTCGTTGCGACGTGAAAGCCGGACAAACAAACAAACACACTTTCACATTTATAATATTAGTATGGATTATGGAGGCAATAGGTAATGGTAAATCGTGGATTAAGGGATTAACGCTGGATTTCAATAACCTATCTACGGATTGATTTGGCTATCGGAGATAGAAATTTTACATAAGTTCCATATAAAATGTGTCAAATTTCTATCTCCGATAGCCAAATCAATCCGTAGATAGGTTATTGAAATCCGCGAATAGCGCTATGGACACGTGCGACACCCCTGGTGTTATTATGGTGCCTATTAACGAAAGAAATGGTAATCTTTTTAACGAATCGTACTTTTATTCACGACTAGTGGACGCCCTTAGCTTCGCTCGCGTGGAACTAGACATAACAATAGTTTAGTTTACATCTAGAATAGTATATTGCCTATGTCACTCACTCAGTGAAGATGCAGCTTTCTAATGGTGAAAGAATTTTTGATATCGTTCCAGTAGTTTTTGTGTGAAAACATTACAAACAAATGTTTCCTCTTTATAATATGTATTAGTATAGAATGGAAAAGTATGCATTATAAATTCTTGTGACAGAAGAATATTATCTTTATTGTCATCATCGATCATTATTGTAGTAAATAAAAAAAGTTGAAAGAACTCAAATGACACGTCAGTTTTGTCAGAAATGTCGGAAGCGAGAGAACGTTATTTCTCGATATTAATAATCGCGTTTATAACTGTACACTTTGTACAATGTGATATTGGGGAAGACGTGAGGATAAGGGTGACGCAGCTGCGAGATAGAAGTCGAAGGTTGTACGGAGACTCGCGGGGAGGGCCCGCCAAGCAGTGGGAGTTGGATGGATGGATGGATGACGAGCCATACCCGAGTATGACAGCACTTGTTTGCCTCTTATAGCCTCCATATAACCTAGGATGGAATTTCAATAGAATAATGTTTACGGTTCGAAATTTGCTCACTTCTCGACACAGTGTTAGCTGCCGAATCGCAGTGAGTTGCTGCGACCCACAGACGTCTCACTGCTGGGCACGGGTCTCTCCCACAGACACAGTTGCAGGAGGTCTAGAGCATACTCCACCACGCTGCTCCAATGCCGATTGGTGGAGGGGTTAGTGGCCAACCCAGTGTCGAATGTTCTTAAGCCACACGAAGGTCTAAGACATGGCTTGACGACTGTTTCCACAATTGAAAACACCGACGACTTTATGTGCCCTCCGAAGCACGGTAGCGTCCATGAAATTTTGCCTCTAGCGGTCACCCATCCACTAACGAATCGCAGTGAGTAGTTGATGTGTAATACTTAGACAAACCACAAAATTAACGCTGGTTGCTTCAAATCCATTTATTGAATTAAATCCATTTGTCAGTTCTCCAAAATAGTTCAAAACTAGCTTTTACCCGCGGCTCCGCCCGCGTGGTCAAAGGGAATTTACAATGACTTGTTTATCATACATGACACATTTGTGGTGGATGAATAGTGTCAGTTCCACGATTAAAATTCTAGAAAATTAGAATTTTACTAACGCCATCTATTAACAACGTCCGGAACTAAATATCTAGCAAATAAAAAAGTAGCCTACGTCATTCTCCACCCTCCTCACTATTTCCACACACAAAAACCATACCATATAATAGCTTCGTTGCGACGTGAAAGCCGGACAAACAAACAAACACACTTTCACATTTATAATATTAGTATGGATTACAATTCTGCAATACACTTATATAGATTATATATAGGGTACGATAAGAAGCCTTTGTAAAAAATCCGTTCAGTCTTTTTGAGTAGACAAAATGGTTAGAGTGAATGTCGCACCGGGCACAAAGAGTACTATAATAGAGAAGAGCGCTGGCTCCCACAGAGTCGAAACGTGTTCTGATCCGTCTCACAATAACACATTTTCCGCACACTCTAAAACGTCTTAACGCGTTATGAACGCTATTATTTATCTAAAATGTAAAAAAAAACGCAGAAAAAAAAACTACGCGACAAAACCAAGTCAGAGGGCCCAGCTACTCATAGCTGATAATGATAAAATTTGAAACTTTAGTATTTTGTATAGATTTTCCCACACAACATTACAGACGGTGACAAGCAAAGACTAGCCGAGGCGTCTCACCACTGGATCGAGCATTACCAGTGCCTAGCTCGACTGGCTGGCAGAATAACCGTTACAGGACACCTGCCGAGCGCGAACGTCGCCGTATACGCGGGGGGCGTGGCCCGCGTCCAGTGCGGGCTCTGCGTGCCGCCGGGAAAGAGATCGGACGTCACTTGGACGTACGCTGAGGTGTGCTTACATCAGTGTTTCCCAACGTGGGCCCCACGCCCCACAGGTGGGCAATTTGATAGCTAAGGGGGGCAATTTAAAAATGGACTCGACACGACTTTAACCCTTTTGCTTTGGGTTATTTAAATGCAATACAAGACATTGGTGACAAATTCAACAAAAAAGCAAATTCTTAAAAAATGCTGTAATATAATTTCGTTAGACGATACCAAAATATCAACTGGGTAATTAGAGTCGTCGAGTAAACTTCGTCGGGGAATCACGAGGTTAAAAATTATGTATGGGGGCATAAAAATTTTAGAAATGTTAAGGTGGGGCATGGCCTAAAAAAAGTTGGGAAACACTGGTTTACATCAAACTGGCCTCAGGATCGACCAGTACTTGCGCCTTGCCCCAGCTGGGTTCAACAAGACCTTCTGTTTCAGTCTATACACAACCTAACATTTGTTCCACTGAGCGAGAGAAGCACCGTGGTAGCAGAACAGACCCTCACCATATACAACACGCAACTAACAGACGCGGGCGTGTACCGCTGCGGGCTGGGGGGCGGCGTTGGTGGGTTGGCAGTGCTGGAGGTACTGGACGATCAGGAGTACCAACATGTGAGTCGCTGCGACCCATTGACGTCCCACTGTTGGGCACAGGTCTCCTCTCAGAATGGGAGGGATTAGGCCTTAGTCCACCACGCTGGCCAAGTGCGTATTGGCGGACTTCACATGCCTTCGAGAACATTATGAAGAACTCTCAGGCATGCAGGTTTCCTCACGATGTGTCCTTCACCGTTATAGCAAGTGACATTTAATTTCTTAAATCGCACATAACTTAGAAAGTCATTGGTGCGTGCCTCTGGGGGTTTGAACCCGGACCGCTCGAGTGAGAGGCGAGTTCGATAGCCACTGGGCTGTCACCGCTTGTGAGTATTGGGAGTATTTTTTAACGTGATAACGTGTTATAAATCGTTCGCCGGCTGCACGCACGTAAAAGCGTGACTCATGCTGACGTTCCGCCTGAGCGTTTCGCGGAAGTAGGTGTATGTATTCATTGATTGCGTGTGGTAGGGAGGGAGGTGCATACACCACCATACATTTTTGTTCGCGGATTGTTGCAAAGTAGATTAATGCTTGGTTTGTAATAATGGAGTTCCGCAAAGTAACGCCTGATACAATTAATTAATTCATAGATTATTCTCATGAACAGATAAACACATCATTTGAAGACACAAACTCCAGTTTTCAATCAACATGTACCGCAGGGCTGGTAGCGTTTCGTTCCTGGTCGGCGTGGAGCGAGTGTAGCCTCTGCGGCTGCGCCGGCGCACGCCGCCGCTACGGGTTGTGCTGCCTTCGTCTACCAGTACCGGTAGTCAACTAATACTAATAAATTTTTATTTGAATAGAATGAGGCGCTTCCAGCTCGACTTTGCCTTCTCAAGAGACTATGTATTGATGTTCATAACTCACGCCTGTTATTCTCCGAAGAAGTAGGCTGAGGTTGTGTGTTACACCCACTGTTCATAAGTTATGTTTAGATACACAGAGGACAGCAAATCCAGACTCAAAAACTTTATAACACAGCCCGATCCACGGATCCAACCTCGGACCCGCGCATGCGGCCATTAGACCAACGAGGAATTAAATTAAAAATAATAACATTAGGAGTAGGCATGCAGGCACAACTAGCATAGCGTCCATATATAGCCCAATGGCTCGCGACGATACAATGTGATCGAAATAGTTAGGTAACGTCTGGCGCGGTCGTTTTGTGGATGCGTGACCGCTAGTGGCAAACATTTCATCGATGCTACCGTCCTTCGGAGGGCACGTGAATCCGTCGATCCCGGTTATTTTCAATGCGTGAAACAGTCGACCTTCAGGTGACTTTATAACATTCGCCACTGGGTTGGCCACTAACCCTTCCACCAATCCGCATTGGAGCAGTGTGGTGGAGTATGCTCTAGACCTCCCGCAGCTATGTCTGTGGGGGAGACCCGTGCCCATCAGTGGGACGTCTATGGGTCGCAGCGATGCAGACTCACCATATATTTAATTTTCAGAACGATCAACATGGCGAAAAATCCAAGGACGGCACTGCACCACAGAATGCTTCTATATTAAAGTTATTCGAAGGTATCCAGACCAAGTTGCTGCCACTATTCTCAAAGTATTCAAGTGCAATGCGATAAATTGTGATTATCAATAGAAAATTGTGTTAGAATTGATTTCATGGCGATAACACGCACTTGTTAGTATGTGGGGTTATTGCTAACGGACTATTTTTTATGCATATAATACAGATCCATAGCGTCCATAGTTCAATCGCTCGCGTCGATTCAATGTGATAGAAAGAGTTAAGCAACGACGGGCGCGGTTGGTTTGTGGATGGGTGACTGCTAGTGGCTAAATTTCATGGACGCTACCGTGCTTCGGAGGGCACGTAAAGCCGTCGGTCCCGGTTGTTTTCAATGGTGGAAACAGTCGTTAAGCCTTGTCGAAGTCCTTCGGGTGGCTTGATCTCCAATCCGCATTGGAGCAGCGTGGTGGAGTATGCTCTAGACCTCCCGCAGCAGTGTCTGTGGGAGAGACCCGTGCCCAGCAGTGGGACGTCTATGGGTCGCAACGAATACAGATCCATCGATTATGTGGCATGCTGTATTCCAGGAGATCATCTTTATTTCTCGGGATGAATAGTATATTTGACCCGTTGGAAAAACAATGAAAAAAAAACGGAATCTGTATCCATTACTTATCAACCCCTGATAGCATTTTTATTAAAAGCTTTTATTTAACTTTACTCGTATGTATGTATGTATGTATGTCCTGGAATCATGCAATCAATATTTCACCCACTTCCACTATAGAGCTGAAATTCGGCACACATATTTGCTTCCGATGACAATGCACGAAAATAAAAGTTTTAAAAATCTTTTTTTTTTTTATAAAATTTTAACGGTATAATTTTCAAGATTTTTTCAATGTACAGACGTGGACTCGTTAAAGTTTTATTATATGTATAGATATAGATATCAAAATTCGAAAAACCAATGGCACTTCACTTTTATCCAGGACTAAGTACTGATTTAGAAGTATGTATTTAGAAGTATGACAAATATATCTTTGATAGTCTGTTAATTAATTTTAATTTTAAGTTTTTTTTTTCTACCTACCGCAACTTTTACCCACTCAACCAGGATTTGACTGGTAGAAAATGCAAAGGCATTAAGTCCGCCCTTTTAAATCTCTTTAGAGGTGTCAATAAAGTTGTATAAATAAAAATAAAAAAATAAATTAAAAAAACTAACAACACTCAAATGCATCTATCCACAGAATTCCCTCAAGGAATAACATGTGGCTCCAAACTGTTGCCTTCTGAGATTCGGAGCGATCCCGTCATAGACTCCACCAACAACATTATACAGACTGAAGCGTGCCAGGTATGTGCTTTAAAGAAAATTGTTAACATAACAAAATCACTGTGTTTACCCGAAGTGATGGGAATTGATGTGAAATACAATACAATAACTTTTCACCAGTTATGTCTCGGTCCCATGTAATATGTGGTGAGCCTACACTGGGCGTACATCAAACCAAACTACTAATGGGAATTTCAAGTAAAATAATATTTACTACCCAATAGGGAACGACCAATTCAACAACCCACAAAGTGGTTATCCGTCCATACTTCCATACTAATATTATAAATGCGCAAGTAACTCTGTCTGTCTCGCGTTTACGCCAAAACTACTGAACCGATTTATATGAAATTTAGTACACAGATAGTCTAGTCTAGAGCCTGAGAAAGGACATATACTTTTTAATTGGTAAAAAGTGTTGTAAAGGAATGAAAAGTGGGATGAAAGGTTGTAAGAAAGTATTGTCATTTTCAGAAATAGAAGCATAAAATTTATATATTAGGCTGTTGATATAAATAAATATGGCATTCAAAGTTTGTAAAAATGTTACCCTTAAAGGTGTAAAATAAACATAGGGGATAACACATTAACGGATTCATTACAAATTTGTGGAGCCAAAGTTAACGCGTTAAGAAGAATCTATTATCTATTATTATGTCTAATTCCGCTCGAGCGATGCTGCGGACGTCCACTAGTATCAAATAGAAACTCATACAATTCCACTGGCAGGTACCCTGCACCGAAGTGTTCGAGATTCGATCCCAGTTGGGTGCGCTGTTAGAGCGAGCCAACAACAGTGCGGGCGTGTTCTCTCTCGCTCAGACGCCGCCGCCGCAGCCGGCGCCGCCGGGGCGGGAGCTAGTGTTTGTGAAGCCGGGAGACGCGTTCAAACTCGTCTGTCCTGGGTTCGAGTCCTCAAATTAAATTTGTACTATTGGATAATAGGTGAAGTCCATTCGATTTTCAACGTTGCTACATTTGGTACGGAATCCCATTTATATCTATACTAATATTATAAAGAGGAATGATTTGTTTGTAATGTTTTCACACAAAAACTACTGAAGCGATTCCAAAAATTCTTTCAACATTAGAAAGCTGCATCTTCACTGAGTGACATAGGCTATATAATATTACTAGGTGTAAACGAAACTATTGTTATGTGTAATTCCACGCGGGCGAAGCTGCGGGCGTCCACTAGTATTAGATACTAGTGAGACGGTTCAAAACGAGATACGCACTATGTTATGTCTATATGTGCATGCGAGCCGTTGAATTGATGAAATATAAGAAAAATATTTTGTAAAACTTCTTTTGAATTCATCGTAATAAGTAAAGTTTGTAGCGTCCATAGCCCAATGGCTCAGGTCGATTCAATGTGATCGAATGAGTTAAGCAACGACGGGCGCGGTCGGTTTGTGGATGGGTGACCGCTAGTGGCAAAATTTCATGGACGCTACCGTGCTTCGGAGGGCACGTAAAGCCGTCGGTCCCGGTTGTTTTCAATGTTGGAAACAGTCGTTAAGCCTTGTTGAAGACCTTCGGGTGGCTTGAGAAAATTCGACACTGGGTTGGCCACTAACCCCATTGGAGCAGCGTGGTGGAGTATGCTCTAGACCTCCCGCAGATGCGTCTGTGGGGGAGACCCGAGCCCAGCAGTGGGACGTCTATGGGTCGCAGCGAAGTAATGTTTCATTACGGTAAAATACACTATTATTATCTAAATTACAGAACAACCCTACGCGACGTCCCTACAACGTGGCGCAAAGGGATCTATAGCTCGCAGGCAGCAGATTACCAGGCTTGGGGAAGAGTGGGCCTGAACGGCAGAGATCAGATCGTATTTGCGTCTGTAAAATACGGTGATGCTGGTGTCTACAGGTAAACTGTGGCCGTAGACAAGTGGCAAAAACGCTAGTAGAATAGATTCAATCTATTCTATTTCTATTCTACAAGCGTTTTGCCACTTGTCTACAGGCACTGTACCTTTATTTTGTTTAAAGAATAGAAAGCCTTTGAAAGGTTTGCTCGGATGAGCATCGTGGAAGCGAGCCAGGTTATCTTGATTAATTTAAATACTGTTTATAGTATAATAGATCTAAACTAGTCGGGACTATTTCCGACTTAAATCACACGTGAGTAAGCCGGTAACTTCAACTATGAATATAGACACTAACGATTCGTTCAGTCGCTGCGACCCATAGACGTCCCACTGTTGGGCACGGGTCTCCTCTCAGAATGGGAGGGATTAGGCCTTAGTCCACCACGCTGGCCAAGTGCGGATTGGCAGACTTCACATACCTTCGAGAACGTTATGATGAACTCTCAGGCATGCAGGTTTCCTCCGATGTGTCCTTCACCGTTATAGCAAGTGACATTTAATTTCTTAAAACGCACATAACTTAGAAAAGTCACTGGTGCGTGCCGCTGGGGTTTGAACCCGGACCGCTCGAGTGAGAGGCGAGTTCGATAGCCGCTGGGCTGTCACCGCTTCACCGAACCGAGCCAGGGGGGAAATCGTTCAGTAATAAAAGACAAATGATTACTTTTCAGTTGCTGGCAAGGCGCTAACCTAGCCGGCGTGGTCAAGGTGGAGGTGGCGCGGGCGTGGGGGGCGGAGCGCCCGGCGGCCATCTTGGCTGTGGCACTACTGTTATTGGCTGCAGCGCGCCTGTTGCGTATCAAGATACGACACGCACAATAATTTACGACGAACATACGCCAAGTTACGACGAAGATACGCAAAGTTACGACGAAGATACGCAAAATTACGACGAACATACGCCAAGTAACGACGAAGATACGCCAACAAGTTACGACGAAGACTTACTTTAGACCGCCCTGACTTACGACGTCGGCAAATAACGAGCGTGTTTTGGAACTAACCATGATTGAGATGCAAACACATACTGTGGCAATATATTGTATCTGTGGCATTTCAAATACATATAAATGTTATTACAAATCGTTTTTCTGCTTAACTGAAAAAAGTAAAAATTCTACAAAAGTAAACTAATCTATGTGAGATATGATATGAACTGTCAAAATTACACTGGCTAGTTGACTGTTGTACCGACGTACCTGCGGGGCGGCGGGGGCGGCGGCGGCGGCGGCGGCGGCGGCGGGGCGCGGCGGCGCGAGCAGGTCGGGCGGCAGCGCGTGCGGCGGGGGCACGCCGCGCAGCGCGCGCTGCACCAGCCACATGGCCGCCGCGAACTGCGCGCGCGACAGCTTGCCCGCGCTCTCCGTGTGTTACCTGCGGGGCGGCGGGGGCGGCGGCGGCGGCGGCGGCGGCGGCGGGGCGCGGCGGCGCGAGCAGGTCGGGCGGCAGCGCGTGCGGCGGGGGCACGCCGCGCAGCGCGCGCTGCACCAGCCACATGGCCGCCGCGAACTGCGCGCGCGACAGCTTGCCCGCGCTCTCCGTGTGTTACCTGCGGGGCGGCGGCGGCGGCGGCGGCGGCGGCGGGGCGCGGCGGCGCGAGCAGGTCGGGCGGCAGCGCGTGCGGCGGGGGCACGCCGCGCAGCGCGCGCTGCACCAGCCACATGGCCGCCGCGAACTGCGCGCGCGACAGCTTGCCCGCGCTCTCCGTGTGTTACCTGCGGGGCGGCGGCGGCGGCGGCGGCGGCGGCGGCGGCGGCGGGGCGCGGCGGCGCGAGCAGGTCGGGCGGCAGCGCGTGCGGCGGGGGCACGCCGCGCAGCGCGCGCTGCACCAGCCACATGGCCGCCGCGAACTGCGCGCGCGACAGCTTGCCCGCGCTCTCCGTGTGTTACCTGCGGGGCGGCGGCGGCGGCGGCGGCGGCGGCGGGGCGCGGCGGCGCGAGCAGGTCGGGCGGCAGCGCGTGCGGCGGGGGCACGCCGCGCAGCGCGCGCTGCACCAGCCACATGGCCGCCGCGAACTGCGCGCGCGACAGCTTGCCCGCGCTCTCCGTGTGTTACCTGCGGGGCGGCGGCGGCGGCGGCGGCGGCGGCGGCGGCGGCGGGGCGCGGCGGCGCGAGCAGGTCGGGCGGCAGCGCGTGCGGCGGGGGCACGCCGCGCAGCGCGCGCTGCACCAGCCACATGGCCGCCGCGAACTGCGCGCGCGACAGCTTGCCCGCGCTCTCCGTGTGTTACCTGCGGGGCGGCGGCGGCGGCGGCGGCGGCGGCGGGGCGCGGCGGCGCGAGCAGGTCGGGCGGCAGCGCGTGCGGCGGGGGCACGCCGCGCAGCGCGCGCTGCACCAGCCACATGGCCGCCGCGAACTGCGCGCGCGACAGCTTGCCCGCGCTCTCCGTGTGTTACCTGCGGGGCGGCGGCGGCGGCGGCGGCGGCGGCGGCGGCGGCGGGGCGCGGCGGCGCGAGCAGGTCGGGCGGCAGCGCGTGCGGCGGGGGCACGCCGCGCAGCGCGCGCTGCACCAGCCACATGGCCGCCGCGAACTGCGCGCGCGACAGCTTGCCCGCGCTCTCCGTGTGTTACCTGCGGGGCGGCGGCGGCGGCGGCGGCGGCGGCGGGGCGCGGCGGCGCGAGCAGGTCGGGCGGCAGCGCGTGCGGCGGGGGCACGCCGCGCAGCGCGCGCTGCACCAGCCACATGGCCGCCGCGAACTGCGCGCGCGACAGCTTGCCCGCGCTCTCCGTGTGTTACCTGCGGGGCGGCGGCGGCGGCGGCGGCGGCGGCGGCGGCGGCGGGGCGCGGCGGCGCGAGCAGGTCGGGCGGCAGCGCGTGCGGCGGGGGCACGCCGCGCAGCGCGCGCTGCACCAGCCACATGGCCGCCGCGAACTGCGCGCGCGACAGCTTGCCCGCGCTCTCCGTGTGTTACCTGCGGGGCGGCGGCGGCGGCGGCGGCGGCGGCGGGGCGCGGCGGCGCGAGCAGGTCGGGCGGCAGCGCGTGCGGCGGGGGCACGCCGCGCAGCGCGCGCTGCACCAGCCACATGGCCGCCGCGAACTGCGCGCGCGACAGCTTGCCCGCGCTCTCCGTGTGTTACCTGCGGGGCGGCGGCGGCGGCGGCGGCGGCGGCGGGGCGCGGCGGCGCGAGCAGGTCGGGCGGCAGCGCGTGCGGCGGGGGCACGCCGCGCAGCGCGCGCTGCACCAGCCACATGGCCGCCGCGAACTGCGCGCGCGACAGCTTGCCCGCGCTCTCCGTGTGTTACCTGCGGGGCGGCGGCGGCGGCGGCGGCGGCGGCGGCGGCGGCGGGGCGCGGCGGCGCGAGCAGGTCGGGCGGCAGCGCGTGCGGCGGGGGCACGCCGCGCAGCGCGCGCTGCACCAGCCACATGGCCGCCGCGAACTGCGCGCGCGACAGCTTGCCCGCGCTCTCCGTGTGTTACCTGCGGGGCGGCGGCGGCGGCGGCGGCGGCGGCGGGGCGCGGCGGCGCGAGCAGGTCGGGCGGCAGCGCGTGCGGCGGGGGCACGCCGCGCAGCGCGCGCTGCACCAGCCACATGGCCGCCGCGAACTGCGCGCGCGACAGCTTGCCCGCGCTCTCCGTGTGTTACCTGCGGGGCGGCGGCGGCGGCGGCGGCGGCGGCGGCGGCGGCGGGGCGCGGCGGCGCGAGCAGGTCGGGCGGCAGCGCGTGCGGCGGGGGCACGCCGCGCAGCGCGCGCTGCACCAGCCACATGGCCGCCGCGAACTGCGCGCGCGACAGCTTGCCCGCGCTCTCCGTGTGTTACCTGCGGGGCGGCGGCGGCGGCGGCGGCGGCGGCGGCGGCGGCGGCGGCGGCGGCGGCGGCGGCGGGGCGCGGCGGCGCGAGCAGGTCGGGCGGCAGCGCGTGCGGCGGGGGCACGCCGCGCAGCGCGCGCTGCACCAGCCACATGGCCGCCGCGAACTGCGCGCGCGACAGCTTGCCCGCGCTCTCCGTGTGTTACCTGCGGGGCGGCGGCGGCGGCGGCGGCGGCGGCGGGGCGCGGCGGCGCGAGCAGGTCGGGCGGCAGCGCGTGCGGCGGGGGCACGCCGCGCAGCGCGCGCTGCACCAGCCACATGGCCGCCGCGAACTGCGCGCGCGACAGCTTGCCCGCGCTCTCCGTGTGTTACCTGCGGGGCGGCGGCGGCGGCGGCGGCGGCGGCGGCGGCGGCGGGGCGCGGCGGCGCGAGCAGGTCGGGCGGCAGCGCGTGCGGCGGGGGCACGCCGCGCAGCGCGCGCTGCACCAGCCACATGGCCGCCGCGAACTGCGCGCGCGACAGCTTGCCCGCGCTCTCCGTGTGTTACCTGCGGGGCGGCGGCGGCGGCGGCGGCGGCGGCGGGGCGCGGCGGCGCGAGCAGGTCGGGCGGCAGCGCGTGCGGCGGGGGCACGCCGCGCAGCGCGCGCTGCACCAGCCACATGGCCGCCGCGAACTGCGCGCGCGACAGCTTGCCCGCGCTCTCCGTGTGTTACCTGCGGGGCGGCGGCGGCGGCGGCGGCGGCGGCGGCGGCGGCGGGGCGCGGCGGCGCGAGCAGGTCGGGCGGCAGCGCGTGCGGCGGGGGCACGCCGCGCAGCGCGCGCTGCACCAGCCACATGGCCGCCGCGAACTGCGCGCGCGACAGCTTGCCCGCGCTCTCCGTGTGTTACCTGCGGGGCGGCGGCGGCGGCGGCGGCGGCGGCGGCGGCGGCGGCGGCGGCGGCGGCGGCGGCGGGGCGCGGCGGCGCGAGCAGGTCGGGCGGCAGCGCGTGCGGCGGGGGCACGCCGCGCAGCGCGCGCTGCACCAGCCACATGGCCGCCGCGAACTGCGCGCGCGACAGCTTGCCCGCGCTCTCCGTGTGTTACCTGCGGGGCGGCGGCGGCGGCGGCGGCGGCGGCGGCGGCGGCGGGGCGCGGCGGCGCGAGCAGGTCGGGCGGCAGCGCGTGCGGCGGGGGCACGCCGCGCAGCGCGCGCTGCACCAGCCACATGGCCGCCGCGAACTGCGCGCGCGACAGCTTGCCCGCGCTCTCCGTGTGTTACCTGCGGGGCGGCGGCGGCGGCGGCGGCGGCGGCGGCGGCGGCGGCGGGGCGCGGCGGCGCGAGCAGGTCGGGCGGCAGCGCGTGCGGCGGGGGCACGCCGCGCAGCGCGCGCTGCACCAGCCACATGGCCGCCGCGAACTGCGCGCGCGACAGCTTGCCCGCGCTCTCCGTGTGTTACCTGCGGGGCGGCGGCGGCGGCGGCGGCGGCGGCGGCGGCGGGGCGCGGCGGCGCGAGCAGGTCGGGCGGCAGCGCGTGCGGCGGGGGCACGCCGCGCAGCGCGCGCTGCACCAGCCACATGGCCGCCGCGAACTGCGCGCGCGACAGCTTGCCCGCGCTCTCCGTGTGTTACCTGCGGGGCGGCGGCGGCGGCGGCGGCGGCGGCGGCGGCGGGGCGCGGCGGCGCGAGCAGGTCGGGCGGCAGCGCGTGCGGCGGGGGCACGCCGCGCAGCGCGCGCTGCACCAGCCACATGGCCGCCGCGAACTGCGCGCGCGACAGCTTGCCCGCGCTCTCCGTGTCGCACAGCGCCCTGGAAAATTTACAGCGACAAACTATAAAAAACTGTGTGCGTGTAACCTTTACGCGCAATAAAATTTGGTTGTTCCGCAAAGTAACGCTTGATACAATTATTTATCTGAAACAAATTAATTGTAGTACCAAACGTACTCACCATATGTGCGCTAGCGTCGGCTGCGGCAGGCCGCTGCCCAGGAACACGTCGCGGATCTCCGCGCCGGACACGAACCCGTCGCGGTCCGCGTCCGCCGCCGCGAACTGCGCGTCGAACTTGGCGCGCTCCGCCGCCGACAGGTAGCCGCCCGGCGCCGCGGGAGAGGGGGAGGGGGCGAGGGGAGCCGCGGGGGGGAGCAGCGGCGCCGGCGACGATGACGGGGGCTGGAGCGGAACAGAACAAACTTTAGATTTATTTTTTTATTATTAATATTTGGGAAACGCACATTATTTTAAAAATGTAACCACAGGCCGCAGGGTCGTCAGAAGCGTATATCTTTAAAAATACTAATGGTAGAAGACGATATACGAGTGAATGCATCAAATGCAATCAAATCAAACATTTATATGCGTCAGTTTTCACACCGTATGCGCACGCGCAGCCAGCACCGACTGTTTACACTAATATACATATACATATGTATATTGTGGGTACATCTCACGTTTAAGGTCAGCAATTTGTTATTTATGTGTCACTCGCAATGTACGGAAAGTAATGGTCACCTGCTTTTCATTGTGTCCCCCAAATACTCCCTCGGGACTATCAAAAGGTGCTTGTTAGGCATATAACAGAAAGGAGGATAGATGCCCATGGGGTATCAGTGTGGGGGACATAATACTGCTGGCGAACCAATCGGCGCTAAAGACTGACCCGCTCGTCCCGCTCCAGACGATACCCTAAACTTCTGAGCTACACTTCCACGCCGCTAACTGTACCCACTAATAACAAAGTACACTCACGCTCGACAAGTCCAGCAGCCCCTCGAGCAGCGACGCGTTGGACTGGGGCGGCGGCGGCGTGGGGCGCGGCGGCGGCGCGCGCGGCTGCGGCGAGGGCGGGCGGGAGGGCGGGCGCGAGGGCGGGCGGGACGGCGGCCGCGACGGCGGGCGGGCGGGCCGCGCGCGCAGCTCCGGCGGCAGGCTGGTGGGCACCGCGTGCTTCTCGAGCGCCTTGTACACTAGGTGCATTGCCTGAATATCCATACTAATATTATAAATGTGAAAGTGTGTTTGTTTGTTTGTTTGTCCGGCTTTCACGTCGCAACGAAGCTATTATATGGTATGGTTTTTGTGTGTGGAGATAGTGAGGAGGGTGGAGAGTGACGTAGGCTACTTTTTACGGCGGTAAAACATCCCCATGGGAAGATATCGATGTTTTGTTATTTGCTAGATATTTAGTTCCGGATGTTGTTAATAGATGGCATTGTTAATTCCCTTTTCCCACGCGGGCGGAGCCGCGGGTAAAAGCTAGTACAAAACATAAATTTCATTTCTCTCAACAATCACATTTATTTGCAAGAAAACTTTTACAGCAAGTATGTTGAAAAATTAAATTGTGTGGTTTTATGAAACCACGGTAAAAGTGAAACTTAGTTAGGTGTAGTGGTTAGGTTACATAAGTGGTTACATTTTTATGAAGTTGCTCACATTTACCTTGTAAGGGACGGGGATGATAAAGTAAACTTCCCGTGAAGAGTGCTGCTCTCACACTGATTTATTAATTAAAATGAAGTTATACAGCACCGCGGCAAAGTGCACGCGCTGCAATTTTGCTTACGATTATGATTAACAATATAAAATAAGTACGGTGTTCCGCACATACCTAGTATAGGCGAATGTGAGGAGGAGGGGTCTGTCTGTCTGTCTGACTAATACCTGAACGAAAACCACGCGGTAATACCTCTGCCATACCTCTGTAACCGCTCAAGTCTGAACAACAGGTCTTAAGACCGATGTTGCTATGTCGCTGGGCCTTAAGACCGATGTCTTATGATGATGATGTCTATGATAATAGTGTTTGTTTAAAAAAAATAATGTGCATGTCACAACTCGACCAAACTAATCACTCAGAACAGGTCCGTACTGAAAATCAGCGTCACGGCTTCTTTTCGAGTCATGACATAATGCTGAGTACGGCCCTATTTTGCTTATATGTATTTAAAACTGAAATATGTTAATTATTATTTCTGTGTGTGTATTTGTATTATAAGCAAAATAAAATATTTTCTATTCTATTCTATTCTATTCTAAGCACTGACCACAATGAACTCGTGCCTGTCCAGCATGCCGTCCTTGTCCTGGTCGGCGAGGTCCCAGATCTTGCCCAGCGTGTCCAGCGGGAGTTTGGACTCCATCAGCACGCCCTTCACCTGGAACACGCCACCTGGCCTTACATGTACTGGCAACTTGGAGTAAAGGCGGGTCATGTGGCCTTAAGGTCTCATGGTATAAGTCGATACCAATAGGCATTAAGTCCGCCCATTGTAACATTTTTTTTGGTGTAAAACTAAATTATTTTGAAAAAAAAAAAGACAAGCCTAAAAGCCAAAGATATGTCATAAATCTCTTTGCTATGACCTGTGTATGCCGCATAGTGACTTACCTTTGGTATACATTTTTTGGACTAAGCAGTGTTACTACATAGAGAAAGATAATACTAGAATTTAGCCACGTTAAATTTTATTTTATTTTATTTTATTTTTATTCTAATTTCTTTCTTTCTTTCTAATTTAAATAGTGTTTACCTATAACTAATATTATAAAGAGGAAAGATTTGTTTGTAATATTTTCACACAAAAACTACTGTACCGATTTCAAAAAATCTTTCACCATTAGAGAGCTACATCTTCACTGAGTGACATAGCCTATATAATATTACTAGGTGTAAACGAAACTATTGTTGTCTAATTCCACGAGAGCTAAGCTGCGTGTCACTAATTAACTAATAAATGTAGGTGGGAATGTGTCACCTTGTTCCCCGGAATAAGCCCGTTGCTGGGCTGCAGCGAGTCGAACAGCTGGCTGTACTTGTCGCGCTCGGCGGGCTTCACGCTCCAGTCGCCGGGGGGCGCGCTCGCCGCCGGCGGGGGCACCTTCGGGACCTCGCCCTGGAAATATTATTAATAATAATATTTAATTAATAGTGTGCCATTATAACAACTCATTCAAATGTCTCGAAGGGGCCTCTACGTGTTGGACCTGTGTCCCCACGCAAGCCTTCCAAATTACCGGGTCCACATCTGGACCCGTGAAAATTATTATTATTTTCATTTAACATTTATTGCTATACACATATTTGTAACATACAATTGATACAACAAACACGTGCACCTTGTTAAGGCATTGCAAGAAAGAAAAGGAGAGAGGCAGACATTTTAATTAATATTAATATTAACATTTTAATTAATTTAATTTGTTATGGTAATTATATACCTAGGTCAATTTTGTTTAATAAATAGGTACCTATGTCATATACTGTTTTATTTATTGATTATTTAACTTTTTTATTTTTTTTATTAAAGAGATACATAATAATTAATAATAATAATATCTTTTATTTCAGGCAACAAGGCCCATAACATATACCAAATACCTAGACTAACATACCTACATATAACTTAACATTGATCTACTGCCTAAAAATTCAGATTTTAATTATACCTTGAAAAAATCCTCACTGTTGGGATTTGAACGGAACCTTCCCCTACGTGTTGGGACTGCTCTAAGCAAGTGAAGACCCACGATCAACCCCAAAATCGAACATGTACAAAGCATGTACATGTACAGTATTCAGTAGTGGATCGACAAGCCTCTCGTTAAACAAAAAACAAACACCAAAAGTGTGTGGTGGGTGTGTGCAAATTTGAACCATAAATTAGTAAAACTTAATTCAAAATCCTCCCAAAGCACAGCTGTAATTGGTCAAGCAAAGCGATACTGACCACTTTGGGCGGCGGCGCCTCCGAGTGGATGTTGCTCATGTTGATGTCCTTGCCCGCCTGAGCCAGCGCCACCAGCTTTAGCGCCACGAACAGCCCCGCCTGTCGACAACCACATAAATTATCGACTGAACCGATTTAAATGAAACTTGGTACACAGATAGTCTGGAGCCTGAGAAAGGACAAAGGCTACTTTTTAATTGGAAAAAAGTGTTGTAAAGGTTTGATAAGGAGGATGGAAGGTTGTATGAATGTATTGTCATTTTCAGAAATAAAAGCATAAAAATTATATTTTAGGCAGTTGATTAGATATAAATAATATGCCATCAAAGTTTGAAAAAATGTTACCCATTAGGGTGTAAAATAAACATAGGGGATAACACATTTACGGATTCATTACAAATTTGTGGAGCTTGGAAGTTAACGCGTTAAGAAGAATCTATTATTATGTTTTGCTATTGTTAATTCCACGCGAGCAAAGCAGCGGGCGTCCATTATCTATATACAGGGTTATTGGTAATTCGACGTATTCCCGTTAGGAGGTGATAGGGGTGACTATTTGTGATAATTTTAACCCCCATATGCATTATGCAAAAGTGAACCATTTTCGAGTTATCAAGCTTTACAGCTTTTTTCAAAATAGGTCAGAAATGCAACATCAAAAATTTATTTAAAAAAAAGTATCAATTAAAATCAATTTTTTTCTTCTGATTTATAAAAACGATTAAACAATGGTTATTTATCAACATTAAAACTACAATTATCGGTCCAACTTTAAAAATGCGAGACGATTAACGATATTACTTCAATATTTTTTGAGATTTTTGTCCACTAAAATGCCTTTAAAAGAAAAACAACTTATATCAAACTTGGCTTGCAGATTATTTTAAAAACATAACCGTTTTCTTAGCTTTCCAACAAGGCATAATAACTATGAACTTATTTTAAAAAACTGAGAAAAACCGATCACAAAGCAAGCAGGCGGAAATTTATATTCGAACTAAACTTATGGTCTTTCTTTAAAATTTCAAAAAAAGTAATTAAAAACAATGCCCAATGTAAATAAAACAAAAAATATAAATATAAAATTAAATTTAGAACCAGTAAAAGTTTAGTAATAAGAACAATTAATAATAAGTAACAATTACGACATTTTGTAATTTCGCCTAATTAAAGTTCTTGCTCGAAGGGACTTCCCCTATTGCGTACGCAAAGTCTCATTATTTTTCTGAGGTGTACTCGTAACTACCGAAGTAGTCAAATTATTCTGCATTATGTGCAATATGTGCAAGAATTTATCGATGAACCAATTTTGCTCGCTTACGAAATTTTTTAACAAATGAAATGCTTGAAGACGTGCCTTTAGCTATAAGGCAAAACATGATATACTAGCAAGACGGATGTCCTGCAAATGTGGTAGTTAAGTTACACCTCAGAAAAAGAATGAGACTTTGCGTACGCAATAGGGGAAGTCCCTTCGAGCAAGAACTTTAATTAGGCTAAATTACAAAATGTCGTAATTGTTACTTATTATTAATTGTTCTTATTACTAAACTTTTACTGGTTCTAAATTAAATTTTATATTTGTATTTTTTGTTTTATTTACATTGGGCATTGTTTTTAATTACTTTTTTTGAAATTTTAAAGAAAGACCATTAGTTTAGTTCGAATACAAATTTCCGCCTGCTTGCTTTGTGATCGGTTTTTCTCAGTTTTTTTAAAATAAAGGTCATAGTTATTATACCTTGTTGGAAAGCTAAGAAAACGGTTATGTTTTAAAAATAATCTGCAAGCCAAGTTTGATATAAGTTTTTTTTGTTTTTAAGGCATTTTAGTGGACAAAAATCTCAAAAAATATTAAAGTAATATCGTTAATGGTCTCGCATTTTTAAAGTTGGACCGATAATTGTAGTTTTAATGTTGATAAATAACCATTGTTTAATCGTTTTTATAAATCAGAAGAAAAAAATTGATTTTAATTGATACTTTTTTTTTAATAAATTTTTGATGTTGCATTTCTGACCTATTTTGAAAAAAGCTGAAAAGCTTGATAACTCGAAAATGGTTCACTTTTGCATAATGCATATGGGGGTTAAAATTATCACAAATAGTCACCCCTATCACCTCCTAACGGGAATACGTCGAATTACCAATAACCCTGTATATAAAAGGAGAAGGTGACTGACTGTCTGACTGACTGACTGACATATCAACGCAGGGCCTAAACTATAAGGGCTAGAAACTTGAAATTTTGCACAGGGGTTCCTTTTATAACATAGGGGAGCACTAAGAAAGGATTTTTGAAAATTCACCCCCTAGGGGGGTAAAACGGGGGTGTAAAGTTAGTATGAAACTGCCGTTTTTGAAGTCGTTAGACGGGTAGACGTCGTTAATGGGTCTAATTCTACGCGAGCGAAGCTGCGGGCGTCCACTAGTACGAATATAAATTCCCAACGATACTCGCATCCCAATAATCTGAGTGGACTCACTATTTGGTAAACAAGCAACTTTGTTCACAACTGTTTTCACCTCACAGTACTCAGTCACGACACAGTAAATAGTTGACGAAAGGCAAATTGACGCCTACAATTTAAATACGGCATGATAACGCTTTATCTGAAGCCGGCGCGCAACCGCATACATACTCGCGCTGCTTTTTATGGATATAAGATAGCAAACGAGCTTGCAGCACCACCCATCCGCTGCCGCCCATGACAACTGATTGATTTTGAACAAGACTCAAACTGGGACTGGGATGGTTAGTCCACTTAGCTGAAAGAGTTAATTAGAACATTAGTTGGTCAGTTCGTTAGTGGGTATGAAGGACTGGGGACTGTCATAGTTAGTCCTGTTAGTTAGTGTTAGTAATAGTCCAGTTAGTACTTGTTAGCACTCAGGACAAATATTCGTGTGACGAACTTGTTGATTTGTTGTTAATAATATCTATTTATGTATTTAAAAATATCTATGTATGTATATCAGTCTCTGACACCCATAGTACAGGCTCGCGCCTACTTTGGGGTCAGATGGCCGTGTGTGAGAATGTCCATGATATTTATTTATGATTTTATTTATTTATTTATTTGTGGCATCCGGCGGGTCAGACAGGGCCTGCCGAAGTAGACAGTAGACAGCGAGTGAGCCTCGAGACGCGACGGCTGCCAAGACAGTATCGAGCGCTCATATTTGGCAATGCGTTTCGATCTGTCTGGTGAGCCTATTCATTAAAATTTATTCTCTCAACTACGACATAATGTATGTAGATGTCACCAGAATTAGTGTCTCAGTATAAATGTAGATGAGACCATTGGTCTGTCTAGATCTAGCTGTATGTGCACGCTGAGCGAAGGGCCTGGGTTCGATCCCGGGATCGGGCCTAGTATTATCTTAATATCTATATTTCTAGTGTACGTGTGTATGACAGTGGACTCCTCCTAAACAGCTGTTGATGAAATTTTTTGTGTGTGTTAAATAAAGGGGATTCGAGTATGGTTTAGATTCACAATTTGGGTCCACTGGAAAATGTTTTTTAAACACTATTTTAGTATTTTCATTTTTAACCGTCGTTCATTAACATGAAGTGTCGCGTCAATTTGACATTTCATATGGCAGAACAACGTTTGCGGTGTCAGCTAGTTAGATTAAATAATAAATATGTATCATGGAAATTCTCACACACGACCATCTGACCCCAAACTACCTAGAGCCTGTACTATAGGTGTCAGAGACTGATATCAATGCATAGATCATGAGATAGATTAGAGATTGATCTATACTAATATTATAAAGAGGAAACATTATTTTGTAATGTTAAAAACTACTGGACCGATTTCAAAAATTCTTTCACCATTAGAAAGCTGCATCATCACTAAGAGACATAGGCTATATAATATTACTAGGTTTAAAAGAAACTATTGTTATGTCTACGTAATTCCTCGCGAGCGAAGCTGCGGGCGTCCACTAGTAGTAAATATTTTTATCCCAGGTTATCTTGTTATTAGATTCCTGTAATGTAGAGGTGGGATTAAGTGCGGGTAGTTTTCCATTACTTCATATCCGTTAGAAAACCTGCCTGCTTGCGAGTACCTATATGGACCCTCTACGACCGATAAAAAATTATGACATCGTAATACGTTTAATCGAAAGAGTATTTATTTATACGTCTATCGATGGTCTATCGACTCAGAAGTTATGTGGATAAAGGCAGGCGCACATGAAGAGCCAAGCCGACGCTTAAGGCTGAGAATACATTTCCGGTTTTTCTCTCCGATACTCTGATCCGATAGTCTCAGACTCGTCACTAGTGCCACACATTTGTTTGAATACTTAAGTTGCGTAAAGCGTTGCATAATTATTATATTTTTCTGATTTGAAGAGGGTGAAAAAAATAATTATGCAACGCTTTACGCAACGCCTTTGGTCAGCCAACGGTTATGGCATAGTTAACATTAGTGTCAACCTTAATAGTTGTCAAATTAGCAACCTTAGTTAGAGGTCGCGAAAAATCTGTATTCAAGCGCACAATTTTGAAAACCAGTATTTTACCAAAACACTGGCAGTAAAAAAAAGAGAAAAACCGCTACAGCTGCTGTTGTTGCTCCTTCACGTGTGCGGCGGCCTTTAGAGCTACTGACATACTTAATAACGTTAATTGAAAATCGCGATCTTCCACGGTTGCCATTACGACGATTATGTTAAAGTAGTTTATATTGCGTTAGGTACCCATTGACTGAACGGTAAAACATTAGTTTAGAGTACTTAAAGAATTCGACACAGACTATCTGCTGTTGAGACCGAATTTTATATCGCGGGCATTTGCAGATTAATAGATAACGTTCATCTTTTTACCACATTAACATTTCATGACATATATTATTTCTTTCTCAATGTGTTTGGCAGAATACACCCGGACAAGTAACTAACACTGAAAAACCTAATTATCTGTTAGAGACAAGTAACTAACACTGAAAACCTAATTATCTGTTATACTAACCTAACATGTAATTGATTCAAGTAGGTAGGTTAGATAAGTACTCTTTTCAAAATTTACAATTTTTATAATTTGATCACATTACATTATTATTGAACAAGTGGAGCTGGAGATACATCGACCAAGCATTTCTATCGTTCAAGTAGTCATTAATTTTATCGAAAAAAGCTTTGTATTATGGAGGTTTTGTAGATGTATACTATACATCTACACCTCCATAATATTTGTATTATTTTACTTTGTATTATGGAGGTTTTGTAGATGTATACTATACATCTACAAAACCTCCATAATAGAAAGCTTTTTTCGATAAAATTAATGACTACTTGAACGATAGAAATGCTTGGTCGATGTATCTCCAGCTCCACTTGTTCAATAATAATGTAATGTGATCAAATTATAAAAATTGTAAATTTTGAAAAGAGTAACTAGGTACCGAGTTTCTTGCCGTGTTCTTCTCGGTAGCATCAACTTTGTGAACCTGCGGCGGTAGATAAAAAATGTTATGACGTTCATTAAGCGTATACAAAATACCATATAATGAAAAATAAATGAATTCGAAAATCTGAATCTGAATTTGAGTTCTCAATTGTGCGAAGACACCCGTGCCCTGTGACGCCAATGATGCTGCCATGCCGTCTCAACCAAACGTTTATTTGGAAGCATTCCTCTTGTAGGTATCTCACAAGAGATCTCATCATGTATCTCATAACTACTAACGAACTGACCAACTAATGCTCTAATTAACTCTCAATTAATTGGACTAACCACCCCAGTTCCTAATTGAGTCTTGTTCAAAGTCAGTCACAGTTGTCATGGGCGGCAGCGGATGGGGCTGCAAGCTCGTTTGCTATCTTGTATCCATAAAAAAAAAGAGATTTTTCTCCACGTTTAGTTTAGTTATAAGACATGCAAGTATTACTTTCACATATCCACTTAGGAATTGTGCAATTCGTTCCCGCCGGTCGATAACGCGGGTGAACTTCTGAAGGACGCTCGTACACGCTCTTTTCTCCTCTAATGTCAGACGTTATGAGAAAATTATAACTCTATTTTTCCGAGGTAGCACTTTATTTAACGGCAAGTAAAAATTAATGTTGCTAAGAATTTTTTGACGATAAATTTTTTGGTATAACTATTGTACGCTTATTTTTTAAGAATATAAAACAGCGGGTATGGGCAGATGTCCACCAAACCGCATTGGAGCAGCGTGGTGGAGTATGCTCTAGACCTCCCGCAGCCGTCTGTGGGGGAGACCCGTACCCAACAGAACGTCTATGGGCTTGCAGCTTGTTAGCTATGGGCAGTTGTCATGTGCAATTGGGACAAAATTTTCAGAAAGGGATTGGAAGAATTCATCCGTTATGTAAAGAACGAACATAGTCGACGACGCAGCTTGTAGGTCAGTTCGTCGAATAGCTGCGTCGCTGCGACCCATAGAGGTCCCACTGCTGGGCACGGGTCTCCCCCACAGACACTGCTGCAAGAAGTCTAGAGCATACTCCACCACCTCTACCTGCCCTTCGATGAAATACATGCGTGATGTTATTACAAATGTTAAAACCTTCTTTTCAAAAATTAGTAATTGAGACAACATAGTCAAACATGTTATCAATCAAAGTTTGAACAAAGAATGTCTAAATTTTCACTCAGAGCGTGGTGGAGTATGCTCTAGACCTCCCGCAGCCGTCTGTGGGGGAGACCCGTACCCAACAGAACGTCTATGGGCTTGCAGCTTGTTAGCTATGGGCAGTTGTCATGTGCAATTGGGACAAAATTTTCAGAAAGGGATTGGAAGAATTCATCCGTTATGTAAAGAACGAACATAGTCGACGACGCAGCTTGTAGGTCAGTTCGTCGAATAGCTGCGTCGCTGCGACCCATAGAGGTCCCACTGCTGGGCACGGGTCTCCCCCACAGACACTGCTGCAAGAAGTCTAGAGCATACTCCACCACCTCTACCTGCCCTTCGATGAAATACATGCGTGATGTTATTACAAATGTTAAAACCTTCTTTTCAAAAATTAGTAATTGAGACAACATAGTCAAACATGTTATCAATCAAAGTTTGAACAAAGAATGTCTAAATTTTCACTCAGACCCATTTTACCATCAAAACTGGCATTATACAAAGAGATGAATGGATTTATCATTAACACTCATAAATACAATTTGAAAAAAAAAATCTTGGATGACGCATTTTTCTCACAAGCAGTTTAACAAGTATTTTCTTACTCTTCTTGGGACTTGATAAGATATTAAATTATTACCAACAATGAAAGTGACATTGCTGTTAGATGAGATAAGAGGAACATTTCACAGATGAATTTTTTTGTATCAAATATTATTTTACTTATCAGTCTGGCAAGTCTTATACTTTTACCCCCTTCATATGAAATTATAGCTATATTTTTGCTATTCTTAAGTGTTTTGACACTTTCTTTCTCCTTTGGTATTTATTTTGAATACAAAATACAAAACATTATCTTTATCTATACTAATATTATAAAGAGGAAATATTGTTATGTTTTCACACAAAAACTACCGAACCAATTTCTAAAATTCATTCACCATTAAAAAGCTGCATCTTCACTGAGTGACATAGGCTATAATAATATAATTTTACTAGGTGTAAACAAAACTATAGTTATGTTTAATTTCACGCAAGAGAAGCTGTGGGCTTGCACTGGTTCCTAATAAAGGCTGTATCTTTGCATTGATGTCCAGTAACAAACCAATTGAATAAATACCTCCATTAGTGCACAACCTACCTACTACGAGTTGTTGGTTCAGGGTACAGGTTCTGTCTAAGAAGGGAATCGATTGAACAGCACAAACAAATTGCTGTGTGATTTGTAAGTCAATGAATATTCATTATATTTGACTTACTTTGTCCAAGTACCCCTTGCCCGTGGGGTCGGAGAGGTCCCATATCTTGCTGAGCACCACATCGCTCAACCGGGATTTCTTCAGGAACCTTGCAGCGTCCAGAGCCTGTATCGCCCCTGTGCCATTTGGGTCAACCTAAAAGATTACGTAGCCTTAAAATATTATGTTAGTGGCTTTTAGAGGTTGAACTTGCTGGAGTTAAGTATGAAATACACTTAAAATAATGTAGAAATCCTATAACTTATCTAGAATCCTATAACTTATCTAGAATCCTATAACTTATTCTAGGTTCTGAAGTTTGACATTGCAGGATAAATGAAGGAAAATCTATCACACACAACTAGGAATATGCTAGTGTCTAACCAACCACCATCCCACTGTAAGATGGTCTAATATCCCACCAGGCTGGATATGTGAAAATTTAGGTTTTTATTATTGAAAGCATGTAAAATTATTTATACTTACTAATTTATTTTATTGTACATGATTAACTTATGGCACAGTACTTACTTGGTGATAATAAGCCTCATATATAGAACTGTGGGTCCCTGCCACCTGCAACGGTTCAAGCCACATTTTCAGATCGGAATACCACTTCTTCTCTACACCTAGCCAATATTTTCAATCTAAGGATGGGTGTGACATATCACCACTGTACATGACGTTTCGTGTTCGCGCAAAAACGATCCAATTTTACTGACAATTTCTTAAGTGAAAACCATATAAATTGCGCAAGCACATCAAAGTACACTTCACTAGAGTTTCTACCAATTGGTAAGAGTAATTCACATTATTGACTGTTTAAATTTCGTATTTAAAATCAATGTCTCGATTTCACAGCACTTTAACACCTTAATTCTGTACTTTTCTTGAGCCGGTCAGATACCAAAAATACACATTTAAGAGGGTGGATTACTACACTTTATATTTTAAGCGTACATGTAAAGGCCATGTACCATAATTAATTAATTTTCTACGATTTCTACCTGAGTGGGAGAAGGCAAGGCAGCCATTTTTCACATCTCCTCGTCGACCAATCAATAGAGTGCAGCAGAGACCATAGAAGTTTTGACATTAATAGTGATGCTACGATCGACTTTTTTAGCTATGGCAATAATGGTTTTACAAAAACCTATGGTTTTAAAATATGACCGGACAAGATAACGGATAAACAAAGGAATGATGTCGCATAAACTCCGATCATGTTGTCGTAATATTGTTTAAAATATGTCCCGAAAATTTGACATACACATTACTTTGAAAGGACACGGTTAACGCGCCATATAAGCGCTAAGGCCCTTAAAATTAACTTTGGCGCCAATGCGACTTAGGACTTAGTTTAGTCAACTTTAGTCGTTCGATGAGACTGCAGAGTGAACGAGTCTGTTTCGTATATCATAAAAATTCCAAAATTACATAAGAATTATTTTTAGGGTTTGAGGCGTTAAAATAACAAACATAAGGTTGTAATTTATTATTTTAAATTACATCATTTTAATGAATTTCGACAAGCGTTCCAAGCCACGACGGTTGATTTCATAAAAAGGCAATTTCTCAAATTTCTGCAACCATTTATGCAGTTGAATATGTTTGTCTCCTTTCGGAATTATTTGATAAATTGAAGTAACAGTTGACATCAGACAAATATCACAAAGGCGCATCTGAAATTATATTATACGCTCAACATTAATAATTTTATCAGCCTATAACGTTATCGGTATTTAGATATAATAAGAAAATACACACCTCATCACCTGTCAACCAAATGTTTTTATTTAATTGTAACTCTAGATGTTCCAGAGCTAAATCCAGTGTATTTAATTTCATTTCATCAACTGGCCATTTACAAGAGAAATAGTCAGTCTGAAAAAAAATCATAATAGGTACATAAATAACCTTAACTTTTATGCGTAAAGTTTTAAACTTTTAAAAAGAAATTAATAAATAATTTCTTACGAATATTGCACTGTCGATGGGAAACAGAGTGCCAGAATTAAAAAACAGCATCTCATTTATCCTTGCCTTTGTGGAAGCGTCATTTGGATAAAGGATTTTATCATTACTCTGCTTACAGAGATATATGCAAATGGCATGGCTGTCGTAAATCACTTGATCCTCTACTACCAATGTTGGAACTTTCTGAAGAGGATTTATCTAAAAAAAAAGGATTTATCTAAAAACAATTACAATATAGGTAACTACTATGGTATATAGTAGTTGTTTTACGTAAAGTAGCCTCCAAAGTTCACATAAACCTATCACTTACCGATTAATTATTCACTAACAATGAAGTTTAGCTTACTCAATAATATTTAAAAGTACTGTGCAATTTTATCAGCTTACTACAAAAGCTTTCTGTGGGGGAGACCCGTGCCCAGCAGTGGGACGTCTATGGGTCGCAGCGACTACAAAAGCCTAGAAGTTTGAAAGCAAAACGAAGAGACATGCATCTGTTCTATCTGTTGGATTTTTATTGAAGCTAAAACCTTCATGGGCTTCATTCATTGTGGCTATGGCAACACTGTATCTATACATAAGACTGATATTGATATAGAATAAACTTTTGTTTTTGCTACTTTCACCAACAAAAAACGATAAAAACTACGAACCTTTTTATAGGATTCTGTTTTTTGTTTCCCAGCAAAAAGATCAATTTCATGATATCTAAGCTTGATACCTAATGCTGAAGCCGTCATCAACACAAAACGCACTGGAGGTGAAGCTTCATCTCCATACAAAATAGGAGTTTTGGTGAATATTGAAGTCCTACAATAAAATAAAATAAACATTAAAGGAAAACTTAGCTATCTTTAATTGTATGAAACTTAAAAATACTAATAAAAAATAAAATATGGAAAAATGTACTTACTTTTTCGCATGGAAACTGTAAAAGCGCGAAAATATATTACCAAACTTAAGGTACATTATTTACAATAATTTTCTATGCACAATACAAAAGTTGTTAACAACCTCGAAAGAACAAGAACGGATGAACGCGCTCAAACCGCAGAATGAGAATGAAACAACATTAGGCGCAGCAAACGGGCAAAGAACATTTTCATTCTGTATATTTACCTACATTTACATCACTTTAAAAATCAAATTGCCTTCGACAACTTGAACCGGCGCCGCGGCGCTGCGAGACCGATTGGGTGAACGGAATAAAGATATAGAAGGTTAATAAAAGTTTTATAGAATTCATCTTTATCGTACCTATTACCTTCTTTCAAATAGACCCGATAAGTAAACCTATGCTTTTTGCACATGCCGTACTCAATGTCCGAAATCTGCTTGAAATAAACCTAATTATTTCAGTACAGTACTACGACTACGATATACTACTCTTTATTATTAAGTCAAGTAATTTATAATTAATAAGGGGTGTGGCCAGGTATGTCGGATGTCGGTAAAGCTCACTAGAATTAGTTAAGATAACTGATGAGATAAGACCATCTAAAGCACGGTCGGCATTTATATTATTAACGTGTCCAAAACGTTCAAATCTGCATGCGTTGTCCTTTTTAACTAAACTTTTAAAAGAACTTTTTTCTGACCTGTTTTTCTTCCTTGATTGAAGTAGATGATAGTATTTAAACAGAGTAGATAAAAACTTCTAGCTTCTAGAAGCAATAAAAAAAATGAAAGTCAATTTTACACACGTCAGAAATAGTTAGAATTACAAACTCACAATTTTACACAGTAAAATATAAAAGGCCACAGTTTATTCTTCAAAATCAATAAATAAAGTACAATGTAACCATTTAGGTACAAATTAAAAGTAACACAAAGAAAAATAACTACACAATAAAAATAATTTCATTACATTTAACGTTCTGTATTCTGAGCCCTAAACATTCAAGATGGGTTTGGGAGGAAGCAAATCTGCTGCGTCAACCACTTTAAAGTAAGTAAAAGCAAGTTAACTGTCTTTGTAAGTATCTGTAAGTACGTGTAAGATAAATGTGTAATTCTTTAAAACTGTAGTCTTGCCAATATGTAGTGTTCCTCCTCCACCATGGTCTTTCCCCATCTCACTCATAAATATTGGTAGATGATCGTTTGGTTTTCGATGTTTCATTCATGATGTTTGGACAGTCGCAATCCAAACGTCCTAATTTTAAGTAATCACCTGATGATTTATTAAAATATTCATACTCAAAGTATACAACAGACATTGCACGCTGTGGAAAGCTGACCGCA
Organism: Carterocephalus palaemon; assembly: GCA_944567765.1. Classification (NCBI taxonomy): domain Eukaryota; kingdom Metazoa; phylum Arthropoda; class Insecta; order Lepidoptera; family Hesperiidae; genus Carterocephalus; species Carterocephalus palaemon. The sequence continues at coordinate 729,497 of OX155655.1, read as the reverse complement.
GTCCTTCATGCAGATCTGTTATGATGACGCTAGATGCCATGAACATGAGTGTCACCGAAGTAGATGTTGACATGGACAAAGCAGAACACAGGTCTCCTGAAATAACCGTAGTAAGTGTTGCAATAAACTTATATTATTCAATCGAGAATTATTTTTGCTATTATACCGCACATAAACAACTAGTGCTCTATAAAACACAAAACTAGATAGTTTTGAAAAGACTTTACGATCATCGATATTTTGAATATTAGTTTTTTTATTGCGTTGTTTCATACATATTAAGGCATCTATTTATTAAAGTTACAAGAAGAATCTATCACAAGCTTAGATCACAACTTTATGTACCAATAAGTAATTAGAAAAATATTATTGCAGATGAACCCGCTTCAGACTTTGCCAATCTTCAAAGATAGGGAACTGATTCTGTCTGACAGGTAAACTAAGCTTTTTAATTCGGTGGCTTTATCAAGACGTTGAAAATTTTGGCAAATTAATATTTTGACATTCTCCTTTATTAAGGAGAATGCAAAAATGTATTAACGTTGGTCTACTTAACCAACAACAACGCCTTCTATGGAAATAAAAAGCTAATAAGTCGCTTATCAAATTACGGATAGCATTTACGCCTTAATAAATGGGAGTTTCTAAAAAATAAAGGTTTATAAAATATTTTTTGTTTAGGTAGGTAGTTAAAATAACAGAGAAGCGGAAGGTTAAAGTAAGGATGTCCTTGCATACTTGGATTAATACCATTATCTATAATAATTTATTTCAGTCATGCAATCAGCACATACTTAGCTTCAAGATATTGCGAAACTGATAATATACTGCCAAAGGATCCAGGGGGGCGTGCGTTGGTTGACCAGCTTATGTTCTACAACGGTGGAGTACTTCATCCTCGTTTTTGTGCTGCAGCTGTGTGTATTTCATTTTTATTTTATGTTTTGTATTTTCGTGATTTAAATCATTTATTTAGACAAGAATATTTTCGTTTCGTTTCGTTTCAAGAAGAACCTCTTTATTTTAGGAATGAACAGTATTTTTGATCCGTCTCAGAGATGCATGTTTATACAAGTTTCATTAAAATCGGTTCAGTAGTTTATGATTCCATCGCGCACAGAGGTATAGACAGATAGACAGACAATAAATTTGAATAAAATATTTTCGTAATCTGTATCGATATCGATATTTATCAACCCCTGATAGTTGTTTTCAAGATTTATTCAATGTACAGATGCGGACTAGTTAGTTTTATTAAGTACATATTATATTGTAGTATATGTATTGACATCGTATGACATTATATGATTACAATTAACGATTGTGTAAACTTTCTAGTGGTGTTATAAACTTAAAATTAATTAAATTAGAGTTTAGTTTGTATCATTATTTACTTTTAATTGATTTGTTGTTTTTATTAGTAAATAGATTTATTATTAACTTATGTATCAAACGCTGTTTCGTTTATTTATAAACGTTATTTTCAGCATCCGATATTATATGAAAACTGTCGCTTTGTAATGCCACAACAAATGTGTGACATAGAGAGCGCTTATATGGACTTGGAGACTATGATTGGTGGCCGTAACTGGTTTGGAGGGTCTTGGATTACGCTAGCAGATGTGGCTCTAGCAGCTTCTGTCAGTACACTAAATGTTTTAATACCGATTGATAAAAAAAGGTAAGCAAACCAGAAATTAACAATACATTAACTTTTAAACATTCTTGCCAATCAATGTAATCTTATAACATTGTAATTATTTTATATTTCCATTTTACGTTTTAAGATATCCAAGACTGTCTAGCTGGATGCATAGAATGTCAGAGGAAATGTTTTATTTGACGGCAAATAAAAAAGGACTAGAAGAATTCACGAGAAGAATAGGCGAGTTATCTCAAATAAACAATGCAAATTAAGAAAACATTAGAAGTAGTTTTCACTAAGTCTAATATTTATCAATACCAGATTGTGGCAGAGCACATGAAGCTGGTGAATTTAAAAGGTGTCCACGCAGTTCATTAAAAAGACGTTCGTTGGCCGGTCTTCAAATTCCCGAAGGAAAATGAATATAGATAATATTCATTTAATAAATACCTAGTCATTTCTAAACCATATTTTGTCAACTAATTTATTTTTGTGAGGATTTGCAATAAAATATTACCTACATTAAAATTTTGTTGTTGTTGATCTTATCAATTTAATTATTGGTGACTTGAAACAGAAGAAAATCTATAAGTTAAGAGTATGTAGACCACTGTGGACTATTAAAAAAGTTTCGGCCGAGGTTTGACTTGGTTTGACTTGCCATAATATCTGATAATATTATGAAACTTCACTGCTACTTTTTGACTCAACATATCAGAACTCCCGCTATCTATCGTGCTTAATAATCATTTAACGCTCGACGCGCAATTCAAAAAGGTTTTTTGTCAGAAATAAATATTGATGTTGCTCACAACACACCACTGCCTTTCATTAGTTTCAATGTATTTATTCTCGCTCTACGTTCAATCAATTTAAAAATCGATACCGAGTATCTCTAGCTAGTTTGTGTACCGATGGTGTACCGACTACCGACTCGGTACTACCGAGCATAACGCGCGAGCACGCCCGTCTCTTCACTTCTGTGGAATTCACCTGTCAAGGCTGTCAATTCTCAATAATTCTCATGTCATGTCATCATGTGTCTCTTTCCTCTGTCAACAACCTATTTGGAATTCTTGTTTTACTTCAATTTGTTATGTTGAAGAGGGAGGGATGAGCCAGCCAGTGTAACAAGGTGCAACGCAAGTTCAGTAATTAATTATGTAGATTATCAAACCCATTGTTCACATAGAGTTTGCTGTGAAACATAAAAAGTTCGCGGAGCTCTCACGACGAAGAAAGTAGTAGGTACTTTATTGTGAAAGTGTCCATATACTTTGCGCTATTATAATGATTCAGTTTAATACGGATGTGCAATAACCAGTCGCGTCGAAACGTGGTGTTTTGATCGTGAAGTGCAAGCGTTTACATGTCGGGCTTGGAGGCGAACGGAACTATGCCCAAGCTGGGGCATGTGACCGACCTGCGGGAGCAGTGGCTGGTGCGCGCGGACGGGGCGCTGGCGCACCGCCTGCAGGACCGCGAGATCAACTCGCACCTCTGCGAGAACAGGTACCGGAACCAGCAGATCAGGGAGGACTTTCCTGTGGCGCTAAGCGAGCAGCGTGGTATCGAGAGTGAAGTGCAGGCGCGGGAGCTGGCGCGTCGCCGGCAGGCCGAGGTGGATGCGGAGATCGCGCGCGAGATGGCCGAGATCAACCTGCGCAGGCAGCGGCGGCGCGGGCCCGACGTGCTGCAGCCGGGCCCGTCGCGCGCGCCCGCCTCGGACATCGACCCCGAGGCGCTGGGGCTGTCCCCCGACGAGCTGGAGGAGATGCGGCGGCGCCTCGAGCAGGAGGAGCACGACGCGCGGCTGGCGCGCGAGCTGAGCCACTCGGACCGCGGCCAGGACTCGCTCATGGCGGACATGCGCTGCGCCGTTGAGGCTCAGGACGGCGAGCTCGCGCGACTGCTCCAGGAGCGTGAGTATAAGAAGCTTCAGCGCGCCAAGGAGAAGGCCCGCCAGAAGGCGCTCTTAAAGAAGCAGCAGAGGCTGCAGCAGCAAGAGCTGCCCCCTCCTCCCCCGCAGACCACCCTCTGCGACGCCTACAGCAATCCCAGGGACATGATTCGAGAGAATGCCCTCAGGCTGTGTAAGTCCGTCGATTCAGATCTAAACTACGTTGAGCCCTTTGAGAAGGAGCAGATACAATCGAAGGCTAGTGCCCTACTGTCCAAGGAGATTTCCAAGCAATACTATACTCAGGATGCTGGCATGTCCAGCACCAATATTAATGCGTTGCATGTTCATCCGAGGTCATTTGAGATGGACAAGCAGAGTGCTCCCAGTGCCAATGGAATGTCAATGCAACATAGACACCCGCCTCCCCCTCCATCCACCGGTAAGAAGCCGAGGTTTCCAGACCCAGTGAGCATTCGACCTGCCTCTCACTACCCGACAGACAACATACTACCAAATGACACTCAAGATATTTCCATACCGCACAGCTTGAGTGAGAATAATAATTTGTATGAATCTGCATTCCCTCCTGGCACCCACACCCCACACAGATACGACAGAGCGGATCCTTCCAAGCGATTGTCAGTCATATCAGATATCACAGTGGAGGGCTTAGCTAAGAAAAAGAGCAAGCAAGCTGACATGCAGAAGAAAAGAAGGGGATGCAAGATACAATAAAAGTTTCATCTTATTTACCATTGGTAATTTGTAATCTGATTAATTAGTTGCACCAACTCTAAACACAAATAAATAAGGATATTACATTTAATAAGTCAGCAATTGTCTATAAAACAAAATTTGCTAAAATTTAGATATGACAATGATAGCTGTTATTACTGTTTTGTTTTATTACTCTATTACAAATAATATTGCATTGAAAGTCACATTGAATTGATTTGCAATAGAAATCGGCAAGGTGCCCTGATTCTGTGCTGTAACTTGAATACTAATTACTGATTTGCATCCATCATTCATTTAATTGAAACAAGAGTTTTGTTTATTAATGTCTTATGATAAAAATAAGTATAAGTAACTCATTTTAATCTAAGACATGATAGATATTTTAATAATTGATGTTTTAGATTTGATTGGATGATCGAACAAGGGATAGAGATCCAGTTTTTCTATTAATTTCTCTACTGATTTTTTGATTAAGTAATTATTTATTGTTTATTCTGTAGTGTACCTGCAGTGAAGGAACCAATGAGCCATTATGTTATTCTAAGGTCGCATGTGCCTTATTTAGATGTAAGCCTTTTACTTAACATTCCATGTTGGTGATTTCAATGTTTTTTTAGTGATAAAATTGTATGTCCAAATGTTAACACAAAATCATGATTGTAATTTAGTTTGAGTTCGTAATAATCAGTTACAGTTAATCAGAATACATAATTTAGTTATATTTTTGCTGGTCAATATTTTTTTACCCAAGTAAAATATATCTCTAGCCTACATAGAAGTGTGACAAACATTTGGATTTGATACAAATCAATGTTATTAGTGGTTATTAGTTTTTGCATTTAGTTGTATAATTGTCTTATTTTGGAGAATACAAACAATGACAAGTTATAGTATTAATACAGGTATACTCTATACAGATAATTTAGTATTTAAGTGTACGATTAATCTCATGTAGTTATATTTTTGTGGAAAATCTAGTAATTTAATCCGATTTTTTGCTAGTAAGTCTGCCTTTACACAATAATATAACATTTATAGCCACCAAAGCTTAAGTGATAGGGTGAACATAAAAATTTCAAGCAAATTTTGTCATACTTTCTTTACTTTAAGCAATAAATCGGAATAAATATTTCCACCCCTTGTACTTAAATTTAAACTAACTTTATAGACTGACTTGAAGTATCTTGTTTGTTAGGAAATCTCATCTGCCTTTGTAATTCAAATATTTGTGTGTTCTATCGGTTCTATCCTAACTCCCTTGAGGCTCTCTTCATCATAAATCTGACTGTTGGATATTAACTAATTCATATTAACCACTTACCATTCTCAATTAATAGTGTGAGTATAACTGCTGGCTAACATGCTAATTATACGAAAAATGGAAAGTTGCACACAATTGAATGATCTTTTCTAGTTAATGCAAAGTATTATACTTCAGCTCTCTAATATCATGCGCGTTATATTGCACAACAATTACAAAATATAAATTGTCTTATTTTTTTTGTGTCAGATATTTTAATGTTACTTTGCGTTCTATAAATTTAATTATTGATAAGATTTCAGAATTTACTTTATTATTTGAACGATATTCAAAACAATACCCAGCTTGTTTTAAATTTACTTAAAATTTAAGCAATGCCTATTTTTGGTTCTTCTTGGTGCCCAAAATGGTGCTATATTTAAGTTTTATATTCTACTATGTATAATTGTTATTCTTTCATTAGATGCTATTAATTATACAGGATTTTTATTAAGCTCAAATTGAGACACATCATAGCTTTAGCCTTAATTACTTATATAATATTTTCGAATTTATAGTAGTTATATTGTGGTTTTAATACACTGATGGTGTGGCACAGTGTGAGTGTATTTTACTGCACAAAATAGTATTTTGTCACTTTCTTACATTGTGTTGAAAATGATATTCTTGATTTAATCCAATATAAATCCACCCCAACTCCAAGAAAGAACAATTATTGTCAGGTAACTTGATAAAAATATAATTTTGTATATTGATAGGAACGTACTTTTGTCAGGCCCATGCTCAATGGGTGGAGTGGAGGTGTATGAGGTTTAGTTTTACTTTAAATAATGTTAGCTTTAATAAATCTACTGGCCTTAGACGTGCCTTAACGGAACCGAACCAAACTTGAATGTATAATTAAGTACCTTTTATAAATGATAGTTATCTTAATATGTAACAGAATTACTTAACTATAAGTTCGAATAATGGCAAGCTGTTATAATAATAATATCTAAAAATAACGTTGTATATTTTGCCAAAGTTTAAGGCAGCAGCTAGATATTCCACGTTCAACTCAAGCCATGACTAGAAAAAAGTTTTGAAGTATTTTGAACAACTCATTTCCGGATTCTAACACTTCCGAGAAAAGAGTTTTGAACAACTCATTTCCGGATTCTAACACTTCCGATTTGAAAATCGGTCCACAATTTAGCGAAGTTAGCTTTCGCGGGTGATTTGTTATTAGTTATTGCCGTGTTACATTGTTTATTTACGAAAAATTCGTTATGATCCTATTATATTAAATGGGTACTAAAATAGTTTGTCAGAAACTCGCAGCTATACAAACATACGTCACGCATACAGAATCTCCTTTTTGAATTCGGTTAAAATTTTAATTATTTTAACTAGAGATGATAAGTACAAAAATAACACGTATAAGTGGACAACATTTTGCACATTTCGTTAGTTTAACTATAGGTACGTACCACATATTGATTCAATAAAATATTACTACTTATACTACATACGTGCATAGATTCAGATTCATTTATTTTTTTCATTATATGGTATTTTGTATTCGCTTAATGAACGTCATAACATTTTTTATCTACCGCCGGTTCACAAAGTTGATGCTACCGAGAAGAACACGGCAAGAAACTCGGTAGTTACTCTTTTCAAATAAAGATTGTTACGTATGTTATGTTTTACAGTAATATACCAATTTGCTATATTAGATATCAGTTAGGCGCATTCTTTTACACGGATCTCAAGCTACCATTAAATAATTAACGACAGGAAACTGCAGCAAACGCATAGTGGCTTCTCAATAGGAGTAGTTAGTACGAACTGCTGTAATCTTGGTTGTTAGTAGGTAATTAACTTGCTGTAAAATAGGACACATGATTCTCCTGAGACCCTTATCGTCAGCTTTTGGTGGGTTAATTAATAAACATTTATTTCGTAACTATAAGGTTTTACAAACAACAGTGAAACCCAATGCACAATTACATTGTATTATGACCTTTACATTTTAATATCAAGTCCAATTTATAAAGAAAGTTTAGCATCTATTAATATGATGTTTTTCTTCCCGATTTTAGTATTATAACAGCTTGCCGAGATTGTAATTGATTCTAATGATTGGTCGTTATGGAGGTCAGCAAAGGCGACAACAAATTATCAAGAATTATTGAATTAATTAGTCTGCTATTTGTCATAGTATCCATACGAAAATCTTATTCGTTTGATCTGATTTATTTAAGTAAATAGGACTCCTACTGTAGGAAAAACATTAATAAAAGATAGTTTAAGTAAATTTTTATTAAATCTGTTAAATGTATCAAAACGTGGAAAGTCTGATCACAACACAACTCAGGTACGAGTATACCATATTTGCTGTTTCTATTCGTCCAGCGTTGACAGAGTTTAAAAAAGTTAATCTCAGTGAATGAGTCATTTGTTATACTTACCTACTTACTTTATTGATATTATTTAAACGATTATGATTCTCAATAAATATTATTTACTTGCAATTGATTTTTTGGTAATTTCAATATGTATTCTCACTTATCACCAACCCTTCTTCCCATAAAAATAGAGATAAACTAAGAAATTGAGGGGCTGAGCCCAGTCATACTGGGGGTACACACACACTGGCATACAATCATACAACATACTGGGGCTACTGTTTTGTTTTGAGGAACTCTTGATGACAAAGAAACCTGTCTACATACATAGTAATCGATGTATGACGGGCGTTGGCGCAGTCGGCAGTGACCCTACCTGTTGCGCCAGGGGTCGTGGGTTCGAATCCCACTCAGGACAAATATTCGTGTGACGAACACTTGTATTTGTTCTGTGTCTGGATGTTATGTATGTGTTTAAAAATATCTATGTATGTATATCAGTCTCTGACACCCATAGTACAGGCTCGCGTCTACTTTGGGGTCAGTGTGTGAGAATGTCCAAGATATTTATTATTATTATTATAATGTATAATTCCTCAGATGGGACATAAAATACCACACTGATTTTAAACGCAGCTTCCCTTCTCGTTTAATCATGATTCATGGTTTTCGTCCATGTGTAATCCATTCCGTGGACAATATAACGCCACATATCGCTGTATTCAAGCTAGCCGTTGAATTGAAACCGCTGACACCGGAAGAGGGTTACTTTATCTTATCAGCGACCATTCGACTGCCGCTGCCGATGTCGTAGTATTTGTTTGGCATCAAATTAGATAACTGCTATTAACGATATGAACTTGTCTGTGAATTGTAGCCAACATGGCGAGCTCATGATAGCACTATTCCCTCCTTATAATCGAGGAAACCTGAAGCCTTGTTCCAATGAGGAAGTTAGTGGTCATCTCGAGAGGTTTTAGGTCGAATACAATAACCAGACACCCGACTTTTTGGTCTGTTCCTCATAGCATAGTAGGTAGTATAGTATAGTGTATTATTTATACTCATAGTATAGTATCTACAGTAGTTATATGTAGGTGATGGCAACCATACTCTTGGCAAAACACTAGGCCTTGTTTGTAGCGTCCATGCCCAATGGCTCGGGTCGATTCAATGTGATACAAAGAATTATGCAACGACGGGCACGGTCGGTTTGTGGATGGGTGACCGCTAGTGGCAAAAATTTCATGGACGCTACCGTGCTTCGGAGGGCATGTAAAGCCGTCGGTCCCGGTTGTTTTCAATGTTGGAAACAGTCGTTAAGCCTTGTCGAAGACCTTCGGGTGGCTTGAGAACATTCGACACTTGGTTGGCCACTAACCCCTCCACCAATCTGCATTGGAGCAGCGTGGTGGAGTATGCTCTAGACCTCCCGCAGCTGCGTAGTAGACCCGTGCCCAGTAGTAAGACGTCTATGGGTCCCAGCGAGTACCTAGGCCAGCCGCATTCGTGGAAACCGCGACTCACATACAGATTTTCACATGGAAACAAGCTCTAAGCATTAGAGGTTCACTGTTTGGGTTAAATCTATACTTCTATCTATACTAATATTATAAAGAGGAAAGATTTGTTTGTAATGTTTTCACACAAAAACTACTGGACCGATATCAAAGCTTCTTTCACCATTAGAAAGCTGCATCTTCACTGAGTGACATAGGCTATATAATATTACACGAAACTATTATTGTCTAATTCCACGCGAGCGAAGCTGCGGGCGTCCACTAGTTGTGAATAATTAGGTACCTACTAGAAATTTGTATAATAATACCTAAACCTACAAAAGCAAATGTAAAGGACATGTAATTTCTTGTGGCCAAACTAGTTAGGCTATGAGGAACAGACAATTTTTTTTCTGGTAGGTATATCACTTAAAGGCCGTGAGCAATAGATATCCGGCAACAAGGCGCCATGTACCTAGGTAACTCATTAAGTCATTACTCAGAGCCTGATGAGGCTGGAATGGAATGGGCACGATAAAACAAGTAAATATCACGTAAAGTACCTTATCCACGCTAGCGTGCTACTTGTAATTCAAATATCGTATCTGTGAGGAAGAAGGCCTCTAATGGAGACCACTTGTCGGAAAAAGGAGTATCGGCCGCCCTCAAACGAGATAGCCTGATTATTTTAAGAAGAAAGCAGGGCTACAGTAACGGTACTGTAGCCAGGTGTTGTCGCTTATAATAATTTAAGTTTTACAGGTATTTAGAACTCCAGCTCCGCATGTTCGCGCCGAATGTTCCGCAGATTTTTAAATTTATTCCCTGGCTGCGGGAAACCATTGGATTCAGACGGTACAGGTTCGGTCAGCGGTGGTGGAGAGGCCCTTATATTAGTATATTATCTATGGAGAGGCCTATGTCCAGCAGTGGACCTCGAAATGCTGATGGATGGATGGATTGGTGCCCACCTGTATATTACAATGTGCTCTTTAGTGCACAAGGGTAAGCCTAGCGCGGATGAAATTCGGCCACTCACTCAATAGGGTCCGGTTCAAGTTTCTCCATAAAATTATCAAAGACATCACAGAACTCCCAATCGGCAATTGGCCAGCGTGGCCATGGCCTTAACCCTCCCATTCCGAGAGGATAGCCGTGCCCGACAGTGGAAAAATGAAGAGGGGTGTAAACAAAATAAAACACAGTTGAAATCTTAATTGACTGTTCATTTATCTTGTTCAATAGATAATCACAATCAACAAAAATAGATACAAGTTTTAATTCATTTCAGAACTTCGGTATTAGTGGCGTAAGGATTTTCAGATGATAGTTAAATCTAAACAAAAGATGAAGAAGTTTGATATTGTTTTATAGTGCAATTTTTTAAATCTGAATAATATAATCGATGGTTAGTTCAGTACAAAAACCGCATCCGTTTTTGCCGTGCTCTAAGTATCTACTTACATATTTTTTTTATAAAGTAATTGGGTGATGTGGAGATGTGGTTGGTTTGACAAGTATGTGACCATCTATGAAATACACTTACTAACAATAATAAATGGACCAACACCTCCATTAGTCCTGTTAAATATGCATACAATTAGAATTGCAAACGAGCAATTCTAATGTAGTCCATATAATTAGCACATTTTAAATCAACTGTCACAATTATATAACACTGCCAACGAAATAATGTCCAAACAATTTTTTTTTGTTTTTATCAGGTACTGATTCTATTTATTCCAAAATACAAGTCATTTTAACTTTGTCTAACATACTGGTAATAGCTTAGTAATATTAGGAAATAAAAAGCCAATTTAAAAAACAATATCTACACAAAGCTTTATTATTTTTCTGCCCCCAACCCCGATAAATAATAATATTTATACAGATGTTACTTTAATTTTTATTAATCATACTGGTTAGATAAGGTTCTTTTTACAATTATCTTAAAACCATGTAAGGCCAATCACATAATTTTTTTTTCAATTTGATAGTCTAATTGTCATCTAATGTTATTTTGCAAGGTTGGCAGCTTGTTTTTTTGCTTTCACTAGCTCCACCAACTCCTTGTAACGCTTCATGCAGTCTTTTTTCGAGCGGTTCGGTATGCAGTCTGCGATCTTGTCCCACCGCTCCGGAGTGCTCACGGGGAATGTCTTTATTGCCTGCTCTAGTAGCTCTTGCTCCGTCTTGGTCCATGATCGGTCCTCCTTTGATTCCTTATCCTTGCTAACATCCCCGTTCACCTTTGGCTTACTCACTCCATTCACCAACTTAGGAGCATCGTTCTTTGATATGCTGCTATCATCAACATTGTTAACAATCTTCTTCTTTTCCTTCTCAAACTGGTCAAAAGCCTCCTCATTAGCAGCCTTCTTCAGACTGCTCTTGGAGAAGTCTGAACTCTGCAGGTCCTTCGCTTTCTGAAGTACCTCCTTCGCATTGAACCTCTTCTCGTCTGCAAACGTGCCATGCTGGTTGAGGAAGTTGGCGACCACCTCCCACCGCTGATTGGTCCCTGCAGGAAACAGATTCACAGCCTTGATCAGGAGTTGGGTCAGCTCTGGTGTCCATTCCATCGGTGTCTTCAGTGCTGTATTCTTTTTCGCCTTCGCCTCCTCCACCTTCCTCGTTTCGAACATCGCTTGTCTTTCCGCTTCGACCTTCTGCTCTGATTCCTTGACAGTGTTTATAAACGCCTCCCTTCCGTTACTCTCAAGCTCCTTCATGAAGTCCTGTAGCTCGAGAAGCTTCATCGACTCGCAGAGTTTTTCTAAGGAAGCCATGTTGGCAACAGTTTCATCGTCGGTGGTAGCGTAGTACTGGTTGGCCTTGCAGAGGTCCCGGAGGGCCTTGCGTTCCTTCCGCAGGCTCTTCTTGACCTGCTCCCGCTCGGCGCGCGCCGCCTCCAGCCGCGCTCGCTCCGCCTCGTCCGCCTTTGCCTTGGCGAGCTGCGCTTCTTTCATCAGTCTTTCCTCCTCCGCTTTCTTTGCTTGCACTGCATCCTGAAAGTGAAATATGTATTGCATTTAAATAGATGTTCTGTAGGCCTGAGGGGTTTAGCCTCCATGGGGGTTTAGAGAATAGGATATTTGATTTTTTTTTAATATCATGGACATTCAGAATTCAATGAAAACTTAAATAAACACTAAATACGATCAATGACTGGGTATGATGCCAACAATCTAGTACTCAATCCCAATACATATTTACATTAGGCAAAACAAATCAAACACAGTTTGAAACACACTAAATATTCTGGCAATGGTTGTCACCCTTAGCATTGAAACACTATAATTTGTGGACACAGTTTTCCTAGGGATAACCATTGACAAGTTTAGAGTCAATGGTGGGGAGCCCACATTGATGTCTTGTCCACCAAACTAAGTTCTGCTACTTGTAGTCAAGCTGATATTACAACAGCTTGACTCGTTTATTTTAACTACTTTCACAGTATTACAAATGTGTTAAGTCTATATAAATATTTTAACTCTGTCAATATATTTTTATGAAAATATTATGTATGTACAAAAAAATCATAATTTGTTTGTAAAGAAAAAATAGTATACATAAATTTAATACAAGAAATAAAGATAAATTGATTGTATCTAGCTCTAGAGACTCTAGGCTGAGTAAAGAATCAAAATAATTTAAGGAGAACTGTATAACCATGTTATATATATCTTATGCTAAGACAAAGTCAAATATTTTATTTCGCTATGAGGTAATTAAATAAATAAAGGTAAATAAAGGACATACATAATGAAAGTCTGGGTAACTAACTGGGTAACACACTACTAAGAGAAATTAGATTTAATGCTTAAATTAATTAATATAAAGCAACAAAAAAAACACTAAATCTTGCGATCCTGTTTCTATAAATAATTGTTATTGACATTATTGACATTACATAACAAACAATACAAACAATTAAGGCAATTTATATTACTTTAGGTAACTTGTAAGTTTATATATTTTTGGAACCTGTCTTGTTATCATCACCACAAACCTTTCTTTGTCCCACTGTTGGGCACAGGTCTCCTCTCAGAATGGGAGGGATAAGGCCTTATTCCACCACACTGTAACTTGTATATGTTTTGGTGACTTAACTATATTTGTTATGTGTATTTCTTACAAGTGTTGAGCTAGATTTCTACCCAAAATAACTTTCGTAGGTGGTAGAGCCTATAAGATAGATAGAGCATATAGAATTCGTCCGGGGCAGTACCACTGCCCGCCACGGTACCTAGTACCATATCTGCCATGTAATAATTGTTTTTAAAGCAATTATGGTCTGGTTGGAAAGGTGTGGTTTCTGGTTACACTTCTCTAGAGGCGACCATCTTAGTCCTCAAGGGTAGCAACACATCTGTGACTGACTTAGAATGAGACTCCTACTAACAAGTACTAACTGGACTATTACTAACACCAACTAACAGTACTAACAATTACTAATAGTCCCCTGTCCTCATACCTACTAACAAAGTTGTCATGCTTGCTATCTTGTAAAAAAAAAACCATTTACCTGTCTTGCACGCTTGGCTGCTAATTTCCTGTCCTTGTCTTCCTGCTTGAAACGCTGGATCCTGGGGTCGTTCGCATACGCCAGGTCCACCAGACTGCGGATCCTCGCCATCTCTTCCTTCTTCAGCTTGGCCCGGGCAGCTTTGTTCTGCTTCTCGATCCACCTCCTCTCCTCCCTATCAGCCCCCTTTTCTTTCTCCTCCTCATCCATATATGAAAACTCTCTCCAAGACTCAAACTCATACCAGAAAGCATAGAACCGTTCTACAGCCTCGCGGGGACTGTTCTCATCGCCTAGCAGCGGGACGTTCTTCTTCTCTGACCATCGAGCGTTCAGTTCAAAGTATTTGGTGAAGGCCTTGTAAAAACCTTCCTTTTTAATATCAGTTGCCGTGGGTACGTTGTCGTCGAATAGGGGGTCGACGGAATCGAAGGACCGCCTGTTTTTGGGGGTACCCAGTATTTCATATGCTTTAGTTATACAGGTGAAGTAGTCGTCGTCGCTGCGGATGTCCTCGCCTTGCGCCTTGCGCTTGTCGGGATGGTGGCGCAGCACCTTCTGGCGATACGCGCGCTTGATGTCGTCGTCTGTCGCTTGGAACCTCAGATCTTTCATACCCAGCACTGCATAGTGATCCTGCTGCTTCCATTCCTTCGGGTCTAAGCTCCGGAGATATTCCACGTCGTCTTCAAACACAGTTTCCTCGGTTTTCTCCTTCGATTTTGACGTCAGAAGCAATGTGTCTTCGCCGTGGTACTTCACGTTGTAATATCGTAAAAATGCCGCCCCAGCGCATTCTACTTTTTTCTTAACAAACGGCCACGGTATCGCCACCGCTCTACAGTCGTTTCCCGACTCACCTTCCGTCATTTTTATGAGTTTTTAAGAACAATAACCTTTACCAACATAACCTATAAGCAAGGTAAACAGCAGTTGGACAAATTGCAGCGAAATTATAGTTTCTAATATATACAACAATGTGCAATTTAACCTACGATATATTAATATCTGTTTTCATTATTCAGGACGAATGCACATTATTAAATTATTGAACTAAATAAATAAAATGCGCCCAACATCTACAAGACAAAAGAGATAGACAGACATTTCAAAAAGAAGATTTTCGATTCGGAAGCGAAGTCAGTCAATCAAACACCCACAGAATAAATAGATTAAGAACTCACCACAGATTTATAGTAGTAATTTAACAGACTATACCCTTAAAAAAGGTACATACCTTTTTTATTCGAATGGCATTTTGCTGTATGGTCATGCAGACCTTTACTCTTTACAGTGGTAAGCTCAGTAATAGTGTTCTGTGGTGTTAAGCTTCAGAGCTCAAACCAGATTAAAACCATAATACTTACTATATTTTTGGTTCTTAAGTTGGAGTTCATTTAAGCGAGCTCCATTTCTTTTGCGCCCTGCGACCATTGATTGGAATAAACATTATATATACATACTTATTTTGTGGGAATTCACTGTATGCTGTGTGGATCATTCGAATATAGTTATGGAAACAATTTAATTTTGCTGATTCTCACTTAACGTAGCGCATAATATATTTCTATTCTATGGTTATATGTTTTACTGCCAACATATTGACACAAAATGTCACATCAATTTTACCACCTTACAAATTGTTACAAATCAAAATCAGCTGACAAACGTTAAATAAAAACTTAAAAAGCAAAATATCATGAAAGAAAGAACTGCAGTGCAGTTTAATTGAACCAGAAATCGAAATCGAAAAATCAGAACCAGAAATTGAAATCCTGCAGTACAAGTAATTGAATTTCCAATCCGATCAAAGTACTTATTCATAATGAGTCACGATTACGATTCGCTTTTTAAGCCTATAGTGCTCATTACCGGCTTTGGTCCGTTTATAAACCATCCAGTAAACGCTAGTTGGGAAGCGGTGAAACTGATGAATAAGGACGAACTAGAGAGAAAGCACAACATTGAACTGGTTCAGCTGGAGATTCCGGTGACGTACGAAAATGTAGACGAGTTTGTGCCCGCGCTTTGGGAGACACACACACCAAAAGTAAGTTAAAATTAAACAAACATGTCCAACTAGAGAACCTACCTATCTCCTTCAAAACTTTCAATATCGCACTGTTGGGCACGGATATCCTATAGGAATGCGAGGGAAAAGCCATCTCAAATTGTACTTCAAGGTTCGCTCATGATGTTTTTCTTTAACATTATAGCATTAGATATTTGATTAGACTAAATCAAATGACATAAAAATGTCCATTGGTATTCACGTCATGAACAATCGTTACTTTCATCACCTTCCTTTTTGATAGAAAATAGTAAACTGCTGAATTTTAATTAAATATTATTATACACCTAGTACATATTTATAATCATATGATAATCATGATGAAACTAATACTTTTCTACAGCTAATGATTCACGTTGGAGTGTCGGGCGTAGCGAAGGAGCTGACCCTGGAAACCCAAGCCCACAGGAAGGGCTACCAGCGGCTGGACTACTTCGACAAGTGCCCCGCCAACCACACTTGCCCTGCGGACGGAGCCATTCGACTTCACACCAAACTCGATGTCGAGAGGATCTGCCAACAATTCAATGAGGACAAGGCTGACACAACAGCTGTGGCTTCAAAGGATGCTGGAAGGTGAGACAGAGAGCAGTTTAAGTACCTAAATATTTTTGCACATATTTATTATAAGTAGAGACCGGATTATATGCATTTGCATATTTAGCCTATTCTCGAAAATCATTGCATATTTTACCTAATATCTAGTTATGATGCATATTATCGGTACATTTACAATATTTTTCTGAGTACCATGCTCTCACTCTGCGTTCCGAAATGCTATAAAAGTGATAATATCGTGAAAAATTCGATGACAATGACAATTAATACAAAAATGTTAATCATAATCATAAATTATTGATTTAATGTAGGGTTCATTAACAAATGTGTGTTATTTCAATTTGTATCTACCCAAAACGGCTCAAATAAAACTCTAAAACTTAGTAGATTTTAAAATGCGACCTAGTAGATTTCAGTAGATTTTATTTTCGTCTCACCTATAACGCATATAATTGTTTCTTGTTAAAACATGACGCGCGTGCTCATTGATCGGTAGTTTAGTTTTTTGTTTATTTGTGTGAAATTTGATGCGTACCATGCCTCAGGAAATTTTTTTTTTGCATATTCTGCCAATTTTCGTGCATATTTCAAGCATTTTTCATGCATATAACAAGCTTTTTATGTTGCATATAATCCAGTCTCTAATTATAAGACAATTTAATTTTCATTTGTAAAAGCTACAACACAGGCGTCCGAACTTGAATCTTCCACAGCCACAGCTGAGGGAGGTCAAGAGCACGTTACTCCAATGTGAATTGATGGAGGAGTTGCTAACCCAGTGTTTGTCAATGTTTGATAATTGTTTTACAATTGAAAATTATGAATGACTCCAAAGTAAGGAAGCAGCCATGAAATGTTTCCACTTGAAACCGCGCCTAACGCTGCTTAGCTCTGTCAATCATATAAAAGGAACTGAGATATTCATTTCTATAACTGACAGTGAAAAAGCAAATAATAAATACAATGCTACTTATAATTGCAAACAGCAGACAGCTAATGCTCTTATCTGTTTCATTTAAGATAAAGTGCTTTGTGTTGTCAACATGTTGTAATCTATCTAAATATTCTCTTGAGTTGGAGGCCAATGTTTAGCTTAGCTTTGTCCTAGTGTTTGTACCAACTGTGCTGCAACCCATAGATGTCTCACAGCACAGACAAATCTGCAGGTCTAGAGCATACTCCACCACGCTGTTCCAATGCGGATTGGTGGAGATGTACCTGTATTGCTATTATGAACCAGGAATGAATGAACAGAACACAGCATTCAGGCACTGCTCAAGTAACTAAATTCTACGCCTATTCTGCTATGCCACCATTACAGGTGGGCAGGTGACACGTTAAATCAGTCCCTGTTGTTTTTAATAGTGGAAACAATTGTTAAGCCTTGTCAAAGACCTTCGGGTGGCTTGAAAACATTTGATACTGGGTTGGCCACTAACTCCTCCACCAATCCGCATTGGATCAGCGTGACGGAATATGCGCTAGACCTCCCGCAGCTGCGTCTGTGGGGGAGACCGTGCCCAGCAGTGGGACGTCTATGGGTCACAGCGAGGTGTTCCATATTCAATTAACTGTACTACTAGGAATTTCAGTTTAGAAAACCCCAATAATACCTTTACCTCAACAGCCTTGCAACCTTTATGTCAGTCACCTCAACACTGATGAAATATTATCCACTCCCCAGATACCTCTGCGAATACATTTACTACACATCCCTGAGTATGGACAACACACGGGCTCTATTTGTTCACGTGCCCGACACGGATGTATACCCGTCAACTAGTGTGGCTAGAGCACTGGAGAGATTGCTAGAACTGTGTCTGGACCAGCTCAGCATGACGGAGACGGGTGCAGTTGCGGAGAGGCTGGAGCGAGCCAAGATCGACTGCAATGAGGTTTAGATCATTGTTTGATAACATGAAGATACCTGGCAACCCATAGATTCAGCAGGCAATGGATTGGGTGTTTTGAGACTTATTCTAGCAGAAAACTGAATGGATGTCATCTGTAGGCACAGATTAGTGTATACCTAGATAGCCAGGACTCTTATTGCAGCAGTGGAGATATGATACCAGTATGTACCTAAGTGAAGCAAATGCTGACTCGTGCATCATTGCAAATCTATTGTGGGATATTGATGTACTTGCATTTCTTATTGTTGTAAGTGTATACATATTAATAATATAATTATTGTATGTTGTAAGTGTATATTAATAATGTAAAATTGTTATTTATTGTTGTTATATTATTTTTAAAATACAAAAATGTGAATCCAATAGTTATTGAGTACAATGTAATCAATTATTACTTGTATATCATTTCCTAACATTCCATAATAATAACATTCATATTTGTATTAATTAAATGTATACTTATTTTATATTTTTAAATATATAAAAGGTGAAGCTGACTGACTGACATATCAACGCAGGGCCAAAAAAATAGGGGTTAGAAGCTTGAAATGTTGCACAGGGGTTCCTTTTATAACGTAGGGGAGCACTAAAAAACGATTTCGACGAAAATTCATCCCCCAAAACGGGGGTGCATTTAAAATTTTGCCGTTTTTGAAGTTAGTGAATGTCTAATTCCATACGAGCGAAGCTTCGGGCGTCCACTAGTCTATATTATAAAAATGAATCGCAAAATGTGTTGGTAAGCGCATAACTCAACAACGCCTGGACCAATTTGGCCAATTCTTTTTTTTAAATGTTCGTTGAAGTTCATGGATGGTTTTTACGGCGAGAAAAATTTGAAAATTCATCCCCTAAGGGGGTAAAACGGGGGTGCAAAGTTAGTATGAGGCTTTGCCGTTTTTGAAGTTAGTGAATGTGTAATGCGAGCGAAGCTGCGGGCGTCCACTAGTTTTTAATAATTTCCTACTTTTATTGAACGCTTTCGATTATAAGTAATGGTAGTGGTAGTTGTAGTGGTAGTGGTAGTGGTAGTGGTAGTAGTAGTGGTAGTGGTTGTAGTAGTGGTAGTGGTAATGGCAAAACAACGTTTGCGGGGTCAGCTAGTGTTAAATAAAATCCAATCCTGCACAATAAGATGTATATATTGTATATCATGTACAGCCTAATCCTCCTCCTCGTCGTTGGCGGCGCCGCCCGCCTGGCCCTTGCGCAGGTTCTTGCGCTTGACGCGGCCGGGCCGGCCGCCGCCGAACGGCGACTTCAGCGAGAAGTCGATGTGCTTCCCAGAGTCCAGCCGCACCGTGAACGACGGGATGTTCACCACTTGCTTGCGAACGCTGCAATCACACGGAAACAATACACATTATATCGCTGCGACCCATAGACGTCCCACTGCTGGGCACGGGTCTCCCCCACAGACAGCTGCGGGAGGTCTAGAGCATACTCCACCACGCTGCTCCAATGCGGATTGGTGGAGGGGTTAGTGGCCAACCCAGTGTTGAATGTTCTCAAGCCCCACCCGAAGGTCTTCGACAAGGCTTAACGACTGTTTCCAGCATTGAAAACAACCGGGACCGACGGCTTTACGTGCCGCTACACATAATATAATATACACATACATAATACACTACACAGTACACACACATAATATAGTGATTATAAAAATATTTGGTGAAGAAAGTATATTTCCAAAGAATATTTACGAGTGATGACAGCCCAGGGGCTTTATCTCGCCACATGCTTTTTATGAAATTCAATGTCACCTGCTGTAATATTGTGAGGAAACCTGCATGCCTGAGAGTTCATAATGTGCTCAAAGGGCATAGCCTAAACCCACTATACAAATTATCTCGTGAAAGATATTTTAAATTACACTAGTTATTTTTATGTTTGGTTTTTTAAATAGGCTAAAACCTTATTTAGCCAATATTGTTTTTTTTTTTTTCAGTTTTTGTAGAAACAAAATAGGAAAGCTCTACAAGGCACCTGATGCTAAGTGCAGTCACTTATGGTATGCTTCACCAAAGTTGTCTGGCAATAAATGAATGGCTTACATACTTAAATTTGACTTGAATCCATAAACCTATTGATTTTTTTTTTGGTATTCGTATACATTACCTGCGAGTGCTCAAAGAGCATTATGAATTTCAAGACATTGAATCCAACACAAGGTTGGGAATCAAGTGGTCTGTGAGAATACATTCAGTCAGAGGCGCCGCGCGGTGCTGCGGCCTCTATCGCGAGTCACCTGCGTTTCATAGGAAAGTCAACAACGTAATATAGCAAGAACCAAGAATAGGCACTTTAAACATGATTTTTAATGCTTAACTGCCTACCCTGGTTTGTTATCCAATTTACTTAGAGCTTTGCATTAAATCCTGATGTTACTATCTTTGTCTAAATCACAACTGGGTCCTCTTACCATCTTATTATATTATGAGCATCTACAATGCTAAGAAAACAAAAAATTACCCAGTATGTTTTTATCACTCAAACATAGGGAATTGAGTGACACAAGAACTAGAACTGCTATTTATATAATATTAAAAAATGTAACATGCTTACCGTATATGCCTTTGCCTGATCAGGATACGGGCATGATGGATAGACTTGGCCAGACCAGCCTTGAACACCTGGGTCTGCAGACGGCGCTCCAAGAAGTCTTCAATCTTCAGACCGAGCACGTAATCGAGTTTCATCTGCTTCTCATCCAATACTCCGATCCTTACCAGACGACGGAGAAGGGCATTGCCTGAGTACAAATATGATATTCTTTAAGTATACAAGTTGTAATACAAGAGGTATACAAGTTATGCTGGTCAATATACAGTCAGGATTGGATTTATGTCAACATAGTGTCTCTGACAAGAGGTTGCCAGTAATTACTCATCATTTAGCTAAAAATAAAATTCATTTCAATTAATAAGACCAGTTTTAATTCATTTCATAGGCACATATGAGATGAGTATGGAGGTCTGAGTATATCTAAAAACCTGCAATAGGGAAGGGTGAGGAAACTCTGCGTTATCCTGCAGCCCCTCCTACCCCCTGCTTTGAACCCATTCCTACACAAATCAGAATGTCACAAATGTCGACGGAACCGTCAGAATGTCCCCTTTATTACGTAAATAATTTTTTTCAGAATCTAAACTAAACTACACTACAAATTCGTGTTACTCCGAACTCCGCTTAGAGTTGTCGTTTTCATTGGCAGCCAGAACCCACACCATACCTTCAAACAGCCTCTTGGGATCCTTCTCTTCGAGTGTGAGCAGCTCACGGGCAGCCTTCCGGATGCGAGCCAGCGTGTACTTCACCCTCCACACCTCACGCTTGTTCCGCAGACCGTACTCTCCAATTATCTTCAGCTCCTGGTCCAGACGAGCCTTCTCGAAGGGCCGCCGGGGAGTATCATAGGTCTTTGAGAAGACCGAAGGCACTCTGTTGTTCACCATGATGGCGAGCTGTCCAATAGAAAAAGGTATTCGTAAAAGAACACAACTTAAAATTTGTTTCGACCAGATCTAAAGCCAAAGGCCCTATTGATAGATTACAGACCCCTCAGTAATTGGAAACCTGCATAACATCTAATTTTTACTGCATAGGCTAAATATAGCCTAAACTATTTACTATTGATAGTATTGATACACTTGATAAATAGATATATTTTACAGAGATTTTATGTCAAATATATTTATGTCAATGAAATCCCAAAATCTATCGATAGATGATTAATATTATGTTAGCCTTTGAGAATGTTTTTGTTTTTCGTTTAGTAGGTTCGGTAATAATAATTTTGATTGGGATGAGATTTAAGCGTTAATATCATGGGTGAACAATAGGATAAATTAGGGGATGTTTGTTGCCATGAACCGTTGCAAGTGCAAATACCTGCGGCTAGATGAGTAATAGCTTCAGGGTAGAGTGCACTTGGGAATCAAGTCCATGGGCATAATATAGCCTTCGTGCCACTCATAGGCGCCTATTGGAGGCGCTATGATCTACTTAAAGGCGTAGGTTATGGATAACATGTGGGAACAATGTGGATAAAATGCTTTGTATAATTCAGAATAGAAATCCCAAGCTACACACACCTATTTCGTTATCGTGAAGCGTTGAATCAATCTCTGATCCCACTAAATTGTTTACAATACGCGTGCATTTCGATTATTTTGATTTGTAAACCATAATCATAACTAGTTTTGGGCGCCTTCAAAAGTTTTCAACGTATTTAGTGCCAATTTAAGGTTAGCCTTCAAACATGTGAATCGAATTAATGTCAGAGTAATTAAACAATTTAAATTGAAAACTTATCAAACAAAATCATAAGTTGTGTTCATCGTCAAGGATCCACGCTAATGGTCAATTTCCAATCAGTTTTAATCCTAGTATTTTGTACACATTCTATAAAACTGGAATAACCATGATTTTCAATATAGAATATTCTATAACTTACAACAAATATATCACAAATTTTTAAATTATAACAGAAATATTAACAAAAATTCACCTGCTCCGAACACCGCTCGCCGAAAAAGAAGAATTGTGTTTTGAAACCACAGACAAGGTAGAGATACTGTCACTGTCAAGACTCAGTAGTGTCAAGTAAAATCACAGATTATATGAAATCCCAAAAAATTCCAATTTTATGGGGGTAACACTAGTACTAGTACACAGCACAGAGTACATGACTATGTACCTGCAGAAGTTGCGATATCGTTAATAATATAATTTACTTCTAATAAATATAAATAAAGCTATATACGACAGCTCCCCGTTAATAAAATTTAATATCTTTAATTATAATCTTTATTCTAATTTACTCGTCGAGTGGAGAAAAATACTCCATACTCTTATTATGTATAGATGCGAGTGATTTTGTATATAGAACAGTAGTATATTTTATTACAAGTTTGTACACATCGGGTGTTGTAATAAAAGATACTACAACCATTAATTATATAACAATTTATTTTAGGCTATTAAATAATCTAAATTAATTAAAATATTTGATTTACATGATTGAAATTGTAGATGGTAGGGTAGTACCATGGAATTATTATGCACTTAACTTGTCTACTAACTGACTGAATAACTGACCGCGATTATAGTATAATCAGAGGTCAGTGGGGTTGACGTTATCATGCCGTTAGAAATAAGTTTTCTTGATATTTCATCTTTTAAGTTAGGATTTGCAAGGGATGTGAAACCGATAACCTTTATTAAGAATATGAGAAATAAGAGAAACATCTGGATTAAACATATCCATATAATTAATTAACAGATATTTTAAAATTATTTATGTACACAAGTTTGTTTAAAACTTTTTGTATTTTAGGAAATTCTTATACTTTTTAGGGTTTAAGCCATACGCTATTAGTCTTTCATCAGACAGGTTGCTGAATGGGTGTGTTGGTCTATCAAACTTTTCTTTCGCTTTGAACTTCATCTTGGAATTCATCTTATTTCCGTTAATGTTTTTATTTGGAACGGGGCCTTGCTTGTCTTTCTTCTTCTTTTTCGAAGGTATTACTGTTTTTCCTTGATCGCTTACTTTACTATCACTGTTTGTACGCTTTTTGTCTTTTTGGGGTGATTTCGTAGCTTTAGCCTGACCGGGTTGGCTAGGCCCAACATTGCCGACAGTTTCCACGACAAACGAACTCTCACTAGTCCTCTTTTTCTTCTTTCCAACAACTTTGTTAGGATTTGTTTTATTTTCGCGACTATTTGTAGATGTTTCTGAATCGTTTCTAATTGTAATATCATTTTCCTGAATTAGATGTTTTCCTTCATCAATATTTACATTTTCATGAGTATCAGTTTCTTCTTCTTCCTTCTCTTTCTGACCAGTGATGTTGTCTTCTCCATTTACCACTACATCATCACCAACTTTTCGTTTCTTCTTTTTCTTCTTCTCAGCCAGAGTTGGAGTTGCATCAACAATAGCAATATCTTCATGTTCATTTGCAATTGGTACTTCAGATTCCTCAACAGTGGTGTTTGATTCAGAATTTATTTTGTCTTTCTTCTTTTTCTTCTTCTTTTTAATACTTTCTTTAACTGGAACCACAACTTCTGGCTCTCTGGAAATAGATAAATTCATTACTAATAAATTTTTAAGAAAAAAAGCATTGAAGGTAAAAACAAACGATTTACGTCATGATAATACGGTCTCAGGTTCCCCACAGTTGGGCACGGTCTTCTCTTGGAATTAGAGAGAGAAAGAATATGTCTCGGGTCCCCTACAGATACAAGCATGCTGGGCAAGAGTAAAGACAGACTTCAAATGCCTTCGAGAGCAGCATGAAGAACTCTCAGGCATGTAAGTAATCTCCAATTAGTTTTTTCACCTCTACAGCAGACATCATTCAATTTCTTGACACACACATAACTCAAAAAAGTCACAGCTGTATAAAAACGTGTTTAAATGATGGACATACTGTGGCAGATCCTTGAACAGACTGGGCAGCATTTTCCTCTTGAGTTCCACGTCGGCCGCCTTCTGCCTGTAAGTGTTGACTTCACTCTTCTCCACGTTCTCCGGACGGTACTTCACGATCTTCTTGAGAGGAACCCACTGCGTCAGCTCCTTGTCATCTGCTAGAAGGATCTAGAAGGAAAATTGGATATTATTGTTTTGTATTTTTTTTCTTCCGTATCGTAGTACACATTTTTTATTTTGTAAATCAATAATTTTTAAAAATCAAGCTGAACGTGATAAAATATAAACAGGATATTTTTCTATTTAGTATTAATAATTGACAGTAGGCCTGAAATAGAATAGTAAAAAGAATAGTAGAAATAGAAATATACATTTGAATTATTGGATTTCGCGCCGATATTTTCTATTTTGTTTGGCTGAACAAAGGATCAGCAGAAACAATAAATAAAAAAATAAATCTAAGTTTTCAAATCATTCAATCTTGACAGGAATATAGTGGTAAGTAGCACGTAGCATGGTAAGTACTCCGAAATCGAGTAATGCTCCATGAACCATAAAAACCGTCGCAAATTGAATTCAGAACTAAAACGATATATTGAAAAATGCTATGCTAAAAAGGATGTGCACAAATTAAAATAAACTATATATATAAAAGGAGAAGGTGACTGACTGACTGACTGACTGACTGACTGACTGACTGACTGACTGACATATCAACGCAGGGCCTAAACTATAAGGGTGAGAAACTTGAAATTTTGCACAGGGGTTCCTTTTATTACGTAAGGGAGCACTAAGAAAGGATTTTTGAAAATTCACCCCATAAGGGGGTAAAACGGGGGTGCAAAGTTAGTATGAAACTTTTCCGTTTTTGAATTTATTCGAATGAAATTCAGTACCTATGAGGGTTTTTCATTGAAAGTTTCCAAAATCAACCCTTTAGGGGGTAAAAGGGGGGTGCAATGTTAATAGGTCTAATTCTACGCGAGCGAAGCTGCGGGCGTCCACTAGTAAAATTATAAAACAACAAACGAATGATTTTTATTTTAATTCCCCGCCACAGAGCGAAACATTCACCTTAAAGTGACATAAATAATTAAATATTCCTGTTGCATTGGTCCACTGACCTATACAGCGTCACCATACTATGTTACATAAACGGCACGAAACTTTAGCGCTGAGCTTGACTGCAGAAAGCAGGAGACGAAATATAAGGTATCGCCAGCCGTATTTTGTCCCCCGCACTGATACCATGCGCACCTATCCCCTCCGTATTTCGTACAGAGCCACACTTTTTTTATTTTTTTTATTTTTATTTATTAATCCAAAGAAAGAGTTACAAAATTTTATAATATCTAAAATTTGCCAAACTGTAGGCCAGTTTGTCGGCAACATGTAGGCCAGTTTGTCGGCAACACTGATAGAGATAGTTTCTAAACGCAAACCAAATGTTAACTGACATGCTGTCAGTATTGACGTCTAGAATATTAATATACTGTTA
Organism: Carterocephalus palaemon; assembly: GCA_944567765.1. Lineage (NCBI taxonomy): Eukaryota > Metazoa > Arthropoda > Insecta > Lepidoptera > Hesperiidae > Carterocephalus > Carterocephalus palaemon. The sequence continues at coordinate 703,048 of OX155655.1, read as the reverse complement.
ACCTATCTGTCATTCGATCTCTGTGTCCGCTTGATGTTACATACTTTTGTTACTGATTCTGTCTGAGAATAAATCCTTTTTAATCTAAGTCTAAAAGCTTTTCATTTGCCATAATCCTTCACACACTTCCGTGCCGACATGTATACCCGAGTCGTACCTCCTCAATGCTGAGTCCGTAGGCGTTGGGCACGGTCTGGCGGTACTTGAAGCGCGTCGGCAGGTCGCCGCCCACCACGTCCTCGCAGTCCAGTCTGCGGAACAACAAGTTTATGTATATGAATATAAAATGATAATGTTAATTGAAATCTATATATATAAAAGGAGAAGCTGACTGACTGACATATCAACGCAGGGCCTAAACTATAAGGGTTAGAAACTTGAAATTTTGCACAGGGGTTCCTTTTATAACGTAGGGGAGCACTAAGAAAGGGTTTTTGAAAATTCATCCCCTAAGGGGGTAAAACGGGGGTGCAAAGTTAGTATGAAACTTTGCCGATTTTGAAGTCAAGTGGGCAACCCGAACGCGGGCAGACGTCGTTAATGGGTCTAATTCCACTCGAGCGAAGCTGCTGTCGTCCACTAGTTATCTATGAAACTTTATCTTTTATCTATCTTTTCTAATTACGATTTATATCCGCTTACTTTTTGTATGTTAGGATAGCAAACGAGAATGCTACCGACCTTCCGCTACCACCATTCTAGGACTGTATAACATGTCAAATAGAACATTGCAGATAGGTACATATACTTTCTCGGGAATTAATTTTTTTTGTAAAAATTAAGTCGAACTGTTTTGCAGCGTCATGACAGAAGATGTCTACTATTTAACACTAGTGGACGCCCGCAGCTTCGCTCGCGTAGAATTAGACCCATCAACGACGTCTGCCCGCGTTCGAGTTGCCCACTTGACTTCAAAAACGGCAAAGTTTCATACTAACTTTGCACCCCCGTTTTACCCCCTTAGGGGGTGAATATTCAAAAATCCTTTCTTAGTGCTCCCCTACGTTATATAAGGAACCCCTGTGCAAAATTTCAAGTTTCTAGCCCTTATAGTTTAGGCCCTGCGTTGATATGTCAGTCAGTCAGTCAGTCAGTCAGTCAGTCAGTCACCTTCTCCTTTTATATATATAGATTTTATGATATTCTAAATAGTAGACATATTATTTATACCAACTAGTGGACGCCCGTCCACTAGTTGGTATAAATAAGAATCCTTTTTTGTTGTTTGCCTATAAGTCTGTACTGGCGGAGACCATAGGATTGCAGAAGCCCCAGCGGGTCCACGTCTGCCGGAGGGGGCTCACTTGTAGTACTCCTCCATGAACTCCGCGTACGTCCTCTCCTGCTGCGGCACGAAGGTCGGCCGCTCCGTCTCCAGCAGCTGCGCCAGCTTGCTCCTCCGCTTCCTGCTGCGCCTCTTCTTGCCCCGCAGCTCTTCTAGAAGGTTCTGAATCTGTCTGTGATCGTCTGACGGAGGGGGGCTCACTTGTAGTACTCCTCCATGAACTGCGCGTACGTCCTCTCCTGCTGCGGCACGAAGGTCGGCCGCTCCGTCTCCAGCAGCTGCGCCAGCTTGCTCCTCCGCTTCCTGCTGCGCCTCTTCTTGCCCCGCAGCTCTTCTAGAAGGTTCTGGATCTGTCTGTGAACGGCTGACGGAGGGGGGCTCACTTGTAGTACTCCTCCATGAACTGCGCGTACGTCCTCTCCTGCTGCGGCACGAAGGTCGGCCGCTCCGTCTCCAGCAGCTGCGCCAGCTTGCTCCTCCGCTTCCTGCTGCGCCTCTTCTTGCCCCGCAGCTCTTCTAGAAGGTTCTGGATCTGTCTGTGAACGTCTGCCGGAGGGGGGCTCACTTGTAGTACTCCTCCATGAACTCCGCGTACGTCCTCTCCTGCTGCGGCACGAAGGTCGGCCGCTCCGTCTCCAGCAGCTGCGCCAGCTTGCTCCTCCGCTTCCTGCTGCGCCGCCTCCTGCCCCGCAGCTCTTCTAGAAGGTTCTGGATCTGTCTGTGAACGGCTGACGGAGGGGGGCTCACTTGTAGTACTCCTCCATGAACTCCGCGTACGTCCTCTCCTGCTGCGGCACGAAGGTCGGCCGCTCCGTCTCCAGCAGCTGCGCCAGCTTGCTCCTCCGCTTCCTGCTGCGCCTCTTCTTGCCCCGCAGCTCTTCTAGAAGGTTCTGAATCTGTCTGTGAACGGCTGACGGAGGGGGGCTCACTTGTAGTACTCCTCCATGAACTCCGCGTACGTCCTCTCCTGCTGCGGCACGAAGGTCGGCCGCTCCGTCTCCAGCAGCTGCGCCAGCTTGCTCCTCCGCTTCCTGCTGCGCCGCCTCCTGCCCCGCAGCTCTTCTAGAAGGTTCTGGATCTGTCTGTGAACGTCTGCCGGAGGGGGGCTCACTTGTAGTACTCCTCCATGAACTCCGCGTACGTCCTCTCCTGCTGCGGCACGAAGGTCGGCCGCTCCGTCTCCAGCAGCTGCGCCAGCTTGCTCTTGCGCTTCCTGCTGCGTCTCTTCTTGCCCCGCAGCTCTTCTAGAAGGTTCTCGCGCGCCGCTTTCGGGTCGTAGTCTGCGTCCATCTGGAGACAGAATAATACATAAGACAATAATAATATACAATATACAATAGTCCCACTGTTTGGCACGGGTCTCCTCTCAGAACGGGACGGATTAGGCCTTAGTCCACCACGCTGGCCAAGTGCGGATGCAGACTGCACATTCCTTCGAAAAACTCTCAGGCATGTTTCCTCACTATGTGCCCTTCCAAGAAATTAAATGTCACTTGCCCGTTACAGCAAGTGACGTTTAATTTCTTAAATCGCACATAACTCAAAAAAGTCATCGGTGCGTGCCGCTGGGGTTTGAACCCGGACCGCTCGAGTGAGTGGCGAGTTCGATAGCCACTGGGCTGTCACCGCTTTACGATGAGCCCCTACGAGTACATAACCCTACAGTTCGCCAGAACTACTTGCGTTAAAGTCTTCATCCTCGCAATGCGGCGCATCATCCTGCCCGTCACCATTCTCCTGTCTCAATTTCTCTGCGTCATATTTCTCCCAGTTTTCTGGAAAATAGAAAGAAAGAAATTATTGATTTTTAGTAAAGCAAAAATACAATAATTAAGAGCACAATAAATAACATAAATAAAGGTTAAATTTTACCAAAAAATGTGCTCTGCTGAGCATTATTCTGGGGGGTTTTTTTTTTGTTTCATCCACACCGAATTGACTCATGGCCTACTACCACCGTGCTCGAAAGAGTTAGTGATCGAAAGATCACATTGAATCGACGCGAGCCATTGGGCTATGGACGCTACTACACCATAGGGACGGAATATCCAGAAATATCAATGCTCACCAATTTCAAGCTCCTCGTCGAGGTCGGGGAAGACGGGCTTCTCATCGTCGGCCTCGCCGTAGTACGTTTCGTCGAAGATGGCCTTCATTCGTCGGTCGTGCTCCTCCGGGTCGAAGTCGCCTTCTATGTCCTCGTCCTAAGGATTAAGATTAAAAAGTAATAATCTTCAGTTCTCATGAGTACCCTATTCCACGTCTAATAGGATAAGGCCGCCTTTTGTACTTTCTTTTCATTTCTTTTATGTTTCGTGGAAATCTTGTTTGTTATCAGTGTGATGCATATGAGTACATGGATGTGAAGTGTGTTTCCTATTGTTTTTGAAGATTCTGGACTCTGCCATCCTTACAATTTTTTACGCATTTTATTTTGAACGAATTTGAATCGCAAATCGTTTTGGTTTTCATTTAAGATGATCAAACTAAATTATACTGTAAAAAAAATTTTTTTTTAAAAAGCTTTTATAACTTTTTATTTTATTTTCATGCATTGTCATCGGAACCTAATATGTGTGCCAAATTTCAGCTCGATGGCTTCAGTGGAAGTGGGTGAAATATTGATTGCAAGATTCCAGGACATACATACGAGTGAAGTTAAATAAAAGCTTTTAAAAAAAAAATTGCATTTAAATATGCAAAATTATGGCACACTAGTGGACGCCCAAAATAACTACTGGACCCATTTCAAAAATTATTTCACCATTAGATAGCTGCATCTTCACTGACTGACATAGGCTATATAATATTACTAGGAGTAAATGAAACTAGTGTTGTCTAATTCCACGCGAGCGAAGCTGCAGGCGTCCACTAGTCTTTTATATCTAAATAGTGTGAGACCATTTAAAGATTAAACCAAAAAAAACCACGTAGGTGCGACGACAGATTTTGTCAGATTTTATTAGAGATAGAGATTGTCAGCAATACGCAAGCGATCCCGTGGCGTTTCATCTCAAGCGTTAATAGCGTCGCTGGGTCAGTTTTTTTTTTATGAATTTTTTTTTTAAATACTTTATTGTTACACCAAAAAAAAGATGTTACAATGGGCGGAATTAATTCCTATTGGCATTTAATGCCAGTCAACCCAGGGCGATGGTGAGATAGTGATTTTGACAAACTAAAACTTGTGAAACCGGAGAAGTAATATTTGGTCCCTATACACCCACAATTCATTACCTTGAAGGCGAGCTCCTGGTTGCCAGTGACCTGCTTAATTCTCTCGATCTTCTCCCGAACTTCCTTCAGCTTGAGCGCCTTGAGTCGCGCGATCTCCTCCATTTTCCTCTTCTTCTCCTCTTCCTTGCGCGTGCGCGTCTCGGCCCGCTTGCGCGCGCGCCGGTCGTCCTTGGGACGGATCGAGTTCAAAGTGCGCGGGTAGCGTTTTAGCTGAAATAATTGGAAATCTATATATATAAAAGGAGAAGGTGACTGACTGACTGACTGATATATCAACGCAGGGCCTAAACTATAAGGGCTAGAAACTTGAAATTTTGCACAGGGGTGCCTTTTATAACGTAGGGGAGCACTATTTAAGAAAGGATTTTTGAAAATTCACCCCCTAGGGGGGTAAAACGGGGGTGCAAAGTTAGTATGAAACTTTGCCGTTTTTGAAGACAAGTGGGCAAACCTGAACGCGGGCAGACGTCGTTAATGGGTCTAATTCTACGCGAGCGAAGCTGCGGGCGTCCACTAGTTAATATATATTTTTTTTAAATACACACACACCCCCGCTCATCAAAAAATTTGACCATGATAGAAAAAGGTTGGTCCTTCGAGTCGGATTTTTTAAGGATCCCTTACGTATTCATCATCAGGCTCTTCGAAGCGGAAGTTGTACGCGCGTTCGAACTTGCCCTGCTCCTCCACCAGGGCTTCATCTGCCTCCAGGTCTTCGTCATCGCGCAGCTTGTCTGCTGCTTCACCCTCGCCACCTTCCTCCATGTACCTGAAAGGTCACGTTCATCCTTTGAAGGTTCCACAAACACATCCTTTTCATTGTCCCACTGATTGGCACGGATCTCCTTTCAAATTGAAAGGTTTTTAATTATTTTTTTAGTCAGTTCAGTCAAGAGTTATTGGAGAAGGGATTATTAGTGACAGGTAGTTAGTAACAGTGTGATAATTATTAGTATCTCCCATTCAAAGTCAGTCACACATGCCTTGCTAAACTTCATTAAGATGGTCGCTTACGTTCCTCCAGATTGTGACTCTCTGTGTCTCGTGTGACAGACACACACAGAAACCAACATAACAAAATATCCATCCATCCATCCAAATAATTGTACCTGTATGCAGTTTATCTGTAAAATAAATATTAGCCTCGTATTTGAACCCAAGCCTACAGTAGTCAGGGACACTCAGGGCCGCGCCAAGGACTCGTCAAAGAAGCGAATGATGGATACCTCTTATTCAAGATGTAATCCCGCAGGAACGCCTCTCCCTCATTCAGCTGGGGGTTCGACCAGAATGCCTTTAGCGGCTCCAAATCCTTCTCAACCTCATCTTCAATGTGCTCCGCCTTACCAGTTAGGAAGTCTTTTAGCTTGCCCTCCTAGAAAACAAACATAGGGACATTAGGGACATACATATGGAAACGACGGACGGAGTAGCGTCCATAGCGCAGTGGCTCGCTTCGATTCAATGTGATCGAAAGAGTTAAGCAACGACAGGCGCGGTCGGTTTGTGGATGGTTGACCGCTAGTGGCAAAAATTCATGGACGCTACCGTGCTTCGGAGGGCACGTAAAGCCGTCGGTCCCGGTTGTTTTCAATGCTGGAAACAGTCGTCAAGCCTTGTCGAAGACCTTTGGGTGGCTTGAGAACATTCGACACTGGGTTGGCCACTAACCCCTCCACCAATCCGCATTGGAGCAGCGTGGTGGAGTATGCTCTAGACCTCCCGCAGAAGTGTCTGTGGGGGAGACCCGTGCCCAGCAGTGGGACGTCTATGGGTCGCAGCGATATGGAAACGCAAGTGCTGACAGTTTGTGTTGGTGTATGTTTTCACTAATTGCGTATGCAGGTCTCCTGTGTGGGAGGGAGGGAGGTGCTGCGTGCATGAAGGTATACATACACCACCATACATTTTTGTGCGCGGATTGTTGCAAAGTAGATTAATCCTTGGTTTGTAATAATGGAGTTCCGCAAAGTAACGCCTGATACAATTAGTTAATTACAGAACTACTCACTTTAGTAGTGTTTTCTGAAGATTTCTTTACAACTTCTTCTTTATCAACCTCAGCCTTCTTTTCAATGGTGAATATGTTTGGGTCATCATCATCATCATCGCTATCATCAAATGTTAGAGTTTTCTTCTTTTCTTTGTTTTCTAGAATAAAATTAGATTTAATTCAAAGACAACATAATATATTTTTTTGTAATTTAAAAGATGAGAACTAAAATTGGTTAATAGGAAGACATTTTATATTTTGCTATAAAGTACAACTGTTCAACAGTACGAGTCACCAATTGTCGAGCAAGACTCTATGAATTGCTAAACAAACTGATAGGATACTACCTAAATTTTTCCCTTGTGTTTTCTCCTCTTTTTCTTCAAAGAATTTAAAGCTGGGGTCATATATCCTAGGGTCTTTCGTCTTGAGCAATGCAAGGGTCTTCAGGAACTGAGTCTCCATCTCCTCGGACACCTCGGGAGGCTCATCACTCTCATCTTCGCTGTCCGATGACAGTGTGGCATTAGGGTCTAGAGCTTTAGAACCATACTTTTGTTCCACTAAAAAGTTTAACAAGTTTTAGATTAGAGTGATATCTGGCTAGGTCAATTCCAATTTAAATCATACTTGATTTATTTCATATTTCTTTAATCTAAGAGGTTTATGACAAGTAAACATTTGATTAAACGTTTACTGGTATGATTGTCGAGTCCAACTTCCAACTTACACTTGTGTATCTCTTCCTTCTCTCGCCAGTTATCATACTTCTTAGCGTATTCATTTTCTGTTTTGAGGGCCACTTCCTCGTCAGAATCTTCGTCAAATAATATCTTTTTAGACATTTTGCTAACTCGTAATAAGCATGGTAAACAATAAAATAACCAAAAAAATCAGCCAAGGATTTTCTTGCTTGGCATAACTATCACTGACTGACGTTTGTGGACTGACAGTAACGTGACGTGACGTGAGGACGTGAGGACGTGACAGCCTGGCATGGCCACAGAACACTAATACTCCTAGCGGAGTATGGGCATGGCATGAGAGGCTGTGTTTTTTTTCAAACGGACTTTTTCCGCAGCTCCGCCCGCGTAAGTTTATGCCTTTTTTTTGAATGGACGTCTACTGTATGGTCATACAGACTTTTACAAAAAAAAAACATTAACAAACTGGCAAACTTTGTATGCATTAATTTCATCGTCCATTCCATTTCACGAAAACTTTTACGTTGTTTTGTAGTTGTCATCCAAACTTTCATATTTATCTATATATATAAAAGGAGAAGGTGACTGACTGACTGACTGACTGACATATCAACGCAGGGCCTAAACTATAAGGGCTAGAAACTTGAAATTTTGCACAGGGGTTCCTTTTATAATGTAGGGGAGCACTAAGAAAGGATTTCTGAAAATTCACCCCCTAAGGGGGTAAAACGGGGGTGCAAAGTTAGTATGAAACTTTGCCGTTTTTGAAGTCTTTAGACGGGTAGACGTCGTTAATGGGTCTAATTCTACGCGAGCGAAGCTGCGGGCGTCCACTAGTATTAAATAACCTAAGTAAGATTGAAAGCTTTTAATTCTAGCGATATATCATTGATATCGAGATATATCGAATTGGATGAAAATAAAGCGTATTTCTCTCGAAAGATAATAATTTACTTTTATACGTTATTAAAATTACTAGGATTAAATACCTAACTAATCTGTGACAACTGTTTTCTATTCTTTCAGTGGTAACTAAATTATATAACCTATATCTTTATCACAGAATTCACAGAGTACATTATACATCTGTATCTCTTAATTTGCACAGAGTATGCATTACATTTTATAATTTAAAAATTTAATTTGATTTGTGTGTGTTGTGTTGTGGTGCGCTAATTTATCTCAATCCAACCGGCGTATGTTTGTTCAATTTTATTCTTTTTGTCTGTCTGAAACATAGGTCTGAAAAAAAAACAAATTGACTGTAATGTGATTGTGTTTTCAATAATATTCCAAAATGACTACTAACCCTAGAAAAGGCACCGAGCCGGTGCCTATGGAGGAAAGTGACCAGCTTACTATAAGACCTTTGTAAGTACGTTTGTAAGGAGGACCCACCATAATAGTTCTTTCTATGAAACTTAAAATGCGTATGTTATTACAGGGGAGCAGGCCAAGAAGTAGGCAGATCATGTATTATGTTAGAGTTCAAAGGGAAGAAGATTATGGTAAGTCTCAAGAAAAATCTACTTTGCACTCTCATGTCCTAAAACAAGTTACAAATAATGTACGAGACTGTGTCTATAAGTTATAGTATAATATAGTATATATAAGTATAGTTAGTTGTTATATAGCATAAAGCACCATTCATTAGCTTAAGACTGTGAAAAACTAGACTCAAATAGGGATTGGGTCTGTTAGTCCAGTTCGTACAAAATTTTATTAAAAACAATAGTTAGTTGGTCAGTATGGTTTGAATAACAATATTGCCATCCATGGAAGTAGTTTGAAGGATTATTTATAAAATGCTTGTTATCTAAACAGGTGAGTTTTATCAATTTAAGTTTAATTAACTCTGTAATGCATTGGTTGAGCAAGGGCTATTTCCAGAAGTGGACACTAAAAGGCTGGTATATGAACGGATGGATATGACATATTCACAAAGGCAACATAAGTAAGTTTAAGTAAAGTAGTACATAATCTTGGTTCTTTTTCAGTTGGACTGTGGTATTCATCCGGGATTGTCAGGAATGGACGCTTTACCTTTTGTAGACTTGATCGAGGCAGATGAAGTGGACTTGCTTTTGATCTCTCAGTAAGTCCAAATCCTATGTAATTTTTTTATTATATATGAATGCTTTCCGTCCAAATGTACACTGATATAATATCATGGTTGTTGGACTGGTGAGCCTATAAAATAATCATTTCTCTTGAATTAAATGTTAAGCTATCAATCCTCTTTCAAAGCTTCTTTAATCTTGTTCTAATATTACAGCGGATAATAATATAGATATTGTATGAAGGAAACTGAGAACTAATTCTGTAGAATTAGTTATACAGTTTCAATTCAGGGTTGGGACTGTCATTATTGCATCCAAGCCTCCTCCAGTCCTTTCTAGTACTTGTTATAATGACCATTTTGCAGCGGTTAGTAACCATGACAACCAAATAGCAGATTCCGGGCTCAAAAAATATTTAATTTCCAGGTCATGGATGTTTAATTGTGTTGTTTTTGGTGTGTTTATCATCTATAACTATTATACTGCACCTATTTATGTTTCTTTTTATCGTTAAAATAAAATTATGTAACCCAATGTGCTTCCAGCTTCCACCTGGACCACAGCGGTGCGCTGCCGTGGTTCCTCACGAAGACCTCGTTCAAGGGCCGCGTGTTCATGACGCACGCGACCAAGGCTATATACCGCTGGCTTGTGTCTGATTACATTAAAGTCAGGTGAGTCTTACGCAATAATAGTGCAGATGTTAAAATTACAACATTATCTCTTACTCCACCACCACAACCCTTTCTTTGTCCCACTGTTGCGTATGTCTCCTCTCAGAATGAGAGGCCAAGTGCCCTCTCTCCATGTAAATGGATAAAGTATTGCTCTATATTCTATATGTCAAATTTTTGTTCCTTTAGTATTATGTTGATGTTTGTAATTATTGTTATTCGTTTACCTGTCATTGCTTGTGCCTACCGTTTTATTTTATACTTGTATCCTCTCTTGTTTGCCAGGCTGTCTGAAAGAAATTGCTCAAAGCGATAAGACAGCCTTTTGCAAAACTTCTTTTCTTTACTGTGTTCTCCTGTATTCTTTTTCTGGTGCAACAAATGATATTGTATTGTATTGTATTGTAAAATCTTCAACATCATGTGAAGTCGAATTACGTACAAGCGAGTGGGTGAGCAAGTTTTGCATTTGCAGTTGTGTTTTAGCGCCTATTTTTGATAATAAACTCGTTGATAAACTCCACGAAAGATTAGAGTTGGTAGTGCATCAGGTTCAGGCATCACCTGTCTTCTTCTTCTCTCTCTTCAGACCTCATTAGTCCACTGTTGGACATAGGCCTCTCCTAAGGCACGCCACTGAGCCCTATCTTCGGCTCTCCTCATCCACTTGCCTCCACGTTTGCCTATTCGCGGTCTCCACTCGAGCAGTCGTTTACTCCGACGATTGTCGGTCCTCCGGCAGATGTGGCCCGCCCATTGCCACTTCAGCTTGCTAGCTTTCAGAGCTATGTCGGTGACTTTTGTTCGCATACGAATGATTTAGTTCAGGATCTTGTCCCGAAGAGAAACACCAGGCATAGATCTTTTCATGGCACTCTGAGCGACCTTAAGCTTATGAACCAACCCTACTGTGAGTGTCCACGTTTCACGTATTTTAATGTACTCATTATTAAATCCTTCCAGCAACATATCAACAGAGCAGATGCTGTACACGGAGTCGGACCTGGAGGGGTCGATGGACCGCATCGAGACGATAAACTTCCACGAGGAGAAGGACGTGCGCGGCGTGCGCTTCTGGGCGTACAACGCGGGGCACGTGCTCGGCGCCGCCATGTTCATGATCGAGATCGCCGGCGTCAAGGTATTGTAGCGTCCATAGCCCAATCCCACATAACTAACTCCCTCTTTCGCTCTTAAAGCGTCTCCTTGAAAGTTTCCACCATCAAAAATAAAAGTATAATCTGCAAGGAATCGCATGGGCAACTCTTTTTTTTGTCAAATTCAAATTCTTTAGTCTGTTGGTAGATGGTGCAGTGTCAAGTATGCTCCCTAAGACAGAAATCCTGTGCAGGTACAATACATGCTTAGATTAATTAATTTATACTATATCTTCATAGCGTCCATAGCCCAGTGGCTCGAGTCAATTCAATGTGATCGAAAGAGCCTGTAAGCGACGACAGGCGCGGTCGGTTTGTGGATGGGTGACCGCTAGTGGCATAATTTCATGGACGCTACCGTGCTTCGGAGGGCACGTAAAGCCGTCGGTCCCGGTTGTTTTCAATGCTGGAAACAGTCGTTAAGCCTGTCGAAGACCTTCGGGTGGCTTGAGAACATTCGACACTGGGTTTGCCACTAACCCCTCCACCAATCCGCATTGGAGCAGCGCGGTAAAGTATGCTCTAGACCTCCCGCAGCAGTGTCTGTGGGGGACACCCGTGCCCAGCAGTGGGACGGCTATGGGTCGCAGCGTAAGGTATTAGTCGCGACATGAAAGTTCAGCTCTGAACCTAATACAGAAGGGGATAGTTGCCGGGGTATCAATGTGGGGGATGATATGTCTGGCGAACCGATTAACAGACAGATAGACCATTCCTCCTCTTCCGTGCCGTGAATTGGTGCTACTTGTGACCATTGCAGTCAGTCGAGCTGTGAGCTGTCATTGTGCACGCGCGCTACCTGTACTGACGTACAAATAGCTGTCTCTTTCACTCTTACGCTTTGTGTATTTCCTGTCGCACTTATAGCGTGTGTGTAGATATATACAATGTTAATAAATATGTATGTATGTGTCACGGAACGATTATGTTGTGAGTACAGTATGAACTGGCGTGTCTTTCTTAAAATATCAATGTGAAATTGCTCGCAAATACACGTACGTTCCCTTGCACGATTACGCCGCCACTTACACGTGAAAGTTCGCTCGCGTAAACACACACAATCCATACACATAATAATATGCACATACACAATCATACACTCTTACGTTAAGTTATTTTATAAGAGTAACAAGTGTATTATAAAAACTTTGTAACATGTCAACAGGTCCTGTACACGGGTGATTTTTCGCGACAAGAGGACAGGCATTTGATGGCAGCTGAAATACCCACCGTTCATCCAGATGTGCTCATAACGGTAAGTGTTATATAGCAAAACCTTTAAAATATATTAGTGGGGTTTCGTAGCGTCCATAGCCCAGTGGCTCGTTTCGATTCAATGTGATCGAAAGAGTTAAGCAACGACGGGCGCGGTCGGTTTGTGGATGGGTGACCGCTAGTGGCAAACATTTCATGGACGCTACCGTGCTTCGGAGGGCACGTAAAGCCGTCGGTCCCGGTAGTTTTCAATGCTGGAAACAGTCGTTAAGCCTTGTCGAAGACCTTCGGGTGGCTTGAGAACATTCGACATTGGGTTGGCCACTAATCACTCCACCAATCCGCATTGGAGCAGCGTGATGGAGTATGCTCTAGACCTCCCGCAGCAGTGTCTGTGGGAGAGACCCGTGCCCAGCAGTGGGACGTCTATGGGTCGCAGCGAGTGGGGTTTCATCATCATTACTCGAACAGATTTGGCGTTTTTTTTTGGTTCTTCTCCATATGGTTTGCTGCTAAGTACTTCATGTGTGCTGCTCAGAAGTATCTTAAGAAACTTTCTGTCCGCTGTGAAAGTGGACGGACGACCTGAAGAAGGCAGCGGGAAACATGGATTCAGAAGGCACCGTACCGGTCAGAGTGGCGTCGTTTAGGAGAGGCCTATGTCCAGCAGTGGACCAATAAAGGCTGATGATTAAGATGATGATGTGAAGAACCTGAATATTCGAGAAATTGTCTGTGCCCCACAGGAGTCAACGTACGGCACCCACATCCACGAGAAGCGCGAGGAGCGAGAGAGCCGGTTCACGGGGCTGGTGAGCGACATCGTGACGCGCGGCGGCCGCTGCCTCATCCCCGTGTTCGCGCTGGGCCGCGCGCAGGAGCTGCTGCTCATCCTGGGTGAGTGCTCCCCCTCTCTCTCTCTCTGTCTCCCTCTCTCACCCACATCCACGAGAAGCGTGAAGAGCGAGAGAGCCGGTTCACGGGGCTGGTGAGCGACATCGTGACGCGCGGCGGCCGCTGCCTCATCCCCGTGTTCGCGCTGGGCCGCGCGCAGGAGCTGCTGCTCATCCTGGGTGAGTGCTCCCCCTCTCTCTCTCTGTCTCCCTCTCTCACCCACATCCACGAGAAGCGCGAGGAGCGAGAGAGCCGGTTCACGGGGCTGGTGAGCGACATCGTGACGCGCGGCGGCCGCTGCCTCATCCCCGTGTTCGCGCTGGGCCGCGCGCAGGAGCTGCTGCTCATCCTGGGTGAGTGCTCCCCCTCTCTCTCTCTCTGTCTCCCTCTCTCACCCACATCCACGAGAAGCGTGAAGAGCGAGAGAGCCGGTTCACGGGGCTGGTGAGCGACATCGTGACGCGCGGCGGCCGCTGCCTCATCCCCGTGTTCGCGCTGGGCCGCGCGCAGGAGCTGCTGCTCATCCTGGGTGAGTGCTCCCCCTCTCTCTCTCTGTCTCCCTCTCTCACCCACATCCACGAGAAGCGCGAGGAGCGAGAGAGCCGGTTCACGGGGCTGGTGAGCGACATCGTGACGCGCGGCGGCCGCTGCCTCATCCCCGTGTTCGCGCTGGGCCGCGCGCAGGAGCTGCTGCTCATCCTGGGTGAGTGCTCCCCCTCTCTCTCTCTGTCTCCCTCTCTCACCCACATCCACGAGAAGCGCGAGGAGCGAGAGAGCCGGTTCACGGGGCTGGTGAGCGACATCGTGACGCGCGGCGGCCGCTGCCTCATCCCCGTGTTCGCGCTGGGCCGCGCGCAGGAGCTGCTGCTCATCCTGGGTGAGTGCTCCCCCTCTCTCTCTCTGTCTCCCTCTCTCACCCACATCCACGAGAAGCGCGAGGAGCGAGAGAGCCGGTTCACGGGGCTGGTGAGCGACATCGTGACGCGCGGCGGCCGCTGCCTCATCCCCGTGTTCGCGCTGGGCCGCGCGCAGGAACTCCTGCTCATCCTGGGTGAGTGCTCCCCCTCTCTCTCTCTGTCTCCCTCTCTCACCCACATCCACGAGAAGCGCGAGGAGCGAGAGAGCCGGTTCACGGGGCTGGTGAGCGACATCGTGACGCGCGGCGGCCGCTGCCTCATCCCCGTGTTCGCGCTGGGCCGCGCGCAGGAGCTGCTGCTCATCCTGGGTGAGTGCTCCCCCTCTCTCTCTCTGTCTCCCTCTCTCACCCACATCCACGAGAAGCGCGAGGAGCGAGAGAGCCGGTTCACGGGGCTGGTGAGCGACATCGTGACGCGCGGCGGCCGCTGCCTCATCCCCGTGTTCGCGCTGGGCCGCGCGCAGGAACTCCTGCTCATCCTGGGTGAGTGCTCCCCCTCTCTCTCTCTGTCTCCCTCTCTCACCCACATCCACGAGAAGCGCGAGGAGCGAGAGAGCCGGTTCACGGGGCTGGTGAGCGACATCGTGACGCGCGGCGGCCGCTGCCTCATCCCCGTGTTCGCGCTGGGCCGCGCGCAGGAACTCCTGCTCATCCTGGGTGAGTTCTCCCTCTCTCTCCCCCTCCCCCTCTCTCCCCCTCCCTCTCTCTCCCCCTCCCCCTCTCTCTCCCTCCCTCTCTCTCTCCATCTCCCTGGGAGAATGCCCTTCTCTCCATGGGTGAGCCTTTCTCTACTTTCCGGAGAGCGGGAGTCCCATACGCGGAGTTGATTAGCGACATAAGCAGAACCTTAACAGTATCCTTGAGAGTAGGTAGTAGTAGTCTCTTGCAAATAATCTAAACACTATGTCAGTGTCCAGTGTACCTAAGCTTAAATTTAACTTTTGTTCATTTTGATCAGAAGTTAAAAGTTTTAAAGATTTAAAGATTATATTTGTTTTTAGGGAGGAGTCTTACTTTCAAAGGGTAAACCAGGACCCTATTACTAAGGCTCCGCTGTCCGTCTGTTCACCTCACCTGTCACCAGGCTGTATCTCATGAACCGTGATAGTTGCAATTTTCACGGATGATGTATTTCTCTTGCCACTATAACAACCAATACAGACATGATACCATACAACCGTTTTTATAGATAATGGTACGGAACACTTCGTGCACGAGTCCGACTCGCACTTGCTCTGTTTTTATGTATCGACTTTCTATATCTGAACCTCCGTCAAAACTGTTTAACCCCAACGCCCCGTCACTTGTCACTTGTCACAGACGAGTTCTGGTCGCTCCACCCGGAGCTGCAAGACATCCCCATATACTACGCGTCGTCGCTGGCCAAGAAGTGCATGGCGGTGTACCAGACGTACGTGAACGCTATGAACGACCGCATCCGACGGCAGATCGCCGTCAACAACCCGTTCATCTTTCGCCACATTTCCAACTTGAAGGTTAGTGACGCGATGTACTTCCTTGGCGTTTGCGTGATTAGTAAACTCAGAGTCGCTCAGCGCTATGGGAAGACCTAGCTTTCAGAGTTAAGAAGCCAGGCAGGCCATGTCGTATTTTTTACCACACGGCCATATGACCCCAACCTAGGCAGAGCCTGTACTACGGGTGTCAGAGACTAATATACATACGCATATATTTTTAAATATATACTTAAATAGATAATATTAACATCCAGACACAAATAGACACAAGTGTTGGTCACACGAATGTTGTCCTGGGTAGGATTCGAACCCAGGACCCCTGGCGTAACAGGCAAGGTCACTACCGATTGCACCAATGGGCCTGTCAAATTACAGGACTACTAATGGGTATGAAAAGTTCTCCAACCCGATGAACGATGAAGAAATGGGCAGGAAATTGTTGGATACGGATCGTACAAGACCGGGAGTGAGGGTAATGATTAATGGAGATCTATGACCAGCAAGACTTTGAAAGGTTGGATGGATGGATTAATTAAAAAAAATACATGATCAACTAGCAAATACATTAATCTCCTTTAATAGCATTTTCCTCTCCAATCTCAAACACGTCAATCTCAGGTTTCACCTTATCATACAAATGCGGGAAAGCCCCGTCAGCTTTATATTTCTTCCTAACAACTTCGTACAGCGATAAATCGAACATGTCTTCAAATTCTTTCTTCGTCATGAATATATCCGCGTACAAAAACGAGTAACCGCCGACTTCCCTAGTAAACTTTTCCATTTTCCTCATAGCGTACACAGGGTTGTATGGTTTCTTCTCTTTCACCTTTCCAGGGACGCCATAAACGCCTAAGTCGTTGTACATAGCATAGTTGGTTCCCGGTACCAGATACTTGGCATTCGGCCGTCTCAGCTGACCAGAAGACGGTCCGTGATCGATAATCTTGCACGGGTACACTAAAAGCGGAAACTTCTCGAAGAGAACAGTCGCTATTTCAATCTGCTTCTCCAACTCTTGGATCGGCAAAACGATATCCTGAAATACCTGTTTGGTAAACGTGTAGGCTCTTACACCAGGTGTCGTCGTGAACTTGAGAAAAGCCGGCTTAGGCGGTAGAAGCCACCCGAATAGGAACCTGAACCAAGGTTCGTTGCCAAAAGAAATCATGTCTTCGACAACCCAGAAGATAGCTCGGTTGTGACGCAGCAGATAATCCCTCAACGGTATCAATTCGGTAGTCTCCCCCTTGCGCAGGAAAGTTTCAACGTGCTTATAGAACCAGGGCTTGTACCATCTCGAGCAGTAATTCACTGTGATTTTCGGATCGTAATCAGAATAGTCCCCCGTCATGATAACAGCGTCGTCTTTGCTGAAAATTGTGCCTTCGATGTAGTCGGGAAAGACCGAAGGCTTGGGCGCATTAGCTCCGGACAGATCTCTCATCATGTCGCAGTATTTCTTCTGGCCTTTCACTGGGGTGTACGTGATTTTGATGTAGGGTTTGATCTTCACGATTTTCAAGGTCAAAGCGACGAGGAAGCCCAGGCTGCCGTGACTCCAAGGTAAAGCTTTGTACAAGTCTGAATGTTCGTTGTCGGCTGTTGCGGTGACCAGCGAGCCGTCTCCCAAGACCACTTCATAGCTGGTGATGGTTTCATGGTAGAGTCCAACTTTGTGGGAGTGTGTCGACATGCCCGTTCCGAAGGCGAGGCCTGGAATAAAAGATGTGGTTTTGATAACCGTTCGCTAAATTGATAGGCTGTGATGCGGTAGATCAGTGGCAGCCTTCTCTTCTTACTTAAGAGGTCTAAATCTTTATTATCTGCTTTTTAAACAATATCATTTGATCCGCGAGAAAACTATTTAAATTTGAGAACAGATAAATAATTATCCTTGTTGTGTGCGAAAAAGCCGCATTTGGCTAGCATGTAAAACCATGTCCTTACCCCTCTCATTCAGAGAAAAGATTGGTGCTCATTGAGTGACTAGTGAAGGAGTTGTGATGATGATGAAATCGATATGATTCATAATTACCTCCTAAAGTGGCATCCACGAGCTCAATGGTAACCGCAAGGGAGTATCCCCTGGGTATGAGAAACTCTGTTATATCTCCAATAGTAGCCATCGGTTCCACCCTGACCGTCATGGCTTGCTCATCCAGCTTCAGAATGTCGTAGAGTGGTATGGGTACTTTGTGGTGGAGATGTTTCTGGAAGAACGTGGTGGATAGGGACAGCCAGTTGGGGCGTGAGGTGCAGAGTAGGCGGCGAGATTTTGCTGGCAGCTTGTTCCATTGTTGCACCTGGAATGACATGATCTGATTAAATTTTTTTCGCCTGGCTGTTTGGGTCAAGTGTTTAGACGCCACGTAAGTGGTCACAGTCATCAGAACTCGGGTAATGCTAGAGGGATCGTCAATTGATGGTTGTCAGAGTTGCTTGTGAACACATACCGAGAACTTCGTTTACGTTCATCACCAGAACTTCGTTAATGGCTGGACTGAGAGCTATTTTAATTTTTTGGAGATTCATGGCACAAGCTCACAAAGGAAACCTTAGAAGCATCCTTCTTCCTGTGTTGAAACGTGAGCGGTAAAAATATTGCGCAAACAGTTTTGTGTAGTATTGTGACATCCAGTCGGAGTGAATGAGTCTGTAGTCTTCGCCGAGTGGTGATGAATACTTGGGGGACGACCGAGGGCAATTTACGGAATAATACTCTTGGATGTCTGCCAATCTGCCAAAGGCTTAATTCCTTTCATTCTGAGAGGAGACCCGTGCCCAACAGTGGGACAAAGAAAGGGTAGTGATGATGATGATGATGATTCTTGGATGCGTAGCGTCCATAGCCCAATGGCTCGTGTCTATTTTATGTGATCGACAGAGTTAAGCGACGACATGGATAGGTGACCGCTAGGGGTGATTTCATGGGTTCCCGGTACTTTTCAATGGTAAAACTTCTTCTTTAAGCTTGGTCGAAGACTGGGTTGGGCACTAACCCCTCCACCAATCTGCATTGGAGCAGCATGGTGGAGTATGCTGTGAGTATCCCGCAGCTGTCTGTGGGGGAGACCCGTGCCCTACAGTAGGACGTCTGTGGGTAGTAGCTAAGCTAAGCACACAGCGATAGGACCTTTTTAGATATCTAAGAATAAGAATAGTTTATTTCGACAAATTTCATACAAACACAACAAAAATAAAAATACATTGACCTTAAAAAGCTACTTAACCTAATAAAGTATGAACTTGTCGAAAAGGGGCCGTACTCAATCTGTCAGCATCATTTCATTTAACCAATTTCCAAGTGATTCTACGGTATGAATGCAACTAGTAGTTACCCGGGCCTGTATCTCCCGCACGGCGGCCCTGTGCCGGTCGGGGGCCCGCAGTCCCCGCAGTCCCCGCAGGGCGGCCCGCAGGCGCAGCGCTAGCGTGAACAGGAAAGACGCGGGCAGACAGAACAGGCACACCACCAGCTCGCGGTGCTCTTCCAGCCAGGCGATAAGACGCTTCTTTATGAATTCTGGCAGCATCTTGCCTGTGAACAGACACAAACCTTAGATTAATTTCATTCATCATCATCATCATCACAACCCTTTCTTTGTCCCACTATTGGGCACGGGTCTCCTCTCAAAATGGGAGGGATTAGGCCTTAGTTCACCACGCTGGCCAAGTCCGTCGTTTCTCTGTTGAGCACGAATTTCAGACACAGCTGCGGAAGATAGTTTTTACCCTATAATTATTTATCTGGGTTCATTTCTTACTCATTTTATATTACATTCACGACCAATTAATTGTACCTACTTACAAATGTTACTATCGGCTGGTGGTTGGGGGACAAAGCGCTGCATCCCACACAACAACTTAGGAAGAAAGCACAATAGCAGTCAGTGCCTCAAATGCAAAATGTTTGTATTTATTATATGGTTGTAAAATTTTAAATATCTCTGGTAATAAACTGATTGTATGTTGATGCAAGTTGGGTGGTTTGACTCCCGACTTTCGGCTACGATAACGACAGGGAATATAGGCGAAATGTAAGTGTAGTTGAAATTAAATATTTTTTGCAAAATTAATACAAAGTCCATTAGCTACTGAAACACTTTTTTTTTTCTTATGTCTCAAGAAACTTAATAAACACAAGAAAATATTAAAATTAATTAGTTATTGATTATTAATATGTAGAAAGACTGTACCCATTAAAATAACCACAATTAAATTCCACACAATTGGCAATAAATTCGCTTTGTAGCACTACACTTTGAAATAATGTAATTAATTGATTTAAAGTTACGTTTTGAGATAAGCTAAATTAGATAAATGCTCATGTTATCTCACAGCTGCAGAACCGGTGCCAATACACACTAAGAAAGTTTTTTGTACTATATAAATCTTTGCCAAAAGGTTTACATTAATTAATTAATTAAACAGTATGTATTTAAAAGATCTGTTAGAGTAAAGATTTACCTCACTGGCACAATTCCCTCATTTGACAACTATAAGTGTGACAAATATGTGTTCTACTAAGCTTAATACTGTTTGTTTTATGTCCCAAGATTTTTATGAAATTAATATGCACTTTTCCGGGAAATATTTATTCACAATTTCATAATTAAAATATAATTACAATCCAATCGTTTGTACATAATATTCATATACAACGAAACTACGTGTAAAGAAACGTTGTTCAATTCGCCATTGACCTTGTTATTTAATCGTCGAAAATTTATCTGTCTGATACAAAATTACAAAGTCATGGACTTTGTAGACTGGAGATAAGGTTGATTTTCATCAATCGACATGACGTAAGGGTGTCATTGAACTGCCGTTGCTAAGTTGAATTATTATTATTAACAAGAATAATGTCCTATGATGATAAAAACTATGAGCTTTCATGTTTCTATCTTGGCGAGGATTCTTTAAGCGGTTTTAGCGTAGCTGTCTCTATCGACCGGTGGTGGTACAACTGATATGTTCAACTGGTGGTACCAGGGTAACTAAATTTACCCATGGTCCAACTATAATATATTTTATACTATATATATTTTTTTATGCAAAAAAGATAGCAAACGAGCTTGAAGGACCTCCCATCCGCTGACTGACTCTGAACAAGACTCAAATAGTCTCACAGTAGTAATTCTCGTTCCAAGTCAGCCACAGATGTGTTGCTACCCTTGAGGACTAAGATCGCCTCTAAAGTAACTGGCAACCACACATAAGGCCTACCGCGGGGGTGTGAGTGTGGCTGGACTCCAACTCTTGAGACATGTGATGTTGACGTGTCTAATCACCTCATAGCGAAATAAATTATTTGACTTTGACTTTGACTTTGTTGCAGGGCATAGACCACTTCGAGGACATAGGGCCGTGCGTCATCATGGCCTCCCCCGGCATGATGCAGTCAGGGCTGTCACGCGAGCTGTTCGAGTCCTGGTGCACCGACCCTAAGAACGGAGTTATTATTGCCGGTAACATTAAAAATGTTTTAACACACTGAAGATATAGTATTCGCTGCGACCCATAGACGTCCCACTGCTGGGCACGGGTCTCCCCCACAGACACTGCTGCGGGAGGTCTAGAGCATACTCCACCACGCTGCTCCAATGCGGATTGGTGGAGGGGTTAGTTGCCAACCCAGTTTCGAATGTTCTCAAGCCACCCGAAGGTCTTTGACCAGGCTTAACGACTGTTTCCACCATTGAAAACAACCGGGACCGACGGTTTTACGTGCCCTCCGGAGCCGGTAGCGTCCATGAAATTGCCACTAGCTGTCACCCATCCACAAACCGACCGAGCCCGTCGTTGCTTAACTCTTTCGATCACATTGAATCGACTCGAGCCATTGGTCTATGGACGCTATGAAGATATTATAGTATAAATTAACTTTTTAAGTTTTGTGCGATTTAAGAAATTAAATGTCACTTGCTGTAACGGTGAAGAACTCATTGTGAGGAAAACTGCATGCCCAAGAGTTCTTCATAATGTTCTTGAAGGCATGTGAAGTCTGCCAATCCGCACTCGGTCAGCGTGGTGGATGGACTAAGGCATAATAAATCTAAGGGGTGGCTGAAAAACAGCGCTGCATATAGAACCATTCCTATGTCAGCTAAAGCTGAGCTTCACCCCCTATTGCCCATTTACTGTGTTTGGTTTTTTATTATTTAAGCTTGTAATTTTTTTTTTGTGGCAATAAATTATTTTTTGATTTAGATTTGATTTGATTTGATTTTTGATAATCCCTCCCATTCTGAAATGGAGACCTGTGCCCAACAGTGGGATAAAGTAAGGGTTGTGGTTGTGATATTATTCTTAAAGGTGTTTTCTCTACTCCAGGGTACTGCGTGGAAGGCACCCTGGCAAAGACGATCCTGTCAGAGCCCGAGGAGGTGACGACCATGTCCGGTCAGAAGCTGCCGCTGAAGATGTCCGTGGACTACATATCGTTCTCGGCCCACACCGACTACCAGCAGACCTCGGAGTTCATCAACATACTGAAGCCGCCGCACGTGGTATGTTATCACACCAATTGGACGTTTTGAATTCACTCGTGTTATGGTCGGTTTTCAACGAAGTGTTTATAGTTGAGACGAGGTTTGGTAAATAATAAGATTATTTGTATACTTGAGGCGGAGATGCCTTATTATTATTTAAACTAGGTATTACAAGCGGCGTATTTAATATCTGTGAGAATTAACTCTTGTAAACAGTATTACTTCACTAATGATCCGCATTTGTGAAATAAACTGCAGAAAAGAACTGAGTGATCTCGGGCAGCCCTGAAAATCAGCGCTGCTGGCGGCTGGTCCCATAGGTAAGAGCAGAATAGCCGGCTGGGTTGATCTTTGTACTCGTACCGTCGCCTACCTTCACTACACGGGCCGTTGATCTTTGTTCTCGTACCGTCGCCTACCTTAACTACACGGGCCGATATTTGTACTCGTACCGTCGCCTACCTTCACTACACGGGCCGTTGATCTTTGTACTCGTACCGTCGTCCACCTTCATTACACGGGCCGTTGATCTTTGTACTCGTACCGTTGCCCACCTTCACTACACGGGCCGTTGATCTTAGTACTCGTACCGTTGCCCACCTTCACTACACGGGCCGTTGATCAGTGATATCGTACCGTCGCCTACCTTTACTACACGGGCCGTTGATCAGTGATATCGTACCGTCGCCTACCTTCACTACACGGGCCGATATTTGTACTCGTACCGTCGCCTACCTTCACTACACGGGCCGTTGATCTTTGTACTCGTACCGTCGTCCACCTTCATTACACGGGCCGTTGATCTTTGTACTCGTACCGTTGCCCACCTTCACTACACGGGCCGTTGATCTTAGTACTCGTACCGTTGCCCACCTTCACTACACGGGCCGTTGATCAGTGATATCGTACCGTCGCCTACCTTTACTACACGGGCCGTTGATCAGTGATATCGTACCGTCGCCTACCTTCACTACACGGGCCGTTGATATTTGTGCTCGTACCGTCGCCTACCTTCACTACACGGGCCGTTGATCTTTGATATCGTACCGTCGCCTACCTTCACTACACGGGCCGTTGATCTTAGTACTCGTACCGTCGCCTACCCTCACTACACGAGCCGTTGATATTTGTACTCGTACCGTCGTCCACCTTCACTACACGGGCCGTCGCCTATCTTCACTACACGGGCCGTTGATCAGTGATATCGTACCGTCGCCTACCCACACTACACGGGCCGTGTCCCCAGGTGCTGGTGCACGGCGAGCAGAACGAGATGTCGCGGCTGAAGGCGGCGCTGCAGCGCGAGCACCGCGGCCGGCTCGCCATCCACACGCCGCGCAACACGCAGCAGCTGGCGCTCACGTTCCGCGGCGACAAGACCGCCAAGGTACCGGAATTTACCGGAGTTTACCGGATTCTACCGGACTTTACCGGATTTTTTTATTTTTGCATCAGCTCTACTATAGCGTCCATAGGCGTCCGTTCGTGTCGATTATATGTTATCGACAGAGTTAAGCAATGACGGGCGCGGTCGTTTCGTGGACGCTTTGGCGAGCATGCTGCTGCATGTAATACATACATATACTTAATAATATATAAAAACAATACAGCTGGCAAGAACTTCCCAACGTTCAGGGCCGTCCTGAAAATCAGCGGCTGCGGGCTTGCCACGCCCATTTGCTGAGGGCATCCTATTTCGCCATCGTTAATTTTAATATTGATTTGTTTTACACGTGCAGATGTCGAAATAAAGTTATGTCTATGTAATGTCTATCTATTCCTGCGCTCGATGCGTTGTCTCCAGGTGATAGGCTCGCTCGCCATGGAGCCCCCGGAGCCCGGCAAGCACCTGCAGGGCATCCTCGTCAAGCGGAACTTCAACTACCACATTCTGGCGCCGTCAGACCTCAACAGTGAGTGAAACTTTATTTATCTACTAGCTGACCCCGCAAACGTAGTTCTGCCATATGAAATGTCAAAGTGACGCGACGCTTCACATCAATGAACGACGGTTATAAATAAAAATACTAAAATTGTGTTTAAAAAACATTTTCCAGTGGAGCAAATTGTGAATCTAAACAATCCTCGAATCCCCTTGAACACACACAAAAAATTTCATCAACATCAACAACAACAGCTCTTTCAGAACGTCAAATCATGTAGTACTTATTTGGGTTTTAAACCCCCCCCCCCCCTTCCACTAACTTTAATGCCAGCTACTTTCTCGATTTACTGGCACGTGTATCCCCAGCTTTACTCTACTGCCGGCAAGTCATTTGCCAACATCATGTATTATGTATGCATTATGTTGGAAACATTAACTTGATCTCTGTATTATCTGTGTTGTGACATTACATTGACGTTTTTGTTATCTGTAGAAACAACATGTCAAATTTCACTCTTATTAAACCATCCGTCACGGGCACATGCGATTTTTTATTCGACTCGCAAATTATTAATTTTGGGACCTTTTCTTACTTTTTCTCATGGTCCTTCGAGTCACATGCCACTAACTTTAATGGCAGTTACTTTCGCGGAACTGGCACGTGTATCCCCAGCTTAACTCTACTGCCGGCATGTCAAGAGTCAAGTCAATAAGTCATGTATAATTACAGAATACACGGAGCTGACGCAGTCGGAGGTGACGCAGCGGCAGTCGATCCACTACGCGGGCTCGCAGGCGCTGCTGCGGCACGCCGTGCTGCGGCTGGCGGGCGCCGTCGAGTTCCTCAGCGAGACGCGCTGGCGGCTGTACGGCTGCATCGGCCTCACCGTGGAGCCGCCCATCGTCACGCTGGAGGTACCTGGCCCACGCTGGCCCAGCTGGGATCCACTACGCGGGCTCGCAGGCGCTGCTGCGGCACGCCGTGCTGCGGCTGGCGGGCGCCGTCGAGTTCCTCAGCGAGACGCGCTGGCGGCTGTACGGCTGCATCGGCCTCACCGTGGAGCCGCCCATCGTCACGCTGGAGGTACCTGGCCCACGCTGGCCCAGCTGGGATCCACTACGCGGGCTCGCAGGCGCTGCTGCGGCACGCCGTGCTGCGGCTGGCGGGCGCCGTCGAGTTCCTCAGCGAGACGCGCTGGCGGCTGTACGGCTGCATCGGCCTCACCGTGGAGCCGCCCATCGTCACGCTGGAGGTACCTGGCCCACGCTGGCCCAGCTGGGATCCACTACGCGGGCTCGCAGGCGCTGCTGCGGCACGCCGTGCTGCGGCTGGCGGGCGCCGTCGAGTTCCTCAGCGAGACGCGCTGGCGGCTGTACGGCTGCATCGGCCTCACCGTGGAGCCGCCCATCGTCACGCTGGAGGTACCTGGCCCACGCTGGCCCAGCTGGGATCCACTACGCGGGCTCGCAGGCGCTGCTGCGGCACGCCGTGCTGCGGCTGGCGGGCGCCGTCGAGTTCCTCAGCGAGACGCGCTGGCGGCTGTACGGCTGCATCGGCCTCACCGTGGAGCCGCCCATCGTCACGCTGGAGGTACCTGGCCCACGCTGGCCCAGCTGGGATCCACTACGCGGGCTCGCAGGCGCTGCTGCGGCACGCCGTGCTGCGGCTGGCGGGCGCCGTCGAGTTCCTCAGCGAGACGCGCTGGCGGCTGTACGGCTGCATCGGCCTCACCGTGGAGCCGCCCATCGTCACGCTGGAGGTACCTGGCCCACGCTGGCCCAGCTGGGATCCACTACGCGGGCTCGCAGGCGCTGCTGCGGCACGCCGTGCTGCGGCTGGCGGGCGCCGTCGAGTTCCTCAGCGAGACGCGCTGGCGGCTGTACGGCTGCATCGGCCTCACCGTGGAGCCGCCCATCGTCACGCTGGAGGTACCTGGCCCACGCTGGCCCAGCTGGGATCCACTACGCGGGCTCGCAGGCGCTGCTGCGGCACGCCGTGCTGCGGCTGGCGGGCGCCGTCGAGTTCCTCAGCGAGACGCGCTGGCGGCTGTACGGCTGCATCGGCCTCACCGTGGAGCCGCCCATCGTCACGCTGGAGGTACCTGGCCCACGCTGGCCCAGCTGGGATCCACTACGCGGGCTCGCAGGCGCTGCTGCGGCACGCCGTGCTGCGGCTGGCGGGCGCCGTCGAGTTCCTCAGCGAGACGCGCTGGCGGCTGTACGGCTGCATCGGCCTCACCGTGGAGCCGCCCATCGTCACGCTGGAGGTACCTGGCCCACGCTGGCCCAGCTGGGATCCACTACGCGGGCTCGCAGGCGCTGCTGCGGCACGCCGTGCTGCGGCTGGCGGGCGCCGTCGAGTTCCTCAGCGAGACGCGCTGGCGGCTGTACGGCTGCATCGGCCTCACCGTGGAGCCGCCCATCGTCACGCTGGAGGTACCTGGCCCACGCTGGCCCAGCTGGGATCCACTACGCGGGCTCGCAGGCGCTGCTGCGGCACGCCGTGCTGCGGCTGGCGGGCGCCGTCGAGTTCCTCAGCGAGACGCGCTGGCGGCTGTACGGCTGCATCGGCCTCACCGTGGAGCCGCCCATCGTCACGCTGGAGGTACCTGGCCCACGCTGGCCCAGCTGGGATCCACTACGCGGGCTCGCAGGCGCTGCTGCGGCACGCCGTGCTGCGGCTGGCGGGCGCCGTCGAGTTCCTCAGCGAGACGCGCTGGCGGCTGTACGGCTGCATCGGCCTCACCGTGGAGCCGCCCATCGTCACGCTGGAGGTACCTGGCCCACGCTGGCCCAGCTGGGATCCACTACGCGGGCTCGCAGGCGCTGCTGCGGCACGCCGTGCTGCGGCTGGCGGGCGCCGTCGAGTTCCTCAGCGAGACGCGCTGGCGGCTGTACGGCTGCATCGGCCTCACCGTGGAGCCGCCCATCGTCACGCTGGAGGTACCTGGCCCACGCTGGCCCAGCTGGGATCCACTACGCGGGCTCGCAGGCGCTGCTGCGGCACGCCGTGCTGCGGCTGGCGGGCGCCGTCGAGTTCCTCAGCGAGACGCGCTGGCGGCTGTACGGCTGCATCGGCCTCACCGTGGAGCCGCCCATCGTCACGCTGGAGGTACCTGGCCCACGCTGGCCCAGCTGGGATCCACTACGCGGGCTCGCAGGCGCTGCTGCGGCACGCCGTGCTGCGGCTGGCGGGCGCCGTCGAGTTCCTCAGCGAGACGCGCTGGCGGCTGTACGGCTGCATCGGCCTCACCGTGGAGCCGCCCATCGTCACGCTGGAGGTACCTGGCCCACGCTGGCCCAGCTGGGATCCACTACGCGGGCTCGCAGGCGCTGCTGCGGCACGCCGTGCTGCGGCTGGCGGGCGCCGTCGAGTTCCTCAGCGAGACGCGCTGGCGGCTGTACGGCTGCATCGGCCTCACCGTGGAGCCGCCCATCGTCACGCTGGAGGTACCTGGCCCACGCTGGCCCAGCTGGGATCCACTACGCGGGCTCGCAGGCGCTGCTGCGGCACGCCGTGCTGCGGCTGGCGGGCGCCGTCGAGTTCCTCAGCGAGACGCGCTGGCGGCTGTACGGCTGCATCGGCCTCACCGTGGAGCCGCCCATCGTCACGCTGGAGGTACCTGGCCCACGCTGGCCCAGCTGGGATCCACTACGCGGGCTCGCAGGCGCTGCTGCGGCACGCCGTGCTGCGGCTGGCGGGCGCCGTCGAGTTCCTCAGCGAGACGCGCTGGCGGCTGTACGGCTGCATCGGCCTCACCGTGGAGCCGCCCATCGTCACGCTGGAGGTACCTGGCCCACGCTGGCCCAGCTGGGATCCACTACGCGGGCTCGCAGGCGCTGCTGCGGCACGCCGTGCTGCGGCTGGCGGGCGCCGTCGAGTTCCTCAGCGAGACGCGCTGGCGGCTGTACGGCTGCATCGGCCTCACCGTGGAGCCGCCCATCGTCACGCTGGAGGTACCTGGCCCACGCTGGCCCAGCTGGGATCCACTACGCGGGCTCGCAGGCGCTGCTGCGGCACGCCGTGCTGCGGCTGGCGGGCGCCGTCGAGTTCCTCAGCGAGACGCGCTGGCGGCTGTACGGCTGCATCGGCCTCACCGTGGAGCCGCCCATCGTCACGCTGGAGGTACCTGGCCCACGCTGGCCCAGCTGGGATCCACTACGCGGGCTCGCAGGCGCTGCTGCGGCACGCCGTGCTGCGGCTGGCGGGCGCCGTCGAGTTCCTCAGCGAGACGCGCTGGCGGCTGTACGGCTGCATCGGCCTCACCGTGGAGCCGCCCATCGTCACGCTGGAGGTACCTGGCCCACGCTGGCCCAGCTGGGATCCACTACGCGGGCTCGCAGGCGCTGCTGCGGCACGCCGTGCTGCGGCTGGCGGGCGCCGTCGAGTTCCTCAGCGAGACGCGCTGGCGGCTGTACGGCTGCATCGGCCTCACCGTGGAGCCGCCCATCGTCACGCTGGAGGTACCTGGCCCACGCTGGCCCAGCTGGGATCCACTACGCGGGCTCGCAGGCGCTGCTGCGGCACGCCGTGCTGCGGCTGGCGGGCGCCGTCGAGTTCCTCAGCGAGACGCGCTGGCGGCTGTACGGCTGCATCGGCCTCACCGTGGAGCCGCCCATCGTCACGCTGGAGGTACCTGGCCCACGCTGGCCCAGCTGGGATCCACTACGCGGGCTCGCAGGCGCTGCTGCGGCACGCCGTGCTGCGGCTGGCGGGCGCCGTCGAGTTCCTCAGCGAGACGCGCTGGCGGCTGTACGGCTGCATCGGCCTCACCGTGGAGCCGCCCATCGTCACGCTGGAGGTACCTGGCCCACGCTGGCCCAGCTGGGATCCACTACGCGGGCTCGCAGGCGCTGCTGCGGCACGCCGTGCTGCGGCTGGCGGGCGCCGTCGAGTTCCTCAGCGAGACGCGCTGGCGGCTGTACGGCTGCATCGGCCTCACCGTGGAGCCGCCCATCGTCACGCTGGAGGTACCTGGCCCACGCTGGCCCAGCTGGGATCCACTACGCGGGCTCGCAGGCGCTGCTGCGGCACGCCGTGCTGCGGCTGGCGGGCGCCGTCGAGTTCCTCAGCGAGACGCGCTGGCGGCTGTACGGCTGCATCGGCCTCACCGTGGAGCCGCCCATCGTCACGCTGGAGGTACCTGGCCCACGCTGGCCCAGCTGGGATCCACTACGCGGGCTCGCAGGCGCTGCTGCGGCACGCCGTGCTGCGGCTGGCGGGCGCCGTCGAGTTCCTCAGCGAGACGCGCTGGCGGCTGTACGGCTGCATCGGCCTCACCGTGGAGCCGCCCATCGTCACGCTGGAGGTACCTGGCCCACGCTGGCCCAGCTGGGATCCACTACGCGGGCTCGCAGGCGCTGCTGCGGCACGCCGTGCTGCGGCTGGCGGGCGCCGTCGAGTTCCTCAGCGAGACGCGCTGGCGGCTGTACGGCTGCATCGGCCTCACCGTGGAGCCGCCCATCGTCACGCTGGAGGTACCTGGCCCACGCTGGCCCAGCTGGGATCCACTACGCGGGCTCGCAGGCGCTGCTGCGGCACGCCGTGCTGCGGCTGGCGGGCGCCGTCGAGTTCCTCAGCGAGACGCGCTGGCGGCTGTACGGCTGCATCGGCCTCACCGTGGAGCCGCCCATCGTCACGCTGGAGGTACCTGGCCCACGCTGGCCCAGCTGGGATCCACTACGCGGGCTCGCAGGCGCTGCTGCGGCACGCCGTGCTGCGGCTGGCGGGCGCCGTCGAGTTCCTCAGCGAGACGCGCTGGCGGCTGTACGGCTGCATCGGCCTCACCGTGGAGCCGCCCATCGTCACGCTGGAGGTACCTGGCCCACGCTGGCCCAGCTGGGATCCACTACGCGGGCTCGCAGGCGCTGCTGCGGCACGCCGTGCTGCGGCTGGCGGGCGCCGTCGAGTTCCTCAGCGAGACGCGCTGGCGGCTGTACGGCTGCATCGGCCTCACCGTGGAGCCGCCCATCGTCACGCTGGAGGTACCTGGCCCACGCTGGCCCAGCTGGGATCCACTACGCGGGCTCGCAGGCGCTGCTGCGGCACGCCGTGCTGCGGCTGGCGGGCGCCGTCGAGTTCCTCAGCGAGACGCGCTGGCGGCTGTACGGCTGCATCGGCCTCACCGTGGAGCCGCCCATCGTCACGCTGGAGGTACCTGGCCCACGCTGGCCCAGCTGGGATCCACTACGCGGGCTCGCAGGCGCTGCTGCGGCACGCCGTGCTGCGGCTGGCGGGCGCCGTCGAGTTCCTCAGCGAGACGCGCTGGCGGCTGTACGGCTGCATCGGCCTCACCGTGGAGCCGCCCATCGTCACGCTGGAGGTACCTGGCCCACGCTGGCCCAGCTGGGATCCACTACGCGGGCTCGCAGGCGCTGCTGCGGCACGCCGTGCTGCGGCTGGCGGGCGCCGTCGAGTTCCTCAGCGAGACGCGCTGGCGGCTGTACGGCTGCATCGGCCTCACCGTGGAGCCGCCCATCGTCACGCTGGAGGTACCTGGCCCACGCTGGCCCAGCTGGGATCCACTACGCGGGCTCGCAGGCGCTGCTGCGGCACGCCGTGCTGCGGCTGGCGGGCGCCGTCGAGTTCCTCAGCGAGACGCGCTGGCGGCTGTACGGCTGCATCGGCCTCACCGTGGAGCCGCCCATCGTCACGCTGGAGGTACCTGGCCCACGCTGGCCCAGCTGGGATCCACTACGCGGGCTCGCAGGCGCTGCTGCGGCACGCCGTGCTGCGGCTGGCGGGCGCCGTCGAGTTCCTCAGCGAGACGCGCTGGCGGCTGTACGGCTGCATCGGCCTCACCGTGGAGCCGCCCATCGTCACGCTGGAGGTACCTGGCCCACGCTGGCCCAGCTGGGATCCACTACGCGGGCTCGCAGGCGCTGCTGCGGCACGCCGTGCTGCGGCTGGCGGGCGCCGTCGAGTTCCTCAGCGAGACGCGCTGGCGGCTGTACGGCTGCATCGGCCTCACCGTGGAGCCGCCCATCGTCACGCTGGAGGTACCTGGCCCACGCTGGCCCAGCTGGGATCCACTACGCGGGCTCGCAGGCGCTGCTGCGGCACGCCGTGCTGCGGCTGGCGGGCGCCGTCGAGTTCCTCAGCGAGACGCGCTGGCGGCTGTACGGCTGCATCGGCCTCACCGTGGAGCCGCCCATCGTCACGCTGGAGGTACCTGGCCCACGCTGGCCCAGCTGGGATCCACTACGCGGGCTCGCAGGCGCTGCTGCGGCACGCCGTGCTGCGGCTGGCGGGCGCCGTCGAGTTCCTCAGCGAGACGCGCTGGCGGCTGTACGGCTGCATCGGCCTCACCGTGGAGCCGCCCATCGTCACGCTGGAGGTACCTGGCCCACGCTGGCCCAGCTGGGATCCACTACGCGGGCTCGCAGGCGCTGCTGCGGCACGCCGTGCTGCGGCTGGCGGGCGCCGTCGAGTTCCTCAGCGAGACGCGCTGGCGGCTGTACGGCTGCATCGGCCTCACCGTGGAGCCGCCCATCGTCACGCTGGAGGTACCTGGCCCACGCTGGCCCAGCTGGGATCCACTACGCGGGCTCGCAGGCGCTGCTGCGGCACGCCGTGCTGCGGCTGGCGGGCGCCGTCGAGTTCCTCAGCGAGACGCGCTGGCGGCTGTACGGCTGCATCGGCCTCACCGTGGAGCCGCCCATCGTCACGCTGGAGGTACCTGGCCCACGCTGGCCCAGCTGGGATCCACTACGCGGGCTCGCAGGCGCTGCTGCGGCACGCCGTGCTGCGGCTGGCGGGCGCCGTCGAGTTCCTCAGCGAGACGCGCTGGCGGCTGTACGGCTGCATCGGCCTCACCGTGGAGCCGCCCATCGTCACGCTGGAGGTACCTGGCCCACGCTGGCCCAGCTGGGATCCACTACGCGGGCTCGCAGGCGCTGCTGCGGCACGCCGTGCTGCGGCTGGCGGGCGCCGTCGAGTTCCTCAGCGAGACGCGCTGGCGGCTGTACGGCTGCATCGGCCTCACCGTGGAGCCGCCCATCGTCACGCTGGAGGTACCTGGCCCACGCTGGCCCAGCTGGGATCCACTACGCGGGCTCGCAGGCGCTGCTGCGGCACGCCGTGCTGCGGCTGGCGGGCGCCGTCGAGTTCCTCAGCGAGACGCGCTGGCGGCTGTACGGCTGCATCGGCCTCACCGTGGAGCCGCCCATCGTCACGCTGGAGGTACCTGGCCCACGCTGGCCCAGCTGGGATCCACTACGCGGGCTCGCAGGCGCTGCTGCGGCACGCCGTGCTGCGGCTGGCGGGCGCCGTCGAGTTCCTCAGCGAGACGCGCTGGCGGCTGTACGGCTGCATCGGCCTCACCGTGGAGCCGCCCATCGTCACGCTGGAGGTACCTGGCCCACGCTGGCCCAGCTGGGATCCACTACGCGGGCTCGCAGGCGCTGCTGCGGCACGCCGTGCTGCGGCTGGCGGGCGCCGTCGAGTTCCTCAGCGAGACGCGCTGGCGGCTGTACGGCTGCATCGGCCTCACCGTGGAGCCGCCCATCGTCACGCTGGAGGTACCTGGCCCACGCTGGCCCAGCTGGGATCCACTACGCGGGCTCGCAGGCGCTGCTGCGGCACGCCGTGCTGCGGCTGGCGGGCGCCGTCGAGTTCCTCAGCGAGACGCGCTGGCGGCTGTACGGCTGCATCGGCCTCACCGTGGAGCCGCCCATCGTCACGCTGGAGGTACCTGGCCCACGCTGGCCCAGCTGGGATCCACTACGCGGGCTCGCAGGCGCTGCTGCGGCACGCCGTGCTGCGGCTGGCGGGCGCCGTCGAGTTCCTCAGCGAGACGCGCTGGCGGCTGTACGGCTGCATCGGCCTCACCGTGGAGCCGCCCATCGTCACGCTGGAGGTACCTGGCCCACGCTGGCCCAGCTGGGATCCACTACGCGGGCTCGCAGGCGCTGCTGCGGCACGCCGTGCTGCGGCTGGCGGGCGCCGTCGAGTTCCTCAGCGAGACGCGCTGGCGGCTGTACGGCTGCATCGGCCTCACCGTGGAGCCGCCCATCGTCACGCTGGAGGTACCTGGCCCACGCTGGCCCAGCTGGGATCCACTACGCGGGCTCGCAGGCGCTGCTGCGGCACGCCGTGCTGCGGCTGGCGGGCGCCGTCGAGTTCCTCAGCGAGACGCGCTGGCGGCTGTACGGCTGCATCGGCCTCACCGTGGAGCCGCCCATCGTCACGCTGGAGGTACCTGGCCCACGCTGGCCCAGCTGGGATCCACTACGCGGGCTCGCAGGCGCTGCTGCGGCACGCCGTGCTGCGGCTGGCGGGCGCCGTCGAGTTCCTCAGCGAGACGCGCTGGCGGCTGTACGGCTGCATCGGCCTCACCGTGGAGCCGCCCATCGTCACGCTGGAGGTACCTGGCCCACGCTGGCCCAGCTGGGATCCACTACGCGGGCTCGCAGGCGCTGCTGCGGCACGCCGTGCTGCGGCTGGCGGGCGCCGTCGAGTTCCTCAGCGAGACGCGCTGGCGGCTGTACGGCTGCATCGGCCTCACCGTGGAGCCGCCCATCGTCACGCTGGAGGTACCTGGCCCACGCTGGCCCAGCTGGGATCCACTACGCGGGCTCGCAGGCGCTGCTGCGGCACGCCGTGCTGCGGCTGGCGGGCGCCGTCGAGTTCCTCAGCGAGACGCGCTGGCGGCTGTACGGCTGCATCGGCCTCACCGTGGAGCCGCCCATCGTCACGCTGGAGGTACCTGGCCCACGCTGGCCCAGCTGGGATCCACTACGCGGGCTCGCAGGCGCTGCTGCGGCACGCCGTGCTGCGGCTGGCGGGCGCCGTCGAGTTCCTCAGCGAGACGCGCTGGCGGCTGTACGGCTGCATCGGCCTCACCGTGGAGCCGCCCATCGTCACGCTGGAGGTACCTGGCCCACGCTGGCCCAGCTGGGATCCACTACGCGGGCTCGCAGGCGCTGCTGCGGCACGCCGTGCTGCGGCTGGCGGGCGCCGTCGAGTTCCTCAGCGAGACGCGCTGGCGGCTGTACGGCTGCATCGGCCTCACCGTGGAGCCGCCCATCGTCACGCTGGAGGTACCTGGCCCACGCTGGCCCAGCTGGGATCCACTACGCGGGCTCGCAGGCGCTGCTGCGGCACGCCGTGCTGCGGCTGGCGGGCGCCGTCGAGTTCCTCAGCGAGACGCGCTGGCGGCTGTACGGCTGCATCGGCCTCACCGTGGAGCCGCCCATCGTCACGCTGGAGGTACCTGGCCCACGGTGGCCCACGCTGGCACAGCTGGGAGACTTCTGGGCCTTTTTTATAGTCTGGAATATTGGCGATCGGAAGCCCAGTAACTATCGAACTCTCCTCTAACTCGAGCGTTCCGGGATCCAATCCAAGCGGACCAATTACTTTCCAATATATTTATGTGCGATTTAAGTAATTAAATATCCCCTGCTGTCACGTTGAAGTGAGTAGTGAAGCACGTGAAGCTTGAGTAGTGAAATCTGCCAATCTGTATTTGTCCAGCTAACCTAATAAGGCCTTACCCCTCCCATTATGAGAGGAGACCCGTGCCCAACAGTGGAACAATGAAATGGTTGTGTTGGTCGTGAGTATGTAGTGTTTATTTAATTCGTCAGCTCCGTTCCTTAATCTGTAATTAAGAAGTGGGATTCAACATTCCGAGTCTTACCTCTGAACGGTTGCCTCCGAGCTCGTCTCGAGCGTCCGGTGTGACGCAACGCGTTTATTTAATTCTTCAGCTCCGTTCCTTAATCTGTAACTCAGAAGTGGGATTCAACATTCTGAGTCCCACTTCTGAATCTTGAGTGTCCGGTGTAACGCAACGCGTGTATTTAATTCTTCAGCTCCGTTCCTTAATCTGTAACTCAGAAGTGGGATTCAACATTCTGAGTCCCACTTCTGAATCTTGAGTGTCCGGTGTAACGCAACGCGTGTATTTAATTCTTCAGCTCCGTTCCTTAATCTGTAAGTCAGAAGTGGGATTCAACATTCCGAATCCCACCTCTGAATCTCGAGTGTCCGGTGTAACACGAGTGGCGGTGTCGCAGTGGCAGGCGCAGCCGGTGACGGACATGTACGCGGACGCGGTGGTGGCCGCCGTGCTGGCGGTGTCCGCGCTGCCGGCGCCCAAGCACCTGCCGCTCGCGCCCAAGCTGGACCGGATGCACTTCAAGGTAGTGTTAGAACAACTATACAATGTATAGTGAACAACGATAGAATGTATAATGAATGGGTAGCGTCCATAGCCCAATGGCTC
This sequence comes from Carterocephalus palaemon, assembly GCA_944567765.1. Taxonomy (NCBI): domain Eukaryota; kingdom Metazoa; phylum Arthropoda; class Insecta; order Lepidoptera; family Hesperiidae; genus Carterocephalus; species Carterocephalus palaemon. The sequence goes on along the minus strand of OX155655.1, from coordinate 667,825 downwards.
GGGTCGATTCAATGTGATCGAAAGAGTTAAGCAACGACGGGCGCGGTCGGTTTGTGGATGGGTGACCGCTAGTGGCAAAATTTCATGGACGCTACCGTGCTTCGGAGGGCACGTAAAGCCGTCGGTCCCGGTTGTTTTCAATGTTGGAAAAAGTCGTTAAGCCTTGTCGAAGACCTTCGGGTGGCTTGAGAACATTCGACACTGGGTTGGCCACTAACCCCTCCACCAATCCGCATTGGAGCAGCGTGGTGGAGTATGCTCTAGACCTCCCGCAGCTATGTCTGTGGGGGAGACCCGTGCCCAGCAGTGGGACGTCTATGGGTCGCAGCGACAGCGAGCGAGAATGTATGGTTGAAATTAAATAACTGTTCAACGCTGGTATAGGGTTTGTGGTGACCGTTGGGTCAATAAAACACGCTTTTGATCACTCAATAGGTGGAATAGGTAACGCGTCCGGCGCACGTCCGAACTTGCTCACAGCTAGCGCGTGGCTACCCGGCCGGTGCCCGAGCGCATACACTACAGCTGGTATATGTACTTGGGCAGAGTAACCCCTTACTCGCCTAGGTTTCACAATGATCCGCCTGCTCGAAACATGCGCTTATATTGGGAAAATCTGAGTCAATACAAAGTCTAATCAAAAAATCACCTAACAATAAAGTAACAATTACAATCTATCTACATTATAAAAAGAGAAGCTGACTGACTGACTGACATTTCAACGCAGGGCCTAAACTATAAGGGTTAGAAACTTGAAATTTTGCACAGGGGTTCCTTTTATAACGTAGGGGAGCACGAAGAAAGGATTTTTGAAAATTCACCCCCTAAGGGGTTAAAACGGGGGTGCAAAGTTAGTATGAAACTTTGCCGTTTTTGAAGTTAGTGAATGTCTAATTCCACGCGAGCGAAGCTGCGGGCGTCCACTAGTCATGAATATAAGTCTATAAATAAATAAATGATTAAATAATAATGTGTTCATAATCAAACAGTACTAAAATAAATATAATAATAATACATATTTACAATAAAATTCTAAATTACATAATTTGTGCAATGTACTTGTGATGTCAGGAGTGCGTGATCGAGATGCTGCAAGAGATGTTCGGCGAGGACGCGGTGCCCAAGATGTTCAAGGGCGACCGGCTGCACGTGGAGGTGGACGGGCGGCGCGCCGACATCGACCTCGCCACCATGGTCAGTACAGACAGACAGAGCATGCACGCCATGGTACGGTACAGACAGAGATAGAACACGCACACCATGGTACGGTACAGACAGAGACAGAACACGCACACCATGGTACGGTACAGACAGACTAACAAGTACTAACTGGACTATTACTAACACCAACTAACAGGACTAACTATCACTAACAGTCCCCAGTCCTCATACCTTCTAACGAACTGACCAACTAATGTTCTAATTAATTTTCCTAACTAATTGGACTAACTATCCCAGTCCCTAATTGAGTCTTGTTCAAAGTCAGTCACAGTTGTCATGGGCGGCAGCGGATGGGTGGTGCTGCAAGCTCGTTTGCTATCTTGTATCCATAAAAAAAAATCTTGGACGTTCGCATACGGCTATCTGACTCCAAAGTAGGCGCGAGTCTGTATTATAGGTGTCAGAAGCAGTGTCAGCAGTTTACGCTACAGCGGTGAAACGAGTCAGTGCGCATAATTGCCCCGACCAAACAGGTCCCGCGTACTCGCGGTCTATCAATAACTATCAATATAATTCTAATAACCGTGCACCGAGTATCATTTACCGATTCCGATTCCCTCCCAAACATCGTAAGGGTGTCGTCTCAGCCCCTACATGTTTGTGGTCCTTCGAGAATCTCGCGTGTGAATACAAAACCAGTGACTGTTAGTGTATCACAAACGAGAAGCAACCAGCAGGAGACGTGAGCTATCATTATCATCATCAACGTTTGGAGGCGGTGGGCAGCAACGCTCATCGTTCGGAATCGGCTGAGCAGATCTGAACAAGTAAGATCATTCCTTTTTTATCATAATGTCCAACAAGGACGATAGGCCTTTGACGCCAGTGCTGAAATCCGCTACGCCATTAGGTGTGCCGGGACCATCTCGTCAGCCGTCGCCCCAGTCACAGGGATCGTCTAGCAAGACGGACGAAATGTTACGCAAACAAACAAGCAATTTCAAGGCATTCGCACACACAGTATCAAACATTAATTTAGAATCGATATCAGAAAAATGGGAATTCGAACATATCCTACGTGCTATACAATCGCGTTGGTCTATCATTGACAGCATGCATTGGGAATTAGATAGTGAGCTTGGGGGTAGGAACCCAGATTATGAATCAACATTCTTCACGTACGAAAGAAAGTACAATGAGGTTATAGCATCTATCAACCGAAAACTTTGGTCCGTATCACATCGGGAGCAGTCGACACCTCACGTAGAAATACCAACATTTAGTGGTAACTATCATCAGTGGACTTCTTTTAAAGACCTGTTCATGGAAACAATTCACGGAAATCCGTCGTTATCAAATGCACAAAAGATGCAATTTCTTAAAACTAAGGTTAAGGGCGAGGCGGAAAGGCTGATACAACATTTACCTATAACATCTGATAACTATCTTATCTGTTGGAACATACTGAATAATAGATACAATAACAACCGCTTAATTTTCCGCTCGCACATCGACATTCTATTAAACATTCCAGTAATGCAACAAACTTCCTCAAATCATATCAAACGCATTCATGACACCACGTTAGAAACATTAAATGCTATCAAGAACTTAGGAGTAGACGTTGAGTCTTGGGATTCTTTACTAGTGCATCTTCTATCTCAGAAGCTCGATGCCGACACTCACAATCAGTATGTCGCATCAGTTAAGGAGCCTCGAGAGTTGCCCAGTTTGCAAGAGTTCTTATCATTTTTAGAGGGCAAATTTACGAGCTTAGAGTCATCTCGCAAAAAACCTGAAACTTCTATCAAGACGCTACAAAATAACAATTATTATTTGCCACAAAACTCAAACAATAGGTATCATAAGAACATGAACAAACAAGCATTTCCGACAAACGGCAAATTTATTTCGCAACAATATACCTTGAAAAACAATTCATGGAAATTCTACAAGTGCGGCATTTGCAAAACGAATGAACATTCTCTTTATTATTGTCGTACGTTTTTAAATATGACACCGTTTAATATGCGCAAGACTATATCAAGACTTAATGTTTGCGAAAATTGTCTTTATACTCATAATGGCAAGCCATGTATTTCAGTAAAAAGATGTACCGTGTGCAATGGGTCGCATAATTCAATTTTACACGAAGCGTTTCAATCAAACAACATATCTAATTGCAACTCAGCAAAAGTGCAAGTAGGTAGCAACAGCCCGCAACCGGAAACCTCGGGTCAAGTACAAAGCAACTCACACGTGTCTTTGCAACGAGACATTCCAGAAATTCTCTTGGCAACAGCCATGATTAGGGTTGAAACACACGATGGAAATTTTGTCACCCTTCGATGTCTTTTAGATCAAGGGTCTCAAACGTCTCTTATCACGGAACATGCCGCTCAGTTGCTGGGCCAACCCCGACTTCGATGTCGTGGAGTTATATCAGGAGTAGGCGCTAGAGAAAGCAGCTGCAAGGGCGTAATGTCTATCAAATGCTCATCAATGGATAATAATTTTGAATTTCAAACAGAAGTATACATCATGAAGACACTTATCAACAACTTACCTAACTACAGTTTTCCTCGACCATCTTGGACCTATCTGAACAACATAGCACTGGCAGATCCCGAATTTAACAAAAGTCGTCCGGTCGACCTACTATTAGGAGCCGATATTTATTCTTTGATTGTATTGGAAGGAATCTGTAGGATCGGTGATATCATCCCTATTGCACAGAATACACGCTTAGGTTGGATTTTAACAGGAAATGTCAAAACACTACAGTGTAACGTTATCATTAACAACTTGGACGAGATCAAAAAATACTGGGAAATTGAAGATATTTGTGAGGAGTCAACCCTATCATCAGAAGATCAGCAATGCATTGATTATTATCAATCCACAACAACCAGACTAGAAGACGGTCGATATGAAGTTCGTTTGCCCCTGACCCCGGACTTTTCGGAAAAGTTAGGAGAATCAAAACACAAGGCTATAGCACAATTTCGGTCTTTAGAAAATACTTTCAAAAAACATGAACATATCGCGCAACAATATAAATCATTCATCAGTGAATACCTATCACTCGGTCACATGATTCCCGCCGTCGGTAACCCGAAGCAGGAGCGTCGGCATTGTGTATTAACACATCATTGTGTGCGTGCCGATGATCACACTATCAATTCTAAGTTTAGAGTCGTATTCAATGCGTCATCGAAAACGTCATCAGGACACAGCTTAAATGACGTCATGAGATCTGGTCCAAACCTACAACAGGATTTGCAGTCTCTTATCATTAAATGGAGGCAGTATCAGTTCGCCTTCACTGCGGACATTGAAAAAATGTTCAGGCAGATTTGCGTACACCCAGACGATCAGCAGTTATTAAAAATAGTGTGGCGTGAATCTCCATCAGAACCTTTACAATACTATCAGATTACCAGGCTTCCATATGGGTTGGCAGGGAGTCCATTCCTTGCTATGATGACCCTCAAGCAGCTAGCATGTGATGAAGCAAAAAACTATCAAGATAGTCAAGCGATTGACGTCTTACAGCATTCATTCTACATGGATGACTTAGTCCATGGGTGTCATAACATAGAAAAAGCAAAACAGCTACAACAAGATCTTATCAAGTTATTACAATCTGGAGGCTTTCATCTGCGGAAGTGGAAGTCGAACACCAAACAGTTGGTTCCAGGTGAAGAATCAGTATCAATTAGAGAGGATAACTTTAATTTTAAGCAATCTGAGCAAACCAAAACCCTAGGATTGGGTTGGAATCCGGAAGACGATGTCTTCACTTTTAAATCATGCTTAGAACCGCTTGAGTCAACCAAGGTCACGAAGAGAAGCCTTCTAGCAGACATCTCAAAAATTTTTGACCCACTCGGTTGGCTTTCGCCCCTATCAACTAAATTAAAAATCATTTTTCAACAAATGTGGACTGTAGGTATAGCATGGGATGATCCTATACCAAACAATATCTATATAGAGTGGATTAAGGTTAGAGAAGATATCAAGAACATTGAAAACATTACAGTACCGAGATGGATACAGTCCCACGAGTGTGAGAGTATCGAGTTGCACGGGTTCAGTGACTCGTCCGAGAAAGCCTACGCTTGCGTTATCTACTGCCGCGTCAACAAGGACGACGGATCATCTGTAGTACTACTTGCTGCGAAAGCAAAGCTCGTGCCGACTAGTAAAACAATTACGTTACCTAGATTGGAACTTAGCGGTGCGTTACTTTTATCAAAACTAATGAGCAAGGTACAACGGTGCCTCAGAGGGCACAATATCAAAACATATGGTTGGATCGATTCCATGGTGGTACTCGGCTGGCTTAATGGGAACTCAGCCAGGTGGAAAACATTCGTCAGCAACCGAGTGAGTGCCATTAAAGAAGTTATGCCATCAGAATGTTGGCGTTATGTGAAATCGGAGGAGAATCCCGCGGATTGTGCCAGTCGCGGTCTGACTGCCTCTCAGTTGAAGGAACATCCCTTATGGTGGCGGGGCCCGAAGTGGCTATCAACATTTAATGATAAACCGAATACCGTCGATTATACAACAAACGAAGAGTTGAAGCTATCAAAACCTATCACATTAGTCGCGCAACATCAATCAGACTCTATCATTCAAGCCATCCTAGCAAATTATAGCACATTTAACAAAGCGGTGAGAGTTGTGGCATGGATACGAAGATTTAATACTATCAACAAGAAGAACAATCAACAATATCTATCAGTAGGAGAGTTGAAAGAAGCGCGGACACTTATCATTAAAAATATACAGAAAATAGCATTTGAGAGTGAACTATCCGATTTACAACAAGGAAGTAAAATAAACAAGAAGAGCAAGATTTCTGAATTAAATCCTTATCTCGATCCGGAAGGAGTAATAAGAGTTGGTGGAAGGTTGCGACACGCATATCTTGACCCTGACATGAAAAACCCTATCATAATACCTAACAACTGTCGGCTTGCAGAACTGCTTATAGATCAAGCTCATGAGCTGACGTATCATGGAGGTGCCAGACTTACATCAGCCTTCTTAAGGCATAAATACTGGATCCTTGGTGGTAACAGAGCCACAAAGAAGAGATTACGCTTCTGCATCACGTGCAGAAGACAAGAACCAAGCAAACACTATCAGATTATGGGGGACTTGCCAGCAGCGAGGTCCAACCCATCCAGACCCTTTCTTCACGTAGGAGTGGACTACACGGGTCATGTTTACATCAAGGCCAACAGTGGTCGTGGTATCAAAACAACAAAAGGCTATATCGCTGTCTTCACGTGCATGGCAACCAAAGCCGTACACTTGGAGTTGGTCTCAGACCTGACGAGTACAGCATTCCTAGCAGCATTAAGAAGAATGTCAGCTCGCCGTGGTAAGCCCGATCACATATACAGCGATAATGGGACTAATTTTATCAAGGCCAACAGGGTATTACAGCAGGAATATGAAGAGCTTTTGAAGACATTTGACAGCGATTTTCAATCAAATATTGCTGACATGGGTATTAGTTGGCACTTTACCGCCCCATCCTGGCCATCGGCGAATGGGCTGAGCGAAGCAGCAGTGAAAAGCCTAAAATATCATCTAAAAAGAGTCGTAGGTGATCAGAAGCTTACCTACGAGGAGTACAGCACAATTCTAGCACAGCTGGAGGCGTGCTTGAACTCCAGACCATTGTGTCCATTAACAGAAGATGTCGAAGACTTAAATTATTTAACACCGTCACATTTTCTATCAAGCGGCCCACTTCTAACAATATATGAAACTGAAAGGGACCTGAGGACTAGGTGGCACTTTACACAAAAAATATTCCAAGACATTTGGAAACGGTGGCAGCAGGAATACCTAACAAATCTATCAGTGCGAAGCAAGTGGCGACAACATCAAGAGAATATCAAGTTAAATGACGTTGTGCTTATCAACGATGGCAATCTTCCTCCAGGCAAGTGGGCCCTAGGCCGTGTAGTCGAGCTACACCCAGGCAGAGATGGTTACGTGCGAGTTGTGACGTTAAAAACCAAGAATGGTTATATGAAGAGGCCTATCATAAAGCTATCAGTTCTCCCTATTAATCAAGAAACACCAGAACAAGAAAAGACACAACAAAAAGAAACAAAACGCACTCGACGTTCGAAGAAGTATAGTTTCGCAACAGTCGCTACTTCTATCTTACTATTTTTTATGACTCTTATTTCAAATACCTACGGACTATACTCTATCAATAAACTACAAAATAATACTGGCCTATTTTTTGATAAAATTACAAACATGCATTTGATAGGCGATGACTGGAAACTTATAGTCTATTACGATTTAAATCCATATTGGGAAGGCACCGCAGCGTGCACAAAGTACTTTGAATACCTTGAAAACATATGTTCTAAGATAAAAGAGCGTACACACTGCGACGGTGTCATGTATCAATTAAATCACGAGCGGTCCGAACTGCAACATTATAATATCATGTTACTAGATAAGACAGGGGGCACGCGCGCGCGTAAGCGCCGCGGCCTTATCAACGCGGTAGGAAGCATCAGTAATACATTGTTCGGGATACTAGACAGCAACTTTGCAGAAAAATATGAACTAGATATCGAACTGATCAGAAAGAATCAAAGACATTTGGCCAACCTCTGGAAGAATCAGACTTCAGTCGTGGAGGCGGAATTCAATCTCATTAAGAGAGCAGAATCTATCATGGAGAAGCATCATAAGACCGTCAACAGGAAGATGATGGAACTTGAAAAATCGTCGAACGCACTGAAAGCGGAACTCCAGAACAGTTCTTATATCAGCGAGTTTACCTTATCCGCGATGATCACCAATAATATCCTGAACAAGCTGAAGGAGATTCAAGCTTTTCTTCTGGATACTATCACCGATGTGTTTCACGGGAAGTTTAACATTCACCTAATAACCCCCGAGCAAATGCAGCAGGAGTTAAATGTCATTTCCTCACAAATAAATAAAGACCTATCATTACCTACCGAACAATAGGATCTATCAAACTTATACAAATTACTTAATGTAAAAGCACGCTTATCCAAATCATTCCTCATTTTTGAAATACGAATCCCATTAGTAACCCGCGATCGTTACGACATTCTCAAGGTTATCCCTATACCTAAACAATCCGGAAGTACCATGATCAGCGTGGTACCTATCAGCGAATATCTAGCGGTGAACCTAAACAAGGACTCCTTTCTATCACTATCACTCAGCGATATACATAATTGCATAGAACGAGATTTAGATGCTGTGTTGTGTCGATTCAAGAAGCCTATCTATCATATGAACAGCGACGAGAGTTTATGTGAGAAGAATGAAGAATCTAGAAGCTGCAAAATCATCACCCAGTCCTGCAATAACATTTTTATCGCTATATCAAAACCAAATACATACTTTTACTTCTGTTGCGATAAATACAATTTGCAGTTACTGTGCGAAGATCAAGTTACCGCTATTCAGCTTACCCAGTCCGGCCTGCTTACACTAGGTCAGGATTGCCTCATCAAAACAGCTGATTTCCATATTACATCTTACAGGCAACATTCAAGTAAAATGATGTTTAAACCGGAGATTAATATACCAAAGATCGCTCCAATTAATCATATAATCAATATTTCGTTACCGGCTTTAAATACCACGGAGACTAGCAATCAGAAACAGTGGATTGCCATCCAGGAACAGTTGGATATTATGAAAAGGAGTGACCCGCTGGCCGAAAATATATCCTATCACGACATACACCAGTATACTGCTATATATCTGGTGGTTGCAGCGGCAGTAGCATTCCTCGTGTTCTACGTGTGTCGGAGTGTGCGCCGCTCGCGCGGGCGCGCAGGGCGCGATCGCGCAGAAGATAAGTGTAGGGCGGAGCAGTGTAACAGTGAAGTGCAGTGCGGAGATGTAACAAGTGCGGTGAAGAGTAGTCGCGATGACATTAAAATTGAATTAAATGACAAATTTAGGAACGTGCGTAGACATAGGCAGGACCGCGGCACCTCGCCAGTGCTTCAATCAGTGTTTAGTATCACAGACACGGAATTTTAACTGTTTTCAACATTTGTTTCTTATCAGTATCACTTATCATTTATTACTAACTCATACTAGTTTTAAGCAAAAATTGTTTATCACCTTGTTAGCATTAGCTCATCTCATATCATTCTAACCCTGCATCCCCATCTTCCCCTGGGAGCATGTACGGGCCACGTACATTGCTGTAGCGTAAGCAGTGTCAGCAGTTTACGCTACAGCGGTGAAACGAGTCAGTGCGCATAATTGCCCCGACCAAACAGGTCCCGCGTACTCGCGGTCTATCAATAACTATCAATATAATTCTAATAACCGTGCACCGAGTATCATTTACCGATTCCGATTCCCTCCCAAACATCGTAAGGGTGTCGTCTCAGCCCCTACAGAGACTGATACCTATAGACAGATATGTATATTTAAACAGATATTTTTAAATATGTACATACATACATAAATACAATTATTAACATTCCGGCAGGTAATTATTGTAAATTAGCCTTAAGGCAGGTTAGGCACCTGTGTAGGATTAGCTATTTATTCAATGATCAATAGCTAATCCTTTGCCTTATATTGATCAGTTTAGAATAGCATTATATCTGTTTTCTTTAACGCTGGATTTCAATAACATATCTACAGATAGATTTGGCTATCGGAGATAGAAATTCGACACATTTTATATGGGACTAATGTCAAATTTCTATCTCCGATAGCCAAATCTATCCGTAGATAGGTTATTGAAATCCAGCGTTAGTTACCTAGACTTTCGTTAAGCGTGTCCAATTACCTCATAGCGAAATAAATTATTTGAGTGACTTTGAGGGAGGCCTATGTCCAGCAGTGGACCCAAAAAGGCTGATGGATGGATGGATGGATGGATGGATGGATGGATGGATGGATGAGTAATGGACGTTGTTCGCAGGAGGTGGCGTGCGCGGAGGACGAGGGGCTGGCGCGGGCGGTGCGCGCGGCGCTGGCCGGCCTGCACGCCGCGCTGGCGCCCGCGCGCGCGCCGCCGCCCGCCCCCTAGCGGCGGGGCTTAGTAGTAGTTTATGCTTAAGGTTATCTTTGTAACGAATAAATTATGAAATATTATTGTATTATTATTTTTTTTTTTTATTTAAAAAAACAAGTAGGTACAAATATTCTTATATATAGGGTATCCGAAAACCACATACGGTTTGTCTTGGATCCCGAGTCACCGAAAAGCAATCCTATTTAGTTTAATAGTATGATACACACAATCTGAGAAACTATGAGCGTAATAAGTCGACAACAAAAGTAATTACTGGTGGGTACATCTGAAATATTTGCGTATCTATTATGCGGGTGGCAATAGTAATCGCCACTCCTTTATGTTGAATATAAACTGGTCTCATCATTTGTGCTTCAATATACAGGATGATTGAAGTGTGGATTTGAAGATGTTTTTTATTTTTATGAAGTATCGTTATTTATTCACCACCACAACCTTTGATAACAGAACTAAAGAGGATGGGAAATAAGGTCACGTGATTTGAAGCCGATTGTCTCTACATTATGGCGTCAACTCCACCCATCAACCGCCTAAAAAACGGCCCCCTGGTTCATAGTAGACTCTTAAAGTCTATACTGTCCAAATCATCGGTCGGAAACGTTTCTTTTAGTTCATCACTAGGAAACGTTTCCTAATCATTCATCATTCATGAACTACACAAGACTACAACCCACTGTTGGGCACGGGTCTCCTCTTGGAATGGAATGGGTTAATCACTGCCAATCAAACGTGACACTTCATGAGACAAGATTTTTGTTATGGGCGCAGCGCGGATAATTAGAGATTCATTCACCAGCTTGAAACTTGTACTTTGTTCACACATCCTACACTATAAAAAACACTAGGGCGTATGTAAGCCTTTAGCGGTCCACTGCTGGGCATAGGCCTCTCCTAAAAAAAAACTAAAATATTCAAAAAAATATTTATTTACAATCATTACATAAACCTTAAATTATTGACATACAGTCTTATAGAACGGACATAGCCGGGATCTTAGCGGGGCAAAACAAGACAGATCTACACCACTTACACATTTTACTAAAGACTTATTTACCTATAAAGTTAAATAAGTAACTTAACGTAACGAAAATAAGTCTGCACAATTTTATGATAACAGTGAACTTCTATCTTCTTAATATCTCGCTCTATTTTCTTCTTAGGCTGGGAATAGATTTCCGATTTTTCTCTCCGATAGTCTGATCAGACAATCGGAAGGCACTCGGGCACATTTTCAAAGGAAAATAGTTTTGCCTTGACACTGTCGTATATCTACCAGCTCTGCCTTTCGCTGTACCATTCTCAGTCCTAGTCCTATTCCCCCCGCCCTCCCCACTATTCTCAGACCTAGTCCTATTCCCCCCGCCCTCCCCACTATTCTCAGACCTAGTCCTATTCCCCCCGCCCTCCCCACTATTCTCAGTCCTAGTCCTAGTCCTATTCCCCCCGCCCTCCCCACTATTCTCAGTCCTAGTCCTAGTCCTATTCCCCCCGCCCTCCCCACTATTCTCAGTCCTAGTCCTATTCCCCTCGCCCTCCCCACTATTCTCAGTCCTAGTCCTATTCCCCCCGCCCTCCCCACTATTCTCAGTCCTAGTCCTATTCCCCCCGCCCTCCCCACTATTCTCAGTCCTAGTCCTATTCCCTCTCCCCCCTAGCCCAGCTTCTTGGTGCCGGCGGAGTGCCGCTTCCAGAAGCGCTTGATGTCGTCGTGGCCGGCGCGCGTCACCACCATGGTGCGCACTCGGGCACATTTTCAAAGGAAAATAGATTTGCCTTGACACTGTCGTATATCCCCCAGCTCGGCCTTTCGCTGTACCATTCTTAGTCCTAGTCCTATTCCCCCCGCCCTCCCCACTATTCTCAGTCCTAGTCCTATTCCCCCTCCCCCCTAGCCCAGCTTCTTGGTGCCGGCGGAGTGCCGCTTCCAGAAGCGCTTGATGTCGTCGTGCCCCGCGCGCGTCACCACCATGGTGCGCGTGCGCTCGCTCTGCCACGTCAGCGCGCCCTGCTGCCGCGCGTAGTCGCGCAGCACTACGAAGTCCGCCTGGAAATTAATCCGTTGAAAATACAATTTTTTTTGACGTGATAATAATTAATCGTCAATTAATTAAATAATTTGATGACGTGACGTGATTTATTAAATCGATGAACGCCAACACATCCGAAAAAGTGTGACGTCATGGTGTCGTTATCTGACGTCATAATTATCTGACGTCATAAAGTGTCCTGATCTGACGTCACGTGTAGTTAAATCGGATTGTACAACAATTGTACAACATTGTATACAGGGTGTGTGAGACATTTTTTTTTTCTTTTTTGTATAAAATAATGATTATGACGTTATCACGTAAATCTATCGTCCGTAAACCGACTTTACAGACAACCATTTTTTTTTTCAATGTTAGTTCGCGAGTCACTTCAGTTGGAGAATCAAGGAATCATTCACTCTAAGTGAATGATTTAATTGACTCACAATTTTACATGAATATAAGTGCAGGGGGCTCTCCCCTGCTGTCTGTCTGTTGCACCTACAAATTCCGCCTAAAAGACAAAACACTATTTCCCCTGAATTCCTATCACGGAAAGGAATGACTCAAGCGTGTTCTAAACATTTGGGATTCAGTGGAATCCCAAATGCGACCTCAACCGCGGCATTTGCCGGATGCCAACCGACCCCAACCGCGGCATTCGCAACGGATGCCGCCTGTCCGACGTAAGCATCAGCATACGGACCGGCATGAAAGTAGCTCTGATCTTGAATGCGCAGAAGTCGAAATTAAATTATCGTCTAGCGCGGGGCTCATCACAACCCTTTATTTGTCCCACTGTTGGGCATGGGCCTACGCTCAGAATGGGAGGGATTAGGGCTTTGTCCACCACGCTGCCCAACCGCGGAATGGCAGACTTCACATGCCTTCGAGAACATTAAAAAACTGTAAAACATTTAACAACTGTAAACAAATTGCTGACTAAATTAATAAATAAATAAACATTATGAAGAACTCTCAGGCATGCAGGTTTCCTGACGATAAAAAATAAATAAAATCTTTATCTTTAATTTGGTTCTCGATCAACACTTTCGTGCCGACAGCTATACCTGCGACAGGAACTGGTTGTAGACGACGCCCTCGGTGTAGGTGAAGCGGTTGCGCTCGCGCTCCCACAGCCGCACCTGGTCCACCACGGTGGGCGGCAGCACCGAGCTCGACCGGATGCCGCTCGTCTCGGATTTCAGCATCTGGAATAATAATAACTAACTATATGATGCCGCTTGTCTCAGATTTCAGCATCTGGAATAATAATAACTAACTATATGATGCCGCTTGTCTCAGATTTCAGCATCTGGAATAATAATAACTAACTATATGATGCCGCTTGTCTCAGATTTCAGCATCTGGAATAATAATAACTAACTATATAATGCCGCTTATCTCGCATATCAGCATCTGGAATAATAATAACTAACTATATAATGCCGCTTGTCTCGGATTTCAGCATCTGGAATAATAATAACTAACTACATATTGCCGCTTGTCTCGGATTTCAGCATCTGGAATAACAATAACTAACTATATAATGCCGCTTCTCTCGGATTTCAGCATCTGGAATAATAATAACTAACTATATAATGCCGCTTCTCTCGGATTTCAGCATCTGGAATAATAATAACAAACTATATAATGCCGCTTGTCTCGGATTTAAGCATCTGGAATAATAATAACTAACTATATAATGCCGCTTCTCTCGGATTTCAGCATCTGGAATAATAATAACAAACTATATAATGCCGCTTGTCTCGGATTTCAGCATCTGGAATAATAATAACTAACTATATAATTCCGCTTCTCTCGGATTTCAGCATCTGGAATAATAATAACAAACTATATAATGCCGCTTGTCTCGGATTTCAGCATCTGGAATAATAATAACTAACTATATAATGCCGCTTCTCTCGGATTTCAGCATCTGGAATAATAATAACAAACTATATAATGCCGCTTGTCTCGGATTTCAGCATCTGGAATAATAATAACTAACTATATAATGCCGCTTGTCTCGGATTTCAGCATCTGGAATAACAATAACTAACTATATAATGCCGCTTGTCTGGGATTTCAGCATCTGGAATAATAATAACTAATCAACATTATACCTGCGGATGCGAGTGCAGCTCGAGGTAGTGTATGATCTGTTGCGCCGAGATGCCGCCGCGCAGCGCCTGGCGGACGCTCTCGCGCGTCAGTACGCCTACCACTAAATTTGGGAACCTGGGGGGGAACAAATAAACCACCGTTTAAAGTCGAACTAAAAGTCAAATAATTTATTCTAAAAATTATTTGACTAAAGTCTAGGTAACTACAAACTACTTAAAGAAAAGAGATATAATGCTAAACTGACCAATATAAGGCAAAGGATTAGCTATTGATCATTGAATGAATATCTAATCATACATAGGTGCCTAACTTGCCTTACGGCTAATTTACAATAATTACTTACCACAAAGCTAAGCTCTAAGTCACGATAGACTATCTATCTAGTCATCGGCTTTAGGAAGAATTTACAATATTCAGATTCAAATTCATTTATTTTTCATTATATGGTATTTTGTATACGCTTAATGAACGTCATAACATTTTTATCTACCGCCAGCGTGGGCCAGCGTGGCTCACCTGTACACCAGCTCGGTGAAGAGCCCCAGCAGCGCCACCTGCAGGCCGCTCTGCGTGTACGCGTACACCCGGTAGTTGGTCTCCACCACTATGTACCCGCTCTCCCGCCCCGCCTCCAGCGTGGCTCACCTGTACACCAGCTCGGTGAAGAGCCCCAGCAGCGCCACCTGCAGGCCGCTCTGCGTGTACGCGTACACCCGGTAGTTGGTCTCCACCACTATGTACCCGCTCTCCCGCCCCGCCTCCAGCGTGGCTCACCTGTACACCAGCTCGGTGAAGAGCCCCAGCAGCGCCACCTGCAGGCCGCTCTGCGTGTACGCGTACACCCGGTAGTTGGTCTCCACCACTATGTACCCGCTCTCCCGCCCCGCCTCCAGCGTGGCTCACCTGTACACCAGCTCGGTGAAGAGCCCCAGCAGCGCCACCTGCAGGCCGCTCTGCGTGTACGCGTACACCCGGTAGTTGGTCTCCACCACTATGTACCCGCTCTCCCGCCCCGCCTCCAGCGTGGCTCACCTGTACACCAGCTCGGTGAAGAGCCCCAGCAGCGCCACCTGCAGGCCGCTCTGCGTGTACGCGTACACCCGGTAGTTGGTCTCCACCACTATGTACCCGCTCTCCCGCCCCGCCTCCAGCGTGGCTCACCTGTACACCAGCTCGGTGAAGAGCCCCAGCAGCGCCACCTGCAGGCCGCTCTGCGTGTACGCGTACACCCGGTAGTTGGTCTCCACCACTATGTACCCGCTCTCCCGCCCCGCCTCCAGCGTGGCTCACCTGTACACCAGCTCGGTGAAGAGCCCCAGCAGCGCCACCTGCAGGCCGCTCTGCGTGTACGCGTACACCCGGTAGTTGGTCTCCACCACTATGTACCCGCTCTCCCGCCCCGCCTCCAGCGTGGCTCACCTGTACACCAGCTCGGTGAAGAGCCCCAGCAGCGCCACCTGCAGGCCGCTCTGCGTGTACGCGTACACCCGGTAGTTGGTCTCCACCACTATGTACCCGCTCTCCCGCCCCGCCTCCAGCGTGGCTCACCTGTACACCAGCTCGGTGAAGAGCCCCAGCAGCGCCACCTGCAGGCCGCTCTGCGTGTACGCGTACACCCGGTAGTTGGTCTCCACCACTATGTACCCGCTCTCCCGCCCCGCCTCCAGCGTGGCTCACCTGTACACCAGCTCGGTGAAGAGCCCCAGCAGCGCCACCTGCAGGCCGCTCTGCGTGTACGCGTACACCCGGTAGTTGGTCTCCACCACTATGTACCCGCTCTCCCGCCCCGCCTCCAGCGTGGCTCACCTGTACACCAGCTCGGTGAAGAGCCCCAGCAGCGCCACCTGCAGGCCGCTCTGCGTGTACGCGTACACCCGGTAGTTGGTCTCCACCACTATGTACCCGCTCTCCCGCCCCGCCTCCAGCGTGGCTCACCTGTACACCAGCTCGGTGAAGAGCCCCAGCAGCGCCACCTGCAGGCCGCTCTGCGTGTACGCGTACACCCGGTAGTTGGTCTCCACCACTATGTACCCGCTCTCCCGCCCCGCCTCCAGCGTGGCTCACCTGTACACCAGCTCGGTGAAGAGCCCCAGCAGCGCCACCTGCAGGCCGCTCTGCGTGTACGCGTACACCCGGTAGTTGGTCTCCACCACTATGTACCCGCTCTCCCGCCCCGCCTCCAGCGTGGCTCACCTGTACACCAGCTCGGTGAAGAGCCCCAGCAGCGCCACCTGCAGGCCGCTCTGCGTGTACGCGTACACCCGGTAGTTGGTCTCCACCACTATGTACCCGCTCTCCCGCCCCGCCTCCAGCGTGGCTCACCTGTACACCAGCTCGGTGAAGAGCCCCAGCAGCGCCACCTGCAGGCCGCTCTGCGTGTACGCGTACACCCGGTAGTTGGTCTCCACCACTATGTACCCGCTCTCCCGCCCCGCCTCCAGCGTGGCTCACCTGTACACCAGCTCGGTGAAGAGCCCCAGCAGCGCCACCTGCAGGCCGCTCTGCGTGTACGCGTACACCCGGTAGTTGGTCTCCACCACTATGTACCCGCTCTCCCGCCCCGCCTCCAGCGTGGCTCACCTGTACACCAGCTCGGTGAAGAGCCCCAGCAGCGCCACCTGCAGGCCGCTCTGCGTGTACGCGTACACCCGGTAGTTGGTCTCCACCACTATGTACCCGCTCTCCCGCCCCGCCTCCAGCGTGGCTCACCTGTACACCAGCTCGGTGAAGAGCCCCAGCAGCGCCACCTGCAGGCCGCTCTGCGTGTACGCGTACACCCGGTAGTTGGTCTCCACCACTATGTACCCGCTCTCCCGCCCCGCCTCCAGCGTGGCTCACCTGTACACCAGCTCGGTGAAGAGCCCCAGCAGCGCCACCTGCAGGCCGCTCTGCGTGTACGCGTACACCCGGTAGTTGGTCTCCACCACTATGTACCCGCTCTCCCGCCCCGCCTCCAGCGTGGCTCACCTGTACACCAGCTCGGTGAAGAGCCCCAGCAGCGCCACCTGCAGGCCGCTCTGCGTGTACGCGTACACCCGGTAGTTGGTCTCCACCACTATGTACCCGCTCTCCCGCCCCGCCTCCAGCGTGGCTCACCTGTACACCAGCTCGGTGAAGAGCCCCAGCAGCGCCACCTGCAGGCCGCTCTGCGTGTACGCGTACACCCGGTAGTTGGTCTCCACCACTATGTACCCGCTCTCCCGCCCCGCCTCCAGCGTGGCTCACCTGTACACCAGCTCGGTGAAGAGCCCCAGCAGCGCCACCTGCAGGCCGCTCTGCGTGTACGCGTACACCCGGTAGTTGGTCTCCACCACTATGTACCCGCTCTCCCGCCCCGCCTCCAGCGTGGCTCACCTGTACACCAGCTCGGTGAAGAGCCCCAGCAGCGCCACCTGCAGGCCGCTCTGCGTGTACGCGTACACCCGGTAGTTGGTCTCCACCACTATGTACCCGCTCTCCCGCCCCGCCTCCAGCGTGGCTCACCTGTACACCAGCTCGGTGAAGAGCCCCAGCAGCGCCACCTGCAGGCCGCTCTGCGTGTACGCGTACACCCGGTAGTTGGTCTCCACCACTATGTACCCGCTCTCCCGCCCCGCCTCCAGCGTGGCTCACCTGTACACCAGCTCGGTGAAGAGCCCCAGCAGCGCCACCTGCAGGCCGCTCTGCGTGTACGCGTACACCCGGTAGTTGGTCTCCACCACTATGTACCCGCTCTCCCGCCCCGCCTCCAGCGTGGCTCACCTGTACACCAGCTCGGTGAAGAGCCCCAGCAGCGCCACCTGCAGGCCGCTCTGCGTGTACGCGTACACCCGGTAGTTGGTCTCCACCACTATGTACCCGCTCTCCCGCCCCGCCTCCAGCGTGGCTCACCTGTACACCAGCTCGGTGAAGAGCCCCAGCAGCGCCACCTGCAGGCCGCTCTGCGTGTACGCGTACACCCGGTAGTTGGTCTCCACCACTATGTACCCGCTCTCCCGCCCCGCCTCCAGCGTGGCTCACCTGTACACCAGCTCGGTGAAGAGCCCCAGCAGCGCCACCTGCAGGCCGCTCTGCGTGTACGCGTACACCCGGTAGTTGGTCTCCACCACTATGTACCCGCTCTCCCGCCCCGCCTCCAGCGTGGCTCACCTGTACACCAGCTCGGTGAAGAGCCCCAGCAGCGCCACCTGCAGGCCGCTCTGCGTGTACGCGTACACCCGGTAGTTGGTCTCCACCACTATGTACCCGCTCTCCCGCCCCGCCTCCAGCGTGGCTCACCTGTACACCAGCTCGGTGAAGAGCCCCAGCAGCGCCACCTGCAGGCCGCTCTGCGTGTACGCGTACACCCGGTAGTTGGTCTCCACCACTATGTACCCGCTCTCCCGCCCCGCCTCCAGCGTGGCTCACCTGTACACCAGCTCGGTGAAGAGCCCCAGCAGCGCCACCTGCAGGCCGCTCTGCGTGTACGCGTACACCCGGTAGTTGGTCTCCACCACTATGTACCCGCTCTCCCGCCCCGCCTCCAGCGTGGCTCACCTGTACACCAGCTCGGTGAAGAGCCCCAGCAGCGCCACCTGCAGGCCGCTCTGCGTGTACGCGTACACCCGGTAGTTGGTCTCCACCACTATGTACCCGCTCTCCCGCCCCGCCTCCAGCGTGGCTCACCTGTACACCAGCTCGGTGAAGAGCCCCAGCAGCGCCACCTGCAGGCCGCTCTGCGTGTACGCGTACACCCGGTAGTTGGTCTCCACCACTATGTACCCGCTCTCCCGCCCCGCCTCCAGCGTGGCTCACCTGTACACCAGCTCGGTGAAGAGCCCCAGCAGCGCCACCTGCAGGCCGCTCTGCGTGTACGCGTACACCCGGTAGTTGGTCTCCACCACTATGTACCCGCTCTCCCGCCCCGCCTCCAGCGTGGCTCACCTGTACACCAGCTCGGTGAAGAGCCCCAGCAGCGCCACCTGCAGGCCGCTCTGCGTGTACGCGTACACCCGGTAGTTGGTCTCCACCACTATGTACCCGCTCTCCCGCCCCGCCTCCAGCGTGGCTCACCTGTACACCAGCTCGGTGAAGAGCCCCAGCAGCGCCACCTGCAGGCCGCTCTGCGTGTACGCGTACACCCGGTAGTTGGTCTCCACCACTATGTACCCGCTCTCCCGCCCCGCCTCCAGCGTGGCTCACCTGTACACCAGCTCGGTGAAGAGCCCCAGCAGCGCCACCTGCAGGCCGCTCTGCGTGTACGCGTACACCCGGTAGTTGGTCTCCACCACTATGTACCCGCTCTCCCGCCCCGCCTCCAGCGTGGCTCACCTGTACACCAGCTCGGTGAAGAGCCCCAGCAGCGCCACCTGCAGGCCGCTCTGCGTGTACGCGTACACCCGGTAGTTGGTCTCCACCACTATGTACCCGCTCTCCCGCCCCGCCTCCAGCGTGGCTCACCTGTACACCAGCTCGGTGAAGAGCCCCAGCAGCGCCACCTGCAGGCCGCTCTGCGTGTACGCGTACACCCGGTAGTTGGTCTCCACCACTATGTACCCGCTCTCCCGCCCCGCCTCCAGCGTGGCTCACCTGTACACCAGCTCGGTGAAGAGCCCCAGCAGCGCCACCTGCAGGCCGCTCTGCGTGTACGCGTACACCCGGTAGTTGGTCTCCACCACTATGTACCCGCTCTCCCGCCCCGCCTCCAGCGTGGCTCACCTGTACACCAGCTCGGTGAAGAGCCCCAGCAGCGCCACCTGCAGGCCGCTCTGCGTGTACGCGTACACCCGGTAGTTGGTCTCCACCACTATGTACCCGCTCTCCCGCCCCGCCTCCAGCGTGGCTCACCTGTACACCAGCTCGGTGAAGAGCCCCAGCAGCGCCACCTGCAGGCCGCTCTGCGTGTACGCGTACACCCGGTAGTTGGTCTCCACCACTATGTACCCGCTCTCCCGCCCCGCCTCCAGCGTGGCTCACCTGTACACCAGCTCGGTGAAGAGCCCCAGCAGCGCCACCTGCAGGCCGCTCTGCGTGTACGCGTACACCCGGTAGTTGGTCTCCACCACTATGTACCCGCTCTCCCGCCCCGCCTCCAGCGTGGCTCACCTGTACACCAGCTCGGTGAAGAGCCCCAGCAGCGCCACCTGCAGGCCGCTCTGCGTGTACGCGTACACCCGGTAGTTGGTCTCCACCACTATGTACCCGCTCTCCCGCCCCGCCTCCAGCGTGGCTCACCTGTACACCAGCTCGGTGAAGAGCCCCAGCAGCGCCACCTGCAGGCCGCTCTGCGTGTACGCGTACACCCGGTAGTTGGTCTCCACCACTATGTACCCGCTCTCCCGCCCCGCCTCCAGCGTGGCTCACCTGTACACCAGCTCGGTGAAGAGCCCCAGCAGCGCCACCTGCAGGCCGCTCTGCGTGTACGCGTACACCCGGTAGTTGGTCTCCACCACTATGTACCCGCTCTCCCGCCCCGCCTCCAGCGTGGCTCACCTGTACACCAGCTCGGTGAAGAGCCCCAGCAGCGCCACCTGCAGGCCGCTCTGCGTGTACGCGTACACCCGGTAGTTGGTCTCCACCACTATGTACCCGCTCTCCCGCCCCGCCTCCAGCGTGGCTCACCTGTACACCAGCTCGGTGAAGAGCCCCAGCAGCGCCACCTGCAGGCCGCTCTGCGTGTACGCGTACACCCGGTAGTTGGTCTCCACCACTATGTACCCGCTCTCCCGCCCCGCCTCCAGCGTGGCTCACCTGTACACCAGCTCGGTGAAGAGCCCCAGCAGCGCCACCTGCAGGCCGCTCTGCGTGTACGCGTACACCCGGTAGTTGGTCTCCACCACTATGTACCCGCTCTCCCGCCCCGCCTCCAGCGTGGCTCACCTGTACACCAGCTCGGTGAAGAGCCCCAGCAGCGCCACCTGCAGGCCGCTCTGCGTGTACGCGTACACCCGGTAGTTGGTCTCCACCACTATGTACCCGCTCTCCCGCCCCGCCTCCAGCGTGGCTCACCTGTACACCAGCTCGGTGAAGAGCCCCAGCAGCGCCACCTGCAGGCCGCTCTGCGTGTACGCGTACACCCGGTAGTTGGTCTCCACCACTATGTACCCGCTCTCCCGCCCCGCCTCCAGCGTGGCTCACCTGTACACCAGCTCGGTGAAGAGCCCCAGCAGCGCCACCTGCAGGCCGCTCTGCGTGTACGCGTACACCCGGTAGTTGGTCTCCACCACTATGTACCCGCTCTCCCGCCCCGCCTCCAGCGTGGCTCACCTGTACACCAGCTCGGTGAAGAGCCCCAGCAGCGCCACCTGCAGGCCGCTCTGCGTGTACGCGTACACCCGGTAGTTGGTCTCCACCACTATGTACCCGCTCTCCCGCCCCGCCTCCAGCGTGGCTCACCTGTACACCAGCTCGGTGAAGAGCCCCAGCAGCGCCACCTGCAGGCCGCTCTGCGTGTACGCGTACACCCGGTAGTTGGTCTCCACCACTATGTACCCGCTCTCCCGCCCCGCCTCCAGCGTGGCTCACCTGTACACCAGCTCGGTGAAGAGCCCCAGCAGCGCCACCTGCAGGCCGCTCTGCGTGTACGCGTACACCCGGTAGTTGGTCTCCACCACTATGTACCCGCTCTCCCGCCCCGCCTCCAGCGTGGCTCACCTGTACACCAGCTCGGTGAAGAGCCCCAGCAGCGCCACCTGCAGGCCGCTCTGCGTGTACGCGTACACCCGGTAGTTGGTCTCCACCACTATGTACCCGCTCTCCCGCCCCGCCTCCAGCGTGGCTCACCTGTACACCAGCTCGGTGAAGAGCCCCAGCAGCGCCACCTGCAGGCCGCTCTGCGTGTACGCGTACACCCGGTAGTTGGTCTCCACCACTATGTACCCGCTCTCCCGCCCCGCCTCCAGCGTGGCTCACCTGTACACCAGCTCGGTGAAGAGCCCCAGCAGCGCCACCTGCAGGCCGCTCTGCGTGTACGCGTACACCCGGTAGTTGGTCTCCACCACTATGTACCCGCTCTCCCGCCCCGCCTCCAGCGTGGCTCACCTGTACACCAGCTCGGTGAAGAGCCCCAGCAGCGCCACCTGCAGGCCGCTCTGCGTGTACGCGTACACCCGGTAGTTGGTCTCCACCACTATGTACCCGCTCTCCCGCCCCGCCTCCAGCGTGGCTCACCTGTACACCAGCTCGGTGAAGAGCCCCAGCAGCGCCACCTGCAGGCCGCTCTGCGTGTACGCGTACACCCGGTAGTTGGTCTCCACCACTATGTACCCGCTCTCCCGCCCCGCCTCCAGCGTGGCTCACCTGTACACCAGCTCGGTGAAGAGCCCCAGCAGCGCCACCTGCAGGCCGCTCTGCGTGTACGCGTACACCCGGTAGTTGGTCTCCACCACTATGTACCCGCTCTCCCGCCCCGCCTCCAGCGTGGCTCACCTGTACACCAGCTCGGTGAAGAGCCCCAGCAGCGCCACCTGCAGGCCGCTCTGCGTGTACGCGTACACCCGGTAGTTGGTCTCCACCACTATGTACCCGCTCTCCCGCCCCGCCTCCAGCGTGGCTCACCTGTACACCAGCTCGGTGAAGAGCCCCAGCAGCGCCACCTGCAGGCCGCTCTGCGTGTACGCGTACACCCGGTAGTTGGTCTCCACCACTATGTACCCGCTCTCCCGCCCCGCCTCCAGCGTGGCTCACCTGTACACCAGCTCGGTGAAGAGCCCCAGCAGCGCCACCTGCAGGCCGCTCTGCGTGTACGCGTACACCCGGTAGTTGGTCTCCACCACTATGTACCCGCTCTCCCGCCCCGCCTCCAGCGTGGCTCACCTGTACACCAGCTCGGTGAAGAGCCCCAGCAGCGCCACCTGCAGGCCGCTCTGCGTGTACGCGTACACCCGGTAGTTGGTCTCCACCACTATGTACCCGCTCTCCCGCCCCGCCTCCAGCGTGGCTCACCTGTACACCAGCTCGGTGAAGAGCCCCAGCAGCGCCACCTGCAGGCCGCTCTGCGTGTACGCGTACACCCGGTAGTTGGTCTCCACCACTATGTACCCGCTCTCCCGCCCCGCCTCCAGCGTGGCTCACCTGTACACCAGCTCGGTGAAGAGCCCCAGCAGCGCCACCTGCAGGCCGCTCTGCGTGTACGCGTACACCCGGTAGTTGGTCTCCACCACTATGTACCCGCTCTCCCGCCCCGCCTCCAGCGTGGCTCACCTGTACACCAGCTCGGTGAAGAGCCCCAGCAGCGCCACCTGCAGGCCGCTCTGCGTGTACGCGTACACCCGGTAGTTGGTCTCCACCACTATGTACCCGCTCTCCCGCCCCGCCTCCAGCGTGGCTCACCTGTACACCAGCTCGGTGAAGAGCCCCAGCAGCGCCACCTGCAGGCCGCTCTGCGTGTACGCGTACACCCGGTAGTTGGTCTCCACCACTATGTACCCGCTCTCCCGCCCCGCCTCCAGCGTGGCTCACCTGTACACCAGCTCGGTGAAGAGCCCCAGCAGCGCCACCTGCAGGCCGCTCTGCGTGTACGCGTACACCCGGTAGTTGGTCTCCACCACTATGTACCCGCTCTCCCGCCCCGCCTCCAGCGTGGCTCACCTGTACACCAGCTCGGTGAAGAGCCCCAGCAGCGCCACCTGCAGGCCGCTCTGCGTGTACGCGTACACCCGGTAGTTGGTCTCCACCACTATGTACCCGCTCTCCCGCCCCGCCTCCAGCGTGGCTCACCTGTACACCAGCTCGGTGAAGAGCCCCAGCAGCGCCACCTGCAGGCCGCTCTGCGTGTACGCGTACACCCGGTAGTTGGTCTCCACCACTATGTACCCGCTCTCCCGCCCCGCCTCCAGCGTGGCTCACCTGTACACCAGCTCGGTGAAGAGCCCCAGCAGCGCCACCTGCAGGCCGCTCTGCGTGTACGCGTACACCCGGTAGTTGGTCTCCACCACTATGTACCCGCTCTCCCGCCCCGCCTGCAGCGTGGGCCAGCGTGGCTCACCTGTACACCAGCTCGGTGAAGAGCCCCAGCAGCGCCACCTGCAGGCCGCTCTGCGTGTACGCGTACACCCGGTAGTTGGTCTCCACCACTATGTACCCGCTCTCCTGCCCCGCCTCCAGCGGCGCGAGTCCCTCCTTAACGCACGTTATATTCAACGCGAGCCGCGTCGGGAAGAAACGACCGGCTTTGCGCTGAAACAATTACAATTTGCTTGTAATTGAAGTAGGTACGCTACCGTGCTTCGGAGGGCACGTAAAGCCGTCGGTTCCGGTTGTTTTCAATGGTGGAAACAGTCGTTAAGCCTTGTCGAAGACCTTCGGGTGGCTTGAGAACATTCGACACTGGGTTGGCCACTAACTTATCGGGTGATAGGTCAAGTCATAATAGTTAACAGATAAATATAAAAAAAAATCTATGCTATGTATTTTAAAAATTACGGGCATTTCAGGTCATTTCATTCAGGTTTAATTAGTATTTGAAAAAACCCTCGAATTTGAATTTGTTACAGATTTTAAAACGTATAATTTGAACTCGTAATACACGTCATATTGAAATTGAACTTGTTATACACATCAGTTCATTTGTATATAACCTCGTTACGTACAAAATGATGCCGCATTTGAACCTGTTACATACAACATGGACTTTTATTTGAACACCGTACAAACAGAAACCTTATTCGAACTTATTTTAATACCCTATGTATTAAATATTTGATTTTATTACACTTTACACTTTGAATGTGTGGACCAGTAATGGAATGTAATTGATTATCATGCAAGAGTCACCTTTCTCTGGTAGACGAGGCCGAACTCCCGCAGATGCTGCAGAAATACCAGCATATTGTTACTCATGCCCTCTGTGCTGTAGTCCTGTGGATGAATAAGGTTTTCTGTATGAAGAAAAGTCTATTTTGTAGAGTGTGTATGTACGCTGTACTGTATGAGATACTATTTGAAACTTATTAACACAGAATACATTATATATCATATATCATACGACTTTATTATGTGTACCTTGTTATAAAATACAAGAAGTATTTCAATTTGTTATACACATGAGGAAGTAAAATTTGAAATTGTTATATACAAAAAATCGTGTTTCAAAATCGGTTAGAAATTGTTTGTCTTGAAAAGTTGATCTTATCAAACCAAACAATTCCAGCTCCCAATGCAAACCAAAAAGTCCCTGTCCAGACGACCCGTAGGAAATTTTTCATCATTGTTCTATCTTGGTCGGGATCTATAGGGACCAGAAAACAGCCCTAAACATTTCGAGAAGAAAATTTCCCATAGATATCTATATATATAAAAGGAGAAGCTGACTGACTGACTGACTGACTATCAACTGACATCAACGCAGGGCCTAAACTATAAGGGTTAGAAACTTGAAATTTTGCACAGGGGTTTCTTTTATAACGTAGGGGGAGCACTAAGAAAGGATTTTTGAGAATACACCTGGAGCAGCCTGTCCCAGGTGTGTCCGTGGACGTAGACCGCGAAATAAAAGACTGTATTTTTGCACTGGATTTAATCAGTCTGTAGCCGCGAGTGAAAGAATGAACTGCACCGTGCGCGTGCGCTGACGGTGGTTTGGTTTGCGACTGGCGGGCGGCCGGCCGGCAAGTGTGTTGACCCCTCCGGTGAGGTGTGGGGGGGGGGCGGGTGGCCGCGCCGCTAGATAAAGCGCTCTGAGCCCGGGGGCCCGTACGCGCGGGAGTAAACCTGTCTAACACCCCCTACGGGGGTAAAACGGGGGTGCAAAGTTAGTATGAAACTTTGCCGTTTTTGATGTTAGTGAATGTCTTATTCTACGAGAGCGTCCACTAGTTATTAATATATCGATTCTGGAGGTAAGAGCCCAGGATATGTGAGGTTCTCACTAAAACCTCTGCAGCCTTCTACCGCAGGAATGCCAGGACAGGTGAGGTTGTCAGGCAGGCTTCTACCGCAGGAAGGCTCCGTGATCTCCTGCCTACTACCTTGCCGAGGGTGCTGAAGCTGAGCTGGTAGAGGAAGGCTCCGGGATCTCCTGACACCCTGTACCTTGCCGAGGGTGCTGAAGCTGAGCTGGTAGAGGAAGGCTCCGGGATCTCCTGACACCCTGTACCTTGCCGAGGGTGCTGAAGCTGAGCTGGTAGAGGAAGGCGAGGCACTCGGCGGCGCTGAGCGACCGCTTCTCCGCCGTGTGCAGGTAGTGCTGCAGGAACAGCCACACCTGGAACCAGGATTTAAACGGTCGAATCGCATTTGACAACATTCAACGTGAACGGTCATGTTAAATGTTGCTATAAATGATAAAATCTGTACAACAAAGATAATCCACATAGTTCGAAGAGTTAGCAAACCGACGGGCAAGCCACGGCACTCGACAGACTTATAGCTGTTGTTAGAGACATCTATACTAATATTATAAAGAGGAAAGATTTGTTTGTAATGTTTTCACACAAAAACTACTGGACTGATTTCAAAAATTCGAGGGATCCGGGTTCAAACCCAAGCGGCACGCACCAATTTTCTATGTTATTTGTGATTTAAGGAATTAAATCACTTGCTGTAAAGGTAAAGGGCATATCGTGAGGAAACCTGCATGCCAGAAAGTACTTCATAATGTTCTCGAAGGCATGTGAAATCTGCCAATCCGCACTTGGCCAGCGTGGTGGACTAATGCCTAAACCCTCACAGTCTGAGAAGAGACCCGTGCCCAACAGTGGGACAAAGGGTTATGGATTTACCTGCTTAGCAGTGCTGAGTAGGAGGAATTGGAAACCTGCTCGCGTTATCACAGCGGAGCCATCGTCTGCGTCCCTGCAAGAATAACAACAAAAGAAATAAATAAACGCTCTCCAGCTGTAGGCCACACATCATCATCATCATCATCAGCTTTTATTGGTCCACTGTTGGACATAGACCTCTCCTAAACGACGCCATTCCGACCGGTCCTGAGCCATCTGAATGCAACGGTTTCCCGCCGCCTTCTTCAGGTCGTCCGTCCACCTTGTCGAAGGGCGGCCTGTGCTCCTTTTTCCAAGTCAAGGTGTCCATTCGAGGACTTTTCTTCCACAACGGTTATCACCAACACGCATTGGCCAAGCGCATGACTATCGGCTAAAACCTCCATGAAAGTCACAAATAAGCCCGGTTGGCCACATAATTTAACAAGGAACTCAAGGTCTCAAGGAACTTGATCTCAAAGGCATCCTATGGTTTATCCAATGGGTTGGTCTTCTAGATCAGGTATCAGTGGCTTATAGGCTATACAAGCGCTCGTCCAGTGACCTGGTCAGAAAGTAGGCTATACTATACGAGCGCCGGTCCGGTGACCTGGTCAGAAAGTAGGCTATACTATACAAGCGCCGGTCCGGTGAAATGGTCAGAAAGTAGGCTATACTATACGAGCGCCGGTCCGGTGACCTGGTCAGAAAGTAGGCTATACTATACGAGCGCCGGTCCGGTGACCTGGTCAGAAAGTAGGCTATACTATACAAGCGCCGGTCCGGTGACCTGGTCAGAAAGTAGGCTATACTATACAAGCGCCGGTCCGGTGACCTGGTCAGAAAGTAGGCTATACTATACAAGCGCCGGTCCGGTGACCTGGTCAGAAAGTAGGCTATACTATACAAGCGCCGGTCCGGTGACCTGGTCAGAAAGTAGGCTATACTATACAAGCGCCGGTCCGGGGACCTGGTCATGAGGCCGGCGTGCAGCAGGATGCGCACCGCGTCCGCGCTGATGCCCTCGGTCTGCGCGCTGCCCACCATGTAGTGCAGCACGCAGTGCCAGCGCTCCAGCGCGTACGCGTCCAGGAAGTAGGCTGGTGACCTGGTCATGAGGCCGGCGTGCAGCAGGATGCGCACCGCGTCCGCGCTGATGCCCTCGGTCTGCGCGCTGCCCACCATGTAGTGCAGCACGCAGTGCCAGCGCTCCAGCGCGTACGCGTCCAGGAAGTAGGCTGGTGACCTGGTCATGAGGCCGGCGTGCAGCAGGATGCGCACCGCGTCCGCGCTGATGCCCTCGGTCTGCGCGCTGCCCACCATGTAGTGCAGCACGCAGTGCCAGCGCTCCAGCGCGTACGCGTCCAGGAAGTAGGCTGGTGACCTGGTCATGAGGCCGGCGTGCAGCAGGATGCGCACCGCGTCCGCGCTGATGCCCTCGGTCTGCGCGCTGCCCACCATGTAGTGCAGCACGCAGTGCCAGCGCTCCAGCGCGTACGCGTCCAGGAAGTAGGCTGGTGACCTGGTCATGAGGCCGGCGTGCAGCAGGATGCGCACCGCGTCCGCGCTGATGCCCTCGGTCTGCGCGCTGCCCACCATGTAGTGCAGCACGCAGTGCCAGCGCTCCAGCGCGTACGCGTCCAGGAAGTAGGCTGGTGACCTGGTCATGAGGCCGGCGTGCAGCAGGATGCGCACCGCGTCCGCGCTGATGCCCTCGGTCTGCGCGCTGCCCACCATGTAGTGCAGCACGCAGTGCCAGCGCTCCAGCGCGTACGCGTCCAGGAAGTAGGCTGGTGACCTGGTCATGAGGCCGGCGTGCAGCAGGATGCGCACCGCGTCCGCGCTGATGCCCTCGGTCTGCGCGCTGCCCACCATGTAGTGCAGCACGCAGTGCCAGCGCTCCAGCGCGTACGCGTCCAGGAAGTAGGCTGGTGACCTGGTCATGAGGCCGGCGTGCAGCAGGATGCGCACCGCGTCCGCGCTGATGCCCTCGGTCTGCGCGCTGCCCACCATGTAGTGCAGCACGCAGTGCCAGCGCTCCAGCGCGTACGCGTCCAGGAAGTAGGCTGGTGACCTGGTCATGAGGCCGGCGTGCAGCAGGATGCGCACCGCGTCCGCGCTGATGCCCTCGGTCTGCGCGCTGCCCACCATGTAGTGCAGCACGCAGTGCCAGCGCTCCAGCGCGTACGCGTCCAAGAAGGCCACGTCGCGCGCCTTGCCGTCCGGCTCCAGCGACGAGGACATGCTCCACGCGCGCCCCCTGCATGGAACTCAGCGATAACTTTTGTTTTTATTTAATTTTCGTTCATAAACTGCTAGAAATTGTTTTGAAGGTGGTGGTTCATTGTCAATTAATGCTATTATTTAACACAATAGAGTCCCATTTAGGGCACTGGGTTTTTCTTACAACAGAAAAAGCCTAAGCTGGGACTGGGCCCCTTGACACTAACCATCAGTTGATTGTCACCTTGTACATTTAATCTTGTCTTAAATTTCACTTCATGAACTGTAAAACTGCTTAAATCACGCAAGGTGTGTGCTTACCCCCCTAGAAGTGCAACCTTGAGGTGCTTCTTGAAGGACTGGGCCAGCATCCAGCCGGGCAGGCCTCCAGGGATTGGCGCCTCCTGCCACACCGACAGCTCTGACAGGGCCTCGCAGGCCTTACTCTGCTCTCTGGAACATAGTAGCTTTAACATACTACAAACCTGTGTTGTTTACTGATGCTAGCTTTTTAATGTATATTTGTAAACTTCTGTGTACCAATAGAAGAAATAATTAAAAAAAATCGTCAAACTTTTATTGCCAGTCACTATTGAATTTTACTTTTATAACTACAACCTATAAACGTCCTATTGGTGGGCATAGGTCTTCCACAGACGCAGCTGGGGCGTCTTAGGAGGAGGAGTT
This sequence comes from Carterocephalus palaemon, assembly GCA_944567765.1. NCBI lineage: Eukaryota > Metazoa > Arthropoda > Insecta > Lepidoptera > Hesperiidae > Carterocephalus > Carterocephalus palaemon. The sequence goes on along the minus strand of OX155655.1, from coordinate 637,853 downwards.
AGTGGCCAACCCAGTTTTGAATGTTCTCAAGCCAACACAAGCCGACCACTTCTGTCAGTATTTAACTAGGTCGATCACATATGATTGACACAATCCATTAGGCTATGGACAGTACATAATAACCACTATTATAATATCTACTAAATAAGTTCACAAAACGCACTTAGCATGAGTCTGCGTGACCCAAGAGGCCACCACGGCCTGCGGCACCGGCTGCTCCACAAACAGCAGCCGGATCACAAAATGGCGGGCCAACTCCGGCAACTCTCTGCATCCAGAAAAGGACAACATTAATACATCCAAAAAAAATTAAAAGTTGCTGGTCGATATATGGAGGCCATGACCACTGGCACCAGTGTTACTTTATAATTATAATAATTATCTTTTTAACTTCATAATTTTGTATAATTTATGATTTCCATCTTATTCTCATTTGTATTTGTTTGTGTGTTTCGCATATTGAGCAACATACACACCATACCACAGGTCATAAATAGATAACAGCCAGCACACAGTTTTAATAGTGATTTTGTATGTAACTGAAAATTTACCGGTAAACAGCTAAACATATTGTGGGATAGTTGTACAATGTCTCTAGGAACTGAGGAGAGCGGCTTTTTAAGTATTCGTGAAGATCTTTGCATTGCAACGTAGGCGATGGATTCAGATTTAAGGACTTGGATTTTGATTCAGACATATTTGAACACTTTTACTAAACCATTATCATTAAAATCATTCACGAAAAATACACATTATATTCATTATTACAGTAATGCAACACAAATCAAATCACAATACAACTATTTTCAAATTCGTCAATTATCAATCATCTATGGCGGGCGGCTGTCACTGAAATGAAATTCAATGAATGTCATTATGACAGTTCCATGCTCCTTAAAACATCATCTTCGTTGCAGATTAAAAAAAAAGAAAAATTGAAATTGCAGATTAAATATGTATGTTTAAACTTTTTGTTCATATTATTTATTAGGTTTCATTCAGTTATAGATAATTAATTCAAACAATCAATTCAACTGTATTATAATTTTTTACTACCAATTTTGTTGCATTGCAAATAAATTAAGTTTCTGATCTGTGCTCGCTCAGTTGACATTTTGTAAAATCGAAAATGAACAAGCGGGGTAATTGCGTAAATTTTTTCATGATGAATTCAATTTATCGTACGTTTGAGTTGTCAATCAGCTAATTTGAATTGTGTGTCATTCTTAGGAACTTATCGATTGGATCGTTATTTTTGATGATAGAGTGCATGATTTTATTATTTTTGTTTGGGATTTACAGCAAATTCTAAAGTTTTCATTGATGATAAATTCAGAAATTCGCTATCATGAATTTATCCAATCATTTTGTGTTTTGTTCTGTTGTGTGGTTTCAAGGAAAGTTGGAATAATTCACCAGTCACTGATAAGATCTTCATTGAATCTTTAATCATACACAATACGCATTTGACATATCGATCGTAACTCTCATCGAATCGTAAATCCATCCATGAAAACTTTTACGCAATTACCCCTTAGAAGATTTTTAGAAGTATATATTGAGTTTTTAATCTGGGATGGATAAGGTTATAACAAATACATACTTTAATAAAAAACTAATTCGTATTTAGTAAAATAATAGGTACATTTTTTCACACAACATTTCGGTCATAATGACATTTTTACAAGTTTTACAAAATTAAAATCATATGTACTTACTTTACACAAGAAAAAAGGAGAAGACTGAAAAGTGTTATCCTGCCTTTTCTTACATAGATATATAAATATGTAGTTGCTATTTTATGGAAATACATACATTGTAAAGCATGCAGGGAATGTCAAGTTTGTAAACAATAGGTACCTACATAAATGCCTACCTTGATTCACTTCTCTAAGTTATGTTACCATCTCGCTTTTAGGTGCAAAGTCGCTACGAGAAGAGAGGTAATATTTAATGGCTGTATAATCCTATACCAAAGAGATTTTTTTTAATCTCTTTGTCCCATACAAAAGAAAAAAGGTTCACCCATACATTTGAATTCTGAACGCACACCTGTGAAATATTGACGTAGGAACACAGGTAATGCGCGTGTATACACGCACACAAGCGCGCCTCGGCGAGCGAGTTCACCGTATTCATTCCCGTCGGCAGATGGCGGATGCAGTAGACGCCTTCCGTCAGTCGCGTTTAGACAACTCGGCGAGCGTATCGCGAGTCCGTTTTGCTCAGCACCATTTTGTGTGTATCGTTTCGAACGGGACATTGTGTGTATGTGCTCCGTGAATAATCGCAAGCCACGACCAGAGTGTACGGTCCGGACCAGTGTTTCACTTTCGACATGCCCGCGGAGGGATCGATGCGATATCTCGGGCGCTCGTAGAAACCGCGCCTCCGTCATGAGCGAGTGATCGTCGACGTAAAAAAAGTTGACACAGGAAACATGTCTGGGCGGCCCGCCGACGCGGATGCGAGCGAAGGGTTCGAGTTCGAAATTCGAAAGCGGTCATGTCATCGCCTCTCGGATTTCGTTTAAGTCACCGTCCAATGTCAAAATCGTGTACGTACCGCGAGCGGGTCAGGCGACAATGCAGTCGTTGGTAGTGTGGTGGGCGGTGGCGTCGGCGGCCTGGGCGCTGGCGGGCGCGTGCTCGAGCTCCATCTCGAAGCGGCCCGCGCGGCCCGCGCGCCCGCAGCGCCCGCCGCCGCAGCCGCAGCCCCAGCCGCGGCTCAACGTCACCTTCCCCACGTTCGAGTGCGAGCGGGACTACTCCGAGTACTACTGCCTCAACGGCGGCGCCTGCTTCACCGTGGTCATCTCGGACAGCCCCATCTACAACTGCGAGTGCCGGAGCGGGTTCGTGGGGCAGCGCTGCGAGTTCAAGGACCTGGACGACTCGTACGTGCTGACGAGCCGGCAGCTGATGATGGAGACGGCGTCCATCGCGGGCGGCGCCACGGTGGCGGTGTTCCTGGCCATTCTAGTCTGCTTCGGGGCGTGGGTGCGCCTGCGCCGGCGCGGGAAGGCGCCGCCGGCCGCGGAGCGCGGCTGCGTGCAGCTGGTGGCCGTGGCCGCGCCGCGCCCGCCCGTGCGCCTCTGCTGCCCGCCCGCGCCGCCGCCGTAGGCCGGTACCGCCGCACCCGGACTGTTACATACAAGTTACATGTGTATCTGTGTACATATAGTTAGATTATGTTGTAAGTTATGTGGATGCTACGGGAGATGTAAGAAAAATTTATGTGATAATTATTTTACAAAGCTTATAATTTATTTGGAAGGAATTTTCTTTTGTAAATACCGGACGGTAGACGAACGGCGCGTGTGAAATTTCCAGTTCCTCGGAGTTATTGTGAATCGTAATCTGTATTATGTTGTTGGTGTTCAGTGTATCGGACTCGGATGGTGGCCAAGCACCCGTGCCGCCGCGAGCAGAGCCGTCGCCGCGGGCCGCGCCCCGGGCGCTGCTCCGCGCGGGGCGGAGCGCCCGGATCGCCCGCGTTTTTGTGTAAGATCGGAACATTCTTATTGGAGTTCTCATTGGGAAACCGGTGACAAGGAGTCCGGGCTCTCCGCCCCGGTCGCGACGTCCCGTTGGTGTCGATGCATGTTATTGTTGTGTACGTAGCAACGGCAGGGCCGGGCGCCGGGCGGCGGCCGCGCGGGCCCGCAGCGGAGCCGCGCGGGCGCCGCCCGGGCCGCGCGCGCCACACATTCCACCCGCAGAAAGCGTGTCTTCTGGTGTCAGTATTATTTTGTAATACGTGTGTTAAGCCGGCAGCTTTACATTATTTTTTAATTTATACCTGAATATCCCGCTGGGATAGAGCTGTATTATATTCGTTGGTAGGCCGGAGCGCCCGAAGCGAAGGCTTCTGTAAATATAGCCCGTGTAGGTATTTATGAGATATTTATGAACGTTTATTTATTGACTGCTTTATTTAGTTAAAACTTTACGATGAACCGCATCCAACGCCTAATACCTGTTAACGGTTGCATTAAACCTGCTAAGCACGGCCTCGCGTATATTGTATTCCCTCGTAATCTCATTATGAATCTCCCTCCTTGTAAAAATCGTAAAACATTGGATGGTGGTAGCCCGCCCGCCCGTGTGAACCCGCCCTTAATCTATGAATCTGTTCTTGATAAAATGTTGATTGTATCGATGAAATCTATATGTATGTTGGGGTCCCTTGTGTATTTAATTTAGTGGGGTCGAACTGGGTGGGTGGTTAAAAAAATAGTAAATTAGTTCCTGGACTGTGAGACTCGACGGGAGCTGCGATGCTGGCATCCTTTTATTTTATCGACCATTCTACCACTCTGGCGATTTGATGTTTGACGTACAGCGGTGGCCATCCGCAGCTTCCGAATCAGTCCAAGTCGGACCGCGTCGATTCATATGAGATTGTATAGATGAACATTCCAAAGTTGTGTAAAATATTACCTACATCGCGAATAATTTTGAAATATCTGTTAAGACGCTACATTGTTAATTATACAGTTTTCTATTGATAATTTGTTAAAAGAAAATTATACGAAACTAAATCCTTAAAATGTTTTTGATTTGGATGTATGACCATTTACAAGATAAGCTTACCAAACCAGAGTAGGAGGCACACACCATAGACACAAACCCATCTCGGTATACCCTAGGTAGGTCCTACCTTTTTCGTATTTCAAAGTTGAAGTTAAACTTACACACAACACTAATACAGTTATTGGTCATTCAATTACACTAATAGTAATTACACGGACTACATTCCTTACTCTATGGTAATTACAAGACAAGCTTAAAATCCAGAGTAGGAGGCACACAACATGGAAACAAACCCATCTAGGTATAGGTCGGTAGATTTGCGTATTTCAATGTTGAAGTTAAACTTACACTCGACACTTATTTAAGGTTCATTCAGTTACACTAATTGCAATTAACTACAAGAATAGCTGAAAAACCACAGTAGGAGGCACACAACATGGACACAAACCCATCTCGGTATACCCTAAGTAAATCTTACCCTTTGCGTATTTCAAAGTTGAAGTTAAACTTACACTCGACACTTATTTAAGGTTCATTCAGTTACACTAATTGCAATTACAAGAAAAGCTGAAAAACCACAGTAGGAGGCACAAAACATGGACACAAACCCATCTCGACATACCATAATTAAGTCTTAGCCTGCGTATTTCAATATTGAAGTTAAACTTACACTCAACACTAATTTAATGCTCATTCAATCACACTAATTGTAATTACAAGATAAGCTTACTAAACCCAAGTAGGGGAGGCACACAACATGGAAACAAACCCATCTAGGTATAACTTAGTTAGGTGAGTTTAGTTTACCCTTTGTGTATTTCAAAGTTGAAGTTAAACTTACACTCAACACTAATTTAATGCTCATTCAATCACACTAATTGTAATTACAAGATAAGCTTACTAAACCCAAGTAGGAGGCACACAACATGGAAACAAACCCATCTAGGTATACCTTAGTTATGTGAGTTTAGTTTACCCTTTGTGTATTTCAAAGTTGAAGTTAAACTTACACTCAACACTAATTTAATGCTGAGATTAGATGTCTTTGCAGTAAAATTCTTTTCCTGTAGAAATATTGTGGCATAGCATCTGACTCGAGTTCAGTAGTTCACTAAAATTCGCTAATCATTATAATCTTGACCTGCTTTCAGATCCGAAAGATTCCTAAATTTTAGTTAACTGAACCAAATTCCAATTACTGTTGCTATCGAATAATCTAAGTTGTGCAAATATTTTAATGAGCTCGGGCTTGCCTTGCTTGCTCACCGCCGCCTACGGAACGTGAACAGTTTTCGTTAACTTGTGCAATACGTTTACACCTGTTATTTAAATGAGTCCACAGATAACGTTCGATCGCCGTGAAATTGATTGATGGCCCATTAAAATTAATAATATTTATGTACGACGGCGTCGGCACGCGAACGAAAGTAGTGATGTTTTCTAATCGAAACGAAACCGAACGAACCGGGATTTGTTGGTGTGGCACAGGGCAGAAGGCAGAGGGCCTAGAAAAAGCTGTGTGACGAGGCAGCCCATTGAGAGACAGGGAGCATATTTTTATGAATAGCACCGGGAGTCGGGCCGAGACCGGTCCGCCACCGAGAGTTCATTGAATGAGCGGACTCGTCCGTTTGTTGACATTCCCCGAAAACCTGCCTGTGCCCGCCCGGAATAGCGTATCACTCCCGATGGACACCGACAGAAATAGACGCTCCCGACTAGATTAAAGCCGTTTGGAGTTCAATACTTAAGCTCGCTTATTTTGTAGAATTAGGCGGATGTCGACGCGGCGTGAATAGGGATTTGGGGAAATGTGTTTACTGCGTCGTTAAACCTTTGTGAAACGCCACCTCTTTACGAATGTCCAGCCGACGGCGCCCATTCAACGCGCCCATTATCTACGGTTCATTCACAAGGAACTCCGGCGTCTTCATTTCACTGTAATATTACACAAGAAATTGTCATACAGAACATTCATTCAAAATTGGCGGTCAATCTTATGCAATAAAAATTAGTCAGCGCTATTTGGAGACAGAAGCTACGGGTTTGAGTAGTAAAACCACTACGTCACGTATAACAGACCTAAGTAATATGAATGTATTGCATCATTGATTTCTAATCGTGACTAACTAATTTGTTTACAACAATCTACATTCTAGATGAAGCCTGTGTCTCTGGTATTTTCTGATTCCCTAAAATGTGACTTAAAAATGTTCTACCGTTCTCAATTAAACTGAATTTTCTGAAGATTGACTCTTTGTGAACAATAAGGTGACTTGATAGTTTTTTGAGAACATCTTTGAGGTCACTAGCTCACAATGTTAACACATGAACCATCAAAAGTTGATCAATAATTGTCTTCCTGTTTCATGTCCTAATTTATTATTTAGGTCGTCTGACTAGTGTCTTTGCTAGGCCCTTAGTAAAACTTCTAAACAACACTGAGGATTCACAGTTGATTAATTAAATGGGTATTTCTATAAGCTGTCTATGGTACAGCATTCACTATATTTTGTGGCATCTTTGTATGGTTTGCTTGTATAGAATTATAAACCCTTTATTGTCTACCATATAGAGAAACAGACGTGATTTTATTTAGGTATACTCCAAGCAGGTTAGCTGATGGTTTTGTAAGGGTTGTACCTTCTACCTTGCTAAGCTTTCAATGATATCATGTCACAGTTAATTCACAACATGTTCATAGCACCACGAAAATTAATGAAACTTAAAACTTATATAAAACTGAAAAGGACAAACTGAAACACCAAAATGAAAACCGTTTCATTTATACATAATGTAGTTATATTAACCTTTTTTAGCAAGCTTTCTTGACTCGGACATATGCTATTGTTGTACTCAGTTAAGAAATTAAAGTGGTTTTAAAAAATCAATTCAATTTTAATTACAATTTGGATCCTATTAGAGGCTTTCCCCTTATGTCATGCTGATACGCTACTAATGATGTCTTCAATTAGGACTGTTTAGATCTCAATATTAAAAGTAATTTAATTATAAAAGTTGTTTGTGGAGGATTTGAAACAATATATCTCTGGTTTAAATAAATAATGCCGTATCGAGTTCAAATTAATTTGAAAATAAAAATGAGTTCATCTAGTCGATTTGTTTTGAAATTATTTGGCATTAACTGTTTTCCCTGCTAGCAAATCGTTGGCATCCTATTCAAAACTATTCCCAATTTCCACATTTATACCTATAGTTACCATATAACTCATCTTCTAGTTCTTGGTAAAGAAGAGGAAGCTGATTAATTAGCAGATGGCAAATGAGGATAAGTGGCTATCGGAGCAGGCCGATATCCGAGGTTTCGACCAACCAAGGTTGAAGAAGTTCCTTCTAATCTAAATAGATCTGTAGATGTTCCTGAAGTTCGTGAATAAATCACGACAAAAGCTAAAATCATTTAGAAATACTGCAAAATTTCGTATTTAAACCGAAAAGTCAGGCATACTGGAATTCTACAAATTCTGAAGGTCTACAAATCCTTTATATTTTCCAAGAAACAGTATCGACGTCACAACTTCCGACCGGACAATCAAATGAGCGTCAAAGCTGTCTCACCGAAGCCTAAGTACTTCCGTTAGCGGTAATGTAACTCACGAAATGATTTTATTACGCCCGCTGGCAAAACTGTGAATGAACACATCAAGTCAAGGCGAGCCGAGACAATCGGTGACATCCACCGCTCCGCCGCCACTCGGCGGACCTTCCCCGCCTCCCTCTGCCCTCTAATCTACACGCGTTTTAGACGGTTTTAATAGAAAGGCAGAGCTCTCGTCCCTGGTCTTGGTTTTAGACGGAACGTCGCTACCCACACGACTCCTTTATGGCATCGGCCAGTGGTCATTGCGGCCAATTAACATGCCTACGTGCCGGCCCACTTATGTGCTCCGCGAAATCTTCCTACCAGTACCTACAGGCTCGATACGGTGATGCAACTGCCATTGTGTACTTTACGACCTGAAGATAACGGTGGTAATAGTTCACGGTTCTTTGGGAAATTCCGTGCACTTGATACCTATATCAAGTGCATTCAAGAGTTTCGGATAAATAAGAAAAAACATCTTGAAATCTGAGTAGTCATCGTCATCGCTATCAGCTATGGGTACAGCTACTTCCATTTTGAACCCGTACCTATCCTGGAGCCAAAATGTGAGCACGCGTCCCATCGTATTTGGCAAATAAATTGCTTTAAAAAGATATCTTAGGCATCTGTTACAAAACTATTCTTGAGATAAGCAATCGTAAAATTCAATTTATTTATTTTTGATAGACTGCAGGCTTAACGACTTAGCGTTAAGTGATTTCCGTCTGCCATAATTGGAAATCGAGAACATGGTTTGTCTCGACACGGAATTATACTACTCAGTTGAATATTGGTAATATTCTGTACCGCGCTTTTTCCAATGCTTAGCGAAAATGCTTTGTACAGAAATACCTGCTAACCATAATGATTGATTACTTATCACATTCCTTCACAAGAGCTGATCTAAAACCTAACTACACTTAAACTGTAAACAGGAAATTTATGTGAATTTACATACGTACATAGGTACTTGCATAGTTAGTATTAAATAGGTAAAAATTCTCAAAAACGGCTCCTACAAATTTTAGCTGCATAGGTGAAACACCTGCGGTCGGTAGACAAATTCTACATTCCGTCTGAATTCTGACATGCTGGTCATCACCACATCTGGCCTGCCAGCACCTGTGCCCGTGCCACGCTTATCTGGAGGGCGAAGCCCCGATCGAGTGTCTCTTCCTGCGACAGATGCGCACGTGCGCGAAACCCATCGACATAGATTAACTTGTTATGGGGAGTTGAAGTTGAAATCAATACTGCACTGGAGGTCTGGGCAAGGGTGGCAGAACGGTGCACTGTATGTGTACTGCACTTTGATAGACCTTAGAATAACTAGACTGATAGAATGCACCCGATAGATAGAGCATTGCAAACAAACGTTATATAACGGGTAAATATAATTTATTTATTTATGTACAATTTATTGTAAATAAGTTACAAAAGCGGACATACTTGTTACCATTCTTTACCAGTCAAACCCCTAGAATCAGGTAATTATGCCTTTATCCGTGTTTAAAGGCGGCAATTATGAGTCGTGATGGTGACACAGCGACGAATTGAGGTGTTGCCGGCGGAAATTGTGACCACTTGTGATTAGGTGACGCGTTGCAAACATCAATCGCCGAAAGCGTACGCAGGCTCGCGTTACCAAGCGCTGCTGAATCGCTAAAAAAGACATAAACCACTTACTGTTAAAAGACAGCGAAAATCGCCCAAAGCCAAAGCGTAAAGAGGTATGTCGTCAAAAACACAGCTCTACTAAGATTAGATTAATCATGTCCTATGACATGATCGAAGCATCAACAAAGTATCTTCTCTACATCGCCGCTCATCATTTATCTCCGAAACCAGTTCGCTGGGGTGGCTAAAAAATTCGGCACGCACGGACAACCTGCCTCTCGTCGCTTTTGTTTGGTGGAGCATATCGGACGAACTGAACCTAACTGCAAATATCCAATGCTCCTCTTGCTCAATAATAAGGTTCAAACTCGGGGTTAATATGCGCGGACCGATTAATATCGCAAGAAGGGTTTTAAGTACCTTTGTCATCAAAGTGGCGCTTTTAATCAGGTTTTTATTAATCACTGACACGATAGAGATTACATGGGTTTCAGTGGCAGACAGATCTCTGTTAGAAGTTGATTATTCTAGTGTACTTTATACATATAGATACTAGCTCTGGCAAAGTTTTAGCAGGGAAAGCACAATATTTTTCTTTATAAGCCAGCGTCTCACTGTTCGGCACGGGTCTTTACCACAGCCGCCGAACCGAACATACTCCACCACGCTGCTCCAATGAGAATTGGTGGAGGGCTAGTGGCCAGCCCAGTGTCGAATGTTCTTAATTCGGATGGTCTCCGGCTAAGCTTAGCGATTGTTAAGCAATTGATACCCATACGTAGTTGAAGTTACCGGCTTACTCACGTGTGATTCGTCGGAAATAGTCCGACTAGTTTCGATCGATTACGACGATCATCTTCAGGACTGAACGCGCTCGCGGCGGGCACGTCGTACACTAAGTGTTTCCTATTCCGACTTAAATCATACGTGAGTAAGCCGGTAACTTCAAATATGCATATAGCTAATTCCACGTGAGCGAAGCTACTGGCGTCCACTAGTTCAGTAATAAAACAATTCAATATCGTTTCGAGTCCGAAGCACGGAACCGCCCAAACCACTAGCGCATCTACATAACCAATCCTCCGACCGACCGCGCTCAGCGTTGCTTATTTTATGCTTGGATGAAAAAACACCGTGTGGAAAGCTTGCTTGAGAGTTCCATTATGTTAACGATGGTCTGCCACGTACTTAGCTAGCGTAGGCACGTTAAGTCATGTAATATTAAGCTTTGAAAAATGGTTGTAAATTCCTAAGCATCGGTTTTCAAATAGCCGCTAGTTAGCAGATGTTATTACGAATTAACCACCGTGCTATTGTGTGGATACGATTGACCCGGGGGACCTTTCCGGAGAGTCTTTCCCACGTGTTCACATATTATCGTTCAGTGTTATTGTAGCGGTGTTAGCCCGGTGGTGTTTCGACGTCGAAAGCTCCAAGCTTCAAAGCCTCCCCAGACAATGACCAATGATTAAATGGTAATGTGAAAAATGGTTATACATATGTATACCTACAATATGTTTTACTGAATTTAACATAGAAAATGAGCCACCATACGAATTAGAGCATAGAGATCCTATACAAGCTCTACCACGTTGGTGCGAGCGTGGATAATGACTGACTCCTGAGGGCTACAGGAGAGGAAACTGCAGTATCATCATGTCAGGAATGTGTCGGAAAATCATCATTAATTTTATTTTGATATCTCGATGTTGCTATTTCGTCCCCCTCATTTCTGGTTGGTCTTTAAACCAAAATGGTCGTAAGTAATTGTTTTGGCTGAATAGGATCAATGGTGAGTCTCCGTGCAACCATATATGCGAATGCGATTGCATCTGGCCAAACGGTAGCTTGCCAGTTTTGGAAAAGTTTCCCCAGTGAGTACGCGGAAAAATTTTGGTTGATCCACAGAACTTTGAAGACATTATAATGGACTCCATTCAAATTCTAATTATTTGGTTTCGCACTCACGCATCGGCGAATGTGCCTTTTGTCTTATGAATCTACGATTTCATCACCTTTCTTCCGCGTTGTCCCATCATCATCCCTCTGATTCCAAACGTGGCAATTATAAGTCGTGATGGTGACAGTTCTAAAGGTGATATAGAAATCACCTTTTGTGATCCACTAACGAATATTAAAAGAATACTAATAACGTAACTACTGTTGTTGTAATACTTATTAACAAATATTAAAAGAATTAAAATAAATTCTACTCTACTACTAATCTACTTGTAACAATCTCTGCTTCACATAATCCCTATACCTTACTGAAGTTTGTCACAGTTGTCATGGGCGGCAGCAAATGGTAGATGCTGCAAGCTATGCTATGCTACTAATTTTTAAATTAACGTACCTATTTTAAGTAGTGTAATCTCCACTAACAGCGGTGACAGCCCAGTGGCTATCGAACTCGCCTCTCTCTCGAGCGGTCCGGGTTCAAACCCCAGCGGCACGGACCAATGATTTTTCTAAGTTATGTGCGATTTAAGAAATTAAATGTCACTTGCTGTAAGGTGAAGGACACATCTTGAGGAAACCTGCATGCCTGAAAGTTCATCATAATGTTCTCGAAGGCATGTGAAGTCTGCCAATCCGCACTTGGCTATCGTGGTGCACTAAGGCCTAATCCCTCCAGTTCTGAGAGGATACCCGTGCACAACAGTGGGACAAAGAATGGGTTGTGATGATGAATCTCTGAAAACAATATCTAGGTACCCATTTGATAGTATAAACGCAAATCGTTTGATTGTTGGCGCGAAACAATTGAATGGATATTCTATTCCTCGCCAGACTACTCGTATTGTCAAACAAAAGTAATGGCTGAGACGATTTCAAAATGAAAATAATTTAACGAGAAATCAGCGGGCACATCAGCGATAACCGCCAGGGTCGTGGGAAGAGCATTCTTGCTGGCGGAAGGACCAGCGGCCACAGATTACTAAATAGTTTACGTACACAAGCGACGTGCAATGCATGCTTGTGTAACATGCTGTGTTGCTCTGCAATGCGACAGGCGGAAATGCGCTAACTATCCTAGTTTTAATACAGAAAAGGTAATTTTTTACCCTAAATCGGATTCGAATACTAATCTTAAAGAAGAATTAACGCCGTTTATGTACCGAAAGTGTGTATCAAGTTATTGTGGGCAAAGAAACAATAAAAATTAACTATAAATTGACATATTACACAGTTTATGTGTGAAGCCTACCTACAGAGGCTACAGACATAAACTGTGTAAATTGACGTAGTGAATTTGAAAAACAGAGACACCATGAAATTCATAGACAAACTGGAGATTTTCGTGTTTTAAGTAGTGATATTTAAACGTGTAGGTACAAGCGAAAGGTAGCAGACAGCCCTTCGATCACAAATTAATTGATTATTTACGATAGAATGTAACTAAAAAGTAGAAAGCAGAAATGTAATTAGTGCCTATGGGTACAACTTCTTGACAGCTGAACCGAAAAAGTATGGTGGTCTGGTCTGGTCATAGAGTTTTCCATAATCAAAGGTGAAAGTGGACAAACGTGAGTAGTTTTAATTCCATGATGGACATTCAAAAACATAATAAACATGCGGATATATGTATCATTATAATAAGTTTAGATTAAATTATATTTATCATCTGTGACAAAATTGGTTGCCATATTTATTTGGAAACTCCAATTCTTACATTAACGCTTCACTAGGTCTACTCCAATTTCTTTGATTTGAAGAGAAATACAAATGCCCAGTGGCTATCGAACTCGCCTCTCACTCGAGCGGCCCGGGTTCAAACCCAAGCGGCCCGCAATGACTTTTTTAAATTATGTGCGATTTAAGAAATTGAATGTCACCTGCTATAACGGTGAAGGACACATCGTGAGGAAACCTGTATGCCTGAGAGTTTATCATAATGTTCTCGAAGGCATGTGAAGTCTTCTAATCCGCACTTGGCCAGCGTGGTGGACTAATGCCTAATCCCTCCAATTCTGTGAGGATTATAATAGGTAGGTATGCGGTATTATATAGGTGAATACCTTTATATTATTATAGGTGAATACCGGTACCTTTGCGGTATGAAATTAAATGACACCAGCTATAACGGTGAACAAAAATATCGGGAAGAAACCTCCATGCATGGGTGTTCTCCATAATATTCTCGAAGGCATGTGAAATCTGCCAATCTTACTTGGTGGACTATGGCTTAACCTGTGCCCAACAGTGGGACAAAGAAAGGGTTATGGTATGGTGGAATGATGTAGCACAGACTAAACAATTAACTTACATGTAGATGACAATATTATAACAGTTTAAAAAAATATGATTGCACCAACGATGATACAGACCCCTTCCGTTCCGATATTCGCAAAAGAAAAGGGGAAATTTCTTGAATAGTGGCGAAGATGGTCGATAAGATCTAACGATCGCGTGACCAGATCTCTCGATAGCTGTCCAATTAGGCGCAGGCAGGGTTAGAGGTGCATGTGTGCACGTGAATAATGTGCGGCAGATAATGTGTGACCGGCTCTGCTGGGGAAAATCGTCTCTGAAGAACATTCAATATTTAATGTCGCTTTTCATCGATATAATAATAAAAATAAATAAATATCTTGGACATTCTCACACACGGCCATCTGACCCCAAAGTAAGCGCGAGCCTGTGATATGGGTGTCAGAGACTGATATACATACATAGATATTTTTAAATACATACTTAAATCCATACTAATATTATAAATGTGAAAGTGTGTTTGTTTGTTTATTTATTTGTTTGTCCGGCTTTCACGTCGCAACGAAGCTATTATATGGTCTCTATGGTTTTTGTGTGTGGAGATAGTGAGGAGGGTGGAGAGTGACGTAGGCTACTTTTTACTGCGGTAAAACATCCCCATGGGAAGATATCGATGTTTTGTTAGTTGCTAGATATTTAGTTCCGGATGTTGTTAGTAAAATGGCGTTAGTAAAATTCATTAGCAAGTTCCGAATCACGCTGACAAAATGATACATGTAAATAAATTAAGTCATAGACAACTAATAAATTAAATTGAATTTTGAATTCGCGCTGGATAAATTGTTGTTTTGTTTTAAAATTAATATGGTAAAGGAATAAGACATACGTTTTGATTTTGGTTTTGGTTCGCTTCTTCGTTCGTTCTTTTAATCGTGGAAATGTCACTATTCATCCACCACAAATGTGTCATGTATGATAAACAACTCATTGTTAATTCCCTTTGACCACGCGGGCGGAGCCGCGGGTAAAAGCTAGTAGATAATATTAACATCCAGACACAGAACAAATACAAGTGTTCGTCACACGAATATTTGTCCTGAGTGGGATTCGAACCCACGACCCCTGGCGCAACAGACAGGGTCACTACCGATTGCTCCAACACTACTTTACACTACCAACACTACCTTTTTGTCCACTGTTGGGCACGGGTTAAGCATAATCCACTAAGGCCAAGTAAGATTGGCAGACTTCAAATGCCTTCGAGAATATTATGTAGAACACCCGCATGGAGGTTTCTTCCCGATATTTTCCTTCACCGTTACAGCAGATGTCATTCAATTTCTTACCGCAAAGGTACCGCATGAACCTATATAATTCCAACCCGCATTAAGGTCGATCACAAGAAATTAATTAGGCATGAGATAAGAATACTACTAAGCCAATGCAGTTGAATTCAACTCAAACGTGAGGGTACATTTTTACAAACCGTGTAGTGAGTTTTTTTATTGTTTGTTCTAAATGAAGTGTCTTTGTACGTAGTTGGTTTTGGGAGCTGCGAAATATCTCATCTTGAAATAGTTCAGCAATGAGGTTGGGACCACGCCATCTTGTAATCTTGGTAATAAACCAAGACAATAAAAATTGCCAGTAGGTACCTAAGCAAAATTTTCTGATTAATTAAGTTTTTTTTTAAAACATACTTATCCATCACTGCTACTGAATATGAGAGCTTCTGGTTTTTCGTATCTCGAGAGATTGGAGCTGAATGCTTGTTTGCTATTTTATTTAAATTAATTAATTAATTAATTAATAAAAACATCAACTTCGTTCAAGGTGTGCGTGGTTCCACTAAACAAGTATGTATTAAAATCTACAGCGTTTACAGGTTATTTACGAACGCAACTTATCCGCCCTACCCTCATCATAACTTCCATCACATCCCAAAAAATAATAGTACTTACTTGAGGGTAGGAGGAGTGTCAGTCTTCTGCGAACTGCGAGCGTCAAGTCACGTTGAGCTTTGTTCCGCTAATTTCGCCGCAGAATCAAAGTGCAAAAGTGTCTAATAACCATCTAATTCGTCGCGTATTTGAAGCATAAAGTGAGATGTGATAAGGGACATTAGAAAACTTATGGACGCTCAAAGAAAAGTTGGATGTGGCGCGGGGCAGTTCGAACCAGGTAGGTACCTCCTATCTTTCTTTATCCAACAATCAACCACTTATGTGGGGTACACTGAAAGTTTCGCGTAAGTAACTCAATATTAAAACAATTTACATATATTTTATTACTGAACGATTCGTGAGTGTCGTCTATATTCATTGTTGAAGTTACCGGCTTACTCGCGTGTGATTTAAGTCGGCCTATTTCCGACTTAAATCACACGTGAGTAAGCCAAATTGAATTGATTGATTGATGAATTTACATGTAAAATTTTGTTTGCCTACTTTTCTCGCTTGCCTTAATTTTGTTGGTTTGCTGTCACCTTCAAACATCTATACAGAAGACTGTTGCTTTTTTTCCGGCACGTAACAATATATTATCATACTAGTAGACGCCCGCAGCTTCACTCGCGTGGATTTAGACATTAACTAACTTCAAAAACGGCAGTTTCATACTAACTTTGCACCCCCGTTTTACCCCTTAGGGGGTGAATTTACAAAAATCCTTTCTTAGTGCTCCCCTACGTTATAAAAGGAACCCCTGTGCAAAATTTCAAGTTTCTAACCCTAGTTTAGGCCCTGCGTTGATATGTCAGTCAGTCAGTCAGTCAGAGTCAGTCAGAGTCAGTCAGTCAGTCAGTCAGTCAGTCACCTTCTCCTTTTATATATATAGATATACCAATATGCAACCTACCTACCTACCAACCTACTAGCGATTAAACGAATAATGATCTAAACAGCATGCAATAATAGATTTTAGTTTAATTTAAAAATCTGTATTCCTGTGAGAGGCGTCGTTGTCAATAGCACAATGGCTGGTGTAAACAGCATTGTACGGCTGTTGTCGGCCGCCGATTGTTTTGGACTGTGGTCGCATTCATTGCGGGTCAATCATTGTTTATAGCGTGTGTGGACATCGCGGCTTGCCTATTTACACAAATCTAATGACAGTCGCTATAGTAAAGTAATCTTATTGATCACAATAGCATCCTCTGCAGAAAAGGCCTGGACTATTCTAGAGTTTGTGGGCAACACGATTATTGTTAGTTTAAGGCTGTCCGAAGGCCTCAGTGGCTTAGGGATCTTTCTATAACCGGGACCGAGGGCTTAACATGCTCCGAACCGAAGCACGGAAGCGATATATGGGTATCAGTGCGGGAGACAAAACTGTTGCCGTACCACCCGCTTGCCCCGCGTCAGACATATCTTAAAACTTGCGCTTTAACTTTGACGCCGGTACGTGTACCTACATAGCCCCTAAATAAACTTATATGTAACTCGTAACTAGTTTCTCACGCGAGCTGCCGGCAGATGTCCCGGCTAACTGTACTGCGGCAGCCTCGGGACCGCTCTGGCCACCACTTACCTGTTATCCGGAAAGTTCTAGAAAAACTGCGTATTTAGGCATAGTATAAGGACAGTGCATGTCCTTCCCCTGTGATATTGATGTGCGCTAAGTGATAAGTGATAAGTCACGTTGGTTAAGTAAGATAGTTAGATAGATGGATAAAATGTTTGTTTTTTTACAAAGATTAGGTATTATTATGTGTTTGTAGTATATCAATGTCTGTACTGAGTACATTTTCTGTCAATCTATATCTATACTTCTATATACATAATGTACTTCTATATAATTTTTTTTTTATGTTATATTTTTAAGGTTTTTGCAAAGCTGCATCTTCACTGAGTGACATAGGCTATAAAATATTACTAGGTGTAAACGAAACTATTGTTATGTCTACCACTACCTACCACGCGAGCGAAGCTGCGGGCGTCCACTAGTACACAATGTTTTCATTCTATCGACACATTCATTTAGATACCAGACTAATTAAAAAGCAAACGAATAAGTTTTATACATCTAATAAACCTAATACAAATCATAACGTGAGTTTTAACTGGCTGACCATATAGTTAGGAACGCTGAACAGTTTCTTAATTACATAATCAAGAATGAAATAAAACCTCAGTATCTCAGTAATAAACATTCGATGGCATTATAAAGGAACGTCAAGTAAATTAAAACTATTATTTATTTTACTTTAGTTCGCTGCGACCCATAGACGTTCCACTGCTGGGCACGGTTCTCCCCCACATACACTTCTGCGGGAGGTCTAGAGCATACTCCACCACGCTGCTCCAATGCGGATTGGTGGAGGGGTTAGTGGCCAACCCAGTGTCGAATGTTCTCAAGCCACCCGAAGGTCTTCGACAAGGCTTAACGACTGTTTCCAGCATTGAAAACAACCGAGACCGACGGCTTTACGTGCCCTCCGAAGCACGGTAACGGTAGCTTTTCTATACTACTAATTTATCCCGGGACAAGGAAGCGAACTCGCTCCATCAAATTGAAGGAATCCTATTACAGGGTTTCATCCTCATCCCATTCGGAGACTGAAGCCTTCACTAAGTAAGCTATTAAATCACAAAATGTTTCCATCCACGACGCAAGCTGGAAAGTAATAGGCACGGTGTATCAACCAGCGAGCGATTCCGTTTAGAAAACTGAGCAAACAGTGGATTTAGTGAGATGAGTCTCACGCCGCGCGGGGGGCTCGTAGGGGCGGCGGGGCGGCGGTATCGATATCGATCTTTTGGAAGTTTTATCGACAATGTGTATATGTTACCGGACAAACCCAATTCAGGACAAACTAGTTTGGCCTAGGCTAAACTAGTTCTTCTTATACGCGACAGGATTAACTAGTATAGCCTAGTCTAAATTAATTTGTCCTAAACCCGATAGGATAAACCAATTTAGGCAAGTCCAAACTAATTTGTCCTAAGCCCGATAGGATAGACCAGTTTAGGCTAGGCCAAACTAGTTGATCCTGATATAAATACGCACTAAATACTTATAAAAACACTGGCTAACAACACATCTAACTATGGTTGGTTCTTCTTGTTTTTTTGTCATTCGTTTTTCATTTTCTTATAGCAATCGAATAACTTATCAGTTTTCGCTATGAATTAGTGAATGAGTGAGATATGAGAAGAGATAAACTCGGTGTATAATAGCTATATAGGTCTGCTTAGTAGTAGTACCTAGTAGAATTTAGCATTTTGGGTATTCTCACATTATCAAAGGGTCCAAATATCTCAGACCATGTGGTTACATTTTAAACATCGTGACTCCGTGGTGTGGTGATAAATATCCCTGTAAATTAATCCCGGTTTCGAATCCCGGTCGAGGCAGATAAATATCATATCATAATTATATCATATATCATAGATATTAAATTGTGATGTTTATCTTTGCATGTCCGTCTATGTCTATGTCTATGTCGATGTCTATGCTATGTCTATGCCTATGCCGGTGTGTGTGTGTAAATGTTTGAGCGTTTTTTTATCGACTGGTACACAACCGGCGACCATCGATGCCGGCTCGCATCCCTAGCGGCGGCCGGCGTGGGAGACGGCCGTACAAGGCGCGCTGACGTCTCGCCGCCGCGCCGGTAAAACTGGCTGTGACGTCGCGTATTGTTCGCTTTTTATCACGGCCCGAGATTCGGACGAGCTTGCAGGTGGACAGTATTATCCGTATGGACTTTTTACGGTCATGGTATAGCAAGCGGGCATGGAAAATCGCTGGACTCAGAAGGCACAGGATCGGGAGGAGTGGCACCGATTAAGGGAGGCCTATGTCCAGCAGTGGACTTTGAAGGGCTGATGGATGGATGGATGGATGGATGTTGCTATACGAATAGCTGCCGCCCTCTGTGACAAATCTCGACTTGTTCAAAAGTGACCAGTACTTAAGGATAGCATCGCTTATATGACTGAGTTAAGATGAGACTTACTAACAATTATTTATATCTGATAACTGCTAATAACTGTCATTACAGTCCCTGCCCCGGTCCTCATACCTACTAAAGAACTGATCAATTAATATTGTGATTAACTTAACTACCTTTTTTTTTATCATAGGGAAATCCTCATGGATATCCTTTCCATGGCGGGAGCCACGGCGGATTATGTCGGACTCATAAAAACTAAAATCCCACGGTGCTCCTTTCTCACTGCGTACTGCGTTATGTTGGGATTAAAGGTACGCTTTCGCATTCTTCCGCAATCCCAACTGCGTTGGTCTCTTTTAGGACCTCTCCCCTAGCGAACATTAGCGAACCCTGCAGTTTTCACGCGAAAGTAACGCGCGCCATCCTCTGCCGTCCAAGAGATAACTGTGACAGGTTTAGTCCCCTCTTATGACAGGCAGGGTATTCCATTGCACTTTTCTGGTTCACAGAAGCACGTTAGAATGTTATAGCAACAGTGTTTGGATGATGAATCCATTCGTTCGGTATACGGATGTAAATGAAGTTTTTCACCGGTGACAAACTTGTAGATGACAAATGCCTACGATTTGGTTGTGTCAACGTGATAACGGTTCCGTGGACACGTCATGCCATACCGCCTTCTCAATACCATGCCTTCATAAGCATATCCTGTATGGTGACGTTGTAAAGGCCAGTAGGATCAACAGGAGTATTCCATTAGAAAAAAGATGCATTTGAAAATTTAAGTCTCGCGCCTTTTTTATGGATATAAGAGAGCAAGGAGCAAGCAGTACCTACTACAAATCTGCCAACTGAGATGAACCATGAATTAGATTCTTTCAAAGTCGGTCAAAGGTGCGTTTCTACCCTTGAGGACTAAGATAGTCACCTCAAGCAAAGGTCAGCATTAGGTACGATGTATGTATGTATTACAAACTATGAAGCTAGAGATGCTTGTAATTTTAACAAATCACCAATGTTAAGCCACACCGTGGAGCAGTTGAATTGAAACGCTGTCGTGCTTCTCAAAAGCAGCAGATCAAGTATATTTAACACTTAGATCATTAAAAATTACTTACTAATGAATGATACATGAGTATGTTTTATTGCTGCCGCTACTTGCAATTAAGGAAATGTAATTTCCTAATTGAATAACCCACTCTCGTGACGCAAATTTAATGCCTTATTATTACGGCCAACTCACGTAAGTCTCTCAGCAATAAAACCTAAAAATATAAATAATCTAAGCAGTAAAGTAGGTAAAATGATATGATAAGAATACTGGTAACTAGCCGGCATCTACTTAAATAAGAATATTGCATAATCCTACATTTTTAATCTATTTCAGTCAAACAGTCAAAAAGATGTTTATTTATGTAAAAGCACATTACATTACGATGTAAAAGGTGCTGTTGTGCGGACGTTTTGTGTTTTAATTTTAATTATGATATATGTAATTACATTTTTATATTTATAACTAGCTGACCCCGCAAACGTTGTTTTGCCATTACCACTACCACTACCACTACCACTACAACTACCACTACCATTACTTATAATCGAAATCGTTCAATAAAAGTAGGAAATTATTAAAAATAAAAATCGCGATGGGAAAATAGGGGTTGATCGTAGAGGGTTAAAAATTCAGGGTTGTATGTATTTTCTAATGTTGTATCATAAAAAAATACAAAAATAAAAATTTATCTAAAAATAAAAAAATAAAAATTTGGGATGGACTACCCTTAACATTTAGGGGGATGAAAAATAGATGTTAGTCGATTCTCAGACCTACTGAATACGCATATAAAATTTGGTAAAAATCGGTAAAGCCGTTTCGGAGGAGTACTGCAACAAACATTGTGACACGTAAATTTTATCTATTAGATTAAAAATTGGGAACGTTCCCAGCATGGAACTTTGGTAAATAAGAGGTCTTCTTGATCTCATAGAGGACTTTGTTCATGGGGATGCATCCGAACGCATTTCTGAACGTCGACGATACTGTCCAATCCTGTATTTTTTTTTATAAATGGTCAGAGTAAATCCTACGCGTAACTTCACGTAACCTGTTTATTTTCCTAATTTTCTTGTGCCAAAAACTCGAGGGTGATTCACGGTAGACGTGGTGTAAGCAAATCATCAGCATCCTGCTTACGGCAATTGCTGTAATGGCGGCGCTTCCCGCCAAAAGCGGCGCCGCGCCAACGGCCGCGACGCGACGCGCGTGCCGTGCTCGTCCAGAAATTGAATAATCATATCAATTACATATATCGTTTTATTACAAAATCATATGTAACGTGACCTGTCAACACATTACTCTGGTGGGCGTACCTAAAATTTTTGGTAATTGAGACAGTAGCGCGCTATATTCAGTTTTCTTTATTTAATATGTTGTCGCCTTGTCGCCTATTACGCGACTTACCACAACTTATTTATTTATTTTTTTGCTTTTAATACATTTTATACTTATATTATTTATGGTATTCAGCTATATTTAACTAATAGAATGCAAATATTACATTTTTAATTAACATTTACATTTTATACCCATAAATTTGAGAAATGTCAGTTAATAAAATAATAATTTAAAAACTAACAGAAAATGTCAAAATCTTAAATAGTAATATAGCAGCATAGAGGAGTGTGCTCTAGACTAGACCTTTCGCAGCTGTGGGGGAGGCCGTGCCCAGCTGTGGGACGTCTATCGGTTGTAGCTAAATAGTAATATGTCACGTCGTCTTACTACACATTATAGAGGCCGTTGGCATACTGTTACGATTTCGTTATAAAGGGAAACTGTACATGAACTACTTGGAAACAATAAAATCATTACTGAGCGTTATTTGAGAGCCTATTTCTTGAAAAGATTTGAAATTTATATAGAATAGTTTCGAGTTACACACTTACACCCCAGCATTATTTTGCACCTCTCATTATAAAATCACACTTTAGCCAGTTTTATTATATCACTTCGGTACAATATTTGAATGGCATCGATGACGTCACTTCCTCCATCGCAGGAAGTGCGTGGGACTATCTAGTTTTCCTAGTCTCTTGATGGGGGCGCCAGCTGTCTAGCTTGTCTAGTACGTATCTGAAGTATGGACATAAAATTATAACTTTAGCCATTGCCAACATCTTATAGTTATAAGTAAATAGATATTTGAGTTGTTATGCGTTCGTGGAATAGCGTTCAGGACGTATTAAGTCTGTTATTAATACGCTTTTATTAGCTCGGTAAAGATTAAATAATAGTTAAAGAAATTAGTTTTTGCGTTAAATTACTATTTTCTTGCTTTAAATCCTTTGAATTTTGTGTCTGTTTTAAAGCACAAATTATGACAAGACACTGTACTTATGAATGTTTACTAAATAGAACGAATCTAAAAAAACGGAATATACTTGTAAACTTAACACGAACACTGCTTCGTTGTTTTTTTAATTATTTATTTAATGCAGGCGTCATGTTCATCCGTGTCACTCTTCCCGTTCCTGCGCCTGTTCAATTCAGACTTCTTCATCATCAGTTCACCTACTTGGAGGACAGCCTGTGCTTAGGGTTGCCAACTCTCCCGGAATTCCGGGATTCTCCCGTAAAAAAGCAAAAAGTTTTTAAAATCTCCCGGCTCCAGGAATTCAGCCGGATATATTCATCGCCTCAGCCCGCCTCGCGCGCCGCGAGGGGGCTGAAGAAATAAAATAAATAAAAAAGCTTAATACATTCACACTATTAATCCCTGTCGCAAATGCCGCCAGTAGTAGTAGCAGTAGTAAACGAACTGTGGTCGAAAAGTCGTAATCGGCTGAATGAAAGTCAAGTACCTAAAATCTGAAATGCAGGTGTGCACAAATTTCAATTATACCTGTAAAGAATTTTACGATTTTATTATTTCTAATCAAAAGGCACTACAAGCTGTTCGCAGTGTATAATAATACACTTTTAAATAAAAAATTGACTTTCATTAACTTTTTCATTTCACCTCCCGGATTTCTGATCCACACAGTTGGCAATCCTACCTGTTGCGCTCCGTATCCCGAGTTTTGGACCACGAGTCTCCAAGATCCACCTATCTGGTTACAGTCCTAACACTGCAGTTGGACGGCCGCCGCATTGCATCATGCAGGCACTCAGCCACTGCACTGCGAACACTCCCAAAGGTCGCCTTGCATGTGTACTGGCCATTTGCAGTTTGCTCAGCCCATCGCTTCTGATAACGATCGCTTTGGGGGAGTTATTCACTAAGCAAACGCCTTTTGTCGAATGAACTTTATTTCGCTGCTCTTACAATGTCACCAAGCCGATGACAGAGAAATGATAGGAAATGTCCAAGACTAGGGATTAGCTCTCCTACAACCATAGATGACCCACCGTTAGGCTCGAGGCTCTAGTCTAGAGCCTACTCCCACCACGATGCTCCAATCTGGATTGGTGGAGGGATTAGCTTAGATTATGTGAAAAATTGTCATTATATTAAAGACTAGTGGACGCCCGCAGCTTCGCTCGCGTGGAATTAGACATAACAATAGTTTCGTTCACGCCTAGTAATATTATATAGCCTATTTCACTCAGTGAAGATTCAGCTTTCTAATGGTGAAAGAATTTTTGAAATCTGTCCAGTAGTTTTGGCAGCGCACGCCAGAATTGCTC
This sequence comes from Carterocephalus palaemon, assembly GCA_944567765.1. Classification (NCBI taxonomy): domain Eukaryota; kingdom Metazoa; phylum Arthropoda; class Insecta; order Lepidoptera; family Hesperiidae; genus Carterocephalus; species Carterocephalus palaemon. The sequence continues at coordinate 613,302 of OX155655.1, read as the reverse complement.
GCAGATGGTAGATTTTTTCCTACTTACTTGACATTTATCGTCATATTTTGGACAATTCACACTTTATCTTTATAAATTGTAGCCTATGTGTTATTCTGATGTATAAGCTATATTATTGTAAAGTTTCATTACAATCCATTCAGTACTTTTTACGTGAAAGAGTAACACACATCCATCCATCCATACTTACAAACTTTCCCCTTTATAATATTAGTAGGATTAAGACCTAATATTGGCTAGGTACATTACGAATGCTTGTAATGTACATAATGTTAGCATTGGCTCATGACAAATTTGACACTGTTGTTAAATTGAAGGTCGCTGGGTGCATAATATTGAACCTGGAAGCGTGTGTGTAAATGCACCTAATGTTGGAATAGTCGTCAGTTAGATTTAAGTTTGTTAAGGTAGTTATAGTTATTTATTTTATACTAGTGGACGCCAGCAGCTTCGCTCGCGTGCAATTAGACATAATAATAGATTCTTCTTAACGCGTTAACTTTAGCTCCACAAATTTGTAATGAATCCGTAAATGTGTTATCCCCTATGTTTATTTTACAAAACTACCATATTTATTTATATCTAATCAACAGCCTAAAATTTAAATTTTATGCTTCTAGTTCTGAAAATGACAATACTTTCATACAACCTATCGTCCCCCTTTTAACCCTTTACAACACTTTTTTCAATTAAAAAGTAGCTAATGTCCTTTCTCAGGCTCTAGACTATCTGTGTACCAAATTTCATTTAAATCGGTTCAGTGGTTTTAGCGTGAAAGCGAGACAGGCAAAGTTACTTTCGCATTTATGGATTTGAGGTTAGGTTAGACTAGAAGCGGCACATGTCTTTTAACTTTAAAACATTGATGTATAAGGTCTGATGGACAGGCGAGTTTCTCGCTCGGTGAATAGGATGCCTCAGTTGATGGATTGAGCCGAATGACCGCTAATACTCGTACTGTTAAGCAAGCGCTGACATGCTAAGTGGCGGTAAGTTCGGACCGATGCAATGTTAACGAAAACGAAGGTTTTTGCGCTTCTTACGAGCGTAATAATTAGACTGAAGACTGAGCAAGTAACAGTTACCATAGAGTAAGGACCAAAATTGTAGTCCGTGCAAAAAAAAAAAAAATTACTATGGTTGTAGGCACAGGTTGTATTGTAGGTAATATGAGAAACTGCATCAGAGAAGCCGCGCTTCGAATGTCATACGCTGTTCGTCTTATCATGTCTTTTTAATTAAAGGCTTTTATTTAACTTCACTCGTATGTATGTATGTCCTGGAATCTTGCAATCAATATTTCACCCACTTCCACTGAAGCTATCGAGCTGTTTGGCACACATACATATTTGGTTACGATGACAATGCACGATTCAATAATTCGTTTCATTTATCACAAACATCGATATTTTGATATGCATAAAGAGATGATTGAATATCAGATCTTTTGGACTTAAAATTTTCCATGTGGTAGCCCTACAGTGCCCTATTGTTAGGACTTCCATGAGGTAACCCTACAGTGCCGTACACCGTACACCCAGTCTCATTGCAAGCGAGTTAGCGGCGACTCCCTCGACCCAGTTGTGGCGACTTGCGACACGAGCCTCCGATAGGCGCGATCTGCGCCATCTTTAAATTACAGCCTTTTAATAACCAGTTATTATATTAATTGGTTATTATTGATTATTATTTTAGAACTCTTAATCACAGTCACTCCCATAGCGATCTACTTAACGTATTCCTACGCTTGTTATTACTGAACTAGTTTTGATTTTAAGATAATTATCAGGTTAGGTTAGGTTAGGTATGTAACGCTAAAATAAGCATGTTTTACAACTGAATTTCCCATGAATTATTTATTAACTCAATTTAATTTAATGTTAATAATAGCATGTTAAAAATGAGTCTTTTATTTTTATTTTAGTTAGTACACTCAAATATGATTAACTCATAAAGTATTGTGGTACTTACACAATTCAGACAGCTGACAGAGACGGACGGACGGACATTGGAGGCTCAGTAATAGGGTTTGATTGGGCAACTGTTGGTTAAGGAACCCATATACTTTCCATTTCTTAATATAAGCGTGGAATTTGTTATGGCATACTGTTACTGTGTAATGTTAAGTCAATGCGAACCGTGCAGGGATGAGCTGCAAACATTGTAAACAGCGTGAGGGCATTCCTATCGGCCTATTAAATTGTAAGAACTATCTCTGTACGTGACGAAATAATAGTGTAAAAACAATTTTAAACTGTTCACACGCCAGAAATAAAATAGAACAATTGGATTTACTGATCAATTGGTTGGGTGCCAAGCCGCAGGTGTCAAATCTATTGTCAAAAGAGATCTTTCGGACGCTTTGAAAGACCTCATTGATGCGTTGATGCTTAGAACAATAATGTACCTGTGGAAATAATTCTGTGGGAACGTGTTGTGTTCTGTTGTTGATTCTAGGAAATGTTTAGTGAATGGACGTGCCGGACAGCGGCGATGCGTAGGTTCAGACGATTGTGAATGAATCATTACGCGTCTACCTACGTGCATGCGTCGGAGACTTGTTGGAAATCTTACTCGACTACTAACAGCAAGGAGACAGCCAATTATTGAATACATTCATTCATTCATTCATTCATTCATTCATAAAAGTTAGTCTATTACTGTAATTAGAAGGGTCTCACTCTATCTTCATAAGACAGGCCCGTTGGCGCAATCGGTAGTGACCCTGTCTGTTGCGCCAGGACAAAATATTCGTGTGACGAACACTTTCATTTGTTCTGTGTCTGGATGTTAATATTATCTATTTAAGTATATATTTAAAACTAGTGAACGCCCGCAGCTTCGGTCGCGTAGAATTAGACCCTATAACGACTTGAAGAACACTTGACTTCAAAAACAGCAAAGTTTCATACTAACTTTGCACCCCAGTTTTACCCCCTTAGGGGATGAATTTTCAAAAATCCTTTCTTAGTGCTCCCCTAGCTACGTTATAAAAGGAACCCCTGTGCAAAATTTCAAGTTTCTAACCCTTATAGATTAGGCCCTGCGTTGATATGTCAGTCAGTCAGTCAGTCAGTCAGCTTCTCCTTTTATATATATAAAAGATATTTATGGATGTATATCAGTCTCTGACACCCATTTCACAGGCTCGCGCCTACTTTGGAGTCAGATGGCCGTGTATGAGAATGTCTAAGATATTTATTTATTTACTATATATTTATTTATCTTCAGCTCATATTAGTCCACTGCTGGACATTGGCATCTTCCAAGACTCGCCTGGTTACAGTACAATCTAAAACCGAAACAGATGTTTCACGCCGTCATAGATAAGGTAGTAATTTGTTTTGTCGGAGTAGCAATATCTATATCTATAGCAATGAAATAATTCCAAATACACAGCTTATAGCAATATCGGCCTTTGTCCTACCTGTTGCCTTTGTACTGGCCGATACAGACATCGACTGAACCAAAACAGATGTTGATTGTTTTAGTTAATATTTAGTTATTATATATATTATATCCATACTTCCATATCCATACTAATATTATGCGAAAGTAACTGTGTCTGTCTCGCTTTCACGACAAGTATACTACTAATACTGAACCGATTTAAATGAAATTTGGTACACATATAGTCTAGATCCTGAGAAAGGACATAGGCTACTTTTTAATTGGAAAAAAGGGTTGAAAAGGGGGACGAAAGTTGTATACACAGTTAATTGTACTGTACCAACAAGGCAGTACAAATAACGTGTATAATTTTATTGAAATTCTTAATTAAGTATCCGATTTTTCGGAAATCTGGATCACGAAACCAAGGTCAAAACGCAGTCTAGGTATTCCGTATGATTCAGTAGGTATATCAAGAGAGGGACTTCCCTATGGGCCTATATGTCCATATAGAGTAGATAGAATTGTCTACGTTGTTTGTCCTTTTATGAGAAATTCAGTTATGAATAACACCGATAGTGGTGTTTACTTCCAACCAGCTTTGCTCATTGCGTCATTGTCCTTGCGGTTGCCACTGATGTATCTTTCCGTTTACTTTGCAAGGAATGGTGACCACTGACCAATGACCATTCTCACCATGGGAAAAGGGGGCGGGTTTTGAAAACATTTTACCACCGAACTCACGAGTTGTAGACAGCATCGATTCATTCATTCATGAATAACATAGATAAATTAGTGAACTACATTCAGGCATGAAGATTTTTTATGGATTCAAGATAGCAAACGGGCATGCAGCACCACTCCACTGCTCCTGACAGTGCTTACACATCCCTATGCTTGTTTACTTTAACTGTTCTAGTAGGTATTTAGTTTAAGTAGGACATTTTGTTTCTTAAAACGCATATGACTTCCTACGTACCGCTGCGCTGTGATTTGTTCAAGATGCTTTAGAGTCAGTACGAATTTTCTCCGACCAGTGGAACAAAACTCGCTGGAACAAAATACTGGAGGATAGCCTAACCAGAGGATAGGTAAATAGGTACCATAGATAGACGATTCACCTTCGAGTGCGTGTTTAAACTACTCGTGTGTAGACGGATTAATCATATAATTCCACTTCAAATGAAACCCAGCCAGATTAGCGCATTGAATCAGCGCCTGAATCATTGTCGTGGCGGATCATGAAAATTCGGCCTAATTTTCGCGTGGGAGCGCACAACTCATGCTTTATTTTGGTGTGAGTTTCTAGTATAGCTCATCGACAGATTGCCGTCTACCAACCAATGTTTACCAAAATTTTTTAGGCCATTTTTATGCCCCCCATACATAATTTTTAACCTCGTGAATCCCCGACGAAGTTAACCGACAACTCTAACTACCCAGTTGATATTTTGGTAACGTCAAACGAAATTGTACCTAATAATTATGTACAGCATTTTTTTAAGAATTTGCCTTTTTTGTTAAATTTGTCACCGATATTTAGCATTGCATTTAAATAACCCAAAGCGAAAGGGTATAGTCGTGTCGAGTCCATTTTTAAATTGCCCCCTTAACTATCAAATTGGTCCCCTGTGGGGCGTGGGCCCGACGTTGGACCGTGGGTTTTTAGTCGGTAGGAGTCCGACATAATCTCCCGCATCCCTGATGCGGAGAGATAGAGGATTTCCCCCCAAAAACAAAAAAAGTCAGTTGGATGTTAAAGAAACCCTAGTTGGTCAGTATATTATTATGTTACACAATAGGTTTTAGGTTTTAGCTAAGACCTCGGTCACGACCAGCTTTGCTTGAATTTCGCAGTCAAAAGTAGCAGTTTGACCTGGTTGGTGAACGGTAAAGAAGGATAGATAATGTTTACTTGTGTGGATATCAATACTTAGTGGTAACGCCACGTTTTCCTCGTGTGTGCGAGTGCAGGATGCTGGCGCGGGCAATCATACAATCACACGATATGATGCGGCAATCGCGCAATCATTCAATCGTTGCCACGAGCTGGCGGTGGCGCCGGCGCACATCCTCTGCCTTACTAGATCGCTCGCTACCTATAAATAGCTGCGTACCATAGACGTCTCACTGCTGGGCACGGGTCTCCCCACAGATACAGCTTCAGGAGGTCTAGAGCATACCCCACTACGCTGCCAATGCGGATTGTGTTGTGTGATTTGTCAGGTTTGGGAGCAAATAAATTAATCTTCTCGCTCGTTAACTCGTTACCGATTAGTAGGTAGGTAGGTAGGTAGGTACGCTACCGCCACGCAACTTCCCGCCAAATAATTGAACTTGCAATTTTTTTTCGTCGCCGGAAACAAATGTGCATCGGAATGTAAGGACGGTCTCGTGATTCATCGATAAATGAATTCGTGAATTAAAATCCTCGATACGAATTGTTTATCGAGACAATATCTCGGTTTAAAACATTTTCCTTGGCCTCTTGCCTCTACCACAGAGTAAGAAGTAGCCATATACTCATATCACTTGTACCATAGAGTAAGGACCAAAGTACCACCATCTTAAAGCTCCACAAATGTCTTATCCCCTATGTTTATTTTTCCCCCTTAAGGGTAACATTTTTACAAACTTTGAATGCCATATTTATATTTTATATCTAATCAACTGCCTAAAATATAAATTTTATGCTTCTAGTTCTGAAAATGACAATACTTTCATACAACCTTTCATCCCCCATTTCAACTCTTTACAACACTTTTCCAATTAAAAAGTAGCCTATCTGTGTACCATATTTCATTTAAATCGGTTCAGTACTTTTGGCGTGAAAGCGAGCCAGACAGGCAGAGTTACTTTCGCATTTATAATATTAGTATGGATTTTATAATCATATCATATTATGATCACCATTCCGTCTCGTATCTATTGCTTAACTCTGATTCCTTTCAAACTTGTCGTCACATGCTCATCGGTACATGCGCACGCGTCGAACTGATGACTCATCAAGGTCGCTCGGTGTTGCCGCATGATTTCACGATTTTCATCAGGAAACGGATATTTGGAAAATGGGAAATTCCCGGATATGATTAGTCGGGAGTGGTGACAGTCCTGTGGCTATCGAACTCGAGCGGTCCGGGTTCAAATCCAAGCGGCACACACCGATGACATTTCAAAGTTATGAGCGATTAAAAATATTAAATGTCACCTGCTGTAACGGTGAAGGAAACGTGGTGAGGAAACCGCCATGTTCACCATAATGTTTTCGAAGGCATGTGAAGCCTGCCAATACGCACTTGACCAGGCTGATGGACTAAGGCCTAACCCCTCCTATTTCGAGAGGAGAGTCGAGCCCAACGAGGACCAAGAAAGGGTTGTGGTGGGAGATTAGTCGAGAATAGCTGGGGTTCTAGTATACTGTGGCAGCAAGTTAAGCAATACCTACAACAAGATGGTCGGGAATTCCCAACTTGCTATGCGAAATTACTTCTGACAAAATGTGGCAAAATTTCATGGACGCTACCGTTCTTCGACACTGGGTTGGCCACTAACCCCTCCACCGATCCGCATTGAAGCAGCGTGGTGGAGTATGCTTTAGACCTCCCGCAGCATAGACTGTGGGGGAGACCCGTGCCCAGCAGTGGGATGCCTATCGGTCGCAGCGAATATAAGAGATAAGGTAAGGTAAAAGAACATTTTATGTAACTTAACCAACGCAACACATTAACCAAATTATGTAGTAATCAAGTTATTCTAATGAGTGAATTTGCAATTTTGCATCACGGCTCTGACGAAACATACTGCGTGACGTAATTGATTAGTATCCACATATTGTCAGTAGTACGTGGCTTGAGTTTGCTTACTTGAGAATAGTAAACGAGCATGACACAAAACTGGCCTTTAAAAGGTTACATGCGGTCAGTGACCCTGTGTGCAGTGCAGTCGAGGCAGCTGTTTTTTGAAAGATAAATGTTTGTTGGAGAATCACAGTGGATGAGTGTGAAAGTATAACCTAATAAAGATTTTCTACCTTTAACTTAACGCTGAAGTCGTTAAACTGTGACCGAAGCCTTTATTTTATTTTATTTAGTTAATACTTTATGTACGTGTGTTAGTTAGGACATAGGTACAGAATGCAAGACAGGAAGAAATAAGTATTACCCTTGTACCATACAACTTGTTTCTTCTGATATTTCTTCCAGTAGACCCGAGACAGGAAATTTGTAACAGACATACATGCATAACATATTCAGCTGAAAGAAATTCACTATTATTTATGTGTCTAATTTTTAATTGTTACTTTAGATATCAGAACTACTGTGGCACAGGTAGGGGGAGTGATATAATTATTGTTTTCAATTTGTTCTATCACAGATACATCCATTGAAACCTATCAACACTCTGCTTCAAGCATGTAAATCTTGTAATCTCTTTACCTCATTGCGATCTATTTATCATATTATATTTATCTACTGTATTAACCATGTGACGTCATTATTTCATTGTGAAACCTGTTGAATACCAGGGAATGAATTGATTTCAAACTTATTAATTTAAGTCATGTTAGGACAAAATCTCTTCAATACGAGTGTTAAAATTACTTACTTTTGAGATTTATTTTCACAATAAACATTTGTACTGTGTTGTACTGTGTCCGCACTTGTCAACAAGGAAAATGGACTCGCCTTGTAGTTGATATTTTCTGAACGTTTTTTTGGAAAATTATGATAATCTGTGAACAGTGGTTTCCCGCACTGTCTGGCCAGTAGGTTTACAAGATGCGAGTTTCAATTGAGTCATTTTCAAACGTAGGTACTTGCTGCAGCTGTCTTATCATTGTGATCCTGTTGGAATTTGTAAAGTAAGTTAGTTTGTTTGTAAAGTATGTGATCTTCTAGTTATTTTGCTGTGTCATATTTAAAGCACCAGTTTTCACAGTAATGTTCGTTACGTCGTCGATCATTTTATGAATCATGTCAATTGAAAAATCAATATCTATCTAGTTATAAATAAGTTATCACATTAGATTGTGAAGTTTCAGTCATGTTATATTATTTAGAACGTATATGATTTAAAATTAAACACGCAATTTATAAGGCAACACGCGAAGGTCCTTATTGTTTGTGATTTATAAAGTAAAATAATTAATTAATCGTGCCTCCTAAATCTAGCTTGTCTACGGTTGGAGGCACTTAAGCGGGTGTTGGCCCTTGATTTAAGGGTGACATAACCTACCCAGTTAAAACCCTTGGGGCATTTGAATAAAATAAATATATATCTTTATTGTAAGGAAGATGTTTTAATACTTTTTTCGAACGGACGCTAATCGTGTCTCGTCTAGGTATATCAAAATGAAAGTTTGGCATTTACTTTGATATAATTCGATAAATTCGACTAGTAGGTACTCAGAACGCATGTCCCTGTAGCTCGGGACCAGAATAGTGCTACGGTAGCCCCTGCCTTTCGTAAAGGCGACTAAAAGGGGACTTCTGGGGTTGCGGGCGGTGAGAGGGGGAGCTCGAACCGTCCATCTTGTGATCCCGGGAAAGACGACGCTGTTTGTGGCTGCACAGCGTTGTGTAAACCGGGAAGAGCCCGTTTTGGGCGCAGCGCTGGAGGGCACCGGCGCGGCGCGTTCTACAAGAGATCCCGGAGCCCTCCTGTAGCGCCGGAGTAGGCCACCGAGCGGGTTTTACTGGGTGAAAGTCCCACATAACCCGGCGTCGCTCCCACGACGTCCGGGTACCTTTTCAAGGTTTCCCTCTCGTAAAACAAAAAAAAAGGTACTCAGAACGCATGCAGCATCTTTTGTTTCAAATAATATTGTATGATTGGCCGTCGAATTTAATCATGACGTAAATAATTCGAGATTATTACAATAATTTGAGAATAAACAATATTTTACTAGCAATTAATCAATTTAAGTATTTTTATTCAATGTTATCGATCGAATACCAGTATTTAGTGGTTTCCGTTGTCGGCGTGAGGATAACTTCGTGTTGCATAGTAACACGTTTAATAATTTCATCTTCTTGTTTTTGGGATCAACGGTGACAGCCCAGTGGCTATCGAACTCTCCTAAACGACGCCACTTCACCGGTCCTGTGCCTTCTGAATCCATGTTTCCCGCTGCCTTCGTCACGTCCTCCGTCCTTGTCGAAGGGCGGCCTGTGTTCCTTTTTCCAAGTCGAGGTCTCCCTTCGAGGACTTTTCTTCCCCACAGCTGGACATAGGCCTCCCTTAATCGGTGCCACTCTTTCCAGTCTTGTGCCTTTTGAATCCGGTTATCAGTCTTTCGAGTGACGTGGCCCGCCCATTGCCACTTCAGCTTGTTAACTCGAAGAGCTACGTCGGTAGCCCTCGATTGTCAACGGATTTCATCATTAATAAATGTTTACTAGTTCCAACGTTACTTTCTCAATGTTTAGTTGTAAGCGAGCAGCGGCGCGGGGTCCGGGGTTCAATCCAATCGATACCGGCGTCCCGTGCTCGTAACGCGACACCCTGCGGTCGCGCCGCGTCCGCCGCGCGCGGAGCGCCCGGGACTCCGAGATCCTTTCTGGGCACACTTATGACGTTATTATTTATTAACATACAATTTTTTAAGATGGTAGAATCTATATGATCTATATGTAGCGTCCATGGCCCAGTGGCTCGCGTCTATTCAATATGATCGACAGAGTTGAGCAACGACGGGCGCGATCGGTTTGTGGATGGGTGACTGCTAGTGGCAAAACTTCATGGACGCTACCGTGCTTCGGAGCGCGGTAAAAATCACCGATCACCATACTGATTCAAGCGAATGACTGCTAATGATCATAGATCTACATATGTATACATATATACTTCCCCTATCGAGAACTACCCCTAAACCGCGACTGTCTCCACCTGCCAACCAAACACACGCTAATGCATAGCTGAGCATTAACCCCCTGTCTAATTGATTCCGGGCAGCGTCGGCCAGCGTGGTGGGGCGTGACGCACAGGTGGCGTTCCGCTGCGCGCGCGCACCTGATCACTGCTTTATTGATTTGCTTCGAGCCGTGATTGGTTTGTTTTCAATAAATTGTATAGGTAGGTATGCACTGTCGGGACCAGAATAGTGCTACGGTAGCCCCTGCCTGTCGTAAGGCGACTAAAAGAGGACTTCTGGGGTTGCGGGCGGTGAGAGGGGGAGCTCGAATCGTCCATCTTGTGACCCCGGGAAAGACGACGCTGTTTGTGGCTGCACAGCGTGGTGTAAACCGGGAAGAGCCCGTCTTGGGCGCAGCGCCGGAGGGCACCGGCGCGTTCTAAAAGAGATCCCGGAGCCCTCCTGTAGCGCCGGAGTATGCCACCGAGCGGGTTTTAGTGGGTGAAAGTCCCACATAACCCGGCGTTGCTCCCTCGACGACCGGGTACCTTTTCAAGGTTTCCCACTCGTTAAACAAAATAAAAATGCACTTGTAGTGTTAATCTTCTTGCATCCAAAGTTCGTAGGACTGAAGCGCGCATAGCCCCTTGGCTCGAGTTAAACATCGTTGGTACGGGTCGGTACGTATATGGGTGACCGCTGTTCTTAAAATTTCAAATATCGCTCCCATTTGTTTTCAAGTGTAAAACAATAATTGGGAAGCTTGAGAACATTCGATACTGGGCTGGCCACTAAATCCTTCACCGATACGCACCGGAGCTAGCAGAATTGGTTCTTCTGAAAAACCTTACACCAACTCAAATACCAACTCGAATATAACTAGATAGTAGAAGGTGTAACGAAATTTAGGGATTTTATACTAAGTCAACATTGTGACGTACAATATTAAATTAATATTTTAAGCTACTAGCAATTATTTTATTAGTTTCATTATATTACATTTAAATAATTCTTCTAAAAAATTTAATAAATAATCTTTCTTTACTTAATTCATTTTGGCAGCCCTAACTTTCGAAGTATCTAGAGTTTAGATTCTAGCTAGAGTCTTCTTCTAGAAACTTCCTGTATGAAAAAAAAAAAGGTAATGAATCTATAGAGCTTAATATTGTGCAGTTGTACAGTTTATTAGCTTTATAGTACTTTAGACCAAGCCTTTTTTTTTTTTTTTAACGCTGGAAAATCCTCATGGATACCCGACAGGCGCGGGGGGGCGCTGTCGGGTTATGCCGGACTCTTACCGGCTAAAAACCAGCGGTGTTCCTCCTCGCCGTCTTCCGGAGGAGCTGCGGGAACGCTTTCGCATACTTCCGCTGCTCCGCCGACGGTTGCCCGGGATTCGGGGCCCATCTTGTGGGGCGCTCACCTGTGGCGCCACTCACCATTCAACCTGGCGTGCCGGAACACGGGACACGCCAGTCGTCTCGGGGGTCTCCTCCACTGGGCGATGGTACCCCCCGGTTCCACCGCCCGGAGACCCACCTTATGGGGGAAGGCGGCGCTCATGCGCCAGGCGCCTCCGACCCACTCTTTTACGGCGGATTGGGTTGGACAGAGGGTCGTCTTCCCTCACCCGCTCCGCCGCCTCCTTCTGCGCCATGACCGCCTCACAAAATCGGAGCACCGCCTTCCACGCTCTGTCGCTGCCGACCATGGCTCTCACGACGCCCGGCAGCGACAGATCGCCCCCAATCACCGCCGCGAGCGTCGCCCGCGGCTCCACCCACTCAGGGCATTCCGCCAGCGTGTGCTCCGCTGTGTCCTCTGGACACCCACAAGCGTGGCACACGCTGGTCGGCTCCCGACCCGCCACCCTGCACAGGTACCTGCCGAAGCAACCGTGCCCAGTCAGGACCTGCACAGTGCGGAAGGTGAGGGCCCCGTGTCGGCGATCGACCCACCTTTCTAGAACGGGCCGAATCGCCTCCACCGTCCTTCTGCCGGCGGTCGGCTCCGCCAGCCTGTCCTTCCATTTCCGGAGGAGGACCTGGCGGTCGAGTTGCCTCTGACGCCCGGCCTCCTCCGGCTCTGGCTCCAACTCATCGGCTCGTGCTGCTGCGCTGCGGCGCCAGTACGCCGCCGAGAGCACCTCCGCGTCCAGGTCCCACGGTGGGGTCCCGGCCAGGACGCACGCCGCCTCGCACGAGATGGTGCGGTATCCTCTCACCACCCTGATCGCCATGACCCGTTGCGCTTGGCGCAGGAGAGTCCTATTTTGGGCGCTCAGGGTGTCCGCCCAGATCGGGGCCCCATAGAGGGCCATCGACCGCACCACCCCGGCGTACAACCGCCGGCATGCGACTGTCGGCCCGCCCAGGTTCGGCAGCAGCCAGCTCAGAGCTCCGGCCGCTCGCAACAACCTGGGGACCAACCGCCGGAAGTGCTCCCGGAAGTTCCAGCGGCTGTCGAGGACGACGCCCAGGTACCGCATCGTCGGCTCGACAGCGATGGAGACGCCGCCGACCACCAGCCGGGATCCTGCGGGAGGGGCGCGTCGGGCTCCGCGGAAACACAGAGCCTCTGACTTTTCCAGCGCCACCTCCAGCCCCAGCCGGCGGATTCGGGCCACCACTTGGGCCACTCCGGCCGTCGCCAACAGGGCCGCGTCGTGGTACGTGGCGCCGCAGGACGTGACGAGGGTGTCGTCGGCGTAACACGTTACGTCGACCCCCCGCAGATTGGCGCCCCGCAGCACCCAGTCGTAGCCGATGTTCCACAGGAGTGGCCCGAGAACCGATCCCTGTGGAACACCGCACGTCATGACCCGGCGGCCCCACCCGTCGCGCGTCGGGTACACCACTTCCCTCTCGGAGAAGTAGTCGAAGAGGAGACGACGCAGGTAGTCGGGCACGCGATGATAGCCCAGCGCCGCCCCTATACAGCCCCAGGGGAGGGTATTAAAGGCGTTGGCGATGTCTAGAGACACCGCCAAGACGTACTCTCCCCGGGATACCGCCTCCTCCGAGAGGTCCCTCACACGCGCGATGGCGTCGACCGTCGACCGGCCTCGGCGGAAACCAAACTGCCGGTCGCTCAGCCCCGGCCCGACCCGTTCGAGGTGCTCGACGAGGCGCGCGGAAATAATCCGCTCGAAGAGCTTGCTCACCTCGTCGAGCAACACTATGGGCCGGTATGACGACGGTGAGTCCGCCGGGCGACCCTCCTTGCGCAGCAACACGAGCCTGCCGACCTTCCACTTCCTCGGAAAGCGGCCACGCCGCATACAGGAGTCGAAGAGCTCGACCACCCTGGGCCCGAGGGCCTCCAAGGCGAGCACCCACACCCTGCCGGGTACCCCGTCGGGGCCCGGTGCTGTGCTCTTGGCGCGGAGTCGCTGGACCGCGGTCTCCAGCTCCTCCTGGGACACCTCGGGTATCGAGGCGTCCGAGCCCTCCGACGCTGCAGCCGCCATAGGCGGAGGCGCCGAGTCGGTCCTCTCTGGGAAGAGAGTGGCGACAACGTTGGCGACCAACTCTGGTTGGAGACTCCGGGTCAGCGGAGGGGCCCAGGGGCGCAGCTGACCACGCACCGTCTTGTACGGGCGCCCCCAGGGATCTCTGTTCAGAGTCTCCAACCACTCTCCCCACGACTCGGACTTTGCTTCCCGTATGGCGATCTGCAATGAGATGCATCTCTCCCTGTATGCGGCGTAGAGGCGGCCTTCCTCGGCGTCCACCCGTCTTCGCCGCCTTCTGTAGTGGGTGTACTGGCGTCTGGCTGCAACGCACGCTTCGCGAAGCCGGCGCAGGTTCGCCGACCACCAGTACACCCATCTGCGGGGCGGGAGCGGTCTGGCGCGCGACATACCGGCGTCGCACACCTGCACCATCGACTCGCTCAACCGCTCCGCTCGCCCGTCCACGTCGGCCGCCGGGCCCTCCGGCGCCGGCTGCCAAGCCTGGACGATGGACGCCTCGGCGATGACCGTCCATAGTCTTGAGGGCCCAGCGTGGTCCGTCCCCGCGCGGGGGTCGGCTCTGTGGAGCTCCAGGGTTAGCGGACACCTCGAACCGGATATACCGGTGGTCCGAGAGCGTCTCCGCCTCCCCGAGCACCCTCCAGTTTCGGACACGGCGCGCAAGACACGGGGTCGCGAACGTGAGGTCCACGATGGATCCCCCGTTGTGCCGCACGCACGTGTTTACCGACCCCCGGTTTAGAAGAACTAAACCCGACGTGGCAGCCCATTCCTCCAATACCTCGCCCCGCGCATCGGTGACCGGAGAACCCCAAGCCGTGGATTTGGCGTTGAAGTCCCCGGCGACCAGCACCGGGATTGGGTGACTCTGGCCGACCAGAGCACCGACCTCAAGCAGGAATTGCTCGAATGCGGCCAGGCTCCGGTTCGGCGAGAAGTACACGCCGACGATCGTCACGCCCATAAGGGTGGCCGCGACGCATCCGTGGCCCTTCGCTATTTTGTCGAAGGGCGGGGAGCCGGCGGCCGTCTGCGCGACGATCGCCACCGTATCCTCCCGGTCACCAACCCAGTTGTCCCTGGCGGGGACGAGGTAAGGTTCCGCCACCACCGCCGCCTGGCCCCCCCCCCCTGGGGCCGCCACCTTGTCGTGGTGGGGGGGCTTGCGTGTCCCGATGATCTCCAAGGCTATACCGTACAGGGTTTCCCATAACGGGCAGGCTTGGAGGGAGGGGCCAGACCAAGAGCGGCTCAGAGTTGGTGGTGCACCCTGGATATTGGTCAGTTGACCTGACACGGGGCGGGAGATTCCCTCAGCAGTTTGTCCTTTATAAGGGACCGGAGCAGAGGGATCAGGAGGAATAAAGACGGGTTCTGTGTGCATTTTCCCTGCTACAGAACTGTGGTTAGAATGTTGTTCCGCGTGTCCCTCTGAGTAGCAGAGGGCGCAGTGGAGGAATAAAAGACGGGTTCTGTGTGCACTTACCCTGCTACAGAACTGGGGAAAGAATGTTGTTCCGCGTGTCCCTCTGAGTAGCAGAGGGCGCAGTGGAGGAATAAAGACGGGTTCTGTGTGCACTTACCCTGCTACAGAACTGGGGAAGAATGTTGTTCCGCGTGTACCTCTGAGTAGCAGAGAGCGCTGCGGAGGAATAAAGACGGGTTCTGTGTGCACTAACCCTGCTACAGAACTGGCTTACGTAAATATGTTTACGTGGCCACCGTCGGTCTCGTAATCCTATTCGTTTTCGTGGTCATGTCTCGCGATCTCGGATAGGACCGAGGGCCTTGCCTTAATTGGCTGGACCACGAGGAAGAAAACCTCTACAAAAATCACCCCGAATCTCAAGCGGCGGCGCACCGTGATGGGATGCATGGCTGACGGGTAATTCAGTCATTAGTGCGACCCCCGCCAGGGCACCGGCCGACACCCGTGGCGGGTTACGTTTAGGCTTATCCGGGTGCAGGGGGCACCACTCGGATGGACACTTATTTCCCCCATACTCGTGGGAACAACATGGAACCTCAAACACAAAACCCAAACAAAAATGACGTAGAGAAGGAGAGAGAGAAAGAAAGTGCGTCCGAATCGGATGCAAGCGTTCGAATAGCTAGTTCGCTACCCCAAAGATCGCGCTTCTGGAAGGCTAATAAGAGGCAATACCCTGCCAATTCAGGTTCAGCGATATCTAGTGAAGGTGAATCATATAGTGGTTCAATGCCGGCCCCGGGACAAAACAAGAGCCGGAAACGAAAACAGCCTCGAATTGTGGGCGATAACGAAGTGGAGGAGCAAGCGCGAGTTGCAGAGGCCAACCGGGCTGCACTAGGAATTAACCCGAACAGCTTGCCTGTTCGGGTTAATAATGATGATAATGACGACAGGACGGCGACAGCTCTTAAAAAACAGGTTCTTGAGGACGTTAATATAATTTTAAACGTCTCGGCCAAATCCAGGAATTTAAAGGGCACATTTCAGCGGGCCCTGAAAGATGCAGCAGCATCTATTACCGGCATAGTAGAAGCTCTTCATAGCAGGACTACAACAGAGGAAACTGCTAAACTACAGGAAGAAAATGCAAAACTGCAAAGAGAAGTAGCAGAACTTCGCAAAGAGATAGACGAGCTGAGAGAGGAGGTTAAAAAATCCAAGCAACTCTCTGCACCTCCTATGCTTCAACAAGAGAAAGCAAATGAAACAAGAGCTCTGCCGGAGAAAGAAAAAGGCGTAGATGTGGAAGAGCTGACACGCTCTATTATGCTCCAGGTCGGCAGCATGATGAGTGCTCGATTGGAGGCGCTCGAAGAGAGATTGCCACCAGAGAAGCGCTGTCGCCCGCCGCTTGCGGCGGACCGTATCAATGTTGCTGTAGGACCAAACACTGTTGTACCTCCGGTGATGGCAAACCCGCGTAAGGAGACTGCTCCTAAAACCAAAAAAGGCGCCAAAAAGGGTAAACACTCTGAAAATACTCAGACGACTGAGTTTGGCTCACAACCACCCCAGTTGATGCCCGAAGCTAGAATGGAAGGCTGGACAACGGTAGCTAAAAAAGGTGGAAAAAAGAAAAAGGCTGCCAAAACGGTCCAAGCCAATGCAGTAGCAACAGTTGAAGCTACAAACAAGAGCAAGCTGAATAAGGTTCAGTCTGCACCGATAAAGCTACGGCCTCCACGTTCTTCAGCTATAGTTATTACGCTGGAACCCGAGGCTGAGAGAAAAGGGGTCACGTATGCGGAAATCTTGGAGAAGGCAAAAAGGACAATTGACCTTTCAAGTTGTGGCATTACCGAGCTAAAATATCGGACAGCAGCTACTGGGGCGCGAATTTTGGAAGTGCCAGGTGCAATGAGTCGTGACAAAGCAGATTCTTTAGCCTGCAAAATTAGAGAGACGCTTGAAGACGGTATAGCAAAAGTTTCTAGACCAGAAAAATCTGCAGAGATGCGTATCTCAGGTCTTGATGACTCGGTCACTCCCGAAGAGATTGCTATGGCCGTAGCGCAAAAGGGAGAGTGCTCCAGGGAGTCCGTGAAGACCGGAGAAATCAAACGTTTTTCTCGTGGTACTGGATCTATCTGGGTGCGATGCCCGGTGGCCGCAGCCAAAAAGATCAGCGACGAGGGCCGCTTCTTAGTTGGTTGGGTAGCAGCTAAAGTGGACGTACTTCAGCGCAGACCTTTGAGGTGCTATAGATGTCTGCAAAGTGGACACGTAAGAGCGCAATGTACGGGAGAGATTGACCGAAGCGAAGAATGTTATCGTTGCGGTGAAACCGGTCATAAAGCAAGCTCGTGCACGGCTGCACCAAGATGTTCCTTGTGTGCAGCGGCCGCGAAGCCAGCAGATCACAGGCTGGGTAGCAAGTCATGCTCACCACCTAAACTTTAGACCAAGCCTATCCCAAGGTTAATGTCGCTACATCAGCAAATTAACCAAATTAATTAACACTTCGCATACACATAGATAGGTACGACGATAATGAATACGTCTACACTACCCCTCTGCGTTCATCCCCAGCCCTCGGCGTGGCCACTTGGCCAGCCTGGCTCATTAAACTCTGCCAATGTGCCGTAATAACTTAATAAAACGTGACATACTGCCCGCCCGTAGGCCACGACTCTATTAGAAAGCACACTAATATTTTTTTTTTTATTTGTCTTATTAATTCAGTAAATATACAGGATAAAAACCTAGGGTTTTTAGAAGGAAGGCCCAGAAAAAAGGCCACCTTTCGTATACCTATACCTATTATGTGGAGATTTTTGGCATACCTATGCCGATTATGTGCACCTATTTGAAATTACTATACTCAATTTTGTGGTCAACATTTTCCTTAAGTGTGTACACCTATGATTTTGTATGTATGTTAATATGTTATCAAAATAAATTAGTTTTTTTTTTGTTTGCTTAAAAAATAAAATAAAACCATTTTTCGTGACTATCTGGTTAGCCCAATGATTGGCTTCTAGAGAATGCTGCATTATGCTCGCCATTTGTACCCTGTACCTTATGTATGTAATTCAATAAAGATAAATAAATAAGGAAATTGATTATATCTTAGAATTTTCAAATTGCTTTTAAGTGTACCTCTCACCTGTTAACTTTTAGCTAGAAGTCACAACCATTTCGTAAAAATTTCATTTTCGGCATGGCATTTCTACTGAAAACGTACTCTACGGCTCAACCCTTGCCGTTGGGGTTGGTTTGATTCCGAATTAGGGGTTGGCAAGGTCACGTGGCAGGTTCACGGCCGCATTCCGGCGCTGGGATCTTGTTCCGTGGATAGGCTACGCTGGCTACGTACATTTTTTTAATGATTCCAAGCCTTTGCGATCCGATAAGCGGGCATATTAGCTAAAATAAGCAATCGTTTCAATAGTACGCGTACAGCGCACTGCGTCATAAATCTATATAGAAAAGGAGAAGCTGGCTGACTGACTGACTGACTGACATATCAACGCAGGGCCTAAACTATAAGGGTTAGAAACTTGAAATTTTGCACAGGGGTTCCTTTTATAGCGTAGGGGAGCACTAAGAAAGGATTTTAGAAAATTCATCCCCTAAGGGGGTAAAACGGGGAAGCAAAGTTAGTATGAAACTTTGTCGTTTTTAAAGTGGGCAACCCGAACGCGAGCAGACGTCGTTAATGGGTCTAATTCTACGCGAGCGAAGCTGCGGGCATCCACTAGTTGTCATATAACGTTCTAGTAGGTACTACAGACTGGAAGGTTCTGTGTCCATGCGAGCCGAAAGAGCCTTGGCTATTTCTTTTGACAGAACTATCAATATTTCGCGTTGCATACTGTTTGCTGTGGTTGGTTTCGTTGGTCAGTACCAACTCGGTTGGTCTGACAAGCGCGACCAGCTGGCATATGGCTAAGGCGCGTTTCTTTGAAGTTTGAGAACCTATTAAGCTTCAACAGTAGGTACCTACACTCCTTCTACCAACCAGAATAATCTTTTGATAACATTAAATCATTTGTCGTGCCCAAGTTTTATTTTTATGGTTATTATTTATTTGCTCGCATTAATATTTAGCAGCTAATAGTGCGGCTAATGAAACGGTTTGTGTTATTGCGGGTAGTTTACTAGCAATTAAGTTATGGTAGCAGGTCTGATTGTGATAGATGACGGTTCAAAGGTTTCTTGATAAAGCCTCATTTATTTCTAAATTAACTTTACGTTTTACGTAGGTACATAAAGTTACTTTCTCTATTACCTGCTTATTTACTTTCGGATATAGGTAGGTATGCGTAAGGGAATCAATTCGCAATTCAACTTTAAACATCACTACATTTATTTGTGTTTATTTGGTACTACATGTGCAAGTGACATTAAATTTCTTAAAATTAAGAATTGACATTGACAAGTGACATTTAATTTCTTAAACTTAAGAATTGACATTGACAGGTGACATTTAATTTCTAAAATTTAAGATATCTAATGTCACTTGCTGTAACTGTGAAGGACACATCGCGAGGAAACGTATGTCTGAGAGTTCTTCATAATGTTCTCGAAGGCATGTCAAGTCTGCCAATCCGCACTTGACCAGCGTGGTGGACTAAGGCCTAATCCCTCACATTCTGAGGGGAGACCCGTGCCCAACAGTGGGACAAAGGATTGTGGTGGATTTGGCACTGCACATGCATTGAGCTTCAGCAAGTTTGGGTTAGAATGAAAACAATGTTGTGAAAAAAAAACATTTTATTTTATCAAAGTTACAAATAACTTAAAAACGGTACCTAATTGTTACAATTTGTACACTGGAGTCTTAAACATTACATTACGATGAAACATGGAGGACTTAGTTCGAGGGACACATCAAACTACGTACATTCTGTGTCGAAAAAAGGATACCGAAAGAAGAGCTTCATGGATATGTAGCGAACGCATGCACCGCTGTCGTCCATGACAACTGTGACAACTGTGACAGGCTTTGAACAAGACTCAAGTCTCGTTCACAGTCGATCACTAATGCATTGCTACCCTAAAATGTACTAAAATGGTCATCTATAGACAAGTGGGAAACCACAAATGTCAAATCGTTACTTGGTGACAGTAAACCTGTTAAGACGTAACTTTCGTTATGTGGAAGGCCTCAGTAAGGGCTACATTTTAAATGGTTACTGAAAAGAGTATTACTGTACAAATACTGCTTTTGTATATCTTCATTTGCCTGTTACTATGCCTGGTTTGAACAGACATTTCTTGCCAATTAATGCGAGAGAAATTTAAGAAAGATGTAGAATTATTAATTGCTTTTCTCGGATAGAAAAGGTCTTCCTTTAAAAATATCTACAATTGTAAATATTTCAAAAGACATAACAGGCACAGACACATAATTTATTTAGCTAATTTTTATGAATCTGTACTACAATTTGATGAGTATTCTAAAATAATACTTAGTCGTTTTTCAAGTAAAACCTTTATCAAACATTGGTGATTTTTAATAAGTGCTTTAAAAAAGAAATGAGTATGACCAAAGAGATGAAACTTCTTGTATATTTAACAATAAACAATATTATTAAACTGTCAGTAGGGGAGGGGTGGGTGAATGGGAGTCAGGGGGCCACGCGACCATGGTGGACCGCTAGTTACTGTCATATGTAATATTTTCGAAATTTTGATCGAAAATGTGGGTAATTAGAGTCAAAATTTGTTTTTAGTTTTTTAATTTTTGTTGTATATCTGATAAAGATAGCTTAAAATTATTTTCTCGATACCTCATTGGCTTTAGGTTTATAATTAAAATTAGTAAAATGAAAGATTAATGACTCCTATTTCCCCCATCTCCCCTATTGTCTTTGAATGTTACAATGCTAGGTACAAGACTGTCATTTTACATTGTACATGTTTCATAATGTTAACATTAATTTACATTATATCCTTCGATGAAAATACATAGGGCATTTCTTATATTAGGATTAGGTACTTAAATTACAATATATACACACTTTGAACACACATTTGAGTACAAAAATGTCACAAAATAATACAATTCATATTTGTACTAATTCTCTTTAATTTAAATCTTACAAGCTTACGGCTAAGTGGCAAAATGAGATAACTAATAAAATAAAAAAATCAAAACGAGATATGAGCGCGAAGCGGCGATATGTTCTTAGTTACATTCAATATATTATTATCACTTTAAATAATTTAAAGCTGGTTAAAACGACCACCCGGTAAAAGTCCGTATCTTTTGGTTGTAGAAAATCGAAAAGTATCAAAATTAAAACCGTCAGCCGTCACACTGAGCATCAGCTTAAATAATTGTTATAGGTAACTAATTTTATTTTCGGAAGTATTTTTATAGCTCACTTCTTGCTTAAGAGCAATAAAATTACTAAATAATTTAAAAATCACCGCTATTTGAAAATCTAAAAAGAAAATACATGAAGTCAAACATAGAACTTCCTTCTTTTTCTTTTTTTCGAAGTAGGTAAAATTTTTTTTTTCTTCATTTAGGACCTCTAATATAAAACCTAATTACTATGTGCTCATATGACAGCTGTGAGTACGTGACGGACTTACTTGATAACCATTTAAGTGTACAAAAGTAAAGGTGTAATCGAATGAATGATCCCACAATTTGAAGAGATTAAACCCAAATTTGAAATGACGACATAAATTTGTCTGCAGTTCTATTCAATGGGGCTTTATGCGTTTAATATAATAACGAATTTGTCTGCGCGAATGTCACGAGAGTCACAACACCGGCGGCGACACGTGTCTGCTTGCCAGCTGTTTCTCTTATTTACGAGTTGGGCTCTTTCGACGGCGAACTGACGAAAAAAATTGATAAGCAAAGCTGCAGGAAATTCTCAGGAGTATTTTAAGGAAGACACGATAATCTACCTAAGTATAGTACTATGGCGTATAGGGGCTACAAAATCTATCAAAAAGTCAGTCTTTCGCTCGGAGGTTGGCGTCACTAGGAGGAGGGGGCGGGGGGGCGTCGGGGGGCCGGGATCACGAGATGATGCAGTTCTTGTCCTGCTGGGCGTTCCTCCGCCGCTCCCGCTTGGCGCACGCCACCGCGTCGTTGGGCACGTACGATATCCGCACGCCGCCGTACGCCCGGCGCGCCGGCAGCGTGTACGACTCCGCCGAGGAGGAGGAGGACGAGCACGTGCTGCAGTAGCTGCCGGCGTCCTCGTCCCGGGCTCTCTCCTTCCGCGCCGGCTCGTCCGGCTCGAACGCCTCGTTGTCGTCGCCGCGGAACCGGACCGTCCGGCCGCCGCGGGCCTTCCTCCCCGGGGCACCCGGCGAGCCCCGGTCCGGCACCAGCGTTAGCTCGGGCATCGACGTGGAGTGCCCCGGCGTCACCACCGCCTGCGCCTCCACGGGGTGGGGCGGCCTCCAGTGGTCCGTGGAGTCTCTCGTCTCCTCCGAGACGGGGCTCGGCGGGAGTTGGCGCTCCACGCTCGACTCGAGCCTCAAGTCGGCGAGCGCCCGGTCGAGGCTGAGGCAGGCGTGCGGCGGGGGCGGCGGCGGGTGGGGCGGGGGCGACTCCCGGGCGAAGGAGCCGCTCGGCTCCGAGTCGGCGTCGAGCTGCGGCGAGGGCTCCCTCGGCGGCGTCCGGGGCGGGGACTTCGGCGAGGGGACCCGTCTCGGGCGCGGGGCCCGCGGCCGGGGGCCCGGCCCGGACGAGTCCGAGGGCGTCGGCGGCTCGCCCTTGGAGCAAGCGATGGAGCAGAATATCGCGCCCTTGCGCGGCAGGAAGGGGCGGCCGAGCAGGCTGGCGCGGCACGTGTGGCAGGCGAAGCAGCGCTCGGTGGCGTGCCAGTGCTGGCCCTCGTGCGACATCTGCCCCTGGTCGACGCCGACGGGCTCGCCGCACGCGTCGCAGTACTCGGCGAAGCAGCCGTCGAAGCAGGGCAGGCAGTAGGGGCGCGCGTCGCGCATGATGTACCGCTGCCCGCCCAGCTGGCGCGCGCACTGAGCGCAGGCGAAGTGCTTCATGTGCCACGCGCGGCCCTCCGCCTCGGTGCACTCGTCCGCCAGGATTATCTGAGGGAGGAACCGAACATTAATAGAAAATATTATAAGTTTATTTAGAACAATATTTACCTAACTTAAAAAAATTATGGTTGTTGTGGTTGTTGTAAAGTTAGTTTACGAACGATAATTTTCGTGATAACGTCATAAGAAATAAGAGTAAATATTGCAAGAATGAACAACAAAATACTATACAGAATTTAGCTTGAAATCAGAAGCATTGCCAATATTTGCAAATCCGCAACCGACTATTCGCTCTATTGCTATGGATTACAGACTAAAATAGAATGAATGCACGCTCGGAACGCTTGGCGGAACGTTTGGTGGAACGCTTGGCGGAATGGGATGATGACGTCACACTTTTTCGCGCGTGCTGCTGGTGTTCATCGATTTATAAGACGTTATCACGTCAAAATTGATTTAATGTTTAAATATTCAATTGATTTGTCAGACATTATTGTCAATAGTAGCAGATATGATATGAAACTTATTAATATCGAAACTTTTGGATAAAAATAAGTAGGTAATTAAAAAAGGATGAACGAAGCGTTGTTTGTTTTAAAACACTATATTCTTTGCATGTATTTATTCAGATTAGATCTATATTAGGTAATAACGATATTGCGTGTTTACTTCATTTCAACAGTAGTTAATTTATAATCTAAAATATCATGCACTAAACTTCAAATCTCAAACTGTTTTACGATCGCCAAAGTGATTTCCAACCCAACATAATAGAGGATTCCACCATAAACGTCGTCATATTTGTACATTCGCAATCTAGCAGTGGCTCGTATTGTATAATTTATTGTGTTTTTATACCATTTGACTAATATCATTGTTTGCGAGGAAATAAAACTATTTTGCAGTTACGCTAGACAATGCAGTGAACAACGTCGCTATGAAGAGATTACCAACGCGTTTTTGTAATGCTTAAATTATTCCCGTTATGCAGATTACGGACAATTATTGCAATAATTACCTAGTTTTACGTATGACAAAATTTCAATGATTATTTAATTTTAGTTAAAACGCATTTATGATCTAAAGGTATCTCCTATCCTGATCTAGTAGCGATTAGTATATAATTATGGATATTGATAATCAATTTCATTTATTTTTTTAAATATACCTAGTGAGTAGGTACTAGATATAATATTGATTTTACTCACAGATCTATTGAAATTTATATTATTTATTTGTCTTATATTATTGACTTAAATAATTCGGTCATACAAATATTAGCAATTACAATATAATAATTTCAATAACAACAATAAGAATAATAATATTAAATAACATTTTAATTCCTTATCACCTCGAAGATGCATACAAATTAAATTTTTTAAATATGTCACAATTTATTAATTTATGTAATAAATGTCTACAATGTAGACATTTATTACATAAATGTAGACTCTACATGTCATAATATGTCAAATAGGTGTGAAATAAATGTCAAATTAATATGGAATAAATGTCATTATTAAAAACTTTTGAAATACTTCCGATTAACTAAGATACGACCGACTGGCGGATACCGAGACTTCATTTTCTTTCTTTCGACTTCGTGTACGTATACGAATAAGTTCTGTGACCACGTACGTACGAGTATGCTCCCAAATACATAATTGATATTCCTTACAAGCTCGGTTCGATTCACCGTCTAGTTCTTATCACTGCGATTTTCACATGGCATGACGGCTAAAATTTGAATAATATGAGAAAAGCATGTTAGTTTGATGGTGGCCGGTCACGTCACGAGGGCTGGCAGCCGATAATTAAGCCATACTCTCCAGCGAAGGCTAATTAATTATCCGGATAAACAAGCGTAATTGCCGCCCTGTTATCACGGCGGGCGTCGACCTTTGGAGGCGCCTTAGGGTTGCCAAAATATTATACATATTTAGATTTTTTGTTCACATCTAAGTTTCAGATGCATGGTTTATCTCCTGTGATTAGAGTAGTCTTAGTGTTATGGTGCTCCATGTAATTATGGATTTAAGTACCTATAATATGTTTTTGGTATAATTATTTAAATTATGTTCATATTTAATTAGTTATTTAGTTAGTGTTACACGCCTAGTACAAACCGCGGGTCCGGGTCCGGAGGAAAGATTTATTTGTAATGTTTTCACACAAAAGCTACTAGACCGATTTCAAAAATTCTTTCACTATTAGAAAGCTGCATCTTCACTGAGTGACAGGCTATAATATTACTAGGTGTAAACGAAACTATTGTTATGTCTAATTCCACGCGAGCGAAGCTGCGGGTGTCCACTAGTAGGTGTTTACTAAATTTACCGTAAGCTCGCGCCCGTCGGCCAGGCGCAGCCCTGCCGGCCACAATGGCGGTTCCCACGAGGTGTTACATTTTGCCCGTTCATTAGTGGACTTCGTTATTAATATTTTAAAACGGGACCCGCGCCGCCGTGCCCGCCAGACGGACCAGTCCGTACGTATTTTTTTAACTATAAGTTTGGCGGTTTTACTTTGAAAATATCGCTGCGACCCATACACGTCCCACTGCTAGGCACGGGTCACCCCCACAGACACTGCTGCGGGAGGTCTAGTCTTGAGCGTACTCCACCACGCTGCTCCAATGCGGATTGGTGGAGGACTTTGAAAATATAATAGTATACGTATACCTAATATATACATTTAAGTACATTTACCTACTGTCCGAACGATGAACGTAGCGTCCATAGCCCAATGGCTCGCGTCGATTCAATGTAATCGAAAGAGTTAAGCGACGACGGGCGCGGTCGGTTTGTGGATGGGTGACCGCTAGTGGCAAAATTTCATGGACGCTACTGTGCTTTGGAGAGCACGTATAGCCGTCGGTCTCGGTTGTTTTCAATGGTGGAAACAGTCGTTAAGCCCTATAACCAAGCCCGACCTATTTCGGCAGATCATATAATGTTATTTATTTATTTTATACACATATACGATACTTGTGTAACAGTTTTTATTTGACGAAATAAATTTATATTCTATTCTAACAATAATTAAGGAATATTCTGCTATTCTTATTCTCTGGTCGAGAGGAGCGAGAAATACAAATATTAGAGCATGTAATAATTGCCGTCTGGATCACAGTTATGTTAGCTAGTGGGCAAGCGTGGAGCATGCTGCCCCACTGTGCGTTGTGCAAGCACCCTCGGAAGCCAGTCGCACGGGAAAGACGCTATCTGTTGCAACCTGCGCTGCTCAATCTTACACTGTATCAGATCTCAAGACAATGTGCGTATGGGATTATTTCTCCGTGATCTATATCGCTTCCGGAACTAAGTTACTCGAGAAAAATTGATCAGTCTAGATTATCTATGGAATAGTTTGCTAAAAAAATTATTGTTAAATATTGAACGACGGCGGTGACAGCCCAATTAACTCGGTTCATTCCCAGCGGCACGCACCAATGACTTTTCTGAGTTATGTGCGATTTAAGAAATTAAATGTCACTTGCTGTAACGGTGAAGGGCACATCTTGAGGAAACCTGCTTACCTGAGAGCTTTTCATAATGTTCTCGAAGGCATGTGCAGTCTGCTAATTTGCACTTGGCCAGCGTGGTGGACTAAGGCCTAATCCCTCCCGTTGTGAGAGGAGACCCGTGCCCAACAGTGGGACAAAGAGAGGTTGTGATGATGATGATGATGATGATGAAATATTGAACAGGGGTTAGAGGTAGGCAGTAGGTGTGCCCCGACCCTTATTGGCCCAATTGCTTGACAGTTGTAACAAAGGAAAATTGTGTTTTTAAACATTTATAACAGGGCTTCCTGTAGGCACAGCAAGCCCTGAGTAACGGCTCTGTCCTATATTCGGGGTACTAACCTATCCTGAGGGACTTCTATTTCTAAATAGCTGTAGTCGAGGTGCATGCAATTTCAGCTTTAACTACTAACTTAGTAGTAGGAGTTTCAAAAACGTTACAGATTTTAGTCAGATGCAATCAAGACTTGCACTTTGAGAGCCGCTGCCCCATTGTCTAGTGTATACTATTGTCTAGACTGGCTCCGAATCTTTTGTCCGTCTATCAATCACGACGCTGCTTTCCAAGTTACGCAAAATTCGTGTCGCTGCCATCTCAATTGTATTGCGATTTATAAACGAGATATTAATTTAATGCAATGAGTCCGGTTACTGGCCATGGTTTCCTTGGTACACACCGGGTTATGTAGAACTCGTGTCCAGTCCTCGACACAGTCCTGTTATAACATTGTGGCGTACAATATTTGTGAACGCATCCATTTGATGTCTGTCACTCTGACAGTATTTTTTTTCCCGCTCTCTTGTTCTGTCTAGATAACTCTCCAATCGATCGCTGTTAACATTAAGTTGTAAATATTTGTAAAGCCGTAATAAATAAACTTATTGACTATCTACTAGTACTCATTTTCTCCGGCATAAAAGTAAGGGGTGCTTTAAATCCCAAAGTGGTGACCCCGACGTGATTTGACCACGCAACCTTCTGATCAACATGTTATAAAGCAAAGTCCCACGCTGCGTCTGTCTGTCCGACGCGATAACCTCAAAAACTACTGAGCGGATTTTCATAAGGTTTTCAGATTCACCAGACAGACAGAGTTATTCAGAGTTATTTATTTATTATTTTTATTATTTTGTCATTTTCCTACGCCAAGTTTTCTTCTCAAGGACACGCGAGCCGATGCGGAATAGACTTGGACACAATCGGCCTAGGCCCTAATGCTACACGTCTCAGGGTCGAAGCCTTCGCTGCTGGCACTCGGCCAGGCTAATAAGTTGCAGAGTTAAATCTATATATATAAAAGGAGAAGCTGACTGACTGACTGACTGACATATCAACGCAGGGCCTAAACTATAAGGGTTAGAAACTTGAAATTTTGCACAGGGGTTCCTTTTATAACGTAATTTTATATTTTTTATATTTTTTGCACTAAGAAAGGATTATTGAAAATTCACCCCCTAAGGGGGTAAAACGGGGGTGCAAAGTTAGTTTCGTACTACATTGCCGTTTTTGAAGTCAAGCGGGCAACCCGAACGCGGGTAAACGTCGTTAATGGGTCTAATTCTACGCGAGCGAAGCTGCGGGCGTCCACTAGTTTAATATATAAGTACGAGTTCATGTGATAAGAAAGTAAAGGTCACTGCAGACCGACCGGCCTTGCCGACCGTTTTGCGGCCTATGAATTTATTGTATGAATGTATAGAGGAATTCCGTCTTAGACTGTCTGTGGATAATGTAAGAATGAAGAACTCCAGTTAAACTTACTTTTAACCTTTTTATACCTTCGATAAACATTAGATTGTGATCGAAAAACTTAAGCAACGACGGGCGTTGTCGGTTTGGTCGGTGACCGTTAATGGCAAAATTTCATGGACGCTACCGTGCTTCGGAGGGTACATTAAGCCGTCACTCCCGGTTGTTTTCAATGGTGGAAACAGTCGGTAAGCCTGTCTAAATTTTTACAGTTTTGATGACGTAACATATTAATTCATTCACTGTACCAAAAGGTGTCTTTTGACAGTCTGCATTATTGTTTTTACGTCTACTTTGACAGTCTTATAAAACTTAACTCTTTATACGACGGATCTATAATTAATTATTTGAATAAACAAAACATTCTTGAAATTTGTTTATTTCTTTAAAGTTCACGCTGATTGGTTCGACAGCCTGGCATTGGTTGATCAGCCATTCACGTCCCTCGCATCTATCCCCCCGTGCGCATCTATCCCCTTCGGAATTCATTCGCGCCGTGCCGCAGGAAATACACGAATTTTATTTTACTTAAATTTTCTGTGCTGTTTCCAATACATTAAACTCTTGCATCTGGCAAGCTAAGTAGGAAAAAAGAGAAAGCAAGGACTCCGGAAAATAATGTCATTAGTGTTTCTAGTCTAGAAAATCACTTAATAAGCGGTTAGCTAGCGCTAATGGCTGCAGGTATTAACTGGTTACACACTAGTTAGGGGGCGATGTGTGAAGGGGACTGTTATTGAGATGCCGCCATTTTCTTATTGCTAAACTGTGAGTATCACTGCTACAACAAGTTTTAGGTGAGGAAATGACTCACAAGATTTTTGTTAATCATTGATATTAATATAACATGCAGCCTGTATTTCTCCGAAGGGGTCGGCGTGTACACTTTTCACCAAATACGATGACGACGAGCATGAAGACAACGAAGTTCAAGTTCAACCCAATAGGTATACGTATTTTGCGGGAGCCGGGAATCGAACCTAAGACGTCCACCTCAGTAGTCGCGTTTGCGATCACTAAACCAACGAGGCAGTTCTGTTAACCATTGAGGATGGTCAATATTATAGACAGGTTATACACTAAATGGATAACTGTACAGAGAGGAAACTCATTAGTTACTCTTTACAATTTTTCTTAATCAGCGGAGTGTGTTCCATTGCCATTCTTATATTTTAAATACATAACTAGGTGAGAACGATGTCTCAAAGCTTATCACGGAAATAACGAAACCTAAAAATAGCGTACCTAACTGTTGTTACGTGGTAACAATTGCAAATTACATATTAAAATATTCCCAGCCGGCCGTTCGGTTAAGTTTTAATCGTCAGTTTTTGCTGAAAACACTTAACCAGGAATTAGCGTGCGCTAATCACCCGAGCGGGCCGCGATACGATCGGTTGGCCACCTGGGCGGAACACGGCAACGCGACGGTTGGGCTCCCCTGCACTCCGACATTGTTCAACATGCAACATACCGTCTCATACCGACCTCTCGATTCCGGGCTTGTACTACGGAATTCGTAGAGGAATGATCTCTTCATCCATCCATACATCAACATCAAATCAAATCAAAAAATAATTTATTGCCACAAAAAAAAATTACGAGCTTAAATTATAAAAACAAAATACAGTAAATGGGCAATAGGGGGTGAAGCTCAGCTTTAGCTGACATAGGATTGGTTCCATGCAGCGCTGTTCAGCCACCCCCTATCCCTGAGATGTTGGGTGGGAAGTAGAGGCTAGATGTCCCCGGCTACCTTCACACACTTTCTCTATCACATCCTCATTCAAAAATTAAAACCAAAAAAGAAATTGTAAAACCAAACTTAAACTTAAACTTATATTTAAAAATAGACATGTCATTGTCGATGACTACGTCCGTATTGATTTTTTCCCTTCATTTTGCGAATATCCCGCAAAGATATTTTAAGATCTCTTGACCTTGACCATTAAGACCTCTTGTAATTATATAATATCATTGATATCCCGAAAAAACATTACTCATCATCACTTTGCCCACTGTTGGGCACGAATCTCGTCTCTGAATGAGATGGTTAAGACCATGGTGCACCACTGCTGTGCAGGCCAAGTGCTGATAGACAGACTTCTCATGCCTGCAAGATGCGAGAACATACAGGTTTCTTCACGATGTTTTTGTTAACATAATAACATACAACACGCCTCTATTTCACCAAAGGGGTCGGCAGAGGTGTGAATTCACCTACTTTTCACCAGCTATGTTTAGGTCCCATGTAATAGGTGGTGAGTCCTTTGCCTACACCGGGCATAAGTCCAGACTCCGAGCTGCTACCGGGTATTTCAAGTTAGAAGAACCCAATAGTTTTATTACTGAACGATTCGTGAGTTAATAGGAATACTAGTTTCGATCTATTAAGATGATCATCTTCAGGAGTGCTATTTCCGACTTAAATCACTCGTGAGTAAGCCGGTAACTTCAACTATGAACCCAATAGTTATTGCCCGGCCCGGAAACCGAACACAGGACCTCTAGCTTAGCAGTCGCGGTTACCGCAAGACTGAAACGTTAAATTAGGAGACTAGTACTAGTGGACGCCCGCAGCTTCGCTCGCGTGGAATTAGACATAACAATAGTTTCGTTTACACCTAGTAATGTTATATAGTCTATGTCACTCAGTGAAGATGCAGCTTTCTAATGGTGAAAGAATTTTTGAAATCAGTCCAGTAGATTTTGTGTGAAAACATTACAAACAAAATGTTTCCTCTTTATAATATTAGTAGAAGTATAGATGCATGGATCTTGTGCTCCAAAGACTAAGTTACTAATTCTTTCATCGCAATACTATGCCTGTTCTGTTCGTTTGCTACTCTGTACAACGCAAGCTATTCCGCTAAGGAGCCAATTAAAACTAACAATCATTATTATTTCACTTCTAATTAATTTTATTGGTCGTAACTTTCATGAATATTATGGTCTTCAAAAATTTAACCCCTTTTCCGAATGCCATAAGTATAAAAATATTCGAATTTCGAACACGAAACACGCATAAAAGCTTTGTTAGCACAGTGGAACGCATTACTAAAGTACCCGAGTAGCGAGGTACTTATGGGATATATTCGTTCCTGGAAGTTAGTGCTAATAAGTCTGATTTTCCTTGCGACATTCATAAACGAACTTACTGCCCCGGTGAAGAAATAAGTCGGTCCTCCAGCAGTATTATCTGAGTCCTAATTTATATAAATTTATATAATTACTAGTGGACGCCCGCAGCTTCGCTCGCGTGGAATTAGACATAACAATAGTTTCGTTTACACCTAGTTATATTATACGAGTATAGCCTATGTCATTAAGTGAAGATCCAGCTTTCTAATGGTGAAAAAGAATTTTTGAAATCGGTCTAGTTTTGTGTGAAAACATTACAAACACATGTTTCCTCTTTATAATATTAATATAGAAATATAGATGAATTTTCTGTATGGCAGAACTGAAAATAATAGGTTTTACTTAAGTCCTACTTGAGTTTCTAGCCTGCATAACCAAGATATTATGCAGCTATCGAGTATTGATTGAATTGTTCGAAATTGCATCGCCCAAGCAAACCCCATTACAGCTAAGCGGAGTCTCGGGAATAACCAGGAGTAGGGCACTGAAGAGTGGTTAAGGCTAGTATAGGGCATGAAAAGCTATCAATAAATAAATAAATAATTAACACAGTAGTTATGTACTATAAATAAATAAATTTAAAAAAATATTTTAGATTTTAACATTTTTTTATGGATACAAGATAGCAAACGAGCTTGCAGCACCACCCATCCACTGCCGCCCATGACAACTGTGACTGACTTTGAACAGGACTCGATCACAGATGTGTTGCTATCCTAGAGGACTACAATGGTCGCCTCCAAAGGACTGTAACCGGAAACCACACCTTGCCAACCGGACCACAATTGCTTTAAAAACAATTATTACACGGCAGAAATGGTACTAGGTACCGTGGCAGGCGGCGGTACTGTCCAGGGCGAACTCTATGGTACCTTATAGGCTCTACCACATGACTGCCAAAGCATTTGTTTTAAGGGCCATTTGGTCGTGTTTGTGTACTAACTTTATTTCGTTTACAAAGAAAAAGGTTTACAACCGTTGCCGTGCCGTCCAAATGTTTTTTCAGGTCAACTTGGTCGTATAGTAACTTTCTTTATGACGAAGAAAATGTTTACAACGCCGACGGCCTAAATCAAATTATATTCGGGGCGATTTGGTGAAATAGGGGGTAGTTACGTTCTGAATTTATGAAAAAAAATGTTTCCGACCACTGGCCCGCCCCGCGCCATTTTCCGGCGGTTTGATAAGCGACATGATTTATCGACGGTCGCTGACCCCCGGACATGTTCGGGCGTATTAACTCAGTCAGTTTTGCAGTGGAGGGTTAAGGGTTGTTATCAGGCCAATCGACCGGGTTAAGTGGGTCGGCGTTCAAATGACTTATGAGTGGAATAAACTCGTATTAATAAGCTTGCATGCTCAACTAAATGTAATAACAGTATTAATTATGACGATTTACATACAGCCCAAGACTTCTTGTATAGCGAGACCATCATTTCGCCGACTGATTCAAGGTATTGTAATTCAATAGATTCATGGAGGTATTCAATGATATTTTTTTAGGTATGATAAGATTGGATAAGTATACTGGCTGCTACTGGGGATAGAGTCCAATTGACAATAGGTACTTAATAATAATTTTCGAACTAAAAATCCAGAATATCCTTAAATAACATTTCGCAGTGATGATAAAAGCGCATCCACAAAAATAAGAGGAACAATTAATGCATAAGTAACTTTATTAACATTGGCAAGATTTAAAAGGTTGCGACCAAGCGTCATTTAAAAAAAAATTAAAAGCTTTTATTTAACTTCACTCGTATGTATCTATGTATGTATGTCCTGAAATCTTGTTATCAATATTTCACCCACTTCCATTGAAGCTATCGAACTGAAATTTGGCACACATTTGATTCCGATGACAATGCACGAAAATAAAAATAAGAGTCTTATAAAGCTTTTTTTTAAAACAAATTTTTAAAGGTATTTATTCCATAGTACAATCGCCTATGTTATTAACAAGTGTATAACTTAAAGACTTCGCCAAGGAATTAAGCGGACCCTCCTGAATGTTATCATTTAATCGCTCGCTCATAACCCCCTGTCGAAAGATATCGAGCACGAATTAACGTATACGAGCCGATCACTATTACCCCACTCGTAATAGACAGACAGGGTAGTATTATTACCCCACTCGTAATAGACAGACAGGGTAGTATTATTACCCCACTCGTAATAGACAGACTACTACCCTGTAGTATCGCCAATATCCGGCCACAGATCATATCGCGACCCCTCCGCGGGCAGGAAGCGCTCCTAATGACACCCATTGAAAGCGTTCGAAGGCTCGAGGGTGGAAAACTGGCTGTTCCTCCATTTGTTATCTTAAACGATTGGTGGGTGGTAGAATGATGACCACCAATGGCAATTTTTATGGCCGCTACCTTCTTCGTCAAGCTTTGTCGAAGGCTTTCGGATGGCTTGATCTCATTCGACACTGGGCTGGCTACCAACCCCACTACTAATCCGCGTTGGAGCAGCGTGGTGGACATGCTTTAGACCTCTCGCAGCTGTGTCTGTAGGGGACACCTCAACAGTGGGACGTAGCTATGGGTTATAGCTAATCATCCCCAAAGAACGATTGTATATAGCAACACTCGTTCTCAGACCCCTTTAGGGGTCCTCACTAGCTAGCTGAGTGTCCCAGTCGATTATCGGCTTTTCAGCAGTGTCTCAGTAGCGTCCATAGCCCAATAGCTCGCGTCGATTCAATGTGATCGAAAGAGTTAAGCAACGACGGGCGCGGTTGGTTTGTGAATGGGACCGCTAGTGGAAAATTTCATGGATGTTACCGTGCTTCGGAGGGCACGTAAAGCCGTCGGTCCCAGTTGTTTTCAATGCTGGAAACAGTCGTTAAGCCTTGTTGAAGACCTTCGGGTGGCTTGAGAACATTCGACACTGGGTTGGCCACTAACCCGCCCACCAATCCACATTGGAGCAGCGTGGTGGAGTATGCTCTAGACCTCCCGCAGCAGTGTCTGCGGGGGAGACCCTTGCCCAGCTGACGTGTATGGGTAGAAGCGAAGCTGCAGTGTCTGTCTTACCTCGTCGCAGGCGGAGCACCGCGGCTTGAGCGTCTCGGCGTGGTGGCGGCCGCAGTACAGCCGGCCGTCCCGCCAGAAGTACACCAGGTCGACCAGCAGCTCGTGGCAGGCGCTGCACGCGAAGCACGCGGGGTGCCAGCGCGCCGCCGCGCCCGCGCGCGCCGCCGACACCGCCATGTCGCCCGCGGACATCGCCTCCGAGCACTGCGGGGGAGAGGACATGGTGTTAGCATAGTATAAGGAGGGAAGTAAGTTATCTTCATAGAAACGCATCGCGAGCGGCTTGTATGTGCGTGCCATAGTATCTATGCGTCGTCGCACGCACAGTTATACAAAATCTCGAAGTGCTTCGCAGTGCGCCACGCCAAATATGTGTGCCAAATTTCAGCTCGATAGCTTCAGTGGAAGTGAGTGAAATATTGATTGCAAGATTCCAGGACATACATACATACTTACATAGATACATACGAGTGAAGTTAAATAAAAGGTTTTAAAATACATACAAAGCGCAAATAGGGCCAGAATGTACGAGTACGTGCATAGTAGAAGTGCGGACACGGACAGAACAGACATCCGTCATCTGAACGCGATGCCAATATAAACTCGGCTCGTTTCTGTTTCACTGACGCTCGCGGCGCGATACTCCGCAGACAAGGACCCAGAAGGTCGGCGATTGTTCCCGCGATGGGCACGGGGGGAACGACTTGTGCTAAAGCGGATTACGCACTGCCCGGCGCGTTGGGCTCGGCGTTACGAGGTTGGGTGGTCCGGAGAACAATGACATAGTATAAAGAAGTCGCTCCGCTCTAACTATGACAATGACTAACAAGTTGCATAAATACAAATACAAATACACTTTATTGTACACCTCAAAAAAAAAAAAACATTAGTAAATTCAATTAAATATTAAATAAACAAAATGATATAAGTTAAGTAGGACAATTTTCGAGAATGGTTGCTAACCAACATTAAATATGATAATATAAGGGTTAATGGTTAATTGTATATTATATCTTCTCTTAGATCAGTTATGATTTCCTAAATAATCTAAGATTTCCAGCTACAGTTAATTAAGTAGGTAAAGTATATGTTTAGTACCAAATTGCTCGATAGATTCTCAAATATATTTACAGGTTAATTTAATTATAGTACTCTAAATTGAATCCACACCTAAATGAGCTTGTCATACAGCTATTAAAATAATGCAAATTGTTCTAAAGCGCAGCAATTATAATTAATCGAAAATTTCACAATAAATCTTATTTATATTAGATTTTGATTCCATCAAGCATAGACAAGCGGAAATCACAGCGGGTGTGTGTACCTCTTTACGGCTATGCAAATGATTATTAGTTCCGCGGTCGTAATTGTATCTCTTTGACAGCTGATTAGATGCCACCGGGAACAGCCTTGGTCAGCCTGCAGCCTCAGGAATACCACCGCCATATGGTGAACGCTATAACGGTGAAGGACACATCTGAGGAAACCTGCATGCCTGAGAGTTCTTCATAACGTTCTCGAAGGCATGTGAAGTCTGCCAATCCGCACTTGGCCAGCGTGGTGGACTAAGGCCTAATCCATCTCACTCTGAGAGGAGACCCGTGCCCAACAGTGGGACAAAGAAAGGGTTGTGATGATGATGATGAATTTTCTTCATCTTTGCAGCACATTGAAGGCAAAGGACCATCATTCAATCATGCCAATAAAGAAATATTTTGCCATTGCACCGGCATGTTTTCTCAAGTGACATTTATATGTGTTCAATAGTCTATAGTCGGCCCCGCACGTCATAGATCTGGAATCCCTTTCAAGCCATCTGTCCGTTTGTTTTAGAACTTGCGCCCGCGCCTGATTCATGCATTCCGATCCGCGTGAGAAAAACTCAATCAATTATATGTTTGCAATGTTTTAAATTAAATAAAATACTGTGTTTTGTAACGGTGGAACGTGGATTGTTATCTAAGGGCAGTATTGATAAATGAAACTTGTTCCAGATGGTAGTCTATATGAATGAATTAATTAATAATTGAATGAATGAAAGAATGAATGAACGTGCTTATGAAAAACATACATCAAAATAAAAAAAAATTGTGAGCCGTCACGGGACGCCTAGCAGATGTGAAACATCGAAATTATTTTGTACAAGTAATATGCACAAAAGTACAGATTATGACAGGAACTAAAACATATAAGAAAAAAAACAATATATTAATATGGAAAAAAACTTTATTCTTATAACTTAGATAACTTAGAAAAAAAATTTATCAATAAAATAATTTCCGACCGTCATTTGTCGGAACTGTATAGTATAATATATATTCCATATTCGCTCGCCGCGCTCGCCACGCTCGCCACGCCAAAAATTTGGTTTGCCCTCCGCCTAAAGATGTTTCACATCAATAAAAAATACTTAAGAATTTAAATTACTTTATTTTAAGAATTTTAACTATAGATTGTAAGTTAGAAACTCTACCAACTGAAATTAAATAGGTTTATTAATTGGTACTGGCCTAAGATAATGCGACTCTGACAAAAAAGTCTGCACTGTAGCTGTAGCAAACATCGAGACTCATTTTCATTGCAGCCCCTGCAGTATCTGTATAGATAGATACTGACCGATGAATTCTTATAAAATTGAATGACCATCTCAGGTCTTCTTAACCGATTTCTTTCGAAGAGGCTATGGCGACTTTTAATTCCATAAAACGCATATATGTATATATTATCATAACAAGTCATGTCATAAGGTAAGTCAGCGTGCATTGGGTCGAATCGTCTGCGACTTGGTGTGATTTAACGGCTGTTATTTTGCTGGACTGAACGTGCCCTCCGAGTGATATTATATGGCCTATGAGTATGTCACTGAGTGAAGATGCACTATATTGGTAAAGGAATTTTTGAAATCGGTCCAGTAGATTTTGTGTGAAAACATTACAAACAAATCTTTCCTCTTTATAATATTAGTAAGTTCAGAAGTATAGATGAAAAACCAACAATTCAGAATTCACCGCTTCAAAGTTTACCTCAATATAATTTTAGGGTAAATTGCACGTATTCGGACCGATTGTGAAAAGGGTAAGCGAGGTAAGCCCGCGGCCGCGCCCCGACACGTAGCGCCCTTCCCAGAAGGCTGCGCCGCCTCTGCTTTCAGAATCTCCGGTTTTTATATGCAGAAAATAGCAAACGAGCTCGCAGCATTATTAGGACTGTAGGACGTGGATGGGAAACCTGATCGCCAAGGCCGGAGTCACAGGTAAAGCTAGTCACACTAATAATATAAAGGCGAAGGTTTGTGAGTGTGTGTTTGTTTGTTTGTCAGTTCTTCACGCTCAAACGGCTGGAACAATTTCGATAACATTTGGTAGGAATGTAGCTGACACCTAGGATTAAAATATAGGATACATTTTTATCTCGATACTGTGTTCTCTTGGAATTAAAAATCAATTTCGATAGTAATTTTTCAATATATGCTATAAATTTCACGCAGGCGAAGCCGCGGGCAGCAGTTAGTTTATAATATTAGTAGAAAACTTAGCAATAGAATGCCACACACACACTCTCGCAATGAATCTTTTGTGATGCGGGTGGTGCACGCTAATCTTCTAATAAAGCTTCCAAGAATTTCACACTTGCGTTTATGCGAGTGTGTATAGTATATAGAGACTTTGCTGGCTGCCTCACCTACAGAAAATTCGTCTTTCAATACAATTCATTCCCATTTGATTATACAGAAACTAGTGGACGCCCGCAGCTTCGCTCGCGTGGAATTAGACATTCACTAACTTCAAAAACGGCAAAGTTTCATACTAACTTTGCACCCCCGTTTTACCCCCTTAGGGGGTGAATTTTTAAAAATCCTTTCTTAGTGCTCCCCTACGTTATAAAAGGAACCCCTGTGCAAAATTTCAAGTTTCTAACCCTTATAGTTTAGGCCCTGCGTTGATATGTCAGTCAGTCAGTCAGCTTCTCCTTTTATATAATATATAGATACATATATATGTTTAGTAGTTCAGGGAATTTATGAGTCTGCTTCCAATTACGAAGACAACTAAGGGTAATGTGTTCAGGCAAAGGCCATAAAGGCTATCTGGATCCGGTCCAAACTAGTTCTTCCGACTCTCATCTAATTGAACCGGACATAAATTGGTCAGCGAAGAAAATTCCGACTATCTCCGCTATCCTACAAAGATTTTTCTTTTATTATTATAAATGGTGGAACTATGTGCATTATGCCCGTTTGCTAACCCAGTTAGTTAATGAATCCGATACTATGGTTAGTATGGGAATTTAATTGTTAAACTTAAGGTCTTTCCTGAGATAAGTTCCTTCACTTACAGCAAGGTATTTAAATTCCAAAATTCAGCGCATCACAAAAACAGCCCTTGTTCTTAATCCGCACTTTTTTTAATGGACACAAGATAGCAAACGAGCCTGCAGCACCACCCATCCAATGCCGCCCATGACAACTGTGACCGACTTTGAACAAGACTCAATTAGGGACTGGAACGGTTAGTCCCATTAGAGTTTTCAAGAACAAGGAGAGAAAGAGTTTATTAGAACATTAGTTGGTCAGTTCGTTAGTAGGTATGAGGACTGGGGACTGTTCGTGATAGTTAGTCCTGTTAGTTGGTGTTAATAATAGTCTAGTTAGTACTTGTTAGTAGAAGTCTCGTTCTAAGTCAGTCACAGATGTGTTGCTACCCTTGAGGACTAAGATGGTCGCCTCTAAAGAAGTGTAACCGGAAACCGCACCTTACCAACCGGACCATAATTGCTTTAAAAACAATTATTACACGGCAGAAATGGTACTAGGTACCGTGGCGGGCGGTGGTACTGCCCCGGGCGAATTTTGCTGATAAATTTGTTTACGGTATGGATGTTAAATTGTGGTGTTTTCTTTGTATATTCAATTATCTACCACCCGAAACACAGGCTTATGTGTAGCGAAGGAATAAGAATGTGTATACGGCATAGAGCCACACCGATTCCGTTGTTCTAGATTACAAATGTATTTCTGTCTCAGTTCAGTACTGACTTTGACACGGTTTCTAAGCATCTACGAAAAGGGCATATTCTCAAACTTAAAGCTCATGATCGTTTACTCTCATCGGGCGGTGGTACTGCGTCAAGGATAAGCGGTGTTTTATGACAAAAAATAACAATCCTATTTATAGCCTTGGCTGGTGTTAGTCCAGTATAAATTAAGCGTATGGGAAGTGGATCCGCTTAAGCATTCCGAGCGCGCCGGGCAGCGTCTGCAGGCGCTGGCGGCTGACTCACGTTTCCCGCATCACAAAAGCGTCACCTTCAGGTGACGCTTCTAGAAACTTGGCGTTCAGGGTTCAATCCCGTAACACAACCGGAGACCAGACACAAAACCTGACTCAAAGCTACTAGACACTTCGTGCATTGTCATCGGAACCAAATGTGT
Organism: Carterocephalus palaemon; assembly: GCA_944567765.1. Classification (NCBI taxonomy): domain Eukaryota; kingdom Metazoa; phylum Arthropoda; class Insecta; order Lepidoptera; family Hesperiidae; genus Carterocephalus; species Carterocephalus palaemon. Next base: position 573,220 of record OX155655.1, on the reverse strand, counting down.
GCCGAATTTCAGCTTCAGTGGAAGTCGGTGAAATATTGATTGCAAGGTTCTTCGGAGGGCCGAAGCACCGAAAATTTGCCATATAGACGCAGTGCCTGAGTGGTTGATAATTATCGTTCGACTGGACTTTTTGCTTTGTTGTTTTTTTATAGGAGAGGCCTTTGTCCAGCAGTGAACCAAAAAAGGCTGATGATGATGATGTTTTTTTTGCCAAGCTCGCGATCGAACCCCTCACCAGCCCTGCGAGCCAGCCAGAGTTCATCTATTTCAGTGTAGCATACAGCGACTAAATTGACTTTCACTCGCGTACGCGCCGGCGCGTCAGCTGAGTGGTATCCGCAGGACGTGACGTCACGGGATGTTATCGTAGGCTCTATTCATGAGGACGGCCAGCCGCCGCAAGCTAGAGGGATTTGGCTCTTGGACAACTTATTTTAATAAAAATATATAAAATACTAGTGGACGCCCGCAGCTTCGCTCGCGTGTAATAAGACATAACAACAGTTTCATTTACACCTAGTAATATTATATAGCCTATGTCAGTCAGTGAAGATGCAGCTTTCTAATGGTGAAAGAATTTTTGTGGGTAGTTTCAGATTTCAAGTATATTTTTCCCTCCTCCTTCGAATAATAGAAATATTTTTTTCATAGGCTTTGATTTCCTGCCTGGCTGTGTTGTTGTTAGTAAGCTTCTGACCATCATTCCGGGTATTTTTTTGTCTAAATCAACAAAAAAAAATCAAATATTCTCTCTCTAACTCTTTCTGCGAGTTAACAGTCCAATTAGGATCGGGTTTAAATTATTTTTATTATTTGCAAGAAGGTATCTTATATATTTAGCTAGCTCTAAAAGATCTGTCTATATTGATTATTTTAAAAGTTTTTTTTTTATTTAACTTCACTCGTAGGTATGTATGTATGTATATATGTATGTATGTATGTATGTATGTATGTATGTATGTATGTATGTATGTCATGGAATCTTGCAATCAATATTGCACATCCACTGAAGCTATCGAGCTGAAATTTGGCACACATATTTGGTTCCGATGACAATGCACGAAATAAAAAAAGTTGTAAAAGCTTTTTAAAAAAAAATTTAGTATTATTATTTTCAATATGACAGCATTATTAGGTAGGGGCGAAAAAACACAAAATGTTCGGCAAGCACAGCCCAATCAGCCAATAGACCGGGAATCTCTGCTTACAGGTGGTCCGGCCCGCCCCGCGACAATATTTGCGCAGGGCTCATCACCGCGCCCTGTAATCACGCGCCGAACTGTTTGTCCAGCGCCGCTCGTAATCACGTTTTTGCCAGCCCTGCCCGTTCGTCGGTGAGTTATTATGCCACTATACCTATCTAATGATCACAGGTTTCTTTGGATTGACCTTCGGCCGCCTGTTGTAGTGCTAGCGAGTAGTGTGAAGCGATTATCGCCCGCAGTCTATAAACTCATATCGGACAAATGTAACTTGAAATTTTGCACAGGGGTTCCTTTTACAACGTAGGGGAGCACTAAGAAAGGATTTTGGAAAATTCATCCCCTAAGGGGGTAAAACAGGGGTGCAAAGTTAGTATGAAACTTTGCCGGTTTTGAAGTCAAGTGGGCAACCCGAACGCGGGCAGACGTCGTTAATGGGTCTAATTCTACGCGAGCGAAGCTGCGGGCGTCCACTAGTAGCTGAATACAATCTTTCGTTTGTTTTTTTTTATTATATATACTGTTTTTACCCTTTTCACGAATTCACAGAAAGAGCGATGTGGACGAGACCGGAGTACCTACTACAAGGGCAGCACAATCTAATCCTTTTCAGAATCAGAAAAATGATCCAAAATCCATTCTGGCTACGTTCTAATGAATTTCAACACGCATTTCACCAGCTCTGTTTAGTTTCCTTGTAGGTTACCGATGGGCCTAAGCTGTGTAGGTGGTGATACTGTTTACAAATCCATCCTCCGTGGTGGGATTTTCAATAAAAAAAACCCAATAATATTTTGCCCAATCCGGAGACAATGATATTATGTACATTGCAAGAGATACGCCACCAACGCACCAAACGCGTGCCGTGAATTGGTGCTACTTGTGACCATTGCAGTCAGTCGAGCTGTGACATGGAATTGTGTGAGCGCTCGCTTCCTGTACTGATTACAAATAACTATCTCTTTCACTCTTACGCTTTGTGTATTTCCTGTCGCACTTATAGCGTGTGTGTAGATATACAATGTTATAAAATATGTATACGTACTTGTATGTGTCGCGGAACAATTATGTTGTGCGTGCAGTATGAACGTGACGTATCTTTCTTAAAATCATTGCCCGGAGACCCAGCGACCTCTAGACAAACTACGCTATATTGAATGTCCATATTCGTTATTTTAGTATCAAGTTTATTATTTCCTTGCGTCCATACTCGTTAGTTTGTCCAATAGCTTGTCGTTCGTCGCCGGTGATAGGCATGTGGTCATCATCAGCGGAGCGATGGGACTGCAAAGGTCGGCGGTGAGCTGGCGCGGCGCCTTTCAACTCCTAATTGTTTCCAAACGGATGATGGGCGGCCCGGCCGGTCCTGACCGATTACCGCCGACGTGTCTGGCGCTGACGGCTTGAGGAGCTGGCGTGTGGTCCGGTTGCTTGAGGAAAATTATACTCTTGACAATATTCGCTGCGACCCATAGACGTCCCACTGCTGGGCACGGGTCCGATAACCTGAAGAATGCAGCGGAATCCGCTGGATTACGATCTACGAGTGCGTTGCCTGCCTTTTTGAAGCGCTCCATGTCGTAGCTCGAAGGGAATACCTCAGTCGGAAGCTCATTCCACAAAATACCAGTTTGCCGTAAAAAATATATAACTGAAAGATGCCTATGTTCAGAACTGGACTGTAAAAGGACTGTAAACGAATGGATAAGTGTTAATTTGTGAGCGACATCCACAAGAAGGGGCCGGTATGTGCATCAAAGGGTATATTCTATATAATATATATGTATGTATGTATGTCATCGTCTGACACCCATATCACAGGTTCGCGCCTACCTACCATCGCTGGGGTCAGATGGCCGTGTGTGAGAATGTCCAAGATATTTATTATTATTATTATTAGCTAGGTACAAGTAAGAGCATAATATGGTGTGGTATCAACTCTGTTGTTACCATGCACCTGTGCCATCTCGAGAACTTCTAGGACTGTGACGTCTGTGACCCTTCAAATTTAACGAGAAATCTTTGGTCTGAGAAGATGTTGTTGATTTATGTGAAAGTTAAAAGCTGTCTTATCTGCCCCAGGCGGGCTGGATGCAGACGATAGGATAGGAGAGAGAGAGCATCGCTAACCGGAGATCACGACCAACAGTTGTAGTTTTTGTCGCCGACCCCCGCTGGGCTGCCTCACGCCGTAGGCTTAGGGGCAGCAGAAAACGAGCCCGTTGGCGCAATCGGTAGACAGACAGACAGACAGACAAGTTCCTATATGGTACACCAAAAGGATACAACATACGACAAGTACCTACATACAAAAATAATAAAATATTAGAGTGGTAGTACAAATGGCGGTCTTAACACTAAAAAGCGATCTCTTCCAGACTACCATTGAAATAAAGTCTTGCAAGTAATTTTGTAAAAGAAACAGAGTAGGGGTGCACAATACAATAATAACATTTTAACATACATACACACGTGCAGAGATAAATAAACAGACAATTAGCAAATAGACAATAAGTCAGACATACAAGAAGGAAAAGATAGTAGCGACCCTATTCGAATCTCACTCAGGACAAATATTCGTTGGACGTGGTGTTAGTGGACGCCCGCAGCTTCGCTCGCGTGGAATTAAACATAACAATAGTTTAGTTTACACCTAGTAATATTATATAACTTGTCGCACAGTGAAGATGCAGCTTTCTAATGGTGAAAGAATTTTTGAAATCACTCCAGTAGTTTTTGTGTGAAAACATTACAAAAAAAAGTTTCCTCTTTATAATATTAGTATAGATATCTGTTTTAACGTTGTTTTCACGGAGAGAGTGATGTCGTCAATAAACTTCCGCGAGCGACTCCGCCGTCCAGTCTAGACCAGGCTTCACGACTTGTTTACACTGGCTTGTTTACGGCAAATCAATATCCATGTTAGCTTAGCCGTGTCCTATAAGCGCCTGTTCATAGGAAAAGTCTAAGCGGTGACAGCCCAGTGGCTATCGAACTCACCTCTCACGAGCGGTCTGGGTTCAAACCCCAGCGGCACGCACCGATGACTTTTCTCAGTTATGTGCGATTTAAGAAATTAAATGTCACTTGCTGTAACGGTGACGAACACATCTGAGGTCCCTAGTCCTCATACCTACTAACGAACTGACCAACTAATGTTCTAATTAACTTTCTCAACTAATTGGACTAACCATCCCAGTCCCTAATTGAGTCTTGGTCTAAGTCAGTCACAGTTGTCATGGGCGGCAGTGGATGGGTGGTGCTGCAAGCTCGTTTGCTATATTGTATCCATAAAAAAAAAAAGGAAGCCTGCATGCCCGAGAGTTCTTCATAATGTTCTCGAAGGCAAGTGAAGTCTGCCGATCTGCATTTGGCCAGCGTGGTGGATTAAGGCCTAATCCCTCCCATTCTTAGAGGAGATCCGTGCCCAACAGTGGGACAAAGAAAGGGTCGGGGAATATGAAAAGAAGCGTATCCAGCCGCCTAGTAGACACCATACAATGCAATAATATTTATTTATTGCATGAAATGTGTCGCAATAGTTTCACAGTTTACTTGAGATAACTTGGTTCATGAATCCCCAGTTACCAGTGTCTCTTCTAAATCATATGCAATTAAAGCAGGAACATGATGAAGAGACTAGATTTTATGATAGTTCCACAACGAACTTCGACGAGTCTGCCAATCTGCAATGGGTCAACGTGGTGGACAATGCCATACCCAACATGGTCTTGGAGAATACTTATTTATGCTCAAAGTTAACCCACTTATTAGTAATGGTAACAAGTGGACCTTCAAAGCGTGTAGGTTCAATGCACTCTTTCATAATAATTGAAGTGTCATTTTTCATGGAATATTGGATAGCCCAAAAAATAGTTTAGAATCCACAGTTCACTTAGAGAAAAATGCTAACAGGAAAAATGCTTCACGCAAAATACTAACTTATATTGAAATCCATCGTAGTAAAAACATAAACGTAGAGAAATGTCTCAAGTCGGGTCAAGCGAACAGGTTGGCGTGTTTTTCTATCATTTGTAGGCATTTTGGGGTCCAGATAAGAGGCGAAGATATATCAACAGCTTTTAAAATAGACATCACTCGGACTCGGACAGAAAAAACTGTGGCCGCCCCGCGTGTGGGAACCTAACGCCATGGAATCACGGGACGCTAAAAAACTACAAGAGAAACACGCTTACAGGGCACGACAAGACAACATCTCCTCGTTCATATAGCCTTCTTAGAATCTATACTATATTATAAAGAGGAAACATTTTGTTTGCAATGTTTTCACACAAAAACTACCGGACCGATTTTAAAAATTCTTTCACCATTAGTAAGCTGCATCTTCACTGACTGACACAGGCTATTTAATATTACTAGGTGTAAACGAAACTATTGTTTTGTCAATTACACGTGAGCGAAGCTGCGGCGTCCACTGTTCAATAAAATTATCAATCAATTATTTTAAAATAAATCAAGACAGTAGAAAAAATGCTTGTAACTTGTATTATCAAAGGGGATATAAAAATACTCTCAATTTATAATACAGAGAAACGAGATGAGTCTTAGACAGAGTGAGTGACTTAAAATTAAGTCTTCAAAACATTGGCCTGTCTTCAACAGCGATGAATTCCATTCATACGATTGCCCAATAGGTACTTATTGACGCCCGCATGACAGGTTAAGTTAGGATCAAGTTTTTGTATCAAAAGTCCTCTCTATGTACATTCTCTGGACACGACCCCCAAGAAAGTCGTGTCGTGGTCGTGACGCGTGCAAGGCCCCGCGATCGCATTCCCGGAGGCATCGTGCTATCGATCCGAGACAACTTTATACGCAGCCTTCGACTAAGATTTTTTATCTATATTTTTTAAACAATGCGCCGATAAACGATAATTAAAAGAGGCGACGGTCTCTCGCCTCGCGGCCAGTTTTTGTGGCGCTTCGATCTAATCCAATTGGGGGAGACGGTTACTAATTGATTGATCTGCTGTTGCTTTGTTTCCAGAGTTGATTAGAGAATTAATGAGCAGAGAAAGGCAGGCCGGGCTCGGTTGGACCTCCGGGATGATGGGCTATCATTACTACGCCCAACGGTTCTGGTTTCGTCGTGAACTGTGTGATACCTACGTGTTGCGGTTAAGTCTGTACCATTTACCTACGAGCACATATTTTATTTCTAAACAGACGATCGATTCGCTGCCCCCCTTGAAAACTATCATAAGTATATTAGTTACTAGTGGACGCCCGCATCTTCGCTTGCGTGGAATTAGACATAACAATAGTTTTGTTTACAGCTAGTAATATAGCCTAATGTTGTTATGTTTTCACACAAAAACTACTGGACCGATTTCAAAAATTCTTTCAACATTAGAAAGCTGCATCTTCACTGAGTGACATAGGCTATATGTATAATATTACTAGGTGTAAACAAAACTATTTTCCGTCCACTAGTATACAATAATTGTACTGCAGTCTAAACGACCACCTTCACCTTTCGTGACTTGAAATTGCTTAAAAAGTCACTTTTTGAGATACAATATATGCAAAGTGAAATCATAGGCACCATACACATTAGCCTTTATGTTTGTTTTAAGGTTCGAATTTTATTTGCTTAACTGTGTTATCTACAAAAATGTGGCACATACAATGTGAATAAATAAACGGGGCTGATTATTTTGAATATAAAATAATGAACCAACTCCGGCGAGCGGCTGGCGGTCCTCGATTAACATTCCTTGAATTTTTTGCGCAGCGGAGTTAAGGTCAGGCGTGCTTTTGGAACATTAGGGGCTAGAGGCTAAGGGGCTAAGGGGCTAAGGGGCCTAAGGGGCCTAAGTATTAATCTAAGTAGATTTTTTATAACAGCAATTAACTAAACTACTAGGAAACTGAGGAATAGTGAAGTAGGACTAAATACACCTGGACACATGGAAGTTGCGCAGTTTAAGGCTTAGTTCGTATTTAAGCCCAGGTTAGGAACGAAACATTATTATAACTAAACAGTAAGGTATGCCAAACAATTTACAAAGGCAAACAGCTTCGTCTTAAGAAATTAAAATCCCTTCTAATCCCAGTGGGCGTGGCCCCACAGAAACCATTAAATGAAACATATCGAAACAGCGGATGTTTTTATTCAGGCTCGCGCTAAAGGGGCGCTTCTTACTGCGGCGGAGGCGAAGCGCATCGAAACTACATCAGGAAATAGGACCCATGTAATAGAGAGTGTTCCTGGCAAAGCATTAGGTTTTGCTAACGTGAGTGTATTCGCTGCGACCCATAGATGTCCCACTGCTGGACACGGGTCTCCGCCACAGACACTGCTGCGGGAGGTCTAGAGCATACTCCACCACGCAGCTCCAAAGATTGGACAACGGATTGGTGGAGGGGTTAGTGGCCAACCCAGTGTCGAATGTTCTCAAGCCACCCGAAGGTCTTCGACAAGGCTTTGCGACTGTTTCCAGCATTGAAAACAACCGGGACCGACGGCTTTACGTGCCCTCCGAAGCTCGGTAGCGTCCATGAAATTTTTCCACTAGCGGTCACCCATCCACTAATATGCCTTCGAGAAAATTATGAAGAACTCTCAGGTTTCTTTACAATGTGTCCTTCACCGTAATAGCAAGCGACATTTAATCTCTTAAATCGCACATACCATAGAAAAGTCATTGGTGCGTGCAAGCTTGGGTTTGAACCCTGACCACTTGAGTGAGAGGCGAGTTCGATAGCCACTGGGCTGTCACCGCTTAAGTAACTAATATCACAGCTAAATGTCAAACGCCGTACAAGCAATATTGTGTCGCGCTGCGTTAGTGTGAACCGGCCCTTAGATGCGCCGCCGTTTCTTTGAAAGGACTCACCCAGCCCGCATTCCGCCGGGTATTCCGAGCCCGGCATACCTCAGCTCCTGCTCACTTAGCTTTATCTCACCTAACCTGCGTATCTCCCGGAGTGGCGAACTGGCGCATTTAATTGATAGCCTTATCAGGCGGCACCTGCCGATTTCATCTTCTTACACTGTTTGGTCAGAACGAAGGTGTCTTTGTTTTTCAAGATAGCAAACGAGCTTGCAGCACCACCCATCCGCTGCCGCCCATGACAACTGTGACTGACTTTGAACAAGACTCAATTAGGGACTGGGATGGTTAGTCCAATTAGTTAGGAAAGTTAATAAGAACATTAGAATAGAATAGAATAACAATTTATTTCGACAAATTAACACAATTACAACAAAAATATGACTATAAAATAATACAAATAATAGAGAGATCTGCCGAAATTGGGCCGCACTCAGCTATGGTCGTGGCGAACCACGACCGCTGGTTTTCAGGGCGACCCAGTGTGTGTTGAGCAGTTCGGACAGTAAATCTTAAATTATTCAAACAATGCAGTACATTCTTTAAAATAAATTAATTTAATGGTTCTACATTACTACGACACGAGAATTTAATAAAATAAAATATATTAATTTAGCAAAGTTAACCTACCCACCTACTTACTAACTAATAATATATAGGTACCGGGTACAAAGGGTAACGAAACGGACCATACGGGTATTGCAGCAGCTATTTGGTTATTCCACCTGTGATTAGTGTATGTACTAGTTTGAGGGTGTGTCTCTCTATCCCTGTGTGTGTGTGTGTATGTGTGTGTGAGAGAGAGTGTGCGTGAGTGTGTGTATGTAGTAGTATGTGTTTGTGTGTGCGTGTGTGCTCGTTGAGTAATATTTTTGAATTTATGTGTGTGATATTTATCTATTGTGCTTTTTGTAAGTTGAGTAGGTGCAATTTGTAAGCCTTCTTGAATACGATTGCTGACTTTAATAAACGGATAGGCGGCGGCAGGTTATTCCAACATTTCGTGGCATTATACTTATAACTACCACGAAATGCTGCTGTACAGAATGCGGGATACTTAAGACCAAACGATAACGCCCTGGTATTGTAACGCGAGTTACTATCGCTGAACCAGCGAAGCTTCTCAAATAAGTATGGTGGGGACTTGTTGTTAATAACGCCAAATAGTAGGCACGCAAAGTGTAGCTGTCTCCGGTACTTCATTTTTAGCATATTGCCACCGTTTAAGTAGGGGGTAACATGCGATCTTGGAGGAATATTGAAGCAGAACCTCGCACAGGCGTTCTGTACCCGCTGGATGAGGTTCTGCGAGCGCATTAGTAATCTAGGTCCGATGACAGTATCCGCATAGTTAAGCTTAGAGAGTACTAGTGTTTCGCAAAGATTAATCCGAAGGTCCTGGCTTATGTACTCTCTAATCTTATATAGAACCTTAAGGCGGTAAAAACAATTCCTAACAACACTAATCACGTGATTCTCAAATCTAAGGGATTCGTCAATGACTACCCCAAGATTACGTGCTTCAGTAACCCTATTGATGTTAATTCCACTGAGCGATATTTTTTGATTGTTCGAGGCAATTTTTTTGACCTGTAGCTTTGTCCCAATCAATAAGTAACAAGTTTTTTGTGGATTGAGAACAAGAGCATTATTTTGCGACCAGTTTAAAATATTGTGAAGGTCCTCGTTAATCCTTTCTACAGCTGACCTAGTCTCTGATGGATCAAAAGAAATATACAGTTGTAAGTCATCAGCGTAGATATGATACTTGGAGTGTTTGATGACCCTCGCGACGTCTGCACTATATAATACTATATAATACATTAGTTGGTCAGTTCGTTAGTAGGTATGAGGACTGGGGACTGTTAGTGATAGTTAGTCCTGTTAGTAATAGTCCAGTTAGTACTTGTTAGTAGGAGTCTCGTTTTAAGTCGCCTCTAAAGAAGTGCAACCGGAAACCACACCTTTCCAACCGGACCATAATTGCTTTAAAAACAATTATTACACGGCAGAAATGGTACTAAGTACCGTGGCGGGTGTGGTACTGCCCCGGGCGAACTCTATATGGAACCAATTAGCTTTCATATAAAACCTATTTTGTTCCCTATAGGCTCTACCACCTACACCACCTTTTGTTATGGATATGGCTCAACCACCTTTTGTTATGGATATAAACAAACGAGCATGTAGCACCAACCACGACAACTGCGACCGACCTTGAACAGGACTCAAATAGGGATTGGGATGATTAGTCCAGTTGACAGAGGGTTTGATAAGCACAGAGGGTTGACTTTTGACTGGCGACTAAAAGGGGACTTCTGGGGTTGCGGGCGTTGAGAGGGGGAGCTCGAACCGTCCATCATGTGACCCCGGGAAAGACGACGCTGTTTGTGGCTGCACAGCGTTGTGTAAACCGGGAAGAGCCCGTCTTGGGCGCAGCGCTGGAGGGCTGGTGCGTTCTACAAGAGATCCCGGAGCTCTCCTGTAGCGCCGGAGTAGGCCACCGTGGGTTTAGTGGGTGAAAGTCCCACTTAACCCGGCGTCGCTCCCACGACGTCCGGGTACCTTTTCAAGGTTTCTCAAACAAAAAAAGGACAATGTGTATGTACTGGTATGCGCATCTACCGACATCTACCTCGACATTGGTGGCAATTCAGCAATCTTAAAATAAAGCATCTTCTAATTACCATTGTGTCACTACTGATTACTGATCAATATAACTAGCAATTCTAGAAACTCGTGGGTGTGGATAGAGAAAATTTAGCGACTATAAAGACAGTCATTGTTTGCAGGCATGCGTCACACCGTGGGAGACTCGGTGAATCCGTCAAGTGTTATCGATACGCGATAGCTCTGTTTGTCTGCTTCGATAGGTTTTTCCTTTTGTCGTCTTATCTTTTGGGGATTGTACAATCGATGCTCGGCTTTCAATCTAGTTCGCGTGGTCGAACAGTGTTATCTGAAAAAAAAATTCGGGTTAAGGCCCGGTAAGGAGCCAAATCTAGCAAATTAGGGTTTATCTTATCATTTTTTTTTCAAAATAGGTACACACATTTTAGAAAGCTGAAAGAATTAATCAATAAGCTTCGCCATATTTCCGAGAATGTTGTTATTTCATTTACACGGTTTCTATAAGTTTTACTCGCTGGAAAAAAATTGCAAAATAACTTTAAAAAAAAATCCGCTCATAAAATGCGGAATTCATCGAGAGCAAATAAGCAAGCAAACGATATAAAATGCGCGTGACGTGAACCTATATTTGAAGAAAAAAAAACCGCGGAGGCATCCATTGACGGTGGCCAACAATGGTTGCCATGGCAACGGCCCACCACTCTCGCCGTAATCTCCCGGGCTTCGCATTCCTCACATAAGACGATGGTGTGAAAAAACATTGTAAATAGTGCCCACAGCCTTTGATGGGTTCCGTTCATGGGGCTTTACTTACGAGAAATTACGAATAAAAAAAAATTATGGCATAAAAACATTCCTTCCACTTTTGATTAGACTGCAGAAATCTGAGACAATCGAAAACAGAATTATCAATCGATCGAGTTATCGAGGTATCGAGTTAGTCTCTTCATGGCTGATAACACATAACCCGCTTGTACCCTGGGGTGTAGGCAGAGATATAGTACCTATACTTTTCACGAGTTATATTTAGGTCTCACGTAATATGTGGTGGGCCTATTGCCATACAACGGGCACAGTAACTACATATGTCTACATATAACAATATAAACTTACTACTGTTCTTAAACAGTCCGACCCCAGGAGCACCAATTCAGATGGGTCATGCACGAATCATGATACCTATGTAAAAAAGTGTTTACAATTTTTATAACTTGGTTATGAATTCATTTGGGATGAACTCAACTGTAGTACCGGCACATCACACACACGGCCATCTATGTACGTACATAGATATTTTTAAATGCATTCTTAGATAGATAATTAACATCTAGACACAGAAAGTGTTCGTCACACGAATGATTATCCTGAGTGGGATTCGAATCCACGACCCCTGACGTAGACTGTCCAGTCACAGTACTCACAGTACAATCCGGGTCAGTCACTATCGTACCCGGATTACTTGCGAAGATTCAGGGTTGAATAAGTATTTCATTAGCATGCCTTTCATAATGAAGCGGTTGAGAATAATTAATTATTTCTAAGTTTTTTCATATTTTTTTTACCGATAACCAGTGATAATGAACCTTAGAGATTCAACCCTAGTTTGTTGATGTTTGTTGTAACATGCAATTAAACTTATATTTTGAAGGCAGCCGTACTTTAGACGAGTAGTTGATATTTCGATACTCTTCTCATAACTGTTGCGGCGATACCGCGATGCCAAGTAAATGAAGTGAAGAGATAAAGTCCAACAGAACCCTAAAATCCGTAGACAGAACCCGAGAGCCGGCCGCGATACAATAATGGTTACCTATGAATAATAAGATCAAACAGAAAAAAAACACACGACCCGAGCACAATCGAGTAAGCATGTAGACAAACCATTATGTTAACACAATGCAATAGTTTCGTCCCCTTCATACGTCGCGTCTACAAAGACATTTTTTATTCTCGTCTCATTCACCCGAATTACCTTTTAATTTATAATGTCGAGGGGCTCGAGGACTGAGGCTCTTGGAAGCTGCTCGGCCAATATAATAACTCAAATGTTATGGCTGGCCATGTTAGTCCTAATCCGGTTTCGAACCATCGACTAATTTGTAAGACTTACCATTTGTCTGCATCTGTGGCAGTAAGTTTTCACGCAAATGGTTATCTTGGTATGGAGTTTCTTGTGTATAATTCTAAATACTTATAAAGTTATTTAATTTCCTGCCTGGTTAATGAAAATGTTACTGGACAGGATTGTTTTTTTATCTTGTTATTGAACTCGATATAGTTTATAGTGTGGGGTGTGCTTAACCGTCTTGTTTACTTCATCATAGTATCCACACAATTTCATCGTGTTTACGTATCAAAGTTGTACTATACAATTGCTACAGTGAAAGAAATAAATTACTCATATAAATTACTCAATTAGCCATGAATAAAGTACCTACGCAGTTGTCGTAGTACTTCGGTGCTTAGGTTTTTAAGTTCAATACGCACATGATTGGCAATAATTTGGCAACCAGGAGATTCTCTATGGCAACGTCTCACCGACGTCCGGCCTTCACCTTCCCTTAACGGTTTCGTCTGGCTATATGCAAAATAATGGATTATGTTAAAGCTTTCCATACCAAACATTACTGGTTTCTAGTTCCATTGAAGAATCCGCACTAATAAACACTTGTACTATATGAATAGATCACGTAATGTATTATAAATGAAGGCGTAAGAGTGTACAAGCCGAAAATTTTTACTATAGCAAGTAATATGAGCAGGGGGTAGTACAAGGTACGATTTGGGGGCATCTACTTTATAAGGTGACCCTTGGAAGGCCACCCTTTCTTCTTTTATTTGGAGTTGTTTTCGAGAGGTCTTGTATGTCGAATGGGGTAATTGGATCACTATTCAAATGTCGTCGAGGGGATATTGGCTGGAAAATCATATTGCCTGCGCTGTATATGCTATATCTACCGATAATTTGCTAGCGTGAGATAATGTTTCCTATTCATAGTTTTTACGTAATGCGTAGTATTTGTTCCATTACGCATTTTACTGGCGCCAAAATAGTAGACTCCTTAGAAAATTTGCTACATGGAACGTAGCAGGGACTTTGATTAGGGGATAATGAAATATGATTGAAAAGACAGCGACCGGATTACACTCCGGGGAAAAGTTTAAAATCATTGTCCAGATAAGGAGACAACAGCACATAACTAAACCAAACAGATTAGTATCAGTAATTAGATATGAAAAGGAAACTTTGTTAGGTATGGGAAGATTGCTCATGATAAAGAATTTAATTATTTATATAAATTAAATGTATTTGCATTAAATTTATATAGGTACAAATGAGGACAACCATGAAATACAGCACACGTGTCACAAGTGAATAAACGACAATGCAGGTAAATAGGCAGTCAAACAGTTAATACGAGGAACGTAAGGGTGTTGGGGTTGTTTTTTTCGATGAATATTTTATGGGATGATTAACATAATCGTATGACAACCTGCGAACGAGGCGCAGGCGTGGCTTCTAACTGAAGAAACTAATATAAATGCAAACACCACTTTGAAAATTAAATAAAAAAGGGGACAAGAAGAGCGTGTTGTGACGATGTATTATCTGAATTGCTTGTATAATGTCGATGAGTTTGTAATTTTACGCCTGTCGCTTACTTTGTAGCGGTCCCTTGGATAGATACATATCGGAATTATTTACTATGTTTCTGTAATGTGAACAATTTTTCTTGAATTAAATTTATAACATTCAAATAGATTGTTCTAGATTCTAGTATACTCACGAGTGTGAGATGGTACAGATTAAAGAATTGCAATCGCGGAGCGGAGGCTAAGTAGGTTAATCAGAGTATTATTTACACCTTAGTGAAATACTAGAACTGATGTATTTTACTACGTTTTATCGGCCAGAGGTGTAATCTTCTTACTGTCTTATCTTAATTAAATTTCACCTGATGTAACCGTAAATTTACAGGTAAAAACAATGTGAAGATACCTGTATGCCTGAGAGTTCTGCTTAACGTTCACGAAGGCATATGAAGTCTGCCAATCCGCACTTGGCCAGCGTGGTTAACTACGCCCTAACCCCTCCCATTCTGAGAGGAGATTAAGGCCAACAGTGGGCCAAAAGTTGTGGTATAGTGGAAGCTGTGCTAAGCTTGAAAAGAATATATTTTAAAATCGCGGAGTAATGGTTTGAAATAAAATTCCATAAAAACTACAGTCACTTAAGGCAGTGCAACGTTTTTCATCTGATTATACTGCGAGGCCTTTTTAGCCGCGAGCTTCACCGGAGGTCTTTAACTCCGCATTGTTTGCTCGCCGGCGCGTTAGGACCTAAATGTCTTTATTTACATTTTGTTTACCTCTTAAATCTGAAATTTATCGCCATATGTTTATATCCATGACCATTAAAGATTTATAATTTCGGTGCATCGTCACTTAATCGAAAATAAAGAAGAAGAATGGGATACGTAGTGTCGCGGGTGGCATGGCTGTATTTACACTTAACTTATCTTTAGACCTTGCTTGCGACTTCGTATAATAGCTTATGTGCCATAGCACTTGGTTATTATACTAATAACTAATTATCTACTAATTCAAAGCCTAACCACTCCCATTCCGAGTGGAGATCGAGCCCAACAGTGGGACAAGTTTTGGTGTATACTCTCGCTCTTAGGTCGAAACAAACCAAGACGGAACACTTGTCTGTGGAATAAGCACTTCCTGGTCCTTGAGAATTTTACCGGAGGTCTTTATTTCAATACCCGAACTAAGAGTCTTCCGACAAGTCTTCTTCTTTCTTCTGGCGGTTGGCAGTTTTACAAAAGTTTAATAAAGTTAGGTTTTCTTTATTGCTGGATCTCTGACTGGATTTAATAATCTATGATCTGGATTTAATAATCTATGATCTTCGATGAATCTGCGACCGCAAAAAATATCCAATATCATCATAAACGTCATTTCCTATGTCACTCCTGTCAATTATCTTGACGGCCACAGCCTAGTCTGTAAATACCTATTTCTCAAATGTTATGAAATAATTGTAACAGTTTCAAATTTTTGTGTCAAAGCAATGAATTTTCAAGATCAGAATAGATATTGCCCATACGGTACATTTTTGTACAGACTAAGTGATGTAAATCAAAATGTAAAACTTCCTCAACAAGAACAGAACCGTTGCAAGTTACGTAAAAACCGATTTGGCAAGGACGATTTCATCTCGAACGGAGACTTTAAAGGAAGTGAACATGATATATCTGCATGTAGTACGTTAAGTGAATCACGAAGTACTCCTCCTCAATGCAAGTTACGCTCCAATTATTTAAATAACATTGTAAGTAAATATTCTATTCGTCATGGAAACAGTTCAACAACGACAGGGATAAGAGAAAATCAACCTGGGACCAATATGAAACACACATGTGATATGGAAGCAAAATTTGTTCTTCTAGATGGATTTGAAGGCCACAGTGAAGATATAAGCAGGGGTTGTTACGGAAATCTATATTCTGATAAAACTACGTATTGTCGACCTGTAGTAAATATTCATAACCAAGAGTTCTTAAATAAGACTATCAAGGAAAATGTCAGATTACAAAGGCTTGTAAAGCAACTGGTTATTGATCGGCAGAACGAGAAAGAAATAGAGGATTGGAAAAACTATATTAACCAGCTGAAGAGAAAACATTGTTTAACAAATGATCCAAAAATAAGACGACCATCTTCTTTGCAACACATTAATGAAGAAATTGCAACACCTGATTATACGGAAGACTATTTTAACACTAAATGTATGTGTAAGAATTATAACCCTAGTCAAAATATCGATAAAAATATTTCCAAAGAATACCACACTAAATCATCCGGTAGCGATCATTATTTGCCTCCAAATGTCAACACTTTTAATAAGCAGAATATATTTCAGGCAAATTCTCTGTGCTATCCTATATCTTCACAAGGTCGACTTATTATGTTGGAGAGAGAAAGAATGAAACGACTACCAAAATATGGATATAAACGGTTTCATAAAAAAAATAATGAAGATAGTAAGTTAGGAGATAACAATAGTGCAGGAAAAATAAAGAAAACAAATAATTGGAAAACCAATGCATCTGAAAAAAGTTTTGTTGTGTTTAATAGTCGTGGAACAAACACAACATTGCAAAGCTCCTCTGTTCAAACAGAACTTCAACCTATGTATTCTGAAAACATAGGACCACAAATCAAAAACACCAGCAGCCCCAGACACTCTGCTGCTATGAAAGTGAATGCTCATGTACAACATAATACTGATGATATAAAAGAGAGCACAGAAGATAATTTAAAACGGAATTCACTAGCCAACATCGAGGAGAAACTTGATAGTTTAATCAATTCTATTAACACTTTTGTCCTTGAGATGAAAACAAAAAAGAATTCATCACACAAATATTTTGATCAATCAACTAAACTGGGGAAAGGCAACGTCGGTAACTCAAGAAGTGACAGTTTTAACATAGCAAGGAATCAAAACATTATTTGCGGTTTTATAGACAGTGGTTCAGGAATCACACAAAAATCTTCAGATGACAAATTTCTTAATATTGATTCTACAGATAAAAAAATATCTACGAGTAATGATGTTCTTTTAATAGGGCTCGGAAATAAGGCGGAATCCGTTCGAGAAACATACCGCTCTGTTAAAATATCCGTAACAATTCCAACTAGAGAAATTTCAACTGAGGTAACACGTTCCTTATCAAAAGCTCACCATGCTTGTGATTCAGGAGATACTGTCGTAATAGAGGAAATACCTAGGCAAGAAGATAAGCGTATAGCAATAGCAGTTAATACGGATCCTGTAAGCCTTTTAGCCATGTTGAGGGTTTCCACAGAAGAGACAATCAGAAGACTTCTGTCTTACGTGCCGTCTATAGACTATTACTCTTACTTGGCTCGTTTGGGCCCGTTACCCAGAGCTGTCGAATCTCAATATGTTTGTAATCTTTGCGGAGCTGCTTTTACGAAACCATCGGCATTGACTGACCACATACAAAAGCATGATCTAGGAAAGACAAGGTAGCGTTTCGTTTCTTGTGAGGTTTGTATATGATTTTTTTTAGTTTGTATTCGAGGACATATCCGTTCTTAGAGGGTTTCATAACGTTCTCGAAGGATTTCATCCATCGTCGTAGATAGACCGACCTTGAGAACAAAATGTTGATGGGCGATGAGAATGTGGTCATTCTATTCATTGCTCTGACACAGGTAAAAAGGTACAGGTATAGTGATAGGATACATGAGGAGATTAGATCCTTGCTTCCAGGGGCCTAGAACGCCTTTATCGTTTCCAAGTAGAGTAGCAGGGTCTTTACCTTCTTCGTACCAACTTAAGTCACCACGCATTGACCGAATGCGAGCTAACTAATTATCTTTACTATTATGGGAGACTCCAGAATCGGCTAAGTTGAATATCCTGAAGAGTATTCATTCTAGTCATTCACTCTTTACGTTAGAGTGGTTGTGGTCTCCTGATGATGGTAGAGTCTGGTCATAATGACTCCTTACAATTGACAGCAGCTCTCGCATTGCGCTTCCATCGAACTCTATTATGGGCGTTTTTAACTTATTGCATAATAGAACTTTGTGTGACCGTTTTAATCGAGTCAGTCCGGCACGTCGTAGATCTGCCCCTCGACCGTTCTCCTTCCACTTTAACCTAGACGAGGTGGACCATGGTGCTTTCGTCGCAGATGCTGTGACTAAAGTACCTCAGCTCTTCGAGCTGCTGATGAATGATGCATGCGTTTACAGGGACTGCTGCATCTGCCGCAACGTGTTGGACCGCGCGCGGCGGCCGTGGCTGTTCAAGTGCCAGTACTGCGGGCAGCGCTTCGCCCGCGCCTACTGCTGCGACCTGCACCAGCAGTCCTGCGCGCGCCGCCTCGGGAGGAGCCATGACGTGTCGCCCAGCTTGGCGCTGCTGAGATAGCTGCATTCATCTTAGGCTTTTGACATCTCGTGTAACCGTATATGTGAATGTAGGTACTTCAAACGCGATTAAATATTTGTGAAGTTCTTTGTTTATTTTATTTTTTATGGATGTAAGTTAGCAAACGAGCTCGCAGCACAAGTCATCCACTGCCGCCCATGACAACTGTGAATGACTTTGAACAACACTCTTCTTTTTAAATCTTTATTGTAGGTACACATAAAACAAAATACACAAATTAATTTATGGAAAAGAATAACAAACGAGAGCTTATCTCTATAAGAAATCTCTTCCAGCTAATCAATCGAAGAAATCTTGATCCTAGAGGGTAGTATCACTAGCGTGTACACACTTAGTGTTACCTACATACCAAACACATACATAAATATAAATCACAAACAAAATATCTAAACCATATACATACATATAAAGGTAAAGAGAAGAATCTGAATTGTTTTTGAAAAAACCGTTGTAAACAAAACGAATTTTAATACGAAATATTTTCACCAGAAATACAATTTATCTGTTTTCAATCATCAAAGGTTGGGTCCGAAATTTTTTGCTCACCGATCCGTTTATCGACGCGGGTGGACAATCTCCGCATCGCACGTGAAAGGATAATTGGGTAGAGGCCTGGCCAGGGACATTGTCAATGGCCCTTTTGTGACCGCCGACAGATCCATCAGTCTTGTTTGTCAGCATGGGAGGCTATTAGAAAGAAATGGGCGTAAAATTCTTGACGATACATTTCAATGGTGGTACGTAACATTATGTGTAATTACGTATGCTTTACGGCTTCCCGAATGGGGTTGCACTTGCGAATGATACGCTCTGAATGGACCTAAAGGATGGTTGGATGAAATGTAATCATATTTGTGTTGGCTGATTGCTCTGCAGACGTCAGGATGTCTTTAATCTGATTTATTTGGCGACGTTAAAACGGCTGTTAAGATAATGTTTAGAATACAGATTAAATAGTAAACTGACTTAAATTGCTATGTTAATGGTCAAATCTCTTAATTGTAACATTGAACTTTGAAGTCTTTGAAATGAGTTAAAATGCTTCGCAACCACGTTTTTCATAATACCTACTATATTTAAAAGCATAACTTTTGTGATTGTATTTGTATTCGAAAATTTCGTATAAGTGTAGACTGTTTCACTAGTCATACGCGTTGATGCGAAGTTAGAGGTTCTGGTTTCGATTCCCGGGTCACGCAAAAAGTATTATTAAATTTTAATAGTAATATAAATTCTAACTAGTAGTAATAAGTAACTCCCATTAGCAGCTCTGAGTTTGGGTTTGTGCCCGATGTATGGCACTAGGCTCAACCACCACATGAGAACTAAAAATAACTGATGGCAAGTGGCGATAACCTCTGCCAACCTCTTCGGAAAAATCTAGGCGTTAATGTATCACTAAAATGCAATCCCTAGCAACTCGTCTAGCCGAACGAGTTTCTCTGTAATCACAAAACTAAGTTTTACACAAAATATCCTCAGATTTTTTGCCAGATCGGGACCTTTCCGAGAACTGTTCACTTTAGATTTATTTCGTACCGGTAGGTGTTCGAAAATATGAACGGTGTTTAATTTGTATACCGTTAAATATTTGCCACACCGGCGTAAGATCACGCCCGTTCTGTTTGTTTAGGTGAAACTGTAAGTATTGTTGCGAGCGGTGAGCGGACGTGGGAAGATGCAGATAGAGCCATGCAGAACTGCGCTTCCGAGCTTTTGAGGTTTCTCTTTTATTGTACTATCCTGCTATCCGGCTGGTATTTAAAAGACTAACAATTGCTTTTTGTGAAATATTTCTGTTTTAATATTTAGCGACTATAATATTAAAATACTTTATTTATTCATTTGGCGTCAGATGCGGTTACAAAACTTGGTGATTCATAACATAGATAATAAGTACTTGACACATGACTAGAGGTTGCAGAACCTTCCAATATTTAGGAATCCGGTTTTAGGTTCTACATGCGGGCAGAACCGGCTACCTGGTTCTTTTTGGATCCGGTTTTATTGGACAGGATATTATTAGAAAAAACTAATTAGAATTAATTTGTATTAAGCTTTTCCGGTTATAAGGAAACTTTGATATTCACTGAAATCAATCCAAAAAAATTGTTTAATTAGTAGATTAGTAGGTACAGTATAATTAGTACATTCAGAATAAACCGGCCATCTTATTTTCTGTGTTTTTTATCACCCCATCGTCCATTGGGAAAATTCGATAATATTTAATTTTCCTTAAATGGTTTAATTATAGTTTTTACGTCCTGATGTCTTCTTGAAGAAAAAAAGGTTGCGCTGAAAATCAGCAGCCTAGTATCACATGGCAGTATGCTGAGCGTAACCCTTTTTTTCACGCATGACACTGTACATAGCTTAAGTAGTTTTAAGTTCATTGTTAAAATGTCGATTTGTATAATAATATAGTTTTATGTCAAGTCAAGTCAAAGTCAAATAATTTATTTCGCTATGAGGTGATTAGACACGCTTAACGAAAGTCTAGGTACCTAACTAAAAACTACTTAAACTACTAACTGATCTATATAAGGCAAAGGATTAGCTATTGATTATTGAATGAATAGCTAATCCTACACAGGTGTCTAACTTGCCTTAAGATAAATTTACAATAATTACCTACCACTAAGCTAAGCTCTAAGTCACGATAGACTAAATAAATAAAAAAAAAAAATATAAAAAAAAATAAAAAAAAAAAATATCTTCTTCTTCGTCAAATAATGCTGCCCCGTCGGGGTTCGAACCCGGGACCCCGGGAAGTCAGTCGGTCACTCCCACGCGCCACGAATTCGTCGCAGCACTAACCAAATGGTTTACAGTAGGTACGTAACTATGATTGACGAGATTTCAATTTAATATTACATGGCCGCTAACGACTCTTCACGGTGTAATTATAATTTGAAATGTCTGCGAGTAGACGCCGGGGTTTATGCAAAAAACCAGACAGTTCTCACACTACGGTTCAGCAAATAGAGCATCTAAACAACGATTCTAACTAAATAATCCACAGACTATCTACATGAACTTGCAATTGTGTTTCATCACAACCCTTTCATTGTTCCACTGTTGGGCACGGGTCTCCCCCACAGACGCAGCTGCGGGAGGTCTAGAGCATACTCCACCACGCTGCTCCAATGCGAATTGGTGGAGAGGTTAGTGGCCAACCCAGTGTCGAATGTTCTCAAGGCACCCGAATGTCTTCGACAAGGCTTGACGACAGTTTCCAACATTGAAAACGGTATCACACTCTACATCTACACACTAGGACGTTTATGGGTTGTTGCTTAACTAGAAACAATCATGATCCACTTTGGATCACTGCGCCAGTGTCACACCTATCACTCAAGCACACGCGAACGACCGCCCGAAGCAGTGTGGCAGTGAGCGCTTCGCAACCAACACGGCCAGACGCAGCATCCGTCACGGCCCGCAGACGTGCCACCCAGTGCTCGGGAAAAACTAACACCACCTTACCTGGATTAAGCGTGAAATTATTTAAAAATAGTGAACGCCCGCAGCTAAGCTCGCGTGGAATTAGACATAACAATAGTTTCGTTTACACCTAGTAATATTATATAGCCTATGTCACTCAGTAAAGATGCAGCTTTCTATTGGTGAAAGAATTTTTGAAATTGTTCCAGTAGTTTTTGTGTGAAAACATTAAAAACAAATCTTTCCTCTTTATAATATTAGTATACTTAGCTAGACGAGGACGCTTACCAATCTGACTGAACTTATTCTTGATTAAAAAAATCTCAAAAAAAAAAGATCTTCAAGATGTCATTTGAGCACCTGCCTTATTTTAACATGTCTAAAAAAAGGCAAGCCTATAGCTTTGGATATCCAATATTTATCATTGTAATCGTGGTATTAATACAGGCGCGCACCTTGTCTGTTGTCCCGGGCACGCGCTGGCAATCTTATCAATTTATTTGTCGAATACACTCCGTTTATCATGCTCCTGAGCGGGAGTCGGGCTTGTGATAAAATTATCAACACTGCACGCATACAGAGAGCCAATTTAGTTAATTTATACAGTCTTTTTTTTCCCAATTTCTTTTTTGTTCCAATAGCTTGCATTTGGACCACTGTGTAGGTAGAAAATGATAAGAAGGGTATGGTCTGGTTCTTATAATCTTTGCATTGCGTAAAAACCATAGTAATATATTATGAAAGCAATGAGTTTGAATGTAAAGTAAGTCGGATTACCATTTGTTACAAAAACTTAGATATAAATTTTTTAACGAGGTTATAAACTCTTCGCTGCGACCCAAAGCCGTTCCACTGCTGGGCACGGGCTCCCCCAGAGACACAGCTGCGGGAGGTCTACCAAGGCATACTCTACCAAGCTGCTCCAATGCGGATTGGTAGAGAGGTTGGTGGCCAACCCAGTGTCGAATGTTCTCAAGCCACCCGAAGGTCTTCGACAAGGCTTAACGACAAGGCTTAACGACATTGAAAACAACTGGGCTTTACGTGCCCTCCGAAGCACGGTAGCGTCCATGAAATTTTGCCACTAGCGGTCACCCATCCACAAACCGAACGCGCCCGTCGTTGCTCTCTTTCGATTACATTGAATCGACGAGCCATTGGGCTATGGACGCTACCACCTCTACCCATCCCTTTGTGTAAATACAGCCGTAATGTTATGTTACGCAAGATGTGGGGTTACTAGAAACGATTTTAGCTACACACATAAAAGTTTTAGTGGATGCTTAAGCAGAACGACAGATAGTAGGAACGGGCGTATTATGCAGGGTCGGTGGCCGGCAGGGGAAGGGTGAAGTATGTTCGTCTTTAGGTTTGATTAATGATCATTTCCCTTATGTCCGGAATTTCGGATTACTTCGGTCAATAAGTTATTTGGTTTCAAGGCCATAGATGCTCTAGACCTCCCGCAGTAGTAGTATCTGTGGGAGAGACCCGTGCCCAGCAGTGGGCCATCTATGGGTCGCAGCGAGCGAGATGCAACTACATATTTCCATTTCCGACGAGACACTCTGCCGTCCAGTCGCATCCTGCTCGACTGGTCGCGTATTTCGCCCGTCTCCTCGCCCTGGCGGAAACTGATGCTAATGGATGCCGGCGTGACGTCACCACACGTCACCACCTCACCACACGTCACCACACCGATGTTAAAGCAACACTGACTGAGTGACATGGCATCGTATATAGTGAGTACGCTCATACTGGATGGTCATGCCAGATGAAACCTTTGATAAAATGGGTGATGGGGATCCTTAGTCCAATGTAACGGTTCCAGGTTAGAAAAATTTCCGACAGCCGGGCTGGCCAACTCCTCTGCCAACTAGTGTAGCGTGACTGAGAGCAGCATGTTAGAAGACTTAGTAGAAGGCATGTGTTCAATAATAACAGGCAGACGCCTAAGCTGGAGTCTGGGATTCGAACCCACTAGCTTCTGCGTGGGAGGCGAACATCGCGTTCGATCTCCGAACTTATCAGTACTTAATCTATATAAATAAAAGAATCCGTTCAATGAAGATATAATCTTATTAGAGGGATGTTAGGTGACTTTATGACGCGTTTGCACTTGTAACGTCTCAGTACGAGCCACATCTATATGATAAGACCCCGTCTCGCGTCCTATGTTCGTTCCTCGTGTTGTTATTATCAGAGATGCATTCGTCTCACCCTACGAGTACTTTGATAATACACGAAATAATTCTAAATGAAATATACAAGGAACTGGCGAAGAAAGGCGATATGCATTGAAATATGTCAGGTTAGGTACATTATATGAAAAAAAAAAAATTTTTTTTAAGATTTTTTTTAAGAAGAAAAGATAGATTTTAAGATAGAAAAAGAAGAGAGAGAGAAAAACAAGAGAAAAAGAAAAATAATATTTTTAATATTTTTAACTCTATTTATTATTTATTCAAGTACATAAAGAGGATTAATATTTCAAACCAAACTGCAGTTCGTGGCTTGTTGCAAATTTTGTATAAGACAAATATTATTATTATTATTCTCTATTATCTAAATTCATCTCACTGTGTATGATGATTACAGAAAAAAATATGAGAAAATTTGCTCAAAACATCTCGTACGACATTGTAATAAAGTGGCAATGATTTTTGAAGAAGGTTTGGCCCTTAAGCTTTAGTCCGCCACGCTGGCCAAGTTCGGATTGGCAGTCTTCACAAGCTTCCGAGAACTTAACCACTGGGCTGTCACAGTTTTTTTCGGTGGGCGAATCGAGCTCAACACTGGGCTTAAGACGTGGCTTACACTGATTACGTGTGTTGAGTCAGTCACTACTGAACGATTCATGAGAGTCATAGACACTCACGAATCGTTCAGTAATAAAATATTGAATCGTTACGGGAAGATGATGTCGCAGGTGTGGGAGCGACGTTAACGCACTCTCCAGTTCAAATTTAATTACTACATTGTTGTCGCGTGGTGAATGAAAGCTGAACAATGGTCACATCGCGTATCGCTTCACGATCCGATCGGCCATTGTCTCAGGTTCGATGCCGGTTTGGTTTTGGACTTTCGAAGACGAGCTTTGATTACGAATGTGTAATTAATATATTTTGTTAGTCTTTTGTGTCCTTGTGTACAGGGTCCAATATTTTGTTGTTCTTTCAGTAAACTGCTTATTATATTTGTTTACAGAGACCATCCAGTTTGATTTATGATTCATAAATCGATTAAAAATTGATCTATCTACAATTTTTTGACCATTTCATGGGTATCATGCATTTTTTTCGGGAAAGAAAATAAATAACGTACAGTTGCATTACTCTATGTAGGTTTGCGTAATGGTGCTGTGCTTGTATATTGGCCACATTTGTAATACCTTAGGGTCGACTCTCACTGGCGCAGAGTCGAAGCGACGCGACGCGTCATGTTTTTCCGCCTACAGCATATTCAGCTCTATTGCCCTACGCCTACTTTCCACCAGCTTTGTTCCAGTCCCATGTACCTAATCGATGGTGAGCTTATTACCTCAAATCCAGACTTCAAGCCACTAAAGGGTATTCCAGGATAGCAAAAACCCAATATTACTCAACCCAACCCGGGGAAAACCAGAGCCTCGCTCCTACATTTTCTGCGTTATCTGCTGAATTTCAATACCAATAACTTAATTTAATTTAATAAATCGAACCAGCACTCCAGTGACCGCCGCCCGAACACCAACGGTCCGGCGCCCCGTGATATTCCAACAACGATGTAGTTTTGTTGTACCGCGACTGGAATCGGCAAGCTAAGCTGATCTAAACACAAGCGAAAAGCGAAAAAAACGTTGTTTTAAGAGATTATCCTCGAGAGCAGATCGGTTTCAATTTTCACATGCGAATTCCATAACGAGTTAATTGTAGGCTTACGAAAAGTAAAAATGAAACTTAAACACTGCGAAAGAAATCTATTACATACATTCTATCGCCGGGCGAAATTAGAATTCGATTGGTACGGACCGCTCGTTGGGTAAGTCACGCGAGTGAATTTCAAAAATATGTAGAGACAACATGAAATTATAAAAGTTAGAAAAATGTGTACCTACCGCAACCGGCCGCACTGAAAATCAGGGTCGTGGTACCTTTTTGTTCCATGACAATTATGCTGAGTGCGGACCCATTTTGCGGTACGAATATTGTGCTGTAGTTAAGAGCAAAATAAACTTTCTTTCTTTCATTTTTCATTTCACAAATTCGTAAAAACTTCGGCGATTTTCATATGCGAGTGAAATTCAAAAATACGGCCCCTGACTTCAAACTAGGCAGGCATGTACTATGGGTGTCAGAGACTGATATACGTGCTTGTAGGTTTGTCTAGGAAGACTTATAAACATGAGCAGTGCGAAATATTGACTGCACTCAATTATTAGCTCAAATGAGAAGTCGCCAACGGGCCCGTCAAATCTTCTAATGTTACTCAAATACCTTTAATTAATTACGTGTTTCGCTTAAAGTCTTAAACTAAGCCAATCCCTAACGATCCTCTATATTATTACCATCTATTCTCTATCAAAGAAGTAGTAAATTAATTCTAATTGAATTCTATTATTGGTCTCTTCCAGACAACACTATGTCACGCACGGCAGCGTGGCCCAGGCGGCTCCGGCGCTAAGCGACAATCACTGTACTATGTTCCCCGAACTGTCCCTCGTGGAGTCACGATGCCAAGCTTAGTGGACGCGGTATTATAAGGAAAAATTAGAATGAACATTTTTGGGGCAGATAAGTAGATATATCTACGAGTGAAAAAATCATTTCGCGTAGTTGATCTTCATTACTAGTTTGATTAAGTAGCAAAGGTGTAAATTAAATTACTCATTAGCTATTCTAAAATTATAAAGAGGAAAGATTTGTTTATATTGTTTTCACACAAAAACTACTGGACCGATTCAAAAATTTCTTTCACCATTAGCAAGTTGTATCTTCACTGAGTGACATAGGCTATATAGTATTACTAGGTGTAAACGAAACTATTGTTATGGCTAATTCCACGCGAGCGAAGCTGCGGGCGTCCACTAGTAGCCCTAATATTTGTACCGCATCCACGCGCTGACCGCTTTGCACCTCACAGCCCGATCGGAATGTAACACCGTCGAATCAAACAGACAAAAATAAAACATCGCCGCCTTATCAGATGGGGACGATAATGAATTGACCCATTTAGTGAGAGAATCACTCATTATACAGTACCCGCCAGGCACCGAACCCGAAACACTCCAGACCCATACCAAATAAAAAACTCCGAATAAACAAACTTCGCAGTCAGACGATCTCGCAGGAATTAGCTTTTATCTCTCAGAGTGTTTGTTTTGATAAAATATAGGTTTATTAACTTTTGCCAGCGGCTTGAGATTGGGAACTTTTGGTCAGCTCTCTTAATCCGCTTAATAAGAAGAAGGTGACAAGTTACTGGTACTGAATTATATTTAGTGCAGATTTTCATAAATTGCGTAAGTTATTAATTTTTTTGTTATGTATATATTTTATTTAAATTTCCATTAAAATCTTTTGATTTGCATAGTTTTAAAACAGTGTAACCAATGAGTTTGGAGCAACAATACCTAGGTACTTAAAATTTTGCCCTTACTTTTAAGTGCAATGACAAGTTGTGAAAATTAGTCCTGAGAGTTCAATATGGTGATAAAAAATCGAAATAAATTAATTCTTAGTTAATGCAAAGCAAGAGTACATAGTGGTTTATATCTTATTCGAAGCAATTTGGTCAAAGAATGCTTCGAAATACTTCGAACAAGACCCTTAACTAATATAATTTACAATCTTAACCTTGAAGATAATGTTATGAATTATAGTAGAAGGGTCTTATTCGAAGGATTTAACGAGATCTACGCCTGAAAATTAGGGACCAAGTCAGTCTTAAAATGGGCCCTTGTCAAATAATCTTGACTTGGCCACAGCTTTCCTTCTGGAGGGGAGAAAAATTGCTTGGAAAACTAATACTAGTCAGGAAAACTTTAACAATTTCTTTCTTTCTTCTTTTTTTTCTTTCTTTCTTCTTTCTTTCTTCTTTTAGAAGAATTGAATAATCAATTCTTCTTTCTTCATTCAATTTGTTTAACCTCTTTTTTGTAGTAAGTAATTATCATATCGTCGTTGCGGTATTAAGAGCGTGAGACACAGCGCCCTAGGCTTCTCATTGTCACAGATTGATTGGTCAAAGATTGGTCAAAGATTAGTCAAAGATTGGTTGGTAGACAATGCTCCCTAGTATTAAACCTGCCTTTTCTACTGTTTTGTGTGAAAAAGTGTTTTCATTTATTCAGTAAATTCGTGCATGTGACTCGTATGTGAGTTTGGTTCAGAGTAATTCAAAGCTTAATACTCGCTGTATTGTCGCGTGGGGCTGCAAATCAGGCTTAGAGCACGCAGCGCATTCCACTCGCTCGGCTGCTAAGGCCACGAACAGAGGGTGCGTGTCGAGCCGGCGGCAGAATAGACGTCCCACTGCTGGGCACGGGTCTCCCCACAGACGCGGGAGGTCTAGAGCATACTCCTCGGATTGGTGGAGGGGTTAGTGGCCAATCCAGTGTCGAATGTTCTCAAGCCACCCGAAGGTCTTCGAAAAGGCTTAACGACTGTTTCCAGCATTGAAAACAACCGGGACCGACGGCTTTACGTTCCCTCCGAAGCACGGTAGCGTCCATAAACTCGGTTTAACTCAAATGTATGTTATCGCGTATCCTATATTATTAGTATTGATCCTCCACCAATATTTACTGGAGCAGCGTGGTAAAGAATCCTTTACATTTTATCAGACCACCCGTTAGAAATTCCTAGCACCGGTCACAGGCAAAATATTCAGATTCAGATTCATTTATATCATTATATGGTATTCAAAACAGCAATACAGAGAGCATAACTCTCCGTCTGAAACGGCCCTTAAAGTAATTATTAAGGCAATAAAAACGCACTGCGTGACATTATTTCGTGAATATTTGGATGGCGTGGCTCGCTTTATAAGTTGGTCATTTCCTTTGGCGGCGGCCCCGATAGATGGCATCTTGTGCATACAGCCGACCGCTGGCCGGCGCCTGCTTGACGTATGTTTAGGCGACGCCTGCTTGACGAATGTTAAGGCGACGCCTGGTTGACGAATGTTTAGCCGCTAAGCCATTGATTCTACTATTGAATGCCTATACGCTCTATTTATCTTAAAAGTTAAAATCTAAGGGTTTTTTTTTGCTACAACCTATTGTTTTTTTTTCTATTATAAGTTTCTATTTGTTATAGATAAATCCCATACATATAAATCTATATATATAAAAGGAGAAGGTGACTGACTGACTGACTGACTGACTGACTGACTGACTGACTGACTGACTGACATATCAACGCAGGGCCTAAACTATAAGGGCTAGAAACTTGAAATTTTGCACAGGCGTTCCTTTTATAACGTAGGGGAGCACTAAGAAAGGATTTTTGAAAATTCATCCCCTAAGGGGATAAAACGGGGGTGCAAAGTTAGTATGAAACTTTGCCTTTTTTGAAGTCAAGCGGGCAACCCAAAAAGGGCAGACGTCGTTAATGGGTCTAATTCTACGCGAGCGAAGCTGCGGGCGTCCACTAGTGAAACATAAATGGCAAATGGTGTACTAGGGGCTAAGCGGTGACATCCCAGTGGCTATCGAACTCGCCTTTGACTCGAGCGGTCCGGGTTCAAACTTTTACGTGCGCTCCAATGCGAATCAGTGGAGGGGTTAGTGGCCAACCCAGTGTCGAATGTTCTCAAGCTACCCGAAGGTCTTCGACAAGGCTTAATGACCGTTTCCACAATTGAAAACAAACGACGGCTTTACGTGCCCTCCGAAGCACGGTAGCGTCCATGAAATTTTGTCACAAGCGGTAACCCATCCACAAACCAACCGCGCCCGTCGTCGCTTAACACTTTCGATCTCATTGAATAGCCGCGAGCCATTGGGCTATGGACGCTACAGGAGCACTTATTCAACTTTAAGCGCAGTATGACCAAGGTCGTACCAAGGTCACACGTAACGAGCAGGAACCACCCACAGGTCTAATGATGCTCATTACCTCCGCGCCCTACCCCAATCAGGGACATGTGAGGATAATCAGCCCATTCAATCACAGCCAATCACACATGATTGCTCCTACGAGCATATGCTGCCTCGGTCACGTTTCCCGTACAATTACTTGTTATGATATTCAGTAGATATCGGAACATCTTGAAGAATTGCTCTCAATTAGCCTCTGTACTGTTTGGAGATTTAATCTTATTAGAGCTATTAAATATTGTATATAATATGTAATATATTTTCATGAAGCTAAGTTTTAAATCCACGACAAAGCATTAAAAAAATTACTTATAGAAAAATCTGAGCCCTATTTAAATTTTGCTACATCTATACCAATATTATAAAGAGGTAAGATTTGTTTGTAATGATTTCACACAAAAACTACAGGATCGATTTCAAAAATTCTTTCACTGCATCTTCACTGAGTGACATAGGCTATATAATATTGCTAGGAGTATTCGAAACTATTGTTATGTCTAATTCCACGCGAGCGAAGCTGCGGGCATCCACTAGTAATAGATATGTAATGGACAGCGCATGAGTGGCACGAATGCTCCCTATCCTTAAATCTAAATAAAATAATATTCCTAGCTTTTTACAACGTAACATAGAGACCTAAGAATAATTCACTCGTCAACGCATTTCTCACAGTGCAATCTCAAATCCCATAATGGACCGCAATGCCCGGGGCAATAATGAAGGCTCGAGCGTGAAGCGCTCACGGAAGCTCACGAAAGCTTTCGTGAGCTTTTACGCACTTTTAACTTATCGGTCTTGATATTATGTAGGCGTGACGCGCGGGCAGGTGCGCGCGCGCCGTTCGACTGTGAAATGGGTAAGGGGTTGCTGGTATAGCACTTATATATCGATAGCCTATAAATGTCGTCCATAGCCCAATGGCTCGCGTCTATTCAATGTGATCGAAATAGTTAAGCAACGGCGGGCGCGGTTGGTTTGTGGATGGGTGACCGCTAGTGGCAAAATTTCATGGACGCTACCGTGCTTCGGGGGGCACGTAAAGCCGTCGGTCCCGGTTGTTTTGATCGATCGATCACATTGAATCGACTCGAGCCATTGGGCTATGGACGCTACTACCTAAAACTAAACAAAGAAAAATTTAAAAAGAAGTAATAAGTAAAATAAAAGAGCAGCGTGGTGGAGTATGCTCTAGACCTCCCGCAGCAGTGTCTGTGGAGGAGACCCGTGCCCAGCAGTGGGACGTCTTTGGGTCGCAGAAGGATTTTGGATTGGATTGGTCGCTTTAGGATTTATTGTTCTTGATTTATGATGAGGCTCCGGTTGCCAATCACACCCATTGATTCGAGTACTCGACGAAAACTCATAACGGAAAAACAACTTGATGCCTCTGTACCGCATATCCTTCGCAAATACCTACGGAACCACTCGTTACCCCCGTGCCAGGATAATCGTGGTCAGTCAGAACCATCCAATTCTGCGGCTAATTCCGCCATGATCCCGCTCAATTCAACGTCACACACCGTTGCAAATTCCATCATCGCACAATACCTTACGGTGTACCGTCTGTTCGGGCAGGTCGCGTGTACTTACCTGTAACAAAAAAAAACATATTAGCAAAATAACAAAGACACCAGATGGCGTCCAGATCGATTTATAAGACGAAAGGTGCGCCAACGGCATTGATACGAGCGTGCAGACACGTGCATCGGGAAAAAATTGTGGAAAAAATTGTGTCATGTCATCCACACATGACGGAAGGTTTTGGTGGGTATTTTAAGGATTCAGATATGAGGCCGGTGTGATCTGGGTCACAAAAAAAACATTGGTACTTGCTGGTATGTAGCTACATGTAAACGCTGAAAGCGCTGGAACTTGCTGGTATGTAAGTACATGTAAACGCTGATAACGCTGGTACTTGCTGGTGAATATTGGGCGTACCCATATATTCAGTATCTTTTTGGTACATACTAAATCTATGAGCGTACCTACCTACGCACACATGATAAGCGTGATGTTACGTTATAGCTGTCAAGGTCAGCGCCGCATGGGTAGAGCTGCATCAGACACATCAGACATGCAAGTTTTCTTACGTGGTTTCCCTTTACAATGAATAGTACAACAGAAAAAGTGTATCGCAGCGTGCCTAGGTCTCAACCCTCAGATCTAGATAGGTGTAAAAGCACTATAATTTCCCCTAATAAATCAAAATTCAATTACCGTATAGCTTTAACAGCCAGCGATAAGCTATCGTCCATCTACCAGCAGGCCAGCAGGCCTGACGGCGGCCTTGCCCGGCCTGATGGAATGTCGCGCACTGCGCACTGCCTGCGACAGATCCTTATCGCTGGTAGAACCTGTGTGGGGTCTGTTATAGCATGGCACGTCAAACAGCTGTCGCGATTGTGTTACGACGAATAAATAAAAAAAAACGTAGAAATGGCATTTTTATTTTACCTTTACCTCGAAGTAACATCTACGGGGTAACTTATTACAGGTATTACTTGTATATTGTTGTAGTTAATAGCGAAATTTTTTTTAAAGATCGATTCTAAATTCAATTTAATTTCGTCCATAGCCCAATGGCTCGCATCGATTCAATGTAATCGAAAGAGTTAAGCAACGAAGGGCGCGGTCGATTTGTGCATGGGTGACCGCTAGTGGCAAAATTTCATGGACGCTACCGTGCTTCAGAGGGCACGTAAAGCCGTCGGTCCCGGTTGTTTTCAATGCTGGAAACAGTTGTTAAGCCTTGTCGAAGACCTTCGGGTGGCTTGAGAACATTTGACACCGGGTTGGCCACTAATCCCTCCACCAATCCGCATTAGAGCAGCGTGATGGAGTATGCTCTAGACCTCCAGTAGCTGTGTCTGTGGGAGAGACCCGTGTCCAGCAGTGGGACGTCTATGGATCGCAGCGATATTCTATTTATCCGTAATTTTATGCTTTTTACTGATTAGCCTCTATATTTATACTACTAGTAGAATATGTCTATGACCAGCAGTTATCTTAAAAAGTATGGATGGTTGGATGGATAAAAGTTGTCTTGATATAGTTCTGCTTGAAGATTGCCCACAAACAAGCTGTTGAACAAGTTATATCGATTGTATATTGCTGTATAAATATTTGCAGTATTTAAACAGAATTCAATCGTATCGTCAGGTCTAAAGTGTCTGTGATTAAGCCTGTATTGGTAACTTGCTTAGCACAGTATTTAGCTGCACCAAGTTTAGCAAACACAATCATATCAGAGCTATGATTAAACGTATTTAGTAAGACTTAAACACCTCGCGTCTCGCAATAGTTTCAACTGCAGAAAATATAATTGGTATCTATTTGTAAAAGTACTTTAAACTGCAGGAAATGTAATCGTTTTTATACAGCCTTTATGTAAATCCAAAAACTTTAAACTTACTATACTACACTGATATCTATGTGTCAATCAATTTGACGGGCCCGTTAGCGCAATCGGTAGTGACCCTGCCTGTTACGCCAGGGGTCGTGGGTTCGAATCCCACTCAAGACAAACATTCGTGTGATCAAAACTTATGTTTGTTCTGTGTCTGGATGTTAATATTATCTATTTAAGTATGTATTTAAAAATATCTATGTATGTATATCAGTCTCTGACACCCATAGTACAGGCTCGCGCCTAATTTGGGGTTAATATGGCCATGTGTGAGAATGTCCATGGTATTTATGGTATTTATAATCAATAATCCTTGTAATGCTGTATAACAAGGAGGGACTGATAGACTAGTACTGCAATATTAATAAAGGATTGAGTCAGAGTGAATGTCAGAGTTTAAGATAAAATAATGAACAGCACTCGTTTTGAATGTAACGTTTTGATTATAAATACCATAAATACCATGGACATTCTCACACATGGCCATATTAACCCCAAATTAGGCGCGAGCCTGTACTATGGGTGTCAGAGACTGATATACATACATAGATATTTTTAAATACATACTTAAATAGATAATATTAACATCCAGACACAGAACAAACATAAGTTTTGATCACACGAATGTTTGTCTTGAGTGGGATTCGAACCCACGACCCCTGGCGTAACAGGCAGGGTCACTACCGATTGCGCTAACGGGCCCGTCAAATTGATTGACACATAGATATCAGTGTAGTATAGTAAGTTTAAAGTTTTTGGATTTACATAAAGGCTGTATAAAAACGATTACATTTCCTGCAGTTTAAAGTACTTTTACAAATAGATACCAATTATATTTTCTGCAGTTGAAACTATTGCGAGACGCGAGGTGTTTAAGTCTTACTAAATACGTTTAATCATAGCTCTGATGTGATTGTGTTTGCTAAACTTGGTGCAGCTAAATACTGTGCTAAGCAAGTTACCAATACAGGCTTAATCACAGACACTTTAGACCTGACGATACGATTGAATTCTGTTTAAATACTGCAAATATTTATACAGCAATATACAATCGATATAACTTGTTCAACAGCTTGTTTGTGGGCAATCTTCAAGCAGAACTATATCAAGACAACTTTTATCCATCCAACCATCCATACTTTTTAAGATAACTGCTGGTCATAGACATATTCTACTAGTAGTATAAATATAGAGGCTAATCAGTAAAAAGCATAAAATTACGGATAAATAGAATATCGCTGCGATCCATAGACGTCCCACTGCTGGACACGGGTCTCTCCCACAGACACAGCTACTGGAGGTCTAGAGCATACTCCATCACGCTGCTCTAATGCGGATTGGT
The DNA here is from genome assembly GCA_944567765.1 of Carterocephalus palaemon. Classification (NCBI taxonomy): domain Eukaryota; kingdom Metazoa; phylum Arthropoda; class Insecta; order Lepidoptera; family Hesperiidae; genus Carterocephalus; species Carterocephalus palaemon. Next base: position 538,259 of record OX155655.1, on the reverse strand, counting down.
GGAGGGATTAGTGGCCAACCCGGTGTCAAATGTTCTCAAGCCACCCGAAGGTCTTCGACAAGGCTTAACAACTGTTTCCAGCATTGAAAACAACCGGGACCGACGGCTTTACGTGCCCTCTGAAGCACGGTAGCGTCCATGAAATTTTGCCACTAGCGGTCACCCATGCACAAATCGACCGCGCCCTTCGTTGCTTAACTCTTTCGATTACATTGAATCGATGCGAGCCATTGGGCTATGGACGAAATTAAATTGAATTTAGAATCGATCTTTAAAAAAAATTTCGCTATTAACTACAACAATATACAAGTAATACCTGTAATAAGTTACCCCGTAGATGTTACTTCGAGGTAAAGGTAAAATAAAAATGCCATTTCTACGTTTTTTTTTATTTATTCGTCGTAACACAATCGCGACAGCTGTTTGACGTGCCATGCTATAACAGACCCCACACAGGTTCTACCAGCGATAAGGATCTGTCGCAGGCAGTGCGCAGTGCGCGACATTCCATCAGGCCGGGCAAGGCCGCCGTCAGGCCTGCTGGCCTGCTGGTAGATGGACGATAGCTTATCGCTGGCTGTTAAAGCTATACGGTAATTGAATTTTGATTTATTAGGGGAAATTATAGTGCTTTTACACCTATCTAGATCTGAGGGTTGAGACCTAGGCACGCTGCGATACACTTTTTCTGTTGTACTATTCATTGTAAAGGGAAACCACGTAAGAAAACTTGCATGTCTGATGTGTCTGATGCAGCTCTACCCATGCGGCGCTGACCTTGACAGCTATAACGTAACATCACGCTTATCATGTGTGCGTAGGTAGGTACGCTCATAGATTTAGTATGTACCAAAAAGATACTGAATATATGGGTACGCCCAATATTCACCAGCAAGTACCAGCGTTATCAGCGTTTACATGTACTTACATACCAGCAAGTTCCAGCGCTTTCAGCGTTTACATGTAGCTACATACCAGCAAGTACCAATGTTTTTTTTGTGACCCAGATCACACCGGCCTCATATCTGAATCCTTAAAATACCCACCAAAACCTTCCGTCATGTGTGGATGACACTCAAGACAAACATTCGTGTGATCAAAACTTATGTTTGTTCTGTGTCTGGATGTTAATATTATCTATTTAAGTATGTATTTAAAAATATCTATGTATGTATATCAGTCTCTGACACCCATAGTACAGGCTCGCGCCTAATTTGGGGTTAATATGGCCATGTGTGAGAATGTCCATGGTATTTATGGTATTTATAATCAAAACGTTACATTCAAAACGAGTGCTGTTCATTATTTTATCTTAAACTCTGACATTCACTCTGACTCAATCCTTTATTAATATTGCAGTACTAGTCTATCAGTCCCTCCTTGTAATGCTGTATAACAATTTGACATAGTCCCTTGGAATTACAGTTATTTGAAACATGCAAGCGCCGAGGGACGCTTAAAAGCTCAAGATTGTAATCACCCGAGCGTGGTATAAAACCACAGTTACCGACTTTGGAAGTGGCTTTGGGAAATACCAGAACTGAAGCATTGGTTTCAATAGAATTACAAAACTTGGTATCTGTCTTGGTGGGATTAATTTGCTACTGTACAATAAATTGACTCGTCAATCGACAAATCAGCAAATTATTATGTATTTCACTTTACCGTGCTAAACTCTGGGTAGCAAATGCAGATTTGTAAATGCTGTATAGATCTACAATAATATTTAATTTTGTACACTACCTGTAGATAAAAAACTTAAAACAAGTTTTAAAATTTGAAATTGTTCAATTGCACGCAGTGCTTATAATCTGACCCATTTGGAGGCAAATTATTTGATAGTCCACTTAGTATTTTATTATACTTTAGTAATACAACACTTTTTACTCAATTTCATAACATGAAGTAGTTGTTAAAAATAGGTTATTACATTTCGGAGTTGCGTGACGTTACATATTGCATCGCTGGAACGTTAAATGTTCATGGAAAATTTGAAGGAAAATAATAAGGAAAGTTACAAGACAAATAGTCCAGAAATAAGATAAATTACTCCTGTACTTCTTTATTGCCATTCGCTTGATGTAAAAGACCCTTTTTATTATGGTTATGACAATGAGCGATAAAACCAGCTACAAAAAGTATAAGCATTGATTTTATCTATTGGAATGTCAGACGAAATCTGGAAAAACATCTTGTTTTTTTCCATTTCGGACAAATTACAAACAACAGATGACCGAGCACAATTCCCGCTAGCAAACTCCCCACATCAGTTATTATAATAATGGAACTCGCCAAAACATGTTTGATCTACACCCTAGACGTCGCATAATTGGCACGAGACCACTTAAGAGCTCTCCAAAATCGGCAATAGAGACTCACAAACCGGAAAAACATTATGCCGATCTAATTCTGTTTATATTTGTGCTATACGGAAGTCGAAAGCTGCGGTAGTTTTTCTGCAAGCACACCCCAAGCCACGTGTCTCGAGATTGTGAATCAGAAATAAATGCGGCCCTATAGCCGACCCTTGTGGCACACCTGCTCGGTAAACGAGAAAACTTAACTTACAGCCAACCAATACTGTTCCTTATGCTTTTCCCGGTAGAGATAAGTTTATATGAATGCTAAGATTGTGAGTAGTGAACACATATTTGGCAGGAAGAGGGTGTCTATTGAATTATATTTAGTCAAAAGCTCCCTATGGGTATGATTAAACAAACGATACGCGACAAGGTGCAAGGCACGATCTTCCCCGCGCCGCATGCTCGAATGTTGGTCGCTTATTTAGTTATGCAGTTGGCGACATTCTTACGAGAATTTTAGTAAAATTGTTCTTCTGCAGCTTGCTAACATTGACATCATGTAATTGATTTAATGAATTAAAGTAAATTAACGTCAACTCCGTGGCGTGGCATAGATTGACCTACGCGAACCGTGTGGCCTGGGTTCGAATCCCAGATGGACAGACATTTATTCTTTACTCGGGTAAATATTGCTTTTTGTGGCCGTTCGATAATACATTTCAACATTCTCAAATAAACAATTAGTTTATTACTAATTATAAGCTTCTAGTCTGATCCTCAAATCCTTAATAATATATAAATGGGAAAGTGTGTTTTTTGGTTTGACCTTCTTCTCCGACTCAACGAAATGATGCATAGATGTAGTGCAGTGACATAGTTTACATTTTATTTAAATTGCACGCGAAATGGACAAAACACTAAAATGATGTTCGATTTTTAATCGATAATTAACTATCGATTGACTTTTAATCGATTGATGGCAATTAAGATTATGATGGGCCGAACTACGGGTGAAGCTAGATTTTGATTAGTGGTACTCTTCGGTGTAGCTTGCCGTTTATAAAAGCTATACTTATTATTATGACGGGCCCGGTGGCGCAATCGGTAGTGACCCTGTCTGTTGCGCCCGGGGACGTGGGTTCGAATCCCACTCAGGGTGTGACGAACACTTGTATTTGTTCTTTGTCTGGATGTTAATATTATCTATTTAAGTATGTATTTAAAATATCTATGTATGTATGTATATCAGTCTCTGACACCCATATTACAGGCTCGCGCCTACTTTGGGTTCAAATAGTCGTATGTGAGAATGTCCAAGATATTATATTTCAAAACATCCCTTGATGATAGAGGTAATTCTGCGCGGAAAACGATATCATGCGGGCGGAGCCGCGGGAAAAGCTGGGGAAAGCTATCGTATAAAATATAACAAAAATGTAATGATGACTAGTCATCATAGCGAGCAACACGTGCTGCGCCAGCGCAATCTCTCATTTATCTTAATTTAATATCTCAAAACGTAATGTACCACTTGAGCTAAGCATTTCCCGAATTAAAAGCCAATCTATTTCCGACCTTATCATAATAAAATTAGGAATAATGAGTTTATTTTGTAACGGTACAGTAATAGCAATGTCTATCAACCCCTCAAAACTTAAAGAATCCAGTATGAAAAATGTTTAACATTATTTGGAGCCGTAATGAACAGCGATAGAGTTCAAATTTCAAATTATTTAAGTGTTTTGATTAAAGTTGGAAGTTTGCGCGGTGTTGCTACGGGGCTACAAAAAAGGCTTTTTTCTCCAGTTGCCGCGGCGGCGCGCGCGCACGCCAGATGGCGCTGGGGGCATTGACTTCTAAATTTTTTATTGAAATTGCGACCCCTAAGTGCGGTTGGGGAGCGGTTAATTTAAGGTAGGCAAGTAGAGCCATTGTGGTCGGGTAAATGTATGGTAAAACTTGTTAATGCTTGCCATTTTCCAGTGTATTACTTACCTATAATGTCTTTTAATAGCGACAGGACGGGAAATTACATTTAATAACATATGTTATTTGTTGATTGAGATACCAATTCCAATACACATTAATGTAGACACATTAAAACGAAGAGTACTTAATTTATGGTAATATGGCATAGGTACATGTTTAGATGACTATGTAATCTATATATATAAAAGGAGAAGGTGACTGACTGACTGACTGACTGACTGACTGACTGACTGACTGACTGACTGACATATCAACGCAGGGCCTAAACTATAAGGGCTAGAAACTTGAAATTTTGCACAGGCGTTCCTTTTATAACGTAGGGGAGCACTAAGAAAGGATTTTTGAAAATTCATCCCCTAAGGGGATAAAACGGGGGTGCAAAGTTAGTATGAAACTTTGCCTTTTTTGAAGTCAAGCGGGCAACCCAAAAAGGGCAGACGTCGTTAATGGGTCTAATTCTACGCGAGCGAAGCTGCGGGCGTCCACTAGTAGGTTATAAGTAAGCTGTAGGCTTGCTTACTTCATACTTACGGTATTAATGCCCACTGGCGATAAATAGGACAAGTAGGTACTTGCATATCTAAGTATAGTAGCAAAAACACTCAGTTTCATTTAAAGTCATGTTATTAGCATCCAATGGCATCCATAACCCATAACCACACGGTCTGCGTGCATGGCGCCAAAACGAGAAAAAAACAAAAACATTTCGAAAATAGAACAGCGCGTGCGTTTGGATACACGTATCGGTAATTGTACGTTTCGGAAACAATGCAGACACCTGCGCGTATGTGAACACGCAAAATATCCTTTTGCGCGTGCAAAAGAAAAGAAAAATTAAACTTGAACCAGTTAAGAAATGAAAAGTATGCCTTCACAATGTTTTGATGGATAAATTGATGCTGGCATCGATAACTGCGGGCGATTCTAACCACAGTTTTGTGCGTAGCGAGTGACAGGTCGATAAAAAAAGTTTTCTCTAGATAGATGTTTGTATTTTTATAATCATAATACATATTATATAATCATAGTCATAATTTTCTCATCGAAATTATTTTCATAGGTGTATGTCTGAAGTGCGTTAACTCTATATTACCTATTACTTTTCTCTGAATGATGGCGGGGTTCTTTAGATTTAGAATAATTTAGATGAAGAAGAGTTCATGATTTCACAGGAGAAGCGAGGCTTTCTACTACATGCAAGATTTCTTTGTTACGTACGGTAGGCCTTAAAAGCTGCACGAACCTATGTAATAAGGGTCATAATGCCTGTGTCTGTTAAAAATGAGATGTTAAAATTATTTCAATACCCTTGTAAATTTTTTCCAAAGATATGAGTTAAGCATTTTGGAAGAATAACAAATTGGCAAACCTTAATGTACCGTAATCTTGTGGTGTATAATTTGCGAGATCTCTACACTGGGAGGGATTCGTGGTCCATCCCAATCATGTAATTAGTTGCATTATGCTGTTATGGCCGCGTTTGAATTGTTTATGGTAATGCTGCTGATGCCTACAGCAGGATACAATGTTTTGGGACATACAAACAATGATAAACATTATGGACCTGGTGTAGACGAATATTAAGGAAACACATGTAATTTTCTAACAATCAGCTTTAACACAGAGAGCAGCAATAGCAATAGCATAGAAAATACTATGAAGTGTGTGTAGACAATAAGTAAGGCAGTAGTGTGATCCTAGGACTTGTATAGTAGGAGGCAGAAGTAATTTATCTAACGATCGACAGAAGGCTTTCTTGTTGAATTCCGGTTACACTTCTTTAGAGGCGACCATCTTAGTCCTCAAGGGTAGCAACACATCTGTGACTGACTTAGAACGAGACTCCTACTAACAAGTACTAACTGGACTATTACTAACACCAACTAACAGGACTAACTATCACTAACAGTCCCCAGTCCTCATACCTACTAACGAACTGACCAACTAATGTTCTAATTAACTCTCTCAACTAATTGGACTAACCATCCCAGTCCCTAATTGAGTCTTGTTGTCATGGGCGGCAGCGGATGGGTGGTGCTGCAAGCTCGTTTGCTATCTTTTTTCCATAAAAAAAAAAAAAAGAATAGTTAAAAGTTAGATGACTTATAACCATTTCAATACTAATAATATAAAGAGGAAAGATGTGTTTGTAATGTTTTCACACAAAATCTACTGGACCGATTTCAAAAATTCTTTCACCATTAGAAAGCTACATCTTCACTAAGTGACATAGTCTATATAAAAAAATATATATTATAGGTGTAAACGAAACTATTGTTATGTCTAATTCCACGAGAGCGAAGCTGCGGGCGTCCACTAGTATTAGATAAAATTCGCCAATCCGCATTGTATCAATGTGGTGGAGTATGCTCAAGACCTCTCGCAGATTTGCCTGTGGGGGAGACCCAGCAGTAGGACGTCTATGGGTTGCAGCTATTAGATAAAATTATATGGAGATAACTGTTGTTTTATGGAACTTATGCAACAGGAGGCACGCGATATCGCGAGGGAACAGATCGCGAGATTGCTGTTGCGTGTGGTGTGCGTGCATGAACCAGCACTGCCCATCGACGTCTGCAAGGCTCGGGGCGTTTGAGTTGTGTGATTTATCCTGATTTGCAAAAAATCACGCGTTGGGTGTTGGGATATACCGTATAATCAGTGAAGAACAGACGGCGGTGCTTTCCCTTGCAAGAACAATTCCTCCTTTGACCATTCAATGCCATTCCCCAAGTATCAGGCAATCAGAAGGGCAAGGCGCTCGCGAATCCAGTACTTGTCGCACGTGTTACCTACATCTGCGCGCGCAGCTGCCCGCCCGCGCCATCTGGCGGCGCGCGATTCGCGAGATGAGCGAGGGATGTTTTGACAGAAAGAGGAAACAAAACAACTTGAAGAAACTCTAATATTCACTGGCGATCCTTTCAGCGCCACAACTTTTTATTTGTCTCGCTGTTGGGCTCCTCGTCAACATCCTTCTGATCTGAATCACATCTGTGACTGACTTGGAACAAGTCTCTTTCTAAAAATTACTATCTGGTATTACTAACACCAACTAATGTCCTAATTAACTTTCTCAGCTAACTGCACTAACGGTGGATAGGTGGTGCCTTAAGCTCGTTTGCTATCCATAAAAATAACAAAATCCATTGCATAAATTTCTGCAAATATACGATGCAGTTATACATCCCTTAATACAGTTAGGTGCATAAGATGTTAACCCCGCTACAGCTTACGCGCAAGTCAAGCCAACCCTAAAATAACGAGAACAACTGCGACTAACTGGAGCTGCAATGTGGACGCGTGCGCCGGCATCTGCCGCGAAACCTGACCCGATCCTTGCCATATGAATTATGCTACTTCCGAAAAAAACTGCCTCCAAAGCCGACAAGCGAAACTGTACTCTGCCACCAAGTGTTAGAGTACAGTTCCACCCCCCTCCTAAAGCATTATGTTTAGATGGTCCCAAAAAAATTGAACTTTATTTTGAAACTAATAGAGCTCTGAGTATATTGAGTTCCTAATAAGCAAATGATCTGGAAAAAGACATGTGTATATTTCGCGAAGGCTCACCAGATGGCACAGCTAGTTGATTTCGAGATGTCATGTTTGTATGAGGCTGGGCTTTTTGTGTGATAGGTGCGGTGTCCTGTTACACGGGACCTATTGTAGCCGACATGTAATAGTTCGGGAACTGTATGGTTTCCGATAGAGCGAACATGTTGAGGGCAGGTGGGCTGTTGAAGATACAACTCCAAACTTACCTTACATTTTATTTGCGTCGTTATTACGGTTTTATTTGTGTAACGCCTGTATTTATACGTTTTTAACATAATAATTACGTTTTTAACTTAATAATTAATTACGAAGAATTACGCTGAATCCGTGATCAAATTAATTTGTTAATTATGTACTTGAATGGTATTTACACCTTTCATAAGTTTATTATTTAGACTGGCTCGTTGATTTAGAGGTCGCAAGTGCGGCTGCTATGCTAGAGTTCCTGGGTTCGTTCCCCGGCAAAGTATTATTGGGTTTTTCTAACTGGAAATTCTTAGTAGTAGCTCGTAGTCTAAAGTGCCCGGTGCATGGCAATAGTTATGTTATGATTTCGGTTTATTTCAGTTCTCATCATGAATGTTCTGTAATCATTGCAAGTAAGCCATTACATAGTAGCATACTGCAGGATATGTGAAGCTAAAAGACCTTGAGTATCCACCATGGTTTTCCCGAACGGTGGTAAAATTAAAATTATGAGATCTTGCTGACTTTTCTGAAGCACATTAGCGAGTAGCAGTAACTTCGCCTTCGATACAGACGAAAAGGGATTCATGCGCATACTCTTTCTTTGTTCTATGGCAGGGCGGGTATAGATCCAGGCGTATACTCTTTCTTTGTTCTGTGGCAGGGTATAGTTGTACAGTGCGCGTAACTGTACACAATGAGGCATAAATTCAATAATTTGTATGCGGCAAGCGGCGCGCGCGCGACAGGCCGATCGCGTGAAATAACGTATATTAAGTAAACCCCGGCAGGAACAGGCGATGACGTCAATGATTGCGGATATCCTGGGCAGCGCTGGTGATTGGACCACTCGGCTGGGACTTGCACCTGTGTCTGTTCGTTTGTGGGGCGATTTTATATAAAACTAGTGGACGGCCGCAGCTTCGTTGCGTAGAATTAGACCCAATAACGACGTCTGCCCGCGTTCGGGTTGCCCACTTGACTTCAAAAACGGCAAAGTTCCATACTAACTTTGCACCCCCGTTTTACCCCCTTAGGGGATGAATTTTCAAAAATACTTTCTTAGTGCTCCCCTACGTTATAAAAGGAACTCCTGTGCAAAATTTCAAGTTTCTAACCCTTATAGTTTAGGCCCTGCGTTGATGATGTCAGTCAGTCAGTCAGCTTCTCCTTTTATATACAGGGTTATTGGTAATTCGACGTATTCCCGTTAGGAGGTGATAGGGGTGACTATTTGTGATAATTTTAATTCCCATAAGCATTATGCAAAAGTGAACCATTTTCGAGTTATCAAGCTTTTCAGCTTTTTATAAAATAGGTCAGAAATGCAACATCAAAAATTTATTTAAAAAAAAGTATCAATTAAAATCTATTTTTTTCTTCTGATTTATAAAAATGATTAAACAGTGGTTATTTATCAACATTAAAACTACAGTTATCGGTCCAACTTTAAAAATGCGAGACGATTAACGATATTACTTCAATATTTTTTGAGATTTTTGTCCACTAAGATGCCTTAAAAACAAAAAAAACTTATATCAAACTTGGCTTGCAGATTATTTTAAAAACATAACCGTTTTCTTAGCTTTCCAACAAGGCATAACAACTATGAACTTATTTAAAAAAAACTGAGAAAAACCGATCACAAAGGAAGCAGGCGGAAATTTGTATTCGAACTAAACTTATGGTCGTTCTTTAAAATTTCAACAAAAGTAATTAAAAACAATGCCCAATGTAAATAAAACAAAAAATATAAATATAAAATTAAATTTAGAACCAGTAAAAGTTTAGTAACAATATAAAAATTAATACTATGTAACAATTACGACATTTTGTAATTTAGCCTAATAAAGTTCTTGCTCGAAGGGACTTCCCCTATTGCGTACGCAGTCTTATTCTTTTTCTGAGGTGTAACTTAACTACCGAAGTGTTCAAATTATTCCGAATCACATTTTCAGGACATCCGTCTTGCTAGTATATCATATTTTGCCTTATAGCCAAAGGCACGTCTTCAAGCATTTCATTTGTTAAAAAAATTCGTAAACGAGCAAAATTGGTTCATCGATAAATTCTTGCACATTTGCACATATTGCAGAATAATTTCCCTTCGAGCAAGAACTTTATTAGGCTAAATTACAAAATGTCGTAATTGTTACATAGTATTAATTTTTATATTGTTACTAAACTTTTACTGGTTCTAAATTTAATTTTATATTTATATTTTTTGTTTTATTTACATTGGGCATTGTTTTTAATTACTTTTGTTGAAATTTTAAAGAACGACCATAAGTTTAGTTCGAATACAAATTTCCGCCTGCTTCCTTTGTGATCGGTTTTTCTCAGTTTTTTTAAAATAAGTTCATAGTTGTTATGCCTTGTTGGAAAGCTAAGAAAACGGTTATGTTTTTAAAATAATCTGCAAGCCAAGTTTGATATAAGTTTTTTTTTGTTTTTAAGGCATCTTAGTGGACAAAAATCTCAAAAAATATTGAAGTAATATCGTTAATCGTCTCGCATTTTTAAAGTTGGACCGATAACTGTAGTTTTAATGTTGATAAATAACCACTGTTTAATCATTTTTATAAATCAGAAGAAAAAAATAGATTTTAATTGATACTTTTTTTTAAATAATTTTTTGATGTCGCATTTCTGACCTATTTTCAAAAAAGCTGAAAAGCTTGATAACTCGAAAATGGTTCACTTTTGCATGATGCATATGGGGATTAAAATTATCACAAATAGTCACCCCTATCACCTCCTAACGGGAATACGTCGAATTACCAATAACCCTGTATATAGATAGATATCTCAAACTGTTCTGGCAGTACTCAGTTTATTCTGGAACTACTAATGACGTGTGAACATGTGACACGTTTCTGTACCAACTTGTGCTCGGTGTCATGAACTTCAGGGTGCAGATGTCTGGTACAACTACTATTCTACTAGGTATTATTACTACTACCAGTAGATACTAATGTCTAAAAATCATCTTCAGGAGTGAACGCGTGATTTTTCACTTCAAAAGTTACTTAAGTTATCGCCTCCATTTTTGATTGTAACTAAACGTAAATATTATTTAATATAGCTATCATATCTATATAACAGTATAAAAAAAATCTCAGCAGGCCCATCTGTATTATCTACAGATAATATGATTTTGCCTAAGTTACTAGCAGAGCTTTGGGGTATGACGTCACGGGAGCTTTTGGAGCTTTTCCAAGCTCGTCAAGAGTTGAGTTGCGACTGACGCATACATCCATTCCACCATTTCGATTATTCCTTTTTCCTCCACGACTTTGTTGCAACCATTTCTCTCAGCTGAGATGATTTAATGGGATTTTAAAATTGGACTGCGTAGACTGGATGGCTCCCTTGAGACTGTTTAACTTAAATTTCATCTAAGCTTAGTTTTGTTTTTTCATAGATTTAATGCGCAGAAATTGATATTGAACTAATTTAATTACATATAAAGGGACCGTAGCCTAATGGCACGCGTCGATCGTATGTGATTACCGAGTAGGCAACAACGCGCGGTCGGTTTGAGAATGGGTGACCTCTAGTGGCAGATGATGTGTTTTGAGTGCATACATACATCATGTATGTATGCACTAGACCTCTCACAGTTCTGGCTATGTGACCCTAGTCCAGCAGTGGGAAGTCTATGGGTTGTAGAACGATTTGAATTATTGGTTGTATCTGTACCATACAGTTATATAAATTCCGATACCTAGCTATCTTAGTATTTTTTAAATGTTCTCATAAACTTGACCTCCTTTTGTCTGTTCCGAAATAACTAGTGGCCAGCAACCGTTGTCGGAGCTGCGCAGGCGGCGGAAATAGTAAGCGATTCCATTACGGGAATACAACAAAATTACTGCTGAAGGGCTAGGCATTAATGTGTGAAAAAGGGCTACGCTGAAAACCAGCAGCCGCGATTCTCTAGTACCACGGCACAGGCTGACACAAGTCAATTTTGCTCTTTGTAACTTAGGCTTATATTTTTTTTTTGTTTACTTATTTCTTTTATTGGACCTTTGGGACAAAATAAAGATTTTCTTTTTTTCTTTCTTTTCTTTCTAAAACTAGCTTTTCACCAGTTATGTTATTGGTCAGGAAGTTCAGGTGAAATATTGCAATTTATGTGTATATAATTGTGATTTTGAATTCTTTTAATACTCAGGCAGGTGAGTAAGTAGGTACTCGGCTGTTAAGTGCATCGATCCCAACACTCCGGAGCCATTAAAAACTTAAGCAAAACCAAAAGGAAACCGCAGCCATTGAGGAAGGCGAGAGAACGTGCTAATATCATCATATCAATTACACGCATAATTCGATTGAGGAGCGATCTGATTGAATTAATCCAGCCACGCGCGCCCGGGCGCCATGCGCCGGCGCAGGGGAGAGGGGAGAGGAGGGGAGAGGGAAGAGGAGAGAGGGGAGGGGGAGGCGTCGAGACGTCGTCTGCGCATCCCGCCGGTGACCCGCTTTGATGTCGCGACGCATGAAGGCATAGAATTGGCAGATTGGCTGTTTTATTTATTTCTGACGCCTACTTTTATGTATAAAAAACATTTAAAATAATTTTTTGGCAATGATCGAAACAAAATTTTGTTAGTACATATTTCTAAAATACTTATGTATAAGGGTCAGCGCATCTTGTGTTAAAATTAAAACTATACATACTTCAAACGACCAAATTATTTCAAACCGAACCGATCTTATAACCCGGCCGCTAGTTTCAAGACACAGTACAATTTCATCTACGCATCGAAATACTTCTGACAGCTAGAATCTAGAAGGACATTATTGATGACTACGTATTACATTAATAACTAATATGCGTATACAGGGTGTCCCAGAATGAATGGATAATCCTTGAGCCCCGCACAGAACAGCTCTCCAGCGCTTAGAAAAAAATATCAAAAAAAAAAAATTCCAAGTGATACCCAAAATATGATTTTTTTTAGAAAAACATACGTTATTTTAGCTTCACTTCACATTAATTTACACAACTGCCACAAATTAATGATATTCTTGGCGTTTTTGGTGTCATTTTATTCCTGATAGACTATACTACTAGAAATACATCAAATAATATAAGTATCTGTGATACTTTTTTTATAAAAAAAATAAGAACTTGAATTTTTAACATGAAATTTGATACCAAAATAATTTTGACATAGTTTGAGAGTGTTTCATGTAAAAAAAAAGTATGAAAACGTAAGTGTCCAGCTATTTTAAAAACATGCGCAGTTAATACAGATTAAATAATGGTATAATACATCATTTTATCTAATACTACTACGAAGTTATTGCTATTGAGATGCAAAACGAGTAAATACGACTAAAATTAAAAAGTTAATGTCTTAATACATTTTAATAATAATAAAACATTTCAGGTGTCGCTGCGACCCATAGACGTCCCACTGCTGGGCACGGGTCTCCTCCACAGACACTGCTGCTGCGGGAAGTCTAGAGCATACTCCACCACGCTGCTCCAATGCGGATTGGTGGAGGGGTTAGTGGCCAACCCAGTGTCGAATGTTCTCAAGCCACCCAAAGGTCTTCGACAAGGCTTAACGACTGTTTCCAGCATTGAAAACAACCGGGACCGACGGCTTTACGTGCCCTCCGAAGCACGGTAGCGTCCATGAAATTTTGCCACTAGCGCTCACCCATCCACAAACCGACCGCGTCCGTCGTTGCTTAACTCTTTCGGTCACATTGAATCGACGCGAGCCATTGGGCTATGGACGCTACATTTCAGGTGTACATAACATCAATCTGTATTCACAACAAGTGTTCAAATTGTCTGCCACCGATTCTAATACACGCTCGACATCTTTTATAGGCTCTACTTAGAAACCGTGCGTAGAGTCGTTCATTTATTTTTGAAGCGGCCTCTTGAACACGGCTGCGTAATTCCTCATTTGAAGTTGTTTTCGAGTACACTTTTTCCTTTAGACAGCCCCAGTAAAAAACATCCCGTCAGTTTAAATCTGGTGATCGAGGAGGCCACAGAATGGGACCCAAACGACCAGTCCATTTGTTTGGATACGTGGCATTTAAATAAGCCCGGACGTTTGTACCATAATATGCAGGGCAGCCATCATTCTGTAACCAATGGGATTCCATTACCTACGAAACAGTCGCTAAGCCTCGTCGAAGACCTTTGGGTGGTTTGAGAACATTCGACACTGGGTTGGCCACTAACCCCTCCACCAATCCGTATTGGAGCAGCGTGGTGGAGTATGCTCTAGACTTCCCGCAGCAGCAGTGTCTGTGGAGGAGACCCGTGCCCAGCAGTGGGACCTCTATGGGTCGCAGCGACACCTGAAATGTCTTATTATTATTAAAATGTATTAAGACATTAACTTTTTAATTTTAGTCGTATTTACTCGTTTTGCATCTCAATAGCAATAACTTCGTAGTAGTATTAGATAAAATGATGTATTATACCATTATTTAATCTGTATTAACTGCGCATGTTTTTAAAATAGCTGGACACTTACGTTTTCATACCTTTTTTTTTACATGAAACACTCTCAAACTATGTCAAAATTATTTTGGTATCAAATTTCATGTTAAAAATTCAAGTTCTTATTTTTTTTATAAAAAAAGTATCACAGATACTTATATTATTTGATGTATTTCTAGTAGTATAGTCTATCAGGAATAAAATGACACCAAAAACGCCAAAAATATCATTAATTTGTGGCAGTTGTGTAAATGAATGTGAAGTGAAGCTAAAATAACGTATGTTTTTCTAAAAAAAATCATATTTTGGGTATCACTTGGATTTTTTTTTTTTTGATATTTTTTTCTAAGCGCTGGAGAGCTGTTCTGTGCGGGGCTCAAGGATTATCCATTCATTCTGGGACACCCTGTATATACAAATAAGTTAAGTGTTTCACCCAAAGCTAAACAATTTAGTTCATCACCTAAGCTCAGGTTTTAATAAAGGCACTAAAACAAGTTAGTATACGTACCGGCATCAAACTCTGACCTTGAATGCGCAGAATAAGGTATCGTCTGGCGCAGAGCGAGCGGGATGTCAGTCATAATTTAAGCGCTGATTGGTTCGCCAGCCGTATGACCCCGCACTGATAACCATGCGCAACTATCCCTCCGAATTTCGTTCAGAGCTAATCTTTCGTGCCGACAGCTGTATCATCGCTACTAATTCCCGTTGGCGCAATCGGTAGTGACCCTGTCTGTTCCGCCAGGGGTCGTGGGTTCGAATCCCACTCAAGACAAATATTCGTGTGACGAACACTTGTATGTTCTGTGTCTGGATGTTAATATTATCTATTTAAGTATGTATTTAAAAATATCTATGAATTTTATCAGTCTCTGACACCCATATCACAGGCTCGCGCCGACTTTGGGGTCAGATGGCCGTGTGTGAGAATGTCTAAGGTATTCATAATGTTGTCACTTGTTAAATAAAAAAGTCACTTTAAGATTACTAGATCGACAGACGGACAGACAGACAGACAGACAGACGGGCCTAATGTGAAGCGATCACGTCGCTACCTACCGCGGTCAGGACTACCATAAATTGTCTGTCTGTCGCTTAGCTATGTCTGTGGCGCAGTCTGTTGGGGGCCAGGTTATTTGCAACGCGTTAAAAGCGTCGCGGCACCGCGCCGCGCGGGGTTCGAATACTAAGTTAATCTTATCATCATTATCAATGCCTTATCCACTCCACTCCCATACTGAAGAAACGAACGCTGTAAGTACAAGATATCATGGATATAATTTATTTATTTTTTATTTGTTTATTCAACTTTATTGACACCTTTAGAGAGATATACAATTGGCGGACTTAATGCCTTATAGCATGGTAGGTGGAAAAAGAAAAAAAAAAGCTTAATTAAAACGAAAACATATAATATAGCTAAGCGGCATTCAGTATCGTACGCGACTGCCGTGACACTAACACAGACTCACGGATGCGCTGCTACCCTCGAGAGTAAAAACTAAACCAGAAATAACCGGATGTAGGTACTTATGCAGAAATCAGCTAGTGTGACAGCCCAGTGGGTATCGAACTCGCCCCTCACTCGAGCGGTCCGGGTTCAAACCCCAGCGGCATGCACCAAAGACTTTGGGTATCGAACTCGCCTCTCACTCGAGCGGTCCGGGTTCAAACCCCAGCGGCATGCACCAAAGACTTTTATAGGTCACTAGCTTTTACCCGCGGCTCCGCCCGCGTGGTCATAGGGAATTAACAATGATTTGTTTATCATACATGACCCATTTGTGGTGGATGAATAGTGATTCAGAACTTGCAAGTGAATTTTACTAACGCCATCTATTAACATCATCCGGAAGTAAATATCTAGCAAATAACAAAACATCGATATCTTCCCATGGGGATGTTTTACCGCGGTAAAAAGTAGCCTACGTCACTCTCCACTCTCCTCACTATCTCCACACACAAAAACCATACCATATAATAGCTTCGTTGCGACGTGAAAGCCGGACAAACAAACAAACAAACACACTTTCACATTTATAATATTAAGTATGGATGTGCGATTTAAGAAATTAAATCTCACTTGCTATAACGGTGAAGGACACATCTTGAGGAAACCTGCATGCCCGAGAGTTCTTCATAATGTTCTCGAAGGCATGTGAAGTCTGCCAATCCGCACTTGGCCAGCGTGGTGGAGTAGGACCTAATCCCTACATTACAGTAAGGTGCCAAGAAAGTATTATTTCTGCATCATCATCATCATCAGCACAGCCCTTTCTTTGCCCCACTGTTGGGCACGTGTAGGTATCCTCTCAGAATGGGAGGGATAAGGCCTCAGTCCACTGCGCCATGCAGGTTTCCTTACGAATCTCACGATGTTTCCACCGTTGCAACAGGTGACATTTAATTTCATAAATCGCACATGACCTATAAAATTCGTTGGTGCGTGCCGCTTGTATTTGAACCCCTACCCCTCGCGCATTTATCATTGAATCTTGAGCTCAGCCGAGCTACTGACATCGGGCATATTTTAAACAAAACAACATTTGACATTCGCATTTTACTCTTTTAATTTATGTCGCAATTTCAGATAGCCATCAATTCGCACGTTTAAAATACAAGAAATAAATTAATTTCTAACGTTTATTCCGTATACTGAGCAAAGTTGTGTCTTAACTCAAGCAAGTAAAGGTCAAATTGGCGTGTATGTGATCGGCGATGACAGAAATGACGACTGTTACCATTATCTTTGGGATCTGATGGGGTAATGGTTTTGTGAATTAATGTCCGTTTTAGAAGGCTTGATGACCTAATCAAGCCCTAATTGCTGCGCACTTGCGGGGACGGGGTACTGGTACAGTCGAGGCGTCAAGTTGCGTCAGAGAGACAGATTTTAAAAGCTTTTATTTAACTTCACTCGTATGTATGTAAGTATGTCCTGGAATGTTGCAATCAATATTTCACCCACTTCCACTGAAGCTATCGAGCTGAAATTTGGCACACATATTTTTGTTCCGATGACAATGCACGAAAATAAAATAAAAATTATAAAAAGCTTTTTTTTTTAATTTTTAATAATTTAAATCAAATCAAATCATCTTTATTTGCAAGATAAGGTAATTACGTAGATACAAAACAAGTCACAATTTGTACTTTTATCTTAGCCCATAAGGCATGCAAAGTCATCTAATCATATTTAATGGATAAAAAAGCTCTCAGCGACTCCGACTCTATAGGGACTAGGATGGTTAGTCCAATTAGCAGAGAGTGATGAAGAACATTAGTTTGTCAGTTCGTTAGTGGAGACCAGAACTGGGTCAGGAACTATTGGATTGAACATGTTTGAAGAGTAAAAAGTTTATGATTTAGATATTAACCGCACGTGTTTAACCTTGAAAAGCCCCCCTTGGTACACTTTTGGAATTATCCAACCGTCAGATAACAGTAGTTAAATCTTGACAGAGGCTCAGGGTGCACTAAAAATTACCGACACTCAGGTCACCCATCTATAACTGAATAACGCAGTGGGGGGAGTAAGAGAGACCCTCTTCAGATGTGGCAGTGTGACCTGATTGCCCTGATTTTGTTGGTAATATTGTATTAATGACGCATCAATATGTATAATAATATATAATTAATAATGTATATTAATATGTCTGTAAAATAGTAAAATAAAATAAAAATAAATCGTAATGAGAGTAATAACTTGAACTGAAAAGTCTCCTAAAATGACCCAGGAGTCTGCTTCGTACGTTTATCTATACTAATATTATAAAGAGGAAGCAATAAAATTGTATGTAATGTTTTCACACAAAAACTACTGGACCGATTTCAAAAATTCTTTCACCATTAGAAAACTGCATCTTCACTGGGTGACATAGGCTATTTCATATTACTAGGTGTAAACGAAACTATTGTTATGTCTAATTCCACGCGAGCGAAGCTGCGGGCGTCCACTATGCTGTAATAAGTGAATCAAAAGTATGTATTGAGATTACAATTTTGATATAATCTTACTTTATATTTACTCTTGCATGCCCGGATAGCTCAGTCGGTAGAGCATTGGACTTTTAATCCAAGGGTCCAGGGTTCAAGTCCCTGTTCGGGCGATATATATTTTTATTATGTGAATTTTTTAATAATAAAAAATAGAAAAATAAAAACTCTTAAAAATAAGTTGAATACGACATAAAATCTAAACTAAACCAGTAACTAGGTACTAAAATAGTTGATTAATTTTATTACGAATAAAATTACCGATATAGTCTTTTGTAATATTACCTATATTATAGCCACAGATAAAATATTAAGGCCTAACCTAAATACTGTTCAAAAGACTCATTTTTGAACAGATTTTTTTTTAATAGAAAATACTTCATACTATGTATTTTCAATTTTCGTTCGATGACGGTTTATCCTTCAAAGTGTACTTATATTAAATTATACAGAGTACATACATTTTATTTGACATCAAATTTGGTTTACTATAGCCGACCTACATTAGTGTATAATAAGTGATGGTGAATAGAACTAGCAAGGTTATAATAAGGATCTAATGATGTGTATAAATGTGAACTAACCTACGGGTATTCGATAATATAACATTTTAATATGTTTAATTTATTGTAGATCACAATTCAGACCAAACTGAGAATATTTTCCAGAAAAGGTTTCATCTTAAAAGCATTCCAAATACTAAAATCGTACGCCAAATACCTCAATCGTTCGACTTTTTTCGACATTGACGAAACGGGAAAGTGATTTTTTTTCTACTGGTTCAGTGAGGCGACCGTGGAGACGGATTTATAGCACGCAGCGACGCGAAGCGCCGGACAGACGGACAGCCGGTCGATATATTAGTATGGACGAGTACCGGAATATACGGCGAGTCATTCCACTACTGAATGACTAGATTTGTACTATAGTATATGTCTGTGGTATTTTGAACATTTAATTTATTTTATTAGATACATTGAACATTACCTACTAGGTAGCCCTAATTTACTATAATAATTTGCTAACAAAAATATATTAATTTTTAATCAATTTTGGTTCTGAAGTTAACCACTGTTGACAGTTTTATTGAATAAGGAGTAATATTCAAATTCACGTTCACTTCAGAACCAAAATGACACATTGAAAAATGCAATGCTATACCTACTGTATGCTCGCAAGTTAAAAAGTAATGTGACTGACGGGCCCGTTGGCGCAATCGTTGGTGACCCTACCTGTTGCGCCAGGGGTCGTGGGTTCGAATCCCACTCAGGACAAATATTCGTGTGACGAACACTTGTGTTTGTTCTGTGTCTGGATGTCATTATTATCTATTTAAGTATGTATTTAAAAAAATCTATGTATGTATATCAGTATCTGGCACCCATAGTACAGGTTCGCGCCTAATTTAAGGTCAGATGGCCGTGTGTGAATGTCCATGGTATTTATTTATTTAATGTTTAACTATTATGTAGTTAAAATGATCAAAAAAATAAAAATATTTTTATTTAAATTTGTCTGTTACATGTGGTATAAAAAATACAATGAATATAATTGTTCGCGCGCAGAATAGCCCTCACCCGTATTTAGCTGTCTGCGATATATTTAGCGTTAAGTGCGTTTTAATATCGCTCCACTAAAATCAACCGTTCAGGGAATGCCGCGCCTCGCCGCCAATCCATCTCGCAAACACTGATTTATTCGCAGGTTTTGATGGACTGTCCACGCCGTGCAGCTGGAATTTGGCAGAACTTCGGCGTATAATTGGACTCCGAACTATACGCCGAAGAAATCGTCCTCACTTGGACGACACCTCGTGAGAAAGTCCACAGGAAATGGTATCATCATCACAACACTGTTGGGCTCGGGTCTCCTCTCAGAATGGGAGGGATTAGGCCTTAGTCCACCACGCTGGCCAAGTGCGGATTGGCAGACTTCACATGCCTTCGAGAACGTTATGATGAACTCTCAGCCATGCAGGTTTCCTCATGACGTGTCCTTCACCGTTATAGCAAGTGACATTTAATTTCTTAAATCGCACATAACTTAGAAAAGTCATTGGTGCGTGCCACTGGGGTTTGAACCCGGACCGCTCGAGTGAGAGGCGAGTTCGATAGCCACTGGGCTGTCACCGCTTTTAATGGGAAATGGTAGCTTGCGTAGAAATGAGAGTAAACGATCATGAGCTCCAAGAGTTTGAGAATATGCTCTTTTCGTAGATGCTTAGAAACCGTGTCAAAGTCAGTACTGTAGTGAGACATAAATACATTTGTAATCTAGAATTTAAACAACGTAATCGGTGTGGCTCTGTGCAGTATGAATTTTAAAAATGTTTTCGTGGAAAAATCAATCACATTCTTAATCCCTCCCTTCGCATAGCCTTGTGTTGCGGGTGATAGATAGTTGATTATACAAAGTAAACACCAAAATTTAACATCCATGCCGTAAACAAATATCTATCAGCAAAATAAATTATACAATAATCGGCACGGAAACAGGGACTCACGTTTCGAAAGTCACTCACCACCGCGCCCCGAAGTCATCATAAGAAGTCACATCGAAGCCATCATTTATGTATTTGCTATACCAGTTTCTAGTTCTTATTTTCTATTCTTAATGTGTAGTACATTTTCTGGCTTTGGCATCTTTGCCAACCCTATGATCAAATTAAGCATTTCCATTAAGCACGAGTGATGTGCCCATTGCCATATCATTGCCATAATGCCATAACGCCATAATGGTGTTTCAGAGCAATTTACTAGCGGCTCGAATGCTGGAGCGTTTAGGATGGAGACTAGACGATATAAGTGAGCGGAAGCTGCCAACTTTGGTAATACTAGTCTAGTCAGGGATAGTCTCAGGACTGCGCTCGTTTGGGTCCAGTCCAACCCGGCACTACACTAAAAGTTTCGTAGGGATGGGATCGCTCAATTATTTTATCGAAATATCGAAAAAATAAAACACTTTTTGAAGAACCCCATGTCATAGTCCGTAGAGAAAACAAAAGTTGATCGAGAACTGTTATTGTAAAGTTAATTTTAAAGACTAAATTTGTTTGAGCATTCAGATACCTAAGATACCTTAATGTTTAATCTAATACGCATCACTTTGTAACCCGCCTAAGTCTAATCACTAGAATGAACTCAACTAATTGGACTAACAATCTCAGTCCCTAATTGAGTCTTGTTCAAAGTCAGTCACAGTTGTCATGGGCGGCAGCGGATGGGTGGTGCTGCAAGCTCGTTTGCTATTTTGTATCCATAAAATAAAAATGAACATTTCACAAATCTTGAACGTAAGTTTCTTCTTAGCTGTTTGTATGTTTAAAATCACTAGAAAATTAAATACATTATATTTGGTACCTAATTCAATATTAAGATATCTTGATAGTGCATTTACAACTGACAGGAAATAAGTCTGAGTGAAAACATCTCAATAGATGGCACTGAGAGCGGATTACAATACTATGTCTTCTTTAATAAAATCGAGGACAAAGTCGATTACAATTACACACGTATACATCCGCAAACATCCTCACAGTATTTCTGTAAAATAATACATAGCCTACCAAAACAGACGCCGGCACCATGGTACACCCGATGGTAATCGTTTATCGTAACTACGAACGATGAACGTCTACGAATGAACCAGAAGAATCGCCAACCTAATTGCTCTTTTTACTCTTTTTAAAGAGTCCAATGTCATATTTCACTAAACAACAGAACGACAGCTCATTCAGCTTAAAGCTGCTAAATATACTTGTTGAAATGCGCGTTCATTTCATCGATAAACATCACATCACATCCCTGCAATATCTTCGCTAATTTTCTTTTCAAATGTGAACACAGCGCTTGCGGAACAGTTCTTGCCAAAATATATTTCATTGTATTCCACAGTATCCTTCGGGACAGGTCGTTGACCCCGCAGATGATTCACGGCGTCTCGGCGTCTCCCTTCAAGGCCTATCTTGAATACGGCCATGTTTTCGCGTGTCGCATAGCGACGCATAAATTTTAATGATCTGTAGGCTTCATACTCGTACATTTGCGTTGCGATACGGAAAAATGTGATGGATGTTATTATCTTGATGAAAGAAAAGTGTATGTACAAAAATTGCCGACCGAGATATGACTGCCGAAGCGCGGGGCCTGGGGTTCGAATCCCGGCCCGTGTCAAGGATGTTGAATTGTGTTGTATTCTGTCACCACACGAATATTTGTCCTGAGTGGGATTCGAACCCACAACCCCGGGCGCAACAGACAGGGTCACTATCAATTGCGCCAACGGGCCTGTCAGCCACAAGTGCAAGGGTTTTATTTTGTGTATATCGTTTTCAAAGCTTTTTGATAGATATTAGATACGGTTAAATTATACCGTTAAAATTAAAAAAAAGAAGCTTTTAATAAAAAAAATTTTATTTTCGTGCATTGTCATCGGAACCAAATATGTGTGCCAAATTTCAGCTCGATAGCTTCAGTGAAAGTGGGTGAAATATTGATTGCAAGATTCCAGGACATACATACATACATACATACATACATACACACATACATACGAGGGAAGTTAAATAAAAGCTTTTAATAAAAGCTTTTAATTTTAAAAAGGTTTTAATGAAGCCCAATTTGCATACATACACGCCTTAGGCCTCCGAGCGTACTGAAGTTAGCCAATCTGGTCTGAGCTACGTCATCACTCCTCATCTAGGCTTCGTTCGTGACTCATCGTGGACAGGCCCGTTGGCGCAATCGCTGACCCTGTCTGTTGCGCCAGGGGTCGTGGGTTCAAATCCCACTCAGGACAAATATTCGTTTGACGAACACTTGTATTTGTTGTGTCTGGATGTTAATATTATCTATTTAAGCACAGAACAGATAAAGGAGGTTAGAAAGGCCATCGAGTCAGTTTTGAAACAAAACCACTGTCGCCAGTTACCCACACTTAGATACACGTTATTATTACCTTTACATAAAATATTCATCAGCCATTGGTCAAATTGCACGAGAATCGCAACTTTTAAAAACTAACCTTAGCATCAAATCAATAAGGATACTTTTTGCTCGCGTCAAGCTGTAGAATTGTGCAAGTTTTGACCTTGTCGACACTTAATGTTGCCAGTAAGTGTTTTGCACAAATTTCGTGCAATAATAAGATTTTAGAGGTTCTTCATAGGATTCATAATGAAACTCGTGATCTGTCCGATTGTCGAATGAATAATTTATTTGTAAAATCACCTATTTATATTTACATTTTCTTTCATACATACTACACTATTTAAAACACTATTTTGACGACCGCGTATATGTTTCATATTAACAACGTAGGTAACTGGTTCGAAGGTATGAGGTATCCGTGTGAGGTATTCTTGAGGTATTCGGAGGTATTCGGAGGTAAGGTAACTGGTAGGTACTGAACCACTACAAGATTAGTAAAATAGAGTATATTTTATTTTACTGTATTATTTATTTATTTATTTAACCTTTATTGAGCCAAAAGATGCCTAACGGCGGTGAAATTAATAAATAAAAGTTAAGAAACAAAATTTACTGCATAGTATTTGAGAAAATTGATCGTGCAATTTTATATGTTATTTACTGGTAACCCAACTAGAGATGTAAACATATTTATCGATAAATATATTTTGAAACTTGTTTAGAGTTATGTAGGTACCTATAATGCTACATCCGCATAAATGACTCTTTTAAAAGTAACACTGAAAACATATGCAACTTGAGTTTTGCTTCCTTTAGGTGTTGCGCCTGTTCCATACATCTTATTAACATGCAATTTTTTTATTATCTTCACATGAAAAATTACATTATAATTATTTATTTTATTAAAAAGTTTCAGAGTGAGTGTACGTACTTAAATAAATACACAGGTACAGTTTTAATATATACAGTTGCGCGACGAATGTACTTGTGCAGAGCAAAGATGGGGACTCTTTTGTATTCGAATTTTTTACAATAAATTAATGCAATCTTATATTTAAATTATTTTTCTTTAATAGCTTTGGTAAAGTCTGTAATATGCTTCTCAGTAGAATATAATACAATCTGATGATAACTAATGTTGCTAAATAATTGAGTTCCGACAAAGTTGCGCAACATCGAGTACAGTTGTTCCAAAGTGGTACATTGTTTTTTAGGGATCCAAATTTTCTACCCGTTACATTTATCCAATGCTGGTTATTAGGATCCTTTGGAAACCTAAAATAAATACATAATATAAATTAGTACTAAATTACTTATTTAGTACTACACCTACTCCTTGAAATTAAGTATTTACACCTGAAACTACTTTAATTACGTACTCAAGATCAAGACTTATCGAAAAATTTATCTTATACTTTCACAACACTATCTCGCTGCGAACGAACTCGACAGAACATCGTGACGTCATCGCATTCTGTAGGACAGAATACATTGCGCACGAACTATGTGTTCACGTGGATTACTTGCGTACTTTACCGGCAATGTATATTTTTCGTGCAGCTCTTCGCACCACCGCAGTCCGAAAGCGACTAAAAGTATGCACGCGTGATTTCAGTTGAAGTATGATTGTTTAATCATACTTGTTGGCGCGCCTGTCACGCCCACATTTCCATTCTATCCTCCTTTATCTGTTCTGTGTATTTAAGTATGTATTTAATAATATCTATGACTGTATATCAGTCTGACACCCATATTACAGGCTCGCGCCTACTTTGGGGTCAGATGGCGGTGTGTGAGATGAGAATGTCCAAGATATATTTATTAGATATATTTACCTAGGCTAGGTTAATTAGGCTCCCATATTACGACCACTGATGGGTCGTTATATGGGGTTTTACGGCGGCCACGTGACCAGTTCTCACTATAAATTACAATCAGTAAATTTGATATCGCCAAATCGTCTCTGTCCGCCCACTGAGGGCAACGGTCCTAGCTGGTGGATCAGCAAGGCGTTGCGTACACTATTATGGTAGTTTCCCAGCAATCTTGATAACAGGTCGCGAGTACAAATGTATTAATGTAGCTACTGGTGGACGCCCGCAGCTTCGCTCGCGTGGAATTAGACATAACAATAGTTTCGTTTACACCTAGTAATATTATATAGCCTATGTCATTAGGTGAAGATACAGCTTTCTAATGGTGATAGAATTTTTTAAATCGGTCCTGTAGTTTTTGTGTGAAAACATTACAAACAAATGTTTCCTTAGAAGTATAGGTACTTAGATTTTCTCCTACTGTAATAGTGAAGGAAATCATCGTGAGCCAACCTGCATGCGTACCATACCGATAATACCTGCATTTTCAATTTTATTTCTCAATAATATTCTCGATGGCAGTCTGCCAATGCCCAATGTAGCGTCCATAGCCCAATGGCTCGCGTCGATTCAATGTGATCGATATGTGTTTGTGGATGGGTGACTGCTAGTGGCAAAATTTCATGGACGCTACCGTGCTTCGGAGGGCACGTAAAGCCGTCGGTCCCGGTTGTTTTCAATGTTGGAAACAGTCGTTAAGCCTTGTCGAAGACCTTCGGGTGGCTTGAGAACATTCGACACTGGGTTGGCCACTAACCCCTCCACCAATCCGCATTGGAGCAGCGTGGTGGAGTATGCTCTAGACCTCCCGCAACTTTGGTCTGTGGGGGTGACCCGTGCCCAGCAGTGGGACGTCTATGGGTCGCAGCAGCGAGTCTGCCAATCCGCACTTGGCTAGCATGGCCTAGACTGGCCTTACCCTCCCATCGCGAGAGGTATCTCTTGTCTCAATGTCGAGACAGTGAAAGGGTTATGGGGGTAGCTGTATGTAATTGCTTAACATAAAAAAAAACATCAAGCCTGTATTTCCACAATAGGGTAGGCAGAAGTGTGTCCCAAACCCACTTTTAACTGTTCACAGTTACGTTTATGTCTCATCATCTAATGAGCTAAAAATAATTACCTAAATCACTCTAAAACGTATGGATTTGAACCTTGACCTCTAAAGTACCAGACCAAATTGAAAATTAATAAAATTATTTGAAAAAACCAACAAACGTTCACTCACGCCTGACACTTGGCGGTCTAACCTACCCCTCTGCAACCAAAGGGTTGTCTCAGGTGGGAAATAATTATGATCCCTACGGAACAATTAATTAATCACCCCTCAAGTGTTAAATACGTTTTCCACACCCCGCCTGCCATGAAATATGTTATAACCCTTTCACAGTCGGTTGCATATTTATTTACGGGTCGATCGAATTTAGATAATAATATAACATTGTTGAACGAGGCGTGAGTAAGGGAGTCTCTAAATTACAATTTAAAACAAATTCTTCTTATAATATAAGTAAGTTAGCAAGTGCAAAGATGGCTACTTAAAGATTTCTATAAAATAAACGACAACTTGAACGATAGAAACGCTTGGTGCGACGTATCTCCAGCTCCACTTGTTCAATAATAATGTACTTTGATCAAATTATAAAAATTGTAAATTTTGAAAAGAGTAACTACCGACCGAGTTTCTTGTCGATTTCTTCTAGGTAGCACCAACTTTGTGAACCGGAGGTAGATAAAAAAAAACGTTATGACGTTCATTAAGCATTTACAAAATACCATAGGTATAATGAAAATGAATTAATCTGAAAAATAATCTGAATGTTATCTACTGCATACGTAAAGAACTCTACTATCAAAGATGGTTTCTAGAAATGCATACATATTTCGGTTCATTTTGACCATTATAAATAATTGAAATAAATACACCATCATGGGCGGTGCCACCATATGGAATAGTACCCTTGATATGGAATTTGGTCATATGTCCTACCGCAATAGGTACTTACCCCCAGGTACTACCAATACATACCATGTAGGTATCATCACTGAAATTCTTAAATGCACATTTACAAAGTATAGTGCTAACGTTAAGATAATACCTATGAATTCAGTATTTTAAATATACATACTTTCTTTTTCTTATAAGCTTTGCTCTAATTATTACCACGCACAGTTTGCTCAGGTGTACCTATACAAATAATAATATATCAGTATGCTAGTATATAACATTTGGATGGTACCATTCAAAATATAACGACCTAATAATGAAGGCAAGATTACGGACAGGCGTCCCCACAGCAATAACAATGCGTTTTATTTGGAGATCAGTTTTTGTGCATTAAACAAAGGCAGTATGCCCGCAGAAGCCGGCGTCTTTTATCGAAAAAAAGAAAAAAATATCAGCGCCCGCGCATATGCGCTGATGTTCGAATTTTAAATCGGATGCGAAAAAAATTCAACGCAATGTGCAAGCAGCACGCGCGACGCCATATGCTAAGTGAAAAAAAAAAACATTTTTTCATAAGCGACTGCCGCCACGGATAAAAAATATTTTTTCACCCATCAAACACCCATAGCGGAGATAAGAAGAGAAAAAATGGTAACATAAGCATAATATTAGTAGAAGCCGGTAACTTAAATAAAAACTTAACACAAAAACTGCTCGTTTTGAGGTTAAATAGATGTTGGAGGCGCTTGCATGAGCGGTGCCTAGGGTTGTCACATTTATTATTTTAGAAAGTTTTCAGCAAACGTAAAATATATGTAGCCCATAAAACCAGTCCTTAAGTCAGCTTCTTCTAGAAGTAAATACTTTTCTTTATCGGAGAGGATACCCAAAGTGTATCTGGGATTATGTTGTCAACAGATGTTATCAAAAGTATGCTAATTGACCAGATTTAACGCATTAGCGTACATAGTTAATTAATTAGCTATTTTGCGCAAATATGTTGAATCTTAGAATGATTAAAATCAGCAGAAAATGGTTAAAGTGGTTAAATATAATCACTTAAAATATATTTTTAAACACACTTAGGTGAGTTACATACGAGAACACAACCTGGGACCAGATTCTCGCGTTAGTAGCCATATGTGGATTTCTTCAAATTTATGAATGTAGTAACCAAAATGTCTACAGGATCGTGTTACGTGTTATTCTCGGTCATAATAGACATTTAGGTCAACTTTTCTATTAGACTTATTAAAGTGGTTTTAAAGTGGAGTGACAGGACGACCTGCGCGACATAATTTGTTGTTGTTTATAAATTTTATATTCATAAAATAAAAAGATGTCGATGGTGGCAGCCCTGGCGTAGGGCGCGTGGATGACATCTGTCGTCTGAAATTTGTTCGTCAGCGCGGATTGCGACTGCTCATAATATGATAGATTTTATCTGAAGCCATATTCGTTTTATCGCCTGCACACGTGCCTATGGTGATTTTTTAGAAATTACATTACAATATGTATTTACAATACAAATTAAAACATGGTCCTGCATGTTTAAATGTAGTAAATGAATTTATTGGCATGAGAATAAGACACATTTTTTATCAGTCCTTCAAAGACGTGGCCGACCCATTGCCACTTCACTTTTATACGTGTTATATGTTTTCTCGGAGAGGAGAGGAACCCATCTCATAAAGATAAGTTGTGCACTTAGTTAATAAGCTCTTGTTAAGATAATCGTTTAATATTCCCCAATACCTCCGAACGAGATAGCGTGATTCCTGATCCTTACTGAAGCCCAGAGAGGATACTTATGGTCCAATTTGGATCCGTTGGTAAGCGCTAACCATCATATTTTGCATACTTAAGGCAGTTATGGATAATCAGGGCCTTTTAAGTCGCCGCCTGGGCAGGGATGGGCCCAATAATATTGCATAATTAATTTTTAACCGACTTTGAAAAAGGAGTAGGTTAGATGTTCAAATGTTTGTAATTTTTTTTATTTTTATGTTTATACAATAAGTTCGTCGTTTATTAACCGATTTTGATGATTCTTTCTATGTTTGGTAAAACATACATTGTAGTTGGTCCCATATAAATTTCATGTAAAAGTTCTAACCCTAAGAGTAGTAAACAAGCATAATAAAAGTAGCAATGTTAATAATAGTTGTGTTAATTGCCCTGCAGCGTCGGTGTTGTGAATGGATTTTCATGATTCTTCTTTTATTTGAAGAGCCTTGTCACAGAGTAGATTCAATATAATTTTTTTTAAAATTTACTAGATTACATTTATCTCTATTCGATAGAAATATTCAAAAATAGGATGGTAACAAATAGCTGTAGAATTCTGTGAAGTCTCGGAAAACTTATGAATAGGATAGTTTTAGTCTCGAAATATTGAACGGATGCCGATGATACCATTAATTACAAGTTGTACAGTTGTGTGTATAACCTACTTGTACATAACAACGAGAGGTTGCCCAGCAGAGGGCACGCGTCTGTCGCGTACGTTGGTGGGTGTGGACAAAAAATCATGGAAGTAAAAAAATTTGATATTCAAATCTTGGGGGAGGTTTTTTGTATCACGCCCCGAACACACCTGCCGGAGACAATGCGACGTAGAAGCGTGATGGACGTGATGTGAGGAAGGCGACGCGAGAAGCCTTGTTCCCGCTCGCTTCGCGGTGGTCCCGCTAATCCCGCTTGCTCGCTGTTTTTCCACCTCTTTTATCTGTTCTGTGGTTTTTCCTATAGTCAAAGTCAAAGTCAAATAATTTATTTCGCTATGAGGTGATTAGACACGCTTAACGAAAGTCTAGGTTACTAGAAACTACTTAAAGAAAAGAGATACAAGTATAATGCTAATATAAACTGATCAATAAAAGGCAAATAATTAGCTATTGATCATTGAATGAATAGCTAATCCTACACAGGTGCCTAACCTGCCTTAAGGCTAATTTACAATAATTACCTACCACTAAGCTACGAGTAAGTCACGATAGACTATCTATAGGACATGTATGGGACAGGTTATTTTTAAGTTAGTGTGTTAATTGGGGTCCTTTTATTTGGGTACGTTGGTTTTGGACCACTTCAAGCATTTTTTATTGTCTGCATCCAACAAAGACTTAAAAGTTATTCGGCTCTATAATACTAATATTTTAAAGAGGACAGATGTGTTTGTAATGTTTTCACACAAAAACTACAAATTTTTTTCACCATTAGAAAGCTTTCACTGAGTGGCTATAATATGGCACATAGGCTATATAATATTACTAGGTGTAACTACTGGACCGATTTCAAAAATTCTTTCACCATAAAAAAGAAAGTTCCATCTTCACTGAGTGACACAGGCTATATAATATTACTAGGTGTAAACGAAAGTATTGTTATGTCTAATCCACGCGAGCGAAGCTGCGGGCGTCCACTAGTTCGTATGTATTTCAAATGAAGAGCCTCAGAATATAAAGCATATAGACATCATCCACAACTCCTTCCAAAGTTTCGATCACAGTCTTGACCTAGCCGTTTTATTCCATGACCCAGGGATAGTAGGAAATAAATAATTTGTAATGAAGTAACATTTTGTTTAATATGTCCTGTCTATGTCTTTTTGATATCGATGGTATCCGAATAAGTTGTTGACGACTTCGCAGCGCGGTGGCGTGCGGTCTGCCGTCACGGGTCCCGCGTTCGATATTCATTTCTCAGATAAATATTTTTTCTCGAGTCATGGATACCGTCTTTAACCCCGCAATCCTTTGTCACGCGGTACGATTGACCCCACCAGTGAACGGGTCCGCAGTGAGCGACTAGTGCACAAGTTATAAACGGCGGTTTATATTTAGCCGGATTCCGGGAAACACGACCGGACATAAAGGGTGGAATCCCACAACTTTGCCATTCAACCATTCACTAATTTCATTCATGATTGAAATGACGGCTGCATGCTAATGCGGTCCTTAGACTATGGGCTACTGGGCTAGACAGGGACGGGTATAGTGCGAATGCTAATCCGTATGCGTTCATTCATACGTTTTTGGTCTGTGTTTGCATGAGTAATCAGCCACTATCAAAGCCCTTCGCAAGCTGTAGTGGAATAGAAGGTTAAATTAACGGTACTTAGGTACCATTTTGTATGCCCGACACATGACGTAATAAGAAAAACCAAAAGAATAAGCTACTTATAAAAATATCAAATGCTAGGAGTCTTTAGGGAGTACCTGTGGGGTGGATATGAATAAAATTATTCAGTAAAACGCTTTACTATCATGGAAAGGCGCTAGTACCTATCCTTTAACTATACCTACCAGAGTTAAAATACGAACCACTTATTAGTAGCTATAATAGAGCGCGCTTACCTACTCGTACTACAAAGACAAAACCTGTATCCCGTACGCAATGTAAGAGACGCCACGAAAGCAGTCCTAGCAATAATACGTGATGGGAGCACAATAAACAACACTAGCCCCGAGTAACTCGCTTTTACGACAAGTAATATAATCTTTGAATAAAACTACGTACTAGCTGGCCCCTAGTTCCCACGCCCAAACTAGAGAATTGGAGATAAAAAAGCATTACGAAGAACAAAAATCATTTTCACACCTTCGCGGAAAGGTTTTAAACACGCATTTATTACGAATGTAAAATAATAATGAATGGTAACTTTCTTCGGTCGCTCTACCAATATCATACTTCTACCGACCTCTATCGCTTCAAAGTCTAAGTTCTAAGCGTTCCGCCAAGCGCCATCTAGTTGAGGTTGTTGGAACTAGGTTGACGATGTTCTAAAGTGACCTCTGTTGGCATTCTTTACAAATCAAGTCAGTCAGAAACTTAGTCAGGACTGCTACTTGCCACTAGATGGCGGCGTAATTTCATTTAACAGATGGCGTTTAAAAGATGGCGCTTGAAACGTCATGTTAGATTCAATTCAAAACATTTTGTTTTGTTTGCTTCTGTGTACCGAGTATGTAAAAAGTAAAAAGTAAAGCCACAAATAGATTTATAGACGGAATAAATATAAACGAACTAATTCGGCTACTTTCAGATCCCGTATCGAAAGGGGTAAAGATCCGGATGACAATATTTATTTTTTATTAATCATCTACATATTATACTAACAAGTCAATTAGTCATACAGTGGTACAAAGTAAATACAGAGTTACGAAAGTTCTATAGAATAAAGAGATGCTCCCGCAGCAGTGAGAGTAACTTTTTCTGCATATTGTATCTGGTGCCTCAGGTACATAACAGGCAGACGGTATTGGAAAATACGCGTAGTTGCAGCAGTGTATAAAAATTATCTACCATGCCAAAATTATGCTTTTCATGCGACCATTAGTTTTGTGAAACAAAAATAGTTCTCTACTTCACCAACTCACACTCGACAACAATTTGTAATAAATCCTTACCCCACTCATAAATCGCTTGTATTAAACAACTCGGCCGCCATCTGTACGAGACGCGTTTATTAAGTCGCGCGATAAATCAAAAGGTGACAACAGATGGCGGTAGAAGTTGCGCAATATATCTCCTCGGGCGGAAAGATTGTATTTACGAGTGTTTCTCGAGTTTACGGATGTCGCAGGTGTGTGTCTTGCTGCTTGAGAAATGGTATGAGATTTTAAGAGATATTAGTCGATTCCAAGTGTCGTCTAGGATAATACAATCCATACAACGTTAAGGCGAATGAAATCTGCAATTATTTTACTTTTGTTTGTTGCTTATTGAATCTTCATTCATTGTAAAACATCATCATCAGTTACGCTGATTTTACAGGTAATGAAAAAAAAAAAGCTTTACTTATTAGAATTCCTAGTTTGAATAAATCTCTGAAGTTGAAATTCTTAAGAAAAAATTTATATCAATTCTATTATGATATTAATTCAGTGTAGGTAACCATTGAAGTAATAAGAGGAACATGACTATTATGTATATGGATACATAAGTAAATACGGGTTAAGAATGTTAGTCAGAAATGAGAGTTAGAAATGAGAGTCTGAATAGCTAGAAGCTAGAAGCCCTCTGCTAGACATATAAATTAATTACTCGGAAGTTGCAGAAGCAATAAAGTATAGAAATAAAACAATAGACTAGATATACCGTAAATGACATTCTTCGTTTATTATCTTTATTTACAGCCAGTACAGAATGATACAAGGGTCTCCAACATTAACCCTGCGGCCGCTCACGACAGCCTGGTAATGGGTCGTTTGGACCACACACTGCGATTGTAAACCACTGGCCGGGTTATGTACTCGCAGGGCGTCTGAGACCGTATTAAATGCTGAAGATAAGATGTTTTGCCTTCCTAAAATAATTTGAAACTGGATACGCAGGGAAAAAAACTACAAACGTGTAAAGTTCTCATTTCTCCCTTATAATTAGTGTTAACTTCTCCATTGTTATTTGCTTGCGGGAATATGGGAAGGCCTTTGAAAAGTAAAATAGAAAATGTAATCTCTTAAATGTACAGACGTTATCAAGTGAGATGGGTGACCGCTAGTGCCATCATTTCAAAAGCCCTTCCGTGCTTCGAAGGGCACATTTACGCGTGTGTTTCTCTGATGATTATATAAACTAATAATATAAAGAGGAAAGATTTGTTTTCACACAAAAACTACTGGACCGATTTCAAAAATTCTTTCACCATTAGAAAGCTGCATCTTCACTGAGTGACATAGGCTATATAATATTACTAGGTGTAAAAGAAACTATTGCTATGTCTAATTCCACGCTAGCGAAATAAAACAGGAGATTACAAAATAGGTAGCGAAACAAATCTTTGTACCGTGCACACAACACCCCCCACAACCCACCGTTACGTTCCGCACGACACAGCTTGGTATGAAACAGATGCACGTGTGTTTTATATCGTGTAAATAGAAGCTAGGTGGGTTCATAGTGATAAAGCTCCTCGGATTAACATTAATATAACATTACATTACGGCTCTTTACACCTACTTTTCATTTTCCCCCATGTAGGTGGAGCTTTTACCAAACACTGAACAAATGCTAAGTTCGAGCTAGTGATGCGAATTTAAAGTACGAAAAATCCAATTAATTTGCCCGATCGAACTGGGGATCGAACCCAGGAATTCTAGCTTAGAAGTTAGCTATTAGCAATTCTAGCTTGCAACCACTAGAATAACAAGAATTTATAAAATTTACAAATTGTGAATAGTAAGAAACTATTAGCTTCAACTTTACTATTACGATGACATAGCGGTGACAGCCCAGTGGCTATCGAACTCGCCTATCACTCCAGCGGTCCCGGGTTCAAATCCAAGCATTTTAAATCAAACCAATGACATTTTAGGTTACATGCAATTTATGAAAAATAAATACTGTAACCGTGAAGGACAACATCGTGAGGAAATCTGCATGTCTTAGAGGTTTCTTAATGTTCTCAAAGGCACGTGAAGTTAACCACACTTGACCAGCGTGGTGGACTAAGGCCTAACCCCTCCCAGAGGACCCCCCCCCACCAGTGAGACAGTGAGAGGGTTGTGAGGGTTGTGGTGAGCAGGGCATTAGTCTCTTCTCTAGTCTCTTTCTTTTAAGAATAAGAATAAGAATAAGAATAAAAATGTTTTAATTGCCACACAAATCATAGAAAAATTACATATTAAAGATACATTTAAAAAAAATCTTGAGTGGGCAACAGGAGTTGGCTCAGCTTCAGCTGACATAGGCCTGCAGGTCCTACGCAGCGCTGTTTTTCAGCCAACCCCTGTCCCTTTGTTGTTGGGCGGGACTAAATTGTGCTCCCCGTTTCCCCCTTAGACTTACTCATAGACTCATAAAAATCCTCAGAAAAAAAAAACTAAAATGAAAATGTTATACAAAACTAGATGCAAATTTATAAAATAAATAAAAATAGTGTAAACACAAATAACAATTACTTGAGTGCCCTTTAGTGTGTGAACGGGTGTGTGTGTGTATGTGTGTGTGTGTGTGTTTGTGTGTGTGTGTGTGTGCGTGTGTGTGTGTGTGTATTTATGACTGTTCAAAAGAAACTTTTTAATTCAATATATGACTGTTCAAAAGAAACTTTTGTCACGACAGCACTGAGGATGTACTGAAGCCTACTCCAATACCATCCCACACACTTCCCCAGTGAGAGACTAAGTATGAACTTATGAACGGTCATTAAACTTTTGGTCAAAATTCTTAGTAAAACTTAATAAGATCAAAAACACGAGCAGGCCAACAAAACTAGTTCACGAATGGAATTTATTTTAACAGAATTCAATAAAAATTCAAATCAAATCCAAATTCCGCCATAGCGAATGCGAAGGGGATTAATAAGCCCTCGAAATTTCCGACACCGTGAAATGATCTCCCCGCGCCAATTAGCGATTAATGTACTAGAAACACTGGTTTGGTGGTTCTTTTGAGGTCTGCTAGCTCGTCCGTTTCCACTGTCACACTACACGGCATTACCGGTAGCCGTATTTCCTAACTCAGTTAACATCAATTTGATAGGCACTATACATTAGCATACATATAGCAATGTACTACACATTGCTGATTTGACGTAACATGGTAATCAACATCATATTAGGAAAACAAAAATGTACTACAGTGACTATTATAATCGATGTCGACTGAGTTAGCGAATAGACCTCAAGAGATTACAGAGACTAATTTTTCAAGTGTAAAAAGAGAAAAATTCTAATTTAAAGGCTCATCCGGGGTTTTATTAGTTTTTTGTCATTGAATGACGCAAAATTTTTTTTTTTTTACTACGGCAAATAAAAAAATAATTCAAAAGGATATTTAAAAAGCTTTTAGAATCTAAGCAGATTTGAATATTTTTAAATTAATAAATAATCAAATGTATGAGTTTAAGGTGTCCTTGTATGAGTTTAACCTTCCATGTTTCATGGGTGTAACACACCTCTGCCTAGCTTGGAAGAAATATAGGAGCTCTCCCAAATCACGTAAGCGTTAACGCGGTAATCGCTGTTACTTATCTCGTTACTTCTCGAGGCGTGCAATGGAAACAGTCGCCAAATATGTATTAGCGTGCTCTGGGCCGTGACAATGACTTTTCGCCACCGTTACTCGCAGTGCCTGCCCGATTTATTACATCCCAAAATTACAGTTTATTTTAAACTTTATCATAAAAGGTACAGATATAACTGTAGTGAGGTTTCA
Organism: Carterocephalus palaemon; assembly: GCA_944567765.1. Classification (NCBI taxonomy): domain Eukaryota; kingdom Metazoa; phylum Arthropoda; class Insecta; order Lepidoptera; family Hesperiidae; genus Carterocephalus; species Carterocephalus palaemon. The sequence goes on along the minus strand of OX155655.1, from coordinate 501,834 downwards.
ATCTATCTATATATATAAAAGGAGAAGGTGACTGACTGACTGACTGACTGACATATCAACGCAGGGCCTAAACTATAAGGGCTAGAAACTTGAAATTTTGCACAGGGGTTCCTTTTATAACGTAGGGGAGCACTAAGAAAGGATATTTGAAAATTCATCCCCTAAGGGGGTAAAACGGGGGTGCAAAGTTAGTATGAAACTTTGCCGTTTTTGATATCAAGTGGACAATCCGAACGCGGGCAGACGTCGTTAATGGGGCTAATTCTACGCGAGCGAAGCTGCGGGCGTCCACTAGGCTAATAAAATTCTCTTGTCGCGGTGTTTGTGGTTAAACTCCTCCGAAACGGCTTGACCGATTCTCATGAAATTTTGTGTGCATATTGGGTAGGTCTGAGAATAGGTCGTAAAATATTTTTCACCCTCCTACCCACATCCATTATTTTTTAAACGCAATTTTTGTATTTTTGTATGAACAATATCCAAAAATTTTAACAGTCGTTCATTGACGTGAAGTCATTTATATGAAGTGTCGCGTCACTTTGACATTTCTTATGACAGAACAACGTTTGCCGGGTCAGCTAGTATTTTCATAATAAGCAACCTACACGATATTCTGTTTCTGTTGTTGACTCCACGTATAAACGTTTACCATTTCATATTTGATCTGTGATTATCTGTATGTTATACCGAAGAGTATTTACCTTCGTTATATCCGAATACTAATTCACTGAATTTGTAAGATCGTAATCTTGGTTATATCATTAACATATCTCATTAATTAATATGTAATGAGGCCCACTAGAATTCTCCAAACTATAGCGCAAAATCGTCGAACTAAAAACCAGTATTTCAAAACGCTATCGTTTCGAATCATATCGTATATCGATTCTCTTTATAATTCAAAACTACTCTCTAGGTAGGTATGTAAATACTCTTTTAATTTTTGACCCATTTACATTAGGGATGTGTAATAATAATAATAAATATCTTGGACATTCTCACACACGGCCATCTGACCCCAAAGTAGGCGCGAGCCTGTAATATGAGTGTCAGAGACTGACATACATCTATATTTTTTAAATACATACTTAAACAGATAATATTAACATCCAGACACAGAACAAACACAAGTTTTCGTCACACGAATATTTGTGTGACGAAAACTTGTGGGATTCGAACCCACGACCCTGGCGCAACAGACAGGTAATAAACTTGCATTCTTCCTTAATACCACTAATTGTATCCCTTATATTTTAGCAAACAAAAAAAAAATTATTATTATAAACCCTTATAGCTGACATTACAGGTTCCCAATAAATTGAGGGTGAAATCGAGTAAAGACTGCAGACTACACCTTTTCTTTCGTCGTTAGTTTTTCTTCTGCAGCAATTCCTGAAAAGGCTCGGGTGGAAAGAATTGATCGCAAGTGGCTCTCTGATTTTATTTGCTGGCGGTGCCCGTTCTGCCTTGCAAATTGCTAGTGATGCCTGGGGTCGATAGTACGTAGTCGATACAATTTTTTCATTCCATTATATCCTGAATATTATGTTATGGAATATGATTTGAATAGTGAATTAAACCAATCCGCATTACTTTAATGCAGCGTAGTAGAGTATGCTTTAGAGTACTCTTGACCTGCCGCAGCTGAGTCTGTTGGGGAAAGGAGGAGTTGCAGCCAATGAGTTAAATTATTTGATTCTCTTTTTTGATTTGCTGTGGTTTCCATTGACACAATACATAACACGCCTGTATTTCGAAGAAAGTAGAGGTGTATGGTAGACTCACTTAGCCACTAGTACACCAGTTATATTAAGGTTCCATTTAGGTAATAGATAAATCGCATTCATGTTGTGTTTAAGTATTCACTTACCTCACTCGGTAACGTATACTTGTCTCTGTCGCACTGAAGCCAGTGTTAAGCTGCTGCCGTCAATATTCAATGATCTTATGTTTTATTCAATACTTTGTAAGGTGTTTCTTATACATATATCGTATAAGTTATTCACAGTACCAGCATGAAAATATACAGCTAGAATAACGATCTTTTTTTGATCTGAGATAGTGAGAAAGTAATTCGCAATGTTGGTTTCATAATTTAACATATTATTATTATTTATTTAAAAAAATCTGTTTCATCGATACCTGCGTCGCATCACTGGTCCCTAAAGGACAGCACTTAAATGAGACGACGACGGAGTTAAGACGAATATTGTCTGCAGCGGACTGCTTTAGAACTTCCTGCCGACTGCGCGACTGCACCGAACTGACTGAATGTCTGATGGCAAGAGTAATTTATTGGAAGGACTGCTCAGTCAGGGTTGGATCTAGTTTTGAATTCGTCTTGATAGTTTGTAATTGCCCTGGATGGCTTTGAAGGTGACATACGTTGGAAGTTAATAACCTATCTATGGATATATTTCCCTACCAGAGATAGATATTTTACATATTATTATGCTCCATATAAAATGTTGCGTCCATAGCCCAATGGCTCGCTTCGATTCAATGTGATCGAAACAGTTAAGCAACGACGGGCGCGGTCGGTTTGTGGATGGGTGACCGCTAGTGGAAAAATTTCATGGACGCTACCGTGCTTCGGGGCACGTAAAGCCGTCGGTCCCGGTCGTTTTAAATGCTGGAAACAGTCGTTAAGCCTTGTCGAAGACCTTCGGGTGGCTTGAGAACATTCGACACTGGGTTGGCCAATAACCCCTCCACCAATCCGCATTGGAGCAGCGTGGAGTATGCTCTAGACCTCCCGCAGTTGCGTTTATGGGGGAGACCCGTGCCCAGCAGTGGGACGTCTATGGGTCGCAGCGAATCATAAAACAACGATTTGAGATAGAAGAAAACAATAATATTGTCGTAAAACTTAAATAAATGGAAATAAACAGAAGGTCTTAGTTAAAGCTCAATGATCATAAAACATAAAAACAATAATTCAATCGTAAAAAATAAAATAATGGGATATAAACAGAAAACTGTAAAAGCTAATGATCGTTAAAAAATCCGTGCGCAAGCTTTGAAATAAGCGTAGCGATAAAGTTAGCAAATTCTTCCCCGAATGAGCAAGGCAAGATTGTAATAAAAATTTAAGCAATTAAAAAAGAGTCGTTTCAGTGTGACGGGGCGGGGTGAACCCCGACTAATTGTTACTGTTCATCCGGAAGTGCACTGCGCTTCTTCATTAGGGGAGATCGAATTAACGCTCTAGGTAATTAGACGCCGCGGCAATGGAATGAGATGGAAGATGGTTTAAAATACTGAATCGCAGAAAAAATATATTTTCGGGCCCGTTGGCGCAGTCGGTAGGGCCGGCATTATGTCAGAGGTCGTGGGTTCGAATCCCACTCACACTTGTGTTTGTTCTGTGTCAGGATGTTAATATTATCTATTTTAAAAATATCAATGTATATCTATGTGTATATCAGTCTATTTCTCCCATGCAGGCTCGCGCCTAGTTTGGGGTCAGATGGCCGTGTGTGAGAATGTCCAAGATATTTATTATTACATATTACTATTTTCCTTTAAGACATCGGAGTGCGGCCGATCATAATCCGAGACAACCGTCAATAGAATAAAAATCAATTGAAGATCAAAATATACGGACTACGAAAAGAAAACTTTTATTTAAATAGAAAGACAATTTTATTTACTCTGCGGATTGCGAAACAAAAGCCGTGTATCAATTGGCCCCGACGGGAGGGCTCCGTATGATTTATGCGGCGCGGAATTAAAAACTGTAGAAAGAGGACACATTGCAGGCGGGCGCGGATATATACGAGGTCGGCGGATATACTAGAGGACGCCCGCAGCTTCGCTCGCGTAGAATTAGACCCATTAAAGACGTCTGCCCGCGTTCGGTTTGCCCACTTGACTTCAAAAACGGCAAAGTTTCATACTAAATTCGCACCCCCATATTACCCCCTTGGGGGATGAATTTTCAAAAATCCTTTCTTAGTGCTCCCCTACGTTATAAAAGGTACCCCTGTGCAAAATTTCAAGTTTCTTACCCTTATAGTTTAGGCCCTGCGTTGATATTTCAGTCAGTCAGTCAGTCAGTCAGTCAGTCACCTTCTCCTTTTATTTATATAGATGTAGTATAATTGTCTCAGATATTTGACAACAACCAAATACATTAAACATATTAAACAGCATTCTTAATCAGGCCGCCAACACCAAAGCGATGCGTCAAATCGCTATCTCCTCGCCTATGTGCCCACCCGAGGCGAGCAGCATGAAGATAAAAGAGTGTTAATTCGGGCCGGCTAACGAATGGCCGGCTTAGCGCACTTGAGGCCTCAGATAAGCCCTTGCACCGCTTTAGGTTTCCATACGATCTATGCAAAACCCTGCTTTGCTTGTACGATGACGTTTGTATTTTATGTTCCAATATTCAGTACAGTCTTAGGGAGGTACATATATAACCTCTATCTGTTAAAGGATTTCGAAGGATTTCTTAGAAATCTTATACAATTTACTTCAAGGGTAAATTTGATTTCAATTAAAATTCTGCAAAGTAAAAGAAAAGTCTTGATTTATCTATACTTCTATACTAATATTATAAAGAGGAAATATTTGTTTGTAATGTTTTCACAAATAACTGCTGGATCGATTTCAAAAATTCTTTCACCATTAGAAAGCTCCATCTTCACTGAGTGACATAGGCTATATAATATTACTAGGTGTAAACGAAACTGTAATGTCTATTTCCACGCGAGCGTAGCTGCGGGCGTCCACTAATATACTAATCTACGCTTAGCTTTCGTTTTTGTAAGTATATAGATATACTGAATTACCTACTATAGATATATGCTCAATTTATAGCGTATGACCAAAGAATAATGTAACCAAATTTAAATAGAAAAACCAAGATATATTATCGCTCTGATGAGGGATCTATTAACGCCAGATAAATAAATGTTTTCGTTTTATCTGTGCGCGCTGAACTTGCGCCATCTAGTTGAATAACGTTGTATAATTTAGTTAATTGAGTTGTCTTGCTTTATAGTTTCATTCCTGGCCATATAGCGAGCGAATGATCAATTTACTTCATAGCCCATTTAATAATGCTTTCCATTAAGCCTTACAGACACAGGTTTGGTCAGTCAAGTTACAGGTAGGCCAGGCCAGGTAAACAGGGCCACACGTGTTTGAACGCATTTGACCAACGTCAAGTACTAATGTTTTAGGTTTGTTTTCGAGGTTCTCTTAAGTAACTTACTCACTGTATGATTGATGCAAAGCATAGATAATTTACTTGTTCACAAGAGGACGTATTATAAGTCTAAGTACACTCGATACATATTATTATAATCCCTTACAACTTATCTCAAAATTATTAGATTTCTGTGTTATCTATACTTCTATACTTATATTATAAAGAGGAAAGATTTGATGGGGGGAGACCTGGGGGCCTAGACAAGTGGCTAAAACGCTAGTAGAATAGATTAACAGGATTGACATTCGCTATCGACTAATTAGTCGTAAGCGAATGTCAATCCCATACATTTGTTAATCTATTCTACTTCTATTATACTACCGTTTAGCCACTTGTCTAGGCCAGCAGGACGCATCAGCACCTACGTATCGGAAGTTGTGCGCACACACACCGTCCTTTTCGAATTCACTGGGAGTTGAGAGCTGCCACTCTTACCGCCAGCAACCACCAGCCTCCGTTTCGTCGCATCCGGATACCGCAGCACCGCTACAGCTACAGGGTAATAAAAAGCTCTTGCTTACCCTCTCGCACGGAGCAGGCGCGTGCAGCTGCCTCGCCTGCCCGCGGCCCAGCGCCTCCCGCTTGCGCTGTGCGCTGAACAGCCGCAGCTCCTTCCGTTCCTCGTCCGACAGTGCGTGGCAGTACCGCACCTGGAATTGCAGTCACGAGTCTTTACAGTACTGCACTTGGAATTGCAGTCACGGGTCTTTACAGTACTGCACTTGGAATTGCAGTCACGAGTCTTTACAGTACTGCAATTGGAATTGCAGTCACGGGTCTTTACAACACTGCACTTGGAATTGCAGTCACGGGTCTTTACAGTACTGCACTTGGAATTGCAGTCACGAGTCTTTACAGTACTGCAATTGGAATTGCAGTCACGGGTCTTTGCAGCACTGCACTTGGAATTGCAGTCACGAGTCTTTACAGTACTGCACTTGGAATTGAAGTCACGAGTCTTTACAGTACTGCACTTGGAATTGAAGTCACGGGTCTTTACAGTACTGCACTTGGAATAAGTTATTGATCTTTCATGGGGTCCTTTCAGTACTGAACATGGAAAACAGTCATGGGTATTAACACAACTATACTTTACAGCACCGTATTTGAAACTAACCTCTAAGGTTCTCATTGAATCTACAAAGATGGAAATCAAGGTATTATTTTAGCTGTAGACTGACAAAGTAAAATCTACTGTTGAAAGATATCCCTTATTCTCTGGGAAGAAAAGCACATTAGAATGTATGTAGTTAGAATTCAGAGTCAATCGCATCATGATAATGAAGAGCTTATTGCTCCTGTAAGAGTACTAGAGGATAAAGATGAATACTTTTACTTCATAGTTCTGTTATAGTGTAGAAATACGGATTTATCGGCTGTGGTCCTGTGGAGGCAGTTGGGTGACGTTGGTGAGTCCCATTTCCTGGGAAAAAATGGATGGTGATGAAGAGTCTCACCTCATTGTCCTGGGGAGGCAGTTGCTGCAGCAGCTGCTTGAGCCGGTAGCGCTCGCCGATGCTGTTCACGTAAGGCACCTTGTCTTCCGGGATCGCTGAGAAGTACAGGTGCACCTGGAACCAATAAGAGCGATCGTGAGAACAAATAACCAAATTCAAGTTTCTACAACCATGCAGTACATTGTACCAACATTGTTACGGGAAATGTATTTACAGATGACATTGAATATCTGAACAGAGGCACGAATCGCACGCTAATCACATATGTGGTCGAACCAGTATCTGAAAACAATCAATTGCGAAATGGTCCCACGTGCGGTGGTTGCAATAGCGATTGCGACACGACCGTACAATGCACCCTGATGTAAGATTTATACTTTCTGCTGGTTATCTTGTTTCGATACTAATCCATACTATTACATATTATAAATGCGAAAGTAGCTCTGTCTGTCTGTCTGTCTCGCCTTTACGCCAAAAATACTGAACCGATTTAAATTAAATTTGGTACACAGATAGTCTAGAACCCGAGAAAGGACATAGACTACTTTTAATTGGAAAAATGTGTTGTAAAGGGTTGATAAGGGGGATGAAAGGTTGTATGAAAGTATTGTCATTTTCAGAACTAGAAGCATATAATTTATATTTTAGGCTGTTGATTAGATATAAATAAATATGGCATTCAAAGTTTGTAAAAATGTTACCCTTAAGGGTGTAAAATAAACATAGGGATGATGGAACATATGTAAAATAACACATTTACGGTTTCATTACAAATTTGTAGAGCTAAGGTTAACACGTTAAGAAGAATCTATTATTATTCAGTTTGCTGTAACCATAAATGATTAAATCAAATTTAGCTATGAGTCGCCAGTGCCACCAACAGAACAGTTCAAGGAATAACGCACACCCATACAATTGGGAAAAATGAAAAACAAAGGGAAAATATTAATTAGAGATCTGTAGCAAGGCAAAATTAATGTCATACGATTCACGGCCCCAAAGTCTTCGGCTAATGAAAATAATACGTGCGCGGCATGCTACTGCCTACTTCGCTGGCTCCGGGAACATTCTACGTGGTCTTCCCTCAGGTTAAATTATATAACTAAGATATGAGGCGTGTGTGGAAATCAGACATATGCGAAGGGAGCCTACGTCATGTTAATGTAATATTTGATACAGCAGGATAGTCTTTTAGTACATATAACTATGTATATTATATATATATGCCGCGACTTCGTTCGGATGCCCCTTTTAGTTTCCACGAACGAGACATGTTTGTAAATGTTGTGTTAGAAGGAACGAAGGAAACTTCATTCAAAGTAATCTATATATATAAAAGGATAAATATTATATACACTAGTTTAATATATTGCTATACACCGGGCACAAATCCATACTTCAAGCTGCTACTAGGCATATCAAGTTAGAAAAACGCAATAGTTGTTATATTAAATATAAATATAAATAATTATAACATTAAAACATATCCGTTTTTTTAGATAATATTTTTTATAATATGATATTTTTCAATAAGATCACCATGGAAGTGTTAGGCCAAGGCTTGCCACGCTGGTCAATATGGTGTGTAAAGGCAGATGTTATACGCCATTGTTTTCTGTTGCTCGCTTATTTTCCACGATACCATAGGCGACAGTCCAAATTTACTTTACCATTACTTTGTTTTCGTTGGCAAATCATGGCACGTAATGGAGTCGTTTTTTCAGCTCCGTGGCTTCTGACTTATTTAGCTGTCAGTGAAGTTTCCTCGAGCAAAATCTCGGGACATAGTACAGGTTGGCGCAGAACGTTCATTACAATCAATTTTTCTTGTATAATTTTGACTACTGACTAAATTGACTGACTTTTGTACTATTGAGGTTTTCTAACTAGAAATTTCCAGGCAGTATAACTCACCACCATATGGAACCTAAACATAACTGGTGAAAATTGGGTGTACACACTTCTTTCAGGAAACTGGCGTGATATTATAACAGCAGTTTATAATGTTAGCTAACGGGTGATCAAATATTTATAATTTTTCTGCTGCTGCAACACATAGACCACAGTCCCACTGACAAATCTGCGGGATGTCCTAGAACATACTTCCACAACGCCCCTCCATAATTTTGCTGTTATATTGAGGCAAAATTAAATCATCTGTAGGTAAAATTGATCATGCTTATTAAGGGGCATCACTTCTGGCACTGTCTGTTCTGTGGCGAGGGCGCCAGGGGAGACATTTTAATTTTTTGCTCCGCTGCCCGCTTCTTATTGCCTGTGCCTGTAATTATAACTGCCGGGCCGCAGTTAATTTGGTATTCAAGACGGCCCAAACCCCTTGCCGTGGGCATTATATTTGGGAGTAACTTGGGGATCGGGAGTTTTGAATATTAATCAATTTTTTGTGTAATATAAGAGATGAGTCGACCTGGTAGGTGGTGCTCATATGTCGAGGAATCTAATTCTGGATTTTCACTAAAGAAATCTATCCAAACAGAATGTGGGTAGGTAACTACATAAGTACTGACTATGTATTTACAGGATTACTCGGAAAAAGGAGCACAGATCGCCCTACGACAAGGTGGACAGATTACCTGAAGAAGACGGCGGGAAACCGCTGGATTCAGAAGGCACAGGACCGGTAGGAGTGGTGTCGTTTAGGAGAGGCCTATGTCCAGCAGTGGACCTCAAAAGGCTGATGGATGGGATGGATGTATTTAAAATCTCCTGATTACTTGAAAAATATGTTTTTTCCTCACGATGGAGAGGAAAATACTACCATCAGAAGATTCAATGAGTCTTCTGTAGCCTTTATGATACGAAAAAACTTTCTGTTATGCAATGCAGGCATGCTTACTTTATCGGAAATAAATATTTGAAAGCAAAATTGAAACAATAGCATTGTACGACACAAAGGTGGAAGTGCTTCAATGCTTTCGAAACATTCTAGAAATATCCAGAACTGCTGGCGCTACGATTGTCATCATCATCGGATGCTCTACAATCCAACTTCGTCTTTACTTCTAAGGAACAAAGCTTAAAATGCTTCCCAAAACTATTAGCACATGGCTCAACTTATGTACATCCCTCTTTATGGATAGCTCCAAGACGATTGAGACCTTAAACCAACGACAAAGAGTACAGAGTTCCTCAAAATTAAAAGCAATATCTTGAATGCACGATAAACTAAAACATTACACTTTCAGTGTATTGAAGAGGTATTCTAAATATCGAATGAATAAAAATACTATTTCAGTCATCTTTAATGTTTCCAAAAATATTCATTCCTTGAATTACTGTCGATTAATTCACAAGTACGACCAACGTACAACAGCAACTTAAATGGACTTTTGAATCGCTGGTAATATCATAGTCACCGGAGGCTGGGGTAGGGCCTTTTTCCACCACGCTCGTCAAGTGCGGATTGGCAGACTTCACATAATCTTGAGAACACTACGGAGAACTCTCAGGTATCAGTTTCCTCGCCATATCACGATAAAACATCCTTTACATATAGCTTTCTATAAAATAAATGACTACTTAAACGATGAATCGCTTGGTGCGTGAAGTGTGAAGTATATTCAGTAGGTACGAGTATGTGACCCTTGCAGGTTGAACCTTTATGATCTTGTAGTAGCCAACCTTCGAGGGTGGTACTGTGCTATGCACAGGCCTAGACGGCGGTTGTCACATAGTAAAGGTGTTTGGGCGCCATTCAATGGTGCCACGGGTATCCTAATCTCATATCCCGCGAGGACTGAGGTTGACGGTAGGATTTTATTATCTCATATCCCGCGAGGACTGAGGTTGACGGTAGAATTTGCTAATTTCATATCCCGCGAGGACTGAGGATCATCTATAACTTTTAAATTTGTATCAAACGATAAGTCTAAGTGGGTTATGTTATTGTAACTTATTCGGCCATGTTCTCGAAGTCAGCGGGAAGCTAATGTTCTTATTAACATTCTCTGCGAACTGGACCAACCAATATCTGAGTCCCTATTAGAGTCTTGTTCAAAGTCACTCACCATTGTCATGGGTGGCAGCGGATGGGTGGTGCTGCATGCTCGTTTGCTATCTTATCTACGTCCATAAAAAAACGAAGCCGCAGCGACAGCATGTTCATACATACATTTGAATTAAACTGTTACGACTCGGCAGCATAGCAGCTCAAAAACGAAAAACGAAACCTATCCTCCTCTTTCGCGGCGCTGTGAGCGCTCCTGCGTGAGGGAATTCGGATGTAAGGATAGTCCTTCTATCCGGGCAATTGCTCCAGCGATGAACCCCGTCAGTGACATCCCCGCTGTTGGGCGTGGGAGACGGTGTGTCATCGCGCACGCGTAGCGCGCGCGCGGAACTGCACCCGTTAGTCGCTGCCCCTGATGGTCCGGGGGGGAACAGCGATTTCCATCGCGTTGGCTCCCGCGCCACTTAGTTCGACAACACTTCCGCAACACCAAACCACAATATAGCTATCATAACCAAACCTAGATCAAAGGTTACCTGCTCCGGCCTCAGCCCAGGCGGCACCCAGGTGTACTCCTCGAGCGCGCAGCCCGAATCGTCGTCGCTCTGCGAGTGCCGCTGCGGGTCTCCCGGCTTCATCAGCCGCTCGGCGTGCTCCAGCAGGCCTCGCAGCTTGCTCTGCGGCGGGTGGGGACTCAGCGACATCGCCGACGCGTGGTACCCCTGGCGGTAGTACGGCGGAACGGGGGAGGCGGAGCTGTGGCTCGGCTGGGGAGAGGGGAGGTGCGGGCCAGGCGAGGGCGGGTGCGGGCCGGGTGAGGGGAGATGCGGGCCAGGGGAGGGGAGATGTGGACCAGGGGAGGCGGGCGCGGGCGGGGGAGGGGACGACTGCTCGTGGAGCGGGGGAGGGGAGCCGGTGGGAGACACCACGCAGTTTCTGCAGACGGGCCTGGAACAAGAGAATTTAGAAGTGAGCTTCAATCAGAAGGCGATCACCAGCACAAGAGTAAAACACAATACAGATTGTCTTATCTTCTGATTAATTTCTTTAAACCTTTTAATTCTCGACGTAGGTATGCTGCAACCCATAGACGTCCGACTGCTGGGCACGGGTCCCGCACATACAAATCTGCAGGAGGTCGAGACCACGCTGCGCCAATGCGGATTGGTGGAGTAGGTATATCCTATTCCTATGTAAATTCGTCCGTAGAATCCTAGCTTTAAAATCGGATAATTCAGACAGACAGACAGACAAGTTCCTTTATTGTACACCAAAACAACATACAACATACAATAAGTACATACAAAAAAATAATAAAATCTTAGAGTGGTAGTACAAATGGCGGTCTTATCACTAAAAAGTAATCTCTTCCAGACAACCATTATAAAAGAAAGAAACTTTTGTAAAAGAAACAGGGTAGGGGTGCACAATACAATAAATAACATTTTAACATACATACACACATGCAGAGATAAATAAACAGCATTAACAAATAGCCACTAAGTCAGAAATACAAGAAGGAAAAGATTGATAGAAAAACAGTAAAAAATAGAAAAACATAAAATTTAAATTATAACAGAGTCAGATAAAAGTCTTTCACTTGCTTTTTAAAGATTTCTAAGGACTGTGCACGTCTAATTTGTATTGGCAAAGCGTTCCACAGTCGTACCGCCACAGCAGTAAAAGACTTACTATAAAAGGAACTTGAAGAGTTAGGGCAAGAAAGAGCAAGATTATCATTTGAGCGCAGTACATACCCGCCATGTGCCAGATGTAAGTATTTAAATCTATCTTTTAAATAATTTGGAGTTCTAGGGTTAAACAGGATAGAATATAAGACAGAGAGAATGTGAGTATTCCGGCGAAGGCGAATCGGGAGCCACTTGAGCCTAGCGCGATATTGAGAAACATGGTCATATTTCCGAATACCAAATATGAACCTTATGCACAAATTTTGAATGCGCTCAAGTTTATTTAACTGCTCCTCTGTAAGATCTAGATAGCAAACGTCAGCATAGTCAAGGATAGGAAGAAGCAGTGAAAGAGAGAGCGCAGTTTTGGTAGCAATCGGTAAGAAGTTACGAAGTCTTCTAAGCGGCCCCATTGCCGAATATATTTTCCTAGAAAGTTCATTAATTTGTGGTCCCCATGATAGGTAATTATCCATATAAATGCCAAGATTTTTGACTTTTTCACTCAAAGGGACATGAACATTATCAAGTAAAATGGGTGGAAGTTTGGACCAGTCGATCTTGCTAAGCAGTCTAGAGCTACCAATGATTATGGCCTGAGTTTTCAACGGATTTATATTCAAACCATGCAAATTACACCATTGTGAAATTCTATTTAGATCGTGATTTTTAGCATCAATTGAATTTGGCATCTATACTGCAGTGACGATAAATCTGTAAGTCGTCGGCATAGAGGTGATAAAGTGAAGTAAGGTTAATACTAATAGAATTTATGTAAACCGAGAAAAGTAGAGGAGACAACACACCACCCTGCGGTACGCCTGCAACAACATCAGCCCAGAGTGAACAGTTTTCTTGGGTCCAGATGCGTTGTCGGCGCCCTTGCAGGTAACTATTGAACCAGCCAATGACAGTCGGAGATATATTGAGGGAGCGAAAAGTTGCGAGTAGGATATCAAAATCAACAGTGTTAAAGGCATTGCTAAAATCAAGCAATGTCAAAACGGTAACCTCTTTGTTGTCCATTCCTGAGCGAATATCATCAGTAATTTTAAGCAAAGCAGTAGTCGTACTATGACCTGGACGGAAAGCGGATTGATAGGGATTCAGAAGGTTATGAGTTGTAAGAAAGGAGCTCAGTTGATGATGCACGAGACGCTCAATTACTTTCGAGAGGAATGGAAGGATGGATATTGGACGGAAATCAGAAATTGAGATTGGATTGGATTTTTTAGGTAGTGGGATTATATTAGCTTCTTTCCATGCCGAAGGAAAAGTACTAGAAGTAATAGAGAAATTAAGGATATGTGTTATGATTGGAGAAATAAGATCAAGAACTGGGATAATCATCTTACGACTAATGCTATCACTGCCTACAGCATCAGAATGTATGGACTTAATACTCTTCTCAACGTCACGAACATTAAATGGACTAAATGAAAAGGCAGAAAAAGTGGGAGAAGGAGTGGCGAATAATTTGTTTAGTGTAATTTGCTTAGAAGATTTATCAATACGAGGAGAGGTTGTGAAATGCTGATTTAGACAATTTAAATCTAGGTTGGGTGGTGCGGAATTTTGTCGAGATTTGCCAACTCCCAATGATCTTAGAAATTTCCAGACCCTGGATGGATCTTCATCTTGAACATTTTTATGTATATAGCGACGTTGCGCGCCCCTACATACTTTGTTGCAATAGTTTCTTATTTTTCTGTATTTATGGAGGTTCTTGTCACTCGGGTCCGACTTGTATTTAGACTTGCATTAGGCATTGTTTTTCTTGGTTATCAGCTGTTTTATCTCATCGGTCAACCAAGGAGCAGGAAAATGACGAACACGGACAGGGCGAACGGGGGCATGGATATCCAAAAGTTGCAGAAACAAAGAGTGAAAAATAGCCACCTGTTTGTCGACGGTATCAGCACTATAAACAGCATTCCAGTCAAGCTTCGCAAAATCCCTACGAAACGCATCTACGTCCATGCTACCAAAATCACGCTGAAGTAATATCCTTGATTTAGCTTTAGGAGGTTTCAATTTGTACGATAGGTAAACCAAATCATGATACGAAAAAGCATCTGCAGCACACTGCCCATGCTTAGCCACATGGTCGGGAGAGGATACAAACATTAAGTCTATGAGTGATGGGATGGAATTTGGAAATAAGTGAGTAGCAGAGAGAGGAAGTATGTGCAGACCAGCTGATTCAACGATGTCTTTTAGCCGGTTAGCTTTTGAATCATTCTTAAGAAGGCATGTGTTAAAGTCGCCCATTATTATAGAGTGGGAATAGATAGGGGTAAGTTCTTCTAGCAACTGCTCTAAGGAGGGAAAGTAGTTGACGTGTAATGATGGACTATAAAAAACTCCCAAGAGTAATTTTGTGTTAGAGAACAGAACTTCAATAAAGAGATACTCTGCCTCACTTCCGGGTTGAGTGATTTTTGATGTATGAAGGATAGAAAAAGGGATATGTGCGCGCAAGTAGATGGCAACGCCACCTCCACGGGAGCAGCGATCGTGACGAATCAAGTGGAAGCCTTTGAGAGCATAGCTTGTAGAAGGAAGGCAGGGGTGTAACCAAGATTCTGAAACCAAAACTGCATGTATGTTGTTGCTATCAAAAGAACTTACGAGGTCGGGATAATGAGCTGGAATACTCTGGGCATTTAAGTGACAAACATTGAAATTCTTTGGCGAATTTGGCAACTGTTCGTTTAACATAGTGTGTAACGAGTGAAAGCTTTCGTAACTATCGTCGCTATTTAATTCATCTGAACTACTGCAAGATAAATATGGCAAACTGTCATCATTACTTTTCTCTGACATCTGACAATATTAATTTGTGCGTATGGCGTATATATACAAATAAACAAACAAAAAAAATACCTATTTAAAAACTAGTAAAATATCTGGGCGCCTCTATACACCCACCAGCTTTTATACTTAATTAAAAAGTTACAATTTTATTTATACCTAACTTAAATATAACAAAACAAAAACAAATATAAATACTAAGCTCATATAACCGAAAATACTAGAAAGAAACATTATTAATTACCTATTATGTATACATTATATGAATAATATTACAACACAATGTTGTTACAACGGCTAGTTTGACCAGACTAAAATCTAAACACATCAATAGGTCTATGACAAAAGAGTTAATGACTATTAGGATCAATAGTACCTATATTTAAAACATAATTTTACTTATTCAATTTTATAGACTGATGTATAGAAAAATATTTCAAATGACCCTTATTGCATTATCATAAAGTACAAAGTGATCGGGAACATCTAGCATTTATAGAATAAAGTGGCAAGCGGCGTCGTGCACACGAAAGGAGATAAGGAAACCTGCCTATAGAAAAAAACATTGCGAGTCGATAATCCTTCCAGCAACGTGATAAAATCTAAATTAGATCGACCTACCCGTGCCATTTTTGCAAGTTGTTTACGCTGCAAGATGTAACTACGCTGTTACAAGTCAGTGGCATACTGAATCTAGTAATGCATACTACATTTTGCGAGTTACGATTGTGAAATTGTAGTTAGATACATATGTTAGTTATTTATTACAGTGCAATAGTAGTAATTAATTGCTTATTAGGTCAAACTAGTTTAAAGTATGACTGATATGTGGTACCTATACGTTAACTTAACAAATATTAAAACTATGGATTTACTTTCGAGTTGCCCTCTTCGGTTTCGCCGCCTGTTTTTCGTCGGCGACGGCAAGCTGCACGCTCTGCACAGGCTCGGCGGGCCCGGCCTGCGCGGGCCCGGGGACCGCGTCCAGTTCAGGCAGGCTCTCGGCTTGGTAGACCTTGCCATCCGGTGCAAGAATATTCACAGTGCCATCCTTCGTCCAACACTTTGTGATGCCAAACCGCTTTCTAGCCTCCAAGAAGACACTATGACGGGTCCTAGTAAGGAACTCAGACTGAGTAACTCCAGAACCCTTCAACTTGGTTTTAGAAAACCAGACTTTGTCGCGCATAGTAACCTCACGGAATTTGACTATGACTGGCCTGGTTTTTTTGTCGGATGGGCGACCCAGCCTGTGACACCGACTTATAGTGGAGGATGAAAACTCTTGAATCTTCAACTTGTCCGAGACCAGAGTGCCAACCACATGTGAGAGATTTTCGGCTTTATCTTCAGTGATGCCATGGAACAATATAATCTTGCGCCTACGCTGCATCTCCATGCGGTCCATCTCTCTAGCCAGATACACAATCTGTTTTTGCATCATTTCGAGTGCGGAGTGTGTGAATTTTTTGAAGTTGTTAAACTCCGTAGCGAGTGAAGCCGTGGAAGCTGAAGGGGGAGCAGCCTTCTGCTGCAGGTCGCGCTGGAACTCCGCCATCCGAGTGTTAAAAACATCTTCGTATTTGCTAATCTGAGGATTTTAACGGGAAGGTAATTAACGCTGTGTAGTGCTCCGTGTCACCCTTGTCATAAAGGGTACGTTAATTGGCTCGTTACCACACCAGTGCGTCAGCAAACGTCCGTTCTCGCCCGTGGCTAATACGTGACTGTTTACGTCACTCCCGTGTGCTCGAGACAACGTCATGTTTAACAGATTATATATAGATCGCATACACTACATCCCTTCCTTATTATAAATTTAATAATCGAGAACATAGTCCACATTAAGATAGCAAACGAGCTCGCAGCACCACCCATCCATTTGTTAATTAAATTAATTTTTTTTTTTTTTTTTTTCCAAAGTTCACTAACATTGCAATTGGAGAATTAAATATTTCAATCTTACTTACATATGAAATGCATACTTCTATGTATTTTCATTCTAAGATGAGTTACCTTCTGGTACTGTATACGTAACCATAATTATTTGTCTAATTAACACCAAATGTACGCTTTCAAACGTAAGATTTAGAAAAATAAGCAAAATTTGTTTGTGAACGCCGTGCCCGCCGCGAGCACGTTCACTCCTGAAGATGATCATCACAAGAGACCGAAACCAGTCGGACCATTCTCGACTCAAACCACACGTGAGTAAGCCGGTAACTTCAACCATGAATATAGACACTCACGAATCGTTCAGTAATAAAATTTGTTTCGTTTACAACTGACGTTGGGCTTATACCGGCTGATAGCGTGTACGCAATGGTCTCGCTTATCTTTTTCGCTCTAACATAATATGAGTATCTATGTTATTTTTCTTTCGCATTGCCAATCTATTAAGTATTATAAACCTATGAAGGACACCAGTTGATCAGATCGTTAGTAACAGTCCAGCCAGCAACCGTCAGCAAGTCGCTTCATGTCAGACATAAACACGACACGCGCCGCGTTTGATGCGTTGGTGGCGTATTTGTAATATAATGAGTATTGTTTTTTGGATTAGTCATCAACGGATATCATATACTATATAGTCGCAATTGCAGTCAGTAGGAAGTACTAGGTTTCTAGTTGTGTTTTCACAAAGCCTAAGATTGTATTCGATCTTGTAAACTGGCATGTTACACCATCCGGATGTCGATACTATATATTCAAGCATGTTTTTAAAATGTCCATACATGCATATGAGACTCCGACACCCATAGCACAGGTCAGTACCCAGTTTAGGGTCCATGATTTTTATTTATTTTTTATTTAATAAAGTATCGCTCTAAAAATCCATATGTAGATCTCGTAGATTTATGAAACAACTAGAAATAAATGAGCTAGGTACCTATCTCACGACGAGTAAGTACATTCCTTACTACTACATCCATCCTTCAAAAGTGTTGGATACTCGGCGTGCCGTTTTCTATCACCATTACAATGGCCCTATCCCAATACATAAGTCACAAAAAGGTATTGAGTAAAGAAAAATATCCGTATAAAATAGACATTAATTGATACGGACATAGGCCTTTCCCAAAATGCAGGCCTCCAAAGCAATGCCTACGGAATGTGTATTAGAATTTATAATAAGATATCCGAACCTATACAAAACTTGTTGATTTTTTTTTTTTTTTTGACAGCATAATCTAAGTGACCCATTAATTTACCTACTATGACATTTGCATACCACAAAGTGGTAAGAGTGAGGGACTACCTTTAATTGTAGCATCAAATTGTGCTACTTAAAATATGGAACGTACTTACAGCAAAGCAGCGTAGTTTCCGACACATAGCATAGGTACCGACAACCTTACCCTTCGACGGCTGAGCAACCATACCCTTCGTTGGCCGCGTTTGGCTTTTTATAGGCACGGTCGGGTAGTTGACCGCTTAGTGAGGGTCGATCGTGCACCGTCCTCGGCTGCACCTTGGACTTTTTCAGGATGTAACTTTTCTTTAGTAGGTAGGCATTATCCAATCATTTGTAACCACTGGCTGTTGCAGCTGTCACCGTAGCACCGCGACCGCCTAGCGCACCTGTAACACGACGCATCAAATGCGCCCGTCCGACGATGCATCTTGTGCAGACACGGGTATTCCCATTACAAGTGCTATATCCGATCTAGGCTTAAGAGTACGTACGCGGCGCCAGCATGGTATGCTCTGGCGGCGCCACGCAGCGCAAGCGTCTCCAGGCCCAGCCTCGCCCTGCGAGAAATCACAGGAGCGGGGCGCTACGTCCGGAACGCGGTGATAGCGCGCGACAGCAGGCTGGACGTGTTATGTATAACCGCGCCGACAATGGGCCACATCCTCACCTAAGAGGGACAGCGCCGCTGCACGCGCGCAACCCTGAAGGCCGACCGCTACATAGAGAGCTGTTGGACCTTCTTCCCTCCGACCATCTAGGGGGAATTCGTGACATACGGCTAGTCGCGTGCGCGACGTACGACTGGCTCTCACGCTCAACAGCGGGGAAGTCACCAACGGGGTTTACCCCTGGAGCAATTTCCCGGATAGAGGGGATCTCCCCTTATTCCGAATTCCCTCAGCGCAGGAGTGCCTACAGCGCCGCGCAAGAGGAGGAAAGGTGACAGACCTGTCTGGTATTCCCACTACGAATCCTGTGCAAAAGGGAAATAACCTGGTGACCATCATCTTTTCCATTGCTTAAATCTTAAAGCAACTGTAGCGTTGTCTCCTTCGAAATTCAGCTTTTCCGGAGCTGGCAATAAGTTTGTAATTTTCGTGGTAGGTAGATATGGGGCGACCTAGAACTGAAGTAAATCTTGGTAACTACAAGTTTACAGTATATTATTAATTCATCCCCACATCTACATACAGTCAACTAGTATCATAATGCATTTACTGCCTGATACGCACAATTTCATGTAGGTTCGCACTACCTAAACACATGATCACATACGATTTACAATTTCATGTAGGTTCGCACTACCTGAACACACGATCACGTACGATTTTCAATTTCATGTAGGTTCGCACTACCTAAACACACGATCACGTACGATTTTCAATTTCATGTAGGTTCGCACTACCTAAACACACGATCACGTACGATTTTCAATTTCATGTAGGTTCGCACTACCTAAACACACGATCACGTACGATTTTCAATTTCATGTAGGTTCGCACTACCTAAACACACGATCACGTACGATTTTCAATTTCATGTAGGTTCGCACTACCTAAACACACGATCACGCACGATTTACAATTTCATGTAGGTTCGTACTACCAGTTACACACGATCACGCACGATTCACAATTTCATGTAGGTTCGTACTACCAGTTACACACGATCACGCACGATTCACAATTTCATGTAGGTTCGTACTACCAGTTACACACGATCACGCACGATTTATAGGTTCGTACTACCTAACACACGATCACGCACGATTTACAATTTCATGTAGGTTCGTACTACCAGTTACACACGATCACGCACGATTCACAATTTCATGTAGGTTCGTACTACCAGTTACACACGATCACGCACGATTCACAATTTCATGTAGGTTCGTACTACCAGTTACACACGATCACGCACGATTCACAATTTCATGTAGGTTCGTACGACCAGTTACACACGATCACGCACGATTCACAATTTCATGTAGGTTCGTACTACCAGTTACACACGATCACGCACGATTCACAATTTCATGTAGGTTCGTACGACCAGTTACACACGATCACGCACGATTCACAATTTCATGTAGGTTCGTACTACCAGTTACACACGATCACGCACGATTCACAATTTCATGTAGGTTCGTACTACCAGTTACACACGATCACGCACGATTCACAATTTCATGTAGGTTCGTACTACCAGTTACACACGATCACGCACGATTCACAATTTCATGTAGGTTCGTACTACCAGTTACACACGATCACGCACGATTCACAATTTCATGTAGGTTCGTACGACCAGTTACACACGATCACGCACGATTCACAATTTCATGTAGGTTCGTACTACCAGTTACACACGATCACGCACGATTCACAATTTCATGTAGGTTCGTACGACCAGTTACACACGATCACGCACGATTCACAATTTCATGTAGGTTCGTACTACCAGTTACACACGATCACGCACGATTCACAATTTCATGTAGGTTCGTACTACCAGTTACACACGATCACGCACGATTTATAGGTTCGTACTACCTAACACACGATCACGCACGATTTACAATTTCATGTAGGTTCGTACTACCAGTTACACACGATCACGCACGATTTATAGGTTCGTACTACCTAACATATTCTTGCTATCTGCGAAAACTATTGATGATAGAATAAAAATTAAATAATGTACTACGACTTTGCAGACACCTCATTATTTACAAAAATGTCGCGATACCATATATCCAACTACTGTAGTTATGCCACTATAACAACTTTTTTACATTTTAAAAGTTGATATAATTTGCTCAATATAATCAAACCACATTATTCATACCTCTGTATCAGTCCTTATCGCATTAAATGATATTTTATTAAAGACCGTTTCAATACCCGTAAAATACAAATTGTTAAAATCGGAAATTCCATTCAAAACATACCAATAACGAATTTAAAATGTCCGTCTAAGGAAAATAATGCATTTATAAAATAAAGCGGTGTGGGTGGCCCCGCGCAGCGTAGTCTCAGATATATTACTTAAAGGATGAATAGAATTGATGAATTGCTTCATATTAGCAACAAATGTTTGCAGTCGAATTAATTAATAGAAACATAGGATATGTTGGTACCCTTCATCTCGATGATCCCCGAAGAGTATCTGTATCCATGTTACATGTCACACATGTCCACAATACAGATTAAAATCTTTTCGTTTTACACCCATATGAGCAATTCTTCAGGTAGGCAATCCATTTCACACAGTACAGATTAAAATCTATACGTTTTATCCCTTTAAGAACAATCCTTCAGGTAGGTGTAAGTACCTGGTTATGAGTTTATGATACAATTTATTTATTTATGATTTTGTTATCACTGAAATAAGAGCCTATATCATCTTGTCTACTTGAAACTTATATAATAATAATATAACTTAATATAATATGCCTTGGCCAAAGGCAACGAGTTTTTTGTAGTAACTTACATAAAAAATGCTGTAAATTCAATCTATTTATAAAGCGTATTTTTTATTATGTATTGGAATGAAATACAACACAGGTAATACAACAAAGAGCCTACCTACTCTTTTTGAAATTCATAGGTATTTGTGAAATTTAAATTTTTATTATAACTAGGTAAATATAAATAAAATTTTATTTTTGAAATTAAAAGTATTTGTGAAATTTGTGTAACGAAAATTGTAATTATTGTGCTTGTATTATTTTTCATGGAAATAAAGGGCTATTTTATTTTTTATTTTTATAATATAATATGCATGTTCTCTGTGTAAGTTGTGCTTCCTTGTAAGTGACATTTTCACTCTGGCACACAACACCATTTAATGTAATTCGTATAATAATCTGTGAAATGTTGTTGGGATGCCTTAACTCTAATAATTAAATAAATACAAGAAATCAACCTATCTAGGTCAATACTTAGTACCGTTAGGTATGGCTTATTAAATTACCAGCTTTAGTTGTAATTCATTAAAATTATTGATTACTAAAGTCATAGCCTCGAATAAATAATAGCATAACTAGTGTTGCCGCTGTTGTTCCGGTATAATATTACTCAAAACAATATAAAACCACCACACAGTTTACGGTAAGTAGTTGTAATGTATTGGAAAACAATGGCGGTTACATACATGTTACGTACGGACAATTCGATTGGTCGCGTAGCGGTCCCACGAACAAGACATTCCGTGCCTAACATTGGACGGGTCTCTCACCACTCTAGATTTAGTTTAGTAATAAGTTAAAATGTAATTTTCTATTGAAGAAAATTAAATAGTTTATAGAACTTAACGTCTCGACCACCTAATTTCACCCTGCCGCCGATATGTAACTTACATACCTACACGATACATAATTCTAAGTGTCCACTGAGTGCGATGCGTTATAGTGAAGAGTAGGACGCGAATCATACATGAGTTTGTAAGAGTAGCCTATTTTTTTTTTGTAATGAGCGCGCACAATGTCCCACCTCAAATGAGGCGAAGTGTATATTGTTCGTCGCGATACATTTGAAGTACTGACTAGAACAACTAGGAATTCGAACTCAATTTTATGAATAATAAAAACTGTAATAAATTGTTTACAATAATCTGCCGCGATACCTGCCTACCGCATAGCAATGCCGCGACACGATGATTAGGTAATCGGGATCCTTATGGACAGAGGTATGTATATTTATTTTATGTTGATCCATCAGTAATTTAACAATCAATCCTAAAGTAATAAACATCCAATGCATAAAGTTCTTAGACCATCCAATTTTATTTATGTACCTACATACTTATTCAACCTTCCTCTCTTCGTACTTCGAAAAAACATTTTTAATATTTTTAATTTACCACTAACCTTTTATTCTCGTCGCCATATGTAGTGCTCCGTGTCACCCTTGTCATAAAGGGTACGTTAATTGGCTCGTTACCACACCAGTGCGTCAGCAAACGTCCGTTCTCGCCCGTGGCTAATACGTGACTGTTTACGTCACTCCCGTGTGCTCGAGACAACGTCATGTTTAACAGATTATATATAGATCGCATACACTACACGCTGGATTTCAATAACCTATCTACAGATAGATTTGGCTATCGGAGATAGAAATTCCACACATCATTTTATATGGAACTTATGTCAAATTTCTATATCCGATAGCCAAATCTATTCGTAGATGGGTTATTGAAATCCATCATCCGAGTGTTCTTATTTCAGATTACAAAATCAGCTCAGATATTTGAAGATGGTCAAATTGTTTATAGTTTTTGGGTATATAATTATAACATAAGTTATTCCAATCAGACACCTTGGACTTTCCAATGCCCGAGATATCGGTAGAACAAACATCACACACATCTAAACGGCTAGAATCTGGATACCCAACATCTTAATAACATTAAGCAATGAATATAACACGATCCCCCAATGATTAGGTCCATCTATAAAATAATCTAAGTGCGAGAGTAGTCGTGACTAGCCGTCGCGCCGCGGCTGTACCCGGCGCAGAGTAATGTATGCACAGAGGCTCGGACAAGGGACGGCTTCATTTAAATTATTTGATAGGTGAGTAGGTTGATAGAGGTATCTAAGGGCCAAGATTATATATATATATTATATATTATATATTATATAATCAGGTGTTTAGTAGGAATATAGCTGAGCTAAGCTGCAACACATATACGTCCCACTACTGGGCACTAGTCTCCCCCACAGACACAGTGGGAGATATAAAATAAAATCACCACGACTGACGGCTTCGAGAACATTGGCTAACTCTCAGACAAGGTTTCCTTAGATGTTTCCTTCATCATTACAGCAGATGACATATAAATTCATAAATCGCCAACATTGAAAAATTTATCAAAAAGTCAATGATGCGTGCCGCTTGGAATTGAAGCCGGAACCCTCGAGTGAAAGGCGAGTTCGATACTGGGATGTCACCGCTTTAATAATTTTTTCATTACTCTGGATTTTCCTTATTTCGCCTACCCGCAGTGCAGACCCTATCTATTGGCGGTCGTACGTGCTGTACCTACTAATGAACCAGGTATAAACCTCTGCTCCTTTATTACACTGTGCACGGGTCGCGGCCGTGGTTTCACTTCCGTTTCAATTTACAACTATCTAGCTCTGAACTCGCCCACGAGTTTTTGATTAGGTACATAATATCGAGTAATATGAAATTTATTTCAAATTCAAAATATATTGTCCCACCATTGGGCACGGATCTCCTCTCGAAACGGGAGGGGTTGGGCCTTAGTCCGCCACGCTGGCCAACTGTGACAGGCTTTACATGCCTTCGAGAACATTTCAGGCATGTTGGTTTCCTTCACGGCACAGCAGGTGACATTTAATTTCTAACATCGCACGCACATAACATTGAAAAGTAATTGGTGCGTGCCGCTTAGATTTGAACCCGGACCTCACTTGGCACGGGTCTCCCCCACAGACATAGCTGCGGAAGGTCAGAGCATACTCCACCACGCTGCGCCAATGCGGATTGGTGGCCAACCCAGTGTCGAATGTTCCCAAGCTACCCGAAGGTCTTCGACAAGGCTTAACGACTGTTTCCACCATTGAAAACAACCGGGACCGACGGCTTTACGTGCCTCCGAAGCACGGTAGCATCAATGAAATTTTGCCACTAGCGGTCACCCATCCACAAACCGACCGCGCCCGTCGTTACTTAACTCTTTCGATCAAATTGAATCGACGCGAGCCATTGGGCTATGGACGCTACATACGCTACATACAGCACGCCAATAGATTAACAGTTATTAACCTTAGAAAGCTAGGCACTTCCAGTGTAATAACATTGAATTAATAACCATTATTTATAATGCCTATAATTGTATTTAATCGTTCCTCATCATGGCTGCCCATAAAATTATAACCGTAATGAATGTGATGCGGCTTCCAGCGGTAACGATCGCGGTGGACAGACAGACGAGACATACTCGTATCGTGTACAATATGCCGTGGCATTTTTTTTTTTTAGCCAGTCAGTAAAACGAAAAACTTTGGCTGTTAACTATTGGTATCTTATAACGGTAAATATACCTATAATGACGAATCACACTGAACTAAATATTGTATAAAAAAATGTATTAGCTTATGTTTAGTGATATATCGCTGGTGTATCTTAAATAAATAAATGAAAGCTTTTTCTTATTCATTATACATTGTGTATGTATGTATGTATATTAAACTTGTATACACGCTGTAAATAATGTTTGCCTTTTTCCTTTACCCTTTACACCTATTACTTTCCATTATTCAAATTACTTTCTTTTCTTCTCTACCCAAAGGTTGTCTGAAAGAAATCGCTACTGCAGCGATAAGACCGCCTTTTGGTCACCACCGGTCATCGTCTGTGTTTATAACACGCTTTTTTTAGATTGTTATTTACTGTATTTTTGTGGTGTACAATAAAGTGTATTTGTATTGTCTCGACCCGTGTAGAAACACAAAATTAATGTTTGGAAATATTTTCATTTCGTAAAATACTGTGAGCATTTTCGTTCAAATGTTTTTAATTGTTAGGACTCCTGTCTTGATGATCATGATATTTAGTTAATTCGTTACCCGTTACTCGGTCGTTTACATGTTCATCGCCGGCCCTAAAATAATTAAGTCGTTTAATGAGAGAAACATAAAGAAACAAAGTAACGTGAGCGCAGCATCAGCGCGACTCTCGTTTCTAGAAAGCGGGTCGAATGAAGGGTTTCCTGTAATTTACCACCAATTAAATCTTCAAGTAAAATTCAAGAAAGTAAAACTTCAAGTAATTATTTCAAAAGTTGTAAGTAAAATGAACATAATTTTGCTGGTTCCGAAACTCTGTATGTCATATTCAAAGGATGACATTTTTTATGGATATAAGGAGTACCACCCTCCGCCGCCGCGCATAATGACAAACTTGGAACAAAACTCAGAATAGGGCAAAGGGGGGAGTAATGGATTTAGAGAGAAACATTACCTACTTGAACGCCAAATAGAACAGGTACATTACGTAAAAAAGGGATAGCATGACATTAGCTGGATTCACCATATGGAGAAAGCGTTGGGCGGACTCAAGGACTGACGGATCCTGGCTTCACATCTAACCTTTCAACTTGCCTTTGTTTTGAGAGGCATAAAAATTGGAGTAGTGGAGAAGATGGTGAACATGTCATAGTGTCACAAGATTGGGTGTCATTTTGTCATGGATGAATCCGTCTACGTTTTACAAGTAAATTGCTACCAAATTTTTCCGGGTAATTAGAACGATTGGAACTAAAATGACATTCAATTTTGTGACACGCAAAACAGAAATTGAATCATTCTTCTCACCTTGTTACTATGCCGCAAGATAGAAAAGGATGAAGGGATGTTATTTATAAAGAGGAAAGATTTATTTGTAATTTTTTCACCTGTTTTCACACAAAAACTACTGGACCGATTTCAAAAATTCTTTCACCATTAGATAACTGAATCTTCACTGATTGACATAGGTAGGCTATATAATGTTACTAGGTGTAAACGGCACTATTGTTATGTCTAATTCCACGCGAGCGAAGCTGCGGGCGTCCACTAGTTAGGTACTGCAATTTTGTCAACAAGTTTTAATGGAGCTTCTATTGGTATTCCAGTTCCTATTGTGTGTGTATCGCATTTGTGTCTGGTTTAAAAACTGTTAACAAATTGCTGACTAAATAAATAAATTCTTAGTTCAATGATTTGTTTTGAACGCCGCCATAATTAGTCACCATTCAATCCCATCAGATGATAGCAAACGTCATACGTGTCCGACCAAACCTGTCCGGTTACCGGACCGTAACTATACGGTTATCGGATGATAAATAAATCAATGCATTTAATTTATGGTCAAATGTCGATAGTAATGGATGATGTACGGCCGGCGGGGACCGTCTGTTCTTGGTCGTCAATTAAAGATAAGGCACACATAGCTCAGAATCAGAGCAGTGATAAATAGATGACGACTGCCCCGGACTATAAGGGATACCATAATGGTAAGCGGTGACAGTCCAGTGGCTATCGAACTCTCCTCTCACTCGAGTGGTCCGGGTTCAAACCCCAGGGGCACGCACCAATGGCTTTTCTAAGTTATGTGCGATTTAAGATTTAAATGTCACTTGCTATAACGGTGAAGGACACATCTTGAGGAAACCTGCACTGTAATAAACAAGCCTGCCTAACCATTTCTAGGAAATAAAGGCGTGATGTTTTTGCAATTTATCAATTTTAATTGTTGTAGAAGTCCTTCAGTTCAAATTTCCTTTCCCAATTCCCAATATTCTGGCATTTGTGGGTTTGTGATCAACCTTCTTCAAGTTTAGTTGCCAGTCAACTAGACTGGGTTAATAGGACTTTACGACTGCAGGTAATAAATAGGACCGACGTTCCCGCTCCGGATATATGGGTTATGGCCGGAAACCTATTGAGGCGTCTCCGTCGATACGACATACCAGTTCTCTTATTATATCGATCTATTTAATCTGGTTACTAAAGACAGAATCGTGATTCTGTAGGTACGTTGAATCAACTTTTATATGTTGAGAAAAGGTATTTTAGTTCAGTTCGTTTATGAGTAGATACTTACCTATAGCTATTCATTCAATGACCAATAGTTAATCCTATATGTATATGTATTTATAAGTAATTAAATGGTTTGTTGCTTTGTATTGATCAATTTAGAATAGCATTCTAACTCTTTTCTTTGAGTAGTTTGTGGTTACCTAGACCACGGTAATAGTATCATATACTATTACCATGATACTATTACCGTGCCTAGACTTTCGTTAAGCGTGTCCAATCACCTCATGGCGAAATAAATTATTTGACTTTGACATATACACCTATATAGTAGGTACATACATACATACATTTTGTTAAACTTACTTTTAAGAGGACTACAGAGGCTAAACGCGAGTTTTATAAACAAGATATCACACGAACCATTGCAGAGAATCAAATAAAAAAAATATATGGTATTCTTGGGGATATATGTTAGATTGCTACGGCCTTCAAAACATAATACATTAATGTTGACTCGATAGAAAAAAATCACGAAGATACCTCTAAAATAATCTTCTAAACAATCAAATCCCTTCTAAAATACGTGTTTTTTTTTTCAATTTAACATATATTTTTCATCACAATAAATACAATATATCAGTTATACCACTTTTTAAATCCATTTTGTAGAATTTCCAAAAATCCCTTGTTCTCATTTGCGCAGTGTTTTCGAACATAACTCGCGAGCATGTGTGTGTAAACGCCGTGTACCGACAGTCGCGGCTGAGGCCTCTTGCTAGACGGGCGTGTCGCGCTTTCTGCCGCAAAATTTCTGCAAGATTCCAACGTTATTTCATTACTTTTATTGATTGGTTATTACATTAGGTTAATTTATATAAATAATTTAACGTTATAAGTATTTTTTTAAGTTAGAAGGGCGTAAACGGACTCCTATTTTGTAAATAAACATGGGAAATAAATCAAAAGTGTTCATATAAAGCAAACGTCACACACATGAATGACGTAAAGATTTAAATTTTGTCAAACATTTATTAATTTTCATTGTTCTCTGCAATCCTGCAGAGTACAAAAAGATAGATACGTACACAGTTTTTCAACCCTAATCGTATAGCTGTAAATGGCGTAATTGGAGTTTGCGGCGAGTAAGAATCTCGCTCCAGAGACTCGGGTTCAAATCCCAGTTACACTTCCTATCTTTTTCAATTTTTTCTTTATTTTTTATGACTTTTTTTTTGTTATTATTTTATGCAAATGAAATAAAAAGCTAATAATATTTATATATGTCATAATATGTATTTATTACAGGAAAAGAGAATCCAAAGATAATATCAATAACGGGGAAATTATAGACATTAGCAGTGAGTAAGAATCTCGCTCTAGAGACTCGGGTTCAAATTCCAGTTACACTTCCTTTCTTTTTCAATTTTTTCTTTATTTTTTTATGACTTTTTTTTTGTTATTATTTTAAGTAACTAAAAAAATTGCATAAATCTAATTTCATTACGTTGTCGTACCTTCCTATAAATTTTTTGTTAGGTCAATTATTACTTAAAATAAACGCCATCTACTGAAACACTTCCCCGTATAAGCCGCGCAGATAGAGAATAGATTTGAAAATGGCGTCCTCTCGCATGCGTTCTCGCTCACTCTCTATCGCTGTCTATACTCACACAGTGAAGTACGAGCTGCAAACAAATAATCAGTCGGGATTCGCTTTCTAAGCTACTTGACGCACTCCGAGTAATTGTTGTTTTCGTTGATATTGTTGTTTTTGTTTGCGTTACATTTGATTGTTATTTATTTTCGTTAAGTTTTTGTTACGAACATTGACATTTTGTGATGTAATTGAACAGCAACACCGAAGATGAAAGTGACGACTCTGAAGACCAGGACTGTGAAAGTGACCAGTCCATGGAAGATTTTAACCAATTCATGGAGGGAATTGAACCAGTAATGGGTACAGATGACCAGGACACTGCTGGACCAAGCGGTTTATAAAACCTTTGATACCATTCCCATCCTATTGTTCTTTATTTTTATAATCTGATTCTGAAATGTCACAATTAATAAAGGCAAATTTTACAATTGACCAGTCCATGGAAGATTTTAACCAATTCATGGAGGGAATTGAACCAGTAATGGGTACAGATGACCAGGACATTGCTGGACCAAGCGGTTTATAAAACCTTTGATACCATTCCCATCCTATTGTTCTTTATTTTTATAATCTGATTCTGAAATGTCACAATTAATAAAGGCAAATTTTACAATCCAGTGTTTTAAGTACCCTTGCTTGTGTTGTGTGTTGTGCTTGTATTTTAAGTGCCATTTTCAGATCTATTCTCTATCTGCGCGGGTTATACAGGCGATTAATACAGTACCTCATGACATGTCATTGTATGCTCTGTAAGGTAGTTCTGAGGTTTTCCGTTAGAGGCGCTGTTGTCGTTTGTGAGAATGTGTGCACCGATTCTCAAGGTCATTTTGCACCACTAGGCGCCTTAAGCGTGTTCCATAACTAAAACTGTGGAGGAATAGGGTTGCTATCACACTTTGCATTCGTATTAATGATTAATGATGGTGACAAGAACCCTGAAATTACTGTTGTAATACTCTTATTGACACGATATGAGAGTCTTCCTGTGTGGTAAACGAATGTTACGTGTTTTTTTAAAACTTGAAACATCGAAAAGATTCTCCATGGCACCAGCTGTCAGTGTCACCCGATGACAACAGATAATATATTGTTTCGCATATTAACGATACAATTAAACCACAGACACTAATTGAGCAATGACACAGCTGTCCGCACTCAAATCAAAGCCAATTGGTCCGACAACGATGGTATCGGTTTCGGCTAGTTATTTCACGAAGCATTAGGGCTGGCAATTTATAAAGTATACAAATATACTTATAGTATATTTAATAATTATTTTAATAGTATACTATTAAATAAATTTAAAGGTAAGTATAAATTAAATAAAAACTGTTGCGTATCTTAATAGTTTTGTTTGCCTCTGGCCCTTTAACATAGCACCGTAACTGTTAATGTAATCTATCTGTTCCCAGTAAGAAATTGTTCAAAATACTTGTTGGTAATGAAACTTATTGATGAAGTTTTCAGGATTAAATCTGCACTTTCAGAGATTAACGATTAAAAATAGAGAAATAAGAGATTAAAACCAAACTATTTATCATTATTACATATTTATATATACATATTTTATTCATAATATATTTTTACTATTTTATTCATGTACTAAGACTTACTTCGAATTCAAGAATCATAACAAATTTTCTTTGCAAGCTATTAAAAATCCATGATAAAACTCAATCTTTTTCATTCAAACTGTCAATCACCATTAATAGTAAATTAATTTAAAAAAAGCACGCTATTGTAGAAAAACTAATTAAGCATCTTAAAAATCGCTAATCCTGCAGATCCTGGTTAGGATAATGGGACAAACTATTTAAATTATTGCACTGTCATCGGTCCTTGAATATACGTAAACGATGATAGGTGGCAGCCCTAATATCAGCCGACAATGACTCAAAGGAAACGTAGAAATGCCACCGTGAGATCGGGAGATCACTATCTGCTTCGGTTTCGTGGATGCACTTTTAATAGTAGGTACAACCGATAAGCCGTCATTATGTGTGATTACAGGCGCCCGTGACTGCGTGGAGTGTGTGATCAAACTGGGCAATGTGAGTTATAATAATAGTAGTAGGTGAGGTGTGTATGTGTACCCAGTGAACTACATCTGCTGTAATAATTACTATAATTGTATTAATAATTACTATAAATACACATACTAGTGGATGCTCGCAGCTTCGCTCGCGTGGAATTAGACATAACAATAGTTTCGTTTACACCTAGTAGTATTATATAGCCTATGTCACTCATTGAAGATGCAGCTTTCTGACGGTGAAACAATTTTTGAAATCTGTACAGTAGTTTGTGTGTGAAAACATTACAACAAATCTTTCCTCTTTATAAAATTAGTATAGAAATATAGAAAGAAGTATAAATAGTATAGATAACAATGTTTACAATCGCAAATAAAGTAATTGTTTTGGATTGAAACCCGATTATAAGACAGTTATAACACGTTGTTAACCAGCGAGCAGCGAGAGTTTACGACGAGCCAACACAATACTACATAACAACGGTGCGTTCTCAATGTTCCCACGGCACGGCGTGTGACGCGCATGCTGAGCTGGAGACAAGGCTCTGGCTGCGACTTTGTCTGTACGAAATGCCTATTACACCACTATCAACATAACACACGCATGTAATTCCCCGAAGATAAATAGAGCCTGGTTGGTTTATTGGTCTTAAGCGCGACTAACGCTGGATTTCAATAACCTATCTACGGACAGATTTGGCTATCGGAGATAGAAATTTGACATAAGTTCCATAAATAAAATGTAAAAAATAGGTTATTGAAATCCAGCGTAAGCTAGAAGTCCTGGGTTCAATCCCCGGATCGGGCAAAATATAATTGGGTTTTTGTATCTTGAAATTTCCAGTAGTAGCTCGTTGTCTGGATTTGTGCCCGGTGCATGGCTAATAGGCTCATCACTACTTTGTCTATCTATACTAATATTATAAATGCGAAAGTAGCTCTATCTGTCTGTGTCTCGCTATCACGCGAAAACTACTGAACAGATTTAAATGAAATTTGGTACACAGATAGTCTAGTCTACAGCCTGAGAAAGGACATAGGCTTTAATTTTTAATTAGAAAATAATGTTGTAAAGGGTTGAAAAGGGGAATGAAAGGTTGTATGAAACTATTGTTATTTTTAGAACTAGAAGCATTCAATTTATATTTTAGGCTGTTGATTAGATATTTATAAATAAATATGGTATTAAAATGTTTGTAAAAATGTTACCCTCAGGGTGTGAAATAAACATATATTATTGTCTAAATTCACGCGAGCGAAACTGCGTCCACTAGTGTTGAATAAAAATTGAACCAACAAACACACTTCCGTACTTTTCTTATTGAGCAGTTGTACGTGCTACTGTAGTGAAACACAATAGTAGGTAGGGTATATATGTCGTGGCTAAGCTGTAAAGTGGAGCTGTTTGGAAGCATTTTCTTCAAAACCTGTTTGGCAATATTCGGCAGGTTAGATGTTTTCACGTTGTTGTATTGTTCTCGTGTCAGTTTATTTGCCAGTACGCAGCGAGATTACCGTTATTTCTTAGTAACTTACATGTGTTACAACCACTGGTACACTAATAAAACGCTCACAGCACACTGTCTAAGGTTCGCTTCGCTCGCTGCGACTCATAGACGTCCCACTGCTGGGCACGGGTCTCCCCCACATACACGTCTGCGGGAGGTCTAGCTAGAGCATACTCCACTACGCTGCCCCAATGCGGATTGGTGTAGGGGTTAGTGGCCAACCCTGTGTCGTATGTTCTCAAGCCACCCGAAGGTCTTCGACAAGGCTTAACGACTGTTTCCTGCATTGAAAACAACCGGGATCGACGGCTTTACGTGCCCTCCGAAGCACGGTAGCGTCCATGAAATTTTGCCACTAGCGGTCACCCATCCACAAACCGACCGCGCTCGTCGTTGCTTAACTCTTTCGATCACATTGAATCGACGAGAGCCATTGGGCTATGGACGCTATAGTGTTTAGGTTAACGAAGTTTTATTTGATATATGGCCTCTCTACTGTCTATGCTGTATCTTTGTCTTTGATCGTAGCACACTATGAAGTAGCATACGAAGTACGGAAACATTGATGTTAAGGCGCCTAGTGGTGCAAAATGACCTTGAGAATCGGTGCACACATTCTCACAAACGACAACAGCGCCTCTAACGGAAAACCTCAGAACTACCTTACAGAGCATACAATGACATGTCATGAGGTACTGTATTAATCGCCTGTATAACCCGCGCAGATAGAGAATAGATCTGAAAATGGCACTTAAAATACAAGCACAACACACAACACAAGCAAGGGTACTTAAAACACTGGATTGTAAAATTTGCCTTTATTAATTGTGACATTTCAGAATCAGATTATAAAAATAAAGAACAATAGGATGGGAATGGTATCAAAGGTTTTATAAACCGCTTGGTCCAGCAGTGTCCTGGTCATCTGTACCCATTACTGGTTCAATTCCCTCCATGAATTGGTTAAAATCTTCCATGGACTGGTCAATTGTAAAATTTGCCTTTATTAATTGTGACATTTCAGAATCAGATTATAAAAATAAAGAACAATAGGATGGGAATGGTATCAAAGGTTTTATAAACCGCTTGGTCCAGCAGTGTCCTGGTCATCTGTACCCATTACTGGTTCAATTCCCTCCATGAATTGGTTAAAATCTTCCATGGACTGGTCACTTTCACAGTCCTGGTCTTCAGAGTCGTCACTTTCATCTTCGGTGTTGCTGTTCAATTACATCACAAAATGTCAACGTTCGTAACAAAAACTTAACGAAAATAAATAACAATCAAATGTAACGCAAACAAAAACAACAATATCAACGAAAACAACAATTACTCGGAGTGCGTCAAGTAGCTTAGAAAGCGAATCCCGACTGATTATTTGTTTGCAGCTCGTACTTCACTGTGTGAGTATAGACAGCGATAGAGAGTGAGCGAGAACGCATGCGAGAGGACGCCATTTTCAAATCTATTCTCTATCTGCGCGGCTTATACGGGGAAGTGTTTCAGTAGATGGCGTTTATTTTAAGTAATAATTGACCTAACAAAAAATTTATAGGAAGGTACGACAACGTAATGAAATTAGATTTATGCAATTTTTTTAGTTACTTAAAATAATAACAAAAAAAAAGTCATAAAAAAATAAAGAAAAAATTGAAAAAGAAAGGAAGTGTAACTGGAATTTGAACCCGAGTCTCTAGAGCGAGATTCTTACTCACTGCTAATGTCTATAATTTCCCCGTTATTGATATTATCTTTGGATTCTCTTTTCCTGTAATAAATACATATTATGACATATATAAATATTATTAGCTTTTTATTTCATTTGCATAAAATAATAACAAAAAAAAAGTCATAAAAAATAAAGAAAAAATTGAAAAAGATAGGAAGTGTAACTGGGATTTGAACCCGAGTCTCTGGAGCGAGATTCTTACTCGCCGCAAACTCCAATTACGCCATTTACAGCTATACGATTAGGGTTGAAAAACTGTGTACGTATCTATCTTTTTGTACTCTGCAGGATTGCAGAGAACAATGAAAATTAATAAATGTTTGACAAAATTTAAATCTTTACGTCATTCATGTGTGTGACGTTTGCTTTATATGAACACTTTTGATTTATTTCCCATGTTTATTTACAAAATAGGAGTCCGTTTACGCCCTTCTAACTTAAAAAAATACTTATAACGTTAAATTATTTATATAAATTAACCTAATGTAATAACCAATCAATAAAAGTAATGAAATAACGTTGGAATCTTGCAGAAATTTTGCGGCAGAAAGCGCGACACGCCCGTCTAGCAAGAGGCCTCAGCCGCGACTGTCGGTACACGGCGTTTACACACACATGCTCGCGAGTTATGTTCGAAAACACTGCGCAAATGAGAACAAGGGATTTTTGGAAATTCTACAAAATGGATTTAAAAAGTGGTATAACTGATATATTGTATTTATTGTGATGAAAAATATATGTTAAATTGAAAAAAAAAACACGTATTTTAGAAGGGATTTGATTGTTTAGAAGATTATTTTAGAGGTATCTTCGTGATTTTTTTCTATCGAGTCAACATTAATGTATTATGTTTTGAAGGCCGTAGCAATCTAACATATATCCCCAAGAATACCATATATTTTTTTTATTTGATTCTCTGCAATGGTTCGTGTGATATCTTGTTTATAAAACTCGCGTTTAGCCTCTGTAGTCCTCTTAAGAAGTCTTGATACAAATTATGTACTATCCGTTTAAATTTGCGTTTAAATTTGCAGGCTATTTTGAGTGCAAAAATTGCTTCCCGCATGGATTACTTAATAGTGTCTAACCGATATTTTATAACATTGTAAGTGTGCTCTACGAGTATAAGCCATAGCTTAAGGATAAAAATATAAATCTTCATGTTTAGTGCGTAATGCAACAACATTGCATTGCTGCAATTACGATACAGTATAAAGTAATTAGTATCAGCTAAGTAGTTCGATGTTCTGGTTCCCTGACGAGAGCCTGGTCTTTTATAAACGTTCTAGTAGGAGAACTCTTCTGCTCTCATATATTCGTGTTCTTTTTATTTATTATTTACTACTGGACGTCAGCAGCTTCGCTCGCGTAGAATTAGGCCCATTAACGACGTCTGCCCGCGTTCTGGTTTCCCACTTGACTTCAAAAACGGCAAAGTTTCATACTAACTTTGCACCCCCGTTTTATCTCCTTAGGGGGTGCCTTTTCTAAAATCCTTTCTTAGTGCTCCCCTACGTTATAAAAGGAAACCCTGTGCAAAATTTCAAGTTTTTAACCCTTGTAGTTTAGGCCCTGCGTTGATATGTCAGTCAATCAGTTTCTCCTTTTATATATATAGATAAATATAGACGGACAAACAGACATACTTACCACTTACCTGATGGTAAGTGGTCACCGTCGTATATTTCTATCTATCGTCTCTTATGATTGCTATCCATGGGTTGTCACAGCGATGGGCGCCAGCGGTTGAGTGCTGAATTTTAGTTTTCAGTCTATCCATTAAAATATTTATCTATATATATAAAAGGAGAAGGTGACTGACTGACTGACTGACTGACATATCAACGCAGGGCCTAAATTATAAGGGCTAGAAACTTGAAATTTTGCACAGGGGTTCCTTTTATAAAGTAGGGGAGCACTAAGAAAGGATTTTTGAAAATTCACCCCCTGAGGGGGTAAAACGGGGGTGCAAAGTTAGTATGAAACTTTGCCGTTTTTGAAGTCAAGTGGGCAACCCGAAAGCGGGCAGACGTCGTTAATGGGTCTAATTCTACGCGAGCGAAGCTGCGGGCGTCCACTAGTGTAATGATATAAAGTTAGATTACAATAATCTGCTTCTTCTTTCTTTCTTTGATGTTGTTTCGTACGATATGATGTGCTGCTAACGAAGGTTTTGGCGCGTCCACGGGAACAGCGCCCCGGTTTATGGTGGCCAGGAATTTATGACACGCATAAGTAAGAAGCAATTAAGTCGTGGCTGTATTCGAAGGGTTGTAAATTGTTGAGTTATAATTATTGCAATTGTCATAATTGACCAATCATCTTCTGCATCATTAGTGATGCCTAATTCCTATTAAGAATAGGAAAATTATAAATTAATAATTCATAAATATTTAATTCAGAGGGAAAATAATTCTCGTAGAACCAGCAAGTTTGGCCCTGATATCTCACTGACATGGTCAATCATTATTACAGTGATCAGTCAGGACTTTGAATTTTGTACATGTAGATTTACCAACGTAAGACTAGTTTACTAATATCCATACTTAATATTATAAAAGCGAAAGTAACTCTGTCTGTCTGTCTGTCTCGCTTTCACGCAAAAATTACTGAACCGATTTAAATGAAATTTGGTACACAGATAGTCTAGAGCCTGAGAAATGAAATTGAACATGAAATTTCAAATTGTTGATTTTTGACCGAGAATCAAACCCTAGACCGAGCGTGCGCAGGTCGAAGACCAGGCAGCAATGTCCACATGTTTCTTTATTTTCACATATGCAAGGCGTACGAACCCATTTATTTTAAGAAGGTTTGTTAAAATTACCATAAAGCCGCCATAAGTTATTAACGGAATATTTACAGGCGTTTTATGGCGTCGGCTCGCGGCGGAGCTTGTGGCGCTTCCAGTTATATAGAAAGGTACTCAATAATATATTAGGTATATTATTTACTAGTGGACGCCCGCAGCTTCGCTCGCGTTACACATTCACTGGCTTCATACTAACTTTGCACCCCCGTTTTACCCCCTTTAGGGATGAATTTTCAAATTTTTCTCGCCGTAAAAACCATCCTTAAACTTCAACGAACATTTAAAAAAAAGAATTGGCCAAATTGGTCCAGGCGTTGTTGAGTTATGCGCTTACCAACACATTTTGCGATTCATTTTTATTATATAGAAGATTATTTCTTAGGTACCTACTACAATATATTATGCAGTGCAATAAAATATAATGTATATGTTGGTAAAATAATAAAGGCAAAACATCGCTCGCTGCGACCCATCGACGTCCCACTGCTGGGCACGGGTCCCCCCCACAGCTGCGGGAGGTCTAGAGCATACTCCACCACGCTGCTCCAATGCGGATTGGCGGATGGGTTAGTGGCCAACCCAGTGTCGAATGTTCTCAAGCCACCCGAAGGTCTTCGATAAGGCTTAACGATAGTTTCCAGCATTGAAAGCAACGACGACGGCTTTACGTGCTCTCCAAGCACGGTAGCGTCCATGAAATTTTGCCACTAGCGGTCACCCACGCACGCTCTGTACCCTAAACGGTTCGATGAATTTTAACGTTAAAGAAGTCGTAGATTCGTCTCTATTGTGAGAGTGACATTGGATATATCAAAATTATAAAAGTTATAATGGCCCATTTTTGGCGCCATAATATTTCTTCGACAACCATTGACTTTTAGTGGCGTCTATTCTAAGTGATCGACAGAGTTGAACAAGGACGGGCGCGGTCGGTTTGTGGATGGTGCTTTGGAGGGCACGTTAAGCAGTCGGTCCCGGATATTTTTAACGGTAGAAACAATCGTTAAGCCTTGTCGAACAACTTCGGGCGGCTTGAGGACATTTGACAATCCACATCGGAGCATCATGATGGAGTAAGCTCTAGACCTCCCACAGCTGTGTCTGTGGGGAAAACCCGTGCCCAACTTGGGACGTATATGGGTTGTAGCTAGTCCTTTAAATTAAGATGTAAGTCATGCCAACAGCCATTCCACCATGCCATACAGAAGAATAAAGTTTCACCCACAATCTTTTTTGCCGCCTGTGGACCGAAATTGCTTTCGAAGTTTCCTTTGCACAACGAAACGGTTGTAAAAGATAACTAACGGCCATCAAACAGCCTCGAACAATTTATGAGGAGCTATATTATACCACCGTTTAGATTACCATATAAATAATGCCATTCACACCATGCAAATGAGACTGATCGTAAACGAGTCGGGAATCACCCGGCCAATTATAGTGGCTTCTAAATTACAGAATAACTCTCTTAATCACGTGTATACTTACTTGTAGAGTAAGATCGCCTTATCATACAACGATAGCAGCTCGCGAAACTTAGCTTTAATATGTGTTTTATTAATTTTTGCATGGAATTCTGTGGTTCTGTTATAAGATTTACGAAGACAAAATTAAGGAATTAATCCATTCCCTAACATAACAAATCTTCAGTAAGATCATGGATTTTAATTAATTGAAGGTGATTTAATGCCTATTATAAAGAAAATTCAACCTACATGTTATAATCTGCGGCCTTTTTAAGAAATTTTTAAAGCCCCAGTAGGGGTCCTCTCCTACATTAATATAATCTGCGGCCATTTTAAGAAATTTTAAACCCCCAGAATGGGTCTTCTAAACACGATTTAAACTAATTAATGGCGTAACGAACTTCAACACTATATTAATACAACAGTAATCTTATTGGAAAGTCACCAACAAGTCTATTTGCTCCAAATAAGGTAAGACACCTCATTTTAAGACAGGCTCTGATAATAAACTGATAATCCAGGTTGCTATCTTTTTCTGAGTTCTGAAACGGTCCTCCGCACTTGGCCAGCGTGGTGGGCTAAAGCCTAAGGTGTTGGTGGGCTGATGATATAAATAGCGAATTAATGGCGGGTATCTGATCGTACCCGTCATTTCATTATATAACATGTCATATATCTGGACATATCTGTCTGTACTCATGTAGGTACCTCAATACAAGATTACTTGTAACGATTTCTTAGTAGCACTAAGTATTAAATGATTACTATGAGGTGTTTCTTGGGAATGTGGAGAGACCAGAGGCATTTTTCTCTGTAAATTACGTAACAGTTATACTTGGGTAGTTCGACATTCTTCACTTACCGTATTTGAAATCATGTAAACATCACTCACACAAGAAGCTACTACAGTGACAGACTTTTGCTGTATGGTCATAAAGACCTTTACATTTACATTTGCCCGGCCGATCTTGCTTAATCAAGTGAAACCTCTTGCTATAGAGTATAGAATACCCAAAGAGCATAGAGCCTCTTATTGTTATCATCTCAGAATCCTAGTGACGGGTCATTCCAGGGCCATGCCTACAGTTTCTGGGCGGTAATACCCGCTCGAGGCAACGCTGCACTCAATATCCAGTTACCGTATTGCATGTCAGCCCTAACTGTAATGCAATATTAGTCTACTTTCATTGTACATGAGTGTATTCGATTACTGTAAGCCTGGGATTGTGTCAGTCGTGTGGTGCTTGAAGTGAAGGGTTTAGTTGTTTAGTTGATTTGATGGCGCTAAAGTTTAGTAGAATAGTATCACCTATTGTAAGCTCGTTTGCTGAGTGGCGACGATTGAGGCCTATGTCCAGCAGTGGACCCCAAAAGGCTGATGGATGGATGGATGAACAGTCCGTACGAACTAGACTAGACTACAAACAAAAAGTGTCCTCTTTATCGTTTGTAACAGATGTAATGGACAGCAAAGGGTATTGCTACATACTCGTTTGCTATCTTCAATCCATTAATATATGAATTAAACATATTAAGATATTCTAATTGCTTCAAGTCTCAATCGAGGAAGGCAAGAATAAGTATTGAACGAACTTCTTGAAGTGCGGTTTGATCATAATTATATCAACTCGTATATACTCGTAAATGAAACCTTCTATATTCTTTATCGGTAGACTAATCCGCTAGTAATGCAACTATGTACTCTGTCGGCAGACCGTCTCTGGCTGCGGGTGCTAACGGCACACGCAAAGCCACAGACAATAAAAATAACCCGGGGAATATTCTTTTGAGCACGCAATAAATAAATATGCAATAAATAAATAAATGATAAATGAATGAAAATACTTTTATGTTACAATTATTCTGTGCTGATAGTATCGACTCGACAGGTTCGAATCTAAGTGCTGATAGCCCCTTGACTCGCGTCGATCGTAAGTATAAAACTGTTAACAATCTTAATATATATATATTTCTTGTGTACGTGTGTATGACAGTGAACTCCTCCTAAACGGCTGGATAGATGTTGATGAAATTTTTTGTGTGTGTTCGAGGGGATTCACAATTTGGTCCACTGGAAAATGTTTTTTAAACACAATTTTAGTATTTATATTTTTAGCCGTCGTTCATTGACGTGTTCATATGGCAGAACAACGTTTGCGGGGTCAGCTAGTAACTCTATATAAACATCCTGAGTTTTAGGGAAAACTATACTGCAATCTCTTTTTCACTTAAATATATTTATTGGTGCTGCAACTATTTATGGTGGAACTCCGCATGAATCATCTATCATCTCGTTTTATCTCTGACCTTACTTCCACGTCGCGCGTCATCTCAGTCCAATCTGCCACCAAGCCTCGTCATGATTGCACCATCTTGCGCCACAGACCCACAAACCAGCGCGAGCGGGCCCGGCGTGTGTTCCGCAGCTTACGCACACACAATGGCGGTAACCGCACCCCGCCGTTTTCACGGTTGACGCTACACTCCGGCTGATGCGGCTCCGGTGACAATCTGGTTCGTTTGTTTAAACGGGGCCGCTTACCTACTCTGTGGACAAGGTCTGGACGGACCAACCTTCGTCAACACTCCGCCACTTCAACCCAATCATTGTCGATTGAGTTCAATGGGTCTCCTCTAGTAGCGTCCATAGCCCAATGACTCGCGTCAATTCAGTGTGATCGAAAGAGTTAAGCGACGACGGGAGCTGTCGGTTTGTGGATGGGTGACCGCTAGTGGCAAAATTTAATGAACGCTACCGTGCTTCGGAGGGCATGTTAAGCCGTCGGTCCCGGTTGTTTTCAATGCTTGAAACAGTCGTTAAGCCTTGTCGAAGACCTTCTTCGGCTCGAGGGCTTCGGGTGGCTTGCGAACATTCGACACTGGGTTGGCTACTAACCCCTCCACCAATTCGCATTGGAGCAGCGTGATGGAGTTTGCCCTAGACCTCCCGCAGCAGTGTCTGTGGGGAGACCAGTGCCCAGCACTGGGACGTTTCTCTCTTTTTTAACCCCCAACGCAAAAAGAGAGGGATGTTATAAGTTTAACTTGTCTGTCTGTGGTATCGTAGCTCCCAAACGGATGACGCAATCTTCGTTTAGTTTTTTTTTGTGTCATAGATAATTAATAGCACCAATCCATGATCATGTGATAAAATACATACTTTGCCGTCCCGAGAATCGGAACCACGACAACCAGTTTAGCCACCTAAACCATCGATGCAGTTTCAAATCTATATATATAAAAGGAGAAGGTGACTGACTGACTGACTGACTGACTGACTGACTGACTGACTGACATATCAACGCAGGGCCTAAACCATAAGGGCTAGAAACTTGAAATTTTGCACAGGGGTTCCTTTTATAACGTAGGGGAGCACTAAGAAAGGATTTTTGAAAATTCATCCCCTAAGGGGGTAAAACGGGGGTGCAAAGTTAGTATGAAAATTTGCCGTTTTTGAAGTCGTTAGACGGGTAGACGTCGTTAATGGGTCTAATTCTACGCGAGCGAAGCTGCGGGCGTCCACTAGTTCAAATATAAAATGTAATCACTTAGTACATATTTGATTACAGGTATGGTGGTGGGTAAATAGGCAAAGAAGTGCATTAACAGGCTTCATGCAAGCTTGCGTATTGGTAATAATCGTCCGCTGGCTTCGGAACAAGTGCAATTACTACGCAAATATCGCCGAAGGCAATCACATTGACTTCGCGGTAAGGACAACCGCACACACCTGTGACTTGAACAAGTTATTTTTTAAGCAAAACATAAATTGAGGAATCTCGAATATGAGGCGATAGTTAAAACCTTGTGTATGAGGCCTTTAACTGAAGCTTATCTATACTTTTATGCTAATATTATAAAGGGGAATGATTTGTTTGTAATGTTTTCTCACAAAAACTACTGGACCGATTTAAAAAATTCTTTCACCATTAAAAAGCTGCATCTTCACTGAGTGACATAGTCTATATAATATTACTAGGTGTAAACTAAACTATTGTTATGTCTAATTCCACGCGAGCGTTTTATTAATTATAATTATTTTATGAAATGGTTATAACAATTAGTAATGATCGCTAATGACGCTACTACTGCACTTGGATAGTCGATGTTAAAATGTGTTTTTTTTTTGTGTCCTCCACCTGCAACCCAGGCCTTTTTTTTGTTTTACGAGTGGAAA
Source organism: Carterocephalus palaemon (assembly GCA_944567765.1). Taxonomy (NCBI): domain Eukaryota; kingdom Metazoa; phylum Arthropoda; class Insecta; order Lepidoptera; family Hesperiidae; genus Carterocephalus; species Carterocephalus palaemon. Next base: position 458,557 of record OX155655.1, on the reverse strand, counting down.
GCCTTGAAAAGGTACCCGAACGTCGTGGGAGCGACGCCGGGTTATGTGGGACTTTCCCCCATTAAAACCCGCTCGGTGGCCTACTCCGGCGCTACAGGAGGGCTCCGGGATCTTTTGTAGAACGCGCCGGTCCCCTCCGGCGCTGCGCCCAAGACGGGCTCTTCCCGGTTTACACAACGCTGTGCAGCCACAAACGGCGTCGTCTTTCCCGGGTCACATGATGGACGGTTAGAGCTCCCATTCTCACCGCCCGCAACCCAGGCCTAGTCCTACTATATGGGCGTGTGTTGGTATGCTTTTATTTTTATTGAAGGCCTTAACCCTGTACATGGCAGTGGCCAACTAACGTCTGCTTCTCTCGTCTATGTTCACAAAAAGAAGTGTCGGTTCGCCTCAAGATTCCGTCACAACAAAAGCTATTACAGTGAGATGCGGGCTGTAGGCTGCGGTTTGCGGTTACGCTGCTTCAGGAGACTGGCGGGGTCCAATCAGCATACGATGGTCTCAGGTTCGAATCCGGCAAGGAAACATTTATTTAAACGATGACTGTATTACCAGTCTTGTGCGAATCGTGTTGTTATTCTTCAGGTTAATTGTGTTATGTCTAGAATATCATTCAGGCGTTACTTTACGCTAATCCATTGTTATAAAGCTAGTTTTCATTTTCATTCTTATATGTGCATACTTTCTAGTAGGAGGAGATGCTGCATGCATGCTCGTTTGATATCTTATGTCCATAAAAAGCTACTGAATTCATGAATGCTTACAACGATTGGTTCAGGCAATATTAGTCGATCGGTCTTAAAACATAGTAATTAACAGCACAGGACTAACGGGTTGAAAAAAGACAAAGTATGGTAATCGAGCGGAATCACTCGCGGTCTTTCAGACCTTATCGCGCCGTTTTGTATCTTTATGTGTAATTGATTGGAAAGGATGCCTTTATTGCATGCGATCTGATGACCGTGTTAGGGTTAAATATTGTGATTTGATTGGAATATGAATGAGTGTTAATGAGTGTAATATTTAATACCGAAATATTATATAAGGGTACATTCTATACTAAATTGGGTTTACTAAACTGGTTTACTAAATTTGTGGATAGTGGATGTGATTGAGTGCAGACTACTGCAGACTTCACTTGTCAGCAACAGTATTATCGAGAACAGAGTATATCGAGAACTCCCAAGTTAGGTTTTCATCTCACACAAAGAAAATTGAAAAAATATTGTCCATTGTGGTATCGTATTATCGTATTAACGCTTTACAAAGCATTTATTAGAACTTTTTACTTATATAGATTTTATGGAAATTGGGTCAGATTTCCAAATTTTCTAGGTTTCACAATAATTCGGACATCTATGGGTTTCAGCTAAGCTTTAGTTGGTAACACATTGTAACTGGCGCTTTGCATAAGAATTGAATTGAATTCTAGAAGACCCATAAAAAACGAAATATGTATATTTGAGTCTTACCCAGCCATGCTACTTGAAATAGGTACCTAGTGTGAAGGGGCCATGCATGTCGGAGATGGGACATTATAATACCTGCAGCAAAACTTTAATATTCCTTAATATAAAAGCAATCCCCATCTTGATTACACGCGGGCGAAACCAGTTGGGCGTTTTTGGTGCTTTGTCATCACTGCGCCGGAAAGGGACAGCCATATCGAATTCCAAATTATCATCCCGGCGGGAAGGAGACAATCATATCGCAGCTAATTTGCGTTGTCATTTATTTCGTTTCTTTTTTCCTTTTGTCATTTTCGAATTTGCGTTCCATGTCGTCAGGTGGGTTTTGTACATGTTTTGTGTAAACTACTAACTTTGCTTGAAAGTTGATTTGCGTTCTATTTGTCTGTATTCCGTCGAAGTGTACAAATATCAGGCTTTATAGGCGGGTCCAGATATGTATCATTTTATTACTGAATGATTCATGAGTGTCTATCATAGTTGAAATTACCGGCTTATTCACGTGTGATTTAAGTCGGAAATAGGCCGACTAGTTTCGATCAATTGATATATCGTGGCGGGCGGTGGTACTAATTAAATAAAGGGTCGCATATAGGTTGTACACTATTAATTGCTACACTATTAATATAAGGAAAGAAACAAATCATTCCCTGACACATTAGAGAAAGATTTCTTCTTATTTAGGTATACCTGTTTTGCTTTATTATTTTGGACTTATGTTCCAATATTTTTAAGACCAGATGTTGTCATCTAGTCCAGTAGAATACGGTATTTAGATGGCTCTCAAATGTTAATAAGGCAGGAAACAAATCGCTTCCATTTCCTGTCTAATAGCTGTATTTAAAAAGTCGAGGTTGTATTTATTATCTGACAAAATACAGGTATTCTAATGTTTATTATTTTCTTTAAAACTAATTGTTAATGTTATTGTTGTACAATGCCCCAAGGTGACATATTTATTTTCTGGGTGACATATTTATTTTGTGATTACTTCTTTTTAAATTTTTCTTTGTTTAGTTTTAGGTTATTTAAGATGTGATTAATTTAATGATAATTGTTATACTAAAAATGGTATGCAATACAATTTTTTATCTCCTAAGTGTACAAAACAATCACATTTAAAAAAAATACCGCTTTCACACTAGGATTCCCTATTTTGCGTGTAGCGGAAACCCATGGAAAACAATACAATTTATACAACACAAGTACAATAAATAAATATCTGCACTGGACGAGATTCGAACAAGGGACCCGCGTTTTGGCACACTTGACACCTCGGTGTGACGGTGGTACTATAAAGAATCTGCTTGTATGTACATATAATACAGGCTTTGGTTCTACCACCAGGTGAAACAATCATCTGTCCTTGTAAGTGGTATTACCAATAATATTATCAATTTTAATTTATCGCATTACGACCTCCCATTAATAGTAGCGGTTGGTTTAATCTTGTCTGCGCAATAAATTCAGTTTATCGCAGCACTGTTTGTAGTCTCGAGCTAGGTCGCAGTATGAGGTTATCGGGATAGCCTGGGCATTAGGCGATTAGCCCAACCGCCAGCTTAAACGACTAACTGACTAACTATTAATATTGCTACAACTTCGCAAAAGAGCCAGCTCTCCTCGTGTTTAACTCTGTGGAAATCACTTTAGTTCTCAGTCAGCTGATGCTGACGCACAGCATCCCGTATTCCAAATTCAAAAGTAATTTTTTGAGAAATTTGGGAATTAAAATACGAACTCAAATTCTAATTTCAAAAACAACGTTCCATTCTCGAAATTGTTAGATCGTTACTTCGATATTACTAACCCGTTCGGCGGAATAGACAAACACTGGTTTTACGAATGACGTGGCTAGACATCAAGTTCTACTAAAGGGATCTTGGAAGTGATGTACAGGTGCTCTGATAATAAAAGCGCACCGAAGATTCTTCTAGTTTAGTGAAACAGTAGTTAAGTGACATAGTGTACTTGGTGCCCGTGCATAAGTGGCGGTGGCAGCCCAGTGGCTATCGAACTCGCCTCTCACTCGAGCGGTCCGGGTTCAAACCCCAATGGCAATGACTTTTCTAAGTTATGTGCGATTTAAGCAATTAAATGTCACTAGCTATAACGGTGAAGGACACATCGTGAGGAAACCTGCATGTCTGAGAGTTCATCATAACGTTCTCGAAGGTATGCGAAGTCTGCCAATCCGCACTTGGCGAGCGTGGTGGAGGCCTAATCCCTCCCATTCTGAGAGGAGACCCGAGCCCAACAGGGGGACAAAGAAAGGGTTGTGTGCATAAGTAGAAATAATAAATTTGGTTTCCTTCAACAAAGACATGGGTACTCATCTGAATATTTTCTTTACATGCAAAGGGGTTTTTCAAAAGTGTCTTGGGAGCTGTGCTGCAGGCTACAGGATTGGATATCATTATACCGGAGTCCATCCATTCGATGAGATAGGAATCCGACTCAAATATGAAAGCCTTCATCCTTGTAATCTGGATTAGCTCGCGAATATCCAGGTACCCAATAGGGTACCATTAAAAGCTTTCCGCCTCGATAAAAGTATTAATTTAAACATGAAGACTAGAAAATAACTCCTGACTTCTCTGTACTAACGAATCTAATTGACTAACATTCTCTGACCAAGCTTCATGCTCGTTACCTCTTTTAAATAAAAAATGCAATCGTAGTGACAGAGCAGAATTAAGTATGTCCATCTATCCCTTAAAAGGCCTGATGGGCCTTAAACAGATAGATATCTATGAGAGTTCTCGCGACAATCGCGCAGGGAATGCAGAATTATAGAGGCGGTGGAGTTTAAACTAAATAGCTTAATGCAAAATAACTGGAAGGTACGTAGCTCTGTAGGAACAAGTTCCCGCGTGTCGGACAAATGGGCGTCGTGCGACGCGATCCCGGGCCGATAGTCGCCTCGGAGTTGCGACATGCTACTTTGCGACTGTCACAAAACCTAGGCAATAAATTAATACTGAAACATAGCATCATGCTTTTAAAGTGTGCTTAGGGCTAATGTGTAGTGAACCTATGTGGATACACCGGGCACATATCTAAATTTCCAAACCTCTAGTAGGAATTTAGGGCATGTTAGACAAACAATAAAATGCCAGAGTAGGAACTCGAACAGAAAACGTTATCTAGCAATCGCGCTTGCCACGCCACTGCTAGAACAAAGAGGCAGTCACCCTGAATATACTAAGTGTGTAACCTACGGCAGTCACCCTGAATATGCTAACTGTGTAACCTACTGACTTCACTGATGTGCAGACAGCCCAGTCGTTTAGTGTCGTCAGTAATTTTAGAGAACTAAATTCCAGAATTCCAGAAGAATTCCAATCCTAAGCACGCTGATTGATTCTGAACTGTATTGTTCACCGTGTGATCGAGTTTTTAAAACCAAATTTGCTCTAGACAGCTATATAAGAGCTCATGCAAGAAAATAGCGACATTCAATTTGTCGCATTAATAATTAGTTAGGGTCGCCGTCATCGAAATCGACGAGGAGGACTTAAAAACCAAATAGAGAAAGAGAAATAATTGAGAGATATCATAATACTTCGAATAAGTGATCTGAATGATGCCAAATAGCGAACGTTTCCCCCCTCCCCTGACAGATAACCTCCTCGACAGTATCACGTGATGTAAAGCGAGTTAACCGAAACTGAATGTCGTCGGTAACATAGATAAATACTTGGCCGAACTGGCAAAGCTGATATGTAATCCTCAGCGGCCCTGCAGCAGCGCTTATTCCGGGCCATTACCCGCAGCCCGTGACAGATGTGTCCGATGCACCGATGCACAAAACTTCGATGGCTTTGCTAACCCATTCTTATCTAACTCGTAAAACTAGCTGATTAGTAGTTTCAGAATAACATTATGATTAAAAAAGGCCACAAGAAAGTCTTAAAAGAACCGAAATTAGAATCAGAAGAAATCATACATTTTAAAGATCATGTTTCGATATTTAAGGTCAGGGAACACTCGACTTGTCGGGATAAAATGTAGCTACCTCCATACCAAATTTTATCAAAATTGGTCCAACCGTTTGAGTGCCAAGAAGTAACAAACATACAAACACACACTCACAAACTTTCGCCTTTATAATATTATTAGTGTGTTTAAGGGTGACTTTTTATTTTAATTTTATATTTTAATTAGTCTGTTTGATAGTTGTTAGTACAATGCTTCATTCAAATGTGACAATCGACCTGCTAGAACCACAGAACAGATAAAGGTGTTATCTGTTCTGTGGCTAGAACCGAACGAGTGCTAGGTAGTTTGGTACGGCTGCCTCTCCCTCGCCCCGCGAACACCGCATTGCCCTGTCTAGACGTGTCCGATGGCTGTTCTACTATATCATATTCCGGACCGACGAGGACCATAAAATTGCAATCGTAAACTTATCAATTTATCTTATTACCTGCTGTAATCGGCTTGCATCTGTCATCGCATCTCAATGTATTATCTGTGTGTCCGTCTGTGTAATGGTCTGTATTAAGCCTTTGCCGGTCCGGGGATTAAGTTTTGCGACATCTGGCTGTTTTATCGCGAACCTGACGTTTATAAGCGAATGGCGAGAGCGAGGTATTAAGTATCTCGCACACTAAACCATGAGTTGATTTGCTTTACATCTGCATAAAGATTTCGTATTGCAGGACGAGGATTAAATAAGACAAGAGGACAGACCGCTCAGACTTACCGGCTGGGAGTAAGTAATTATCTGCCAAATAACTGAGCATCTTCACCGAAAAACATACCTATGACTGGAGAAGACATTAAATTGGCATGTATTTGTTTGGTTAAATTGCAACAATTTCACAAAAATCTAGCGACTGCATTATCAGCTGTTACTTCATTTATTGTTAATGTAGAAAAAGGGCCACGAGATTCCAAGATTTGCCAACAAAAATCACAGCGGACAATGATTGTATTTTTTGCACGATGGACCACAGAGCCAATAATCTGGTCGAAAATGCACCAAGATTCCATCAAGACATAACCTCCCTTTTTTATCGCTGGGACATGCAATTTACGCGTCCCGCCCGGTCGTAAGTGTCGGGTGGGTATGTGGGACTTGCCGATAACGGAATACCCACTAAAACCCAGCGGCACCCTCAGCGGTGATGTCAGACGTCACGGGATCGCTCATTCCTACCGTGAAAGGAGATGTGCATAGCGCATTCTCCTTCTCCCAGGTCTCCTCCTTCGCAGCGAGTCTGACGCTGACCTGACGCTAGCCTCCCGACTCCGCGGCCTCCTTATGCGCGATTACTGTCTCGCAGACAAAGGTTATGCTTTCCAACATCTCTCGCTGCTGATAATAGCGTCCACTACACTCTTCAGCGAGAGATCTGTACCGCAAACAGAAGTAAGATATAACCTCACTGATATCCATAACATATTATTTTTATGTGCAAAGAATAGAATCTAGAAATTACAAAAAAAATTGTCAGCGTCATATAAGACCAAATTTTGCTCGGGATGTTTGCGTGCGACTTGCTGGTAGTACACGTACTATTACTCCATCAAACCGAGACCAGGATATTGTGTTTATCAGTCAATGTGTGATTGTCTTTGGTATTCTAAAGACCAAACGCGTAAGGCAACTGATGATTCTCAAGTCAACTTTTTTCTACGGAATGTTCGTCTGTGAGACCTAATAAAGTCGTCTGCGCAACTAAATATAAAAAGAATCTGATAACAGCGACATCAAATTGGATGGCAACATTCATTAAAAGCCTTAAGCCCGAAATGAGCCCATCCGACTGTCACGTAGGGCAGTAGAACAGATGGGTTTATCTCGAGTTATTATCGACCATTATGAGATCAGCCTGCCTATCTGTCACGTCGCAATATTGTTAGTACGACTGTACATTTTAGAGATCCGTTTTTATAAAATTCGCTAGAAAAACAGACAAATGGAGTTAGTTCAACTTTAATGTTTATTTAAATAAAATAAACCTTTTAATTTTTCGGCCTATGTGAAAAATATTGTTAAATTTTGTAGTCGTTTTCTAATAATGTAATTTTTTTTTACAAACTTAATACATAAACATTAACCATTCAAAACATCTCTAGCATATTTCTAGGATGAAAAGTAATTTGTATTTTTATCTAGGCTTTAATCTACTGAACTTAGTAAGAATATATAATTTAAATGGGATAATATCTTGATAATAAACAGTTGATGGCATATAAAGGGTTTATAAAAAACATTAGGTAAATTTTATTTTTGTTTTTTACGTTTTTTAATGTTGTAAGTAATTCTTAATGCAAGTCGATTCACTCTTGACGGTTTTAATAAAAATAAAATATATTAAGAACAAATATTGTGCTTGTTAAACGAGTAACCACTGAGCACGTAGCTATACAATTTTTGTCGAAAATAAGATATCATGTGAAATAATTGTAAGCATCTAACAAAAGTCTCTCTTCCGTGCTCCAAGGTTGCAAGTACCTGCTAGGTCGTGACGTAAGCAAGCTTTGCAAGGTCCAAGGCAGTCTAACAGAAAACCTAACTGTTAATAATTGTAAAAATCTCGTAAAATCCGCAGACTTGAACTGCATACTGGTTTCCTAATTTACATACTCGTAAGGAAGGTTATGCGAAAGCTTGCTCCATACAAGATACATTTTAAAAATTGACATCCAATTCGTATCATCAGACATTTTTTTTGCTTTGTCCACTTCGACAAAGTCGCTCTATAACACTGTACATATTACAGTATTTTATGTCGTACTACATCAAATTAAAAGCCGATTCAGATACAAAATCCGATTTTCAAAATTATTGTCTCCCAGAAGTTTCAATGGAATAGTTAATAATTGTTTTTACTGAATGATTCGTGAGTGTCTATATTCATAGTTGAAATTACCGACTTCCAGAAGTCATCGTAATCGATCGAAACTAGTCGGCTAGTAATTTAAGTCGGATATGACTTAAATCACACGTGAGTAAGCCGGTAATTTCAATTATAGTTAATAATTTGTTAGTTGCAACCTTCTGAAAACTGTTTTACTAAAATAATAAATGCTTTTTTTGCACACGAGCGGAGTGGTGAAAAAGGCCATTAACATTACTTTATCTGTGGTGAGCGTTCTGTATTTTTAAACTGTTTATGTCAGCGATTGCCTCAAATAATCGTATTTCATACATTCATTTAACTGCAGTTCGGTTTGCGAGCAAATTTAATTACAGAACCTTGCGTTTGACCACAGGCGGTCGTAATAGCGAATTAAACGCCAGTAATTTATGATCGCCATCTGCGTTACTAGTGATACGGTTTGATATACTGGTTCCGTTGGGCTGTGGTGACGGTAAACATGCTAGCCAAGAACTGATATGAAATAGAAAGTTATGAAATCCTGGTCGAAAGGCAGTGAGACCAAACCTGGAGAGAGTGGAATCTGATATGTCTTTTAGCAACCCTTAAACGTCATTGCTGGGAAAGGGTCTCCCCCATAGAGAAATCTGCGGGAAGTCCAGATCATACTCCACCACGCTGCTCCAATGCGGATTGGTGGAGGGGTTAGTGGCCAACCCAATGTCGAATATTCTCAAGCCACCTGAACTACTAACCGAAAACCGTTCAATGACTTGGTCCAATTTCGGAAAAACACCACCAGGTTAAGAACACGCAAAACGAGTGGACCATTTAGTTTTGACTCCAATGCGCGATGGGCTAACCCTATCTCTGCAAAGATATTAAAAATGCCTCCGGCGTATCAGATCGATAGCGGCATTTAAAGTAGCACAAAAATAAAGAAAAAACGTAAAATACCAATCTAGAGGCGAGCATAATCTGCTGCAATAAGCCGCGTCGGCAGGAACAAAACGCTGCCAGTGGAAAAGATAAGATAAAATAAAGGGCTGAGTGTTTTGACCACTGGCAGCGGCAGGGTTGGGGCTACCGGCTTGTTGCCTTTAAGGCCTTCGATTGGATTTTTTATTTGTAAAATGAATATATTCTTATTGTAAATGCAGGTAAGCACCTTTGTAATGAATGTATGACTTGATGAGATACAACTGCGTGGCCATAATATTATCTTACTGTATGTCGCTATCTAATTTCTGTTGATCGTTGTTATCGTAAGCTTTTAATGTGGTATGTATTAAGAAATAGAATTGTTTTGTTTGTCTAATGTTGTTATAATTATTTTTATTATTTCTCTCTTGTTTGCCAGGCAGCCTGGAAGAGATTGGTCACGGAAATAAGACAGCCTTTTGCAACACTTTTTATTTAATATATTAAGTTTATACTCGTATATTGGTGCAAGAAATTGTATTGTATTGTATGCAGTGATCTTAAAGTTTCACAGTAATTTTTAACATGAATTAAGTAAAGTGTACAGGAATTGTATAGTTATACCAGAAAAACGCCTACATGTTTAAAATCTTCTATTGTATTTTATGAAACATAGCCTATAAGAATTTGTATTTATGAACTAATTTTCTTATTAGAAGGTAATAGTGTCATGGTTCTGAGGTGGTCAATACCACTATAGTGAATTAGAAATTTTGCTATCTAATTTTTGCTACCATGAATTTTTGCCACTAGCGGTCTCCCATCCTCAAATAGACCGCGTCCGTCGTTGCTTAACTCTTTCGATCGCATTGAAACGACGCGAGCCATTGGGCTATGTACGCTACTGTCCATCTAATTACCAATAAGTTATCAACAAAAACATGTCCATTTACCGCAATCTGCGGTCATCGTGCGTCGACGTGAGAATAACCAGGAAACCATACAGTCATTGTCTCGAATGCGCACTTTCACTTACGATGTAAAAACTCATTGTTCTCATCGTGATGTTGTTACTAAGTTATGGCATTATTTTGACGCATTATAATGATAATCAGTGCACAGCTTTGTATGTGATCATTCAGTCTTCTTATTGGCCGAATCGCTCTTGGCAGAACAGTCGTGGCCATCATGTAGTAGAGATGTTGGGGGCAAACGTCCTGCCATCTCTCTCTGCTGGCCGCCATCTTGGTACACTCACTTATTAGGCCACTCCGTTCTTCAGTTCTTCGTCAGTCCATCGCACAGGTGGCCGACCGCGAAGCCTTGTCCCACTACCCTGTCCTGCACAACCAGCCGTTCGATACCTCATCTCTTCGCGACACTTGGCCAAAGAATTTTCTAGGAAACCTGCATACCTGAGAGTTTAAAGAGTTCACCACACGAAGGCATGTGAAGTCTGCCAATCTGCACTTGCCAACGATGGGTTATGGCCTGACTCCTCCGACTCCGAGAGGAGTGGAGGAGAGTAGCCAGCAATAGAACAATGCAAGGCTTGTGGAGGTGCGGTTGAAACTTTAACTTGCTTAAATTACATTTTCTGAAGATGTTTTTTCTGAAGATACATCGGGGACGTCCAGAGAAAACCACAGACCTAAATAAAGAGAGAGATGTAGCATGTGAATAAATTAATGAATGTAATTGCGTTCATTTAATTAATATTTGATGTTGAAGGCTTTATCTAAGCCAGCCAGTGCCTGCCTGTATCTGGGCTGTCACTGCATAACAGTTAACCACTCAATCACTCTTGTTAATAGCGTTTCACTGCTGACAGTTTCGATTATTTTAATAAGGAAGGAGTCTAGAAATACATTGTATCTGATCAATATTTGAAATGTATTAATTTTTATCGCAGACAAAATGAATTAAAGTGGTGAATTTTTACAAGGCAATATAATAATTTAATTATTATTTTAAAGTTTAATTATTAGATGTTAGTGCTAACATAAGCTGAGCTGATACACGCTGCTCCAATGCGGATTGGTGGAGGTGTTAGCGGCAAGCCCAGAGTCGAATGTTCTCAATTAACCCTAAGATCTTCGACTACGCTTAACGATTGTTTTACAATTGAAAACAACCTGGATCTACAGCTTAACGTGCCCTCCGGAGCACTAATAGTATGTGCACGTACTGACCGCATCCGACTTTGCTCGATTGCTCTTTGCTCACATAATATCGACGCGAGCCATTGGGATATAACAGCTTATGTTTACTTATTTTATCTGTCAGCAACATTCAAATAAAGAAGGACTCGATAGGAATACTAATGTTCGTTCATCGACTTGGAAATGGTTGCCGACCTGCATAGTGCAAAATTAATAATGTTATTATATTTTACATTTCTATCCTTCTACCAAACCTATCTCGTACCGTGAAATAGTGGAAACAAGCCAACCGAACCCATCAATCAACAGCCAGTGCCGACAAACAATCTCGCCATAGTTTTTGTCGCTTGTAATTATCATATTGTTGCTAATTCACGTCACTACAGTACTGCGTGGGCTCTGTTCTCCGGGGATATGGTTGCGAGTCGCTTGACGTACAACATTGTCCATGAAATTGCTTAGTACGAGTAGATTCATCATGGCAATGTATTGTAATTCAGTGCCTCGTATAGGAAATGCGTTTCCTTAACAAAGCTTTTTTAATTTATACATTCATTTTATTTTAAGGTTTATTGCTAACAGTTAAAAGCTGAGCTACCAAGGCATCCCACTTTTGGGCACGAGTCTCCCTACTGACACAGCTGAAGTAGGTCTAGAGCATCCGCCACGTTGCCAATGCATTTGTTTTTAATGCCATATTTTTGCAGCATACGCCAATATGAAAGATAAATCTCTGTACAATTTATACAAAAAACTTATTTTTTAGGGATCTTTAAGATGTCATAAGCTTACTTTACCGGTAAAAATATACGTTCAGTGTGATCCGGATGAAGATTGACTTACCTGGAAAGAAACAAAAACTTATTAGAAACACGTCAATTTCAGATATTATAAAGAATCATCCATTTTTGAACACCGACGCTAGGGCCAATTTTGTAATTTAACAGGGCAGATTTGCCTGTGGGTAAATCCCGTGCCCAGCAGTGGGAACCTTTGGGATGTAGCCGGGCTATATAAATTTATATTCGACCTATTCTTTAGATTGAACTAAGACAACACAAGATAATCTCTGTTAAACGAGTATTTTTGGTTTGATTCATAGAAGCAGCGTGTTCACGATCACAGCACAATCGGCCTTGGAAATTGGAGGCAGCGAGCGAGACCGTCACGCTGCGCGACCACCGACTACAGACCGGCGACCACCGACCACCGACCACCGACCACCGACCACTGACTACCGACGACCGACGTGCAGCGACCAACGCCCCGTATTGTTATCTGACGCAGGAAGTGGTGCATGTGTGTGTTTATGGGGGACTGGGAAATGGAGCTTTGCCATGCGTGGATTCCTGCAACCTTTTGAAATGTCCTCATGGTTACATTAATGCCACGTCATGTACGAGTACAGTGAAAATTCTCAGCAATTGCTCTATGTCAGCAATTGCTGAGAAAATTTAACATAAACCATTGTAGAGTTAAGTCATAGATATAACTAGTGGACTCCCGCAGCTTTGCTGGCGTTGAATTAGACATACAATAGTATCGTTTACACCTAGAAATATTGTTGTTGTTGTGTACGCCTATGTCACTCAGTGAAGATGCAGCTTTCTAATGGTGAAAGAATTTTTGAAATCGGTCCAGTAGTTTTTGTGTGAAAACATTACAAACAAATGTTTCCTCTTTATAATATTAGTATAGATTAGTATAGATATAGACATAAACCACTGTAGAGTTAAGTCAAAGATATTGGTAAAATACATTGGTGAAATAGTTCAGTAATTCAGTATAGTTTCTTAGGCTTGAACAATTTTCATGTTAGCACGTTCACAACTTAGCTACTAATGAAGCTACTAACGAAAAAGATCCTGAAATGGGCCCAAAACACGAAACCATTTTAAAATAGAAACACATAAAGGCAAATTACGACGTAGTATTTTTCTGTATCTTCAATCTGCGGGAGCGCTCGCGGCGGCGCGTTTAGATGAAGATAGGAGCGAGACGCGCGTTTTTCCACTATTTACATATAACAACGAGTGGGATTTAGGAGTGGGGCCAGAAATGGCCTGCTTCTTGCTCTTAACCTTCCAAATACCGTTATTCAGCTTTGTAATGGGGCACTTAATCATCTCAAATTGTAATCTCGGACTACATCCTTCGACTCTGGTCACTATCTGTGAATTGTTAAACGGGTTATTGTAGCCAAGAACGATGTTAGAAGTATTATTACATTAGTATTATTTACACTGATTTGAAGTAGGTACCTAACTAAGCTGCAACCCATAGACTTCCCACTGCTGAGCTTGGGTCTTCCCCGCAGACCAATTTGCGGGAGGTCTAGATTATACTTCACCACGCTGCGCCAATGCGGATTGGTGGCCATCCCAGTGTCGAATGTTCTCAAGCCACCCGAAGGTCTTCGACAAGGCTTGACTGTTTTCACCTTTGAAAACAACCGGGACCGACGGCTTTACGTGCCCTCCGAATCCGCGATCACATTGAAACGACGCGAGTCATTGGGCTATGGACGCTACTCTTTGAAGTATGTACGACAAATTTCTATATGCTGTTAAGAAAGCCGAACTACAGTCATATTTGAAAAAAATATTTTTATATTTGTTTAATATTTATTAAGTACATATAAGTTAAATCTATATCTTAAAAGTAAATTTACTAATTATTGAATTTAAAACTAAAAATATAAACCTTAAAAATATAACCTAAAAAAAAACAAAAATTACTAAAATATATAATTAAAAGGAGTCCCTTTAGGCAAGGTTCCGAAGATACTGGCAGCGTTCCCCCTTTGAATAGCTATACTAATTCTCTGTCCTAGGTAGCTGCCAGCTCTTCGGTCTCATTTTTTATTTTTTTATTTCGGTCTTATTTGTTTTACCCAGTTCTTGAGGAAGGCTTCAGTTCTAGCTATATACTATTATTATTAATTATTATTATTATATTAAATATTAAATTATTAATTCATCAAAATAACTACTGGACTTCGGAGCATATAATTTTACTTGGTTGAAAAAAGATCCTTAATTCCTTATCTTATCACTATTGCGATCACTACACTAAGAAGGCGGTTAAATAAATCATTTATTTTATTTTTATAGTTACTACTAAGAAAATTAAAACGGGTTGCACTCCGGGAGTGCCGGCAGAAGTGAAAACTTGATTATTAACAGTAGGCCCAGGCATACATTTTCGCCGCGCCGTAGAGAGGGGATAGCTGTCTACTCTCCATCCGTCTTACGCTTTTTCGATCAGGTCACGTGTCCTGACGCGAGTTTAAGATTTTATACCCATTACAGAAAAAGTGCTCAACGCCGCTAAAGAAGTTTTCACTTCAAAAATTCTACTATTACTACGTGCTAAACTCAAACCAAGCTCCAGTGAAAGCGAACTAATTATACTGCATCCAAGCGGTATTAAATCAGCGGCTAGCTCCGCGAGCTAATTGGCGGCAGATTCGACTCGAACCCATTGAATTATAACGTCGAATCAAATGGCCAACTCTGTCCAGTCCATTGCTTTCAGATGAATAGTGTTTATGTCGCTGATGAAACATTCAACCGGTATGTAGTATTGACTATACACTTCGACCGAACGCACTTTTGATTGAAAAATCATTCAAAATTAATGAAGTAAGAACAGACTGTAGCGTCCATAGCCCGATTCGCGTCGCCGTCGCTTTGTGGATGGGTGACCACTAGTGGTAAAATTTCATGGACGCTACCGTGCTTCGGAGGGCACGTAAAGCCGTCAGTCCCGGTTGTTTTTAATGCTGGAAACAGTTGTTAAGCCTTGTCGAAGACCTTCGGGTGGCTTGAGAACATTCGACACTGGGATGTCCATTTTTCCCTCCACAAATCCGCATTGAAGCAGCGTGGTGGAGTACACTCTAGACCTTCCTCAGCTGTGTCTGTGGAGAGACCCGTGCCCAGCATTGGGACGTGTTGTAGCTATTGGGTTTATATTCGCCTGGTGGCCAGTTTACGAAACGCAGAAATTATAAAGTAAGGACTATTCTGATTTGTCTAATTAGCAGATTCCTCGCTCCAGCGCACAGGCCATGTAGGGAGGAACAAGCAGCCACAGCAGCGCGCATTCCTCACCTAAGTGCTGCAGCTCTGCGCACAGGCAACTATTTGAGGCGACTTTTAAAAATACGGTAAAACGGTAGTCGTAGATGCTCAAATCGGGCTCAAATCCTAGCGAGACGCACTAATGGATTTTTCTAGTTATATGCACACCCTATCACTAGAAAACTCGATGGCCGAGATAACTTCACGAATGGGTCCGACTGAAAATCAGCGCTGTGGTTTCCGACAGCCTTATTAAGATAGTGGTTGCCTTATTCTGAAGTTGGCTGCAGGCTGCAAAACAATATTTGTATATATTTTTTTATTTATCTATGTTACATAGCATTTTAAGTAGTTAGTAAATCTCTTAATTTGTGGTGCTGTAGTTATTTTCAGAAATAAATGATTTCCATTGATTTATTCATGGAGCGTATAGTATAACTGATCAAAAGTAGGTGATAATGTGGAAAACCACTCTCTACATACAACTTCGGGCAAAAATAGGCATGATGTGCATGTTTGTGCATTATAATCTCTGAAGTCAAAGTCAAGTCAAAGTCAAATAATTTATTTCGCTATGAGGTGATTAGACACGCTTAACGAAAGTCTAGGTACCTAACTAAAAACTACTTAAACTACTAACTGATCTATATAAGGCAAAGGATTAGCTATTGATTATTGAATGAATGAATTATCTGAATTATGAATCACCTGCTGAAGCGGCGAAGGGAAATTACGCGTGGAAACCTACATGCCTGAGCTCTTCAGAGTAGTGAAAGACATTACCGCTCATCCCAAAAGAAGGCCCAACAGTGGCCAATGTAAGGGTTGTGACTTTAATGATCTCCATATTAGTTCCCGTAGAGCAACTCTCCAGGTACCCGCTTGTAATTGCGCATACGCAGTATCTACGCAAGCATTATATCTGACACCGCTGGTTAGCGAACTACACGCCGCTAATTATTATCGGAAGCCATCCATTGCTGCAAATTGTATCGCTAATGCCATGTGGCGTGGTAGGCATGGGTACTTCCTCGTCTATGGGGTATTCTCGATGATTTTCCCATAAAGTTGAATTTCCAATCTTTTTAATATTTTCTCATAAAGTTAAATGGTTGTCACAGACATCGTTAAAAGTTTTCAAATGTTATTTTGTGGCAGTGATGGTCATACATTAAACTTACTTAAAAAAAACACTCAATAAAGGCTAAGCTACAACCCATAGGCGTCCCACTGTTGGGCACGGGTATGAGGGAGCTCTAGAATAGAACATACTCTACCACGCTGCTTAGTTGCGGATTGGTGAAATGGTTGCTGGCCAACCCAGTGTCGTACTCGTTTGTTTTCAAGCCATCCGAAGGTCTTCGACATGGATGACAGGTTCTCTTACAATTGACAACAACCGGAGCCGACAGCCTACCACTCTTGAATTTTTTGACACTAACGGTAACCCTTTCTCATACCGACCGCACCTGACGTTGCTTGATTCTATCGAGTCCCTGTAGCTCGGTAGCCCCTGCCTGTCGTAAAAGGCGACTAAAAGGAGACTTCTGGGGTTGCGGGCGGTGAGAGTGGTTGCTCGAATCGTCAATCATGTGACCCCGGGAAAAACGACGCTGTTTGTGGCTGCACAGCGTTGTGTAAACCGGGATGAGCCCGTCTTGGGCGTAGCGCTGGAGGGGACCGGCGCGTTCTTCGAGAGATCCCGGAGCCCTCCTGTAGCGCCGGAGTAGGCCACCGAGCGGGTTTTAGTGGGGGAAAGTCCCACATAACCCGGCGTCGCTACCACGACGTCCGGGTTATGTGGGTTAAACAAACAAAAAAGGCAGGCTACAAGCGCTTCTATGCACTTGTATAAATACACCGCTCGGTTGTACCGATCGTTCCACCGACGGGCTTGTAGCCTAATGGGCAGTCGCCGATCTACAATGTGTATTGTCGGCTGCGCACACGCACGCCCTCGTTTGCGCTAGCCCAAGGCGTTACACGGAACCAATTATCCGGTACTATATAAACCCGGCCGTTTTAATTAGGGGCCCTTGTACAGAGCTCTTTAGGCCGCTTAGCGCTGGTTAATATCGTGTGTTGGATAGCTCAGTGGCTAGATTTGGAACTTAAGGGTTCAGGGTTGTATTCCCTGACGCCGCCTTGCCTTTTATTACTTGAAATCAACAAATCTCACGTCTACTGTAAGGCGTAAGTAGTAAATAAAACAGCATTACTTTTCATTAAAAAACATTCCTAGTATGGTGAAATTATTAACGAGCCAAATTATAGTATAAGGTTAGATAATCCTCATATGTATAGATATACATACATACATACATTCATACATTCATACATTCATACATACATACATACATACACACATACATACATACATACGTACATACACAATATACCTCTATACAGTGTGTAAAAAATAGCAGAAGTTGGTCAAATTTGAAGCATTTTTTTTAATTCGATAGTATGAGGAAATGCAAAAACCATAGAACTTATTAAGATGCCACAATATTTTCCTGTATCGAAAACATCGACGGCATTTGGGATGTGATAGTCACGTCTAGCGGACCGACCCGTAAACAGGTCCTCTACCTACTTAACCTGCAGTTAACTATCAATTATGTTTAACATTAATAATATGTTGGTATGTATAAAAGAATGTTCCCCATGGTCGTTTTAATCACGTAACGGTTATTATCTCCGCCCTGGAGCGTCCTCGTGGGTAGGTAACCACTAGCTTGGGATAAACCCACAAAAAACTCGCTGCTATAAATACTCTATGAGAGGGTTCTGTATGTCTATACTAATATTATAAAGAGGAAAGATGTGTTTGTAATGTTTTCACACAAAAACTACTGGACCGATTTCAAAAATTCGTTCACCATTAGAAATCTGCATCTTCACTGAGTGACATAGGCTATATAATATTACTAGGTGTAAAAAAAACTGAGTAACTGTAGTAAGTTATATTGTGAGGTGGTTAAGTTGCAATGTTGGTGTATGTTGGTGTATATTTCATTGTTGCGTGAGCATGTTCCGAAGGCACAGGCCGGGAGGAAAGACTTCGATTGAGGGAGACCTTGTCCAGCAGTGGACTCCAAAAGGTGATGGATGATGATGCATGTTTTGCTATGTGGGAGGGACCCCTGCATGAAATAAAAACCCCCCTGGTTCTATGTCATGCAGATGATGGTGCCATCTACGTCTTGTTCGCGGGTCGTTGCAAAGTACATAAACTATCTTTATAACGTTGATACAATTAACTACAGTAAGTTAAGTAGGTATTAAAATGTCTTTGTAAAAACCTATTGAAGCTCTTGCGTTGATAGCTGAACTCAATCATCAACCCTTGAACTGAGAACGAGAAGCGTTAGAGATCATAAATAATACACGCTAACATCCACGCGGTACACCTAGGCCTGTCGCGTTCTGATAATTATAAGATGAATAAGATACTTATTATAATATGTATAATCAAGCGAAGAAATAATATGATTTATTAATAAAAATTAAATGAGCTATAGGTACAGCTTAGATACTTGTAGACAACACGCTCGCAAAATCATATTTAATACGCTAATTAATAAGCCAAATATTAGTATATTGGTTATAATGTAAAACATTAAAAAATAGGTACTCGTATGTACCCTATATATGTATCATATCATCTCAATGGTTCCAGTCTACGGAACCCTAGGCAACATACCCACTTAAACAGACTAAGAACACAATTCAAAACCAACCAGCTATTATGCATCGATATTATTGAGCCCGCAGTACCAAACACCTGCACCAGCAAATTGGAAGAGCATACTACACTTGGAGTCCTCGAGAGCTCCGCAAACATCGCCGGCTACCGTGAAATTCAACAGCCTGTTGTCCCTTTCACGCCTACGCAAAACAGCCCTGCTAGAAAAAGACGGGAGCCAGTGGAAAGTGCGAGTAAACAACGCACAGATTCTCAAGAGCGACGCTTGACAAGTTTTTTTTTTATTTATCATCACGCTCCTACAATGGTGGGTAAAGATGACATACCTTTTTCTGACGCGGTTAGTTTGACAATCGTTTAATTTAAGGAAAAGTTGGCTGGGATGAGAAAATTCAAGACATACATAATAGAAATGTTGGTCGTCGAGATTTCAATTTCTGTATAAGGACTTGCTACTCTATTGTATCTAAATTATTTCATATATCACATGCTATGTTAAGGCGAGCTATCGCGAGTAAACTGATTTTGATTGTGTTTTATTCATGAAAATTAAATCATCGAATTCTGAAAAAAAAAAATAAAAAAAATTTACGGTATTTGATGTAGGGGCTTTTTTCATTCGACACACGATAACGTTCGTTCCACTGCATTGAAAAAAATCGCAAACTTAAGTCTGAACAGGAATCAAATGTCTTTTTATTTGAGTTAAAACAAGTTTTAGAAAATCAAAAAGATACTAAAAAAGGTGCTCCAAGAACCAAGGATACATCATTTATTTAAGAAAAATTAGGATTTAGCTCTTAAATAGTTATTACTCTACGATGCGCCCGCCCCGCTTTCCGCAGCAATCTTCCTTTTCTCTCTAACGCGTTCTTGAGGAGGCGTGAGAGAAAGGGAAAGAATTTGTCCAAATACCTCGCCTTAACAGTGAAATTCTATTATTTGTTCGATCATTTGGCTATCAAGAGGCATGCGCCACTGATTTGTCACAGACATGTGAGTTTTCAGCAGCATGCAGGTTTCCTCACAATGTTTCGTTCACCGTTACAACACGTGACATTTCATTTCTTAAATGGCACATACTTAACATAGAAAAGTCATTGGTGCGTGACGCTTGGATTTGAACCCGGACCCCTCGAGTGAGACAACTCAACTCAAAAAAGTCACTGCTAACGTAGAACACTGTTCAGTAAGTCACTGCCCAGTAGCGCTGCGCCAGTAACATTTAAGTTACGTAGTATACTTGAATTCTAAGTGCATCGTTAAGTATCCGAGCTCGCATTTCCAAACCTGCTATATCACTTAAATTTTCTTAATGGACAATTAATCATAAGATGCGCATCCGTTTATTAAAATGCCTTCTAAGCTTAATGAAATATTGCTTAATCTTTTACTTTGTAATTACACTAATCTACTTACATTATGTGATCCAAGGTACTGTAATGCTTATTACGAACGCGCTGAATTACATTTTGAATGAGGACTCGAGTAATGCTACTTCAATTAATAATTAATTGTTAACTTCTGCCATCGACTCGCTAAAGAACCGGCTTGAAGTGATGGGAATATTGTTGTCGATATAAAATTATTTACGTTGCAGACGAATACGACTTTCTAGTGATACCTCACGAACGATCTGTCTGTCAGTTAAGTAAGTACTTGATAGTTGAAACTGAAGAATTTCTCTAGTTAAATAAGCTTTGATTGACTGTTGCATTGTTTTAATTTATGTCAATATGAATAATCGGTTCCGAGGGCAAATAAGCGATGGCTCAATGCTTTAGACGACATATCACTATTGAAAGTAAATATAATTGAGATAAAATTATATTCCTCCTTAACGGAATCATTTCGTTCCGATCGTAATTCGATTTTTGCATAGATATAGTAGTATACGGCCTGGAGTGTGAAATGGGCTAGTTACAAAGTTAGTATAAGGATATTAAACTCAATTAATTAAGCGCTGAATAAACTGAATATAATTATCAGTGAATTTTATCGAAACCTAAAGCAGAGCCTTCCATGAAGTTAAAGTAATACATAAAAGTCACGGGAAACAATTTATATCTTCAAGCGACTTGATTTACATCCCTGTACTGAAAAAGCAACCAGCATTTCACCTCCTACGCCGTGTCAATAATAGGCTATTGCTGAGGAAATTCTATATTTAGTTTCACTATTTCGCGTGCAACTTGTTACGATATAATTTAATGATCTTACAATAATTTGAATTATGGCCCCCTGACAGCCAGCCCCGATGGTCGGAAGACAAAGTGGTACATATTTCAAGCGCTGAATAATATCGATAAATCTCTCAATACATCACTAGCTGCAGGTATTCGATATCAGTCGAGAGCGTCCGATTTATTACTATCGAACACGAAAAGGGCTGGTAAAATGTGATTCGGTGTGAAATTATGGCTCGTATTGTTTTGGGATAAAGTCCATATTGGGGAGGAGAGGCGGACCCAGATTGGTATGATCGATTAGTTTCGTCTGCAGCTGTTAACTCCTTAAAGAGAAGCAGCTGTAAATTTTTCGATCGCCGTAGCCTTTAGGCTTTATCTACATACGAGTCGTGTGAAGATTAATATAGATAATGAAATTAAATACAGCGAAGTTTTATAACGACATTAAGTGGCATGCGGCGCGGCGCTTACGCATTATAACAATGTTAAGTTTGTTTAACATGTTCACGCGTGACTCGACAAGTCACGCGTGAACCTGGTTTAACATAATTATTAACATTAAATACATTATTATTGTTGGATAAAGAAAGATAGGGTGGAAAGGTACCTGGTTCGACTGTACCCCGCGTCGAGATGGTGATGACGCGTCGGGGCTCCGACATTTCTTAATCGTCCATATGATGATTTTGCTGAACACCAATTTCACGTATCACTGTAGATGCACTAATACGTGACACTCAAATAATGTTTTTGCTACTTTGTAATTTATTCTGCGGCGAAATCGACGGGAACACGGGAGCTCGACCGGACTTGACGCGCGTAGTCGGCAGAAGAGAACTGACACTTCCTACCCCCCAAGTATTTGGTTTTATTTGATGGGAAGGAAGTTGAGATGAGAGTAGGGTATCGGATCGGTTGCGTTCGGAAATAACCATCAATTATTATTATCTTAGTCTTACATCGAAATAATATGACGGATTGAAAACTAGAATCGTTCTAGCCGCGCGGCGAGTGAAACTAGGCGGTTGCTTAGAAATTTGACGGGTTAACTGCCTCGTTGGTGTAGTGGTATGCAAATGCGACTGCTACGCTAGAGGACCTGGGTTCAATCCAGTCCTGGGGTCGGACGACTAATGGGTTGTTCTAACTTGAAATGCCCAGCAGCAGCTCGGAGTCTGGATTTGTGCCCGGTTATTACATGGTTGTTTTCAATGGTGGAAACAGTCGTTAGGCCTTGTCGAAGACCTTCGGGTGGCTTGAGAACATTCGACACTGGGTTGGTCACTAACCCTGCCACCTATGCGCATTGGAGCAGCACGGTGGAGAAAGCTCTAGACCTCCCGCAGCAATGTATGTGGGGGAGACCCGTGCCCAGCAGTGGGACGTCTATGGGTCGCAGCGATTACACGAGACCTTAACATAACTGGTGAAAAATGGGTGTATACATATATCTTTTTAATACTAATTTCAACCTATCGTTTTTTAAACTATTATGGCATGCAAGACGTTTAAGCCTTTCATTTAATATTTTCCAACACCATATCAAAAAATGATTATATTATAAAAAAAACCTTTTGATCTAACTCATTACGTTGAGGGAATTTTATTGCGAGTATGTTTATAAGACCTGTAGACTGATAACGGGTGTAAAACACCTTTGTTTTATTTACTTATCGAGTTTATAACAAGTCTTTCACTAGCTTCGTCGTAAACGAACATTTTTAAATAAAATGTTATCATCAGAATCTTGAAGGGTACGATCAAGTCTGCAATTGTACACTCAAACATATTTGCAAGCCATAATTTTGTACGCAGTATATTATTTAATCTGTGATTTAATACAACATCACGGCTTTATGTCCACGAAGGCGTTGGTAAGTTGAGTAGTAGGCCCCATGTTGGTGGTGCCACTCTTAACATACTTACAAAAGTACCTCGTCACAACCCTTTCTTTGTCCCACTGTTGGGCTCGGGTCTCCTCTCAGAATGGGAGGGACTAGGCCTTAGTCCACCACGCTGTAAAAAGTACCTACCTACACACATCTGCCTACCTGAACTGGAAAACAAAGGCGTGATTTTATCTTTAGTGTTATGTTTAAAAGACCAAAATCAACATACTCGTAGCTACTACAGGCGCTATGGCGGCTTGTTTGAGTCATGTTCATTGATATTCAATATTCTCGTAACGAGTTATTCGGGTTGTGACCGCGACTGCGCTTGACCTCTGCCTTAAGTTTCTACGCTTTATATCTTGTTCGAGTAATTATCATTTGAATAATGAGTTACAGAAGCGGAGATCCGTGAGGAATTGGCTCGGATTCGATTCCCGATGTCTTAAAGAGCGTTTGTACATATCTATACTAATATTATATAGAGGAAACATTTGTTGAAGCTTAGATCAAACTTTCCGGCAGCTTGAAGCTTTGCAAATATGAACTTTTTGTAAGGAAGGCCACAGCCGGCGCGGAAGGATGTGGGAAGCTCTACAATTCTGCAGGTTATACTTACAGCTACATCTATACTAAAGATTTTTTGGTCCTGGCCTTCCCATTAATCTGATAGCTAATTTTTATTGTACAAAAATGTATAGTAAAGTGTATGGTAATAGTAATAATAATTAAACGTTATGGTAATAGTAATAATAGTTTCCGGTAAACTTTTACTTAAGGGTATCAGGGATAATATTCAGACAGAAGTCTCGTTCAAGCTTTCTCACAGTTTTCATGCGGCAACTGCGGATGGTGATGATGCTCGTTTGCTACGGTACATCTATAAATCATCACCCTCTAATATGAACAACACCCCCGTACTTTAAAAAATCACCCCCTCTACTTAATAATGTTACTGCGAAAATATATTTAATAAATGTATAATAAACATTTTGTAAAAAATTGATAAATTGTGTAAAACCATTGAAAAAATTATTTAATTTTAACTTGAATCCTTGACTATATTTCCTATAATAAACATTTTGTAAAAAATTGATAAATTGTGTAAAACCATTGAAAAAATTATTTAATTTTAACTTGAATCCTTGACTATATCTATATATATATATATAAAAGGAGAAGGTGACTGACTGACTGACTGACTGACTGACATATCAACGCAGGGCCTAAACTATAAGGGCTAGAAACTTGAAATTTTGCACAGGGGTTCCTTTTATAACGTAGGGGAGCACTAAGAAAGGATTTTTAAAAATTCACCCCCTAACGGGGTAAAACGGGGTGCAAAGTTAGTATGAAACTTTGCCGTTTTTGAAGTCGTTAGACGGGTAGACGTCGTTAATGGGTCTAATTCTACGCGAGCGAAGCTGCGGGCGTCCACTAGTTTCCTATAAAAACGTATAAAATAATGTAGGTAAAATCTTGGTGGTGTTGTAAGCAGTTCCCGGTATGGCATGTCCTCACACCCACACCTCGACTCCAAGTCAACCTCGTAATCCCAAGTGGTTCACGTTGCTTAACTTATCTTTAAAACAAGAACTGAAGTGGCATTTGACGAATATAGTTTTCCGAGCTATCCTATCTATGCCGAGTTAATTAAACCTAGAAAGGCTTGCTAAAAGCCTATTAACTTGTTTACACGCCCTGCCGTGGAGGTACTTACTCAGTTATTCATAAAATAATGAACAGCTTAAATGTCGGAAAGATTTGTCAAATGCCTAGATGTAATTATTTTTAGCATAAACCGCAAATAACATTAAACAGAGATCTTATCTCGAACAACTGGTATATTTTGTACTGGAAAGGACATTCAATTAAAATCCCAGGTATTCTGTTGAAATACTACACAAATTATCTAGTAGTACAAGTTAACTTTAGATATTACGATCCGATGTCACATGGCGACAGCGTAACAGCCCAGTGGTTGTCCAACGCCTCTCACTCGAGGTGTGTGGGTTCAAATCCACGTGGCACCAATGACTTTTCTAAGTTATGTGTGTCTTAAGAAATATAAAGAAAGAAAGAAAGAAAGAAAGAAAGAAAGAAAAACTTTATTTGTGCAGCATGATTGCAACAAAGATAACACACAGAGCTAATTAACCTACACAATAATAGTCTAGGATTAAAAAAATAAATTACAGTTTATGTCTAAACGTTACCCTGTCGCAGTGAGTGCAAAAAAATTGTCTACACTCAGCATTATGCTGTTGGCTCTGAAAAAAATCAAACAGCGCTGATTGTCAGTGCAGCCTACGTTGGGAGAGAATAGTTTTGATTGAGTGAATATGAGGAGGAAACCAGCATGTCTGTCTTTTCTTCTTCGTTTATTTAAGTATTTATTGGCTGTGGCTGTTGCTGTTGAGTTGAGAGTAATGTTGAAAAGTTTGAGCGGAACGCATGGTTTACACAAAGATAACATATCATTGGTAACGAACGTCATACGATATATTCATTGACATGAGGATAGCCTTCCGAAGTTAGCCCATTTCTAGACATGGATCTGTTGATAGATGGTTTAAATTACCTACCTACTCTTTTCAGCTATAAATTAGTTGGTACGTACTGTTGCGTTTTGCGCTGAAACTAGGTACACGGGAAGTCAATGATAGCTGGAAGGTAGAGTTATTATAGGAATTTAAGCGAAGTGCTATTGAAGATCGCTGTGTTCACTCCATCCGTAGCCGGTAGCGTTCATAGCCCAATGGCTCGCGTCGATTCAATGTGATCGAAAGAGTTTAACAACGACGGGCGTGGTCGGTTTGTGGATGGGTGACCGCTAGTGGCAAATTTCATGGACTCTACCGTGCTTCGGTTCCGGTTGTTTTCAAAGCAGAAAACAGTCGTTAAGCCTTGTCGAAGACCTTCGGGTGGCTTGAGAACATTCGACACTGGGTTGGCCACTAACCCCTCCACCAATCCGCATTGGAGCAGCGTGGTAGAGTATGCTCTAGATATCCCGCAGCAGTGTCTGTGGGGGAGACCCGTGCCCAGCAGTGGGATGTCTATGGGTCGCAGCGAGCGTGTTCACTCCGGCTGAAACGTCACGACAAAGCTCAGGCCGTGTCGCCGTGTCGTGGTAGCCCAGTCGTATCGTCAGCTTCTGTGGCCGTAGGTATTGAAGGGGCGTCTTCATGAGCGCCAACCGGTCGCCGTGTGGTTGCGTTTAGCGGCCATTTTCATAATCCCGCAATTAAAAATATGAACCGCGGCCGCCGCCCGGCTGCGGGCGAGAGCTATCTTAACGCACCTCATAAACTAAACAACGCATTCGCTTTTACAACCCTAGTGTGCTTAACATACCTGCATCCAGATAGCTGTTAATATTTAATTACATTTGGAGATCGCAAGCAAGAATCTCGGTGCGTACTGTGAAATGAGATACCAGGCAATCATATTTATAACTTATATACCTTAAACTATTGCTACTTATCGACCGTGTAATGGTGATGAAAAAATCATGATAAAACCTTGTTTTTTTACAGCACCACCCATCCGCTGCCGCCCATGACAACTGTGACTGACACTGACTGTGATTGACATCAAGGAGTCTAAATTGAATTATTAACTAAACTAATCAACTAAAATACCTTTGTAGCTTTTAAATATGTAAGACTGGAGACCAACTAGCTCAGTCCAACCATTCGTACCGCGAGTAAGCTTCTCCCTTTTCAGTCTATAGTTATTGTGCATGTGTATAAAATTTATATTTCAATTAATTCAGACGTTTTAATTCAACAGACAGACAACACACAT
The DNA here is from genome assembly GCA_944567765.1 of Carterocephalus palaemon. Lineage (NCBI taxonomy): Eukaryota > Metazoa > Arthropoda > Insecta > Lepidoptera > Hesperiidae > Carterocephalus > Carterocephalus palaemon. Next base: position 431,487 of record OX155655.1, on the reverse strand, counting down.
TTCAACAGACAGCTATTCAATAAAATCAGGCCTGCACAATAAATCACCGACTTCATTTAGCGGAGTAACGTCGATATTAAAAGGGCGAGTGAAACACAAAGCGCATACGCAAATATAAGGCCCGAAATAAATAAAAAAGCTCGGAACATGCGTAAGGTACACAATCTTCGGACAATGAGGAAGGAACGGCGCGCTCATCCATCAAGCGGTCGCTGATTCGGAACGCAGCACACGGTACGATTTAGCCTTAAATATCAATTATTCGTACATAGCAACATCTATACGATAGATCTACTGGAAAAACGCTTATATTCTTGGATTTTCCTGTATTAAAACACTTATTGACAGATAAAAATATGGAAATAAATTCTAATATATAAAATTCTCGTGTCGCGGTGTTTGTGGTTAAACTCCTCCGAAACGGCTTGACCGATTCTTATGAATGTTTGTGTGTATATTCAGTTGATCTGAGAATAGGTCGTAAAGTATTTTTCACCCTTCTACCCATATCCATTATTTTTTAAACGCAATTTTTGTATTTTTGTATGAACAATATCCTAATATTTTCACGTGAAGTCATTTATATGAAGTGTCCCGTCACTTTGACATTTCATATGGCAGAACAACGTTTGCCGAGTCAGCTAGTAACTCTCTATTAATAAACGTGCAACAGTTGAGTTTAGGCTAAAGCACTCCATTAGTGAGAGCTTGTTTAGTCCCGAAAAGGTGGGTAAAATAAACAACAGTCGGATATTCAGGCGTGTAGGAACCTCTTTACCCGGAATTGCTGAAGTACTCCAATCCATTGCTAGAATCAATACGTCCTATGTAGTAGAGGATGAATTTATTGCACATCATACACTCCAGAAAATATTATAAACTAGTGGAAGCCCGCTGCTTCGCTCGTGTGGAATAAGGCATAATAATAAATTCTTCTTAAAGCGTTAACTTTAGCTCCATAAATTTGTAATGAATGTTCTGTAAATGTGTTATCACCTATGTTTATGAAAATAAAGGGTGAAAACATTTTTATAACATTTTTACTTTCATCCCCCTTTTCAACCCTTTACAACACTTTTTTCCAATTAAAAAGTAGTCTATGTCCTTTCTCAGGCTCTAGACTATCTGTGTACCAAATTTCATTTAAATCGGTTCTGTAGTTTTGGCCCGAAAGCGAGACAGACAGACAGAGTTACTTTCGCATTTATAATATTAGTATGGATTTTAATTTACTCGAAATCTTTCAGTGATACAAAATCAGGCAGTGTGCGGGCGGCCCACACCGTCGCCTGCGCACGGTAGCGGTGAGATAGCATCGTCATGTAGCGACGCCATCTTGTTTTCTTTCCTGCCATCTTTTTTCTTTTCGAAGGCTTCGACTAACCTGCGGATTAAACGTTCGCAAACCGATACAATGTGGGCAACGTGTTTTTGTTATCGTTTAAAGGCACAATGGTCGGAATGATTGAAGCAGGTCAGGTGTTGATGTGTTAATTTCGGCATTTTACTGTCGGTTATAAAGTCTGGTGAGATGCGATTTGGTTGAGTGGCGAATAATGTAATACTATACTGTTTTTTACTTGGTGTAGTTTAATAGATTGAAATAAATTTTATTATATTTTTGGACGGGTGTCTGTGATACATATCTAAGTTGCGCGTAAGTAAGCTATTAAATTATGATGGTCTGGCCATTTTTATAGGCCTAGAGCTAGAAAATACTGTAGCATGGTAATAATTAAAAAAAAATCAAAATCAAGGTTGCAAGAAATACAAGCTACCCACTAAGTTTAGATAACGTCTCTACGTTCAATAAAGAGTGTACGTTAGCGTATTTAGTATTAATCGCTTCTATGTGGCTCGTTGCCAGCCAGTACAAGCCTAGAGAAAGCGAAAGTCCCGTGGTTTTCCCACACTGTTTCCCCGCCCGTGTGATGCTCACATTATAATACGCATACGAGTTATATCAGCGGTGACGGCATAGTTGTTAAGTCAACGGCGCCTTTCTTGGCAGTCCGGGATTCTGTATTCTACCACATACTTTTTACAGCTACACATACAGCTTTTTGTTGTTTTTAAGAAATTTAAAGTGACATTGCAGGAATTAAAATTTTTGGTAGGTTTGGTAGCTTAAACCCTTTCTATTTTTAAAACGACCTAAAGTGGTGGTCAGGCGTAGAATTAAAGTACAGTAGGACTCAGGAACACAGGATGCAGTTATGAAAACTCGAAATTTCAAACCTCAAGAAGGTATTTTTAATTTTAAAGCAAAATGTATTGGTATAACCCAAAGTTTTTGATGTTAAATGACTAATGTAACAAGAACTTACCTAACGGATCTAACAACTACAAAAAACTAATATCAGTTTCATAAAAAATACCTACATTCAGTATAATGTTCTAAAATGTTTTTTCAGGAAAAAATGTATAGTTCCATTGTACGATACAGCGTTGAAGTCTTTTGTATCCAGAAATTTGATATCTCTTTTTACGAGAGAAATATATTATTGTTACGGGCCAAATATAAATTACATTGTGAAGACTAAAAAACGTTGTTTGTAATTAAATCGTATAAAATAGTCTATTGAAAGAATGATATATTAGCGAAATGAAATTCTTAACAAAATTCCTAAGTAATCCAAAATCTCATGTGTGACTTTCCTCAAGGTCTTGGCTACTAAAGCGTTTAGTAATTTTAAACTCTAACAAATTATATAAAGGATCATAGTCCACCACGCTGGTGAGGTACATATTGGCAGGGGTGAGGTATACCGATTGCATTTAATTTCTTTAAAAATTCTTGTAAAACTCAGTAGTGCATAGCACTGATATTCAACCCTGACTCTCTCGTATGGTAAAACGAAATAATTTCAACTACTTAGCTGTCTTAATAAATAATCTCTACAGTCACAGTACAATGCGCGTCATATAGAGTCGCTATGGCTCTATTCTGAAACCGCAAACATTGAGAAATTCCTCGCACCGCAATATTAGGAATAGCGGACTTCAAGCCGTTGCAACTCCACATCGACTCTACCAACTGTACATTATGTAGAGACACAATCGATTCCACGTCGCTTTCTCCGAACCAACCATTGTAGAGTTCCTATTTCTTACTGGAAAATTGATTTTACTGCCACTAAAATTCTCAGTAACTATACATAGTACTACACATATTATATGGATATATGGACATAGGAGTTGTGAAAAGTTAACCGACACAATTCGTATGTTTCTGTCTTTTCCCTGTACCTTACGTACACGATTTTTAACAATTCTAGAAACAAAAACTACAAAAAAACGCATCCAGATACAAAACTTAGAAATTGTTGCTAAAAATTAGAGTAGATGTCTAATTTCACACATGCGTGAAAAGATATTTATTTTTATAATAGCTTTACCCGCGGCTCCGCTTGTTAAAATATAACAAGTACTTATAGCTTTTATCAACCGCAACCTACATCACAGATTACCAATTATCAAAATCTAGCTTAACCCGCAGTTTGCCAATTAAAACATGATTGATGATTAGTTATCGATCAAAAATCGAACCATTTTTACAGTAGTTACCCTATCTCACGCGAATCGTAAAATTGTTGTAATGAAAAGTAGTCTATGGCACTTTACAGGGCGTAAACATCTATGTTAAAAAAAATCACATCAATCCATTATTCCGTTGACGCGAAGAAGGATAAACCAACACACACTTTCCCTTTTATAATATTTAAAGGAGAAGAATCGAAGATATTTATTAACCTAAATAAAACTCCAGCCAGAATTTTATTGAGCTGGCTACAACACACGGGCGGCCCACTACGGTACGGGTATTTTCTCAAATCTGAGAAGGCCTAGAGACAAACTATAATGAAATGTGTACTCACTCATTGCAGCAGGTGACCTTCGTCCGCGCGACCGTCACCAGCGTCGTGGTGGTGGTGGTCAGCGTGTCGCCGACGCATTTCCTCCGGGAGTACTCCTCCACCACGCGCCCCTCCCGGAGCGGCTGCAGCATCTCCCGCACCCTGTTCGGGCCCGTCTTCACCGACGACCTTTGGAACCTCAAGTTGGCCTGACTCCTCCCATCCGTTGACACCTCACTTTCCTCCGTCACCATTGCCCCTTTCTTAGTCCTACTAACCGTCTTCGACGTCTTCCCGTACACGTTTCCGTTTTTGTTTATCCGCTGATCCGAATCGATCAACTGATCTGCTTCTAGAGGTAGACCGTTGCTTAGAATGCTCCTTATGCTATCACTATTGAGATTTGATCCGAACAGTCCGTTGAGATCCTCGTAACTCTGGATTGGTTGTCTTCTTTGGTCTGTCTGCCACGCCGTGTCGAAGCCGTACAAAGGTTCTGCGTCCTCGCCAAACCATTCCTTGTTTTCGTCGGGCGCCGGTTCAATTTGGTTGAAGTTGGTCGTGTCCTCGAAGAATTCGTCGGTCAGTTCGGTTATCTGCGCGCCGGGCCGTTTGGTGTCGCTGTCGAAGTTAAGGATGGTGTTGCCGCTCGGCTTCTTCTTCCCGTACAGCTGGCGATAGTACTTCTCTTGGTCGCCGTGCATCCAGCACACCTTCCACCATTGCTTGCACATTAATATGTTGGCGGAGTTGGATGACTTGATGTGTCTTGTTGCTGTCGTTGACATGTTTGCTTTTTTCCTCACTGTAACCTGCTGTGACTGATTCCACCGCTAGTATACCAGCATCAAAGTCTTCAGATTTTATGTCTATCTAAAATCTGGTTGGTAACTCATTTCATTCATTCAATGTTACATTTAAGTTAATCTGAAATGTTGAATCTTATTTGCAAATATTCGCTTTTTATTTTTTTGAAGCTGGAATTCAATTGAGTAAATTGTCAAGTTAATTGTTAAGTCTGCAGAGCGGTTGTGCAAGTTTTCAAGAATGTGGTGATGTATGGCATGGTTCGGTTGGTGAGACAAATTGACAAGTTTGACTGCTTTTTCCCCTGCGTCTGGTATGCTCTGCGCAACGTGTGGACTACAAACTATTGTATGACAAAGTAAACACTGAGGCAGGGTGTGAATCTTTATGCTGGGCATGCTTCCACAGCCACAGCTGATGACTAGAACAGACTGCACCACGCTGCTCCAATGCTGATTTGTGGAGGCGTACTAAGACCAACACAGTGTCATGTGATATCAAGTCACTCGAGTCTTCGACAAGACCTTACGATTGTTTTACAATTATAAACAATCGGGACCAACGGCTTCACGTGCCCTCACTAAAGAGAAGCACATATCAATGTGCCAGTAGTAGTCAATTACATACTAACCGCGCCCGACGTTGCTTTACTAGGTAGAATAAAGGGTCTGAATACTTTATGTTAATATGGGAATTTTGATCTTTGTTCTTCCGTTATGCTAGTCATGTAAGTTTGTTAATACATACTGATGTTATCTAAGGATTAATTAAAGAGCCTAGCATCAGAATAATATAAATATTGTGTTATAAAGTGTGTTTTGACTGTCATGTTTAATTTGAGATTTAATCGTTCGCTGTTAAATCTTGGCTGTATCAATAGAGCCACAATCCATAGACGTCCCACTGCTGGACACGTGTCTCTCCCACAGATAGCTGCGGGAGGTCTAGAGCATACGCACCATGCTGCTCCAATGCGGATTGGTTGATGCTGTATTCGTAATAATAATAAACAAAATCTTGGCTGTAATATAGGATAGGTAGATACAGTTTATCTCTTAATTTCTCTTAGTATGAAGTGCGAAGGTTGGTGAGTTCGAAAAATAATTTCTTGGGAAAGGATTGTTACACAAAACTATTGTTACATCATATTGCACACGAGCGAAGCTGCGGGCGTCCACCAGTTATTATAGGAGCGAAAATAACTTTAGTAACCATTATGTAGAGATCTGGAGACCGGTATTGGAAATACTGGAACACTATTCAAGGTATATACAATTCTCAAGTATCTACTACAAAATCCATTGCTCCATTTTCTCACCTACCAATTTCGTAGGGATTATGATTGCGTAGAACTTCCTGATCCTGGTAACAAGCTATCAATTGTAGTATTAAGTATTATAACAGAAATGCCGCTCACGCTTCGCCGGGGCTTGTTACAGTGTTCCGTTCCCGGTACGTGATTTACCGGTTAATTGTGAACTAGAAAACTGAGATTCTAAAGGAGATATCGCGTGCCTCGCAATTTAGGGGGAGCGCTTCCGCAACGAGGCATCGTGGCGGATAACTAACGGACAGTGAAAATAAATTGTGTCTGAATATACTCTTAAATCTGGTAGGAGTAGGTTTTTGTAGATATTTGAATACATAAGTTAAACGCCTTAAAGATTTGATAGAAAAATGCGATCTGGAATCAACGATTGATAACTTTATTGACACCTCTAAAGATATATAAAATTCCCTTTTCTCCCAAAATATTTCATTAAAAAGGAATGTTTTTAGCTTTATACCTGCCTTATGATTTGCCTTATATGTTATGCCTTATATTTATATAAGTAAGATATATTTTTAAGATGTTTTAAGGGTTAGTAAAGGCCTCTATTTCTAAAAGTGTTTGGGAATAAATGTTCAGTGTTTTGCTGATTACACTGATAAATACACCTTGGCTTTATCGTATACGTACATATTCACAGTATAATGTATCCTGAAATTATAATATACAGAATAATATTGATGCATTTCAATTGAACATTTAACTTCCTGGGACCAGTCCTATTTCAGCATCATAACAAAAGAAATGCATAGAATAGCTTCATATCGTATTCACGATAGTCGCAAAGATAAGGACGAAATATAAGGCAAGTCAAAAGAAATACCGATAGCTTCGAGGCTGCCTTCTAAAAGCTACTGCTACTTCCCACTTCGTTATTCATCCATCCCTTTGTCTCAAACGCGGACAAAAGACAAATAATGCTTCGGTATGCGCAGTAGTAAATTTCATCGATATCGAATCGCGGCCTGTTCCACAATTATCGATGCTATCGTCGCGGGTACAGCACTAGCTATGATTTATAGCCGGCATTACGAGCGCTAGGCCAGGTAGCGCTAGGCCTGGTAATGTGGAGCCTACAGGCTTCTAATAACAGCCCGAAACAAAGCCTCCGAGACGGGCCTGAGTAGATTGAACTATTTGTCAAAGTCTAGCTGGTGCTAGGAGGTTTCCGTTTTAAGGCGCCTTTTTGCTTAGGTTAGATTAATAATTAATTTTACGCATTTAATCATATGACTTCAGGTAGGAACGGATTGTATGGAGCCTATATTGTATGCAACGAGGCTGCAAGAAAGTAATCTAAACGCTGTCATAAAGCTATATAACATAACTTCACGCCTGTATTTTCCGGAAAGGGTAGGCTGAGGCGTGGACTACACCGACTTTTCATCATTTATTTTTAGTTCTCATGTAGTGGTAAACGTCTGTGTAATTAATTGTTAACTTATAGGAAAATCCTATGTAGTTCCAATGGGAGATTTTTATTTTTATTTTATTTTATAAGACACGCCAACAACGTTACATACAAACATTTACAGATAACATATCAGAGGTATAGGGTAGGTATGAACATCAATTATAGGCATGTACAACATTCACACAAAATAATGGAAAATTACAGTACCAAGCAATAATTCGTTACAAATATAACTTCTTATATAATGTCCAATGTGGGTTCATCCTACTAGTACACCTTACTGTGCCCTAGTAGTAATAGTTGTGAGTATGGTAAGATTTATATAAATGATTGGGTTAGTTAAACTATATCCATACTTCCATACTAATATTATAAATGCGAAAGTGTGTTTGTTTGTTTGTCCGGCTTTCACGCCGCAACGAAGCTATTATATGGTATGGTTTTTGTGTGTGAAGATAGTGAGGAGGGTGGAGAGTGACGTAGGCTACTTTTTACCGCGGTAAAACATCCCCATGGGAAGATATTATCGATGTTTTGTTATTTTCTAGATATTTAGTTCCGGATGTTGTTAATAGATGGCATTGTTAATTCCCTTTTCCCACGCGGGCGGAGCCGCGGGTAAAAGCTAGTATCTAATAAACCAGCTGATATTGCCCTTCAAAACATGAAGAGGCGAAGTACCATCCTCTGATTGGATTCCAATATAAATTCCACACTCCAGTACATGCAGACAACATCTAGCGAGCTGTAAATCGCTTTATTGCCCACTGCTGTTACGCTTAAATAATAAATATTGAACGCACAGCATCTTCGTACTCAGCGCATACGCAATACAGAATACATTTGGATGACATTTTCATAATTTAACACGACATTGTGTATAAATTCAAGTATACTGTTTGCTTAATACAACGGTCTCACTTTAACGCAGTTAGTGCACTAGGAAAGAAAGGGATGGAAGGTTTCGATGCTATGGTAATATAAATTTTGATATTGACCTCGAATGCTTTCGAATATTTCGGTTTCCAAGAATTCGCTAATTGCTTGAATATTGTGATGTGGTGTTGGACGCACGTCTGATGTAATTACTATGATTTTTATCAGATCTTGTCAGATGCAGGCTGAGCAAATTATTACGTGTATTGTTATATATCGACGGGCCCGTTGGCGCAATCGGTAGTGACCCTGTCTGTTGCGCCACGGGTCGTGGGTTCGAATCCCACTCAGGACAAATATTCGTGTGGCGAACACTTGTATTTGTTCTGTGTCTGGATGTTAATATTATCTATTTATGTATGTATTTAAAAATATCTATGTATGTATATTTTTTGTTTTTTATGGATATAGGATAGCAAACGAGCTTGCAGCACCACCCATCCGCTGCCGCCCATGACACCCATAACACAGGATCGCGCCTACTTTTGGGGTCAGATGGCCGTGTGTGAGAATGTCCAAGATATTTATATGTTTGAGATATTTATATTTATTTAACCTTTTATTGCGTGTAACAATATGGCGGACTTAATGCCTAATGGCATTATCTACCAGTCAACGAATACAATACAACATGTATTTTATTTATTTACCTCGAATAACACTAGTTGTGTTTGTAGTTTCGTAAGAATGAGTCACTTCTTCAAGCAGTGACAGTGAGGTTTCAATGTCGAATAACAGTTGAAGTATTATTGTACAGAAGTGATAGTAATTTAGATTTTTTTTTTCAAGAGCACCTAAGTGGCTAGGCTCGTGTCTCAAACAACATAATATAGATACATTCGTAGCGCCCAACATTTATGTTTTTATCCTTTGGTGCCGTGGCAGTTTATTTCGCTAGTCATCCTTTATAATATACTAGTGGACGCCCGCAGCTTCGCTCGCGTGGAATTAGACATAACAATAGTTTCGTTTACACCTAGTTGCCACCCTCTTTAAATAATAAATAATTATTAGGAACTTATAACCTAAATACAAAATTTCATTAAAATAATGTAGGTAAATACGAAAAACTTTTATATAGCGCGGTATAGGTTGCGTCACACAAGAGCCTATCATATTTTTTTGTGCAAAAAATACTGGAGTTCGCTGCCACCACCTATTTGTGAATTTAAATTATTTCTGCGCTTTATGATAAGTCAGTGAACTCTTTCTGTACGCGTTAATTAATCTTGCTGCATAAATTAACACGAGATATTATAGGAGAGTATAAATAAAAACGTGATTGTATACTTCGGGTCTCACTCGAGCGGTCGGGGTTCAAATCCAAGCGGTACAGCAATGACGTTTCTAAATTATGTGCGATTTGACCTGGCGGAGGAAACATCGCCAGGAAACGTGCATACCTGAGAGTTCTCCATAATGATCTCGATCATCTGAAATCTGCCATTCCGAGAGATCCGAGAGAACCGTGGGACAAAGAAAGGGTTGTAGTGGTGTTGGATGATATTTACATAAATAATAATAAATTTAAAAATTTAAATAAACTGCTGATATAACTAACTTCGCTGCGACCCATAGACGTCCCACTGCTGGGCACGGGTCTCCCCCACAGACGAAGCTGCGGGAGGTCTAGAGCATACTCCACCAATATAACTAACTAAATATTTTAATTTCGTGTGAGGAGTGCGCGTAAAATATTTAAACCTAATACAGTCATACGCCAGTCATAGTTTCCACAGTAGCACAGCAAAGACGAAAGCTTTCCCAGCAGCGCTAGACAAGCGCTAACAGAATTAGCGGCGTTAACCGACTATTTCCAACGTCTAATTTTTACAGCGCATCTAGCGATGAATTATTCAACAATTTCTCGTCGCGAATAAATACCAACGTCGACTTACGCACTCGCGCCGCATACTAAGCAGCTCGACCGAGTGGACTCGCGCGAGCAGCTATCTCATAATGCACCCACTATAATATACAAACTAAATACAAATTACACTCTAACACCAAAACGCAAAGTTCAATTCTCTTCACAGCTGAAATTAAACTGAGCCATTTTTGAAACCGGTTGATTTTTCGAAAAATCATCCGTAGGTACAAGGCTATAAAGTTGACATTTGATTGGAGATGCGTTATGGCTGTGGATACGACCTTGTGTGACAGTCAGCGGAAGGTTGTTATAGGTGGTTGAAATAACTCGCGCTAATGTCTATTGACATGTAAGTAATTTATGTTCCAGTTAAAAGGTTTACGTGGAAAAATGGTCTTTAAAAGTTCCTTTAGCTATCCTTAGTTGTAATAATTCTAATAGGTTTATGGAGTCGCTGTTGATTTATGCCATTAAGTAATAAGTGCAAACCCGCAAAATCAGATAACGAGCAAATGCACAAGCAATTTATACAGAAATCCCGATTCCTTAGAGATCTATTTTTCTCGGTCTGTCTTTACTTTTCCTTAGCTTCTTACTTAGTTCACACATTACATAAGTTCATTAAGTTCTTAGTTCTTCGACGCTTCCTAAGTATTTGAAGCTTGTATCCAGCCAACTAAATTCGGATACACTTTGGAACCACTATCAGACACATGCAGTAGGACTTCATAATTCAAAGATTCATAATTCGAATGCCGAGTCATGTGAGACGCGTTCTTGAGGCCCATTAAAAAACAATTATCGGGGAAAAAATAAAGGTTGAAAGTAGTATCGCAGGTGGCCCGAGGGCTGCGGGAGTGTGGGGCCAGCAGCGGACAGCGGGAGTGTGATGGAGGCTTTGTTTCTTACATTTCAATTTCGAATATCGATTTCGAACGCCTGTTCGAGTTCTCAGTTTGAATTTAATAAGCATTCCGCTGATACTTGAAATTGATGGATGTTGAATTTGTATTTTAAGAGGATTACTATTACGGGAATAATATTTTATTAAAAGAATTATTTTATTGTTTCACCAAAGCCAAAGCACAACTTCTAAAAAATATAGTTTTACTTCGAAATTTAATTTAAATTGCCATAAATTGAATTAAATTCTTGCCAGGTAAGAAACTATAGGGTACCTACCTACCTACTCGTACTTATTAGATTATTACCTAAAAATATACCAGTAAAAGTGGATAAAACATAATTGGTAAAATATAACTGTGAATACTTAAAAGATGAGAGATTAAATTGAAACTTGGTTTTGGAAATAATATCATGAATTAATTATGCATTTTAGAATTGTACAACATACGTTTTCATATCCACCTAGTCCGTTTATCATTAAGAGCCCTTTTTATGAGTACTGCGAGGACTACGAGGTGTTTAGTAACATAATACTTTGCAAGAATCCCACTAAACCGCTCGTACGACAAGATATATATGAAAGCCAGTCGTTTAGTATCGCGACGAGCAGTGGATGCCAATTTGCTGACTATTTTCACGAGAATGACGACAAAATGAGCTTTTGAGTAGCCGTAATATAGCTTAGTAGCTAGCGGAGCTTCTCAGTTTTCTTATAGTTAACATAGCAAACGAGCCTGCAGCCTCTCCCATCCGATGGATGTAGATTTGGTCGTATCAGGTGTATTTACGTGTATTCTTGGCTTGGTTTCTTTGGTTCTGGTTCATCATATCTTTGGTAGGGTCCCAGAAGTGTATTCTGCTGATGGCAAACTAACTCAAGCTCTCACAAGCAAGTTTAAATATCATTATGTTGCTATGACGAAACATGGGCGATCCCTAGTTGATCAAACAAGACAATGTTGATGATTACAAGCAAACGAAATTAACCTTGCATCAAAAATAACGGACCAGAGCCGTTTTAGCTGGAGTCAATCAAGTTTAAACTTTATCTGATTGAATTAAAGCTGATAATAAATTAGAACGAGCAGTCTTCAAAGTGTAGTTAATAGTGCCTCGAGGTAAGGTTCAGAAATTGCCGGCTGCCGGGCGAAGACTCGACGAGTAATAATAAACTACAAAATATTTTGATAACTGCGCGCGCGCACGCAATGTCGTTAAAAGTTTGGGTAGCGCTGCCTTTTTGGGAGTCATGCCTTTGGCTTTTGCAAGATTTTTTTAATTTATAACACACATGTCATTAAGTACAGATATACAATATGATGGTAACAATTTATATTATAACTTGCCTATGTACTTAGCCACTGAGTGGTATACAAATAGTTAAAGAACAGAATTTTAATCTATTCTAGCAATTGAATTTATGGTTTGAATTTATTCTAGGTACTCGTAATGTATTAATGTCAAAATATGTAATGTCAATATACATATTTTTAATACATACCTACATAATGTCAATATTTTTTATTCTTATTTAAACTGTAATACATGCCATATTATTATGCATTATTTTGTAGCAGGTTATTTTGTCTTAGAAAACTGCATACTTTTAAGTTTATTAAATAATGGTCTACAAAACTGTAACGGTTAGACTGCAACGCTTAGAGCTTCTTCAGAGGCACTGATTAAGAGAGGCTGAAAAGTAGGTAGGTATGTCCAGCAGTGGACTTCAAAAGTCTGATGGACGGACCAACTACAAAATATCTTTAGTTGACGGGCCCGTAAGCCCGTTGGCGCAATCGGTAGTGACCCGGCCTGTTACGCCAGGGGTCATGGGTTCGAATCCCACTCAGGACATACATTCGTGTGACGAAAACTTGTGTTTGTTCTGTGTTTGGATGTTAATATTATTATCTAATATATATAGTATTTATTTAATAATCATAATAATATTAACAATTAACATAACTAATGAAAACTAAACTAAACTAAAAAAACAACCTTAAAAATAAACCTAAAAAAAAAAAAAAAAATTACTAAAATATATCATTAAAAGGAGTCCCTTTAGGCAAGGTTCCGAAGATACTGGCAGCGTTCCCCCTTTGAATAGCTATACTAATTCTCTGTCCTAGGTAGCTGCCAGCTCTTCGGTCTCCTGTGATGTCGACCAACCTTTTTGCTATTTCCTTATAAAGCCTCATAGCGTTAGGACCCCACGGACCAAGGGTCTCGACACCGAATGGGACAAAATCATATTCGGTGCCTAGACCCCTGTATTTGCACGCTTTAGCTTTTTCAGCCGCTTCACAAGCCGCACCAACTCTGTTGTTGGTTCCATGTAGATGGGAAGGGGCCAGTGTGTCTGAACAGGTTGCATCCCATACCAGCACCCGGCCCATCTTCCATGGAATCAAACTCATACCATCCGGTCTCTTGCCATCGTCTCTTGCAATACCAGTCGGCTCAAGTAGACTTGGCACGTTGACGGTGGCAAGGGACCGGCGTATGATATCGTTAAGTGCAGCATGTCTCGAGAAGCGGCCTGCACTTTTTTGGCATGACAGTCCGTGATGTCCTAGCTTGTCGACATCACTGCCACAGGGACATCTATGAGGAGCGCAGACCGGAACCCCAAGCCGTAGACAGGTTGCGATTCGGAGCGTGTCAGGCTCAAGAAATGTGCCTGTATTTGGCGAAGGGTACGCGTGAAGCCAGTAGCCGGACTCATGCGCACCCACGGCCAAAAGCCTAGCACGCGCCGAACCTGTACTACAGCTCAAAAGATTTTCAAAAGTAGACTTACAGATTATGTCATCCCAGCTCCTCTGTGAATTAGTAGAAACTGGAAAATTTTGACCTGGGCATGCAATTAAGAAAGCGTTTCTAGCTTCTTCCAAGCCAGCAATCTCAAAGTTTGAAGGGGATGCCCTTAAAATTTTACTTATGAGATTTGCTGAACTATGGACGGAAGATAGAAATGCTGGTAAAGCGACACTTGAAATTTTGCGAATCCCTAAACCACCATAACGGATGGGTAGGGATGCTTGGGTCCAAGATTGCTCGTTCAGCTGCATATTAAGAATCGATTCTAAGCTAATTTTGATTAAGTCGTCTATTTGTGTCAAAAGATCTGGGCGATTCCAAAAGGAGCAGCAACGGAGCACGTACGTAAATTTTGGGACAAAAAGACAGAATTTTAATATGCAAAGTGCATAATGTGGACTAATTTCAAGGAGACGGTTAGCAGAATTTTGAAATTTTGTAATTGAATTATTTATATATTCAGAAATAGATTCGTCAAAAATTGGAGAACCTAAAAGGTAAAGGGAATTACTGTTAACTATTTTGATATTTGGAGCCAAAATGTTAAATTTTTCTTTTACTTCATTTAAATTTAAGATGCAGTTATTTATAAAAAGTTCGCATTTGCTAAAATTAAGCTCCAAACCAATTGCTTCAAATTTATTTTTGATTAAAATAAGGTCCGAAAACACAGTATCCACATCACCTCCTAGGGTTCCGTCGTCCAAATACCAAACGTTGAATTTAGAATTTAAATTTTTGATTATCGGATTTATAGCCAAACTAAAAATTGCAGGCCCAAGGGGATCACCCTGCTGACAACCTACTTCCGAGGACAGTTCATTAGAACGATATAACAATTTTGTTGGGTCAGCGTAACTGAGAAGAAGATAATTGTATATTTCCGGTATATGTTGTTTTATTTCCGTCAGCAGAGTATCCCTATTTACCGAATTGAATGCATTTTTGACATCAATTTTGAGCAACACGTCAGGCTGTCCGTAAGATAGGAAAGAGCGTAGGGCATGGACGGCTGCCTCACACCCTCCTTTTACACCGAAGCCTAACTGTACTGGTTCAAATTCTGAATTTAATTTTGGTAAAATATGACGAACTGCAATTTTGGAGGCCAGACGTCGTAGAGTTGATCCAACAGCAATTGGTCTCACCCCTCCGTCCTTTTTGGTTAGGGCAATGAGGTTCGCGCCGAAAAGAATGGGAACAATTTCTGGATTGACATTACCTGAATACATAAAGTTGATTAATTTAGTGATCGAATTTAGAAGTTGCTCGCCTGCATCACCCACAGAATGCGATGTTAAGTCTTTCAAATGTTGGGGTGAGATTCCATCCAAACCTGCAGCCGAACCTGGTTTAAAAGATAAAATGGCATCCGTAACAACTTTGTTTTGAATTTGTAGGCATGCTTGCCCTGCTGTTGGTGGGTCGAGAAAATATGGGTTTACTGGAGCTGGAGGATGTTTTGTCCGTAAGGCCTGAAGGGTGTCAGGGGTATCTGGTGATAGCACGTCGTTGGAGAACAAAAGGCGAGCGGCACCTTTGAGATCTCCGTCACAGATTTTGTTCTCGATGAGTTTGTTGTGATTACGAGGGGCATCATGTTTGATTAGAGGTGCGGGAGAAGGCAAGGAGCTTACAGTACAGTTATTCTTAATCTTTTGTGTTAGTGATAAATTTGGTTCCTCAGTTTTTATTATATGTAGTGTCCTGTATGAAAATAAAAATAGGTTCTGCCAGTCTTGAGTACAATTGTTTATGTAACATTTCTGGATTAATTGTGTCAAATGTGTAGCAACGGTTATTCGAGCTCCTCGAGGGATTCTTTTAACTATAGGTATACTATTTTTCAAATGGCTAAGATATGTATGGAAAGGAGTTGGATCGTTGGCTACATAATTAGGTGCACTCTGAATAATGGGATGGATATCTAAAGGTGAACTGTTTTGACTAATACATTTCCTGTGTGTTTTTGTAATGTGAATGTTGAGGCCTTTCAAAGATTTGAAAGACTTGTTGCACTGTGAACATGTATGGGTCGCGTTCGACGTGCCATCACAAGATTGGGTCACGGTCTGCATTCACAACAGTTAATTAAATTAATAAAAAAGAATAACTTAAAACAAATTTAAAAACACAATAAAGTTACTTAAAATGTACACTAAAAACATGAAAAAGTCAAAGTCAAATTATGAATGCTGCTTGTTTTGGTAAGACGCTTCAGTCACAAAGTAGACATGCTGCAGTGGAAAAGACCTAGCGACGCATGTCGTCGCTAGGACAACCGATGGCGGCCTTAGCAACCGCGTAACCTCGTCGTCCTTTTCTTTGGTCACGGGATGGCGCAGTTCGAGCTAGCACTGCTGCCGCCAACAACAACACATTTGCAATAACACCATGCTCCTGCGAGAATCTTGTAGAAGAATGTCTGTTTTCGGTATTCAGTTAATTATATGTATAGGTACACATTTTATCACAAATTAAAACATTGGATGTCAAGTCCAGATATTAAGGCGCATTAAATTTAACCAATTTCAGTCCTAATTTATTCATTTTGGTATTTTTTAACAATAAATTTTAAATTTTTCATTAAAAATCACAAATTTTAGCATGACACTTGATTGACATGTGATATATAAAATTTCCATGTCACAATGTTTGTTGCAGTACTCCTCCGAAACGGCTTTACTGATTTTTACCAAATTTTACATGCGTATTCAGTAGGTCTGAGAATCGGCTAACGGGGAGGGATGAAAAATAATGTTAAGGGTAGTCCACACCAAAAAATTTTTTAAAAATTTTTAGACGAAATTTTTTGTTTTTATTTTTTTATGATACAGCATTAGAATACATACAACCCTGAATTTTCAACGCTCTACGATCAACCCCTATTTTCCCACCGCGATTTTTATTTCCTACTTTTATTGAACGCTTTCGATTATAAGTAATGGTAATGGTAGTGGTAGTGGTAATGGTAGTGGTAGGGGTAGTGGTAGTGGTAGGGGTAGTGGTAGTTATTATATATATTTAAGTACGTATTTATATTTAAGCTATTTAAGTATGTATTTAAAAATATCTATGTATGTATATCAGTCTCTGACACCCATAGTCTTACAGGCTCGCGCCAAGTTTGGGCTCAGAAGGCCGTGTGTGAGAATGTGCATGATATTTATTTATTTATTTATTTATTTATATGGAACATAGTTAGCAAACACTTCGTGAAACCAATGACATGCCTTACTATTTTTAGATGCACTTAAGATCTAAACACCTACTTCCAATCCTGGCCTGTATACAGGTTCTGCCACCGGAATGCCTCTGCGACTGGTTCCCACGCACCGATCGTATCGCCAGTGGCCGATAGGCCCAGTGGGGCAGTCTAATTACACGCGTGTTACAGCTCACCATATTAATATGTAACGCGCGGAGAAACGGCATTCAAAATATTTCTTAGCTGTAGGCTAAGACAGCAATAACAATCAATTTAATATTAATATTGCTTTATCAATATTAATATGTTACTTATTTTTATTTAATTATTACTTATTTTTATTACTGCCTCTTTTATCTATGGTTGTAAACGTCAAGTCAAGCAAATTATTATTGGGGATTTCTAATTTGAAATTTGCAATAGTAAGTAGATAGCTTATATTATTAGTTGTGCCCAGTGAGGCAATAGACTAACCTGGTAAAATGTGGGTGAATAACGTCTACCTGGACCTTCGAGTTCGAGGAAATAGAAGCGTGATGTTATATTATATTTTATGGAGATACTTGTGCTTCGCTCGCGTGGAATTAGACATACGCCTAGTAATATTATATAGCCTATGCCACTCAGTAAAGATGCGGCTTTCTAATGGTGAAAGAATTTTTGAAATCGGTCCAGTAGTTTTTGTGTGAAAACATTACAAACAAATGTTTCCTCTTTATAATATTAGGTCATATTGAAAAAGTTTTTATTAATTATCATTCTTAACAAAAAAATAGGGGGTCGCCAACTAACCCCTTCGACAATTTACACCGGAGCAGCGTATTGTAGCACGCTCCTCAGTTGTTTAAACAGACATTCCTGTAGGATTCTAACGGGTTAGCATACCTTTGACTTCAGTAAAAGATGTAGTCCAACTGAGGTTTTTCCATCTTACAAATTCTTTCACCATTAGAAAGCTGTATCATCACTGAGTGACATAGGATATATAATATTACTTGGTGTACACGAAACTAATCTTATGTCTAATTCCACAAGAGCGAAGCTGCGGGCGTCTACTGGTATAAAATAAAGTTGCATGATTAGTTTCGCCAACCGTACATAGTTTGTTGTCAAACAGAACCCTTACATTTATGGCGAGGTATTCGCTAACTAATGCATGTCGAAAGAGGTGTGTTAGACGTAAATGTCGTAAAAAGGGAAACTCGATTTCGTATACACGCATGTATGCGCAGCGATTAGTGGAGGTCTGTACCTGGTGGTGGAGTGCCGCGTGCCGCCACTGAGAGGAAACTGCGGCCATTAGATGCATGTATGAATTAGGAAGTATTTTAGTTTGGCATGCTGTTTTTTCCTGCTTTCATATAGTTTGTGCTTGTGTTTGATGAAAAAATTTTTTTATTAAGTCTTTATGTAAGCATATGTAGCGTCCATAGCCCAATGGCTCGCGTCGATTCAATGTGATCGAAAGAGTTAAGCAACGACGGGCGCGGTCGGTTTGTGGATGCCTGACCGCTGGTGGCAAAATTTCATGGATGCTACCGTGCTTCGGAGGGCATGTAAAGCCGTCTTGCGAATAAAAGTTTTTTGTATAAGGCATTGGCCACTTGTAATTATTTTGAAAATATTGGTTATTTAAAAGAAAAATACCACTGTTCGATATTCAAATTTCCCTCCACATTTCTGAGTGTCCCACGTGCCGTAGTCTAGTAGTCCAGATCACTAGGTCAACATACGTTCACACAACAGCAGTCCAGATCCCTAGCTCATAGTAATCGAATATATTTCAAGGTAAGTGGTTCCTAGCAGATCCAGCTTCGCAGACCTCCTATCATAGGAGACCTATCAATAATGTATCCCCTTACACCTTGGCGTATTAGCAACCGGCGGCCGCAACGTGACATAAACAGTCATGCGATTTGAAATTTATATCGTTCTCCATATGCCTAGCAGGTACCCCAGCGATCCGACGATAAGGTTAGCTTTGCAAATCCCCTCTCATCTTTAATCAATTGCTGCTGTCATACATATTGAATCATCTGATCCTGCCTGAAGACTGGCTTGATCCCAGCAGAACATGAGGCTATTATGGTAAGCGAGGGTTAATGAAAAGATAGACGTGACGTTATAGCTCCTCCTTACGAAAAGTACCTAGTTACTAGTTAGTTAGGCACAGAGGCGCAAACAAAACTACTCTAGACTACGAAAGCGGTAAGTATTAAGTACTTACAGTCTCCAAACAAATAAAGTAATGGGCGGAGTTTAAGGCAGAGCTCCCCCTCGCTCGGTTTGTGGATGGGTGACGGCTAGTGGCAAAATTTCATGGAAGCTACCGTGCTTCGGAGGGCACGTAAAGCTGTTTCCACCATTGAAAACAACCGGGACCGACGCAGTTGGTTTCAATGGTGGAAACAGTCGCTAAGCCTTGTCGAAGACCTTCGTGTGGCTTGAGAACATTCGACACTGAGTTGGCCATTAACCCCTCTACCAATCCGCATTGGAGCAGCGTGGTGGAGTATGCTCTAGACCTCCCGCAGCTGTGTCTGTGGGGGAGACCCGTTCCCAGCAGTGTGACGTCTATGGGTCGCAGCGAATAATATTAACGGGAATAAGTTGAAGGATGTGTTCTCCTTCCCCAATCAATTTTTGCTGTACCTACTTTAAATTGTTTGTATTCTACACCAAAAATGTATTCATCCTCACTCCTAGCAAATGTTGAATTTTATTAAATTTCGTACCAGGCACCCATAAATCTGGAGCTGATGTTTTATTAAACACCATCGGGAATTCCTCTCAAACACAGCGAAATATGATTTATGTAACCCGTAAATCAAGTAGGTACGCGCCGTTCCTTATCGGGAATCAATGCCCTTATACGATTTCTATTTGTATGTGACTTTTTGTCCCAATCGCAAGAAGGCATTTGTATTAGTACTCTCAGCTCGCATTACCAGGAATACAGATTTAATCTGGTGTGAGATTAACCCGAGAGTGATGAGCTGAATATACAAAGAAACAGGAATAATGAAAGATGGAAGATGGTGGATTAGTGGTGAGTTGTTGCATACACAAATACAGGTTTAAATGTACAAGTTACACAAAATAAATTAAGTTTTGAGCAATGTATGTTGCCAGTGATGACATATGGATCCGAGACATGGTTCTTTACCGTCGGCCTCTTGCACAAGCTCAAAGTCACTCAAAGCGCTATGGAGAGACCTACTCGGAATATCGCTACGAGACCTAAGCAGGAATGATGAAATCCGCAACGAACAAAGCTTACTGTCGTAGTTCGCAGGGTTAGTAAGTTGAAGTGGCAACGGGCAGGCCACGTCGTTCGGACTGATAACCGGTGGGGAAGAAAAGTCCTCGAGAAGACCACGACTCGGAAATAGGAGTACAGGTCGCCCAAAGGTGGACATACGATCTGAGGAAGACGTCGGGATACGGAATTTAAAAATAGAAAATAAGCAACAATAAATAAAATAAATGTATACATATTTATATAACAGCTAATAAACTACACACGCATTAGCTAAGTTATTGAAAAATTGTACTCGTAAAAATAATCTTGTGTATAACTGTTGAAGTATTTATAATGATATGTATAATATCGTTCTTAGCGGTACTTAGTGTTGCAGAAGCTCAAGTAAAAGCGAAGCACAGGATGAGTGTACGGCTAATCCAGTTGGGACTCGTATATCATCATTGTGATGACAACAGACAGTTTAATTAACAGTTAAGAGGACTACAGAGGCTAAACGCGAGTTTTATAAACAAGATATCACACGAACCATTGCAGAGAATCAAATAAAAAAAATATATGGTATTCTTGGGGATATATGTTAGATTGCTACGGCCTTCAAAACATAATACATTAATGTTGACTCGATAGAAAAAAATCACGAAGATACCTCTAAAATAATCTTCTAAACAATCAAATCCCTTCTAAAATACGTGTTTTTTTTTTCAATTTAACATATATTTTTCATCACAATAAATACAATATATCAGTTATACCACTTTTTAAATCCATTTTGTAGAATTTCCAAAAAACCCTTGTTCTCATTTGCGCAGAGTTTTCGAACATAACTCGCGAGCATGTGTGTGTAAACGCCGTGTACCGACAGTCGCGGCTGAGGCCTCTTGCTAGACGGGCGTGTCGCGCTTTCTGCCGCAAAATTTCTGCAAGATTCCAACGTTATTTCATTACTTTTATTGATTGGTTATTACATTAGGTTAATTTATATAAATAATTTAACGTTATAAGTATTTTTTTAAGTTAGAAGGGCGTAAACGGACTCCTATTTTGTAAATAAACATGGGAAATAAATCAAAAGTGTTCATATAAAGCAAACGTCACACACATGAATGACGTAAAGATTTAAATTTTGTCAAACATTTATTAATTTTCATTGTTCTCTGCAATCCTGCAGAGTACAAAAAGATAGATACGTACACAGTTTTTCAACCCTGATCGTATAGCTGTAAATGGCGTAATTGGAGTTTGCGGCGAGTAAGAATCTCGCTCCAGAGACTCGGGTTCAAATCCCAGTTACACTTCCTATCTTTTTCAATTTTTTCTTTATTTTTTATGACTTTTTTTTTGTTATTATTTTATGCAAATGAAATAAAAAGCTAATAATATTTATATATGTCATAATATGTATTTATTACAGGAAAAGAGAATCCAAAGATAATATCAATAACGGGGAAATTATAGACATTAGCAGTGAGTAAGAATCTCGCTCTAGAGACTCGGGTTCAAATTCCAGTTACACTTCCTTTCTTTTTCAATTTTTTCTTTATTTTTTTATGACTTTTTTTTTGTTATTATTTTAAGTAACTAAAAAAATTGCATAAATCTAATTTCATTACGTTGTCGTACCTTCCTATAAATTTTTTGTTAGGTCAATTATTACTTAAAATAAACGCCATCTACTGAAACACTTCCCCGTATAAGCCGCGCAGATAGAGAATAGATTTGAAAATGGCGTCCTCTCGCATGCGTTCTCGCTCACTCTCTATCGCTGTCTATACTCACACAGTGAAGTACGAGCTGCAAACAAATAATCAGTCGGGATTCGCTTTCTAAGCTACTTGACGCACTCCGAGTAATTGTTGTTTTCGTTGATATTGTTGTTTTTGTTTGCGTTACATTTGATTGTTATTTATTTTCGTTAAGTTTTTGTTACGAACGTTGACATTTTGTGATGTAATTGAACAGCAACACCGAAGATGAAAGTGACGACTCTGAAGACCAGGACTGTGAAAGTGACCAGTCCATGGAAGATTTTAACCAATTCATGGAGGGAATTGAACCAGTAATGGGTACAGATGACCAGGACACTGCTGGACCAAGCGGTTTATAAAACCTTTGATACCATTCCCATCCTATTGTTCTTTATTTTTATAATCTGATTCTGAAATGTCACAATTAATAAAGGCAAATTTTACAATCCAGTGTTTTAAGTACCCTTGCTTGTGTTGTGTGTTGTGCTTGTATTTTAAGTGCCATTTTCAGATCTATTCTCTATCTGCGCGGGTTATACAGGCGATTAATACAGTACCTCATGACATGTCATTGTATGCTCTGTAAGGTAGTTCTGAGGTTTTCCGTTAGAGGCGCTGTTGTCGTTTGTGAGAATGTGTGCACCGATTCTCAAGGTCATTTTGCACCACTAGGCGCCTTAATGCCACTTGATAGATCACCGCATTCAGCGGACAATGGGCCTAGATCTACAACAAAATGGAGCCGTTTTGCCAATGATGGTAACGCTTATTAAACCTTTAATGCATTATCTACAATGAGTGAACTTAATGTCGAAAGATGACAGAAAAAGTTGGGTTATTAAACTTTTTAACTTTAAAAGTTTTCAAAAAGTTTTCAGTTTTCATATCACCTTTGAAGTTTCCTATTCCTCAGATACGCACGAGACCTCCTGGGTGTAAGGAATTTCTTAAAAACGCATATAAATTGAATTTGGGCTGGAACGCACCCTTAACTAGATTTATTCGACAGTTAAATGAGGTTACAATAACTAAAAATATACATTTAGTCATACAGCAGCGAGCCTCAAGAATAAACTCTTAGATCATTACAACATTGCTTGTGTTGAAAGTACCAAATAACTACTCTGTAACTGACGTAGGTTCGATTTAACACAACGATTTAACACAACGTTAGATTTAACACAACATTTATTAAATTTAATAATATTTCTTATTTACAGCTAAAGCATAGAATAAAGAGTCGGGTAGTCTTTATACTATGGCTAAAGCATGTTGACATTACCTATAATTGTACTGGCAGTTAGATTTATATTAATTGTATCGTGTAATTTTATTCTTTTTTTTTTGTATTTGATTGCCAACATATTGTTGGCAATCAAATAAATAAATAAAAAGTAACCATGCGAAATGTTTACGTAATTAATAACGTTGTTTATTGAAAATTATGAGAAACTTGTATTATGAAAATTTGTATTATGAGAAACAGACGATATTACATTCTATTGCGGGACACGAGTACATAACAAAACTGCGTGTGGTACGCAGTGTTCGACAAATAGCCGGCCTGGCTCATAATGGGCCAGCTTTCCCGTCCCCTAGAACAATCGGCGGCGCTTTGATGCTAATTAATTGCTATCTCGACGAGCGATCGCTGTGACATGAGCTCACATGAGCTCGTCGAGAAACCTGCGTTAGGCCCCGATCGCACTTGGATGACAAGACGATTCTTTTCACGATATTTGAACACTAGTGGACGCCCGCAGCTTCGCTCGCGTTGAATTAGACATAATAATATATTATGTATTTTATATTTTTAAAGGTTTTTTTTAGTTTTAGGTTAATTAATAAGTACATTTATATAATAATTCATCTTCCGTAAGTTTATCAAATGTACCCGATATGAATATTGTTGCGATGAATAAATGATACTTTAGTCTGAAAATAATAGATTCTTCTTAACGCGTTAACTTTAGTTCCACAAATTTGTAAATAATCCGTAAATGTGTTAACCCGTTTATTTTACAACCTTAAGGGTAACATTCTTACAAACTTTGAATACCATATTTATTTATATCTAATCAATAGCCTAAAATATAAATTTTATGCTTCTAGTTCTGAAAATGACAATACTTTCATACAACCTTTCATCCCCCTTTTCAACCCTTTACAACACTTTTTACCGATTAAAAAGTAGCCTATGTCCTTTCTCAGGCTCTAGACTATCTGTGTATCAAATTTCATTTAAATCGGTTAAGTAGTTTTGGCGTGAAAGCGAGACAGACAGAGTTACTTTCGCATTTATAATATTAGTTTGGAAGTATGGATAGATGCAAACAATACTATTAAAAATATCTGCAGCAGAATAACTAAAGTTAGTACGCAACGCATGTTACAAGAATCACTATGAAATTTTAAATTATCGTTCCTTATTTGGTACACAGACGAAGCAAGTCATCGGTTCTGTACCGGCCTTAGATCAACACGCGAAGTGGGTCAATTAGTCAACTGAATATGGAGGTGTCAGTTTCTATCGATACTCGTACATTTTATTGGTGTGAAGTTTGGTTGCGGCAAATATGGTGGATCTGTGGTAATTACCGCGGCGCCGAAACGAGAAACGTCATTTAATTTCTATTTTATTACGTCCTACGTTTCGAAGTTTGAACAAGAGTTTCCGTTTCGACACGACGGTCTAGGAAAAGTAGGGTAAATGGACCCTAACATACATGCTTTTCCTGCGATGCACTGTATAACAGTTGCAAAGAATTATCAGTATTTTTGGCACAGGAAAAAATAAACTAAGTAATTTTTGTTATTTAGTTTCAGCAAAAAAACCATTCTCATGCCTTTCCCACGCACGAAGATTATAAAGAACGTTACATACCAATAATTACTGTGGGCAAAAAAGTTATGGGTATTAAAGTATTATTGAGTTTTAACCACTGGTAGCTTGCATGCAGACTAGATTTGTACCCCATACATGGCAAAACAACTCAACAACTGCATACCATAACTGATAATTAGAGTGTACAATACACATCTGCCTACCCCCATAGGGAAATACAAGCGTGTAAGTAAGTACCAAATAAGGGCCATTCCTTCCTGGGATCCCGAGATCGAAACTGCCTGGCCGTTCGACTGATAGAGACTGCCTTTTGGTAAAACCTACCTGAATTAATGAAAACTAAAAAACCACTGAATAACTAACTATTACACTAACAACAACCAACAGGACTAACCTTCAGCAGTCCTGGTAGGTCCTACCTACTACTGGCGAACTGACCAACTAATACATATTCTTATAAACACCCTGTTAATTGGACTGAACATCCCCTTGAGTCTTGGTCAGAGTCATGGGCGGCAGTAGATAGGTATTGCTGCATGCTCTTTTGCTCTTCTATTCATAAAACAAATTAATGCTAACTACTGAAGTACTGACATATCACATATTTTTTCCCATAAATATAGCTTTTTCCGCTCACTCATTGAGATTTATGAGGCCTCCTTAGTTGACATAAGGCTCCCGACGACCAGTTCTTTAAAGGGTCTCACATAACATTCATTAATTATTCCATTAACAGATCTAGAAATAATATATAGCAGCTCGTCTCAGATCGCCTTTTATGATGAGTGCATTTTATTGAATGTAATGTATGTGTTTCACCGTAAAAGATCAGCGAGTGAATGTATCTGGTATACGCACAAGAGATTACAGCAGAAAACAATATGCATCATTGTAATAAAGACAGATAAAAAATAACTAATTTTAAACCTACATATATATTTATAACTTGATTTTAATTTAACTCCACATACTCGTAATATCACGTTTGTATTGCCTACAAGGGGTAGGCAAAGGTTTAATTATGTTTAGGTCCCGTTTAATGTAATATTTCCAAGACGATAAAAATTTGCTCTTTGTGTGTAGATTTTAAATAATCAATTTTTTAAGTTATAATGTAGGTACCCATTTTAAATAAATAGATTTTAGTGTGATTTTAGTACTAGATATTGGCATTATAATTAATAAGATATCAGTACTAGATTACATGACTTATTCAGTAAATAAATGTTTTATACGACAACCACTCACTCTTAATAACATGACGCCTATATTTCCTGGAAGGGGTAGGTACAGGTGTACACCCACTCTTCACCAGTTATGTTTAGGTTCTATGTAATAGTTAGCCTACTACCATATACCGAGCACAAGTTCAGACTCCGAGCTGATACCAAGCATTTAAAGTTAGAAAAACCAAATATGTAGTTATTGCCCGAACCGGGGATCGAACCCAGTACATGTAGCTTCAGTCGCGGTTACGACCACTAGACC
The DNA here is from genome assembly GCA_944567765.1 of Carterocephalus palaemon. Lineage (NCBI taxonomy): Eukaryota > Metazoa > Arthropoda > Insecta > Lepidoptera > Hesperiidae > Carterocephalus > Carterocephalus palaemon. The sequence continues at coordinate 404,996 of OX155655.1, read as the reverse complement.
ACCGAGCTCTACCACACCAATTACTAGTTGGTCGTTCCTCGCCCGCGGTCAAGCAACTCAGTGACAGGGTTATATTTTACGGTGCAAACCTTTTTCATCAGTCCCATTAAAAATACGATTAAATCATCTTACTCAGTTATTGCGTCAATTAAATAGAGTAAGCAGCTCGGTGAATTATTGCACATTTTTTATTATAATTATGAATGGTTTGATCGAGGATCCGAGACGTGGTCCTCTACCGTCGGCCTATTCCACAAGCTCAGAGTCACTCAACGCGCAACGGTTAGGCGAGTGGTCTAAACTGGAATTCTTTAAAAATAAGATTCAAGTTACACGAAACATCATCTAGGTATGCATCAAATAGATGATGCTCGTTAATTTAAAATGTTTTAATAAGTGTATTTCATTCAAATTAATAATTCTACGTTTCTGCACTTCATATCCATATAAATTTTAAGTTGGTATGCCAAATTTCACACTTTTAATTTCTTATAAAATGTACAAAGTTTCAATAATCATAATATAGAGTCGGAAGCTCGTAATGCCTTGCCGGTGACTACGTGGTTATTTGATTTTTTTAACAAAGTGTGAGTCAGACTCCCACACTAGTTCCAGTTTAAAACAATTATATGTTGGGCAAGGCTGAGAGTAATTTCCAACGTTAGGCAATACATATCTGACTGACTGACATATCAACGCAGGGCCTAAACTATAAGGGTTAGAACATTGAAATTTTGCACAGGGGTTCCTTTTATATCGTGGGGGAGCACAAAGAAAGGATTTTCGAAAATTCAGCCCCTAAGGGGGTAAAACGGGGGTGCAAATTTAGTATGAAACTTTGCCGTTTTTGAAGTCAAGTGGGCAATCCGAACGCGGCAGACGTCTTTAATGGGTCTAATTCTACGCGAGCGAAGCTGCGGGCGTCCACTAGTTATAAATAAATACAGAGTTTTCTTCCCCAAAACCTCTTAATGTTTTAGCTTTGCCCTTGATTTTTTTGTAAAAAATGTATTAGTTTTTATATACGACTATTGGACGCCCGCAGCTTCGCTCGCGTGGAATTAGACATAACAATAGTTTCATTCACACCTAGTAATACTATATTATATAGCCTATGTCAGTGAAGATGCAGCGTTCTAATGGTGAAAGATTTTTTGAAATCGGTCCAGCAGTTTTCGTGTGAAAACATTACAAACAAAATGTTTCCTCTTTATAATATTAGTATAGATTACGAGAAGGTAATTCAGACGTTAACAACTTTTAAAACTGTGGTCGATCATTCTCAACTATTTACTCTTCTTTTGATTACTAAACTTTATCAAGGAGATTAAAGTACATGTTTGCTTGCAATAATCTTGCTATCACTGACATCAATTCTCAAGGAGGATACTCAGTCTGGACGTGGCTTCAAGTATCAAGACAGGTCGCACTTATGTTGCTTATTTAAATTCATGGACATACATGACGTCGTACTTAGACTCATGTCATGAACTTTAAAACATTTCAAGGAATTTCCGCGTGTGTTCTGAATTTTACATTACATATTTTTAATTCGGGTGACATATCAAAGACTATAATATAGTTTTATAATATTGATTTTTTTTGGAAATTAGGATTGCTTCCTTCTTTAAGCTGGTGGTAATTATCTTTTAACAAATCGTTTAACCCTGTCGGAGGCCTAATGGCAGCTATAATCGGCAGGCTGGAAAAGGACTGACTACTACTATGGCCACTACTAAGAAGGTCTGGAGCGTAGTCCACCACGCTGCTCTGTCAAACGCAAATGTGTTGCTAACCGTAAGGAGTAAGATGGTCGGCTTAAGAAGAGTAACCGGAAACCACACATTTCCAATTGGACCCCAATTAACTTAAAAACAATTATTACACGACATATGTGGCACTAGGTACCGTGGCGGGCGGTGGTACTGCCCTCGCAAACTTTAAATAGAACCAAATAGGTTTCAGACCTATCTAAAATCTACTAAAACCACCTACTAATTTAAGATACTTTATGAATATAAATGAATAAAGTATTCATTGTAAACTATATTGCATACAACGTAGATCATAGACCTTAAGTGGACAAGGTCTGCGCAGGAGATTACATTAAGATAACACCTTTTTGTATTATATTGCCCGACTCACTGATACTTTAAGCAGCGCGTTTTCGTACCGTGGGATCCCACTGGTGGGCTCGGCTCTCCTCTCGGAATGATAGGAACTAGGGTCCGCCAGCCTGGTCAAGTGCATATTGGCACGCTAAGGCCAAGAGAACAGCATACAGATGTCAAATGATGATTTGTAACGCATGTAACTAAGAACGAAATCAGTCAATATATAAACAGAATATATATACTGACTAGTGGACACCCGCAGCTTCGCTCGCGTGGAATTAGACATAACAATAGTTTCGTTTACACCTAGCCTATGTCACTCAGTGAAAATGCAGCTTTCTAATGGTGAAGGAATTTTTCTAATCGGTCCAGTAGTTTTTGTGTGAAAACATTACAAAAAAATCTTTCCTCTCTAAAATATTAGTATAGATTGTCTATTTTGACATGTTATAAATTTTAAAATTCAGACAACCCGTTATTATCCAAACATTTCGAGTAGACGCCGCAGGTTACGCCTCTACAACGTGTAATTAACATCTAACGCTACACTACACTACATAATAAGCTGTAATAATATCAACTACAGGTATTCTTCAAAATGGCACGTCCTAACAACGCATGTCCGTTACGCCGTACACCTTTCCAGACGCAGGTGGATTGGGAATAGGGGGCTAACAAGTAGCCGACCAGCCATACATCACCACGCTGCACCATCGTACCCACAGATCCGATCCACGCGTTTCCAAACACTGTAATCCTCAAACCACTCGACACAACACTTGATACACTGCAATTCCGGTACCACTCTCGTCAAACATCAAAACATCCATTAGGCTTTCGCGCAAATTAGTTCTAAATGCGGCACTGCCACTGCCTCCGTCGGCTGCGCGTGCGCAACTGAAGCAACAGCCAACCGCGGGTTTCCCGCGAAACAGAACGAGGCCTCCCTCCGCGCGCGAGCGAGACAACAAACCATCCCCTGACAGTAGCCATTCAAACCATGTATTTACGATCTTAATTGAAACGGGTTTCGTCCATCACGCCGCATACAGTATGTAGCGTCATAAATTATTCGCTGGTTTTCATTTGGTCCGATGGATAGAAAGTCGATCGGAGTTAATCGATCTGTCTCGCTGCCTCGGATCGGAGGCTGTCGGCTGGAGGACTTATTGGGACCAGATTGCGTACTGATCGTCGCTCGAAAGGGAAAACTGCCTTATATAGAGCGGGTATTGCTTTAATGGCATATAGATTATGCCGTCCACTGCTCCGCGCCTAATCTAACATGAATCTTAATGTCATGAATCTAATTTTTAAACCTTCATTTACTGTACATAGAGCCTGATAAGGATTTTTTATTGGAAAGGTTTCAATAGGTTTTTGTCGCATTATTTATACACAAAATATTCATTATGCAAATAACAGTAGAGCATGTAGCATCTTGAGACCTAGATACATAGCGTCAAGTCCTCGTAATTCTAGCATGTGAAACTGAAAAAGTCTAGCATTTGATTCCCATAGTCTTGATAGAAGAAGTCTTGATTGAAGAATATTCTCGAACTAAATTCTAATCACCAGCTCACTTATCAACTAATTTGCGATTCCTATCATTTGACATTATAGACGACAGTGACCCTCACTATCACATACCCGGTACTTGTTTAGTAGGTTACACATTATTAATGAAAATAAAAACTTTTCTTTTAACTTCTCGCAGTCCCAGAAACTTGTAAGAGCCACAACGTTGCATGCTCGTTTTATCTACATAATAAAACGTCGTCTCATTAAAAATCTCGTCACATAAATCTTTACGCAACCTTATCTCTGTTTATAGATGGCCGTTCTAACAAATCGTCGTGTCAATAGGGAGTCAATAGACCCGCCGGTCGTTAAACGCTGGAGTAGGCGTAATGTATTGGCGAACCGAGTCGCGTGGAGAGTCTACGTTATGCTGTTCGCGCGCGAAGGGCTCTTGCCCACGTTGCCCAGCTGCAGGGCAGTTTAAGTACCGCCTCAACATTTAAGGATCCGAGACGTGGTCCTTTACCGTCGGTCTGATCCGCAAGATCATAGTCGCTCAGCGCGCTATGGAGAGAGCTATGCTCGGTACTTCTCTACGGGACCAGTATCGCAACGATGAAATCCGTAGACGAACGAAGGCTACCGACATAGCTCGCAGGATCAGCGAACTGAAGTGGCAATGGGCAGGTCACCCACGTCGCTCGACGGACTGATAACAGTTGGGTAAGAAAAGTCCTCGAGAGGAGACCGCGTCTCGGTAAACGAAGTATACTCCGCCCCCCGACGAGGTGGAGTGACGACCTGAAGAAGGAGGCCTATGTCCAGCAGTGGACTCCGGTCACAATATCTGTCGGCGCTGTGGTACGGTGTGCAAAACAAGAATCACTGGGAATTACAATAACTAAATTTTTTTGTGTAATGTTAACGAAATGTACACATGATTTTGTGATAGAAAATGCATTCCAGCGAGATGTACAGATATTGTGACCGGGCTATATGGATAGTGTGTTGAGTACCTATAACCAGAATAGGTACTATGCTTTAACTGAGAATAATCAAAAACTGGTTTGAAGCAGCATGAGCAACTAATTATTAATTATTTATTAATTATAGGCTCAATTTGTTAACTTAGTTGAAACTCTCTGAAGTAATTGTTACGATAATTCACTAAGTATTCATTATTTTTTTATGGAAATGTTTTACATTAACTTTCACGAATATTAAGTAAAAAGAAACAAAAGAAAAAAAGACAAGAATATTGAAGGACATTTCTTCGTGCCTCAAACTGTGTAGGTACCTATAATCACTACTTTAATAACTATAGCTATTAATGCGTCACGTCACTGTACACAATACTGTCACAATTGCGATTATTACTCACTAGTGGACGCCCGCAGCTTCGCTCGCGTGGAATTAGACATCGTTTACACCTAGTAATATGATATAGCCTATGTCACTCAGTGAAGATGCAGCTTTCTAATGGTGAAAGAATTTTTGAAATCAGTCCAGTAGTTTTTATGTGAAAACATTACAAACAAATCTTTCTTCTTTCATCTTGACGGGCCCGTTGGCGCAATCGGTAGTGACCCTGTCTGTTTCGCCAGGGGTCGTGGGTTCGAATCCCAAATCCCAGACACAGAACAAATATTCGTGTGACGAACACTTGTATTTGTTCTGTGTCTGGATATTAATATTATCTATTTAAGTATGTATTTCAAAATATCAATGTATGTTTATCAGTCTCTGACACCCATAACACAGGCTCGCGCCTACTTTGGGGTCAGATGGCCGTGTGTGAGAATGTTCAAGATTTTTTTTTTCCTCTTTATAATATGTATTAACATAGATGAGTATCGCTACAGCACCGCTCATCGCTTCCCGCTGCGCGAACGACCCTTGCCCGCAGCCGCAGCGAGTCAAGCCGTTTCCCGCAAAGCTATCGCCGATTTATTGACCCGCCGACTTGTTTACTGAGCTTTCACACGCATTTTACTACACTGATGTCCTCATTCCTTAACTAATAGCATAGCTAATAGCTTGATGACGGAGATTGGGCGTCGTGTCCTGCGTTAGACATTTTTTTTTATTGTAAATAATCGCAGTGATATTTTTTGCAATTATAACTCGTACCTACCTATATACAGACAAAACCCCTTTAGATAAATATGTATAAATTAAAATTTCTACTACAATTTGGTTTAAGTAGCCGATTCAGAGCTTAGACCAAAAATTTAAAAACATTTTTGATTTCTTGCATAAGTTGTAAGAGTTTGTTGTTCAAACTTAGATAGCAGCATCTTCAATCATATTTATCTCCACTCCTTTACGGCTCAGCTTACGACCCGCTCGCACAGTCTAAGCGCATTGCCCAGCTCCTGACAATAGACAGAAGCTGTTCCAGGTTCAATCCCGATATAACCTGAAGGTATTGCCGAGGCCAAAGGTCCCTAATGCGATGCCTCGCCAAACACGAAACGAATATAAAATCAACTTATCGCGTCGCTATCGGTCATACATTCCTTGCTTTAATACTCCTTTAACTACCAGGATCATGCCAATGTATTTTCTACCTTGGATCGAAGATTTAAAGGTGGTATCACAATAATACGACCAGTGACTTAGGTGGATTGGAAATGAAACGAAAGTGATAACCAATTTCAGACTTTATTACGTAGAATTAGATCAGAAATTGTATTGGCGGTTAGTAGAAGTATAATAGCTAGCTCATCATCTGCTCTGCAACGGAATGCGAAAGGCGGTCGATTCGGAATCGAATCACGTCGCGGTAATTGGCTGAAAAGTTACATCGGAGGTGCTCATTGAATCTGATGATACCTGGCCTGGCGCTATTGATTACGAAGATCTGGATGATTGAGTTGCGTGATGAAGGCGACAGTCCTGACAGAAACAGCTTTAGCGAGACACGTTAGCCGCTGATGATGTTAACCTGATGATAAACTGAGCATGAGTGGAATTAGACATAATAATAGATTCTTCATAACGCGTTAACTTTAGCTCCACAAATTTGTAATGAAACCGTAAATGTGTCCCTATGTTTATTTTACACCCTTATGGGAAACATTTTAACAAACTTTGAATGCCATATTCGTTTATATCTAATCAACAGCCTAAAATTTAAATTTTATGCTTCTAGCTCTGAAAATCACAATTATTTCATACAACCTTTCATCCCCCTTTTCAAGCCTTTCCAACACTTTTTTCCAGTTAAAAAGCCTATGTCCTTTCTCAGGCTCTAGACAGATAGTACACAGATTGAGTAGGTACTCATTGAAATCGGTTCAGTAGTTTTGGCGACAAAGAGAGACAGACAGACAGACTGTTTTTAAAAAGTACTTAAAAATGTTCTGTTTATATTTTTAAACTATTTGTAGAACGTAATAAATTACTCTTTAAACTTTGAGTTATGAAAACTTTGGGTTAATTTAAACATGAACTTTTCTCCATCAAAGTTTTAAAAGGGTTCTCGAGGGGTTCTAACAGGCTTTGAAGTAAAACTCCGCCATGAATATATTTACTCCACATTTTTACTGTTTCGGGAGCTTACGTTGAACAAGATATTTAGATGGACTTCAGATTCAATTTGCGAGTGATGCGTCATCAAAAACAATAAGTTTAGTTTTCTTACTATATATAACCGCAGGTTTTCTTCTGACAAACGCGCAGGTTTTCTTTTGATGTTTTCTTTCACTGCGAGTAGTTGAAGATTAAGAAGGTACCTAATAAAGTTATTGAACGGTTTTGAGTCACCGGGCTTACTTGATTTATCATTTTGAACACTGACAAAATTAAATATAAAAAGTCATTTTACATTTTAGTCATAGACACTCAACACGTTCTTGCAATAAAATTTCTAATTTATAGTTCTGCATCAGAATTCGGGAAATTAAACCTATAAATTATCTTAGATTAGCATTTTGATGGTTCGCAGCTGAGATGCAGTTCTCACGAGTGTGTTTTGTAGTGAAAGTGGAATATGAGCAGCTCATACATAGTAAGGTCGGATACGTTTCGTCTATCGAATTCGTATTCTGGTCTCGATTCCGCGATGCATCACTTGTTTTCTGCTCAACCACGACTTTGACGGCTCCGTTGCATGGTCAGTGTGTCTGACTATCGCCACGGGTTCCGGGTTCGTATCCCGTTCGTATCCCGGACGGGCAAAAATTTATACGCAGATAAATATTTGTATTCAGGTCAAGGATCTTGAATTGTGTTGTTTTCTGTGTGCCCTCGACCTGCGACACAGGCTTAGGTCTACCGCAAGGGTGTGAGTGTTTAGGGTTATTACACGGATTCTCAAAAAGATAAATCCTGGAGGCGACTTTCTTAGTCCTCATGAATCTCTTACTGATGAGTACCTATCTTACACCAACTAACAGGAGAAACTGTCTCTAACCGTCTCTAATGTTAAATTATCTTCTTTCTTCTGTTACTAGAGTCCTCAATTCCGATTCTAATCTTGTTACTTGTTTGTCACAGTTGTCATGGGTAGCAGCGAGTTTTGAGGGCAGCATTTTGAGTTGATTTTGCTCTTCTTATTCTTGTTTATACAAATTTAAAGATTGACTTTTATGTTATTTCATTTGTAAGTACAAATTGTTTTTCATTTCATATTACTATTAATTTATACAACTAAACCGGTCACAATGTGTAACAAAGGAATTGAATCGAACTAATAGATAATTTTATTTTCGATTCGATCACTAAAGGTTAGATACAATTTTACTATAAAGGATGATTCACACGACGCGCGAAATCTTCACTGCCTATCCGATATGAATTATTTTCAGCTTCAAAGACTGATCAGTTTTAAAGAGATACACTTTAATAGGCATCCGAACGCCACTAACCAGGGATACCAGTAGACCTACTGTCTCCTTAAAGAATTAACCCCTTACTAATGAACCTAGTGTGTTCGTAATCTAATCAAATTTTAGTATGGACGATTACAAAAATTGATTTCGTTATTCTGCATGCATTTTCAAATTTAAACTAAATATGTGACGTGGCTTATTTAGGACAAACGTTGTAAGACGCAGCGTCTTCCGCAGGTCATATGATAAGGCCTTGTAACACTGAGAATTATTATAAACACGATTGAAATTGGCTGTAATTTAGGAAGCCTCTCAAATTGCGCCCAATTCCCTAATGTTCAGGAACGGGGGTTTCAGTGTCTATTTCTAAAATGCGACTTATATGTTTTAACGAATTTAATTGGCGTAAATTAACGTTTACAAATCGTTTACAAAATTTAAAAAGACGACGTGTACAAAAACGAGTGGTAGGAACGAATAAGTGACGTGTTCGGTCGGGGGTCGGAGAGGAGGGGGTCTTCCAGCGACCACTTCGCTATCGTAGTTTCCATTTCGCAAACTAGATGGCGCTGGGAGTCCCTTTTTGGCGCCGACATACACCCCTGGCCTTGGAACTATCGGGTTCCAACTGTAGTATCTTCTTCAGACGTCAGCAACGGACAAATCTTCGAGAAGGAACGTCTAATGATTCCTGTCGCTGTGCGAATTTCAGCGACACGGTTTACTCCGTCTGATCCTGGGAATACCTTCGTGATTCTTCCAAGACGCCACTTGAGAGGCGGTAGATTGTCCTCTTTGATCAGGACCATGCTGCCCAATACGATATCATCCGTTTTAGCCTTCCACTTGGTTCGGATTTGCAGTTCCGACACGTATTCCCGGGACCACCTTCGCCAAAACTGCTGTCGTAGCTGTTCGATGCGTTGGAAACGTGAGAGACGCGTCGTATTCGTATCTGCCAATTCTTCAGCTGGTGGAGCAGTCAACGGTCGGCCTATAAGGAAGTGACTAGGTGTAAGGGGGGCGTAATCGGAAACATAAGGGGATAAAGGTGAAAGGGGACGGGAATTTAGGACGGCTTCGATTTGTGTTAAAACCGTATACATTTCTTCGAAGGTTAATTTCGCGTTTCCTACGATACGTTTAAGGTGATATTTTACCGACTTTATCCCACGGTCCCATAGGCCAGCCATATGTGGGGAGTAACTAGGAAGAAAGTGGAATCTAATGCCATCGTTGGTGGCAAAGTCGACCATTTTCTGCGAATTATTTTTTAGAAAGGACGTAAATTCCCTGGCAGTACCGACAAAATTTCTACCGTTATCAGAGAGTATAGCATTCGGTTTGCCCCGTCTGCTAATAAATCGTTTGAGTGCTAAAATAAAATCGTCGGTGTATAGACTGGTAACTAATTCTAAATGTATTGCCTTTGTGGTAAAACAAATAAACAGACAAATGTAACTCTTCATTAACTTTGACCCTCTGCCTTTTCGATTTAAAATTAATATAGGTCCTGCATAATCCACACCCGTACGTTTAAATGGAAATCCAGGATCCAAGCGCTCCGCCGGTAAGTTTCCCATGATTGGGCTTAAAACCTTTCCTCGCTCACGCGTACAAGTGACACATTCACGGAAGATCTTACGGACAAGGTTCCTTGCACTTAATATCTAGCAGAATTCCCGTAAACTAGATAACATGAGCTGTGGACCAGCATGAAGTAACCGCAAGTGTTCATGCCTAACGATTAATACGGATAAATGATGTTTACTACAAAGTAATAACGGATGCTTCTTGTCGTAATCAAAGCTAGTTGAATTACTCAGCCTACCACCTACACGAATACATTTATGACTATCTAAAAATACGTTTAATCCGGATACACGATTCATTAATTTTGAATTTGTATTAACAGGTAAATTATTCACTAAACAATCGTATAATTCAGGGAACGATTGGCTTTGCGCATATCTTATAAGCAGGCGTTCGGATGCATCCAGTTCGTCCATCGATAGCAAACCGGTTTGTTGTTGCGCGGCCGCTCCGCGAATGACGCGCTCACGTGTGTTATTGATAAAACGCAAAACATAACCCCATGCTCGTTTAAGTCTATTATAAGATGAATAATTTTCAAATTGAATTAGGTCATAAGGACGAATACAAACGAGATTTGATGTGTTTGACTTTAACTCTGGCAAATTATCTATCGCTATTGAATTATTATGAAGTAAATAATTAGAAAAATCTTTATTACGAGTATCTCGTAGGTAAGATGGGCCGTTCCACCATAGGTCATTGTCGATTAATGAGTCGAGTGGCAGACCTCTCGACACCAAGTCAGCTGGGTTTTCTTTGGTTGAGACATGTAACCACCTTGCATCGCCAGTCAGATCGTTTATTTCCGTGACACGGTTCTGCACAAAAGGTTTTAATAGATGTGGAGACATGCTGAGCCAGCCGATGACTACAGTCGAGTCTGTCCAGAAGTAAACTTTAGTGAATGTCAATCGTAACGAATCGATTATCTTTTTATATAGTTTGGCACCTACGTGTGAACCACAAAGTTCTAACCTAGGTATGGTCATAGGTTTTAACGGCGCAACTTTGCTCTTTGCACACAAAAGTCTGACTGTCACATCCGAATTATCATTATAGGAACGAATATATGCACATGCACCATACGCATTCTGTGATGAGTCAGTAAAAATGTGAAGTTCTAAATATTGAGTATGATTACTTAAAACATGACGAGGAATTTTCAAATCGTTTAAATATTTTAATTTTGAAATAAAATTGTTCCAAGTAACAATAATATCTTGTGACACAGGAGTGTCCCAATCGAGTTTACTTAACCAAAGCTTTTGTAATAATATTTTAGAAATTATAATTGCAGGTGAAAGAAATCCTAGCGGATCGTATATTTGTGAAATTATGGAAAGCATTACACGTTTAGTTAACTTAGTTACATTCGAATACTCATGAACCTTTGTAGTATAGTATAGCTCGTCAGTATCGTTATACCATCCTATACCTAATGTTTTATTCTGAGTATGTTCGCCTTCGAATAATTGCGTTGATGCGGTACGAGAAACTTCAGAATTAAAGGTCCATTTACGAAGTGGAAAACATCCCGATTTCAAAACCAATTTAATCTGTTCACAAATATTTAACAGTTGTTGATGATCGTCACTGCCTGTGATTAAATCGTCTACGAATATGTCTTCTGCGATTATACGTGCTATAACTTCATCACCACACTCCATCGCCAGCTGTCTTATACAACGCATGCTGAGGTAACTTGCCGATTTAGTACCATAGCAGACAGTGTTGAGACGATATATTTCCAAACGATCTGTCGGCTTGTCCCTCCAAAGAATAAGTTGCAACCACCTTTGATCTGGTTGAACTAAAACCTGGCGAAACATTTTTTCTACGTCGGCGCAAGCTACGTATTTATATTGCCTAAAACGAATAAGTATAGAAAAAATGTCGTTTTGAAGTGCTAGGCCTGGCAGCTGAATGTCATTTAACGATTTACCTGATGAAGTTGGCAAACTACCGTTGAACACCACTCGTAGCTTAGTCGTCACGCTATCCCTAAGGACGCCGTGGTGACTAAAGAAATAGTTACCGGGAGGTAGTTCAACGTTAGGTATACGAGTCATGTGACCTAAGGCTTCGTACTCCTTCATAAAGTCACCGTATAAACGTTTATACTCGGGTGAACGCTCGAGTCTACGTTCTAATGAAAAAAACCTATTCTTTGCTATGGTGTAAGAATCTCCTAATGATTCGGGTGATTCTTTGAGAGGTATGCGTACCGAAAATCTACCATCAGGCTCACGTTTAGTTGTTTTTGTGAACAAGTCCTCGCAAAACTGTTCATCACGAGTAAGAACATTACTAACCTGTGGCACACTCTCCACTTCCCAAAAACGTTTAAGTTGATCCTCTAACGATTGATTAAAATTACAGTAACTTTCTACCACGTTTAAGTTTTTCGTATAAATAGGACCCGACAACAACCATCCTAACTTTGAGTTTTGAAGGTAAGGTCCGTTTGCTAATCGAATTTTATCGTTTAATAATAAATCCCAGAAGATCTCCGCACCTATCAATAAATCGATTTCTGAAGGTATATGATAGGTAGGATCTGCTAACTGAATATTATTCGGAATACGTATAAGATCGGTGTTAATGTTAGTCGAGGGCAAACTGGATGTTATGTGCTGCAAGACAAAACATTTAATCGTTTGATTATAATCGTTTAGTTTAGTTAGAACGTATAGTTATTTCGCATAGTTGATTACTTTGTGTCACTGACTGAGCGACACCTGAAATACGTATCGTGGACTGTATAGTAGGCGCATTTAATCGTTTTCTCAAACTTTCTGAAATATAACAATGCTGACTCCCATTATCGAGTAAAACTCTAGCTGTATGCATACGTTTATCGCTATCGACTATCTCAACTAATGCTGTACATAACAACACTGGCTGTAGCGAGAATGGAGTGACGGAGTCATCGTTTATGTTACTAGACGAATTATGAGACGAATTATTAACCGAGAGGGTATGAAGTGCGGTCGACGGGCCGCCGGCTTGCATCTGGACGGAATCAGCTGCGCCCGCGCTGCGCACACACGCATAATTATTGATATGTAGTAAGGTGTTGTGTTTACCTTGACATTGCTTACACGCACCGAATAGACACTCAGTTAATGAATGACCGGCGCCCGCGCGTAAACAATTGCGACATAATTGTTTGTCGTCAACGAATTTAATTCTTTCACTAACTGAAATGTTAAGAAAGTTAGGACACGTATAAAGTGCATGATTCCCAGTGCAAGAAGGACATTTGAAGGCTCGTTTAGTATTGTTATTGTTGGAAGATTTGTTCTTTAAACTTGAATTGCTAGTAGACACATAGCTATGTACCTGTAAACTACTGGATGGTTTGTTATAGTTTACAACATTTGTAGTTTTGTTCACTGGCTTGTTATGACTCGCGTTTATCATGTCTAACGTATCAGCCTTGTGTCTAAGGAACGAGAGCAAATCCTCTAACTTTAACGTTTTAGATTCGGACAAAATAGACCCTTTGTGATTTTCCCAGTCGCGCTCGGTTGCTGGATCTAATTTGGTGACAATTAAATAAATAATAATTGTGTCCCACGAATCCGTTTGTTCGCCTAACGTGTTGAGAGCACGAATGTTTCTCAAAACAGTGTCTATCAGTTTCCTAATTAGTGTGTGAGATTCTTGCTTCAAACTAGGAATATTAAATAACGATTTTAAGTGATTGTGAATTAGGAGTCGTGTGTTATGGAACCTGTTCTGTAACAAATCCCATGCGTGCCTGTAATTACTCGCTGTGAATTCTAATGCACTAATTACTTGTAATGCACTGCCGCTTAGTGAGGACTTTAAATAGTGAAACTTTTGGATTTCGTCTAAATCTGAACGAGTGTGGATCATGGTAATGTACGAATTTTTATATTCTAGCCATTGATCAAATGATCCGTCGAACAAAGGCAGTTTAATATCTGGTAATTTAACGCTAGCTCTTGATGTACGATTTGAATTAGTATTAGAATTGTCATCAGTCTCTCCACTTTCGACTATACATTCTGCACTTGCTAACAAACTAAAATATAACGATTCAAACGATTCTACGTATTCAATATTCGATTGGACTTCGGACTCTGGTGATAGAAGTTCTATCTGACTTTCTATCTCATTAAATTGTTTGAATATATCTAATGCAGCCTTCATACGAAATGTAATCTCTTTAATTTGAATAGGAGAAGGTTTACATTCAGCAAAGGAACTTAAATGTTTCTTAAATTGTGTCAATCTACCTTTTAGGTTACCGCGTGACTTTTTAAGGTCAGAAAGATCACTTAGTTGCTTTCTAGTAGGAGAAACGGATGAACCAGTTGAAGGCACTGATAGTTTGTCTTCGTACCCCATATTTAAGGCCTATGTAAGAAAATGGGATAAATTACTCACGGTTTTTGTACCTCACGGACACGTATGTATACCGGCACGGCACTGAACTCTGAAATCCACAATTTTACACGGTTTTAGCACGTTTAAATATTAAGGATGGTAAATAGACGGGATTGAAAACCTGACCGTTGGACTGCTGGCTGATGGTTGCTTCGTCACACGTTCCACGTTGTCCGTTTTGCAGGTTCGATGCGACTTTTTGATTAAATCCGGCTCGTTGGACCATATGTTCAGGAACGGGGGTTTCAGTGTCTATTTCCAAAATGCGACTTATATGTTTTAACGAATTTAATTGGCGTAAATTAACGTTTACAAATCGTTTACAAAATTTAAAAAGACGACGTGTACAAAAACGAGTGGTAGGAACGAATAAGTGACGTGTTCGGTCGGGGGTCGGAGAGGAGGGGGTCTTCCAGCGACCACTTCGCTATCGTAGTTTCCATTTCGCAAACTAGATGGCGCTGGGAGTCCCTTTTTGGCGCCGACACCTAATTATAGGTAACCATTGGTGTCTTCGAATATTACCATAGCTGATCTTCTATAGAGGTCGATGGCTTTCGACACCAGGCTGCGAGCTTCAAGCCGTTTATTATGTAGATCGATACATATACGAATATTAAATGATTTAGATCAATTGATTTATTCGATTTTTAGTAACAATTTGGCGCAATCGGTAGGGACCCTGCCTTGGGTCGTGGGTTCGAATCCCACTCAGGACAAAAATTCGTGTGAACTTGTGTTTGTTCTGTGTCTGGATGTTAATTATCTATTTATGTATGTATTTAAATATATATGTGTATGCATATCAGTCTCTGACACCCGTAGTACAAGCTCGCGCCTAGTTTGGGGTCAGATGGGCGTGTGTGAGAATGAATGATATTTATTTTTATTCAATGCAAAATATATTCAAAGTTGAAATTACCGGCTTACTCACGTGTGATTTAAGTCGGAAATAGGCCGATTAGTTTCTATCGATTACGATGATCATCTTCAGGAGTGAACGCGCTCGCAACGGGCATGGCGTATAATACATATATTTTCCATAAACAAGTACCTAATAGACAGTACAACAGACAAATACCTAAACTATTGGGTATGGCGAAGAAGGTTACATTCGAAGGGGTAAATTGCGTTTAAAGGTCCTTCTATTGTTCATGGTAAAGAGCATATTCGCACGATGTTTTGTACAATTCTGGTATTTTCTTTATTGCCGAATATTTTTTTTACGCAGTGAAAATCATAGGATATATATAGGATAGATAAGTAAATATTTTACCTCTGTGTACCTCTATACCTAGTTGAAACACCACGCCCAGACAGAAGATCGCAACCGCGACAAGGAAACATTATTACCTGAAACAAAATAAACACAGAAATTAATTCTAACCCTTAATTCTTGTGTTAGCATTTGCGTCCTCGCCCGAAACAGCCCTAGGACTACGCGTGGGTTGTGCTTGTAAGTATAGAGTTAATATTAATATTTTATTTTTATTTATTTATTTATTTATTTAACTTTATTGACACCTCTAAAGAGATATACAATGGGCGGACTTAATGCCTTATGGCATTTTCTACCAGTCAAACCCTGGTATCTATCCTATATTATATATACTATATATATATATATATATATATACTATATATATATATATATCCTATACTATATATACCTATCCTACGTTAATATTACAATGATCGTACGTTAATATTACAATTATCGTACGTTAATATTGCAATGATCCTTTTTTTTTTTTTTGGTATCGGGGGGGAAATCTTCAAAAGATACCCAGCCTCAGGGGGTTGAGGCTGCGGTATGTGAGATTTTTACTCACTAAAACCCCCTCGTCAGCCATCCTGCGCATCTGGGGAGGCTCCGGGATCTCCTAAGAACGCACCGGTGCCCCCCCTGCTATTCGCCCAGAAGTGGGCCCGACCCGGGCAACTTTAAGTCCCTGTCTATTGTGTATGACCTTCCTGGAGTCGCGAAATAGGAACGGTTAAGGCCCCCACCTAAATCGTTCCGCGACTCAAAGCCCCATCAGGACTATTAGCGGGAGCGGGGCGATTGCGGACTCCCCGACGTCTCCGAGCAGGATCGGCCCTCTCCCGATCACGCTCCGCAGCCTCTTTCTTTACCATAACGGCTTCGCAGAAAGAGGCTACCGCCATCCAGGAGCTGCTTTCCGCCAGCATCGCTGCTACAACCGCAGACGGAGAGAGATCTCTGCCGATCCGGTTGACCAAGGCGCGGCGCTCAGGCTCCCAAGCAGGGCACTCCTCAAGCGTGTGCTGAGCGTCATCTTGGTCCCCTCCACAATGGTGGCATCGTGGTGATGCCTCGCGTCCAATCCGACACAGATATTCACCGAAGCAGCCATGCCCGGTGAGCACCTGTGTCAGCCGATAGGTGACGTTACCCGCCTTCCTTCCCAGCCAGGCTTCGAAGTTTGGCAGGATTGCACCCACCACTCGCTGACGGGCGCGTCTTTCCTCCTCCAGACGCACGCGCCATTCAACGAGTGCCTGTCGGTGCGCCTGCTGTCTGAGCACCCTCAGGTTGGCATCTGACACGTTTTGACCGTCCCTTTGGCGCATGGAACGCGATCGAGCATACACCCTCGCGTCCATATCCGCCAAGATATCCAAAGGCGGAAATCGTGCCAGAATAGTAGCCGCCTCGTACGATATCGTGCGATATCCCCGCGCTACTCGGATTGCCATCCGGCGCTGTACGCCATATACTTTGTTCCTACAGCGTCGGACACCCGATAGTCTGTGCGACCATACTGGAGCACCGTATAGAACAATGGATCGCACGACACCGCAATAGAGACGGCGAACTCCCTCCTGAGGTCCCCCTAGATTAGGCAGCAGACGGTGCATTACCCCTGCCACCCTCTCTATACGGGGGATTAGCCGCTCGAAGTGCTCTTCGAAGCCCCAGCGACCGTCCAGGGTGATGCCCAGGTACTTAAGGTACTGGCCCACCTGGACGTCAACGTCACCCACGCGGATCATCAAACTGGGTGGTTCCATTCGCCTGGGAAGCTTATGAAACCACAACGCCTCCGTTTTCGAAGGCGCTACCTTTAGGCCCAGTTTGCGGATTTCGGCAACCACGCATGCCACTCCAAGCTCGGCTAGCCTAGCCGTCCTCTCAAAGGTATCCCCTTCGGCCAGCACCAACGTGTCATCCGCATAGCAAACGACGCTGACGCCTAAGGGGAGGCTGGTACGCAGGACCGCGTCGTATGCGACATTCCACAAAAGAGGCCCCAATACTGAACCCTGTGGAACCCCGCACGTAATCCCCCTCTGATGTATTCCGTCCCGGCCCATATATTGAATAAACCTACCACGTAGGTATGCCCCGACTATATTACGCAGGTAGGGAGGCACATTGTGGTAGATTAGAGCCTCCCTAATAGCCCTCCAGGGTAGGGTGTTGAAAGCGTTGACGATGTCTAAGCTCACCGCCATCACCACCCCACCCCTTTGAATAGCCTGCTCTGATAGGGAGCGAACGCGAAGTATCGCATCCACTGTGGACCTTCCCTGCCGGAAACCGAACTGGCTATCGGATAGGTCGGGACCTACACGTGACAGATGATCGCTAAGTCGAGCAGAAATCACTCGCTCGAATAGCTTACCAGCTTCGGGTAGCAAACATATGGGCCGATACGCAGAGGGAGAGTTCGCAGCCCTACCCTCCTTCTTCAAGAGGACTAATTTTGCCTCTTTCCAATCGGATGGAAATACTCCCGCACGGAGACAGCTGTTAAATAACTGCCTCATCCTGCACCCCAAGATAGCCAGAGCTGACACCAGCACTCTGCCCGGGACACCGTCCGGACCGGGTGCGGTGTTTCGGGCTCCGAGACGCCTCACAGCTTGCTCCAATTCCTCCTCCGTCACAACCAACTCCTCGGACCATACGGGAAGGTCTATCGACGATGATGAAGGACAATCCTGAACACTCGGAAATAGTGTATCGACTACCTTCAGCATCAAATCAGGATCCAGGGTTTCCGTCAATGGTGGAGCCCATGGCCTAAGTTTGCCCAGTACCATTTTGTAAGGACGCCCCCATGGATCCCTATGGATCCCTATTGAGTCCCTCTAGCAGTTCCTTCCAACACCGCGCTTTCGAGTTCCCTATCTCGATTTGGAGCGCTCTGGTAGCATCGCGGTATACCATATAGGCTCTGGCTATATCCTCAGCAGTGGCTTGCCGTCTTCTCCGGGCTCTCGTGTATTGGCGTCTAGACCTTAAGCACGCCGTTCGCAATTTTGCTATATCTTCAGACCACCAGTACACAGCCCTCCACCTAACCGGCCCGGAACGGGGCATTGAGACATCGCGTAGCGCTGTCAAGGTGACCCGAAGCCAGGCCGCCTCTTCTTCCGCATTGGAAAAGTTGAGGTCCACTTGCCAGGCTGCCACGTTGGCAGCGGCGACCAGCAGGTCTCGATCAAGCCGCTTGAGGGACCAACGTCGCAATGGGCCCCTTCTTCTTTGAGCAGTGTTGCCGGGTCGGCGCAAGGCCACATGAAAGATTATGTGACGGTGGTCAGATAGTGTTACTAACTCTTCGGCAACCTTCCAGCCTGACACAAGGCTTGCGGCAGGAGGAGTCGCCCATGTGAGGTCCACGATCGACTCCCCCTGCCACCGAACACAGGTGCTTACAGATCCCCTATTTAAGATCAGAAGGTCTAGTCCTGCTGCCCATTCCTGAAGTGTCTCCCCTCTCTGATTATTCCGGGTGTCTCCCCAAGTCCTTGAACGCGCATTGAAATCCCCCAGAACTATTACGGGACGTGGCTGGCAACTGCGGATACAAACAGCCACCCTGTCCAAGTAAGCTTCAAAGGCCACTAAGCCGCAGTTGGGAGAGACGTAACAGCCAATAATAGCCAGTGGACCCCACTCTACCGCGACATGCCCTGGTCCCTTTCCTAATAAGATGCAGGAGGGGTTTTCTTCCCCACCATTCCAATATATAGCGACAGAGTTCCCTGCATCACCGAACCAGCGCGGATGGTCCGGGACGTCGTAGGGCTCAGCTACCACTGCCAAGGCAACCGACCACTCCGCAAGGGACTGCATTAGCAGGGCTTGCGCCCCACGGCAGTGGTTCAGGTTGCCTTGGAGGACCCAAAATTCTGCGATGTTTGGGTCTCCATTAATTCCTCTGTCGACTGGGATGTCGATGGTGCTGGCACCGATGCTCTGTTTTTGTAGGGAGGAGCCTGCACTCCTCTCGGGTTCGTCGGTCTCTTCTTAGGGGGTGAACACTTTTCACCTCCAAGTCGGTGGTCCGCAGGTAGACCCAGATCTGAGCACACGGGGCACTTATAGGCTCCAGCTGTGCATTCCCGGGCTTTGTGGCCCGGCTCCCCGCAGCTGTAGCAGCATGTGCTCCGGTCTACGGTGCTCCGGCACTGCTGGCGGACGTGTCCCATCTCGAGGCAGCGGTAGCAATGCAGTTTTCGTGTTGCAAGCACCTGCACTCTAGCTCTTATCCATCCCACTCTAATGTGCTTATCTACAGCAACTTTATGAATTGCTGTCAATGGGCATCGAACCCAGGCTGTCCCTAATCTAGTCGGACTGAGACGGATTTCTCCGACCTTCACGTCATCCGGACTGCATCCGCCCGCTTCAGCTACTGCTTCCGCAACTTCCTCTCGAGTCATAGACTCGTCTAAGTCCATGACCCTCAATTCTCCCGATTTTACAGGGCGCGCAATTTTTACCGCCATATCGCTGAGGGCTTCTCGAAGGCGCCCGGCAAGATTGTCCGCCTTTTCGGAGTTGTCAGGTCCCGGGACCTCCAGGACAAGACCCCCAGTAGCAGCTCGTTTTTGTCGGAGTTCAGTTATTCCAAACTCCGCCAATTTCAGACGCTTTCTCGCAGCGGCCATGACCTCACCGTAACCTATTGTCGAAATTTCCGGCACAGTAATTGTAACAGCAGCAGTTGTAGGTGCTCGCTGTGGTTTTGGTCCTCGCTGTGGCTTTGGTCCTCTTTTATTCTGCCGTGTTGAGCCAGCAGTAGCTGCTGTTACGGAAGCCGATTGCTGGGTTACAAACACCTCATTTGTCTGTGGCACCGCTTTCTTTTTACTTTTCCGGCTTACTACGGCAGTCCACGGCGTAGGTGCCGGCCATTCGTTTGCCGATTGTTGAGCCGAAGCCGGAACCGTCTTGTAAACTTCACGCTGCGGCGGTTGTGGCACTTGCTTTGGTTGCTTTGTATGCGCTTCTTTCTTCCGCGCCTGTGATAGCGCAGGATTATTCTTTGCCAGTGGTGGCCTTATGGCTCTATCGGGAAAGATTTCTGCCCGAAATGCATCCATTTTTTGATCCATCATTACTGAAATCTGCTGTAACAATGGATCGTTCTGTCGACCTGTGTCACAACAGTTCTGTAGCGTCGCCTGAGACGGTTCACGCAGACGTACTACCTCCTCATTTAAAGACGACAGTCTTGTCTCGAGAGTGACAAGCTTAGACCGAAGCTCGCTGTTCTCCTTTTCAAGCCTCTCCACGTCTGGCTGAGACAACCGTTGCACTATTTCCGATGTAGCAGCTTGTACCGTGCGCGCCATGACTCGAAGAGTATGGACAAAGGTCCCCTTCAGGTTACGGGATGTGTCCGCAACTTTCTCTACCGTTGCCATACATTCAAGAATTCGTGCATTTAGGTCAGCGGTAGTTTTACACCTCATTTCCTCTTGGAGGGCTCCAATCGTGGGCAGGTTTTTCTTTGCCCGTGTCGCTGCTGGTTCTATTGCCGGATCAAACACTTCGTCCTCGTCCATGGTAGCTTTCCTTTTAGCCTGTCCAGTCTTAACAGATGGAGCTCTCCGTTTTTGAGGTCGACCCGCTCCAGAAGCGGTCGATATTGTCGAGAAGAGTGAGCAGTCCGATAAATCTGCATCAGTCTCTATTCTCGGAGTTGGGGGACGCGCAAAAACCTGCGTCACCTCAACGCTCCCCTGACTGGTTTCTCCACTGTGCTCTCTGCTAGTCAGAGAGACACGCGGAAGAACCTCCTCGTGCACTTGCACTCTGTGTCGATTCGATGCTAGACCATCGGAATGGTCAAAGTCCGTTGAAGTTTGTTGTTTGTCGGTATTACTCATTTGATCCATTGGTTCATGGGTTTCTCTTCATTCTCCGTGGCGTCCCACCCTCCAGGGAGCCCGCAGCTGGGGATGCTTATTTAAGCACCAGGACCTACCACAGAGAGTATAGGACCCAGGATCCGCGATGCAGCGAGCCCGCACGTTGCGAGAAGGACTACGGTTGTCGGGTTGAGATTCTAACCCGTACTCGCCGTAGGCTCCGCGCTCCGCCGGCTGCGCACCTCATGATCCTGCGATCCTCGCCAGACCGATTACCTCAGGTTGGCTGGTCCCCGAGGCTGTCGTTTAGGAGGAAATCCGGACCAAAGAGGGCGTGTTGCCGCCATAGGTAACAACAACCCGACCTATGGTAGGCTCAACCCTCCAGGACTCCTTCATCCCCCCGCACGATGCTCAACTACGCACGGCACAACACGTAGGTGGGCTCTACACTCCATTACAGGAATGCCGGTCCGACACACCCACGGGTCAGGACCTACCAGTCTTTTTGCTGCTGTTTTAGCTGCAAGGTCACTGGTAAAGCCTCCTCCCTTTACTGGGGCGGTGTTGTGTGAAGTGTATGTGTGTGTGTGTGTGTGTGTGTGTGTGTGTGTGTGTGTGTGTGTGTGTGTGTGTGTGTGTGTGTGTGTGTGTGTGTGTGTGTGTGTGTGTGTGCGCGTGTGTGTGTGTATATGTGTGTGTGTGTGTGTGTGTGTGTGTGTGTGTGTGTGCGTGTGTGTGTGTGTGTGTAGTGTAGGTTAGAATGCATAAGTAAGCCCAAAAGCTTAGTTATGCATTCCTAGCCCTCCCCATTTATCCTGACTTGGGACAGGCTGCTTCCCGTGGGTCGTAACCCCCGTGAAGCAGGTTGGGTTATTGCAATGATCCTAAGTTAATATTACAATGATCCTACGTTAATACTACATTGGTCAATTTCCTACTGATGTAGGTACTCGTCTCAAAATGAAGAAGCTCAGCGCAGCGATCCATCGGAAAATATTATGAAGATCTCTCGGGCTTGTCCGTTTCGGCGAGTTTTCTTTGTCTACGTGTATAATATAAATAATGCCACGCATACGAAATACCAATACATCAGCCGTTGTCAAAATTATCGACATATTTAAAACGGCGCCAGTAAATCTAAGCGAGTACCTACCAACTTTCTTATTTTTATTTTTATTCATACAGTAAATACCAACGTTAATATTCCATAAATATTAGTCGAGGAGGGTTTCGTTGCCGTCCAAGAATTCCATAATTTACGAGCCGCAGTTGCAGCCGAGGTGTTGAATATTTATGGTAGCCATAAAAACCACAAAACTTGTTACCGAGCATGTCCCATGGCTTTAATTTACAATCGTTTGTCCTAGAAACTCGTCATTACGTCGAGGTAATTAATAAGACGCGTTAATTCGATTTTCCATCCATGTAGAAAATCAAATTAACAGCTGATTAATATCAGATGATACGACTGCCCACCGTGACAACAACTGAACATTCTTACGAATGTGAGATGTTGTACAGTAGTGAAATATACCCAATCCCATCGCTCTGTGGCGAGCCAGCTGATTTTTGAAGTAGAATCTATAAAAAAAACGCTTAGACACATTCATTCTAACTAATATATGAATCGCTGCGACCCATAGACGTCCCACTGCTGGGCACGGGTCTCTCCCACAGACACTTCTGCGGGAGGTCTAGAGCATACTCCACCACGCTGCTCCAATGCGGATTGGTGGAGGGATTAGTGGCCAACCCAGTGTCGAATGTTCTCAAGCCACCCGAAGGTCTTCGACAAGGCTTAACGACTGTTTCCAGCATTGAAAACAACCGGGACCGATGGCTTTACGTGCCCTCCGAAGCACGGTAGCGCCCATGAAATTTTTGCCACTAGCGGTCACCCATCCACAAACCGACCGCGCCCATCGTTGCTTAACTCTTTCGATCACATTGAATCGAAGCGAGCCACTAGGCTATGGACGCTACAACTAATATATGAATAGGAAAGTGTATTTTTTGATCTCAGGTGCCTTGTACGAGTCGAACATAAGGTCCAGAAAGGACCTTAATAATCAAATCGCTTCATATAAATGAAGCAATTTGTGCTCTGTGGTTATTATGCGCGGAATCCTAAAAAGCCTACCGTAGTCTAAATGCTGTAATTATGAGAACAAGAAGATCATTAGAAGCAGGATTGGAATGCATGGCGGGCACGCGGGGAATATTTGAAACATTGGAATCCGGAACTCGCGAAGTGTCCCGGCCAGCAAGCAGGACTCGCTAATTAGGGCTGGCGCGGAGCTGGAGAACGCTGGCACAACCCTGCGTGCCGGCTTGCGAAGTGCGGACGTCCTCTCATTCCAACACGCCCTAATGGAGACTGCTTGCAAACAATTAGAATACTTAATAGGTACATCTAAACACTAGATTTCTCCAAATTAAAACAAAATTAAAACTAACAAATTTATATTTTATAGCGGTATATTTAAGGGAGTAAGTAGGTACGGTTTGTTGACCTAAACCAAATCCTTTATGATAAGTGATCATCTATCATTGTAGTCAGACTAGTCAGTATCAAGTCAATCATACATATGCTTTGTGCCCCGCCTCTCCAAGCGGGGTCGCTTCTGGTGTCGGCTTGAGGGCCATCTTCAAGGTGGGTTTTAGTCTTCGGACATAACCAGTACAGCCGGCTGTACTAGTATGCATGCGGTGCATTTCCTTCCAGGTATGCCCGGTCATGCCCGGAGGGTAGTCCTTTTCGTTGTCTGGACGTAAAACAAAAAAAAGAAAGGACGAAGGACCGAGGACGAAGCTGCGATAAAAAGCTAGTTCACACATAAAAAGTTTTTGCCCGTTCTTCCAAATGATCATCCACCCTCCATTGAGGGGTTTGTCCAGAAGTAGACTTTTGCTCCAACTCAGTCCCGCTCCATCACGTCGCCTGGTCTAACTACTAGTTTATTTGTTCCAGTGTTGATGAATGCGCCTGCGCACCCGCTGTTAATTAAGGCGGCTCGATACAATCACCCCTGCTCGAACAAGCCCGAACATGCGATGTTGCGAGCGAATAAAGGTATGCCATGTTATAAATGCTTACCGATATAAGATTAATTATCAGCGGCTGAGACTAAAACGGGAATAGGGGTAAATTGTATGCCTTTGTACGTTGGTAAGATAGAAAGAAGTTGTCGTTTTCATGCGATTCGTAAGTAATTACGGCTCATTTCATGTTATTAATTAAGTTATTTTATGGTTTAAGATCTTTATTATTTCTCATAAAGAATTAACAATAATTCACTTACTGAGAAATCATTAACAGTAACAAACTTATATAATAGCAAGCGTACAGAAAATAAATACTAATTATTGTACATATACAAAACAGAATATTTAACTTGAGATATTAAGTAGCTAGCGGGTGTCCTCAAATTTAGTTATACCCTCATAATGCGTGATTTTAAACTATTCTTTGTGACTACGCGCTACGCGATAACAAATACATGGATGTACAAAGTGATCGACAACTCTGGATGTGGCATTTTAGTTATAGTTGCGTGAATGACTTAATATGGGTAACATGAATGTGTTAGTGTTATTGGAAATAAATACAGTATATTAGAGAGTAGTAGTGAGATATATGAGGAATTTAAATGTAGTAATAAATATAAATAATATATAAAGGTTATAACAATGTTACAAAAGTTGAAATTGCTAAATTAATTATGTGTTTATGATATGAGTTTTTAATAGTCTTTTAAAAGTAGCCAAAGTTTTAGCATTTTTAATATCTGTGGGTAATTTGTTGTAAATTTTAACGCCTTCGTATTCAATATTTTTACGACCGTAATTTGTTCTAGCAGGGCGAGATACCAAATAATTTGCGCTTCTTAATTTGATTTTTTGTACTTGGTGCTTCTTCGTGAAGGATAAATTTGTGTGAGTATTTTTATGTAATATTTTACGTATTAGTACACATGTGTAATATATGTAAGTTTGTGAAACATTCATAATTTTTGTATCCTTGTATATTTTACTTGTAGGTGTTCTAAATTTATAGTTAAATATTGCCTTTATTACCCTATTTTGTGCTCTTTGAATTACATTGATATTCGATTTGGCTGCAGAGCCCCAGATTTCAATTAAATAATCAATGTGCGGCTTGACTAAGGAGTTATAAATTATGTACCGAACTTTTTGAGGTAAGCATTTGGAAATGTTACGCAACGGGCCAGATAGCGATGTTAATTTAGATCTAATTTTCTCTATATGTGGTTTCCAAGTCAGGTGGCTATCCAAAATAAGACCAAGATATTTTTCTTTATTTTTTCTTTGAATTATTTGGTTATTCATCTTTAGTTCTATGTTATTAGGGATTCTTTTATTTCTTGCGCAAAGTATAACGTAGTTAGTTTTTGCTACGTTAATAGTTAGTAAATTGGATTGGAACCAAATGCTTAACAAGTTTAGATCGCTTTGGATATGAGGCACCATAGCTTCGACTGAGTGTCCAAAGTAAAAAAGTGCTGTATCGTCTGCATAGAGTGAGATATCCCCTTGGAGACCTATATGAGCTATATTATTAATATAAATTAGGAATAGGAGCGGGCCCAAAATTGATCCCTGCGGCACGCCGTAATCAATGCGAGCAGGGCTACTCTGAAAGTTTTGTAATTTTACAATTTGCTGACGGTTTTGTAAATATGATTTAAAAATTTCATGTGCTTTGCCAGTGATACCTATCTGAAACAGTTTTTTTAACAATATTTCGGGACTGATTGTATCAAAAGCTTTTTTAAGGTCGACAAATACACCAACAGCTATTTGTTTTTGGTCGATTTTGTTTTTTATTTTAGTTATTAGGTCAATTGTTGCCGAAAGTGTATTTGATTGTGGTCGAAACCCGTATTGCTTATGATACAAAAATTGTTTAGAATTCAAGTATGATTCCAGGCGGTTATATAAAACTTTTTCGAATATTTTAGATATCACTGGCAAAACAGAAATAGGACGGTAGTTACAAGGATCAGATTTATTCCCCGATTTATAAATTGGTACAACTTTAGCTATTTTTAAGCTGTCTGGGAAGCTACCTTGATCAAAACAAGTATTAATGCACGCTGTGAGTTCATTAACTATAACACTTTTCAGACATTTTATGACCTTAGTACTAATACCATCAATGCCACACCCAGTATTAGGATCAAGATTGTCAATAATTTTCATAACTTCTTCAGTAGTCGCGGGTATGATGCAGTTCAGTCCAGCTTGGTTATATGTTACTTCTCTTCCAGTTTGTATTTTGTATTCATCAGGAATCATATTAGCCAAAGTTGAACCAACTGTAGAGAAGTAAAAATTTAAATGTTCACAAATGTTCTTTTCATCTGTGATGATGCCATAGGAAGTCTGTATTTTATCTGGTCCAACATGTGATTTGATTTTATTATTTGAGAGGTTATTAATTAAACTCCACATTTTTCGAGGTTTAGTTATACTTTCATTAAATCTTTTAATGTAATATGAACTTTTTGTCTCTTGGATCTGTTTAAACACTTTAGCTTTTAAATTCTCGTAATCCTTTTTCAAACTTGTATCTGTTGTGTTTGCCTTATATTTCTGCCATAATAAATTTCGCTTATCTATTTCTTCAATAATTTCTCTTTTTATCCAGTCTTGTCTGGGAGGATTTAATATTTTTGTTTTTATTATTTTACTTTCGCATAAACAGTGTCGTAGATTCTCTTCTAGTGCTATGTACTGAGATCCAACATTATTTTTAGTCATATATTTAAAACTTGTGTATAACTTATTGTAGTCTACAGCACTATATTCGACTTTCTGGATCGGAAGAGGGCTGTATCGTTGTATCTCAAGGAATATCTGCTTATGATCAGACATAGCGGATTCAATCATTACAAGATTAAAATTATTGTCCTTTAAATTTGAGCATACGTGGTCAATTATTGTTTTAGTTGTTGCTGTTTCTCGAGTGCAGTATTTTTGATTTATTTTGTTTAATATTTTATAATTAAATTCTTTTAAAGTATTTTATGCACATTTGTGATGCTGATAAGCATATGTGGAATTCTTTTTTTTAATTTTCTTCCTTCAGCAGCGGTAACAGCTCGAGTTTAGATGGAATTGTGTTTTCTTTCAGTTATTCGCCTGTTCTGATCGCGGTGCCCCCAGGGCTGTGCCAATGTATTGACATTGACGCAAGATATTCAGTGGTTTCATTCTGTTCATAATTCACAACTGTATAATATTGAAGCCATCTGTCAAAACTCGGGAACATCTCAAAACCTACATGGTTTTAAGAGCCTGTGTATTCATTTGAACGATGTATGCAGACACCACCACAAGAGCAATGAGCTTTATAAAGACCACTAGATAGTTGTGTTTCGGTACATTGTGTTTTGAAGGACAAACTGACCTGACAATACATCAGTGGGATAATCTATCAAATACTCCAACATAATGACAACAATAAAGAGGCCAGTCAACACGTAATTATATACACCATAAAATTTACGATGCCCCATTATTCCGTTCCCATATAGTACTGGCGACTCACGAATTTCCAAATACTAGATATTCTGAACCTTATGCCCACAGCATAAGGCCACGTGACAATATTTGAGTCATAATGGTTTGGAGCCGTAACGAATACGGTACAAATCATATTACCCTTTGGATTTTGAATGCTTGAGGTCGTATTCTGGGTTCGAAAAGCGATTAGATGTAATAACGCATTGCGCCTGTATTTCTCCGAAAGGGTTAGGCAGAGGACTGTAGTAAGTACACCCGTTTTCACCAGTTTAGACCCAATGTAATAGTTGGTGAGCCCATTGCCATACATCGGGCATGAATACAGACTCCAAGAGAAAAATTAAAATTATTATTAGAAAATTCCGGATAAAACATTTGTTTTTAGATAAAAGCTTCTCTCTCTTTACGTGTCTGGTACACAAAGAGAGAGAAGCTTTTTTGAGAGGTTTGTGATGTATTTTTTTTTAATACGATGTCTTTTTGTCTATTGATGTTTTAAATGAAACGTATTATGTATGTCACGTGCAACACTAAGAGAATGTAGGTAATTTTATGACGATCATTTTCCAGGTACTTGATAAAAGTGTAAATTAACAGAAAAAGCCAAAGTTAAAAGTGAAACATACGAATATCATCAATAATCGAAAATCATAAGAATATTTTGTAAACAATTTCTCAATTCTATCGCTGTGGAATACAGTCCGCGATGTCCAGAATAGGACCCCCGCAAGTGTCATGCGGGAACCATCGATCACGATTCAGCACGGTCGCCGGCGAGTTACGTAACCGCGGGGCTTTTTTATGGGGAATTAATTTGCTTTTAATACGGGGTCTCGGGGTCCCGGGGTCCCGTTATGCAATGATCAGGCTCGTGGGGTCAACGTGGATACGTCAATGTCGCCTACGGTGATTGATGAGGTTGAGACGATAGTAATGAGTAAGTGAGAAGACTTCCTTTAATTGTATCAGGCGTTACTTTGCGGAACTCCATTATTACAAACTAAGACTTAATCTACTTTGCAACAATCCGCGCTGACTTTGCGATTAACCATCGTAGAGTCTACTTACCCTGAGGATGCCTTGTTTTGGGGCGAAGCACGGGTTGGTGTGTGTATGTTGGTGTGGGTATTCATTTATCGCATGTGCATATTTTCCTGCGTGGGAGGGAGGGAGGTGCTACGTGCATGAAAGTATACATACATCACCATACGTTTTTGTTCGCGGATTGTTGCAATGTAGATTAATTCTTAGTTTATAAGAAATATTATTCTGTCAGAAAGGTGTGATAGCCGCATAGACTTTTTGACGTGAGAGACACAACAATTATAACATCCGGATTACCTCTCTGTTCTTCTGTACAGTTCCTGATCGAGGTTCGTCACAGATGTTACAGACGGCAGTGAACTGGATTACATAACATGAGATTTAAAATCACTCGTAAAAATAATGTAATGCAGCGTTCGAAAACCAGATCGTCATAACAGACCGAAGTAACATGCCATGGCCCAAATTCCCCATAGATAATGGGGGATAATGGGCCGTAATTGCCAGCGTCAAGCCTCGGGCGGCAGGTAGCGTGAGGTGGACCGGACACACCACTTCTGGCGGTTCGGGGGCTGGCTGAGCTCCGGCAGTCTGTTGTTTAAAAAGTTAACCGCGATAAGTATTCAGAGTTGATTCATACATAAAATTCTTATTATACGTAAACTTACTACCATTATGATAATATCTACTCGGATGACTCTTCTAGAGATTCCAGGTGTTTTTACGAAATCGATTAACAGAAACGTCTGTAATTACCAATATTAGATTTGTTAGATTGTTAGATTTGCATTTTTTTTTTATTTAATTTGAATTTCTTTTTTCATTTATTTATGTAATGTTCATACGAAATAAATAAATTTTCATTCTTTCTTTCTTTCTTAATTATGTAATTTTACGTTATTGGTACATTAACACTTATTTGTATGAACAATTGTTAAATTGTTCGTAGGACTTCGTTACTTTATAACATAACGTAGTACTACAATAATTATTACTCTTACGTATTGTAGCACAAATTATTATTATAAACAAAAATATATCAAAATATCGTTATAGACATGCATGCTTTTCAATAAGCCCTTCGGAAACGCTTGCTGTGCTCCGAGCTGCGACAATGGCCGCATAACTGCGACATAGAGTAATTGCCAGTTGTTCAAAGTTTCAATCGTTCAAAGCAACACGCTGGCTGCTCTAAGAGCTCAGTACTCAATGGCAGACCGATTTGCGCTCCAAGCGAGAAAGCGGCCCAATCCTATACGTCAAAACTTGTGAGAGGCTAGTGGACGCCCGCAGCTTCACTCGCGTGGAATTAGACATAACATTAGTTTCGGTTACACATAGTAATATTATATAGCCTATCTCACTCAGTGAAGATGCAGTTTTCTAATGGTGAAAGAATTTTTGATATCGGTCCAGTAGTTTTTGTGTGAAAACATTACAAACACATCTTTCTCTAATATTAATATTATATAGATAGTGTGTAGCGTCCATAGCCCAATGGCTCGTGTCGATTCAATGTGATCGAAAGAGTTAAGCAACGACGGGCGCGGTCGGTTTGTGGATGGGTGACCGCTAGTGGCAAAATTTCATGGACGCTACCGTGCTTCGGAGGGCACGTAAAGCAGTCGGTCCCGGTTGTTTTCAATGCTGGAAACAGTCGTTAAGCCTTGTCGAAGATCTTCAGGTGGCTTGAGAACATTCGACACTGGGTTGGCCCACTAACCCCTCCACCAATCCGCATGGAGCAGAGTGGTGGAGTATGGAGGTCTAGAGACCTCCCGCAGCAGTGTCTGTGGGGGAGACCCGTATTCAGCAGTGGGACGTATATGGGTCGCAGCAGCGATAGATAGTGTCCAACTCCTGGGCGAAGCCGGTGCAGAACATTCTCGATCGCTCAATGACTTGACCGCGCTTCTATTCAGCCAGCTCAGCCAGCTCAGCCAGCTCAGCAGCTGGAGAAAGTGGCAACATTCTATCTTAGCCACCACTTAGCGCTTGCAGGAATCTGGGCGGCCCACGCTGCCAATAAGGCTGACGACTTTTTTATGAAAATACTTGTCGATACGACAGCGTGTTAATTAACTTGACGTGTTTGAGTAATCGCTGTTAATTAACACACGGTTCTTATGTAACTAATAAATAGATACACATATATGTTTATTTATGTGTTACATTGTCTTTATATAGAAATCTGGTATTCAGCACAACAGACCAATATCTGCATCAAGCCGACATTGGCATTGCATCCGCCGTCTCGAGTATTCGTCGCAATTTATTCTAGCGATCCTAGATAATCGATCACGATAATAATCTATAGGTTAGAAACTTGAAATTTTGCACAGGGGTTCCTTTTATAACGTAGGGGAGCACTAAGAAAGGATTATTGAAAATTCACCCCCTAAGGTAAAACGGGGGTGCAAAGTTAGTATGAAACTTTGCCGTTTTTGAAGTAAGTGGACAACCCGAACGCGGGCAGACGTCGTTAATGGGTCTAATTCTACGCGAGCGAAGTTGCGGGCGTCCACTAGTTATAAATAAATATCTTGGACATTCTCACACACGGCCATCTGACCCCAAAGTAGGCGCGAGCCTGTACTATGGGTGTCAGAGACTGTTATACATACATAGATATTTTTAAATACATTCGTAAATAGATTATATTATCTTATATCCATAAAAAAAAACTAAAAAATTACCTTCACTGAACATGCATAATATTATCACAGCCCGACTAATGTGATACATGTTATGTAGAGTATTGTAGAGCTTCTCATTGGCGAGTAATGGGGCGTGACCCGTCATTGTTGAGTTTTCCGTGAGAGTTGATGACAGAGGTGATTAAAACTGTACGACGGAGCGATGGGGTTAATTATTGCTGGGTACATTAAACCTCCATTTGAGGAGAACATCCGTTTTAGTCGGTGACGCTGTAAAGGCCAATAGTGCCAACAGCAACTGCCAAATAAGAAAAAAATTAAATAAATTGTCGTTGACGATTTCCAACCCAGCGCGCGCGATCAAACTATAGCTTTATCTAATATATAAAATTTCCATGTCACAATGTTTGTTGCAGTACTCCTCCGAAACGGCCTTACCGATTTTTACCAAATTTTATATGCGTATTCAGTAGGTCTGAGAATCGACTAACATCTATTTTTCATCCCCCTAAATGTTAAGGGTAGTCCACCACAAATTTTTTTTTTTTAATTTTTAGATAAATTTTTATTTTTTTATTTTTTTATGATACAACATTAGAAAATACATACAACCCTGAATTTTCAATCCTCTACGATCCATACTCTCCCAAAATATTCAGTAAAAATTATTTATATGGCAAAACAACGTTTGCCTGGTCAGCTAGTTTGAATCTAAAAATTTATTAATCAAGAGCCATAGTACTAAAATCACATCTCGGTTTAGAGATATTTTATTTCTCATAAAACATACATACAGTAATAGTCACTTAAAATGAGAAACTTAAATTAGGTAAGTAGTACAGATATTTTAGTTGCCTTCGGCATATTACATAACAGCGAGCGTTTATAAACTACCGACGCCGTATGTAAACGGCGGAATCATACAAAATGCCTGCGACACATACATTGTATTTTTTTTATCTAATCAGTAACGTTACTATTAATTTAAGATAAGATAAGATAAAAATCATTTATTTCTTAACTCTAACACACACATAAAGCTTATACATAGCAATTTAAAAGAAAAAGTTAAAATTAAACAAAACATAACACAAACAGATGATAAAAAATATAAAGTAACAAAAAAGAAATACATATAATAAAATTTAATTATTTCTAAAAATTAATGGAACTATGTTCACATGTGTTAGAGTTACAGAAAATGGAACTCGCTCAGCATAATACCGCAGCTATTGCGGCGCTGATTTTCAGCGAGCCCAACTGAAGGTGACTCACGGACGACGATGGACATGCTATTATATATTTATATACATATATATTATATATAATTTATATGTGAATCTGTGTAGTATTAGTAGTATTATTTAAAAGTTATATTATGTACATAGGATAAAATTGTATATGTGTTAATAATGTTAGATTTATGAATAATAAGAGGTAACAATGAAAATCAGGTGATAATGTTAAGGGTAAGGTAAAATATTTGTATTAAGAGGAGTTTATTTTATTACTGAACGATTCGTGAGTGTCTATATTCATAGTTGAAGTTACCGGCTTACTCACGTGTGATTTAAGTCGGAAATAGGCCGACTAGTTTCTATCTATTACGATGATCATCTTCAGGAGTGAACGCGTTCGCGGCGGTCACGGCGTACACTACCGTGACCGCCGCGAACGCGTTCACTCCTGAAGATGATCATCGTAATAGATCGAAACTAGTCGGCCTATTTCCGACTTAAATCACACGTGAGTAAGCCGGTAACTTCAACTATGAAGAGGAGTTTACTTGTAAATTGAAGAGGTGTATTCTAAACTTTGATCTAAACGACGTTATTGATTTGAGGCTGGCCAATGGCGGAGGGATATCATTCCAGATCTTTGCTGCAGCATATTTGAAAGCTCCTCTAAATGCTTGAGTATAATGGCGTGGAATGTTATTTTTTATTATTTACTGTGAGTGTGTACATTTGTAGTACTCTCTGGCAAGAAACATGCCATAGTTTGTGCGTATTTTAGGCAGCTACAGCGACCTTGTTTGTTTTCTACGGTTACTATATTTGTGGGCAACTCTGATATTTAAATTAAACATATCTAAATGAGAATACTGGCACAGTTGAGAGTTTCGGAAGCGTCCACTTATTTCATCCGCTGATCACCGGGCGGTGCGCGCCGGAGCGCGACGCGGAACGGTCGGGAATCGATTCGGCGCCATTTGTCGCCCGCTCAGTTGTGAAGCGACGGTTGTTATCGGCCGATTAATACACTTTTTATGGGAAGGAAGTGACGATTGGAGGCTTTCGTGGCGTGGTATTGAGCTGTAACTGTTGATTGCGACTGACTAGGTTAAGGCTAGTATCCATATCTATTGGAATAGATAAGCATTCTAGCTCGTTTTGTTCAGAGATATCTTGCCTCTTGCTATTGATTTATATGATTTTGAAAATATTACAGAAGGCTCATAGTTGAAGGAATCTAAATAATAGTGCAGTGCAGGAATTCAAAATCAAAGTAATTTCCAAAATACATGAAAATACGTAAGTATTTTCATGTATTTAGTAATAAAATAAAATTTTATTAAATTTTTATTTAAACGTATTTTAGTAATAAAATAAAATTCGTCGGTGAGTTTAAAAAAGAGTTTGTGGTTATAACATTTGTGTCGTATGTAAGTAGGTAGTTTGTATGTCTAAAATACGGAATGGAAGTGTTGGGATGAGACGCGACAACCAAAATGCAATTCGATACGATAACTGCGAACGTTACGAATCCGGTGAACTGTATTAACGAAATCGGCGATTCAGCGCAATAACTTAAATCAATACCATTCAGCAAAATGCATTTGCATCGCTTACTGGCCGGCCGGCTGTAACTTTTTACGATGCCGGCACACCGCTGCGGGCGATAGCGGAACTGCTGCGAATAAAGTTCCGCCTCGCGCGCACAGATGGCGCTGAACTAAGCCGCCTAACTTCGGCGAATTAAAACGAATTGTTACGTTTCAGTCATATTTTCATTTGGAGGTCATTTTATTGTGCCTCGGGGTGTTTCGGTTATGCCATAACGACGTAATATTGGCCGGTATTGCACGGCATTGGTGCGCAATAACAATTATGGTTCATTGTATTATTGTACATTAAATAGAGGGAGCTTGCGTGTCGGACGAGCGAGCGTAGCCCGCGGCTCCTGCTAATTTCTCAATTAAAATAATGGTCGTGTTTCGTTTTATTGTAGCGCCTTTTGGGAGCGAATCGCTCGCTTCCTTGATGTTTATTATGAAGCTATAACCGTAAAATAAAAGGTCTGATATTGTTGGTAGGAATAAAATGGGTTAATTTAACAGTCACGAGAACTCATGCGTGATAAACTTCTGGGCCATAATTTTAATTTTATGTTTACTCAACGACTTTTCTTTCGGAGCCTGCGAGAAAAAGTAAATTAAAAGAATATTCTATGCAATGTAGTGTATTATTCTCCAGTTAATTGTGATAACTCTACATTTGGAAAAATCATGTGAAATAACTACAAATGAATAAATAATCACGAACATCCATCCCACATAATTAGGTACACCCAAACGTCACGCTATCAGTCCAGTAATTCACAAAAAAATTCCTTCTTTCGTAAATAATACTTATAATTTGTATCGCATAGGTGTAATCTCGGACGGAGAGAAACTAAAATAATGATAAAAGGCGTAAAATAAAGCAATTATCTGTGGCGCGGGTCGCTCTCGGTGTCATTACACAAAACGTTGCTAAATTGTAGGCTTGGATTACATCGGATCTAATTGTGGGAGCATCGCAGGGGGCAAGCTGCAATCCAGATTACGGTTTTTGTCAGTTCAAAATTATTCCAAAATTTTTGTTTCTTCTGTATATCAAATAGTTTGACGCACACACAAAATATGCGGCCAGTGACATCTTTTTTATGGATAATATAGCAAACGAGCTTGCTTTGCAACACCACCATCCGCTGCTCAAGACAACTATTACTGAACAAGACTCAAATAAGCAGTAGAACGGTTAGTCTAGATAGAACCTAGATAGCAGAGAGATTTATATGAACGTTAGTGTTCAGTTAGTTAGTAGGTGTGAGACTGGGCAGGGCCGTCAACACATTCGTTGATTAGTGCCCACTTAAACCTTCTAGAGTTCTGAGATCATACTTTTCGCTTTTTAGGATAATGTAAGTAAGACGTAACCTGCTGTATACAACGCGCTTGCCCAAGAATTGGCATTGGCATGGCAGGCCGTGGCATCACCACACGCATTTATTTATTCTGAAAGAGACTAATGCAAAAGATAACCAGGAATGTGTAATAAGTTATTTGTATTAATATTAAACAGTAACTTTTAACTGTAATTATGACATTGATTGATTATGTTCAGCCGCCTCTCAGTTAGTACAGCAGTTAGCGGTAGTTTACTGTTAGGAGGACACAGGAATTGTCATAGAACACTCAATAATATACCAACCTACTGACTGCCGAGAACTTTAGAACAATGTCGATCACTTACAACCGAGTTTCTTCGCACAAAGAACTTTTAAGGTTTGCTGAAAACAAAGCAATTATTATTAATAATTTTTCCGGCTAGAAAATGAAAATATTCCTAGGTATTTTATTCCGCAAAGCACTTGATTTAACCACTTTTTGGTTGGTAAGTACTTAAAAACTCATAAACAGTCAACACATAAGTAACACACGACCCCATACCACGATGGGAGTTGAAGATATAAATAATGGGTGTAAAGCCCCATCACGCACATCATAAGGCGCCTCGCAATGTCTATCCCAGCCATAAAACCTCATAACTCATGAATACCTAATTTTACGCGCTGTTTCAGTGATCAGTCATTAAAGAGTTGCTCGTAAAACTGGCGGGGATTAAGAAACTGTTGTTTTATAACCATAGACCATTCAATAGTTGTTTAGCAGCCAGTATTTGCACATTTTTGCAATAATATCATCGAGGGTGGTATTTGATCAGAGGCGTTCCTTATCTGCAATAGATTTGCCCATTTTCACTGGCCTTAACCTATTAGAATCCCACTTCAGGACACAGGTCTCACTGATAAGTCAGGGACGTACCCAACTACGCCGCTACAGTGCACATTGGCAGAGAGATTATTGGCCAACCCGATCGTCGAAGGTTTTTAGACCGCATCCGATATAGCCATGTCAGATTAAGGCGTAACTTTGCGTGTAAGATAAAAATCGTTTGACTAAAATCTTGGCTGCCGGAACTCTCCGGAGCTCTCCCGTGCTTCGAAGCACGGGAGAGCTCAAGAAATTTTGCAACTAGCAGTCTTCCAACCATCACTATCGATCGGCCTATAATATCTCGAGTCGAGCAAACACGATAAAAAATAAAATTACCTGTTACTTAACTTTATAAAAGCACTTCAGCCACTCATAAAATAAGAAGGTTCCATAATAACATGTATCAACAATCAAAACATTCGTCAGTGGAGCGCGTCAACGTAGAGAAACTCTGGGAATGACAACAGACAGACAAAACATCCGGATAACAGACTGTGAGGCGTGCACTACGGCCGCCGCTGGGTTTGCTCGCTTTTTAAACGCAAGCTCAACTTGAATCAGAAAAACTGGAACAACTTCGAAGAAATGTTTCTTACGCGAAAAGTTCATTTCAGTGATGTATGTGTTTTATATTAAAATATAGCTGAGCCATGGAGCTGTCGAGGATCTGATCGGATGATGCCAAATTAGACCAGCTTGGCGAACTGGCAGCTGACCCCCTAATCCGCATTGGAGCAGCGTGGTGGTGTATGCTCTAGACCTCCCGCAGCAGTGTCTGTAGGGGAGACCCGTGCCCAGCAGAACAAATATGAAGGGCAATTAATTAAACTGCATTTTAAATGCTGATTTACATTTTGCTCTTATGATTTATAGTGGTCAACAAAATAGCAATAGCCACCATTAAAATTGTATTACAAGGCGACGTAAGTAGCTGAATACATTAACATACACACGATGAGCACGCACGGAAGGACGGACAAACATATATTATGCGCGTATTATTTTCCCAGGAATGCGCGTGACGCGGCGGCCAGTGGCAGGTCGCTTGGAACGATATACAGACGCAATGCGAATAATGGTATTAAAATATCCATAACATTGTCGCGTTGCTGGAAGAGCGGATGTGTTGGTTAAGAAAATTAATTCAGAGCTCCTAACAATATAAATAAACGTTATACGGTTAACTCTAATAAACAAAGTAATATCAACATTAACGTTAAAGGATAATATGGTAACGACAAAAGAAGAAATAACATTGCTATGTCAACTGACCCTGAGAAAAGATTAAACCGAGTTCGCACACGTGATATCATCATAATTTTCAAAACAGTTAAATGCATGGACACGGCAGTAAAGAAAACGAAGACAGGTAAAGGCTTCGTGGACAAAGAGTGAAAAATGCCATGACATCAGCTGGTAATATAACAGATGATCTGTGCAAGCTCTGCGACGGTAGAATCGAATGTGCGCCGACCGCCATCCTGCTAATATCCCTTATCCACACCCTGTACGGCCACCTAGGCCCGGAGCCGGACTACTTCGGAACTAACAAACATAAATTTCTGCACACGCCCGACAACCCGATGAAGTCGGATGAGAAATTCGTGCCCAAACATAAGCAGAGCTACAGAGCCAAGTTACGGAGTAAGGTTACCGATAACCCGCGGTATGAAGATGAGAGCGCAGAGACGGAAGACGAATATGACTTCATAGTGGTGGGCGGAGGCACAGCCGGCTGTGTGGTCGCAAGCCGGTTGTCAGAAAATCGCAAGTGGAAGGTATGCCTATTTAACTTTATTTCTCAGTCAAAGCAGGTCACCGACAACAAATTCAATCGAATCGTTTGTGATGCTTCGATAGTTATTGTTACAATAATAGCGCTGGCCTTCGATCGTCGTTTAAGTTACTTCATTTTCTATTACAGTATAATTCGTAATAACCGCGATAACACATTTCTTCCGGTTGCGTTTGGTAATTATGTACTGCCTAATTAAGCGAGTCACTTGTAGAATCGGTCGCAAGAAAACTAGATTATCTTTGGCACTAAATTAATGAAATTATTAATTTAGTAACGATAACGACATACTTTTAATACCATGATAGAGATAAAAATTTCCAAACAATGATTTCATTCCAATAATTTGAATAAGCTGGTCACTAACATTCTGAAAATAGTATAGTGGGTTAGGTTTTATTAAAATATGCTAAACTAGGTCATAGATCATTATGTAAGTACATATTTTGTAATCAAACTTTTGGTTTTCTTTCTCAGGTTTTGTTAATAGAAGCCGGACCGGCGGAACCAAAGATGACGCTTATCCCTGGGCTCACCAGTGAGTTCAAGGGCTCCAGTCTTGATTGGCAGTACACTATGAGACCAAAAAAGGGGTACGTATTTAATATTTATTTAAAACTGTAAACTAGGCATGTACAGACAGTGTTATGTTATGGAAGAAAAGGCTTCTTTCATAACATAATACCACGCCTATACATTCCTTTAGGCAGAGGGTGCGTGAGAGATGCTCTTGTTTAGAATAACCAAAATTCTTCCTAATTAAAATTTACTATGCATGACTTAACACACTAACTCGATTTTTCCCTATACTCGTAGTGAAACTTCCGTTCTTTTCCAACGATTTATATGGCAGCAAAATATGTTCATTCGAGTTACTTATAATTGTTGCAATCATAGTCTATACCAATAAATTAAATAAAAACGTTACTAATTATTGACATCGATTTCAGTTTTTGCCAAAATCGTGGCCAAAAAGGGTGTGAGGTGGTTCAAGGAAGAGTTCTTGGAGGGACCTCTGCTATTAACGACATGGCGTATATGAGAGGCAGCCCAGCAGACTACGACGAGTGGGTTCTCAATGGAAATGAAGGCTGGAGCTTCAACCAAGTCCTTCCATACTTCAAGTATTCGGAAGGAAACTATGACAAAGATATATCAAGAAACAACGTTTACCACTCGACACAAGGACCTTTGGACGTCGGAAGATATCCTTACGTCGACGATAATGTTGATATTTTACTTAGTGCTCTAAACGAACTGGGATATAACTACACAGATTTGAACGGACGAAATCAACTGGGATTCATGCGAATACAAACAATGTCATATTTTGGTGAAAGAGTCAGTACATATACGGCTTTCATAGAACCTATTAGAAAGTCACGAAAGAATCTTGAAATCATTAATGAAGCTCTCGTAACGAAAATATTGCTTGAGGAAGGCAGAAATAGTAATAGGGCAATAGGTATAGAATACATTAAGAACGGTACAAAAATTAGAGCGAAAGCCAGAAAGGAAGTAATTGTTAGTGCAGGTGCAATAAATTCACCCAAATTGTTAATGCAATCTGGAATTGGTCCAAAAGAATATTTAGAGTATTTAGATATTAAAGTATACTATGATTTACCAGTCGGTGGCAACTTTCACGATCACCTATCGGTCTGTTTACCGGTTATCAAGCTAAGCAAAACAGCAACGACTTCTAGATTCTCTGAAAAACTAAAAGATATAAGTATGTACTACGCAAAAGGTGTCGGACCTCTCTCGGCTAACTTTCAAGTAGTTGCACTTTTTGAATCTAGTGTATCCGATGTTCTTGGTACTCCAGATATTGAAATCAGATTCCGAGGACACGATTCTAACATGTATTACAATAAAATTGATATGTGCTTATCGCTGTTGACTCCAAAAAGTCGCGGACAGATCGTACTAAACGCCACGGATCCAGTATTTGGAGTACCATTGATTTATCCAAACTTCTTAAAAGATTTTTCAGATGAAAAAAAGTTATTAGAAGGCATACAAGAGGTGGTTAAACTTTTCGACACCGATGTTTTTAAAAATGCAGACTTTGAATTCGACCCTCGGCCTATTGTAAGTAATGAATGCAGAGATCATGAAAAAGTCTCTGAAGAGTTCTGGTACTGTATTATAAGACATTTTTCTGCTCCGTTGCATAATTATGTTGGTACATGTAAAATGGGTCCACCGAAAGATCCTGAATCCGTTGTAGATAATTATTTAAAAGTATACGGCTTAGGTAATTTAAGGGTTGTTGATTCGTCAGTAATTCCTAAAATAACAAGAGGATCTACAGCTGCGCCCACTGTTATGATAGCTGAAAAGGCGAGTGATCTGATAAAATCTGCATGGTATTGATGTGGTTTTGTTTCAATTAAACTTGACATTTAAAATATAAAATATTTATTTAATAAACAGTTCTAGAAATAAATAACAGACTTTATTTTCTACTATAGTAATGTCCTCTATTTTCCTTCCAATCTTTTAAAAGCATACTGGCGCCTTTCTCCGCAATCATCAGTGTTGGTGCCAGCAGGCCGGCGCGCACGTGGGTTGGCATCACCGAAGCATCTATTATCCTTATACCTTCTATCCCATGTATTCTTAATTGATAATCGACAACTGAATCTGTGCTATTGTCACCCATTCGACAAGTTCCTATTGGGTTGCTCATAGC
This sequence comes from Carterocephalus palaemon, assembly GCA_944567765.1. NCBI lineage: Eukaryota > Metazoa > Arthropoda > Insecta > Lepidoptera > Hesperiidae > Carterocephalus > Carterocephalus palaemon. Next base: position 363,593 of record OX155655.1, on the reverse strand, counting down.
TTTAGTATAATGCCTTGAAATGCAGTTCCATTGGTCTCTATTTCTTAGGCGATCACACGGAAATAAGTCTATTGGAGCAAACTTTATGTCAGCCTTTTTCATCTCTTTTGTATCAAGCAATTGCAAAGCAATATCGATGCTGTCGACAAGAATATCTAAATCTTCACTTTCTTTCAATAAATTCGCTTGAATAACTGGTCTACCATACTTTGGATTTCGTTTGTTCAACGTCACTTTCCCCTTGCTTTTAGGCCTGAGAAGAATAGGATTTATATTTACCAAGTTATAATAAGGCAATGGCATATTTGACTCCTCGGCACTGTGAACACTGATATTTGTGAGCATAAACTTATCACTTCTAATATAATTTCCTTCTAACGATAATTCTATATCAGGAGCATTGCTATTTTCATAAAGTTGAATAAAAGCAGATATTTGATTAATTCCTCTAGACGCCAAGGGTCCGCTGCGGCTTTGGAACCACGTTTTGAAATCATTGATAATTTGGGTTTCAGTGATCGGCGCTACATCTCCCAAAATAAAGGCTAGTCCCCCTGTAGTAACCTGATCTTGATAGCTTGCCCCAACTGGCAAGTCCAGCAAGGTCGTAATATTAAATTTCTTTAGTTCATCCGAAGGCCCTATTCCAGATAAATGTAGTAACCTGACATTGTTTATAGCGCCACTAGTCAATATTATCTCTCTCTTAACATACGCTGTATTTTCCTTGCCTCTTTCTGTTTCATATATCACGCCATCAACTGTTTTCTCTTGAGCGTTTACGATTATTTTTGTAACAGTAACTCCTGTCTTAATGGTTAAGTTCTTTCTGTGTTTGACTGGCCTGAGGAATGCGCTGTTAGCACTCAGCCGAGTGTTATTGGCGATTGTAAATTGGTGATTTACAACGGCTTCTGCAGCGTTCGTGTTGATGTCCATGCTACGAAGGCCCATCTCGTTGAACGCTGCCGTGAATACTTCCATGAATCTGTCAGTGTGCTTAAATTTCTGGATTCGAAGCTCTCCCCCTCGGGAGTGGAATAATGAATTCATTAATATTTCGTAGTCACCTGCAATCAAAGAATAATATGTTACTAGCACGTAGAATTTACGAATTGACAGGGTTTACTTATGTTTGTAGATATCTGATAGAAATTAAAATACATTTAACAAACTTAAGTCATTTATTGAGCGATTGGAAAACGTGGTTATTATCGAATTTGGAGTCATCATTGCTCTCAGTGGTTACTCGAAATCGAAATCTGACTCTAAATTCGACAAATATCTAACGAATGTTATAAATACTCGAGTAGGTTCAAGGTACCGTGATTAAGTCACCAATTAAAAAAAACATAAAATTTTATGTGTTTCATAATAATGTAAGCATAAAATTTTATGTCGATCATATTAATTGAGAAAACGTTTACGTACGACTAGATCAGATTACACGCGACAGGACTGCCTTAACTCACTTGATAACCATCTTTATATTTAAAAAGCGATTTCTAGATCACTCACTATATCTTGTTTATTATGCGTTTATATTATGAGTTCCAGGCTAGTCTAGATTGGCTCTACATAATTGCCTGGATATAAATTTATCTAAATCAGGGATATGCTTTCTTGTTTCTCAATAGAACTCCAATAGAATTTAAAATTGGTGTTCATATTATGAGATTCCTATTAAACTGTGTATTTAAATTTGATGGAGTTTATCTGAATCTACCTGGACATCCGTCAAGAGTAGGTCCCTAGTTGTAAAGCCTATTCAAATGTAGATTAGGTATATAGTTCATCATGTCTCAGTCTGAAAAGTAAAACATATTTCAGAATAACAAAATTTTTTTTTTAGTTAGTGCTTTATACAAAAAAATGTCAGTTGTTTTCAATGTTTCAAAAAATGTCAGTTGTTTTCAATGTTTCAAAAAATGTCAGTTGTTTTCAATGTTTCAAAAAATCTCAAACCGCGCAACGGCTGCCGAACCGCGGTTCGAGTTCCGGTCGGAGCTGATATTTATTTATCTATACTAATATTATAAAGAGGAAACATTAGTTTGTAATGTTTCACACAAAAACTAAATGAATCTATTTTAAAAATTCTTTGACCATTAAAAAGTTGCATCTTCACTGAGTGACATAGGCTATATAATATTACTAGGTGTAAACGAAACTATTGTTATGTTTAATTCAACGCGAGCGAAGATGCGGGCGTCCACTAGTTTCACATATAGATATTCGTACTCGGGTCTTGATATGTCGTTGCTGTTGTATAGGTTTGTTTTCTCTGAGTGTCTGTGTGTCTGTGTGTCCGCCACCGCACCACAGGCCCGGGCCGCGGCTGTTTGTGTGTATCGTTTATTTTATCTATTCAATTCGTACCATTATCCTCTGGATGCTTGAAGTACTCGAGTATATTATCGTACATCCAGGCGATGGAGCCCACGGCCTCCGCGCGCCAGCCGTCGTAGTCCCTCTTGGACCCGCGGACGTACTTCATGTCTCCCGTGACGCTGGACCCGCCCAGGACCTTCGAAAGTCTTCTATTACAATACATACGAACCCACCTAGTCTAACAGTCTAGCTCTGACTGAATGCGCTGCTTTAAAAACTACAAATAACTTTCAACGTTGAAAAACGCTTGGCAAGCGTCTAACCTGCCTTAATATAACGCTCAAACTGTAAGCAAACCTGGTTATTGTTATGATAAAACTGGTAGTTAATCCTGAAAAGAGTAACAATTAATGAGTTTTTTTAACTGTACGATTCGTGAGTGTCTATAGGTATTCATAGTTGAAGTTACCGGCTTAGTCACGTGTAATTTAAGTCGGAAATAGGCCGACTAGTTTCGATCTAGTTAGTACACATCGTGTACGCCGTGCCCGCCGCGAGCGCGTTCACTCGTGAAGATGATCATCGTAATAGATCGAAACTAGTCGGCCTATTTCCGACTTAAATCACACGCGAGTAAGCCGGTAACTTCGACTATGAGTTTTTTAACGTTTAGCAATGTTCACAATGTGAGTTACTCTAGCCTTAGGATTGAGATATTTATCACACTTCTATCAGAAACTGACCTTTCCGGTGCGGACCTCACAACTGCCCCCGGGCCGGGAGAGGCAGGAGAACCCGTTCCGCTCCGTCCGGAAGTTCCACAGGATGGGCCGGAAGTCCCGCGTGGGCACCGCCGGGATGTCGTAGTCTATGTTCTCCTCCTCCCCCGCCTCTAGCACGAGCACCTGATGGCAGTTCATGTTACATCATGGATGGAGTAGTTATGATATCATGTAAACACTATCACTGACAGTCCCTGCCGCAGTCCTCAAACCCACTAACGAAATGACTAACTAATGTTCTTATTAACTCTCTGTTAGCTGCACTGACCATCCTAGTCCCTATTACAGTCTTGTTCAGAGTCGGTCATGGGCGGCAGCGGATGGGTGGTGCTGCAGGCTCGTTTGCTATCTTACGTCTATACAAAATTTGTTATGTTCTTCAATTATTTCAGTCACATACTCGTAAGTAGCGTAACTTTAATAACTCAACATAACTAAGTGTTAAATACAAAATATAACAAAACATTTTCCAAATAATTTCAATTATTAACATCCGAAGTTTTAATGCATCTGGTAATGTGTAGGTATGTAATTGTTTTAACAAAACGAAACGTAGGAAACGTAGTGATTACTGCCGAATACCTAACCTATCAGTACTTACCGGTAGGTACCGGTGGACTGTCTATACGATACAATCCAACCTCAATTACCCGTGCAGCGCAATAAATTACAGTTGAAAGGAAACATCTGAAAGTACTATAACATAATATTAATTATGCCACCGCTGATGATCGCTGTCATGTGGCGTCGTTTAGGAGAGGCCTATGTCCAGCAGTGGACCACTTAAGGCTGATGATGATGATGATGATCGCACAATAAAGGAATTGTAAGATAATTCATTTATTCTTTGGCAAAAAATATAACATTTACTCTTCTTTAGGCCAAGTTATCGAGATTTTCCAATGCCAAAAGACTGTCAAACATTACCTTCCAATCTAACACCAAATCTAACATTTACTCTTCTTTAGACCGGCTTATCGAGATTTTCCGATGTCAAAAAACTGTCAAACATTACCTTCCAATCGGCAACCGCTGACAGCCGGTTGGCCAGCACGCAGCCCGCCGTCCCGCCGCCCACTATGATGAAGTCGAACACGCTGTTCCGGATGTCCTGCTCGTCCGCCTTGTTCCGCGTGGCCTTCGACAGCAGGTCCCCGCGGGAGGGCGCCGCCAGCGCCAGCAGGATCGTTAGCAATCTACAACAGCCTTGGTTCAAGTCATCACCACTCTGGACATTGTTAGAAAAACCTGTGTTTTAAGTATGACGTGTGTATCTGCAGTCTGTGTCAACAATGCTTCCAAGTGGATAGGGAAGTCGCGGGTCTAATCAGTGAGCGCTTCAGTGATTCTTGCGATACCAACGAGCAAAAGTGTAATGGAAAAAGTGCCAAAAGTGTAATGGAATTGAATTCCATGAAATTAATATGCACTCTATGAGCCTCAGAAGTACGTTAGCAGGTTCCCGGTTACTAAAAACGAGGTAAGAGTGAGTAAACCTAACAGCGCACTTTCGCATACGCATGATTAAAAAAAATGTCTTTGTTTTTTTGAAGTCGGTTGAAAAGGTGAGTAAACCGAGTGTTATTACTTTCATTTGGAAATTAACAAACCGTACTTGTGAGACCGGCGTTTTAATTATTAATAGCTAGGTTTACACAAATAGAGGACCCAGGACTTTAATAAATTTTAAGTGTAACAAACGAGCTGCCGGGCCTCTGATGGTAAGTGGACACTATCGCTTATTTACATTGGCAACATTACATTACTGTCCTGAAATTCTGAGCTGCTTGCACTGTTATGAAGAAGCCCATGCCATTCTAAGAAAACCTCAAATTTTTACGAACAAACAAGCAGAGGGGCCACATGATGGGAAGTAGTCACCGTCGCCCATGAACATAAGCAATACGATAGGAATGGCCAAGCGTCGCGGGCCCTGAAGGAGAGCTCTTTACGCCTTTTTTTAGTTTCCATGCGCACGACACGGTAAAAAATTATTACGCATATTGTAGTGGACCAACATAAGATAAATTCGATCTTCGGCCAGCGGTCATGCCATGCAATCTGCGGCACACATAAACATAAGCAACAACCAAGACCCGAGTTACACTCGCAGGATAGCGGCCACTCATGGAACTGCACTCTTCTACATGACCAACTCTTTGCCAATGGCTTTGGCAGATCTTAGAGGAACTGTACACTTGAGACTTAGCTTTCACTGAAACTTTAAAAAGCACACTGTACATTTTAAGCGCGCGCCACAGACAACACACGGTCTAACCTGGTCAGTATCATGTCGGGCGTCTCGCGAGCAAATGCAGGGCTGCCCGCGCCACGCTCCGGCGCATGTCCTGTGTTGCGATACAGCGGATCACATCGCGTGCCGACCCTCGCGTGCTTGCCCGTCAGATCCGGCGCTCGCCAATTGGTACAGCTGCTTCGTCTTCCTCTGAGGGTCGGCGTTTTGTTTGTGGAAAGTGGTAGGGATGTCGCTTCCGTTTGGGTGATGTGGAGATCTATCATCCTATAGGGTCAGCACCTTTTGCTTGTGGACAGTGGTAGGGGTGTCGCTTCCGTTTAGGTGATGTGGAGATCTATCATCCTATAGGTAGGGTCAGCACGTTTTGCATTTGGAAGAGGTGGGGATGTCGCTTCGTTTGGTTAGGCAATGTAGAGAGAAAGTGTCCTGTCCTTAAGATGTTTGATAAGGTTTGATTGTAGTACAAACTTAACTGTGTGATATAATAATTTACGTACCTTGGTACCTGCTAAGTAGCTGGTGAGTTTCAAAGAGACGAGACATCCATTTATAGCTCGGAGAGGGGTGATGGTAGGATCGTGACGTCTGTCACTCCATGTCCAGCGTTGGACCTTTTGATTGGAGCCTTTTGATTGGATCTTGGATTTTTTTTTAAACGCTATACACCCCCGCGGTATGCCTGTGTTGCTGGCGGACACGCATGGCCCGAATACAAATATTTATCAGCGAAATAAATATCTACCCCGGCCGGGTTTGAATCCGGGACCCGCGGCGCGGCACTCAGGGTCACTCACCACTGCGCCACTCAGTCGTCAAATATTAATTTTATAAATTACACTCATGTTCTCCTCATATTTTCGTCATCAGAATAGCCTCTGATTTAATGGTTTTTAGTAAGCGCTTGATAGAGCGGTCGTAGCCTTCATAGATCTAACTCGTAACGACAACACATCTTTTTAACTGTCCTTCTTAAATGAAAGTTCGGGGCCAGTTGAACTATTTCATGAAAGAATCACATAAACCCACTACTCTGTTATTGGATGAACGATTTCTTACAGTTGTCCATTACTAACTACTACATATCTGAAAAATTTAACTAATATAACAACAATCTGAAGCGAAACGGTGTCTGTCAGAAGTTAACTTCAAAGAAGTTTTCGTATGCCTGTTTGTTGTTTCTAAATCTTTGTTAAAAACCAGTAGTCCTATTCTATCACAGGTTAGCTAGTGATTCAGCTAAAACTGTTCAAGATCAACATTATGCTCGTAGTCTTCGAACAATGTAGGCGGGCAAAATTACAAAAGAAAAAAAACTTTCCTTATGTATCCATTTTCCATGGAAAATCTTCGATATATTTCATTGCTGTATCAAAGTTGTACTTAACACTAGAAAGACCAAGGCCGTCAATTTGACGGCACGGCGATTTCATTCTTGAATATTTTACAAACTATGTTTTTGTTTCTTTTCATATTTTATGACATTTCCTAATTTGTTATTAATAGCCTAAATCTATATAAAAACCTATTAAATTATATGTAGTATATGAGATTCGTTTACAAATACCTACTAAGACCGCACACCGTCAAAGTGACGGCATATGAAGGTGAAGGCAGTTATTTCCATCAAAAACTCGCTGTCCGTTTTTACAATATATTGCAAATAAACCCGATAAATGTGGCATAAGTTTTACCTGCTGGTAGATGTCGAGAGTAAGTACCTATGTGGAGGATTTCCGTATCTAGGAAAAGACGAGAACCGTTCCAGTGATATTTCGTTACCCGATTATGTGGTTTTGAAATTGGTACAACCCTATTTCAAAAAAGGGCGAAACATTAAATTTGGCTAAAAATGGAATGGTCGAAAAGACTAGTAATATTGGAACAATGCGGCTCGCAAGACGAGAAGTACCGCCAATTTATAGAGCTATTCGTAGTTTCGTACTACGATATATGAAACGTTCATAATGAAAACAGAGACTTTACTGTCTATCAAGGAAAACCAGGAAAAAATGTAATTATTTGAGTACTCTGCAACGCAGCGAAAAAAGCTGCCTGAAACAGTTGAATTTTATAATGAAACAAAATTAGGTGTGGATCATCGATCAAATGGCACGCAAGTAGTAAGTACACCGTAAAAGCTGGAAGTCGAAGATGGCCCATTCACGTTTTTTACAATATACCTACTTGATTTAGCAGCTATATACTCGTAGATTTTATACCGATTCTGTACCGAAAAGTAACAGGAATAAATATATCTCGGCATGATTTTATCCTTCAACTAGTGAGCGATCTACGTGCAGAGTATGTGAAAAAAAATCTATTTCAGCTGCGGCCCAAAGATAAGAAAGTAATTTCGAAACAATTGAACGATGTACTACAAATGATAAGAGGCGGGAATGTCAAATAAATCATAATTGTAAAAAAAATAGAACGTGTGAAAACTGCACAATCTGTATAAAAGCTGTTTGTGGAAAATGTATAAAAGATGCACATGTTACTCAGTTTAAGTACTAAAATTGTTTATTATAAGTAAAACATGAATTTATACTGTTTTTATTTTATTTTAAAGCAAAATACAGTACTCCCAAATTAATAATGCGCATAGAAATCTTCGTTACTGTTCGGCAAAGGTCGTATTCCCCGAGCGTCGGAAAACGATATGTGTATAGAGTGGTTAAGTGCATTTTCTTAAAAATGGTTTTCAAACACAGGTTTACATTAAAATCTAATCATTATAATCTCAGTTCAAAAGTATTTACAGCACTGATCATTCCAGAATAATATTAAAATTACAAATAATTAATCAGAATCAAGGAGGATGACATCCTAGATTCATCAGAACTTTCATTATGCTCTTGTTCATTTACACTTTCCCCACTGCTATCACTCGTGTAAATAATCATTTCATCGGAAAAACTATCGATTCTTGGGTCAAATTTTCTATATTCATCTTCGCATTTAACAGCGTGATCACAAACTTTTTTCCATTCTTCTGATCCTATATTATTGATTTTTTCTAATATAGCATCTTTAACTGACTTGACAGTCATTGCAATATTTTTTTTGGCTACGTGATGCTTTATTTGGGACCAAATATTTTCAATGGGGTTAAAATCGGGATGATATGGTGGCAATCTTATAATTTTATGCCCATGTTCCTCCATTATACGGTCTATGGCGAATTCTGTATATTCTGTATGTTATTTTACAAAATAAACTATTTCAATTTGAGTAAGATAATTAAAGTTGAAATTAAATTCACCTTTGAAAACAAAACCAAGAAGGGTGTGTAATAGCAGCTCTTTAAAATTCACCAGTATATAAAGACGACTGACGGACCTTTGACTGACCGGCGACAGCCGCCGACCAACCGAATTGTTTTCAATTTTTTCACATGATTTGACATATGACTTTGACTCCTGTTTCTTTCGAATAAGGTGCAAAATGCAAGTGCATTGTTGAGGGCTTTCTCCGATTCAATGATTCGGGTGTTTCCGGGAATACGACAATTAGCGAAGATTTGCATGCGCATTATTAATTTGGGAGTACTGTACGCAATAATTTCATGATTATTCTGACTGAATCTCTAATGCCGTCAAATTGACGGCTGCGGTCTTTGAAGGTATAGTATGAAGCACGGCCCTTCTAGTGTTAAGGGTTGATAGCGCTGTAAGGGTTGAACTATCACGGGGCGGAAATTAAACTGACCGTAGTTCATGTTTTATGGCCGGATAGACCGTGCGAGACCGTGGACGAAGTTGACCACAGACGCGAGTCTGTGTTGTTATCTTTAATAAATAAAATGTAATATATGAATGTTACAATACAATTTTTCAGTGTTCTCCAGAATACTGTTTAATTCTTTTTTTCCAAAACATGAAAAGGAGAAAGTAAATTTATTGTTAATATAATGATAACGATAAATTATATCCAAACAGCGCGCTCTGTCGGTGTATAGTAATACTACCAGTTCTCGTCAATCGAACGGTAATCAAGAGCTATTGCTCCTCCGCGATAGGTGTCGCTATTGACACTTGTAAGTGCATTATGATGGTTTTAAGAAACTATGCCAAAACCAACATAAATAAACTAATAAAACTAGAAATGTACCTATTTAATAAGTATGATCCATGAGCAAGCAGTTTCCTCACTCAACGTATTAGCATTGCTGTATAATGCAGAAAGAAAATGCTGAGGAACAATGACTTGGCATGTCTAATTATGTCATATGAGTTTCGGTATGTGTAAACAAATATGAACGTTTTAGTTCTAACCAAATAAAATAATGATATTTAATTAACATATTAACATCACGCGTAAATTACCCCAAAGGAATGATGGAAGATGTGTGTATAAAATTTTCACAGTTTTCATTAGTTACGTCACCTAACTAATAGATGGTGCTAGTGAGTGTATCCATACACCATACACAAATCCAGACTCCGAGCTACTAATATTAATTTCAGGTTAGAAAACCTTTAATACATTGCCCAACCCGAGGGTTGAATGAACTTGATGAATCTCTTACGAGTACGTATACGAGTATAATGATATATATTTTTTCACCGGCCCGTTGGCACAACATACAAGCTCGCGCCTAGTTTTAGGTCAGATGGCCGTGTAAGAGAATTTCCATAACATTTATATTTATTGAAAATATTTTCTCAAGTCAAGGAGGAGGAAGATTGTCGTATTGCGGGTTCGGTATACAGCGGTACGTACACAATTCGCTGGCGATACATTCCAAAGCTGCCGATAACAGGTGATTTACAGCCACATCTCCGCTTAATTAGAGGCTGCGAAACACTATGATTTACTGCGCGGCGCTTCGACGATTCTGTTGCGAATAATTCCATTTCATTTCGCAAATCCATCACGCCTGTATTACCCCCGAAGGGGTAGGCAGGGGTAGGTATAGACCCACTACAGCGGCGGTGGCAAGTAGGTATATTCAATTTCTGGATATCTAGGTATAAAAATATTGGTTTATGAAATCAAAAAGTCATCCGATAATTTGACCTTCACTTCTGTAAGATAATATTGGGCACCTACTTACCTGTTCTTCTGGCTTCTTCAGTACCTGAAGTCCTCAAGTCTTCTTAGAAACAACTCTGTGAATTCTGCTTTCAATCCGTAAGGTGCCCGATCCCGTTTATTCAAATGCAGCAGTGTTATAACAAAACATAAATCCATTTGTAGACACAATGTCAACCGTGAAGGTACAGAAAAACCGATTTGTTTTTGTATAGGGACCGGTCAAGGCATGAGGCGGAGGGTAGACGACCGATTCTAGATTAAATCCGCAGTAAATCATAATAATGCTAGTTCGGCAGTGTCCAGATACATACTAATATTATTAGCAGGCACTACACATCCAATTAAAGATGTTTCGCGTTGCTATCCTTGAGCACCGAAAGTTAATCTATACAACATTTTCAGATCGTACATAACTTAATTTTTTTCCACTAACTATTCAATTTTATCAGTTTCATTAACCTTTAGTATTTCACTTCTAGTCAGTGGTTCACAGATCGTTCTACACAGAGTGGACTACTGTTTTTCAGATGAGAACGCCAGCCCTGGTGCAATATTAGTGGATAAATTAAATAGGTTTTGGAATTGTATAAGCACGTATAAATAATAGCATAGTCCACCACGCTAAGTGCGGATGGAGAGACTTCATATTCCTTCTAAATATTACGAGGAACTCCCAGGCCTGCAGGTTTCCTCACGATGTTTTCATTTTGTAGTTACAGCAGGTGACTAAGATTAAATTTTTCAAAATGTAGGTACATAAATTTGAAAAGTACCTACCTAATTGGTAATGGCACTGGGATTTCGATACACCTTTCGATCAATGAATGAATGAATGAATATAAATTTATTTCGTCAAATTAGAATTGTTACAGAAGTATTGTACAATAATATGTCTATAAAATAAATGAATAAATAAATAAAAGTATAACCTGCCGAAATAGTTATGGTCGCAGCGAACCACTATCGCTGGTTTTCAGGACGACCCAGCGTACACAGCTGGTTCTATTAAATTCGATTAGTTGATCGACCGGATTTGGCCTGACTGGTATCGTGCAGAATCCGGAGTGTCCAGGATTCCGGTCGTCTGCGCTCCGCCTATGCCCAAACGTCTGTCCGAGTGACGAATGCTAGTGATAGGGCCGGACAAAAACCCGCTCCCCGCGGGTCATAAAACACTCACATTGCAACTAACATTTAACGTTAAATTCGCAACACATCACTTTTTCACCGGTTTTCCGCGATAGCTTACCGTTTTTAGCCGGTAACGACAGCGGACATATTTAACATTTGATATACTAGTATGTATATTATGTTGTGTTTACCATTCTGCAGTAGTAGTCATCCAATTTATTGCGTTTGAGATCCTCAGACAAAAAATATCGAACTTACCTATAATGCATGCATAGCTTTATTTATAACCACTTCATATCCATAGCTTCTTACAACTAGGTAATAAAACTTGAACACCAAATGTAAGTGTAGTATGTGTGTATTCAGGTTTTTTTAATGAATTTTCAATGTTTTTATAGATACCAACTGGTTAGCTAGTAGATATCTCTTAATTAGATGTTTTTAACACGCTTTTATTAGTCTAATGTATATGTGTAACGAAATCTTTAAACGTGTTTTTCACTCCCTTTAAAACGTCGCATTAATTTGAAACTTTGCACACTTATCAAGGACCGATGACAAGTTTTTTAATTTATAATTTTATTTTTATGGATATAAGACAGCAGCCGAGTATGCACAGCTGCTTCTGCTGGTCATGGACTACCGTGTCAAACACAAACAAACTTGGCCAACTGACCAACTAATGTTCTTATTAACTCTCTCTACTAACTGCAATAACTAATATTCTAGCCCCTTTAGTCCTGTTCAAAGCCAGTCACAGTTGTCATGGGCGGCAGCGGATGGGCGGTGCTGCAAGCTCCTTTGCTTACATCCATAAAAAAAATAACTATTTAGTAATCTGTGCCTTGGGTGGTTCTGCCCTTTCAGAATTTAGAACAAACATTGGCGCGTTTAGGGCAATGAAATAATGACTGCTACACAAAACCTACGGAACTTTCAAATGTAATCTACAACTGCCAATAATAGGGTCCTTTGTCTTAGGCGGGATCAAGTGGACGGGTAAAGCCGGGATCGCAGTGTCCGGCGGAAGAGATAAGCAGCTCGATACCTACGGAAGATATAGAGGCGGCGCAGTTACTTACTGCTGCGTAACGAAGATACGGAGTTGAGAGAGGGAGAACTACAAAACTTAACTACTTAACTAAACATTTTTTTTGTTTAACGAGTGGGAAACCTTGAAAAGGTACCCGGACGTCGTGGGAGCAACGCCGGGTTATGTGGAACTTTCACCCACTAAAAGCATCGGCTCGGTGGCCTACTCCGGCGCTACAGGAGGACACCGGGATCTCTTTTAGAACGCGCCGGTGCCCTCCAGCGCTGCGCCCAAGACGGGCTCTTCCCGGTTTACACAACGCTGTGCAGTCACAAACAGCGTCGTCTTTCCCGGGGTCACATGATGGACGGTTCGAGCTCCCCCTCTCACCGCCCGCAACCCCAGAAGTCCCCTTTTAGTCGCCTTTTACGACAGGCAGGGGCTACCGTAGCACTATTCTGGTCCCGAACTACAGGGACTAAAACTTAAAATAGGGATAACTAGAATAGCGGGCGTAAGGTCAGAGGGTCCTATATAGATCGCGGACTTAGTGGTCTAGTATTGTATTTGTATATCACCCATGGTATTTATAAATAAACATAAGAAGTAAGTGTTGAAATTCAATGTTGGTTTTTTTTTTTGATATAAGTCTCATAGCTTACGGGAAATGGTTTAAATGCTCAAGAAATAACCTAAGAATAAGAAATAATTACCTTAGCGCCAATCTATTTAAAACTTTACACATTCCTTAGAAAGTTCCAGGGCAACTCTGCAACGTTCCTAACTCTGCTCAAATCTTGAGCCGTTCGGACAAATGTCATCAAACGATAGCCCCGCAATAATCCTTCAAGCCTGTTTCTTGAGGGTCATCTGGTACTCTCGGCGTAAGCCGGGACAAATGACTGAGACGGTCATTAGGCGCAGCTGCGAACCTCTCCCGTCTCTCCACGTCTCTCCACGTCTCCCCCGGAGGCAGACCGTGGCGATAAGATGCTTTCTAGGATATCTACTCTTAGTATAGTTTTATTTATCAAGTTTTAAAAATAGCTAAGCTACCTTGTCGTTTCAGTTGGTCTATAACTCGCCCATTTCACACTAAAGCGGGGAGCAGTTCTGCCTTGCAGTGCCTTGCAGTGCAGTGCCTTGCAGTAGTTGCGGTGGATCGCGAATGGGTTGCAACTTTATTTATTTATTTATTTATTTATTACAGGCATACCAACTGGATAACATAAGAATATTTTACAATAATTAGCAATACAGTGGCATTTACTATTTTATGCACTTAAATTAAAGGTTTGCACAACATTGTTATTATGAGAATACATTGTAATCAGACAACAAGCTTTGCAGTCAATTACCAAAATCAGGCCATAATGATGACATAACTTTCTAAGGTAATCTTATGGTAACACTTACATAAGTAGCTCACAGTCTCAATAACTCGGCTTACCTGGAAACAAAACAAATATTTTTATTTAAAATTACACACATATTGAAAATTAATATAGCTACATAGGAACACAGCTCTCTGCCATAGCTGCGGGAGGTCTAGAGCATACTCCACCACGATGCACCAGCGCGGATTGGTGGAGGTATTAGTGGCCAACATTCATAAATAGATTGACAACCGAGACCGACGGCGGCCGACGTTGCTTAATTCTGTTCACCACCTACGATAGACAAGACCCAGAGATAATAGCCGTATCCCTAACACTGTTTACAGGGTTAGCTGAGGTCATCGGTATACTGCGCTATGGTTGGTGAACTACAGGACTATATAGTTACCCTAGACACCCAACAGATGGCGCCGCGAGAATTTTTAATTACACCTCATTTTGAATGGCAGCAGGCGCTATAAATCCGGCGCCGCTGGGCGGGTCCAATACTGCAGGCCGTGCACTCCACTAACTCACTGTGCGGTTTTACTTCGTATATTTGAAGTTCGGATACCTACGATATAAGCGACTAGTGGACGCCCGCAGCTTCGCTCGCGTAGAATTAGACCCATCAACGAAGTCTGCCCGCGTTCGAGTTGCCCACTTGACTTCAATAACGGCAAAGTTTCATCCCCCGTTTTACCCCTTTAGGGGGTGAATTTTCAAAAATCCTTTCTTAGTGCTCCCCTACGTTATAAAAGGAACCCCTGTGCAAAATTTCAAGTTTCTAACCCTTATAGTTTAGGCCCTGCGTTGTTATGTCAGTCAGTCAGTCAGTCAGTCAGCTTCTCCTTTTATATACATATATAGATAACGATAAGAGCGAGGATGACCAAGAATATGAATTTTTACTTCAGAGTTTTATTCTTAGTTGCTAAGATAACTTGCAACTAAGTGTTGCTTGCCTTTGATAAAGGCTATCATCATCATCATCATCACAACCCTTTCTTTATCCCTCTGTTGGGCTCGGGGCTCTTCTCTGAATAGGAGGGATTAGGCCTTAGTCAACCACACACACTGGCTAAGTGCAGATTGGCAGACCCGTCCGTTCACCGTTATAGCAAGTGACATTTAATTTCTCGCACATAACTTAGAAAAGTCATCGTTGCGTGCCGCTTGGGTTTGAACCCGGACCGCTCGATTGAGAGGCTAGTTCGATAGCCAGTGGGCTGTCACCGCTTTGATATAAAGATAAAGGCTATACATATTATATTTTAGAACATCCTTTGAAAATAGAAGCAATTCTGCGCGGGAAACAACTATACGCGAGCGGAGCGCGTGAAAGCTAGTTGAAATATAATTCTTGATACCTACTAGCGGGATTAGAGTTAGAGAACGGAACACTTATCAATGTAACTCCGCTTCCCCTAAATCAAGAACATTACATGTCACACTAAGTCTTCCGAAGCCAAGACGCGTTCCCTCCAAAACACGAAACACATAATATAGTCACAGCTAGACTCATCTATCCGAGCTTCGTGTTCAAAGCAACAGAACAATGACTACACGCGACTCACGCGGATTGCACATTGATTCCCCACATTAAGCAACTTATTAACTAGATTAGTGAGGTGACAAATGTCTCCGTGAGTTGCTTTGTGTAATGAAGAATAACCCTCGCGCGGCACATGCCTTCGGAACATTTGCATGTTAGAATGTACTGTTTCCATTTTACACGACGATATGTGGTTGAGGAATGTGAAAATAAGAGAAATGGAATTATAGCAACGTGGAAAACTAACTGGTGAATGTGGGTGTGTGCCTAACCCAGGGAAAAACAGGCGTGATGTTACGATATCTATACTTATATTATAAAGAGGAAAGATTTATTTGTAATGTTTTCACACAAAAACTATTGGACCGATTTCAAAAATTCTTTCACCATTAGAAAGCTGCATCTTCACTGAGTGACATATGCTATATAATATTACTAGCTGTAAACGAAACTGTTGTTATGTCTAAATCCACGCGAGCGAAGCTGCGAGTGTCCACTAGTTTATGAATATAGCAAAAAAAGAGAAGTAAGGGTTTTTGTTTCAGCTTAATTCTTCACTAGCGTCGTCGTCGTACATAACACATGTACGACACGTAACATATATGTTCCGATTCAGGTATTTGGCTACTAGGAATTTATTTTTGAAACATTGTATAGGTATGCAGTTTATAAAATACAAATAAATATAAATATTTGATATATTACAGTCAAATCTATCTATAGAATAATTTGCTGCTTAAGATAAGATAAAAATGTAAAGACTAGGTACTTGATTTACCGTAAATCGGTGTCGTGGAACCGTGCCCAGCGCGACCGCTATTTGAGTTAATGTCGCCGTAAACACATTCCCGTGTCGCCCGATATTCGTAATTAGCCCCCTCCCGCCGCGGCGCTGGTGCCAAGGCATTTTGTCATTGTTTGTATAACAGTTAGAGCTCGGATGCGTACAGTCCCGCTTGACATACAATTAGTTCTAACGTCCTTTGCACTGACTGTCCTCCTTAGTCAAGAGATCGCTCGTGACGGATCCAGAGAGAAGGTAATACTGTCGGAAAAGTATTGTGTGTATGGCAGGTTGCGTGGAGTCTAGACAGCACTACTTATTAGTACGCAAAAAAAAATGCGATAAATTGTGATGAAACCATAATCCTAACTTCTAAACATTTTAAATTTGAGTTTAGCTAAAATAGTTTTTTGATGTGAAACATCTTTAGGCGGAGGGCAAACCAAATTTTTGGCGTGGCGAGCGTGGCGAGCGCGTATACATACTATACAGTTCCGAGAAATGACGGTCGGAAATTATTTTATTAATAAAATATAATAAGTAAATTTTTGTTTTTTTTTTCTTATATATGTACTATTATGTCTGTACTATTGTGCATATTACAATGTGCATTGTACAAAATAATATCGATGTTTCACATCTGCCAGACGTCCCATGACGGCTCACAATTATTTTTTTTTAAATAAGGTGATTAGATTTCTTCTATTGCCGCGATTTAGGCTACGAACCCCCAAGATTTCCAGATTCCCATGACGCGGTTTTATCTAAGACCTCATCAGCTATTTGTCAGCAGGGCGACGACCCGGATCGCTGGCCACTGGACCCCGTTCGCATGCCAAGTGCGTCCTAGTGGGACAGCGCATGAATATCAACGTCGCCCGCAAGTGTAAACAGAGTTTACGATGTTGCTACACATGTATGCGTCTTAGTTACTGTGTAAGCGATAGATATACCTCCAGTTTTGTCGACGCTCTGTCGACGGTAAAAACGGTAGAGACTCTTTATTAATGAGGTTCAGGGTTCAATTAAGTTACACAGCACATTATGGATATTAGAATGAAAGCTTATAAAAATCTGTATAAAATAATTTCAACATCAAATGCTCAACAATGTTTCAAGCTAATTGCCCAGCCCAGACATTGATTGGAGCTCTGGTTTTAATTACAAACTGCCGGTAGACCACCATTTAATATTACAGCGTTACATCGCAGTCTCTGGCACGACTAAGACTAGGCATAGGGCTGCCACGAACTATAAACTATATAAGTAAAAAAAGGTAATTATAGTGTGCCACTTTTTAACCTTTTTAAAACTCATATCCAGTGCTACTTTTTAAGCTTTTTTTTAATATGGTTGCAATATACAAGTATTGTAGTAGTAAAACATTTCTTACACTCAAAGACACTCGATCGGTTATGCTTGATAATTTAATAAAATATAAAGAGAAAAAGCAGACGAGAAGAAGAAAAGACAGAAGAGTTCCTTTTCCGTTCAATGCTTATCTATTTAATTTGTCTCATTCAGCATCAGGAGATTTATTTAATCAAATAAATACAGGAATGTATCATACAATTTTAAAAGTAAACAACTACTGTTGTTTGAAATGTTGTTTGAAACAACCCGCAATACAGAAAGAAGATAATTATTGGCTTGTGAAAACTCAGAAGGCTATGATGGTACTGCCTACCTACTGACTACGACCTACACACTGACAACCATATTGCAATGAACATTGATACGACTGGCTTATTAACACTTACGTTCAATTAAACATTTAATTTCATACCATCTATGCTGTTATTAGAATTCCTTGGACACAAAAACGTGTGCATCTTTAACACATTACTTTTTTTTTTTTTTTTCTTTATTTAAAGAGCTTTGTCGGTCTCGACAATGTCGCTCTATAGGGAATTACAGCGTATTATAATAATATATTAGTGCGTTACAGTCTACGTCTTATGGCTATATTAACTAAATTATAAAGAGCTCTGGCCAGTTCTCCCGAGGGCTGTGCCAAAGCGCTATTACAAAAACCAACATCATATTGTAATGTAGTTCCAAAAATCCGTCTCCTACAAGTCTCATTCCGAACACACTCCAAAAGCACATGTTGGACATCCTCCACGTAGTCACAGTCCGGACAATTTGGCGACTGTGTTCGACCCACTAAATACCCAAATTGGTTCAAGGGGATATGTCCTGCCCGAACTCTTAATGCCGTTACAATGTCATTTCTACCCAGAGAACACTTATCAATCCAAGTCCTACATAAAGGCTCACTCTGTATTGTCCTGTACCAGATACCTTTCTCGCGTGATCTTTTATCGAAGTACTCCTTCCATAGTGTATGGCAATATGTTTTAAGATTTTTAACACCTTCAGAATAAAATGGTAGTGCCTGGATCGGGACACTTTCAAAATAAGCTTGCCTAGCCAGAGCGTCCGCATCCTCATTGCCACAAATATTTACATGGGATGGTATCCATTGGAGCGCAATTATTTTTCCGGTTCTCTTTAACTGTAATATCAAATTACTAATTTTGTAGGCTATCGGCATACATCGCACAGGCGAGGTAGCCCGAGCCAGGTGTAGGAGGGCACTCTTAGAGTCAGTTAAAATGACACACTTGTCGAATTCAATTGACTCCAGGTAAGATAAGGCCTCAAAGATAGCTAAAAGTTCTGCCGACATAATACAACAATCATATATAATTTTAAATTTCATGTAGCTACCTGTTTGCGGGTCAATAAATGCTGCACCAATAGTCTCGCCAGATATAGAACCATCCGTAAAAATTTTATAAAAGTTATTATATTCCGTATCTAAAAAAATATTACAAATTGCTAGCAACTGAGGAAAGGTATATGATCTTTTAGGATTATTAACTACCGGAATAATGGGTTTGATTTCGCTCAAAATATCTAAATTACTTGTTAAATGGCTATTAATAGCCAGTTTTCAAAACAATTCAAAGTTTAAAAGCTCTAAAGCCTTAAGATATTTAAATGATAATAGTATTTCAATAAAATATTGTCATTTGAGAAATACAAAACATAAATCTTGCTAGAAATAGATAGGATTCCCACATTTCAGCCGGTAATATGTCAATTAATTGATACGGAACCTAATAGCAGAGTTACGACAAACTAGCACTTTACTTATAGCACTGTCATGGGACCTATAATAGAATAAGACCGTCGCGTCCAAGTTTAGTGCTCGACAAAATGGTGGCGAGCATAAAATGGCGGATAATCGCTATCTGCGTCGCTTCTATTGTTTTCAACGTCGAAAGAGCCGCGTCGTCACAGGAGATTATGAAGAAGCTGACTGCTGGCTTTGCTAAAGCCTTGGACCAGTGCAAAAAGGAAGTAAGTACTTGAGCTGAGCTATAAAGAAAGATAAGTATGAAAAATGAAATATCTAGTGATCGTTGATCGGGACGGGACGCAACGTAATTGCATTGACCATAACAAGATTTATTATTCCTTGTTATACAAATCCAATCTGCTACCGGGCATTTCATGTTATATATTCCAATAGTTATTGCTCGACCAGGGGTCGAACCCAGGACCTCTTAGCAGTCGCGGTTACGACCACTAGACCCGTTGGTCTAGTGGTCGTAACCGCGAAAAAAAATATTTAAATATACATATTTTCTAAATCATGATAAGGTACAAAAATCCATCTATCAGTCCATGAAGCGAATGCCGGTTATAAATCAGATCCTATCTCCATTTTAACTGACACTGTAGGTATGTATGATTTTTCCTGTGTTAAGAGCGAAAGTAGTCTCGTTATAATAAATCAAGGTTAGCTGCACCACAAAGTAAATAATGTTTACAAGAAGAGTGATAAGGAATAAACTAATGACACAAAATAATAAATATTTGTCTACGTTCCTTGTTACTGCCCACGTCGCAGCTGAATCTCTACCATTAGGACCCTTATCTACTGCCAACCTTCCAGCTGAACCTCGGAGACCACATAATGCAGGACTTCATGAACTACTGGCGCGAGGAGTACGAGCTGCTGAACCGGGACACGGGCTGCGCCATCATGTGCATGGCGTCTAAGCATGACCTCATCTCCGATGACATGAAGATCCACCATGGAAAAGCGCACGAGTTCGCCAAGAGCCATGGGGCTGGTGAGCTTTCCGTATCCTATCATGATTTTGACAACTCCGTGGCGTAGTCCACCGTTTATTTCGTATGACAATGATTCGCCAGCGCTTCCGTGCTTCAGCGGGCACGCTACAGCCAGCCTTGGTGGTTATTCGCAAGATAACAGTCGTTAAGTCTTATCGCGGATGGTCTGAAGACTTCCGTCAATGGGTTGCAGACAATCCCCTCAAATTCACCTTTAAGCAGCGAAAAACGACCATGCCATGCAGTTGGTTGCTAGTTTTTTTTCAATTGTCGCACTGTAGAAATGGTTCGGTGGCGGGCGTGGTACTGCCCCGGGCGAACTCTGGAACCATCACAATCATCATCAGCCTTTAGTGGTCCACTGGACATAGGCCTCTCCTAAACGACACTCCGACCGGTCCTGTGCCTTCTGAACCCAGCGGAACCATAGTTGTAGCTGAAAAATAACTCTGTCTCCAGACGACGAGCTCGCGCGGCAGCTGGTTGACATGATCCACGAGTGCGACCGCAGCCCGGAGGTGCAGGGCATTAGCGACGACTGCACCAGGACCCTGGAGGTGGCCAAGTGCTTCCGCAAGAAGATCCACTCGCTGCAATGGGCGCCCGACATGGAGACTGTCCTTGAGGAGGTCATGACCGAAGTGTAGACTGCTGTCGGACGCTCCAGACACGTCATGCATGATCCTTCTGTCTGTACGGCACCGCTATAGATTCATGTTAGACATGAAAACCAGCGGTCGTAGTCTTGTTTTACTGCGTCCGTTGCTGAGTGCGGCCCCTTATTATTGACTGCAATTCCATATAGTTTTATTGAGGTTGGTTTTAATACTGTGCACGAAATAAATTTATTCTATTCTATTCTAATGACTACTCTCAGAAATAGACCTGTCAGATTTTAAGATTTTAACTCCTGCAGAGAACCCTCGAGTCACCAACACCAATTCTCAATTATCTTCGTCAATATTTTATAACATCAGAAAAAATACTGGAAATCATACTAGCAGACATCTGAACATAGTCTTTCTGATTAATCAATAAAAAAAAATTGTCACTTACGGTGACAAGGAATCAATCTCTCTTTAAAACTAAACAATAAAACTGGATCATACGTGTTCCTCCAGCAGAGTAAGTGCATGACTTAATTGTATGAACAAGGCTATGAAACATGGATACCGATAGTTTGTAAAATACTCTTCTAAGTGAACGTCAGCTAGCCTTAAACTTATACTATATAATTATATAATACTTATACCTGCTGGTGTTTTGGTGGTAGTTTTGTTTTTAACGCAAGTTTTATTTGAATACAGAACAAGCTGTTGAAATTTTGTCTTTTATTTCATGCGTTAATCTTAAGTTTAGCCCAGAATCTAATTAATAAATACTTACAATAGGTACTTAATATATAAATGGAAAAGTGTATTTGTTGGTTTCTCCTTCTCCTTCACCTCAACGGAATAACGAACGAACGAAGTGATTTTTTGCATAGATATACCTAGTGGAAGGCCACCTAAACCCGGAAAATTGCAATGACCACCTAAACCTGGGAATAGACAAAAACATTCTCCTCCGTGAAGGAATGAGGGATTGGAGTGAAGTACCCGTTAGTACTAAAGTAGTAAAGTTCAAACTTACCAGCTATGTTGTTATAGCGACAACATAATCTGTGAAAATGTCAACTCTCTATCTATCACGGTTCATGAGATACGGCCTGGTGACAGATGGACAGACGGACAGCGGAGCCTTAGTAATAGGGTACCGTTTTACCCTTTGGTTCCGGAACCCTAAAAATGATGTAAGTTATTCTGAGGCAGACTATTCAACTTTACGGTACCCAACTACAGCTAATCAAACGTCTATAGCGAGCCATCACGCATAACAAATTGATATTATCACCGATCAATGGGCGTACTCAGGCGAGGGATGGGTGACAGCGGTGACAAGTGACAAGTGTCGATTACATTGTTACTTGGCATCGAAAATATTGATGGAGCGCTGAGACCGAAACAAATTGATGCATAGTGATATTAAAACGTCATGCATATGTAAAAGACGCTCGTCTTCTTGTACATTAATATAATAGCAATTAATAAGCGGTATTCATCACTTGTACCACAGAATACTTGGGATTAGTGTTAGTATGTTAGTAGTAGTATGTATGTTGATATCTTATTATCTGTTGATGATGATGATGCCGATGATTGTGATAACTATATACTAATATTATAAAGAGGAAAGATTTGTTTGTAATGTTTTCACACAAAATCTACTGGACCGATTTCAAAAATTCTTTCACCATTAGAAAGCTGCATCTTCACTGATTGACATAGGCTATATAATATTACTAGGTATAAACGAAACTATTGTTATGTCTAATTCCACGCGAGCGAAGCGAAGCGTAGCGTCCACTATGTAGAATAATTTGTAAGATAAGGCGACAAGAAATTCCCCAAAATAATCCAAGAGATACCTCTGTGGATACTGTCGAGGCTTAAGTTAAATCGAATCGGATCGGAGCGTGTCTCAGAGACATAAACGAGGGCAATAAAAACAAAGTCCCGCCAACAGCCCCGGCACAGGTGTGGAAGACTTGCAGCCCTGCGCGACAGGGGAGTGTTTAAAGTGCCCAATATAGCTCAGACAATTTTGGATAACAACCTTTATGTGCGTTTAGGATTTGGGAACACTGGATAACATAACACCACGCCGTAAAACAAATAAATAAATTCTATTGTTGTATTACAAATAAATAAATTGATTGATTGATTGGTGATTATCCCGTGTCTGCAGAGCTGTCTACACCCACTTTTCACCAGTTATGGCTAAACATAATATCACAGCTCACCAGCCACATGGGATGATGGGACCTACCTAGTCCCATATGGCTGGTGAGCCTATTGCATTGACCCTGGCACAAATCCGGTCTCCAAGCAAAATTTTGATATAAGAAAAAATTAATGAAAAACCTTATAGAACCGTAGCTTATCAGATCTAATAGAAAATAGACAGTCAGATATTAATTGAAAGAAAGTTTACAAAGTTTACTACAAACTTTATTGATACGTGAAATAGTCATTTCATGAAATGTACAGAGTACCTAGTAGGTACTGTATAACTAATTAAAACTTTAAATGATTACTATGTTGAAAGATTGACTGACTACTATGACTATAATATTAATTCGTAATAACTATAATAATCTATTTTAGTTATAGTCACGATTTATTTCATTCAAGAGCCAAGTTACCAAGAAAACTGCTAAGCTGCTAAATGAAATTATTGCTTGGTTGTCCGTGTGGCTATCCT
The DNA here is from genome assembly GCA_944567765.1 of Carterocephalus palaemon. NCBI lineage: Eukaryota > Metazoa > Arthropoda > Insecta > Lepidoptera > Hesperiidae > Carterocephalus > Carterocephalus palaemon. The sequence continues at coordinate 339,855 of OX155655.1, read as the reverse complement.
AAGCCTTTCTTACGGAGAAATATTTTATGTAGGTTGAATCATTAATTTTATGGCCGACTGTAGTAAATACGCTGCAAGCGGTTAAGAAGATAAAATGTTGACCCTAAGCAGGCCTTTGTATGAGACATTCCGACGTGACGTGGCGCCAATAAATTAGTATAGTTATCCAGAAATATTCAGTATTTCGCCATTGCGGACAAACTGTACAGTCCCTAACATTTAATCACGGCTGACATACACTTGTCGTAATTCATTTAATTTTGTCATGTCAGAAAGCACAATTAATTCAGCCAGTGTGTAGGGCGTACAGCTTTCTAAAGCCCCATCTCAGTGATAGCGAGTTCTATCGGCCTTCCAAAAACACTGATTTTCAATTAGGTGTATGCTAAGTTGAGTAATATAAATATGACAATATTGTGTAGAGTGAAATAATGACAATATTGAATGAATAATTCTATAATATCCGCTGTATTTAAGCTGAGTGCAAAACGTATTATCGTATCATCGAAGAAGTGTCGTAGGTATTATGATGGCAGTGTAATGAAGATCTAGCCAACAGAATCAAACCAAAACCAAATTCAACAAAATTATTATTTATATGTATTTATTAAAACCATCAAATAAATAGACGTTTGACATTGACGTATAACTCGCCTAAATTCAAAAGTTGTTAATCGAATGATTTTACTAGAAGCCTACTTTACCAACATACTAATAATAGGATCTAACCGATGGTAAAGCATGGTACCATTACTATCGAAATGGAAGCTATATGCGTAACGACGCATAAACTACAGCATGCGTAGGCAACTCGTGGCATGCCTGCAGTAAGACGATGCAACCGCACTTATTTTAATTAAGTTTGTCGAATGAATCATGAAGTTGCTGAAAAAAATTGCAACGGCGCATCTCACGCTTCATCATCATCATCATCATGATCACAACCCTTTCTTTGTCCCACTGTTGGGCACAGGTCTCCTCTCAGAATGGGAGGGGTTAGGCCTTAGTCCACCACGCTAGCCAAGTGCGGATTGGCAGACTTCACATGTCTTCGAGAACATTAAGATGAACTCTCAGGCATGCAGGTTTCCTGACGATGTGTCCTTCACCGTTTTATCAAGTGTCATTTAATTTCTTAAATCGCACATAACTTAGAAAAGTCATTGGTGCGTGCCGCTTGGGTTTGTACCCGGACCGCTCGAGTGAGAGGCGAGTTCGATAGCCACTGGGCTGTCACCGCTTCTCTCTCACGCTTCAAATTGTATTAAATTGCACCTAAATTCACAACTGAATACAGTTCGTCGTTTTGAACCCAGCCTTAGACCGCGTCCGCCAGCCATCGATCTGCCATAAATCAGACGACAAAGCCCTTCGATTTAATTTATTCCCGCCACTATCGGAACATCAGACCTCAATTAGGTCCACTTGATGGCCAGACGAGCTGGTACCTACTGGAACAACGAGATAGTAAAAGGGACTCATTTCGAGTTTAGAGACAACATTTATCTTAAGCCACATAGACTTGATTAGCTGGCTTAATTAATTGAAGGAATGATTCGTTGTACACCTCATACAGTACTAGCTTTATAGTGGACAAGAAAGAAGCAAATTTCTGATATGCCTCAGTATAAAATATTAAAAATCTTACATCATTTATGTACATCATTTTCCGTAGAACATTGGTAGTTATGTTTTACCTCATTAATTATATTCTTTTGGACCTATCGCAACAAGTTAATAAATAAATAAATAAAAATAAAATAAAATTTGTTGTTACACCAATAACAATTACATCTCTTTCCGTTTATTTATGAACCAATGGAAGAATTAATGAATATTTGTAAATTATTAAATGCAACACTGGCAGCACAGTACAAAGCAAATTAAAAAAAGACGAATACTAGGTACGACGTTGGAGGTCTGAACTGGTAAATAATAAAGATTTTGCGGAAGCCTGACGACTTAAATTAATTCAGAAAACTTTAGTGGGTAGGTACCCTTCAAGGGCTGCAGTTATAATGGCTGCTTTCTCTGTATGAAATACTGAATTGAATATAGGTAAAATATGCCGTATTTTGTATGTAAAGATAGCCATTAACTTGCGCACTTCTCCTAGATCCATCAGGTCTCAATTAGGTCGTAACTCGCGCTGGGCCGCGCTGGGCCGTGCTGGGCCGGGCTGGCGCGATTGTCCTGTCCTAAGCCGACAGAGTTATGGCACGATTAGTCTCAAGGCTTTATATAGACGACCGTTTTTATCGTTCGAAAATATCTACGAAATAATGGTAAGCAGGTACTATCTGCACAACCTAATTAAAATTCCCACCGTTGGGTACGACGGAAGGCTGATTATTTTTAGGTAGTTCATAGTTCATTAGTAGTTCATTAGTAGTAGTAGTTAGTTATAGCTGGAATTTGGCCTTTCACTCGAGAAGATCCGGATCAAAATCTAATCGCCACGCACAGATTGTACTTACGTGTATTTGAAGAAATCAAAACGATAATGATGAATGCACATTTGATTGCATGCCTCAGAATTCTATTAATGTCCTACGACATTTGGAGTGAGGCAATCCGCAGGTCAGTGTAGTGGACTATTGTAGGACAATATTTAATAATAGGACACATACCTCTCCAAGAGTAGAGCCGGGCTCCAAGTTGGAAGCGGTTGGAGAGGATGTAGGAGAAATTACATTATCGTTAGGAGAAATAACCTGTATTTCTCAAAGGCGCAGGCAGAGATGTATAAGCATCAGTTATATCTAGGTACGAAGTACAGATTGTCAATCAAACTGATTTCGGCGAGGCACAGTCACTATTCCCGGTAAAAACCTGCAGTCTGTCCGCGCCTCCTACGCGATGCGCTAACACCTCCATGTTTACGCTCATTGACCGCTCGAACCGCTGTAATGGTGTTTACTGTGTTTATGGACTCTTCTAGAACTACAAGCCTTTGTGTACGAGCTCTCTTAAATGTGCTTTCCCAGTAAACAGAAAGGGTGCTTAATGAGAAGATGTTGCCCGCAGAAGATGATAGATCTGTTGATTATTTTAAATTATATTAACCTCGAAGTTATAAAATATCATAGCAAGCAAGTACGTTTTGAAACTTTTGAACGTATTGAAAATGTAATTAAATTCGGTGAGCGGTTTAAGAGTATTTTGACAAGATAACTGCGGTGGAGTATGCTCTGGATCTCCCGCAGATTTGCCTGTGGGGGAGAACCGTGCAAAACAGTGGGACGTGTATGGGTTGCAGCAACGTCCAAGATATTTATTTATTATATTTAATTTAATAATAAATGTAGGAATGGATACACGGATACATGGATACGACACATTATATTTTAAACCAGATATTATTACTTCCAAAAATTAGAAATAGGTATTAGCACCTAGTTCTTATTTTAGTTAGTTACAAGATACTTGGTTTTCATTTACTGAACAAATAATTTCTTCCTCCTTTCACATATCCTTCAACGTGTATTGTATTCTGTGCTTCAACTTCTATATCTCAGTGAGCACCTCAGAGACGACGACCTCCATCCTGGGCGCCCAGTCGAGCTCTCTGATGGCGTCCCGGAAGCACTTCGCCACCTGCAGCGCGCGCGCGCACGGCTCCGTCTCCTGGGAGTGCCGCTGCTCGCAGCCGTGCACCAGGGAGACCAGCTTCGAGGCCACGTCTTCCGCTGGGGGTTCAGATGGAAAGATTCATCTCACGGTTTAATATGTTCAATAAGGGGAAAAATATAATTTGCTGGAAATTAAGCTGAATAATCTCGTGAACTCTCTAAAAGGTCTTGATAGGCACCACGACACCACTCTTTTTTATTGTCTGTTGCATGTGGAGGATACAGCTGCCTTCTATCACAGATCCTCGTTCTATCCGTGTCCTGCACAAGCGCTGGAAGGTGATCAAAAGAGTTTTCGTGAGTTAAAGTCTCAAATCAATGCTAAGTACTTACTTAATAACAGAGGGTTCAGGGAGAGATGTGACGTGGTGTCTTTCTACACCTACAAGCTTACGATATTATCCAGCTCCATTCCCAATTAATTATATTTTCGTTTATATTTAAGAAGAAGAATGAGAAAAGCTTAGAGCTTAAATCATAAAATCAAGATATTGACTTCAGAACTTCCTTCTCTTTCTCATTACTAATGAAGGAGGTCCCTAGTGTTCTAAGTTTCCATAAGCGAGCGACCGCTTCCAATACACCACGCCTCTAAGCCTTATTTGTCTGTTGTGATGAACTAAGAAGTTAGCTCCGTTACTAGTTACTGGTTAGGCACTTAGAATCGGTCAGCAATTCGTTATTATTAAAGCGACCTACCAGCGCCATTCTTAACGGCAAACTCCTGAGCGTTCCCATGGTGCAGCTGGCCACTGGCGTCCAGCAGCTCCAGCTTGCGGCTCATACACACGATGGCGCAGCCGGTGTCGCGGTGCACCAGCTCGGCGTCTTCCTTCCAGAAGTGGTACAAATCGCTCAGGATGTGGTCACCCAGGTTCAACTACAATTGGGGCATTTTGGGATAAAAATAAAGTATTTTTTTTTTATATAGAGTAGGTTTTAGCCTAACGAACAAGCAGACGGGATAACTGATGGTGAGCAGTCACCGTTGCCTATGAACATGAGCAACACCAGATACCGCCAATGCTTTTTTGAAGAACCCCTCATTGCCCACCGTGAAAACCTCAGTAGGAAGTTCATTCCCCAGTACAAGATAATGAGGAAATGAGAAATTTTTATCACTATTAAACGAGACGACGATAGACGATATTAAACTGTTTAACGAGAGTAAATAATAAGAGAGACCGATATAAACAAGATGTGATCGTGACCAATTCTACAAGCTTCAGGTTGCATTTACGACAGACGCTGCTAATGAAGAAAATGCAAATAGATCCAAAGGTAATTAATTCCATTCGAATACCTTTGGAACTATTCTTGGTTATATAAAGTGCATTCCAGGGATACGATTTTAACTTTTGATGTAAAATTCCACTTAGTCTTGTAATAAGGCGCTAAAATTCACAAGGGTTTTCATTTTATGGCGGAAGATCTGAACAGTTTGCACTATACAATGAAATTATTGCGGATTATATCATATTAAATCACCTCGTGCTTACACTGATCCAGTACTTTGAGGAAACTAGACGTAATGCTCCTCATAGTTTCCTCTATTCCGTTACATTCACTTATGGTAGTAAAAACTAGGACTATCCAAATAATGCTGGTAACCATTATGCTTGCTGCCTTCACCACTGTCCGCGGCTTGCACCATCGGTCTTTATATAAAGATTTTCCAGCTACCACTTTTCTAGCTGACAATGAGTCTTAATTGGAGGCTTAATTGTACGTGCATTCACAGATTAATGATGAGGTTGATCCGCTAATAGCTGGCTAAGCAATTAACGCCTGGTCATTCCTTTTGGATTGACCTTGAAGCTGGTAGTGAGAGATAAAATATTAGATTTGATACATGCTAGAGATCAATAACTGTGAACTCTATCATATTGACGTTCGTTTAGAGTTTAGCAATAAAACATCAATGTACTACTGGATAAATAGATGCAGTAAATAAGTAATCCACGAGATATTTTTTTCTTTTATGGATATAAGATAGCAAAAGAGAATATAGTGTCATCCGCTGTCGCCCATGACAAGATAGTCGCCACTATAAAAGTTTAACTGGAACTCATCAAATCAAAATGTTGCCAACCATAAGTAAAGTAAAGTAGAGTATTGTATTATATTTCATGTAGGTGCAGACTCATCTGTATATATTTAAAAAATAAATTGACAACCTTACAGTGCTCATACGACAAAAAAAATTGTAATGGTAAACGTTTTTAAATAAATAAAACTTTATTATGAGTTACGTATTGATAGATAACAGCGACGATATATCGGGAGTCCATCGCAAGGCGTGTATGCCTCGCCTGAAACACTGGGAGACCTGCAGGGCCACTGCGCAGGGCTGCCCCGTCGCGGGAGGAGCGCCGCGGCATCTGTTGTACAGGCTTTCCAGCTCAAACAGCACTTCGTCGTCTGGCGAAGATAGTTAAGATTTTTCTTAAAAATAATAAATCATCAAAAAACCGACTTCAAAACTAAAAAGTAAGAAATAATTGCTAATTCGTAATGTCACAGGTCGCCGCCGCAGTTGAGAGTGGTCGAGAGCTTAAATGGGAAGTACCAAACACAAAATAATCATCAAACTCGGTTGATGAACCACGAAGTTATCACTGCACATACATAAAAAGTTGAACATAGAGCTTCTTCCAGAACCAGAAGCTTTATTTTTTAAAATCTCGTATAGGAAACGAGATTTAAAAAATAAAATAACTCACTCGAGCGGTCCAGAATCAAACCCAAGCGGAACGCACCAATGAGAGTCATTCTAAGTTATGTGCGATTTAGGAAATTAAATGTCACTTGCTGTAACGGTGAAGGGTTGTCGATGTCTCTACTGCCTTCTCTCGTAGCTGATTTTTGCCTAAACATCGTTGTTGTTATCGCATGTTGTGAATACTTGAAAATAATACACTAAACGTATTGTCGTATTACCCGCGCCATTAGCTCTGACATAACCCTCAGCATTGGCTCTCATCAGCTCGCCCTCGCCGTCCAGGAGCTCCAGCTTGGCCATGGAGCAGAGGACGAGGCAACCGGTGGATATGTGAGTCAGGTTGTAGTTAGTATTCCAGTAGTTATAGATATCCTCTTCCATGGGTTTCGTAGCGTTGACCTAGACAATTAGTCTTCAATTGTTATGTTGGAAAATCAGATATATTATCATCAAATTATCAAAATCATCAAAGTTAAGCGATTTAAGTGACCTCATCCATACTGATATTATAAATGCGAAAGTAACTCTATCTGTCTGTCTCGCTTTCACGCCAAAACTACTGAACTGATTTAAATGAAATTTGGTACACAGATAGCCTAAAGCTACATACATTGGCTACATAGGCTACTTTTTAATTGAAAAAAAGTGTTGTATAGGGTTGAAAAGTGTATTAAAGTTTGTATGAAAGTTTTGTCATTTTGAGAACTAGGAACTTAAAATTTATATTTTAGGCTGTTGATTAGATATAAATAAATATGGCATTCAAACTTTGTAAAAATGTTACCCTTAAGGGTGTAAAATAAACATAACACATTTACGGATTCATTACAAATTACATTACAAATCTGTGAAACTAAAGTTAACGCGTTATGAAGAATCTATTATTATGTCTAATTCCACGCAAGCGAAGCTGCGGGCGTCCACTAGTATTTCTTTATAATACGTACTACATCCCCGCACTCCAGTAAACTGAGCCCAAAGCTGTAGCTCAGTGCCTTCATGACCTCTCTGCCCCTCGTCTGATCTACTGCACAACACACTGAATATACACTCAGTAAATAATACACCACTAAAATAATGGTTGTATTAATCTTCATCGGGATTTCCCAGGTGTTTGAAGAACTTCCCATTTAATATAGTAGCCGTATTAATCCTGGAAAGCTTACTAATCCCATTATTTTATTCTGAACAATAAACAAAAGGACATTATAGAGTCATCTTTATATAAACTCATCTTTTTATTGCTAGATGATAATACTGATCCTGTTTGTGATTTGTATTGTTCTCAATAACTCATTTAAAACTACACTCGGTATATATTTTGAGAACGAAGCAAAACTTCTGCGAATATCATTAAGTAATCATATCGTAAACATTATATTGCAGTTATTTTGCACATCAAACGCTACACTAATTCAGTAAGTCGGTAAGAAACTCTTGAATTATTCGTCAACTACGTGAGCAAGTAAGCACTTATCTAAAGCAATGTCTCGCCTATCAACACCAGCCCAGCTGCACGAACTTAATTGATTTCTGTTCGACACGTGCTCCGATCGCCCGATTAGCTTTATTAATGACTTACATTCCTAATTCACAACCGCCTGTTGCATACGGCGAGCCTGTTTGTTACTTTTGTAGGGTTATTTCAGCCACGTTATTAGCACTTTGTTGGATGGCTTCCGCGGTATCGAGACGTATTCTAGAGCATTATTCGCATGCCGGAAACTGAAATGGTTCAATTTCAAAACCAAATCCAACATTCATATAGATACATTAGTATCTGTTGATATATGATCTGTAAACAGGATAGATTATGTTACATTTAGTTTTGATATCAAAAATATAGTATTTTCACGCATTTTTAAGTATTATTTTGCAGTGAAGGTTGTTTAAGTAATCACAACAAGAAACTTCCAATGCACAAAAATAAGGACTATTCCCATCTGTTACACGGGTGCGCTAATCTGACCATTAGCGTTCACGTGATCATTATCACAATCCTTCCTTTGTCCCACTGTTGGGCACGGATCTCCTCACAGAATGAGAGGGATAAGGCCTTAGTCCACCACGCTGCCCAAGTGCGGATTGCCAGACAAAGCGTTCACGTAGCATCCACTTAAATCAACGATTACTGTGACTTGTGTTTTAAGGTACTTGTAGAGATGTGTGATTTGTAATTCAGGGTATTTCCAAGAAGAATAGTAAGTATATACTTGGATCTCTTGATCGTTTAGAATACCCAATTCTGTAATAACTTATTTTTTTTTATATCTCGATTTCTGGAAGAGGACTTAAGTTCGGCGCGTAATCGATTTGCTTCGTTAATCGCATGTTTTCATTCGATTAAGTATTCGAGCCACGACCTGCGCTCGTGACTGGTAATTAGCTATGCAGGTAGAACGACATCGTTCAACACACATGTTAGTTCTGGTTTAAGGCAAAAATATTAACGGCTTCCAAGTTGAAACACATTTGAATTAATATTGTTAATATATTCTATTTATGGCAATTAATAAGATAAATTGACTAGTTTACTTAAAGTGAAGATGTTATAAATATCAAACTACCTATATTTCTTCTTTAATATTATTTAACTTTTTTTAAACACCTACAATAAAAATATGAATCATATAATGTCTCTGTATTTAGCAGATTCTTATTTAGTAATTATATTAAATTAGGGTTGTCTAAGCTTAAACCTGTTTTCGATGTCACAGGACGTGTACGATCTCATGAGAGTTTATGCAACACCTTTAATGTTTAAATGTACCTATGTAACTTTTTCCAAGTAATAAATAAATAAAAAAATAAAAGCTTTATGAAGGAAAAATAAAACTAATCGAAATATGAGAAACATCTTTATTGCTGTTGCAATTAATGCCTTGAAATTACCTTTAACTACACTTTGTACTAGACACAATACTCTTTCAACTACTACTATAAAAATATACAATTTCCAAAGTCCTTATAGCTGCCAGTGTCTTATTTCGTTCCAATGCAAGCCAAAAATACCAGAAACAAGGAAACATCACAAACAAAATACCGAAGTATCTCCAATTGTATCTGGTTAAGAATAACAACTATACAGAAGTGTCACTCTTAACATCCTTAAAACCTCTCTCAATGGCGATAGTACCAGCAATCCAGCAAACACACCCAGTGATGAAATCCTAATACTTTACATTGATTGAGTAATGATTCAGCGAATAGCAAGCGAAGGCATTGACTGGTCCCAGTAGTTCCATTATCTAGTTAATGCGTGAGTGCGTTGAGTGCATCGCGAAGTTATAATAATTTGTCTAAATCATTATAATTTAACCCGTAATAGGCACGTTATGGCATTACTGTTCAGTCGCTGCCAACAGATAGTGGAGGCAGATTGATGTAAGTACTTAGCTTCTAGCTACAGCGTCAGCCCCATTTAAACTATCGGACTTGTCGTGTAAGGAACCAGGTTTTACGGTAAGTCTTTCTTACCTATGTAACTTACTTCCGTATCCTGGGCTCCAGCTCCGGAGCCCAGTCCAGGTCCAGGATGGCGGTCTTGAAGCAGCGGGCCACGCCCAGCGCCCTCAGGCAGGCGTGGTCGGTGACGGGCGCCGCGCTCTCGCACTGCTGCACCAGGTCTACCAGCTGGAGGGCCATTGTGTCATCTAAAGGCGATATCAGTATCAATATCTAAATGGAAACTTACTGAATAATTATTATCTACTTGTTCTAAAACGATGTCTCTAAACTAGGGTTTCCTACGAAATTTTAACTAAGCATGTATTTTATAGGATGTCAATGTAAAACAGATTACGTCACATGGTCTATTTTCTGATTTTCGCGTCTTAGGGGTTAAGGTTTTTATGCTGTGATTGCACAGCTAAGCTTGTGTTGAGTTTTCTTTCCTTAAATATGATATGAAAGATAAAAACAATTTGTGTCAGTTTTAATGACTGATTTTCACATATTCTCCTCCAATAAGCATTGGAGCAGCATGGTGGAGTATGCTTTAGACCTCCCACAGAGTCTATGAACCGTGTCCAGCAGTGGGCCGTATATAGTAGGTTTGCACATATCACACATAATTATTGTGTACAGCAAATGCAATTAGTTTATTCAATAATAGACAAACTCCGCGAAAATACTGTCTGCTGACTGCGCCTTGAAAATGGCTAAAGTTGTCATTCGATTTGAGATTAATGGCTTCATTCCATCCATCCATCAGCTCTTTAAAGTCCACTGCAGGATACAGCCTTTGCTGGACATAGTTCTGATGGTTTCCGCAGCCTGCATTTGGTCGTCAGTACCCTGGTCAGAGACCAGGCTGGGCTGAAAATAGACATACGGCCTGATGGTAAGTGTTCACCGTCCTCTATGGACACGTGCGACACCGGGGATCACAGATGCGTTGCCTGCCTTGAAGGAAGCGTTTCACACTCTTTTTGAAACGCTCCATGTCGTAGCTCGAAGGGAAATTTAATAGCTTCGCTGCGACCCATAGACGTCCCACTGCTGGGCACGGAACTCCCCCACAGACATAGCTGCGGGAGGTCTAGTGCATACTCCACCACGCTGCTCCAATGCCGATTGGTGGCGGAGTTAGTGGCCAACCCAGTGTCGAATGTTCTCAAGCCACCCGAAGGTCTTCGACAAGGCCTAACGACTGTTTCCACCATTGAAAACAACCGGGACCGACAGCTTTACGTGCCCTCCGAAGCACGGTAGCGTCCATGAAATTTTGCCACTAGCGCTCACCCATACACAAACCGACCGCGCCCGTCGTTGCTTAACTCTTTCGATCACATTGAATCGACGCGAGCCGTTGGGCTATGGACGTTACTGGCTTTAAAGCTGTTAATTGGAGTGTGAATGCTGACCAGCGCCGTTCGCCTTGGCAAACTGCCGCGCGCTCCCTCGGCGCAGGGCCCCGTCGTCTCCCGCCAGGCCGAGCTTGGCGGAGAGGCAGATGATGGCGCAACCGGTGGCCGGCTCCGACACCTCGCGCCCCGCTCGCCAGAAGCTGAGCAGCTCAGAGTCTACCGTGTCCGGTAGCTCCATCTGTGGGGTGGATCGACATCACGTGCAGAGGGAACAACAGTTCGTTCTGTTAACTAAGTGTAGTGTAATGACAACCCTAATCAATTGTATTATTTGATGATGTTTTGAGTTGAGTAATAAACGTGACTTCAATCAAGCCGGACGTTTCAATCGAACCACACATGGCGACCCTGCCTTACGGATAATCTGCCTATTCAAATTGTTCTTAACCCGTTGCATATTCCGAGTCTTTACTAAGCTATCTCTACGGCGCTATCGTCGTACACTTCGCTTGGCAAAGCCAGTTATTCCCTATCCACTTAATAAATATTAATAAATTATTTACATGAGCATTGAGAAGGGCATAATGAGCAGTGGCTTGTTTGAATTCAATAAGACCGTTTTCGTAAAAGCGAAGTGGAGGAGCTTTTCAATAGCTGTATAAGTGACTTGTTTTACCACTGTCCCATACAATATGTAATTGTTTTTGACTTTTTATTGATTTTTTATCGAAAACTAATTGCTCGGTATTACCCGCTTGTAATTTAAGAGTATATATTGAAAAAACAGTATCGGGATAAAAAGCGGCCTCCACACTAAATTTTATCCAAATTGGTCCCGCCGTTTGAGCGTGACGAAGAAACAAAACATACAAACACGCTCACTAAATAACTTTCGGATTTAAAATCCTATAATTTCCTGTGAGAACTAGGACAGCCTTCTCTTTGAATATTTGGGCTAGCAACCTTATAACAGATTATAAATGCTAGAAAAAAAAATTCTTTGTGCTTGCATTAAATAAAGAATGCAGCTATGGTATTGTCCCAGACGAAGAGTTTCCTCTATCGATCTTAACGAAGTTGGGTTGGAAAAACCAATTTAGTAACGTGACATTGGTAGAATACCACAGATATAAATAGTAACTTCTACTATAAATAAAAACTCTCTGTCTGACAGGCCCGTTGGCGCAATCGGTAGTGACCCTGTCTGTTGCGCCAAAGGTCGTGGGTTCGAATCCCATTCAGGACAAATATTCGTGTGACGAACACTTGTATTTGTTCTGTGTCTGGATGTCAATATTATCTATTTAAGTATGTATTTAAAAATATCTATGTATGTATATCAGTCTCTGACACCCATAACACAGGCTCGCGCCTACTTTGGGGTCAGATGGCCGTGTGTGAGAATGTCCAAGATATTAAAAAAAAAAATAAAAAAAATAAAGTTCATTTGAGTCACTCATATTTTGTCGCTTTTCTTGTCTCCGTATGACAATAACCCAATACGATCATTTAGCCCGAGTACCTTTCGTAATAAATATAGTATTAGGCGATAACGCTGACCGCCATGTCCCACAGCCGAACCCATAAACCAACCCATTTATTTTGTTAATTCCATGGCATTGAGGTTTAAATATTTATGAAATTACTTATAAGAATTAGTTATCAACGTGAGAAGTACAGGTTAAAAGCTTTGTTATTTATTAACGGCAATTACTAGAACATTAATACGTGTAGTATAGATAACACGGCACCTTTTTTAATTTAGTATAAGTATTCCTTTCCTTCCCAAAAAATCTATTGATTTTCTTAAATTGACCATTAGCACTGTCGAATCTATGTGAGATAAAATGACATTTGAATAATATTTTACTATTTAAGAACTAGTTTACTTTTCTCAAAACATTTGATAAATCTCACAGGCACAAGTCTAATTTTTATTCAGCCTAAAAACAAGCAGGAGTTATCATCAGTGATCAGTTGATCACCGTCACCTATAAACACGAGCAATACCAGAGGGGTCGCCAATGCATCGCTGGTCAATAACTACTCTATGAATATTAAAAACATTATTCTATAAAAACTAACCTCAATTTTGCACACATCCAAAGCTTTGGTAAAACTGAGGGTTATGGCTTTCATAACCTCCTGCGAAGACTCCATCCTGTCTACCGACAAGACCACCACGAGCAACAGTGACAGGGTTTGTCTATTCATGTCCACAGGCGACCGTTCGATGTTCTTTACCGATACCAATTACAATACTATCATCTTTTTATTCACCTTTATATAGAGCTTATGTAATTGCCGTCTTAATTGTTTGTCGTTCAATGTTTAAAACTGTCCATTCGCTATTTGTTTCCATGCTATGCTCTGATTATGTAAGACGTTTTAATTGCATGTATTATTATGTGATTAATTTAACATGTTCTGACTGTTGTTAAGTACAACTTACTTGTTAACCACCACGGCATAGGCGGTGTAATGTTCACATGAAGAACAGGTACAAAGATTTTTTTTCATTAGATATACCAGCATAACTGTGGGATGGTTAGGTTATTATTCAAGATGATGGGTTTTTAGAAAATCTGAGATTACGATGAAGTAAGCCTTTTGTTCAAATAGCCAGGTGAATCAAAGGTAACTAACTAGGTAACCACGGAACTTCTTTTAATCTCAGGATAAAGCTGATACTTCGTTATCGACGATCTTTGTTTCTTAAAATACGATAAAATTTTCTCTTGCAGATGACTATATTATCACAAACTGTGGTACTTACAAGGTCACAGACTATTTATGTTCCGTAGCATTGGAACGTGGGAAGAAAAACAACATTTCGTGGATTGCTTTTTATATGCTATCTACTGGCAACTCGCTATTAACTGGTATTCCTATCAGTCACCGGTACCATCGGTCTATTGGTCAGTTAGCATCAGTACTGCTCGAGAACGGCTTCGATCATGGTGACCTGCGGGGCGATGCCCTCGGCCTTCGCGGCGCTCTTGAAGCAGGCGGCCACCTGCACCACGCGGCTGCAGTCCTCTTCCACCTGGTTGTACTGCTGCTCGCAGTTGTGGATTAGTTCTACCATTTTCGCTGAGAGGACCTCGCCTGGAAGGATTAATGGAATTCAGGGTTGAAGGGAACAGAAGTTCTTCTGTGTATTTTGATCACTGCTGCTGACAAGACAGAAGGTCCGTTAGGAAAACGAATAACACATGAGGCAACCTGTAACTTGAGATTGTTAACAACATAGATTTATCATTACTCTATTGTTAACAAGCAGTCAAACCTTAAAAGAAAAAAACGGTTTTTTATGTGCCGTTGAAAGGGTACGCTTGTCGTTTGTGAAAAAGCGAAAAAACTATACAGTGTATATACAGTGTGTATGTATATTTTGAATTATACTATACTATTCAAAATATACAGGACTGAGTGGCAGCGATTATGGGACTATGTCTAGCAGTGAACTTCAAAAGGCTGGCGGATGAATGGAACGAACCTTTAGGGAAGCTCTTTATGTAGTCATGCATGTTTTCATGGTGCATTCTAGCGTCGTCCTGCATCAGCGAGAACTTGTCGGACATGCAGATGAGAGCGCAGCCCAGCTCGCGGTGCACCACCTCGAAATCATCGCTCCAGAAGTGCTGGAAGTGCTCCATCACGTCTGCAGAGAGCCCTGACTGCGAGGACATCAGGAACCATCATCAGCATCCAACAAAGTAACGCTAGCCAACTGTACTTATAACCCTTTCATTGAGTCACTTTTGACAACAGTTCTCCTCTCAGAAGGTGAGGATAAGACAATTGTAGCGAACCAATTGCATTCTTTAACTTCTCATAATTAATCTACATTCTAAAATTGTATTTATTTAGCTTGGATATATAAGTTAACATGTTTCAAATTCTTTACTTACTTCCTCACGACACTCTTCTAGAGCCTTCCCGAAATGAGCGGTGACGTGGCTCATCACCTCAGCTGTTCCTTTTACCGGATCTACGACAACCAGCGTGGCCGCTGCCACCAGCAACCAGACAATAGAACCCATGGACAAGCTTGTATCAACAATGGCTTCGAATGATATACGCACCGTTATATGTTGAGAAAATTTATTTAATCATTAAATATACAGTTTTGTCCACAAATATTTGTCTGCTTCTACCAATTTTCTCTCATGTTCCAAGGGGACAAAGGCGACTGTTGATTGATAAAGTGTTCGAAGATGATAGGTTGTAACTAAGTGCTGATGTCCGTTGCAAACACGAATACTAATTCCAGCTTAGGGTAATTGAAGGGTAGACGATATTGTATGTATACACTTGTCATAAAATCATTTTTATATTTTTATTATTTTGTAAAAAAAAATTAAGTCTAATCAGCAAACACGAAAGTTACGTACCAACTTCTCTGAAATATCGTTTGGAAAATGAAATAAATTATCATCATTTTCGACACAAACCATAACAATAACAGCTCAGCATTTATACTAACATCCTACAATGAGATTGCATGATGAGAAGATTGACGATAGGAGACTTCTTTTCAAAATAAAAACAGATGCCTACATTTGTTGAATGAACAGGGTCCTTAAATAATGTCTATTTAACGTTATTCCTCCGGCTTGTTGCCAGTTACCACAAGTGTTATAAGATAAAAGCAAGGAACGTGGCAGAACGGTAGAACATTCTAGTCACGGATCCCATTACACGCGCCGCTGGAGGAATCACTTCCATACGGGGAGAAACAAAGTAGTTTTACACTTTCGGGATAGAGCGATTTGGGGCTGTGGTGGTGATTTGCAATTTTAGATCATTACGAGAGTTACCAGCTATCAAACTCGCTTCTCAATCGAGGGGGTGTGGGTTAAAATTCAAATTCAAGCGTCGCGGGATAGACTGCAAGTGTGGTAAATTACTCGAACATTTAAACTTTTCACAATTCTACAATTTTTAAGTTGTTATGGCCCTGCCTCTTTTGTACGGAGCGTTATCCAATCAAGCAGATGGGATATAGATATGATTTGAGATTGCTAGTACTTCAACTGTCAGACTTAAAAAAAAAGAACTGCTGTCTGTCCATGCATTAATTTATTATTTCAGCTGAAATTCATAAATATTCTGGAATGTCATGCTTCACCAAGATTCTTCTTGATGCAGATTTTAGTAGGAAGGAATGACTTCCAAGGCAATCTAATTGACTTTTTCAGGCTTTGGAAGTCATTCCTTCCTACTAAAATCTGCATCAAGAAGAATCTTGGTGAAGCATGACGTTCTAGAATTTTTATGAATTTCAGCTGAAATAATAATTAATGCATGCAGAGGCAGCAGTTCTTTGTGTGAAGATTTATTAAAATTGATATTTTTGTCTGTCAGTTTATTTACGACTTGCACGCACGTTGGTTATTTAGCAAGTACTTGAAGTCTATCTATAGGAGAGGATTGCATCGTGTACTGAAGAGATCGCTATTACTCGAAAAGCGCAATATCAACAGTCTTTGCATGCTGAGTTGTCTTTCTGTTGAAGATTACTCGCTGATTGTCGCCCCAGACACTGATTGCAAGGCGTTTCACAAACACGTTGCCTATACTGGTTAAAGACTAGAATCTCAAGGCAAAAATATTTTTTTCTGTTTAGTTACAAGTACCATTTTCTTTAAATTGACACACAAACACACTATTTAACATATTTACTGTGTAATATTCTATTTGTACGTTAGTTTTTTCTTTAATTTTAAAAAATACCAATACTAATATTTTCACACTCGCGTCATCATTCATGGTACCTACATCTGTGATTGTACATTCATAATTGTTTTATTTTCTGCGTGTCCGCAACCCTACATAGGCCTAGTCTTTTCTACTTTTATTCCTTTTATTATAAACTAGGTGTTCCCGCTAACTCTGTACGCCTTAAAACATCGTTAGCGTTTCATGAAAATTGTGTGATCGGGCGATGCGAACGCAGGTTTAGAATGAGATATAAGTTAAGTGAAAATAGAAAGAGAGACGTTGCGTATATTACTGTAGGGACAAGAGAGAAAGGTGAGAGCACACATTTTCTTTCTCTCTTCCTCTCATAGCCAGTGCATGAAATATTTATATGAGATATATATCTCAGTTAGTAGTTCGTTTGCGAGTTTGCTAGCGTTACACGAACGTTGATTTCTTATCGTAACATATTATTTAGATCTTTGAAGCATTTACTCTAATTACCTGCGTCACTCAAGCAAACCAAAATAATAACTACGACAAGAAAGCGCTGTACATTATGTCATAAGAAATCACCATGTATTATGTCTGAAGCATCATTACGCGGATCCCTTCACATTAGCGGAGGGAAACTATTAGTTTTGCGCGGGCGCCACGCGCCTCCATCCGTCAACGCTGGCCAGAAACAATTCGTCAAATCCTCTTTATTACTAGGAAAAAATTGCATTATGTTACCTGCGTGCCTACGGGTAGGGTGTAGAGTTTAGTTTGGAGTTCAGGCGTGAGTAATGGACTCAGCATGACGGGTGAAAAATGGAACGTAGAAAACTTTCATATAAGTCCCTTGGTTTTTCTCTGGCATGTAGTATTTCTTTGACAAGGATATAATATTCAAACATTACAGTGACTAAACCTTATTAAAGTATCACACAAGATTACGTATACGACTTTGTCAAGTGTGTCAAATTAATTAGATAATTAATAATTGCGAGCATAGAACAGGGTAGAACGGATCAGATGAGATTTATCAATAGCTCATTGTTACAATGGAAATAATAGAAATGGAAATCCGAACTGAAAAAAACACAAGGGTTCACTTTTTCCAACACCCTGATATAGTGCAATTCATAGACAAGAAACTCTCGATTACTTTCCATTCCAGCACACGTCACGTCCGCCACACCTGAGCGCGCCATTCGCGGAAACAATAAAACCGAACGGCGGAGTGCGACACTAGCGAAATATCAAAAATTTACATATAAAACAGTTGGAGATTTTCCCGAAAAAATATTTATTTCTCCCCTGGCAACACTACGTGACGGGAATGCGCGGAGCGCGACGATTACTCATTGTCTGTTTTCCTCCGTGAGCTATTGTATCTGTGATTTGGTATTATACCTCCGTGTGAGCGCGGCACGTGGCTCGGCAGCCCTGCGCCGTCGACATACGAAGACGTTTACGTAAATAATAATCCATCCATACTAATATTATAAATGTGAAAGTGTGTTTGTTTGTTTATTTGTTTGTTTGTCCGGCTTTCACGTCGCAACGAAGCTATTAAATGGTATGGTTTTTGTGTGTGGTGATAGTGAGGAGGGTGGAGAGTGACGTAGGCTACTTTTTACCTCGGTAAAACATCCCCATTTGAAGATATCGATGTTTTTTATTTGCTCCAGTAAGTCAGTTTACGTACACTTTATCTGCGGTCAGCATTACCTCAGGTTCCTCTAAGTATCTTTTAACTGTGGAACTGTCACTATTCATCCACCACAAATGTGTCATGTATGTTAAACAACTCATTGTTAATTCCCTTTGACCACGCGGGCGGAGCCGCGGGTAAAAGCTAGTATGGTTATAATACACAAGCTATACACTTAATAATTTCCCCGGAGTACCGCAGTCGAGCCTTTAAAATCCAAGCCAAGATTAATGGCCTAAGGCTTACGGTGGCTGCGAGTTTTCGCGCAAAAAGCTCGAAGCTCGCATCAGATTTACAGTTAAATATTTAACCGCACCGCGAATATGCAAGCTTCCTGCATTAAAATTTAATGATTTCCTCGAAGGAACTTTCCATCCATCAATCTGTCAGCAGGAACTGCATTACCAAGTTGAGTGTGCGGTTGGACGAGACCGAAAAACGAGCAAAAAGGTTCAATGTAAGCGCAAAATGTAAGTTTGCTTCTACCATCGTTAGGAGACTAGCAGTTGTATGTACCGTTTGATACCACAGACCTTAGGAAGATGGCAGTAAGGGCTATTAGCAGGTATCGTTGCGTCAAAACAAATAGGAGAAAAAATCTTTAATATATTTTCTTTCTGAAGATCGTCAAGTGACAGACCTCTTAACTCAGGGCGTTAAAGTTCAACATCGAGCGGAGTGTTTATGGTAATCGTCTTACGTACGGCAATAAAACATAATATGCTCCTCACCACTCATATTTCACGAAACCGTCGCATGAATACTGAAAGAGCACACGGCACTGCGGTAATAAGGTAGCCTTTGAAATGTAGCTGGAATCAACGCATGATTGAAACTGGCAAGAGTGGTAATAGAGTCATTACCTATAGGTATTCAGTAAGATTGGCGTTTATGACGAGACTTTAAACTTGAGCTTTATTCGATTCGCAAAACCAAACGTAACCGATTTCTAAACGTTTATTTATCATCATACCTGTTGAATGAATGAATATAAATTTATTTCGTCAAATTAAAACTGTTACACAAGTATCGTACAATAATATGTCCTTAAAATAAATAAATAAGTAAATAATAGTACCACACTAATCTGCTGAAACAGGGCCACACTCAGCTATGGTCGCAGCGAAGCATGAACGCTGGTTTTCAGGGCGACCCAGCATATTTAGCAGTTCGGACTTGTATTGAGCAAACAGATTGTTGAATATAACATTAATAATATCTGTTAAGTCCTAAGACAAGTTAAAACATCATATGTCACTAACCTGGCGATGGTGCTGATGCGGGCACTAGTGGCCAGCTTGACGAGCGGGCGGTGGGGCGGGCGCGAGGGCCGCGGCGGAGGGCTGTACGTGTAGGACTCCGCGCCCGTCAGCCACGACCAGTGCTCCGTCATCTTCACGGCACTCCTGAGGGTTCCTAGTGTCCTGGTACTTCTCAACGCGCCTAGTATGGCCTAGATTATGCATAGAAGACCGTTCTTAGCATGGTTGCTTGTTTTTATCGTCACGACACTTTATCACATATTTTTGATAGGTTTATTGTTTACCGCACTACCATTTTTTTCACAAAGGTTTCTGCTCTCGTTTAGCTACAGGCGTCGATGTGGTGTCAGGTTTAACTTAGCTCTCCGTCATCTTATCACGTCACGTTATAACACTTCACAGCATTTCTGTCCAGTTTTTTATCACTTTTAATTTCACATCTATTATATCACACCCATACATTAGTACTGCTTCGTTTACAAATTCTAATATAGCGTTACTTCGATTTCACAGCAATTCATCACCACTTTCAGGGGTGAAACTCTCTGAACCACTCGGCGAAGGCATCCTTCAAACTCAACAACTCTTATTAAATTTACGAACAATGATTGATAACCCTAGCCCTAGACGAACTGTCTGCACCTGTTACGGGCTCATTGGTCCCTGTTGCAACGGAAAACCACCCTCTTCAAGCTAGAAATAAAGCGCAATCCTTCCCTTCCTATAACTTTGCTAAGGGTCATTGAATACTGAGAAGAAGTTAGCGTACCATCGAAAGATGGTCTTTCTGCTCGAGGCGTTAAGGGCTGAGAGAAGTGAACGCTGCTCGTGGGAAAGCATTTAGGGACAATACAAAGTAATTAACTAACGATCCCCTTTACGAGAAACAGTTGTATTTCGCCTGGAATCTTTCAATCAAATACCTAACACTGTCAGCCGTCAATAGTTTTTGTTTGCTTAGTTTGGGGACAGATGGCCGTGTGTGAGAATGTTCATGACATTTATTTATATTTATTATTATTACACAATTCGTAATATTCTGTAAAGCAATTTTTGCAGCAGTGTCTGTGGGGGAGACCCGTGCCCAGCATTGGGTCTTCTATGGGTTGCAGCGAGCGAGCGATGTTATGTGTAGATAAAGGTTACTTGTAGGTCAATAAACGCTTTATTTTTAACTCCGCCGTAAATTGCCACAGCATGGTGTGATCGCACCCGCAGCCTGCAGCCTGCAGTAAGCAGGAGAAGCAGGCAACCCCTCCGTCGGTCGGCGTTAACATTCATAACTGATGAATTTGCAAACAATGCGATTGCCGCCAATTCCGGTAATGTCAGGAGATGCGCACCTCAATATGTGCAAGAACTGCTGGAAGTACGTAGTGACAGAGACACTACCGATACAGTATTGTTGCAATAGTATTTTGGTAGATGAGTGTGGATGGCGGGAATGAGAAAGAGACTACTTTTTTTTTTCAGATTTACAATCAAAAAAAGACAGCTCATTTCAAAACAAAATCATCTTCCAACGAAGACAAAGAACGAAAAGGAACAGAATTGCGTTATGTTGATGGTTCCAAACACATAATATAGAATACACGTAATAATATGATGTGCTCTGGAAGTGGCCACTTGTGGACACTTAAATCTGATATTTTGTTCAGTTTTCTTCAGATTCGCTACAATACTTGACGTATTCTGAGTTATCGGATGTGTGTACCCTCTCTCTTTAGTTTAAGTGAATATATCAATAATTCCATATCACATCTACCGCGGCCCAGTGGCATCTAAAGCGTCTGCATCACCGCGCCGGCTGCCCCGCCCGGGTACAGCTGACGGCCGCGCTAACCGGCTTAACCTAATCAACCGCCCCTGTCTGTTGTGATTTTGATTACGGATACACGCATAAAGTAGGTACCTATGTAGGTACTTAAATTGTCATTTCAAACCAAGCCCTGCATCATATAGAGATATGTCTTTGGGTCCATGTAACGTTTTCTGACCATGACTACCGCGCAGGACCAAATACTGGCTTCATCGGCGTTACCTACCCCTGCCTCCGTTTGGAGTGTGAGTGCATGTGAATTAAGATTTTTTTTTAAATATGTAATGACAGGCCCGTTGGCGCAATCGGTAGTGACCCTGTCTGTTGCGCAAAAGGTCGTGGGTTCGAATCCCACTCAGGACAAATATTCGTGTGACGAACACTTGTATTTGTTCTGTGTCTGGATGTCAATATTATCTATTTAAGTATGTATTTAAAAATATCTATGTATGTATATCAGTCTGACACCCATATCACAGGCTCGCGCCTACTTTGGGGTCAGATGGCCGTGTGTGAGAATGTCCAAGATATTTATTATTTATTTATTTATTTAATCACAAAATAAATATGTCATCCAGAAACAGACCTTGTGGCATTGTACCCAGAACGCTGGCAGCGTTGCCCCGCTGTATAGCGAGGCTAATCTTTTGAGCGAAAAGCTGCCAGCCCTCCGGTCACCTGAGACGGAAATGAGCCTCATACCAGCCGACCAAGGACCTAATGTTTCTACTGCAAGCGCCGCAAATCAATTTAAATTAATAATTATCCTCCACTTCACTAACTAGACTGGAGCAGCTTGCAGTTCCACTGCATGCACATTAAATAAGCATCTATAAGACATAAGAACAGAATGTAAAGAAATCACCTCGTTAAAGATAAGGACTCGACCCAAAAAAAGTCTTTCATCATGACGAAGATAGTTGGATACTCAGATGTAACCTGAGATTGGATAGCGCTAAGTCAAAAAGCACAGGATCGGACAATATGGTAAGGCCTGCATAGGAGATTTGAATTATTTTCAATGTTTTAAAAAAATTATAAATTCAAAACATAAAATTTTCAGCAATCGAGTAGCAACCACTAAGATATTTCATTAGGGTTGCCTAGAGCCTCCCTTGCTATATGATGATTTATATCATCAATAAAGTGCACCCTCTCCCAACCTGCGTGGACGATGCACACTCCCTTAACTTAGCGTTTGGCGTTCCTTAATCAGATACAAACTAATCCCGAATGAGTGGTTTTTACTTTATTATAAACTCCTCTCTCAATTCCTCTTTCCGAAGCAAGGAAGCCCACTTTCCCACTTTGTCCACTCGTCGGGCAACTGCTGTTGCTTTTATCGATCCGTTGTTCTGTCCCATGCGCTCAGAAAGTTAAAGTAATCAATAAATGTAAGAAATAAATAATCATTCCCTTCCCCACTTTTACTGCGATTACAGCGACAATGGGAGCGAGCGGCGCGATCGGGAAGCGCTTGAGGTGAAGCACGTAATGGTAGCCATTAGGTAAGTTCTTTGGGGTCAATTATCCACTACCACATGTGGCTACGGGGGTAAGCCGTGCAATTTAACAATGAATTGTTCTGAAGAGATGTTGAGAGATGAAAGAGATGTTGAAGCTCAAATATGATTGCCATTTCATTAAAAAAATTTTTTTTAAATTTTGTTTCCACCTGTTACTTTAAACTCTGTTACGCAATAATTTCACTCCCTGATACCTATGATTTATACACGGATGGCATAAAGACCAATTCAGTTGAACGGGTCTAAGCAAAACTTAATTACCTATTCTGACACGTAAAATGGATTGGTTAATTAACAAATTAATTGGACCAAATTCTCCACCAGAATACTGCTAAATGAAATATTCTTCTTGAAAGTTAGAAAATCGTCAATATTACAATTCTATCATCGCCTACGAGAAGGCATTTACGCTCGATGCGGTTCAACTTGCACCATCGGTTACGATTCACAGTCGCCGAATGCACTGCATCGTATAATCAGAGGGGGAGGGTGATTTATAGCCTCCAATATATAACTATGGATTATCAAGATGGAGGCATGGGGGAGGGGGGAGGGCGTTCACGTAGGAAAGGAACTGATTAACTGAACTGTAAGTGCCAACTGGAATTCATGAGAAGTACCAACCAGCGTACAAGGACTCTGTAAGTTGGCCGCAGAAAACAACAACTCACTTCTGAAAACATTGATCTGCAAAAGTAGGTCGCTGCGACCCATAAACGTCCCACTGCTGGGCACGGGTCTCCCCCACAGACACAGCTGCGGAGGTCTAGAGCATACTCCACCAAGCTGCTCCAATGCGGATTGGTGGAGAATTAATTATTAATTGCCTATCAGGCATCTGTCAGAAAATGAGACCAGAAATTCAGAAAAACAGAGATAAAGGCAGAAAAACAGGGATAAAGTTTGAGTGTGTATGTTAGTATGTTTGTTACTTCTTCACGTTCAAACGGCTGGATCTTTTTTGATAAAAATTGGTATGGATGTAGCGGATACCCTGGGTTAACATCTTGGATGCTTTTTATGTGAGTTCTATATGAGAGTATACATGTTCTTGTTTAGATGTGTTCCCTTGATAAAATCATGTTTAAATATTTTTTCAGTATATACTGTGTTATATACTAATAATTTGAAATGGGCGCAGCCGTGGGCAGCAGCTAGTATATTTTAAAGTCAATTGTAATGCATGGGAATGTGATAAAAAACATTGCATTACATAAAAACTAAAAAATTCATACTTGCACTCCATTATAGCGATCGCCGGATCAAAACAAATCAGCGTCCATTCAAAACTAAGCCCTATCACATTCAAACAGAGATGCAATTGAAGTGTAGCCGAACTGAAGGGGTAACCGCCCCTAATTCAGTAACCCCTACTCGGTTTGTCGTAGATAACATTAAAAATATAAGGTCTGTGCATTTGCATACTTTCACGGGTGCTTAGTGTTACAAACTGAACACAACTTGATAAGACACACATAATTATAGGCTTACTTAATTAATTTTGTCCATTGAAAATGTGTCGGAAATTATTGTTTTTTAACCTTATTTGAACATTAAAATTTTAAATGTTAAGTAAGAATAAAATAATAACAATACCATTAACAAAACATCCGCTATGCCGAAAAATGATAGTGTGAAGGAAGCTCTATTGGTTACGTAAACTTAAATAAACAACAATTTT